>OY728122.1:1185484871-1195114417 GCA_963277665.1 Viscum album
ATTATTTGTAGAGCATGAGGATGTCTTCCTTGAAGTTGTTCCAGGGTTACCTCCCCACCAGGAGATCGACTTCTATATTGAATTACTCATTGGGAAGACAGTGATGTCATCAGAAGAATATCAGATGTATCACACATACCTACACGATTTGAGGTTGTAGTTGGTGGATTTGAAGATGAAGGGCTTCGTCTGTCCAAGAATTTTAGCCTAGGAAGACCCAACTTTGTTTTCTAAGAAGGAAGGTAGGAGTTTGAGGTTGTGTGTGGATTACTAGTTCCTGAAACATGTGATGGTGAAGAATAGGTATCCAATGTCGAGGATCGATGACATATTCGATAATCTGATAGGATAATGATGGTTATTGAAGGTTGACCTTTGATCAGGATACCATGAATGTTGAGTACGAGATGAGGATGTGTCGAAGGCTGTTTTCAGATGATGCTATGGTCACTAAGAGTACTTGGTGATGCCCTTCGGTGTGATGAACACCCTTTCTGTTTTCATGGGACTCTAGAACCTGATATTCCATCCATACATAGACTAGTTCAGAGTAGTCTTCATCGAAAAAATCCCTATCTACTCGGTGTTAGATGAGGAGCACACGAGACACTTGTGAATGGTTCTTGATGTAATCTGAGAGAACCATCTCTATGGGAATATCTTGAAGTGCTAGTTCAAGATACAAGAGGTCCACTTATTGGGACATTTAATATTAGTATAAAGAGTTCTGGTGGACCTAGCTTGGGTTGAGGCAGTGTTAGCATCGTATCCACCAAGGAGCATGATGGTGGTGTGGAGCTTCCTTGGGATGGTAGGATATTACCAGAGATTCATTCCTGAATTCTCTTTTATATCAACTCTAATGATAGATTTGAACTGAAAGAAGTAGACTTTCATATGGATGGAGAAGTACTAACATTATTTCTTGTAGTTGAGGCAGAGATTGAAGAGAACATTGATGTAGAGATCGCTAGAAGTGGGTGTCGAGTACATAGTTTTCTACGATGGATTAGGGATCAGGCTTGGCTATGTTATGACGTAGATACAGATGGTGATTGCTTATGGTTCAAGCCAGCTAAGGCCGCATGAGTATATTTAAATGACCCATGATAATTATTTGAAAGTGGTAGTCTTCACATTGATTATGTGGTGACACTACCTGATGGGAGAGTAGTTTACCATCTACTCTGAACATAAGAGCCTTAAGTATATATTCTCATAGAAGGATCTGAATCTGAGGCAGTGGAGATGGCTAGAGTTCCTCTAGGATTATGACTTTGAGATCTTCTATACTCCTAGGAAGGGGAAAGTAGTGTTTGATTCTCTCAGTAAGAGATCGACATCGCACATGCTGAGTTTGGAAACAGAGAAATTGGCCCTGCTATAGTTATCCTTCATGGATGGAGATGATGTAGATTACCTTTAGTCAATGGTTTTTACCCTTCCACTCTTGCAGAATCTTAGGGAGGCACAAATAGGAGATGTCTACTGTGATGATTTACATGCTTATTTATCCATAGGACATGATCCTGATAGATATTCCATGGTGGGGAGAACATAGTCCTTTTCAGAGGACACACAGATGTACTAGTGGCATTGAGAGAGGAGGTTCTGAGGGATTTTCATACATATCGTTTTTGGAACATCCTGGAGTGGAGAAAATGTACAAGGACCTCTTATGTCAGTTTTGGTTGACTATAATAGAGAAGGAAGTTGTAGAGTTCATTTCTTGATTCCTTATGTGCTAGTAGGTAAAGGCTGAGCACAAGGTTCTAGTGGGACTAGCTCACCCTCTTGGGGTTCCAAAGTGGAAGTGGGATGGAATATTGATGGAAATTGTGATGGGTTTTACATGAATGTATGGGGGACACGATTCCATCTGGGTGATCATTGAATGAATCTCCAAGTCAGTCCACATCCTAACTATCTAGGAGTAGAGTTCAACATAGAGATTTGGATACCTCTATGTGTTGGAGATAGTTCGGCATCATGGAGTCCCAATGATGATAGTCTCAGATCATGATGATCGTTTCACATCTTGGTTATGGAAGGGATTGCAGGAGGTATTTGGGACTCACCTACGCTCGATCACATCATTCCATCCCCAGAGAGATGGTCAGATAGGGAGGACCATTCAAGTTATGGATCATATGTTGTGGGCCTATATCTTGGACTTTGGTTATAGTTTGGAGGACTACCTACCACTAGTACTATTTTTATACAATAAAATCTACCAATCCACCATTTGTATGGAATCATTTGAGGATTTATATGGGAACCATTCCAGTAAACACTTTACTAGACCAACCCAGGAGAGTCAACACTCAATGGTCCAGAGTTGGTGCAAGCTTCCACAAAGAATGTGCAGATCATCTAGGATTGGATGAAGACTGCACCGAGCTAACCAAAGTCTTATTATGGCAGATGATGAAGACCATTGGAGTTCAAGGAGAGAGACCATATCTTCATTTGGGTCTCACCTCAACAAGGGTTATAGAGATTTGGCTAGGGCCACAAGTTGTCTCCAAGGTTCATCTGCCGTTTCCAAATACTTCGTAGTGTTGGTGAGGTGGAATACCACTAATCTCTACCACCATAGTCGCCCCAAGTACATGATGTATTCCACGATTCATAGTTGAGGAGGTACATGAATGATCCATATCATATCATTTACTTGGGAATTATGGAAATAGATTATGAAGTGACCTTTTCAAAGTACCCTATGGAGATCGGGGATTGGCAGGAGAGGATCTGGAGTGGTAGAGATATTGACCTAGTGCATGTCTGGTGGCAGCATGAGAATCTTCAGGAGAGTACGTGGGAGTGGGAGGCTCAGATCTATGCTCAGTACCCATATATTTTTGAGTATCCTTATGCTTTGGATTTCGAGGATGTAAATATCTAAAGTAGGGAGAATATTATGTCCTGTATATTATGTGTATTATTTTCAAATACTATATGGAAAAAATTCGAGAGCAGGATTTGCAACGACACGTGATTCCATTAATTGACATGTCCAGAATAAATGTATGAAATAAATTAAACTTTTAAATAGAGCATACAAGTGGTTTTCTTGAAAAAGTGGAATAACTATTAAATGGTTTCCCGAATCAGAAATATGAGGGCACCATTATGTTCAGAGTAGAGACTTTACCTTAGGCGAGGACTAACATTGACCAGCATTGGTCGACTACATAAGTTAATTTTTGGATGTTTTAAAGTAAATAAATTAAATTAATAAATTATTTTATTTTAAATATTCTGAATACACTGCGATGTGTTTTATGGTTTTAAATAACTAGGAGCCTAGGGTTAGGCTCATAACCCTTTAAAACATCATGTAATCCTCTGGATCTTTGGATAGGAGCCACCCCTCAAGAATTATCGACAAATGATGATGAATGACAACACATGGATCATTGTGCAGCCAAATCAGATCTCTATTATGACGATATAAAATCCACCCTTCATCGAAGATCGAGGTAGGGGTTTTCATTTTGATTGTGTTGTTACCCATTCTTGTATTTTAATGGAAAAACATGGATCAACCCACAAAAAGGTTTACCTGTGGATCGCTCATTCTTGCGTGAGGAATTCAATTGTGGGTTTTGATTTGGGGGATTTGATTATGTTTGTTTCATTATGCTTGATCCTTCTAATGGGAGAAGATCAATTCCATAAGAAACAATGTCATAGGTTCATTACTTTATTTGTTATATTAATTTATTTTCCACTTTAACCCTACACGTTCTTCACGAGGTTATGAACAATAGATTGTTACACATCCATCCCACAATGCAATGATCCCAGATCATAGATCTGACATAGTGAAGATCCATTATAGGTGCGATGATGATGAATGAAAATGAATCGACATGTTTCAAAAGAAATAATTCATTGACTATTCTTTACGCGGATGATTTAAATGAGTTTTAGGGAATGATCAAACACCCAAAACCTACTGATTCAATGTTACCATGATAGGGAAACTTTAGATCTTAATTTTTGAGGCAACCAAATGACTGGATCAAGAATTGGAACATCACCCGAAGCACTTCATGAAGAACAATGATTTTAAAAAATCACACCGAACAAGGTGAGTTATCTGAAGAACATGGCTGTGGGGTCAGCTCAGCGGCGACTAGGGTTTCGCGTTATAGAAATCTATGACATGGCATGTAACCCCTATCACATGGTGTGTGGGTCATTATGTGGGACTCAACATGTATCTCATACGATACACAAACATGGGGTGGAGTTCACAACATTTACTCCACCACACAACTAGACCAAGATGGTTACATGGTTACCACATGTACCAGTATAAGAGTTGGAAGACACGAGTTGAACCATTGTAGGGAACATGGCCATAATACACGTAGATTCCCCTAGATAGTAGGAAATTTCGTTTTACTCTTCTACACACCGTGTATATAATTTTTTCATGACATTTTCTTTTCGAAATAGGGTGTTGCACACGAGCAGTACCCGGGGTCTGAGGACACAACATGTGACACCTCTACATGCCATGTACTTGATTATACTGGGATTGATCCCCTTGTCCACCATATCTTGGATAGGATTCATTTGGGATAGTTCCACCCTTTCTAATTTCCTTAAATGTTAGGTATCATCTCTTATCAAGAGAAGTATGACCCCTTCAACAAGACTTTCTGGATAGAGTCCGGAATCCTCTCCGAGAGGCCCAGAGCAGGATCCTCTATCAATTCTTGAACCTAGGTAGATGTAGGTATTGGTGGAACAAATCCTACAAGACATTGATCTTGTACTTAGTAGATGAATCTAGGTGAGTCTTGGTATATTTCAAGGCCCTAAATGTGATCTTAATCCATGTAACATAATATTCCCACTCAAGAGAGATTTCTCCTAGAATGAGTGTATCTGTTCCTTCTTCAGATCTATTAGTGAATCATTATCCTTCATGACACTTCCCGATGAACAATACTTCTCAAACAGACATTATCAGAGCTATCCCACTCATAGAGTGAGTTCTCCTAGGTTGAGTGCTTCGTGGAATCTCCGAACTGAATCCCTTGCATGGGTATGCGGGTTGTTGTGACTTACCTCGAGACTACGTTTCTAGGTTTCAAGTATATCTGGATATTTCTTTTATTATATGTTTTTTGACATATACTATGTAGAGATGACTATACATTTAGTTTGTGTATTTTTTTTGTTTTTGGGGTCTCCTACTGAGTATTTTTATACTCACCCCTGAATGGGCATTACCTGCACGTGTCGTGTCTTGTGCAGACAAGAAGTATTTCGATGGAATACATGGAGGACTAGGACCAAACCATGATTTGTGAGATTCCCTACATGACAAGGAATTATTTCGGCATCGATCCATAGTCCCATTAACTTTATTGTTTATAGGCTAGATTTTATAGTTGCAGACTCTTTCTTTTGGTGGGTTTGTATTCTAGCCCAGTTAATTTTTTTGCACTTTACTTTATGTTGTACTCTATTGGTTGGATTTTGTTGTATGAATGCATTTTTTTCCTTAGTGGGTTTTACATTTCAGTATTTTTGGTCTCGTAGCTTTGTGTGTGTATAGGTACTAAGGAAATTCCTCCCATGTTAGTGAAATGCTGAATCGATGCTAGTCACCAACCCCTGAAATATTGGAGGTGGGATTGGGGAGTTGCGACGCAGTCCCCACTAGGATGAGTTGTGATAGAACATGTTGTTATTTATCCCAAATTGTGGTTTAGAATTCCACATGGTTCCTCTTCCAAGGATATGATAAACATAATTTTTCCTCATGCCACAATATATATGAATTAAAATCTTCATCTAAATGTACATTAACAATATTATTATTGTCATGTCATTTGTCACATAGTTCAAATAAAATTATTTCATACTCTCATTCATCTATATCTATAAGTTTATTTGAAATATATTTAATCAGATTGTTCTTGAATTTTTTTATCTACAAAATCAAAAATAGTTCTTATTTATTTATTAAAACACATGTATTCTATAACATTAAGAGAATAGAGAAGAAGGATTCCACTAACACATCTCTAGTAAATCATCTCAAGATTCCCACCATCGACATTAATAATTCACAAACAGCCAATAAAACATAATTATTTTAATTTTTGTATTTATTTATAATACAACTTATATGTAGTCATATCAGAAATTATCCTATAGAAATAGGGATCCTGAGTGTGAACTACCATAGTAATATCTTTCACCTAAATTTATCGATAGGTATTAGGTTTAATAGATATATTTGGTGCTATCTCAATAAATTTTCTATTCCATCCAAAATGATAGTCAATTTTTGTGTGTATAGTGCACCGAACACATGACGATTTCATTGAATTTAAGTATAATATCTAAAAATTTCACTTTTTATTCAACTCCATTATTATATATATTATTCTTCCTAGAATATCCATATTTCATTTTAGAACATATCCTAAAGTAAGTAAACATTTTGAGGGACCATTATTTATATATTGAAGGTATAATATATTTAATGCAAGTAATGTCATCAATTAATGAATTTTTTTTATAATATTCATTTTTTGATTTTCTTCTAAAGGTTTAGAAAATTTATTAATGTATCAACTCTAATGGATGAGTTGAATGGATCAAGCATTATTATGTAATGAATTTGTAAAATTCTAAATATTATTTGTGGAACATCACTTGTATCTTAATAATATCATATTAGTATTAAAATGAATAATATCTCTCTTTATATAGAATTTTTATATTACTTTCAAACATAAATCCCATTATCTTATGAAAAATATGATATTATTCTACCATTATAACAAATCATAAACGCTATGAATCACCAACTTTGAATATGTTTACTCTACTTTAATTAACTATAATAATAAATTTACCATATTATTTTCATTTTAAAGTTAAACAAAATCTCATTAAAAAAACTTAATTACCTTTACCACAATGTTGGGAAACCATTAATAAATTTTGTTTCATCCCATTAATAAAAAAATATAATTTTGATTTTAACTTTTCTTCCACAATGATAGAAGATACAACACCTTCGATTCAGGGGGACTCATCATTTCCAAATGTTATTTTACCTTAATTATAATCTTTAATATTATTCAACATAATCAAATGTTCTGTATTGTTTGAAGAACAACCACTATAAAGTAACAAGGATCATTATCCTTTTGTATCATCAAGTGAAGTTTCAATAATTATGGAAATTTCCAATCCTTATTATTCATTATCATCAAAAATTTGAGATTTATTATATAAATTTTTTGGCTTCAATAACTTCAAAATACATCAATTTTTATTATTCAAGAATGATCAAACATATCAAAAATAGTATTCAAGGGTTGGAATATATTTTCAATTTTCTAACATAATTTCTCAGATTGTATTTTTTGAGTGGGTTTCCTCCCCCTTTAATCATTACCTAAAATTTTTGTGTTCTCAATTCTAGTGTCAATGATTGAACCATTATATATTCATTATATACCCATGTCCACTACAATACCAATGGTATCCTTATAAAATATATTTCACCTTGTAATTTACATACTATCGATTATTTTGTACAAATATTTAATCATTTTTCTTACCATCCACCTTTTCACTTTATTGGGTACTGATGTTTTGGTAGCCTCCTGACATATTTATCTTATAATTATATTTAATTTAAACCTTATCTAGATTACTCTAGTCATATATTTTGGTTTAGAAAATTAATCCATAAAATTTTCTACATTTTCAATTCTACTAATTTTTTCTATATACATGTTATTCGTGACTAATTTTATATTTTTACCATCCTAATCCTTATTGTTAACCTCTATGGATTTTTTATATAATTTTGAGTTATAAAATTACTATAAAATAAACTAACATATTAAATGAATTTTCAGATGTTTTTTGTTCCTTTCTTAGATTCAGCATGATATTTTGAACAAGAATGAATTAATTCTTCCTCACCTTCATTTCTTCATCAATATTAATATAGAGGGTTTTCACAAAATCATTTATATTTTTCATATCATTATTATATTTTTAAAACATGCATTTAATATCATGAAATTGTTATTTCTTGATTATTGGTGGATCTTTTTTCTTCAACTTCATATTCCCCTTCTCAAGTCTAATAATTCTGAAAAGGAATTAATAAAATTCTATCATTATGATATAATCTATCTACATTGCTTCATTTTATGAAATATATCCACTTATTTTCTCAGTGATGATCATCATATCATCCAATTTTTCTATATGAAAATTTTTAGCAACATCATCACTAGAGTTTTCAGGTTCTTCTTCGTTTTCATCATTTTCCTCACTCATTGAAAAACTGATTATCATTTTTATTTTAAATAAATTATTAACCATTACTTTACAATAGTACATGGGTATTTGTATGTTCTTGTTTGATAATTTTCATGAATTTTAATAACCTACAAAAATTCATCATATTTCTATCATCAAGATAAATTCACTATGTAAATTCCAATAACACCATTAAAAATTAACTTTGGAGGTGAATGTTTTTCATACATACCCATTCGTATATACAATCATTTTTTTAAAAAACTCATAAATTCATAAATATATATTTACATACCTCAATTTTGGTGTTAGAGATAATTAATTTTCCTATCACAACATTCTTGGACAATCCATTATTGTAAATTTTGATTTAAATTTCTTAATTATCATTTTTATTGTTCATCACAACCTTTTCTCTTCTCATTTCAAATGCAATGATATTTCTATAAAGATTATCCAGAGCTATTTTTTACGATATCTATATTTCAATGGTCATACCTTTGATTTAGATATATTTCGATGAATTTATGATTCATTTCAACAAATATTGAATATTCCATACTCCTACATAAACATATTATGGGGATTATAATGGAATTATATTTTGTAATTAATTTCCCAATAGATTTTAATTCACCTATTTTAAAAACTTTATATATAAACATACATATCTCTAAATTCTTAATCATTAAATTATTATTTCTTTTACATATGTTCGTCAACTTTTACCATATTCCATTAGCGTTTCCAATCCCCTTAACACAATGAAACAAAATTCCATAAATTGATAAGTATATACAATTTATGGATAACCCATCAATATCCAAATTATTATCATTATATGAAATTAGGGAAACATCATAACCAATATAAGGTAAACCATATGTAGAATCCTTAGGAATATCAAAACCACGGGATATAGGATAAGGTAAAATTATATATTTTGAGATATGATATTTCATTCATTGAATATAAGAATACCCTTAGGGTTAACAAGGTTCTAAATATCTAGCGAATCCATCCATTTATTCCAACATCAGTAAAGAGACAATAAAGGAAACCTCCCATTAATTCCACATAAAATGACCCACTATTATTTGTGTTTTAACAATGAGGCAGTGGGGGTGAATGAGTTTTATTTACATTTTCTTTGTTTCAGGACATAATTAAATACCTTCACTAACTATGAGATAGATATTAATCCTATGAATAAAGTTAAAAAAACTAGTAGAAAATATGAAGTTCCATGGTTTAGTAAAAAATAACTGATTATAGCCCCATGCATCATTCAGAAATTTACCAAGGCCAGAAAAATCACAAAACAAAATCCTTTTTATGTTTACAACAATAGTAGAATATCCTTAAACATTCAGACCACTATAGTAAAATTATAGTGCATACACTCCTCACACATATAAATAACATGACAATATTTTTGAAAAAACTATATGATCCTTCAGATAATGGATTTTATATGTTAGCACTATATGAAATTAAATTTGTTCACATATTATTTTCTTTCATGTAATTCCTCTTCTTCAACTCCTTACACAGTAGTGGTTATGCACTATATTATGTCTATTGGAATATCATCCAATGGGTTCATCTGATTTACTCAATCCGATGGTCATTTAGTATACTATGTTTAGTTCCTTCTTATATAATGATACCATATTTAACTTGGTGTATATCCAATAATCTAAAAAAATTGCTTTTTTAATACCACAAAATAAAAAATCCATTCGATATCAATCCAAACAATTCATCTTCAACATGGTCTTCTGATTTCATCTGTACATTGTTAATCTAATTACAAATAAACAAAATAATTCATCCTGTATTTGTTAAACCCATTCTAATTTGCATTGTTTTTTACATAAAATTTATAATATTTTATATATTTACCTAAATTTAAAATATATAGCATCACATTTCCACACATACCACCTTTAAATAGGCATAACACCTTCAAATTTTAAATAAATGGATGAAATTATTTTAAAACATCCTATTAATTGTTTTGGTTTCTCAATAAGAAATATGAATCCTTTAACTAAATTTAATTATCCAAATTTATTATAGATATCTATAAGACCCAAAATTGATTTAAATATTCAATAATCCTTAATACTTAGTGAGAATCATAATCTTCCTCTATGCTTTTAGGAGCATTGAATAATAAACTCAGTATTATCAAATTTAATACATTTGCTATTTTTTTTTAAATTCCATTGAATCAATAAATATATATAACACACATCCATTTTGAAAAACTCAATATAAAAACATATTATTGATGAAATACTATCTGGTGTTACTGAACATAATCATAGGAATATGTTGGATGAAATTCATTAGACACTTCCACTCTCCAATGAATTGTACCATAAAACATTCACTATTTCGTTCACATGTAAACCTTGGACTGGGAAACATTAGATATAAAACATATATCCAATTACTTGAACAAAATATATCTATCTGAAGACTTGAATAATTTTTTTCCAATTATTCTATAATAAGTACACTTAGAAACACCAAAAATTTCAATGCAATATCCATTGTACATATATAAGAATCCACCAATAATTTATTTTTTTATATGATGGAATTATAAGGATAATGTTGTGAGATATCATTCTATGTTCTTCATCTGGGTAAATTCCCCAATGACTTCACTTTATACTTAGACAAAAATCCTCTAATTATTATTCTTCACAAATGATTAATCAGTAACTATTTATACCACAGATATATAAAAACATAATTACTTCGAAAACTGAAATATATTACATTTAAAATTGATATTTGAAACCTAAAAAATCTAAACCATTGAAAAATAACATGAGTTTGGTAAAATTAAAAAAAAATCCATAGTTGGATGAACTCTATAGATCATTATAGTTTGAAATTGAACAGTGGAAAATTATTACCCTCCCTTCGTAATTAATATATAATCATGATATATTTCATTATTAATGATGACTGAAACATATAGAACAATAATGTATCAAAATAATTCTCACTTCACATAACACTCATTCTGATGGATGAATAAATCTTGGGAAGATAATCATTTAATAAAAAATATTAAGGCTGATTACATCATAACATTTATGTTACTCTGAGGAACTCAGGATATTGCACTCTTTCTAGTCACATTTTTAGGATATGTCAATAGTATAATGTCGTTTATGTTAGACATTAAAAGAAAATAATTTGATCAATACTTACTCTACCAATATAAACTTATTCCTAACATCTCCAGGTTCTTCGTAACACCTCAAAACCTCATTTTCAATACATTTGTTTGGAAAGCATTGATATATATATATATATATACATGTGTGTGTGTGTGTGTAACATAGGATGTGAATAAGTATAAATAATATCATATAATATAATTTAGACATGTTTATGTGATTTTATAAAGATTATTTAAAATTTTAAACACCCATATATCCTTTTAACAAGTTCCTCAATAACAATGTTTTATACTCTTCTAGGATATACAGTTTTCAAATAAAAGGAAAAGTGACCCAGAAGTGGAAAAATATTGATATAAGAGACCATATCCCATTCACTTGGAAAAGTAATGACTTTTATGATTTTTTTATTTAATAAAATTTATTTATCAAAACTTCCATCAATGTCATTTTCAGGCCAATTCACATAATTGACCTTAAAAAATATAAATAATGTTTTTAGTTTGAATATAAAAATTTAAAACATGACTAATACGTTAATACTATTTACTAAATTAATGGAATAATATAAATCACCAGAAAATATTACCTTTTCGTTTTTAGAATCATTTACTTATTCTTTCTACTACTTTCATAAGCATTGCGTCCATGTTTCCTTATAATATCTAATAAATATTTACATTAAATTTAAAAATAATTTTCCATAATAAATAATGTATTTATATTTATGATTACCCTTTATAACAATTCATAACTTATTTTTATCCTTGTGAAAACATATTAGAGATATTAGAGTCATGAAAGATTTAGTTTGGATGTATTATATATATAAAATAATAAATTGTTCTTTATCAAGAAAAATTGGAATCAAAATGCCAAATTTATGAGAATTGGATTGGTATTATATAATTACAGTCATCTAATAGATTAATGTAATGTTTGAGTGTTATTTTAAATCATATTCATATTTATTATGACCCCTCTGGACATAATTTACCCTTTATTGTAATGATAAATATTTACCAAAGTTATTATTCAATATGAAAAAAACAATGCTTCAACATTTACAAAATTTTTACAAGATAATTTAAATTATGTAAATTAATTTTTAAAATTAAATCCCTATATGTGGAAAAATTATCTTTAAATTAATGTAAACAAATGTGATGAAGTACAGTTTTAAAGAAAAATGGATCTTTAGGAATAAATGCATTTTTTTTAATTTAACATAATATAGATCTCAGAATAATTAATTGGATTATATATATTCAAAATGAACTAATTAATTTTTTTTATCATTTCATTAACAATTTAATTTATTAAAAACATTAATTTAAATTTCAATTCTTTATAAAATGTGCATTTTTAGATATTAAATAAAGAATCAATTATTTTTAAAAACCCTTAAAATCTAATGATTAAATAATTTTTATATGATGACATCAAACATGATAACTATTTCATAATTTATAATTATAAATAGTTAATTTTTTTTATTATTATATTGACTTAAAAAAACATTAATAACAATATTTTAAGAAAATGACGAAAAATTAAATTTCTAGAAATTGAGTGCTTATTTCTTAACCATTATTGAATTCATATGTATTGTGTTTGAATTATATATATATAATTCAAAATTTGGTTACTCTCATTCATACTTTCATATTCAATGACAATGTTATAGTGGTCATGCTAAAAAAATATTATTTCATGGTTGTTAATGTTTAGTGTTTCGTTTCTTGTACTCCATCGAACGTATTTTTTTTTCAAAAATCATTAGTTATTATAGATTCATTGAATGTATAAAAAATTCATTAATGAAGAAATTATTATTGATCTAGTGATATCCCAATTGTGATACCACATGTATAATGTTTATATTTTTACAATATGGTAGGGAGTAGCACAAGTAATGAGATGATCTAGTTTGGACTAATGAAATCATCCATTGGGTTTTAATGTCAATAATTTTGATATACATTATAAAAACCCGATAAAAGTATTATTTACATTCATAATGTTCCTACCAATGATAATAAGGACAACCTGCCATTCCAAGAGTCTACCTTATTATAATTATAGTGTTATTCAAGGCTTTGATCGTATAAGTGATAAGATGAGTGACATCATAGGATGATTATTTGGGAGTGTGTGAGTGAGGAAAAGGTATAATGATAGAACATGGGTTGTCTTATGAATATATTCATTATTCTAATAAGCGATAATAGTGGTTAATATACTTTGGTGTGTAGAGAAGGAAAAAAGGAATTGCAAGATACCCATGGGGTTGGATGAAGAAGGTTTATTGACCAGGGTGATGAGGTCATGAATAATCATATCAGAGTAAATACCCAATTTGATTATATTAGAATTACATGGATTTGAGGTGGTGGGTCCACGATGAGGGGTTTGTTCATTAATGATTGACATTTTAACACCACATGAATTTTTATACATAGAATAATAAATTATACTACCCATGAAAACAAGGCGAAACATAATTTCTGGGAGCCTACATTATCAAAACCTAACAATTAATAATGTCTTATCCTTGAGTAGTGTCAGGATGCATAGACTTATTATATGTTTCATAGGGTGTGTGGGAGTGACCGAAAAACATAATGAATATTTTTTTTTCATTTAATGGGAGTAGTAATTAGTCTAATATATGACCATGGTGGGTAATTACTTGGTGTGTGTCAGGAAGGAAACCAAGGTACTACAAGACACCCATTGGGTTTGGTGACCAATGACCATTTCCTAAGCCAGCTAGTTTGTGACATACACAATTACCATACGATGTGTGAAACGATCCTAGATGTTATAAAACTAGGTGGTCCATGGTTCTTGATCTTTTAGGTTTTTATGAGAGAGTTACTATAGGGGGTATCAGTTGGAACCTTTCTTGTGCAGTTGATGGTGATGAATAATGGGGGTTCAAAACCCTTGGGGCCCAGGTTACGGTAGTAGTACTATAGAGTACTGTAGCAGTGGTGTCACTTTAGAAACGGCAGGCACTGTAGCGGTGGCAGGGAACTGTAGTAGTGGCGGGTACTATACGGTACTAAAGAAGATGGTACTATAGCAGTACTATTTATAGAATGGGCCTTGGGACAAAAAATTTGGGCCCATGGGAAATGTAATGGGCTAAATGCCCACTGGTCCTTTAGGCTATGTGATGGGTCTCCCTCTATCGAGTTTAAAGAGGTATTTGCTTTGCTTTAATAATAAATGAAGCTTTGACCCCAGACTTAAAAAAATAATCTATATGGAATGTTGGAGACTGAAAATAAGTGATTTCAGTATCAAACTAGTATAAGAGTGTTTTGGTAACATCTATAACAGATACGATATCAGGTTTTGGAATTATTATTTGACTATAGTGACTAGTATATATCATATGGTATTAATGATGAGTCATATTAGGGATGAGAAGTGTTGTGGTGGGGATGCTCTAACACCCTATATATTCTTATGTAAGGATGTTTTTTATAATTATTTATATTTTAATAGTCATATATTATTAAGGAATTTTGAAATTGATTTTTATGGATTAAAAAATAATTCAAAAATGGGTAAATTAATTCAGGTTGATGATAAAAAATTTCTTTAAATGATAAATTTCCTTGGAATATTATACCATGATGTAATTAATAATCACATAATTCAAAAAATACTAATAAATCCTATGATTATGGGAATGTTATAGAGAGTAATATGTATGTAGTGATCCATCAAGCTATAATTTAGAATGAAACATATAAAATATGATTATTCAGTGATTCACTAATTTAGGGAATTGCATCAGGACACAATTAGATATGTGAAAACATTTCCATTTCTAGTTGTAGAGATTCCCTATGTGGGGGAATTTTACTATAATGTAGAGGGTTACTACTCAATGATCGTATATTCTATTTTTAAATGTTTTAATATGATTACCCCTAATAATTTTGAAAAAAAAGCTTAGTTGAGAGGGTAAGCCACAAATTTTCATCATTATTCCCCCTCCATATTTTATATTGATCTATACAGATTTTAAGCTTATGGATTAACCAGAAGAGGGGATATATTCCATCTTTCTCTTCACATTACAACTTCACTAAATCTCATATTATATTAGTGGAAAAGATAATTATGTTTTAATTAATATATAATAAATGTATATTTGTGTACTAAAGATAGAGGATTCTATGGGTTGAGAAGAATGAAAATTTTCACATGTTTTTTCACGAGGTAATAAAATTCCAAAAGTATATTTTGGTTTTATATAAAATTGGACTTAAAGTAGTGGTGTTTTAATTTTATATATTGGTGTTTTTTGTTAGTGCACTATAGGGTTGGTTTATTTCTAGTACACATAATGTTTAATGGTGATATGATATATATATATATACCATTCATTGAGTTTGAACTCGATTATTCCCTATTGTATGTAGAGACATTTAATTGTACATAAAAATTAATAGGTGGGGGAAGCAACCTACCAAGATTTTACAGAGGTTAATCATTATATATATATTTTTACTTTTCTATTAATACTCTAGAAACTATAAAAATTATGATATATGAATATTTGGATTTGAATTCTACCCTCACATGAATATGTAATGAAAATACATATGGAAATTGGAAAATAAAGTTTTCAAAGGTTTGAATCAAATGAGGATATATGGTACATATCTTGTTAAACGACAATTAATACTTCAATTATCTATATTATATTATAATGATTCCATTTTCCAAAAAATCAAAACACATTTTTTTGGCATGATTTATCTACACTCTCTACAGAATTGAGTATCCATATATTTATTTTTCATAATAGATTCATGTATAGAGTCCCAAATAATGTATCCCACAAGCACCATTATTCACTTGGTTTGGCCTACCTCTAGTCTTGAATACCTCACACAATACATGAATTCCTCCTTCATTGATCCTTCAAGTATGTCATTAACAAATTCACCCATTTTGTGTAAAATGTTTTACTTCCTTTTCATTCTTCTAAATCAACTTCAACATATTACTCAATCATCAAGTAATAAAAAACCACATATATGATCATTAATATATTATATATTTTGGACTTTTTTAGAATCTTCATATCAATGGGATATAAAATAATTTTCGTTTATTAATCCCCTAGAGTCTCAATAAAAATACATTGATAATCAAAAAAACATTGTTCTCGTTCCCAATAGACGAGTTGATATTTTTTCTCAAAGAAGTTGACAACCTCCATATTTATTTCACAAGGGATATTCAATTATATTAGTGGTAAATTATATCACTTCCAAAAATAGATTATTTATAAAAGTATTAGTAGATAATTCTAGAAGTAAATTTTCATTATCTCCTCCCAAATTTTACATTCCATAGATTTCATGAAAATTGTTTCCATAAATCAATTATTGAAAACAATTAATTATAGAAGTATGATTGTTGTAACTAAAAAATGCATCCCAAATATATTCCAAATGATTCTATACATGATCCAATATTCTATTCTATTTTTCAAGATTCTATTTGATAGGTCATTGGGCACAAATGGAGTTATGAATTAGGAGTTATGGACATTTGAAGTTGGGCAAGAAAATTGGTTCATGGAGCCCATTCAAGAAGCTCCCTCCAGGATCATAGTGTAGATGAACTTTAACGGAGCCTCCATGAGCGCTGCGAAGGTAGATGAAAATCGACTCCACAGTTACGATGATCTTGAGGGAACATGACTGGAGCCTCTGTGAGAACCGTGAAGGTCGATGATGGTCGACTCTATAGTTATGAAGAACTTGAGGGAACTTGACCGGAGCCTCTGTGAGCACCGAAAAGGTTGCTGATGGTCGATTCCGTAGTTATGAGAAAATTGAGGGAACTCCCTCTAGTTGCGGAGTTCAATTTGCTTCGCGGAGTTATTTTCTCTTTGTGGTGCACATTTGTGTTCCGTGGCATGCTCCGCCGACCTCCATCGCCTATAAATAGTCTTCTCACCCCCTTTATAAGCACGGTTACGCCACCCCTTGGGCGGCCGATCTCCCATTTTGCGGAGCACTAGAGCACCACGAAGTGATTCCCTTTACAAAGGGCTTCTCCCTTTCTGATGGAGGGATCTCCTTCAGGATTCTCAAGGCTCCGTGAGACCCTTTACTCCAGGAGAACCTTTTCTCTACGAGACCCTCATCTCTATGATGCCCTTTGCTCTACAAGACCCCATGCTCCGCCAGCACCTTTCCTCCGTGAAGCTGCTTTGTGAATACCTATCCCTTCTGAAGGCCCTTCATTATCACCCACTGTTCCATACCGTATGGACTGTTCCCCCGCACCCCAGCTCAGGTTTAGTGCTGGGCTGCGGTCCTGGTCCCTTCACTTCTGTCACTAACCCCCATGAAAA
This sequence comes from Viscum album, assembly GCA_963277665.1. Taxonomy (NCBI): domain Eukaryota; kingdom Viridiplantae; phylum Streptophyta; class Magnoliopsida; order Santalales; family Viscaceae; genus Viscum; species Viscum album. Next base: position 1,185,502,791 of record OY728122.1, read on the forward strand.
ATGGAAAGTCGCACCGCAATCTTTTTGGGTCGGGACGTCGACATTCTCCATTGTGCCCTTATACGCACCCACCTTCCACATAGGTAATACCATTATTTGAGATACTCCTCCACACACCATGAAACACCTTGAGTGGACATATACTCTTGGTTTTTTTCCTCTGTCGTGAGTTGAGATTCTCATCTTCAATTACCTGAGTTCCTTGAGTCGAGCCATTCCTCATGCGACTCCTCCAAACCCCATCACTAGGCTCCAATGCCAAGTTAAACCAGAAAGGGCTTATGTTGTGTAAGTCCCAACAGTATCCATTTCTAGGTGCCTTATGCCTCATAGTACTCTTTACATGACTATAAACTGTATTACACCCTATGTTAAAAACATTGGATGCCTCTTGTCCAAATAAGAGATGCCTTATGCTCCAATCATATGATGCCAATAGTCCTCACTACACAACTTTACACTGTAGCATGACCTATCATTCAATAATAGGATGCTTCTTGTTCCAAATAAGAGATGGATTATTTAAAAAGCATAAGATTTATTATTCCATGATTACAGTGGCATAATTTCAAGAGTGTTGGAATCTGTTCAAACATTCCATCACTCAACCTCATGCTTTGCGTGTCCTTCATTCTGATCTTCATCCTCTTTCAGGTCTAAAGGGACCCCCTAATATCCTAGTCCCATGCTAGCTCAACTCACCTAGCATCTTGGGTTAAAGCCTGTGAATACTTTGGACAACACTTCGAGTCAGGTCCTATGTTTCAAACATGGTCAACATTCGACCCTTATTTGTTTGTACCCATTTCAGGCTAACGCAGTATGGATGTTGTGTTTCGAACACGGTAAACAGTTATCCTCTATTGTCATGCCAACGTGTTCAAAATTTCAGGAATGTGATTCACACTTTTTATCTCCCTTGGTTCGGACTAATTCCAATACCCTTGGTGTTATCCCACTTGGGCACTAGCACAAAAGTGTAGACTTAAATTATATGCCTCAACCCACCAGAGAGTTGTGATGACGTCATGGCCAGACATGAGGAAGAAATTATGGGCAGCTTCCATGTGTAAGTGCCTCTTGCCATTTCCACTCCTTAGCGACACCTAAACAGCTTCCATTCATAATCTATATCCATCCACTACCGCACCTTGGCGGCACCTGGGAAACTTCCATGCAAAATCCCCATACACTACCGCACCATGGCAGAACCTGGAAAAAATTCATGCATAAGCCCCATCCATCCACTACCTCACATTGGCGGCACCTGTGAATCTTCCATGCGTAAGCCCCCTCCACAATTTCAACTCCTTAGCGACACCTAGGCAGCTTCCATGTGTAAGCCCCATCCATATTTTCGTCTCATTAGCGACGCATGTGCAGCTTCCATGTGTAATCTCAATCCACCATTTCCACTCCTTAGTAGCACCCAAGTAGCTTCCATGTGTAAGGACCATCCATCGTTGCTGTTCCTTAGCAGCACCTGGGCAGTTTCCATGCATAAGCCCCATCCACCATTTCTTCTCCAAAGCGGCACCTAGTCATCTTCCATACGTAAGCCCCATCCAGTGTTTCCACTCCTTAGGGGCACCCGAGCAGCTTCTGTGTGTAAGACCCATCCACCTTTGCCTCTCTATAGTGGCACCCAAGAAGCTCCAATGTGTAAGCCCCACCCACTATTTCCTCTCCGTAGTGGCACCTGATAAACTTCCATGTGTAATCCCCATTCACCATACTTTGTGGCTGCACCTCTTCACCATGATTTTCATGTCTATTTTTTCTTTTTGTCTCTCACACTGATTATGACTCACATAATCTTAGATTAAGCATCTACCATGGAATCCTCTCTAGGAAACCTTAGAGTATAAGCCCCAAACCATTCTAACTATGTGGACTTTGATCCTTTCTAAGGCAAGGTACGTAGGAAGCCCCCTTGAGGTCCATGCTCAACACCTACTGTTCTCAACCCCTTTATGTTCGTTCTCCAAACACTCCTGAACTATGTGGAATTTGATCCTTTCCAAGGAAAGGTATGTAGGAAGCCTCCCTATGGTTCAAGCCCAACACCCATTAGTCCCGACCACTCCACATCGATCCACCCTCATCCTCCATGATAGTAAACTATACCCCATTTTCGTCCAACATGATGCCATACTGTACCCATTCAAACTACATGGGTTTGATCCCTATCTACTAGAAAAGGAATGTAGGAAGCCTACATAAGATCCATCCCAACTAGAGGTAAGTTGTTTTACTCCCCAACAAGTGGTAAACCGTTTTATTCCCCAACCAGTTGTAATCCATTGTCATCCCCAACCGATAGTAAGTCGTTGAGAAATCCAGTCGGTAGTAAGCCATTTTCAATTCCCCTAATTAGAAGTTCTTCTTCCTCTGGGTCCCTCAATGCATCCGATCTCATGGGATGCCTCCTCAGGTGTCCCATCGCCTCACCAAACTACGAAAACTTTGATTCCCTGCCACATGGATACATAGGAAGTCTCTTTGAGGCTTAATACCTACATCACTTCCATCCTCACGTCAGTTCCATATCATTCCCCCCTCAACTCCATTCAAATCTCCATCATCCATCCTCATTATTACCCGATCCGCCACATCCTGGTGAGATCATGTCACCCACTTCCCCACTACTCCTAGAAGAAATCGTGTAGCTAACCACTTGTAATCCCCACACAGTCTATAGAAATCCACCCAAGAGTGTACCTATTGTGATTGGTTTCTAACCACACAAATGTCCTAGTATGTCATCAAGTCACTGTAATCTTTGCACACCCTGACTCCATACCCCCATCCCGAAAAATGTGGACATTGATTCCTTGTAATAGGGATATGTAAGTAGCCTCTATGAGGTTCAAGCCCAACACTCACACCCTATCGTGGTCTCTACCCCAAGAATATGTGTTTCGGGAAGGTCATTCCCCAACTTGGAGGTTCGACTTCCCCCAGATATCATCTAGGCATCAATTCTCACGAGCCTCCTCATTAGGTGTGTTATCACATTACCGAACTACGTAGACTTTGATTCCCTACCATGAAGATACATATAATGTCTCTTCAAGGCTCAAGACCAACATCACTATCATCCTACCATCAATGCCATATCATCCCCATCCACTTCATTCAAATCCCCATCATCATTCCTGGTTCTTACCTGGGCCACCACATCTAGGTGGGATCATGCCATTCCATCAAGAAGCTAACAATACATAATCCCCACCCAATCTATAACCATCAAACCAAGAGTATCCCTCCTATGATGGGCCTTTATCCTTGAGTAATCCCCAGTATATATTCTGGTTTTTGTCCTTTGTGTACACCCCAATTCATCACCCCTTTGAACTACATGGTATTTGATCCCTGTTATCTACAAAAGGTACATAGGAAACCTCCATGAGGCTCAATCCCAACCAATGGTAATATTTGGTGTCCCCCATTCTAGGCATCACTCTTCGTGATCTACCCTCTGTGGTGTCAAGATCATCCTTTATGGTGTGACATCTTCCCTTTATGGGACACACCACCTCAGATTTTTCCTCATTAGGTGTTTTGATCTATCCATCTAGACAACCTTCCAGGTGTTCCCTCCTAGGGATGTACCAATATGATCAGTATCTATGGGTTTTTTTTGATCACTCTCATTCTATCTACGCAAGATATTAAACTCATGTCCTACCTCGTGTTAATCATGAGATGCCTGAGGAAAACCTCGTAAGACACGCCTCTGGCGTAACTGTCTCCGTAAGACGTTACACTCATGAAATACCCCATGTTAAAATTGGGAAGCTGAGGAAAACCTCAGAGACATCCCATCATCATAAGATACCCAGCGACAAACATGGGATGCCTCAGGTTCTGCGCCCTTGAGATGCACTCTTATGAGGAATAATATAGGTTCCTCAATGTCCATGCATCCATAGATGCCCCGACATTCTTGATTTTTTCATCTACTCCGACCGAAGGTTGAAACCATGTAAAGAACCCATGGAGTTTCCTTACGGAAGTAGTGTAATTAAACGACATCCACAAATATATGGAACCAGGAACCAGATTCATGAACCATGACTCAAATCTATGAGGGAGACCCAGAATAGGCAACAAATTATGAGGAGGAATCCACAGAAGGAGGAACCGACATCCCATCATCCCATTTTGATCAAGTAGAAAACATCCCTAAATAAGGAATAAATGTCGTCTGCCTTTGGAAAGCGTGAATGTGGGGAAACAGTTACACATCCTTGAATGACGGATGCACATCCTGGTGAAAGCATTGGAAATAGAAATGGTGAACCCGACGTGAATCTCTTATCCTTCAATAGCGAGTAGACCAAATATGTTAGGAAAATTGAGGCCTCACCCATGTTAATCCCCTCTCCTATATATGTGAGAGGATGAGTACCATCGGGTGTGTGAAGACTGTGGTCCATCGGCTCCTCGCAGACATTTCCACCTTAAGAGGTTGCGTAGGGGGCATCCGTCCCCGACTCCATTGGATCCTTGCTGAACCCGCCACCTTAAGAGGCCATGCAGGGGGAATCTTCCCCTAAATCTATCAGCTCCATGCCGACCCCACCAACTTAAGAGGCCGCACTGGGGGCATCCACCACCAACTCCATCGACTCCTCACCGACCCCACCGCCTTAAGAGGCCGCGCAGGTCGAATCTGCCCCCAACTCCATTGACTCCTCACCGAATCTGCCACCTTAAGAGGATGCACAGGGGGCATTTGCCCCGACTCCATTGGCTCCTCACCAACTCCGCCGCCTTAAGAGGCCATGAAGGGGGTATCCACCCCCAACTCCATCGTCTCCTCTCTGACTCTGCCGCCTTAATAGGCTGCGCATGGGGCATCCGCCCCCAACTCCATCGGCTCCTCGCCGACTCTGCCACCTTAATAGACCGCACAAGTGGAATCTCCCCTAGAATCCATCAGCTCCTCACCAAATTTTCCAACTTAATAGGCCACAGAGGGAGCATCCGCCCCGAATCCTTCAACTCCTCTCTGATGCCACCACCTTAAGAGGCTGCGCATGGGGTATCAACGCTCGACTCCATCAGTTCCTTGCCGACCCCACCACCTTAAGAGGCCACACATGGGGAATCCGTCCCCAAGACTCCACCGACTCCTCACTGACTTCCCCTCCTTAAGAGGGAACACATGGGGAATCCATCCCTGGCTCCATCAGCTCTTCACCGACTCCGCCGCCTTAAGAGGTCGCATAGGGGGCATTGGCCCCCGACACCATCAGCTCCTCGCCGACTCCGCCCCCTTAAGAGGCCGCCCAGGGGGCATCCTCCCCAGACTCCATCAGATCCTCAGTGACTCTGTCGCCTTAATAGGCAGCGCAGGGGGAATCTGCCCCCGACTCCATTGGATCCTCATTGACTCCGCCCCCTTAAGAGGATGTGTAGGGTAAATCGTCCCACCGACTCTAGAGGCTCCTCACCGACCTCGCCTCCTTAAGAGACCTTGCATGGGCTATCATCCCCCGAATCCATCAGCTCCTTTCCGACCCCGCCGCCTTAAGAGGCCGCACATGGGGCATCTGCCCCCTGAATCCACTAGCTCCTCACCAACTCTGCCGCCTAAAGAGGTGAGTAGGGGGCATCCGCCCCTGAATCCATTGCCTCCTCACCGACTCCGCTGGCTTAAGAGACCGTGCAGGGGGCATCCGACCCTGACTCCATCGGCTCCTCCCTAACTCCGCCTCATTAAGAGGCTGTGCAGGGGGCATCCACCCCCCGACTCATCGACCCCTCACTGACCCTGCCACCTTAAGAGGCCACACAGGTGGCATCCACCTCCGACTACCTCGGCTCCTTGTTGACTCCGCCTCCTTAAGAGGCCACGCATGGGGAATCCACCCCGACTCTATCGGCTCATCTCTGACCCCACTGCCTTAAGAGGCCACACAAGGTGAATCCTCCCCTGAATCCATTAGCTCATTATCGACCCCACCGCCTTAAGAGGACACACGGGGGGAATCTCCCCCCCCCCCCCCCAACTCCATCAACTCCTCACCAACCCTGCCGTATTAAGAGGCCATGCAGGGGGCAACCTCCCCCCACTCTATTGGCTCCTCACCAACTTTTTCACCTTAAGAGGGTGCATAGGGGGCATCCTCCCCCGACTCCATCGGCTCTTTGTCGACTCATCTGCCATAAAAGGCCGTGAAGAAGGTATCTTCCCCTGACTCGATCTACTCCATGCCGACCCTACGACCTTAAGAGGCTACAAGGGGGGCATCCGCCCCCGACTCCAGCAGCTCCTCATTGACTCTGCTGCTTTAAGAGGCCACCCAGGGGGGATCCTCCCCTGACTCCACCGACTCCCTGCCAACCCAATCACCTTACGAGGCTGCGTAGGGGGATCCTCCCCCGAATCCATTGGCTCCTCGCCAACACCACTTCCTTAAGAGGCTGCGTAGGTTGCATCTGCCCCCGACTCCACCAGCTGCTCGCTGACCTCGCCGCCATAATTGGCCGTGCGTGGGGAATTCACCCCCAAATCCTACAGCTCCTCACCAACTCCACCGCCCTAAGAGGGAACGCAAGGGGAATCCTCCCCTGACTCCATAAGCTCCTCACTACCTCCACTGCCTTAAGAGAGTGCGCAGGGGGAATCCTCCCCTAACTCCATTGGCTTTTCTCTGACTCTACCACCCTAAGAGGTCGCGCAGGGGGCATCCACCCCCAACTCCATCAGCTTCTCGCGGACCCCACCACCATAAGAGGCTGTGAAGGGGCATTTGCCCCCAACTCATTTGGCTCCTAGACGACTCTGCTACCTTAAGAGGCCACGTAGGGGGCATCAGCCCCCAACTCCATCGACTCCTCTCCGACTCTGCCGCCTTAAGAGGCCGCGTAGGGGGATTCCTTCCACCGACTCAATCGGCTCCTTGATGACTCCGCAACCTTAAGAGACCGCATAGGGGGCATCATCCACCAAAACCCATAGGCCCCTCACTGACCTTGCTGCCTTAAGAAGCCGCGTAGGGGGAATCCGCCTCTGACTCCATTTCCTCCTCGCCACCACCGCCGCCTTAAGAGGCCACATAAGAGGCATCCGCCTGTGACCCCATCAAATCCTCGTCGACCACACTGCCTTAAGAGGCTGCATAGGGGGAATCCGCCCCCAACTTCATCAGCACCTCACCGACCCCTCCACCTTAAGAGTCCGCACAATGGGAATCCACCCCCAACTCCATCGACTCCTCACCGACCCCGGCACCTTAAGAATCCACAAAGGGGTCATCCGCCCCCAACTCCATCAGCTTCTTGTTGACTCCACCACCATAAAAGGGAATGCAGGGGGCATCTTCCCCTGACCCCATAGGCTCCTCATCGACTCCGCCACCTTAAGAGGTTGCACAGGGGGAATCCTCCCCCGATTCCATCGGATCATCGCCGAATCCTCTGCCTTAAGAGGCCGCGCATGGGACATCCTCCCCTAACTCCATTGGCTTCTCTCCAACCCCGCTGCATTAATAGGCCGCACATAGGGTATCCTTCCCTGAATCCAGTGGCTCCTCGCCGACTCCTCCAGCTTAAGAGGCCGCGCAGGGGGTATCCACCCCCGAATCCAGCAGCTCCTTGCTGACCCACCGCCTTAAGATACCACATAGGGGGAATCCGCCCCTGACTCCACTAGATCTTCACTAACCCCGATTCCTTAAGAGTCCGAACATGGGGAATCTGTCCTCCGACTCCTCCGGCTCCTCGCTAACTTCGCCGCCTTAAAAGGGGTGCACAAGGGGCATCCGCCCCCGATTCCATCTACTCTTCACCGACTCTGCCAGCTTAAGAGTCCACATAGGGGGAATCCACACCCAACACCATCAGATCCTCACCGAATCCTCTTCTTTAAGAGGCCGTTCACGGGTAATCCTCCCCCAACTCAATCGACTCCTCGCCGACCCTACCGCCTTAAGAGGCCATGCTGGGGGAATCCGCCCCAACTCCATCGGCACCTCACCGACTCTTCCGCCTTAAGAGGCCACATAGTGTGTATCCTCCCCCCGAGTGCATCGACTCCTCGCTGACTCCTCCGCCTTAAGAGGCCGCACAGGGGGCATCCACCCCCGACTCCATCAGCTCCTTGCCGACTCTGTGGCCTTAAGAGGCCACGTAGGGGGCATCCGCCCCCCAAAACCCTCAGCTCCTTGCTGACCACACAACCTTAAGAGGCCGTGCAGGGGGCATCCACTCCCTGACTCTAGTGGCTCCTCACTGACTCGGTCACCTTAAGAGGCCACATAGGGGGAATCCGCCCTGAATCCATCAGCTCCTCAATAAATCCGCCTTCTTAAGAGGCCGCGCAGGGGGCATCTGCCCCCAACTACATCGTTTTCTCACTGACTCTGCTGCCATAAGAGGCCGCACAGGGGACATCCATCCCCAAAACCATAATATCTTCACTGACCCCGACACCTTAAGAAGTCGCACATGGGGAATCCGCCCCCGAATCAATCGACTCATCACCGACCCCGCTGCCATAAGAGGCCGCACAGGGGGCATCCGCCCACGACTCCATCGGCTCATTGTGGACTCCACCGCCTTAAGAGGCCGCTCAGGGGGTATCCAACCACGAGTCCATTGACTCATCACCGACCCCACAACCTTAAGAGGCCACGTAGGGGGAATCCACCCCCGAATCCATTGGCTCCTCGCCAACCCCGCCGCCTTAATTGGCCACATGGGGGGCATCCGTCCCCGACACCATCGGCACCTCGCCAACCCCGCCGGCATAAGAGGCCGCATAGGGGGAATTATCCCCCAACTCCATCGTCTCCTCACCAACTATTCTTCCCTCATGGCCCACGTAGGGTTAAACCACCCCCAATCCAATGGCGCATCTCCAACAACACTAGGATCCAATGAAGAGGTCCTCCCTACACTGCTACAATCAGGCACAGGAGTATTCAGTGTTGCCATCATCAGCCACTATGGTGGTCCTCCCCATCTCTTACATCAGCCAGAATGGGGGTCCTCCCCATTCATATAAAAAAGTATTCATAGAGACTTCCAGGCCATCCAGGCTACATTACCCCGTTATACCAACGCTCCAGGATTCCACGCCTTCTGGGTTCCATCACCCCGTCGTACTGACACTCCATGATTCCACACCTTATGGGATCTATATCCCTGTCATAATGATGCTCCGGGCTTCCATGCCTTCCGGGCTCCATCGCCCCCTTCAAACCGATACTCCAGGCTTCCATGCCTTCTGGGCTCTATCGCCCCCATCATACTGACGCTTCAGGCTTCCACGTCTTCCAGGCTCCATCGCCCCATCTTATCGACACTCCAGGATTCCATGCCTTCTAGGATTCATGTCCCCCATCATACCGACAACCCAAGCTTCCACACCTTTTGGGCTCCATCACCCCATCATACTGACGCTCCAGGCTTCCATGCCTTCTGAGCTCCATCGCCCCATCATATCGACACTGCATGATTCCATGGCTTTCAAGATCCATCTCCATGTCGTACCGATGCTCCAGGATTCCACACCTTTTGGGCTCCATCGCACCATCGTACCGACATTCTAGGCATTCATGATTTCTGGGTTCCATCACCCCCGTCGTATAGACGCTCCAGGCTTCCACACATTCCGTGTTCTATTACCCCCATCATACCGATGCTCCAGGCTTCCATGCCTTCCGGGCTCCATCACCCTCATCATAACTTTACTCTAGATGTCCACAGATTCTGGGCTCCATCACCCCATCATAGCGATGCTCTAGGCTTCCACACCTTATGGGATCTATCACCCCTCAAGACTAAGGGCATGGTGTCATCATTTCCACAATTATGACACTCTGTGTCATCCCAACTGTTGAATTGAATAGACCGCAGAGGCCCTCCCTGTGGCCCCAACACCAGCTTGTGGAATGTTCACCGTGAGGTACCCCAGCTCACACATGGAGAACATTCATGTATATGCTGGGGAAATTTTAGAGAACTCCCATCATATAGATTCTCCCCTCATCCCAAACCACCATAATGGGGTAGAGATGACCATAAATCTACCTAAGAAGTCCTTCTGTTTCTACATCCCTATTGCATGATGTTAAATTTTGTAACAACCATGTCCTTGTTGCATGACATTAAACTATATAACAACCACATCCCTTTTTCATGACGTTAAAATGCGTAACAACAACATATTAGTTGCACAATGTTAAACTTCATAACAACCATCATCTTGGTCCCATGACATTAAACTATGGGACAACATCCGGGTCACATGACGTTAAAAGGTACAAAATTTTGGTCAAATCTATGAAACCTAAAACTATAGCAACCATAGTCAAAGCTATGCTACCTTAAATTCCAACCATCACTCGTCCAAGCTATATGACATTAAAATATACTCCAGGTCCAAATTATATGACCTTAAACTAAGAACCTTTTGTCCAAGAAATAATACCTTAAACTATCTACAACATAAGGGGTTGTTACTCTATGTCCCGCACCGTCTTCCCACTAACATGCTCTGATGCATTGTGGTGTAGAACAAAGAGTGTTGGACTCCAAATGGACATAATACAAATCCATCTCCATGATTTATAGTGTCCATTTATTTGGATCCATGACTTCATTCAAGTCTGAAGGGACCCCCTAATGGCCTGGTCCCATGCCATATTAGATCACCTACCATCTTGGGCCAATGCCCCCGATGACTTTGGAGGAAATTTTACGATAGGTACCGTGTTTCGAACATGGTTAGCAGTTGAACCTCATTTTTCAATCACCATTCCAGGTAAGATGATATTGATGTTGTGTTTCGAACACGATCCGAAACTATCCTCCATCATTACACCACCATCATTGTGATCTAGATATTAGATTCCAGGATTCAACCTTTTTTTCACCTCTCTATGTTTAGGTGGAACTCCAACACCCTTAGTGTTACCCTTCAGTGCATCCTTTCACATCGAATAAGTGGTCCAGTTTCTCTAGGATATTCTAAACCTAACACCTCCATTCCCCTTTTTGTGTGCTTCCATGGTCACGAAAATCCTATCAAAACTTATTGTTTCCCACACCGAGCATGACTCACATGGGAATAATAGTTTTGGTAGGATGTGTACTGCTATGGTTGAGTGACATAGACAACATCGTCTCACTTGATTTCAAACTGCATTATTTTCTAGCATGACATTAAACTGTTCATCTTCATCCCGTATGACGTTAAACTGCATTATCATCTGTCATGCCATTAAACTGCTCATTATCATCCTACATGATTTTAAACTACTCATATTTCTCCCACATGACGTTTAACTGCATTATCCTCCATCATGACATTAAAAAACTCATTTTCATCCTGCATGACTTTAAAATGATCATCTTCGTCCCGCACGACGTTAAACTACATTATCGTCCGTCATGACGTTAAACTGCTCATTATCATCATGCATGAAATTAAACTACTTATCTTCATCCCATATGACGTTAAACTACATTATCATCCGTCATGACTTTAAACTCCTCATTATCGTCCTGCATGACTTTAAAATGCTCAACTTTAACCCGCATGATGTTAAACTACATTATCATCCGTCATGATGTTAAACTTCTCATTATCATCCTGCATGAATTTAAACTGCTCATCTTCATCCAGTATGAAGTTAAACTAGATTATCATTCGTCATGATGTTAAAATGATCATTATCATCCAGCATGACTTTGATCTTCTCATCATCGTTCCACATGATGTTAAAATGCATTACCATCCTTCATGACATTAAATTTCTCATTATTGTCCAACATGGCATAAAATTTCTCATCTTCATCCCACATGATGTTAAACTGCATTATTGTCTACCATGATGTCAAACTTCTCATTATCATCCTGCATGAATTTAAACTACTCATCTTCATCCCACAAGATGTTAAACTTAATTATCATCTGTCATGATGTTAAAATACTCATTATCATCTTTCATGACTTTAAACTGCTCATCTTCATCCTGCATGATGTTAAACTGCATTATCATCCGTCATGACATTAAACTGGTCATTATCATTTAAAATGACTTTAAACTGCTCATCTTCATCCCACATGATGTTAGAATGCATTATCATCTATCATGATGTTAAAATACTCATTATCGTCCTACTTGAATTTATATTTCTCATCTTTGTCCCGCATGACATTAAACTACATTATCGTCCGTCATGACGTTAAACTACTCATTATCGTCCGACATGACTTAAACTTCTCATCTTTGTCCTGCATGACGTTAAACTTCATTATCATATGTTATGACGTTAAACTACTTGTTATCATCATGCATGCCTCTAACTAATCATCTTCTTCCTACATGATGTTAAACCACATTATCGTCCATCGTGACATTAAACTGCTCATTATTGTCTTGCATGACTTTATACTGCTAATCTTCATCCTACATGATGTTAAACTGCATTATCATCCGACATGACATTAAGCTATTCATTATGGTCCTGCATGACTTTAAACTGCACATCTTCATCCCGCATGATGTTAAACTGCATTATCACCTGTCATGACATTAAACTGCTCATTATTGTCTTGCATGAATGTAAAGTACTCATCTTCATCCTGTATGATGTTAAACTACATTATCATTATTCATGATGTTAAACTACTCATTATCATACTGCATGACTTTAAACAACTCATCTTTGTCCTGCACGATGATAAATTGAATTATCGTCCTTCATGACGTTAAACTACTCATTATCGTCCAACATGACTTTAAAATTCTCATCTTCAACCTACATGATGTTAAAATTCATTATCATCCATCATGACATTAAACTACTCATTATCATCCTACACAAATCTACACTACTCATATTTGTCCCGCATGACGTTAAATTGCATTATAATCCGTCATGATGTTAAACAACTCATTATTGTCCTGAATGAATTTAAACTACTCATCTTCGTCCCCCATGATGTTAAACTGCACTATATCCGTTATCATGTTAAACTTCTCATTATTGTCTTTCATGACTTTAAACTACACATATTAATCCCGCATGACATTAAACTGCATTATCTTCCATCATGACGTTAATCTTCTCATTATCATCCTCCATGAATTTAAACTGATCATCTTCATCCCACATGATGTTAAACTGAATTATCGTCCTTCATGACATTAGACTGCTCATTATTGTCTTTCATGACTTTAAACTGCTCATCTTCATCCCACATGACGTTAAATTGCATTATCGTCTGTCATGATGTTAAACTGCTCATTATCATTCTGCATGATTTTAAACTACTCATCTTTGTCCCGCATGATGTTAAATTGAATTATCATCCTTCATGATGTTAATCATCTCATTATCATCCTGCATGACTTTAAACTTCTTATCTTCATCCCACATGACATTAAACTACATTATCATTCATCATGACGTTAAACTGCTCATTTCCATCCCGCATGACTATAAACTGCTCATCTTCATCCTGTATGACGTTAAACTGCATTATCATCCGTCCTGATGTTAAACTGCTGATTATCATCCTACAAGAAATTAAACTAGTCATCTTCATCCAGAATGACGTTAAACTGCATTATCATCCTTCATGATGTTAAACTAATAATTGTCATCCTACATGACTTTAAACTGCTCATGTTTGTCCCGCATAACGTAAAACTGCATTATCATCCTGCATGACTTTGAACTTCTCTTCTTCGTCCCACATGATGTAAAATAACATTATCATCCTACATGACATTAAACTGCATTATTTTCCTGTACGACATTAAACTATTCATCTTGGCCCTACATGACCATAAAATGTTGCATCTAGTATGAGATTAAACTGCTTCGTCATCCCACATGATGATAAACTGTAAAATGGTCTGAGCACTATGGTCATAAACTAAGATCTATACAATCCCACATGACCTTAAAATGTTCATTCTTATCCACATGGTGTTAAAATGTGTGATTCGCCTAGACTGAAAGACATAAAACTATTCAGCATGTGTCCTCCCCGCATGAAATTAAACTGAATGTCCCTTTCAGAAATACGTATGGCTTGATTCCCATCCTCATGGGATATGTAAGAATGCCCAGACATTTCATCTGTCAGCCTATCCCCAAACATTAATATTTCCCCTTTGGTTGAAACACATGGTGTGGTGTAGGCTTTTCCCTCATTCACATCATGTTCATCATGGACACACCTTGTATCCCTCTCCCTGGATATCTCCACCACTTTCGTCATCCATCACGACATTAAATTGCACAGGCACATTCATGCTTCACACACTACCTTTTCTTGGATATTCATTACCTCTAACATCCAAAAGGGCCCCCTAATAGTAAAAATCTCTGGCCTAAAGGATATCCTACCATTTCAGGCCAATGTCCTCGAGGATCTCGAATGAAAAATTGATTCAAGTCCCACATTATGAATATGTTCAGCGGTCGACACTCATTTGTTGTTTCTATTCCAGGTCACGCAATATGGATTCTATGTTTCAATCATGGTCAACAATCATCCTTCATCATTTTCACCACCCCCATATGTCCAATGTATTGGTTGCAGTGATTCATTTTGTCTTGTTATCCCTTCAAACATCAGTCTTCCTCAGGTGTGAGTGTTAGTCCAGATACCATACACATGTATATTGGGGAGAGCCTAGTTATATTCCTTGTTTCCCACACCAAGAATTTATCACATGGGCTTAGGAGTTTTGGTAAGGCAATAACCGCATAAAGGGTCATGTGTCTACGGTCCGAGCTCTACAAACATAATCTAAGATCACCTTCATCCTCATTGTAAGACGTTAAACTGCAAACTAGCTGGATCTTCTCGTCTAAGGTCCCTCGGCCTTTCCGGGACCCTGTTTCAAGTTCTCACCTAGGATCATGTGGTGTGGTGTGGAATCTTTGTCCTCATTCAAGTTATTCTATTTTTTTCATGCCACATTCATCCCCTAGAGACGCCCCTCCATCCATTTTCCTTGCCACAAGATGCTAAACATCACAGGTCCCACCACGCTTTTGCATCCCATCATTTGGGTTTCCATCATCATTCACATCAAAAAGGACCCCCGAATGCTATAGATTATTGGCCTAAGGGCTGTCTTATAGTTTCTGGCCAATGTCCTCGAGGATTTTTCATGACAATTTCATACAAATATCATGTTGCGAATATGGTCAACATTCGATGATCAAATTGTTTCCCCCCCATCCCTGGTCACACAATACAGATAATGTGTTGCGAACATGGTCAATAGTTATCATCGATCATTGTTGGAATTATGTGGTTTCCCACATATTAGGTAGGGTGATTCAACCTTTCTACCCATCTGTCTCATACACCCGACATTAAACTGGGCATCTAAGGTCTGAGCCCTATGAACTTAAACTAAGAGCACCACCGTCCTCACTATAAGACGTTAAATTGCGATCTGGATGGGAATTCCCATCTTAGATACCTCAAACTATTCATCACCCTGGCCCAAGTTCTTATTTGGGATTGAATGGTGTGGTATGAGATTATGTTCTTATCCACCTCAGGTTACTCGCCATGCCATACACATCCCTTTTTGAGATACCTTTCCTCTATCCGCAACCTTGCTGCATGACATAAAACTGCATGACATCTTATTGAACTATCTGTGTCTTGATTCCCATCCTCATGGGATATATAGGAATGTATGAAAATTCTGTCTATGGGTCCAACCCCAGGAATCTTAAATCAGGCCCCATTTTTGGCCCTATGTCCTGAATTCTTTTGGGAACATGTGGTGTGGTGAGTACCTCTTGGGTTATCATTCACGTTGGGTTTTTCTACATCTGCACCTTGTGACTCCCTTGTCTTTCCCCAACCTGGTCCAAGTTCTATGACCCGATACTAAGATCTCCTTATGGGGAATACACATAGGGTTTAGCTTCTTCACCACCCTGCACACAGTCCTTCAAACCAGGTACCCTCTTAATGGTCCACTCCATCTCCTTAATCTAGGAGAATGCGACCCCAGGAACCTTGTCCTCAGAAAGGGATTTGACTTCCTCTATCTAACAGGTCTCATTGGTGTACTCAGATGCGGTGTGGAAAAGAGACAAGGTGCAAAATTATAACATGGACACCCCCTCGTTTCACATCCATGCTTCATGATCCCTTTATATGGATCCCCATCCTCTTCCACATCTAAAAGAGACCCCCTTTACAATCTGGTCTCATGCCACAATATCTTACCCACCGTCTTGGGCCAAACCCCATGAAGAAATCAAATGACATTTGTGACAGGTCCCATGTTTTGAACATGGTTAGTGGTTGACCCTCATTTGTCTATCCTCATTCCAGGCTAAATAGAAACAAATACTATGTTTCGAACATGGTCAAAAGTTATCCTCTATTTTCACGCCGCTATCATTGTGGTCCAGATCTCGAGCATCATGATTCACATCTTTCAACTCACTTATGTTTAAGTGGAATTCCAACATACTCTTCTTTACCCCGTCATGCATCTAGGTGTGTTATGTAGGTCGGTCAGTATTATTTGGACGTCATTTACCTAGTGTTCCATTTCCCCAAATATGTGCCTCCCTGTACCAGGAAAATCCCACAACTAATCCTTGTTTCCCACATTGATCATGACTCACATGGGATTAGTGGTTTTGGTAGGATGTGTACTGGTGTAGCTGAACTACACATTCTCTTCGTCCTGAATGACATTAAACTGCACTCTCATAATGACATGTGGCTTGATTCCCATCCTCATGGGATACATAAGAATGCCCAAACATCCTGTCTTCAGCCCTGTCCATTTTTCACATTCAGTCCCTCGACCTAAGGATTCTCCTAGGAGCGCATGGTGTGGTGTGAACTCTTATGGTTTTCCTTCACATCAAGGTGTGTACTGCACCAAAAATTTCATTTCAAAGTATCCATGTACTATACACAGCAGGTTCAGGATTCCCCATAATAACTATGGGATGCATCAGATCCCTCACCAGAGATGATTTTTCCTATCTGTGTTTGTCTCTTGTCACACCGTGCTCATGAAATACATTTGGATTGATTCCCATATTCATGGTATACATAGAAATTCCCAAGAAAATATCATTGGGCCCAGCCCCACGATCATTAACCCTTTTGGCCCTCGACCCCAATCTTGGTCCAGGCAATATGACCTTTAAACTATGTGCAATGTCCTCACCGTATGACTTTTTAAAATACGTGTCTATCATCCTTATTGGTATGATGTAAAACTACCGAGCATTCCAGGTCCTTACCAGAGAGTTCCTATTCATAAGTAAGTTTGATCCCTGATCAGACTGATGTTCCCACCTAATGTGTTTCCACCATAGTGGCATAATTTCAGGAGTGTTGGACTCTATTCGAACTACCCATCACTCCAAACTCCACGCTTTGAATTACCTTTATTTGGACCCTTATCCTCTTTCAAATCTAAAGTAAACCTCTAAAAATATGGATTCATGCCCAATGGATCACCTACTATCCTGGGATAACATTCTGGAAGACTAATGGATGACATTTCGAGTCAGGCCCCATGTTTCGAACATGGTCAATTGTTGGCCCTCATTTTTTATCCCCATTTCAGTCTAACAAAATAAAGAAACTATGTCTTGAACATGGTCAATAGTTATCCCTCATTTTTACACCATCCCTACAGTGCTACAAATTTTGGGTATCGTGATTTTCATTTTCCACTCCCATATGTTCGGACTAATTCTGACGCCCCTAGAATTACCCCGCTCGTGAACTAGAGAACATTTGGAAAATGGTAATTGGACTGTTCTAATAGCTTTGTTCTCCAGTCAGGCCCTCCATTTTCTTATTATAAATCCCAATTGGCTATTCAGAGATCCCTATTCTCCAACTTCAATCCCTCTATTAGGATTCTCCCAATGGTGATCAATGTCCCATTATGATCCCCTCACACCTTTTGTTGTTTAGCACTCTCGTACAGGTGAATGACCTCCTATTATCTCTTATTTCCTACACCAAGCATGTCTCACACGGGCATAGATATTTAGTCATCTATTTCCTCAATTAGATCGAGATACAATGGACCACAAGGCATGAATTTTCCTCAAATGTTTCATCAGAACGTGGTTCACCTCTCCCTCCTCATCCTCATTAGACCCCATTCTTAGGGGGGCATTTGTTGGCACCAAAAAGCATGTCTCGAAGGTATTCCAAATGATTCCATACATGGTCCAAGATCATATTCTATTTTGCAAGCTTTGATTTGATAGGTTGTAGGGCCCGAACAAAGTTACAAATTAGGAGTTATGGAAATTTGATGTTGGGCTAGAAAACTAGTTCTCAGAGACCTTTCACGATGCTCCCTCCACGATAGTGGAGCAGAGAAAAATGACCAGAGCCTCTGCAAGAGCCACAAAGGTCGATGATGGTTGACTCTATGATAACGAAAAAATTGAGAGAACTGGACTAGATCCTCCACGAGCACCACAAAGGTTGATGACGGTCAACTCTGCAGTCACAACAAACTTGAGGGAACTTGACCGGAGCCTCCACAAGCACCGCGAAGGTCGATCACGGTCAACTCCATGGTTATGAGAAACGTGAGAGAACTCCCTCCGGTTTAAGAGTGACATTTCCTTCACGACGTGATTTTCTCTTTGCGGCGTGCATTTGTGTTCTGCGGCATGCTCCACGGACCTCCATTGCCTATAAATTACCGGATCATCCCCCTTTATAAGCACAACTATGTTGCACCTTGGGTGGATGTTCTCCCATTTTGTGGAGCTCCAGAGCACCACAAAGTGATGCCCTTAACAAAGGGATTCTCCCTTTGCGAAGGAGGGAGCTCATTCGAGTTACTCAAGTATCCACGAGACCCTTTTCTCCGCGAGACGATTAGCTTCATAAGACCATTTAATCCATGAAAACCTCATCTATACAAATCCCTTTACTCCACGAGACCCCATACTCCATGAGCTACCTTACTCCACAAAACTTCATTGCGAAGAACTATCCTTTTTGAAGCCCCTATGTTCACACCCACAGGTCCATACCACGGGGGCTGAGCCACCACACCCCTGCTCGGGTTCAGTGCTGGGCTACGGTCTCGGCCCTCCGGGCTGGTCTCCTCACTTCCATCACTGACCCCCATGAATAATGGAGAGTCACACCATGAACTTTTCATGTTTGGACGTCGACATTTTCCATTTCTCCCTTATGCACACCCACCTTCCACCTATGGAATACCATGATTTTAGATACTCTTCCACACATCATGAAACACCTTGAGTCAACATATTCCTCATGGTTTCTTCCCTATGTCGTGATTTGAGATTCTCATCATCAATTCCATGAGTTCCTTGAGTCAAGCCATTCCTCAAGCAACTCCTCCAAACCCCATCACTTGGCTCCTATGCCAGGTTGAACCAGAAAGCGCCGCTCTTGCGCAAGTCCCAAAACCAGACATTATTAGGCGCCTTATGCCTTATAGTCCTCTCTATATGACTATAAACTATAGTACACCCTATGTGACAAACATTGGATGCCTCTTACTCTAAATATGATATGCCTTATGCTCCCTGCATAAGATGCCAATAGTCCCCACTACACAACTTTACACTATAGCATGCCCTATCATTCAATAATAGGATGCCTCTTATTCCAAATAAGAGATGGATTTTGTAACAAGCATAAGATACCTCATGCCATGATTAGTGTGGCATAATTTCAAGAGCACTGGAATCCGTTCAAGCATTCCATCACTCAACCTCTTGCTTTGTGTGTCCTTCATTTTAATCTTCATCCTCTTTAATGTCTAAAGAGACCCCCTAACAGCCTAGTCCCATACCGTCTCGACTAACCTACCTTCCTGGGCCAACACCCCGAAAGACTTTGGGTAACACTTCGAGTCAGGTCCTGTGTTTCGAACATGGTCAACAGTCGACCATCATTTGTTTATCCCCATTTCAGGATAACACATTATGGATGTTGTGTTTCAAATATGGTCAATAGTTATACTCTATTTTCATTCCACCCTCAACACATTCCGAATGTTGGGAATGTGATTCAAACATTTAATATCCCTTTGTTTGGATTGATTTCAATGCCCTTGTAATTATCCCGCTTCTACACTATCACATAAGTGTAGACCTCAATTATATGCATCAACCCACAAAGAGAGTTGGGATTCCCTCATGGACAGACATGAGGAAGACATTATGGGAAACTTCCATGTGTAAGCCCCACTCACCATTGCCTATCCTTAGCGACACCTGGGTAGCTTCCATGCGTATGCCCATCCATCCATTGTCGCACCTTGGAGGCACTCGGGAAGCTTCCACGCATAAGCCCCATCCACTTACACAACTTGGTGGAACCTGGGTAGCTTCCATGCATAATCCTCATCCATCCAATTCCGCAACTTGGAAGCACCTGAGAAGATTTCATGCGTATGCCCCATCCACCATTGCCTCTCCTTAGTGACACCCGGACAAATTCCATGCATAAGCCCCATCCATCATTGCCGCTCCTTAGGGGCACACAAGAAGCTTCCATGCGTAATACCCATACACCATTTCTGATCCTTAGTGTCACTCAGGAAACTTCCATGCATTGGCCCCATAAATCATTACTACTCTTTAGCGGAACACGGTAAGTTTCCATGCGTAAGACCCATCCACCATTGCCTCTCCATAGTAGCACCCTGGAAGCTTACATGCATAAGCCCCATCCATCGTTTCTGCTCCTTAGAGTCACCCAGGTAGCTTCCAGGAATAAGCCCCATCCACCATTGCATCTCCATAGTAGAACCCGAGAAGCTTCCATGCGTAAGCCCCACCCACCATTGCCTCTCCATAGTGGAACCCATGCAACTTCTGTGTGTAAGCCCCATACACCATCCTTCGTGGCCACACCTCTACACCATGATTTTTAGGTCTGTTGTTGCCTTTTGTTTCTTACAACGAGTATGACTCATGTGATCTTAGAGTAAACATCGAAAATGGAATCCTCTCTGGGCCGCCTTAGAGTATAAGCCCCAAAATAATCTAAACTACGTTGACTTTGATCCATACCAAGGAAAGGTATATAAGAAGCCTCCCTGAGGTTCAAGACCAACACCTACTGGTCCTGAACCCTTCATGTCGGTTCACAAAACAATCCCAAACCACATGTAATTTGATCCTTTCCAGGGAATGGTATGTAGGAAGCCTCCCTGAGGTTAAAGCCCAACACCCATCAGTCTCAACCACTCCATGTTAGTCCACCCTCATCTTGCATGATAGTAAACTGTACCCCCCCTTTCTTCCAGCAAGATGCTAAAATATACCCATTCTAACAATGTGGGTTTGATCCATGTATCCAAGACAAGGTATGAAGGAAGTCTCCCAAAGATTCAATCCCAACTAGAGGCAAGTCATTGTATTCCCCAACAAGCGGTAATCCATTGTATTACCTAGCCAGTGATAAGCCATTGTCATCCCCAATCTATAGTAAGCCATTGAGAACCCCAATCAGTGGTAAGATGTTGTCTATTCCCCAACCCATATGTTCTACTTCCTCTGGGTGCCATTCATGCATCAATTCTCATGGGATACCTCCTCAGGTTCCCCATCGCCTCACCAAACTACATAGACTTTGATTCCCTACCATAGGGAAACACAAGAAGTCTCTTCGAGGCTCAATCCCTACATCACCATCATCCTCACTTTGGTTCATTCACCCCTCCAATCCATTAAACTATCAACTATCCATCCTGATTCTTACCCGAGCCACCACATCCCGGTGAGATCATGTCACCCACTTCCCCACTGATCCTAGCAGCAATCGGGAAACTAACCACGTGTAAGCCCCACATGGTCTATAGTAATCCACCTAAGAGTGTCCCTCATGTGATGGGATTCTAACCACAGGTAAGCCCTAGTATGTCATCAGGTCACTGTCTTATGTGCACACCCTGATTCCATACCCCCATCCTAAACTACGTGGACTTTTATTTCCTATAACAGGGATACCTAGGAAGTTTCCTAGAGGTTAAATCCCATCACTCACAACCTATCATGGTCTCCCCCTCAATCCTATTATTTTCAGGAACGTCATGCCCAAACCCAGAGGTTCTACTTATTTTGGATCTCATCCAGGCATCCATTCTCACATGCTGCCTCCTCAGGTGTCCTATCACCACAACAAACTATTTGGACTTTGATTCCAGGCCACAGGGATACGTAGGAAGTCCCTTTAAGGTTAAATCCCAACATCATCATCATCCTCACGTTAGTTTCATCTCATTCCCCCTCCACTTCATTCAACTATCCATCATCCATCATGATTCTTACCCGGGCTCCCACACCCCGATGGGATCACACCATTCCCTTGGGCAAATAACCATGCATGATCCCCACTCAATCCATAACCATCCAACCAAGAGTATCCCTCTTGTGATGGGCCACTATCCATGCGTAATCCCCAACATGTATTTGGGTTGTTTTCCTTTCTGTACACCCCAATTCATTACCCCTTCTAACTACGTGGGTTTTGATCCTTGTCGTCTACACATGATACATAGGAAAGATCCATGAGGTTCAATCCCATCCAATGGTAAACCTTGGTGTCCCCCATTCTGGGGTGAATTCTCCCGGATCCTCCCTTAGTGGTGTCTATATTTTCCTTCATGGTGAGACATCTTCTCTTTATGGGACACACCACCTCAGATCCGTCCTTATTGGGAATTCTAGTCCATCCATATGGTAAACCTTATAGGTGTTCCATCCTAGGGATGTACCGATCTGATCCGTCTATATGGGATGTTTTGATCACTCTCAATCCTTCTCTGTAAGATGTTAAACTCATGCCCTACCCCATATTAAACATGAGATGCCCTAGGAAAACCTCGGAAGACACGCCTCTGGCATATCCGTCTCCGAAAGATGTTAAAATCGTGACATACCCCATGTTAAACATGGGAAGTAGAGGAAACCCCCAGAGAAATTCCTATATAATAAGATACCCCTTGAATGACATGGGATGCCTTGAGTTCTGTGCCCTGGAGATTCCCTCTTATGAGGAAGAATACAAGTTCCCCAATTTCCATGCATCCAGAGATGCCCCAACATGCCTGATGTTGTCATCTACTCCGAACGAAGGTTTCTACCATGTCAATACACCATGTAATGTCCTGATGGAAGTAGTTTAATTAATTGTAATCCAAAAATATGTAACACCCCAAACTTCCACGATACATTTTTCTGTGAATACTGCAATAACTTGCGTTGTAAGCAACTTTGAGTTATAACACCCCACGACCAGTCAAACTAGCCGTTATGAATAGTAATACCCAATTTTTGAAATTTTATAAATTTTATTTTTCAAAATGGTATTTATTTTTGGATTCATAATATCAAAATTCTCTTACGGTGAATTATTGGTATTTTTTAAGAACATTCATTTTTTGATTAATAGTGAAAACACTGCGTTATTGTTTAAAACCATATTTTTATTCAAATAATTAGTTATTTTATTTAAATATATTTTAGGTTTAAATAGATACATAATACATATATATTTTAAATGTAATTCATTGGATTCATTTTATAATAATATTAGATATATAAAATTTTATTGAACTTTTAACGTCTTTTACCCACATTCTTGGCACATTTGCAAATTTGTATAAAACGTAATTTTACCACTTCTGTGAATTTAATTTTACAAATAGTAGAGACACAGTTGGAATCAGTAAGTAATATGTGGTTTAATAGGTTGAAAATAATTTTTGGTGAATACTAATTTTTTAATTTTATTTACCACTGTTAAAAGTAAATAGGGTAATTAAAGGTAAAAATGATATTGTAATTACCCTAACACATGTAATAATTATATTAGATAAGTTAATTTAGACTAAAATAAACCATAGTAATAAAATACAATCTTTTTGGTCAAATTTTATTAGATTAGGACATTTATTATTATTTTATTTAAAGAAGAGTTAGAAGTGTTAAATTCAAATTTTAATAACTGAAACATTTTTAATAAAGGGTTATACATAAGATAAATTTGACTATAAATATTAATTATAAAGATAAAAATATTTCCTACATATTGGTATTTTATTTATAATTTTTAGACATTAAATAATTGAATTTATTTATGGGACAATGATGATGTAGTAATTACCTTATTATTGAAAGATTAAAATAATTGATATTATAAATATTAAAATAATTATAAATTGAAACTTTTTATGTATTACACGAAATTTATAGGTTAATATGTCATGTTAAGGTTTATTAATTTTTTTTTTCAAATTCATAATGTTTTTATTACTTTCACAAAAACCGAATACTAAATAGTTTCAAAATTGACATAAATGGGTTTTTAAAACAAACACTAAATTATTAATTGATATAATATTTCTAAAAATATATGGTTCATCAAAAGGACTTATATAAATTTATATATATCAATAATGAACCACTTTGGGTACTGTTTCTTTTTTATAGTATGTTTATTAACCATTTATTATATTAATACAAGAATACATGACAAAAGTTAAACTATTTAACTAAAAGTTAAATCTAAATGATAAGGTTAATATGGTGACCTAAACATGTCTATAACCTATTGGTTGAGATATTTTGAAAATTTACCCACATTATCCCTGAAATAAATCCTTTTTTATCCATTATAAACATAATATGATTGTATAATAAAATACTATTTCAAGATTTTCCTAAAGTGACCCTCACCTCTCTTATAAAAGGGTACTTCCCCTAATCTTAATTCCACACCTCCAAAGCCATTTGGATCGGCCAAACCCAGATCAAATATCCTAAAAACTAACCTAAATTCAACCTAGATGCCTTAATTTGGTCAGAATCAAACTTAATGAGCCCTTTTGATCAAATAAAAAGGAAGCACTCGAAGAAGAGGTAATAATTTAATCACCTCTTCTAAAGTTCTTTTCTTCTTCCACTTCTTCTTTATCTGTTGTTTCCATACCAAAATAATAAATACTATAACTTATACTTACTGTGCTGTTATTATAAATAAGGTATAACCATATTAATTATTGTATCCATCCTATGAATAACAAAGTCACCGAACGTGTGTACGTACGACTTACCGTCTCCACGTCGTGGTGTAGTTTGTTATTCAACACTTCATTATTTAGATGGCTATAATAATGAGTATAATTGATGTAAATAATAAATATAAAATGTTAATGATTCTTTATATATTATATACCATCATATTTCATATGATTTCACCATTAATAGAATGGGATTCCCGCTCGTGTGTACATACAGATTACCGTCTCCACAAACACGATGTGATTCATTCTCTATCGTAACCATTCAAAAATAGTTTTTATTTTATGAATAAAAATAATGTTTAAGAACTTAATATCATTATAAATATGATTAAAATACATCCTATTTATATCAAATATGACTTACGTAACAAAAACAATAAAGGAAAACAAATCAGTTAACACCCAAAACAATTATACTACTGAAATATAATTAACAAAGAAATATTAGAATATCATATATCATATTTATGTATATGGTTCTTGTATAATTTAATAAAAATGATTTAACCATTACACTGGAGGTTAATGTACCCTCGACCAAGGAAAAATTCAAGGTAAGGGTTAATTATAAAATCTCTATATTATCCGAGGTTGTTTATACGTGAGTATCTACAGGGACCTATTTATCATCCACATCTATGTTTCTTAGAAATGTATTTCAAAACATTTTTTCTATTTAATAGACTATGGATTAAATTCATTTATAATATTTTTTGATTTTTTATAAAATTTTTATAATGGAATCTTTCTATCATTTTTCAAACAAGGTCCTTTATGACCTTTTTGACAAAATTAAGGAAAGAATGTTTTTAGCGTATACAGTAGGTGCAACTATTTTCCGCCATTATAACATATTCGAAGCTTCCCTTATAAGATTATAACAATATTTTAAAAATAAATATTTTCTTTTATAATTATGTAACATTTAAATGATTTCAAAATAAGGATATATTTCTCTCAATTTTTTTTTATTTCATCTATGTCAACATTCTTTGATGGATTTTACACTTTTTTGAAGTTGATTTATTATGATACAATATTCCGTATTTTATTGATGGGTTTTTAATATGTTTTACTATGTATGTGTTATTTTTATAACATTCATGGTTTATGGTTAACATATTAACATTTCATATGCTAGTTTTAATACGAATGTTTATGTTGTGTTTCAACCTTTTAATATGAGGAATGCATTGGACATAGTAAGTGACGGGTGGAGCCTGTTATAGCTTCTCAATGCATCTGTAGGCCTCATGAGACAAACTAGTGTCTTGTAACTAGGCCTTGACAAAATATTATTTGTATTCTTGGAACAAGGCCTTGACTATGTGGTTATGAGGTCTGGAATTATGTATTCCATCATTATGAAATTAGCTATTGATATTAGATGTGATTATTTGACTAGTAGAATATCCATATGAATAAGTAAATGGAATTTTTTGATTTATCTTTTCCATATCATTATGAAGTTTAAGATTAAAAGTATTTTGTTTTTGACTTATATATTTCCTTAAAAGTTTATTCTTATTTATGATAGTTTCCTCTATATTTTTATCCTTACTGAGCATCTGAGCTCACCCATTTCTTATGTTTTACTTTTACCAGGATGTGAGGATGTATATTATGATTAACCTGTAGGGATATGACAAGGATATGAGTGTGTTCAAAGGGGACACAATTTTTTTTCCTTTTATGATGTAATTTTAAACTTATGTATGTATCTAGTACTTCCAAGGATATTAAACTACTCGGTCTTTCAAGACATGATCTCTTATGATCATGAAAATGTTATGTAATAATGCACCAACTATGAGTAACTAGGGTCAAGGAATTATAGTTGGTATTAGAGAAAGTTAAGTACAATCCTTGGAAGCTAGTTTAAGAAAAAATCTGATTAGGGAACATTACCCTAAGATATAATTTGAGGATTAGTATAGAGAAACTTCCTAGAATTTTAGTAATATAGAGATTTTGTTTATTTTCTAAGAAATAAATACTGGTATGGATATGAGTAGGTAGAGGCGGCTCTGGGAAAGATGTAACTAGGAGTGAAAACTCTGACAAGGAGTTTCAGTCTTGACCTGGGGTATCCTAGAACACAACAATGGGCCTTGCTGCACTCTTGGTTATGACACTCCCAGAGGATATTCTTAGGATAATTCACATTTTCTTTAAAAACCATTATGAAGGTTTTATGAGTAAATACCTCCTCAAAGAAAACATTTTTTTTATGATTATGGATTATATGAATATACTGTTCAATTTATGTTAGGTATTTTACTAGTTTGGAATTATGTATTAGGATTCATAAACTAATATAGTATATGCCACTATTTAGAAATGGATCCTAGTGGAAGGAATGTAAACCGTATCAACAAACGTAATCCAAGTAGGGATTTCCCTCCTACTCAAGATAATTACTGTGGAGTTGGTGATGCAACTAGTGCTGAATAACTTATTGCCATACTTGTACAACTCACTCAGGTTATGAATAAAAACCTTACCCATATGGAGCAATCTGATCCACAATATAGAGGATCACTATTAGACCTACTCATGAGGAAAAAACCACCAACATTCAATAGGAACACAAATCCATTGGTAGCTGAGCAATGAATAAGTTCTTTAGAGAAAATATTTCATGCTTTGGGGAGAAGAGAAAGGTAAAAAAGTTGTCATGGAAGTTTATCACCTCACCAAAGATTCAAATCAATGGTGGTCATTAATTTAAAACACAAATGAGGATGAATAAGTATCAAATATGAAATGGAGGGAGTTTAAATAGATTTTTTTAGAAAAACACTTTCCTATTGACTATCGAGTGGATAAGGAAAGACAATTTCTGAGCCTGAGGAAATAGGAGGGTGATAATGTACCAAAGTATGAGGCTAACTTTACAAAGTTAGCAAGGCATGCAACATATTATATACATAACCCAAGGAGTAAGATTTATTGATTCTTCAATGGGTTAAAATCTTTTATCTGTTGAGAATTAGTATCACAATCCTTCTCATCGTACAAAGATAATGTATCATGTGCTATCAAGACAGAAAAAGAATTCTCTATGTCTTATGACTTTAAATAAAAGAATGAGAAGAAGAGATCTACTAAACACTCTGAAAATGGAAATAAGGGGAAGAAGGGAAAAGTTGAATTTCTATCCTATAGTAAATGTGGGAAGAAACACCCCAGTATATTCCTGAAGGGAATGGGAGTCTCTTACATGTGTGGTCAAAAATACCACCAAGATCTTGATTTTAAAGGAATGAAATAGGTTGTCAATTTTGAATGATACAATTGTAGAGAAATGAGGAATTATGAAAATTAATGTCCTAAGAATCATGGAAACTTACCACAGAAAAGGGAAAGGGAGAAATTCTAAGCTTATCCGATAACTACTGCTGAGGTTGAATCTCCGAATAACATGGTGGAAGGTAATTTAATTATTTCCTCAAATTTAGCCAATGCTTTATTTTATTATGGATCATCTCATTGTTTCATATCTTCATAGTTTGTTTTGAAAGTTAGATATTTCCAATTTGATTTAACAAGGGGGTTGTCAGTAAAAACTCCTAAGGGAACTATTAATGCAACAATGTTTTGTGAATAAGTTCCCATTAGGGCATATAAATGTTCTCTATATGCTAATCTCATCATCATACCCATGATTGAATTTGATATAATCGCTACTATGGATTGGATTTTGGACCATGATGCAAAAATTTATTGTAAGAATGAGGTTACAATTTTCAATGATGATAAGAAGTACCATAACTTTAGAGAAGAGACATCACCACCTGCTTCTTATCTAGAACCACCCCCATTAGCTCTACTAAATTTAATTATTAGGTAGGAATAGAGTGAAATAAATATGGGTGGGTAAATGAATGTTCAAATAGAGTATGTACATATTGTTTAAGAATATGTTTATGTATTTCTAGAGGATTTACCTAGACATCCTCTAGATCGAGAAATTGTGTTTTTCATTGATTTAATTCCGGGTTCAGGGCCCATATCAAATACCACATATAGAATGGCCACTATACAATTAGTGGAACTAAAGAAACAACTAGAGGGATTGAGTAATAACGGATTTATTCTCCCTAGTGTTTCTCTATGGGGATCCCCTGTTATTTTAGTTAAGAAGCAAGATGGATCTATGAGGTTGTGCATTGACTAGAGGGAGATCAATGCTATAACAATAAAGAACAAGTATCCCCTACCTCACATTGATGATTTATTCTATCAACGTTATAGATCTCAATAATTTTCGAAGATTGAACTTCAATGTCAATATCATCAGTTGTGTTTGAATAAGAAAGATATTCCAAAACAACATTTCGAACTAGGTATAGGCATTACGAGTTTACAGTAATGCCTTTTGGACTGAATAATGCCCCCTCTATTTTCATGGATCTAATGAATATAGTTTTAGAGGAATATCTTGATGAATCTGTAGTGGTATTTATTGATGATATCTTAGTATACTCAAAAAGTTACAAAGATCTTGAAAATCACTTGTGCACTATTCTGAAAACCCTCAGAAGAAATGAATTTTATGAGAAGTTTAGCTAGTGTGAATTTTTACTTCAAGAAATTCCTTTTATTGGAAATATTTTCTCTAATGATGAAATCTTTGTTGATCATTCAAAGACCAAGGCAATCCAAGAATGGCCAGCACTGACAAGTATAACTGAGGTACACAGTTTTATTGGTTTAATAGGTTATTATCAGCATTTCAACCAAAAATTTTCCCAGTTGGAAAACCCATTAACCAAGCTCACACGTAAAGGGGTTAATTTTTTTTGGACAAATGGGTGTGAAGAATGTTTTGAATAACTAAAGAGAAGATTAGTCAATGCTCATATCTTGACTCTACCAATGGGGAATGATTGGTTTTTTATTTATAGTGATTCTTCAAAGAAAAGACTAGGTTGTGTCCTTATTTTGAATGATAGAGTTATTTTCTATGCATCACAACAACTAAAAATTCCTGAACAAAACTATCCCACTCATGATATTGAGTTTTTAGTAGTAATATTTTCTTTAAAGATATAGAGACACCATCTCTATGGTGAAAAATGCGACATATATACCGATCATAATAGTTTGATGTATATTTTTTCATGTAAAGAACTCAAAATGAGGCTAAGATGATGGTTTTAACTTCTCAAGGATTATTATTTAACTAAAAACTACCACCCAGGGAAGGAAAATAAGGTGTCATATACTTTGAGCAAAAAATATCATGAAGTTTTAAACAAGATGAGGGTTGAAAGGGATCCTATGTTTATTGATCTAGTAAAGATAGATATGGGAATAATCATAGAAGGTGAAACATCAACATTTTTTCAAATGGTTTCTAAACCATCGTTACTAGAAAGGATAAAAAATTCTCAGCCTAACGATGAGGAGTTTCAAAAGAAAGTTAAAGCTGTGAATGATGGGAGATTGATCAACTTCGTATATGATAATGGAATTTTGAAATTTGGGAAGAGACTTTGTGTTCCTGATATACCTGATCTAAAAAGGGAATTGTTGGATGATGCTCATAGCTCCAATTTCTCTATACACCATGGTGGCACTATGATGTATAGATATTTGAAGGAAAATTTTTGGTGGGACAACACGAAGAGGGAGATTTCTGATTATGTGTCAAGATTTATGGTTTGTCAACAGGTTAAGGTTGGAAGAAAACATCCTAGGGGAGTCATGCAACCTCTTCCCATACTTGAGTGGAAATGGGATGATATTACAATGGAATTTATCATGGGGATACCAAATACTCCTAGAAGGAATGATGTAATATGGGTCATTGTTGATCGTCTTACCAAGTCAACACATTTTTATACTATAAGAGAATATTTACCACTTGAAAGTTTAGAAATAATATATATTAATGATGTTTTAAGACATAATGGTGTAACCATATCGATTGTTTCTGATCGTGATCCCAGTTTTACATCAAGATTCTGGAAAATTATTCAGAAAGATCTAGGTACTAAACTTCGTTTGAGCACTGCCTACCACCTTCAAACTGATGGACAATCAAAACATAATATTCAAACCTTAGAAGAAATGTTGAGATCTTGATCACTTGACTTTAAAGGTATGTTGGATCAATATTTACCTATGATAGAATTTTCCTATAATAATAGCTTCCATTCAAGTATTCATATGGCACCATATTATGAGTTATATAGAAAGAGATGTTGTACACCAAGTTGTTGGGATGATTTTGTTGAAAGAAAACTCGTAGGCCCAGAACTTGTTGAGGAAACAATGGAAAAGGTGAAGATTATCCAAACCCTCATTAAAGTAGCTCAAAGTAGGAAAAAGAGCTATGCAGATAACCAAATGAAGGATTTGGAATTTCAAGTAGGAGATCATGTTTTCATGGATGTATCTCCTTGGAAGGGTGTTATACATTTAGGTAAAAAGTGTAAATTAAGTCCTAGGTACACCAGACCTTTCAAAATTCTAGAACGAATTGGAGTTGTAGCTTACTGTTTGGAAATGACTCTAAGTCTCTCCAAAGTTCATGATGTGTTACACATATCACTATTGAGAAAATATATGCCTGACCTAATGCATGTACTCACCTATGAAGAAATAGAACTAGAACCCGATCTATCTTATTGTGAATAGAATGTGAAGATTCTTGATACCATAGAACACGTGCTGAGAAACCAGACGACTCACTTGGTAAATGTTCTATGGAGAAACCATAACATGGAAGAGACAATGTGGGAACTTGAGGAACATAAGATGAAGAGCCACAAAAATCTTTTTATGTAGAAGTATTCAAGAAATTTTGTGGATGAAATTATTTGAAGGAGGTAAGAATGTAACACTCCAATATTCCACAGTACATTTCTCTTTGAATAATGCAATAGCTTGCATTATACACAACATCGAGTTATAGCACCCCAAGACCAACCAAACTAGCCATTATGAATAGTAATACCCACTTTTTGAAATTTTATAAATTTAATTTTTCAAAATGGGATTCATTTTTTGATTTGGAATATCAAAATTTTCTTAGAGTGAATTTTTTGTATTTCTTTGAAAACTTTCATTTTGATATTAATTGTGAAAACCACTGCGTTATTGTTTAAAACTGAATTTTTATTTAAATAATTATTTATTTTATTTAAATTTATTTTAGGTCAAAATATATACATAATACCTATATATGTTAAATGTAATTCATTGGAGTCATTTTATAATAAGATTAGATATATAAAATTTTATTGAACTTTTAACGCCTTTTACCCACCTTCTAGGCACATTTGAAAATTTGCATAAAACATAATTTTACCACTTCTGTGAGTTGAATTTCAAAATTCTGAGAGAAACGGTTGACATGAGTAAGTAAAATGTGGTTCAATAGGACGAAAATATTTTTTGGTGAATAGTAATGTTTGAATTTTATTTTCCATGGTTAAAAGTAAATATAGAAATTAAAGGGAAAAATAATATTATAATTACCATAACACATGTCATAATTCTATTAGATATGTATATCTAGACCAAAATCAATATTAGAAATAAAATATGATCCTTTTGGTCCACTTGGATAAGAGTAGGACATTTATTTTTATTTTATTTAAAGAAGAGTTAAAAGTGTTAAATTCAAATTTTAATAACTCTTAATATAGGGTTATAAATAAGATAAATTCAACTATAAATATTAATTATAAATCTAAAAATATTTCCAACATATAGGTATTTTATTTATAGTTTTTAGACATTAAATAATTAAATTTATTTATGACACAATGATGATGCAGTAATTACCTTATTATTGAAAGATTAAAATAATTGGTATTATAAATATTAAAATAATTATAAATTGAGACTTTTTATATATTAAAAAAATCTTCTAGGGTAATATGAAATGTTAGGATTGTTTAAATAATTTTTTTTCAAAGTGATAAAGTTCTTATGACTTGCACAAAAACCAAATACTAAATAGTGTCAAAATTAACATAAATGAGTTTTTAAAACAAATACAATATTATTAATTGATATAATATTCTTAAAAATATAAGGTTCAACCAATAGAGTTAGATAAGGTTATATATATCAATAATGAACCACTTGGGTTTCTCTTGTCTTTTTATAGTTTGTTTATTAACCATTTATTATCATAATACAAGAATACATGGTAAAAGTTAAACTATTTAACTAAGAGTTAAATCTAAAAGATAAGGTTAATATGGTGACCTAAACTGGTCTATAACCCATTTTTTGAGATGTTTTATACCTATCCATAGCTTAACCTCGAAATACTTCATTTTTAAGCCATTATAAACTGAATATGATTGTATAATAAAGTAATATTTCTTGCATTTCCTAAGGTGACCCTCACCTATCTTATAAAAGGGCACTTCCCCTTCTCTTAATTTCACACCTCCAAAGCCATTTGGGTTAGCCAAAACTTGCTAAAATATCCTCCCAACTACTCTCAATTCAACCTATAATACTTACTTTTATTAGAAGCCAACCTAAGGATCCCTTTCGATCAAATCAAAAGGAAGCACCTGAAAAAGAGGTAACAATTTTATCACATCTTCCAAAGTTATTTTCATCTTCCACTTCCTATTTATTTGTTGCTTCCATAAAAAAATAATAACTCCAGTACATTATAATTACTATTATGTTATTATAACTATGTTAATACCATATTCATTATTCTATCCATCCTATGAATGACAAAGTCACCATACATGTGTACGTATGGCTTACCGTCTCCACATTGTGGGGTAGTTTGTTATTCAACACTTAATTATTTGGGTGGGTATAATAATGAGTATAATTAATGTAAATAATAAAATTAAATTTTAATTATTATGTATATATAATATAACATCCAATTACATAATATTTTACCATCAATAGAATGGTATTGTCACTCGTGCGTACATACGGATTACCGTATCCATGAACGCAATGAGATTCATTCCCCATCGTAACCATTCCGGAATAATATTAATTTTATGAATAAAAATAATGTTTATAAACTTAATATAATTCTGTATATGAATCAAATAAATCATATCCATATCAAACATGACTTACATAACAAAACATATAAAGGAAAATGAATCAGTTAACACACGAAACAATGATACTACTGAAATATTATTAACAAAGAAATATAAGAATATAATATACCATATTTATGTATATGGTTCATGTATAATTTAATAACAATGATTTAACTATTATAGATGAGGCTAACGTACCCTAAACCAAGGAAAAGTACAAGGCAAGGGTTAATTATACAATCTCTTTATTATCCGAGGTTGTTTATACGTGAGTATCTAGTGGGACCTCTTTATCATCCACATATGTGTTTCTTAAAAATGTATTTCAAAACACTTTTATTATTTCCTATACTATGGTTTAAAGTCATTTATAACATTTTTTGACTTTTTATAAAATTTTTATAAAGGAATATTTCCATTATATTTCAAATATGGCACTTTAGGACCTTCTCAAAAAAATTAATGAAAGAATTTTTTTTAACATATACGGTGGGAGCTACTATATTCCACCGTTATAAAATCTTCAAAGATTCCCTTACAAGATTATAATAATATTTTCAAAATAAACTACTTCTTTTAAAATTGTGTAACTTTTAAATGATTTCAAAATAAAGTGACATTTCTCTCAAATATCTTTGATTTCATCTATGTCAACATACTTTGATGGATTTTACACCTATTTGAAGTTGATTTATTGTGATACAATCATCCATATTGTATTGAAGGTTTTGTGATATGTTTTACTATGGATGTGTTATTTTTATACCATTCATGGTTTATTGTTAAAGTATTAACATTTTGTATGCTAGTTTTTATACGAATGTTTATGTTATGTTTCAACCATTTCATATGAGGAATGCATTGGACTTTGTAAGTGATGGGTGGAGCCTGATATAGCTCATCGATGCATTGGTAGGTCTCATGAGACAAACTATTGTCTTGGAACAAGGCCTTGAAAAAAATATTATTTGTAGTCTTGGCACGAGGCCTTGACTATGTGGTTATGATATACGAAATTATGCATTCAATAATTATAAAATTAGTTATTGATATTACATGTGATTATTCCACTAGTAGAATATCCCTGTGAATAAGTAAATGGTATTATTTGATTTATATTTTCCATATTATGTTGAAGTTTATGTTTAAAAAGATTTTGTTTTAGTCTTATAAACTACCTTAAATGGTTATGCTTATTTATGATAGTTTCCGCTATATTGTTATCCATACTAAGTATCTGAGCTCACCCATTTATTATGTTTTCATTTTCCCAAGATGTGAAGAAGTATATAACGATTAACCTACAGGGATAGTCCAAGGATATGAGTGTGTTTTAAGGGTAAAGATTGTTGTTTTTTATTTCATGATGTAATATAAAACTTATGTATGTATCTATTACTTACAAGGATACTAAACTAATAGGTATTTCGAGACATTATCTATAGCGATCATGCCAATGTTATGTAATAATTCACCGACTCTGGGTAACTAGAGTCAGGGAATTACAAATAAATGGAAATGGGAACAAGATTCATGAACCACGACTCAAATCTATGAGGGAGACCCGGACTAAGCAAAAGATTATGAGAAGGAATCTATAGAAGGAGGAACTGACATCCCATCATCCCATTTCGATCAAGGAGAAAACATCCCTGAATAAGGATTGGATTCCGCCCACATTTGGAAAGCAGGAATGTGGGGCCACAGTTATGAATCCTCAAATGACAGATGCGTGGCCCAACAAAAAGCGTCCGAAACAACAATCCTTTAAAAAATTCTAGAATATATTTCTAGTTACAAATATCATATAATATTAGTTGGGGTTATTCTATCAAATCATTCATCAATAACAAGATATTTCCACTCCTTAAAAGTTCCCCAAAACCCTAAAGATTTAATTTAATTCATCTACCTCATTTTTATAAAATACAATAGAACAACATAGAAATATTCATAAATAATTTATTTAAAATATATTCATATTCAACATCATCTAAATTCATTATTTCAAAATTAATGAAAATGAAACAATTCAATTTATATACTTAAACATTTAAGATAGAGATATTTTGAAAGAAAACTAGGTTTGATACCGTATAAAAAATGAAACGTTGAGATTAAATGAACCATAAATTATTATTATTTCACTATGATATTTATAAATTATCCCTTAAATTTGTGGCTATTAATATTATTAAATTAGTTATGAAATATATATCATGTTTCTACTCAATATTGATAAAGTCTTAAGAAACTAGAATTCAAAATTTAATAAAAATATTTAAATCTAAAAAATAAGTTTACTTCAAAAATAATATTTATTTATTTTCATGGTAAAATATTAAAATTAATTTATGTAATATTTAGAGATATTATTTTATAAAGTGAAGATTAATTTTTAAATCATCAAATGTAAAATAACACAGGGTGAAATATTTGGATTTTCTGAAATGTTTAATTTTTTAGTGAATAATGCAAATTTCATATATTTAAAATATTTTCATTTCTCTCCACTAAAAGCCATAATTTAAATGTATCATTATATTTTGGATTTTGTTAATAAAGTTTCATATTAACGATTTTATTTTGAATAATATAATTATTTACTTTTGAATGATCAATTTTTATGGCCTGTATATGTTTTTTTATGTTAAAAAACATAGTTTCTACAAATTGTTTAAAATTAATTAAATTTTATAAATTTTAATTAATTAAAATCATATATAGTAAGATAATATTTAAATTAAAATAATATATTGTAAATCAATTTATATGAATTATAATTCATATAATGTTGATTTCTAGTTATATAGATATTATTAGAACATCTAATGTTTGAAAAAAATGCTTTTCTTGGAAAATAACTTTCAACAAGTTTGTAGGATTGATTAAAATTGAATTATTCCCCTTTTTTATTTAATTTTTATAAAATAGAATATATATTTTTAACAATATGAATTAATATTTGGTAATTAATTAACCTTTATTTGGGTAATAATGAATTTTAAATATAGTAAACAAAATAGCAACCATTGAGAGAAACTAAAATGGTAAAATTGATTAAATTTATAGATTAATATAATTACAGGTTTAAGTAAAGACTATTTTTGAATTTAGAGTTTTTCAACCATATCAACCCTCCACTCCATTATATATCATTTTTGGATGCACTTGTCATGATAGTGATATCACACAGTCGAATAGTTTTATATATTTTCAAAAATGACACATAGTCTCACTTATAAAAGGGAAAATTCTCTTATCACCTTTAGAAATAGAAAATGACTTATGGTTAAGCCAAGACCTGTAGAAATAACTTCCCCACTTTCAAGCACACACACCGGTGGACACTGACTTGTATCAAGGGTCTAATAAGGATCGTGGGGAGACTATACGCTCATTATCAAAGTAATATAATAGCAAAAATCATTATAAAATGACCAATATAATAATATAATATGACCAATAAAGACCAAGAATAATCACATAAAGAATCCCAAAACATGGGAAATGACCATAATCCAAAATATTAGATATGAAATGGTATATAAGTTTCACAAGTTAAATGAAAACCCAAAATAAAGACACACTGATAACTCCCATGAGGGTCGTTACATCATATTTATTACCCTCATCCATTATCCACATCAAACCATAAATAATTACTATATGATAAGGATATTTCCGTTATCCTATCCATTAAACATGAAATCTATATGTGTACCAATCAATGACCTCTGAATGGTCTGAGTAAAACTCTATAGGAAACCACAAATGGTGTCTAAAAGAATATCCAATCAATAACAATGTATGTATTTGTATAAAGAATAAAATAAAAAAATGAAAAAGTAAACTGGTTTCACATTTATAATTCATTAGTCTACAATAATATCCCATGGGTTTATGGTGACACCCACACCAATCATACCCCTTCGACCTATGCTGGAGTCTAAATCAAACACCATTTTGTTTTTTAAATTTATTCCTTCATGGAGATTCATTATTCAATTAATTATAGTTTAATATTGATATAATAAAGAATAATTCCATGTAACATTATCATGGATCCTTAGAGAATCTGTCCAACATCATTAGCTCAGTTACATAGAACATCATTCTATCACCAATATCACATGTACTTAGAATATTAGTCTAGCACCATAACCATGGATACTCAGAGCATCATTACAATGCCAATTCCCATGCATGCATCAAGGGATTATAGAATCATTATATCCACACATAGATGATATAATTAGTCCAAACACCACAACACATTATTCACATTTACATTCTAATATATAAAAATATTTATATCAAGGTCCATCATTAGTGACCTTTCTATCAATCATTAACAACATGTTGCTCCATTTTATTTTTCAAAGAAATCCTTGGTTTTAATATTTAATCAAAATAAATGACATGGGAAATCCCCAATTAAAAAATTTATCATCCATTATTATATAACTCATGAACCCTTTAATTTTAATCTAACCAACCATTTTCATCCCACTATAAAAAATGAAATAATGATTTAATTCTACTATATAATCTCAATATTTCCACTTATAAAATACATAAATCATCATTTCATGTATATTAGAACACTACATGGGTTTCCATGAAGCTTGGGCTCATAATCTCCAAAGGTTCTGATGGGATCTATGAATGTTCACACAATTTGGATGGGGTTCTATTAATTTTTCATAATGAAAAAATAATTGTGAATATAGGAAATACAATGGCCCAATAATGAAAATTATAATGGTATTAACACTATGGTAAATAGCATATAGACCACAAAAAATAGGATCGTTGATGAATTCTTATCATACCATAAACATTATTTCGAGGTAGAATGGATGAAAATGAAAAATGACAATATGATCCTCAATATTTGGGATTGGATATCATTTTCATAAACAGATCCAAAAAATGGAACACCACAATTCCATTCACAAAACATGAATTTATGAATAGTTTATTAGATATATGTTTCATATAAAGGGAAGAAGAAATGATATAGGAATAACGATTAAGAATGGTGATTTATAGGAGAATATGGATCCCCAACAGGTTTTGAATCCTCTAAAACTTGTTCATGAATAGAAGGGAATCACCTCTCAAGACTTGTGAGAAAATTGATTTTTTAAATAAATTATATTAGGTAAAAAAATTACATTGGATTTTAATTTTGATTATATCCATAAATTTTGGGCTACCAACTATATGCTGATGGTCAAGTATGTAGGTTTGAAAAAGCATGCACCAACCATAAATTGCTACTTTCTAAAGAAAACCCCATGCACAGTTATCTCACATGGATATACTAATTATGTTATAACTGTGTTTTTCTCCAATATATGTCATGAACCAAGCCGAGATTCCATCTGACCCAACACCCAACCCGGTCCGCGAGATGACTCGTAGGTCATTCCCGATCTCCACGGGCTGAAAACTAGTGTTGGGCATTAAAATAAAATAAGAGGGGATGATTTGGCCCAATAATAAATAGGATAATAATATACAACATTGAAAATGTGGTAGATATAACCACAAAGAATTCTGAATAAATGATCAATCTAGTCCAATACAAATAAAAATGAATAAAACTAACACTGAAAGAATAATAAGCAGCAAAAAAAAAACAACCAGACAATAACACAATCTCCATGTGACCTCTAGGTCACCTCTAACCACAAGACCACCCTGCTCCAAGAGATAAATCTAACAAGAAAAACTTGATAAAAACCTGAACCTGTAAAACATCTCAGGTTTACCGACACTGAGTGGTATAGGTATGGTGTGATCTAACAACACAGTATGCAATCACCACAAAAAAAATAAAAAAACTTGTTAAGGAAATGGAATCGGGAATGACTCATTAGGAACTTTGGTGACCTTTCTGGGTGGAATTTTCTAAACAATAGGGAAAGTGGAGACCAAATCCAACATCAAACTGGGGAAAAAAAGAACAACTCAAAACAAAACCAAATGGCCTACAAGCCATGTAAAAACAAACACCACCATAACATCCTTTTTCAAATACAATAATTTTTTTTTATAAAACTCAAAACTGCCTTCTTCAAAGGCTAATTCCCATGTACCAATAACCCATTTTTCCCAAAAAAAAAACAAATTTCCAAAATCATTTTCTCATTCAAATCCACTTTATGAAAAACCATTCTAAGCCTTTAATTCCAAAACCCAACCCATGGTATCCCATGAACCATTACATGTGCGTCCATCTATTCTCATCCTCACATGCCAACACACACTTCACACACATACCCACACACATGTCAATGACTATAAGATATACCAAGTGCCATATTACATTAATATTCTCAAACCCAAAACACCCTCAATGTTTGAAAACCCACTATACCAATTTGAAACCATTTCATGGAAAACACATCCATTTTTAAATCTATATTCCTTTCAAAATACACTTTCATTTTCAACATACACTTCCACAAACTGAAACCAAAATGAAACCCAACCAACAATGGACCACCAGAATGAGTGACTAGTGCCTATGTCTAGCCCGACAACATGGTTGTGAGCTATTCCCCAAGTAAGGCATAACACTAGGAGGAACTTGAACCAGGCTCATGGACTTCACATGGGTCAGTACCCCACAAAAGGATATAACATACCCGACTCTCCTCCATTGTCATCTCTCAATTCCAAAATGACACAAGACATAAGACTCAATTCTGGACTACCCCTGGTGACTTGTCGTTCAGAATGAGCAAGGGTCCATGATTCCCTTACCACACCTACCTCCCAAGTCCTGAAAACCCTAGTCTCCATCTAATGAACACCCTAAATATCAATAACCTCCTTTGAAACCCTTTTGTCACGAACCAGGCTGGGATTCCATCTAAACTGAAACCTGACCTAGTCTGAAACATGACCCGAAGGGAGATCCCAATTCCCACAGGATGGTAACTAGTTTCAGGAATCAAAATAATACAAGAAGGAACGATTTGGACCAATAATAAATAGGATCAAAATATAAAACATTGAAAATGAAATAGAGCTAACCACAACTGAATCTGAATAAATGAATAATCTAGTCTAATACAAATACAACTAAA
The DNA here is from genome assembly GCA_963277665.1 of Viscum album. Classification (NCBI taxonomy): domain Eukaryota; kingdom Viridiplantae; phylum Streptophyta; class Magnoliopsida; order Santalales; family Viscaceae; genus Viscum; species Viscum album. The sequence continues at coordinate 1,185,544,029 of OY728122.1, forward strand.
TAAAACTATCACTGAAAGAACTAGAAGCTAAAACATAATAAAACAACCATCCACTAACACAATATCCATGTGACCTCCAGGTCACTCTAAAACCACCAGACCACCCTTCTCCAAGAGATAACTCGAACATGAAAAACCTGATCCAAACCTAAACCTGCAAAATAGCTTGAGTCTACCGACACCGAGTGATATAGGTAGGGTGTGAGCTAATAGCTCAGTGGGAAATCACCACAGATTCCAAGTGCCTCCTTTCCCAAAATAGTCCATTAACAATAGTTTGAAATACAATTATAAATATTTATTTTTCACATTTTACAAAACAACCAAAACTTTACCATTTCAAAGTCCAACACATGCCACCATAATTTTTTAAAGAAAACTATCATTTTATAAAAACAACTCAACCCAAACAATACTAGTAATAGTTTTCAATGGAACAACTGTAAATGGATTTTTTCCAAGAATTACACTTTAAAGACAAAATATATACATTTAAAATTACCAAACCAACCTACCATATGTCGATGAGAGGAGAAATATAAACACTGAGCACTAGTCACGGGAATTCCCCTAGGCACCAGCTAGATGTGGGCCCTAGGTACCTCATATCCTTGTGAGAAATATCCATAACAATATCTATTCTCATGCATGAGCCACTGGTAGGGAGCATACCCATAACCTAGTGTACCCCTATCATCATCATAGTTTAGTTTGTGTTGTCATAATCAAATTTTCTATGTGAAACTAGGGCCATACCCCATCATATCACTAGAATACTTGTACAAGTCCACCCACCTAGATAGTTGGGATTCCTTTTTTGTGATCAGTAAACTTTTCACACATCACATGTTACCACATACACCATTTATCAACCAAATTGAGCATATCATTTCATAAGCCACCACATGCACATCAAAAACTCATTCTTGAGAACTTATGCACACCTAAACACTTACAAATCACTTAAAAACCATAAGGAATACCACTTACCCATGAATTTTCTAAAAAAGCCTTGACACATTTTAGAAAAAAACATGAAACTCTAAAAACATGACAAATAGGTCTTCACATCACATAAGCATTCAAACCATCTTTTAAAACATCTTATGTTTCCAATAGGGAAATAACATTTTCTATATCACATTATTTTATAAAATCAACACAAAACATCACCTTTAATGGTACAATGACAAATGGGCTTTTAAGTTTACACACCCAAATGCATTTACCAAAACATTTCCAAATCATTTCCAAAACCTTCTTTATGTGTGAGATTCCAAACAACCGCTTAAGCCAAAAATTTTCCAAAACACACTCAACCAAAATCTAAATGGGAATACCCCCATGTGATTCCATTTTAATAAATATTTAGGAAACCAATATTTCAAGGAACACCCAAAATAAATTTCCATAAAACCCACCATTTTCTTTAAAACCACATTATACCATCCATATTATTCAAAAACATAAAACAATCCCATTGTAACCATAAAACTGCTTTTACAACATTTGAAAACATTTAACAAGATAAATCATTAAAAACCATACAAAAAAAATAAAGACCACAAAAAATAACAACCATATCACCATAATCTATGCTAAACATTTCATAAAAAACCCCCAATTTAACTTTAAAAGAACAATGGCATTTTCAACAATAACCCTAGGTGATATAAACTTAGACATTTCAAAAAAATCCCTATGAAAACCTATTTTTTGTAAATTATAGCAACAAAAAATCCCCATTAGCATCAATCCATAAATATATTATAGGTGATAAATACATTTAAAAATTAAATGAAAACACTCAAGTTCTCATGGTGTGTTTCGAAATGGGAAAAGTTGGAAACGCCTACATCAACAATGTGAGGATTCTATGAAACATCAAGGGAGGAGAAATATAAGACCCAAAGACCATTCACACACCCTATATCCAAATAAAAAAGAACAAAACATATACCCTAGAGATTAGGGTTTGTCCATGGAAGAAAACCCCCAATGAAAACCCTATAACAAAGAGTGAAAGAGAAGGAGAGATAATTTGGTGAAGGAACCATGAAGAATCACAAAAATTTCTTGAGAAATCTACTCAAAATAGACCCAAATATAAGCATGGAGGAGGGAGAGACTCCTTTGGTCGATTCCCAATAGATAAGGCTTCATTTGGAGGTGGAATCACCCTAATTGGAGCTCCATGTCAAGAGTTATAAATGACAAAAGTTATTATATAGTTTTTCAATCTATTCAAAAACTGTGTGAGGGTAATGGTAAAAATCATGTAACTTCTCATGGTTAGGTTTCACAGTTTTTCCAGGCCATGATCAAACTATGTGACCAAATTTTTTTTTCAAAACTCCATAAATTACACCCCAAACAGTAGGGAAGTTCACCCAATGATCCCTGAATGTTTTAAACACAAAGTAGTGACACTATGGGTGTCACAAACTCCCCAACATGAAACATTATCTTAATCCAAATAAAAATAACTATTAATAGGCATAAAAGGAAACCCAAAACCACAAAAATATAAGAAAATTTGTTCGGAACTCAACCTAAACCTCAAAAAAAAGATCCAAAATTGAGAAAAGAATAAAATGAAGAAGTATCTATGGTTGTTTGAGTGGCTTGAGGAAGTCAAACATGTCTTTAATTCAATGGGAACTCCTGATGCAGTTAGAGTCCATGAAGTTCAAAGGTTGTTTGAGGGTCCAGCCTTGGACTAGTGGGGGCTAGTTTCCCTATCATCGATGGAAGGTGAGATGTTATGGGTGGAGTTTAAGGCCACTTTCATCCAATTGTGTATACCGAAGAAGGTGAAGTAGAGGAAGGTGGCAGAGTTGTAGGACATTTGGATGGTCCATCGATTAGTAAAGTATTATGTTGAAAATTTCAGATATCTGGTTCCATTCTCTTTGGAAGTAGATTTGGAGGATCAGATGAAGGCCCCTCTCTTTGTCTAGGGTCTTCATCATGAAATTATGGAGAAATTTCTCTCATCCAGTGAAACCTATTTCAAGAGGTTGGTGGATGAGGCATTCATGGATGAGATGGTTTTTGGGTTGAAACCAGTGGTTGTTGGTTCTTGTAAAGGTTCCCCATATGGCGAGTAGAGTGTTTCAGGGGAACCAGTTTTTGAAAAACATCCATTGTAGGATCTGGCTACCAGTTCATCGGACCGTTTGCTTGTATGTTTCTAGTGCAGCCGGTTTGGTCACTCAAGTCCATCTTGTCATATTCCTCCGAAGACTTGTCATTGCTGTGGACATTGGGGTCATTTGAAGAAGTTATGTATGGGGTGTTTTCTAAAAACTAAGTCTTGGTTGGAGGATGATTTGATTGAATATGAGGTAGGAGATGCTTCATCCCTTAGAGCCCAAACCACAGGTCTCATGGTGAAGCTCACACATAGTTAGAAGTGACAGGGGGTGTGAAAACCAACATAGTTTTCTTTTCTATGTTGGGATGGAAATTTTTAACATCTCCTTGTTCTTGTTTCCTTGATTTCGTAAGTTAACCTTTTGTGGTAATGGTGTGATGAACTAGATCTATTGTGACGCAAACATTTGAGTCTATCTGAATGTGGACTTTGAATGTTTTCATTCTCCTTTGAGTGTGTCTTGTCTTTGAATAGGCTAGTTTCATTTTTAACCTTCAGGAGTGCTCATTTGGAAATGTTTTAGTTTTGTATAATTGGTTTATTGTGGGTTTGGAATCTTTAGGGGTTTCCTTGTTCTAGTGGTGGTAGTGTCCATATTTTTTTATGGATGTTTAGGTTTGACCCCAGTCGTGGTTTTTGGTTTTTACAGTTTTAGGATATTTTCCTAGGTGAAGCATGGTTACTGCACAGCTAGTCAAAACCATGCAGCCCTAGCTATGTAAACAGAACCAACTACCTAGCCAGCACACGAATGTGTATTAGGTCTCATAATCATCTAACATTGTGTCATTTTTCGGCAGAGGCATTGGCGCGGTTGGTGCACAATTTTGAAATCGTGCGGCCAAGACGTGGGGGTGCCCCTTCCTTCTAGTAGTTCATGCACAGTTGGAACATAGTTTGGTAAATCGTGTGTCCAAACCACGTGACTTGTACATAAATTTTATATTTTTAAATCCCTTGGTTCATGGTTAAAGTGTGGGTGTTGTTTGGGGTTTAATTTTTTTTTGTATTAGTTGAGTTTTTATGGTGGGGAGAACCCTCTCGTGTTCTCCCCACATCCTCATTCATGCATTGTGGTTTCTTCTTGATCGGTCAGGTGTGACTTGTGGTGTGAATAGTCATCCCGAGGTTTATGGTTTCCCCTTGGTTTTTTTCGGGAATGGACTTGAGTTTTGGTTGAATTTCAACTGGGTGACTATTTGGAGGAAGAAAGTGTCCGTGGTGGGGAGAATTGTCACACCCTGACCTCAGATACTTCTTCATTTAATTATATTCTTAATTTTTGATGTTTTGGTTGAGGTTTCGGTTTAGTTCCCAAAAAAATTTCTTGTGTTTTTGTGGTTTTTGATTTCCTTTTATACCTATTATTAGTTATTTTTTTAGTATATTGATAAAGATTCATGTTTGGGAGTTTGTGACACCCATAGTGTAACTACATTGTGTTTAAAACATTCAGGGACCATTGGGGTGAACTTCCCTAGTGATTGGGTGTAATTTGGGGGTTTTGACCAATTTTTGAGGTCACACTATTTGAGTATGGTCCGGAAAACCATTCAAACAAACCATGTGATGTTGCAGGAGTTTTCCAGTTTCCCTCGTACTGTTTGCGCACGGTTTGAAAAACCTTGCAGCAAATTGCGTGCTTTATAACTCTTGACATGGAGCTCCAATTTGGGTGATTCAAACTCACAAATGAATACCTATCTATTGGGAATCAACCATAGGAGCCTTTCACTCCTTCATTCTTTTATTTAGGGAGATTTTGGGGTGATATATCAAGAACAATTTGTGATTCTACATGTTTCCTTTACCAAATCTTCTCTCCTTCTCTTTCCATCTATGTTCTAGGGTTTTCTTTGGGGTTTTTCTTCCATGTATGAACCCAAATGTCTAAGGTTTAGGTTTGGTTCGTTTTTATTTGGATCTATGGTGTGAGAATGGTCTATGGGGCTTATATCTCTCCTTTATTGAAGTTTCATCGCATTCGCATATGGTTGAGGTATGCGTTTTCAAATTTTTCTTTTCCAGAACAATCCATGAGAACATGTGAGTTTTAATTTAATTTTTAAATGTCTTTATTACCTTTAATATATTTATGTATTGATGTTAATGGGGATTTTGTTTTGGTATAATTTACTAAAAATAGGTTTTCAAAGGGATTTTTGTGAATACCTAGGTTTATAACACCTAGGGTTATCGTTTAAAATTCCATTTTTCTTTTAAAGTTAAATTGGGGGTTTTTATAAAATATTTATCCTTGATTATGGTGGGATGGTTATTATTATTTGTGGTCTTGATTTTGGGTGTGTTGTTTGGTAATGATTTATCTTGTTAAATTTGATCAAATATTTTAAAAGGGGTTTTATGGTTACAATGGTATTTTGTTATGTTCTTTAACTAATGTGGATGGTAGGATGTGGTTTTAAATAAAATGATTCGTTTTGTGGAAATTGATTTTGGGTGTTCCTTGAAATATTGTTTTCCCAGATTTTATTTAAAATGAAATTCGATGGGGGTTTTCCCGTTTGGATTTTGGTGTGAGTGTGTTTTGGAAAATGTTTGGCTTAAGGGGTTGTTTGGCATCTCACACTAATAGATGGTTTTAGAAATGATTTAGAAATGATTTGGTAAATGGATTTGGGTGTGTAAAATTAAAGGCCCGTTTGGTGTTTTACCTTTAGAGGTGATGATTTGTGTTGATTTTAGAAAAGAATGTGATTTGAAAAATCTGGCTGCCAGGTTGGAAACATAAGGTGTTTTAAAAGATGGTTTGAATGCATACGTGGTGTGATGGCCCGTTTGACATATTTTTAGAGTTGCATGTTTTTTCTAAAATGTGGAAAGGCTAGTTTATAAAATTATTGGATATGTGGTATTCCTCATGGTTTTAAAGTGATTTGTAAATGTTCGGGTGTGCATAAGTTCTAAAGAATGGGTTTTTGAGGTGCATGTGGTGGATTATGAAATGAGATGCTTGGTTTGGTTGATAAATGGTGTATGTGGTAACGTGTGATGTGTGAAAATTTGATTGAGCACAAAAATGGAAGCCCAATTATCTAGGTGAGTGGACTTGTACTAGTATACAAGTGATCTTGCAGGGTTTGACCCCAGTTTCACGTATCAAGTTTGACGAAGAAAATGCTAACTTAACTATGATGAGGATGATGGTGACCACTAGGTTATGGGTATGTTCCTTACCTGTGGCTTGTACATGAGAAAAAAATATTTTTATCAATATTAATCACTGAGCTACGAGGTACTTGGGGCCCACAGCTAGCTAGTGCCTAGGGTCATTTTCATGACTAGTGCTCAATGTTTATATTTCACCTCCCATCGATATACGGTAGGTTGGGTTGGTAATTTTAAATGTATGTGTTTTTTCATTAAAGTGGAATCATTCTAAATTGTATTCCATTTAAATTTGTTCCATTGAAAATTGTTACTTGTATTGTTTGGGTTTGGTTTTTGTTATAAAATATTAGTTTTCTTGAAAAATGGATGGTGGCATGTGTTGGAATTTGAAATGGTAAAGTTGTGGTTGTTTTGTGAAATGTGAAAAATCTATTTTTAAAATTGTATTTCAAACTAGTGCTAACTCACCTCTACCTATAGAACTCTGTGTCGGTAGACCCAAGCTATTTTGTAGGTTTAGGTTTTGATGAGGTTTTTATGGTTTAAGTTATCTATTGGAGTAGGGTGGTCTTGTGGTTAGAGGTGAACTAGAGGTCACATGGAGATTGTTTTAGTGGCTGGTTGTTGTATTTTTTTATAACTTCTTATTCTTTCAGTGTTAGTTTTATTTAGTTCTATTTGTATTGTACCAGATTGTTCATTTATTCAGATTCAGTTGTGTTTAGTTCTGCTGTATTTCCAATGTTGTATATTTTGATTCTATGCATTATTAGGATAATTAATTCCCACTTGTTTTATTTTGATGCCCAACACTAGTTGCCAGCTCATGGGGATCAGGAACGCCTTTCGGGTCATGTCACAGACCGAGTCGAGTGTTGGGTTAGATAGAATCTTTGCTTGGTTCATGATAATAAACATCATTTCACTATTTCCAATGAGAACCCACATGGTATGGACAAATAGTGAACCATCCTTATTCCAACTGGGTTGTTTTCATATGTGCATTATTACTTGATTTCCTACGAGGACCTACACAGTTTGAAAAAACATGCACCTACTGTGTTCCTATAAAACCATGATATTTTTAAAATAAATTTCATTTAAATGTATTTAAAATTTAATTTTTTTCACAAAAAACACTGGTTACTTTTTTTATATGCGTAATGTAGTTTAAATTTATTTACATGAAAAATATATTTGTTTCAATAGTGTAGATAAACCTTTACACCGATCTTTAAGAAAACATGAAATTATATTATTTTAAATATTCCCATTATAACCAATACATTAAAATGGTGGGAATAATTAGTTCGAACTACCTTAGGAACTATACATTTAAATTTCGTACTGAAAATGAATAAATTTATTAAATATCATTAAATAATGACTAAATTTCTGACTATATAATTTAATTCATCATATTTTTTTGAAAAGGTATTTTATTTATTTTTACTAAAGAAATATTATAATGAATGTTTAGATATTTTACAATAATTATTGGATAAAATGAACATATTTTTTCACATAATTATATCAAAATTATCATATTGTAAAATTATGGGATTCTTGAAAAAATATTGATTTTTCAGTGAATAGTGAGACCTAATGTTTTTTTGAAAAACCATTATTTATTTTTATTAAATTAAAAAATTTAAATTCAGCTTTATGTTTTAAATTAACATAATTAATATTTAGATATATATAATCCACTTAATTAATTTTTAATTAGCTTTATATTGGATTTTATTATAAGTTTATTTCTGGTTTTAGCAAATGGTTTTTTTTCTTGAATATTATTTTAAAATGAATAATACTTTTCCAGTTTAATCAATAAATTTTAAACATAATGAATAACGTTTTAAATTACTATTATAAGGAATATATCAATAAATTTTATTTGTAATTTATGAATTGATTATATTTATAAATAAAGGTAATTTAAAATCATCTTTTTCTAGAGAAATATAAACATCTCAAAAACTCACTTACTCCCCACATTTGAGGGTTTGCATTAAATTTATAATTTTACACTTTTATAAAATCTATTATAAGAACATTAACTTGAATTTTAATATTAAAATTTCATGATTAGGGGGAATATTTCATTATTTTCTGAAATTAATTTTTTATGAATAATACAGTATACGTAAATTTAATTGATAGCTACCTTTTTGTATTAATAAAATATAATTTACAATAAATTTTAAATTGGGTTCATAGTAATTTTTTTAATTTATATATCTAATAATAAATATTATGTCATTTTAATCAATTTTATATTGATATTGGATATGAAAAAACATTTAATTGTTTGAATATTTTCAAATTGAAAACTCGCTTTCTCAATGCATCTATATGATAAATTTGAAAGTAATTATTTATAATTTAGTAAATTTAATTTGAAAATATGGATTCAATATTTGGAATTATAAAAATATATATTTTCAATTACTTTCAAATTTATTTATTACAGAAAATTAATAGTTTAAATAAGAAAATTTATTTACCATTTTAAGGTTAAAATGTGTTTGTAGGGGGTTATACTAAAAAAATAATTGATAAAATGAAATAAAAAAGGACTAATATATATTGGTTGGTAATATTTTTCCCTATAATGTTTAATTATCTATAATACTTAATTTTGAATCCTTAGGGAATGATATCAAATTGGGAGCACATTTTTACATTTAAACAATTATTAGTGTGACACAAAACTCACTTAAACATTGACACCCCATATCCTCTATTTTTAACACCATTAAACCATTTTATTCAGAAAATATCTCAAAATATAACTTACCATATTCCCTGATAGAATCATGTAATCATTCTTTTTATCAGAAAGCCATCATATAATTTATTTTTGTACAAAACAAAATAGGTTTCTCAAAGAAGATGTAAAATTTTCAATGAGTTTTTTAAATTTTTTTATTTATCCTCCTCCTTAAATAATTATTAAAAATTAATGATATATTAAAATAAATAAATTTTATTTAATTAAATGTTTTTATAATAGGTTAATGACCTACAACAATCACCACTTCTATCAAATGTGTTATGATATCATCATCTGTGTGTATGGCGGACTTCCACCTCATAGACGTAAGTCATTTATGTTTCCATTACCTCCTCTCCGAGTTGTGTATAATGATTTATATAAAGTATATATATTATATATATAAAATATAGGGTAATTATAGCATATATAACCTTTTTTACTTTTCATTTTGTAGTGGATATAATAATATCACTTGTGTATACGGTTGACTTCCACCTCGTGAAGAGATGTGATTTTTTCACTAACGCTTTACATGGAATATAATAAGGTTAAATATATGTTATATAAATGAAAAAATTATTTTATTAATGAAATATTTTTCATTCTATATTTATAATATATCATTATATTTCTCACATTTTATCTCACTGAAAGATGGTAACAACATTCAGGTACGTGTGGACTACTGCTTTCACATAGTGGTGTGACTCTCTTTTAATCACCACACCACATGGATCATAGGTATAAGTGTATTTAATGAAATAATTAAAAAATTATGATATTATTATTATTTTATAAATATAGTATATAAGACAAATCCTTTTAATTATTGATATTGAGAATTGGAAACGTTATTCATGCATACGTACGACCTACCGTCTCAATGATCGTAACATAATACATTTTCCCAAAAAATAATTCATGATTAGACATAAAATAATAATTGATGTATAAATTTGATAACAATTTCAATTTTTTATTCTAAATATTATGGAACAATGATTAATATTAGTGAAAAAAAAACTAAAATATCAATACATACATGACAAACAAAGATAGTATTACCAGAAATGATATTTGAACAAGAAATTATTAATAAAAAGTTATTAATATTTCATAGGTAATTAATATAAGGTATGGTGCATTTTATTTTGGTTATGTATTATTTTATTAAAAAAACTATTTTTAGTATATAAGAGCATATGAATTGTATAATGGATGTTGCAATATAAGGTAAGGGATTTCCATCTAAATTTTTTACTTCGGTGAGACACATAACTTACACACTACCTATTTATTTTATGTTGTGTTTATATGTCCCCTGATTTTATATTTTAATAATTATAATAAAAATTATTTTATTTTATATATCCATTTTTATATCTCAAATTTATGGGGTTATAGTTCAAAATATATCAAATCAAAATGTGATTTTTCTGAATTTAACTTCTGTGGGACATAAGTTTTTCTATATACTTATCTTCTTCTATAAGTCATATATACTACCCCATGAATTTGTTTAATTAATATTCATATTCTCAAGATATTATATTTTTCGTTTAAAATCATTCCTTTATGGACATTACAATTTTACGTTATTAAAGTGGTAAACATTTTATGTTATGATCTCCTAATTTATCTAGACTATTTGTGATTGTCTTTTATATGATGAAATATTTGGATCCAATTATCTGGAAACTCATAATTTTTCTTCCCTTATGGATACCCATGATAAATTCATATAATGGTACAATTTTCCACTATTTGGTATATAAAATAATTTATACTTTTTATATTAAAAAATAATCTTTATTCCACTACCATGTCAAAAATCCTTTTTTTATAAAAGACCATGTATTCAAAAAATATTTTAAAAAATGTTGTTAAAATTATTCAAATGACTTATTAATAATTTTTTCCCAAGTTAGACTGATTTAAAAAAATTGAATGTTATATTTTTTTTCATTTTCCATAAAATGTTTTTTTTTGGATTTTACCATAAATATGATAATATTATTTGCCTCTAAATGAACTTTATATATATTATTTACCATATTTAATACTATTAAATGATTTCAATATTCCATTACAAAATTTCATTAATATTTTCAAATATTTTTTTTTTAATATTTTTAATATTTTTAATTTTTAAACGAATTATTTAAATGTGAAATGTATTTGGAAAATGTTTTATGTTTTAAAAAGTACTATTTCATAGAAGAAATTATATTTTCTTCAAGAAATGATTATAATTATTTTCTAATGATTTCATTATATTTTATTAGGTATATTTTCAAATTAAAGGATTTCTAAATAATTTCGGTTTTAAAAAGTGATTTTCAATGAATCATTATTTTTATCAAGAGATGATCCAAGTGACGTTTAAAAATCATTATGCATCTAAATCATATCCTTCATTATTACATATTATTTCCTATAGATATGAACCAATGATACCATTATTATTCATTCTAGGAATGATTTATCATGAAAAGATGTTTTTAAAACTAGTTTCTTTTCCCCAAGTTATTAAATTATAAAAATATTATGAACCAATCTTATTTTTCCTCCAGTTATACTATGATAAAATGATGAAATGATGAAATTATTATAAAAGATATTTATTTTACACAAGTTCTATTTTTAAAAAAAATTATGAATCAAATTTTATTTAATGGGTTATTACATGATGAATGATTAATGACATTGTATCATACATATATATTATTTTCATGATGTGATGGGTGGGACCAATATATCCCTATAATTAATTAGGTAATGAGTTATATATCATGAGACATATAATGATAGAACTATGAGTGAACCTGGTTTAGTAAGGAACTTTTTCTATTATAATGGATTTTTGAGAGAACCCTGACTTCTCTGAAGATTCAAGGAGTGAACACATTCCATTATGATTTCCATGGCAGTGAGCCCTAACTACAATGGAAATGAATTTATTTTCATATGTGTAAGACACATTTATATGTCTTATAACATTACTATGATATCATGGCTCATGTTTAATGATTCTTTTATGATTAATATCTTATAAACTGAAAATATTTATTCCTTGACACAATATTATGATCTTTGATACGAAGGGTATGAATTTGAAGTGTAATTATCAAATTCTCATATCCTTATTCTCATGTTATAATTATTAACTCCCCTTTTTATCAATAATGAGCATCTTATCTAACCATATATTTTGTTTCCTTTCACATGGTTATTTAGAATGTTTTTTTTAGAATTAATATAGGTGAATATTATTATGGGATACATTGAATATAATGCTTGAATTAATAAAACTATGATCCATGTTTCCAATTGAACTAAAATATTATGGCCCTCAGGCCTGTGTTTATGTAAATTAATGAATATTCATATAAATATAAGTAACATCCATTTATTAGAATCACGTTTCTCTATTTTTTGAATCATAATAAAGGATTATATGGTCATTGGAAACTATATTGTGAAATAGTTTGTAATATCCCTATGTATATTTCAATATATATTTCTAGGGATTCCTATAAAGATAAGTCTAAGGAGGAACAAATGTATAGGGAAATGTCCTAGTATTTTCATAATGAAAAGAGAAAATGGGTTCTAGGAATTTTAAATCCCAATATGGATACTACAAGTAGATATAGATTTGGGTTAGTGGTACATTGGTCTAATTAATCTAAAAATGATGAATTTAGCATGACTTGATCATCACTTGGTGCACGAAAATGGGACATAATTCATACTAGTTTGATACATCTGATGGATTTCTATATAAATTCGAAAACTATTTACAAACCATTGTGAAGGATTTAAATAGATAATGATATTTGATGACATAGGATAAACCTATTGTTTCATAGGTTTAAAAAATTAATCATGATTTTGAACTCCATTAAATGATGTTTCGTACTATGTGGTTTAAAATTATGATTAGAGTTGTTCACACAATGCTTTTTGGTTGTAGTCAAAGGTAGAAAGCTGTAGGTATATGGAAATAATTGAATGTGATGGAAAATTTTATTTTGATTAACCAAATGGGATGATTACTGGAATAAATTATGTTTTGAGAATTTAAAATCAATTATAATGATATATTACTAACAACATTCACCATAACCAAATTAATAACATAGAAAAGTAAAAATTCATTTTTATTCTGAGTGTTTAGGTAATGGAGACAATAGAGGAAAGAATATTAAGTATCCAATATATTGAGACTATCATAATAAGCACCTAGGGGGATTTCTATGAGGGATGATATGATTTATTGAGTGTGGAAAAGAAGTTAAAAAATATTGTAATTTTATAATAAAAATTAAAATTTTAGTCAATAAAATAGATGAGAATAATGTCCTCATTAATGTATCATCAATGGATGAATGTTTTAAATGTTTATAATGTGTTCATTAGGAAAACTGATTCCCTAAAGGGATTGTTCATGAATAGAATCCACATAATTGTGTGAGTAATGGTTATATATATAATTAATAAGAGACTAAAAATAATATATGAAAGGAAATAGATACTATGAAATATGATAATAAATCCTATTAATTTTTTTGCGATGGAATTTGGATGCTTGATGTATTTATTTATTTTATTTAAGGAATTATGAAATGTATAAGGATTTTTTATTATATGTTTTTAATTGGGAATTTTAATGAATATGTTATAAGCCACTGATGAAATAGAAAAATGATTTACTATAAAGGTGATATTTCATGAAAAATACATGATTAGGTGATATATAACACTTAATGTTTTCAGAATATCAAGATAATGTTATTGGGATAATGATATAATTTATATTCATTGTGTAAGTTGGTTTCCACTAATTACCTTGGAACAAATTAATGAATTGTGGAAATTGTTTTTATCTTATCATTGATGGAATTTAATATATTATTGGATTCATGGAATGTATTCAGTAATATAGAGTTTCATTCATGAAATTATGAAATTTGTATGTTTTCATTGAGTTTTTATGGTAATTATGCTCTTTTCCATGAATCAAAAAAGTATTTTAATCAGGTATCCATGTATCTTGTATGTCAAAATGAAGGTCTAGAATATGTTAATTATAGGATAAATGTTAAGTAGATTTTGAGAAATTTAGTGACCTTATTTATAAATTATCAATTTTGGAAGGGTTATATAGGTAAACATTTATGGAATGTTTTATGTTGAATTATGGATTATGTTTTAGAGATTAATGTATTTTTTCCTCATATGAGAATTTATGCATACTTTTTTATAACCATTTTTTTGTGATGGTAACTAAAGATAATGGGAATGAATTATTATTCTATTTATTGATCATATAACCAATTAGTGTTATAGGCATAACAAATTCACCTTCATTTCTTGGAGTAAGAGATAATGTGGAATTTGATCAAGGAATAACCAATTTATGAGATTGTGCTTATGAAATGTAATGAAATAATATATTTATATCTTTATAGGAAAATTCTTCAACAATTGAAAATGCTTCATAAAATAAAATTTTATACTATTATCATCATTTTTGGTTACATCATGGACATTTTAAAGCTTATTTTTATAGTTTTTTGTACATTGACCTTCTCTACATCACCCTCATTATTATAAACAATTATCTCTATCATACTCTATAATTATTTACAATTTCTTCCATGTGAAAATCTTCAGTTCCAACATTTTTCATCTATATAGAAAACTAGTTATTGGTTATTTAAGAGTAAATATATGTTTCCAATGAATCATTTTTTAAAGTAAGTTTTATTTTTTATTTTCTTGATGTTGATGTCTATGAAATAATTTTCAAATGTTCAACCTTTGGTGAAAAAGACGACATTGAGGGATAAATTCCTTTTAACGGGGTAAAATGTATCATAGTGATATTTTTTGAGTTTTTTTTCAAATGAGATTAATATTTTTAATATGATTTGATACTTAAAATAATAATAATATAATAAGTTATATGAAATACCATGTTTATCTTGTGTTATATGTAATAACTAGTTTATTCAAAATCATGAATGACAATTGACATCGAGCTTCAATGAACCATGGAATAATATTATTTTGAATATGATCACTATAACCTGGCTGTTAAATAGGTGGGTATTTATAGTATTAGACAATTAATTAAATATTAATATATATTTCCCACACAATATAACATTATTAATAATAATGTTTAAATAATCAATCTTTTTTCTATAATGAAATTATATTCATCAAAAATATGTTTTCATACAAAATGAATTTTATTACGTTTTTGATACAATATTATAACTAAATTATAGATATTATAGAAAATTTCTTTTTTAAAATTACCATCTTTTTTGAAATTATCATATTGGAATTATCTTATTGTGATATTTTGTTATTTTGGAGAAAAAAATTAATTTTTGGTGAGCATTTAAAATTATGATATTTCAAAACAAATCACTTAAATTCAATAAATTAAGTAATTTTAATTCCACATTATGTATTACTGAAACATAATTATTTTTTAGTTATAATTAATTAACTTAATTACTTTTAAATCAACTTTAATTTGGATTTTATTATAAGTTTATCTTTATGATTTAAAAGGTTTTTTTTTCTAAAAACAATTTTAAAATGCATAATGTTTATCAATTTTAATTAATTAAATCAACCCTTAATTTCTAATTTTTGAAATGAAATTTATTAAATATATATCAATAAATATTAATTTATATTTGTTGAATGATTAATATTACACATAGATTAAAAAAAATCATGTTATTCTTGAAAAAATATACTTCCCGAATGCCCACTTTTTCATTGTAACTGCGAGTTTTATATTAAATATAACTTTTGACCCCCTAGGAAAATATAATAAAAAACATTATTTTTTAAAATCATAATTTTAATATTATATTATGTTTAACTTTCTATATTTTTCTGAAAATAATATTTTTTTATGAATATTGAAAAATACATATTTTAAATTTTAAACTTCTTTTTTGTCTAAATATTTTAAAACGTAATATTACATTATATTTTTTTAACATTAAAATTTTTCATTTATATATATATTTTTCCAATTTAGGTCATCTGAATCCCCATCATATATAGTTTTTCTATAAAAAAATTTTGTATCCTTTTTAACATTTACTCTTTGAAAACCCGCTTTCTTGTCACATTTTCATGATTAATTTTAAGGGACATTTTTTTAGATAAATAATGGAACATAGAGAAACATATAATTTTTATTAATAATAATAACTTATATTATCTAATAAGATAAATTTAATTTTTGACAATAATTAATAGTAAAAATATTGAAAATGATGTTCCACAACTAAGGTATAAATTTGTTTAGTGTGCGATTAAACTGAAATGATAAGGGTTTAGAAAACCTAAAAACCTTTACAAACTATATTATATGAAACAATTTTGAAAATAAAATATCATAGTATTCATAATAATCCATTTTTTGATATATTCATGAGAAAAATGTGGGTACTGTTTTTTCTTTATGAAACATTACAGTATACAACTCACCACACTTGTAAATGGCCACCCCTATCATATCTTCTTTATATCATCCAAACAACTTTTACTCATCTAATACCAACAAAAAATATATCACATATTCCTTAATATAATCCTAAAATACCTAATTCTCGAATTAATGCACTCTAATAATGATTTTAGTGTAAAACTAATTACGATTCTCGAAGAAGAGTTAAAATTATTCAACATGTGTTTTTATATTATTGATTTCTCCACATATTTAAAATCTTATTAAAACATCCTGATTTAATAAAATCAGTTTATGAAATATTATTATAATTTTTTTGTTCTGTTAATTACCCAAAACTATATCCACTTCCACAAAATAGGTCAGGAAATAATTATACTTGTGTACGGAGGACTACCACCTTGCGAACCAAAATCCTTTATTTTTTCAATTACCTTCTCTAATGGCATGAATTGATGATTGTTTTAACGTATATATTTGAAATTTATAAAATATTTCTAACTTCATTGTCAATATATCATATTAAATTTCTTACTTTCTATTCCGTAGGTGATAAGATAATGTTAGTCATGTGTATGGTGGTCTATCGCGTTGTGGAGAGGCATGATTCATTTTTCAAAAACAATTTACATTGAAGATAATAAGGATAATTATATTTGGTATAAATGAAATAATTATTATATTAATTTCATATTTATCAATATTAATGGATAATATATTTTTTTATTTCTTAAAATTTCCCTCATTGATAGATGATAACATCGTTACTGTACTTATGGACTACCTCATTCATGAAGTGATGTGACTCTCCTTTCATAACCACACTGAATCGATGGTATTTATATTTATATTTCAAGAAAAATATGGTAATTATGATTTCAGGATAATTTTTAAGGATGAAATATTTGTTACATTTTTTAAATAATGATCTTTGGAAAATGGAAACGTTAGTCATGTGTACGTATGAACTACCATCTCCAGATCATAAAATAATTAATTTAAAAAAAACATATTTTAGGATTGGAAGAAATAGTATAATTTATATAAAAATAAGATAATTATTTATTTATTATTATTATATATATGATTTAGTGATGATCATATTAAGATGAAAAAAACAAAAAATTAAACCACATATGAAAAAATAGTTATTACCTGAAAAGTGGTTTTTAAAATAATTTTTAATAAACAGGTAATAAATAGTGAGAAGTGTAAAGACCTGGAAAATTCAAGGAAATTTTTTTCTAAAATATCTTGGAATTTTATGAGTACGCAGTTTCTGACAACACCTAATTCCGAGGCCTGGTGTTCCCAGAATCAACTTCCAAAGTTTAGCTCGGGTATATTTAGTGAACGAATGAGCGAGTTTTTTCTATCTTTTGAACCGGTACATGGAATTGAAATCTGAGGGCATCGATGAACTCACAACACCGGTATTTTCTTAAGGGGACCTTTACCGCGGTTGTGTTTGCACGAGAGGAGAAGTTAAATTTTTTGGATTAAATGAGAGGTGAATAAAATTGTGGAACAATTTTATTTTTATATCTAAGGTGGTTTTATCCTATATGGGGGAGTTGGGGTGGGACCCACAAGCACCTAACTACCCATGTGAGGATATTTGTGAGGTAGGGCCCACACTATCCCTAACCTTTCAAATTACTTAACCCCTTGAACTCCCCATAACTCACCCCTTTTTTAATACATGACAACTCCACTCATTTATTGGAGTGGAGCCTCTCCACCTTCTATCTCTCTCACAACACTTAATATTTTTCCAACCATTCAATTAATTAATGAGTTTGAATTAATTTGAATTAGCATGACAAGTTGTTAAAATGGGAGAAACCTCATTTTAATATTTCGTTGGGCAAATATTGTGTGGGAAATTCTTGGAGAATTTAGAAGAGCTCCCTCCTTCCAACGAAGAACGTTCTTGAAGAAGAACAATGCCTCTTCGACGAAGAACACCTCCGATGAAGAACACCTCTGATGAAGAATGCGAAGTCATCGACGATGTGCCTTATCCTCTTCTTCCTCTACGTCATGGGAGGAGACACCACCACAAGGAATGTCTCCATCGATGACGACACTTCCTCCGACATCAACAGAATTGACACTGATCTTCCACGACGTCTGATCATCGCGACGCTTGCCACTTTCCATGGATCGATGACGTGCGACGTCTTTGCGAGGTAGGGGTTATTTTTCTTGTTCAAGAATTTTTCATCGTTCTTCTTTGCTTAAGGAATTGTCCGTATGATATCGTCGTAACAGGAGGAGATCAGACCGCATAAAGACAGTTGATTCCCCTCCCCCCTTCTTTGTTGATCTTCGTTGAAGTTGGAAGCGGAGGCGCACGGTGCCGTTGCACCGTGCAATGATCGGTAGGGAACCGTGGCTATGAAAGGCTGCGGTGAAGGCGGCGCGGTGCCGTTGCACTGTGCGGGAACAAAGAGGACCGCGACCGGAGCGGGCCGTGATGGCGGTGCGTTGTGCCGTCGCGCCGTGCAGGAGGGGCCGAGGAAGGCCGTAGCCGTAGCGGACCGCGGTGGGGGTGCATGGCGCCATCGCACTGCGCCGGTGAGATGAGCCTCAGACTAAGCTCACTGCGGACCAGCAGGGGCGGCCGACCGAGCCGGCCGCTGGTGACTCTAGGAGGCGGACCCCTTCTGGGTCCCGCGGTAGTTCACAAACCGGCCGACCGTAAAGGCCGGTCATTACCCAAAAAACAGGGGGGTGTAACCCCCTCGACTTGTTGCTAGGGCGGACCACACTGGGTCGGCCGTTTCAGCAAACAGGGGGCGGCACTCCCTTTGCGTCCTGCTCGGCCAGTGCCGAGCCGCATCCGGCTTCCGAGTCGGGCCATAGGCCGCACGGGCTGGGCCGGCCATGCCGGCCACGAGCCAGGCCGTACCAGCCGGGTCGGGCCGTGCCCAACTGTGCCGGACCCGGACCTGGGTCGGGTCGACCCTGTTTGGGCCAACCGAGGGGGTATTGGGTCGGGTTGGACCGGGCCCAGATCCCCTATTTTCGGACCAGCTTCATTCAAACACCCATATATTTTTCTATGCACTGCCGATCGACGCACCATTAGTTGCGTATGGATCCTTGGATCGAGATGGTCGTTTCAGTATATTACACTCAATCTTTCGGCGAAGTTTGGGTACAGCCGGGTTGGTTCGAACTCGAAACCAACTGGGCCCTCGGAGCGGAAACACATATAACTTGAGCTCCGGATGTCTAATTGACATGCCGTCGACTATGTTGGATTTCTCTTGATGAGGCGGTTCTTTTGGAATACTTCACCTGAGGTTTGGACACAGTTGGAGTATGTTCGGGTTGGTTTAGCTTAGAAACCAACCGGGCCCCTGGAACGAAAAAGACGTTAACATTCAGACCAGACATTTGTATGATGAACCATCAACAGAGTTGGTTATCTCGTTGATAAATGGTCCCTTTGTGTATACCCTATGAGAGTTTGGGGCACAGTTGAGATACGTTCGGGTTGGTTTGTACATGAAACCAACCGGACCCCCGGTATGAAAAGGCTAATAACTCACAGACCGGGCGTCCGATTGACGCGCCGTCTATTGCGTTGAGACCCCTGAGACGAGGAGGTCCATTGTGATACTTATTTGTGGGAATTTGTGATACTTGTAGTATCGACCAGTAGCTCGTGGAGCGGATCCTCCCGAAGATAAGCGTACAGAGTGCGGAGACCTAGTAGCTGTGGACCCGACGACTGCTTGACCGATTCAACTTGGAGTGAGTCGACTAAACCAGTGGACGGAGTGCCCGATATTTGGTGGCAGACCCATGGTGGACAGAGCGACTTGTAGTTGGCAGTAGACCCGTGGTACTCGACACGAGGAGTACCTCTATAGGTTATTAGGGGAACCGCTACTGTGTTTGGGCGGCAGACCCCTGGTGGGGAGCACTACTATGTTTGGGTGCAGACCCGCGGTACTCGATAGGAGGAGTACCTCAACAGTCTAAGTATAGAGAGTATCACCTTGGAGTCATGACATGACCTCTAGTTCTCCAGCAGCCGTGGTTTCAACATCATGAATAAAATCCTGGTTTGAGCTGAGTCATTTAACTTTATGTTTTTCCTCATGATTAAGATGGATTAATTGATAAATTAGGTATATGTATAGGCATATACCTAAGCAGTGGTTATCTGTTGATTTCATATCTTTGTGATACCTCATGTTCGAAATGAGTTACATGATAACATAGGTATAAGTATGGGCTTATACCTAAGTAAGGGTTATCTGTTGGGAACCTTCTTGTGGTTATCCTTGTTGGATTTAGTGAGACCTTGAGGGTCTCAAGGTCCCTACTGAGTATTGTTGTACTCACCCCTGCACAGGCTATGCCCGCACCCCATTGTGTTGGTTGCAGATGATATATAGTGCTGTCGGAGGACAAGTGAACAAGGACTGGACATTACCTGGAGATGGACCTCACGACGAGTCGATGCCCGGAGGTGGACCACATGACTTTTCGTTACCCGGAGGAGGTTGACGGACGATGGCGCTGAGGAGGCTATCTGTACCTACCCTTTAGGTAGGATTCGAGGTGGACGATCTAGGAGCTACACTATCTATACCTACCCTTCAAGTATGATTCACGGTGGATGACTCTAGAGCTGCATCCTTCTTCCAGCTGTTTTACTTCTTCTGTAGTACTTTCGTTTAGTTTTAGTTGTACTTTTCAGTTGGGTTTGTATTCTAGCCCTTTTACTTTTTATCACTTTCTTTTGTACTTAGTGTTTACTTCTGATTGTACTCTATGGTGATTGTTTACTTTTATAAAGGCAATGCCTTCCCTTTTTATCTGGATTTAAGCCTTTCGTGCTAGTCACCAGCCCCTGGCCTATGGAAGGTTGGATTGGGGTAGTCACCACACGGGACCTGAGGACGGGTCGTGGAAAATTGGTATCAGAGGAGTCGGTTCTACCACGGAACCTAGGACTCTGATATTTTCTTTTTGTGAAGAAATATTTTTAAGGGTACTAAGTGTGGGTTTCAGTTCAGGGAGTCCAGTGTTGGTGCGGGCGGCCGACGTATCCATACACCAGGACTCTGACTTCTGATTTCCAACTCGGTGCATGAAAACAATGATTGCGTGTGTGTTTTCAAAAAGTTTCTTTTAAAATAGTTAAAACTAGGTCAGCTCACTAGGTATAGTCTTTTGACCATGTCACATCTATTCTTTCAGGATGCCTCCCCGCAGACGATCAGCTAGAGCCCTGACAGTTGTACTTGCTGACATACCATTGATCAATGAGGCCTCAGTACAAGGCCCTCTTCTAGATCAGACACTAGCAGAGAGTGCACGCCACTTGAGCGCAATGCATGAGTTCCAGTGTCAGAGGCCTCCGACATTTCGAGGCGAGTCGTATTTTTAGACGGCTAGGCACTGGCTAGAGTTTGTAGCACGAGCTTTCCACACAGCTGGGACACCTACAGACTAGATGGTGTACCTAGTTGTTAGCCTCTTCCAGGGAGCAGCTGAGAGGTGGTGGAGCCACATGTTCCAATTTTTCGATGGGATGAACTTCACCTTGGAAGACTTCGAGACATTATTCAGGGTGGAGTTTATACCAGCGGCTCTACACTCTGAGCGTGTTCAGGAGATGATGCCTTTGCCGCAGGGTTTACCATCAGAATCCGAGTCATCTGTAGGTAGTAGACGGATGATGCAGGGGTCCAAGAGGACCGGACCTACAGGTGGGAGACCTCGGGCTGTAGATTCAGTTGTGCAAAGCACACGAAGTAAGTCTATCCATACGAGGAGCAGGTAGTGCTATGCATGTGGCAGACATGGTCACTTGGCACGAGGCTACCCGGCCTATCCAGTTGATGAGCAGCAGGCAATAGAGGGACCTACCAGACTGGGACAGAGGAGATGGCCGTACAACCAGTGGTGTACGACACATTGAGGAGTTGCCACCCCCACCACCAGGAGGTCCACACCGACTATAGGGAAAGAGGTGGATAAGGGAGAGTACAACTTTAGGTAGCTGAAGCATATGACTATGGAGCTCTGGAAGAAGGCGAACAAGAGCGAGACTAGTTTCAGGCATGGATCCCTTTGTTATTGGTGCTTCTATATTCCTTTTGTTGTTGGTGAGGTTGTATGTGTCTTTGTACTTTGAGTTGTAGTAATAAAAGACACCTGTCATTGTGACGTTTACTTTCCTGTCCTCTCTGTATGGTTGATACTATATTGTTCCGATTTAAAACCGTTAACTTGATACTCACTTTTGATATACCTACTGGAGGAGACCCAGTGAACACACACAGCTACCGACAATGTGACTCGACCCTTGGAGGCTAGAGTAATGGTTGGATCTATTGGTAGTAGCGTCGAGGCCTTACGATGTCGTCCATGGAATGAAATAGTACCGTTCATGTCAGGATTGATAGTATTAGGCAAAGAATGTGGTTCATCCCGAGGATGAGACCAAATTTATCTTTTCGGTAGAGGAGAAATCCCAACAGCTCTTTGGTGGAATGTAGATGAAAAGGGGTGGAGATGAATTCTTACAATTGGCTAGTCTCACCCATTGTTCGTTGAGCGAATGGTTTACGGTTCTCTCCATCTCAATAATCTCAGGTGTATCTTATCTCAGAAGGACATGAACCCGGGACAACGGTGATGGCTTGAATTCCTCCCAGACTATGACTTCGAGATAGTTTATACTCTTAGAGAGGGGGACATTGTCGCAGATGCTCTTCGTAGGAGATCAGGCATTCAGCTGTTAGGAGTGGCAAGACACCAGCCGAATGCGCTTCAGATATCCTTTATGGATAGGGATGGAGTCAGCACGTATAGAACCATAGATGGTTCAGGCTATAATGGAGAAGGTTTAGATCATCTAGGAGCAGATGAAGACTGTATAGAACAGACTGAAGTCCTATGCTGATGGGAGATGGAGACCACTAGAGTTCAAGGATGGCGACCACGTTTTCTTATGGGTATCACCTCGATGAGGTCTATGAAGATGTGGACGAGGCGGAAAGTTATCTACGTGGTTTATTGGACCCTTCTAGGTCCTCAACAGGGTAGGTGAGGTGGCTTACCGATTGACCTTTCCACCGCAGTTGCACCTGGGGAACGACATCATCCACGTATCTCGGCAGAGGAGATGCATGCATGACCTAACCGTCATCATCGACCATAGGGAACTGAACATCAATGACAGGGAGACATTCATGGAGCTTCCACTAAAGGTTGTGGATCAACAGGAGCAGGTCCTATAAGGACGGTCGATTCCTCTTGTGCACTTTCGTTGGCAGCACATGAACCTCTAGGAGAACACATGTAGCGGGAGGCTCAGATGTGTGCTCGGTACCTCCTTTAGTTTCCCTAATTTGTGTTATAGCCTTATGGGGATGTAAATAACTGAGGTGGGAGTATTGTAAAGACCTATAAAATTCAAGGAAAATTGTTTCTCAAATACCACAGAATTTTACGACTACGCAGTTTCTTATGGAACTTAATTTTGAGGCATGGTGTGTCCGGAATCAATTTCCAAAGTTTAGCTCAGGTACGTTCAGTGAATGAATGAGCGGGATTTTCTATCTTTTGAACCGGTGCTCGGAATTGAAATCTGATGGCACTGATGAACTCGCAACACCAGTATTTGCTTAAGGGTACCTTTACTGCGGTTGCGTTTGCACAGGAGGAGAAGTTAAAATTTGTCGATTAAATGAGAGGTGAATAAAATTGTGGAACAATTTTATTTTTACATCTAAGGTGGTTTTATCCTACATGGTGGAGTTGGGGTGGGATCCACAAGCACCTAACTACCCATATGAGGATATTTCTGATGTGGGGCCCACACGAGCCCAACCTTTCACATTCCCTTAACCACTTGAACTCCCCATAACTCACCCCTTGTTTAATACATGACAAATCCACTCATTTATTGGAGTGGAGCCTCTCCAGCTTCTATCTCTCTCAAATCACTTAACAGTTTGCCAACCATTCAATTAATTAATGAGTTTGAATTAATTTGAATTAGCATGGAAAGTTGTTAAAATGGGAGAAACCTAATTTTAATATTTGGTTGGGAAAATATTGTGTGGGAAATTATTGGAGAATTTAGAAGAGCTCCCTCCTTCCAACAAAGAACGTTCTTCAAGAAGAACAACACCTCTTTGACGAAGAACACCTCCGACAAAGAACTCCTCCGACGAAGAACGCGAAGTCACCGACGACGTGGCTTCTACTATTCTTCCTCCGCATCAAGGGAGGAGACACCACTGCGGGGAATGTTGCCATCGATGATGACACTTCCTCCAACATCAAGGGAATCGACACCGATCTTCCACGACATCCGATCATCGCGACGCTTGCATCTTTCCACGGCTCGACGACGTGCGACGTCTTTGCGAGGTAGGGGTTATTTTTCTTGTTCAAGAACTTTTCATCATTCTTCGTTGCTTAAGGAATTGGCCGCATGATATCGTCGTAACGGGAGGAGATCGGACCGCACGAACACAGCCGATTCCCCTCCTCCCTTCTTTATTGATCTTCGTTGAGGTTGGAAGCGGAGGCGCACGGTGCCGTTGCACCGTGCGATGATCGGCAGGGAACCGCTGCCATGCAATGCCGCAGCGACGGCAGTGCGGTGCCGTTGCACCGCGTGGGAAAAAAAGAGGACCGCGGTTGGACCGCGACCGGAGCGGGCCGCTGTGGTGGTGCGCAGCGCCTTCGCGCCGCGCCGGTGTGACAAGCCGCGACATAAGGCTGTGGCAGACCAGCAGGGGTGGCCGGCCGAGTTGGCCGCCAGCGACTCCAGGAGGCGAGCCCCCTTATGGGTCTTGTTGCGGTTCAAAAACCGGCTGGTCGTAAATTCTGACCGTTTCCCAGAAATCCGGGGGGGGGGGGGGTGTAACCCCCCCGACGTGTTGCTAGGGAATACCCCACTGTGTCCGTAGTTTCCACAAACAGGGGGCGGCGCCCCCTTTGCGTCCCAATTGGCCAGCACCGAGCCGTGGTCGGCTTTCGAGCCGGGCCATGCCATGCCCAACCATGCTAGACTCGGACCCGGGTCGGGTCAACCCAGTTCGGGCCGACCCAGGGGGTATTGGGCCGGGTAAGATCGGGCTCAGACCCCCTATTTTCAGACCAGATTTGTTCAAACGCCCATACCTTGGGCTACGGTCCTCTGATCGACGCACCGTTTATTGCGTAGGGATCCTTGGATCGAGACGGTCATTTAAGAATATTACACTCAAGCTTTAGGCGAAGTTTGTGTACAGCCGGGTTGGTTCGAACTCGAAACCAACTGGGCCCTCAGAGCAGAAACACATATAACTTGAGCTCCGGACGTCCGATTGATGTGCCGTAGACTATGTTGGATTCCTATTGATAAGAAAGTTCTTTTGGAATACATCACCTGAGGTTTTGACATAGTTGGATTTTGGTCGGGTTGGTTTAGCTTAGAAACCAACCGGGCCCCTAGAATGGAAAAGCCTATAACTTTCAGACCAGACGTTCGTATGATGAACCATCAGCAGCATTGGTTATCTCGTTGAGAAACAGTCCCTTTGAGTATACCCTATGAGAGTTTGGGGTATAGTTGAGATACATTCGGGTTGGTTCGTACACGAAACCAACCAGGCCCTCGGGACGAAAAGACTAATAACTCACAGACCGGGCGTCTGATTGAAGCACCGTCTGCTGTGTTGAGACCCCTGAGACAAGGCAGTCCTTTGTGATACTTCTTTGTGGGACTTTGTGGTACTTGGAGCATCGAACATTAGCTTTTGGAGTGGATCCTCTCGGAGACGAGCGTACAGAGTGCAGAGACCTAATAGCTTTGGACCTGACGACTGCATGACCGATTCGACTTGGAGTGAATCGACTAACCCAGTGGAAGGAGCGCGTGATATTTGGCGGCAGGCCTAAGGTGGATGGAGCACCTGGTATTTGGCAGCAGACCCACGGTACACGGTAGGAGGAGTACCTTTGTAGGCTATTAGGGGAACTGCTACTGTGTTTGGGTGGCAGACCCCTGGCGGGGAGCACTACTGTGTTTGGGTGCAGACCCGCGGTACTCAATAGGAGGAGTACCTCAGCAGTCTAAGATAGAGAGTAGCACCTCGAAGTTGTGACATGACCACTATACTCGACATAGGAAGAGTTCTCCAGCAGCCGTGGTTTCAACATCATGAATAAAATACTGGTTTGAGTTGAGTCATTGACCTTTGTGTTTTTCCTCATGATTGAGATGGAGTACTTGATAACTTAGGTATTCTTATGGGCATATACCTAAGTAGTGGTTACCTGTTGATTTCATATCTGTGTGATATCTCATGATTGAGATGGGTTACTTGATAACTTAGGTATAAGTATGGGCTTATACCTAAGTAAGTGTTTTCTGTTGGGAACCTTCCTTGTGGTTATCCTTCTTGGATTTAGTGAGAACTTGAGGGTCTCGGGGTCCCTACTGAGTATTGTCATACTCACCCCTGTACGAGCTATGCCCGCACCCCATTGTGTTGGTTGAAGACAACGAACAGTGCTGTCAGAGGCCGAGTGAACGAGGACTGGATGATACCCGGAGATGGACCTCACGACGAGTCGATACCTGTAGGTGGACCACATGATGAGTCGGTACCCGGAGGAGGTTGACAGATGAGGGCGCTGAGGAGATTTTCTGTACCTACCCTTCAAGCAGGATTCGAGGTGGATGATCTAGGAGCTGCACTATCTGTACCTACCCTTCAGGTAGGATTTGAGGTGGACGACCCAGGAGCTGCATCTATCTTCCAGCTGTTTTCCTTATTCAGTATTATTTTCGTTCAGTTTTAGTTGTACTTTTCAGTTGGGTTTGTATTCTGACCATTTTACTTTTCAGCACTTTCTTTTGTACTTAGTGTTTACTTCCGCTTGTACTCTATGGTGTTTGTTTACTTTTATAAAGGCAATGACTTCCCTTTTTATCAGGATTTACGCCTTTGGTCGTAGTCGCCAGCCCCTGGCCTATGGAAGGCGGGCTTGGGGTAGTCACGGCACGGGCCCTGAGGACGGGTCATGACAATAAGTATATAATATATTTTTCTAATATATATATTTATGGTTGTAAAATAGTTTTATACTATTATTATATATATTACACTGGAGGTTCAAATGTCTATGAATAAATTCAAGACATACAGAAATGGATTTTTTTCTTAGTTTTTAATTCTGTGAGACACATGAAAAATTCACCACCTATTTATTTTATGTTGTGTATATAATTATAATTGAATTATATTATGATTCTTATATTAAAATTATTAGCCTTTACGTATCCATTTTTAGATCTCACTTTTATGTGGTTTATGGTCCAAATGATTACAAATGGGTATGCTATTTTTGTCTTAATTTTCTTTATTAGGGTGATAAATTTTTCTATTCCATTATCTTATTCTATGAGGTATATATACATCCAATTTTAAATTTTATATCATGAATATTAATATTTTCATGATATTATTTGTTTAATTTATCATTATTCAACCATGGGGCTTAAAACTCAATGTTACCAAAATAGTAAAAAATTTATGTTACAATATTATTGTTTATCATGATTATTTATGATTATATTTCCAAAAATGAAATATTATTATGAATTTCTCACAAAACTTTGAAATTTTATTATTCTAATAATTTTCCTGATATTTTCAAGTTATAGTACTAATTTTAAATTATATATTAATTAAAAAAATTGATTTTCTTTGTTAAAAATTATATTTATTTCTCTCTTCGGTCAAAAACACTTTTTCATATGAAACTATGTCTTCTTAAAATACTTTCAAAAATGTTTTTAACATTATTATAATTATTTATTAATTAAATTTTTATCCATGAATGAATTTTTTAAAAATATTCTGAATATATTTTTCTTGTTTTTTCAAAAAAAGTTCTCATTTTTATTTTACTGTAAATGTAAAAAGAATCATTACACACACGTCATGAAAAATATTTTACACCGTCATGACAACTAAACAATTCAAAGCGTGAAATCGTTGAATTAATTGATATTTTTATAGAAAATTATTTCATAAATATGTTGGTTAACTTTTTATACTTAAAGTGAGTTATTTCATTGTGAAAATGATTTTGAAAATGATTTATAATTTAAAAAGTATTATTTTAATAAAGAAATGATATTTTCCACAACAAATTTTTTAAATGGTTTTTAAATATTATATTATATGTTTCATGTTTACTTTCAAAGAAAATTATTTGAAAAAAAATTATATTTTAGAAACCAAATTTCAATGGAATTTTATTTTCCTCAAGATATTTTCCTTGTGATCATTCTAAATATTTATCAATCTAAGATAATGTCCTTTTATGCACCATATTATCCATTGGGGATATGAACGAATGATACAATTAATATTATGTATATTAATGGTTTATAATGAAATGATGATTATGAACCCTATTTCATTTCCAAATGTTATACAATGATACATTTCTTATGAAAAAAGATTATTTTGTTGTAGGTTATACTACGATGAAATAATAAAATGATTATTAATCATACATATTTTTAAAATTTTATTTAATGATGAAATGTTTATAAAACCCTTTTAATTTAACATGTTAAGAAAATATTAATGTTTTATGATTTTATAGCACACATTTATATTATTTTATTCATCTGATGGGTGATACAATTATATACCAATAAGGCATTGAGTAAATATTTATGCCTCATGATATAGAAAGGAATGGAACTGGGTGTAAACCTATTATATTTATGGAATTTTCCATATCTAGTGGTCTTGGGAGTTTATATATTCACTACAATGATTTTTTGGATAGTGACCTCATTCCACTATGATAGACTTAACATTGATCCTTGACTAATATAGAAATTATTTTTTATGCTTTTTTGTGTGCAACAATACCATGTCCAATTAAAATTTTGTTCCCTCGTATACATAAGCATAGAAAATAATTCATATATGATTATTGTATTATGAATTTAAAATCATTTTTCCAAGACTCAATATTATGATATTTTATACGTAGGATATAGTTTTCAAATGTTATGCTCATGTAATCATACACCTAAGAAATTGGTATACTTATGTATCTCCCATGTACACCCTTACTAAGATTGAAATCTCACTTTTTATTTCGTTTCCTTTCCCTTGTTTATGAATAATGGTTTATAAGTTGGAGTACTACGGTAGAATAACATTATGGGAATAACTTAATATATATATTGACTTAAGATTGTGTTCAATGTCTCCAAAGGCATAAAAATAATGTGGTACTCATGTTTTTTGTGTAATTAATTTATTTTCATCAAAAAAATATCTAATATCCATTTATGAGAATATCGATTCAAAATAGTGACTACCCAATACACCCCATCTTACCTTTCATGGTTACTTTCAAAAGGCCCCATAGTTTGGGAGAACATTATTCTAATCATGCACTATTAAACCCCCAAACATCTAAAACTCATCCAAAATAACTTGAGACAATAGAAAACAAAACAGACATTACGAGATGGTCAAAAGTACCAAAAAAAAATTATTATTAATCTCAAGAAGGGTCAAGATTAGAAAATATCCCAAACATATAATTTTGTATCCTCTAGCTACACTCCCAATATCACTAAACATTTGGGAAGAGAAGGTAGGTCCACTACTCCCACTAATCCATATCCTATTTGAATGAATCCATTTTAACATGACAATGCTACCATAGGAATCATATTAATGTTATGGAATTTCCTTGAAAAAATTATCATTACAATCAATAAGTCAAATCAAAATATCTATAAAAGAAACATCAGCCTCAATCTCAACATCGTCAATATCAATCACATGAGAGGCATCAGGGTCATACTGTCGAAGATGTGACACATGAAAAAATTCATGCATAAATATATACCTATATAGAAGACTAATCAATACAACACTAGTACGATCATCTACATAATCTCAAATGGTGCAAAAAACTCCGAATCCTTATGATGATACTATTGAATCCGATATAAATTTTTTTTGATGACACTGAAAGGAATATAGACTCAACCACTATAATATTAAGAGGTAGATGATGTCAATCTATATAATGCTTCCCTATAATGTTTTCAATAGTCATATGGTTAAAAAATAGTTTAACATGTTCTGATGCCTCCTGCATAAGACTCATTCCCAACATCTCTGACTCACCCACCTTCATATAACATAAAAGTGATATTCAAAGAATTATATAGATTTAATAATATGATTATATTTAAATATTCACTTGAAAACTATTTTAATAGGTTTATTCAACTATCTCAAAGTGATTATCCCAAGATCCAACAATATATTAGATGCATGCCTGTAGAATGTCCTCAAATACCCGAATAGTGTGATTCGATTTCCAGTACTTATGCTGGTGAAAATTTGTACTAATAAAAACATGATAAAATAGTGAATTTTAAATTCATTTATATAAGGGAAATGTAAAACATTGATAACAATATATAACTATACTTCATGTATCCCCATAAAAATCAACTATCTCTTAGAAAAATCCTTCAACCGATCAACCATGAATGTTTCCTATATTGTATTTAAATAAGTTACATTCATTAACCAATCCACAATCCCCCATATAGAGTCATTATTTTGTGAATTCTACATAATACATTCAATAATATTCTTGGTAACAGTTTCCCACTTCCATTCAGGGATGGTTAATGGCTATAATAAATTTCCATGTCACTAATGTTCTGCCTTAAACTGTTGAAATATGTAGAATCATGTCACAAACCTGCAATATTATATTTCATTCTGAGACACCAATATTTTCTCTATATATCATAGTACCTCTTGTTCAACATAGGGTTCAATTCCCACCTCGATGAAAGTAACTCACACATCAACTCCTCTCACATACACATAGTAACAACAACCTAACCCCGAACAATGATTACCTCATCCTTATCTATTGACAATATTGGATGTGTCTCCCCACCAACAAAAAAAATATCCCAACATCAGACCTTCTAAATCCTGATATTTTATTTCATTGATTTGGGAAATGAGTGTGGGATCAATGGATAGTAATAAAAGGGCCTTTTACACCCAATTATCTTGAACACACTTGATTATATGAAGTAGTAAATCCATTATTTTCAACTCTGAAAAATACTCTTAGTCTACCTGAGTTAGTGAATTTTACATTAAAATGTCTACAAAACTATTTCAATTTCTAGGGGTATAGGTGATATCCAATTCAGATTAATTTTTGTACTCAAATGATCTCCACTGACAAAGATTAAAATATTGCTTGGAAAAGTTGTAATTTAATATTTTGTGATTAGTATACCCAATAAAAAATATCTCAAAACATAATTCAAAAAAAATTTAAAGGCATAAAACACCACAACCATCTCGAGATCTTGTGTAGGATTTTTATTTTCCTGTGGTATAAAACTTATTGATCCATATTACATGACATATTCACTCTGCATCAACACCATCCCAAGTATAATCCCAATTTTTTACCAAATCAATTTATAATCCTCCACTAGCATGGGTAGGATTAAAATTAGTGAAATAGTCATGTTCTTTGTAGAATCCTTCAAGGCATTCTCACCTGATCCAGACCAATCAATTGTTATATCCACATTCCCATTGAATGTTACATTTCCTGTGAGAAAATTCACGAATTAATCCTTAATAATATCCTAATAGACCCAATAATCTCTAGATATTAATAAAAATATTGTGATACTAAAAAGAAACAACTTCATGAAAAATATCAGCGTCCACTGACACACCTTCACCCAAGATGACAAGTCTCAATAAATGTACCTTGTCAATCTATAATTGACACATAAATATCTTAGAACATAGCCTATACTCTCTAAATATAATCATTAAAATGTCCATATTTCAAGCATGATCATCAAGAGTATGATAGTACAATAATATTTCATCAATTAAAACAACCACAAACTAATCTTTGCATAGGTAGGATATTCAGTTTATTTAATACATAAACATAATGGGATCATTTTAAAATCCAAATGACATTAGAAGAAAATCATATAGTATATAAAAAAACTTTTTTGTAGTTTTTTATATATGAGAAGATATCACTCTTAGGTTACAATACCCTGATCTCAAATAGGGTTTGGAGAGCATACAAACACCCATCATCAGGTCCAAAAGAACATTGATACATGGAATATGATAATGGTTCTTAACATTTATCCAATTTAACAAACTATATTCAAAGAAAAAGTTTAAAAATATATCATCCATACTAGAAAATAGTAGTAGAGAACCCTAAGGTGATGTAATTAGGAAGATAAATCCTTTGTCCATCAATTCTTATAGATAATTTTTCATTTCTTTAATCTCTATTTGTTCCATTCGATATGGTGTAATGAAATTTGGTTCATATCCCTGAATCATATAAATCATGTAATCCACATCACTATAAGGGGGAACACATATGATGTTTTGAGGAAAAAATCCTATACCTAATCCACTGAGGGTGCAAGTAAACTATATTTCACACCCCCATAATACAAAAATGGTATTAACTTTGGAGGTGTTCTCCACCTAGTTATTGAGTGACAATCCTCGCACATCCTCCCAATATATCCCATTATCCACATTGAACATATATTCCACCCTCAGGATATAAAAATTCACTCTCCCATGGTAACAATCAATGTGGGATCAGTACAATACTATCCATTCCATACCCAATATTATTTCAAAACAAAAAATATCAAGTATGTAAAGATCCTAATGGAAATGATACTCACCACACTCAATGGATTACCCATTTCATAGATATATTTCCTTTATATGTACACCCAGTGGTGTTTCCATAATTATAACACCATCTTTTGAGATCCTAAGGGCTGAAAATTGCATCTGGACAGTGCCATCCAAGTGAGATGATTTGAAGGGGCCTCAGGGCTTGTCATGGTGCATGCGGTGTGCCTTGAAAGGAAGGAAGTTGATCTGTGGTTGATCATATGTTGTTGGGTCCAGTATGTGATAAAAATGACCACCAAAAGAGAATTCATTTCATGCGTGAGGACTTTCTTCGGACATGGGGCCTGTCTTCTCAGCGGTGATGGATGATACGCGGGACGGATGCCATGACATGTCGATGGCCTTCATGTGCCTAAGGGGTCACATCGGTGGCTGTTCCTATGGTTTCATATCTCTTTTAGGGCAACCCGTGTTGTATTAAAACACCACCATTAGACTCAAATTGTATAAAAAATAACATTATATAAAATAATTCAAGGATCCTACATCAAATAAAGTTCCGAAAGAATTAAAGCTACATGAATTAGAGCTGTGATTGTCGATGGATGATCCTCAATCTCAATAAGTGAAGATGAAATACCTGTATCTAACCATTCAATATATCATGTTCTCCGGTGTATGTTCCATGTGCTTCAATTCTTCTTTTGATAAAAGATATCTTTACCTAATTTAACATGTCTATCTCCCCAACCAACATGTGTGGGTGAACTCCAACTACCCAACTATTACAGGGAAGGTTACCCCCTTCTAGTACACTGGTAAGAAATAGATCCCATATCACTACCTTGTTATTAAGGGTTTATAAAGTATCTCTAAATGTGTCCCATAATTCCACAATCTCGATACTCCCCCAATGGTTAGAGAAACTTACTAAAAATGTGACCTGGCCAACCACACAAATGAAAAAACTCTTGATTACATCCCTGAGTAACCAGTCCTTCCCACTGCCTACTCTATTTTCAACTACTCTAGTTAATTTTATCATAATGACGACACTTAGCCTCAAAATATAGACATCAAAGTCAACCATTATAAGCCACATATCTTTCACATGAATCCTCTTTCAGTTTCCCCTATAAAATTTGATCTTGATTCACAATGTTAGAAATTTTCTTTAATCAGATGATATTAGTGAGGGACATCATATACAATTTAATTTTTTCCTAGAAACATGTTGAAAAAACATACTCATATCCTTCTATTGGTGGTGTAAAGAACTAAAAATTTTGTAATGTGACTTGAATAGTCCATGAATAATGAGAATCATTAAGTTATCCACATAACCATTTCTGATATCTCTTTTATTACTATTTTCTAGGTAATAGGGATCTAGGAACTTCCCCAGAAATTATTTTCATACCATGTTATAAAACATATACTCATGAGATATAATATAATACAAGGGATTCATTGGTAATCCAAATATATATGAAACTAATTTTACTTTTTTATCTAGAGGATTTTATAAATTATCATGGGTTTTTTGGATAAACTCAATCCATAACATAGTTTTCTAATGTAATAACTCTCTAGTGAACATAAGAGGGTGATACAATAGAAATCCAAGGTTAGATGAGGCATATTCTAAAAAGAATAACCTGTGTCTCTTTCCCTGAACTAAAAAAGTGAGGGATGTTCTCATGGAACTGCTCTTCAACCCCTTCAATAAGAACTATCACTACATATTATCCCACTATTGGATGCACATTTCCAACAATGTTATCCTATAGTACTACAAACAAATATCACCACACTGGAATGTCTCTATAATTCTATGAACATGAATTAGGTTATAAAACACATCATTAACACATATACGTAAGAGGTATTATCATAATTACACCACAATTTACCTCACATATAATTCCCCATGGTGAAAACCAAGGAACTAAAAAAAACTCAACTATCCCT
This sequence comes from Viscum album, assembly GCA_963277665.1. NCBI lineage: Eukaryota > Viridiplantae > Streptophyta > Magnoliopsida > Santalales > Viscaceae > Viscum > Viscum album. The sequence goes on from OY728122.1 coordinate 1,185,579,338, forward strand.
AACATGGTTCATGGAGAACAATGGGTAAAAACTTTTCATTTTTATATTTTCCCATTAAACACAATTTTTAACCATTTCAATTTACAAAATTAAAAAAAATTATCTATTTTATTTTCATTATTAGGGAACTTTTTTTTAAATTTCTTTGAATAATAAATATTATTTTCATTTCCCACAAACATCTAATAAATTTATTTTCCATGTGTTTTTAATTTGATTCATGTAAGAAATATTTTTCAGTTCCAAGATTTATGTTGACATAATCAACTATCATGCCATATTAGACCATAAGTAAAATCTCAGAAATCAATAACATCACACAAAAATTATATCACACAAGATGAAATAATAATCAAATATTATAGTAAACATCAAGAATAATAATTCCACCCAGGGAACTTCAGTTTTCCCTCACACATGGTGTACTCACTCCGAAGAACAAGCTTATGATAAAGGACCAAATCATCCAATTATCCTTTATACCGTTCTAAAATAAAAAATTATCAAAAAGAAAACATACTCTGATACATCAGTGTAGAATCCTAAACTAGGATCCAAATACTAATGTACTTATTTGGTTCATTACCTGACCTCAAATGTACCTTCCCATATCCTAGAGCCTACCGAATAGAACCGAGGGTCTAATATAGATCAAGGGGAGACTATACCCTCTTTATCATAGTAACACCATAGTATACATCAATATATAGTAATCATGATACTAGTAGAAAATAACTAATAATTACACTGAATCTGATGATGAATAAAATATATAAATAAATAGATACTATAATAATAGATATTTTAATTCAAATAAGTTTAAAATTTCAAATTTATACCCAAAATAAAGATAATATGAAAAATCCCAAATAGGTATCGATATCATGTCTAGTCCCCTCATCCATTTTCCATCACAAATCCCAACATATCCATCCAAATAAGGTATCATACTCTTATACTCTCATGGAAATATGAAATAAATTTTGGAGCCATTCAATGGAAATAGTACGGTGTATTCATAACATATAAGGAAACAACCAACTGTTTCTAATGAAATGTCCAATCAATAATAGTGAATGGAGTTTAATAAATAATAATAGTCAAAAATTTAAAAATTAAATATCTTTCACATTTATTATACTTTAGTCAATCGAAATAGCCATTGGGTTCTCATTGACACCCAATCCAATAATACTGAATTAGCCTTATGGTGAAGTATTAACCATATACAATATGGATTTAATAATTTATTAATTCTTGGTATTTAATTATTAAAATAATAACAATATAATTTTAGAACCTTGGAGAATTGATCCAGGTACCATTATCAATGATGATTATAGTGTCAGTCCATCACCGTTATCTCTGGTACATGTAGCATCATTCCATCAACAATATCCTAGTTACATAGAGCGTTATCCTCACACTAAAATTTAAGTTTCTTGGAGAAACATTCAAGCACAACTTCTCAAGTATGAATCAAGGGAATAGAGAATCAGTCTATCCACCCATGGATAAGGAGCACCATCCCAACAACCACACTACTTTATTCACATTCACAAACACACACACAAATATATATATATATATATAAAATCATTGAACTTATTATCAATCCTTGAAAACATAGTTAACCATTTAATTTATCAAACACAACCATGGTCATTTAATTTTTTCATAATAAACGACATGTGAAATCCCCTAGTAATACATTTATCATAAATTGTTACATAACTTATTAAACCATAAATGTTAATCCAGTAAACCCTTTATTACACTTTATTAAACAATGAAACAAGGATGTATTTCAAATCCATTAACCCATTACATCCCTTTTTTTACATTCCATAAATTAGCATTTCAAGTATATTAGAATAATCCATAAGTTTCGATGAAGCTCGGTATAATTACATACACAAGAATGAAATTTAGTCTATGGGAAATAGAATTTAAATAACCTTACATAGGATCTTTGATGTATGATCATCCAAACATATAGATTAATTCAGGGTAAGACTGACGAAAATGAAGAACAACACTTATATCCTCATTATCTAGTCTTGGATCACATTTAATTAAGTAGATCCAACCATTAGACATCACAGTTCCCATCAAGGAGCATGGATATATCCACAATGTTTTATATATAAGATTTTTGGAAGGATAAGAAGAATATATATATAAAGTATGACAAAACATAGAGACTTACTAGTGAATATGTATCTCAAATGGGATTTTAATGTCCTAAAAAATATTCCCAGATCGAAGGGAAACACTTCTAAAACATTATAATAAAAGGTGGTTGGGAATATAGGGGACTAGGGAGAAAACAAGGACATACGATTTAAATTCAGATTAGATCCTTAAATTTGGGGATTCCAATTGTATGTTACCTAGTCAAGCTGCATGATTTGGGAAATCATATTCCAAACACACATTATTACTATATCAACACAAACCCACGTATGGTTGGATCACCTGTCTAGACAAACCATTTCCTAACCTTTATGTTCTCCAATGATCAGAATTGTATGTTTTTCCTAGAGAACCTATAGAGGTTGGAAAAACTGTGCACCTTTCAAGTTATTATTATGTTTTCTTACATGATATCTTGAAGGAGGCTATAAAATTTGGGAAAATGTCACCCAAATATATATTATACAAAAAAGTCTCAAAAACATATAAAACACTCCCAATCACACCTATGAAAATCCCAAAACAAATAGAGATTAAAAAAGGGTAAACTTTACTAGAGAATAAGTGTGATATGTTTGATGAATGGCCCGGATCTTAAACCATCTAATTTATACTATCATGTTATACCTTTGACTACCACATTATGTTTTCATATCACGTTTATTCAATTACTGGAATTTTTAGCTTACCCCTTTTGTCAATGTATTATATGGGCAATCCCATAATGTTGTATTAGCTTGAAAGGATATTGGTCCTCATTATCTGGTATAAAAAATAATTTTTAGATTAATTTCACATGGATGTATTTTTTATCTAGCATTACAAAGGCATTAGTCCATGGGATCGTTGGGTTGTAATTAATTTATGATTATGTTAGAAAACTCTAATAATATATATAATTTTTTTGAGTCACTATAGTTTCTACCAAATAATGGTCTATACTTTTTTTGGGATTAAGATTAAATAACATTAGTAAAAACCATAGGGATAATTATATGGGTATGTATATGTATAAAAAAATATAATTTAATTTTGGTAAAATTTTGACTAATTGTTTTCTAAAAAGGAAATGTTGTGTTTTGACTCTATCCTCACCTTGAAAAGACAATGGGACTCCCTGTACACTTGGTTTGGAACTCCAAGGGGATTTAATTTTGAAATTCCAAAAATATTATTGAAATAACATTAAGGATTTGAATAAATGATAATCATGGATGTACTAGGTTAATTGTAAGGTTTCAGAGTTTAAAAATAATGTGTTATGATTTAGAAATTATATAATGGTTTTTTCATTATTATGATTACTTTTTCTCACTCCATGAAATTTGGTTACAATTAATGAATAGAACCATGTGAAATGATGTTAATACTGAATTTGATGGTAAATTGGGTGATTTTGAGAAAAGAAATATGGTGAGGAATAAATTAAAAGATAATGTGATTATTTCGAAACTGTTATAAAAATATATGACTATCATCATGTACCATAAAAAACATTGATATTTACTAAATAAAGGATGGAGTGTTCTAAGAGTTCATATGGAGGAGTCCGTAGAGGGAACAATTCTCAATTTCCATAATGTTTGAAATGTGGGAGGATAAACCTAGGATATTAAATCAAATAAATAAGAAAATGTTTTATTTCTGGAAAATATTGTCCTATAACAATAAATTTTTGAGGAATACTGTGGTTTTAAATGAAGGTAACAAATATCATCTAAAAGATTCACTGAAAGAGTATTTTTTAAAATGTTTGGGAACTGGGAATTATTTAATAAAATTACCTCTTCTAAATGATACCTCCTCCACTAAGGAAGGTCATATGTTATAACAATAATTAAGGTCAAAGGATTTAAGTATTTATGTATTAAGATTTAAAAATTTTATTATATAAGTATTTTCATCAATTTTTTAATTATAAGAATCATGAAGCTTATAATGATTATTGATTCATATATTATTATTTTATCGATTTATGGTGAAACAAGTTATTTATCAAGAATATAATCAAATATGATTATAGAATATACATTTTTGAATGAGGTTTTAAGTGTGATTGATTTTATTAACATATAAATAAAAAATTTAACTTGGTTAAATGTGTGATCGAATCATTCCATTTTTTTGGGGTTTCATCTCATGTCTATTTATACATTTTTGGGAAATATATAATATCATTATAACAATTTTTTTTTGATATTTTAAAAATACTTCATGGATTAATTGTTTCATTTTTTTTATTATTTGATATATAAGAAGTTAAATTTAGTGTTTCTGTATTGATGAATTAATATTTAATACCCATGTTTTGGGAAAAAGATAAAATTTTCAAGGAAATTGATTAAAGGAATAAATTATACATGTAAAATATTTATCATTCCATATTTTATTATTATGTATGTTAAATAATTTCAAAAAATATAGTAAAATGATCATGGAATAAATAAATTTATCTTAGTACCTTCAATTCTGATGAACTGATGATATATTCACAATTGATGGATTTATGGTCTTTGGTTTATTTACATTCTCATGACCATTAACTTTATTGTGATCAATATACTCTATCCATAAATATTATGTAATGCCCCAACCCTAGTTACCCATAGTCGGTGCATTATTACATTATATTGGCATGATCACAAAATATCAAGTCTCAAAAGACAGATTAGTTTAGTAGCAGTGGAAGTACTAGATACATTCATAAGGTTTACATTACATCATAAAATGGAAAACTACAACAACATTTTTCCATAGAAAATACTAAGATCCCATAGACTATCCCTGCAGGTCAGTCATAATATACTTATTTTCATCCTAGGAAAAATAAAACATAGAAAGTGTTGAGCTCAGATGCTCAGTAAGGATAACAATAAAGCAGAAACTTTCATAAATAATCATAAACATTTAAGGCAATGTATAAGAGTAAAACAAAATACTTTTAAACATGAACTTCAAAAAAATTTGGAAAAGATAAAATCAAATAATTCCGTTTAGTTGTTGACATGGATATTATACTAGTCAAATAATCACATGCAATATCAATAGCCACCTCCATAATGATGGAATGCATAATGCCAGACTTTCATCACCACATAGTTAAGGCCTTGTACCAAGACTAAAATATAAGATTTTTTCAAGGCCTTGTTCCAAGACACTAGTTTGTCTCATGATACCTACCGATGCATCGAGGAGCTATACCGGGCTCCACCCGTCACTTACTAAATCCAATGCATTCCTCATATGAAAAGGTTTAAACATAACATAAACATTCGTATTGAAAATAGAATACGAAATGTAAACACTTTATCCATAAACCATGAATGGTATGAAATAACACATCCACAGTCAAAAATATCAAAAAACCTTCAATACAATATGAAAGTTTTGTATCATAATAAATAAACTTCAAATAAACTTAAAATCCATCAAAGGATGTTGACATAGATGAAATCAAAACCTTTTTTAGAGAAATATCTATTTCTATTTTGAAATCATTTAAAATTCATATAATTATATATGAAAACATATATTTTGGAAATATTCTTATAATCTTGTAAGGAAAGATTTGATGATGTTATAACAGTGGAAAATAGCCGCACACATTGTATAAGTTAAAAAAACACATTCTTAACATAATTTTTTGAAAAGTTTATAAAGGACATTGTTTAGAAAACGATGGAAAGATTCCTTTATAAACATCTTATAAAAAGTAAAAAAGGGTATAAATGACTTTAACCCGTAGTATATAAAATAGTAAGAATGTATTGAAATACATTTTTAAGAAATATGGATGTGGATGATAAAGGGGTCCCATTATATACTTATGTAAAAACAAACTCAGATAATAAAGAGATTGTGAAATTAACCCTTACCTTGTACTTTTCCTTGGTCGAGGGTAGGTTAAACTCCTATATAACGGTTAAATAAATGTTAGTAAATTATAAATAATCATATATGTTAATATGATATCATATATGATCTTTTAACATTTATTTGTTAATAATATCTTAGTATTATCGTTGTTTCGGTTGTTAACAGATTCGTTTTCCTTTATATTCTTTTTTATGTGAGTAATATTTGTTATGGATGGGATGCATATTATTCATATCCAGAATGATATCGAGTATTTAAAAATTATTTTTAATTATCAAATGAAAATTAGTCTTGAATGGATATAATGGGGAATGAATCTAATCACGTTCATGGAGACGGTAATCCGTACGTATGCATGAGAGACAATATCATTCTTTTGATATTAAAATAATATTTAAATAGATGGTATATCATATATAAAGAATCATTATCATATTATATTATTATTTACATCAATTACACATCATTATTATACCCATCCAAATAAGAATGTATTGAATAACAATTACACATTGGGCGTAGGTTGCTGTAGCAGCGGCAGGTACTGTGATGTACTGTAGCAATGTGGGTATTGTAGTAGTACTATTCACAGAATGAGATTTAGGCCACAAAAATGAGCATACTGGCCTTGTAATGGACTAAATGCCCACTGGGCCTTCGGGTAATGTAATGGGTCTCCCTATACCCAGTTAAAGAGGTCTTTTCCTTTCTTTAATAATAAATGAGGCTTAGGCCCCAACCTTTAAAAAAAATTACACTACGACGTGGAGATGGTAATCCGTACGTACGCACGTATGATGACATGTCATTCAAAGGATGGGTATAATAATGAATATGGTTGTACCATATTCATAATAACATCACAATATATATAAGATATCGGAGTTATTATTTTATAATGGAAACAAAAAAGAAAGAGGAAGTTGAAGAAGAAAGGAACTTGAAAGAGTTGGTGAGATAGTTACCTCTTTTTCAGGTTCTTCCAATTAATTTGGTCAAAAGGGATACTTAAGTTGGATTTTTGACTAATGTAAGGCCTCTAGGATAAAGGTATGACAGTTTAGAGGGTATTTGGGTAGGGTTTGGCCGAGCCAAATGACTTTGAAGGTGTGAATTAGATAGAATGGGGAGTGCCATTTTAAAAGAGGGGTGAGGGGAACCTTAGGAAAAAATAAAAATATTATTTTATAATAAATAAAATTTCAGTTTATAATGGCTCCAAAATGGATTATTTAAAGGATAAGGTGGGGATGGGTCAAAAACCACTAAATCGATAGTTTTTATATAGGTTTGGGTCCCCATATTAACTTTATCTTTTATATTTAGCTTTTAGTTAAATAGTTTGACATTTATCATGCCTCTTTGTATTTTTATATTATATTGTTAATAAACATACTATATACATCCATGTGAACTCCAAGTGATTCTTTAATGAAATACCTATCATTATATAAGTCTTTTGGCCAAATCTTAGATTTTTAAAAATAGAATATCAATTAAAAATATAATATTTCTTTTAAAACTCTTTTATGTCAATTTTGACACTATTTGGTATTTTGTTTTTTCTAAATTCATAAAAAAATTATTAATTTGAAAATAATTCATCTAACCAACCATAATATGTCATATTAACTTATAAAATTAATTCAATTCATAAAAAGTCTCAAATTACATTTATTTGGATATTCATAATATCAATTATTTTAATATTTCATTAATTAGGTAATTACTGCATCATCATTGTGTCATAAATAAATTAAAAAATATAATTTCTAAAAAATATAAATAAAATACCATTATGTTTGAAATATTTTTATCTTTCTAATGAATATTTATAGTCGAATTTATCTTATGTATAACCCTATATTAAAAATGTTTTATGTATTAAACTTTGATTTTAACTCTTCTAACTCTTCCTTAAATAAAATAATAATAAATGTTCCAATATAATCAAGGTGGACCTAAAGGATCATATTTTCTTCCTAAGGTTGTTTCTAGTAAAATTAAACGTATCCAATAGAATTAAGACATGTTTTAGGGTAATAATAATATCATTTTACCCTTATTTACCCTATTTACTTTTAACCGTGTTAAATAAAAGTAAAAATTTACTATTCACAAAAAAATATTTTCATCTTATTAGACAAAATTTTACTTAGTTATATCAACTATGTCTCTCATATTTTTGACAATCAACCCACAGAAGTAGTAAAATTATGTTTTATGTAAATTTTTAAATGCTCCTAGGAGGTGGGTGAAAGACGGTGAAAAGTTCAATAAAATTTTATGTATCTAATATTATTACAAAATGACTCCAATGAATTAAATTGAACATATATAGGTATTATTTATCTATTTTTACCTAAAATAAATTTAAATAAATTAAATAATTATTTAAATAAAAAGTTGGTTTTAAATAATAACTCAGTGTTTTTCACTATTCATCAAAAATTGAAAGTTCTCAGCAAAATACCAAAAATTCACCTGAAGCTAATTTTGATATTCAGAATTCAAAAATGAATTATATTTTACCAAATTAAAAATATAAAAGTTTCATTTATTAATTTAAAATTAATTTATGTTTTCAAAACCAAAAGACGTATTTTTAAGAAATAATAACTATCAAAAGAATGACACTTGTTTATGTCCAATTTCAAAGTTAAATTACTTACAATGAAAAAAATTGGATTAAACGGTAAAAATATAATCTATTTATACTTCCAAACAATTGAAATGTATAATTTAACACTATAAATTATTTTAATTAAAAAAGTTGTTTTCAGTTAAAATATATTATTTTTCACTATTCATCCAAATATGAAAGTTTTCAGAAAAACACCAAAAATTTATTGAAACAAAATTCTTATGTCCTAATTCTAAAGAAGAAGTTTATTTTGTAAAATTTAATAGATAAAAGTTTCAAATATTGGATTTAAAAAGGGTTCACCATTAAAAGGCGGTAAAAGTGCATTTTTTGAAAAATACTTCTTTTATCTGAAAAGATGAATTAGTTCTTACATTATTTCTAAGAAACTAATAATATGGATTCTAAAATTATTAGGATTATATATAGTTCAAAATTCAGTTAATACTATTCATAACTGCTTTGGAACAGCTAGTTTGGTAAGTTGTGGTGTGCTTGAACTCGGTGTTGTGTGTAGTGAAAATTATTGAATTACTTTGAAGAAATAACGTACTATGAAATCTTAGGGTGTTACATATTACTACCTGGGTGTTATATTTCTCCCCATGGTTATATTTCACTTACAATTAATGTTATCCTATATGTAAACATAGATTTTTATATTCTTGATGACATTTATATTCCTCATATAATCTTATCAATCAGTTGTTTTGTTAACCATTTTACAATATGATTTTTTTCAACAAATGTATTTTCAAATGTTAAGAATTTTATTACCGAGTTTATGTTCAAATTTATATTATGGGTTTTTATGGTGGGATAGTGAAACACTATGAGATTTTAAAAAACTACGACGTTTTAAATAGTATGTAGCACACAATAGAGAGGTTACCAGTAACATGAAATATTATTATTTAAAATTTTAAATTATAACCAAGAAATTAAATTGGTGGATATGAATATTATTAATATATTTATGTAATAGAAAAAATTTTTATAGTCAATATTGATAAATTATTTGTAAATAAGAACCAATCTTTTAATATAGGATTCTTACTCTATAAAAAATATTTTACCTTCAAAAAAGTATTTTTTCCGATTTGGTATAATGTTTTAATTAATTAATGGAATTATTTTAAATTTAAATTTATAAAAAATTAAAAAATATTTTAATTCATCATATCAAAATTTAACTTGGTTGAAATTATGGGATATTTTTAAAAAGATTTATTTTTTAGTGAATAGTGAAAATTTCTAAATTTTAAATAATATCATCTATTTTCATTAAAAATGTAAAATAAAACATCCATTATATTTTACAATTTTAAATAAAGGGACATATAAACCATTTTATTTAGAATAATCAAATTAATTTAAATTTAATCCATAATTTTAATGATTTGTTATAAGTTTATAATTACGCTTAAATACTCAGTTTCTTGAAAAATATTTTTAAGTTGATTTGTTAGCCATTTTAATTAATTAAAATAAAACTTTGTATATAAATTGATAAATTATATTCATATATAATAAGTAAATTTATATTATTTTGAATTTATATAATGAATATTTCTTGTTATAGAGTTATTATAAAATCATCTATGCATAAAAATTATATTTCTTGAAAACCTGTTTTTTCAAAATGTTTTCCAGGTTTAATATTAAATTTGATTATGAAAATTATTTAATTTTATTATTAAAAAATAAATTAAATATTTTTAATTGGAACCGTGAATAATATAAAATAAGGTAAACTTAAAGTCATTTATATTGAATAGTAAAGATAGTAAACATACAAGTTATCATGGTGGAAAACTAAAATTATAAAAGTCATTAACCATAGAGGTTTATGAAATGACATGTAAAAACATGATACAATTTTAATGTAGGAGTTCACTGTCGACCAAGAAAAACCCTCCCTTAAATTATTTATTTATTTTTGTGTAACAAGGCTTAAATGGTGCTTCCCATTACTGAATAGTTCTATGTATTTACAAAAATGTCAATCTATCTTACTTATAAATGGGAACCTAGTCTCCTATTTATTAAATAGATAAAAATACTTGTATTTAAGCCAATAAATTACTAATTAAATTACTAACATATATCAAAACATCTTAGATTCCATGTATTTATATAAAATCAAATCTAATGTGGCTTTATTTTTAATCATAATATAGTGTCTTGATGAATATGTATCGTTCATAACTAAGCGTCAATATTTTACTTATTCTTTCACCTCTTTTAAATAATTATAAATATATAAAAACATTATTATATTAAATAAACAAAAATATTTTTATGTTAATGTAATTATCTTCATCCCTCTCCTCTCTCATTAATTGGAAAAATAAACCCATCATTCGTGTGTATAGCTGACTACTACCTCATGAACCAATTTAATTCATTTTTCTATCGTCACATATCATGTATGTGAATATTGATGTATATAATTTTTATATATGAAATTAATTACATATTAATAATTATAGAAATATAATATATCAAATAACTTCAAACCTAACTATCCACTGAAAAATAATAACATTCTCCTTCTATACAGAAGACCACTGCCTGAAAAATCCATATAATTCATTTTATTAATTACCAAATGACATGGATGGTATATATAAGTGTATCTAAAGAAATAATATGATTTTTATGAAATAATTTAAAGTCTATAATGATAATAAAATTCTTTAAAATTTATATCACAATTATTGAAAAATAAAAACATTACTCATTTGTAGGAATGGACAACCATCTCTGTGATTGGAATATAATTAAATTTTCATTACCATCACTCAATATTGGTATTAAAAAACATAATTTATTTCTAAAAATTATGATTATTTAATGATAAATTTTAATGGTATTTTTTAACAAACACTTCATTTACCATAGTCAACCTATCAAAGTAATTTAAATTACATGAACTTAATACAGTCAAAACATTCGACATTAACTTAATTGATTACTTAAATACATATAACATGGTAAAAAATAAAATGAAAGTAATCATAAACATGAAAAGTTACCTTAATAAATTTAATAAATAACATATTTTCATTATTTAGGAAGATAAAGTATGCTTGTGATGATACAAACTCAATAGAAGTGATTTTATAACTCATTCTATTTTATTAGGATAAATTTCATCTTCATTGTCATTGATATGACAAGATAATGGGTGTAATGAACATTGGTTTTTAGATGTCTTATTTCCACTTTTTATATATGAATATACATTTTAGGTACATAATAACATCACTCACTAAGTCTAACTTCAATGGTATAATCATTATATTGGATTTTCCTCTCACATTTTTTTCTGTGAGACCTATGGCATATGCACAACATGTTTTTTTTGTGGTTCATATATTATACCATTTATATTGTATATCATGGATCTATTTTTATTAATAACACTTAATGTTATATATGATGTTATATCATTCATTTGGAATATGATTTAAATGTTACCAATGTCATAATGGTTTATTTCACAATATCATCATTATTCAGGATTCTTAATACAAGAATTTAACTTCATATAAATTAATTTGGAATTTTATTCTAAAAAATGAATTTACAACTCTATTTTTTTGTTCTATTTTCAAATAATATTAAAATTTTCCTATATTAATTAATTAAATGTCTATTTTTTAAATAAATACCTACATTATTCCTCATTTGGGTGGAAAATTTATTTTCTCCCATATATTTGTTTTCAAAAAAATAAAAAAAAAATAATTTTTTTACTGTACTCATTTGATTTTAAAAAGTAAATTTTAGCAATTTTTGAATTTTTAAAAAGTGGTTTCAAATTAAATTTTTTGTTATTTTAAAAATGGGGAATTTATTTTACATTTTACATAATTTAGAATTAAATTTATCCTTTCAAAATATACATCATGTCAAAAATACCCCACTTTCATGACCATCAATTCACTAAAGCATCCATTATAAAATTCCATGGTTATTTTTAATGAAAGTAGTTTATATTTTTTTTAATTTATAAATTTTGATGAAGTTATTTCTATGTGAAAATAAAAATTTCATAAAGAAATAATTCTTTTATTATTTAAGAGGCATTTTCATAAATTATTACAATGTTTGATGATATAGATTTATTCTAATATATATATATATTTCACTCTCATATATATATATATATATATCATATTCTCCCTTAAATTATGTTTTAATACATACCTTATGTTACTCTAGTATGTCAATTAATTATAATGTTTTATTTGATTATGTAATGCTAAAATGTTATGAGAAATATTTTAATTCCATGGGTATTGCATATGTTTATAGCATATGATTTATTTACATTTTTTTCAACATATAATCATGAAAATGTAATAATAATTGGAACAAAATAATTCAAAAATTTATTAGGTAAATAATTGTCCTCAGGACAAATCAATTAATGGGATTAGGAAGGAAATACAATCTATTATGCTACTTTTTACACCATGTTATATTATCAAGGTTGATATCCATGACTCATGTTTATGTAATGTTATATGATACTATAACATCATTCGTTTCCATACTATTATGATACCGTGTTTTTATTTTATGATACTATGTGATATCCCATGAGACATCTCTTTGATGATACCATACTATACTTTCTACACACATGCTATCTTCCCTTTTCATGTTTATTCAATTAATGGTATTTTTTATCATCCATTTTCTCTATATATTCCCCAATTCACCACTTGTTTTTTGAGGATCTTAAAAGGAATTATAAGCTCATTTTTTTGAATAAAATAAAGTTTTTTATTTAAGTATCACATTGATGTACTATTAAGCACATAATTTAAAGACACTATGACCCATGATATTTTTGTTGTAATTAATGGATGTTTATGTGAAATATTATGTTTAAAACACTTTCGTCTCTATAATAAACTTTTTTAACAACACAAAAAATCAGTGATTTTGTTCACAAGAACTGAATTCTTTATACAGTATGATTACAAGAATTCATTATTTTAAATATTAATAGGGTTTTATCATATCTAGATTGTTCTTGTAAATGAAAATAAATCAGATAAGGTATAATGAATAACATTCAAATTGAAATTACATATAAGTTCTATATTATGATGATAAAATAATAATGTCATTATTGTTTTATTAAACGTAAAATTTATAGACTGATGATATGATTTTATAGTTTTACGTTGACATAGACTATCCAATGTAGAGACTTATAGAAAATTGATCCACTTTATCATTTTATACACATATGTTAATTTCCAAAAATGAGATTCTGAAATAATTCCTTACAGTATGAAATCCATATTTAATTGTGTTATTAAATGTTTATATTTTTGGACATGTTTATTCATCCTTGGAATTTAAGATTATTTATAGTGGTTGTCATTACTTTTATACTATAATGCATTGATTAAATAAGTGATAAAAAATGTTTTCATCAAAGTATGATATTTAAGGTACATCAAGATTTATATTTAATTAATTAATAATATGTTTATTTATTTATTCCTTCTATTTTCTAAAGGAAATTCAGAGCTTAGGTGAACTGTTAAGATATTTTGGATCTTTTAAAAATATATACGATGTTCTATAAAATGTGTCAAACGCAACACCCAAAGTAATCAAACCACAAAAAATTATGAAGAAATTATAAATAACTGTACCATAAACACTAATATGTTAGGCTATTATTTTTATTACCTTTATAAGGTAAGTAATTAATTTGAGTTAATATTGAAATATTAATTTTCAATAAAATCCATTTCAATTATAAAATATATTTTCATTTCCAAATATAAATTTCTAAATTTTTGAATTTAAATTTGATAATATAAAATTCATTTTTGACTTATTTAATGCAATACTAGCTCCAGATATATTTCTCAGTTTTTCTGTAAAATATTTGATTTATTGTTAAATTATGAAAATACAATTTTTTCTAATAACATAAAATTTATATGATATAGAATTTTTCTGAAACAAAAAATTATTATATTATATATTAAAAATTACTATTAATAACTTTTAAATACTATGATTTATTATTAAACCCAATCTCATTACCAGGATAATTTTTATCACATTTTAAGGAAAACTATCTTTTTACAGATCTTTTATCAATAATCTATAATATAATTAAATGACAATTTTGATTAGTTGAACTATTAAATAAATATTTTGTGAATAAAAATTTTTATTTTCCATTCATGTGAATCAATGTGATTGATAATTAATTCATAAACATAGATCCTTCTCTTAAAAATTAACTTAAAAAATGTGATTTTTCATGTTTCTCACACTAACATTAATATTAACTTCCCTAAACATATAATGTTTTTCTCTAAAATGTTTAATATATATGAGAATATTATTATTATAGTATTATATAGGTTCAAATTCATGTTTTAAAAAAAATTAAATTTTTCAGATTAATGCTAATCACCATGATAGTGGTGGATTTTTTTTAGAATTATTTTTATTAATATCAAGGAATTTATATAGAAAGAATTAAATTAAAAAAAATCATGGACTTAATTTTATTTAAAAAATATAAATAAATATACTAATATTCATTTAATTTTTCAAAAACATTTAATAAGATTAATTATCCTAAATTTTCAAAATGTAATTTTCCAACTATAATGGGTTTTCTATAGAATATATCAATTAATTTAAAAATTAATTTTATAATACTTTTTATTATAATTTCATTAATTAAATAATAAATTTAGTTCCATCACCAAAAATTATTTTCATGGATTCTTTATATATTTTATAAAACATAAAATGACTTAGATAAAAACAAGTTACCTAGTTTAAAAATAGAAGAGTAAAATGTGTGTAGATTATTATAAGAGACTTATAACATGTTTAAAAAATGTATGGAAAGAAATTATTGAGTCTCTATCAACCCAATGAACCCACATAATATATAATTTTCAAAATTTCAAGTAATTGACCTTAGAATAGAGTCAAGTAATTATTAAAATATAACGAGGGTTTCCAAAAGATAACTTTTCCCATCTTATAATATGGTATCCATAAAAACCAACAAAATATAAAACAACATTTAAAATTAACCATTTAAAATATTTTATATTATATTATCTAGAACCATCTCTCCTAATTATAATCCATTGTCCACTATTATCTTAATCCCTCCAATTTCAAGAGGACTTCAAAGCCTTTATTATAAGTTGTATCTCCTCTAATGTTTTTATTCGTAGTACGACTATTCAAAATACCTATAAAATACAATAATATGATGAATTAAGTATAATTATAATAATTATTTGTTATTGTATTAGTTTTAAGACACTTATGTATTCAATTTAGACCACATATAATAAAATATCATCGTTAGTGACCAGTTCAGAGTGCTACCTCCCCAAAGCGACACTATTTGTTTTTCATCAAAGTTATTCATGGATTATTAATACAATGTATTAGATGATTAAATTATATATATATAATATAATTAATAATTTTTATTTTCAATTTAATATACACATACACCCCATCTAATATATTGTGAAACGAGAATGAACACCACGCATACATGCAGATTACTTCCACCACGATGAAACCATTTGTTTTTAACTATTTATAAAATATATAGTCATATTAAAATACTATTAAATAAAAAAAATTAAAATATTATAATTATTTTCATTAAAAATGATATATTTTCAAAAGAAAAACTTAATTATCTATAATCTCTAGTTAAGTTAACGTGTCTCCATCTTTGGGTTAGTTTAGCAACCTTTAGGAAAAATAATTTTAATATTTTTTAATGATGAAAAAGGGAACATGGAAAATAATATTATTATAATATATTGAGAAATATATTTTCATAATATATATATATATATATTATTTATTTAACTTATTGATAATGTAACATTTTTATTCCCTAAAATTATTCATGTAAAATATTATGAATTCTTTTTTCATATAACGAAACCAAAATAGATTTGGAATGAAATAAGAAGATTTTAAATGAATATATATTATATAATACAAAAAATAGATGTTATATAAATAAACTAATTTTCATCAAATTATTAGTAATGGTATCCAAATTAAGAGACATGTACAAATTTGTTATAATAATTAACAACAACGATCATAACAGGATTAATCTAACTAATATAATCCTAAGCTATAAATAATACAAGGACTATAAAATGTGTTATATTTTTTATTAAGGTATTTATGTTTTTAATTAATTTACCTATATTTGTTTTATATGATTTTATAGTGTTATAAATTAAAAATGGAAGTATAGAATGTGTAGGTTTTTACATGTTAACATTCATTGAGGTATGATTTCATATTTTTAACATATTATTATTTAATATTGTATAACAACTAAAAAAGTAAATTAAATCATCACAATTAAAAAATAGCCAATATATATAAATTATTATCTCACAATATAATATATATTTTACATTAATTAATTCACATATCATGTTTTATGTGTTTCATTGACTAAATCTTAAATTCCAATATACATGTTTATACTAAACAAAATGGTTTGTTTTATATACTCTGGATAATTTCCCATTTTTATTTTTACCAAATTATCTTATATTTCATTATATTTAATGTTTTATTTAATTTTATACATCTCATGGGGTTTTTATTAAATATTACAATGGTATTAAGGGGTTTTCATGACTCAAATCACTTTGTCGAGTCATAATCAATCTTGTTTATGTATAATATTTCAAGATTTATATGTTAAAAAATTATAACATTATATTGTATTTTTAACTACATATATAGGTAAATTTTATCTCTATACCAATATACAATTAATTTATCAAATTTATAAAAAAATAAAAGTCTATCATTTCTAAGAATATTTCATATTATTACCAATTGACATTTTATTCCATGTCTATATTTTTCATCACAACCAAGTTATCATATATTTTTCCATAATTTTAATATGGGATAATATATATTATTTTCATAAATCATTATCAAATTTAAAAGGGTAATTTAATACGTTTTAATGATGTGAGTTTTCAATAATTTTATATCACAAAGAACAAAATGTTTTTTCCATGCATTCAAAAAAAAAGGTTTATTTTCAACTCAACATTTTCATTTCAAAAATATTATATCTTTCACCATTATTAAATACTAATTTTAAATGTATTTTTTTTAAATGTGTCTAAATTTCCAAATTTTAAAAACTTATGTCTTTTTTATGACCCTGTTAAGAATTCTTTTTATTTCAAAATGTCATCCATATATTTACACTTCCATTTTTTAAAACATTTAAATTATTATTTTAATATTAAATGTTTTTACTGTAATTTAAAATATTATTTACGAAAACATAATTTTCTTTAAGGATAACTAATTTGAAGCCCTTTATTATAGGTTTCTAAAGAGTATTCTCTTTACTTGATCAATGAATTATGTCATCTGTAAGTGAAATGAAAAATATAACTTCGTAATTTATGTTATATAATTTAATATTTGAGCATTGTTTTTCAAAGAAATTTACTTTTATATAATGTTCTATTTTTTCGATGGGGAAAGTAATTTTAGATCATATTATTTTTCAATTAATTGTTTTATTTTAAATTTCTTAAAAATTAACTTTTTTAAAGGATACTCATAATGATAAATTTTAAAAAATATAATATGGATTCCCTTCAACATTATTTTTAATGAATTTTATTTCAATTTTTTCCATCTCTAATATATTTATGTATCATGTTTCTACCCATATAAATATTTCATTATGATTTTATTTTTTGTAATGATGTTTTAAATAGAAATAAATTTATTCTTGATGTTATTTGGACGTTTTATTACATCAATCAATTATATGATAATTTTTAATTATCATGAAACCATAATTTCTTTATAATGGTTATTTCATGTTTTGATGAATGTCTTCAAGACGAAAAAAATATATTCTGAGGTAGGTGGGACCTATATCTCATTCCAATTAATTTGGAAATGAATTATATTTCAAGAGATACAAATGACATCTGAACATGATAGAAAGTATCTAGGTTCAAACAGGGTGTGTTTGAAAGTTTTATTATGTACTCACAATTTTATGTTTTATCATGTTACTAATACACTATGTCCATAAAAATGGATTAGGATGGAATAATTATAAACTCAAAATTTTACATATGAATATGTTTATAAGTCACAATGTTAATAAGGGCTATCATTGTGGTGTTATGATCTACTCTGAATTTTACTTTTGAAAAAGTTAAAAACATTCTAGGCTCACAAAGGGTGAGGGTGATTGCATGAATCTATTCCCACAATTTTATATGAGAATAGGTTAGAAAATCACTTGGTTCATAAATGGTGAGGGTGATGGTTTTTTCCCTACTCATAAATTTACATGTGAGTTGGCTGGGAAGTAAAAATGTCCACTACAATAATAAATCCTAGGTTTAATATTTTCCCACTAAATCACAATTTTAATCTTTTTATTCTATTGTTTCTTGATTATGACTTATTTTTAATTTATTCAACAATTTTATATCACAATCACTTGTATTTACATTATTTTATATATATTGTTAATCCAGTCTAATTGTTTTATGGTTCCTTAATTATCTTCATATGATCTAATGTTTCTCCATCATGTATTAGGATTATTATCTACAATACATTGATATTTATTTTGTTATTTATAAGATTATCATATTCTCCTTCACTATAACAATTTTTTCTTTTTGGATATGTATTTTACCTTACATGTTTCATTAGATTACCCCTTTCTAATTTTTCTAATCCTAATATTATGATGATGACTATATAATGTGATTTTTGTAGAGTGTGTCTAGATGATCACCATTACAGATAAAATTTTGCAGGTGTCAGAAATAAGGTAATCATATTTATAATCTAAAAAAATAGACAATAAGGTCTATGTGTTTTGAAACCTTATTTAAAATTATTATTTAAATACAGAGTCACTTTATTTTATACCATGTTTATCATGTGTAAAATTAATTGGTGTCAAAATAGTGTTTTTTATTCTGAATGTTAGTTTATTTTTTTGGATATTGGTTAAGTTATATTTGGTGTTTTATTTATAGATAATTATTAAAAACCTTATAATTGTGTACAATTATATAATTATAAAATAAAATATTCGAAATATCCTGTGTTGGTGGTTTTCCTAGTAATACACCCCTTTATAGATGATGGATTTTAGATATGGATATGGAATATATTCACCCAGGGGTGATCACAGCAAAAAGTTTTGGTTGGGAATTGACAAGATTATCAACTTAGTTCATGATGAGTGAGCCTATGAATATAGAACAAGATACACACTTTCAAGAGATATATGTATGTGGATAATATTCTCTTCATGAGACACTATGATGGATTATTTTCCTTATTACAGAACTAAATTAGGTTGATAAACATTAGATAATTCAATTTAAATAAACCAGATAAAACTATGATTGATGTAGGTTAAGATAATAGAAAAAAATTCCTTCATTTATATATAAAAAATATGTATTAAGGAGTAATTAATTTTCTTAATATGATAAATGTTTTTTAGGAAACCCAGTTTTAGGTAAATGATACATTATGAAATTATTTTGAGTAAATATAATTTAATGTTTATTTTTGGTAATGTTATGGGAGTAGGTTTGAAATGTTTCTGAGTTTCTTCCAATGATGCATAGTTAGTTTATAGTTAATAAAAACCATGCAG
Source organism: Viscum album (assembly GCA_963277665.1). Lineage (NCBI taxonomy): Eukaryota > Viridiplantae > Streptophyta > Magnoliopsida > Santalales > Viscaceae > Viscum > Viscum album. Next base: position 1,185,599,797 of record OY728122.1, read on the forward strand.
TACCTCAATGAAACCATAAAAGATAAGAAAATATGAATTTGGTAGGTACATGGTTGGATCAATGATTGGATAAACCATGTAACTCCCCCGAAGAAACTATAATTCTTTAAGTAGTGTGAAAATAATGGTTAGCTTATGTTTTCTCAAAACATATTATCCAACCATTATAGGTATGGCCTTAATATAGTACCACCACACAGTTGGTGCACGATATTTCTAAAAAAGTAGCCTAACCGTGCATTGTATAATTTGATGTCCTTAAAAAGTGGATCTAATTTTATTTAGAACAAAATCCCTCATTTTCCCTCTAATCCTCACATTACAAAAATTTCATTTTCTCTCAAGGCATAATAGATGACTCCCTTCGATCCAGGAGAGATCTATAAGCGAATTAATGTGATTTGGAGAGCTGAATTCATCAGTATGTTACTATTCTTATACACTCTTAATATATTCAATATTTATCTCTGCCTCCCTTGGTACTATATATATAGTCCAAAATGGGTATATAAAAATTTTATGAATGATTTTATGGTGATATCTTGATGGATCTAGCGAGTGGATCATGTGTTGTGTTTGTATCATGATAGTTTACATGTCATTCTTCTTTTTTTTCAAAAAAAGGTAGGTGGAAAAAATCTATTCTCTACTTGATTATAACATTAAGTATTGTTTTTAAACTAAATTATTTTGTTGATGTTTAAGTGGAAATATTCAGTTTATTTGATGTAATTTTTTTATGATTGTGGTTTTTGATATCATGGAAAATAGTTTTTTTTTGGAAAACTCTCTTTTGTGAAAATTTTAATATGATGATTTTAAAATTATAACTTTTTATTGGAACATATGATTTTTTTGACATACATAATGAAATATTTTTTTGTAATGTCTTAGCATTGGTATTTGGTATTCATGGATTGTATGAGTTTATTTTATATAGATATGATCCATTAGAAGCGAAACGTTCTATTAGGGAACCAGGTTTTGGATACCGTATGACAAGTTAGAAGATCGATGAGAGATAATTCTTGAGAATGGAAAAATAAATACAATATTCAATTTGTGTTTGGAGACATGGTTATAAGAATCCCAAATAACCCAAAATGTATTTGGAACATGATAAATTAGTATCCTTGGAAATAGTTTATAGCTTTTATTATAAAACATTTTACTGTATAATTGTTTATGTAAATAGTGATAATTTATTTCATACTGGAGGTAGTTAGGGAATATATTGGGTGACATCCTACAGAGTTTTGAGTCTCTTATTCATTGATTTTTTTTTCTATTTTCAGATTTTATTTATCAAGACATAGGTAAAGGCAAGACATCTCATTTAATTAGTGATTATTATTTGTATTATTTGAATTACATGTTGAGTTGGATATTAGAGTAGGATGGATGTTTCTTGTTGATGTCACTTTGAGGATTGATTTTTTTGGACATCTATTCCTCTTGAGTATGTATTTTGGATTCTATTTTTACTCTAACATGGGTGTTGTTTTATGTTTTGGTTTTATTTCATAATAATGCATTATATAGCGGTTTGTTTGGTTATTTTATTTAGTTTTAATTTTTAAAGTTTTAAAGGTAAAATCATACCCAAACTATTATTGAGGATCATAGAATTTATTTCTATCATATGGTGTCTCAAGGATGTCACCTAAGGCCTAGTGACTCCCCCTCCACCCTAAAGGGAATTCAAAGGTGATATATATTGAAAATGGTATCATTTTGTTTGATCCTGGAGATAGTAAGTTGTATTAGTCTCAGTTATTCCAAATATCTAATTGAAAAAATAATATTTTGTTGAGAAAAATGGTATTCCATATTCAGTGCTTAATATAGGATACTATTTAAGTTTGTTTGATTCTAGAGTTCAAAATGTTATCAGTGTATCTCATTGGATGACAGAAAAATGTATGGTAGTCAGAATAGGAAATGTAGCACAAAAAAACTAATTTATCCTTTAAATAGTAAACATCAAGTTACTAGGGGGTATTGGTATATCAATATTTTGGACACTTATAGGTGATTTTTCATATCATCATCATGGGTTTTCCAATAAGATCTAAATGACATGAATTAATAGCAAGACAACCCAATAGGACTGCATTTTCTATTATGAGTAAAATAGTTTTTTTTCAAATGAAATAAAGTGTTGTTTTTTTTTGAAAAAGTGAATTTTTTTTATTTAAATAAACATGTTTGTAATATTTTAAATTTTTTTTAAAAATTTGATATTAGTTGAATTAGGAAATGTATGTTTTGATATGTGTTGATGTGGTAAATTGATATAGGCTGAAGGGACATTTTTTATGGTTATGGTGAATGGAACATGATATGTGTTATAGAAACCAATAAGAATAGGTTTTTGAAAATGTGGTTTCACCTAAACCAAAGGTGAAAATAGTTGGTTAAATTATTTTTTCAAGATTCCAATTCCATGTAATGGGTAATACAAATGACGATCCATGGTGAGTGGATCACCGAGTTTAGTTCCAAAATCCAATTCCAGCAATCCTATTGAGATAAATCCAATTTTGAGAAAGAAAATGTTTTGTGGAATATGATGAGCCAAATCATTGATTTTTTTAGTACACTATTAGATATTATTATGAATTTGGAAATGTATATACTTCAGTATTTTTTATATCATTGCGTTGAATTGGCTATTGAGGGTAAATTGGAACAAAGCATGACATTTTCAGTTTTTGGAGATTTCTTTAACAAGTGATTCTATCATCACACCTTTAAGATTGATAGAATATGAAACTAATTTGGTTTTATTTAAGAAAATATCTTAGTGATAGAGTATCTATCTAATGTTATTGATTTAGTCAATTTTTCTAGTAAGTTTCTAAATGTGCATCCTTGGAGGAATTAATTTTTGAGTTAGTATTATGACCTTATATTCGCTAAAAAAATGTGCTTTGTATGATGAATTATACACATATGGAAAATATATTAGTGGTGGGAGAAATTTATATATACATAAATATGGGTTCAGGAAGTATTTTTAATTTTGATGGAACATGGGAAATACCAATGATATGAATATACAGAATATGGATACATACTTCCAGAGTGGTTGTACACCTCTGAATCGGAAAATTGTTTTACAAACATTCCTCCTTGACCGAAAACTATGCTTGGAAGTATTAAATTTAGTTATTTCAAACATTTGAAAAGATATTTAATAGTACATTATGGTTATTTTTATAATTAAAACAATAAGGGACACCTTCAACACTATTATCACAATGCTCTATGTTTGAGTGATAAAAACACATCCCATGCTTCTCAAGCGTCACATATTTCGATGGGACGAGTGAAATAGAATAATTACTATAATGAGAAATGAATGATATAATGGAATCCTAGGAATACCAGGACTCCAAACCCAATAAAATCTTAATGGGTAAAAATATTAAAAAGTTTAGAGAGAAAGAAATGATATGGATTTTACAAAATGATCAATACTTTCCTTCAATGGTGAAAAGTAATTTTTTAAATTATACCCATATGAAATCTTTGTTTGATCCTTGACCTTCATACTCCTTGATGTATTCTCATGTTGTTAATAATTTGGGTTTTCCTATTGATATGATTCATTATCTTTTAAACAATTTTCCACCTATTGAAAAAATATAATATAGATCTTTTAAGAGTGATGCATTTTCGAAAACAATCTATGGGGTCGAGTTGATTTCGGAGTTATTTATTCTCAAGATTAATGTCTATGTCATGATTTTGGGTATGGATTGGTAGACATCATTTAAAGCTAACATCAATATTTAGGACTAAGAGGCTATTTTAACATTTATAGATCATTTAGTGGATATATTTAGAGTTGATTTGAAGTGTAATGGATATTAATGGGAAACTTTTGGCTATAGTGGATGTATCCATATCTTATCAGTTGGAAGCTCTTACCATAGAATCCATGAATATAATTGGTAATGGATATTTTCCATTTATTGTTGATCAGTTTTCTAATGTTTTGAGATAATGTTTCCAAGGGCATCTACCAAAATTAGAAGTGAATTTTATGATTGATCTTTGAATACGAACATGACCTATCTCATATCCATCTTATACAATGGAATAAATAGAACTAAGGGGATATAAATTTTAGTTGGAATAATTATAAATTAAAGTTTTCATTCAACCAAGTATGTCTATATTGGAAGTCCCAATTTAGATTTTATTGAAGGAATATAGAACCCTAATATAGTGTGTGGATTATAGAAATATTAAAAAAACTGTGATAAAGAATCAATATCCTCTTCCACACATTGATGAAATGTTTCTTCAATTAAATGGATCCCAATAGTTTATAAAAATTGAAATATATTTTGGATATCACCAATTATGAGTATAGAAGGATGAAATTTTATACACAACATATAAAGACATATGTGGAAATTTTGATCATATAGTTATGGCTATTGGTCTTACAAATGCACCATATATATCTAAGGAATTGATCAATAGAATATTTTAGTGGGATATGAACAATATTGTGGTGTTTTTTTCATGATATACTAGTGTAATCTTGGAAAAAGAGAGGAAAATGAGAAATATATGGTTATAGAACATGGTATCTTGTGGGAACATCATCTATATTTCCAGTTATCAATGTATGATTTCTAGATACAATAGGTACATTTCTATTGACATCCCACTTCCAAAATATTCATTTCTATATATCATGAAAAGATATAAGTTGTTATCTCTTGGAAACTGCAAAATAAAGTCTTTGATATCCACAATATCCTTATATATTAAAAATATTAAAGATATTTTGTATGTGAGTTTTCTCATTTGGAATAAAAAATGTCAAAATTGATGTGAAAATATGTTTCTTTCCAGTGGAACATACAATGCAAGGGATACATTAATTAACATAAGGTTAGAATTATATCATCACAAATACTCGCATTAACATAGTCTATACTGAGATATGTATTCTATTTTGATGCATCCAGATCATGGTAGGTTTGTATTTTCATACATGGAAAAAAATTTATTTCTTATGGTTCATGGAAATTATGGTTTCAAGAGTAGAACTACCTAACACATTACATGGAATTAGTATTGTGTTCCAGTTTTTGAATACATGGAGTCATTAAATCTTAGTTGAATAATTCATAGTGTCTACTTTTAATATGAGATTGAAACACATTTTCTCAAAAAGATATTTCAATTTAAGGAAGCACATATTGATGTAGTATCTATAAGGGTTTTAATTCAACATCATTTATACCCCGAGTAAAGGGAACATTGTTGAATATGAATTGAGAAGGATTTCATATGCTCAAATTGATAAAGTGGATTTTGACTAGTGGTAACTAATTTACATTGTAAAGGATATACATCTATATTTATCGAACTAGGGTGATACCGTTTTTTTCATTTCAGTTTTGATTATTGTTGATTTGGTTGAGAATTTTATAAATGCGTATACATCTAATTCTAAATTTACATCTATGAGATCGAATATCCATGGTGGGTAGAATAATGAGGGGGGTAAGCTATATGGGAATTCATTGTAGTAAAATATATATTCAATGGTTGTACCATTGTCATGTAAGGAAAAAATTCATAGAAACTCCAATATTCAAGAAGCTTTATTCACTATGGAATTCATAAAAAGAATAATGCATTGAAAACACATTTTTTATGAAATAACATTAAAGGAGATATTGTAGAGTATGTATTGATATACATCAAATGTTAGAAGTTTAAGGAATAACATCAATGACTATTAGGTATTTCAATGTCATTACTTATTTTTATTTTTAAATGAAATATGATAGCCATGTAATTTTTATAATGTATACAAAGGATGGTTGGAAAATATAATTCCATAATGGTGATATTGGATAAACAAAAAATTTGGATATCTTCAAATATATTTGATAAACTTATTCAGTGTAATACTTTTCTAAAAACATTATTTTGGAAATTTTAAAGTTGAACATCATTCTAGAATTGACTATATCAGAAAAAGACACAAGGTTTAAATCCCATTTAAAAAATACTTCTAGAAATATCTTGTATCATAGTTTACTATGACAAATAATTATTATTCAAAAATGGATTGATAGTATGAATGAACAATTCATACTTTGGATCACACACTTAAGGATTGTGTGATGTATTTTGGTGGCTCAAGGGGAAAAAATTTACAATTAGTAGAGTTTTCATATAATAATACTAACCAATCCTTAATATAAATGGATCCTTTTTGAATAATTATATATGAGTCCTTGTTATTCTACACTTTTTTGGGGTGGAAATGGGTGAGATGTAAATAATTGTACCAAGAATTTTGAAGGAGATAAAAGAAATTAATTATTTTATTTGAAAGATAATGGAGATGGAAAAGTGTTGTCAGAAGTCATATGTGGATCGTCATTGATGACCATTGTTATTTGAGGTGAGTGATCATGGTTTATTGAGAATATATCCAAAGATTTTTAATTACCATTTTGGTAATATGTTTAATATATCTCCTTAATACATATGACCTGTTAAGATACATGAACATGTTGGTGAGATGGAACATCGGTTGTATTTTCCATCAAGGTTCAGTTTAGTGAAAAGTGTGCTTCTTGTGTACGAGTTAAAGAAGTATTAACCTGGTCTAGACTATGTGATTTAATGAGCTCATGTTAATCTGGATCCAGATTTTATGTTGATTAATGTCCAAATATGGATTGTGGATTGGAAAGATAATATAATATATTGTAATATAATCAGGCTTCTGTAGGTTTTATGGAATCATTATTTGTTTTAGGACGATGTTTTTTCCATGAGAAGGAAATATAAGAGAAATTACCCAAAAACTATCATTAATTTATTGTTTTTCAACATTTATGGAACTGAAGGGATAATTATGTAATGAATTTAGCATCCTTATATTTGAAGTACATAACCATTTATCCATTTATTATGATTCTATATAATTTTTTTGTTAATTTATATGAGGTTCTAAGGGGTTTTGTAATGTTTCAAATTATTTTATGTATTTTCATGGTTTTTTCACAGTTAGTAGAAGCTGTGTAGCATCTCTAAGTAATAGTGAAAGGGAAGATAATGGAAACTGGGTAGGCATGTACTAGGATAATTTTTTTTCCAAACCATGTGGATCCCCAAGGGAAACCATGATTCTTGAAAAGGTGTTAAAATAAAATTTGGTGAAAGTATTTTCCAAATGTGTGATGAAACCATGTGAGGCATGATCTTATGATAGTATTACAACATGGTTGGCACATGGTTATCCAAATCGTGTGGCCAAACATTGTATTGTATAGTTTTCCCTCTATAAAAATATGATATAATCTGAATTAGCCCCATGATCCATCTTTATTTCCATAATCCATACATAACATGAAATCCAATCTGTCCCAACATTTGAAAAATGAATACCTTTGATCTAGGAGTGATCCTTACACTAAATAAAGTGTGTTAGAGGCCTACATTAGTGGGTATGTACTTATTCTTCCTTGTTTATCTTAGATCCAAAATTCATATCTCTATTAGAATGAGTGATATAGTCCATCATGGGTAGATATATGTGTTATTAATTACTTAATAATGATACTTAATTGGATATACTGATGGAAACATGTATGGTGTTTATATCCTAATGTTTTGTCACATTTTTCATCATTTTCATCTATGTTTTTAAGGTATATGGATTCACTGTATACTCCAAATAATTATAAATTTATTTCTTTTCCGAAACGTTATTTATATTATTTATTTTTTTGGAAATCATGGAGTGATTTAGATGGACTATCCTGTTTTTATTTTGGTTTTGGAAATCATGGAAATTTGATGGCTTTTGGAAAAATCACTGTAGTAATTATTTTGAAGTGTTGATTTTAAAAATATAATTTCTTTTGGGGACATGTGATTTGTTTTTTGAAATAACTTAATGAAATACAATGTTTGATTAAGTTTGATTGAATTAGAAGTGAAACTATAGAAGGGACATGTACCATTAGGTAACATGGTATTTCATTCCATTTGAGGAATTGGTAGACTGATGAGATACCGCTCATGAGTATATAATTTTCATCTAAGAATCCACAATGTGTATGGATACAACATTATTGGTATTCCAAAAAACATTTAATGGATCTAGAATGTGATAAATTTATTTCATTAAATTTTTTTTATGGATTTTATATTAATTTTTTTATTACATAAAAGTTTTTTAAAATTTTTTCTACTAATTTTTGTTCTACAGGAATTACTTGGGATGTAAATGGGAAGATCCAACTGAGTTTAGACTCACTGAATTCTTAGGAAGCGTTGTACATATTCTGATTTCATCTATGAGGTCATATATAAATGTAAGGTATCTCAATTCATTAGTGATGCTTCTCTATACCATGGGAATTTCATGAGGAGTTGGATCATGGTGCGGGTTTGGTTTTTCTAGTTAATGTCACTTTGGATATTATATTTTGTTGGTACTTTATTCACATTGATTATGTCTTTTGGATTCCACATGTTCATTGATACAATTGTTATTTTTTTATGATTTGGGTTGTATTTCATACCCATGCATCATATCGTGATTTTTTTGGTTATTGTTTTTGGGATTTTCATGTTTCATATTTCAATGGAATAATCATCCGCAAAATGGTTATGTGGCCCTTGTAATTTATTACTAGCTATTGGTGTCTTCAAGATTTCACCTAAGGAAAAATATCTCCACTATCACTCATCAATCCTATTAGGAGGGGAGAGATGTCACATGTTCACATATTTTTAATTTTTTCCACTCTTTTCATCAATTTTAGTATTATTAATGGATATAACAAGGTAAAGCCATGGGTGGGAGATAAAATTCAATGGTTTTCAAAAAAAGGATTTTAATTAGTGATATAATGGGAAATATTGTTAATAATAAATATATCTATCATGGAATATTATTACCATTGTTTAAAAATACAATGAACTTTTATCACCAAATAAGTGAAACATGGAGTCCCATGAAATATCATATGATGAAGTTGATGAATGAAAAAATGATCACTTTTATACATGTAAAAAAGTATCGAGGAAACACCATGTTCATTTCATTATGGGGAGTTAATGATTCAATTACTTCAGAAGTGGTGGTAATATAGAATCAATCATTCAAAGGAAAATGATGGGTCTAGTTTACAAGAGTAAATAATTTAGAACACATGCTAGGGAACCACTAACAATTAAATGTCTTATGTGTGGATATCTCAACCATTATCCAATATAATACACTAAAAAAATGATATATAGGGATCTTAGGAATACATTACATCCTAGACTTAGGTATAATTTATGAACCTATATAATGGTTATCAATGAAGGTGATACTAGTAATTAGGTTTCAATTACACCAGAATTAGTCGACTTAATCTAATTGTATCATCATTTTTGTATCCATGGTATTTTCTATAAACAACATGTCAACACCCTTAGTGTTTTTTATTTTATGGAAAACAATTATTTGAATGAGTATTTTTTTTTAAATAAAATTGATTAAAATCATAATTTCCTAGAAAAAAAATTTAATTCATTTTCAAAATAGAATAAATATCTACACTCTGAATCCACATTAATATCTAGAATTTGGAAAAACACATTCCTAGTAAAATGTGACCAACTATTAGTGTAAGTTTATCATTTATTTATCTATGAAGAAAACTAAAACCTTCATAATAGAATTAATACCTTATTTTGAGATACATTTTCAATAATTTTATATGAAAAATAACTATTTTCTAGTCTTAACTATGATATTGAAGATTATATCTCATCAGTGATAATATCTAAAATCATGTAAATAATTTCAACACCATTAACTCTTCCGCCAATTTAATTATAAGTTAATTTAGAAGACAAAATTTTCTTAATGGGGGAGAATTTATAGACTCAATATTTTAGATCTAATAAAAATAAGTATTATGTTATATAACTTGTGTAAAAAATTATAGATAATGTAAAAACCCACAACATATTAAGAATTCGTTAATATTCAAAATTTAATTTTCAATTAATTACCTTTCTATATTATATTATAGTTTATTTTAAACAATTAAAACTATAAATTTTATCATTTAAACCTTATAAAATGAAAGTATTTTCATAATTACTCCCAAAAAAGTATCCTTGGATGTATATTATAGATTTCTTTAAAATATTTGGTTTTTAGAATAATAGAGAAAATAATTATTTTACAAATACCAACACATTTATTTTAATTAGAATTTTTTGAAAAATATTAAAATAAATATATATATTATTATATATATTAATCAATTTTATTATACTATATTGAATTAATGACCTATTCTCAAGATTTTTAAAATTATGTACCATTTTAATTAAAAATATTTGTTCAACTATTTTGAATAATTAATTATAGCAGGATGTAATGAATCTATTTGTTTATTTTATTATTAAAATAAATACTTTTAATACTAATAATGATTTTATATTTATTTTATCCTATTAATTTGAGAATTATATAGAAAATATAAAATTTTTTTCATAAAAATATTTTCTTTAAAAAAATGTGTATGTACATATTACAAACACTATTATTTAGATTGAATGCCTAAAAAATATAAAAATAATTTGATATAATTTTTTATATATAATATATATTTATTTTCATATTAACTAATATTCCATTTTTTAATTTTTTATAAAAAATAGAATATTAATAATAATATTAATCACCATGATAGTGATGAAACATGATTTATAAAATTACAATTTTATATATAATAAGGAATATATTGTTTAAATTTAATTTATTGAAAATAAATAATTCATCTAATATTATTTATAATAGAATATTTATATATATCTTCAATCAATTAATTTTTAAAATATACTAAATAATATTAAGAATCCATAATGGTCAAAATACACTTTTCAACTAATTCTACTAACAATTAATATGTATTAATTTAAATGAAAATTTAATAATATCTACAACCCAGATTGAATTAAATAGATAATTAATTTACTCTTATAACTACAAACATTATTTTAAAGTTTATATTATTTTTTTAATTAAAAATTAAATCAAATTGTTAATAAATTACACACCTATATTAAAAGTAAAGAGTCAAATGTGAATCCATAATAGAAAAATAATTATAACGTGTCAAAATAAAATGAAAAATTCATTTATATGTATTTATTTAACAACATACAATCTAAAATCAATAATTTTAAAAACCTTGAGTCATTTACAATGGAATAGTTTAAAGTTATAATTAAAATATATGGGGCACGTCTAAAAGTTCCATTTATATCTATTATATAACGGGATCAATGAATTCATTTCAAACACAAACCTAACTTTCAAATTACAAATTTAGAGACAAATCATTCACAATCCTAATAAACCCGTACAAAAAATACTCCCATAGGCATTAAAATTGATCATATTCACTGCAATTTCAAGTGATTTTCAATGGAAAAATCATGTCTCCAATATTAGTTCTATATCTACTTAATCATTTCATCCTAATATTAACGATTAAAATATATTATCACCATAAAAATATTATTAAATTAATATAATTATTATACTAATATGCTATTATATTAGTTGTATATTTTTTATTTTTCCATTTCTATCCACTTTGGAAAAAAAGAGTATCGTTTGTTTAATTCATGGAATACCGCCTTCATAAAAACGACATCATTTTTTTAAACACATCTATTGATGGAAAATAAAATTGGTTTAATGGATAAATAAATACTATACATAGAATATATCTATGATTCTTAGATTTGGATATCATATCCAATTTTCATCCCACTCGTACATTTTAAAAAAGAAATTCTAATGGTGTGTATGCGTGGATTACCTAATCTTTAATTCCATAACATACCCTTTATTGGTTATTCTAGAAGGTAACCATGTCTCATTTTTAGTGTTTCCCCAAATTATAGTTTTTCCAGAGATAGGTCATCTCAAGGGCAAGTCATGTCAGTGACTCGGGATGGTAACTCAAAAAGGTGGGTCAGGACAAATGATTCTTAATGGTAGGTTGTCTTAGTGAGTCGCGATGCTGACTCATCCAACAGTGAGTTGCAAAGGTGACTCACATTGGTAGGTTACTAGTGGTGACTCATGACAGTAACTCATCCAATGTTGAGTCACAACGGTGACTCACACAAGGAGGTCTCCAGTGGGGAATCACAAGGGCGACTCGTCCAATGGTGAGTCGCAATGAAGACTCACACCAGTAGGTCACTAGGGGTGACTCGCGACAATGACTCATTCAACGGTGAGTCACAATTGTGACTCCCAATTGGGGGTCTCCAGCGGCGGCTCATGATAATGTGTCATCTAAAAATGATTCACCCAATAGTGACTCATCCACCGATAGCTTGTCCAATGGTTGGTCACCAAATGGTGACTCATGAACTGGTATCTCATCTAATAGTGGGTCACCCAATGGTGAGTCATTTTTGATAGTTTGTCAAAATTTCAAAATATTCCTTGTTTTTCTGGTTTTGCATCTTTAACATTTCCTTTGGCACTAAGTGTGTTAAATTCAATACTTAATGGGTTTTAAAGATGTTTTGAATCATAAATATATTATCAAAACCCAAGGCTTCCTTTGACCTTCCAAACCGTGTGGTCTTTACCAGGACCAACCTTTAATGTCCTTTAAAAAAACTATTCCTTCCATTGATAAAGGATATGTGATTTCAAATACCAAGATCCTCTGTTCCTTGTGCACTCCAATTTTCTCTTAGTGTGCCTCAAACCCTTCTCCCCTAAGGATCCATATTTTTTTCTATAGATTTTGGATCACATTTTCCTTGGATGTTCTTCCTACTACCTACAAAACTCTTAGCTTTATGTAATAAGGATGTGCCGATCTTCTGTTCTTCAAGGTAGGGATCCCTTCATCTCTCTAAATTGTGTATCATGCGGGGTGGGTGTATGAATGTATCATGGTGAATACAGTTAAATACAAATTAAATAAATATAATTGAATCAGTTTTAAAACAACAAATAGGGTAAAAGGGGGATATATGCATGCTTATGCATTATTGTTATTTTAGATCCATGTTATGAATTGTATGGACTTTAGGCATGCTAAAAATCATGTTCATTAGTTGTATATGTTTGTATACCTATGTTGGTTATGAATCCTTACCTTTGATCTTCTATAGAACTACTACATATGTAAAATTTATGAACCATATATATTTGGTTAAATCAATGGATTCCCCATGATTAGACTTTTTTTGTGATAACCATTTAATAATTGAAAATAAATAAGGGTTTCCTTACTATATCTAGAAGTTTGTTCCTTGTGTGGATGTGTGGTGATTCAGTTGATATCATAACTATGTTTGTTTGTGTGTGTGTGGGGGGGGGGGGTAGTGTGGTGTAATGGAATATCATGTGGATATATAGGTGGTTTCTTTGTTTGTGGGATGAATAAGAGGTGTTATATAGAAGGGATGTTTTTGGGATGTGTTGTATTGTGATGATGGGTGCAGTGTATTTATGAAATGGGGATTCATAAATAGTTGTGATGAAAGGTGTTTCTAGGAGTGGCTATGTGTTTTTTGTTGTTTTGGTTTGGTGGATGTATTGGGAGGGTTTACATTGAAGAAGGATGATGATGTTGGTTAATTTTACCATCGGTTTTCTCCATCAGTGTGAATTTTTCTTTGTAGGTTGACATTTTTTGGGTTTGGTAGTTTCCCAAGTAGGGATGGAATGATTAAATTAACTTTTTAATAAATAATGAGAAAAAGTTAAATGAATTTTCTAGGGGTACGAAATGAGTTGTGGCATGCTCTGTGGTTGTGAATTTAGAGGATGAAACAAATTTAGTAGTATTTTGGGATTGTTTTTTTGAGAACCCAAAGGTTAGGATGAGATTTTAGTATCTATATGTATTACATATATTTTCATAATTATTTCTATATGCACCCCACCCTATTTGAGCACTAGGTGCAAAATACCCCATCATTACCAGGGAGGGTATCTTTTCCGAACATCCTAGTGGGAGGATGGATGGATGGTTACTTGTTGTTTCCTTCCTCCTCTTCTAGGAATTGATATACTATGATTATTTAGGAAGGTTTTGGTGCATTTTATAAGGACTATGTGTCTATGTGAATGTTGTGATTTCCTATGTATTTTCAGGATGATATGCGTTGGGCTTTCCTTGGTGTCTTCGGAATGAGGTGTGCTTGTGGCATAGGTTTCTGTAGGTAATATGGGATGTGGTATGTGACCTAGGTGTCTATGGATGGGATGTTATCAGATTTATTTTCCCAGGTTCCATGAATATTTGTGGGGCCTATGTGTATGTGGGCATTATGTGATGTGGTTTCTATGGCCCGGGTGTGTGTGTGAAGGTTGTAACATGGGTCTTTTTGAAGAGGTAGAAGAACTAGGACATTTTCCATTAGGATATGAGAATAAAATATATGGGAAGTGGTGTAGGGTACCCAAATAATCAAATTTATTACTATAATACTTTACATGACATGTCTTACTTGGTTAGCATTCCTTGGTGCGGTTGGGGTGGCTAGTATACCATGATAGGTGATGTTGGGTTTTCCTACTTTCTCACATGGGTGTTTGTATGTTTCCTCCATTTTTTCATGAGAGACCTTAGCATTTCATATAGAGTATACTAGTATGATCACCCTACATATCTAAAACTACTTTTAGGTTTCCAGGAGGACTACATGGATTGTGTTGGGAATTACTGGCTCAAAATTTGGGACAACTATTGTGTCACTGCATAGCCTTAATTTTTGTACGTATGCTATATTTTTGATATAATTTATAATTTATTTATTTTAAACATGCATGAGTTAGGGATTTTGGAGTTATTTTATATATAGTGTTTGGATTTATTTTGGGATGGACCATCTGATCTTGTGATCATATTTCCTATAAAAAGGGAAATGCCTTCCATTTTAGAGATTCTAAACCCTTGGTGATGGTTCCACCTCGGGGCCTACTAGAGGGGGGGACATGGGGGTCATTATCATTAATTCTTCATTAGGAAGAAGTAGGATTAAGACAGTTTATCCATCTTGAAGAAGGAGGGTCATGACAGTTACTTCTTCTTGAAGAATGGTCGGGGTGGGGGGGGGGGGGCTCGGGATAGAATTGTATCAGAGTTTATGGTTGAGAAAGTAGGATGGAGTTTGGATTTAGGTATAGCGAGTATTGCATGGGTTAGTAGGGAAATACTATCTGGTGATCTTGGTACGTGACATAGGCTTGGGAAGAGCTGTTAGGGCATGAGATTTTATTGTCCCCATGATCTGATGCAAGGAATTTGAGCCTACTAGATGACCAAAGTGAGGACACACCATTTCTAGGGTAGAGACCCTAGGAAAGGAACATGAATAATATTTAATTTTGTTCCTTTTTAAATTTAGTTTTTTTGAGAAATTGAAATATGTAATGAGTTAAAAATAATTTTAAATAAAATTTCATACTACTCAAGAATATGAGTTACTTGTTTACGTTTTTCATCTTTGGAACCTGGTCATCATCCACATATGGCTTGAGAAGTCTAGGTTTAGTAGGAAAATCTAGTATATAGGATGAGTGTTGATCCAGTGGGAGAGGATGACCAATTGAAGAGAATGTTAAGTGATTTCTAACTTCAGACCTTGGGAAATTATGATGGAAGTGTTTCAGACATGGAAATAGAGAGCTAGCTCGATGATCTTGAGATCAACTTTAGTTTTATCCGTGTTGCGACAGAGTAGTGGGTTACTTTTACTAGGATCTAGATATGGGAAACTGTATGTCAGTGTTGGATACTAAACGTAGGAGGGAAGAAGGAGGATGATGTTTAGTGTGTCGATTTCGATAAGGTATTCTGAGCATAATTTCTTTCATCAACCATGAAGGATGAAAAGAGGAAGGATTTACTCTCCCTACAGTTTGGGATTATATCGGTACGGGAGCTGGGAATCATGTTCCTAGATCTCCTTTATTTTAACTTGGATCGCTTTCTATATGAGTTGTCTCATGCGAGACACCTAGAATAGGTACTCTATCATTCTATACAGTATGTCGTTACTCCTGTTACATTGCCCACATACAGGGAGGTTTAGAAGAAGAAATAGATAATTAAGTTGATGCACTCATGAGTAGGTATACCATGAGAGAGGAGCTAGTTTAGATATTCTAGAGGCAAGGTTATCAGTAGAAGGTCTCATTCACAAGATCCATTGGGGATCCGACCAATGTGGAATAGATATTAGAAGATTCATTTTAGACCTTCCATCCATCGTACCATTTCTATGATCTTAGGACTGAGGTGTTTCACTAGAGGACACCGTTGGCATCTTTAGAGTTAGTTCCCAATGCCCTTTCGAGATCATTATGGTGGAGGGGGGAAGGTTCAATGCCCTCCTCATCAGTAGTTTCCGACAGGGTTGTTCTAGCAATAGGGATAGTAGGACCATGCTCTACCAATGGGAGGTGGAGTAGGTAAAGGCTGACCGCAGGGTGTTCCTCAAGGGCCATGACCCAAGTGTGGTCAAGGAGGGTATTATTAACAAAGGGGTAGAGGATTTGGGATCGGTTAACTATATGAGACTGAGGCATCAGTTCTGATTGGGTGAGAGAATGTTTGATATATGATCATATTGTTTAGCACACATGCTTGTGCTTTGTTTGATTCAGGATCTTTACACTCATTTGTTTCCCCCAGTCAAGCTGAAGCTATGGGACTAGATGTAGAGAGGTTTCTTATGCCCCTAGTGTTGAGTGTTATAGTAGGAGGCCAGCCTATCTTATTTGATGTATTCCAAGTGTGTAGACTGATGATGGGACAACATCAGTCCTGTGTGGATCTTTTGTTGATATAGATGCATGCATATGATGTAATTCTAAAAGTCGACTTCTCATATTATGTGCATGACATTATTGACTAATTCTGAAGGAGAGTCATGTTTCTCGATGTGAATGACCAGTGCATGGATTTTTTTGGGGAGTGAGGTTGCTAGATGGGCACTTAATATGTAGAGACTCCTCTTTCCTTGTTGTCCTAAATGTCAGTAGTATCAGTGGATATGCAGTGGAAGTTCCTAGAGTTATTGTGGAGTTCATGGATGTTTTCCCCAAGGAGGTTGTGACTCTTCCCCCTCAATGTGACATTGAGTTCAGGATATACTTATATATTGATGCTTGTTTGATTTCAATGAAAACATATCAGATGACACATTTTGAGTTGCGGGAGTTGAGGATTCAAATTCATGACTTGATGAAGAATAGATTTATCTGTCAATGTGTGTTGTCGTGGGGTGATCCAGTTTTTCTTGCGAAGATGGAGGATGGTGGTATGATATTGTGAATATAATATCAAAGGTAGAATTAGGGGACGGTTAAGGGCCATTACCCTCTCCCGAGGTTAGACAATATTTTTGACAAACTGAGAGGAGCGAGTTGGTTTTCTAAGATTGATATGTGGTATGGATATCACCAATTGAGGGTTAAGGTAGGATATATACTAAAGAATTATTTTTGGTGCAGTTATGGGCACTCTGAGTTTTTATTAATGTCATTTGGTGTTACAAACACACAAGAAATATTCATAGGGCTCATGAAATAAATCTTCCATGAGTTCCTGGAGTGGTCCATCATTTTATTCATTGACGAAATATTGATCTACTTGAAGTCATAGGAGGATCATATCAAGAATCTCCAGACTATATTGTATGTCTTTGGAATCCACCATCTCTATAAAATGTTGTCTATGTTCATGTTTTGGACATGTTAGTTACATATCCTTTGAAATGTGGTGACACAAAAGGGCGCAACGATGGACCATTTGAAATTGGAGGTAGTTTTTTCCACTGAATCACCCAATAATTTAGTAGAGGTTCATAGTTTTCTCGATTTGGCAGGATATTATTAGAGGTTTGTTCTGAATTTTTATCAAGTTTTAGCTCTATTGACAACTCTAACCATAAAGGACCAAAATTATTTGTGGATCAAGAAGTGCTAGGAAGAGATGGACTATATAAAGGGGATGCTGGTTATTTCTCTAGTGCTCTGGTTATCAGAGTAAGGGGTAATTTTTGAGGTGTTTTTTGATGCTTCTCATCTAGGATTGGGATGTGGGACACCAAAACATCAAGGAGTTATCTCATATGGGTATCAGAAGTTTTTTCCTCATGAATAAAATATGGAATCGATGATCTGGAGCTATTATCATTAGTGTTTTCTTGGATTTTTCAGAGACATTACCTCATTGGGTAACACTTTGTGGTTTATATGGATCAAAAGAGATTAAGGTATATCTTTTCCCAGTGAGATGTAACTTGCGACAATGTAGGTGGATGTTGTTTCTTCATGAATATGATTATAAGATGTCATACACCACATGGAAGTGGAATTTTGTGCTGATGATATGAGAAGGAAGTAATAGAAGGAGGTTGTTTGGGAGTATGTGGATGCTTGGAAGGAAACAGAGGAGTTGGAATCCACACACATGGATGCAGGAATGGACGGTGGCCAAGGCTATTTGTTTCTGATGACAGTGCAATCTTCCTTGATGCATCAGGTAGAGAAGTCATAGTGGGAAGACTTAGAAGGAAAGGTGATTCATGTCTTCATTAACCATGGTAAGGATTTGGGGGGATGGTCAAAGGATGGTTTGAATCGAATGTTGTTTTGTGGAAGGTTGTTTATTCTAGTGGCGATGCATGGGGGAGTCCTCTATGTGTATCAAAGATCACCCTTAGTGGTATACATGGGAGTTTCCAATATGTACCATGGCTTGATGGAGTAGTTTTGGTGTTCTAGGATGAAATGATAAGTATAGGAGTTTATGGCGAAGCGATTAATGGGAAAGTAAGAGATGGACGAGCACCGTGTTCTGGTTGGATTGTTGTATCCCTAAGATGTCCCTGTGTGTAAGTGGGATGAAATATCTATGGATTTATTCATAGGGCTACCCAGGGCATTGGGGGACTATGATGCTATCTGGTTGGTAGTGGATCAACTGATGAAATCAGTTCACTTCTTAGCGATCAAGTAGTTAGGTGCATTGGATTCCTTATCTAAGAGGTATTCTGATGAAGTGGTGTTGTTTCCTAGAGTTACAAGGTCCATTTTCTCGGAACACAATGTGTGGTTTACCTCATGATTCTAGAGTGGATAAAAAAATGCTTTTGGATCCCAGTTATTCCTCACTACTTCCTTCCACCCTCAGACATATGTGCAGATAGAGAAGACTATGTAGACATTAGAGGACATGTTGTGGGCATGCATCATAGACTTTGGTAGATCTTGTGCACACCACCAAATATTGTTAGAGTTTTCTTATAGTAATATCTATCACTCATCCATTGGAATTAACACATTGGAATATTTTTATAGAAGGCCATGTCGATCATCCCTGTGCAGGATAGAGTTTGGGGAGACAACCGTTCTTGGACCATAGGTAGTGTAAAGAGAAAAAGATAAGGTTTATCTTTTTCGTGGGAGGATGAAGGAAGAACAAGGACAAATGAATATTTATGCTGATTATAGGAGGAGGCACTTTGAGTTTGAGGTTGGGGAAAACATGTTATTTATTTTTTCCCCTCAACATCAGTAGTGGAGGTTCGATATAGGGAGTAAGATTTCTCAATGTTCATTAGACATTTTGAGGTGTTGGGATGAGTTTTTGAGGTGGCATACCATTTAGAACTATGACCATAGTTGGAAAGGATCCATGACGTATTCCACATCTCTCAGCTCCGTCAACATCTTAACAATGAATCCCATGTCATTGACTTGGGAGAGTTGGATATTTAAGGTGATGTGACGTACATGGAGTGACCAGAAGAGATAGAGGACCATCGGGAGAAGGTTCCTCATGGGAAAACCATTCCTTAGGTTTTCATGATGGGGAGTCATGGTTGAATATTGTTGAGTACCTAGGAGTGAGAAAAAAAATGCATTCCAAGTACCCATAGATGTTTTGAGTTGTTCGTTGTTATTTTTTTCCTTGTAATGTGATGTTTGAACCTTGTTTTATATGAGATGAGCTGTTTTCTTGTTCTGTAATGTGTGATGATGTGCCTACACATGGAAAAGGGAGTATGTGATTCCTAATCAACACACATTAATTGAGATGTGATTAAACCCGTTTGGGTGAGTTAGTGCCACCCAAAATGTATCATACCTTTTCATAGAGGGAGTAATTCCATGATTCATGTATTGAGGAAAATGTGTTTGTCTGTCTTGGGTAGTTTCTTTTGGTCGGTTGGGGTAGTAAAATTTAGTGGAGGTGTTCTTGGATTCTGAGGTTACACTCCATCTATAGAACAATATAGGGTGGTATATCATTGGACATTGGTGTTTTTAGTCAGTATATCTGATTCAAATGTTGCAAGATCATTGATAGGTATCTAGCATGGTGGTTTTTCAGACCCCTATTTCTTTAGGATTTGGTTTGAATTCTTGAGGTTGAGAATATTTTGAGAGGTATACTATGAAATGGACCATACCTCTCTTGTCCATTACTTTGTTGAAATCCATTTTAGGGTGTTTTGGATGGTAAAAGTGACTCATTTCGAAAGTTTTCCAAAATTCACATTTTTTAGTGGTAGGTCATCTTAATGGAAAGTCATGTTGGTGAGTCATGACGTTGACTCACAATAGTGGGTGTGGGCCAGGGAGCCGTAATTATATTTTATGGTAGTGAGTCGTGATGGGGACTCATCCAATGGTGAGTCACAATGGCGACTCACTCCAATAGGTCTCTAATGGTGACTCACAAAAGTGTCTCATCCAATGGTGAGTCGCAATGGTGACTCACACTGGTAGGTATCCAGTGGTGATTGGTGATGGTAAATCATCCAATGGTTAGTTTCAATAGTGACTCACACTGATTGGTGGCCAACTACGGCTTGCGACGATGAGTCACCCAATGATGATTCTTCTATTAGTAGCTCATCAAATGGTTGGTCACATAAGACCAGATCATCCACCAGTAGCTCATCCAACATTGGGTAGCCCAACGGTGAGTCATTTCTGAGAGTTTTTCCACATTTCAGAATCTTCCCTATTTTTCCAGTTTTACCCCTTTTAACGCTTCCTTTGATTCTAAATGAGTAAACTACCATATTTATTCGTTTTATGAGCTAATTTTAATCATAAATATATTCTATAAACCCAATCATTCCATTGACCTTACAAAATTCATGGTCTCGGTTGAGATACTCCTTTAATGGCCTTTTAAAAAAATAGTTCCTTCTATTGATATATGATCTAGGATTTCTAAAGCTGAGATCCTATCTTCCTTATGATCTTCCATTATATATTGGTGCACCATGAACCTTTCTTCCCTAGGTATTCTTGTGTTGTGATGTGGACATTGGATCTCTTTTTCCCTAGAGTTTATTCATTCTACCTGTGCACCCCCTGTCTGGGCGCAATAAGGAGGTGTTGATCATTAGTTCTTTGAGGTAGAGATCCCTTCATTTCTGTAGTTGTGTATCCTGTAGGGGTTTTTTATGAATATATCTCAGTGAATAAAGTTTAATAAAAATTCATAAAATATAACTAAATCTATTTAAAAACAATAAACACGGGTTAGGGGATGTTATGCATGATTATTATTTATTGTTATTTGTAACCTAGATCATTAATTGTATGGGTGTATGCCAATTGAAAATCATGGTCATTGGTGGTATTTGATTTCATACCTATGTTAGTTGTGAATCCATTACATTAATCTTCTATGGAATGACTATATATGTGACATTTTTTAACCATGTATATTTTGTTAAATAAATGGATTCCTGGGGATCAAACTTGTTCTGTGATAACCATTGAATAATCAGAACTAAATAACTGATGACTTATTAAATATTTAATTTTTTTCCTTGTGTGGTTTTTCGGTGATTTGGTTCATAACACAACTATGTTTGGGGTGGTTTGGGTGGTGTAATGGAATCTTAGGTTGAGAGATTGTTTACTTGTTTGATGGTGGAATAGGTTGGAGGTGTTATATAGAAAGGTTTTGTTTTTGTTGTGAGGTTATGTGTTGATGGGTGCAGTGTGGTTATGCATTAGGGATACTGAGAATGTTTTGTATGAAAGTTATTATTGGGAGTGGCTGTGAGTTTTATTTTGGTTTGATGGATGAATAAGGAGGGATCACTTTAAAGATGGATAATGAAGTAGGTTAATTTTACCATGGTTCTTCTCCCTCTATGTTAATTTTGCTATGTGGATTGACATGTGATTTGTTTGGTAGATGCCTGAGTGGGGATGTAATAAATAAAATAATTGTTTAATAATGAATGATAACTGGTTAAATGAATTGTTTAGGGGTATGAAATGAGTTGTTTCATGCTTTATGGTTGTGCATTTAGAGGTCACAACAAAGATGCCAGTATTGTGGGGGTGTTTGTTGTTCGAGAACCCATAGTTTGGTCTTAGTGTTTAGTATCTATATGTATTACTTGTGTTTTATTTTTTATTTTTATACAAACCCCAACATTTTTGAGAACTATATGCTGAACACCCCCATCATTACATGGGAGGGTGTTTTCTCCCAACATCTTAGTGGGAGGAAACATTACTGGTTACTTTTATTCACTAATCCCTCTTCAAGGAATTGATAACCCAAGATTCATTGGGTAGATTATGGTGTGGATTATGAGGCCCAGGTGTTTGAATTCGGGTTGCGATTTCCTATATGTTTTCTGGATGACATGTGTTGTGCTTCCCTAGTTGTGTTCCTGATTTGGTATGGTTGTGTCCCATGTTTCTATGGGCGGGATGTGTTGTGGTTCATGGATGATGTATCTGTGGCTGGGATGTGATTAAATTCATTTTCCAAGGACGTGAGACTAGATGTGGGGCCTAGGTATCTACAGGTGGGATGTGAGGTGGTTTGTGTGGCCCAAGTTTGTGCGGGAAAGTTGTGACGTGGGTATTGTAGAAGTGGTAGAAGCACCAAGACATTTCCTGTTAGGGAATGATAAACTAATCAGTGAGATGTAGTGCGGGGTATAGAAATCATCATTTTGTGTACTATATTACATTACTTGACTTGTGTAACTTGGTGAGTGTGTCGTGGTGAGGTTGGGGTGGCTAGTATAACTTGATAGGTGATGTTGGGTTTTTATATTTTCTCATAGGGGAATTGGTATGGTTCCACCACTTTTGAATGAGATACCTTGTTTTTTCCTACTGAGGATACATGTGTGATCACAATATGAATAAAAAACAACTTTCAGGTTTCTAGGAGGACTAAATGGACTATGATGGGAATTTCTATCTCTAATTTTGGGATAGCTACCATGTCGCTGATCAACCTTACTTTTAGTACTTATTTTGTATTTATTTTGTAATAGTTTCATTTAAAACATCCATGTGCGATGGATTTTGGATTTCATTTATATATAGTTCCTGGAGTTTTTTTGGGATGGACCATCTTATCTCCAAATATTGTTTCCTATAAAAAGATCAATTCTTTATATATTGTGAGATTTTATATCCCTGGTTCTGGTCACCACCTAGGGCCTATTAGAGGCGGCACTTGGGGGTCATTATCTTACTTTCTTCATCTTGAAGGAGGGTCACTACAATTTCTCCGTCATGAAGAAGGAGGGTCATGACATTTACATCATCTTGAAGAAGCAGGAGTCATTACAAACAAACTAAAAAAAATAATGCCATCATTCATATTTTATAATGATATTAATTTAAAAGAAACACCTCATTAATCATATCCAGCTATCATGGTAAAGCATGATCATGTTCTCTCAGTTTGACCATATACATGAAAAATGATTCAAATTATCTTTATAGCTGACTATGTGAATGTGGAAAATAATATTAATATAATATTTTCTATAAATTCATGATTAAAACATGGTTTGGTAAATTTTTTATTTTTTATTTAATTTATTAATTATGTAACATTTTATATGCTAAAATTAGCAAAATAGGCCATTATGAATTCATTTTTCACATAACAGAACCTATTTTTTTAATGTATTATGGAAAATTTAAATAAATATATGTTATACATTTTATAACAATATATTATATATAAAAAATTAATATGGTATCAATTTTTTAGGGAAAAATATCATGATTATTAAACATGGGGAAAGTAGTTAATCTTATTTACACACAATGGTAATAATACACTATAACAAAGTAATGAACTATTCCAAAATAATTATAATAAGGATTATAACACCATAATATGTATCATTATAGTGATGATATAGGATATTTTATTTTCAATTTAATTTATAGGAGTTCATTTGGTCATCTACTAAGAAAGGAAGAAAGGTAGGGTTTGTTGACTGAAGTTCACTTTCACTGTGGTATGATATCATGATTTAAACCAAATTATATTTTATGTTGTATACCTAATCCCAAAATGAACTAACTCATAATAAATAGCAATTTATAATGGTATATATTTTTTAATTTCAAAATATATCTAACATGTTCTTGTATTCCATTCAATTATAAATTTGTAAGTGTTCATTATACAAAATTTGAATCCTATGTGACATGTTTATACTAAACTCCATGTTTCATTTCAAATTTTACAAATAGTTACCCAATATAATTTGTGTCATTATTAAATTATATTTCATGATATTATATTTTATATTAAATTTTCTACCTCTTAAAGGTCTTCAACTATTTCATTATAAATGGTGTAATGGGTTTTTTTCATGACTCGACTCTGTTTATCAGGACATAACCCCTCTTCAAGGAAAATAATCCTTAAAGATTATCCTATTATATCCAATAATATATTTTTTGTATTATCCACTTATTTATTTTCAGAAATTAATAATCTTTATTAGTACATAAATATTTTTGTATATTTGTTCAAAAATATAATTGTATAACTGGTAAGAATAACTTTCATTCTAACTAATTAATTTTTTTTAATAAGTTCATATTTATATCCCACCATTATTCTCATGTATATTGGGAATGGAAAAAAGGAATAATTTATATGATTTTCATATTTATTTATCAATTTTAGAAAGTAAAATTTAATACTGCCTTAAGTTGTTTCTTTTCATAAGGTTATTTCAATGTGTTCAAAATTATCTTCCCCATCTTTTACAAAACAAAACATGCATCTTCTAGTATAAATTTTCATTTAATACTAATAATAACTTTTTATATAATTTTAGATTAAAATTTTTAATGTATATTTTCTCAATTTATTTTCACTTTCCATATTTTAATGAATTATTTATTTTTTAATTTCAATTATTAATGATTTTTTGAAATATATTTTTCCATTATTTCAACTTCCCATTTTTGAATACATGTATTATTTTGAGAGAAAATGTTTTTAAATTATTTTCAGAACTCTTTTTAAAAATATTCTTCCATTAAAGGATTTTTTATTTTAACCTATTTGTTATAATTTTTTCAATAATATTCTATTTCCATTTATCCATGAATTACTACATTCATAAGGGTTTCATAACTAAAAATCCATTAATTGAGTTATAAAATCTATCATTTAAACATCCTTTTTCAAAATAAATCCATATTAAATGATATTCACTTATTTTACTTATTTATAGAATTAATTTAAACAAATTTCTTTTCCTTGAATGGTTTTGTTTTTATTTTATTAAATAAAGGATTCTTTATTGAAATATAATCATAACTATAACATCTACAAATTTTAATACAAAATGTTTTCAAAATAACTATTAATGAATTGGATTTTCATTGAGATCAATCTATAATCGAATTATGATACATGTTTCACCCGATACTATTTTTTTGTTATGTTATTATTTTGGGTGATAATTATATCATTATTGAGAAATGTAAATCATGATGTCATTTGGATTCTTTATAAATCCCATTTTACTTCCATGAGATCTTTATATAATGATTATGAAATATCATTAGTCTAATTTTCATTTTATGGTGTGTTTTATGATATGATTTTTTTTTCTGGTGGTATATAAATATAAGGATTATTATATTGGGGGACCTATATCAACCTATAATACATTTGGTTTAATATATATCACATTATACTGAAATGTTTTGTTAATAGTTTTTTATATCACTAGGTTCAAAATGGGTGAGTGTGATAGTGTTAAGATCCACTGAAAATTGTAAGATTTAATTTCCCTAGGATCAAAAATGTGGATTTTGATTAGGTTTTTATATACTTACAATTTTATATGTCAAAATGATAGAAGCATATAGGTTCACAAAGTTTGAGTTAGACGAAATTATGCTCTACCAATGATTTAATGTGTGAATAGGTTTGGAATTCACATGGATTACAAAGGAGAACTGTAACAATGTTATTATTTACATAAAATTTTACATTTGAATAAGTTATAAGGAATATTTTTTCACAAATTGCGAGTGTGAAGACATTAAGATACACTCATATTTTGTACAAGTGAATAGGTTTTCCAATTTCCAGGTTCATAAGGATATGAAATCATATATTTACAGTTGTGAAATATTTTCATGTTTTTTATTATGATATTCCATGTTTTCATGATTATTAATTACTTTTAATGTATTATGGAATTTTATAACTTGGTCACATGTTTTATAATTATTGATATTTTTTATGAAACATCAATTATTTTATGGTTCTTCAACGGTATAATCATCACATTATGTAGGATAATTAAGTATTATTACCATTATACATCAAATTTGGAGATTTTATAATATTATTTATATCTTCCTTATATACTCCTCGATGTTTATGATATTATACATTATGATATGTCTTTTACCAAACAGATCATTCATGCTCACCCATATATTATGTATCAAGTACCCATATTATGATTCCAATTGTACCATTTGATATATTTTGGAAGGTTGTAGAGGAGAATGATTCTACAATTAGTTTTTAAAATTTTCTTAAAAATTATTTATATTGGTATTATTTTATACACTAAATCATTCAGTGTTTGGGTAATGTAATTACTTATTAGGCATATTATTTAATTAAAAAAAGTAATGAATTATTTAATCCATGTTTAGCTTCGGTCTCATAATTAATCACTTTTATGGTAATAAAACAACCAAAATAAATCATTTAACATGGTACTCTAGGGCCAGGTACAATTATAAATATTTAATGAAAGAGTTACTGAAAAAATAATTTAATTACACTAGTATTCATCCATCTCTATTATAGATATAATTATAAATGTTTTATATTAAAAAGAGATAATTCATATGAGGTTTTATGTTATTATGACATATTAATATTTATCTATTTGTTCCATAGTGTGTCACTAATTTATATTCTTGGACTTCATGGATTCTACCGAATTCCACTGTGAAAATGGTCCTAGATAGAGACACCCTATGGGTATCTGAAATCTCAATTAATATATAACATGACATTACGAGTAACAATAAATATTATTAGGATATTTGGAATATTAATTATTTAGTTTTTTTTATTTTTATAATTTCATCCTGACTTCTTTTGAAGAATTAATAGTTGAATTATCTAATAATAAATATTTATTATCATAATTTCATGAAACTAATATTTGATAAATTTATTGGTGAATAAAGATGAAGTATTTAAATTTTAAAAAAATATATAACTTTATAGTGTTGCTAAATACAATGTATGATTATCAAATCAAGGTCATTTCTCTACCTGGAAATGATATATTAACTATCAAAAAAGAATTAAATAGTTATTTTAAAAATGATAAAACTTTATGCATAGCTGTTTCATATATAATGTAAATAATAATAGTTTTAATAATATTATTAGACATATGTTCATCTATAGAATAATGTATTTTAATAAGGGTCAATGTGAAATTTAAAAACTATTATATTTTTT
The DNA here is from genome assembly GCA_963277665.1 of Viscum album. Taxonomy (NCBI): domain Eukaryota; kingdom Viridiplantae; phylum Streptophyta; class Magnoliopsida; order Santalales; family Viscaceae; genus Viscum; species Viscum album. Next base: position 1,185,627,681 of record OY728122.1, read on the forward strand.
AAAAAACATGGAAATATCACATTAAAGGTTTATTATATTTTTGTGCACTAGAACGTTGAAGAAAATCTATTCTAGTTAACTCAATAATATACCCACATATAATATTATGGATCAAGCTCCAATAAAAATACATTAAGAGAATCAAATTAATCATTCATCAATTATGAGTTTCAGTTTTTGATAATTAATGAATGGAATAACTGATCTAGATTAACAGTTATAGATACAATAGATTCTAAAGAGATGTTATAGTATTTTAGAGATTATGTAGTCTTTGGGTAAAGGGATTATTCACTTTCATACTATAATGAAATTATGGTACAAAGATTTATATCAACCAAGTCATCAATGAAGAATTAATTAAAATTCATTTTAATTTTAATTATATCAACAAGTTAATTATAAATTTCGGTAATGATCATTCCTTCTGGTATAAGAATTAATAAGTAAATGAATATTAAATATAATTCCATTGATCATGTACTTATTCATATTTTAAATCACATATCATTCATCAATAATGAAAAAATATTGTTGGTTTTATATAATACATACATAGAAAATGGAAAAAATATTCTAGAGGAATCAGAGGGGTAACATAATTAGTTTATAATTATTTATTAATCATTGATTGTACTTATGTGTATGTTTCTAATTTAAATTATCAATTGTTTTTATATTAAAAAATGTAGATATATTATACTTACTTATTCATTTATTCTCATATATCAAAGAGAATCTTAAACTAAAAATAAAGAACATTTGAATAATCTTTTAAGAGATTTGATGGTTCTGTCCGGATAACACAACAATATAAGGTATAATTCCCAATATTACATTGTATACTAATATTTTAAATATATTTGGATGGAATGTATTAAATGATATTTTCTATCAATAAATTAATTTTATATTGAATTTAAGGCACACCATGTGTTGACTATTATAGGATGGAATACGTTTATTGGACTATATATCAAGTATATCTATAGATGTCATGAAATCAACATTTTTCCCTAGGGGAAAACATAGCATATCCAATATGTGATTTTTTATGTTCTATATAAAACATGTTCTAGTAACCCATGACATTTAGAGTCCACACAATGTTTATTTGGAATTTATCCCATGTTCCTCATACACATCCTTAGAAATGAAACATTCCCAATCCTGTGGAATGCGTCATATAATGTAATAAAATAAGTTAAATGATGTGTTGATCTAGTAAATTTCATGTAAAATGTTGTATGTATTGTATCATATTTTTCAAAGTATTATTTTTCTATAATATATGGATTATTTTAAAGACTAGGTGCTAAGATGACGTTGGATTCCGAGGCCTAGTGCGCCAGGAATAATTGTTTGAAAAATATTGAAATATTTAATAGCACAGACCCACATTTTTCCAAAAAATGTGGAATATCTCTTAAATGGGTGTCCAGATTAGAAATATAAGGGCATAGTTTAGTTTAGAATGGAAGATGTTTTTATAGTCGTGTCTGAACAATAGACGGGGCAGGTTATTTGTGAATAAGATGTCACAAACATAAAATGAAAAATATAATTTAATTAAAAAAATTATTATTTTGGACAATCTTCAAAAATATTGTTATGTCAAGATTCCAAGGTTATCCGCATAACCCGAGAATCCTCTGGAATGCTTTTGGATGAATATTTAAGGAATCTTTCTTAACGAATGATGATGAATCAAGGATCAACAAACGATGATGACACATCAACCATTCATCATCAAGGATCGATAAAAACTCTATGTTGGTTGTTTTATCTTATGATTTTCAACCATTTCTTAATATTGTATGAATATAAGTAAATTCAATGAACAAGAATTTATCCACACATAATAACAAGATTTTAATTGGATATATTTAATTATTTTTTGGTTCATTGATTATCCTTTTTATATTATCCTTCTATGATAATGAATTGAGGCCAAATGAACAATATTCAAGGTTCGTTCCTCACTTTTATATACACATTCTTCCCTACATTCTTTGTGTTCTTTACTATTAAAACCCTGAATTTCCTAGCTTGATATTTCTAAGTGGTTCCATACCTAATCAGAATCCCACATTTTTCTGGAAAATAATCAACCATATCGGTATCTATGAAGATCAGGATCCAAGGTGCTCAGATCTATTATTGTTTTTATTTTTAGGCATCAGAGGAGGCATAATGGTCTAAAGAAGGGACCGTAAATACACAATGGCGGAGACTGGAAGCCAACAGTGACGTACGATGGTGGATTACATGTGGGATTTAGAGACATGGGTAGCCAAGAACAACCATGGTGGAAGAGGTGGTGGAAAAAGTAGAGCATCGATGACAAACATAGAGTGGGCCAGGATGGTCCATACATGCCAGGTGGGGTTAAACCAATGGGTCAGGCCATAATCAAGTCAGAACTTGGTTAGATCTGGGGAAGCTGGGGAAGCTGGGGAAGAGACCTATTGTGGTCGACCATGGAAATTGACCGTGCAGTGTGGTTGACATATAGGCACGTTGCAGGGGGAGGTTCTATGGGTGAAATGACCGTGTGGCATGAAAAACCATGTCGGTCTCCCATTTTCAATAGAAACTCAATATACCACTAGTGTAGTGACTGTGGGGATGGACCATGTTGGTTTACTATAGTGGGCGGTCGTCATAGTAAGAGGATCAAACATGATGGTTGGTCCATGGGTATAGTGACCTATCAAATTTTTTTCAAATAAATATAACTCTTAAATGGAGTGTCCAATCCGTGAGAAATCAATGGATTTGAGACCATAAAATTGAGAGTATAATTTTTATATCCATTGTGGGTTTTTTAGCTTGGACATGTATAGGTTGAGTGTGCTTCCTTGTTCCTTTTTTTGAGGGTGAAATGCGACATTACATCAACATAATTGGATGTTTATCCACTCTAGAGGTTTTGTCTTAAATAGAGTATTGTATCCCTCTGTGATGTTGTAGTACAGTCCTCTATCACCCCTACTGGAGTTTATGGAATTGGCATAACCAACCTGTGCAGGCTGCTGATCCTCCATCCCACTGGCCACATAATTAGGGATTTTGGAATCAATAGAATATGATCCCATTAATAGAGGGTTGATCCATATAGGGTTTTCAGTGTCCCCAAGTAGTTCTTTACATGATCCATTTTCTATGTGTCATCGTTTTCCTTGAATGATGTGTTCTTTTTTGGGTGTTTCCCAAATGATATTGACCTCTTCTTCAAGTGTCTCAGATGATATCATGGATCTAGGAGTGATTCCAGGGGGAACGCGCATGATTCTAGAATAATTATATACCTTGAAGTTGGTTATGACCGCCTGATGGTGTGGTGTCTTTCCTAAGTACATCAGGATTTTCCCCTACTTCTTATATCAGTTATACAATGTTACATCATGTATTGATCTAACTACTTGGTGCTTCATGTTTCATGTTTTCTTTGTGTCCTAATAACTATTGTTATACTAACTCCTATACAATATTTTCCTACATATTTTATTTCTTGTGTAGATGAATGACCATTAGATAGAGTCCTAGGGGGACCAAGAGCGGGTGTAACCTAGATGGAGTTAAGAAGACTGAAGTGTTTTTTGGGATCATAAATTTGAAATAGTTCTAACCCTTGGAGGAAGTTGGGATCTTTTTAGTTTCAGGTATACTTGTGTATTGGTTATCTGGGGTGGTATTTTATTATCCATTTTTACATTCTTGTACTTTCACAGTCATACTCTATTCTGGGAACATAGATGTAATTATGCATCCATTTAGTTTCCTTACATTTTAGAATTTTGTGTCTTGGAGATGTGTGTGTGTGTACATGTAATTTAGGACAATACATCCCATTTTTGGGATATGAATAATCGGTTCTAGTCACAAACCTTTCACCTTTTGGAGGTGGTCTTTCAGTATTCATTTCATGGGCCCCTCTAGGATGGGTCGGGACTGAATGGAATTAGAGGAGGGTTGGTTCTACTTTAGGGCTGAGAGTCTAAGAGGCCAGTTTGGGGAAAATGTGTTAAGTGTCTCAAGTTTGAATTTCAGACTAGGGACCCTGGTGTTGTTATGGAGGCTGAAGTATCCCTATACCAGGGCATTGATTACATTATTTTCAACTGGTTACATAAAAATACTAGTTTTAGGTTAAAAATGGTACATGTATTATATAATAATGGTTATGTATTCCATATACCTTTTGAGTTATATCCCCAGATATATTCTAATATCTATGATAAATCTTGTTTTATTTTTGGATGCCTCAATGTATACATCAATCTAGGATTCCACCATGTAATAATGAGGAAGGTCCACCCAGTGATGAGGCCTCAGTATAGAGGCATCTACTAGAGATAATATCTTTGAGTGGTTTACCAGCTATACCCCCACCCATCGAGTAGCTGATACAACCATCACTACTATCTTTGTATGAAAATAGGTTGAGTGAATTTCATGAGTAGTAGAGGAAGTTACCTCCTAGGTTTCGAGGTGAGACTGACCCCATATGGCTAAGGATTGGGTAGAGGTGGTCATCCGTGTTTTACACCTTATAAGTACACATGTCGACCAGTTTTCAGTCCTTGTCGCGTGTCATCTTTAGGGCTCTGTGGGGTGATAGTGGAGCTTGGTGACTCAATCACAATATGAGATAACTTTCTCATGGTATTAGATTTATAATATCTTTAGATATTAGTTATAACCATCCATGTAGTGATCATTACACATATAGAAGCTTTTGCATCTGTAGTAGGGTAGTATGACCATGGTGAAGTATTCCGCTATTTTTACTGATCTTTCCCTCTACACCTTGGACATGGTATAAGACCAGTTCATTAGGGATCATACCCTCTAGCAGGGTTTACACAAGGATATTAGGGAATTAGTGGTATCCCTTATCATTTCTACTTGTGTTAGGGTTACTTGAGTGATCCCCACTAGTGGAGAGTTTTCAGGAAGAGCAGACACATGCAGTGGGAGCTAACAGTGGGAAATCGCTAGTTGAGACCTCAACAGTAGGTGAGAATTTATAGTCACAGGGATCCAAGCTAGTAAGAAGCTTTAGTAGGGTATCCTAGGACACATGGTTAGTAGTGGAAGGCTTCAAGGGAAGATCTAATCATCCATGGTACAGATAGTGTCATTCATGCGACGGTTAGCGACATTTGGCAGGACATTTTCCAACCTGTCGTACAACTGATCAGGAGATAGTCAAGGTACAACCAATACAGAGACATAGATAAGATAAGGGTGATCCAAAGGGATGAAGACATGGAAAATTATCTGAGTGAGTAGTTGGTGGTGTTCAATATTTGAACATATTAGCACAACCACCCCTATGTGATCCACGCCTGTGTTATGGAGTTCTTTGGGATGGGATGAGGCCAACTGTAGACCATGTAGTATTATGAACACAAGAATCAAGGGATGATATGAGGTATAATCTATGTCTTTTATACCATAGCAATAGTTTTGATAGAAAAAAGTTCTAGTCATTCCTTTCTTTCTAGGAATCTTATTTGAGACTCGAAGATTCTGGTTGAATTGTTGACTTGAACCTTACACACAGAGGATCCTTTTGGAGGAGACTTAATGATCACACACTTGTGCCGAACATTTTACCCAAATCTTGGAGGTGACAGATTTATTTTGGATATCTTAGTATATGATTTGAGGCCTTACGATGTCATTCTTAGTATGGACTGGTTATCAACTGTTCATTCTCATATTGATTGTTTTTGGTGAAAAGGTCAGTGTGTCCATAGTGATGGAACATGGATTTACTTTTTTGGGGAAAAGGAGACATAGTAAGAATAAGGTGGACTCCCACATAGTAGGGTGTATTCAATTACTAATCAGTTGGCTAGACTCATGCTCAGTGTAGTGAATAGAATGTGTGCTTAGTTTCCTGCAGTGGTAGCGAAGTATGAGGATGCCTTTCCTGAAGATGTTATAGGGTTACCTCCCCCAAAGAGAGAGAATTATTCATTGATTTAAACCTCTATATGGAACTGATATCTACACCCACATATCGGATGGATCCCACAAAGATTCATGAGATGAGGATACACTTGTAGGACTTGGAGAGGAAGGGCTTAAGGGGACCCAATGTTTCACCCTGGGTAGCCCCTATTTTGATTTCCATGAAAAAATTTGGATATTGAGGTTATGTGTGGATTATGGGCACTAAAATTTTGGGACCATGAAGAAAAAATATACACTATATAGGATTGATTTCCTCTTTAATCAGTTGAAATGTGAGTGATGGTTCTCTATGTTAAACATCAAATTTGGATATCACTAGCTTCTAGTTTGGTATGAGGATGTACCAAATATGACCATAAAATGACATTAAAGTCACTATGATTACTTGGTGATGCTGTTTGGATTGAATAAAGCCCCATCAGTGTTCATGGGACTCATGTAATGGATCTTTCAGCCTTACATAGACATGTTCCATGTGGTTTTCATTGATGACATCCTAGTGTATTTAGAATCTGATGAGGAGAATGTGAGACAAATAAGGATGGTCTTAAACACACTCCTAGAGAACCAAATTTACTTTTTGATATTTATGTTTTATTTTTGGATTCAGGAGGTTCATTTTATAGAACACATCATCTCAGAGGTTGGAGTTTCAGTGGATCCAGTGTAGGTTGAGGCCGTTCTTTCTTGGGAGCCACCCAAGAGCATTAGCAAGTTACATTGTTTCCTTGAATTGTTAGGGTACTATCAAAGGTTTTTACCCATCTTCTATAAATTATAGGAACTCTTGACATATTTTACATGAATGGGGAACCTTTTGTGATGGAAAAAAGTGTCTGCAGTGCTTTCAAGAGCTCAGAAGAGGTTTTTGAGTACTCACTTCCTCAAGTTACAAGAGGAAGGGGTCGAGTATGTGGAATTTTGGGATGCATCAGGGACTGAGGTTGGTTGTGTCCAAATGTTGAGGAAAGAGGAGATTGCATATTTTTCAAGCTAGTTGAGACCACAATAGAATAAATACATGACCCATGATATTGAGTTAACATCAGTAGTCTTCACATTAAAGATATAGAGGCACTACCTGACGGGAAAGTGGTTTATCACATAATTTGATCGCTAGAGTATCAATTATATCTTCTCTAAGAAGGATCTGAACATGAGTTAGAGGTGATGTATAGATTTCCTTTGGGACTATGAATTTTATATTTTCTATAATCCTTGTAAGGGGAATGTGGTGGAATATTTTAATAGGGTATTCTCCATATGGATACAAAAATGGTGCGGAGAATGTTTTTCTTTTCAGAGGTTACATAATAGTACCAGTGGAATTGTGGGAGGAGGTTTTGAGGGAGATTCGTACACCCCAATTTCCAGTATATACAGGTTTGGAGATGATGTACCTAGACATATTACATTAGTTTTGGTGTCTAGGGATGAATAAAGGAGTTGTATGTTTTTTCTCAATTCCTTACTTGGTAGAAATTAAATGCTGAGCACCAGGTTCCAGAGGGTTTACCTAAACCCTTTGAGGGTCCATAATGGAAGTGGGATGTGGTATTGATGGACTTTGGGATAGGTTTACCATGTACATATAGAGAAAATGATGCCATATGAGTTATTTAGGATCAAATCACTGTGTTGTACCACTTCCAAGAAGTCCAAGAGAAGAGTTCAGTAATGATCTTTTGAAACCTATACATTAATGAGATAGTTTGACTCTATGGTTACCCATTGATGATAATTTTTTTATAATGATTCTACAATTACATTACACATATGGAAGGGATTATACAAATCATTTTGGACTCAATTAAACTTGGGCATAATGTTTAACCCATAAATGGTTGGCAAAAATTACTTGACCATTCTGGTTCTAGAATAGTGGTTGTGAAATATCATGTTAGAATTTGGACTTACTTGAGTGAATCTCCTACCACTGGTAATGTTTTCATACAAAAATATCTATTATACCACAATTGGTATGAAACCATTCAAGGTTTTTTATGGGCAACCATTCAAGTCCCCAATTTTTTGGATAAATTCGGGGGAGTTAGCATTCATGGTATACATGTCATAGTTGAAGAGGTACATGCATGACCCATCACACATCATCGAATAAGGAGAGATAGAAATCAAGGACGGAGAGACTTTTGCTATGTACCTGGTGGAGATTGATAATTGGCATTATAGGTTCCTTGGCGGGAGATTGATTCCTTTGGTGCATGTCCAATGGAAATAATGGAATATACAATAGAAAATATGGGAGGGGGAGGGTAAGATTCATGCTTAGTACCCTCATCTATTTGAGTAGTCATTGTATTAGATTTTCAGGGGCATAAATCCCTAATGTGGGGAAAATATAATATCTCATATTTTTAAATGTACTATTTTTTGATAGTATGAGGATTTATTTCAAGACCAGGTGCTAAGAAAAACTTCAATTCTGAGGCCCAGTGTGCCCAAAAAAATGTTTGAGAAATATTATAGTATTTATTAGCATGCATATATGGATTTCTTGAAAAAGTGGTATAACTATTAAATGGATTCCCATATCAGAAATACGAGGGAACCATTGAGTTCAGAATGGAAGATCTACCCTAGGCATGACTTTACATTAGTTGGTGTGGGTAATTTGTGAAAACGATGTCACCAACATAAAAGGATTAAAATAATTTAATAATTTTTTTTTTGAAATTATTAAAAGATATTATTGTGTTAGAATTATAGGGTTACCAAATAGACCCTAGAACCTTCTAGAGAGTTATTGGAGGGAGATAAAGAGAATCCATCCTAATGAACGATGGCAAATAAAGGATCAAAAAATGTTGACGACGTACCAACTGTTATTCGTCAACAAATGATAAAAACATGAGGTTGGAAGTTTTATCATGTTATTTTCATAGTTTTCTTAATACTGAACTAAGGCAGGTCAATTCAATGAATATGAATTGTTCCACATATTGTTGATTAATTTCAATTGGATAGATATTATTATTATATAGTTTATTGTTTATCCCTCTCTGATTTTCCTTCTACAATATAAAATCATGGAAAAATGAACAATGGATAAGGTTAAGTCTTCAATTTTATGATTTATGCATGCCTCCCTCTTTTCTTTAGGTTATTCACTATTGTAACCACATGGTACCTAACTCGATATTTTCATGAGGTCCCAAACTCAGTCAGACCAAAGAATTTTATATGAATCTACAACCGAGGATGGATCTATGTATATATGGACCTATGTAGCTTAGATCTAACATTTTTTGATTTTTGAGAATCAGAGGAGGATCGATGATCTCTGGTAGGGACCACTGATACATGATTGAAGAGTGCATGTGGGGGGTCATGAACATCGGTGACGATGGTGGTAGTTGTGGCGACAGTGACAAAGGATGAAGTGTAGCTGGTGTAGATGTGGGGCATGGAGTGCCAGGTTGGCTGGGGTGGGTTTACAGGTCTGGTAATTACAATGGGTTGTGCAAGACCTGGGCCAGACCTGGTTCAGACTAGGTTCAAATCTGGGGTAACTGGGGTGAAGACCAGTAACTGTCAACCTTGCGATGTGGTCCACCATGAGGCACACAACAGGTGGAGCTTCCGCGTGTGCAATGACAGTATTACACAAGAAACCATGTCAAAAAACCATGATCCATGATAGATCAAGTTTATTTATATGCAACAACCATGTGGCCGAACCCTTGGCATTTGACCACAAAAATATGTCGACTCAGTTGGTGGATTCACCATAGTGGTCGATCCAGAGGCACATTGAACTCTCATTTTCTTTGAAATGACCATATCTCTTAAACACAATGTCGAATTTATGATTTTTCTTTGATGTTAAGACTCTATCATCTGAAAACCCATTTTGAGACCAATGGGGTTTTTTAGTTTGGACTAGTATAGGTTGAGTGCATTCACTTGTTCCTTTCATTGAGGGTACAATGTGACATTACATCAATAACATTGGACTGTAATCCATTCTAAAGGATAAGTCTCATTTAGAATATGACATCCCTTCATAATATTGGAGTTCAATATACTATAACATCTAGTGGAGTTTTTGAAATTTGAGTAACCTCCTTGAGTAGAAAATTTATCCTCCATCTATCGGTCCACATCAGTAGGGTTTGTGTAATCATTGGCTTATGATACCCTATATAACAGGTTGATCCAGATTAGGTTTGTGGTGTCCCCCAATGGTTCTGGGTGTGATCCCCTCTCTATGTATCAATGTATTCCATGACCAATTCATTCTAATCAGACGGGGCCCAAATGAGATATACTTCTTCATCGTGTGTATCCGATGATATAATGGATCATGGAGTGAGTCCTCACACAACGAGAATTCTTCAAGAATAATTATATATCTAGCAGTTGGTTATAATGACAAGATGGCATGGTGTATCTCCTGAGTATATCTGGGATTTTCTCTACTTATTGTATATGTTATACAGTGTTACTTCTTGTATTGAGCTAACTACTTAGTGATTTGTGTTTTGTGTTTTAAGGGTGTCATAATTAGTATTTTTATACTAACTAGATATGGGATGAACATGCTTTAATTATAGCTCAAAGAGTACATGGTCAATTAGTTTTTAAACTGGGGATAGATTTAATTTATCATCCACAAGATAAACTAACTATTATATATAGAACATGATTATACCAATTTATTCTTTTTTTTATTTTTTTACTCTTTTGTTTGTTTAAATATTTATAATTCACATTATATAAAATTTTAAAAAATAAATTCAAGATGGATTTACATATTAAAATTAGGAATAATTTTATTGACAAACTCTTAATAAATTAACTAAATTACAGTAATATTAGAAATCATATAAGGACTTGAAATGGGATTTATGAACATAAAGGAATAATCCATCTACATAAATATTATGTTACTACATATGTCCACTACATAAGTCAAAATTGAACCAAAATCATAATAATCATGATTTTCCTTTGTCTGGGTTCATCCAATTATTTGGAAAATTGAGAATGGGTTTTGGGTTAGCTTAATAATTGTTCACATAATGGTTTTAATTCCAATGTATTATGTTTTTTTAACTAAGATGTAATATATCAGGAAATCCTTATCCATGTTTTGGAACTTTTGGAGTCTACTCAATAAAACCTGGGGCTATGTTTTAATACTGTTGGAATGGTACGTCTACCAAAAACCAATAAAATAATTATCATACCTTTTTATAGGGGATGATAAAGAGAATATTGATCATTTACAACATAACATATATGGTTAATGGTATTCCAAATATAATGGTGAGTAATGTTAGGTTTTTGTAAAATGGAGTGAGATAAAAAAAATTCAATATTTATTTATCAATTTTTTGTAATCTAGATAATTTACTTAAATTATACTTTTAATTATTTTTGATATGTAAATACACTATTATTTGAATATATATTTATGATATATACATTATAAGGATAAACTTATTAATGGATTAAATTTTATATAATTTTATATTATCCATCACGTTACTCTTTGATATGAACAAAAATTATATGTGATGGATATCCTACTTCTTGAGTCCCAAGATAAATAGGTTAGTTTAGAATATGTATATGTCTACCTAAAAATGAGGATGATTCTATTGATATCTAAGGATTCATACTTCCCTCATTTTATAGTGATACAATACTGAAGCAAGTTGATTTGTATTCGTATGGAATTTTGTGTCAACTTCATGGTCATTATATTATGTTGTAGTGCCAAGAGATGTTTGATATATTCAATGAAATATCCACATGTAATCAGGGTGAGATGAAAAAAGTTGGGACAAATGTACCTATTTTTGGATATATAGGGTATATTTACCACTTAGGTATTAATATCCATGATTATATATTCAATGATCTCACTGTACTATCACTACCTTAGGGATAATTTAGTTTATTTGTAAAATAAAATAATAGAAATAAAAAGTTGTTACTTTTGAATTCATTACATAAATTTAACATGTTTAAAAAGACATGAGGATTGAAATATAACAACATGAGAATTTTTATGAAAATTTATATTTTAATAATTTTAATTCTTTATTATCTTGTGACACACACAACATAGATATTCAATGAAATTGATATGATATTAAAATATTATTATTTTCATTTGACCATTATTTCATATATGTGGAAATGGTTTTTATGAATTTAAATAAACATACTGTGAAATATATTTATTTATTTATTCTAAATAAAACAACTTCATTTTTATTAGTCATTTTTTTAAAAAAATATGTTTTCCTAACAAAAGATTTTATTTATTTATAGGAGAAAAGAAACATAAATAATTTTGGAAGTTTTATAAAATTTATTTGAAAAAATGAACTATTATTTTAACTGAAAATTTGAAAATAATCATAGTTTTATTTTTTGCGAGTTTTGCTAAAAGATTGAAATTTTAATTGAAAGTTAAATATAATGTTTTAAATTGAAAAATTTATATTATTTTTAAAAAGATATAATGTAAAATTATATTATTAATTATTATCAAATTATCATTATGATTATAATTATTCTATTTTTTTCGTTGAAATAAATTATAAACAAGAATTTAGTATAAAATTTTTTAAACATTGAAGGGAATTTTTTTCAGAAAAATTGAATTTCATTTCATTTTAAGGTTTAATAATAAATTAAATTCCCCCAATTAAGATTTTTGAAATTTAAAAATAGGATTCCATATTTTTAATCAGTCTATATTAATTTAGTGAATATATCCATTATATTTTTGTAAACATTAATAGTAAAATTACTAATTTTTGTTACTTTGGTAAAGGTTAAATAATGTATTTAATAGTAAAAATAAAATGGCAACTATAATAATATTACCCGAAAAAGTCCCAAAATTTTTGGATGAGTATTTTTCTACCATAATCATATAATGTTCTAAATTATTTAAATTATAGGGAACATGGTTAATACTATCTCCTATATAATATATTATTTAATGAAAATGCAATTATGTCACACTTTTTTTTAATAACTGTAATATTTTTAATTTGGTGTCATGTAGAGGATATGTTATAATATAAATAATATTTAGAAAGATAAAAAAATTTATCTTAATCTCAAAAATTAATGTTAAATTATTATTGGATAAATAATTGCCGTAAATTTATACACAATGTTGACGTTGTAATTATTCAATTAATGAAAATGAAAATAAATGAAATTAATAATATTAAAAATAATATAATTTGGAAAATTTAATGTCATACAAGAAAACTATTGATCACCATTAAAGTTTTTGGATATAATAAATTATTTGAATCAAATTTGAGTTATTTTTTGGATGTTTTTAAAGTCAATGTCATGGATACTTTCAAAATATACAATGATGATATTTCATGAATATAATATATTATGAAATTATTTTAAAAACCTGGTAATATTTTATCATCACAAAGAGGGTATTATATTATCTATAATTTAATCCCATATTAATTAGTAGTACATTTTGAAGAATGTTTCTCTAGAATAATCATATTGTATTTTAATATTTTTAAAAATTCGAAATGTTCCCCTCGCCTCAATTATAAAATGGAAACCCTTCCATCACATATTTACACAATATTGAGCCATATATGTTGAGAGAAAAATTCCATTTCTCTTCCTATAAACCTTATTTTTTGTCATTTAGTACTTTGGCATCCAAAATTCATACCCTATAAAACTTAATTAACGTTATAATGGAAATGCTTCGTAGAAGAGGTCATTGTATTTACCGACACTTTAAAAATAAATTCTTCTTATAAAACATATTAATATGTCATACCAATCATTAAATAATAAATTTTCTATAATATATAAATGGAATTTTTATTATGATTATTGTACAACCATATTCCACCATTTATTCATCTAATGCAAAATGATATCAATGCGATTGTGTATGTATGACTTATTGTCACTAGATAACAGTGTAATATTTTTTTTGTCAAACAAACTTTAAATTGATGGTAATAATAAATTAAATAATGGATATATGTGATACTTATGAAATTATATTGATTCAGGATAATTAATTTATCGTCCATTTCTTTACGCATTCTCTAATATGGTAATGATACTGTAAGTTATGCGTAAAAATGACCTACCTTCTGCAAAAAGAAATGTGAATAATTTTCCATGTATAAAATTAAATAAAAGTTATGAATATGTATTAAGTCAATAAATATGAGAGGTACATAATTTATTAAATTATGGGGATGATGAATCACTATCCCATGCACTTGAACTAGAGTTTACATGATAAAACATGAACAAAAAAATAAAGTTAACACCTAAAACAATGGTAATAATGAAATATTATTAATGATATGGTGGTAAATGTTTATATAAGGATTAATTATAATATAATAAATATTAATTAGATTATTTTATAAATTAATAACTTATTTTAAGAATTATATTTTATGTTAAAGAAGGTTCATCTAAAGGAATGTTCAATGAAAAGAATCACTCAGAACCAACATGTTTCATGTTGGTTATGATTTCAATATATTTTCCTCAATTTATATTTCCACTAATATTATATAATTCTATGATATTTTATTTTTATATACAAAAATTAATTATTATCTCAATTTATCTTTCATTGATGGGAAATTCCATGTTTTAAAAGGTTCCCTTCTCAATTGGTATTGATTAGAAAACTTGATTAAAAGAAACCTATCTGTTTCTTATAAATTTTAATGCAAATTTCATAAAATAATTTAATATTCTGATATATTTCACAAATCATATAATTTATCAAGAAAAAAAATTATATCATTTCTGGTTTAATGAAAACAATTAGTCCTTCACACTCTTTAATGACCCTATATTATTTTCCATAAACTGACACATAAGTAGAACACTTCTAATGTCCCCTAACCACTATTTGTAATTTTTTAAATTCATTTAATCAATATTATTCTTTAAATATTATTATTTATTTTTTATTAATGACCATGGATAATTAATATCACTTTTTTCATGGTTAAAAATGATATAGGCTATTTGGTTATTCCTTATGATACGATTATAATACCCATTTCATTCCATGGGTAACCATAATTTTTATTCCTCATGTTTGAGTTTTTATGTGGAAAAAATATATAATAACATGTTATGATGGGTTTTATTAGATAGTTATATAATGAATTGGGTAATTTTATAATTTCATGGGAGGTTATGTATGGTATTTTTTAGAAATCCTAATATATTTTGGGGGCACTGTTAACCATGTGATATAGTCTTGGAAGGTCGATATGACTCATGTTTATATCATGTTATATGCTTCAACTAGATTCCTAATTTTCATGATCGTATGATTCTATTTTAATTATGTTATGATTTCATACGTTTAATCATTATTCATGCCTTTTATGTTTTCCTTTTATTCATTCTGACTCATGTGTTATGATTTATTCCCATGTTTCTTACCTTTTAGGATTTTTAGTTCATCGATTTTTTATATGTATTCCCCATGTTATCTTATATATTTATAGGAGCCGAAAATGTTTTTATAATCACAATATAGAGATTAATAAAATGTTGTTTTACTATAGTTTCATGTTTTCTAATTATGTACCATGTATTCCAATGACATTAAACATTTTTCAGGGGTCAATTTTTATTTCATCAATAATTATGCATAGAAGAATCCAAAAATTTTTGTAAATGGCTTGAGTCGCTATAATTTGATTCAAAAAGAAATAAAGGAATCTGATACTTATGAACTATGATGTATGGGAATTGGATGAAGCATGGATCTTCCCCAAGGGAATCATGATGAAATGGATTACACTGGGGATAATGGTCTTTCCCACCCAAAATGTGTAGACTTCAATGTATTTCACTAATGTGTGTCTATTATAATACACTCTAAATTATTCTAAACCATGTAGTTGGTAGTCAAAAATGCTTATGTTATTTTTCTGGGATTATGTCTATGAAATATTTTAAGAACCCTCAGGATAATTCCATCATAATTGATCACCTAGATTCAATTTTGGGGAATCATGTGTTAGGTTATTCTTTTTATATATATGTTTATCATCATATGTTGATGGTTTACTTTTTCTTAATTATCAATAGCTATGTATCCAAGCCCCCTTAGTTATAATATTTCTTTTTTAGTTAATGACTTGAAACAGGGGAACCTATGATAATAACCAATGGGAAAAGAAATGTGAAGATTCCCCTATTGATATTCCAATCCTAAAGGTATTGAAAGCATAGAAATTCATGATTTTACTAGATAAACTGGATCATGTTTTGAAAAATATATTGAATCGTGTAGAACAACCTCCTTTGAAAATAATAGTGATGTTGTAGTCGAATCCTTAATGAAAAAATCAATGCATAAAAAATCCCATTAGGATTGGTATAAAGTGGAACCTAATTCCATGGAATGGGAAGGATTCAAGAAACTATATTCTTAAAGAGGAATACTGATAAAAAGTATATGCATCAAGAGGAACATAATTCCTTAGAATTTTATGGATTCAGGAAAATATTTTTGAATAAATATTTTCCCTGAATTATTCATATTAAGATAAAGAGGGAGTTTGTTAGAATAAAGAGAAAGGAAGATGAGCCTATCAGATCTTATGAGAAAAACATCACAAGGATTTTATAGTTTACCTCTACCATTTTCATGAACACCATGATAAAGTTAGAACTCTTATTTAGTGGGTTAATGAAGAGTTTATGAAACAATTTGGAAATTCAATACTTTGAAATCTATGATGTAATTGTTCATTTTTCCATAAAGTTATAGATAGTGATTAAAGACTCCCAATGGATTTACGACATCATCTTCAAAAAGGGTACAATGGAATTTTGTTTGGATGGATCAATGGATAAATAACATAGACCAATAAAAATATGATATCCCTTCTATAATACATGTTGGAAAAAAGAATCCATGAATTTCAAAATGGGACCCAAGAGAAGATTCAAATGTGGAAGAGAGGGGAATTTGACTAATCATTGTCAATGATATTTGAAAAATACCACCAATGTAGAATATGAAAGGAAGGTTCAGATGAAAACTTAGCCTACATTTTAGTGATTCAACTATAAGGATCAGGGGAATTATGTGAGACAATTCCCTATTCCAAGGATTTTCATTGACAATTATTGAAATCAACCTAGAAGGAAACAAGGAAGGTAACATACTATCACTACTACTGAGGTGGAGCCTAATAATGATGTCTTGATAGGAATATTGATTATTCATTAAAAAAGTGATAAAAACATATTTTATTTTGGTTATATTCATTTTTCATCATATTGATATTTTAGTAGAAATATTCAAACGCAACCTCAAAATATGGTGGTTGTGTTATATATGTGAATAATAAATGGGGAAATTATTGCATCTAAATCATATAACTCATCCCTAGTCAATTTTATTGAATGAACATCCCAGAAAATATCATCTTACATTATTTTGTGAAGATTGGTTCTATATTGGTTATGGATTAGCTATCTTTATAAAAAGGTTACATCATATGTTGGGAGAGGTAGATCACACCTCCCATCTAGAGGCTTCCTTCAAATCATTACATCTATAGAGAGGAAAATGAATCTATTTTAGAAAAATAAACTCAAGTATTAAATTTCATTCCTTATGATAAATCATATCTATCTTAAATAATTTAGGCAAATTATAGGATCATGTATGAAGACATTCCTATAATGAATAACTACACTGATGTGTTCACTAAAGAATTTTCTAGTCATCCTATTAATTGAGAGCATGAGTTCTTAATTTAACTTATACATTTTTTATGTCTACCTCAAATACCCCTTATATCATTTCCACCATTAATTTAGAGGAATTAAAGAAACAATTATAAGTGAATCTAGAAAAAGGGTTTATATACCTGATTTCATTATAATGGGTTGTTTAGGTACACTTCATTATGAAGAAGGATGGATTAATATGCCTATTAATTGATTATTTTGATCTAAAAAATGCATTATAATGAAAAAGTATGACATTAAATAGATAAAATACTTACTCAATAAACTATTTTAGTCCATGTGTTTCTCTATAGATAGACATTGGTCATGATATTTCCAATAATTTTTGAAAGATGAAGATATTCCCTAGATTTCTTTTCAAGCGAGTTATTGACACTCTGAGTTTATTGTGATACCATTCAGACTAAATAGTTATCTAGAAAAATTCATTGACATAAATAATATAGTAACTAGAAATTACCTCCATTTTTTGGTAGTATTTAAAGATGATATTAAGATATAATCCAACAAAAATGTGGATCATGAGGAGAGTTTCAATACAATTTTAAAGAAATTTATGAAATGAACAACTATATAGAAAGTACAGTAATTTTGAAATTTGTATGGATGAATTATCATTCATGGGGAATATTATAACCAATAAAAGGATATTTATGGAAACATCTATGTCAAAGGAAATTTAGGATTTCCCTAGAACAAGATCATAAAAAGAGATACATAGTTTCATTGGTCTATCTAATTATTACTGATGATTTGTGAGTGACATATCATCATTGTCAAACCTAAACATCAAGATGAATTAGAAGGGAGAAATGTTTTATTTCCAGACTATTGAAGGTATTGGCTACTTTATAGAGTTGAAAAATATGATTATCACTACACTAGTACATACAATAGCCATATGTGAAGAATTATTCATGGTTTATAGTGATGAATCAATGAAGGTACAAGATGTGTACTGATGAAATATGATATAGTGAAAGCATATATATCATGGTAGATGAAAGCTCAAGAGAAAAACTGTACCACAAATGAACTAGAGTTGGTAGCTGTAATCTTCTCAATAATAATCTAGGAGAATTATCTTTATGGGGAGAAGTTTTACATATATACTAATCATAATAGAATCCAATATATATTTAAAAACATGGATCTTAAAATGAACTAATGAAGATGGTTAGATATTATCAATTATTATGACTGATCAATCCTCTACCATCATGGTAATTAAAATAAAAAGGTATATTCTATATGTATAAAGTATCATGCATCTTTAACAATGAAGAGAATTATGAAGGATGTAATATTCATAGAATTATAATAGATGGACATAGGAATCCTAAGGGAAAAAACAACATCATCCCATTATAAAATAATTTATCTACCATACATTATGGATAAGATAAAGGAATCTCAACGGAATTATGTTTAAATTCATGAGAAGATGGAATCAATCAGAAATGGGAAATCAGAAAAGTTAAAAATTGATGATGAATGAGTCTTAATATTTTGATCATGAATATAATACCAGTAAATCCTATGACATAGATATATATTTTTAATGAAAAAAATAGATTAACCATCCCTATTCATCAAGGAAGTATAATGATGTATCTAGATCTTAAAGAGAATTATTTGTGGGAAAAAATTAATAAGGGGAACACCAAATATAAATCAGTGTGTTTGGAATTTCAGAATGTGAATGTTGAAATGATAAATTCTAAGGGGATAATAGAATCATTACCTATAACTATGTATATGGGGGAGAACATCGTCATGCTATTTTTTACTGGAAATTCAAATATGTATATAAGAATAAATTATTTATGGATTGTTGTGCACCTTATCTAAAAACAACTCACTATATTTAAATTTGAGATGACTTCTCACTAGTTCATCATATATATATATATATAGGCGATGTTTTGAGGTTTCATGGAGTACAATTATCGATTGTATCTGATTATGATCAGATATTTACCTCCATGTTTTGGAAAATTCTCAAAAATGATCGAAACACTTAGATTAAATTTAGTATAGAATATCACCCTAAAACTATTCGATAGTATAAGAAACAAATTAAGAAATTTAGAGAAATAATGAGATAAATATCAATGGAATTAAAATGAGGATGAAACCATTACCTCCTACTGGTTGAGTTATTTTTGAAAAATTTGTTTCCACTTAATCATCCAATTGTCCTTATAATATGACCTTTATGGGAATATATTTAAAACAATTTAATACTAGGATAGATTTAGAGAGAGTAAAATGGTATGGCCTGAAATGGTAGAAATGTTAAAGGCCCCTCAATTGCATATGAAGGCTGCCCAATGTAGAGAGAAGATCTATGAATACAATCATTGATGAAACTTAGAGTTTGAAGTTAGAGATAAGGTATTCCTATACATATCCACATGCATGATATTCTTATGGTTTGGGTTGTAGGGAATTCTAATTCCCATGTACATCTTACCCATTCAAATTTTGGATGACATCAAATATGTATTATATCCTATAACAATTATATCAACCATGTATCATGTATATGATATATTCCACATATCCCTCCTATGTAATTAAATACCATATCCTCACTTGTACTAACATCATAGGTGGTACAGTAGGAAAATGATCTCTCTTATGAGGACAAACCAATAAAGAATTTGACATTAGAGATAAATTTTTCTACCACAATACAACTATCTTTATTAAAGTATTGTACAGAAACCACAAATAAAAATAGGCATCATTTGAATTGGATGGAGTAACGAAGAAGAGTACCCTCAATTAATTTAAATTATTATGTAAAATATAATTTAAAGGGATAAATTTTATAATTTATTAATAATGTAACTCTTGGAGATTTTTTTATAAAATATTTCATTATAAATAATTTTACTTTATCTATAGAATCCATTTCATGCAACCCCAAGTTTAAATGAAATGTGATATAATATTAAGATATTATTATTTTAACATTACCATTATAACCAAGACATTTATTAGGAGGGAATTAATAAGAATAATAATATTATGAAATAAATTTATTTTTTTAATTCTAACTAAATAGAAAATTCATTTCTAGTAAAGTCATATAATTTTTTAAAAAATGTTTACAATTAAAAAAGATTATATATATTTCTATTAGAAAACAAATATAATAATTTTGACACTTTTAGAGAATTTATTTTTCAAAATAAACACCATATTTGAATCTATCATGTTAAAATTTTAATAGGATGAACTATTGAGAATATTCTAAAAAGCATGAAAATTTATTGACTTATAAAACAGACTAATTTACATTGAAAATTGAATTTTAATTCAATGATTTTAAAAATTAAATTTATATTTTGGATTAGTTTTAAAAATTAATGTGTCCATTTTTATTTAAATTATTCCAATTTTTGACTTTGAAATAAATTTGACAACTGAATTTAGTATAAAATCTTTTTATACTAAAATGGAATATTTCTCAGAAAATTTATTTTTTTCTGGTTTAATATTACATTAAATTATGAAACATATGTTTTTTGAATTTTGAAAAATGGATTCCATATTTGGTATATATTTTTCCTAATATAGTAAATTGATGATTTTTTCCATTTAGGTAGTAACATTAGTAATTGTTTCTTCCATGGTAAAGGGTAAATGATTATATACATATTTAGTAAATATGTAAATTTTATTTTA
The DNA here is from genome assembly GCA_963277665.1 of Viscum album. Classification (NCBI taxonomy): domain Eukaryota; kingdom Viridiplantae; phylum Streptophyta; class Magnoliopsida; order Santalales; family Viscaceae; genus Viscum; species Viscum album. The sequence continues at coordinate 1,185,649,158 of OY728122.1, forward strand.
TGTTTTTATGGTTTTTTCACTTCCATAATACCTACCATTGTTCCCTTAAGATAATGTATAAAGGAGCTTCTTTTTAGAATATGTAATCTTCTTTACTGACTCTATCAAATTTATTTCTTCTTATATCACCTATTAAAATGTTATTCCAAAACTAAAATAATAAAAATAGTATAAAATATATACTTAGTTTTTATTATGATTGTGAGACAATCATATTACACCTTTTATCCATCCTATGAAAAATAATATCACTACATGAGCGTATGCATGATTTATTATCTCCACATAGCGGTGTAATTCTTTTTTCATCACAAAATTACTTGGAATGTTATAATTATTTAAATAACTGATATATATGATATTTATGATATTATATTTATTCTTGAAAATTTTTATATCTTCCATTTCTCTACACATTCTCCATTAAGTTGATGATACCACTGCTCGTGCATGTAGACAACCTACATTATCCACAAAGTGATGAGAATTATTTTTAATATAAAAATACCAATAATGGTTGAAAAATGTATTAAATTATTAAATATGATACTTATATAATTAAATAAATTTTTCATATGATGAATTAATATCCTGTGAATATAAACTGGTGCTCATGTGAGAAGATATGCATAGAAACAATGAAGTAGTTAACACATGAAACTATTGTAAGAATGAAATATTATTAACGAGTGGGTGGTATAAAGTTATTTAAGGAATATATATGATAAAATAAATATGACCATTTTTTTGGTATAAATTAGCAATATGATTTAAAAAATTATATAGGTGGATAAATCACAGTCAACTAAAAGAATGTTCAATGTATGGGATCTCTTTGAACCTCCATATTTACATTAGGTCATGCTTTATATCCCTATGAATCAATTTATATCTTCATTATTATTATATAATTATATAACATTCTGTTTATATATATTATACATATGTATGTATATCAATTCAACTATCTTGGATTTAGAATTACATGATTTAATTGGTTTCCTTCCCAATTCCTCTCAATAAAAAAATCAATTAAATGGATCTTCTCCATTTCATACCCATTTTAATGTACCCTCAGTAATATTATTTAAGCCTCCAATATTTTTCAAAAATAAATCATTTTATCATAATTTTTTTATTTAATTTATGGTTTTATAAAAAAAATTGTTTCTTCATTATCTTCAATGAATCTTTATTCAAATCTTTAAAAATACACTCAAGTTACCCATTTCGGATGTTACCTAACCACATTTTTCATGTTTTAAATTTCATTAGAAATAATTATTCTCAAAATATTTGTATTTTTTCATTTATTATTGATGATGAATGATTTAAATCCCTTATTTCATGGATACCATTATTATAACCCATTTACTTATGCCTTTTGATAAGATTATGATGCCCATTTCATTCCATGGGTAACCCTAATTTTTATTCCTTTCCTATGTTTATTTATGTGGAACACATATGAATTATGAGGTAATGATGGGGTTTCATAGATATTTCTCCAATGAATTGGATATTTTTTTGTCTCATGAGATGTTATATATAGTGACAGGGAGTAATCCTTATCCATTATAGGTTTATGTCCATCATGTGATATGGACTTGGAAGTTATCTTTGACTGATGTCTATGTCATGTTATATGTTGTAGCTAAATTTCCATATTTATGTCATCATATGATTCCAAGAAATATAATTTAAGATTCCAAATTTTTATTTATGATATATTAATTTATTTTATATTGTAATCCTTATAACTCATGTGTAATTCTTCATTCCCATGTTTATCATTTTACAAGGATTTTTAACTCATCCATTTTGGTATATGTATTCAACATGGTATCCTACAAAATTTTAACATCTAAAAGAAATTTAGGATCACATTGTAGAGATTAATAAAAAAAATTATTCTAATTTAATTTATTATAAATTTATACAATGTCTTATAAGGACACTATAAATATTTTGGCAATTTTATATTATTTCATAGATAATTTTTGTTAAAATCATGACATATTATGTGTAAAATGAATATGTTGATTTATGAAAAAAATATCCACCAAATGATTAAATATAAATGTAATAATAAAAAAAAGTTACCAAATAATCAAACCGAATCAAAGGATCACGAGAGCTATCCTTTCATGGAGAATAAGATCCAATGATAAACAAAGGAACAAAACACAATAATTTTTTTTATTTGTAATGTTAGGATAAATAAAGATGGAAGGGTCCTAGAGAAATCACAAGGATGATTTAGTATGTTCATTATTTACTAAAAACATTCCAAATTTAAATGTTGTTTATTAGATATAACTTGTGATTATAACATATTAATTGAAATTTTTGAATGATGTCAATTATAAGAAATTTATAGAGGAGAGGTGGACCTTTGAGGAGCCAATAAATAATTAATTATTTATTTGGATATGTTATATTACCAGAATATACTTCCAATAATTATGTTTTTTTAAAAGATTTTTATTTTAGGATAATCATTACCAAGAAAATATTTTATATATCCTTTTGAGGTATATATAGATTTTTTGATGTATTAAAAAATGATATGTTTCTTTTAAAATGTATACATATATAACTTTATGGTGAATTATATTAACAGTAATTATGAGTTAAATTATATTAAAAATGTTTTTAATATTTATAACAGTTCATGTTTTCATAGTTCATTTAACACCGAGTAATGGAATCACTGTTATTTCGCTGAAAACGAGAGGCATCTATGACATCTCAATCAATTGGGTTGTTAAGACTATTTTATTCTAAATAATTTGCATGATTTTATACATATTTATAATAAAATATAAAAAAACAGTTTGGTCGATAGAGTGAATGGGATATAGAGTATCTAAAATTTCTACACTATAAAGTTTGAATGAAAATTCCCTTAGAATATATAGTATGAAATTATTTCTTCATATCATTTATGGATGGCTTAAGAAGATATGGGTATATTTATTGGATGTTGTAAAAGTTATTGTTCATTGTAAAATTAAAATAATTCATTAATTATTTAGTTAGTAAACCTGAAATGAAAATAGAGTTTATTCAATATGATTATGGAGGACGGTTTTCAAACTAAGAACTTATCAACATTCTATATTATTATGGGATTTTATGTAAAATCTCTCCACCTTATACACATAAATTCAATAATATCAGTGAAGAAAGGAACAATACATTCCATGATTTTTGAGGTCTATAATGAGTAACGAATATCTAACATTATCCTTATATATATATATATATTATACAATGCACTATAATGACTAAACTGGATTTCAAAGAAAATGCTTAAAAAAGTATTATATTTGAGTTGTGGAATGGAAAGAGGTTCATTATTTCTTATAGTATTGAATTTTGAAGAAATAAATCTGTTAAGGCCTACTTAGGAAACAATCTTGATTCGGTTAGTCTAAACTACGTCTTTATTCGATTTTCTTAGGAGAAAAGAGACATAATCTATACAACCTCTCAAAAAAAGATTATAATTACAAGTAGAGATGTTTTTCATGAGAGGGAGAATGTACTTAATAATAATATTTAGAGTTATAATTATTTTTATGATGTTTATTATCATGATATACAAGAGTAAGTAGTGGAAAACCACATTTCCTCATAGATGATGATATTCTAGAATCATATGAAACATGTAGAAGCACCAGATTGAATAGAGAACCAGAATGTTAGGTTTTACTTTTCACTGATGATGGTGACTCATCATTAATTGGTAATGATAAACCTAATTCCTATATGAAGAATGTTGAGAGACCATAAACCATTACAAGTAAGTATTTCATGAATATTGAGATATAATTTGTATATATAAACCTTGTTTTTCTTTTAGTAAATATAGTATTATTTATAAAACTTATTGATTGTAAATGGATATTCGATAGAAATATAGAAATGGTAGGTTATGTTAATATTTATAATGAAATTTTAGGGGATGAAGGGTTTAAATAGAGTCATGAAATTTATATGATGAACCCATTTATAATGTTGTTTTAATTAAATCCATCATAAATTTATATGCTATAAAAAATTTCACTGATTCTCTTATTTAGAAAATTTACCTTAAAAATACCTTAGTTAATTGCAATATTTAGAAATATTTTATATGAAACACCAAATGGGATTTAAAATCTAGGTAATCTCAAAAGGGATGAAAATTTTTATAGATCTAATTATGTATTGAAAAAAGAATATAGATTTGAGAAAATTATGATTAATTAATTTTAAAAATACTTCTATTTCATTATTAAGATAATTTTTCCATGAATTTTCATGTGGTTAAGTGTTATTGAGGTTTCTATCCAAGTTACACTAGTTGATGAAAAAGTTCATATTTGATATTATATACTTGTATTTTTGTTTGTTAAGGATTGGTTCAACATGTTTTCTCAAAAAAGGAAATAAATTAAACAACCTATATTATATAGATCAAGATCATTTAGGATAGAACAATTTGGTTTCCTAGACTAATTCAATATATACGCATATTCCAGACACTAATGAAATTTATTCAAGAATAATCTATGTGTATATTAGTTCTATTGTCATATTTTGTACACCATTCGAAGAAAACATACCCATATACACAATATGAAACATATGAAATGAGTATGATCATTTAAAATTGAATGAAATGATTAATATTATATTCCATGATGTTAAATTTAATTGATGTTTCTTAAAACAGATCATAGACACCAAATATCAAACTATTTTGGGTAAATAATATTTGTTTTCTATCAATGATATAATTAAGTATATGAGTATATCCATCGATATGATCATTGTATATAGAGGATATGAAGAAATAATCATCAAGGATATATTGATGCAAAATTATAGTTATATCAGAATTGTCTTAATATATAGGTAGGATATGTCATTCATACCAGTGGAGGAGATGTAAGCTGAAAGGGTTCAAAAAAACCACAATATTACAATTCTACAACATATTATGAATACATAGTGGCTACTAATATTGAAACAGATTATGATTTAATATGAAACATTGCATAATATATTTATAGTATACCTATTAGTAAATACACTACAAAAATATATGGTTATAATATTATTTAGGTTGGTATCCACAGGGTTCCATGTTAACACTAATAGAAAAAAATAACAAACTCTACAATACCACATCTTGATGAATTTCACTTAGAGTGATAACATTGAAGTGATCAGAGCTTACAATGAAGATAAAATAGTGGAACCCTTAGATATAACCATATATTAGAAAAGGAATAAATATCATATCAGGCTTAGTTACATGTATGTTTTCATAAATTCACTATAGTGCATATGGAAGTATATGGGAGATGGGTTCATAGACCCAGATTTAGTATACTTTATGATTAATTTTACATAGTTTATTAATATTAATTTTCTTTTTTTCTCATAATGAATGTTATTCAAAATGACATACAATTTGATAATTTCCATATATATAATATGAAACTAAATGTTCATAGTCATTCCAGACTATCATGAGATCCTAGAAGTGTCAAGATAATATTATTTAACATGTTTTATAAATATTTTTCATAGAATACCAAATATGTGATCATATAAATTACATGACATAATGAAAAAATTATAGTACAATAATTTCACGATGTCCTTTATAATTAGGATATAATAGAATTTGAAAAAAGATTAACTAATAATATTAGTTTTATTTCAATTAATTGGATATGTTTCCCGTTATTAAGGAAATTAATTTATCAATATCGAGTCTTTAATTTCCCCAAAAAAATCCTAACTTCTGATACTCTTCATCACAATTTATATTTTTCTTATCTCCAAAACCTTGGGATGTGGAATCATAAGGAACACGGGATCTCAGATACTCATTAAGGTTAAAAAAAGTGATAGTAATCAAATATCATGGGAGGGAATATGATGATCATATTTGAATAATTATGTTATATAATAAAATCATTACTAATATGTCATATAAAATAAACTATGTGTTACTGAGTATGAGTTTCCATCATATAATATATGAATTTTATGTTTTTTGAATCTTTAGTATACAAATAAAAATGAAATAAAAATATAGTCATAGTAATAAACAAAAAAGTATTACCCAAAAATGTATACGAAATCATTGTGATAAATTACATATTTCTACACCCTTTTATGTAATGAAAAATAAATCTATTTCCACCATTCCATATTTTGAAAAAATAAGATAATTTCCACACATAATTATCTCATTAGATATAAAACCCTAACCAATGCATTAAAGGGTGATATAGGACCCCACCAATCACCATCGTTATATATGAGTTCTATAATAATACTAACCATTTATCATAGAATAATAAACCAAAAAATTTAAAATTAGTTTCATTAAAAAAATATAACTATCCAATGGAAAGGAAATTAGCTCATATATTTTTCAAATGGATCCACATAATTAAATCCATCTTTTTTCAATCAATAATCAGAACATGATAATCTTGTAGAAAATAAATAGGTATTGAATGAAAAAATATAACATTATATGTAAATACCATTCAATAATTATAATAAAGCATATGATATTTACACAATATAGATAAAGGTCATACAATTAATGCAATAATCATCCCAAATCGATCAATGTATAGAATATATGTGAACACCAATGTTAAAAAATCAATAATAAGATATTCAAAAAGGAAATACATTTTAAGTAAAAATATGGTTATGCACCAAAAGATTTGGAATGATGCTGGTATTAATGAGGTAATTCTATAATATAGAATCACATTATATAAATCATTAGTATAAATAGGAAAAAATAATCTATTGGGAATTTTCTTTGATAAATAAACATATTCATAAAATGGCAGTCACATTCACAAAATATACTTTTAATAATTTTTATAAAACTCACTTTTCAAATGGTAAATATTTTTGATCTTTTGTAATCATTTAAAGATTTATTTTCAAAATCAGAGATACAAATAATTTTTCATTCCAAGAAATGAAAATATTAAGATATAATATAAAAATAATTGAAAAATGTGATGGAATTTTTTATCATAAAATAATTAAATGATATTTTTTCAATATAACCATAAAATGACGACTTTTGAGGTAAAATTTTGATTTTTCCAAAATTTTGAAGTTATTAAATTGGAAATAGATTACCATTCAATAAGATAAAATAATTTTTTATTCATTTAAATACCATGTAGATTCTCATAAGAAATATTTGGTGTAAAATATTTTTAATTCTGTTAGTATGAAAACCTCCATCATAAAAATAAAATTTGATTTTCTATTTTAATAGTTTCAATGTGAATTATTAATGTGATAAAAAATAATACATATATGATTTCAGAAAAAAGGTAATTTAAAACTGATGGGATAGAATATATATACTCTGAAAATTTATTTGATTAACATGGTATATTAATTAATAATAAAAACATTAAAGGTTAAAGCTTTGAAGAAACTAGATTACTCAAAGAATGAGATTTGAGACAAGATAATCCATTACAAAAAATATAGTTCATTATGTAATAAAATATTAAAAATATATTTATATAGTAAAAATGTGTATCCCTTAAGTACATGAAAACATACAATATAATACATTTATTGTACAATAATTACCAACTTTTTTGAAATATTTTCATGAAATATAATAGTAACTCAATTAATGTGAATTGAGTTAACAAAAATACATTAAAATTATAGAGTGTTTACATAAAAATATCAGGAATGATATAGAGTTAAGGAGAAAATACATTACCATTAATATATTAATTTTCATGATATCATAAATTAATTATATAGAATATACACTAGATAAGAGTAATTAAGTTCATAGTGTAAATAATATCTCAAATACATAATTTCGAGAAAACAACCCCTTACAACGTTAGTTGTATATGGCTCAAATTACCATGATAGAATGAACATGGAAAAAAAATTGTACAATAGTAAATATCAAATATTCATGATACCAAATTATAATGTGTTGGTATTTCCACCTTGAAAAATAAATCATTGTGTATAATATAAACATGTCTCATGGAATTCAAATTTGAGACAACGAAACACTTACCTTGTCCTGGATTCATTCCTCATATATATTTAACATAAAAAATTATCAAATTAAATATGTAAGATAAATTATTAGAAACAATAATCATATATATATTCATTTAACATATACTATTTATAATCACTTTCAATTTATTTATTATAATTTTTTCAAATTTTGGATTAAATGTTGAATCTATGCAAACATAATTTTATTATTTTTATGATAAAATATTATTTGAAGAATTTTTTTAATTAAACAATATAACAATTCCAAAACAAAAAAATTAGTATTTCATTATTAACTTAATATCAAATTAGTTTTTAGGTTCTCATTATGATTCAAGATACAATTTTATAATATTTTCCATTTATGTCATTAAACTAAGACCAAAAATGAAAATGATATATAACGATGGGATAACATGGTTATGGAAGTGTATAATATCATTATAGTAGAATAATAATGATATTAGTAAATAAATAATCATCTATTATGTGATATAGAATAGGAAATAAAGTCAATTTCAATAATAAATAATGTTACTTTGTGGAGGAAGTAGTCCAAACAACACCCTATTAATGATCATTTGTTTTCTAAGTGTATAGAAATGAAAAAATAACGATTCTACTTAAAAAATAATAACACAAAATTAAGATAATTATACTATGGTTAATATGTAACGATATTCAGGATAGTTTTGGAAATGAAAAATTAAGAAGACATGCTAAGGAGTATGTAATACTCAATTTGGTTCCATTAAAATTATCTTAGAAGTATCCAAATAAATGAGGGGTGTTATATAACATATGGTGTTTAGGGACATTAGATCCTAATATTGGAATATGTTATTAGAATAATTTCATTTTTTAAAACAGTAATTATATTACAATGTTGTGGTATGAAGTTATATGAATATTTTATTTTATAAATGATTAAAAGGGATCATTTATGAATACTATTTACTTTTTAGGGATGATATTACACTATTCAAGGTTCAGGGACTAAAACTATTAAATATAATTGTATTTTGGTTGTCCTTGAGTTTATAAATGCCCAAAAAAGTATTTCTATGGATGTTTTTAATATGTAATATGCCATTTAATCTTATTTTTTCACTTTTAAATTATTTTTGTCATTAATGGGGTAACAAATTTTATAAAAAATAATATAAGTTTTAAAAAACATATAAAACGAGACCACCTAAAATATATTTATATGATAAAAATAAATTTTTTTATATAAAATATAATTAAATTTCAAAATAACAATAAAAATTAACTTTTAAATAAAAACACTTTATATATAGGTAAACAATGTTTTTTGTATAAATTTTTTTTATCCACTATGTTTATGTTTTCTTATTTATTATTAGTTTTTAATTAACAACATGTTGATATATTTATATATGTTTATTACCTTCATATTATAGTCTTCGTTGAATATGTAGAAACTTAATTTGAATGATAAAAAATATATAATATTAATAAAACATTTATTTAAAAATAATATTATTTCTTTTATCATTATTATTAAATTTAATCACATTAATCGTAATTTGATGCCAAAAAAAAATTTCGCTTATTATATAACATGATAATTTTCATCCAAAATAAAATCTCAAAATTTTTATTTTGATCCTACTTGTTATGGTATATAATTTTTTTCAATATAAGTGAATAAGTAATATTTTAGAGTAAAATATTTCTTATATTATCAAAAGGAAATATATGTGTTTTATAAATTAAAATTATTATTTATAAATGTTTTATTATAATTAATAATATATATATTTATACATATAATGTCATATATTTTCAAAAACTTTTCTAAAATTATTATAATATGATAATTTCATAAAAGAGACATTTTTACAGATATTGATATTTTTTCACTATTTGATTGAAAATCATCTATTTTGAAAAAATACGAAAAAATCGTAATAATATTATATTGAGATGATGAATCTAAAAATTAAATTAATTTTAAAAAATTCATAATAAAAAATTATCAAAATTAAAATTTAAATGAAAAAAATAATATGTTATGAAAAATCATATTTATAAGAAAATAACATTTTAGAATATTAACAATTTTAATTCAAAATTCCCTTAATTTACTAAATATATTATAATTAAAAAATTAATAATATTGGAAATAGTTTACCATGTGTAATCAAGTTTTTTTTAAAATATAAATGTATATCGTCATATAATTCAGTAGTTAGAAAATATTTTCCATTCTTAAAATGATATTATTAATTATTATTACAATACTAATTAAATTCCAATTTTGTTAAAATAGACATTATTTTTATTATATAATCATTTCATACATACATTTCTATTATTAATGCCCTATAAGTCAAAAGTTAGTTTTTCAAAAGCATACTCTAGTATTAAAATTTTATTTAAATATATCACAATTTTATTTTTGTAGTATTTTTTTGTGGTGAATGATATCAGACACATTTTCTTGTTAAAGAAAATATAAACTATAATCTATTTTAGTAATATTCTCCCCAAAAAATAAGTTACTTCCTCACAAATTTAATTATTACTCTTTGATGAATATAGGTGAGTTTATTGTTAACAAATTGTTCATTCTCGGTATACCCTCTTTGAACCAAAATCTCATAGGATATATATAGTTATATGACTTTATATGAATATCATTACCCATTCATACAATCATGTACCCAGTTATATATGTTCCACAATCATATATTTTAAAAAATATAGTTTTCCCAAATCTATTTTACTCTCAATGAAAATAATCCAAAATAAAACCCTATATCCACCTATAAAATAACATTAGCGTTAATTTGGAAATGGTATAAAATCATACATGATCTAATTTATACCAAAATCAAAAAATGAAATTAATATCACAAAAAATATTATGAATTTATTATTTATACCCATGTCACAAATAATATATAACATATTTTTTCAGAATGATTTAACTAATAATTATCTATACATCAAGGGAATATTATAATAAAGAGTTATCAATGGCTCAATGATGTGTTATTTAATATTTATCCACAAAAATATAAACATCTCATAAAATCAATTATCATGTTTATTAATACCTAGTTATACATTTTTCCAAATAATTAAAGAAAAACTACTAATGAAGAAACCCTAATTTTTTTAAAAAAAATCCTCATACATTTTTGTGTATACCATTATATCCTTGATATAAATCACTCCCTAATTAATTTAGATATGAGTGTAAAGAATTATTTATTGTTAATACATCAACCTCACTAACTTTTTTTAGACTATGGAAATTGCCTTTTTATCATAACTCGAATATAAAAGGATTGAAAACCATTACCATAATCTATCTTATTAAAAAATAAGACATATTATTCTTTGAGAAACATACTTGTTTTAATTTAATTTCATTGATCGAATTTCAACTAAATAATGAAACAATAAATGATAAAATAATATCAAAAAAATGAATATGAAAATATCATTATAAAGGTGTGTACCCACACCTTAATCCATATTTTTTAACATATGATTCTTTTTGTTTTAGTAATGAATATGTTTTTTCGATATATGGTTAACCATGATGCTTTTCTATGTGTTTCCATTACCAAATTAGATTTCGTAAAACAAAAAACCATAATAATGGTTCATTAATTATAATGTGACTTAAAAATATCATATCCCATGTCACTATAAAACTATTTTCATAGTTAAGACTCTTTCTTCTAAAAGGTGGTGATAATGTTGACACCCAACATTACCTTTTCTGGGTTATCTCCCCTAGGTAAATATGTGCAAGATCCTACATAAACTTTTAGAATCTAAAATGTGATTTATTCTCAATAAGAACTAAACAAAATCAATTTTAAGAATACTTAATTATGTTATCCTATATGGGGACATATCACAAATACTTATCCTTTTTGTTTTCACAAATTTTATTTTACACTAATCTCCATAAAATTCAATTTTACATTTACTAACCTAAAGGGTTTTATATTACATTGAAATTAGAAAAAACATTATCATTCCAATCACTGATGATATTTCTAACTCTGAAATTATCCTCAGTTTATAACATCATAATATATAAATGATTTATAAACAATGTTCTATTGACTTCTACAGTAACTTGAAGATGTGATGATTTCCATTATATGAATTAGTGTAGATTATTTATTACAATAAATTATCAAAATTATTGATGTTTATATATATATATATATAGAACATAATTTCATCAAAGAAAACCTATAATTTTTATCAATTTGTCATATTTACAATTATTTATCAAACGCAATTATCCAAAGTATGTCTTCATGTACTTCCAAAAATTCCACACATTAGAAAATCATATATACATTTCATAAATATCCAAAAATTCATAACCAAAATTAATGGAAACAAGTAAATTAGTGAGCTAATATGTTCATTATATGTTAACATAAGATATAACATTCCAAAATAAGTAGTTATAACAAGATGGGAATTTAGGAATAGGTAAGATACATTAGAAAATTACAAAAAAACATAGATTATATAACATTGATAATGGATTATGTTATGGAATAACATAAGGAGCGAATTATAGGAGTGTTATAATATAAGTCAACAAATAATATCAATGAAAGTCTGAATTAGACATATAAATAAGCATAAGAACTTAACACAATATAATTCATTCGACAACTTTGTAGACAAATACAAGAATCCCACCCTTTCTTTTTATGGAGAAATCCGTGTTTGTTTATCAACTAATTTAGTGATCATATCTATGTATTTACATGAATTAATATCTCATGGTTTATAACACGATAACCAATTTATTGGAAGGAGATGTTGGAATCCATCCTTCATCATCCATATATATGACTGAGAATAGAAAATCAGTCATTCATCATACCATAATGAACTGATGGAATGAAAATTTATTTTGATTCACATACTATAAAGAACCCATGTAATGAAAACGTTTTTTGTATCCCCTTCAGATGGATTCACATAGTTAAATCATTCACAATTTCCTTAAAAATAAAAAACATTACAATCCCATCAAATATAGGTGGGAATCCAACGAAATCATGTAACATTAATGGTAAATAAAATTCTATCATAAAAATATACCACAAGACATATACATTGAATAGAAAAATAAAATAAAAAATTTATAATAATCATTCCTTATAAATTTATGAGTTGAATATAGGTAAAAACATTGAATCAAGGGAATAAAGAATATTATATTATAGATGATTCGAATTATAAGAGAAAATGTGGTTATATAGTGAAAATGATTGGGTAACAGAATGTTAGGGATGAACCATTTCTCCACAATATATGGACATTATAAAATCTATGCAGATAAAAAAGGTGAATGGTTTAATTTGAAAAAAATTATCAATCAAATATATGATATGTTAAATGACAATGACAAAGCTGAAAAATAATTTTTAGTAGATTTGGAAAAATCAAATTTGAGAAAAAAAATATCCTTGATTTTTTAAATAAATTGAAAACATATATTATTTAAATTTAGAAGATAAATAATTTTTCATTTATATCCTATGAAAATTTAATATGCATCATGAAATAAAATTAAAATGGTGTAAAAATGTTGTCTATACATTAAAATAGTATAATTTATCATTTAAAATATATTTGTAAAATAAATTAGTTATATGAATCATCAACAAATAATTTTGAAAAATTTGTGGTGAAAAAAATATAATTTTTTTTACATTGGACAAATAAATATCAATAATTGATTCCATGAAAAATCAGAATTTTTATCAAAGAAATTTAGGGTGGAAAATATATTAAAATACGTTTTTCTAAAACCCATCATTTTAAAAAATTATTATATATTCCTTTTTAATGGGGTGATGTGTTATATTAAATTCATATAAAAAAAATATCCACATTCATAAAAAATACAGGAGAACATTCATAAAAAGGAATATATAAACATTAATTAGAGGACCATCAATTATATAGTAGGTTATTCTTGATAATGTTATACTTTTAGGTGAGAATAATCACTTAGAAATATTTGAATCAAAAGGGGAATTCCCCCAATAAATACAATACATAAATTCATTTAAAAAGGGAAATAAATTAATATGTTTAATATAAATGGTCTATGTTCAAAAAAATCCATATTAATCAAATATAGAGCCACGATTAACCAATGTTCTATACAAACAAAATATATAACGAATGAATAATATTTTGAAAAACAATTTATGCTGAAAAATGTAAATACCAATATTTCTTGAGAAAATTCCACATAACACAATCATAGGGTAGTATTTGTGAACATATATGAGATATTTTCATGAAGATAAATTATAACTCATTAAACATGAATTGATTTAACAAAAAACCATGAAACATGAGGAGACTTTGAGTCAAAACCTATCAAATGTGATATCATTGAATCGATATTAATATAACCTTAACAAAATTAATTCCATGATATAATAACTCAATTGGATAGTATAAAAACCACATAAATTAATTTAGGAGCATAAGACAAAACAGTCTCAATAAGAGGTATTTTTTATGAAACCGATTAAAAATTTGTTAATATTTGAGTTGAAACACCATGAAATAGAGAACATGGAATATAATAATTAACATATTTATATATAATGTATTATTAATAGAAATTGATTATTGGGATATATTTACATAATGCAAATGAAAAGATGGTGTATAACGTTAATATGTCTCAAGGAAATAAAATTTGATATAATGAACCTCATACATTTTACCACCACATTATTTAAGAACATATTTTTCTTTAAAGGATGTAATTTTTTGGAATTCGTTCATTACATGCGACAAAAATTTTAAACATACACTGATATACTATTAAAATATTATTATTTAAATCATATGAGTATAAACTAACTGTTAAATTTGATTGTATAATAAGCATTAAAAAATTGTATATATAAATGTTTCCATACATAATAAAAATTTATTGATTATTAATTAGTAATGAATTACTCAATTTTTAGTAGTCATTTTATTTTTTAAAAATATATCTTCTTCATAAATGTTCAATTTAATTTTTTAGTTAATATTATAATTAATTTCATGAATTTTTATAAATTATATTTGATTCAAATAATAACATTTTTCAATCAACTTATTAATTTTATCTTCAGGTGATTTTTTTTTGTTTTCTCATAAATCATATATATCTTAAAGTGAATAGTTTAAAATACAAATTTTTGATGATTTTATTTATATTAATTGAAAACACCCCATAATATTTATATTTTGTCCAAAAGATATAATGTTTATTTATTTAGATATAATCTAATTAATTATCAAGCAATGAAAATTATACTTGAGAAAGGAATAATAAAACATTTACAATTAAAAATCAATTTTTTCACCAAAAAACACTTTGTCATCCCCCATTGAATGATTATTATAATATATAACTAAAATAAATAGAGATTTAGTTTCTTTAAAATGTATTCCATATTTTAAATCACCATAATAAATATTAATTAAACATTTAAAAATAATTTATATCCATAATGAATAGTAAAATCAATAAAATATTGTGAGCCTGGTAAACTGGAAAATCATGTAAACTTAGGATAAGACTCTATGATAACACCACAAATTTTCATCATAATTATTTTGGATTAATGTATGTAAACTCATATAAACTTATTATATATATATTCAATTGTTAAGGGGAACTTTTCCATGAAATGGAAATATAAATTATTTTATGTAATGAAGAACTAAAAATTTCACTCTCTTGTCTTTAAATTTATATTATATGCTCAAAAAGTGATTAAAACAAGTCATGAACAAATACTAATGGTTATTTTGTGAATAATAAAATTATTTTCAATATGGTAATATGTTTATAATCATTAGTGACTATATAATTAGTTTATTCTTTTACACAACACCCGCATAATATTTATTCAATTAATTTTAAAAATAATAAATAAATGATTTTAACAAAATTAAAAGTAATAAAATATGAGAAAATGTTATGTCCCATAAATTTTAGTTATTAATATACCATCATTGGGATATGTTATTGTTTTATATTTAAAATCTTTAATTATAATGATGACATTAAATTCGATGCAAATTAATAGTTCCCAAAAATCGCCTTAATGATATTTTTTTAATAAATAAAATTTAATTAAATGATTTAAAATTATGAACATTTTCATATTCCTCAAAGTGAATTTTATATGTTTTGAAATATATTCCACATTACATTAAGGGTTACTTTTCATTTTCTCGTAACATTCATAACCCTTAGTTTTTCCAAAAAATTAATTTCGTAGTAATTGTCAAAATGGTTAATAAGATATTTAATGTAAAAGACAAGGGTGAAAACATTATTCATAGTTCAATAAATAATTTTTATTAGATTATATAAACTTATAATAAAAATATACTAGTAATATATATTTTTAGTGTTTCATGAGTATAAAATGTAATTTATATTAATCTGTTACATTATGTGTTTCGAAGAATGACCCTCCACTCTCTTATAAAAGGGCACATCTTCTCCTTTCATACTAAATTTATTTTCTCACTCAATATCAAAAAAATATGAAAAATTCCCAATATAAAAACACTTCACATATTTTTAATGTCTTATATTGGGTATAATATCATCCTTATAGTGCATAAAGTGTAAAGTAATGGAGGATTTCTAAAGATAAAGCTATCATTATTAGAACTATTTCAAATTTATCCCAACATCTACTTTATATTAGTCCATATTACCCTTATAAAATCATAAATAAAATGTATAAAATGAAAAATAATATTATTTTTATATTGGGATACCCGTTTCCCATCTATGTTCCATCCTATGAAAAGTGAGGACATCACTGATGTGTAAGTCTGAAATATCGTCTCAACGTAGCAGTGTAATTCATTTTTCATTACAACTTTACATGTATAGTTATAATTTATAACTAATGAATGTATATGATTTTAATTGTAAATATGAATCTACAATTATTATCTAATATTTACCTTTATACTTATAATCTATTAGAATGTGATAATGTTACTCATTCATACAATTGGATAACCACTTTTGAGAAGCGAGGTGATATGTGCTTCATTACATAATAAAAATATGTAATAAAGTTATATTTAATTACTATATATAATATGTAACATATCAGAATTTCTCTGTCATTTTTTTATTTATATTGAATTAGTTTGAGACTGTGAAATTTGACAGCACGTGATCCTGATGTCCAGAAATCCTGAAATGGAATTTTGAACTATTCTTAAGGCATGTTTTGTAAACATGAAAGCATGACTTTATATCTTCTAAATCATTACTTGAATACAAAATATGATGGAATTGTTGAATTCAGAATTCCAGAATTCACCTAGAAATTATTTAACTTCGGTGGGCAAGGGACGAGCATAAAAGTTATTTTTCAAGATTTTCAAGAAAAATAATAAAATAATTTAAAATAATTATTTTATTTTATTTTTCACTGTGGTGTGGTGGATGATGACAATATGGGGCAGAAAAAGGTGGTGATGATGCGCATCAATGAGGCTCATTAATGGCTTGTTAAACTCACAGTGTAATGATGCTTTAATAACGCGTAAAAGGGACACTGTTTTCTTAAATAAAACAGTGTAACGACGTCACATTGTATCATAATGGGAATGATGAGATGTACAAATATTTACAACATGATGCACTGGGAAAATATGGATTAATGAAATTTGATGATTCTCTGGTGAACCTCTGATGGACTTCCACCCAAGTAAAGTACAAAGAATGCCAGCAGGACATCATCTTCTTCAACAATCCTTTTGAAGATTGGAGCCAAGAAGTGACAACAACGTCTTAACCCCTCGAGGACAAATGTGCAGTGACGAACATCAAATAGGTAGGGGTTTTTCATTCATTTTTCTTCCTGATCTATTTCTAAATGACCAACACAGCTTAACACATAAACTGCTTAATCCAAAAATCGTACGTTATAATAGGAGGGTGAATTTTCTTTTGCTGTGATTATTTGGGGCTAAAACTTGGAATGAATGATTAAAGAAAAACTTCCCCGGGCCTCCCCTTGTTAAAAAATCTAACACAGAGGGCCTAAACTAACACGAACAAGGCCCGAGCACCTCTTATCGTGTGTTCTTAGTGTCTGAATTCTCCAAGAGAGGGACATGATTGTTTGAAGGTTTCTCGGTAAAGACATCATCCCTCACAGACCATTGGCGCAAGCATCGCAAGGAACAGACCACCAGATAATGTCCGGTTACCCATAAAATATTCTGCTGATGTGAAAGCGCTGTCTGCAGTAGTGGCGGTCCATATCTTCTGCTGCATGGAGGTAGCAGACCGAACTGGCGGGCCACATAGACAAGGAGGATTCAGTGGCACGCAGGCGGACATGACGCAATGTGGGCACCACATGGAGGGGCGGCTCGTGTTTGAGCTACCTGGAAGGCTGGAGGCGTCCTGGCCTGCTGTCCATTGCATGAGTCAGCCGCAACACAATTAGCGTGCCACATAGGAGGTGCGGCCTGGCCTAGTGGGCCATGTTTAGACTGGAGGGGATGCGTTTGGATTCCGCATCCCAGGGGCTCATCTCGGCTGCACCGCGCAACCGGTCCCCCTGCTGGTAGGACTAGCCCCCAGCGGGTCCGGCCGGTCCTGGTGCTTGGTGGGCCGAACCCATGCCGGTGGGGCAGACCCTCTTCGGTGGGCCATACTTGCACCGATAGGATGGAGTTGCACCCTCTTCGGTTGTGCCAGACTTGGTCGGGACTCCAGGAAACTCAGCATGCCAGACCCTCAGTCAACTAGGCCAGGTCCAGCGAGGCCAAGTGGGCCTGTCCCACCTTACAAGCTAGACCTGACCGACCCCAACCTACAATAGGTCTGGTCAGGTCTATCAGAATGAACCAGGGTATGTGGAACCCCTAAGGTGGGTTGGTCGGGTTGGTCTGACTAGGTCGGACCAGGCCCCATTTCAACCATCTCTATGGTTACTAAAACACCCATATCTTGCAAAATACGTGTCATATTGACGGGCCATTTCCAGCATTGATACCCTCTCGAGTATTTGGATCTTTTGGAATTATTTTTACTAACTTTCATGGATACCGAGAAGTGAAAAATGGATTGGGGAGCGGTTATCCCAAGTGTGCTATGTACGAAACCCTACGGTTGGCTGAGACCTAATGACTGCTTTAGGATGGAATAGTGGAAAGAATATCTATGTAACCCAGCAGGCCCCTGGTGGGGAGTAGCTTTGTGTAACCTGGCAGACCCAAGGTACTCAATAGGAGGAGTACCTTAGTTCATCCATGGAGGGAAGCAACTCTGTGTGACCCGAGAGGCCCACAGTGTGGAACAGATCTATGTGACCTAGCATACCCATGGTACTCATCAGATATGAGTACCACAACAGTTCATGGTTAGTGGGAAGTGGCTCTATGTGACCCGGGATGCCTACTATAATCGATAGTGGAGGATTTCTCTAGCAGCCGAGGAGTTCGACATTTGTGACTAATGATGCTACTGTTACTAATATAGAATATACCTAGTGTGAGCGCCTTGTGTTTTGTGCTTTACTTTGAGGAATTTTTGTGTGTTCTTCCTTTTTGTTTTGGGCTCCCTAATAAGTACTATGTTACTCACCCTTGCATGGGTTTCTCCCACACGTGTTGTGTCTGGTTCAGATGACCAACATTTCGATAGCGGTGTTCAGGGAGACGAGATAGACGGAGGCTATGATGGTGAACATGGTGGCCTAGGACCAGGTGAGGGCCAGTAGGATCTGCCAGATTAGACGTACTAGGTCATATTATAGTAGCCTCACTACTCTCATGACCAGGTGGGGATTACTGCAAATGGATATTATATCACTTTTCATACATTACAATATTCAGTACATTTTCATGGGTTTGTATTTTGGACCACTTTCGCTCAGCCGTACATTCACTCATTTTATTCAATGGTATGTTGTTTTCCTTTTGTGAGTTTGGACTTGGTTGGGAACATGTTTACATACAGATATCTAGGAAAATGCCTCCAACATTTAGGTTGACACCACCGACACTAGTCGCCAACCCCTGGCTTTTGGGAGGTGGGTTTGGGGTAGTCACGACATGGGCCCTGAGGGATAGGTCATGAAAAGTGGTATCAAAGGGTGGTAGGTTTCCCCTCAAGGATAAAGAGTATTTTTTTTACTGGGTAAATAATGTTATGTGTTGCGAGTTCGACTTTTAGATTCAGGGAGTCTAGTGTTGGTGAGGCGGTCGACGTATCCATACACTAGGACCATGAATTTTGTTTTTAGCTCAATACAAGAAAACACCAGTTGCATAAGTGTCTCTTTATTTTTGAATAAGATTCAGACCACTAGGTATAACCTTTTAACCATGGTACATCTTGATCTTACATAGGATTCCTCCACGTGGATGACCATCCAGGATCCCAATAAGAGGTTATGAGGATAACCCACATTGTGACGAGACTTCCGTTCCGGGACCAATTAAAGAGATGACCCCACCAGGTGGTGCATTAGTGCTACCACCACCTGATGGTTAGAATCTACTGCTAGCTGTTTCTGCAGATGACATTCATATTCTCAGTGCCGTACACGAGTTTCAGAGACAGATACCTCCTAGGTTCCGGGGAGAGATGGATCCTCAGTTCATTAAGGACTGGCTGTAGACTGTGACATGTGTTTTCTACATAGTGAGGACACCACCTGAACAAATGGAGATCCTAGAAGCGAGACTTCTCTTGGTCTCGACATGGATATGGTGGATTTTGACGATCCAGACTCACGATCAGGAGACCCTCGCTTGGGTTAACTTCTAGAGGCTTTTCTAGGAGCTGTTTTTTCTCACGACCTTGTGCTCTGTGTGCATCCAGGATATATTTCACCTATAGTAGGATAACATGATGGTGGATGAGTACTCGACGAGGTTCATTGAGCTTTTCCACTTCTACAAAGATATGGTACGATACCCTTTCTTCAGGGATCAAGCCATTGACAGGGAATAGGGTGGGATATCAGGGCTTCGGTGGGGTCTCTCAGCATCCCTACACAAGATGAGATGCTAGAGCGAACCCTTATGATGGAGAGTTTCTTGGAGGAGTAGGCGTTTGTAGCTAGAGATACTAGGAGACCCCATGCAGAGGAGTCCTTGTAAGGTATAAAACAACATACGCGTGGGCCCTTGCTGGACAAGTCTTTTAGAGGACAACCCCATGACTCAGGGTCTGTGGTGTGGGACTCCCTGTCCAGAGGGTGTCAGCAGGGAGCCAGGCAGTGCTACCCATGACTTAGGCAGGGACACATGGAAAGTGACAACCCAAACCTCTATATAGATGACCAACAGATGGTTGAGGAGCCACCAAGGCAGTGGAAGCGGTTCGAGTGAGGTGGTCCGTAGGGCGGCAGACATGGTAGGGTAGTTAGCCAAGTGGCCGGCGGTGGGAAGAGTTTGAGATGTTATTGTCACCACCACCAGGTGGTCCATCCCGACCTCAGGGATCAAGAAGACATGGGCGAGCTCAACTCTATGAGGAAAAGTCTTATTACCACAGTGCTCGAGAGATGATCTGAGGTATGATCTGTGTAATCTACACCCTATTTGCAGTGCTTATAGACACAGGTGCTAGTCACTCCTTCTTTTCCAAAGATCTCGTTCGGAGGTTAGAGATTCTGGTGGAGCATTTAGCTCAATCCTTATGGATATAGACTTCTATAATAGGGGATTCAATGATTACACACTGTTGTTGATAATGTTATATTACTCTAGGAGGTGAGAGCTTTGGCTGAGATCTCCTAGTAGCAACGTCGAGGCCTTACGACGCCATCTTTCATATGGAATAGTTATCCACAGTCCATGCTTAGATCAACTGTTTTAGGCGTACAATTCGGTGTGTTTAGGTTTACATTCATTGGTGAGAAAGAAACCCATATAGCACAGGACAGACTATCTCAGAGGAGGGTGCATCTAATCACTTACAAGTTGGCTACCCCCACCCTCGGTGTAGTGGAGGAGAGGAGTCCAATATTACATATAGTGGTGGACGTGTATGTGGATGTTTTTGTTGATGAGGTTTCAGGGCTACCTCCACGTAGAGAGGTACACTTCAATATCGACCTGTACCCCGAGATGACACCGATATCCACACCAACATATCGAATGACTCCCGTAGAGATTTGTGAGCTGAGGGTACAATTAGAGGACTTTTAGGTGAAGGGGTTCGTAAGGCCCATCATTTCACCATGTTCATCCCCGGTGCTTTTGTCCAAGAAGTAAAATGGGATTTTGAGGTTGTGTGTGTACTTATGGAATGTGATCCATGTGACTATGAAGAATAATTACCCACTTCCAAGAGTTTATGACCTCTTCGACCAGCTGAAGGGAGCGAAGTGGTTCTCAAAGATAGACCTCAGATCAGGCTATCACCATATTTAGGTACAGGACAAGGATATTACAAAGACAACCTTTATGTGCTGGTATATACACTAGAGTTCCTAGTGATTCCTTTCATCATGACCAATGCCCCAACAATGTTCATGGGACTCATGAATAGGATATTCCAGCCATACCTCGACCAGTTATTCATGGTCTTCACTGATGACATATTGGTTTATTAAATGTCGGAGGAGAAGCATGGTACAAACCTACAGATAGTTCTTAATACACTTTGAGAGAACTATATTTATGGTAATCTCTTGAATTGTCAGTTCTAGATACAAGAGGTCCACTTTCTGGGAAAGGTCATCTCAGAGGTTGGATTTGTAGTAGATCCGGAAATAATAGAGGCAGTCCATGCATGAGAGACTCCTAGAAGCATGACTGAGGTTCATAGATTCTTGGGGCTGTCTAGTTACTATCAAAGGATTTGCCTAACTTTTATAGGGTAGAAGCACCCTTATCAGCATTGACATGGAAGTGAAAACCCTTCATGTGGATGGAGAAACGCCAGAAGAGTTTCCATGAGATGAGGTATAGACTGACTAGTGGCCCCATCTTGAGACTACTAGAGGATGGTGTTGGGTATGTAGCTTATTGAGACACATCAGGGATCGAGATCAGTTGTGTCCTAATGCAGGAGTAAGTGATGATCACATATGGATCATGATAGTTGAGGCAACATGAACAGAACTATGCAACACATGACCTTGAGTCTGCAGTAGTGGCCTTTGCGTGGAAGATGTGGTGGCACTACTTGATGGGTGAGCAGTTTACAGTTTACTCTGACCACAAGTGTATTATATATATCTTATCCCATAAGGACCTGATCCTGAGATAGTGGAGAGGGATAATGTTTTTATAATACTATGATTTTCAGATAGTCTATACTCCTAGAAAGGGAAACGTGGTGGAAGATGCACTCAGCAGGAGGAATGGGTTGCAGTTTCCGTGTGAGGCGATCGAGCAGTTTGCCACGATGTAGGTATCCCTCATGGATGATAGTAAAGCTGTTTACCTCTAATCGATGGATATTACTCCCCAACTTGTACAACGTGTCAACAAGGCACAACTGGGCGATGTGGAATGCGAGGCACAACATTATCATATATTCATATAACGGGCTCCTGATGGATTTTCGATAGGTGGGGAGAACATCATCCATTTCAGAGGGTGAACCTTAGTACTAGTGGCATTGTGGGAGGAGGTGTGAGGGAGTCTTATATTTCCCCTCTGGTGGTACATCCTGGAGTGGAAAAGATGTACCAGGACCTCCGGTGTCAGTACTCATGGATATGGATGAATAAAGAAGTGTCTGAATTCATTTCACGATGCCTCACTTGTCAGCAAGTGTAGGCCGAGAACGAGGTTCTAGTAGGTTTGACTGAGACACTCGAGGTACAAGAGTGGAAATATAATGATATCTCAATGGAATTAGTTATGAGGTTACCACATACATCTAGAGGTCATGCCTCTATGTGGGTGATCGTTGAACGAATCTCCATGTTGGCTCACTTCCTACCAATATGAGAGTAGGGAATGGTAGAGGGCATATAATGCCTCTACACCTAAAAGATAGTGCTGATTCACGAGGTGCCTTCGATTATCATCTCAGATCATTACACCCACTTTACATCCCGGTTGTGGAAGGGATTACAAGAGGCATTCGGGATGTAGCTATGCTTGAGCACATCTTTTCATCCCTAGATGGTTGGTCATACGGAGTGGACTATACAAACATTGCAGGACATGCTTCGTGATTGCGTCCCTGAAATTGGTCATGGTTGGGAGGACCACCTTCCATTGGTGGAGTTTTCATTAAACAACAACTATCAATCCACCATTGGCATGGAACCATTTGAGACCTTGTACGAGCGGCCTTTCAAATCACCCATAAGCTGGACAAACTCAGGGGAGTCAGTAGTCATGGTTCCATAGTTGGTATGGGCTACCACTGAGAAGATGTAGATCTTTTAAAAGTAGATGATGACTTCACTGAGTAGGCATAAGTTTTATGCTGATATGAGATAGATACACTTGGTGTTCGAGGAGGGATATCATGTGTTCCTTCACGTATCACCTGGATGAGGATTGTAGAGATTTAGTCAGTGCTAGAAGATATCTTAGAGATTCATCGGTCCTTTTCAAATCCTGAGCAGAGTTGGCAAGGTGGAGTACCACCAAGTTCTTCCCCAACAGATGAACTGGTTCCAAGATGTTTTCCATGTGTCACAGTTGTGGAGGTACATGCATGATCCATCAAATGTCATCGATTGGGGTGAGATGAACATTGATGATGGGGCGATGTTTGCGGAGTTCCCAGTGAAGATAAAGGATTGAAAGGAGTAGGTCCTGCGTGGATGGTTGATTCCTCTAATGCGCGTCGGATGTCAGCACAATAATCTCTATGAGAGAACATTGGAGAAGGAGGCTTAGATTCGTGCTCAGTACTCCCCATCATTGTGTGTAGTTGTTATTTTGGCTTTCCGAGATGTAAATTCCTAAGGCGGGGTGAATGTAATGTCTCGAAATTTACGTGTAATTTTTTTATTTATATACAATTACTTCGAGAAAGAGAAATTCGACAACACATGATTCCGAGGTCCAGAGAGCCCAGAATGGAATTTTGAACGTTTTTAAGGTACACTCAGTAATCGTGCAAGCATGATTTTATATCTTTTGAACCATCTCTTGAATAAAAAATCTTAGGGCACCATTGAAATTAGAATGCCAGGATTCACTTACAAATGAATTAAATTTGGTAGGCAAGGGTAGAGTGTAAATGTTATGTTTGAGACGCTTCGAAAATAATAATAAAATAGTTTAAAGGAATTATTTTATTTTCTTTCACAATTTGGAGTGGAGGATGGCGATAGTACAGGGCAACGACAGGATGATGATGATGAAAATTATTGAGGATAATTAATGACTCATTAAACTCCCAACATAACGATGCTTTAATGAGGTGTAACAACGACACTATTTATTATATAAAATAGCATAACAACATGATAACGCATCATAATGGGAACGCTATGATGTACTATTATTTATAATTTGATGCACTGAGAAAATATGGATTAATGAAATTGGAGGATTCTATGGAAAACTTCTGACATAATTCCACCACAACAAAGAATGAAGAATGTCAGCATAACTTCATCTTCTTCATCACACCTTTCGAAGATCAGAGACGAGAAGCGACATCAACATCTTAAACCCTCGAGCAAAAATGTGCAACGACAAACTTCAAAGAGGTAGGGGTTTTTAATTTTTTGATCTTCACTTTCCTTTTCTAAATGAAAAATGATAGTTAATACAAGAACACATTAATCTGCAGATTGTGCGTTATAATGGGAGGGAACATTTTCTTTTGGGGTCATTATTTTGGATTAAACATTGGCATGAATGATTGAACACAATCCTCCCCGAGCCACCCCCTTGTTAAAATCTCTAACATGGAGGGACCGAGCCAAAACTAACAAGGCCCAAACATTTTTACTCGTCTGTTCTTGGTGGCCTCATTTTCAATGTGACGGCAAGGACAATTTGAAGGCTTCACTGTAGGCACATCCTCGCCCAGAGACCATTGGTCCAAGAAGTGGAAGTAACGGACCACCGAAGCGCATCTGGTGGCCCACCGAAGATTCTGCTGAAGCGCCGGCACTAATAGCAGCAGCAATGGCCAACCTCACTGGTTTCATGGAGGAAGCAGCCTGCACCGACGGGCCGTGTTGATTGGGATGCCGCGTCTTGTCACATGTAGCAATGAGCGGGAGGACTTGGCTCCTGGTGGGTACTGTGTGGTGGGGCGGCCCGCGTACGGCCACCCCAAGAGGCCGAAGGCACTGTGAAACATTGGCCATTGCAGGAGTTGGAAGCGGTGCCAGGAGGGTTCCACTCAGGAGGTGCAGCCCACCCTAGAGGGTCACATTCCGATAGGAGGGGATGTGGCTGGCTACCGCATCTCAAGGGAACACACCAACTACATCGCACAAACAGTCACCTTTATTTTGCCCCAATCCCCTGTAGACTGGGCCAAACCCGCACCGGTGGGCCAGACCCGTGCCAGCGGGTGGACCCGCGCCGGCAGGTCACACTCGCACTGGTAGGTTGGACCCACATCTTCTTCGGGCCGAGCCGGACTAGGTTGGGTCACTAGGTGACTCAACAGGCTGGACCCTCAGCATACCCATGGTGGGGAGTGGCTCTTTGTGACCAAGAAGACCCATGGTACTTGACATGAGGAGTACCTCAGTTCAGCCAAGGTGGGAAGTGGATATGTGTGACTCGGCAGACCCACGATGGGTAGATACTCTGTGTGACCCAGCATACCAAATGTTGTTATTAGGTATTAGTACCACAATAGTTCAAGGTTAGTGGGAAGCGTCTCTATGTGACCCGGTAGGCCCACTGTACTCGATAGAGGAGGAGTTCTCCAGCATCCTAGGTGTTCATCTTTTATTATTGACGATGATACTTCTACTATAATAGTATATACCCAGTGTGATTTGTGTTTAGTTCTTTACATAGAGGAATTTATGTGTTTTCCCCCATTTTTTTGGGTCCCTACAGAGTACTGTGTTACTCACCTGTGCACGGACTTCATCCACACGTGTTGTGTCTGGTGTAGATGACCGACATTTCGACAGGGTCACTCAGGCAGAAGAGACAGACGGACAATATAATGGTGGACTTGGTGGTCTAGTACCAAGATAGGCCTAGTAGAACCAGACTGACATGACATACTACTTTGGCTTACAGTATCTTTTCAACTCTCATGATCAGGAGGGGTTAACTATAGATGTCCATTAGATCACCTTTCATACATTATAATATTCAATACTTTTTCTTGGGTTTGAATTTTGGACCACTTTCTTTCATCTGTACTTGCACTCAGTTTATTCAGTGGTATTATGTTTCCCTTTTGTGAGTTGGGACTTGGTTTGGTGTGTGTGTTTGCATACAGGAATCGAGGCTAATGACTCCCACATGCAGGTTGACGCCTTCGGTGCTAATCGCCAGCCCCTGGCCATCGGGAGGCAAGCTTTGGGTTGTCACGGCACGGGACCTGGGAGATAGGTCAGGACATGATGTATATGGTATAATATTTAATCTTAAGAGGTTATCTATTAATTACCTTCATTTTTTCCATCCACTCAAAAGTGAAAACAATATATATGTATATATATGACCTACCATCTCCATCGACGATGTAATTATTTTTTCAATCACTAATTTTATGGATGAATCCATACATATATCTATGTGTGTGTGTGATTAATATATATGATATTAATATCATATATAAAATTCTATATATGAAGAAACCATGGTCAAATTAATTGGACCATAAACTACTGATAAAAAAACATGAGAAATGATGTTGTTATCCACAGGAAGAGTGATTTTGATAAAGAACTATTAATAAACCAGTGATAAAAGGTTATAAATAAATAATATATATTTTTAAATATATAATTATTATTAAGTAATATATGTTTTATAATTAATTATTTTGGTTATAAGAGGATAAAAAAATGCAATGGAAGTCAGACCCGAGGTAAGGGAGTTTATATCAATTTCAATTTATTGGGGAATAATTAAATAATCATCCCCTAATGTCATTTATATATTGTATATAATGAAAATTTTATATGTTATATAATTAGTACTTCAAAATAAAATTTTTTTACATTAAAATTAATAAATTTTATTCCATGATTATTTTATATGAAATCTATAGTGTGAAAAAACTACTGTAATCAATCTTCATTCATTGGGTTATATCACTTCTTTAATTATTATATAATGAAACAATTATTTGTAAAATTACATATGACATCAAGATGATTTATTTTAAAAAAACATAGAAATAATTTTTTTACATTATATATCTATTGATTATTTCTCTATTCAATGATATGATTTTTTTAAGGGATCTTTCATATCAGTTTTATTTGGGTCAGACATATGAATTGTTAACCACCCATATCATTTATATCAAGTATATAGTACCCCATTGTGATGATATATCATGAATATATATTTTTTAATTTTATTTAATATTCCATTTGTTTTTATTTGTTCAATGGTAGTTTTTATTCAAAATATTTCAAGGCTGTAATTGTTTATTACATAATTTCATCATTATTCAAGATTGTTTATGATTATGTCGTTTTTGAGAGAAGTATTTGATCCTTTAATAATAAACAAAATATATTTGTTATTCTCGTATTTTTAATTCAATAAATTAAAAATTTTCCTTTATTTTTACACTTTTATGTACATAGGATACCTAAATATTTTTTTTTAATAAAATCCAATTTTTTTCCAACTCATTCAGTAATATAGTTCGACTATGTTCATATTCTTACATAAAATGGTTTATATAATTTTTTTCTCTAATATATAATGATTTAGTAAATAAATTTTCACCCACGATAAAATTTTTACTAAATTTTATAAAAGGATTATTATTTTTTTATTTATAAATGTGGTATATTTACATTTTTATCAAAAAATGTTAATGAAATAATTTTTTAACTTAAAAAAATAAATAATGTTTTCCTCCATCATGACTATTTAATGTTTTGAATATTTTACTATAAGGTTCTAGGATTATATGAAAATTATTTTATTTCTAGTATTCATTATTTTTTATATAAATTTTGACTTATAAAATGATTTTTTTCACAGTAATTTTGTTAATGATATTATTGTGGTATTTATATTCATAACAAAAAATATCATTTTATTTTACACTTGTTTAAATGGGGATATGTTTTGATGATACAATAATTATTAATTCTATATATGGTTTATGATATATTTTCCTAAGAAATTATGGACACATCGTATACAACTTTTCCATATATGGAAATTTTTATAAGGGTATTAGACTATATGGTATTGATCAGTAAATATATGAGGAGTAAATTAGACAACGTAAGTTACGGTAAAATCAAAATTTTTCACCATCAATTCAATGGTTGGATTAATGAAGAAAACTTATTTGTGTATTTGGATGAGGGATTACACATTTATATAAAATGTATTTTAATGAGGCCTTAACTATAATATTATCATGCCTGACATTATCTATTCTATAATTATGAAACTAGTTATGGATGTCCATGGGATTATTCAATTTTTTTATATCCATGAATATGAAAAAAAAACCTCTTGATTATTTATAATTAATTATATCATCATCATTTATTCATGTTGTATTATTCATTATGCTTATGTTAATGATAAAATTTATTTTTTTCAACTATTTATCTTGCTAAATTTATTATATATTTTTTAATCAAAATACACTCCACTATAGAAAACCATTTCGCGGAATTTTTTCACAACTTTTTTTATTTTTCCCTTAGTTATGAAGAACAGATCTTTTAATGATATCAAGGATTCAAATTATTATTTTTTCACTATGTGCCAAATTTTATTTAAAAATAAAAAATATGAATCTTTTAAGTATATAGTTCCCCATGAAAAAAAGTTATAGAGTCGCTTATTATGTGATCACGTTTATGTTATTCCAATAGAATAGAGTAAGAACTTGATTTGTTCTACTAGGGTTGAGGGATTTAAAATTTATTTTATATTACGATTATTATAAACTATAGGAACTATATTTAGTGAAACATAGAGTAGATAACATAACCGTATGACAGACATTGAGGATATTCACCAAAGACACTATGTCTATGAATTAGATGATTATAGTATACTATTTTTAGGTACCATTATGGGACGATAATTCAAAAATTAGTAATATTTTTAATACAATTGACACACATTTTTTTGTTTCATATGATTAATGTATAGCATAATAAATTGTATTTTTGGTTACATTTATGGGAAGAAAAAGATTTAGTTTAGTATATTTCTTAGTGATATTTTTTTAAGGAATTTTTTTTGTTATTTTTAAGAAATAAGTTTACTATTATTTATAATAATTTTGTTTAGTTTGGTCATTAATTTTAAGGTAATAATAATAAACTAACATTGTTTTATTTTTTACAATTGAATGAGATGTAAAGAAAAACTCTGTGGTTAAAAAGGGATAATATGACAATTTTTATTTTTGAGGATGTTCAGAATATTATTTCTGTAAAGATATAGGAATTTTATTAATACAATTTTTGAAAAAGGAAAACAACCAAAATAGGTGACACTATATTTCATCTAGTACATCCACAAATATTGACCCCACAAGTGAAGGTTCATAAGGGTGAATAACCAACCACTATCCTATATGATGTTCTATTTAGAATTATAATTTTTTACATATGTTATTTTACAGATAAATATTAAGTTGATTCTAGAAATTTTTTTATAGTATCAAATATATCTCATATTTCAAGGAGATCAATAATATTTCGGGAGATGTTTAATTTAGGGTAAGTTAAATATAACATTTACACTTAATATAAAGGATTAAATGGGAAATTTGTTTAGAAATGTAATATTAAGGTTATGAGATATCATTTGAGGATAAAAAATTCGTTACAGTTATGGTTATTGATATTATTTAGGATATATGTTTATTTATTAAAGTAATAATATATGTTAAACATATTGTTATTTAGTTAAATTTTTATTATTATTCTATTATTGATTAAAATGATGGTTTATTTTTTGGATATTATCTTACATTTTATTAAAAATACTATTTTTTATAAGGGTATTGTGAATATATTAAAATGACATTTTGTATTAAGTGATTAATTGAAAAATAATCTTAATGAGTCATACATATATGATTCCTCTTGCATAATAATTTTTTGAAAAAAAGGTTAAAGAATATTGTAAATTTAGTAAAGGAGAAAATTATACTTGTAATCTGAGTATAATTACTAGTTTACTTAGACATGGTGTTAAAATAATTCCTCAACCATAGTAGAATTATTATGTAAGAAAAATTTTATCCAATGAAATTTATTTTTGATAAATATATTTCTCATTCAATCATTAATGATTTATGGTTTTGTGTTCACTAAATTTATCATGGAAAAATATTCAATCACTCTATACTAGTCAACAGATTGTTGATTTCTACTCCATTTAAAAATTTCAATTTACCATAGTTTTTGTCACGACCCGACCTCGGGGCCCGTGCCGTGACTACCCCAAGCCCGCCTTCTATAAGCCAGGGGCTGGCGACTAGCACCAAGGCGTAAAATCCCGGTAAACAGGGAAGGCATTGCCTTTATAAGTAACAACCACCACAGAGTCAGCAAGCGGAAAGTAACTACAAGTCCAGAAAAGTAAAGGGGGCCGGAATACAAGCCCAACTGAAAGTAAAACTGAAAAAGTAAAGAACAACAACTGAAGAAAAGACGGCAGCCTCGTGTCGTCCACTGGCAATCCCACCTGAAGGGTGGGTACAGATAGCCTCCAGGCTCCTCGGGTCCCACGTCCGCTCCGAGCACGTCTCGCCCAGTGGTCCACCTCCAGGTACCATCCTGCTCCACGCCCCAACCGAGATCAGCGCTGTCCGTCGTCTGCATCCAACACAACAAGGTGCGGGCATAGCCCGTGCAGGGGTGAGTATAAGCTACTCAGTAAGGACCCCGAGACCCCCGAAGGTCTCCCGAAATCCACAAAGGATATAGCACAAAAGAAAGATGCAATCACGAAGTAAAATCTGACTCGACTTAGGTATATGCCCATACATATACCTAAGTCCCCAATTCTAGCTCTGCTCACGAGCTCAAGAACAACTCAATCCACGCAGGAAAGCAAGACTCAAATCCACCAGGAGAGTAAACAGTAAATCCACAAAGGATAGTTCAACACAAACCACAAAGGAGAGTAACATAAGATTCAGCTCAACTAGGTATACTTTTTCAGATGACGTCAAAGATGATCACTGATCCATCTAAGTCGTCGGACCCACGAAGGATCGATAGGTACTAACCCCCGCAAAAGACCCACATAGGATCGGGCTCACACAGAACCTGTAGGCAGTGGCTCACACAGAACCGGTAGTAAGGACCCACATAGGATCGGGCTCACACAGAACCTGTAGCACTGATCCACGTAGGATCGCTGAGTGCAGTAGTCGACGCAGTCCACTAAGGATCTCTGCACAGTCGTCGCCGCAGTCCACGAAGGAACTCTGCTCTGCCGTCGTCGCAGTCCACTGAGGATCTCTGCTCTGCCGTCGTCGCAGTCCACTGAGGATCTCTGCTCTGTCGTCGAAGTCACAGCCAGCGCTAGGGTTCCCGCACACAGCGAGCTCGTTTAGGAGGGTCCGCTCCACGAGCCGAGAGGCTGATACATCAACTGACAGGTAGTCCAAAGTTGATGTATCCAAAAGTTCCGTATCGACAACAGGATCTCAACGCAACAGACGGCGCGTCAATCGGACGCCCGGTCTGAGAGTTATTGGCATTTTCGTCCCAGGGGCCCGGTTGGTTTTTTTAGGGCAAAACCAACCCGACCGTAGTCCGCCTGTATCCGATCCTCGGGCGGAGTATGCCAAAAGTTCCGTCTCACTTAGAGGAAACTACCACAGCTGACGGTACGTCGATCGGACGTCCGTAGCTCAAGTTATGAGCGTTTCCGCTCCGAGGGCCCGGTTGGTTTCGTGTACGAAACAACCCGGCCGAACCCAAAGTCTGCCGAAACCTTGAGTATAATATACCGAAACGACCGTATCGATCCAAGGATCGCGTAGCCGCTGACGGTTTGTCAATCGGAGGTCTCAGGCCCAAGATATGGGCAAAAGACCGAAGAAGGCCCGAAAACGGGGGTTCTGGGCCCGGGGCGACCCGGCCCGAACCACCCCTGGGTCGGCCAAACCGGGTCGACCCGAACCGGGTCGGCCCGACCAGGCGAGGCCGGGTCCGGTCCGGCCTGGGCGCGGCCCGGCCGACCGGACCGGCCGGCTCGGCTTCGGCTGAGCGGCCGAAGGGGGCGCCGCGGGTTTGACCCGCGGCTTAGGTGGAACGCGGCCCCGCGGGGGGCCGCCTGTCACGCGGACGCAGCCGAGCCGCCGCGGCTTCAGCCGCGGCGGATCTCCTCCACGGCGGCGCGCCGGGCGCCGCCGCCTTCCGCGGGCCGCCGGAGTTGCTCCGGTGGCCCGTTTTTCCTCCCGTCTGCGCCGTTGCTCCTCCCGGGGGCCGATCTTCACTGCGGGATCAACGGATCGCCCTTGCCGCACGGTTCGTCGTCGTCCGCAAAATCCGCACAACAAAAGATCGGCGGAGGGTTGCCGGGTCTTGTTCGTTAGATCCGCACCCTCCGCGTTAGTCATAAACAACAGGAGAAAAAGAAAATAATCAACAAAAATTTTAATTAAATTAAAATTGTTCGAAGATCAGGTTCTTTATTTTAAAAGAATAAACACGGGGAATAAAAAAATATTCCAACATCCCTTACCTTGTCGTCGTCGGACGTGAGGTCGTCGCGGAATCGCTCGTCGTGGAAGGAGGGGATCGTCGCGTCGTTGCGGAGGAGACGTTCGTCGCACCGTGGGAAAAACGTCGCGCCGACGATCTCCGGATCAAGATCAAACGGATTTAATTAATTTAAATCCGTTGATATCGAATTATAAAAAGGGGAGAATTAGAAGATTCGATTCTCACCTTTAACCGCTGATCGTAGGTCCGCCGCGGAAGAAGAGGCGCCATAGAAGAAGAAGGAGAAGGTCGCGGAAAAGTTGGTTGACGTCGCGGATCGTGCGTCGTCGAATTCCGGTTCCGGCGTTCTTCGCGTTCTTCGCGTTCTTCGCGTTCTTCGTGTTCTTCGCGGGGAGAGTGGAGGTTTAGAGGATCTCGCACAACAGGAGGATCCTCCAAAATAGACAAGTTTGTCTATTTTATTATTTTGCCAACAAACGCAAAACGCGTAAGTAACGACCCATTAAATTCGTTGAATTAATTAAACGAATGAAACTGCCCATTTAATTCACGAAATAAACCGCCCAATTAAATGGTCTGTTAAGAAATAAAGAAAACGCGTCGGTTGACTTTTCAGTTACTTTGACGGGTTTTCGCGGGTGCGTTACTTAGCGAAAGAAACGGCGGGGCTCGTGCGGGCCCTGCCTCACAAATATCCTACCAAGAGGGTAGGATATTTCCGGATAGCACCCTATCCGCTTTAACTCAGTTCAAGTGGCTTCCAAGTGACT
This sequence comes from Viscum album, assembly GCA_963277665.1. Lineage (NCBI taxonomy): Eukaryota > Viridiplantae > Streptophyta > Magnoliopsida > Santalales > Viscaceae > Viscum > Viscum album. The sequence continues at coordinate 1,185,683,869 of OY728122.1, forward strand.
TCCAAGCAGCTTAAGTGAAATAAAATAAAGTTGTCGCACAAATTTTATTTTATTTCTGTCTTAAAGCCCCAAAATTTAAAAACCACGTCTGAGCAAACGCAACTCCGGAAGAGGCGTTTCTAAGCAAATACCGGCGCTGCGATTTCATCGGTGCCCTCAGAATTCGATTCCGGGCACCGGTTCAAAAGATAGAAAAACCCGCTCGTCCGTTCACTGAACGTACCCGAGCCAAACTTCAGAAATTGATTCCGGGCACACCGGGCCTCGGAATCAGGTGCCGTCTGAAGCTGCGCTCTTGTAAAATTCCAAAGAAAATTAAGAAAAAAAATTTCCTTGAAATTTGCGGGTCTTTACATTACTCCCACCTCAGGGCTTTACGTCCCCGTAAAGATACATCAAAAAATAGGGGAACAAATGGGGGTACTGAGCACGCATCTGAGCCTCCCGCTCCCAAGTGCTCTCCTGGAGGATCCCGTGCTGCCATCTGACGCGCACAAGAGGAATCGACCGCCCACGTAGGACCTGCTCCTGTCGATCCTCGATCTCCACTGGGACCTCTGCAAAAGTCGCCCCATCGTCCACGTCCAGCTCCCCAAAGTCGATGATGTGCGTCGGGTCGTGCACGTACCTCCTCAGCTGAGACACGTGAAAGACGTCGTGCACCCGGTGCAACTGAGGTGGTAGAGCCAGGCGATAAGCCACCTCTCCTATCCTGCTGAGGACCTGGAAAGGCCCGATGAAGCGTGGAGACAACTTGCTGCCTCGGCCAAATCTCCGTAAACCACGTCGAGGTGAGACACGCAAAAAGACGTGGTCGCCATCCTCGAACTCTAGTGGCCTCCGCCTCCTGTCATCATATGACTTCTGCCGGCTCTGAGCTGTCCTCATCCTCTCCTGGATGATCTGGACCTTCTCTGTCGTGGCTCGGACCATCTCTAGTCCCACGAGTGCTGACTCCCCAGGGTCTGTCCAGCACAACGGTGATCTGCAGGGTCTGCCGTACAACGCCTCGTATGGTGCCATCCCGATGGTGGAGTGGTAGCTGTTGTTGTACGCGAACTCCACCAAGGGTAGGTGGTCCTCCCAGCTGCGACCAAAGTCGAGAACACATGCACAGAGCATGTCCTCGAGTGTCTGTATGGTCCTCTCCGTCTTACCATCCGTCTGAGGGTGGAAGGCTGTGCTCAGATGGAGCCGCGTCCCGAACGCCTCCTGCAACCCCTTCCAAAGCCGGGAAGTGAAACGAGCATCTCGATCGGAGACGATAGACGATGGCACACCGTGAAGCCGTACGATCTTCTGGACGTAAAGACGTCCCAAGCTCTCCACTGAGCCCTGCTCTCTGATGGGTAAGAAGTGTGCCGACTTGGTGAGTCGGTCGACAATCACCCAAATGGAGTCGTGACCTCTGGAAGTGCGTGGAAGTCCAGTCACGAAGTCCATAGATATGCCATCCCACTTCCACTCCGGGACCTCCAAGGGCTGTACCAAGCCTGCTGGTACCTGATGCTCTGCCTTCACCTACTGGAAGGTGAGGCATCGTGAAACGAACTCTGCCACAGCTTTCTTCATTCCCGGCCACCAGTGCTATCGTCTGAGATCCTGGTACATCTTCGCCACTCCGGGATGCACCGCCAAGGAAGAAGTGTGAAACTCTCTCAGCACCTCCTCTCGTAAAGAGACTGGTACGAAGGTACGTCCTATGAAAAGGATGTCGTGCTCTACTCCAAGGGAGAAACCATCAGGCGCCTGACCTGAGGATATCAGTGCACGCCGGGTCTCACAGTCAGCGTCCCCACGCTGAGCCTCTCTGACCCGCTGTAGAAGTGGAGGAGAGACTGTGAGAGACTGAAGAAAGGCTGCTCCGTCTCTATCCACGAAGGATATCTGTAAGGAGGCTAGCTGCTCCGTCGCCTCCTCAAGTAGCTGAATGCCCGTCCTCCTGCTGAGGGCATCAGCTACCACGTTCCCCTTCCCAGGAGTATAGACTATCTCAAAGTCATAGTCCTGGAGGAACTCAAGCCATCTCCGCTGTCTCAGGTTCAGGTCCTTCTGAGAGAAGATATACCTGAGACTCTGGTGGTCAGAAAAAACTGTGAAGCGCTCGCCCATCAGATAGTGCCACCAAGTCTTCAGAGCGAAGACCACTGCTGCTAACTCCAGGTCATGAGTGGCGTAGTTCTGCTCATGCGGCCTCAACTGACGTGATCCGTAGGCGATCACGGCCCGCTCCTGCATCAGGACGCACCCGAGTCCAGTCCCTGATGCGTCGCAGTAAACCACGTATCCAACTCCCTCCTCAGGCAACCTCAAGATAGGTGCGCTGGTCAACCTCTGCCTCAGCTTCTGGAAGCTCTGCTGACACCTGTCTGACCACACAAAGGGTTTCCCCTTCTTCGTCAATGCTGAGAGTGGTGCCGAAACTCTGGAGAAGTCTGGCACGAATCTATAATAGTATCCGGCTAGGCCCAAGAAGCTCCGCACCTCCGTCACGCTCCTGGGTGGCTCCCAAGCTAGCACTGCCTCGATCTTCGTGGGATCCACTGCAACTCCCGCCTCAGAGATGACGTGCCCCAAGAAGTGGACCTCACGTAACCAGAACTGGCACTTTGAGAGCTTGCCATAAAGCTGGTGCTCTCGGAGTGTGTCTAGCACAACTCGCAGGTGGTAGGCATGCTCCTCCTCAGTCGTTGAGTATACCAAAATGTCGTCAATGAAGACCACGACAAATCGGTCGAGGTATGACTGGAAGATCCTGTTCATGAGGCTCATGAACACTGCTAGAGCATTGGTTACGCCGAACGGCATAACCAAGAACTCATAATGGCCATACCGACACCTGAAGGCCATCTTCTGCACGTCCTCGTCTCGAACTCTGAGCTGATGATAGCCTGACCGGAGGTCTATCTTCGAGAACCACCGCGCTCCCTTGAGCTGATCGAAGAGGTCATCAATCCGTGGCAGCGGATACTTGTTCCTCACTGTCACCTGGTTCAGGCGACGATAGTCGACACACAGTCGCAAGCTCCTGTCCGCCTTCTTGGCAAACAAAATCGGGGAAGCCCAGGGTGAAACACTGGGTCGGATAAACCCCTTGCTCTGCAAGTCCTCCAACTGTACCCGCAGCTCCCGAAGCTCGGCGGGGGCCATCCGATATGCTGGAGTAGATATCGGGGCTGTCCCGGGGTACAAGTCAATGTAAAAGTCTACCTCTCTACGAGGAGGTAGCCCTGGAACGTCGTCGGGAAAGACGTCCACGTACTGGTCCACCACTGCAGGAAAAGCTGGACTCCGCACGTCCACTGCTCCTAGGATGAGGCTAGCCAACTGATGAGAGATGGGCTGAACTCTCCTCCGCAGACGTCCATCCTGTGCTGCAAAGGTTCCCTTCTCGCCGGTGAAGGTAAACCTGCTCCCGTCGGTGCGAACACATCGCACCTTGCGCCTAAAACAGTCGATCTGGGCATGAACCGTGGATAGCCAATCCATGCCCAAGATGACGTCGTATGGCCTCGACGCCGCTACAAGGAGATCCCAGCCGAAGCTCTCGCCTCCTAGAGTAAGCTCACACTGCCGGCACCAGTGCGTAATCGTCGAGTCTGCTCCCGTAGGAGTCTCTAGCCGTAAGGATTGAGCCAACGGCTCAGTCGGAATCTCCGAGCTCCGAACAAGGGTAGAGGATATGAAAGAGTGACTCGCTCCTGTGTTTATAAGTACAGCAGCAAGGGTGGAATAGACACAGATCGTACCTCGAATCATCTCGGGCATGTCGGGGTTGTAGGCCTCCACTGCCTGGAGCTGGGCCTGTCCCTGCCCGCCAGCTCCCTGTGGTCGAGGTGGCCCTCCTGGTGGTGGTGGGGGTAGAGCCTGGAAGCGTCGCCCACCACCCGCTGCTCGGCCAACTCCTCTGCCTCGTCCGCCTCCTCCCTGCGGACCGCCACAGTCGACCCTCTGCCTCTGCCTGGGTGGCCCCTCCACCGTCTGCTGCTCCTCTGATTGGCGAGTCGGGCAGTCACGAGCCATGTGACCCTGCCCGCCGCAGGAGTAGCACAGCCTGCCTCTCGGAAGGCTGGCACTCCGCTGTGTGCCCCGCACTGCTGAGCCGGTGCCCTGAGGCCGTCTGCGTGGGGGTCTGGTCTGCCTGGACCCGAGAGTCATCCGTCGACTACCTGCTGCCGAAGACTCAGCTACCTGCCGCCCTGCGCTAGGTCTCGCCGCTGAAGAAGGCTCTACCAGGAAGCTCTCGATCAGGAGGGCTCGCTCCAGCACTCCCGCCTGGGTCAGAATGCTGAGGGAGATCAGCGACGCCCGAATCTCCTGTCGCAAGCCCTGCTCGAAGGTCCGGGCCCGGAAGAAGGGGTCCCGTACCATGTCGGTCGAGTAGCGAGATAGGTCAGTGAACCTCACCGCGTACTGAGCGACCGTCATACTGCCCTGGCGTAGCTGGAGAAGCTCCTGGATGCGCACCGCTCGGAGGGTGGCCGGGACGAACTCAGAGCGGAAGAGGCTCTCGAAGTCCGTCCAGAGCAAGGATGCCTCATCGTGAACCTGGAGCATCAAGCTCCACCATCGTCCTGCCGCCGCCTGCAGGAGGCTCGCCGTGAGAATCACCATGAGATCCGCTGGTGTCCTCACTAGCCTAAAGATCTGTACCACCGCCTCTAGCCAGTCCTCGGCGGCCTGGGGGTCCGCCTCACCGCGAAACCTGGGTGGTCGCTGGCTCTGAAACTCATGCAGTGCCCTGAGGCGACGTGCATCGTCGGCGTCTGGTACTAGAAGCATCGGTGGCTCGGCGGGTAAAGCTACCGCCGGTGCCACTGCTGGCAAAGGGCCCTGCACCGAGGCCTCGTCGCTCGGTGGGCTGCCGTCGCGCCTTACACTCGGAACCCTAGCTGGCTGTCGTCGCGGGGCCATCCTGAAAAGGAGAACAAGAGCACCACAGTCAGAACACTATACCTGGTGAGCTGGCACAAGTAATCACAAGGAAAACCTGAGACTTTCATAAAGCAGATCAGTATACCCGGTGAGCTGACACAAGTAATCACGAAGAAAACTTGAAACACACACGCAATCAATGTTTTCATTCATTAAGTCAGAAATCAGGAGTCAGGGTCCTGGTGTACGGATACGTCGGCCGCCACACCAACACTGGGCTCCCTGAACTGATAACCATACTCAATACACTAAACACTATTGCTTCATATAGAAAGAAAGGACGATCAGAGTCTGCGGTAGAACCGACCGCTCTGATACCAATTTGTCACGACCCGACCTCGGGGCCCGTGCCGTGACTACCCCATGCCCGCCTTCCATAGGCCAGGGGCTGGCGACTAGCACCAAGGCGTAAAATCCCGGTAAACAGGGAAGGCATTGCCTTTATAAGTAACAACCACCACAGAGTCAGCAAGCGGAAAGTAACTACAAGTGCAGAAAAGTAAAGGGGGCCGGAATACAAGCCCAACTGAAAGTACAACTGAAAAAGTAAAGAACAACAACTGAAGAAAAGACGACAGCCTCGTGTCGTCCACTGGCAATCCCACCTGAAGGGTGGGTACAGATAGCCTCCAGGCTCCTCGGGTCCCACGTCCGCTCCGAGTACGTCCCGCCCAGTGGTCCACCTCCAGGTACCGTCCTGCTCCACGCCCCAACCGAGATCAGCGCTGTCCGTCGTTTGCATCCAACACAACAAGGTGCGGGCATAGCCCGTGCAGGGGTGAGTATAAGCTACTCAGTAAGGACCCCGAGACCCCCGAAGGTCTCCCGAAATCCACAAAGGATATAGCACAAAAGAAAGATGCAATCACGAAGTAACATCTGACCCGACTTAGGTATATGCCCATACATATACCTAAGTCCCCAATTCTAGCTCTGCTCACGAGCTCAAGAACAACTCAATCCACGCAGGAAAGCAAGACTCAAATCCACCAGGAGAGTAAACAGTAAATCCACAAAGGATAGTTCAACACAAACCACAAAGGAGAGTAACATAAGATTCAGCTCAACCAGGTATACTTTTTCAGATGACGTCAAAGATGATCACTGATCCATCTAAGTCGTCGGACCCACGAAGGATCGATAGGTACTAAACCCCGCAAAAGACCCACATAGGATCGGGCTCACACAGAACCTGTAGGTAGTGGCTCACACAGAACCGGTAGTAAGGACCCACATAGGATCGGGCTCACACAGAACCTGTAGCACTGATCCACGTAGGATCGCTGAGTGCAGTAGTCGACGCAATCCACTGAGGATCTTTGCACAGTCGTCGCCGCAGTCCACGAAGGATCTCTGCTCTGCCGTCATCGCAGTCCACTGAGGATCTCTGCTCTGCCGTCGTCGCAGTCCACGGAGGATCTCTGCTCTGTCGTCGAAGTCACAGCCAGCGCTAGGGTTCCCGCACACAGCGAGCTCGTTTAGGAGGGTCCGCTCCACGAGCCAAGAGGCTGATACATCAACTGACACGTAGTCCGAAGTTGATGTATCCAAAAGTTCCGTATCGACAACAGGATCTCAACGCAACAGACGGCGCGTCAATCGGACGCCCGGTCTGAGAGTTATTGGCATTTTCGTCCCAGGGGCCCGGTTGGTTTTTTTAGGGCAAAACCAACCCGACCGTACTCCGCCTGTATCCGATCCTCGGGCGGAGTATGCCAAAAGTTCCGTCTCACTTAGAGGAAACTACCACAGCTGACGGTACGTCGATCGGACGTCCGTAGCTCATGTTATGAGCGTTTCCGCTCCGAGGGCCCGGTTGGTTTCGTGTACGAACCAACCCGGCCGAACCCAAAGTCTTCCGAAACCTTGAGTATAATATACCGAAACGACCGTATCTATCCAAGGATCGCGTAGCCGCTGACGGTTCGTCAATCGGAGGTCTCAGGCCCAAGATATGGGCAAAAGACCGAAGAAGGCCCGAAAACGGGGGTTCTGGGCCCGGGGCGACCCGGCCCGACCCGGCTAGGCCGGGTCCGGTCCGGCCTGGGTGCGGCCCGGCCGACCGGACCGGCCGGCTCGGCTTCGGCCGAGCGGCCGAAGGGGGCGCCGCGGGTTTGACCCGCGACTTAGGTGGAACGCGGCCCCGCGGGGGGCCGCCTGTCACGCGGACGCGGCCGGGCCGCCGGAGTTGCTCCGGTGGCCCGTTTTGCCTCCCGTCTGCGCCGTTGCTCCTCCCAGGGGCCGATCTTCACTGCGGGATCAACGGATCGCCCTTGCCGCACGGTTCTTCGTCGTCCACCAAATCCGCACAACAAAAGATCGGTGGAGGGTTGCCGGGTCTTGTTCGTTAGATCCGCACCCTCCGCGTTAGTCATAAACAACGGGAGGAAAAGAAAATAATCAACAAAAATTTTAATTAAATTAAAATTGTTCGAAGATCAGGTTCTTTATTTTAAAAGAATAAACACGGGGAATAAAAAAATATTCCAACATCCCTTACCTTGTCGTCGTCGGACGTGAGGTCGTCGCGGAATCGCTCGTCGCGGAAGGAGGGGATCGTCGCGTCGTTTCGGAGGAGACGTTCGTCGCACCGTGGGAAAAACGTCGCGCCGACGATCTCCGGATCAAGATCAAACGGATTTAATTAATTTAAATCCGTTGATATCGAATTATAAAAAGGGGAGAATTAGAAGATTCGATTCTCACCTTTAACCGCTGATCGTAGGTCCACCGCGGAAGAAGAGGCGCCGTAGAAGAAGAAGGAGAAGGTCGCAGAAAAGTTTGTTGACGTCGCGGATCGTGCGTCGTCGAATTCCGGTTCCGGCGTTCTTCGCGTTCTTCGCGTTCTTCGCGTTCTTCGCGGGGAGAGTGGAGGTTTAGAGGATCTCACACAACAGGAGGATCCTCCAAAATAAACAAGTTTGTCTATTTTATTATTTTTCCAACAAACGCAAAACGCGTAAGTAACGACCCATTAAATTCGTTGAATTAATTCAACGAATGAAACAGCCCATTTAATTCACGAAATAAACCGCCCAATTAAATGGTCTGTTAAGAAATAAAGAAAACGCGTCGGTTGACTTTTCAGTTACTTTGACGGGTTTTCGCGGGTGCGTTACTTAGCGAAAGAAACGGCGGGGCTCGTGCGGGCCCTGCCTCACAAATATCCTACCAAGAGGGTAGGATATTTCCGGATAGCACCCTATCCGCTTTAACTCAGTTCAAGTGGCTTCCAAGTGACTTCCAAGCAGCTTAAGTGAAATAAAATAAAGTTGTCGCACAAGTTTTATTTTATTTCTGTCTTAAAGCCCCAAAATTTAAAAACCACGTCTGAGAAAACGCAACTCCGGAAGAGGAGTTTCTAAGCAAATACCGGCGCTGCAATTTCATCTGTGCCCTTAGAATTCGATTCCGGGCACCGGTTCAAAATATAGAAAAACCCGCTCGTCCGTTCACTGAACGTACCCGAGCCAAACTTCGGAAATTGATTCCGGGCACACCGGGCCTCGGAATCAGGTGCCGCCTGAAGCTGCGCTCTTGTAAAATTCCAAAGAAAATTAAGAAAAAAAATTTCCTTGAAATTTGCGGGTCTTTATAGTTTTTCTCCTTATCTAAAAACAATTATATATGTTATATTTGTTAACTATTAAGTTTCTCACTACCCCTTTTCTAAGGAGGATTTATTTTACATCAATACAATGTGTGTTTTAAACATATTATGAACCATAAAAGGATAATAATAAATTGAGAGGGAAAAATTATATTATGGGGTAGAATGTGTAAATCTCTAAATTATTAAAATATTAATATATTTAAATAAATTAAATTATTTCCATATCTTATGTTACATGAATCACTGATTTTAAAAGAAATATGACATACTGTTTTATTATTATTAATTAACTGATACAGTTATTAACTAGATATTAAATTTTTATGTATGAATAATAATATCAAATTTATGAAATATATAATAAATATATAATTTTTTATCGAATATTTCATTGGAAATAAGAACTAAATTTTAATTATCCATTTTTTTTTCAAAAATATGTTTTCCTAAATAACATTTTTTCTTTCATTTTGGGAGTGAATATTATAATTTATTATTAGAAAATTTATAAATTTTAATTGATAAATGTAATATTTTTTTGAATTTATCATATTAATGTCTTCTTATGGTAAAATTTAATTTTTTTTTGGAAAAGTTTGATTCTTAGTGAATAGAGAAAAACAATTTTTAAACTGTATTTTTATTTCATTGAGAAGGTAATATAGTATTTTAAATTTGATAGTAAAATAAAATATAATCCTTTATTTATAAATAATATATCTAGTTTCATAGGAATCGACATTATTTTTTATGTTGGTATAAAAATACCTTTTGACATAAAAATTCTGTTTTTTCAGAAAAATATTTTTCACTGCTCTATAGAGAGTTATTATAAAAGGAATATATACAATCTATGTTAAGATAACATGGTAAAGTGGATTCAATATTTGGAGTAAAAATAACAAAAATAATTTTTTATGGGAATCATATATTTTTAATAAGTGATAATAAAAACATTTAAAAAATAACCATGATAAAAGGCTAAATTTGGTTAACATAACCTAAAATTAAGTGACAGGGACACAATTTATCATATTAATTATTAAATGATAAATTTATTTAGACCATTATATCTATAGGAATTATATTTAATTTTTTAGGGAAATATATCCATTAAAATTAGCTATATAATATTTTAACTAAGGATACATACAAAATTCCGCCCAATTGTTTTTAAATTTCATTTATATGTTCACATAGGGGAAAATATGTTTTTAAAGAATATTATATGTTATTTTGAGAATAATTAATTTTTCTAATGATGGTAATTTATTTATAATTTTTACTGATTATATAATTACATAAAATCCTCATAACACACTAAAATAGTGGTTATTTAATTAATAGATAAATAGAATAAATCACTTTATTAGTATTAAAAGATAAATTTTATGAAAATCGATGTGCACCATAATTATTTTAGATAAATATAACATATTTTAGATTTTTGATTGTTTTAAATTAAAATTCATGAAATATACTTATGCATTTATTATCAATGTTAATTAATAGTTAATAAAAAGAAAATAATGATATATTATAATAAATATTTTTTTATATAATTATTTTATATTCATAAAATTATCATTATTATATATGGTGTTAGAAAATTGGGGTAAAATGTCAACCATTATACATTTATGACTCACTATTTAATTTAATGTGATATTGAAAACCATTAAATGGTTGAAAACATAAGTATTTTAGTAATTGTAAAAAGGGTTAACAGGTGTGGGGGGTTAAAAATAAGAGACATTGTTTAAAAAATAAAATATACAAGTCTAAATATAATTGGATGAGGGTATTTAAAAATATAATAAAAATATATTATAAATATTTCAATTTTTAGTCACTTGATTTTGGAAATTAATTTTAAATGTTAACACATTAGATAATTACCTGAATTCCCCTCCCACACTTATAAATGAGAACCTCATCTCTTCATTTCATCACACATTTTTAGCACTATAGCTCATCGAAGACCTACCAAAAATCAATTTAAGAAATCTTTGGAATCATTCTATATGTATTATATTACATATAATACCATCATTATAGGGATTAAAGTGTAAATAAAAGGAATATGTTTGGATAAGAGGGAATAATTTTTACAACTCTATCAAATTTATTTCTTCATATACTTCCCCTAAAAATATTTTAAACATACTAAAATAATAACTCCAATATCATCAATATATCAAAATTTTCTTTTTATTTTGGGGAAACCATTTTCCGCATCTATTCTAGTATATGAAAAGTGAAATAGTTTGCCTTCCATACGTATGACTTATTGTCTCCACAAAGTGGGGAAAATGGTTTTCCATCACCACATTACATAAATGGTTATATAGATATATATAATTAATATATATGATATATATTAAAAATTTAGGATTCCTAAATTATAATATCATATTCATTTTCTATCCTTTAAATCTATTAGAAAATTATATCACCCCTCATGCATACGAGTGGTCTACCACCTCCATGAAGGGATGTGATATATTTTTCATTTACAATTTACATGGATAAAAACAAGGATTGATTTAATGAATATATATTATTTATATTATATAATAAATACTATATAGATTCGAAATATTATTTATCATTCAGTCATTCCATCTGTTGAAATATGAAAACTGTGTTCATGTATACGTAAAAACTATCATCTTGATGATGGGTGAAAATCCTTTTTATATACCTATCATTTAATAATGAAATGATATATATATATATTATATTATATTTATATCATAAATATAATTATAGAGACTATTTAATCATTAAAAAATTTAAATCAATAAAACTACTAAAAACCATAATTGTTTAACCGATAAATTATCTCATATAATAGTGATTTTAAAAAATATTTTTTAATAAAACGATGATAAAAGTTTATGAGTTCCACAAAACCATCCCCAAAAGGTACCATTATTGGGTAAAAATTTTGATTTGTGTGATATTGACTACCCTAATCTAGAGATATATAGGCTAGGGGTTGGAGAAACGAACCGCGGGTGTGTCATATATACAAATGGGAGGAATTACCCATTAAAAAAATGTTTAAAAAATTAGGAATGGACAAGTACACTAATCAAATCTTACTAAGATATAGAAAAATAGATCTCATGTATATACATTTAATGTGATAATAGACTAAAATAATATGAAATTATTTATATATGTATCAAAAATGTAAACATATAAATGACCATGAAGCCCAAATAACTTACGATCAACCATGAGATAGTAATATCCTGACTGATTTCCATACTTCTACAATTGAAAAGAGAAGTATATTTTAAATTTAGGGTGATAATAACATGAGTATTAATTGAAATCCTCCCTAAATCCTCTCAGAAAAAATATCAAGATAGAAAAGTAAATCCCAAGGAATAATAATTGAAACTCACTCTTTACCCAAATAGGTATGCTATGTTTCCAAACTCACCATGGATTTCTCTCATTATGTAACACATAAAATATTTCTTATATAATTATAATAAAAAAGGGTACCCCACTTCATCTTCGATACAAGTATTATTATCTCTATGAACATCATACATCTAGATCCATCTCTCTATAAATGATTCTTATCCAAATAAACCTTAGGTAATTATGAGGACATGCACGTCACTAGTCACATTATACCATCATTCATCCACATTATGTAGACTAAATGATTAGTTTTATTTATCCACCAGGGAAAATACATCACGTATAATGCACTGTGTATTTCACCATAATCCATTACTACTCATACATCTTGTAATGTACCTTATGCCATCACATCCCATACATGAAAAACCTATAATAATAGATAGGATACTATATCCAAGGAAACATGTTTTTGAAACAATCGCATGTGAACAAATCCATATACAAATTTATATGGGGAACAATAATGACCATGAATAAGGAATATAATAATACCAGCAGAATTGAGTGGGGCTAGAGGGGGGTAGTCAGCCGTCTGTCCTTCGCCAACCATGATGCTGTGGAAACACCATCCTAGAGTACACTGGGTTCCGGTCACCCAATAAACATGTATGGGGAAACATATTAAATTATAGACATATATGATAATATATATGTAAAAACCATAAAATTGGAATTAAAAAAATCTTATGCTCTATGTCAGCTATTTTCAATTAGATACCAGGTTTCCACTCCTTTTAAATAGATATCATATAAAAAAACATTAATGGCGAATCATTAAATTAATTATTTCATATTTAAAAATATACCTTATATAAATTTAATTCATTATACATTAACTATAATTAATCCAATTTAAATTTTGCAAACCATCAAGGTGAAAATATCACTCTCCTGGTATAATGCAACAATAATCATGATTTTTCACAATTAACATCTTTTCAGCAATCTATAAATCCCCATCACCATTGGATAAATCCTTAATTATTACTTAACCATTAAATAATTATAGGTATTATAAAGAATATCCTAATATACCATACAAATATTTGTAAAAAAACACATCCATATACTTATTTAGTGGGGAAATAAAAGCGTATAAACAAAAAACCGTGAAATCCATGCTTTAAACATTTTTATTAAAAAATCATCCCATATTTTTCCTTATAAATGTATATGCCCATACTTAACCCAATCCATAAATTAATGTTACCTTAACAAAACCCACATCCATATCAACATGATTCTCTCCATAACTTGTGTCAAATGAAACCACAAACATGGGACTCCCCATTCTTATCTCATCTTCCATCCTAGGATGACATCATATCCCATCAAAAGGATCACATCCCTAGAAACACAGAAGATAAAACTACTAGTATGGGAATCATTGAAATCAGGCCGATAAATAAATAATTTAACCTCTATATGAAAATAGGTTCCCATGTCCCCACCCAGAAGGCATTCTTTCATCATAGAAAAATTTCCTCACTCATGATCAAACATTTATCATTATCAAACAAACACTTTTATTCTATCTTGGGTAAAATGATTCATTTATTATTGGATAAATTTATGGGTAACCGAAGAAATTAACAACTAAAATATATCTTTTATTAAACAAACTCCCAAGTATTAATTCCATCCTCAACTAATATATGTAGAAAAATTGTAATTAATATACTTCTTTATTTAGTTATCCAAAAAAATCATTGGATTATTTTTGTTAAAAATTTCATCAAATTACAATTATAGGCCAAGTTTAATGATCATGCTAAAAAATAATATTATATAAAGAAAACAAACTTGAAAATTATGAGGCTAAACCATGTTCATTGTGGATGAATAGATGTGATCACTAATCATAAACCATTAGATATTTAATTTAGTATATCACTTATTAGGGTTAATTAAACCACCACCCAAAAATCCATATCCTAGCATTTTTTCATGTAAAAACAATTTGAAGAAAAAAATTATATACCCCAAATAATTTTACAATAATTAAATGTAAAGGGAAAATAAATTAGGATCACTGATCTCCTCTCCCACAAGGAAACAATGATCTCATACGGACTTCATCCAAGAGTGTTGTAACACCCTGATATTTTTAGAAATATCATTTTTCTGAGTTAATTTCACCTTTTTAGTACATTTTATTTCACATTACACTGAATATACCATTTGTTATATGAACAAAATAAGATATTATTTATTTATAAACAATAACAAGTCAAGGTTATCTAACAAACAACACATAGATTAACTACTAGTATAATCAACACAATTCTTGGCTTGTTTTATAGACAATGTCTCATTCTTTCGGTGGATTCTGTTACACATAAGACTATGTTTATCCTATCAAATTTATATTATTAAAATATAATAATTTTATAAGTTATATCATAGACACTAAATTATAATTTATTACTAGTTTTAACTAAATTATAAAGATACAGTGTTTATATGATAAATTTATTATTTACCAATTACAGTGAAAGGAAAATATATACTATTTGAATAAAAAAGAAATATTTTCATTTCTATGATCCCAAAGTCATTTTGTATTAATAAATTGAATAAATAATAATTTTTGAATCAATTTATTTAAATATATATTTTATAAATTAAATCATATATTATTTATATTTATAAAATAGATTTTAAAGGTATACTATAAGAACAAACAAAATTTTATGCACAAAAAACAATATTTTTAAAAAGGGTAATTTTATTACCTTTTAATGACAAAACCCATTTTAAATAATATTTTTTCAATCTAGGACATATTATATTTGATTAAAGAAACTTATTATTTTAAATAGTAATATAGAAATCTAATTTGGATTGTCTTTTCGTATTTTTCTACTAAGTTTCATGTTTTGATGAATAATAAAAAATATTAAATTTCAATTGAAAAAAATTTCTTCAAAATAATTTATTGAGTTAAAATAAATTTTTGATTGATTTTAAAGTATAATTAGATAAAATTTATATCATTTAATTTAATATAGGTCATTTTCACTAATTTTATTTTGAATCGAGATATTAGAATGTTTTAATATTTTGCATGTTTTAACTTTAAAAACCTTTATTCTCACCTTATCATCGGGAATAATTTTAAATTAATTACTACAACTAACATGTTTTTAATTTTATAAAATGGATTCCATATTTTTAATAATAGTCTCCTAATTATTTAGATAGGTTTCATTTATTTTTGGTTCTTATGAATAGTCACTTTAGTTTTTTTTCTTAACATAGTAAAAGGTAAATCATGTAACTATGGTTAAAAATATAATAAATAATTCAAAAATACCCTAATAGTTGACATAATTTTATTGGATGAGTGTTTATGAACCAAAATAATCATTGGGACTAAATTATAACCTTTTTAATCAACTTGAATGAGATAAAGTCATATATTATATTTTATTTAATGAAACGTTAAAAATTTCGTACTCATATTTTCAATAACGATATCTTTGTTGATATAGATTTATACAGAAGATAAAAATTAGGATATAAATATTCATTTGAAAGGTAATATATTTTTATTTAATATGGAAATTTACTTTCAATTTTAATGAAATAAATAAATAACTTAAAGGATAATAAAATGATGATGTAGTAGTTGTTTAACTATTGGAAATGCCAATGAAATGATATTGAAAATATTAAAATAAATACAACTTTATATAATTAATTTCATACAAGATATATATGGATAACTTTGGAATGATAGGGATGGATTAATATAGTTGTTTTGAAGATATCATATATTAATGATATTTTAAATAAGACAAATAATGAATAGTGTCAAAATTGACACTAATGATAATTGATGATTGTAGAATTTTATAAAATTATTTTAAAATCATAAAAATATTAAATAAGTAAAATTTGATTTTATATGGTATAAAATATTTGTAATTGAACAATAATGGTCTAATTTTTAGTTTATGTTGAAAAATTACATCCTCTTAATATTAAGAACATTGTTACCATAGTTAAATTAAGATAGCTTAACTGAAGTTTAATAAAAATCAAAGGTTTAAAATTTAATATATCCTTGTATAATGTGTTGTGGATTATGATATTAAAACCACATATCATATTATAATCGAATATATTACCTTTTGTAAGTATATTCATTGATATTTTATTTTATATAAATTAATATTTTTGAGAGTTTCCAAAGTGACCCTTCCCTAACTATCTAAGATGGAACATATAATTCTATTTTTTTCACATCTATAATGCCAATTTTCTAAAATTTATTTTTCAAATATCTAATTCTAAATTCCATATCTTAACCATAGAAGCATTAATTTTGGAATAAATCTAACCAAGTAAGTCCTTTTGTGAAAATCATAAAGAGATATCCAAAGAAGTGGCAATGTTCATCAACAAACGTTATTATATTATTTCTTCCTTGAACACCATCATTTTTTTATTTCATTATTATATAATAACAAAAATATAATAAATAAAATATTATGTTATTTCATTTAGTATTCATCCTATGCATTCATACAAGTTAATCTAATGTGTATGGAACTTATCATTCTTGTGTATGAAATATTACTGCCACACGAAATGATGATTGTTCATTTTTTTTTAAATTTACCTCCTCTCATGGTGAGAATTAAGATGGAATTTATTTATTTATATTTATTATATTTATGATATAATTATAATTATGTAATTATACTATCATATATGCCCTTTTACCATCTATTTGTTTGGGAAATGATAATGTCTCATGTGCTTACGTATGTATTACCATTTCCATGATGTGATGTGATTATTTTTTCATATATATTTCTTATATATTGTAATAAATATGAATTTTATGAATAAATATGATGTATATTACACAAATAAGTTATTATGGATTTATAATATATCATTTTCTTTTCTTCTTTTTAACCCGTCGACAAAATGAAAACAACGTTCATGAAAGGTGAATATTGTTTTATCTCCAACTATTATGAATCACCATGAATACATACAAATGAATATATATATATATATGTGATATCTATATAATTATAATTATTATATAAATTTTTAAATAATGATATATATAAGATGAATATGGATAATAATTATAAAAATGAATGAAAAAGAATATGGTTATTACCCGAGACATAAATTTAACAAGGAATTGTTACTAAGCAAGTAATACAAAGTAAAAAATAAATCATATATGGTATAAAATTTATTAATATATTTCTGTTGTAGGTGTATAATAAACATATATTAATTATATAGGAGGATTTGACATATGTGAAGGAATTAAAGACTTAAGGTAAGATAATTTCATCTCACATTTCATTTATATGAGATACATGTCATTTTCACCACTCACATATTTTGTGAATATATTTATCTATGACATGTTATATCATTAATTTACTATATTTAATTATATTTTAAATTTTAAAGTTGTGTTATTCTTTCATGTTTATTATTATTTATATGTTACTCAAGTGGTAATGGATTTTATCTCACCATTATTCTTTTTGAGATACAGCCTTAGACACTAAATGTTTGCTCTATGTGGTGTATATACTTCCCAGGAAAGTATTTAATGATTAAAATCCAGAATATAATGGTATTTTCATATAACAATTACTTTCTTCTTTTCATAGAGCATACATATATATTTATTATAAGGTGATTATTATTTTTGTCACAATATCTTCACTATTTGGGATTGATTCATTTTATGTCTCTATTGTGGAATATTTATCATCCATGTACATGTATTATAAAAAAATTAAAAAAATGTTTTAGTATTATACTATAGATTTTAAAATTTATTTTACCCATTTTTCCTTATACAACATGTCTTGAAAGGAATCATTTTTTCATTTTTTAAATAAGGTACTTTGTGAGTTTTTTGATAAAAAAACATAATAAATATTTTGTTTTTGTTTTTATACTTATATGATATGAACTGATTTATTTGATTTCATAAAGAATTAATGAATTGAATATTTATTTACCTGATTACATGTTTGTTTTCAAATAAAATATTTATATTTAAAATTATGTGGAATTTTAAATAATGATTTTTTTTAAAGAAAAAAGGGAACTTTTCTCATGATTTTTTTCAAGTGATCTCTAAAAATTATATTCCTTTGATGATATAATTATATGATGTCACATATGTTTTACCGGGGATATGATTCAATGATACCATTTTATTCTTATTAATTATGGTTTTTATTTATTTTGGTGTGATATTTATTAATCCCATTAATTTTCTAGGGGTTATGTCATGATTGAATGTTGTTTATGAAATTCATTTTATTCCAGGGGTCCTAATATAATGATTGATTTATGTTCATTTGGAACACATTTGAATGGTCATTATTTTGTAACTAGTGGGAACTATATGTCCCTCCAATTAATTGGGTAATGATTTATATAACATGAGATAGACATGATTTGAATTGGAGTAACCATGGATCTATAATACAAGACTAGAACATGAGTAATCTTGGTTAAGTATAATAGAGATGGAATGAGGAGTGAACCTAGTTCAGTAATGAAAATTTTCTACTATGATGGTCTTAGAAGTGAACCTAGACTACTTAAATGGTCATGGGTGTAAACCATGAGTATTGATATGGTATGGGGGAAAGTGAACCCATATGAAAAATATGGATTTGGAAGCGATTCATTAAATACTATGGGAATCATTTTATATTTTAACGTTTCTTCCAAATAATCAATGACTAATTTATATGTTACTATTTTATATATTATGTTCTTTATTTGCTTACAATTCATTTCGTATTTCCTTCCAATATTTCTGCCATGATTCCTAAATATGATCATTGATATGGAAGGTATGATCATCTCTTTTCATTACAATGTTCTTATATCCTTATATTATGATTATGTTTACACGTCTCTCTTATTTACCTATAATGAGCATCTGATCTCACCATTTTATTATGATTTCTATTCACCATGTTATAATGAATTATTTTAGGTAAGGGTATTAAATGAAATGTTCATTGTGTAAACATTGATGATATTTATCTAGATTAGAAGTTTGTGATCAATGTTTCCAGAGATACTAAATTAATACATTCATTGGGTGTGTGCTTGTGTAATGTATGAAATGTTCCAAAATAGATGATGTAATTTCCATATCTTTTAATCCAGTTTCATTATAAATTCACCAAAAAAGAATATGAAACAATACATTCTTATAATTTGGATAAAGAAAAATAACATGAAAAGAAGAAACAAATGGAAACAAAATCAGTCATTGTAGAATCCAAAAGAAAAGAGTATGAACTCAGATTACATCACAATTGAAAAAAATTGGATTTTGAGGATCTAATCTGATGAAAAGGGGTATCAGATGAATTAAAGAAGCTCTATTGGTATCTTTTGGGTTAATAGAATGAGGTATGAAAATTGGGTTTGGATGAGATTATGGTATGTATAGGCCAAATAAAACACTGAATGATATATTTCAACCTCATATGCCATGCTACAAAACTGGCTGATACATGGAGGACTATAGTACAACATAAGGGACCACCCCATATCATGCTTGGTCAAACAATATTAATGGAATAATGAATATACTAATTTTTAGATCTTATAAAAGGTGGATATGGACTTTAGTGAAATATTGTACACCACTCAATAAGACCAATCATTTTCCTTACTATAATTCACCACATCAAACCTCTACTATATAACTATCCCAAAAATACTATAACACTCTCAATTTACTACATCCTAGCTAGAATTCTCTAGACCTCACACCTCATCTCGCATACACTGCATTCCTTATCTACTATATATTTTCTAAAATTATCTATGTGGTATCTAAACTCCATTGATAAATAATTCCATGAATTTAATTGCCTTTTAAAACCTATAACCTAGACTGGAGCTATTTCTATATGTTGGATATGTCACAATGACCATGTTGATGATTCCACCTAAGCATCCAGATTGAAAAAATTATTGGATCTCCCACTTAGTCCACTGAAATACTATGGAACCTTCTTCAGACACCTCTAACACCCCTAAATCAAAATGGTTGGGTTAATGGGTTCTGGTTCCTTATATCATATACCCCCTCAAACTATTCTAATCCATGAAAACATAAAACCAAATCTAGATAGAATAAAGGATTATGGGTTGAGTGAATAAATACCTCATGGGTGACCTCCCATGAATATCACAGCTATAGAAGCAACACCACATCACAAAGTGGAGAAAAGTGAAAATCCATGTAGAAAGAACAACTAGATCCTATATAATCTATTATGGAGATAACAATCAATAAAGAGAGTGGTCACTAACAAAACATCAATAAAAAAGAATCCATATTATAAACTATAAAATGTTGTCCCAAAAAAAAGATTAATGAATCAAGATATGATTTAAACATAAATTTTTTTAGAATACTTAAGAAATTTACTATGACTCATGTAACCAGGTGCTCTCCCACACACCAAAATTGTTCCATAATTCATGTATGAGGGGAATTAAATATATGTGGAACACCATATCTTTGTAGTACTGGATCCACAAATGATCTTCCTCGAAGGTCATATCATCGCTAATGATTATCATACCCCAATAAATTCTATGGGAATCAGAATTATGGAATCATCAGAGAATAGACACATAGTATACATCATTTATCTGGATCATGTGCGTGGGATGTGCTATGTGATATGCCGTAGCTCTAACATGGGTGAACACCTCAAAAGGCCAAACATATTTGGGAGAAAGTTTACCTCCATGAAAAATCCTTCATTTATAAAGAATTGGAGTCTCATGAAGAAACACATGATATTTAAAATTTACCTCAATGTTATCTTCCACTAATATATATAGGAATTCTCTTGATTGTTTACTAATTTCACACTCTCATGAATTACCTAATCTATTTATTTCGTGTTCAGTACAAGTTTTGATCTAAGAATACCTATATATCTGACATCATTAACCCACAATTTATAAATGAATGGTTTTCCCAAAAAATATTTGAACAATGAGATGAAAATAGTGGATCATAAATTATTTTTCCAAGATAAGTCAATAAGGTTTTGTTCCTCATTCTTGATCTTCCAAAATTTTGGACATAAGATAAAACATGTCCTTAAGAGAATCGATAGTCCACTCGATCTGATCATCAATTTTAAAATGAATAGTAGAGTTAATGAATTTATGAGAGGAAAAATCATGATAAAGGCTTTTCAAAACACAAGAGGTTCAACTAGGATCACAATAAAAGATTATCATCATATGGATTTTATATATATTCACCCCTAATATATAAATATCCATGATAAATAGATCCAATGATTTTGAATCACTAACCATAATTATATGTGATGACTTCATTAATCGATCCACTACTACCCATATATCCTCAAAGCCTCCTTTATCATTATATAAAATGGAAAACGTTCCATCTATATATACTCCATCATCCAATAAGGAACATTTTACCTTTGGATAAAACCACTAACAACACAGTTCTTAGACATCACATTTATTCTACCTAATAATTGAGACACAAAATATATAACTCTATTCTTCAATGGAGGACTCCAAAAATACCATCTAAGATATTGTTACTTATTTTAAATTCATGTATATACAAGGAATGACGATATATGGAACCCACATAAAACACCTCACACATAAGTAAATGGTTGAGATATCATTTCTGGAACCACACTCTATTCTCTTCATTCTATGAACAACTATTTGGGGTACCAAGAAAAAAACCTATTTTATCTATATTTCTTACTCAGATTCCCCCAATTTTGACTCATCCACCGAAATCACTAAATAATACAACAATATCATCATTATAAGACAATAATTTCATTTCACCACTATCATATCAATATATATTATTGGCATCTCTTCCATTACTCCCTAGGAGTATCTAGATTCATGCATTGTATCACAACATGAATTCATTCAGAAACACATTATAAATAGATTACCTTACTAAAATTATGTGAGATATCAATGTTTTTATTCATTAAAATTTACATATACCATATATACCTCAAGATCATGTCACCTTATTGGAATCCATACCCTAGGCTCTTAAAAATGATAAAAAAATATAAAAACACAAGCTGATTAGGCAATATTTGATCAAAATAACAGAAAAAATTAATAAAAAAAGAGATCATGGGTGGTATAGGTAAACTATTTAATACTTTATTACTATTACTTATATGAAACAAAAAATATTTGATACATCCAAACAAACCCTTAACAAATATGTGAATAATCATTGAAAATCATGAACTAAACTCTCACTTTGTAAAACAAAGTGTTGGAGAAATGAACATGATCTATTTTAGTTATTCAAAATCTACATGACACTAATCAATCCCTAAAAAACAATATATATCTAGTCAATGTTGTTATATGAGAAAAACCATAATATATTAGCTAAAACCCATATATAATACTATGAAAGACCAGGGAAACTCCATACATCCACGAATGTCTAGGGATAATCCTATGAAAATGACTACATCAATCATTCATGGATGCGTGGATAATATTTGATGGTACATGATGGTCCCTATGAATTAAATTTCATTAGTTCATATATTGATCTTTGAAAACATCTTTAAAAATTTCATATGATAATTAACTCCAAAAAATAAATGAAGATGTACAATAAGGACTTTATTATCTATAGAGTACATATTGTTGTCTTTAGTGAAAACCGCCATGAACCCATCAAAAAAATATGAGAACTACATTTTTCATACCAATGAAAATAATTGGGGATTTCATCTAAACCAAAAATTACATAAATAACTTAGAATGTTTAAAAGGACATCAAATGTTTTTCTATATAATATCATCATATTTTACCTGTATATATTGATGCCATAACCAAAAATCAACTTTTAAGAACCAACTAACTCATTTCAACTGACTAAATACATAGTCTATCACAGAAATATGATATAGGTTCGTCAACTTCACCTGATTCATGAAATGATAATAAATAATGAGATGAAAACATCCATTATCCTTATTCACTAAAAATAATATTTTTACCCATGGAGGAAAACTTATCCAATAAAATCCCTAATGAAAATAGATCATCAATTTTTTCTCATGGATCTCAATACTCAATTAGAACCATGCTATATTAGGATATTGATATAGGAAAAATTCATGGATGTAACTCAAACACAAAATCCATATTCCATAATAAAGGAAATACAAAAAACTTTATAGGGAAGACATCAGGATGCTCATCCTTAACCCAAATAATTTGTAACATACATAAAAATTTTGATATATTTATTTTTAAATAAAGATAATTTGTTGAAAAACTTTTGTTAAATAGAATACCATATTTTAACGAACCATGATCTATTACTAAAATATTATGTGGCCTTTATAATAAATCCTTTTTAATTTATTTGTATAAAGATAAAAATATAATTTTTGAAAAACTCATAGTTAACATTAAAATAATTAATTCATTGTTTATAAAATGTTTAGTACTAAACAAAAATATCATTTCAATGTAAAAGAAAAGTTTTTCTTAAAAAAATATTTTTATGCGTGAAATGTAAGTTGTCATAATCGATTAACATAAAACCTATTATTGATTTATTATAATAAAATTCATATAATATTTATTCTGTAATTTTTTTTTATCATTCATCTATTAAAATTTCTAGAAATGGGATAAGTATAATTCTTTTTTTTAAATTTTTTAAAAATAAATTATCAATCAAGTTGTATTATTTCGTTTTTGGAAAATATTTTAAAATTAATTTATAAAAATTATTGAAACTAAAACCTAAATCATAGATTCAAAATTTGTTATTAGGAGGTCCTATAATGGTAAATATTTCCCTTTTATTTTTATGTCATATTTATAATAGCCTTAGAAAATTTCTCCCAATGATAAAGGATAAATTTGGTTAACCTAGGTTAAAACATTGTTTTATGGTCATAATTTTTCATATCAATTTTAAATGGATTAAGTAAAAACATACCTTATATAATTATTCTTGAAATTTAATTTATTAATTGAAATTTTTCACTAAAAATGACCTATATAATATTTAATGGAAAATAAAAATAAAAAATGTAGCTCTTTTACATGTAAATATTTTGGTTGTTATTACATAGAGAAAAAGAATGTCGTGTATGAAAATAAATTATTATTTTTGATACTAATGAAATTATTTTCCAGATATTAATTAATTTCACATTTTTAGTGACTATATAAATAACCTTAATTCTTACACATTTCTAACATAATATTGTATCAATTAATAGAAAATTAATATTATTTAATTAAAAATTAAAATAGTAAAATAATTCGATAGGATAATATTATTAAATGAGTTTTATATGTTAATATTACATATTAGTGATTTTTAAAAATATTATATTTTACTTCCATCATTTTTTTGGTGTCATTAATGTCAAATGTAATGAATAGTAAAAAATTATATAAATGTTGTTATGGAAAAAAATTATTTTTTTAAAGAAATTTAAATATAAAAAAATCATGAATGAAAAAATGGTTATAATAATAGGGTTTAATATTTCATTTTTTATCAATTTATTAGTGAATTGTATCCTTATATGTAAAATTATATCCCTTTACGGTTTGAAAAGGTGTTGTCCTAATTAAGATTAAAATATGTTATCAAAGGTATTAAAACAAAACATAAGAATAAAAATACCAAATAAACGCTTCCAAATATAATTATTTTATAATATATCAACCAATTAGTATCATAGTTTTTAATAAATATCATTTTGGGCGAAGGTTTGTTGAGAATTTCTTAGTTTTATGGTAATATTTTTAGTAATTCTATGTGTTTTATTTCCCTAGGTTATAAAAGGTAAACCATTAACTATATCCTTTAAAACACATAGTAAATCCTAGATAAAACATTCCCTTACAATTTATCTTATTAACATACTTACAAAAATTTTAGTGGTTCATATGTTCCCAAATGAAAAAACCTAGGATAATTTTGTTTAAATATAATAGAGTTCTTTAAAATAAGAGGTAATCTTTATGACTGATATCATTATTTTATAATTATTCATTTTACACTTTTAAATATGTTCTATTTATCATAAAAATATATATTCAGTTACCAAATACACAGAAATGTTATTATTATTTTGAAACAACAATTATATACCCTCCTTCCATCAAATTAAATATTATAACATCAATTGTAAAGACATGGGGACTAACACATAAACAAAGAGATATTGTTCATTTTTATTTAAAATCTACATGGATTTTAATAATAAATTATTTTGTAAAGATATAGTATATATTTTTTTTAAAAAAATCTCTAGATAGGTGAATTATTATTTAACTTTTTTTTCATACTTCAAAAAGTTAAACAATGTTAATGTATATGTATAGCCTACTGTCTCCACGAATGGTTCAATTCATTATTATGTCTCTTAAATTATTGTATTTTTATAAATAAATATTTAATTAATATATATGATATATATATATATATCAAAATTATTTATATGACGAATCTATCATCTATGTACTGGGACTTAAACTAGAAATC
The DNA here is from genome assembly GCA_963277665.1 of Viscum album. NCBI lineage: Eukaryota > Viridiplantae > Streptophyta > Magnoliopsida > Santalales > Viscaceae > Viscum > Viscum album. The sequence goes on from OY728122.1 coordinate 1,185,709,471, forward strand.
TGAAAAATATGTAAAAACAATACAATCATTATATGTAATAGCCATTTTAATAAATAATTATTATCAAATGAGTAGAAAAAATATAAATAAATAATATGTGGTATAATATATATTAAAATATTTTTTCAATATATAGAAAACAAATCATTATATATTATACTTTACTGTTGAAATTGTACAAAGGATGTCAAACAAAATTTAAGGGCTTATTTCTCAATCCCATCATCATTCAAGATTTTATACCCTTAGGTATCCTCAAGGGTAATTATTTTACCATTATATATTTTTTAAAAATAAATTTATTTATCCTCTTGTTATTTATTTAAATTAAAAATTTTCCAGTCAATTTTCTCATTTTAATTTCTCATGATATATAAATAAGTTATTAAGGAAAATTTACAATTTGTTCTATACTCACCCCGGATGATTTCTATTTGTTATTTTTATCTTCTTTAAAATGTATTCAATTGTTTGTATAAAATTTTAATGTGATTTATTAATGAAATTTTTAAACAAAATTTACTATAGAAATAAATCAACATGAATATTCTTGTATTTTTATAAAACTGGTACTTTGTTCTCAGTTTTATAAAACTCTGAGAGGAATTTTGTTTTATCTTATTAAAAATGAACAGGATATCATTTTTTCATTACCTTAGGTTTTTTATGTCACATTACATGTTTAAAAGGTTGTTTTAAAGGAAAATGTTTTCCATAATATATTGGATATTTTAAAATAATTGAAAATTGTATTTTCCTCAAGAACATTCCATTAATATTTTATATGTAATTTCATATATACAAATATCCATTATTGATTATTTCACATTAATGGGGATATACTACAATGATACAATACACCATATTTCTATGGATGGTTTATGATAAATTTAAATAGGGTATTTGCTAATATCCCATATGTTACTTTTACCAATAAAGATAGATATTTTGTTTTAAAGAATGTTCATTAAGTTGTATAATTAATTCATATTATAAATGTATGGGATATAACAAGTGATGGGTAGGGAGAGAAATTACATATCCCATTAATTAATTTATAGTTCTCAAGTTACATGTTACATTAGGTTTTTGGATGAGGCCTTACCCATTAATGTAGATGTCATAATGGAAGCCCATGATGATATTTATTAATTCATTTGTAGAATTACACAATTGTAATTTTCATATGTCAATAATTATAAATTCTATAATTTGAAAAAAAAATTGATTACCATTTGATTATTTGAATAGTTATGATATCCGTTGAAAATTTTATAAATCATCTGATTATTTATATAGAATTATTTTATTATCATTTACTCCATACATATTTTTCATTCCATGTTATCTCCCCTTTCTATAGTTCCTTTTATAGGATGCTAAGAATTTTATTTCTATTGATAAATAGGGATATAATAAAGGTTATATTACTTTTTCTCAAAGATTTTTTTGTTTTCTGTTTTCAAATGTAATGTAAAATTTATGTATGTATCTTTTTTCTAATTCCTCTAAAATATTACATAATTTTGGGTGTGAATCCATGTATCTATTGAAAAAGAAATAATGTAACCACTTTTTCTAGGGTACTATGGTATGGGTCATTATAGTTTTCATCTAAGAAAATTTAGTAGAATCTTCAAGAACTAGATTTAGGAAAAACTCATGTACGAAATATAACCCTATGAAAAACATTGAGGATAAGTCTATGTGTACGTTAAAATTATAATGTTTTTGTATGGAAAATTTTGGGAATATTTCATGCTAAAAGATCATAGTTTATATACAATATGTGTATTTTCATTGAAGTTACATCATTCTGTACTAATCTGAAAAAGTGGTTTTATAGACTATATAGTCCACTATTCTGGTGCACAGTGAGTGTGGCCTTACTACGCACTAATTTTGACACTCATCATGGATATTAAAGGATTAATAGACAATTTATTTATAAATAACTATGAAATATTTTAAATTATACTTATAAATTGAGACTATTATCATGGAATCTATGTTTATGATTAAATGAATAGTTATGAATAATATTTAAATTTAATATAATTTCTAAACAAGTTACCAACTCATACATTATTTTTCATAATATTATGATCCAATCTAGTGAATGTTATATTTGGAAACAAAATAATATTTGAAGCAATGTGAATCATATCAATTAATTTATTTGATTTAGGTATTTCATGCCAAAGAATGATAATGTTACTGGAGCAGGATCTGTAGCTGGAGTTAAAAAAATTATAACTATATTGGGGTAAGGGACATAAGTTATGTCCAATAACATTGATCATATGGAACAAGATTATGGTCCAAAATGTGGTGTAATAATGTTAGACGAATTTATGCATCAACATCTTCTATTATTCAATAGGTCTATGTATCGATTAATAGCTCATCAATTTAAAAGTTATAAAGAGAATATATTTCTTGAATTGGGATGAAATTTTTGGGAGGAGGTTGTAATGGATTTCTATTATCTCATAGTTGTTGAAAATCAAAGGTTTATATTAATTCCAAACACCATGGAATATGTGGGAATAAGAAAAGTTAAATTTAATTATTTTTAATCATTTCATGGAAAACTATTTTCCATACAAAAAATGAGAAGATATGGAGATAAGACTCCAGATTTTGAGAGAAATGGTGAATACATTTTTACATATGAAGCTAATTTTACTAGGTTGGTAATAAATTTTGTGGATTATATATATAATATAAAGAATATTATTGAAGAATTATTTGATGCGTTAAATTCAATATATCAAAGGGAACTAGTCTATAAAACAATTTAATCTTTTAAGGATATAATATCATTTTCTATTAATATAGAAATAAAATTTAGAAATTGAATTGATTCAAAGGGATAAATGTGAAGTATTGGATGACAGAGTAAAAATTATACATGGGTGATAAGAGAGAGGGTAATTTTCAAACATGTGAAACTTATGGAAGGAAACACCGTAATATATTATTAAAAGGAAAATGATAATCATTCATGCGTGGAGAAAAAAATTCAATAATGATGATGAAATAAATAGTTAGTGTGAATAGAAGAATGTATAGTGTATAAATTTTTAGGATATGGGGAAATATTCCATACATTGACCTAAATGTCATGAGAACGTACCAAAAATGAATCCAAAGGGTTAATGATAAGAATATGAAATTACAATGGCTAATGTGGATATTCCTTGCGATGTGGTGAATGGAAAAGTTATCATCCAATCAATGATTTCATATGTTTTATACGATTATGGTTCTACACACCCTTTAATATATGATGAATTTTATTATGGTATCACATCACCCACCTCAATTATTAGATATTTATTTGGTGGTCAAAAATACAAATTTTTGTATGACCATATATCATCTCTATAAATCTTCTCTAATAGATGTTTGTGGGAATGTCCACCATACAATATTTCTTATACTCCCCTTGTTGAGGTGGACATAATTATTAGTTATGGATTCACTCTCTTATAATATACCTCATATTAATTTTAATAAAGGCACATTACATTTTATATGCTAAATTAAACAATGTTTATATATTATGGTGATGATTATCCTAAACAACCAATGAAACTTTCATCTATAATAAGGTATTTTATACCTATTAATGAAGTATATTTAACTGAAATAGTTTTTGAGAAACTCAACAATTAATATCATTCTATTTTTTGGAGAATATAATTGTGAACTTCTTGAGGACATACCTAGTATTCCCCAAAATAATGATGATGAGTTTTCAATAGAACTCATACCTAGTTCTATGACAATATAAAAGACTCTAAAAATAATGTCACCAATTGTCTTGTAATAAATGAAGAAAAATTTCATGAGATTCTAGAAAATGTATTCATTTGGGATAATGTTTCTCTAGGGTATGAAAATATTCTTTTTGTTAGGAATAATTATGGGTAAATGCATCTATTAATCGATTATCAAGAACACAATGAGATCACTGTTTTTAATAATTATCCTCTTCCTATTATTTTTCATCTCATTGATCAATTATAGAGATATATGTATTTTTGCATGATTTATTTATGATCTAGATAAATTAAGATATGGATTAAGAAGGATGATATATGAAAGAGAGCCTTTTGAATGAGGTACTGTAACTATGAAGTTATAGTAATACAAGTAGAACATATCCATACTCCTTCTCTCTTCATACATTTAGTAAATAGAAATTCATGATAATAAATTAATTAGTTTTTGGAATTGAATATAATTGATAATATTATATATATTAATGAAAATATATAATATTGTGATGAATATATGATAATTTTAATAATGTCCCCTCAGAAGGATAAGTTATATGATAAAATTTTGATGTGTGAATTTTTTCTACAGAATGTTTCCTTTATGGTTTATATAATATCATGTGAATGTATATCAGTGGATGCTTCCACGAAAGATGTTATTGAGTTACATCATATTACAACCATGTTAAATCAAATATGAATTTGATTTTGGTTGAATAGATACTAAATTTTAATTTTGATAAATTTATCATGAATATTTTATACACAAAACATACTAACTCAAAATGGTGTTAAGTTATTATGGATAGATAAATTTGAAGAGATTCAATGAACTATAGATATGGATGATAAACACTCAATTTATTACATTACCCTCTAGTGGATAATGGTTTTCAATATATATTTATGCATCAAATAAGGGAATGGAATTTATTCTACTGAATGATATTTTAGGTGTGGAATACACCACTATAAAATTTAATGTTTATAAGAAAATTTCCCAACTCAAGATTTGGAGTTAGTTGAAGAATCTTATTTTCATTATGGACATCGATAAAATAATATTATGGAGAATTATGTAATATATAAATACTAATAAAAAATTATTTAATAATATTTTCACTCGAAAAGACCCGAATATTCACAGTGGCAAAAATTGGAGTTGATTTAGGATTATATATGCCTAATACATTAACACCTTGGGAAAAAGAATAAGGTGGAAGATTATATGAGTCAAAAGGATAATGATATATTATTTATGATTCATATCACAAAATATACACTTTTTATGGATAAAAAAATAATGGACATAAAAATTTTGTAAGAAGGGGAGAAATATTATCTTTCTACAATGATTGTTCAATTATCTATATGTGTGAGGATTAATGAGTTTGAGAAGAATGATGGGTAACTATAGAAGATGGTCAGAAATTCTATTGAGTTTTATATTTATTTTGGTGGATTAATAATGTTCAAGAACAAAGTATGTGTTCCACGCATACCATATTTGAATAAGCATCTATTTGATGTGTCTCATAGTTAATCATTCTGTATTAATACCAGAAGTATGAATTTGTGTAGAGATGTAAAGAGTATTTATAATGGGAATAATGAATGATTATCATTTATGAGTTTGTATCTTCATGCATGGTTTTTCAAAACTTTAATGATGAGACAAAAATATTTAAGGTGATTTTACTACCATTACACATACAAAAATGGAAATAAAAAAACATTCCCATGGATTTTTTCATCACAATCCCCTAAACATCAAAATGATATAATTATATATGGGTTGTATTTAATAATGTATCAATATAATAACACTCCATTACTATATAATAATATCTATCTCTCAATGAACATTCCAGAATATACATTAAGGATGTTGTATGGTTGAATGGATTAAAAAAATATATTGTAACCATTTGAGATATGAGGTTTACCAAGACATTAATTAAAAGTCTTCAGTGAGCTCAAGATATACATATGTTTTTAGAAATTAGTACCATATAGACAGATTGTTGTAATAATATAACCATTTAAACCTTAAAGGACATAATGAGATAAGGCTTTATGTATTCTTAAGGAAGTTTGGATCAACACTATCCTCTAGTCGAGTTTATTTTATAAAAATAACTTTCACATGAGTATTTAGATGCATCCTTATGAAACACCCTACGAAAATTAGTGTATAAATTTAATGATATGGAATAATGTTTCAAATAAAATTATATTAGGTTATATACAATCTATTTAAAAGGAATATAATGTTAAATCCATTCAACGGAAAATCCTGACAATACAATGTCGATAGAAATGTTATTCTAAAAAATTTCCATAAGATCCATAGTTCGATATTGGTGGGTATGTGTGTCTATGAATTTGTAAATGGAATAAGGTTATGAGATAAAAAGTTAATGGATATATTTTATGTTGGTAGATTTTCCCCTTATATATCTTTTTGAATTTTAGGGATTTTATCATATATATTAATTCTTCCACTGAACCTCTATCAAGTTAATGATGTGTTATATATATATATTCGGATGAAGTATATAAATGAACCATAATATTAATTGATCAATGAGGCCATAATAAATGAAAATTATATTTCATATAAAGAAGAACCAGCAGAATTCATAGATTATATTTCTAATGTTGTTTGGAACAAGACTACAGTTCTTGTTAATGTTATCTGGAGGAATCAGTAACTAGAATGAAGCATTAAAGAAACATGAAAATTTGATCAAATAGAGATACTATAATATATTTTATTATAGAGATAATATTATGAGGATGAAATTTATTTTAAAAGGGGTAAAATTTAATATCTAAATAATATGTGATATATTCATTTTTAAATAAATCCATTTTCATTGGTAGCATAAATTAAAGACAATATTAAGTTTAAACCAACCATTTTTTACTACTAAAATGTAATGTGACAATAATAACGTAGTACTGAAAATTAGTGTGTATGAATTGAAATAAACACATTATGATAAATTAGTATTTTTGATGTCTAAAACCAATTCATTGATTATAAATTGATTATAAGTTAAAGATAAAATAATTTGAAAGTAAAAGAAATGTTTTTTTTGAAAACTATTTTATAAATGCAATGTGTGTTTATCAGAATAAATTAAATTAATCATTATTATAGAATTATTTTAATTAGATTTATATATTATATATTTAACAATTTTTAATGAAACATCTATTACATTTTTCATGTGATATGAATAAATCCATGATTATGCATAATAATTGTATTTTTTTTCAAAAACCTATTTTATCACATTTTGAGCACTAATTTTAATTTTATTTTAAACCTGATATATAAATCTAATCTTGAAACATTTATTAGATATTATTAAATAGAATTTATAAATTTTATAAATATAACGCTTTTGTTTTTAGATGATGAAAATGGTAAATATCTTAAAATTTATCCCCTTAGTAAAATATTATTCAGTTTCACCTTGGGTAAAACTAAGTTTTAAGGTCACCTTTTTTCAACTTAATTATTTTTTATGAAGATAAATTTAATGCTATCACCATAAAACTAAAATAGAAATTATTAGTAGTATTTTTTCATGGATATTAACTTTATAATATTTAATGCAATGAAATATAAAAAATTTCATTATATTACTTTTGAATATATCTTATCTTTTCACTATATGATAAAATCATGTTGTGTATGAATATGAATGCTTATTTTGAGAGTAAGTTTATTATTTAATTGATGATATTTAATATTTAATTTTTAGTGATTATATAATTAACATAAATTCATAGACAACACCATAAAAATATATCATCAATTAATAGAAAAAAATAAATGATTTCAAAAATATATCATGTACTAGAAAAGCGTGATTTATAGTGTCGCATAAATTTTATATATGAATTTATCATATTGTGGATTTGTAAAATCATTATATTTTTATTCAAACCTTTTTTTAGTGTATCTCATATCAAATTAAATAAATAGGGTTAAAAATGAATAAATTTTATTTTCATGAAATAATATTTAAATAAATTATCTAAAAACCACCAATTACTCAATATGGACAATTTAAAGAATATATGGTCTAAAATATCATCAATTTTTCTTTTATTATCCAATTTTAACAATATATGTAAAATTTTTAACATTTAGGAATGAAAATAATGTTATTTTGGTTTTCACAAACATGTTTAGATACCCTGGTATCCTGATAACTATGCTGGTACTAATATGGCTCGAAGGGTGTTCCTAATCATCACTGGTTGGATAATAGAACTAGAAATCATAAAAAATGAATGTGTGAATTAATTTTCTACTGGAAGAATGGAATAATGATAAACAAGTGAATATTCCTAGAAGATAAACTCTATAGGGAAAAGTGTAGCAGATGTCAAATAGGTATGAAAATCTAATGTACTACAACAATGTTATAGAAAAAATAGCATAATTTCCCAAGTCCTAATAGACGCGACTCACGAAGCCTAAGGATCAACAACTACTACCACCTTCATGTGGCGCCTTACCATTGATCAAAAAAAATAAGATAATTTATAAACACTCGAAGTCATGTGTAGGATGTGAGAGAAAACCTCATAGAATCTCACCAAGGATTCAACAATAATATTCCAACATCTTATTAAAAAATAATGAATTAAATTTTAAATAAAAATATTTTAAATTTTAAAAGAATATTTAAAAAAAATTCATTCCATACATTTAATATGATGGAAATATATTAAACAAATGGCATAAAAAATATTTCATATAAAATATTTCTTATAAATTCAGAAGTTTTGATAAATAGTTTACAACAATATTGTCACACACACATAGATATATATATATATATATATATACATTTCAAATAAAAAAAGTGTGAAACCTGTTCATATGCCTAAAGGTATGATATTTATAGGATAAGGTACTCCACACAATCAAATAGTTGACATGAAATTATGTGTACACACATTTCTCTCGATACGGACAAATAAGTACTCATGGACATCCAGTTAGGGATGTGATTATTGTGGATATATTTTTACTATTGAAAATCATAGAATGTTTTCTGAATAACTCACTAACTACCAAAGGTTTTCATGTTATCTAATAAAAAACAAATATTGGAATTTTTTTAAGACTTCTTAAAAAATTATTCATGCAATTCCCCATTTCAAACATTTAAATATTCCATTTTAAAACAAAATGGGGTTTTAATGGAATAATTCCCTTTCCAAGATAAAACCAATGGGTTTCTATGAAATTAATTTTATTCTATTTTTTGTAAATACAATTTTAAATCAATTATATCAAATTAATTCCATAAATTGAATCCAAAAATTTAAATTTCACATTATTCCATCAATTTACCAAATACAACTCAATTTAATAGTATTTGGGGTCTTTCTATATTTCAGGAAAAAATATACAATTTCAAATTCAAATCCCCCAATTCAATGGATTTGGGTTTTTAATTTACTAATTGAAATATATTTCAAGACATTTAATTTAAATCATACAATTTATTTTAAAACATTTTGTTTAGTAATCATAAATTTTTCCATTATAAGGGAACCTTATACATTGGGATTATAAGATCTAGAAACTCTATACCCTAATTGGGTATGACCACTGAAGAATGATGAAAATGGTATTCATGAATTACATAAATATGCATGATCCTAAAAAATGTTATTAAATCTAAATATGAACACTTTGTCCTATAAAACCATTTGGAGGAAAGAGGAGATGGTGGAAACAATATAACAAGATTAGGAAACTTATAGGGAGAAGATCGAACATTGTTCACCTAGCTTCAATTTTCATATGAAGGGTATAGGTGGGGAAAAAATATAGGGTGACACCAAGGAAGCGGAAACTGAATGGGTTTCGTATAGATTTTTCAGTACCTAAAAGAGGGATTTAATGATTTTAAAAATTAATTTCATATTTAAAAAAACTCAAACACACGTTATCCCATCGAGGGCCACATTGTTTATTCAAACCATGAACCTTAGAAATATTCCACTTTTAATGGTTACAAATTCTCCCCTATGTGGGAGAAAACTTGTCAGACCATGTTCCAACCATGCAAAACCTCATTTCCTCGATTTTCATAGTTTTGAAAAACAGTGCACCAATTCTGGATATCCTCGAAACATAAAAACCAAATCCAATGTTTTCACCTAAAACCACCCAAAATGAATGAAAAAAACATGTTTAAAATTGGGGATTAGAAATACCTAAAAATATTAAAAATATGTTATAACCTCCCAACCATGGAATCTTTATTTCCACATAAATCCTACTTAGAAGATTCTATGCCAAAAATATGAATCCTCTACTCATCTATATGTGGCCCTCACCCACATATCATGATTATCAAAACCATTCTTCTATAGAAATCAAAAAAGGTATCAAATTCCCATAAAGTAATATAGTTTCATAATCAAATCTCCTGAATGGACATTCTGTTAGTTATAAATTAAGATCATCCTCAATATCACTCAAACTAGGAATACGATGTGGACCATATAGATACTTTAATAATTGAGACACATGGAAAACATTTTTTATCTACGTCTTCTATTGTGGATGTTCTAAATGGTAAAAAAAATCACCCACATGCTCCAAGACATAAAAGGGACTCATAAAATTAGGATAAATATTCCCTTTCCTCCCAATGTGTTGATGACCCAAATGAGGTGAAATATTCAAGAACACTTGGTCACAAATAGATAATTCCAATGGTATGGGAAGATGATTAGCATAACACTTGTAATGAAACTATTACGTAAGAATTATAGGAAGAATCAAATGAATCATTGATGTCATATCTTTATCAAATCTTTTCCCAACCAATGTTCATTCTCCACTCATTTAGCAGCATAATGAATATCTACATGGATGGCCATACAAGTCCTCAAAATGAGCAATTTTGACTACATATTGGTAACTATTGGTATAATAAAAATCAATCATCCCTAGATAGTCATCCCAGGATCCACTAATGCCAATAATTTTGGCATATATATTTTCCTAAAAAATATTTATATCTCTTTCTATCTATCCACTCTATTATTAATGGGATTTCGTACTCTGGAGCTGAGATACTAGTGATTCCTAGAGGCCTATCACAAAATGAGAAGTGAAATGAGGGACTATATCAGAAATTATAGAATATGTCGCTTTCTGAAAATGAAAAATCTATTTCATTTAGATACTTCCAAATTACTAAAAATTGGTTATTTCATGAATGGGTATAAAGTGAGATGATTTATTTTCATGATAAATCGAAACCTATATCACATTCTTCTTTCTATGGATATATAGTAACCTGATCACAAAGCCTATATAGATATCATTGATCTTTTATGTTGGAACTGTAAGTGTATAAATAAAACCCAAGTGCTTCTATTTCACATCCTTGACATATTGGAACATATAAAAATGACGGAGAAATTCATAAATTCTCTTTCTCATACTTGGACACCATAATTTCTGTATCATTTATTAGAAAATATTTGTGGTTCCTTGGTTCACTTCATAGTGGGATTAATGGTAACCCAAATCATATAATTCATTTTCTCTAATGACAGAAAAATGTTATTATGATAGAATTTTATGCCCTTGGTGGATAATGAACTGTCAGTCATGGTAACTACATTATAAAGAGTGTCTCGAATTTTCTGGAACTCATCATCATACTATTGTTCCTAAGGGATTATCTCAATAAGGTTCAGTGTTTGATGAAAACTTGACAAATAAACCTTTGACCCTGATTTCGAGACAACCATATAGAACTATGAAAAGACTTACCTCATGTTCCTCTCTTACAAAAATTCAATCATGGATTGGGATGTAAGTTTACTACTCAAAGAATCTATGACGACAATAACTTTCCTTGAGGTATAAGTGATGTGAATTTTTAAATATTTTAGGTATTCCACCCATTGACTCTGGAAGATATTGAAATAATTTTGAGAAAACATATAACTCATTATCTTATGGACTAAACACATGGTAAAAATTGCTCCAAAAAGGTAGTTTTGTGATATTTTATGTGCATGCATCACCACCGCGAGTTCAAGGTCATGGTTTGAGTAATTATTCCCATGTGGAAAAACCTGATGGGATCCATATATAATGAAATGATCAACCCTCATAGGAACAGATCCCAAAACTGAACCAAGTGCATCATAGAATACCCCACGCCCTGCCCGAACTCTAAGAGATTCATCACTAAAATAGTAGTTAAAGTCATTTAATCTCAATAAAAAAATTCTACCCTTTATTATACAAGGAAAACATTACCCCCTTCAAAGTTATAGAATTCATTAGAGAACCCAAATTTTAGAATAATCCAACACACTGATGATAATACTAGCTAGACCCAAGAAGAATTAGATCTCCAAACCATTTCATGGTTGCTCCGATATCATAACTACAATTATGTTTGGGCATCAATTGAAATACCATGTTTTGACACCACGTGTCCTAATATTTTCACTTCCTGAATCCATATATCACATTTCAAAAATAGGGAATAAATTTGGTGATTTCTCAACAATTCCATGACTACTATCCAATGGAACCCATGATATTACTTGTATATAGACATTACAAGGATTTCAACCACAATGACTACCTATATTTTATAAATATACTAATGGAAAATCATATTTATTAGTTCCATAAAGACTATAATAGCATCATATAGACTGATATTCATGAAAATGTACCCATAATAGTTGTACCTTCTCCATAATGTAGTTTTAAGAATGTGATATTATTTTATTTTCAACTGATTGTAACCAGATTAAAGATCAATTTTCAAGAAACAATTATGCACTTTTGACTGTTGAAATATATCAATAATCCATGTATTGAAATATTTTTTCTTTCCCATATATCGATTGAGTTTTTGGTAATATATGAAAAGGTCAAGTGAACCATCAGTATTCTTTGAAATGTGTAACATCTCTGCCCAAGGTGACACACTGAGATATATAGATCCTTTATGTAGAAGATAATAAAAATGAGCAATTAACTCACTCATTTTAGTTGGTTTCATCTGGTAAGATTGGAACATACAGTAGTTGAGTATCATTTGTCAAATCAATGGATATATCAACCTCCCTTACCATTAGAAAACCTGATATATTGGAAGGAAACACATTGGAAAACTTAATGAAAATTTGATGGAGAAAACCTCTCAAAGAATATCACTCTAGATCAAATATAGAACACATATATATCTTTCTCAAAATCTGAATAAGAAGGTTCGACTATAATCGTCCTCATGTCCTATTGAACTTGAATGATTCAACAATCCCTATCAGGTGTTGTAAAGGAGACCCATTAATCATAATAATCAATATGAGATTTATTGGAAATGATCCAACATTTTCTAAATATGATTTCAATATATCTCATGTTTGGATCCATAAAACTCCAAGAATGATCGACAACTGATATGGAGAAATAACAAGAGGGACTAAAGAGGCCATGATATCTCTTTGTTATAAGGGTAGTAGTAATTTCCATCACATAATAAAAAATATCCAAATGAGTATTTAGAATATTAAAAACATAGGTTGAAATAAATGAATGATATGCACAAATATCAAATAATTTAGGCACTAATGATGAATCTATAGTGATGGTACCTCTCACAGTCAGAAGACCAATATCTCTTTCCTATAAAGACTATTCCACTGCATGAAGAAGCTCAATTATTTTTTCATGTGGTTGGAACAACTTTCTATGTGAAGCATATAATTTCATTTTAATGATAATAGGAACTACTGATCTTGTGATATTATAAGGAGGTGAATAAACATTCAAGAACCTTTGTAGGTGACCCAAACGACCACAATATCCACATAACATAAGTTCCCCATTGAGAACTCACATATACACACTAGGATTTCCAAAGTGGTAGAACATTATAGGGCCGCTTCCAGGAACTATTGGAGGTCTAGAAAAACCTTGCTACCGAGAACCACCATGAGAATCACTATACTTCCTTTTTCCCTTATAAGAAAACACACTTCCACTTAGAAGATATAAACCTCTAGAAACCCCAGATGTGCTATCCATGACCACATTTTCCATCAATTATCTATCTAGTTAATCATCATAAGAACGAATATTTAGAAAGAAAACTAGAAAATGGATATCAGATCATTTTCCCAACTTGATCTTTGATGTCTTCATATTATTGCACGATACTATATTAAGGGAAAATTATTAGCTCATAAAAATGGTATTCATACTCTATCACGGACATTTTAGTCTTCTCAAACATAAAATACTCAATACCCATGTCCAACAATGTAGACTATGGATATAATTTTTCATCAAAAAATATCCTTGATGACTTTCCAATATATACCATCATGTTTCCTTGCTGTCACCATTGTTTCCCACAAATTTCTACTCAATCCTTCTAGAAAAAAGGTAGGTCACTTCACCTTGATTCCATCAAGTCTTTTTAAGAACCAAAAAATGAACAATCAAAACGATCCATTTATAATACTCTTGATGATCATTAGAACATCTCATCATTAGTGGAATTAAGAAAATTTAATCATGATAATGATTCTAGTGATTGTCCATTTGAGGTTCCACAACTGGATCCTATACATGAATTGGTGGTCGTTCCTATCCTAGAGTTTGGATAATACTCATGACCACATCAACCAAGCTTGGATCTATGAGAAGATTTAGTAACTAAGGTTCCTCAGTAGTGTCCTCATGGATTTTTTCCACATCTTTTATTAGGAATGATTCTATATAACATCACCATACAACAAATTATAAATCATTTATAACAATCAAAAATAGAAACAAGGAAATTAATCCCAATAGAAACAAGAATTGGATTTCAATATATCCAAATAAAAAGTAGGGAAAAGACAAGAACCAATCCCCAAGACATATTTACCAAACCGACCTTATTGACATAAGGCACACTTCGATGAGACTTGTCTAGGCACTCAATCACAACAAACCTCTACTTCCAAACAAGATCACATAACTGCATATTGACATCAAGGAAGGATGATTAACCTACACCTCTAATAAAACTTTTTAAGAAAACCATCTTGGCTATGTTGGTTACCAAAAAAACGAAATGGTTTTGACATAGACCAAAGGGAATTAATGATCCCCATGGGTTCCAAAGTAGAACCTAGAATAAAAAACAAAATGTTGTGGCCAAATTTACACAAAAAATAGAAAAAAGTTAAACAAGTCTGTATGCCTCCAAGAAAAACTCCACAGTGAGAAGTGTACTAGAAGTGAAATAATTATGAACACCCAATATACTACTATATTGTTATAAAAAAATATGATAACTTCTCTTGTCACAATGGATGAAACTCACCATTCCCAAGGATCAATATCTACTACCACCTCTAAGTGGAACCGTACACTTTCTTGAACATAAAAGAAGATAATCTATGAATAGTTGAAGGCACATATAGTGTGTGAGATAAAATCCCATTTTGATCTCACCATGTATTCTACAATAAGATACCAAAATTTAATTAACCAAATAAAATTTTCAATTTAAAAAAACATATTTTTCATTTCAAATGAATAGTTATACAAATCATGATTTACATTTCATACGATTGAAATAATTAAATCAAATGGACTCACAAAAATTTTATATAAAATAGATTATATTAATTCAGAAACAAGGGAAAACATTAAAAAAATAATGTAATATATTTATATTTCAAATACTAATAAGAGAGAATCATGGTCCTTTTCCTAAATATAAAATATTTTTATTATAAGGGAATCCACAC
Organism: Viscum album; assembly: GCA_963277665.1. NCBI lineage: Eukaryota > Viridiplantae > Streptophyta > Magnoliopsida > Santalales > Viscaceae > Viscum > Viscum album. The sequence goes on from OY728122.1 coordinate 1,185,725,091, forward strand.
ACTCAAATTGTTTACATGCCATTATTTGTACATACATTCTCCTTGATACAAAAAAATGAGTATTCATCACCATCTCATTAGGGATGTTATAATTACAAATTTATTTTTAGTGTTGTAAATCATAGAGTGTTTCCCATATAACCTAGTAACTACCTAAGGATTTCATTTTGCTTAATGATAAAATGATGGGAAATTTATTTCTAGACTACATAAATTAAAATTCATCACATTACACATTTCCAATATTATAATATTCCTATAAAAATGTAGACAATTGTTTTAGTCAAATCATGAATTTTTTCATGTTTAAACCATTGTGTTTCTACCCAAATATTTTTAAGATATTTTTATCAAATAAATTTTTTAAATCAATTCATTCAAAATAAATTTTCAATTTAAATCCATCAATTTGTGTTTCACATAATTCCATAAATTTCACAAATACAACCCAATTCAATGGAATTAGTGGTTTTTTCCAATTTCATGAAAAAACATACAATTTATAATTCAATCCCCCGAATTAAATGGAATTGGGTTTTGAATAATCTAATTGAAGTCAATTTCATAAAATTGAATTTGAATGAAATAATTTAATTTAAATCCTGAAATTTTGTGTATATAAAATTTGGAAAAGATATCAGAAACATTTTATAATGGTATCATGAGATCTTCAAACTCAAAACCCTAATTGGGATTCACTAGTGAAGAATGATGGCAATTAGATTCATATTTCACACCTATATCATAGATCTAACACAAAATCATGCAATTGAAATGGATTTTAAAAAAACCCTATGGAGGAAAATGATATTGTGGGATAAAGGTAAATGGATAGTAAACTGACCGAGGAAAAATCAGTCACCATTCTCATTGATTTGATTTACTTATATATGGGTGTAAAGGTGCCAAAAATTCACTTGGGATCCTCTAGGGATGAAAACCCTGAATGGGGGTCGTACATGTCCACTGATCACCAAAAGAAGGGTTTTCCTGATTTTAAAACACAATTTCATAATAAATAAAATCATATGCATGGTAGGCTGGGTAGGGCCACAAGGTTTAGACAAAACATATTCCCAAGTAGTTCACAATTTCAATGGGTTGTACAGTGTATTGTTTGGGGTACATAACTTTACAAACCATGCAAAAACTGTGCAACACGTCATTATATCTCCTTACACGATTTCCTTTAGCAGGGTGTGCAATTTGGGAAAACCATGCACCAAACATGCACTACCAAAAAACATTCAAAAAAATACACAATTTTACACTATATAACACCAAAAGAAACCCAACCAAAAAAACTATAAATAATGGGTTTAGAAATACATGAAAACATTGACAAGTTTTTATAGTTGATAAGGATAAAATAAGAAAACAATGTGATTAAAATATAATATATTCTAAAATTAAAATTAAAATTGGAAAACAAAATTGGTTGCAGATATATAATCCATATCATATCTTTTATCAAAATATATGGTAATTTATAATCATTTTTAATGATAATGGATTATTTTAATTTAAATCTATCTTGTAATTCCATCTATGTCCTTTCCCACCTTTTTAAATGAAAATCCCTTCCCTATATTTAGTAAACAAAAATGAGAAATAGAGATCAAATGATCCATATCCATTTCACTTACCAAAATCATAATTCATATTATTTATGTTTTGGTCATCCAAAATTCCAACCCTTATTTCCTTAATACGATATTTAAAGGCTCTGATTCAAAGATGAGTTAATTAGCTTAACCGAACACTTTATTTTATACATTCTTATGTTAAATACAATAAATATATGGATTTATTATATAATAATAAAATTATTTCCTTAATATATTAAAACTTTAGTATGATTATGAAACAACCATTATCCCCCCATTTTCTATCAAATGATACTCGATAACGTCTGCCATGTGTACTTTTAGACTACTACCTCCCTGAAGCAATACAATTCATTTTGGTTTAAAAATTATATGGATTGTTATAAGGGAGGATATAATAAATATATATGATATATTGTATATTATAATGTTTCTTTATATGTCAATTATTATATTCCTATCATTCCATCCACTAGCTGAATAGTATAAACAATATCATGACCTTCCGTCTATACAAATGGTGTAATATATTTTTTCCACTACTAAATATTTTAGACTTCTATAATTAAATACATAATTAATATATGTGATATTTATTTCATGATTTAGATTCTAGAGATGATGGAAAAAAAGTCAATATTTTTTTAATGAAATTAACGAACCAAAATACCAATTAAAAATAAACCAATTATTACCTAAAACTTTGATTTTAACAATGATATGTTTTAAATCATAGAAAAAGGATTATAAGTACTTAATATATGATATAAAATATACTAGTATATATATTTAACAGTTTATTAATAATACTATATTTAATATACAAGAGTTTTAACAACTACATAGGGTTTCAAACATGAGGTAAGGGTATATTTTACAATTTCATCATTATTTTGGATGGTTAATTTTGAAGTATCTATTAGGGGTATAAATTAATCATTCTATATTAAATCCAATATATTTTATTCTCATATATTAATTTATATATGATAATTTTTTTCTATTAGTTTTCTCTCATTATGTACGGAAGATATCAAAATATTGTTTTTCAAGAAAAATGATTTTGTTTTTTATACTTAATCTGGAATCTATAACTTTCATGACCATTTTTTCCATAAAATGTCTAAAATATTGTCCTTATAATTTTCCAATGATTAATTAAATAAATTATTTCCCATGTTTTACATTTTTGAAATTAGTTCAGAAATAAAGATATTTTCATTTTATGAATGAGATACTTTTTTGAAAATTTAACAACTACGAGAATAGAATATTTAATTTATGTTATATGAAAAGAATGAATTATCTTATGGGTTTTGGGGAGAGATGGAGTCCGCAACACCGCCCCTCTCGAACCCGACAGATGCGAAAAACCCTAACCTTCGAGTCAGATCCTTTGAATATGTGGTTGCTGGAAGATCCGTAGATGATATTCCTCAGAAGGCTGAGGCTCCTGAACTCAAAATATCACCCATGTTCTATTAGCATAGAGGGAAAGACGTGATTTCCTTCTCAGAAGATGAGGTAAAATCTCTTGCAGAAGGTTTTCACTTTACTGTAGTTGGCAAATTCCTGAATTGCAAAACTTCTCTGAAATACCTTCGTTCTGCACTTGAATCTATGGGATTTTTGGGTTTCAACTTAGGACTCCTAAACTCTTCTCACATAATCTGTAGATTCTGGACTAAAGGTGAGTATTATAGGTTATGGGTCCGTAGATCTTGGTTCTTTGGTGGCTGCTTTATGAATGTTTTAAAATGGAAACCAAAGTTTGATCCGCACATTGAATCCCCGGTCATGCCAATCTGGGTGGGATTTCCCGAACTACCATTACACCACTTTAATCAAAATTCTTTGTTTCCTATTGCTAATCTCATTGGTAATCCTTTGAGACTAGATTCTGCCACAAAGTCACTTTCTAGGCCTTCTATTACTGGAATTTGCATCGAAGTGGATGTTTCAAAGCACTTACCCTCACATATTTGGATTCAGAGTGGTAAGCTTGGTTTCTCTCAAAAGCTTTTATATGAGAAATTTCCTGAATATTGCCATAATTGTCTCAGACTTAGTCATTCCTCCATTTACTGTAGCAGAAAACAGGACTTTCATAAGGTTAAAAAACCCACCTAGGTTGAAAAGGGCATAAGGATGGTACCTCCCAAGTTGAACAAAAAGTTTTCACAAGTATATTGGATTATACACACAATTATAAAAATCAACTTTCAGATTTTACTGATGCAGTTATTGAAAATACGATTACACCCTCTAAGATTGAACCTAATGGAACCCAGCACTCTAGTGATTCTAAAAAGACCGAACCTCAGATTTCCCTCCCCCTTCAAAAACAAAATGACACTACTGTACCAAATGAAAACTTAGAGGAAGAGGATCATGATGACTTAGATTCTAATGTTGAGGAAGATGACAAATCAGTTTCGATGGAAGAATCCTACTTAAATAATATGGCCAAAAAAGGTAAAAAACCTATGGTTGATGAGGATGGGTACATCACTCCACACCCGAGAAAAACTAGAAGACGTAAAGAATACTCAAACATAGAACGTACCATTGTTACCAGATCATTGGACATCTCTATAGCTGAGCATGTAGAAATATCCCAAGAGAAGTCTCAAGTCGAGACTCCCAAACAAGAACCTGCTAATGATCCTCAGGAAATGCCTCAAGTATCAGTTTCCAGTACTGTTATGTACTACTTCTCTCCGCTTTTTGATGAACATGATATTCATGAATGGATCAAGCATATGGATATACAACAGGAGATTGATCATCAAGAGCTTTAGGAAGGTACGATTTCAATTGAGCATTATCTTTATATTAAAAGATCCATCTCCACTGAAAAATCAATGATGAACAGAAAATCAACTTGAAGCTGGCCTGGATGTTGCTCTTGTCTTGAATATCCCTGATTTAGAGATTTCAGTACCTTTTTCTTATTTATAGTTGTCTTGAGATTCTATATATTGGAATGTTGCTGAGTTTTATGGAATATGTGTCTCTGGATTATTTTTGGATAGTCATGATCAGTATGAGGATTCAGTTTGAGGTATTTTAATGGCCTAGACTACTATCTCACATATCTTAATTTTAATCAGATGATTTGGATCTTGAGTCTTTTGGTTTTCTGCTTCCTCCTACAAAGGTCAGCTCTTTTTCTCGATATGGATGAAATGGTTTGGATTAATTGAATCTGCCCAGTTATATTTTTCTCTTTCTTGGAACTGGTTCTAATCTGGTTAGTGGAATTCTAAATGAGTATGAGAAGATATGGCTATTGGTTTCAACTTAATACAGATTTCTCTCATTTTGAATCAGTTTGCAGTCCTTTCTAGTTTACTTCATTGCTCAACATCTGATCTTCCAGACCCTACTCTGAAACAGACCTAGATTTTTGGAATTCTGCTCTGTTTTTAGTTGGTTTCTTCTGTTTTTTCCAAGACTCCTGGAACGCTTGTTGGATATCAATTATGCTATGTCTGTTTCAAGCAGTGTATGTGGTCTACAAATATGAAAAGTTTAGTCTGGTAAGCAGCCTACCTGATTTATTGGATGGAGCTCTCTCATAATGAACCAGCCTAAAATCTTTGAGCAGACTGGTGATTTTCTTTGGATGACTTTATATTTTTGTTTTCTTTTATTGAGTTTTTTTAATCCATTTAATCCATGTTGGTGTAAGCTATTTACACCTCGAGTTTTGTTTTGTACTCTTTTGATTTTGATAAATTTCATTGGTGGCATGAATTGCGAAACCAGTTCATGTCCCCAACTTCTCAAAAAAAAAAATGAATTATCTTACTATCATGAATTATCATTACATTGAAATTTATATTATAATTTTAAAATCATATTCCTAAATAATTTTTTTTTCATAATATTATTGAAATTCATTGATATATGAAAATGTTTATTTCTATAAAAAAATTATATTATGATTTTGGATGTATTTTCATCTTGGTAAAAATAATTTATTATATATGAATTGATAATTCTTATATACTCTAATGATAACAAAAACAATATATCTTTTTATGGATTTGATAAGTTTTTATATGGTATTTATTTATTTTCTATATTCTTGTTCTTCTAATATTTATATTTTTCATTTTTAGATCATATTGGCTATATTGTAAAATTTATTCATTTGATGAATGAATATGATTTATTATATGATGTGTGGGGATCAAGATTTCGTTTTCCATTGACAAATTCTTTGAAATAATGTGAAGAAATACATTGGATTTTTTATTATTAATTTAACATTTCTATATTTTTCTGGGTGAAATGCCTTGAAAAATATTTTTCGATGTCTTGGAACAATTCCCCAATGATAAGTTTCATATGTCTGAAATAATTCATTATATCATTATGAAATCAGTTGTTGATTCCCATGGGATTATTTTTAATAGTTATTATATCCTTGTAAATCTATCGAGGTCATGTGATTTATAATTTGAAATTATTTCACAATAAATTATTCTTTTAATTTTTTACATTCCTTATTTATAACACCACATGTTTTTATGAAATAAATGTTTTTATTTTGTTGAAATAATTTAATATTTTCCATATTTTTCATTTCACACATCCCTAAATATAGTTTTTTATATGAAATCACAATGTTATTTATTATTTGTACACAAAACAAAGAAAATTTTTCTTCCATGAAAATAATAGATTAGATTATGGTACACCTATCACTTTTTTTGGATTGAATTACACATAGTGCTGAGTTCCTTCAATTACAAGCATGAAACTGAATAACTAATTGAACTAAACTATAATTTAATTATTATATTATTATTAAATTATTATTATATTTTCCACCTATCCATTAGAATTATCGTTATGAATAGTATTAAAATATTATAAGAAAATATTTTGTTTGAAAACTACGATGTACTATACATATATAAATTTATATTATTATAATATTGTTATAGTTTTTACCTAGCTAGTGGAAAGAAAATTATGACTGTAATTATTTAATTTTGTAAAATATATTTTTTATATGAATATAAGAAGATTTATTTGGTGATCAATTAACTATAAATAAAAAACCCTTTTAAAAATATATGAGATCCTTCACAGGAATGCTAAATTTATGAAATAAACCACATTTTACCTCAACAAATCAATTAAACAATTTTTTTTAAATTATGTTAATTAGTTATATATATATATATATATTTATTAATTCAACTATCTTATGTTCATCTTATATGTTTTTAATGGAGAGATATGAATAAATCCAATTTTACACATAATGATTTTTTAAAAAGGTAATTCTACCTACTATTAATGGTCCAACTATTTTAGAAATATATTTTTTTGAAAATTTTATATATTTAATTTAAAAAATGAAATTATTATTTGAAATAAAACTATAAATAGTAACTTTGGGTGTATTTTTGGTATTTTTCTGTGAATTTCTAATTTTTGATGATTAGTGAAAACATTGAAGTTTAATTTAAAGCTCCATTTTCATCAAATTAATATATCTTGTTTAATTGTATATGAATTTGGTTTAAATTATATTTAGATATATCATTAATATATTAATTATGTTTAGTTTGTTTTAATAAATAAAAAATTGAAATTGGATATAAATGTTTTTCAAACATTTGAACATTTTTACTTAAAAAACACATTATCTCATTCTGTGTGGGGGATTATTTTTAAAATAATATCTGTCACTTATGTGAATTTAATTTTGAGAAATTGACTCCATATTTGGAATAATATTAAATAATAATTTATAATAATTCTATATTAAATTTGGACCAAATTTTTCAGGGAATTAAAATTTTATTATCATTCCAATTAAAGAAAAACAAGCGTACTAAATGATTAAACATTGAATATAATGTTTCAAAATTGCCCTAAACTCGTCTAAAACCCTTTTGTGGCCATATATTGACCTCAAAACTTCATTTATATAATTTTTTGTGTTATATAATTTTTTTGTATGTAAAAATGTGGGAGCACATAAATTCTTTTAAAAAAATCCATCACATCCCATTCCCCCACATAAAAAAGGTCACCCACCAACTCAAATATTCACACTTGTAAAGACTATTGGATCATCCGAAAACTTCTTAAATATGTTATAAAATTATCTACCTAGATCCTTGATTCATCCATTTTATAATAAATCCATATTAGGATGCCCACTGGTTAAAACCAAAAGAAGTTACCTAAATAAGAGGTAACATCCTTCAAAAGAATATTTTATTTTTTTCATTCCCCACCATATAAATTATTCATATATCAGTAGTATATATTAAAATAAGTATCCTTAATAAATTTTTTTGTTTTAATTTTAAGGGTATGACCTAAAAGCACCAACAATTCTACCAAATGGGTTACATAATAGTTAATTTTGTGTACTACAGACATTCGCCTCACAAACCAATGTCATTATTCTTATATTACCACATATCAATGATGAGAATAATTATTTAATTAAAATTTATATATAAAATAAATGAAATATTCTATTTCATAATGACTATTTAATTATTATATATATCATACCTTCAGGTTTTCCATTTTGCCGGAATACTCTACTGTCGTTTGTAGACATGTGGACTACCACCTCCTGAAAGTGATGTGTTTCATTTATATATTAAATGGAATGTATTGAGGATGAGTTAAATAATTTTATTTTATATATATTAAATAATAATTCTGATTTAATGATAATACATATATATAGTATTTACTTTTCTTGATTATTTTAATATGACATGAAAATAGAATTAATGTAAATGCGTATATAAGACCTACCATATCCAGGAAAAGTGTATTTCATTTTATACTAATATAATTTATAGATTATTACAAATAAATATATAATGAATATATATATGATATTTATATCCTTTTTATAATTATGTAGATTATTAAATAATTATATATGTAAGATTAACAAAAATTTAACAAATCAAAACACATGTGAAAAACCAAGAGGTTATTACCCAAAACATAACATTAACATGGAGTTATTAATAAAACGGTAATAAAAATAATAATTAAATCATTTATGGTAAGATATAATTGAATATGGTTATTTAATATGATTATATTGACATTATATTTATTATAAATGTGGTTTAAATGTGTATGATGATATTCAAGACATTATGTTAGGGGATTTATGGTCTCACTTTTTTGTGTGTGAGACTTTTGAATTATTCTGGACCCATTTAAATTCATTAGATTATATAAAAAATGAATGTACTCTAGGATAATTATCATTATTTTTTTTATTTATGTACCTATTTTATGATCTAAATTCTATGGGGTTTTACATTTCAAATGTTACCAAATTGGTGAGGTAGTTTTTTCATAATTTTCCTTCATTGAGACACATGTGTTGTTATGCACCTATATTTTTTTATGAGGTGTGTTGAAATCCACTTGAAATGTTTAATCATGAATCAATATATATTCATAATTTTATATTATTCATTTTATGTTATTATCTAATGTGATTATGATTCAATAATAACAATGTAATATATGTTTATTTATACAATCTCATCATTTATCAAGATTGATTATGATTATGCTTCTGTTGATAAAATACTATGATAAATTTCTCATGAATTATCATTATATTAAAATACTCTCATTTTCATGATACATTCATATAATGGTTCCCTTTTTACCCTCATTGGTACTTATGATAATTAATACTTTATTTTTATGAAAATAAAACCTTATTTTTCTCTTCTGTCTAAAATATATTTTATTTAAAAAAAATTAAAATATGATATTGTTTTTTTTTCTGAAATGATATTTTATGATCGATTTCAAATTAAAATTTATTTTTAAATTTTATTATTGTTTTAAAAAAGTTTCTTATATATTTTCAAATATATATTTCAAATAAAAAGGTTTTCAAAATAATTTTAGTTTTAAGATGCGTTTTTTCATATGAGAAAGGATATTTTCCTCATGTTATGTTTTTAAAAGAACTTCAAAAATTATTTTACATATAAAAAGTCTTCCATTAGTGTAACTAATTATATTAAGAAAATATGATACAGTGGTACCATTCATATTATTTCATTGATTAGTATATGTTTTGATTACATGGTTTAAATGACATGATTTTTTCCATGGGTTTTACACTTCTGAAACACTCTTATTTTCACGGGTCATTATTTAATGAAATGATTATGAAACCTATCTTATTACCAAAGGTTATTAAATGATGACATGTTTATGATACCCATTTTATTTCATGGGTTCTGATATGACAAATGTATAGGATCATGTGGTACACATATGTATGATTTCATTATGAGACCCATGGGACCTATATCTCCCTCCAATGCAGTGGGTAAATATTTATACCTCATGATATAGACATGGACTGAATGGGGAGTGGACGATGTCCATTAAAATACTTTTCCCATTGAGACGGTATTGGGTGTGAGCCATGACTACTAATATAATCTTCAGAATGAACCTTGACTTCAGTGATGGTTTGAGGAGTGAACCCATTCCACTATAATGAAATGGATGAAAATGGGGACGATGGTGTGTCACAACTAGTAGGTTTAGCCCCAATGAAGTTACCTGAATGGTTTTTTCAATGATTCATTACTTATTGGAAATGATATTGTATGAATACATGTCTTCCACACAATCTATTTATTATTCCAATTTTATTCTATCAGGGAAGAAGATATTGATTCCATTATGATTCATGCCTTATTTTCATCCAATATATTTTACATGACTCATGTGTACTATAATTGTATATAAAGGGTATGATTTTCAAATGTTATTATCATGTTTCCATACACTAATATACATGTTATTCTCATGTATCTCCTTTATTTACACTTACATAGTAACTAATCACACCCTTTAGAATCATTCCATTCCCTTGGTTTGGAAGAATGTTTTTAAGTGGGAGTATAACAGGGAAATGCATTTTTGGGAGAAATTTGTTATCATTTAGAAAGTAAGAAGATTTTATTCCATGTTTTAAAAGAAACTAAACTATTACAGTCCCTATGCATGTAACTTTTTAATATGCTAAAAATTAATCTAAAATTATACGATATCCAGGTATGTTATACGAAAAATATTATATTGTTATATTCCACTGTACGAATACCAATAATGAAAATATTATCTCATATATTTATAGTGTTTCTCTTACCTATGAATCTAGGAAGAGTATTAAGATTCATATGTAATGTTCTAGTAATGTTAAAAATGTTTTTCTCTAAGAAAATACAATGTTTTATTTTATGTTTTGAAATGTAATATTAAATTAATTTATGTATGTATTTTTCTAAGACTAATATACAATTAATTCATTTATAATGTGATTCCTTTTATTTATTTTGAATGTAATAATGTTAAAAATAGATCTAGGATACTACCATTATAGTAATCATAGAAACACTATTGACTGACCGTCTAAAAATATAAGATTACATTTTCCATCAAGGAAAAACATGATGAAACTTTCTTCCGACCCATGTAAGGCTCTCAGTCACTAATTAGTATAGAATAATTTATATCAACATTATAGAAGACAACTTATATAAATATTAAATCCATGTTATCCTATAGTAAAAATAGTCGACCAATACAGAGGATGGTGTTGTATGGCTATATCCATAAACATAAGATATTTCCCAAACAGTTCTACTACAACAACATTGGTTCATATTATCAATATATATCATATAGATATGTACAACCTACATTTATTTTTTCAACACCAAGTTACTTAGATGTACCAATACATTATTTCATAAAAAAATATATTAGGTAAGGTGATATAATGGAATGCGTATCTCCTAAATAAAATAAGGCATAAACTGTAGTACACAAAAATAAATATGTACGTAGAATGACATATGGATCTCTTAACTATAGAAATGATTGAGCATTAAATAAAAATGGTCAAATATACTACCTCCATGAAATTAATAGAGACCATCTAAATGGGTTCACAATTATATTTGAATAAACTAAACACCTCATAGATTTCATATGTTGCCCTCATCATCTCTCTTATGATCCCATGCTAGAGCATCCTTCTATTACAACATCAACTGAATAATCACTAATGAATGATCCTACGGTAGAAAATATACTTTATGTTATCTGTTAATAATATTTGGCCACCATCCCCACTAGTATCCTAATCCTCAACATGAAAAAATGAAAATTATTTGTTGGTCTTGGTATGAGAACCACTACACATAGAGAATCTAGAGGATGAGGAATGAAGCCTACATCTATTTTTCCAAAATCTATTCCTTCATAGAAATAATGGACATCAGACCATATGCTAACTTCATGAGGAATCTGGATGACACATTTCTAAAAATAACCTATTTCTATATAGAATAGTCTAAATGACAACTTATCTCTCTATAATAAATATATTTGTAGAAAAATGTATGATGTGAAAATGGTATATATATCTATATGAAAATACTCATCAAAATTACTCTCCTTTGTGTCCTAATCTAGATTCATGTCTGAGGCATATTAGAGAATAGTTTCAAAATTGATCGTAAAGTACCACACACCTAGACTCTTTTATCAATGGGTAAATATCTCATAGTGACCGACCCCGTTGATGGATAAAGAAATAAACAATAGTCAAAACTAATCCTTATGTTTGTCCCATGAAAACATATACTCCTCATGATCCTTGAGGAACAAGACCCACCCCCATATTGCTTCTCCATATAATATCACCATAACAAATGATACAAATTTATCTTATGAAGCATAGGATATACTAAAACATATCTAAACCAACATAAACCAATATTCATTCATTGATTCCAAAATGGAGCCCCCATATTTCAAAAGAATATAGCCTTGAAAAAATTAGAGTTTCTTCCTCAAAGTTTAGTCATTATTGACGTCCACTCTACTGTGATCTACATGAACATCATACTAAATAGATTGAGCATGAACCTAATGAGAATATTGACCCAGGTCCATACTTATAAAAAAAATTTAGTGTATAAAAAAGGTATATTTGTTATTAATAAATTATAATTTTATTTATTTATTTATGTTCCATCATAATAAAAAGGATTACCCATTTAAAAAAAACTAATGGATTTTTTCCTGTCCTATGTCTCTACCCAGAAACATATATCACTTTTCATTGTATGATTATTAAATTTATTATATTATGCCTCAAATAATAGTTTGAACTAAATAAGTATGTCTTAGTTGGTCACCATTATTTACATGGCTTACAAACCTCATATGACAATATTTCAATGCCTAATCCTATAATATGAAATGTTCCAAACTCCAAACACCACCATATCAATCAAACTGAACAAATTATATGATTATTTAATTACCCCTACCCCTAAAGTTATTACTACTATGTTGTAAATGTCAAATAACGCATGGATTGGGGAGATGAATCGAGCATTTTTCATATATAAAAATATTAGTAATCACCCTCTAAGAGAACATAAAATAATGGGATATAATAGAAGTTAAACAAATCAACTCTAGTAAAGGTTTAGTAACATAAAACACATCTATTTTCAAGTAATATGATGCATAACTAAGTCAAATGGTATGGAAAACCATAAGAAAAAGAAATATAAAATAGGAAATGGACATGAAGTCCAATCGACTAACAATAAAACATAATATAGTAATATCCAAACTGATCTTCAACATCCTCATAGTGACTGGAAAAATAATTTATATATTCATAGGGTGATATTAATTATTATTAATTGAAGGACTCAATATATATCAATACATAAAAATGTAAAATAGATCCCAATTTATCCCAATAAACAAAAACTGTATCTAACTCATAACCAAAATATTTATAGTTTGTTACCATCCTCACCATGACTATATCTTGTCATGTACACATGAAATTGATACTTCTTACCCACTTCTTTTGCACTATACCCAAATGATATATGTATTGGGACATCTATCTCTAAAATAATCTATCCAAAATATGTCTAGGATACATTTCAAAAAATAAACCCCATGCATCTCATAATTTTATAATTTATCCACATCTACATATAGTAACCAAGTGGTTCCTAGGATTCTATATAGCCTATTCACCTTGTATAATTAATTGAGTGGTGTAACTCAAGACATTGATACATACACAATGAAATACAGATCAATACTTCATATCCAATACATGATATACCAATTATAAGAATTAGAAAAATAATATCAAGAGATTCATGTGTGTTATATAATAAAATTCCATTACATTACACTACACACATATATGGGCAATGATAACCATTTCATAGACCACCATGTAATACTAATAAGATATGAGTGTGGGTACAATATGTGTAGTTATCCATCCATCAATGAACAACAAGGATACTATAGATAACCCTCCTATTGTACACTAGGAATAAATTTATTTACTGACATGGGTGGGGTAGAATATGAAATCTCAGAATAAGAATTATATAACATATCCCACAATCACACTTTGGGGAAATAATGTAGTCATAATCCTAATAACCAATGTCATCAAACAGTCACCCTTCATCCACTATAAAAAGATATATATTTTTTATGAAAATATTATTTAAGGGAGTTTAATTAAGTTACTTCATTACTTTTGACAATTATCATTAGATTAATTTAATTCACAAACATTACCCCATTTTACTTTTAATTTACCTTCATAGTGATAATACATTACCTCTAGGAATAATCCCACTAAGTCCATGGTTTCTAAAGATTAACATATTTTCATAATTCCTTCATAAACCAACCCCTTTGTTCATGAAATTAAATATTCTTTTACCATTTGATAATTCCATGTACTCTTGGAAACATCATAATCTACCTTACTTATATACATAGAAAATCACATCATGGAGCCTCATCTAGTGGGGAAATGAAAGAAAACATTAAAAAAAATCAAACCATACAACAATTTAATAGATTTATTACAAAATAATTCATGATATAGTAATAATAACAATTAATCACAACATTAACATGTTTCATCATGTCCATTTCCCTCCCTAACATTCTCATGCATATCCTCATGTATATATTTATCATGAGAAAAACCTGCTGCCATAGACCTAGGGTTACCCACATGTATCTCTAAATTCATCATAGGATTAAATAAAATTTCATAGAAGTCATCAAATGTAGAGAAAAATAGAAATAATAAATAATCGAGATGTTATATTTGGAAATTGGTCCATCAAATAAGGCATTTAGCCGTTATAATGCCCCTAGAATTTAAAAGATGAACATCATCATCTATAATTATATGACTGAAAAAAAATATTTAGAATATATTATAACACAATTAATATTTAAATTTTTTCAATATTAAATAAATTTATTCCCTTTATTATATTCTGGTGCACACACAAATGAGGTTAAAGGAAACATAATACTATAATAAAATATTATTATTTAAATATGACCATTATATCTTATATCTTAAGTTAACTGGTATGAATAAAACTATATAAATTCTTAAAATAATTTGATTTAAATATGTATGAAGTAAATGTAATATTAATCTACTTTTTTCAAATAATATAAGAACCATAAGAATGTAAAATAAATATTTTCTGAAAAATTAAATTTCACTAAAAGGATATTTATAGGCACTTTGAAAATATAATTTAAAATTAATTTCTACCACTTTTAAAAAACATAATATGAAAAATAAATCAATTTTTTATATATATAAATTTATAAATTATTATTGAATGAGTTTTTTATATTTTTATGGAAATTTTAATTTTATTTATAACTAGGGAAGAATATTGATTTTTATTGAAAATTGAACTTTTCATTAAATTATTTATAAAGATAAATTAAATTTTAAATCATTTTTAAAGTATAATTAGTTCAATTTGATTTTTATTTAACTAATATATGTCATTGGAATAAATTTTGATTTGAATTATGTTATAATAACCTTTTAATATTTTTGATATTTTTTTTTCAAAATAAATTTTTTCGACGAGTCTACGAGTTTAATTTTAAATTGGATTTTGAAAAATTTGTAAATTGAATTTCGGAAAATTGAAACCATATTTTTAAAAGAAATAATTTATATTATCTAATAATAAAGAATTAAAATTTAAATATAATGAATAGTTAAAATAGTAAAATAAATAACTATTGTAGTTATTGTGAAAACATGTTTTCTCGGTGGACAATCAAACAATACAAGTCTTAAATTAACATTATACATATCTAAAACCCATTTTTAGGCCTTGTTTTGAATTTATAACATCTAACTATATAAAATTACATATCTTGGAGGGATGGGTTGGGAAAAATGTGGGTATCACATTATCTTCTCAAAAATTGAATGATTTTATTCACCCCCACTTATTAAACTCCTCCCACTATTATATCCTCATGACAATTAAATAACCAATTTTTTATCCATTATCTACCCAAATATATTACATTATTAAATCCCCACATCACATAAGCCTTATTTTTTCCTAGTAATCCATCATATTAAGGATTTAGATATATAGCTAATGAGGCTCTTTGATGAATATGTACAATTCCTAAAAATATGTATTTATTTAATTTTATTCATAAAAATCATTAAAATAATACTAAATTTTGATAATATAAAACATTATCGCATATATACATATATTTTATTATTTTTTTAAATTAACCATATCCAACTCTATATCCCTTAAATGGGAAAACAAAAGTGTTGATCTAATATATGGATAATTACAACCTCTAGAACCCACATAAATTGTTATCCATAACCAACATTGAAGGATGTTTATATTTATGGATTTAACATATGTATATCATATTTATTAAATTATTATAGTATAAAATTATTATATCAAATAAAATATCTGTCATTCCATTCTGGGGTGGTTGATGACATCACTCATGTGCACGAAATTCTATTTCCTCACAATGAAAAGTGATTTATTTTTATCTTATAATTTTAATGGAAGGTGAAAGTGAATAAGTTAATTAATATATGTGATATTTATATTTTATTATATTAATGATGTAATATCACATATAAATTTTACATTATAATCTATTAGAAAAAAATCACTTCTCTATTATGTATATGTGGACTACTGCCTTCACGTAGCAATGTGAAATGATTTTCTTTTTATTTTTACATGGAAGGTAATAATAATGTATTTTATTATTAGAATATATATATATATATATCATAATAATTATAATGAAATAGTTAATAAAAAATTGTTTCTTTTTTTCCATCCTTAAATATGATGGAAAAAATGTTCATGGCTCTGTATCATATACTATCTCCATGACCAGAGTAACGCATTTTCAATCATTAATTTATTTGATAAAAATAAATTGATATATAATGAATTAATATGATATTTATATGATATTATTAATTCATAATATTTTTTTAACCATGATTAATACAAAATGGTCCAATATTACCATGAAAAAAATAACAAAAAAAGATTCAATTTCACCCTTAATAGTGATTTTAACAATGAAATGTTAATAAAAAGGTTATTAAAGACAATAAGTAAATATCATAATGTATAAAATATATTAGTATAGTTGTAAAATATTTTTATAATATATCTAAATTTATTATACAGGAGGTACATATACATATGAAGGAAATATATTGAAAGGACAGGGTTTCTTATCTCAATTTTTCATTTGTTAGATGTATACCATATTAACCCAAAAAAGGAGAACATTGGGCTATATCCATGTTCAAAATTGTTTATATTACCTATAAAAATTACCTTTCTAGATATTTCTCTTATTGGAATGGATATATGGTGGAATCTATATACATGATTTGAAATCATATAAATTAGGCTATAACCATGGTTTAAAATCCTAAAAATAAGTCAATAGCCATAGTTTTAAACTATGTCTATATCGATGTTTCTAGGGTTTGAAACTAAATAGTACTGGTATGCTCTAAAAAAATGTAAGAAGCATGATTTGAACCCCAACTTCTTTACTACTACACTACATCAAATTTTGTATATTAATTTGTATATTATAGATTTATATATATAGTTACCATGTAAATAGTTATAAAAACATGGATATAATCCCCCCAACACAATTCCCGTGGGAAATTATTTGTCATGCAGTTGTCCAATAAACCTATATCCATAATTTTTATTATTTATATCTATATTTTGGGAAATATATAAATATTTTAAAAAAAACATTAGCCGTAGCCTAGACTGAAAATTCTACAGATATGATTTAAAAATACTGTGGATATAAACTATACCAATATCCATTTTTTTTTCTAATTTGTAGTTATATTCTGGGTATAAAAACAAATTGCTACATTATTGGATAACCGTGTTTATTGGTCTGTGACTACTAGCCTCTTTAATTTTAGTAAATAAAGATATTTTTTATTGTTTATACTTCTCTTTGATATGTTTAATCATGAATCCATTAATAATAGTGGTATTTAATATTTCGTTTGATATCATTATTTCATGAGGATTATTATTTGAAAGTCACAAAAGCGGTAATGGTTTAATTTACAATATCTTAGTTTATCAAGATTATTAATGATTGCATTTATAATATTTAGATATTATTATCTATCAAACAACAAACTCATAAATTTTACTCTACTATGGTTATTCATAAAATTTTCAGTTAATATTACTATTTCCACCACATTGGTACCTAAATTAAATTTCAATTTTTTATGAAAATATAAGATTATTTTTCTTTTCTGTCGAAAATCATTTTTCTTCCATAACATTTTTTTAAAATTTTGTGAAAATATTTTTAACATTATCAAAAAAATTTACAAAATAATGTTTTATGAATTTTTACTATTTAACTTTCTTTATGTAATTTTAATGTAATTTTTCAATCAATTCTTATTTGGTTGTAACAAAAAAATATAAATGAAATATATGTTATAATCTTTACAAAATTAATATAATTTTTGAAATTCATTACCTCTATATGTTTTAATAATTATTTTACATGTTTAAATGGATATTTTAAAATAAAATTATTTTCAAAATGTTTTATGGAATTTTTATTTTAAAATCTTATTTTCAACATGAAGATTATATTTTCCTCAAGAATGATTTTTATGGATTTTTTGGTATTTCAATTCATAAATAATATCAACCATTTATTATAATTATAATCCATTATGAATATGTTGTATTGATAATAATCATTTTATTTCTCTAGATGGATTATGATCATTTTAACCAGGGATTAAAATTTAATTTACAATAAACATATTTCTCTATATGTTTTATAATTATGTATTTTTATGGGGTATGTATTTAAATTTATTAAGATAGATTAATAATATTAATTTTAATAATGAATAGGTTTCACCCCTTTAATATATGAAATTCATTGTACTTATTATGTGATGGGTGGGGCTTATAATTAAATAACCCTTCAATGAATTGGTAGGTCGATGAGAGAAATCAGTTAGCCAAATTAAATGGGGATTTATAAATTGTTTTCATATATATTTTGAATGATATTCACAATATAGATATGATTTATGTAATTATGTGTTCCATCATTATGATATGGATTATTGATATTCCGTGTGATTATTCAAATTTTTATATTATCCATGGTTATGTTTCAAGATCGTGTGATTATTTATATCGTACTGTCTAGTAATAATTTATTCATATCATTTTATTCTCATGTAATTTATACAATTTCATTATATTCATTTATTTAACCTACTATATTGGTTATTATTAATTTTTCACAACAACACAAGTTTCACACATACCCTTATTGATTATTTGAGCACACCCATTTCTAATGTTTCTTTACCTAGGAAGGCATGATGTGTATTATAATTTTTGTACATGGTTATTATATTAGAAATAATAATGAACATTAAGAAAATTGTATGTTGTACTTTATGTTTTCAATTGTAATATTTTATTCATTTATATATCTAATTTACCAAGATAACTGAACTATATTTTCCATTGGGGTGTGGTTAATTGTATCTTTTCCCGATGTAATAAAGTAATAAATGACTATTTTATACTAGGGATGGGGCCTTTATAGTTGGAATAAAAAGATGTTTAATAGAAACATTGAAGACTAGGTTTATGAAAAAACTAGATTAGGTAAAATAACCCTATTATAAAAAATGTTGATAAGTGTATAATAACATCCAAAATTTTGGGATACTTACAAATTATGTGCTTTTATAAGATATACATCAATGTTTGGATAATACAAGTGGAATTGTTTCTAGAATAGATATACCTAGGGTTAATGACACTAAAAAGGTGAATCAGGATTGACTTGAGAAATACCTAGTATAATTTTTATAAAATAATTATTATATATTTGAAAATATTATTATGTCTTGAAAATATTCCCAAAAAAATAGTGTTATTATTATGAGATCTTCCATGAATAATTTTTTCAAATTTTGCTAAGTGTATCACTAGTTTTGGGATTATACATAATGTTTAATCATGTTAAGATCTAATATAGTGCTAGATATTGTATTGAAATAGAAAATAATGGAATTAATGGGACCCATATACATGCATGTACTATATTTAGTGATTTACCCATAGGAAAGATAATGAAGCTAGAGTTAGGGCTATGGATCAATATTAGAAAATTGTAACTACAATGTTGTAGTTGAATGGGGTTATGAGTAAAAACTATTCCAATATATATAATTCTACTGATATACCACATGGTGTTACAATGATAGACTAATTTATGCATCAACCATGACTATAATTTATATGGGATATAAATCGTTTTATTACTAAGTAGTGTATAATTTATTCTGAGAAGATAATTTTCACATTAGAATGCAATGGAAGGGAGAGTGTTGTCATTGCAGTTTATCATATCTTGGGAGATTTAGATCAATGGTGGTTAATAATTCAAAACACTATTGATGAGGATGAAATAAGAAATAGGTAATGGAAGGATTTTATGGGATTCATTTTGGAAATATATTTTCATTGTAAACAAATAGGGGTCATGGGGAGATAATTTATAAAAGGATGATGAAAATTTTGTAAGGTTTGAAGAAAAATTTTAAAGGTCAAAAATGTATTCTACAGACTATATTCATAATCCATAGTTTATTATTGGAGAATTTTTTTTGGTGATAATTCCAATTATTTAAAGTGACCCAGTCTCCCAAACATTCTCATCAGATAAAGACATACAATCATGTGAAATCAAGATAGATAATGAATTTTAAATGCCTAATATCATTGAATAGAAGCATGGGAAGAAGATGAAGTCATAGAAAATGATAGATAAATGTAAAAGAGAAAGAATTAGCTTCCCCATTATGAAAATTATAGAAAGAAACACTACAGTACTTAAGGGGATTTCTAGTTTTCAACATGGGTAGAGGGAATGTTCACCATTCTAAATATTAGAATGGAAATAAATAATTTACTAATTTTCAAATATTAAGTCCTTTAGGCCTATAGGAGACCCAAATATTTGGGTAAATAAGGAATTTGGTCGAATCTAAGGCCTTCGGGCCACCTCAAGGCCTTCGGTCCACCTTAAGGCCTTTGTACCACATGATGTGAAGATGAAAAAACAAGATATATTCTACATGGAACAAGATATAGAGGAAGATTGAAATCTAGTGCATTCACCATAAAAGATCTATTAGATTTTTATGAATGATAGGCTATAGTAATTTCTATGGGTACTAGGCCTATGCATCTCTACTCATGAAAACTAAATGGAAACCCATGCGAAGGTGGAGAGATGATCACGATGTAGATGCTATGGAGGGGTAGTTTCATGTCATCATATTTTGTGATGAATTCCTCTAATACCATTAGGTTTTGTAATTTCATGATGCCTATGGGCCATATAAGGGTTCCCTCCAACCCTTAAGAATGGGATTATGAAAATGAATATAACTGAAGGCCTTCAAGACAGTTAGGAAAAAAGTCACATCAAAGATAAGTGTATGTTATTAATACATCCAAAGTCATATGATTAAAGTTATTATGTATAAGGATTGAACAAATATTTTGTAGAATTTTTTTTACCAATGATATTTCTGTTATAATAATCATGAAACTTATAAGGAATTTATCATAATAGACTCACTATATGAATATAAATACATATATATTATGGTACATATAAATGAGATTTAGTAGAAAGTTGATATTTTGGGAAAAACCACAATTGTGTGACGATAACCCTTAATACAATCAAGACTATGAGATAACAAGGATATAGATTAGTTTAAAGGATATTATTTGTGATTATGATTTTAGTTAGTGACTTGATGGTCAATGTTATATTTTCAAGAGTTTTATGATTTTTTTCAATTTTGGAATAAATTTGAAAATTGGAAATTATATTTATTAAAAAAAGAGGAAAGTAATTGTTGGAAAAATATATGTTTTCATCAATGTTTTATGGTGATAAGGATATTAACTTATATAAAAAGTAAAATTAAGACCCAATTTATATTTTTGGGGGAATATAATGCTGATTTAATGACCTTTCATCAATTATTTTGAATATTTAATTTTTCAAGCCACATTTTGGATTAGAAATAAGGAATCTATTTATAAAATTTATTTATTCTAATTTTGATATTTACTATTTATGTTTTATATAAATTTTCATTTTATAACAATTTGGTATTTAATAAAGACAAGAGGATTAGTTTTTTTACTCTTTTATGGAACTCATGAGCCCCTAAAAGATAATTTTAGTGCTCTATGCATTAAAAAATTCATCATTGATATTTATATTTCTTAGAGTAAGAAACAATGTACAACCAAATGATGAAATTAGGCTTAAAAAGATATTAATTATTTAT
Source organism: Viscum album (assembly GCA_963277665.1). Taxonomy (NCBI): domain Eukaryota; kingdom Viridiplantae; phylum Streptophyta; class Magnoliopsida; order Santalales; family Viscaceae; genus Viscum; species Viscum album. Next base: position 1,185,747,573 of record OY728122.1, read on the forward strand.
ATTTTATCTTGTTATATAACAATAAAATAAAATAATTCATTAACATTATGAAATAACGATGAATGCAAAATGTTATCTGAATAAATTCAATAATAGATGAATCAAATGACCTTTTAAATAATCCCATATTAATGGGTTTTTGGTCATCAAGATTCCCTTGAGCACCAGCATTTTTGTGATCATTTATCTCCATCTCTCTCTATAATTATTTATGATTTTATACATTGTCTATTTCTTCACATCCCACTAATGTTCTAAAATTTGGAAGCCTAATTATTTTTTATTCTATATGGACAGTGTAATGCCATTTCTATCATATCATAAGGTTATTTTATGAACCATATTTATGATGTGGGTTTCAAAAAATGACATTTTTAAATTTGAACCCATAATTTATGAGATCAAATTGGGAGAAAGCTATTTTTTAATGGTGATAAAATGTAATTCCTCAATATTTTGAAATAGGAAAATAACCATTGATAGAATATTTTTCATGGAATATCAATCATTGAAGATAATTGAACAACACAAGATATCATGATATAATTATTTTTAAATGAATTTAGTTTCATTCATTGATTATGATGCATGTTACAACGAGATTAAAAAAAATCGTGATACACTATTAAAATATTATTATCTAAAAACAATCATTATAACATAACATTAAAGTTGAAGGGTATGAGTAAAACAAAATAAATTTTCAAAATAAATTTTTTTATAGAGGTATAAATTAAATTCAATAGTTATATATTGATTAGAAAAAATTAGTAACCATATTAAATAAAAAAAATGTTTACAAAAAACGATGTTATTCAAAAAGAATGCTTAGTCACAGTTTATACACATATTTTAATATGATATTTTTAATATTTTAAAATTAATTTTATAAAAAAAATAAATCTAAATTTCTAATTAGTAATTGGGAGGATGTTTTGGTTTTTTCATTAAATATGAATTTCTTGGATGAATATTTAAAAATAATGATTTTATTGAAAAAAATATTTTATTTTAAATTATTTACATTGTTAATTTATATTATAATTTTTTTGAAGTAAATTTAGTTTAATTATGTTTTGTTTTGACTAATATATTTCATTGGAATCAATTTCTTATTGAATTATGAGATAATTTTATCTTTATTTTTTGAATCTTTTTATTTGGAGAAATCTTTTTATTAAAAAAGCTGTTAGATTAATTTTGAAATTGATTCTACCAAATAAATTAAATGAATTTGAAAAATGGATTCAATATAATAAATTAAAATAATTTATCTTCTATTATTAGTTCATCTTAATTTTTTTCCAAAATCAATAGTTAAAAGAGTAAAACATTATTTCTAATGTTAATATATAAAAAAGGATTACTTGGGGGTTAAATAAAATAGATAAGGTATAAAAACAAATAAAATCATGTATAAAATGAATTATGTATCCATATATCATCCTTTTGACATATAAAGTTAAATAATGACCTATTTTGGATGCTTTTTTCAAGGAAAAAATTCGGGTGTCACATTATCTTTTCATAAATTCCATGTGTGTACTCTCCCACACATTTAAAAGGACACCCTATCATCTCCTCTTCACTTATTAAAATCCAATCTTTTGGAAAATATCTACCCAAATATCAACCTCAGTTACCTCAACACATGCTATAAGAATTTTTTTCATTATGAATATGTCCAATGAAGGCTTTAGGCATAAACCTATAGAGGATCCATGAAGAATATGTAAAAGTATTAATAGTGTTTATTTAATTTATATATTATTCTTCATCCTTAAAATAAAAAATATATTTTAATATGTTACCAATACTATGAAATTTAAAATAAGTTGTTATTATGTTAATGAGTTACCCAAATCTGTTTGCACTTTATAAAATTTGAAACAAATCTATCTATTTTGTGTACTTCGAACTACCCCCACACAAATCGATGTAATTAATTTTCCATAAAAATATTTTATGGTTAGATAAAATGATTTATATAACATATTTATATTATATTTAAGATATTATTATACTTATGGAATTATTATACCTACAATGGCATCTCATATTCCTTCATACTTTCCGTTATGAGTGGGATACAATAACATCAATCATGTGTAAGGTGTGATATAACCATACAAACCATTGTGATTCTCTTTTCACATACCCTTTACATATAAGGTGGTAAGTACAATTTTAATTAATATATATGATATTTATAATATAAAAAAGTTCTTGAAATATATTATCATCTCTATCTCATTACATTTAAATCTGTTGGAAAACAACATCGTCGCTCGTGCGTACATGTAGACTACCACTACCACATAGAGATGTTAAATGATCTCATTTTATTTAATACAAATGGAAATAACTATTAATATATTTAATTTAAATGAGAAATATTAAATTAAATTGATTCAAAAATGGGAAATAATTTTTTTATTTAATTCCATCAATTGAGAAAATGGAAACAACATTCTTGAAAACTTATATCCTAAGGTATTTAGGTATCATGTAATGAATTTTCTACTTTTAACATTAATAGATTATTATAAATACATATATAATTAATATACATATTTTTGGAACCATACTCATGTAAAAATATTGAATTGGTTTTTAACAATTGTCAATATCGGTCCAAATAAAGAAGGAGATGAATAGGAACTCCAAAGTTGGTGGAGAATGGAATTAACATGACTGTTGAACTGATATGATGATTATATTACCTGATTCAATGGTGGTATATTGTCTGAAATAAATAAACCATCTTAGAGAATGTTGAAGGGATTAAAGATGTAAAGTAATCACGCAACATCTCACTATTCAAAGATACCATGAAAGAGCCTATATGGAGAGACATGAATTATTGCATGATGGATCATGTGATGTTTTAAAGATTTAATAATGATAATACAAAGCTAAGAAGATTATTACATTTATATTCAGTGTTGACTAGAAAAAAATGATGTTGCTGGAAGATATGGAAGTTAGGAAGTTGTAGTACTTTCCTTGGCGAATTTGATAATGCTAAAACTGATCGTTCAAAGATTATATATCCTAGTGGAAGGAGTTTCTGTTGAATGAAACTAATTTTTAAAGAATCCAGATGATAGTGAAGAATTATGGGTGTTCTTTCCAAAGTAGATATTTATGGTGGTGTTATTTCCCATCATTTTCCAAATTTTTGGACCTCCAAATTGGGATTTTGTGTTTGGAATTTGAAGGATTTATTCATACAAGTGAATGAGATGAGGAATGGAGAATTAAATTGGAAAAGGAAGTAAATTGCATACCTCAATAAATGGACCGCATATGATGTCCTGGAAAAGTTTGCGGCCATGTACCATGTATCAAGAAAGGTATGCGGGATAGTTTTCGATTCTGAAAATGGTTTCTGGTGGAGGAAGTTGCGGTATCTGGGATTGCTCGTCATTGGCAGAAGAGATTTAGTATGAGCACCAACATTCTTACGTTACACGGATGGTTAACGGTACACAAAATAAAGGATTTTAGTACGCGGTGGAGGCTTACATTTCTCTAACATATTTCAGTATGTAGTGATGTTTTTCCCACATTTAAAATTTGGGTAAAAAAGATTATTAAAATTTATGGAGTTATTTTCCAATATAAGGAGTAATAATCCCATCATTCAGGGAGAGAAAAAATTTGATAAGAAAATATCATCACTGTGGAAGAACTCAGCTAGGTCTGAAAGTGGTACGCATGAGATTTTCTACGTCGGGTGAAGTGGTATGCAAAATATGAAATCGTTCACAAAATTAGAAGGAGAATTCCATGATAGATATTTTTTGTAGGAAAACGTGGTATGTGGGAGGCAATGTAATTTATATAATTTGAACAATAAGACCATGGAGTTAAGAAACAATACTCCATGGTAATACATAGAGGTGGTATATAATGGACCAGACCAATCTAGTCCATTCCTTTGTGAAAATGTGGTGTTTGAGGTGTTCCGGGAGGCCAAGGTGACTTATCCCCAACAAATTTCCAATTTTTTCCCTTTCTGGGAACAGGAGCATCGGTGACCCTCGGTGAACAGTTCCAATAGTAGACAGTTGTGAACTGTGCATCAGTAACCTTCTATGAACAGTTCCACCAGTGAGGTCTAATGGTAACCTCTCTTTCCTTTTCCAAATTTCGAATTCTATGAATAGTTCTATCGGTGAACAATTTTATTGGTAACCTCAAACGGAAACCTCTATTTCCATTGCCAAATTTCACATTTTATGAATATTTCTATCAGTGAATAGTTCTATCAGTAACCTGTAATGGTAACCTCTATTTCCTTTTCCAAATTTCCTATTCTATGAATAGTTCTATTGGTGAATTGTTCTATTGGTAACCTCTAATGGTAACCTCTATTTCCTTTTCCAAATTTCCAATTCTATAAATAGTTCTATCAGTGAACAATTCTATCAGTAACCTCTAACGTAACCTCTATTTCCTTTTCCAAATTTTTAATTCTATGAACAATTTAATTGATGAACAGTTCTATATGTAAACTCTAACGGTAACCTCTATTTCCTTTGACAAATTTATAATTCTATGAACAGTTTTATCAGTGAACAGTTCTATTAGTAACCTCTAATGGTAACCTTTATTTCCTTTGCCAAATTTCTAATTCTATGAATAGTTCTATCAGTGAACAGTTATATCGTTAACCTCTAATGGTAACCTCTTTCATTTTTCTAATTTTGATTTTTGTGAAAAGTGTTTCCAGAACAGTAGGTGTATAATGTTTCTAACACAGTAGGTGAACAGTGTTTCTATAACGGTAGGTGTACATCGTTTCTAGAATGGTAGGTGTACAATGTTCTATCAGTGAAGTTCTAATGGTGAGGTTCATGAATAGTGTTCTAACAGTGAGGTTCATTAACAGTGTTTTATTGGTGTGGGTCATGAACAATGTTCTATCGGTGAGGTTCTAATGGTGAGGCTCATGAACAGTGTTTTTCCTTTTCCAAATTTTGAGTTCATGAACAGTGTTTCCAGCTTCCTACACTTTCGCCCCTTTAGCATTTTCCTTTGACATAAAATGCATTTAAATCCTCGTTTTAAGGACTCTAAGGACGATTCAAAGTCCATAAGTCCTATATTAATTATTTATAAGTCTCGGGATGTTTTTTAGTTAGTCAAACCACGTTCTTTAATACGATCCACATTTAATGGGAAATTAAGCGTATCTTAAACCATCACACCTTTAAATCTTATAAAGGGAAGGGATGTCTTCCCCCTTAATTATTTCTCCTTGTTTTTGGGTGTGAGATGTCGAACATCCCATTCCTTCTCATAGGAGTATCACAATCAAACTTTCCTCCTTGGATTGGATCCTCTCTATTTTGATGCAACCTAGCTACATCAATCAATCTTCGATATAAGGTATGTTTTATCATCATTCTTTTGGGGTTCATCTTCTCCTGTATATCCTTTTCATTTTTATAGCATGTAATCTCCATGCTTCAAATGAAGTTTTTTGGGGTTCGGTTGGTGCGGTCGTACTGTGGCATCCTCGAGTGGATGCAGTTGTTGTGAGAAGAGGATCTAGAACAGTTGTGTGGATAAAGAACGTCAAGAAATATTTGAGGTTGGGGATTCATTGCATTTCTTTTCATTTACGTGCAACTATATTATTAGCCTGTTTTATCCCACTGGATGACTAAGGAATTGAAATAATAAATATTTGAACCAGATAAATAAATTGATATCGATCGTATGTTATTGCATCTTGTTTTGTTAGATAGTGTGATATCTATTCTTGCTTCATATAACTGTTATTTGTTGATGGAAATTGGTACACAACGTAGACCGAAATTAATTGATAATTGTTTGGATAAAAATAAAGAGGCATTTAAATGAATTAGTTTCTCCTTGTTATAATTTTATGTTAATGAAATTGGTGCAATAGGCATTTTTAATTATTTGTGATAACATAATGATTAGGTTTCTCGAATTCGGAACCTAATAATAATAATCGGTTAATATAAAATGGATTAAAAAACTGGTTGATCGATAAAAGATAACACCTTTTTGGGTTCTGATTTACCCTATTGTTTGTTAAAGGTCCAAGAGACCAACTATTAAAATGTTTGTTTTCTTGTTTCTTGTGTTGTGATGTGAGCATGGAGGGATGTTATGATATGTGGGGGGCATTAAGACCTTTGTTCGTGGCAACAGATGATGCCTAGAGTGGTGAGATGCATCCATTTAATCATGTGGGTGTCTGGGAGGACACCAGGGATGTTGGAATGGTATTAATGTGATTGTTGGACGCTTTTTGATTCTTTTTGGTTGATAATATTCTTTACATTTCCCCACTTCTCAAGGTATCCGTTCTTACTTACCCTTCTTTCGAAAGAGGCAAAGACATGCGGTGTATGCCACTTGATTTCCGTGTTTATCTTCTCAAGGGAGGATGGTTCTATGCTCTTACTATAAGAGGAAATGACTCGACGGGTAGTACATATACTCACTGTTTTGAGCCCCTTTAAGTTTAATAGCATAGATTGTTTTTCTAGAATGTCTGGGAATATGGGAAAGTAATTTTGTAATGAATAATTGAATAAATAATGTGAACCCATGGGGATGGAGTTTGCTGGAACATAATGATGAGGTTGTAATTTAAAAGGGACAGTGGACGTTGGGTGTGATGCGAAGGAAATATAATGAGGAATTGTTCTTGGTTATTTAATGTTTAAAGAATTAATTTACATAAAGTAAAACTAATAAAAAGGTAATGAAATAATGTATTAAAGCTCTTTAAGTGGTTGTGTGCTTATAGGATACCTAGTACTAAAAGTAGCATCTCAGAGTCTGAGAGACGATAGATGCAGTTGTGTCTAAGACTAGGTTATTCCAATAGTGTGGTTGTGAGATATAATATATTATGTAATTTTTGTGTTTCTATATTATACTCCCCCTTGTTAGTAAGGGAAATTGACACCCTAGGGATTCTGATCCCTAGGGGGTTTTTTCCCAAACATTCTGGTGGGAGGATGGATGGCTGACTACCCCCTTTGTCCCAGATCTCGTCTCATGGTAGTTACTTGTGATGGTAGGCACATCGGTTAGTTTTCACCATATATGTCTGTAGAGGATTGTAATGGATTTTGGTTATTCACACACATATATTCTGAATATAGTTTCATATGGACTAATATAGGTGTAACATGTATAGGCTATGATGACTTGAGGATCCTTACTCAGTGTACGAGCTGTAATGGCTTGAGGTATAATACCAGATGTATGATACACATTATGTGAGTTGTGGTGGCTCCCAGAAACTACTTGGTTACTTTTGTTATGTGGACGTGGTGGTTTTGTTGCATGAGGTGCTTGATGTGGTGCTTCACCCAAGTGTCTGCGGGCAAGCCTTTTTGGAGAGAGATGCTTAGGATGTGTGACATTGGGGAAAAGTGGAAAACCAGTGAGGAAGTAGTAGCAGGGTACCCTTGATATTCTTTATTATATGATATATTCTTGTATGCATTACTTGGTGAGAGTATCCATAGTGCGGCTGGGAACTTATTATACCTGTTTAGATGACGAGTTAGTTTCACTTGTTGTTCACTATGCTTTAAAATGCCTTCATTACTTTTTCTTGAGTCGCTTCAGGGAGGATCATACTGAGTATATTGTTATACTCACCCTATGTATATATAAACTATTTTTCAGGTCCCATAGAGTAGGTTGCAGATCAGGATGGTTACTACTAGCTTGTGGTTGCAGGAGCTTTTTGGGCTTGTGGTCGCTGCAGTTTTTACTTTATTTTGGGTACTTTCAGTTTTCCCCTTCTAGTTGTAGTACTTTTGGATGAAATTACTTATGTACACATGGTTTTTCTTTTATAATTCAGTTCTAAGTTGGATTTGGTTGGTGTCTATCTTATCTCTCTATTCCGCATGAGTTCTCTTAGAGGGTAATGCCTCCCATTTGCGTGTTTACTATACCCTTGGAGGAAGTCATCAACCTGGGGCCTACTGAAGACGGGACTCAGGGGTTATAATATCCATTTTCATATTGCCGGCCAAGGAGGGTTACACTTGGTGGGGAGGGGGTCATGATAGAGTGGTATCATAGATCTTGTTGAGGGATAGGATAGTGTTTGGAGTTAGGTACAGGTGAGGTTGCATGGGTTGGTAGGGCAACGATGTCATTCATGTTTAGAAAGGGATGTAAACACTGGAGACCGGCTAATACATAGGCGTTTAGGGCCCCCCTATGATCTGACGTACGAACCTTTAAGTTTACAATGGATACTAAACTAGGTGATACTAGTTGTAGGGTAGATACCTAGGAAAGGATCATGCATCATTCTTCTTTGTGCCAATGTTTTAATGAGAAGACCTTGGGATAGGTTAACCTAAAATCAATGAAAGAAAACAATTAATTAGTTAATGTTGAGTCTTCCATTTTACAGTTTTAGGAGATCTAATGGTTTGTTAGTTTACAGGTATGGCTCCAGGTCGATGTCCTCGTCAGGTTTGCTCAGAAGATGTCTAGTAGGCTGTTCTAGCGGATCGCCGCAAGGTAGAGGTTGATGACGACGAAAATTGGAGGAAGACACTCTGAGAGTTTCAGTGCCAGAGTCTGCAGAAGTACGAGGGATCTATTTCAGATGCATTCATGGAAGACTGGTTGGAGGAGGTCGAGATATGATTTAGTTCGATCCATGCTCGGAAGGAGCACTGGGTGTCCTTGGTTGTGACGATGCTGTGTAGAGCAGTGAAGCAATGGTGGTTCTTGTTCCTCAGGAATCGTGAGGATTCAGTGATCTCATGAGAGGTTTTCCAAGACATGTTTAGAGTCGAGTTTCATTCTTCAACTGCGAAGGCGTTCGGTCTCTAGGAGATTATTACCCTTCGACGGGGGAGATCCAGTGTTCGAGTGTTTGGAATCCGTTTCAGGAACCTTTTACGATATGCTTCAGAACTGTTTCCAGATGAGGAGGCTAGGGTGAGGCATTTCGAGGAGGCTTTGTATCCATAGATCCAGCGCTAGGTCACCCCATTTATGATGAAGACATATCATGTGGTGTTGGAGAGGGAATATGTTGTCGAGAGGACTTTGTCCAGGACCAGATCATCATGATAGGGGAATTGTCATGATTCATCACGAAGCAGAGCTGTGGTCCGGGGTTCCCAGTTTTCTGGGCAGAAGAGTTTCCATTCAGGTGGGGGTAGGTGCCAGCCCTTCAAATCTCGTTTCTCTAGAGGCATCAACTCTCAGGCTTATAACCAGGGATCATGTTCTTGTTATTCTTATGGTGGTCATGGCCATCAGTAGTGGGAGTGCCCAACCATTCATAGCAGTCAGAGTGCACCTGGTGCGATGCTCTAGGTTCCTCCGTTGAGGCAGTTCCAGCCGAGGCAGTAGCAACATGTTTCTCCAGGTTTAGATCAGAAGAGAGTAGGGTGCAGGCAGAGGAAAACCCCATGACGCTCCCCATCCTTAGAGAGAAGAGCGCTAACATGGTGGTGATCATCATCAGGGTCAGAGAGGCCACGGAGGAGGTCATGGTCATCTTCATGCTCTAGTGTTTCCAACCCCAGATTGGCCAGACATCATTCGAGGTACAATTTTATTGTTTTATACCTTGGTTTATGCCTTTTTTTGATTTAGGAGCGACACACTCTTTCATATCACCAACCCTTTTCTATGCTTTGGGACTTGAGGTAGAGAGGCTTCCAGTGCCCTTGGCATTGACTAAGCTAGTTGGAGGTCGAGCTGACTTGTTGAAAGTATGTAGAGACTGTGAGATAGTGTTAGGAAAGCACCACTCTTGGGGATATTTATTATTTTTATGAATACAACTATATGATTTCATCCTCGGCATGGATTGGTTATATTCGGTGCAGGATATCATGGATTTCTTTAGGAAGAAGTTTGTTTTCTTTTGTACGTATGGAGATACTGTGGTGTTTGTTGGTGAGCGAGATCCTCATATGGGTCATAGGCGCATTCCATCCTTATCATCCATGATGTCTAAGATGATGTTGAGTTATTTAGAGTTTTAGTAGTTGGAGTTTCCTAGGGTCGTAGAAAAGTACCCTGATGTCCTTCTTGAAGAGTTTGTAGAATTACCCCCTCAACGAGAGATCGAGTTTGGGATTGAACTGGAACGAGGAGAATCTCCTATCTCTATGTCTCCATATAGGATGGTGCCTTCTGAGTAACGAGATCTACGTATACAACTTGATGTTCTGTTACTATCTGGTTTTGTTCGCCAAGTGTGTCACTGTGGGGTGCACCAGTTTTGTTTGTGAGGAAGGCTGATAGCATTTTGCAGTTGTGTGTTGATTATCGTCGCTTAAACAAAGTGACAATAAAGAATAACTATCCTCTTCTATAGATTTATGATTTATTAGATCAACTGATGGGTGAAAGTTTATTCTCAAATATCGAATGGCGGTCAAGATGTCATCAGATGCGTGTAAAGGATGTGGATATCCTAAAGACTACTTTCCATTGTTGTCATGGGCATTATGAGTTCATTTTAATGCTGTTCAACATGATGAATGCTCCAGGTATGTTCATGGGATTGATGAAAGCTGTGTTCCATGAGTTCCTAGACAGTTTCTTGGTGGTTTTAATTGACAACATCCTTGTGTACTCAAAATCTGAGGAGGAGCATGAAGAGCATCTACATGCTATTTTGGTAGTTCTTCGTCAACGTTAGCTGTTTTGGAAGTTGCCAAAGTGTGAGTTTTGGGTTCATGAATTCCATTTCTTGGGGAATGATGTGTCACAACTGTTAGTAGATGTGTATCTATTAATGATAGAAGCAGTTGTGTCTTGGGAATCCCCCATGAAAGTGTCATAGGTGTGATGTTTCCTTGGTCTCGCAGGCTAGTACAAGAGGTTTGTAGCCGATTTCTCACATGTTGCGACTCCTCTGACCGCTTTGACCAGGAAGGATCAGGCATTCATATGGACTGATCAGTGTCAGGAAGCTTTCGAGTAACTAAAGGAGATGTTAGTAAGTGCTCCAGTTCCTTATCTTCTAGCAGAGGGAGTTGAATTTGACGTTTTCTGTGATGCTTCACATCTAGGTTTAGGTTGTGTTCTGATGCAGCAAAGATTATTTGTTTCTTATGGGTCTCGCTAGTTGCGTTCTATATGACACCCATGATCTCGAGTTGGAAGCCATAATGTTTTCTCTGATGTTGGGGAGACATTAACTCATTGGTTAGCGCTTTATGGTTTTCACCGATCATAAGAGTTTGAGGTATGTTTTCTCCTAGCGTGACTTGAAATTGCAACAACATCAGTGGATGGAGTTCTTATAGGAATACGCCTTTGAAATATCTTATACACCAGGATAGGGGAATTTTTGAGGTGATGCGCTGAGTCAAAAGTCACGTAGTGATTCCGTGTATGAATATGATGATTCCTGGAGAGTAATGGAAGAAGTTCCATCATTAAATCTTGACATGGGAGAAGTTGGGGGAAAATGTTGTCTTTTTCAGAAGACGGTGAAATCCAATCTTGTGCAGCAGTTGGAAGAGTCCCAGTTGGGGGATCTTGAGGTAGAGGTCTGGAGAGACTGAGTTGTTTGTGGTGAGGCCCCTGATGGGTGGTTTGTGGATGAACAACACTGAGTGTTGTATCACAAAAGGATTTTTGTTCCCTTGACAATGCATGAGATGGTTCTTGGAGAGTTTCATATTTCTCCTTTATAAGTGCATCCTGGTGTGATAAAGATGTACTGAGCCTTGAGAAGCCAATTTTTGTGGCCAGGGATGAAGCGTGCGGTTGCGGAGTTTGTGACTCAATGTTTGATCTTCTAGAAGATGTTGGCCAAACACCGTGTTCCTGGTGGTCTTCTACCGCCATTAGAGATTCCTCAGTGGAAGTGGGAGGAAATATAAATGGACTTTGTTACTAGTTTACCTTGAGCTCCGGGAGGTCTTTATGCTATTTGGGTGGTAGTGGATCGCTTAACAAAATCGGCCCACGTTATAGCAATCAAGGAGTTGAGCTCGGTGGAAGTTTTGTCAAGGACGTATCTAGAGGAGGTTGTGAGAATTCATGGAGTTCCAAGGATGATTATTTCTAATCAAGATCCTTGATCTACTTCTAGAGTGTGGAGAGGTCTCCGGTTTTCTTTTGGTTCTCAGCTAGGCCTTAACACTACTTTTCATCCTCAAACGGATGGTCAGACAGAGCAAACCATCCAGAAACTTGAAGGCATGTTACACTCTTGTGTTCTTGATTTTGGAGGTTCATGGATGATGAACTTACCCATAGAGGAGTTTTCTTACAATAACAGTTTTCACTACACCATCGGTATGGCGCCATTTGAAGCCTTGTATGACCGACCTTGATGTTCTCCATTGTGTTGGGCTGGGGTCGGAGATTTAGAAATTCTCAGACTGGAACTAGTGCAGAATACAACAGAGATGGTCCAGGTGATTCGTGAGAATTTTAAGACATCACATGATCGTTAGAAATCATATGCCTATCAACGGAGGAGGCCCATAGAGTTTGATGTTGGGGACCACATGTTTCTGAAGGTGACTCCCCGTCGTGGGCAGCGAGGGTTTGGTCATGAAATAAGCTTTCTCTCATCTTTGTTGGGCCTTTTGAGGTGTTATCTCATGTTGGATATTTGGTATATCGAGTAGCACTTCCCCCGCATATGATTCTGATACATGATGTTTTCTATGTATCATAGCTCTGTCGTTATCTTCTTGATGACTCTCACATCATTGATTGGGGAGAGATCAATGTTGATGATGATATGACCTTCATGGAGTGACCTGTGGAGATCCAATACCACAAGGAGAAGGTGTTTCACGTGTATTCTATCCCATTGTTTCGTGTCTTATGGAGACACGGTGGCATGAAGGAGAGTACCTGGGAACGTGAGTCAAAGATACATGCTTAGTACCCATATTTTTGTGATGTTTAACTTTTTTTCATGTATCGATGTAGCCTTTTTGGATATAAATCTTCTTTGTTTATGAGATAGTTTACTTTTTTTTACTTTTGTGGCTTGATCTATTTTGAGAGGTATATCGATGGGTGGTTGTTCAGAACCCATTTTGTCTTCACATTAGGTCCGTTATGAATTCTTAGAGATGGTAATGTTTTGAGAGGTATCTAATATAATGGGTTGGACCTCTCCGGTCCATTAATTTGTAAATATATGGTGTTTAAGGTGTTCCGGGTGGTCAAGGTGACTTATCCCCAACACTTTGCCAATTTATTTCCCTTTTTGTGAATAGTATCATCAGTGACTCTCTGTGAATAGTTCCAATGGTAGATAGTTGTGAAAAGTGCATCAGTAACCTTCTTTGAACAGTTCCAATGGTGAGGTATAATGGTAACCCCTTTTTCCTTTTCTGAATTTCTAGTTCTATGAAAAGTTCTATTGGTGAACAATTCTATTGGTAACCACTAATGGTAACCCTTATTCCCTTTTCCAAATTTCCATTTATATGATCAATTCTATCAGTGAATAGTTCTATCAGTAACCTCTAATGATAACCTCTATGTCCTTTTCCAAATTTCTAATTCTATGAATAGTTTTATTGGTGAAAAGTTCTATTGGTAACCTCCAATGGTATCCCCTATTTCATTTGTCAAATTTCCAATTCTATGAACAGTTCTATTGGTGAACAGTTCTATCGGTAACCTCTAACGGTAGCCTCTATTTCCTTTTCCAAATTTCCAATTCTATAAACAATTCTATCGGTTAATAGTTCTATTAGTAACCTCTAACGGTAACCTCTATTTCCTTTTCCAAATTTCCAATTCTATGAACAATTCTATTGGTGAACAGTTCTATCGGTAACCTCTAACGATAACCTCTATTTTATTTTCCAAATTTCTAATTCTATGAATAGTTATATCGGTGAAAAGTTCTATCGATAACCTCTAATGGTATCCTCGTTTTCCTTTTCCAAATTTTGAGTTCTGTGAACAGTGTTTCCAGAACGGTAGGTGTACAGTGTTTCCATAACGGTAGGTGTACAGTGTTTCCATAAATGTAGGTGTACAGTGTTTCCAGAACAGTAGGTGTACAATGTTCTATCGGTGAGGTTCTAATGGTGAGGTTAATGAACAGTGTTCTAACAGCGAGGTTCATGAACAAAATTCAATAATTGAGGTTCATGAACTGTGTTCTATCGGTGAGGTTTTAACGTTGAGGTTCATGAATAGTGTTTTTCCTTTTCCAAATTTTGAGTTCATGAATAATGTTTCCAGCTTCCTACAGTTTTCCCCTTTAGCGTTTTCCTTTGACATAAAATGCATTTAAAGTCTCATTTTAAGGACTCTAAGGCTGATCCAAAGGCCATAACTACTATATTAATTATTACTAAGGATCAGGATGTTTTTTTACTTGGTAAAACCACATGGTTGAATACGATCCACTTTTAATGGGAAATTAAGTGTATCTTATACCGTCACACCGTTAAATCTTCTAAAGGGAAGGGATATTATCCTCCCAAATTATTTCTCCTTGTTCTTGGGTGTGAGATGCTCAAACATCCCATTCCTTCTCATAAGAGTTGCACAATAAAACTTTCCTCCTTGGATTTGTTCTGCTATATTTTGATGCAACCAAGCTATATCGATCAATCTTCGATATAAGGTATGTTTTATCTTTGTTCTTTTGGGGTTTATCTTATCTTATTTATACTTTCCATTTTTATAGAATGTAATATAAATTCTTCTAATAGAGTTTTTGTGGGGTTGGGTTAGTGCAGTCGTACCATGGCATCCTCAGGTGGATGTAGTTATCGCGAGAGGAGGATCATGCCCCGTTGTGTAGATAAATAATGTCAAGAACTGTTTGAGGTAGGGAATTTTTTTCTTCTCTTTTCATTTATGTGAAACTGTATTATTAGAATGTTTTATCCCACTAGATGATAATGTAATTTGAATAATAAATATTTGAACTGGATAAATAAATTGATATTGATTGTATGTTATTGCCTCTTGTTTTCCTAGATAGTGTAATATCTATTCTTTCATCGTATAACTATTCTTTCATGATATAAATTGTTAAAGAACATAAACTGTAATTAATTGATCATTGTTTGGCTAAAGATAAAGAGGCATGTAAATGAATGTGGTTCTCTTTCTTATAATTTGATGTTAATAAAATTAGTGCAGTAGGCATGTTTAATTATTTGCGATAGCTTACTGATTAGGTTTCCTGAATATGGAACCTAATAATAATAACCGGTGAATATAAGATGTATTAAAGAACATGTTGATCGATAAAAGATAACTCCTTATTGGGTACTGTGTTACCCTATTGTTGGTTAAAGGGCCAAGAGACCAACTGTTAAAATTTTTGTTTTCCTCCTGCTTGTGTTGTGATGTAAGCATGGAGGGCTGTTGTGATATGTGGGGGCATGGAGACCTTTGGTTGTGGCAGTAGATAACACCTAGAGTGGTGATATGCATCAGTTTATTCATGTGGGTGTTGGGGAGGACATCAGGGATGATGGAATGGGATGGATGTGATTGTTGGATGCTTTCGGATTCTTAATGGTTGATCATCAACTTTAATTTTTCCCAATTCTCAAGGAATCTATTCTTACTTACCCTTCTTTTGAATGAGCCAAAGATGCAAGGGGTATTCCACATGATTTCCATGTTTAGCTTTTCAAGGGAGGATGGGTCTATGCTCTTGCTATAAGTAGAAATGACTTGACGAGTAGTACATCTACTCACCGTGTTGATCCCCCTTGTGTTTAGTAGCATAGATTTTTTTTCTAAAATGCTTGGGAATATGGTAAAGTAAATCTATAATGAATAATTTAATAAATGATGATTACCCATGGGGATGGAGTTTGGTGGAACATAATGATGAGGTTGTAACTTAAAATGGACAGTGGACTTTGGGTGTGATGTGAATAAAATTTAATGAGTAATTGTTATTGGTTAATTAATGTTTATAGAATTTATTAACGTAAAGTGAAACAAACAAAAAGTTAATGAAATAATGTATTAAATCACTTTAAGTGGTTGTGTTCTTATAGGATACCTAGTCTTAAAAGTAGCAGCCCAGAGTCTGAGAGATGTTAGCTGCAGTTGTTTCTAAGACTAGGTATTTCCCATAGGGTGGTTGTGAGATATAATATATTCTACACTTTTGTGTTTCTATACGCTACTCCACCTTTTTAGTAAGGGAAACTGACACACTGGGGATTCTATGCCCTGGGGGGGGGGGGGGGGTTCCCCCAACATTCTGGTGGGAGGATGGATGGCTGACTACCCCCTTTGGCCCCGCTCTCTTCTCTTGGTAGTTACATGTGCTGGTAGGCACAACAGTTAGTTTTCCACATATATGTTTGTATAGGGCTGTAATGGCTTGGGGTTATTCACACACATATATTCTGGATATAGTTCCATTTGGACTACTGTAGGTGTAACGTGTATAGGCTGTGATGACTTTAGGATCCTTACTCGGTGTATGGGATGTAATGGCTTGAGGTATAATACCCGATGTATAATACACGTTATGTGAGCTGTGGTGGCTCCCAGAAACTACTTGGATACATTACTTATGTGGATGTGGTTGTTTAGTTGCATGAGGTGGATGTTGTGGTGCTTCGCCCAGGTGTCTGTGGGTAAGCCTTTTTGGAGAGAGATGCTTAGGACCTGCAATGTTGGGGCAGAGCAACAAACCAGTGGGGAAGTAGAAGTAGGGAACCCTTGATATTCTTTATTATATGATATATTCTTGGATGCATTACTTGGTGAGAGTAGCCATGGTGAGGCAGGGAACTTAGTATACCCGTTTAGATGACGAGTTAGTTTCACCTTTTGTTCACTATTCTTTAGCATGATTTATTTACTTTTTCACGTGAGGCTTCAGGGAGGATCCTATTGAGTATACTGTTATAATCACCCTATGTATATGTAAAATGATTTTTAGTTCACATGGAGAAGGTTGGAGATCAGGTTGGTTACTACTAGCTTGTTGTTGCAAGAGTTGTTCGGGCTTGTGGTCACTGATGTTTTTACATTCTATTGGGTACTTTAAATTTTACCCTTCCAGTTGTAGTACTTTTGCATGAAATTTCATATGTACACTTGTGTTTTACTTTATATTTCAGTTTTGAGTTGGACTTGGTTGGTGTCTATCTTATCTCTATCTTCCACGTGTGTTCTTTTAGAGGGAAATGCCTCCCATTTGTGTGTTTACAATACCCTTGGTGCTAGTATCCAACTCAGGGCCTACTGGAGGCGGGAATCAGGGGTCATCATCTCCCTTCTCACATTTCCATCCCAGGAGGTGTAAACTTTGTGGGGAGGGGGTCGTGATATGGTGCACAGAGGCAGTACATATAGGTGGTATGCGGAGGTGGTACAAAGATATGATATATGAAGGTGGTAGGTGGAGGCAGTATGGGGTGCAGGCATGGTATGCGGAGCAGGCGCGGCATGAGGAGCATGTGCGGTACACAGAGCATGTACCGTACATAGAGTAGGTGTAGTATGTGGATTATACCTAGTGTGTAGAGCAGGTGTGGTACACATATCAGAGATAGTCTAAAAAATCAGGGACTGTTCATAAAATCAGAAACATCATAAAGGGAGTTATTGATTCTAGGGAAAAGAATAAGAAGTTTTAGTGAATTTAGTAATTGCTCTAAAATAGAAAAATAAATATAAAAGAGAATCATTTCAGGACTTCAATACAAGTAGTGTCTCGTGACTAAAATAGAAAAATTCTGTCATTCCAATCTGTTGTAGTGACATTCATGTTGATAAACTGAGTGAAGACTTCTCCAAAGAAGTGAGCCAGGGGGAGTCTACAGAAGTGATCCCAAGGAAGTAGTAAGAAATCCCTAAACCTTTAGGCAGTGAGCCTGGGAAAAAGTGAATGTTCCTTAATAATTGTAATCCACATATACTAATGATTAGTGGAATTAGGTATGACTAGAAACATGTCAGCATATTCTACTTAGACATAGCCCTTAGTGGTGAACCAAGTAAAAGTATTGTTTTTTATTCTGTATGGGAATGTTTTAATTAGTACACATATCCATCATACAGGTTTAAAAATGTTCCTACAAATATTGGACAAGATCCTGTTATGAAGAGAAAAAGTGGACACCCTAATTCACCCCCCTCTCAGGGTGTCCTAGGGTCCTTAAATTGGTATTAGAGGGAAAATATTTACTTATGTGGGATAATCTTTAGAAATTATATTTATAAGAGGATACAATTCTTCTTTCCTAGGTCAATAATGAAGAACAATGTTGATGAAATTTTAGTTATCATTGAGTAGAAGTCTGTACCATGCAGGGCCATAATGAATAGGAAAAAGAAAGAGAAGAAACAGTTGATGAAGTTCCTCTTATCTAATAAAGAGGTAATATCTAGTACTCCATGCCATTCAAGAAATTTTTGATGTTTCAGGCTAGGAAAGAAAAGAGAAAGGAGATCAGTTGGAATGTATTTTCACACTATATCAGTATTCATCTTGATATGAAATTGAGAGACTATGAAAATACCTTTACGATATCTCTGCATATAGATTCTTTGATATTTGTAGAATATTTCATTGTTTGTAGGAGGAAATTACCCAGCTAAAAAAAGAAGTAGATTCTATGGAGGAGGGCTTGGTAATGAAAATTTGAGAATTATATAAACTATCGAGACAGATTGAATACATTCAAGAAATAAGGAGGAAACATGAAATAAACACATCAAAATTGTTCAAATAAGTTGAAGGGGATGAGATATTATGAAAGGATATTGAGGAAAATATCCATGTGCTTGAAGGGAAACAGAAAAATTGCACTAAAGTGAAGGTTCAACAATTTAAAGGGATATCCAAGAAGATCAAGGACCATAACTCTTTGATTCAGAATAAAATGATTCTTAATGATGAATAAGTCATTATAATGAATAAGGATAGTGAAGAGAAGATGACTATGATGGAAGATCATAAGGTCATTCTGAATAGGAAATGTCTAGAATTGGATGCTCAGTTGACCAATCTTGATAAGACACATATTGAGACTTCAAAAAAGAATGAAATAGTTTCTGCTGGTACTCACTCCTCATGAGAGGATTCTAAATCTTAAATACCTCTAACATGTGACATGAAGATTATGAAAACCCTTGATTATCAATCTCAAGAAACAATGTCTATTTCTAATCAATGACAACTAGAGGATTATACGTGTAAAATCCATCCAATATGTGATAAAAATATCATGGATTCACTCATTGATCTATCACAAGTAGATAATAATAAAAAGGTACTTTACAAACCAACTTGTACTCAAGTTTTTACTTAGAATTCCACAAGGAGTGCAAGCTGGATGACAAATTCAAACAAGTATGGATGATTAAAGTTCAAGAGTTTACTATCACCATGTCTAGGGTGAATAAAAAGAAGAATGTGGAAGATGGTTCTCCATGACGATCACAACAAGTCAAAATTATGTCCCAATAACATAATATAATGAAATCAATATTTTGGGTCAATTTTGGTGCAGTAATAGATTTGGATACTGTGTAATAAACTATTGGTAAAATACTCATAATTTAAAAGAACAAAGGAATCCAACCTCATGCAGTAGAAATCCAAAGAATAAGATGAAAAACCCATAGGTCTAGAAGCATCTATTTTCCACAAATAGATTTGGATTGCTTCATAACATCTTTGATGTATGAAATGGAAGTAGTCACAGTGTAGGTAAATTCCCATATCAACAAGAAATCATCATTGATAAGAAAAGAAGACCTCCGACGCCAGCTAAGAATGAAGCACCTTCTGTGGGAAGAAGATAAAAGAGTACTGCAAATACAAATTTCTCCAAGAAGATCTCAAGTAGGGAATCAGAGAAGACCCTAGATTTTAAATCCATGAAATTCAAGGTAAATTCTTCCTAAATAGAACCTAAGAGGGATACCACTCATATGAACCCGTGTCAGAGATCCAAACCTGCTGCAATAGTTCCAAACCTGCTGCAATAGTTCCAAATGACATGTTGGTCATCTGGATATAAGATTTGGAATGAATGTGGAAACATGAAAATTAAAAGGCTGGGACTAGTGTTAATGGAAGAGGACAACTTTCAAGTGATGATGATAAAGTTCATGAGAGAGTATGAACCAATGGAAACACACGTGTTAAAGATGTTTCATTTGAGAGATGTATCAAATTTGGTCACACTAAAAAAGGTTGTGTGAAATTAATACTAGATCAAGAATTATTACTTAAAAGGATTAATAATGTATCATTAATAATGGATTTTAAGTAGAAAAACTCTCCATGCAAAGTAGAAGAGAATGCGAATAAATCCATGTCACATCAGCACAGATTTGAAAATTTGTTCAGATATGAGAGCATGAAGACTAGATCAAATGAAACATCATTGTCTAGGAAACCATCTCAACCTTCCAGATCACTTTAAATAAGAAAGGTGGAACCAACCTATTCCCTTAATCATTTTTATTCCATTTGTGATGATAATACCCAAAATTGAAGATGAAGCATGCTCTTAGGTGGAGAACCCGAGAATTAGTGAATGCTGTCAACTATTGATCGCTAAACTGAAGAAGTTTCCATCCTTGGACCATTATTGAATTGATATTCAAAGATTAAAATGATGAAGGATAACCCTTGATGAAGATGATGAGTTGTGTTTCCCTTGAGGGGGAAACAAATGAAAAATCTTCCTTGGTTATTATCTGGATTAGTATCAACTTCATTTGGTATCAAATTCAACTAATCTGTAAATTTTTGGAAGAACATGTCATTTAAAAAGGTATTTCATTTCCCAATATCTCATCCTTGGTTACATAAGATGAAGATAATTTTACAAAGGGGGGAGTAAAATAATCAATCATCATAAGAAAAATGGAAGTGTCCCAAGGTCACTTATCCTGCCAATTGCACTTGAATGTTTTTGATCTGTTTGTTGAACTGAGTGCAAGAGTTTCAGGTTGATTATTCCCCATCACAGTCAATATTGTTAGCTAATAATGGAAGTGGGAATCCCTTGATGTCCATAATATAAGTTATCATCTAATGAGGTATCATTATTAGGGGATAATGTATAGATATATAATCTAAATCAAATCCTCTTGTTTTCTACACCATTAATTTCTCAAGTAGACAAAGAGTGAAATGATTTATGGAACCTTTCATAATAAAGGACTCATACCCTTTTCCCATGTACATTGTTTTTCATGTCAATAAGGAGGAGAGAAATTGAAATGAATGTTCAAAAGGTAGAGAGAAAGAAGAAGGAAAAATAAGAGAATTATGTTTCCCACTTTCAGATTGACACATTTATTTAAGGAGAACATTAAGGTATTGATAAAATATATGAAGGGGGAGATTGTTGGAACATTATTCATGTAACACTATTGAATTTTCTATTAATAGTTGTCAATATAGGTCAAAATAATAAAGGATACGAAGAGGAACAAGAAAGATGATAGAGAATCCAATTCAGACGATTGTTGAACTGATCATAATTTTGAATGTACATGTATCATAGGTGATACATTGTATACAACAATGAAACCATCTAGTGAATGTTGAAAGGATTGATGTTGTTATGTGATCATGCAACATCTCACGATTCAAATAGACCATGAAAGAGACTATATGAAGAGACATGCATTATTTCATGAGGGATTATGTGGTGTTTTTAATATTTAAGAGTGATTATACAACGCTAAGTAGATGATGCCTATCATATTAAGTGTTGACAAGAATGACTGATGTTGCTGTAAGATAGGGATGTTGGGATATTACACTACTTCCCCCGGAGAATCTATCTATTCTAAAACTACTCGTTCCAAGACTATATATATCACTGGAAGGAGTTCCTGATGAAAGAAAATGACTGTTGAAGAATCCAGATGATAGTGAAAAATCATGTGAGTTCTTGTCGAAGCAGTTATTTATAGTGGTGTCATTTCCCATCGTTTTCCATATTTTTGGACCTCCAAATTGGGATTTTTTTTGGAAATGGAAGGATTTATACCTAGGAGTAAACGAGACATGGAATGGGAAAGGAAACATTAAAATGAAGAAAAAAATATACTTCAGAACATGGATCACATACAATGTTCAGGAACGGTTCACGGCTGCATACCATGTAGTAGGAAAGGTATGCGGGATGGTTTTCGAAACGAGTCACGGTAACAAAAATGGTTCATGGGGGAGGGAGTTGCAGTACATGGGATGGTTCATCATTGGAAAAAGAGATGCAGCACGTGGAATGGATGGATTACAGTACATGGAAGTCTAACAGTATACTGTAAAAGATCGCATTACGCGGTGGAGGATTACAGTATGCAAATGGAGTTCAGTATGTAGTTATTTATTCCCCACATTGAAAATTCTGGTAAAACAGATTAACAAAATTTTACAAGATTTTTTCCTATATATTTAGTGTAACTCCCATCATTAGGGGAGACTGAATTCTATATGAATATATCATCTGTGTGGAAGAACTTATCTAGGTATGAATGTTGTACATGTGTGGGATTTTGCGTAGGACGAATCAGTATTCAAAAGATGAAACAATTTGCAAAATTGGAAGGAGCAGTCCATAGAAAATATGAATCGGTATGCATGAGACGAAATAATTTACAGAATTTGATGAAGAATATTGTAGAAGGACAAAATGGTACACCAAGGTGATATGTAGAGGCGGTACGTAGAGGCAGTACATAGAGGCTGTACATGGAGGTAGTATGCTGAGGTGGTACACATAGGTGATTTGTGGAGGCAGTATGTAGAGTAGGCATGGTACGCGGAGTAGGTATAGTACAAGGAGTAGGTATGGTATGGGGAGAAGGCGTGGTACATGGAGAAAGCGCAATATGCAGAGTAGGCACAGTATGCAGAGAATGCGCGATATGAGGAGGAGGCGTGGTACGCAGAGCAAGCACGGTATGTAGAAGAGGCGTGGTACATGGAGCAAGTGTGGTTCACAGATCAATGATAGTATGAAGAATCATGGATAGTTCATAAAATCAAAAACATCATAAAGGGATTTTGTGATTCTAAAGAAAAGAAGAAGTTTTAGTGCATTAAATAATAGTACTGAATGAGAAAACTAAATATAAAAGACAATCAATCCACGAATTCGATACAAGTAGTGTCTCATGTTAAATAGAGACAATATATTTCATGCTAATCTATTGAAGTGACCTTCAAGTCGATAAAATGAGTGAATAACTTTAAAAGGAAGTGATCCAGTGGGAGTCTACAGAAGTGATCCAAGGGAAGTAGTGAGCTATCCCAAAACCTTTAGGTAGTGAGCCTAGGACAGAGTGATTATTCCCAAATCATTGAAATCCAAATCTAGTAAAGGTTATTTGAATTAGGTATGACTGAAAACATATCGGTTTATGATCCTTGGACATAGACCTTATTGGTGATCCATGTAAAAGTGTTGTGTTTTCATTATGCATATGAATTTTTTAATTATTACACATATCCATCATATAGGTTCAAAAACGTTCCAACGAATGTGGGAACAAGATCAATTAAAGACGATAAAATGATGACACCCTGATTCACCCCCCTCATAGGGTGGTCTAGGGTCCTTCACATATTATATTCATATCATTTTTTAAATTCTATTAATTATGTGACCATGATCAAATTAATAGGGGCAAAATTTTATTTACCAAATCTAATAATAAAAACGAAGCAATTATCACATGAAAAAAGTGATTTCACAATAAATTGTCAATAAAGAAATTATTAAGAAATATATGTAAATAATATATTTTATAATATATACTAATATAGTTTTTAACAAATTTATATCAAATCTCTATATATTATACGGGGGGTAAAAACATGTTTGATGAAAATTTGGTATTACGTAAGGGTTTCTAATCTCTCATTTACTTATGTGAGATGTATGCCATATTCACAATATAGATCTGTTGTGAGGTGTAAATAATTCCTCTTTTATATATAATATAATTAATTATACTATATAATTTTTATCTAGTGTTTCAATTGAAGGTATTTATTTCAACAAAAAAAAAATAAAAAATTAAAATTTACCAAAGTAAAAATGGTTTATTTCACAATTTTTTCTTTTTTTTGGGATTTTTCATGATTAAATTCAAGACAATGAAATATTACGATATAAAAGTCAATAAACAAATTAACCTTCTTACAATTTTTTTATTCATGAACGTTTCAAGAAATATTACAATTTATAATTCTTTATTACATAAAATGACTATTATGTTGAGTTTAATAAAATCAGACATTTTTTCTTGATTTGGCGAAAATCAATTTTCTTCAAAAAATGTATTTTCCGTTGAAAAAATTTTAACAATAAAAAAATTATTTATTATGTAATATTTTAACAATATTTGACTTTATACAAAATTATATTGAAATTTCTTATTGTGTTTTAAACAATTTCCATTTTGATTTTACCAATGATATGAAATAAATTTTTGTTTTAGTTTGTATAAAATTAAAATAATATTCCATCATAATAACTCTCAATTTTTATAATATTATATTACAAGATTCTAATGTTATTTTCATCAAAAATTATGTATAATTTTTTTGGGGTATTTTAGTTCTAAATGGTTATTCACAAATTGATAAGGAAATTTTTATGAAGAATGTTTTTAATGGAATAACACTTTTATTTTTATTCATAAGGGACATTATAATTTTTTTGTACATATGACGCAAATAGGATATGTTATTTTTATAAAGTCATAATTATTTATCATATTGTATTATGATTAGTTTCATTGGGGATGTAAAAATTCACTACCATTCACTATATTACTTTGTATGTTTTATGATTTTTTATTTTATTGGTGAATGTCCTCTCAGTTCATATGTTTGTTTTTCAATATGAATGTATAAATTGACAAACATTTCCCACATTCAAGTTACTAATGTAATGTACTTATTATGTGATGTGAGGATATTGATATCTCATATCTCCTCGATGCATCAGTTGGACTATTGAGACTAATCTGTTGGCCAAAAAATTAGATTTTAACCATAGTTTTAAGAGGTTTTGTGAATAGTCTTGATATTATTTTTATGATGTCCAATATTATAAATTACATAATTATGATATTATTTATTTATATTCCATGTGTTTATTTTATTAGTTATAATTTCCATGGCTAATTTTCAAGTTCATGTGGTTATTTATATGGAATTATTTGATCATCATTTATTCATTCGATATTATACACATGTAATTGATATAATGGAATGTGGTTTAGTTATTCTTCTTGAAATATTTAATATTATCATTTATTCATGATAGCTTCAAAAATACTCAAAATCATACTATGTAATTCAGCTCATCAATTATTATCATTATTTCTCAATGATTCAATGATATGTATTGTGATTTATATGTAGGTTATTTCTAGAGTAAATAATGATTAACTAGAATAAAATACTATGTTATATTTTATGTTTTTAATTTAATATTGTGATTAATTTATGTATCTAAATTTACAAGACTACTAAACTACACTTTCCTTATAGAAATTATTCTATGTATCTTATTCCAATGTAATAATGTAACCACTAAATCTATGATACTAGTGTTTGGGTATTTACACTATTTATAATTAAATAAAATATCGGGAGACCAACCAAAAGAATTTATCCTTCATAAGAATATATGATCACATGGAACCAAATATTTATCATTATAAAATAATGGATTTTATTCCATCCGAATGTTTCTAATTAATTTTTACCGGTAACAAAAATGGGTAACCTGATAACTCATCTATAAGAAGCTATAATATAATAAAAATTCTATCTAGTATCAATTCTATTATATATTATCATTAAAATTACAATTAAAATTTCCATTTCTCTTGAATTATTTATATATCCAACAATTTTCAACATAAAATTATTTATAAATTTCATCCATTAAAAATGCTAATAAAATCATAATGAAAATCCTAAAAAAGGATATCATAGATAGGACACTATAAAATCACCTGGAATAACATTATTATTGTAAAGGAAAATAATATATTACTAAGCATACACAATTATTTCATTAAACTGGTTTATAATTTATTAGGGATAATCAGACATCTTACCAAAAAGATAAAGCAAGATAACATTATGATTTCAAATAAATAATATGAGATGTAACAAATTACCTACCTCAAAGCCTTCGATTCTCTCTAAATGGAAACCAAAAATTAATAATAATCATCAACCATATCTCATTTAATGCAACTATTTTCTCCAAATTTCATCGTCCAAAAAATTCACAAATGAAAAAATAAACTCAATTAGCATGATGAAGAAAAACTTTTAATTCCTGGAAACATGAAATGAGAGGAAATGTGATCCAAAAAAAATAAACAATAATAATGGAGTATGAACTCACATAAGATAATAATGAATCAAAAATAGGAAACCAATTATATAATTTAATCAATATTGGCTTCGACGCATTTCAGATAGGCATATTTGGTGCCAAGTGGTTGAGAGTGAAATAAGATAGAAAGTGTGAATGAAGGTTCTCAGGGGTCTTTATAGGGAAACTTATAATATAAAGATCACATATTTTCCTCTTAGTCTATGTCTTAGAACTGGATAAAACATAGATGACTATATTACATCACGTGGTACCATTCAACTTCCCATATTTTCAATCCATGACTAAATTTCATGGAATAGAACATGAGGAAAATAATATTTAAAGGGGAGGGGGAATATTGTACAGTCTCTTATACTACATCACAATACCCAAAAATCCTAAAAGGAACATACACCAAAGCATACATCCATAGTAAAACTTCCTTGTAAAATCTAGATCACCCTTAGTGGAATACATTATATATTGGATTCTCACTACCATTGAACATATCTGGAATATTCCAGAGCCCCTCTCTAGGAAAAAATAACCCATCCTAGCTATTCTATAACCTACCTCCTTGGAATATCCATTTAAAAATGGAAATGGAATGAAAAACCTATAGATGTTCCCCTATGTCACATTCATCACCCTTTTACATAGCATCAACAAGTATTACAATGAAACCATAGGCTCCATGATATGAAAATTCTCTAAACTCCTATTTATTCCATTAAAATACCTCAGAACCATCTATAGAGACCTCTAACAACATAAAGTCAAATACGAATCTCTACAAGGGTCAATGGAATTATAGAAATTTATTCATATATTTTATGATATATATATTAGTATAGATAAATCCTATAACCACACATATGGATCTGGTTCAAAACATGAATAATTTGCATTAATTCATATAAATTAAAACAAACTTCAATGTTATAAATGATAAGTGTAATTGGGAACTACATATATTTATAACAAATCCCATAGTAAAAAACTGTTCTTCCACTACGATTTTATGAACATTTAACAAGATAATATGTATTATTTTGGTTCTATTCCTGGGGGAAATAAGAGCCAATGGAAAATAATGATATATTAATCAAATTAAAGGATTCACATTGAAAATAGAGCATAATTGAAAATCGTGGATAAAACATGAATAATTATATAAATCATAAACATGAGGAAAAGAGTCACAGAATGTTCATAAGATTATGGACATATAAGGAAGAGTTATATAATAAAATAATCACAAAGAATGTGTGATAAATATTGATTAAAGGAATGATAAAAACAACCATATAAATCACAAATATAACATATTGGTATCTCAAAAAATAAAACATTCATAACAAAATTACCTATATGGATATTAACCATATCTGTTAGGAGTAACCTATAACCATTAAATTCCATCATCTATTAGGAGTAATATAACTTTTTTATCTATTAGGAGTAAATTACATCTAGTTATCATAATCTAGATACCAAAAATAGGATTTCTAATATGTTATATCACTTGTATATCATAATTCACGTGTTCCACATATTGAAAGTATACATAATATTATCCTGATAAACCCAATAGGAATTAATCATGTATCCAATAAAATTTTATAACATTATAGGTAAATACCCATCAATCAACAGTATCAATTATAAGGTATTTACACCATATATATAAGGATATAGTGTTTAGTAAATAATTTCACTAGTTGATCTATGTATGGGTATCTAGGGTAATATCCTTAAACTAGATTCAAACAAGGTTAATTTGATAGAATATAATGGTTATAAAAGCATGATGATAAAAAAAGGCATAGGTAGAGGTGGATCATTATTTGGATAGATAATATTCCCACAATACCACATGTCTATAGGAACATGGACAAGTAGAAGTAATTTAAATTCAATAATATAGTTAGGGAGGGAACGGAAACATGATCATTGGTTAAAAATTTCGTGGGAATCAGATCATTTCCCATCATTAATGCATCTATTGATGGGAATATACAACAAAACATTAAAAACTACAAGATGTTCACATTGAAATGTGTGGTGACAAAATTAATGGAATGATAAAACAAAATCTTTAGGGGAACATTCATGGAATATGGATATCAATTGAAAGTAAATATGAATCTATATATTCAAATACTTTATTATGGATCATAAATATTTTTTTAATCACCCAAATAAAATCTACTTAGAGTTTCAAGCCATAGATGTAGTAAGGATCAAATAATAATGAACCATTACTCAAGCATGGACATGACAAAACAAATCATTTTAGGGTGTTAATACCTTGATGCATCAGATCTAAAACTGTATCCCCTAATAGTATTTTGATAGGGATGTATTTTATAAAAAATCCTAGAAAAAAGTTTCATTTAAAAATTTAGGATGATTGTATGGATATGGTACGCCATGACTATAAAAATAGATTATTAATTTAGTATAATGAGGGGGAGTTGTGATACATCATTTATAACATCATAATTTATTTATACAATTGATTTAGAATAACATTTTGGAATGAAATGATAATGAATTAATACAACTAGTTAATGTAATGGGAAATGAGGGACGAGGAACCCTCATTTCCTCATAGAAATAGTTTACGAAAATGATATGACGTGTAACATCTTATCCTAGATGAGGCATATTGGTTCCTTGAGCCTGTCTATTACATGACCTCAATTACACCTCCCCATACAACAGAGGATAGCGACTACCATTTAGGGTCAAATTTAAGACACGAGGAGACTATACCCTCTTTATCATATTAATTAAATAGTTTAAATAGAAGAATGAAAATTAAATTAAAATAACCTAAAACTATAATCTTATTATAAAAAATAATATTCAAGTATCACATGATGTACCAAAATAGTATAAAATTTTGAAACCAATATAGTATATATTTCATTCCAAATATGTGTCAAATGTCAATATGAAAAACCGAAAACAAATGATTTCATATAAAACTCGAAATAGGGTCCTGAAACCACAAATGCTTCCCTTATCCATGATCCATTATAACACAATAATTTAACATAGATGATTTTCCCCTTATCTTTTCATGAAAACATGATACCAATTTTCGTACCTATCAGGTAGACTGAGTAGGGTGTGGGTATGACTTATTAGGCAACCACCAATAGAGTCTAAAAAATTGATTGTTAATATCCTTTTATGATGTTTTATAAATAATAACCTACAACGCATTTTGTAAATATATATCATAATTAACTATTAATTAATTATGCACATAAATTCCACGTTTAACATTGACACCCATACCACTAATACCTACTTTAGCATGTTTCAGAGTCTAAACTATGCCACAAGGGATATCACATATTCCAAAACCATGGTAATATTTTTTTTATTTCATTTTGATTAATATCATGGAAAATTGTAACCATAGTCTAATTCCGATATCATGGGTCTATAATGTCATGTCTAGAACCCCATGGGTATTTGGAGCCATTTTCCCTATCCCACACAAAAATATCACATTAGTATTTAGAGACTCATTCCCAATCCCACACTCTCTATCAAATATGGTACTTTGGAACCTTAATCCCCATCCCACACATCAATGTCACATGGTTAACTAGAGCCTCAATCCCTATTACGTACAATTATGATGACATAAATAAATTTTTCTCTAGATCATCATGGATACACATTGGGGGAATTTGGAAAAAAAGTATGCATCCCACACCCCAAATCTCAATCATTAAAATTTATCTCATATATAAAATTTAACTATTCTAATCATCATTAACCATCTAGTAAGTATTTCCAGTCATGCTATACCATTTCAATTTCCAAAACAATGAATTTCAATCACTTTAATTAAGATGGAATAATATGATAAAATCACTAATATACTATTTATGAAAATTTAAAAATTAAATTCATAAAACCTTTAATGAAAATCAAAATACCCTTAACTCCCTCCAATTAATCAATTCATCCTTCAATTAATAAATAAATTTCACAATCTCATCAATTGGATATTTTCACAATACTATTAATTTACCAATTTCAGAACGTTATTAATAAATCAAATCAATTTCCCATTTTTAATAATTGAATAATCAAAATTTCTATATTCAATTTTACCATATTCATCTCATTTCATAATAATAGGGAAAATCAATTAATCAATTCCATGATTCCATTAATTAATTTTTAAAATAATTAATTCAATTCAAGATTCAATTTCTGAATGTGGAAATTTAAATTCCACAACACATAAATGAAATTTTGAATTTAATTCCTTGGGAATTGAAATTCAGAACACCTACATCATGATCATTGACTGTCACTCGCCAAAAAAAATCCCTAATTTGAATCAGAACACTCAATTACCCAATAAACTATGAGAACTAGATCCAAAACCAGGGTCCCAAATAGAAATTATTAATATTATTTAAAAACCTAGATCCCTATCCATAATCAATTGAAGAAAAAAACTCATCAAAAATGATATAATGATGAGAGAGATGTAGGAAACTAATCAGGAAGAGAATATATTATGAAGAGAGGTTCACATTCATCATTAAAATCGTCAATTCATCAAGAATAGTGTTTGGAATGACTTGGAATTTTTCCAGGAGCCTCCTAAATGAGATAAAATAGTTAGGGATCAGTTGCATCTAATTATGGTGAAGGAATATGGGTTTAATAAATTTAAAACAAAACTTTCAAGGATAAAATCTCATGCACATGGTTTCCTGGGTAGGGTTTCACTTTTTTCCAAATTGGACTTGCTAATAATGTGCCTCTCATGCGGGGGGGGGGGGGGAATGGTCACTCCAATGTACTCAAATAGTTTTAAAAAGCTTGTAACAACACCAAATGATAAAGGGTTAAATAGATAAATTATAGGACTCATGTCAACAGTATCGACCTTCATTTTCGGGATCCTACCTGATTTGAACTCCACAGTTAAGTGTGCTTGGGCTGGAGTAGTGATTAGGATGGGTGACCTTCTGAGAAGTTTCACAGGGTGTGTGTGAGTGGGGACACAACGCACTAGAAAGGACATGTGTTGACATGTGGGACTATTATTAGTCTGATGACCCATTCGAGCACATGGGTGGGACCCAGGGTGGGGACCACATGTCTGCGGGGCAACTGGGGTACCTAGAGGGCTGGGACCCGACAAGCATGGTAAGGTGGGGTGTTTGTGCTGTCACTGTAGCCCAGTTGTTACATTTGGTATACAAGGAGGAACCCCGGCTTAAGTACGGTGCACTACCAGGGTTGAGTAGTAGGGCCCACAATGAGGACGTTGTTCTCTGGGGGGGGGGTGATTGTAATAACCCCAAATGATAAAGGGTTAAATGACTAAATGATATGAATCATTTCAACAAGGTGCATCTTCCTTTTCGGGAGCCTACCTGATTAGAACTCCACAGTTAAGCATTTTTGTCATGGAGTAGTGATCATGATGGGTGACCTTCTGGGAAGTTACCAAGGTTGTTTGTGAGTGAAGAAAAAACACACTGGAAAGGACATGTGTTGTCCTATGGGGACTATCATTAGTTAGATGACATGTTCGGGCACGTGAGTGGGGCCCAGGGTGGGGACCACGTGCCTGCGGGGCAACTGGGATACCTGGCGGGTTAGTACCTGATGACCACAGTAAGGTGAGGTGTCTGTTTTATCTCCGGGGCCCAGCTGTTACAAATTTTGTGCCAACAATACAATTCCACTATGTGTGATGTTTTATAGATTGCTAGGGTTGGTCACAGTATTTGGTAAAACCATTCAACAGCTGTGAACATCACCAAAACCGACCAAAAACATCAAAATATCCAAAAAAATCACCCATGAAAAGCCTCATCTAATTTATAAAAAAAGGAAAAGAGTACCTGTAAATGATATCAATACAACAATACAATTGTTTTTTATCTTACAATTTCTCCACAATATAACAACTATTCATCAAGTTGTACTCCCAGGTATCACTATGATTGTAAGGTAAAATGATCGTGCCACTAGGCCAACATATTAACTTCTCTCTCCCATGTTTCCTCCAGAAACATTCCCATGTTTAGTCAATAAGTAAACTATAAGCATGATCATTCCACAAAAACATTCTCTCTACAATCCAGAACACATATAAGATAATACTCAAAGAAATCATCAACATCAAGCACAACATAATCAATATAGATCACAAGATAGGTGGTGGGGTTATTCATTTGAAGCCATGACACATGAAAAACATCATCCATTGAAATATACCTATATGGAATAGGCAATCTATATACCACCATCCAAATTTTCTCCACAATTTCAAATGGTCCAAAAAACCAAGGTGTTGGGTTTCCAAGACTCTTGGTCATATGGTGACCTAAAGAATGAAACACCTGAAGGAAAACACATTCGCCCTCTGTAAACTATAGGGCTATTTTCTATTTATCAGAATATGACTTATTCCTACTATAATACATTTAGATATTTTTTTTAAAATTAGCTAAACCTACTCCAACGTCTCCTATATGAGACTCGGTGCCAACAACTCTCAAACACTTTCCATCATCCAACAAAGAGATGATCTACATGTCCTATTGTAATGTTCCTAATATGGTGACAATTATATTGTTTCGTAATAAATTTTTTAATATTATAATCCATAAAGTCACATTGATTCTCTTAGGAACCAAAAATTATAGGAAACACTCCCAAAGAATATCACCTACAAACCACTATAGTTTGTTCCAACTACACATTTATCTATGAGTGAAATGTCATAATTAGTAAAACTATCACACCTTGACATTGGAAGATCCTTTATTTTGTTCATTTAGTAGTATTGGGTATTTTGGTTTATGTTCATGTTTATATGCTGTCAAATTTTAGAGGCCTTAAAATGATTGGGAGGTTTTTCTAGGTGTTACAGACATAACCTATAGTTTTTAGTAACTATGCAGCTTGGCTATGCGGCTGGTGCATGTTGGATAAAACCAACCACATGGATAGTTCATGACTATGTGGTAGGTCCCAGGTAAAAATTTTCTATTCCTTATTTATGTAGAGGGGTGCACATGGTTTGTAAAACCTTTCAGACGTTCCATGTTATGAAATTTTTTCCCATCTTTTCCCTCTCTCCTCCCTTCAACCCTAAATCAGGCCCTTCCAGTTCCCTCTATTTTAGGTGCACCAAGGGGTCTCAGGACCCCTTATACCTTGGATATCCTCCCTCCATGGTGCTTCCTCTTTGATTCCAAGGTAATATTTTAAGCCTTTTTTCCATTTATCCTCTATTTCTCCTCTTGTCTCCCTATTTCTCGGTTTCTATTTGGTTAGCCCCCTCATGGATGAACCCTAACTCTAGGGTTTGTGTGTTGGAATGTGTTTATTTTATTCTAGGGTTTTTGGTGTGTTCTTAGTGGCCTAATCATATATATTCAAGGGTTTTATCTCTTTCACACTCAATTTGTAGGTGTTTCCATGCCTTTTCTTCAAATTGCAATCCATTTGATGCATGGGTTTTTTTAATTAATTCTAAAAACATGTTTCAATCCTTTATATTATTTATATTTAATTCATGGTAGTCACTAATTATTGTTATATTTTTATAAACATATTTTATAACATGAATCTAGGTTTATTACCATGTTTATTTATACTAGAGGTGTTTGATGAAATGTCTATTGAGCATTTTGGGTGAATTTGGATGATTGTGTGAGGTTTCCCAATTTGAAATGTTTTGTTAAATTGATTATGGTCATGTTTGGGATTTTATATGTGGATCATGGTGATTTCATATGATGTGTTTGGGAACATGATTTGAGAATATCTCTTTGGTTATTAACTTTTGTTTTATTTTATAAAATAGTGAAATGGTTCGATTTTGGGTTGAAATAAAATGGTTTTTTCAGGAAAATGGAATTTGAATATTTTTTTATTTTTAAAGTGCTCCATTGTATGGAGTCACATCTATGGGTGTACTAGGTGCACATATGTATGTGCAATCAAATTAAGATGAAACCCTAAATCTAGTATCCCTCAAGATGATATCTTCTCCCTTTTTCCATATTTTCACTAAAATGGATCCTTATTTTCCAATATGGTGGATGTGGTGTCTCTTGGGTTTCAATGTGGTTCCAAATGTGTTCCTTATGGTTTGGTCTAGTTGTCCATGAGGCATTCTTGGGTGAATGGTTAGAAGTAGTGGACTATTTGTCGTATGTAAATGGTTTTTGGCATGTAGGTAGTTTGAATGCTCATTTGGAAAAATTTTATTCTTTTTGTGTTCTAATGTGGATTCAAAATGAACTTGGGAACATTTTGGTGAAGGATTCATCTAATGTACAATTTGGCGACATTAGTATAAAGATGATGTTTGATGTTGTTTTGGAAATGGTTTCTAAGTGTTTTTGGTAAATGGATGAATGTTTTGAATCTAAAGGCCCTATTGGAATTTTCAAAATGGCTATTTTAAAAACCTATCTTAAGTAAGGTCTCTTTACTAGTATGTTAATCGTGATATGGAAGGGTCCTCGGTATGGTACCTCCATTGTAAAGTAATTATTTTAAGGAAAGGAACCATCCTTGAGGTGGCTGGGGTGGGCCAGATTGTGTGATTTGTTTGGTTATATATATGATGCTTGTATTTTAATGTATAGAACAACCAATTATGAAATATAACATTGAAACCTAGGAAATCAAAGTGGAATTTTGAGAATGTTTTCTACACAAGTCTAGGTTATCATACTAGCTAGGGGACTATAGCAAGTGGATAGATGGGTTTAATTCTTCGGGATCAGGCTCTCCGACCATGATAGGATGGGAGATGGTCATACATAATGAAATTATGATGTCATTTAGTAGGAAATGCTTTCAGGTTGTGTCACATGTATATTATTTTTTAGTTCTCTACTATGTTCCTAGGATTTTGTATGTTCTTTGTGTAGACTCTAATTATTAATACATGGTTTTTGTTTTTATTTGAAAAAACTATGAATTCGTGGTTGGTTTAAAGAAGATTTACTATATAGATAATTTTAAAGAGAGAGTGAAATGCCCCTTTTTTCCTTCATGTTCCCTGTTTTAAATTATATAGAAAATGGATTATGTTGTTTGTTTTAAAATGAAAAGTGTGTATGAAACTCTATTTTTATAAATGTATTTATAACTAGTATTAATAAAATGTTTTTGGGAAGGGAAGGGAATAGATTCATTGGTGGTTTCCTATTGAGCTATTTTCTCACACCCTACCTATACCACTCAATGTCGGTAGACCCGAGCAATTTTCTAGGATCAGCTTTTGTTCTTGTTTCCTAATAGATGATATCGATTGAAAAATGGATAGTCTTGTGGTTGGAGGTGATAAAGTGGTCACATATAGATCTCATGGTGGAAGTTCACTGTGTTATTTTTAGTATCATCTATGTTTTTTAGTTTTCAGCATACTGAGTTATATCTTATAACTGGAACTATTTTATTTATTGGTTGATATTCAGTTTTTTCCTATCTGCATGTTCAATGTTATTTATTTGGTCCTGGTTACTTATTTTGGGATTAATTAATTCCCTCTTGTATGTTTTGATACATGACAATAGTTTACATTAAATAGGGATCGGGAATGCCCTTTGGGCCATGCTGCAAGCTGACTCATGTGACCAGTTCAGGGCCGAACTAGGTTGGTTCGTGAGAAAATGGTATCCAAGGCAGTTATTGATATTTGAGGCATTGGGATGAATGAGATTAGGACTATCAAAACTCTGGAGGTAGGTGTAGGGAGAGCATCACGAACTCCAACTAGTAATGATCCTCGAGTATCAAGGGGTAATTCTAGATTTTAGTGCTTTTTTAAGTATGTTTTTGATTTAGGGATGATAATAGAGGCCAATTGGTGTCATGTTGTGGCCTCACATGGAGTGGTGACCCATGTGGAGTCCATATCTCTAGTTCAAGCTCATCTTAGTGTTATTCTTTACATAGGTCATTGTCACAACCCTCCTTCACCAAGATGAAGGAAGGGATAGCAGATTACATGACCCTTCATTCTTCACATTGAAGGAGAGATAATGACCCCTGAGACCCACCTTCAATAGGTCCCGGAGTGGCGACTAGCACCAAGGGTATAGAATCACACACAAAACGGAAGGCATTACCCTTTTAATTTTATAGGAACGAGAGATAAGATAGAAACCCCAACAATACCAAAGATGAAAGTAAAGGAAAAGCCAAAAGTAACCCATTCCCATATGCATGTTCAACAGTAAATATAACGAGCCTCAAAAACTCCAAAGGTAAAGTACCAAGAAAAGGGAAACGACAACAACAAATACCCCAAGGTCTGAGCTATTATAGTTCCGACCGATCCCTGAAGTCCTCCTGGTAACCTAAAAGCAGTTTTATATACATAGGTTGAGCGTACAAGTGTACTCAGTAGGGTAAACTAAAGACTCTTGTGCACAAGTGGGGAGGCATTCTAATGACCTGTGAGAAAAGAGAACCAAAACACATAGCAAGGAAAACTATCCACCTAGGCCTCACCAAGACACACTTCCCAAATAATGCAAGTCAAGTAATTTATAGTAACAAAACATCGATGTTTGGGTACCCCGAACCACATTACCACTGGTTATTGATGACATCCTACGCATTGAACCAGTCTCACCATTCTCACCGCTGTCCCACTGCCACACTCGCCCACACACACCCAGGCCACAACCAAACATCCCGCCCGCAAACACCTGGGCCACAACAACCTCGCGTAACCATGCCCGTAAACACCTAGTCCAGAACAACCACTGCCATGCCCGAAGACACCTAGGCCCGAAAGCTATCATCATGCCCTAAGACACCTGGTCCTCATACTGAAGATACATGGGAAACAACCTGCCCACAAACACCTGAGCCAACCACCACAACTACCCTTCCCAAAGATTCTTGGGCTAATAATGGACTTCAGGCCATCACAGCCTACCTGAAGAGTCTTGGGCTATTCGGGAAAGGAATCAGAAAGGATCTAATAACCAACCACTCATAGGAGTGTTGGAAAAACACCCTCCCCATGAAATGGGGTGTTCGAAACTAAGTGCTCAACTGGGTGGGGCATGAATAAGAAACACAAGAACTACAATCATATATATATATATATATATATATATAACAAGCACTCATCCCATCCTAGGGTTACACACCAACCCAAGCACGAACAGCCTAGTCATTCTTTCATAGAAGTACAATATTCATATCCGAGTCACAACTCATACCGGAACCAATCTTCCAAATAACCCCTTTATTGTTTTCATGTTCAAGTGTCACCATTTAATAAATTCTACACTATTGGGAAACTCGTAATCATAACCACAATCATAGGGGAAAAGTTATAGCCAACAACAATTTAAACATTTACACCCAGTTCTCTTGTAAGTTCACATCAATGTGAGATCCCTCCAAGTATTGGAACCAAATCTGGTATCAAGATACAACCCCATATCCCTAGAACCATGAACCAAAAAGGTTTCCCAATAGAAGAGGATTCCACCCCAATTTGTGATGAAAGTAGAGTCACAACCAAAAACCGTGCCACAACAAAGGATCCCATCCTCACCCACATCACCCCATAATCAATCAAATAGAAATACACACCCACTACGAAACAAAACAGGGCAACTTCCAAGTTCAGTCAAATAATTTATCTGTTTCCTCTTTATGTTGGTTAACCAGGGTGATCACACAAGGTTTCATGTTTACTGGGCATCCATTTAATCCACTGAGTTCACGTGATTAATGAATTTCCATATTTCAGCCATTTAATCATCACAGAAGACAATAGTTTATTAGTGCACAGGGAGAGACCACCAACAATCAATTATTTTCAGTAAGCATATATCCAAACAATTCACAAACTAATAATCAATGAAGAGAAGGAAAATAGAACAGCAGTATATCGATCACACCCCTCCCCTTTATTCCTTTAAAAGTCCGTTTGTTATCTCTGTTAACGCTTGTCTTCATCCATTCCCACAGAAACAAAATCGTACCCTCCCCGCATGATAAATGGAAAGGAGAGATGAAGGAAAAATCCCCACCTCAAAGGTTTTTGATGAAACCACGATGGTCGAAGAATGATCCAGAAACCGGGTCGATTTTCCATGAATCTTCTTTAGATATCCTCTCCTAATACAACCAAGACCGGAGTTCTTCATATTCGACATCCACACGCTTAGATATACCTATAACGGGCACAGATCTAAGAAAACAACCAAGAAGGATCACATATCTCAAGGCACCAACTTTGATTCGCCAAGAAAAGCCTCCGAGTCACCTCCAAAATGCTTGGGAGAGGTTCTTCTACCTCCAAGGAAGGGTAATCCTGAGTTATGGCCACTTAGGGGCTTAAACGAACCATTTAGAGGCAAAAGAGGTTAGATCCACAATTTTAGGATCTAAATTTAAGTGCTTGCACGGTTAGTCCGCACGGTTTAACAAACCGTGCGCTAATCGTGCATTAGCTTCTGCCTCGCCAAGCACTCCTCGCATAGTTAGTCCACATGGTTAGCCAAACTGTGCGCTAACCGTGCATTATCTACTGCCTCCAACACCAACCATGCAAGGTTTGGCCGCACGGTTTAGCAAAACTTTGCGCTAACCGTGCGAAATCTATTTCCCTTTGTCTATCCTTTAAAGTCCACCCAAATGCACCCCCAAGGCAACTTGACCTCCCGAAACACCTCCAACACCACATTTCACAAAGGAATGGACCAGAGAGGTCCATTCCATTTTATCCGATACCCCTCAAAACTTTCTCATCCTCGAGAATCTAACCCCCCCCCCCTAAAGAAAGAAGAGGGGTCTGAACTACTCCCCCTCGAAAGATACCTCTCAAGGAAAACCTCCTTGTTACCAAGGAGCACCCCTTCTCCATATATCTACTGAACAATCACAAACATACCACTCCTATCTGCTGTGAAACCAAGAAAAACAAAAGACCAAACCGTCTGGTCACGTGGGTGAGGGGTTTTCCTTCATCCATGTCAAGATACTATCCTCTTTGGGCGACACTGACTCTCCCACACAGGTTTAGGCGCATTCACATTAATGCTTCTTAACTAGGGATCAGGTCCTCCCCTCCCCACATCTATGGACACTTCACCAACATCCAGAGAAAAGGAAAACCACACATTCTATAATTACCACGGTAAAGAATTCCATCAACCAAGTACAAACAAAACGGAACAAAACGTAAAAAAACTCTAGGTACTGGGCACACATTTGCATCTCTCACTCCTAGGTACTTTCCTCAAGCCCACCGTGTCTCCACAAAACATGAACCAAAATAATGGTTCGTTCACGAAGAACCTTCTCTTCCTGACCTTCGATCATCACTGGTCGCTACACAAATGTTGCATCATCCCTGATATCTAGCACTCCCCACACGAGGACGTGTGAATCTTCGTGTAGATACCGACAGAGCTGGGACACATAGAAGACATCGTTCACCCTTTGTAGCTGGTGTGGCAACGCCAGCTTATAAGCTACCTCGCTGACCCGCTGCAGCACTTCGAACGGTCCGAAAAACCTGGGGGAAAGCTTACTCCCACTAATGAACCTCCACTGCCCACGCCGAGGGGTGAACTTTAGGAATACGTGGTCCCTGACCTCGAATTCCAAGGGTCTCCTCCTATTATTAGCGTATGACTTCTGCCGATCCTGAGCTGCCTTCGTCCTCTCTCATATAAGCTAAACCTTCTCCGTCATGCTTTGCACCACCTCCGGGTCAAGAACACCTACTTCACTGACCTCTGTCCAGCATACGGGTGAGCGGCACGGCCTCCCGTACAAATCTTCCAAAGGAGCCATGTCAATGGTAGAGTGATAACTGTTATTGTAAGAGAACTCTATCAGAGGAAACTGTTGTACCCATGATCCTCCAAGGTCCAAAACACATGCTTGTAGCATATCTTCCAAGGTCTGGATGGTGCGCACTATCTGCCCATCTATCTGGGGGTGGAAATTAGTGCTAAGGCATAACTGGGTGCCAAAGGCATGCTGCAATCCCCTCCAGACTCATGAGGTAAACCGTGCATCCCTATCCGAGACTATGGACCTCATAATTCCTTACAACCGCACCACCTCTTCCACATACCTCCGTGCTAAGGCATCCACTATACCTGAATCCTTGATTACCAGGAAGTGAGCTGATTTCGTCAACCAGTCCACCACCACCCAGATGGCGTCGCAGCCTCGTTGAACCTTGGGTAGCTCTGTGACGAAATCCATCAAGATGTCTTCCAACTTCCACTCAGGGACATCTATGGGTTGCAACAAACCACCTGGAACATGGTGTTCAGCCTTCACCTACTAACACACTAGGCACTTGGCTACGAACTCTACCACCGCTCTCTTTACCCCGGGCCACCAAAACTGTCTCCTTAGACCCTGGTATATCTTGTAAACTCCTAGGTGTACCACTAGGGTTGAGTTGTGGAACTCACCAAGAACCCTCTCGCACATCATCTCTGGAAGAAACATCTTCCCTCGAAAAAGAATATGATTCTGACCATCCTCTTCCCACCCTTCCAGGGCATCGCTCTAGGAAACCCAGTCACGCATCACTTCACTTTCTGAATCTCCCCACTGGGACTCCTCCACCTGCCATAGTAGAGGATACTGCATTGTCATTTGTTATAGGAAACCTCTACCACCATCCATCCTTGCATCCAGGTGCAGGGCATCCAACTCCTCCATTTCCTTCCAAGCATCTGCCGACTCTCGAACCACATCCTTCTGCGACTTCCTACTCAAATAATCAGCCACCACATTCCCTTTCCCTGAGGTGTTAGAAATTTATAAGTCGTAGTCCTGAAATAATTCCATCCACCTTCGCTGTCGTAAGTTCAGGTCTCGTTGGGAGATGATATTATTCAAGCTTTTTTGATCTGTGAAGACCACAAAGCGCTCCCCTATAAGGTAATGCCGCCACAACTTTAGCGTGAAAATGACCACCGCAAGATCTAAATCGTGGGTGTCATAATTACGCTCATGAGGACTTAAATTACTCGACCCATAAGAGATCACCCCTTGCTGTTGCATCAACACACATCTGAGGCCTTTCCCTGAAGCATCACAGAACACCTCATACATCTCCCCTTATTTTGGAAACCTCAACACTGGGGAACTAACCAACTTTTCCTTCAGATAACTGAAGGCCGCCTCACACTTCTCATCCCACATGAATGTCTGGTCCTTCTTGTCCAAAGATATCAAGGGTGCTGCAACTCGGGAGAAGTCGGGAATGAATCACTGGTAGTAACCTGCCAACCCAATGAAACTATGAACCTCTTCCACATTCTTGGGTGCTACCTAAGGAACAACCACCTCGACCTTCGATGGGTCCACCTGTATTCCCTTCTCGGACCCCACGTGCCCAAGGAAGTGCACTTCTTGCCTCCAGAACTTGCACTGGGACAATTTCCCATAGAGCTGGTGCTGTTGGAGGACCTCTAAAACCGTTTTTAGGTTCTCAGCATGATCCTCCTCTGATCTTGAGTATATCAGAATGTCTTCAATAAACATGACCACGAACTGATCCCGGTATTCCTAGAAGATGGAGTTCATGAGTCCCATGAGCACATCTGGTTCATTTGTAACTCCGAACGACATGACTAAAAACTCAAAGTGCCTATACCTATATCTGAGGTCACTCTTCAAGATGTCTCCCTCCTTCACCCTCAACTGGTGATATCCGGACCACAGATCGATCTTATAGAACCAAACTACTCCCTTCAGCTGGTGAAAGAGATCATCTATCCTAGGGTGGGGGTAACGGTTCATGACCATTACCGGATTTAGTCTCCAGTAGTCTATACACAGCCTGAGACCACCATCTACCTTCTTTGCAAACAAGACAGGAGCACCCCAAGGCGACGCACTTGGTCAAACCAAAACCTTCTTCATTAGATCCTCAATCTAAATCTGCAACTCCTACAACTCATAAGGTGCCATCCGGTAGGGAGCCATAAGAATTGGACGGGCACCAGGTTGCAAGTCTATACCAATCTCAACATCACGTCGAGGAGGTAGGGTCTCCACCTATTCAAGGAAGACGTCCATGAACTCAATGACGATCCCTGGAACTTCCAACATCACTGCATCCACCGACTCCACTAATAGATCAGATAACAAGGAGAGGAGGGGTTCCTCTCACCTGCTGCCTTTCTAGAAACCCCATTCACTAATGAAGGTCACACGTTGGCCACCCAAGTCTGAAAACATAACCCTTCCTCGAAAGCATTCAATGACGGCACATGCAGAGAACAGCCAGTCCATTCCTAGGATGACATCATATGGTTGTATCTGAAATA
This sequence comes from Viscum album, assembly GCA_963277665.1. Lineage (NCBI taxonomy): Eukaryota > Viridiplantae > Streptophyta > Magnoliopsida > Santalales > Viscaceae > Viscum > Viscum album. Next base: position 1,185,790,285 of record OY728122.1, read on the forward strand.
GTAGAAGATCCCTGACTGACTAATGTGGCCCTATCATCAGTCTGCATCCTCGACAAACATACAACAAGTCGGTCTGACCTCCAACTAATGTTCTCAGCAATAGGGGCACTGGAAGTCTCTCAGTGTCTAAACCCAGAGAACGTGCCAGAATGGGTGTAACAAAGGAGTGCGAAGCTCTGATATCGAACAAGTCATGAGCAAGGGTACTAAACAAGCTGATTGTACCTCGAACGACCTCCAGTACTGCTGGAACTACTACCTCCGCATCATGCAACTGTCCATGCCCATCTCCTCTACCTCTCAACTATCGGCTGCCTCCCCGACCACACCCTAGTCGAGGTCCCTGAGGAGCGCCCTGAGGCCAGCCTCCTCCGGCAATTTCTTCCCTCAGAGGAGCGGGAGCTCGTTAACCCTGCTACTGCTGCAGAAGGGGCCTAGTTGGGAACTACTACTACTGCTGAGGTGGGTACTAAACCTTTCCACCACCGCCGTACTGCACTCTATCTGGGCACTGGTTCCGAAGGTGACCATGGCTGCCACAGATGAATCACCTCGGTCCTGAGATCGAAGGAAAAGTGTGAGGACTGGGAGATTGGAACTTAAACTGCTGAGGCCTGCTCCCTACTGGTCGGAACCTAGAGGGACCTGATGCCGGAGGCCTACTGCTGACGGCTTTCCCCTTTGACAAGCCTAACTGGATTCATTCTCGAGACACACCTCCCAGTGTGTGCATCCTTTCCACCACTTCAGCCTTCATATGGACCTCCAAGTATGCCAGTAGGGTAAAGGGAGTAACAACATACTGGAGAGAAGGCTGAAGTGCCTCCTCCAAACATCTCATCCGAGACTCCTCATCTAGAAAGAGGTTGGGAGAAAAGTGAAGGATATCCTTGAACTTGATCCCTAACTCTCTCATTGACATACTCCCCTGATGGAGGGAGATTAGTTCTTACCTCTTCTTAGCCTTCATGGTGGAAGAGAGGAATTATGCCTGGAACTACTTCTCGAAGTCATCCCACGCCACCTCTGATTCCATCTTCTCACCTAGATAAAGCGTCCACCACTAACGCACTGTTCCATGCATTTGGATCACAGCCAAAGAATCCCATTACTCCACCAGATCCTGGATCAAGCTGAAAGCTATCACCAATATCTCTAGCCAACTTTCTGTCTCCACGTCTGAGGTGCTGCCCTCATACTTCTCGAGGGTCTGTCGTTGAAAGGCATGTAGCGTCTTCTGCCACTGATCATCCTCCACCTCTTGATCAGCACTCCTTCGATCATCCAAGTCAACCTCCTGGGCCTTGATCTCCCACACTACTCACGGTCGTCTCCCAGGTGCCATAGCTACAAGGTAAATAAGGAATTCCTAATCCCAAGAAGTGTAGAATATTATTCTTAAATTTTCTTACTCCTTATTCATTTAAAATCCCAAAAATGCCCTAGAAACACAACACCACAAGTCATTATGATGCATGTACCTTTCCTAGGGTCTCTACCTTACAATCAGTGTGGCCTCACTTGGTCGTTCGGTAGGTCCAGAGTCCTTGCATCGGATCACGGGGGCCCCTAAAATCCCATGTCCTAGCTGGTCTTCCCTGTCCTATTTCACACTCTAGAATCACCCGACACTGTTTCCCTACCATCACATGAAATCCTCACTGTGCCTAACTCCAGACTCCTTCCTATCTCTCAACTTCATGCCTCTGATACCATTCTGTCACGACCCGCCTTCACCCAGATGAGGGAAGAGACAACAGATTGCCAGACCATTCATTCTTCAAGTTGAAGGAGAGATAATAACCCATGATACCCGAATTCAATAGGTTCCAGAGTGGCAACAAGAACCAAGGGTATAGAATCACACACAAAATGGAAGGCATTACCCTCTTCTTTTTATAAGAATGAGAGATAAGATAACAACCCCAACAATACCGAAGATGAAAGTAAAGGAAAAGACAAAAGTAACCCATTCCCATATTCATGTTCAATATTAAATAATACAAGACTCAAAAATTCCAAAGGTAAAGTACCAAGAAAAGGGAAACGACAACAACAACGACACCGAGGTCCAAGATAGTACGGTCCCGCCCAATCCCTAAAGTCCTCCTGGAAACCTGAAAGCAGTTTTATATATGTAGGGTGAGCATACAGGTATACTCAGTAGGGTAAAAAAAAGACTCTCATGCACAAGTGGGGAGGCATTATAATGCCCCCTGAGAAAAGAGAACCAAAACACCTAGCAAGGCAAACAATCCTCCCAAGCCTCACCAAGGAACACCCCCCAAATAACACAAGTCAAGTAATTTATAGTGACAACACATCGATGTTTGGGTACCTCGCACCACTTTCCCACTAGTTATTGATGACATCCTACGCATCGATCCAATCCCACCATTCTCACCAAAGTCCCACTGCCACACCTACCCGCACACACCTGGGCCACAACCACACATCCCGCCTGCAAACATCTGGGCCACAACAACCTCATGTAACCATGCCTGCTAACACCTAGGCTAGAATAACCACAACCATGCCTGAAGACACCTTTTCCAGAAAGCTACCGTCACACCCGAAGACACCTGGGCCTCATCCCGAAGAAACTTGGGAAACAACCTGTCCGCAAACACCTAGGACAACCACCTCAATTACCCTGCCCATAGATTCTTGGGCTGATAATGGACTTCACTCCATCACAGCTTGCCCGAAGAGTCTTGGGATATTCAAGAAAGGGAGAAGAAAGGAGCAAATAACCAGCCACTCATAGGAGTATTGGGGAAAACACCCTCCCCATGAAATTTGTTGTTCGACACTAAGTGCACAACTGGGTGGGGTGTGAATAGGAAACACAAGAACTAAAATCATATATATATATATATATATATATATATATATATAACAAGCACTCATCCCAACCTATGGTTCCACACCAACACAAGCACGAATAGCCTAGACATTATTTCATAGAAGTACAATATTCACAGCCGAGTCACAACTCATACCAGAACCAATCTCCCAATTGACCCCTTTATTGTTTTCATGCTCAAGTGACCCATTTAATAAATTCTGCACTACTGGACAACTAGCAGGAATAAGCACAAGCCTAAGGGAAAAGTTACAGCCAACATGAATTTAAACATTTACACCCGATTCTCTTGTAATTTCACATCAAAGTGTGATCCCTCCAAGTATTGGAACCAAAACTGGCATCAAGATACAGCCCCACATCCCCAGAACCATGAACCAAAAAGGTTCCACAACAGAAGAGGATTCCACCCCAATTTGTGATGCAAGAAGAGTCAAAACCAACAACCGTGCCACAATAGAGGATCCTATCCTCACCCACATCACCCATTAATCAATCAAATAGAAATAAATACCCAGTAGCCAACAAAACAGGGAAATATCCAAGTTCAATCACATCGTTTATCTGTTTCCTCTTTCTGTTGGTTAACTAGGGTGATCAGACAAGGATTCATGTTTACTAGGCATCCATTTAATCCACTGAGTTCACGTGATTACTCAATTTCCATATTGCAGTCATTTAATCATCACAAGAGACAATAGTTTATTAGTGCACAGAGGGAGACCACCAACAATCAATTATTTTTAGTAAAAATACATCCAAACAATTCACAACATAATAATCAAGGAAGAGAAGGAAAATAGAACAACAGTATATTCATCACACCCCTCCCCTTTATTCCTTTAAAAGTCCTATTGTTATCTTCATTAATTCTTGGCTTCATCCATTCCCATAGAAACAAAAGCGCACCCACCCCACATGATACACAGAAAGGAGAGACCAAGGAAAAATACCTACCTCAAAGGTTTTTGATGAAACCACGACAATCGAAGAACGATCAAGAAACTGGGTCGATTATCCACGAATCTTATTTAGATATTCTCTCATAACATAACCAAGATGAAATCTCTTCATATTCGACATCCACACATTTAGATCTACCCATAACGGGCGTAGATCTATGAAGACAATCAAGAACAATCACATACATCAAGGAACCAGCTTTGATTCACCAAGAAAATCCTCCGGGTCATCTCCAAAATTCTTGGGAGAGGTTCTTCTACCTCCAAGGAAGGGTTATCCAGAGTTATGGCTGCCTTGGGGTTTAAACAAACCATTTAGAGGCAAAAGAGTTCAGATCCACAATTTTAGGATCTAACAATAAGTGCTCACACGGTGAGTCCGCACGGTTTAGAAAACCGTTCTCTAACTGTGTGTTAGCTTCTACCACGCCAAACACTCCTCGTATGGTTAGTCCACACGGACATCCAAACCTTGATCTAACCATGCATTAGCCCCTGCCTCCAACACCAACCTTGCACATTTTGGCCGCACAGTTTAGCCAAACTGTGTGCTAACCGTGTGAAAGCTATTGCCCTTTATCTCTCCTTAAAAGTCCACCAAAATGCACTGCCAAGGCACCTTGACCTACCAGCACACCTCCAGCACCACATTTCACAAAGGAATGGACCGGAGAGGTCCGGGCCATTACAGTCATGGCCCACCACCATGTTGATCGGTTAGGAATATGCACTGTTCCCTCACTCTTGTATCTCATTGTAGGTTGTGTTTCATTTTTGTTTCGGTTAGTGTATGGGTGTGTTGAAAATTAATGATTACATTGAAAGGAAAATAGATTTAAAAATGAAAGTGATTCCCATCAAACAGTTTCAAATTAATGAAGTGGGTTTTAAGGGAGATTTTTTTGGATTTGGTGGAACCCTTGGTGTTCCTTATGGATATTTTCATGTGTGTGGGGTATGTACAAAAAGTGCATCAAGGAACATGTTTGGGTATGACGTGGATGGAAATGGATGGACACACATGTTGTGGTCCATAGGATTCCATTGATGAGTTTTTGAAATTTAGTGGTTTTGGAAATTGGGTTTTCTTTGGGAAGTGGATTTCATCTGTAAGAATTGAATTTTGGTATTTGGGATATTGTCCTTAGAAGAATGATGTTTCAAAATTTAAATGGAATTTGTGATTTTAATAAGGAAAATGAATTTTTGGGATTGAATTTGGTTACAAAAGAGGATTTTAGGATTTGGAATGTGGCTTAAAAATGTGGGGATTTTGAAAAATAATTTGAAATTTTTATATTGGAAAGGTTGATTTTAGGTATGATTAAGTTTTTTTGGATTTTGAGCTTGTTTTTTGTGCTTTGAGTTATTATTTTCAATGTATTTTGGCATGATTATGGTTTTGGATTGTATTTATCATGTTTTTTTTGATGTTCCTCCCAAAAGACCCCTTATTTTCTGATGAGTCATGCCTAGTTTCAGTGTTTTCTCAGATGTTTCCAATATTCTATAGTTTTAAAGGTCATTTAGTGGTAGGTATATGGAATGAAGTGGATGAGTGTGTATTTGTGTTCTTGGGAACACCAGAGGAAACTAAGGTTTGTTCCATCTTGGACATATATGAGGGTCAAACTCTAGACCAATGGAGGTTTGACGTATCATCATCCTAAGAATTTTGGGGTAGTTGGTGTTGGTCGGCTCTCGCGAAGGCTCCCTATCCGGTGAAGAGTTCATGGTTGAGGAACCTATCTCTAAGTAGTTTTATTCATTGGTTCCAAGACTTAACTAATATGACCGATCATGTATTTTCCATCACTGTGGTTGTTCTAAGCAGTCTAAGACATTATGTTACATACATATGAAAACCTACAACCATTTTTGTCATTTGAATCATCAATAAGAAGAAGGTGTTGGGATCATAGGATACTAATGTTGGACTCTGAGGTAGGAGATGCCACAACCATCTGATCCCCAACTATAGTTCCCAGGGTGAAGATCATGAATAACCAAGATTTTCTAGGGGTGTTTGAAACCTTATCACAGTTCACATTTTAATCTATTGGGATGGAAATATCTAATGTTGACTTTTTATATTCTTATCATCGTGGTATGTTCATCATTGTTGTGGTGGTACAATTAGATCATTCTACCACAATCCAAGTAGGCCTATCTACTCCAATTGTGCCTTTTAAACTGTTTTTATATCATGAGGGGTGTTGGGCCCCTGAGTATACAAACCAATTCGAATTTTGGGATTAGATTCAGTTATGAGTTTTAGAGAAATTTATATATTTTTGGAGTTGATGAGAGATGTTTTTAGGCACTCTCTTAGTTCGGGTGCCTTCCAGTGTGTCGTACCCAAGGCTAGACAAGTTGACCAAAGTGAATAGTTCTCAATTCTATTAGTGTTATTGTTCACCCTTGTGTGGATGGTTTTATTTCTTGTGGGATGTTTCTCTATCCCGGTGTAGCAGTATTATTGGTCATCTAATTGTATGTTCTTTGGTTGAGTCATTGTGGTGAATTTGTTTCCATCATACTATGGGAGTTTCTTTAGCCCATGTTAAGTGTTTCTTAATTTTTGGTTGTGGTACAGTTTCAATTTATTTGGTGTAAAGATGTTGGGTGTGTCTGGGTTCAGAGTTCCAGCATCCCCCCCATAGGGGGTGTGTTCGGGTTTCATGGTCTCCATGTTAGTGGAATTCTTGTGATGGGGAGGACCCTCCCATGTTCTCCACTCAAAAATCAAACTCCGGTTCTTCTTGAATCAGTTATGTGTGGCTTGTGGAGAGAGAGGTCATTCTGGGAATCTCTATTTTCCATTGTTTTTTCCGGGCATGGACTCGAGTTTTCAAAACTATTGTCATAGTGAATTTGTGGAAAAAAATGTATCTGTGGGGGGAATAATTGTCACACTCCGAACATGGATACTTCTTTATTTTTTTTCATTTGACATGGGTCCTTTGGTTGAGGTTCGGGATGAGACCAGATAAAATTTTCAAGGTCTCAAAACATCTGGGACGTTTTTCTCAGTGTCACATGGTTACCACATGGTTAGTAGTCACCGTGCGACCCATCCGTGTAGCTATTATAGGTTGGAAAGAACCAGCAGTGCATAATGATGCTGTAGGTCCCATGTAACCATGAAATATTCTTTCCTTAGGGATATGGGTATGCTTGGTTTTAGAATACTTGTGGACAAACCTTACATATGTGAGAACTCGTTAGAAAATTAATTCCCTCTTTTCCCTTTCTCCTCTATTCAACACAAAATCGGTCCCCTCCCCTTCCCATAGTTTTTGGTGAACCAAAGGGTCCCAAGACTAGTTCTCCCATGGCTCTCCTCTATCCCTTCTCCCTCGGATCTCATCCCTCCATGTTGTTTTCTCTTTTATTTCAAGGTACGATTTTAGGGTGTTGGCCATTTCTCCTCTATTTCTCCTCTCCCCACCCTATTACTCAGTTTTTGTTCGGTTATCCCTCTCTTGAGAGAACACTAATTCTAAGGTTTGTGTGTTTTCCTATGTTTCTTAGATTCTAGGGTTGTATATTTTTTCTTAGAGGCATAATCTTTTGTCTTGAAGGGTTTCGTCACATCCCCACTCGATCAGTATGTGATTCTATGCCTTTTGGTTAAATATCAATCCATAAGATGATTTTATTTTCCAAATTAATTATTTAAACATATTTCACACCATTGTTTTATTCATATTTCATTCATGGTAGTGTTTTCTTGTTGTTATATTTTTCAAAAAATATATTTGTATAAGAATATTGGTTTATTACCATGTGTATTTGTGCTGATGGTGTTTGACGAAATTTTTATTGAACCTTTTGCATGAAATTATATTGTTGCGTGAGGTTTTCCAATTTAAAATGTTGTTTAAAATTATTTTTTTCTCATGTTTTTTTATTTTATATGTGAAACAAGGGGATTTCCATTGATTTGGTTTAGAACATGATTTGAGAGGAGCTTCTTGGTTGTGAACTGGTGTTATATTTTACAAAAATAGCGAAATGAATGGATTTTGTGTTGAAAAAATAAAGGCTTTATGAAAATGGGATTGGAATGTTTTTATTGTTTTTAGAGTGTTCCATTGGATGGAGGCACATCCATGGGTGCATGAGGTGCACACAAGAATTTGCAATCAAATTAAAATTTCACTCTAATGCTAGTTTCCCTCAAGAACACATCTTCTATACTTTTCCCCAATTTTCCAATAAATTCCTCCATGTTTTCAAAAAATTGGGAAAGTGGTGTGTATTGTGTTTTAAAGGGGTTCCAAATGTGTTCCTTATGGTTAGTCCCGGTTGGCCTTGAGGAATGCTTGGGTGAGTGGTTGGAAGCTATGTACCTTTTGGTGTTTGTGAAATAGCATTGGCTTAAAGGTTGTTTGAATGCCCATTTGGAACATTTGTATGATTTGTGTGTTTTAACTTGGATTCAAAATGAACCAGGGATCATTTTGTCTAATGATTGGTCTAAAGGAACATTTGGACACATTATTATAAATATGATGTTTGATATTGTATCGGAAATGGTTTTTAAGTGTTTTTTGTAAAGGGTTTAATGTTGTGAAGCTAATGTCCTGGTAGGAATTTTGAAAAGGCAATTTAGAAAACCCCACTTGATTTAGGTCTATTTCTTTGTTACTTGATCATGTTTTGAGAGGGCCCTCAATATTGGACCTCCTTTGAATGGAAAATATTTTAAGGAAAGAGACTAACCTTGAGGTGTTTGGAGTTTTTACAGATTGTATGGTGTTTTTGGTTATATATATTAGTCTTTTTGTTTAAATTTATGGAACAACACCTTATGAAATATACAATGGGAACTTAGAATAGAAAAGAGGAATTCTGAGAATGTTTACTGAACTATTCTAGGTTATTGTACTTGCTAGTGGCTCATAGAAGCTGGATACTTGGGGTTATTTCAATGGTATCGGACCCCTCAACCAGCCTAGGTAAGGTGACGGTCAGATGTTAGGGCATTATGAAATCATTGAGTAGGTAATGCTTTTAGGATGACTAATATGCATAACATGTTTTTGTTCTCCTCTGAGTTCCTAGGATTTCTTGTGTTCTTTCGTAATGAGTATTACTAGATTTTGTTCCCTCATTGGGTAGAATCTTATTATTTATACATGTTTTTCATTTTTATTTGTAAAAACTATCAATGTGTGGTTGGTTTATATAATATTTTCTATTTAGATAATATGAAAGAGAGAGTGAAAATCCCCCTTTTCCTTCTTGTGCCTTGTTTTAAATTATGTGGGAAATAGATCATGTTGTTTGTTTTAAAATGAATAGTGTGCATGAAACTATAATTTTATTAATTTATTTCAATATATAATTAGTGGAATGTTGTTGGGAAAGAAATGAAAAGGAATTATTGGTGGTTTCTTATTGATTTTTTATCTCACACCCTACCTATAACACTCAGTGTTGGTAGACCTGAGCTATTTAGCCGGATCAACTTTTTTCATGTTTACTAGTAGATGTTATCTGTTGGGGCATGTTTGGTCTTGTAGTTGGAGGAGTCCAAGAGGTCAAATGGATATTTCAAGGTGGTTGTTCAATGTGTTCATTTTAGTTTCAGTTCTGAATTTTAGTTTTTAGCAAGACAACTTATATATTGTAATAGAATCTATTTTATTTATTGGTTGAGATTCAGTGGTTGTATATATGCATTTTCAGTTTTATTTATCTTGTCATGGTTATTTACATTGGGATTATATAGTTCCCTCTTGTATGTTTTGATGCTCGACACTCGTTTCCATCTCATCGGGACTGAGATTGCACTTCAGGCCATGTCATGAGCCGATTTAGGGACGATGTGGGTTGGTTAATGGAAAAAAGGTATCAGAGGTGGTTCTTGATATTTTAGGAGTCCGTTAGAAGGATATTAGGACCATTGGGACTTGTGAGGTATGTACGGGAAGAGACTTAGTAACTCTTGGTCACACTGATCATCGAGTTACCAGGGGTAGTTTGGGGTTTGAGTGTTTTATCTCAGGTTGATCTCGATAGATGGAAGACAATATAGGAAAACTAGTGTAATGATGTGGCCTAAAATGCAGTGGTAACCCATGTGGACTCTATATTACTTATTCAAGGTACTCCTAGTGTTATGTCTTACATTGGGGTCTATCCCACCACCATGTCATTGGTTTAGGCATATTCACTAGTCCCTCACTTCGTTAGATTGTTCTTGGTTTTGATTAATTTTGGATTCGATTAGTATATTTTTGTGTTGAAAATGAAAGTGGATTTTAAATGGAAAATAGATTTAACAATGAATGAGATTCTCATCAAATGGTTTCAAATAACTGATGTGGGTTTTAAAGGAAAAATTATGGGATTGGGTGCAACACTTGGTATTCCCTATTGACTTTTCATGTGTGTAGGGGTACGTTTGGAAAGTGCATGGGGGAACATGTTCATGGATGATGAGGATTGAAATAAATGGAAACACATGAAACGGTCCATAAGATGAAACAGGTGAGTTTTTGATATTTAATGGTTTTGGAAATTGGGTTTTCATTGGGAAGTGTATTTCATCTGTGAGAATTGTATTTTGGTATTTGTGAAATTGGCCTTTGAATAAGGATGGTTTAAAATTTAAAAGGATGTTGTGGTTCTAAAAAGGGAAATGAATTTTTGAAATTCAATTTTGTTTATAAAATGATTTCAATATTTTTAATGTTTCGTAGAAATTAGGAGACTTTGAGAATTAATATTAAATGAGATTTTTAAGGATTCTTTTGGTTTGGAATTAGTTAGTTTACCTTTCGATCCAGTTGTTTTGAGGTCAGAGTTTTCCTTTTTGTTGCCTTTTAGCATGATTCCAATTGCAATTTCTATTTCTGGTGTTGTTTATGATGTTCCATCCATAAATTCCTTGCATGTTATAATGAATCATGCCCATATCCTGTGTTTTCTAAGATATTTCCTATCATCTATGTTGTTAGAGGTCCTTTAGTGGTAGGCACATGGACTTAAGAGGTATAGAGTGTCTTTGGGTTGTTGGGAACTCTTGAGGTCTCTAATGTTTGTGTCGCCTCAGATTTGTATGAGGGTCCAACTCTCGACTAGTGGAGGTTATATGTCAAATCATAGATATAATTTGGGGTGTAGTTGGTGGTGGTCAACTCTCACAAAGGTTTCCCATATATTGAGGAGTGTATGTCAGAGGAACCGATATCTAAGAAGGTTTATTCATTGGTGTTGTCCCTTAACTCTTCAGATTGATCATGTATGTGTCATCACTATGGCCTGTCCGGGAAATCTAAGCTGTCATGTTGCATCACTTTGAAAATGTACAATAATTTTTTCCATTTTAATAATCAGGAGGATGAATGACATGTGACCAGAGGATTCTAATGCCTGAATATGAGGAAAATGATGCTTCAGTCATCAGTTCCCCAACCATAGGTTTCAGGGTGAATCTCATGCACAACCATAAGTTTCCATGGGTGTGGGAAACTATGGACTGATTTAGTTTTAAGTGATTGGGATGGAAATATCTGATGATTCCTTGTTCTATTCTTATATCTGCTGTAAGTTCATTTTTTTGGTGGTGTGATGATCTCGTTTTATTGCAACCCAATTAGCCTTATCTTCTCAAATTGTGGAATTTAAACTATTTTTATCTAATGAGGGGTGTTGGTCTAGTGAGTGGATGGACCTATTAAAATTTTAGAATTAGTTTTAGTTGTGTTTGTTACGGAGATGTATGATTTTTGGAGTTGATGGGAGGTGTTTTTGGACTATTTCATAGTTTAGGTGACTTCTTGTGTGTTGTCCCCTAGGGTTGAGATGTAAGATAGATTTAATAGTTCTCAATTCTATAAATTTATCCATTCACCCTTGTTTGAAGTGTTTCGGTTCTTGTAGGAAGTATATTTTTCCCGGTGTCTCAGTTTTCTTGGTCATCTCATGCTATTTACATTGGTTGAGTACTTGGGGTGAAGTTGTTTCGCTCATACTAAGGATATTTTTTAGCTCAGGTTATGTTCTAAATTTCTTGTTTTAGTATGACAACTGTTTATTTGGTGTAAAGAATTTGGGTATGTTTGGGTTGGGAGTTCCCACACCCACACTAGGGTGGTGTGTTCGGGTTTCAAGGTATCCGTGTTAGTGGAATTGTTGTAGTTGGTATAAACCTCCCGTATTCTCCCCTCAACCTCAGATTGTGTTTCTTATTGAATTGGTTGGGTGCGACTTGTGGATAGAAATTTCATCCCCAGATTCTGATTTATCCACGGTTTTGACTGGGCAAGGACTCGTGTTTTTTCAACTTTTGTCTTGGTTAATTTCAAGGGATAGAAAGTGTATGTGTGGAGAGAATTTTCAAACCCCGACCTCAGATACTCATTTATTTTGTTCTTTTTCTTGTCTTGGGTCCTTTGGTCGAGGTTTGGGTTGAGTCCCAGTCGATTTTTTGTGGTCCTAAAAAGCGTCGGAGGTTTTTATGGGTGTTACACAATTACCACATGGTTAATAGTAACCATGCGGTCTAGCCATGCAGTTGGAGTAGGTTGGACATAACTGACCACATGTCTAGTGCATTGCCATGTGGTATGTCCAAGGTAATCATTCTCTATTCCTTCTATAAGCGTAGGGGTTTTCATAGTTACTGAACTATTTGTAAAACCATGCTGCCAAACCATGGGGGCGTGCCAGGTCCTTAAAATTTGTTTCCCTCTTTTCCTACTCTCCTCCCTTTAACCCTAAATCAGGCCCCTCCCTTCCCTTAATTTTCAGTGCACCAAGGGAACCCAAGTCCCATTCTCCCTTGTCTCTACTCCCTCCATGGGGCTTCCTCTTTGATTACAATGTATGATTTTAGAGTTTTTAGCCATTTCTCATCCATTTATCCTCTCCTCTCCTTATTTTATGGTTTATCATTGGTTACCCCTATCTTAGACAAACCGAAATTCTAGGGTTTGTGTGTTTTATTATGTTTCATGGATTATAGGTTTGATGGTTTGTTCAAAGAGTCATAATCATCCATCCTCTAGGGTTTTATCACTATCAAACTCGATCGGTAGGTGTTTACCTGATATTTTTTCGAAATTCAATCCAAATGATGCTTTGGTTTTCTTAATTAATTATAGAAACACATTTTGAACCTTTTTTATTCACAGTTAATTCATGGTAGTGTTATATTATTGTTATATTTTTCTAAAAATAGAGTTTTACATGAATCATAGTTTATTCCCATGTGTATTTGTGCTGGTGGTGTTTGATGAAACGTCTATTAAACATTTTGGGTGAAATTGGATAGTTTTGTGGGTTTTTCCAATTTTAAATATTTTGTTAAATTGATCTGGGTCATGTTTTGGAATTTAGATATGAAACCTGGTGATTTTTATTAATGTGGTTTGGAACTTGATTTGAGAAGAGATACATGGCTATGAACTTGTGTTCCATTTTATAAATGAGTGGAATGGATGAATTTTGGGTTAAAAGAAAATTTTGGTTTTATGAAAATGGGATTTGACTATTTTGATTTTTTTATAGTGTTACGTTGGAAAGAGGAACATCTATGGGTGTACTAGGTGCACACATGGATGTGCAATCAAATTAATATGGAACTCTAAAGCTAGTATCTCTCAAGAACATCTCTTCTCACCCTTTTCCCCATTTCCCCTAAATTGGATCCCCTTTTTAAAAAATTGAAGATGTGATATGTCTTGTGCTTGAAAGTGGTCTCGAGTGTATTTATTATGGTTTAGTATGGTATTCCTTGAGGCATGCTTAGGAGAGTGGTTAGAAGTAATGACCTATTTGGTATTTGTAAAAGTGGGTTGGATTTTAGGTTTTTAGAAATACCATATGGAACTTTATTATGCTTTGTGTGTTTTAACATGGCTTCAAAATTCACATGGGAACATTCAGGTGAATTATTGGTATAAAGGAACCTTTGGACACACAAGTATAAATATAATATTTTATGTTGTTTTTGAAATGGTTTCCAAGTGTTTTTGGTAAATAGTTGTTTTTTGTGAAGCTAAAGGCCCATTTTTAATATCTAAATAGATATTTGGAAAATCTGTCTCACGTTAGGTCTCATTGCTAGTCAGTTGATCATGAGATGGGAGGTTCCTAGGTATGGTACCTCCTTTGTATGGTAATTATTGTAATGCATGGGACTAACCTTGAGTTTTATGGGGGCGGTGTCAGATTGTGTGGTGTGTTTGGTTATATATATAAGGAATGTTATTTGATTTTATGGAAAACCCCCTTGTGAAATATTACATGGGAAACATGCATATAAAATAGGATCTTGGAGAATGCTTATTGCATTATTCTAGGTTATTATACTTGATAGTGGCCCATAGAAGGTGGATACATGGGTTTATTGCTATGGGATCAGGCCCTCGACCATGATAGGTATACATATAGTCCGGTGTTAGGGAATTATGATGTCATTGAGCATGGAATTCCTTAGGAACGAGTCACATGTATACTATATTATACTTCTCCTCTGAGTTCCTTGGATTTCCTGGGTTCTTCCGTTATGAGCACTACTAGATCTGTTTCCAAGATTGTGTTGAATCTTATTATTCATAAATGGTTTTAGTTTTTATTTGGAAAAAATATGAATTTATAGTTGGTTTAACAAAATATTTCCTAAGTAGTTGATTTGAAATAGAGATTACAACTCCCAATTTTCCTTTTTATTCCTTGTTTTATAATATAAGGGCAATGGATCATGCAGTTTGTTTTAAAATTAAATGATTGTATGAAACTCTATTTTTATAAATGAATTTCAAACTTGTATTAATGTACTGTTTTTGGTAATGGAATTTCATGGATTAGTCGGTGATATACTACTGAGAAGTTATCTCACAAAGTATTATACAACATAATGTCGGTAGAACTGATTTGTTTTCCAAAATCAACTTCTTTTTCTTCAGTTTTCATAGTAGATGCTCCCTGTTAGAGCATGGATGTTCTTGTGGTTGGAGGTGACCACGTGATCCCATATAGATCACGTGGAGGAGGATCAATGTGTTCTTCCTAGTTTTAGTTCTATATTTTAGTTTCCATCACAGTGTGTTGTATCTTGTAAGTGAATATGTTTTATTTATTGTATGATATTCTGTTATTGTTTATCTACACATTTAGTTTTATTTATCTTTTCCTATTTATTTCATTGGGTCGTAAATCATTCCCTTTTTATGTTTTGATTCCTAGTTGTGGTTTCCAACCTAGGGGGATCTGGAACACCCTTTGGGACATGTCATGAGCTCGCTCGAGTGACCGGTTTAGTGCTGACTTGGGTTAGTTCATGAAAAAAAAATTCGTACAAAGAACCATCTATATACCTTTCTAGAAATGAGGACTAAAATATTAGTCATTATCTGAATCTATATGCCCTGAAATCCTATTTATCGAGAATATCTATTGAACATACAAGTCTCCCATCTAATCCAATGATAATGTTTCTTTTATCTGAATGAATTAAGATACCTTAATAAAAAAATCCAAAATCATCCAAATAGTTTCATTATTCATGGGAATCCTCATGTGATTCACTAAGAATTCCATTCTAATTTCTTCCAAGTTCCATTCTAGAATGGGATATGGATATAGTGTTAAACCAGATAATTGATTCTTAGCATTTAATGGTTCAAAGGTGTATCTTTATGTCACATACCTTGTAATCACTTTTTTAATTCCATGCCACCAAAAATGTTGATGTAGGTCCTAAAAAATATCGATTAAACTCACATTAAAACTTCTCATTGAGGCATAAAAGTCATGAATCAACTCTTATAGGAAACTCTTAGGAACAAATACATGGCCCTAGAAATAGATGATCTCATAATCGTGTATAGTCCAATCTAATGGTGAAACCCCACCTTCATATCATTAAATCATGAAAAAACACTCCAAATCCTCATACTCCCTCTCCCTGATCTAGTAAAAATGGGTATAATCAAAAAAAGATATGATAATCATCTTCTCTTAGACCTCATGAACCAGAAAACATATCTCAGGGAGAAAAGTTATAATATCCCACTCAAAGAAAGACTCATTAACTTCATAAGTCTATATTTTCATATTGAAAGTATTAGAAACACTATTAACCTTCTCAAGAATATATTTTATCTCAGAATAAAATTATACAATACAATAAAATAACCTCTAATTCCATAGATTCATATAAAATTAGGAAAAGTTAAGCATTAATCTTAAATGATCAATATACATGTTAATTTTTTCTCAATAGATAGTCCTTCCAACACATTATTGAATAATCAACTACTCCTAACTGAAGTTCATGATTAGGTTATTTCAATTCATGTAGCCTCAACTATTTTAACACATACACCACAATACATTCCCTAAGAATTAATAGTTTTCCAAGCATGATCCAGAAAGTATCATAAAACATAGTATTATCATCCCCTGAATTAGGTAGGATCATGATTGATGATGTTTTCAAGCACTTCATCAACTCCTAAAAGACATTATCTAATGCTTTAGACCTTGTGAACTATATCCCTTTATTGGTCAGGACTGAATGTGGGGCATAAAAATGGAAATCTTTCAGGGACACACCTTTAATAATAACCCTCTAACCCTAGAATACTGAGGATATAGAAAAAATTCATGGGTGACTCCCAAGAAACCACTACCAGAACATTTTTTCAGTATACAGACACATGATAATATTATATGATGTGACCCATGAAATATACATCATCCCTCTAGATTTTTTACTTTTATATATTGGAGTATAGCAGATGCCCTATGAGTGTACTCAAGACTCTGTAAACCTGTTGGGCATAACATCACGAGTCTTAGTGTACACTGTGATCACATCCCAAAATACTAATGAAAATTGATCCACGAACATGTAGAAAATAATGTTAATCATGGCCATAAACAATTCAGGAAAACTCATATACCCTAACAACATCTCAAGAAAGTCATAAAGGACATATCAGAATGTGAAAGTAGTCCTAGTTAACTCAGAAGGGCATACTTTTAACTCAATGTAACATAATCTCAAATCAATCATTGAGAATATGCATGATACATCCAACAATTCAACTAGAACATTGATATATGGATGATGATATCGGTTCATCACAATATTATGGATCAGATTCTTGTAATCCACACATAAGAATAAAGTCTTATTAGACTTTTTTTTTGTAATGAATTTTGGAGAACCTCAAAGAAATCTACAAGGATGGATAATCCCTTTATACATGTTCTCTTACAATTGAGTATTGAGATCTTGAATCTGTATTGATTCCATTCTGTAAGGTTTAATAGAAACTATCTCGACCCCTACATGAGCTCAATCATAAATTAGACATTTCTCTCTGGTTGTATCCCTAAGACACTATTAAGAAACATGTCCTAGAACAAATCCACTATGGGTTTAAATACAACATACTTTACACCAACAACATCTAGTAAAAGACATGATACCTATTTAGAGATATTTCCTAATTGCAGACCATTATTCCTTTCATATCCTTCCTTTTTATATCAATCTTGATGTTGAACACAATTTTATCCCTCAGGATATTTAAAAGTCACTATACTATAGTTACATTCTATGTGGTATCATTATTCTACAAACCATTACAGACCCAAAATCAAATCAAATCCTAACATAAAAAGAATGTAATTATCCCAATTGAAACAATACTCACCTACATCAAGAGAACATCACTTTTAAAAAATAAAAACCTCTTGATCATACCCCAATAATATATTGATTTTCAATACCCCATACAAAAACTCCAATGTAAATTTCAACCCATGCACAAGTTGTAAAGATATAATGGAATGAGAGGAACCTGTATCAAATAAGGAATTGTAAAGACCCAAAATTTTATCAAAGGAATTTATCCATTATTACATTAATTTCATATAGTATATACACAAAAAATAACGTAGAGGTCATAATAAAAACATTATAAGGGAATAATTAGTGAAATAAGAAATATTTCTATACATTAAGGAACCTATGCTGGTGAAATAGTAACACGACGAAACAAGTAGTAATATAACCCTTACGAATAGTAAACTATCCAAATTAATAGTAACCCCACCTATGATGGTATGAATAAAATTTAAACATATAATAAATGAAATTATGTTATAATTAAATAATATTCCAAATTATTAATTATTTTAAAATTATTTAATTAAGTGTTGAAATTTTGGTATGTCATAAATAATTAATTAATTTTTTAATTAATTTTGAAATTTAAAATAAAATAAAATTTCATAAAATGTGCCCATAAATTATTATTTATTGCTCTTATGATTTTATGATAATTTTGTGAGACCTAATGATTTTTTTAAAGTGTGACAAAATCAGTTATAATTTTCACATATGTATTTTCCATATAAATGATAGTTTTATTTAAAAATAAAATTAATCATATTTAGAAAATTATTTCCCTAAAATTTATTTCATTTTATAATCCTATATGTCAAAAAATAGTTTTTTTTTGATTTTTCTGAAATACTTGAATTTTTGAGGAATAGTAAAATGCGATAATTTTTTTATACATGATAAATACATTAATTTGGGAGTCATTATTAATGTAATGCTAATTTAATAACCTTAATATAGAACCATACTTAATTATTTCAATTTATTTAGACAATATTCGCAATCTATTCATAGTCTTGAGCCAAAAAATTAAATTAATTAATATAATATTTAGAAAATACCCCTCTCCTCTACTATAAATACCACCATCACACCCTCATTTCCTCACACCAACATTGTTTTGAGTGTTGCCCAAATTTCTCTGAATAATATTCCCTAGACCCTTCCCCAAATCCTAGTGATATTGGGCTCATAAAAATACTATGCCTATGTGCCTTAATGAGGATCTAAAGAGGGAAATTCAAGAGGTATATCCTGTCTCTATTTCTTTTAATTTCCTTTCAATTGCATTTCTGTTGTTATTCTCTCCTCACATACCATAATCAAAAATAAAATGATAACTATATTATGTATTAAAAAATGAAATTATATCATTTTAATGTAATATTCATATTTAAACTCCACCCTCTCTCTCTATCATTTAAAAAATGAAATCATTACATGTGATCTATCAATTTGCTGTCATCATGGGTGATGCACTTTCATTTTTCATTAAAAACATAAAGGATGTTAATGAAAAAATAAAATTTATGATAAATTATTATGTTGATAATGTTATAAACCTATTTATATTCTATAGCAGACAATTATAAATAAAAAAATGATAAAAAATTATTTTTTTGTGATAAAAAAACCTCCAAAATTAAGCTAAAAAGATCGTTATTAGCTTTTATCTACTGATTCATTATCATAACATATAAAAAAATTATTTATAAATTAATTTAAACTATTTTAATATAATTACTAACATATATTAACAATACTAGATATTTATCCACTTTTTCCATGAACTTCCATTCATGAATACAAGTGAGCTGATAATGAAAACTTTAAAAACGAATGCTCCTGAATGATGGAATTAAACTATATAACTCATCAGAAGGACCAAAAAATGAACTCAATAAAAATATAATGAATAAAATTTACTTATAAAAGCTTCTTTATGTTTTAATTAATAAATCTTATGGGATTATACATGACAATAATGTGAGGAAAGCTTTCAGTCACAAAGTAAAGGGAAATGTCAAAACCAACATTATTTCTTTGGGTCTTCCCTCTTTCACTCAATTTATAGTATGATTATTATATAAAAATCATTTATTCATCATTATATAACTTTTATAGCATATACATGTTTTCTACTAGAGTTAATGAAAAACACAATTTCTTAAAAAATAACTCTTCTTTTGAAAGACACCCCTTTTACTTCTCACTCATGGTTGATGATTCTTATATCAAGTATGTTATTTGATCTAAATTTTATGAAACTAAAGTTTATAAATATTCTCTTTATGAAGATAAACTCATTTATTTCAATGGGTTTTTTGTTTTAAATATTTATATATTTTCTATATGGGATGCATGATAATGTAAATATTATGATGTGATGGGTGCACCCAAAATTATATAGCATAACAAAATTGTTATGATGTGATAGGTGTACTCTGAATTTAATAGAAATAAAAATGAATTCGGTATTTTGATAAATTTCATTAGTTAAAGTGAAATTTGTGTGAAAATGATGCTAGATATTTTTAAAACTATGTGTAGTTGGCCACAAAGACATGATGATTCATTTATATGCATTACCACATTACATGAATTTTCTTAATGCTTACTCTCATGATTATGATCCTGTGCCTATGTAATGTTGATAATGATTATTATCACCCCATGTTATATTGTTTAATGTTCTTAACTATTATCTTACTGGGGTTTTAGATCACCCATTTTTTATGTACATCCTTTTTTAATTACTTGTAATAAGGATAACTGAAGGTCCTATAAGAATCTAGAAAAGATGGAATTAAACAAATGTTTATGTTTTAATTTTTAATAGTTTTATATGATCCTACTTTTCCCAAGATACTAATATTTTTATTCTATAAAAATAAATATATATTTTGTTTTTTATCATTAAAATGAAATAATAGTAATATAAGAAAATGCATGGTGGATATAGTTGGTATTAGAGCACTGTTTAGTTAAAATGGGAATTAGGATTAGATAACCACATTGAAGAACCCATAATATATAACAAATTATAAGTAAGAACCCAACACCAATTGTTTTTGAAAATTATAAACATAGGGATCCCAAAATATTTTACATCACATTTATTTGTACAAAATATTAAATTACTTATTCATGACTTGTTGACTTATGTTTTGTTCAATAATTTTTCATTTTTAAAAATGGTTGGAACTAGGAGAAATCACGCCAACAAACCATGTGTTGGAAAATGCAATGATAGCCTGAAAAACATCTCCAATGCCTTGGGAGGTGGAGGTAAAAATTTCATGGTGATGATTACCCATACATCAATGCTTATGAATAATAACCTGAAAAATGTGGACCATACACCATCAACTAAGAGGGAACAACTCTATATAAAGGGTTTTATTTGGAAATGTCCCCCTACATTTAGAGGATCTTCCAATCCACTAGCTGTAGAAAAATTGGTTAGCTCGATGTAGAATATCATTTTTGTTCTTCATTGTTACGAGATAGTGAAGGTTAATCTAGATGTTTATCATCTAGATTTAGAGGTATATAAATGGTGGGATTTCATTAAGAACACCAAGTCGAGGGATGAAATTGACAAGATGGAGTGGGAAAACATTAATATACTGTTTCTTAATATGGATTCCCCATGAACTCTTCAAAAAAATGAGTAAAGAGAATTCATAGAGCTGAAGAAAAAGGAAGTTGAATCAATCATGGCCTATACATAAAATTTTACGACGCTTGCAAGGTATAATTTGGGATTTGTTATAAATAATGATTGAAAAATTGATATATTATTTAGTGTATTATAACCATGCCCTCTAAAAGATCTCAGAATTCAATAAATTGAGAGTCATGGAGATGTTTTTTAATATGCTCTCCAAGTGAAGATGGATTTTGAAGAATGGTCCCATGTTTATGGTGATAAGAAAAAAATTATTGATATTCAATATGAAGGATCTAATGATAATGGTGGAAAGGAAACTCAACCACACACTTTTTAAAAATATGGGAAGAAGGATCATGTGTAATGTCTTAAAGGGATAGTGAAATGATTAATGTGTAGAAGATAAGTCTATAATGATCATGAAGGTCTAAAAGGAATGAGGAGGTAGGAAAATGTGGTGAAGGAAAGGAGAGCACCACATAAGGTCAAATGCTAATACTATATGGAGAAAGGGAACTATGAAAGATATTTCACTAAACCTCAGGTCCTCAAGAATAATTAGTGTTGGAAACAACCAAAGAAAAAGGATAAAGGCATGCCTTCTGCCATCACTACTGTGGAAGTTGGGTAAGAGAATGAAGTTGTACAAGGTACACTTCCTATTCTTTTGAGAAGACAAGAAGTATTATTTGATTCTGGTTTTACGAATTAATTTATATTAGGAATGTATGCTAGAACTATTTGAATCAAATAACCAAAACCCGGAAGTAGAGATATATATAAAAACACTAAATATTGCAATCATTGTAACCCCAGTATTGGACTAGTCTCTTAATTGGGTCATGTGGGAGTATTCTTCCAGTGAATCTTGTAAAACTTCCCTCAATGTAATTCATTTATATTCTAGGGATGGATTTACTCTAGTTATATAGTGCACATATAAATTTATGGGAAAAGGAAATATATTTTCATATTCTAAACCATCATATTCTCCTCTACAAATACTAGGAATATCAAGAATAATGTTTTGAAAATACGTCAATTGTGGGGGTGTTGATTCCCTATAAAGAAGCATACCTTTCTCAAATGGTTAAATGAAAAATCAAACTATAGAAAATTCCCATCATGAGTGAATACAATGATTTATTTCCTAATGAGTAACCCAGAATCCCCCTATATTGATAGGTATTTTTATCAATACAACTCTTACCTAGAGCTACTCCTATCTGTATGTGTCCCTACAGGATGGTTCCCATAAAACTCGAGGAGTTAAAGAATCAGCTGCAAGAGCATTTGGACAAAGGGTTCATATTACATAGTGTATCAACATGTGGTGTTCTAATGATCTTTTTCAAGAAGAAAGATGGATCAATGCAGTTTCGTATTGATTATCAGGAACTCAACAATATCACCATAAATAATAAGTACCATATTCCAATGATTGATGACTTATTTGATTATCTTGGAGGAGCTTAGTACATCTCAATTGTGGATCTTCATTACTTATATCATCAACTAAAGGTTAATAAAGAAGATATTTAATAGACTAAATTACATAGAAGGTATGGTCACTATGTATTTTTTGTGATTCCATTCGAACATACTAATTCCTCTACAATCTTCACAGATTTAATGATTAGAGTCTTTAGACATTACCTCAAAAAAATTGTGGTAATTTTTATCAATGATCATCACATCTATTATAAGATAAATGAGTAACATTAAGAACATATATGGCTTATGTTTGTGACATTAAGAATGGATAATATTTACAACAAGTTCAGAAAGTGTTATTTTTATTTTTTGCACGTCACATTCTTGGGATATGTGAATAGAAGTGATAGAATTTATATAGACCTTTCAAAAAATAAAGGCAATTGAGTATTTTTACCATACCCTATAGTGTCATAGAAATGTGTAGTTTTCTTGTATTAGTAAAATACAATCATTGGTTTTTGAGTAATTTATCAGAATTTTCAATCTCGTTAACTAAGTAAACAAGGAAAGGGGAAAAGTATGTATGGATGGAAGAATGTAAGGAAAGCTTCAAGGAGATAAATAGAAGTCTGATCACTCCACATTTACTATCATTATATAAAAGTGGAGAATGTTTTGTGATATAAATTTACTATTAGAGAAAAGTATTGGGTAGTGTACTCATGAAAAATTATAATGTCAAAGGATACACTGCACTGATGTTAAAGATCTATGAGTAGAACTACCCGACACATGATATAGAGTTAGTAGCTGTGATTTTTTCCATGAAAATATAGTAGCACTACATATATGGTGAGATGTTTTATATATATGTTTATCATAAGAGAGTATAGTATACATTCATAAAAAAATAGTTCAACCTTTTATGAAGGAGTCGGTTAGAGAAAATCAAAGACTTTGATTAATCGATTCACTATCACTAAAGAAAGGCGGACAAGGTAGATGACTCTCTTAGAAGAAAAGAACATGCTACTATTTCCATCTTGTGGATTTAGAAAGATCATATCTTCATGGATATGCAAAGGATGGATTTGGAAATCATAAAGTCCTCGAATACATCCCACTTTTCCCAAGTGATTTCCCATCCACATATCTAAGAGAGTATTGAAGCGGTACAAAGGGATGGCATCGACTTACAGAAGAGGGTGAATGCAGTAAAGGAATGGAACCTACAAGAGTTCCACATCAATGATGATGGTGTGATTTAGTTTGGAATGAGGATTTGTGCACCTATATCACCTAGTTTAGAAAAGGTGATATTCAAAAAAGCACGTATCTCAACATTCTCTATCAACTCTGGGAGTACAAAGATTTATTGTGATCTCTGAGAACACTTCTGATGGGACATCATGAATAAGTTAATTTCTGATTATATCTTAAGATTATTGATATTTCATCATGTTAATGAAGAGAAATTGAAGTTCAAAGTGATGATACAACAATTTATTATACAGATGTTGAAATAAGAGTGTCACTATGGAATTTTTCATGGGTCTATAAAAGTCATCCAAAGGAAATAATGCGACATGGGTTGTGGTGGACCGACTCACCAAGGATTCTGAATTTATCTCAATTTGGGAAGATCACTCGTTTGAATTTTTTTATGATATATATGAAGGAATTGATGAGAATTCATGGAGTTCAACTCTCAATATTCATTGATAATGATCTTAGGTTCACATCAAAATTTCGGTGCAGTCTTCAACATGCTTTGAGTAGTGAATTAAATTTCATCACAACTTATCAACTCCAAACTGATGGCCAATCTAAATGAACTATTCATAAACTTGAAGATATTGTAATATTTTTCTCTTTAGAATTCACAAGAGTATGGGATTATTATCTCCCGTTGGTTGTGTTCTCATACAATAATAGATTCTAATCATGTATTCAGATGGCTCCATATGAAGATATATATGAAAACTGATGTAGAACTCCACCCTGATGGGATAAATTTGGGGAAATAAAACTACTCTGACCTGATATTTTCCAAGAGATGGTATATAAGGTTAAATCCATCCAACAAAATATCAATAATTCTAAATGTTGGAAAAAGTGTTATGCTGATAACCGTCGAAGGGTCTTAGAGTTTGACATTAGAGATACATTCTTCCTCTAAATATCACTAGGGAAGAGATGCATGTAGGTTGGAAGGAAAGGAAAGATAAGCCCAATGTAGAATGGATTCATTGAGATCCTTGATCAGATAGGAGACATATCCTATCGACAAGAACTTCCACAAAGTAGGGATAATGTTCATGATGTGTTCCATGTTTCACTCTTGAGCATGTACAAACTAGATCTCTCATATATACTAAACTCAAAGGTGGTACAATTGGAGGAAGATCTCTCATATGAGGAGTAACCACTAATGATTCAGTCTTGGAGAGATAAGGTTCTGCAAAATAATAAAACATTCCTTGTTAATAGTTTGTGGTGGAACCATAAGAATGAAGAAAAAACTTGGAAATCGGAGGAGGCTATGAAGGAGAAGTTCTATCACATATTTATCTAAAATGAAATTTCGAAGGTGAAATTTCAAAACGGGGGTTTAATGCAAGGACCCCAAATTTTATCTATGGATTTCCCAGCTTATTATATTAATGAAATATAGTAAAAATCACAAAAAATCAGTTAGAGTCCATAATAAAAACATTATAAATGATGAATTAGTGAAATAATAAGTATTTTAATAAGTTAAGAAACCTATGGGGATGAAATATTAACTTGGGATTAGGAATAGTAATATGATCCTTATGAATAGTAAACTAGACAAATCAATAGCACTCCCACCCATGAAATTATAAATAAAATTTAAACATCTTATAAATTATTTTATGGTATAATTATGTTATATAATATGTAATTAAATATTTTAAAAATTCATAATTAAGTGTTGATTTTTTTGTAAGTCATAATTATTTAATTAAAATTTTAAAAATAATTTAATAATTTAAATAAAAATTTATTTTCAAAAAATATATGAATAAATTAATACTTTGATGTATTTTGATTTTAAGATAATTTTATGAGACCTTAAGTAATTTTTAAATGTGTTACAAAATCATTCATAATATTCCAATAAGAATTGTCCAAGTAAATGACTATTTAATTAATAATTAATTTACTCATATTTAGAAAATTATTTTCATAAAATGGAGTTCTTTTCATAATTATACACATCGATAAATGGTTAAATTGAATTTAGGGTATTTTTATGAAATACATGAATTATTTAAGAATTGTAAAGTGTGATAATTCTTTATAATTGCAAAATACATGAATTTTTTAGTCATTTATGATGTAAAGATATCATAATAACCTTAATCTCGAACCATCCATCAATATTTAAATATATTTATGAATAATTATCAACCTATGCATTAGATTGATCCATAATAAAAAATTAATGAATATTATATTGAGAAAACCCTCCTCTCCTCCACTATAAATACCACCCCTCGCACCCTCATTTCCACAAAACTTTCAAGGTTTGAGCCTTGCCCAGATCCTTCATAAATTTTTTTATATAAACTTCCCTATATCTATTGTTATCATCAAAATACCAATCTTAGATTCCATGAAGATGATCTCAAGAAGATAAATCAAGAGGAAAATTCTCTCTCTTTTTCTTTTAGTTTCCTTTCAATTACATTTATTTTCATATTATATACACAGATCACTTAATCAAAATGGAATGATTACTCTAGTATGTTTGATATACTATAATTATATTAGGTTAAACTAATATTCATCATTAAACTCCACCCTCTCTCTCATTTATTTGAAACATGAAATCGTCACCCATGATTTGTCAATTTACTATCTTTTTGGGTTATGCACCTTCATTTTCCATTAAAAACATAAAGTATATTAATAAAACCATTAAATAATTGAAACAATATTGTAATTTTTATTTTATGACCATTTATATATTCTGTAACGAACTTATATACATAATAATAAATTATTAGACAAAAAGAGTTCATTGTGATTGGAAAACAACCAAAATTAACCTAAAAAGGTCATCATTGACTTTTATCAGATGATTCATCGTCATACCATAAAAATAAATTATTTGTAAGATCATTTATAATTAAATAATATAATTACTAACATATATTTAAAATTTTGGATATTTATCCTCTTTGTACTTGATCTTCCATTCATGAATACAAGTGAAATGACCATGAAAACCATGAAAATGAATGCTCCCAAATGATGAAATTATAATCGATAACTCTTCAGAAGGCCCAAAAATGAAATAAATAAAATCATATATAATAAAAAAAATTAATGAAAGGTTTTTTATTTTTTTAATAATGAATATAATATGATTATATAGGACATTAAAGTGAATAATTCTTTCAGACATAAGGTAAAGGGAATTCTTTAACCCAACTTTCTTTCTTTGGGATTTCCCTCTTTCCCCCCATTTTCACTATGGTTATTCCTTAAAAATAACATCTTCATCACTAGATTACCTTTTTCAGTATATTTATGTTTTCTAGTTGATTTTATAAAAAATATTCCAAAAGAACTCTTCTTTAGAAAAAAATATACACCTTTTACTTCTCACTCAATGTTGATGATTCTTTTATCAATTATGTTATTCGCTCATTAATTCGAGAAAACAAGGTATATGAATTTATTCTTTTTGAAGTGAAACCTATTAATTTATATGGGTTTATTTATGTCGAAGATTGATATATATTCTATGTGGCTTTCATGATAAATTAAATATTATGATGTGACGGGTGCACCTAGAAATATACAGCACAATGAAAATGTTAGGACGTGACGGGTAAGACCAACAATATATAAAGCTCTAATGAATTTAGTAATGTGATGAATCTATTGAGTTAAATTTAAATATATGTGAACAAGATTCTATCTTTTTTCACAACTATCTGTGGTGGTATACCAGTAAGACATGATATTTTATTTTTATGCATTGCCACATTATGGTACTTTTATTAATTATTACTCTCATGATTTTAATTACATGCCTTTTTAATGAGGAAAATGATTATTCCCACTCCAGGTTATAATATTTCGTGTTCTTTTATATCCTCTTACTGGGATTTTAGCTCAACCATTTTAGATGTATATCCTTAGGTGATTACTTATACTAATGAAAATTTAAGGTTGAATATGAAGATAGAGATGAAGGAATTTAATAAATGGTTATGTCTTATTTTGAAAAATTTATGTACGGTCCTAGTTTTCCCAAGATACTAAACCATTGGATCTAAGAAATATAATGATTTTTTATCATTAATGATGTAATAATATTTTATGAAAAAGTAGGGTTTCTCTAGGCACTATCAAGCGTAGAAGCTACAATAATAATACCTCTAAATATTAATTGTCCAGTCTCACTATCCACAAGTGTAGGCTGAAAATTATGAAATTTTCATGCCCCTCTTCCACATGATATATTATATGTCCATTGAGATTGACCACTCTGCTAATACAAGTGTTATTTCCTAGATACAACACATCCTATTCCTCTATCACCCCATCCAGAAGAACTAAAACTACCAAAATGGTTTATCATTGAGGATACCCTTCACACACCCTTGTTCTTCCTATATACTCTATTACTACCCATCTATAAGGATTTATTGTAGAACCTTTGTTGTAGTCCCATCATCTTACAATATCTACACTCTACAAATGGCCGGAGAAAATATCTATGAATGTGGGAAAACGTACCAAACATGTGTAAAAGCACTTGGGTAAGATCTTATGTAACTAAAAAATTACCCTAGACACTCTTATTTTTAATTATTTGGTAAAAATTATCATATAGACACTTATTAATCTCAGAAGATACACATCAAGATCATCTATCATAAACCAAATGTACTCCAATAGATTCCCCCATCAGGTAACCCTCAGATTTGAGAACCTGATCCAACACATGAGAAAACATCATTGATGAATTTTTTTAACATCATACTTATTCTCACATTTATGTTCATCCTAGAAATGACTTTCAGTAACTGCATCATCCCGTTTTAGTTATGAAAAAAGTGCTGAAAGTTATAAATGAAACTAGCATATTCAATCACATAAATTTTCCCCATCGTGAACCATATGAACTCAGTTGGAAACTCATTTCTTAGTGTCTCATTATAATAATTCTTGGGGAAATTATCCAAAATGTATTTCCATTGCATACCAACTACCTACCCAGTTTGATACTGAACATCCCACTAGGGCATCATTGATCATCATAACATATAAAAATCCAATATAACCCTATTCATATCACAATCCTCTTAATGGCTGTGTATAGTTTAGATGAACTCAATATAGAACTCATTTGCCTTATGTCCACCCTCTTAGGGGAATTTATGGGGAGGGTGATTTATGTGAAACTCATATGTCAGGATGGACATAATAATCCCAAACTACTCTAAATATCCCTCCATAAACTGAATGAATCAAGGATATTTCCTATGAAATGTTTCTTCATCTCCTTGACCGACACTATCAGTTCCTCATGATCCATTTATGTAGAATTATTTCTATCCATATCCTCATTTCATCCCATAAACATGATTCATCTTGGTGAATTATCTATAAAAATATAATCACACTTCATAGGACACATAACATAACATTTTCACTATTATGCAATAAGGATTCAAATAAATCCATAATATGTATTCCCCCTAACCTACCACAAAGTCACAACTACTTCAGTAACACTATCCTTAACTGTCCCACATCCTGGTCAATGTTAACAATGGTTAAATACAATATCATACTCATGTTTCAAATTATGAACTCATTTTCCACATTTCAAATCATTTTACAATTTTCCAATACATATTATCACTTTTTAAATTTCAAGGTTACAAAATAAAGAAAAAAAATTATTTTAAACAACTCACCATGAAACCTTATTTCTTGTGTGTGCCTAAAATGATGCATGTAACAATAAGTTCGGATTGCCTAAAATTATGGATGCATACACAACTCTCGTTCCATACTAGTCCATGATTTAAATCTTAAAAAATCTCAGAAACCAATAATAGAACAGAACATGTACGTTATCCACAGTGAAAGGACATTCAATTATAAGAGAAAACATCAATAACAACAATCCCACCATGGTTACATGGGTTATCCCTGTAATATGGGCTAACGGCACCCATAATAGAGCTCCAAACCAGGTACTGACTCTTCCCAGTCTCACTTATTCCTTTCCCAAATAGTTTGGAATAATAAAAGAAAATGAAACTATTTTGATACCACCATGTAATATCCCATCCTAGATGCCAAACACTAGTTCAACCCACAGATCAATTACTATACATTAATAGTGGCTATATGTATTCTAGAGTATTCTATCTAGAACCAAGGGTATAATATAAGATGTGGGGAGACTATTCCCTCCTTATCAGATTAATAAAATAGTATAAATATAATGACTATATAAAAATGACAATAACCAATAACCTATATAATACTACAATCAATAACGGATTTTTATGGCAAGATGAGCCACATAAGGAAACCAAATCCCAATAAAAAAATTATATATTTAATTCTAAATACCTATGAAGTGTTAATATACACATCCCAATATAAATAAAGACCCTGAAAACACACTACAGAGTCTGTAAAATATGTTTGGTTCTATCATCCATGCTAAATCCCAACCCACCTTTCTAATATAGGGATCCTACCCTTATACTATCATACAAACATTAAGACTATTTATGTATAAATCGAGAATAATGAGTTGGGTGTGAGTACAACTTATTAGGCCACCAATAATGAAATCTAAAAAAATATACTATGAATAAATTTTTATGATTTTTTTTAAATAATAAATTAAAGTGAATAATGAAAAAATTATCACATTTAATTATCCACTAATTTGGCACATAAATCATCTGGTTCAATTTGACAACAATACGATCAGTACCTTATTCGGCCCATTCCAAATTATAAACTATAATAATAGGATATCTCATATCACAATATCATGATTATCATTTGTTATTTAATTTCATTTCATATCATGGCCAATTGGAACAATATCCCGATGAAAATATCATTGGCGTATAAAGTCACGTCTACCACCCCATGGGTATTGGGAGCCACATTCACTATCCCAAACCTCAATGTCAAATGGTAATTTGGAGCCTTATTCCATGTACCACACTTGATATCACATATTGTTAGTGGGAACTTTATTCCATGTCCCATGCCTCAATGGGGCATGCGTATTTGGAGCCTCATTCCCTTTCCCAACAATAATAATCACATGCATTCATTTGGATCTATAATTTCATGGAACACACCCCATGGGTATTTTTAGAATTAGTTAGTGTACCATATACCATTTATAAATTGTTAACATTTATCATATATAACATATTTAACTAGGTTAATCATCATTAACCCTCTCATAAACATTTTACAACATGGTATAGAATATGAATTATCAAAACAATCAGGGTTCATGACATTAATTCACATTGAATAAAATAAAAAATCACAATTAAACTATTTATCAACCATTAATCATATAATTCATCAATCCTTAATCATTATGTGAAATACCAATTACCTAAAGTTAATTAATCAAATAACTATTCATTTAATCATTGAATTGCAAAAAACTCATAAATTTAACTACGAAGCAACCCCATTAACAAGACAATATTATAACCTCAGTAATCAATCAAATAAGTGTCCTATTATTCACCAATTACATAATACCAATGACTAGATTCCATTTTCCCAACATCAAGTCATTTCATAATCACATGGAATATTAATTAATCATTTCCATGATTCAATCAATTAATTTAACTATTATTTAATTCAAGTAAATATTAAATTTCCAAATTTCCCAATTTAAATTACAAAACATAAAAATATAATTGTAATTCATGAATATTAGAATTGAAATTTGTGTTGTCTACCTCATGATAATTTGTAGATTCATGCCAACATAAATCACCGAATTAAAGAAGAATGCTCAATTCCACAATGATAAATAAGATCTAGATCCAAAAACTAGATCAAAAATTTAATGGAATAAGATAAATTATAATATATATATATATGTCACCATTAGATGAAAAATAATGTCAAAAGATGAGATAATTAAGAGAGATATATAGAGAGAGGTATAATTAATCAGGATGGGAATCTCTTACTGAGATAGGTGAAGATTCTTCAATATAGACATTAATTCTTTCAATAATAGAGATCATATGTCCTGGGAATCCATTTAGGACACCCTAAAAATGAGATAAAACATTTAGGATTGATTTTGGTTAAGTAAAGGTGATGTTAGGGGGTCAAGAATTATAAAAAAATTTACTAGGATTAAATATACTGTATAGGTTTTTTTGGGCAGGGGTGCCCAATTTCCCAAACCATTCATTATAACTGTGTTGCACATTGGTTGTGCTATATGGTTATTCGATAGAGGGTCCATCATTTGAAAAAACCATGTGGAAAACATGAAATACATCTACATCTAGGGTTTTCATGATTTTTAGGGAAGGAAACATTATTTTGGAAAATAGTGAGTCATCCATTAACTTCACATGACCCCTCTAAAAACATCTAAATTCCACCCAAAAGCACCCAAAACAGGGATAAACTAATGAATTCCAGATAAAAGAAAAGTATTACCTGTAAATGATATTGAATCATACATAGATAAGGTAATAATCCTAAATAATGACAGAGAATATATTTTGTATCGTTTTCAGAAATGTAATATTGAATATAATACCATTGAATAAAAAGCATAGTAGTCCTGGAAACAAATTTAAAAAGAAAATTTAACAAATGTAATGTAATAGAAAAGGAATGAGAGTAGTTGGTGAAACCCTTACATTATAATGATAGTTTATAAATATATATAAGGACACATTAGAACCTTGTTTCCACATTGGAGGGATTCATTTGAGGAATTTTGAATGGGATAACGTGATCAATGGATTTGTTGTGGAATGTTAGGCAGTAATGGGATTTATCTTTACTTGAAGAGAATTTGTTTTATGGGTTAAAATATATGTTATTTTATTATATAATCCAACTACTTTTGAACAAAATCAATTATAATAATAATTTGGTTTATTAATTACATTGATTATCTGGGTATATTTCCATGTCATGCACATAAAAGAACACAACTCCCAACAAACCCATTTTTTGGGGGAAAATGGTTATTTTATTTAAATTTAAATTCTTGTTCCAAAATATTAGTTATAAATTTATAAATTGATATTAATAGTTTTAAATTATTTTATATTTTTATTAAATGATATATTAAAAAGATTTTTTTTATAAAGGACATAAAAATGATTTCATAAAATTGATGTCTTTTGAAGAGAGACAGTTTTCACATTTTCACTAAAAAAATATTTATTTTCATAAAATTCCCCAAAACATACCCTTTATCAATTTTAATGTGTTTAGTAACAAAATGATGTTTATTCGAGATAAATAATTTCTAAATAAGGGAATATTATCTTTTATATAAATATAACCATTTATATAATATTTTTAGTATCATAGAAAAATAAACATTACATCCATTATAAAAATTACATTGTAAATTTTAAAAATATATTAAAATTAATAAAATATTTTTTATGAATATTTAATGAAAATAAATTTTATCTAAAACATCATCACTTATCACAAAACATGATTTTAACAGAATAAATTTATAGTATCCAACAAATAATACAATTTTGACTACAATATTGAATAATCCCTTTATTATTCTTAATTATACTTGTCGATTATGTGTACAGTTACATAAAATTTAAAAGTAAATATATGATCTCATAATAGAAAAATAATTATAAAATATAATTTCTATTAATAACATAAACCAATTTTCCACAAAATTACATTTGTGGTTTAGAATTGGTGTATAATTAATTTATATTTATTATACAGGGTCGTTGAACACATATAAAGAAAGTCGGATATGTGGTAATAGATTTAGTTTCAATTTAAATTCATTGATGAATATTTTCATGTCATACACTTAATCACTTTTATATTCTGTGTGTACATCAACTTTAATATATTATATAACGACTCCTTCAAACTTTTTGATTTTTGATGTCACAATTAAATTTGTTTCATCCATTAGTATTTTACATGAATGATACAATGTGGTAAGTATTTCATTACTATATCATATTTTAGAAGATTATATCAGTTATTAATATATTATATAATGCCACTATTATTTGTAAAAATAGGTTCCAATGATTTATATTTTATTTCCACTTTTTTTATTTGACATTTTTTACACTGAATCTATCCATTAATTAATTTTCAATTCAATGACATTATCTTTGTAAGGATATTATTTTTTAACATTTATTTTAATAATAAATTTTCCTTCTTAAACACTTGTATCATTCAGGCATTTTAAATAATAACCCCTTTATGATATTTCACATATATCATTGTATTTAAGGCAGTTAATGTTTCATTCGATGTTATTTATTTCATGTGCATTATGAATAAACTTTTATCAATGTGGTAAGGGATTATTTCAAATTCTACTAAATAATTTTGATTGTTTATATTTATCTATCCACTGTGTAATTATTTAATATCTCTTTCTTAAACTAAATTAATGTTCCTATACTATTGTAATTTCATTAAATTACATGTTTTCCTTTCATTTTCCCCTATAAAATTACTAAAAATAATGAAATAATGTTTTATGGAAAGATGAAATTGTTTTTCTTTTATATTAGGAATCATTTTATTTTTTTCTATAAATTCCTATAAAATGTTTTTATTTTTTAATTCACTTATCTCTAATTATTATTATTTTACCAATATATAATTATTTACAAAATGGTTTAAAAGAAAAGGGCATGTCATTTTTAGAATGATGCACTTTTAACTTTTATCCAAAATTGTGAAAGGAATGATTGGATTTATTAAAAACTTCATGAATGTAATTTACATACATCATTATAGCATAATGTTTTGATGTATCCTTTATAGGATGAAATGATTATTTTAAAAGAAAAATACATTTCCTATTTATTTATATATTTTTATTTTTTAATTTTAAAATCAAATTGGAATGGGAATTTTCCTAAATAATATTTTAAATATCTATTCATGGTCAATATATTCATCAAATACATATGAAATTTTGTTTTACTTATTCTCCACATTACATATGTCTTCTCTACACCATTATAATTATTTCTTCATATAGTTTATGTTCAGTTTTACTATGTCATTATGGAATTTTTTAAATATGTTATTCATACATAGAATTTTTTATTAAGGAATATTAAATATGTTTTATTTCTATTAGATATGTGATTAATTATTATTTTTACAATATTATTTGAAGGTACTATTATAGACCACAAATAAATTTGTAAGTCTATTTATATTATTTTCTAGATATCCAGATGTGGCCTTACCAAATTTAATAGATTTCATAGAATGAGGCATTTATTGTATGTTTTTAATGTTTGAAATTATTCATTATATCAATATGAAAGTTATTATTTATATTGTTGTGATAATTTTAATAGTCATGATATACATGGATATGTCTAATTCTCATATGACTATCTATATGAAAATATTCAATAATAATTTATTCCAGCCATATTATTCCTCATTCATATGTTATTGATTAAATAGAATGTTTTTTCAATTATTTA
This sequence comes from Viscum album, assembly GCA_963277665.1. Taxonomy (NCBI): domain Eukaryota; kingdom Viridiplantae; phylum Streptophyta; class Magnoliopsida; order Santalales; family Viscaceae; genus Viscum; species Viscum album. The sequence goes on from OY728122.1 coordinate 1,185,825,647, forward strand.
CAATTTAAAATTAACTATAAAATATTTACACATGATTGATTCAATTGTACATAAACCTCAATAATAATTTGGCAAAATTTTTATTTTGATCCATTCCATGTTATATACAAGTGGAATCCTTGAATGATTTCAAGGATATAGAATACATACTATCAATATTTAATATATTATATTTCCTTTACGAAAATTGGAATCATTGGTATATCATGATCTCCATGATTACTAAACTATTCATTCCATTGGGTTGTGATCACATGTATCATATGTCAATGTAATAATGTAAAAATCAAATGTGTGCCACTAGGGTTTAGATATTTACATTCATTGGTAGAATTCTTTGATGTATATTAACATGAAATCCTAAGGATTTAGAATTAATATATTAGATACAATCATATGGAACTTATTAATCAATATTTAGTTTTATATGGACAATATGTTATGTATTTTTTATATTTTTATATAGATCTTTCTTATGATTTACCAAAATATGGATTTTTTTCACCTCATAATAGTTATTTTGGTGATAAAAAAATTGTATTTCAATATAAATAATAAAAATTTGAAAAATATTTAATATTTAATATTTAATTATCATAATATTTTTATTTAATTACACATATTTATCTATTCTAATTTTTTAAATCATTATTATTTTGGGGTTCTAAAGAATAGAAAAACACGAACACACTATATCAAGATGGGTTAGTATTATTAATGAATTGTATAATTTATTTATAATTCTTGAATAATAATATTATTAATATTGATAATGTATTTTTGGATCATACATGAATTTTATTAGATAAACATATAAAATCAATTGTAAAAATGAAATATTGTACAATGTGATAGAGGTAGTTCACACAATACACAATTAAGCTTAATTTATATTTCTAATTGGATGGAAATGAATATATTATGATATATATGTTAATATAAAAACAATTCACTATACCATTGATACATTGTTCATTATGTATCTATATTTAGGATATTTTTTTAATATAAAAATTAAGAAGGAATTTTACGGAGTATGTAATAATCACTTTGGTACCTTAAACATTATCATGTATGTAAGTTGGTATATTAATGGATTACACTAACAAATAATGACCACGAGAATATGAAAATGAGTGAGTTATATTATACTAAAGATGTTATATTTTAATTTATATATTCTATTGAATGGGTGTGGAACAATGTTAAATAATTGTCGCCTATATAAGTGATGAAGTTTTCAATTTTGTTAATATAAATTAATTGTTAATGTCATTATAAAAAATATATAGATTAATTACAAAAAATGTTTGAAATAATTTATTGTGAGTGTAATTCGGTTATAAAATAGTCAAATATTTATTTCCTCATATTTTTTAAACATTCCAGAGATAAATTGTTCATATATTTTTACATTTATTTTTCTGTGCTAATAAGATTTTCTCATCAATCCTAAGTTTTGCAGAACTTATAAAATCACCCCTCATTCCAAATTAGGATATACTAAAGCTAAATATAATTTCTATATAATTTTAATAACATTATAGATAAGATGAAATTATCATTTTAATTTAAATCATTTATATAGAAAAATCTTGTTTTTTTTGGAAAATGGTGTTTTAACCATTATGCATTACCAATAAAATTTAGGATCTATTAAAAATTTAAGGATTGTTAATTTAAAAATTTATCTATTTGGAATTAATCATATTATTCATTAAAAATTTATTAACACAATTAAACAGATTTTAATTACACTATATTAACAAAACTATTAATTAAATATCACAGTTTTACCATTTTCATGGGAAGTAACTTCAATAATAATAATCATAAATTTAAGCCAAAATATTAAATTTATAATATTATATAATATTATCATGTTGATCTGAAATTTGAAAATAGTTTTTTGGATCCAATTTTTAATAGTGATGAATGATAGGTTTTATTATATAATTCCATAAATATTTTTTTGAGAAAAATATTAGTTATATTTGAAAAATTATTTATATGGGCTTTATAAATATATAATAATAATTATTAATTCATATTTTACTTATAAATATATATAATTTGATTAAAAAATTCTTTAAAAACATATAAGTCATTATTGTATTATTATATTGCCTTAAATGTTATGGTTTTACTAATATTTGTATTTTTCACTATTTATCAAAAAATTTACTTTTTGGGAAAATGATTAAATTTTTTTCTTTCGATAATACTAAAATGTGGAATATTAAAATGATGTTAGTTTTTAAGAATTAAATCTTAAAAATATATAATTTTAATTTTAAATAAAATCATGTATGTATCATTAAAATAAATATATATAGGAAAATAACTATTTAAAATATTAACTATTCAAATTCAAAACCCCAATCATTTAATAATTATAATACAATTGAAAAAATATTTATATATATTTTATTCTATAATAATTAATCCCTCTTTTCATTTAATATAAATTACAATCAAAATAATATATATATAAATATATACATTTGTACTTCAAATACGATCTTATTATTCATATGGGAAACATCAATTAAATTTCATTAATATTAAAATTATTAATTATTATCATTTCTAAAAAATTTCATAATGTGGTTACTCATATTTATTCCATATAATTTAAAATCTATATTTTTATGTTCATGCATAAATATTTTTATTTATTATAATTGTTCAACAATTTTGTTTTAGTTAGGTGCTTAATGTCGAAAAATAATCCAAAGGATTATTTATTTAACAGTTATTTATTGTGAAATGTTAGATCATTACATAAATTATATAATTAGAAATGACTCAAATGATATTTCAATCCATGTTGAAGACTCATTGTGATTTAACAAAATTTCATGTAGTTTACAACCTTGTTAATTCCCAATACAAGATATTTTTATAAAAAGTTATGCTAGTAGGAATTCAATAATTAAATTTTTAATTGGATGTTCTTACAACCAATAAATTATTATTGAACTAATGAATATGACACTATTATTTATAGATATAATTAGTTCTAAAATTCATTTCATTAATGAAAACTATGATGATATATGTTTGAGATGATGTATGATATATTGGGTGAATCACATGAAATATTTAAGTATTGAATAATAAAATAAATGATATTCCCATTGGTTATTTATTAGAGACTGGTATCTAAATCCATTTTATGGAAAATATATAGCCTAATTAAATCAATGTATATTGATTTTTGTGTATAGGTTCAATTCTAGAATGTGAAATAAAGTGTTATCAAGAAAATAAGTTAATGACACCAAAATGCAACCTACTTGATCAGAGATGTCATGATAATGTGGTTATATTACATAATGAGTGATCATATGGTGTTATTTAACATTTTGAAATTTTATTATTTGTGTATGGGTTCTTTAAAATTTTTACTCATGTAATCAATGCAAATTTGATATTCCTCCTAATTCCACTGAGACAAGTGTTTACATGTTAACAAAAATAATTTTATCCAAAATCTCTATTAAATTAAATTTTAATTTAACAACATATATTGAATATTATACAAAAATGTTGGTTAATTTTTTTTTGGGTTGGTTAATAACTATGATTTATTCCTATGAATTTTGGAAATATAAATATTTCAATAAAATTATAATAAATATTTATTTACATGATTTAGTGAATTTTAAATTTAATATATTATTTTGGGGAATATTTAAATAATATTATTAATTATAAAAATATCATTTATTTTTGTTCCAATAAATATCACAATAGATTAATGGTCTTGTTTTGACAGACTGTTAGAAAATGATATTATAAAATGATATTAGATATATATTAATTTAATAAATATAATTTATTTATCCATAAGTTAAACACATGAAGAATAAATAATAATATTATATATGTTATTATTAAAAATGGGGTTCACTATGGAATAAGGGGTTGGATAAAGTAAAATATAAAATTACAGAGCCTAAAATAACAATATAAATATCAAGTTGTATAATATTCTATGTCTAACCATTTATTATTACAATAAAACTAGAGAGAATTTAAGTCAAAAAATAAGTGAAAAATATCTCAATAATGAAATAAATTACCAACAAGTGAATCCCCATACTATTATTAATATGATATATTAAAAAAGATCATTTTCGCAGGAATATATTCTTAAAGTAATAAATGAAAAACAATGAAAGTTATTTTAATTGACTTTGTGAGAACCCGATTATTCAACATTGAAATTATGAAATTTTATTGAATGTGTGGATCATATATATTGTATTCTCTCCCTCTAATTATATAATGAGAATAATGGTAAAATTGGAGGTCTAAAACAAATAATAAATTATTAAAAAATTACACTTCAAGGAAATTCTAAATAAATATATGAGGATATTGTAGTTCATATTTGATGATTATTCCCTATTCATTTTGTTTTCTAATGTAAATAAATAATTTAATTAATTTCATTGATCATAACAATATTCATCTTGTAAGCCTTGTACAAGTCATTGGTTATGACACATGATTTGTGTTAGTTATACCCAATTGATTCCCCTCATGATTTCTACAGAAAATCATCATGATATGGATTCTAATATATTATTTGTATTATCTATAATATAATTAAGACATTAGATATTTCAATTTTAAAAAATATATATTTATTTTCATATATAATACATTATGCTTCAATTTCATTTTTAGAATTTCCTAAAACTCTAGACAATTTATTAGGGATGTCATCTTAACTATTATGTAAGTGACATCCCTAATCTTATAGAAACACCAATTTATTTTCTATAATAAAGAAATTATATTCTTTATTAATATTAATTAATTCAATAGTATCATATTCATTTGAATAATATTATGTAAATTGTCATCCTAAAAGAAAATAGTTTTATTTATAATAATTTTTTCAAAGTAATAATTAGTTTAATTTAAAAGATTAACATCAAAATTTTAGAATTTTATATTAAAAAATGATGTAAATTTATTATTTTATCAGGTTAAAATTAACTTAGTGTAATTTTTTTGTTATTTTCTGGAAAATAATATTTTTACTGAATCATGAAAATTTATATTTATGTAAAACTATTTTCTCTTATGATTTATTGATGCAAATGAAATATATCCTTTTTATTAAATTTTATTTTAATTTAAAATTGAACTCATTTATTTAGAAATAATTTTATTAATTATATTGGAATTGACATTACACTTATTTTTCAATGAAATTATTATTAGGCTTAAAAATAATTTGATTCTAAAAAATGTTTTCATATACTTAGTGCATTTTTATCTTAATAAATTTATTATTCGATATTAATTGTTTTTTTTAAATTTATCTATTATATATTCCAATAAATATTGCAACATTCATTTTATTATTTTCATAAATCCATGAATGAAAATATATTTAGTTTTATTCTTAATTTTATTTTGTCTAAAAATATGTTATAATTTAATTTTATCATTAATATAAAAATAATTTAAAAAATTTATAGAAATTAAATTTGATAAAATTTATTATATATGTTCAACAACAATTTCCAGTTTATTATTATTAGGAATTATTTTGGTCATTAGGAATAGTAATAATGGTAAAAAAAATATAACCACATTAATAAGATTAATCTGTTTAAGCAAGGTTAAAATGAAGATAAAATGACATAAAGATAAAAATAATAATTATTGAACGAATTTATTTCAATATTTATCATCCTAAAGTCTAAATTAAATTTTTATGTAATAATTTTCCATGAAAATGAAATTATAATATTGAATTATTTCGAAAAATTTCATGTGTGCCCTCTCCCCCACTTGTAGTATGACACCCTCTCCTATCATATCAACATTTAAAGAGCCTCTTTATATAGATATTTATTATTGACTTTCCTCCCATGTTCTAGAGGACCTTTTTATATATAATACCCACCTTAAGAGTCCAAAGTTATATACCTAAGGTCTTTTTCGGAAGAAGAGTTAAACAATGTAACATATTGTTTTTTTAATTTCCACATTTAAAAACATCAATAATTTCATAACCACTACAATATAATAAAATAATAATCTACCAAATACATAACTATTATTATGTTTATTCAGTAATAATTATCCATCTTCACTTCCATCAAGTATTAAATGAAACAATTGTTTGTGTGTATGATAGACTACATCTCGAAAAATCAATGTTTTTAATTTTTTATCACAACTTCTTATGGTAGGTCATGATTATTTTGAAAGGTAAAGTAAAATAATATATATATGTTGTAAAATTAATTGTAGAATATAATTTTAATATATTACATATTTATTTACCTTTCAGTGAAAAGTAAAAACATCGGTCATGTCTATGTGTTGACATCCACCTCGCAAGAAGACCTTTTTGTCATTTTTTATCACTACATCACATGAATGGTATATATGAGTGGATTTAAAGGAATAATATGATATTTATTAGATAATTTTATTTTCGTAATAATAAAATAATACTTACCAACCTTTTGAAGTGCTCAATGAAAAATACGAATGTTACTCATGTGTATATACGACCTATGTTGTCGATGATGGTAACATAATATATTTTTCATCAAAATATGACATATTTTGCTATAATAGTATATAAAATGTATTAAAATTATAATTTTTTAAAGATTAATATTACAAAAAATATATAATTAGGAACCATTTTATTAAATTCAACATACCAACATCATTTTTTTACTTATGAACAAAATACCCTAAAAATATACGAGGTAAACATAATCAATCACATGATTAATTATGACATAGAAATTAATTGAAATAACAGGAATAATAAAACAAAAAAATAATGAATAAAATAAATAACCAACATAAGAAAATTATTTATTATGATAAAGAACATATAAGAAATTTTTATCTCGTGTGTAACATCTGCAAATGATAAAGGGTTAAATGACTAAATGATATGACTCATGTCAACAAGGTACACCTTCCTTTTCGGGAGCCTACCTGATTAGAACTCCACAGTTAATCATGCTTGACCTAGAGTAGTGATCTGGATGGTTGACCTTCTGGGAAGTTTCCTAGGGTGTGTGTGAGTGGGAACAAAATACACTGGAAAAATCATGAGTTGGCATGTGGGGACTATCATTAGTCAGATGACCCGTTCAGGCATGTGTGTGGGCCCAGGGTGGGAACCAAGTATCTGCGGGGCAACTGCTGGGCGGGTCCCAGTTGTTTCATTTGGTATCAGAGGAGGAACCCAGTCTTAAGTGTGGTGCACTGTCTGGGTTGAGATGTAGGGATCACATTGGGGGCATTGTGCTCTAAAGGGGATGTGGGTGATTGTAACATCCCCAAATGATAAAGGGTTAAATGACTAAATGATATGACTCATATCAACAAGATGCAAATTCCTTTTCGGGAGCCTACCTGATTAGAAGTTCACAGTTAAGCGTGCTTGGCATAGAGTAGTGATCAGGATGGGTGACCTTCTGGGAATTTTCCCAGGGTGTGTGTGAGTGAGGACAAAATCACACTGGAAATGACATGTGTTGGCTTGTGGGGACGATCATCCGTCTGATGACCCATTCAAGCTTGTGTATGAGGCACAGGGCTTGGCCAAGAGTAGTGATCAGGATGAGTGACCTTCTGGGATGTTTTCTAGGGTGTGTGTGAGTGAGGACAAAACACACTGGAAATGACACGTGTTGGCCTGTTGGGACTATCATTAGTCTGATGACCCGTTCAGGAACGTGTGTGGGGCACAGGGTGGGAACCACGTGTCTATGGGGAAAATTGTCATTAGGGCCCAGTTGTTACATTTGGTATAAGAGGAGGAACCCAACCTTAAGAGCGGTAGACTGTCTAGGATGAGATGTACGGCCCACAATGGGAATGTTGTGCTATAAGGGGGGGGGGGGTGATTGTAACATCCTCAAATGATAAAAGGTTAAATGACTAAATGATATGACTCATGTCAACAAGGTGAACCTCTTTCCTTTGTGTTTTTTCCTTACTCACACACACCCTTGAAACTTCCAGGAAAGTCACCTATCCTGATCACTACTCGGCCAAGCACTCTTAGATATGAAGGTATAATCAGGCAGGCACCCCATAGGCCTACCTAATTCAAACTCCATAGGTCACCTATCCTGATCACTACTCGGCCAAGCACGCTTAACTATGGAGTTATAATCTTGCAGGCTCCCCACATGCCTACCTGATTCGAACTCCACAGTTAAGCTTGCTTGTCCTAGAGTAGTGATCAAGATAGGTGTAATTCTGGGATGTTTTCCAAGGTGTGTGTGAGTGAGGAAAAAACAAACTGGAAAGGACATGTGTAGGACTGTGGGGACTATCATTTGTCAGATGACCCGTTCAGGAACGTGTGTGGGGCCCAGGGTGGGAACCACGTGCCTGCGGGGCAACTGGTGGGCGAGGCCCAGTTGTTACATTTGTATCAGAGGAGGAACCCAGCCTCAAGTGTGTTGCACTTCCAGGGTTGAGATGTAGGGTCTACAATGGGGATGTTGTGCTCTAAGGGGGGGGGGGGGGTGATTGTAACATCCCCAAATGATAAGGACTTTTGCTGGTCTGTGGGGACTATCATTAGTCAGGTGACCCGTTCAGGCACGTGTGTGGGGCCCAGGGTGGGAACCACGTGCCTGCGGGGCAACTGGTGGGCGGGGCCCAGTTGTTACATTTGGTATTAGAGGTGGAACCCAGCCTTAAGTGCGGTGCACTACCTGGGTTGAGATGTAGGGCCCACAACATGGAAGTTGTTCTCTAGGGGGGGGGGTGATTGTAACATCCCCAAATGATAAAGGGTTACACGACTAAATGATATGACTCATGTCAACAAGGTTAACCTTCCTTTTTGGGAGCCTACCTGATTAGAACTCCACAGTTAAGCATTCTTGGCCTAAAGTAGTGATCAGGATGGGTGACTTTCTGGGATGTTTTTTCCAGGGTGTGTGCGAATGAGGAAAAAACATACTAGAAAGGACAGTGTTGGCCTGTGGGGATTGTCATTAGTCAGATGACCCATTCAGGCATGTGTGTGGGGCCTAGGGTGGGAACCACGTGTTTGCGGGGCAACTACTGGGTGGGGCCCAGGGGTTATATTGTGGTGGTGGACACTTTATCTAAAAACCACATTTTATGTGTTTAATACATTTAATCTCTAATTTTTTTTCATCTATGACAATATATTTTATATTATTTTTTGGATGTATATATATTTAAATTTATTTATTATAAAGTACCACTATTATATATCATTTTAATTTATTTCAACCTCGTTGTATTTGAATCCTTTTAAAAATTTTATAAATAATGATTTGACAAAAGGAAAAAAGAGATATTCATTTTAACATATATGACATCCAAAACATTTCCCATGATTTACATGATATATTTATGTTTATAGGGAAAATGGTCATTGGGGCCCAATTGTGACATTTGGTATCAGAGGTGGAACCCTACCTTAAGAGTGGTTCACTGTCTGGGATGAGATGTAGGGCCCACAATGGGAACGTTGTACTATAAGGGGGGGGGGGGGGGTGATTGTAACATCCTCAAATGATAAAAGGTTAAATGCCTAAATTATATGACTCATGTCAACAAGGTGCACCTCTTTCCTGTGTGTTTTTTCCTTACTCACACACACCTTCGGAAACTTCCCAGAAGGTCACCTATCCTGATCACTACTCGGCCAAGCACGCTTAACTGTGGAGTTCTAATCAGGAAGGCTCCCAACAGGCCTACCTGATTCAAACTCCACAGTTAAGCGTGCTTGTCCTAGAGTAGTGATCAGGATAGGTGTACTTCTGGGATGTTTTCCAGGGGGTGTGTGAGTGAGGAAAAAACAAACTAGAAAGGACATGTGTTAGCATGTGGGGACTATCATTAGTCAGATGACCCGTTCAGGCACGTGTGTGGGGCCAATGGTGGGTACCACATGCCTGTGGGGAAACTGGTGGGCATGGACCAGTTTTTAAATTTGGTATCAGAGGAGGAACCCATCCTCATGTGCATTGAACTGCTAGGGTTGAGATGTAGGGTCCACAATGGGGACGTTGTGCTCTGGGGGGGGGGTGATTGTAACATCCCCAAATGATAAGGACGTTTGTAGGTCTGTGGGGACTATTATTAGTCAGGTGACCCATTCAGGCACGTGTGTGGGGCCCATGATGGGAACCACGTGCCTGTGGGGCAACTGGTGGGCGGGGCCCAGTTGTTACATTTGGTATTAGAGGTGGAACCCAGCCTTAAGTGCGGTGCACTGCCTGGGTTGAGATTTAGGTCCCACAACGTCGAAGTTGTTCTCTAGGGGGGGTGATTTTAACATCCCCAAATGATAAAGGGTTACATGGCTAAATGATATGACTCATGTCAACAAGGTGAACCTTCCTTTTTCGAAGCCTACATGATTAGAACTCCACAGTTAAGCATTCTTGGCCTAAAGTAGTGATCCGGATGGGTGACTTTTTGGGATGTTTTTTCTAGGGTGTGTGTGAGTGAGGAAAAAAACAGACTATAAAGCACATGTGTTGGCTTGTGGGGACTATCATTAGTCAGATGACCCGTTTAGGCATGTGTGTGGGGCCCAGGGTGGGAACCACGTGTCTGCGGGGCAACTGCTGGGCAGGGCCCAGTTGTCACGTTGTGGTGGTAGACACTTTATCTAAAAACCACATTTTATGTGTTTAATACATTTAATCTCTTAATTTTTTCTTCTTTGACAATATTTTTTATATTAATTTTTGGATGTATATATATTTAAATTTATTTATTATAAAGTAACACTATTATAAATCATTTTAATTTATTTCAACCTCTTTGTATTTGAATCCTTTTAAATTTTTTATAAAGAATGATTTGACAAAAGGAAAAAATAGATATTCATTTTAACATATATGACATCCAAAACATTTCCCATGTTTTATATGATATTTTTATGTTTATCTTACATTAAAAGATATTTTTTTTAATTAAGGAAGAACCATACTTTTCTTTTTTCATAGTATTTTAGTTTTGTAAATAACATTTTTGTTGAATGATGTACATAAATATCTGATTTTGAACTCGATCAAACTGTATATTTAAGAGTTTAATGACTAAAATACATGATTTTACATGATTTATGAATGTTATAGTCCAAATAAATTGATTATAATAATGGGTGAGCCTAATATATATCTATAATTAATTTTATATTAGAATTTTCCATTAGGTAATTATGTTGGTATGATAGGAGTAACTTATTCCTTTTATAAGTGTTATTTTAGGGTATATTGAAAAGGTCTATAAAAATGGTATCCCACGATAGATTCATGTATTTTAAAGGCTTCGTAATGATTTTTCATGGATACATTTTTATTTTATAGGGAAACCAAATGATATTTGTTTGTAAATGAATTATTATTCCATTATATGGTATAAATATATGTTTTAAAGAAAATATTTTTCATGGATCATCATGTATTATACGAAATACTAATGTTTTTTATTTTTTATTTCTATTTCCTTTTAACAGGGTTCAAAAAATATTTGATAATAATTATTATTTCCTATTTATAAAAATATCTATTTGAGCTCAAATTTTAAATTATTAATGGGAAAATATAGGATGTGAAGTTATGGTTTTCATAAAGACTAATGAGTTTCATTGAAACTTTTTGTATTCATCATAGTATTATTTTTATACTCTTCACATGTTTTTGAATTTTTTCACTAGATTAGTGATTGAATGTGAACAATGATGATATGATGTTAAAAATTATTAATATTTTTTGTTCAAATAAAAAAAATTTCATTTTATTTTATTTCTGAAATTTTAAAAAATGTATAGTGAGTGTAAATTTCCCACTTGTAATTTTTTTATTTTGAATATAATTTTTATTATATAATTTAATAAAAACTATAATCAGAAATAAAATTTTCAATGTAATAATATTAAAATAAATTTTATAAATTTGATTATGTGTTAAATATGTTTTGGGCCCTGGGAGTTATTTTAAATGGGATGTTAATATTATATTATAGTTTAGAATATTTCATATGATGAGAGTTTGTGATTTCTAAATAACATTATTAGAAAAAATGTAATGTTTTGTATGCTCTAGACATAAAACCGAGGGAATGATGTTATAAAAGACTATTTTTGTGTGTGATAGAGGTGATTTATCTCAATAAGTTTAATTAATATCTATTAGTGAATGATATTAATTAAATTTATATGATATATATTTAATAATATATTTGTGATATTAATCAATTTTTTTATCGGAATGTGATGAGAATAGACCCAATATTACATAGAAAAACCTATTTTGTTATAAAAGCACTTTTACATAATTTTAATGGATAATATATATATAATACAAAATTTGGGATATTTATCAATTTAATATGTCAAAATTGATGAAATTTTTTAATACAAAAAATAATATTTACATTATGAATAATATTTTTTATTTTTATTTGATGTTTTATTTTTTATGAATAGTGAGAAATATTGAATTTTAATTGAAAAAATATTTTCTTTTCTAATTTATTTTTACAGATAATTTTTATGTTTAAATGGTTTTAATGTTTTATTATATTAATTTTTTATACATTTATACAATATAGGTAATTTTAATCAATTTTACATTGAAATTTAATATAAAAGATCACATGATTTTTAACTTTTTTACTTTAAACCTGTATTATTCTCCCATCTATAGGATTTAATTTAAATTAACTTATGCCCCTTATGTTATTGGAATTTATAAAAAATTGGTACTATATTTTTATTCAATAAAATTAATAATTCATAATATGGTAAACATCGTTTTGACCAGAAATATTAGAAAATTTAATTAAAATTAAATACATCAATTATGGTAAAAATAATCATAACAATGAACTAAACTGCAAACTCAATGGCCCAAATGACAAATAATCGTGTCAAAAATACATTTTATTTAGAAATTTTTTACTATATAATCCAATTTAACAAATTTAGACCATTATTGGATCCACATTATTTTTGAAAAACAAGGGTGGAATTACTTTTCTAAAAATATACAAGAGTGGCACTCCTCCTCGAATATAAAAAAGAACTCAACCCCCCCCCCCCAAATTCTAAAAAAATTCAATCCACACTATCGTGACAAAAAAAATTCAAAAATATAACCTGATACTCCCACCCCTCATCCTATAATAATTATTTTGTAAGGAATTATATCCAAGGGGCCCTATTGTATAAACCAAACTGAGTTACACAATATTGATGGAATTTCCTTCATCAAGCTCATTTCTTTTGATTTTATTGACAACCTCCTAAAATATCATTATAAAATTATTATATAATAAAACTAGTGTAATAAATATGTTATTCTATTTTTATATAAATGGTTTTAACTACACTCAAACAAACTTCTATATAATGGGAAACAAACTCACTATTCTTGTGTACGGTGAACTACACCCTCAAAAAATAATGTTTTTCATTTTTCCATTAATGAAATTCGAGGATGGAAACTATGACGTACATAATGATTATATATGATATATGTGATATTTTTTTAAATTTATTTTTATTAATGTTTTTATTACATATACATTTATACTTCCCATATTTTAAAAATACGATTACATCATTTGTGGATATGTGGACTACCACCTCCTCAAAGTGATGTGATTCGTTCACACATTAAATAATATGCATTAAGCCAGGATTTAGTAAACATGTATGATATATATAACATAATAGTTATAATATAATGATATTAAATTCGTATATTTCATCTACTTATATTCATTCAATTTGAAAAAAATGGAAACAACGTCGATGTGTACGTATGAACTTCCATCTTAATGAATGGTGTATTCCATTTAATATTTCAATATTATATAGAATATTATAATATAAATCTAATGATATAAATTATATTTATATTAGGTTTTAAATTATTTATATCATAATATAAGTATGAATAGAAAATATAAAAAATTAATACACAAGGGAAAAAAATGTGGATATTACCAGGAGAAAATCCTTAATTTGAAATTGTTAATAAGAAAGTAATTAAAAGTTATAACAAAAAATATTGTTATTCTATAAAAATATGGTCCTATAAAATATTTATAATAAAATTATATTTATTATACATTATATTTTAAAGAGTACTATGGGAGTCATCACATAAGTCAAAAGAATTTCATCTCACTTTTTTTTCATTAAATTCACACATTATTCAACACTTATTTTTTATGTGGTGTTGATGTATCACATGGATGTATTATAAGAAAAATATATTAAAAATTATGGTTATTTATATATAAAATTTTTAATATTTCATTAATGGAGTATATTTTTCAAATGTAACCAAATTGGTAAAGTTAATTTGTCCCAATTTTTACATATTTGAGACACATATAAGGTTATGTGCCTATATTATTATATGTGGTGAATATACAACCTTTGAAAAGTAAAATCATGTAACTAATTCATTTAATGATATTTTATGGTTCATGTAATTAAAATTTCTTACATGGGGAGTATAATTCAATGTTACAAAGTGGTATGAATTTATTGAAATAGTCTCACATTTTTTAATATTATTTATGATTATGAATTCATCAATGAAATATAATGATCCATCACTCAAGAGAACACCAGAATTTAATTATCCAGTTTATATTCATGATTTATTCATTTATTGGTTTCATTTTTTCACTATTTGGCACTTAATATTAATAAGAATATTTATTTAATAAGGCATGACTTTACCTCTATCCTCGGTCGGAGATCAATGTTCCTTCAAAACCATGTTTTCTTAAAAGGTTTTTAAAATTTTATCAAGTTTTTTTTAAATTTTAAATATATTTTCAATGAAATATTTCTCAAAATTATTTCACTATTTATTTATATACTCATGATGTATTTAAAAACAATTAGTGTTTAAATATTTTTCGATATTTATTTATATGTTTTAAATGTCTATTCAAAGAAATAGTTTTCAAAATATTTTCATGTAATCATTATATATTTTATAATTAGTTTGAATGAAATAGTTTTTAAAACTCTTTCATTATTTAATACTATGTTTTCAATGTATTTACAATACAATGGGTTTCAAATCATTTTCATTATTTCCATATATGTTTTTAATGTATTTTTAATGAAATAGCCTTCAAAAATATATCCAGGCATTATTTATATGTTTTCAATGTGTTTTCAATGAATTTTTTAGATATGTTCTAAAATTATTTTATATGTTTGCAAGGATTTTTTTTCAAAATATTTTAAATGATTATTTATATGTTTTTAATTTATTGTCAATGAAAATAATTTACTAATGGTTGTATTTTTAAAAATACATTTCAAAGATGAAGTATTATTTTCATAGAGATATATTTTTAGAATATCTTTTGTAAGTTAATTTCCATATAAGATGACATCTATTGGGGTTACTCATGAATTTCATTGTAAATTAATCAATTTTCCCAATCATGTTTTATATTAACGGTTTATTTTGTATGTCATGATATTTATGAAATTCATGTCCCATTCATGGGATATATTCTATTCAAACAGACATCTTTTCTCAGGTAATGATTTTGGTGACATGACCATGATTCAAGTAAATTTTTTCAACATGTTATGATATTATTAATTTTTGTAATATCCATTTCCTATATTAGGTTATGATATTATTGTTTATGATATTGTGTCACATGTATGTATGAATTAATTATGTTATTTTTGGGACCTATATGTCCCTCTAATTCGTTGGTTATATATTTATATCTCATGAGATACACTATAATGGTCTTGGGAGAGAACCTTGACTACTAAGACGGACATGGGATTAAACCATGAATACCAAGATAGACTGAGGAGTGAACTCATACTACTAATATGGCCATGAAAGGGAACCATGACTACCAAGATGGAAAGGGCAGTAAACCCATACTAATAATATGGCCTTAGAAGTGATTTATTGACTACTATGGAAATCATTTTATTTTCCTATGTTTATAAAAAAATCCATGTATTATGCCTATGTTATTATTTTGTGAATTATGTTCATTATTCCCTTATGATTCATCTATTATGAACATATAATATTTATTCAGATATTTATGATGGTTATCTTTAATATGATGGGAATGGTATTCTATTAATCATGATCACATTATCATATGCTTATGCTCATTATTATTCTTACATATATTCTTTATTTACTCTTTTTGAGAATTTGAGATCACCCATTTTTATGTTTCCTTCCCAATTTTATGAATAAATTTAGTACAAATGATGTTTCTAGGAAGTGTGGTAGTCTAATAGAACCAAATAGAAGAAAATTTATCTCACTTAATTACAAGAATTTATGTTTCCATGTTTCCAAAGGAACTAATATAATACTGTATATGGTCATATGGTTTTGTAATGTATTAAATATTCCACATAAAAGTTGTAATGTCTATGTACATTAACAATGGGTCGTTGTTGTTGGTATGTGAGAAAAGGTTTGGTCATCCTTTGGAATCTAGGATTATAAAATATTAGTGACACACCAAAGAATTTTTCTAAGTATATTTCTAGGGATGTATATAAGGATAATTATAAGGAAAAGGAACAATACTAGAAAATTTCATGAAATTTGGTTAAATGATAGAGAAATTGGTTCTATCAGAATACATCCTTGTTCTGATACTACTTGTTGATTTAGATCCAGAAAAGATATACCAAGGGGTAACTACTCTGACATGGTTTGTTGAGCCCTACTCAACATAACATGGTACAAAATAATAGTCCTTATGTCACATATGTTTTGACACTGCTAGGGGATATGATTTTCTGATTGAAAAAATCTTCATGAACCATCTTAATGGATTTAGAAATAAACCGATTGTGAATAACCAAGGATAAACCTATTGTGTCATATATTAAGGCATGTTTCATGATTTATAGATCCTATAAGTAATTATTTTTCATGATTATTTGGTTTTCCACTATGATATGTGTTTTTCACACTTTTCATTATTGTATTAGTCAATAGAATGAGCTCGATTAGACTTTGTTAACATTGAATGTGATGAAAAACTATATTATGAGTAGTCAAATGGGATGATCATTTGATTAATGGATGTTATTATTAGGACTAATAATTTTTCACAAAATGTGATTCACAACACATACCTTTACCAACTCTAATACTCACTAACAAAGTGAATGAAGGAGTTCACTTAGATTTTCGGTAATGGATACCACAATGGAATAATGATTTAGTTTCTTAATTTCTAAGAGTGTGGATGTAATCACCCAAGTGAATGTTGTAGAAGAATAATAAGATGTTTTTCTATAGAAAATACGGACAGAATCAAGTGACTATAAAGAAAAAATTAAGAGTTCTATTAACAAAATGGATTGGAATATTGGCCACCCTTAGACATCACTGAAGGTTAAATTATTTACTTATAGAATAAATGGTCATTATGAATGTCAGTGTCCTAAGTGCAATGATAAAGAAGAGAATCTGAAAGGTGATTATATTAATCATTATATTACTAATGAAAATGATATGAAAGATAAAATATGAATGATAAGTGTTATTATGTAATAGGATGAGGTAGCCTTGTTAGTGAATTAAAGATGCATTGGAATAATTATTGGTTTAATGTATTTATATTCCAGGTTTATGTTATATGAATGGTGAGATATATATGGATTGTCTATTTTATTTTTTTAAAAAATGGAATTTATGTAATATATGAACTAGTTCCGGTAAAATAAAAAAGTGATTTTATTCAAACGTGATATCCACGGAAATCACATGATTATGGGAAACAAAACCCTTAATATAGTCTTTATATTAAGAAACGTTTTTATGCATAATGATATGTTTGATATAACTAAGTATCTCTTATGGTAAAGATTACATTGAAAGAAATTATGGAAATTATTAGACATCATTTTTTATATCACTCATAATGTTTACAACATTTTTGGATTTTAGAAATATTCCAAATAAACATTGTAAAATGAAAAAATGTATGTTTTCAATAATATTTTGTTGTAATTCAAAATATAACCATGTTTTATGGGAATAAATTTCAAAGGTATTAAATTTTTTTATGTGACAAACAAGAGTTAATTAATGATATATGGGGGATGAATACTAAGCTATTTTTAGGAAATGTTGTGGCCATATTTCTAAAGATTTGGACATCCATATTTTGGAAGGGTTATATGGTTAACAATGTGTGCAATGGTTTTTATTAAATTATGATCTATACATATAATGATTTTTTCATAATTGATAAATTGAGAGAGGCTTTTTTATAGAAATAATATATGTAATGACCTATGATACTATTTATATATCCCATGATCTATTAATACTTTAGGAATGGCCAATAAAACGTCATTTCATAGAATAAGAGAAGAGGTGGATGTTTATCATGGGAAAAAGGGAAAGGATGTTGTGATACGCTATAATTATATATTTTTATGGAAATTATTTAACATCAAAAAAGGATATTGAATCAAAAAATGATATCATTGATCCTTCTTTTCGGATGAATTAGACATTTACTTAGGTCAACAAAAATCTATGGATTTACGATTCATATATTTCTCTTAAAATTTTTCTCTATCACTCTACTTTAGAACATGATGGTTAGATTTATCATTCATGTCTATGTTTTTACTTCCCATATATGTTTTTCTAGGTGGAGATGTAGTTATATTTTTTATTATGTAACTGTTATGTTTATATCATTCCTTTATTAAAAGAATGATTTAATAGAAATTTTAATGATATGTGTTTCTATGAAAGGAATGTATCCTTGTTAAACCATAAAAACGAAAATGAATTTTGAGGAAAAAAATTATTTAATGGGTGTAGAATGTTAAATATCGATATTTTTTATATATGTTTTTTTCTAATTAAATTCATATTTTTTATATGTTTCATTTTAGGAGAATGTGATTATAATATAAATTCATTAAAGAATTATGTTTGGAATGAGTTATATGCAACACCATGTTAATAATTTTTTACACGAAACATAATGTTTTGCATGACATACACATCACAATTAGGTTATCTTATGTTACATGGAATAATGACCTTACTCGAAGGATTGTGTATCATGGATGACCATGTTTTATAGAACGATAATATATTATTAAAATTATTATTATTTAATATAACAAGATATAAAATATCTAATAAATTGAATATTAAAAGATAAACTAGCATATAAAAATATATAATGGAATTCATTGGTTACCTATTAATTAAAAATGAATATATAAACCAAATAAATATAATGGTAATGATTTAGTAAAAGAATATTTTGTTTGGTAATAAGGTGATTTGTCTATAAAAGTTAAATTAATTACATATAGTTAATTATATTAATTAAATATATATGTATCATTTTTAAAATAATAATTTTTATATTCATAAAATTTAATCTGTAGTCCTAATATGAAAACGAACCCAATATTACACATAAAAACATATATTTTAATAAAAGCAGTTTAACCACCCTCTTATAGAAAACATATTTTTTAGGAATTTTTATAAACTATATATGTCATAATTGATATATTATTTGATGTAAAAACATAAATTTTTTTGTGGTGAATATTTGGTATTTTTCTATGACGATTCAATTTTTAATCATTAGATAAAATTAATGAATCTTAATTCAAAATTAAATTTTTTATAATTTATTTATAAGGTAAAATTATATTTTTAAATTATATTTTAGTTTAATGGTATTAATTCTTTATAAATTAATCCAATTTAATTAATTTTAATAAATTTTACTTTGGAATTAAATATAAAAAATTAGTAAACATTTGAATGTTTTAATTTTTGAAACCCGTATTATTAACCCATATTTAGGATTAAATTTATGAAATTGTATTCCAATTATGTGATTTAAATTTTGAAAAATGGATTCAATATTTTGAGTAAAAATATTATATAATTTATTATTATGTTATATTAGTTTTAACCAAATAGATTTGTGAATGTAAAAATAATTAATTACATCGATTAAGGTAAAATTACGCTTAATAAATGACTATACCTTATCTTAACGTGACACAATGACCAATATAAATGTAAAAAATACATTTAATTTACATAATTATAACCTATAATTACGTTTCTAGAATTTATATCATTATTGGATCCACTTGAGTTGGGAAAATAGATGGCATAATTCCATTTCCATAAAATTTACAAGAGAGCCACACCTCCACTACAATAAGGCACTCACCACTACTAATTCAACATATATCTCATGAAAATTTGTATTTACAAAAATATTCCCAAATATCTCATAAAAATAACACCCCTATACCAATAATCCTCTAATTGGGTATAAATCCATCCAAGGAATCCCTTTTCTAAAAACAAAAGGGAGTTACCCAAAGAAGAGTAAACCTTGTTCCTCAAGATCCTTTCATTTATTTTCTTTATCCACCACCTAAAATATAATTATTTCAAAATTATATAACTAATTCCTTTTCATAAATATATTGAGATGTTTTTAAATTGTGGTTTTGTCATACGCTTACACACACTTCCATCCAATGGGTAATAAATATATCATCTTTATGTATAACAAACTACCGTCTCACGAATTGATGTTGATTTTTTTTCATTTAACACCATTCAAGGTTAGAAATTAATATGGTAACACTTTTTATTTTTGATATATATATATATAGGTTATTTATTAATTATTTAGGCTCATATAGTTATTTTATAACACAAAACATTATACATTCTATCTCATGTAAATACGATAACATAATTTGTGGATGTGCTGACTACAAGCTCCTCACAATGATGTGATTTGTTCACAAATTAAATGGAATTTATTAATGATATTTTTAGTAAAAATATATTGTATATGTAAAAAAATAATAATTATTTAATGTTACTATGTACATATATACATATATTTCATTCCCTTACATTCATTCACTACAAAAGGAAAATGGAAACATCATTTATGTGTACAAACATCCTGCCTTCTCCTTAAACTGTGTAATTCATTTCATATTTCTATATTCTATTTATTACAATAAATAAACAAATATACTGAATATATATTAAATTATACCATGTTTTAAATTTTGGAAATCATGATATATATATGAGGACAAAAAATAAAAAAAATTAAGACACATGCCAAAAATAAAGAAGATACTACCCAAAAAGAAACCTTAACATGGAATTGTTAATATATAGGTAATATATAGTTATAATCAAAAGAAAATTTGTATTTGATATATTAATATGGTAATATAAATGATTTATGTTAAATGGATATTTTTTACAAGTGGTTTATATGAGCATGATGAGAGTCAATACATAAGGAAAGGGAGTTTTATTTCACTTATTTTCTAGAGATTGACGCCTTAATATCTACTCATTTCTTTGGTGTGATGTGTATAATGCCTAGAGATTTATTTGATTAATATTATATATAATTTTATTTATATTTAAATATTAATTATATTATATTTCATTATTGGATTTTAGGTATCAAAATTTACTAAATTGGTAAAGTAATTTTGTCTTAATTATCTTTTATTGGGACACACACCATGATATGCACCTATATTTTCTATATGAGGTGTATATACTATATTTGACATGTTAAATAATGAAAATAATTATTTTCATGATATTTTAATATTTATGTAATTTCAATTTCTTACATGGGTAGTATATTTCTATGTTACAATGTGGTAGTAGTTTATCGAAGTAACCTCATCATTTGTCGATATTGTTCATGATTATGCATCCATTAGTTAAATATTGTGATACATATCTCATGAAAACACATTAATTTTATTATTCTGTTAATAATCATGATTTTTTCATGTATTGGTACCCTTTTCCACACATTGGTACATAATATTATTAATAATGTGTTTTCAAGAACGTTTGAACTTAAAGCTATCTTCGATCAAGAATCTCTGTTCTTTCAAAAACAAGTTTTTAAAAAGTTTTTCCAAATTCAATGAAGCTTTATTTATATTTTTTTATGTATTTTAAATGAAAGGGTTTTAAAAATGGTTTCAATATTTATTATTATTTTTTAGAAGTATTTTAAAATAAATAGTTTTAAAAACGTTTTCAAGATTTATTTTTATGGATTAAATGCTTTTCCCATGAAATTGTTTTCAATGTAATATTCATGATTTATTTATAATATTTTAATTTATTTTCAAAGAAATGGTTTTCAAAATGTCTTAATAATTTATTTCTAGGTTTTAAAAGTATTATCAATGAAATATTTTTCATAACATTTCAATATTTATTTATATGTTTTAAAAATTATTTTATAAAAAATGATTTTGAAAAATATTTTAATGTTTTCAATATATGTTTTAAATTTTTTAATTTTTTTTTAAAATGTTATAAAGCCTAACTTATGGGTATTTAGGGATTTTTTTTCAAAATGATATGAAGACTGTTTTTTATGATTTAAATTAATTTTAACATAATTTTTTTTTCTAATGGAATTATGTTTAAGAAATACTTTTCCATGAAGAAATGATATTTTTCCACAAAATGTTTTTAAAAGATATTAATGAAATTATTTCTCATTTAAGATGACATATATTGGTGATAATCATGCATTTAAGGGGAAATTATTCAGTCTATCCATTCAAAATATTTATATGAATTTTTTATGTTAGGTTATCATAATGTATAAAAAAACACATTTCAATTTCATTGGTAATTTGGTTTTGAAACCCTATTCTCTTCATAGGTTATAATTTTCTTGAAATGATTATGAAACCTATGTATTTTTCTATAGGTTATGATATGATTACATGTTTATGATACCCATTTCATTTTATGATTTATGATATGATTGTTTATGATATTGTGGAATACGAACATGTGATTTCATTATGAGATATGTAGGACATATATCTCCCTCAAATTCGTTGGGTAATGTTTTATACCTCATCACATATAATACTACAGTATTGAGAGTAAAGATTGATTTATAATATGGAAATGTGATTGAAAATGATTCAAAAATTGTATAAGGAGTAAACTCATACAAATAATATGGTTCTGGGAGTGTAAAATGATAACCAAGATGGCATGGTGAGTGAACCCATACTAATAATATGGCCATATAAGTGACTATTTTTCTACTGTGGTAATAATTTTACATTATTATGTGTCTCCCACAATTCCATGTATTATTCCTATTTTATTCATTCATGTCTTACACTCTTAGATCCATTATTATCCATGTACTACAAACTAATAATATTTATTCCATGATTTATGATTATTATAATTGATATGAAAGGTATTATATTATCCTAATCATGATCACATTATCATACCCTTGTGATCTTGATTATTCTCATATATCCTTCTCTTTTACCCTTACTAATCATTTTTCCCCACCATTTTTTCGTTTCCTTTTGGAGGTTATAAGGATCTGTCATATATATGATGTTTAAAATTAGGGTTTCTTTTTATAAAGATCCCAGTATTCAACAATGTATCAAATTTATGTACTAGAGTTTATTATTCCATTATTCAAATGGCACAAAACTAATATAGTCTTTTGGAGTCTGGTTGTGTAATCTATTTAGTATTCCAAAAAAATAAGTAATATTTATGTACTTTAAGACTGTTTTGTTACAATAAAACTATGTTTTCATAGATTTAATGCCATGGTTCTATTGGGTATGTCTTTTAAAAATTTGCTTATCTATTGAATATGATTTCATTAATAGTATTATAGTATTTTCAATAAAAAAATGTTCAATTATCTTAATATTTTTCTTAAGGATTGATTTATAGAAATAATACCGATCCTCCTTTCTCTTCTAGTATATTATCATTAAATAATAACGGTGAAATATTTTTATAAAAATAACATATTTAGTATTCAACGTACCATTATAACACAATATTTTGTATTACAATCCATCTTTATACTTAAGTATTTTATATATATTTGACCAAGTTTTGGAAATAAATCTATATTACAACCCACATTTTGGATATTTTAAAAAAAGGAATTATTATGTTTTTAAAACGGATGGCCTAGAAAAAGGATTTCAAACCCTATACTCCTCTATAATTGAGGTTTACATTACATTTAATTAAGTATTTATCTTTTTATCTAAATTTTTGGATTTTTATACACATGTACCCTTATTTAAAAATTAAATCCAAATAATATACTAAATTATTGTGTGAAATAATTTTGAAATGATGAGATAAAGATATATATTCATGAAATGTCATTGATAAAAAATTTAACTCTCTACAGATATCCATTCCAAACCATATATAATGATTAAATATAGAAAGAAATGATAGGATATCAGAATAGTTTTTAGTAAGTATGAAAATGTATATACTCAACCTTAACAAATTGAAAACAATGTTCTAACCACAGTTTTTTCAAAAAATATAGTCTTTCGGTCACCCCTATAGCCACAAGGGAAAAAATTAGGGGAATTACATACACTCATGTCACTCAAAAATTTGAGGGTATATTTCACCCATATAAATATGTTTGTTTCAAAATGAAAGAAATAGGTTTCACATGGGATAAAATTTTAATTTATTGACCATTGGAAAACCTATGACCATTATTTGAAAAATACATGGGTATAGGTATTGTTTCATGGAATCTATTCAATTGGTTAGGGTGAATCGTTTGTATAGGTCACCTATACTGACTGTTGGACCAAACTGTGGGTATAGGTAGGCCCATTATTTTTATATATTAATAACAATAACAATAAATATATTTATATAAATAATTATATATATATTCATATTTATAATATAATATAAAAAATTACATTTAGGATAGTGGTGAAGTCATTATATAATAAGTGGAATGTGTTGGGACTAATTCCCAATGATTGATATGTTTTAATAATTATCATATACCCACGTTTGGGATGAACATGTGTATAGGTTGGCCTATTATTATTGCTTCATAATAACAATAATATTATATACATTGATATATATATATATATATACAAGTATTTATTTTCGAATATATGAACACATAATGTGTGGTAGGACAACAATAATGTCATTTGAGTATAGGAGGAAGGTGTTTCGATCAATTACCAATAATGTATTTTTTAACAAACAATATACCCATTGTTTGAGGAAAATATGGGTATATATATATTCCTATGGTTTTTTAAAAATGATAGAATATTTCATGACATTAAAATTATATTCCCCAATTATTTTAGAACTATGGGTATATGTATTCTATTCTAATAGTTTTCTAAAACTATTAGCATTAGCCGATCCTAATGGGATAAGTACTCACGATTAATAGAACTATATGTATAGATTATACCCATGGTTTTATGGGAAATCCATATTGTTTTGAATTGTGGGTATAAGAAAAGGTTCCATTACTGATTGTAGATAATGGGAAATCCATCTTAAAAATTGTGATTATAATAAATAATGTTCTATATTTTAGAGGTATGAGATAATTATGTTTAATATAGGATATATGAATATATTATTATTGGTTATTCATAATACATGATTCATATTTTATATTATTTTATGGAATTATAAATATTTAGGATATTGATTTGTGGATAATGGATTATGTATAATGTTGATTGATTAAACATGTCTACATATTGGGTTTCAAGAGTTATGATTTTGTGGAATTTTATTTTTTAATTTCTAATGTTAGGTATGATTATAATATTACAAGAATTATTACCATATGTCATTTTATATGATAGGAGTAACTTATGTGAGGATTTCCTAATTTTTTGGGAAGTCAAATGATTAACTTATATATAAATATATTCATTTAATAAGGTTTTTAGTAATAAATTTTGAAATATATCTTGGATGTATATATGATGTAATATTTTATTTTTGGTATTGGAGGTTATTTATGAAATATATTAGCATATTTTGAAAATTATATGATAAGGGAATTAAATCTTTTTTTATATTTATTTATTTGTGTTTTATAGATATATTGAATTGTGATCATAGAAGAGTATAACATCAAATAATTATAATCGTTGTGTTTCATTAATATGAATGTATATTTTTAAGTGTTTTGAGTTTAGATATTTAATGAAATTTTCATTTTAAACAATGTGTGTTTTGGTTGAGGTATTAAATTTTTTTATTTCATCATAGGAATGTTTATATATAATTTATATTATTTTACATTATACTAGTTATTATAATTAATTTAAAATTAAATGAGTAATATATTATTATTCTTTTTAGGACCTTGTGTTCCATTAGATATTTAATTTATCACTCATAGAATGAATTTTTTTCTTTAATATTCATTACATTATATAAGATATGATATAGAAGATGGAGCTACTAAAAAAATGTTGATATTATGAATAAGGATTGAAAATAAACCAAGTAAGTATTATTGATAATTTTATCTATCATTATAGTAAAATATTCCATCACCTCTAGGAAAAATTTAATAGAAAAAATATGTTATCATTTTTTTAAAATAATTCTAAAGAATTTATGGAATACTTTATCCGATTAACATTTATGGTTATTTTATCATTACCATTATCATGGAAAATTTATCTTTCACTCTCTATTATTATTTTGATATAATGTTCCTCCATGTTCATATTTTCACTTCCCACCAATGTTTACCTTATCAGAGTACCGTATTATGTGTTTTCTCTGGAGACTTTCATATTTTCAATTTATTTTATCGAAACTAATTTTTTTATTAATTTTATTGATGGTTGTTTTCTATAAAAGATCATTTAAATGATAATTATATTTTTACATTCATGATTTTTTTTATTTTCCACTCTAGTTAAATAATTTTTATATTATAAGATAATTTTTTTAAAAAAATTCATGAACTAGATGAATTTGGGGGGGGGGATATCCAATAGGGGTGAAAAATGTGACAACCCATGTAATTATGATAATAGATATATTTCATACTTTATTAATATTCATAAATTACATATATTGATGTCCATTATATGAAAAATATGTAAAATTTAAATAAAATAGGAAACAAATGTCTTCTTTCTAAATTTTATTTTATATATTATATGATGTTAATTAAAACATTTATGTAAAACTATTAAATTTTTATTTTTAAATAATATTATAAATTTTCATTTCATCGTGAAAAATTAATTTTAGAGTTTTTATTTTGGAGTTTCCTAAATTAGTCTATTTGGTAGTGAATATTTAAAAATATCAATTTTTTAAAACAAATATTTTTTTATTAAATAAATTAAATAAAATTTTAATTATATATTTCATTTTACTATAAATTAACTTATGTATTCATTAATTATACTTAATTTGGTTAATAATTTCTAAATAGATATAATAACAGGTTTTTGTATTCATTCATTTTTTTTCCTTAAGACACATTTTATCTAAAAACTACTTTTATGTGTTCATTGTTTTTTATTTAAAAAATTAATTTAATATTAATTTTTAATTATATTATTTAATTGATTATTATAGAGATTTAAATAAATTTTAACATTCATTTTACTAATTTTATTATGTAAGGAATGAATAGAAATTAATTATTTCTCTAAAAATGTATATATCCAAAAACAAGTTTTCATTGCACATGAATACACATTTAATGTTAATATTTTTTCACATATTGTAAATTAATTTTATAAAATATATTATATATCTTCCAACATCACATCCGTAGTTATTAAAAATGAAAATTCCATTTTTATTATTATGAAGAGTAACTTCAGTAAACAATTTGTCACCATGATAAGAGGCCATATCAGGTTAAATATAATTGAATAGACCCTCCTAGTCCATTACATTTCCAAATACAAACATTTAACGTATCGTGGGGACCATCGGTGACTCACTGAGGAGTTTGGAAAATTTCTGGTAGAATGAACTGTGGCACTGATCGACACCAGTGGCACCGATCGAGATCAATGGAACCGATTGGAAGTGGTGCCACACCATCCTATGTCGGGGAATTGGTGCCAGAGTTTCAATGACTCAATAATTGGTAAGTCATTTCTAGCTTGTCCTAGACATTTTTCAGTTCCAATCTCCTAACGTCTCTTTTAATGAAAAAGTATTTTAATAACCCTTTTAAAGAGATTTAATGGATGTAAATGATATTTTATATCCCCTAAAGAGTCTGGTGACCCTTGACTTACCCTAAAATGTGGCCTTTTTATTGGTGTCACACCTTTTTCCATGTTTGACAGTTTCCTGTTTTTTCCTAGTTTCTCCCCTATTACATGTTTCTCTACATTTAATGTTGATTTATCAACTCACAGCCAACCTATGGACAATCACAACCTTTTCTAAGGGGAATTGTTAAATCTAAATTAATAGAAACGTGTAAAAAACTCGGATCCATGTGGTTGAGCCACGATACGACTTTTATGTACTTCAATATGGTATCCCTTATTATAAGATCTGGTCTCTTCTTAAGACGGAATCATATTTTCATTGTCCCTTTTCTTTTCTATTGGCGCACCAAGAGACTTCCTTCTAAGATGAGTCATGTGCCCCTAAAAGATCCCTTTTCGCTCATCCTTGGAGTTTTATTTTCATGCATGTTGTGCCATCCCCTTTTCTTGGCGAAATAAGGAACTTTTATCATTGATCATCAAAGTAGGGATATCATTTTATTCTCTATATTTGAACATCATGCGGGGTGGGAGTATTATGATTCCTTATAAGGAATGGTTGGATGTATTTATTAAGATCTGAAATAAACAAGAAATGAACAAAATTAGAAAAATAAAATCGATGAATAAGGTAACGGGTAGAGAGTTTACTAATGTTTAATCGCATAATTTATTTGTTATCATTGATTCTTTTATAGATTGTTGAGGCACTATACCATCTGAAAATCACAACTGTTCATGGTCTCTTCTTATACATCAGTGATGCTCTATCTTTCATGTGGTGATTGAAAAAACGACTGTAACACCAAAACTATTTAATCATATATATTCAATTTAATAAATATATTCCACAAGGATCAAACCTATTCTTTGATTGCCCTGGTAATATTCAAGTGGAAATTAAAGAACACCTTTTGATTAAAATTTAAGATGCTTGGTTGATGGTTGTGGTTATGTACTCTATGTTCTGTTCTGGGTTCTGTGGACTTGGTATGTGGGGTGGCACAAGGAGGTCTATTGGAGTCTCAGTCTGAGAGACTGATTTATTTTGTAATGTATGAACTTGTATTCAGATCAACTGACTTTATGTTGTGTTATGGTAATGAAGCGACGTCGAGGAGTGGGACTACGGAGTGGTTGTAGACTGACTATGTAGTGGGATTACATTTTTTTTTTGGTAGCAGGGATGATGGATTAGGTTGAAGATTAAGGAATTTTTGGTATTTACATTGAATAATAATTGTATATATCAGTTTAACGGGGATGTGCAGTGGGACTGCAAGTCTAGTTTTGTGCTAATGGTTTTTTTCAATTGTGTAGTGGGAATGCGGTTTGGTTTTGTTGGTCTCATGGTGTGGTTACAATTTTTAGTTATCCGATTGTGTTATAATAATTTAAAGGAATCCACTTAAATAATAAATTGAAATTAAATGAAAAGGGGGATGGGTTATACATTGGATTTGGTTGTTGTGCGGTTGTGCAAGTATGAGTAGCATCCAAAGCGGTGCTTGTGTGGGCTTGTTTTAGGTTGTAGAAACATGTATGATGAGTCTGAGTGTTTGATTACCTATATATATATTATAGTTCATTCTGATTTATATATGCACCCAAACATTATTGAGAACTATGTGTCGAACACCTCAATTTCATAGGGGAGGGTGTCTTTCACAACATTATGGTGGGAGGATGGATGCTTAGTTACTAATTTTCTTCCACGCACCCTCTTATGGATCTTTCCACTTTTCCTTATCTGGGAATAATATAATGGATTGAGTCTTACCATAGTAAAATATTATTCAAAAAAATTACTGTTTTGGATGAGGGGATCAGGTGTTTGCGGGCCATGTTTGTTTTCCAAAGTATCTTTGGGATGAGGCCCAGGTGTCTTCAGGCGTGGAGGTGGTTGTTTTTGGTCAATGTGTATTCAGGCATGGTAGTGGTTGTTTTGTTCCAGGTGTGTGTGGGTAGGATTTGGAATTGGGACTATGTGTGGGATGAGTGGCAGTGTCAAGACATCAGGTCGTTAGGAGTGAGAAGGTAACCAGAGGGCAAAATGGTGGGTAAGGAGCCCAAATATCGATGTGGTTAAACCATTAATTTACTTGGATTGAGTTACGTGGGTGAGTGTTCCTTGATGAGGTTGTTCTGGTTAGTATTATATGGTATGTTCTTGAGGTTCTACTATTTTATCACCTGGGAATTAGTATGTTTTGTTACCTCGGAACAAGTATCTTTATTTTTCCTTACTCAGTAAACATCTTTTCTCACCCTACATATATATAATTGTTTTTAGGTTTCCATGAGGAAATTGAGGATAGTTCATGACCTTACTATCTCTAGCATCAGGATTAGTTTCAGTTTCTGTGGAGTCTCTTTTCTTTTAGAACATTACTATGTTGTTTTTCTCTACCTTTCATCAACTTTAATTTTCAACATGCATGTGGGGAAAAGATATTTGGAATTACATTTAATTTTGGTATTTGGAGTAGTTTTGTACTTACTTTCTTTTCAATTTATCTTCTCCTATAAGAGGGAAATTATTTCCATATTACATGAGATTCTATAAATTTGGTGCTAGTCTCCACTCCAAGGTCTATTAAAGGCGTGACATGGGGTCATTATCTCTCCTTCAACTTGAAGAAGGAACGGTCTGTCATTTTTATGTTCCTTCCCTCATCATGGATATGGAAGGTCTTGAAATAATGGTGCCAAAGGTGAAAATTGAAGGATAAGATGGAGTTTGGGGTTAGGAATAGTGAGGATTTCATGGGATTGTACGGAAATAGAAATATGCAATCATGTTTTTTGAAATTGTCCAGGGAAGACCTATTAAGACACGAGATTTTAGGCCCCCCTGTGAATCGAAGAAATGACCTTGTACATACTAAACAACCAGGTGAGGCTACACTATTTGTAGGGTAGATGCCCAAGGAATGGTACATGAATCATAATGACTTTTTTTCTTGTGTGTCTTGGGTGTTTTGGATATTTTAAATAAATAAAGAGATCAAACAAAACATAAATGTAAATTTCCACACTACTCAGGATTAGAAGTTTCTTGTTTGTTTTTTTTTCTATGGATCCTAGATGACATTCACAAGTGGTACAAGTAGTTGAGGCCTAGTAGGTTGATCTTAATTATTAGAAGAGGGACGATCGAGAGGAGCATGATGAACAATGGTGGAAGATGCTTTGTGAATTCTAGCGGCATACTATGTGAATGTATGAGGGCCGCATCTCAGACATGGAGACGGAGAGCTGGGTTGAGTATATTATGATTGCTTTTAGTTCGATCTGAGCTCTAATAGAGTACTGGGTTCCTATGGTAATAAGGAAAATGTGATGAGCGACGCTTCAGTGGTGGATGATTTATCTTTGGGAGAAGAAGGAAACAAAGGTTTCATTGATAGACATTGAGAAGGAGTTTGATGTAGAATTACTTTCATCAACAATGAAGGTAGAGAACATACAAGAGATAGTTTCCCTCTAGTAAAGGAGTATATCAGTAAATAATTTGGGGATCATGTTCAACGACCTACATCATTTTTCTCTAGACCTCTTCTAGGATAATGATTTGTGGGAAAGACACTTTGAATAGGCAATCTGACCTTCTCTTCAGTATGTTGTTACCCCATTCACCCTGAAAACGTACATGGATGTTACAAAGAAGGATAATGTAGTGGATAGGATGCACACACTGGGAGGTGGGCCATGAGATGGGATCTAGTAGATTTCACCAAAGGTGAAGGCCATTAGCTGCAGGGCTCCAACATTAGGGACATCTAGGTTTCAACCAGTGGGGAGAAGGCCTCAGTAGTTCTAGTTCTGATCTATTAGTACTCTATCATTCAAAATGGGCCTAGGACTGAGTCTCATTATCTATGAAAGTTGTGGGAATCTTTTAAATCAGTGTCCTGTCTGAGTGTAGTACAATGGGGATGGGAAGGTTCCTCACCCACCTGGGAAAAATCAGTTGCCATCCAAGCCTTTCTGGCATCATGGGCACCGAGCTCCCACTCCACTAAGGGTGGATAGTTCCAGAAGAGTTCAACCACATAGAACTCCTTAGAGACCTTGACCAGGGCATGGTCGGGGAGGTGGTTGGTATCCAAGGTGTAGAGGATTTGGATGTGGGTAGTTGCACACTGCATAGGTAGTAGTGCCAGTTGGGAAAGAAGCCTTTCGAGGTACAATAAGTCTTTTTAGTACTTATGAATGTGCCTCATTTGACTCAAGATGTTCACACTCATTTGTTGCACCCGGTTATGCCCATGACTTGTGTATAGATACAGAGAGACTTTCTATTCCCCAGATGTTGAGTACACTAGTTGGAGGTCAGAACAACCTTTTTGAGGTTTTTCAAGGATACATACTAATTTTGGGACCCATAAGTCTTTTGGGGATCTCTTTCTGTTGAAAATTCAGTCATACAATGTCATCCTAGGAATCAAATGGCTATATTCTATACACACTATTATCACAAGTTTCCAGACAAGGGTTGTGTTCCCAGATATTGTCAGCTAGCATGTTTCTTTCTTTGTCAAGAAGAGTTTCATGCATGGCAGAAGACATGTGGAGCCCTATATTTTCTTGTTAGCTGAGATATCAGTGGAATTGGTAGACTTAGAGGTGGTGGATGTTATGATAATTATCAGTGAGTTCTTTGAATTACTCCTGAAAAAGGTCATGACTCTACCCCCCTCGATGTGATTTTGAGTTCGAGATAGACTTAAAACTCAGATCCCATCCGATATTGATGGCTTCCTTTTAGATGGTGCCTTCTGAGTTGCGGGGGTTGCAGATTCGGGTCGAAGACCTAATGAAGAATTGTTTTATCTAACTAAGTGTGTCACAGTACAATGCTCCATTCTTTCTCGTAAAGAAGGTAGACAGTGGCCCCAAGCAGTGCATATCCTACCAGAGACTAAATCAGGTAATGTTCAATAACCTTTACTCCCTCTCGAGTATCAAAGACCTTTTTGACTAGTTGAAGGGAGCATGTTGGTTCTCTAAGATCGACCTATGGTCTGGATATCAATAGTTGAGGGTGAAGTAGGGTGACATCTTGAAGACTACCTTCAGGTGTAGGTATGGGAAAATTGAGTTTGTGATCATGTCTGTAGACATTAAGAACACACTAGATGTGTTCATGGGGCTCATGAACTTTGTTTTCTGTGAGTTTCTAGAATAGTTCGTGGTTATGTTCATCGACGACAAACTGATCTATTGATGATCATAGTAGGATCATGAAAAGCATCTAAGGATAGTTTCAGAGGTCCTCCCATACAACCGACTCTATGGGATGTTTTTCATGTTCATCTTATGGACACGATTGGTGCACTTCGTTGGATAGGTGGTGACCCAGCAGGGAATAACATTGGGTACATCTATGGTTAATGTGATTGTTTCTTGGGCAGAACCCAATAATGTGGTAGAGGTTCATAGTTTCCTAGGTTGGGCATGTTACTATCGAAGGTTCATACCCAAATTTTCTTGAGTTGCAGCACGTTTGACAACTTTGACCAGAAAAGACCAGGATTTCATATAAAGTAAGTAGTGCCAGAAATTTTTTAGTTATCTGAAAGGGAAGTTGGCCAGTTACCTAGTTCTAAGGTTCCTAGATGAATGGTTAATGTTATAATTGTTATGTGATGCTTTTGGTCTAGGCTTGGTGTGTGTGTTGATGAAACTACGGGGATTTATCTCTTATAGTTCTTGTCAGTTATGTTCTCATGAATGTAACTATGCAACCCCCAACATGGAGCTTCCATCAGTGGTGTTCCCACTGAAGTTGTGGAGTCACTACCTCATCAGGTAACACATCATGGTCTTCACAAATCACAAGATATTGAGGTATGTCTTCTCCTAGCGAGACCTGATCTTGCGGTTGTGGACGTGGATGGAGTTTTTCCGGGACTACGACATCGAGATCCACTACACCTGTGGAAAGGGGAATGTGGTGGTCAATGACATGAGCCGAAAGTCGCAGAAGGATATTGTTTAGGAGTCAGCAGATTCTTGGAAAGAAATAGAGGAGTTGGATACATTAAATTTGGGCATGAGAGTAGAGGATGGTAGAGGCTATTTGTTTCATATGACAGTGAAATATTCTGTGGTATGATAGGTGGAGGTGTCTCAGTGGTGAGACGTAGAGGTTGATGTTAGGCATGATCACGTTATCCAGGGTGATACACCATAGGGATGGTTTTAGGATAGTTAGAATCAGATACTGTTCCATGGGAAGTCATTTGTCCAATGGTGATGCACAAGGGAGTTCTCGGTGAGGTCCATAACTATCTACTATCGGAACATCGAATATTATCCAAGATGTACTGGGTCTTGAGAGGTTTGTTTTGGTGGATTAGTGTGAAGAAGGTAGTGGCAGAGTTTGTGGCTAGGTGCCTCGTGTGTCTTTAGGTGAAGGCTGAACTCAATGTTCCCAGTTGTTAGTTGAAACCCTTAGTCATTCCCTAGTGGATTTGGGATGATGTCTTGATGCATTCTATCACCGGAATACCTTGGGATGATGTAATATTTGATTCCATCTAGTTTGTGGTGGATTGATTGAAAAAATCAGATCACTTTTTAGCAGTTAAGGAGTTGAGAATAATGTATTCCTTAGTATAGAGGTATGCCAATGAATTGGTGAGGCTTCAGGGAATTCCAAGATCCATAATTTCAGATCAAGATAAACGCATTACTTCACATGTTTGGAGGGGATTATGACATTATTTTGGAACCTATTTTTTCCATAGCACTTCTTTTTGTCCTCAAACGGATGGGCTGAGAGAAATGACTATCTAGACGATGGAGGATATACTGTGAACGTGTGTTTTGGGATTTGGAGGATCATGGGTATGATACTTTCCCCTTGTGGAGTTTGCTTAAAATAATAGATATCACACCACCATTGGAATGGAACCATTTGAATCCCTATATGGAAGACTCTGGTGTTCACCCATGTGCTGGACAGAGGTCAGGGAGGTAGGTTTTCTTGGCCCACAGGTGGTGTAGAGAAAGATAGAGAAGGTTTAGCTTGTGTGTGAAAGGATGAAGGCAACATAGGACCATCATAAGTCATATTCAGATTAAATAAGGATAACCTTGGAGTTCGAGGTTGGGGGCCATGTGTTCTTGAAGTTCTCCCCTCAACATGGACAATGAATGTTTGGTAGTGTGAGTAAGATTTATCCTTTGTTCATCGGACTCTTTGAGGTGTTGAGATGAGTCAGTGAGTCAGCATATCAGCTGGCGTTACCACCATGGTTTGAGAGGATCAAAAATGTATTTCACGTCTCTTAGCTCCATTGGTATTGACACGATGACTCTCACATCCATGAATGGGGAGAGTAGGATATTTAAGACGATGAGACATTTGTAGAACGACCCGTGATAATCGATGATCATATGGATAAGGTTATTCATGGATGGGCCATTCCCTTGGTTCGTGTGTTATGGTGGAATGGTGGCCTCAAGGAGAGTACCTAGTAACAGGAGGTACAAATCCATGCCTAGTAACAAGAGGTGTTCTGAGTTTTGATTTTGAGTTTCCTCTGTGCCTTTTATATAAGGAAACATTTTACCTTCATTACAGTATGATAAGTTTTTTCCCTGTTCTCTATTTTGTGTGAAAATTCTTGGATGTGGGGAGAGGAGAACCTAATCATTAATCAAGATTCATTAATTTTGATGTGATTAAACCCATGAGGATCAGTTGGTGCCACCCAAATAGGATAGTATCATGACATGGAGGAAGGAGATAACTAATCCATGGGTAAGGACGGTGTGACATTCTGTGTTTGTGTTGTTACTCTATAGAGAGTAGCAACAGAGTTTCAATCGTTTTTTTGGAGATATATGTGGGAGGGATGTTCATAGATGTCAAGGTATTATTCTGTCATTCTAAAAAATCTTTTTTTTATACCTGATATGTATCATACGAGGTGGTTGTTCAGACCAATATCTTTTCTTCGGGTTTACTCTAGAATTCTAGAGGGGGAGAATAGTTTGAGAGGTATCTGATGTAATGGATAATACCCCACTGGTCCATTAAATTGCCAATTCTAGATGTTTGAGGTTTCATGGGGACCATCAGTGACTCATTGAGGGGTTTTCCAAATATCATGTTGAACAAACAGTGGAATTGATCAGCATTAGTGGCACCAATCAGTCATCAATGGAACTGATCGGCCATCACTGGCATGTATTGACATCATCAGAGTAGATCAGCACAAGTGGCACTGATGGGCATCAGTGGCACCGATCGTCATCGGGGGCACCGATCGACATCGACAAAACCGATCGGCATCAGGGGCACTGATCGACATCGGGGGAACCACTCGACATCTATGGCACCGATCGACATCAATGGCATCTATATGCATCAACAAAACTGATCGAAATATATGGAATTAATTGGAAATGATGCCACACTAACTAGTGCAAGGGAATCAGAGCTTGGGAATCAGTGTCCCACCACTCAATGAGTCATTTCCATCATCAAATAGACTTTTTACAATTTCACTCCCCTAATGTCTCTTTTAACATAAAAGTGTTTTAATACCCCTTTAAAATTTATTTAAGGCCCAAAAGTGAAGTTATAAAACCACTAAGTAGTTGATCAACCCTTTAATTACCAAAATTTATGGCCTTTTTAATCAATGTCAAACACTTTTCCTCATTTTCTAGTCTCCCGTGTTTCCCAGTTTCACCCATAAGACATGTTTTTCTCTATTTAATATTTATTTATCAACTCATAACCATCTGAGAGACTATCAAAACCATTTATGAGGCAAGTAATTAAATCTCATTTAATTCAATTGCGTGATACCACTGATAAGCATGCTCGAGACACGATCCAAAATTTATGTACTTCAAAATGGTCTCTTTAATTCATGGATATGGCCACTTATTACAACTAGTCCATCTATTCCTTATTCCTTTATTTTTTCTTATTGTTCCGGGAGACTTCCTTATGAGACGAGTCATGTGCCCATGTAGGATCCCTTCCAACTCATCCTTGGAGTTCTCTTTACATGAATGTCATGCCATCCCTAGTTATTGGTGAAATAAGGAACATCGAACATTGACCACCATGTAGGTATTTCTTTTTCATCTCTTTATTTGTGCATCATGATGGGTGGGTGTACAATTGATTCCTCATGAGGAACGACTGTATTTTTCTCTAAAAACTATAAATAAATAATTATTGAATAATAATCAAATTATTTCAGGGATGTATAAGATAACAGGAAAGGAGAGGCTTAATGTTTGATCTCTTATTTTAGTTGTTATGATCGATTCTGTTATGGATTTTTGGGGTTGTATACCTTCTGAAAATAAAAAAAATTGGTGGTTATTTCTTGCACACCAGTGATGCTCTAACTTTCATATTGTAATTTGAAAAATGGTAGTAACAGGAAAACTATTTAATCATGTATATTTGGTAAAATAATGATATTACTTAGGATCCAACCAATTCTGTGATCACCCCGGTCATATTCATGTCGAAATTAAAGAACCCTTATCGATTAAAATTGAATACACTAGGTTGGTGGTTGTGGTTATGAGCTATGTATTCTGTTCTGGGTTATGCGGGCTTTGTATGTGGGATGGTATAAGGAGGTGTGTTGGTGTCTCAGTAAGAGAGATTGATTGATTATGGAATGTATGGACTTGTAGGTATCTGAACAACCATTATAACGTGTAATGGTCGCGAAGTGACGTCGAGCAGTGGGACTACGGTGTAGTTGTGGACCAGTTATGTAGTGATACTTCATTGGGGGTTTATTTGGGAAGAGGGGTTGTAGGTTTGGGTTGTAGAATAAAGAATGTGAGGTATTTACATTGAATAATGTTATTAGATAGTAGTTTAATGGGGATTTGTAGTGGGACTACAAATCAAGTTTTGTGCAGATGTTTTATGCAGTTGTGTAGTGGGACTATGGATTGGTTTTGTGGGTTGCATGGTGTGGTTAGAGTTGTTAATTTCTCAGTAGTGTTGGAATAATTTAAGTGAATACCATTAAATAAATAATTGGAAATTGATAGAAAATGTGGATTGGTTGTACTTTGGCAGGGGCTATTGTGCGCTTGTGCGTGTAGGAGTAGTAGCCAAAGCGGTGCTGGGGTGGGCATGGTCTATGTTTTTGAAACCCATAGGTTGGGGGTGAGTGTTTTTTTACCTATATATATATTAGTTCTTTGTGATTTTTGTACTCACCCCACCCTAAACTAGAACTATGTGCTAAACACACCCATTTCATGGGGGAAGGTGTCTTTCCCAACATTCCAGTGGGAGGATGGATGGCTGGTTACCGATTTTATTCCTTGCACCCTCTTCTAGATCATGCTGCTCAGGAATATATGATATGACTATAATTTCTTGAGCATTACCAAATCCCATGATTATTTAGGCCAAGGTTTTTTTGGATGATGGGCTAAGGTGTTTGTGGGAATTGATTGTTTTCCCAAGTATCTTTAGGATGAGGCTTAGGTGTGTTTGGGCATGGAGATGGTTGTTCTGGACTAGGTGTCTTTGGGCATGGTGGTGGTTGTTGTGGCCCAGGTGTGTGTGGGAAGGTTGTGGTAGTGGGACTACGTGTGGGAAGAAAGGCAGTGTCAAGACGTTAGATTGTTATGAATGAAAATTTAACGAGTGGGAAAAGTCGTGTGCGAGGTTCCCAAATATCGATGTGTTTATACTTTTACCTTACATGGATTTCGGTACATGGGTCCATGGACCTTGGTGAGTTTGGTCTGGTTAGTATTCCATGGTAGGTGATTGAGGTTCTACTATTTTCTCATAGGGGCATTAGTATGTTCCCTCACTTTTTCACGAGTAGCTTTAGTTTTTCCTACTGAGTATACATGAATTCTCACCCTATATATAAATAACTATTTTCTGGTTTCCATGAGGACAATGAGGACCATGATTGATCCTACAAACTCAAGCATCATGATTAATTTCATTTTCTATTGAGACTCTTTTCTTTCGGTACTTTACATTAGAGGTTTTTTTACATTGCATCGACTTTACTTTTGAACATTCATGTGGGAAAAAGATTTTTGGTTTTAATTTTTGTTTTAGTATTTGGAGTTTTTTGTGATTTAACAACTTATCTCCTCATCTTGTATTATAAAAAGGGTAATTCCTTCTATATGAAATGATATTCTAAACCCTTGGAGTTATTCGCCACTTCGGGGCATATTAAAGGTGGGACTTGGGGGTCATTATATATCCTTCTTAATGAAGGAAGGGTTTGGTATTTTCCATTCCTTCCCTCATATTGGAGAAGGTGGGTCATGAAATTAACCTAATATAAAACTAATATATAAGGATTCAAAAGAACATTTGAACTATTATTGTGTTAATTGAGTATGTTACATACAACCATAATATATATATTTTCTTTTAATTGATCAATGTACATGAAAACTACTTTCGAATGGTAATAACCCATGTATTTATAGACTAATAATTTCTCTTTTGAATAAATATTTATGAATAATATATTAATTTTTTGTTAATGGGGAATATTTTTCTGAAATAGCACTAAACATGCAACACCAGGTTTCTCTAAAATCTTATGTTTCCCATAACATTGAGTTATACTAAACAATAATACAATATTATTATTATTATTTTAAATGGTAGTTAATGCCTAACCGTTGGAATAACATGGATGAATAGTATTATGCAAACTCTGAAATATGGTTTACCCATTTTTAAATAATGATTCATTGGTTACCAAATTTATTATAAATGGGAATAAAAATCAATTGAAAATAAAGGATGTGTTTTTATGAAATCATTTTTAAATGAGAATAATTATGTTTATAAAATCAAATTACACTTTATAGATTTTTATTTAATGAAAAATATATGTTATATATTCAATATAATGTTGTAAATTCATCTTATATGTTTTCTAGATATGATATAAGATCCAATTCAATTTTTTCAGATAAATAAAGTATTTCTCTAAAAATGAACATTTATCGCCTTTTAATGGAGAACCCTTTTTAAATCTAGTTTATTTTCTCTTTTATTTTTATTGTTTGAAAAAATAAGAATATTATTTAGATTAATGTGATAAAAATTTACATTGGAGTAAATTTTGGTATTTTTCAAATAGACATCAATTTTTAAGGAATAGTGAAAAAATAGCACATTTTAATTCAAAACCGCCTTTTCATCTAATTGTTTTATATAGATAGATTTTCCTTTTAATTGTTTTTTAAGTATAATTAGACTATTTTTTATCATTTAATATACTTATTTTAATTTTATGTAATCTCAATTTTAAATTGGACATAAACACATGTTAATATTTTTATAATTATTACTTCTTAAAAAACTACATTTTTGGTTTTGACAACTGGAATTAATTATAAATTATTTAATACAACTTATGTGTTTTGATTTTTTTTAAAAGGATTCTATATTTTGAATCATGAGGTTATTATTATGTAAATAGGTACCTTTTATTTTTGGATATTAAGAATAGTAACTTCGGTAATTATTATATTTACCAAGGTTAAAGGGTAAATCTAGAAAATAATGGTAAACAAATGTTAATATATTAACATAAACTACCCCAAAACATGCCCCAATCATATTTTATTAAATTATTTATAACATGGCAATACTTGGGTCAATTTTGGGACCCCATGGATCAACATGGGAGTGATAATGACATTTTATAACAATTAATTTAATTTAAAGAGAAATAAAACATAAACATGTATGTTTTCCAAAAACAATTTTTATATGGGGTTATGTAAATGATAACTTCTACTATAAATAGTAATTAGAAAAATAAAATGATTTTCTACATTATGATATTTTATTTATAATTTTTGGACATTAAACAAACAAATTTAATTTTGACATAATGATGATGCAATGATTTTTATTGATGAAAGATTCAAATAAATGATATTATAAATATTAAAATAAAATAAATTTTTTTATTTTGATTCCATACACCAATTTTATAGATTATATTTAAATATTATCTTTTAAGTAATTACTTTTCATCAAAGGAATAATGTTTTTTTGACTTTAACAAAATTCAATTACTTTATAGTGTCAAAATTGACATATATAAGTTAAAAAAAATACTATTTTATTAAATAATATAATAGACATAAAAATATAATATTAGCCCAAATGACTTATATAAGGTTAAAAATTTCATTACTTATCCACTTATTTTATTCTTGGAATTTTATAGTAAATCTACTTACCATAAATTATGAAAATTCTAGAAGACATGGTAAGAGTCAATGTTTTTCACCGAGAGTTAAAGCTAAAAATATTGTTAAATTTTGGACCTATACTTTCTAAAACATATTTTTTGAAATTTTTTCAACAAAAAATCATATTATATTTTAAATAAATGTGTCTGTGACCATTTTAAATCGAAAATTATTTTATAATAAAATAAAATTTCAAAACATTCCTAAAGTTACCCTCCTCAATCTTATAAAATGACATCACATCTTTACATTTACTAACATATTTAAAGCCCCATATCCCATAAAATTTTTAAAAATATAATATCCCAACATCCCTTAATTCCATATAAAGGGATTAACATTGGAGGAAGCCAATTAATGAAAGCCCTTTGTCTCAAATCAAAAGAAGTAACCCAATTTTGAGGTAACATCATCTCTCAAGTTCCTTTCCTTTATTTTACTTACCGACACACTATACTATTATTAATAATTTATTTAATAAACAATATTATATCATAAATATTCTAGTTTTTTTATGAGAATAAGTATAACTATACTTACACACAACACCATCTAATGTATTTGAATATACTGTTTCTGTGGACGAAAAACTACTGCGTCACGAAACAATGATTATTCAATTTTCCCAAACCACTTCACATTGTGGACATGATGAGAGAAATATATTTATATATGATATATATTATATTTATTTTGTCTCTATTATTCTGTTTTTTTACATTATACTTTTATGATTTCCATAATGTGTAAATACGATAATTTCATTCGAGGACGTGCAGACTACTTCGCCCTCAAAGTGATATGACTCATTCACGCTATACATGGAACATATAAAGGATAGAATTAATGAAATTATGTAACATATATATCATAGATACTATAATTTAATTATAATATACCTAGGTATTATTTATTTTTCATTCTATTAAATATGAAAATGAAATGAATATGTCATTCATGCGTACATACGGCTTACGTCTCCATGAACATCATATTTAATTTCATATCTCCAAATGTCATGTAATATTATAAATAAAAATATAAAATATAAATTTATGATATTTCAATAATTAATAATATTCTGGAGATAATGGTATTTTGACATCATGGACAATTTGTAATTTTAACAAGTTCATTTATGACTCAAGTACCGAACATCGACAAAATGACTGTTATGAACGTGAATAGTTATTCCCCTATATTAACAAGTTAATAAGTGATATAAAAGGAATTTTATACATGAAAAAGGTCCATAAGAATGTAAAAATTATCATAAGTTTATTATTCATAGAGATAAATAATGAAAAAGACAAGTCAACCACAAGGTAAGGGAACCTTTTACCCTCCTCTTTTAGTCAATGAATTCTTTTTTGTTATGTCTTTTAATATACATTTTATTATGTTGGGATATGTTCTTCTATATCCTTATTGATGCAAATTTTATGTCCATGTGATGTGAGTCCCTTTTCTATATCATCAAATCATTTTATGAATTTTTATGTGACTGTGTTAGGATTCTAAATTTTCATATGGGAAATTCTTAACCCAATTTCCATTCTTTGGGTTAATCTTATACTTATTGATTACGTCATGCTATGATTATATGAGAAATAAATTTTTATATCGCATATTTTATTTATACTTTAATTTTTTATTTATATTTAACACACACAATCAATCTATTTTATTAAAAAAATGATATTTGTAAGGGACTTCTTCTCAATCTTCTTCCATTAAGGCATATTTTGGTTTATACATGACCTTATTTTGTACATTTTATAATTATATCATTTTACTTTCAATTTCATTAAATATATTTCAAAATTAATCTTTTTATAAAAAGTGTTTTAATAAAATACAAAAAGAATGTTTCTTTTTAACATACGTGGTGGAAATGACCTTTCCGCAGCTGCGACCATTATTTGATATTTGGATTCCTTAACAAGCTGTAATTTTTTTAAAGGGAAAAAATACAATTTACCATTTGTTATGTATTTTTTTATTTAAAATGGTTTTGAAAAAGCATGTATTATGTCAATATCTTGAAATGATATATTGTAATTTCAATGTGGATATATTATCTTTATTTAATTATTGTTTTATATGCTTTTAATATGTTATGGTTCATGGACATTGTTTATGTATATGGGTGTTTCTATGATTAACCAAGTGCGGGTGTGCCGAAAATAACTTTCTAATCCATTAGGTAATGTGATGAAGGTAAACATTAATATTTCTCCAAATAGATTTAATGAATATACTGTGATGGGTATTCCAAACGTAACTCCATATATAGATATGAAAGATAGAATGTAAGTACAATATGGATGACACAAGATACCTTTATAATTTATGATTTCTATGTGTTATTCATAAATGTTATGATTTCATGAGGTATTTTATGGAGTTTTTGTTTTATGATTGAAAAGTTTGATTTCATTGATGTGTATGTATTCATGGACCAATGTTTTCATTCATTATTTTATATCCCTTGTTGAGCTTTTTATGACCATCCCTTGTTATTAAAATGTTTTTCATAGGGTATAAGGAAGGGTAATAGAAAGTATGAATTCAAGAAGATTTATATCAAGAAAAGAATTATTATTTTATTTACGTATTTTATTTTTGTGAAAAAAATGGATACAGTAGAAGTGTATACTTTGAAATAATTGAGACGTAATGTAATTGTTTTGACCTAATTATCTAAATCTCTAAACATGAAAAGATCCTCAATGTAAAATAATGTCAAATTATTGACTTATCTCAATATTAAGTAACGTGTTATGGTTGGGGCCTTATAGTTAGTATTAGAGGAAGGGCTTATACAATGTTAGAAAATATGAGTTCTTGTTAAACACATGTTTAGTGCCTATGTGAATTCTATCAATTAAATCCTTGTTTTATAACTTTTCCAGATCAAGGAAAGTCGGTTACAAATGGAATTAGGAGGATCTAGAAAAAATACTATCTCTTCCTAATGACATGGTTGAAATAATTATTTCAAAGACATGTCCGGATGATTGAGATACTTTTTCTAGCATAAAATTCACTTGCAAGATGTTGTTTGAGATATAAAAAACCTCCATAATACTTCAATACCATCATGGATCATGGGTTGTATTTCATCAAATCCTATATTCTAAATATTATCATATTTTCAATAATGGTAAATATTATCAAGGAATTTTGAAATATTTTACCTTATCACATGATTTTGAATCACATTATGTTTTTGAAAACGTTTCTGAAGAAGGAGAACTTTGAACAACCTATTAATATTTTATTTTAAAATATAGAAT
Source organism: Viscum album (assembly GCA_963277665.1). Lineage (NCBI taxonomy): Eukaryota > Viridiplantae > Streptophyta > Magnoliopsida > Santalales > Viscaceae > Viscum > Viscum album. The sequence continues at coordinate 1,185,870,407 of OY728122.1, forward strand.
TTCAGCATAGACTTATGGAATATTAAAAAGACAATTAATTGAATATTTTATCTCAAACTATGTCTGACTGTTTTATAAAAAGAACGTTTTATCAGATGTTTTGAAATTATATTTCATGCATGATTATTTTCTGAAACGATTTTTTATGAACACCCATATGATCCAAGTTGTAGAAGGTGTATTTGGATAAAGGAATCAAATTATTTTGAAGGATCTCTAAATCATTATTTCAAAGCATGGAAATTATATCTACATGAACAAGATGACGATGAAACTAGGTGGACACCATGATCAAGGTACATTGTTATTTCTTTGGGAAATAGTGTTATTTTACCATGTAGAGATGGAGAAAATGTCAATATATATAAAAATTCATGAATTAAGATGTTGAGATTATTATGAGTTGGGATGAAAATGTGAGGTATGAGATAACCATTTAGTTTAAAATATGTTATAGTTGTTTTTGTGGAATTTATATATTTTTTTTGTAATGTTATTAAATTATATGGTTTTTGAAAAAGGATATGATGTAGACCATGTGACAACCCATAACATCTGAAAAAGTTGCTGGAATCGAACCCACAATCAATGTGAGACTGAGATTCATCACCTACCATTGGCCTACATGAAGTCCATGGCAAGTATTACATATTCTGGTTAGTTTAAGGATTTTATGGATCAAGTATAAGTTGAATTTTGAACTTATGTTTTATCAAATAGATATCTTTTTTATAGGAAAATGATTTGCTGATTAAGTTATAAATGTAATTTTTGAAGACGTTCAATATTTTGGGAACACTATATGCCTAAGGAAAATAGAATACTAGGAGATTTCATCTGATGAATAATGGTATAATTTTAAATTAGATGAAAATATGATTTTATTGTGGACATATAGAGACATGGGTTATTTATGGAAATGATTAACCTATCTTGATGAATATGTCATTAGGTTAATTAATTATCAGTATCAGACATTAAGAGTAGTCAATGTTATTTGAAGATAAATTTTATGATTAAATGTGGTAGACTATGTGATCAAATTTTTCTGAGTTTTGGGTTTTAATCATAGTTTGGATTACATTGATGAATCTTAAGGAAATTTTATTATTGAATTGTATTTTTTGACCAATTTTTATTATTTTTTGAACATCAGAGATTAAGATTAGTATTTAATTTTATAAACGAATTTTTTGGGAATTATCTGATCTTGTACATTCCATTTTGGTTTTCGTTAATGTCTAAATATTGGGAAAAATATATTTCATCCTTTGTACACATGTTATTCTCTAGAATTTTATTGTAGCACTTATGGTGTGACAAATTCATCTTGAATACTCATCATTTGAAGAAACGATGAGTTTATGGGAGATATTAATTTAAGGATGAAACTCCCCTTGACATGTAAGTATGTTTCCTTATGATATTTCTCAAGTTCATAAATAAATTCCTCAAAATTTTGAAAAATATATTAAAACAAAAACATTGTTCATTTACTTTTCCTACTGTGAAATCAAAGACCATTTAACCCATTATATGTTTTTCGTTTTTTGGTGGTTAATTTTCTCCTAACCATGTTTTATATCACCCTCCACCAGGATTTGATGGTTAGTTTTCTCTTCTATATCCATGTTTTCATGGAATCGTAGAATGTGTTATATTGGGTGACAATTATACTAAACTTTCATTCTATTAAAGAGATAATTTTATTGACTGTTTTTCGAATTTTTTACTTTCAATGAAGTTTCCCCACCCAATTTTAAAATTGCGAGGATGAAATTTCAAAAAGGGGGAAATGATGTAATGACCCATGTATTTATAGGATAATAATTTTTCTTTTCTATTAATATTTATGAATATGATATTAATTTTATTTTAAAGTGGATTATTTTTCTTATAACATACTCGACACACAACATCATGATTCTCTAAAATCATATGTTTCACATAACCTTGAGTTATACTGAAAAATAATACAATAATATTATTATTATTTTAAATGGTAGTTAATGCCGAGATATTGGATAGGAGGGAATGAATAGTGTCATTTGAATTCTAAAATATTGTTTAAAATTGTTTAAATAATGATTCTTTTGTTAACAAATTAATTATAAATGGAAATTAAAATTAATTGAATATGAAGGATGTGTTTTTATGAAACCATATTTAAATGAGAATACATCTTTTTGTAAAATCATTTCGCTCTTTATGGATTTTTATTTAATAAAAATGATATGTTCTAAATTCTATTTATTTAATTAAATTCTTCTTATATGTTTCCAAGATATGATATATGAACAAATTAAAAAAAATTAGATAAAAGAAGTATTTCTCTAAAAATGGAGTTTTATTTCCTTTTGATGGTGAACCCATTTTTAAATTTTTTGTTGTCACTATTATATATTCTATTTGACAAAATAAAAATTTTCATTAGAATTCGGGCATCAAAATTTACTTTGTTTAAAATTTTGGTATTTTCTTAAAAAAGTTCATTTTTAATGAATAGTGAAAAAATACTACATTTTAATTCAAAACAGCCTTTTTTATCTAATATATTTAAATAGTTATATATTTCTTTTAATAGGTTTTAATTTATAATTGGATAATGTTTTTATCATTTAATATAATGATGGTCATTGGAAGTAATTTATCATTCAAATTGAATGTAAACACATGTTAATGTTCTGATAATTATTACTTCTCAAAACCCACTTTTTGGTTTAGATAATGGGAATTGATTTTAAATAAATGAATACAACTTATGTGATTTGAATTTTGAAAAAGGGATTAAATATTGAGAATCATAAGGATCAAATTGTGTAAAGAGGCACCTTTTTTTGGATATTATGAATAGTAACATCAATAATTATTTTATATACAATGGTTAACGGGTAAATATAGTAAATAAGTGTAAAAAAATATGAAAATAATTTAAAACTACCATAAAACATATTGTAATCCTATTTTATGATATATTTCTGACCATAGGAATCCTTGGGTCTATTTTGGGACCCCATGGATCTAGCTGTGAGTGATAATGACCATTTATAATAAATAATTTATATAAACAAATAACATAAGCATGTATCTTTTACTTAAAAGTTTTTTATACGGGTTATATAAGTGATATATTCAACAATAAATAGTAATTTTAAAGATAAAAATATATCTGACATCATGGTATTTTATTTATAATTTTTAGATATTATATAAATAAATTTAATTCATACACAATGATGATGCAACAATTGATTCAATAATGAAAGATTCAAATAAATGATATTATAAATATTAACCTAAATTTAATTTGGTTATTTTTATGCCATAATGAATTTTATGGATTATATTTAAATATTATATTTATATTAATTCATTTTTTTGAAGGAATAAAGTTGTTATGAATATGAAAAAAATCAATTACTATATAGTTTCGAAATTGACATAAATATGTTTTCAAAAAATAATATTCTATTAAATGATATAATAGTCCAAAAAATTTAATAGTTGGAAAAAGGACAAATATAATTGTAATAATTTCATTAATTATCCACTTATGTATCTCTTGTAATTTTATAGAAAATATATTCACCATATATTATGAAAATTAAAGAAGACATGGTACGTGATAATATTTTTAACTAAGGGTTAAAGATAAAAGATAAAGTTATATTTCTAACCTAAACATGTCTAAAACCTATTTTTTGACTGTTTTTCAACACCAAAGCACAGTATCTATGAAACAAACGAGTCTGGAACCATTTGAAACTATAAATAATTTTATAATAAAATAATATTTCAAAACATTCCTAAAGTGCCCCTCCTCCCTCTTATAAAAAGGAATCAAATATACCCATTTACTCACATCTCTAAAGCCCCTTGGCTCTTTCAAATTATTCTAAAATAAGCTAAAAACATCCCTAATAACCTCTTATAAGATTTACCTTAGGTATAATAAAATTCAAAAAATCCATTTGGCTCAAATCAGAAGATGTTACCTGATTTAGAGGTAACATATTCTCTAAAGATCCTTTCCGTTATGTTCCTTCTCAAATCCCTAGGATCATATAACTATTTGATTACATTACAAAAAAATATCCTAAATATACTACAATGGTTTTATTATAATTATTATAACAACTCTTACACACACCTCCATCTAATGGATATGAACATACTATTTCTGTGGACGACAAACTATGTCCTCATGAAATGATGATTGTTCAATTTCTCCTACCATATCTCATGATGGCCATTATGATGGCACTGTATTTATCAATTTTATACTTTATTTTTATTTTTTTATATGCTTATTTATTTTTCATTTACATATTATATTTATTCTTTCAATAATGTGTAAATACGATAATTTCATTTGAGGAAGTTCAGACTTCCAACCCTCTAAGTAATATGACTCATTCATGCCATACATGGAACACATAAAGGGAACAATTAATGAACTTATTTAACATACATAACATATATATTAAACTATAACTATAATATACCGATTTATCATTTATATTTCATTCCTCTAAATATTAAAAAGAAAAGAAAATAGTGTTCATGTGTACTTACGACTTACCGTCTCCACAAACATGGAATTTCATTTTTTTTCACCAAATGTTATGTACTATTATAAATACATATATTTACTAGATATATATGATATTTAAATCATTAATACTATTCTAGAGATAATGGAATTTTGACCACATGGACAATATATAATTATAACTAGTTAGTTTTTTAAGTACTGAACAACGAAAAAACAACTGATATGAACTTGAACAATTATACAATTGTTATAACACGGTAATAATTAATATAAACGTTCACATATGCCTTAGACCAGCTGGTGATGTATCCTTATGTGAATCCACAAGGCTGAAGTTCAAAACCAGGTAGAGGTATATCTTCAGGGTACTGTAGCAGGCACCGTAGCAGAAACTGTAGCAGAACTGTACAATGTGTGGGCACTGTAGCAGACACTGTAACAGTTATTATAGCAGGTATTGTTTGGTACTATAGCATCTAGAACTATTCACCTTGGGACACCTTTTTGGGCTTGGAGTCCTTAAGGATTTTGGCCCACCCAGGCCTTCAGGTCAGTAGGGCTTTCAGGCCACCTTTAAGGCATTCGGGCCACCTCAAGGCCTTCGGGCCACCTCAAGGCCTTTGGGACACATGCAGTTTCCCCATGCATACTACAAAAAAGGAGCATCCCCAAAAGAGGATTCAGAGCAGGTGAACTCTCCAAAGCAGATCTAAATGGATTTTTCAGAATGGGAGGGTATGGTTATGCCATCGGGACCAACCTATGCTTGTAGGGGAAGCCTAGCCAGACGACCATTTAAAGGTGGAGAGCTACTATCATGATGCAGATGCCGAGGAGGGTTAGTTCTTTGTAGACAGTCTAGTTCAACTTCTTAAGAAATTCGGGTCATGTAATCTCTTAAGACCATAGGCCATGTAATCTCTGAGCCTACGAGCCTTTTAAGGGTTCCCCCTCATCCCTCAAAAGGGGGGTTATCAAAATCAATAAAAATGAAGGCCTTTGGGCCATTCGAGGTAATAATTAATATAAATGGAATAATAAAATTTAAAAAGGTTCTTAATATAGTATAAATTTACTTATATTTATTATTCAAGTAGATAAATAACAAAAAAGAAAATTCTGACTCGAGGTAAGAGAACCTTTCACCCTCCACTTTTTATCAAAGATGTCTTTTATGTTATACAAATTAATATCCATTTTCTTATATTGGGATATGTTTTTCTATATACTTATTCTTAAAAATTTGATGTCCAAGTGAGGATACACCCTTTTCTCTCTCATCAACTCATTTCATTAATTTTTAAGTGACACCATTAGGCTGTAAAATTTTCTTAAGGGATCTACTTAACACAATTTCTATTCATTGGGAAAATTTTGTACATCATTATTATTTGAGAAATAATTTTTGATATAATATATTTTATTTATACCATCTTTATGTGTATTATATTTAATATATATAATAGATCTATTTTATTAAAAAAATGGTCTTCATAAGGGAATTTGTCTCAATCTCCTTCCATTGAGGAATATTTTGTATAATACACGACATTATTTTATATGGTGTATAGTTATATCATTTTACTTTTAAATTAATTCAATGTATTTTAAAAGGAATATTTTTCTATGAATTGTTTTATAAATGAGAAAAAGAATGTTTCTTTTTAACATATGTGGTGACAAAAACCTTTCCACCATTGTAACTATTAATTTATATTTGTCTTCCCTAACAAGACATAATGTTTTTAAAAGGAAAATATATACTATATACTTTTCTTTACATATTTTGGTATGGAAAATGTTTTTTTATAAAGATCTGATTATGTCAATATCTTGAAATGATATATTGTAATTTCAATGTTTAAATGTAATCTTTACATTATACTTGTTTATGTGTTAATAATATGTTTTGGTTCTTGGGAATTGTTTATGTATGTGCATGGTTATATGAAGAAACAAGGGCGGGTGAGCCCGAGAGAGCTCTCCAATGCATTGGGTAACATGAGAGAGGTAAATATTAATGTTTCTCATAAGAGATTTTGGGAATATAATGTGATTGGTATTACAGATGTAACACTCTATATAACTATCAAAGCTATAATGTAAGTATGCAATGGATTCCCCAAATTACCTTTATGATTTATTATTTTTATGTGTTATTCATAAATATTATGATTTAATTAGTTATTTTAAAGAGTTTATGTTTGAAGATTTAAAATTATGATTTCATTAATTTGTGTGTATTCATGGACTAATGTTATCAATCATTATTTTATATCCCTTACTAAGTTTTTTATTCTTATCCTAGGTTTTTGAAATATTTTTTATAGGGTACAAGGAATGGTGAGGGAAAGGAATAATTGAAAAATATTTAAATCAAGAAAGTAATTATTATTTTATTTATGGAGTTTTTTTGTTTTGAAAAGAAATTGGATAGAGTAGAAGTGTCTACTTTATAATATTTGAGATGTAATGCAATATTTATGATCGAATTGTCAAAATCTATAAACCTAAAAATATCCTTGATGTGAAATAAAGTCAAATTATTGACTTATATAATGTTTATTTAGTGTGTTAAGGATGGGGCCTTACACAAACAATTAAAGGTTTCAGAAAATTCTTTGTATGTATTCTCTTTCACAAAAAAAGGACACGCCAAGTACACTATTATACACACATCAAGATCCTATTAACATAAAAAATATATTCCCAAATACATCCATAATATCTTTATCAACATCATTTAATCCATGGTGTGATCATAAGACTGACGATGGATTCCTAAATGTGTAAAGATATTGCGATTGTGTAAGGAACATGTAGTAAAGTTAACTGAATCTTTTACCGTTAATTATTATTTTACCTCAATAAAAATACTCATAACCATTAAAATATATTAATATAAATATATAAAATATACATATGTGTTATTATATTTATTTAATATGATTTATCCATATCTTTTTCAATCAAATGTCAAATGATAAAACCATTTGTTTGTACACAAGACTAGAAACACACAAACTGATTTAATTAATTTTCATCATCACATATTATAAAATACAATTTCATTATATGAATATTAAATAATAATATATATATGATTACATGTTCATTATAAAACAGTAAATCAATATTTTAAATCCTTTTTTCTTGCTAATGGAAAATAAAAGCCTCACTCCATCATAAGTATATAATACTTCCTCATGAAAAAATGTTTTTTTGTTTTCCATCAACAAAACATATGGATGGTATATATACATTGATTTAAATAAATAATATGATAATTATTATATAGTTATTATTCAGAAATTATAATATAATAATTTTCTTTTTTACCACCTTTTCAATGAAAAATTGAAACATTACTTATCCATACCCAGGACCAACCATATCTATTTTTTTAATGAAATTTATTTTTTATAACAATATAATATCATTGTTATAAAAAGTTAAAATATTGTATAAAATTTGTTATTAATTTTTTTTATGATTACTAAGATGATATAATTATGATATATTTCACAATGGTAAACGTACAAAATTCATTTTGTAATTATGAAAAAATCATCCTCAAAACATCTAATGTAAACTTAATCAATTTAGTGATTAGATATGTAATGAATTAAAATGAAATATAAGAAACATCAACCTTGAAATTATTATTAAATATGTAAATATTAAAAAATGTTATATTATTTTAGATGATAATGAATTAATGACTGATTTTGGTCTTTAGGTAATACACTTTTATCTTTAAACCTAATTATAAATAACATAATGATTTATTTTCATAAAAATTAAATCAATTTCAGTAATAAGGAAATTATATTATGGTTGTTGTCACTCCTAGTTTTTCATGTATTCGTTTTAATCCAGTTCATTGGTATTCCCAATCCCTTTCATGGGTTTTGGTTTAAATAAATGTTGATTTTTTATGTGCGGTATATGTCTAATCATCCTACCATGGGTGCACCATTTCGTTTTAGGGGGGGGGGTGGGGTTTAGGAGAAAAAGAAGGTTACTTCAAGATTTTTCCCAAACTATAAGACTATTTCCATATTTAAGAACAATTTTTTTTATTTTATAAATCCTTCAATTTTAATCGTTTTTCTACCATTATGAATTCCTCTTGTCCTCCCCTAAAATATTCAATCCACCATATCCATTTTGACCCATTAGGAATTCATAATCATGGTGTATTTGGGTAATTAATATATGTATTATGCCATCCTGTGATCCTATTTTCAGTTTAAAAAAACCGCTTTGTTTATTTTATATCATATTTAGTTTTTAATATATTCAGTCATTCCACCTCTCACTTGAGCCAAAAAACCATTGGAGTACCCCAATGTTCTAATTTCTATCTTTGGACCTCATCTATATCAGGGATTAGAGAGGACATACTCAAAGATTCTCAAATCATCCATATTTGAAAATGTAATTTTTTTTCATTTTCATAAATCATTCATTTTTTATTCTATTTCACCCAAATTATGTTTACCTAGTTATGATAGACATAAAGAGAATATAAATTGAGTTAAAATATATTCCCTCTCCTATAAGGGTGTGGATGTAATGGAAGATGAAAAGTTCTCTAGTTATCATGGTGAGTTTCCTTCTCCTTTATCCTCTTTCCTCCTCCTCCATCATACTTTTCATGGATATATCTTCTCCCATGGTTATGAAAAACCCAATTTTATGTTATAAAATGATTTTTATGGGGGGGTTTTCTCATTTGGATCATGAATTCATAGGTTTTGGGTTTATAATCCATCTAAAGGTGTTGTCGGGTGTGAATTTCCATTCTGCCTTGGTTTTGAGGTTGGTTCACCAAAGAACACTCTTTATAATTCAAATATCATATATATTATTTATCACCTTATATGTATGTTAGTTATTGTTTTTCACACATTGATTTAATTATTTAGTGTGTAGGAGGGGCAGTTTATGTCTTGTTTTGTGAAAATTATGTTTTTTGGTTAAAGTGTGCGCCATATGTGATTATTTAAATGATTTATTTGCTTTAGAACCTATATTATAATATTTAGAACCTTTTTTAGATATTTAAATAAATTTTTTATATTAAATTTTGGTTTTATAACATTTTTAGTGTTAAATAGAGTTTGTTTTATTAATTGTTACACGCCTCGTTTTTAGGAAAGTGCCTAGTTGGTTTTTGTGTGTGCTCAAGGTGATATAAAATGAGTTTTTTCCCTTATGTAAAATATTTATAACATATTATTAAATGTTTTTTGGTTCCTTATATGGGTTCCAATATGATTTTTTGTTTTATAATGAAGTGAGTATCATCTTTTAGGGTGTTTTGGCATGTGTTCTCGGTAAATGGCATGTTTGTCAACATTATAGAAAGGATGGGTTTTGAATGTGTATCCAAAGTTTTTTAGGGGTTTAATTGAGTGTTTTATTAATTAAAATAGTGTTTTTTCACATATTTTTGAATTTTTTAGCTGGTTATTTTGATAAATGTTGTTTTTGTGAAGAATTCTTAAAGGCCCATTTCACATTTTTATTGTAAAAAAGGTTTTCATGTGTACTTCATGTTGTATCATATGGATCAATTTTATTGTCCATGAAATTGATTTATTAAATGGGTTTTGGGATGAGAAATGTACTTTTATATGATAATGGTGGGTGTTTAGCTTTAAAATTACATTTTTGAATAAATTTTTTGTGCAAAACCTCGTTAAACATTTTGAAATTTTTTATGAAAAATTTAATTGAATTGTTGATCTGTGAAAGAAATGTTATGTATGCTTATGTGATTTTTGTGTGTGATTGATTTTGGAAATAAATTTTCTTGTGAAAAGTTTATTTCATATTATGTGGATCTTTATTGAGCACTAAAGGTAAACTTGGGTATCTAGTTGGGAAAGCGTTGACTAGTATGCTCGTGATCCAGAGTGATTTCATCCCTATTTCACATAACAAGTTTGATGATGACAAGACTAAATAAAATATGATTATTATTTGGGGGGCCACTAGGTTATGAGTATTGTTTCCCTACTAGAGGATCATGCATGATAACAAATATCTTTTTATGGTTACTTTTACACCAAGATAAGAGGTATATGGGGCCCACAATGAACTTGTGCCTAGGGGTGTTCCCGTGACTTGTGCTCATTGGATATTTTTTAGTCACCATCGGCATACTGTGTGTTTGGTTCATATATTCACTAGAGTTTGTGTTTTATTAAATAGTACACGTTCTTTAGTTCATCCCTCTTTAAAACTATTTTTATTTTAATGTTATATCCCTTTGAAATTGTTTACTACCATTTTCAAGGTATAAAAATCAGCCACCAATTAATTATATAATCATTATAGAATGAAACCATGTTTTGAAAACATACTTTTATATATTTTATTTAAAACATGTAATTTATGTTTCTTTTATTTTAATGTATGTGTATTTGGGATAGAATATTGGGCTAACCTAATTTGTTTTAATACTCATGCCTATAGTCTTCTTCTATTTTTAGCACTTGTACATGTTTTATCTCAAGTATAATTGCCTTGGGAGTTGTGTGATCACTATTTTGGAGAGTGACCAGTGGTCTCACATGGAGATTATTATTTATCATGTTTGATCAGTTGAGTTATTTGGTTCAATTGTACTTTCAATTCATTTTACAAATAATGTCCAGTATAACTTTTATATAAATGTGTACTGTGTTGTCTATTTCATTCCAATGGTTGTTTAATTGTTTATATGTGAGATAAATCATTCCTTTTTCACTCTAATGATGCCCTTGGTTATTTTTTTCATCCAAGGAGGATCATTAATGCCTCTCGGGACTTTTCACAGGCTGGCATGGGTGATCGGTTCAGGATCCACTCAGGCTGGTTCGTTAAAAAATGGTATCAAAGGTGGTCAGATATTAGTTGAACGTAATTTTTAGAGAACCCTTTTTATTTTTTGGGGATCTCAAGGTAGGTGGAGTAGGATTTTTTGGACATTAAGGGTATGTGAGAGAACAAGGTTGCAAACTCTTTCTCATTCTAATCCTCATGTTTCATTAGGAAGTCCAGTTTTATTATTGTCCTTGGTTCTTGTTGATTGTTCGGTGTTGGTATACAACAACGGGTGTTTGAATAATGGTTTCTATGATCGCACAAGGCCTACAAATCCATGTGGAGCTGGGGCATGGTCCTGAGAAGGATCTCTATGTTGGCGTTATGTTTTTCATGTGTCTGCTAACCACATAGTTATGTCGCCCACTGATTGTAGTTCTATTTTGGGGTCTCATAAAAAATTCTTGAATTCAAAAATTATTTTAAAAATACTCATGTTATATTGGTGTATATTGGAATCCAAAATTTTATATAATAATGGTTTTGGAAAGATTCAATTTGTGAAAAAAAATCTTGGGAATAAAGTGAAAATGAATTTACGGTATTGGATTTACCCAAATCTAAACATGTGGTTCATTGAAATAAAATGTTTTGAATGTATGGATAATATTAACATGATTCTTAAACATTGTTTTAAATTGGGTGTGTTGGGATGTTGAAAAGTGTTTTAATCTAATGAATTGTTTTTGGAAATTAGTTTTGAGTGGATTGTGATTTCCTAAAATGAGTCTTGGTCTCTATGGCCACAGGAAAATAAAAAGAGACCATGCTGATTTTTTGAAAATGTGAAGGGGTTGTTTGGAGTATCTTGGTTGTTTTGAATGTTTTTAAAAATGAAAAGCGGAAGGATTTTTTTAAAATGGTTACTAATGAAGTTTGGTTCGTTATTGGAAATCAAAAAAGGGTTTTTTTTGACTTTTTGGTTAGTGTTCCTTTGGATGGTACATGATTTTTTGGGAATGATGGTGTTTTGTTTTATCCTTTGGTGTTTTCATGGTTGCTCACATGCATGGTTTTTTGGATATCTGGATGGATGGTCGGTATGGTATGGTAGTTAGGTGCATAGGTTGGCATGAAAATGTTCATTTTAGTGAGAATTTTATGAATGTGGAAACCCACCAACTTAATTTTTTTCCTAGTTGTTTTGAGATAAAAAATTATAGCATTTTTTTATAAACAGGTGGTTCTGTGGCTAGTTTTTCATATATCATAAAAGATTTGTTTATTCGGTATGCTTCCTTATGATCTGGAAGTCATACTCTTATTCTTTCTTGAGATGGGAACCTGTTGGTGGATCAGTTTTGGAGTAATGTTCAGTGAGATTAAAAATATGTGTTCGATGTTGAGATGTGGAAAATGAGGGTTCTCCATTGGCAAGATTTCTCATTGATCAGCCTAAGGATTCATTTTGAGGGTTAAATCCTCCTTATTGAATGATTACTCGACCCATTTAGTGTAAGAGGGAGCTGTTTGGGCTATCATTAAAGAACCTTAATGGTATGGTGACTCTAGATTGTGGTAGTTTTGCTTAGTTATATTTATGGGCTTCTCTATATTCCTTGGTCATTCTACCTCTCATTCAGAGTGAGATAAAATAGTGATATGTATCTTCCAAATCATTGTTTTCTTAAAGGTGTTTTTCTTGAGTAAGTGAGTTTCATGGGGTGTTGTGATCCTTAACTCTTTATTGTGAGGAAGTGGATGCTTTAACAATCATAGCTACACACATATGTCTAAGAGTGAATCTCGAATGTAGTTAGGAATCCTAGTGGTGGGGAAGTCTTGTTATATTTATTCCTCCACCGTTATGGTGAGGTGGTTTTGGCATTTCTATTGTGGTTTCTAATCACTATGAATTATATTTTTTCACAAAGGGCATGGTGGACTTACCCCTCATGTAGTTTCTCTAGTTCTAATATCTTGTATGTGAGCTTATGGTTAGTGTTATTTTGCAGACCACCCATGTGAATCAGGTGCATTCATGGATTTTATCTATCTATCGGTGAAGATTAGTGGGTAGGTTTTAACTTTGGACTCAGCGGTCAAATAATTGGGCCCCTTCCCACCCCTCACAATGATGTTGTTGTTTTTGTTCCATTAGAGAGGTTCTGGATATGTTCTTTTCCCCTCCATTCAAGAGAGAGTAGATTAATTAATCTTGTTGTATTTTTCATGGCCTGGTTAGGTAGTCCATTGTAAGGGAGTTTTTGTTGGCCTCTGTGGGAGAGGGCCATTTCTAGATCATGTGGACATCTTGTTTGGTCACTTTTTTTAGTTCTTAATGGTGGGGATCTTGTTCTAGACTCCCTTAAAATTATTGGAATTCATGATATTGTTTAGTTTGGGGTGGTCATTCTGATTTTTGGGAGAAGCCCCAACAATATATTCTTGGATTGATTGTGGATGAGTGTCTTGAACATTCCATTGATTATTGGGAAGTGGTTGTGAGTTGTTGTTTCATTTTGGGAAAGTGCATTAAGTTTAGTTTTTGTGGGTGAAATGTTTTTGGATTAAGGGGATATATTGTGTTGAAGAGGAATCCATAGGCATTGATCAATCAGTTGGAATGTGTTATGGATTTCTGGGGGTGGAAAGCTAAAAAGGATAGGAGAATTGTCACACCCGTTTTTTCATGTCATGGTTTTTATCAGGTTTGTTGGAAATAATGATCTTTTTCATAGGTTTTGGGTGAGATTAATGTTTATTTTTGACGTTTCATCTTGGTCTAATCATACAACTATGGGTTCCCCATAGATTTCATTGGGGGGGTTTTGGAGAAAAGGATGGTTACTTCATGATTTGGGCCGAACCGTGATCCATTTTCTTGATTTAAAAACAAATTTTTTTTCTTTTATAACTCCTTTTTTTCTTAACATTTTTCACCCATTACACTTTCCACATGGACTCCCCTAACATATGAAAAACACCATATCAATTTGGAATCTGTAGGAATTCATAACTATGGTGGAACTGTGTTATTTGTTGAGGTATTGGGCCATCCCATGAGCCAATTCCAATTTTTAAAAAATATTTTGTTTCTTTTATATATTATTCATTTTTAATATTTTTAGTTGATTAGACCTCTCAATGAAGACCACAAACCCTATAAGAACCCCCATGTTACATTTTACCACTTGGTACCTCATCTCAATCTAGGATTAGGTTGAACAACTTCATGGTTTCTCAAATCATCTAGATTTTAAATGGTAATTTGTTTATTTCATAAATCATTTTTTTAAAATTTTCCCCCAAATCAAATTTCCCTAGTTCATCTAGACCTAAAGAGAATCTAAATTGAGTTCCAACCCATTCTATCTTCTATAATGGTGTGGATCTAAGGGGATATGAAGAGTTCTCTAGTTACCAATGTGAGTTTCCTTCTATTTGTCCTTATTCATCCACCTCCTTCCAATTTTTTATCGACTCTATCTTCTAACTTGGGCATGAACCACTTAATGTTATGTTATCCCATGATTTTATATGGTGGTTTGGTTTTTCTTGGGAAGGTATTCATAGTTTTGGGGCTTATAAACCCTCAGATGGTGTTATCGGGCGTGTGTTTCCATTCTGCCGTGGTTTCGAGGTAGGTTATTCTAAAAAATTCCTTTATAATTCAATATTCACCTATTTAATTCTGTTTTCACCTTATATGTATGCTAGGTATTGGTGTTCACACTTTTTTTTAATTATTTAATGTGTAATAAGGGTAGTTTATGCCGTGTTTTGGGAAAAATGGGTTGTTTTGGTTAATGTGTGCACACTATGTGTCTGTTTAAACGGACCATTTTCCTTTTCAATAGAATTATAGTGATTCGAACCTAGTTTTGATTTTTAATTAATTTTTTGGCATGAAAATTTGGTTTTATAATATTTTTAGTTTAAAAAAAAAATTATTAATTTTTTCCTGCCTCATTTTTTGGAAGGTGCTAAGTTGGGTTTTGTGTGCTCACAGTGATATAAAATAATTGTATTGGGTTATGAAAAATATTAGATGCATGTGAATCAAAATTTATGGGTTCTGTACGTGGGTTTTGAACTAGTTTTGGGTTTTATAAGGATATGAGTATCCGTTTTAGGGTGTTTTGACATGTGTTCTCCATAAATGGTTGTTTCTCACCTTTTCAGAAATGGATGGGTTTTGAATGCATAACCTATGTTTTTAGGGGTTTAATCAAAAATTATATTGATGAAAATGGTATTTTTACACCTCTTTATGAACACTGGAAATGGTTCTTTTGAAAAATTATGTTTTTCTAAAGAATTCCTAAAGGCCTATATGGAAATTTTCTTGAAAAATGGTATTCATGTGTAATTCATGTTGTATCATGTTGATCTATATTATGGTCTATGAGATTCATTTATTGAATAGTTTTGGGGCTTCCAAATCAAGTTTTATTTGGTAGTGGTGGGTTTTTTCCTTAAAAGGTATTCTTAATGGTTTTTTTTGTGAAAAGCCATGTTATACTTCTTAAAATTGTTTTATGAAAAGTTTATGTTGTTTATTAATACATGAAAGAAATGTGAAGCATGTCTAAAGGATGTTTCTATGAAAATTATTTGGGAATTACATTTTCAATTGAAAGGTGTATTTGATAATATGGGGAACTTTATTGAGCATTAAATGTAAACTCATGTATATTGTTTGGAAGATGTGTACTAGTATACGATTTATGAAGAGTTGTTTCATTCGTGTTTCACATAGCATGTTTGATGATGAAAACACTAAATAAACTATGATAATGACATTGTGGACCACTATTTTATGGATATTTATTCCCTAATAGTGTCTCATGCATGATAAGAAATATTTTTTATGGTTACTTTTACATTGATATACAAGGTACCTATGACCCACACCAAACTAGTGCCTATGGGGGTTTCTGTGACTTTTCCTTATTGGATATTTTTTACTCATCATTAACATACGGTGTGACTGGATACTAAATTCCATAGCATGTGTGTTTTTTAAATTGTACATTTTTATGGTATCCCTCTTGAAAATAGTTTTTATTTTGATGTTTCATCTCTTTGAATGTGGTTAATTGCATTTCCTTGTTATAAAAACTTGGAACTATTTTATTTTATAATGATTATAAAATGGAACCATGTTCAGAAAACATAATTTTATATATTTTATTTCAATCATGGAAATTATGTTTTTTTTAATGGAAGTGCATTTGGGATATAATATTGGGCTAACCTACTGAGTTTTAATACTCACATATATTGTTTGTTTTGTTTTTATCCCTTTTGAATGTTTCAGATCAAGTTTGATCACATTGGGAAACAAGTGATAGTTGTTTTGGAGAGTTACCAGTGGGTTCACATGGAGATAGTTAGTTGTTTGGTTTGGTCAGTTGAATTTTTTGGTTCATTTGTACTTTCACATCCTCATAAAATTAATGTTTAGTTTAACTTTTATATATATGTGTACTGGGCTTCATGTATTATTTTCTGGTTGTTTAATTGTTTATATGTGGAAAAAAACATTCCCTTGTCACTATATTGATTCCCTTGCTGCATTTATCCATCCCAGGAGGATCAGGAAAAACTCTCGGGACTTGTTGTGGGCTGGCTTGGGTGATCAATTCAGGGTCGACTCGGGCTGGTTCATGACCGATATATTTTCATAATCATAAATGAATTATATATGAAATGTTGTTATATTAATTACATTATTCCAAAGGTTTTGAAAATGAATATTTTTATATACTATTACAAAACGTTTTTGTCAAATAGAAAGGGTAATTTACAATTTCAACATATACGATGTGGAATTTGTTTCCTAATTCCCAAAAAATTATTTGAAATTTTAATTTCTTTTTAATCTTCCATGATTTTATCGATGAAGAAAAAACATCCCATTTTCATCAGTATTATAAACAATAAAATTGTGTTTTCATAGAAGTTGATATAATAAAATTAAAATGTTAATATAATATTTTTAAAATTATTTTTTACGAGTTGTATTATGTAAATAATTGATTTTTTGTGTTTTATGTATTTATAGGAATTTTTAATTTTTTAATAAGGATGGTTGAGCATGATATTTATCAATAACGTATTTTATAAAAGGTATGTTCTCTTGTGAGTTATATTAAAATTAACTATGTGCGTTTTCCCTTTTAAGATGTAATTTTAAGGGTTTTATAGTGATTATGTCCCAAGGAACCCACATTAATTTTATATTATTGAAAATGTGCATTCATGTAAACAATTCTTTTTCAAAATTTACTGTAATAAAATTTTTTTGTATAAATAATTATTCCGATTTAGGTTAATAATGTTTGTTCCTAAGAAAATTTTATACATGGGATATAATATTGTAAATGATAACCTCATGATTATGAAATTTCCATTATGATTTTATATACGGTTTTTTAGATTTTTTTAATTAAAGATAATTTTATACATAATAAAATGATTATTTTATTTTTAAGTTTTTCATGATAAATGAAAACTCTATTATATGGAATAGTGGATTTGAAATAGACTAACATGTTTTGTTCTACAATTTTATTATTCTTTTTTTTATGATTTTTATACTCATACCATGTTTCCAAATTTACTTCACAGTGTTTATGGATGGGTAGGGAACTTGATTAAGTATATATAAAATTTTAGATGTAGTTTCATGAAAATTGATGTTTTTCACTTAAATGTTTTGTATTGTGAATAATGGATACTATGAAAAAATGTAAAAATTTTAATTTATTGGTTAATTAAACCAAAAATACGAATTAATTATCTAAAACTCTAATCATAAAATGTTCTTTTGGAATTCATGAAAATCAATTATTGTTTACAAATTAAAATGTGTGTTTAATAAAGATTAGGATCTTGTACCCTCACATCATCATACAATGCTAAAAAAATCATCATTTCATTTCTGGCATGTTACTGATGAACATGAAACAATTTTATATGTCCATAACATATAATAAAAAATAGTAAAATTGGATGAATTACATAAAATATTCCCTTTTAGATGAAGTGTTTTGGGGAATTATGGAACAAAATTAAATTATAATACCCATGTCATTAATTAAACATTTTCCCACTAAAATTGTTCATTTTAATGACATACCTAATTTGATTATGGTAACTAACATATCCAGAAAACTGACATCGTTAATTTTTTAACTCATAAATAACACCTTTAAAAAAATCATTTTAATAATTAGGATAAGAAAAAAAATTACCAATAATGAAAATTTAGAAAAATGAAATGAATATTTTTAGTCTAGTTAAAAATAATGATATCATATAAGAGTGTTTTTTTAAAACATAATAATGTTTGTTCTCAAATAGTTCATTACATACACATAAAATCATCAGTAGATACCATATTATTTCATTATAGAAAATACAAGGAAATATAATGCAAGTGTCATAGTCATGATGATTTCTTATAAAACATGATATCTAATAAAACAATTCTTAATAAATACCTTTTATCCTTAAAGGGAATAATTATTGAAAAAAATATTATTAGCATACAATATTAAATTGAAACATATTTCAATGAAATGTATTCTTCAAGAATATTAAATTCATGTAGGTTCTTTGGTACATCATCATCTTACAACACTAATAATAACATTTACAGACAAACTTAAAATTTTAAAAACATGCATGGTTAATTACAACATAAATAATTGGAAAAATAATTCATTACCCAATTATTTGAAAAAATATATTTGTCTCACCCATCATAATAGTTAATTTCCAATGAATATACCATATATAAAACACATACAATGTTAAAATTCCAAAATAAAATATCATAATATTTTCCATTTAATTCTAATATAGAATCTATTTATAGACTCAAGAAAAAGTAATGATAAAAATATTTCACAATTTAAAATATTTTAAACAGAAACTCCTAGAATAAAGGGAAATAATATATTCATTTTTAAAACAAATAAAAAATTTATTGGGGTTTTCTTTGAAAATTTTTCTTGAGGATGGGAAATTATTCTTATTATTTATACATTATGAAAACCATTCCTTTCATTTTGTAGTAAAAATTTGAAAAACTACCTATTTGGAAATTTATTTAAATTAATCACTACAACTATAAAAATGAATGAAAAACAATGATTATAATTTAATTGAACTATAATTTCATTATTTTAATAATATAATTGATATGTATTATTGAAAATAGATATGGGGGAAATATAATAAAAACTAAATAAAAATAAAAAAAAGGTTTTAATGAAAATTTTATTACCTCATATCAAACAATCCATGTACTTTATTAAAATAATATATACTGAACCCATATTAATTAAGTAATTCATAATAATATTTTCATCACTATTTCCATAAATGAATAAATTTTATTCCATTTATTACATTGTCTTATATAATTAATAAATTGACTAAGACCATATTTTATGTTTTGAGGATATTTAGTTAATAATCCCCCCAAAACATTGGAAATATAAAAATATTAAAAGGGTTCATTTTTCTATATTCTCCAAATTAATACTCATTAAATGATAATATTTTTTATAAATGAAATTAAATTATATACATTTCCATTATATCAATCATGAAAACAACACATCAGCTCACATGTTAGTAGATTATATATACACCAGAGTGATATTTTTTTCATTACTATCAGTATAAATTGAATATAAAAAATATATTATATTTTTGGAGTAATTACTATTTAAAAAATATCACATTACATCATTAAATCCATAAGAAAAACCATCCATGATAGACATGTTTTGAGAAACTATATATATCACTATGTACTGATAGTATTACATTAATAAGAACATTAATTTATTAAATTTTATATGATGGGAATTGTAGTGATCCTGACCCTAGTAGCCTGAAGCTGGTGTCTGCTGTAATTAAAGTTTCATAGGATACAGGGAAATTGAGTCCCAAAGGACCTAATACCTTTTTAATCATGCGTAACTGGACTCATATATATGTTTTTGTATTACAAATTAATACCCAAATTTTAAAATACATTCTTTTATATAATAAAATATGTTATAACTCAAATAAACTTGTATATAATCCTTAGTACACATCATAAATATCTTGGGAAAGGATAACAAATATGGGTGAGTTCAACTGATCAATAAATGTTATGTACAGTGGATGGTATGTGTAATCAATAACCATATTCAATATGGAATGGTAAATAACAAAACACAAATGGTATATAAATAAATAAATATGGAATAATAAATTAGGAAAGGAAAATAAATAAACACATGTGAAATTGATATAACATTATAATGAATAATTAACCAGTCATGGGAAAGAAATGAAATCTATTCCATTTATTAAATAAATTTATGATGAAATTAATATATATATTTTTTCATAGTGAAAATGTCATGGATCAAAATTATTGAATAATCATTGTATGAAATGATTATTTATTTGATGCCATGTCTGGAGAACTCTAATATTATGATATATCCACATGAATAATTAAAACTACATGTAGAAAGCATCTTAATTTGGTCAATTGATGTGTCTCATGAGACCTGTTTATGCATTAGGGGGAAATATAATATTTTCACCCAATCCATCACAATATATCCAAACTAATCCTCACACATCAAAAAATCTATTAAATTTGTGAATAATTTTCCTTATGATCAAATATTGACATTTTTAAAAGATTTATCTTTTTTAATATTACCTGAATTACCAAACTAGATTTCAATGTAAAAAACATTACAAAAAAATGACATATTAATTAATCAAAAATAATATCCATGATAAATAATTTGAATATTTAGGGAAACATTTTTGTGTAATAATTAAAGGAAATATAACATTTAATGGGAAATTTTTTTATAACAAAAATGAATTAGGAATGTAAATGCCAATAATTTCCTTAGTAATAATTATGATAAACAATCCAAATGTTGAACTAGTAAAATATCCATATAATATATATTCATTAAGGTAAGAATAAGGGTTTTTTTTCATTTATTATCTAAAAAACTATAAAATGATATTTATAAATATTATTCAGAAAAATATCATTTTAATTTTGGTAAACAATATAAAAATCACTTTTCATTGAATACAAAATTTCTTTTTTTTTAAAATTATTTTTATAAATATTAAATGGAATGTTAAATTAAATCATGGTCTGTATGTCTATACATGTCACACATGTTCAAATGAATGTTCTTTTTTTCATTTTTAAATTTATAGAAAATTTTATTATTTAAAATGAAAAAAAAATTCCTTTGGAATTTTTTAGTAAAATTTACAAATGTGTAAGATTTTATTTTAATAAATATTTTTGATAATGTTAATGAAAATATTTTGAGAAATGGTTTTTAAGAAATGGTTTCATTAGAAAACAGGAAACCGACCAAATAGGGAAATGACGTATAAAATTTAATAAAATAACATTATGTAAGATTGATCGGAAGATAATATTACTATGTGAAAAATACAATCAATTAAAATTGTAATATAATATGAAATTTTAATTAAAAAATATCATATAATTTCCATTAATGTGAATTAATGAATAAAAAATCCTGATTAGAAATATATTGTTAAATAAACCCTTTATATATATCATAATTACGATGTGAGAATTAATAAATTAATAGATTATGTGAATAAAAAATAAATCCAAATAAATCATTTTTAAATACAATAATAGCTATAAAAAATTCATTATACACAAAATCAATTAATAATGATGAAAATTAAGAAGTAATATAACCCAATATAATAAAATTGGTCGATAAAATTTCATTACAACTTCGTACCATTTTATTTAAATTTTCATAGATTAAGTAAATCAAAATAAAACATAAAATATCATTAATATGGAGATATTAATGATATTATATATCAAAGTGATGATATATACTTCAGACCAAATTACATATATGCATAATAATACAATATACCTCAATGATATGGTTGAACAGTCATTAGACTTTTATATAATTGTGAAAATAATTTTATTAACATATTTTATAACCAAATTAATTTTTATGATAACTTATTTCATCATTTTATTAATTATTATTTCTCTTCATTCATAATCGATCATTATTTTTAATGCTTCATGTAACAACTGCTTCATTTTTTGGGTATGTTTTGACCTGTTATTTTTTATTCCTCATACATAAAACATGAATTTATCATATACCTAATTTAAAAAATGACATAAATATAACATATATTTATTATATAAGTATTCATAGTAATTGATAAATATTGTTATAAGAATTAAAATACATAGTTCATGAAGATCTTAGGTTGTACAGACACAGAAACGTTGTTTCCTTTTTATTGATGTATTGAAGGAAAGAATATATATATATATATACATGTGTGTGTGTTTAATAAAATAATAATAACAATTTATTATATATCACATATGTTTCTTAATCACCTTTTTAATACACTCCATGTTATGTGTGAACAAATCACATCACTTTGCGAGATAGTAGTCCATCGTACACATATACAACATTTTCGAATTCCAAATAAATGTATAACATGAAGGAATGAGTCATATAATAATTAATAAAATATAATTACATAATAAATATAATAAATATAATAAATATAATATATATTTATTAATTACATCATTATTCATATAAATGTGGTCATGGAAAAATTAATGAAATTAGTTCACATAGCTGTAGTCCATCGTACACATGAAATATGGTTTTGTAAACCATTTTATAAAAGTGTGGGTGTGTTTTGGTCGTACCATTAACTTAAAAACATATATTTATATATAGGATACTCATTTTATTATATAATAATGTTACAATACAAATTTAAGGGGGTGGAGGAATAAATAAAACCAAAATTCATATTGATGAACATCACATCTTCTTCATATAACATCTGTTGGTTTTCACCAAATTACAACCTTATAGGGATTTAAACCTAAAGTAATGACTATATGATGAGAGGAGTGATTTTGAAAAGGTATATGGTAATTTATTTCCTGATATAATGTAATTGAGTGTTGTGAATAGGGGAGGATATGGGGAGGCCTTTTATAAGTGGAATGACAACATACTTGTAAATTTTTTAAATATAAAATTCAGATTTTTTTTTCAATTAATGTTTCTCCATTATCAAACCAAAGTCAATAATATAAGGTATAAGGTCTAAATATGGAAATATTGTGGTTTTTGGAATATTTTTAAGATTATTTTCCGCCTAAGATCAAATATTAGTCTCTTTATAAACAGTTTTTTCTCCCAATCGCTATAATTAATTATTACATTTTTTCACTAATCACTTTCATCAAATATTAATTTGAAATTGTAATAAATTATAAATAATTATTATTAAAATTAGTAAACATATTTTCCCATATTTAATTTACACAAGTGGATAATCTTAATTTTATATAATTCTTGCAAATGGTATGGGAATATGGGTTCTAAAGTTAAAATGTTCAAACTTTTACTGGGATTATAAATATAGATTCAATATAAATATGACTAAAATTAAATAAATGGTATTCATATATATATATATATATATTATTGATATAATTTTACATTAAAATAATCTACAATATTGTTTAAAATTTAAAATTAAGTAGTTGAAATTTTACTTTTCAATTAAAACCCAGCATTTTTCATTATTCTGCAAAAATGATGCTTCTCATGAAAAAATTAAAAAACTCACACATTGTTTATTTTTACATTCCAAGTCAAATTTTTTTTTATTCTACCATAAAAAATTTATAATATTCCAAAAATTTTCATTTTATATTAATTGGGCCATTAAAAGGCCGAAACAGTTATTTTAGAAATATATATTTTTTCTGTAAAATATGAATTATTCTTATCACATGAATATAGAGTATATTTTATAATTTTAAAAAAGTTAAAATGAATATATAATATATAAATTTTATTAATACCATAGTCACATTAATTTAACTTTTTAATATTTTACTCATTTCTTGTATAAAAATATTTTTTTTAAAACATTTCGTTTATATTGAATTGGTTTTTATATTTATTTGTAATAAATTTAAAACCCATTAAATAAAAAATATATTTTAATATATTAGTTAATCCTATTCACACCTTCCAATATAATAACTATAAGATAATTTTCATTTAAAATAAAAATATTAAAATTTTATAGTTGTTATGTAAAACCATGTCTTTTTTGTATCATTATATTTTGAAAGATCTCCCCATTACATGTAACACATTCTTAACTCAGGGTTTCATTATTGAAAAGCTATATATTTTTTTATTTAAAATATTAAATCTTATATAAGGTGTCATAATGTCATATTTCCTTCTAGATTTTCATTTTCGTGTCATATATAGTATAAAATAAAATATTACTCATTTTGAATATCGAGGTGTTACGTTCACCCACAATAAAAAAGTTGCATAATTTAAATGTGAAATCAATAAATAGGGTTTTATATTTGAATTTTCCTCCATTGATAAATATGCATCATAAAAATTAAAAAAAACATTTCTTCTTATTAAGAGCTATTGGGATGAAAAAGATTTATCTTTAATAATCACATAACATGGTTTCGAGATAGGATAACATTTTTGGGAAATTAAACATGTAAAAGGAACGAAATATAAAAGTGAAATACCATAGTATTGAGGTATATAACATGTTCATGAGAAATGTAACAACCACAATGCTATAATCTAGTGTTTTGTAAAAGAGAATTGATATCAAAAGAAATAATGACAAGAAAACCTTATATTTCAAGACCCTATTACAATAATTGACTATATGTTTCACTATATATAATATAATTAAATATAAATACATGATACATGTATATTTTATAATAATAATTTCAACCTTTGGTTGTAATTATATCACATAAACTATGAATTTAATATCCAAATATGAATTTTTTATTCATGAACCACAACAATTTAGTTTTAATGGGTCGTAAGATCCATAAAAGAATAAATGTAATTAATGTATGTCTCAAACGATTTTCCAAAAAATATATTCTAAAAACATTAATAAATTAGCTAAAAAAGTAACACTATCAGTTCATCATTAATAGTTATTCATTATATTATTTAACCAAAATCAACAACATATTAACTGGGACATTTTGTAGCTCCGTGGTGGTATTTAAACGATTAATTTTCATTGTTTATGGGTTAAATCCCTATTTAGTTTTCAGATATGACTGGTTTTCACCAAGAATGCATGTTTTCATTTTTATAAACCATATTACAAAAAGTTTCTGAAAAATATGATGAATATACTTGAAATCAAATTAATCAATAAATATCATTTTTATAAGGTTTTCAATATAATATTTTTTCACAATGTCTAATAATATAATTTTCATATGAATAGTAATATTTTTCAATACCGTTAAACATATTTCAATTAAATATAAAAACATTATTCCAAAAATAAATTTTTGACTAAAATAAATACATGAAATAAATTTATGTGAAATTCACAAAATCTTGGTAGACTCTCATTACATAAAAAATAATAACGGTGTTTAAGAAATTTAACATATGATCAACCAAAAACTCAAAAATACAGTATGGTATACATAAATCATAATTTCAAAAATTCACAAATACTTATTAAATTTATAATAACCCTTAGAACGAGATTCAAAAATAAACCCCATAAAATTACCGTTAGGATTATATAAGAATTAGTTAATGAATCTATTATATGTTCCAGTTGTAAATATGAATAAAAAATAGGAAATACGTTTTTTTGTCATAATTCATTATTCACATAATCATATAATATCAATGAAATCAAAGAAGTAATATAACCAAATGAAAAGAAATCGAGTGATAAAATTTTATTTCATCATTGTAATATTATGTTCAAATTATCATAGATGAATTAATTAAAATTAAAACTAAATTTAAAACTAAAAATTAGTTATTCATTATGACACATGTCAAAGGAAAGTTATATAGACCATAAAAAGTAATTATGTCCATACCTTTACAATATTACGTAATAAAATTATATTGAGATGAAGTCAAACACATTACACTAACTTTTGGATGAATAAACATTTTCCTCTTATATAATAGATTTAATCATGTTATAAACTTATCAAATACCTTATTAATATTTATAATATCAAATATAATCATTTTATAACATAGTTTTAACTATTTATTAATAATATTATTGTATTATAATAAATCATAATATTCGGGGATAGGATATAAAATACACCATTCATGGAGAATTTAGGCCATACGTAGACATGAACACTATTTCTACTTTCATTCCCGATTGAATGAATGAAAATAAAATAAAAAATATATATATATATATTATTTAATTAGAATTTTTATATCAGAAATATTATATATTTCTATGATCGAAATATTTGAAACAGTCCATGTACAAAGTGAACAAATCTCCTCGCTTTATGAGGTGGTAGTCCGCCGTACACCCAACAGATGTTATGTATTACCAAAAAATATATTTAATGAACCTATGTGTTAAAAAATATTTGAATAATAATAAAATGGTCAGGATAATCATATATTAAAAATATTAATAGTATGTTAATCATTATTTCTATCATTTATAGGTGGAAATATTAAAATGAGCGACCTGGGTTCACAAGGCAGTAGTCCACCTAACACACATAAAATGATTTACTGACCCATTTGAAAGATGTGTGAGGGGGTGTAGGTTGTACTATAAAAAATGTCCTTATATTGAGAATAAATATTTAATTATATAAGCATTGTATATAAATAATTTAAATGGTGTATGATGAAATAAAATAAAAAATGAATGTTGAAGAACGTTACCTATTTTCGGGTAACATCTATTAGTTTTCACCAATGGCTTCTCTTGGAGGGATTTATAACCAAAATAGTAATTCTAGTATAACTGAATTGATTTTTAGGAGTTAAATGGGGATGTATTATAAGAGATAAATAGATTTAGGGCTGTGGAGAGAGGATAATAATTGGTGGTCTTTTAAACGTATGGTGAGTGGATTCCATGAATGTTATTGAAAGAAGGAATTCCAAAAACATTTTTGTTTCATTTAATGTGGATAAAATAATGAATCAATGTAAATAATATAAGGTATATGGTTTAAATATTTCCATTTAATGTTTTTTTCTTCGAAATATGTTTTTGTCACTTGGTCTCCTCTGATTGAAGTTTAGTCCAATAGTAAATGTTTTTTTGTTAATCACTGAAATTATATTATACTATTTTCACTAACACATTTTTCAAAACATATGTATAAATTTTTATCAAATAATAAATTATTCTTAATAAAAAATTGTAATCCACTATTCCAAATTCAATTCAAATTATTTCCAATATTTAATTTAATATTTATCCAGTAGACGAGATTAGAAAACAAGGTTTTAAAGTTAAAATGTTCAGAATATTTCTATGTTTTTATATCTAAATTCAATAAAAAAATTATCAAAGTGACATAAATTATATTAATATATTATTAAAAAAATATAATATAATTTTAAAATTTAAATTATTTAATAGAAAAGTCAGTTATCAATTAAATATTAATACATTTTTTCTATTCCTAAATAAATGAAACGTATCATTAAAATATGAAAAATTAACCAAATTATATTTGTCAATAACACATTAAATAATTATTTTTATTTCTCAAAATAAAATTTATAATTTTTTAAATAGTTGTTTTAAAATAATGGAGTCATTAAAATGTGGAGAAATTGACTTTTGAAAAAATAAAACTTTATTCATAAAATATGATTTGTTCCTATCCTATACCTATAAAAAATATTCTATGAATTAATTTTTTTTGAATATTTAATTTAATAATATCAATAGGGTAGAATAATAATTAATTATATTTATTAACATTATAAACCTTTAGTGCATAAAAACCTTTTTTTAGAAAAAAAATCCATTAAATTAAATTGGATTTTATATTCAATTATAATTAATTGGAATCAAATTAATTCAAACATATATTTTAATATTTTAGTTAATACAATTCGTAAATAAAAAATTAATAGTTATGAGTTAATTTACTTTTTAAAGATCAATATTAAAAGAATATATATATATATTTAAACTTGGTCTGACATTTAACACAAGATATGAAAGGAAAGTATCATTGTGTGTAATACAAGCTAATATCAATGTCACATGAATTGTAATATATATAATGTTTTTATATAAACTATTAAATATATCATAGGTTATGAGGATGTTATATTCCCATATATTTTTTTCAATTACGTGTCACATATTTTACTGACTATATGTTTTTGTTTATAATTTTTGGGTGATACATGAATGGTTTGATAAATAACGACTTATAATATTTATATAATAAAAGTTATTCCATTAATAAAAATTATTTATATTCAATACATAATAATAAACATCCATTAATGCCATCAATTTTAATCAAAATACATTAGATTATGAGATTGTACCTCATATGCAAGCTTGAATGATGGGTTCATTTAATATTTGGGTGGAAAAGTAGATGAATATTGATAATCAAATAAAATATTAACAAATAACAATATGTTATATACTGATTATATTATATTGGAGTGTTAAGGATATAATTTAATGAGGTTAAATAATATGCTAAATGAAATCACTCGGTTGATATAATTACCTTCATTTTGAGGAACCACCTTCTAATCATTCATTAAGGACCATAGGGATGGTCTCATTAGAAGACAAGGACATCTATTTTGTATCTAAGGATCCTAATAAAAAATTTTGACAAAGAATTTTCAAACTATATGGATCATTAATTTTTTTATATAATAGGGGTTGTTTCCTTATATTAGAGAGAATATAGGCACCCATGTAATTACATAAATTATAAAATAAATATAAACTACTTTTAAATTTTATTTTGAAACAATTGATGAATTTAGATTAAATTATATATATAATTCTAAATAATCCCATAAAATTAATGTTATACAATATTGGGGTATTTTTAACCACTATCTCTTAATACTAACCTCGGGTTAACCATTTTAATGATTACTATTATAACAATGTTTTTTAATCTTTAGGGATCATGTACTTTATAAAAAAAGAAAAGTGATTCAAAATGTGAAAATGGTTGATTATGTAGACTATATCCAACACATTTGTTTAAATAAAATAATTTTATGAATTTCAAACCATTAAATAACATATAATTTATAATAAAAAACATTTTAATCAAATTAAAAACAAATAATAATAATAATAATATTTTTATACTATAAAAATTTAAAACATTACATCACATTATAATTATATAAAATGTCATATAAAACCATAAGTAATCCAATAAATAATACATTAATGTTATTATAATCAATTACATGATTTTTATACAAGTTTTACAAACAATGTGTCTGCCCTACATAAGAATTCAAAATAATCATAACATCACTACAAATACAAATTTACAAAATCTAGAATAATTATTATTCTTAAAAACCATTTATAATCATTCATATGTTTTTATCCTTAAATAACCATCTTATATATAACAAAATCATCAATGTTATATTTTCCAATTATTTAATAAATAAAATTATATCATAGAAATTATCACAGAAAAATGCATAAAAATTCAATATGTTTTGATATTAGTTGTGGATAAATGAATTTCACTCAAAACATAAATTAAGTCTACCTATTTGGGATAATTTGAATTATTTCCAGTTTAAATTCCACTATTTTCACAACTAAATTTTTTTTCAATGAAAATACACTTCTTATAATTATTTTATATTGTTTAAACCTCCTAAAAGCACAAATATTACGCAATAAAATCATTATAAATTAATAATTGATGAAATATGAGTAATTTCATGAAATTGACGAACTTATACCAATGGAATAGTAACTAGTACTTAATAATAGTAACATGGCCCTTATGAATAGTAAATCATACTTGTTAATAGTATACACATCAATGAATGTATAAACTAAATTTAATTTATATCATTCTATAATTAAATAATTTTTTTTAGTAATTACAATTTATGTGTTGATATTTTTGTAAAACATAAATGTTTATTTTAAATATTATAATTAATAAAATGATTTAAAAGATTCGTTACTTTTTAATTATTTCTTCATAAATTAATATTTTTTTCCATATGATTATAAGATAAATTTAAATGACCTTAATGAATTTTTCAATGCCATATAAAATCAAGTGTAATTTTAAAAATGTTATTTTCCAAATAAATAATGATTTTAATTAAAAATTAAATTTCCAATATTTTGAAAATTATTTTCATAAAATGGATTCCATTTTTAAAATATAAACATTGATAAATTTTTAGGGTGATTTTTTTGGATTTTTCTAAAATAGTTGTAATTTTGGTAAATAGTATAATATGATAACTTAGAGTATATATTCAATATATTTTAAATACACTATTTATTTAGTCATTTCTTATTTAAGAAACATAATATTTAACTATTCTTATTTTTTTAATATATTTAATCATGGAATAATTAATATTTTTTTCTTGAGGAAAAATAACAAACTAATGAATAAAATAATGTGAAAATACCCCTCCCCTCCACTATATGTACCACCCCTCACCACCTCTTTATTCTCAAACATTTCATAATTTTATCCTTATCAAAATTCATACCAATAAAATTCTTGAACCCTATTTCCCTCTTTTAGGTGCCTTTGTTCTAAAGAAATTACTAAACCATTTTCCCTAAGGAGGATCTCATGATGGAGAAATTCAAGGGGTAGAACCCTCTTTCACTTTCATTTAATTTATTTTAAAATTTCATTCTTTTCATATTATCTCATCACATCCCCATATCCAAGTGATGTTAAATATAAATTGTTCTATATATATATATATAAATTTATCATTTAAATGTAATAAATAATCATCATATCACTTCTCCTCACCTTAGTGTTCTAAAAATAAAAACATCATGCATGAGGTGTTAATTTATCACAATCAAGGGTGATGAGTTTTCAATTTCCCTTACCACTATCAAGGCTTTTCATAAAACCATTTTTATTGTTAAAATAGAATATATGATATGTATTAAATCATATTTAAGTTTTTAGAACCATTATATATTTATATAATATTTATTAATAGTACAAAACCAGTTTCTGATGATTAAAAACCCACTAGAATAATATAAATAATTATCACTCACATTTATATAATGATTCATCCTCACCCTAAAACACCAAATAACATATTTAACTATTCAATCTTTTGGATGTTCAGTAATAACATATAAATTTGAATCTGGATAGCTATTCTCATTTTAAATGAATATCCATATTTTTATATAAGTAAAACAGTCATGAAAACCATGGAAACCAACTCTCCAGAATGATGAAATTGACTATCGAAACACATAAAAATGCCATAAATGAACATAATAAAATTATAAAAAATAATGTTATCAAATAAATGGTCCTAACATAATTGATTAATAGACATAATTTTATTATATGGGACATTATGTTCATGTGATGAATAGATTAATATAAGGTATGGGATACTAAGTGATCCTTTATTTTTCATTCGAGTTACCCATTCTCTCTCTATCTACAAAAATTTAATGATTCATTATTTTTGTGTAAATTTTATAAATTCTTTTTAAAATTTCAAAACTCATTTATCAAAATCATATAATCCTTATTTAATGGGGAAAAGATATTTTAAAAAGGTTACCATCTAAATTCGTCTAAAAACAGTCATAATTAAATGGAAATTACCATTTTATCACACATTTTTAAGTTCACACATTATCTTTTCTAAAAAACCATTATTTTTTTAATATCACCCATTTAATCATGGGAAAATATATTTCTTCATTTATGGTTCTATTATGAAAAACATTCCTTTTAATCTTTTAAGGATATTTAATATTTTCTATAAATCACACTGAATTGTGTCATTTTTAATGTCTCTTAAAAAATATTTTTAGAAGTTTGCACTTTAGTTTGACATAAATAATCATGAAATCTTCCTATTTTTTCCTTATTAATGTCCATTTACTATTTAAATCCAATATTGTATGTACACTATTATGATATTTATTTTTCTTATGCCTTTTGACAAGATTATGATACCTAATTAATTCTTTGGGAAACATTGTGCTATATTTTTCATCTGACACACATATGAATGAACATATTGTTATGGATAAAACCAAATACTTCTCTAATTCATTATATAATTTTATTCGCATTATACATCATGATGGGATAAAGAGTGAACCTGATTCATTTATTTGACTTTGTTCTCTAGGTGAAATGGTCTTGACAGTTATCTTTCACTCATGAATATGTCATGTTATGTGTTGTTCCCACATTCCAATAATGCCAAATCCTATTTCCTTATTCTATAAATGATATGATTCCCTATGTTTATTAATTTTCTATACCTTTTTATTCCATCATTTAATTCCTTTTAACCCATGTTCATTTCTTTATTATTATATTTAGTCCATTATTAGATTTCTAGCTCATCCTTTTTTCACATATTATTCAAGTTATCCTATGAGGAAATATGTGGTAAATGGAAGTGAAGATATTGTTATGGATGAATAAAATAATTTTGTTTTGTTTTGTTTCAATGTTTTCAATTTTATGTACCAAATCATCAAAAGATATTAGACATTATGACCCTTGGAGTGTAATTGGATGGTTAATTATGATTCAAATTATGTAACAATATGTGTAAAATTTCAGGGCCATTATAGTTTGTATTATATTAAGGTCTAGTTTATTTTGGGATTAGGAATAATGAACTTCACCAAGTACCCTAGGGACAAATATATCACCGTGGATAACCTAGATTGAAACACATGGTGTTATATGTTAGGATATACATTTTATTTATATGCTTATCCTTATATGTTAAATTTTTTCATTTTTAATTATTATTAGATAAGTATTCAGTTACAATAATAATAATTTATTTTCCTTATATATTGGTTGGAAATACAATATCACTATCAAATAATAAATGTGATAGGAATGGCCTAATAATACCCGAAATATGATTGGAATAGTTTCTCAAAACACCATGAAAATAATTTCACAACCAACCCAGGTTGTGAATATTAACATCAATCAAATGGAACTCCCCCTTTTCACAAGAAAGAGAATGTTCTGGTTGAATAATTTATGCCAAAAAGGAATCCCATGTTTAATGGATATTATAATAACATCATTGTGGAATAATGGATTAGCTCAACTGAGAAGATATTTGTAAGGACCCAACCTTAAACATTACATAATCTCTAATTATGTCAAGAATTCACATTGAGGATCTTTTCACAACAATAAAACTCCTTAAATAAAACAAGCGTTCTTTTCTTGATATAAATCATCTTGAATACTTCGTTTCTCTTACCCTTACTTATAACCTGTGAAAAAACTTTCAAAAACATGGGATGAGCATAAAAATCTCAGTGAGGGTTACAAAATAAGGAAAGGAAACATTAACCCATCAATAAATACAAATCAATGTAACCATAATTTTCAATCATAACATACCATCTGAAATCATAATATTTATGAATAACACAAAGTAATCATAAATCATAAAGGTAACATGAGGAATCCATATCATACATACATTTTAGCTATCACAGCTACAGTGGGAGTCTCATTTGGAATACCCATCATAGTATATTCCCTAAATCTCTTAGGATAAGCATTCAAATTTACCTCCACCATGTCACCCAATGCTTTGGAGAGCTATCTCAGGCTCAGCCGCCCTAGGTTTATCACAGAACCACCCGTATACGTAACAGTGCCCAATAACCATAACATATTCAAAACATATAACACTAGCATAAAGGATAAATACCATTTACACATTCCAATCACAATATATCAAATAAAGATATTGAAATTAATGATGATTTATCAAATAATTTTCAAAAAAAATTAAAACATTTAATAAAGAGATTTTTGAATCAAAGTGTCCAATACCACCTTGATGCGTTTAAATGAATTATCATTTGAAATAATTAAGATCCATATAAATAAATCCTAAAACCCATTTTGAAAACATGGACATTAATGAGAAATATTTAGGAGAATAATTATTTTAAACATTTAAAATGATATTTCCGTTAATGAGTTTTTAACAAAAAGAGAGACACTTGAATACAAATAATTAAGGAATAAAATTTGATCAAGACATTATAATACCATGAGAATAAATGGATTCATGATATAATATTCCAATGGAAACTATATACACCACATAAGAGTACATCGGTTCATAACAACAGTGAATTCTCAATGGAATGTGAATTCAGACAAAATCACTTATAAAAAACTGTATCCTTAGATTACGGATAAATCAATTACATAATAAAGTGAGAAAAATAATAATACACTCAATATAAGTTGATATTAAGTGTTAAAAAATCCTAGGATATTCAAAAATATTCATAGCATGACACAACCAAGAAGTAGAAGTTTAACCCAAAGAAATGAAATTGGGTGAAGAAGTTCCCTTACAGAAATTTGAGAGCCTAACAATGTCACTTCAAAAATTCAGAAAATGAATTGATGAGAGAGAAAAGGGAATCTCATCACATGGAAATAAAATTTACAGCAAAAAGGATATATAAGAACATATCCCAAGAAAAATAAGATGCAAATTAAAAGAAATAACAAAAATAAGTCTTTTAAAATGCGAAGGGTGAAAGGTTCCCTTACTGATTTGGTAACTTACGAAACATACACCCCATAAAAGATGGACCATACAATGAAGATTTAAATACCAATAAATTTAATTATATTACATAATTAATAATATCATGTGATGTACATTAAACACACAAAAAAAAATAGTGGCAATATAGAATGAATCTCACCAGAATAAAAAGTGAGATGAAAACCCCTTACCACGTTGTAATCAATCGAGTCGTATGACCAAAAGTTAATAACAACCAAATGAAGGAAAGAATAACATGTATATAAAGAGAATCATGATAATATATATCAAATGGTATTACCCAATACACCACATGTATTAAATAAGTGGAGAACAATGGAAATATCATGGAATTGAACATGAGATAAGAAATCCCTTACCTTGTATCTGTCTTGACTTGTTTGTTCCTTGTTCTTACGGAATAATAAACTTAATTTAATTTATACTGGATTAAGAAACTTTTTCAAGTATATTATTCCTTTTAAATAATTTATTTCAATTTTATAAACATTATGTAATAATTTAAGTTAATAATGGTCATTTTGTCGATATTTGGTATTTGAGTAAAAATGAACACCTTATAATTACAAGTTGTCCTTGTGGTCAAGATTACATTATCATTAGAAGGATATTCATGATTTAGATATCATATATATCATATATATCCAGCATATATATATAATTACCTGGGTTTTAAACATTACATAATCTTGAATAAAATGAATAATTCACATTGAGGATCTTTTTAGGGTTAGAGTTTTAGAGAATTAAGACAAATCTGTTACATCTCAAAAGATTACAAAGTATACACTCATACTCCGTTTCCTTTTTTTTTCACAAAATAAAAACTCTTAAAAAGAAACATGTCTAGTTCCATGTTATAGATAACATGTCTTTCAATGATCCCATCCTTGACCCTATCCATATTTATGTCTTGTAGAAAACATTTCAAAAACATGGGATGAGCATAAAAATCTCTGTAAGGGATGTACAAATATGGAAAGAAAACCATTAGTCCATGTATACATAAAAATCAATGAAATCATACTTTTCACATAAAACATAAGCACTTTAACATACCTCATGAAATCATAATATTTATGAATAACTCATAGAAATCATAATATATAAAGGTAACTTGAGGCATTCATAACATTCTTACATAGGGAGTATCCCTCATGGTTATGTGTGGAATACCCATCACAATATATTCCCTAAATCTCTTAGAATAAACCTTAGAGTTTAACTCATTCACATTACCCAATGCATTGGAGAGCTATTACAGGCTCACCCGCCCTTTTTTTATCACAGAACCACTGGTCTTCATAAATAATTCCCAAGAACCATAACAAAATTGTAACACATAAAACATGCATAAAAGAAACATAACATTTTCCACATTTCAGTCACAAGATATCAATACAACACATTGATATAATCAAATCATTATAAAAAACATTTTCACTATGAAAATAAAAGAACAATTAAAACATTTTATTTATTCTTCATTTTAAAAAAAGATATGTCTTTTATAGGAAGCCAAATCTCAAATAATGGTCACGGTGGCGGAGAAGTCGTTGTCTCCTCATACGTAAGACAAAAATATTCCCTTTTTCCATTTAGTAAAAAACTTAGTAAAAAAAGATTCCCTTTGAGTAAAAGTAAAAGTAAAAGGGTTTTATACACCATATAAGAGAAAGTTGTGTATGAAACAAATTATTCCTCAATGAAAGGAGATTGAGACAAAGTCCTTTACAAAGACGGTATCCTTGGATTAAGGATAAATCAATTATGTTACTATGTGTGACAAATATAAATACACCCAATATAAAATGATATTAATTGTAAACCAATAAAATTTCATCCAAAAATATTCATAGTATGACATAATCAAGAAGTAGAGGTTTATCCCAATGAATAGAAATTGGGTTAAGCAGTCCCCTTACAGAAATTCGAAAGCCTAAGTATGTCATTTTAAAATTCAAAAAATGAGTCTATAAGAGATAAAAAGGGTATGTAATCACTTGGAAATAGAAATTACATCAATAAGGATATATAATAACATATCTCAACATAATAATATGTAAATTAAAAGACATAACCAATGGAAGTCTTTTAAAAATAGGAGGGTGAACGGTTCCCTTACTGATTTGGGTAACTTTTGAAACGTACACCCCATGAAAGAAGGGTCTTAAAATGAAGAGGGAAATACCCATAAATTAAATTATATTACACAAGTAATACAATAATTTTATGTACATACACCACACAAAAGGAAATAGTGACAAATGTAGCATGAATCTCATGGAAGAAAATGTGAGATAAAAACCCCTTACCTTGTTGTGATCAATCGAGTCGTATGACCAAAAGATAATAAACAACAAATTTTTAATATAATTCCATGAATATAAATTGAATAATGATAATATATTTGAAATGGAAGCACACAATACACCACATGCAATAAATAATTGGCGAATAATGGAAATCTCAGGGAATTAAAAGTGAGATATGAAATCCCTTATGAAAATTAATGAGCCTAACGGCGCCACTTAAAACATACAAAAATGGATTGATGAGATAAAATAGGGTCTCTAAACATATGAACATAAAATTTACAGTAATAGGAATATAAAATAACTCCCCAAACATAAGAAAGAGGAGCTTAAAAGTAATGATATAAAAAGAGTACTTAAAAAGAAAGAGAGAGGTCGGATCCCTTACCTCAAGTCCGACTTGTCATGTTCGTTTCATTATATTACTGAATAATATACTTTGATCAATTTATAATTGTTTAAGGACCTAACTAAATTTTTATTATTCAATTTATATCACATATTATAATGTTATAATAATTAGTTAATTATGTTAGTCCATATCAGACGTTTTTGTCAATGTTCAGTACATGAGTCCAGAATGAATTCATTTGAAAAGAAATGTCCATGTACTTATAAGTACATAATATCCAAGATAGTATTAATTATTTATATATCATATATATCCAGTATATATCCATTTTATACTATTCCATAACATATGGAGATAAAAAATAAAATGCACTGTTGATGGAGACGGTAGGTCGTACGTACGCATGAACGCTACTTTCATTTCTTTGTCACATTAATGGAATTAAAAATAAATGATATATATATATATATTATAACTACCATATAATATATATTTTATATATGTCACATAAGTTCATTAATTTCATTCTTTATACATTCGATGTATTGCATGAACGAGTCACATCACTTGAGGGGGCGGTAGTCCAGACATCCTCAAATGAAATTATTGCATTTGCACCACATGAAAAGCATAAAGATATGTTTTAAATATAAAATACAGAAGAATATAGAGGAAATAAATATAATATATATCATAAATAAATATAGTGTCATCATAATCGCCACTATGAGAGGTGGTAGGAGAAGATTGAACAATCATCATTTCGTGAGGCAGTAATTCACCATCCCTAGAAACAGTCCATTCCTTACACATTAGATGGAGGTGTCTGTAAGTGTATCTCGAAATATTATCATAAAAACATCCTAGTATATTTAAGATACTGGTTTTTTTACAAAATAAAGTAATAAAAAGAGTTTAGGGGGTTGGAAAATCAAAATAATACAAAAGAACATAAGAGAAGACATTACCTTAAATCGGGTAACTCCCTTTGGTTTGAACCAAAATGGTTTCTTGAAGAGCTTTATGCCTAAGGTAATTCTTATAGGATGAATAGAGGGATATGTAGAGACAAAATGAGCAGATTTTGGTCAAGCCAAAGGCTTTATAGGTGTGTGTAAGGGGGTAGTGGTGGGGGCCTTTTATAAGAGGGAGGGGGGCACTCTTGGAATGTTTTAAAATGTTAATTTATTATAAAATTATTTTCGGATTTTAATGGCCCCACAATGATATATTTCGAGGATAAGGTGATAATGTTTCGAAATCCACCCATCCAATAGGTTTTAGACAAGTGTAAGTATTAGTTTTTACCATATATTTTCATTTTATTTAAATCATTCATTAATAAGGTAATCACTGCATCATCATGGTGTCATAAATAAATAAATTTATTTATATTCAAAAAACGATAAAAAGGTTACCATGATTTAGGAAATATTTTTATCTTTCTAATGACTATTTATAGTCTAAGAGATAATTTATGTAAAAAAATTAAAATTGTTTTACTTAGGTGATACATACTTTGGTTATATTTCCCTTTCTTAAAAAAAACATGATAAAAGGTCACTATCACACTAAAGTGATTCCATGGGGTCCCAAAGTTGGAAAAAGGAATACCATGGTCGGCCATGACACCACCAATATCATTAGGACACATGTTGGGGTCATTTTGTATTTTTTATAATATTACTTTATTACCCTTAACTACTCGATTACTAATGAATCACGATACTTAAAGATAATTATCGTCATTGCTATTCATAAGGTCAAAAAACAAAAGAGTATAAATTACATTATTTGGAACTTCTGATTCAAAATATGGAACCGATTTTACCAAATTCCAACCAGAGAAATTGCAGCAATTAATTTAAAAAATAATTCTCGTGGTCAAAACCAAAGATGGGTTTTTAAGAAGTAAAATTTATCAAAAGATTGACTTGTTTTAACATCCAATAGAAATTTGAAATTAAATCCATTGACCATAATCGTATTAAATGATAAAAAAATAATTCAATTAAACTTTAAAACCAATTAAAATGACAATCTAACTATTCAAATAAATATGATGAAAAGGCAATTTTGAATTAAAATGCTGTATTTTTCACTATTCATTAAAAAATGAACATTATCAGAAAAATACCAAAAATTCACCCATACACTA
The DNA here is from genome assembly GCA_963277665.1 of Viscum album. Classification (NCBI taxonomy): domain Eukaryota; kingdom Viridiplantae; phylum Streptophyta; class Magnoliopsida; order Santalales; family Viscaceae; genus Viscum; species Viscum album. The sequence goes on from OY728122.1 coordinate 1,185,910,395, forward strand.
TATTTGATATTCCAAATTCAAAAATTATTTCCATTTTACCAAATTCAAAATATATAAGTTTCATTGATTAATTTTATAATTAATTCTCACTGTCAAAAAAATAGTGTGTTTTTAGGAAACAATATCTATCAAAAGATTGACACTTGTTTATGTCCAATTTCAAAGTGAAATTAATTCCAATGACCACCATTTGATTAAATGGAAAAAATATATTTTAAATACACTTTAAACTAAATTAAAAAGATAATATATCCTTATAAATAAATTTGATTAAAAAGCACTTTTCAAATAAAATACAGTATTTTTCACTATTCATTAAAAATGGATTTTATAAAAAAATACCAAAAATTTACCCAAAGTATATTTTGATGATATGAATCTAAAGAATAATTTTATTTTGTCAAAATAAACATATTAAATTTTCAAAAAGTGTATTTAAAAAGGGTTCACCATCAAAAGGCAAATAATCATCCTTTTAAAGAATATTAGAATATTTACGCTTAAAATTTGATTCATTCGCATTTTAAGCCTCTATCATTTATTGGACAAATGTAAAAATATTTAAAAAAATATATAATAACTTTTAAGTTAGTTTTGTTCATTCCCTCCATTACATCGTCTAGGATTTTACTACCAAATAATATTATTATATTATTAGCGTCCAACATAAGATTTCAATGAAACTCGTTGTTGCGTATGGGGTACACCATCGAACATAGAATCCCCTTTAAAGTAATATCAATATTTTATTCACAAATATTAATAAATATGAATATGTAATATTATTTATTTACCTGGGATGTTACATCCTTACCCCCTTTTGGAAATTGCGTCCTCACAATTTTAAAATTGGGCTCTGAAATTTCATTAAAAGCCCCACATCGGAAAAGGAGTCAATTAAACTATCACTTTAAAAGAATGAAAGAAAATTAAAAAGGTCACAAAAGGAAAAAGATACTAGAATTACCTGAAAACATGGATATGGAGAAGAAAATAAACTGTCAAGTTCTGATGGAGAGTGATGGGAAAATATGTCTAGGAGAAAGTTAACCACCAGAAAATCGCAAACTTGTGATGGGTTAAACAGTATTTGATTACCCAATAAGAAAAGTTAACAGACAACATTTTTGTTTTAAGTTACCTTTCATTGAGGAATTTATTTATGAGCTTAACTAAAACATAAGGAAATCATACTTACTTGTCTTTTAGACTTTCATCTCTTACTATATTTCTTACAAAGACCCATATTTTCTCGAAAAGGTGAGTAATTAGGATGACTTGTTCACATTAAGAGTGCTATAATCAACTTCAAGAGAATCACCTTATCCACAAAAGGGAGCTATATATTTCCCATGTGTTTAGACCTTAACCAGAACCAAAAAAAGGTTAGTACAATATCAGATAATCCCCAAAAAGGATAATCCTTTATAAAAAGAAAATCTATTCATAATCTCCAAAATTTGTCCAACAAAACCCAAAGTTCAACAAAGACTATTCGATAAACAATTGTCCAAAAAATTCATCAAATTAAACCAAAATAAGATTGAAACCCAAATCTCTAAAGGAATTAATCACATAGTCTTCCAAGGGATATCTTAACATTTATCTCCAAATAACATTAGTTGCTCTTAAAGTATCATATTGAAAATTAATTAACCTAACCATATATCCTCTATGATAGGTCAATAATTTCTTAGATAAGCAAAAAATAATCTTATTCTTGATTTATAAAATCATCTAACTAAAAATAATTTGTCATACTGACTAGGGACTTCATGTAGTCCAGTGGTAGGAGAAAAATACCAGTCGCACTTTGGCTGTGGGTTCGATTCCCACATCTTTGTCCGATGCGACAGGTTGTCACATAGTCTGTGTGTTGTCCTTTTTCTGAAACTATATAATTCTTAAAAACATTCCCAAAAATGTAATAAATTCATCAAAAATAACCATAACATAATTTAACCTCAAGTTTATCTCATGCCTTTCATTTTCTATCATAACATATATTAACCCATAATTACCTCAAAAGTAAGGATTATATAAACCCTAATGGTTACCTTTATAATTATTACCTGAACTTCCACATCAGGTTGGTTCTCTCATACATGGTGAATTAGAGAACTCACCAAGGTTCAAGAGGTTAATCATGAATCCTTGATAGTTGGTATACAATAACCATGAGATTCATCATTGAATCCCCCATTTCATCCAGTCTCTTAATTAGAAAAACACTACAGTTTCCTTCATACTGATTTTCCCTTTGGTTCCTGCTAGATCCATCCATTTACTAAAATAAAAAATGTTAGTGTGATTATATCGAAAAAATCATCATGTATTGAAGAGGAATATAAACACTAATATATACTTATCCAAGATATCTCAAACTCATACTGACTTTCGAAAATAACAATGACCCCATCTAATATAATAACCTTTGTGGTTATACACAACTTTTCACTTATGCTTTAACAACACAGTAACCTCTAAAGTTATCTAAACCAACCTTTGATACCAACTATAAGGACTCGGCCTTAAAACATTACATAATATTTAATTAAATGAATAATTCACATTGAGGATCTTTTCAGGTTTAGAGTTTTAGAGAATTAGGACATAACTATTATATCTCAAAAGAATACAATGTAGACACTCCTGCTCAGTTTCCATTTTTTTCACAAAATAAAAACTCTTAAAAAGAAACATATCTAGTTCCATGTTTTAGATAAAATGTATTTCCATGATCCCATCTTTGACCCTATTCATCTTTAAGTCATGTAGAAAAAATTTCAAAAACATGTGATGAGCATAAAAAGCTCAGTTAGGAATGTAAAAAAAACGGAATGAAAAACATAGGTCCATGTATACATAAAAATAAATGAAATCATACTTTGGAAATAAAACATATTCACTTTAACATGCCTCATGAAATCATAAGATTTATGAATAACTCATAAAAATCACAAGACATAATGTTAACTTGAGGCATTCATAACATTCTTACATAGGGAGTAACCCTCATGGTTACGCGTGGAATACCCATCACAGTATATTCCCTAAAACATTTCGGAGAAACCTTAGAGTTTAACTCATTCGCATTACCCAATGCATTGGAGAGCTATCACGGGCTCACTGGCCCTTATTTATTCACAGAACCACCCATCTTCATAAACAAGTCCCAAGAACCATAACATAATCGTATCACATAAAGCATGCATAAAGGAAACATAACATTTCCACATTTCAATCAAAAGATATCAATACAAGACATTGATATAATCAAAAAATTATCAAAACCATTTTCAATACGAAAATAAAAGAAAAAGTAAAAAAGGGTATTTATTATTCATTTAAAAATGTTATGGCTTGTAGAGGAAGCCGAAACTCAAATAATGGTCATGGTGGCGGAGAAGTCATTGTCGCCACATACGTAAGACAAAAACATCCCCTTTTTTCATTTAGTAAAACACTTAGTATAAAAAGATTCATTTTGAATAAAATTAAAAGTAAAAGGGGTTTATACACCATATAAAAGAAAGTTGTGTATAAAACAAAATTTGCCTCAATGAAAGGAGATTGAGACGAAGTCCCTTACAAAGACGGTATCCTTAGATTAATGATAAATCAATTTTGTAAAGATGTGTGACAAATATAAATAAACCCAATATAAGAGGATGTTATGTGTAAACCAATCAGAAGTCATCCACGCATATTCATATTATTACATAATCAAGAAGTAGAGGTTTAACCCAAAGAATAGAAATTGGGTTAAGCAGTTCCCTTACAGAAATTCGACAGCCTCACGACGTCACTTTAAAATAAAAAAAAGAGTATATGAGAGATAAAAAGGGTATCTCATCACTTGGAAATAGCATTTATATCAATACAGATATATAAGAACATATCCCAATATAAGAAGATGTAAAATAAAAGACCAAACAAAAGGAAGTCTTTTAAAAATAGGAGGGTGAAAGGTTCCCTTACTGATTTTGGTAACTTTTGAAACGTACACCCCATGAAAGAGGGGTCATAAAATGAAGATGTAAATACCAATAAATTAAATTATATTTCACAAGGAATATAATAATTGGTAGTACATACACCACACAAAGTTAAATAGTGGAAAATGTTGCATGAATCTCATAGGAAAAAAAGTGAGATAAAGACCCCTTACATTATTGTGATCAATCGAGTCGTATGACCAAAAGATAGTAAACACCCAATTAATCACATAATACCATGAATATAAATAGAATCATGATAATATATATGAAATGGCAGCACAAAATACACCACATTCAATAAATAAGTGGAGAATAAGTGAAATCTCCGGGAATTAAAAGTGAGATAAGAAATCCCTTACAAAAATTTGGAAGCCTAATAACACCACTTAAAACTTCAAAAAATGGATTTATGAGATAAAATAGGGTCTATTATCATATGAAAATAAAATTTACAGTAAGAGGAATATAAAATAGCATCCCCCCAACATAATAAATAGGATCTTAAAAGGAATGACATAAAAGAGAGTACATAAAAAGAAAGAGAGAGGTCAGATCCCTTACCTCAAGTCTGAATTGTCTTGTTCGTTTCATTATATTCCTAAATAATAAACTTTGGTAAATTTATTACTATATAAGGACCTAATTTAAATTTTAATATTAAATTCATATCACATATTATAATGTTATAATAATTAGTTAATTATGTGAGTTCATATCAGACATTTTTGTTGATGTTCGGTACATAAGTCAAGAGTGAATTTGTTTGAAAAGAATTGTCAATGTAGTTATAAGTACATCATCTCCAGAATAGTATTGATGACTTAAATATCATATATATATAGTATATATTAATCTCATACTATTCCATAAAATTTGGAGATAAAAAATGAAATGCACCGTTCATGGGGATGGTAGGCTGTACGTATGCATGAACGCTACTTTCATTTCTTTGTCACATTAATTGAATTAAAACTAAATGATATATATATATATATATATTAATTACAGTATAATATATATTTTATATAGGTCACATATGTTCATTAATTTCATTCTTTATACATTCCATCTATTGCATGAAAAAGTCATATCGCTTGAGGGGGCTGTAGTCCACACTTCCTCAAATGAAATTATCGCATTTGCACAACATGGAAAGTATAAAGGTATGTTTTAAATATAAAATACAGAAGAATATAGAGGAAATAAATATAATATATATCATAAATTAATATATTTCCATCATAATGGCCACTATGAGAGGTGGTAGGAGAATATTGAGCAATCATCGTTTTGTGAGGCAGTAATTCACCATCCAGAGAAATAGTACGTTCCTTACCCATTAGATGGAGGTGTGTGTAATTTTAGCTCGAATAGTTATCATAAAAACATCCTAGTATTATGAAGATACTAGTGTTGTTAAAAAATAAGGGAACAAAAAGAGTTTAGGGGTTTGGAGAAGAAAAATAAAATAAAAGAACATAAGAGAAGACATTACCTTTAAATCGGGTAACTCCCTTTGGTTTGAACAAAAAGGGTTTCTTGAAGAGCATTATGACTAAGGTAATGATTATAGGATGCAGATAGGGATATGGGGAGATGAAATGAGCATGTTTTGGTCGAGCCAAAGGCTTTATAGGTTTGTGTAAGGGGGTAGAGGTGGGGTCCTTTTATAAGAGGGAGGAGGGGCACTCTTGGAATGTTATAAAATGTTATTTTATTATAAAATACTTTTCAAATTTAACGGTCCCAAAATGATATATTTCTATGATAATGTGATAAGTGTTTGAAATACACCCATACAATAGGTTTTAGATATGTGTAAGGCTTATATATTACCTTATATTTTCGTTTTATTTAAATCGTTCATTAATGAGGTAATCACTGCATCATCATAGTGTCATAAATAAATAAATTTATTTAATGTCTAAAAATTAAAAAAAAAAATCCCATGATGTAGGAAATATTTTTATATTTCCAATGACTATTTATAGTCTAAGATATAATTTATGTAAATAAAATAAAATTGTTTTACTTAGGTGATACATACTTTGGTTATATTTCTCTTTCTTAAAAAAATATGATAAATGATCATTATCACACTAAAGTAATTCCATGGGGTCCCAAGGTTGGCACAAGGAATCCTATGTTCGTACATGACACCAAAAATATAATTAAGACACATGTTGGGGTCATTTTTTATTTTTTATAATAGTACATTGTTACCCTTAACTACCGGATTACTAATTAATCACGATACTTAAAGATAATTACCGTGATTACTATTCATAATGTCCAAAAAAAGAGTCTTAATTACATAATTTGTACCTTCTGATTCCAAATATAGAATCCATTTTACCAAATTCCAACCAGATAAATTTCAGTAATTAATTTAAAAATAATTCCCGTCGTCAATACCGAAGATGGGTTTTAAGAAGTAAAATTTATCAAAAGATTGACTTGTTTTTACATACAATTGAAAATTGAAATTAAATACATTGACCATAATTGTATTAAATGATAAAAAAATAATCCAATTACACTTTAAAACCAATTAAAATGACAATCTAAATATATAAATAAATTTGATGAAAATGAAGTTATGAATTAAAATGTTGTATTTTTCACTATTCATTAAAAATGAACATTATCAGAAAAATACCAAAAATTAACCCTAAGAAATATTTGATATTAAAAATTCAAAAATGATTTCCATTTTACCAAATTAAAAACATATAAGTTCCATTAATTAATTTTATAATTAATTCCCACTATCAAAACAAATAGCGTGTTTTTATGAAATAATATCTATCAAAAGATTGACACTTCTTTATTTCCAATTTCAAAGTCAAATTAATTCCAATGACCACCATTGGATAAAATTGTAATATAATATATTAACTAAACTTTAATCCCAATTAAAAAGATAATCTATCCTTATAAATAAATTATATTAAAAACAACTTTTGAAAAAAAATACAGTATTTTTCACTATTCATTGAAAATGAATTTTATCAGAAAAATACCAAAAATTTCCCCAGAGTATATTTTGATGATACTAATATAAAGAAGAATTTTATTTTGTCAAAATAAATATATGAAATTTTCCAAAAGTGGATTTAAAAAGGTTTCTCCATCAAAAGGCAGTTAATCGACCTTTTAAAGAATATTAGAATATTTATGCTTAAAATATGATTCATTCGCATTTTAAGCCTCTAACAATTATTGGATAAATGTAAATATATTTAACAAACATATATAATCACATTATAGTTAGTTTTGCTCATTCCCGCCATGAAATTGGCTAGGTTTTTATTACCAAAGGGTATTATTATATTATTAGTGTGCAACGTAATATTTCAAAGAAACTCGTTGTTGCGTATTGGGTACGCCATCGAACATAACATCCCCTTTAAAGTAATATCAATATTTTATTCAGAAATATTAATAAATAAGAAAATTAAATATTATTTATATACCTGTGATGTTACAATATGTGTATTTTTAATAATACATAACAATTATATGTAAGAAATGAAATGCACCGTTCATGGAGACGGTAAGCCGTACGTACACATGAACACTAATTTCATTTCAATTTCATATTTTAATTGAATGAAAAATTAATGATAAATTGTTATATTATAATTTCAGTATAATATATTAGATAAATTCAAAAACTCAATCTTTTATATGTCCCACATATGGTATGAATGAGTCATATCACTTTGAGGGGGCGGTAGTCCGCACTTCCTCAAATGAAATTATCACGTTTACCCACAATGGAAACCATAACTGTATGATATAAATTAAAAACACAAAATCATAAAGAAAACATAAACATAATATATATCATATAAAAATATAGTTACATCATAATGTCCACCATAAGAGGCGATATGAGATAATTGTACAATCATCATTTCGTGAGGCGTTATTTTGCCATCCACAGAAATAGAATGTTCTTTACCCATTAGATGGAGGTGTATGTAAGTGTAGATTTAATACTTCTCATAACAAAATCCTTGTATATTGAGTATCCCGGTGTTGTTATAAAAGAAAGGAATAAATAGAGTTTAGGGGTTGGAGAAGTAAAAAAAAATAAAATAATTTAAGAGAAACCTTTACCTTTAAATCAGGAAACTCCATTTGGTTAGAACCAAAATGACTTCTTGAAGTGCCTTATGTCTAAGGTAAGGCTTATAATAAGAGTATAGGGATATTGGGAGCTTATTTGGGCTAGGGTTGGAAAGCCAAGTAGCTTGAGAGGTGTGAAGAATGTGTTCCAAGTGAGGGATTTTTATAAGGGGGGGATGGGTTCTTTAGAAAAGTGTGAAAATATTATTTTATTATATAATGATTTTCGGTTTCTAATGATCCAAAAATAATTTATGTAAAATAAAAGCTGACTAATGGTCTAAATAAATCAATCCAATAATAATTGCATAGGTTTTTGATGTTATTTTAATATTTATAATCTTATTTTTTAAATCATTTACTAATAAGGTAAATACTACATCATTTCTCTATCATAAATAATTTTATTTATTTGATGTATAAAAATTATAAAACAAATACGATGATGTGGGAAATATTTTTAGATTTCAAATTAATATTTATATTCGAAATGATTACTTACATAACCCTAGGTAAAAATTAATTTACTAAAAGATATTTGTTTGTGTCATTTTTGTCTTTACTTTAAATTAATTAATCTGAAGTGTCATTATCACTACCAAGTGGCTCAGTGGGGTCCCAAAATGGACCCACATATTCCCATGGTCGTCTATGACTCATCCAATTAGGTTAGGACAATTTTTAAGGTAATTTTGTATTATTATAATATTCTTTTCACCTTGAATTACCCTTTTTACCTTTAACTGAGGTAAATAAAAGTCAGAAGTTACTATTCACCCAAAAATTATTTTCATCTTATTGAACCACATTATACTTACCAATAAAAACTATGTAAGTATGATTTTGTAAATTCAATTCATAGTAGCGGTAAAATTTCATTAAAATGAAAAATTCGGTTTTTTAACTACTACTTAATGGTTTCACTATTCATCAAAAATTGATGTTTTTCAGAAAAATACCAAAAATTCATCACTGGATATATATGATATTACAAATTCTAAAATTATTTTTATATTACAAATTTAAAAACATAAGAGTTTAATTAATTAATTTAAAATTAATTCCCATTGTCAAAACAAATAGCGGGTTTTTAAGAAACAATATCTATCAAAAGATTGACAATGGTTTATATACAATTTCAAAGTGAAATTAATTTCAATGGCCCCATTGGATTAAATGGTAATAATATAATATAATTACAAATTAAAACCAATTAAAAAGAGAATATAACCATATAAATAAATTAGAATAAAAGACGGGTTTGAATTAAAATACAATATTTTTTACTATTTATTAAAAAATGAACTTTATCAGAAAATTACCAAAAAATTACCCAATGTAAATTTTTATTTCCTGATTCTAAATAAGAATTTTATTTTTTAAAATATAACATATAAAAGTGACCAACCCTATATTTAAATAGGGTTCTCCATTAAAAGTCGGTAAGTCGACCTTTTAATGAATATTAGAGTATTTGTTCTTAAAATTGGATTCATTCCCATTTTAAGCCTATTAATATTATTGGATAATTGTAAATACATTTAACAAACATGTATAGTCATATAGTAGTTAGTTATATTCATTCTCTCTAATAAAACGACTTGTCATTAACTACCATTTAAAACGATAATATTTTAATATTTCTTAGTATGATTCAACATTGTGTGCAACATAAGACTGTGGAGAAACCCATTGCTACGTGTCAATTATACCCTTGAATATAACATCCCATTTAAAATTAATATTTAATTCAAAATTTTTAGTAAATATCAAAATGTGATATTTTTATTTTCACAGGATTTTAAAATATTTTCATTCCTTTATTTTTAGAAGAAGATATATTTGTGCTGAAAGTCTAACATTTTGGTGGGGATGCCAGTCAGTGGTGTAAATAAATAAATATCACAATTTTTAAAGAGGAAATTGATTCCATTTAAATAGAATATTACAAAAAAATATTTTTCAACAAATATTTCTCTCAAAGCCTCCATCATAATATTAGAAGGGAGTTCCTTGGTCTGAAACAAAAGATATATGTTTCTATTAGAGCAGACGGGGAAAACCTCACAAGGCTTTAAATATATGCCCCTGGATTTGTCATAAATAATTAAATAAAGGTGGATCAATACTTTATCAGACACAAGCTGATTCTATGAATAGAGTTTTATATCAGGGACTTTGATAGATAGGAGGAGGTTTTCCTTTGTTCACTTATGGTTGAAATGTTTATTAGAGAATCATAGTGGTCTCATGGGCCTAGAAATAAAATGATGAAATTGGTGTTTAATATGGGAGCATCAACCAATAAATCACATGAGGGAAAGAAGACCCAAAATCCCATGTGTTATTGTGTGTGAAGAAGAATCTTGGAAACTACATAAAGGTAACCAAGATATGCTTCAAATGTGGGGTAGATGGGCGTATGGATAATAAATTCTTACTAGATGTGAATAATACTACCAATTTAGAATAATAATGGATGGTTCTAATCAATAATTATCTTATAGTTGAGTGTTACAACTTAATGGGACATGATTATTATGTAAGCCATTTCCCTAAGCCAAGGGCTGTTGGAGGAAATCAACAACCACAACCTTTATGTTAGTATGGAAAGGAATATGTTATCACTACTACTGAAGTGGAACCTAAAAATGATGTGGTGACATGTATGCCGGTTATTCCTTCATGAATAGAGAATGTACTAGTTTATTCAGTTTCTACACAATCATTAATATTTTTCATGTTTATTATACCTATTAAAAAAACAAATCAAAATATAGAGGTTGAGTTATTTGTGAGAAAAAAGGGTGAAATTATACAATCGTACATATATAAATAATCCCCAAATTATATTTGTGGTCTAAACCTCCTAGAATATATTTTCATACATTATTTGGTGGAGTTAGATGCTATATTGGGCATGGATTGACTATATTTATACAAATACAACATCAAATACCAACAATAGGATATCACACATCACATCCATAATGATACTCTTATTCACTATAAGTGTAAGGAGGAAGATGAATCCCTGTTAGAATCATCCTCTTAATTGTGGATATTATTGCCTTATGAGAAAGCATATCTTTGTCTAATGATTAAGACAAATGATAGAATCAGGTTCAAAGTCATTCCCAATGTGAGGGACTACAGTTATGTATTTGGTAAATAATTACATGGTCTTCCCCCAAAATATAGATTTTTATTTCCGAATTAATAATATTCTTGGCTTGCTACCTATATCAATGAAACCTTAAATAAGGGACACCATTGAACGAGAATAAATGAAGAAGTAGTTATCAGAGGATCTAGAAAATGGTTTTATATGCCGTAGAGCTTTAACATGGGGTGAAATAGTCGTCTTAGTCAAGATGAAGGGCGGATCAATGAAACTATGTTTTGATTATCATGTGATAAAAAAAAATTGTGATAAATAACATGTATACCTGACAACAAATAGATTATTTGTTTGATCAACTACATGGTGACATATATTTATCTAAGGTGGATCTTTGGTTGGGATGACACCAATTAATGGTGAGGAATGAAGATATCACCAACACAAAATTTCAAATTATTTATAAAGAATATGAGGTTACAGTGATTCCCATAGTACCCACAAATTCTATAGAAATATTCCTGGAATTAATGAATATTTTATTTGGTGATTAAAATGTAATTTTTTTGGTCATATTTATTAATGATATTTTGATATATTACATTTTTAAGGAGGAACATGATTAGTATTTTAATACTATGCTATAGATATTGCAATGAGATAAAGTATATTCATAGTACAATAAATATGGGTTCTAGATAGAGGATGGGTCATTCTTGGGGCATGTTATCACCAGAAACAAAGATTCTATGGATGATTTTATGTCAACGGTAACCAAAGAGTGACCTAGGATAACATATGTAGCATAGATCCATTGTTTCCTTTTCTTGATATGCATTACCAATGATTTTTGAAGAAATTATCATGATTTTAAAAGCCTATAACAAATTTAATTCGACAGAGTGTTATGTTTATGTAGGCTAGTGAATGTGAAAACATTTTCAATGATTTGAAACAGTGTATTATCCTTATACCACTACTCATCCTATAGAAAAGTGGGGAACTCTTTTCGGTGTGCAATAATTCTTCAAATATGGACTTAGAATGTGTAATTAATAAAAATTATAAGGTGATAGCCTTCACATCAAAATAGTTGTTAATAAATGAGAACAAATATATAATGAATGATCTAGAGTTGACAGTTATGATCTTTTGGTTGAAAATCTAAGGGAATTTTTTCTAGGGGAAGAAGTGTGAGTTATATAATAATCACAAGACACTGAAATATATATTCACATATATGGAGCCTAATATGAACTAGTGAACATGGAAAGAGATCATCAATGATTACAACATATCAATACACTACAATCTTATCAGAGTGAATAATGTGGTGGATGCTCTATATAGAAATGATCTTTCATTTTTATCAATGAGTAAAATTTAAAAGGATCCAATCTTCATAGATTTGAAAAGGATATATATGGGAATCATTAAGGAAGGAACATCATAATTCTTTTTTCAAATGATTACTCAACCATCCCTTTATGATAAAATAAAATATACTCAAGAAAATGATGCGGAAATTCAGAAAAGGGTGGATGCTATCAGAGATAGGAAATCCGTAGAGTTCCAAATGGATAAGGAATGAGTAATGATATTTGGGAAATGAGTTTGTATACCATCCAATATAGAGATAAAGGAATATCATTTAAATGATGCACACATCTCAACCATATCAATTCACTGAAGGAGTACAATGATGTATTGATATCTTTGAGAATATTATTTGAAGTACAATATGAAAAGGGAGATCATTGTATCTACATAAATATTCTTGGTATGTTAGTAGGTGAATGATGAAAGAAAAACATTTAAGGGTATGATATAAACATTTCCCATAGCATCGTGTTAATGAGAATACATCACCATGGACATTGTCACCATACATCCGAAGGATGATAAAGGGAAAAAAACTATATGGGTTGTTGTGGTTTGTTTCACAAAGATAACTCGCATTATCGAAATTCGAGGGGACTTATCAGTAGGTCAACAGGCACTGATATAAATCAAAGAAGTGGTAATACTGTGTGGAGTAACAATATTGATTGTATCAGACCGAGATTCTAGATTCACCTCTAACTTATAGAAAACTCTCCAACATCCTATAAACCCTGATATAAATTTCAGTTCAGCCTATCATCCTCAAATAGGTGGAAAAATAAAGTGGAAAATTCATACAATAGAAGACATGTTGAGATCATGTTAAATGAGCTTCATTGGATGATGGGACCATCATATTCTTTAGGATGAGTTCTATTATAATAAAAATTTCCACTCAAGAATCCAAATGGCTCCATATAAAGCCCTTTATGCGAAAAGATGAAGAAAAAAATCATTCTAGGATGAAATTGGTTAATATAAGCTGTTGGGACCTGATATTGTTGAGTAAATGGGGGATAAGGGGCTGACCATTCAAAAACAAATTAATGAAGCCTAAGATGAAAGAATAGTTATGCATAAAATTGTCAATGAGACATAGAGTTTTTGTTTAGAGACATATTATTCCCTTACATATCTCCATGGTTGATGATCATTCTATTTTGGTAATAATGGGATGTTAAGTCCTAGGTACATCAGCCCTTTCAAAATTCTTGATCGTGTTGGAGTTTTGACCAATTGACCATCACTTCCACTGAAAATGTCTCATGTACACTATTTTTTCCATGTATCCCTTATGATGATGTAGATACTAGACCCCTCAGATGTACTGAATCCAGAGGTGGTACAACTGGAATGTGATCTCTCTTTTGAGGAGTAGCTGGTGATGACCTCTGAACATAGAGATAAATTTCTACAAACCAAGACCTTCAACAAGCTAAAAGTACTATGGAGAAACCATTTGTATGATAAGGCAACATGGGAAATTTATGAAGCAATGGAATATATGTACCATCGTTGGTTTAGTTTATAAAATGAAATTTTGAGGGAGACATTTTATCAGGGGGAAGAATGTAACAACCCCAAATTTTATTAATGAAAATTAACTTCTTATAATTATGTTATATAGTATAAATGACATATAATAACATAATGAACAAAATATAAATGTTATAACATAATAATTAATCAAATAAATTGTATTTTTAGAAATTAAGGATCCCATACTAATGAAATAGTAACAATAAATTTATTATAGAAAAATTATACTTATGAATAGTAAAGTGGACAATAGAATAGTATGTCACCCATGAAGTTATAAATAAAAATAATGTATCATATAAATGAAAACATGATGTAATTAAAACATAGGTTTTGTAAATATTTTTTTTAAAATAATTATTTTAGTGTTGACATTTATACATAACATAAATGTTTATTTTCAATTTTATAAATAATAAAATGATTTAAATGAAAATTGATTTTCTCAAAATTTATTCATAAATCTATATTTTTTTTTCTTATGATTTTAATATTACATTATGTGACATTAATTAATTTTTTAATGTGTTATAAAATTAGTTATAATTTTAAAAATGGAATTTTCCATATAAATTATGTATTTAATTAAAAATTATATTTATCATATTTAAAAAAAATCCCAACATTGATTCCTTTATTGAATTATATACATCAAAAAATGGTTAGGGTTAATTTTTGAGATTTTTCTAAAATTAATTTATTTTTCAACAGTAAAATACCATAATATAGAAAAGATATATAAACACTATTCCTTGATTCATCACTGTTATAAGAATCATAATATCAAATTATAATTCTCTACTTACTGTATTTAGGTATGTAATAATCACTATTTAGTATCTTAATGTAACATAGTAATCTATTGAATAAAATAATGAGAAAACAATTGTAACCTTGGCTACAAATACCACCCCTCACTACCTATTCTCCTCACACACTTGAAGCTTTAAGCCTTGCCAAAATTTTGCCCAATCCTCTTCCCAAGTAATTACAACAATTATATGACCCCTTTTTCTTATCAAAATACTAAAACATTTTCCCCACAGAGTTTCTCAAGGAAGAGAAATTCAAGATGTAAAATTCCCTTCCATTTTCTTTTCATTTATTTCCAAATTTACTTATTTTCTTATTGTCTCCTCACCTCCCATTATCCAAGGGAAATTAAAATTATTGTATTATATATATTATATAAATTTCTTATTTTAATGGAATAATTCATCATAAAAACTCTTCTCTACCCATTATTATTATAAAATTGAAAATATCATTGGGGGTGCGTTAATTTATCGCATTCAATGATGATGAGTTTATAATTTCCACTACCACCTTCATGGATATTAAAAAAAATTATTTTTAATAATGAATATTTTATATGTATTGCATCTTATGAAATATTTTGGAACCATTATATATTTAAAATATTAATTCATAAAATCAATCTATTTTGTAATTATCGAAAAATGACTAGAATTGTGTAAATGATTTTCACTAACTTATTATATAATGATTCATCATAAAACCAAATAAAAAATTACTAATATAACCATTTAATATTTTATATTATAAATAATAAAATATAACTTCAATAATGGATAACAAACCTCATTTTACAAGATTTTTCGTACATGTATACAAGTAAAATGATCTTGAAACCCAACAAAACTAGTGCTCGCAAACGATGAAATTGAAAATCATAACCCATAAAAAGTACATAAATTAACTTAATAAAATTATATTAAATTATATCCATGTATTAACGGTTCATAATTTTTTAATCAATGGATTTAATTTTATTATCTTTTGAATTTATTTAACGTGTAAAAAACATTCATACATAAGGTAAGGGATTCTACATAAACGTCTATTTTTCCATTGGGTTACTACTTCAATGTATTTAACATAATATAATTAATCTTCATTAGTGTTTACCTCATATTAATTATATTTATATTTTCTAAACTCATTTATCTAGATCATATCATCCTTATTTAATGGGTAAATACATGTTTTCAAATGGTTCCCTTCTAAATTCTTCCCAAAAACAAATCCGAACTAAAGGGACCATCCCTTTTTCTCACTAATTTTTATGTAAACCCCTAACATATTAAAATCCATTTTTTTGAAAAAATTAATATTTAAATAATGAAAAACAATGTTGGTTATTTTTTTTGTTTCATGAAAATATATATTCCATTTTTCTTTTAACATTCTTTAATATTTTCCTTCAATTGCACTAAATTGTTTATTTTATAATGTACCTTAAACAATCAATTTACACGTTTTCACTTATGTTTGACATTAGATATAATTATATATGCCTATATTACCTAATGAATTTACATTTATGATTTAAATCCATTCTTTAATAGACAACATTATGATATTTCCTTTTATTATGCCTTACGACATGATTACGATACCCAATACAATCCTTGGGTAACCCTTATGACCGATTCTTCATGTGGAACACATATGCATGATCATGTTATGATGGGTGAACCCAAATAGAAATCCAATTATTTAAGAAAAATTCAGTCTCATGATATGTCATGTTGGGACTTGAGGTGAACATGATTGCTTTATGGTACTTTGTAATCCATTTGAAATGGACTTGGAAGTTATCCTTAACTCATGCTTATGTCATGTTGTATATTTTTTACCACATTCCTTTGATTCCACGATCATATGTACCTATTCACTACATTTAATTCTAAAATATGATTATTCTTGTTCAATTCTTTGTTATGTCATCATTAAATTCCTTCTAAACCATATTATTAGTTGTTTTCTTATATTAATTCCCTTAATGGGATTCTTAGAGAACCTATTTTGTATACGTATTCCCCAGGTTATCCTATACAGATATTGGAGATCAATGGATGTTAAAACATTTTTATGGATGATTAAAATAAATACATTTGATTATATTTCAATGTTTTCAGTTTTATGTACCTAATCATCACAATTGTAACACCCCAAGCTTCAACGTTATGTTTCCCTTTAAATAATATTGTAGCTTTTGATGTACACAACTTCGAGTTCAAACACACCACAACCAATCAAACTAGTTGTTATGAATATTAATACCCACTTTTTGAAATTCAATAATTTTTATCTTTTAAAATGGAATTCATTTTTGGATTTGGAATATCAAAACTAGCTTAGGGTGAATTTTTGGTGTTTTTCTAAAAACTTTCAATTTCTGATGAATAGTGAAAAACACTGAGTTATTATTTAAAATCGAATTTTTATTTAAATAATAGTTTATTTAAATTTATTTTAGGAAAAAATAGATACATAATACCTATATAAGTTCAATTTCATTCCTTGGAGTCAGTTTATAATAATTTTAGATATATAAAAATTTTATCGAACTTTTTACCGTCTTTTACCCAACTCCTAGGAACATTTTCAAATTTGCATAAAACATAATTTTACCACTTCGGTGAATTGAATTTAAAAAATTCGAGAGACACAATTGATATCAGTATTTAAAATTTTGTTCAATAAGATAAAAATAATTTTTGGCGAATAGTAGCTTTTGACTTTTATTTTCCACAGTTAAAAGTAAATAGGGTTACTAAATGTAAGAATGATATTATTATTACCCTAAAACATGTCCTAATTCTATTAGATAAGTTTTATTTGACCAAAATCACCCTTATAAATAAAATACGATAATTTAGTCCATTTGTACTAGATTAGGACATTTATTATTATTCTACTTACAGAATAGTTAAAATTGTTAAAATCATTGTTTAATAAATAAAATATTTTTAATATAGGGTTATATATAAGATAAATTCCACTATAAATATTAACTAGAAAGATAAAAATATTTCCTCCATAATGGTTTTTTATTTATAATTTTTAGACATTAAATAAATTAATTTATTTATGACACAATGATGATGCAATAATTACCTTATTAATGAAATATTAAAATAATTGATATTATAAATACAAAAATAAATGTATTTTGAAACTTTTAATGAATTAAAATAATTTTATAGGTTAATTTGGCATGTTAGGGTTGATTAAAGGAATTTTTATCGAAGTAATAATGATGTTATGAATTTAACAAAAAACATACCAAATAATCTCAAAATTGACCTAAAAGAGTTTTTAAAACAAATACTATATTATTAATTGATATAATATTCTAGAATATCTAAGGATCGTCCAAATGAATTATATAAAGATATATATATTAATAATTAACCACTTGGGGTTTTCTTGGATTGTTATAGTATGTTTATTAACCATATAATGTAAAAATACAAAGAGACATAGTAAATGTCAAACAAATTAAAGAATAGTTAAATATAAAAGATAAGGTTAATATAATGACCCAAACCTGTCTAAAACCTATTGGTTGAAAATATATCGACCACTACCCACCATATCCTCGAAATAAATCATTTTTGAGCTAGTAGAAATCAATAATTATTTAATTATAAAATAATATTTCAAACTTTTCCAAAGGTTCCCCTCACCCCTCTTATAAAAGGGAACGCAACCTTCTCTAAAATTCACACCTTAAAAGACATTGGGATAAGCAAAACCCTGCCCAAATATCCTCTCAACTATCCTCCCTTCATCCTAGAGGCCTTCCTTTAGTCATAAATCCAACCTATGGAGCCCTTTTGATCAAATCAAAAGGAAGAACCCAAAGAAGAGGTAAATATTTCACCACCTCTTCCAAATTCATTTCTTCTTCCACTTAATCTTTCCTTGTTTTTTCCATTCTAAAATAATAACTACAATATCTTATATATACTGTTATGTTATTATAATTATGGTACAACCATATTCATTATTTTATACATCCTATGAATGACATATCACCATATGTGTGTACCTACGGCTTACCGTCTCCACATTGTGGTGTAGTTGTTATTCAATACATTATTTTTGGATAGTTATAATAATGATCTATAATTGATGTAAATAAAATATATAACATTTTAATTATTATGTATATATCATATACCTTCTATTATATACGATTTTAATATCAAAAGAATGATATTGTCGCTCGTGCGTACGTACAAATTACCATCTCCACTAACGTGACAAGATTCGTTCCCCTTCATAATCATTCAAGAATAATATTCATTTTATGATTTAAAATAATTTTTATGAACATAATATCATTATGTATATGAATCAAATACTTCCTATCAATAACAAACATGGCTTACGTAACCATGTATATAATAAAAAATGAATCCGTCAACACCCGAAACAATGATACTACTAAAATATCGTTAACAAAGAAATATTTGAATATCATATATGATATCATATTAGTGTATATGGTTCTTTTATAATTTAATTACAATAATTTCACCATTATACAGGAGGTTAATCTACCCTCGACCAAGGAAATTTACAAGGTAAGGGTTAATTTCACAATATCATTATTATCTGAGGTTGTTTTTATGTATGTATCTACTGGGAGCTCTTTATCATCCACATCTATGTTTCTTAAAAATGTATTCCAATTTTTTTTACTATTTACTAGACTATGTGATAAAGTTATTTATACCCTTGTTTGAATTTTTATAAAATGTTTTGAAAGGATTCTTTCCGTTGTTTTCCAAACAAGGTACCTTATGACCTTTTCGAAAAAATTAAGGTAAGAATGTTTTTTTGACTTATACGGTGGGTACATATATTTTCTACCGTTATAACATCATTGAAGATTACCTTACAAGAATATAATAATATTATAAAAAGTAATTTTTTCTATTATAATTATATGACTTTTAAATGATTTTAAAACAGAAAGAGATATTTCTATAAAAAATGTTTTGATTTCATCTATGTCAACATCCTTTGATGTATTTTAAGCTTAATTGAAATTAATTTATTATGATAAAAACATCCATATTATATTGAAGGTTTTTTGATATGTTTGATTGTGGATGTGTTATTTTCACACCATTCATGGTTTATGGAGAAATTATTGACATTTCGTATGCTAGTTTTAATACGAATGTTTAAGTTATGTTTGAAACTTTTCATATGAGGAATACAATGGACTTAGTAAGTGATGGGTGGAGCCCTTTATAGCTCCTTGATGCATCGGTAGGTCTCCTAATACAAACTAGTGTCTTGGAACAAGGCTTTGAAAAAAATATTATTTCTAGTCTTGGCACAAGGCATTGACTATGTGGTTATGAATTCAGGAATTATGCATTTAATCATTATGAAAGTGGCTATTGATATTGCATGTGATTATTCGACTAGTATAATATCCTTGTGAATAATTAAATGGAATTATTCGATTTTATCTTTACCATATTATTTTGAAGTTCATTTTTGAAAGGATTTTGTTCTAGTCTTACATTATCATAAATTTTTATGCTTATTTATGAATGTTTCTGCTATATTGTTATACTTACTAAACATCTGAGCTCACCCCTTTCTATGTTTTATTTTTCCCAGGATGCGAAGAAGTATATTAGGATTGACCTATAGGGATAGTCTAAGGGATATGAGTGTATCCTATGGAGACTATGTTGTGGTAGTTTTTCATTTTATAATGTAATGTAAAACTTATGAATGTATATAGTATTTTGAGGGATACTAAACTAATAGGTTTTTTGATACATGATCATTTGTGATCATTCCAATGCTATGATATAATTAACCGACTCTATGTAACTAGGGTAGGGGAGTTATAGTTGGTATTAGAGGAAGTTTATTACAAACCTTAGGAACTAGATTTAGATAAAATCTGATTAGAGAACATTATCCTAAGATAGAATTTTAGGATTAGTATAAATGATCTTCCTAGAATTTTGGTATTGTATAGATTTTGTGATTTTTCCATGAAATACATCCCTATCTAGATAGGAGCTATTAGAGGCAGATCTGGCACATATATACCTAGTTCTAAAACCCGAAAACACCTCTTTGAGCTAGACTCGAACGGGAATTGGTGCATGACAACGAGCCTTGCTCCACTATTGGTTAAGACACTCCCAGGGGATATGCATAAGATAATTCTCATTTTCATTACAAACCATTATGAATGGTTTATGAGTATATACATCCTCAAATAAAACATTTTTATGATTATCGATTATATCCATAAACAGTTAAATTTATGTTAAGTGTTTTACAAGTATGGAATTTTGTGTTTAGATTCATAAACTAATCTAGTTTATGCCATTGTTTAGAAATGGTACCTAGTGGAAGGAATGAAACCATGTCAATGCACATAATCCATGTAGGTATTTCCATCATACTCTAGATAATTATTGTGGAGCTAGTGAAGAAACTGGTTCTGATCAGCTTATCACCATACAGGGACAACTCACTCAGGTTTTGAATAATAAGCTTACTAATTTGGAGAACCCTGATTCACAACATGGAGGATCAATGTTAGACCACTTCATGGGGAAAAAACCACCAATATTCAATGGGAGTACAAATCCATCAGTAGCTGAGAAATGGATAAATTCCTTAGAGAAAATATTTCACGCTTTGGGGAGTAGCAAAAATGAAAAAGTTGTCATGGCAGTTTATCGCCCCACATGAGATACAAGTCAATGGTAGTCATTGATTCATAACACAAATGATGATGATTAATTATAAAATATATAATGTAGGGAGTTCAAAGAGATTCTCTTAGAAAAAATACATTCCTCATGACCATCGAGTGGATATGAAAAGGCAATTTCTGAGTCTGAGGCAAAAGGAGGATGGGAATGTCGCAAGGTATGAGGATAAATTTACAAGGTCTGCAAGGCATACATAAAATTATATACATAACCCATGTAGTAATATTGATTGATTCTTTAATGGGTTAAAACCATTTCTATTGCAAGCATTAGGCTCAGAATCCTTCTTGTCGTACGAAGATATTGTCTCTTGTTATTTCAAGATAGAAAATTAATTCTCTAACACTAGTGGAGAAAACGTTTTTTAAATCACCATTTTTTAGGTCGGTTATATATAACTGACGTAAAAATGCGGCGAGTATATTTTTAACGTCGGTTATTTTAATAACCGATGTTACAAATCGCGCATGTTCAGTTTTTACGTCGGTTATCTTATAACAGACGTAAAAAACCAATGCGCGGGGGGTTTTTTACGTCGGTTATTTGGAAACCAACGTAAAAAACACGATATCTACGTGTTTTTTACGTCGTTTATCAAATAACCGACGTAAAAAACGAGATGTCTATGGGTTTTTTATGTCAGTTATTTTATAACCAACGTAAAAAACCCCCATGCATTGGTTTTTTTACATCGGTTATTTGATAACCGATGTAAAAAACGCATAGATATCGGGTTTTTTACGTTGGTTTCCAAATAACCGACGTAAAAAAACCAAAGCGCGGGAGATTTTTTACATTGGTTTTAAAATAACCGACGTTATAAATTTAAAAAATAGTTTATAACGTCGGTCATATAATAACCAATGTTATAAAACTTTTAAAGAAATTAATGCACCATGGACTATCATTTACGATTTTTCGATTGACAGTCCGCCGACTCATCTCTCTCACGTAGTAAACCCTAATCGGCTCGTTGATTGACCTGCGTTAAACTCATTTTGGATTCATTGTTTATCTTCTTCACTCCTCTCGAATCTATCATCTCAACTCGCGACATTCAAGTAAGCCTTCCACGAATTTATTTCGTTCGTTTTTTTCACGGATATTCTATAATTATGTTTTGCGATTTTTGTACATTTAATGTAAACAAGATGTAGTGGTTTCCAAGTATGCACCTCATTACTATTTTGAAAAGATGGTGATGAGATAATCTAAGATACATATGATTCATTGATTTAAGTGATACAATTTCACATGGTGTAGGATGATTTATGGGCGGGGAGAGACCATGACATTAGCATTGGGGTGTGAGAGGAAAACTAGTGGAGAAGTGGTATCCGAGATCCTTAATTTTAATATATATATATATATATATATATATATTTTTTTTATACAAAAAGGTTTATTTATATGAATTATTTTGTGAGTGATCCATAGTGAGTATATGAAACTATTTTTCCCTGTTTAGGTGATGATTTAGATTCCTTTTTTCATAGGGCTTTAGTGTGCTTCCTCAACATTTTCATGAGATGTTTTAGGGAGGATCTTACTACGTATACATGTTATGCCCACCATACATAAATATAAACAATTTATTTGGTTTTTAAAAGAAATTTGTAGTTTTTTATAGATGTTAGTAGCATGGAAGTGTTGTGGAGTAGCGCATTGGGGTGTGAGAGGAAAACTAGTGGAGAAGTGGTATCCGAGAACCTTAATTTTAATATATATATATATATATATATATATATAATTTTTAATACAAAAAGGTTTATTTATATGAATTATTTTGTGAGTGATCCATAGTGAGTATATGAAACTATTTTTCCTTGTTTAGGTGATGATTTAGATTCCTTTTTTCATAGGGCTTTAGTGTGCTTCCTCAACATTTTCATGAGAAGTTTTAGGGAGGATCTTAATATGTATACATGTTATGCCCACCATACATAAATATAAACAATTTTTTTGGTTTTTAAAAGAAATTTGTAGTTTTTTATAGATTTTAGTAGCATGGAAGTGTTGTGGAGTAGCTTTCATGAGTATATAGAGTTTATTGTTTCTTCCTAGTTTTAATTTTAGTACAAATAATCTTCTTTTTGGTTTATGTACAACAATACATGTATGAATTCATGCATAATTATCTAAATTTATTCATTTCGACCTGAGGAGGGTTACTTTTGGTGGGAGCATATCCTAAATGATATGGTGTGAATTCATTCTATCATAACCATAAATAAAATATAGTTGTATTTTATTTATCATATACATCAACTTATACTCTTCTTTTTCATCACAAACCCTTTGAGAATAAAAAACCAAACTAAGGGCTTTGGTATCCACATTGCCTTTTGTTATAGAATATGGGACATCAAAATCAAATGATTGAACATATTCCTCCCAAAAACACTTCCGTTTATTTTTATAATTGTGTGAAAATATTTACCAAATGGATTTAGGGTCTACAGAAACCACTAATAACATGTTAAATAGGTAGTTTATCTAATATATTAAAACATCAAAACCACAATCAATATTAAACTATGTAGGCGTCATGGTTTTCTTTGAAAGGTATATGAAAATATTAAAGGGTTATGTTAAAAATCTATATCGACCTGAAGCCTCCATTATTGAAAAGTATATTTCTAAGGAGGTATCAGAGTTTTGTATGAGCTACTTAGCTGCGGCGCAACACATAGGTTTGCCTCCATCTCGCAATGAACGAGTTAATAATGAGGGAAAGGGGATTCACGGCTTGAAATTCAAATCATTGTCAGGTGAACAGATGAAGAAGTTAGAATCATACATCTTGAATAACATAGCTGATGGTCAACCGTATATCACATTGCATATTAATGAGTTGAAACAATGTCATCCAAAGAAGAAAGAAATGTGGATTTTGAATGAGCACAACAAAACTTTTTTGTCATGGATTAAAAAGACTTTGCTTGGTAGATCAGATGTATCAGAGACATTAAAATGGATAGTGGGTGGTCCATGTTTAAATGTGATAACATGGTCCGGTTATGAAATTAATGGTTATACATTTCATACAAAAGCTCAGGACAACAGAAGTGTAGTTCAGAATAGTGGTGTATTGGTGTTTGCAGAAGCAATGCATTTTTCAAGTGCTAAGGACAAAAACCCAATTCTGCATCAAGTGAATATTATAGAGTGATTTAAGACATATGGGAGGTTGATTACTTTAAAATTAAAGTTCCCGTTTTTAACTGTAAATGGTTTAACGGTAACAACAGTGTCAAACACAATGAATTTGGAATGACACTTCTTAATATGAATAGATTGGAAGACACAGCTGATTCTTTTATAATGGAAACACATGAAAAACAAATTTTCTATGTAGTAGATCAATCAAATATGAAGTGGGATGTTGTTTTACAAGGGAAAAAAATATGTTGGTGAGGATGAACTTGTGGAATATGCTAGTTTATGTGAGATCCCTACTTCCATGGAAATATTAACAAAACTTAATGATGATCATGTTGAAGACATAGTTTGTGCCATAAGGAACGATCACGACGAAGGAATTTGGGAAAACAATCCATTTGTATATTCCTAAAATTATAGGTAACACGTGTTTATTTCTTGTTTCCATTTAATTTTCCATAAATGTTAGATATTGTAAGTTTTTTATTTATTAAAACATGTTTTAAAATAAAATAAGTATATGTTTTTGTTTGTTTTAAGTTTTTTTAGTTTAATTTATCATGTTTATAACCATTACATGAATTTTAAAATGCTTATTTTTGTTCACTGACAGTTACTTTACCATGTTTAAAATGTTTACCAGGTTTACCATTTTTACCATTTTTACCATCTTGACCATCTTGACCATCTTTCCCATCTTTTCCATTGTTTAACATGCTTACCATATTACCAATGTTTACTGTTATGTAACTTATTACACTTTTCTATTTTCGGATTACAGTAGTATTAAAATATTTGAATTTGTATATTTGTGAACTGACATTTGTTTTTTTGATTTGAAGGATAATGACAGATCATTCAGATGATCAACCACATGATTCTAGAGAGGAGAATATTGCTGGTCATACCTCTGGGGATGAACATTTACATTATCCTATTATGACAAATGGTTCAAAGGTTGGTAAACGTGGGTGCACACGTTTACCAAAATTATCACTTTCCCGTATGCAGGATCAGAGGATAGTCGTTGAGTTTGATGATGATGATATTCCTAGAGGTCCGAATGCCAAAGATTTTAAGAGTTTTGTTGCAACTCAGGATAAGACCAAAGTAAGCATTCTGTATGATTATTGGAGAGGTGTGGATAAAGCGATTATCTCTCAGTTGTGGGAGATGATTTTGGTAAGATCTTTTGTCATTGTTTGACCATTCTTTTAATGTTTCTAGTATATATAATATGTTTAACCTCTTCTTTATCAGATGACATCTGATATTCCTGACACTGGAGGATTCATGAAGAAATTCTTATCATTGGCTGCCAGGAGATGGAGGGATTTCAAATAAACCCTCTCATCTGATTTCATTTATGGTCATAGGAGTCACGACAATCCTTGTCGTATATATCCTTTTATAGATGAAGACACATGGAGACAGTTTTTTCAATGTAGAAAAAAAGAGTCATTTCTGGTAAGGGAAATGTAAACTTTTATAAACTTTCTTATATAAATGATTTTATTAATGTTTTGTTAATTATTTCTTATTCTTAAATTACAGCAAACAAGGAAAGCTCATCAGGAGATCCAATCTAAAAATGTATACCCACAGAGTTTTTCTCGGGGATGGTATGCAATATTGGAAGAACAAATGATGGCGGAAAAATTTCAACAACTAAGAGCTGAGTATTCAAGCTCTGGAGAGGTGGCCCCTCCATCCCCTCCATCTAGACATGAAAAATGGAAGAGAGCTCGGAAGGGAAAAAAGGGCAATATCTTTCGAAAGAATCGAGAATCGTAGCTGTGAGAATTGTAAGATATCTATTTAATTTATTTAAGTTAACTTTTTTCTTCATATAAGTTTGAATCATTACAGAAATGTTCAATTAATTAATACAGGATTCTCTTGAGGAGCATAGTTCAGAGGGGACATTTATAGCTACAGGGAGGGAAGATATTTTATTTTCAGCATTGGGAAGGCCCGAATATCCTGGTCGTATAAGAGGATATCCGGAAGGTGTATCGGTAAGAAAAGTGTTTCCATGTTCTTCAACTTCTAACATTGAGGGGGTTTATAAAAAAAATAGAATCCTTGGAGGCTGAAGTTCAAAATATTAATGCGATGATGGAGGACTAGATTAGAGAGTCGGTGTAGACTATGTTTTCCGAAATGCAAAGTCAATTTCAGACTGCATCTCCCACTCCTCCACCTCCCCCTGCAGACCCCATTATTTATCCTCCACCTCCGCCAGTAGCTCCCACTCCCCCACCTCAGCCTTTGGACCCCATTTTTTATCCTATGCCTCCGCCGCAGCTTCCTACATATTGCGAGTTGTATGTTGATGATTCTCAACATCATATAGTAGCATACGGGTTGTTATATTGTATAGGAGATATAGTTCATCATCAACAATTAGAGGTAGAGAATCAGAGGGTCACTGTACAGGATATTATAGATAGATCAGCTAGGGTACCAATACCTACAGATGAGGTGGCGAAGTTGGACAGAGTATCGTCCATTTTTTAGTTTGGCCATCCAGACTTCTTCGACTTATTACCATAGAGGTATGAATGTTATATCCTTTATTTTATTTTTTTATTAAAGTTGTTTTATCATTTGAAAAATACTATATTTTTCAAATTTTTTTCACAGGAATACTTCAAAGGTAAAGAAATATTGTATAGACAACAACAAAGACAACAGGCTATGACATCAGATACAGATTCCAGTGGTCTTAACAGATTGTCAAGATATTCACATTTGTTGTTGGGTTTTTATGAGTTTCCAATGGAATATCATGTTTGTGGATGTTAAATAAGTGTGGGGATTACAAAAACGGATATCATGGATCTTGTTACTGGAGATAAGTTGGGCATTAACGTGGTGCAAATGTTTTCCATGTAAGTCTTATCACCTTTTCCCTGCGTTATATTTATTAAAAATGTATACTTATAGATGTTTTTTATTAGGTATATTTATAAAATTTGTGAGAGGAATGAGCTGACAGAAGTATATGGATTCATGGACCCGCAATTGATTTCCCCTGAAGCATGTGCATTGAATGAGGAACAAACAATGGTTTATATTGCTGAAAGATTTGAAAAGAATATAATCACACAATGTTGGATGATGCCTTTTTGTGAGAGGTATGAAACACATTTCTCTCAAAGAGTTAATTATCTTTTAACATAAAAAACCACTAACATTAAATTTCCTTTTATCAGTGATCATTGGATGTTAGGGATTTTTTTCCCAAGGGTTAAAGCTCTTTATTGGATATGCTCTGTTCATGGTGATGTGCGGGAAAGTTTTAAGAACATATTGGAAAAGTAAGTTTCAATTTCTCAATAGTTTTATATATTATAATGAATTTTAAATTTACCCCATTTGTATTATTTTCTAACATTGCATGGGTCTACTTTTGAAAAAACACAATGAAAAGAAATGCAAAGATGAAATATGTAAATGTGAAGGTAAATTTCCATTTATACTTTGTAATTTTTGATTTATTACATAAAAATAATATATTGAATTTACACTCATTCAAACAGAATTGTCATGAACAACATGGCGTCATCGAATGCGGATATTATATGTTAAGATTTATGTATGAAATAATAACAACTGGGGCAGTTGTGAATTTTGACCTGGTACGATTTCCTCTTAAACATTGCCATAATACTTCAATTTGATTTATTCATTATACACGTTAACTATCTTCTTTTTCATTGTAGTTTTTTGATGACCCTCAACCCTATACTGCTGAAGACATCAAACACGTACAAGTGGAGTGGTCAAATTATTTCACAGGTTTGATTGAATTTTAGTTGTTTGTAATGTAAAATGTAATTTTGAATATTGTCGTTTTAATTGTGTATTTGGTAGTTGTTTAGGTTGGATTTAGTTTTTTTTGATGTTGACAGTGTAAGTTTTGAATGTTATATAAGTTAATGATTAATTTTTCTCTACTTCTTGTTTTGGTCTACTTTTGATGGTTTTTCTGGTATGGATTTGGGTCTGTGGGGGAGGGGTTCCAAGGGTGTGGGGGTCTGTTCAGTGGGGTTGGGGGGTGTCCAGTGGTCTGGGAGGGCTGTCCGGTGGGGTGGGGGGACAACCCTGGGGGGTGGCAGGGATGTCCAGGGGTGTGGGAAGGCGGTACAGGGGCGTGGGAGTGCTGTCCAGGGGTGGGGGCGGGGGGTTGTCCAGGGGTGGTTGGGGCTGTCCAAGGGAGTGGTGGGGGCTTTCAAGTGGGGTGAGGGAGTGAGGGGGTGCTGTTCAGGTGGGTGGGGGGTTGTCGAGGGGTGTTTGGGGGAGTCCGGGGGTCAGGGGGCAGTCCAGGAGTGTGGTGGGGGCTCCAATGGGGTGGGGGAGGGTTGTCCAAGGGGTATACACGAGGGTGGGAGCTCCAATGGGGTGGGGGAGGGCTGTCCAGGGGGTATACATGAGGGTGAGGGCTCCAACGGGGTGTGGGAGGGCTGTCTATGGGGTATAAATGAGGGTGGGGGCTATCTAGGGGGTAAGTTTTATATGTTATCTATGTACATGCTTAATTTTGATCTACTTCTGTTTTTGGGGTACGATTTCTTGATTTGTTTTCTGGTTGATTCTGGTGTAGAGAAGATGACTGCATTCTGTTTAAAAAAAATTGGGTTTATCACGTGGGTTATTAAATAACCGACGTTATAAAATGCCTAAAAAATAGTTTATCACGTCGGTTATTTAATAACCAACGTGATAAAATGCCTGGAAAATAGTTTATCCCGACGGTTATTTAATAACCGACGTGATAAAATTCATGGAGAATGGTTTATCACGTCGGTTATTTAATAACTGATGTGATAAAAGGCCTGGAGAATGGTTTATCACGTCGGTTATTTAATAACCGACGTGATAAAAGGCCTGGACAATGGTTTATCACATAAGTTATTCAATAACCGACGTGATAAACGGCCTGGACAATGGTTTATCACGTCGGTTATTGAATAACCGACGTGATAAACCGCCGATCGCTGGTTTATCACGGCAGTTATATAATAACCGAAGTTATAAACCCCCCTCCCTCGGTTTTTCACGTCAGTTTTATAAGAACCGGCGTGATAAACCACGCTCACCCCGGTTTATCACGTCGGTTCTATATGAACCGACATGATAAACCCTCCTCGCCCCTGTTTGTCATGTCTATTGTTTAATAACCGACGTGATAAACCATTTTCCAGGCCTTTTACCACGTCGGTTGTTAAATAACCGACGTGATAAACCCTTCGCATTTTCTTTATCACGTCGGTTCTAAAATAACCGACACGATAAACATCGCGATTTTATGTTTTTGACGTCAGTTTTTAAATAACCGACGTCAAAAACCTTATTTATAACGTCGCACGTATTAACGTCGGCTAGAAACCGATGTAAAAAATGAAAAATAACTGACGTAAAAAACATTTTCTGCACTAGTGTAAGTCCTAAGACTTTAATGAAAAGCAAGAGAAGAAGAGATCTATTGAACATTCTGGAAATGGAAATATGGGGATGAAGGGAAATGTTGAATATCCATCATATACTAAATATGGGAAGAAACACCCCGACAGTTTCCTGAAGGGAATGAGAGTCTGTTACAAGTGTTGTGAAAGATGCCACCAAGATCGTGATTGAAAGTGGAAGAAAGAGGTTGTCATTGTTGAATGATACAATTGTATAGAAAGGGGAATTGTGCTACTGAATGTCCTAATAGCTAAGGAAACATACCTTCAAAAGACCAATGGAGCAAGGCCAACCTTATGAAATCACTACTATTGAGGTTGATGCTCCAGAAGACATGGTGGCAGGTAATTTAATGGTTACCTCAAGCTCAGACAATGCTTTATTTGATTCTAGATCATCGCATTGTTTCATATCTTCCTAGTTTTATATGAAAATTAGATATTTTCAATTTGACTTAAAAAGGGAGTTTTCAGTTAAAGCACCTAAGGGATGTATTATCACAAAAAAGTTTTGTGAATCTGTTCACATTAGTGTATATAAATGTTCATTATCTGATGATATCATCGTTGTACCAATGATTTAATTTGATATAATCCTCAGAATGGATTGTCTTTTGAACCATGATGTGATAATTTATTTTAAGAAGGAGGAGGTTAGAATTTTTTATGATTATAAGAAGTACCTTATCTTTAGAGAAGAAACGTCACCACCTGATTCTTATCTTGATCCACCCCCAATAGCTCTACTAAATTCAATTATTGGGGAGGAAGAGAATGAAATAACTATGGGTGAGGAAAAGAATGCTCAAATAGAGGACATTCCTTTTGTGCAAGAATATGTTGATTTGTTTCCAAAAGATTTACCTGGACATCCTCCAGAATGAGAAATTCTGTTTTACAAAGATTTAATTCCCAGTTCAAAGGCCCATATCAAAGACCCCTTATAGAATGACCACTGTGGAATTAGTGGAAATAAAGAAATAGCTAGAGTAATTATGTAATAAGCAATTTATTCTCCCCAGTGTTTCCTTATAGGGATCCCATGTTATTTATGTTAAGAAGAAATATGGATCTATCATGTTGTGCATTGACTTCAGGGAGATCAATGATATAATAATAATGAACATGTATCCCATAGATCCCACTGATGATTTATTCGACCAAATTCATGGAGCTCAATATTTTTCATAGATTGACCATCGATCAGGATATCATCAGTTGTGTGTGAAAAAGGAATAAATTTTGAAAACAGTATTTCAAAATAGGTATGGGCATTATGAGTTTACAGTAATGCCTTTTGTATTGAATAATGCACCCTTTGTCTTCATGGATCTAATGAATAGAGTTTTCAAGGAATATCATGATGAATTTGTAGTGTTATTTATTGATGATATCTTGGTATACTCCAAAATCTACGAAGATCATGAAAATCACTTGTGAATTATTCTAAAGACTCTTAGATGAAATGAATTATATGGGAAATTTAGGAAGAGTGAATTATGGATTTAGGAGATTTCTATTGTTGGCCATATTTTCTCTAAGAATACAATCTCTATTGATCCTTCAATGACCTAGGCAATCCATGAATGGCCAGAACCAATGAGTATAACTGAGGTATGCAATTTTATTGGTTTAGCAGGTTATTATCAATGTTTCATCCAGAATTATGCCCGGTTGGCTAACCCATTTACAAAGATCATGCGTAAAGGGGTTAAATTTTTTTGTAAAAAAGAGTGTGATGACTATTTTGAAGAACTGGAGAGAAGATTGGTCAATGCTCATATATTGACTCAACCATCAGGGAATGATGGGTTTTTTATAGTGACGCCTCAATGAAAGGACTTGGTTGTGTCCTTATGCAGAATGATAGAGTTATTGCCTATGCATCATGACAGCTAAACATTCATGAACAAAACTATCCAACTCATGATCTTCAGTTATTAGCTATAATCATTTATTTGATGATATGGATACACTATCTATATGGTGAAAAATGTGTGATTTATACTTCTCACAAGAGTTTGAAGTATATTTCCTAAAAAAAAAAGAACTCAACATGAGGCAAAGGCGATGGCTTGAACTACTCATGGATTATGATTTCACTATACACTACCACCTGGGGAAGTCCAATAAGGTGGAAGATGCTTTGATTAGAAAGGATCATGGAGTTTGAACAATATGATAATTGAAAAGTATCCTATCTATATGGATCTATTTAACATGGATATGGGAATAATCATGGAAAGTGAAACGTCAATGATTTTTCAGATGGTTTCCAAACAATATTTACTAGAAAGGATAATGAGTTCTCAGACTGATGATGAGGAGTTTCCAAAGAGTATTAAAGATGTGAATAATTGTAGATTGAGTAACTTTATATATGAAGATAATATTTTGAAATTTTGGAAGAGACTTTCTGTTCCTGATATACGTGATTTGAAAAGGGAATAGTTAGATGATGCTTATATCTCCAATTTCTTTATACACCCTGGTAGCACTAAGATGTATAATGAATTGAAGGAAAATTTTTGGTTGGGCAACATTATGAGGGAGACAGTAGATTTTGAGTCAAGATGTATAGTTTTTCAAAAAGTTAAAGCTGGAATGCAACAGCCTAGAGGAGTCATGCACCCTCTTCCCATACCTGAGTGGAAATGGGATAATATTATGATGAAATTTGTCATGGGCCTACCAATGACTCCTAGAAAGAATGGTGCAATATGGGTCATTTTTTATCTTCTTACCATGTCAGCACATTTTCTTTCTATGAGAGAAGATTTATCACTTTAATGTCTATAAAGACTCTATATTAATGAAGTTTTATGACTTCATGGAATACCCTTATCGATTTTTTTTGATCGGGATCCCCGTTTTACATCACAATTCATGAAAAGTATTCAGAAATCCCTGGATACTAAACTTTGTTTGAGCACTTCCTACCACCCTCAAAATGATGGACAATCAGAATAGATTACTCAAATCTTAGAAGTCATGTTGATATCATGCTCAGATGACTTTCAAGGAATATGGGATAAATATTTACCTCTGGTAGAATTTTCCTAAAAGAGTAGATTCCATTCAAGTATTAAGATGAAACCATATTAATCATTATATGGAATGTGATGTCTCACACCAACCTGTTGGGACGATGTTGGTGAAAGAAAACTCATAGGCCCAGCACTTGTTGACGAAACGATGGAAAAGGTGAAGGTAATCCAAACCCACACCAGAGAAGTTCAATGTAAGCATAAGAGCTATACTGATAACCGAAGGAAGGATTGGAATTTCAGGTAGGAGGTCATGTTTTCATAAAGGTATCTCCATGGAAGGGAACTATGCGATTTAGTAGTAAGGGTAAATTGAGTCCTAGGTACATTAGAACCTTCAAAATTCTAGAATGAATTGGGGTTATAGCATAGCGTTTTTTAAAGCCACAATGTCTCTTCAAAATTCATGATGTGTTCCGCGAATCACAGTTGAGAAAATACTTGCCTGACTCAACGCATGTACTCACCTATGAGGAATTAGAACAGGAACTCGATCTGTCTTATTGAGATGATCCTGTCAAGATTATTGATACAAGAGAACTAGTGTTCAGAAATAGGATGACTCATCTAGTATAAGTTTTATGGAGAAACTATAAGATTGAATATGGAACATGGGAACCTGAGGAACTTATGATGAAGAACCACCCAAATATTTTTTATGCTGTAATATTCTAGAAATTTAGAGGATGAAATTATTTGAAGGAGGGGAGAATGTAACACCCCAAGCATTCATGGTACGTTTCCCTTTGAATAACACAGTTTCTTGTATTGTGTGCAAGTTTGAATTTAAACACACCCCAACCAATCAAACTAGTGGTTATAAATAGTAATACCCACTTTTGGAATTTTTATAAATTTTATCATTCAAAATGGACTTCATTTTTGGATTCAGAATATCAAAATTAGCTCTGGGTGAATTTTTTGTATTTTTCTGAAGACATTCAATATTTGATGAATAGTGAAAACATGGAGTTATTGTTTAAATCAAACTTTTTTATTTAAAAATTTATTTATTTAAATTTATTTTCTGTAATAATAGATAAATAATACCAATAAAAGTTCAATATAATTCATTGGGGTCAGTTTATAATAATTTTATATATATAGAAATTTTATCAAACTTTTTACTATCTTTTACCCACCTCCTAGGAGCGTTTTCAAATTTTCACAAAACTAAATTTCACCACTTCTGTGAATTTAATTTCAAAAATCTGAGAGACATTATTGATATCATGAAGTAAAATGTGGTTCAATATGATAATAATAATTTTTGGCTAATAGCAACCTTTGACTTTTACTTACCACGGTTAAAAGTAAATATGGTAATTAAAGGTAAAAATGATATTATTATTACCCTCAAACATGTCCTAATTCAGTTGGATAAGTGTAATTAAACCAAAAACATCCTTAGGAATAAAATATGATCCCTTAGGTCCACATGGATTAGATTAGAGAATCTATTAGTAGTTTACTTAAAGAAGAGTAAAAAGAGTTAAAATCAAAGTTTACTAACTAAACCATTTTTAATATATGGTTATACATAAGATAGATTCGACTATAAATATTCATTAGAAAGATAAAGAGATTTCATACATAATGATATTTTATCTATAATTTTTATACATTAATGAAGTTAATTTATTTATGACACAATGATGATGAAGTAATTACCTTATTAATGAAATATTAAAACAATTGATATTATAAATACACAATTAAATGAAATTTTAGACATTTAATTCAATAAACTAATTTTATATGTTAATATGATATTTTAGGGTTTATTAAATGTATTTTATTCTAAGTGATAATGCTGTTATAAATTTAACAAAAACAAAATACCAAATAGTGTCAAAGTTGACACAAAAGAGTTTTTAAAACAAATATTATATTATTAATTGATATAATATTCCTAAATATCTACGGTTTTGCCAAATTACATATATAAGATTATATATATTAATAATTAACCACTTGGAGTTCTCTTATCTTGTTATTGTATGTTTATTAACCATATAATATAAAAATAAAAAGATACAGGGTAAATGTCAAACTAATTAAATAAGAGTCAAATCTAAAAGATAATGTTAATATAATGACCCAAACCCATCTAAAACCTATTCATTGAGAATATATCAACCCGTTGCCACCTTATCCTAGAAATATATCATTTTTGAGCCATTAAGAACCGATAATGATTTTATTATAAGATAATATTTCAATCTTTTCCAAAGGTGCCCCTCACCCCTGTTTTAAAAAGATAACTTACCCTTCTCTCCAATTCACACCATCAAAGCCATTGAGATCAGAAAAAACTTACTAAATATCTTATAAAATATCATCCCTTCATCCTAGAGGCCTTACTTTAATAAGAATGAAAACCTATGGAGTCCTTTTGATCAAATAAAAAGGAAGAACCCAAAGAAGATGTAAATATTTCATCACATCTTTCATGTACTTTTCTTCTTCCACTTCTTCTTTCCTTGTTGTTTCAATTCTAAAATAATAATTCCATTATCTTATATATACTGTGATGTTATTATAAATATGGTACAACCATATTAATTATTTTATCCATCCTATGAATGATATATCACCATACGTGCGTACGTACGACTTACCGTCTCCACATCATGGTGCAGTATTTATTCAATAAATTATTATTTGGATGGGTATAATAATGATGTATAATTGATCTAAATGATAAATATAAAACATCAATGATTATAGTTATATTATATACCATCTATTATATATTATTTTAATATCAAAAGTATGATATTGTGGCTCGTGCGTACGTACGGATTACCATCTTTACGAATGCGATGAGATTCATTCCCCATCGTAATCATTCAAGAATAAAATTCATTTTATGATTAAAA
This sequence comes from Viscum album, assembly GCA_963277665.1. NCBI lineage: Eukaryota > Viridiplantae > Streptophyta > Magnoliopsida > Santalales > Viscaceae > Viscum > Viscum album. The sequence goes on from OY728122.1 coordinate 1,185,946,709, forward strand.
ATAATGTTTATGAACATAATATAAAAATGTATAGGAATCAAATACATCCAATCCACAAAAAAATAGCTTATATAACCATGAATATAATGAAAAACGAATCAGTTAACACCTGAAATGATGATAATACTAAAATATCATTAACAATGCAACATTAGAAGATAATATATGATAACATATCAATGTATATGGTTCTTTTATAAATTAATAATAATTATTTCACCATTATACAAGAGGTTATCCTACCCTTGACCAAATAAAAGTACAATGTAAGGGTTAATTTCAAAATCTCTTTATTATCCGAGGTTGTTTTTACTTAACTATCTACTGGGACCTCTTTGTCATCCACATCCATGTTTCTTACAAATGTATTCCAAATATTTTTTACTATTTACTAGACTATGGGTTAAATTCATTTATAACCGTGTTTGAATTTTTATAAAATGGTTTGAAAGGAATCTTCCCGCCATTTTCCAAACAAGGTACCTTATGACCTTTTCGACAAATTTAAGGTAAGAATGTTCTTTTAACTTATACAGCGGGTGCGACTATTTTCTACCGTTATAACATCGTTGAAGCTTCCTTTACAAGATTATAAGAATATCTTCAAAATAAACGTTTTCTTTTATAGTTATATTCCTTTTAAATGATTTCAAAATAGAATTATATATTTTTCTAATTTTTTTTGGATTTCATCTATGTAAACATCATTTGATGGATTTTTAAGATTAATTGAAGTTGATTTATTATGATACAAAACATCCATATTGTATTGATGGTTTTGTGATATGTTTGACTATGGATGTGTTATTTTCACACCATTCATGTTTTATGGTGAAAGTATTGACATTTCCTATTCTATTTTTAATACGAATGTTGATGTTAAGTTTGAACCTTTTCATATGAGGAATGCATTGGACTTAGTAAGTGACGAGTGGATCCCACTATACCTCCTCGATGCATCGATAGGTCTAATAAGAGAAACTAGTGTATTGGCACAAGTCCTTGACAAAATATTATTTTTAGTCTTGGCACAAGGCTTTGTATATGTGGTTATGATGTCTCGTATTATGCATTCCAACATTATGAAAGTGGCTATTGATATTGCATGTGCTTATTCGACTAGTAGAACATCCATGTGAATAAGTAAATGACATTATTTTATTTTATCATTTCCATATTGTCCCGATGTTCAATTTTAAAAGGATTTTGTTCTAGTCTTACATTGCTTTAAATGTTTATGCTTATTTATGAAAGTTTCCGCTATATTTTTATCCTTACTGAGCATCTGATCTCACCCCTTTCTATGTTTTATTCTTCCAAGGATGAAAAGAAGTATATTATGACTGACCTATATGTATATTCTAAGGGATAAGAGTGTGGCCTATGTAGACTATTTTTTTTGTAGTTTTTCAATTTAAAATGTAATTTAAAACTTTTGAATGTATCTAGTATTTCCAAGGAAACTAAACTAATCGGTATTTTGAGACTTGATCTTTTGTGATCATGCCAATTCTATGAAAAAATGCACCGACTCTATGTAACTGGGGTTGGGGAATTACAAAAATACACTATATTTTACAATCATTTTTAGGTAATTTGATGGTTAATTATGCATAAAATAACAGAATAATATGTTTAAAAGGATAGGCTCATTATATCTGTAGTTAACCATATTGACCCTATAATATAGTATTAAATATTACCATGGTTACTATACATTATGAAAAATAATTTTATTTCCCTAACGATAAAATTATAAAAATATAATTTAAAATATGGAATTTGATTTATCAAATTAAATCCCTATATGTTTAGGAAGTTATTTTTTCAATAATCTGAGAATACATGATTAAAATATTTTTATGAAAAAATATAATTTTAATTATTAACATGTATTTACCCAAATTAAATGAATAATGTAGACTATAATGAGATTAATTGTAATAGTTTTAATTGATTTAAAATAACAAAATCTAAATCCAAATAAATATATATGGATTTTAAAATATTTTAAATGAAATGATGGTTTTCTATAAAATATATTCTATTCAAAGAATCATCTACCATTATATAAAAATCCTAAAATTCTCCATAAATTATTTTTTATATTCTAATTTAAAATATAATATCCATTTTATAAAATAAAAATTTTAACGGTAGAATAAATTAATAATTATATTAATATTATGAAAAACTATAATAACCATTTTGATGAAAATATATATTTGAAGGATAAAATGACCTTTGTAAAAAAAATTCTTATTTCATATTAATCATAAAATATATTTTTGTGGAGTTTGAACATTATATGTTAACCATAATGAGTTTAATCAATTTAATAATTGATAATTACATTACTAGATTATAATTTTCATTTTGAATAATAAAATATTATGGTCTTTAGAGCTTGGTGTTTTGTTTCTTCTACGCTTTCAAACGTATAATTCTTTTAAAAACTAATGGAATTCCATTATACAAGTAACACCCCGACACTAGTTACCCAGAGAGGGTGCATTATTACATAACATTGCAATTATCACAAAAGATCATGAATCGAAAGAACGATTAGTTTAGTAGCCTTGGAAACACTAGATACATTCATAAGTCTTGCATTACATGATAAAAATGGAAAACTACAACAACATAGTCTCCATAGTCCACACTCATATCCCCTCAGACTATCCCGGTAGGTCAGTCATAAAATACTTCTTCACATCATGGGAAAAATAAAACATAGAAAGGGGTGAGCTCAGATGCTAAATATGGATAACAATATAGCGGAAACTTTCATAAATAATCTTAAACATTTAAGGAAATGTATAACTAAAACCAAAGCCTTTTAAACATGAACTTTAGCATAACATGGATAAAATAAAATGAAATAATTCCATTTACTTATTCACATGGATATTATAATAGTCGAATAATCACATGAAATATCAATAACCACTTTCATAATGATGTAATGCATAATGACATACTATCATAACCACATAGTCAAGGCCTTGTACCAAGACTACAAATAATATTTTCTCAAGGCCTTGTGCCAAGACACTAGTTTGTCTCACGATACATACTGATTCATCGAGGAGCTATAGCGGGCTCCACCCGTCACTTAATAAGTCAATGCATTCCTCATATGGAAAGGTTTAAACATAACATAAACATTCGTATTAAAAATAGCATACGAAATGTCAATACTTTCTCCATAAACCATAAATGGTGTGAAAATAACACATCCATAGTCAAACATATCACAAAACCATCAATACAATATGGATGTTTTGTATCATAATAAATCAACTTCAAACAAGATTAAAACTCATCAAAGGATGTTGACATAGATGAAAATGATTTGTAAAACTCTTTGAGAGAAATATCCCTTTTTCATGAAAACATTAAAAAGTTACAAAATTTTTAAAGGAAGACATTTAAAGAAAATTTTGAATCAAAGTGTCACATACCAATTTGAAACTATTTAAAAGAATTAACACTTTAAAAACATTCATGTCCATATAGATAAATCCTTAAAAACCATTTTGAAAACATGGACATTAATGATAATGATTTAGAGGAATAAATATTTCAATCATTTAAAATGATGTTTTAGTAAAAAGTACCTTAAAATAATCCCTTTGAAAACCCTTTCATGAAACATGGACATGGATAATAAATATGTCGCAGTAGATACATACGTAAAAACAACCTCAGATAATAAAGAGACTGTGTAATTAACCCTTACCATGTACATTTCCTTGGTCGAGGATCAGCTAGCCTTCTATATAATTGTGAAATAATTGTTATTAAATTATACAAGAATCATATACATTAATATTATATCATATATGATCTTTTAACATTGCTTTGTTAATAATATCTTAGTATTATCATCGTTTTGGGTGTTAACGGATTCATTTTCCTTTATATTCATTGTTATGTGAGTCATATTTTTTTATGAATGGGATGTATCTTATTCATATCCAGAATGATATCAAGTATTTAAACATTATTTTTAATCATATAATGAAAATTAGTCTTAAATGGATACGATAGGGAATGAATATCATCGCGTTCATGGAGACGGTAATCCGTACGTACGCACGAGCGAGAATACCATTCTATTGTTATTAAAACAATATATAATTGGATTTTATATCATATATACAGAATAATTATCATGTTATATTTTTTATTTACATCAACTATACATCATTATTATACCCATCCAAATAATAATGTATTTAATAACAACTACAACACAACGTGGAGACGGTAAGCCGTACGAACGCATGTATGGTGACCTGTCATTCAAAGGATGGATAGAATAATGAATTTGGTTTTACCATATTTATAATAAAATCAAATTATATATATGATGTTGGAGTTATTATTTTAGAATGGAAAAAACAAAGAAAAAGGAAGTGGAAGAAAAAAGGAACTTGAAAGAGGTGGTGAGATATTTACCTCTTCTTTGGGTTCTTCCTTTTGATTTGATAAAAAGGGCTCCATAGGTTGGCTTTCTGACTAATGGAAGGCCTCCATGATGAAGGGAGGATAGTATAGAGGGTAATTGGGTAGAGTTTGGTCAAGAAAAATGGATTTTAAGGTGTTAATTGGAGAGAAGGGGGATTTCCCTTTTATAAGAGGGGTGATGGGCACCTTAGGAAACACTAGAAATATTATTATATAATAAAGTCATTTTCGGTTTCTAATGGCTCTATAATAGATTAGTTAACGTATAAGGTGGGTATTTTTCGAAATACACTCAACCAATAGGTTTTAGATAGGTTTGGGTCAGTATATTAACATTATATTTTAGATTTAACTCTTAGTTAAATAGTTTGACATTTACCATGTCTCTTTGTATTTTTATATTATATATTTAAATAACATACTATATACCTCCAAGAGAATCCCAAGTGGTTCATTAATGATACCCCAATAATTATATAAGTCTTTTGGCCGAACCTTATATTTTAAGGAATAGAATATCAATTAATAATATAATATTTTCTTTAAAAACTCTTTTATGTCAATTTTGACACTATTTGGTATTTTGTTTTTTCAAAATTCATAACAGCATTATTTCTTCAAAAAAATAATCTACCCAACCCTAATATGTCATTTTAATCTATAAAATTAGTGGAATTAATAAAAAGTATGAAATTACATTTATTTGGATATTTATAATATCAATTATTTTAATATTTGATTAATTAGGTAATTACTGCATCATATTGTGTCATAAATAAATTAAATTATATAATTTCTAAAAAATATAAGTAAAATACCATTATATAGGAAATGTTTTTAGCTTTATAATTAATATTTATTGTCGAATTTATCTTATTTGTAACCCTATATTAATAATGTTTTAGTTATTAAACATTGATTATAACTCTTTTAACTCTTCTTTGAATTAAATTTTAATAAATGTCCTAATCTAATCCATGTGGACCAAAGAGGTTCATATTTTATTCCTAAGGTAGTTTTTGGTTGAAATATACATATCTAATAGAATTAGGACATGTGTTTGGGTAAAAATAATATCATTTTTACCCTTAATTACCCTATTAACTTTTATTCGTGGTAAATAAATGAAAAAATAACTATACACCAGAAATTATTTTTATCTTATAGAACCACATTTTACTCCTTAATTTTAACCGTGTCTCTCGGATTTTTGAAATTCCATTCACGAAAGTAGTAAAATTATGTTTTATGTGAATTTGCAACTTCTCCCAAGAGTTGGGTAAAAGACAGTGAAATGTTCAATAAAATTTTTATATATCTAAAATTATTATAAACTAACTCCAATGAATTACATTGAACTTATATAGGTATTATGTATCTATTGTGACCTAAAATAAATTTAAATAAAATAAATATTTTTTTAATTAAAAATTTTCTTTTAAACTATAACTCAGTGTTGTTCCCTATTCATAAAAAATTGAACGTTTTTAGAAAAATACCAATATTCATCCTAAGATAATTTTGATATTCCAAATCCAAAAATGAAGTCCATTTTGAATGATAAAATTTATAAAATTTCAAAAAGTGGGTATTACTATTCATAACGGATAGTTTGATTGGTTGTGGTGTATTAGAACTCGATGTTGCATACAACACACAGTGTTGTATTATTCAAAGAGAAACGTACCGTGGAATCTTGCTGTGTAACATTCTCACCTCATTAAAATAATTTCATCCTTGAAATTTTTAGAGTACTACTTCATAAAAAGACTCGGGTGGTTCTTCATCATAGGTTCCTTGGGTTTCCTATGTTTCCTCTTCCATCTTATGGTTTCTCCATAGAACTTTTACCAAAAGACTCATCCGGTTTCATAGCACTTGTTCTCTTGTATCAAGAATCTTGACAGGATCTTCACAATAAGATAGACCGGGTTCCAGTTCTAATTCGTCATAGGTGAGTACATGCGTTGTGCCATGCATGTATTTTGTCAACCGTGATACGTGGAACACATCGTGAGCATTGGAGAGATTTGGAAGCATTTCCAAACGGTAAGCTATTACACCAATTCGTTCTAGAATTTTAAAAGGTCCGATGTACATGTGACTCAATTTTCCCTTCTTACCGAAATGTATAACACAATTACATGGAGATACCTATAGGAAAACATGATCTCCTACCTGAAATTCCAAATCCTTACTTCGGTTATCGGCATAGCTCTTCTGCCTACATTGTGCTACTTTGATGTGGGTTCGGATTACCTTCACCTTTTCCATCGTTAACTCCACATGTTCTGGGCCTATGAGTTTTCTTTCACCAACATCATCCCAATAGGTTGGTGTACGACATCTCTTTCGGTATAACGCTTCATATGGTGCCATCTGAATACTTGAATGGAAGCTATTGTTAGAGTAAAATTATACTAGAGGTAAATATTGATCCCACGTACCCTGAAAGTCAAGTGATCCTGATCTCAACATGTCTTCTAAGGTTTGAATAGTCCATTCTGATTGTCCACCAGTTTGGGGGTGGTAGGCAGTGCTCAAACGAAGTTCAGTATCTAGGGATTTCTGAATACTTTTCCAGAATCTTGATGTAAAATGGGGATCACGATCAGAAAAAATCGATAGTGGTACTCCATGAAGTCTTACAATTTCATTAATATGTATTCTTTCTATTCATTCAAGTTGTAAATCTTCTCCTATAGTAAAAAAATGCACTGACTTGGTAAGACGATCAATAATGACCCATATTGTATTGTTCCTTCTAGGAGTCCTTGGTAGTCCCATGAAAACTTCCATCGTAATATTATCCTATTTCCACTCAGGTATGGGAAGAGGTTTCAAGACTCTTCCAGGATATTTCCTTCTAGCTTTTACTTGCTGACAAACCATACATCTTGACACAAAATCGGCAATATCCCTCTTCATGTTGTCCCATGAAAAATGTTCCTTAGAATCTCTATACATTTTGGTGCTCCCAAAGTGTATATAGAAATTAGAACTATGTGCATCATCAAATAATTTTCTTTTTAGATCAGGTATATCGGGAACACAAAGTCTCTTCCCAAATTTCAAAATTCCATCTTCATACACAAAGACACTCAATCTCCCATCATTCACTGCTTTAATCTTATTTTGAAACTATTCATCATTAGTCTGAGAACTCTTTGTCCTTTCTAGTAAAGATGGTTTGGAAACCATTTGAAAAAGTATTTATGTTTCACCTTCCATGGTGATTCCCATATCCATATTTACTAGATCCATGAAAATAGGTTCCCTTTCAATTCTCATATTGTTCAAAACTCCATGATACTTTATACTCAAATCATCTGCCACCTTATTTTCCTTCCCCAGGTGGTAGTGTATCGGGAAATCATAATCCTTGAGTAGATAAATCCATCTCCTTTGCCTCATGTTGAGTTATTTCTGTGAGAAAATATACTTCAAACTCTTGTGATCAATATAAATCTCACATTTTTCACCATAGTGATAGTGTCTCCAAATACTCAAAGAAAATATTACAGCTACTAACTCAAGATCATGAGTATGATAGTTTTGATCATGAATTTTCAGCTATCGTGATGTATAGGAAATAACCATATCATTCTGCATAAGGACACAACCAAGTCCTTTCTTCGATGCATCACTATAAATAGCAAACCAATCAGTCCCTGATTGTAGAGTCAATATAGTATAATTGACTAATCTTCTCTTAAGTTCTTCAAAACATTCTTCAGACTCTTTTGTCCAAACAAAACTAACCCCTTTATGTGTGATCTTTGTTAATGGGTTATCCAACCGGGCAAAATTCTGTACGAAACGTCGACAATAACCTGCTAAACCAATAAAACTGCATACCTCAGTTATACTCGTCGGTGCTATACATTATTGGAATGACTTGGTCTTAGAAGATCAACACAGATTCCATCCTTAGAGATAATATGGCCATGAAAAGAAATCTCCTGAATCCAGAATTCACACTTGCTAAACATCCCATATAATTCATGTCTTCTTAGATACTTCAGGATAATGAGCAAGTGATTTTCATGATCTAAGCAGCTTTTGGAGTATACCAAGATATCATCAATAAATACCACTATAAAGTCATCAAGATATTCCTTGAAAACTCTATTCATTAGATCTATGAATATAGATAGTGCATTAGTCAATCCAAAAGGCATTACTATAATCTCGTAATGCCCATACATGGTTCGAAATGTAGTCTTCAGAAAGTCCTCCTTCTTCACACACAAATGATGGTATCCAGATCGAAGGTCAATATTTGAAAAGTATTGAGGTCCATCCAGTTCTTCAAATAAATCATCAATGCGAGGTAGGGGATACTTGTTCTTTATTGTTATAGCATTGATCTCCCTCTAGTCGATACATATCCTCATAGATCCATCTTTCTTCTTAACAAAAAGGATAGGGGTTCCCCTTGGAGAAACACTAGGTAAAATAAATCCCTTATTACTAAATTCCTCTAGTGGTTTCTTTAGTTCAACTAATTCCACAGTTGCGATTCTATAAGGGGTCTTCAATATGGTCCTTGATTTAGGAATTAAATCAATGGAAAACTCAATTTCCCGTTTTAGAGGATGTCCAGGTAAATCATCTAGAAATAGATCAACACATTTTTTCACAATAGGTACATCCTCTATTTGAACATTCCTTTCCTCACCCATTGTTATTTCATTCTCTTGCTCCCCAATAATTGAATTTAGTTGAGCTAATGGGGGTGGATATAGATAAGAATTAGGTGGTGAAGATTTTGGTCTAAAGATAAGGTGTTGCTTATCATGATCATCAAAAAATTTAACCTCCTTCTTTTTACAATAAATCATTGCATCATGGTCCGAAAGCCAATCCATACCAAGGATTTTATCAAATTCAATCATGGTTATGATGATGAGATCAGCAGATGAAGAACATTTATATGCTCTAATGGGAACAAATTCACAAAACATGATTGCGATGATAATTCCCATAGGAGTTTTAACTAAAAACTCCATTGATAAATAAAATTGTAAATATCTAATTTTCATAGAAAAATCGGAAGATATGAAATAATACAATGATCTAGAATCAAATAAAGCATTGGCTAAAATTGAGGAAAATATTAAATTACCTGCCACCACATCATTTGGAGCTTCAACCTCAGTAGTAGTGATTACATAATATTGGCCTTGATCCCATGGACTTTTCTGAGGTAAGTTTCGCTAACTCTTAGGAAATTCATTTTCTTAATGTCCCATCTCCATACAATTGTAGCACCGAACATCGGTAGCCTCTTTCTTCCCCTTTCAGTCACGATTTTGGTGGATTTTTTCACCAAACATGTAACAGACTCCCATTCCCTTCTATAAAGTACCAGGGTGTTTCATCCAACATTTACTGCAGGATAAATATTCAAAATTTCTATTCTTCCCATTATTTCCATTTCCAGAGTGATCAGTATATTTTTTCTTCTCTTGATTTTCCTTAAAGTCATAAGACATAGAGAATTCCTTTTCTGTCTTGATAGCACATGAGATAATATCTTCGTACGACAAGAAGGATTGTGGTACTAATTTTCGATGGAGAAATGGTTTTAACCCATAAATTAAATGATCAATCATACTTCTTCGGTTAAGTATATAATTTGCAGCATTCCTTGATAACCTTGTAAAGTTAGACTCAGACTTTGAGACATTCTCATCCTCCTTTTTCCTTAGTCTCAGAAATTATCTTTCCATATCCACTCGATGGTCATGGGGAAAGTATTTTTCTAAGAAAATTTATTTAAACTCCCTCCATTACATATTTGATACTTCATCATCTTCCTTTGTGTTTTATATCAATGACCACCATTGATCAACATCTTTAGTGAAGCGGTAAACTTCCATGACACCTTTTTCCCTTTCTCTACTCCCCAAGGTGTGGAATATTTTTTATAAAGAATTTATCCAGTTCTCGACTACTAGTGGATTTGTACCCCCATTGAATTTTGGTGGTTTTTGCCTCGTAAAGAGATATAAAATTTATCTTCCATGCTGTGGATCAGGGTTCTCCACATGGGTAAGGTTATTATTCATAACTGGAGTGAGTTTTCCCAGTATGGTGATTTGCTGATTAGGAACAGTTGCATCACCAGCTCCACTATAATTATCTTGAGTAGGAGGGAAATACCTTCATAGAATGCATGAATTTATATGGTTTCTATTCTTTCCACTAGGCTCCATTTCAAAATAATGGCATACACTAGATCAGTTTATGAATCGAAATATATAATTCTAAACTTGTAAAACACTTAACATAAATTGAATAATTTATGGATATAGTCCATAATAATAAAAATGTTTTCTTTGAGGGAGTATATACTTATAAACATTTCATAATGGTTTGAAAAGAAAATTACAATTATCCTAAGCATATCCCCCGGGTGTGTCGTAACCAAGAGTGCAGCAAGGCCCGTTGTCATGCACCAGTTCCCATTAGAGTCTAGCTCAAAGTTGTGTTTTTGGGTTTTACCCCTAGGTACAACTGTTCTAGATCCGCCTCTTCCTGCTCGTATCCAGATAGGGATGTATTGCTTGGAAAACTCACAAAATATCTACAATACCAAAATTCTAGGATGTTATTCTATACTAATCCTCAAAGTCTATCTTAGGGCTATGTGCTCCAATAAAAGTTTATCTAAATCTAGTATCCAAGGATTATACTAAATCTACCTTTGATACCAACTATAACGCGTTGAAACTAGTTACCCAGAGTCAGTGTATTATTACATAACACTGGCATGATCACAAAAGATCATGTCTTGAAAGACTGATTAGTATAGTAGCCTTGGAAACAATAGGTATATTCATAAGTCTTACATTACATGATAAAATGGAAAACTACAAAAATATAGTCTCCATAGTCCACAATCATATCCCCTTAGACTATCCCTATAGGTCATTCACAAAATACTTCTTCACATCCTAGAAAAAATAAAACATAGAAATGGGTGAGCTTAGATGCTTAGTAAGAATAAAAATATAGCAGAAAATTTCATAAATAATCATAAACATTTAAGACAATGTATAACTAAAACAAATGCCTTTTAAACATGAACTTCAGCATAACATGGCAAAAATAAAATGAACTAATTCCATTTAATTATTCACAAGGATATTCTACAAGTCGAAAAATCACATGCAATATCAATAAACACTTTCATAATGATGGAATGCATAATGCCAGACAATCATAACCACATATTCAAGGCCTTGTGCAAAGACAAAAAATAATATTTTTTCAAATTCTTGTGCCAAGACACTAGTTTGTCTCATGAGACCTAACGATGCATCGAGGAGCTATAGTGGGATCCACCCATCACTTACTAAGTCCAATTCATTCATAATATGAAAAGGGTTAAACATTACATAAAAATTCGTATTAAAACTCGCATACAAAATGTAAATAATTTATCCATAAACCATGAATGGTATAAAAATAACACATCCATAGTCAAACATATCACTAAACCTTCAATATAATATGGAATATTTGTATCATAATAAATCAACTTTTACCAAGTTTAAAATACATCAAATGATGTTGACATAGATGAAAATGATTTGTAAAACTCTTTGAGAGAAATATCCCTTTTTCATGAAAACATTTAAAAGTCACACAATTAGAAAGGAAGACATTTAAAGAAATGTTTAAATCAAAGTGTCCCATACCACTTTGAAACTTTTGAAAGGTATTAACATTTTAAAAACATTCATGTCCTTATAGATAAATCCTTAAAACCCATTTTGAAAAAATGGAAAATAATGAGAATGATTTAGAGGATTAAATAATTAAAATCATTTAAAATTATATCTTAGTAAAAAGTACCTTAAAATAATCCCTTTGAAATCCCTTTCATGAAACATGGACATGGATAACAAATATGTCCCAGTAGATACTTATGTAAAAATAACCTCAGATTATAAAGAGATTGTGAAATTAACCCTTACCTTGTACTTTTCCTTAGTCGAGTGTTGGTTAAAATATTTTATAATGGGGAAATAATTGGTTTAAATTATACTAGAGTCATATATATTAATATGATTTCATGTATGATTATTTAACATTTCTTTGTTAATAATATCTCAGTATTATCGTCGTTCCAGGTGTTAATGGATTCGTTTTCCTTTTTATTATTTATTATGTGAGTCATATTTTTTATGGATGGGATGTATCTTATTCATATATAGAATGATATCAAGTCTTTAAAGATTATTTTTAATAATCTAATGAAAATTATTCTTAAATGGATATGATAGGGAATGAATATCATCGCGTTTGTGGAGACGGTAATCCGTATGTACGTACGAGCGACAATATCATTCTTTTATTATGAAAATAATATACAATTGGATTGTTTATAATATATACAGAATCGTTATCATGTCATATTTATTATTTACATCAATTATACATCATTATTATAACCATCCAAATAATAATGTATTGAATAACAACTAAACCACAACGTGGAGACGGTAAGCTGTACGTACACATGTATGGTGACATGTCATTCAAAGGATGGATATAATAATGAATTTTGTTTTACCATATTTATAACAACATCAAAATATATAGAATATACTGCAGTTATTATTTTATAATGGAATCAACAAAGAAAAAGGAAGTGAAAGAATAAAGAAACTTGAAAGAGGTGGTGAGATATTTACCTCTTCTTCGGGTTCTTCCTTTTTATTTGATCAAAATGGATCCTTAGGTTGGATTTCTGACTAAAGTAAGGCCACTTGTATTAAAGTAGGATATTTTATTGGGTATTTGGGAAGAGGTTGGCTGAGCCAAATGGCTTTTTAGGTGTGAATTAGAGAGGGGGGGGGGGGTACCCTTTTATAAGAGGGGTGAGGGGCGTCTTAGGAAAAGATAGAAATATTATTTTATAATAAAATCATTTTTAGTATTTAATTTCTCCAAAATGGATTATTTAAATTAAAAGCTTGGGATGGGTAGAAAACCACTCAACAAATAATTTTTAGAAAGGTTTGGGTCACATATTAACTTTATATTTTTGATTTAACTCTTAGTTAAATAGTTTGACATTTACCATGTCTCTTTGTATTTTTATAGTATATATTTAATGAAATTACTATATACCTCCAAGATAACCACAAGTGGTTAATTAATGATACACCTATAATTATATATGTATTTTTGATGAACCTTATATTTTTAGGAATAGAATATCAATTAATAATAGAATATTTGTTTTAAAAACTCTTTTATGTCAATTTTGACACTATTTGGTATTTTGTTTTTGGGAAATTTATAACAACATTATTGCTTCGAAGAAAATCCATTTAACCAACCATAATATGTCATATTAATCTATTAAATTAGTGTAATTTCTAAAATGTCCCAAATTACATTTATTTGGATATTTATAATATCAATTATTTTAATATTTCATTAATTAGGTAATTACTGCATCCTATTGTGCCAAAAATAAATTAAATTATTTAATGTATAAAAAATATAAATAAAATACCATTATGTAGGAAATATTTTTATATTTCTAATTAATTTTTATTATGGAATTTATCTTATGTGTAACCCTATATTAATAATGTTTTAGTTATTAAACATTGATTTTATCTCTTTTAACTCTTCTTTGGATTAAATAATAATAAATGTACTAATCTAATCCAAGTGGACCAAAGTGGTTCATATTTTATTCCTAAGGTTGTTTTTGGTCGAACTATACATATCCAATAGAATTTGGACATGTGTTAGGGTAATAATAATAATATCATTTTTACCCTTAATTACCCTATTTACTTTTAACCGTGGTAAATAAAAGTAAAAAGTTATTATTCACCAAAAAATATTTTTATCTTATTGAACCAAATTATTATCCTTGATTTTAACCATGTCCCTCAGATTTTGATAATTCCATTCATAGAAGTGGTAAAATTATGTTTTATGTGAATTTGTAACTTCTCCTAAGATTTGGGTAAAAGACGGTGAAATGTTCAATAAAATTTATATATATATATATATAATTTTTATAAACTGACTCCAATGAATTAGATTGAACTTATATAGATATTGTGTATCTATTTTGACCTAAATTAAATTTAAATAAAATAATAAAATATTAAAATAAAAAATCGGTTTTAGACTACAGCTCAGTGTTTTTCACTATTCATCAAAAATTGAATGTTTTCAGAAAAATACCAAAAATTCACCCAAAGATAATTTCGATATTTTGAATCCAAAAATGAAGTCCATTTTGGAAGATAAAATTTATAAAATTCCAAAAATTGGATATTAATATTCATAACGGCTAGATTGATTGGTTGTGGTGTGTTAGAACTCGAAGATGTGTACAACACTTGCTATTGTATTATTCAAAGAGAAACATACCATTGATGCTTGGGGTGTTACAATACAACCATTAAATAATTTATGTTGTCATTGTACTAGCGTTTTCATCATTGAATGTGTTGAAAACCTATTTAAACCTCAATTAGACGGAGTTGTAATATATATTAATAACTTTTTTGAAAACTGAAATTATAAAATTGGATAATAAAATAGTCATTTATAATGAGGGGAAGGAAAATATATTTGGAATAATAGAATGAAATATTATTTGGTTTTTACATAAGGGGATCATTAGGGAAATTGAAAAACTGATCATGGGATGATGATTCATCTAATATGTAACATTACACATTTTTAGGAGAGTAGCGAACATCAATTCACAAATGTTATTTTTAATATATTAAAATTTAATTCCATGATCATTTTCTTAGAGTTAAGAGAATAGTTTAATAATTTTATAAAGTACATACTAGTATATACACAATTGATTTAGTTCAATGTCATAATCATAATTTCATCATTATATTTTCTTTCAAACATTTTAAATTTATATAACATCTTCTATTAAATGAAATTATCATTCAAATTAAATTTTCAAGCTTGAAAAACTAAAATTAATTTCTAATGAAACACATGAACCAAACAAGGATAAGAATTTAGTCCTCCTATGTTTATACATTAACCTAAAAATATAATTATTTCAAAAATTACATATAATATTAAATTACATTAAATAGTAAATTATTCCAAATATATTCAACAATGACACCCAATATTATGAATTATCCATCACATAAATAAAAAAAAAATAATATGAAAAATATTTCTTGAGTATATTCAAAAAATATAAAAGGAATTGATCAAACATTCTACCATTATTAATATGCCATTTATCCCCAAAAAAAAGTTCACTCATAATATCATATACCCACAAAAGGTATATTTTCTAATAATATTAGATAAAAAATATTCTATTCATATCCCAAAATAACTATAATCATAGTGAAGACAAAATTATTTAACTTATACTACAAAAATACAATTCAATATTTATTCATAAAATAAAAATGCAATCTTAACCAAAAACATTTATTTACCATAATCATGTAATTTTTTTAAAATAGTGAACATCATAAAAATAACATTAATTACACATCACAAAATCAATTTTTAATCATACCCTTATCATTATGATAAAACACAATATCCATAACTTAAATAACATTTTTATACTAATTATCTATATTTTTATTTACATTAAATATCATATTAACAATAAATGAGATCAACATATTTGAAATTATGCCTACAAAATAGAAAATAAATAACAATAAAATTAATATTTCATTAAATTTTTTGTAAAATATAACTACTTAATATACATATATCACTTATCAAAATAATAATATATCCCCAAATCTTTCATTGTTCACAATAATGTAAATAAAAATAGACCATAAAGGGGTTAATAGGGATTTGATGTTGTTATCATCCTTACATTGAGAAAATGAAGATAGAATCCATAACTAATAATGTTAAATCACATGAAAACATCATAATATCCAATGTGATTTAATCTATATTATATTAATATTTTAATATCCTTAAACCCATACTACTAGATCTAGGGTTAAAAAGAAAATCTTTGAATTTTTATCTTAATACCGACAAACAATAAATAATTTTATTCATCCAAGATATACATCATCCTTAAAAAACATTGGATCTATTATATACCCATTAATATATTATGTTTTGAGTTTTATAAAATTATGAAAATATTTCACATAAAAGTAAAAATGTCATCAATTAATTTTTTTCCACTAAACTAATTATTTATAGACAAATTTTCTTCATTCAAGTTAACTCCCAATTATAGAACATTGAAATTATTATCAAGTTTAATGATCCTTATGCCTTGTGAGAAATCATATAAATAATGGGAAAAGGAAAAAAATGCTCAGTAAGAGATATACAAAAATAAACATGTCATTCTATTTCAATAAATCAGATTATATAATAATGTTTCTCTTTATGATAATGAACATTGGGTTAAAATTTTATTTTAAACAAGGATTAAATAATGTTTAATGACCAAAATAATCAGTAAAAATATCTATGAGAAAACATAATCATATGATAATAATAATAGTTTTTATAAAAAAACATGATAATACATGAAAAAATACTTTAATAAATATACCTTTTAACCCAAAAGGGATTAATAATTCTTTTTAAAGTGATCATTATCATGCCTTATGAAATATAAATATTTCCATGAAAGAAAAATTTCAGGAATAGAGGAGTTTTGTAGTTTTTTGGGGATTCCTCTTCATATAACCCTTATATGAACCTTTACAAATAGGGTAACCTACTGGGTTAATTTCAAAATCATATTCTTGTGAAAAAATAATTTCCCAATGAATTGGAATGATATATCAGGAACACACATTATCATAATGAAATTTCATGGATAATAACATAATAAAACTAAATATTCCATTTAAATAATTATATGTCCTTAATTTTTTGACAACTATGTAAAATCCTTTTGATTATTATGAAAAAATTATGGATAATTTAAAAAATAAAAATAAAAAATTCCCACAAGAATAGAAAAAAGGATATTTTTTCAAAATCCAAAAAAATGTACAAGAGGAATCTTAAGGAATTATTTTCATAATGTTATGAAATTAAACTCATTTCTTATAAATTATAAAAAATATTCCTTTCACATAATAGTAAAAATTTGAAAAAATATCCCATTTAGAAGACCTTAAAAAGTATTGTTTTAAAATATTTATAAATAATTTTATAATTGGATTAAAATAAATTTCAAAATTATTTTCAATTTACTAATAAAATACTTCATATATAATAAATAACATGGATATATAAGAACAATAGTATAAAATATTGAAATTAAATAATATCATATTTAATTGAAAAATATCTTTCATATTCTCCAAAAAAGTAAAATGTATTCATTAAATAATTTATAATGAAAATATATTTATAATTTTATTTAATAAGTTAGATTTAATCATTTTCTAACATATCAAAATCTACTTTATTTAATTTATTTACATGCCATAAATATTAATAAAATCGAGTATGTGTATTTTCTAATGTATTGTGGATGTTCTACTCATAATCTGAAAACAACATTGGGTTATTTAACATGGATAAATATTTCATTAAAAATCATAATTAGTATACTAATCAAAAAATAATAATTATATTTATACAAAAAAAATAGATGCATTCATGAAAAATAAAAAAACTAATTCGTCTTAAGAGGCGATAGTTTGCATATACGCATGAGAGATGTATTTACATTTCATTAAAAGGAATGTAAAGATATAAAATATGACATTATCAGTCCAGAATCATTAAACTATAATAAAAATCATATAAAATCATTTTATACATCCCCATGAAAATCCCTTATGGAATGAATTTGAATAATGATGTGTATCTCTATGTAGAGACGGTAGTCCATACGTAAACGTGTGTGATGATTCTATTTTTAATGATTTGTATTTTAGGAATATATATAAAATATTATAATTCAATAGTAATAATTATTCCATGAATATCATATTTTTTACATTGAATCAGTCATAATAACCATTCATGAATGAAATTAATAAGAAACCAAATATAATGTTTCTTATGGTAGTTGTCTACACGTATACTTGAATGATGGATTCATTTCCAATTAGAAGGAAAATAGAGATTAATAAGGTTATGGAATTAATAAAATAATTATTTATTATATTATAGAAACCGATGTTATTATATTAGAATAATTAGGACCAAATTCACTTGTTTATAATATTATTTAAAATGAAATGCACGGTAGAGAGGTGTACCTCAGGTTTAAAGAATATCATTTGATATATCCTTTATGATCATAAATATCGGGGTTTAATAATAAAATATCCTATATTATTTATCTTAATATGTTTGAAATAGGTTTTTGTAGTGTTTTTTTTGATCAATATGTATCATGAATTTTGAGGAATAGAGGAGTGATTGTACCCTTATACAAGAGTATATAGGGGAACCACTATAATAACTATTATCATTGAATTAATAAATATAAATTTCCATTATCAGGATAAAATGAATTGATATATTCATAATATAGTTTATAGATAAGTAAAAAATCTCTATATAATGAATTTTTGAGATATTGAGGTGATGTTTTAATCATTGTCACTTATTTTGAACTACCCACCGACTCCTTTTATGAATACCGTGACAAAATTATGTTGTCTAATTATGGATGATGAAATATAAAATAAAATTTAAAGTGACCCGAAAGTGGGAAATAGTTTACAAGATTGAATATATCATATTCAATTATTTAATTATAATTTTAAATTTATTTTCCATCATTTAATAAAAAATTAATTAACATAAAAAAACAAGTAAATATATTTTTGGTCTATTCGAATAAATTTTTTTATAGAATTATAAACATTGTATATAACTCAAATGTAAACCTTTATATTATAACAAATACATTATATATTTACACTATATTTTATGAACACCATAAGTCACCCAAAAAATATTATATTTAGTTTTTTAGGTCATTAACATGGTATTTCTGCTGCATGGTCAATCATTGTGTTAGTGTTGTGAAAGAATTAAGGGTAATTATTTCATCAATAAAATTAGTAAAAAATGATAAAAAATAATTCATATTTAAAAAAATATTTAAAACATTCATAAATGTTTTATCTATATGAAAATATTTTATTGATATTAAAATCAAGAAAGTGAAATTTAGAATAATTAATTATTTTTGAAAATATGAAAGTCCATAACATGGATAAGTGGAATGGTAATTTAGTATTTTCAAATAATAGATGGTTATAGATGGATTAAACTCACTCGAAATATTAAATTAAATTATTAAAGTCATTTTAATGCACCTTAATATTAAAATAAACACTAGTTAAGCTAATTTTTCCATTACTATGACAATATATATTTTTGATTGTAGTATTCATTATGGAAAAAAAACAATGACCTATTTTAAAAATTTTAAAATGATAATTCAAAAAATGTAATCCATTTAATCAATTTTAATCCATATATGTCTCATAAATTACTTTTAATACAATAATAAAAAAATACAGGAAAAATAGATGTCCCGAAAATGGATTGTGAGTATATAATATAATTAATTCCAAAAATAATGTTAATACCAATTATAATAAAATAATTAGAATATATTTTAAAAAAAATGAGGTAATGAAGTTTTAAAAACAAATAAAACTAAATTAATATTTATTAACAGTTTAAAATAAATAACATTTTCATATAATATCAGTAATATTCAATATGAAATATTTTTTAAGAGAAATAGAAATATTTTACACTCTGATAATATTGATATATTGATGTTAAGACACTTATAATTTATAAAAATTTAAATTTATAATATTATATGAAATTGTTTATAATCTTTTATATTGAAAAATCAAAGAAACCCATTTTAACAGATTTTATTGGAGCTTGAATTGCCTTACTGAAAACTAATTGTTAATTTAAAAATAAGCAATGAATAAATTTATATTTACTATGATATATATATATATATTAAAATATTGTTAATCATATTCATTCCAACTAATTTGATTTCTATTTTTTATGTTTATATTTAGTTATAAAGCATTTTTTTCATTAATGGTTAGTTTTACATGTCCTATATGCTATCGAACAAATTAATTAATTATTACCCTTCAATATTAGAATATATAAAATTCAAAACTCAAATAATATACTAAAAAAATATTTTTTCATAGATAAATCATCTAAATATATATTATTTGAAATTAAAATTCATAAGCCTCAGAAAAGGATGTTAATTATAATCATCCCAACGATATAGATTCTGTAAAATAATATATATGTTTTTCATGTATCTGGAAATAAAAAATTTGTTACGTATCAATATAATTGTAAAATTTTAGATGGATTATCTATATAATAGTTACATAAAAAGAAAAATTGAAATGTGCATCTGAGACATCAATAGATTAGTTCTAGACTCCATCAAATGGGCTCACAACATCATCAAATTAACTCAAGGAAATATCAACCAATAAAATTATCATCCAAAGGATTTCAATACATTGTTATAATAATTTTTATTATTAATGATCCATGTATGGACTCTCTAGAACATGCATTTCATTCCATACATAATAAAATTTTCATAATATAACTAATATCTAGATTCCTTCAAAATGAAAGTAAATCATTCGTATAAAATGTGCCTTCATCCAAAAATTCCTGTATTTAGATTATGTGAAGTATTGATATATAGTCATCAAATACAAAGGATGTTATCCTATAACATTATTATCCATATTTTCATAGAATAAAATCAATTTTTCCTACATTGAATATATATTATCTTCACATAACTCATTTTATAATTTATGTTTGATAATCTCTTTATCTTATAAACACCTATTTCAATTCCATAATAATAATGATGATTTTCTATATTTATTATGAATTAATCAAAAAAAATGAGAAAATAAATCTCTATTTATTTCCCTCTTGAATATCTCTAAATAATCACATCAACATGTTTTTTATTTTCTTACCACCATTATTAGAAATACTTTTTTAGAAATTTATATGAAGGTATTTGAGTCATTGTAAATTACATTCAATGTTTGATAAAATGATGTAACAATTTCCATTTCAATCACATCATAATCCAATTTTTAATATATGGATTGAACCAAATTATTTATTTCATGTGATAAATCATATATCCAAATCATGAATACATAGAAAATCTAGGAATAGAAAAATAGAGTGAATAAACTATCATGAACCACCCTGATAGGGACTAAACTGTGACTACCCCAATCTCTCCCCAAAAAGGCCAGTGGATGGAAATCATCTCTATGTAGGAATGTCATAGTGACCCTGTCTTAACATACTTCGATTTTAATTATTTTTATAATATTAATAATCACATTAAAAAAATACATTCTTGAGGAACAAAATAGTTTATTATCTTTGGAATCTTGAAAAAATATATTCTAAATCGGTGAAAGATATTCAATTTTTCCCACAAATATCATCAACTTTAGTACTTATACATAATATCATTATAAATAAATAGGTTAAATGAAACATAGGAAAGCGGTGAGATCGAATTATTAGTTAGGGTAAATAAGGTAAATATTTATGTATAACATGAATAAAGGTTGCTAGAAAATCAACATAAAACATGGTGATCATACCATGCATATCAAAGTTGATAAACATGATACATGGAATAATTGTTGCATGTTCATAATTCGTGAATCATAAGATATTAAATAGCATAATCCATGAAATCCTAAAATATGATTGAGACATGGAATTGTAGATGACACCATGTAATATAAAATGATGTCTATAGTGGTCAAGGCATCGCTTCCTATGACATATTAGTAGTATAGATTTAATACAAATACGATCTTGGTAGTCATGGTTCTCTCTGATAACTATCATAGTAGTCATGGTTCACATACAAGAACATAATAGATGAAAAATTCCGTTAATTAATTAAGATTACTTCCTATTCTATCCATGTGTATCTAATTAGATATAAATCTTTATCCGATTGATCGATTGTAGATATAGGTCCCACCAATCATGTAATGAAATAATACAGATGTGTTCTATGATATCATAAACAATTATTTCATAACCCATGAAATGGAATTCATATCATAAACATGTCATCAATCTATAACCAATGTAAAAGTTGATAGGTTACATAATCATTTTATCAAAGCATTACCCATGAAATGAATCTTGGTTTTTTAATCATATAACTCGTGAAAAAGTAATGTGTTTGGTAAATACCATTCTATAAAAAACATAAAACATCTAGATAAATAATATGAATGGAACCATTATATATTTTCCACAGAAATTCCTGAATATCACCAATATAGGACATGTTAGATTGAAAATAATTTTCAAATATATTTTGAAATTATTTATAGAGGATAATATAATTTCTTCATTGAGAGACAATATTCTTAAAATAAAACCATTTGAAAACTATTTTATTTGAAATCAAACATGAAAAATGTAAATATTTCATTAAAACATCTCAGAAAACTCTTTTCCTTGAAAACATATAAAATAATAAGGTTATTTTTTTTTAAAATATTTTTCTATGAAGAATTACAAAAGTGGATTTAAAATATTTTTAAAATCCTTATCCATGAAATCATATAAAATTAGATTTAAAACATTTTTAAATCCATTTTGATTTTATATTATTTCAAGAAATATAATATAATATTTAAGATCATTTAAATCCATTTCAATGAATGTAAATTTTTGATAAAGGTAAAGGAATATTTGAAAAAAATTAAAAACACTTTTAAATTATAATTTTTTTGGAATCCATTTAGAATAATGTTTTTGAAAGAACACATATATTCGATAGAAATGAGAAATAAAATTGGATTTTAATAAAACCAATTTCATAATTATCATTAATATCAATGAGTGGAAAATGGTACCATTAGTTGGGTAGAAGTAAATAACTATAGAGTATGAAAATTCATGAGACTTTTTGAGAAATGCATTATAATATTTCACCAATGGAAGCATAATCATATTCAATCCCGATAAATGATGAGAGTATTTCAATAGAAACTTACCAAATGGTAACTTTGAAAAATACTCCCCATGTAAGAAAATGAAATAACATGAAATTGAAAATATTTTTAAAATATGTATATTAATGATATAACATGTAAATTGGATGTATATACCCCTCATAAACAAATACTTGTGTGAAACAACATATGTGGTATTTTAAAGGAATCTTGAGAAAAAAACATTATCAAATTGGAAACATTTGAAACATAAAACACATAAATGAAAGATGAAAATATGATATGTAAATACCCATAAATATATTTAAAATAATCGTAAAATATATTCATGGGAAGTATATACACCACACCAAATAAATTAGTTGTGAATAGGGAATATGTCTCCTAGAAATATAAGTGAGTTGCGAAAAGCATTACCTTAAGTCATTACATTCTTAATTATAATTAAATAATCAAATATAGTTAAATATATGTTTATTTTACATTATCTACAAGACCTTATTATTATATCAAAAACCATATAAAATTTTTTTATTACTCAATATTACCTGTTTATTAAAAACTCTATGTTAATTTTATGTTTTGGGTAATATATGCATTGTTTTTAGTATATGTTTTGGCGTGTTATTAATGATTATATAACATAGAGAATGATTTAATTATTTATAAATGTAAACAATGATACATGTATCATAGTTTTTCATTATATTTTTATTTTTTATAATATATAAGTTATTAATATATGAAATCTGACACACTATTCATGGAAGTTGTAGGTCATACGTATGCATGAATGTTGTTTCTATCTAATTTTATTTTTGAAATAAGGATTTTAAATGATATATATATATATATATATTAAAACTAAATTTTTATTCTTATTTCATATATATAATATAATTTTATAAAACACTACCTCAATATGTTTCATGTGAAGTGTGAAAGAATAACGTCACTTTGAGGAGACAGTAGCCCGCACGTCCACAAATGAAGTTATAATATTTACACAAAATCAGAAGCATGAAAGATTGTTTTATAAAATGATTAGATAAGATTAAATATATAATGAATATCATATTTATCATATAAAAACAGATTTTACATCATAATTATCAACCATGATTGGTGGTAATGGAAAAATGAACAACATCATTTCGTGAGGTGGTGATTCATCATACACTAGAACTATAATTTCATTACCCATTATATGGAAGTGCGTTTATGTATAAGTAAAAAATTAGAAGAAAAAAATATAATAATATTTGAGATACTGTGGTTATTTTATAATAATGGAAGAATATAATTTTAGGGGGTGTATAATGAATACAAAATAAAGGATCTTGATGAAGTATGTTACCACTTCTTTGGGGAACATCTATTTGTTTTAACCAAAGAGTTAATAGGTTAGATTTATTCCCAAATGGATTATTTTAGGATTATGATAAGTATGACAGATTGTGATTTGAGATAACTTTTTCAATGAAAAATTTCTTCAGTGGTGTGAAGAAGTTAGAGGGATGAGTTTTTTTTTGTAGTGGAGAAGTGTCAGTCTTGTGAATTTTTTAAATTAGAATTCCACCCACATTATTAAATAGTCATGTGCATCCAATTAAGGTCCAAAATAGATAAATTTTATTATTGTTTGTAACTATGGTATTCCATTTGATTTTTTTAAATGTTTCTGTTTCAATTTGACTCTTAATTTTAAGGTTTATTCATTTGTTAAGCTAAATAATCAGTTAATCACTGTAATTAAATTTTATTACACCCATTATTATTTTTGGTACAAAGAAAGGTAAATATGATTAAAAATTACAAATTTTGATGATTATAAATATATATTCCATTTTTCTAAATTATAATCAAAGAAATGGAATAAATTAATTAAAATTTAATCCTAGAGACGAGATGACAAAGAGGGGTTATAAAGTTAAAAAGGACAAAATATTGATTTTTTTCCGAATTAAATGTGAAATTGATTAAAATAACCTAAATTGATTAATTTATTCAAAATTTATCCAATTAATATTTTAAAAAACTGAAATATTTTTTAACACTATAAACAAATTAGAGAAAAAGATGTTTTGAACTAAAGTTCAGTGTTTTTCACTATTCATCAAAGAAATGAAATTTCTCAAGAAAAAATATTTAGCATTCATACAAATGAAATTTTAATATTGTTATTATAAAAATGATTTTTTTTCAAATAAATGTTTTAAACATTTCAAAAATCCTATTTAAAATGGGTTATCTATAAAATGGTTGTAAAAGTACATTTTTGAAAAATACAACCATTTATTCAACAAAATTTATTTTGTGTTTCCATATACATATAATATATGTTAGATGAGTAAACAAAATGTCTGTTTAATATATAATATATAAATTTTATTGAAAATAGTAAATAATTGAGAATTGTTTTTAAAATTTACTGAGATAAAAGTGTGTTTGTACATAGAAAAGTTATTTTATTAGAAAAGTAATTCCTTTATTTTCGAATAGTTATTAAATTCACATATAGTAATTGATAGCCAAAGGATGAATTTAAAATAAATATGTAAATAGTATTTTATCCTTTTAATTAATATTATTTTTAATTTCAATTTCAATAGTAATGTGACATCTATAATAATATTATAAACATCATATTAATAGTATCATGATGTTATGTAATACTTGAACTTGAGGGTGACACATTATATTGAAGGGACTCTTTATATTTGGTAATTCAAGACAAACAATGTGTTATGGGGGATGTAAGCCAATATAAGTCTTTTTTGTAGTGAAAGATTGAATTGGTTTTTTTATAATTATATCCACACATATTTATTCCAAATAAAAATGCTATATCCAGTGTCGCATGAAATGAAAAATATAAAAATATTTAATTATTTGGAGAAGTTAATTCCCTAAATCCTAGTTTGTTACATTATACCCCCTTAAAAGTAATTTCTCCATTGAAATTCATCAGGGTTATTAAAAGTTGTATTTTTGAAATTTACATTAATAGAAAATCAGATTATAAAAATGAATACTAAAACATCCATTAAAAAGGTTAATTTGAAACATAATGGTGAACCAAAGTAACAAACATGAGAGAAAATGGTCAGGATGTGAAAACATGGTCATTGAAGATAAATCTATTAATAATTTTAGGATAGAGGGTGATATAGAGCATTGTGAGGTTAAAGTTAATGATAAAAAATACAAAATTATATAATAATCTTAGGGTCCGTTTAATTCATTAGAAATGAATCTACTTGGAAAACATTTATAGTTTTAAGAACCATTAATTAATTTAGTAAATCATTCACAAGAATGTATAAATTATTGATTCCATTCCATTCCATAATGAAAATGTATCCCATTGTCAATCCTAGATAAATTCCAACTTCATCTATTACTCTATGTATTGAAGGTGAAAATTACATTCCCAAAGCATTAAAATATCATGAGATCCATAAATACTATGACATGTCATTCCTTAAATAACTATAATGAATACAATTTATCAAAATTTATCAATTATAAATAAATCCTTATACATACTGTTAAAAATTTAACAGAAGACATTCAATAAATGGTCAACCTTATAACATTACTAAAATATAGAAGTCCAAATAATTATAAATTAGGTCAGTAAATTTCCCAGAAAACATCTTATCATTGATCCCACAAATATCATAATTTATCTCTTGGTTGTCACATACCAAACATATGAGTAAATTTATCATATATTATCCTAAAACAAGGAATTAACAAGGTTTAACACAAATCTATATATGTGTACTTATTTAAATGTTGATTTGATATATTTATAAATCAAAAAATGTTGTAAGATTCATCAATAATGGCATAAAACACTTGTAAAAAACATTAATTTCACCAAGTTAATCAAAAAAATAAAATTTAATTCTTAATATCCTACATTTCATTATTAGGAAAACATTATCCTAATGTTGGGATCATATTAAGGGATATGTATCCTTTACAGAATTTTTTTCATTAACATCACCATGAAATTAAATCACATGTATAGTCCATAAGAACCATTCAAAGCATTTTTGTAAATAATTAGTGAAAAAAACATAAAATGATAAATAATTATATATTTCCCTGTTCATATATCATAATTCATGAAACCAAATAGTCAAAAACATTGATTATTCGACTTTATTCTTAATCCAAAATATCGCCACCACATCCAACTTCTTAATACAAATTTTGTTTCACATTTCATATATAGTATAATCATCATCAAAAGTATAACTATTAATTGTACCACCATTATTATTCACTGTTGGATTTCTCCACATTGGGAATTTATTTGTATAATGACTATTCATTCAAAAATTAATGAATTTTACCTTTTAAGATGTTGTGGGGAGGGAAACATTCCCATCTATTGTGATAACTGAACTCATCATATTTCTATTGATGTTACATGATTTGTGTCCTTATTTTAAATAATAAAAATATCTTCTACATCATCTAATACATATGATTAGGTGATTCTTTACACATTATTCAAATAGTGGATTCTGAATATTCATTCCTTTATAGTCTCCAGTCCCCGAACACATAGCAGATTCCATTATTTTCTCCTATGGCGTGTCTGATAGTTGGGTAAGGTATTTTTTTGTTAACAATCACGTGATCATAAAATTATAATACTCATCAAAAAATTTTCATTCACATTCATTGTTAATCTATCTTGATATAGTTTCCCCCATTAACTAATACTATGAAGAAAAGTGTGAGAATCACATATCATAGTGAAAACCAATATAATAATGAAAATAATTACTTATAAGATTTCAAAATCATGAAATATTATTTACTAATAAATGACACATTAGATTTATCCTAGGTTATTCATAGTACCCTTTTACTAAAATTATTATTGATTATTTGTAATGATTTTGTGAAATTGCATAACATATCCTTCAGAAGTGTCAAAAAATATGTGTTGCAAGCCCCTATTTGTTTCAATATTTCCCAATCATGAATAACATAATAATATGTATTTAGGTTACACTAATGTACATATGTTCCAGATCCATATCCACTAATAGTATCCTAAAATGGATGTATTTATTGGACACCACTCACTCTCTCATTTTAAAAAATTTCCAAGAAATATTCCTAAACATTAACTCACCCTTATACAAATCTGTAGAGACTTCCCTAGATACATTATTCGAAATATCCCTAGGGATCTCACAAATGTTTTATCAACCATGTTTTTAATGATTTATTAAACCTATTACTTTGATACCAACAAAAATGACCCAAGCCTATCATAAATGTCTATACCATCATTTTAGATGAATATTCATCACATTAAAAAAATACATTCCATTGTAATGTAATTTTTTTTGTTCGATAGAGTGATTATATCAAGAGGGGGTGAATTGAGTACTAAATAGGAATTTATGTTAAAATGATTATTTTAAAATACCCCAAATTTTTATGTAATTCATGTTTATCAAAAAAAATTTATGATATATATCCTAATCCATAAAAATATTTCTCCAGATATTGACCAGTTCTAATTTTAATTATATATGTAATATTACTAAATCTTTTAAAATAAATTTACCTGATATAAATACTATATGAACCCAAATTAAAATAAACTATCATATTATGAAATTTGTTTTATATTTAAAAAATGTGTTCAGTTTTAATGTTGAAATAATGTTAATCAAAATTATAAAATATAGTAGAAAGATTGAATAAAATAGGTTCAATATCATGTCAAGACATAGTCCACTCCATTTGGTGAGTACCCACCACTATTTAGTTTATATAAAATAATCTAGATGATCCAAAACTGGGATCATGTTTATACAATAGTTTTTGGACTGTCCATGTGACACACAACCTCTTTCA
This sequence comes from Viscum album, assembly GCA_963277665.1. Classification (NCBI taxonomy): domain Eukaryota; kingdom Viridiplantae; phylum Streptophyta; class Magnoliopsida; order Santalales; family Viscaceae; genus Viscum; species Viscum album. The sequence continues at coordinate 1,185,976,117 of OY728122.1, forward strand.
CTATTATGTGTGGGAGTAAAAAATAAATTGTCCACACATGGACCTCTACAACTCTTAACCGTTGGAGAAATAAATATAAAAAGTGATTGAGATGATATCGATTATCTTCTAGTCTAATGACGGTGATAGTGTGCATGTTTTATTGTAGGGTAAGTACACACACTACCCAAAAACTAATAAAACTAAACAGAATCGTGAAATCTAAAAGTGTAGGGTTTATAAGTCCAATTTATATTTAAGTTAATATTGAGCCTCTTGAGATGAATTATTAATGTGGATTTAGTTTGGTTATTTTGAAAAACATTGAGAAAATAGAGTTTCACAAACAATTTTTTTGACTGGAGGAAAGAACTAGAAGTAATGTTGCATTGGATTCCTCAATCAAGTGTTAATAGATGGTAACATTTTCCTGTTTTTCAATTAGGTTGAGGTCTTTAACTCTTGCATATTCTGTGAAGCATGATCTTCTTTTCCCCACATAGTTTCCTTATCTTTTGTTATGTTTTACTCTCTATGAATTATCTTTGTGTATTTCTTGAGGGACTATCTTCCAATTTTATTAGTTGTATAAGGAACATCAGAATCAAATAATTCCTTTTTTTGCATGTTTTAACATCATTTCTATAGAAAATTTAAGATAAAATCATTAAAATAGTAAATGGAATTAAATACAACTAATATAGTCATTTGATTATTATAATTCTAAAAAGGAAATGAAATAAAAGTAGTGAAGGTGTCTTAGGATCCTATTGTGTTAGGATCTGACTGTGTCTCACCTGATATTATGTTACTATAGTGCTATGTTATAGGAGGTATGTTTTTGGTGGTTTGTTTCTGGTGGTACGATATTGATAGCATCTTAGAGTTATTCAAATTTTTAGTGTTGGTGGTCTCTACACTATGGGTGTCTGGTATGGTGGTGTATTCTTTGACGAGGTGTTACCCAAGGAATATTTTTAATGTTGGTAGTGTTTATGGTCTGAATGTGTATGCTTTAACCGTATGACACTGGTAGTGTGATGTTTATGGTGCCTCATCTCGAGGTATCTCATACTTATGCACATTGGAATTATTGTAGTTTTTAATCATGGTGATGTGTCAAGTACTGGTGTCTCATACATTGTCAATTCTTATATCATGTGGTATAAAAATATGATAGTGTGATATCTAGAAGTATCTCATACATATATAATTTTATACTGATGGTGTGGTGGGGAAAAATTATTTGTTTCAATGGTGTCTCATACTTAGATGGATTTATCACATGTTCTTAGAATACATTTCATAAACTCGAAGACATAAAATTCATTAGTATTGTTAAAAACATAATATTATGATCAATAAAACTTGGTGGCCAACAATCTCCCTATTCTTGATAATCATAAATAATTGCATCAATAGAATATTATAAATGTAAAAAATGTAATAATATGTAATTCAATAGTTTAAACGAGATATACAAGGTAGGATACACAAATAAATAATCACTTATCATTAAATGTATGTATATATGGTTCAAGTAAAATAATAAGAAAATAGTTTGTATCAAAAGTAAGAACATATTTCAAATATAATAATATTTAAACCATATAGTATTAATGATAATAAGGTTAGAAAGTTGATAAACATAATTCCCAAAAATACTTCAGAACTTAATTTTTGTATTCCATAATATTAATCATAAATAGAAATTCCACAAATATAATCATAAAAAATATGCAATAATAGTTATCCTAAACACATATTCTTTAAAAATTATCCCCCTTTTGGGATTAAAAAATGGTAAATAATATTAAAAGAAATATATTAAATGACAGTAGAAGATTTGAATGTTATATTAATGTAAAAACAAAAAATAGAATAGGGAAGAATGAAATTCCAAATTATGGGAACCCTGTTATTATAATAAAGATCTCATCAATGACAGTTCAGTCTAATACAAACAAATACAATGGTTATGTTTGGTTGAGTGATCCATCATTTCATTTCCTTTAGCCTTGTCATTCTCTTTCTCCTTAAATGAGGCAACAAAATCCGTATGTGGAATAGTAGGGGGAGAACTAGCAGAACAACCATTGAGAGCCTGAAAGGGGATGATCTTCCAATAGAACAACTCTAATAAGATAGTGTGTATCTTTTTCCAAATCCATAGGAAAATGTTAAAAACTAACACGCATAGGTACAATGGAACCACTGGTAACTCTAGGTCTCAATGATAATTAAGGAGTAATCAGAATGGATGACTGAGAAACAACTACTTGGACTTGATCATGATGTAATGACATCATCAGATTAATGAAATCCATGATAATGAGCAAAACCGTCCCCATTTCTATAATGAAATCAAACATTTCTTCCACAAAATGTTTCAATATTGGGGGTATCTCCTAGTGCTGTCTAACATTCTCTTTGAAATCTTGAGTCATAGGAGGAATTGTTAAATTCTCATCCATGAATTTAAAATGGACATCCATAGCATGTTTGGTATAAATGTGGGAGAGAAAAAACACGATGGACTTGGTTATACCCTCAATTTCATTGTGAACATATTTGGAAGACATGAAAACCATCATGATAACATGGCCAAAATTATACCAAATTCTACTTAAGCGGCCTTTAGGTTTGTCTACAACAATACCTAAATCACTGGTTGATGTAGCACTAAACACATATCTGAAACCAACCTCATATGTTCGACATGATCATTGGAGATGGAGGAGGTGCGACAAAAATAAATGTATCTGAAGAAGTTTCTATGAGACATTTAAGGATACCAGCTAAAGAATCTTTATACTCAGATTTCAATTCCTCTACAAAAAAATAGAGATATTCCAGTTCACCACTTATCCAGATATTCTCAAAATTTATCTCATAAACATGATGCACTATCTTATGTTCGATATACTGAATTTACAACTCAAATATGTACCATGAATTCTTTTCATAGATCTTTTTCAAATAGTAGATTGATTACTTACACACTTTTGAAATATGGAAATCATATTTTTACTAAAAAAATTGAATTCATCTTAAGGGTCTATAACAACTGGGATAACTGGTGGACCTGAAGAAGGTTCAGGTACATGATATTTCACGGAACTGAACTTTTTAGGAAGAAATTCAATATAAACCTCTGATATCAATGATCCCTTAGGATCACCTTCAACACAACTATCAATTTTATCACTCTTTAGAGAGATTCATAAACCATTAGAGATCCTTCCCCAATTTTCATTCATAATTTCCATCAAAAAGTATGAAACTGAATTGTGGTTGGAAGAACCTCACAATTAGAAATAACTAAAGCTTTTAAATCCCTCTAACATTTTGAACATTAGACAACCACTATGTGTTCGACACTGGTATGTTCGACATCCAACTGTGTATGCAAAGTTGGTGCATTTTTCATTGCAACGTCCTTTTAGGAAACAGTTGTAGTGAAGTCAAATTCCACATTTTCATCCATATGAAGAATTATGAACATCTAGAACATCTAATTTTTAATTTTTAAATTCTTCCTCAATTAAAACGTTCTTTTCGTATACAACAACATGTTATTCAACATCAGCTATATCTCTCATCTATTAGGACACAATAGAATCTATAATGTCATGACCTATAGAAACTAAACAAACATCATAATTATCAATAGATGGAGCTTCATGAAATATCTCTACTGATGGGGAATGACCCCCTTAATAAATGCATCTTTATTCTCTAGAGTAATTTCAACATCCTTATTGATTCATCCACCATCATCATCTGGTTCAGAATAACTTTATTCTCTTTCATTCTCATATTCTTCTTACATTTACTCTTCCTAATCATCATTATCATCTTTTTTGGATTCAAAACATTTATATTGAACCACTCTAGGGACCTCAGTCTCTTCCTCATTAATCTAAACCATCTTCTCAATATTTTTTAATCTACTCAGCTGACTAAGAGATTCAAAGGTAATGGTATAGGATGTTGGATAATGGACAAGGTCACTCCCTATATCAAAATATTTTTCTGTTTTCACTTATTAACCAAAATCGTCATCCACATATGATTATTAAAATACTTAATCAGGATCCAGGCCTATATTTTCAACATCCTTAGCTCTAGTTGGATAATCAACCGAATTATAACCAGCATTCAACATCTCACTACCACCAAGAAATTGTTTCTTCCATTCATTCTATCTAATCATCATTCTTGAACATTTATATCTAGTTATATTGAAACCTCCATTGATATTAATAGATAATTCAACATCAAGAAGTTGGACCTTGGCCCCTAACATGGCCGAAATTTTATTTCAGTATATCAATGAATCTGATATGGAGTATGGTTTGATCATCTCCCACATATTTTTGAAGGCCTTATACATTAAAAAATAAATAATCTTGATTTATGTCTAGTCTCCACATTATGGATCTTTTCAGGTTTAGATTATTAGAGAATTAGCCCATAGCTATTATATAACCAATCAAATTTATACATAGTGGATACAACAAAAATGTTTCCATTTCTTAAAAAACATAATTTTATTTAAAAATAAACATGAATTATTTTCTTGATAAAAATTATTCCTTACTTCTTACCTTAACCTACCTATCTTATTCCCCGTTGAAAACATTAAAAACATTGGATGAGAAAAAAAATCAAAGTAAGGGATATCAAATAAGGAAAGAAAAACATTAGTCCACAAATACTAATAATCCCATATAATCGTACTTTTCATCCATAAAACAAAATCTCATTAACATACTCCATGAAATCATAAGAATCTTGAAACACTCATTGAAATCATAAATCATAAATTTAACTTGTTTAATCTATATCATACCTATCCTGTAGATTTTACAACTACATATGGAGTAACCTACATGGTCACATTTTGAATACCAATCATAGTATATTCCATAAATTCCTTTGGATAAACCATATTATTTACCTCCGTCACATTACCCAAGGAATTGGAGATCTATCACTAGCCCACTCGCCCTCAGTTTTTCATGATACCACCAGTATACATAAATAACTCCCAAGAACCAAAACATAATAATAAATCATAAATCAAGCATAAAAGAGAAATAACACTTTCATATTTAAATCACAAGAGAAAATTTCAAGATATTGAAAAAATAAGTTATTTATCAAAAACATTTTCAATACCAAAATAAATTAATAGGGTATATGGTATTTATTTTAATTTTAATAACTTTATATCTTGTAGAGGAATCCAAATATCAAATAATGTTTGTAGCTACAAAAATTTCATTGTCAGCGCATATATTAAAAACATTCCATTTTTAATATAGTAAAATGATTCATATAAAACTATTATTTTTGAAAATAGATGAAGGAAATTAAACATCAAAGGGGTTGATTATACAATGTATAAAAAAGGTGGTGTATAACATCAAAATATTCCTCAATGAATGGAGATTGAGATGAAGTCCCGTACATTGAGTCCGACATGTCTTATATGTTCATTATTTTCCAAAATTAAATGAATAAATTAATTTTTACTTTAATTTAAACTTTTTTAATGTTTATTATTCCCTTTATATCACTTATTACCATGTTATAAAAGTTATTTAATTATTTGAGTTTATATCATACGTTTTGTCGATGTTCAATACATGAGTTGAAAATGAAGATTTCATGATTTAAATTATCCATGTGGTCACAATTCCATTATATCCAAAACAATATTCATCTCATAATAATAAATTTTATATATTAATTGTTATTTTTTATCCATTCATAAAATATGAATTTGATATTTTGAAGAACATTATAATCATTTAGATGGTAAGAAATACGTACATATGTGTAGCATTATAGATTTTATTTAATAAATATAAAATAATATAAATATTATTTTATCATTCCACAATGATAATAGAATAATTAATATCATATTAATCATTTAAACATAGTTATATTTGTATTTATAATCATTATTTAATTGTTAATTTAGAGAATGAATCTCGTCGCTTCGTGGAGACATGAAGCCGTATGTATACACGAATGATGCTATCATTATAATAATGGTTCAATGGTAAGTAATTGGATCATATATTAATTATACATAATCATTATAAAGTAATATTAATTATTTAAATCCATTATATTCATATTTATATCCATTTAAATAATTATAGATGAAAAACAGTTTACACCACGATTTGGAGTGGGTATGTTTTACCTATGCACGCATGGTGATATTTTTTTCATAGGATAGATAGAAAGATGAATAACATTTTACAATAACACTAAAAACATCTCAGAATATACTATATTCATGTTTTTATTACATAATTATGGGAAAAAACATCTTAATTAGAAGTTCAAGGGGAAAAGAACATTGAAATAGTTAGTAAAACAATTACATCTTCTTTGAGTGTATCCTTTTTAATTGCATAAAAGGAATCCATTGGTTGAATTTATAAAAAACACTTGGCCTCTAGAACGATTAAATGGTGGTTCTGTGGAGAAATGGCTGGGGTTGGCCGAACCAAAAGGCTCTAGAGGTGTGAGTATTAGAGAAGAGTATGTACCTTTTTATTAGTGAGGGTAGGGGTACATTTGGAAAGTATTAAAATATTAAATTAATATAAATTTATTTTTTAATACAAATGACTCCCAATTGATATATTTTGAATATAAAATTATGAACGATCAAAATAATATCATAACATAATTTTTAGAAATGTATTTTAGTTTTTTTAAACCTCATCTTTTCATTTAATCATTAATTATTTTCATTTAATGTACATTGTTGTAACAACATTTTAATTATTAAGAGGCAATTAATTTTACTTATATGGGGTAAATTTCTAATGATTGGATACAAAATGAAATTTTAGAATATATCATAGTCACATTGTGATTTTAAAATATTTTTAGTATTTTTAAATAATATAATAAATTACTATTTTTATAAAACATCAATTAAGAAAATTTTGGTAATATCCATTTTATTGAATTTAAATAATATATTAATAGATATTCAACTTCGAAAAGAACCATTTTATAGTCCCATAACATTTCATATTCCCCAAGAAAAATCTTTAATGACATAAATTATTCAAATAATCTTTATTTTAATATCTATAATATTATTTATTTGATTCCTTCATTAATAAAGCAATCACTGCATCATCATTATGTCATAGTTAAATTTAATTATTTAATGACTAAAAATTATAAATAAAAGACCATGATGTAGGACAAAAATTTATCTTTATAATTACCATTTATAGTTTATTATATAAAATATATAAACCCATATTAAAATTGATTTACTTAGAACATTTATATTTATAAGACATTTTCCTCTAATTTAAATTAAATGTTACAGGTGGCATAATAAAACCCATGTGGCTTCTAAAGTACAAATTTTAATCAAATGGGTTGTATTGGTCATCCATCTATCATCTAATTGCATTTTGACAAGTGTTAGGGTAGTTTTATATCATTATAATATTATTTTTATCCTTAACTACTTGATTCATCATTTAGCCTTGGTAAATAAAAATAATTACTGAAGTTACTATTCATAATGTCTGAAAATATAAGGGACCAATTTAAAAATTTTGGACCTTATGATTCCAAATATGGATTCCATTTTCCTAAATTATAATCTTATAAGTTTCTGTAATTAATTTAAAATGAATCCATGTTGTCAAAATAGAAAAATGAGGTTTTTAAAAAAAGTTAAAACCATCAAAAGATTGTTAGGTGCATATATCAAATTTCATGGTGAAATTTCATCCAATGAATAAAATTTTATTAAATTATAATTTTTTTCCAATTACACTTTAATCCCAATTAATAAAATTACCTAACTATATTAATAAATTATCAAATTTTTTTGAATTAAAATGCAACATTTTTTCAGTATTTTATAAAAACTCAATTTTATAACAAAAATACCAAAATTCATCCAAACTAAATTTGTATTTCCTGATTTAAAAAATGATTTTTATTTTCTCATATAGAACATCAAAAAGTGACAAAAACATTATTTGAAACGGGATTTCCATAAAAAGTTGTAAAACTTCCTTTTAAAAATATTGGAGTATTTTATTCTTAAAAAAGAGTTTATTCTCATTTTAAGCCTCAAAAAATTATTATTTGAAAGAAAATATATTGGACAGAAATGTGTAAAAATGATTTAGATAGTTATTTTCATTCAATCTAATACAATTAATAGGTGATAACTAGATTTTATAAAAATATTACAAATACTGTATTATTTTCTTTTATAAAACAGTCTTCTATGAAACATGAGATTTCAAAAAAATAAATTATTATGTGTCAGATACACTATCAGACATATTATCCTATTTTAAGTAAACTTATTATCTAATTAAAAAATATTAATAGATATGAAAAAGTCTTATTCTATAATTACCTGGATAGTTACATTCTACCGATTTGGGAAACTGCATCCTCACAATTTTAATTCTGTATTGGTAACTAAGATATGAATTTTTAAAATAATTTTATTAAAATACCACTTCTTAAAAAAAGACAATAAAACATTCTCTTCAAAATAATGAAATTTATCTACAATTGTCACCTTTGATAACACATACAATGATTCCATATAAGAAAACATGGATATAGAAGAAAAACTAACTGTCATGTTTTGACAGATAGTGATAGAAAACATTTTAAAGAAAAAGGTAACAATAAAAACCATAAATATTGGTTTATTTAAACTATCATTGACCTTCTATTAGAAAACGTAACCATAAAACATCTTGGTTTTATGATCCTTTTAATAAATATGAGGATTTTATTTACTATATATAATAATAACATAAGAAAATACACATAAAGAGATGTATTTTTTCATACCTTATTCAATGTATACCACAAACATATATTTTTCTCCAAATAATGACTATTTAAGATGATTTTTTCACACATTAAGAAATGTAATCATCTTATATAAACTCATATCATCTGAAAAAGGTTAACTATTTATTTCTCATACATTTAATCATTAAATAAGACCAAAATGGTTAATACAAGATCATATAATTCCCCCCCAAAGAATAAACAACTACATGAAAGAAAAGTGATTTTATTCTCCAAAATTGAACAGTAATATCCAATGTTCAAAAAAGGCCATTAAATGGATAATTTTCCTTAAAAGTTTTCAAAAAATCCAAAATAACATTGATACCCAAAATTCAAAAGGATTTGATCAAATAGTTTTCCAAATTAAATTTTACCATTTTTCTCCAAAACACATCGACCACTCTTAATGTCTCATACAAAAAACTAATTAATCTAATCACATTTTCTCCAAGATAGGATAATCACTTCCATAAATAAACTAATTCCTATAATCCCATAATTAAAATCCTAGAGCCGTATATAATATAATTAAACCATTAATCCTCATTTAAAATCCTATATTATTCTATTCATCTTAATCATATAAAGTTCCCAAAATAGTGAATGTCTTCCAAAATAACATTTATCACTTAATCCCCAAATCATTTTCCTATACCAAGGATATCAATTTGATAAAACATATTTTCCAAATATAAACTTCATCATATTATATAATGTAGTTTAGCTTAAAATAAAATGTATTACAAACTGGGAAATTCACGTAGTCTAGTGGTTGGAGATAAATCCTTATTGCATTTCATTTATAGGTTAAATCCCATAACTGGGTCTGATGTGAGAAGTTTTCACCCTTCCAATGGGTTTTTTGTTTTTCTAAAACAGTATAATTCATATATATTTCCCAAAATGAGATAAAATATTCAAAACAACTATATCATATTTTAATCTCAATGATTACCTCATTTCCTTCATTTTTCATCTGAAAAGGAAATATACTATAATTACCTCTAAATCAATGATCATATAATGGCTATCCATTACACTATAAATGTGCCCACAAAATAAAAGGCAATTCTTCCTTGAATAAAATTTTCATGTAACAATCTTATGCAATACAAAAAATAAAAAAATTCTTCCAATGTAATAACATCATCAAAAGAGTATTAATACATTTAAAAATTTCATCATCCTATAATATACCATAACTCATGAATCCATTATATGTATACTTCTTAATGATTCAGATTTCTTCATAATCAGTTAACTATTCATTTCCACCTTATTTCATAATACTTCATTATTGCAGATGTAATATCCTCATCACTTATAAATACCAATCCAATGATATTTCATTCTATCAGGAACCAACCCAGGTCGACCCTGAACCATTCACCCAAGATGGTCTGTGACGTGGACCAAGAGGCATTCCAGATCCTCCCGGGCTGGCGATAAGCTCGATGGCATCAATTAAGAGCAAGTGGGAACTATTTTACCCAATAAAAAGGCAGTATAATTAAAATAAAACAACACAAGATAGATAAACGATATGAAAAGAATGGAACAACCAACAATAACACTCAAACATGACCACAACCACAACTCATCATGACCCCGAGATTAGATCAGCAAACCACGGCCAACTCTTAACCCCGGTGAGTAAGCTCGAGTCAAACCTGCAATAGAGACTAAAAGCTAGAAAACATTATAAGTGTGAGTATTAAAACCCAAAAGGCGTGCACAATAAACTATCCCCAAAACACTAACTTTAAATAGAGAATTTACAAATTACAGGTTTGAACTAAATTATATAAAATATGGGTTTCCACACACTTTCATTTATAAAACAAGTAACAACCCATTTCCCTTTTTAATTTGAAATCATGTTTAATGTTAGAAAGAAACAGGTGCATTGTATTTTAAAACATTTATTCAAAACAATTTAGAAATACAAAATCTAGTTGTTAGTAAAAATGAAAACCACACACATAATACACAAAACATACTATGGTAAAAGGAAAAAGTGGTACACATGGGCCAGCAACCGAACTAGACCTCTAAATCCTCCGCCACAAACAAATAAGCACTAAAATAAACATGGGTCGAACTTAGGAGCTCATGAACAATCCAGAATGCACAATACATGTGACTCATCCTGAATGAAAGCCTACTCTCGATGACATAATAACACTCTAATGCCCGATGTTTCCCTACTTGGCCTAACCGAGGGGCCTAATCCCTTAGTAGAGTGTAATCCATAATAAGGGCCACTTTCGAGTGCGTAATCTAAACTAGTGCAGTAATCATTCTCCAAAAAATAACGTACTAAGCCAGGTTCCCATGTAAAAATGTGTAATAAAAATAAAATCTGTGAGTCAACCAAGTCAATCATGTAGCACAAACATCACACCAAAATCATGCAGTCAACGTACACCAAAGATCACCCCTGAGTCACCCCAAAGAGAGTTTTCCAGAATAATCTATTTTATTAAAGTTCCAAAAGGGTCTTGGAAAATTTTAAATAAAATACTCATTTATCAAGAGAACCAAACACTTGTCCACACATCAAAATAAATAATTTATAAATAAAACATAAATACATTAGAAATTCTGTGAATTATGTTTAAAGGTCAGACATGCATTCTTTCACTACAGGGTGTCCGTTCATCAAAAAAATATTTCAAGTGTCGTGTATAAAATAAATGGATCTTTTTACAAAAAATAATCATTCAAAAATTAATAATCTTATATAATTTACCATTCATTAATATTAATAAAATATAAACCAATTAATAAACTTTGAATTTAAAGGTGAGTGTAGTGGCGGACCTACCTCGACTCAAAGACCAATCATGATGATGTGACATGCCTCACACAGGTGCGCAAGAACATGCAAGCTGAAGATCGCAGGACCGTGGAAAAAATCATGTCAACGCACTGAAACTGAAAAGATAAAAAAAACAAATAAATAGGGGCTTAAAACAATCCAAATGAACAAACATTTCAAAAGAACCACCTCAACATTTTTTCAAAACAGAGTTCGCACCATCTAAACTATTTAATAAACGACTTTAAAATTTATTAAACAATTCCAAAGAGAACCCCATGACTTTACACACCCGAAAACTATTCAAAACCCCTTTTATAATTAAATGTGCACCCACAACACACCATATCAGAACGTGCACTACATGCACAGTAAAAATAACAAATTGTAGTTCTTAATAAAAGATATTAAAAATCACACAACTGGTTTTCATTAAAACTCACCTTAATTCACATGACCAAGTTTCAAAATATAAAATAAAAGTTATGTTCCTTAAAAATTAAACATTTCACCACACTAATTAATAAAAAAAATATTCCAAATCAACAATTTTGGCGAAATAATTAACCAAATAAAATTATACACAATATCACATAATTTCTTCTAAAATAGATAGTCTCAAAATTAAAAATAATAAATTAATATTAAGAAAACCTTGAAAATAAGTGTAAAACACCGAGAGATCCTCAAACGCACATGCGGGAAGATAAATTTGACCCAACACACCAATATTGGAAACGAAATTTAATGATTTGATTACAATAAATAAACCTTAACCATGGAATAACCATACACTCAATGGGGTGGGAAAAAAGTTACCAAAGGGGGAGAGGAGCGGCTCGTTCTAGAGAGGGGCTGGGGAGAGGGCGGTGTACACTGGAGACATCCAAGAGTTGGTTTGAGGTGCAAGGGTGTGTGGTTAGGGCGATTAAATCATAGTGGGTGGTGTGAAGATAGCAGGTGCGACATGGTTTTGGGAGAACGACGAGGGGTGCTGGGTAGCGTCGGAGGCAGAGGTGCCTAAGGGATGCTGACCGAGGATGGATAGAGGTGGTTTGTTGTGTGTTGTAATAGGAGGCATGGAGAGGAAAGGGGAGTAGCCTGTTTTCACAGCACAAGGGAGAGAAGGGTAGGAGGGGGTGTGTTGGTGGTGCAGGGCAGGGGTGCTGCATTGGGGTCTTGCTGGATGGATGGAGCAGGTGTGGCCGGTGCATGGTAAGAGCGACGACAGGAGGTAGGGGATGTGGAAAGTAGGAGAGGGTGGAAGGAATGAGTGCTGGCTGATAGGAGGACATCGAACCAGAAGGTTGAAGCCGACTGAAGGTCATGTGCACACTTCAAGGGAGAAGGATGGAGGTGGGTTGCTGCACAGGAGAATGGTAGGGGCGTCGCGTGGTGATAGGCACTGTGGGAGGGTCGGGTGGCCGGTGGGAAGAAAGGAGGGGTGGTAGTGCACCCGTTGGAGGAAGTGGGGAGTGATGGTGGGGCACTGTGGGGAAAGGGAAACAGGGGGTGGCATACAGGGCTATGGGAAAGGGACCAAATTTTTTTTGGAGGGGGCCACTATAGTAATAAAAAAGAAGGGAAAAGCAAAAAAGGAAACAAATCAAATAAAAACCAAATAATAATAATAATAAATGATAATAATAATAATAATTTTAATCTATAATAATAATAACACTAATATTAATAATATTAATAATATACCTAATAATAATAAAAACAACTTTAATAATAACATGAAAATGATAAAAAATAATAACTTTAATAATAAAAACTGAATATTAATAACATAACATTATCATAAATTACAAGGTGAAATTTTCATACTTTGGGGAGTTATCTATTTAACAATGTTTTAAATTTTCAACTCATTCAATTAATATTTATTGTACCACTTCAAATACCATAACTGTGGGGTACCCAGGCTGACCACACAACTTTCACTAGCCGTGTGGTGCCTGCGCACCTTCGTAAAATAATAATAATAATAGTAACAATAATAATAATATTTAGCATTTCATCTTCAATAATAATTATAAAATTATTAGCAATAAAAAAAATCTTAAATAACACAATAAATCACAATCTTTACTCATTTCAATTTTCTAAAGGCAGGCGAATCATTCCGATGCTTGGGCGAAGCCACACGGGGTTTTCAAAATGAACTCTGCCTGTGCGTCCTGCGATGTCAACTCAAAAGCGTGAACTTTTTTTAAAAAAAAACTCTAAAATATTGTTTGGGATTCAACCCGAACCTCGACAATATTTTTTTTTTAAATAAGTAAAATAAAAATAATAATAAATAGGTCGGGGTGTGAAAATTATCCCCACCATAACGCTTCACATCCCCAGGAAGCCACAACAAGAACTAGAACCTAGAAGAAACACCTTAAGTGTCACTCCCCTCAAAAGTTTAAGCTCCTCTAGTTGATCGATCCACATAGACACCAAACTCCGACGAAGTGAAACTTATCCTCAAAACATGAACACATTAAACACCACAAAAATGAAACTCTGATATAGACATGAGGAGGAACGAATAGATTCCCCACCATAGGAAACAAGCCAACCGAATTCAATGAGACTCGTGATGGGTATCCCCACCATAATGACTAACGAGATTAACTGAACTCAAAAACATTTCGTACGGACCAAAAAACCCCCACCATGAGGGGAGAGAAGGGAGGGACCCAATTGATAGAGCATCAAAACTATCATCGTCAAGCCATCAACAACATATCTCCCATGGAAGAACACAAACCATTCCACATTAAGGAAAAAGTATAAGCCAATGCCCTTTTTCACCATTGGGGTTTCTCCTAACTACGCATCAGCTTTACTCCGAGATCTATGGTTGGATCACTGATGATTGAAGCATCTCCTACCTCATAGTTAGGCTTTATAAGTTTCCAAACATAACACACAACCAATAATTTTACCATACACACTTCTAATAAATAATGGTTTCAATGAGGTTTGATAAAAACCATTCTTACAACAGAAGGAAATGAAACACCAAAAAATGATACAAGAGACAATTACTACATCCAAGGAACACTAAAATGAGAAAAACTTAAACTTATCCACAAACATCTCCCTACTACTGCAGATGGGATAAGTGGCCTTCGACGAGCCAGGTCTAGCTTCAGTGCGCTTCTTGGAAATACCACTGTAGGATCGCTGAAAGTGACCCCATCATCCACAGGTGTGGGAGTGCCTCAAAGCACTCAGACGCATTGGCCTCATGGGACCCTACCTACCACACTGGTGAAATATCACAACATTGAACTATGAATAATAATATTGAAAGCATAAAGGCATCTTGATTCCTCTATTAGAGCCACCAACATCTGGTTGCTTCCCATTTTTCCAATCACCATCCTCTGCACCACTCCCCAAGGCCAGGGTAGATTTTCCACCTAATATCCTCCTGCTAAATCATCTTCATCTAGAAAGGATTTCCCCACTACATATGAGAAGGTGGTTATGTTGATCTCTACCAAATTCGATAGCAGTTCAGGTCAGAGTCCAGACTCAAATTTTTAAGCCTTCCTGGGATCATTTAGAACAAACCATTGGTCATATAGAACTAGGTCTATGAAATGTTTATAGTATTCTAATACTGGTTCAATGCCCTGCTAAAAACAACACAACTTCGTCCTCTTCCATATCTTTTTCAACTTAGAGAAATATTGTTGGATGAACGATGACTTAAAAAAATAACATGTTAGATCTTACCGAGGTTTATTCCAAGACACGAACTTCCACCATTTCCAGGATGGACTTTCATGCATAAAGGTAGATAACATCACCTTTAACGACTCAGGAAACCTAATGAAACTGAAATTCCTCTCATTCTTCCACAACCACTCCTCCGCCTCAAGAGGATCTTCTTAACCATAAAACAAGGGAGGGTTCACCTTCTGAAACTCGAGGATGGAGTCAATGTGTTGATCAACTGAAGGATTTTCTAAAGGTGCAACACCCTAAGCTGCACCTTGGGTATCCATTGATCCATTTTGGGGGTGAACACTAAAGAAAAAGGAAATAAAGTGTTTAATCAAAATATGGTCACTACAATTTTAAATTCAAATTCTCACAATCTCCAAAATAAATCATTACAAACAGTTTTTTTGATTAAAGAAGACCCAAAAAATTTACCAGAGGAAACTAGTACCAATATGTGACTCAGACATATGGTTGGAGACCACACATAGGTCACACCATCATCACTAAGAGCATTCTAGGGTAAAATCCCAAGCTCCAAATGGCTTTCCAGACCATGCGAGCTCATGGATGCCACTTGACCTACTCCCATTTCATTTTCCTGTACCAAACAATCCATAAGAATAAAAAGACATCGATAAACCTGAACGTCCCATGGAAACCCAAGGTTCAGAATGAGAAAGGGTTCATGATGTCCTTCTCATCTGTATGCCTTGAGTTCATACAATTATACTCTTTCTTCCATGAAAACCCCAAATAACAATGGTGCTCTGAAAAACAAGGACCGCCCCGGAGACGACCTGGCTCTAATACCATTTTGTCATGAACAACTCGGGTCAACCCCGAACCCATCAACCATGCCGGTCCGCGACATGTCCCAAGAGGTGTTCTTGATCCTCCTGGGCTGGCGAGAAGCTCCAGGTCATCAACAAAGAGCAAGTGGAAATGATTTCTCCCAATAATAAAAGGAATCAGAAATAAAATAGAACAATACAAGATAGATAAACGACAAGATTGGAAAAGCCTAACCAACAATAACACACTAACCTAACCCCAACCAAAACTCCTTATGAACCTGAGTGTTTCTCAGCAAACCACAACCAACTCTCTCCCCTGGTGAGCAAGCTCGAGTAAAACCTGTAACAGAAATTAAAACTGGAAAACATTATAGGTATGTGTATTAAAACTCAATAGGCATGCCCAATAAACTATCCCCAAAACACTACATTTAAATTGAGAATTTACTAATTACAGTTATGAACTAAATTATATAAAATATGGATTTCCACACACATTCATTTATAAACATGTAATGACCCATTTCCCATTTTAATTTAAAAACAAGTTTAATGTTTGAAAGTTATAGGTTCATTGCATTTTAAGACATTTTTATGAACAGTTTAGAAATCTAAATTCTAGTTTTTAGTAAAAATGAAAACCACACACACAACAGACAAAACATGCTAAGGGAAATGGAAAAAGTGGCACACATGGGAAAGTAACCGAACTATACCTCTCAATCGTCCCCCACATATAAATAAGCACTAAAAGAAACATGGGTCGAACCTAGGAGCTCCTAAAAAATCTAGAATGTAATATACACATGACTCATCTTGAATGCATGCCTACTCTCAATGACGTCATAACACCCTAACACCCAGTGTTTCCCTTGATGGCCTAACCAAGGGGACCAATCCCCTAGTAGAGTATAATCTATAGTAAGGGCCACAACCTAGTGCGTAATCTAAACTAGTGCAGCAATCGTTCTCAGAAGATTCACTTATTATGACAGGTTCCCATGTTAACATGTGTAATAAAAAGGAAAAGGGTGAGTCAATAAATTCAATAAAATAGCACAAACATCACACACAACTCATGAAGTCAACTTACACCAAAGATCACCCCCGAGTCACCCGAAAGAGAGTTTTCCAAAATAATTTATTTTATTAATTTTCCAAATGGGCCTTCACCAATTTTAAAGAAAATCATAATTTCTCAAGAGAACCAAAACACTTGTTCACCATTCAAAAGAAATCATTTTTTAATAAACCCGAACTACATTATAAATTCCTTGAATTTGGTTTATGTTCCAAATGATAATTCATTCAATACCGGGTGTCTATTCATCAAGAAAATATTCCAAGTTACTTGTATAAAATAAACAGTTTGTTTTACACCAAATAATCAATTAAAAATTAATTATCTTATCTTATTTACCATTTATTTAAATAAATAAAATATAAACCAATTAAAAAATTATGAATTTTATGGAGAGTGCAGTGAGGGACCTACCTCAACTCGTAGACCAATCACACCGACGCAACACGCCTTGTAAGGGCATGCAAGCACACACAAGATGACGATCGCAGGACCGTGGAAAAAATCTTTTCAACGCACTGAAACCGAAAAGATAAAAAACACATAAACACGAATTTAAAAAAATCCAAATGAACAAACAACGCAAAAGAACCACCTCGACATATTTTCAAAACACAATTCACACATCTGCACTATTTAATAAACCACTTTAAAATTTATTAAACAATTCCAAAGAGAACCCCCAAACTTTATACACCCAAAACCTATTCAAAACAAATTTTATAATTAAACGTACACCCACAAGACACCATATCAGAATGTTCACTATTTTCACAGAAAAAATAACAAATTTCAGAGTTTAATAAAAGCTATTAAACAACACACAACTGGTTTTCATCAAAAATCACCATAATTTACATGAATGGGATGCAAAATATAAAATGAAAGATATATTTATTCAAAACTAAACTTCTAACCACACCAATTAATCATAAAATATTCCAAATAAATAATTTAGGTGAAACAATGAACCAAATAAAATTATCCACAATATCAGCTAATTTATCCTAAAATAGCTATTCTCCAAATTAAAAATAATAAATTAATATTAATATTACACTGAAAATAAGTGTGAAACACTGAGCATGCCTCAAATGCATATGAGAGAAGCTCAATCTCACCCAATGGGCCATTATTGGTAAATAAATTTAATGATTCGAGTACAAAAATTAAACCATAACCATGTAATAACCATACATCCAAGGAGAAGGAAAAAAATTACCAAAGGGGAAGAAAAGCGGCTCATGCGGTAGAGGGGCTAGGGAGACTGTAGTGCGTGCTGGAGGAATCCACGAGATGGTTTGAAGTGCAAGGGTGCGTGGCTGGGGTGATGCATGCCTACTGGGTGGCGCGCAGACAGCAGGTGTGATAGGGGTTTGGGAGACTGGCGAGGGGTATAAGGTAGCACTAGAGGCAGTGGCGCCTAAGGGAGGTCGGCTGAGGATGGATGGAGGCGGTTTGTTGTGCGCTACAATTGGATGCGTGGAAAGGATAGGGGAGTAGCCTGTTTTCCCTGAACAAGGGGGAGAAGTGGAGGAGGGGGTGTGCGGGTTGTGCTGGGTAGGGGCGATGCATCAGGGTGTAAACGTCCGGATGAAGCCAGTGCGTCTAAGGCATATCAGGAGTGATGTCGAGAGGTAGGGGATGGAGACAGTAGGTGAGACTAGTAGGAGGGGTGCTGGATGATATGAGGGTGCCAGACCAGGAGGTGGAAGCCGGCTGGAGGTCCTGCTCACGTTGCATGGGAGAATAAAGGAGGCAGGTTGTTGCACAAGAAAATGGAATGGGCGTCGAGTGGGGAGAGGCACTGCAGTGGGGTCAGGCGGCCGGTGGGAAGCAAGGCGTGGGTGGTAGTGTGTCGGAAGGAGGAAGGGGAGTGATGGTGGGGTGCGGTGAATAAAGGGCAACAGGGGGCGGTACATAGGTCACTTGGAAAGGGGCCAAAAAAACAGGGAGGGGGCCGCTTCTGTTAGAAGATAAAGGAAAAAGAAAAAGAAAAAAAATCAAATCATAACCAAATCATACTAATAATAATAATAAATTAAAATAATAATAATAATTTTAATCATTAAAAATAATAAAACTAATATTAATAATATTAATAATATACCTAATAATAATAACAATATTAATAATAACAAAAAAATGATAAAAAAATAACTTTAATAATAAAAACTCTTTAATAATCACATAACATTATTATGCATTACAAGGTGATAGTTTCATACTTTGGTGAGTTATCTATTTAATTAATTTTTAATTTTTGAACTCATTCAATTAATCTCTATTGCACTAATTCAAATATTGTAACTGTGTGTTACCCAGGCTGACCACACAGCTTCCACTAGCCGTGCGGTGCCTGCACACCAACCATAAATAATAATAATAATTATAATAATAATAATAATAATAATAATAATCATTTCATATTTAATAATAATGATAAAATTATTAACATCAATAAAAATATTAAATAACACAATAAATCACAATCTTTAGTCATTTTAATTTTCCAAAGGCAGGCGAATCGTGTTGAGGCTTGGGCGAAGCTGCGCAGGGTTTCCAAAATGTGCTCTGTCTGTGCGTCTAGCAACGCCAACTCAAAAACGTGCATTTTATTTTTGACAAAACTCAAAATCATTGTTTGGGATTCAACCCAAACCTCGAAAAAAAATTTGAAACTGAATAAGATAATAAAATAAATATAATAAACAGGTTGTTGTGTGACACATTCTTTATGGATAATAAAATAAATATTATATTGAATCCATATATCATGATATTATTTATATTACATTTATCTTTTGACATATATTTATACTTTCGAAAATTAAAATTTTGGTCCACTTCTATAATTTCACTTTTTTTATATGGGAAGAAAAGTTGAGATCTTTAAATCATACTAAAAAGATTCCATATCCCATAAAAATTATTTTGAAATGTGTAGGTGATGGATATCTCAATAAATTTCTAATATATGATTTAAATACTCAAGAATCTATCAAATTCATTCAAACAAGATTTTTCTATAATTTTGATGATCAAATCATCAGGGATAAAAAAGAAGATTGTGAAATATATTTTTTCCTTCCATCATAAAAATGATCCTTAATATGATGAAAAGAATTATCAGTTAAACATGAAATGAATTATTAAAATAATAATCCAATATAATTTAAAGATAACATAAGTTTTTTTATAATAATTTAATACATCGACATCCTTATGTCTCAGTTATTTAGGTTTTTACCCAATAAAACTAATTTTCCATAACCATCCAAATGTTTTCAAGTTATAATAACCATCTTGGTTATAAGGGATCCATTACCAACACCCAGCTAACACCACAACCTCTAATATTATCAAAACTGACCTCCAATACCAACTATAAGGTCCCATGCCATAAACAATACATAGTCATTATTTGTTCCATGAATTCACATTAAGGATCTTTTTAGGTTTATATTTTTAGAGAATTAGGCCATAACTATTACATAACAACTCAAATTTATACCAAGTGGATACAACTAAAACAATATCCATTTCATCCACAATATTATTTTTTATAAAATAAACAATATTTATTTTAGAAATACAAATTATTCTGAACTTATTTTTCTCCCATACCCATCCTTATAAATTGCAGAAGACATTTAATGATATGTGATGAGCATAGATATCTTGGTAAGGGATATAAAATAAAAGAAAGAAGTTAGTCCGTGAATACTTATAAACCCATGAAATCATACATTTCACCCATAAAACATATGGTCATTAACATAATACATGAAATCAAAATATTCATAAAAACTAATAGAAATAAAAAATTAGAATGGTAACTTTTGGGATCCATATCATACCTACATTGTAGCTTTCAAAACTATATAGGGAAAAACCTACGTGGTTACATTTGGAATAACCATCAATGTATATTGAATAAATTTCTTAGGAGAAACATTTTTTATACCTCTATCATGTTACCAAATGCACTGGAGAGTTATCATGGGATCACCCATCCTCGGTTTGTCACTGAACCACCTGAATACATAAATAATTAATAAGGACCATAACATAATCATAGCACCTAAAAAATCCCAAGGTAAAAATAACATCTCCACATTGTAGTCATAAGTTTTCATTTCAAGATATTGAGAGAATCAATCATTTATAAAAAACCATTTCAACACCAGAATACATGAAAAGGGTATATGGTTTTTATTTTTCCTTTGAATTTTTTATGGCTTGTAAAGCAATACAAATATCAAATAATGGTTGCGATAATAGAAAGGTCACTATCATCGCATATGTTAAACAAACATTCCATTTTTCATTTAGAAAAATTATTTGTATAAAAAATATTCCGTTTGAAATTTTTTAATGAAATGAAAAGTAAAAGGGGTTTATTATACATATTATAAAAGAATGTGGTCTATATCATTAAAATGTGCATCAATGAATTGATATTGAGATGAATCCCTTCACCTTGAGTCGGACTGGTCTCAAAAAATACTTATTTTCCTAAATAATAAACATATGTCAATTTATACTTTCATCAAAACCACTTTCAATTTTATTGTTACCATTATAAAACTTATTTCAATGTTATAACAATTATTTAATTATATGAGTTTATATAGGATGTTTTTTCGAGGTTCGTTTCCTATGTTGAAAAAGAACATGTCAAAATGTAAATTATCCATGTGGTCACAGTTCCATCATATCAAGAATAATATTCATTAAAGAATAATGACTTTTATATTTTAATTATACTTTTAGATCCATTTATCAAATATTGATATGAAAAATTTAACAATGTTACAATCATGGAGATGGTAAGCCATACATACACATGAGTAATGTTTTCCATTTTTCATTGATAATTAAGGTTATATTGTAAATATTATTATATATTTTCATAATGATCATAAGATAATTAATATAATATTAATAATTTAAACAAATGTATATATGTATTTATAATCATTCTGTAATTATTAACGTGGAGAAGGAATATCATTGTGTCGTGGAGATTGTAAGTCGTACAAACTCACGAGCGACAATATCATTCAATTAATGGTTAAATGGTATGGAATTGAATGATATATTAATTTTAAAGAATATTTATAAAGTCATAGTCATTATTTAAATCCTTTATTTTAAATTTTATATCCATTGAGATAATTTATATATGAGAAATAGTTTACACCAAGGCGTGGAAATTCTATGCTGTATGTATGCATCCATGATGACAATGTTTTTCTTAATATGGATATAAGGAATAATATGGTTATACCATAAAAATAAAAGATTTCAAAATATATTATATTCTAGAGTTGTTAAATTATCATTGAAACAACATTGAAAATGGATATAGAAAGGGAAAATAACATTGAATGTGTTGGTAAAAAATTATGTCTTATTCAAGTGTATACTTTTGACTGAGAATAATATATTTTTATTTTCAAAAGACACGCTTTGAGGGTAAGAGGTAACGACATACAAGCCAGAACGGAAATACAAGACTCATACCATATTTGAAATTCATAGAAGGGACACCCAACCCGAGGATGCCTCAATCCATGAGCCGCCGACGACAACTGGTCTTATCGTCTGTAATTAGTCCTGAGCCATCCTTATAGCTATCCATAACCGTCGGCGTTGGTGACCAGAGGAAAAAAATGAAACCAGAGATCGGTTCAACATAACTGATAAACATCAAAAATCCCCACTAAAATTATCACCTTTCATCAACACCATCGTCAAAACACCAGAAAATAAAAGCTGGAAGCACAACAAACGCATAAACTCGAATGGAACCCAACTAGAAATGGAACCATCACCAACCAAGCAAAAAAATCATTAAAATATGATATAAATACAAAAAAAACCAAAACATATCCAAAGTTGAAACTATAGACATTGGTAGATAATCCTTCAGACAACCACACCCGAACTCTATTTCCAAGATCAATGAAGACCACCGAGCTCAAATGGAGGCCAGGACTAGACTCCTGGAACACCATGACCTAACAAGAACACATCCTAGAGCCTCCTTGAAACTATCACAATAGTCCGACCTAGAGAGTAGTGAAGGAAAATGATGCCAGAGCAGCGATTCATACATGGCCTAAAAACAAATTATCCTCGCCAGGACCTCCAACCCAAACCAAAGAAGCCACCACTAGCCGAAAGGAACACCTGGCAAACAACTTTTGAAGCATGAAGCCTAAGAAGATGACCACCACAGCTTGAATCAAACAGAAAAAAGTCACGCCTCCTGAAGCACCGCCGACCAAATAATCAGTACCTCCCAAAGACTCCAAACTCCACCGAAGCGGACGGACAAGGAGGGAAATGGAAGAACCGGAAGCAAGAGAAGAGATTGAATGGAAAACGACTCCATAGAAAAGCGCGATGACACCCGAGCACCGATCCAGACCACGAAACCCCCACCGGGAAAGAGCACACAAGAAGGGGACAGTAGAGGTGGAGAAATCCAGAAGGGAAGAAAAAAGGAACCGAGGAAGGGGGAGACAAGCCAGAGATGTGAGTATTAGATAATAATATGTACCTTTTTATAGGATAAGGGAGAGGAACCTTTAGAATTTATTAAAATATTAAATTAATATAAATTATGTCTTAAATACAAATGAATCATAATTGAGTAATGTTGAATATTATATATGGATATTTATAAAATCCTCTAATACAATAATTTTTATAAATGTATTGGTTTTATTTTAATCCTTATATTTTTGGTTTACCCATAATTATTCTTTTTGAATTTTAATTGATGTAAGAACATTTTAATTATTATGAGGATATTATTTTTATTCATATGGAGTAAATTATCTATAATTTGAGTCCTAATGAACATTTAGACCTATCATAGTCACTTATTTATTTTCAAGGACTTGTAGTATTTTTAAATAATTTAATAAATTACTATTTTTAAAAAAGAATAATTTTGTCAATGTTTATAATATTGATTTTATTGAATTTTATTAAAATCTAAACAGAGATACAACATAGAGAATAACCATTTAACAGTCTTATAACATGACATATTCACCTATTAAAATCATTGAAGACATATGTTATGTCACATAATATTAATTTTAAAATTTATAATATTATTTATTTTATTCCATCAGTAATAAAGCAATCTCTGCAACATCATTGTGGAATAATTAAATTTAATTATTTAATTTCTAAAATTTGTAAATGAAATACCATATTGTATGAAATATATTTAACATTTAATTAGTATTCATATTTGAAGAGATAAATTATATAAACCTATATTAATGTTTTTTTAGTAAGAATACATGTTTATAATATATTTTCCTTAACATTAAATAGAAAGTTATGAGTGTCAAGATCCCACCCATGTGGCTTAAAAAGGTAACATTTTCATCCCAATGGTTTTTTTGTCAGAAATATCATATACAATAGGATTATGAAAAGTGTTATGGATGCTTTAAATCATAATAATTATATTTTTACACATATTTTCCTAATTTACCTTTTACCCGTGATAAACAAAAATAATTACTATTGTTACTATTCATAATGTCCAAAAATCAATGGGACCTATTTAAACTATTAGGAAAATACTATTCCATATATGGAATCCATTTTTTAAAATAAAAAACACATAATATATAGTAATTAATATAAAATTAATCCTAGTCAATGTTGAAAACAATGATTTTTATAAGTAAAACCCATAAAAAATGACATGTGTATATATCAAATTTCAATGAGAAATTACTTCCAATTCCAAAAATTTTATTAAATTATAAAAAATTAAACCAATTAAAATTTAAATCAATTAAAATTATAACCAAACTATAGTAGAAAACTAGTTGAAAAAGTAGTTTTGAATTAAAAAGAAGAATTTTTCCACTATTCATTAAAAAAGAATTTATCATAAAGATACCAAAATGAAACCAAAGAAACTTTTCATGTCCCAATTAAAAATAATAAGTTCATTTTTAAATATAGAACACATAAAACTGACAAGAACTATATTTAAAATGGGTTCACTATAATAAGGCTATAATCATACATTTTAAAAATATTTGAGTATTCTATGCTTAAAACTAGATGTATTATCATTTTAAGACAATAAAATTAATCAAATGATAGAAAAAACATTTAATAAACATTTTTAAACATATTATATTTAGTTATGTTCATTCACACCAATACAATGGCTAGGCGATAACTACCATTTAAAATAATATTATTAATAATATAGTATTTTTCGATGTAACTCAGTCTTTTGTGAAACATAAGATTTTGGAGAAACCCATTATTACATGAAGGGTATGATATCATACATATAATCCTCTTTATTTAAATTTATTATCTTATTTATAAATATTAAAATATATTAAAAGGTATTTTTCTATAATTACCTAAGATGTTACATATACACCACTAAATATTTATAAGGATTAATCTTATGACCTTCTGTCAAAAGAAATACGGGATAAAAATTGTGACACCCTAGGGTTGGAGAACCTCTTTTTCATTGACATATAATATGATTTAAATATATATAAAAAAACATACATTCATTATCAAACTATGAGGTAACAATCCTCCTTGTTGAACCATATCATATTAGCACAATAAGGGAATCCTCATAAATGATCATATCACATGTTTCTAGAATGACCCATTTGTAATCATCAATGACTCAATCACAAGGTACATTAAAACCCATATCCAATTTTTTTAAATAAATACCAAAAAAATACGCTTTAATAAGGTTTTTAATTCAATCTCCACCATCTTTATTAAATGTAAAATCAATGTTTTGATAAAAAAGATATTCCAACTTTAGGTTGAAAAGCCTATTATTAGATGTAAACCATTCTAAAAATCCATGGTTTGGGAGAACCTTATGTTCTATACACATAATCTACTTCATCCACTTCAAGTATAATTATTTTTTTTGGAAAATAAACACATTTAACAAGATCTGGGTAAACTGATGAAACATAAACATACACACTCATCTATTTCATCTGCTTATTAGATGATTTAGACGTTGAAGGAGAAAACTCAAAATCATGATTAATTATTGGCATTAATAGGGTATTTTGAATCTCATTTGAAGGGGTAGAAATGTTTTGAACAATTATATATGAAAGGATTTAACTAGGATCAAGAGAGAGACACACGAGTATCATGTGAGAATTACGATATGTTCGGAATTGGAATTAATTTAATTTAATATAATTTAGGATATTAGGTATTATGAAATTGGATTTATTCATTAAATTGATCCAAAAATTTATAGAAAAAAATTAAATAGTTTTCAAAAAATGGAATAAAGTTTGATACAAATAGGTGGTTCAAAATATCAAAAAATAGAGAAAAAAGTACAAATTCATGAAAGGAATCAACATGAAAACTCAAAGGCATGACATATCCAATATTATCAAATAACCAATTACATGAAAAAAAAGAATTCAAGAAAAATAAAATGAAAACCCAACGATATGACAAGACAATAGATTGAAAATCTAATTGTATGATAATGAGAATTAAACATAAACGAAATTTATCATTCTTATTTCATTTTTGTTATAGTTCATTCTCTCATAATTTGAAGTCATCATAAAAATATATGCTACTTTTTGTTATATATCAATAAATTCATGAGTAATATCTCCCTTTTTAAAATGATATCACATAACGTGATCTGTTATATCAATGGATTTTTTCTGAGAATGAGAAACATGATTCTTAGAAATGATAATTGAACTAGTATCATTAAAATTTACGGGGAAAGGACTGAATTTATATCCATAGTCTAGTAAAGGGTGTTTCCACCCCAAAATTTGTGAAACTAAAATACAAGTAGCTATGTATTCAGATTCACTAGTAGATAATGCAGTCAATTTTTTTACTACACTATTAAACACGATACTTTCGTAATAAGTAGCATGTTCTAGAGGGGTGTTTTCTTTCTAAATGAAATCCACCAAAATCAGAATTTGAATAAATTACTAAATCAAATGCTTATCCCCAAGGGTAAAAGAATCCTAAATTTGTAGTCTACTTTCCGTATTTGAAAATTATTTTTATAGCAACCATGTCTGACAGTTAAGGTTTTTCGTGGAATGGTGAAAACCTATATACAATAAACATAAAATCTGTCCATCGAGAAATCAAATAGATAAGGCATCCAATAAAACCTCTATATCGTTTTTTATCTACTAGTTTCTGAGATAAATAAAGATCAAATTTTTATATGTTACTCATAAGAGTATCAAACATTTAGTACTATAAGGATTAAAATATTTTATATGATATTTTCTATATTTAAATTAATTCAAAATAACTCATTACCCGATTTCAAAAATCAAAATTCCATGAAATAATATGAGTTCACCCATTAATGTCACATAAAGTTCATTTTTTATCATTTCAGGGAAATTAGTAAAATGAGAATTTTTTGAAGATCCAAATATAATAATTCATCATAAATTGTACTACTAATACATCTTTTAAAATTTTTTAATGAAAAGGATTTGATTTTATATGAATTTTGAAAAACAATTTAAAATTAGATAATTGTTGATCCTATCGAACTATGCTCTTGTATCTTCTTTTAAACAATATAAAAAATTATTTTATTCAAAAACATGATTGGGATCATTGGGATTTTGAAAACCATAGGGTTGTTCAAAAAACAATCCTAAAATATAACACCATTTAATAATGAACTCATGATATCCATTTGATAAAGTTTGAAATATATATAAGAAAAATAGGAAATAAGGATACTTATAGATTCAATTCTTGGTATCAGTGAAAAGGTTTCATCAGAGTCAGTCCCTTCTTCATGACTATAATCTAGTCCAACATATCTAGCCTTATTTCTACCTATATTTCCCAACTGATTATATTTATTAATAAAACCCAATTTGGATAAAATAGTCACTGTGTCCTTGGTTCTATATACAAGTTCACACACAATTTTCCATTAATATTGATATATGTCCTCATGAATTACTGTTACCAAAAAATGAAAATTAATAGCTTTATTGATGTTCCTCAGTTTAAGATGAGAAAAGAAATCATTGATGCTTAACCTTATTTCATACATTATCTCTAGTTTGAGATTATATAATTAGATCTCCTAGATATTATCTAATGTGTGTTAATTATTATTTATAAAAACTCTAGAAAAATAGAGACTATTTAGTTCTGGATTTTCTGGTTTAGGGTCAAGAAGTTCTAAAAATTATTTAGGAATGGACGGGTTTTCTAATTCATTTATAGTAGAATATTAATGTTTGGAATAGATGTTCATAAGATGAGAAGTCATCCTAAAGGATTTATAAAAAGTTCATAGGCTCATCTAGATTGGTTTCATCAAATTTTAAACGAAATAATTATTCTATAGTTTTAGACTTCTTATTCAACACTATATAAGATTTTCCTGAAATTGAATAACTAAGAGAAATTATTTCCTAAATTTTTAAGTAAATATGTCCAAATTATACTTATTTTTAAGAATAGTTAATTTTCAATAAAAAACTCTAAAGTAATTATCTTTAGCTTTCAAATTATTCCACAACTCGTGAGGGTTCTTATGTAGTGTGGGTCTGATTAAAACTCGATTGATAAAATAGTAGGCCTCATTAACAGATTCATCCAAAAAATATATATGTAGGTTATAAAAAATTTACAAGGATTGGGATATCTCATGTATGGTTCAATTTCTTTTTTCAATAAATTTATTCTATTAGGGTGTCCTAGGAGTAGATAAGTTAGGATTCTTGAAATTTTAAGTGATAAAACATTCAAAATCATAAATTTCAAACTCACTAACATGATCACTCCTTATGGTTTTTACCATTATTCAACAATTATGTTCCACATATTTGTCACATCTGATAACATACGAGAAGGATGATCTTTTGTAATCATGAATATAATAAAAAATGTATCAAGAATCGTCATCTATGTGAACATAATCATAGTGATTCTCATTATGACTTGAAACTCTAGAATGTCAAAGAAATATTTGTGAAATAACTCGAGAGGCTGGATGTTGACATTTTTTCTTTAGATTAAAATAACCATTATGTTCTTTCCACTATTTGATAGGGGTTACTGACTATATATTTTGGGAACATACGTTTATGAAGATCCCTAACTAACCATATTATAGTTAGAATCCTAGGGAGTGAATGTTTCATTGGCCTATTATCCGATGTCAGTGCCCAGATTTCATTTGGGAAGAACATATCTATAAAACACATAGAGAAACTAAGTAACATAAATCTAATGCATAATAATTGTCTTTTCAAAATGTAGTAAAAATTAAATCATTTTCATAATAATATTCCTTATAATAATCATTCAAAATGATGAAATAAAAAATATAAATAAATAATAATTTCTAAGAAGATTATATTTTAACCTTCAACATATAAACCACTAGAAATAAAAATAGAATTTCTATTACTAATGTTTCGAAGGATGATAATTTATCCTTTTTCATTCTTACTAGTAGTGACATGGATAACATAAAAATTTATATGGAACATGATGAAAGAGTAATATCTTGTCATATTCCTTGAACAACCACTATCCAAGTACCTTAGACATATATTATAGGTTCCGATGAATTCTACCTAGAAAAAAATATTGAAATAACAAAATATTTTGGTACCGAAATATTTTCAGGTATAGAAATATTATTGATCAATGATTTGGGAACCCACATTTTCCTTATGGGTTCACTACTATCATGTTTAAATCTCTTAGAAATAAATTCATTGTTGGGTCCTTTAGAAAAATGTTTTGCAGTAGCAATTTTAGGTCTGGATTTATGAACAAAACAATTATTAATTGTTCTCCTATGTCTAGGTTCATATACTATCCTAGTAACATATGTGGGAGAAACTTTCATTCACTATTTTATTTTGTGATAGTATCATTACAATTTTTAAATGTTTCAAGGCCTTTTTTCAATTTATATTTTTATGGAATATATTATTTTTTTCTTGATTAGTTTAATAATTTTTTTGATAGATAGTTCAGATTTTACATTTAATGTTATAGAATTCTTTATTTTAATACATTTATATTTATCGATTAATTATTTATATATATCCTCTAGAATGTTGGAGTATTAAAATAACATAATACCTAACATATTATTATAATCATTCTCATTTTCATAATTATCAATCACATCAGACTCATGTACATGATGAATATTAGAAATAATAGGTAAGTCATGTACCCCACCGACTTTGGTCCTGATGCACATGTTTTCTCGGTATGGTTTTTCTTCATGTGAATAATCAGAGTCACTAGATCTTTCTTTAGATGCAATCCAGGTGAATTTTAGGGACTTCTTGTATCCTTTATTTTTATCTTTATATAAAATTTTGTATTTTAGCTCATGAATGATAGATTTTATATTACCTTTTCCTTTTGATTAATAGTATAAAAATTCATTTGGTTATTCTTTATTTTTCATACAATTTCTTATATTATCATATTTCATTTTATTGTAATCTTTTCATAAAAACATATTATTCTTGTGGAACTTCATAAACTTTCTAGATAGATGATTAATTTACTAATCACTTTCAGATGAAAATTCAATATAACTAGAATTGGAACCTTGTACATTTCTTTTTCAGTTTTCTTTCTATTGTATAGTGTTCGTAATCTTGAAATCTAGTGAATTATTATTAGGATACTCATCCACTTATATTTTTAACATCAACTAATCTTTATACATCATAATTTTACCTATCAACTCTTTGAATGGTAATTTACTAATATTGTAGGATTCACTAATTGAAACTGATGTCCCTATGTATCATTAAGGAATACATATCAACAGTCTCATTATCTTTTCATTCTCACATACATGTATTCCTAGTGTGCTCATGGTATTGAAAAAATTATTAAAATAGAGACACATATTATAAAAGGTCTCATCATGTTTTATTTGAAAATTTTCATATATAACACTATTGTTATTAAGACTCATTTCATTAATGGTTTTTATTCCCTCATAAGAAACAAAAAAAAATTGTCCAAAATCTCAAAAGTAATTTTACATAAATAAATCATATTGAAATCTTCATTAAAAATGGTAAAATACAATGAATTAATATATATTACAATTACTATAGTATTCTAATTATTTTCTTCCCCAATGTGGTTCTAGTAGTATGAGGTATTACATATAAATATTCTATTATAAACTAAATGTCAAAAACCCATGATATAAATGTGAATTTTCACCTTTATTTTCCCATGGTAATTATCTATTCCATTTAATAAATGAGGAATGTTTATAGAAGAACATTCTTGATTATTATCCAATTTAATAAACTAAATTTAATCTAATAAAAATTTAATATTTTTAATGTATAAAAAATGACGGTTAATTTTTTTGAAAACATGAATAACAATGAAATAAAAACTCTTATTATAAAAAAATGTTGGTCGGAGTGAGTATCTCATGGGGGGGGGGGTGAATTTAGTACTCAATAATATTTTTTTTATAAAAAATTGATTACTTTGAAATCAATAAAATGTAAAAATATTAGAATGTTTTTCCAAATAAGCAGTATAATATATATCTTAATCATTATATTGTTTCTCAAATGATATAATAGTTCTCAGATGAGTAATTTATATAATATTATTGAATAATTGGAAATAAATTTACTGGATAAAAATACATTACGAACACGAATTAAGATAAACATTCAATGTATGAAATTTCATTTTCAATTAAAAATTGTTTTCAGATTTCAATTAGAAATAATGTCAAATAAATTTAAACACATAGTATAGAGATAGAATAAAATATGATCATTTTCATCTTGAGACATAGTCCTCTCCACATGGTGATCACCCACACCAAGAATATTATATAAAATAAAAAAGATGATCCACAACATGGATTGGGTTTATAAAAATGTTTACATATGTACATGTCACAAATGACATCTTCCTCATTTTTGTGTGGGATTAAAAAAGAAAGGGGACACACAGGGACCTATATAAATACTATTTATAGGAGAAACAAACAGGAATGGTGTCTGAGAATTCATCATATATCTTTTACTTTAGTGTATGATATAGTGTGAATGTGGTAAATAAGATTAAGCACACACACTTCCTAGAAAGTAGTAAAACTATACAGAATTGTGAAATAAATAAATGTTTGGTTTATAAATGCTCTATTTTTTGAAATGAATCTTAAAACTCTTGTGTTGAATCTATAATGAAGCGTGAGTCAGTTTCTTTTGAAATCAAAAGGAAAAATAGAGTGTCTCAAGCTCTTTTTTGTTGAATAGAGGAAATCACTATATATGATGATGCTTTGGATTCCTCAGCTGAGTGTTCATAGAATATGAGAAATTCATGTTTTTAATCATGTTGAAATATTTTCCTCTCAGATATTTAGTGAATCATGATCTCTTTCTATCCACAATGTTTCTCTATATTTTCTTCATGTTGTTCTATATATGACTTCAGTGTGTGTGTCACGTGAGCGAGTGTGCAATACTTTTAATAGTATCCATAGGAACATTTGAAAGATCCACTTACACATATATCATGTTCATAAATTATTTTTATATAAAATTTATGATACAATAATTAAAATAGTAAATGGAATAAAATTTTATGAATTTTTCCATTAGAGTAATATAATTTCAAAAATAGGTAAAGTAATAAAAAAAATGACGATTTCATAGGATCTTATTGTGTCATGCTCTAGTAGGGTCTCTATGGATGGTATTATACTTTGGTGGTATGTTTTTGGGGTTATGAAACATACATTTTCTTAGACTTAATCCAATTTCCATTGTTGGAGGTGTCTCTACTAGTTTTGATTGGTCCATTCATGTATGCTATGATGATGCCATAGACATAGAAAATTTGCAGTGTTGGTAGTGTCTATGGTCTAACAATGTATGATATGATGGTATTATAATGATGGTGTGCCTTTTATGGTGACTCATCTAAAATTATCTCATACTTATATGCATTAGTGTTCTGACTGTGTCATCCTGGTAGTGCACCGACCAATAGTGTCTCGTACAATTTTCAGTTCCTCATTCCACCGATATAAAATTCTAACAGTGTGATATATAGAAGTATCTTAGAAGTATATAATTTTTAAATATGGTGCGTCATAGAGAAATGTTTGTGTTTAAATGGAAACTCATAGGTAGATATATTGATCACATCTTCTTATATAACTGATTACTTACAGGAAATAACAAAATTCATTTTCATTATTAAAAATGTGATTTGTTTTCATTAAAACTATGAGGTCAACATTATTTTCATAGGAATCATGGATGAAAATATTCTATCATTTTAAATGTTCTTCAATATTTCTCCCAAAGATCACCCCTTTATTACTTCTACTTAAATAAGTTCTTCATAATCTAGGAAAAAATCCTAAGAATGCGGAAATCAATAATGTTCAGAAAGGGTAAAGAAATGATATAGGTAAGAATAACATGATCATAAGGATAAAATAATATGAGAATAACATTGGAAGATTATTCATTTCATATAAATGATCAGAAGCATGAGAGATAGAATAATTATTGGCAGTTTAGAGGACATTAATCATAAGAGAATAAAGTGAACAATCCACGAAAGCATAACATAGGAACATGACATAGAATTGTGGTAGATGCACAATCATATAAATGAATTTCATTGTATTCAAGGAATCGAAAATTATTACATCTTACTAGTATGGGTTCAATCCCATTACCATCTTGGTAGTCATGGTTCACTCCCATTAACATCTTAGTAGTCATAGTACACTCCCAAGACCATCTTGTTGGACAATGTCATTTACCAAACAAAGTTAAATCACTTTCATAGCCTTTTATATATCATGATATATAAATAATTATCCAATTCAATAGTGGGAGATATCGGTCTCAACCATCCCATAATAAATTCAGGAATATGATTGACACTTGTTCAAAAAAATCATATCATAACCCATTAAATTGAATGGGTATCATAATTATGTAATCATATCATAATCGACAAAAAAATAGACAGGATTCAAAATTTTCTAATCAAATAATTTTCACTAAAATGATGAATGTTTCTAATGAATATAACCTATAAAAAATAAATGGTTTCTATTAACATCATTTCATCAAATCATAATCCATTTAAAGAAAAAATATGAATGGAACCTTTGGATAATTTCTAATGAAATTAATGAGTAACAACAACATATGTCATATTATAAGGAAATTAATTGTGAAATATTTTAAAAAATATTTTTTAGGAAAATATCATTTCCTCATTGAGAAATACATTTTAAAAGTTAAAACCATTGTAACACTTTTTTATTAAAAATAAATGTGAAAACATTAAAGGTGTATTGGAAACTTTTTAAAAACCTATTTCCTTGAAGTCATATAAAAGAAGACGGAATAAAATTTTGAAAGTCATTTTCATTGAAAACATATATAATAATATTTAAAAAAATTAAAACCTTTTCCCTTGAAAAAAAGAATTCTTGAAAACATTTTTACAACCGTTTTTGTTTAATATACATTGAAATTATATAGAAGAATCATTGAAATGTTTAAAATAATTTTATTTAAAGATACATTTATGGTAAAATATGAAGGAAGCATTTAAAATCAATTATTTTTTAAACATAAAACCTTGTTATGTAAATCTCTTTCAGAAAATATCATTTTTAAGAACAAAAATTTCCAACTCAAAGTAGAAATAATGTAGGATTTTGAACAAAAATTCTTAATTATATTAATTACCAGATAGGGGGGAAATGATAACATTTCATAGATATAACATGGTTAAAAAGAGGTTAATAAAATACATGATATTTCAGGAGATATTAACAATAATATTTCATCAATTCATGTGTAATAATAAACAATCTCGATAAATGATGATATAGTTACAATAGACTCTTACCACTAGTAAACATTGAACAATAGTCCACATATATGAAATGAAATTAAATTATGATTAAAATATCATGAAAATAAGTAGATTCATGATATGACATGTACAATTTTGGTATATATACATTGTAAAAGAGAATATTTTTCCAACTAAACATTTTTCGGAAGGAAGGTAAATTCAGAAACAATTACATTACAAATTTGGTAACATTTGAACCATAAACCACATGAAAAGAGTATCATAAAATATATATATATATAAATACCATTAATTTTAATTATATTATTTATATAATATATTTTTGGAAATTATATACGCCCCTGAAAATAAATGAGTGGTTAAGAAGGCATTATTCTCATTGAAATAAAAGTGAGATGTGAAAACACTCACCTTCTGTAATGAATATCATCATACGCATTAAGAAAATACTGTATAATAAAAATTGGAATATAATAAATCCAAAATAGAAACATATTATCATATATAATATAATATATTATTTTGTTATGACTATATTTTTTTATTAACAAATCAATTTTAATGATATGTTTCATGTAATATCTTTATCGTTTACAGTATATGTTTTGGCATGTAATTCTTATTTATTATAAATAGACCATGAATTAATTATTTAAAAATTCTAATCATGATATAATTATCTTATATATTTAGTATATATTAAATTATAATAATATATAAAATATAGGATTATGAAATTGAATAAACCATTCACTGGGATGGTAGGCCATACGTAAGAATGAACGCTGTCTCTATTTAATTATATTTTTGAATGAAATAAAGTAAATGAAATATATGTGTATATAAATATATATTATAATCCCAATAAAATTATTATTTCATATATATCATATTTATTTACTAAATAGATCTTTAATATTTTCCATTTAATGTGTGAATGAGTCATATTGCTTTGAGAGGAGGTATTCCACATGTCTAAAAATGAAGTTATCATAATTTCAAAAATTTTAAAAAATAAAGGTATGTTTTTAAAAACTAAATAGTAATAAAGAAATAATAAATATCATATATATTATAAATATTGTTCATCCATCATAATTTAAAACCATTAGAGGTGTTAAATGAAAAAAGAACAATATCATTTCTTGATGTGGTAGTTGGCTATACCGAAGATATATATGTTCATTAAAAATTATATTCTTGGGTGTGTAATTTTATATCTAACCCTTATTATAAAAAAATATCATAATATTTATAATTATTATATAATTATATAATTAATGAATATGAATATTTTTGGGGTGGAGATTTAAAATAATACAATGGAGCTTGTGGATGGATGTTACCTCTTCTTTGTGTAACCCCTCATGGATCTAACCAAAACAATTACTTAGAATGATTTAATACAAAAGTGAAGAATATAAGAAGTAATTGATCTTTGAAGATTATTTTTTTTTCAAATTTTGGGAATGAAAAATCGATTGAGGGTTGTGAATAATTGGGAGGGGTGAGTTCCTTTTCGTTGTGGAGGATTATTGAAACTCTAGTAAATTTTTCTAATGAAATATAGACCCACAATTTAAATTTTAAATTGGGTCCAATAATGGTCTAAATTATATCCAACTGTGTGTATGATATATATATTGACATCAAATGTATTTTGGACATGTTTCAATGACATTTTGGAAATTAGGATTCAGTTTTCTTATTATGTTATTATAATTTTTCTCTTAATCACTGTAATTAATTTAAACCACATTCACTAATATTTTTAGTAAAAAACTATGTTAAACTTATTAGAAATTAGAAATTATGATAATTATAGATATTGAAAACATTTTCCCAATTTATCATCTTATAAGTGTCAGAGATTAATTGAAATTTAATCCCGTATATGGGATGACAGTGGGGGGTTTTAATGTATAAATGTTCAAAAGTATGAATGTTTTAATAAAAAATTTCAATATGAAATTGTTTCAATGAACTAAATTGTATTAATTAATATAAAATTTTTCTAATTAAAATCATAAATCGATCTAAAATATAAATTATATATATAAATAAATTAGATTAATTTTTTTTAAATTAAAATTTAGTTTTTTAACTATTCAAAATAATGAATCTTCTCATAAAAAAATCACACAAGGTATATTTTTATTTTATACCTAAAAATGATGTTTATTTTTTCTAATAGAAAATTTTAATGCTTTCAAAATTTTAATTTAAAATGGGTTCACCAATGGGTGATTGTAAAATTATCTTTAAAAAAAATACACCTTCTAATTAATAAAATTATATTTATTCTTACATATAGATATCAAATATTTTGGATGAATATCACATATATATTTTCAATATATAATATATATATTTTTGAAATAATTAATCAAATTTTTTTTTTATTTATTGAGATAAAATATTGTTTGTACATAGAAAAATAGTATTGTTCGAAATATAATTTCATTATTTTCAAATAATTTTTACATTCACTAATAATAACTGTTAAACAAAGGATTAATTTAACATTCATAGGTAAATCATATTTTAACAATTAAATTAATATTATTTTTTTATCAATTTCAACATATTTTTGGAAGATATAAAAATAATTGAACATTCATATTAATAGTATCTTGTAGTTTGGTGAAACTCAATATTGTGTGTAACAAAATCTATAAAAGGGACACAATATTTTGTTCAATACAAGAAAAAATTAGTATTTTTGTCTAATACAAGAAAATATATATTTTTTTGGAAATAGAATAATGATTTTTTTATAATTCAAGACAGATATAGTGCTTTCATATTAAAAAAACTATATTCAGTGTCACATGAAATGAAAAATATAAAAACTATTAAATTATTTAGAAGAAATATATTTAAAATTATCTGGATGATACAATTTCAATGAAATTGGAGGAATTATCATAATTTATATGTTCTCCTGCAAATTTCTCCAAGCAAAATAATATGATAAAATTTAAACCATATAAAACCAATGCATGCAGACATCTATAATCCCACAATCAGTGTGTGAAAAAATGTACTAAAAGAGATAATGTGGCTGGATAGATGAAAATTTAAAATTACAGAGAGTATAGACATATAATACAATGATGAATAATATAAAATTAATCCACCCAAAAACACCTTAGTCTATCTCTCCAGAGTTATACTCTAACTTCTCCCAGTCCTTATCATCGACATATTATGTGAAGCATGTGGGAAGAGGACATGCATGGGCGAGTATAGAAATAAATAGTAGGACACCCCAATGATATTAAAAATATACAATAAAAAATTGTCAGATCATATCAAGGATATTGGGATCAGTGGAGAACACATAAATAACAAAGAAGGAATACATGCCTTCATACGGATTGAACCAAACTATAATCAACAGGACTCAACTCGAAGCTTCTAAAAAATTCATGTTCAAAGATAACCCAATCTATAATACAAGCTATCATAAGAGAAACACATCCAATATGTAATGATATTTAGTCTATATGTGTGAAATCTCACTAGTCTCAGATGTTATGGATACTCGGATAGGGGATTACACCCATGACCATTGGGGAACCCCACAAACCTTATATGTGTCAACCGAATCAACAATGGATCGATTTACAATGATATCACGAACCCCACTAAA
The DNA here is from genome assembly GCA_963277665.1 of Viscum album. NCBI lineage: Eukaryota > Viridiplantae > Streptophyta > Magnoliopsida > Santalales > Viscaceae > Viscum > Viscum album. The sequence goes on from OY728122.1 coordinate 1,186,015,032, forward strand.
ATGGAAATCTAAATGCTGGGTCAAAATCTCACTCATGTATTTAATGTTGATTTCAGAAACCCAATATAGGGTATATTATGGATTGATAGAGGATCACACATCAGTCTCATAGAGGAAACCACATACACTATCTATGATTCATCCTCCAGAATGTAATATAATCTGAATCATTGGATGTAATACCACATTGTTTGTTGAAGGGGGTGTATAAAAATATAATACAAAACCTATAATAATAAAAATGGATGAAATAAATGTCTTTAAACACCCTAAATGTTGGTACACAACATGACTCTAGAGTACATGACATCTCTAGCAAACCCATGGTCAGCTCATGTTTCATTTTCTCTCTTGGATTATGAACCAAAAAATAAATGGTGTGTCTATAGGTATTAATATAATTAGTGGTATTATGGAACACTTATCGTGGCACTTATACATTCTTGTATATTTTTTTCCATTCCTATGTAATAACTCATCTACACATGGTCATTCCCATGTACAACTGAATCCTTATGAGCACAAATATCTTCTCGTGTACTCTAGCCGTATCAGTGTACACCAACCTACCCTATTTCTGTGTAAGCGCTATGGTAAATTCCAAATCCCCATCATGAATCAGTAGATATATGATAGTTATTACACATCATTTGGAATTTTGATCTTCCAAGATACCGTTACGCCACACAGATGCATCCAATGGCATGTAACTCTGGATTACACACAATGTAATGAATGATTATCCAGAACCCATGGATCTTCATTATTTCACTTCTTCCATATACCCAAAAAAATTTAATAACTGTGAATAGTGGATATGAGGAAATATGACACTTTCCTTTACTGAACAATGATATCTGGGCATAGATCATCTCTGAAATGTTCCCTCGAGTTGTACAATCACCATAACAGACCACCACAATTTCTTATACTAGGTGGAAAAGAAAAGAAAATATATTATCCTACTCAACCATCAACATAGATCAATAAAACACTTTATTAAGTAAATCAATAATGGTATTTATTATTTAGGATGAATAATGGGGAAAATAGATTTTATACCCATTTTTCATCAAACTATGGGTGACTTAAATTTCTAGTGAATAACCAGAGACAAAATAGGGGAGAAATTCACAAACCAAAAACATTATTAATGATTCATGTATTTTTATTATTTCAAGCACAAAATATTTTAAATAAATTTTACTAATAAAGTGGTAATTAATCAATTACATAATAAATTAACCATAAATTGAATAAAAAATTATTGATATGGACAATTATTGTATATGGAATTGATCCATATTCTACTCAGATAAAAGAATGGGATGGAATCAATAAAATTAAATGCAATAAATATTGTTTTTATCAATATATATTGAATAATAGTCTTATGATATTTTCATTAGTAGGATCCAAAAACACTTCTAGAACAACAATACTTGATATTGATATGATTTAATGTTTTTTTCAAAGAATTATCTCCTCCAACAATCCACTAGATCTCATAGGTAAAGTGTCCAACCTTAAGATCCCATCATAATAATATATTTATAAGGGAAATTAGGTCACTTCATCATCATAGTAAAATATAAAAATAAATTATATTAATTAATTTTATAAATCTTTATCATAATAAAACATTATTGAAATCTCTGATGCTGATAATTATTATGTCATACATAAGGTAATGTACACGTTTTGGAAACAACAACAACAACAAACTTCTCTCTCAATCCACCTTTAAATAATTATTCCACTTTTTATGTAAATATGCATGTTATTTATATTAATATAATTAATATTATTCAATCCTTATTTGTAATATCACTAGTACTTTGAGTATCAATACTCCTAATTTTCTTACTCTAAATATTCAATACAATATTCTAATGTAATACATTTAAAAATTAGATTCATTTCATTATCCCAACCAAGAAGATTTATTTCCACAAAAGAGAAAAACCTACTCAGAAAATATAAGAATATATAGTGTGCATCTAGTATCCCACTCAATGGTTCCCTCATTAGTATTCCCATGAAAACACCAATAACACACTAGGGTAATTGATGTCCCATGAAGGATACTCTGATACTAATTATCGATCTCCACCGGGTATATAGAATGTATATCCCCACCCATGATGTCCTTTTCTTTCTAGTTGATAACACATTTTTGGTTGTCTGCATTCCTCATCATTTGTAACATAGGTACTAAGTCACATACATGGTATAACTTTGGTGCTCGACATAATCAATACAATACCTAAAACAAAACTAACTAAAATATAGAGCGATAATGAATATCAAATACATATTTCATCCACACCCAAATATCTAGGATAAAAGTAATGGGGAGACCCTTGTGAACACATTGTATGCCTCCATGAACTCCAATGTACTCAAACATCAGTCCACATGTGACTAATAATAGCTATGTGTAGTCCCCATATTCTCCTTTATTTTCTCCACCTTCTCAATCAATGTTTCTTTCAACTCTGGATCATGAGTGGTGATTCACCAATATAATTCAATAAAAATTGTTGTCCCTAAGGGCCACCAATAACTCCATTTAATAGATCCATACTGATAGTGGAATGGTTTTTTTGTATAATAACTACACTATGGGTAGGTGATCCTCCCATATATGGATAGGATCTAACATAAAAGACTGCATCATGTCCCCCAATACCTAAATGGTATGCTTATTCTATACATGACTACGGTGGTGAAATATCTTCCCAAATGAAAATGAATCCCAAAGGCTTCTTGAAATCTTCTACACGATTAGGAAATAATGAAATCATCATCATTTTAATTGATCATAATGTGGAATCCCAAGATCCAGACTGTCTCTTGCATGTACCAGTGTATCATGATTAATTCCAAACATTTTCCTAAAATGACTATGACGTGGGATGAAATCATGAATCAGTCTATGATCACATTAATGCAATCCTATCATCCGGATGTATGTGGTAACCCCTTCATGAATTCCATGGATATATTATCCAACTTCATCTATAATACTATAAGGGGGTGATCTAAACCTATGGTAACCTTGTGATTATCCCTAACATGATGATAAGTGAGGAGAAGAGTGAAAAAAATATTCAACACCACACTTCATGGTTTCCAAAAAAATTTGTCTAAGGATCTAGTACATCTTTTTTACACAAAAAATTATCAACAATGTGGAAGTATTAAACTCCCACACACCCTATTACCACAAGGTCACCTCTCTATAATCCATCATCTGAAAAGGGAAAAATTCTCCACATCATCATAAAATCCACAATGAGGTAGTTTAGAGGATATTTGATTTTATAAGGTCTCACAAAATATATCTCCATACTAATATTCCCAAAAAAAATTTAAATCTAGTGGGGTCAATATCATCAACTAAAGATATAATGCACTATACTGGTCCTCTGAGGAATATTTTTTGAGGAAAACTTCTCTAAATTATTGGATGGAAGATTTGAAAAATTCCTTTGACTTAGAGAATATTCCACCACGTTCCCTTATCATGATGTATAGACCATATCAAAGCTATTTTCCTGAAGTAACTATAGATGTCACTTATATATGAAGTTATGATAATTATAAGATATTATATAACTAAGAATATTATGGTCCGAGTATATGAAAACCCACTCTCCCATAATTTAGTATCTACATATCTTCCTAGAGATGACTAAAACTACTAGCTCAGAATCACGGGTCCTGTTGTTCTTCTCACATGGTATCAAATACATGGAACCATAAGCAGTACCTACCTTCCTCATAGGTAGAAAAAAACAAGGTTTGATCCCTAAAAAATCATATAACTCTAGGTAACAATCACCCACCATTGAAAATATCATGATGGGTTTCTCATCAACCTATTCCATAACCCTATAAAAATATTCTTGTAAAAATTTTATCAACATTAATAGAATCCTCTATTGAGTAATTGTACTCAAGGGTGCTAAAAATATATAGAAATCTGGTACAAACCCCCTATATTACCCCATAATCCAATGTAAACAACTTTCCTCATTAACACTCTTTGGTGGATCTAAATCATTCCATACATTATTCTTTTCTTGGTCCTCTGAAATAGATATCTCTGAGATAATAGGTCCCAGGATGTGAACCTCTCAAATAAAAAATAACAGTTCTAGAGGTTTCCACAATGTTTTTGGTCATAGAGTGTGCTTGTGAACATTATCATGTGTCTCGTGTACTTATAATAGGATGTAAGGTACACTATGATATCATTAATGAATACCACCAATAATTAAACTATGAAATGTTCAATGATTTGGTTAATGATTCCCATTAATACTTATGGGGTGCTGATCATGCTAAAAGGAATCACAATGAACTTATTGTGACATTAACCACATCTCAATCCCATCTTCAGAATATCATCATCTTATACTCAATGATTTTCATTGTATGGTTTGAGGACATCATTTGAGAACCATCGTTCCCTATAAGCTAATTGATGAGGATTTCAGTCCATGGTAATGAAAATTTTTTATTCACAACCATCTAGATAATTTTCTTCAAATCCAAACATAAACTCATGTTCCCAACATCCTTATTTGAAAAAAACCTTGGGGCTTACTAGAAGGATGTAATGGGTCTCCAAAATCCATTATTCTCTAAGTTATCTAATTTCACCCCCATCTCACTAAGCTTTGTGGGATAATTCTAATATGATTTATCTAATATTAGGACCATCTCAAAGAGCATTTCAATATCAAATTCATTCTCTCGACAATATGGTATTCAAAAAACATCCCCAGGAAGGATACCCTCAAACACCGAACCCAGTATAGAGAACTAGTTTCCCATAGAATTGACAACAAAAAGTCCAATTATAGCCAAATAATGAGTAATCTGTTTCAGTTTTAAATTCATGAGACCATCTTTTTCAACCAAATTTATCATTTTTAATCCAAAAACTAAGAACTCATCACATCAATATAGATAAAAACATCCTCTTTATAAAATAGTTACTATAGGAATGAACTAAGGATATGCAGTCCATTCCTTTGGTGACATCATAAGGCCTCATTGATGCTACAATGAGATCCCATATGAATCATTCATCTCCATTAAACCTATCACAATATAAATAGATATTTGGAATTACTGAGTCACATCATTTCAAAGTCTCCATGGACAATGTTAAATCCAAAGGATCAATTGCATTCTCTTTTAACTAAACATGATAATTTAAAAAAAAGTAATTACAAAAAAAAATTATCTATAAATAAGGAAGATGATGTTGAAAAGATTCATATTGTCCCTCATGTCATCTCTAGAGCCTTGGGATCATAAGAATCTATAGAATGCAACTAATCTCTTCCTTGACCACTAGCTCACTAAGACTAGCATAGACCACATAGAGGTGGAATTGGACATATGTCTAACCTAAAACAACCTATATATTACCTAACAACTACTATGATGAGAATTATTACCAATGAACATCTATTCTTTGGCCCCAGTCTCTTCCCATGTGGTTTGCTGACAGTCTTATAATCAACTATATGAAATGATGGACTATCCCTTAAAACATATCATCTACCATCATAGGAGAAAAACCTCCTATCAAATGAATGATTAAAGACATCCATAATCCATAAAAAACAAATCAATAAACTTGTGAATGTACCCTAAAATTTTGGGTATTTTTTGATCCCTATGACCACCATCAGCTACATTCAACTAAAGTCTTAGCTCATAGGGACCCACTTCCAACATCCACTCTCATCATCTGAAATTTTGGGTATCCATCCACTATTAAGAGCCACTCAAGAACTCAAATGTATTTGAGTATTCAATGATATTTCATATAATATGTGATATTATAGAATAATCACTATTAAAAAGAATGATGTTGGGAGAGTAGAACTCTCACTATATCCATGGAGTACCATGAGAGATCAGTAAGCAATGTTGAATACTCTGGCACTGCCAAACCTAACATCTATATATGAAAGGGGTCCTCGATCCACACATATCAAATCGTTTCCATATAAAATTATTCTTATCAGATATTCTATTAGTCATCTAAGGTTAATTATATCTTGATGTGTGACTAATTCCCCAAATTACTCCGTCACCCAGTTGATCACTGAAGAAGACTTTTTGTGAGGACTACCATATGATCAGTCTGCATCCTCACCAGAAGGAAAACTAGAGCTGCATGATCTTTATAATCCGTAGGGCCTAGAAGATTGTATTTCCTTGGAACATGGGATTTAATAACCCATGGAACTCAAGTCCAACACTCATCCAATATAAATCCACATACGATTCAACCGGATGTAATCGTTATTCAATGGGAAGTAGAATATCTGGTAAACCACCTGAAGGAACTATCATTATTCATGCCTCTGTAATGAATCCTACTAACTCATAAAATCATCCTAATTTTCATGAAGAAAAATCCAGACTTGATTTCATTATGGATTCATCCTAAAATAAAAAAGATGCATCATGATCAAAAAGTATATTTATATAGGTAACTCATAAAATAAATGGAAACCAAAAACCATTCCCATATAATTCAGGTGAAAAGATTTAACCTAAAATCATTTTTTACATGTATTAGGTTTAGATAAAGGTGATTAGAGTCCTAGTGTTTGGATATGATGTCATAGCTCCAATAAAGGAGTCCCTCTCTTTAAATATAAACTTAAAATGCTTATCATTATTTTTATAAGAACCAAACCAACATCACATACTCTTTTCCAAAGGTTGAATTGACTCTTTTAAATCCCTCAATTACAAACCAGACCAATGTGGTCTGAAATGTGACAACCCTATTCCATCCTATAAAAAGCATGGTGGTAGAGACCATCACTGACTAGGCATATCACACAAATGGGAGGAAATAACATAATTTACATGTAAAAACCCAGTCATCTCCATGACCATACAATAATAAAATATAAAACAACAAAAATAAATGTATTAATACATCTATAATCCCAGAAGGAGCATATGAAAAAAGTACAGAAATGATAAAGGTGAAAAGTACATGGCCAATCATAAAAAAAAGTGTGTCTAACCATCTTTGGCAGTGATGAATTCAATCAAAAAAAAAACTGAAAAAAATACTTATTCTGCCTAATCCAAGATATGATCCACCATATACCTTTCCATTAAAGACACTTTTAAATGGTCCTTCATCTATATAACACATGTTACATGTAGGAAGATCCCATTCAGTGGTTAGTATAAAACTACCAATTAGGACTTCCTTAAAACACTAAACACAAAAGCATAAAAATAGCTATCTCTTATAAATGATAGTGAAATAAATCGGAAAACCCACAAATAATCATGAACCACTATGTGACTATAGGAGGTATCATCTTTACTATTATCCATATGATTCTACATGAATCTTCTAGGAAATGATTTTCATGAGAGAACCCATTCCACGAGAAATGCTATCATCTGAGGAACTTATCCAAAATTTCATGATCATTAGACCCCTCCCATTAAAACACATTAGTCTATGAAAACATTGATACTCAAAAACAGGATCACAACCTTGAATCCTAATGTACCACACAATCCTAATTTGGATCAACAAGCAATATAGGGTTTGATATTCCTAGGATACCATGAACCATGCTCAAATGGAATTCTTGATAAATAATAAATAACCAAGTGATAGTTTTAATTCTAATCACATTAACCCACCTAGGGTATAAGATTCAATGATTGTGGACCACACTTTGGTCTCATGGAGGGACTAACCAAACATTATCTAAGGGTCATACTCTAGAAGGGATCTCAATCCAATGACGTGGACTTAATTTAGCATTTAACCTCAAGGCGATGGAAAAGAAGAACATAGTCAACTAATAATATTACAATGTGAAGAAACAAGTGGATCTAAACACCAAAAATAGGGTTACATAGAATGTACTAGGGAGTATATGGGGGGATTATCCAAACAATCCTCTTCCTATGTACCACATCCACTCACGACATGTAAAAATCATAATACAGGGAATATATGTAGGTATAAATATCCTCTAATTTCTGTCAACCCCCTACTTGTTCATATTTTCTATTGAGAATATACTTTTTTCATGATAGTATACCAACCCATATACACATGTCTATGCCCATGTATACCTTATCATGTCAAGGTACAGAATGCTTGTATTATACTCTAGCCATGTCAGTGTGCCCAAGAATTCTTGTTCTAGTGTACCCTTGATGGTATAATGTGAGTCACCACAATGGACCACATGGTGTGTAATAGATAGCACAAGTTTTTTTTATATTTTTCTCTCTATGGAAACCCTAGTGTCGCATAGAGTGTTCGGAATGACTTGTATATTTGGATTATATGAAATGTAATGTGGGAATTTTCAGAACCCACCAATATTCCCCTCATTTACAATGAAACTAATATAAAAAGGTTTCTAGAGTAAAATCTTGTATTTGAGGTAATGTGATCCCTACCATCTATGGTTGATTAGATCTGGCCTCCAATCATCATAGAAATGAAACCATGAGACCACATGCTGCCACTATAAAGTGTTTTTATTGGAGGAAAAGAATCCACCTTGTCCAATCCTCCCTTAACATTGTATCACCTCAATAAAACCCTCAATAAGAAACCACAAAAACGATTTTTATATGTTACACTGATGAATAGTTTTGAAATGATCATATATCTTGTTATTATTGAATTGTGGTACAAATAATTATCTGTAATAAATTTTTAAGTAAATGGAGAAAAAACATAAAAAAGATGTGTAATAAAACATCTACCTATGTTTATTTTATCTTAGATTAATTCTCAATTAATTTTATATATGAAGATGTAAATAATAAAAAAATAAGTAAATCAAAAGTATATAAAATCAATAGTCGATGCGAGAATCATTTCTTGTATGTGGAAATGATTTAGGTTCAACTGGGATAATAGAATGTGATGGAATAAGTCTAATAAAACATCCTCCCTAGTATTTAGATTGGTCACCGATCAAAACTTCTCCCATTTTTTTGTAATTGATTAGATCCACGATCTATAATGTCACAATAATCCTCAATCTCTATCAGATCTAATGTCATTGGCCATGAACACTCTGCCTCAATAGTACTTCTCATATCAAGGGTTATTTGGTCAACCATGATATGTCACCACAACCATATATTTATATACAAAAAATTTAATATGCAACAGCAAAAAAAATTAAAATAAATAAATTTATTTAATTATTTGAACATGTGATAACACTTTACCATAGCACTTGATGCCAAAAAATATTGTGTTGTTCATAGGATTATTTACATATTATGAATTCAAAAATTAATATAGATTTATTTTTTATAACAACGTTTAATAGTTATTTTAATAAAAATTATCACACATCATATCATTATTGTTAAGATTTTTTATACATTAATTTCAGTCTCATTGGGATACAAAATTTGATGTCATCTCAGCCCCAACCACTGAAAATAATCTACATAATATTCTATAGTAATACATGTAGATATCATAGATATTACAAAAAACTAGATGTAAATGTTGTGGATTCATATTGTAGTACATGATACTATTTTAGAATTATTATTTTATGGGACCTTCAAAAAAATTAATCATAAAATATAAATTGTCAACCACCATTAAAACATTCACAGGAAAAGTTTATGTCATTTATTACAAAACACTAGTAATATATATGAACCATCAGAAAACAATCCCCCATTATAAATAGATTTGATAAAATAACATTAGGGATATAATTCTTGATTGAAATAAATTTAAATTGAGTTATGTATACTACATAAAATCATTAATATGAAATCAAATTAAAAAAATCATCATCATATTTACCCTCCTTAAAGGGAATCACTTTATCAAATATTAACAATATTAATTTGTCATCAGTGGGAAACCATAATATTCAATTATTTTATCGTGTACAAATACTATAAAACTCATCCAACACATGTATTAATAAATATCCAATAATTCAATTCATGTAAGTAAAAAAATAAATGAAAATGGGGAAAATGTGATTTTATTGTTATTTATTAATAGACTAATTTTTTTAGAGTTTTTTATTGAGAATTATATAAATTTTTTACCTTATACATTATTTTATATCATAATACTAGAACCCATTTTTAATTTTTGGTTGTGATATTCATTTCACAATATAAGTTTCTTAATTTCATTATATTTTTTCTTGTTTTGAATTATTATATTATCTATTACTAAAGAAGATAATATAACATCCCACCCTGATTCGTTTAGTTGGGATGATATGGTTGTGATACTAAAAAATAGATGACATCCCCAAGACACATATGTTTGGAAATAAATGACAAGGGATTCAAAAAAAATAATGGGATGATTTTCAAAATAAAGATAAACAAACCAGACCAAAATAAAAATAATTACAAAACCACTATATAATGCATGAATATAAAATATAACTATGATTAATCCAAATAAAACCACAAATATATAAGTGTCTTAAGAGGAAACAAAGTCCAAAAAAACTGAGTGACATGGAATACATCAACCAAAAAACTCCCAATACGGTCAAAACACAAAAAATGCATGCCCAACCAATTTTATCTATATGTATCATAAAATAATTAAGATACCATTTAATTTTATATCTCCAATATATATCATATATAAATTCACCAGTGTTCCCAATAAGTCAGGGAGTATAAAGAACAACATGTTTTTTCTAATAAAATCTAAACTCACACCACTAGGATAAAGCATGTTGGATTATTTATAAAAATAGTTTTATTTAATTAAAAGTAGTTCTTAATAAAGAATAAAATTGTTTTCAAACAAAAATATTTTCCCTGAAAAAAAAAAGAAATCTTTTAAAATCATTTCTCATATCCCATTTTGGAATTCCCATTATACACAACCAAAAATCCAAACATTCATTCAGAGCTAATAGATCCATTCCCACAATAGTAATCTCATCAATATAAAAACCCATTATAATGTTACAAAAACTAGGTTCTCCAATGAAACATAGCCATTCATTAGGGTCACATATATTTTAATTTAACCCAAAAAAACCATATAGTCCACAACCCATTCAAATACATTCCAATAAAATTTTAATTTTTGTAAAAAATTATAAAAAAAAATCATTTCATTAAAACCAAAAAATTATTTGAAACCCATCAATTTATAATCATGAACTATATAAACAGTCCAAAAAACATGAAATTTTATTCACTTTCCACAAAAAAACACAAAAGTGTTTTCCATCAAATATCACATCAACTACACAATCAATTTTATGAAATTAAATCATTTTCAAAATAAATTCATTTTCTAACTATAAAGATTCAAGAGAGAAGCCACATACCTCTCAATCATAGCTAAAAATGAAGAATGACCAAACAACATAAAAAACCACACTTGAATCTCCTAAAAAATCTTTTTCTATTATTCCCTCTAACATAAACAATTTTATCTTATCATTATTAGAATCATAAAGAACATATCATTCAAAAATAGATTTTATCTATTAATCCAAGAGTGTGAAGAAGATGAAACCTATAAAAAATTAAGAAAAACGAGAACATATCAACGAATCCAAGAGTCCAGTTCATTTATATTCACCTATAAATCACTCATGGATCAAAGAGGATATTATGTTGGTAAATGTGAGGAAAAATAATTTGAGTTATGATTAATTTAGAGGAAATAAATTTTGTTTTACGAGTAAAATTACATTAGATCTCTGACTTTCAAATCTAAATTTCTGTAGTGAACCATTAAAGAGCATAGTGGGGAAAAAAATTTGTGAACCGTTTATAAACTCATACATATAAACACACACATAATGGTTATCTTTACTGTTTAGATAAACTGTGTTCTTACAATGTTATTCCCATTTATCCAACTATTTAGGGTTTTTATTGGGAAGCTGTATCATTTTTCCGAACATTGATCCTAACTTTGAACCTACCTAGTGTGAAATGATTTAGTTATACCATTTAAAAGATTATTTTAAAGGTTTTTACTAACTATTACCAGACACTAACCTCTTGAAAAAACACCATATTTTTCAAAAACACCTATAAACCTCAAAAAATGTAACCATAAAATTATATATAATAAAATTTAATAATTGAAGGGTTAAATACCTAAAACCCATGGTGATATATTCACCCAAAATTGGACTTAAAATCCAATTAATTTGAAAAAAAAGTTTTTATTAAAGTGTTATGTCTAATTATATTCCATTTCCTTATCAATCTCCCACATTTCCCCTTAAATATTGCCATTTTTTAATAAAACCTATAATAGACCAATGATTTTCCCATACAAGACGTTCTCCTTCCTATCTACAATATGTAATGGAACTAAAACTAATATAGTATCCATACCTAGGTTATTATTATTCAATATAATCACATTTCTAGTATTATGTTGATATCTCTTCAATTGAGGCACCTAAAACACATGTTGAACTAAACAGAACCGTGGTGGAATATCCAATCGATATGAAACCTCACCAACTAGATCTTGTATTTTAAAAAAAATTATATTTATGGGATACCATTCCATTATTCCCAAAATTACATTTCTCAATAATTTCAGATATAATAAAGAACACATGATCAATCACATTGAATGAAAATGTAGAATGATGGTTATCCACATAAGATATATAACAAATTTGAACCATCACCTTTCTCTTTTTTATAATATAAATCATCTTCAATATCTATTTCACAAGGATTGGTTCTACTAGAAATGAATAATCTATTTTAGCCTAAACATTGTAGAATTATAAGGAAACACATATAATGCTTCAAAAGGATCCATATTTTTGGAATCATGATAATTTTTTTAAGGGAACCCAACTAATGATATTTGATCCTCTATTGTGTAACTGAAATAAATTACTGAAGACATTATCATGTATTCTAATAATTTTATTTTATTTTATGATTTTACATCCATTTGAGTATTTGATCACTTAATCATAGTAAATGTATCATTAAGGGATTTCTTTAATAACATCCAAAAGATATTTGTAAACTAAGAGTCATTATCTGATACAATAAACTCCAAAACCACATTAATTTATAAAACCACTTGGATATTTATATTTGGAATGTTTTCCACCATATTGGAATCATAAAAAGGGATTCAAAAGTCTAAAATTGTGACCCATTCATCTAACATTCATATAGAATTTACATTCTAAACTATTGTTGGATGAAAATGTTACAAAATTCATAAAAATATTCCCCCATTTCCAAAAGTTATTTAGAAAATATTATTGCATACTAGATTGCCTATAGTATTCTGTCATAAACTGTTGATAGGTGTTAACTCTCATAAAAAACATCGAAACATTCCTTATGAATTTAACCTACAATATCTGTTCTTTTAGTTCTTTATAAAACCCATTTATTACAGGATTAACAATCCATCATCAATGGTTCTTCTCATGGAGAAGATTCTCCATACAGGCCATAAGTACTCCCATAAAATCATGAAACAAAAGACTAATCTATTTTCATTCTCACATCACAAAATTTTATCCCCTACATTGATGTTTGACATTATAGAAAAACAATAAAATTTAGATGCATTCAAATATTTATCATTTTCAACCAAATTTGGATGAAATGAAAATAAAAAATATATATGAAAAACTACCTAGATGTTCACAATCTATGTACATTCCATCTATAAGAAAATTTAATGATCTTAATCCAATTTTTTCTATCTGACAATATGATTATCTTCAAAATTAATTCTCTACAAAATTCACATTAGCTGATGTATACATTAATTAAAAGTCAAATATTTGGAGACACTTCATCCATAATCATTTTATTATATTCCAATATATTTATGAAAAAGTGTTTATCCAGATTTTATCATCTTTAAATAATATATATTTCCATACAATGATGTAATGATGCCATGTCTTTAGTGCATGGACAATAGTAGAAAATAAAAACTGCTAATTTAGTAGTTATTATCATTAAATTGTAACTATTCTGATCTATAAGAAACTATATGATATCAATGAATGAGAACACACTACAAACATGATATCAAAACCAATCACTACACCACATAGCTTTATATAGATTTTAGAAATTTCATGAACTGTGATGATTTAATAAAAACTATAAGATATAGAATTGAATTCTAGTAGTTTTTTTATATTTAAATGGAACACAATTCTTTATTAAAACTTCGATTTTTGAATATAGGCATGAAAATTAAATAAAATATCATTAGTAATAACCAAAAAACTAATTATAATGTGTTTATAAAAGGAACATTTGTTGGAAAATAAGAAATAACCTATTATATCATTTACAGATACACACAAACAATTTTTTTCCAGAAAACATGGCCAATAAAGGTTGAAACAATGTAGGTTTTCTATGTAGATGATGGTATTATATGTTACCCAACATTATATACATGTGTTTGTCATGATCTAAATTTTTCCTAGAATATACCAATATGTCATAAAAATACCCATCAAAATCCATATATTGTAGAAATATTTGATCTATCAATGTTAAAAAGGCCTCTGGGTAACATTTATGACCAAAAGGAATAACCACATTCTCATAACGGTCATATATTCACCAAAAAATAGTCTTTAGAATATCCTCCTTCCTAACGCGTAATTGGAGTGATCCTGGTTGAAATTCAATTTTAGAGATCCACTAGGTTAACATCAATAGATATACAAATTCATTTATTAATTTAATATGATATCTTTTAATTATCACAATTTAATTATTATTTTTATAATCAAAATAAATTTGAAGAGTTATATCCACCTTTTTTATAAGAAAAAAGTGATTCTTATAGAGATGTACAAGAATGAATGAACCCTTTTCATTCCAACCCTTATAACATGACATCTAGTTATCATAATTCATTTAGCATAGTATGAAAAAAATGGAAGTGATATAGAAATGGTCTTTATTATGAGAGTAATAATAAAATCTAATTTTATTTTTTAGAAATAATGAATAATTATTAGGATGGATATCACGAAACTGATCTAGAATTTTTTGAATTATGCTATTCTGGATCTTATGTAGACATTAAATGGTCATGGATTCCAACTTGTATGAGAGAGTTCAAATTTCTGGTGCAAAAAATCCCAATAAAATATCCTTTATATTCTGATCTCCAATAAAGACTTTCTTGATTCCATCATCAGATGAATACTATCCATTTAGTTATAACAATAGATGTGAGTTTTGAATATTTCCATCCAATCCATACCCAAGGTTATTTCACATAAAACCATTTCAATGACATCGATATTCAAATGTAATTCATCCCTATGAATAGTTATAGAAGATGGTTTTCATATCAATTCTCAACATTATCTTTGTGAAAGGGGAGTTTTGTGTTTTAAAATAGAAGGCATCATATCAATATGCAAACCTTGGAGATGAAAAAGATATGCAATAAATGAATGTGGAGATCATGTATCAAACAAATCCAATATATTTGTAGAATTAAAAAGATTCATAATTATCACTATCAAAGGTCCTAATTGAATATTCACAACCATTTTCATAGCTATATATAATTTATTACCTTTTTGAAATGGCTATTAGTATTATATTGATATTACATTTGATTAAGATTCATGGTATTCCAATAATAACCATGGATTTCTTGGTTGTACTAATGTGTGTTTTTCCTCAACAATCATCCCATAAAAGAACATGACGTCTATAAAACATGATTTCTATCCCCAGAGCATGACCTTGGAGAATTTTGATAATAGCATTGAAGAATCAACTTCTAATTTTAAATGTGACATGCTCTTTCTTGGGTTGTACAATCTCATTTCATATTCTAAAAATAACTCTATGGAATGAATCCGTAGTTACCATTTATCTTTTGAGGAAGATTCATTGGTATTTCCATATGATTCAGAGTCATACCACCACCTTGGTAATATGCGTCCATCTTCTGATTGTTCCCAATATTAGAGTTCCCACCAGTTCCCTTATGTATCAACATTCTTCATCTAACCATATTACATAAGATATCAATACCATCCAAAATTTATTTATTAACTAACTCTATATAATCTAATATACAAAAAAAATCAATCATTAATTTAGTCACTAGCCTCATACTCAATTAGAAAATGGGTTCCTTCAAAGAAATAGTTCTATTAACCTCGGATGAAAATCAGACAAAATTAGTTAATTTAGACATATATTTTATCACTAGGAAGTTATCATGCTTCAGACCGAATATTATGTTTTTCTTACAATTCATATTTTATGAACATATAATTATGTATTAATAAATTCATTGAAATAATCCCATTTATTACATAGTATGATTTATCTTGAACTGTTAAATATTACTATAAGCATGGAATATCTTCAAGAATTTACATTAATAACATCACCCTCATCTCATATGGTGTTCTAAAAAACCAATGATTTGATTAATATGATTTTCCACACTTATTCTTTTTACTGATCTAAATCACCCCCTAACATGTGTGAATTTAATTTTTTTAACAGAATGAAATGATCCACTTTCCTTGGTTCATCCATTCTCTTTCCTATATCTACATCCAGATAAGCCTATACAGTTCTTTGAACCTAAAATTGGTTCAGTTTGGATCAGGTGAAACTAAATTCTCAATATCCTATTCCATTTGATTCCTATGATGCATTCCCAGCCTCATTCAGTATAACCCAAATAAGAAACCATGTATTCTCACACACTAGAAACTAATGTCTTAGAAATGTCAAATTCACTGCATCCATCATATCACAACAAGGAATTACAATATTTAATAATTTTACACTTTCAATCCATTTTTGAATATTTCACAATGTTTATTGGAAATGAAAACATTTTCAACTATTTTCAAAAGACAAAAAAATTTCTCCAAGTAATAACTAATTTTGAAACATTAACTATACATGAATAGTGTAATTTTATTTCTATCAATGCATGTCATGCTATTATCATTTGATAAACTTATAACGATGTGGTGAAAACTCAAAGTAGTGTCCCAAAAAACTCATCTACTTGATAACCTTGGTATCTGTATTATCAACACAAATAGGTCAACTATGTTTTTTATGATATAAATTTATAGTTCCAAAATTCATAATCCATGATAACATCATAGAGATAAATAAAATTCCCCAAACTGATACTCATTTATCAAAAAAACTAATACCATTTGAAACATAACTCCCCTCCCCATTGGCATGTGAAGTGACTGGTATACTACTAAGACAAGGTTAAATATCTAAGAATCCAATAGATGCAAACAAAAGTGTAATGTTTATTAAAAAATTAGTGGATGAGATTACATTAAATGGTCAAATAAAAGAATAGGGTGAAAATTTCCAAATAAACATTATATGATGCATGATTAAAAAACAACTCTATCAAATTGTAATAAAACGACAACCATATTAGTATAAAAATCCATAAAAAAGAAAAATAAAACTCAAAAACATAGAAGAAATCATCCCTACAACTACTAAAATACTAAAACAACTTAATGAACATCCCCATCCCAAATTTTCAAGAAGTATCACTGAATAATTTTGATAACAATCATTTTCCTATGTCTCTAAATATAACATATGTAAATATGAAAAATTCTTGAATAAGGAGGTGAGTATAAATATATGTAAGATTTATGCAATGAATTACCAAATCTCACCTCTATGACATTATCTATTTTAAAAATTATCTAAAAATGTTAATATAAATTAAATTGGTTTATAATAAAGAAAATGTATTTTTCCAAAAAAATAGATTCCATTGAAAACAACTAATAAAACCATTAAAACCATTTATAAAATTCTATTTTTTGTGTACCCATTCCATAAATCCACATATCCACACATGAATTAAAAGGTGATAGTTCCCTACACATTAGTAATCCATTTTCAATGTGTCATGTTATTACAAGGTAAGTGATACCCGGATACCCAATGTAACTTTCCCATTCCGTGGGGTAACGTCTAATGAAAATGAACCCTCACAAACCATTTATTACAAAACTCTTAGATATACATTTAAATAAAAATGTATATAATATAATAAAAATCTAAAAAAATTACATTCATAAAAACTAATCTATATTTTTAAAACCACCATTTTGAATTCCTGTACCCTATTTACTTTCTACAAAATAAGATAATTTCCATAATTTCCAAGATAACATAACTGAATATGATACCATCAAATTACACATAAATTTCATAATAAATACTAATCAATTTACTCAATTTGAATTAAACAATTCATGTTATAATCAGGAAGAGTTTATAGAGAATCCATATACTAATCTAACATAGGAGAAAATGTAGAACAATACAACAACGTCAAAAACCTGGCATGAAAATTAGAAAAACATCATTAGATATTATTCCCTTTGAAAAAATAACCACATCACCACATGATTCAAATAACATAGAATAGATATATCCCACATGTTTTATATATAGGATTACAAGGGAGGGAATATGAATAAATCTTTCAAAAATAATGGATTAGGATAACTAACTAATGAATCTAGGCCTCCAAAGCACGTAGATATGACTATGAATCTCTCCTGATTGGAATGTAATAACCAATAATGTCTCTAGGAGAAGAATAATTTTATTTATAAATCCTCTAGTCGAAAAATTATTACTTTAGTAGGTAAAGAAGATTTCATCTATTATTTTTTGATCTAATTTTCAAATGTGCATAGTTATGTTTCTTATTTAAGAAAATAGTTATCTAACCATTCATGAGCCACTACATCCAAAAAAAAATCTCTAATGGTTGGCTTACATAGTTAGAAAAACCATCTTCCTTCCTTCATATTACCCTCAAACAAACATTTCACAATTTATCTAGGTTAGCCACATGGTTTTTCCAAGTTAAGTAGCAAACTATAACCCTACCCATTACCCAATATTTCTATTTCAGAATTCTCTAGAGGTTTTTGATGGTTTCTTTTAAACTATTCCCAAACCATGATTCTCCAATATACACTCTAATATATTCTAAATAAATATATAGAAATTATAAAACCAAACTTGATTTTTAAATTTTATTATATTACATTAATAAATGGTTATGTACAAGATTCTAGAGGTTCTATGTCACCAATGGGGTGTTCAACTTATCATTTATCTACATTAAAACATATCGATGTTCTAGTAAAATAATAATTCATTCCTTTTCAATATATATTATAATCTCACACCATTAATATATATGTTAAAATTGTATTGTATAATTATTCATGGATGAATTTACTAGACTTTTGAGACATTATCCATTTTAAATAACCTTTTTCCATTATACCTTCATATATAATCTTCTTCCTTAAACCATCTATCTATATTCTTATAGCGACCCAATTTATGGCCCTATCAGACGTTGGAATATTTCTATGAATAATTACACAGCTAGGTGCGAAGACGTCGTGCGATTACAAGGCCCAGTGTGCTAGAAATTAATTTTATAAAAATATTAAGTATTTTTATACTATGTACATGGTGGGTGTCTGATATCTCCTAAACGATAGCTCAGAACAAGAATATGAGGGTACGGGTGAGTCCAGAATGTGCCGTTTACCCTAGGCGAGGTGTAAACTTCACAGGCGCTGGTCTGCTATGGAAAACGCCACCAGGGGTATTTTCATAAATAAGCGGAAAAGTTGGTTTACGAGCGTCGGCTCGAATAAATTTTGAACGAAGTCTCAGATCGAAAACCTGAGTCCCTCGTTGAGTTCAGAACGGTGCGTTTACCCTAGTGGTGACCTTACTTTTGTCTGCATTGGGCTACGAGCGGAGGAGATTCGGGAGACGGTGATGGGAAATATTTTTATTTAAAAAATGGAAATCTCTCATTCCTCACCTCCCTCCTCCCTTAAGCGCACGACGAACCACACCCCTCCCCTCTCCGTTCTCCACCGATTCGAGCTCTGGGCGACAGTTTTCAGCACCGTTCATCCGTGGATCCAGCCACAGGGTGTCGCATGCACCGTTCTGCACCAAAAGCATCGGCGACCCGCCAACAGGTAGGCGGTTTGCGTTTTAATTCATCGATCCCGTTTTTTATGTGAATTGCATCGTTTTGAGGTCGTTATAGGGAATATTGTGTCCAGAGGGTCACACTGTTGCTTTTGGATCGCAAAAAGACCACCGGGGTTTTCCCGGCAGTCCGCGAAAGGTCCGCCGACGCCGGCGGAGTGCAGCGGCCCACGGCGGAGGGCCGCCGGCCAAGGCGGGCGGGCAGTGGCGGCCGGTCCAGTCCCTTTTTTTCATACGGGGGTCTTTAAACTCCCGTTTCTTGCAATCCGAGAGTCAGATTCGTCTACTGTTTGCAGTGACGTGACCCTAGCGACGAGGAGAGCCCTCTAGTGTAGGTTCTAGTGTTTATATGTTCGCGATTGAGGCCCGGGAGTTAGAAGTGTGATGCAAAATAATACTATTTTATTATTTTACGACTTCGGGCCGTTGTAACTACTACACGGAGCATCCGAATGACGTGCTGTCAGTGGCGTTGAGACCTTGGTGGTATGACAGACTTTTTGAGATGGTTTCGTGGTTTTGGGACCGAGTTTGGGGTGCGGGCCCCAGGAGGCCGGGTTTTGGCATTTGCGGAGAAACACAGCTTCCGCACGAGGAGTCCGAATTTGATAGATGAATAGTCGATACAGTGTGTTTTTCTAAGTGGATCGCAATGGTGCGATCCGTTCGATGAGTTTTGGGATCGAGGCGTGAGCCCCACTTGAGATGGCTTCGGTAAATAGTACCTTTTTCACCGGTGCTCTATTTCAAGCGTGTAAACAGCCTATCCGGCATATTTTTCCACATAGATAGTGATGGTGGCCTATGTATCAGCCTAGGAGGTGCGCGGTGTGTCGTTGTTGTGGGTCACTCGGGTTAGCGATGTTTTGGACCAGTAGTGGTTGAGGGTACTCCCCTGGTTCATTCCCATGAGGGTTCATGTGGCATCACAACCTTCATATAGTTTTGTGATCCTCTCGATGGGATGATTAAACTGTTAGAGTTGTGGAATCCCTTCAATGGGCCCGAAGTGGGATCCTCTAGCATCTTTTCCCAAGATCGGGTTTTTTGGTATTGCTGTGACCACTTATTCATGGGCGGCGATCCCCTATCTAGCAGGTTAACCCCATAGGGTTTGTGTCATCAACAGGAATATGATCCCCTACGCAGTGGTCCATGCTCAGTAGGGTTGTGGAATTGTCCGGTATACGATCACCTGCTCAACATCATGGTTATAGTAGGGTTGTAGTATCATTGGTTATGTGATACCCGAATCAATGTGTGGTTTCTATAGGGTTGTGGCATCGTCAGTTTCATCCCCTACATCGCAAGTTATACCAGATAGGGTTCCGGTATCGTCGTAACCACCTTTATATGGGAGACGATCCTATATCCAAGTGACATGCTTCTATCAAGCACCAGATCGGGTTGTGGTATCCCCCAGTGGACCCTAGGAGTGATCCCCTATCTGTGAGATCTTCTTCTACCAGATTGGGTTCTGGTATCACCTAGCGGACCCTAGGAGTGATTCCCTATCCAAGGAGTTTGGTGGTTATGTTGTTTCAGCGAGGTTTCCTCTGTGATGCTATCCGACGAGCATGATCTCTTGGCTGATCGTCTAAGAGGTTTGTGAATAACCCGATGGAGTGTATCTCTCGAATGCATGACATTAGGGATGGCAGTGATTATGTGGTGTACTCTCCTATTTGTGGACAATTGTTGGTGATGAGGTCGGTACCTCTTGTACCTTGGTGTGTGATCTGAGTATATCTGGATTGTTCATGGTGTATGTATGGGGATACACCTGACCTAAGCTGACTAGTTGTGTTTAGCTGAGGATGGTCACGAGATGGAGATTCTCTCTCATTTGGGTTCCCTCTGTCTAGGGTGAGCGGACAGTTGCCTTACAGTTGTACTCTTTTAGTTTTGGGTTTTTGGGGTGCCTACTGAGTATGTTTATACTCACCCCTGTACGGGCTTTGCCCACACCTGTTTGTGTCTTGTGCAGACTATAGGCCTTTCGACAGAGTCCCAAGAGGATCTGGAGCAGGTGGAGCTGAGTGAGTGAGACTGACCGGGGTGTTACTGGTGCGGTGCTGAGGGAGATTTCTAGAGGGTGTTTGTGGTAGCGTTCCCCTTCTTCAGAGCAGGTTGGACACCCTTTTGTAGTTTTATTTTGGTGGTCCATGTTTTTCCCTTTTGTACTTCTACTGTACTCTGGTTGTGGGATATTTGTATGCATGCATTTATTTTTCAGTTTTCTATATCTCTTTACTGTTGCATGGAGGTGTTTGTGGGTGTGTGTGTACATGTACCTTAGGCTAATGCCTCCCATGTGTGTGATAGCTTACTCGACACTGGACGACATACCCTAGTCTATTAGAGGCAGGCTTGTGGAGTTGCGGCCCGAGCCCCATTGGGTCGGGTCATGATAGAGTGGTATCAAAGGAGGTTCCACCTTTGGGATCTCTGAGAGTAGCTGGTCTAGCTGTGGGTTTTGTTTGGGTTTCATAGCGGAAGTTTTATAATGTTTCCAGTTCGGATTTCTGACTAGGGACTCCAGTGTTGGTGTGGCGGCCGATGTATCCATACACCAACACTCTGATAACCTGCCTTTCGACTCAGGACATTCATACATTGGTTGTAGGAAAAAAAACGGTACATGCATCATATAGGACTAGGTTTTTTGGGTTTTCTTGTCCTTCTTGAGTCAGCTCTCCAGATATACTCTTTGATTGTGGTGCGTCTTGAATGTATTTTAGGATGCCTATACGACGACATCTAGTGAGGGTTCCACAGCGAGATTGTGGTGATGATCCACCTCGTGCAGAGGCTATGGACCAGGCATAGGTTCTGGGGTGGGACCTCCAGGTGGTCCACCAGTTAAGCCACCACCTTTCAAGTAGCCGGTTGTGCCGGTAGTGTAGGATGAGGTTGCACACACACAGAGTTCACTACACGAGTTCCAGAGACAATGACCTCTGAGGTTTTGGGGTGATCCAGACCCCCAGGTAGCTGATGACTGGATTGAGACAGTTACCTGAGTTTTCCACCTAGTGAGGACACCTCCAGATTAGATGGTGGTCCTAGCGGTGAGCCTTCTGCATGGTTCTTCTAGGAGATGGTGGTTTTTGGTGACACAGTCTGAGGACAAGGATATGATCACGTGGGAGAGTTTGAGCGGCTCTTCAGGGAGGAGTTCTATCCAGTGACACTGAGTTCAGTGTGGAACCATGAGCTTCCGCAGCTTTGGCAGGAGGGTATGTCTGTGTCGGAGTACTTAGTGAGGTTTACAGACCTATCGCGTTAATCCCTCGAAATGGTTCAAGACCCATTCTTTAGGGCTCGTCCCTTCGAGCAGGGCTTATTTAGAGAAATCCGAGCAGGTGTGGTCTCATTGTGCCGGCCCACCAATACTGGAGTGATGGAGTGAGAATTGGTGGTGGAGAGCGTTCTGGCTGAGAAGATTCTCCCTGTTAGTGTTGGGCATGTGAGAGCTGAGACGTCGGCATCTGGTAGCCGACGACAAACTTAGTGGTTTGGACGTGGTTGACGTTTCAGGAGGCGACCCCAAGATGGAGGATTTGAGTTTCAGGACTCACAGGGATCGTAGGCCAGTTTAGGTCAGCCTTATGAGAGGCATTGTTATTCTTGTGATGGTTCGGGAAATCATGCTAGAGATTGTCCGACTCTTCGTGCTGCTGAGAGGGAGCCACTCGATGACCGCCTTGGCAGAGGCACTGTCTCAAGCAAGGAGGCATGTAGGGTGGAAGACGTGGCGATGAAGCTAGTGCTGGAGGAGGAGCAGGTAGGAAGTATCAGTTACCACCACCCCACCCCCAGGAGGTCCACGTCGAGTTCAGGGAGATGGGGGACGAGGGCGAGGCCTGATGCATGTCGTAGAGTCTGTTGACCTAGAGGCTCCGAGGATGGATAGAGGTATGCATTCTGTCTTTTCTACTTTCTGCAGTAGTTTGATAAACATTTTTTATTGGTACTCTTTCCTTTCCCTTGCTTGATCGAGTTTTGTTTAGGGAGTTGGTAAGACCCTATGTGGGTGTTATTCGGTGTGCTTCGAATGCGTGAGGAATAGGGATCCTTCCCTCACCGAGTCACATTTTTGTGACACGGTCAAAACCGTGCGGGAAATTCAGTGCCACCCAAAGTGGATAGTGTTGAGGTGTGGAGAATGAGTCCCTCTAGATTAAGTGTCTGGGCATGGGTGTTTGTTGGCGTACTCGCTGGTGTGGGAGACCCAGTTGAGAGTCCAGTCGGATTCCTCGTGCTTATGGATTTTTGGGGAAGAAAATTTCTAAGGTGGGGAGGATGTAGCGACTCAGTTTTGGCCCTGTCAGACTTTGGATTATTTCTATGAATAATTCCAGAGCTATCCTTGAAGACGGCGTGCAATTCCGAGGCTTGGTGTGCCCAGAATTAATTTTATAAAAATATTAAGTATTTTTATACTATGCACGTGGTGGGGATGTGATATCTCCTAAATTGTATCTCAGAACAGGAATCCGAGGGTGCGGTTGCGTCCGGAACGTGCCGTTTACCCTAGGAGAGGAGTAAACTTCAAGGGCTCCAGCTGTGGAAAATGCAACCAGGGGAATTTTCGTAAATAAGTGGAAAAGTTTGTTTACAAGTGTCGGATCGAATAACATCTAAATGGAGTCTCGGATCACAAATCTGAGTCCATTGTTGTGTTCCAAATGGCGCGTTTACCCTGGAGGTGACCTTATTTTTGTCTGCATTGGGCATCGAGCAAAGGCGATTCAGGAGGCGGTGATGGGAGATATTTTTATTTAATAAAAAATCTCTCATCCATCACGCGCATGGTGAGACAAACCCCTCTCCTCACTGTTCTTCGCCAATTCAAGCTCCGGGCGACCGTTTTCAGCACCGTCCGTCTGCAGATCCAGCTTCAGGGCGTCGCGGGCGCCATTCTGCACCCAAAGCATCGGTGATCCGCCAACAGGTAGGCAGTTTGCGTTTTAATTCCCTGATCCTATTTTTTCTGCGA
Organism: Viscum album; assembly: GCA_963277665.1. Lineage (NCBI taxonomy): Eukaryota > Viridiplantae > Streptophyta > Magnoliopsida > Santalales > Viscaceae > Viscum > Viscum album. Next base: position 1,186,040,143 of record OY728122.1, read on the forward strand.
ATTTCTTCATTTTGAGGTCTTTGTAGGGAAGATCACGTCCCAAGGGTCGCACCGGTGCTTTCAGATCACAAAACGGACCGCCGGGATGCCCCTAGCGGTCCGCGAAAGGTCCGTCGGTGAGACACCTGCGTGGCGGCACCGGCGCCAGCGAAGTGCGGAGACCGGCCACCCAGAGCAGCAATGCTGTGCACCACGCGGTGGAGGGCTGCTGGCTAGGGCGCATCGGTGGCGACGGCCGGTCCGACCCCTTTTTGTCTTACGGGGGTCTTTAAACTCCCGTTTCATGCAATCCGAGAGTCTAATTCGCGTGCCGTTTGCGGCGACGCAACCCTAGCGATGAGGTGAACCCTCTGGTGTATGTTTGAGGGTTTATATGTTCATGATCGAGGCCTGGGAGTTAGAAACATCATGAAAAATAAAAATATTTTTTTATTTTATGACCTCAGGCCGTTGTAACTTCTACCCAGAGCGTCCGAATGATGTGTCTTCAGTGGCGTTGAGACCCTTATGGTAAGATAGAATTTTTGAGATTGTTTTCGGGTGTTGGGACTGAGTTTGGGGTGCGGGCCCCACGAGGCCATGTTTTGGCGTTTGCGGAGAAACGCAACTTTCGCACCAGGTGTCCAATTTTGGTGGATGAATAGTCGATCCTGTGTGTTTTTCTAAGAGGATCGCAATGGTGCGATCCATTCGATGAGTTTCATGATTGAGGTGTGGTCCCCACTCAAGCAGGCTTTGGTGAATAGTACCTTTATCACCATTGCTCCATTTCGGCGAGTAAACAGCCTATCCTGCATTTTTTCCCGCATAGATTGCGATGGTGGCCTTCGAATCAGCCTAGGAGGTGAGAAGTGTGGCGTTGTTGCGGGTCACTCGGGTTAGCGACCTTTTGGACCAGTAGTGGTCGAGGGTACTCCCTTGGTTCATTCCCACGAGGGTTCGCATGGGATCACAACCTTCTTATAGGTTTGTGATCCTCTCGATGGGATGTTTAAACTGTTAGAGTTGTGGAATCCCTCTGATGGTCCCATAGCGGGATCCTCTATCATTTTTTCCCTAGATCAGGTTTTTTGGTATCACTGTGACCGCTTATTCACTGGCGGCAATCCCCTATCTAGCAGGTTAACCCCGTAGGGTTTGTGGAATCATCAGGAATATGATCCCCTATGTAGTGGGACGTGCTCAGTAGGGTTGTGTCATCATCCGGTATACGATCCCCTGCTCAGCATCATGGTTATAGTAGGGTTGTGGTATCATTGGTTATGTGATCCCCTACTCAGGGTGAGGTTTCTGTAGGGTTGTGGCATCGTCAGTTCGATCCCCTACATCGCAAGTTATACCAGATAGGGTTCTTGTATTGTCATAACCACCTTTATATGGGTAGTGATCCTCTATTTGGGTGACATGCTTCTGTCGAGCGCCATATTGGGTTGTGGTATCCCCCAGCGGAACCTGGGAGTGATCCCCTATCTATGAGATCTTCTTTTACCAGAGTGGGTTTTGGTATCCCCTAGTGGACCCTAGGAGTGATCCCCTTTTAGAGTAGTTTGGCGGTTATTTTGTTTTAGGGAGGTTTCCTCAGTGATGCTATTCGACGAGTGTGATCTCTCGGGTGAGCGTCTGAGAGGTTTGTGAGGAAACTGATGGAGTGTATCTCTCAGATGAGTGACCTATGGGATGAAAGTGATTGTGTGGTATACTAACCTAATTTTGGACAGTTTCTGGTGATGAGGTATGTACCTCTTGTATCTTGGTGCGTGAGCTGGGTATATCTAGACTGTTCATGCTGTATGTATGGGCATACACCTGAGTTGAGCTGACTTGTTGCGTTTAGTCGAGGATGGTCATGAGATAGAGTTTCTCTCTCGTCTGGGTTCCCTTTGGTTGTGGTGAGAGGTCTGTTGCCTTATAGTTTCCCTCTTTTGGTTTTGGGTTTTTGGGGCGCCTAATGAGTATGTTTATTATCACCCTTGCACGGGCTTTGCCCACACATGTTTGTGTCTTGTGCAGACCACATGCCTTTCAATGGAGTCCCCGGAAGACCCGAAGCAGGTGGAGCTGAGTGAGCGAGACTGACCGGGGTGTTACCGGTGTGGTGTCGAGGGAGATTTCCAGTGGGTGTTTGTGGAAACGTTCCCCTTCTTCAGAGTAGGTTGGACGCGCTTTTGTAGTTTTCTTTTGGTGGGCCATGTTTTTCCCTTTTATACTTCTGTTGTACTCTGGTTGTAGGAAAGTTGTATGCATGAATTTACTTTTCTACATTCTATATATCTACACTATTTCATGGTTGTGTTTGTGGGTGTGTGTGTACATGTACCTTAGGCTAATGTCTCCCATGTGTGTGATAGACTACTCGGCGCTGGACGCCAGCCCCTGGCCTGTTGGAGGTGGGCTCGGGGAGTCGCGACCCGAGCCCCATTGGGTTAGGTCGTGACAATTCTAGTACACAATACAAAATCCATTGTATTATGTATAACATATTCAACATAAATTTTTTTACATCATTTCATTATAAATATTATGATTCCTTATTAAGACACCCCTTCACCTATTCTTCATGTATGTCTTCAATCCATTCATATTTTTCCTACATTCATCCTCAATTGATCTCTCCTTTGAATTCAAATTGATTCATTTTGAAATTATATTCAAGGAATTCTTTTAGTGTTCTATAGTGTGTCCCTTTCCCCTATAATTGAACATTATATATTATGTTTTTTCGTCTCCTTTCCATTATTCCCGTATATCGTGGTATTGGTTTCCAAAACAATCCTCTTATTTCATGATCCATTATGTAAAATTATTTTTCCCAAGGAATATTCATCTTTCATTATAAATTCCATCTTTCACTATTTTGGAAATATTTTTTTTCAAAAATATATTAATTTACATTTTCTTGTCACATTCCATAAGTCATCATAATTTAGTAGACACATTAGGTTGTAATTAAACAAATTCAATTCATTTGAAATTGATCACTATGAGTAGACATTAAAATTTTGATGATTTTTTATACATCTTCATATATCTTTGTCTTTAATTATCTCATTCTCCCTAAAATAATGGATTTATTTAATCTCTATAGATAAGTAATTTTTTAAAATAATAGAATTACTTATACCTAATATAATATTAATCCTAGATATATCCAATGAACATTTATATATTACATAATAATTTAATCTATCCAAATAGTAAAATATACTATTTTTTTGAAGATGAACTAATCTTAAGTTCTCTACTTGTTTGGGTGTTTTTCATGAATATGATAACATAATCCATTGATGTTTTGTTGTACCATTTACAATTTTCATTCATCCAAACATATTGATATATTGTTTTACGACATTCGCTCGTCCAAAAAAAATATTTGTATATTTATATATTCAGTTTCATTTTGGGTAACCATTTTCTATGAGACTATTGTAGGTTTATCAGGGGATAATCCAATGATATCAAGTGAAATAATATTACTTCTCTCTAATGCATGAAAAACATATTTTTTGGACTCATGTTATTAGTTGAAGTTTTCTAGATTGATAATATTTTTAATCAATAAATTTCACCTTAAGATGAAGACACATCATATCTATCTATTTTTAATCATCCTCAACTGATATAAGGATCTCTTACCAATAGTTCTTAAGATTCTTGATTTTGTCACTATTATTTATTCTTCATGTTTTTTATAGTTATCAATCTCTTTTAATACTATTGTTTATCGCCAAATTTCCCATAGTAAACAATCATGAAGGTCGTGAATAGTTTCTCAGTTAGCATGATAGATTAGTAAAATATTATTCTATACACTCATTCTCAGAAGGCCAAAATAGTTCATTCATTATCTACCATGGAAAATAATTTATTAAAAAGTGATAAGGATTAATATAGTAACTAAATGAAGACTTTGAAATCCAAGAAAATTCAAAACATCTAACATAGTTCATTCCATATTTCTTCAAAAAAAATTACTATTACTTTTTCATCTAGAGGTCGCGTCATAAAACCATGTATGGACGTAACTGTTTCAGAATGAGTTTTATTTTAATTCTATTAAAATTTAGAGTTAATATGTTTAAATTTATAGATTTAATAACACTTATTTTCTTTTTCTTGATCTAGATTCCACATATTTATAATATTTTAATAATTTGATAGATTAATCAATAATACAATGATTAACCAAATATAGTCGTCAATCCATCTCATCCGTAGAAATAAATATTTAATTTATTCCCCCTATTTTTATCATTCGCATTATTTTTTTATGTACAAAATCAACTTCAGCTTTGATATTGATTAAGAATACATTCTTTTTATGTTAAAATATTAAATACTCATCAAAATATCCCTTCATTTAATTGATATAAAAAAATGGGTTAAAATATTAACAAGAATATGATGTAAGAGGGATATATCTAATAATAACTATAGATAATTATTGATCAGACTAAGGAAAAAGATATTGGGAGAGATCAATTTAACCAATTTTTATTGAGTTTAAAATTTACCTATTGTTAATCCATTTTTTATACGTGAAATGTTTATACCCTTAAGTGATACTAATATATTTATATACACAATCCCCACAATGATATACAACTTTGAAATAAATTTCTATAATAGGGCATAATGTTCTCACTTTTTAGCATAAATGGGTATTCTTACCAAATTTCATGTTATACTCGTCTAGATACATGGATTATAACTACTATATTTTAGTTATTAGAATTTATTAACAATTATCACAAAATGTTTTTATTGGTATCTTTCAAATTAACTATTTTATTTATCATCGATAGATTTTAAATTTATTTTCAGAAGATATGATGTTTTCTTTATATTGAATCCCACTACCATCAGGTATCCATTTCAATGGATTATAATAGTAATTAAAATTATAACATTATACTTGAATGGTTATTCATTCATCCTATGAATATGGTTTTAATAAATTCTCCCTTTTTGATAAAGAAGTCTGTTTTCTTTTTTATTATTCTGAATGAAATTTAGAAAATAAAAAATGTAAAATTTTCCATGAATTGAGATTACTTTAAAAACAATAACATACATGTTTCCTTTTCTCTAATTTTCGATCAAAGTGTGATATATAATAATATTTCTTCTTTGAATTCCTATATTCTCGACAGTGTGGATAGAAGTAGCAACAATATCAATCTCTTAATAAACTGATGAACATGTTAGTTCCCTTATATATATTCACTCTTTACATTTTTCATTACACATGCTATCAATAATTGTATCGATAGCCTCAAGTTTCACTTCAATATATAGTTTTTCCAATAGTGCATTTTTGCAGGATTTTCAATGTATATTCCTTCTTCATCTAGATTATTTTATATTCCCTATTGATAATTAATATAATTTTGATAATATTAATATTGAATATAAGTAAACAATTATAGTGACAATGTATGTAACCATCCATAAAACATTATGTAATCATTATTTTTGGAATATATTTTCTTTTGTTCATATTAAGGATCTTTATGGCTTAGATATTTATAGACTTATGTCATAACAGTTACATAATTGTATAGAAAACCCAACTCTAAAAACCATATGATTTTGTCTAATTTATTACCTAGGTATAGATATAAGGAATTACGTATCCATGGAATTATTACACAACAAAAAAAATATAAGACAAAAATAAAATAAAATGATATACATTCATGAAACTCATAAAAGGATTTCTTCTACATATCCTAGTAAATGGATGAAAAATAAGGGTTATCTAAATCACTCATTATGGTTTTTATAAAACATAATTTATAAATATTAAATAATTGGTAATAAATATGGTGTGGTAAATATTTTTAACACATTCAAATTAATCAATAACATTAGAAGGAAATGAATCCGTGGATAATATCAATGTAATAATCTCATAGATTATAATAAAATAATTCTTAAAGAAGTAAATTCAAACTATTAGATCTCATTATCTCATGTATAATGAAATATATACCATCCTGAACACAACAAAAATATTATAAAACTCTGGGTAAACACCAATTTAATTTATCCAACATATTAGTCACATTAGACCAGTTGATTCCTCATGGGCCTTTATAATTCTGAACCCCACCTGTGAAGACATTTCCAATGAATTACACATATATCAAATGATAATTTTTTTATAAAATAATCCTTATAAAAACATCCTTATTAATTAATAAATACAGCTTATCAATAATTTCCCATTCAGTCAAATAGAATTAATATAACAACACTATAAATATTAATGGAATACCATTTAGGAAATAATAATATATATATGAAAATGAATATGGATATTTAAGATAAATATGACTTCCATTGAATAATCATTGTATATAACTTAAATTAAAGGTATATAAAGAATATAATTGTAATTAGGTTTAGAATGCGAAAATATACCTCAATGAGAGGTTATTAAGACTTAATCCCACTGCCTCATATTAGAATTACCTTGTATGTGATCCAAACTCCAATATAATAAATTTAATTTCATTATAAATACATATAATAGTCATATTAATATCAATAATATCATTTATAATCTACTTATTACTTTTTTACATGTTTTATTAAAATCATTTATTATTATCATTATTTCAGGGGTTAACTACATTGTTTTTCATGCATGATTTGGTTCAGTAGTCTTGGTCCTTAAATCTTTATCATGGTTACAAATTATGAATAATTTAATAAAAATATTTAATTATCATATATATTTGATATATTTATATTTATAATAATCCACAAAATCTAGAGATAATGCAATGAATTACACCATTCATGGGTATAATACATTATATGTACACATCAATGATGTTTTCTTAATTCAATGGATGGGATGTAAGAAAGGTAAAAAATAATTAAATGTCTGAAAATAATTAATAATTAATATATATCATATATAATTACTATATTTGGCCCTATTACAATCCATTTAATGTGGAGATGAAAAAATGATTCACATTTCATTATGGAGGTTGATGTCCACACATACACACAAGTGAAATTCTGATTTTTAATAGATTATAAGGTTGGAAATTATATAAGGTATTTTAATTCTAGAATACAATTTTTGTCACTAATATCAGATATATTATTTAGATATATGTTTATATCCATTAAGGAAAAGAGGAAATGAATCACATAATACACACCTATGTTGAAATAGTTAGTCGAACACACAAACGAGTGTTGTTTTCACATTTTGTAGGATGGAAAACAGATGGATTCCAAATGTACTACACTATTTTCTTAATATAATAATATATTGGATAATATAGTTATTATTTTATAAGGTTTGAATCACATTAATAATAAGTAGAATAAGAAATAAACATGAAAGATTCAGAGAACAAAATTATATCTTATTCAGCATTCATCCTTCATATTTTTTCATAAGGGTCATAGGGATGTTATTTTGAAAAGTCTAGAACCTCGATAACCCCAATAAGGAGTTTTATAAGAAGAATTGTTATGGTTTGGTCGATATTTATTTCTCAATGTGTTATAAATAAGATAATTGAAATGATTACTTTTATAATTGAGAGAAAAAAATTCTTGGACTTTCTTAATGTATTTAAATATATAAATTATTTTTCATGGAAAATTGGTTTAAATTATAACAATTAGAATATAATAATATTATCACTTGATACCCACTAATATAGTGGTATTTATGTATTCTTTCATTTTTCATTCACCCTTATCTTTTTAACCTCTTTTTCACACGATTGAAAATTATAATTCTATTTAAATTATATGCCCTTAAAGGTTTAATAATGTTACTATAAAAGGCAAAATGGCTCAAAAACAGACCATGGTTTATTATTAAAAACATATATTTCTAATTATTTTAAATTTATTATTTTTATTAATTTTAAATCATGTAATTAAAGATTATTTATTATATAATATCATTAATAACATTATTAACAATATTCATTTTATTTTATATTAAATGAATCATGGAATGGGGAAATTTATCTCCATTAATAGGTAAATAATATTTTAAATTTATCATATAAATTCATATAACACAATAATTCATTCATATTTTATTACATATAATATTATTGAAATCATTTATATTATATTTCTACCTTGTAAATAATATATTTTATCGGCATTTCAAATCCATTCATGTTAATTATTTCATCACAACCATTTAGTAATTAATTACCATGATAAAAAATTTTAATTTATATTTCATATGAAAATTTTGAACATAATATTTGTTGTATTTATCCGATTTATAATTTATTATAGAAATTAAAATAACATACATGAATTTTTTTTGTTTCTCTCACTTTAGTTTTATAATTGTTAAAATCATGTAAAAAAACAAAAAGTGTATTAATTATATATTTTTATGTTTGTATAATGTTTTTACTAATTTAATATCAATATAGAAACATTTATGGTCAATTATTAGTCGTTATTACATTGATTGTATACTAAATTACTTAATATACCCATATCATGACATCTATTATTTATTATAATTACTATTCAAAATTAATAAAAGAATATATTTTAAAAAATTGACATTATAATTTTAAAAATGAAAAAAAATTACTCCTTAAAATTCATTATTTTGGAAAAATTAATTTATTATTAGAATAGAAAATAAAATAATTTTTTTATTCAAAAAATGCATTTTTGTGTATATAATGTCATTAATTAAAATTATTGTACCATTTTTGAATAAAAAGACCATAATTTGATTAATAATAATGTATTTCAACTAATTTCTATTTTATTCAATTTTAAAAAAATAAATTTTGAAAATTATTGAATCAAAATAATAGCTTTCTACAAATAGAAATATATTTCCCAATTCAAATAAAAAACAAAATATGCATTCAAATATATAAAATTATTAATAATATAATATTCATATGAATATTTAAAAAATAATATATATTTCTTAAATATAATTTCATAAATTTTGAAAAAATAAATTACATTATGTTCTTATTGAAAGGAATAAATACCAATTTTAAAAAAATGTTTTTAAAGAAAAAAAGACATTACTAAAAAATTGATTTATTATTTTTAAAGACATAATCAGAAAATCATAATTTGCGGTGTTATTTATATATATTTCATAATTTTATTATCCCTAATCATTCCTTCTAAATCAATAGAATGGTTATGAAGATCATATTTAAATATTAATATTTTAGTGTCCCTTTAGACTAAGTGTTGTGTCTTGTATATGTCATCTGTCAGTATGTTTTTAAAAAAAAATTACATTTCATTCATTCCTATTAGAAAATTTATTTCCTGAAATTTTCATGAATTTTGCATTCTGAACATATTAGGATGGTTCAACTTTATAACATCATCATGTTTGAATGTTTCTTCCACTATTTTATTATTTATCCAAAGTTTCTTTACCAGTCAATTCGTCTGGTTCAAAAATACTTATTTTGTAGTGTCAATAATTTAGATAAGATATTTAATGTTTTATATATCAGGTTCTATTTCTAGTTATTCAATGTATTGGGTTAAGGATATACTTATTTAATAAAGAAACATGGAACTCATCAAGAACATTAGAGAGGCTCGATGACAATGACCATAGGTAAGCCACAACTACTATTATTTATATAATTTCATAAGGATTAATGTACCTAAGGATCTTTATTCACTTTTTGTAACATTATAATACACCTCAATAGAGTTACATTCAAGAAAATAATAACTCCCACTACAATGTTTAAATCATAAATTTGCTTATTGACATTACTCATTTTCCTTCTTTGATTTTCTTTAATATGTGTCTGAATATCCTTTACCCATACCTCGGTATACTGAACAATATTTATACCCAAATATTTCCATTCACACTCTTCATCCCACTAAGACTGAGTATGAAATCCCTTTCCAAATATTTTTTCATTAGGTGGAAATTGAATATAGGAATGAATATTATTAACATAGGGGAATAATACAAAAGGTAAATAATGGCCACAAATACATTGAATATCAAATGTGGATGCACTAAACATGAATTATATTGTTCTAATATCTTTTTCAAATGGACCATTATTTTTAAGGTAATAGGTCGTGCACAATTAATTCAAGTATCCCAACTTGTCTGTTGACCTTACATAAAATATGATGTAAATCAGGAGTCTCAATTAAACCTAATTTAATTTAGTACAGTATAATTTATTACAAAATCATTATTATAAAGTATTTAAAGGTTCCCAATAGTTAAATCTTCTCATATAGCTATAAAAAATTATAATTTATGAAGTTTCTCAACAATAACTCATATTTAATTATTTTTTATAATAGTATTTGGTAATCACGTTACAAATTACATAGTAATATCAACCCATATCCTTATAGGATAGTATAGGTTTCCTTAATCCACTAGGATATTTGTCGTAGAATTCACCAATTGAAAAAGAAATCATATTTACATAGAATTAGTAATATTCACACATCTATTATCCCATAAAAATATAATTATTGAAATATATATGCCTTATTATTCCATTAGGGTGTATAGGGAAATTTGAGCAATAAAAATCATCCAAATGTGAGATTTATTATTTTTGTTATTGATGGAATGAATATTTTGTTAACAATTTTCAATACCCTTTCATAATATATAATGCCTTCCAATTTTTCATTATTTGAATCCTTATATTTCTTTTAATATTTCTCATAATCTATTTGCAGAATTTTTTTCATTTCTAGTAATTATAGTTCACCAATAAATCTTAAAAGGATCAATGCTTCCAATTTGGTAATAATTCGCATATTCATGTATTCTAAATCTATGTACACTATATCCCTATCAATAATCATCATGGTTATTACTCCATTTTCTTTCCTTATTAAAGGATATACATCCTTATTTTCATTCCCTATAAGGTTGTTTATTGACGAATCATGATCTTTGAGTATCTCCTACCATCACCTATACAATTTGTTTGGATATTTCTATGAGAATATTTATTTTTGGATGTTACTGTATTTTTATATCTCATATCTATCACCAAATAAATAATCTATATATCGTTATATCAAATATTTCAACTACCGTCTTAGGACCATGAAATGGATTGTTCTCCTCATTATGCAATAACAACCTTGATGCACATTATATAAAATTTTCTTTACAGATAATGACACAACCACATGCCTTCTTCAACACATAATTATATACCACAATTCCGTAGTTTTGTGATTGTAGAGTAAAAATAAAATAATTAACCAATATCCACTATAATTCATAAAAATAATATTTAAGATTTTCTGTCTATAAGATCTTAACCCATTTCTTAACAAACACAGTTAACAGGTTATCATTCCAATAATCATTTCAAAAAAAGTCTAAAAGTAATTGAAAAATACAATGAATCTACATTTATAGGTTACGTTTTTTGTCACATGCCACTCCTTACTAGGTTTTCCATTTTCAAGATCAACTAAAATTACTTTCTTGGAGACAAAATGGAAAAAAATGGACATTCTAAATCTTGAATTCACACATGATAAATTAACCATATAATTATTTTTACTAAGATAAATAAAATTAATCTAAAAATTGATCTTTTTATCCTCATTACATATATATTATACCTTCAACCCGTTTATAAATATAAAAAATAGCAATACATTCACTAAATTCTATGATCACCGGTTCTAAAAAATATAGGTTTTATTAGTAAATTGAAATGGAATATCCATAAACTCATATTTTCCATACATCTCTAAAAATTATTTTTTATAATATCTTACTAATTTACTAATAATTGATGATACCTAAAATAATTATTAATTATTTGAAAATATTAATCCCCATGAATTTGATCAAATAATTCATCAATGTTATTTAGAGGATACTTTTTATTTTTCATTATTTCATTGATTTCTATATTATTAATGAATAGGCTCATAGATCCATCATTCATCTTAATAAAAAGTATAGGGTATCCTCTTTCCAAGGAACTATAGTGTATATATTTTTTTTCACACAACCCGCGTTGTTGTTTAATCAAGCCCACTAATTCCATAGTAAAAATTCAGTATAAAGCCTCTGATATGGTACTTGAATTAGAGACTAAATAAATAGATAACTAAAATAAATGTAGTGGATGTCTAGGTAATTTCTCAAGAAGTACATAAATATATTATTAAATAATTATTACATCATAAATTAAAATATCACCTTTTCACCAATAAATTGTGTCCACTATTCATCCTCAAGATTCTCATTCTGATGATATACTAGAGGATGATCTATACAAGACTCTAATGATAATTCCTCCACATTAATAAAATGAAATTTTATATATTCATTTGAAAACCTAATTTAATTAGGTAATAAATAATGTTCTACCTTATATTTTGAAATCCATTCCATACAAAATGTTATATTAAAATCAAAAATATGTATAATGATTAATTTAGAAAATAGGTCACTTATATGGGTCATAATGGGAACTAACTGAAACATCTTTGTTTTTGTGGGTGGTCACGACCCACTCCCTCTATGGATACCACTCTTTGGATGGAAATGAAGGCCAGGAGATATTGAACCCATGGGTCCCGCCTCCAATAGGCCTTGGGTTGGAGACTAGAACCCAAGGTATACTAATTGCACAATATGGGAGGGATTACCCATTATAAAGAAATAGTGTTGGGAGATATGTTGGATCATCCAAAAAACACCAAGACATGCATAAAAAATCCAAAACCCATCATGTAAGAATAAAAAATAACTATTACATATATAATACATATACAATGTAATGTACCCAACTACAAGCTAAATCAGTGAATCTGCAACTGTCCCAATACCCAAGATTGTAACACGCATCACAATCCATGTAATCCTACCGGAAACCTAAAAGCAATTATATATATAGGTTGAGGACACATATATAATAATTTTGAAAAGAAAAGTTTCTCGTGCACATGTGAGGGAAATATACTAATTATCCCATGAGAAAATAGCAAAACATGTCATCAGCTAACAAGTATACTAAACTATACCAACATTATCAAGTCCCTATCACCCAATAAAATAAGTCATATAATGTAGTATTAGTAGAGAACATCGATGATAGGTTACCCCAAACCACTTTACCACTGATTAGATTCTCTCACACCCTAATTAATGATGTCCTAGAACTACCACCTCTTCGGAACATACCATATCAAAACCCACCCAGAGACACATGGGCCACAAACACACCACATCCTGTACAAAGAAACATGTGCCACAACCGCCTCGCATCCCACCTACAGACACCTAGTCCCTAAACACATCACATCCCTCCCATAATAACATAGTTCAAAACCACGTCACATCACACCAATAGACAGCAGGGCCACACCCGTGTCACATCCTTCCCATAGACACCAAGGCCACTATATAAAACTCATCCCAAAGAATACTATGAAAGAGGAACACATCTCATCATAAATAATCTTAGTAAATTACAACCACATATCATCCTAGATACACCTAGAAATTAAAAACTCTCCCATACACACCTAGGCCACACATCACTCCACAACCTGCATGAAGAATATTGGGCTAGCACGACCAAGAAGAGTGATCAGGAAATAGAAGGTGACCATCCAACCATCCACCCACTGGGATTTTTGAGAAAGACACTCCCCCTAATAAGAAGGGGGTGTTCATAACATAATAATAAAATAGGGTGGTGTGGATGTTGAAAAATAAAATAAAATACAAGTATAAACATATATGATGTTGAACAGTCAATCCCAAACAATTGGTTTCTAGATAGAAATCAACTCGTTAGACTACAACCTTTTCTTCTACCTAAAAATTCATTACAACACACAATAAGCATCAACCACTTTTAAATTTCCATATATTTTCATTTAAGCACACAGTTAATTTAATTGTTTAGAGTTTACCACAATTAACCACACATCCCATCATCTATTTAACCATTAACATTTTCCTATCTAGTAACCAATCCATCCCAAGTCATTACATTCATTATTAATCCATTACTCATTCATTCCACCACTACATGAGAAACCAAAAAGAACAAAACACCATAGAGAAAATAGAAATAATAATTTAAGAAGGTAAATAACATTACAAATTAAAGAGGATCCTCATTAAAGTCAAATCATTCCATGTACTCCACATCTAACACCCTTTCATTGTATATCATTTATTGTTATCTAGAATTGGGGTTAATCATTTTCAATTTTGTTAATGGAGAATCAACCAAACCAAAACTACATTCATTCTTCAAAATAATCGTGATTAGACCACATATCAAAGGAACCAACCCCCAACTCACAACACTATATGGTAACACATTACAACACAACCAGTTCATTGACCTACCATACAACACTTCTCATCCATCCCACAATCAATAAATATCTCAACATGAGATTCCAGTACACCAACCAATAAATTATACATCACAAAATTGTGGTCACAACCATACCAAATCAAAAACCAAAACATGCCCACACATCACCAAAATCCACATACTAATGAAAAAAAAATTCCAGATTGAATAAAGCCTCCCTGATTTATTTCCACTGTTTAATTCAATGGTTATCAAAAAAACTATAGGATCAGGGAGGGACCATTCATTATCCAAATATTTGTTGTTATCCAATTAAATTTTAGGGTTATATAAAAAATATCAAACAAGGAAACAACCGCATTAGATGTATCATGCCCAAATAAATCCACGAATTCCCATAATTTTCAGTAGGGAATTGAGTCATAACAATCACAGTATCATAATCAAACCAAGGCATTAAAAAAATGTGGATCATAACCCTCCATCCATCAATTTGGAATCATCTAATTTATTTATCATTGATTAATCCCGAACAACCATGATTCATGGATAATTAAAGTAAAACCATGACATGATATATAATAAATAGAAATGGGTGAAATCATACCTGAAAGAAGCCTTCCAGTTTCTGTACACTATAGAGTTAGGATGAAAACTTGTGAAACACAAGTGCACAATGATGATGGTTGATCAACCTAAAACTCAACAAGGATCCCTAAAAAAGCAACCCATCCCCAAAACAAATAAAAATTCCATATAAGATCCTTGGAAAAGGAATATATGAAAATGGGTAAGGCATGGAAGAGAAATCAACACATATCGCCAACAAACATACACTAGGATCAACAGATTCAGTTGGGAGTGAAAGGGATCGAAGAAAATTATGGGGAACATAGGGTTAACCCAAAACAATATGAAAAAGAAAAAATGGCCAAATAAATGATGGTTTAGCTGAAAATGAAATTTATAACTACACATGATTAGGATATTACATGATGTGAAATCCCATCTCACATTGTGTATTACATGAGGTTCTGTTTTTTCCGAAAAATGCATCGCCTCCAAATAATATTTTATTTATAAAACCTTTATATATTACATGTTTCGAAACCATCATGAAAAGAAATGGAATAGAGTTTAACATCCTATAACATAGTTACCTGATGTGTTATCCCACTTTTTACAGCCATTAGTATCCTAAATTCTCCAAACAACCTCTGAGCCTCCTTTGACCTCTTCCAAACACTAATAACCACAATTTAATAGACCGAGAAGGAACAAACCATTAAATTAGGCATATATCAAATTAATATCAAGCTCAATAATAAAAAAACCAATAAGAAAATGGTTCTGAAAAACCACCTTGCATGATACCTCTCAAGGATCTCGTCACACCTCAAAAATGACCACTGGATAAACACATCAAAGCAATTGAACACAACCACACTACCATATTACCATTTCACATCTGTCAAACCACTCCACACAACCATCAATCTATATTATCCAAAACATACGAATTATTGAATTATATCTTCCACCTCATGATACTGTCTGCTCTGGGTGGCACTGACTCACCCATATAGGTTTAATAAAATAAAATTTAATGTGTATCAATTATGAATATAGTATTCCCCTCAGTATTTGTTAGGAAATTTTCACACATAAAAACACACATATTTAAAAACAATGAAAAAATATCATCATATAATGTAAAGGGATCCGAACGTTGCATTATTGTGAAAAATAGAGTAGTGAAAAACTCAAAACAACTCATGGAACTATGAACACATTTGTATTTCCCACTCCTACGTACACTCCTCCTAGAAACCATACCTCCACAAAACATTAATCAAGGTAATGTTCTATCTACATAGATCATTCTCTTGATGATACTAGATCTCCCCTGGACGCACCACAAATGTTGCATCATCCTCAATATCCAACTCTCCCAAGTTAACAAATGGGAGTCATTATGTCGATACTGAAGAAGAAGATATATGTAAAAGACATTGTGGATAAATTCCAACCATGGTATAAATTCCAACTGATACTCCCCCTTTCCAACTCACCACAATACATGAAAGGGTCCAAATAATCTGGGAGGAATCTTAATCTATTTTCCAATCCACTACTCCCCACATTGAGGGGATACCTTCAAGAACACTTGGTCCCTACCCTCGAACTCTAAAGGCCTCCACTTATGATCAACATACAAAATCTTATGGTCTTGCACTACTTTAATCATATCCTAAATGAGCTAAAATTTGTCCATTGTGATTTATACAATAGGGGGACCAAAAACAGTTGTCTCTCTAGACATAGTTCATTATAATATAGATTTAAATTATCTTCATACAAGGATTGAAATAAATCTAGAATGATGGAAGAGTGGTAGCTATTATTATATGAAAACTGTACCAAATGTTGGTGTCATACCAAAGATCCAAAAAAAACTACGATGAATTCTCGTAACATATCATCCAGTGTCTGGATAGTCCGTTGCATCTTCACATTTTTCTAAGGGTGGAATGTAGTGATACAATGTAACTAGGTGACGAAAGAATAATACCATTACTTTTAATCTTGTGAGGTAAATTTTGTTTCTTGATCTGAGATAATAGACTTTTGAACAACATAAAGATGCACCACCCAATCTACATACCTCTTTTTCTTAGCATCCACTGCACCTAACTCCTTGATCACTTAGAAGTGGTCCAATTTCATCAACTGATCCACAATCTCTAAAATATAATCATAACATCCTTATTATTTGGGTATCCTTGTGATGAAATCCAATGATATTTCATCCCATTACCATTGAGGAACATCCATGGGTTGCAATAAACCTCCAAGAACATGGTGCTTGGCTTTTACTTGCTGTAAAACCATGCACTGCCACACATACTCCACCACCATCAATTTTATCCTAGGCCCCAAAAATCGAGTCCTTAACCCAGGGAACATCATAAAAACTCTTGGATGTACAACAAGGGTGAGATGTGAGACATATGAAGGACTTTAATACACATTTCTAGTAGAAAAAACAACTTCCCCTAAAAAAATCTAATTCTAACCAGCTCCCAACCATCCCTCCAGAGCAGCACCATGGTTAACCTGATCATGAAAAATCATGGATTATAAGTGTCCCCATTGATTTTACTCCACCTATTTCACCAGATATGATAACACCAACTTCTGGAACAAAAAAACCTCTTCAATTTTATGTTCATTAAATTATGTGAAAGGCTTCAAAATCCTCCATTTCCCTCCATTGTACCTTAGACTCCAAAAATGCATCCTTATTCAACATTATTCTCAAATCATCATCCATGAAATTTACAAATATCGAGGTGTAATAGATCTCAGAATTGTATTCTAGAAGAAAAACCATCAACCTCCACTTTCTCATGTTCAGATCTCAATGAGAAAAGATAAAACTCAAGCTCTTGTGTTCCATGAAAACTACATAGTTCTCTCCAATGAGATAATGTCACAACAATATCAATGAAAACATGAAAAATATAATCTCTTGATTGTGGGTAGCATAGTTATGATCTAATGATGAAATTTCCTAGAACTATAATAGATCATTTCCTACTGCTACATAAAAATACATCAGAATTGTAGATGGGATGTTTCACTAAACATCTCAAACAACACACCCTCCTTGGAAAGATAAATCACTGGGGAATTTACTTACATCCACTACAAGTAACCATATAGTTCTTGGAACTGATCAATATACACAAAATTTTGGCCTTTTCATATTAATTTTTTCAATGGGGCTACATCTCGAGAAAAATTCGGTACAAACATCCGTTATTGGACCATTTGACCATGTAAATTGCAAACCTATGTCATATTCATGGGTGATACCCATGAAAAAACTATATAATACTTTAATGGGTTTAATAAAACAGCCTACTGAGACACCACATGACCATGGAAATGCACCTTTCATTTCAATAACTTACACATGGGAAACCATCCATAGAGTTGGTGGTGTTGAAGAACATGAATGATAGTTGTAAGATTCTCATCATTCCCCTTCTCAAGAATAAATTATATTATGATATCATCGATGAATACAATGAATAAAAAATCATGGAACTCCCAAAACATGGAGTTCATAAGACCCATGGACACAACTGATTCATTAGTGACAGAAAATGGTGTAACTAAAAACTCAAAGTTCCCATACCTACATCTAAAGGAAGTATTTAGGATATCTCCCTCCTTCAGCCTTAAATCAAGATATCCAGATCACCGACTGATCATAGGAAACAAAATCTCCCCAATCATCTGATCAAAAATATCATATATCCTTGAAAGTGGGTAACAATTGTTGACCATGACCAGATTCAACCTCTAGTAGTCTATGAACATCCTCATACCATCATCTTCCTTGTTTTAGGAAAAAATTGGAGGACCCAACGATGAATCACAAGGATAGATAAACCCCTTCTATATTAGAACACCTATCTAAATTCCCAACTCCTGATACTCAAAAGGTTCCATCTGATAAAGAGTCTTTAATATATGATATGCACTGGGATGTAATTCTATCCCGAACTCAACGTCAAATCAAGGGTGTATCATAAAAAAAATATTTGTGGAAAACATTCAAGAACATTGAAATGGATTTTGGAATCTGAATCTTTTCAGAATCAAATAATTCCACTAAAAACTCATCCAATAGAGAGAGGAGTGGATCCACACACCGACTACCCTCCAAAAAAACCAACTCACCTATGAAAACCACAAACTAGATATCCACGTATGAAAACATGAATCCCTTTTTGATGTTTTTGATAACATAATGTGAAGAATATAACCAGTCGATATAAAGGTTGAAATCGTATGGTTTTATGTGTAGCATGAAGAGATCACCATGGGACTGATGCAGTCCCATAATAAGTCTACACTCCCATCACACATCAAACAAGCTATTCTAGTTTCCGACATCCGTACTCAACACCATGGGCATGGGAAGCCTCTCTATTTCCTGTCCCAGATAATTTGATAGAGTGGTGAAATAATTGAGTTCGAAGATCATGAATTTAACAAGTACCTAAAAGGGAACTAAAATTTGTGATTGTAAATATGAAGATCTAGGGCCCTACTGGACTAGATACCTCCACTACATGAAACAGACAACATGCAACTCCTCTTCCTCTCTACTGATGACCACCTGTACAACCACGACCGGGATGGGGACCCTGAACCTGAATAGAATCCTATGGTTGGAATATACCTACTCTATCTCCACTCAGTGGAAAATGAATTCACTACCCCTACTATAATAAAACATGACTGGAAACTTCTCTAGTGGATGTCACGAGACCTATCCACCTCCTCCAAACTAAGCATTAACAACCAATGATAACGGATTCCCTTGATGGAAATGAACTATACAAAAGAAACACTTCTTTCCCAAGTTCATTAGAAATTCAAGAGGACCAGAATTTTATAAAGGAAGTAGCTGAGGTCCACCCCCTTTTGGTTGAGACCTGGAAGGTTCTGGTGCCTATGACCTTCCACTGCTAACAATTCCTCTCAATGAACCTTTCTGGAACCCTTATCATGGAAAACATCATCATGAGTGCATCCGCTCGATCACCTCTAACCTGTTCTGAACCTCAACGTATGCTGGAAAAAAATGAGTAAAATTTTACTATATAGAAGGAATAAATGCCTCTATAATATGTCTCACATGAGACTCTTCATCTGGAAATAGATCTGGGAAAAAAATAAAGAAATCATTGATCTTGATCCCCATCTCTCGTAATGAAAAACTATTGTGATGAAGGGGGAGTAGCACCTGTATCTTCTCAGCCTTCACGGTCAATGAAATGATCTCTAGTCGGAACTCATGTAATAATACAGAATTTCTACCTCATTATTTTCCCCCAGATACAACATACACAACATACATGTATATCCCTTCATCTCGATGATAGCTAACAAAATCTAGTACTCGGTCAGGGCCCAGATCAAACTAAATGTTATCTCAAGATCCTCATTCTATCATCCTTTCTCAATGCCTGAAACACTGTAATAGTACTTCTTTAAATATTACACCTAGAAAGATTGCAATGTATTCTACCACTGGTTATCATCCTCAACTATGTGAACCCTTATTTAATCAATTAGATTAGTCTACTGAGTCAATACTGCATGCTCTAGATGCGGATATTGACCATGATCCATACCTGAAAAGGTAAACAAATATTTCCTATGCCTGATTATTATGGATTCTATTTTAAGATTTATTTAAACCCATTTCATACATATTTAGTTATTCATTCCATATTTATTTTTTCAAACCAATCCAATTTAAAAAAGAACAATTCATTATGATTCATGTACTTTTCCTATGGTATCTACCCTTGAAACGATGCAGGCTCACTTAATCCTTTGATAGGCTCATAGTCCATAAATCATATTACAAGGGGCCCAAAATTACAATTCCCACACTAGTCTTCCCAGGCCTATGTCATGCACCATGCCAACCTAACATGGTTTCCTTTCAAAAACATTGAACCCCCACTACACCTAACTCCAAACACTATCCTATCTCCGAACCTCCCTTTGAAACTATTCTGTGACAACCCCCTCCGAGGGAGGTTATCTCTCCTAGAAAGGAAATGAATAAATGAAGATGTTGAACCCTGAGTCCCTCTTCAAATAGGCCCAGGGTTGGTCACTAGCAACTAGCGTATAATAATCTCACAATACGAGAGGTATTAACCTTTATAAGGAAATTAGATCGAGAAATATTATGGAATTTCTACAAAAAACACCAAGAAATATAAAAGAAAATCCAAAAACCATATAAAATTCATACATAAAATTGAACAAGTAAAAATAAAATACAAATCCAATGTAAAGTACCCAAAAGAAAGATAAAGCATCGACTCATCAATAGTCCCAAATCCCAAGGTGGTAACTCATAGCACGGTCCCTGTAATCATCATGGGGATCTGAAAGAAGTTTTTTATATGTAGGGTGATCATATAGGTATACTCATTAGGAAAAAAAACTCTCTCATGGAAATGTGGGGGATACCATACTAATTCTATGGTGAAAAAAAAACATAAGAACCAAATTTCACCAAATTGATATACTAACAATCCCAACCCCACATGGGTACACTCACCAAATAAAAAATTCATATAATGTAATATAGTTAAAGAACATCAATGATAAGTTACCTCACTCCACTTTTCTACTAATTAGAAACTCCCACAACCTAACTAAAGATGTCCTATCGCCCCCACATCTTAAGAAAAAACAATATCACAACCTTCCTGTAGACATCTAGGCCTCACCTACTCCACATCCCTCTCATAGACACATGGTCCACAACCATATCACACACCACCTGCATAAACATGGTCCAAAACCACATCACATCCCACCCATAGACACATAGGACATAACCACATCACATCCCGCCTGAAGAATCCTGGTCCAAAACCACATATCTTCCTGAAGACACATATCAATTTACAACCACATATCATCATAATGACACATAAAAAAACACAAATCACCCTCCCACTCCCAGGTGTCACAGCTCACCACAACTTACACAAAGAATATTGTTATATAACATCATAGAAGAGGTATTAGGGAAGAGTGATTGGCTAGCCATCCGTCCTCCCACCAGGATGTTTTGGAAAAACACCATCCCATATCACTATGGTGATATTCTACACATATCACTCAACTAGTGTGTGGTGTATATAGAAATCATAACAAAAAATACTAGCACACACATGCACGCACACAAACACACACATATATATGATACCAAACAAAATAATCCCTACAAATGGGTTTCGAGATAGAAATAACCTCACAAGATTACAACCTTTTCTTCTACCTATAAATGTATAAAAACACTCTACAAGAAACAAAATATTTTCAATTTACAACTAATTTTATGTGACCACCCAATTCATTTTATTATTTAACGTTAATCACATTTAACCACAAATCAGCTCATTTCTTCATAAATTTACTATTTCTACTCTGATAAGAAATCCAACCCAAGTCATTCCACACTTTATTAAACATTTATTCATTCATTTCACCACTACATGGGAAACCACTAATCAAACCACACCACATGATACACATAAACATTAATTTTAAAAGTCAAATAGCCTGATAAATTAAGGTTGATCCACATAAAATACACATTATTCTATGTTCTCCATTTTGACACCCATTCATGGTATATCATATATCAATATCATGATGCGAGATGATGTTTTTTTCTTGTGATTAATGGTGAAGAAACCATTCCAACTCTACTAACTTTTTTTGCAAATTCAACCAACTCAGAACACATATCAATGAAATCGACCCCCCCTGCTCACAACACCATCTTGTAACACATTACTGCACAACCAGCTTATATTACCAGTGTATAACACTTATCATCCATCCTATAATCCATCAATATCTGACCTTGAGATTCTATTACACATCCCAATCCATTCCACAACACACAACTGTGATCAAAACCATTCAACCACACTAACTAGAACTTGAACACACATCACCTCCCCGCCCATACCAAGGAAATACACAATTATAGATTTAACAAGGCATACCTAATTTAAATAGACAGGTTAATTCAGGGGAGATCACAAGAACCGTATAATCCTAGAGAATCTATTCAATAGATAAATAAATTTGGTTTTCTAAATTCATTTTATGGTAATATTAGAAAAAACAATTAATCAACCACAATAGATGTATCTAGTGAAAACAAATCCACCACCCACCATAATTCTTAGAGGGGGATTTATCAGGAAAAATCATAGTATCACAATCAAATCAAGGTTATATAAATTTGCAGACCATAACCATATACACTTTAATTTTGATTCATGAATATTATTTATCCATGATTAAGTAGGAACAACCCTGATCCATGGATAAAAAATGTAAACCACCTACATGATATATAAAAAATTTGGATGAGGGAAATCCTACCTTAAGTAGGTTTTATAATTACTACGAATCGTAGGTAAAGGAAGAACTCTCACGAACCATAGACACACCATGACCATGGTAGATCAACATATACTAAACCAATTATCCCCAAAAATTCAACCAAAAAAATCCCCAAACTAATGAAACACCACTAAAGTGGATCCCCGGATGAATAAAGGAAGAAAAAAGTGAAGAAGGGAAGATAACTCCCAAAAGATTGACCATAGATCACCAATGAAAATCAACCAGCATCAACAGAACAAAGAGAGAGGGAATGGTCTTGAAGAATACTCTCAGGCACCTAGGGTTCACCCAATACAAATGTAAAAATGAAACCATGGATAAATGAATGATGGTTAAATACGAATGTAATTTTAAAAATGCATATAATTGGGGTATTCCATGATGTGATGTAACAGCCCAGGTAAATGAAGAATATGACATTTTCACATTTATCCATATTTGTGAATAAAATATTAATAAAACTTTAAAGGGGACACTATGTTCGATGGCGTACCCAATACACAACAACGACTTTCTCGGGAATCTTTCATTGCACTCTAATAACAAATTATAATTATTTTAAATGGTAGTTAACACCTAGCCGTTATAATGGAGGAAATGAACAGAACTAACTAAAAAATGATTATATATGTTTATCAAATATTTTTACTTTTTAAAATAAATGTTAGAGTATTAAAAATGCGAATGAATCAAATTTTAAGTGTAAACATTCTAATATTCTTTAAAAGGTCCATTAACCCCCTTTTTATGACGAACCTATTTTAAATCCACTTTTTGACAATTTTATGTGTTATATTTGACAAAATAAAATTATTCTTTAGAATCGGGACATCAAAATTTAATTTTTGTAAATTTTTGGTATTTTTCCGATGAAGTTCATTTTTAATGAATAGTGAAAAATTTTGTATTTTAATTCAAAACCTCGTTTTAATATAATTTTTTTAAATGATTAGATTATATTTTGAATTTTTTTAAAGTGAAATTAGAATATATTTTTACCATTTAATCCAATAGTGGTCATTGGATTTAATTTCCCTTTGAAATTGGACTTAAAGTAGTGTCAGTCTTTTAATAGATATTGTTTCTTAAAAACACGCTATTTGCTCTCACAGCGGGAATTAATTATTAAATTAATTAATGTAACTTATATGTTTTGAATTTTTTAAAATAGACATAAATTTTGAATTTGGAATATCAAATATAGCTTAGGGTGAATTTTTGGTATTTTTCTGAAAAACATCAATTTTTGATGAATAGTGAAACCACTAAGTGGTAGTTTAAAAACTGATTTTTCGTTTAAATGAAACTTCACCACTTCTGTGATTTTAATTTCAAAAATCTGACATACATGGTTTTCATTATGATGTAATATGTGGTTCAATGGGATTAAAATAATTTTTTGGTGAATAGTAACTTTTATGTTTTTAATCGCGATTAGAGGTAATTAGTGTAATTTAAGGTAAAAATAATGTTTTAATAATATGAAATGACCTATAAAAATGGCCTACCCTCATTGGATGTGTCATGTCCGACCCAAAACATCCATGGGTCAACTTGGGGACTCCATGGAGCCAATTTGGTTGGAAAATGACATAAATAACTTTTTATTTAAAG
Source organism: Viscum album (assembly GCA_963277665.1). Lineage (NCBI taxonomy): Eukaryota > Viridiplantae > Streptophyta > Magnoliopsida > Santalales > Viscaceae > Viscum > Viscum album. Next base: position 1,186,065,147 of record OY728122.1, read on the forward strand.
TTAAAATAAAAATGTCACAAGCATGAGTTGTTTTTACTAAAATAGTTTTTAAATGGGGTTATACAAGTCATATTTTTGACTATAAATATTCATTAGAAAGAAAAAAATATTTCCTAAATCATGATATTTTTTTTATAATTTTTGACATTAAATAAATTAATTTATTTATGACACGGTGATGATGCAGTGCTTAACTCATAAATGAATGATTTAAATAAAATGATAAGATAATGTAAAATCTAAGACCTACACTTGTCAAAAACCTATTGGATGTGTGTATTTAGAACTAGTACCACCTTATCCTCGAAATATATAATTGTGGGACCTTTAAAATCCGAAAATCATTTTATAATAAAGTAATATTTTATAACTTTCCAAGAGTGCCCCACTTCTCCTCTTATAAAAGGCCCCCACCTCTACCACCATACACACACCTCTCAAGCCTTTGGCTCGGCCAAAACCTACCCATTTCATCTATCCAAATCCATCTCTTCATCATTAAAGCCTCACTTTGGGCATAATCATTTTGAAGGATTCCTTTGAGCTCAAATCAAAGAGAGATACCCGATTTTAAGGTAATGTCTTCCTTGTGTTCTTTTGTTTTATTTTGCTTCTCCAACCCCATAAACACTTTTTATTCATTTATTTTGTAACAAATACAGTATATTAAATATACTATGATGTTTTTATAAGAAGGATTCTATATACACTTACACACACCTCTGTCTAATGGTTAAAGAACATACTGTTTCTGTGGATTGTGAATTACTGCCTCACGAAATGATGATTGTTCAATATTATTTTAACACCTTAAAATGTGGCCATTAAGATGTAAATATATTTATATATGATATATAATATGTTTATGTTTTAATTAAGCTTCTGTATTTTTCATTTATGGAATACCTTTATGGTTTCCATTGTGGTTAAACGCGATATCTTCATTTTAGGAAGTGCGGACTACCGCCCCCTCAAAGTGATTTGATTCGTTAATGCCATATGTGGGATGTATAAAGGATGTAATTAATGGTATTACATATGATATAATACTGGAATTATAATATACCTTTATATCATTATTATTTAATTCCATTGAATAAAAAAAATGATAGTAGCGTTCATGCGTACGTACGGCTTACCGTCTCTATGAATGGTACATTTCATTTCTTATCTCCAAATGTTATGTACTATTATAAGTACATATATATAATGGATATATATGTAATATATTACATCTAAATAATGGATATCAATCTGGAATTATAATATATATATCTCTCATTTTTTTAATTCCATTTATATGAAAAAAATGAAAGTAGCATTCATGCATACGTACGGCCTACCGTCTCCATGAACAGTGATTTTAATTTTTTATCTCCAAATGGTATGGAATAGTATAAAATTAGTATATACTGTATATATATGATATTTTAAACATCAATACTATTCTGGATATGATGTACCTCTAACTACATGGAAAATTCTCTTCCAACAAGTTCAATTTTTACTCATGTACCGAACATCGACAAAAACGTCTGATATGGACTCACTTTATTAACCAATTATTATAAGATTATAATATATGATATGAACTGAATAATAATATTTAAAGTAGGTCCTTAAGAAATTATAAATTGACCAAATTTTATTATTCAGGAGATTAAATAACGATCGAGTCATGTCGGACACGTGGTAAGGGATCTGACCCCTCTCTTTCTTTTAATGTACTCTCTTTTAGGTCATTCATTTTAATCTCATATTTCTTATGATTGGGATGTTATTTTATATTAATCTTACTGTACTTTTTATGTTCATATGATGATAGACCCTATTTTCTTTCATCAATCCATTTTGGAAGTTTTGATTGGCGCTGTTAGGCTGCCAAATTTTCATAAGAGATCCAACCTCTCTCTTTCTTTTTAAGTACTCTCCTTTATGTCACTTCTTTTAGTCTCCTCTTTGTTATGTTGGGGGATGTTATTTTATATTCCCCTTGCTTTAAATTTTATTTAAATATTAGGATAGACCCTATTTCATCCCATCAATCCATTTTTTGAAGTTTTAAGTGGTGTCGTTAGGCTGCCGAGTTTTCGTCAGGGATTTTTCATCTCACTTTTATTCCCCTAAGATTTATGCTACGTTTTCCACCATTTCCATTGAGTTGTGTATGTAATACCCATTATTATACTCTCTGTGTAATATAATTTCATTTATGGGTATTTACATATTCATTGTATGGCCCTTCTTCAATGGGGTGTACGTTTCGAATGTTACCCAAGTCGGTAAGGGAACCTTTCACCCTGCTCTTTTTAAAAGACTTATTTTGTTATGTCTTTTAATTCACATACTATTATTTTGGGATTTTTTCTTATATATCCTTATTGATTTAAATAATATGTCCATGTGATTAGATACCCTTTTTATCTCTGATCGACTCATTTTCGGAATTTTGAAGTGAAGCCGTTAGGCTGTCGAATTTTTGCAAGGGAACTTCTTAACCCAATTTTGATTCTTTGGGATAAACTTGTACTCCTTGAATATGTCATTCTATGAATATGTGTGAATAACCTCTGATTTTTTTAGAATTAATATCCACTTATATTTGGTGTATTCGTTTGTCACACATAATTATGTAATTGATTTAACCCTAATCCAAGGATATCATCTTTGAATGGGACATCATCTCAATCTCCTTTAATTGAGGCATATTTTGTTTTATACACAACATTCTTTTATACGTTGTATAAAACCCATTTAATATTATGTTTATCCAAAAGGAATATTTTTTATACGAAGCGTTTTACTAAACGACAAAAGGGAATGTTTTTGTCGTACGTATGCGGCGACAATGACTTCTCCGCCGCCGTGACCATTATTTGAGTTTCGGCTTCCTCTACAAGCCATACCTTTTTTCAAATGAAAAATAAATACCATGTTTTACTTTTCTCTTATTTTGGTTTTGAAAATGGTTTTCATAATGTTTTTATATCGATGGGTTGTATTGATATCTTGTGATTGAAAATTGGAAATGTTATGTTCCCTTTATGCATGTTTTATGTGATACAATTATGTTATGGTTCATGGGAATTATTATGAAGATGGGTGGTTCCGTGATAAACTAAGGGTGGGTGAGCCCAATATAGCTCTCCAATGCATTTGGTAACATGAAGGAGTTAAACTCTATGGTTTCTCTGAAGATATTTAGGGAATATACTGTGATGGGTATTCAGAACGTAACCAAGAGGGTTACTCCCTACGTAAGAATGTTATGAATGCCTCAAGTTACCTTTATGTCTTATGATTTCTATGATTTATTCATGTTTTGATGAGGCATGTTAAAGTGCTTAAGTTTTATGAGTAAAGTATGATTTCATTGATTCTTATGTATACATGTACTCATGTTTCCTTTCAATATTTTTATATCCCTTACTGAGCTTTTTATTCTCATCCCAAGTTTTTGAAATGTTTTTCACAGGTCAAGGGAAATGTGGATGATATGATGATAGTTTCAAGTATGTGTCAAGAAAGAAACCATGTTTTATTTTAAATATGTTTCCGTTGATGGGGAAAAACCAATACTATATTTTATGTAACCACTTTGTTTTAATTTGGAATGTAATTCCTGATTTATGATCTAATTCTCTAAAACTCTAAACCTGAAAAGATCCTCAATGTGAATTATTTATTTAATTCAACATTAAGTAAGGTTTAAGGCTGGGGCCAAATAGTTGGTATTAGTGGTTGGTTTAGATAAATTTAGTGGTTATGGTATTCTCTAGGCATAAGTGACATTACCATAATGGTTCGGATTTCAGAAAGAGTCATAGTTTTAGATAAATTGAATGAGTAAGTATATCTTAGTGTTTATCTTCCTCATTAGTAAATGATGGTTTTGTTGATATACTCATACTGACATTTTTGTTTTTAGTGAATGGATGGATCTAGCAGGCACCAAAGTGACAATAGGTTTGAAGGAAATTGTGGTGGTTCTCTGATTAAGAGACTCGATGAAATAAGGGATTCAATGAGGAAACTCATGGTTGTTCTAAACCAACTATCAAGGAGTCATGATTATCCACTTGTACCTTGGTATGTTCTGTAATGCATCATGTACGAGATGACCAATCGATGTGGAAGTTCAAGTAATAATAATAAAGGTAACCATTATGGTTTATATGATCCTTACATTTGAGGTAATTATGGGTTATTATATGTTATGATGGAAAATGAAAGGTATGAGATAAACATGAGGTTAAAATATGTTATGATTATTTTTGAAGATTTTATCTCGTTTTGGGGAATGTTTTAAGAATTATATAGTTTTGGAAAAAGGACAACACGCAGACCGTGTGACAACCCGTCGCGTCGGACAAAGCTGCGGGAATCAAACCCACAACCAATGTGCGACTGGTATTTATCGCCTACCACTAGACTACGTGAAGTCCCTGGTTAGTTTGACTAATTATTTTTTAGATAGATTATTTTCAGAATCAAGAGTAAGTTTATTTTGGGTTATGTGTGGAAATGATTTACCTATCATCGAGGATATGTGATTAGGTTAATTAATTTTCAATATGAGAATTTAAGAGAAATTGATGTTATTTGGAGATAAAAGTTAATTTGTACCCTGGAAGACTATGTGATTAAATCCTTCAAATATTTGGGTTTCAATCTTTGTTTGGATTACTTTGAAGAATTTTATGGACAATTGTTTATCGAATGGTATTAGTTGAACATTTGGTTTTTTTGGACAAATTTTGGAGATTAAGAATATATTTTCTCTTTATAAAGGATTATACTTTTGTGGATTATCTGATCTCATACTAACAATTTTGGTTTTGGGTTTTGTCTAAAGACATTGAAGTATATAGTTCTATTTTGTGTATTAGTTGATTCTCAAGGAGTTTATTATTGTACTCTTAATGTGAACAAGTCTTCCTAAATACTCGTATTTTGGAGAAAATATGAGTTTGATTAAGGAATATAGTAAAAGTTGAAAGTATACGTGACAAGTAAGTATGTTTCATTATGATTTATTTAAGCTCAAAAATAAATTCATCAATGAAAAGTAACTTAATACAAAAATATTGTCTATTATCTTTTCCTACTGGGGAATCGAATACCATTTAACCCACCACAAGTTTGTGATTTTCTTGTGGTTAACTTTGTTCTAAACATGTTTCCTATCAATCTCCCTCAGAACATGACCCTTTGATTTTTCCTCCATGTCCATGTTTTCCTACATGGAATCCTAGTATGGGTTAACTCGGGTGACCTTTGTACTTCTCTTCTATATTTTAAAGTGATAGCTTTACTGACTCTTGTTCCGATGTGGGATTTCCAATGAAGTTTCCATGCCCAATTTTAAAATTGCGAGGATGCAATTCCCAAAAGGGGAGAAGGATGTAACAGCCCAGGTAAAAAAATAATATGACATTTTCACATTTATCCATATTTTTGAATAAAATATTAATATAACTTTAATGGGGACGCTATGCTCGATGGTGTACCCAATAAACTACAACGAGTTTCTTGGAAATCTTACGTTGCACTCTAATAACAAAATAATATTATTTCAAATGGTAGTTAACGCCTAGCCGTTGTAACGGCGGGAATGAACAGAACTAACTACAAAATGATTATATATGTTTGTCAAATATTTTTACTTTTTACAATAAATGTTAGAGGATTAAAAATGCGAATGAATCCAATTTTAAGCATAAACATTCTAATATTTTTTGAAAGGTTGATTAACCACCTTTTGATGACGAACCTATTTTAAATCCACTTTTTGAGAATTTTATGCTTTATATTTGACAAAATAAAATTCTTCTTTAGAATCAGGACATCAAAATTTACTTTGTGTAAATTTTTGGTATTTTTCTGATAAAGTTCATTTTTTTTATGAATAGTGAAAAATGTTGTATTTTAATTCAAAACCTCTTTTTAATATAATTTTTTATATGATTATATTATATTTTAAATTGTTTTTAAAGTAAAAATAGAATATATTTTTACCATTTAATCCAATAGTGTTCATTGGATTTAATTTCACTTTGAAATTGGACTTAAACTAGTGTCAATCTTTTAATAGATATTGTTTCTTAAAAACACGCTATTTGCTATAACAGCAGGAATTAATTATTAAATTAATTAATGTAACTCATATGTTATGAATTTTGTAAAATAGATATCATTTTTGAATTCGGAATATCAAATATAGCTTAGGGTGAATATTTGGTATTTTTCTGAAAAACTTCATTTTTTGATGAATAGTGAAACCTCTAAGTGGAAGTTTAAAAACTGATTTTTTGTTTAAATGAAACTTCACAACTTCTATGATTTTAATTTCAAAAATTCTACATACATGGTTGTAATTAGGATGTAAAATGTGGTTCAATGGGATTAAAATAATTTTTTGGTCAATAGTATCTTTTAAGTTTTTAATCGCGATTTGAGGTACTTAGTGTAATTTAAGGTAAAAATAATGTTTTAATAATTTGAAATGACGTAGACACATGTCCTACTCTCATTTTATGTGTCATTTAAGACCAATAAAATCCATGGGTCAACTTGGGGACCTCATGGAGCCACTTTGGTTGGAAAATGACATAAATAACTTGTTATTTAAAGTTAAAATAAAAATGTCATAATCATGAGTTGTTTTTACTAAGACAATTTTTAAAGGGGGTTTTACAATTAATATTTTTGACTATAAATATTCATTATAAAGATAAAAATATTTCCTACATCATGATATTTTTTTTATAATTTTTATACATTATATAAATTTATTTATTTATGACACCGTGATGATGCAGTGCTTACCTCATAAATGAACGATTTAAATAAAATGAAAAGATAATGTAAAATCTAAGACGTAAAATTGTAATAAATCTATTGGATGTGTGTATTTCGATCTATTATCACCTTATCCTAGAAATATATAATGGTGGGACCTTTAATATTCCGAAAATCATTTTATAATAAAGTAATATTTTATAACATTCCAAGAGTGCCCCTCTTCTCCTCTTATAAAAGGCCCCCACCTCTACCACCTTAAACACACATCTCAAGCCTTTTACTGGGCCAACCCCATCCCATTGCATCTATCCAAATCCCTATATTCATCATTGAAGCCTCACTTTGGGCAGAATCCTTTCCAAGGAAGCCTTTGAGCTCAAATCAAAGAGAGATTCCTGATTTTAAGGTAATGTCTTCCCTTGTGTTCTTTTGTTTTATTTTGCTTCTCCAACCCCCTAAACTCTTTTTATTCAATTACTTTGTAACAAATACAATATATTCAATATACTATGATGTTGATATAATAATTATTAGAGCTAAACTTACACACACCTCCATCTAATGGTTAAAGAACATACTGTTTCTGTGGATGGTGAATTACTACCTCACGAAACAATGATTGTTCAATATTCATTTAACACCTTCAAATGTTGTCATTAAGATGTCACTATATTTATATATGATATATAATATTTTTACGTTTTACTTAAACTTATGTATTTTTCATTTATGGAATACCTTTATGGTTTCCATTATGGTTAAACATGATATCTTCATTTTAGGAAGTGCAGACTACCGCCCCCTCAAAGTGATTTGATTCGTTAATGCCATATGTGGGACGTATAAAGGATGGAATTAATGGTATTACATATGATATAATACTGTAATTATAATATACCTTTATATATTTATTATTTAATTCCATTGAATATAAAACAAAAAAGAAATGACAGCAGTGTTCATGCGTACGTACGGCTTACCGTCTCCATGAACGGTACATTTCATTTATTATCTTTAAATGTTATGTACTATTATAAGTACATACATATAAGGGATATATATATAATATATTAAACTAAATGATGGATATCATTCTGGAATTATAATATATATATCTCTCATTTGATTTTAATTCCATTAAAATGACAAAAAAATGAAAGTAGCATTCATGCGTACGTACGTCCTACCGTCTCCATGAACGGTGCTTTTAAATTTTTTATCTCAAAATGATATGGAATAGTATAAAATTAATATATAATGGATATATATGATATTTTAAACATCAATACTATTCTGGATATGATGTAATAATAACTACATGGAAAATTCTCTTCCAACAAGTTCAATTTTTACTCATGTACCAAACATCGACAAAAACGTCTGATATGAACTCACTTTATTAACCAATTATTATAACATTATAATATGTGATATGAAATGAATAATAATATTTAAAGGAGGTACTTAAGAAATTATAAATTGAACAAATTTTATTATTCAGGAGATTAAAGAACGATCGAGTCATGTCGGACATGAGGTAAGGGATCCGACCCCACTCTTTCTTTTAAAGTACACTCTTTTATGTCATTCCTTTTAAGCTCATCTTTATTATGATTGGGATGTTATTTTATATTACCATTACTGTACTTTTTATGTTAATATGACGAGAGACCCTATTTTCTCTCATCAATCCATTTTGGATGTTTTGATTGGCGCCGTTAGGCTGCCGAATTTTCGTAAGAGATCCAACCTCTCTCTTTCTTTTTAAGTACTCTCCTTTATGTCACTTCTTTTAAGCTCCTCTTTGTTATGTTGGGGGATGTTATTTTATATTCCTCTTGCTATAAATTTTATTTAAATATGATGAGAGACCCTATTTGACCTCATCAATCCATTTTTGGAAGTTTTTAGTGGCGCCGTTGGGCTGCCGAGTTTTCGTAAGGGATTTTTCATCTCATATTTATTCCTGTGAGATTTATGCTAAGTTTTCCACCATTTACTTTGAGTTGTATATGTACTACCCATTATTATAATCTTTGGGTAATATAATTTCATTTATGGGTATTTACATATTCATTGTATGACCCTTCTCCAATGGGGTGTACGTTTCGAAAGTTACCGAAGTCGTTAAGGGAACCTTTCCCGCTCCTCTTTTTAAAAGACTTATTTTGTTATGTATTTTAATTCACATACTATTATGTTGGGATTTGTTCTTCTATATCCTTATTGATTTAAATTTTATGTCCAAGTGATGAGATACCCTTTTTATCTCTCATCGACTCATTTTTTGAATTTTGAAGTGACGTCGTTAGGCTGTCGAATTTTTGCAAGGGAATTTCTTAACCCAATTTTGATTCTTTGGGATAAACTTTTAATCCCTGAATATGTCGTTCTATGAATATGTGTGAATAAAATCTGATAGTTGTAGAATTAATATCCACTTATATGTTTTGTATTCATTTGTCACACATAATTATGTAACTGATTTATCCTTAATCCAAGGATATCGTCTTTGTATGGGACTTCGTCTCAATATCCTTTCATTGAGGCATATTTTGTTTTATACACAATCTTATTTTATACGGTGTATAAACCCCTTTGAATTTTATGTTTATCCAAAAGGAATCGTTTTTATACGAAGCGTTTTACTAAACGAAAAAAGGGAATTTTTTGTCGTACGTATGCGGCGACAACGAATTCTCCGCCACCGTGACCATTATTTGAGTTTTGGCTTCCTCTACAAGCCATACCTTTTTTTTAAAATGAAAAATAAATACCATGTTTTACTTTTCTTTTATTTTGGTATTGATAATGGTTTTCATAATGTTTTTATATCATTGGGTTTTATTGATATCTTGTGATTGAAAAGTGGAAATGTTATGTTTCCCTTATGCATGTTTTATGTGATACGATTATGTTATGGTTCTTGGGAATTATTATGAAGACAAGTGGTTCCGTGATAAACTTAGGGCGGGTGAGCCTGATATAGCTCTCCAATGCATTGGGTAATGCAAAGGAGTTAAAAGTTAAGGTTTCTCCGAAGAGATTTTTGGAATATACTGTGATGGGTATTCCAAACGTAACCAAGAGGGTTACTCCCTACGTAAGAATGTTAAGAATGCCTCAAGTTACCTTTATGTCTTATGATTTCTATGATTTATTCATTTTTTGATGAGGTATGTTAAAGTGATTATGTTTTATGAGTAGAGTATGATTTCATTGATTCTTATGTATATATGTACTCATGTTTCCTTTCTATATTTTTATATCCCTTACTAAGATTTTTATGCCCATCCCAAGTTTTTGAAATGTTTTTCACAGGTCAAGGGAAAGGTGCATGATATGATGATAGTGTCAAGTATGTGTCAAGAAAGAAACCATGTTTTATTTTAAATATATTTCCGTTGAAGGGGAAAAACCAATACTATCTTTTATGTAACCACTTTTTTTAAATGTGTAATGTAATTCATGATTTATGATCTAATTCTCTAAAACTCTAAACCTGAAAAGATCCTCAATGTGAATTTTTCATTTAATTCAACATTAATTAAGGTTTAAGGCTGGGGCCTTATATGTGATATCCCAATTCCCTTCACATAATACCTAGGGTGGAGTTTTCACCAAAAAAAATCATATCCTCTATATTTATATTATATTATAATTATGAAAAATTACACATTTTCAAACCTCCAAGAGAAGATGGGATACAAATTTTTAGAATGTGTAATATAATTATAAAATGTTAAATTCCCATTTTTTACATCTTTAGAAACCAAACATCACCAAACTCCATCTGATCCCCCTCTAAACACTTCCAATTACCCAAACCCACAATGTAATGTACTAGGTAGGTACATTCCCTTACATGAGGCTTCCACAATATGTTTAACTGAAAACTACCTTCTCAAGGTGATATATATATATATATATATATATATATATATATTTCATGAGAAAATGGAATATATAAAATAGTTCAATGATTCATAGTCAAAAAAATCAATGGAAACATTATAGGATATGATCAATGTATAAGCTACCATATCATTGGGAACTTCACAGTCAGCTATAGTGATCTCATAAGCATTGAGTTCTCTATTTTCATCTTATATAGTTTCTTACCTTGAATATTTTGTAATGGATGTTAATAATTCCACATATTTATATAGCTGAAGCACTTGAAATCATTGATTTTTTACCCTTACATTCATTATCCATATTAACCTTATCCATAAAAATGAAACATGCCATCATTCCCTTAATCCTGTTTCTTGGATATTCCTTAACAAAGTTTTCATATGATTAGAATTTGGGGTTTTCCATCATAACATGATCAATTTAATCTTTCATTGTTCTCTGTTGACGTGTTGTTTTAACGGTTTCCCATGATTATTTTAGTTCTATAAAATTAAACATGTAATTCAATTTCACACAATAAAATTTCATCATATGTTGAAAAAGTATGAAAAACAAGTTACATACAGTGTTTTTTCACATTTTCATCAATGAAATGGTCAACCATTATATCTAGATTGTGTATATAATTGTAATCAAACTTGGTAAGTCATAAAAAATCATCCTCATACTTTGGAATAATTTCATAAACATTTTCTATTATGTTAAGATCTGTCCAATCCATATATAATATTTCAGATGCCTCTATGATATTCTAGATAAGTGACCATTATTGATGAACAACACCTCTATGAAAATACACTATCAGCATAAAATATCATCCTTCGTTTCATAAAATGTTGGGAAATATATTTCAAGAGGAATGGTTCTACCCAACTACCCCCTGATTCATATGTATTCTAGAATATAAAGGATTTTATCCCATGAAATAATCAAATATAGGTTTATCATGCTAAGGAACAACATGTTTCTTTATATGATTAATGTTATATCGCATTATATGGTTGAACTACACTAATATGGTTATGAATATCATAGCTCTAGTACTATCTGTATTGGTTTTCTCAGCAGGACAATCCCTATAATGACCATGTTTATTGATTATATTTATTTTATTAGGAAAAATGACAACATATAAGTACATGTTATGTTAGAATAATAATCATGAATATTTTTACATAAAATAAAAAATAGTATATAGGGAAAAGTTTTCAAATACTATAAGGGATTATTATAAATCTCATGTTAGAAATTTTTAGTTAAAATCTAGTTCCATACGACTTTACTAAATTGTCTCAGATACCAAATGTAAAAAAACCCAACTCATGATACCTAGAGTCAGTGTGAAATTTATTACATTGGTATATACAAAATGGATAACATCTCTAATTATTAATTAATTTATTATTCTTTTAAAACCAATTATATATATTATCACCTTATTACATTGGAAAAAAATATAAAACATAATAATAATAAATGATATACATCCTTTAAAATCATTAAATGATTTATTCTTCTAACAACGGGATATAGATAATATAGGGAAAATATCAAATATTCAGTACATGTTATGTAAAGTGGATGATGTCCTGAGTAGATAAGGTTTAATCAATAAGTAATGGTATCGAACTAAAAATACATCCCATTTAATTAATAACATGAGCACAATATTCATCTATGGTTAATATCACTGTAGTAATTTCATTAAGAGAAATATATTAATTTTCATTTATGTAAATTTTTATTATTTGAGTTTATTATCTCAAACCTCATGATATCATTACCATTAATACTTTTAACCATTGTAGATTAAAATCATGGGTAAAGATACATTTAATTTTATCAATTGATAGTCTTATGAGATGTACCAATGCATCAAGGGATATAAAATTATAGTTCCCATCCATAATTTAATTTACAATTCATTCCACATTTGTAGAATGATCAAAATAAGAAAAATGTGTAGTAAAAATAATTTCCATATCATGTAATAAATATTGATTAACAATAATTACCCAATTAAGGAAATAACTTTAAAAGTACATCACTATATATAAGGTAATTTACACGGTTTAAGAGAAAGTTTTATCCATGATATAATGAAATTGCATATTTATGTTAAATTTGATTAATATTTACTATTGATCATAAATAGATCAAAAGGGTATTATGTGATCCTTTATAAAAACATATGTGCATAGTACTAAATTATTATCCAATGAAAGTAAATTTAGATTGATCCCCCTCACCTCATGTTTGGATTTCCATGTGGGTTCTATATCATCATTATATTAAATTTTAATTTTTTATACATACATAAAAACACATATTTTATCTATAATATAATTTATTCTATTTTTACAATATTTTATTACCACTTGTTAATAATATATCATTATAACAATTCTTTTTGGTGTTAAAAACACTGTTTATTAATTATGTTTTGGTTTATTAGTAAAGGTCTGTACATTATTCTCACCGTCCCATATTATACAAAAATGTATTAATTATTTAATTATTACATATTATCAATTTATTAATATTTATAATAATGAAAAAAATATTGTGATAGGAAAATTAGTTACACCATTCATGGATATGATATGCCATACATTCATGTTATCACTATTTTAATTTTATAATAGATATAATGGAAAAAGATTAATTTTTGTTTACTCTTTTATGAACTATTATAATCTTATATACATCAAATATGTTGATTAAATTTTATGTCATTATGATCCATGTAAATTTTTAATGACAAACGGTTCACATCGCTTCGTAAGGTTAGTGGTTAACACAAATATGTGAACAACAATACAGTTTTGCAACGTATCGAAAGGTTAATATATTTATATACATGATATTATAAACATTGAATCATTTTTATGTCATAAATATCATATATATTCGTTAGATCTATATTTATAACCAAAAATTAATTGTGGCGATGAAAATAAAATTACATAACTACATTGAGGCGGTAAGTCGTACATATGAATGTGAAAAGTCTTCTATATTAATAGGATGGAAAATAGATTAAATATATATGTCATGTAATAATAATAAAATATAAATATATTTATTATATTTGATTTATTATTTTGGTATTATAAAAATATTTTAATAATAATTATAGGATGAAAAAAGATTCAAATAGTCATTAAATATGATTACATCTTCTTTGATAGACTTCATATAGATCTATTTTTAATGAGATGAGTGATGCAATTATGGAAGAAAAATAAATAGCAGAACAAATATAAGAATTTATATCATATGAATTGGTTGGGTTTTTTTGATATAGATGGCCAAATATTGTGTAAAGAAGTGAGTGCATAATTTTCCTTTTATAATTTAGGGGAGGGACAATCTTGGAATTTCATAATTTATAGAATTATTATAATTTATTTATCATTTGTAATTTGATCCAAATTATAATCTAATATAATATGAGTATATGAAAAAATAATTGAATGAGATAAACTATTGAAAAGTTTTGTTTTCACTTTGAAATTTTTTATTAGTTTTTAACCCTAGTAAACCCTTTTTAATATTTCTGAACATTTAAATTTTTATAGAGTTTTAGGGTTAATAATGCCTCTATAAAATTATAATATAACCATGAATGGATGATTGTTGATTTTTAAACCCATAAAACATAATTTTTATTAAAATTATGTTTTTATTGTTTTAAAATAATTTAATAAAATATTATTTACTTTAAAATTACGTTTATATCCATTTTAACAGTGCTAATTTAATTTTATATTAAATGCTTCAATAAAAAGTGAAAATTGTAATTTAATCCTATTATAAATTACTAAAAAAAATTATTGGTCTAAAAATCATAATAAAAATCATAAATTAATATATCATTACATTTATTATTTATAATATCGATTATTTTATTTATATATGTATTAAATAATTGTCATGTCGGTGTTGCATAAGAATTGAAGGTAATAATTTAATCACAAATAATTAAAAAAATTAAAATTGGAATGATAAATCATTTATATGATAAATGAATATATTAAAATTAACGTATTCAATTTTATCCAAAGAATTGTGTCTTATCTATATTACAAAAAAGTGATATTATTTCATTTATCTCTCATTTCAGTATCATAAAATTCAAAATCTAGTACAGTGGAAACAGTAGGACATGAATATTACATATGGGAGTTTATAAATTAGATAAATTCTTGCATGAAAATTTATATAGGTTTTAGGGTTATTTTTTATTCATTATTTGATTATTTGTACCATACATTACCCAATTTTCCCTTACCATGGTAACAATTATTTACTACAAATACTTTTCACAATGATAAAAAATAAAAGGAACCAATTTTACAAATCATTACCTCTAGAATAAAATATATTAATTCGTTTTCTAGATTCAATTTCATTAAAAGGAAATGATTAGTTTTTTATAATAAAAACGTATAATAGTATTTCAGAAGGAATGCCTTTCTAATTATAATATTTTTTAATACCAAATTCATGTAAAAAATTAATAAAAAGATAATAGTTGAAATATTAATAATTTAATAGAATTTTTTTAAATTATTTTTTACAAAAATTTATCTTTTTAAATTCCAATAACAAAAATAAAATATTAAAGAAAAAGCATTATTCATCAATAATAATTGGAAAATCACACTTTTAAAAAAATCACAATTATTCACTAAATGATAATTTAAATATTAAAATTTAAATAATGATTCTAATTTCATAATATATATTTTCCAATATTGGAATAAATTATCTATATTATTTTATCACTTAAAGAAAAAAATCATTTTTGGAGAAAATATTAATTTGATGAATAAAATGACATATTAAAAAAATTCCTATACTACTCTTAACATGTAATTAATAAATTTTTATATAGTATGACATATATATATATATATATTTCAAAATAGAGTTATTTAAATTCATAAATTCCAATTCAATGTCTTTGTTATAATGATCAATTTTAAATAATAATATTTTCTAGTACTTTTATATTTTTCTGTTCTTTGTATTATTATCTACCAATAAAAGTGTTCATAAAAAGTAAGGTTATTTTAGAAAATAAATATTTTGAAAGGTTGAAATGACCATTTTGTATTGAGTTTTTAATAAATGTCATTATGAAACATTTTTTATTTTCATGGAAAATCTTCATGACATTCAATATAACTTCTTTTATGTTCATAATAGTCATTAAACCTTGTAAAAAACTTTTGAAAATATTGGATGATCACAAAATATCTTAGAAAATTAAAATAATGAATAAAATAAATTTTTATATTGAATGACATGAAAGCCCCAAATTTTTTATCCTTTTCACATAATTCACTAATAATATGAAAATTTTCATATCCACATCAAAGAAAAAATTTAGAAACCATTATAATTATATTATAGAATTATAATAATAAATGATATTACTTTATGGTAGAAATAAATGGATCCCAATTAAATTCCTCAGAGAACCTACCCCATATAACTCCCTCTCTACTGTGGCATACAAGGAACATTACCAAAAAAATTAAAAAGTGGTATTAGGATAACCTATCTTATAAATTGTTTTAGGATCATATGAGTTCATTTATATTACATAATTACCCTATCATTAAAAATATTAAATCATAAAAAAATTCCTCATTAATTCACAAAAAAAAATAGTTTTACCCCATAAGAAAAGAACATTCAATTTTCATAGAAAATATACAATTTTTAATGTAATGAATATTCATTATGGTGGTACATTATATTCATGTCGTAAAATTAGAAATAGTGATTCCATTTACAACTTC
This sequence comes from Viscum album, assembly GCA_963277665.1. Taxonomy (NCBI): domain Eukaryota; kingdom Viridiplantae; phylum Streptophyta; class Magnoliopsida; order Santalales; family Viscaceae; genus Viscum; species Viscum album. Next base: position 1,186,081,682 of record OY728122.1, read on the forward strand.
ATTAAAAGTAGCTAGTTTGGAAAACAACCAAAATAATGTTTTTAATTAATGTATGGAATGTAAAATTTAGATTAAAATCAAATCTAATAGTACTTTATGTTTATATATTAACATTAATGAAATGATAAAATTAACATCTATGTTGAAAAAAATATATTGAAAACATAAAAACATTTAAAATGTGGTAACAAAAAAAATCACAGACCATAAATATCAACTAGCATCGTATATTATTTAACTATCGAATAAGAAAATCTATTAATTATTTATAAATTTATAAAATTGGCTTGATAATTCTATTATCTTTGTACATTAAAATTAATTAGGAAAGTGTACTATTTTCATAATTAATTAGTTCTGTTTGTATTAGACATTTTTAGAATGTTTCGTTAATAATGAAAAATCCACTATGGTGGGAAAACCAATTATAAAAGGGTCGTTATTACATTATCTATAGAATCATAATAATGGAATTATTATAATTTTAAAACATTAATTATATTATTTTTGAAATATACATTGAAAATGAATCACATATCGTCATGGAGCTGGTAGCACATACATAAACACATTTGACAGTATCATTTTAAAAAGTATGGAAATCAAAGAACTTATGTGATATAATTTATAAAAAATGATAATTCTTTTAGGAATATCGTATTTAGTAATTAAATCCATCATAATAATTGTTCTTTTGCAGTGGTGATGAAATAAATACTCATCGAATCATGTTCTTAGTAATTCACACATACACATGAGTGAAATATTTATTAACCATATGATTGTAAAGGATACAAAAATGTGTTGTAAAATAATCATAATAAAATATTATTATATGGAATATACTGCTTTTATGTTTTTATTATGGTTAATGATGATTTAAAAATTGTAAAAGTAGAAATAATCATGTAATATATCAATTAGGACTTATACCATATTCTTATATAAAGCCTTTTCATTACACCTTATTCTATATAATCATAGTATTTTATTGACACCATGATGTCTCTGATGTGTTTATTATGCTTTGAGACATATTTAATCATTGATTAGTCAAAAACAAGTTTTTAAAACGTGTTACTATGTAAAAAGGGGATGTTTCCTTTTATTAGTGAGGGGAGGGGAACCGTTGTATTTACATAAAATATTAAATATATGTAAATTAGTTTTCATATTAATGTGGAATAAAATTGATATATAAATTTAAGAAATGATTAAAATGATCCAGAAACCTCTGATAAAATAAATTCTTTAATAGTTTTATTAATGTTTGAAATCTTATCTCTTATATTCAACACTGGTTACCAGTTTGGATGATTACCTAGATATAAATTTTCATTAATTTTTTGGTATATGAAAGTTGATATAATATAAAAAGTGAACCATAAAAATAAAAATTGGTAATATTAATTACCAATTACAATTATCCTTAAAAAATATAATATTTTTATCAATTTTTTATCATACAATTAAATGTTATTTAAAAAAATATTACATTAATGATATTTTTCTGAGTATTCCAAATAATTACACTTAAAAAATTTCATGAATGTATTTATTTTGAGCATACACATAAAAAATTACTAATATGATATATTTAACTGAATTTTTTTTGATAAAACATTTAATCTAAATTATATTAAATTTAATGTATTTAAATTTATTAAAAGGTTTTTTCTATTTTATGTTGTGGAACTGTGATAGTGATGTGTAATATTTTAAGTAATTTATTCCGTCACAAAAAATAAAAAATAAACTAACATGATAATTAATTTCATTCATATTTTATAAAATAAATTATAATAATAAATTACTAGTTTTTATCCCTATAACAAAAATATAATAGATATTAAAAATAAAAGAGTGATATTTTGAATTTATCAATTACAAAAAAATTATATAAATAATTCTATCAATGGAAAGTTTAAAGGAAGTAAAAAATATTGTAATCAAGCTTGGTTAGGTTAAAACATGGTTATAGAATAAAATAAAGGGAAGAGTGGGTTTCTTAATGTCTTATATCATATTTTAAAAAAAATCAAATTGATTTTACACTTTTCAATGTTACATGTTTTCACTATTATTAAAATTCATAATCTTGAAATATTAAAGGGACGTAATACCAGAATTGATCCTCTTAATTCATAAAATTTATTCTCATTTTCAATATTAAATTTTACAAGTAGTTGAAATTTTTTTACATTAAATTTGAAAAATAAAATAAAAATTATATTTTAGAAAAATTAATATTTCTCCTACAAATATACTTGCACCATAAGCAATTATATTATTAATTAATATGTACTTAACTAAAATTTTAAAATGTAAAGGAGTGTATTATTTATTTAAGGTAAAGATTCATAACATATTTTTAATTTTCAATTATTGAATTAATGATTCAAAATTGAATTCTTAGAGAAATTTGAATTTTTTAATAATCAATAAAAAAGAAATTTTTTTTAGAAAAATAAATTTTTTTACCATAATATATTATGTAATTATAGACTTCGAAAATTAAATTAATTTATAAATTAAATAATTACTTATGTTATAAATTAATTATTATTTATGTTTATAAAAATCTTTCAACCCCATTTTTTGATGAAAACATATTTTTACTACCTAAAATAACATTATTAAAAATTGGGTAAATATTTATTATGTATTAAATATATATATTAATTATATAAAACCTTTATATATATTTTTCATAACCTGGTTATTGTCATTCATAAATCTAAATTAACTTCTTGTTTATAACCACCACATTTATATATTAAAACTCTTATAGTATATTGCAGTTCACATAATGCTAAATGTTGCAAGTTTAGAATGATATATATAATAATATTATTTTGAAATTCAATTTTTGAGATGTTACCTTCAACCCCATAATAAAATTGTTTTTTAACAATTTTATCTCAGTCATCGTAGAAATGGATTATTTTTTTAATAAATGAAATTATTTGGAGTGAAGATAATACATGAAATCATGAAGGTAATTTTCTTAATATTTATAAATATAATTATTGAAAGCCGAAATCAAAAAATGTAAAATATAAAATTCCAAACTAATACTTAGAAAATTGAAATATAGTTATTTCTAGTAGGAAATATTCCCTGAGGGGTGAATTTGGGTTTGACAGATTAAAACAACGACCCATTATGATCTTGTTTTGTTGTAAAAAAACTCTCTTCTAACTCCATCCCTTTGAAGAGTATGAAAAAATCATAATGAACTCACATGACACATAAATTTATCATGGATCACCCTTACTCATAAAAATACAAATATTATACAATAGTGATGTGATGATGTTACAAAGCCACTAAAATTGCACGGTTGTTTAAAAAGTTAAGAGAAAACTCATTTTCCATCCTTGTTTAAAACCAATTGCACTATGAATACTAAATTCTCTCTCAACTAATGTGTTCTCACTTCTTATTTAGAAGACCCAATCATAGTTTAAAGACATTTAGGTCCCCTCAATATCAAAAATTAATGTATCCTCCACTGTATTTATATGCTCTATTTATGTTACACATTTACTCAGTGATGAATAAACCATTACCATAGGTGTAATGGGAAATCATCCTACATTCATGAAAACCTAGGCCGACCTGCGTGCTTCTATATGCCTGGAACACATGTTCCACTCTACAATTATCGTGAAACTCCCTTCTCCAACTCAAAAAATGGGAGACTCGCACCCATTTACACCCAAACCAATATTGGTACATAATTATCAAATGTCTTACAACTTATGAATAACATTTTACATGCACAACCAAACAAGTTTCATGTCCAGAGCTTGAATTTTCTCTATGTATTTATCTTCTTCAAAAATGATGAGGGTTTTTTTTCTATTTATAAGCATTTTAAAGACCATGAGTGCCTGACATACATCATTCCTTAGGCATTCATGTCTATCCACCCTTGCTTCTGTCGCCCTAGTTTCCTGGCACACCAAAACCAAAACATGGGCACCCCTCTTTCCTTTTCCATATTTTTAGGTTCTGGTATTGAAAAAAATATATTTAATTACTTTTAAAGCCTCCAAGATACTAGCGTGCAAGTCCCATTTCCAAAAAATATTTTCTCTATTTTCCAATTTTGAGGCCCAAAAATTTGGCCATCATTGGAAAATAGAGCCACCTTATTTTTTATGTTTTTTAACACCTCCAAATCCACCATTCCATTTTCATTTTCCTTTTGTCAACATATATTGTCAACAATAACTCTTCAACACATCTTCTCTCAATTAAAATCACTATTGTCAACAAACTGAACTTTGAGACATGCTTTGTCAATGAACACAACATAGAGGCCCGCATTATCAACAAACACAATCACCTAAAAAATTAATCTATGATGGATTGATGGATTTTTTTCCCCAAAAATTATGTTCATCTATAATTACACATAATCAAGATCCTAGATAATGAAAAAAATTGTTTGAAGTTTATATATTGAAACACGGAGAAAACATAACATCCAAGGAATAATATAGGTTGAAGTTGAACATGGGCCTGAGAATGATATTGACCATAAAACAATAAATTAGTAGGTGATATAGAAGACCATAAATTATTTAAAAATTAAGTTAGTAGGTTATGAATTTTTATAATCCTTTTTCTATAGTTAATGGATTCATTTTCTATTAAAATAGATGTCACAAAAAATATACATACTAGATTTCTATCCATTCAGAATACACAATTTCATCAATTGAATTGAATTTGATAAAATTTTCACTAAAATTTCCTTTATTACACAATGAAGAGAATAATCAATATACTTTCTATACATTCCAAAGTTAAAAAAATTTATTTTTAACAGATTAGATGATTCTCGTTTGGTTGGCGATTTATTCCTTTGATATTTAGTGATTAATCATGATAAAAAAATTAAAATAAGAAAATGTGATATAAAATTTGTATAAACATTCATATGTAGTAATATTATTCTATAATTCCTCAATAACAATACCAAAATATTAATATAAATCATTCGATAAATATATCTCCTTAAAATTCATCAATATATTCTAAACAAGGATGGGAAACCAATGATTAGAACTTTTTGGTCTTATATTCATACATGATAAATATTAAAATTAGCTCCAAATCAATCATATATCCTTGTCTCCAATTCAATCATATATCCTTGTATAGAAAATTATATTCCATTATAATATAATCTCCAGAAAATGAAAATCATGATCATAAATAATGTAAATCGCCATAAAAATATGATAAAATAATATATTCTTCTAATATATAATCAATATTTATTTTTTAAATAACCTCCACAATAATGAAATAAGATTTCTTTTTTTCTGAATCCTATAATGATTCATATATATCGATCTTCATCAAAAAAATAAATTTAAGCCCTTAGTCACCAACATAAATTCTAGTCCCATTATTATCTATATGATAAATAATATATTCCCAATTTCAAAAATCTTATTATAGAAATTTAAAAAAAATATGAAAGCCATAGAATATCTTCATAAGAAATTTTATCAATATATTTGAAATAATATCAAAAAAATGATGAATTATACCACTTTAATTAAACTTTTCACTATGAATCATTTTTGGAAAAATTGTAACATATATTTTAAACCATTATCAAATCTCAATAATGTCTCCCTAGATATCAGAATCACATAAATACATAAAAAAACTAATACCCATAGACATATGATCATACTAAAATATATCAGCCCTCATATAAAACCCCACATTACCATTACTTTTTATACAATATATATAAACATCCAGTAATTCAATAATATTCAAAATCCAAACTATGATTTTCAATATTCATTCATTATATATCATTTTTACAATCTAAAATCTGTATCATGTACAATGACTCATTGATCTCCATATTATCATTTTTGAAACATTATAATTATAAATGTCAGAAATTGTCCATTTATATCACCATTCATTCCAATCCTAGTTTTAAATATGGATTTGACATGATCTACCAAGTCAATTAAATAAAATTAGAATGCATCATTACCATTCCATATTCCACTATATCAATTAAACATGGATAATTTTTAAAAATTGAATAGAATGGATATTCCATGACATTGAAATTATTAAAAAATTGCATCTTTTTAATATATATTTCATCTCACAACCTGTCCCAACATGGCCTATTCTGTGACACCCTAATACCTTCTCAAATAGGCATGTTGATGGAAACTACCACAATGTAGGAATGTCCGTAACATTAGAGTCATTAGTCTACATACCTTTACAAATACTCACATCTCCAAAATCATATTATATTGAAATGTAAAAAGAATGAAAACCCATTAATTTATACATATTTATCCCAAAACCAATGCATGATATGATGTAATGGAACATATGATGGGACAAATAAAAGAACACTGAAAAGTGTTTGAAAACATGTCGAACCTGAATGTAAATATATAGACTCCTATCACTATTCTGTATGAACACACCTTGGCCTCTCTGGATTACTATAAAGCATCTAGTTTTGGACTGTCTAAGACTCTGAAAAAATTATGATCATCTACAAAATACATGACACATACAAAAAACCATAATGAGAACACTAGTCGTATACCAATGAAATATCCATAATTCAAAATCTAGATTCATGCATTCAATTGTTAATATTGTTTTGCCCCATTCTGAACCCAAGCAGTATCATCGTTTTCCATGATATCATCAAATCCTCAAAATCTAACCATTTATACAATTAGAAGACTCCTTGAGATGTTATTATTAAGTACACACTGATGAATAGGAAAACATTGTATACACTCCATCTAATCTGTTGAAACATCTTTTGTGGAACCATATTCATGTCCTCATGATCCCTAGTCAATAATATAAAATCATTCCCACATGAAATAGGAGGACACATCAATTTATTATTTTGAGTTTATTGAACCAAAAACCATGGAAATCACCCACGATAAATGAGAAGGGGGTGAAATTGAAAAATAACATCTATGAGGAACATACCTTGGATAATGTTCATGTTGACCAACATTATTTCTTTCAAAATGATATCTAAATATATTATCAAATGATCAGATGAAGAGTTCCCAAAAACATTCCCACATATTACCCATCCAAAAAAGGAACGATCTTTGAACCAATATGTTGGTTTATTGAATTTAATTTGTCATTGAAATAGAAAATGGGAAATAATCCTATCAAAAAAATGTATCGAAATAAATATTTTTTGATAACTGAAAAACAATGATCATTTTTCGTTATTGATGGAGAGATCCCTGAGTCCCATTTCTCACTGATCATTGATTGATGAGCTGGTTAATGTTTGTTTTAGAGAGATACCCCAACACTATCACCAATGAATATCTAATGGCTCCAGGTCTACATTTCCAACCATGATAATTTTTTATAAATGTATACTAGTAAATGAGAATTATCAGGATGTGTCAATGGATGAATGAATATAATAGATTTAATTATTTCATTTATTTTAGGCACATGATGATTTTTTTCACAAACACCCTGCACTGAAAAAGGATATGTCAATCCTAGGGTAAAACCCATGCTCTGAAGTCAATTGTACCCTTGGATTTCTATTTGAGGACACTGTTTAGTTATTATAAATCCTTTCAGGAAAATTGTGTGCATATTATAATTAATACATTTAATATATTTCAAACATTTATTACATGCACACTAGGACTCAGAATTATATGCCATCACATTTCCTGTTATAAAAATAAATACAATAATATCCCAAAATAATACAATAAAAATCATAGTAATTACGTTATTTACACCATGGGGATTTACCTCCCAGGATGCAAGAAAAGGTTCCAATACAAAAAGATGTTGGAACTGAGAACACATGTGATCCTCTCACTCACTGGACCACACCAAAATCTTTTCATAATACCACAAAATAGACACTATAGTAATCACTCACCCATAAAGTATCATCTCCTTCTATTCCTCATACTCAACCAGGTACTGAGCAGTGGTAGCTCCATCCTCGATGTATTGCTTTACCCATTCGATAATGTGTAATGTGTCAGGATTGTAACACATCAGCTGTATCTTATCGAAGACATAATGTACCAGGAAAAAATATATAGGTATATCTAATTGGTATGCCACCTCACCAAATATACATAGTATCTAGACAGGTCCAATAAATATCATAGATTTTCCACCTCTTACAAATCTAGGTTATCCTTGTTGAGTTTAAGCTCATTGGGACACATGGTCAACCCTAAAATAATTAAAAAAACCTTCATTGTTTGTCCATGAAGGACTTATAATGTTTCTATGTGATACTCATCTTCTCCTATATAATTTAATTTATCTCTATAGTGGACCACACCAACTCTATCCCCATAACTGCTGACTCTCCATGTTCAATCAAGAAAATTTGGGATATTCAATGTATCTCATACAAGGCCTCAAGTGGTCAAAATCAATGGTGTAATGTATTTTTATTGTAAGATGACATCAGAAGTTGTGTGTGATCATCCAAATTATGGACAAGGTCCATCATGAAATCATACATCATATGCTCCAAAACCTGAATGGTCTACTCATCCTAGACATCGGTCTATCAGTTTAAAGAAGTTATCTAAGACAACTGATACTAAAATACATTATCAATAACTTATATAACTGGGGAATGAAGTAATCATCACAATTATAATGCAATTTCAATGTAACATTATAGAGTTAAATTATCTCTTACATGTAGAGGAATCCCAACCTCTCTACTAAACTCTACTATCTAATATCTAGGATGGGGGCCAATGTGGTGAGTCGGTCTACAATCACTTAGATATCACCATGTGACCTTTATAGAACTAGTAATATCTCTATTTAGACCATTTATATCCAATAAAACATCACATCTAGAACCTATAGGGGTCAAAATAAACCCAATGGAACATGGTTCAAATACATTAGTTGTCAAAAAGTAAGGCATCATGTGACATTCTCTTCAACTTCATTTTCACTCGTTCCCACAAAAACTGACAATATTTGTCATATTATATCTTTTACTAAAATAGATGTACAAATAATGGATAAGGATTAAATTATTTACGAACCTATCCCCACAATGTCACAAGTTCCATCATGCAACCTCTAAAAAGAACAACATGATCCCTACTTAGTCAAATACCTGTAGATGGATGTCCCATGGATATCTGAGTTCCTAGGGTCTCATACATGGAATCCCAATCTTGTGACCTCATAAATCTAAAAAACGAAAAGGGTAAACAACCATTGAATTGATTTGTTCTTCCCCATCTCCATCTAAAATGGATAACTGTAAAGAGTCCAACTTCTACAAAGCCTAATTAAGATACATTGGACAATATCTCTTACTAAGAGAATATTTTACCACGCACCCCTTCATAATAGTATAGAAAAAATTGATGTGATAATGCTATTGGAAATCCAAAATGGCCTTTGTTAAAAGTTGAGATCCCTATGAGAGAATATAAACATGATACTTTTATCGTCCTCATAGGTGAAAAATTTCTCACCCATCAATTAGTGTCACCACATCTTCATTTTGAATACTACTACTACTATCTATAGATAGTGGTTCACAAATTTCATCTCATGTGGTGTCCAATAACATAAATCATAGGAAATCATAGCTTGTCTCTTCATAAAAGCTCTACCTAGAATAATTCCTAATGTATCATTGGTCACTACATACTAGACACACTACTCTAGGAATTTCACGATGGGAGAACTCATCAATCTTGACCTCAACTCCTGAAAGTCCCACAAGTAACTCTCATTTGGGAAAGAAGGATTCCTCTCTTTGGAATAAATATTAGGGGAACTAACATCCCTGAAATATATAGCATGCATATCCTATAGTTGTAAATAAATAGAAGGACTTTTTTCAACTCCATCACACTCTTGGGTGGATACCTAGATTAAACTTCCTCAACCATTTATGGTTCCCTAGCCACACCATCTATTAAGATAATTTATCCTAGAATGGGGACCTCCCGAATCCAGAACGGGCCTGTTGATATCTTTCTATAATGTGTGATCTCTTATATTTTGTCCAGAATCATATTCATGTGTCTCAATGCTCATCCACAGACATTATGTGCATAAGGATATCATTCTTAAAGACCACCACCAACCAATATAAGAAGGGTTGAATGACCTGGTTCATGAGTCCCATGAACACTTAAACATTGCTAATATTCCAAATTAGAATCACCAAGTACTCAACGTAAATATCAATAAATTTCAATGTTGTCTTCTGAATATTTTCATCCCATACTCGCAATTGGTGATTGCATGATCTGAGGTCATCCATGAGGATCATTGTTCCTCTCTCAGAAAATCCTAAAATTTATAGATCAAAATTACTATATAATTATTGATCACTACCATCTACTTCTATTACCTATAGTGCACATATAACCTCATGATATCTTATGCCTTATTATAAATCAGAACATTGTATGACTAGGGTAAAAAAATTGGTCTAGGAAATCCATTCGTATTAAATTCCTATGACTGGACCCTCTTTCATGAAGCACTAAGGGTTCCATCATATATTCTATTATAGATATCGAGTTCCTCCAAGGGTTTATATCAATGAATAATTATATATCTTGATGGGGAGGTAAACTTGAAACATCCATAGGAAAAATTCATCTTACTATTCCACCAAAAAGGAAAATGAAATCCCAAAACATCCATTTTACTAAGTTTTATGATATAAAATTAATGACTAATAGGATTCTACCTACTACACATGATTCCAATATGTGATTACTAGGCTTCCTTTTCACCCATAATGGAAATCATCATCCCATCCATATGGAAATAGACATCCTCTACATAAAATAATTGATTTTTTAATGAACAATAGATAACTTGTCCATAATTAAGATGAAATCATAAATCATTATTGAATATACCATGAGAAACCAATATAATATCTCCAATACAAGATTTATAAATCACTAACGGTGCTGGAATGTGATCGTCGAGTCATCTCCTATAGAAGTCACCAATCGTAAGGTTCTAGCTACGTGCTCAACCAGACTCTCTATGTATAGAACTAGATAGGATGAAATAAAGTAATGAATATTACTTGTGTCTATAAAAAATGTATATAATGTATAAAACACATAGATAATACCTCATATTATTCGTAGATCCTCTTGGTCATAATCCTCAGCTGCCTGATGTTGTCCCGACCCATATCCTCTAGATCCCTGAGCTTGGTGTGGACCACATGGTTGTTGTGATGGTAAAAAGTAAAAGTTACTACCACCAATTACATAAATTCATTATATACATCCATTTAATTCTCTATTTAGACCAATATCCTCTTTCCAATACTTTTACCTTAGAGTCCCATACACTATTTCTCTATCATATATATGATAGTTCAGACAATCTCATTCAAGAAGTCCCCTCCCTTCACATGACTTCCACCTATCCCTAAGAATATTGGACACATCCTGGGATCTCAATACCACAAACCCACTATCTTGGAACATCCTTTTAAAACATCTCACCTGTTTAGCTCTTTGAGATTGATGTCAACTCCATACTACTAATGTCTTTACTCCGATCATCCAACTGCCAGTAACCAATTTATACATTTTCCCAACTAGGGAAAAATACACCACCAATGATAACTCTATAACCCTAGAATATGATGTAATTCATAGAGTTATATCCCTAAATTGGTTATATCTACATAGACCTTGCTCGATCATTGAAGCCAAGAATAACTGGTCAAGAACCATATACATCAAGTACATGTATATGATGTTGAACTACAATTATTACTCATGTGCTATCTTACTACCCTAATGAATTTGTATAATCTCTTGGATATGTACATCCCTCAGTGTATCTGGAGATAACTCCTCCATGAAAGGTAATGAAAACTATGATAATTATATCATCACCTCATTATACGAATGGGTAACTAAAACCCACCATCATCATGCTGAGACAAGAATAATTCTCACAAATAGGACCACTATCTTATCTACTAGTTTCCAAACCAATTTAAATACTAGTAAAACCACCTCCTGATACACCCTACAATCCTATGTATAATGATCACCTTAGATTATGAAGTTATGTTGTCATGGTAACTCAGGAATTTTGGTTATCATTCTCACCTTATCTGTTAGTACTACAAGTGCCATAATCTATTCGACAAGAGGTGGTATAAATAGTGTACCACCTACATGTTAAAATTATGGAATTGATACTTGTATAAATTCCTTATCATTGAGGGGATCATTCATATTATCTTGATTCTAAATCCATTATATCATATGTCAAATAGGCATCCTAAAAATAAACATGATGTACCATAGTCTTTGAGTATATAAAGAGTTCTTACTCAATAAGGACATGGAAACTGGAACCCATTCTTCTATGATCCATGAAACATTATATCATCTAAATTTAGTTTTATAATATAATGATTTCAATTGAAAGAGATTATAGTCCTTTTGTATTGATACACCTATCATCACACCAACACTGAGGACCCTGTTTTGAAATTTGTACATGAAACAGTTAACATTATTTCCCCAAATAAATCTCATAGAATCCTATCCAAACTAACTACATTGATACCACTCTATCATTACCTATCCTAATGGGGCATATCGAAAGACTACCCTATCCATCCTCCAATTGTACAGGGGATGGAGACTATCGATGAGTAGTGATTTTATTATCATGGGATTCCTTATATGATGTACATGAACAAACACACACATTTCTAAGCTCATAAAATGATGAAATGTAAAAAAAATTAACCATGAATGCATCAATCTATATCCCACTATAATAGTACTTCCTAAAGTAAGGGAATGTAAACACAAAAAAGAAATACAATCCCACCATAATGATTCAAAACTCATGTATTACCATAAATTAATAAAGGGGATGGTTGTAAAGATACAGTGGGAATACACCTTATTCTGTCTAGATCACTAAGAAACATCTAGTCATAGTCTTTCTAGGAATATGTTAAATGGTTGATCATCTACATAAGACATGAAATTTGAAGGAAATTCCAATATAGGGGTTTGTATAATAATACCAATTATATAACCCCAAAATAAAAAGGTGTATAAAAATGGATAACAATCATCTTCAGATAAGTATATTTCTATAGAATATATAATATGAAAATATAGATATAACTGTCAAAGTGACACAAACATAGGGTCAGGTCACAACCATAATTCACTCCAAGTTGTCATGCATAGGGGTTGCACATAGTGCTCATCATAGATAACAATCATCAAGAGTCAGATAAAACTAATGATGTCTCTCCAAGAAGTTGTTCTTCTCTAGTATCTCAACTATAAATATACATATAGAGACCTTACTTTTTCATACATAGATATTAAATAATTTTAACGATAAGTAACATAAATGTGTTATAAAACAATGTTCTTAATGTTTAGTGTTTTGAAATAATTTGAACATATATAAATGATATATAATAAAACCAAAATATTTATTTAATTTTTTTATATGCAGCTTCTAATTGGCCCATGTGTTCTTCTTAGAACAAGTATTCACAAGATGATATACATAGAAAGAAGGGGTGACCTAAAATCCCAGAAAGAGGATGAATATGAGACGTGAAACATGGGAGAGCATACTAATCATAATAATAATATAATAAAATGATAGTAATAATAATAACAATCATCATCATCATTGTAGAACTAATTACACAAGGTAATGGATTGTGGTAATTCCTAAAAATGATACTTCATATCTACGTGGTCAAATACATCACATAGTACTAAAAAAATCTGGCATCATGTTCACGCATATTTCAATTTATCTCATAAGATTAACCACATTAAACATTTCATTGGGGAAATATATAATTTTGTGTGCACCTATCAGATCACACCATTTACATTCCATGTATAATTCATGGCACATCCATCACATCATAAAATTAATATTATCATTAAATCCATATAGAATTTATATCATTCTTGGACATAAAATAAACAATGTGAAATAATGAGCTCCATTTAATAATTCATATATTCATAAACATTGGATCTCCCAAAAAAATACATACTTTGTTGCTATTTTGGTTTTAATAAAAACAATCTCATGGAATGTAAATGATGTGTTATTTTAAAAAGAAGACGACTTTTGAAAAAATATTTCCATTCTTTTAAAATCATATTGGAAACATCTGTATCCATTAATATAAATGGAATGGAAAAATCATTATATTTATATAAAAATAATGGATGATTCACACAGATAATGGACTAAAAGAGAGAAAACAAAATGAATGATTGTAGGGTTTGAGAATCCCCTTAAATAATGTAAAAATGAATTATTCAGTTTAATATCCGGGATAATAAAATTAAATTCATTAATTAAAATATATATAATCATTTATTCACGACTTTTATTCATTATTGATTTATTTAGTTAATTTATTGGATTTTTGAAGAGTTTTAGAGTATAATTTCCCCATTCATGAGTGCTCATTTTCATGGTTTTCATGATCGGTTCTCTAGTATATGAGTATAAGAAGGTTATTTAAAATTGGAATTATTTTAAAAAAATTTAAATTTAATGTTTTAAATGAGAATAAATAAGCATATTTGCTATTATATGAAATTTATTAATATGGTAAGAGGATGAATCAATATATAAATATTTAATGATAAACGATTAACTTATTTAGGAGATTTTACAACCATCACAAACTCATATCTTTTTATATAATATCATTGTTAAATAATTGTGCCGAAAACTATATAACATATATTTTTTATAATAAAATTTTATTTAAAAATATTGATGTTTTTATAAATATCCTTGATAGCATTAGTGAAAAGAAAATTCTTTCTCTATGGCGGTGGTTAATCGACAAACCATAGATGATATTTTCTTTTTTAGAATAAAAGGAAAATAGAAGAGGTAGAAGATGTATTATTCAATTAATGTAATAAAATTATATTATATAATATATATTTCAGTTATCAAGCCTCTGTAATATGTTGTTGTTAGGTGAGGATAAGAAAATTAATGTTACTGAATCAAAATTAATAGAAAATGAATTAATGTTTTATCACTTGAATTTATGCCCCTAGAAACCTCCTTTTGGAAAAATGTATGGAATTTTTATGAGAGAAATATATATTAGATGTGGATGAGGGTATTTCAAAGAGTATTTGGTAGATCAAGAAAATTTTTCAAAGCATGGAATGTGTGAGGATAAGAGGTGGTGATGGATTTTATTATAGGGTAGGAGAGGGGTGTTTTCACATTAATCTATAAATTATTCAATTATTTTAGATAAAAAATATTCATTTATTGAGGATTAATACTAAATATATTAAATTAATTATTGAGTGTTTTATATTTTTGGCTTACATCATCCCTATATAAACTATGAATCAATAATTCTTAAATTTAATTTTTATCATAAATTGTCATATTTTATTATTCAGTAAAACTGCAACAATTTTAGAAAAATCCTTAATATTCACCCCAACAATTTGTAGACATGAATAACTAAAAAAATTACAACACTTTATGAAAATAATTTAATAATTATAAAAAAAATTAATTTTTAATTATAATCATCATTTACATAAAAAAACATATTTTAAAATTTTAACCTATTTTATAAACATTGAAAAATTAAGCAAGGTATCCTAAAATTATATTATAACAATAAGATAGAAAAATGTAAATTTATGAATCTATGTTATGCAAATAATTTTTTTAAATAATTATTTTAATTAAAAAAATCAAAATAAACATTAATGTTCTTTAAAATATGAACACTTCCTCAATAATATATAAAATAGTTATTTAATTAAACTATTATATAAATATGTCAATTTATAATTTTTATGTTGCCAATGTTTTATTTCTAATTTAACATATGAGGTTAAAAATTCATTTTCATGCTTACTAATCCAATTGACCGTAATACTATTCGATGTTTCATGTTTGTATTCTCTTGGGATAGGTTCCTTAATTTAAATAAGTACCTATTATTTCATTTTTAATCATTTAAAATGTTGTTATTGGGTTCTTGTAGTGTTTTTATGTGGCGTATACTATATGAAATAATTATAAGAAGGGAAATTATATTAATAAAATTTTAATTTGTTACATTATTCCCCATTATGAAATTTCACCCTCGAAATTTCATTTTACTTACTACAATGAAAAAATATTGGGGTACGTTTCTTTCTTCTCTTCCTGCTATAACAATGTTCACCCTTCATACTTGTGGTTCCTCCATTGCACTTTAACCAAGATAATAGTCTTGTTGTGTATAATATTTTCTCTATGGTCCAAGATATTCATTGGATTCTCCTCGTAAGAGAGATCATTTTCCAACTATACCACCTTTGTATTAAGTACATGCGAGGGATTTCGTATGTAACTACTCTCTATGGATATATGGAATACATCATGCACATTGGTCATTGTTATGTACATACCATTCAATAGGAAAAAACTTTGATTTTATCTATAATCTCAAAGGGGATGATATAGCTAGGACTCAACTTTGCTTTTATCTCAAATCTCATTATCCTCTTCTGTAGAGATAAGAATAGGAATATCATTTCTTTGACATTAATATCTAGGAACAGTAAATTATTTTCAGAATAACATGTTTGCAGACTTTGAATGCCTTGATTTTTTGTTGATTGGTTCTTACAATTCTCACCATTTCATCAACCATTTCATGTCTTAACATAATACATTCATCGACATCATCCCATCATGCTAGTGTTCTTAATATTTTTAAAATAGGGGCTTCATATGGGGCCTTTTGGATGCTCGAGTGGATACTATTGTTCTAAGAGAATAGAACTAGATAAATATGTTTGTTCAATCCTCTTTTGATGTCCATAGTACACACCCACAACTTATCTTCTAGTGTCTTAACAGTTCATTAAAATTTTCTATATATTTTAGGATGATAAGCTATACTAAAGATCATCTTAGTGCTTAGAGGATGTTGGAGACTTATCCGGAATATTGATGGGAATATTTGATATCAATCAGATACCATCAAAAGTTTTACTCCATGAATCCTTAACACTTAACATATGTATATCTGTTTAACTTGATCTAGTGAGAAGACCTCTCAAATTTTGACAAAGTGAGATGCCTTTTTAAGATGATCCACCACAACCTATAGATCATTATTTCTTCTGGATGTCATCAGAGGACTAGTGAAAATATCGATGTCGATATTTTCCAACATCCATGTTAGCATGGGAAATGGGTGCATCATCCCATTCTACTTTTGGCTTTATGCCTTCAGTTTCTGACATTCCAAGCACATTGATGTATAAAAAACGATCTCCTTCTTCATATTTTCTAAAAAATATTTTTCCCAAAGATCTCAACATATATTTGTGCTCCACAAGTTAATAGGTAAGTTTGAACTATGTACATCATTCATATAATTCTTATTTAACTCTAGATCATACGGTAAAAATAGTTTTAAACTAAATCACACAACTCCATATTCATCAATTTTGAACTTCGAGGATTTCCTATCTCTAAAATCGTCTACCTTTTTCATAATTTCAATATCATTATATTGAGTAACCATTATTTTCTACATAATCAATGGTTGAGAAATAATTTGAAAATAGATTAATTATTTTCTTTATTTAAGGATTCTCATACCCATCCTTTTAAAATTCTAGATGATTGAATCCTTCTCAATTCTCATCATTGATAATGTTGTGGGATCCTTTCCACATAGTGAATCTACCACTTTATTTTTATTTTATAGGATGGTAGTGGTTTGAGAAGTCATAATCCTTGATTTGATCTAACCATATTCATTGGATCATATTAATATCTTTTTTAGTGAATATATATATTAGGTTCCATTGATTCGTATATATTTCACACATATCCCCATAGGGATAATGCTGGTCGATTTTTAACACAATGATCATAAATTTCAAATCCAAATCATGCATATGATAGTTTTTATAATAAATTTTCTACTACCACGAGGGTTAGGCTACAAATTTATCATTTCATAACATTACAAAACTTAATACCTTTTTTCATGTATCACTGTATACTACAAAGAGTTCCCTAATAGTTTGAAGTGTGAGTAATCAAGCAGTAATAATACAACTTTTTAATTCTATGAACCATTCTTCATAATCCCTGGTCTAGAGAATATTTTCTCCCTTTTGACTCATCCTGTTTGGTGGGTTTGAAAATTATGAGAATTTGTTAAATATTTTTTTTGTAATAAACAGTTAGACCAAGGGAATTATGAATCTCCATTTGTGATGGTGTCTTTATCCACTATTTGATTTCCTTTATTATAGAAGGGTCCACTATTATTCCTTTTCTAGTGATAACATAACATAGTAATGATACTTCATCTATCTAGAATACACATTTACTGTACTTTACAAAAAAAAAATCATTTTAGATGTTTTTATTATAGTTTACAAATTGTAACATCCCAGCTCGGGGTGCCGAGTAGAGGTTCCCCATACATGGTTGGTCATATGTCCTCTAGCACATTTACCCAAATGCTAGAGGATACTAACTATCAACGAGGTCCTTGGGTGTGATAGTGGGGAAACTATGCCTTCTTTGGAAGAGTAATGCAGTATAAGGAAATTGATAAAAATAGTTGAAGAAATAATAATACCATACAACACTAAGCTATGTAATATTGGAAGTAAATAACCAACTACAATATATATATATATACACATATATAAATGATGACTGTCCCAAGTATCTAGGAATGTAGCCAAAAATGTCAAAATGATGGAATACCGTACTCAACAAAGTACAAGAACAACAAATAAACAACTCCAGCAGCATTGCAATCCTCAGCATGGTCACACGCTCTCCAGCTCCACAAAAATCAATTACTTGAGGTATAAGAGAACTTTCCATTATCTAATCCCAGAGCAAGATAATTTGTTTGGGATGAAAAGAATAACCCAAATTGGGTGTGAGACGAATCCCATATTGAAACCACCCAATATCTGTGCCTAACAGTTAGTGAATATATATGTAGGTAATAAGAAATATGATTAAATAAACAAGGATGTACTCAAAATTAAATAATCATATTGTTTCAATTACATTGATTTACATTTTTCAATTATTCAACCAATCAAAAATCAAACATCCCTTTGAGATGTTCTCATATCCTATCCCCTCTGGTTCAACCAATCAATCTCATGTAACCCTCTCGGTAGGTTCTTATAGCCAAACCGCTCTGGTTGAACATATAAAAAGGTACAACGACCTCATTGGTAAGCTCACATGGTCTAAACCCATTGGTCTCATGAAAAAAAAGACTCTATGAGGAATCAATCATAGTCAATTCCTTCTATAGGCCTTTAACAATTACTACAGACACTCTTAAGAATAACTCAATATCAATTACCCCTTTTGGTCTCGTAACGGTAACTACAGACACTCTGAGGGAGTACTCAACCCCAATCCCCCCAATGGTCTCACAATGGTAACTATGGACACTCTTAGGGAGAAATAATCATCATCCCCCCCTATGGTCTCGCAACATGATAAAGAAAAATTGACACTATGGGGAAGCCCTCAATGTCAATTTCCCCAATGGTCTCACTAAACCATGTTCCAAATGCCCAGTGTAAGGAAATCGTGCACAAAATATGTTCAATATCCAAAGTAACCTAAAAGTACAACATGGATAAATAGCTACAAAGAATATCATAGCATCAGATAGATCACTCTATTTTAACAACACTAGGCATTGAAAGCAAGTATCCTAATAGGAATAACTAGACCAAATGGTCAATATCAAAACAAACATGGGAAAACACCTCCATAGCATGGAAAAATAACACTATTCACAAATATGGTTCCTAACTCAAGAAAAAAAGCATAGAATTCATCAAAAAGTTTAAAATCCATAAACACGCAATACCAAAATCTATGGTATTGGGTACTTTTGCACATAAAATTCAACGAAAAACTATGGAATGGCACAAACCAAATACCATAGCATTTTATGATCGATGTACTCCAATTTCATCCCTTAAATCGATCTAGAATGATGTAGATCTACAAAAAAACTAAAATGTTCAACCAAGGATATCTCAGGAATGAGGAGAAATCAAGGAATGGGGCTCTAGAAGAAGGAAGAACTCGCCGTGATGATTACAATGCAATCAAAGGCATTTGATTCGGATGATTGACAGTCGATTGGGGGCTCAAATAAGAATTGTGCCCTACGATCGCTCTAGGATGAGATGAGTCGAGAAGATGTAATCTCATCTAATTTGACGTGACCCCGATCCGATTTAACAAATAAAATGAAAATTACACGGTATGTCTTATAAAATCACAGCACGTGTATATGCCTTTACTGGGCCCCACAATAGGCAATCAATAGGTCACCCCACTTGGCCATGTACTTGGCCGTCAAACAGCCAACACACGACCACCCACGGCAACCAGTACACGGTGTGTACTCCATCAATTTCTAGGTTCTCCTATTTTTTTTTCAAAAACACCTAAAAAGAAAAATTCATATTTCAAAAGAAGGTCCGGTTTTTATAATCATACCACCTAAAAAAAATTGATTCTCGAATTATCTAACTAAGTGGCGATGAAGAAGAAACCTCGAATGACATTGAACACTGCGATTGTACATCGTCCTCCCTCTCTAAAGTCTCATCCTGTACTCACCCAGGCTAGCATAGCACCCATACCATGGGTACATTCCTTCCATAGAGATCCTTCGAGCTTCGATCAACAATCCGGATAGGATTCTTCTTGAATGAGGCATCCACCACCAACTCAAACTCCTCAGGTTGAAAAACATGAGACGAGTCTAAGAAGTAACACCATAGTTGAGAAGCATGGAAGATGTTGTGTATTTCCTGATAAATTTGAGGTAACTGAAACGGATAAGAAACTGGCCAGACTCTCCAAAACATCAATTGGTCCAACATATGTTGGAAAAATCTTTTTCGCCCTCCTAATCCTTTTTATCCCTAACTCGGTGTGACACGTAGGAAAACCTGATCTCTAACCTCGAACTCTAGGGGTCATTTCTGTCGATTAGTATAAAACAAATGTCATGAATATGTAGTATCAATATTCTTACAAATCAAATCTATCTGCTATGTGGTCTCTTGAACAAGATTAATGTTCCAACATAGCTGCATCTCCCACCTCTAGCCAACATAGCGGTGATCAGCATTACCTACCCTACAAAGCCTCATAAGATTCCATCTGAATAGTTTCTTGAAAACTATTATTATATGAAAACTCCACAATAGGTATGTGCTTCTACAAAGATCCTCCAAAATCTTGAAGCATGCTCGAATCATGTCCTCTAGCACTAGAATAGTATGCTCGGACTTGCCATCTGTCTGGGGATGGAATACTGTACACAAAAATACCTTTGTACCCAATGCCCTCTGTAGTCCCTGCCGACCCCAGAAGCAAAACAGATGTCCCTATCTGAAATAATTGAGAGATGAACCCCATATAAAGCTATGATCTCCCATATTTACAATCATGCCATCTCATCAAAACTGAAGGTCTCCTTAATCAGTAATAAGTGTAAAAACATCATGAACCAGTCGATGAAAACCCAAACTAGATCATTCCCAAGATGTTACCTCAGTAAACCTATCACAAAGTCCATCACAGCATCCTTCCAATTCTACTCAGGAATAGGTAACTGCTACAAAATACTTGATGGTCACTGATGCTCATACTTCACCTACTGACATGTACAACATCTCATCACAATACCAACGACATCTCTCTTCCTGCCATGCCAATAATACTGATGGTGTAGATATCAATACAACATGGGGACACCAGGATGAACTTCCCAATCTAAAGAATGAAAATACTGCATCATCTCCTAACGTATTTCTATTGACACCCATAAACTCCCATAAATCATAATATATCATCCTCACCTACTATCCATCCCATAATATTTTCCCCTCTTAACACGCTCTTCCATAGAACTAGGCCTTCAGAATCTGATAGCTATCTCATTCGCACTAGATTACCTAGAGTAGATGTTACAACCACAGCAGCATGAAATGTCTCCTCCTATTTGTCGTGCACCTTCAAATGATTCTCAGAGAACAAAGGCATAAGATTCCACTCACTATTATCCTCTTGAACTACTTGTATCTGAGTCCTTCTTATCAACACATCAACCATTGCATTTCCTTTCCCTTGCATGTAGGAAGACTCAAAATCAATGGATTGAAGGTACTCAACCCACCATCGCTCTCTAAAATTTAGATCTCCCTGTGTAATGATATACTTGATACTTCAGTGATCGATGAAAACTAGAAAATGCTCTCCCAAAGGATAATGTCACCAATAGTATGAAGCATGAACAACTGTAAACAACTCGAGATTGTGTTTTGAGTAATTCCTCTCATGTGGCCTCAACTGCAGAGACCCGTACGCAATGAATCCTCCACCACGCATAAGCACTACTCCCAGCCTCATATCTGATGAATCATAGTAAATAGTAAATCTCTTTCCCAGCTCTGAAAAAACTAGTATCGATGCTGAATTCAACATCCTTTTCAGCTCTTGAAAGGCTGACTCACAAGATTCAGTCCACATCCATATCACACCCTTCATAGTATGGCCTGTCAGTGGCGCTACTATGTGTGAAAAGTCTTGTATAAAACATATATAGTAACAAGCTAGCCCTTGAAAACTCCATTCCTCAATGAAATTCTTTGGCTACTCCTAGGAAGCTACTACTCTCACATTCTATAGGTCTATTGATACTCTTATCACTGAGATAACATGACACAAGAAGTGAATATGGTCTAGCCAAAAGTTGAATTTTAAGAGCATAGGATATAACTAATTATCTCTCAATGTAATCGAAATGATCTCAAGATGTGACGCATAGTCATGATGAGTGTGAGAGTACACCAAGATATCGTCCACAAAGAGTACCATGAAATATTCAATGTGTGGATTGAATACTCGGTTTATCAGTTCCATGAAAATTAAATGTTTTTTGTGAGACCGAACGGCATAACCATGTACTCATATATACCATAATTGCTCTGAATTTCTATAAAAGGTATATATTTTTCTCTAACGCACAACTGATGATAACCAGATCTCAAGACGATCTTCAAGAACACTTGGGATCCATAATGCCAATCGAAGAGATCATCAATCCTGGAAAAGGGATATCAGTTTTTGACCATCAACTGTTTCATCTTCCGATAATCCACAAAAAGTATGAGGGTGTGGTCTACCTTCATTGAAAATAGGACATGAAAACCCAATGTAGAAGTGTTTGTTCAGACGAAACCCTACATATTTAACTCCTCTAACTGCTTCTTGAGCTCCTACAACTCTGGGGTATCCATCCTATAAGGAGGAATGGACACCAGTGCTGCTCATGACACAAGAACAATAGAAAATTCTACCTATCAATATAGATAAAAACCTGAAAAGTCTTAGGGAACGACTCCCTAAAAAGATCCACCACTGGAGGGAATTCCAACTATAAATACCCCTAGTCATCCAGATATAGACTTTCAATATTGGATGTAACTCCTCCTAACCCATGATCCTCGAGTCCTACTCTGCATTCCTGGACATCCCATTCAACCTTATGCAAGAACAAACATCCCCTTGGTGAAGTGAAACTCACCCTACGATGATAGCTTTCAACAATAGGATGAAAGGGAACTAATCAATCCATTCCAAGAATGACATAATAGCCTGGCATCTCCAGGACATAGGTGTCTCAGAAGAAGGGACACCCACCATCCTCAAGAGGAAACTCCTTGCATTCACATACACTAGTTTTCTATGTCCCCAATAGAGTGTCCATCATCAAGAAAGAAGAAGAAGTAAAGATATAGAGCACAAATCTCTCCATAATAGTAGCATATATGAATCTATGGGATGCCCCATTATAGGAATGTGTGGAAGCTAAAACTAAGGAAACTAGGATCATCCCTCGAACTGTAGAGGGTTTGGGATCCTATTCCCGCTGGGTCTTCTCCATAGCAAATGTCTGGCCTATAATGTGGCCATGTGACCCTACATTGCCACCTTGAGATGATCAAACATGTTGGCGATGAAATCCTTCCAATTGGATACCAAGGCCGCAACCTCCACCTCTTGAACGGATGGAAGAACACCAGTTCTCAGACTGATGGGAAACTGGAGGTGTTGTTCACGAATAAGGAGTCATAGTGGAACCCCTGTCACTAGCTTCCAATGAGAAAATCTGACAGAACCACTAAGGATGCCCATCTTTCCAAAATATCGGCACTCCACTGGGTCTCTGAGGTATTGTGGCCCCGTATACTCACACATCCCACACTGGTAGAATACCACCAAGATACCTTAAGGTGTACCTTTCCTACTCGGATCTCTACATGTAGACTCCCTACAATGTATCCTAGTATCAGATGTAAAAGCACCAACCCTAGATGTTTATCCGCCCAGGCCCACAGCTCCAGAATCTCTCAGGATGTGCTCTATAATCAGTTCTTGGTTGACTATGGAAGATATGCTCATCAACATGAAGATGTTCACCTAAGATCATATGTCTTTCCAGAGACCATCATCAATCATTCTCTCTAGGAAAATATCATCACCCCCTAGAATGGGTGTAAAGCATTTTAACTCTATGAAGAAAGAGGAATACTAGATGACTAATATAGTACCCTAATCCAAACTCATGAACTCTCAGGCTCAGTCAACCCAAAAAGTAACTGGGTATAAGTAATCGTAGAAGGTATTCTGGAACTCATCCCATTCCATAACCTGTTGGCATCCTGCCCTTGAGATCACATCCCACCATCTCTTGGTGGAATCCTGAAGCATATAAGTAGTAAGCTTCACCATCGTCTCTAGAGGTGTCTTCAGATGCTCGAATATATATGAAATTTCTTCTAACCATGACTAAATATCCTAAGGTCCTCCATCCCCTATGAAAGTTCGAGGATGATGCTGTTGAAATTCCCATGTCAACTCTGCCATATACAGGGCAGGATGTGGTGCTTCCAGGAAGGTCTGCACAAAATTCATGAGGCATTCTCAGAATTATTCATCGACACCTGTATCTGGAATGTTGGTTTCTTCCATGATAAGAACGATTGGAGGGTCTACAGGTAAACCCTGATCTACCATGTCCGGTGTCTGATCGTTTCCCTATATTTGGAGTACATCCAATGGAAGTCATGGTGGAATGACACTTCAAGTTCAAGCACACAACATAAAACACGATTATTAAGGACAACAACTAAGAAGTTCAAGAAAGGAACAAGAGAAGGAAAATAATCATGTTTTACAAAACATGGATACACAACGTGTATGATCACTACACGACGTGGTCCCATTAGTCATCACATGGGCGTGTACTCTAGAAAAATGTGGTCGTGTAACACCCCATTCACACGGTGTGTTCTCCCATGACATGGGGTGTACATGAATCTTTTTATCCTACCCGAGTTATTCAAGATAACTAACCCACATAGTTCCCCTAGAACAAGACTATATAGTGTTTTCATGCCAAACACAGTGTGTACTATAAGTATTTCACAAACTTGTGTTGTTAGTCACATGGTCAGACAAATGGTTTACAATATACACCATGTTCAAGATTGACATGGTGTTTATGACCTATGCTTCCTCTATCTATGTCGTTAGTCACCCGGGTGGAGACACAATCCCTACAACATGGAGATTACGTCCAATAAACGACGTGTTCCTCTAAGGATTTTCCAACCTCGTGTCTCTGCCCACATAGTTAGTGACACGGTTAGAGAATACACGATGTTTACATATAGTTGAAAGTGTGTACATTATAAAAATAATTCCTTCTAGAACAGAAGGATACATTTCATGTATTCAGTAACACACACCAAGTATTCTGGGTTTTTCCAGGCAATAGGCCTCAAAAACTACACTAGAACCTAGAAAACACTAAAAAGAACATTATAGTGCCAAATTCCTATCTATGAGGGACTATACTCTCTGTGAATCAATGTTGGGCATCTTATACATGTCATATACAAGAATAACGGTGAAATGACCCACCAAATTCTGATCAATGAGGGTCCATAACACCTCAAGAACCAATTTTTGGTGATCATTCAAACAAAAACTTAAACAAATCAACACCCTATCAAATAGAAGTTATTTTATCAAGGAATATATCACAAAAATATGTATATATTGAACAATATCTATCAAAACAACATGCAATCAGTAATTCACCCTAAATGGATTAAAAATAATGCCTTACATGTAATCTCTAACAAGTGCTTATATAATGCATGAGATGGAATACCCATATATCATCCTGTTGAAACAAATATAGAACCTCAATAATATAAAAAATAATATCTCAAAACATGTGAATCAGCAAATGGTGAAATCAAATCAACTGTAAAATTGAAAACCCAATAAATTGAAATAATCGATTTAAATCAATTTTTCCCAAAATATGGGTTGGCTACTCCCATACATAGCTTATTAACAACAACCTATTCCATATTATTCCTATCAATTGGCTCCAAACAATAAGTTAAGAAGAAAATAATTCCACTGAAACCACTTTGTAACGTCCCGGCTCCGAGTGCCACCTCGAGTTTCCCCATACCCTATTAGTCACATAGACTCAAGCCCATTTCCCCAAATTCCATAGGATGGTGACTAGAAGCGAGGGACTTTGGAGTGATAGTGGGGAAAAAATTTCCTCATTGGTAGATTAATGTAGTAGAAAGAAACCGATAACAGTATCATGATAAATAATAATAGAATCTTGCATCAAATAGTGGAAGACTAGATGTAAATAACCAACTACAACATATGTATATATATATATCAATAATGATGCATGTAATAAGTATCTATTAAAGTATCCAGACAAGTCACAATGCTGGAATATAGTACTAATCTATGTACAAGGAAAACACACAATCAACTCCAACAATATCACATTCCTCAGCTTGGTCCCAATCCCTCCCGGTCCACAACAAACAAGTACCAGACGTAGAATGGTTCTTTCCCTTTTCAACACCTATAGTAAGATAATATGTTTGGGCCCAAAATCATGACCCAAACAGAGTGTGAGATGAAATACTAGTAGGAAACCACATAAATATATGTTCCTAACAGTTAGTGAATATATATGACAGGTAATAAGAAAAATGATGCAATAAAAAAGGAAGTACTCAAAAGTAAACAGTCCTACAGTTTCAATTACATTCATTTACATTTTAAAATTATTCAACCAAACGAAAACAAACAACCCTTTGGTAAGTCCTCATAGCCTATACCCTCTAGTTCAATCAATCAATCCCAAGTAACCCACTAGGTATGTTCTCAAAGACTAACCCATCTAGTTCAACATATACAAGGATATAACAACATTCTAGGTAAGCTCCCATGGTCTGACCCCTTTTGTCTCATGAAAACCATGTATCTATGAAAAATCACTCACCTTAAATTCCCCCTATAGAGTTTTAACGATAACTACAGACACTTTGAGGAAGCACTCAACATCAATTCCCCCTATGGTATCGTAGCGGTAACTATAGGCACTATAAGGGAGCACTCAACGTCAATCCCCCCTATAGTCTCGCAACAGTAACTATAAACACTCTGAGGGATCACTCAAAGTCAATCCCCCTAATAATATTTCATCATGTTAATGATTAATAGACACTATAGGGAATCCCTAAATGTCAGTTTTCCCTATGGTATCACTACACCAGGTTCCCATAGCCCTGTGTAAGGTAATCATTCACAAACGATGTTCAGTAGCCAATGTAACCTAAAAGTACTACATGGATAAACAGATACATTTCATATTACAACATCAGATAGACCACTCCATCCTAACTAAAATAGGCATGGAATGCAAGTATCCTTATGTGCAAAACTAGACCAAATGGTCAATATCAAAACAAACATTTGAAAACACCTCCATAGAATGTGAAAATAAACCTATTCACAAATAAGATTCCTAACTCAAGAAAAAAAAGCATAGGAAGCATCAAAAAGTTTAAAATATCTAAACACAAAATACCAAAATCTATTGTATTGGGAACGTTATCACATAAAATTCAATGACTAACTACAGAAAAGCTCAAACCACCTACCTCGGCATTGTAAGATCGATATAATTCTGGGTTGATCCAGCAATCATCATAGAATGATGTAGATCTATAAAAACATCTAAAACATTCAACCAAGGATATCTCAAGAATGAGGAGAAATAAAGGAATGAGGATCTTGAATAAGGAAAACTCCACCCTAGAGATTCCTACATAGTAGATGGTAGTTGATTCGGATAATGGACGGTCGATCGGGGGCTCGGAGAAGAATCATGCCCTACAGTCGCTCCTAGATGAGATGAGTCGATAAGAAGGCATTTATTCCAATTAGACATGACCCCAATCTGATTTAACAAATAAAAATAAAATTACCCGACATGTATTTTAAAAGTACATAGTGCGTATATTCCTTTACTGCGCCCCGCTATAGGTGGTCTCCATGTCACACCACATAGCCTTGTAATCGGTCGTCACACAGCCAGTACACAGTCACCCTGTGGAAACCGGGCACACGGTGTGTTCTCTTATGTACACGGCATGCACTCATTAAATTTTGAGATTCTCCACATTTCTCAAAAGCACCAGAAAAGAAAAACTCATACATAAAAAGAAGGTCTGGGTTCTTACACAATTGATCCTAATGTTCTTCCATTCTCTTGGAGTATATCAGAATTTCATTAATAAAGAGTACCACAAATTTGTTAATGTAATATCGAAATTATCAATTCATTAATTGGATGAATATTTATGAATAATCGGTGACTCAAAAAGGTATCACTATGAACTCATAGTTTATTAACACATTCAAAAGGTTTTCATGGGAAAATATTCCTTACTCAACTTTTATTGATAATATCTCGACTGAACATCGACCATAGAGAAATACATGGCCCCACACAATTCATTGATCAATTTATCTATCCCTGGAAGGGGATAATTTTAATTATTGTGATATCTTTGATCTCATGATTATCTTTAAAAATGAGAAGTGATCAATCCATCTTCGTGATGAAGAGGACTAGTGCACCCCATGGTGAGGCACTCAGGATTAATAATCCCTTGACTAGATACTCTGTAACTACTTCTTCAGTTCCTCTAACCCAATGGTGGACATTAAATATGGTGTCTTTGATAAAGTTAGATATCTGTTAAGAACCTCAATTGATAACTCAAACTCTCCATTAAGAGGATGACTAGACAATTCTTTTTTTAACAAGTCTTTATAGTCCCTCCCTATGGGAATTAGTTGGATCATGATTCTCTTTATCATGTCAATCATTTTAATATATATTATTCCTTATAAGAAAATAATATCCCCACTTGAGATGATAAATCTAAATAAAATCCTTCCTCCCCTTACAGTTTTATAGAATTGGAGGATCCTTGAATATTTTAAGGGTTTTCTCCCTTTCTATATTTTGTAAGTTTAACTTTTATAAAGATAGCCAATCCATGCCAATAAATTTAATCATAATCCTCAAAAGTAAGTAAGACAATATTTTCAAGGAGGTTTATTCCACAATGATTAACTAAGGAGAAGTCTTATACATAGGATAGAGTATTATCGCTATTAACTATTCACAATGACAAAACAACCTCCATATTTTTTGTGTGATGTTTGAATAGTTCTACAAAACATGAAACATATGAATGAATCTGTAGAACCCAAAATCAAATAGTACGTTCTCTATTCGTGAATGAATAATTGGAGTACCATTCACCACATAATTTGTAGGATCCACCTCAGTATTATTGATCAAATAAGCTATTTGTTTCCGCATTGCATTTTTTGTTTCATAACATCGATTACCCTCGAGGACTCGATGTTTTTATAACTGGTTTGCACAATGCCCTTTATCCATACTGTTAAAGCATTGAGCCATGGGTGGGGCTCTCATTTAAACAATATTTTCATAATTCATCATGTCTATTCTACATTAAATATCATGGTTCCCTTATCTCCCACACATTTAGGATTTCCTAGCCCTTAGTGGAAATTCCTATGATGCTTCATACCACATTTTTGACATGTGGGTGGTTGAGTTTTCTGTCGGCCTTTTTATTATATCCTCCATTTTAGAACTCCATCTTTAATGTTTTATCACCGTATGAATGGGAACATTCACCAAACTCCACATCCACCTTGATATAGCATCAACCAACAAATTGATAAATCCTAAATCTCAAATTTCGATACCCTTTTAGAGGTGTGGTTTTAAACCGCTAAAGAATCAATCTATTTTGCTATCATTGTGGATAAAAAAACTGAGAGGTATCATGAAAACCTTGGGAAATATTATTTGTAGGTTTTGATAGATTCTACAACATTTTTCTACTTCTTAATGAATTATCTCCCCATATTACTATGTAGAGATATAGGGAAATGCATGTTAATAAAAAAATCTTAATATCTTTCCACTCCATATCATCAATTTATCCCTTCAGTTAGTTGTTATTAAGCAATTACAGCCATTGGTCAGCCTTCCATCTAAAATATAAATGTCCAGAGTCACCTTCTATATCTCATAATAGTGAAGCACACAAAATATCACCTCTATTGAGTTGACCCACTATTCATGGATGAGTGGATCAAACGATTCACTATGTGTTAGTGGTTATTCTTGTATAACTGTCTGGATAACCAATTGCTCCCAATTAGGTGATGGTGGGAATTTCACATTATTCAGGTAATTGTTTTATCTTAATAAGGTTGGGTGAGCATCAACATGAGATTCTGAACTCTACATCAGAAGGAGTTATGCATGTCATTTCGGGAATTGCTGCCCAGTTCATTGTATGGGTTGTTGGAGTAGCTTCTCATTGTTCCAACTATTTTATAAAGTATAAAAGGATAATAAAAAACATAAGTCAACAATTCATTATAAATTAATTTATTTCATTGTGAAATTAATTCTAATGGAAAATCATGTGGGATCCCAATGTTTAGATATTTCATAAAATAATACTTCTAGGGCGATTACTTTATTTAGTATCATACTAAGTGTTTTCAGTCTTGTTCTCTAATCATAATGACCAAATTAACTAAACCATTCTATAATACCAAATATAGAAACCCATATTTTCTATACATATGTATTTCATCATTTTAATGATAAATAACATCAATGTATTACACATCTAAGATCAAATATTTTAGTGTCTTGGTAAAATCAAGGCAATACAAAAATTTTACATAAAATAACATAATAATGTATTTAATTCCTTATTCTATAGATTCTTATTATCCCACTTGTTTCCCCTTGTACAAGTATTCACTAGATTATATACATAAAAATAAATGGTGATCTAAAATACAACTAACTTTATTATTAAAAAACATGAAACATGGGTGATCGTAATCATCAACATCAGAATATAGTAAAGAACCGCAATCATAATTATGAGATAAATCAATATATAAGGGAGGGAATATGGAAATTAATAAAAATGAAACCTCATGTCTTACTAGTAAAATTGCACACATTGGCTGGATAAAATATAGCATCACTTTCACACTTATTTCACTATAACTCATGAGATTCATACCATAACACAATGCATTAGGGTGCTATATATTTCTATGTGAACCTGTCACGTCATAATATTTATATTATCATGAATTCCATAGAAACATATATCAATCATAAACATAAAGTAACCAATGGAAATGAATGTGTTTCTTTAAATAATTCATACATTCATGATCATGGGTTCTCCAAAAAATATAATAATATTCATGGTAATATTCTTGATTGAATAAGAAACAATATCATGTGATGTAAAAGATGTGTTCTTCAGAAAGAAGAGTTATTTTGGAAAAACCATTTCATTTTTCATTAATCCAGATTTTATACATGTATATATAGGAAAATAATATGGATGGGAAAATAAATTCTATTTATAGAAAAATAAATTACCATCCATAATAAAAATGGAGTGAAATTGTGAAACCCTAAATAATGAAGTTGGGTTCAAGAATCCCCTTGATTCATGTATAAATGTTTTGTTCACATTAATAAACTGGATAATGAAATTAAATTTCTTAATAAAAAATCCAAAACAATTTATATGTTAATTTGAATCATTATAGATTTATTGAGTTCATTTATTAGATTTTTGATGAGTTATAGAGTTCAATTTCATCATTGGGGAATGTTTGTTTTCATGGATTTCGTTATCGGTTCTCTAGTACTTGATTATAAATGATTATGTAAAATAGAAATGATATTATAGAATTCAAATTATATGATATTTATTAAAATAAAGGAGTTTATTTGGTATAATATTTCATTTGGTTATATGTTCTGAGGATGAATCATCAGATAAATTGACATTGAAAATGATTTAATTATTTGGTGGATTTTATGACTATCATGAAATCATATAATTTTATTTAATACAATGTATATATATTTGTTCCAAAATATTATATAACTAGTACTACTTATAACAAATTCTTATTTAACAATAATTATTGTTATATAACTAGCCTTGATGGTCTTAGTGAAAAAAGAAAACACATCCTCCCTTGTAGTCATAAATCGACATACCATAGAAAATATATTCATTTTTAGAAAAAGAAACGAAAAGGGACGATATTAGAGAATTCATTATTTCATTAACATAATAAAATTACATAACAAAAATGATATTGGAGTTATCAAACCTCTTGGATAGGTGGAGGTAAAGAGAGGATAGTAAAAAGATCCTATTAAAAAGGAATTTAATGAAAAAGAAAGAGGGTTTAACATATTGATTCTCCTCCTTGAGAACCTAATTAGGGTAAATGGATTGGATTATATATTAGAGAATGATATATTAGATATGGGGAGGGAATTAAGTATAGTATTGGGAAGAACATTGTCAATTATCAATGATTTTAAGGTTTTAAGAGAAGTGGTGGTGAATGTGTTATTTATAAGAGGAGGGAGGGGTGGTTTCTCATTATTCTATTCACTGTTTTATTATATTATCTCATGATTATTAATATATTGACCATTATCTATAAGTAAATTAATATAATTAATTACTGTTCGAGATTTTGGGCTTGCAGCATCCTTACATCATCAATGACGTAATAATTCATATATTTATCTTTTATTGTGAATTATCATATTTTACTATTGACAAAAAATTCATGTATTTGAGAGAAATACAAAAAATCACACTGTATATTTGTCAAAATTTAGAATTAAAAAAATAACACCATTTTATGAAAATTATTTTCTAAATATTTGGTATTCTTTTCTTATTTAAAATCATTATTTACTTGGAAAATATTAATTTTAAAATTATAAATGATTTTATAACTCATAGAAAAACTATGAATTGTACCATAATAATAACTTATAAACATAAGACATAAAAAAAATTATTTGGGAATCAATTTTAAGAATATTAATTTTCTTTTTAATAATTATGTTATTTATAAAATTATAAATAAATATTTATTTTGTATATATACCAACACATAATATATAAATTTTAAAATATTTATTATATTATACTATGATATAATTATATGATATTTTTATATATGTGATAGACAAATTATTTTTATACATTACTTGATGAGGTTCCTATTCGATTGGTCGGTTCACTATTCCAAATGGTCATAATACAATTCCAATGGTCATTTTACTATTCTATTAGGACATGTTCATTAATTTTTATAAATATCTCTTATTTCATTAATTATTTATTTAAAAATATTTTATTTTATGCATAGAGTGATTTTATGGTGTTTATACTATATAAAATAATTATAAAAGTGAAATTCCATTGATAAAATATTACATCATTTCAATACCAATGAATTTTGAAGTGGATTGATATACATATGAGGATCATTCAAAATGTCATGGGGTTTACCAAAAAATAGATCTGGGCTATCCCTCTATATAGTGGATCAAAACCCATGTAATGTTGGTAAATATAATTCCATGAACACCACATTGGCCATGAATATGATATAGGATCTCACTTTAGGCCTCTAGGATGGATTCCAACAACACCATCTAAGAAGTCTGGTTGCTGGGATCACCATCCTCTATATAAGATGTGATACAAATTAACAATTAGAGAATGGATATAGGGGACACACCATAAAAAAACAGGTCCATATTATAGAGGAAAAGTTATCAACGTAAAGCTTAAAGGAGTACACGATGTGTAATAAATGTAGAGGGTGTGTCCCTTCATCCCCAGGTCTTGAACAAGTAAAACGATTCATTTTAGTGTCTGTGTAGAAGTTCATGGTATGATGATGGGTGTGTAATTCAATATATGTCCTGATACATGGAATTGGATAGTTTATTATTGGAATCACAGTGTCCATGTAGAAGTACATGTAATTCTCATTCACATGATTTCCAGGTCATGTCCATGTACCCTCAGTGGTTTTTATCAAGCAAATAGGGGAGGTTCGTACACCCTGAGTGACACAGACCCATTCCTTGTGACACTAATTATCTTTTAAAAACCCTAGCCATTATTAGAAGGAACATACACATCATCTTCATCCAGAATAAAAAATGGGTAATACAGAATTCTGCCAAATTATAGATATGGAATTGAGTATCTGCTCTCCAACTTCGTCCATCGATCTAGCTACACCCTATGCCAGAACCAAGTCTTATCATCACCCAAGACATTCCAACATCAAATCCTTGAAATCCATCAATCAATCCATTTATAAAACTACATCATACATCATTCGTCATCAAATAACGATGTACAAAAAACATGGGTATCCACATCATCCTATACACTTACTCTTATATCATTTTCTATATTATCTAACTAAGCTAAGATCAAATATAAAACATTAAATTTTTACTCCAAGAAACAGGTGTGAAACAATAGATTATTCAGATTTTGTTGAACCTCAAGAAAATGAAATCACCCGGGATGAATGAGAAAGGATAAGAAATGAAAAAAGAACATATACGAGGAATAGACAATTGAAGATTATCATGTATAGCACAATATTTTTCCAATAAAATAATATATTAATAGATAATAAAATAATGATATTAAATTATCTAAAAAATTTCCCTTCATCTTACCCATATTATAGACTAAATGATACGAGAACCAATATGTTGTTCGATGGATTAAATATAATCATAAAAATACATAACATGGAAATAATATAATAAAAACAATGTTATAACATGATATGGATTTATCAATGAAAAAGAAAAAAATTGTGTTGTCATTATTGTAGTGATACCCAGATCCTTTCTCACACTGACCGCTGATCTATGATCTTGTTGATGGTCATCTATTTGAGATCCTAAAAAACTCTCTCTAAATGTTCTCAAATGGATCCAGGTTTAAATGGATAACCTGGAGAATTGGGAATAACCATATAATTATAATAAAAAATTAGGTAACCTTATCAACTTATTAAATAAAAATAAATAAATTATTATTTTATTTATTTCACGCCCACGTTGATTTTGTTCACAGGTAACCCATGACAAAAAAAATTTATTTCATAAATAGGGTCAAACTCACTCTCCGAACTAAATAGTTCTCTTTTATTTATGATTCATGCCCCTGTTTAGATGTTTTAATGTTATTTAGTAATAATTTATTCACGTTATATTAAATATATTTTATATATTTCATTTGTTTCTTTCAGGAAGAGAGAGACTCGGAATCAGATTCCACATCAATGACTAGTCTTGAATCTAATCCATACAATATCTTTAAATAATAAATGGAAAATCTGATTTATTACATTTTACAACTCAGCTCAAACATGTTTCCTTTTTGTTATGAATATTTTTGGAAGTTAATTTTTAAAATAATTTTTCATCTTTAAGAAAACAATAGAACTTAGAAAATATGATAAATTACTATGATAGTTAAAGGTTATTGAATTTTATAGTGGATTATATTTTTGGAAATTATTTATGTGATTCAACTATTTGAAATACTTGATAATTTTCCTTTTTTTTAAAATATGTGGGTAACGACAGTTCTCATTTAAAAACACAGTCAAATATATCACCATAACCTTCATGATAACAAGGTTTATTGGAGGATTGAGATACATTATAATGTGTTTTTAGGTAATTTTATTACTAGAGAAGATTTGTAAATGATGTTATTTTTCAATTATTATTTCATATGAATCACCATAATGAAGAAGTATATTTGTTTTTAATTTTGGTATATCCATCACTGTGAAGAGATACTACCCTGGTGGGAAAAAAATTTATTCCATAAAAAAAAATTTATTAATGAAATACGGGTAAAAAAATTGTTTATTTTTAACATCGTACTCCATAAAACACTTCATTTCAATTAACAAAAATTGTTTTTATTGAAGTTATACAATGTATTAATTTAATTATATAACATAATTTTATATTCGATCATAATGTTTTGTAGAAAACTTGTGAATTTACCCATGTATATCCCATTTGAGTGACTAGCCATGTATACAGTATTAAGCCCACAAATCATGCATTGAAAAACAATCACATTAATACCCAATCTAACCCTTTTAATGTTATTAACCATAGGTGAATATATTCAACATCCACATCAATATTCTAATATATATAGGGGTTTATTTTATGGGTAAATACATTTTATTTTCCAATACACAAAGATATGATCCTATTCAAAGAGAGATTATCACATATTGGAATCTAAAAATCTTAAATTATCATTAATTGAATCATCATAACATATAATGTTAAAAAAATATTCATTTCATATCAACTATACTTACCCATGTTTAAAATGTTATCAAATCAATAGTTTTTGGGAGGAATGTAAATTTAAATGTTAAGAGGATAATTATTTTTTACTCTTTCAGATAATATGTTCATAACTAAATCAATTCATACTCATATAATACAAAGTAGATAGTACAACTCATTATCCATTTTTATGTATATATATATTTGGAAAATATAAATATTATCATCTTATGAAAAATCATGATGACCATCAACATGATATTATTATTCTTCCGACTCATCCTTAACCCTGTAAAAAACATTTGGAAGGATTATATGAGCCCAAGAATATCATTAAGTTATATAAAAGAATGAAATATGTTATTCATTTGAAAAAATTTTGAAACCATAAAAATAACACATTTTCCACATTATTCATTGAGAATATTAAATAAATCAAATACACATGAAAAACACACAGTTTTATCCAAGAAAAACAATAAAACCCAGATAAATTTGGAAACATTAATGGAATCTTATACACTATATTCATAATCCATGTGAACTTAAATTATATATACTTAGATCATATTTATATTCATTAGAATACACTCCCCCATTAAATCTATTTTTATTTCCATTGTATACGTGAAAATAACCAATAAATTGGATTGATATATATGGATTACACATCTTGTAATCTATATTTGGTTGACACCTTGCAAAATTTGTATTTGAGTCACCCTTCACAAAATATAATTATCATTAACCATATTATAATAAAATCATTTTTTTCATTATCCTTTTCATTATATATCCCTTGAAGAACACTTTTTTATAAATAAAAAAACACATTTCATTTTATCATCAAAATATGGAGAAATATACATTTATTTTTAACAAACTAAATATAAGCCCCCACCCGAGTTGCCCAGAGATGATGCCTGATTTGATTACATTGGAATATAAAAAATGAATATGCATCCAGAAGGACTTAGTGTTTTAGTATTATTGGAAACAAGATTCATACATAATTTCAACATTACAACTTGAAAAGAAATACAACATAGAAACTCCTTAGACAACATTTATAACTCGTACGATATTTATACATGTCATTCATAATAAACTTCTTCATGTCCTGATAAAATGAATTATAATAAATGGGTGAGATCAAATGCACATTAAGGTTAAGAAATATAGTAGAAGATATATATTAACATTAGGGAAGTTTAATAACTGAAAACATATGCCTTTAACAAAAACCGGAACAAATTATGGTAGGAATAAGAGCTGAGAAAGTAATGTAATAGTAAAACAAAGTCATGGGTATTCTACTAGACTAATAAAATCATGAACTAACAATACTATTTTAATAATCATGGTGTGTATAATACGTGAAAACAAAACCATACTTTCAAGGCCACGTGCCATGACCATAAATAATCATTTTGTTAAGGCCTTGTTCCAAACCATAGTTTCTCTAATGAGACATACTGATGCATCGTGGGGCTACAGTGGGCCCCACCTGACACATTCAATGTAAATTGCATTACTCATTTGAATGGTGATAAATATTAAAAAAATATTAATTCATATTGAAACTAATAAATGAAGTGTAAATAACATTCCAGGAAAATTATGCCTAATCACTAACCATTCGGATTATATTACAGAATCATTTTAAGATATAACATCCCCATCCAAAATAATCATAAAAAATTAAATTTAATATGTTATATGAAACAATTAAATATTTATCCCAATAATACATAAGAATCAACAAGAGTGTTGAAATAGACGAGAGACTCTTATAAACTCTTCAAGTAATTCGTGAGAC
Source organism: Viscum album (assembly GCA_963277665.1). Taxonomy (NCBI): domain Eukaryota; kingdom Viridiplantae; phylum Streptophyta; class Magnoliopsida; order Santalales; family Viscaceae; genus Viscum; species Viscum album. Next base: position 1,186,120,390 of record OY728122.1, read on the forward strand.
AAATACCCTTTTACTTTTAAAAGAAGAGTTCTATTGGAAAAATATATGTATAAAACTAGAAGTTAAGTAAAATGATATTTTAATATTAAAATGAGTTATTTTATAAAGAAAATGGTTTCAGAAAACATATTATATGGTGCCCATGAAAATTGGTATTAATTTGAGAAATTCCCTTGAATCTGGCTTGTATTTTGGAATCAATTTTGAATGTCCCTTTTGAAACCTATAACTATACATAAAATAAGGAATGATTCTGGTTGGTATAAATATATATAATACTCAAATATAATTTAGGAGTTGTACATAATAATACATAAGAATTTCATTGAGGTAATTATACAATAAAAGTAACCCGAATGAAAATGGATGTTCAAGCGGAAAAACACGTACCTTAAATTTGAACGTGTTTCACTCTTGATCATACGATCCTGGAATATGAAATTATACTTATTAATAACATATTTCAGAAACTATAAGACATTTATTTAGTTTACCATAATTATTTTTAGTTCTTTTATACCATTATTCATATGTTATTATATTGATTTTTGTTGTTCCGGAGTGTTCATTTTCTTTTTCAGAAAGGCCCGAAGGCCTTCTATTTTATTTTAATATAGATAATACCCCTTTTAAGGGATGAAGGGGAACCCTTACATGACCCGTAGAACCAAGGCACAAGGCCAGACATGACTCACAATACATGAACTAATGCCCTAGAGGCATACAATACCCAATACATGACCCGTAGGCCAAACCGACAGTAACTACACCTCCCCTAGATTCTGCATCATTGATCAACTATCTCCTCACATTGCATTGTTGATCGGCTAGCATTGCCCCGTACAAAGCTGAATGGTGCCTGGTCCCGATGGTAGTTGACATACCCTCTCATTCTTCCAATCCAGTAGCTCTGCTTATGGTGACTGATAGTCTTGTTGCTCTGATCCTCTTTAGGGGCCTGCGCTATGTGAATTGGGTCTTTGTGGCCTAAAGGCCATGAGGCCCGAAGACCATTGATGACCTGAATGCCCTGGAGACCCATTGACCCAAACTAGTGGCCCGAAGGCCCAAATCGGGTGAATAGTTCCGGCTACTACAATAATGTATTGTACCTGCTATAGAACAGCTATAGTGTCCCTAAAAATTCACATCCAGTTGGTTCTGAACCTGGGTCTCTTGGATACCAAGTAGGAGCTCGTACCACTCGGGTATGGGCTTGTTGGCAAGTGTTTGTTTTCTTTATTTTCATAATCAGTTCACTTGTTTTTATGTAATGGAGTTCATGTGGAATGGTTTTAAATATCCAGAATTTAAATAACATATTATTTATGAAAATCCATAACTATTAATGTTCATTTATAACATTTGGTTTCTTTTAATGATGATTAATCATTAGATGAAATATAAATGACATTGACTTAGATTATTTTAGCAGTATTTGAATTATTAAGACCTATTTTGGTCATACGATTTAATAATATGTACGTATACTGGTTACTGAATATTAATTAGGTTATAATACATAAATTATAGTCTGTTTCAACTATCAAAATGTTTTCATAGCCGGTAATGAAGGAAAAATTGAAGATCGAAACATCTTCATCCACGAAGGTTATAAATTGGAACCTCATGGGAATTGATTTTGTTTATAAAAATAAAAGGGAGAGAGTAAGAATATTGACGATTGGTTTTCAATTATCATTATATAATTATAGTATATAGATGATACTATAGTATTCATAGACATTTGGGTAGATGAGGTATGGAGAGTATAACAAAAGAAGATAATTGAAATGTAACTAAATAAAAAAGGGTTCTTTACATCTTGAAAAAACCTTCATGAGAACATCCATATGGGAAGGTATTTTGGTATTTTCGTAAGACCAAGAGCTTCCTAGATGTGGGGAGTGACTAGGGATGGGTATTCAGGTAGAACCATCAAAAGCATCAAGTCTTAGTGTAGTGAAGTGAAGAGGGAGTGAGGGGGAGTGTTTATAGTGGAGGAGAGGAGGGGTTTCATAAATTATTAATCATTTGTTTATTAATTTCCATGAAGATGAGAAATAGTGATGATTTCTTGACCAATAATAATTATAAATTCATGTGAGTTCGAACTAAGTGGGATTACATCAACCATGACTCATGCATGATGCATGAATTCAGGTTTTATCATTTATTTGGAATTATCGTATTTTACAGATTCTAAAAAATTCATGTTAATTAGAAAAATCCCAAAAAATTCACCTGAACAATTTTTCGATGTGTAGAATCTAAAAAAAGTCCATTTTAAGAAAATAATCTTCTAATTATGATTAATTGAATATTTAATTAAAATTATAATTTTTTCTTAAAAAAATAGTTTTAAAACATTTATTTACTTATTCCAAAGAAAAGGTATATCATACTTCAACTTGAATATTATTTATATACTATCATATGTAAGGTTAATAATCATTAGGATATATCACTATTCATAAGGTTATGTTACTATTCGAAAGGGTAGGTTACAATTCATCAAAAATTATATTTTTCTTATCGGAAATTATATAACTTACCGATCGCAACTATGTATGTCATGTTTTCAAAATTCACATCACAGAAGTTAAAACTTTTGTTTAAGGGTCACATAGATCTATGTAGTTCAATATGTTGTAATTTCATGTGACTATGACATATTTATAATAATCGAATTTCCATTGAATAAATATTAAGTCGCTACACTCTCCCCTCCTTATAAATATTTCATCCCTAAAATTGAAAATATGTTAGCTAAAAAGATTCAGGTATGTCTTAAAAATAACTCCCTTAGGCTCCCATGATGCTTCCTCCATCTTATGGTTCCTTCAAAGAACCTTTACTAGATTAGTCATCCGATTTCTCAATACTTTTTCCCTAGTATCAATAATCTTGATAGGATCTTCACAATAAGAAATACTGGGCACAAGTTCTATTTCTTCATTGATGAGTACATGTGTTGGGTATGGCATGTATTTCCTTAACATTGATATGTGGAACACATTGTAAACATTGGAGAGACATGGTGGCATTGCCAAATGGTATGCTACAACTCCAATGTGATCAAGAATTTCAAAAGTTCTGATGTACTTGGGACTTAATTTTCCCTTCTTTCCAAATCATATAATACCCTTCCATGTAGATACCTTTAAGAAAACATAATCTATTGAAATTTCATATCCTTATTTTGGTTATCAGCATAGCTATTTTACCAACATTGATCTGTTTTGATATGGATTGGGATAATTTTCACATTTTCCGTTGTTTCCCTAAAAAGTTCTGAGCCTATGATCTTTCTTTCACAAACATCATCCCAGAATGTTGGAGTACGATATCTCTTTCCATAAAATGCTTAATATGGTGCCATCTTAATACATGAATGAAATATATTTTTAGAGGAAAATTCTACAAGAAGTAAATACTGATCCCACATACCTTGAACGTCATGTGAACAAGACCTCAATATTCCTTCCAATGTTTGAATAGTCTGTTTTCATTTTCCATCAGTTTGTTGGTTGTACGTAGTGATCAAATGAAGATAAGTATCAAGGGCCTTCGGAAGACTTTTCCAGGATTATGATGTAAAATGGGTATCACTATTAGTAACAATTGATAAGCGTACACCATGAAGTCTTAAAACATCATTAATATATACTCTTTCTAAATTTCCATGTGGTAAATCATCTCATATATAAAAAAATATGCTTATTTTGTTATATGATCAACAATGATCCATATCGCATCATTATTTCTTGGAGTCTTTAGTAGCCCCAAGTTAATGTCCATCGTAATATTATCCCATTTCTACACAGTAATAGGAATGGGTTGTATGGATCCTCTAGTATTTTGACTTCTAGATTTCACCTGTTGAAAACCCAAAAATATCGATGCAAAATACAAAATCTCTATATTAATGTTTTCCCACCAAATATGTTACTTTAGATCACTTTAGATCTTTGTACTACCAGGGTGTGTAGAGAAATTTGAGCTATGAACATCATCCCATAGTTCCATCTTTAGCTTAGGTGTAAGGACCCAACCCCAGTGGCCTGGATCCAGTGCCTTATTGATTAAATTGGCATTCAAACAAGAAATAATCATCCCACAGGACTGAGTAGTTTAGTATTATTGGAAACAAGATACCTATATAAGTTCATCATTGCAACCTAAAATGAAAAACAACAAAGAAACTCCTTAGACAACTTCCATAACTCCTAGGTAATTTCTGCATGTCATTCATAATAAAATTTTTCTTGCCCTGTTGAAATGATACATAAGAAAGGGGTGATCTCAAATGATCAGTAAGGGTAATAAATACAATGGAATATATCATAAACACAAGACATGTTGAATATTTGTAAACACATGCCTTTAAAAATAATCTTGAACATAAACTGGCAGAAATATGAGATTAATAAATATTTTCATAACCTAACATAATAATTGGTATTCTAAGAGTCAAATAAACACACGAATAATCAATACTATAATCATAATGAGGGAATGAATAATTCAGGATAACATATCCATAACGTCAAGGCCACATTCCAGGACCATAAATAATCATTTTGTCAAGACCTTGTTCCAAGACCGTAGTTTGTCTCATGACACCTACCGATGCACCGAGGGGATATAGCAGGCCCCTCCCAACACTTACTATGTCCAATTTATTTATCATATCAATTGGGATAAACATAATCAATATGTACATTCATATCTAAATTAATATATTAAATGTAAATAACTTTCCCGAAACATTAAGAAAAAACACTAACCATTCGGGGTTAATTGGTGAATGGTCTAAAGATAGCACATCCATGGAAAAAATAATCATAAAAAAATAAATTGAATAAGGTAGATGATACCATGAAATATTAATCCCAATAATATAATATAATCAACAAGAGTTTTGAAATAGAGGACGATACTCTTATAAAATCTTCGAGTAATTCTGGAAATAAAGACACTTTTAATTTGAAAAGAAGAGTACATTTGGAAACCTCTTTGTATAAAACAAGAAGTGAAGTAAGTTATTATTTTCATAATAAATGAGTTCTTTTATAGGTATAATGGTTTCAAAAAACATAATAGATATTTCCCTTGAAAATAGGTATGATGTTGAGATATTCCCTTGAATCAAGCTTGTAATTCAGAAACAATTTTGAAAGCTCCTTTTGAAACATAGAACTATACATAAAATAAAGAAATAATCTGGTTGGTGTACATATATATAACACTCAAAAAGGATTTATGTTGAGTATAAAATAATATATAACAATTTCATTAAGGTAATTAGACAATGAAAAGAACCGGAATGGAAATGGATGTTCGGGTGGAAAACCCCTTACCTTAACTCCAAACATGGTCCCCTCTTGAACTTATACTCATGGAATAGGAAATTATAATTGTTAATAACTTATTTCATAACCTATTATACATGTATTTAGTTTATAATAATTCTATTTATTTCATTTATTACCTTATTGATAAGTTATTATATTGAATTTTGACGTTCCGAATTGTTCATTTTCTTTATTTTCACAATCAGTTCACTTGTCCATAAGTAAGAGAGTTCATATAAATCTGTAGAATTGAATTCTCTTATTATTTATGATCATCCAAAGGTCGTAGTGGTAATTTATATAGTTTTGTTAGAGGGCATGAGAATGAATTATTATATATATATTTAATGGAAACTATTTCAGTTAAATTGTGGGTTTTGATTACAACGAACTCATTTTTATTTATAACTTAAAACCATTTGTGAAAATGAATTATGGAACCTTATGTAAGGTATATTATATATATAATAATCTGGTTCAACCATAATAAGAATTGTTGAACTGAGATTGATAATAGAAATCAAAATCCCATTGTCTTCGAATGTGGTAAATTGACACATCTAAAATGGTGTTCTTGCTACTTGTATAAATGAAGGTAGAAGGGAGAGATGATGATAAATTATTCCACTAAAATGAAAAAATTCCACTAAATATAAGGTAATGGGGTCATCACATAATTTTTATTAGGAGAGGTAATAGAAAAAGAAAACAAATGAACTTGAAAGGAAAACAAAAGAATTGAAAAGAGGAATATACCTCTGGAACCAAACATCTTTGAGAACCTCTTTAACGAAGAGGTTTTGGTCTTTTTATGAGACCAAGTATTTCTGGACATGGAAGAGGAGGATGGGAGGATATTTGGATAGAATTTTTAGAAGGCACAAGGTTTGAGAGGAGTAAAGAGAAGTGGGAGTGAGAGGGGTTTCTTAATATAAAATTCATTAATTTATTATTTCCCAAGAAGACAAGGAATAGTGAGTCTTCCTTGACCATGAATAGTAATTTTATCATCTGAATTCGAAACAAGTGGGCTTACATCACTCTCGATGTCATGAACAATGCAATTAACTGATATATGATATTTTACCATATTTCACTATTCATAAATATTTCAGTTATTTCAGAAAAATCCAAAAAATTCACCCCAATTTTTTTCGACATGTAGAATTCAAAAATGAAGTCCATTTTTTCAGAAATAATTTTCTAAATGTGGTTAATTTAATATTTAATTAATATCATTCTTTATTAATAATACAACAGTTTTAAAACATTCTTTTACATATTCCAACGCATAGGTATATCATACTTCCACTTGAATATTATATATAAACTATCACATGTAAGGTTACTATTCATTAGGTTATATTACTATTCATAACTTTATGATACTAATCATAAGGGTATGGTAATATTCACCTAAAATTAAGTTTTCCTTATTGGGCTCCAAATAACTTACTAATCACAACTGTGGATGTCGGATTTTCGAAATTCACATCACAGAAGTGACCATGTTTTGTCTTAAGAGCCACAGAGCAATTAGTTCTAAATTATGTTGTGATTTCATGTTATTTTGAAATATGTATAAGAATGGAATTTTAATTAGAAAATATCAGGTAATTATGTTTTCCCCCCTTCAGAAATATCACCTTCTAAATTTCATTTTACAAATAAGGCCAAAAATAGGTGGGGGTACTTTTCATTCATTAATTCATCTAGTTCCGATGTTTCCTTTTTGTACATATGATTCCACCATAGTACCTTGACCAGATGAGTAGTCTTGTTGTGTAGAACATTGTCTCCATGATCCCGAATTTTCACTGGATGCTCCTCATTGGAAAGATCATCCACCAACTCTACCACCTTTGAAGAGAGTACATGTGAAGGGTCAGGTATGTACTTCCTTAAGAGGGATACTTAAAATACATCATGTACTTTCGACATGTTAGGTAAAAGTTCCAGTAGATAGGCCACAACTCCAAATCAACCAAGGATCTCAAAAGGGCCGATATACCTCGGAGTTTTCTTTCCTTTTTTCCCAAACCTCATGACCTTCTTCTGTGGAGATATGAATAGAAATACCAGGTCTCGAACATTGAATTCATGGTATCGTCAATGGTTATCTTCAAAACTATTATATTGACTTTGGGCTTCCTTGATATGCTATTGAATGGTTTTCACCTTCTCCGCCATTTCTTTGACCATTTCAGGTCCTAGCAGCTTACACTCTCCGACTTCATCCCAACACACCAGGGATCTAAATCTTTTCCCATAAAGGGATTCATATGGTGTCATTTAGATACTCGAGTAGAAAATGTTGTTGTATCAGAATTAAACAAGTTGAAGATGTATGTACCACCCTCCTTTGATTTCCCTAGGTCATGCTCTCAACATATCTTCTAGTGTCTGAATAGTCTGCTCAGATTGGTCATCGGTTTGAGGATGATAGGTCGTACTGAAGTTTCGTTCAGTGCTTAGATAATGTTGGAGACCTTTCCAAAACATCAAGGTAAATCTAGGATCACAGTCGGATATAACAAATAGTGGTACTTCAAGCAGCCTTACCACTTAATTGATGTAAATCCGTGCAAGTTGATCCAATTAGAAGTCCCCTTGAATCGCGATAAAGTGAGTTGTCTTTGTAAGGTGATCCACAATGAACCCTATAGCATTGTTTCCTCTGGATTTTCTTGGATGTCTAGTGACAAAGTCCATGGTAATGTTCTCCCACTTCCATATTGGTGTAGGTAGTGGCTACATCATCCCCTTAGACTTTTTCCACTCAACCATCACTTTTTGACATACCAAGAACTGTGATGTATATTTAGCAATCTCCCTTTTAATATTATCCGACCAATAGTTTTCTCATAGGTCTTGATACTTTTTTGTGATACCAGGGTGTATAGAGAAATTAGAACAACGACAATCATCCAATAGTTCACTCTTTATATCAGGAATAATGGGAACACACAGCATCTTCTCGAATTTCAAAATGCCACCTCCATATGCGAATTCAGTCAACTTTCCATCATTTATAACATTAATTTTCATTTAAATATCCTCATCATCAGCCAAATAACATTCAATTCTTTCCATTTAAGAATGTTCGTCAACCATTTTAAAAATTAGTGATGTGTTACTTCATTGATAATTCCCATATCCATCTTTACTATATCCATGAACATAGTATCACTTTTAACTGTCATCTTGTTTAGAATTCCATGGTCCTGTCTACTCAAAGCATATGCGACCTTATTTGCTTTTCAGGGGTTGTTGTGTATTGTGAAATCATAGTCTTTGAGTATCTCAATCAATCTCCTTTGTCTTATGTTGAGTTCTTTTTATGAGAATATATATTTCAAACTCTTATGATCTGTATATCTCTCACATTTTTTACCATAGAGGTAATGAATCCAAATATTCAAAGCAAATATTACTAATGCTAACTCAAGTTCATGAGTTGGATAGTTTTGTTCAGGATGTTTTTGCTTCTTAGATCCAGATAAAATCACTCGATCATTCTACATATGGACAAAACCAATTCATTTCTTTGATGCATCACGATTGATAACAAACCCATCATTCGACGATAGTAGGGTTAGGATTAGAGCATCCACAAACCTTCTATTTGTTTCATCAAAATTTTCTTCACATTATTTTTTCCATACGAACTTTTCTCCTTTTCATGTGGGCTTGGATGTTGGGTTGGATAAATGAGAAATGTTCTGAACAAAACGATGATAAGAACCTGCTAGACCAATAATAATAAGTACCTCAGTTACATTCATTAGAGTAGGCCATTCTTGCACAACCAATTTCTTCATAGGAACTATAGGTATTACATCCTTAGAAAAAATGTGGCTCAGAAAAGAAACTGATTGGAACCAAAAAATCACACTTGCTAAACTTCCCACATAATTTATTTCTTCTAACTGTCTTCAGAATAGTGCGCATGTAGTTTTCATGATCTTCATGGCTTTTGGATTATTCCAGGATATCGTCAATAAACACCACTATAAATTCATCAATTCAATCCCTGAAAACCAAATTCATTAGATCCATGAAGATAGATGGTGCCTTATTTTGTCCAAAAGGAATTATTGTGAACTCAAAATGCTCGTACCTGGTTCGAAATACTGTTTTTGGAATGCCTTCCTTCCAAACAAGAAACTGATTATATCCAGATCAAAGATAATTCATAGAAAAAAATTGAGATCTGTGAAGTTGGTCAAATAAATCATCAATCTATGGAAGAGTATACTTATTCATTATTGAAATTGCATTGATCTCCATGTAGTCAATGCAAAACCTCATAGACCCATCATTCTTCTTAAAGAAATAAATAGGGTCTCCCCATGGATAAACACTAGGTCAAATAAATAATTTTTCACTGAATTACACTAGTTGTATATTTAGTTCAACTAACTCCTCAGTGGCCATTCTATATGTGGTCTTTGATATGGTCTTTGAGACAGATATTATGTCAATGGAAAACTCAATTTCCCACTCTGGAGGATGTCCTGGTAAATCCTCTGGAAAGACATCAACATATTCTTATACAATAGGTACATCATCTATTAGTAAATTCTTCTCCACATCCCCCATTTATTTAATTCCCCTCCCCCAAATAATTGAGTTCAGTAGAGAAACTAGGGGTGGATCTCAATGAGAAACAAATAGTGAGGTTTATACTCTAAAAATAAGGGATTATACACCATTCTCGAAAATTGTAACTTCCTTCTTCATGCAACAAATATTCGTAAAATAATTTTATATCCATTTCATTTCAAGAATTATATAATAGTCATCCATTGGTATAATGATAAGGTAAGTAACTAATGTACATTTATGTGTAATGAGGGGGGACTAATCGACATGCCATTATTGAAATGATACATCTACTATGGGTTTTGATTGATAACAAAATTATTAAATCAAATTCGATATATCTAATTTTCCAGGAAAATTGCGAAGAAATAAATGAATAAGATAATCCAGAGTAGAAAAAAGTATTGGCCCAGTTGGACGAAACAATCAGTGTACCTGCCACCACTTTTTTAAGAACATCCTCCTCCGTAGTTGTGACTGCTTAATATTCACCTTTCTACCTTGGTATTCTTTGGGGAACATTTCTCTAACACATAGGACATTAATGTGTGTAATTTCCCACATCCCTACAATTGTAGCACAGAACATTGGTAGCTTCTTTCTTCCCCTTACAATCCCGATATAGGTGCCTTTTTCTCTACCCGTGTAATAGACTCCCATTCCCTTTAGGAATATTCCAGGGTGTTTCTTCCCAAAATTAATTCATATTGGAAATTCAACTCTTCCCTTCTTCCCCATTTCATGATTTCTATTCCTAGAGTTTTCAGCAACCCTCTTCATCTCTTATATTCCCTTAAAGTCATAATACATAGAGAATTCATTTTTTATCTCGATAGAACTTGAGACTAAATCATCATATGATGAGAAACATTAGGAGACTAGAGACCTTCAGAGGAATGGTTTTAAACCATCAAAGAATCGATCAATTTTACTCCTTGGAATATTAATTTATCCCACAACATGCCTTTCCAGCCTTGTAAAGTTGGCTTCATACATGGAATCATTTTCATCCTCCTTCTACCTTAGAATAAAGAATATCTTCTCCATGTATGCTCGCTGTTCATGAGGAAAATATTTTTTTAAGGATATTTCTTTAAAATTCCCCAATAAAATCTCTTTTATTTCTACCTCCTCTTTTGGGTTTTGGATTAATGACCACCACTGATCTGCAACTCCAATTAGATGATAAACTGGCATGACAACCTTCTCTCTTTCATAACATCCCAAAGCATGAAATTTCATCTAAAGGAAAAATATCCATTGATCTACTACAAATGGGTTTGTAGCCCCATTGAATGGTGGATTTTGTTATCGCATAAACCAATCTGACATATCTCCTCCACATGGTGGATCCGGATGCTTTATACGGGTAAGGTTATTGTTCATAACCTGAGTAAGTTGTCCCTGTATAGTTATGAGTTTCTCAGCACCAGTCATAGAACTAGATCCAACATAATTATCCTGAATTGAAGGGAAATCCCTATAGGGGACATGTGAATTCATGTGGTTTCCATTACTTCCACTAGGGGACACCTCTAGATAATGGAATACACTATATTAGGATATGAATCATAATTTATAATCTTAACTTAACAAAATACATACCATAAATTGAAATCATACTGAACGATAAGCCCATAATCACAATATTGGATTCTCTGAGGAAACTTTTACATTTAAATCCTTCATAATGGATAGTAAAGAAAATTTGAATTATCCTTAACATATCCCCCATGAGTTTTGTAACCAAGAGTGCAACAAGGCCCCTTGTTGTGTAAAAGGATACCACGGGTCAAGCCCGAAACTCTTATCAGATATTTCACACCTAGGTATATCTGTGCAAGATCCACCTCTACCTACTCGTATCCGTACAAGGATATATTGTAACAACACAAGTTTTCATAGTATTTTATTTTCTTTAAATTCAATAGCTTGCGCTACACGCAACACCGAGTTCAGGCACACCACCACTTACCAAACTAGCTGTTCAAAAGTGGTTATGAATAGTATTAAATAGATTTTGAATTTTATATACTCCATATAATTTTAACATATGTATTATGTGTTTCATAGTCATATAATAAGAACAAATTAAAATTTTCAGATAAAAATGTATTTTTTTAAAAATTCAATTTTACCACATTTTAATGGAGAACCCATTTTAAATCCAATATTTTACCGTTTATCATTTTCATTTTGACAAAATAAAATTCTTCTTTAGAATATGGACAAAAAAAATTACTTTGGAGAATTTTTTTGTATTTTTCTAATAATATTCAATTTATTTATGAATATTGAGAAATAATTTATTTTAATTGAAAACTTCCTTTTAATATAATTTATTTATATATTTATATTGTATTTTAAATTGGTTTTTAAGTGTAATTAGATTATATTTTTACCCGTTAATCCAATATTGGTCATTGGAATTAATTTCAATTTGAAATTATATATAAACAAGTGTCAAACTTTTGATAAATATTGTTTCCTAAAAGCACACTATTTGTTTTGACAACTATAATTAATTTAAATTTAATTAATGAAAATTATATGTATTGAATTTTTTAAAATAGACATCATTTTTGAATTTGGTATACCAAATATATCTTAGGCTGAATTTTTTTTATTTTTCTGAAAAACATCAATTTTTGATGAATAGTGAAACCACTTAGTAGTAGTTAAAAAACTGACTTTTCAATTTTTATTCATTTTTACCTCTTCATTGAATTGAATTTAAGAAATACAACATACATGGTTGTTACTAATATGTATAATTTGGTTCAATAGGATGTAAATATTTTTTGGTAAATAGTATCTTTTTACTTTTATTTACCGCGGTTAAATGTAAATATGGTAATTCAAGGTCAAAATAATATTATAATAATACAAAATTACCATAACACCTTTCCTAACCTTATTGGTTGAGTCATTTATGACCATGGGCATCTTTGAGTCAATTTTGGGACTCCATTGAGCAACTTGAGAGTGATAATGACACTTTAGATTAATTAACTTTAAGGACAAAATGCCATAAACAAATATATTTTAGTAAATTAATTTTTTGAAGGGGTTATATAAATTATCTTTTAGACTATACATATTAATTGGAATTATAAAAATATTTCCTACATCATGGTATTTTTTTTATAATTTTTAGACATCAAATAAATTATATTATTTATGACACAGTAATGATGTAGTATTTACCTCATTAATAAATGATATAAATAAATAAGATTATAAATTTTAAAACAATATCCAAAACCTATCCAATTCTTATTGGATGATTTTAGTTTTACAATTAGTCATCTTCTCATATAATTTAATTAGTTTTGGACCTTTAGAAACCGAATATAATTATATAATAAAATAATAGTTTCACATTTTCCTAAAGATCCCATCGCACCCGTTATAAAAATACCTCACTTATAACCAATTCCACACATGTCTAAAGCCAATTGGATCATCCAAAACCTGACCAAATAAGCTCTCAAGATCCCTATACTCTTCCTAGAAGCCTTACTTTAGGCATAAGGCACTTTAAGAAGACCTTTTGGGTCAAACCAAAGGGAGTTAACCAAATTATATGTAACAGTTTCTCTTAAATTCTTTTCTTTTATTATAATTATCAAACCCCTAAACTCTTTTTGTTACTTTATTTTATAACAAAACAAATATCCAAAATATACTAGGATGTTTTTATGATAAGTATTCGAACTACACTTACACACACCTCCATCAAATGGGTGATTAACATACTATTTCTTTGGGTGGAAAACTAACGCCTCACGAAACGATGATTGTTCGATTATCACATACTGCCTATCATGGTGGCCATAAAGATGAAACTATATTTATATATCATATATATTATTTTTATTTTTTATTTATGCTTCTGTATTTTTCTTTTAAAGCATACCTTTATGGTTTCCATTATGGGTAAACGCGATAATTTCATTTGAGGAAGTGCAGACTACTACCCCCTCAAAGTGATATGACACGTTCATACCATACCTGGGACATATAAAGGATGGATTTATTGAAATTATATTTTATATTATACTGGAATTATTATATAACTATGTATCATTATGTTTTAATTCCATTAGAATACAAAATAGAAATGAAAGTAGCGTTCATGCGTTCGTACGGCTTACCGTCTCCATGAACGGTGCATTTCATTTCTTATCTCCAAATGTTATGTACTATTATAAATACATATATATACTAGATATATAATATATATATGATATCTAAATAATGTATATTATTATGGAGATAATGTAATTTTTACCACATGGAAAAGTCGTAATTATAACAAGTTCATTTTGACTCAAGTTCTGAACACCGATAAAATATCCAATATGAAATCAAATAATTAACTAATTGTTATAGCAAGGTAATAAGTGATATAAAAGGAATAATATACTTGAAAAATTTTCTTAATAAATTATAAAGTAATTTATTATTATTATTCAGTAATAATAAGGAACATACAAGACAAGTGAGACTTGTGGTAAGGTGTTTCTTATCTCACTTTTAATTCCGTCATATTTCCATTGTTCGCATATTATTTATTGCATGTGGTATATTGTGTAATTCCATTTGATATATTTTATCATGATTCTGTTTATATTCATGGTATTATGTGGTTAATTTTGTGGTTATTAACTTTTGTTCATACGACTCGATTGATTACAACGAAGTAAGGGTTTTTCATATCACTTTTATTCTCATGAGATTCATGCTATATTGGCCACTATTTTGTTCTGTGTGGAGTATGTACTACCCCGAATTGTATTATTTTTGTAACATAATTTAATGTATCGGTATTTACATCTTCATTGTATGATAATTATTTCATGGGTTGTATGGTTAATAAGTCCAAATCGGTAAGAGAATTTCAAATTTCAATTTCCACTCACTGGGCTTTACGCAAACTTTTTTGATTATTTTAGTCCATGGTTATGTGTGGAATCACTATTTATTCTTTGTGTAGTAATTCACTCTACCCTTTCTGTTGATATACATTTGATACACATAATCAATCAATTGATAAATTCTCAAATCATAGATATGAACGTGAGAAGATTAATTTTAACTCAATCTCCATTTATTGAGTTAAACATCCAATTAATTGGTGCTGTTTTTAAAAGAATATGTGTGAATGTCCTCTGATTGATTTACACTGAATATACAATAATATTGAGTGTGTTTATATTTGTCACACATAATTATGTCGTTGAATTATCCTTAACCCAAGGATATGGTCTTTATAATAGATTTCATGTCAATTTATATTCCATTGAGACATCTTTGTTGATATACACCAATTCCATTTATATGGTTAATATAATATACTTTGACATAGTATATCATGAATCCCTTTATTCTCATGATATTATAATGTTTTTATTACTTTAATTATTTTTATTCAAGTGTCTCTCTTTTGGTTAGGAACTCTAACTGAAATATCTTTTTAAATGGTTTAATGATTTATTATTATAAATCTTTCTCATTAATGTCCATTTTTTATAAATGGTTTTAGGGATTTATTTATATTAATAATAATATTTTTAAATTAAAATTTCTTTTAAAAGTTTCAATTTGGTATGGGACACTTTGATTCCAAAATATATTTTAAACGTCTTCTTGAAAAATAATTTGACTTTTAAATGTTTTCAATAAAAAGGGGAGATATTTCTCTCAAATAGTTTTGATGATTACATTCATCTATATAAATATCCTTCGTTATTCTTGATTGAGGTTAATCTGTTACAATAAAATCTTTTATATAGTATTGAATGAGTTATGTTTGACTGTGGATATGATATTTTTATACCATTCATGGTTTGTGGATAAAGTATTGCCATTTTGTATGATAGTTTTAATATGAATGATTATGTTATGTTTAAAACTATTCATATGAGGAATGAACTAGACTTAGTAAGTGATGGGTGGAACCCACTATAGTGCTTCGATGCATCGGTAGGTCTTATGAGACAAACTAGTGTCTTGGCACAAGGACTTGACAAAAACATTTTTGTATTCTTGGCATCAGGCCTTGACTATGTGGTTATGATGTCTGGCATTCTGAATTCCATCATTATGAGATTAACTATTGATATTTAATGTGGTTATTGGACTAGTATAATACCCATGACTTTGTTTTATTATGGAATTATTTACATAGCTCATATTCCTACCATAAAGTTTTCATGTTTATTATTTTAAAAGGCATGTGTTTTCAATTATTCACCATGCCTAATGTTTATATTATCATCCACTATATTTTTTACTCTTACTGAGCATTTGAGCTCACCCCTTTCTCATGTTTCATTTTCCCATGATATGAAGAAGTTAGTTATGAGTGACTTCAAAGAATAATCGTGGAAGCTTGGATGTTTTTAATGGAGTAAATTGGTGTTGTTTTTCTTTTCATGTTTTAATGTTGAACATATGTATGTATCTTGTTTCCAATACTACTAAACTGATCAGTCCTTCGGGACATGATTCCTTTTAATCATGACAAAGTATAAAAATAATGCACCGACTCAAGGATTCTAGGGTCGGGGCTTTATAGTTGGTATCAGAGAAAGTTTAGTACAAACCATGGAAACTAGATTTAGATAAACTCTAATTAGAGCACATTACCCTAATATGGACATTGAGGATTAGTATAGAAGAACTTCCTAGAATCTTGGTAATGTAAAGATTATGTGTATTTTTCAAGCAGTACATCTCTATTTGGTTATGAGCAGGTAGAGGCGGCTCTGGCACAAATGTACCTAGGAGTGAAAACTATGACAAGGAGTTTTGGGCTTGACCCGAGGTATCCTGGTACACGACAATGGGCCTTGCTGCACTCTTGATTACGACACTCCTGGAGGACATGCTTAATATAATTTACATTTTCATTACAAATAGATTTTAAGGATTTTAATATAAGATGATAATAAATGACCTTGGTTAATCTTAAGGTTTTTTAAATTAAAAATAAGGTGTCATGATATTATCAAAATGATTTTATGACTATTATTACTCACACAATGATCTCTTGTTTTAGTCAAAGGCTGGATTTCAAGGAAGTCATAGTAGCATTGAGCATGATGTACATGGTTTGAACAGTGGTGGAAAATAGAAAAAAAGTGGAATGCTTATAGGCGTAAAACATATTGTGTTTATGCTTAATCAGTTTTCCAAAAATATGATCAACAACATATATATTAACCAACTCCCCGACTCAATAAAGAAGAGAGAAGTGGTGGATGATATGAGCTCCATCATTGAAGACCATGGAGAAATGAAATCATATTTTCCATCATGTAGGAAATGTCGAAGGAGATTCCTAGGAAGGTGTCTTAATGGAAAAAAGAAATTATTTTTGTGTGGGAAGGAATGACATAAATTAAATAATTGCCATGGAAAAATGAAGGGTACTATAGATGAAAATAAAAATTGTCCCAACAATCCATTTATAGTCATTTTCTATAAATGTAGGGGACCTGGCCATTAAACTAGTGAATTTAATATTCTATAAGATATCCTCTTGGTAATGGGAGAAGGTATGTGGAAATAAATGGATGGAAAAATGTTTAAAAGTATTAGTGCTATTGTTGATGGGATTACATTGGAAGAATTTTCTCTTGTATTTGTAACCCTATAGTTTGTCATGTGCGAATGATATTTGAAGAATAATTGTCTTTTCTCTTGTGGATATAGTTATAAATAACAATTTGGTTTTAAATGATCATTGAGTTTAAGGAAATTATAAGTTATTTAATTTTGGGATGAAAATTGTGATGTATGAGATAACATTTTTGGTTAAATTATGTTATGGTTATTTTGATGAATTTATTTCATTTTTTTACTTTTATAAAATATAGATTTTGAAAAAGGACAACATGCATACTGTGTCAGAACCTGTTACGTCGGACAAAGATGTGGGGATCGAACCCACAACTAGAGTGCGATTGAGATTTATCGCTTACCACTGGACTACGTGAAGTCCCGGGTTAGTGTGAAAATTTCTTTTAAGTTAAATGATTTTATTATGTTGATTTGGGACCTAATGTATTATAAAATGGATTTCCTTAGTATAAGAAAAATATTTGGTGATAAAGTGATAAATATTATTTTGGAAGACGTTTGCTCTGTGGGGAACACTATATACCAAATGAAAATAGAATACTATGAGATTTCATTTAACGAGTAATGGTGGAGTTTTATCTATATTTTGGGTTATTTATGGAAATGATTAACCTATCATAGATAATATGTTATTAGGTTAATTACTTTTGAGTATGTGACTTTCAGGGTAGTCAATGTCATTTGGAGATACAATTTAACATGGAAGACTAAATAACCAAATTATTCTTTGTTTAGGGTTTCAAAATTAGTCTGGATTATACTGAATGATTTTAAGGAAAATTGTTTATTGAATGGTATTTATTTAACATTGGGTATTTTTGGTTTAATTTTAGAAATTAATATTAGTATTTCATTCTCTAAAGTATTGTCCTTTTTTGGGATCATCTGATCTTTTATACCCATTTTGGTTTTGGTTAATCTCTAATGAAAAGGGAAATATATAGTTCATCCATTCTAGATTATGTGATTCTCTATAAGTTTATTCCATCACTTCAGGTGTGATTAAGTCATCTTTTATACTCATCATTTGGAGTGAATGATGAGTTTGTGGTAAAAATTAGATGAAGGATTAAACTCTACTTGTCATGTATATTTTTGTTTTATTATTCTGTGAATAAATTAATTTTTAAACATTAGGTAAGGGGGTTTAAAACCAAAAATTTGTTATCCTAATGCTTTATGTTTTTCTGAACCAATGATATTTTAAATCGTCCTAGATTGATGGATTTGAGACCCTCAATATTACACTTTTTTGTGATTGAAAACCTCAATCACTCCCTATATATATTTACATTTTCCTCCAATTATATGTCTCTAATTTCCACCAATGTTCTCCTAATCTAGATCATAATTTTGTGGTGATTTTTCCATCTCATTTTTACTCTTATTAAGACTAAACATTATTAACCCAATTTCCGATGTGGGTTTTACACAAAGGAATTTTTCTATTTTGAAACCATTTGTTTTGAAATAAAATTTTCAAATTGTGAGGACACAATTTATTGAAGGAGGGGATAATGTAACACCCCAAGAATTCATAGTAAGTTTTTTTCATTAAATTCAATAGCTTGCGCTACATGCAACACTGAGTTCGATCGCACCACGACATACCAAACTAGCTGTTCAAAAGCGGTTATGAATAGTATTTACTGGATATTGAATTTTATATACTCCATATAATTTTAACTTATGTATTATGTGTTTCTTAGACATATTATAAGAACAAATTCAAATTTTCAGATAAAAATTTATTAAAAAAACAATTTTACAACCTGTTAATGGAGAACCCTTTTAAAATAAAATATTCGCCCCTTTTTTCAATTAATTTTTAGAAAATAAAATTTATCTTTAGAATTGGGACATCAAAATTTACTTTGGATAAAATTTTGGTATTTTTCTAATAATAATCACTTTTTTATGAATAGTGAGAAACACTGTATTTTAATTAAAAACTGCCTTTTAATATAATTTATTTGTATAGTTAGATTATATTTTTAATATCTTTTGAAGTTTAATTATATTATATTTTTACCCTTTAATCCAATTTTGGTCATTGTAATTAATTTCAATTGAAATTATACATAAATACGTGTTAATCATTTGATAGATATTGTTTCGTAAAAACATGATATTTGTTTTGACAACGGGAGTTAATTTTAAATTAATTAATGAAAATTCTATGTTCTTAATTTGTTAAAACAAACATCATTTATGAATTTGGAATACCAAATATAGTATATGCTGAATTTTTTATATATTTTTAAAAAACATCAATTTTTGAAGAATAGGGAAATCACTTAGTAGTAGTTAAAAAACTGAACTTTTCATTTAAATGAAATTTTACCGCTTCTATGAATTGAATTTCAAAAATAAGACATAGATTTTTGTTATTAATAAGTATAATTTGGTTCAATAAGATGAAAATAATTTTTGGTGAATAGTAACTTTTTACTTTTATTTACCACGGTTAAAGGTAAATACTGTAATTTAAGGTAAAAATAATATTATAATAATACAATATTACATTAACACTTATCCTAACCTTACTGGATGACTTATTTATGACCATGGGCATCTTTGGGATTATCTGATCTTATTATAACCATTTTGGTTTTGGATAATTTTTAAATGAAGTGGAAATATATAGTTCCTATTTTGTAGAGTATGAGAATCTTTAAAAGCTGATTCTAGCACTTCAGATGTGACCAAGTCAACTTTAATACTCATCATATAGAGAAAAATTGAGTTTGAGGAAGAAATTTATTAAAGGAAGAAACTCTACTTGACAAGTATGTATGTTTCCTTAGGTTATTATTCTATGTAATGTCCAGGAATTTTTGTATATATATTTTTAATTATATATAATTATTTGAAGATCACAAAATCTAACGACGGGTGATTCTGAGGCCCGAAGTTCCCAATATATTTCATCGATGTTTTGTCAAACTTCAAATAGCACGCATAAGTAGTTTTCTTGAAATAGCAGGATTACACTTAAATAGTTACCCAGATCAAAAATCCGGGTGCACCATATCACTCAAAAGGGCAGGTTTACCCTAGGCGCGACTTAAGATTTGTCGGTGTGGGCCTCCTATGGGAAAACTCGAAAATGGAATAACCATAAATAAAATAAATAAGTAATGTTATTTTATTTCTAAAATGCTTATAACTCACGAATGGTTAATCTTATTAAAAATCTGAGACAACTACTGAGATCATGAGAGTATGCTCTCTTTAGGAAGATACTATCATTGGCCGGAGCGGGCCACCAATGAAAGTTAGGTTTTGACTGTAAATAAAATAACTCAGTGACAATTACTTTATTGATATAATCCATAACTTTGAAACGATATGTCAGATTAAAAATCCGAGAGTACGGTTGTGTTCGTTGGGGCATTTTCACCTTAGGAAGAGCTCAACCATGACCGGTGAGGGTCATGGATGAATGTTATTAATTTATTGAAACTTTTTCAATGTACAATTAGTAAACGCATGAATGGTGTTTTATAACTTTTGAACTGGTGCTTGGATTAAAAATATGAAGGCACCATTGAACTCGTAGCGTCGGGATTTGCATAAGTGAGGTTTAACCTCGATCGGAGTGGGTAGAGAGAAGAAGTTGGTTTTTTGCATTGTTTGTGGAGGATTAAATAAAATAAAAATATTTTATTTTCTGTATCCTCCATCCTCTCCATTTAATTTTTGGGGGCATGGACCAACAAAGGGTGTTCAGGAATTTAAATGATGGGCATTAAATAACCTGTTACACAAAATATGGAACCAAAAATCCCTTAAATTAACTGGATTCATTAGTATTAAGTAAATAAATCACCACCTAAACTAAGAGTTATATTAACTCTTCCATGGGTTTGGGTGTTTGTTTTTGTTGGAGAATGGAGCAGCCTGATCTTGAGGCTCTGGATGAATAATGGATCTCACAATCGAGAACCGAAGATTGTCATTCGAGTAGTGTTGTTGGAATCTTATTGAGGGAATGATGAACCCCGACCCCCCATCAGTTGCGAACGTTCTCTAATGGTTTTTAGAGGTAGGGTTTTTATTTTATTGTATGTTAAATAGCTATTTATTAATTCCACCTTTTCTTGATTCTCAACAACGATGGACAAAAAAACATGGTCATCGATCCCCACATCGACCATGATTCTTTTTATTTCGTTCTTCATGTGTTCTCCAACACCAAATAAATAAGCACGCTAAAAACATAATGTTTCATTGAGCACAAAATATAGACGTAAGGATCACGACTTGAGGATCTCAAATCTGCGGTTGTCACATTTTTTGGGATTAGAACAAAGACATGGAATCCCATGGAAGGGGAAACATGGAAGTGTGATTTCTGGCGTGTGTTCAGGGCGCGACTAGCCAGAGGTGGTGGCGACGGTTCATGTTGTGCGGAATAAGGCTGGGTGTTTAGGGAGTTCCTAATTGGGAGAAGAAAATGTGAAGGAATGAGTTAGATTGGTGTGAGAAATAAATTTAAAGGGAACAAAATTAAAATAGAAATAACTTGTAGATTGGGCATCCGATTGACGCGCCATTTGTTGCGTTTGAACCCTTACGACATAGAGTTCCTTTGGGTTACTCCTTTGTGGAGCTTAGTGGTGGTCAAGTTATGACCTGTATCTTGAGAAAAGATTCTACGGAGCTCGAGCGCACCGATTGCGAGGAATCATGTGGCATGTTGTAACGTGAAGAAAGAACATCGATCCTATGTGGTTCAGCACTTAGCGATCTTGTGTGGGTCAGTGCATACCGATCATGTGTGGGTCATATCCAGTGTGGGTCAGTGCTCAATGATCTTATGCAGGTTAGTTCATACCAATCATTTGAGGGTCATAGGGGGTTACATACCTATCGATATTGTGTGGGTCAGAAGCGGTGCCACTTAACAGAATAAGATGATTTATCCATACAACTAATCATTTGTACTTATATACTTATGTTATACATGATTGTGAGCTGAGTCACTTCTATCATCATGGTGTTACCCGTTTGGTATATCTATCATCATGGTGTTACCTCTGTGGTACATCTATCTTCTTGTTGTTAACTGTGTGGTACATCTACCATTGTGGTGTAGTCTTTGTAGTGTTACATGTGTGGTACTTCAATCTCAGTGGTGTTACCTGTGTAGTACTTCTATCTCAATGGTTTTAACTGTGTGGTATCCCTAACTTTGTGTTGTAACCTTTTTGGTATTCTTCCCTTATGAATGAGATGTGTATACCTTGATAACTTAGGTATATGTAGGGGAATATACCAAAGTAGAGATGTAGTTTTGCTTTGTGTTATTTCCTTTTTGGAACTGAAGGAGACCTACAAGGTCTCGGTTCCCTAATGAGTATCGTTATACTCACCCCTGCACAAGCTATGCTTGTACCTTGTTGTGTCTTATATGGACGATAGAAAGCATTGATCAAGGCTGAGTGGGCCAGGACTAGATGGTACTCAGAGGTGGACGATATGACATGATGTGATGCAGGGACTACTAATTTTGAGCTATACCTACCCTTTTGGTATGATCATTGGTGGACGATCCTTGAGATTTTTCCCCTTTTAAATTGTATTTTTACTTTTTTGTTGTACTTGTACTTCTAGTTGGGCTTGTATTCAGGCCCCCTTAACTTTCAGAACACTTTTACTACTGCCAATTACATTTTGGTTACATCTTGTTGAGTAAAATTATGTGTTTATCTATAGGTTTAAAGGAAATGCCTTCCCATTTAGGGATACGCCTTTCTAGTGCTAGTCACGAAACCCTGGCCTATAGAAGGTGGGAATGGGGTGGTCACCGCACCAGCCCTGAGGGACTGGTCATGAAAAAGTGGTAATAGAGGAGTCGGTTCAACAGACTAATTAAGACTCTGAACTTTTCTATGTGGAGCAATGTTGTTTAAGTGTTTTTTGTGTTGTTTTTCACTTCGGGGTGTCCAATGTTGGTGTGACAGCCGACATATCCATACACCGAGACCATGAATTGTGATTTCCGACTCGGCGAAAAAAAATACTGATTGTGTGTGTGTTGGAAATTCTTTTCATAGGTTTCTTTGGAGTCAGATCACCATGTATAACATAATGATCATGGATCACCTACTCCTTATTAGGATGTCGCCATGTAGAAAACCTGCTTGGATTCTCGAGAGAGTATATGATGATGACCCACCAGGCGAAGAGGCTCTATTGTGGGACCCTCGTGCCGTGTTGTCACCTTCAGGTGGTGAACCAGCAGCACAACCAACCATTGGGAAGTAGTTAGCAGAAGATTCTACTAGGGGACCGTGCATGCTGACTGAGCATGTTTGATGAGTTCCAGCAGCAAAGGCCTCTATGGATTCAAGGTAATACAGATCCCCAGGAAGCTGAGAACTGGCTAGAGGCTATAGCTAGAGTTTTCCACATAGTTGGGACAATAGTAGATAAAATGGTGATCCTAGCTTCTTGTCTTTATCAGTGAGTGTCTAGGAGGATGGTTCACAGGGTGATGAGGCTTCGGTACCTGGACCATTTCCCGAGATGGTACATTCTGGTAGTGTATCAGCTATATCAGTGTCCGTTAGTTAGAATTTACAACCTGAAGCACCAGTAGAGGACACATGTAGGTTTATTGCCTTATATGTGTTTCAACATTAGATACCCCTCAGGTTCCGAGGTGAGCCCGACACAGAGGCAGCTAAGGAGTGGCTAGAGGAGGTTGCTGATAGTTACCTAGAGCTTCTACAACTTCTATAGGATGACATGTCAGTAGCTGAGTATTCATCGAGGCGTACCCACCATCCTATGTACTTGATAAATAGAGTATGGTTAGTTCTTCAGGGATTAGACCTATGATTGCGGTGTGTTTAGGGACATTCGAGCTATCACTATTCCTCTATGCATTCCAACTTAAGTTTGGTAGGTAGAAAGAACATTTGTGGTTGAACGTTATTTGGATGAGCGAATGCATCCAATGAATGATAACAGTGGGAATGCAGGAAATAGATGCCAGTCTTAGAGACCTGGGCATGTATAATGTTTTGGGTAGAGGAAGTGTTAAGGACAGATGAATCTGCGGGGTGCAGACATGGAAGCAGAGCAAGGAGAGCAGCATGGGGTGGTGTAAATTTCGACATGTTACAAACACAACCCCTATGTGGTCCCCACAAGGCTCAGGGAGCCGGAGGATAGGACATGGGATCAGTTTCATGGGATCAAGTAGTGTTACCCAAGGGAATTAGAAATGATTCGAGGTATCATCTGTGTCTACTACTCACTGCAGTATCAACAGATACAAATACCAATCATTCCTACCTTCCACAAATATTGTTCAAGACCTAGAGTTTCTGTTTAAATAGTTCAAATGAACATTAAATCTAATGATACATTTGGTAGGAGACTTGATAATTACACTTATGCCGACAGTGTGATCTGACCCTTGAGGCGAGATTTTCGGTTAAAACCTATTTGTGGTATCATCGAGGCATTAAGACGTTATTTTTGGTATGAAATAGACATATATAGTTCATACTCAGATTAACAGTTTTAGGGGGAAAAATTTGGTTTATCTACAATGATGGAATGGGGTTTTCATTGGTCGGTGAAAAAGGAAACCCTGGCAGCACATGATAATATCATGAAAACGAGGGTGCAGCTGATCACTCTTAAGTTGTCCAACCTTACCCTCATGTAAGTAGGAGTTTTGAGTTTTTCGTTCCCAACAGTATGGGAAGAGTGTGGGGAAATCGTTTCAAAATATGTTTCCATGAATACCTCCCTGAAGGAGAGATACTTCTGCTTTGGTTGGGTACTACCATATATTTGAAGCAGGCTTCTCTAGGGTTTTGGCACGCATGTCAGCTATGGCGATGAAGGGTAGACTTTCTTATGGACGGAGAAGTGTCAGCTGAGAATTAAAATTTTGAGACATCGACAATGGATAGAGTTCCTCCAGGACTATGACTTTTAGATAGTCTATACACATGGGAAAGGGGACATGGTAGTAGACACACTCAGCAGAAGCTTTTGTCTATAACAGCTGAGTGAGGCATCAGATCAGCTAATCGCACTTCAAATATCCTTCATGGATAATGATAGAGCATCTTACCTCTAGTCTATGACTGTCACTCCCCCAATTCCACAATGAATTCGAGAGGAATAGCTTGGGACGTTGACTATGAGGCCCCACGTGCTTAGACATCCTCAGGATGGTATCTTGAAGGATTTTTTAAAGATGGAGAGGACTTCAACCTCTTCAGAGGTCGCTCCATGGTTCCAGTGATGCTTAAGGATGAGATATTATGGGAGACCATGTATTCCTACAGGTCTCACCCCAATGAGGATTACAGTGGTTTGGTCGAGCGACAAGCTATCTCTGAGGTTCATCAGACCATTAAAGATTCTCAAAAGAGTGGGTGAGATGGCATACCATATATCTCTTTCCCCACAGATGCACCAGGTGCATAATTTTTCCTTGTGTCGTAGCTGAGGAGATGCAAGCATGATCCATCGTACATTATCGACTAGGGAAAGATGATCTTGAAAAATGGGGTGAATTTTATGGATTTCCCAATGGAGATAGAGGACTAACTAAAGTGAGTCATTCTAGGGTGATAGATACCTCTGGTGCGCATTTTCTGATAGCACAAGAACCTCCAAAAGAGAAAATGGGAGCAGGAGGCTCAAATTTGTGCTCAGTGCCCCCATTTGTTTCCTTAGTCTAGGGTTTGGATTTTGGGGACGAAAGGACCTAAGGTGTGGAAAATGTAATGTCCTAGAATTACTATACAATATTTTAATTTATATAGAATTATTTCAAGAATTTGAAATTTTACAGCACATTATTCTGAGGCCCGGAGTGCCCTGAATGGTCCATCGATGATTTGTTAAACTTTAAATAGCCCACGAAAGAAGTTTTCCGAAAAAATCGAAATAACTCTTAAATGGATGCCCAGATCAAAAATATGTGGGCACTGTTGTGCTCAGGATGGTGGGTTTACCCTAGGTGCGACTTATGTTTAGTCGTCATGGGATTCCTATGGGAAAACACAAAAATGGAATAACTATAAATAAAATAATAAAATAATGTTATTTTATTTTTCAAATGCTTATAACTCATGAATGGTTACTAAAATTAAAAAACTGAGACCACCACAAAGCTCATGTGGGTATTCTCTATTTAGAAAGATAATAACATTGGTCAGCATGGGTCACCATTGAAAGTTAGTTTTTGGTTGTAAATAAAATAAATAATTGGTAATTATTTTATTGTTAAAATCCATAACTTCTAAATGATAACATAGATTAAAAATATGAGAGTACCATTGCGTTCGTTGGGGTGTTTTCTCCTTATGCAAATTATAACATCAACTGGCGTGGGTTGAGGGTGAATGTTATTAATTTATTAGACATTTTTTAGTGTACGTTCAGTAAAAGCACGAGTGGTATTTCCTATATTTTGAAATGGTTCTCGTATAAAAAATCCAAAGTCGTCGTTGAACTTGCTACATCGGGACTTGCTTAAGGACGGTTTAAAATTTACCAGAGTGGGTTAAGAACTTAAGTTGGTTTCTGTTTTTTTCATGGAGGATTAAATAAAATAAATTTATTTTATTTTATGTATCCTCCCACCTCTCATTTTAATTTTTGGTAGTGGGGACAATAGTAAGTTGGTCGACCATTTAAATTCTTGGGATTAAATGCCTGGTTACACAAAATGTGTAACCACAATTACCTTTAAATAATAGAATTCATTAGTTATAAATAAATGAATCAACACGTTAACTAAGAGTTATATTAACTCATACTTGGGTTTGGGTGTTTGTTTCCATTGGCGAATGTAAGAGCTAGATCATGAGGCTCTTGGTGAAGAACAACTCTCACAATCAAGAACCGAAGATTGTTGTTCAAGCGGCGTAGTTAGAAGATTTTTGCGGGAATGATGAACACAGACCCACCTTCAGTCGTGAACATTATCCAAAAGATTTACATGGTAGGGGGTTTATTTTGTACCATGATAAATATCTATTTTTTAATTCCTCTTGTTCTTGATTCTCAACAATGATGGCCAAACTAACATGGTCATCAATATGCACATATACCATGATAATTTCTATTTATTTATTCACACATTCTCTATCACCAAATAATTAAGCACAAAAAAACTTAATGTTTCATTGAGAACGATATACAGATGTGGAAATCATGACATGAGGATCCCGAATCTGCAGTCGTCACATTTTTTGTGATTATAATGAAGATGAAGTGGCCCACAGAAGGGGTTGCATGGTGGTACAATTTTTGTCATGTGTTCAGGGAGCCACTAGCCAATAGTGGTGGCAGTGGTTCTGGTCATGCAGAAGAAGGTTGCGTGTTTAGGGAGGCGCTAATTGGGAGAAGAAAACGTGAAATAATGAGTTAGATTGGTGAGTGAAATATGTTGAAAGGCAATACAATTAATATAGAAATAAATGAAAATTGAGGGAATGGGTGATTTATTCCAGCGTTTAAGAAGGGGATCCAAATCATGGATTTATTTTTATAATTAGTAAAAATAAATAAATAAATAAAAAATTAATTAATAATAATAATAATAAAATATTGTTATTATAACTTTTGTTGATATAGCATCGTTTTGTCTGCAACTTCTTTGTGTGATCTCGGTTTCATGAGTCGTCAACGGCAGTGCTACCCTAACTCCGAGGCAGACATTCCTAGTCCAATATTGAATGTCCTTTTTGGGTTTTCAGATTGAGTACCTGAAGAGATCATGAAATAAAAGATTTAATATTATAATTAAATTTTCAAGCTAGCATAACTCTTACGTGCGACGTTCGACGGACTTGCTATCAGTGGCGATTTGATCTTCTCATTAATACGGTCGATTCAAGTCTAGTGTTGGATACAAAATTCCGGTTCATGGATCGGTTCCATGAAACACCCAATATTATTATTATTATTATTATTATTATTATTATTATTATTATTATTATTATTATTATTATTATTATTATTATTATTACGAGATCTAGTATCCGACATATCTCCCTCATAGGGTGTCAAGATGATGAACCATCTATGGTGTTGCAACCCTGAAATTAACACAAATGTTTCAAGAAAAATGTTGCCTATTTATGTCAAGGTTGAGGTGTGGGACCCACGAGGCCCGGTTCACACATGTTGCGGTGAAATATGACTTTTTCAATAGGTATCCATTTTAGAAAAATGGGTAGCCCATTTCATGTTTTTTTTCGTGTGGATCATAACGATGTGATGCTTTTGGTTATCCGGTGTCGTTTGATGCATGACCGGGTTATTTCGTACATGAATTCAACTACGCCCTCGGCACTAAAATTCCTATAGCTTAGAGACCGGGTGCCCGTTTGAAAAATTGTATTCGGCATTGGGACCCTTGGAGAGAGACGCTTCTTTTGAATTACTCCATTAGATTTTCAGAGAGACATGGTGTACGGAAGGGTTGGATTGCAACCGAATCCAACTATGCCCTCGGTACTAAAATGAAAATAACTTACAGACTGAACACCAGGTTGATGCACTGTCTATTGCGTTGGAACCCTTACGACATGGCTATCCTTTGGTTAACTCATTTGTTGAGCTTAGTGGTGGTTGAGGTACGAAAGGTATCTCGAGGGAAGATTCTACGGAGCTTGAGTGCACTAAGTGCGAGGAATCATGTTGCTGGCTGTAACGCTATGAAAGAACATTGATCAAGTGGGGGTCATCACTGAGTGATCCTATGTGGGTCTGCGCATACCGATCCTATGTGGGCCATAGGTGCTTAGTTTCCAATCAGTTCAGTATGGGTTATAAGCAGTGCTACTTAATAGAAAAAGATTATTTAGCCTTATGACTTATCATATGTACTTTTGTACTTAAGGTATAGTTTATTGTGAGATGATTCACTTCTATCTTCGTGGTGTTACATGTGTGTTACTTGTATCATCATGGTGTTAACTCTGTGGTAATTCTATCTTCTTGTAGTTACCTATGTGGTACTTCTTCCTTGGTGGGGTTGTCTTCATGGGGTTACATGTGTGGTAATTCAATCTCAGTGGGTTTACCTGTGTGGTACTTCTATCTTAGTGGTTTTACCTATATGGTATATCTTCCTTTATGATGTTACCTTTGGGGTATTCTTCCCTCATGAATGAGATGGGTATATCATGATAAATTAGGAAAATGTATTGACATATGCCTTTGTTGAGTTGATGTCTTGGTTTCTGGTATTTCATTTGTGGAACTCTAGGAGACCAACAGGGTATCAGGGTCTATATTGAGTATCGTTATACTCACCCCTGCACGGGCTACGCCCTCACATTTTTTTGTCTTGTATAGATGATCAAAATCATTGATCGAGGATGAGGGAGACAAAAATATACGATCCTTAGAGGGGGACTATTTGGCGTGACATGATGCAGGGAGTACTGATCATGAGCTGTACCTACCCATCAGGTAGATTCGTTGGTGGATGATCCAAGAGAGGTTTGTCATATTTTAGTTGTATTTATATATTTTTGTACTTTTACTTCTAATTGGGATTGTATTCTATACCCTTTTACTTTCGACACTCTTTTACTACAACAGATTACTTTGTGATTGCATCTTGTTGAGTACTAGTGTGTCTGTTTGTGCAGGTTTAAAGGAAATGTCTTCCTGTTATAGGGAAACACATTTCTCTTGCTAGTTTCCAGTCCCTGGACAATGGAAGGCAGGCATGGGGTAGCCACAACACGGGCCCCGAGGGACAAGTTGTGACATTCTATGTAGTAAAATAAATAATAAAAATTATGGAAAGAAACATAAATAGAATTTTCCATTCACAATTACTACTGGGGAATTAAAGACTGTTTAACCCATCACATATTTATGGTTTTCTGAATGTTTACATTCTAGTAATCACATTTTCTATCACTCTCCATTAGAACATGATGATTATTTTCTCTTCCATATCCATGTTTTCCTACATTTAATCATATTATGTGTTATCTTGGGTGAACTTTTTTACTTCTCTTTCTTTCATAAATAGTTATATTTTGATCAACTCCTTTTTCCGATGTGGGATTTTCAATGATGTTTCTGAGCACAATTTTAAAATTGAGAGGATGTGATTTTTCAGAAAGGGGGGAAGGATGTAATTAAACAAGTATTTATTGAATTATAATTTTTTTATATCTATTAATATTTATTACTATGATATTAATTTTATGTTAATTAGGACACTTCTTTCGATAGTGTACTCAATAAGAAACAACAAGGTACTTTTATATCATACATTGCACACAACATTGAGTTATACCGTATAAAAATATTATTATTTTAAGTAGTATTTGAAACCTATCCATTAGAATGGATGGAATAAATAATATCAATGGAATTATGAAATATAGGTTACACATGTTTAAATAATGATTCATTGGTTACCAAAATTATTAGAAATGTAAATAATAATCTATTGAATATAATGTACGTGTTTGTTTGAAAACAAATTTAAAATATAATAATTTTGTTTGTAAAATCATATCACTCTTAATTTATTTTTATTTAATGAATAATATATTACATATATTAAATATAATGTTTTAAATCAATATTATATGTTTTATAGATATGACATAATATCAAATTCATTTTTTCACATAAAAGAAGTATTTTTCTTAAAATGATGTTTTACCACCTTTTGATAGGAAACCCATTTCGAATGTAGTTTTTTCACATTTAAATGTTATATATGACAAAATAAGCTTATTTTATAGAATCAAGACATCAAAATTTACTTTGGATTTAATTTGGTATTTTTCATATAATGTTAATTTTAAATAAATAGTGAAAAATTACTTCATTATAATTCAATACTAAATTTTAATGTCATTTATTTATGTAGTTATATTGTATATTTAATTGGTTTTAAATATTAATTGGAATATAATTTTATTATTTAATCCAATTTTGGTCAATAGAAGTAATTTCACATTGAAATTGTACATAAACACATGTCAATATTTTTGCAATTTTTATTTCTTAAAAACACACTTTTTGGTTTTGACAATGAGTTTAATTTTAAAATAATTACTTCAACTTTTGGGTTTTTATATTGAAAAAATTGATTCCATATATGGAATCATGAGGTCCAAATTGTGTAAATAAGTACATTTTATTTTCAGACATTATGAATAGTAATTTCAGTAATTATTTTATTTACCTTGGTAAAAGGGAAAGTCTGATTAATAAGGGTAAAAAAATAATATTAAAATACCCTAACATGTGTCCTAATTGCATAAGATGATATATTTCATACCATTTCCATCTTTGGGATGATTTTGGGACCCCATGGAGCCACTTGGATGTGAAAATGTCATTTTGTAAAAATTAATTTAAAGTAAATAAAAATGTATCATAAAAATGTATATTTTATAGAAACAATTTATATGTTGGGTTATATATGTGGTATTTTAGACAATAAATAGTTATTAGAAATAAAAAATTATTTCCGGCATCATGGTAATTTATTTATAATTTTTATACCTCATTTAATTATATTTATTTGTGACATAATGATGATGTAGTGTTTACCTTATTACTGTAGGATTTAAATAAATTTGATTATAAATATTAAAAAACATTGAAACATTTTAGGACATCCACAAATTTAAGGATTTTAATGTGTGGTTAAATTTTAATTAATGACGTTTTTTCAAAATAATAATGTTGTTATGGGTTTTTAAAAAGTCATTATATGAATTGTATAATAATTTACATAAATGAGTTTTTTAAAATTAATACTAATTTATAAAATTATATAAAAGTCCAAAAAATTTATGATTTGTCCAAATGACATTTATAGTTATACAAATTTCATTAATGAACCACTTTATGTTCTTTTTTAAATTTATAGTAAATATATTAACCATATATTTCAAATCTACAAGAAGACATGGTAAGAGGTAAATTAGTTAACTAAGGGTTAAAGCTATATGATATGGTCAAATTTTTGACCTAGACTTGTCTAAAACCTATTTTTTGAGAGAATTTAGATAAAAAAGAATCTTATATTTGAAGTTATGGACATTGGGTCCATTTTAAATCGAAAATCATTTAATAATAAAATAATATTTCAATACCTTCCTGATGTGCCCTTCATCCCTCTTATAAAAGGGAATAACCTATACCCATTTAATCACACCTCTCAAGCCCCATTTATCACGCATCCTCAGACCAAATAATCTCCCAACATCCTTATCTTACTTGTAGAAGTCTTACATTAGGTAGAGTGGAATTCAAGAAATCAGTTTTTCTAAAATCAAAGGTAGTTACACATTTTAAGAGGTTACATCTTCCCTAAAGTTCCTTTCCTTTATTTTCTTTCTCCACTCCCTATGAAATTATTATTCATTGTTTACATAAAAAAACAATTATCCTAAACATAATAGGATGTTTTTAAGATAATTATTTGAACTAAAATTAGAAACACCTCCATCTAATGGATACGAACATATTGTTTCTATGAACGGAGAACTGCTGCCTCACGAAACGATGATTATTCGATTTTCCCCAACCACTTATCATTGTGACCATTATGATGGAACTATATTTTTATAAGATATATATTATATTTATTTTGTCTCTATGATTCTCTAGTTTTATTTACAAACAAAAATTTATTCTTTTCAAGATTTGTAAATAAGATAATTTAATTGGAGGAAGTGCGGATTACCGCCCCCTCAAAGTAATATAACTCTTTCATGTCGTACATTAAACGTATAAAAGATTTAGTTAATGAAATTATGTAATATATATATCATATTATATTATATAGCAATTATAATATACCTATTTATCATTTTGTTTTTATTTTTTTAATATGACAAATAAATGATTGCATCGTTCATGTGTATGTACAGTTTACCGTCTCCATTAACAATGCATTTCATTTATTATCTCCAAATGTTATGGACTATTCTAAATACAAATATACTATAATTAGATAAATTATATATATATATATATTTTTTAAATCATGAATAATATTCGGGAGATAATGGTATTTTGACCACAAGGACAATTTTTAATTATAACAAGTTTATTATTCATGGAGATAATGAATGAACAAGACAAGTTGGACACAAGGAACTGGAACCTTTCACCCTCCTCTGTTAGTCAAAGTCATATTTTATGTTATTTATTTTAATTTCCATTTTATTATCTGGAGATTTTATTCTATAAACACAATGCAGTACATTTTATGTCCATGTTATGAGAGACCCCTTTCTCTCTCATCAACTAATTTTTTGAATTTTTAAGTGACACCATTAGGCTGGTGAATTTTTTGTAAGGTAACTTCTTATTCCAATTTCCATTATTTGGGTTAATCTTCTAATTATTTATTATGTCATGCTATATTTAGGTTAAAAATAAATTTTGATGTCATATATTGTATTTATAGTTGATTTATGTGTACTTATAGTGAATACAAAAAGTTGATCTATTTTATTTACAAAATGATCTTTATAAGGGAATTTCTAAACTTAATTTCCACTATATGGGTTTTACATATAAATAGTTGATTATATTATGCCACAATTATGTGTGGAATCACTTTTTATTTATTTATTTTTAAATTTCCACTTCTTTTTGTGTGTATGTACAATTTCTACACATAATCACCCCGTTGATAAATTCTTACAACATTTATACAAACATTGGATTGGAAATCATATATCAATATCCATTCATTGAGTTAAATATCCAAGTCATTGGTTTTGTTTTTACAAGAATATTTGTGAATGATGTCTGATTTTTCTCCACTTAATATCCACATATATTGGGTTTATTTATATTTTTCACACATAATGATTTCATTGATTTAGAGTTAATCTAATGATATGATCTTTGTAATGGACTTTATCTCAATCTCCTTACACTGAGATAGATTTTTATTTATGCATGACTTTATTTTATATGGTGTATAAAACCCTTTGAATAATAATTTCATTCAAAGGGAGTATTTTTCAACGAATCATTTTACTAAACAATAAATAGAATGTTTCTTTTTAATGTGCATGATTACATCGACCATTCCACCACTGCGAGCAATATTTTATATTTGGCTTCCTTAACAAGCCAAAACATTTTTAAAATGAAATAAAATACCATATAACATTTTTATGTTTTTTGTTTTTGGAAAATTGTTTTTGAAATGGATTGAGAGTTTAAATATCTTGAAATGATTTCTTGTGTTTGCTAATGAAATGTTATTAGTGAAATGTTTATATTTTCAATATTTTTGGTGTTATGATTATATAATGGTACTTGGACATTTTATGGGCAGTTACGTGATAAAACAATGAATTGTGGTTACGTGATAAACCAAATGACTGGTGGTTCCATTATAATTCACGAACATATGGTAATGTTATTACCTCCAATTCATTGGGTATGGATTCCAGTCATATGGCAATAATATTTAGTGATATGTGTGGATTTAGACTGTTTGGTTATTCTATTTATGTATGTTTATGTCCCAAGTTACCTTTATATTATATATGTTTCTTTCTATGGGATTTATGGTAGTACATTAGTAACAAAATGGTTAAGCAATGAGCTTATATTCTGTGAAGTGATTTTAATACTTGTTAAAGGTGAAAAGTATTACTTTATAAAAAAGTTTTCATGGATTTCATGTTATCCCAAGACTAAAAGTTTTCATTCCTTATGTATCTCTTACTGAGTTTTTTATTCTTGTCCCATGTTTTGAAATTTGTTTCACATGACATAATGAATAATTGAGTTAAGGATGGGATCATGGAAACATCATGCTGTTTAAAAAATGGAAAAAAACTTATATCTTTTTAATGTGTTTTTTGTTTTATAAAAAATTGATAGTGAGTATAAGTGTCTACTAGTAACATTCATGTTTTTATGTATAACCTAATGAAATAATTCTCTAAAACACAAAACCTGAAAATATCCTCACTATGAATTATTAACTAAATTCATGATTACATAATGATTATGGATGGGGACTTATAGTCATTATTGGAAGTAAATAAATGTTCTCAATGATGTGATAAAAATATAAAAAATAAAATTAGTGTTGTGATATTTCTAGGATTCATGTTTGAGAGTAGAATTTTGAAATTTTAGAGCAGGCTATGTGTTCCCTATATGACTAAGAGAAAATGGAGTTACTAGATGACACCAATAGGTCAAATTTATATATAACCCATGTAAGCACTAAGAGGTATAGATATTTGAAGGAACAATTTTATGGGATAACATGAAGCGAGAAATTTATGATTATATATCATGATGTTTAGTATTTCAACAAGTAAAGAATGATAGACTTAATTTTAATGGTTTCATATAACCTCTTAATGTTCCTATATTGAAATCGTATGACATCTAAATGGGTTTGAAACTTAATTATAAAAAAACAAATGATTTAATGACTCAATATGGGTGATTATTACTTAACATAAAAAAACTACACATTTCATCATTTTAAGGTAGGATTTTACACTATAGAACCCTGCAAGACTCTATATTAATAAGGTTGTAGGACATCATGGAGAACCCCTCTCAATTGGTTTAGATCGTGGTCCATGATTTACATGGAAATTCTAGAACAATCTTCATAAATCAAGGGATTCTGAGCTCATTTGACTACTTCTTATCACTGTAAAACTGATAGGCTTTTAGAAAGGCTGATCCATGCATTAGAAAAGAAGTTGAGATCAAGATAACATGACATTCATGGTATGTGGGAGAATCAATTTCCATCTATAGAGTTTTCCTATAATGATAATTTCCAGTATTGTATTAAAATTCCACATTTGAAGCATTGTATAGAAAGAGATGTCATACACCAACCTGTTGGGATGATAGTGGTGAAAGGAATCTCATAGGCCCCGAATTTATATACGAAAAAACAAAAAAGGTATTGGCTATTCAGAACCATATCCATGAAAATAAAATAATAAAAATGAGTGATACTGATTATCGAAGGAAGTATTTGCAATTTCAAATGGGATATAAGGTTTTTTTGAATGTATCTCTATGGAAGGGTGTTATACGATTTGGGGGGAAAGGAAACATATCCCAAGGTACATTGGTCCTTTTCAAATTTTGGATACAATTTTAGTTGTGTATTATCATTTATATATATTATATATCCTTTCCAAACACCAAAATGTGTTCCACGTCTCTTTTTTAATGAATTACATGCCATACCCAACACATGTAATTAGTTTTGAAGGGATAGAATTAAACCCTAACATATCTTTCTGTGAAGATCCTATATGGATTATATAAACCAAAGAACATGTGTTGAGGAATCAAACTACTAGGTTTGTTAAAGTAGAATTGGAAAATAATTAAATTTAGGAGGGGACATGGGAGCCGGAGGAGCTTATTATGAAGAACTACCCAAATCATTTTGTGGGGTGATAGAATTTTTTCGGACAAATGTTTTGTAGAATGAGAGAATTGGAAGACCCATAACACTATTAATGAAATTTAACTTATTATAAATTTTTCATATAGTTTAGATCAGATGAAATCACTTATCTAACATAATAAAATAATTATAAATGACTAATTAAAGAAATAAGAAGTTTTTCTAGAAGTAAAATGTAACGCCCTGACCCCAGTTACCCAGAGTTAGTGCATTATTATATAGCATTGACATGATCACAAAATATCAAGTCTCAATAGACTGATTAGTTTTTTCCTTTAAAATACCAGATGCATTCATAAGTTTTACATTACATTATAAAATGAAAAACTAAAACATCATAGTCTCCATAGGTCACACTCATATCCCTTAGACTATCCCTGAAGGTCAGTCATAATATACTTCTTCTCATACTATGAAAAATAAAACAAAGAAATGGGTGAGCTTAGATTCTCAGTAAGGATTACAATATAGCAGAAACATTCATAAAAAAGCTTAAACATTTATAGAAATATAAGACTAGAAGAAAAGACTTTTAAAATTGATCTTCAGAATAATATGGGAAAGATAAAATAAAATAATGCCATTTACTTATTCACATGGATATTCTACTAGTCAAATAATCACATGCAATATCAATAGCCACTTTCATAATGATGGAATGCATAATTCCAGACTTTATAACCACATAGTAATGGAATTTTGACAGGACTACAAATACAATTTTGTCAAGGGCTTGTACCAAGACACTAGTTTGTCTCATGAGACCTACCGATGCATTGAATAGCTATAGCGGGCTCCACCTGTCACTTACTATGGCCAATGTATTCCCCATATGAAAGGGTTCAAACATAACATAAACATTCGTATTAAAAATAGAATAAAAAATGTAAATACATTCTCCATATACCATGAATGGTGTGAATATAACACATCCACAGTCAACCATATCTCAAAATATTCAATAAAATATGGAAGTTTTTTATCATAACAAATCAACATCAATTAAGCTTAAAAATGCATCAAAGGATGTTGAAATAGATGAAATCAAAACATTTTTTTAGATAAATATCTCTTTCTATTTTGAAATCATTTAAAACTCATATAAATATAAAATAAAACATTTATTTTTAAAATATTGTCATAAACTTGTAATGGAATCTTCGATGATGTTATAATTGTAGAAAATAGCCACGCCTACTTTATAAGTTAAAAAACATTAATAACATAATTTTGTCGAAAAGGTCATAGGGAACCTTGTTTAGAAAATGAAGGAAATTTTCCATTCAAACCATTTTATAAAAATTAAAACAAGTGTGTAAATGACATTAAATCATAGTCTAGTAAATAGTAAAAATGTTTTGGAATAAATTCTTAAGAAACATGGATGTGGATGATAAAGAGGTCCCAGTAGATACTTACCTAAAATGAACCTAACATAATAAAGGGATTGTGAAATTAACCCTTACCTTGTATTTTTCATTGGTCGAGGGTAGGTTAAACTCTTGTATAATGGTGAAATAATTGTTATTAAATTTTAAAAGAACCATATACATTAATATGATATCATATATTATATTCTAATATTTCTTTGTCAATGATATTTTAGTAGTATCATCGTTTCAGGTGTTAAATGATTCATTTTTCTTTATATTCTAGGTTGCGTAAGCCATGTTAGTTATGGATATGATGTATTTGATTCATATACAGAATTATATTATGTTCATAAACAATATTTTTAATCATAAAATGAAAATTATTCTTGAATGATTACGATGGGGAATGAATCTCATCGCGTTCATGGAGACGGTAATCCGTACGTACGCCCGAGTGACAATATCATTATGTTGATATTAAATTCATATATAATAGATGTTATATCATATATATAGAATAATTATCATGTTATATTTATTATTTACAACAATTTTACATCATTATTATACCCATCCAAATAATAATGTATTGAATAACTACTATAACACGACTTGGAGACAGTAAGTCGTACGTATGCACGTATGGTGATATGTCATTCATAGGATGGATAAAATAATGAATATTTTTGTACCATATTTATAATAACATCACAGTATATAGATTATACTAGAGTTATTATTTTAGAATGGAAACAAAAAGAAAATATTAAATGGAAGAAGAAAAGAACTTGGAAGAGGTGATGAAATATTTACCTCTTCTTCGAGTTCTTCCTTTTGATTTGATCTAAAGGGCTCCATAGGTTGGCTTTATTACTAAAGAAATGCTGCTAGGATGAAGGGAGGATAGTTGATAAGATATATGGTCAGGGGTTTACTAGGCCAAATGGATTGGATGGTGTGAATTTGAGAGAAGGAGAAGTTCCCATTTATAAGAGGGGTGAGGGGAACCTTAGGAAAATATTGAAATATTATAATATAACAAAATCATATTCAGTTTATAATGCATCCAAAATGATTTATTTCTAGGATAAAATGGTTTTGGATCGAATGATTCTCAACCAAAAGGTTGTACACAGGTTTGGGTCATTATATAAACCTTATCTTCTATATGTAACTCTTAGTTTATTAGTTTGACATTTACCATGTCTCTTTATATTTTTACATTATATTGTTAAAAAACAAAATATAACAAGACACGATAACCGCAAGTGGTTCATTATTAATATATATAACCATATCTACGTCATTTTTCCAAACCTTAGATTTTTAAGAATATTATATCAATTAATAACATAATTTTTGTTTTAAAAACTCTTTTAAGTTAATTTTTGACAATATTTGGAATTTTTTTTTGTTAAATTCATAACAAAATTATTACATAAAAAAATTCAATTAATCAACCCTAACATGACATATTAATCTATAAAATTAGTTGAATTTATTAAAAGTCTAAAATTACATTTATTTGTGTATTTATAATATCTATTATTTAAATAATTCATTAATAAGGTAATTACTGCATCATCAATGTGTCATAAATAAATTAAATTATTTATTGTCTAATAATTATAAATAAAATACCATTATTTATGAAATATATTTACCTTTATAATGAATATTTACAGTCGAATTTTTCTTATGTATACCCCATTATTAAAAACGGTTTAGTTATTAAACTTTGATATTAACTCTTTTAACTCTTCTTTAAGTAAAATAATAATAAATGTCTTATTCTAATCCAAGTGGACCTAAAGGATCATATATTATTCCTAAGGATGTTTTTGGTTGAATTACATTTATCAAATAGAATTAGGACATGTGTTAGGGTAATAATAATAATAACATTTTTACCTTTAATTACCCCATTTACTTTTAACCGTGGAAAATAAAAGTCAAATGTTACTATTCACCAAAAATTCTTTTTATCTTATTGGACCACATTTTAATTATTGATATCAACCATGTCTCTCAGATGTTTTAAATTCAATTCACAAAAGTGGTAAAATTATGTTTTATGAAAATTTGCAAATGCTCCTAGGAGGTAGGTAAAAGACAGTAAAAAGTTCGATAAAATTTTTATATATCTAAAATTATAATTAACTAACTCAAATGAATTAAATTTAACTTATATAGGTATTATGTATATGTTAGGAACTAAAATAAATTTAAATAAATAAATATTAAAATAAAACGCCAGTTTTAAACAATAACTCACTGTTTTTCACTAGAAATCAAAAATTAAAAGTTTTCAGAGAAATACAAAAAATTCACCCTAAGAAAATTTCTATATTTGAAATCCAAAAATGAAGTCAATTTTGAAAGATAAAATTTATAAAATTTATAAATGGTGGGTATTACTATTCATTATGTCTTGTTTGATTGGTTGTGGTGTGTTTGAACTCAAAGTTGCGTACAACACAAGCTACTGTATTATTCAAAGGGAAATGTACCATGGAAGCTTGGGGTGTTACATTCATTCCTCTATCAAATAATTTCATCCTCAAAATTTCTAGAATATTACTACATAAAAAGAATCATGAGGTTCTTCATTATTAGTTCTGCATGTTCCAACATTACCTCTTCCATCTTATGGTTTCGCCATAGAACTTTTACCAGATGACTCGTCCGGTTTCTCAACACTTGTTCTCTTGTATCAGGAATCATGACAGGCTCTTCACAAAAAGACAGTTCAGGTTCCTGTTCAAATTCATCATAGGTGATTACATGCACTGTGTCAGACCTGTATTTGCTCAACAGTGATATGTGGAACACATAATGACCTTTGGAGATACTTGGTGGCATTACCGAATGGTAATCCACAACACCAATTCATTCTAGAATTTCGAATGGTCTGATGTACCTGGGACTCAACTTACCCTTCTTACAAAATCGTATAATTCCCTTTATTGGAGATATGTTCATGAAAACATGATCTCCTACTAGAAATTCAAAATCATTCCTTAGATTATCTTCATAGCTCTTCTACCCACATTTATCAACTTTGATGTGGGTTTGGATTACCTTCAACTTTTC
This sequence comes from Viscum album, assembly GCA_963277665.1. Classification (NCBI taxonomy): domain Eukaryota; kingdom Viridiplantae; phylum Streptophyta; class Magnoliopsida; order Santalales; family Viscaceae; genus Viscum; species Viscum album. Next base: position 1,186,161,933 of record OY728122.1, read on the forward strand.
CATCGTTTCCTTAACAAGTTCTGGGCCTATGAGTTTTCTTTCATCAACATCATCCCAACAAGTTGCTGTGCGACTTCTCATTCAGTATAATTCTTCATATGGAGCCATGTGAATATTTTAATGGAAGCTATTGTTATTAAAAAAATTTACGAGATGTAAATATTGATACCACATACTTTGAAAGTCAAGTGAGCATGATCTCAACATGTCTTCTCGGGTTTGAATAGTCCATTCTGATTTTCCATCAGTTTGATGGTGGTAGGAAGTGCTCAAACGATGTTCAGTATCTAGGTCTTTCTGAGGAAGTTTCTAGAATATTTATGTAAAATGGGGATCATGATCATAAACAATCGATAAGGGTACTCCATGAAGTCATACAAAATCATTAATATATATCTTTGTTAGACGTTCAAGTGGTAAATATTCTCTTATAGCAAGAAAATGTTCTGACATTGTAAGACAATCAATAATGACCCATATTGCATCATTTCTTCTAGGAGTCTTTGGTATCCCCACAAACAATTCCATCATAATATTATCCCATTTCTGCTCAGGTAAGGGAAGAGGTTTCATGACTCCTCCAGGCTATTACCTTCCCGCTTTCACCTATTGACAAACCATACATCTTGACACAAAATCAGAAATCTCCCACTTCATGTTGTCCCACCAAAAATGTTCCTTAAAATATCTATACATAATAGTGTTATTAGGGTATATAGAGAAATTGGATCTATGAGCATCATCAAGCAATTCCCTTTTTAGATAAAGTATATCAGGAACACAATTTCGCTTACAAAATTTCAAAATCGTGTCTTCTTATATGAAGTCACTCAATCTCCCATCATTCAAAACATTAATATTCTTTTGAAACTCCTCATAATCATTCTAAGAACTCTTTATCCTTTCTAGTAAAGATGGTTTGGTGACCATTTGAAAAAGCATTGATGTTTGACCTTCCATGGTTATTACCATATCCATCTTTACTAGATCCATGTATATAGGATGCTTTTCAACCCTCATCTTGTTCAAAACTCCATGATCATTTCTACTCAAAGCATCTTCCACCTTATATTCCTTTCCCTGGTGGCTGTGTATAGTGAAATTATAATCCTTGACTAGTTCAAGCCATTGCCTTTTTCCTCATGATGAGTACTTTTTGTGAAAAAAGATACTTTAAACTCTTTTGATCAGTATAAATATCACATTTTTCTCAATATATATTATGTCTCCATATCTTCAAATAAATGATTACAGATGCTAACTCAAGATCATGAGTAGGATAGTTTTGATCATGAATTTTTAGCTGCTGTGATGCATAGGAAATTACTCTATCATTATGCACAAGGACACAACCAAGTACTTTCTTTTAAAAATCTCTATAAATAAAAAACACATCATTCCCCGATGGTAGAGTCAATATAATATCATTGAATAATATTATCTTTAGTTCTTCAAAAACAAATTCACACTCTTTTGTCCAAACAAATTTAACCCCTTTACGCGTGAGCTTTGTTAATGGGTTAGCCAACTGGGAAAAATTCGGGAAGAAACGTCTATAATAACCTAATAAACCAATAAAACGGCGTACCTTAGTTATACTCATTGGTGCTCTCCACTATTGGATTTCCTTGGCCTTTTATGGATCAATAATGATTTAATCCTTAAAGAGAATATGGCCAAGAAAAGAAATCTCTTGAATCCAGAATTCACACTTGCAAAATTTCACATATAAATGATTTCTTCTAAGTCTCTTTAGAATAATGCGCATCTAATTTTCATGATATTCATAAATTTTGGAGTATACCCTGATATCATCAATATATACCACTAAAAATTCATCATGATATTCCTTGAAAACACTATTCATTAGATCCATGAAAACAGGGGGTGAATTTGTCAATCCAAAAGGAATTACTGTAAACTCGTAATGCTCGTACCTGATTCGAAATGTTGTGTTCAGAATGTCATCCTTTTCCACACACAACTAATGATATCCAGATCAAAGGTTAATCTTTGAAAAACATTGAGATCTATGAAGTTGGTCGAATAAATCATCAATGTGCGGTAGGGGATACTTGTTCTTTATTTTTATTGCATTGATCTCCATGTAGTCAATGCACAACCTCATAGATCCATCATTATTTTTATCAAAAAGAATAGGGGCTCCCCAAGGAGAAACACTAGGGAGAATAAATACATTATTATTTAATTCCTCAAGCTGTTTCTTTAGTTCCACTAATTCCACAATGTCCATTCTATAAGCTGTCTTCTATATGGTCCTTGAACCAGGAATTAAATCAATGGAAAACTCAATTTCTCTTTTGGGAGGTTGTCTAGGTAAATCTTCTGAAAACACATCAACAAATTTTTTGGAAAATAGGTAAATCCTCTATTTGAACATTCTTTTCCTCATCCATTATTATTTCATTCTCTTCCTCCCCAACAATTGAATTTACTAGAGCTACTGGGGGTGGATCTAGATAAGAATGAGATGGTAAAGTTTCTACTATAAAGATATGGTACTTCTTATCTTCATCGAAAACATTAACCGCTATCTTCTTACAATAAATTTTCTCATGATGGTTTGAAATCCAATCCATTCCGAGGATTATATCAAATTCAATCATGGGTATGGCGATGAGATCCGTAGATGAAAAACATTTATATTCCCTAATGGGAACTGATTCACAAAACTTTGTTGCGATGATACTTCCTCTAGGTGTTTTTATTGACAACTCCCTTCTTATGTAAAATTGAAAGTATCTAATTTTCATAGAAAAATGGGAAGATATGAAACAATGAGATGACCTAGAATCAAATAATGAATTGGTTAATCTTGAGGAAACCATTAAATTACATGCCACCACGTCTTTCGAAGATTCAAACTCAGCAGTAGGGATCATATAAGCTTGGCCTTCCTCCCTTGGCCTTTCCTGAGGTATGTTTCCCTGGCACTTAGGACATTCAATTGCATAATTCCATCTTTATCTACAATTGTAGCATTTAACATTGACAGCCTTTTTCATCCCCTTGTAATCAGGAGCTTCATGGCCTTTTCCACCACACTTATAACCAACTCCCATTCCATTCAGGCAAGTACCAGGGTGTTTCTTCACACATTTACTGTAGGATGGATATTAAAATTCTCCCTTCATACCCTTATTTCCATTTTCCAGAGTGTTCAACAGATCTCTTCTTCTCTTTCTTTTCTTTAAAGTTATAAGACTTAGAGAATTCCTTTTCTGTCTTGATAGAAAATGAAACAATATCTTCATATGCCAAGAAGAATTGTGAGACTAATTCCTTCCAGAGATATGGTTTTAACCCATCAAAGAATCAATAAATATTACTCCTTTGGATTCATATATAATCTATTTCATTCCCTGCTAACCATGTAAATTTATCCTCACACTTTGCGACATTCTCGTCCTCCTTTTTCCTTAGACTTTGAAATTGCCTTTCCATATCTGCTCGACGGTCATGAGGATAGTATTTTTCTATGAAAAGATCTTTAAAATCCCTCCATTTCATATTTGATACTTCATCATCTTCCATTGTTTTTTGAATCAATGACCACCATTGACCGACATCCCCCGTGAGGCAATAAACTGCCATGACAATTTTTTCTCTTTCACTACTCGCCAAAGCGTGAAATACTTTCTCTAAGGAATTTATCCATCACTCAATTATTAATGAATTTGTACTACCATTGAATGTTAATAGTTGTTGCCTCATGAAGCTATATAACATTGATCCTCTATGTTGTGGATCAAGGTTCTCCATACGAGAAAGGTTATTATTCATAACCTGAGTGAGTTGTCCTAGTATAGTGATAAAATGATCAGTACCAATTGCTTCACTAGCTCCACTATAATTATTATGAGTAGGATGGAAATCTCTAAATGGATTACGTGCATTGATATAGTTCCATTCCTTCCACTAGGTTCCATTTTAATCAATGGCATAACTAGATAATTTTATGAATCGAAATACATAATTCCATACTTGTAAAACCCTTAACACAAATTCAATAGTTTATTGATATAATCCATAATCATTAAAATTTATTCTTTGAGGATGTATATACTCATAAACCCTTAATAAAGGTTTTTAAAGAAAATGGAAATCATCCTATGCATATCCCCCAGGAGTGTCGTAACCAAGAGTGTAGCAAGGCCCGCTATCGTGCACCAGTTTCTATTCGAGTTTAGCTGAAAGCATTGTTTTCAGGTTTTACCCCTAGGTACATTTGTGCCAGAGCTGCCTCTACCTGCTTGTATCAAGACAGGGATTTATAGATTGGAAAACTCACAAAATCTATGCAATACCAAAATTCTAGGATGTTATTCTATAATAATCCTCAACGACTATTTTAAGATAATGTTCTCTAATCAGAGTTTATCTAAATCTAGTTTCCAAGGATTGAACTAAACTTCTCTAATACCAACTTCAATTCCCCGACCCCAATTACCCAGAGTTGATGCATTATTACATAGCATTGGAATGATAACAAAAGATCAAGTCTCTAAAGGCTAATTAGATTAGTAGCCTTGGAAATACTAGCTACATTCATATGTTTTATAATACATTATAAAATGTAAAACTACGACAACACAGTCTCCGTGGGCCACACTCATATCCCTTAGACTATCCAAGCAGGTTATTTATAATAACATCTTCACATCCTGGGAAAAATAAAACATAGAAATGGGTTATATCAGATGATTAGTAAGGATAACAATGTAGTATAAACTTTCATAAATAAACAAATACATTTAAGGAAATGTAAGACTAGAACAAAATCTTTTTAAATATGAACATCAGAATAATATGGCCAACACTACTGGAAATGAATGTCAAACCAATGGTTTTAAACCATTGGTATAGGCTGGAAAACCATTGGTATAGCCTATACCAACGGTTTTCCAAACCGTAGGGTAGTAAGCTGTGAGGAAAGCCCTATACCAACGGTTTGATCTAAACCGTTGGTATAGCCCACTGTATTTATTGATTTACCAACAGTTGTAGACTAACCAATGGTTTATGTTTGTGTAACATTTTTACCAACGGTTTCAAGAAACATTGGTATATATTGAATAAAAAACACTATAAAAATGGTTTTAAAACCGTTGGGATAGTTTTTAAATTTCTCTCAAATTATACCAACGGTTTAGAACTGTTGGTATTGTGTTTTTCCAAACCTAATGCAGAGTAGCCCCTCCAGAATACAAAACAATATACCAATGGTTTTAAAACCATTGACATAGTTTTTAAATTTTCTCAAAGTAAACCAACGTGTTAAAATCGTTGGTATTGTGTTCTCCCAGACATACTACACAACATCCCCTCCAGTAGCCCAATATACACCTACATAAAAAATAGCTCAAAACCACATAAAAACAGACTTAAAACAGTATAATAAACACCTAAAATAGCACACACAAAAACATAAATCCATCAAACTCTTCCAACTATGTCATGTACTAAAATTCCCTATTTCAATATTTATATGAAAAACATCATCCAGTAGAGTTAATAACAGTTTCAATAACTCAAACATTATTTACGCCCATTTCAATCATCAAATGACAACCACTCTTCCAGTAGTAATTCACCTCAACCCTTCACAACCCCCCCAACCAGCATATCCCACCACCTCCCCATAAAAATATAATAGGCAGAATAGTCTGAGAAATACTTATTAGAGTTGAATAAGAGTTTGAAATTGGCTCAAATCCCAATTTTTTTTTCTAATCCTAGATTTGGGTATGTAATGATTTTTGCTGCATTTTCATTGAACGTGTATTTTTTATAATATATGGTGAAAAGGAATTTTTTGAAGAGCCTCATCACTTATGACCCCATGAGAGAAACTTCTCAACTCATGAAAAAGAGTTTGTGACTATCGTTGATGAGTGTAAATTTATGTTTTTGTATTCACTTAAAATGATGTCCTTTTGAAATAAAGTAGAGAAACTTTGAGTGGTACCAGCCACACCGCCCCTCAGATTGAGGCGGGGTTAACTCGTACATGTCACAAATGACCCATGGACCATTTTCATAAATTATCAATAGAATCCGAATGTGTTTGGTCCATTTTTCATATGTTAGTTGTTGTTTCACTTAAAATGTTGTCCATTTCAAAGAAACGTGAGACACTTTGAGTGGTGTTGGCCACACCGTGCCTCAGATTGAGACGGGTTTGACTCGTACACGTCAAATATGACCCATGGATCGTTTTCCTAACGTTTCAATAGAATCTGAATTTATTTTGTCAGTTTTCCATATGTCAATTGTTGTTTTGACATAAAATGATGTCCATTTTAAACAAAAAGAGACATTTTGAGTGGTGTCGACCACACTGCATCTCAGATTGAGGCATGATTGACTCGTACACATCTAAAATGACCCAAGGATCATTGTACTAAAATATCAACACAATCCGAATGTGTTTGTTTAGTTTTAAGTAGTCCAGTTGTTGTATTGACTTAAAATCTTGTCCATTTCAATCAAAAGAGAAACACTTTGAGTGGTGTCGGCCACACTGGCCCTTGGATTGAGGTGGGGTTGACATTTACATGTCACATATGACCCATGGATCATTTTTCTAATGTTTCAACAGAATCCGAATGCATTTGGTCAGTTTTCTGTATGTCAGTTGTTGTATTCACTTAAAATGATGTCCTTTTGAATCAAAAGAGAGACACTTTGACTGGTACCGGCTACACCATATCCCGGATTGAGGCGGGGTTGACTCATACACGTCACAAATAACCCAGGTATCATTTTCCTAATGTATCAACAGAATCCGAATGCGTTCATCCGGTTTCGACAACCCCGCGCATGCTTTCTAAGCGCGCCAAACACCTAAAAACACATATTCAGCCGTGCCGCGCAAACCGCGCGTTAGAATGATGTGTTGTCTCCTCATACACCTCAATAATAATAATTAGGGTGTTTTAATGTGATTTCAGGTCATTCCGATGTTGTTTGGCATGAATTTGACCATTAAACGCATGTTTTGGCCATTTACGACATGTAGAGTGTGTTTTCAGCCAACGCGGTCACACGACACCTCCTATTGACGTGCAGTCAAGCCGACCATTTAAAAATTCACCCACCCATTGTTTTCTTCAGATTTCATGGCATTCTGAAGTCATTCTGCCGGTTTGAACCACCCCACACATGCTTTTAAAGTGCGCCAAACAGCTAAAAACACATATTCAGCCGTGCCATGCAAACCACACCTCTGAATGATGTTTCGTCTCCTCGTACACCTCACAAATAATAATTAGGGAATTTTCGTGTGATTTCAAGTCATGTCGATGTCTTACGGCATGCATTTAACAATTAAACACATGTTTTGTCCATTAACGACACACAGAGTGTGTTTTCGGCCAACGCGATCACATGACACCTCTGATTGACGTGTTGTCTAGCCTACCATTTAAAAATTCACCCACCATTTGTTGTCGTCCAATTTAATGGCATTCCGAGGTCGTTCTACTGGTTTCGACCACCCCACACACGCTTTTCAAACGCACCAAACTCCTAAAAACACATATTCAGCCGTGCCGCGCAAACCACGCATCCGAATAATGGGTTGTCGCCTTGTACACCTCAAGAATAATAATTAGGGTGTTTTAGTGTGATTTCAAGTGATTCTGATGTCGTTCGGCATGTATTTGACCGTTAAAAGCATATTTTGTCCATTTACGACACGCGAAGTGTGTTTTCTGCCAGCGCAGTCACATGACACCTCCGATTGACGTTCCGTCTAGCCGACCATTTCACAATTCACCCACCATTTGATTTCATCCGATTTCATGGTATTCAGAGGTCGTTTGCCGGTTTCGACCACCCGACGCACGCTTTACAAGCATCACAAACACCTAAAAAACACATATTCATCTATTCCGCACTAACCATGAGTCTAAATGATGTTTCGTATCCTTGTACACCTCACGAATAAGAACTAGGGTGTTTTCGTGTGATTTCAAGTAATTCTGTTGTCATTCAGCATGCATTTGACTGTCAAACGCATGTTTTGGCCATTTACGACATGCAGAGTGCGTTTTCAGCCAGTGCAGTCACATGACACCTCCAATTGATGTTTCTTAAGGCAGAAAATTTCACAATTCATCCACCCTTTGTTTTCGTCCAATTTCATGAAATTCCAAGGTCGTTCGGCCGGTTTCGACCACCCCAAACTCATTTTTCAGTCACGCCAAACACCTAAAAGACACATATTCAGCCATTCCGTGAAAACCACACGTCTGAATGACATTCTGTCTCCTCATACACCTCATGAATAATAATTGGGGTGTTTTAGTTTGATTTCAATTCCTTCTGTTGTCGTTCTACATGAATTTGACCAATAAATGCATGTTTTATCCATTTACGACACACGGAGTGCATTTTCGGTCATCACGGTCACACGACACCTCCGATTGACGTGTCTTCTAGGAGACTATTTCACAATTCAGCCACACATTATTGTCATACAATTTCATGTCATTTCGAGGTCGTTCGACTGGTTTCGAAAACCCCACGCATGCTTTTCAAGTGCGCCAAACACCTAAAAATGCATATTCAGTCGTGCATCACAAATCGAACGTCCTAATGATGTTATGTCTCCTCGTACACCTCACGAATAATAATCAGGGTGTTTTTGTAACGACCCAAAGTTTCATTAATGGGAAATCCCTCTTGATCCAGTTAAATTTCCCTTTATGAAAAATATTTTTATAAGATGTCACCTTTTTTGGTTTTATTTTAAGAATATTGACCGTTGCTAATATAGTTGTTGAACAGTAATGACCTGATTAGTATAAATATAGGACTTTAACAAATCCAATTTTCTCAGACAAAGGAAGCGATGACCTCATCTAGTAGAATTGCCCCATACGAAGCCCATTTTTCGGAGCTCGAAAAAGAGGTGGCATCCTTGGGCTTCGCTCTTGACCAAGGCTAAGATAAGCTTCACCATGACAAGCTCTAACGTGACCTTCTACGGGAAAAGTAGAAGTTGATTGAAATTACCACTCGAGCAATGTTATCTGAGCCACCCCAAGGGTCTGTCACCGTCGCACACCTTACCCTTAGGTCATATGCGGCTGTTTTAAGGGGTTATATAACAAATAAGTAGTACTATGTTCATGTACATTATTTCTTTGTATATAATAATGAATATAATTTCTAGTCATTTTTGTTACATTGTAAATAGTTTCTAAAGAACAAATGATATTTTTAGTTATTATTTAATTAGGAAATATATTTTATTAAATTAAGGTATTTTTGAATTAAATAATATTTTAGTAAAATAATAATATTATTATTAAATTAAGTTTTATTAAATATAAATGATCTTATAATTTTATGAATGCATTTAAATTTTTTACTAAGGATTGAAAGCCATTTCTGCCAAAACCCGTGAATTTTCGATAAATGTCGGTTTCTATTTTAAAAGTGAAAATTCACATATTTAGAAAATTATTTAGATAAAATAAATGTTATTTTTGGATTCAGGATGTCGAAATTATCCAATGGTGAATTTTTCATAATTTTCTAGAGAGAGTCAAATTTTTGGGTAAAAATTAAATACCGTTTAAATATATAATGTGTTTTATGGCATCATAATGACCCAATAGTGATTTAATAAAATACAATAATCTTTATGTTCGGCCAATATATGTTTTAACATTAAAATAATGAGATTTTGGGTTTTTTTGAATTACTTTTCAAAGCATTAATGGACCCCTCAAGACTTATTCAACACTTTTCCTTTTTAAATTAATTTCCATGTGAGTGTGATTCACCTCCACATAATAAACCTTATTATTTTAAGAAGTTCGTACTTTGGACTTATAAAATATTTTTTTCTCTTCCCATTGCCAAAAACCATGGGCAAAAACAATGGGATGTTTTGTGGTTTGGATTAATTTTAATATAAGAGGTCCCAAACCTAAATAATAAAAAATTCCCTCACCTTTCCTATATAAACCCACCCAAGCTCCCACATCCTCCTCACTCAAAGTCCTTGGAGTTCGTCCAAACTCTGACCTACTCTCTCTAGAATACTCCCATGGTGCCCCAAGCTCCCAAGAAGCCTCTCACAAGCCTCTCTCTAGCATTTGGAAGCACACTTCCAAGTAAGTGTTTTTTCTTCCTTTCTTATTTTTGTCCAATTTTCATTGAGTTGTTTTTCCCATTTAATTTCAATTATAAATGTTGGGGTATGATTTCTCACCTCCCTCATACTAAGCTCTTTATGTTTGAATGATGGGAGAACCTTTCTCCCTCATTAAATGCCTCCCATGTACACCCGTTACTATGCCAAAATTCCGAAAGGAACTTCTCTCTCCTCTTTTACATTCAAGCAATATTTTTGTATCATGAATCTAAATTCCATTAAAATTGTTGGGAAATGTATCTATATGACCTCCTTATTTTCCATTACATGTAAATATGATGAGGAACCCCTTTCTATCTCATAATCCATTTTTATGAATTCTTATGTCATGCCGTTACGCTGCCGAAATCGCACCAATTTTCTAAGCCAATGTCATTGTGTAGTGGATACCATGCCCATTTCTCCATCAAGGGTATTCACCTTTATGAAAATTTACTTGTTGATTGTAAAGTTTCATTTATTAATTCCACATTCTTTTATCGTGGAATAAATGGTTATGTTTTATGAATCCATGTTTTATGATCCATGTGGCACACTTATGCACGAAATGAAATGATTAAGAAGGGTGCACCCTTATAGCACTCCAATGCATTGGGTAAAGTATAGTATCATGATATGTCCTATGCAATGAGTGTTGACTCATGCTAATTCAGGTGCAACGAGGGTTTACTCGTGATTTATGTGCAATGAGGATTTACTCATGCTCTATGTGTAATGATCCTTGGCTCATGCTAGTTCCATGTTAAGTGTTGTTGTCACATTTCCATGTAATGATTATCATGCTTTGTCATGCCTTTATGTTCAATTTTCTCTTATTCTCTATTGATATTCCTATTGTCTAAAATGTATTTTACTCCTCATGTTATTCCTTGTGTACTCCCTTACTGGGCTTTATAGCCCACCCTTTTCTTATGCATGTCCTCAGGTTATCCCATGCAATGCAAAGTACGAGGGAATGTAGTGGTCATGTAAAGGTAGTTTTCAAAAAAGATGTTGTATTTCATGTTTTATGCTTTTATGTAATGATCCTAAGCCCCGAAGACACTAAACCTCTCGATCTTCTTTTTTGTTATCTAGTGAAGTTTTATGTAATAAATCATGTTTAAGTTTATAATAAAAGCAGCGTTGTCATAGTTTTGGTGTGATTTCAAGTCATTCTGATGTCGTTCGGCATGCATTTGACCGTTAAACGCATGTTTTAGTCATTTTCGAGACGTGGAGTGAGTTTTCGTCCATCACGGTAACGCGACACCTGTGATTGACATGTCGTCTAGCGAACCATTTCAAAATTCACCCACCCTTTGTTTTCGTCTGATTTCATGGCATTTCGAGGTCGTTCGGCTGGTTTTGACAACCCTACGCACACTTTCCAAGTGAGCCAAACACCTAAAAACACATATTCAGTCGTGCCACAAAAATTTCACGTCTGAATGAAATTCCCTCTCCTCATAGACCTCGCGAATAAAAATTATGCTGTTTTAGTGTGATTTCATGTAATTTCGATGTCGTTCGGCATGCATTTGACTGTTAAAAGCATGTTTTGGCCATTTACGACACGCAGAGAGCGTTTTCAGCCAACACGGTCACATGACACCTCCGATTGTTGTGCCGTCTGGCCAACCATTTTGAAATTCACCCACCATTTGTTGTTGTCCGATTTTAATGGCATTCTGAGGTCGTTCGGGCAGTTTCAACCACCCCACGCTCGCTTTTCAAACGCAGCAAACACCTAATAAACACATATTCAGTCGTGCCGCACAAAACGTGTATCCGAATGAAATTTCTTCTCCTCATACACCTCAAGATTATCAATTAGGGTGTTTTTGTGTGACTTCAAGTCATTATGTTGTCGTTCGGCATGCATTTGACCGTTAAACGCATGTTTTGGAAATTTATGACACGCAGAGTTTGTTTTCTGCCAGCGTGGTCACACGACACCTCCGATTGACATGCCTTCTAGCCAAAAATTTCAAAATTCACACACCCTTTGTTGTCGTCCGATTTCATGGAATTCTGAGGTCATTCGGCCGGTTTCGACCACCCCACGAACGCTTTTCTAGCGCATCAAACACCTAACAAACACATATTCAGCCATGCCATGCAAACCAAGCGTCTGAATGATGTGTTGTCTCACCATAAACCTCGTGAATAATAATTAGGGTGTTTTCATGTGATTTCAAGTCATTCTGATGTCGTTCATCATACATTTGACCATTAAACAGATGTTTTGGCCATTTACGATATGCGAAGAGCATTTTTGGCCAGCGCGGTCACACGAAACCTCTGATTGACATTCCATCTAGTAGACCAATTAAAAATTCACCCACACTTTGTTGTAGTCTGATTTGAAGGCATTCCAAGGTCGTTTGACCAGTTTCAACCACCCCACGCACACTTTCCAAGCGCGCCAAACTCCTAAAAACACATATTTGGACGTCTCGTGCAAACTGCACATCCGAATGACATTCTGTCTCCTCATTCACCTTGACAATAAAAATTATGGTGTTTTTGTGTGATTTCAAGTCATTCTGATGTCGTTTGGCATGCATTTGACCATTAAATGCATGATTTGGCCATTTACGACATGCATAGTTCGTTTTCGGCCAGCACGGTCACATGACACCTCCGATTGATGCGACGTCTAGCCGACCATTTCATAATTCACCAACACATTGTTGTCTTCTGATTTCATGGAATTCTGAGGTCGTTTAGCCAGTTTCAACCACCCCACGCACGCTTTTCAAACGCGATAAACACCTAAAAAACACATATTCAATCGTTATGTGCAAACCGCATGTCCAAATGGCGAGTCGTCTCCTCGTACACCTCAAGAATATTAAATAGGGCGTTTTCGTGTGATTTCAAGTCATTCTAATGTCGTTCGTCATGCATTTTACCATTAAACACATGTTTTGGCCATTTACAACACGTGGAGTGCGTTTTTGGCCAGAGCGGTCACACGACACCTCTGATTGACGTGTCGTCTCGCCGACCATTTCACAATTCTCCCACACTTTTTTGTAGTCTAATTTCATGGCATTCCGAGGTTGTTCGGCTGGTTTCGACCACCCCACACAAGCTTTTCAATCGTGCCAAACACCAAAAAAACTCATATTCAGATGTGCAGCGCAAACGATGTATCCGAATAACATGGCTTCTCCTTGTACACCTCACGAATAGTAATTACGATGTTTTCATGTGATTTAATGTCATTCCGATGTCGTTCGACATGCATTTGACCGTTAAACTCATGTTTTGGGCATTTACGACATGTATAGTGCATTTTCGGCCAGAGCGGTCACACAACACCTCTGATTGAGGTGCCATCTAGCCAACCATTTCAAAATTCACCCACCCTTTGCTATATCCAGATTTCATGGTATTCCGAGGTTGTTTGGCCGGTTTCGACCACCCCATGCATGTTTTCCGAGTGCGCCAAACACCTAAAAAACACATATTCATTCATGCCGAAAACAGCGCGTCTGAATGACATGTCGTCTCCTCGTACACCTTACAAATAATAATTAGGGAGTTTTTGTGTTATTTCAATTCATTTCAATGTCGTTCGGCATGCATTTGACCGTTAAACGCATGTTTTGGCCATTTATGACATACGGAGTGCGTTTTCGGCTAGCGTGGTCACATGACACCATCAATTGATGTGCCGCCAGGTGGACCATTTCAAAATTAACCCACCCTTTGTTGTCGTCCGATTTCATGGCATTCTGAGGTCATTCGGCCAGTTTCGACCTCCCCACACACGCTTTTCAAATGCACCAAACACCTAAAAAAACATATTCAGCTATGTCATGCAAACCACACGTCCGAATGACGTTTTGTCTCCTCGTATAGCTCACGAATAATAATTAGGGTGTTTTTGTGTGATTTCAAGTCATCCCGATGTCGTTAAACATTCATTTGACCATTAAACGTATGTTTTGACCATTTACGACACACGGAGTGTGTTTTCAGCCAGCACAGTCACACGACACCTCCAATTGACGTTCCTTCTGGACAAACATTTCCAAATTCACCCACCCATTGTTGTCCTTCGATTTCATGGAATTCTGAGGTCGTTCGACCGATTTCGACCACCCCACGCACGCTTTTCAAGCGCGCCAAACACCTAAAAAACACATATTCTACTATGATATGAAAACCACACATCTGAATGATGTTCCATCTCATCATACACCACAAGAATAAAAATTAGGGTGTTTTCATGTGATTTCAAGTCATTCTGATGTCATTTGGCATGCATTTGACCGTTAAACGCATGTTTTGGCCATTTACGACACGCGGATTGCATTTTCGGCCAGCGTGGTCACATGACACCTCCGATTGACGTTCCGTCTAGCCGAACATTTCAAAATTCACCCACCCATTGTTATCGTCCGATTTTATGGCATTCCGAGGTCGTTTGACCAGTTTCGATCACACCACGCACGCTTTTCAAGCGCGCCAAACACCTAAAAAACACATATTCAGTCGTGTCATGCAAACCACGTGTCCGAATGACATTCCCACTCCTTTTACACCTCAAGAATAATAATTATGGTGTTTTAGTGTGATTTCATGTCATTCTTATGTCGCTCGACATCCATGTGACCAGTAAACGCATGTTTTGGCCATTTACGACACACGGAGAGAATTTTTGGCTAGCGTGGTCACACGACACCTCCGATTGATGTGACGTCTGGCCAACCATTTCAAAATTCACCCACCCTTTGTTTTCTGATTTCATGGCATTTGGAGGTCATTCGGCTGGTTTCAACTACCCCACGCATGCTTTTCAAACGCGCCAAACCCCTAAAAAACACATATTTGGTCGTGCCTCACAAACCATGAGCCCGAATGACATGGTGTATCGTCGTACACCTCAAGAATAATAGTTAGAGTGTTTTCGTGTGATTTCAAGTCATTCTGATGTCTTTCGGCATGCATTTGACTTTTAAAAGAATGTTTTGGCCATTTACGACACGCAAAGTGCATTTTCGGCCAGCGTGGTCACACGATACCTCCAATTGACATGTCGTCTAGATGACCATTTCAAAATTCACCCACCCATTGTTTTTTTTCTGATTTAATAGCATTCTGAGGTCGTTCGGACGGTTTTTACCACCCCACGCATGCTTTTCAAACGCGCCAAACACCTAAAAAAGACTTATTCAGCCATGCCGTGCAAACCGCACATCCAAATGACATGTTGTATCCTTGTACATCTCACGAATAATAACTAGGGTGTTTTCGTGTGATTTCAAGTCATTCCAATGTCATTCGGCATGCATTTGACCCTTAAACACATGTTTTGGCCATTTACGACACGTGGAGAGAATTTTCGGCCAGCGCGGTCACACAACACCTCTGATTGATGTGCTGTCTGGCAGACCATTTTACAATTCACCAACCCTTTTTTGTAGTCTGATTTCATGGAATTCTGAGGCCGTTCAGCCAGTTTCGACCACCCCACGTGCGCTTTTTAGGCGCGCCAAACACCTAAAAACACATACCCAGTCATGCCATTCAAACCGCACATCCGAATGACATTCTGTCTCCTCATACATCTCATGAATAATAATTAGGGTGTTTTTGTTTGATTTCAAGTCATTCTGATGTCCTTCGGCATGAATTTGACCATTAAACGCATGTTTTGGCCATTTACGACATGCATAGTTCCTTTTGAGCCAGTATGGTCACACGACACCTCCAATTGACGTGTCGTCTAGCTGACCATTTCAAAATTTACCCACCCATTGTTGTCGTCCGATTTTATGGAATTCCAAGGTCGTTCGGCTGGTTTCGACCACCCCACGCATGCTTTTCAAGCACTCCCAACACCTAAAAAACACATATTCAGCTGTGCTGTGCATACCGTGCATTCTAATGACAGTTCATCTCCTCTTACACCTCACGAATAATAATTAGGGTGTTTTTGTGTGATTTCAAGTCATTCCGATGTCGTTCGGCATGCATTTGACCATTAAACGCATGATTTGGCCATTTACGACACACAGAGTTAATTTTCGGCCATAGCAGTCACACGACACCTCTGATTGACATACCTTCTAGCCGAAAATTTCACATTTCATCCACCCTTTGTTGTCGTCTGATTTCACAGCATTCCGAGGTCGTTCGGCCGGTTTCGACCACCCCATGCACGCTTTTCAAGCGCGCCAAACACCGAAAAAACTCATATTCAGCTGTTCCATGCAAACCACGTGTCCAAATGACATGGAATATCCTTTTACACCTCATGAATAATAATTAGGGTGTTCTCGTGTGATTTCAAGTCATTTTGATGTCGTTCAACAAGCATTTGACCGTAAACCCCATATTTTTGCCCTTTACGAAACGTGGAGTGTGTTTTTGGCCAGTGCAGTCGCACGACACCTCTGATTGAAATGTCTTCCATCCGACCATTTCAAAATTAACCCACCCTTTGTTGTCGTCTGATTTCATGGCATTACATAGTCGTTCGGATAATTTTGACCACCCCACACACGCTTTTCAAGCGCACAAAACACTTAAAAAACACATATTCAGCTGTGCTATATGAACCGCACATTTGAATGATGTGTTGTCTCCTCACACACCTCACGAATAATAATTAGGGTGTTTTTCTGTGATTTCAAGTCATTCTGATGTCGTTCGGCATGCATTTGACCGTGAAATGCATGTTTTGGCCATTTACGACACGCGTAGTGCGTTTTCGCCCAACACAGTCGCACGACACCTCCGATTGATGTGTAGTCTAGCCGACCATTTGACAGTTCACCCACCCTTTGTTGTAGTCCGATTTCATGGCATTCCGATGCCGTTCGGCCGGTTTCGACCACCCCATTCACACTTTTCAAACGCGCCAAACACCTAAAAACACATATTCAGCAGTGCCGCACAAACCGCACATCCGAATGATGTTCCGTCTCCTTGTACACCTCACAAATAATAATTAGGGTGTTTTCGTGTGATTTCAAGTCATTCTGATGTCATTTGGCATGCATGTGACTGTAAAACCCATGTTTTGTCCATTTACGACACGCATAGTGCGCTTTCGACCAGCATGGTCATATAACACCTCTGATTGACATGGTGTCTGGCCGACCATTTCAGAATTCACCCACCCTTTTTTGTCGTCCGATTTAATGGCATTCCGAGGTCGTTTGGCTAGTTTCGACCACCCCACTCACGCATTTCAAGCGTGTCAAACACCTAAAAACACATATTCAGCTGTGCCGTGCAAACCATGCTTCCGAATGACGTGCCATCTCATCTTACACCTCACGAATAATAATTAGGGCGTTTTTGTTTGATTTAAAGTCATTTCATTGTTATTAGGCATGTATTTTATAGTAAAACCCATTTTTTGGCCATTTTCGACATGCAGAGTGCGTTTTCGGCCAGCGCAGTCACACAAGACCTTTGATTGATGTGCAGTCTGGCCGACCGTTTCAAAATTCACCCATGGATCGTTGTATTCATTTATCAACACAATCTGAATGTTTTTTGTCAGTTTTTTGTAAGCCATTTGTTGTTTTCACTTAAAATGTTGTCCATTTCAAATAAAAGTGAGACACTTTGAGTGGTACCAGCAACCCTGCACCACGGATTGAGGTGGGGTTGACTCATACACGTCACCAATGACCCATGGATCATTTTCCTAAAGTATCAACACAATCCGAATGACTTTGGTCGGTTTTCCGTATGCCAGTTGTTTTTACTTAAAAGAGTATCCATTATAATCAAATGAAATACACTTTGAGTGGTACCAACCACACCGTGCCTCAGATTGAGGTGGGTGGGGGGTTGTCCGGGGGGATGTCTGGGAATGAGGGTGGGTAATGTATCTAAAACTCTATCTAGGTATCATACATCAAATTCCGACAGGACTGCGAACCATCGTGGGGTGTCGTCCTGGAGCAAGGCAAAATCTCGACATTACTATGGCGTGACCGCGGTGAGTCCGTGGCGTGACCGCGGTGTGATCGCGGCATGTTAGCCCGGTCCAGTGACATCTGCGAGAAAGCATCTTCTGGCTAGGATTTCGAATAAATCCTATGTAGTTGTCCTTCACATTATAGAAACTGATCTTATGTTATCAAAAACAGACTCTTGATTCAGGATTGTGGTATGATAAAGATATATATTTTATATTTGTTGTTTTTAAAATTGGTACAAGGTAGTTGAAACTACTAATTGAGAGTCAAATCATCACATCCTAAACTATCACTGTGAGTTTTCACAGACCGCGCACCTCCGTTGGAGGGTTTTTATTATAAAAACATGACTTTTTTTATCAAATGAAACAATTATATTAAACAAAACGTCTTCATGATATAAAATTCAATATAATTATGCAGAATTAAGAAAGAAGATAAATTCAATTTAATGCATTCTTAAATTAAATAGGCTTTCGTAATTGGTCAAAAATAAATAGTTACACTGAATTAAAAAATATCCATACAAGAGTGAAAACCAGGTTCAAAAATAAAGAGTTATACAGAATTCAAAAATGTAACGGATCAATCCCCCCCTGATCACCATCACCATCACCACTATCATCATCAACCTCATCCTTACTACCATCTCTATCCATGACGTCATCCTCGGCCCCATCCTTGCCCTCGGCCCCATCCTCGCCCTCAGACCCATCCTCTCCCTCGGCCCCATCCTCAACCTCATCCTCGTCAGCATTATCATCTTCACCAGGAATGTCATCATCTCAACCGCCACTAGAACTACCCCTGCTGCATGGGATAATACACCCATCGATGAAATATATGTCTGACAAGCTGTGCTGGCCTCTGGTGGAAGTGATGAAGATAAAGCTTTCATCACTTTCATAATTTCTTTGTACCTCGTTTGAAATTTTACTTCCAACTCTATGACCCTTTTATCAGACTGTCATGCATTCTCCTTGACCTATTCCAACTCAGTGGTACTAGAATGGATTCCCAGAGAGGACCAATACCTCGTCGGGACTATATTCTTACCCAGTCGGCAGCGTACTCGACCAGAGTGCTAATCTCCAAAAACCTGATATAAATGATTATGTGGAACTAAATTTTCAGGCTCCTGGGCATCAAGGGCCTCTAAAGAATCCTGTTAAAAATATTAATAGATTATTAAATTTCAAAATAGATATTAAAATTTGAAATAATGTAATTTAAACTTACAATATTTTCTTATGTTAGTTCATTAACCACAGTTCCATCTTTTTTCCTTCTGCTCAGGATAAACAATTTTGCTCGAGGGATACATCCTTCAATATTCAATTTTTGATTCTGTAATGACATAGAAACAATATAAAGTTCATGTATAATCATATATTCAATATTCAATAAATCACATAATTTATGTAGGAAACAATAACAAGGGCAAGTCCTAAAGAAAATTACAAACAACTATATATTACCAGCTGCCTCTCATGATCTGACATAGTAGTGCACCCCAATGTGTGGTGGTATTTCTTTGAATAAATGTTTTTTTTGTTTTTTTTTCATAATATTCCTAAATAATGTTCAATAATAAATTAGATAATAATAATTAAAAATCTGAAAACTGCCATTTAAATACCTCAAATTGGATTAATACCATGAATTTGGTAGTCGCCCAATGGGTAATCATTTGGAGATATTTCTCTATCGGGCAGTAATCCATGATAGGTAATGTCTCCAACTATATTAAAACTCTATCACACCATCCAACAAACAAATCATGCTTATAAGCTCTCCAAGGCTCTCCTAGAACCTTTAAACGTGGTGGTCGTGCACCTTCACCATCAGGGAAGTTATACCGAAGCTGACACCCAATAGATTAGTTCATATAAATACAAAAAATACTACATTAAATTCAATAGAGTTTTTACCCATTTTTGTGCCTGCACATTATCCTTGACTTCGTGTGGTAGATGTCTCAAAGAGAGAGGGCTGACCAGAATGAAGTCGGAGTATTTGGAAAAAATCGCCAAAAACCCCAACATTCCTGCCCAGATTTATCAATCACTTGTCCATCATTATTGTATTCAACCATCAACTGTGTATGGTGGTTCCATACTAGAGGCAAGAGACTACGCCCCCTCCCCCCTTCTATCAGTAGATGAATATTTTATTAAAGAAAAATAATATCAGCACAAGTTATAATAAAAAAAAAATTGGTGTAAAAATTTGTTAGAGTTATATAAATATACCCGTGGTAGTTAGATCATTGGGTGTCACTGGATGTGTAGATGCTGATGGAATATCCTATATAGGTGTAGTGTCCCTCAGTGTACTCTCTTCAGCCACATACTGTGTCGGAGTAGGAGTCGAAGAAGGTGGAATATGATGGCTCAGAGATGATGAACCAGAAGCAAATGATAATGGAACAGACGTCTGGCCAACTGGTAGCATAAACATCGGAGGCCTTAATATCCCATGTGTCCCTAAAGACACATCATGATAAATATGGGGCATAGAAGATACGCCTGTGGTAGAGGGAATAGTCCAATTGGGTACGACTAGTGGATCATCTAACTCTCGCACTATGAGCGCTCGTACCACCGGCCTCAGTACCGGGACCACCAGATAATCATCTTACTCTAACACCACCCCCTCCCACCACCAGCCTTTGTACTGGGAGAAATATCAGGCTCCTCGATGGATATCTCTCGACAATGGGGTGGATCCTGAAAAAATGTTTAACACAAAAGTAAACACATGATATTATATGTTATTGAATTATATATATTTGAAATAAAATACTCACAACATGGATGAGTGGAGGAATGCCCATATGTGTCATGTGACGATTATTTTCTATCATATTTTTTCACCGCCTCTATTCAATGGGTGTTATTTCCTACAATGAAAACAAATATAGAGGTAATTAGAAACAGATAACTAATGTGTATCCCAAAAAAAAATAATGAAAAAAATTCTGATAAAAAATACATAAAGAAACAGAATATTTATGGTGGTTTGAAGGTATGTACTAGGATACTCACTCAGAATGATGTAGGTGAAACATGTAGGTTAGAACACAACAACATTATTCTATATATTTCCCACCATAACTTTGGGTTCACAATCATATCTGAAAATTGAGCTATTATAGTCAGCATATGTAATAAAAGGATTTCTTCCAATTGTAGTAGGGATAGTTTCAACTTCATCATCACCATCATAAAAAAAATGTATGAAATTTACTTCAATAATTACACTGAATTTCGGATGACGATGATCTTTGACATAAAAAACATATTTCACTATTGATGCCAATACATATGGTTCATCGGTGGATGAGTGAGAGTCATGTCAATAACTTGAAATCCACAATCATCAATAATGGTTCTTTGCCTCGTCATTGAATCAAACCATTAAGATTTCATCATTGTGACTCGACCATGCGAGTAATAATCCAAAATTATTATTTCCTCCATGACTCCATAATAAGCTAAACTTTTAGAATTAGGTATATTTTCTGATGAAATGGCATAACAATCTGTTGTGGCAGTTAGCATAACACTATCATGTTGTGTTCTCATGTTTCTTTCTCGTTCAGTGATAATAAATTTGTATCCATTGATCACAAGTGATTTATAAGCATGAACCATGGTATTAGGACCAAATGACAAATCTCTTATTTCCTCCGAAATAGAGTCTGCAGGTAAACTCGATACTTGAAATATAAACAAATAGTAAACTTAATTAAATATTATTGTTATTTAGTTATTAAAGAAATATTTTTACCTTCAATTTCAACTAAGTAGAAAACCCTTTTCTATGCAAAGTATCTTTCCTTCATAAATATAAAGAATGATTCTTTCTATATATAAATTATTTATGTTCCCTATAGATAAAAATAATAAGAGTTTAACAAATATTTAAAATTACAAGAGATAATATAAGAGATACATGTACAATTTAATTACTTGATGTACTCATCGAACAAATTATGATTGAACAACACTGTGCGATGTGCCATCTCTCGCTATCCAAGGCTTAATGTCTTCAATGTATATGATCCCGAAATTCCTCCTATATGAGGAAGTGATGGAAAATGGGTTCAATTTTCCCACAGTGTTCTTATTCATTTCTCATTGGTTTGTTTATTCTCGTAGTAAGATCAGAAAAATACATTGAGCATAAATCCATACATTATTGAGCCAAGTAACCGTTCACAATAGAACCTTCGGGATAATTCCTATTCTGAACATATGATTTCAATGTGCACATGTTTCTTTCAGTTGGATACATCCAACATAAAGAAACAGTTCCTCAAAAAAGTATTTAGGTCAGAAAATGGACTGTCAGATGCAACCTACTTGTAAAAAATGATAGAGGGAATATTTTATCTAACTCACACAAAATTAATGGTGTCTCTTCCAACAGTTTTTACAAGAAGGATTTGGAAAACCTATTAGCACAAAGATCTATAATCAAATAACACAATCGAATAACTGATACTCTTATATTATTGGAAAAGAGATGACAGGTTACTATTGGAATCATATCATGAAAATGAATGTGATAATCATGAGTCTTCAAAGATTTCATCCTCAACTCTTTTCTTTTTGACCCATTTTGATATAATTCTTGAATAGTCATCAAGAACTTTAATAGTCACAAGCACTTCCAGAAAGTGATTTTTTTTCAGCAGGTGTCATCACATAAGAAGGACATGGAACATTCCATTTATTTTCACTGATACAGACATGATGCAATTTTTCTCTGATCCCCCAATCTACCAAGTCACACCGAGATTGTAAATCATCTTTTTTATTCCCCTTGACATTTAGGATAATTGAAAGAAACAATTCACATATGTTCTTTTCAATGTGAATTATGTCTATGAAATGATGTAATAAGTTGGTTGACCAATATGACAACTCAAAGAATATACCTGTCTTCCTCCAATTGTAACAGGTATCATTGGAAACATTTTTCCTCTTTCTAGATTTCATTACACATTCCCAAATGAATAACTAAAATCTTTCAATTCATTAAGAACATCATTTCTAGACATATTCTAAGTTGGATCATCAGTCTCTATGGTATTGTCAAATCTTCGAAGACTGTTTCTATATGGATGGTTCATTGGCATGAATCGATGATGACCCATAAAACTAAAACTATAATGATATTTCAGTCATCTCGATCAAGTACTCTTTATAAAAACAGGACATGAAAATTTTACTTTTGTGCTCTATCCAGACATCATTGCATAAGCAGGAATATCATTGATCATCCACATAAGCGCAACACACATATGAAATATGGCTTTCGAACATGCATCATATGTGGGAACACCCACATACCAAATAAGTTTCAACTCTTTTATTAAAGGTTTCATGTATACATCTATATCATTTTCAGGATCAGAAGGTCTAGATAACAGTATAATCAAGAAATTATAAGGCATTTTCATACACAACCATGGGGGAATGTTATAAATGTGTATGAAAACTGGCTATGTGTTGTGTGATGTAAGCATCTTCCCAAATGGATTAAAACCGTCGCCTGAAAGACCCAGTCTCACATTACGCATGTCAAATGAAAATTCAAGATTTCGAGCATCAAATCTCTGCCATGAAATCCATATGTAGGGTGAACCAACTCTTCATTATTAGTTTTTCTCTTAGTGTCATGCCATCACATTTTTACTGATATTTCATCATACATGAAATGGTTCTATAATCTGGGGAGCAATGGAAAGTGCCACATTACTTTTTCTGGTACACGATATGGTGTTCCATTATCTTTTGGCTTCCATCTGGAGGTTCCACATTTGATACAATCATTTCATTCAACAATTTCCACCCAAAATAAGTTGCAATCATTTGGGAAAGAATGATTTTTTTTGAGAATCCAAGTTCAACAACTAACATCCATGCCATATAGTGGTTTGAGGGAATATCTGCATCATCTGGAAGTAATTCCTTCAAGAAGGTAAGAAGGTATTCAGTTGCAATATTTGAAATCCCATACATAGTTTTCCCATCAAACAATCAGATAAAAAATTCCAACTTTTTCTTTTTACCACATTGTCGATATACTAGAGTCGCCGCAACATCATTAAATGTTTTCACCCTATCAACATCATCATTTTCATTGGACACATCATGTGTGCTTGTATCAAAATATTTTTGGCTAGACATCATTTCTTTCTCATGATACCGAATAAATGGAAACCGGTCATATATAAAACTCTCCAATTCAGTCCTATCATTTGGATCATTAACATTTTGAGATTCCATTTTCTCTCCATTGTGGTAAAACACATAATAGTTTGTTTGGAAACCATTTTTGGTTATATGATAGCTAACTTATTCGTGACTCAACTAATGTCTTCCATTACAATTAGAACATGGACAGTGTATGTGTCCACTATCTGAAGCATTGTCAAATGAAAAATCTAAAAAGCTGTTCAAATTATTTTCAAAATCAGTTGAAATCCGATCAGTTTCGTACATCCAACTTCTCTCCATTATGTAATGAAATTGTAATAAGTCATTTCAATGCAATTCAATAATATTTAAGTTCAATCAAAAAAATATTTAGGTAAATGGAAATTGTTTTTATTAAATAAAAGCATAACTGACACATTACTCTATATGAGAATCATATTAAGAAATAAAACAAAATACATTGTATATAAGAAAATAAGATACAGAATTTCTAAGGCCTATATTCAAGGATTTCCTAGTAAGATATTGGATGCGGATCAAGGAATAAATAACCCTTAAAGGTCTTTTTGGGAGTACATGAGTTTTATACATTAACTTCTTCAGGGAGACCAGGATGAGGAGTTGGATGAGGATCACATCAAAAGTAGTTGTGGCCTCATCAAGTTTCACCTTAACCATGGATTAAAGGATCCTAGGTTTTGGGACATAGATCATAGGTTGGTAGGGTGTATCCATTTTACCAGTGTTCTCATTTATTTTCAGGTGAGGTGAGTTAGAAACCATGTTAGGCATGTCATTAGAACATGGGTTCTTCAATTTAACCATGTAGTCTTCAATTTCAGTGATGAAAGAGATTTGACTTAGCTAATTACTACCCACTCTATAGTATAGACAATACATATTGTGGGAATACTAATGAAACAAAGCCATGTGTAAATTAGACGTTTTCAGCAACCAATTTGGACAAACATACTTTTCACCATAAGGGATTGGCCATGTATATTTACATGGATAACAAAGTCATGTAATTTGTGTACATTCCCATGTACATTCCCAAGACACTAGATTATCGTAGACGCCATGTCAACCATTATACACACCTTGTGAACCCTTATACCATATTTTTATTATTACAAACATTAATAAAAACTTATTAAACAACATCACTTGTCAAAGATAATCAAATTGAACATAAATCAATAATAAATTTGGATATATCATGTAAAATGAAGTCATACTATCTTACATCCTAAATGACCACCCACAACCATGATTAAGGACCAAAAATATCCCTTTTAGACCAAATAAAAAGTGAAAACAAAAACACATAGTTGCAGAAAACAACTTCATTTGTGTGAAGAATAATAATCCCATGGTCCTCTTGATATTTGAACCACACAGTCATGATTTTCATGATAAACATGTATCCATGAAACCATATGAGAAACACGATTCAATACATGTGTTTTTCTGATTTTCCCAACCATTTTGAGGTACCCCAAATTAGTGAAAATGGTAATTGTGTTTTAAAAAGGTGATTGAATAACTCATGTATGATGTTGAAGGAAAAATGATTAATGGCTATATTAGGAATGCTAATATTCATTAATATTGCAAATTTGAAATTCTATGAATTAGTCTCATGAAGAAGGAAGAAGTACTACATGGGAAAAGGAGAGGTCCCACTGAGAGTTCCCTTTGTAGATATTTTATTCATAAAGAACATTGGATTGTACGGTTAAGTATTTATTATTTCTCCTGTGAAGAATAATTAGGGACCACATACTATTTTGTGAAGTTCAAGAAGATACTCTATATGTTCTATTAGGCAAAGGATAAGTGAATAGTGTGTCCTTATATATATATATATATATATATATATATAGTGATAGAAACATGATACATAATTGTTATGTAATACACATAGTGTACAAAAATTAAGATTAATATGATCTTCACGTTTGACATGATTTTAATGAAAGGATTTATTTTCATGAAATAATATGAATAAATATTATAAACAATTTCTTATGAGTTCATATACATTATGATGTAATATTTGAAGCATTGTGATTAAAAAACTATGAATCATTAAAATTAAAACACAAGAAAAAGACACCATGTCATTATAAATGTATATGTGTAATGAAAACATTAATAGGACAACGTGCACATCGATGTAGTGATTTGATTACACAATTCAGGGTCTTAGGGATTTGAGTACACGTGGAGTAGTGAATCATATAAATTTTCAAAAATCCAAGAATTTGGTAATAATGATATCCTTGATAATAGAAGGATATCCTTGAGAAGAGGTGGAAGGAGTCTTACCTGGCAGCTGATCCGATGGAGGAGGTGCACCTGTGCTGGGTATTCTCAAGGGCTTCTGGAGCCGTGAATCGCTTCTGGGAGAGTCACGCACCTTCTGTAATTTGATTCTAGAATGGGGGGGGGGTCACCTACCTTAGTCAAAATTGGGTTTTTTGCCAGTGGTTATTAAAAACCATTGGTAAAATAATTCTTTCCAAATGGGTTGATGAAACCATTGGGAAAATCATCTATACTCCATCTTCAACAATGGTTCTCATGAACCGTTGGTAATGAACAATGCTTTCCCAACAATTTCATCAAACTGTTGGGAAAACTCATCTAAATTCCATCTTTACCAGCTGTTCATGCAAACCGTTGGTAAAGAACACCTATACCAATGGTTCAAAAGAACCATTGGTATACAAGTTTTGGGAAAACAATGATTTCCAGTAGTGAAGGATAAAATAAAATAATACCATTTACTTATTCTCATGCATATTCTACTGGTCGAATAATCACATGTAATATCAATATCCACTTTCATAATGGTGGAATGCATAATGACAAACTTCATAACCACATAGTCAAGGCCTTATATCAAGACTACAAATAATATTTTGTCCAGGCCTTGTTCCATGACACTAGTTTTTCTCATGAGACCAATTGATGCATCGAGGAGAAATAGCAGGCTCCACCCGTCACTTACTAAGTCCAATGCATTCCACATATGAAAAGGTTCAAACATAACATAAACATCCATATTAAAACTAGCATAAGAAATGAAACTACATTCTCCATAAATCATGAATGGTGTGAAAATAACACATTTGTAGTAAAAAAATATCACAAAATGTTCAATAAAATATGGAAGTTTTGTATCATAATAAATCAACATCAATTAAGCTTAACAATCCATCAAAAGATGTTGACAATGATGGAATCGAAACATTTCTTTCATGAAATATCTCTTTCTATTTTGAAATAATTTAAAATTCATATAATTATAAAAGAAAAAAATTATTTTGAGAATATTCTTATAAGCATGTAAGGGAAGCCTAGATGATGTTATAACCGCAGAAAATAGTTGCACCCGCCGTATAAGTTAAAAAAACATTCATACATTAATTTTGTCGAAAAGGTCATAAGGTACCTTATTTGGAAAATGAAAGAAAGATTGCTTTCAAACCATTTTATAATAGTCAAACAAGGTTATAGATTAATTTAACCCATAGTCTAGTAAATAGTGAAATGTTTTCGAATACATTTTTATGAAATGAGGATGTGGATGAAAAATAGGTCCTATTAGATACTTACGTCAAATCAACCTCTGATAATAAAGAGATTGTGAAATTAACCCTTACCTTGTACATTTCCATACTCAAGGGTAGGTTAACCTCCTATATAATGTTAAAATAATTTTTATTAGATTATAAATGAACCATATACATTAATATGATATCATATACGATCTTCTACTATTTTTTATTAATGATATTTTATTAGTGTCATCATTTCGGGTGTTAACTGATTCATTTTTCTTTATATGATTTTTTACATAAGACATGTTTGTTATGGATAGGATGTATTTTATTCATATACATAATGATATTATGTCCATAAAAATTATTTTTAATTATAAAATGAAAACTATTCATGAACGATTATTATGGGGAATGAATCTCATTTCATTCGTGGAGATGGTAATCCGTACGTACGCATGAGTGAAAATACAATTATTTTTATATTTTAATCATATATAATATATGGTATATCTTATATAAAGAATCATTAACATGTTATATTTATTATTTAATTCAATTATACATCATTATTATACCCATCCAAATAATAATGTATTGAATAACAATTACACCACGACGTGGAGACGGTAAGCCGTACATACGCAAGTATTGTGATATGTCATTCATAGGATGGATAAAATAATGAAAATGGTTATACCATATTTATTATGACATAAAATTATATATAATATACTTTTGTTATTATTTTATAATGAAAAAAACAAGGAATGAAGAAGTGGAAGAAGAAAAGAACTTGGAAGAGGTGATGAAATATTTACCTCTTCTTCAGGTTCTTCCTTTTGATTTGATCAAAAGGGCTCCATCTGTTGGCTTTATGACTAAAGAAAGGACTCTAGGATGATGGTAGGATAGTTGAGAGAATATTTGGACTGGTTTTGGATGAGTGAAATGACTTTGAAGGTGTGAATTTGAGAGAAGGGGAAGTGCCCTTTTATAAGAAGGGTGAGGGGCACCTTAGGAAAAGATTGAAATATTATTTTATAATAAAATAATTTTCGGTTTCTAATGCCTCAAAAATTATTTATTTCTAGGATAAAGTGGGGATGGATCGAAATCTTCTCAACCAATATGTTTTAGACATGTTTGGGTCATTATATTAACATTATCATTAGGATATAACTCTTAGTTATATAGTTTACATTTACCATGTCTCTTTGTATTTTTACATTATATGGTTACTAAAAATACTATAACAAGACAAGAACACCCTTAGTGGTTCATTATTAATATATATAACCATATATAAGTTATTTGGCAGAAAATTATATTTTAGGAACAATATATCAATTAATAATATAATATTTTTCTTAAAACCCTTTTTATGTCAATTTTCACACTATTTGGTATTTTGATTTTAAAAATTCATTACAAAATTTTTACTTCAAAAAAATTCATTTAATAAACCCTAATTGGTAATATTAACCTAGAAAATTATTGGAATTCATTAAAAGTCTAAAATTACATTTATTTGGGTATTTATAATATCAATTATTTTAATATTTCATTAATAAGGTAATTAATACATCATCATTGTGTCATAAATAAATTAACTCATTTAATGTCTAAAAATTATAAATAAAATACCA
Organism: Viscum album; assembly: GCA_963277665.1. Classification (NCBI taxonomy): domain Eukaryota; kingdom Viridiplantae; phylum Streptophyta; class Magnoliopsida; order Santalales; family Viscaceae; genus Viscum; species Viscum album. The sequence goes on from OY728122.1 coordinate 1,186,191,507, forward strand.
TTATGTAGTAAATATTTTTAGTTTTATAATGAATTTTTATATTCGAATTTATCTTATGTATAATCCTATATTAAAAATGGTTTGGTTATTAGACATTGATTTTAACTCTTTTAATTCTTCTTTATGTAAACTAATAAATAATGTTCTAATCTAATCCAAATGGAACTAAAGGATCATATTTTTTCCCTAATGTTTTTTTGTCGAATTAAAATTATTCATTAGAATTAGTACATGTGTTAGGGGAATAATAATATCATTTTTACCTTCAATAACCCTTTTTACTTTTAACCATGGTAAATAAAACACAAAAGTTAACATTCACCAAAAATTATTTTATCTTATTGAACCACATTTTACTTACTGATATAAACTGTGTCTCTCGGATTTTTAAATTTCAATTCACCAAAGTGGTAAATTGTGTTTTATGCAAATTTTCCAATGCTCCTTGAAGGTGGGTAAAAGACGGTAAAAAGTTCGATAAAATTTTTATATATCTAAAATTATTATAAACTGACTCCAATGAATTACATTTAACTTATGTAGGTATTATGTATCTATTTTGACCAAAAATAAAATGAAATAAATAATTATTTAAATTAAAAGTCAGTTTTAAACAATTACTCATTGTTTTTCACTAATCATCAAAAATTGAAAGTTTTCAAAAAAATACCAAAAATTCACCCTAAGCTAATTTCGATATTCTGAATCTAAAACTGAAGTCCATTTTGAATGATAAAATTCATAAAATTTCAAAAAGTCAGTATTATTATTCATAAAGGCTAGTTTGATTGGTTGTGGTGTGTTTGAACTCGAAGTTGCGTACAACACAAGCTACTATATTTTTTAAAGGGAAACGTACCATGGGAGCTTCGGGTGTTACATTAAATAACGTGTACCAGTGAAATTTTAACATGAAATTATTAATAATAATATGAACCTTATGAATGGTAAATAATATTAATGAATAATAAAATAACCCATGAAATTGGAAATCAAATTTTGGAACCTTATAAAGGAAATTACCATATAATTATAGAATAATGTAGGTAAATGAATATTTAAAAAATTATTAATTATGTGTTGGTATTTTCTTAATTTATTAATATTTATATAAATTTTTTTAATTAATTAAATAATTTGACTGAAAAATTATTTACATAAAATGTATTCAAAAATTAAAATATTTTTTTCGTATTATTTTAGGATAATTTTATGTGACCATTGTTATTTTTTAATGTTTTATAAAATCAGTTATATATTTAAAATCTATATTTTTCATGTAAATGTTGTTTTTAAATAAAAATTAATTTTCTAAAATTTATAAACTAATTTTCATAAAATGAGCATGAAAACTCCAATATCATATATATACTATAATTATATCATGTTAATGGACTATCCTTCCCCAAAATAATTTCTCTTTATTTTATTTTAAAAACTAAATTATCATCAATGAAGTGATGCTTTACAATCTTCATGGACGATGAATTCTTGTTATTCAATTTATCCTTCAAGGATGGCATTGAAATTATTTTTATAGTCAAAATAAGAAAAATTATGTATTCAAACTTATTTAAAGTTATATAACCAATATATATAAATTATATTAATTCGTATGAAAAAACTAGTTCATAATGATGGAAAACCAGCCCAATAATCTAAATGATTATCTCTAATGTTTAATATAATGACTCATACTCCTACAATATTTACAATTTAGTCATATAACCGTTTAATCATCCAAATATTAATATAATCATATAAATTCACTTATGAATAATTATACCCATTCCTCATGAACTTCCATTCTAATATACAAGTATACTAATTGTGAAAACTAAAGAAATAAACAAACTTAAGAGATAATATTATATCATATAACTCATAAAAAAGTCATAAATGAACATAAAAAAATTTAATAAATCAAATAAAAATATATATGGTTCCTAATTAATTAATTAATGGATTTAATATTATTATACATGACTTTAATGTCATCTAATGATCACATTCATACATAAGGTAAGGGTTTCTCCCTAAACCTCCAGTTTTCTTTCAAGATTAAGGATTATCTCTATTTACCGTAATTAAATTCATAATTATTCTTATTTACACCTTATAAATTATTTTTTAGTTTTCTATATATCTGTACCACCCATATCCTGCTTTCTTTTATTGGGAGTTATAAGATAACCAATATTGAATAAATAAATCTTCCGAATTTTTTCCCTTTTTTCTAGTGCACTCTATAATATGTTTTAAACTACCATTTTTTCTACAATCACTCATTTTATTAGGAAAAAACAAACCTCATTAATTTCAATTTTTTATTAAAAAAATAAACTAAATAGAACTCTTCTTTTCAAAGTAAAAAAGTGTATTTCTCTGAGGAATTTCTTGATGATTTAATAAGATTATTATCATCTATTTCAACTCCCTTTTTTATTCTTATTTTTAATTGGGATTAGTAATTTATGATATCATTTACCATATTTTATTGAATGGTTAGTTTTAATGTGGAGATTCTCTCTTGATACCATTTACCATATTACTCATAATGATTTATGGTTATGTTTTTTTCTTGGTGATAGTTATTTACATTTCATATGTTAGTGTTGATATGAATGTACTTGTTGATTATGTTTCTCCACTTTAATATGAGAAATTAATTGGACTTATGATGTGGAGGGTGGGTCCCACTATTTCCCGTTAATGAATTGGTAGGTCTCATGAGACACACTAGATTGGGTTTTTACCCATTATATATGGTGTATTGGTTGAGGCGTTGGCGATATGTTTATGATGTACAACATTATGAATTTACTCATTGTGGATCTAGTAACTGATAGACCATGGGATTATTTGAGTATTATAATATCAATGGTAATGTTTTATTATGGAATTATTTAATCATATTTTATTCCATCCATATTAGCTCAAGATAATGATTTAATGGCACATGTATTTTAAGTAATTATCTTGGACTTATTACTTATTATTCCACTATATTACGTACCCTTAATGAGAATCTAACCTCACACATTTATTATGTTTTATATTTACCAAGGATGTGAAGATAATTATTATTTATGATTCTTAGAGATAATCCAGTGGTTATTAAATTTTATAATGGAATTTCTATATTGTGTTTAATTTAAAATTTTTAATGTAAAACTAATGTTTTTATCGGGATTCTGATAACTACTAAATTATTTAGCCCTTTGGGATATGAATTCCATGTAATAATAATAATGCATTAAATTAAGGCAACATATATAGGCTAATGGGGTTATGGTCTTTATAATTTGGATGAATCAATGTTGGTTTATTTCAAGGATAGTAGATGATATCGGGTGGCCATTGATATGTGGGGGGAGTGCACTATTGTAATTTTTTGAAGGTGATAATTCCACTAATATTTTTTCCAATTACGGTTTACAAAATAAATGAATAATTGTGAAATTATAGTGTATAAGGTAAAAGTATGGGTAGATAATGGGTTTTTTACATGTTTCTAGGTCATTTTTACCCTTAAGTGTAATGTTTATTCCCATGGTAAACTCATTTTTCTCTTAATCATTGTAATTGATTTAAACTATTTTGAGACAAAAAATATGTGAAAATAAATTTCCCCTTATTATAAATTATAAATAATTTTGATTCAAAATATTGGCTCCATTTTTTAGAATTCAATTTATAGGAGTGGAAGAAATTTTTTTCAAAATACTCTAGTAGCCGGGATAAGAAATTATGTTTTCAACACAAAAATGATGAATATTTCACAAGGATTTTAAATAAAAAATAAATATGAAATTTAATTAAATGGAATGAATTGGATAAATTGATAAATTATTGATGAAATTTTAAATTAAAATCAAATTTAAATATAATTTAATATTATAAAATATTTAGATGTAAAATAATTATTCATTAAAAATTCAATATTTTACACTGTTCATTAAAAAATGTAACCTCTTCGAAAAATATAAATTTCGCTACTAAGATAATTTATAACATTATATTTGCAAAAAAATTTATTTTCCAAAAATAAATTTATAAAAGTATAAAAATTTTATTTTAAAACTAGTGTTCAATTAATAGGTGTGAAATCAATTTTTCAAAAATAAATATTCTTTTGCATAAAGCTGGATTTGTTCTTATCTGAAGCCTATCAAATTTATTAGATGAAATAAAAAATAAAAAATAGATAATAGATAATAGAATAATTTCCCTAATATGAATACTTTTATTAATTAATATAATTTAATAAGATAAATATTTTTTTGTGTGTAAAAAATGGAACTTTTATAATGAAATTTATGTTATATTCTATTGGGTCTTACATTGATTTATAATTAATTGTAAACAATGATTTCAAACATATATTTTCAGATGTTAGTTAATTCTATTAATAAAATTAAATTTAATATCTAGGATTTAATTTTCATTGAAAATAATGATATTAGTATAATTCGATAAGACTCATTCTTCGATGAAACAGAAGCTATCGATGAATCTTGTTGAACCCTACAACGCAAGATCACTCAGTATTATGTCGAATAAAATATATTTAATATATTTAATTGAATTAAAATGATTAATTTATAATATTTATTATAGGATTTTTATTCCTTTTTAGTCATTTTTTATTTCATACATGATATTGAATATGATATCCATATGTTAAAATATAGTGGTATTACAACTAACATGATTTTTTTTATCAAGGTTACATTTAAAATTGACCAATAATAAATGGGTTATAAAAAGAAAAATTTAAATTAATTATTTAAAATCTAGAATAAATTATTAAGAATAAATTTCAATAAGTGGTATAAATTAGTTTTAATATAGGTTCATTAGACATAATGAACATCTATTTTTTAAAAAATGCCTTATAATACTAAAAATGAACTTATACTAATATCATGTATAATATTGATTCATAAGTAATAAGTTAGATTGTTTCTATTTAATTGAATATAATCTAAAATTAATTTCATGTTCAACGAATAATTTGGATTTATAGTTATTTAATATAATCTACAAAAATGAAAATATTAAAAAAAGTATATTTTTTATTATTTACTACCAAATCAATATTCTCAAAAAATACAAAACACCCCCCATGAAAATTTTAATATTTTGATTTAAAAAAATTATACTCATTTTATAAAATAATATTGCTATAAATAATATAAATTTATAATAATTTACATGAAAAAATTAAATATAATCCATTTCTGAAGAAACTATTTTTGATAATATAAAATGATTTCTATGATAATTGAGTAATTAATTATTTTGAATTAATAAAAAAATTTAGAATAAAATTATATATATATATATATTATTCATAATATATTTATTCCTATACATAGAAATAATTTAGTGAATAAATTATGGCAATCACATATAATTATAAATATTTTAATTTTATATCACCATACGTTTAAAGAATTAATTTTAATTTAAAGTAAGTTATCAATCATAGTAATTTTTTGACTAATTTAGTTTAGTTTTACTGAGTTTCTATAATAACATATAGAGGATATTTTTAGGGTTTTTACCATTAAACATGGGTGAAATTTATTTAGTTGTATCATCTAAAAACTATTGTTAATTTTCTTTTTTTAAATAATTATAAAACCCAAAATATATAATTTAAATCTTCACAAATTTGTTCATGGAATAGAGAACAATGATTTTGAACACTCCATTGTGGATTGTAAAATATCTATAGTAATATTCATCTTTATATTGATTTACCATATTATAATTTATCAGAAATAAACTAAGAAACTAAGATATTTAAACCCTTAAATAACAGTACAATGACTCCTATGAATAAATCTCCCTATGATTTCATCAAAAAAATTACCATCCAAAATTAAAACTATCAGGTTTATCACATCAAATATAATTAATATATTACAAACAACTTACTAAAATGAATATTTTATATAAAAAATATTATATTTAACGTATCCAGTTTTTGTATCAATTTCTCAAAGACCATAAAATATGTAATGCATTTAATCGTAAAATTTTGGTCATCATTCAAAATAAAATTTTTACGATAACAAAAACAATAATGTTGAATAGAAAAAACATAATCATTCTTCCCCATTTATGGAATCCTACATTATTATTACCTTGCATTTCATACATGGTTCAATCATAGAATCTTTTAAAGAGTGGTTTTTTTAAATAAGATACACAATATAGGAAAACTTTAAAAATACTTTTTAAATAAATAGGAACAATATCATTATGTGTTCAATTTATGTTACTTTTACTATATCTCATATCATTGAGACATATATTAAAGTAAACAGGTGACCATGAACCCTAGTAAGGGAAAAAATGCATGTAATTATTTGGCATATAAATAAGAGAATGAGGAATAAATATAATTCATGAGAAAGAGGTATATAATAATAATAATAACATTGATAATGACATGTAAATGTGGATACAATATTTAAATGATACATTCATTATAATATCACCAAGGTTTATCAATGAGTTTTTGTTAATGAAAATTACCATGGTTACTCACCAAGGTATCGTAACACATGTCATCTCTAGAGATTAAATCCCTTACACAATTCATTGGATTACAATAAGGGTACAACCTTTAGGTATATTAATTTCATGTCATCCACATATATCTTAATAAATCATTTTATTAATATCCCATGGATATTTAGAAACTGGTTTCATATCAAACAAATTGTTACACAAAAGAGCATAAATAAAAGATAATTACATCATTTTTATCCCTTCAAAATAAATGATATTTTCATACATGTAATTATCAAAAAATATTTATTTTTATATATTTATTAATACCAAATTAAAATAAATGTTGTTTGGGTATTCATATAAATGGAATAAGTGAATTTCTCTTGTAAATGTGATAATGTCGAGAAATAGATTAGACTAGATTATGTGTTTAAAAATGTGATTTAGAAAAGGTAAAAATGAGAGGGTACATGGGTGTCCCTTTTATAAAACTAAAATTTAAGTAAGGATATGAAAATAATGGTAATAAAATATAGTAATCCAGAAATTTTGAAGACATATACAAAATGTTTTCCCCAATTAGAGGGAAACAAAGTATAATTCCCTTATATAAAAATGTTACTCTAGAATTATGAGGAATTGAACCTTGGTGGATTGAAGTGATCTTATAGGGTAAAATTGGGACTAACAACCACCATAAAATAATAGAGGATTGATTAAGAGTGAATGAAATGTGAGAAATTGTTTGTTATTTATTGAAATAATGGAGGGATTGTTTAATAATTTCAAAATATAAGACTTTGAAATATAGGTTGTGGAAGATTCCCATATAATAGCATGACCGTGGAGTTTTATCTTGGTTTTGGAATTGTAGGACAGATTTTACGTTAACATAATCCACTAGAACCAAAAATAAATTTTTATTACTTATTTTTTGAATGTATAAGTAAATATTTCACAATGTAGTGTTTTCAATGTTATAAATTCCATTTTATCCGTTGAAAAGTCACTTATTTGTTTTGAAATTGATTAAAATTTATTAAAATGAATTATATTCAAAATGTACAATAAAATATTTTATGCCTTATATTTTGGCTAATTAATTGTTCAATTGTAAGGTAATAATTTTGAAGTTATTTAACATACAGAATACGTAGAAATGTATTTTAACACCTCACAGAAAAAATAAAATATTTTTGAAAAATCTAGAAAATGCACTGTAACCTTATTTTCATGTGACTATTTCAAATATGATGTTTATTTTATCATAAGAATTCCCTAAATAATATAATTTTTACATTTAAATATAAAAATCTTTATTCATATAAAAATAAAAAATTTCAATGCATGGCCATCTTTTAGATACCTATTAATAATTCATTAGGCAATTATAAAATTATCTTATCTCTTTTTATTTAACCTATTTTGTTTTATAATCCATTATCATTTTAAAAAATTATATTATGGATAAATTATTTATTATAAAAATTGTATATGTTTTCTTGAAAAATTAAATTATGTTTTAATTGAGACTAAAAATCAAATTATCAAATTCATCTCAAATAAACATATATGTAATTCAGAAAAACTATTCATAAGAAGAGTTGATGGAATAGAAATATTAACTGTAAAATGTAATTTACACTTTATGTAAATAAATTTTGGACACAAACCCCCTTATTACAAATGCGTAATCTATAAGGGTATGGTGTGTGGTGGTGGTAGTTTCATGGGGTGTCTTAAAACAAAAAGATCAATTTATAATTTAAATTAACATTGAATTATCCCATATAAAATTTGGATAAAGATTAACTATTTGAATCACAACATGGTCTTCTTCATGGGTGGTCCCTAGTGATGAAATCTCCATCCCCAATTGTAGAAAATGGGATTCAAATGGAGACAGTCTACTGGTTTATGCTACTAATAATCCTTTCCTTATCAATTATCCTTTTTCATTACTACATATGAACACTAATGATAATATTACAATTATCAAGAATGGATTTAGTTTCCAATGGTATTATTAACCAATACTCATATTGAATAATTTATATATTTGATAAACAGTCATATAATATTACAATCTAAATAGTCATATATCTCTTTATACCTGGTAAATAAAACATAATCCCATCACTCTAAAACAATAATAATTCAGCTTATGTTTATAGTTTAACATTCATAAGATTTTGATATATATATATATATTATTTGTTTAATAATTTTTTGTGGGAGAGTTGTTTCAAGTAGATTTGGGTGATCATTATTTTCCCATTTTATATATTTTTAATATTTGTTTTCTAAAAATGTAATGTTTTGAATTTTAATTGTTTTCATAGTTGACTAATGTAATGATCATAGATAATGAGATAAAATTTTGTGGGATTCATATTATTTTATATGTTATTAATTTTGTATCGTATGTAACAATGATCTATTAAAGAAGAAAATATCATTTATGATTTCTGAGTTGTTACATTATCCCCGACCCCTTAAGAATTTTTTCAACAAAATTTCAAAACATTATCTCAGTTGAGAAAAATTGATAATAATTATACCTAAATATATCATGTAGTTACAAAATAACATATTAAAATTTATCAACCATCCAAAATACATTTACTTGGTGTGTAGTCTTCATATGTAGAACAATGACTCCATGATCCCAAATCTCCACTGGCTTCTCATCATAGGAGAGTTCATGTTCCAGTTGTACCACCTTTAGCTTCAGTACATATGTGGGATACATTATGTACTTCCCCAGGAGAGATCCATGGAATATATAATAAATTAAACCCATATTTTTTGGATGTGAAAAAAAATAAACCAATTATACCCTCTGATCAAGGATCTCAAAGAATCCAATGTTTTGTGGGATTATATTTCCTTAATTTTCAAATTTCATTACTCTATTCCATAGTGATATTTGAAGGAAATATTTTTTCGTAACATCAAAATATGAGTCCCTTAGATGATAGTTGGTAGAAATCATCTTCCAACTATGAGACGCCTTTATCTGTTTTTGGGAGGCATGAAGCTTTTGTATCATCTATTAAACTATATTTGTCCTAGTTAATTTCATCTCACGATTTTAAATCCAACATTTAGGAATTAAATATCCCTTATTATATATAGCTTCCTATGACACCATTTGAATACTCGAGTAGAAATTATTGTTTTATATAAAATAAATTAATTGACAGGGTTGATCTTATCACCAATTAAATTTCATTTAGAATGTTCTCAGTATGTCACCATGTATATGAATATTTCTTTTTTATGTTGGCCATCAGTTTGGGGTTGATATCCTGTACTAAAATTCAACAAAATATTCATAGAATGGTTAAGAATTATCCATAATTTATCAGAGAACCTTGTATCATGAGAATAATTTGTATATAGTCAATCCCCATGAATCCAAACCACATTCTTACGTATAAAAATCTTTGTTGTTCAAGAGATAAATCGCTATGAATAGTGATAAAAGGGTATGTCTTGGGGAGTCGATCCACTATCACCCATATCTCATTAAATCCTTTTAATGTTCTTGGGAGACTAGTGATGAAGTCCATAGTAATATTTTACCTCATACCTATTAGTTTGAGTTTTGTTTTCAATATAAAATCTGGAATATTTCTCCCTAGAATTACATTCAGTCCCACAAAGCACCATGAAGTGTTTCTAGAAATATACCATTTCATATTTCACCAACAACGATGAACAAGAATGACCATAAAAATTTTAGTTCCTCTAGGATTTATAAATCATTTATATCTATGATATTAATCCATCATGTCATTATTTATATCTTGGATATATAGCACACATAGCATTTTTCAAACTTTCAGTACACATTCTTGATTAATATTTAACTCCTAAAACATACCATTATTTTTATAATCTATCTTATTTTATATCATAGGTTATTATCTTATATATTTCTTGATATTATATAGTTATGACGATTATGAAACCATTTGGGATTGGATTGAAGATATTCCTTCCGTTATGATCCCATGTCCAACAATACTAGATCCATGATCAATGAATGTCCATGAATCCTCATCATTGCAAGCACAAAATTCTCATTCCTTAGAAATTAATGAACAAAATATTCTTCAATTAGAGGGGGATAATAAATTGGACAATCATATTATTTAATAAGTTCAAACGATATCTTTTATGTCATGTTAAATTTTTTTTCATGATATTATACATAACACATTTATGGCCTATAAAGATATCACATTTCTATCCATAAATATAGTTTTAGCATATCTTCTAAGCTAAAATAATTGTAGATATTTCTAGGGTATGCATAGTGTAATTCTTCCCATCAGACATTAACTATCGATATAAATTTTCAATCAACTTTTCATTTTTCTTGATAAGACGCCCAATCCCTTTCAAACATGCTTATCTATAAATAATGAAACCTTATTTAAAAGATATCATAGTTAACACTTATGCATTAAAGAATCAGTTCATTAGTTCTTAAAAAATTTATTCAAACTCCTTTTAACATATGAACTTATTCCATTTTGGAATTAACATAGAAGTGTATTAGAATGAAATGAAACATTTCCCACAAATGTCCTATAATAACATGAAAAACAAAGGACACTATGAGTCTCAATTACCGTTGTAGGATCATGCCACTCCTCTATAAAAATTATAATTTTAGGGTCAACTGATATTGCATTATTGGATAAAATGTGCCCATTAATGAATTTTTTTTAAATGGAATTCACATATTTTTAATTTTTTTTATTGATTCTCAATCCTCATAGTTCCCAATACAACATGTAGATAAATCTTGTGATCATTATGACATTTGTAATGTATTAGAATATCATCAATAAAAACATCCATGAATATAAAAAGTTATTCATTAAAGACTATATTAATCAAATTCAAAAATATAGCTGGGGAATTAGTCATGTTGATGGGAATATCCACAAACTCATAATTTCCATATCATTATTAGAAGTTAGTATTTGGAATATATTCTTTCTCCACTATAAAATGATGATTCCATGTTCGATGGAAAATCATGTTTAAGAGTTGAGACCTACTAATATTGTCTTATAAATCCTCAAACCTTGGATGAGGGTAATGTTTCTTCACTATGATACCTTTAATTTCTCTATAATTCATGAGTAGTCACATTGGTCCATCCTCCTTCACAAAGAGAACATGTTCTCCCTAAGGATACACACTTGGTCAGATAAGTCTTGTATCTATAATATATTTCTGTTGTCTCACTAATTAATCTTACTCCATATTTTATAATATATATGGGGTTATTTATTTTAGATCGGATCAAGGTATGAGTTTGATGGATATCTATACCTTTATTTATATGTAATGACACATTAACTATTCAAGATATAATTCAATGTATTGTTGAATTATATGAATGTTATCTTTCTTTATAGGTTCATTTCCTTATCCCTCATCCCAAATCATATCGATAAGGAAGTCAATGGAAGGTTGTTATGTGAAAATATGAGACCAAGATATATCTTCTTTGAAAATGTTTATAGGTGGTAAATCCAATATTCATTAAATTTCATTACTATGTCAGTTGATCTTAGAATTATACATTTAGATCCTATCCATACCTAGTATTTGCTGAATTCCATAATGGGAATGAAAATATAATTTTCTATTATATTGAACTCACCAATGTTAATAATAGAGTTTCTATAAACTATTGTTGCAAGGATTATCCTTCCGGGAGTCTTAAATATAAACTATACTTCATGAAGATCATGTATAGATTATATATTAATTGAAAACATGGATAAAATAATGTAATTTGTAGAACCATAATTAAAGAAATTATTTTCTTGATTTGAGAGATTGATGAGTGTACCATCCACAAAATCATTAAGAGCCTCCACTTCAACAATCATGATAGGAAATGATTGACCATTATTCTTTGATATTTGCTGAGAATTATGTTGTCTTTCCTATATTACCACCAGAATAAGAAAATTATTTTAAATTTCCCCAATCATTCCACACATGAATCATTGATCTTATTCATAAACCTACACCTTCTTCCCTCTATCGTTAGTGTTTATAAATTAATGTTTCAAATCAACATAATAGTTCCTAGATATATGGAAACCTCTTACACAAATATATCAGGTTCCACTCTAAAGAAAGAATCCCCCTTGATGCTTCATCACATATTTCATTCACGTGGGATTTTCACTTTAATTTCACCTCTTACATGATCAATGTTTATCCATGAGTTTGGGAAAATATATCCTTTTTTCATCCAATATATGTGACCAATATATCTCTCTAATATCCATATCAACCTTTATATCACTCTGTAGTATCTCATCATATCCTCTATAGTCTATATTTTCTAAATTCCTCCATAGATGGGGTCTCATTCCATCGTATAATCTATCAAACTTTCCCTTAGTATCCTTACCAAATCTCAAGGTTTATCTTCAATATCTTGTAATTTTCATAACAGGGAATCCAACAAATAAAATATAATTATTCTATACCTCACATAATTAATAATCCATTTTTAAAACTGATAAGGGAAAATATATATTTAAAAATATTCCCTTGGACTCTTCCGACTTCATATCATCAATTTCAGATCTGAGATTTTTTTTAATTTGTGTCTACCACTTATAATCATATACTTATAAATGGAATACTGCTAGGGTGAATGTCTCTTACAATGAAAAATAGAGTACATAAAATATATTTTCTATAGATATTGACGAATTTCAAATAATCAATTAATTGGTAGATCCACTAATAAAAGGTGGTCATTAGCACATGAAAGAATCAACATAATATTGATCTCTTCTTATAGAATATTATATCATTAATTTATTCAATTTATTATTCACAACTTGAGTTAGTCGAATCATTATCCTCATGATGTTTCCCATTAATTCATAAATTGGATCTCCATTACTAAATCATCCATTTTACTCATCATTAACTTGATTCCTCATATTTTATGTCATTTTTCACAAAGAAGGAATGATTTTTGAGAAACATGTAACTTTTTTGAATATTATTATTCTAATGGTATTTTATTTTTTAAATCATGATTCAAAAATATGTTATTAATAAATTCCAAAAAAATTACATTTTCTATATATCCATCATAAAGGATAATAAAAATATTTTAATTAACCAATCATATCCCACTTTAGTGTCAATATTAGTGTGAAACAAGCCCCACATTCATTAGCAAGTTCTTATTCATGGCTATCTCATAAAAGTGTTTTTAGGTGTCAAATTTCTTATTCTCTTATCCATAGACACATCAACTTGTTGTATCCAGACAGGGATTTATTTTCTTGCAATCCACTTTCTTATTATATACCAAAATACTAGGATGTTTTCCTTTTTTAAGAGTTTCCTATAGTTCATCCTATTGTTTTCATTTACTAATTTAAAATAAAAAATAAACATTCTTTTGATAGTAATTATGGAATGCCTCTTTTTTATTAAATAACATTTCATTAAATGGTACAAATAGAGGATATTTTAAATATTAGTTTCCTATAAATAATTTTAATAATACATGGAATATTAAAACATCATTGTAAATCAACATTAAATATACCTTTAAGGGTTCCCCATAATTTAAAATTACTACATATCATATCGAGGGGACATACATCCAAGTAATGTGTTGAGAATGAATCCTAGTAAGGTAATTAGAATGGTAAGTGATTATGAGACAAATCAATAAGTACCCGATGAATAAGAATATGATGTGAATAATAGGTATATAATAATAAAAAAAAATTCATCATAACATGGAAATGTGGATCAATAATTTATAGGAGACATTCATAATCATATCACCACAGTTTATCCACAAGGTTTCATAAATGAAAAATAGCATGGTTATTTTGAAATGTATCGTAAAACATTTCATCCTTATAGATAAATTGAATAACAAAGTCATGATGGTGTTGTTAGGATGAACCCATCATATATATTTATTTCATGTGAGCAAATATATAATAATAAATCCTATCATTAATAACTAATGGGGAATAATGAAAATATTTATTAAAAAATTTATCTCATAACAAATAGCTTAATGATAGGATTATAAATCCATTTTTATCCAATAAAAACAATTGAGAGTTTCATATATAAAAATAAAAAAATTACATAGTTATTTTAATTGTTTTTTGAAGGAAAATGAAATGAAAAGTGTTTTTGTTATTCAAAAAAAATGTTAAAGACAATTTCAATGTATAAAAGGGAAATTTGAAAAATAAATTTGAAAGAATGATAGGTATAACATGTGGTTTTTGAAAAGTGTAAAATGAGAGTGGAAAATATATCCCATTGATAAAACATAATTTGTCTCTAAGGTTATGATAAAATGGGTAATAAATGTGAGTAAACATAAAATTTAAAAGACATATAAAAATTTATGTTCATAAATTAAAGGGAAAGGAAGGATAATTCACTAACATTGAAGAGTTACTCCAATATAATAATGAATGGAACCTTTGGGGATTGAGGACACCCTGGGGGGAATCTGTGGGAGTAAAACCAAAATAAAATCATGGATTATGGAGTTTGAGGTAAAATAAACGGTGGAATTCATCGGTATTCATAGAAAAAATGGGGGAATTTTGAAATAATTTTAGAATATAGGACGTGTAAATATAGGTTATTGAGAATGCAAAACTGTTGGCATACCAATTTTTTATTAATTTTTTTGGAAACATTACTCACATTTTTTGTAATTATAGTCTAACCGAAAAGAACGTCATTTTTTATAGCATTTGGAATGAAGAGTAATGTTTCCCTAATGAAATGTTTTTACAGTCAATGTTTCCATTTTAGCCATTGGAATGGAACATATAGGATTGTAAATTAATTAAATTTAAATAAAATAAAATATTTTAGGTTATGGGTAATGGAAAATTAAATATTACATCTTTATGACATAATTATGATGTCCTTAAACATAGAGAAAACCCAAAACTATATTTTTATTTCTTGTAGAAACATGAATGCATATAATAATATTCTTATAATCCCCCCAAACTAAATTTTCATTGATTATTTGAAATATGTTATTTTTTAGAATTAAAAATATCGAAATATGGGAATTTTATGATTTAATTTTATGAATCCTTATTTAAATTAAAATATATGTTTCTAAGTCACAATTAAATTTATGAGACTTATAAAAAAATTTCTATTCCATTATAATTTTTTTCATTTGTAATTTAAAAAATGATATTTTAATGTAACATTCATAAAAAAAAATACTATTCATAGTAATTGTTTTATAATTAATATATTATAAATATTATTGAGTAATAATGTAATGTTTTCTCTCAATACAAAAAATAAATTATCAAATTCATCTAATGTAAAAATATAATTTAGAAATAATAACTATTCTAATGATTATTTGGTAGAATAAAAATTTATTTATAAAAAGGGTTTACACATTTTATAATTTATTTATGGAAACATAACCCATTAGTACTCCTTCATAAACCCCGATTCTACGTTGTGAGATGGTTTTAGTTTATTATAGTGGCTTACCTAACATTAATAGAGTGGTAATCTTCAATAACTAGAGATTCTACAGTATTATATTTAATTATACATTTATTAGATAATTTTATACATGTTCTTGGTCAATGGAGGACCATAGTGACGGTACATCCCGGCCGCATCCTAAAAAATAGGATTCAATTCACACCACTCTACGAGTTGAGGCCATCAATTCTCTTTTCGTTATCAATTATCATTTTTCATTCCTACTAATAAAAAATATTTATAATTGTAACATTATCAAGTAATAGTATAGTTCTTAATGATAATATTGACTGAGATATATATTGACCAATGGTCATATAACCAAATAATCCCAATGATCATATATCAATTTATACCCTACAAATACATCTTCTTTCATTCAAAAAAAATTCAGTACAATTACACTTAATATGATATTTTAATTTTCATAAGATATTTATTGGTTTACAAATAATGTTTTATTTCTATAGCATTTTATGTGGGAGTAATGATTCTAGTTAATAGGGGTGATCCTTATTTCCCTATTTTCACTTTTATGTTTTATATTTTTTTTCCAATTGTAATATTTGGGATTTTAATTGGATTCATATCATAATAATTTAATGATCATTGTTAGTAATATAAATGTTTTCAATTTCTATTACTTTTGTATGAGTATAATTTTATATAAGATATAATAAATATTTATTCAGGAAAAAAATCATATAAATAGTATAGGTTGTTACACCATATTAAATTTATCTACCTTAACATCA
Source organism: Viscum album (assembly GCA_963277665.1). Classification (NCBI taxonomy): domain Eukaryota; kingdom Viridiplantae; phylum Streptophyta; class Magnoliopsida; order Santalales; family Viscaceae; genus Viscum; species Viscum album. The sequence goes on from OY728122.1 coordinate 1,186,208,366, forward strand.
AGAAAATATTTTTCATATACACCCCATTATCAAGTACTTTACATAAAAAATCAATATTATACACATGAACTATACTAAGAAAAATAAATTATAGATCAATAATAATGGGAAATTTCGTAGAATGTTTCATCAGAATATACTATTAATGAAACAAATATAATATATACTATAAATATATTAAAATATTTATTTTAATTATGATAAAAAATATTAATTACATCTTTCTATGAACCCAATGAGATCTTAACGACATAAGTAATTATCAACGGTCCCCATAATCAAATATAGTAGTCTGTATTAATCGTAATCTATAGATGATTGCTAAAACCTCCATATATCAATCATTCCTTAATAAATTATCATACATTGTCATTTGTTATATTACCATAAAAACTAAAACATAGGCATGGTAGATAGTGTCTCTTTAACCAGAAACATGTTTTTTATATTCTTGTATGATCAACATTAGAATCACAAAATTTTATTTCTATTTTACCAGAGATTATCTACTATGATGTTCATTACAATAGAATCATTTTCCAATTCCTATATAGTATAGGAAAAACCTTAAATTTTTTATTTTTTTTATTTATTTATGGGTAGAACCACAACTATTAAAAGGAAATATTGAAACTACTCTTATTATTATGATATTTCTTATTGATAAAAATATACAGTGAATACAATGTATTTTTAAGTGAGTTGAATAATTATTTATATAAAATTATAACATATTTTTTTAAATTGATTAAAAAGTCTCTTTGTAATGTTAGGGTATCATCTATGAGTATGTTGATGATGATCAGTGGGACAAAAATGCAGGAGGCATAAATTAGGAGATAACTCCATATTTTGGTTATCTATTTCTAATATTACATTATAATATTGTACTAGATATATTTTTTTGGATTTTAAGTGCATGGAATTTACATTGAGTGGACCAAAAGGATCATGATTCAATTTCCCTATTATAGGTGATGATATGAAGTCTTTTTAAATGCATATAAATTATGTAATTAGAAAAAATATTATGTTTTCAATGAAGATAACATATCCTATGTTTGACGATTAACTAAATGAATATTTGGAACCCAAATGATGCTACCATATATGATTTATGGAAATATTACAATATATATATATATATATATCATGTTTTATATTTAATTATCATCAATTGAGATATCTTGGGGTGATACTTTAGGTTTTGTCATTGTACCAACCTCTTGGGGTTATTGCAAAGTTAGAATGTGAGGATGAAATTTTATTTTCACCGAGTGTATTTTTTATAGTCTTTGGAAATGAGAATGGGATATTTTTATCAGGAACAATTGTTTAGTATTTTATTAATAATCACATGAATAGTAATAACCCCTCAAGATTAGTGGATGTGATGATATACTTCAGAATGGAACAATAAGGTGTTTCCAAACCTAAAACACCTGTTAAGAGATCGATATACTTTCCAGGAGCTCTACATGGTGATATAAAAAATGATTTCATAGATGAATGATATAATGAAAAGACATATTTATGGGACTATGGAATGTTCTATATATTCAAAAAAGTGAATTTTTTATTTTGGTAATATTTTGGGATATTTATGTGATGTCGATGATGGGAAATTCCTAGTATATGAGTGAATGGTGTAAAATGTCATTGGAATACATATCAAAGAATGTAATTATATTTTTGGGACTAAAGAATAGGTTAATATATCAATTATGTTGTCTGTGTTACATGACTAACAATATAACTCATGGGTGATGAATAATTCACCTAGAATAACAACTTATTAAATTTTAATTCATTTTTTATATTGCATGACAGTGATGTACTTTTTAATTTAGAATAAATCATTTTAATTTGGAATTTTCAATTATTGATAATTCATTCACATGGAGAAATTAATATTTCACTAGGGTTATGATTCATTAATAAATCATTTCTATTATCTATTTATTCAAATTTAAAACATTCAATTTTTGGGAATCATTTTTTGTAATAAATAGTTAATCATTGGGATTAATTAACAAAAATATTAGTCACATTTCATAGATTATTATTTGATATAATAATTATAAATGGTAGTGATTCAGTGATATATCATTCACCATGAGCATATTTTTTAATAATAGATACTTCTCAGTAAGGATTGATTCTAATATTTTCTATATTGGGTAGATATTTTTGTTGCTATTGTATATGTTTCTTATTCATGAATTATATTTTATTCTTTATAATAATTCATATTTAAGATGATATTTGTTTGGGAAAACACTAGTGGTGGAAATCTATGTTTTATTGTGACATATTTCATGGGAACATTAAGGAATGACTAGAAATTATATCTAGAATTGATGTATTAATTTTGTTCCTAGTATTGGTGGATGGACGTGAAGATATTTTTTGGGTTTTAATATAGGTGTGATGAAATACCAAGGTTAGTATCTGTATCCCATTTATTAGTTATGGTGTTATTTTTCATCTATATATGATCTTTAATTGGGAGATCATACATGTCATTTTACTTAATGCATACATGATATATATATATATATATATTGTTGTAGAAATGTTATTGTTATTGTTTTATTTTAAATATAATTTCATATTCTATAATTTTATCTAAATTGAATAATAGATTATTCATTAATGTTTAAATACATTGGATGATAATAGAGATTATATTATCCAAACCTGGTTTATCAGATTCTCACTACTAGAGATTAGCAATTTTAATATTAAATATAATTAATAAGGTTATGGGGTTCTATAATGTAGTTTGGTGGTCAGTAACGAAGAATGAGATGATTCAAATAAACCTAAAACCTAGTATCACATCAATTCCAATATGAATTATTCAAACTAATTCCAAATATTTTTATATGATTCTATAAGATAGATTTTCTATAAAAATAATATCAATATCCAAATGATTGAGATATAAAATCAATGTAACTATGTATCGGTATAAATAATGGTAAAATCATATCATTCCCACATTTATTTCATTTTGTTGAATACACGATTATTCAATATGAATATAATGATTTAAAATATTTATATATTATACATTTTATGTAAAAACAATAATCAATATTATTAAAAATAAACCCTATAAATTTAATATTTTATCAAAATTAATATTAAAATTTCCTAATTTCTAAATATGACATATCTTCTAGTTTGTATCCTCAGATGGTTCATATTGTATTCTATTATCCACATAGGGTGGAAATAAACATCATAGCAATATATAAAATTATTTTAGGAGGAATTATATTCAAAATTTATGGACATAACTACAAAAAATAATTTTATGAACAAATAATTATAAGATAATTATCTCATGAAAATAAATATATATTTCGGAATATTTTAGAATGAAGGATGAATATATATATATATATATATATATAATATTTTGAAATTCAGAAAACAAAAAAATATTACTCCACAATTGGAAACATAAAAAAATTAATAACTCATGTGAATGGTTTTAGAGGAAATAATTATATCCATTAGTGGAATAAAGATTCACAAAATTAATGGAATGTATGATCAAGTAAATATTCATTATGATGATTAAGAAGATCAGAAAACAAATGATCATAAAATTCCAAGCATTCAGTGTTCATTATTATTGTGCCTGATTGGGCTCCCATAAAAATCACTAAAACATTATTTTAATAGATTATATCTAACATCCACTATAATTATGGACTATTAATATGAGACTCATTTTCAATAATTTTGTTACACTACATACTCAAAAATAAAAATGGTAAGAATATAAACATATGGAGTTTTTAACCAACTGATTAAGTTGTCATACATATCTAATAAATCCTGCCAATTCCATTTTTATAGTTCCCCATCCTTAAATGATTTATTCTATTAAAATAATAAAGTATCGATTGTTTTTAAATGTTTGATCAATTTTTTAATTCATACAACCATAAACATTAATATTTTTGTAATTGATAAATATCATTAAAAATCAATGTTACATTAACACCTTATCTCTTGATGTGTTAATGGATAATGGAAAATAAAAATCATATTGGTATTCATTTTTAATAATTTAATATATCATTCTATTACAAAAACATGACATATTATCTTATACTATGTGAAATTACTAAACATTTATTGTCATCTTTCACGAAGTAGTGTTCTCTAAAACAGGTTATAAATTACTATAATATGCAACTTCTTCTAAATCCTAAAATTCCATTAATTAAAACATGAAAAATAATTATGAATGTACCAAATCAATTTTAGGCATTATTACTATAATAAATCTAAACTAATGTCATGATAAAAATATAATAATCCACCTCATATTACAATAACTTCAATAATGGAATAAAAAATGTATAAATATATTAAATTTCATGTTTTTTTCAAAATGTAAACATGATGTAATTTGGAATAAAATTATGTATAAATCCACATGTATATAAATAAATATATGAAATTACATGTGATATAAATTATTGAGTTTTTTATATAATATATCTCAATTTATTAAGTTATGATCCTACACCATATATTATATAAGGCTCTACCCATGCTAATCATAACATATAATCTAAATCCCCAACAGTCTGTGAAATTTATTAATTAGGGATAATAAAATTTCATTCAATAAGGGGATATAATAAATAATATATTAATATAATATTTGTATCATATATTAATAAAATATTAAGTGAGGGAAAATTTATTATAATACAATCATATAAACTCATTGAAATAAATTTCAACATATAATATATCATTAATCTAATACCCAGTTGTGTTACAAGGTATGAATTCCACTATTTAATTAATGTCTTAGTTTCTTAATTTTCTATACTGAACTATTTCTATAACACCCCATGCTTCTATGGTACGCTTCTCTTTCAATAATGCAATAGCTTGTGTTGTACGCAAGTTCGAGATTCTAACACACCATGACCAATCAAAGTAGCTTTTATGAATAGTAATACCATATTTTTGAATTATATAAATTTTATATTTCAAAATGGACTTCATTTTTTTGATTCAGAATATCGAAATTAGCCTATGCTGAATTTTTGGTATTTTTCCGAAAACATCCAATTTTCGATGAATAGTGAAAAATACTTAAAAACAACATTTTTAATAAAAATAATTTATAGTGATAAATTATACTATTGAGTGGTTTTAAAGTATAACTATAATATAATTTTATCATTTTATACAATGGTGGTTATTTGAATTAATTTCACTTTGAAATTGGACATAAACAATTGTCAATCTTTTGATTGATATTGTTTCTTAAAAACACGCTATTTGTTTTGACAACGGAAATTAATTATAAAATTAAGTAATGCAACTAATTTATTTTGAATTTTGTAAAATACACATCATTTTTAAATTCGGAATATCAATTATAGCTTAGGGTGATTTTTTGGTATTCTTCTGAGAAACTTCAATTTTTGTTGAATAGTGAAACCACTAAGTGGTAGTTAAAAAACTAATTTTTTGTTTAAATGAAACTTTACGAATTCTGTGAATTTAATTTCAAAAATCTGACAGATATGGTTGTCATTAGTAAGTAAAATTTGGTTCAATGAGATGAAAATAATTTTTTGTGAATAATAACTTTTATGTTTTATTAATCGCGATTAAAGGTAATTAGTGTATTTTTGGTAAATATAATGTTATAATAATATGAAATTACCTTTACACTTGTCCTGCCCTTATTGGATGATTCATGTCCGACCAGGACAATCCATGAGTCAACTTTGGGACCCCATGGAGCCACTTGGGTAAGAAAATGACTTTAATAACTTTTTATTTAAAGTAAAAATAAAATTGTCACAAACTTGTGTTGTTTTACTAAAAAAATTATTACATGGGGTTATATAAGAGAACATTTCTTCTATAAATATTCATTAGAAATATAAAAATATTTCCTACATCATGATATTTTTTCTATAATTGTTAGACATTAAATAAATTTAATTTTTTATGACACCATGATGATGCAGTGATTACCTCATTAATTAATGATTTAAATAAAATGAAAAGATATTGTAAAATATAAGACATACACTTGTAAAAATCCTATTGGATGAGTAGATTTAGAACCCTTATCACCTTATCCTCGAAATATATAATTGTGGGACCTTTTAAATTCGAAACTCATTATATAATAAAGTAACATTTCATGACTTTCCAAGAGTTCCCCTCCTCTCCTCTTATAAAAGGCCCCACCTCTACGACCTTATTCAAACCAACAAAGACATTTGGCTCCACCAAACTCTGCCAAAATACTCTCTCAACTTCCCTCTCTTACTCCTAAAAGCTTCACATTGGGAATAAGTCTTCCCAAGGATTCCTTTGTCTCAAATCAAAAAGAGTTACCCGATTTTAAGGTAATGCCTTCTCTTATGTTTTTTTTGTTTTATTTTGCTTCTCCAACACCTTAATCTATTTTTATTCCTTTATTTTGTAACAAAAAAATTATCTCCAATATACTATTATGTTGTTATGATAAGGGTTTGATTTACACATACACATACCTTCGTCTAATGTTTAAAGAAAAAACTGTTTCTGTGGGTGGCGAATTACCACCTCACGAAATGATGGTTGTTCAATCTTCTTTTATCACCTCTCATGGTGGCCATTATGATGTCACTATATTTATATATGATATATATTATGTTTATGTTTTACTTATGCTTCTGTATTTTTCATTTATGGCTTTCCTTTATGATTTCCATTATGGGTAAACGCGATAATTTCATTTTAGGAAGTGCGGACTACTGCCCACTCAACGTGATTTGAATTGTTAATACCATATGTGGGACGTATAAAGGATGGAGTAAATGATATTATATATATATTATACTGGAATTATAATATAACTTTATATAATTATTATTTCATTCCATTAAACACGAAAAAGAAATGAAAGTAGCGTTCATGGGTACGTACAGCTTACCGTCTCCATGAACGGTGAATTTAATTTCTTACCTCTAAATGTTATGTAATATTATAAATTCATGTATATACTGGATATATATGATATATATATGATATCTAAATCCTGAATATAACTCTGTATATAATAGATATTTTACCACATGAACAACTTGTAATTATAAGAAGTTTATTTTTGACTCAATTACCAAAGATCGACAAAACGACCCTTATTAACTTAAATAATTACATAATGTTCATAACATGGTAATAAGTGATATAAAAGGAATAATGAACTTGAAAAGGTTATTATGAAAGTAGATATTAACTCAAGTTTATTATTAATGATATTAAAGAATGATTGAGTCAAGTTGGACACGAGGTAAGGGACTTCGTCTCAATCTCCTTTCATTGAGGAATATTTTGTTTTAGACACAAATCTATTTTATACAGTGTATAAAACCCTTTGAATTTTAAGTTTATTCAAAAGGAATTATTTTTATATGAAGAATTTTACTAAATGAAAAAAAGGAATTTTTTTTGTACGTATACGGTGACAACAAATTCTTGGCCGCTGTGACCATTATTTGGGTTTCGGCTTCCTCTACAAGCCATGACTTTTTTTAAAATGAAAAATAAATACCATGTTTTACTTTTCATTTATTTTGGTATTGAAAATGGTTTTGATAATGTTTTTAATATATTAATGTGTTTTATTGATTTCTTGTGATTGAAATGTGGAAATGTTATGTTTCATTTATGCATGTTTTATGTGATACAATTATGTTATGGTTTATGATATGTTAAAACGTTTTCATATAAGGAATGCATTTGACTTAATAATTGATGGGTGGATCCCGCTATAGCTCCTCAATGCATCGGTAGGTCTCATGAGCCAAACAAGTGTCTTGGCACGAGGCATTGACAAAATCTTATTTGTAGTCATGGCACGAGGCCTTGGCTACGTGGTTATGATAGTCCAGAATTATGAATTACATCATTATTAAAGTGTTTATTGATATTACATGTGATTATTGGACTAGTAGAATATCCATGTGAATAAGTAAATGGAATTATTTCATTTTATTTTTTTCCATATTATGCTGAAGTTAATGTTTAAAAGAATTTTGTTTTAGTTATACATTTCCTTAAATGTTTTTGTTTATTTATGAATGTTTCTGCTATATTGTTTTCCTTACTGAACATCTGAGCTCACCCCTTTCTATGTTTTATTTTTCCCAAGACGTGAAGAAATATTTTATGACTGACCTGGATGGATAGTCTGAAGGGGTTATGAGTGTGGACTATATAGACTATGTAATTTTAGTTTTTTTACTTTATGATGTAATGTAACATTTATGAATGTATCTAGTGTTACCAAGGCTATTAAACTAATTGGTCTTTCGAGACATGATCTTTTGAGATCATTCCAATGTTATGTAATAATGCACCGACTCTGGGTAACTGGGGTCGGGGTGTTACAGTTGGTATCAGATGCAGTTTAGTAATAACCTTCGAAGATAGATTTAGATACACTATGACTAGAGCAGATATCCCTAAGATATACTTTGAGGATTAGTATACAATAACTTCCTAGAATTTTGGTATTATAGAGATTTTGTGAGTTTTTTGAGCAATACATCTCTGTCTGGATATGAGCAGGTAGAGGCAGCTCTGGAACATATGTACCTAGGGGTAAACCCGGAAAAAACCACTTTGAGCTAGACTCGAATGGGAACTGGTGCATGACAACGGGCCTTGCTGCGCTCTTGGTTACGACACTCCCAGGGGATTCTCTTAGTAAAATTCCGATTTTCGTTAAAAATCATTATGAAGGGTTTATGAGTGTATACTTCCTCAAATAAAACGTTTTTATGATTATATATTATATCCATAAACTGTTCAATTTATGTTAAGTGTTTTACAAGTATGGAATTATGTATTTTGATTCATGAACTAATCTAGGTTATGCCATTGTTTAGAAATGGAACCTAGTGGAAGGAATGGAAACTGTATCAATGCACGCACTCTATGTAGGGATTTCCCTCCTCTACAATATAATTATAGTGGAGATGGTGATACAACTGGTGCTGATCATCTTATCACCATATTGGGACAACTCACTCAGGTTATGAATAATAACCTTACTCGTATGGAGCACCCTGATCCGCAACGTGGAGGATCAATGTTAGACCACTTCATGAGGAAACAACCACCAACATTCAATGGGAGTACAAATCCCTTAGTAGCTGAGCAATGGATAAATTCTTTAGAGAAAGTATTCCATGCCTTGGGGAGTAGTGAAAGGGAAAAGGTTATCATGGTATTTTACCGCCTCACTGGAGATGCTGATCAGTGGTGGTCATTGATTAAAAACATTAATGAAGATGATGAAGTACCAAATATGGAATAGATGGAGTTCAAAGAGATTTTCATAGAAAAATACTTTCCTCGTGACCATTGAGAAGATATGGAAAGGCAATTTGTGAGTCTGAGACAAAAGGTGGATGATAATGTCGCAAAGTATGAGGCTAACTTTTCAAGGTTAGCTAGGCATGCAACAGATTATATACATAACCCAAGAAGAAAGATTGATCGTTTCTTTTATGGGTTAAAACTGTTTCTCCATCGAGCCTTAGTCTCACAATATTTCTCGTCGTACGAAGATATTTTCTCATCTACTATCAAGTCAGAAAAAGAATTCTCTAAATCTTATGAAAATTAAGTAAAGTAAGGGAAGAAGAGATCAGTGGAACAAGAGACAGATAAAGGGAAAAAGGGAAAGAAGGATTTTCCATTATGTGATAATTGTGGGAAGAATCACCCCAGTGCTTGCCTAAAAGGAATGGGAGTTTGTTATAAATGCGGAGAAAAAGGTCACTAGGCTTGTGATTGTAAGGGAATGAAAGAGGCTGTCAATGTTGAATGCTACAATTGTAGAGAAATGGGGAATTATGAAAATAAATTCCCTATGCACCAAGGAAACATACTCCAGAAAAGGCCAAGGGAGAAAGGCCAATCTTATGTTGTTACTACAGTTGAAGTGGAACAGTTAATGTATTGGTGCTTCTGGACTCAAGGATTACATTATGGTTATAAGAATAATGTGATATATATAAGGATTGTACTGCAGTGATTGTTTTTTTCATTAAGGTTTTAATAGGATGAAGGTAATTATATTTTTAGTATCTGACAATAAGAGAAACTTTACATTGTTTGGGGAATATGATGTTAGAATTGATTTTGGAATTTAGAGACCTTTTAGAAAAAGTATGGAAAGAGGTATTTTGGACGACTATAAAGGCTGGAATGGATTATTTTGAACATTGGATAGTATTTTTTATGGTTAAAACATTCTTGAGTATTATTTTTGAAATATTATAATTCTATTGTTTTAGGAAAAGGAAAACCTGCAGGTTGGGGGATAACCCGTCGTGTCAGACAAAGCTGTAGGAATCGAACCAACAACCATAGTGCGACATGCCTTTATTACCTACCACTATCCTACAGGAATTCCCTGGTTATTAGAAAATAGTTTTCCTAATCTAAATGGTATGTGTTAATATTATGTACCCTGTACGATTAGGATAAATATAATATTTTTGAGTTTTATTATCTTTTTGAGTGAAAGATGAGTTTGTGGTAGAAATTAGTTGAAGGTTGAAACTCTACTTGTCAAGCATATATATATATATATACCTATCTCTTACTCTATTAATAAATTAATTCTTAAACTTTAGGAAAGGGATATTAAAACAAAAATGTGTTATCCTAATACCATTTGTTTTGTTGAACTGATGATATTTTAAATCACCATAGATTGAAGGCTTTGAGGCCCTCAATTTTACACTTTTTTGTGATTGATGACCTCAATAACTCCCTACAAATATTTACTTTTTCCCCCCAATTATGTGTCTCTAATTTCCACCAATGTTCTCCTAATCGAAATCATAATTTGGTGGTGACTTTTTTAATTCCCTTTCCCCCTTTTTAAGGCTAAATTTTATTAACCTTATTTCTGATGTGGGTTTTCCACAAAGGTCTTTTCTATATTCAACATTTTATTTTCAAAGAACATTTTCAAATTGCGAGGACAAAATTTAATGAAGGAGGGGATAATGTAACACCCCAATCTTCAATGGTACGATTCTATTTCAATAATGCAATAGCTTGCGTTGTACGCAAGTTCGAGATTCTAACACACTGTGACCAATCAAAGTAGCCGTTAGGGATAGAAATACCCAATTTTTTAATTAAATAAAGTTTATATTTCAAAATGGACTTCGTTTTTGGATTCGGAATATCTAAATTAGCCTATGTTTAATTTTTGATATTTTTCCGAAAACTTCCAATTTTTGATGAATAGTGAAAAATACTTAAAAACAACATTTTTAATCAAAATAATTTGAAGTGATATATTATAATATTGAGTGGTTTTAATGTATAATTAGAATATAATTTCACCATTTTATTTAATGGTGGTCGTTAGAATTAATTTCACTTTGAAATTGGACATAAACAATTGTCAATCTTTTGATTGATACTATTGCTTAAAAACACGCTATTTGTTTTAACAGTAGGAATTAATTATAAAATTAATTAATGAAACTTATATGTTTTCTAATTTTGTAAAATATACATCATTTTTGAATTCAGAATATCAATTATAGCTTAGGGTGAATTTTTGGTATTGTTCTGAGAAACTTCAATTTTTGATGAATAGTGAAACCACTAAGTGGTAGTTAAAAAACTAATTTTTCATTTAAATGAATCTTTACCACTTCTGTGAATTGATTTTCAAAAATTCTACATACATGGTTGTCATTATTAAGTAAAATGTGGTTCAATTAGATGAAAAAAAAATTTGGTGAATAATAACTTTTAAGTTTTATTAATCGCGATTAAATGTAATTAGTGTAATTTAAGGTAAATATAATGTTATAATAATATGAAATTACCTTTACACTTGTCCTAACATTATTGGATGAGTCTAGGCAGACCAATAAAATCCATGGGTCATCTTGGGGACCCCATGGAGCCACTTGGGTAAGAAAATGACATTAATAACTTTTTATTTAAAGTAAAAATAAAATTGTCACAAACATGTGTTGTTTTACTACAACAATTATTACATGGGGTCATATATGTTAACATTTAGACTATTAATATTAATTGGAAAACTAAATAAACTTCCTACATCATGATATTTTTTTATAATTTTTAGACATTAAATAAATTAAATTTTTTAGACACCATGATGATGCATTGATTACCTCATTAATTAACGATTTAAATAAAATGAAAATATAATGTAAAATATAAGACATGCGATTGTCAAAAACCTATTGGATGAGTATATTTCTAACCCTTATCACATTATCCTCTAAATATATAATTGTGGGACCTATAAAATCCGAAACTCATTATATAATAAAGTAACATTTCATAACTTTCCAAGAGTGCCCCTCCTCTCCCCTTATAAAAGGCCCCCACCTCTACCACTGTATTCATACCATCAAATCCATTTGTCTTGGCCAACCTCTGCCCAAATACTCTCTAAACATCCCTATCTTACTCCTAGAATCCTCACTTTTGGCAGAAGTTTGCCAAGGAAGACTTTGGCTCAAATCAAAAAAAAGTTACCCGATTTTAAGGTAATGTCTTCTCTTATGTTATTTTGTTTTATTTTTCTTCTCCAACCCCTTAAACTATTTTTATTCTTTTATTTTGTAACAAAACGGGTATCCTAAATATACTAGGATGTTTTTATGAGAGGAATTTGATTTACACATACACATACTTTCGTCTAATGGTTAAAGAACATACTATTTCTATGGGTGGCTAATTACTGCCTCACGAAACGATGATTGTTCAATCTTCTTTTAACACCTCTCATAGTGGCCACTAAGATGTCACTATTTTCATATATGATATATATTATGTTTATGTTTTCCTTATTCTTCTGTATTTTTAATTTATTTCATACCTTTATGATTTCCATTATGCGTAAACGTGAGAATTTCATTTTAGGAAGTGCGGACTACCGCCCCCTCAAAGTGATTTGAATCGTTACGGCCATATGTGGGACATATAAAGGATTGAGTAAATGATATTATATATGATATTATACTGTAATTATAATATACCTTTATATCATTATGATTTCATTCCATTAAATACGAAATAGTAATGAATGTAGCGTTCATGCGTACATACGGCTTACCGTCTCCATGAACGGTGCATTTCATTTCTTACCTCTAAATTTTATGAAATATTATAAATTCATATATATACTGGATATATATGATATATATGATATCTAAATCATGAGTATAACTCTGGATATATTAGATATTTTACCACATGAACAACTTGTAATTATAAGAAGTTTATTTTTTACTCAAGTACCAAAGATCGACAAAATGACCATTATTAACATAAATAATTACATAATGCTCCTAACATTGTAATAAGTGATATAAAAGAAATAATGAACATGAAAATGGTTCTTAAAAAAGTATAAATTAAATCTAGTTTATTGTTCAGGATATTAAAGAACGATCGAGTCAAGTCGGACATGAGGTATGGGACATCGTCTCAATCTCCTTTCATTGAGGCATATTTTGTTTTATACCCAACTTTCTTTTATACGGTGTATAAACTCATTTGACTTTTACGTTTATTCACAAGGAATTATTTTTATATGATGAGTTTTACTAAATGACAAAAAGGAATGTTTTTTTGTCCTAAGTATGTAGTGACAATGACTTCTCCACCGTTGTGACCATTATTTGGGTTCTGGCTTCCCCTACAAGCCATATTTTTTTTAAATGAAAAATAAATACCATGTTTTACTTTTCTTTTATTTTGGTATTGAAAATGGTTTTTATAATGTTTTTATTATATTAATGTGTTGTATTGATATCTTGTCATTGAAATGTTGAAATGTTATGTTTCCTTTATTCATGTTTTATGTGATACAATTATGTTATGGTTTATGATATGTTTAAACCTTTTCATATAAGGAATGCATTGGACATAATAAGTGACGGGTGGAGCCCGCTATAGCTCCTCGATGAATCGGTAGGTCTCATGAGACAAACTAGTGTCTTGGAACGAGTCCTTGACAAAATCTTATTTGTAGTCTTGGCACGAGGCCTTGGCTATGTGGTTATGATAGTCTGGAATTATTCATTCTATCATTATGAAAGTGGTTATTGATATTGCATGTGATTATTCGACTAGTAGAATATCCATGTGAATAAGTAAATGGAATTATTTCATATTATTTTTGCCATATTATGCTGAAGTTCAAGACTAAAAGGCTTTTTTAGTTATACATTGTCTTAAATGTTTATGTTTATTTAAGAATGTTTCTTCTATATTGTTATCCTTACCGAGCATCTGAGCTCAGCCCTTTCTGTGTTTTATTTTTCCCAGGATGTGAAGAAATATTTTATGACTGACATGTAGGGATAGTATTAAGGGGATATGATTGTGGACTATGGAGACTATGTTATTCTAGTTTTTCAATTTATGGTGTAATGTAACATTTATGAATGTATCTAGTGTTTCCAAGGATACTAAACTAATCTGTCCTTCAAGAATTGATCTTTTTTTATCATGCCAATGTTACGTAATAATGCACCGACTCTAGGTAACTTGTGTTGGGGTGTTACAATTTCTCTATAAAACAAATAATAAAATTTAAAAACATAGTAATTATCAAATGATATGAAATTTTTAATGATCTATTTAATCCTCTGGTGAAACTAATATTCTATATCATATGAAATAAACCCATTATTGTAATGAATATTTTAAATTTTTCACTCATTTCTACAACCCACATCATGTCTACTAAATAATTTCTAGATCCAAATTTCACACATTACACATCTAATTAATTTATAAATTTTTAATCTATTGTTTTTTCTTTTTTAATGGATTTTTTACTTCATATAACTAATTTATTAAATTTCTATTATCAAATAGTAAAACAAATAGAGACCACTAATCACATTCGTTATAATAAAATCTAGAATGGATGTAACATCTTATAATGTGGTCATCATCAACTATAAAAAAAATATCATTACTTTTACAAAAGAGATTATGTATGATCATGATAACAATACTAGGGTTATTAATCAATTTTATGATTATCCACATGTCATTCTAAATGAACAAGTGTCATAAAGTAAAAAAATAATTTGGAAAGAATTATAGATATTTTTTATTATGAATATTTGTAGTTTATCCCTCATTTTCCAACATTATGTAAGGGTAAATAATTTTTTTAATACTCCTAGCATTAGATTGTACTAAATTCCCATTATTTTCATAATCTTATTTATTATGAAAATAATGTTTTTTGTGAATAAATCCATGAATCCAATTGGATATACCATCATAAATTGATACACAATATATTTAAAATTGTTCCATCATATCATTCAATGAGAATTATTTTTCAATAATTTTGTTTAGAAAATATAGTGTCAGGATAACATTTATGATATGTACTATGTCATTCATATAAAATATTAAAAATAAAAAGTCATTACATCTAAATCACTCATATACAGTAGAATCATTAGGGCTATTTCAAAAAAAAACAAACTCTTTGATGGAATTTATTGATCTAAAAATTCCAACCCTAAGAATATTTAATTATTCTATTATCAGAATAATAATCAATAAAAAATATATTTCCTTTTAATTTATCACATTAAATCTGTATGGTTGTATCTAAATTTTGTCCCCAACCAAATTACTAGTATGAGAAGTGGTTTTAACTTGTATTTGATATACCTTATAGTCATAATAAGATAATATGGATATAAAAATATGAATAATAATTATAATTTCCATAGGATAAATGTTTTCCTTATAGTTTATTTGATTTATATTCTTATAATAATATTCCCCATGATACGATCTATACATAGATACTCTACCACACAAGTCAATTTACCTATAGAAAATTAAGATGAATCATATGGGTCTCTCCTCATCAAGTGCAACCAAGAATATATATAATATGATAATGAATATATTTTCCATAGAATATTCCATGGATTATAAAATTTTTAAAAAATATAAACACATAATAATATCTAATCATATTATAGGACAATAAATTATAGATATAATTTCATCATGATTCAACACAAGAAATATATTTGTTGAGATCCTTCAGAATCTGATAAGATATTTTTGGATCAATTTTAATAAATATCAATTATTTTTCCTCAACCACTCATAAAATCAACAATCATTATATATCACGAACACTTAATTTTTTTTATTATAAATATCACTAACATCCATCCATCCAAACAAACTCAATGAACAATGTGTTACTTCATAAGAAAAAAACATGAAATACTAAAAAAAAGATGTGTTAAATGAAATTATGAAATTAATTTCCCAATGTATCATTGGAATTATTTTTTTGGAATTTATCCTTTTTAGGTCAATTTTTAAGAGAATCAAAACATAATACACATTATCACTATTGTAAATAATTTAAAACTATGATTTGGATTCATTAGATACCATATCTCATTTGGTTTATTTTTGAAATATGTAAATTTAATGAATATTGTGAATGATTCTACATCTATATAATTTCTTATAAATGAAATTGGAATGTGACCACAACTCATCATTTATCAAGACATTTATAATTAGGTATAATTCCTTGTATTAGGCACAACATTACTCTATTTTTTTCATGGAGGAGTGTGTTTTAAATGATTTCCTAAATCTCATAAATGATTAGTGAATTTATTGATTATGTAGTCACCACCTTCATATTATCAATGAATGATAACATATTTTTTATAATTTTTTTATTACATTGTTTCTAAACTACATGAAATTTATAAAATTTTTTAACATCTGTCTCAAAATAATTAAAAGTCCATATTGTCTGAAGATATCAGTGAAGGTTACAAACAACATATACTCCACATTTAATGATAAATAGTTTTTTTAAAACAAAAATATATAGTAAATGAAATATTCCACTAACCCATCACCTTTTCTTGTAAATCACACAATGAACATTTATCATAATTATCAAGTCTCACATCTGTTAAATGAGTAAAAATTAAATGAATATAAAACACTCTCACAATGATTCCATTGAATATGATCATCATTTATATATACAATAGTAATATATACTACATAAGTTGTAAAAATTTGATACTTTAGAATAATAATAATGATATGCTCATTTTTCTAAACCATGTGAAATAATCAATATAAAACGTGTTGAAATATACTATTAAAATATGATTATTTAGATCAGAGAGTTATAACCGTTCCATTGGTTTGCTGGTATAAGCATGAGTAACCAAATTTTGAAATATATACATGGGGGGTTTAAAATAAAATTATACAAATTAGTTGTTTTAAAGAAACTCAATTTCAAATTGGATTATATATTTTCAAAAGTGATATTTTTTATAATGTTGAATTTTGTGGCCAATAAATTTTTTATCAATTTAAATTAACTTAATATCAAAAAATGGATGATTTTTTTTGAAATATAATGATCTATTTAAAATTAAATAAAATTAAAATAATTTATTGTTTTTAGATATGTAATATTTATAAATATAATTTATAGTTTAAGAAGTTATTCCAAAGTTGTTTTTATTTTATATAATTTGTAGGTATTATATTAAAACTATTCCACTTATAAAAATTGAATTTGGAAAAATGGATGTATTTTTTAACATATCATATAAGAATAAAATAGAGATATCATTTCTGGATTTTTTTTTGAAAAGACTGATTTTTTGGTTTCTATTAGAAATATAGATTTTATAAAAATTAGTTTTTACTTTTGTTTAATCATTTCAATTTCAGTAGAGAACACATATTGATTTTACATCAAGAGGGTAATTATGAATAAAATACTTACATTGGCATATTAATTCATTTTAAATGAACCACTTGAACATGTTTTGGTTTTACCCACTAAATAATTTCTTCAAGCCTCCACTCATAAGAATATATAATAATGGAGATAGTAGTACATAGTATATAAGAGATTTTGAATGAAAACATACCCATTTCCATATTGGTTAGATTCTATAAATTGATGCATCATAATATTTTTATTAGCGAATACATTAGATAAGGAAGATACTAGTTATACACCATTTTAAGAGATCCTATTGTTGATATTGGTTCTATACGCAAGTAACTAACTCTTCAATATTGTTCGGTTAGAAAACCCATCGCTTTTCTCTTCCATTTTCCTGTTTAAACACCGCAACAACATTTCAATTTAGAAAATAGATAGAAAAACCTATTTCCAGATCCACATTATATGTTATGTTGATCCACTAATATAATGTTCTCTAGTAGCTCCATGTTTCTTCCCAATTAGCAAATAATTATCTTACTCTATAATCATACATGTTCTTATCTGTCCATGTATAACTGTATATATATTCATTGGTTCTGTATGAGGACACGTATATTAAATTTATAAATCTTTTAGATCATAACATGATCCAAAAATTCATATCAAAACAATTACTCAAATATAGGTATTATTCCCATTCATCTATCTTCCAACAATAATGTAATGAACTTCTGATATAATGTGATTGATCAAGTCATCCTCTATCATAAAAATTCATAATAAAATATAAAAATACAAAACATTTAATCATGAATGTCATCCTTATATAATCATTGAAATAAATTAATTAAATAGTGAAAATTAAAAAAATAAATAAACATTCTTTATTAATTTCTTAATTCATATATATCCTTGTCACATCATGAAATAGTTATACAGGCTCTATAAAATATCATCAATCAATAATTTATTTCGTGTTCCTAAAAAACTGAATAATGAAAAACACATGAACTAACATTAAATGAGGTTCATAAAAAACATAAAATTTGATGTGAACTATCTATACCCAACTATGATATTCATTTCATGTATTTTCAACACATTATGTATCTCACTTACTATCATTCTTGAATGAGCAGTATTTCAACCATGGGTTTACTCATTTTCTTCTTCTTCTTCACATAACAAAATTTAAAATGATCAATATCTTATTCTTGTACTCGATTACTTCATAAAGGGTACATGTATATAAATTATCGTATTTATTATGAATAAAAGTTCATGTTCATGGTATTTCATTCATGCTTTTGAATTCTATGAAAATAGATATATTTTTCTTGCACCATTTATCTTCTTCATCATGAATCATATTCACATCTTTGATTTTCAATTACGTCTCATTATTCATGTAACACACTAAATTTATGGTCCAAAAGAATAATTCCAAAGGATATCCATAGATCCTTTGATAATAAATTATACAAATTGGATCATTCTCCTTCTAATGAACAAATCACAATGATTCTATTTTTCATTTAAAAATGAGAACCTCTCCAAGATTATTATTAAATGCTTCCAAAATTATTATATCTTATTTTATTTAAGACTTTTTCATATGGTAGTTAAATATTTTGAATGGCCATGTTTTCATCTTTATTATACTCATGCGATGATGAAAATTATGTGAAACCATACGATATGTTGTCTTATATTATATTGATTTGATTTATTATGAATCATTTAGATATAAAAATAATTTAATAACTAAAAATTATTTATTCAACTCAAGATATATATGATGGTATATTAGCACATAAATTTTTGTTCAAGAGATATAGTTGAGATACAAGAAAAAAATTTAATGATTCTATAGATCAATGATGTTCACATGACTCCATGAGAAGTTTTCCCCACATATTGAAATCGTTCAAGGATTTTAAAACATTATTTAAATATATTTAATCAATTAATAAAAATATTACATTCATGGGATTTGGTCAGTCATGAATACTGTAGTCCATTCAAATAGAATTGGATATGATTGGTCTCGTTGTAATTAGAGCAGTTGAGGTAAATAGACACATCTATCCTCATCAGGTTGTTGATATAGACTAGCTGATTCAAATAGATGTCCGAGGTTGGTTGGATTAAATGGATAAACTTATTTATTTATCTTTCTAATGTCCCAATTTTTTCTAAATGGGAAATTTTTTTGTTGTAATTCCATTATTTGGACATAAAATTGATGTCTAATTTAGAATAGGTGATTTTGTGTGTGTATGGGAGTTGTTCTGAGCCCAGATCCCCAAAATGGGAAGAGGCAGACTATGCCACATGTTAGGTAGAAACCCTACACCACAATCTTTTTAGTTTCTCAAAACTATGTGGATACAGATATTGGGGACCTTGGGGCCAGATGGTTTGTCTGAAATCATGCGACCCAAGTCTCATAGCTGTGTGATCCATATCAAGTTCATATAATGTTTTGGGGATCTTTTTTCATGGGTAGATAAATCGTGTGCCTAACTATGTGTGTTGAACCTTTGTAGTACTGGTTTGGAAATTTTATAACGCACAATTTGGCCAACTATTCAAAAAACTGTGAGACTGGATATTTTAGGGTGAATATAAATTTTTCACTAATAAAATGTTTTAATGCTTTTAACATTCATCATTATTCTAAAGAATCCATATCCTCCTCCTCCCATACATGGTAGTCTCCTTTCCTCTCCATCTTGGTTCTTTGATAACTGCTCCATCCAGCATCTTGATCACTTTCTGTTGGATCTAATTTAATGATATTAGTATACTAATAAATAATATCACATATATTATATGATATTTTTACCATCTATTTTACTATCTATGTGCAAGTTCTTATCCCCCATTTTTAGGTAATTCTATGATTTCTCTATTTCCTGCCATTCTATATTGAATTATACATTAATATTAGAATAGGGAATCTCTATGAGGATAAGTAATGTGGTCTAGGAAAATTCTCCAAATTTTTGTGAGTAATATAAAATTATCTATTATTTTAAGAGCCAGAATATTATGGTATCATATCTCATTCTAAATTTAAATATATTTAACCCATCACTTTACCTTCAACAACCCGACATAGCATTGAATCTTCCCCCTATGCTGATCTGGTCTGAAAGTTTTTTTTATTATTTTAATGGAGAACAAGAAAAACCAAAAATATCCCTTCAAGGGGGGAGAAAGTGATGAAGTATAAGGGAATCCCCAAGCACCACAGAAAATAACTAAAGGGTAAGAGAATGAAGACTATCATAAACAAAAAGAGTGTCCTCATGTCTGTCCAACTGAGCAAGCGAATCAGTGGAAAAGTTGGATTCCCTCCAGCTATAGTGAATTAGCCATCCATGATTTGTTTCCTCCATACAACTTAGAATAATATAGATCAAATATCAATGTATCTCATAGCATCCCTACAAATCCTTGACCAAAACCTCTAAATCTTATTCCACCTCCGCAGCCTGCAAGCCCCTCCTCCTACAAACCATCAGGCCGGAAAGAAGAGCCCGAACCATATCACCTAGTGAATTACTAGGAACATAATTCTTACTAAAGGAAACATTCACAGAGCCCCAACCATCACAAAATAATCCTATGACCCTCATCACTCCCTCCATGAAAGACCTGTCAATATTCAGTTTCAACTCATGGCTTGGAAGCTGCCAATTCACCCAAAATCAGCCCCTCCTTTTTAGCATGCATGGTCTCTTAAGAAATTTACAAAAAGTAACTTATGCCATTCCCACTTTAGCCATTGAAGTAAATTCCACAATGAGTGACTTAAGACAAATCCAAATGGCTAAAAAAGATATTTTGGAACCGAACCTAACCTGATTTCATGCCTCCCAAATCATCCAGAAAATATCCACCAGAATGATGGTCCCAATCATCTGCTCCATAGCTCTGTTTTCAGTCCCAGAGAGCCAAGTTGACACAAACTCTTGATAGGTCCAGTTCTCTCCATCAGGAAATAGAGGGTGAGTAAATAATGACCAAAGCAACGAGTCCCATTGCCCTTATTAGAAATGATGAACCACCATATCTGTATTAGGAAACTCACATCAGTAACACTGTGAAACTATGCAGACCCCTTTTTCTTAATATTTTCCTCTATTGGTAATGCTCTATTTTTTATTCCCCACACCAAGAACTTCATCATCATAGGTATTTCATTACCCCAATAAATCGGCCCCCTTCCACTATGGGGTTATACCTTTGAAGCATTATCCTATAATCACGGACATTAAACCTGCCAGAACATGCCTCTATGAAGCAGCACACATCAGGGTCATCATTCATCATAATGTTTTCAAACAGGTACATATGGGTGGAGTTTAACGATTCTTGAATGAACTCATACCTGTCACTTTCATCCCTGAAAGAAATACCATGGGATGGAAAACATGTGTAAGCATTCTTTCCACCTGCCTAGTTATCATTCCAGAAATCGATATCCCCACAGCCAACAATCCATCTGTTGTATCCATACAACTCCTCCATACGGGTGAATGTACATTTGGCCAGAAGCATCGCACCATGTGTGTTAATATCCTCATCCCATCTGTATCACCCTCTGAATAACATTTACCACAGGGTCTCCTCGGTAATTATTTCCCATTCTAAACAAGCCTGAAAACCGAGGATAGTTTCATGTATGTCACGAAGGCCGACACCTCCTTTGTCATATGGTCATGCCAACAGCTTCTAGAAAGCCCAGTGGCACCTCCTTTCTGCCTTAGCATCCCATAGAAATGAAGTAATGTTGTTCTCCATCTTCTCCACAGTAACCTTATGAGGATTAATAATAGAGACTATGTGCATGGGAATAGACAACAACACACTATTAATGAGCAGGACCCGACCTCCAAACGACAACAAATTATTCTTCCAGTTGAAAATACTTCCAATAATATGATCAGTGATCCCACTAAAGTGCTGGTTCTTAATCCGATCACATGATATTGGCACCCCAAGGTAAAAAATGGGCAGTTGCTTCTGCTTGAAACCAATAGTTCTCTGAATATCCCCACATCTCATTCCAGAATATTTTTTCAGAAATAAAAACGTGAATCTTCAAGTGTTTGATAGATTTTCCACTAAGCATTCTATATCTAGACATGATGTCTATGAAATTATTTAAAGAAATGCACCTGCCATTCATGAAAATCAAAATATCTTCAGCAAACATCAAGTGTGAGATGTTCCCCGAATTCCTTCAGCCACGATACAGTTTCATTTTTCCTTCTAATAAGCTTATATTCAGATTCCAGGACAGAGCATCCTATGCAAGAACAATCATAGTTGGAGAGAGAGGATCACCCTGTCTCACACCGTGGATAGTTTTAAAAAAGCCAAAACACTTCCCCATCATGGAAACCAAGAGCCACGATGATGAATAACACCTGAAAAAAATATCCCAAAACCATTCCTAGAAACCAAACCCCCTCATGACCTGAATGATAAAGCTCCATTTCATTCTATCATAACCCTTATTCTTGTCAACTTGAATAATGAAATTGGACCCCACTGTGTGTTTTTTTAATATCATGGACCATCTCACTAGCAATTCCAACCACTCCATGGATACTTCAACCCTAAATTAAACCATTATGCTCTATTGATATCACCTTGGGAATAATTCTTGAAAGCCTCCTACTAATAACCGTGGCCAAAATATTATATGAGACATTACAAAGATAAATATTCCAGAAGTGATTAATGAGGCTGGGGTCTTTGATTTTTGGAACAAGGACCACCCTTGAAGAAGACACACCCTTGTTCAAGGGTCCCCCACTAATAAAATCTTGAATAGAATCCACTACATCTGTACCAACATCGTCCCAGGTAGAACTATAAAATGATGTGGGAATACCATCTAGACCGGGTGCACTATATTTCGGCATGCTCATCAATGAATCCCTGACCTCCTCCTCCTGAGGAGTATATGAGAGGTGCTTGTTATCTCTATCATTCACCAAAAGAGGCAGAAAACATAAGAAATTAATACTATATGTATCATTCCTCTCAAAATCTGACGTGGAATCCCCTACCAGAAGTACCTCGAAGTGCTTCAATTCCATATTTTGAGAAATACTCACATCTGAATTGAAATACTCATTATCAATTATGATATTAATATTTACAATTTTCTTTTCCTTAATGGAAGCCTGAATGAAAGAATTATTACGATCGCCTTCTCTAAGCCATCTAACCAGAGACCGCTCATTGTAGGATCCCTCCATCTCCAAAAGTTTTTCAGTAAGAGAAACCTTCTTATCACAAAGGATAATAAATGTGTTCTCGTCCTAGGCCAACTGAAGAGCACCCACCAATCTCTCAATCTCGTCTTGCATGAAAACCACCCCGTTAGAGGAATCTAGTTGGTTAATCAACCGTCCTCTAATATCATGTTTAAGTCGTTCGAGATGATTCACCAAACCTCCCCAAGATCTCTCTCTTTCTTTCTTAAGCCAAGACACATTCAACAATTTTATGAACACTGGGTCATGGTGGCACTCACCCGAATAGTGGAAAGAACTGCCCAACACCACTTCACACCTTACCTTGGTCAAAAGGGGAGCGTGGTCTGACAGAATACGAGTGATGTGCGTGAATGATGTTCTTGAAAAAACATCCAAACCTTGCATGTTAGTGAGGCATCTATCCAGCCGACTCTAGATGTGACATGAGCATTTACGATTATTGAACCATATTAATTTAGTTCCCGTGATGCCCATATCCATAAGACCAGCATGCACCATGCACTCTTAGAAATCATGCATACTCTCTGGATTAAACATCGAGCCACCTATTTTTTCTAATGGATCCGCAATAGTGTTAAAGTCCCATCCCACAAACCGCGAGAGGGAACCGGCTTGAGTTGGCTTCATGTGGTTCTATAGCGCTCTTATTCCTCCAACCACAGTGATTACATAGATGAACAAAAATAACCGATGAAATCCAGCAACATCAATTCTAGTGTCAATACACTGGGGAAAAATATTCAACACCTCCACTGAAATACTATTTTTCCAGCCCATCTAGATCTGTGTGTTAAGAGACCCTCCATGAATTGAGTTTGGATACCAAATCTTCTTAGAAATCCATTCCCACTTTCATGGATCATGTTTTTGCTCCAAAACTACCACCAAAGAAACCTTACACTTCCTACCCTCTGACTCCATAGACACACACTTGGCATAAGCTCCCAAGCCGCGTGCATTCCATATTATAAGAGATAACATTATAGAAAGCCTTTACAGGCCTTTTGATATGAATAAATTGAGAACGGGGAGGGGGTGCCAGGATACCTTTTTATTTGGCCTTGGTACGGGTAAGAGGCCCTGAAATCCCCTCTTCACGCATGCTCTATTTTTTGGGCAAGATAACTTTCTTAAAAGAACCATATGCATCCTACAGGATAGACTTCCTTTTAGAAGGAAGATAATCCATGGACTCCAACCCCAAGTCACCTTGCACTAAGGACACTAAAATCATCCATATGGAGAAATACATGATATCACAAACTCCTTTTCCACACCGGGATCCATGCCACCATTCTCCCTCCCTTCCTCCGAATGAAAAGAAATCTTACTCACCAGGGACTTCTGAATCATTTCCGGTGACAATTGATAAGAAACACAGAAAGGAGAAGTAGGGGAAGACAAATATCTCATCATAATTCCCATGGAGAAAGTTAGGAAAACCTATATTTCCCACTGGGGTACGTTCCTCCCTCTTCTAAGAGTGAAAAACTCCTGAGCATCCAGTACAGGAAACCAGGAAATAAGGTCCATGCAATCCGAAGAAGGAGTTGACCGCATGTTGGCCATGTTAGTTGATGTCTCTCCACACATCATTTTTTCCATACAAAGGTCCCCCAATAATTTTGAATTCAAAAAACAGTGAGGGATAATGGTAACTTCTTACCTTCTCTCTCTATCCATGTCGGGCAGACCATGACCTGAGACCACATCTGAACCCTGTCGGGAAGGTTCCGCCACCTCCTTCCGTCTCCAGCAAGTCTTCTCCAGGTGACCATGCAAGCCACAAAAAGTGAATAACCATGGAACATGATGATAAAAAAATATATTTTTTCCAAGAAAATCCATCATTGGATTCCACCAAAACCGAAGAAAGATGTTTCACAGCTAGATCTAACTCCACACAAGTTCGGGGGTTGGAAGCTACCTGAAGGGAGACTCCTTGGACGAGATTAATGGTATGATGGTTGTAAAATGACATGATATAGAGTCATAAACCCATGTGTGATACATGGTATGAACTTTGATGATAGAATTTGACTTCCCCACAATATGACAATAGTGAAACAAGAGACATCATTGATGGTTCTCCTCTGATGGGATACCTATAAATTTTTCTTTTAACTATACCCACATGTGATGCTTAGACATTCTCATTGAATTTTTATGGATGTGATCTTGTTGACTCTGATTATTTTTTATAAATAGTTTTTTATTTAATAAAAAATCTTGTGAATATTTTCAAATAAAATAAAATAAGCATTGGAAATATAGGGATGTGTCATCCATTATAAAAAAAATCCGGGGAATTCATCCCATTATAGTTTTTAACCCTATATTTAAAAATAGAGGATACCTTATTTTAGACTCTCTGGATTATGCTATGGAAGGCTAATATTATGGGATTCATTGTGGATCCCAGTCCAATGTAAGTATTTATTTATTTCCATTTTACATTTATAATAATGGAATAATTCACAATTATTTATTCCATAGAATTTATTTTCCTAGACACCATGGGTTGTGGGGTATTTGGATTGAATCTTACACATAGAAAGTTTTTCCCTTAGTGGCCACTAGGACTTTCTGATTGTAGGTTTTAATAAATCGATGCATCCAACATCGAATTATAGATTTACTATACTAGATAGGAGTTTAGGGAAGAGGACTAAGGCCATGCCCAAGATTCTAGTGTAATAGTTATTTTCACTTTTTATATTTTTTTATCATGTGGTGCATTATCATATCCCCTACCCATTTCATTTTCATTTTTGAATTGATACATTACCATGATAATCATATTGTATCAAATATTATTTGTCTTCTGCCAGTTATTTTTTTCACATTCTGGGAATACTACCTATATTTTAGTTTTTGTGTGTTTATCATTTATGAATCCACTATTTATTATTCTATTTATATTATTGCAGTGAAATTTAATCAATAAGGTAATATTCATCTCACAGACACACCTCAGGTCATTGCAGCTAGTCGGCTGCCTCTAGGATTTGGGGAGGTGCATTTAAGGGATGTTGGCCACTGTCTCATGGAAGCATAGAGTGACATCCCTGTTAGAATTCAATAGTGTGGTTTTATATGGATATTTTTTCCTCTTTTTCTTACTATTTGGATTTATATAGGAGACTAAGATGCTAGGATTTTATCTTGAGCCAGTTCCTGCAAGTAGCCACCCTATGTATATAGGAAAACCAAATTACTAGGGATGAGTAATTTTTTTCTTTCTTTCACTACCATTTCATAGATTTTTTCATGGGGAAATTAATATTATTTGAATAGTTAATATCTTTATCAAATATCATTCACAGTTAGATCGATGATTTGAGGGATCATCAATGCACATATCATACTTGGAACTCAGGATTAAAATTCCTTGTATCATTTAATTCCATATTTATATTCTATGTTCATTTCATATATTGTGAGTGATTTATTTTCATGACCTATTAGTATGGGTATATATTTATTTTTTTATTATATAGAAATGTTCCAATTAATCTTGCATGACTAAAAAATATAAGTGAAACTTAATGTGAAATCCACAACCTAATATTTTTTTCTTAAATTGGTTGATGAAAACACCATAAGTTGTTAGTTATGGAATGTTGATCCTTGGACCGTCGGTCTCATGGGTTCTAACATGTTGTGATTAAGATAAAATGTATTCTAACAACCAACATATATGGATTATGGGAAATTATAAATTAGAGATGGTGATTCATCTAATTCAATTTCATAATGGAATTTAAATACATAAATGTATAAAAATTAATACTACATTTTTAAAATTAAATAGTTTCCTTATATGGGAACATGACCCTGACCTGTCTTAGAAATGGGTAGTAGGAAATGTCTCATTTGACCCTTATGTGACTCATTCTTATCACCCATAATTAGCTCCTGAAGTAGACTATTGGTTGAAATGTTCTTATAGGTATTCTTTGAACCATTCTATTCTTTATTTTTTTCCCTATTTGTTAAAAATCATATCAGTTTCATGTACTTTATAATATATAGCTATGGAACCATGAAGTCCTTGTCCAGTACTCTAGGATACAAGAGATGTGTATACTCCTATACTGGTGGGATTTTATCCATTTGTTATACCTCCTATTGTGCCACCACAGGAACCCCCCTCCAAATCATCTAATGTGCGACGATGTCCATATATGTGACATCTTTTTTAGTTCATGTAGACCATTCAGGGTTCACCTTGACTGACCCCTTCTATGGGGGAGCTGATCCAAAAGTTCCAGAATCAAAATATTCCTACCTTTTCGAGGGAAGGTGTACCTAAAGAAAATAATTCATGGCTAGAGTCCATGCAATCCATCTTCGAGTATATCGATATTCTTGTAAAGTGGATGATCACACTACACATGTATCTATAATGAATTCATGGGATGTTCTCACTCAGAAAGGTGGACACAATGGTATTGTATGGGAAGACTTCCAAATAAACATATTAGATTTATTAATTCCTCAGACCTTGAGAACATATCATGTTTGGGAGTTAATGATCATTCTTTAAGGAGACATGATGGGGAATAAATATTCATCTCTGTTAAGAAAATTATAATGCATCTCCCTGACTATGACTTGTGTTGAGATGAGTATGGTGAAAAATATGTGGATGGTATCGCATATGATATTCTCTTACTGGTGAACATCATTCTACGAACCACAATTATCCAAAATAGTGAACCCGACCCTTATCGCTGAGAGGAACATAGGGGAGTTAGGTGCCTTAAAACATGGTTGTTCATATTCTAGTCTACATAGTGGGTTATATAGTTATAGGAATCCAGGTTTTGAAATTACATGATTGATAGGTACCAACCGTTTTTATTAAACATAAATCTATGTGGTGTGTCATAAGCGTGAAATGCTAATGACGAAAAACCCATAGAGTATAAATAACCCAATCAACTATCGGTCATGTGTCAGGATGGTTCACATCCACTTATTCTTCCAATACATTCCTAAAATGGAAAGTTAACAAGGATAAATGCTAGCACAACCATCTGGTGTAGGATGAGAAACTCCTCTTCTATCAGGATTTTTTTCTTCTAATGGCTGATCAAGTTGAGAACTTTATCATGGATGAGAATTTTAGGGCGTATAGTTCTAGTGTCAGTAGTGGTAACAATATAAGGATACTATAAAATCATTTTAAGGTCAAATTAAATTCCATATATATGTCATATAGTCGATTCCATAGGTGAAAATTCATGATCCATCTATAATTAGAGGTAAAATTTCGATATCATCCTCTCTAGTTTCAGCCCTTTTTGATATAGGTACATCTCACAATTTTCTATCTTCATCAACTATGGGACGTTAGGGCCTAATAATCTATTATTACAGTGGTGTTATAAATCATTACCTAAAATATGGAAATCAAGATGAGATTATACACAAGTTCAAGGAGTTCCCCTTGAAATGGGTTGGTGGTATTTTATTTGGAGTTTATTCACCCTCAAGAAGGCCTACTTCAACGTTAATCTCGATTTGGACTAGCTTGTGCCTTATCATACCCATGTGGATTTATATCATTATTGGGTATTTTTTATATCACCTGGGGGAAAACATATATCCATAAAGGAGAATGGGATCTGCCATAATGTTGATCTATAATCATATGTACTAGTCTAGGGAGACCGACAACCTAGATTTCCAATATCTTTTTGAGTAATCAATTAATGTATGTTGTAGAAAATACTTTGGTTGTGGATCATTTCATGGTATTATTTCTTGATGATTTCACCAGATGACATTTTGATTGAG
Organism: Viscum album; assembly: GCA_963277665.1. Taxonomy (NCBI): domain Eukaryota; kingdom Viridiplantae; phylum Streptophyta; class Magnoliopsida; order Santalales; family Viscaceae; genus Viscum; species Viscum album. The sequence continues at coordinate 1,186,238,318 of OY728122.1, forward strand.
CATCCAAGTTCTCTGTTGAGGTATTTCCATGAGCGGTAATAGTGCCCAATCCCCTATATAGTATGGAACCAATCGAGCTTCATGAATATAATAAGTAAATTAAATATATAGGGTATAAGGATATTTTTTAACCCAATACATCTTCATGGGGTTCACCTGTAATTTTTGTCAAGAAGGTGGATAAATTGTTTTTTGTGCAAGGATTATCACCAATTGGAAAATCTTATAGCAAAGAACTAGTATCCACTTCAATGTATAGACAAACTCATAAAATAACTTAGAGGAGTGACTATTTTTTCAAAGAATTATTAGATGTCATGCTACTATCGGTTGATGGTGAGGTAATCTGGTAAACCACGAACATTTTTCGGAATAATGTATATATTGTATGGGTATCAGGTTATTAAATTAGGCCTCAATAATTCACCATTAGTCTTTATGGATTTAATGAATTGGGGTTTTCAACTATATCATTAATCCTTTTTTTGTATTTATAGAGGATTTCATAGTGTTTTCACACACTAGACACGATCATACAAAAAATCTTTATATCACTCTAAATACACTAAGAGATAACCATATATATGTGATGCTCAACAAATTCCATTTATGGATCAGTAAGGTTAAATTATTTTTTCATAGTATCTATGAATCAGGTGTATCATTTGACCTAAAGATGCTGAGAGTAGTTTTTTCTTGAGAGAATCATAAGAATTTGTTTGATATAAGTTGTATCATAGGGTTAACTAGAAATTACTGGTGATTCATCCATGAATTCTTGTGCTTGGAAGCACGTCATATGGGCCTGAAAATATTGGTTGTTAAATTTGTACTTGAATAAATATTAGGATACACCATTTTTGGAGTAAATGGGAAGACACAACTTATTTGTAAAGTCTTGAAAATTCCACATATATATATATATTTAAATTATTTGGGATTATTACGAGTTTGCAAAATTTGATGGTGCTTGATTCTTAAGCCCAGTGTTCCCAGAACATAATTTTTATCTTTTCATAAGGTACGTTCAATAAATGTGTGAGAGAGAATTACAATATTTTAAACCGGTGCTCAGAATTGAAATCAAAGGGAACCATTGGAATTAGAGTGCATGTATTCATTTATGGGACGATTAATTTCGACCGCAATAGGTTGTGAGAAAAAGATAGTTTACAGAATTTTTGAAGAATAATAAAATAACATATATAATTTATTTTATTTTTCTACCACCTCTTGAGAAATGGTGGCGGTGACCACGGAGGTGGTATGGAATTTAATGAGGGATATTCAATGTCCAGTTACACATAGGTTGTGTAACCACTCTACCTATAATTAATATGATTAATTAAAAACACCAATTAAGGAACAATTAATTTAAAGGAATGTTAAACTCTTAAATTCTCATTTTAATTATTCAAATGTTTGCAAAAAGGAGGATTAGAGTATCATGGGAGAATCCTTAATAATGAAACGAAGAACAAACTTCCCTCCAATGGAGAACATATGCTTGAACTATGTCATTAGTGGAATAGATCTGGGATTAACGAATGCCATCAGCTTCAACGAACATAGATTTTACTTCCATAACCACAAAATCTCTTTTGAATCCATGTTAGGGGTTGTTAATGTTTAAATTCAAGAGAATTGTTTTCTTTTTATTGTTCTTGAATAGCATGATTAATGTGGATCAACTAAAATGAGGTGATCGGTGATTTGTATGAAGCTATAGGTGGTTGTTTCGGGAAAATATTGAATGAGGTTAATCATTATCTTTTTGTTGATTTAATTACTACCCACTATATATGATGCTAATGGGGAGGGCACATTCCAAACAAACAAGGCCTGAACCCTCCGCCACCTTGGTTTTGGAATCATTCTTTAGGGAAAGATTTTCAACTCAATGAAATCCTGAATTAGGGAGCCACGCAGTGACGACGACGTCTCAGTATGCCTGCAGGTGCACACAGAAGGGAAAATGGACCAGTGGAGCTCACACGGTGGCTCGCAAAATCCCCTCCAGGCGAAGGGGGTGGGTGAAGTTGACTGACCGTAGTGGGAGTGGGTGGTGTGCCGACGTGCACCATAGAGGTAATTCACGACATTGTGCTATAATATAGAGGACATGCGCCCCGTGGGTCTCGCTGAATGGGGGTGGCGCCCCATTTCCCTCTAGTTGAGGAATCTTGATTGGACAAGCCAATCAAAAAGGAGGGTCAGGCTACCCAGCTGGCGGACAACACCAGCCACCGGGAGCTGTCGCCTGGCAGCCCACGCCCAACAAAGGCGGGCCATGTCGATCCGCGACCCAGCTGGACAACCCTTTCGTGGTCCAGACCACTCAGGCCGGCCCATATGGTTTGGGTCAGGTTGGTTTGGATAGACCCAATCTAGGTGGGGTTAGCCTGGGTCGGGGTGGTTCAGGTCAGGGCAGGGTGGTTCGGGTCGGGTTGGGGCAGGTCGGGTCTTGTCTGTTACACCTAGACCCTAGTTACCTAGAGTCGGTACATTATTACATAACATTGTCATGGTCACAATAGACCATGTCTCAAAAGGACGATTAGTGTAGTAGCCTTGGAATTAATAGATACATACATAATTTTTACAATACATCCTGAAATAAAATAACAACATTGTGTCACCTTTGAACATAATAATATCCATGGCCTATCCTTGTAGGTTAATCATAATATAATTATTCACAACCTATAAAAAAGAAAACATAATGGGTGATCTCAGATGCTCAGTAAGGATAACAGTATTGTGAAAACTATAATAAATAAGAATAAACATTTAACCCAATCCATAATACTAAAAAAGACTTTTAAACATCAATATCAGCATAAAATGGAAAATATAAGTCAATTAATACCATTTAATTATTCACATGAATATTCTACTAGTTGAATAATAACATGTAATATAAATATCTAATTTATTAATGATGGAATGCATAATTTCTGACATCATAACCACATAGTTAAGGCCTCGTTCTATGACTAGAAATAAGATTTTGTCATGGACTTGTGCCCAGACACTAGTTTGTCTCCTGAGACATACCAGTGCATCAATGAGCTAAAGTAGGCTCCACCCGTAACTTTCTAAGTCCAATGCAATCCTCTTATGAAAAGGATAAAACATAACATAAACATTCATATTAAAACATCCCTATGAAATGTTAATACATTAACAATATACCAAGAATGGTATAAAAATAACACATCCCCAGTCAAAGATATGAAAAAACCTTCATTAAATTATTAATGTTTTCATCATAATAAATAAACTTCAAATAATTGTAAAATCCATCAAAGGATGTCGATATAGATAAAATCAAAAATATTTCAGAGAAATATCTATTTCAATTTTGAAATAATTTAAAAGTATCATAATTATAAAATATAACATTAATTTTGAAAATATTTTTATAATATTTATAGTGAAACGTCGAAGGTTTTATAATTGTGGAGAATAGATGCACCCGCTATATAAGTTACAAAACAACATTCTTGCCTTAATTTGATGAAAAGGTCATAAAGTACATTGTATGGAAAACAACCGAACAATTCCTTTCAAAAAAAAATTAAAATTTCAAAAAAGGGTATAAATGAATTAAACCCATACTCTAGTAAATATTAAAAATGTTTGAGAATATATTTTTAAGATGTACGGATGTGGATTATAATGAGGTCCCATTAGATACTCACATATAAACAAACTCAGATAATGAAGAAATTGTAAAATTAACCTTTACCTTGAACTTTTACTTGATCGATGGTATGATAACCTCCTATATAATATTTAAACCATTATTATTAAATTATAAAAGAACCACATACATAAATATGATATCATATAGGATCTTCTAATATTTCATTGTTAGTAATATTTTAGTAGTGTCATTGTTTCGGGTGTTAACTGATTCATTTTCCTTTATTTGTTTTGTTACATAAGTCATGTTTGTTATGGATTGGATGTATTTGATTCATAAACCAAATGATATTATGTTCATAAACATTATTTTTAATCATAAAATGAAAATTATTCTTGAATGGTTGCGATGGGTAAATGAATTTTATTGTGTTCATGGATACCCTAATCCTTACGCACGCACGAGCGACAATATGACTCTATTAATGTTGAAATCGAATGTAATCGGAAGGTATATCATATATACTAAATCATTAACATGTTATATTTATTATTTACATCAATTATAATCATTATTATACATATCTAAATACTGAAGTGTTGAATAACAAACCACACCACGATGTAGAGACAGTAAGTCATAAAAACGCACGTATGGTTACATTGACATTCAAAGGATGGATAGAATAATGAATATGATTATACCATATTTATAATAACACCACATCTTGTACAAGTTACTGGAGTTATTATTTTGGTATGGAAACAACAACGAAAGAGGAATTAGAATAAGAATTGTTTTTTGAAAGAGGTGGTGAAATTATTATCTCTTCTTTAGGTGCTTCCTTTTGATTTAATCAAATGGGATTCGAAGGTCGGATTTGGATCAATGTGAGACCAATAGGATGATTTGATTCTAGTTGGGAGGATACTTGAGCCAGGGTTGCTGATCCAAATTCTTTGGAAGAGTGATTTTGACAGGACGGGAAGTACCCTTTTATAAGAGAGGTGAGGATCACTTTAGGAAAAGTTTGAAATTTTATCTTATTATATAATCATATTAAATTTTTAATGGCTCAAAAAGAATTTATTTCAACGACAAGGTGGTTCGGGGTCGAAAAAACTCTCATCCAATAGGTTTTAGATAGTTTTATGTTACCATATTAACCTTATCTTGTAGATTTAAATATTAGTAAATTGTTTAACTTTTACAATGTCTTCTAGTATTTTTATAGTATATGGTTAATAAACATACTATAAAATTCCAAGAGAATCCCAATTTTTAATTTAATGTATTTTCTTTTATTATATAAGTCCATTGCCCAAACCATATATTTTTATGAATATTATATCAATTAATAATATATTATTTGTTTTAAAAACTCATTTATGTAATTTTTGACACTATTTAGTATTTGGTTTTTGTGAATGTCAGAAAAAATTTATCATTTCCAGAAAAAATTATTTAATCAACCATAACATGTCATATTAACCTAGAAAATTCGTGGAATTCATCATAAGTCTCAATTTACAAATATTTTAATATATATAATATCAACTATTTTAATCTTTTCATAATAAGGTAATTATTTCATCATCATTGTGTCATAAATAAATTTAATTATTTAAATTCTAAAAATTATAAATAAAATACCATTATGTTGAACATATTTTTATATTTCTAATGAATATTTATAGTCAATTTTAACTTCTGTATATATCTATATTTATAATGATTTAGTTATTAAACCTTGAATTTAACACTTATAAAATTTCTTTAAATAAAATAATAATATATGTACTAATCTAATCCAATTGAGCAAAAAGGATCATACTTTATTCCTAAGGATTATTTTGGTCAAAATAATCTTATACAATAGAATTAGGACATTTGTTAGGGTAATTATAATATCATTTTTCTCTTTAATTACATCATTTACTTTTAACCGTGGTAAAAAAAATTCAAATGATACTATTCAAAAAAAAATACAGTCATCATATTGAACCAAAATTTATATAATGATACTAATAATTTCTCTCAGATATTTGGAATTCAATTCATATGTGTGGTAAAATTATGATTATGCAAATTTGCAAATGAGCCAAGAAGGTGGGTAAAAGACGTTAAAATTTCAAAAAAAAAGTTATATATCTAATCTAATTTTAAAATGAGTCCAATTAAATAAATTAAAAATATATAGGTATTATGAACCTATTTTGACCTAAAATAAATTAAAATAAAATAAATAACTATTTTATAAAAAGAGTGTTCTAAATAATAACGTAGTTTTTTAACTATTCCTCAAAAATAGACTGATTTTAGAAAAATACAAAAAAATCACCCTAATCTAATTTGTATATTCTTAATCAAAAAATGAAGTCGATTTTAAAAAATAAAATTTATTAAATTTTAAAAATTGGGTATTAATATTCATAATGGCTAGTTTTATTGGTCATGGTGTGCTAGAATTCAATGTTGCGTACATCGCAAGCTATTATAATATTCAAAAAGAAACGTACCATGGAATCACAGGGTGTTACATTCTTCCTCCCTTAAATAAATTGTGTCCTTGTAATTTGAAATTGATATTCGAAGACAAAAGGTAAAAAAATAGAAAATAAATTAGTGGAAACCCACATCAGAAATAGGGTTAATAAAATTTAGCCTCAATAAGATAGAAATGGAAATGACAAATGGACCACCAAATTACGATTTGGAATAAGAGAACATTGGTTGAAATTATTATTCGAGGAAAAAGGTAATATTTGTAGGGAGTTATTGAGGTCATCAATAACAATCAAGTGAATGAAAATTTGAGGGGCTCAAAGCAATAATTATTTGATGATTAAAAATATCATCAGTTCCACAAAATATAGGTATTAGGATAAAACATTTTTAGTATTATGATCCTTTCCCTAATATTTAAGAATTAATTTCTTCATAGAATAAGAAAAAATGAATACATGACAAGTAGAGTTCCATCCTATAACTACTTTCTACCAGAAACTCATCTTTCACTCCAAAATATAATAGATCTCAAAAATATTAGGTATTACTTAATCGTATATGGTTCAAAATATAAACATATACCATATAAATGAAGAAAACTATATTTTAATAAATAGGGACATCCAGTGGGCAAGTGGTTGGTGATAAAGCCTTGACTTACTATAGTTGTGGGTTCGATTCCTGCAGCTTTGTCAGACACGATGGGTTATCGCTGAACCTGCATGTTTTTTTTGTAAAATTATAAAATTATAATATTCCAAAAATAAATATAAAAAATGTTTTAAACTTAAACAATTTTATCCAATTTTAAAATTAATCCATTATAACCTTCATAGTTTTCCAAAATACTTCTATCCAAACTCTCTCTGAATGGTCTCTAAATTCCCAAAATAAGTTGTAACATCAGATTCCCAAGACAACATAAAGATTCTCTTATTGTCACATAATGAAAATATGAATAACATAATCATATAAAAACCTTAATGAAGAAAAATACTATAGAACAATCCTCAGATATATCACACTCTTCTTATAAATAAAATATAATTCATGAATCCAAGAACAAAAATACATTAATTATTCCACTTCACCTGTAGTAACAGTATAAGATTGGCTTTTCTCCCTTGGCCTTTTCTGAGGTATGTTTCCCTGACACATAGGAAATTAATTTTCATAATTCTCCATTTCTCTATAAATTGTATAATTCAACATTGACATCCTCATTCTTTCCCTTCTAATCGCGAGCCTGGTGACCTTTTTCTCCAAAATGTTAAAGATCTCCCATTTATTTTATGCAAGTACCAGGGTGTTTCTTCCCACAATGATCACATTAGGGAAATTTTCCTTTACTTTTCCCATTATCTATCTCTTACTCCACCATTCTCTTCTTCTCTTTCTTTACATTAATGTTATATGACATAGAAATTTCCTTTATTGTTTTGATGGCACATTAAACTATATCATCATACATCGAGAAAGGATTGTGATACTAATTCTTGATGGAGAAATTTTTTTAACCCATCAATGAATCTATCAATATTACTCCTTGGGTTATTTATATAATCTCTAACATTCCTTACTAACCTTGTAAATATAGCCTCATACTTTGTGATATTCTTATCCTCTTTTTTCCTTAGACGTAGAAATAAACATTCCATATACACTCGATGGTAATGAAGAAAGTATTTATCTATGAAAATATCTTTAAACCCCCTCCATTCCATATTTGATACTTCATCATATACCTTTTTGTTTTTAATCAATGATCACCATTGATCTACATCTCCTGTGAGGCAATAAACTGCCATGAAAATTTTTTCCCTTTCACTACTCCCCAAAGCATGCAATATTTTCTCTAAAGAACTTGTCCATTTCTTAGATACTATATGATTTTTAGTCCCATTTATATATTGTAGTTGTTTCATCAAGATGAATTCTAACATTTATACTCCACATTGTGGATTAGGGTGCTCCATGTGGGTATGGTTATTATGCATAACATTATTGAGTTGTTGTAGTGTGGTTAAAAATTGTTCAGCACTAGTTGCATCACCAACTCCACTATAACTATCTTGAGTAAGAGGGAAATACCTAGATGTATTACATGCATTGATACAGTTTTCATTCCTTTCACTAAGCTCCATTTCTAACCAATGACATACACTAGATTAGTTTATGAATAACAATACAAAATTACATAATAGTAAAATACCTAACATAAATATAAAAAATTATTCATATAATCCATAATAATAATAAAAAGTTTTCTTGAGTAATTATTTACTCATAAATACTTTAGAATAGTTAGTAATGAAAATGTGATTTATATTAAGTATATCCCTTGGGAGTGTCATAACAATGAGTGAAACAAATCCTATTGTCGTGTACAAGGATACCCTATGTCAAGCTCGAAACTTCTTGTCGGAGTATTCAATACTATGTACATATGTTCCAGTGCCAGCTCTACCTGCTCATATCCAGAGATGGATGTATTTCTATGAAAATACACAAATTGTTTACATTACCAATATTCTAGGAAGTTCTTCTATAATAATCATCAATGTCTTTATAAGGGAAATATTCTCTAATTAGAGATTTTCTAAATCTATAATCCAAGTTTTGTACTATACTTCCTATGATAACAATGGTAATGCCCTAAACCTAGTTACCCAGAGTCAGTGCATTAGTACATAACATTGGCATGATCACAAGAGAAAAAGTATCCAAATACCAATTATCTAAGTAGCTATGAAAGTACTAGATATGTTCCTAAGTTTTACATTACATGATGAAATAGAAAAACAAAATTGTGTCCCTATTGAGCACACTCATATCCATGGCCTATCCCTGCTGGTTAATCATAATATACTTCATCACATCCTGGAAAAAATAAATTATAAGAAAGGGGTGAGCTGAGATGCATAGTAAGGATCACAATATTGAAGATACTACCATAAATAAACATAAAAATTTAAATAAAATGTATAAGACTAAAACAAAACCCTTTTAAAATTAATCCATATAATAATATGGGAAACATTAGTCAAGTAATTCCATTTACTAATTCACATTGATTTTCTACTAGTGGAATAATCACATGTATTATCAATAAATAATTTCATAATGATGAAATGTATAATATAAGACATTATAACCACATAGTCAAGGCCTCATTCCAAGACAAAAAATAATATTTTATTAAGTCCTTGTTCGAAGACACAAGTTTGACTCATAAGACCTTCTGATGCATTGAGGTGTTATAACGGGTTCTACCCGTCACTTATTAAATCCAATGAATTCCTCATATGAAAAGGATAAAACTAAATATAAACATTCATACTAAAACTAGAACACGAAATGTTAATACTTTAACCATAAACCATGAATGGTATAAAAATAAAACATCCATTTTCAATCATATCCAAAAACCTTCAATACAATTTGGAATATTTCATCATAATAAATCAACTTCAATCATGTGTAAAATCCAACAAAGGATGTTGACAAAAATGAAATCTAAACTGTTTGAGAGAAATATCCAATTTTATTTTGAAATCATTTAAAATTCAAATATTTATAAAATAATTTTTTTTGAAAATATTCTTATAAGCATGTAAGGTAGTCTTCAAATGTGTTATAATGGTAGAAAAAAGCCTCACCCACTGTATAAGTTTAAAAACCCTTCTTAGCATAATTTGTCGAAAAGGTGATAAAGTACCTTGTTTGGAAATCAAAAGAAATATTCCTTTATAAATAATTTATAAATAGTCAAACAAGGTTATAAATTAATTTAACCTGTACTCTAGTAAATAGTAACAATGTTTTGAAATACACTTTTAAGAAAATGGGATGTGAATGATAAAGAGGTCATAGTTGATACTCACGTACAAATAACCTCAGATAATAAAGAGATTATAAAATTAACCATTACCTTGTAATATTACTTGATTGAGGTTACGTTAACCTCTGGTATAATAGTTAAATAATTATTTTTAAATTTTACAAGGAACAAATACATAAATATGATATCATATATGATCATCTAATATTAATTTTTTAATAATATTTCAGTAGTATCATTATTTCAAGTGTTAACTGATTCATTTTTTATATATTTTGTTACAAAAATCTTTTTTGTTATGGATAGGATGTATTTGATTCATATAAAAAATGATATTAAGTTCTTAAAATTTATTATTATTCATAAAATGAAATTTATTCTTGAATGGTTATGATGGGGAAATGATTCTTATCACGTTCATGGAGACGGTAATCCGTACGTACGCATGAGCGATAATATAATTCTCTTGATGGTGATATCATATATAATAGGATGGTATATAATTTATAAAAAATAATTAAAAAGTTATATTTATTATTTACATCAATTATACTCATTATTATACACAACAAAATAATGAAGTGTTGAATAACAAACTACACCACGACGTGGAGACGGTAAGATGTACGTACGCACGTATGGTGACATTGTCTGTCATGGGATGAACAAAATAATGAATATGGATGTACCATATTTATAATAACATCGATATATGTATAAGGTAATGAATATATTATTTTTGTACGGAAACAACAATGAATTATGATGTGTAAGAGGAAAAGGATTTTGAATGTGGTGGTGAAATTATTACCTTTTCTTATGGTGCTTCTTTTTGATTTGATCAAAAGATATCCTTAGGTTGGATTATGATCAATTTATGGACTCTAGGATTAAGTGAGGAAAGTTTGGTGGATATTTGAGCATGAATAGGCAGAGACAAATGGCTTTGGATGTGTAATATTGAGAGAAGATGAAGTACCCATTTATATGAGAGGTGAGGGTCACATTAGAAAAAACATGAAATATTATTTTCTTATTGAATCAAATTCAGTTTATAATGGCTTCTTAAGAATTTATTTCGAGACTAAGGTGGGGGAGGTCAAACAAATCTCAAACAATATGTTTTAGTGATGTTTAGGTCACCGTATTAACCATATATTTTATATTTCACACTTAGTAAAATAGTTTATCTTTTACAACGTCTTGTTGTATTTTTATATTACATAGTTAAAAAACATAATATAATATCCCAAGAGAACATGAAGTGGTTCATTGATGACATATCTATTATTATATATGTCATTTGGCTGAACTGCAGATTCTCATGAATATTATATCAATTAATAATATAGTATTTTTTTTAAAAACTCAATTATGTTAATTTGGACACTATTTAGTATTTTGTTTTTGTGAAAGTCATAACAACATTATCACTTCAAAAAAAATTAATTTAATCCACCCTAACAAGTCATATTCATCTGAAAAATTAGTGGAATACATCAAAAGTCTCAATTTAAAATATATTAATATTTATAATATAAATTATTTTAATCATTCAATAATAATGTAACTACTGCATCATCATTGTGCCATAAATTAATTTAATTATTAAATGTATAAAAATTATAAATAAAATACCATTATTTAGGAAATATTATTATCTTTATAATGAACAGTTTTTTAGAATTTATCTTATGTATAACCCTATATTATTATTATTTATTTATTAATCTTTGAGTTTAACACTTTTAACTAATTTGTAAATAAAATAATAATTAATGTCTTAATCTAATCCAGGTGGACCAAAAGGATCATATTTTATTCCTAAGGTGGATTTTGGTCGAAATACACTTATCTAATAGAATTGAGACATGTTTTAAGGTAATTATAATATATTTTTAACCTTTAATTACCCTATTTACTTTTAGTGGTGGTAAATAAAATTCAAAATTTACTATTCACCAAAAAAATGATTTCATCTTACTGAAAAACATTTTACATATTGATATCAACCGTGTATCTTGGATTTTTGAAATTCAATTCACATAAGGGGTAAATTTCGGTTTTATGAAAATTTGAAAATGTTCATAGAAGGTTGGTAAAAGACATTAAAAGTTCTATAAAATTTTATATATCAAATCTTATTATAAAATGACTCCAATGAATTACATTGAACTTATATAGGTAATATGTATCTATTTTGACCTAAAATAAATTTAAATTAAATATTTATTATTTTAAAAAAAATTCCTTTTAAATAATAACACAATGTTTTTCAGTATTCATCAAAAATTGAATTTTTTCATAAAAATACCAAAAATTCACACTAATCTAATTTTGTTATTCCAAATCCCAAAACGAAGAAAATTTTGGAGAATAAAATTTATAAAATTTCAAAATGTGGGTGTCATTATTCATAATAGCTAGTTTGATTGGTTGTGGTTTGCTAGATCTAGAAATTGCATACAGCACATGATATTTTATTATTCAAAAGGAAATGTACCATGGAAGGTTGGGGTGTTACATTGTTGGTCTGACCGGGTTGGACCGGACTTAGTCCATTTTCAGCACAAATATGCTTACAGGGCGGTATCTCACAAACCAGACGTCCGTTTCATGAACTGTATGGGGAACATAAATACATGGAATGAGATTTTCTTTTTTATATACTCCACCTTCATTTAGGAGAAACTTAGAGTATGACTGGGTTGGATCGAACTAAAATCTAACCGGGGCCTCAGTACTAAATCGATTATAACTCACAAACTGGGCATCTGATTGACACACCATCTATCACGTTGGGATCCTTATGACATGTTAGTCCTTGGGGTTACTTCTTTTTGGAGATTCATGGCAGGTGAGGTATGACCAATATCTTGAGGAGCAGATTCTACAGAACTCAAGCCCACCGAGTGCAGGGAATTCTGTGGCTGGATATCAATTTAAGATTGACCCTATGTGGATCAACATCATAGCAACCCTGTTTGGATCAACGTCATAGTGACCCTGTGTGGATCATCATCATAGCGACCCTGTGTGGATCAGAATTATAGCAACCCATTTTGGATCCGCATTATAGAGACACAGTGTGGATCAACATCAAAGCAACCATATGTGGTTCAGCGTCATAGGTACCCTGTGTGGAGTACCAGTGCATGACCTGACGAGGACCAGCCATAGAATGGCCTATCATGTATCATCAACATATGACCCTGTGTGGAATGAAAAGTAAACAAATCCTTTATGGTTTAACTATGGAAACTTTATAATGGAATAATATGATATAACATAAAACTACTCATCTTTTTTCATAAACTCTGAGTTGTATACCACGTGTAAGTTGTCTCTACATAGTTAATTCTTATTGAGGAATTGCATTGTGGTTTTACCTTTGTGGAATTTTGGGAGACCATTGGGGGACTCGAGGTCCCTACTGGGTGTTGATATACTCACCCCTACACGGGCTTCGCCCGCACGGTGTTGTGTCCTGTGCAAACGACGAATGCTTGGCTGATACTTTATGGACCCAGGACCAAGAGGTACACATTGGTGACTAGTTGACCTAGAGTGCCTATGGAGAAGATTTGTACCTACACTTCATGTAGGATCCTTGGTGGATGATCTTAGGATCTATTTTCTGTTGTAGTTGTATCTTTCATTTGGGCTTTGATTCTGGCCCCCATTTCTTTCAGTACAAACATTTAGTACTGTAGTTTTACAACATGGTTTTCATCTTTTCTTGTTCTTGGTTTTTGTGTTTGCAGGCTTAAAGGAAACGAATTACCAATTTTAGGGAAATTCCTCTCTTGTGCTAGTCGATAACCCATGGCCTATGGATGGAGGGCATGGGGTTGTCACGGCCAGGGCCCCGGGGGATGAGTCATGACAATGTGGTATCATAGGATTTGGTTCTACCAATGAACTAGGACACTGATCATTCTAATGGGGTAATAGTGTTAAATGTTTTTAGTTTGGTTTTCAATTCGGGTAGTCCAGTGTCGATGTAGTGGATGAAGAATTCATACACCTGGAGCATAAATTCTAATTTCCAAAACAGTGCATGAAAACACAAATTGCGTGTGTTTTAGAAATGTTTTATTTTCATTCTCTTATGAGTCTGCTCACCAGGCATAACTTATTGACCATGGAACACCTATTTCTTTTAAGGATTACTCCATGGAAAAAGCCAGCAAGGACTTCTAAGTGACTTCAGGATGATGGTCATATGAGGAATGAGGCTTCTGTGCATGGACCTCTTATAGTGATAGCACCTTCGGGTGGTGCACCAACAGCACCACTACCCATTTGGAAGCTATTGCAAACATCTACTCTAGAGGATAGTGCACACCGTCCGAGAATGTTTCACATCTTCCAGTGGAAGTGGTATCAGAGTTTTTTTTATGAGATAGATCCCCAAGAAGCTGAGGACTGGCTGGAGGCTATGGCTAGATTTTTCATCCTAGTTGGGACACCAAACGAGTAGATGATGATCCTAGCTACTACTATTTGTCAAGGCACGGAAGGGAGATGGTGGAGCCTGACGCTCCAGTTACATGATGAGGCGACCCTCACCCAGACGGACTTCATGAGCATCTTTATGGAGGATTTAGTTCCAGCTACACTATGCTCTATGCATATTTAGGAGCTCCTGCATTTACAGAAGGGAAGCATGAAAGTGACCCAGTACTCAGCAAGATTCACTAAACTCTATTGATAATCCATTGACATGGTATGAGACCCTTTATTTAGGGCCTAGACCTTGAAAAGGATCTCTAATATGGGAATAGATCGTTGACTATATCTCTCAATATTCCCACATAGGCTGGAGTACTCGAGTGAGCATTATTGGTGGAGAGCTTCTTAGATGAGCAGGCACCGACAGTGAGATCCACCACGAGATGATAGGTAGTTGAGTCATCTAAAACAGGCAATATGTAGATGATGTAGAGGTCTATGTGGGCCAGAAAATCCGAAGGATGACCCCATGATGTAGTGTAAAGACCCGTAAAATTCAAGAAATTTTTTTCTTAATTTTCTTTAGGATTTTACAAGAATGCAGTTTCTTGATGGCACTTGATTCCGAGGCCTGGTGTGCCCAGAATTTCTATATAAAGATTAGCTCGGGTACGTTCAGAGAACGAACGAGCGGGAATTTCTAACTTTTGAACCGGTGCTCGGAATCGAATTCTGAGGGCACCGATGGAACCGCAGAACCGGTAATTGCTTAGGAACACCTCTTCCGGAGTTGTGTTTACATGACGGGAGTTGATAAAAATTGTGGAAGTTAAAAATACAAATTTAACAACAATTTTTATTTTCCACTTGGTAGTATTATCCTAAGTAAGAGGGGTTGGGGGTGGGAGCCACATGTGTTAACCAACCTTGAGAGGATAAGGTGCGGTGGGACCCACACGACCCCAACCCCTCACTTTCCTAACTCCTCAAAACCCCCCATTTAATTTTGCCAACATATCTCCTCATTAATTTTAAACAAGTTTTGTTTAATTAAATGAGTGGTCTTAATTTTGAATGTTCAAAATTTAAAGTGTTTGGAAAAGGAATTAAAAGAAGGTTAAGCCCTTATTTTATTTTGGTTGCATCTTTGTGTTGAAGGAGGGAACGTTCTTCTTTTCTTTTGGAATAACATCATCTTCCGGGTGAAGAACTTTTCTACCTCGATGAAGAACGTCGTCATGTATTTCTTCCGAAGAACGACGACGTACCATCCCTCATTCTTCTTCCCATGTCAAAGAAAGGGAGACACCATTCCACCTCAGACAAACTCCATCTTCATCTACGAATCCTCTTCTAGCGACACCGACCCGTGACGTGACGTCTTTTTCTCCACGACGGAAACCTCGTTCAAGCCACGCTCGAGGTAGGGGATTTATTTTATTTTGTTCGAGATTACTCCCTTAATTTTTTTTATTCTTCGTGAAAATTTCCAACTGCTATCGTTTAACGAGAGGGGGCCGGACCGCACAAATACGGCCGACCCACCTCCTTTTTTTCCAAGTTGGATTCTTTTGTGGTTTGAAATGGGAGTGGCGCGGTGTCGTCACACCGCGCGGGATCGTGCGGCAAGAAATGTGTGGGCCATCACGCCCCGCCGTGAAATCATACAAGGATGTGACACCGTCACGCCGCGCCGGTGAATCCCCAAAATACTGCGGCCGGAGCGGGGCCACGACGGAGGTGCGCGGTGCCGTCGCACCGCGCCGGACGAACCAGGCCGCGGCGGAGCAGGGTGACCAGCAGCCGGTTCCGGACCGCCGGTGTCGGCGAAGGGGGAAGGACCGGCCGTCACCGGTCCTTGATGGAAGAACCGGCCGGCCGGTGCGGGCCGGCCGAACAAAGGGAAAACAGGGGGATTCAATTCTCCGGGCCGTCCAAGCAAGCGACCCCATCAGTGGGGCCGCGGTTATAGGGAAACTGGGGGTGGGGGGGGGGGCAGCGCCTCCCCCCCGCGAGACGAAACGGCTCAGCCATTTGGTCGAGCCAGCGGGCGCATCGTGCTGGGTTGCCGGCCCAGCCGGGCCGGCCCGGGCCGACCCCGACCCGGCCCGGGCCGACCGGGGGGTCTCGGGCCGGGTCGGTACGGGCCCGAAACCCCCGTTTTCGGACCGTTTCGGTCTTCTTCCCATAACTTGGGCTGCAGACCTCCAATCGACGCACCGTCAGTTGCGTAGTGATCCTTGAAATGAGATGGTCGTTTAGGTATATCGTAATCAAGGTTTCAGAATACTTTGGGTTCGGACGAGTTGGTTTGTACACGAAACCAACCTGGTCCTCGAAGCGGAAACGCTAATAACATGAGCTCCGGACGTCCGATTGACGTGTCGTCGACTTCGTTGGATTCCTCTTAGTGAGATGGATCTTTTGGAATAATCTGGACGAGGTTTGGATGCATGTGGATTACGGTCGTGTTGGTTTTTCCTTAAAAAACAACCGTGCCCCTGGAACGAAAAGGCCAATAACTCTTAGACCGAGCATCTGATTGACGCACCGCCTTTTACTTTGAGTTCCTGTTGACGATAAGGAACTTTTGGATACATCAACTCTGGTCTATGTGTCAGTTGATGTATCAGCCTCTCGGCTCGTGGAGCGGACCCTCCCGAACAAACTTGATGTGTGCGGGAACTCTAGAGCTGGCTGTGACAGTGATGACGACTGTGCAGAGATCCTTAGTGGATTCGACGGCGACGACTTCAGCACTCAGCGATCCTACGTGGAACAGTGCTACCGATCCTGTGTGGGTCAGCGCTCTGCGATTCTGTGTGAGCCAGCGCCTATAGATCCTGTGTGGGTCATTGCGGGGGTTAGTTTCCTATCGATCCTTTGTGGGTCATTGCGGGGGTTAGTACCTATCGATCCTTTGTTGGTCCGATGACTTAGATGGATCAGTGATCATCTATATCGTCTTACGAAGAAGTATACCTAGGTGAGCTGAATCCTGATTTACTTTTCTATGTGGATTGTGTTGTGCTATCCTGTGTGGATTTACCTTTTGCTTTCCTGTGTGGACTGGTTTGTAATTGGGCTCGGATGTTGGAGCCGAACGAGAATTGATGACTTAGGTATATGTATGGGCATATACCTAAGCAGTGTCGGATGTTACTTCGTGATTTAACTTACCTTTGTGGTTTATCTTTTGTGGATACTGGGAGACCTTCGGGGGTCTCGGGGTCCCAACTGAGTAGCATATACTCACCCCTGCATGGGCTAGGCCCACACTACGTTGTGTTGGTTGCAGACGACGGACATCGTTGATCGTGGTTGAGGCTTGCAGAGCAGGACGGTACCTGGAGGTGGAACACTGGGCAGGACGTACACGGAGCGGACGGCGGGACCCGAGGAGCAGTGGAGCTATCTGTACCCACCCTTCAGGTGGGATTTCCAGTGGACAGCTCGGCGTTGCGGCTTTACTTTTCAGTTGCTATTTTCCCCTTTCCTGTTGTACATTACATTCAGTTTGGGTTTGTATACTGGCCCACTTACTTTTCCGCACTTACTATTGTACTCAGTTTTTACTTAGTGTTTACTTCTTCTGTTGCTTACTCTGTGGTGTTTGTTTACTTTACAAGGGCAATGCCTTCCATTTTTTTTACCGGGATTTATGCCTTGGTGCTAGTCGCCAGCCCCTGGCCTATGGAAGGCGGGCTTGGGGTAGTCACGGCATGGGCCCTGAGGATGGGTCGTGACAAATTGGTATCAGAGGGGTTCGGTTCTACCATAGAACTTGGGACTCTGATCTTTTTCTATGTGAAGCAATAGTGTTAAGCGTATTGGGTGTGGTTAGCAGTCCAGGGAGTCCAGTGTTGGTGTGGCGGGCGACGTATCCGTACACTAGGACCCTGACTTCTGATTTCCGACTTAATGCACGAAAACATTGATTGCATGTGTGTTTCATGTTTTCTTTTTGATTACTTTGTGTCAGCTCACCAAGTGTACTGTTATGACCAGGGCGCACCTGTTTCCTTTTCAGGATAGCCCCACGATGACAGCCGGTTAGGGTTCTGAGAGTTGATCTTGACAACAGCCCACCGAGCGACGAGGCCTCGGTGCAGGGCCCTTTGACAGCCGAGGAACCGGTGGTACCTTTACTCGCCAAGCCACCGATGCTTCCAGCCCCAGCCGCTGACGATTCACGTCGCCTTAGAGCACTGCAAGAGTTCCAGTGCCAGCGACCACCCAGGTTCCGTGGGGAGACGGACCCCCAGGCAGCCGAGGACTAGCTGGAGGCAGTGGTACAAGTTTTTCGGTTAGTGAGGACACCAGCGGACCTCATGGTGATCCTCACGGCGAGCCTACTGCATGCGGCAGTGGTCCGATGTTGGAGCTTGATGCTCCAGGTGCACGATGAGGCATATCTCCTCTGGACGGACTTTGAGGGCCTCTTCCGCTCGGAGTTTGTCCTAGCCACCCTCCGTGCGGTGCGCATCCAGGAGCTTCTTCAGCTGCGGCAGGGCATCTTGACAGTTGCCCAGTATTCGGTGAGATTTACCGATCTCTCGCGCTACTCGACAGACATGGTACGAGACCCATTCTTCCTGGCCCGGACCTTTGAGCAGGGATTGAGACACCAGATCAGGGCATCGCTGATCTCCCTCAACATTCCGACTCAGACAGGAGTACTGGAGCAAGCCCTTTTGATCGAGAGCTTTCATGGTGAGTCTACACCAGCGCCGAGACCCACCACAGGGCAGCATGTAGCAGAGTCTTCTGTAGTAGGAAATCGACGGATGACTCATGGGTCCAGGCAGGCCTGACCCTCAGGCAGACAACTTCAGGACACTGGCTCAGCAGTGCGGGGCACACAGCACGGAGCCAGTCTTTCGAGAGGTAGGTAGTGCTACTCATGTGGCGGGCAGGGCCACATGGCTCATGATTGCCTGAACCGTCGTGCCGAGGAGCAGTAGATAGTTGAGGGACCACCGAGGCAGATGTAGAGGGTCGAACGTGGTGGTCCATAGGGATCAGGCGAATGAGGATGAGGAGATGGTCGAGCAGCAGGTGGTGGGCGACGCTTTGAGGCCTTACCACCACCACACCAGGAGGTCTACTTCGACCACAGGGAGTTGGCGGGCAGAGACAGGAACATCTCCAGGAAGCGGAGGCCTACGACCACGGCACGCCCGAGATGATTTGAGGTACTATCTGTGTCTATTCCACCCTTGATGCAATACTTATAGACACAGGAGAAAGTCATTCTTTGATAGACTCTTCCCCTGTTTGGAGCTCGGAGATTCCGATAGAGGGGTTGGCTCGATCCTTACGACTAGAGACTCTTATGGGAGTAGACTCGACGATTACGCACTGGTGCCGGCAGTGTGAGCTTACTCTAGGAGGCGAGAGCATCGGCTGGGATCTTCTTGTAGCGGCGTCGAGGCCTTACGACATCATCTTGGGCATGAATTGGTTGTCTACATTCCATGCACAAATTGACTATATTAGGCGCAAGGTGCGATGTGTAAGCACCGACGGGAGCAGGTTCATCTTCACCGGCGAGAAGGGAGCCTTCACATCACAGGATGGACTTCCGCAGAGGAGAGGAAAACCCATCACTCATTAGTTGGCTAGCCTCATCCTAGGAGCAGTTGACGTACAGAGTTCTGTTTTTCCTGCAATGGTGGATCAGTACGCGGACGGCTTTCCTGACGATGTTCCAGGGCTACCTCCTCGCAGATAGGTAGACTTTTATATTGACCTGTACCCCGGGACAACCCCGATATCGACTCCAGCATATCGGATGGCCCCCACTGAGCTTCGGGAGCTACGGGTACAATTGGAGGACTTGCAGGGCTAGGGGTTCATCTAACCCAGTGTGTCACCCTGGGCTTCCTCGATTTTGTTCGCCAAGAAGTCGGATGGGAGCTTGCGACTTTGTTTCGACTATCGTCCCCTAAACCAGGTGACAGTGAGGAAAAATTATCTGCTAGTAAGGATTGATTACCTTTTTGATCAGCTCAAGGGATCAAGGTGGTTCTCGAAGATAGACCTCAGGTCAAGCTATCATCAGCTCAGAGTTCGAGATGAGGATGTGCAGAAGATGGCCTTCAGGTGTCGGTATGGCCAGTATGAGTTCTTGGTTATTCCCTTCGGTGTGACCAATGCTCCAGAAGTGTTCGTGGCCCTCATAAATAGGATCTTTAAGCCATACCTTAATCGATTTTTTGTGGTCTTCATCGACGACATTTTGATTTACTCGACGACTGAGGAGGAGCACGCCTACCACATGCTGGTTCTACTAGACACACTCCGAGAGCACCAGCTTTATGGTAAGCTCTCGAAGTGTCAGTTCTGGATACGCGAGGTCCACTTCTTAGGACACGTTATCTTTGAGGCCAGAGTTGCAGTGGATCCTGCGAAGATCGAGGCAGTGCTAGCATGGGAGCCACCCAGGAGCGTGACAGAGGTGCGGAGTTTCTTGGGACTAGCCGGATACTATCGGAGATTTGTGCCAGACTTCTCCAGAGTTGTGGCACCACTCTCAACTCTTACGAAGAAGGGGAAACCCTTTGTGTGGTCAGACAGATGTCAGCAGAGCTTCCAGGAGCTGAGACAGAGATTGACCAGCGCACCTATCTTGAGGTTACCTGAGGAGGGAGTAGGGTACGTAGTCTACTGTGATGCATCAGGGACCGGACTCGGATGTGTCCTGATGCAGGAGCGGGCCGTGATCGCCTATAGATCATGTCAGTTGAGGCCGCATGAGTAGAACTACGCTACCCATGACCTGGAGTTAACAACAGTGGTCTTCGCTCTAAAGACATGGCGAAACTATCTGATGGGCGATCACTTTACAGTATTTTCTGACCATAAGAGTATCAGGTACATCTTTTCTTAAAAGGACCTGAACCTGAGACAGTGGCGATCGCTCGAGTTCCTCCAGGACTATGACTTTGAGATAGTCTATAATCTTGGTAAGGGGAACGTGGTATCCGATGCTGTCAGCAGTAGGACGAGCATTCAACTACTTGAAGAGGCTACATAGCAGCTAAACTCTTTGCAGATATCCTTCATGGATAGAGATGGAGCATCCTTCCTTCAGTCTCTCACAGTCACCCCTCCACTACTGCAGCAGGTAAGAGAGGCACAGCGTGGGGACGCTGACTGTGAGACGCGTCGTGTACAGATATCCTTAGGACATGCACCTGAGGGTTTCTCCTTTAGAGCAGAGCACGAATTCCTTTTTAGAGGACGTACCTTGGTACCCGTCGCTTTACGAGAGGAGGTGCTGGGAGAGTTTCACACTTTTCCCTTGGTGGTACATCTCAGAGTGGCAAAGATGTACTAGGATCTCAGACGATAGCACTGGTGGCCGGGCATGAAGAAGGTTGTGATGGAGTTCGTTTCTTGATTCCTCACCTTCCAGCAGGTGAAGGTAGAGCACCAAGTACCAGCAGGCTTGGTACAACCCTTGGAGGTCCCGGAGTGGAAGTGGGATAGAATATCTATGGACTTTGTGACTGGACTTCCACGCACTTCCAGAGGTCACGACTCCATATAGGTGATTGTCGACCGACTCACCTAGTCTGCTCACTTCTTACCCATCAGGGAGTAGGGCTCAGTTGAGAGCTTGGGATATCTTTACATTCAGGAGATTGTACGGCTTCACGATGTGCCATAATCTATCATCTCTGATCGAGATGCTCGCTTTACTTCACGGCTTTGGAAGGGGTTGCAGGAGGCGTTCGGGACGCAGCTACGTCTGAGCACCGCCTTTCACCCCCAAACGGATGGTCAGACAAAGAGGACCATTTAGAATCTCGAGTACATGTTCCGCGCATGTGTCCTCGACTTTGGTCGTAGTTGGGAGGACCACCTACCCTTGCTGGAGTTCATGTACAACAACATCTACCACTCCACCATCGGGATGGCACCATAAGAGGCGTTGTATGACCGACCTTGCAGATCACCGCTGTGCTAGACAGACCCTGGGGAGTCAGCACTTGTGGGACCAGGGATGGTCCAGGCCATGACAGAGAAGATCCAGGTTATCCAGGAGCGGATGAGGACAGCTCAGAGTAGGCAAAAGTCTTATGCTGACAGGAGGCGGAGGCCACTGGAGTTTGAGGATGGAGACCACGTATTCTTGCAGGTCTCACCTCGACATGGTAAACAGATATTTGGTCGAGGCGGAAAGTTGTCTCCACACTTCATTGGACCATTCCAGGTCCTCAGCAGGATAGGTGAGGTGGCTTATCGTCTTGCTCTAACACCTCAGTTGCACCGATTGCATGACGTCTTCCACGTGTCTCAGCTGAGGAGATACGTGCACGACCCGACACATATCATTGACCATGGGGAGCTAGTCATTGACGATGGGACGACTTTTACGGAGGTTCCAATGGAGATCGAGGATCGACAGGAGCGGGTCCTACATAGACGGTCGATGCCTCTAGTGTGCATTAGATGGAAGCACGGGAACCTCTAGGAGAGCACTTGGGAGCGGGAGGCTCAGATGCGTACTCAGTACCCTCATTTGTTTCCCTAGTTATGATGTAACTTTACGGGGATGTAAATCCCAGAGGTGGGAGTAATGTAAAGACTCGTAAAATTCAAGGAAAATTTTTTCTTAATTTTCATTGGGATTTTACAAGAACGCAGTTTCTGATGGCACTTGATTCTGAGGCCTGGTGTGCCTAGAATTTCTATCCGAAGTTTAGCTCGGGTACGTTCAGAGAACGAATGAGCGGGAATTTCTAACTTTTGAACCAGTGCTCGGAATAGAATTCCGAGGGCACCGATGGAACCGCAGCACCGGTAATTGCTTAGGAACACATGTTCCGATGTTGCGTTTACACGAGGGGAGTTGATAAAAATTGCGGAAGTTAAAAATAAAAATTTAACAACAATTTTTATTTTCCACTTGGTAGTTTTATCCTAAGTAAGAGGAGTTGGGGGTGGGACCCACATGTGTTTACCAACCTTGAGAAGATAAGGTGGGGTGGGACCCACACGAGCCCAACCCCTCACTTTCCTAACTCCTCAACCCCCCCCCCCCCATTTAATTTTTCCAACATATCTCCTCATTAATTTTTAACAAGTTTTGTTTAATTAAATGAGTGGACTTAATTTTGAATGTTCAAAAGTTAAAGTGTTTGGAAGAGGAAATAAAATAAGGTTAAGGCCTAATTTTATATTGGTTGCATCTTTGTGTTTAAAGGGGGAACTTTCTTCTTTTATTTTGGAAGAACTTCATCTTCTGGGCGAAGAACTTTTCAACCTCGGCGAAGAACACCATCACGTCTTTCTTCCGAAGAACGACGACGCGCCATCCCTCGTTCTTCTTCCCACGTCAAAGAAAGGGAGAAGCCGTTCCACCTCGAACAATATCCATCTTCGTCTACGAATCCTCTTTCCACGACACCGACCCGCGACGCGGCGTCTTTTTCTCCGCGACGGAAACCTCGTTCAAGCCACGCTCGAAGTAGGGGATTTATTTTATTTTGTTCGAGATTACTCCCTTAATTTTTTTTATTCTTCGTGAATATGTCCAACTACTATCGTTTAATGAGAGGGGGTCAGACCGCACAAAGGCGGCCGAACCACCTCCTTTTTTTCCAAGTTGGATTCTTTTGTGGTTTGAAATGGGAGTGGCGCGGTGCCGTCGCACCGCGTGGGATCGTGCAGCAAGAGATGCGTGGAGCCGTCGCGTCGCGCCGTGAAATCATACAAAGACGCGACGCCGTCACGCCACGTCGGTGAAACATGAAAATACCACGGCTGGAGTGGGACCGCAGCGGAGGGGCGCGGTGCTGTCGCACCGCGCCGGATGAACCAGGTCGCGGCCGGTCTCGGGCCACGGCGGAGCAGGGTGACCGGCGGCCGGTTCCGGGCCGCCGGTGTCGGCGAAGGAGAAAGGACCGGTCGTCTCCGATCCTTGTTGGCAGAACCGGCCAGCCGGTGTGGGCTGGACAGACAAAGGGAAAACTGGGGGATTCAATTCCCCCGGCCGGCCAAGCAAGCGGCCCCATTAATGGGGCCGTGGTTACAGGGAAACTGGGGGGGGGGGGGGGGGGCAGCGCCTCCCCCCCGCGAGCTGGAACGGCGCGACCATTTGCCTGAGCCAGCTGGCGTAGTGCGCTAGTGCACTGGGCCAGGCCGACCCGGAACCGGGTCGGGTCGACTCGGTTCGGGCCGACCGGGGAGTCTCGGGCCGGGTCAGTTCGGGCCTGAAACCCCCGTTTTCAGAAAATTTTCGGTTTTTTGCCAATAACATGGGTTGCAGACCTCTGATCGACACACCGTCAGTTGCGTAGAGATCCTTGGAATGAGACGGTCATTTAGGTATATCGCGCTCATGGTTTTGGAATACTTTGGGTTCGGCCGAGTTGGTTCGTACACGAAACCAACCGGGCTCTCGGAGTGGAAACGCTCATAACTTGAGCTCCGGACGTCCGATTGACGTGTCGTCGACTTTTTTGGATTCCTCTTAGTGAGACAGATCATTTGGGTTACTCCTCCCGAGGTTTGTATGCAGGTGGAGTACGGTCGGGTTGGTTTTGACTTAAAAATCAACTGGTCCCCTGGAACGAAAAAACTAATAACTCTCAGACCGGGCGTCTGATTGACGCGCCGTCTGCGATGTTGAGTTCCTATTGATGATACAGAACTTTTGGATACATCAACTCTAATCTATGTTTCAGTTGATGTATCATCCTCTCGGCTCGTGGAGCGGACCCTCCCGAACGAGCTTGCTGTGTGCGGGAACCCTAGAGCTAGCTGTGACTGCGACGACGAATGTGCAGAGATCCTTAGTGGATTAGAAATTGATGACTTCAGAACTCAGCGATCCTACGTGGATCAGTGCTACCGATCTTGTGTGGGTCCGATCCTGTGTGGGTCAGCGCTCAGTGGTTCTTTGTGAGCCAGCGCCTACAGATCCTGTGTGGGTCTGATCCTGTGTGGGTCATTGCGGGGGTTAGTTTCCTATCGATCCTTTGTGGGTCATTGCGGGGGTTAGTACCTATCAATCCTTTGTGGGTCCGACGACTTAGATGGATCAGTGATCATCTCTATCGTCTTACGAAGAAGTATACCTGTGTGAGCTGAATCCTGATTTACTTTCCTATGTGGATTATGTTGTGCTATCCTGTGTGGATTTACGTTTTTCTTTCCTGTGTGGAATGGGTTGTACTTGGGCTCGGATGTTGGAGCCGAATGAGAATTGATGACTTAGGTATATGTATGGGCATATACCTAAGTAGTGTCAGATGTTACTGTGTGATTTAACTTAACTTTTTGGTTTATCCGTTGTTGATACTAGGAGACCTTCAATGGTCTCGGGGTCCCTACTGAGTAGCTTATACTCACCCCAGCACGGGCTATGCCCGCACTATGTTGTGGTGGTTGCAGACGACGGACAACGTTGATCGTGGTTGAGGCTTGCTGAGCAGGACGGTACCTGGAGGTGGACCACTGGGCGGGATGTACAAGGAGCAGACGGCAGGACCCGGGGAGCAGTGGAGCTATCTGTACCCACCCTTCATGTGGGATTTCCATTGGATAGCTCGGTGTTGCGTCTTTACTTTTCAGTTGCTGTTTTCCCCTTTGCAGTTGTACTTTACTTTCAGTTTGGGTTTGTATACTAGCCCACTTGCTTTTCCGCACTTACTGTTGTACTCAGTTTTTACTTAGTGTTTACTTCTTCTGTTGCTTACTCTGTGGTGTTTGTTTACTTTTCAAGGGCAATGCCTTCCCTTTTTTTACCGGGATTTACGCCTTGGTGCTAGTCGCCAGCCCCTGGCCAATGGAAGGAGGGCTTGGGGTAGTCACGGCACGGGCCCCGAGGACGGGTCGTGACATGTAGGGTCAGAGGTGCGGAGCTCACGAGGTAGAGATGGTTAGAAGAGGAGCCGATTGTGATTCACGTGAGGCGGGTAGGGCCACATGGCTCATGACTTCCCGACCCACTGAACCAATGACCTGCAGACAGTTAAGGGACTAGTGAGGAAGAGGTAGATTTTCATGTGAGGAGGTCTGTAGGGCGGAAAACGTTGAAGATCAGTAGTTCGTATAGCAGTCAGTGGGTGATGATTTGAGGTTATACCAGCACCGCCTCAAGATGGTCCACCCAGACCTCAGGGAGCATGCAGATAGGGACATGCACATCTTCATGAAGCTGAGGCCTATGACCACAATGCTCTAGATATTATTCAACCAACAATTTGTGTCTACTCCAACCTAACAACAGTACTTATAGAAATAGGTTATTGTCACTATTTCATTACCACAGCTCTCATTCGGAGTAGATAGATTCTGGTAGAGACATTGGATCGATCCTTGTGATTGGATAATTTTATGTGAGAGGATTCAATGATTACACACTAGTGCTAGTAGTGTGATCTTACTCTAGGGGGGAGTTCTCTGGCTGTGATCTTTTAGTAGAAGTGTCGAGTCCTTACGATATCATCATGGCTATGGATTGGTTATCTACGGTCCATGCTCAAATTGAATATTTGTTCACAATGTGAAGTGTGTCCGTGAGGATGGAACAAGGTTTTCCTTCATTGGAAATAACGGTACCTTTACAGCTCAGGATGGACTTTATCGGAGGAGGGTGAAGCTTATCAAACCTCAGTTGGATACCCTTACGTTGGGGCAGTTGACAATAGGAGTTCAAGATATCCTCTAGTGGTGGACCAGTATGCTAATGTCTTCCCTAAGGATGTTTCAGGACTACCTCCTCATAGGTATGTATACTTTTACATTGACATATACACTAAGACAATGCCGATATCTACTCCATCAAATTGGATGGCTCCTATAGAGTTTCATGAGTTGCTGGTACAGCTGGAGGACTTGCAGAGGAAGTGGTTCAAAATGAGTAATGATTCTTATTTGGCTTCCCCGATTTTTGTTACCAAGAAGTCATATTGGATTATAAGGCATTTTGTGGACTATCGATGCCATAACCATGTGACCATGTAGAAAAAGTCTCCACTCTTAATGATTGTCGATATCTTCGACCAACTCAAGGGAGCTCGAACGGTTTTGAAGATAGTCCTTGGATTAGGCTATCATCAGCTCAAGGTATGAGCTGAGGATGTACTGAAGATAGCCCTCAAATGATGGTGTGTCCACTATAAGTTTTTGGTAATGCACTTTGGCATGAAAACACCTCTGACGGTGTTCTTGGGGCTCATGAAGAGAATCTTTCAGACATACCTCGATCGCTATGTGGTAGTCTTTATTGAAGACATATTGGATTACTAAATGATGGAGGAGGAGCATGCCACTCACCTGCAAATGGTTATGGACACAAATTGAGGGCACTAGATTTATGGTAAGCTCTCGAAGTGCTAGTTCTAGATATGAGATGTCCACTTTTTGGGACACATTATCTCAGAGGCTAGAGTTATGGAGGATCTTGCGAAGATAGAAGGATTGCTTTCTGGGGAGCCACCCAAGAGTGTGACTGAGGTGCATAGTTCCTTGTGATTGGATGGGTACTACCAAATATTAATACCTGACTTCACCACGGTGGTGGTACCTATGTCATCATTGCCAAAAAAGGGGCATCGTTTCATGTGAACTCAGAAGTTCCAGCAGAGATTGACGAGTACCCCCTTCTTGAGGTTACTAGAAGAGGGATTTGGGAATATAGTATACTATGAAACCTCAAAGACTGAATGAGGATTTTTCCTGATGCAGGAATGAGTGGTGATCACCTATGTCTCATGTTAGCTGAGGCAACATGAGCAGAACTACATTACCCATGACCAGAAGTTAGTAGATGTGGTCATCCATATGATGTTGTGGAGACACTACTTGATGGGATAACAATTTAATGTCAACTATAATCACAAGAGTATCAGGTATATCTTCTCAGAGAAGGATCTGAACTTGAGACAAAGATGATGGATAGAGTTCCACCAGGACAATGACATTGAGATATTATACACTCCTGGGAAGGGGAACATATTGGAAGCCACACTCAACATAAGGTCTGGTGTGTAGTTGCTGAGTGAGGAAACATAGCAGCTTTCCACGTTGCAGTTATCCTTCGTGGATAGTAATGGATCATCTTACCTCCAGTATAT
Source organism: Viscum album (assembly GCA_963277665.1). NCBI lineage: Eukaryota > Viridiplantae > Streptophyta > Magnoliopsida > Santalales > Viscaceae > Viscum > Viscum album. The sequence continues at coordinate 1,186,266,864 of OY728122.1, forward strand.
GATTGATACTCCAAACTCCTTCTGTGAGTCCGAGAGGCACAACATTGGAATGTTGACTGCAAGGCCCCAAGTTCTCAGATATCCACATGATAGGCTCCTAATGAATTTTATGAAGGTGGGGAGCATGTAATCCTCTTTATAGGATGAACTATATTAAAAATGAAGCTACGAGAGGATTTGTTGATGGAGGTCCCTACATCCCCATTGGTCGTACATCCTGGTGAAGAAAATATGTACCAGGACCATCGACATCAGTACTGGTGGCCAGGAATGAAGAAAGTAGTGTCATAGTTCATATTGAAATGCATCACTTGTCATCAAATGATGACTAAGAGTCAGGTTGAAGAATTCTTAGAACAATCACTTGAGGCACTGGAGTGGAAGTGAAATGGTATCTCTATGTACATCGTGACAAGGCTTCCATGTATGTCCAAGGACCACGATTCCATCTAGGTGATCTTTGACTGACTCATCAAGTTGGTCCACTTCCTACCCATATTAGAGGAGGGATCAGTAGGGGGCATGGGACGTATCTAAATACAAGAGATTCCATGGATTAATAGGTTTCCATCAGAAATCCTCTCAGATCATGATGCTCGTTTTACATCTTGATTATGGAATGGATTACATGAGGCATTCGGGACTCAGGTAACCTTTAATGTCGCCTTCCTTCCCCAGAAAGATGGTCAGATTGAGAAGACTATACCGACACTCGAGGATATTCTTAAAGCTTGTGTCCTTGATTTTGGCCGCATTTGGGAGGACCACCAACCATTAGTAGAGTTCGCATACAACAAAATCTATAAATCCACCATCATCAGGGCGTTGTTTGAGGCCTTGTACGGGAGACTATGCTGATCACCTCTATGCTAGAAAGAACTGTGGGAGTAAGTACTTATGGGTCCAAAGATGGTATAGGATACCACATAGAAGTTGTAGATCATCCACGGGAAGATGAAGACTCCACGGAGCAGGTATAAGTCTTATGCATATAAGAGACCAGACCCATGGAGTTTGATAAGAGATACCATGTCTTTCTAAGGGTCTCACCCCGATGAGTATTACAGAGGTTTGGTCGGTGCAGAAAGCCAGCTATGAGGTTCGTCTGACCTTTTCTGATTCTCAACAAAGTAAGCGAGGTGGTATACCATCTAGAACATCCCCCATAGATGCACCAAGTGTGTAATTTTTTCCATGTGTCTTGGGTGGAAAGATACATTCCTGATCCATCTAATGTTATTGACTGGAGCGAGCTGGACATTGACGATGGGGAAACATTTGCAGAGTTCCCAATGGAGATAGAGGATTTATAAGAGTAGTTCCTTTATGGGTGGTCGATTCCTCTTGTGAAAGTTCGGTGGCAGAACAGGAACCTCCAAGAAAGCACATGGGAGCAGGAGGCTCAGATGTGTGCTTAGTAACCCCATTTGTTTCCCATGTTTTGTTGTAGCTTTCGAGGTCCCAAATATCTATGGTGGGGAGAATGTAAAGACCCATAAATTCTATAATATTTTTCTTAATTATTTGGACTATTATGAGTCTGAAAATATAGTCGGTGCATGATTTCAAGGCCCAATGTTCTTGAAATGGAATTATGATCTATTTTAAGGTACATTCAACAAATTTGAAAGCAGGAATTTCTATCTTTTAAACTGGTCCTTTTAATTGAAATCTGAGCGATCCATTGAACTCGAAGTGCTGGGATTCACTTAAAGAAATATTGTGGTTGATATCAGTTGGTCGGGACAAAAGAAAAAGTTTTACGAACATTGTGAAGAATAATAAAATAAATTAAAATTGTTATTTTATTTTTCTACAACATCTTGGGTGATGGTGGCAGGGACCACATAGGAGGTCAAGCATTTAATGTAGGATATTGAATGCTAGGTTACACATATGTTGTGTAACCACAATTCATATAGTTAATAAGATTCATTAAATACACCAATTAATGAAACATTAATTTAATGGAATGTTATACTCTTATATTCGACATTCAATTATTCAAACGTTGTAGAAAAGGTGGATTGGTGGATCATGGGAGAATCATTGATGAAGAACCAAAGAACGAACTTCCCTCTAATGAAGAATAGAGTCTTTAACAACATCGTTCGAGGAATCGATCAAGGATCAACAAACACTGGTGGCTACAATGAAAATAGATTCTCCTACCCAAACTGTGACATCTCCTCCAAATCTGAGGAAGGGGTTTCAATTGATTAAATCCAATTTTTTTTGTTTCTTTTCCTTCTAGAAATGCATAACGAACATAGATAAACCAAAATGAGTTGATCTATGATATTGTATGAAACTGTGGGTGTTTGTTGCGGGAAAATATTGATTGGGGTTACTCTTTATCTATTTGATGATTTAATTACTACCCACTTGATATGCTGCTAACGCGGATTGCGCGGGCCAGATGAAAAATGCCCAGACCCTACATCTCTTTTATTTTTTTCATGTTTATTGCGTATGGATTTTCAACTCAATGGAATCCTGAATATGGGAGCCACGTAGTGCCGACAGCATCCCGAGAGGCCCTTACGATCAAACAGAATGAAAAATGTACCATTAGAGCTCATGAGGTGGCCCGCGAATGCCACGATGGTGGGACACTAGCGCGGCGGTGCTGATGACTACCGACGAAAGGCTAAAACTGAAGTTGGTTGTCACTGGTCGAGGAGGAGAGGTAGCGCTTAGATGCGCCATAGCGGACAGATGGGGAAGCCGCCATCGGTGGGACATGGTGGTAGCGGGCGGCGCGTCGTCGCACGCAGCGGAGGGAAGCCACAACATAGAGCCGTAGCGAAGGGGACCTATGCCCCACATCTCAAGCTGAAAGATGGCAGTGCCACGTGGCATAGCTGGTTAAGGTATCCTGAAAGGAATAGCCATTCGGGAAGGGGGAGGGCCACCCAGATGGTGGACCGCACAAGCCACCGGGAAGAGTTTCCTGGTGGGCCGTGCATAGCCAAGGCAAGACGGTCCAACCCGCGGCCCAACGGGCCGACCCTGCCACCCAGCAGTATAACCCCACTGTAGCCCAGCCCATCTGTTTTAGGACGTGCTGGGTCTGACCCAAACAGGGCCGTTTTGGTCCGACCTGGTTATACCGTACACAGACCCTTTTCATCCCAAATACACATAAATGGATTTATGTCACACGCTAGACGTCCATTTGATGAACCATCTAGGGAGTTGGTATCCCTAGAACGAGCATATCAATTTTAGATACTCCAAAAAAGTTTTGGATAATGATTGGGTACATCCATGTTGGATCGGATGGTACTAAAATGATTATAACTGAAAGAATGGGTGTCCGATTGACATGACTTCTATCGCATTGGGACACTTACAACACAGATGTCCTCGGGGTTACACCTTTATGGAGAATCTTGGATATTGAGGCATGAATGATAAAATGAGAGTTAGATTCTACAGAACTCATGCACACTGAGTGTGTGGAATCTTATGACTGGATCTCTATTGAAGAGCGACCTTGTGTTGATCATCAACATAGAGAGCCAGTGTGGATCAACATCCTAGAGACCCTTTGTGTTTTAGAATCATATAGACCCTATGTGGATCAACATTATAGAGAACCTGTATGAATCATCATTATAGAGACCCTGTGTGGATCAGTATCAAAGAGACCCTATGTGGATCAGCTTCAAAGTGACCATGTGTGGATCAGTAGTGTGGGATAGGACGAGGACCAGCCTTAGAGAGTCCCATCGTGGATCAGTGAAATATGACCCTGTTTGGAACCCCCTATAAAATATTCTTCATGGTTTATTTGTGTAAAATTAATAACAGAACAAAATGATCTAGCTTAAGACTAATCATCTTTCTTTCTGAACTTTGAGTTATATACATGGTGTGAGCTGTATCTACTTTGTGTTTTTTTATTGAGGTAATTCATTGTGGATTTTACTTTGTGGAATTCTGGGTGACCATTAGGTTACTCGGGGTCCCTAATGGGTATTGATATACTCACCCCTGTACAGGCTTCGCCTGCAGCTTATTTTGTCTTCTGTAGACCACGAGCAACTTGGCTGGGACTTAAGGGAGCCAAGGCCAGGTGGTACGCAAAGGTGACTAGTTGTTGTAGAGAGCTGTGGAGACTAGATATACCTACCCTTTAGGTAGGATCCTTTGTGGATGATATGAGGATCAGTTTTCTATTGTAGTCGTATCTTTCATTTGGGCTTGTATTTTGGCCCCCTTATATTTAGCACACACTTTTACTATTGCAGTTTTACTACGTGGTTTGCATCTTGTCTTGTATATGGTTTTTGTGTTTTTAGGATTTATGGAAATAACTTCCAAATTTTTGGGAAATTCCATTCTGATGATAGTCGCCAACCCCTAGCTTGTGGAATGCGAGCATCGGGTAGTCACATCACGAGTCCCGGGGGAAGGGTTGTGACATTAGTGTGCATCCCGATTCAATCAATTTCTGGATGATTCTATACTAGTTACTGTGATAGTTTTGGAATTATCATATGGAAATTATGATTCCTGGTCATCAGGTTTTAGAATATGGGTATCACTAGATGATACCTCACAAGAAGAATTGTTCTATGTGTGACCTTGATCTCGCATTTTTTGTTAATTATCTATGATTATGGTGGTACTATCTATTGGGATTAGTGGTTCATTATTTACAAGGAACATAAAATACTCGAATACATCTCTTAATATTGAGCCATAAATCTGATTTAGCATAGGTTGGTGGAATACATGTAATCATTCGACATTGACCTATGTTATACACTAGGAAAAGGGAAATGGTGATATTAATGCCTAGGATTGGAATACTCACATGAAATCCATCAAGGAGGCCTTAAATGATTGGTATTTCACAAATATATAATATTTGATGAATTTTTATGTTCAATAATATCTTTCACAACGATTCTTAGCTGCATTGAATGTGATATCCTCCCTTATGGAGTCGATACACTAAAGGCAATTATCTGATTCTCATGGACTTATATTTAGGGATTGTGTCAATGCTGAGAACACACCAATGGGTTGGGTTGTTTATTATTGTGAAAACCTACTCATCTATGGCCGTGTATGGGTTCCTTTATAAATACATGAAGAGATGAAGAGAGAATATCGTGCCTCAGTTTGGGGTTTTCACCTTTGTGTCACCAAGATATATTGAGACGTCTTTCATCAGTATTGGTGGACTGGTATAAAGAGGTAGATATCAAGTTTCATCAATTGGTACTCCATCTATTAGTAGGTGAGGGTAGAGAACTATATACCTAATAAAAATCTATATAATCTATCCATTGATGAGTGTAAACATAATGAAGCCACCATAAATTTCATTATAGGCTACCCAATATCCCCTATAAGAAGTGATGTTGTATTGTAAATACTCAACAATCTGACCAATGTGGCATGTTTTCTACTAATCCTAGATACCATTTCTATTTATGATCTAGGGTGGATCTATAACTCGAAGATATTATGGCCTCATGGTGTACCAAATTCTATCATTTCACACTAAAAGGCCCATTCCACATCATAGTTTTGGTAATAATTTTTAAATTAATTGTGTTCACTAGTGTTCTTGAGTACAACATTTCACCCTCAGACTGATGGGTAGTCAATGAAAATGATATGTGTGTTGAAGGATTTATTTATGGCATGTATCTTTAATTTTATAGGTTAATGGGAATTCATATTCCTTGTATTTAGTTTTCTTACAACAAAAAAATTCAATAAATTAATCATATAGATCTATAAGAGAACATTTGAGGTAGAACATGTCATTCACCTCTATCATTTCTAACGGAAGGTGATGTAGATCTTATAGTTCCTCATGTTGTTAATGATAATTCAGACAATAATCATATGATTTTGAATAATATTGATAAGGATCAATCCATGAAGAATTATTATACTAATCATCTTTAGGGACCTCCAGAGTGTGAGGTGGGTATCATGTGTTTTTTAATAAAATTTATTTTCTCAGAAAAGAATTTAAGGATTCTGTATATTATCCCGTCAATATATAATGTTTTTTGAGGTAGTGAAGAGTGTCGGACATGTAGACTATCATTTTTAGAAACTCCAGAGTTACCATTCCATTCATGATGTCTTCCTTTTATCTTAGCTTCAATTTGTTAATTGTTACATGTCCCATTCATTTCAAAATGAGGATATTGATTTAGATGAATATGTGTCATTTGGGGGACATTTGATATGTATCATTGATTGTAACTCAAAGGATATCCAAGGAATGTTTATTCCATTGGTTAAGGTGTTATCACATTATAGAGAAATAAAAGGAGAAACATGGGGGGTCACAATCTAATGTACATGCATAATGGAAAAAAATCTTTTAAGGTGATTTTTTACAACCCTTAAAAGAGAAGTTGGGGATGTGTTTTCAGATGTAGGTTAGAAAGTAATGTACCATATTTTTCTAATAGAATGTGAATTTTTTTATTTAAAATAATTTTTTGGCCCTATTATTCATTCTTAATGAAGTACAAGAGGTATCAGTAGTGTATAGAGCTCATTCGGAGACCAAATCACAAAAATGGGCTGAGGATGAATGGGACCAATGGACAGTAAATATTATAGTGCCCTGCCTAAAAAATTTACTTAAACTAAGATTTTGTAGATAGTGGTGACATGGGGGGCACAAAATTTATCAGAAACCATGCGACCTAAGGACCATTGTTGTGTAATCCATCTACATTATTTCAGAGTGTAATATTTCATAGTTTTTGAATGATTAGATTAAAAGTGTCCCTAACAGGTTGTGTAACACCTTTGATGAAGTGTCTAGTGCATTGTTTCTGCTCATTTTAGAAAATCACTCTAACAAACCATACACCCCTATTTTTGAGAGTGAATAATTTTTTTTACTCATTATATATCTGAACAATTTCTCTTTTCTCAAATTCCACTATAGTGTCCATCATAACCTCCTCCTATGCACGAATCACTCCTCCCCTCTCCTCCAATGTTATCAGCTAACTCCTCCTCCCAGTATCAATATCAGTCAATATAATATCAATTAGAAATATATTTCCAAGATACTAAAACCTCTCCCTTCTATTTCATGTTCATCTTCCTATATATTATGGAATATCAATGCAAGATCATTTCCCAATTTTTAGGGAATTTGATAATTTTATGATTTCCACATTCTGTACATGAATCAATGGATGACTCTAGAAAGGGGAATATCTAGAAGGATATGGTAGTTGGTCTAGGTCTTTTCCCATATTTTAGTTTTACTATATAAATTGCTACATTGTGCCATGAGCCAGACCCTTCATGGATCATGTCTTATTTTTTAATTTTATTAAATAGAATTTAAAACCATATATTTTTTGACCTAATTTAGAAGTTAATAAAACCCTTGGTATGATATCATTGAGTAATGTAACTCATGTGGGGTTGATTATACATTAGGTAAAAATTTCCCATTTTTCTTAGTTTTTTGATCACCCTTATCAGGTCATTCCACAAATAGATACCTCAATAATTAATTCATGTGATTAGGATGAGGACCCTTGAGATATTCCTCACACCACATGCATAATAAAAATAGGGTTAACTAACCTAATTTTTCAAGTGTGTAAATACTATCCTTGTGAAATACATATATATTTGATTTATTTTCATCACAAACATTCCAAAAATGATAAAAATAATCCTTTATATTCATTTATATTAGTATTGAGGGTGATACAAGGGGTTTCAACTTAGGGACCCCTTGGAAGGACTCCTCATTTGTTTTTGTTATATATTTTAATTTTTTTGATGACCTCTAGGGTGAGACTAGCTATGAATGTGATGGGATCATTGAGAATTATTGTTATTTAATTCCATATGAGTGACACCAATTCCGTGGTGGAGACCCCAAAGATGAGATTAATGTCCTGATGGTTCAACAGGACATGAGGGAGACTCAGCCCCTATGTGTGATACCATATAGAAAAAATTATGGTTAGAATTTGACATCACTATGTCATGTCTTTAGATAAATGAGACAACGTTATTGTGTCACCATAGAAAGGATCCCTAGGAATTGGTCTTTTACTTAGCCCGTCAAGAGAAGATTGGAAATTCTCATTAAATTTCCATGTACATGCTCCTGGTGACTCATAATTTTTTTATAATGAGTATTTAATGGAATTAAAAATATTTTGAATGTTATAAAATAAAGAGTAAAGAACCATTTTAATCATAGCATTACACCATCCAAGACCAATCCCAATGTTAAGGACAATCAACCCCTATTTACATTTTATCTGACTCTTTACCTTTATAGGATACATTGTTTCAGACTCACCAACTTTGGTCGAAGATGGTAAATTTGAAGAGTGTCCATTGGAACCCCATCCTATGAACTTATTTATTCATTCATTTCTATTTTGAATTTATTAGCTATTTCACATTACACATTTAATTTATGGATGGAATATTTTGTCATTGTTATAGTTGGTGGTAGAACACTGATATTAAAACTCATACCCCACTTGGGTAACCCTTTATACCCAAGAAGACATTATTATTAAAAATATCAATAATGATAAAATTCCATCTTGAAATGCTTGTTTGATTATTATAGTTTGGAGTTTAGGGAAGAAGACATATCATATGCTTGAGATGCTAGTGTAAATGGTTTTTTTCTATTCTATATTTTATTAGAATGTAGAATATTACAATTTTCCTAGACCCATGAATTTCCATTTTTTATTAATTTTTCTATGGTAATCATTTTGTGTCTACATTTAATTTAGTTTCCTTCACTTGTTTATTTCACATTATTTGTTTACATCCTTTATTTCATCTATTGTAGATTCCTAAATTTAGATTCTACTGTTTTTTATTCCTTATATATCGGTATTCTCGACTCTGATGAATGACGATATAGTCTCCCCATGGACACAACATAGTCCCTCACTTCTATGTAGAATAATCTAGCATTTAGTGAGGCACCCTTGAGGACATGTTTCAACAGTCTTGGGGAACTATTGAGTTAAATCAGCTGTTGGATGCTACAATCATATTATGTAAACTTACAATAAGATTCTTGGTAATTATCCAATATTAATTATTCATCCATATTACCACTAATTAATAATACTCACAACTTCACTAACCATTCGAGATGACATCGAGGTCAAAAACTAGACAGAATTCACAAAATCATATAATGATCTATGCCACGCCACTTCATGTTACACCAAGTAAACCACATATAAATTTTTTTCAAAAACTAAAAATTATCTATAAAATTCTTGAGATAGGTTTTAAATCTCTAATATAATAACCCACTAACTGAGAGTGGCTAGGTCTAACTACCTCAAATTTATTAGTCCTTGGATCCACATGTTTTGTTGAGCTGAGTAATTGGTTAGCCATGTTTTATTGAATTTATGGATAACAATTTTAAATGAAATATTTAATTATTTAACACAATAATAATGTATATTGACAAATAAAAATTTCCCCATTTATAATTTATCAACACTAAATATCAATTCCACAAGAAATTAATTTATTTTTATAATTTATTCAAATATCCCCCTCCTGAAATAATGGAATATTTAATAGATTTCATTAAAAAAATAAACAAATTATAGGATACTTTATTCATTATTACTTCATTATATATGGTATAAAAAATCTATAACTCTGAAAATAATGTTTACCTGTCTTAGGAAAATAAAAACACAATTATCACAAAACAAATGGGAATGGAATTTTTTGGATGGATCTTTTGTGATGGGACACAATCCTATATATCCCTTTGTAAAAATGGCATTAAATATAAATTATTTTGAGATGGGCCAGAAAAAAAATTATTTGAAATAGTTCGGTGCCATGTAAAATATAATCTCCTTTAGTATATCAGAAAGACTATTGCGCTTGGAGGATTCACCCATTGAAAATATATATTTTTTGTGGGTTAATAATCCCATTGAAAATAAGTTAAAAATTTTAAAATATTTAAAAATTTAATAAAAAATAAAATATTTAATGTAAAAAATTTAAAAAATTTAAAAATTTAAAATTTATGAATATTCATATAAATATTAAAATTTATCTATATAAAACTACAAATATATGGAAGATTAAAAATATTACAGATAATATGTATATTCAAATTTTTATCAAAAAAAATATAAATCACAGAGGGTGAGAGTCATTTGGAGGAGGCGGTGTATAGAAATCCATAAAAATACCATGATTCATATGTTGCATATGCTGCATCTTTTACTAGTGTTGCTATTCCTATGGATGACACATCTGCTCTGGCTCCAGCTGCTATTGTCAGAAGAGTTATTCTTGATTCGTACACATGGTATCTATAATCTCACCATAGGCTCCTAGTTACACATCATAATATGAAGTAGAAAGTTATGAATCTTGATGAAATCCCCTTGATCTAGATGATAACATCACAACAGTACTATAATATCTCAGATGAAACAATCGAGAGTTGATATCAATAACTCACGCTTCGTCAAAGGCATAATGAGAGTTTCACATCCAAGTTTCATTATTAACTCATGTTTCACTAGTGATCTGATCCTTTGTTCTGGCCTGACTTTTATCATGTGTCTGAGAAGTCACAACCTCATATTAATTCTCCGATTTCAATTTATAATATTAATTTTAAAATATTAATTTTAGTTAATATTAAAATATAAAAAATATACGAACCACAATATGATGATAATGATCATATGTAATCTCCCCATCCAGAGGATAAATGTACATAATATTATATAATTAAAAAATTTAATATCAGGATGTTCAATTTCATATATGAGTATATAATAAATAGTTTACATTTAAAAATTTATAATGTTTTTTTAAAATGTACATTCTATATGTCTCTAATGTGTATAGAGTGTAGGACTACCAGCTCGATACATCACCTCCTTCCTCCTCCAGTTATTTTGAAATAATTATGCTCACATATGAAAACTAAATATCATCTAGTATGATTATAATCCATCCCAAACATAAGATGATGATTAATTTGGTCAATGGGTGCTGAAAGAATTATCCAAATTTGTGACTCCCACATTCTGTATGGTTTTCCTCCACAGATTATGAAAACCCTGATGGGAGCACTCATGCCCACAGACCTAGAACATCACTAATATTGAGGTCCACAAGATATCATCTATGGGATAACATAAACTCAACAAATAATTAGTTATATCATGATTCTAATTAAAAAAATTGAAAATAAATATTTCATATTTACGTGCCATCTTGGGGTATATCATCCAGTCCCAAACATATATACGAATCTAGTACCAACTCATACATATTCTAGAATAATAATTATACAATATATCATTCCCCATTAAAATAGATATATGTGGAAAATTGTGAAAAAACAAAACAAATTATCAAGAAATTAGAATATAAATAAATTAACTAAATTCAATGAAAACTAATAATAATACACAACCAAACATCCCTCTTCATGAGTGGATAAAACTCTAGATGTTGACATTGGATAGGGATAGTGTATGTGATTGTCAATAACATAAGACCATAACCCCAATGAGTAATTGCTAAACCACTAGCAGTCTGAGGGTCAGACGATGTTGCATCATGCTTCTTACTAGGTAGTGAAACCTCCTCCAACTCATGAAACAGATCAGATAATTTTTTATCAGCCATATGAAACACAAAATATCATGTTTTTAAAATAATTTGAAGCAATTATTATACATAGATATATATTATATATGATTATATATAAAATTATTTTTTCCAATATTCATCTCCCTCCACATATTAGAATATTATGTTGTATGTATCATCATATTCCTCCTCTGTATCATCAATTTCCATGAAAGTTGTTTCATAATCTACTATTATCTATCAAATAAATTTGATATATGACTAAAATCATCATCAACGTCGGAACATGGTTGTGGTGTGGCATCATCGATATTTGTGTCTCTTTGTAGAAAATATGGATTTTTTGTAGTAATTTGAAAAATGTAAATGACCTAAACATCATTGGAACCACAATAACATTGGATATTCCAATTTTCATTAGATTTCATTTTTATTAGGCTACACTAATCAGTTAATACTCTAAAACGAGTACAATGATTTTCACAACAAAATTTATGTGCCGGATGAGAAAATAAAATTGGTTAATTTTATATAAAATGAATTTTATATTTAATATCATTGATTTCATTGAATATATTAACACACAATCCTCAGTCAGTATCCATCCAAAGGAAATTAAACATCTTTATGTAATTTTTTTCAACATAATATAGTTCAATTATCTCATATAGCATGACTTAAAATTCAACGTCACTTTCTCAATTATGTGAACCTCTCTAGAAAATGAAAATTGTCATTATTTTTTTGGATTCCCCAAATTTACATGTATTAAATCTAAAATAAATCACCCCATATGCATTCTATGATTTAACCATTTTCGATACTCGACTACTCAATACGTAGAATCAATTATCAATTTTATCAGCATGTTGAGATTCCTAAAAATATGAAAAATAATTATCAATATAATTAGTAAAAAATTGATTTTATATATTAAACCATAAATAATTTAATTTAGTAGTTATTGAAGGAAGTATAAGAAATTAATTTGTAGGCAGTCTTCATGATCATGTGCGGTAATTTGTGGAAAACATTTCTTGATATAATTATCATATAATATAAAAATAGTATTAATTTACCTTAGAAAAAATATAGAATAAGTGATAGGGGAATTCATAGTAGAGATGGATTTATTTCATTATAGTTTAGAAGAAAATACGAATGAGCCCTTTGATTTGCATCATCTAAAATAAATTATTAAATAGCTCCACCCAATCAATGTTTGGGATGATAAATAACTGTTAATTGATTGTTCCTTTCATCATCAATATTAATTTCAGTAGATCCAATGTTGTTGTGTTTTGTGGGATATTTGGATTAAAAATATTTTGAGGTGAAAAAATCCCACCAACAAATAATCTAATTCATTTTATCCTTCAACTTATGCTTTGTGACAAAACTTTTTCTAAAATTTCTTATTACATCTCTCATATGGGTGCATCCATAGGAACTATAATAGCCCTACACATTTTTTTCATTTGAAAAATTTAATATAAAATGCTTCGTTGAATCAAATAAAGATGGGGGGATTTTTTCCAATTTAAATTAAATTAAGACATAACCTTCTTTCTGTCTACAATGTGCATCATATTTTGTTGTCTCCACAATAATGAATCTGCAAAAATATTATATATTTATTTGATAATCACAAATAATATAATTAAAAAACATATTAATCCAATCACTAGATGTATTTATATATATAACATGAAATCCATGAATTTCTAATCTGATAATATTTCAGTTTTGGACACATCTACTCAAATTAGAAACATAACAATATGGAAGCCTCAAATATGAAATACACCAAAATAATAGTAAATTAATTACTTTGGAAACTCTATAAGATGATTTGGGGTTAAATAAAATTTATGATCATACATTGTCATATAGTTGTTTTTATAGTCACTCGGATATTTGGGAAAGTACTAATCATGCCATAACATTATCTTTGATCATATCGGGTGTGTCCAAAATAGTATAAAATTTCATAACAAAAAAATTGTTTTCAATATTCATGAAATAAAACAAGTGATAGAACATCAAATAAGATGAATATGGTAGATCTAAAATAATGGTAAATTGTATCAAATTGTGTTCTTTCTTAATGCCATATATATATTTTGGTTTAAAATCTACTAATATGTAATGAGTGGTAATAAAGAGACATTATATATTAACCCAATACATTAAATCATTGTTTTTGTCCATCTCTTTTAATTGTAAATTTTTTTAAATGATATCCCCTCTATGGAAATTGATGATCGATAGGATGAAATCATTGATGAAGTTAGAAAAACAAGGTTATCTTCCATTAATAAGCATAAAAACATTACTATATCTCAAAAAATATGGACATGATATTGGACCATGTGTACTCCTTCAATATAAAAGTTTATATATTTCGATGTCACTAATTTTCTATATTAGTGTCGTTTCATTTGGAAATTTTTTTCAAAAAAACATATTCATAGACTCCATTACTCAAAATTAAATTATACTCATCAATTAATGGATTCAAAAGAAAACATTGATATTCATTTTTTGATGTGTTGGAAGTAATAATATCAAAATTATATATGCCTCCTTTATCAAAGTCTATGTAGTTAAATTCTATTTAGTTATAATGATGGATCAATAAGAATATTGATTATCGTAAGGATCAAATGGATATTAACTATCCCTTTAATGAACAAATCATATGTTGATTGATTTTGAATAATAATAAATATACAGCTGGTCAAAATGTTTCCACGAATCACTATCACAAGAGTATTTCAGATTTTATCGGTTAAAATATTGTTTTTGTTCCCTTACATCGATGAATATGTGTTATAAGACATAATTAAATGATGCACTCTGGATGTATGTGGGAAATACCTCAAATAATATACATGAATCATTCTAGAAATCCCTGATTTAGCATCCTTATATCTTGATTGTCCATGTGTAGTAAAACAAAATCTCTAATCATTTTCATCGCAATATAAAATGTAATATTTTGGACATGCATGAATCTTATGATAAGAATGACCTATATCAAAAACCAGCCTTTTTTCTCACTGAATTTTTTGGAAAAACATTTTCATTAGGTAACTGTACTTTTACCTATAGAATATATTATCAAAAAAACTAATTGACATTCTATTATTTGATATAATTTCATTAAATATTACTACCATTAAAAATATCAAATATTGAAACCATGATATAAGGCATTCATAGAAAACATCAACATCTTATAAAATGTGGATGGTTACAACAAAGGAATTATATCAAAATGATCCTCAGTTTCAATTTGTTGAAATGATGGACCAACTCCATCATGTACTAAATTTTTAAAAAGAGATGCATATGGATTCAAATTACTATTATCTTCTCTATGACTATGTTAACAATGTTGATACAAAAAATCATAATCTTTTTGAAAACCAAGACAGAATAGATGACCCCTGATGTTGTCAAATATGTAAAACTGCCATAGATCACATTTCTTACATCGATAGTTAGTTTTTCCTTTAATTTTTTTTTGTTATGATAAAGAAAATGATAAAAAAATATCCACACCCTAAATATATATAAAATTTATAGCATAATTATTTTGATTATTGGGATTATTTATTAAATCAAAATCATGTAAAAAAGAGTTTTTTGAATTACTTGGTCCATATTTCTCAAAAAAGTATAAAATAATAATAAAATTATGATTAATTTGATATATGAAAAATATGACCCAAAAAATAGTTTATTATTTAAATATCAAAATTTACATGTAATTATGGTCGATTTTATATATTTATAGGTTATTATTTTTTCCGACTTATTTGTTACATTTTTTGTTCAAAATTTATTGTGAATAAATTGTTTATGATTTATTTTTCAGAAGAGAAATATGATCAAATAAGATTATAACATTAATTGAATTTAATTACCTTGTAAATATTATAGAATTTGACTATTTAACTCATAGTTTAACTAATTATGATTTATTTCTACATGTTTAAATTAATTTTTAATAACTATAGTTATTTAATGTTTATTTTTACTAATATTTATCAATTACCACTAATGTTTAATAATTTTTTCTAATTACCAATAGTTATTATTCATTATAGTCAGTTACCAATATGTTTTACAAAGTAATTCTAATTTTCCTGTATGTTTTAATAATTATAGTGAATTATCACAAATTTACTCTAAATAATACTAATTTTATATATTAAATGTTATTTTTTTACATATTATAGTAATTTAATGATACTATTTTCTAATAATTACAAATTACTATTAATTGTTACTAATTTATAATTATATCCACTAATTATTAATAATTAGGTTGATTTTCTATTAAATTTTCAAATTTATTTATAATATGTAATAATTAATGTAATTAAAACTTAATTTATACTACATTACAAGTAATTTTAACTATGTATTACAAATTTCAGATAAATTTTATTAATTATATTTATTTACAGCTAATTTTATCAAATATTTTCTAATTAACAGTAATTTATAACAATTATAGTGTTTCTCACAAATTTTACTAATTAATGCATACTTTTAATAATGGCCTCTAATTATTTGTACTTAACTGTAATATTCGCATCTCATGAACCCTCCCTCAAAAGATACCCATACTGGTCTAGCAATTATGGATGAGAGATAATGACCCTATGGGTCTCACCTCTAATAGGCCTCGAGGTGGTGATTAGCACCAAGGGTATACAATGTCACAAAAAATTGGATGCATTTCCATTTTATGGAAAACTAGATTATGAGATAAGATTGTTCATCCAAAAACAACTCCATTTTATATATATAAAAAAACAAAAATACCTCCCACATAGATGATTAAAATAAAATTATTATAGGTGAAATAAAACACTAAATTATGTAAAAAAATAAATATAACGCAACGACTCAACAACTATCCCAAATCTTAGTCTAATAACATCCAACATGATCCACCTAATTGTCCTAGAAACAGAAAAAAATGTTCTTTATACTTTGGGTGATAATTTATATATACTATGTTGTAAAAACCTAAGTCTATCAAGCATAAGTGAAAGAGAGTGTATTAATACCCCTATGAGAAAACATTAAAACCAAACAACACCTAATTGGTATACTAAAAATTTTATTCCTCTCCATGTAACAATCATAAAATAACTAGAGTCCAATAAAATAATATAGTTATCACATCAATGATTTGGGTACCTCTCACCGCTTCCCAGTACTTTTTCCACTCTTTCTTAACAACAAACATCCCTGCACTCCCAACATTTCCAAAATAACCAAGTAACAACCCTCCTACACTGATCTAGGCCCCAAAACCTCACATAGTCCCATCACCTAGGCCACACGACACATCACACAAAACCCATAGAAAAATGGGCCTGAAAACACATCATATCCGATGATCTGACACATAGGGCCCACAACCAATTCTCATACCTAAACCTTGGACCCGAGCCACATCACATCCCACCCGCAGACACCTAGGGAACATAGAATACCACATCTCATCCTGAATACACATGGGAAATCAAAACATATCACATCAATATGAAACTTAGAAAAAACAACTCATCTCATATTGAAGACACCTTGTAAAGAACAATTCGCCCGCACACACATGGGCCTACCAAACCTCAACCTGTCTGATATATCTTAGACTATAACTGTTTGGACGAGGGACTAGGGAAGAGTGGGTGGCCAACCATCCATCCTCCTACCATTATGTTTAATAAAGACACCCTCCCCATTATGATGGGCATGTTCTTAATGTAGTTCTCAACTATAGTAGAGTGCATATAGAAATAATAATGGAAATACAGGTATTTACAAATATGATGCCAAACACTAAAGAACAACTTATGGGTTCTCAACAAACAACCAGCTCGCCACACTTCAAACATTACTGCTACGCCTAAATATGCAACACCACACATTGAGTCACAACCTCATTTAAATTTTCATCCCACTTAATTAACAATTATCATTCTTTATTCACAAATTATTTATTCATTCCATTACCCAAACCAACCCAAGATAGTTCCTAAACTTATTAACCAATTATTTATCCATTTATTCCACTACTATCTAGCCTACATCTTATCATAGAACACAACACTAAACCCATAAACACATCACTAAATAGTCTAATCATATACTAGCTACACAACACTTGAAATCAATTCTATAGTCAATCAATCTATCAACCTGACATTCCATTACATTGTGAGGTTGATATATCAACTCCATGTTTATCCACCAAACTAGCCTATCCAACCAACATCATAGATTCGTGCTTCATAAATACATCGTAGAACAAACTAGAGAATATCCAAACCCCACAAAATTGTTTATTCACATTCCATCATTACCACACACAAAATGAAAAAAATCACACATAACACATCACCCCTCAAAGAGAGTCATAATATAATTCCAGATTTAACGAGGTGTCAAATTTTTTATTACACTTATTTATTCAAGGGAATTCACAGAAAATGAGTAATTCTAGGGAATCCATTTATTATCCAAGTTTATGTGATTTAAAATTTTCAATATGAAAGTTTTCTATAGAAAACACTGACATGAAACCTATTTAGTATGAAACCAAATACTATCAAAGAACGTGATTTTAATTGGGTTGTTTAGCCCGCATAATTCACAACATCATAACAACATCAAAGATATAAAAACATGTGTACCTGATCCCTCTACCCCATTAATTAATTTACCAAGTTCTTATCATTGATTAGTGTTTTATAACCGTGATCTGCATTAAATAAAAAGTAGATCCCTCCAACATTATGCATAATCAAATAGATATGAAGGAGAACCTTACCTTAAAGAAGATTCTTAATTCATCTATGTACCATTGGGTGATACAGAATGCCTATAAGAAGAAACCACATATAAAGGAATGAAAATCAACATAGTCCATACCATAAGGTTTTCAAAATTCTTACCAAACAAACAACCAAAGAAATAAATTATATGAAAATAGATATATTTAATCAATTATATTATTGTTGAAATGAAAATATTTCATGAAATCCATCAAAATATGAAAATAAATAAATCAATGAGGATTTAAATTTAATGATGGAATTAAATCATTGAATTATAAAATAAATATTCAAGAAAATAACGAGCCCCATTTTTTGCAGACTATATTTCTTATCTATAAATAAATATCAATGACAAATATAAAAAACTCCTTGAAATAATCAGGATATAAATATGTATACTTAGTTGAAATTGAAAATATTTTTATAATGGATCATAGATTTAAAATGAGATGGGTTGTTTCAAAATATAATATTATTCTCTAAAATTATCATAACGTTAATAGAAAATTATTTCTCTCTAAAATTAGATAATATTTCATAAAATAACATTTTTTATTTTATATGATGAATAAATTTGTGTTTTAAATTGAATTGAAAAATCAAAATTATTAACCGATGACTTCCATTAAACACCCACTTTTTCTATAGATTATGTATTTTATTTTATACAATGAATTATTTAATTAATTGTAATAGAAACCATATCACTTATTCCCTTTCATATATATCGGTTCAAAATGATGTTATTTCTATGTAATGATGGTTTTTTTAAATAAAGTAATTGAATAGAAAAAAATGGAAGAATATGGATAATGTACATAAAGAGGTAAAAACCCCACTTCGGTTGAAATAACCTTAAGGATACATGAGAGTAAATTATTTTTTTAAAGGTTATTATATGATTAATTGGGGGATATGTAATAGAAATATAGATGTCTTGTATAGTTCATTGGAGATTAAAATTTTTAATGGTGTTAGTAATGGTAGCTTTTTCCAAGTACACAAACATATTCAAAGATTGGGTGGTTGTATCAAATTTTCTAGATAGACACACACACACACTGATATATATATGATTGGGTTCTCATTCTAATTATACTTGTAGTAATACTGTTATTAATTATTAAATGTAATATTTTTTAAAAAAAATTCTTATACATAATGAATATGTTTAACTACACGAATACTTTTTTGGTACTGTTGTGAGTTCCTTTTCACATTCACATATTTCTCTTATCTGGATCATATAATAATAAAAACTATATTTCCTATGAGTTTATTGGTGTTTTTTCCTCACCTATAAATATATATTATGTACTACATGTTGTAAAATTTTCAAACTTATTTCAACCAATGAGGTTCTAAAATTCATCTTTTATAACATGGGGTTACATGAACATCATGTTGTTTCCAGAATTGTATAAAAATAATAACTATGAAGTGTTAATTTCAATTTTTTCTTTTACTGGTTTCTAATTATTGTGGATGGATTGGAATTGGTTGAACACAGGTTATAAATTCACATGATTAAATTGATAGAAAATTGATTCTAGATAATAATGATTTAATACTATTTTTATTAAAATGTGATTGAGTATTTTGAAATAGGGTTCAAAAAACATATTATAAATGTAATATGAGATTTAATGTACCCAAATTATCATAGTCTATTGTAGATAATATTTTAATATAATGTACCCATCAACCTATCATTGTTAATATTTATTATTAAACTAATTTCATGAAAACATATGTATTAAAATCCCACCAAAATAAGAAAATTTATTATGAAGTGGTGTTTATTCAGCCTAAAGATCCTGGATGGAATGCTAGTAGAATATTTTGGTAATGAAATTAATATAATTCATACTAAATTTAAATAACTGAAAGTGATGTTCTGTGGTTTAAAATGATCGTTGATACTTCCTATATCAATTCAAGAATCCAATGGTGGGTTGTTCAATATTCTATATAATTATATAGAAAATAGTTACATAGTGGTTGATGAAATTTGAAACATTATTATGAATGGGGTGAATTGAATCAACAAATTAAATAGTTCTACAAGAATAATTTTCAATATAGAAGGTATGGTATGATCCACTATATGGGAAGACTAATTTCAAAAGTATAATAAATAGATATTAAAGTAGGGAAATTAGAAAATGATAGAACACATAACTATATTTATCAATATTAATGGAAAAAAAAGGATACCAAAGAAGTATTTTATAAATAAATGGTTATAATCTGGATAGTTTTTTTCTAGAATAACTTATATAAACAACATAGATGAAGATAAAAATAAATTAGCATGGTTCACTATTCCAATGTATATGTGGATAAATTATTAATTGTATTAATTTGAAAAAAAAATATTAGATGAATAAATATGTAATATCCCTCTAGAAGATCATGTAATTCAATTATTTTTTATGATTAATAGATGGGAATAGTTGAAATGTGTGATGTTAATGTTTGATTGGGGGAAAATATACTCTGAAATAAATAGTTTGATGGAATATACTATTAATAAGGATTAATTGTGTGATAATATATTGTTTTTTTGGATAGTTCATAAAAGAGATTATAGGATTGAATATTGAAGAGTTTTTTTATATTTCCTGAATGTTATAAATTAAACAAAACTAAAATGTTTTAATAATTTTCTCAACAACATCTGAATACAAGTAGTTATGGAAAATCATTAAGTCAATTTTTTGGTAAGATAATTAATTTCATTCAATAAATGGTATTATAATATTTTATCATATGGATCACAACACATGTAAAGTGTCTACTATAGATAGATAGTTGAAGTTTTCATTATGCACCATGGGAAAACATATATTGACATAAATTCGGTGAAAATATATTTTAATTTATCATGACTGGAATAAATTTTTGGTCATGAAGCATCAATTTAACTTCATCTTCTCAAAAATGGTGTGACATAAATGGGGTATTTGTTCATTCAAAATAAATGTATTTTTTTTATAATTTTTTAGATTGATACCCACTTTTTAATAATATAAAAAATTAAGGATCATGTGGATGATATTTAATGATTATGTTGAATATATAAGAAAAGAGATCACTTTTATTATAGAGTAATGGAATATTTTGGGAGAAGATGGTTCATGGAAACCTCTAACTGGATGGGGTAATTGAGTATATAAATTTAAGACTATAAAATATATCTATAATCATTATATTTCATTAAATTTTTACCATATTGATTATGGATAAGGTTGTCAAATACAAATATTACATATAGAATAAAAGTTGATTAAAACAACTATGTAATGTGCTTTTAGAATATATTTCGATTTTTAAAATGATTAATTTGTTGAAAAAAGTGCATTTCATGAAATTTTTAAATCCATGATGATACTAGAGAATGGGAAAATAAAAAATTAATTTCGGGATCATTTTTTTGTTTTCTATATAATTAATGTATTTTATTATTAACTATGGGATAATTATTTCTAGATTTTATTAGATGGGGAAATGTTCAATTCATCTAGTTGATCCATTTTATGGATCATAAATTATTGGTAGATAATGCAATAAAAAATTAATATGTATAGATTTCATTTAATGATAACAATAAAAGAATGATATGTTACAATTTTTCAAAAATCAATCATGATCTAAAAGATTCTATGATTTTATATGGTGGATATTTGAATGCATTTAAAAAAATTTATGTTCATGCAATTTAAATAAAATTGTAAATATTATGTACTATTGAATATTAGATAAGAGTTATGGAAGAAGATAATCATGAATAAAAATTACCTATATTGTTGTGGATGTCAGTTAGATTTCAATTCGACTTGAAATTCCTTTAATATAATTATGGTTATTTAATTCATTTGTATGGTGTGGTCATGAAATCCATAATTAACTAAAAAGTATTAATAATTCAACAAAAGGGGTGTTATAAATGAAGAAATTTATGATCTCCTTACATGATTAAAAAATGTTACATCTAATATAAATTTTTTTAGAAAAAAAAATTCTCTTTCTATATAAGGAAATTTAAAATCGAATAAAATGGTATATATAATTCATTTCTATTAAAGAAATTACATCAGGATATGGAAGGGTTGAATTTTAAAAAAAAATGTCTACTTTATTGGAATAGAAAACATTTTATAATGATTTTAATGGTTATGGATGGAGTCCATTATATAGAAAATTCTAACAATAAAATATATATTATTTATTTATATTGATAAAATAAATTTTTTAGAATTATAATGATTCTTGGATACCAAAATCAACTAGATGAGAATGATTTTAAAAAAATTATACTTATAGTAATGATGTCAGCCAAACATTTGAACAAATACTTTTGGGACTTTAAATGTATTATGTTTGACCAGTTCAATCATTGGTTCACTATAAGGTATTTTATAATAAAAGATTAAATTTAATTATCATTTCTATGGATGATATTCTCATGGATGCACTAAATAAGATATATATAGAAGATATAATGTTTCAATTATACATAATTCTTCACATTATTATAATTAGTAATGTTCTTAGAATTTTTGTAAGAGGTTTCATAATGATAGGAAACAAGAAAAATTTATGTTATCATAACCAAAGTACAGATGGATGATATTAAAATGACACAAATAATAAAAATCTACACCAGACTATACCCTAATGGGTTTTTATTTCAATTAATCTAATGAAAATTACTATAAATAGATTTTGATTCTAATAACATTTAAAATTTTGATTATACATATACAGTTGAATATTTTAGGAACTCATTGATGTCTACATTTCCAACATTTTCTCATGAAGTAGGTGTTTTTAGGTACATTGATATATTTTTTAATTTATCATTTGTAAAGGGTAATGATGATTCAAAAGTATCCTTAATGATTTGAAGTAATGATATTATATTTCAAAATTGATGATCCATTATAGGGGTATATAAGTGTGAATTTGGTTTGATTAAAGAAAAATAGTAGTACTACCGGTTCTCTACATACAAAGAGGGAAACTATAATATGTAAACTTTGAAGACTATTAATTATAGTTTATATATCTACCATTTAAGAAGAGAATAATATAGTAACAAGTATAAATGATAATATATAGATGATAGATATTTTAGAGTCACTCAAAATTTTTTTGGGGAAAAATTCAATTTCATGATAGTCAGTCTATGATATATATTTCATTGAATTTGTGGTTTTATAAATGGATGAAACAGATTTAAGTAATATATGAATTTTTTCCTGAAACATGTAAATGATCGAGTTCTATAAATATGAACCATATGTATAATTTATAATAAAAATAACATATAAATGAATATGGATGTTCAATCTTGTTATGAACAACCATATTATCATTTTATATACTTTGCGTGAGTGAAATATGGTGGTTTACTATCTTTCATCTTTTTTTCTCAAGTGAATCACTATATCTTATTCACTAGTATTGGTACTTTTCCTCTAAGGGTGTTAAATTTGTTTTGGATGATGCCCTTGGGTTACATTACTTCATTCCCCCAATAAGTTTATTCATTGTTGTTCTTCTATATTTTAATAAAATAAAAATTATTTTAATGGTGATTTCAGATGTTTAAAAAATCCCAAGAGTGATTTATTCCATTGTGTCCCAACGGTGATTAATAATATTGGATTAT
Organism: Viscum album; assembly: GCA_963277665.1. Classification (NCBI taxonomy): domain Eukaryota; kingdom Viridiplantae; phylum Streptophyta; class Magnoliopsida; order Santalales; family Viscaceae; genus Viscum; species Viscum album. The sequence continues at coordinate 1,186,291,056 of OY728122.1, forward strand.
TAATTCCCATTTTATTTCCATATATGGAAGGATTCAATTTCATATATGATATAGTGGACTGTGGAAATACTGGGAAAAAAATTTTATACTGGGTGATTAATAGGAATGGATTTATTAAATATTTGGTGTATATATATTACAATGTAAATATGTTGTTCCACAAAATTTACACTATAACAAGATGAAGTAACATTAATAGAACCTAGGATTCATAAAACATGAGGTATATTAAAGATATATGCATGAATAGATCTAAATAATGGACATGAAAAATTAAAAACAATCAGAAATAGAAAATCGAAAATATATTTGGTAGTAACTAAGAAAATATAAAATTGAACATAGGATTCATAAGGATGATTTTAATAATTTAAGTGTATTATCTTCATTGTAAATTTGGGTATAAAAACTTGACTTATTTAAATAGATAGTTAATTTGACCATCAAGAAGTAGATCCGTAAAGATCAGAAGTTAGTGGTAGTAATCCATTAAGGCATACATTTTCATATATAGATGTGTGGGGTCACATTATTAGTGTATCTATAATAATTATCTTCATATTCCACTATTTTTATATTAAATTATTTTCATACTTAAATCATTACCATGCTTGAACAGTGTCAATCCCATATGGGTTTCAGGTTTTTTGGGACATTAGTTTTCTAAATAATTAGTGTGTGTGTGTTTTTTCCTATGATTATACATTAAATAAATAATCTCAACTTTAGAAAGAAAGAATAGTGTTCCTCTATATAGAAATTGATATTCGGTGAATCCAATAACAAAATTGACAAACCTTATTCCACAAGTGTTGTTCCATTAGGAAATTCTAAGAGTGTACGCTTCTCCTCATAAAAATACTTATAAAATAATATTACTGACCATAATTGGACATAGAAATAATAAATTAAATATCACCGCAAGTTGTGAGGCTTATTTGGGTTCATGTAATACATAGTATAGAAACATATTTAATTAAAACTCATCTATAAAATAAAAATATATTCTTATATCAACCATATTAAATGAAGCTTATTTTCTAGAATATATTTTTATATATTTAATTTTTTACATAAAAAGATGTAATCCATCATTGAGGGGTATTCCTATAGACATTTATAGCTGATGAAAATGTTGGAGACCTTGGAAATAGTAACACAAAAAGGGATGTAATCATTGTAAAATTATTACATTGGTACATATATAATGTCAGAAGAGGACTATTGGTCAAGGAATATGGTTCCACTATGACATGTGTTAGTTCCATAAAAACATGAAATTCGTTTTTTAAAATGATATTGATTATCGTGGTTTGGGACCTATGGTTTAATCTCGGAAGAGACATAGATGGGGTTGTCCTGATGTTTTGATTTTGGAGGGTTCAATTCAATACTCAACCACCAACATTGGGGTTTCCATTTGATTACTCATAGCTAGGATCTACCAATAGTTTCCACATCCATAAAATTTTACATACTTTCTTTCCCAAGTTAGGTAGTATTTTGTGGTTTCAAATATAATGAATATTACAAAATAACAATGCTAGAGAGGACAAGAGGACATGATCATTGTAACCTTTTTTGGGGAATTTTTCCTACTATGGAAATCACTTATATATTTAATATATTTTAATGAATTCCTTTGAATACCATAATATTATACTAGTAACCCCTAAGTCCATCACCTGATTATGTACATGTATCGTTATGAACAATTGTTGTCTTATCATAGGTCCTATATCACTCTTTTATTTTCTTATGATGCTTGTGTTTATTGGAATATTCGATAGATATAGTATTTGTGGATGACCAAGATGGTGGTTAGTGTATTGGATATGGGATTTGACCTCTACTACGTATCCAACATGTCGAATGAAAATATGAATAAAAAACTACACAATTTTTTTGATCTAGTTTAAATTCAGGTGACTCGACTCATCCATGCTGCTTAACATTATGTAGTAATGATGTAAATATTAGGCTTCAAACATAATGAGACATCCAATGTATCCTACTTGATAATGGAATATTAGAATACATAGTTCATTTAATGGGCATTTGTATTATGAGATATATTACAATAGATGACCTAATAGGGACTGAATCATTTAATACTTCACAAAATTTGTACTTTGGGAGTGTGTCCCTTCAAGCATAGATGACACAGAGTAAAACACATAGCAAATATTGGCCCAATCCCGGGAATCTATTTCATTCTATTGGTATAATCATTTTCAGAGTCAAAGCCCATGAAAGTCTTTCTTGGAGGGACAAATAACTAACATATATTAGATGTTAAGACATGTTTCATGGGAAGACATATGTATTGGGATTTCAAATTTATGTTCCCATTTGATATTTGTGATTACCCATCTTAGAGAGGATTTATTGTAGAATGTGATCCTTATTTAGGATTATTACATATCTTGTTAGATAACAGGAATTAGTGTAATCATAGTTCGATTAGTCCCTAACCCAATGATGACCTTGAGGTACATGGCGGAACAGCCGAGGATGATGCATAAAATTATTACTCTATATAATCCCACTTCTCATCCACTGATTGATGGAGAAGAGTTATCATTCAATTTTAATTACTGGATACCGATGGCTGAAATGTATGATACCTGAGGGGATTGTACAAAAGTGGAATCCCATTTGGTCATAGGCCTTATGAAGGCTTCAAAAGTATCCTGAGTATTCTGGAAATTAGTTTTATCACAGTTCATTCATATTTTATCGCATTGATTAGATAAGGGGAATGATCACCCTCAGATATATTATTATTATCTAGAGGTTTAATGAATTTTTTTCTAACACCTAGATGGATTTCCTTTTAATAGAGGTATATAAACAGAGGTTTCCCTTATATATGGGACATATCATATTATGTTACTGGTCAAGGATTACTTAATTTGGTTTACCTTATTAATATATCATTTTATTCTTCTATAGAAGAATTGATTTTCTACTCCATAGGCCTTGGTTATATTTAGGACATGTAGTAGAATGAATGCCTAACCTATCAAGATATAATTGCATGAACTTTATCACTTATACTAGGGAAATCATATTACCTAGATGTAATATCGGAATGTTGTCCCTTGATTAAGGATGACTAGTACGAAGGAAATAAATTGACCAGACAATCTTTTCCAAGAATCCATCACATGATCTCTGTGGACATGTTCAGAAGACATTACAAGAAACATGTAACACCCCAAGCTTCCACGATACACTTCTCTTTGTAAAATTCAGTTGTGTGCGATGTACGCAACACCGAGTTCAAGTGCACCACGACTTATAAAAAAACCAATTTAGGAAGTTGTTATGAATAGTAATAACCAAATTTTGAATTATATATATATCCCTTATAATTTTAACATTAATATATTGGGTTTCTAAGACAAAATATAATTAGAAGTTTATTTTTTTAGATAAAATAAGTATTATTTAAAAAATTGAATTTTTTCAACCTTTTAATGCAGAACACTTTCGAAATCCAATATTTGACACATTTATAAGATCTATTTGACAAAATAAAATTTTTCTGTTGATCTGGGACATCAAAATTTACATTAGATAAATTTGTGGTATTTTTCTGATAAAATTCATTTTTTATTAATAGTGAAATATTGTGTATTTTAATTCAAAATCACCATTTAATCAAATTTATTTTCATGGTTATATTATATTTTTAATTGGTTTAAAACTATAATTAGATTGTATTTTTTAAAATTTAATCCAATGTTGGTCATTGTAAATTATTTCACATGCAAATTGGACATAAATAGGTATCAATCTTTTGACAGTTATTATTTCAAAAAAGAAATGATTTTTTGTTTTGACAACGAGCATTAATTTAAAATTAACTGATGAAACTTCTATGTTAATAATTTGGGAAAATAGAAGTATTTATTGAATTTGAAATATCCAATATTTTTTAGGCTTAATTTTTTGTATTTTTTTGAAAAACATCAATTTTTTACGACTACTGAGAACACTAAGTAGTAGTAAAAAATGACATTTTCATTTAAATTAAATTTTACCACAACTATGAATTGAATTTCAAAAATCTGACATACATGTTTGTTATCAGTAAGTAAAATATGGTTTAATAAGATTAAAATAATTTTCATTGAATAGTGACTTCTGACTTTTATTTACCTCAGTTAAAGGTAAATACGGTAATTTAAGGTAAAAAATATTATAATAAAATTAAATTACCCAAACATGTGTCCTAATCCTATTCATCGATACATTTATGACCCCAGTCTTCCTTGGGTCGATTTTGGTACCCACATGGTGCCACAAAAGAGTGATAATGATAGTTTATATTAATTAATTTATAGTAATGAATAAATGAAATAAACATATATATTTTTTGTAAATCAATTCTTAAACGGGGTTATATAAGTTACCTCTTTGAGTAATAATATTCATTTGAAATCTAAAAATATTTCTGACATCATGGTAATTTTTTATAATTTTTAGACATCAAATAACTAAAATTATTTATGACATAATAATTATGCAATGATTACCACATTATCGAATGATTTAAATAAATCAGATAATTATGATTAAAACCATATCCAAAACCTAACAAATTCTTAATAAATGATTTTATATTGATTAATTGTCATCTTAAATTCGTATTTAATATGTTTTGGACATTTTAAATTGAAAATCATTATAAAATAAAATAATATGTCCAAACATTCTTAAAGAGCACCTCCTATCCCTAATAAAGATGCCATTACCTCTAACCCATGACACACATCTCTCTAGCCACATGGCTCATCCAACCTCAAACCAAATAATCTCTCCAGATTCATATCTTCAATCTATAAACCTTACCTTAAGAAGAAGTCACATCAATAATTCCTTTTGGTGGAAATGAAAGGTAGTTTCCCAATTAAAAGGTAACATCTTCTCTTTTGTTTTTTTCATTTATTTTACTTCATTAATCCCAGAAACTCTTTTATTCATTTATTTTATAATAAAAAATATATCATGAATATACTATTTTTTTGAAATGATAAGGATTCAAACACCACTTACATACACATCCATCTAATGGGTAAAGAACATAATATTTCTTTGGACGATGAACTACTGCCCCACAAAACAATGATTGTTCAATATTATTCTAGCACCTCTTATGGTGTTGATTAAGATGGAAATGTATTTACATGTGATATATATTAAATTTATATTGTCTCTATAATTTTTTTTTCATTTATGTCATACCATTATGGTTTCCATAGTTAGTAAATATGATAATTTCATTTGTGGAAGTGCAGACTATCGCCCCCTCAAAGTGATATGACACAATCATGCAATACGTGGAACGTATAAAGGAAGAAGTTAATTAAATTAAATAACATAGTAATTATAGTATAATTTCAATATACCTATTTATTATTATTCTTTAATTCTTCTAAATATAATATAGAAATGAAAGTATTCTTCGTGCATACGTACGGCTTACCGTCTCCATGAACGGTGTGTTTCATTTCTTAACATCAAATGATATTGATTATTATAAATAAATATACTGTAGATATATATTATATATATGATATTTAAATAATTGATATCATTTTGGAGATAATGTAATTTTGACCACATGGACAATTTGCAATGATAAAGAATTCATTTTTGACTAACATTTTGAACATCAACAAAATGTCTGATATGAACTCAAATAATTAACATATTGTTATAGCAAGGTAATTGGTGATATAAAAAATATAATAAACCTGAATAATTTTCTTAAGGAAGTAAAAATTAACTTGTGTTTATTATTCATTAAGAACACATAACATAAGAGTCATTTTCGGACACGAGGTAAGGGGATTCATATCTCACTTTTAATTCCATGAGATTTCCATTGTTCACCAATTATTTATTTCAGGTTTTGTATTGTGTAGTTACATTTGATATATATTATCATGATTTTATTTATATTAATTGTATTTTGTGATTAATTTTATTGTTATTAACTTTGTTTATATGACTCAATTTATTAGAACATGGTAAGGGGTTTCTTATCTCACATTTAATTCCATGAGATTTCCATTGATCACCACATATTTATTGTAGGCGTTGTATTGTGTACTTCCATTTGATATATATTATCATGAATCTATTTATTTTCATGGTATTCGTTAAATCATTTTTTGGTTATTATCTTTTTTTCATACAACACAAATGACTACAATGTGGTAAGGGGTTTCTTATATCACTTTTAATTCTGTGAGATTTCTATTGTTCACAACTTATTTATTGCATGTGGTTAATTGTGTACTACCATTTGATATATATTATCATTATTCAAATTATATTCATGGTATTATGTGATTCATTTGGTGGTTATTAACTTTTTGTCATATTATTCAATTGATTACGACGTGGTAAGGCATTTTCATCTCACTTCTTATTCCCTTAAGATTCATGGTATATTTCCACTATTTCCTTTTGTGTGGTGTATGTAGTTCCTGTGATTGAATTCCTTATGTAATATAAATTAATTTTTGTGTATTTAAAACATTATTTTATTATCCTTATTTAATGGGCTGTATGTTTTGTATATTACCGAATCGGCAAAGGAATATCTAATTTCGATTTCCACTAATTGTTTTTACACAAACTTCATTGATTATTTTACTACATGATAATGTGTGAAATCACTATTTATTTATTTATCTAGTAATTTCCACTCACCTTTGTGTGGATATAATTATGATACACATAAATAATTTGATGATAAATTCTCAGGTCATCGATATAAACATGATAAGAGTAATCTTAACTCAATTTCCATTCATTGAGTTAAACATCCATGTCATTGGCGTTGTTGTTACAAGAATATTTGTGAATGTTCTATGATTGGATTACACTGAATATCCAATAATATTGACTATATTTATATTCTTCACACAAAATTATTTAATTGATTTATCCTTATCCTAAGGATATGTTCTTTACAAGGGATTTCATCTCAATTTACATTTTAATATGACTTCTTTGATGTTATACACCAATTCAGTTTTATATGGGGTATATATTGTACATTGACATAGAATATAATGGATCCAATTATTCTCATGATATTATAATTTTTTTATTACCGCAATTATATTTATTCACAGATCTCTCATTTGGTTAGGAAATATAACAAAAATATCATTTTAAATGTTTTATGGATTTATTCTTCTAAACCATTCTCATTAATGTCCATGTTTTAAAAATGGTTTTATGGATTTATATATATAGACATGAATGATTTAAAATTAAAATTACATTTAATTGTTTGAAATATTTATGGGACACTTTGATTAAAAAATCTATTTTTAATAGATTCTTGATAAATAGTGAGACAATAAAAGTTTTTCAAGAAAAGGGGATATTTCACTCAACTAGTATTACTAATTATTTCCATATATGTCAATGTACTCCATTATTATTGATTTAGGTAGATTTATTATAATTCAGTCTTCAATATTGTGTTGAATGAGGTATGTTTGACTGTGGATATGCTATTTTTATACCATTCATGGTTTCTGGTTAAAATATTGACATCTCGTATGCTAGTTTTAATAGAAATGTTTAGATTATATTGAGACCTTTTCATATGAGGAATTATTTGGACTTCATAAGTGACGGGTGGAGCCCACTATAGTTCCACGATGCATCAGTAGGTATCATGAGACAAACTAGTGTCTTGGCACAAGTCCATGACAAAATCTTATTTGTAGTCTTAGCACAAGGCTTTGACTATGGGGATATGATGTCCGGAATTATCCATTCCATCAGTATGTAATTAGCTATTGATCTTCCATGCGATTATTAAACTTGTAGAATATCAATGTGAATAAGTAAATGAATTATTTGATTTATATTTTCCATATCACATTGATGATTATGTTTAAAAGGATTTTGTTTTAGTCTTATACATTGCCTTAAATATTTATGGATTTTTATGAATGTTTCATCTATATTATAATACTTACTAAGAATCTGAGATCATCACTTTCTATGTTTTAGTTTTCCCTGGATGTGAAGAAGTATATTTTTATTGACCTACAGGTATAGGATTAGGGATATTAGTGTGTTTAATGGGGGAAAATTTTGTTGTTTTTCATTTCATAATTTAATGGTAAACTTATGTATGTGTCTAGTATTTCCAAGGCTACTAAATTAATCATTCTTTCAAGACTTGATCTCTTGTGATCATTCCAATGTTATGTAATAATGAACTGACAATGGGTAACTAGGGTTGGGTCATTTCTATTGGTTTCCGAGAATGTTTATCATAATCCTTGGAAACTAGATTTAGATAAACTCTGATTAGAGAATGTTACCTTATGATATAATTCGAGGATTAGTATAGAAGAACATCAAAAAATTATGGTAGTGTAATTATTATGTGGAATTTACATTAAAATAAATCTCTTTATAGATACAAATAGGTAGACGTGGCTTTGAAACAAATGTACCTAGGAGTGAAAACGTTGACAAGGAGTTTCAGGATTGACATGGGGTGTCCCGGTACAGGACAACATGCCTTCCTGCACTCTTGGTATTAACTCTCCATGGGGATATTCTTAGGATAATTCTTGTTTTCCATAGAAAAATATTTGATGTATTTTAATATAATACGAGAATAAATAAACCCAATTAATCTTATGGTGTTTTATATTAAAAATATGGTGTCTTTATGTTATCTAAGTGATTTTTTGACTATTTTTTATCACATAATTCTTTCTAGATTTATTCCATGGCTGGACTCAAGGAAGTTAGTGTAGCATTGAACATTATGTACAAGGTGGGCACTGTGGTGGAAATGAGAAATGAAATGAAATTTTTATAGGCATAAAATATATTTTGTTCATACCGAATCATTTTTCCAAAAATTTTATCAATAACATATATATTAACCAACTCACAGACTCAACAATGTAGGGAAATGTGGTGAATTATAAGAGCTCCAACAGTGGAGACCATTGAGAAAAAAGAACATTTTCCATCATGAAGAAAATGTGGAACGAGACACCTATGAAAGTGTCTCAATGGAACAAATAAATTCAATATGTGTGGGAATTAAGGACATAAAGTAAAGAATTTTAGAGGGAAAATGAATATTATTATTGATAAAAATTAAAATAATCCCAAAAATCCATTTACAGTCATTTTTCATAAAGGTAGTGGGCCAGGGAATTACTCCTATCAATACCCTCTTATATAGGATAACCTCTTGGTCATGGAAGAACCAATGTTGAAATAAATGGATGGAAAAATGTTTAAAAGTATTAGATCTCTTTGTTTATGGGATTACATTAGAAGAATAATCTCTTGTATGTATAACCCAATAGTTTGTTAAGTGAAAATACTATTTGAAGAAGAATTATCTTTTTTTTGACGTAGTAATAAAAAACCATTTGGGTTTATATGATTCTGGAATTTGAGGAAATTATTGGATATTAATTTTTAGAATGAAAATGTGAGGTATGAGATAACATTTGTGGTTAAATAATGTTATTGTTATTTTTGAAGAATTTATCTCATTTTGGGAATGTTATAAATTATAGTTTTTGAAAATGTACTATACAGAGACTGTATGATAACCCATCATGTCAGACAAAACTATGGGGATCTAACCCATAACCAAAGTGTGACTAGGATTTATATCCTACCACTAGACTACGTGATGTCCCTGGTTAGTGTGACTAATTATTTTTAGGTAAATTAATTTATTGAACAATAATAAGTTGACTTAGGATATTATTTTTTATCAAATGGATAGCCTTTGTGTAGGGAAATGATTTGGAGATTAAGTGATAAATGTTATTTTGGAAGACATTTGCTCAGTCGGGAACATTATATACCTAAGGAAAATAGAATACTAAGGGATTTAATTTGAGAAGAAATGGTGAATTGTTATATATTTTTTTATTGTGTATTAATAGAGATTTGTGCTATTTATGGAAATGATTAACCTATCATAGAGAATATGTGATTAGGTTAATTAATTTTAATTATATGACTTTAAGAGTTGTCGATGTTATTTGGAGATACAATTTAACGTGGAAGTATACGTATTCAAATTCTTCTGAGATTTGCGTTTCAATCTTAGTTTGGACTATATTGAATGATTTTAAGGGAAATTGTTTCTTGAATGGTATTTTTTTATCATTGGGTATTGTTGGTTTAATTTTATAAATTATGATTATTATTTCTTTCTCTAATGTATTATCCTTTTGGGGGATCATCTAATCTTGTACTAACCATTTTGGATATGGTTAATCTCTAATGAAAAGGGAAATATATAGTTCATTCTCATTGGATTATGTGATTCTCTGTAAGTTGATTCTATCACTTTAGGTGTGATCATGTTATCTTGAATACTCATCGTTTGTATTGAATTATTAGTTTGTGGTAGAAATTAGTTAATGGTTGGAACTACACTTATCAAGTATTTTTGTTCTTATTGTATGAATAATTTATTCATAATCCTTATGGAAAGGATCATAATCCCAAAAATAAATTATCCTAATACCTTATATTATTCATCATTGATTTATGGCTATGAGGACATCAATTTACATTTTTCCTCTAATTACAATTTCCCCAAATGTTCTCATATTAAAAATCCTAATTTGGTGGTGACTTCTTCATTTCCTTTTCCCTATTATTAAGACTAAAGTTTAATAACACTATTTCCGATGGGGGTTTTCTTCAAAGGTATTTTTTTACAATTTTTTTGAATTTTTTTTCAAATTATGAGGATGTAATTTATTTAAGTATGCATGAATTTTACACCCCAAGCTTCTACGGTACGTTTCTCTTTGAATAATATAATAGCATGCAGTGTATGCAACACCGAGTTCAAGCACACAACAACCTATCAAACAAGCCATTTAGAAAGTTGTTATGAATAGTAATAACCACATTTTTAATTTCATATATATCCTATATAATTTTAACATTCATCTTTTGTGTTTCTTAGACATAATATATAGAAATATTAAATTTTTTAGATAAAAGAAGTATTATTAACAAAAATGAAGTTTTTCAACAATTTAATCGACAACCCTTTCTAAATCCAATATTAGACACTTTTTAATGTTATATTTGAGAAAATAAAATTTTTCTTTAGAACTGGGACAAAATACTTTACTTTGGGAAATTTTTTAATATTTTTCAGATAAAATTCATTTTTTATGAATAGTTAAAAATACTGTATTTTAATTGAAAAATACCTTTTAAAATAATTTATTTATATTGTTAGATTATAATTTTAATTTATTTTAATGTGTAATTTGATTTATGTTTTCGGATTTAGAACATTTTTGGTCATTTTATGCAATTTCAAAATGAAAATAGACATGAAAAATTGTTAATCTTATGATAGTTATTATTTCATAAAAACCACGCTTTTTGTTTTGACCGATGTAATTAATTTTAAAGTAATTGATGTAACTTATATGTGTTTAATTGTGTAAAATAGGCATCATTTTTTAATTCAGAAGATCAAATATAGCTTAGTCATAATTTTTGGTATTTTTCTGAGAAGCTTCAATTTTTGATGAATAGTGAAAACACTAAGTAGTAGTTAAAAAACCATCATTTTCATTTAAATGAAATTTTACTGCATCTATGAATTGAATTAAGAAAATCTTACTTACATGGATGTTATTAGTAAATAAAATTTGGTTTAATAAAATGCAAATAATTTTTGTTGAATAGTAACTTTTTGCTTTTATTTATGGAAGTTAAAGGTAAAAATAATATCATAATAATATTGTATTACCATAAAATGGTTCCTAATCCTGTTAGATTATTTGTTTCTAACCATAGGAATTCTTGGGTTGATATTGGGACCCTATAGATCCACTTTAGAGTGATAATGACACTTTATATTAATTAATTTAAGGTAACGAAAAATATGACATAAACATATATCTTTTAGTAAATTAATTCTTACATGGGGTTATATAAGTTAAATCATCGACTATAAATATTCATTTGAAAGCTACAACAATTTCCTATATTATGGTATTTCTTATATAATATTTATACATCAAATGAAAAAATTATTAATGACACAATAATGATGCAGTGTTTACCTTATTAATGAATGATTTAAATAAATAACATAATAAAGATCAAAAAAATATCCAAACCTATAAAATTATTATTGGATTATTTTATTTCATACAAGAGTCATCTTATCTGCAAATTTGATATGTTTTGGACCTTTTGAAACTGAATTTCATAATATAATAATATAATATTTTCAAACATTCTTAAAGAGTCCCTCCTCCCCCGAATGAAAATCACTCACCTCTAACCCATTACTCACACCTCTCAAATCCCTTTTCTCATCCAAAATCATCCCAAATAATCCTTAATGATCAATATGTTCCTCCTAGAAGCCTTACTTTTGGATGAAGGCACTTTAATAAATCCTTTTGGTTCAATCCAATGGGAGTTACCCTATTTAAAAGTAGCATATTCTCTTATGTTGGTATATTTTATTTTACTTATCCAACCCAATAAAAACTTTTAATACATTATTTTATTACAAAAACAGTATAATTAATATTATATGTTTTTTATTTGAGATGTATTCTAACTACACATACACAAACCTCTGTCTAATGGGTAAAAACATACCGTTTCTGTGGACGACAAACTACTGCCTAACGAAACGATGATTGTTCAATCTTATCCTACCACATCTTATGGAGCACATTAAGATGGAAATTTATTCAAATGTGATATACATTATATTTATATTGTTTTATATACTTCTATATTTTTCATTTATATCATACCTTTATGATTTCCATAATGGTTAAATAGGATAATTTCATTTGAGAAATTGCGGACTACCGCCCCCTCAAAGTGATATGACTCATAGATGAAATACATGTATCGTATAAAGGATGGAGTTAATTAAATTACCAAACATAGATTTTATAATTGAATTATAGTATAACTATTTATTATTATGTTTTCATTCTTTTAAATATAAAATATAAATGAATGTAGCGTTTGTGCATCTGTAGGGCTTAACGTCTCCATGAATAATTCATTTCATTTCATAACATCATATGATATGGAATATTATAAATACATATAAAATGGATATATATGATATATGTTATATCTACATCATTACTATCATTCTGGATAAAATGTAATTTTGACCACATGGAAAATTTGTAATTATAACAACTTCATTTTTGACTAATGATCCGAACATCGACAAAATGTATGATACGAACTCAAATAAGAAACTAATTGTTATAGCTACATGATAAGTGATATAAAAGGGATAATAAACTTTAATATTGTTCTGAAATATGTATAAATTAACATAATTTTATTATTCAGGATGAACACCAAACATACGAGTCATTTCAGACATGAGGTAAGGGGTTTCTTATCTCACTTTTAATTCTGTGAGATTTCCATTGTTCACCACTTATTTATTTCATGTGGTGTATTGTGGATTGAAATTTGATATATATTATTATGATTAAATTTATATTAATTTTTTTTCTTTTTATTCATTTGTTGGTTATTAAATTTTGGTCATAAAAGTCATTTGATTACAACGTGCTAAGGGGTTTCTTATCTCACTTTAAATTCCTGGAGATTTCCATTGTTGACAACTTATTTATATCCTATGTTGTATTGTGTTCTTCCATTTGATATATATTATAATGATTATATTTATATTCATGGTATTCTATGATTCATTTGGTGGTAATTAACCTTTTTTCATAGGACACAATTGATTACGACGTGGTAATGGGTTTCTTATCTCACCTATAATTCTATGAGATTTCAATTATTCTCCAGTTATTTATTTCATGTGGTGTGTTGTGTACTACCATTTAAAATATATTATAATTATTTTATTTATATTCATGTTATAATATGTTTCATATTTTGTTTATTAACTTTCAGTCATACGATTAAATAGAATGGAATGTGGTAAGGGGTTTTCATCTCACATCTTATTCCAGTGAGATTCATGTTATATTGCAACTATTTCATTTTATGTGGTGTATGTACTGAACATGACTGTATTTTTTGTGTGATATAATTTAATTTTGTGGTATATACAACTTCATTTTATGTTCCTTCATTCATGGGGTGTATGTTTCTTTTGTTACCAAATCGGTAAGGGAGTTTCAAATTTCGATTTACACTAATTGGGTTTTACACACACTTCATTTATTATTTTACTCCAAGATTATGTGTGAAATCACTTTTTATTTATTTATGTAGTAATTTCCTCTCATATTTGTGTGGTTATAATTTTATATACATAATTACTCCATCGATATATTCTCAAGTCATCGATATGAATTTGATTAGAGTAATATTAACTCAATTTCAATTCAATAAGTTAAACATCCAAGTCATTGGTGTTGTTGATAAAAGAATATGTGTGAATTCACTATGATCTATTTACACAAAATATCCAATAATATTTATTGTATTTATATTTTTCACACCTTATTATGTCAATGATTTATCCTTATCCTAAGGATACATTCTTTATAAGTGATTACATCTCAATTTACCTTCTATTGAGACTTCTTTGTTGTTATGTGCCAACTAACTTTCATATGGTGTATATACAGTACCTTTACATAGTATATCATTATAACCTTTATTCTCATGATATTATAATATTTTTATTACCTAAATTATTTGTATTCAAGGGTCTTTCATTTGGTTAGGAACTCTAACTAAAATATCATTTTAAAGTTTTTAATGTTTCATTCTTCTAAGCCGTTCTCATTAATATTATTGTTTGAAAATGGTTTTAAGGATTTCATTATATGAAAATTAATGTTTTAAAATTAAAATAACTTTTAAATGTTTAAAAGAGGTATGGTAAAATTTGATTCAAAAATCTATTTTTAACATTTTCTTGATAAATAGTGAGACTTTTAAATGTTTTCAATAAAAAAAGGGATATTTCCCTCAAGTAGTTTCACTAATTATTTTAATCTTTGTCAATATACTTCATTATTCATTATTGAGGATGTTTTATTATAATATAATATTCTATATTGTATTTAATGAGTTATGTTTGACTGTGGATGTGCTATTTTTACACCATTCTTGGTTTGTGGTTAAAATATTGACATTTCTTATGCTAGTGTTAATATGAATGTTTAGATTATGTTTCAACATATTCATATAAATAATGCATTGGACATGTTAAGTTATAGGTGGAGCCCTCTATATCTCCTTGATGAATCTGTAGGTCTCACGAGACAAACTAGTGTCTTGGCATAAGGCCTTGACAAAATCTTAATTGTAGTCTTGGCACAAGTCCTTTACTATGTGGTAATGATGTC
This sequence comes from Viscum album, assembly GCA_963277665.1. NCBI lineage: Eukaryota > Viridiplantae > Streptophyta > Magnoliopsida > Santalales > Viscaceae > Viscum > Viscum album. The sequence continues at coordinate 1,186,306,451 of OY728122.1, forward strand.
AGGAATTATGCATTCCCTCATTATGAAATTAGTAATTTATATTAAATTTGATTCTTCAACTAGTAGAATATACATGTGAATAAATAAGTGGTATTAGTTAATTTTTAATTCCATATTACATTGATTTTAACTTTTAAAATCATAGTGTTTTAGTCTTCTACATTTCTTTAATGTTTATTCTTATTTATGAATATTTCTGCTCTATTGTTATCCTTACTGAACATCTGATCTCACACCTTTCTATGTTTAATTTTACCATGATGTGAAGAAGTATAATATGATTGACCTGTTGGGATAGGATAAGGTATATGAGTGTGTTAAATGGGGGCACAATGTTGTTGTTTTTCATTTCATAATGTAATGTAAATCGTATGAATGTATCTAGTATTTCAAATGATAGTTAACTAATAGTTCATTTTATATTTTATCTCTTTTGATCATGACAATGCTATTTAATAATGCACCGACTCTAGGTAACTGGGGTCGGGGCGTTACAACACATCATGTTTGTCTAGGGATCCATTACCTGTTTTTAGCTAGCTTGTCTAGAGGCCATTGAATTATCTTGTTAGATTTACATACTATCATTATTATGTATAACTGATACTCTTTATAGTGAATTAAAAAAGAAAATGTGAAATTTATAGAGGATGATGCATGAACCATGTTGACAAGTCTTGATGTCATCCCAAAATATGGCTAACACACTTTGGAGGGAATCACAAGAGTCAATGCGACATGTAAGCTGGATGATGCATGACCTAGGTTGACATTTATAGAAGTCATCGGGACAGTTATACACGACTCCATGGATGAAGTCACAATATTCCATGCACCATGTATAGAGAGTGATGCATGACATAAGATAATATATCTAGATGTCACCATGAAAGCATAATTTCATGTATGAGGGATGTTATAAGATCCAGCTAACATACCCTGAAGCAACTGTCAGACTAGATAACATGAACTGGTTCGACTATATGATCTACTAACATGACTATAGTGTGGTTTTAGTCCCAGATGACTAGCCAAGAGGTTTTTCATGACATGGGTGGAATGACTAGGGGCCTCTATGTAACCAACTATGACATTGCCATAGGAATTTTCGTCATCCAAATTGTTTTCCAAAGAAGTGATTCATGATCTTTGTGAAGTGTCATTATGCTTTAAAATGAATTAGATGGTTCATATTAAGCACATGTTGATCAACGTATGTGTTCATTTAATAATCCTCTTGTCATTGAGTATGTTTTCATCCCTCATATTGTGAATGAATTAGATTTTTTCTTCATTAACATGTTTATATCACATGTTTTCTAAAATAATTATGTTATTTAATTTCCTTGATGAGGAATAAGTAATTCCCATGATTAATTAGCATTCTTTCATTGTGCCTATTCATGGACCATGATCACTCCAATAGTTATATATATCATACCTGATAGAAGATATCATAGTCATGGGATCATCTACTCAGATAACTATAATCATAATATGATTTTAGGTTCTATGTATTTTTTATCTATATGGGATTTTATCATGTTGGGGTGGGGGATTTATATTCCTATTCACCCCTATTATAATATGATTTGATTGGAACATGTCGTGCTAGTCTATGATAGTCTTACAAAATTGTAAAAGTCTTATCAATGTTAATGCATCTCCCCATATGTGAAGTGTCATGTTACCAATGAATGATCCTAGTGAAATTTTAATGATGTTTATGGAAAATCTAATATTTTTTTCTAATGGAGTCAAAGGGGGAGCATGATACTCCATGGACATGTCCAACGCATTTCACGTGACAAGGGAGACATTTCAATGGGCTTCTACATAACCAGATGGACATGACACAAATGATTCATGGGTTTATCACAGGCTACATGTTTGCATCATGAGTTATTTATTAATTCAACAGGATCCCACCGTTCTATAATTTTATTTTAGTTGATTATTTTATAAAATGGGTTGGATCTATAGAGAATTCATGAATGATGTAGTGTAAAACCATTATCCCCCTTGTTGATTCATCACATGAAAAAAGGTCTTCATTTGATTCTAGATAAATTAATGGACACATATTCCTATTTGAATAATATATCCAAGGGGGAAGTGTGAGATTGACTTGTAATTTCCAAATCTATTCACATGAGATAGGTGAAATACAGACAAAATCTTATGCATTTTGGGGGTATGTCACCGGGGCTTCCATGGTGTCATGTAGATTTCATTTGAGAATCATGTGGGTTTTACATCCTCATGAGGATCCATGAATTTTACTTTTTTATTCCTTTACATATTTTACAAAGGTTTTTGATGTCGAGATATTGTATGAATGTTTTCAGGGACAAGGATTCTTCAAATTGGCAATTTGTCAGAGGACAAAAAATGTTACCTAAGGAAAAAAATGATCGTCATTGATAAACACTTATTTATTTATTACAGAGATAAAGAGGGATTGCGAGACTACCTTGAAATGTATGAATCCTTTTGAATGAAGGGTTTTTCATTATAGTGGGATCTTGTGTGCCTAGGATGACTAGTCACAAGTCATTTGGCATTGTTTCATCTGATGCTTGAGAGCATCAGATTGGTATTGTGATATCTATGGTATCCCTTAATTCTTCTATACTATTCTGCTTCATTAATTTACAAGGGCCAGTGGTATTGAGACTATTATTGAGTAAATTATATGATAATTACTCAAAAAATGGGGATGTGCCATGTGACCAATAAAAGAATTAGTGGTGAAGCTTGAGAATATCAATGAAAATCACTTATGTTTCTCTCTCAATCATTTTTGAAGTCAATCACCCTTTATTCCTATGGAACATTTCATTATTATGAATGGATCATGATATAAAATTCCAAAATTTATGGGGATAGTTTCTCTACATTCAATTGATGTGTCCCAGGTTCATGGATAGATGTTACAAAAAAACATAAATATCATCAAAGATAGTTTTTTTTACTTCACATTTTATATTCCACATGTTCATTCATAGATATCAGTATTAATTGAAGTTAGTTTCATGGAAAATCACTTTTAATTCCATTGATGTGTCTCATATTCAATGATGGATACCATGACTGAATTAATACATTTTAAAGGATAATATCTTTTCTGATTATTGATGTGACACACATCCATTGATATATATCGAGATATCATGAAATCATTATGAAGGGTAGACACTTTTATTACATTTTATGTGTCACATATTCTATGATGGATCTCTAGACAGTAAGGATAAATTGATATGGATAATTTATTTTCTCACCTCTGATTTGTCTCATTTTAATTGATTGATCTTATGAAGAAATTCAATCAATTTCAATAAATGTTTATTTTCTCACCTTTTTTGTATTACATTTTTAATGATTGATCTATTTATAACATGCCTGAATTTTTAGGTACAATCTCTTTTATCTCAATTGATGTCTCGTATAGCCATGTATGTATGATTATGTAGTGTGAAAATGGGTGTTTTCTGATAATGAACATCTATGAAAGTATGTAATGATAGTGTTAGATGATTTCACAACATATCTGAATCCCCCAAAACACATTAAAGTAATATTTTTACTATTTTCATGATGATATCTATAGGTACACAAATATTCACTTATAAACATGAATATTACATGTGTTCTATATAGAATTACATAAGATCGGTATGGTTTACCATGTTATGAATGTGGTTTATGACATGATTTCATAGTGCTTCAAATATATTCTTCAGTACAAGATCATATCTTGATGGAGTGTTGTTTTCCAAAAATTTTAACCTAATAGTGTATGTGGTAATTGAACCTTCTACTGGTCGGATGTGGGACAATGATATGATCATGGATACATGTTTGGATGAAGTGGTGACAGAATGTGAGTGCTAGGTCGATGATGAACCCAATTCTAACATATCTATCTTGTGATATGACTGACATGCATCCTTCCATGAGAAGTTTTATGATGTTCAATTATGAGTGTTAAAAAATCCCCCCAAATAATTACATTTTTTCTTAAGGAAAAGAATTAGATTCTAAGGAAATGTGTATATCACTTCTCCATAAATCCATACACATGGCTATCAAGTTAGAAGATTATCTTCTCACTTTTCTATTTTGTTTTTTGAAAACACAAACAATTTATATATACATTAATTTTTAACTATTTAAGTCTGATTAATTGTAAAATTCTTTTATAAAAAACCTATAATTTTACCATTCATTGAATTTGTTCTAAATTTTTAATTAATATAAAGTAAATTTCTTTATTATCATTATTTTAATGGGTATGGATATGATAAACAATATATTTAACTTTATTAGGTTTTATAAAATTCATTAGGTCTTGTATTTCTTACGGACAATTTCATTAATATCAAACTAATACCAGAAGAGATTAACAACAATCCCATTCATTTTTGTATCTTTATAATGAAATATATAATAATTTATATTATACTAACTTCATTTACATTCTGTATGTTGAAAACTGATTTTTATTAGTTGGAATTTATTTTATACATTAATTGTCTAAATCTATAGGACATCAGAAATTTAGTTATAAAAGAGATATTGATATGCCAATTGTCCAAGTCATGGAGACAAACTTAGATAAATATGACTCTTTGAAAAAACGTGACTTTTGGAATGATTTCCTACAAATACCCCATCATTTAAAGTGTCATAATCAATTAATTCCAATTCACCCTCATTTTATTTATTTTTACAAAAGATAAAAAACATTTTCTTAGTCACCTATATTTTTTAGGGATATTTTTTCTTAAGAAAAAATTTCAGGTTGCCTTCTTATGTATCATTGTGTAATTTCATTGTGTTTTGAATTATCTACTTATGATCACGTGTGTCTAAGGAATGGAAAAAAAGAATCTGATCATCACATCGATCTGGGGACCACATAGATACTAATATAGAATATAATACATCAGATTGAGGTGGTCTAGGGATAGGTAGATATAGGAAAATTGTCTTATCAAGGGTTTATATTTCTAAGAAATATATAATTTTTTATGTATAAAACAAGGGAAAATTTATCCATTTTTTGTATCTACATTACAATTAATTATAAACGAGAACTAATAAATTTTAAAGAGATATATGTCATTCTTATGTTGATGTAATTGTTTTACATGTCTTATAAGTCACTTTATTTCACAGTTCTAGTATATAATAGTTGATTCGTAACGACTCTCATTATCAAATAAACAATCTATTTTACTCATCGGATCCACTATGAATCTAGGGAATAATATTTTAATTATATATTCCATGAATACATTCTGTTTACATAGACATAATAAATTAATTTCAGATTATAATTAATTAACTATGATATATTAAAATCTATCTCGATTTAAATACATTAATAATGGTATAGATCAGTGAAAAACTCAATTTCTTTTATATAAAGTTGATTTATGAACTGATTTAGTTTATATACATTTAAATTATTGGATTTAAAAATAAATTAATCCCCCTAGTGTCGTTGAGAAATCGTGAATAAATTCATCGATCTTAATATCAATATATTTCATATTGATATCCTAAAATTAGTTCTAGAGAAGGATTCCATTGGTCAAATTATTGTTTAACTCTTTTATATTTGTGACTATTAGATGCATATTTGAATTTTATTATTGTAATTTTGTTAATAAATATTTGTTACATTGACATGTGTTGTGAAAAAGAGTTTTTTTATCATTTTTTGAAATATTTATGAATAAATACTAGATCAATTAATAATATGATTCCCAATAGACCACAAATTTTTTATGCTGATGATTACGAATATTATATGTATAGATTGAAGAATTTATTGATCAATACAAGGCATATTGATTTTGTCACGATGACTTGGGATTATAAAATACCAGATAAGGAATTTAAAGAATTTAGTAATTGGAAAATATTGTAGATTAGATGAAACAAGATGTAAGAAAAACATAGCTTAGTTCCATGACCAGAGAAAATATAGACTAATATCATCAGGTGATACAACAAATAGTATTTAAAAAATTCTTGATATAACCCATATCTAATCATCAATGTATGATGGGACTAGTAGTGACATGTAAATAGTTGAATATCAATCATTTAATATTTTTCATGGATTATCAGTGCATAAAATTTATCATAGATTTATAAATTTCATAAATATTTCTCAATCAATTCAGGATAATTTAATTGATGATGAAATTATAATGTACAAGTTAATAGATATCATTCCAAGTGAATGGCAGTAAAAAATAATTGATATTGATAAAAACAAGGAAGATGAATAATATTACTCTAGTGGAAGTTATTAGAACCTTGATGAAGTATGACTGTATATTGTACATTTAATCTGTATAAGCTATGAAATATAATAGAGGCGTTTCTTTCTAATATAATGTAATTCCTTAATATTATTAGACACCATAAATTATTTTAAAAAATTAAATATTAAAAAATGTTGCTATAAAATTTTGTTATAGTGTTTCTGAAAAATCTAAAAGTTAACTATCTTATCATTCGTGGAGGATGAACAAGATAGTTGGTAAGAAATATTTTCAGTATAGCTACAAGAAATGTAACAAGGAAATGAATGAAATAAATTATTCAAATGAAACTTATTATGAATGAAAAATATCTGGACTTATAAAAACTGATTTTCCAAATCTATTATAGAATGTCATGAAGGAAGGAGATTCTATAAGGTATTACAGAAAGTATTAAAATGAAATGGAAAGGATATTCTTAATGAAAAGTATTATTAGAGTAGAAGTGGAAGAGATTACATAAAAAATATTTCTAATAATAAATTTTTTGGGTAGAGGATCATTAGACGTATTTATAGATTACCCTATGAAAAATATGTTTAATATATAAAGTACGCACAATTTAATGAAATAAAAATCAATAATTATATAGAAATTATCATGAATTTTATTTTCAAAAAAACACAAAATCATTATATGAATACTCATCCTCAAATTATAAAGATAATTTATTTCCTTATTATGAGTAATTTTCTGTCCTTGTAAAATTACTAGAAAATGAAAATTGTGAAGCTAGTAAAAATCAATATATATAAATTTAAAGGATAATTGTTTTTAAAAAAAGAAGTATCAGATCATTCTAAATACGTTGAAAAGAATTATTTTGAAAATGATTCCATTCCAAAAAACCTTGAGAATGATATATCTGAAAGAATTCATTAAAAAATAGTTTTTATAAATTGAATCCAAAAAAATAGTTTTAAATGATAAGGAATTATTTATTGAAATAAATTCGAAAAAAATCAATCAACAAACATTTATCAAAAAGTACCACTAGTAAATAATTTTTTTTGTTAAATGTATACAAAAATACATCTTTATAAGTGTATTATAGGAATTGGTTAAACTAATAAAGAAAAAAATTTCAATACTAATTTCATTGTTTTGAAAATTTAACTAATATGTAAAAAATGCCAAATTTTTGTTCATTATAAATAAAAATTTTCAATAAATATAATTAAATATGTATTATTTCATAAATATTATTATTTGGAGAAAATGTTTTAACCAATGATTATTATTTCAAACAATGGATCGAAAAATGTTTGGATTACAAAAATATAATTTTATTGTCTTTAAGAAAAAATGGAACTTCTAACAGAAAAAATATATGGTACATGGATTGTGGGTGTTATAGAAATATTAATTGACACAATTATTACAATGAAAATATTATCAATATGATAGGTGGAAAATTTAGCTTCAGAGATAATACTAACAGATATATTATCAGAATAGTTAATATTTTTCTTCTGGGGAAAACAATTATTTCAAATGTTTTTTTGATAAATATATCAAGATAATCCATATAAGCCTAATTAAATTATGTGATAATGGTTAACATGTAAATTTTATAAACGATAAATGTCTAGTGAAAAATTTAATGAATTAATAAATTATTTTTCAATTGACATGTGAACGATTAAACGCATGTTATAGAAGACCTTATGCGAAAAGACATGGCCTATCATAGTGTAATGGAATATCATTTTTGGTTATTTCATATATTGTAATGAAACTATATCAACATAAACATAACTATGTTATCTAAGAAGATAAATTTTATGTATCTTCCAGAACATAGGTTTGATTATTAAATGTTTGTGGCCCTTTTCAATATAGTATGAAATATATGTCAAGTTTTAGACTTATTATTGAATTTCCATCTTTTGATACATTTCATTTAGGTCACGTATATGTATTCATTTCTAAAAATATAAATTTATTAGTTTAATTTTTTATATAATTTATTTTTTTATTTTAACATTAGATATATGTGGTTCTATTTTATATCAGAGAAATATGAAAAAAAATTAATTCAATTGCTTTTTATCCAAAGAATAAAAAAAAATCTCTTGATATCAATTCATGGTTATTGTGGGGGGGAAATTGTAAATATTTACTTTGAGAATTTTTGTAGTAATAATGGGATTAATTATAATAGCACCCAATAAAAATAGTGTTGTTGAAAGAAAAAAGTCATATTATTCAAGAAATAACAAGAACCATGTTGGCTAAATATGGAATTTCTAATCTTTTTTTGGATGAAGTTATTATTAATTATTATTATACTAAATGTAGAGTTTTAATAACACCTTTTTTAATAAAAAAATTATGATTTAAAGACTAGTAAGAACCCAAATGTTTCATTCTTCATATATTTGTGATTCAAATTATTCATCCTTAATAGGAAATATAATATACAAAAATTTTGAACCACTCCTGTTAATGAATATCTTCAGGTTATTCCTCTAATTTATTATAATATAGAGTCTTTAATAAGAATTGTTATACTATTTAATAAATTTTACATATTAAATTTTCTGAATCCAACACTTTTTTTAAATAAACCCAACTAAAATTCTCATATTTAATTTCGAAATATTGTTTTATACCATTTTATTAAAAATGTTATTATATGGAAATAAACTATAAAATTATTTCTAAAGATATTCCATAGGAATATTTTTATGTTATGTTAAATAAAAATCATTTGAAACCCCAATAAAGTAGTTGTTTATTATGAGTCATCCTAATGATAATTCCATTGGAGATGTTGATCAGCCTGTTTCGACTAGATGTTATTTAAGACAAGAAATTGGGAATATAGATTTCATTTCCCAATTTGAACCTATGAATCATGAGCACGATTTATTTGATGAGTATTGGATTAATGAAATACAAGATGAACTAAATTAGTTCTTGAGGAAAAATCTCTCGACGCATGTTGAGTGACTAAAAAATCATTCGTTATTGGAGTAAAATGTGAATTTCAGAATAAGTGGGATGGAAATAGAATAATTATTAGAAATAAATAAATTATTTTTATTGAAGGATATAATAACCAAGAATTTATAGATTATGAAGAATCATATTATTTGATATTAACGTTTGAATCTATTGGTATTATCCAATCATTTGCAACATTCACGAATATAACAAAACTTTCAAATGGGTTTATTTTATGATTTTCAAAGTATTTATGATTAATAAAAAAAATTGAACAAACTCGAGATTTTTAAGATAAAAAACATCTTGATTAATTCTCTGAATATTCAAAATATTTATACACACTTAACCAATTCACTAGACCATTGTATAATATATTTGTATGATTTATAATACAAAAAAAACTCTATTTTATGGAATGACATATCCAACCTTTTTTAATCAACGTTGATAAAAACAATTTTATTTTTCAAATTAACAATTATAACAATATGTTCAGATCAAATAAAAAATATTTAATAGATTCTGTTGTGTATCATATATATTATAAGTTTTAGATGAGTCTGATTGTCACACCCGCTATTTCAAAATTTATTAATTTTATTAATTTTCTTTGTGTTGGTTAGTCCGGGTCGAAACCCGACTTAAGGTTTTGAGTTACTTGTGTTTTGGTCTTGATTGTGTCCGGCGCAACGTGGTCAAAGCTGCGCGGCCTCTCTTGGGTCGCTACGCGGCCCCGCCCAGTTCAGCGCTCACTCGCCCAGTGTGCAAACAATTAAATAAAATGAATTAATAATAAATAAATATATAATTAAACACGTTTTTTCCTTTTTTCAGGGATTGTCATCATGCGACGCACTAGCGAAGCATAATTGAAAAGACGTGCGGCTTCGCCAGGTCCGTCGTATGACCCTGCTCCTTGGTCAACTAATTAACTAAATAAATTAATAATGATAACGAAATAAAATTAATGTGTGGATAGGGTTGAAGGGAATGAGTTGATATAATATATTTGTGTTTTGATGATAATAATATTATTATTCTCACGGTTTTTTTTTGTTTGAGAATATTAATATTAATAATAATCTTATAATTGTTTTTAGTTTGAGTTTTGATTTTTCTTTTTTTCCATCTTTATTCATTTAGTTATTTTTATTTTTATTTTTATTTTGTTTTTCTTTCCCTTCTTTTCTTCCTCTTTTTTTTCTCTCATTTCCGTTGGTTTGCCTCCCCCTTCTCTCCCTCATGTCGCAGCTCACCCCCCATTCCCCCTAACCCTAGCATTCCGCCGGCACACTCTCTTCTACCCCATCTCACACCGAGACCTCCTATTTCTGGCAGCCCGGCCATCGCTACGTCTTCCTCTCTGGAAACGCCCCGCACCACATAACCACAACACACCGCCCGGTCTCCCTCTTGCCGAACCCCAACCACCTTCTTCATCCAGGTTCTCCTATCCGGTGGCCTCCCCTTTCTCGGCCTGGTCGAAGAAACCCCACCCAGCGAACCCTCTCACCCGCACCTCCGCTTGCCTGCATCCCCGCTCGCCTGCACCCCCGCCCTCTGTTGGAGCCGCCGGTAAACCCTCCTCGGATAGCCGTCGGACCACCCCCTTCCGAGAAGCACCTCCGATGAACAACCCTCCCCTCCGGCATCCATCTTTTGACACACCCTGCTAGCCGCGGCCTGGCTCGCCCCACCCCCCCCCCCCCCCCCTCTTGCTGGCTGGTACGGCTACAGATCCTCCACCGGAGCATCCCTCCTATTCCATGCACGCCGCAGCCCCCCTTTGTGGATAAGTCCCTTCCCTAACTTCTTTGAGCCTTGTTTTGTTATTTTGTTCTGCGGGTTGGGTCTTTTAGGGTTTCTTTTTAATTAATTTTGGTTTGAATTCTCGTTTTAGAGTTCAATTTGACCCTTGCGTGGTGCATTCCTAGCGCGATTGGAGTTTCGCTTCAATTCGTGGAAAATTTAGCGTCAAAGGTAGGTGGTTCCATGCCATACCATCTTTAGATGATTTAAATTACTCCCGAAATAAATTATAATGTCTTCTAGTGATAAATTGCGTGATGCGAATTTTATTTTGGACGTGCTTCGATATGCATATTGATGAATTTGAGTTGTTTTTAAGTAAATGCCATTATTTTTCATGTGCGTTGTGTTGTTGAATTTTTTAGATGTGTTTAAGTTAATTGTTTAAGGTGTGCAAATTGTGTTTTCAAGAACGCTTGAGGTACGGATGTTATTAAACTGAGTTTTTCAAATGAAGGTAAACTATTTTGACGTGTTAATTTTTATTATGAACCTTGAGTTTGTTTTATGGGTGCGAATGAGGTTTTAGAAGGGTTGGGATGTACAATTGATTTTTCAAGTGGTTACGACATCAAAAAATTTGTGTGTTTTAAACTAAGGCATTGTGGTATGCATGTGTGATGTTTTATTAATTGAGAAATTGTTTTTTTAGTAGCGTTTGATATGCGAATCATGGTTGGGAAGGGTTTTGGGGTTGTTTGGTAGGTGCGAAATGTGTTTTTAAGTTCTTTGATGTGTCTGTGTAGTTAAAGGGAGATTTTTCAATGAAAATGAGTCACTTTGGGTGTGTTTGCCGTGTTGCGCACTTTTGGAATTAAATTGGGAATTGTTTGGACAATGGAAAAACATGTTTTGTTTTGTATATTCCGTACTTCTGGTTTAAAAGCGACATTCTGATATGAAATAGAGTTTGTCTTTCTTGTGTAAATCTTTGCATTCTAACTTGAAGTGTTTTATAATTTTTTTTAATTGAACTTATTAAATTATATGTGGAGTGCGGAAGTTGTGTTTGATAGAATTAGGCATGCGTAATGTTTTTTAAGGGGATTCTTACATGTGAAACTCAGCATGTATCATGTGAAAACTCTTATTGTTCTATTTTGAAATGTTCTTCAAATTGTTTATATAGATTATCAAGTCATGCAACTGATCGGAACTATGTTATAAAAATGGTTTTGGTGTGCGTGTGTTTTTTTTAAATGGTGTTTGAGTATGCAAGTGGTGATTTGTATGTGTAATGTTTTGTTTGGTTCGGGATATGTGAAAGTGATATACACTATGTGAATGTGAAACTTGATTGAGCACAAGGGAAAACCCTGGGTATCTAGGTGGGTAGACTAGAACTAGTGCGCTAGTGATCTGGATGGGTGTCGTCCCTGTTTCACTTAGCTGGATTGACGATTGAAACACTAACTAAACATATGATATCTGAGGTTCGTGGCCTTCTAAGCCATGTGTTCTGAGGGTCGTTCCCTTCTAAGCCACGTTTTATGAGGGTTGTGGCCTTGTAATCCACGTTTCACCAAGACACGAGGTTCTAGGGTCCTACTCCAGCTAGATGATCCTTAGGGGATTTACCCATAGTGCTCTACCATCTATGGCGTGGTGCCTTCCGTCGGCATAATGAGGACCACTTGGGTGTCAGTGTGTGTGTGTGTGTGTGCGTGTATGTGTGTGTGTGTGAGTGTGTGTGTGTGTGTGCCCATAATGAACCTTCCTCTTCCTCTTTAAAATCATGTTTGTGAAATGAGTCCCTTTTTAGTGTTTTTCTTTAGCATTTATCTTGTAAATTTTTTCTTTAAAAGCATTTTTAAAGTATAATTTTGAATATGCACTTTAAATTGTCTTTTGATGTTGTGTCATGGAACCATTTCTCAGTGGCATCCTACTGGGCTTTTAGCTCACACCCTACATACACCCTAGGGTGTTTGTAGATTCTGTTTCTTCTATATTCCAGGTTGTGACTTCGTGCTCAGTGATGATGGTTCAGGTTGTAGTTGGTCTTCTCATGCATAATGGTGTTGATGTGGCCTCTCTTCTGTCGGGAGGTTGAGTATGATTTTTAGTTTCCACTGTCGTCTTTTCTTTTTAGTTATTTTTTCGAGTTGTATACTTTAAACTTGTTAATAGTTTAAAGGCACGTTTCGTTGTCTATTTCTAATTTCAGTTTATCTATCTTGTTAGTTGTTTTTCTGTCATTTTTTTTAGTTAAAATCGTTCCCATGTGTTAGTTTTGATACTCGGGAACTTGTGCCAGCCCGTGGGGATCGAGAACGCCCTTCGGGCCTTTCCACGGACCGGGTCGGGCGGTGGGTCGGATGGCGACCCGGCCTGGTTCGTGACAAAATTGTATCAGAGGGAGGTTTGGTATCTTGGGTCGTGTTCTTTTGAGATAGAGTCAGTGTAAAGAAAATTTAAGGTTGTTGGGACTCGATGTCCTGGCTACGAGTAAGGTGCCTGGCCAGCACACCTCGTGGCAGGACTCAAGTTACCAAAGTGTGTTGAGGTTTGTCTGTGTTTTTGGTCATTGCGGTTAATCTTGTCTATGGGAAATGGAAAAAGGGGTAAGGTCAGTGGTCCTAGTGAGCTCACAGGGTCTGGAAAGCCATGTGGAGCCTGGGACCATGTCCTAGAATACCCTCTGTGGAAGTGGGATGACTGGTGTATGGTCGCCAACCATACATTCCAGTCACTCGCTGACACAAGTTTTCTCTTGCGTCATTTCTCATCTCTTTGTTTTGGATTCGTGGAAATTTGGCTTTTAGGTAAAAATGATTTGGTCTTGGAAATTGTTTTGGAAATTTTTTTGAAATAAAGCACTTTAAAAAGAAAATGAGGTATTAGGTTTGGAAAGTGTGGATTGGATGTTTTGGTTTTGAAAAAAAAATGGAAAGTTTGGTTTTGATCCTTGGCGCTCTCATGGGCAACCACAGGAATGAGTGTATGCGAAAATGGAAATGGTTAATTTTACGAGCGGATGAGTGCATGGATGGAAATAATGTGAGTGTCGGTGTGGCATGAGAACATGCATGTGCGAGGCTCATGGGACGCCATTGGTGTTTGTGCAACCCACTGGGTTTTCTTATTTTCAAAATGTTTTGTTAGAGAAAAAAAATATTTGGTGTTTTAGTAACCGACGTTTGTGTGGTATGTCCTTGTGTCTAGGAAATGTCGGATGTAGGGCGTTTTGAGCTGAGTACTCTTTCTGAATGGTCTGCGTATTGAGTTTAAATTCATATTTAGAAGTTGGTATGCAATCATGTAACTAGTAAATTCTATTGAAAAGTACATCGGGGAGCCCTTGCAGTGGTTTCCCCTGCACGTTTGGTGTTCGCCAGCAGTATGTCTTGACCATTGGACCAGTTTGATTTGGGTCCATGTTTTTCTTTCTTGATTAGTGTACGCCCTCATAAAGTGTTGACATGTGATTTAAGTGTGGCCACAAGCATTTCGTCGTTGGTCAACCCTCCAGTTGATCAGAGGAATATCTTCTTGACTTATGGAATTGAACCCACCTCTCCTTTTTACAACAAGTGGATCCTCCCGCAGCGGGATGATAGATGCGAGGGGAGTTGAACAGAGTTTTGGTTTCTTTATGTTGTCTGAGTCGTCAGATATGAAATTTGACGTCGTTGCATTTCAAGTTTCCCCTTGGAAATGACAAAAGTAATTTCAGCAGGGAAGGGTGAAGGCGGTTCGGAATTTTTATTATTGACCAGTGTCTTGAAGGGCCTTGTAGTATTCACATCGGTTTCAAGGGTCATGTCCGGTGACGTCTTGCAGCATGAGGTCCCTTTGGAAGTGGTAAATGAGATTCCAGTGGGGGGAGGTGGAAGCATCCTAGAGTGGTCGGTGCGGGCCACTATTCTAAATGACCTTTGGTTCTTTGTTGGTTTCGTTTAAGAAAGGGTCTATGTTAGACAACTAGTGTGACAGACCTAGTCACATGGGAATGCTACAATCAATTGCAGGAGTCACGTGTTGTTTAAGACTCAGTTTGATGTCCCTCTCTGTATAATGTTCCTCTCAACAACAATGGTCATGTTCCGGTGACGATTTGTGGTGTCGTGATCTCATACAGTGTGACAAAGGGTGATGCGCATGCACCATTTCATCTCTTGTGTTAGTGAATATTCTGTGTATGATCCGTTGAATGTCATAACGTGTTGTGTTTGCTGGTGTTGTCTCGGTTGCAATGCAGTTGTGTGTGACACCAAAAAGAGAAGCTCCATTCGAGATTCTTCCATGTCTGACCGCGAGGCAGAAGATGCTTCAAACATCAGGGCTCCAACCGTAGGCCTCAGAGTGAAGCTGGCGCATGGTCAGGAACACCGGGAGTGTAGGGGACCCCAACTTTATTTCTGTCATCGGTGTTGAGAGTGAAAGAAAATTAAATTGTTTTCTATGGTTTTTCCATTTTTAATGAACCTTCTGGGTGCGTAAGGTTTCAGTGACTATACAGAGGCATGTCCACCTCGATTCCTTGATGTCTTGGGGGTAGCGTTTCACTAGATGTAATTGCTTTAGTGGCCTTATGGGGTTTGTTGGGTAAATCAGTTTCAAATTTGAATGATGCTAATCCGGGGATTTGGATATGTTGGTCTGTCTCTGGTCGTGGTTCTGACGCCCTGTAGTCAGGTCCCTCCCTCCCCGCCCCTTGTGGTGGGGTGATTGTTCACCATCGTGAGGTTTTCAAAGTTATGTATCTCCTGTTGGGTCAAATGGTGGGGTGACCCATGTTGGGTCTTGCACGAGTGTCCCTAGAATGAATCAGTGCTGGACTTTTCTTTAATGGTAGGGAGTCTGCTCAAACCTCCCTGTGTCGTTTTTCCAGTCTTGTTTCGAGCGCCAGTGAGTTCCTAATGGTGGGGAGCCCCTCGGGCCTCCCCATGTTGATATTTTTCTTCTGTTTTTAAATATGTATTGGTGATAAGTGATAAGATTGTTCTGTGGACGTGGTTGATCTTGTTTGTTCATTCTAGCCAAATGGTGTGGTCTCCGTTTAAATTTTTCTTGAGATGTTTCAGCTTGTTAAGTTGGTTCCCATGGGGGGCGAGTGTCCCCTTCATTGATCAGTCAACTGGAGGCACTCTAGCTCTTAGGGGTGGGCGACACATATCAGAAAGTCATTTTAAGCATTACTTGAGGTTTTCATTTGGGTCACTTTCTCTGAGCACGATGTGTTTGCCTTTTCTCTCTTGTTGTTGTGGGAATCTTCTTTGAACCTCAAGGGGGTGTTGTTCCCTACTCTAGGTCTCATCCTTTGTTGTGGCTTTCCAGGGACGGAGAGAATTATGGTGGGGAGAATTGTCACACCCACTATTTCAAAATTTATTTATTTTATTAATTTTTTTTGTGTTGGTTAGTTCGGGTCGTAACCCGACATAAGATTTTGAGTTCCTTGTGTTTTGGTCTTGATTGTGTCCAGCGCAACGTGGTTGAAGCTGCACGGCCTCTCTTGGGTCGCTGTGCGGCCCCGCCCAGTTCACCGCTCACCTGCCCAGTGTGCAAACACTTAAATAAAATGAATTAATAATAAATAAATATATAATTAAACACATTTTTTCCTTCTTTTGGGTCTTGTCATCATGCGACGCACGTGCGAAGCATAATTGAAAAGACGTGCGGCTTCGCCAAGTCCGTCGTATGACCCTACTAGTTGGTCAACTAATTAACTAAATAAATTAATAATGATAACGAAATAAAATTAATGTGTGGATAGGGTTGATGGGAATGAGTTGATTTAATATATTGTGTTTTGATGATAATAATATTATTATTCTCACGGTTTTTTTTGTTTGAGAATATTAATATTAATAATAATCTTTTAATTGTTTTTAGTTTGACTTTTGATTTTTCTTTTTTTCTCTCTTTATTCATTTAGTTATTTTTATTTTTATTTTTATTTTGTTTTTCTTTCCCTTCTTTTCTTCCTCTTTTTTTCTCTCATTTCCATCGGTTTCCCTCCCCCTTCTCTCCATCATGACGCAGCTCACCCCCCTTCCCCCTAACCCTATCTTTCTGCCGGCACCCTCTCTTCTACCCCATCTCACACCGCGACCTCCTATTTCCGGCATCCCAGCCACCGCTACATCTTCCTCTCCGGTAACGCCCCGCACCACATAACCCCAGCACGCCGCACAGTCCCCCTCTCGCCGAACCCCAACCACCTTCTTCGTCCCGGTTCTCCTATCCGGTGGCCTCCCCTTTCTCGGCCCAGTCGAAGAAACCCCCCCCCCCCACCCCAGCGAACCCTCTCACCTGCACCTCCGCTTGCCCGCATCCCCACTCACCTGCACCCCCGCCCTCTATTGGAGCCGCCGGTAAACCCTCATCGGATAGCCGCCGGACCACCCCCTTCCGGGCAGCACCTCCGATGAACGACCCTCCCCTCTGGCATCCATCTTCCGCCGCACCCTGCTAGCCACGGCCTGGCTCACCCCCCCCCCTCTTACTGGCTAGTATGGCTTCGGATCCTCCACTGAAGCGTCCCTCCTCTTCCATGCACGCCGCAACCCCCCTTTGTGGATAGGTCCCTTCCCTAACTTCTTTGAGCCTTGTTTTGTTCTTTTTTTTCAGCGGGTTGGGTCTTTTAGGGTTTCTTTTTAATTAATTTTGGTTTTAATTCTCGTTTTAGAGTTCAATTTGACCCTTATGTGGTGCATTCCTGGTGTGATTGGAGTTTCGCTTCAATTCGTGGAAAATTCAGCGTCAAAGGTAGGTGGTTCCATGCCATACCATCTTTGGATGATTTAAATTGATCCCGAATTAAATTATAATATCTACTAGTGATAAATTGTGTGATGTGAATTTTATTTTGGACGTGCTTAGATATGCATATTGATGAATTTGATTTGTTTTTAAGTAAATTCCATTGTTTTTCATGTTCATTGTGTTGTTGAAATTTTTAGACGTGTTTTAGTTAATAGTTCAAGGTGTGCAAATTGTGTTTTCAAGAACGCTTGAGGTACGGATGTTATTAAACTAAGTTTTTCAAATTAAGGTAAACTATTTTGACATGTTAATTTTTATTATGAACCTTGAGTTTGTTTTATGGGTGCGAATGAGGTTTTAGAAGGGTTGGGATGTACAATTGATTTTTCAAGTGGTTACGACATCAAAAAATTTGTGTGTTTTAAACTAAGGCCTTGTGGTATGCATGTGTGATGTTTTAGTAACTGAGAAATTGTTTTTTTAGTGTTGTTTGATATGCGAATCATGGTTGGGAAGGGTTTTGGGGTTGTTTGGTAGGTGTGAAATGTGTTTTTAAGTTATTTGATGTGTCTGTGTCATTAAAGGGGGGTTTTTCAATAAAAATGAGTCACTTTGGGTGTGTTTTCCATGTTGCACACTTTTGGAATTAAATTGGGAATTGTTTGGAAAATGGAAAAACATGTTTTGGTTTGTATATTCCGTACATCTGGTTTAAAAGCGACATTCCGATATGAAATCGTGTTCGTCTTTCTTGTGTAAATCATTGCATTCTAACTTGAAGTGTTTTATAATTTTTTTTAATTTAACTTATTAAATTATATGTGGAGTGTGGAAGTTGTGTTTGATAGAATTACGCATGCGTAAAGTTTTTTTAAGGGGATTCTTACATGTGAAACTCGGCATGTCTCATGTGAAAACTCTTATTGTTCTATTTTGAAATGTTCTTCAAACTGTTTAAATAGATTATCAAGTCATGCAAGTGATCTGAACTATGTTATAAAAATGGTTTTGGTGTGTGTGTGTTTTTTTAAATGGTGTTTGAGTATGCAAGTGGTTATTTGTATGTGTAATGTTTTGTTTTGTTCGGGATATGTGAAAGTGATATACACTATGTGAATGTGAAACTTGATTGAGCACAAGGGAAAACCCTAGGTATCTAGGTGGGTAGACTAGAACTAGTGCGCTAGTGAATCAGATGGGTGTCATCCCTGTTTCACTTAGATGGATTGACGATTGCAACACTAACTAAACATATGATATCTGAGGTTCGTGGCCTTCTAAGCCACGTGTTCTGAGGGTCGTGCCCTTCTAAGCCACATTTTCTGAGGGTTGTGGCCTTGTAAGCCACGTTTCACCGAGACACGAGGTTCTAGGGTCCCACTTGAGCTAGATGGTCCTTAGGGGATTTACCCATAGTGCTCTACCATCTATGGCGTGGTTTCTTCCGTCGGCATAATGAGAACCACTTGGGTGTCAGTGTGTGTGTGTGTGTGTGTATGTGTGTGTGTGTGTGTGTGTGTGTGTGTGTGTGCCCATAATGAACCTTCCTCTTCCTCTTTAAAATCATGTTTGTGAAATGAGTCCCTTTTTAGTGTTTTTCTTTAGCATTTAGCTTGTAAATGTTTTCTTTAAAAGATTTTTTAAAGTATAATTTTGAATAAGCACTTTAAATTGTCTTTTGATGTTGTGGAATGGAACCATTTCTCAGTGGAATCCTACTGGGCTTTTATCTCACACCCTACATACACCCTTGGGTGTATGTAGATTCTGTTTCTTCTGTATTCCAGGTTGTGACTTCGTGATCATTGATGATGGTTCAGGTTGCAGTTGGTCTTCTCATGCATAATGGTGTTGATGTGGCCTCTCTAATGTTGGGAGGTTGAGTATGAGTTTTAGTTTCCACTGTCGTCTTTTCTTTTTAGTTATTGTTTCGAGTTGTAGACATTAAACTTGTTCATAGTTTAAAGGCACGTTTTGTTGTCTATTTCTAATTTCAGTTTATCTATCTTGTTAGTTGTTTTTCTGTCATTTATTTCAGGTAAAATAGTTCCCATGTGTTAGTTTTGATACCTGGGTACTTGTGCCAGCCCGTGGGGATCGGGAACGCCCTTCGGGCCTTGCCGCAGACCGGGTCGGGCAGCGAGTCGGATGGCGACCCGGCCTGGTTTGTGACACTGATGGGTGATTTAACATTCTTCATAGCTTTTCAAATTTCTCAAATAAATGAATGAATTTATTTTTTCAATATAAATATATTAAATATGATCTTAAAATGCATGGATTTGATGAAACTAAAAGAACTATAACTCCAATTTGTACTTATGATACTTTATATCTTTTTTAGGATGGCTAACCAATTGATCATAAACATTTAGATGAATGATATGATGTTTACATTACATAACATCAATTTATCAACATATAATATTTTTGGTTTTCTTATTGGAATGATATCAAAAATATCCAAAATGACCCACAACAATTCTCTAAAATGATTCTTTATGTAACATTATGGAACTATGGATTTTGTAATTTTCTATAATTATGGAAATGTTTTTAAATTAAATTTTTTTACTAATGATAAAATTGTTGGTTTTAGAATGGATATAAATACTAAATAAGAAATATGTAATTTCATGGAAATTCGCTATTTTTTTGGTCTTGCAGGAAACAAAACATAGTAGCTTATTCTACCACTATAGTAGAATGTATAACAGATGGAGGTTGTATTGCCTAACCATTGTTGATGAAACACACACTAACAGATTATGTGATGAGTTCTAAAAAAATCAAATACCATGTGAGAAGCCTACATCCATTTATTTAAGTATAAGCCACACATCACTCCCACAAAAAACATAGATATTAGGCATCACTTTCTTTTAGATCACACACATAATGAAGAAATAAGTGTACAATTTTTCTGAATGGAAGGATAACATTATATTATTTCTACTGTACAATTATCTTCTAATATATTTTAATACATTTAAAAAAACATGGAATGATCAATATAATGTGATTATTCATAAATAATTATTTTTTCCAGTCTCCATACATTATTGAAATCCTCTAAATATAGAGAGTACATAGGTTTATTATTTTTCACAACGTTAGGGTTCTCAAAATTTATATTTTTTAAAAAAACATTATCGTAATGGGTATTTTAGATTACTTTGATTTTTAAAATTTATTGATTCGTGAAAATATCATAATTTTTTTTATTTATTATATCTAATTAACAATGAAAAAATTAAATTAAAATATTTTTCATTCTAAACTTTTTTATTTAGTTTTTATAATAAATATTATCATATTATTATTTTTAAATGTTGGAATGAAATTATTTTAAAAATATATAAGAAGGGAATATCATTCATACTGAAGATAGTTTCTACCCCTAACAATATTCATGTTTTATATTAATTTTTTAACTTTATAATTATTATTAGTTATTATTTTTATTTTTATTAATGTAGTAAGTTATCATAAAAACATTTTATTTTCTTCAAAATGTCATTACATTATTCACTAGTAAAATTATAAAATTTCTTAAACCCCACAAGAGTTCTAATTTTTTAAAAATACCTTAAAAAATAGAACCATTATATCAAAATCTATATCATCTAAAATATTGAAATATTTCTAGAAGACTAACCATATTCTAAATAACCTATATAAAGGAGGAACCACTTCTCCCACATCCTAATATCGTGATTTTTACACTAAACTACTACTACCTATAAGAAAAACTTGTACAAATGATTTATTTTCAATCTGACTCATTGTATTTAGTGTTGATCTGATAGCTGATATTTTTATTATGAATTATGGTTTTTCATCATATAAAGGATAGTTAAAACAAATTTCATTTTAAAATATGAATCTAAAATAAATAAATACATTAAAGTTAGAAAATAGGAATTAATTTTTTAGAAGAAGAATGTTTCCATATTGATAAGTATTACACAAACAATTTTCATGTGTATTACGAGCTATAATGATCATAAAAAATATGATATGTATTCATTCATAATGTATTGAGAAAAATACTTATTACCATAATTGTATGTTGTACCATCGAGAGGTGATATATAATTTCCATCACACATACTTCTCATTCTTATTAGATATTTTGTAGGAAGTAGAGTTATAGATTTTATGGTTTTCCATGATGAAGGAAAATTGAAAGTTTCACACCAAATAGTAGACAAAATTCTTATAGTATTTTGGATTCAAGGATTTTTATATCTATGGAATGGAGAAAGAGAGAACCTAAATGTTATAGTCAGTTTCATATTAGACTATTTGGTCAGATTGAGGACGATTGACCTTTTAATTTTTGTTATTTTAATTATTCAAAATTTTATGAATTATTCTATCAAGAAAAAAATTATAATTTTCCCACACTTCTTAATTAAAATGATTATATAATCATATAATTATATAAATTTTGGGAAAAAATATCATGAAATGAGGGATAATGTGTCTTTTATTAGTGATGATATAGTTAATACAATGAAGTTAATGATTGATGAAAAGTGAAAATACATTTATTTTTGATAAATATGAAGATCTTTCACTGGATCTAGAATCGTCAAACAAGAAAAATATATGAACAAAAAGAAGAGACTCTGAGAAGACAATAAGTGGAATAATTTCTTTTGAAAAATATAGAAAATGAATCGATAAATATTATTTTACCCTCTGATAAAAAAACTGTGATGTAGGGTTAGTGGGTTAAAAAATGTAAGTGCTTCATCAAAATCCTGCCTTAGTCAAAGAAATATGAAAATAAATAAGTAATTGGAAATGGTGTATTTCATGTAATATAAGAAAAACTATCAGTTCCTCATTCAAAATAAATATAATGGGCAATCGTTTTTTTATGAATTGAAGTTGTCATAACAACTTAGTAACCTGAAGAAGATCTCAACAATTGTCGTATTTATTTGGATGATGTCCACCCAAAATAATTCTCAGAAAAAATGATGAGAATTTATTGGTATAAAAATATGTTACAATGAACAAAGAAATATATGGCCATGAAATAAATGAAGGTGATTAGGAAGATGATTGATTTAATACGTTTAAGAAGAGGAATGTGAAGTGGAAAATGGTGTGGATCTAAAAGAGAATGAAAAAAGAGATGATGATGAAATCTTGTCTTGAAATTTGACAAAGGCAACCTCATAATCCCAATCCTCATCAGTCTAACCATCTATGTTAAATTAAAAATAATCTGAAAGCATAGAAGATTATTCCATATCTGAGGAAGAAGCAGAGACATATCTAGAGATGGATGAGGTTTATCATATTAAAAAAAAACCTTCTGAAAATAAAAACTCTAATTATGTTGACATTTTTGAAATTTTTTATATGAAAAAGTAACATTATTCATAGATGATAAATTTTACAAAGAATTTTCAAATTTTTATAATAAAATTAATGTGAAATGTGTTGGCACAAGTCACCCAAATAATACTCTTCCCGATATAGAGTTATCGGAGTTAACATAAACAAATTCTCAAAACGGATTTCATTACATTGTTCTATCATTGAAAATATTGCAAGAAATTATTCATTATTTTGAAATAATTGAAGAAAGGGGTCAGTTTCCTTAGGATATTCTTTCTAAATGATTGGGTTTTATAAAAATTCTGACTGAATACATTATTTATGTTGAGGATAATAAATATTTTTTGGATAAATGTTATGTGGAAAATATAAGATCATTTAATTCAATGGTGAAATTTTCTAATGATGTTGAGTATGAAGATCGATATCATAATGATCATAATTATTAAATTAATAAATTAATTTTGGAATCATTTAGTTACATTTGAGAATTAATAAAATACATCGATGGAAGTGTGAGATTTTATAAAAGGATTATAGACTAGACTAATGACCAAAATGAAGATGTAGATTCTCCCATGGTCATAGTCCATGAAATTAATCATTAAAAAGAGAGAGTATGATTTTTTGAATATTATATTATTTTTGAAAAAGATATATGTAAAAGATTATTGTAAACGAATATAACAATATGATGGTCAAAAAGTAGAGTAGGATAGATTCAATGAATAAATATGCAAATAATTTCTAGAAGATAAATATTTTGAAAAAACACTAATAAAAAAGACATTTGTTTGAACTCTTGTTATAAATAGTGTATTTAATTTTTTTAATTAATTCCCTATCAAAATATAATTATGTGAATGTTTATTGAATACCATTGGTTGTATATTCAAACACAATTTATATGGATTAATTTTAAATTCAACATAATGATTAATACATTTTTATATTCCATAATATTATAAGAAATTTATATATTGTTTCCATTTTTTTTTTAAATTAACATGGGGGGGTATTTTACCAATGGAGCTTCCTTATAGTAAGTGGTGGTATTCATGAATTGTGAATAACTTTTTATTTAGATAATTATAATACTCTAAAGGAATTCTATAATATTCTTCATTCTCACAATAATATATAGAGTAATTATAAAATAATGGAGTGTTATGAATCATGTTTTATTTCTAAATATGATTTTAATTAATTTAAATTAACCAAAATTAATAATGATATATTATTTTTATGTTTTATGATTTATGTTGTCCAAAAAGTGGAGATAGTTTTGTCAGAATTATCAAGTCTAACATTTCTATTTCATTTCATTTTTGAAAACACAACCAATATATTTTTTATTACTTGGATTATGTTTTATGTCCAAATGGTTTTAGAATGTTTTTTTATAAAAGACTATTTTTTACCAAAATTATAATTAGTTCTGATGTTTTCATGAATATAAACTAGATTTATTCATTATGATAATCAAAATGGGTATTGATATGAAAAAAATCATATTCACCATTATAAGATAAGATATATGAATTTATATATTTCCTTTCATACTGAAAAATCCCACATAATCAGATATATATTGAATGATAGAAACATTAGACTCATATTTATAATGACTATCATAATGAGATATATAAGAATGTAAATTCGATTGAAAAAGTTAAATTATGAATTCAGAAAAATGAGATCTAAACTAGGGAATTTATTTTACAATATAATGGTGTAAATAAATATGAAATCACACAAAAAATTTTAAAAGAGCTGTTGAAGTGCTAGTTTTCCAAGTCATTACAACAAACTCGATGAAATATTATAGCTTGTTGAAATATGATCATTTGGAAGATGTCATATCAATACCCTGTCAATTAAAGTGTTTCAATCTATTTATTTCCTTTAAATATTTATTTTTCAAAATCTCACAATGAATGAATATATTTTTCTTATCATATTTTATATACATAGAGATATTATTTATCAATAAATCAGGTTTAGTTTTTCCTCATAGGATTTTTTTAATTTCATTGTTAATTTTATTGTGTGATTATTATTGAGTGCTTTAGAGTCTAAGAAGATAGATATTTGGATCATCGTATTGATCGATGGAACACAAGGATAGTGTGACAAAAATATAATGCATCATATCAATGCCTGTTAGGGATAAGAGGATAGAGAATATGATCATCGTATTGACGGATTTTCTATCTATGGAAACACAGTCATTCATGTAAATATTAGACAATGATAATATTTTTCCAGGAGTTGTGGCTTCATTACTCTTATGGATAAAGGAGTTCTATTTAATTTTAAATATCTATAAGTGATGCTTATATTGAGATAGTTTTTTTAATTGTTTTATACAAGTCTCATTATTCCACTATGCATGAGTATTACAGTTCTATCATTACTAAACTCATTATAATAAATATGGTATGTTTTACTAACTAGAACTTCTATGAATCCTAGACTTTTTCTTTAATCATATCTATATTGGAAATAATCATTATAATTGGAATTAATCATAAACTTTGGGATTACACTTTATAAAATATGGTATATCAAAATCATTCTTAATTTAAACACTAGGATAATATAACTAAATCATGACTGAATCTATTCTTTTTATATAAGGTGGTTTTGTGAATTGTTTGAGCTTAAATACATTTAATCAAATGTTTTTAAACATACAACTCACACATATTGTAATTAAAGAATATTGACTACATTCTTCGATGCTAATATCAACATATCTAATATTTATATCCTACATGGGTGTGATTTTATATTTATCCATGTGAGAGGATTTCTCAAGAGTTTTCTAATAGAGGGATTTGAGGATCAATTTATAGGATACTTATAATGATGAGTTCATGCAAAAATTTAAGGAAAAATTATCTTTTTCATAGGGAATGGATACACTAAAATTTGACTCTATGTGAATTAAATTATGGAATAGGTATTATGTAAAGATTAAATTGTTGTTGGATCCAAAAAAAATTTTATAGACGTCACTATATATCACATGATAAAGTGAATTAGGCTACACATAGTTCTGAAATATGACTCTATTTAGATCAAAATCATATTCATGGAACATAAGTTAATAGATAAATAAATCTATAATAAATTTCCTCATGTTGATCTAACACATATGTTGGATGGTGAATGTAACTATTTTATTATGAATTTTTGGGTAAATATCCATGTTATGTGGAGATGTTTCTTATATCATCCAGAATATCCATCCTTTGCCTAAAAATCCAAAGAGATCCAAATAGTTGGTTTTTAGTCTTTGATATACAACAGGTTACCCTTTGTGAATTGTTCATGAATGTCCATTGACATGATTTCCTCCATTGATTCACCCTATCTAGTTGTCTTGAGATCATTTTATTTACAAGGAAAATATTGACATGGTAAACTTTCCGTAGGTAAAAGCTCCATCTTCTTCAAATTTCATTACAATAAAATAAAATTGATTTATTTTTTTAGGCCTTAAGGTTTTAACCAAATGTGTTAAATCTCTCTATTTATTTACACTTATATTTTTCTAAGCTTCACATGATGAATAAAATGTGTGTATAGACTTTGATTTTCCTTATACCAAATTATTATAGGATTAGACCTAATAGGTTTTTGATCCTATTCTATTTTAAAGAATCTAAATATATTTTGGAGAACATAAATTACATGTCCAATTATCCAAGACCCATCTTTTTAATAGTAATCACTTATCAATTTTCAACCTAGGGAGCATTTTTTATTTTAGTTTGATGTTTGATGGTCTTCCATAATATACCATCACCGTGTTTTATTTTAGATTAGTTTTTACTTGATCTTTGTTGTGTTTTAGTTTATTGTCTTATATCTAAATTCGTTGATTTTATATAATTTAAGGTTTTATAGTATTGAAAATTGATGTTATTTAGTTTTAAGTCTTATATTATATACTTTGTGAAGATATACTATTTAATGTTTTATTTCCAACACATGGTTGATGAATAAGAATTGTTGGATAGATAGACCATGTATGATTCAAGACACATTAGGGTGATGAGTTATTCCATGGTGATTCTAGGTATTATGAGAATTTTAGTTCTATAATTGTAGGGGATACCATAGTTTGGTAGGTAAATTAACTTAGACATCTCCAAGAAGGACTTATATTGGTTTCCACACATTTCCATGGTTGATGAAATTTCTATTATGGGAGTATTTTTTAGGGATAAATACTATGTAAGATTGTTCCATGTGGAGTGTTGGAGTATATGTGATATTATTGAAAACACATAAGTTTTAGTTAGTTTATATGTGATGGAAGAGACACATTTAGGATGAACAATAACACCCTAAGGTTCTATGTTCATCCACAGTGTCACTATGGATCAAAGGTGTGTAGTTACATTATTTTAAGGTGGATATTCCTTTAATTGGTAGGTATAACCCCTTAGGCATGAGTTCATAGGTATTACATGTATGGACATGTATAATTGATCCCCAATATTTTTTGAGGTCCATGAATGATCTGTGATTAATCCAGAGTCTGACTAACAAAATTGGGTATTGATGAAATGTTATCTAGGAAGGGATATAAACCCAAGGGTAATTTATCACCTTATGTGTTTCTCGATAGAAAATCCATGTGGATTATAACGATGAGGTTTGTTATATTAATTTTATTTGTAATGGAGAGTCACATGAATTATATAAGATAATGTACATAGCAAGGTGACATAACATCATGGATGAATAATCTTATTGAATAGGTTGGTTAAGGGAATCATAAATCACAGTACAGAGTGATCAATTCATGATGATGATATAGGAAAATAATTCCATTAATGACTCAAAATATCCAATGTTTTTATTTTCCAAATGGTGGCATTAGGATCAAAATAATTATAAATTCATTTATATTAGTTTCACAATTCTCTGGATTGTTTTTCCTAGCCCTTCTGCATCAATATCATGGTCAGACATAGAGATATATTATTAATTATAATAAATATGAATGGTTTTTTATGTACCATGGCTCTTTAAATCAATATTATTTATTTATGATGAAATTAATATTCAATATGGTTTGGTGTACCCTAATTGTTTTTCACCAAATAGTGAACACATTAACGTGGAAAGGAGATGTGACAAACCATTAATCTAACATTTCCCATGTAAGGGTCCAACAATTATAGCATGTCTTTTAATAAGTCAATAAAGTGAAATGTATGAGGGTAATTCCTCTAATATCTGTGCCATAATTTTAACCAAATATATATAAATTAAGAGTTCGGTGATAAAGGAATTGATTTTTACTCAGGACACTCCTTTTTCGTTTTAATCTTAAAAATATTTGAGTCTATTTCGATATAAGATTAATGTTTTATGATTTGGACTCTCATAGTCTAGTGTTTAAAGAAATAAATCATTACCAATGTGTATGTTGTTTAGGTTTATGACCCTCATGGACTAAATATGGGGGATGTTCACAATATCCCAAATAGGATTCCTAGAGCCAGAGGTACTCCATCATCCAGTTCATCTGGAATTGAAGATGTTGTAAATCACATCTTAAGGATCTCAGGTTTTGAGTAAGGATATGGGACACTCATAGTAGGGATTTCTTAAACCACACTCATGTGCTGGTTTCCTCCATTTTATTTCATGCTAACATCGATTATAATACATCCTTACAAACACATATATTTTTTTTTGATGGGTCTAATCCCTTATGTATCAGTATAATGAATAAATTGGGAGGTCTATTTTCCTTTACAAGGGACATATAAAGCTTCCCTCAAAATGATGTTATCAATAAATGAAGTGCGGTATATGGATTGGGGTGTTTTAATGGATTCATAGTGAATCATGTTCTCTATTCGACCCTGATATGGGTATGTTGGTCCTTTGATAAGAGATAACTATGTGTGATGGTATGAACTGTTTATAGTCATGTAGTGGGGACATATTTTCATCCATGATGTTGAACACCATTTTTTATGGACAAATTTGTTGTATAGTTTTAATGTCATACGACCATGATGTTTTCCATGAAATTTTTATCATTTTATAAGGATGTATTTGTTATTTAGTTTTAATTTCATTTGATATGGAATTATTCCTTATAGTTCAACATCATGTAATAAGGAAGTGGAAATATAAGTGAAAAATTAGGCACTATATATTACATGAAAAATCTGTAATCACATATATCTAAATCATATGGGAGAAAAATGGGCTTTTATAGAAAATCTCCTCTGCAAATTCGGTGTAGTTTTTTATTTTTTGTAGCTAGAGCCTAGATTGAATATCGATTCATCACTATGTATCCAATGATGAAATTAATCAGTACATAGATTGTTATTGAATGGGAAACTCTCTAAGAAGGTATGATCCATACTTATTGGTGGGAATTGTTTCCATTATTACTATAACAATTCCCATTATTGGATATCTGGGTGTCTATATATATCCTATCATATCAAGAATCAATAAATACATAGTTCTCTACTAACCATATAGTTTGACATCATACGGAATGGACATGGTCTTCCTAATGGTAAATTGGGTATTGTGGATGGACCCAAAGACAGTAATCTGTGTGTGAATATGTATACTATAATAGTAAGAATTAATCTGCCCACAGTTCTTAAGCACAAAGCTTCATGTGCATGTCCATCATATATGTAGGGAGGGGAAATTTTTATGCTATGTTGGGACTAGACATGGGATTAATGACATGGTAATATATATACATATATATATCATGTGTTGTTAGGAATCATGTAACATTTAGTTATTGAAAATAAATGTTTGGTAGGGGACCAATCATAAATACGGTTCTTCCTAGGCGATGTCCACATGAATCTTCATGATTATGTCCTGAAAAGCGGAATCAATCATACAATTTAACGTCATTTAGTGAAGAATCACAATACACTATTACTATTTTTCATTGAGGTATATGATGATCCTATCATGATTTTTTATGACTTTTTGGGTAGCTAATCCCTTACTTGGTTCTCTAAGGACATGTGAGCAATGATTTGTCTTATAAAAAAAGAATAGAGGCAGCCCATATCACTAGGTATATGCAATTATGGACAAGAAAATGGATTTTTGAATCAGGTGGTGACAAGATCATGTAATGGGGATGAGGCATACCTACACATATCATTGAAAATTATAATCCATCCATAAATATTTTTAGACACCATGTAATAGTTAATTTTAATTGGTAAGGGCATTAGACTTTTAGGTTAATGTCTTCCTGTATAGATGCGTGTCCCATGCAGTTAAAGGGAAGTATAACCATGGATTTGTGAATATTTATTTCCTACGGTAAGGAAAATATCACAATACATGAAGGAAAAGAATATTTTGGTTCAATTGAAGAATTTATTATTTGGTTTCACTATATGAACTATGATTTTAGAAATCATGGTACAAGTATCTCATATATGGAGAGGATCCTTAAGATGAGATAAATCTTACATGGTGATGGGGTAATATAATAAATCCCTCACAGAATCCTCTCTCATGTGCGATGAGTTGATAATGAGACATTGATTCTCGGGTAGTTTAATATTTTATATTGAGAAAAAGATATGTTATTCTATATAAAAGCATATTTCTAGGATGAGAAACATGTTGATTTTTAACATTTAATTACAATGATATTCTTGTGTAGTATAACATATTATAACAAGTATGACTCCAAAAAGTTTATCTTCATGTGTTATGGACATATCCATATAGTTATTTTTCATGTTGTTAGGAAGGACATGATTAGTCTAACATAAAAGAATCAGGACAACTCTTTATTTTTTATACTAATGTGGTAAGAATTATCTCTATTCAGTTTATCATTATGTGGAAAGTAAGAACTCTTTAATGTTTAACATCATGTGGTTTTGAAGAAATATGAAAAATTTAATTACATGTGGTATAGACGAACTCTATATAGTTTTACATCCTTTGGTTAGGATGAAATATGTATATTTTAAATCCATATGGTTATCATGAACCATGAATCTCCCTTTTTCAACTGTTTTGGACATCACAAGTGTATGTTAAAATTTGTATGTTCATGTGTGGGAGGATGATTCCAAATAATACTCTCCATACCTTCATGTCAACCACATCTTCATCAAATCATTATGTTTTTACCTGGATAAGAAATATATTTTACCACTATTTGTCACCAATTGATAATGGTAATGTTATTATGAAGGTTTATTTGGGAATAATATATCGTTAGCCATTTTATTTTGAGCATCTTCTTATTCTAAGCGGCCAGATATTTTTTTATCACTCTATATAATTATGTCTTAGAATTTACACCACTTTATGTTAACCTATCTGGAATATGGGAAGATTTTCTTGTCCATGGGAGATATCACAATATGGTGGTTTACCACCATGGATTTTTGGTGTATAGTGCATGTGACCCAACTTCAAAATTCCAGGATGAGGAATATCATGGTAATAATCACTTTATACATCAGATGAAGAGTCGGTATACTCTTCTTTTGTGGAAAATTATTCTCAAAAAAACATAATGACCCATGAAATCCAGCAGATTTGGCACATGAGCCTCACCCAACATCATGGGAGGATTATTCTATACCATCATTTGGGGTTTCTTAGGTATATAATCTCTTACTATTATGGATCTAAAATCTATATATAAAATTCTAGTGATAAGGGAATAAAATCCTACTTCGTAGAAGCTGTTAGATTATGTTCACGGTCTTCTCTGGAAAATTCTGTACTAATCACGAGTTGTGTTCAATTATCACGTAGTGGGCCTCAACAAGAATGGGGGAATCATCTTGATATTCAGCCTTTGGAGTATATGTATGGTCTTTTTTGATAGGATTGTGAGCCATTCCTGTGGAATTTATTTCACTCACATGGTGTTCCCCATGATGGAATGTGAATATGAGCCTAGTTTAAATATTCATTCCCCATATAAATGAGCTGACAAACCTCCATAATGGGAGTAGGTATATGAGCCTCCTCCCATAATCTCGTGGGATATTTTGAGTAGCCTTTTCGACATGAATATAATATTATCCCGATGAATGATTAACTCTAATATGATGAACCTTAACCAAAACACCTAAATGATCCCGATCCTAGGCATTTGGATAATTAAACCAGTCTTTTTTTGATAGAATTATAAACATGTTTGGAGGCATGTTACCTTATCTCATGGTGATCCCTCACAATAACGATGATACAAGCCAGACCTTGAACCTTTGGATAATTCCACCATATATTTATAATAGTTAAATGATGTTATTTCAAGGCATGTTCCACTCTTATATGGTGATCCCCAGTTGGAATGGGAATATGAGCCTGATCTGATGCCTCATAGTATACCTAAATATGCTGATAATCCTCATGGATGGGAGAAAGTATAAGGTTTACCTCTAAAGAATCAACTTATTCATAACGAATAGTTTTTCATGCATCCCTTGTTGTTGAGATAGGAATATTAACATATACATTCATCTTAATAAGAATATATTTGCAGAGTTCCTCTATTTTCTCAGAAATAACTAGAAATTAAACTCTGTATGTATAAGGATTTATGTATGTATGCACTCATGTTCCATGGTTTGTTAGTCTTTGATTTTGAATGAAGTTGTTGTATAAACCCACCCTTGTACTCCTTATGCCACAAAAATATGCCTATGTACTTCATGCATGGGGGAATGGATATTGTACTCCCGCATTACTATTGTAAGAATATTCTCGTAGACATTGTATAAACATAGAAGAGTGTTAGGATTCTCCCTCTAATCAAAAACCTTCTACATTTGAAAAGGTTTCATTAACACCATTATTTATGTTTTTATAGGGGTTGACCTATTAGAGAATTTCATTAATTGGAAACTGAGGGGGTATTAGTGATTTTTAGAAGTAGCATTGATTGAGATTGTACTGCATCAATGGTTCTTTTGGAAACTACAATTTCCTTCTGATGCTGATAAAGTATTCTAGTGATTGAAATGATTTAATTTTTTCATCCTATGACTGGGATGTGTTTTATGAAATTTTTCTTCATTTGTTGAGGATTTTAATATGGATATATGGGTTAATGTATAAGTTTAGTCATCCCTAAATATCTCATTATAATGAGTGTCATTCCATACATACTCCTAGAAATCTTATGATGTAAATGTCACATGTAAAGGGGATTTTTCATGTATTTAAATATCCTTAACTAAGGAATTGAACATAGGTGGATGGGGAATGATATAAGATCTAAAATATCTACTTATATCATTAGGATTACAATCAATTCCTATGTAGTTCTAGAATTTGGATGTAGATTGCTGTCATAATGAAATGACATCAGCCAAATAGATTAACATGACGTGGTAAGTACATGGTCCATGAACATTAATGTTTCTGATATGGAAGATTACAATTCAGTTTAACATAATTTTGAGAGGATGATGTTAATTCATTTTAAACGTCATATGTTAAGGATGATAGTAAATAACCAATCAGTACAGTAGCACTTGTAATATACTTTGGATAACTCTTATGCATATTACATGAGTTTCAGGATCCTTCAACACTATGAATCATACACAAAGTTGTATCTCCATCGAATACTTGAAGTCAGAGAAACTCTATATTGGGATCCTTAGTCATTGATAGTTTGGGAAATGAGTTTCATATCCGTTCAAACCTAACTCATTTGGATTATTTATTGTTAGAGGTTCAATAAAATCATTTTCTCGGGAATAGTAAATATTGATATAGAAATGATTTTTTATAAAAAAGTAGTGTTTATTCAATATTGTATTCATTTATAAATAAGTATACCATAGAGGTATATGGATCATTTTTACTACATAACATGTGTGTCCAGTTTAGTCTTCTGATGTGACTGGAGTAGGGATTCAATTGTCGGTGGTTCCAATATCCCCATGTCTATATGTACCTGAAGGCAATCATTAAATAAAATGTAACCATCTACTACATTACCAAAAATACATTGAATGTTAAATGTTTTCCCTGAACTAGAATGCCTTCCTTTCCTGGAATACTCATTAGTGACAGATCTATCAATAAAAGTTCCATGGAATAGTTTAAATATCTGGGGAAATATCTTCATAAGATGGAATACTATTTTTTATATTATATCTTGAGATGGGAGAAAATTATAGTTATACTAAATTTTATTTATACATAAATTTTCTTAGGGGTATGGTAGTTTTTAAATCCTAAGTTATAGAGACCATGTATTTATTGTTATGGGGATTGTTTCTGATGCAATGGGGGGGGGGGGTCTTTCATTATGTATAATCCTCCCACATATTAATAGAACCCGAATTCCCTAGAGGTTTTCCTCCATCATATTTGGTTATATGGATTATCTAATATTTTGGATAAAGGGGTAGGAAATGTGGAAATAATCTTTTCATTGTGGTATAGGGAGAGGTGGAACAATGTCAAGATTTCATCCAATGATGGAATTTCAAATATTACCATTCTCCAAACAATGTGGGATGGTGAACTTCACTACAGTGTAGGATTCCATAGGCATGTATGAGTATATCATCCTCAGATAGAGATATCAGAATTATTCCCATGATAATTTCCCTAATATCCCTATCATCTCATTGGATTTGAGTCATAGATTCTTCTATAAGAAATTAATTTCCACCATCAAGGGGAGGGATGGAATGGGCCATAAAAACACCCTATCCACATATAGTTGATGGTTTAGTGGGTGCTGTAGGGATTATGATGTGAACCCCAAAGACTGAATCATCTACTTACACTATACATATGAGGAATCACCATTACCCTCTAAAATAGAAATATTGTTTTGATCAACCTATGTAGATGATTAAAATATACTACCGAGTATTTCATTACCTATTCTAGTGGTAGAAGGTAATCCAACCTGCAATGAATAATATGCTTGTTGATGGGTATGATTATACTCCTCCTGAGAGTGCCCATTAAGAATGGATGAGTAATATTCATATCTTATTTATATCATATTTATTGAGATAAAAGTGTGTTGGTGATCCTTGTTAATGTTGTATATCATTTGTTGGGTGGGTGCATGGTATACCATTTGAGGGTTCAGTGAATATGCTACCATTTGGGGGGTCAATTCCAATGTTATTGATTGAGAGGTCAGTTCCCATGATATTGTGTGAGGATTTGGATCCCATAGAACCATTTTTGGTGTTGGTACCCATGGTACCATTTGACTGGTCGGTAACCATGATACTGTTTGGGGGGTCAGTGATCATGGTTCCATTTGAGGGTTCAATGGTAATTATACCATTTTAGTGGTCAGCACCAATTATTCAACTTGATGGGTTGTTGACATGGTAATATTTTTGGGGTTAGTTTCAATTTTTTAGATGATATAAATTTAAATTATGAAAAATTGAACCCATCAATATGGGATGGGGCAGTCATTGGGATTCAAAATTCACATAGGTTAGCTTTGATTAGTCATAAGGTCTTGGATATGGGTGATAATTTATAATTTATAGTCCACATACAGGATAAATTTATGGGCCTTTTCAAATTACTATTTTTAGGGATATAATACTTCTCTATAGATTTAGACTATTGATTCACATGGAAGACTATATTTCAAGGTTCCCTACATGGAGAGTTGGTGTACGAACATTCTCTTTTTTAGATCTGTATGGAATCTTGATATGATTACATTGATGATGACTTGAAAGGAGGAGAGACCTCATCAGCTAATCCTGATTGACTGAGTTGACATGATGATTTGCCTCATCCACATCCCTATATAAGGTAATTTATAAACTATCATGTTCATAGGATAAGCTCAAAAAAGGCCTTAATGTCATAGTAATTTCCATTTACTCCATTGAGGCCACTTGTGTGAAATAATGTCAATGAGAATTCATCCTCCAAATGATTTCATGGGCCAAATATAGTGTCAGGATGGATATATTGATGTGATAATACTTGTACAATTTTTTACCAACTGGTACTGGGTGTGCTGTGTTGGTGAGAGCATATGATGGGCCCTAGGTACAAATCCCCATGTCCAGCATTCTAACAATCCATTGACACATTTGTTGATGCAATTGTATTTTAAGTAATCTCAATGAAATAAGGGAAAATGTGACATATTATTAGTGAAACATCACATATAATGATACATGTTTGATATATGACATTTAAATTTTAAATGATAAATATTTGGTCCCATATTTTTATGAAAGGTTTAACAGAGTTAAAATAAACATGTTAGTTTCACCATTTTTTCACAATGAGCATTGATCAAATGGCACTAATGTGATTAAAACGACTATCCTTTTAACCTCTTGAAAGGTATGATAGAGTTAAATAATTTCACATTCGGTTCACCATTTTGTTTCATCAATAATGATATATGGATGGGCTGGTCCCAATTGTTTAATTCTAGTGGGTTCAATTCAATACTCTATCACACTGATTAGTTTTTCCAATTTTTTAGTATTCCATAAAAACTAGAAATGGATAGAACATCGAAAAATGAGCATTGAAGTACATTCCAAAGGCATGTGGTCCTTTCTGGTTTCACAACCAATGATGCATATGAACTCAAATTGGTCGAGATGATGGGATGACAAAATAATCATAGAATTTTGTGGAATTTTTTTTCTAGTATGAGAATCTCGTATATAATTATGATGTGTCAATGAAATATATCCAAAACCATGATATGAGACTATATATCTCAGTTAAGATGAATTTATTATGAAAATATATTAATATGAACAAATTCAGGCTTATCACTTAACCTCTATCACTATCTAATTTATTTATGATTCTGCTGATGATGGACTTATTCAGGTACACTTTATTTTATTGATGTCTAGAAAAGATGTTGATTTTTTTGAGATGGGATTGGACCACTATGATTCATCCTACATATACTTTGAAAATGGGTATAAAACCCCTTGTAGTTCATTTGATATTTTTTAATGTTGTGTGACTTGACTAATTAATGCAGTTGAATGTAATTCGTTAAGGATGTAAATATATAGCTTAGAGAACTGTGAGGATTCCTACACATCCTTTGTGAGATGAGAATATGAGTCTATAAATTGATAATAATGTGTATATATGTAATGAGTTATGAAACAATAGAGGACCTAGAGGGACATATACATATAAGATTGACCTAGATTTATTCAGTAAGGTTGTGGCCCATTGAGTGTAGATGAGATGTAATCAGACATACATCCCAATGTTGGGCCCACAAAAGGTAATACTCATCATGAAATTCATACAATCATCATCAAACACTAATCCCATGTGAGACATGCTCAGGTGATAATCCAGATATAGAATAATATCAAACATGTTGTGTGAGATGACATCCCTATGAGCCTTGTACAATTTTTTATCCCTTTGAGAGAAAGGATTGAATGATATATGAATGATGTGGTATGAATATGAGTCTTTTCTATGGAATACTAGTCATCCTCTATGATAACATGATTTTTATTCATCATAGTTTAGTTAATTCATAAACTGATTATGGGATTTTGGTACAAGGGAGATTCACCAGGATTGATATGTAAAATGATGCACATATATGATCCCACATAACATCTGTTGATGTATGATGAAGAGTGACCATCCAATGGTAATGATTGGATTATGATCGTTGAAATGATGGAGACATGAGGGGAAATACACCCAAGTGGATACCCATTGGATCCTGAAACGTAGGAAATAATCCTATGTATCCTATATATAGAGGGAATAAGAGTTCTCAAAGGTTATTCATCGACTAACCTGATGATGGGATAAGGTTGATATTCCCATTCAAATACATTTTTGTTATCCTATAGGATTTGAGAATGTTAGTGTCTTACTATACGATGGATTCCAAATTAATTACTATGTACACACTGAGGCTACCCATATATGACATAAATATCATATTATTTCACAAGTTAGGTCTGAAAGATGGGGGTTTCTATTATTTACTGGCCATCATGATAGCTTGACATCAATTGATTTTACATTAAATATTCCTTGGTTATTTGATCGACATGTCAGTTAATATTTTCCTAACAAGTCGAAGAAAATTGAATGATCCTATTGAATATTATGAGGTGGATCATATTATCTATAAGGATGTATATATAATGTATCATGTTTGAGGATGGTTCTTCTGGACGACATCTGTAAAGACCCGTAAATTTCAAGGAAATTTTTTTCTTAATTTTCTTTGGAATTTTACAAGAGCGCAGCTTCTGACGGCACCTGATTCCGAGGCCCGGTGTGCCCGGAATCATTTTCTGAAGTTTGGATCGGGTACATTTAGTGAACGAACGTGCGGGTTTTTCTATCTTTTGAACCGGTGCCCGGAATCGAATTCTGAGGGCACCGATGGGATCGCAGCGCCGATATTTTCTTAGAAACTCCTCTTCTGGAGTTGCGTTTTGCCTGGTGTGGTTTTTAATTTTTTGGGTTTTAAGTTATGAAATAAAATAAAATTGTGCGACAATTTTATTTTTCATTTCACTTGAAGCCGCTTGAAGCCACTTAAAAGCGGCTTAAACTGAGTTGAACCAGATAGGATACTATCCAGAAATATCCTACCCTCTTGGTAGGATATTTGTGAGGTGGGGCCCGCACGAGCCCCGTCGTTTCTTTCCGCTAAGTAACGCACCTGCGAAAACCCATCATTATGAAAGTCAACTGACGCGTTTTCTTAATTTCTTAATAGACCATTAAATTGGGCGGTTTATTTTCGTAAATTAAACGAGTTGTTTCTTTCGTTGAATTAATTCAACGAATTGATGGGTTGTTACTTACCCCCCCCCTTTCGTGTGTTGTCATAATAATAAAATAAGACCAACCTATCTTTTTTTGGAGGATTTCTCATTGAGACAGAATCCTTGTATCTTCTTCCTCCTTCGCGAAGAACGCGAAGAACGCCGAACCCGGAAATCGACGACGCGACGCCGTGATCCGTGATGCCGGCAACGTTCTTCTGCGACGTCTCTTCCTCCGCGACGGGTCTTCGATCAGCTGCTTGAGGTAAGAGTCTCGGACCTTCCTTTTTATCTTCTTCGTGGTTCTTAACCAAAACACGGATTTAATTAATTAAAATTAAATTTTCTGTTTCATGGTGCGTTGAGTTTGCCGACTCAACGCCGTGTTCCACGACGACGCGACGCCTTCCCGCGACGACGCGACGATCCCCCCTCTTCCGCGACAAACAATTCCGCCAAGAACGCTCACGCGCGACGACTCCGAGGTAGAGATTTTATAATTTTGAAATACCCCTCTTTATATTCCCGTGAACGTTCTTTAAAAATTAAAGAACCGGTTTCAAATGAACAATTTTATTTTATTAAAATTGTCGGTTCATGCGTTGAACAATTTCTCCCGTTGTTTTTATCTAACAAGGACAGTGCGGGTCAAACGAACACAGCCCGACAACCCTCCGCTGTTCTTCGTGTTTTGCAGATTTGGCGGGCGACGACAGAACGTGCCGCAACGGATGTTTGATGATCCCGCAGTGAAGAACAGAACCCGGGAGGAACAACGGCGCAGACGGGAAGGAAAACGGGCCACCGGAGCGACTCCGGCGGCCCGCGGAAGCTGGTGGTGGCGCGGGTCGCCGGTGCGGCGGCGCCTGCGGCCGGAGGCGGTGGCACCCCGCGGGTGTCCAGGGCGACACCCCGCGGGTGCCCGGGGTTGTCCCACGGCACCCCGCGGGTGTCCAGGGCGACACCCCGCGGGTGTCGCGGGGTTGTCACGCGGCACCCCGTGGATGTCAAGGGTGACACCCCGCGGGTGTCGCGGGGTTCTCACGCGGCACCCCGTGGGTGTCCAGGGCGACACCCCGCGGATGCCGCGGGGTTGTCACGAGGCACCCCGCGTGTGCCGCGGGGTTGTCACGCGGCACCCCGCGGGTGTCCAGGGCGACACCCCGCGGGTGCCGCGGGGTTGTCATGCGGCACCCCGCAGGTGTCCAGGGCGGCACCCCGCGGGTGCCGCGGGGTTGTCCTGCGGCGCATCCGGCTGTCTGGCCGACACCCCGCGGGTGCCGCGGGGGTGTCACGCGGGGCGGCGGCTTTCCCCCGCGTCGGCCGCTCGGCCGCTCGGCCGAGCCGAGCCGGACCGGCCCTTGCCGGGCCGGGCCAGGCCAACCGGGTCGGACCCGACCCGGTTCGGGCCAACCAGGGGGGGTCGGGACGGGTCAGCCCGGGCCCGGACCCCCGTCTTCGGACGACTTTCGTTCAAACGCCCGTAACTTGAGCTACGGGCCTCCAAACGACTCGCCGTCAGCGGAAACACAATCCTTGGAGCAAGACGGTCGTTTCGGTTTATCGCACTCAAGGTTTCTGAATACATTGGGTTCGGCCGGGTTGGTTCGTACACGAAACCAACCGAGCCCTCGGAGCGGAAACGCTCATATCTTGAGCTACGGACGTCCGATTGACGTGCTGTCAGCTTTGTTAGTTTCCTCTTAGTGAGACAGATCTTTTGGCTCACTCCTCCCGAGATTTGGACGCAAGTGGAGTACGGTCGGGTTGGTTTTTCCTTAAAAACCAACTGGGCCCCTGGGACGAAAAAGCCAATAACTCACAGACCGGGCGTCCGATTGACGCGTCGTCTATTGCGTTGAGTTCCTGTTGACGATACGGAACTTTTGGCATCCTTCGCCCTAGTTTTGGATACAGTTGGTAGTGGCCGGGTTGGATCGCACCCGAAATCCAACCAGGCCCCTGGAACGGAAAAGCTGATATCTTTCAGACAGGACGTCCGTTTGACGAACCGTCAGCGGCGTTGACGATCACGTTGAGAAACGGTCCCTATGAGTATACCCTATGAGAGCTCGGGATACAGTTGAGATACGGCTGGGTTTGGTTCGCTCACGAAACCAACCGGGCCCCTGGGACGAAAAGGCTAATAACTCACAGACCGGGCGTCCGATCGACGCGCCGTCTGTTGCGTTGTGACCCCTGTGACGAGGCGGTCCTTTGAGTTACTTCTTCGTGGGACCTTGAGATACTGGGAGTATCGACTTGCAGCTCGTGGAGCGGACCCTCCCAGAGTCGAGCGTGCGGAGTACGGAGACCGTGTAGCCGACTGAGACCTGACGACTACTTGACCGACTCGACTTGGAGTGAGTCGACTAGCCCAGTGGACGGAGCACTACTTTGTTTGGGTGCAGACCCATGGCGGACGGAGCACTACCTGTGTGATAGTGCAGACCCGCGGTACTCGTCCGGAGAGTACCTCAGCAGGCTACTAGGGGGTGTGCACTACTGTGTTTGGGTGACATACCTCGGCGGGAAGCACTACTGTGTTTGGGTGGCTGGCCCGCAGTACTCGACAGGAGGAGTACCTCAGCAGTCTTAGGTTAGTGAGCAGTACCTCGGAGTCGTGACAGGACCACTATACACTCTAGAGACGGAGCTCTTCAGTAGTTACGGTTTCGATAATGATAATCCTGGTTTGAGCTGAGACTTTTGACCTTTGTGTTTCCTCATGATTGAGATGGGTTACTTGATAACTTAGTTATATGTATGGGAATATACCTAAGTAGAGGTTATCTGTTGAGATCTTCTTTGTGGTTATCCTTGTTGGATTTAGTGAGACCTTGAGGGTCTCGGGGTCCCTACTGAGTATCGTTATACTCACCCCTGCACGGGCAATGCCCGCATCTCATTGTGTTGGTTGCAGACGACAGGCAGTGCTGACGGAGGCCGAGTGTTCGAGGACTGGACGGTACCCGGAGGTGGACTACACGACAAGTCAGTGTCCGGAGGTGGACTTCACGGCGAGACGACACTCGGAGGAGGTTGACGGACGAGAGCACTGTGGAGGCTATCTGTACCTACCCTTCAGGTAGGATTCATGGTGGACGATCCAGGAGCTGCGCCATCTATACCTACCCTTCAGGTAGGATCCGAGGAGGACGACCCGGGATCCGCTTCCGTCCCTCCAGCTGTTGTCTTTTTCTGTTGTACTTTGTTCAGTTGTAGTTGTACATTCCTTTGGGTTTGTATTCTGGCCCATTTACTTTTCAGCACTTCTTTTTGTACTTAGTGTTTTACTTCCGCTTGTAATCTGTGGTGTTTTGTTACTTTTATAAAGGCAATGCCTTCCCAGTTATCGGGATTTATGCCTTTGGTGCTAGTCGCCAGCCCCTGGCCTATGGAAGGCGGGCTTGGGGTAGTCACGGCACGGGCCCCGAGGACGAGTCGTGAAAAATTGGTATCAGAGGTGGTCGGATCTACCGCAGACTCTGATCTTTCTTTCTGTGAAGCAATAGTGTTAAGGGTACCGAGTGTGGTTTTCAGTTCAGGGAGTCCAGTGTTGGTGCGGGCGGCCGACGTATCCATACACCAAGACCCTGGCAACTGATTTTCGACTTTGTGCATGAAAACACTATTTGCGTGTGTGTTTTCAAAGGTTTCCCCTTAAAACAGCTCAAACCAGATCAGCTCACCAGGTATAATCATTTGACCGTGTTATGTTGTTTCTTTCAGGATTACTTTTCTCGGACGACTAGCTAGAGCCCAGAGGGATGTGCGT
Organism: Viscum album; assembly: GCA_963277665.1. Classification (NCBI taxonomy): domain Eukaryota; kingdom Viridiplantae; phylum Streptophyta; class Magnoliopsida; order Santalales; family Viscaceae; genus Viscum; species Viscum album. The sequence continues at coordinate 1,186,349,215 of OY728122.1, forward strand.
GCTGACAGCCTGTCGAGTGACGAGGCTTCGGTACAGGGCCCTCTTGCAGTTGAGGCACCAGCGGAGGCGCCAGCGGTACAACCATACATTGGGCCACTGATGCCACCAGCCCCAGCAGTAGGCGATGCCCGCTACTTGAGTACACTGCATGAGTTCCAGCGCCAGAGGCCACCCAGGTTCGGGGGAGAGACGGACCCGCAGGCGGCTGAGGATTGGCTGGAGGCTGTGGTGGGAGTCTTCAGGCTAGTGGGGACGCCATCAGACTTCATGGTGACCTTTGCTGCCAGCCTTCTTCAGGCAGCAGTAGGCAGGTGGTGGAGCCACTTGTCCCAGTTTTGCGATGGGATGTCTTTCACATGGGAAGACTTCGATACCTTCTTCAGGGTGGAGTTTGTGCCAGTAGCTCTACACCCCGAGCGTGTTCAGGAGCTGCTGCCTTTGCCGCATGTTTTTCGATCAGAAGCCGAGTCATCTGTGGGCAGTAGACAGATGATGCAGAGGTCCAGGAGGACCAGACCAGCAGTTGGGCGATCTCGGGTTTTAGGACCGGTGGTGCGAGGCACCCGGGGTGGGGTCAGAGCCAGGCGTGCCAGAAGTAGACTGTGTTACTCGTGCGGTGGAAAGGGGCACCTGACACGTGACTATCCGACTCCTCGTACATTTGATCCATAGGCTTTTGAGGAGCCACCGAGGTAGAGGAAGCGAAAAATGCTTGAGCAACAGTAGAGCAGTGGACAAGGCAGTAGAGCTCCTGGAGCAGGTGGATATGAGCGGAACTAGTGGATACGTCTCTTGTACTTCTAGTTCCAGGTTGATGTTGTTTTTGTGTCTTTGTACCATGAGCTGCAATAAAATAAAGACACTTATCTTGTGATGTTTGCTTTCCTGTCCTCTTTTGTGATGTTTCTAAGTGGTTCTAGTTAACACTGTTGACTTGACCCTCACTTTCGAAATTCCTACTGGAGGAGACCCAGTGACCTCACACTGATGCCGACAGTGTGACTCGACCCTTGGAGGCGAGAGTGACAGTTGGATCTCTTAGTAGTTACGTCGAGGCCTTACGACGTCATCCATGGCATGAATGCATCCTTCATGCCAGGATTGACTATATTAGGCAATGGGCGTGGTTCATCTAGAGAGGGGATGAGACCAGGTTTCTCTTTTCGGCAAAGGAGAAATTTTAGCAGCTCTTCCAGATCGTATGCAAAGGAGGTGCAGTTCATCCAGGAGAGGATGAAGACAGCACAGTGCAGTAAGAAACAGGAAACCAGTGCCAGTCTTAGAGACTCGGGCATGTTAAATGTTTCAAGAAGAGGAAGCTTAAAGGAGAGATGAGTCTATAAAGTAGCCGACGTGGAGGCACAGCTAGGAGAGCAGCATGAGGTGGTGTACATCCTAACATGGTACAACCACCCGCCTTAGTTATTCCCGCCAGGCTCAGGGAGCTGGAGGGAGGTGGAATAATGCGGCTGCATGCAGTCAAGAAGTGTGACCCAATGGCTCTAGAAATGATTCAAGGGACAGTCTGTGTCCACTACTAGTTGCTGTAGTAACAGACGTTGATATGAATCATTCCTCACTTTCACAAATCTTGTTCCAGACCTAGAGTTTCCGGTAAGCCGTGGAATTGACCCTCACGTCTGGAGATACCTTGAGAGGAGACTCGATAATCACATTTACGACGACGGTGTGGTCAGACCCTCGAGGCGAGAGTTCTGGTTGGAATCTCTTGGTGGCAGCGTCGAGGCCTTATGACGTTAGTTTGAGTATGGAGTGGGCAATAACTGTTCATACTCAAATTGACGGTTTTAGGCAAACGTCGGGATGGGTTTTCCTTGGTCGGCGGAAAAGGAAACCCTAGGCAGCGCAGGGTAACTCTTGCATAGGAGGGTGTGACCGATCACTCTTGAGTCGGTCAACCTTACTCTCGTGGCAGCAGTCGTTTTGAGTTTCAGTTCCAGCAAGAATTGGAGACCTCTGGAGTACGAGGATGATGATCGCGTCCTTATACGGGTCTCACCTCGACGAGGGTTACGGAGATGTGGCCAAGGTGGAAAGTTATCTCCGAGGTTCAACAAACCTTTCTAGGTCCTCAGCTGGGTAGGCGGGATGGTTTACCACTTGGTCCATCCACCTCAGTTGCACTAGGTGCACGACGTTTCCACGTATCTCAGCGGAGGAGATACGTGCACGACCCGACACAAATCTTTGACCATGGGGAGCTGGTCTTTGGTGATGAGGTGACTTTTACGGAGTTGCCTGTGGGGATAGAGGATCGACAGGAGCGGATCCTAGGAGGATGGTCGATTCCTCTTGTGCACTTTCTTTGGCAGCTTGGGGACCTCCAGGAGAGCACTTGGGAGTGGAAGGCTCAGATGCGTGCTCAGTACCGCCTTTGTTTCCCTAAGTTTGTGTTGGAGCTTTACGGGGATGTAAAGCCCTATGGTGGGAGTAATGTAAAGACCTGTAAATTTCAAGGAAATTTTTTTCTTAATTTTCTTTGAAATTTTACAAGAGCGCAGCTTCTAACGGCACCTGATTCCGAGGCCCGGTGTGCCCGGAATCATTTTCTGAAGTTTGGCTCGGGTACGTTCAGTGAACGAATGTGCGGGTTTTTCTAACTTTTGAACCGGTGCCCGGAATCGAATTCTGAGGGAACCAATGGGATCGCATCGCCGATATTTGCTTAGAAACGCCTCTTTCGGAGTTGTGTTTTCCCTGGTGTGGTTTTTAATTTTTTGGGTTTTAAGTTATGAAATAAAATAAAATTGTGCGACAATTTTATTTTTCATTTCACTTGAAGCCGCTTGAAACCACTTAAAAGAGGCTTAAACTGAGTTGAACCGGATATGATACTATCCAGAAATATCCTACCCTCTTGGTAGGATATTTGTGAGGTGGGACCCACACGAGCCCCGCCGTTTCTTTCCGCTAAGTAACGCACCCGCGAAAACCCGTCATTATGAAAGTCAACTGACGCGTTTTCTTAATTTCTTAACAGACCATTTAATTGGGCGGTTTATTTTCGTAAATTAAATGAGCTGTTTCTTTCGTTGAATTAATTCAACGAATTGATGGGTCGTTACTTACCCCCCCCCCCCCTTTCATGTGTTGGCATAATAATAAAATAAGACCAACCTATCTTTTTTTGGAGGATTTCTCGTTGAGACAGAATCCTTGTATCTTCTTCCTCCTTTGCGAAGAACGTGAAGAACGCGAAGAACGCCGAACCCGGAAATCGACGACGCGACGCCGTGATCCGCGACGCTGACAACGTTCTTCTGCGACGTCTCTTCCTCCGCGACGGGTCTTCGATCGGCTGCTTGTGGTAAGAGTCTCAGACCTTCCTTTTTATCTTTTTCGTGGTTCTTAACCAAAACACGGATTTAATTAATTAAAATTAAATCTGCTGTTTCATGGTGCGTTGAGTTCGCCGACTCAACGCCGTGTTCCGCGACGACGCGACGCCTTCCCGCGACGATGCGACGATCCCCCTCTTCCGCGACAAACAATTCCGTGAAGAATGCTCACGCGCGACGACTCCGAGGTAGGGATTTTATAATTTTGAAATACCCCTCTTTATATTCCCGTGAACGTTCTTTAAAAATTAAAGAACCGGTTTCAAATGAACAATTTTATTTTATTAAAATTGTCGGTTCATGCGTTGAACAATTTCTCCCGTTGTTTTTATCTAACACGGAGGGTGCGGGTCAAACGAACACGGCCCGACAACCCTCCGCTGTTCTTCGTGTTTTGCGGATTTGGCGAGTGACGACAGAACGTGCCGCAACGGATGTTTGATGATCTCGCAGTGAAGAACGGAACCCGGGAGGAACAACGGCGCAGACGGGAAGGAAAACGGGCCACCGGAGCGACTCCGGCGGCCCGTGGAAGCCGGTGGTGGCGCGGGTCGCCGGCGCGGCGACGCCGGCGGCCGGAGGCGGCGGCACCCCGCGGGTGTCCAGGGAAACACCCCGCGGCTGCCGCGGGGTTGTCACGCGGCACCCCGCGGGTGTCCAGGGCGGCACCCCGCGGGTGTCGCGGGGTTGTCACGCGGCGCGTCCGGCTGTCTGGCCGACACCCCGCGGGTGCCGCGGGGGTGTCACGCAGGGCGGCGGCTTTCCCCCGCGTCGGCCGCTCGGCTGAGCCGAGCCGGACCGGCCCTGGCCGGGCCGGGCCAGGCCAACCGGGTCGGACCCGACCCAGTTCGGGCCAACCAGGGGGGGTCGGGCCGGGTCGGCCCGGGCCCGGACCCCCGTCTTCGGACGACTTTCGTTAAACGCCCGTAACTTGAGCTACGGGCATCCAAACGACTCGCCGTCAGCGGCAACGCAATCCTTGGAGAAAGACGGTCGTTTTGGTTTATCACACTCAAGGATTCGGAATACTTTGGGTTCGTCCGGGTTGGTTCGTACACGAAACCAACCGGGCCCTCGGAGCGGAAACGCTCATATCTTGAGCTACGAACGTCCGATTGACGTGCCGTCAGCTTTGTTAGTTTCCTCTTAGTGAGACGGATCTTTTGGCTCACTCCGCCCGAGGTTTGGACGCAAGTGGAGTACGGTCAGGTTGGTTTTGCCTTAAAAACCAACCGGGCCCCTGGGACGAAAAAGCCAATAACTCTCAGACCGGGCGTCTGATTGACGCGCCGTCTATTGCGTTGAGTTCCTGTTGACGATACAGAACTTTTGGCATCCTTCGCCCGAGTTTTGGATACAGTTGGTAGTGGTCGGGTTGGATCGCACCCAAAATCCAACCGGGCCCCTGGAACCGAAAAGCTGATATCTTTCAGACTGGACGTCCGTTTGACGAACCGTCAGCGGCGTTGACGATCACGTTGAGAAACGGTCCCTATGAGTATACCCTATGAGAGCTCGGGATACAGTTGAGATACGTCTGGGTTTGGTTCGCTCACGAAACCAACCGGGCCCCTGGGACGAAAAGGCTAATAACTCACAGACCGGGCGTCCGATCGACGCGCCGTCTGTTGCGTTGAGACCCCTGTGACGAGGTGGTCATTTGAGTTACTTCTTCATGGGACCTTTAGATACATGGAGTATTGAATTGCAGCTCATGGAGCGGACCCTCCCAGAGTCGAGCGTGCGGAGTACGGAGACCGTGTAGCCGACTGAGACCTGACGACAGCTTGACCGACTCGACTTGGAGTGAGTCGACTAGACCAGTGGACGGAGCACTACTTTGTTTGGGTGCAGGCCCATGGAGGACGGAGCACTACCTGTGTGATAGTGCAGACCCGCGGTACTCGTCCGGAGAGTACCTCAGCAGGCTACTAGGGGGTGTGCACTACTGTGTTTGGGTGACATACCTCGGCGGGAAGCACTACTGTGTTTGGGTGGCTGGCCCGCGGTACTCGACAGGAGGAGTACCTCAGCAGTCTTAGATTAGTGAGCAGTACCTCGGAGTCGTGACAGGACCACTGTACACTCTAGATACGGAGCTCTTCAGTAGTTACAGTTTCGATAATGAAAATCCTGGTTTGAGCTGAGACTTTTGACCTTTGTGTTTCCTCATTATTGAGATGGGTTACTTGATAACTTAGGTATATGTATGGGCATATACCTAAGTAGAGGTTATCTGTTGAGATCTTCTTTGTGGTTATCCTTGTTGGATTTAGTGAGACCTTGAGGGTCTCGGGGTCCCTACTGAGTATCGTTACACTCACCCCTGCACGGGCTATGAACGCACCTCGTTGTGTTGGTTTTAGACGACAGGCAGTGCTGACGGAGGCCGAGTGTTCGAGGACTGGACGGTACCAGGAGGTGGACTACACGACAAGTCAGTGTCCAGAGGTGGACTTCACGGCGAGACGACACTCGGAGGAGGTTGACGGACGAGAGCACTGTGGAGGCTATCTGTACCTACCCTTCAGGTATGATTCGTGGTGGACGATCCAGGAGCTGCGCCATCTGTACCTACCCTTCAGGTAGGATCCGAGGACGACGACCCAGGAGCCACTTCCGTCCCTCCAGCTATTGTCTTTTTCTGTTGTACTTTGTTCAGTTGTAGCTGTACTTTCCTTTGGGTTTGTATTCTGGCCCATTTACTTTTCAACACTTCTTTTTGTACTTAGTGTTTTACTTCCGCTTGTACTCTGTGGTGTTTTGTTACTTTTATAAAGTCAATGCCTTCCCAGTTATCGGGATTTACGCCTTTGGTGCTAGTCGCCATCCCCTGGCCTATGGAAGGCGGGCTTGGGGTAGTCACGGCACGGGCCCCGAGGATGGGTCGTGACAACATCATAGGACCCGAGTGACATTTCCAATAATCCAACACATGATATCGGGCAACTTATCCCAAAGAAATCACAGGACTCATCCAGTTTGTTTGCGATACCATCACACGATGTTTGATGATGTTTCCAAAGGATATAAAAACCATATGAAATTCCATGGAGTCATCACCAACACTAATTGGAAATATTTTGTGGGAATAGTGATATTCAATGAGAAATGACATGGGGGAGATGCATAACCCATGATGATATGTGTGGATTTCAATATGAATGTTGGATGGAATTATTTGGAGTGGATCATGAGATTAGTTGAAATATATCAGCAGGGTAATTAATTAAACATGATGAAATGTATATATTTCATGATGAAAACATGATGAAACTTTTTGGTGTGTGTTCAGATAGCTGTTGTTACTTGTCTATTGGCTGATGCATGACCTGAGCTGACATGTCTGGTTATCATAGTGAAAGTCGTCTAACTTGGCCAAGGGGAATCATAAGAAGTAACTAACATAATATGATCTATCATGAGACTCATATTACATTAACAGGTGCTACTATATATTTTGGGTGATATCTATATATGATATTTTGAGGGGTGGATTACTATCAAGGAGGGTTTCACCAATCATGGTAGGCATGCTCATGGGATAGCATGAGATTTTCTCTAACATGTCCATGGGACTTCACATGAAATAATTATTATCATAATGTTCTTTCAAGATATCTTATTGACATGTTCAAGTGTTTTCAGATGACATGGTTGGTTCATGTGTAGTGCAATATGATTGGGTTATATGTTCTTCTCATAATCCTATCATATTTTTCCCCTTTTTCTAGACCATTATGTTTTAAATCCCGTAGATTTGTTCATTTTTTACTTATTTTGGGTTTTACACAATCTAGTAGGAATGGGGTAAGTTATTCATGAGAATCGATTGAAGACATTCACAAGACCTATTAGTGAGAACATGAAGTTATAATGCATGTTACATGACTGCTACTATATTTCAGTAATTCATACCTATTGGAAAACATACTATTCATGAGATCAGCCACTCCAAGAAATCATCTTCGATGTTGATGCATGGTTCTAATGATTGTTTGTATGAATATTATTTTTTTCATGATATGATGGGGGATTTATATGAATCTCCACCACAGTTATTCTCCACATGTTTTGGCATGTATAACATGAATACAAGATCGTGTTCTATGTGTGAACAATAGTGGTCAAAGAAAATCACATTATCCATCATTGACGTGTCATGTCAGCTATAAAATATCCTAGGGAAATGTATGGTAATTTCAATGATAAAATAATATATTTTCCCTATGGAAAAATATTTTTAGAGAAATACTTCTTGGACATATCAAAATCATTTTTATGACGGTTGTGACATGCTAGTGGACTTTTATAGAACTAGGAGGACAAATAAATGGTTCTTAGGTGATTTAACGTGGGCTACATTAGTTCATTTCATGTGTTTTATGACCACAATAGGCTCCCTCATTTCTCACTATTTTATTTCCTTTTTTTATTTAACATTTGTTTTGGAAGTTGAGATATTGTAGGAATGTTGCCAAGAAAAATCATTATCTAGATCCATGATGCATGAATTCACTAATAACTGTTCTTTTGCTGATGCACAATAAATTTTTTGAAAAACAATTATGTTAGAATTATGATGAAAAGGGATACGTAAATATTTCATAGGACTGTATAATCCCTTTCGCGTGATAATGTTGTCATGCCCCAGAACTATTATGCAAGTAGGTAGAAAATTCACCAAGGATTCTAATATATCTTGCAAATTGCAAAGGGGTATCACATGAGTATTATGAATTCATGGTATTCCCAACATTCAGAAATATAATTTTAGTTTCTTATATAACAATGTTTGGGAATGTTAAGATATTTTATGAATTGTTTTGAGGATAATAATTCCCCCTATAGATGATGTGTCACATGTCTAATAAAGGGTCTTGTGGTGATTTATAATAACATTATGTAAATTAACTTTTATTTTTATTATGAAGAAAAATAGGGAGCTCAAGGAATACGAGACATTTACAATGATATTTATATGACTGGGGTGATATTATAGTATGATTTTGAATGACCATGATTTCATTTCACTGTAGATTTTGCGTTGTTTTGTGGGATACATGAGGGATTTGTATGAGTTTTATGACCACAAGTGGCTCCCGCCATTTCCCTCCATTCTTTTTTATTTCTTATCATACAAAGGATTGATGGAATTATATTTATATTTAGTGTTTTATACAAAACATACCCTCCCCATCAACGATACATCACATGATCAAAAAATGGTCTAGTATTGATGTGAGGAAACAACATAGAAAAAACCATTATTTGTCGCACACACCATTTCCTAGTCATTTACTCTGCTTTCATGATTGTTTCTTGATATAAATATGACAAGTATAAATTAACAAGTATAGTTTCCTATATTAGATTATTGTGTCACCTGTTGATTGATATATCTCATGTGACACAAAAACATTGTCAAGTATACTCACACTGAATTACAGTTTATGGCTCGAATGGTCCTTGATAGATCTTACAACGACATTAATTTTTTTATCACATAGTCCCTTTAATCAACTTTTATATGTCTCATATTCAAGGATTGATCTAATGATTTAATGTTTACAATTTTACTCATAGTCACTTTGTTATCCATTAATGATTCACATGTTCACTGATAGATCTCACGAAATCCTGAAAACATTTTCAAAGAATGATTATTTTTATGAATTCAGTGGTTCAAATATTAAATAATAGATATCATGATTTAATATGTTAGTTGTAAAGGATAATCACTCTTCTAAACATTGATGTGTCACATTTTCATTGATTGATCTCATCATTACCTGAAAACAATGTTATAGGCTATCTTTTTACACAACATTGATGTCTCACTTATTCAATGATGGATATCATCATTGAATGAGGATAATATCTGGGATAGACTCTTTGACCATTTTGGATAGGTCACATATACCTGGTTGTATAATGTTATACCAAGGCTATGGGAGTTTTCATGTTATGATCATATGCCAAATCTTACATGGCTAGTGTGTCCAGAAATCACATAAATAACTCATATCCCAATCCCAAAAAATATGTGCATGGAATATTTATCCTCTTAGCATGATAATATCACATGAAACTAGGATATTTTCATGAATACATGAATACTTCATGTGTTCAGTTTGGACATCTATTAGAATATAATGGGTTGTTGATTCTTGAAATCTATTTATTCTCGGTATTTAAAATGCATAAAATAAATTAATTAGGTTTTGATGATATCCATATGATGAGTTTTTTCCACAATAAATTATATAAATGTTATATAGTAATTTAATATTCCTATGGACAATGTAGTTACCATGTTATGTTCTTGGTTTTATTTTTTCAAGAAGGAATGTCAGAATCTGAGCATTTAGTTGAAGATGAATACAAATATCAGTTATCTATCATGTGATATTCTCGACATACATCATCCCACAATAAACATAAGGCCCCAGCCATAAACCTTACTTAATCTTTAGTTAATACGAGATTACACATTGAGGATCTTTTCAGGTTTAGAGTTTTAGAGAATTAGATCATAAAAGATGCATTACATTGCACATTTAAAAAAAGTGGTTACATCAAGATAGTATTCATTTTTTTCATCAACGGAAACATATTTAAAATAAAACATGGATTCTTTCTTGAAACTTCCTTGACACTATCATCATATCATGTACCTTTCCCTTTACCTGTGAAAAACATTTCAACAAAAACTTGGGATGAGCATAAGAAGCTCAGTAAGGGTTATAAAAATATGGAAAGGAAACATGAGTTCATATATACATAAGAATGAAATCATACTTTACCCATAAAACATAGGCACTTTAACATACCTCATCAAATCATGAATAAATCTTAGAAATCATAAGACATAAAAGGGAACTTGAGGCATTCATAACATTCTTACGTAGGGAGTAACCCTCTTGGTTATGTTTGGAATACCCACCATAGGATATTCCCTAAATCTCTTCGTAGAAACCTTAACGTTTCACTCCTTCGTGTTACCCAATTCATTCGAGAGCTATATCGGGCTCACCCGCACTTAGTTTATCACGGAACCACCCATCTTCATAAAAATGCCCAAGAACCATAACATAATCATAGAACATAACTTAATCATAAAGGAAAGATAGCATTCCCACATTGCAATAACAATATAACATTTTAAGATATTAAAATAATGAATCCATTCTAAAAACCATTTTCAAGACCATTTAAAACATTTAATAAAAATATTTGTAAATCAAAGTGTCCCATACCACATTGATGTTTTTTAAATTTTAAACCAATAATATCAAAATAAATAAATCCTTAAAACCATTTTGAAAACATGGATATTAATGAGATTTATTTATAAGATTAAATCATTAAAACATTTAAAACGATATTTTAGTTAAAGTGTTTTTAACAAAATGAGAGACACTTGAATACAATACATGAGGAATAACATTTAATCAAAAAGTTATAATATCATGAAAATAAAGGGATTCATGATATAATATTCCAAATGAAAGTATATACACTATATAAGAGTGAATTGGTGCATAACAATAATAAAGTCTCAATGGAAATGAAAATTGGGATGAAATCCATTATAAAGATGGTATCCTTAAATTAAGGATAAATCAATCTCATAATTATGTCCGACAAATATAAATACACCCAATATAAGTGGATATTAAGTGTAAAATAATAAAAGGTCATTAACACGTATTCAAAGGATGACATATTCAATAACTACATGTTGAACCCAAAGAAATCGAAATTGGGTTAAGAAGTTCCCTTGACATCCTAACGGTGTCACATCAAATTTTAGAAAAAGGGTTGATGAGAGAGATAAAATGTATCTCATCACTTGGACATAAAATTTACGGCAATAAGGATATATAATAACATATCCCCCACATAATAAGATGAAAATTAAAAGATATAACAAAAGAAATCTTTTAAAAAGAGGAGGGTGAAAGGTTCCCTTACTGATTTGGGTAAATTTCGAAACGTACTCCCCATGAAAGAAGGACTATACAACATTGTTGTAAATACTCATAAAAGAAAGTATTTTACACAAAGAGAAGAATAATGGACATTACATACACCACTAAAAAGGAAATATTGGCAAATGTAGGATGAATCTCACGAAAACACAAAGTGAGATAAAAATCCCCTTATGAAATTTCGGCAGCCTAACGACACCAATTAAATCTTCCAAACTGGATTTATGAGAGAAAATAGGGTCTCTCATCATATGAACATAAATTTTACAGTAATAGTAATATAAAATAACATCCCAATCATAATAAAGACGAGCTTAAAAGGAATGACATAAAAGAGTGTACTTAAAAAGAAAGAGAGGGGTTAGATCTCTTATGAAAATTCGGCAGCCTAACGGCGCCACTCAAAACATCCAAAATGGATTGATGAGAGAGAATAGGTTCTCTCATCATATGAACATAAAAATTACAGTAAGAGTAATATAAAAGAACATCCCAATCACAAGAAATATGAGCTTAAAAGGAATAACATAAAAGAGTGTACTTAACAAGAAAGAGAGGAGTAGGATCACATACCTCAAGTCCAACTTGTCTTGTTCGTTTCTTTATATTCCTAAATAATAAACTTTGGTAAATTTATAATTGATTAAGGACCTCCTATAAAGATTATTATTCAGTTCATATCACATATATTAATGTTATAATAATTTGTTAATAATATGAGTTCATATCAGGCATTTTTGTCGATGTTTGGTACATGAGTCAAAAATGAACTTGTTTGAAAAATGATTGTCCATGTAGTTATAAGTAAATAATTTCCCAAATAGTATTAATGATTAAGATATCATATATATCCAGTACATATTCATTTTATAATATTCCAAATCATTTGGAGATAAAAAATGAAAAGCACCGTTCATGGAGACGGTATGCCGTACGTACACATGAACGCTACTTTCATTTTTTCTTTGTCATATTAATGGAATTAAAAATAAATGATATATATATATATATTATAATTAAATTATAATATATATGTTATATAGGTCACATATGTTCATTAATTTCATTCTTTATCCATTCCATGTATTGCATGTACGAGTCACATCACTTGAGGGGGTGGTAGTCCACATTTCCTCATATGAAATTATCGCATTTACACAACACGAAAAGAATAAAGGTATGCTTTAAATATAAAATACAGAAACATTTAGTAAACATAAATACCATATATATCATATATAAAATACAGTGACATCATAATGGCCACCTTTAAAGGTGTTAAAAGAATATTGAATAATCATCGTTTCGTGCGACAGAAAATCGCAAACCACAGAAACAGTATGTTCTTTAACCATTAGACGAAGGTGTGTGTAAGTGTAGCTCGAATTATTCTTATTAAAACATCATAGTATATTTAATATACTGAGTTTGTTACAAAAGAAATTAATAAAAAGATTTTAGGGGGTTGGAGAAGCAAAATAAAACAAAAGGACACAAGTGAAGACATTACCTTAAAATCGGGTAACTCCCTTTGGTTTGAGCTCAAAGGCTTCCTTTGGAAGCCTTCATCCAAAAGTGAGGCTTCAAGGAGTTAGATAGGGATTTGGAGAGACAAAATGGTCAGGGGTTTCCGAACCAAAGGCTTTAGAAGTGTGGGTAAGGAGGTTGAGGTGGGGTCCTTTTATAAGAGGAGAGGAGGGGCACTCTTGGAAAGTAATGAAATGTTACTTTATTTTAGAATGCGTTTCGAATTTTAATGGACCCACATTGATTTATTTCGAGGATAAGGTGATAAGGGTTCAAAATACACACATCCAATAGGTTTTAGACATATTTAGGTCTTATATTTTATATTATCTTTCCATTTTATTTAAATTGTTAAATAATGAGGTCATCGCTGCATCATCATGATGTCATAAATAGTTTAATTTATTTAATGTCAAAAAAATTATAAAAAAAATACTATGATGTATTAAATATTTATAGATTTCCACGTACTATTTATAGTCAAATATCTGACTTTTATAACCCCATGTAAAAATTGTTTTAGTAAAACATCTCATGTTTGTGTCATTTTTACTTTAACAATAAATAAAAAGGTATTTATGTCATTTTCTTACCAAAGTGGATCCATGGGGTCCCAAGTTGACCCATGGATTATCTTGGTCGGCCATGACACATCCAATGAGGGTAGTACATGTGTCGAGGTCATTTCATTTTATGAAAACATTATTCTTACCTTAAACTACACTAATTACCTCTAATCACAATTAAAAACTTAATAAGTTACTATTCCCCAAAAAAATTATTCTAATCCCATTGAACCACATTTTACTTATTAATGACAACCATGTATGTCAGATTTTTGAAATTAAAAACACAAATATGGAAAAATTTCATTTAAACGGAAAATTAGTTTTTATAAGTACCACTTAGTGGTTTCATTATTCATCAAAATTGAAGTTTTTCAGAAAATTACCAAAAATTCACCCTAAGGTATATTTGATATTCTGAATTAAAAAATGATGTCTATTTTACGAAATTCAAAACATATTAGTTTCATTAATTAATTTAATAATTAATTCCCACTGTCAGAGCAAATAGCGTGTTTTTATGAAACAATAAGTATCAAAAGATTGACACTAGTTTAAGTCAAATTTCAAAGTGAAATTAATTCCAATGACCACTATTGGATTAAATGGTAAAAATATATTCTAATTTCACTTTAAAACCAATTCAAAAGATAATCTAATCATATAAATAAATTATATTAAAAAGTGGTTTTGAATTAAAATACAACATTTTCACTATTCATTAAAAATTGAACTTTTTCAGAAAAATACCAAAAATTTACACAAAGTAAATTTTGAAGTCCTGATTCTAAAGAAGAATTTTATTTTGTCAAATATAACACATAAAATTGTCAAAAAGTGGATTTAAAAGAGGTTCACCATCAAAAGGAGGTTAATCGAACTTTTAAAGAATATTAGAATGTTTACGCTTAAAATTGGATTCATTCGCATTTTTAATCCTCTAACATTTATTGTAAAAAGTAAAAATATTTGGAAAACATATATAATCATTTTTTAGTTAGTTCTTTTCATTCCCGCCATTACGACGGCTAGGCATTAACTACTATTTAAAATAATATTATTTTATTATTAGAGTGCAACGTTAGATTCCCAAGAAACTCGTTGTTGCGTGTTGGGTACGCCATCAGGCATAGTGTCATCTTTAAATTCATATTAATATTTTATTCACAAATATGGATAAATTTGAAAATTTCATACTCTTTATTTACCTAGGGTGTTACATCCTTCTCCCCTTTTGGAAATTTCTTCCTCGCAATTTTAAAATTGAGCTTGGAAACATCCTTGAAAGTCCCACATCGGAACAAGAGTCGGTAAAAAAATCACTTTAAAATAATGAAATATAAGTACAGAGGTCACCTGAGTTAACCCATTCTAGGATTCCATATAGGAAAACATGGATATGGAGGAGAAAACATAGGGTCATATTCTGATAGAGAGTGATAGAAAACATGTTTAGGAGAAAGTTAACCACAAGAAAATCAAAAACTTGTGATGGGTTAAATGGTATTCGATTCCCTAGTAGGAAAAGTTAATAGACAAAATTTTTGTTTTAAGTTCCTTTTCATTGAGGAATTTATTCATAAGGAAACATAATCACTTATCATGTTGACTTTCAACTTTTATTAGATTCCTTACACAAACTCATATTTTCTCCAAAAGACGAGTATTTAGGAAGACTTGTTCACATTAAGATTAATATAATCAACTTCTAGAGAATCACCTAATCCAAAAAAGAGAACTATATAATTCCCATGTCTTTAGACTTTAACCAAAACCAAAACCAAAAAGGTTAGTACAAGATCAGATAATCCAGAAAAGGATAACCCTTTATAAAAAGAAAATCTATTCTTAATCTCCAAAGTTTGTCCAAAAAAACCCAAAGATCAACTAGGACCATTCGATAAACAATTTGTCCATAAAATTCTTCAAAGTATACCAAACTATGTTTGAAACCCAAATATTTGAAGGATATAGTCACATAGTATTCCAAGTTAAATCATAACATTTATCTCCAAACAACATCAGTTGCTCTTAATGTCTCGTATTGAAAAGTAATTAACCTAATCACATATCCTCCAGGATAGGTTAATAAATTTCCATAGATAACCCAAAATAAAATTACTCTTAATTCATAAAATCACCTAACTAAAAAGAATTATTCAAACGAACTAGGGACTTCACGTAGTCCAGTGGTAGGCGATAAATACCAGTCGCACTTTGGTTGTGGGTTCGATTCCCGCAGCTTTGTCCGACGTGACGGGTTGTCACACGGTCTGTGTGTTGTCCTTTTTTCAAAACTATATAATTCATAAAACATTCCCCAAAATGAGATAAAATCTTCAAAAATAATCATAACATATTTTAACCTCAAGTTTATCTCATGCCTTTCATTTTCCATCATAACATATAATAACCCATAATTACCTCAAAAGTAAGGATCATATAAACCCTAATGGTTACCTTTATAATTATTACCTGAACTTCTACATCGATTGGTCATCACATACATGATGCATTACAGAACATACCAAGGTTCAAGTGGTTGATCGTGAATATTTGATAGTTGGTTTAGAACAACCATGAGTTTCCTCATTGAATCCCCCATTTCATCCAGTCTCTTAATCAGAGAACCACCACAGTTTCCTTCAAACCTATTGTCATTTGGGTGCCTGTTAGATCCATCCATTCACAAAAAACAGAAATGTCAGTGTGATTATATCAAAAAAACCATCATGTACTAAGGAGGAAGATATACTTACTCATTCACTTTATGTAAAATCTATGACTCTTTCTGAAATCCTAACCATTATGGTAATGTCCCTTATGCTTAGAGGATACCCTAACCTCTAAAGTTATCTAAACCAACCTCTAATACCAACTATAAGGCCCCAGCCTTAAACCTTACTTAATATTGAGTTAATAAAATATTACACATTCAGGATCTTTTCAGGTTTAGAGTTTTAGAGAATTAGATCATAAAACATGCATTACATTACACATTTAAAAAAAGTGGTTACATCAAGATAATATTCATTTTTTTTCCATCAATGGAAACATATTTAAAATAAAACATGGATTCTTTCTTGACACTTCCTTGACACTATCATCATATAATGTACCTTTCCCTTGACATGTGAAAAAAAATTCAAAAGAAAACTTGGGATGAGCATAAAAAGCTCAGTAAGGGTTATAAAAAAATAGAAAGGAAACATGAGTTCATATATACATAAGAATGAAATCATACTTTACCCATAAAACATAGGCACTTTAATATACCTCATCAAATCATGAATAAATCATAGAAATCATAAGACATAAAAGGTAACTTGATGCATTCATAACATTCTTACATAGGGAGTAACCCTCTTGGTTACGTTTGGAATACCCACCACAGTATATTCCCTAAATCTCTTCGGAAAAACCTTAACGTTTCACTCCTTCGCGTTACCCAATGCATTGGAGAGCTATATCGGGCTCACCCACCCTTAGTTTATCATGAAACCACCCGTTTTCCTAACAATTCCCAAGAACCATAACGTAATCATAGCACATAACTTAAGAATAAAGGAAAGATAGCGTTCCCACATTGCAATAACAATATAACATTTTAAGATATTGAAATAATGAATCCATTCTAAAAACCATTTTCAAGACCATTTAAAACATTTAATAAATAGATTTGTAAATCGAACTGTCCCATACCACATTGAAGCTTTTATCATTTTAAACCAATAATATCCATATAAATAAATCATTAAAACCATTTTGAAAACATGGATATTAATGATATATATTTATAATATTAAATCAATAAAACATTTAAAATGATATTTTAGTTAAAGTGTTTTTTAAAAAATGAGAGACACTTGAATACACTACTTGAGGAATAACATTTAATCAAAAATTTATAATATCATGAGAATAAAGGGATTCATGATATAATATTCCAAATGACAGTATATACACTATATAAGAGTGAATTGGTGCATAACAACAATGAAGTCTCAACAGAAATGAAAATTGAGACGAAATCCATTATAAAGATGGTATCCATAAATTAAGGATAAATAAATATCATAATTATGTACGAAAAATATAAATACACCCAATATAAGTGGATATTAAGTGTAAAATAATCAAATGTCATTCACACATATTCAAAGGATGACATATTCAATAACTACATGTTGAAACCAAAGAAATCGAAATTGGGTTAAGAAGTTTCCTTGACATCCTAACGGTGTCACATCAAATTTTAGAAAAAGGGTTGATGAGAGATATAAAAGGTATCTCATCACATGGACATAAACTTTACGGCAATATGGATATATAAGAACATATCCCCACATAATAATATGAAAATTCAAAGACATAACAAAATAATTCTTTTAAAAAGAGGAGGGTGAAAGGTTCCCTTACCGATTTGGGTAACTTTCGAAACTTACTCCCCATGAAAGAAGGACTATAAAACATTGATGTAAATACTCATAAACGAAAGAATGTTTCACAAAGAGTATAATAATGGACAGTACATACACCACTCAAAAAGGAAATATTGGCAAATGTATCATGAATCTCACGAAAACACAAAGTGAGATAAAAAGCCCCTTATGAAATTTCGGCAGCCTAACGGCGCCAATTAAATCTTCCAAAATGGATTGATGAGAGAAAATAGGGTCTCTCCTCATATGAACATAAAAGTTACAGTAAGAGTAATATAAAATAACCTCCCAATCAAAAGAAATGTGAGCTTAAAAGGAATGACATAAAAGAGTGTACTTAAAAAGAAAGAGAGAGTTTAGATCTCTTACGAAAATTCGGCAGCCTAACGACGCCACTCAAAACATCCAAAATGGATTGATGAGAGAGAATAGGGTATCTCATCATATGAACATAAAAATTTCAGTAAGAGTAATATAAATGAACATCCCAATCACAAGAAATATGAGCTTAAAAGGAATGACATAAAAGAGTTTACTTAAAAAGAAGGAGAGGAGTAAGATCTCTTACATCAAGTCCAACTTGTCTTGTTCGTTTCATTATATTCCTAAATAATAAACTTTGGTCAATTTATAATTGATTAAGGACCTCCTATAAATATTATTATTCAGTTCATATCACATATTTTAATGTTATAATAATTGGTTAATAATATGAGTTCATAACGGGCGTTTTTGTCGATGTTTGGTACATGAGTCAAAAATAAACTTGTTTGAAAAATTATTGTCCATGTAGTTATAAGTAAATAATTTACAGAATAGTATTAATGATTAAAATGTCATATATATCCATTAAATATTCATTTTATACTATTCCATATCATTTGGATATGAAAAAACGAAAAGCACTGTTCATGGAGACGGTAGGTCGTACGTACGCATGAACGCTACTTTCATTTTTTCTTTGTCATATTAATGGAATTAAAAATAAATGATATATATATATATATATATTATAATTACATTATAATATATATGTTATATTGGTCACATATGTTCATTAATATCATTCTGTATACATTCCATGTATTGCATGTACGAGTCACATCACTTGAGGGGGCGGTAGTCCACACTTCCTCATATGAAATTATCGCATTTACACAACATGAAAAGAATAAAGGTATGGTTTAAATATAAAATACAGAAGCATATAGTAAACATAAATACCATATATATCATATATAAAATACAGTGACATCATAATGGCCACCTTTAAAGGTGTTCAAAGAATATTGAACAATCATCGTTTCGTGAGGCAGAAAATCGCAAACCACATAAACAGTATGTTCTTTAACCATTAGACGAAGGTGTGTGTAAGTGTAGCTCAAATACTTCTTATAAAAACATCCTAGAATATTGAAGATACTGGAGTTGTTACAAATTAAATTAATAAAAAGAGTTTAGGGGGTTGGAGAAGAAAAATAAAACAAAAGGACACAAGTGAAGACATTACCTTAAAATCGGGTAACTCCCTTTGGTTTGAGCTCAAAGGCTTCCTTGGGAAGACATCTGCCAAAAGTGAGGCTTCAAGGAGTTATAGAGGGATGTGGAGAGACAAAATGGGCAGGTTTTGGACTAGCCAAAGGGTTTGGAAGTGTGGGTATGGAGGTAGTGGTGGGGGCCTTTCATAAGAGAAGAGGAGGGGCACTCTTGGAAAGTAAAGAAATGATACTTTATTTTAGAATGCGTTTCGAATTTTAATGGTCCCACATTGATTTGTTTCAAGGATAAGGTGATAAGGGTTATAAATAAACACATAGAATAGGTTTTGGACATTTTTAGGTCTTATATATTATATTATCTTTCCATTTTATTAAAATCGTTAAATAATGAGGTCATCGCTGCATCATCATGATGTCATAAACAATTTAATTTATTTAATGTCTAATAAATTATAAAAAAAATACTATGATGTAGGAAATCTTTTTATCTTTCCATGGACTTTTTATAGTCAAAAATATGACTTTTATAACCCCATTTAAAAATTTATTTAGTAAAACATTTCATGTTTGTGTCATTTTTACTTTAACATTAAATAAAAAGGTATTCATGTCATTTTCCAACCAAAGTGGCTCCATGGGGTCACCAAGTTGACCCATGGATTTTAATGGTCGGCCATGACACATCCAATGAGGTTAGGACATGTGTCTAGGTCATTTCATTTTATTAAAACATTATTCTTACCTTAAACTACACTAATTACCTCTAATCGCGATTAAAAACTTAATAAGTTACTATTCACCAAAAAAAAATTTCTAATCCCATTGAACCACATTTTACTTCTTAATGACAACCATGTATGTCGGATTTTTTAAATTCAAAACACACATATGGAAAATTTTCATTTAAACGGAAAATCAATTTTTATAAGTACCACTTAGTGGTTTCACTATTCATCAAAAATTGAAGTTTTTCAGAAAATTACCAAAAAGTCACCCTAAGATATATTTGATATTATGAATTAAAAAATGATGTCTATTTTAAAAAATTCAAAACATATTAGTTTCATTAATTAATTTATAATTAATTCCCACTGTCAGAGCAAATAGCATGTTTTTATGAAACAATATGTATCAAAATATTGACACTACTTTATGTCTAATTTCAAAGTGAAATTAATTCCAACAACCACTATTGGATTAAATGGTAAAAATATATTCTAATTTCACTTTAAAACCAATTCACAATATAGTCTAATCATATAAATAAATTATATTAAAAACCGGTTTTGAATTAAAATACAACATTTTTCACTATTCATTAAAAATTGAACTTTTTTGGAAAAATACCAAAAATTTACACAAAGTAAATTTTGATGTCCTGATTCTAAAGAAGAATTTTATTTTGTCACATATAACACATAAAATTGTCAAAAGGTGGATTTAAAAGAGGTTCACCATCAAATGGTGGTTAATCAACCTTTTAAAGAATATTAGAATGTTTACGCTTCAAATTGGATTCATTCGCATTTTTAATCCTCTAACATTTATTGTAAAAAGTAAAAATATTTGACAAATATATATAATCATTTTGTAGTTAGTTCTGTTCATTCCCTCCATTAAGACTGCTAGGCATTAACTAATATTTAAAATAATATTATTTTATTATTAAAGTGCAACGTAAGATTCTCAAAAAACTCGTTGTTGCGTGTTGGGTACGCCATTGAGCATAGCGTCCCATTTAAAGTCATATTAATATTTTATTCACAAAATGGATAAATTTGAAAATGTCATAATCTTTATTTACCTAGAGTGTTACAATAAATAAAGTATGCATAATTATGAGCTTTATCACCAATCCTTGTGGTGAGGTTATAGTCCATGATAAAATCAGCCCAGTGTGAAGTTGTGTGTAATTAAAATCATTAAAACCCCAAAAGACATAATATTTAAAAAAAATGAAATTAAAATAAAAAATTCATAAAAAAACCCAAATTATAACATATAAATTAAAAAATTGATAAATATTTAATATTAGTGAGTAGAATAAATTTTATAAAATAACATGAATTACTAATGAAAATTCTATGAATTTTTTTCTTCTTTGAATAATAATGTCACTTTTCTTCTGTATGTTAACCATCATTGAAAAATGAATTTATAATAAAACATATACCACTCCCCCAAACTTATTTTCAACATTCTCTATAAAAATTTTGTGTATGGTGAACGAAATATCATTATTTTATAATTAATGAAACATTAAACATTATTAATAATGTAATAATGATAAAAATTATTAATAATCGACAATAAATATACTTAAAACATTTAAATATACTAGTATGTATATATAAAATTTTAAATTACACATAGAATGTTATTATTTATTCACATTGGAATATATATTGATGGCCATATTAATTAATGCACAAAAATATGATTACTTAATTAAAGGTTCAAATATAATTGATACTCACGATAGTATGAAATTGAGAATATTCTATATATATTATGTGGTAGTAGGAAAATATTTAAATTTTTTAGCTCCCCAAAATTATCATACAATATCCAGTCAGTTTTGATCAATGATAATGGAATCATAATAATTGGAATTTATCATTAAACAAAGCTATATTTTATAACGTTTTCCTTGTTTTCTCATTTCACTTTTATAGACAGAAAATTTTTATTTTTTATTAAATTTATAATTTTTGGATGTTGTTTATAATAATAATATAAAACAAAAAAGAAATACTATGTTGAAAACAATGAAATAATGATAAAATAATATAATAATTTTTATAATGTACAAAAAAATAATTTATCTCTACAAGTGTGTCCAATATCTGTTGATTTAATTTATATAAAAAAATAACAAATCAGCTATAATTATAATACTAAAAAATTAAAATTTATAACCAAAATAATACTCTGATTTTAATCAGAAAAACCCCACTAAGGTGTTAAATTTGTATACTCTCTATAGGTGTATGTTAGAGTCTATTATCCCCAATCTAAAGGGGACTGTGTTTGTTCTTTAAAATCCACTACATATTTTTAATTTATGTGTAACTCCATAAACACAAATTCCTTTTTTTCCAAATTTTAATAACAACTCTTCCTATGTGATAATGAAACAATTAGAAGAAAATTACTCTAATTATTCAGGTATAATACTGGTATCCATGTATATTGGTATGAACATTTATGGTGTGGAACAATCTTCCAAATAATTTCGTGTAATACAGAAATATAAATTTAATGAATAATAGGTGATATCGGTTAATATTTTTTTATAAAAATTAATAATAAATTATTTGTTATCCATATACAATAATTATAATAGAATGATGTTCTTTAATCATGTGATCTTACATTGACATAAAGACCTATAATATCTTTCTATTTTGTGGAAAATCGATTTTAACTATCATAAGTTCATATTATTTAATGATTTCTTAATTTTTTTAATCCTCATAGGATTAAAAAAAAGTTAATTTAATATTCACATATTTTGTTAGTGAAATCTGTTAAAATAATTGGTATTGGATAAAATAAATCTATTCATGAATTATATATCATAAATCACCATCTTCAAACAATAGTTCATCATTAATATATAATACTACTAGGGGATTCTTTTTGTAATGGGATGTAGTATTTTATCTTATATTTTATTCATAAAATAAACCACATTATTTTTTATTTATCCACCTATCATAATAAGAGCATAAATGATGATACTAAAAAATAGTTTTCAATATAATATGAATCATACTATAATATATACTAAGTAACATCTTTAAAATTTTTGTAATATGTTTTAGTAAAAACAATAAATTTTATCTTCTTACAGAATATTCATTCTTAATGATTTTGAAAATTCATTTATAATTAACATGTGTAGATTTTAATCAATATTATTATCATAAATGAACTTTCAGATTTGGTTTATTCTTTATAAAAATTTAGAATATATTTATATGATTAATCAGTATCAATTTTATGACTATCAATATACCCTTACCTTCACACAAAATCATTTAATAAATCATTAATGTTTGATTCAAATCCCTCAAATATCATCATAAAATAATTGTAAATTTACATGAATATATTTATTAAAATTATATAACAAATGATGGGGTTGATATCATTATTAGTATTCCTCCATATAATGATATATTCAATATCTACTATAAGAAATTGGATTTCTTAAGATTCAATTATTGATTTAAATTAAAAATTTTCAAAATCTATATGAGCCCCAGTTTCAGGAAACATATCAGTTTTTTCTAGGACTTTCCATGTATACTACATATAATTTATTGAGTTTGTGATTATTTCTGAGAAAAGGGGAATGTAATTATTTATTTTTGTGGAAATATTTTTTCTTATTCATATAACTACTAAATAGAGATTTATTTATCATCCCTCTTTTGATTATGAATTTTTATTTTCTTTTTTCAACCATATTATTTTCCCTAAAAATGTAAATTCAATCCAATAATGGAAAAAATAGAGGGTTACCAAACTATACTGTTTAAAACATATTTACTATAAATTTTTTTATTAATGAATGTATTTTAATTTATTAAAATAATATTAATATAAAATTAGAATCTTTATTATTATTTAAAATATATTATATATTTTAATATATTATATTTACTGAGAATTGGAAAAAGGGAAATTTAATTGGTCTTGACCCCCATTAAATAATTCCATTAAAACATGCACACATAAATATTGTAGGGATCTACGATAATAATTTCATATAGTCTAGAATCAAGATTATTTTTTTCATAAAATGTAATTTAGAGTTCATTAGTAATTATAATGAAATGATTGAAAGTTACAATCACTTGAACTTAGTAATATATGTATATACATCTATACATCATCATCATAGTTACAATTCATCTCCATTGATCTTAGATTCTTATCCAAACAAAATTCATGAAAATTTATCATTCAATTTGACTATGATTTTTATTTTGTTTAATAGTTGGTTCATCAAAATGAAAAATTAATTCCCCTAAAAAAGTTATTATTTTTTCATAATTTTTATATATTCTATCATCAACTTTATTAGTTTGTATTAATTTCTGTAAAAAAATTATCCTTGAAGAAATAAATTTCATATGTTATGAGTTTAATTATAAATAATATATGGGAAAAATGTACATCATACATATCTCATTTTCGATAATCTAAACTAGTATATCAGCTATTAATTACTATAATAATTTAAATACTCCCTAATATAAGGAAATAATAACACATATAATTCATATGTTTAATTTTCATATTTTATACAATTTCACTTATTTTATAAATATTATAATAAACTAGTTTATTGAAAAAAAAGTCCATTCAAATAAATAAAATCATTATTTAATATATTTTAAGATCACAAACTCTTTACTCATTTTCAATTGAACATTTTCTAAATTTATACACAATCATAATGTGTTTACTCCAACATGAGTAACCTCATAGTAAAAAACACCCTATAGAATATATCTTATGAATGAATAACTTTCATTAACATTTATTCACTATTTGAATAATGTATCTATTTCATATTTTTTCAAATTTATTATTTTCAATTTTTGAACATGAATGTGAGAACCACTAATATTGTGAGGTTAAACCCAAAGTATAATTTTACAATTTTTTACCATTATAATTAACAATTGACCCTTTTTAGAGTTTCATTAGTTTTAATCATTATTTATCTTGAAAACAATTTTCTTTAAAAGATAATAATTTAATACAAGGATCACATGATTTACTATGTTCACCCCCAATGTGTGTGATTAAATCATTTCTATTGTTAATTCCATCAATCCATTAAAATTTACAATGATGTGATGTGAATAATACTTATAAATATATAGTTAGACTCCTTTTGTAGCCTGATTGAAATTTTACTATGTCTCTCTTGTTCAAAACATTTCACATCATTTGATCCAAAAAATAAGAATGTAAATTAACTTATAGTATATTCGTCTAAAATTATCATTCTAGTAAAACATCCATATAATATTATATAATAGAGTGGTCCTCTAAATTATCTGGTATGATAAATCCAATACAACTATGTATTTTTATAGAACCCATATCTTGTAGAAATATATCGATTACCTATATTAAAAAAACTATCTGATTAAACTATATTGTCGCACTTCCTTAAGTAGGAGAATACATGGTGGGAATCACACACTACTCAACATTAATCACTTTTACTCAATATCTAGTTTCTATTTTTGATACATTTTATATAGTACATTTTATATTTATCATATATTAAGAGTGTAATTCAATGTGTATTTGTTGATTCCAGCTACTATTTTATACACTCACAGACTGATAAGAAAAAATGAAAATAAAATATTTCTCTCAATCATGATAACATAATGTTTTGAATAATCAATCTAAAATAATCATTCTTGGTTACCTCAATAGAATTACATAATATTTTTATATAAAACAATCTAGAATTTTATAAAAAAGTCATTACTCATTGAAATATAAAAATAGAAAAAATTCAACATTACATGACAATTATTATGGGAATTATAATGTTTATTTGAAGCTCCACTATACATCACCCGAAAAATGTTTCTCTAGTTCTATCTTAATAACATCTCGGTTTAGTTTCTATATCTAGTTCCTCTATGTATAATACTTATTTGTCTAATATATAGTTTCCAAATGATATTTTATTCCATTCATAATCATCTACTTATCAAAATTATATAAATTATTTTACATAAAACAAAGTTCAGTAAGTCGTCATGGAAACACTTATCTAATGATATCAAATTTAATTGATAGATGATTTTATGTCAGATAAAAATTTAAAATATCAGTATTTAATGATAAAATCATATTGGGGGATTCATTTAACATATATTATCTTGGAAAAATATAATTTTTTGAATAAAAAATTGATATGAAATTTTTAGTAATACATCTAATAATACACTACTTTAACTCAGGTATCACACAAATTCTTTAGATCTAATCAACTTATATTACATTGAGTAGATGAAATATTTATTTCCTTAAATGATGAAACATGATTAATGTTACATCAATGAAAACATTGTAATATTATATCAATCAGTTTAATTTATTCTACAAATATTATCAAAATTTAAATATAACAATCGATAGACACCATTCATCCCCATTCGATGTAGGTTTGTGCATTGTTATCTTATATAAATTAAACATCATTTTCTAATCAACAATGAAAATTTCCATTTAATGAACTTTTTTAATATATTGTAATTATGTAATAAAATATAATTCATCTATAGTAATAATATATATATAATATAAAACCCATTCTAATGTATATTTTTCTACAGAATTATAAGGAAATGATTCCTAGTATAATAAACCCAATGAATTTATATTTTCAAACAATTTATTACAAGAAGACTAATCAATATATAATCACTATTTTAATAGTTCACCATTAAAATTATAACACCTTGTAAATATTTCATATTTATGATTACATTATTCAATAGAAAAACAAAATTATATGTATAATATTTACTCTCCTTCCCCTATAAAAACTCCTAAAAAATATGCAAGGATCATGATAATAATCCTTATGATAGGAAATTGAAAAACAAAAATAAAAAATATCATACTAGTGATGTATCATAACATGGTATGAAAATATTATTAAATACCTTCCCCCAAAAAACCTTCAATGTAATTCATAATTGATTCTAAAACACTTTCACACTTATTTGTAAAACAATTTTCAGATATTATGTTGAAAAAAATAAACAAATAAATAAAAACAACTTATTTAATCATTAATACGCCCCATTTAATTTATTAAAAATATTTTATGTAGTCATAATGAATATTTTTCTCTATATAAAACATTATAAATTTCTTTTAATATATAATATCTCTAAATAACACTAAATCATAATGAAATTTTTGAACAAATTCTATATATCAATTATAAAAAAACTATACCATTAAGAACAAAAGATACCCCTCAATCATTTAATCACCCTTTTATGGAAATAAAAGCATCATATTAATTATAATAAGCGTATTAATATTTCTTTTCATGTTGTATATATAGTAAATAGTATTTTATTTCATTATTTTAACAATAATTACATAAAAAAAATTACATTTATATATATAAACAATGTTTGTTAATTTTTTTCTCATAAATTGTTAATATAGGAGAAGATATACATGTGATTTCAATGAAAACATAAATTTACATTAAAATATATTCATTTTATTCTTAATAATTCCATCTTAGATCCCCATACATTATAAGATTTAATACATAAATTTATGACTTTAACTATGCAGTCGTAAAATCCAGTATGTGAGAAAAGATGTAAGACAAAATAGTAGGCTAAACATGAAACATAATATAAGAACATGTTCACAGGAATAAGAGGCCTAATGTATATAGTGAATCCTAATAACATGGTAAATAACAATGATAAGTTTCAACAACATTAATGTGATACTTATTTTGGAATAGAATTGATTCTCATTTGAAAGGTGTTACAAATAATATTTACAAGGAATTTGAGAAAGATATCATAAAAAAATGAGAATCGAATTAGTATAAGATATCATGAAAATTAAATCATGAGATATTACATATTTACACAATGCATTAGTGATAAATCATGGCACACCCATTATATGTTTAACATTTTGTGTGCCACATTAAGATATAATAACTTATACATAAAATTATTAACAGCTGAGTATTGAATGAGGGTATAATAAATATTTGTATCTATTTTATATATAAAATATCTATATAATTTTATACCTTTGAATGAATATGGGGTAGGATATTGATCGGATGAATATTTTAAATGGAAAAACAAGGGATGAATTCACCAACATAACGAGTATTGAAAAGGGATCCCAATATGGGTTAAATGAGATTGAATGGTATCCAGTAATTAACAATAAATTGTAATCATATATTTGTTAGGGTTTATAAACACATGAAAATATATCAAATTGGGAATCAATATCTATATACAAATGATGTACTTGAATTGGAAATTTGGAGGATGAGAAGAATTTACCTCATATGATTCTTATTATGTTAATAGAGAGACTCAAAAAAAGGCCTAGAGAAAACATATGAGGGATTTAGATTGGGATAGGTAGTCTAAATTTATTAACAATTTTTTTTGGTGAATGGAATGGGAAAAATTCCAATATTTATATATGGGTATTGGTAGTTTTATAGGTTAATATATAAATTATTTTATTATATAACCCATCCTCTTTTCTATAAAATCTATTTCAATTTCCTTTATGCATTTATAATTATTGAGTAATTTTTTTGAAGTTAAAAGACTACTATAATATATATTAACCTCTTATCCATCATTTATAATAATCCAAATCGACACATAATATTTAGCTCCAAAATTAATCATTTTTTTCAAAAATTCATGTTATGGACATATAATTTCAAAATTGTATTAATATGTTAATTTTTACCCTTTTTTATTTAATTTTTTTTTCAAAAAATATTTTTTAATTTTTTGTAATAATGATCTATTCATATATGTTTAATAAAATCATTGTACTTATAAAATGACAATTTTATAAGTTAAAAAATCAACATTGTCCAAAAATTATAAATAATTCACTCTATAATAATTATTATGTGTTTTTTTCCAAAAATATTAATTAGAATATTTTAAATATTCTCTCTATATGTTTTCATTATCTTTTAAATACAAAGCCTTAGGTATTTAAAATTAATAGTTTCTATGTCATATTAATTTATTTGACCACTAAAAAATCCCATATGGAATTTGTAATTTTTATAATATGTTAATAAATATATAATAATATAATATCATGAAAAAATATTTATTTAAAACATTTAAATTTATCCTAAAACATAGTTTCATTATAATTGAAACATATTTAATGTTTTCAAAAAATACATCTCTTTTAATCGATCATATTCACAATAGTCACTTCATATCATCTTTATAATCCAATATAGTTATGGTATAATTCCTTATTCATTATTGATATCAATTGATATCTTATTTGTTGGTCAAAATTTCTAATACGTAATGACAAATTTTCCAAAAAATATAGCATCTTTCCCACATCATAATTCATTCCATATAAATGGTTCATACACTTCTATTAAAAAATTATAATTTTCTTTTTCTTACACTTCTCTTACTTTTTGAATTTACTATGAAATAAGAAATAATAATGGGAAAATTAATTCCTATTTTTTAAAATTTAGTTAAATTACTAATCATCTATGTTTATATCATTATAACATTCATTATTCTGGTAGTTTATATTAACCCAAGATGTGTAATGTTTTTATGAAATGTAGTATTATTTCAATGTGATATAATAAAATATTCATTATTACACATGAGTTTTTAAATTATATATTGAAATTTATTTTTAGTTTATTAAATTATCCCCATAAAACAAATTATTCTCATAAATATATATTTTTGATTTATAATAAGTAATTCATACATTTATTTCAAATAATGATTGTATTCCTTAATATTGTTATTACTCTTTTCATCCTTCATTATAAATTATAAAACTATATATTGAATATTTCATATACATGGAAGGGTTTCTATTATAAAATGAAATGATATAATTCAAATTATGAAATAAAATGGAGTGGAAAATATGATCATATGAAATTTTGTAGAAATGTATTGGATCCTAATAGATCAAATTTTTTCATTCTAGTTAGTTTAATATTTAGAAAATTATGAAATCATCTACTATAATTAATAAAAATAATGAATATTAATTCATAAAATAATAATAATAATGTTATATATGTTTTCATTCCTTTGATTTATTAAATTATTTTTATATTTTCTGCAAGAACAATGTCAAAACATGTATTTAATTATATGTAACTAAATTATAACATGATTTATTACATATTTAATACTAACATTAACAAAAAAAGAACCAAAATAAATAATTTATAATTTAATTAATCATTAGGATAATATATTCCAATTGATATCTTAATACTGATAATTCTCTAACATATGTACACTATGATAATATACATTAGTTTTTTATTTTTGAATAAAATGAAATTGTTCCCATAATATATATCCTTATTAATTGTTCATAAAAATCATATGTTAACTAAAGAGTATCCCCCATAATTTTTATTCATCGTTTGTACGAAAGCCTCATTACCATATACCAGGTGAAGATCAATTTAAAAGAAAATACACCCTTTTGGTGTTATTATTCATAGATACACTCTTACAGATACACATCCACTTGTAGTATCTAAATATGGATTCAATTTCATAGAAAAAATCTCACTATACATCAACAATATATTACGTACTTTTTTTTATATTTCAACATATCTTTATTGTTCATAAAATTTTTATTCTAGTTTTAATTTAATGAAATAAAAGAACTAACCATTGATCAAAATATATAATCCTACATATTTTTTAATGATTTTTACCATATTTCAATGTAAATATACTCCGAAATTAACATTAAATAACCTTTCTAGTTTTATTATATTCTAAAATTGGTACATACTATATGCAATACATCTTATATTAAATAAAAAATAATCAATTTTTCAAACTCTACTGAAAGGACATGTTGGTATGCCATTAATGATATTATCAAAACATACGATTTAATGTAGAAATTTTTCAAATTATAAATGTGAACATATATCCCTAGAAGTTATAAATAATTTGAAATAATATCATATGTGAACCATGAACAATAAGATATGAACATGTGTACTGAATGAATACTAACATTTTTAATTATTTTGTCGAATGCAAGCCACAAAAAGGATGAATCAAGGGGGTCTAAAGTAGTGATGGTCCAAAGCATCATTAACAATAAAATTGATTATCTCAGTGGGAAAGGAACCCCGGTGAAGGAAGTAGGATATACTTTGGTTCGAAGGAGCTGCATATTCCATGAAGTCAGAAACCGTTTTTTCATCCATCCTTGTTTGAGTAATCTCTATGTAGACTACCATACAATCTTTACACTTATTAATCAAGTAAGAAATGATACAAGGGTACTTATTCATGCCAGATACTGCATTATAAAGGATCATTGAGTCTGTATCAACTACCTTATTATTGGTATGCCTTTGTTTTATAACTCTAGCCCGATGACAATGACCATGGCCTCCTAATTCACAACATGACCCCTCCCATTGCAAGATGAGAATGCAGTAATGACATATCCCTCCATATCCCTGATTATGCATCCACCACACATCTCCCCATTGAGTAGAGATCCTTCCGAGATCAATTTGAAATCACATCTGGGATGGTGCCAATGGAACCAATGCCCCTGCCCCTTCTTACTGCCCTTGTTAGATATAACCTGATTCAGAAGAGAAGGCCTTACTGACGGAGTATCCTGGTAATCAGTGCACAAGTTAGATAGGTCTAATAGTGTATTCCTCATTTTTATGTTGGTTCCCGTATGAGAACCCACTACATTATTGTGGAGAGCATCATTTAAAGCCTTCTACATGATCCAACAGCCTGCCATGGGGATAACGGCTCGACCATTCCTCTCAGGACACCGATCACCCACCCCCTGGAACCAAAAACTGACGAACTCGTCCAGCATTCCTCCTTGATTCTCCCATCTGATGAATTCCATGTGTTCCTTCCAAACCCATCATTCCTATTCTCTATCCCCAATGAGGTTCCCCACCATTTTTAGTTTAGTATTCCTCCAGAAGTAGCACCTAAAAGCCTTTATTACCCTCATGCAATGAATTCTGTCATTTGTGGGTAGAACATCAAGTCTCACTCTCCACAACATGAAATTAAATTTAAACGGTACCTCCTTGAACCACAATATCTCCCCCATGGGTCAGAATTAATTTGAACCATCCTCACATGAACAAAATAATTGATTAAGAACTCTACTGACATGGAACTCTGAAGAATTAATCTATCCAGATCATCACTAAGAACAATATTTTTGAAACATGTATGTTGGTCCTCATCATGGATGGCCTAAATAAATAATGGATGGTCGCATGCCTCCCATAAGGAAATCAAAGGATTGGGGTAGCCTGGAATCCACAGCCTTCCACCCCTATTTATGCTCCCAGAAGTTTATATCACCTTTTTCCCACCGACCATCATGATAGAGGTCTCAGGGTTTCAATATATAGATAAATATTCTATCATTAATTCGAAGGGTTTGACATCCGTATGTTCACATCCTAACCATATAGAACAAGCATGATCATGCCCCAAAGGGTCCTGCCTTCCATATCCTCCAAGGCGAGTTTTGCATGAAACCCTTCCATAGTCAAAGTAATGCTCCACAAATTAATGCCCCTTCGAAAATAGGTCTTTCCAGGAACTCCCCCAAAGCACAGTGGTGTATGACATCCATCATCCCATCCCATATAAATTCCACCAAAAACCTCTCCATGAGAGAAATGAACTTTTGGCAACCTTCAGGGTGGAAAGACTATGCATGGGGATATATACTAGAACACTATTGACGAGTGATATGCTGCCACGAAAAGATATAAACATGTTATTACAATTGGAGATGCACCATGTGATCTTACTAATGATTTTATCAATGCGATTCACACAGAGAGAGTTATGACTAACCGGCACTTCGAGATACTCCACAAGAAATCTCCCTCTTCTGATATTCAGATCGGCATCGAGGATTAATTCCCTCCTACCTGAGATCTTCTTTTTAGTGAAATAATGACTTTTACTCCTATTGACAGCCTGCCCACTCCACTTACAGTAATCAACAAGGATCTGATTCATCCCAAGCACTGATCTCCTACCTCCATTGATGAATAGAATCATTTCATCCACAAACATTGAGTGCATGGTTCCCCCTAAAGAATGTTGGTTCTTGTATGGAAGTATTTTACCAATTAAAAGTCCCCGATTAATGGAGTATCTAAGAAAATTTTGGGATAGTATAAAAATAGTGTGAGAGAGGGGATCCCCTTTACAAATCACCCTATAAGCCTTGAAGAAACAAAATTTCATTCCCTTAAAATATGTTGAGATCCACACCGAGTTGAAGCGTTGAAACATAAGGTCCCTGGTCCGGCAGAAAAACACCATGCAGGACAAAACCCTTATAATAAATCCACATTCCATCCTTTCATATGCCTTGATCATGTCTAATTTAATCACTATATTACTCCTGAAGACATTTTTATTGATGTCACTTTCCATCTCTTACACTATTCGAATCGTCCCTTGTATCAACCAACCCTTAATAAAACTATGCTGCTCTGGTGCCATCCTAAATATCGAGTAGGGAGTCATCCATCGGTTAAGAATACTTGTGAGAACCTTTTACGAAATGTTTCACATACTTATAGGATGATAATAATCAATTTATTTGGGATTTCACACCTTCGGGAGTAAAATCATATTAGTTTCACATGAAATACATGGCAAGTTCCCCCTATGGAAGTAGTCTTTTACTCCTTTCATGATATCCCCCTTAACAGTTTCCCAAGATACCATGTAAAAAGAACTTGGAATGCTGTGTAGTTCTAGTGCACTATTTGAGTTCAAGGTCGAGATCACCACACACAATTCTTCTTCTTCTTGAGGCCTTCTCAACCTTTCATCCACATTCGCCGATACACATCATGGAATGTCTTCAAAAATATTTTTTGCACCACTTGGATACCCTTTTCTCATGTTGGGATTGGGGCCTGCCAAGAGACCGTTAACCTAAACACTGGATAGCTCGCCCACTTCCTCATGATTATTGGGGTATGTTCCATCCCCCTTAGGATGTTGGGACTATGGGAGCAACACCTTTAATTTATTAACACATGGAATTAACCAGTATTCATGTCCCCCTCCTGAAGCCATCAGACTCTGGCACCATCTCTCACCACTTGTTCCTATAGCTGAATGATATAAATAAATCAATCATTTTTCCTCCTTAGCTCATTAATCATACTCTCATCCCATCCATGCTCCAGACATGTCTCACAAAATTTGACCTCCCTACTTACTTCATTGATCTTGTGACCGCGTGTAGGGATATTTTTCCTCCATCTGTGTAACAAATGTTTCAAACTCCCTAACATCCTGTGGATGGTTATCCATGGGATCCCCATATGAATGAGAGGCCATGCTTCCCTTTCAATATTATTGAAACTGGGTTCCTCCACCCACATTGTCAAAAATGTCATATAATATTATCGTGTTGATCCTGGGCCCATGGAAATGCGCATCCGAGAGTGATCAGAAAGGCACCGGACCAAGTGAGTAACATTGGTGTATAAAATGATAGAAATAGATGCATCATTCATCAAACACCATTCCAAGTGACACCAGGTGGGTCTTCCACCTCGTTGATTACTTCACCATGTTAAATGGTCCCCCTTGAATCCCACATCCACAATCTCATTCTTCACCGTGAATGACATGAACTTCTAGGTGACACTTCTCGGAAAAGACCCTCCCCCTTGTTTATCCTCCAGATGTGCGATAATGTTAAAGTCAACCCCAATGATCCACGGGATGTCATCTGAGATGGTGGCATATAGGTTACGCCACAAATACTTCTTATCATGTGCAATACACTTTGCATAGATGTAAGAGATGATGAATTTCTGAGGGCATGCAAAGGAACGAGTATCCATATACTGGTCTGATGCACTGAAGAAGTTGGCCTTGATGTTAACCTTTCAAAACAGTCAGATATGAGAATTAGGAGGGTCTCAATGCATGTGACCTCGTACTCTGAGCCTCTTTTCATACCCATTGATTTTTCTTGAAGTATCATTGGGTTCAAGGATTTCCACCATCGCAACCGAGTTGTTCGAGAACTCATTAACAATGATGTCGGATTTAGCATGAGCCCCTAAAACCCGGGGGTTCCAAATGAGAACATTAAACATTGATATGTGCATGTTTGGATTTAGACACAGACTCTTGGTCCATGGTGTATGATGAAAGTGGGGTCCTCTCCTGTATATGTTTTTTCTTCAACTGAAGCCTTGTGCACACCCCGGGCCCTGTTCTAATGAATCGTCGAGTGATTGATAGGGATGAGATGAGATTTTCGGTGATTTTCCTTTCAATACCGTGTTCTAGAATTGATCCAATGACACTATATTCATATACACACTAACAATGAGTGCCCATGAAGCAACATCTTGAGAGATATTTTACTCCTCCTTATCCTGAGACTCAGCCACATCTACTTGGATAAGAGCCTCTTGTACTTTCTTGGCCAAAATCAGTAATCTGTCACAAAAGCCTGTGAATTGCTATGAAGATGGATGAACAAGAGGAAGGGTTCCCATGGAATATACTGGTGAACATAAAATACTCTAAAGGAGGTCGTCATTCGAATGTCATTGAGGGGGATGAAAGCTAAAGATATACACTCTAGGAGCCTGAGGTGAGGCGCACATCTGCTGAAGGGAATAATTGCTATGTTGGATGATTTCAATTGGGTTTCAGAAGGGAAGGAAGTCCCCTCTGGTGTCATGGGCTCCGAACCAATAGATTATGGGGGTCTATACCCAGGCACCACATGGGGCAACCCTGAGGAAGACCCTACGAGCATATGAGAGACACCTCCTAGAGGAAAAATCTACCCTTGGTGATGAGATGTACAGAGACCTTTCCTGCACACATGCAAAGAGTGACCTAAGAGAAGGAAAATATAATAGTACTTGGGAAACACTAGGTACATAATGTCCTGATTTTAGAAGAAATTACCCTACACCCTTAGGGAAAACATCTCTGGGACGGGAAGCGATACATCCTACTCGATGCTGATCCTGGTGACTGAAGTTACCACTCCCCTGCAAGTGTGGTCATCCACGCAGAGAAAACAACATAGAGAATTGCCAATTTCCTTCATGGAGGCATAGTTCTGGAAGGGTAGTAGGAGACCTGGAAGACATATCTAATATGTGTGCCGTATCGATGGATAATCAAGAATGCATATAATTTAAAATGAATAAGTTGGTAATGTGGGTTTCATAAATTGATGTACCTAATAAGTTGTTAAATTATATATCAAATTCAATATCATTGAATTAAAATTTGGTTGGGTATTACTGATAAGAAATTAGAGTTTAGAAAATTATAGTATTATTACGGTAGAATAAACGTGTAAAAATAGAAAATGGAAATGGGTTTAATGAGTGAAATAGGAATATTGTAAATTAAATGTAATCATATTCACAAAATAGCAGGGTTTTATAAATGTAATAGCATTGTGAAAAAATCTAGATCATATCCCAGGTGGCATAAGACCTCTACATCCATCACCATAAGAAAGAGGCTTCCAACTAGTAGAAAGGACCTATGTCCATAAATAGAGTGAATAAATATTTAGTTTCATTCCATATGTAATATAGTGAAAAAATAAATATTAATAATTATAAAAATCATAGAAAAAATATAGGAACTATAAAAATAGTAATGTGATATGAAAAACATGTCATATAATAATAACTAATCAAGGTCATGGGTGTAAAGGAAAAACAATATATATCAATATAAGGAATGTAAATAAATATATAAAGGTATGATTATGTCCCAAAATCCCCTCCATATCCTCTTCTACCAACTATAGCCCCATTCACATTACTATAAACCTAGTCATAATCATTACATATTCATCATGATTCCCAAGAAAAGTGTTACTAATACACCCTATATGACTCCACAATTGTGCCTATAACTTATGTGAACAAATATATGTATAATTTTTTTGAAGAAACCAATTATATTTTCAAATAAATAACTTAGTAAAAGATAATATGTTTCATAATTAAATTTCCAATCTTCTACTAACCCCATCCCAACCTACTTTGGCTGGTTGTAGTTAATAATGTCGTATTAAGTCAATCTAACTACCTTATTTAAGGAAACACCACATTACCCACCCTAAAAGTGTCCAATATCAGAAACAACATAGAATACAACATGAATGTGGTGTTTATTTGGAACCCCTAATTCCACACACTATCATGTGTCGTTATCTTCAATTGATTGTATATCCCACCTAATAGGATTAATGTAACTATATAAATGAATAATATTATAATTTCACAGATTGGAAAAGGCCAATAGTATCACATCCCAAACATGTTCTACTCCAACATCATCAGGAATTTCTATGATCTGAATCATACTATCAAATGGTTCATAATATGTAGCCCTCATTATTTCATTTTGATTCCCCTCTAATTTTTCCTCAAACCATGGTTTCACAACCAAGTAAACATTATAACTGGAAGAAAATTTCACTAGCATTGAAATAAAACAAAAAATACAAGTTATTGTAAAAATAAAAAAGTAACATCATAAATAAATATCAAGAGGAAACAAATAACCATAAAACCAAAAAAAAATACTCAAGGACACTCTTGTAACAACCAAGAATTTTATTAATGGAATACCAAATCCTTTAATTTATAACTAAAGTGTAAAGAACATAAATACCCAGTAGAAACAACAATAAATTATTTTAAAACAAGTGGAATTTATAATTATTCATTAACAAGAAAAATAAAATATACATATATTACAATGGGAGAAAATATAAAATAACATAACCAATATTTAATTTTCTTTTGAAATACCCTATCAAAAACAATTACTATACTGATAATCAAGGACTTAGAAATAAAGTAAAATGATAAAATATAGATTTTTTTTAAATTATAGATTTATAACATTGAGATAAATTATATGTGAATGAATAATTAATGGAATAATAGGTATTTCTTTTGATGTGTAAACCCATATGACTGAAGTAAATTATACTATTTTAATATAATCTAATCGTTAAGAATAGTAATATTATTATTAGGAATTGTAATATGACCATTACAATAGTAACCTCACCTATAGATGTGTAAAATAATATTTACCAATCAAATAAATGAATAAATATGATATATTTATACCATCATAGAATTAAATATATTTTTATAAAAATTTAAATTTTGTGATAGTATTCTTACAAAATATATATGTTTTGTAAAAAAATCAATTAAAAACTAGAAAAAATTTAATAAAAAAAGATGTTTTTAAAAATATTTTTTTATTATAATGGAATTATTTTTTTATGAAATTGAATGTACTATTTCAATAGGTTATAAATTTTATTATAATATAAAAATTAATATTTTTTGAATAAATGATGTTTTTAATTAATATTAAAATTTCTCATAATTGAAATATTATTATAATAAATAATAATAATTTATTGAAATATAATTGTCCTTGAAAGGTTATAGTGATTTTATATTTATTCTATAAATTATTTAGATTTGTTGTGAAAACTAAAATGTGGTAAATTTCGTTATATAGAAATACAAGTAAAGAACATGAGATTTTGAATCATGGAATATGTATTTAAACATTAGTTTAAACTCAAATGTCATATTTTCTATATATGTTCACATGAATAAATTTTATTGATATTATTGTGCCAAAATGATTATCTACTCATTTTAAAATTTAAAAACAACCTACTCCCCCATATAAATTCCACCTTCACAACCCCTTCTCCTGACATATTTTCTATCTTTTAGCTATTCAATATTATAAGTAATAACAATTCCAATATTCTCACCAATTTCATAGTGCTATGTATATCACCAAGGGACTAGTTATATATTCTTTAAGGATTATTTCAAGGAGGCACCATTATAAGATGTAATATTCTAACATTACCTATTAAAAATTATTTTCTTCTTATACCGTCACCTAACCTCACTCATTCAACATAAATTAATGTGATTGGTATCATATATATAAAAATTTATTTAATGTTTTATTCAAATTTCTTTGATCTATCCACTATTATCATTATTTTCGTCTAATAAATAAACCATAGTCAATATTATGTTGGATAACTATCTCTTTGGGCAACACTTTTCCATTATACATTAACTCCTTCATGGATTATCACCAAATAGTATTATGGTTGTGTAAAATGGTAACATTATTATATTAACATATTCAATTTTATTTATAAAATATATATACATAATAAAAAATGTAAATCATGGTGGTCAATGAAATTGAAAAAATAAACTAACCACGTAATGATAACATTTTCACATAACGAAGCACACATATGTCAAAAAAATATTCTTATTTTGGACAAATGAAATTTATGTAAATAAATTAATTCCATTTCTTATTAATTCATATTTTCTTTGAAATTCATTAATAACACCATTAAATATCACAAAGTGATTCAGATTTGGAAAGATGAAATGAATTCTCCCATAATAATGAAATTGAACATTATAACATATCTAAATGGACATAAATGACCATTAAAAAATAATATTAAAAATATATTAATTGTTCTTAATTATTTAATTAAGGAATCAATCATTTTTATTCAGTATATTATGCTCATGATCATATGGAGTTTTGGAACATTTGGTCATGTATCATGGGAAACCACACCATAGTCAATAATGTTATTTATTATTAGTCATTCCTCATTTTCTCAATCCAATATCCTTCATTAAAAAGTTTATATTTGATATATATGTAGAAAATAATTATACAAAATGTTTTGAAATTTATTTTATAGTTATATAGATATTTTAATGGATCCCATATAAATTTCAATTGAATGTTCGATTGAAGGGAAATTTTATATATTCTACCTCATTGAAACTACGAGTAAATTTTTTTTAAAATATACATGGTATGTTAATTTTTTTTAAATTTTACATATAGTTTTATTAGAATAATTATACTCTTATCTTTTTCAAAAATACATTAATCTTTTGATTAAAAGCCCTAATATGTGACACATTTCCAATGTTACCTGACAACTATTTTTCACATCATGAAATTGGTCTGGAATAATTTATCATGATCATTTCTTACATTTACATTATTAATGTTCAACAGAGATTTAGTACCTCTTATCATGGAATCTGTTATGATGCCACCTTTGGATATACCAAAATAAATTATTATGATGCCCATTTCATTCATTGAAAATTTTATTATTTTTACTTCTATTGGATTTCTTTATATGGCATACATAGGAATGTACATGTTAGGATTTTCCCAAACATATTATACTCAAATTAATTTTGTAATTATATAGTTTTATTGGGTGATATGAATGGTAATATGGGGTAAATTTAATACATTATGGGACTCTATACATCATTTCATATTATAATGGAAGTTATCCTTGAAACATATTTATCACATATTTATGTTTCTTCCATATTTGTAAATTTATATGA
This sequence comes from Viscum album, assembly GCA_963277665.1. Lineage (NCBI taxonomy): Eukaryota > Viridiplantae > Streptophyta > Magnoliopsida > Santalales > Viscaceae > Viscum > Viscum album. Next base: position 1,186,389,933 of record OY728122.1, read on the forward strand.
TCATATGATTTGATGATCAAAATGTTTTCCCCATATTTATATTCATGGTGTATTTGTTTTATACTATCAAATATATCATTATAAGTCATATGTTATTCTTATTTTAATGTTTATTCCTATACTAGGTTTTTTAAATGAGACCATTTATCTATGTACTGAAAAGGTTATTATATACCATTTAAAGAGATCAAAGGATGTTAAAAGATCGGTATGAATATTAAAACAAATATTTATTAGTTTTTTTTATGTTTTCTATTAATATACCTACTAATTTAAGGACACTAATATTTTTTATTTTGGTGTTGTATTTATTTTTTATTTAAGTAAAATATAATTTCACAATATGTTTTAAAGGATTGGGTAACAATAATTGGTATTAGATACTTGTCTTTTAAATATTATTTTGGATCAAGACATGAAAAGGTTAGTGGGAATCATAAATCCGAGTTTATGAGTAGTAATAACTACCATAGATAACCAATACTGAATCCTAATGACTCATAAGTTAGAATATACTATTATTTTATATGTTATTTATTATATGTTATATTTTTTCTTATATAATATTTATTAATGTTTTATAAAAACATAAGATGTTAATTTCCCAATTACTAATAGCAGAATATTAGAGGACAGATGTTTATAAACCATGGGATATGCAATTTGATGATAAACATAATGAGATTCCTAATGTGATTTTTGTGGGACTTCATAACATAATGAATGTACTAGATAAGAATGATAATTTGTTTAATAATGCATAATTTAATTATACCACACTAATTTTCCTATGAATGTGAATGTTTTGAAAGAATCTTTTATGAGAAACTTTTTTCATATATTTACTAGATCTTTTTATCCCAACATCGTGTAATATTTGGTTAATCCCGTTGAGAATAAATTAATTTTATTCTATTTATGGGATGAAGATAAATTCCTGATGGTGGTAAATCATTTTTTTAGTCATGAATATAAATGGTAGACACTGATCAAGAAAATAATGTCACAGAAGTAATTTAAATCAACAAGATGGGAATGATTTGTCCAAATATTTTTCAATAAATATTTTCCTTCAACTCTACAATTTAAAATGGATATGGTGTTCCTTAGATTGATGAAAAAGGAAGATTGGTGCATCGAACATATGAAAAAAATAGTAGAGTACATTACATTCATGATATAGATATAGTAGTTTCATGAACATTGCAATAATGGTGAATCAAATATTTAGTGGATTAAATGCGAGTCTATGAATATAAGTATCACATTAAAGATTTTATGGAATTGAATAATTTTTCCATTAATCCCATAAGGTCATGATGGATGTTGGTGACTCTCAGTGGTTCTATGTGATTGAAGATAAAATATGATAAATGGAGATAACATATGGAGATCAATATATAAATATTTTTTATGAATTAATACCAAACATCATAGGTGACAAAAATACATGAAGAAGTATCTCGAAAACAATCTCAAGGTAACCATGAGATTCTTCAAAGATGGAATAGAGGAGAATTTGGATAAGGATTAACAAATGGATATGAATAATTCCAATAATGGGGTGATAAAATGAATGTTCAGTTCAACACTCAACCAACTATATACTGGATTAAATGCATGTATAACATTAATTGTGAGAGAAAATTTTATATGACTATGACAGTCAGAAACCTTCAATGATTCCAATATCTAATAAAAAAATGAAGGGAATATTCTATTATTAGGTTGAAGGAGGGTCCTGAAAATGTTTTGGTTATGGTATGACAGATATTAATTCATTAATATACATTACAATTATCAATTAAATATATACAAAATCAATGATGTTTTTTAATAAAATGATTCCAATACCACCAAAAAATCAGGGGGATAAGTTATATTTGAGAAAAAAATAGATAAATAATTACATCTCATAGATATATCTCCAATGTTTTTAATTATTTTGTAATGAACATCCCAATAATCCTTGGGTTACAAATTTCTTTGATTGATATTATATTGGGAATGCATTGGATATCTTTATATAATTTAATAATCAACTGTCTGGTGAGGGAAATTAGTCTTTACATAAAAATCCATTATTTAAATCTATTCAGGTTTTGAGAGGATGACAAGTCTCCCTGGGAATCATTATATAATGTTTTATTTTTATATTTTTATGAGTAAGAATATATAGAAAAAAATTATTGAGTAAATGTATATGATTAGGAATGATGAAATTACTATTTTGAGGGACTACATTGATGTGTTCCCTGATTAATGTTTTGTATTTATGATGACTAAGCGGTATAGTTTTCAATTTAACATATATCTATATCTCTATCCATATTCATGATTCAATAATTAATAGGAACCATTGAGATAAAATAATTATTTAATAAATTAAAAATATAATCAATAAAGTGTTTTTATACACCCAAGTGCTTCACCGTGGAGTTTTCTGGTCATACATAACCTAAAGAATGATAGGAAAATGATACACAACATTGATTATCATAAGATTAACCAAATAAAGATAAAACAAATGTATCATCATCAATAAATATATTTATTTTTAGAATATTTATTTTGTGCCAAATATTTTCCATCGTGGACCATAAGTTTAGATATTATAAATTAATGATATTGATGGGAGAAAATTCCAACACTACATTTTGAATATTGTATGGAAATGATGAGTTCAAATATTTACCTTTCAGAATACCTAAAACACCTTCAATGTTTACCAATATAATTTATTGAGATGTAATATAACTTATTAAAAAAATTCATAGAATTTATATATGATATTATGATATTCTCAAAAAGAATGTAAATCCTGATAATTAATGGAATAATATGAAAAGTTCACTTTGAAAAGAGAATCTATAAGAAAATTATAGTAAATGTGAATTCTTAAGGGAGTAAGAATCATTCATGGGGTATTATTTCTCTATAAAAGTGAAAAATAAATACCATTATATGAAAACAGAAATAGAGGAGTGGCACATACAGACATCTATAATAGAAAAACATAGTTTACATGAACTATTTGGGTATTACTGATGATTTTTTGGGACATTCTCATGATATTCAAACCTGATATACATCCAAACATGAATCGTGGTAATTATTTTGTACACAAATAAATGAAATGTAGCTTCAACGATTCAAAAAAAGGGGATTATCACAATTCCATTACTTACACTACCCACTCATGGGGATGTCTTAGTTGAATAGACCTAATATTAAAAGAGTTTATCGAGTTGTGTACTAAAAATGAATGATAATTTTATTTCATAAACCTTATGGTATTTGAGTGATCATGATAATAATTATCCAAAACATGATGTAGAGTTTGTGATTGGAATAGTCTCATTAAAAATATGGCGGCATTATCACTATAGGGAGAATTGTAAGAAATATACAGATCATAAGTTCCTAAAATATATATTATCACATAAGTATCACAAACTATTCTTATTAAAATGGTTATAGATTGTCGATTATTATTAATAATTAATCCACTAACATATTTGGAATTTTAATAAAGTATAATATGCACAATGTAATAAATGATCCTGTAGCTATATTTTTTATGATAATTAAGAAGGATCCAATATTATTATACATTAAATTGGTGGATATTGTAGTCATAAATGATGGAATATAATATTTTATTCCTTAATTGAATTAAAAACTATCCTTTATTTAAATGATAGACTATTCTCAATAAGATAATATAGAAATCATGTAGAAGGTGGAATCTATAAGATACAAAAAATCATTGATGTTTTAAATTGATGAGGATGGAGTTGTATAATTTGGTTCCTGACTATGATTATGATAAAAATTTATGGTATATAAGGATATTTTGAATGATTCATGTTGCATGACCATCCTCATCCTCTTAGTGAGAATAACGATTTCTTATGATATATAAGTGAACTATTGTTGGGAAAATATAGTAATGGAGATCAGATATTATAAATTGTTGTCCTTAGTATTTCAGTAACTAAATGATGAAATGAAAAAAGACAAAGTTGGTTGAAACCATTACCCATAAAATCAAAGATCTGTTAAAACATCATAGAGGACTTTATCGTTGGTATTCTAAACAGAAATCCAGGAAATAATGACATATGTATTTTTTCATGTTTATCTAAAATGATTGTTATTTGAATTTAAATACAAGAGTAATTTTCACTATGTCCACTTTCAACAATATACATTATTTTAGTGATGGAGTTTCATGGAGTTCCATTATCAATAGTATTTCATCAAGAGCTGATACTTATTTCATTGATCTAAAAGTCCCTCTAACATTATATAAGCACTAAGGTCATCTTTAGTATTTCATATCATACAAAATCATATGGACAATCTAAAATGAATATTAAAACACAATAATACATGTTGAGTTCATGATCAGTGGACATAAAAGTTATATGGGATAAATATCATCCTATAGTTGTGTTCTCTAACAAAAATATTTTCCTCATAAGCACCAGATGGGTCTACATTTTGTTCATTACGAGAATATATTTATCAAATAGTTTTTATGGGATGATGTTTTTAATGAATGATATCAGTGCATAAAATAATTTGGGAAATAGTTGAAATGATTTAGAGCGTTAAGCTACACACTAGAGATTATAAATTTTAAAAGAAGAGATACACCAACAATCATCAATGATAAATATAGATATAGGTTAGTTATAAGTTATTAATCAATATATATACTCGGATGAGAGTCCAGATATATCGAACGAAATGTAATATCCCAGTTACATCATCCACTTTGAGAATCTTGATAGTGTCAAAGCAATAGCCTATCAACTAGCCAATCCACTAACTATGTCTCATGTACATGTTGAATTCAAAGTATCCATCTTAAATAAGTACATACACAATTACCCACATTTAGTTAATTCACATCTGGAATAAATGGAAAAAGAAATATCCTCTGGGAAGTAGTTAGTGATGATCTTGGTAAAGATCAGATTTTTTCTTTTAAGGATATGATATTTATCTATAAACATTTTTTAGAGTGAGGAACTGATACATAATGAAATTAATATCCCTTGTGTACTTGGAACTAATTTTATAAAAAATTTAAATAAATTTTATATTAAGAGTTCACGTTATTTGTGAAAAATGATATATATTTTAAATGGAATATTAGATCAAAAATATGAAACCACAGTTAAATAGGAATCCTAAGGTTTACAATTGGTATGATATCATGTTGTTTGGTACGAGACATATATATAGTGACCATTTGATGATGCATTTAATTAAAATAAATAAATAATTTTATTCAATTTATGAAAATTACATGGAATTCCCTCACTAAATATACCATTATTTTACATATATAGTGTAATCTTTACAATCCTATGACCATTTAGACGATATTTATTCTGCCTTCCATTAGTGAATAAAAATAAGATGAAAACATTCTTCTGGATCCATTAGAATTGAGGCACAATGAACAGAATAAATCATATCATTTGATAGAGAGTGGGTTTTTCATTCTTGATTGATCTAAAATAAGGAATGAATCATCATATGTGGTCTATTTCACATCTTATTAAAATATTTAGCATCATAATTCTTATTTCCTTGATCTTCGTTATATTGAAACATTCCATTCACCGCCGTACAAATTTTTAATTGGTTATTCAAACTCTTTATGTTATTCCATGGTTCTCACCAAAATATTACATAATTTTTATTTATTTTCCAAGAATTATAGGAAACTTTTTGTTAAAATTTATTTCCTACGATATTCTCCCATTACGTTTTTTTTTCATTCTTCAGTGATTGGCTTATAGGGTATATGATCAACATTTCCAGGTGGGACCGAGAAAGATCAGACCCCTATATATGTTTAATATTCACAGGTGCTATTTGGATCAGTGAATGAATATTCAAAATGAATTATTTTTTAATTTATTGTTATTCCACTACTAATTTGATATCTAGTGAGTTTATGTTTGATGTAAAAATAATCAGTGGTTTAAAAAGGGTTCATGTGGGTGAGACATATTCCATTTTCCAGCCGATGGATAGCTAGAAACAGTGAATGGATGCACATTCCTTAATTTGGAAAAAATGATATGAGTGATTTGATGTGGTGGGTGTGAAACAAATAGTGTTAGAACATAACATAATTTATAGGAGAAACATGAAAACACATTTTATAGTTTTAATGAAATCAAATCCTTTTCATCAAAAATCCAATTCTCTAGTTTTTCTAAAGGATTATAAGTATGACACACTATGTGGGACTGCTAAATTCTTTGTGACATAGTTATAGAGAAGAAGAATGTATTTTGCGAGAATGTTTTCATGGGAATATCTAGAAACATTTCTTTTATCATCACACAACAATAATACATGAACACTACCTAATGGACATGAGAGGATCCCCTTAAGGATTAACACTACATGTAATATGATACATGGGCGTATGTAGTACTACACAGACATGGTCAAGAGAACATTCATTACCATGAGTGTATTAGGACGGATGTCTAGTCCCCTTACATGTTATATAATGCTACATTGGTAGTGATATGTGTATCGTTATAGACACATCATAGAAATAGGACATGATGATATTACACATTGTTCCCCTTCCATGTTGTGTACCCCACATATGATCTACGAGGACAACTATCTCTTGTATATCCATCTTTTGGACTTGTATTTTTACCAATGAGTTTCATAATTTGATTTTTTTCCTATATAGAACACAATAGTGTCCTTTGTGGTGGATTTTGAGATACATTTTGAGATTTTTTGAGTTCAAAGCATCGTTAAGTAATGCTCAATGGAAGAAGTGATCAACCATGATCATCAGAGACAACATTGTGTCACCCTACTACTGGGTAGGGCGTGGGTCCTCCAACAACAATTATAGAGAAACCCTTATTCTAGGACATGGTATATAACTTCTACATATCCACCAAGTGGAAGCCTCCTATGTATTCAAAGAAATGATATTCAAATATTATTTTTGGAACTTATTTAATGTGTTGGGTATGGGTCCTCTATTTGATATCATTGTGGCAACGTCCTATGGTATCAGGGTACGGTTCCTCGATAATGAGAGTTGATCCCACCTCTATGGTAGGCTATAGATCCTCTATATTCAATCAGAGTGATAGACATGTACTGTGTTTGGAATGGAATGTCTATATACTATCCAAGTTACACTATCTTGGGGTATCATGGTATGGTTCCTAGCTAAATATAGTGGAACCCTGATACAAATAAATGATGATTACACTCTCTATATTAGCAGAACATTCATGTTATACATTAAAATGGTTACTATAAATAAAAATTTTAGCCTCTTTATTGTGCATCACAATGATGTGGTGTGGCGTAAAATTATGTTTTTATTGGAAAATCACTTGAGATGATGGGAATCATGGAGGGGAAGATGGAGTTTCTTTCACTCATTCATGTGTTGGGATACGATATAGAGATCCACTTTATATCTCAATTGTTTTTCTGTTGTTGATAATATATATATATTTATATTTCTTTATCCATGTTGTTGTATTTATTGATACTCTCTTTTTATAGGTTGATCTATCCACTCCCATCGTGTCTCCTACTACCCCTTCCGAATTTGGGGATTTCAACTATGTATCTATTTAGTCACCCATACGTTGGAATTTCTACACCGTGTCATGTATAATGTTGAATATAGAATGGTTAGCAGTGATTATAGAGGATATTAGGGAAGCATGGTGTATTAGACCATGTACGGTGGTCAATTACTAGGGATTAAAAAATGGACCCTCTTATAATTTACCATTAAAATTATATTCATGTAGGGATATATATAAGAGTAGAAATGTGTTTTTCCATAATTTAATTTTCATTTTAAACTTTTGTACTCTTATATTCAATATATGTTTCATCATTGATTATTATACCTCATCTAATTTACATTGAAATGGATGGGTGAGATCATTCAAGTAAATTTGGAAAATGATTCCCCTATTAGTAATTTCATTCAATGCTTATCTCTAGTGTCGGGCTTATAGATCAGGCCTAGGGTTGTTTTGGATCAAGACCCATTGGATTAGGTCATGATAGATTGGTAACAGATCTTCTCCTTCATTGGAATAGAATTTGGAGTGGTTCCATTATGAGTATTTTGATTATATTTTGAGAAATATCTTCAATTCTACTTGAGTGAAGCTCTCTGGAGAGAAATACCAATGATGGTACATGCGTCTGATGTATACATTCACTAGGACACTATATAAATTATATCTTATAGGGAATATAGATACATTTGTTTCAAGGATCAATTTTACATGAATCATTTTTCATAGAGTATTTTAAATTATTTTTTGGAGTTATCTCCCCAAATATATATTCTCATCTAAGAATGGAATATCATTATTAATTATTTCAGAATCATCTATATAGAAATTCCTTATTGTTATAGATTCTATATCATACAAATGATCTTATCAGTTATAAGGCCTTAGATTAGGGTCCATCACATGAGTTTACTTTTCTAAGTAGATAGGTAGAATAACCCCCACCTATTAAGAATATTGTCAAACTAATAGAAGATTATGAGGATGCACATAAGATTTTGGGACCTTTGTATTTCCTATTTCATACCCTACTAAGGTTATGTGGTGATATAGATCCACATGTTTTTTAAGATTGAATAGATATTATGATCTGTGTTTTAATTCCTATCCTCAAACTGAATGATTAGTTGGTTTCACTTGAAGAAATCCTATTCCTTTTAGTTGTGTGGAATTGGTGAAGTCTAGATATACATATGTACGATTATTCATCAATCTCTTATCCAAAAATCCATCAACACTTTTCTGAGGTGTACTCCCCCTTACTATTATATTAAATTCATATTGACAAGATTATGGAGCTGTAGGAGGGAAGGATGAAAGGTGTATATTATGATGTTAGGTTCACATATCATACATTATACTCCATCAACATTATTTGCGGTAGATAATTCAGCACATATATTATTGAGAAGGGTCTATAGATGTATTCATTATATTATAGTACCCTTATAAATTATCACCTATGAATTAGTTTTGTAGAGGGAACTAGTGATAGAAAACATCAAGTGAGATATACACCTTGTTTATGGAGCTTTTTGAGTAATTTATCAAGATTATTCAATAATAAAATCTATTCGGTTCTAGAAAATAAGATATTCTCCCATGACATATTTATAAGATTATAATTCGCCCCATTCTTAGTGAATAAATGAGGACCAGAGTATCATAGAGAGTGGTGGAGATATGAATGTGATGGGAAAGGTCACATGGAATTTGATTTGCTAACCCACATTGATGAGATGTTCATGCTAATAGATGATGAAACTGCACAGTTGAGGCAGTTCTATGATAAGGGACCTCCCAAGTGATGGTTTTGATTCCCTGTGGGAGGAGAAGCTCATATAGGAATAAGTGTGGATCCCTGAGGAGATGATGTGGGTGGTGGATGGTGATATGTGATACATCCACCATGACAAATAAGAATCCCTCATTATGTTCTAGGTGCTAGTAGTCAGGGATAAATAAAGCTACAAACTATGGATGAAAATCATCGTGTATAATATATGTTTATTATTAATACAATATATGTTAATTATATATTTTATTAATCATTTTAAGAGTCGTTTATTAATCTATTTAATTCTAGTATGAGAGGTATAGACTCCAGTTAAGGAATTAGAGCAATGGACATATATTGAGGTTTTAACAGGGAATGCTTCTTCTATATCATTTATCTTCTAGATGATAGATCTATCACAATGTGGAGATAAGTTTTAAAGTGAAATTTTGATTTTAAATATTTAACCCTATAATTTAATATTATGTATGGATTTTATTCTAGGGAATTATTTTATATTTACTATCACTATAGATGAGTTATAATCCTTCTCACTAAGGAAATGAGATTCTCCATCTTGGAGAGAGGGATCAAATTTGGTGGGATGAGTGGGGATTATGAGTTGGATGATGTATCTGATTACCCATTATTTGGTGATTTTATAACTATTTGTAGAAGGATCTTATGGTATTTTATTCTTTCAGTCATGGAATATGTTTGGTATATCTTCCCAAAGGGTTATCTTGTATTAACTCCGAGGAGTGATCAGAATTTTTTTATTCTATTATACCATGAGACCACACCAATATATTCAAAAAAATATCTTATTACCACTATTGATCTGTTGGAGATTTATTTGATGTTTTAGGACCTTAAAAGGATTTTTTTCATCTAATGTGTCCCCATTGAAGATCCAATTTTAAAACCTTATGATTTAGAGATTTATATTTCCTATGTAATTTAATAATTTATATATTTTTGACATCACACATTAATGAATATACTTTTTTTATAAAATAACTATGTTTGTATTGTGTTATATGAAACATCAATTTAATATTTCACCAAATGAATGAAATATGTTATAACTTGGATTTTCCCTAGATTATTTTCAAAAAATATCATGGAAAATTCTGAGACCATTTCATGAGATGGCGTGCAATTCGGAGGCCCAGTGTGCCTGAAATGCTTTGGAGAAAAATGTTATCTTTTAAATAGCATGAATGATTAATTTTCATTAAAAATTTGAATATATTCTAAATGGGTTACCATATAAATAATCTAAGCGAACCTTTGAGCTCATAATAGTGGATTTACCTAAGGTGTGGCTTAACATTATCAACATGAGTATTCTATGGAAAACCTTGAAAATGGATGAAACGTAAATAAAATAATAAAATAATATTTTTTTTATTTTTAAAATGCAATTATCACATAAATGGTAACTCGGATTGGAAATGCAAGACAATAGTTGAGTAAGTACTGGGGTGTTTTTTTAGGTGAGGCTTAACATCAGCCATCACAGTCCAGCTATGAGAGATAGTTTTTGGACGTGAATGTCAATAAAATATTTTAATAAAAATACTTTATTAAACATTATGTGAAGAAATAGTGGTGGTTTCCATTTTTCATATTTTTTTTCAGAAATCCAGGGTTATCACATTAACCCTATAGTTTTCTTAAGTCATGGAGAAGTAGGATCTCTTGTTGTCGATGATGGATTGGAGGTCAGATGTCGGATCAATCATTGACGAATGATGATAGTGCAGATTAGTTCTTCCTTAGTGACTGATCCAAACCCCATGAAGGGTGTAATTTTTTTATTTTATTCCATGTTCTTTATCAATATGACTAATGTGGATTAGTTAATGAAAAGACTAATACATGGGTCATGCGTATGGTATGATTGGATTTTTTTGGTGCAAGGATTGTTATCGGGGTTGAATCAAGTTAATAAATCAATTTGTCCCTCTTCATTCATTAAATTCAATCATGAAACAAATGAGGCTGAAATGAAAAAATCCATGATCATTTCTTTCTGGAATTCATGTGCTTTGGACCTCTCCATAATTCCTTGTTACTATTGTCTTAAAACCTGTGATGGAAATTCAAAACAGCAATGGATTAAGTCAGTGGCAGTGTGAAGCGGAGGCCGAAGGCATAATCTTTGTCCATTTCAGGAAGAGCATGATAGTGTGAGGCTAATAAACATAGAAGTTATCCACATGGACCATTCATCGGCCGCTTCCATGGTGTAAGAAACATGGGGGGTTCTGAGAGTGCATGCCATCCACAGAAAATGCTGACCACATTGATCAGGTAGGGCGCATAGTTTTTCCGCATGCGTGTGAATAGCTAACCCGCTCTTGTCGACTAGGCTGGAGCAGCCGAGATTCTCCGGTAGCCTAGGGGGATAGACCATGCGGCCCGATGGCCAAACAGGCCATCCCAGTGTGGGGTGATGAAGAACCACTAGGTCATGTACCGTCAGCCAAACCAGGTCAAGTCCAGTCGGTCAGGGTAGGTTGGGTCATAACTTGGTTGGGCCTGACCTGTTTCAATATTTTCACTGTAACATTCTAATAGATGGTCCATTTGAGAATCCATATATGGAATTGGGACCCTAACAAAGAGTGGTCTCTTTTTATATGACTATGTGGGTTTTTAGTATGGAGTAGTTTAGGTTCATAGTTTCACTTGGTTCTTTCCATGATGGTTCTGTGAGTCATTACAGCCAAATCATTGGACAATAATACCCTCTAGAGGCCATGTCATGGAGTGATTTGTGGAATCTTTCCTTTATATTGCATCGATCCTCTATCACTTATGATGTATTTTGTTGTGAATTAACAAGACATCCAAGAATAGTGCATTAATCGTTCATATTGATGGATGAATCAGAAGGGTTCTTTGAATTCTTGGGGGACAATCCCCTACATTTTAAACCACATCGGTACGGTTGTCTGTATTTTTTGAGAATAATTCCCAACAATATAGACTAAATAATATGTGGTTGTTGATATTATCTTGAAAGAATAACATATATGTATATCATGTCCCGGACTAATGTCAACTCTTTGGGTGGAGAAAAAATTCGCGGGAATTCATTGTAAGTGTCTCTGATGATAGCAAAGCTCGCGAAGTGATATCTCCTAGAATGAGCATACTACAAGAGGAACCATATGGATGAAAATGTAGGATATCATGATTATTGGAATCCTTTTAGAGTATTCCTAGATGTCCCATTTATATGTGTTGTAGACATATACCTATGTTGAGATGAATGTAACCTCTTAGTAATGTTTCCATTGCGGTTCATTACTTTCCCTTTCAGGGTGTCTTATGGATGATTGTTTTACTAACCCCTACATTGGATTTTCCCACATGTGTCATGTCTTATGCAAATGATCGGTGATTTGATGGAGTACTTGGTAGACTAGGTCCATTTGTTGCATAAAGATACCCGACATACAAGTTGTGCTTCTTAATCTTTAGACAATAGTTATTTACCTATTTTTCAATTAGGTTTTTATACAGAGGAGTACCATTGACTTATACATTTATTTACAGTTCCTTTTTATTGGCCTTGTATCTATTACCTGTTTACATTAATCATTTTATTTTCGTACTCTTTGTTGGTATCTTAGTTGTATGCCTATTTTATTACATAGTGTTTTGAGTTTCACTACTTATCCTTGAGGATGTGTGCATGTGAACAGGTACATGGGTAAATGTCTCCCTATTGTGGGATATCCCTACTTGGTGCTATTTTCTAGCCCATGGACTATGGGAGGCAGGCTTGGCGTAGTCACAGCACGGGCCCCTCTGGGACGGGTATGGAATTTTTTGGCAACACATTATACTCTATTTTAGTCTTTTCTCATACGTAATAAAAATTCTGTATGATTTCTTTCATTACACACAGGGACAAGTTTTACAAAACTAAAATATATTATTAATATGATTATTGAAATATTATTAAAGAAACCACTAATGCAATTGAATTGATGTTATGAATAAGTTTAACTAATTTTTTTTAAAAAATATTTAAACTTGAATCATTTGGTTATCTATTAGATTAATGGAAAGAAAGGACAATTTTAAAATAACGAAATCACATTTCTATAAAACTATTTTTTATATAAAAATAATGTTTTATCTCAATAAATGAAAAAAATCATTTAATGATATAAATTAAATTTTAATATTATATATTTAATCATTTTTTGATAATAATGAAATATATTTTATATGAATAGTAAATGAAAAAAATCCAATTTTATGAAAAAAATACTAATTTGTCTAAAATTAAATTTTACGGCAATTTCATAGTGACCCCATTTTAAATATAATTTTCTAAATTGGTATAATTATTATTACAAAAATAAACTGGAATATAAATATCATAATTTAATTTTGGTGAATATTTTGTATCTATTTAAAAACTTGCATATTTTGATTAATAACGATTAATACTGAATTTTAATTCAAATAAACTATTTCTTCTAATTCATTTATACAATTATATTATATTTATGTATTATGTTTAATTAGGTCAATATTAAATCAATTAATCCATTTTAGGACATTGAAACCAATTTTAAATTGAATATTTATATAAAAACATCTCAAACCATGAAACCTTATCTCTTAAAACCCCACTATTATGTCATGTCTACTTGAGTAATATTAAATTATATTTAGATACTTCTGTTATTATTATTTGGAAAAAATTATTCGATATTTGGAATCAATGTAATTTAGAATTTCTAATAAGGTCACATTATATTTTGACCAAAAATATTACTGAATTTAATTATAATTAATTATAGTGAATAAGGTAAAAAAATAGTTTTCATAATTATTAATCCTTAATCTTAAAAGGCAAAATTTACTAGAAACATGTCAAAAGAACATTTTAAATCCATATTTCTACCCATAAAACTATTGGATCGAATTATTTAAATTGATTTGTTCCCATTATGTAAGAGAGAAATTTCAATTGGATATAGGTTTATATATTAACAATAATGTCACTCCTCCTCCACTACAAAAAGTCACTCACACCATCACTTCCTCACACATCTCAAGATACATTGGATATTCAAAACCCTTCCCATTATTACTCAAAATATTAAATCCTTAATCATTTATGCCGACCATTTTGGATAAATAATTCCATGGAAACCCATTAGTGAAATATAAGAGGACTTACCGAAAGAAGAGGTAACGTCCTTCTTCCAGATCTTTGGGTTTTTCACACTCCAAAACAATAATTATTCATTATCCATGAACATGTAATAATATTTTTATTGTCAAAATACTGAAATTTATTTATTATAGGTTTTATACCAACACCTACACATAATTACTTCTATTGGTTAATGAAATTACTATTATAGTGTACAGGGAACTACTGCCTCACAAAACAATGTTATTCGTTTTTCCATTACCAATTACCATTGTTAGGAATTATGAAGAATACTATGATATTATATTATATTTATAATATTTATGATTTATATATTTTTATGAAATTTTTATATAATATATACCTTAATTCTTTCCATTTTGTATAAATATAATAACATCGTTTGTGGACGTATGGACTACCGCCTCCTCAAAGAGATGTGATTCATTCACAGGTTGCCTGAAATATATTAAAAATTGTTTTAGTGGAACTATATGATATATATGAAATAATATTTTTATTCCAAGATGTTATATATAGAGATATTTCATTTAAAACATTTCTTTCAATAGAATAATAAAATAGAATCATTGTTCATGTGTACGTATAGCCTACCAGCTCCATTAACTACATATTCAATTTCATAATTCAATAATTTAAAAATTATTATAAATATTAATATAGTGAATATATATGATAATTATATCATTTTATCATTATTTAAATAATTTAATCAGGATATATATAATATTATAATGATATCATGTAAAATCGTATATGAAAACAATGTGGATGTTAAGCAAAATATATATTTAACAAGGAATTGTTAACATACGTGTAATATTAAGTCATAATAAAATCATATATGGAATTATATATAATAATATGGTATTTTTGTTTATTTATAATAAAATAATATCGACTATACAAGAGGTTTGAAAATGTACAATGGAAGTCATGACTTAAGGTAAGGGTTTTCTCGTCTCACATTTATAATTACGAGACAAATATCACATTCAATACTCAATTTCATTGTGTGGAGTATATACATCCCATGAATATTTTATATGATAATTATAAATAAATATCCGGGTATTTACATATCCATTTTTATATTTATATTTCATGTGGTATTACCGATCAAACATATCCAAAATAAAATGATAGTTTTGTCTCAATTTTCCTTCAATGTGACAGTTGTTGTGTTATGAACCTATATTCTTATGTGTAATATATATACATAAATTTGATAATTTTAATCATTTATACACATTTATTGAATATATATTATTCTTTATGTAATTTCAAATTTCATAATTTTGGAATACAATTTATAGTTACCAAGTAGTATGAGTATACTAAAACAATCTCATCATTTGTTGATATTGATTATTATTTTCTATCCATTGATGAAAAAATATGATACATCTCTCTTGAACAATTATAATTTTATATTCCTTGGTTTATTCCCCATATCATAAAAAGTTGGTTCAATTTTCAATCCTTTAGTATATATGATGATTAAGAATATGTTTCAAATAATGATTCGCTTTACCTCCCTCATTGATCAGAAATTTGTGAATATTTAAAATCATTTTTATGAATTTTTTTTCAACAATTATTCTAGAATTTTCAATTTATTTTCAATGAAAATGTTTTTTTAACACTTTTCATGTTTTATTTACAATATTTAAAATTACTATCAATGAAAAAATATTTCAATTTTTTTTCATGAATTACTTATAAGTTTTAAATGTATTTTCAATGATAAAGGGTTTCAAATCATTTTTTATTTTTCATTATAATTTATAACGTTAATATCAATGAAAAAGTATTTCAAAAACTAATCATGTAATATTTATATGTTTTCAAATAAATATCAAATAATTTTTTCAATGTTTTTTTAAAAATCATTATATGTTTCAAATGAATTTTTAAGGAAAACGAATTTCAAAATTATGTCAATATTAATTTATATTTTTTCTATGTATATTCATAGAATAATTTATTAAAATTATCATCAATATTTCATTAAAAAATTTCAATGCATATTCAATGAAATTATTTCCAAAAAGAGTTCGTGATTATTTTATAGGTTTCCAATGAAATTAGTTTTCAAAATAATGTCAGGATTTTTTTATATGTTCTCAATGATAATGGTTTTCAAATATTAATTTATATGATTCCAAAGTTTTTTCCATAAAATTATTTTGAAAAGGATTAATGTTCTAAAATATTATTTCATTCATAAAATAAAATTATTCACAAAATATTTTTAAATGGCCTTTCCAAATTATTTCTCATCTAAGATGACATCTGTTGGTGTTACTCATGGAATTATAGATAAATGATCCAAAGTTTCCTATGATATTCATTATTTTAATGGTTTACGTTTTGTGGATTCATTTTTATGAAACACATTTATACTTCAAATTTTTATTTTCTAATGATATGATGTACATTTTATTGGTTATTATTTGATGAAAATATTATTAAAGCCATAACATTTTCAATGGTTATAATATGATTAAATTTTTATGATACCCACTTCATTTCAAGGGTTCTGATATAAATTTTTATGTTCATGTGGCACATGTATGTTATATTTCATTAGGGTCAGGGTGAGAAAAATATATTCCTCCAATTCAATGGGTAATTATTTATATCTCCTGATATAGACACAGATAGAGTAGGATGTGAACTCGGTTCAGTAAAATATTTTATCTTCTATGATGTTATTGGGAGTGAACCTTTTCTACTAAGATGGTCATGACAGTGATGAAAGGCGAGAATGATGTTTTGGGGAGTGAACACATTCTAATATGTTTTCCTTGGAAGTGATTCTTCAATTATATAGAAATAATTTTTAAAATTTTATGCATCTACCAAAATTGAATATCTCATTACTATATAATTAATTCATGGATTATAATAATGATTAATTTATGATACGTTTAATTTGAACTACTATTACATTTTCCATGACACTTGTATATGATCTTTGATACACATGGTAGGATATTTAAATTTTATTATCATGTACTCATACCATTATGCTAAGATTATGCTTATGTATCTTGTATGTTTACCCCAACAAAGCATAAGAGGTCACCCATTTCTTATGTTTCCATTTCTGGGTTATGAAGAATACGTTTAAGTATAATTACTAGGAGAAAATTATTTTTTGGACACATTGATTATATTTAACTAAGGTAGTAATTTTATACAACATTCTAAACACACCAAACAATTTCTTTCATCAGGCATGTATTTTTTACAGTACTAAATTTTCATCTAAAAATATGTTATATACATGAAGATGAATCACATGAAACTATTATTGGTATTAGTGGAATGGGTTTTTCATTTATTTTATAAATGAATGTGAAAAAAATGATACACCAAGGGATATTTCAGATGATAAGTATAAGGAAGTATCTAAAGGGAATCCTATGGTTCCATAGGATGTTGTCATAATTTTTACATCCTATAAGTTATTTTTCAAGAGAATTTGGTTTTCCACTCTGATATTTGATTCTAAAATTATTTTTTATTGTTTTTGTAATGGAAGGAACAAAATTTAAATGTATTAAAAGATACCATGATTGGTAATTTGTGGATTAGAAATGAAATGGAATGATTACTAGAGTGAAGGATGTTGTGATCATGAGTAATATGTATTCATATAACGTGATTAAACACATGTACCTCAACAAACTATCAAACTCACTAAACAATAGATAGAATGAGTTCGCAGAGATTTTAGGTAATGAGGACTGTGGAGGAAAGAATATTATATTTCATTTGTGTCAAGATTGTGGAGATAATCACCTAAGTGAAAGTCCTATGAAAACAATTAGTTTTTTATATATTTGAAAATAATTATACAAAGAATGTATCTATACTGAAAATATGATGATTTCATTTAATGCCATGAGGGTAACATTGGACTCCCTATGAAATCATAAAAGGTTAAATGCATTATGTTTGTAATTAATGGTCCTTATGGAAGTCAATTTACCATGTGGAAATTTCAAAAGTGTAATCAATAATGTGGTATGAGTAATTGTTATATCCATATATGTCACGACCCATCCTAGTGGGGCCCGAGCCACAACTCCCCAATCCCACCCCCAATAGGCCAGGGGTTGGTGACTAGAACCGAGTAGGCATGTCACTAACATGGGTGGAATTTCCTATAAACCTATACACACACACACACACATCTCCAAGCCCACAAAGACGAAAAGTAAAAACTACTAAAAATTGAAGTGAATGCATACACTAAATCCCCAGACAACAGAGTACAACAGGAAAGTAAATTACAGTAATGTAAAACCCTAGGCCGAAAGTACAAGACCACCAAAAGAGAGTCTGTAACAAATTCCAACCCATAACGAATGGTACTGGGAATACAATCTATAGCCGTAAGAACACACCTCAGTCTGTCTGATCTCACTGAGCACTGTTCATTCCTGGTCCGCCTAGAATCCTGTCACTCATCTGCACAACACACGACACGTGCTGGAAAAGCCCATGCACGGGTGAGTATAAGAATACCCACTAGGACACCCCGAAACCACAAAGGAAACACAACAAGGGAAAATACCACAAAGGAAGGATACAGTCAGCTCTACATAGTCTATGTCTACATAACATATAATAAGAATATCCTGATATACTCATTCATGATCGACTATCATGAATACCACCACTAGGATCCCTCTTGAGGATTCCACTAAGAACGTAACAAGGAGAACACACTCCTAGGTCTAAAGAGAGAGATGAAGTACTCATTCTGGTAGAACACACTCCAAGAGAACTTATGAATACGATGTTCAGATGAGGATCACAACCAATATCTATGAGGTGATTCCAACAACTCAGTCTGAACCAATCCTCTAAGAACAGGATAGACGCACGGGTAAAGTTGGTCACATAGATACCAAGAACTCTACCTAGGGTTCTAGGAATGAATAGAGGATTCATCTCTAAGTCTCATAGAGGGGATTCCAACAACTCTATTCATAAGGTCCTGCTGAAGGGATCATACTCCTGTAAGTCGGAAATGATACCAGAAACCTTCTAGAGAATGACCAAGGGGACGAACCCTAAGGAAACATGTCCAAGTCACATAAGTTAACTAGATCAAACCATGTAATATAGGTTAAATGGAATGTAGTATGGTTACACACTATGTTCCTTGACTCTGGGTACTTTCTGTGTAACGGCCCGTGATATCCATCCATGTTGTGAAAAAATCAACTACATGGCGTGTAGAAGTATCACACACCATGTTCCCTGAGTCCAGGTACTGCCTGTGTAAATGACTAGTGTCTGGAATAAAATTCGTGTAGGAAAGTATATACATGGAGTGTAACTCAAAGAACACGCCATGTCCGGTCAACTGGAAAAAACACACATGTACCCTGGCCATATGCCCGTACACTGTGTCTTTCTGTGTCACCTGCCCGTAAACCATTACACGGGGTATCCCGTGTATCTGGACGAGTCTAGATGGGGAGGGGTACACACACCGTGTACTTGGATATGTACCCAAACCCTATTCGTCTACTCTCAGAGTACACACCAGGTGATCCGTTGACGAACACATGCCATGTAGCACATACTACACGCCGTTTAGTCGGGATTTTTCCAGAACGTCATCTTCTTGATCGCGCTTCGGCCAATCTTCCGGATCCACGATCTCTCGTCCGTTCATCCCGATGCTTCAGGGCTTGGTTTTTCCCTTCATACGAACATTGAATCGTGTGTTTTCAGAACTTCGATTAGGTCATAAACCTCCAACGATTCATCGGATGAAAAACGCCCAAAAACAAAATATCTCTCGATCCGCTCTGAATCGTCCACTGAAATCACCGTCGCACCTCCACGACATCACTGTGGTGTAGATTATTCAATTGGGGATCCTTGTGTTGCAGAACGGATGCAAAACGATCCATTGTTCATCACCCCCACAAAGAACGTGAAGAACGCGAAGAAGAGAAAATGGGAGAAATCCAATGAAACAAGTGTGAGGAATGAACCACTATCGTCATTCTCTATGGCATTGATCTTCTCCCGTAAATAGGATTAAAAAGATAAGAAAATCAACAACAATAGATCAACATGGATTCAATTCCCCAAAATCGTCGCAAAATCCCATCCCGCAAGAATGACTGATATGCGGGATAATCTGTTCGTGGATTAGTCTGTGTTCATCATAGAAATCAGTAACGGGGAAGAAATCACAAATTAAACATCCTACTTGTATTTTCATCTTTCAATGGAGATGATCTGGTTGCCGCATCGTATTTTCCAGTGAAGTTCGTCAAGAACATCGTTGATGCGTCGTGTGGATTTCTCTAGAGATCTCCAGAGAAATTCAGAGTTATGGGAATTGTAACCCTGACCCCCACAGCGAAATATCTATTTAAAAGAATAAAAATATTTTTCTGCAGCAAGGATTTAATAAAATATTTTAATTAAATATTTTATTACGGTTACGTCCAAAAAACCAGATTTCACCAACGACCAGCGTCGGCCAATGTTAAGTCTCTTCCATGGTAAACTCGCTACTTTGGACGCAATAGCACCCTTAGATTTATGATCTGAGAACCTGTTTAGGAGTTATTAAACTTTTTCATGAAAACCATATGCAAGCCTTATTTAATTTTTTAATTTAATTCAAACATTAGTTCCGGGATTACCAGGCCTCGAAAAAATAGGTCATCCTGAAGCCTGGGCTTGAAACAATTCCAAAAAAATATTAAAATAAAATGTGGTAAAATCTGAGACATTACATCACACCCACCTTAGGTCTTTTACATCCCAAAAAAGTCAAAACAAAGGCTACTCAAATAGATGAGGGTACTGCACACAAAAATAAGCCTCCCACTCCCACTTACTCTCCTAGAGATTCTCGTGCTTCCACCAGACATGCACCAAGGGAATAACTCACTCACAAAGGATCTTCTCCTGCCGGTCCTCGATCTCCACTGGGTATTCAGAAATGGTCTCTCCATCATCGAGGTCCAGGTCGCCCCAGTCGATAACATGCGATGGGTCATGCACGTACCTCCGCAGCAGCGACACATCAAAGATGTTGTGTACCAGGTCCATCTAATGGGTTAGAGCCAAGAGGCATGCCACCTCACCAACTCTACTCATAATTTGAAAAGGGTTGATGAACCTCAGAGATAGCTTGACACTTCGGACAAATCTCTACAATCCCCGTCAAGGAGAGACCCGAAAGAACACATGGTTCCCTCCTCGAACTCCAAGGGCCTTCGTCTCCTATCGGCATAAGACTTCTGCTGACTCTGTGCAGTCTTCATCCGCTCCTAGATGACATGCACATTTTCTTTAGTATCGCACACCATTTTTGGGCCCATGATTTCCGACTCTCTTGGGTCAGTCCAGCAAAGTGGTGGCCTTCAAGGTCACCCGTACAGAGCCTCGAATGGTTCCATACCAATAGTGGAATGATAACTATTGTTATAAGAAAATTCCACCAGTGGTAGGTGATCCTCCCAGCTATGGCAGAAGTAAAGTATGTAAGATCGTAGCATATCCTCCAAAACCTGGATGGTCCTCTCCATCTAACCATCAGTCTTAGGATGGAACGCTATGCTCATGCGTAACTGAGTCCCAAAAATATCCTGCAATCCCTTCCACAATAGGGATGTCAATCGATCATCACGATCTGAGACGATCGTCGATGGCACTCCATGAAGTTGAATTATCTCTTGCACATAGAGGCGTCCCAAACTCCCTACTGAACTCTGCTCTCGTATGGCTAGGATGTGGGCTGACATGGTGACTTGGTCAATGATTACCAAGATGGCATCGTGTCCCCTGGACATACATGGTAAACCTGTCACGAAGTCCATGGATATTTCGTCCCACTTCCACTCAGGAACCTCAAGGGGGTGAGTCAATCCTGTTGGAACCTGGTGCTCAGCCTTTTCTTGCTGACATGTAAGGAACTGAGAAACAAACTATGCCACATGCTTCTTCATTCCTGGCCACTAGAACCGACGTCAGAGGTCCTGAAACATCTTTTCCATGCCTGGATGCACCGCCAAAGGAGATGTATGGAACTACCGTAGAACCTCCTCCTACAACATCACTGGTACTATGGTGTGCCTTATGAAAAGGACAATGTGCTCCCCACCTTTTGAATATCCATCAGCAGCATCACCTGTGGATATCTGAGCACATAAAGTCTTTTGGCTACCATCCCCGAGCTGCGCTTCCCTGACTCGCTGTAAGAGTGGAGGGGTAAAAACCATCGACTGAAGTTATGCACCCTCATCTCTATCCATGAATTATGCCTATAAAGAGGCCAACTACCTTGTCATATCATCCGGCAACTGTGAACTGGATTTTCTGCTGGGAGCACCTGCCACAATGATCCCTTTCCTAGATATATAGATGATATCAAAGTCAAAATCCTGAAGGAACTGAATCCATCACCTCTATCTCAAATTCAGATTCTTTCTAAGAAAAGATATATATGAGACTCTTGTGATCAGAGAAGACAATAAACCGCTCACCCATTGGGTAGTGCCGCCACATCTTCAACGGGAAGACTATCGCCGCCAACTCAGGATCATGGGTCGCGTAGTTCTGCTCGTGTGACCTCATCTGACATGAGCCATAGGAAATAACTGCTTGCCTCTACATTAGGACACAACCAAGCCCGGTTCCTGATGTGTCACAGAACAATACGTACTCGAAACCCTCCTCCGGTAATCTAAAGATTGGGGCACTCATTAGACTCTGTCTCAACTACTGAAAAGCTTGCTGGCATCTCTCGGTCCACACGAAAGGCTTCCCCTTTCAGGTCAATGCTGTCATGAGTGATGAAATCTAGGAGAATTTATAAATGAATCTTCGATATTATCCCACCAACCCAAGGAAACTTCATACCTCCATCACAATCAGGGGTGGGTCCCATGCCAACATGGCCTCTACCATGGCTGGGTCCATTGCTACACCATCTGCTGAAATAACATGTCCCCGAAAGTTGACCTCCTATATCTAGAATTGACAATTTGAGAGTTTCTCGTACAACTGGTGCTCTCAAAGTATATCTAGAACCATCCTCTAGTACCCCACATTATCCTCCTCAGATGTAAAGTACACCAGAATATCATCGATGAAGACCACTACGAACCGATTTAGATTGGGCTGAAAGATCTTATTCACGAGTCCCATAAACACTGTCGGGGCGTTCGTCACTAAGAAGGGCATAACCAAGTACTCATAGTGACTATAGCGACATCTGAAAGAAATCCTCGGTATATCCTCATCGTGTAATCGCAACTGGTGATAGCCTGATCGTAGATCAACCTTCGATAACCATCGTTACCCTCTTAACTGGTTGAATAGGTCATCGATTCATGGAAGTCGATACCTGTTCTTCACAGTCACCTGATTCAAGCGCCGGTAATCCACACACAGCCTCAAGCTCCCATCTTCCTTCTTGGCGAACAACACAGGGGAAGCCCAGGGTAAGACATTGGGTCTCGCGAAGCCCTTCTTCTGCAGGTCTTCCAGCTGCACCCTCATCTCATGAAGATCTGCAGGAGCCATCCGATATGCTGATTCTGATATCAGTGTCGTCCCAGGTTTCAAATCAGTGCAGAAATCTATCTCCTGATGGGGAGGTAGCCCGGGGACGTCCTCCGGAAGGACGTCCTCGTACTCAACCACTACTGCTGGAAACTAGAAACTCGTAACATCTGTTGCGCCAAGGGATATGATAGCCTACTGATATGAAATTGGTTGTACCTTCCTATGCACGAGTCCATCATGCGCTTCTTGGGTCTCCATTTCACCGATGAAGGAGAACCGCATTCTATCACTGCGGACACACCACACCCTTCACCTAAAACAATCAATCTGGGCATGAATTGTTGATAGCCAATCCATACCAAGAATGAAATTGTAAGGCCTCAACTGTACCACCAAGAGGTTCCAACCGAAACTCTCTCCTCCAAGGGTCAGGTCACACTATCTGCAAAGGTGTGTGATCTATGAATCATCTATATTCGGTGTTTCTAAGTGTAAGGGTCGAGTCAACGACGTAGTAGGAATATCAAGGTCTCGAAAAAGATAAGCAGCTAGAAAATAATGACTAGAACCTGTGTCTATCAGTACGGAAGACAAAGTAGAAAAGACACAGATTTCACCTCTAACCATTCTAGGAGTACCATGGTCATAAGCCTCCAATTCCTGCAGGTGTCCCTGCCTATGCCCACCAGTTCCCTGAGCCCAGGGTGGACCTTTTGGGGTTGGTGGTGGTAAATGGTAAAAATGCCGACCACCTCCATCTACTCTCCCAGCTCCTCTACCACGTCTGCCTCCCCGCAGATCTGTCTGCTCCACACGATGCCTCTGCCTCAGTGGTCCATCCACTGCTCCAGTGTCGGTAATATGGCGGGTCGGACAATCTCAGGCAAGATGTCTCATGCCATCGCATGAGTAGTATCACCTCTCACGAGGTTGACTGGATGCGCGCTGCGAACCATATATGGCAGATCCCCTATTATGGGATGTCCTTTGGAAATGTCTCCCACACCTGGGTCCCTGACATCGGCTCCCTGCTACCGAGGTCTCTACTCCAGCTCACTCACCACTGACAACTGTCAGTTGTCTCTACTCTTCCAAGAATCGCTCGACCACCAAAGCCTGCTCGAGCACCCCCGCATAAGTAGGAATGATCATAGGGATGATTCTAGCTCAAATGTATCTACGCAAGCCCCTCTCAAATGTCTTATCTCTGAAGTAATAATCCTTGACCATATCCATAGAGTACTATGAGAGGTCGATAAACCTCGATGATTAGTCAACCACCATCATGGTTCCCTGCTGGAGCTGAAGAAGCTCCTGTATACGTACTACTTTCAAGGTTACTGGTGAAAACAACTCTCTGAAGAGACTCTCAATCTCTGAACATGCAAGATACACCTCATCGTGAGACTGGGTAGCCAAACTCCACCATCACCCTACCGATCCCTACAGAAGGCTCACTACTAGGATCACCATCTGGTATGCTAGTTTCTGGACCAAACAAAAGACTCTGGTCACTGCCTCAAGCCAGTCCTCTGCTGCCTGAGGGTCAGGATCACCTCAAAACATGAGGGTTCTCTGTCTCTGAAACTCATGGAGTGTGCTCAGCCTGCGCTCCTCCTCCACTGGTACAACAGGAACTAAACACTACTCCACCAGTGGTGGAATAACTGGCACACCACCAAAAGTTATAACTGGGCGATCTGGTCCCTGTATCAAAGCTTCATCACTGAGGGGGTCATCCTCATGATCGATCTGCTGGATCCTAGAAGGTGCACGTCACGGAGGATTCCAGTAAAGAAACAAGATATATCTTAGTCAGTGAGTATATCTGGAGAGCTGACTCAAGAAGGACATGGAAACCACAACTCATTCCTATATGATGCATGTACCATTACTTTCCCATGCAAGTAGTGTTCGCATATTCTGAGTTGAGAAACAAGTTATCAGAGTCCTGGTGTATGGATACATCGGCCACCCGCACCAACACTGGGGTCCCTGGCCCGAAATCCGAACTTGAAACACTTGACACTGTTTCCCCAAACCAACTCCCAGACTCTCAGTCTTATGTTAGAACCAACTACCTATTATACCACTCTATCACGACCCTTCCCAATGGGGCCTGAGGTGAAACTCCCCAAGCCCACCTCCAATTGGCCAGGGGCTGGTGACTAGCTCCGAGTAGGCATGCCAATAACATGGGAGTAATTTCCTATAAACCTGTACACACACACACACATCTCCAAGACCACAAAGCTAAAAAGTAAAAAATACTAAAAATGGATATTCATGCATAAACTAAACCCCAAACAATAGAATACAACATGAAATTAACGTATAGTAATGTAAAACCCTAGGCCAAAAGTACAAGCTCACCAAAACAGAGTCTGTAACAAATTCCAACCGGTAAAGAAAGTTACTGGGACTGAAATTTGTAGCCGTAGGAACACACCTCAGTCTGTCTAATCTCACTGAGCATTGTTCGATCCTAGTCTTCCTAGAATCCTGTCAAAGGCTCGCTCGTCTGCACAAGAGATGACACGTGTGGGCAAAGGCCGTGTAGGGGTGAGTATAAAAATACCTAGTAGGACACCCTGAAACCACAAAGGAAACAAAACAAGGGAAAATACCAAAAAGGAAATATACAGTCAGCTCTACACAGTATATGTCTACAGAACATATAACAAGAATATCCAGATATACTCATGCATGATCGACTATCGTGAATACCACCACTAGGATTCAACTCGAGGATTCCACTTAGCACGTAACAAGGAGAACACACTCCTAGGTACGAAGAGAGAGAGAGATGAAGTAATCATTCTGGGAGAACACACTCCATGAGAACTTGACAATATAATGTTCAAATAAGGATCACAACCAATATCTATGGGGTTACTCCAACAACTTAGTCTGAACTTATCCGCTAAGCAGAGGATCGGTGCCTGGGTGAAGTTGGTAACGTCGATACCAAGAACCCTACCTAGGGTTCTAGGAATGAATAGAGGATTCGGCTCTAAGTCTTCAAGAGGGGATTTCAGCAACTTTATTCAGAAGGTCTTGCTGAAGGGATCACACTCCTGTATGTCATAAATGATACCGGAAACCTTAAGGAGAATGACCAAGGGGGTGAAGCATAAGGAAACTAGTCCAAGTCACCGACGGTAATTGGCTTAAGCCATGTAAAATAGGTTACACAATCTATAGTATGGTTACAATCCGTGTTCCTTGACACCCGGAACTGCCCGTGTAATAGCATGTGTCATCCGTCCAAGTTGTGTAAAACACAACTACACGGTGTGTAGAAGTATCACATGTCGTGTTCCCTGACTCCGGGTACTGCCCGTGTAAATGGCCCGTGTCAGGAATCTAAGTCCTGTAGGAAAGAAGATACACGGAGTGTAAGTCAAAGAACACATCGTGTCTGGTCAACTGGAAAAACACACGTGTACCCTGGCCGCATGCCCGTACACGGTGTCTGTATGTGTCACCTTCCCGTGAACCAGTACACGGGGTATCCCGTGTATCTAGTCGAGTCTGGCCGGGGAGGGGTATAGATGCCGTGTCCTTGGCCATGTACCTAACCCGTGTCTGTGTACTCCTGGAGTACATTCTAGGTGATTTGCTGACAAACACACACAGTGTAGCCCATATTACACGTCGTGTAGTCGGGATTTTTCCAGAACGCCGTCTTCCTCCTCTTGCTTTGTCTGATCTTCTGGATCCACGATCTCTCGTCTATTCATCCCAATGCTTCTGGGCTTGGTTTCTCCAATTATACGAACACCAAATTGGGTGTTTTCGGTACTTTGATCAGATCATAATCCTCCAACGATCCATCCGAAGAGAAACACCCAAAAACAAAATATATCCCAATCCACTCTGAATCGTCTTCTGAAATCGTCGTCGCACCTCCGCGAGATCACTGTGGTGTCGATTCATCAATTTGGGATCGTTGCGTCGCAGAACGGATGCGCAATGATCCGCTGTTCAATTCTCCATGAAGAACGTGAAGAACACGAAGAAGATAAAAGGGAAAAAATCCAATCAAACAAGTTTGAGGGATGAACCTCCACCGTCGTTCACCACGGCATTGATCTGATCCCGTTAATAGGATTAAACAGAGCAGAAAATCAACAACAATAGATCAACATGGATTCAATTCCCCAAAATCCCCGCAAAATCCCATCCCGCAAGAATGACTGATCCGCGGGCTAATATATTTGTGGATTAGTCCTCATTCATCGTAGAAATCAGGAATGGGGATGAAATCAAAAATTAAACATCCTACTTGGATTTGCGGCATTTGATGGCGAAGATCCATTTGTCGCATCGTCATTGCCAGCGAAGTTCGTCAAGAACGTCATTGATGCGTCGAGAGGTTTTCTCCAGAGCTCTCCAGAGAAATTAAGAGTTATGGGAATTGTAACCCTGACCCCACTGCGAAATGTCTATTTAAATGAATAAAAATATTTCACTGCATAAATGATTTAATACAAAATTTAATAAATTTTTTTATTACGGTTACTTCCAAAAAACCAGATTTCACTATCGAACTGCGACAGCCGATGTTAGGTCTCTTCCAGGGAAAAATCGCTGCTCTTGATGCAACGGTTCCCTCAAAGTCCTGATCTGAGCACCTGTTTAGGAGTTATTCCACTTTTTCAGAAAAACCACATACCCACGTTATTTAATTATTTAATTTAATTCAAACATTTATTCCAGGCTCACCGGGCCTCGGAACTACATGCTGTCTTGAAGCCTGGTCTCGAAACAATTCCCACAAAATATTAAAATAAAACATGGTAAAATCTGAGACATTACAATATAGATGATGGGACTATATGTGAATTATTAAAATAAAAATTTATTATGATTTAGGATGATGTATACTCATTATAGAAAAATGATCATGTTGAAAAATAAATGTTTTTATTTATTTTGATTCAATATTTATGAATTTTGAATTATATATGGATTGTTCACTTTATGTTTTTTTTATATGGATTTACAAGAATTTGATGAATGGTTCTGATGGACTAGAAAATTTACTTAATGGAAAGGTGATGGTATTTGGAGTCAAATGGTTAATTGAAAGATAACACCAAATATGTTCCTACTATTGTCCCAAGTATTAATTGAAAATGATATTTTGGATTTGATTTAGTAAATTAGATGTCACTTATTTCTTTGGAAATAATTAATGATTTCATGAAAAATTGGTATATGTTATCATGGATGATATTTATAACATATTTTTTCATTGAAAGAATATATATAATAAAAAATTGTTAAAAATGCATATTTTCAAAAATGATTTTTCAAAATTTAAGTTAGTACCATCTTTTAAGATAATAAAATATTAAGTTATTCACATGTTTGTGATGTAAAAAACAAGTCTTACTTTATGATATATGGAGGATTAAGGTCAATAGGATTTTGAAAAATTTAATTTCCTTTTTAATGTTTTTCAATTCCATCATTTAGAATGATTACCAAGATACTAATTTATTGAAGTGTTTATGTTCAAAATTAGATAATGTTTTATATATTTAGTTATTATCACTCCATATGGGGATTTATTAATAATGTATTACCTATGTAACATTTTAAGTGTTTATAACCACAAATGGAATGAACAATAATTCATTTTGGGGATCAAATGATCTTCAAATAAAACATGAATGAAAAATTCACATTCATTTCAGAGAATATGATCTGAATTAAAAAAATTCATGAAATAGAACAGGATTATGTTTTCCTGAAATCATGAAAGTATTTCATTTCAGGAAAATTTTTAATATTTATTAAAAGGTTCTAGAAATTTAATTTTAACTCTTTGTCATAATTTATGATAATATCAATTAATATTTTTAAGATGCTTCAAATTATAAATTTATAATAATAAAATTTCTATTAATTATGTACTATATCACACTCCATAAGAAATTTATTGTAATATTTCACTTCAATATCACTGCTTTCACATTCCATCAATGTTATTCTATGTTGAAACCTATTTTTGAGTTATTGTGGGTAACCATTTAGTTTCCAAATTTCATTATTTAAATGAAGTTATCGTATTTATTTATAAGATGCAGGGTTAAATGAAAGAAGGATTAAAGCATTAAACCATTGATAAAACATAGTAATTTCTATTGAAAAATTCATTTTAATGGGATGAAATGTAAAACACCAACATTTTTTTAATTATATTTTTCGAATTAATTTAATATTTTTTAAATTTTTCTACTAAAGCAACACTGAATATCATTTTCTAAAAAAGTAACATGTTAGGAATTTATTATTAGATACACGATGTTAATATTATGCCAAAAAAATAAATTTATTATATTTTTAAAACACAAAAAAATATTTTTTTCATGATTTATATAGAATAATGAGTCCCTTTGATAACATGTGTTATAAGAAACACCAAGTATTATCAAACTATAATTTCTATTAATATGAATATTAATAAAAATATTATAATCTATCACCTAGTATATTGATTTTAATTTATGAATAAGGTTAAATAAATTGAGAAAATATGATTTATACATGAATAATTAGGGTACCTATCAGTATATGTGATTGAATGAACAAATGGAAAAAAATTACTTTTCGATGAAAACTATTTTCCTATATACAAACAAAATTTTAACTTAATAAATAAAAAATTATTACTTTATAGAATAATATTCATATATTATATTTTCAATAACTATTTTTGACACTCAACCAATATTTTTTATGTAAATGACAATAAAAAAATACCACTTTATGAATAAGAAATTGTATATTTATTAATATTAATTTTTTTCACTTACTAATAAAGAAAAAAATTAAATATAAATATTAACAATTTTATAATTATTATTTTAATAAATGACGGTTATTTTTTAAATAAAAATATAAAAAATTACACTGTGATAATTTTTGTACTTTTTGGAGAACATTCATATTTTGATGAAAACTGAGTAATATTGATTTTTTTTCAAAATATATTTTTCATATAATTTATTTACCTTGATAAAATATATTTTGTTTTTATGTTTAATTAGTTTCATTTTACATCAATTAATCTTATTTAGTTCATTGTAGCTGAATTCAAATTCATATTGGATATAAAAACCATTCAATATTTTAAATCATTTCACTTAAAACCCACTATCAGGACATGATTGTTAGATTAATTTTATTTTAATTTCTACCAATTATTTTATATTAATGTTGATAAATGTATTAAATAATTTTAATAATAATTATATATAATTTCATATAAGTATAAAATATTTTTTTTACCAAAATTGTTAATGAATGTAAATAATATTAATTAAAAAAATTGAGAAAAAAAGTAGTTACATAATGATTAAACATTAATCTTAAGATGCCAAATATAATAGACACAGGTCAAAAATCTATTTAATCTGTATATTTTTACAAATTACCCTATTAATTATATATTATTATATTATATTGTTGACATTATGTAATATATACCTCATATTATTATATATATTTTTATATTTACAAGAATTCCACTACTACGTCACTATAATAGGACACTCGCCTTCTCAATTTTTATAACATAAAAAGACAATTTTTTGATCCAAAATCATTGTATATATCTCCAAAAAATTCCATATCTTTATTCAAGAATTCATCCTTTGTGATGAAATCCAACCAAGGATTCCATTTGTTTCAAACTAAGAGATCTTAACCCAAGAAATGATAACATCATTCATCAAGCTCCATTATTTTATTTTCATTATCCTCAAACAATGTTCTTCTTATTTAATGATTATATAATAACCTTACTGTGTTAAATATTCTGAGATATCATTAATCTATGGTTTCTACCTAAACATATACACACTATCATCTAATGTGTAACATAATTTCCATTCTTATTTACAACTAACTATCATGTCACCAAATGATGTTGTTTTTTTTCTTTTACTACCTCACATGGTTGGTAATTACGATAGAGAAATTTTTTATATGATATATATAACATTTATTATTTTATTATAATTATTAAACTATGTTATATAAAATATCTTAATCATTTTCATTTTTTGGAAATATGATAACTTCATTTGTGGATTTGTGGATTACTGCCTCCTCAATGCGTTGTCAATCATTCACACATTACATGGAATGTATAAAGTATGATATTAGTGAAATTATATGATATATATGAATTAAAATTTCTACTATAATGACTATATATAATCCTTTATTTCAACCAAATTCTCTCTTTCAATATTATAATAAAATTGAAAGCCTGTCCCTGCGTACGTACGACCTATCGTCCTAATGAAATGTGAATTCCATTTCATAATTCAAAATATTATAGAATATTATAAATATATATAATCTGAATATATATCAAATTTTTATCATGTTTTAAATAACATAAATTATTATATATTTACATGAGTATGTCTATAAATAACAAAAATTCAAAACCTATTCAAAAAACAACGAGTATATTTCAAGAATTGTTACGTTAATAAAGAATTGTTAATAAATTGGTAGTATAATGTCATTATAAAGTCATATATTGTGTTAGAAAGTAGAATGTAGTAATTTTGATCATGTATAATAAAATATTTGTTTTTATACATGATGATTGAACACATATGATTAAATTGAAGACATATGTTAAGGGTAGTATCATGATACTTTTATTTCTATGAGTCTTATGTTGTATTCCCCAATCATTTACATTTTGTGGTATATATAATAGACATGAATGGATTCTTTGATTATGAACTGTAAATTTGTGGTATTTACATATTACTTTTATTGTGGATATTTCATGTGGTTTCACCACTAAAATGTTACCCATCTAATAAGATATGTTTGTCTCGTTTTTCATTCTTGGAGACACATGTTTTGATAAAAACCAATATTATTTTATGATTTGTATATAAGTCTATTTGAAATTTATTATAATGAATATAATTCATTTAATTATATCTTAAGTTTAATTTAATTTCAATTTATTAAATTTGATGTATGGTTTAATGTTACAATGTGGTAAGGTTTTATTGTAACTATCTCATCATTTATCAAGATTGTTTAAGATTGTGATTCAATTGATGATATCTTCTAATCCATTTTCCATGAGCTATCATTGATTTTCTTCTCCCCATTTAATTAATGATATCATAATTTATTTGTACCTTTTCAACTTATTTTGACATAGGATGACCAAAAATGTTTTTTAATTAATTTCAACATTAACTCAATCTTTGGTGGGGGGGTCTTTATTTTATAATAAGAATGTTTTTTAAAAAAATTGATAATTTTTCGAACGTTTTCAATTAATTTTCAATGATTTATTAAATGTTTTATTGTTTTCATTATATGTTTTTAAATAATTTCATGTGAAAATAATTTTGAAAATGATTTTTTTGTTATTTATAATTTTCAATGAGTATTCAATGTAAACGATTTTAATATAATTATGATGTTTTCATTAGAACTTTTAAAATTATTTTCAATGAAAAAGGTTTTAATTTTTTTCATTTATTCATTATAATATTGCATCATATTTTAAATGATTTATTTTTCAAAATGGTATCATGAATTCCATATATTTATCAATTTATCATCAATTAAAATGGTTTTACAAAAGATTTAATTTTTTATTTACAAGTGTTCAATGTGTTTTAACTAAAAAAAGTTTTAATTTTTATAACAAAATATTTATAATATTTCAATTTATCACTAAAAAATGGGTTTCAATATTTTTTAATTATTCAATTGTAATTTTTCAATAAAAATGTTTTTCAAAATGTTTTTAATACTTTTTTATAACATTTTAATGAAACATCTTTTCAAAATATTTTCAAATATTCAATTTTATGTTTTCATTTTTATTTTTAAGAAAATGGAATTCAAATGGTTTTAGGTTTCAAAATGAATTTAACCAAAAATAAATTATCATTACCGCATAAATAATTTTTAAAATCCATTTCAATGTACATTCCCATTTACGATGAAATCTGTTTGTATTACTCATGAAATTTTGGGTAAATTATCCAAAGGATTGAATTATATCATTCATTTTAATGGTCTATTTTTTGTTGGAAATATGTTTTTGGAATAAATTTCAATTCCATGCGTTAAATGATTTTGAATCCTGATTATTTCCACGTGGTATGCTTTGATTAAATAATTATGAAACCTATAACGTTTTGAAAAATTCAGCTATGATTACATTTTAATGATTTCTATTTCATTTCATCACTTATGATGTTATTTTTTGTGATATTTTCAAGGAAGTATGTATGAATTTATTATCATATCAGTGGTAACTATATTACCATATCAATCATTTGATGATGACTTTTTTCTCAGGATATAAACATGGCAGGAACATGGAGTGAACTCTATTTTGTAATGGACTTTGTTCTCTATGATTCTATTGGGAGTGAACCTTGAATACAAATTTTTTCATACCACTGAACCATGAATACCATGATAATATAGTGTGTGAACTCATACTAATAAAAATTTTATATAGGTGTTGCCTTGATTGCTATGGAAAGCATTTATATATTCTGATGGTTCAGCCACAATCACTTTTCTTATTCATGTGTAAATATTTAATATTTTATGCATAGTATTTCCTTATGATTCATATTTTATGAACTACAAATATTTATTCTTTTAATATTGTATACGATCTTTTATATTCATGGTAAGGTATTAAAATGTTACCCTTGTGTTCTCAATCCCTTCCAATGATGTTATTATTATGTATCTCTTTTGTTAACACTTCACGAGAATCTGAGCTCACCCCTTTATAATGATTCCTAACCATGGATTCGAATATAGGGTTTATGTAGAAGTGCTAGAGTGGAATATCTTTTGAGAAAATATTTATGTCATTTGACTAATTTTGTATATTTTATCCATTTTCTCAGAGATAGTTACTATTACAATCATTGGGCATGTATGTAGGTAATTTTACAAATATTTCACTAAAATGATGTAATATCAATGTATTTTAATTATGGGTATCTATAATAGTGATTTTCATAGATACGGTTGATTAGATAAAGATTCATTGTGTTTATTATAATCACCTAAATTAAGAAGAAATAAATAACAATAACCATTTCATTGAATTTAAAACCTCTTTGATTAGTTAAAATAATGAGTTGGTTCTCGAATATGAATCATAGGTCAACCTAGTACTGGTTGAGAATTCTTGAGGTTTATATATGAAGATTGAATTATGATATCTCTATATACACTATGAGTTCCTTGGGATTCCTTTTATTGTGACAAATTTCCATCCTACCTTTATGGATTTGATGAACTAAATCATCCATCTATACTTTTCCAGATTTGATTTTCAAAACATTAATGAAAAACACATATACTCTCCATTCGAGGGGGATTTTCAAAATAACATGATGATGAACTATGATATAATTTTTGAGAACAAAAATTATGGTAATATCTCAATGTGACAGCTCTATATTCATGAGGTTAAATTTATATGACATGTAATTTTTGAACATGGATTTGTTATGAACCCATAGAAGATCAATTCAATGAATAATTTGGATACACCCAAGTGTAGAAAATATCTATAGTGTTTTATTATCATTATGGGTTCTACTAGATATTTTATGTAGTATTATATAGGATTTATTCCCCTTTGATAACTCTAGTGAATAATGTGTATATATTTCCAAGGTCTAAGGAGTACTAGAGATCCTTAGAGGATTTGAGGAAGGGGCTGAAAAGTTCTCTTATTTTGAAAATTCTGAGTAGGATGATGGGGAGTATATAGATTATTGTGATTCCTTATGATGTGGGATTAGTATTTTGTGGATTTATCTATAGGCACTTATAACATATGGGTAAAGTTAGTTGACATCACAAATGTAGTACTACCTAACTCATGACCTAGAGATTCTTGAGTTATTATTCTTATTATGTTTTTGAAGGAAATATCTTATTGAAGAGTACCTTTTTATTTTATTAGACTATAAAATACTTGGGTATGTCATCAGATAGTGATTCATGAACCTCATTTAGAGGTACAGGTTGTTGTTCCAATAAAATAATAAAATATAGATACAATAATCTATGTGGAATGTAAATGTGATAGAAAATTAAATTATTAGGAATTATTATGATCATTTATTATAGGAGGAATAAAATATGTTGAATTCGTTGAATTTGACCCTAGTTAAGATGGAGGTTGTAGCATTTCATTATTTGATAATGTTGACTCATCCACTCCTCCACCATTTGGGAGTCCAAATTTGGATACATTGACTATGAGGATGTACGTGACTATATAAGAATTGTTTATTAACCATATAGATTTTATGAAAATATTAATCATGTAATACATTTCAAGGGATATATGATGGTCCCAATAATTATATCAGATGTAATGATGAGAGAGTACCAAATATATTTGTTGTTTTTAATCATATTGACCAGATGATTTATAAACATCATTAGTGGAAGTTTCAGTGGGCTGACCTGGTATGGGATGTGGAATAGATATTCTGTTGGTGCCTCACCTATCAATAGTGAAGGATAAGAACTAGGTTATGGAAGGTTTCCTAAATCCTATTGATCTGCCATTGTAGAATGTGTCTAGAAATTTTATAGATATCATTCCATGGATACCACAACTAGAGATATTCCATGATTCCATTTTGGTGATAGTTGACTAGATAATAATGTTGGAAATCTTCTTGCCTATCATGGATAAGAATTTGGTGAATATTATGGGAGTGTATTACATACGAGAGATAACCCCCTCTTCATGGGATGACCATCAACATTTCCTTGGACCATTATATGATTTTTATGTCATGTTTATGTAATAGATTGTAGGAGGAATTTGAGATTCATATAAAGAGGAGTACCACTATCCACCAGTAGATAAATTGGATTATTGAGAGCACATTATCAGTGCTAGAGGATATTCTAAGGTGATTCATTTTTGACATTTTCTATATATGGAACAGTGACATAATATTGGTTGAGTTTTCATCCAATAATAGTTGTAACTATTCTTTTGGCATGACATATTTTGATGCACCTTATGGGAGGCCCTACATGTCTCCTATATGATGGATTGAGATCAATGAGGCATCATTTAGTAGGAAATAGATGGTGTATGGAATTACTAAAAAGGTATTGGTCCTCCACAAGATTATGAATATATCATAGAGGATGTATAAATATGATGAATATCGACAAAGAAGACCCATGGAGATTGAGCAGGGATTCCATTGTTTCTCGATAGTGTCCCAACTATAAGAATTGTAGAGATTTGACCACAAATGAATGATTTACCAATTTATCATCTGGTCAATTGATATATTTTACTGGGTTGTAGAGATATGTTGTCACCTCACCCTATAATGAATGATATAATGGGTGATTGATGTCTTCCATAGGCTGCATATGAGGATATACATGTATGACCCATTGTATGTTATTGGATATGGAA
Source organism: Viscum album (assembly GCA_963277665.1). Lineage (NCBI taxonomy): Eukaryota > Viridiplantae > Streptophyta > Magnoliopsida > Santalales > Viscaceae > Viscum > Viscum album. The sequence goes on from OY728122.1 coordinate 1,186,427,600, forward strand.
AACATTACATTGATTACGTTGCCAAATTCACATATCACCCAGTGGATAATGCTGATCGATAAGAGAGCACCTTCTATAGATGGACCCTAACCATTATTCGTGTGTTTTACGAGCATAATAGGATGCTAGAGAGATCCTAAAACTGGGAGAGAAAAATGTAGGATTAGTATCCTATAATTTTTATATTGGGTTGGCTTTGGAGGAACCAAATATCAAATTGGGGAATAATTATGAGAAAATTTTTACCATGAATGAATTGAAATATATGTAATAATATTTCAAGATCCTAGTGCTAATAAAGAGTGAGTTTTTGAGTCCCATTGTTCTTAGAATTTCATTTATAAAAATATTTATAATATATTATACATTACTAGAATTTTTTTATAATAAAGTTATATATTTCATAAATAGAGTCGTAGGTAAAAAATAGGAGACCACAGTTTAAAATGGGGAAGAAGGATTATCCTAGTAACCAACTAATGTTTTTGGGGGTGGGGAGTTCAAATATAGAGACCATTGGTGGGTCAATTTAAATAAAATTTATATCTAATTTTAATAATTTTTTTAAATAAATTAGACCTCGAATCCCATATAAATACATTATTATAGAATATCACGATGGTCAGTTGTACAATACAAGTACAATTGAGAAGATTTCATCTACCCTTCATTGGAAAATCAAAATAAGAGGACAATGCTCCTTCCAATCCAAGAAAAGCGAGGCAAAATAATTACACCAACTACTCTCACTAGTTATTGAGAACATTCTTCAGCAACTATTGATACACATTTAGTAATTACTTATAATTTTTGGATTCTTTTACATTTGATTATAATGTAGATAATTATCATTCATATTTCATTGATATCTGTTAAATTTAATCTTTCTATGTGCTATATTCCATATTTAAAATTTTAATTCAATCTATAAATGGGTTTCCTTGATCCTCAACTAATCAATAAATAATTTCCATTTGAGACCAAGCAATTTTGGATAATTATTATTTAAAATTTACCTTTTTTCATTCATGAAATATTTCTTTACATTTGATGATGTTTTTCATACAATTTATCTTTAATACATATATGGGTTAGTTAGAGTAGAATCAGACCCTCGAATACGAGGAATAATCATTAGAGGAAGATGTATAAACTAATGGAGATAAATTGGAATGATTTCTGTTTTTTTGGTGATTAAACTATGGATATTAATTTCAAAGAGGATATAGGGGACTTCAGGATACACGGTAGTGAATGATGAGTATTTGTGGGTGATAAATATTTAATTATTGGCCAATAGTGTTCAAAAATGATGATTGTAGGCCATTTTTGTCTATTTTGGATGACAAATGAGAATGATTTGATATAGGGATCATTGATTATAGATGAATAGAATATATTTAAATTTCAGGGAATTATATGACTATAATCCATGTGGTCTATATAAACACATGACATGTTCCATAAATATCCATTATGGTAGGGTTTCTATGAGATTATTATTATCAAACAACATGTAGGACCCCACTTGTAATGTAACATGGTTCTAGAGACACATAATGTAATATGGGAGTAAACGAAGATAGGAATGGATAAGATCATTTGATGTACCGAAAAATGGAATCAATTCCCAGTCATAGCCTCAATGACATGGTCAGAATCCCTTGTGGAATGTCAATTTGTGTAATGTATACACATTCAAGGGATGCATTACATGATGTCAGTCACGGACATGAGCATGAAATGGTATTACAATAAAAAATCATGTAGTCCTCTTACATTCAAGTAATGTATACATAGTAATTGATCAATATAAATATAGATACTGGAATATGAAACATGGTGGGACCACATACAATGAGGGTCCCCATACATGGATTTTACCCCAAAATCCGACTTACAGAAATGTATGCCTCTCAATTATCATTCGCATGTACTCATATTTTGAATGTGGAGTAGAATATTCTGTGTGTTTACCCATGTAAAATGTGATGGTAAAATATTTGTAGACTCTTGAGATATGTTGATTTATTTTCAATGTGTGGCTCTTATTTAGGTGATGCACAATGACGTGTGTGATTTTGTAGGGTGATTAGAGAAACTATAGTGCCACCCTTTTACTAGGTAGGGCATGGGTCATTGATTGACCACTAGAGATTCACCTTTGTACTGGGGTAGTGTATGATTCCTCTAAAAATCCACCATGTGAAACCCTCCAATGAATATAGTGCACATATCCTCGACTGTAAGAGTGGAACCCTCTTAATATGTAGGGTGTGTAACCTTTATCAGCTATATGAGTAACACCCTACTGTGGAATTAGGCTATCGGTCCTTGAACACTAGAGCGGAAACATCATGATGGGAATGGTATGGGTTATCTCACAACTATTAGATTGGATCCATCTTGATGGGAAAGGAATGACAATCTAACTATGATAGAGTGCTACTATTATGTGGTATCAGAATGTAACATCCCAACCAAGATCACCTCATAGATGGTGGCCAGACTGGTGGGTCACATGACCTCAACATCATATCCCGGAATGTCAGAGGTTCTTGACTAATACAGAGGGCCTAGCATGTGTCCATGGGGAGACTATTCCCCCATCAATAAAAGTATACATAGTGATTAACAATAAAAAATAGATATTAAATTAAAAATAATTATAGACCATAAGAACAGACAAAAGAAGCAATAGTAATACAAAAACTAAAAAGGAGTGGAAGACAATAATTAAAAATTTAATAAAAGTGGCCAATTCCTATGTATAAATCATATGAAAGAATAAAATTTTAATGATACATGAAGAAAATTAGTAAACAATATATAATTATTTATAATATAGTATAGCAATATATAATATAAAACAAATCTTCAAGAGTGATCTCCATAAGAATCTTATGATCTATCTCGGTTTGTTTCTTCTAACTCCCTTGTACATGATTTATATTAAAAAACTATATCCTACAAGTATATGGTTTAATTTTGAACCATGTGTACCAAATTAGGGTGTCTGGCGTAAATATTAATAGTCTGACACCCACAATCTCTAGCCCAGTCTAAACAATGCAATATAAATTGTGAACTGTGTTATATAAAAAAATGAAGAGTTATAACATCTAATAAAAAAACTCAGTCTGGGATCCTAAATGGTCACTTGTCCCATACCACATTCTTCAACCTATTTTTGAAATCTGATTAGTATAGTTGAGTATGGAATAAAATATAAGCATGGGATAATAATAACATGGAAATGCATGGAAGTAAAATCTCTAAGCTTGTTCTTTAACATATGGCCTAAATCTCATGACATAACTTAAGATATATAGTAATTTAAGGAAATCATATCAGTGAAATTATAATAAAAAACAACAAAAAATATCTATCTCAAAAATTTACATTAAAACCCTTCAATTTTCGAGGTGGAGTTTGAGCTCGTCCCTAATGTATCATGACAGTGCATCCATTAAATATATCAAATTACACAAATCCCATCCAATGAGATGCTTTTGAATGTCCAAGTATTAATCATGGTATGGTAACTATGATTCTATCATGGGTATCAAACATAAGGGACCAAGTATCAACTAAGGCTTCGTGTAGACATCTTTCCAATGGGTTTGTCCTCAGTTACCCCTTAGGTAACCAATATCACCCAATAGTATAATAGAAATAATAGAGGATCCCTACCTAGAGAGCCTAAAACATAGCTTCCTTGATGTATTGTGTTTTATCTTATCGACTACTGAGAGTCCTGTTATGGGTTCTTAATAGGGGACACACATTATTTCCCAAGATTGATTTGATTTAAAACAACATGAGATGAAAATATCCACGAGGAAGAAAGGTATGGGTCTAATGATATATGTAATAATCCTAAAAAAATTCATGTCAACACATGAAACTAAAATTCCCAATAAAGAAAGGTTAAAAATTTATTTCATATGGTTCAAGACACTAAAAAAGGAATATTATATAAAAAACATACATAATAATGGAATTATTAACAAATCATGTGTAATCAATGTTTCTATTACCATTATGTCCTCAATGTAATTTAATCAACTCATGAAATAAATCATGATGAAGTGTCAAAAACCATCCAAACCATTTAAATAGATAATGTCAGGAGCACCAAACAAGGCATATGGAGTTCATTAATAAGCAAGGTTCTCCTGTAAGCTAAAATGAATAATTTTATATGTAATGATTGTTGTATTCTAATAAACCTCAAGTATTCCATAGGTGTAAGAACCACACATGGGATAAATGATTATTTTCAATCATAGGAATTATAATAAGTGACCCATTTCATAATTAATTTCTCATTAAATATTTTAAGGCGTTACTATGGTTCCATGCACAATCGATCTCCATTTTCCAATTTTTTTATAAAGTAATCTTAGGCCTTTTATAATTTATCAACCAAAAGGGGTGGTTGAGGGGCAAGAAAAACCCCACAAATAGGGTTCTACACAAGATATGGTTACAATATAGACCATAGAATAAACCATAAAATTTAATAAATTATAACAATGCATAACTAGAATGTTTTAGTGAGTGGAACATTGAAAGAACATGAAATAAGAAATAATGAAGTGGGGACACAAGTATAATTAAAAACTAGTAATTATAATTAATAATTGGGCCACACCCATTGTAGGATTCTTGTTCAATATATCATTTTTTTCAAATGATGAGAATCCATTTAGTAATAACCCAATGGGAAATGTATAAGCAGTCCAGAAATCTAGAAATTGAATTAATAAATACAGAAAATCTGAAGTAGAAGTTCCAAGAAATCTAAAATAAAATAAACTATTAATGTGAGTTTTTTCAGACAGTGCACACCAACAGATGAGTTTTATTATTAAACCATAATTTTTTATCAAACAATTAATTTATGAAGAATAAACATTTATTATTAAAAACATAAAAATTAATTAAATTCAATGAATGTATTAAAGGAAGGAAATTAATCAATTAATGCACTCTTAAACTAAAGGGGTTATGGAAGTGGATCCCACCTCAAAGGAACCAAACCGAACACTCAGTGCATGGTAATTTATCAATGAAAACTCTAAGATGTTCCACCCATCCTCCTACTATATGAAAATTTTGATATACATAAGTATGCCTACCCTTTATGTATGTATTTTCATGGCTATGAACACGTACATGGGGACCCTCACATATTTCAAACATACACATACCTATTAACACATACCTCCGTATGTATTTTTCATATTCCACAAAGAGATTACCATAATATTAATAAATATATTCTCTAACATGGGTGAAAATATATATAAATCAGGAACTAATATGGATATAATCCTACCTATGGATATACGCACAAGTTTCCTCTGACAATGGATGCCTGAAACTGCCTCATGGTTGACAAAATCCCACAAATCAAATTACTAGGAACCCTAAATAATCAAAATGAACCAAAATAATAAGGGAATACCCAAACATTGGGTATAAAACCTCATCGAAAATTGTGGAAACTGTCCAAAATGTTCCAAAACTCTTAAAAATAAGTGAAGAACAATGAAACCCACCTGAAGTGGTCCTGATTGATGAGTTGTGTGTCCTATTCGAAGAAGAAACACCAAAAATTGGATTACCAATTTACCTAGGGTTTATCTTCACAATGAAAATTTATGGGGAGAAAAAATTCCCTAATCAATGATGGATAAGGAACTAGATATCTATACCCTGAAGAATAAAATGGAACCCATGAGGAAATAAAATGAAATTGGCATTCAGAGAGGGAACTGGGAGGAGGAGGTCGTGCACTACAGTGGGTCGGCCTGGGGGGGCTCATGGGAAGGTGGGGAAGATTGTGAACCCTATTTTTATTCTAAAAAAACATAAACCTAAATAAAAATAAATTATAATAATAATCAGTAAAAATCAATATTATTATTATTACATTTATTTAAATATTTATTTATGTTTATTTTTCATTATAATACATAATTAAGATAACTTTTTTTTCATTAATAAAAACACATTGTAGTGTTCCGACTCTCTAAAAATCATCAAAAATCATGGTCATAAAATGAATCTTCCATTAAAATCATTTATTCATAATTCCCCAAAATTCTACATCATCATTAAATGCGGTATTTTACAATCATCCCACATTAGAACAAATCATCCCCAAAAAATATTTCATTAACAATGAAAACATCAGCCAACCTACAAGGGTCGTGAGAAATAATTCAATCAATCCTGTTGAAATTTCAAATACCCAATTCACCTTTGTCCATTCATATAAACACATGTCACTTAAAGCACCAAAACTAGATTTGATTCTCATTTTCTAACAACATTACTAATTCTGTACTAAAATGAGTCCATTATCTAGAGACACAATCACATAATCATCTCATTAACATCATTATAATGGTACAAAAATCATATACTTTATGTTTGGAAAGGTTAAAATTATATTCAACAACACCTTCCACTGTTAAAATAGCATACAAAAGATTCATTAAGCATTCAAGCGACGCTTCCCTTATCATATCCAAAGAAGTTAAAAAGGTTAATTCCACATCAACCACAAATCCCAAAACAAGCCAAAATTATAGGAAAATCCTTGTACAACACAAACCACACTTGTCACATCTTACAACATGCCAAAAAAATAGTCATTCACTGATCTCTCCATTGAATAAGAGAGACAACTAGTTGAGACACTCTAAAGGACTCTTCACGAAGATGTTCATCTTATAAGAATGGAATTTTCACAAATTGAACTATGTTATATTCTTCCATGGTATCATAAACATCCAAAAAACACATGCACCGATGTCCATGCTTGACATTTAGTGATGTTCCCCATTTTATAAGTCATCGAGCCCGAAAAAAAAAGCATAGGATAACCTCATATTAGCAGAGAATGAGTACAACGAACTAAAATAAGGTAGACTATACTCCATGTGTATGAGTGGTACATTGGTATAATGGAAAGATGTCCACATCAGAGAACTGGCTGAGCACAGAGTGGCATCAGCCTGAGGGCCATGTTAGAAAAAACAACTATTGTACAATAGTTCATCCATGGCATTCTTACCCTGGAATGAATGCGTCTGTCAAGACTAACAATGATTTGATAAGAACAACAAGTTCAACATGAATCCAGATAGTGTTTACCCATCAACATTTAAAGTTTAGTGTTGTTTAAGATTGATTATCTATTAGTGCATCAAGGATGATGTCAAGATAGGGGGCATTCTCATCACTAAACCAGAGTAAAATGGGACGATTTTTTTAGATTACCAAAAATAAAATGGTTGAACCAATACTGGTCGATAACATATAAGAATATCATATTCACCTATAGATCCACCACAATTAACCAATCACAAAGTCATTACCACATGAAGAATACCATGACCATTCATTCTTAACCACTGTTTTCCACCCATGGCCAATGAAGTTAATCAATGGTTGCATACACCACTATCCATATGAACATAGTTTTTCCAATCATGCTCCAACAAGATTTATGAAACCCAATTGTCCTAATGTAATTTTCGAAAAAAACAACCATTTCCATTTGGTCCACCATGGTTGAGTTCATTCAAAATAAAAAAACATGCACTTTCCAAAACTGATACAGTGCTCCCCACCTTAAGAGGGTTTGAATCATTAAAAGAAAAGACATGCAATCCACTACCAAGAGTACCAAGCATGATTGGGATTAAATGGGAAATTGATTCTCTACTGATCTACAAGAACACATGTAAATAATTACACATAAATGTTAAACCATCCGCACCAACATGTTACGACACTAAGTCTCTATATAGAAATCCTATGAATTTTAATAAATTTTCTATTCCATTTAACGCACAAGTCGCGCTACTATAGAGGTGACCCATGATTTATTTACAACACAATGCATAGAAATTACACTAAAATCATCTATTTAATAACAACAGTAATCACTCGACGAGAACAGTGCATACTGAGGCATACTAAGCTGAGATTTTATTATAAATTGGTACATTTTGACTGTTTCCCATTAGATATCCTCCATATACATTGAAGTATCAAATAGTTCATACAAGGGATTTTAACCATATTAGTATTTCCCTATATGACCATTAACATAGATGACATCTTTTCCCTGAGACCATCACTAAAAAATGAAAGGGTCAACAAACCTAAAACAAAGAAGTCCATATGTGAGGCATGTTTAACCACTTGAAACTGATCATCACTCGGTTCTCCAACCCATATCAAAGGACAAGATAAACATGGCCTCCCACCGGAACAGTGTTTTTGTTTAAGTATGTGGTTGTGAATATGGACAACGACAGACAAATGAAACTAAATGTTATAAAACACATATCGTTAGAAAATAATTTAAACTCCAAGGGTGATATTTATAATATGCTAGACAGTTTTGGAGAAAAATCATCAACCCTAAAAAATTATCATTAGGAATGAAGTTGCTAGGCTCAAAATAATACCATATAAGACATTGATAAAGGAATGATCACCTATAGAAAATGTGCACGCTTCCATTCCACGACAACTCAATGAAACTTTATCTACCCTTACCTGAGGGGCTTATATAGGAGATACCACTATATGTTCATTTCCAATCCCTTTACATTTAAAACAATTTCATAATATAACATGAATATGTTGAGCATTCTAGTTTTATGGGAAGCCATATACCAATCCATCATGTGACAATAAACATTACTTGTTGCATTCGGATCCAGATTAATTGTAACCAATCAATTTATCTCATGCAACAAATTACATCAAAACAAAACTATCGTGTCTTAACAAGATGCTAACATGGAAAAAATATCCTATAGGAATAGTATCAAAGAACATTAACACCTAAAAAGGATATATAAATAGGCATACTAGTTAAAAAACAAAATAACCTGGAATTAAATGCACTCAATCATTTCAGTAGGAAACCTATTGATGTAGCAACATAGCATGGCATGTGGATAAAATTTGAATCCCTATGTGCCTATTATGATTCATGTAAGGCTTCTACCTTTCCTTAGTATTACAAGGGTAAAAAACAAAAAACAACATAAATCTATAAGTTTTAGAAATTACACCAATCACTCAAGGTGAAATCTTATAAATTATAACATCCAAATGTATGTACTTAAATTTCTAACCCTAGATACATGGTCATTTCTTGTAAATGGGGTGATCAGTCCCAGACGCAACCATAAATATGTTATAGCACATTCCTATCCTCAAATATACCAAAATAAAATTGTATGAAAATGGAAGATAATCACCTCTAATACTGCATTTTAATGTCTCATCCCAAATCACCTCTTAGATGATGTCCTTAATGGGGGATTTCCCGACATTAAATGAATGACCCCAAATGCCAGAGGTGGTCAACTTGTATCGAGGGCCTAAGGTGTGTCTGTGGGGATAAAATCACAACATAGATCATAGAATGAAAATCGATTTAGATTATATAGTAGACAGCATATGCGTAACAAGAATAGATAAAAACACCATCTAATAAGGGAAATTGTAAAAAATAACAGACAGAGAAAAAATATACAATAATTAACAATTTAATAATATTAGATAGTTTTATTTTATATAATAGATGAATTCATGATATGGTCATGATAATTGGAATAATTAATTAATCAATATATAATGTAATATTCTAAATTACAATAATAGATAATATATAGTGAAGCCCAACATGAGATCTCTTTGAGCATCATGAGCTCCAGCTGATTCCTTTTCTCCAAACTCCTAGTTAAATGTAATATAGAAAACAACCTAGATCCTACAAATATTAGGTCTACTAAGGTACCACATGTACCTGAGCAGGGTGTGAGATATAAATATTAGTAGTTTGGCACCCACGGTGTCTAGAAAAATACACACAATGAAACATAAATTAAGAGGTGTGTCATGTAAAACTAAATCGGAGTGATAATATTTAATAATAATAACATAATCTAGGTTCCTAAATGGACACCCATCAAATACCACATCCATCGGCCTAAGCCATAAATATGAGAAGTATAGTTATGAGAGGAAGAAAATAAAAACAAGGGCCAATGGTTACACGGCAATGCAAAGATGGAAGATCCCAAAGATTGTTCTTTAATGTGGAGTCCAAATATCATGCCACCAAATAAGTAATATGGTAACATAAGGGAATCATAACATGTGAAATCAGAATACACAATAATTAAAAAAATGAATCTCAATAATTTACATTAAAAATCATCAATTTTAGAGTTGGAGTCTTAGGCCATCCCTGAGGGTCTTTACGGTACACCCATTCAATATATATAATTCCCCTAAGCCCATCCAAGAAGATCCAATCGATTGTCCATAAATTTCTCATGGTTTGGTAACTATTATTACATCTTTCTTGTTTCATGTAAGTGACCGAGTACTAACCAAATAGTTCCATAAAAATATTTCTAATGGGTCTATCCTCGATTACCCCTTAGGGAAACGATATCTCCTTATAGAATAGTAGAAATCTTGGGGGAGTTATTTCCTAGAGATCCTAAAACATTGCATCTCGTACATGTCGTGTTGTAACCTATCATGTATGGGGAGTCCAATATTGGGATTTTTATATTTGACCCACGTTCTTTCCCCAAAATTATTTCATTTAAAACAATAGGAGAGGAAAATATAACTAAGAAATAAAGGTATGTGGCTTACGCTACATGGAATATTCATTAAACAATTTCGTATCCACACATGAAACTTGAATTCAAAAACTAGATAGGTTAACTAGGCATTTCATATGGTTCTAGCCACTAACAAGGGTATAAGAAATAAAGAAACATGCATAATAAATGAACTATAAAGAAGTAATTTTCATCAATGCACCTCTTTCCTATAGTTAATCACGGACATTTCATCATATCACGATACTAAGCTTGACCAAGTACCACACAATCCATCCATACCATTTATATGGCTCAATCAAAAAGCACCAAACATGTCATAATGATTTCATTTATAATATGGGTACTCATGTGACTTGATATGGTTATTTTTTTATGTAATGCATATAACATTCATATAACATTCATGTCTTACAATGGTGGGGCCACCACACATGGGATAAAAGATTATGGTCAATATTAGGAATATTAAATATGGACCCAATTCATAATTCATTTCCCATTAATAAATTTAAGGAAATATAATGGTGTAACATATAACTGATGAAAATTTTCCACATTATATATAATGGGAACTTGGGTCAATTATGATGGCTCAAACAATAGTGGTTGAAATTATGCAATGTGAATACCCCAAATGGGTTCCTCCATAAGATATGGTTATAAAAAAACTCTATAGAATACACTGCAAAATTTAATAAATGCTAAAACGACATCACTGGAATGTTTCAGTGAGATTCAATACAATAAAAAATGAAATTAGAAATGGAGAAAAGTAGAAGAGGGTAGAAAAGTACACATGTAATTCTAATTAATAGTTGGGAAACACATACAGGCTATGTTTTGGTCTATTAACCATTTTTTCAAAGGAAGAATCGTTGTTTTGAAATAAATAAATGGGGACAGTTTTAGGAAGCCATAATTCTGGAAAAGACATTATGTAATAAAGAAAAATTTAGGTAGGAATGTGTTGAAATAAATAAAACTATCATTGTGATTTTTCTAAAAATCACACCTCAACTAAGGGGTTTTATTATAAAAACATGATTTCCATTATCAAGAAAATAATTTATTAAGAATAATAATTTTTTCAAAAAAAATATTCATAATTTAATGAATGTTTTAAATGAATGAAATAAATAAAATAATGCACATTTAATGATAGGGGGTTATAGAAAGGGATCCTACCTCAAAGGAATCGTGTTCAATACCTAGCACTTGGCACATTTAATGAAGACAACTCTAAGCATATATATCCATCCTCTGAGAATATTCACATTATCAAATACATAAGGATGCCTAGAAAATATGTATATATTCATATGGCCATGAAAACATACAATGGGGATACCTACCGTACATGAAGATAACTGATAACACCTACCTATTTATTCAATTTTTATATTCCAACATGATCACACCCAACCCCATATAAATATATTCACTACCATTAGAAATAATTTATATAATATGGGAAATTATATGGATATGTCCCTACTTATGCATATGAATGAAATTATCCTTTGAAAAATTCTACCCAAAACCTCTTCATGGATTACCAAAATCACAAAAAAATTTAAGGTTCCCCAAATCATTCAAAAAACCCAAAATTATATGAATGAAACCAAATAGTGGCTATAAAAGATCACCTCTAATGTCATCGGAAACATGAAATTATATGAAATACCTCACCTTCAGGGGAGAACACCAAAACCAGTCCAAAAGGGTACGGTAAGAAGAGTTTTACACCTTATTCAATGATGAAACACCAAAAACCAGATTACCCATTTACATAGGGTTTTCAATAGAAGGTACAGTGAATGGGAGAGGAAAAATCCCAAATAATGGGGGGATAAAGAACTATAGATCACTATCTCAATGAATCACAGGGAAACCTTGAAGAAATTGGAAGAAATCAGAATGCCAAAAATGAGCAAGGAGGAGGGGATCACATGTTGTAGGGGGTTGGTCAGGGGAGATCGCAAGAAGATGAGGGAAAAGGGTGAGCCCTTTAAGGGTTCTAAAAAACCTAAAACATAATATATATAACATTAATAAATGATAATAATCATAAACATAAACATAAAAAATAATAATAATATCTGTATTTTTATTTTAACATTCATTTACTTTTATTCTTCATTTTAATAATTAGTTTAACTAACTTAACTTCATTATAAGATACACATTTGTGTGTTCTGACTCATTGGAAAAAAATGCTCTGATGCTCGGTCAAAAAACAAATCATCCCATTACTAATATAAATTCAATAATCAATTGAATTTCACATTGGATGTTAATGTAGGACATTAAACAATGTATGGGTCGTTGACCACTAGAAAGGTACCCTCATACTGGGAAAGATATGATTCCACTATCTACATGAGTGGAACCATCATATTGTTCCTAGGAAATAATCCTTTAATTACATATTTTTTTTACTCTAATGTGTTACATTGTGACAAGATATGTCTTTATATGGATGTTTCTACTAGATAGAGACGCATTATGATGGGAATTGTTGAATGGCATTTCAAACCGTTGGAACTATATAATAGGCCTAGTTGTGAGATGTAGATCTTGTTTATAAATAATTTGGGAAATTGTTTTCTGAATATATATATATATATATATATATGGATCCATGATTTTGGATATTTATACACTCCTGGTATGAGTTGAGATGTGTATTCATGTAATGTCTTTTAATACTACTTCTTCATCTATAATGGTGTCTTATTGGGTGTAAATATTCGATCCCTTAAATAGTATTTCCATTCATATATAATGTCTTATAATGATGATATAATTTTGTGGTGATTATAGTAGATCATAGGTATTCTCGATGTATTTTAATGGGTATAGTGTCTCGATCATGGATATTCAAAGATGGGATCTCTATGAATTGACCATTCTATTTATTTTCATACTGGTTCAACATTCTAGTTAGGCATGTATTATCCCTTTTTATATTTTAGTTTTCAAAATCATACTATTCAAATACATGTTGAGTGAGTAAGGTTTTCCTTATGACTTTTCCATTCATTCTTGTTTTGAAAATCAAAAACACCCTATACTTAAGAAAATCCATATTTTACTTCTATGAGGAAAATTTCTTTCTATAAGGAAATTTAACCTTACCCAGATCTTCATATTCATATAAAAAATTTGTCTAAGTATAAAATTCGGGTTGTAGTCCAAATCCTCGTAATCTTACAGATACATAGATGTAAGGTATTCTGTTTTTCATTACGAATTCCAGTGATGATTTCTCATTACGAATTCTAATGATTAATTCTCATTATGAATTCTGATTACGAATTCTCATTACGAATTCCAGTGATGAATTCTCATTACGAATTCTGATGATGAATTCTCATTACGAATTCTGATTACAAATTCTCATTACAAATTCTAGTGATTAATTCTCATTACAAACTCTGACGATGTATTCTCATTATGAATTCAGATTATGAATTCTAATTATGAAATCTGTTAATGAATTCTCATTATGAATTATGATTACAAATTCTCATTAAAAATTCCTTAGTAAAATAGAATCTGAACATCTCTTTGTTGTAGACTCCGAATATCTTTTTGGTTAGACTAAAATTTTTTATTTTTCTTACATTATGAACATCAGTTTTTCTTATGCTTACACTTGTTTCATCACAAAAAAATGTAGTGTATTCAGTTTTTTACTAACCGTTGTTTGACTTACATGTGTACACGTCCCTCAGAAATTCAGGGAGAAATATGACTGTTAGAGGAGGGAGTCGACTGTTGGAGCTTCGCCTATAAATAAGAGCTTATTTGAAAGTGTTCAGTGCTTTTGAAATTTTGGTGATCAGAACATCTTTAAGTGATTTCTAGAGAGAGAGGCTCTTATCAACTCTCAAAGCTTAGTGCAAAATGTTTTAACAGCTTGTTCAAACATTTCCTTATGCAGATGTGCTTCGTGCGACTCCGATTATTGGTGATTACAATCTAGGTCTTCTGGGGATAGAAAGATAGAGGTTCTAACACCTTGAAGTTGATGGATTCCTTGCGGAGGAAGACAGAGGTTCCGACTACCTGATAGTTGAGGGCTTACGGGTATAGCAAGACAGACTCCGATGTTCATGTTGAGGTGTTACCCTAGTGTGTGTAAGAAAAACTTTTTTGAAAGTATAAATCAAGGGACCTTTTATCCAGGGTTGTTGGATACCCTTCTCTTTGGGTTAAAAGAGTTATTATTTGTTACTTGTAGTTTTACTACATTTTTTCTGCTGCATTTTGTAGTGTTAAGGAAAGTATAACTTTCTTATACTTCCTTACTTGTACTATGTTTTAGTTAGATTCTATATGCTTTAAGGTAAAATCTTATTCTTTGTAACTTTTGTTAAGTTCCATTTTCAGAATCACTATTCCAAAATCCAGTAAGTCTTTAGTACTCATATAGGTCTTGTGAATTTTTTTACTTTAACTTTGTTAAAAATACACCATTCCTTGTTTAAGGAAATTTTTAAAAGTTAAAATTCACCCCCCTCTTGTATATGATAATCTCATTCTAATTTCGATCATACATTTGGTATTACAAAGTATATCATACTCAGTGACATTCCATCCTAACAATTGGTATCAGAGAATTTAGTTAAATCTGAATTAATACTATGATTATATTCAGAAGAGAATTTTCAGATTCATACTTTCAGAATCTGTTTTTCAGAATCATAGTTCGGATTCACTTTTTTCTTAGAGATACAGTTTTTCTTCCATATAATTTTTTTCTCTTTTTTAAAAACCTACACATCTAACAAGTTTTTGTGCCAATGTTTTTTCTTAAGAATGGAAGGTTTAAATTTTGGTTCTATTAACAATATAATTACTATTAGACCACAAATAATTGATGGTAATGATTTTAAATATTAGATAGATCTTATGAAAACTTTTTTTATCAATTCTGAGGTTGATAACTTTGTCATGCTTACTAGAGGATACAAAATTCCTGACAAGGAAGTAAGTGCTTTTACTAATCAAGAAAAGCATGAATACCAACTCAACTATAAGGTATGCAATACTTTACATTGTTCAATGACTAGGAAAATATATATCAAATTTATTCTTGTGAAACTGCTAACTTTATATGGAAGAAACTTGATGTTACACATTTTGGTATATCCAAAGTCATAGAAACAAGAAGAGCTATGTTGAGAGCTGAGTATTATGGTAATAATTTCCCTTATGGAGAACCAATTTGTAAGGTGTAGCAAAGATTCATGAATATCATGAATAGATTTCAATCTATGGGAGAGAAATTTCTAGATGATGAATCTCTTGTTGAAAAGATCATTGATATTATGCCCAATTAGTGGGAATCATAGAGAACAACAATTGATGAGAACAGGAAGGTCACTCAAATTTCCTTTGATGATCTCGATGCATTGATAAAACAAGTTGAGGATTATCAAGAAAATGCTAAATCCTAAATTCAAGACACTCCAGGAACGGGAGATGAAAAAGATGGTAAAAGAGATGATGTCGAGGAAGAAGAGGGAGAGAATGAGTTGCCTGAGGAAGAAAGCATTGAAACGCATTTTCTTGAAGAAGGAGTAGAGAAAGTGAACCCAGATGAAGATAAGATTGTTCATGTATCTGAAAGATGAAACATCTATGAAGACAGAGAAGAAGAGGTAGCTGAAGGAAGTGCAAGCTGAAGGAAGAACTCCTAAGTCTAAGGAAACCCAATCTACACCACCCAAGCCATAGAAACAAAAAGAATAATCAGATGAAGTGGTAGATAAGTGGAGAGAGATCAAGGGGAAGAGAAAGGAAGGGGAACCTCAGTTCAGATTATACCTCGCTGAGGCTACGACCTTAAAGGAGAAAGCATCTGATGAGTTAAAAAGGCAATAAAAAGAGAAGAAGATGAAAAAGTAGTTCTCTGAAGCCGAGGTTGTACAATCTCTGTTGAGAGATACAAAAGTATCTTCTGAGGAGATCCCCATTTCGGCAACTTTTGATGTCCAACCATTACCAGAGACCCCTGGGAAGAATTACTTCACTCTGTAAAAGTCTAAAGGGAAACAAGTAGTTGAAGAAGTAGAGAAACAAGCTGGTGAAGAAGTAGAGGAAGAAGTTGTTTAAGAATAAGAGGATGTGTAAGAAGAAAGTTGATGATGATTTGGATGAGTTTGGTCATATTTAGAATGATGTGAAAAATGATTTTGATACTGAGGATGGAAAAATCAAGAATCTTCAGAAAAAACTGACCCTTGAGCAAAATTCTCAGAATAAACATGTAAGAGATCTGAATGGGAAGCTTAACTCGGTTTCTCAGAACTAGAAAGGGGAAAGTGATTTCCAGATTGACTTTCAAGAGAAGCTCCAAAAGCATGATGAATGTTTAAAGATGCAGGAAGAATCCATGATGGTTCAGGAAGAGGTGTTGAAAGCTCAACAAGAAAGGATCACAGCTTTGGAGAAGCAAGCTGAGGAGGATCAAAAAGATTTGAAGAAGCTAAAAACTCTCTTGAAGAAGTTAATTCCAAAGGAGAAGGAAGACAAATGAACTCAATACGATCTTTTTTTGCATTTGATTTTCCTTGAAAAATTCTTTCTACTCTAATGAAATCTATGGTTGTTTGTATCTGGTGTTATTATGTACTAATGTTTCAAGTAATTTATTACTTTTCCATCCCCTAAATTCTTCTTGAAAATCACAAAGGTTGAGAAGAAAAAAGAACTACTAAAAAGGGGAAGAAGGAAAAATCTCTAAGTAAGAACTATCCCTAAGTATGTGGGAGCATATCCAAGGGGGGGTTTGTCATTACGATGGTTTTTATTCCTATGATAATGAAAACTACATTCCGGAATTCCAGAATATAATCCTTAGTGTTCCTAAGACTAAGGGGGAGTTAGTTGTATTCACCACCATCCATATACAAAGGGATATATGTTTTAATTTCGAAGCTTAAAGAAAATTTTCTAAGTCCTTATATTCTTTTTCTTATTGTTGTTTGTGCTTTCCCAAAAGGGGGAGATTTTTGAGTCAGTAAGGTTTTCATTATGACATTTCCATTCATTCTTGTTTTGAAAATCACAAACACCCTATACTTAATCAAATCAATATTTTACTTTTATAAGGAATATTTCTTTCATTAAGGAAATTTACCCTTACACAAATCTTCGTATTCATATCGATTTTTTTTTATGTATAAAATTTGGGTTGTAGTCCAAAACCTCAAAATCATACAAATACATAGATCTAAGGTATTCTATTTTTCATTACGAATTCCAATGATGATTTCTCATTACGAATTCTGATGATGAATTCTCATTACGAATTCTTATTAATAATTCTCATTACAAATTCTTATTCATAATTCTCATTACGAATTCTAGTGATGACTTCTCATTACGAATTCTGATGATGAATTCTCATTATGAATTCTGGTTACAAATTCTCATTACGAATTCCTGTGATGAATTCTCATTATGATTTATGATGTTGAATTCTCATTACGAATTCTGATTATGAATTATCATTACGAATTCTATTGATGAATTCTCATTACGAATTCTGATTATGAATTCTCATTACGAATTCCTTAGTAAAACCGAATCCGAACATCTCTCTATTATAGACTCCGAATAATTTTTTGTATAGACTACAAATTTTTATTTTTCCTACATTACAAACATCAGTTTTTTTATGCTTACACTTGTTTCATTACAAAATGATGTCTTGTATTTAGTTTTTGACTAACCGTTGCTTGAGTGACACGTGTACAGGTCCCTCCGAAATTCAAGGAGAAATATGACCATTGGAGGAGTGATCCGACTATTGGAGCTTCACCTATAAATAGGAGGTCATTTGAAACTGTTCAGTGCTTTTTTGAATTTTGGTGATCAGAACTTCTTGAAGTGATTTCTAGAGAGAGAAGCTCTTATGAACTCTCAATGCTTCATGTAGAATGCTTGAACAGATTGTTCAAACTTTTCCTTGTGTAAACGTGCTTCATTCGACTCTGGTTTTTGGTGATTACAATCGAGGGATTCCAGGGATAGGAAGAAAGAGGTTCCAACACCTTGAGTTTGAGGTCTTCCTTGTTGAGGAAGACAAAGGTGTTGACTACCTGATAGTTGAGGTCTTGTGAGGATAGAAAGATAGACTCTGATCATCATATCGAGGGCTTAACCTGGTGTGGGTAAGACAGAATTTCTTGAATGTATAAATCAAGGGACCATTTATACAAGGTTTTTGAATACCAATATCTTTGAATTAAAAGTGTTATTGTTTGTTACTTGTAGTTTTACTACATGTTTTTTCACTACATTTTGTATTGTTGAGGAAAATATAACTTTCTTATACTTACTTACTTGTACTCTATTTTAGTTAGATTCCATATGATTTAATGTAGAATCTAAATCATTGTAACTTTTGTTCAGTTCCATTTTTGGAATCACTAATCCGAAATCTAGCAAGTCTTTAGTACTCATAGAGGTATTGTGAATTTTCTTAGTTTAACTTTTTTAAATGTACATATTTTCTTGTTTAATGAAATTTTTAAAAGGTACAATTCACCCCCCTCTTGTATCTGAGAATCTCATTCTTATTTTCATCCTAAGTTTGGTATTATTGAGTATATCATACTCAGTGACATACCATGCTAACAATCCCTACATGTTTTATATTTTAATATTATTTATCATCATTTCTAGATATATATATTTGGATGAGTGTGTATAGAAACATTATGCCGAGGAATCCCATATAAGTTATCCATTCAAAGAGTTTTCTCTAACCCATAGCCTATTGGGGTGGGCTTGCGGAATTTCCACCTAGATGCTCAGTGGTTTGGGTTGTTAAAATATTGTACAATATATATAAATTTATCTATAAAAATACATGTATCATAGTCAATGTAAATTAGAGACATCAAAATAATGAGGAGACCACATGGGAGTCAGAGTAAGTAAGGAAAGAAAAGTAATCTAACATGTTTCCACCTTATTATATATAATGAAATTTTAAGAATTAAATTTTACGAACTGGAAAATAATATAATGGTATAGAAATATATAAATGGATATTCCATTATTAAAATTGAGTTAGGTGGTATAAATCACAAAAATAACATTGAGAAATCGAAAAATAATTGTTTTCATTAGATAATAATTATACATTAGTCAAAATATAAACAAATAATAATTAAAAAAAACAATAAGAAAAAATATAATATGTGATTTATAATATAATAAAATTTGGATATAGTAGATCCAAATGATTAACCACATTCACAAACAAATCATTTGAAATAAAAAATAATACTAATAATACAATATTAATTTTGAATAAGAAAGTACATATATATATATATGTGTGTGTGTGTGTGTGTGTGTGTAACCTTGCAATGAAATATATTTGACTTAATAATAAATATAATAAGTGGTATTTATAGGATGTATGGAAAATATATACCTATTCAACTCAGATAGTTGGTATAGTAATTTGATTGTTAAAATAGTAATCAGAATGGAAGGAATAGTAATATTTTCATCAGAATGGTAACCTCATATATTTTAGTGTACAATAACATATATCTATATTATAATATGAAAATTTTACATATTAAAAACATGGTAAAAGAAAATATATTTTTTAAAATGAAAAATTTTGTTTCCTTATTTTTATTCAAGGTCATTTATTAAATGATTGTGTTATAATAAATATAATATTTTATAATAATGTATATTTACATAAAATAGATTTTGAAACTAATATTATTTTTTATTATAGTGGAAATATTAGTTTAGGAGACGAAATGTAATTTTTCAATGTTTCAAAATATCCACAACATTATTAAAATCTATGTTTTCAACTATATTAGTATTTCAATTTTTAATTTAAATTCTTGAATTTAAAAAATTATTTTCATAAAATGGATTGAGTTTTTGAAATGTTCATTTCCAAAAAAATTAGGTTGATATTTTTGGAATGTCTGTAAAATATTTTAATTATTGGGGAATAATTAAAAAGGATAAATTAGGGTATTTGTAATTATGAGCTAAATACCAGAGTATTTGATTTCTGGATGATGTATGAATAAATTATTAAGAACTAAAATGAGATAGATACTCTATATAGTTCAAAAAATTGATATTGTTGATGGTATTGGTCGAATATAATAATCTAATGAATATACAATTTTATAACAATGATCTCTTACAAATATAAATATCACCCTCAATGTCCCTTCTCCAAAAATTTATATGACTCATAGAATGAAGAAAATCTTTCAAATTCCCTTCACAAACAACTACCCCATGACCTAGTTCTTATGGTTTCACGATAAGTAAAATTCAAAGGTAATTAATTTGTATTTCAAGGAGGAATCATATAAGAGATAATATTATAATGATACCGCTATTAAATTATATTAAACATCATTCATACCCAATACGACACTATTCAACATGAATTAATGTATATATTATCTAATATATATATATATATGATATAAATTCTTGTTTATAATAGATAATCCACTAACCATAAACTTCATTCCACTCTATGTTATATGAACAAACCCATTACCAATTTGTGTCCTTTAACCACATCCCTAGATAATGAGTTTTCATTTTTCCATTACCACCTTCATAGTGGGTAACTAGACAATTATTAAGGTTACATAATATGATAATACTTACATTAAAGTAGATTTCACTTTATGGTCATAATAAAAAAATTACTGAATAAATAATAACTTGTTTTTGATGTTTGGTAGAACCGATTAATTGAAGTAATCATATACTATTAACATTCTTACTTAATGAAAAACCATATATTGGATCACATATGGGTTAATGGGGCCATATAATTTTTTAATTTTTATTAATAAAATTTAATTTAAATTCTATTTTTTATACTTATTTGATAACAAAATTAATAAATAACCAGAATTAATCTGACATTGGAACTGTGATGTGATGTCTCCTCCAATGGCCCGATGGCCTTCAATTTTTATATATTTTTCATAATCCACCTTTCAAGGGGATAGATGGAACCCTTACAAGGCCCATAGGCATTAATATTATATCTCCTATAGGTCTTAGAGGAATTCATTGCGCATAGGATACAAACATTACATACAACCCAGACTAACTACTTAGAACTGCTCCTCCCTAGCATCTTCTTCGTGAAATTAGATCTCCACCTTCACATTGCTGTTCGGCTAGGCTTTCTCATCCATAAAAAGGCTTACCCCGATGGTAGGTTCCACACATTCTCATTCTTGTAATCCGTTTATCTTTTGCTATGGTGAAAGCCCCTTGCTCCTCCTCGTTCTGATGTTTGTTTCATGTAGGTTGTCTGGTTTGCATCTGCACTAAAGGTGGCCCGAAGGCCTTGAGGTGGCCCGAAGGTCATACTAACCCGAAGGCCTGGTTGGCCCAAATGCCTCAAAGTATTTGGCGACCAAATCGGTGCCTTGATGGACCCAATGGGGGAATACTCCCAGCTGCTACAGTGCCAAACAGTGTCTACTACAATTCCCTCTATAGCACCTACTACAGTTTTGCACAATTCCTGCTACAATGCTGCTATATTGCTCCTACAGTGCTGCTACAGTGCTTCTACAGTCCCTCTGAAATTACCCTCTACCTTTATTTGATCTCGGGCCTACTGGATGCACCTAAAAAGTCCCCACCAACTTGGTTCAGTCTTATGTTCCCATGAAGTGGTCTCTCATAATTATGAAACTAAACACTATAAGTCATAAAAATGGCTAAAAATGTTATTAATAAAATTATAATAAATAAAATATATAGTTATTTTTGCCTAAATTATTTATATAATTAATTCAATTTCTTTATTTAGGATAATAAAGTCATCGGTAGTGTATTTATCGTAAGGAAATGGATCATTCTAATCCTCCCTCTTTATAATTGGTTTATTAATTATCTATATTAATAAACATTGTCTATATAATCATATAAATTGAGTAATATGTATTCTTTTTACATGTCCCTAACATATATACTATGTTTATTTAATCTTTCATTTATGGTTATATTAACACTTTAGTGGTTCGTTTCTCAATTCCTTTCAAATATCTTATTACATGATACATATTCAATTTATCAGAAACATTTTAAGTACAAATACATGAAATATTTTAAAATATAAAGTTTCTCTAAAAAATTTATTTTTAATAAATTAATTTTTATTTATTTATGGGGATCATTGATCTCATAACCTCATTAATCAAACTTTTATTATTTCCTTAAAATTGCGATTGAGTGGAACATTTCAATATTTATCTAAAATTTATTTTCACATATAAAAATATATTGGAAATAATTTATCATGATGTATGAATATTTCTACATTATTGATTTCCTTTATATATTAAATATGTGCTTTCATGTAATCTATTATGATAAAAACTTTTAATATTCCATATAACATGATTAAGAAACCCTTATCATTCCATGGGTAATCCATGTCTCTATGGATTCAATTTTATTTTACTATGTGGATGGAATAAAATTGAACATGTTTATATGGGTGAATCGACATAGTGATCCAATTCATTAGTTAATTATATACTATTAAGAGGTGATATCTATGGGATTAATGAGAACATATAATCATTTATGGGACTCTTTTGACTACATGATTTGTTCTTGGTAGTTATCTTTGACTCATGTTTATTTAGTATTATATGATTCATCCACGTTCCTATATTTCCATGATAATATAATTTCATGTTCAATATTTTATTCAAAAAAAAATTTCGGATCCAAAAAAATTCTATTATCATGTTATAACTTGTGACAAAAATGAAATGTTTGTTTCTTTGTTTATTTCCTTATTAATGTTTTTATATCACCTCATTAGATTTCATTTCCTCCAGATTATCCTAATAAATTTTATGAACTAATTGAAATATATGAGCTCATTATGGTGTTTAAATTAATTAAAGGTTGTTTTAATGTCATTTTCTATTCTTATATACATATTTTTTTTAATACACTATATTTTTGATCCATGGTTTTTATTTAACATATATTGATGATCAATAATCATATAAGAATATTTGAAAATAGAGACAGTATCTATTACACATTAATCAAAATAAAAATATATCAAAATAATTTTTAATTAATAATAATGTAGCATTCCATTATAACATCATAAATAAGGCCAAAAATAATTATGGAACCTCATATAATAATGTAATTTATAACGATTATCAGGCTTCATCATTGAATTATCACTCTAATATATTCTTTATATTAGTTAATAACAACTTGTCAGAAAGTATTCCAAGGACCAATTAAATATATTTTATATATAATATAGAATAAAATACCACATTCAATTATATATTCTATATCATGAATATTTTCCATATTTCCTATTTTTGCAAAATCATGTGTTAATAATTTCTTCCTTATAATAAATTAAAATTAAACATAAAATAAAACATTTATCACTATAAAATAATAAACTATTGAAATAAATTATTATTGTTAATATTCTCCATATTTATAGGATTTTATGAATTTATTAAAAAATATAATTTTTTTGTTGAAGGATATGGAAAAATAATTTCACAAGAGGATTATGAAATTATTTTTTTGAAATATTACATAGGTTTTGTAATTTGGAAATTCAACTACCAAGAATAATGTATATAGTGTGTGGATCTTCTAGGAATATTAAATGAAAAAATTGTATTTTTCATTAAAAATATCACATATCATGAGACACACAATTTTCCTAATTGTTATACTCAAAATGATCACTAAAAAGGATGGATGACAATGTTTGGATATTTTTAAGAAAACAATCTGCATATAGATTTAGAACATTATAAATTTCCAATAAAATTAAACTCTTAGTAGATTCTAATTTACTTTGACTTCAAAATATTCCTTTAAATGATTAAATATCATTCCACAATTCAATGAATTAATTAAAATAAATTAAGGACTTCAAAATTTTGAATAACACGTTGTAGGAACGTGTTGATGAAGATGTAAAGAATTGGTATTTTTAAAACAAATTCTCCAAAATGAAATTACTATATGGTAACATTGATTTTCTCTTATATATATCATATATGTTGTTGATGGGTAAAAAACCGTCCCTTATTAAAGTAATCCACATATTACATACCTTAAAAATTCTTCTGAAAGGAGCATAAACCCTTGGGTTGCTCTGATTCTACCATTACATAACCATTAAATCTAGGATCTACCCTTATATATATCTAGAAAAGTCATTATTTATGCATTTTGAAATTGATAATAATCTCATGAAATGAGAAAATTAAAAATATGAAACACCTATTTTTCATTTTTTTAGTTACTAAGTTCCATTATACAACCCAAATGTCATGATTATGGAAAAAATATAATTTTGTGCATACCCTAACACAACAACTGGGTACCCTAAAATAGAACCTATACAGCCTTTTGTTACTAAAATGGTATATATAGAAATAATATTGTATATCTACATTACCTTTATTAAAATGAGGAAACTTCTCTCTACGCTTACATAAACTTCTAAAAAGATATCATACCCCTATAAAACACATAGTTTGTGTATATGTTTTGGAAATAATAGTAAAACATTTATTTTTACACATGAGAGTCTTATGGAACAAAAAATATGGTAAATAACATTAACTAGTTGATATTTTTTAAGAATCCACCTATATTGAAATATATATGACATATAATTCTCCTAGAAGTACTATTAGAATAACTCTGGCCAATGATCTCGTTCATTAGAATCCAAATCCCACATCTCCTTCTAGAATTATCTTGGGATCCATAGGAACACTAATAGTTTTACTGTATTTACATGAATGATACTATCACTTCAAATAATGGTATGTATTACTTACTCCCTTTATTATTTATCTAGAAGAAACCAAATTTCCCCATGTTCAACAATAAGTACATGATCAGGTGTGTACCATTGGTGATGAGATTGGTGGATGAAAAAAATTCACCCAAAGATAATTTAGAGGATGGTGTAGAAATTAAATCACTATCTTAATACATTTAGTGACCCCAAAGGGTGAATAAAATATTTCAATTCCTCTTAGCTTCAACCAAAGTTTGTGAACCATTTGAGATGAAACTGAAAAGAAAAAATAGATGCCATCTATATCCAAAAAATCTCTTATCATAAAATCTTTATTAAATATCATCATATTTTGAGAAGTCTCCAACACTATACTAATCAATTAAATCCTCTATGGAGTCTTCCAAACTATTATAGGACATACAATAGACACTTCACTTTCCACATGAAGACCTAAGGGTGGTCATAATAGACACCAATAGAGAGAAAGTAATGGTTATGTGATGTTGTATTCATATAAAATATTTTATTCAATGATATAAACCAAATATAGGATCCCATACTAAGTTCTAATGATTACTAGAACACAATCCTAGTTCATATATTCATTCATGTTAGTTTTTCACTTAGATTTTCCATCTGTATTAGGGTTGTATGTCAAGATCAATCTCAACAATGATATATGGGAATTTATAATACAATAAAAAAATGTTATTTGAAATGTGCATCCATGTATGAAAAATTACCATTGGTAACACCTTGATAGTTTATTATCTCACTCATATAATTTTTTCTTACCCAAATAATGAAATAGTCTCCTATAAAATTATAAAATTTTAAATCATCGATAGCCAATGAAAAGTCACGTAAATACCTTCAAGTCACATCAAGGTCCTGTGTAACATGCTCAATATGACTATTACACAAGGTAACTGGATTTTGATAGATAATACCACCGAGGAGATGGTACTCAACAATTTTACAGTAGTAGTTAAGTCATTTAAACTTACAAACAAAATATCCATCTTTATACCAGACCATCATAACTGTCATATGAAGACCTATAACAATTATGTCTAAAAAGGATTTACCACCATTAAGAGGTATATGAACACCTCTTCATATCCTCTCTAATAGAAGCATAGGCTTTTACTCACCCATACATGAGGATCACATTTCATCACTAAATTAAAACAGGGTTACCAATTAACCTAAATTTAATTGTTCACACATAACTATAAACTCTTGTTCAATTTATAATCCATATGTAACCCTGTATTCAAGTTAAAAAGTTACCACCAATTGGGAACATGCCATTGATTCATTATTCTTTGAATTATCAATCCTATAATTGTACAAAAACTCATAGGGCACCGCTGATCTTCAAACTAATGATCTCTAATCTCATTCATGTCATGCATATTATAGCTAAGATAATATAATAGTAATTTGTATTTCCCATATAAATTATCCATAAAAAAGTTAAAATTATATTGATACTCCACCCAGTTCCCATTCCTCAAAATTATGTTTCATAAAAAAATATGTAACAATGGATATTTTGTTTAGTATACAAAAATATTATACAACTAAGGAATAATGGTTGATAACACTTTAGAGATCAATCCAGGGCTATAAACTATAGTTCATGAGTGTGGTATTTCATCGAAATGGGTTGTATATATCATTGACTATATGCTTCCACCTTCTCTACCTCTATCAAAATAATATCTAAATGTAAACATAATAACTACTTTTATTTGAAATATCTTCTTAAAATCTCATCATTTCTTAACAATCTTGATATATTCATCCTCTTCTTCATCTCAAGAAATTCAATTTCACACTGGTCCAACCATATGAATATTACATCTTACTTCATCAGTAAAATAACATATGATGAAAATCATAATATCTCCATGATAAGGAACTATTAATATCATGATATTACAAGAAATATATTCATTTTATTCATGTTATGGGGTGTCTACTAGACAAGATTACCTGTACATTATTAGGGACCATTGAAATACAATTTTCATAAAACACTTCCCCATGATATCTTCAAGTGAATACATATGTAAAACATCAAAAAATTGGTGTAATCTAAATGTGATCAAACATTACTCAAAAATAATAACAATATTAAATTTATTTTATTCTATTTTCAGTGAGTAGATAGAGATTTCATCAACGAACACCATAAATAATGATCCTAGGTAGGGGTGGATGATATTTTATAGGAGATCAATGATAACTTGTAGTTCATTCATCAATACACACATAATCTATAATTACTTATATGTACCATAGATTCATGAATCATTATAATTGGGTTATAATCATATCTACCCTATAGTTTCTAATTTCATGATTAACTATATATCATTGAAACATCCTCTCTCACCTTAACAGATCAAAAATTTAATCAATCTATGAAAATATTATTTGTTGTCTTTTATAGAATAGTTTTTATTATGATAAAAAATTTAGAGTTCATGAATACAATCTTCATACATGGTGATCAATATATATACATCCTATAGTCTTGTACATGCCCAGATCAATGACGTATTCTTTAAGTTATCAAGATGAAAGATGAGTTAGTTCAATTAAATGAGTAAAATATATTAAGATGGTATCAACATGGTTTGTGAAACTGACATAAAGCCTATCAATAATATAACTTCTCTATCATTTGGATACCTATGATGTAATTTTGAATTATTTCATGATATATAACCATTAATTGAGGGAATATTATACTGGTTTTCATTTATTTCGATGAAAGAGTTAATCCCAACATCTGGGACAAAATGGCCATAGCTATTCTAAATTTGGGTAGAAAATGTTTCTTATAGTTCCCAATCTCTAGTCATCAATAAAAACTATCCATTTAGATAATTAAATAATATATTTATATGATAAAAATAATTTGATCATGGAATCTAGTCATGTCATCAATGGTGAGAATCACATTGACACCCAACTTCTCCCAACGAAATTATGTCCCACATATTCCTATAACTATTAAGGACTATAGGAAACTCTATGTATAAATAATAGTGGGAAATTTTAATTCATAATATTGTATCAAGGGAAATAAAATAAAATGATTATGTGTGTGGTATGAAAATTTTAGTAGTTTCTTTTGAAAATATGAAAGAATTATAAAAACTGGTATCAAGCCAAGAAATAGTTAATGGTTGTTTGAAAAAAAAAATTATTCCTTGAACAACAGATGGTTTCTCACAAAAATATATTGGAGTCTAGTACACTACCTAAAACCATCATTTCATAGCTACACATCCTTATCCACATGTCACATATTCTTGGAATGTTACATCCTATGATTAGGTCTTTGAATGAACCTCATTTTTTACTCTGGTATGGATCTATTAATTTCTGTCAAATTTTTTTATTTGGACCTTGTAGAAATTCCTAATGAGTTAGGAAAGGATCTTAGGGTGTTCAAGGTTTGTTTGGAGCTCAGAATACCTTTTTTCAGAAAACAGTCCATGTCACATGGTTTGTGCATGGTTAGCGCAAAATTTTCCTAATCGTGTAGACTGTGATTTTTTGGATAGTGGATGCTCGCACAATTGGTACAGGATCATGTAGACAAACAGTGTGAAAGCCCCCTTTTTCTAGGTAATACTTCATTGGTGGCACATTGTTTGGTCAAACCATGCGGAGGCTGAAAACCTATTTAAAATGCCCAAATTTAACTTTTTGGTCTATTAAGCCAACACATTCCACCTTACTTCATGTTTATGATTGATTGAACTTGTTCTCTCTCATTTTTGAGCATTTTGAAGACCCAAACATGGAATCAAGAGAACTCCTTTGTCTGACATCCGATCGAGATTCAATTTGTCATGTTGGATGCACAACGGTAAGAACTCAAGTCCTCTTTATTTATTATTCTTCTATTTCACTCTCGACCTAGTTTTCAACATGTGAGAGTTTTTTAACCTTTTTTTAGATCTACACTGATCAGAGGAAAATAAAGGGTAGTTACTAGGGGAGAATTATTGTACAATCCTAAGGTGTGTGTGCTATAACTCATCCCTGAGGATTGTTATTTTTTGGTTTGTTTGTATGGCCCCCACTGATTTCTTTTGAAACAGTTTCATAAATTAACAAGATATGATCAGACTCATTAGAATCATATGGTAATGCTATTTCCAAATATGTGATTATTTGATAGTGGTTTCACCACAACTCAATATGCATCATGTCGAAGGTAATGCCATAATATGTTATTTAGTGTTTTAGCACGTCTGAGGGACTGTTCGGGTGTGCCCGTACTTGAAATTTTTAACGGTTAGTGTCTTTATAATAAATGGATTATTATTACTACAAATTTCATAATAGCATGTATCATGTATCCTCATCAATTGACTCACCTAATGTAAGTTCCTACAAATGTTTATTAAATGTGAAAAATGAAATGTGAAATGGAAAGTATACTAAGTATATAACATGGCCTTATTAAAAGTGATAGAATAAAGGATAAAAGTCCATAAAACCCATTTCCGTGTTGATGGAAGGTAGCACAGTGATCCTAAATAATTTCTTTTACCTAAATGGATAACTTATACTTGATTAAATGGATGTAATGCTACATGGCATATCCACAATAATGGAAGATATAGGCTCAGAACAATTCTTTCAACTCTACATGACCAATCCATGCTAATGGAAGTCAAGACATGAACAAAATTAATTATTAAATGATTTCAATATAAAAGAGGAATGGACTGGACTGAGCTATTCTTTTATTTTTAGAGGATAATTTCTTGGTTCTCAAGAACCCACTTCCAATTCAATGGTATGGTTTTCCTAGGTTGATAACCACCTAGATTTCGGTTCTTTTATATTCCATGGATGTCATGTATACTACCAATGGGTCCCATTATCTATTAGAAGATACATCAGATACACTCATTCGATCCATCATCGACTAGTAGGTACCACGGTGAAAGCCCCTCCGGACCATGTATTTTCTTAGCCCAGTTTTACCTTGGTCGATTAACTTGGACTCGGTATGCACCGTATTGTGGAATGCCTTAGATTTTTCTCCTTGGATTAGACTCTTACACCTTATCTAGACTCATATACTGTAGATTTATCTTTCTGTGAGTTTGTGTTTCCTTAGATTTTACCCTGGAACTACCTCACTGGATATCATTGTTTGGTTTCCTTGTTATGTCTTGAGACCTTCGCTACTTATACCATCACGAGATGATTTAAGTGTTGGCTAATACTAATGTGACCTTTTGACATTAAATGTAATTGATTAATTAATGAGATGGTTACATGTTCAGACACCAGCTTTAGGATGAAGCTGCTACATGGTTATATAGTTATATTGTACTACTTGTTTTACTTTATATATGTGTGTTTGGACATTGTTATATTCCATTACATGGGCCAGATTTTATAGAAACCATTGGTGGTGGCCCACTATGATTTATCACAAACTTTCTCTAGGCATCGTTTGGTACCCGGAGTAGATTACATGGTTTTGGGTATTAACAATGGGGAGAATGCAACTTCCAATACTTGATAGTGGGTTGATAGGATGGATCATGATAGCTGATGATAGGGTAGGATCTCTCGATGCTTGGATTAGACTTGGTTTTCATTTACCTAATGGAAACTTTTATAATTACATTCATTTATCCATGCTTTCATGTTTCCTAGTGACATGACATTACATCTTCGTGGTTCTAGTTGTTACAATTATTGTTATTATTGTTTATTTATTCCATCAATTTGCTTCCACTAATTATCTATATTTCTTCTACTATTTAATATTCATTTATATCACTTTTTATGTGTTATACTCTTCTAATGATGGTATAGTCTTCTAATGGACACAACCAAGTCCCTCTCTCTTATTCCGAAGCCTCATGTATTTGGGAGGATGCGCTTGATGCCATGTGGCCCATTGGGCTCGAGGCACTATTAAGTGGCATCTGGGTCTGTGTCATCACAAGTCGTAACAAGGGTTGTTTCTATGATTTATTATCTTTTTTGAGACAATATATTGGATAATAAGAATGATTGGGACTTGGTCATAAGTCATTCTTGGGCGTCGCGAACCCATCTTCGTGATAAAATCCATGTTATGAAAAATTAAATTATTCTTCTATTTTTTCTATTAACGATTATTTTATTTCACCATTGGGTGACTCTCACGTTATGTTGTTTTGTTTATTATTACTCTTTATGAATTTAATCCCTATTTGGACAAATGATATGAGGGAAATGATTATTTATACATACATCATTATAAGCACTGGGAATTCACATGCCATGCATACTAACATGTCGTATAGGTGCATTTCAGTGCTTTACATTTCTTGATATGGCTCTTATTGTTGAGTGATGTTGTGATAGTTTCTTGTTAATTTATTAAATTGGTTTCGATTGACTGATTTCATGTATCAATTCATGAGGTTTATGGGCCCCCATGGGATATAATGGTTAATTTACCAAGGCAAGCCATTATGTTTTAAATAAATTGGTGTCATTTTTTGTAATAAGTGTTTTTGAACTGACTAATTGGAAATGAATATCCACTATAATGTAAAAACTAAAATATAAAAAAAGAGTTAGTTTCACATATTTATCCATCCTTTTAATGTTTATGAATGGTAAAGGTGTGAAACTAATAATTAACTTCCAAATTACATGAAACATATACTTGAGCACTTACCGATTCCTCACCATCTAAGTGGGTAGTTGGGTAGTATGCCTTCAATAGTGTGTTTCTTTAAATACATCTTCCATTAGTGATGCTATCTCCTTGTTTCCAAGCATGTTATAAGGCATGTTCTTGGAATTTGTAGTCCAATGTCACCATAACATCCTTGTATCATTCGCCAGGAGGGTGGGGATGACCATGCTCTAGACACAGTGGCCCTGAGATGCCACACATACATCAAGTATTTCCAAACGAGGCACCATATAATGTAACTAATTTTGAGAACCGATTCCCAAGTCCATGATAGTGTCTCAAGTAGGATGTGGTCCCATATTGGTTCTCCATGGGTTGCACCTAAGAAGGCTGATCTGACCAGCGAGTTCCAGTAGCAACATCATCCTACTTTTTCAGGGGATGATGGATCTCCTGCTATTGAGTCTTTTCTATAGGACATGATGTCTATCTTTGATCATCTGGAAATGCCTCTATATGAGAGAGTCATGCTTGCTATATACAAGCTTCTGGATTCAGCCAAGCGTTGGTGGGATGTGGTTACAAAGGTCGGTCGTCATCATGGCATGTTATGGGTTGACATCCAAACTGCCTTTTAGGATGAGTTCATTCCATAGTCACTGAGGTCTGATAGAGATAGAGTTTCCATCCATCTCGATCAAGGTTCTATGTCAGTATTCTGAACATTTCACTAATTTATAGCGCTTTGTACTGCTTCTAGTCCGTGACGAGCTTTCACGTGCTAGGCGTTTTGAGGATGGGTTCCAGTATGCCATACAAACTTAGTTGAATGTATTTATCCTTCCTACCTTCTCTTGAATAGATGATCATGCCCTTATCACTGAGCATAACCTAAGGGATGGAGCATGTAACATGTTTAATGGATCAGTGCCCCATCAGTCTAATAGTTCTACCGGTGGCAGGAAACATTCCATTGAGGATTATCGTCTGTGTAGTGGCAGCCAGAGTATCCAGTCTGATAGATATATAATGTGTCATCAGTGTGGGAAACAAGGGAATAAGAATCCCCAACGTGATAAATACCCTATTGAGTGTTGTGCTTCTGGCCATATGGGTCATCTTCAGAAATTTTTAGGACCATTCCACCGGATTCAAGTGGAATATGATCAACTTCATCTCCACATTCAAGAGTGAGTTCTTTTGCGCTTTGTTAGGAAGGAATATGGAGTAACACCAGTAGGTATTTCCCAGGAGGAGGTCATGGCCATGGTAGTCTAATCCCTGATCACCAGCAGCACCAACAGAGCAGTCGTGAACATAGTAGTCCATCTTTTTCACATGGCCATGGATCGTGTTTGTTGCATGCTTTATAGCCAATACCAGAGGATCAGGATGCGAGACCATCTATAGTATGAGGTTCTATTCTAGTAGGCTCAACTATTGACACTTCATCATTTGATATAGGTTATTCAATCTATTTTATTTTGTATCTATTGTGTAATGTCATGGACTAGAGATAAAAT
Organism: Viscum album; assembly: GCA_963277665.1. NCBI lineage: Eukaryota > Viridiplantae > Streptophyta > Magnoliopsida > Santalales > Viscaceae > Viscum > Viscum album. The sequence continues at coordinate 1,186,461,359 of OY728122.1, forward strand.
ATCACTATGGTGTAATTTCTCTCAGTACACTGTTAGGAATTCAGATGAATGGAATACGCCTGGGAAAGGACTATCCCCTTAAGGATGGTAGTTAACATTTCTTGTGGAATCTATTTGTTCACAAGATAACGTGCATTGATTTCATTTTAGAGATGACATGGTTGGTCCACTATCACACAATTGTAGACTGTTATCGCTGAAGGGTTTCTTTTACTTCACCAGAAGGTAACAATAATATTTTCAAAGGAGAGTGAGGCTTGGATAGTGGGAACAAAGAACAACAGGTTAGGTGAAGTGAAAACCCAGTTTCCAATGCTTTTTATAGTGGATCAGGGTTTTCTTCAAATTGTTTTCCGTCCAGTTGTTGATTTTTTTAGATATGACTTTCGTTATGAATTTTCTGGATTGCCTCCAAAGAGAGAGTTTTAGTTTTCAATTGATCTTGTTTTAGGAGTATCCCTAATGTTCATTCCTCCATTCAGGATGGATCCAACTGAGAATTATGAGCTCTAGTGGCATATAGAATACTTAAAGGCCAAAGGCTTTATAAGGACCAGTACATCCTCTTAGGGTTCACCTGTTCAGTTTTTCTAAGAAGGTGGATATAAATCTCCATTTTTGCATATATTATAGAATGTTGAACTAGATTATTGTCAAGAACTAGTATCCACTTCCTCGAATAGATGAACTCTTTGACCAGCTCCAATGACAAATGAATTTCTCTATGATTGACCTGAGATCAGTTTATCATCTGGTATGAGTGAGACCATCAAAATACATCATACACCCTCCCATAGCAGGTATGGTCTGAATGAGTATTTTGTTATTCCATTTGGTCTTATGAATGAGCCTTTTTTTCATGGATTTTATGAATAGGATTTCCAACCCTATTTGTAATCTTTTGTCATAGTCTTTGTGGATGACATATTGTTATATTCATGAACTCATAATGATCATGCCTAAAAAACGTGATATTGTACTAAGTACACTAAGAGAGAATCACCTATATTCCACGATTTCAAAATGGGACTTCTGGATCGGAAAGGTCTGATTATTCAGTTATAATATTTTAGAATGAATATTATCTATTGACCCAAAAAAAATTAGTACTGTTGTCTCCTGGGAGTGACTTAAGAACATGTTTGATATCCAGAGTTTCTTAGGTATCACTTGATATAACAAGATTTTTATACAGGAAATCTCAGGTCTTTCTGAACCTCTTACTTGTCTTACTAAGAAGGGTGTCTTTTTCACATAGTTAGAATAATATGAGAAATACTTTCAGGACATAAATGGGAGGCTTGTATCATAACCTATTGCGATTCCTCCCGAACCAGGTAAATTCCATATCTACTTCTGTGATGCATTGGGAATTGAAATAGGAGTAGTGTTAATGTAGGGAGACAAAGTTGTTGCATATGAATCTCAGCAGTAGAGGCCTCAGAAGAGATATTACCCAACACATGACCTTGAGCTTGCAAGAGTTGTCTATGTCATAAGTTGTTAGAGACAATATCTCTTGGGGGAACACTTTATGGTCTATAAAGGTCACCAAAGCCTAAATTATAAATTTTATTAGAATGAAATGAACCTCTGACAGTGAAGATGGGTCGAATATCTACAATCCTTTGATTTCGAGCATTCCTATATACCTGGAAAAGGCATTGTGGTTACAGAGGTCCTAAGTCTGAAAAATCAAACACAATCCATACATGAAGATAGTGGTGAATGGATGTTAATGGACCTCTTTTATAAACATATCCTAGAGTTTCATGACAGTCATGAGCAGTCATACCTTTATTCCTTAATACTTACCTCTTTCATCATTGGGATGATGACGAGTAAGCAGTTTTCAAATTGTGAAGGTTTGGTTTTTTGTGAGAGTATTTTAGGAGATAACCCACCTAGAAATTTATCTATGAAAAAAGACAACATCTTGCATCTACATGGACATATTTGGGTTACTAGGGATGTGAGAGTGGAGTTGATGAAAGATTACAATGAATCCCAATGTGTTGTTCATCCAAGAATCATGATGATGTATCGAGATATGTGATGCCAGAATTGGTGTCCGGAGATGAAATGTCAGATTGGATGCTTCATCACAAGGTGTTACACCTATCATTAGCTGAAGGAAGAGCACCATAGTCCTGCATGATTTCTACAGAAACTTCTTTTCCTAGAATGGAAATGGGAAGATTTTGCTAAGGATATTGTAGTTTTCTTACATTGGTCATTGAGAGGTAGTGATTATATCTGGGTAGTGACTGATTGACTAACAAAATAATCCATCTTCTTTAAAATTTAGGATATTTTATCGATTGATGAGTTGGGAATACTATATGTCTGTGAGATCGTATGACTACATCGAGTTCCATGTACTATTATTTTTGATAGGGATTCTGGTTTCACTTCACAGTTCTGGAAGGGTTTTTAGAATGCTATGAGAATTCATGTTCTTCAAAGCATAACTTTTCATACTCAGACTGATGGACAATTGGAATGGACAATATCAGATTTAAAGGATATGCTCTGGGCATGGGTCGGTGACTTCGGCGGTTCCTAGGATTATCCCTCTTATTGAGTTCTCATATAAAAATAGTTTCTTTGTTACTGTTCATATGGATCCCTTTGAGGTCTTATATGGTAGTCCTTGTTGTTCAACTTTGTTATGCCTAGAAGTAGGTGAGGCAGCCCTACTAGGTCCTCATCTCGTTCAAGAGACTTCAGAATGAGTCCAACTGATCAAGATGTGTATTAATAAATCTCAGCCTAGAAAGAAATCTTATACCGATCACCATCGACATCCTATTGAGTTCGAGGTTGGGGATCATGCTTTTTGTCAGTTTTCACCCAGGCTAGGGAATAGATGGTAAAGGAAGCAAGTAATGTTGTCACCTTGTTACATTGAAATGTTTGCAATTCTAGACAGATTCGGGCTTGTAGCCTATCGATTGATACTAATTCAGAGGTACAATGCCCTGAACAACGTCTTTCATGTCTCACAGCTTCACCAATATCATGTTCATCCATCTCATACCATTGATTCAGAGGAATTGGAGTTTTATGATGATTCTACATTTATGGAATATCCATTATGCATTGTTGACCGAAGCACAAATGTTCTCTGAGGCATGTATGTCCCTCTATTATGGGTGTTATGGAAGCACGACCAAGTATGGGGAGAGACATAGGAGAGGGAAGTTGATGAATGTGTTCAGTGGCCAGAGTTGTTATCAGATAGTGTTTCATTACCCTTGGTAGAAGAACTCATGGGGTGTGTTCATTTATTGGGGGAAGACTATAAGAACCTGGTTTTTCACTCAGGCATTGATCTTCTAATTTTTTGTCTAAATCATTATATTGGACCTTTTATAGCTTTATAATGAGTTAGAAAAGGAATTGAGGGTGTCTGGGGAATTGTTGAGCTTAGAACTCATCTTTTTGGGAAAACCAGCCATGTCACATGGTTTGAAAACGGTTAGCACATGGTTTTCCTAACCGTGCGTATTGTTTTTTTGGATAGTGGCACCTCGCATGGTGGGCGCATAACCGTGCCACCAACCCATTCTAAACCATATTTTTCCTAGGTATCTCTACATGGGTGGCACATAGTTTGATCAAACAATGCAGAGGAAGACTTTTTAGGCAGAACTGTCTTGCAAGGTTTGCGCACAGTTTGGCAGACCGTGCAGAAAAACCATGCACTTGAAAAAACAAGTGTAAAATGTTTTAAATTCCCATAATGATCTATTAATAAAACCCCTTCTTCCCTAATTTGTTTTTATTCATGATTGACCTAGTTCCATAACATTTGGGAGCATTTGGATGACCCAAACATAGAATCAAGAGATCTCCTTCATCCTATATCTGATACACCATCCATTCATCACATTGGATGTGGAACGATAATTACTCGATTCATATTTATCCAATATTATTCTCATTAACTCTCAACCAAGTTATCTCCATGTGATAATTTTTCATGTTTCCTTAGATCTACTATGATATGAGGACAATCATGGGATGATACCTGAGGAGAAGGATTATACAACCATATGGTTGGTGGACTATAACTCATCCCTAAAGTTCGATGTTTTTTGTATGTGTTAGGGGGCCCATCGGTTTCATTGGAAAACATTTCTTAAATTAACATCTGATTATTATACTCATTAGAATATTACGGTTATGAACTTTCTAAATATGTGATTGGTTTTTTGTGGTTTCAACTATAACTCAATCCGCCTCATGTCAAATGATATGCCATAATTGATTTTTAGTGTTTTAGCACGTTTCAGCCACTGTTTGGGTGTGCCTATACTTGACCTTTATAAAGATGAGTCTCCTTATAATAAATGGATTATTATTACTTACAATTGCATAAAATCATATACCAGGAATTCTCACCACATGACCCAAAAAAGGTAATTGATTATAAATGTTTATTAAATGTGAAAAATGAAAAATCAAATGGATAGTAAACTAGGTATATAACTTGGACTTATTAAACAAAATTGAATAAGCATTACATATTTGTAGTACCCCTTTCCATGTTGATGGAAGGTAGCGGAGTGAACCTCAATAATTGATAATAACTTTATGCATAAATAATACTTGATTAAATTTTTTCAATGCTACATGGGAAATCCACACTAATGGGAGACAAGGCTTGGACCAATGGTTTCAACTTTACATGACATATCCACTCTAATGGATGGGAATACAAGATCCAAAATGAATTACTACTTGATTATAATATCAAAAAATAATGGATTGACTCAGGGATTCATTGGATTCAAAGATGAGAATACATTGGGTCTCGAGAACCCCATTTCTATTCAAGGATAAATTTTTCTATGGTTGATACCATCATAGAATCCAGTTCATGTCTATTTCTTGGATTCACGATATACTAGTTTTGGGTCCCTTTCATTATTATAGGAGACCTTAGATACCTTGCATGGATCCAACATTGACTAGTAGGTTCCATGGTGAATGCCCAATGGGCCCATGTCTTTTCTTAGCCCTGTTTAACTTGGTTGATCACCTTGGACTTCGTAGGAAACTTATGGTTTAATTTCACAAACTGATCTCCTTGGATTACACTCTAACCACCTCTCTAGACTCAAATACTACAGAGTTAGCTTTTGTGAGTTTACGTTACCTTGGTTTTACCCTAGAACTCCCTCACTAGATATCATTGTTTTGTTGCCTGGTTACGTCTTGACACCTCCATTACTTATACTATCACGAGATGATGTCAGTTTTGGCTATGCGTCATGTGGCCTTTTAACAATAAATAGTAACAGATTAATTAATGAACTGGTTACATGTTCATACACCAGTAGAGGGCTGATAGATATAATTTTTTATTTAGTTATATTGCACTACTTGTTTTCCTTTATATATGCATGCCTTCATAGTATTATATCCCATTACATGGGGAAGATGTTATATACACCATTGGTGGAGGTCTAGTGAGATTTATCTCACCCCATCTTGGGGATCCGTTTGGGACCCGGTGTAGATTACATTGTTAGAGGTATTGACAAAGGTAAGAATACAACTTCTAAAATATGATTGTGTGTTGATGGGATGGAGCATTATAGTATATAATTGAGTAGGATCTCAAGATTCTTGTATTTGTCTTTTTTTATTTTCCCTTGTGGAAAATTTTGTGTTTATTGTATTTTATCCATGAATTCTATTTTTCTAGTGACATGACATTACTTCGTCACTATTCTAGTTCATACAGATATTGTTATTCATGTTTATCTATTGGATCAGTTTCCTTCCTCTATTTATCTATATTGATTCTGATGTTTAATATTCATTTATATCTCTTCTATTATACATCACTCAGTTAATTAGGTAATAGTATTCCCATAGACACACCCAAGTCCCTCACTGCATGTCGGTAGCCTCTGGAGTTCGAGAAGTAGTGCTTGAGGTCATGTGGACCGCCAGGCTCGGTGCAATGTTAAGTGGCATCAGTGTCCAGGTCTTCATAGTCCTCCACTTCTCCTCTTACCTAGATCTTTTGGTACACGTATGAGATAATAAATATCATAATAGTATATATTGAAGAAAAATGATACAATTTTATAACTCTATAGATATATTATTCTAGGTACAATAATAATTAAATCTTTTTCCATAAATTTACATTGCCTAGGATTTATATCACATAGTAAATACTAATGAAGCCTAACTATATACCAACTAGTTACTACCTTGCTACTCACCATCCAAGTTCCTATATATGATCCAATAAGAAACTCCAATATTATTGATATAATGATATGTGAATGGAAAATATGGGATATACGGAAATATGAATCCCTATATTCATACAGATAATTCTCAAATGTCTGTTCATTTCGTTGAACCTTTGGGAATGTCTTCAGATCGAAACACCTAACATCATTTCAGCCCTCTGGTTCGAGGAATATGTTTTTCAAATATTCGAAAAACACATTGTTCCACTCTCAAAATCATGAAATTTTATGAATCATAAATAAAATGAGAAGAATATTCCAAGGATATCATCAAACCATACTAGAACTCCATTAAATCATGGTCATTGTCCATATTTATCATTTCAAGAAGCGAATGCTTGAGAAAAATAAATATAATGGTCTCCCATGTAACCACCATAAATTCCAAGATTAACTCATGGTTTTCCACCACCACTATGTATGTCAATGGTATGTGATGTTCAGTATTGTCACTCACACCACCTTAATATTCTAGAATTGCTAAAAATCCTCGGGATATATCACATGTATTCATATAAATCATTCGAGACACTAATACCCTTGAATTAAATGGGATGAATAAACTATAAATAAATATAAATATTTATTATGGCCTCTGGAACAGTTCTTCTTAGTATGAATACAACACAAAAGTATCATATTTGAATATTCTCTAAATCCTAAATGACATATGATGGAATAAGTTCATAATGAGGGAAAACATCTTATACCATGTGTAGTAACACTAGAGAACACTGGGAACCCATAGCTAGTGGTCCTTCCAAATATATCTATTATGGTTAATATGTATATTAAGGAAATATATAACATTTCATAGTAATAAAAACGGGTATATGGGCTCTAACCAAGGTTCTCCTATGAGTATACCCACACCTAAGGGTATATTCCTCATGGTATAAACCATTGTAAAAATCATTGTTTGTTACACTAAATTATATATATATACATATAATCATTATTAGGATCAAAATACATATTCTAGAACATATAGATCATAACCACATGGAAAATATATATATCATTGAATAGAGAATAAAATTATATCACAAAAAGGAAGTACCACTAACGAAATTAAATTAATGATGTAATATTAACCATAACCACATATATATATATATATATATATACGGAATATAAACCTATACTACTAATCATATTGAATTTAAAAACCCAAATTATTACACGAGAAATAACTTATATACCACATATGGTAACTCCAACGGCCATTACTCATGTGAAAAAATGCATATGGAAACTACCCTTCCCATGTCATATATAGATTTCTCCATTCCAACCTATCTCATGTTAGTCCAATAAAGAATACAGTAGGATATCATTTGTTACCATTTTGTAACAACCCAACCTAAACCACGTTGTCTATATCAGAATTCCACCTTATCTCATGTACAACACACCCCACAAATGTTGATGATTTTATCGACCCTAACACACATAGAACCAATTTAGTTCCAACTACCGTTACATATTCACAAGATACTAGGAAATTATTCCTAAAGGTAATTAATAGTTTAGTGGTCTTTTTAAACTATATACAAACATAATTCTTATATAATAGTTGAATATTCAAAATAAATTGTAATATTTTTTGAGGAATAACATTATTCAATTTATAATATATAATCATATCTTTCATAATACCCATTATGAAATCATTTGGAAAATAAAAAATAGGGGTGAGCTTAGATTCTCAATAAGTGTTATGTAATGTGGAATATACCCAGAATTAATATGTATAATAATTATAATAATGTAAATAATTGAATAAATAGGCCATGAAAATAACTCGATAAGGCATAATAAATATAGAAATGTAAATAATTTAAAATCCATTAAATGTAGAAAATGGATAATGTGTTATCAATATATAAAGGTAAATAATTGAAAACCATGACATATAAACAATAAAATGATAAGTAAATATATACATCTATATTTTCATAGAGAAAATCTCATGGAAAAAATTGAATGAGTTATCAATGAAAAATTTATTAATAGTTTGATGTCATGTCTCAGGAACGTAAGCACCTCTACTCTCAAGTTAAATAATTTAGATTGTTTAGAACTATATATAGAAACACATTTTATATTGATAAATAATTTTTCTTAAGAGACTATTCAATTCAATATGGGGAAATATAAATTCACATCTCTACTAATCAATACTTGTCAAAATATATCCACATATATCAAAAAAATAATTTTTTAAAAAAAAAATTCCCATATCATTATTTACTAGTATTGAGTCAAAGATAAAAATTTGTTAATATTTCATCAAATAAAAAATGGAATTCAATTTAGAAAATTATCCATAAAAAATAAATACATTTTCAAAAATAATTATATCTATGATAAATAAAATAATTATTTGTGGTAAATTTAATTTATAATGATTATAGGAATGTCAACAATTAAATGGAATGTTTTGCACTGCAAAAATAATTATAAATGGTAATTTTAATAGATTATATAGTCACAACGATCATTAGTTATATATTTTATTAATAATTTTAATATCAATATAGCATTTTCCAATTGAATAAAGAATAAATGTTTGCTTTCATTAATGAATGTAATTTCAACAAAATTATTTTTTAAAAAATTCATGCTGAAAATATATTATTAATTGGGGAAAAAATAATGTAACATTTCAAATAATATAAAATTTTCAAAATATTTTTAAAAATTGTATTCAGGAATTTCAAAATGATGGTTCAAATAAATGATGATAGGTAATTCTATACAAGTCATTAATGTAAAAATAACATTTCATTTTTGTTGTAAAAATGTTACAAAATCTTCATATTCATAAAGTGACAAAAATATTCCATTGAATAGAATTTCTAAAAAGTCATAATGGGAAAAATCTATTAATAAATAATTTTGAAAAGCATAAAGTATCATGTTTTGAATGATATTTTGGAAACATTTTTTCACAGGAAAACTTATTATTGACTGAAGAGTAAAATTAATACAACTTTTATTACAATAATACTAATTTATAAAGTTTTGAAAAATGGTAAATTCATATGAAAAATATCATGAATTACCAAATATGTAGTAAATTTAATTTTTTAATCAATAATTAGTATATAATTTCCATTAATGGATGTTTATGAATAAAAAATTCAAATAGATTGAGATTATGAAATAAATCTGTAAAAATGATCACAAGATTTAGTGAAAATAAATAAATGTATCTATTTTTATTGACAACTAGAAATTAAAATAAAAAAAGTTGAAATAAAATAATAGGTCTTAAATATTTATTATACACATAATCATATAATATCATAGACAACTAATAATTGATACAACCTGTTGAAAAGTAATTGGAAGGAAAAATTCAATTACAACTTGGTAACTTTATACTCAAATACACAAAGATGATTTATTACAAATTTAATGGTGAAATAAAATTAATAATAAATTATTCATCATATTACATTTCAAATACATAATATATACACTATATAAAGTTATCTAGTTTCATAACATTACAGTATGCATCGATGAAATGAAATTTAGATAAAATCCAATACCTTACGCATCCTTTTGGTTGAATGCTCTTTATCCATCTATATAATAATTCAATGAATTAAATCAACTTATTCCCTGACCATATTTATATATATGATATAACATATGATCCTTACATAACCTATAATTATATATATGTTAATAATAAGTCATTATTTTTATTATTCGTGGAATAACTGCTTTGTTTTTAGAGTATGTTTTCACATGTTTTATTTCCTCTTATATCAATCATTTTTAATCATCCAATGAATGTAAATAATGATTTTAATATCATATTAATACATTATATTTTTATTTTTATAAATTTATAATATTTATTGGTAGGAAATGAAATACACTTTTCATAGAGACAATATATCATAAGTATACAAGAACACTATTTTCATTTTCATATTCTAACGGATGAAATAAAAAAAGGATATATATTTATAAGGTCATTCCAATATCATAATTATTTTTATATATATTACATATTTTTAATAATCCCATCATGATTGTATTCAACGTAAAGCGTTAATGAGTCATATCATTGTTTCAGGCTGTAGTCCACCATACACAGAAACAATGTTATAATCCTACCAAAAAATGTTAATCGTGAAGATATGTGTTATATAATATTTCAATAATCAAAATAAAATAAAAAAATATCAGAAATATCATATATAAATAGAATTTCCATAATTATTACTAACTATAATATATTGTAATGGAAAAATGATGAAAATTGGTTCGTGAGGTGGTGGCCCACTATACCTAAGAATAATGATTTAAAAACCAATTTGATGAAAGAGTATATGGGTGTAGGTAATTATAAAATAATAAAATTGTAGAATATTTTTTATAATATGTTTTTAATATTTTCAAGGTGAAAAAATAGATTAACATGGGTAGAATAAAAAATCAAATTGAATTGTGATGTACATTAACTCTTCTATGCGTTATATCTATTGGTTTTCACAAAAGGCATTCCTTAGAATAATTTATTAGTATATTAAATATACAATGATGATGAGAGTATAATATATAATTCATTTTGGTAGGAAATTATGGATCCAAATGGCATGATAGGTGTTAAGAGAGGATGATTAGGGATGCCTTTTATATGTGGGGTGAGTGATAAACATGTTGAATTTTCAAAGAGGGAATTCCAAACTTTTTATTTAAATTTAGAGTTGATCAAATAATATAAAATATATAAAATATAAGGTTATGTTCTCTATAACATAATGGTATTGGTTTTTCACTTGTTTATAGGTCTTTTTCCACCTTATGTGTAATGTTTCTCATATTTTTAACCTTTTTTCTCTTAATAATTTTAATTAATTGTGCCTATTTTCATTAATCAGTTTGGTCAAAATATAAGTTAATCTTATCAGTAATATTAAATTTTCTTATCAATAATATGAAATTCTTTTTTCAGAATTCAATTCACAGGAGGGGAAAATTAATTTAATATTATTCTCACAGATGGGAAGAGAAAGTGAATTTTTAATGTAAAAATGGTCAAAATATTACAATATTTTTTATAAATAAATTAAATTACAAATTATAAAAATTGAAGAAATTTTATTAATTAATTTATTAATGAACAAATTTTCTATAAACATAATATAAAATAAAATTTATTATTATAAATTATTTACATGAAAAGGTAGTATTCAATGATAATCTAGTAATTTCCATAATTCATCCAAAAATGAATCTTCTTAGAAAAATACCAAAAAATACGAGTAAGATAATTTTTAAATTTCCAATTCAAATAGGAGATTAATTTAATCAAATAAAATTTATTAATTATAAAATTTAGTTTTTTAATCAAGTACTCAATTAAAATTTAGTAAAACGTTCTATTGAAAAATAAATCTTGTATTCATAAAACATTATTTTTTTCTTATCTTATTATTAAACAAATAAATTTGTAAAATGTGAAATAAATTAATGAATATATAATAACTAAATTCCATTATGAAAATCCCATAATTTCTTTTTTTAGATTTTACACCTTCAACACATTAAATTACATTGTTAGAAAAACAGTTTCTTTTATATTTATTTGGTTTTTATATTAATCTCTTATTAATTTGTGACCAATTAATTGAGAACATTATTTTAAAATGTAATTCCATACTAATTATAACTATAAATTTATCTTCTTGGAGATAATTTTTATTTTAAATAATAAAAATTTTATATAATTGTTCGGTAAAACCCGATCCTGTGTGTAACGCAAGATTTCGAATGAACTCATTGGTGTGTGTCAGAAAAATTGAACATGGGGTTGAATTCATCGAAATTAATACAATGTTATTATTTATAATTGTAAATATGTCAATGGTTATCATGATTCTGTATTACCTTCAACATTTTGTATTGTGTGACACATATTCTATTAAATAAAATTTAATTCAATTATAATTTTGGGGCATTACACTGATGAATAGAATCAAGGGTAAAAGTATATCATTGGGGAGACTATATCATCATGGTCCTGATTCAATAACATGTATCTAAACCAATGTGCACTCATAGCCTCATGCTCACCCCAATGTAAATTGTAGGCTTACATCTATCATTGTGGGTATATGATAGAGTGGTGATGATATTATATCGTAATCATTATAATGTAGAAAGTGGAATACAATTATAATAATTAGTGGAAATTGTATACTAATTAAACTAATTAATACATATATATATATATAATAGGTTGAAGTAGAAACCTATTTAATTTACAAAATTATGTTATATATTTATATATTATAAATAAAATGAACAAAAGATCAATAGGTATCCCTTAAATAAATTCACAACCAAAGGCTTAGTTTTATACTCTTGTAATCCATCCATTTATAGAAAATCTGGCATTCATAGTTGGATGCTTCTTGGATTCCCTACCTACATCCAATATTCTTGTCTTTTTAAAAATTAGTGCCGCTAACATGGGATAAGATAAACATAGTAGGCCAGCTAAATGGTTTTTAGAAATATCTATTCTGTCAACATACAGTGAGTAGTGTGTTAGTATAGTAAATAATGAGACTAATAAATAAACAGTGTCAGAATGAGCTCTACAATGAACACCTGTATGGTATAACCTACATAAGCTTATTTTGTAATGTATCTGAAAATATATTAATTGTCATTAAATTATATTATAAGAATGGGACCCAGGATCATAACTAAGGCATACCAATATGTTCAACCTATTATAAGATATTCATTTGTCCCATGAAATTTATAACTAATAATGGGAAATTGGATAAGAAACCATTTATGTAAACCATTGACCAAATTCAGGTGTGTCATTTTACATGGAATATGTGTTATTAAATTAAATATTTAAATACCTAGACATTCAATGTAATTTTATTAATTAAATGAGAATTTTATGAGTCAGCAAAAATTGACGGCGTGTGATTTTGAGGACCAGAGTGCCCAGAAGGAATTTATGAACTTTTTTTGGGTACGTTTAGTAAATGTGTGAGTGAGATTTTCAAACAGTTCAACCGCTGCATGGAATTGATATCTGAGGGCATCGTTCAACTCACAGTGTCGATAATTGCATAAGAAGACCTTCACCCCAACCAGTGTATTTCCAGTGTGGAAGTTCATTTTTCACTTATTTGTGAAAGAATAAAATAAAATAAAATTTTGTAACATTTTATTTTCATTTGAAACTCCCATGTGGATTTTAAGATGTGGGGACCACCAGAACTAAACCGCCCATGTGAGGTTATGGAGGTGGGGACCACCGAACCTAAAACCCCCAATTTGAATTTAAGGGTGGGGACCACCTGAAACCTCATAATGTGAGAAACCTATTGAACCCCATCTGAAATGAGTGAGGTGACATTTAGGTTTCCCCAAAATTCATTATGCCATCCTCAATGTAATTATGATTCCAATTTAATTTGTGCCAACAATTAATTTGGGAAAACACATCATATTGGAAACCTTTTAATTTTGGTGGAATTGGGGGAAGTGTTGGAAATTTGAAATTGGGAGAGAACCATGGAGTAATTCTTCTTCTCCAACGATGAATTATTCTCCAATGAAGAACGCGGACATTCTCCAAAATCTTTGACTTCTACCTCAAGACATCCTCTAATGTGGGACGTCTTCAATCGATAGCTGTCCTTTCCTCCTCATTGACGTCAACAATCAAACGAGGTAGGGGTGTGTTTTATATTCATCAATGGTAATTTTTCCCCTCACATTGAATCACCCCCTTATCCGCTTCATACTGCTCTAATGTAGAGGGTATGGCCCCAAAAAACAAGGCTCGATCCCTCAATTGTTCTTCATTAATGGTGTGTTCTTCACGCTGGAAGAAGGTTGAGTTGTGCCATGAAGACGAATGAAGAGTGGATGGCCGAACATGCCGCCAAAAAAGGAGCGGTGTGTGACCGCGCCATGTGGAGAGGAAGGCTGGCCATCCAAGCAGTATTGGAAGACCGCCCCACCACGACCGCCCCGCCACAAAATGGCCACCCCACCACACCATGGAAACCATGTCAGACCACAGGCTCCGCACCACCCACGGCCCTACACTACCCCTACGGCCTCCACCGTCTCATTGCCTCATGTCCCCCATGACTTCTACCGTCCCACGACCTCTTGGCCTCACCCCCAGCGGCCCTTCATGGCCCCCACGACCTTTCCATCCCACGGCCCCCGCGGCTTCGCCGTCCCGCAGCTTCACGGCCCCCGCGGCCTTCGCTGCCCGTCGGCCCTATGTGGCCCCCATGGCCTTGCCATCCAGTGGACCTCCACTGCTCCTATAGCCTCGCCACCTCGTGGCCCTATGCAGCCCCCGCAGCCTCGCTGCCCTTACAGCCTCTGTGCCACCCCATGGCCTCCGCTCTGCGCTCGTGGCCTTGCGCCGCTATGTGGCATCACACAGCTATGCGGCCCCCATGCTGCCCAGCACGGGGCGAGCCGAACCCAGCGTGGGCTGAGACAGACCTACCGGGCCGGGTCAAACTAAACAGGTTTAGGTCCGCCCAGGCCGGGTCGGGCCAGGTCGGTCTGACCGGGTCGGACCCGACCCGGACCAGCTAAGAGCATTTCTCTCTATCGGCCATAAAGTTTTCACCATAATTCCATTTGAAAAATAGTCAATGGTGCTATAATAAATGGAGGGAGATGGTCCTCTTGGAATACCTCACTTGGTATTTGGATAAAGTTGGGATACGGTCGGGTTGGATTGACCACGAATCCAACTGGGACCTCGGGACTAAAAGTCTTATAACATACAGACCAAGCAACTGATTGATACACCGTCTTTTGCGTTGAGGCCCCTATGACGGGGCAGTCCATGGGATACGTTTTCATAGGACTTCATGGCAGTTTGAGTATCGAACAGTGGCATGAGGTGTGGACCCTCCCGAAGAGGAGAAAGATTAGTGTGGTACCCCAGTAGCTAGCTGTGACGTGAAGAATGAATAGAAATCCTATATGGGTCTGCATCGAGCAATCCTGTGTGGGTCAGCACCGAGTGATCCTATTTTGGTCAACACCGAGCGATCCTGTGTGGGTAAAAAACAAGTGATCCTTTTTGGTTCAGCACCTAGAGACCCTCTGTGGGTCAGCATATAGAGATCCTATGTCGGTCCGCACTGAGCGATCATATGTGGGTCAACATTAGAGTCTCTTAACAAAGTAGGATGATTCAATAGTTACAAATAATAATTTGTGCTTCTGTACCTAAGTTATACCTGGTGTGAGTTGAGTGAGTACCTTTGTTGTATTTTTTTGTGTGGCGTACCTATGTGGTACTTACCTTTTCGAGTGTTCACTGGTGATGTTCCATTTTACTTGTACTTTCAGTTTCATGTACCATCTAGATGGTCTTCTATTCTATCCCCTTTTACTTACTGCACTAACTCTATTTACTATCCAGTTTACAGTAATTTTTATCTTTTTGTGTGCATGGTTGCATTTTCTTACCGGTTATAATGGAAATTCCTTTTTGGTTTTAGGTAATACGCCTTCGGTGCTAGTTTCCATCCCCTAGTATATGGAAGGCAGACTAGTGGTAGTCACGTCACGGGCCCTGGGGGACTGGTCGTGGAAAATTGGTATCAAATGAGTCAGTTATACAGTAGAACACAGGACTCTGGTTTTTTTAATGGAAATAATTTTAACTGTATTGAGTGTGGTTATCAGTTTATGGAATCCAGTGTTGGTGAAATGGTCGACGTATCCATACACCGGGACCTTGACTTCTAGTTTTTGACTCAGTGCACCAAAACACTAATTGCGTGTGGGTTTTCAAAAGTTTTCTTTGTGAGCCTTTGAGTCTGATCACAAGCTATAACTTATTGAATGTGTCATGACTATTTCTTTTCTAGATGCCTCCATGCAGACATCCAGCTAGGTTTCCGAATATATTACACACAGACAGCCCACCGAGTGACGAGGCCTCGGTGCAAGGCCCTATACCAATAGAGGCACCTGTGGTACCATTACTCATTGGTCCACTAATTCCCCCAGGTCCATTAGTAGAGGGTGAATTCCACTTGAGTGTCTTTCACGAGTTCTAGTGCAAGAGGCCACCCAGGATCATGGGTGAGACGGACCACATGTGGTTGAGGATTTTCTAGAGGTCGTGGTGAGTGTGTTTTGACTAGTAGGGACACCAGCCGATATCATGGTGATCTTTGTTTCCAACCTTCTATAGGCATCAGTAGGCAGATGGAGGAGCTTCATGATCCAATTTAATGACAAGGTTATGCTTCTCTAGGAAGACTTCGATAGCCTGTTTCAGGAAGAGTTTTTCCAAGAGACTCTTCGCACAGTGCGCATACAAGAGCTTCTTCATCTGCAATGGAGTTGCATAACTGCAAATCATTAATCAGTGAGGTTCACTAACCTATCACGTTACTCCATAGATATGGTGCATGACCCTCTCTTCAGGGCCCACACCGTCAAGCAGGGAGTCAGATGGGAGATTTGGGCCTCGATGATCTCACTCAGCATCCAAACACAGGAGAGGGTGTTGGAGAGATCCCTCGTAGTGGATAATTTCCTTGTTGAGCAGTCACCAGCCTCAAGACCCACCACCGGATGTCACATAGAAGAGTCTTCCGCAGCTGGCATCAAACAGATGTCGCAGTGGTCCAAGAGGTCCAGACCTATAGGTGGATGACGACATGATTCATGGTCGGATGTGAGGGGAACCCGTGGTAGAGCCAGTCATGCGATGAGTGGGAAATGTTACATATGTTGTGGGCAGGGTCTCATGTCTCGTGACATTCTGACCCACCATATGGATGATCAGCAGACAGTCTATGGACCACCCGGGCAGAGACAGAGATTCAACTGAGGGGGTCTGCAGGGAGTAGGTGGACGTGGGAGAGGAGTTAGTTGTGTAGTTGGCGATGGGAGATGATTTGGGACGTTATCTCCACCACCCCCAGGAGGTCCACTACGACCGGAGGGAGCTGGAGGATAGGGCTGAGCTCACCCCTAGGCAGCTGAGGCCTACGACCCTTGAGCTCTGGAGATGATATGAGGTACGATTTCTGTCTACTACACCATAGTTGCAGTACATATAGACACATGTTACATTCATTCTTTTATTTCCACTAACCTCGTTCAATGCTCGGAGATTATGACGAATATTTTGGCTCGATCCTTATGGCAATAGACTCTTATGGGAGCGGATTCGATGATTACACACAAGTGCTAGTTGTATGAGCTTACTCTAGAAGGTGAGAGCTTCGACTGGGATCTCATAGTAGCGGCGTCGAGGCCCTACAATGTCATCTTGGGTATGGACTGGTTATCTATAGTCCATTCTCAGATTGACTATCGTAGGAGCAATTTGCGGTGTGTCTACATGGATGGGACCTGGTTTACCTTCACCAGCGAGAAGGGAGCCTTTGAAGCACATGATGGACTTACCTGGAGGAGAGTGCAGCCAATCACTCTCCAGTTGTCTATCCTTACCCTTGGATCATTTGATGTGGATAGTCCGAGTTATCATAAAGTGGTGGAATAGTACGTGGATGTATTCTCTAATGAAGTTCCGGGTATACCTCATCATAGAGATGTGGACTTTTATATTGGAAAGTACCCCAGGATAGCATCTATATCTACACCAACGTATCGGATGGCTCTCGCAGAGCATCGTGAGCTTTGGGTACAGTTGGAGGACTTATAGAGGAAAGGGTTCATTCAGCCCAGTGTTTCTCTTGGGTAGCTCTGATTCTGTTCCCCAAGAAGGTGGATGGGATCATGAGACTTTGTGTTGAATATTGGTGCCTGAACTAGGTGATCGTGAAGAAGACATACCCACATCTGAGGATTGACGACCTCTTTGATTAGATAAAGGGAGAATGGTGGTTTTTGAAGATAGACCTCAGATTAGGCTATCCCCAACTCAGAGTACGAGACTAGGATCTATATATGATGACATTTAGATTTCGGTATGACCATTATGAGTTCTTGGTTGTTCCATTCGGTGTAACAAACTCTCTAGTAGTGTTTATGGGACTCATGAACCGGATCATTAATCCATACCTTGACAACTTTTTAGTATTATTCATCGATGACATTCTGATCTACTCAACAACTGAGGAGGAGCATGCCGGACATTTTCAGGTAGTACTGGACACACTGCGATATCACCAGCTTTATGGTAAGCTCTCGAAGTTCCAGTTCTGGATCCGAGAGCTTCACTTTCTGGGACATTTCATATCAGAGGCTGGAGTTGTAGTGGATCCAGTGAATATTGAGGCGGTAATTTCTTGGGTGCCACCCAATAGTGTGATGGAGTTATAGAGTATCCTGGGTTTGGGTAGATATTGCTGGAGGTTTGTGCCAGATTTCTCCAGAGTTGCAGCACCTCTATCAGCATTGACGAAGAAGGGGTTACCCTTTGTGTGGTCGGAGAGATGCCAGCAGAGTTTTTAGGAGGGGAGGTAGAGGATGACTAGTGCCCCCATCTTGAGGCTTCCAATGGAGGGTGTATGATACAAAGTCTACTACGGTGCATCTGGTATTGGACTTGGATGTGTCCTGATGTAGGAGCGAGTAATGATCGCATATGATTATCGACAGCTAAGCCATCATGAGTAGTAAAATGCTACCCACGACTTGGAGTTGGCAGCAGTGGTCTTCACCTTACATATGTGGAGACACTATCTAATGGGAAAACGTTTTGCAGTCTACTCGGATCACAAGATTTTCAAGTATATATTCTCTTAGATGGACCTGAACTTGAAACATCAATGTTGGCTTGAGTTCCTCCAGGACTATGATTTTGAGATAGTCTATACTCCAGGGAAGGGGAACGTTGTAGTAGATTCCCTCAGAAGGAGATCTGGAATACTGCTGCTAGGTGAGGTGAGGGAGTAGCTGTCTTCTTTATATATATCTTTTGTGGATCGGGACAGAGCATTTATACATCAGTTTCTTATAGTCACTCCCCCTTTCCTTCAGTGAGTCAGTGAGGCGTAGTGTGGGGATGTTTAATGTGATTCTTGACATGCTCAGATATCCATAGGGTAGGCACTTGATGGTTTTTGTGAAGGAGGGGAGCATGGATACCTTCTCAGAGGACATTCCATGGTACCATTGTCGCTTTGGGAGGAAGTGATGAGGGAGTTCCAGACGTCCCCTCTAACGGTATGTCTAAGAGTGGCGAAGATGTACTAGAATATTCGACGACAACACTAGTTGCAGGGAATGAAGAATGAATTAGCAGAGTTTGTGTCATGGTGCCTCACTTGTCAGCAAGTCAAGGTGGAGCATCAGGTACTAGAAGGCTTAGTTCAACCTTTAGAGGTCTTAGAGGTGAAGTGGGACGAGATATCCATGGACTACGTGAAATTAAATCAACGTACATCCAGAGGTCATGATTCTATTTGGGTGATCTTAGACTGACTCAACATGTCGGCCCACTTCCTACCAATCAAAGATCAGGGTTCAGTAGAGGGCTTGGTATGCCTCTATGAGCAGGAGATTGCACGGCTACATGAATTATCCTTGACGATTTTCTCCGATCGTGATGCATGTTTTACTTCCCGGCTATAGAAGGGGATGCAGGAGGGTTTCGGGACACATCTTGGTTTGAGCAGCACCATCCATCTACATAAGGATGAATATACTGAGCGGACTATTCAAACCCTCGAGGATATGTTGCATGCTTGTATTCTCGACTTCGATCGCAGCTGGGAGGATCAGTTTACTTTGGTTGAGTTTTCATACAACAAAAGCTATACCTCCACCATTAGGATGACAACTTTTTTGGAGTCATATGAGAGACCTTGCAGATCACCTATGTGTTGGGATATCCTAGGGGAGTCAGCACTAGTATGACTGGAGATGATACGGGAAAATTCTGAGAATGTAAAGATCATCCAGGAGAAGATGAAGATTGCAAAGAGCAGGAATAATTCTCTTGCAGACAGGAGATGGAGACATATAGAGTTAGGGGATGGGGACCGCATCTTCCTATAGGTCTCACCCCGACGTGGTTTGTGTATATTTAGACGAGGCAGTATGTTATCTCCGAGGATCATTGGACCCTTTATGGTCCTCAATAGTATTTTCAAGGTGGCTTACTTATTAGCTCTTCCATCTTAGTTTCACCAGGTCCAGGACATCCTCCAACTATCCCAACGGAGGAGATACGTGCACGACCCTTCCCAAGTCATCGACCACAGAGAGCTGGTTGTTGACGACGGAGCGAATTTTATGGAGGTTCCTGTTGATATTGAGGATCGACAGGAGAGGGTCCTTCATGGGCTGTCGATACCTCTGTTTTTTTATGTTGGCGGCACGGGAACCTCCTGGAGGGCACATGGGAGCGGGAGCCTAAGATACATGCTATGTACCCCCACTTGATTACAGAGTTTTGTGATATGAATTAAGGGGACGTAAATCCCAATGATGTGTAAAATTTAAAGACCCATAAATTCCATATAATTGTTTTTAATTAAGTCAGAATTTTAAGAGTCCACAAAAATTGACGGCTAATGATTCTGAGGCCGGGAATGCCAGGAATGATTTTATGATATTTTTTTCAGGTATGTTTAGTAACTGTGTGAGAGTGTTTTTATAAATTTTTAAATGGTTCTCAGAATTAAAATTTGAGGGCACCATTGAACTCACAGTGCCGTTAGTCACTTAATAAGACTTTCACTGCGAACGCTGTTGGTTGAGGGTGGAATTTGGTTTTAACTTATTCGTGAAAGTATAAAATAAAATAAAATTGTGTTACATTATATTCTCATTTGAAAGTCACATGAGGATGTTAAGAGGTGGGGACCACTAGAACTAAACCTCCCATTAGAGGTTATGGATTAGGGACCACCGAACCTAAAACCCCCAATTTGAATTTAACAGTGGGGACCACCTGAACCCTCCTAATGCGACAAACCTCTTTAACTCCCTCTTTAATGAGGGAGGTTACCATTATGTTTCCCCAAAATTTATTATGCCAACCTATTTGCAACATCTTCAACATATACCTCAGGACATCCTCCAACATGGGACATATCTAATCTACGATAGTCCTTCCCTCCTCATCGACGTCAACAACAAAACGAGGTAATGTGTGTTATCAATTGATCAATGTTAATTTTTTCATACACATTGAATCATCCCCCTTGAGAGGCTTGCTAAAGCTCTAACGCAGAGGTTACAGGCCAAACAAACATGGCCCGACCCCTCAGCCATTCTTCATGAATGGAGTGTTCTTCACAATAGAAGAAGGCGGATTTCTGACCCGGTGAAGAATAAAGAGCGGTCGGCCAAACCAAACACCAGCAAAGGTGGGGCACATTACCATGCCGCGCAGAGAGGATGGTTGGCCATCCGGCTACCCGTGGTGGACCACCATACCATGGTCTCCCAGCCAGACCGCGACCTCTGCGCCACCTCACACCACCTGCGGTCCTCCACGGCCCCCGCTGCCTCCATCGTCCAATGGCCTCGTAGCCCATGCGACTTCCATCTTCCTGATGCATCGAAGCCACTGTGGACTCTACCGTCCTGCGGTCTCGCGGCCCCCGCGTCCTCGCCCCCCAGCGACCCTCGTGGCTTCGCTGCCCAGCTAAATTCCATGGCCCATGCGGCCCTCCGTGGCCCCCGAGGCCTCCGCCATCCCACGGACCCCACATCCTCATCGTCTCGTGGCCTCGCGGCCCCTGTGGCCGTTTCTGACCATCGCCCCCCCCCCCCCCCCCCCCCCGCGGCATCGCCGCCCCGCGACCCTATGCGGCCCCCGCGGCCTCTCCTCCCTCGTGTCCTTCGCGCCAACCTCGCTGCGTCGCGCCACACCGTGGCCCCCACGCTGTCCCACATGGGCCGGGGCAGACCCAATAGGCCAGGTCGACCCAAACTGGGTCGGGTCATCCCATGCCCGGTCGGGCCAAGTCCTTCCGACCGGGTCGGACCATCTCCACACCAGTTAAATTCATTTCGCTCTATCTGCAATAACTTTGGCACCAGGCATTGGTTTGACAAACCGTCAGTGGCGTTGTAATCCTTGGAGTGAGACGGTCCCTTTGGTATACCCCAAATAATATTTGGATAATGATGGAATATGGTCGTGTTGGATCGAGCACAAATCCAACCGGGCCCTCGAGACTAAAAGGCCAATAACATACCGACCAAGTGACCGATTGACGCATCGTCTCTTGATTTAAGACCCCTATGACGTGGCGGTCCTTTGGGATACATTTTTGTGGGAATTCGTGGAAGTTAGATTATCGACTAGTGGCTTGAGTTGCAAACCGTCCTGGAGACGATAAAGCTTAATGCGGGAACCCAGTAGTTGGTTGTGACGTGAAGAATGAATAGTGATCCTGTGTGGGTTAGCACCGAGCGATCATGTGTGGGTCATCACTGAGCGATCCTGTGTGGGTCACCACTGAGCGATCTAGTGTGGGTCATCACCACGTGATCATCTTTGGGTCATCACCGAGAGAACCTATGTGGGTCAGCACATAGAGACACTATGTGGGTCAGCTTCTAGAGATCCTATATGGGTTAGCACCGAGCGATCCTATGTGGGTCCATAGTAGAGCCTCTTAATAGAGTAAGATGATTCAGTAGTTACATCTAATCATTTGTACTTCTATACCTAATTTATACCAGGTGTGAGTTTAGTCAGTACTTTGTGGTATTTTTCTGTGTGGTGTACCTATGTGGAACTTACCTTCATGGGGTTCCTTCCTTTGTGGAATAATGGAGCTTTATGATTTTGAGTTGGACTCTATGCTCCCTCATGCTTGAGATGGGTATACATGATAACTGAGTTATATTTATGGGAATATACATAAGTAGGGTTGTTAGTTGATTTCATGCTCTGTGGTTTATCCATTGTGTATTTTTTGAGACCATCAGGGTGTTGGGGTCCCTTCTGAGTATTGTTATACTCCCCCATGCACGTGAAATGGCCGCACTTCATTGTGTTTTGTGCAGACGAATGAAAACACTGACTGAGGACGAGTGTACCAGGACTGGAGGTAGCTCTGAGGTGGACCTTAGATGAGGCATACCATAGAGATGACCGGTCGAGAGCAGTACCTACCCTTCATGTAGAATCCTTGGCAGGTGTTCCCAGGAGCTGTTCCAGTTTACTTGTACTTTCAATTTCTTTTACTTTCTAGATGGGCTTGTATTCTAGCCCATTTTACTTATTACACTCACTCTGTTTACTATTTAGTTTATTTGATATTTTAACTTGTTGTGTGATTGGTTGTGTGTGATTACTAGTTATAAATGCAATGCCTTCCTAGTTTTAGGGAATATACCATCTGTACTAGTCGCCAGCCCCTAGCCTATGTGTAACACCCTGAGATTTTATGAAAAATATTCTTTTTAATTTCATTAATGTCTTGTGTTGTATGCTACACCAAAAGGAGCTTGCACAACACGCATCCTTTACTTGCCTTGCACACAATCGCGACCTTCCTCGATAGCGTGTGTAGTACGCAATAACGAGTTTCACTAAACAACGATATGCTACTAAAATATTATTAAAACTAGCTGATATGAATAGTAATAACCACCTTTTAAAATTTTAGAAATTTTATCTCTCAAAATGGACTTCATTTTTGGATTCGGAATATCAAAATTAGCTTAGGGTGAAATTTTGATAATTTTCGGATAACTTTCATATTTTGATGAATAGTGAAAATTACTAAATTTTAATTAAAAACAACTTTTTCAATCGAAATAATTAATAGTGATAAATTATTAATTTGAGTGGTTTTAAAGTATATTTAGAATATAGTTTTACAATTTAATACAATTTTGGTCATTGGATGTAATTTCACATTTAAAAAAATTATAAACAAGCGTCAATCTTTTGATAGTTATTATCTCTTAAAAACACGCTATTTGTTTTAACGACGGGAATTAATTTTTAAATTAGTTAATGTAACTGATATGTTTTGAATTTGGTAAAATAGACATTATTTTTGAGTTCATAATATCAAATATAGCTTAGGCCTAATTTTTGGTATTTTTCTGAAAACTTTTAATTTTTGATGAATAGTGAAACCACTAAGTGGTAGTTAAAAAAACTGAATTTTTCATAATACATAATTTTACCGCTTCTGTGAGTGGAATTTCGAAAATCCGAGTGACACGGTTGATGTCAGTAAGTAAAATGTGGTTCAATGAGATGAAAATAATTTTTTGGTGAATAGTAACTTTTTACTTTTTTTACCACAGTTAAAAGTAAATAGGGTAATTAAGGGTAAAAATGATATTATTATTACCCTAACACATGTCCTAATTCTATTGGATAAGTGTAATTCGACCAAAAAAAACCTTAGGAATAAAATATTACCATTTAGGCCCACTTGGATTAGATTAGGACATTTATTATTAATTTATTTAAAGAAGGGTTACAATAGTTAAAATCAAAGTTTAATAAGTAAATCATTTTTAATATGGGGTTATACATAAGATAAATTCGACTATAAATATTCATTAGAAATATAAAACGATTTCCTACATAATGGTATTTTATTTGTAATTTTTAGACATTAAATAATTTAATTTATTTATGACACAACAATGATGCAGTAATTATCTTATTAATGAAATATTGACATAATTGATGTTATAAATACCCAAATAAATATAATTTGAGACTTTTTATGAATTTAACTAATTTTATAGGTTAATATGACATGTTAGTATGGATTTAATTAACGTTTTTCGAACTTATAATTCTGTAAGGATTTTCAAAAAAATCAATTACTAAATAGTGTCAAAATTGACATAAAATTGTTTTTAAAACAAATATTATATTAATAATTGTTATTTTATTCCTAAAAATCTAAGGTTTGGAAAAATGACTTATATAAGGATATATATATTAATAATAAACAACTTGGGGTTCGTTTTTCCTGATATAGTATGTTTATTAACCTTATAGTATAAGAACACAAGAAGACACGGTAAAAGTAAAATTATTTAACTTAATGTTAAATCTAAATGATATGGTTAAAATAGGAACCAAAACTTGTCTAAATTATATTGGATGAGAGGATTTAGACACATCCCCACCTTATCCTAGAAATAAATCAATTTGGAGCTATTTAAAACCGAACTTGACTTTATAATAAAATAATATTTTTAGTTATTCCAAAGGTTCCCCTCTCCTCCCTTATAAAAGGGCACCTCCTCCCTCTCTTCATCACACAACTTTGAGCCTTGAAGCTCGTCCAACCCCTGCCAAATTCTCTTCTCCACTTCCCTAGAAACATCCTAGAGGTTCTGGTCTTCCTCAAAGACCAATTTTAGTGCCCTAAGACGAGGTCTCAAAGAGGCGCTTCAAAGAAGAGGTAATTTCCGTTACCGATTCTTTCACCTTTATTTCATCTTCCAATTCTTCTTCTTAGGTTGTTTCATTATGAAGTAATAACATCAGTATCACTAATATACTGATATGTTATTATAAGTATGAAACAACCCTATTTCACCATCTATCCATCCTACGGAATATGAAATCACCGCGCGTGCGTACGTACGGAATACCGTCTCCACGCCGTGGTGAAATCTATTTTCCACCACCACCATACTTGGATGGGTATAATGGTGTAAATAATAACTATATATTGTTATTTTAAAGTGATATTGATTCTAAAATAGTATACATACACTCCAATTCAGTCCCACGATCATGATAACGATATCATCGCTCGTGCGTACGTACGGACAACCGTCTCCACGACACGATGAGATTCATTCTCCACTTTAACCATTAATAAATTATTGTAAAGTATATATAATAAGTAATAATGAAATATATGACATAATAATGATACTGGATTTATGTGTATATATATGTATGTCATCTACTTAATTCTGTTCAACTCAATACGGAAACAAAAACAGCGTTCATGCGTACGTACGGCCTACCGTCTCCATGAACGGTGTATTTCTTTCCATTTACTGATTTATTATATATATGTATATTCTTAATATATATATAAATCATGTTTTATATTATGTAATTAAGTAATCATGATCTAAGTAATCATATGAATAATTACAAGTCAAAACACGGACGACAAATGAAACAATTTTACCCAAAACGCTCTTTATCATGGAATTTACAAAAGAACACGTAATATAAAGTCATAAGTGAACCATATATGATATCCTAACAATGAATATGATTCTTCAATAAGTCAATGACATTATTTAAATCATTATACTGGAGGTTCGGACACTTACGAAGCAAATCGGACCTAAGGTAAGGAAAATATCACAATCTCATTTTAATCCGAGATTGTTTATACTTTGGTATTTACTGGGGTGTATTTTATCATCCAAATACATGTTTCCTCAATATGTAATTTTATTTCCCTTCACCTACAATTGTTTAAATCCTATTTTACCCTTCGGTGAGTTTTTAGTAAAAGATATGAAAGGAATCTTTTGTCATTTTTCGTACGAGGTACTTTTTTGACTTTTCCGACAAAAGTACGAGAAGAATGTTTTTTTAACTTATACGGCATGATTGGATTTTTAAAAAATTATTTCAAAGAAGCTTCCTTTACAAGTTTTCAAGTTTATTTTTAATCAACTTCTTTTAGTTTATAATTGTACGACATGTTAAGAAAGGAAAAGTGTTTTTGAAGCAGAAAGGATATTTTCCTCAAGAATTGAGTTCAAGTGTTTTATCAAAATTATTTTCCATCTAAGATAATAAAGGGTTATGTTTTTATCCCTATTATTACATTGATTTGATTATATTGTGATGGAATTATATTTTTATGAATTCCTTTATCTTATATGAATTGTTTTATGATGTCACAATGTTTAAGATTCCCATTTTTATTACATGGGTTATGAAATGATGTATGATTTATGATTTTGTGACACACATAAGAATGATATCATTATGAGACGGGTGGGACCTATATCTCCCACCAATGCATTGGGTAAAGATTTTATATCTCATGAGATAGACATGGACGGAACGGTAGGTTATACCGGTTCAGTGAAACAGGATCGAAACGAGGAATGAACTCGGTTCAGAACGGGACTTTGTCCACTAAGATAGTCTTGGCAATGAGTCTTAACTAACAAGAAATGATTCTCTATGATTATGTGTGTATGCCACAAAGTTTCATTTTTATGTTATGATTATTGGGATTTCATTTCACTACTATGATTTATCCCATGTTATGAAATTATGCTCTCTTTTTCAGGTTAAGATTTCCAAAATGTTATGTTCTTATGAATATGATGTGATTGATATTTCTTTTATTTACCCTTACTGAGCATTTGAGCTCACCCTTTTATGTTTTCTTTTTCTCAGGATATAAAGAAAGGTTTTAGGTATAAAAAAAGGAAGATCTTTATGGGAGATGTTGAAGATCTTTCACCACGATTAGAAGATTATATTCCGAGTTTCAAAAGACACTAAACTATTACGATCCTTGTGTGTGTGTTTTTGTTATGTACTAAGTATTCCGCAAAAGTAATGTAATGTCCATGTACGTCTAGCTTCGGGTCTCTATAGTTGGTATCAGAGGAAAGGTTTAGTCAACCTTTGGAAACTAGGATGTGAAAACGTTAGTGAGATCCCTAGAGATATTTCTAAGGTATGTCTAGGGATGTCCCTAAGGTTAAGTATACGTATAGGTTATAGTACTAGAATTACACTAACAATCATAGAATTAAACCTAAGATGTTATATATTGAAGGTACTCCCCCTTTATTATGTTGTTTTCCCTAGCATGTTTTTTTCCTCTCACACTATTCTTTTTGGGTTTTAGAAAATGGCTGGAAACAATATGATTCACGATAATGGAGGATATGATGGACAATGGAATGATATTCTTCATGAGCAACCAAATGAAATGGGATTGTGAAGTCCAAAAATCATTATTATTCTGAATCATCAATCTCATAATATGATCAATAAAGTAAAATTTGGTAAGTTTCCTGACTCGGCTAATAAGATAAGGATGGAGTTTCATGATGATCATAGAGGAAAGAAAGTCCAATTTACCCTATGTAAATCATGTGGGAAGAGGCATCAAGGAGAATTCTTCAAAGGAACTGGAAGATGCTTTGGGTGTGGAAAAGAAGGATACAAAGCCAGTAAGTGAAAAGGAAAAGGTTCAGTTAACACCAGGGATGAGGATAATGGTATTGCTACGACATCAACAATGGTTAAATGTTTTAAATGTGGAATGTACGGGCATTATGCAAACAAATTCCCTAAGGGAAAGTCTCATGAAGAGAATAAGTATCGTCGTATGGGTAGTATTTATGTTGATGATGTTGAAGAGACTACAAATTATATGTGAGATGAAATAAATGTTGATGCTCGGTCAATGGTTTAAGAATGTAATGGAATGATTACATGTTTATCATTTGTAATGTTGTATAAGTAATCTCATGGTACTATGGAATAAAGAGACATCTAAGGATTGTTACAGTGTTGAATTTTCTTGAGTTTTGAAAGTGTATGATTAATGGTACTAGTATCCATGAAAGGTTATTCAGATATTTTTGGAATGTAGATGATATGCGCATAATTAAGGGATAAGGAGAAAATTAAATGTTTGATAGTATTCATGAGCTCATTACTGATATAAGGAGAAGGTTATATCATGGTTTGAGTATATAGAATTTTTGGATTTTGGTATATGGAAAGTGTTAACTTTTAACTACATTCATGTTTTCACTAAGGTTCAATGGGTATTCATTTTTCAAGAGAATACAAGATTAAGGCCTTCGAATTTTTGAAATGTGACCAACAAGACATATCTTATTATATATGGGATCAATGATGGTATTAGATCTCTGGTAATCATTTTCACTATATTATGAGAGTGGACTGCAGTATTATGGATAATCCTAAAGATTGGAATGGATTATGTTGGACATAAGTTAGTATTGTTTAAGGATGGAAGTTTTTTCTATATTATTGATGGGATGTTATAGTAATATAGTTTTAGAAAAAGGACAATCTGCAGGACGGGCGACAGCCCATCGCGTCGGACAAGGCTGTGGGAATCGAACCCACAACCGAAGTGCGACTGGCCTTTATCGCCAACCACTGGCCTACAGGAAGTCCCTGTTTAGTAGAAACTAGTTTTATTATATTAAGCAGTATGATATATGAAGTATAAGTCCATTTTAGGAACCATGTATGATTAATCTCACTATAGATCGACTTATGTATATAACTTTTTCTAACCTTTTTTTTGAGACAGATAGAATGACCCGTCATTCTATCACATGATCTGAGAACACTTCACGAATAACAAATTCAACTTCATTTATTTAAGATATGAAGTGGAAATTGTTCAAGGCATGAACAACAGTGAGATTGTACCAAAATAAAGTAAGTATTTATTCTAATTCAAATTCTTCAACTTTAGGGAAATGATCTTGAAAACCAAAAATGTTGTCCTAGTGCTCTTATATCTGATGAATCAGATGGTACCTTTGATCGTCACAAATTTATGGCTTTGTGATTGCTAGATTTTCCATAGCCATGTTCTCTACCACTCTCCATCAGAACATGATGGTTAGATTTCTCTTCCATATCCATATTTTCACCTATGTGGAAACCCAGTGATTAGTTTATTTGGGTAACCGTTACGTTTCATACTTTTGTTTTTAAAGATTGGTTTTTGTATTTCTTTTTACGATGTGGGTTCCTATTAAAGAAATTTTCAAGTAGCAAACCATTTATAACCCCAACGAATTTCGAGGGCGAAATTCATTTTAAGGGGGGTAGAATGTAACAACCCGAGATTTTATGAAAAATATTCTTTTTAATTTCATTAATGTCTTGTGTTGTACGCTACACCAAAAGGAGATTGCACAACACACATCCTTTACTTTCCTTGCACGCAATCGCGACCTTCATCGATAGCGTGTGTACTACGCAATAACGAGTTTCACTAAACAACGATATGCTATTAAAATATTATTAAAACTAGCCGATATGAATAGTAATAAAAACCTTTTAAAATTTTAGAAATTTTATCTCTCAAAATGGAATTCATTTTTGGATTTGGAATATCGAAATTAGCTTAGGGTGAAATTTTGGTAATTTTTGGATAACTTTCATATTTTGATGAATAGTGAAAATTACTAAATTTTAATTAAAAACAACTTTTTCAATAGAAATAATTAATAGTGATAAATTATTAATTTGAGTGTTTTTAAAGTATATTTAGCATATATTTTTACAATTTAATATAATTCTGGTCATTGGATGTAATTTCACATTTAAAACAGTTATAAACAAGTGTCAATCTTTTGATAGTTATTATCTCTTAAAAACACGCTATTTGTTTTGACAACGGGAATTAATTTTTAAATTAGTAAATGTAACTGATATGTTTTGAATTTGGTAAAATAGACATCATTTTTGAGTTCATAATATCAAATATAGCTTAGGCCTAATTTTTGGTATTTTTCTGAAGACTTTCAATTTTTGATGAATAGTGAAACCACTAAGTGGTAGTTAAAAAAACTAAATTTTTCATAAAACTTAATTTTACCGCTTCTGTGAGTGGAATTTCAAAAATCCGAGAGACACGGTTGATGTCAGTAAGTAAAATGTGGTTCAACGAGATGAAAATAATTTTTTGGTGAACAATAACTTTTTACTTTTTTTTCCATGGTTAAAAGTAAATAGGGTAATTAAGGGTAAAAATGATATTATTATTACCCTAACACGTGTCCTAATTCTATTGGATAAGTGTAATTCGACCAAAAACAACCTTAGGAGTAAAATATTACCATTTAGGTCCACTTGTATTAGATTAGGACATTTATTATTAATTTATTTAAAGAAGGGTTAAAATAGTTAAAATCAAAGTTTAATAAGTAAATAATTTTTAATATGGGGTTATACATAAGATAAATTCGACTATAAATATTCATTAGAAAGATAAAACTATTTAAAACATAATGGTATTTTATTTTTAATTTTTATACATTAAATAATTTAATTTATTTATGACACAACAATGATGGAGTAATTATCTTATTAAAGAAATATTGACATAATTGATGTTATAAATACCCAAATAAATATAATTTGAGACTTTTTATGAATTCCACTAATTTTATAGGTTAATATTACATGTTATTATGGATTTAGTTAACTTTTTTTGAACTTATAATTCTGTTAGGATTTTCACAAAAATCAATTACTAAATAGTGTCAAAATTGACATAAAATAGTTTTTTAAACAAATATTATATTATTAATTGTTATTTTATTCCTAAAAATCTACGGTTCGGACAAATGACTTAGATAAGGTTATATATATTAATAATAAACAACTTGGGGTTCTTTTGTCTTGATATAGTATGTTTTTTAACCTTATAGTATAAGAACACAAGAAGACACGGTAAAAGTAAAATTATTTAACTTAATGTTAAATCTAAATGATAAGGTTATAATAGGAACCTAAACTTGTCTAAATTCTATTGGATGAGAGTATTTATACCCATCCCCA
Organism: Viscum album; assembly: GCA_963277665.1. Classification (NCBI taxonomy): domain Eukaryota; kingdom Viridiplantae; phylum Streptophyta; class Magnoliopsida; order Santalales; family Viscaceae; genus Viscum; species Viscum album. Next base: position 1,186,493,171 of record OY728122.1, read on the forward strand.
CCTTAGCCTCTAAATAAATCAATTTGGTGCTATTTAAAACTGAACATGAATTTATAATAAAATAATATTTTTAATTATTCCAAAGGTGCCCCTCTCCTCCCTTATAAAAGGGCACCTCCTCCCTATCTTCCTCACACAACCTTGAGCCTTCAAGCTCAACCAAACCCTGCCAAATTCTCTTCTCCACTTCCGTAGAAACATCCTAGAGGTTCTGGTCTTCCTCAAAGACCAATTTTAGTTCCCTAAGAGGAGGTCTCAAAGAGGCGCTTCAGAGAAGAGGTAATTTCCGTTACCGATTCTTTCACCTTTATTTCTTCTTCCACTTCTTCTTCTTAAGTTTTTTCATTATGAAGTAATAACATCAGTGTCACTAATATACTGATATGTTATTATAAGTATGAAACAACCCTATTTCACCATCAATCCATCCTACGAAATATGAAATCACCGCGCGTGCGTACGTACAGAATACCGTCTCCACGCTGTGGTGAAATCTATTTTCCACCACCACCTTACTTGGATGGGTATAATGGTGTACATAATAACTATATATTATTATTTTAAAGTGATATTTATTCTGAAATATGGTACATACACTCCAATTCAGTCCCACGATCATGATAACGATATCATCGCTCGTGCGTGTGTACGGACTACCGTCTCCACGACGCGATGAGATTCATTCTCCACTTTAACCATTAATGAATGATTGTAAAGTATATATAATAATTAATCATGAAATATATGACATAATAATGATACTGGATTTATGTGTATATATATTTATGTCATCTACTTAATTCCGTTCAACTCAATAAGGAAACGAAAACAGTGTTCATGCGTACGTACGGCCTACCGTCTCCATGAACGGTGTATTTCTTTCCATTTACTGATTTATTATATATATGTATATTATGAATATATATATATATATATATCATGTTTTATATTCTGAAATTAAGTAATCATGATCTAAGTAATCATATGAATAATTTCAAGTCAAAACACGGACGACAAATGAAACAATTTTACCCAAAAAGCTCTTTAACATGGAATTTACAAAAGAACGGGTAATATAAAGTCATAAGTGAACCATATATGATATCATAACAATGAATATGATTCTGTAATAAGTCAATGACATTATTTAAATCATTATACAGGAGGTTCGGACACTTACGAAACAAATCGGACCTTAGGTAAGGAAAATATCACAATCTCATTTTTATCTGAGATTGTTTATTCTTTGGTATTTACTGGGGTGTATTTTATCATCCAAATACATGTTTCCTCAATATGTAATATTATTTCCATTCACCTACAATTTTTTAAATCCTAATTTACCCTTCGGTGAGTTTTTTGTAAAAGATATGAAAGGAATCTTTTGTCGTTTTTCGTATGAGGTACTTTTTGGACTTTTCCGACAAAAGTACGAGAAGAATGTTTTTTTTAACTTATACGACATGATTGGATTTTTAAAACATCATTTCAAAGAAGCTTACTTTACAAGTTTTCAAGTTTATTTTTAATCAACTTCTTTTAGATTATAATTGTACGACATGTTAAGAAAGGAATAGTGTTTTTGAAGCAGAAAGGATATTTTCCTCAAGAATGGAGTTCAAGTGTTTTATCAAAATTATTTTTCATCTAAGATAATAAAGTGTTATTTTTTTATCCCTATTATTACATTAATTTGATTATGTTGTGATGGAATTATATTTTTATGAATTCATTTATCTTATATGAATTGTTTTATGATTTCACGATGTTTAAGATTCCCATTTTTATTACATGGGTTATGAAATGATGTATGATTTATTATTTTTTGGCACACATAATAATGGTATCATTATGAGACGGGTGGGACCTATATCTCACTCCAATGCATTGGTTAAAGATTTTATATCTCATGAGATAGACATGGCTGGAACGGTAGGTTATACCGGTTCAGTGAAACAGGACTGAAACGAGGAATGAACTCGGTTCAGAACGAGACTTTGTCCACTAAGATAGTCTTGGCAATGAGTCTTGACTAACAAGAAATGATTCTATATTATTATGTGTGTATGCCACAAAGTTTCATGTTTTAAGTTATGATTATTTGGATTTCATTTCACTACTATGATTTATCCCATGTTATGAAATTATGCTCTCTTTTGTAGGTTAAGATTTCCAAAATGTTATGTTCTTATGAATATTATGTGAATGATATTTCTTTTGTTTACCCTTACTGAGCATTTGAGCTCACCCTTTTATGTTTTCTTTTCCTCAGGATATATAGAACGGTTTTAGGTATAAAAAAAAGGAAGATCTTTATGGGAGATGTTGAAGATCTTTTACCACTATTAGAAGATTATATTCTGAGTTTCCAAAGACACTAATCTATTACGATCCTTGTGTGTGTGTTTTTGTTATGTACTAAGTATTCCGCAAAAGTAATGTAATTTCCATGTACGTCTAGCTTCGGGTCTCTACACTATGGAAGGCGGGTTTGGGGTACTCACGACACGGGCCCCGGGGGATGGGTCATGACAGAATTTAATTTACATTTGGGGTCCATCAAGGAATAAACCGTATGGGACGCCATAATTTCTCTATATGTATTATTAATGCATCACCCTATAATATATTACATGTAATTTCTTATAGTAATCTAGGTATCTTTGAGGCATCATGTAGTGACATAGAATATTGAGACCATTAATCGAAATCCAAATATTGAAAACAATTATAGGTCGGTAAAAAATGAATTCTGCTTCCATATGAGCCTATCCAAGTCATTAATAAATTGGTATCAAATATAACTTATATAATAATATATTATCACTTTCAATGTTAGATCATCTGAGGCAATCCATATTGAAATAATTAAATCACCTATGATGTTATGTAATTTACCAAAATTCTAGTTAATTTAGTATTCATGATTATTTTTTATATTATGTTTGGATTGGGAACCCTTTTATCACCCTCAACATGACACATATGATAGTAATGTATACAATTTTACACATATCATTAATAAATTCATTGAATTAAATTTATACAATTAATAATAATGGATAACTCAATATATAAATATAGATGATCAAGGTAAAATGAACATAGACTAGCATTCTACCATGGTTAAATTGACAAATTATTCAATACATAAAAGAAAAATAATCACATAATCAATGTTGGTTCATTTGTTTCAATAAAAAAGGCTCATTGGCCTCTAAAAGTGACACTCCTAACAGTGTGGATCTTATTGAGATATATATACGTTGATGATGGATTTTTGACTAGGACTAAATTGAACAGTAAATTAACATGAAATTTATTTAATTAACATTTTAGAAGAATTTCAAATAATTTATGGTGCATCAAAAAAAATTAATAAAAACATTTGTACTCTTAGTGAAAATGAAATAGACCACATACCATTACTTGGCAGAAAACTCATCGGCTGGTATGAGATTCAGATTGATGTTAGAATAGATAAAATCAATGAAATATACCTATACCATGAAAATAGGGCTTATAATCTTCAATAAATATATAATTATATATGGTAATATAACAAACATATCAAAGGAAAAAATACTTCATAATTTACTGATACATATCCTACATTAAAAATTGCAGCTGAGGTAGAGTACCGACAATCACAAATAGAAAAAAGTGTCATTAACATTGGAATTTAAACACTAATTCATTAATATTGATTTCAAAATTCCACTTATATGAATTTTTCCATTTTATAATAATGAAACAAAATTAAAATCCAACATATGACATGATTCCATCAAAAAATTGAATTTATTTTTCTTAATGAAGACATATACATTCATTTTTTTCAGGGAATCAAGATAGAAGACCACATATAACATGATTTTTTTAAACAAAATCCAAAAAAACATACAACTATTATTTTTATTTAATAAAATATTTTTTATAATAGGTGGAGATGAAACATAGAAAAATGATCAATAGTTATGGTCATCAAAATATAAAATTCTCTAACAGAAGTGATAGAGAAGTACAATATTCAACGACCATAAGAATTGATAATTATGTCTTTTTGGACTCCATGATGTTAAAAATAAAATAAAAAAGTACCCAATATTCACCAATATTCAGATTTTATAATTTTTAGACTTATTTGATTCAAAACAAATTAGTTGATATCAATAATTTTACATAGGATATTTGTTATTTGTAAAAAATTTTATCAAAATAATGTTTCTAAATTTGACATTAGTTTTTGTGAAAAGATTTTTTGAAAATAGATGAATTGATATTTTAATGTAATTTTATATATTTATTAACATAAAACCCTTATATGACAGTGTTTTTTATCTTTTTTTATACATTTACAAAATGTTATATGTAAAATATCAAACATATGGGTTCAATAAAACTAGTTTTTTGAATGTCTGTTTCAATTTTTAAAACAATTCAGGGATTTTAATTCATTTCTACCACACATATTATCTTCTATAATATAAAAAAATTCATTTTATTTATTTCAACATTTTCAAAAACTTATATGAAAATTATCAATACATCTATAATCAATGATTTGAACGTAGTACTTTTTTTCTCATCATTTATTTTTTTATTACTGTTTCCATTCATCGATAAACATACTGATACTTTTTCTTACATTAATGAAGAAATAATTCAATCATGTAATGAAGAATATTATTTTTCATTATATTCACTATCCAATTTAAAGTATTCATAATCAAATAAGGTTTTCATTACTTCATGACTTATTACCTAAAATGAACCAAAAAGACTCCAAAAAACATTTTGGTTCAAAGGAAACCAAATAAATAATTATAATACGTAAAATATTTATGTTTATTATTTTTATTTCATTTAGTTACATTACATGTCAATTCATGTATCTCATGTTATACACAAATATACTAGTATATATCAAAACATTTTAAATTCCATAAGCTGATGTCAATAACATTTGTTCCATATGTCTGTTTTAGATCGACAACTAGTGAAATAGATGTGTATAATAAAAAATATGATATATTATTTTAATATTTCTTGACTTAATTTTGGTAATTAATAAAATACTTTTGGAAATAATTTTTTTATATATTTAGCATTAGTTATTTTTAATGAAGACTTGAAAACATAAATTTAAGGGTAATTTTTAACACTATATATCATTAACATTATTGAGGATAAATTCATTAGATGTAGTTTTTCAAAAGACAAATGTAGGAAATTGAAATTTTTTATTTAGGATATTGAGTTATAAAAATATACATCAAATATATGAAAAATATTTTTAGTTTCAATGTAACCAATTAATGAAGATTTTAAATTAATATATACCTCAGATTAAAAAAACATTTTTAATAGTTATTGAACCAATAAAAAAGTAAATGTCAACTGAAGAAGAAGAACCACTTCCTCTATTTAGATTCATGAGAAATGGGGTAGGAGGAGGAATATTTGTTTATTAAATAAAAAATAAATGATTATATTATACCAATCAAGTGATATTTATATGGAAAGCATATCTTGTTGTGGTTTAATTTACATATTTACCATGTAACATGTCAAATTAGTGTTTAATTGTGTATTCCCCATTACAGGGTATAATAAATGATAAATCATGTCTTAAATTAAATATTTACATCATTATTTACAATTTTCTAGATTAAATAGTCTACATAATGTTTGATATTTTCTAATAATACAAGTATACAAAAATTCCAAAAATACAATCTTTCATGATTCAAAACAAAGTCTACAAAGGATATATAGAATATAAAGAAGAATTCACAAGTAAAATGAAATGAATTTATAACAACCAATCCTAAAACGAATACTCCCAAACATGTCATGTCAGTATTCAAACAACATCATAGTATATCTCCTACTACTAGGCATATATGTTGGCCTATCACCCCTAGTCTTGTCATGTACAATATCATTCTACCATACCACCCATATCAGTGGAAATTATATATGATTCATAGAATTGATTCTATGATCAAAAATATTAAATGGTCACTCCCCAAATGTTACATCAAAATAAAACTCTAACTAATATATATATATATATAGAAAATTATAAGAGTCTAAATATTATAGTTGAAACTTAGAAATAAAGAAGGAAACATGCATGGAATGACACTACTAAGGTAACTATAACATTTATTATATTTACCAAACATTCTATAAAAGATAAATGTTTTCAATTATTCTATATAAGTAATACCGTTTTATCTGAATTCAATGATATCCCCGATGTAGTTAATAAATTCCAAAAAAACCCATATCTAGCCTCAATCAATATATATAAGTGGTGATGGTGAAAATATTAATTTTTCCTAGACATGGATGTATAAACACCCATCTGGAATTGTAATATCTACTCTAATGTCTCCTAAATGAGTTAAAAGACAATTGGGGATGTCTCTCCTACCTTTATATAGCTTAAGGGTGAATGGAACAACCTACCATATAGGACCTCATATATATCCATTTCTATAATATATTATAACTTTTTATTACTGGAGAACTCAAAAATATGTAAGTGTTTCTCACAATAACCTCCAAATTCATGGGTGCATTCATGGTTCTTGTCCTTTAAAACCTATATCATATTTTCAGACAATCTATTGATCTTTTGGTGGTATGCTATACAAAAAAATGTTACATTAAAGAAAGATCCTCATACAACCCTATCTATAATAATGACATTAAATGATAATTCTTATCCAATACAAGATTATGGAATCCTCATGAATTCCTTTGATCTAGTGGACATATATCATTCAAAAGACATCATTAAAAAATTTATAACAAAATAAAGTATGTGGGTGACATTTTTCAACCCATCAACATTGACTTCTATAATGTCACACTATTGTTGTGAACTATGAAATCCCATCAGGAAGTATATATTCATTTCATCCTTTTTAAAATTAGGAACAGCAGGAGGGTATAAAAGAAACATTGGTCAGTGGTGTTTTATATTCACTTTTTAATAGGAGGAACAATACATAATGTTTCCATTTATCTCCCTTTTCATCCACAACGTCCAATAGTATATTTTCTGGTCATGATACATATTCTTATGCCTGGGATATATTTCCCTATTTGAGTCATGTCAATCTCACATCAACCCCTTATGTATTTCATCTACAATGCAAACATGACCATAAATGTGATTTCTCTCTTCCTTAAAAATTTCCCAACAAGATGATAGTTCCTCACCGTAAACTCCCTCTCATAAGACTAATCCCTTAGTATTAGTGAGTTACTTTTTCTATAGTCTGTACAATTGTAAAGAGTTAACAAATATTTGTGTGAGTATAAGATTCTAGTAATGGTCATACTCAAATGAATGAATCATTGAAAGCATGTTTTTCATTTCAAAATCATAAGAATATCCATTAATTTTTTTTATTTTGAATCTTCATGATCAAAGAATCCTCATGTGAATTATATTTCCCATATATATAAGATTTATTCATGTCAATCCAATATTGTAATTCAGCAAATAATAATTCCTTAATGTTCTATTAAATTTGAAAAATTTATAATTGTGACTCTAATAGTCTATGTATATGATGAACCTCTATACTAGAAATTAATTCCCATATGATTTCATGGAAATAACCATAAATTATAACTCAAGATCATGTTTTTGGCTGCTGTGGACAAGGGATCTCAACTAACAAGGCGAACATACAATAATTCACTATCCTTACATCCCAAATACTCTCATCCATATTTCTGTTGAACTAAAAACATTATTGCATATTCCTCGATCAGGAAAAATCTATATCGACACAGAATTCATGCTTCAATTAATCTCATGATGACTTTATCAAAATCTTCATGACATAAATATTTGATTCCATTCATATTCAATCTGGTAAAATCTGGTTTTAGGATTGAAAGTAATTTATAGAAGTTTCTATAATAGACATTCATCCCTATGAAACACCCTATATAAAAAAACATCTTAGGAATCTCTTATGAAATCATAGATCTCACATTCCCTATGTTAATATATTCATATTACTCTGAGATGGTGTGACACAGGATGTGATATTCTCAATATAGAAATTGAATTTTCTGATATTGTAATACAACATATTCTCTCCCTGGGTTTCTATTATGATATCATGATGTTTGTAATGGTCATGTTGTGTGTTAGAATACACAATTATATATTCCTAAAATTATAACAAAATGAGTCTATTTATGTGAAGAAAATAAAATTCATATAATCCATGAAAACACTAGTGAATTCATAAGACCAAACATCATGCTTAAATAATCTTATAATAAATATCTATTAATGAAATATATACAAAGTATATATGATGGTCTAATATGAAAATGATGATATTTTGACCTCAAATCTGTTGAGAAAGTGTGGTTTTAAGCAATACATAATATTTTTATTTAAAGGGGGAGTTTATATTAATACTCTATCTCTTTATGATAATTTTTATGCTCACAAATACCCTTAATTATTTTCTAATGATTTTATTTGTTAAGCATTGTGCAGGAATTTATCATTTTATTTTACACATGAAATTAAGGGAATTTATTATTAAAGTATTCATGTTTATCATGTTCTGGAAACACTGTTCAATCACTACTTATTCAGAATCTGCTTGAGCGTGTTCTAGATACACTTTTCATACCCTACGTGGATAAATGTAGTGTAACGATAAAAATCGTGTATAATTTTTTGAGATAATGAAAAAGTATGGATAAAAAACCATATGTTATCGAAAAAGTATTGAAGAAGAAACCTACGTTAGGAATGAACCCTACATTTGGGATATTAGAAAAGTATGGAAGAACAAACATACATAAATATTAAACGTTATGTTTGTTTCTCAAAATTATGGTTCATGAACCTTACTTTTGTAAACAACAATACGTTCTTGGAAAAGTATGGATCAAGTAAAAGTGTGGATGACCAACCCTACTTTTGGAATGAACCTTACATTCATTTTTAACCTTAAGTTCGTTGTGAACCTTACATTTTAAGACTACGTCATCAACCTTACATTCATCAGATACATACAGTTCAACATAACCTTATGTTTAGCATCTTAGAATTTAAAGTCGATATTTTTATGCAACGGTCAATACACTGATTATTAGGTGGATTTCAATCCAGATTTAAAGCTAATTTTAAAGTACGATTTTGAAAAATTAAAAACTGTTTCATCAATTATTTGATAATCAAATTAAAAATAGATTTTTATGCTGAGTCTTCAGGGAAGTTACGACTACTCTGTAAATTCAAATGTTTGAATATCACGAGTTAAAAGGCGACTTTTGTGGATCTAATTTTATAGGTCATGTTCTTATTGTTCTTTTATTTATATGGTATTTTTGAACTACATCAATTAATTATTTATCGTGTGTGATCATTTGATTATTATGATGAAAAAAGGGAAAAACCGAGACTACTGAAACACACCGATCTGCTGGTTCAAAAGGAGCGTCAATGCTCTTTTTGTTAAAAGAGGAAGGAACGCTATAGAAGATTCACTTGTTCTACAATGAAGATCTACTGTGAATTTTATACTGCAGAAGTTGTGAATTATATTTCATTGTCTACTACAATGGGATTGACTCAGAACATTTCTTATATGAAGATTATTATTTTTGAAGGCAACGATCTACCTACTGTCAATTTCACGCTCTTGCAATTGTGAAGAACATCTGGAAAGTATTTTCAAAATATGAAAAACTTTTATTTCTATTATTGAGTGATCTGCTTCTTGTACTAAGCTGTGTAGGTTTTGTAAGTGAACCAGTAGGATTTGGTTTTCCTTGGATTGTAAAGGTGTCAACTGCCTGTACTTAGTTGTGAACCGGTCTGTTGAAACGAAGAACAGATAGTGAATATCACCAAGCTCGTAGAGTAGAGCATTGGTGGAGTGGGATAGGGGCCTTCTGTTCCCCGAACCACTATACATCTTGTGCTTCTACCATTTAAATTTCCACTGCATCATTTTATCTGATTAAAGTCAAATGGCGGAACACAATCTCTTAATGATTTTTGAAAAGACACAATTCACCCCCCCCCCCTCTTGTGTATATTTGGGGTAATCTGATCCAATAATTGGTTTCAAAGGGTGATCTTTCTAAAAAATCTTTAACAAGATGAAAGTGATTATACATAGAGCAAGATGACTGATACAAGAGAGGGAATTTCTATGGTCAGAGCCTCTTACTTCAATGAAGAAAACTATGGATGGTGGAAGTCTTGAATGATTATCTATCTGAAAAATCTTGGATAGAGAGTCTATTCTAAGATTCTAACTCCATATGAAATACCAGAAAAACCTGAAACATGGAGTGCAGCTACTGAAGCAGAATGTTATATGAATTCAAAGGCAATGAATGCAATTATATGTGGTTTAGGACATGATGATTTTAATAGATTATCTCAATTCCCAACAGCACATGAAATGTGGAAAACTATTGTTGTTACTTACGAAGGAACAAACAATATCAGGGAAATGAGATATGCAACTGCTAAGAATAAATTTGATACATTTTGATTGGTTGAAGGTCAGAGTATTACTCAAATGAATGGAAGATTCACAGATATTTGCAATAACATAACTTCCTTTGGAGATCCCATTAAGCAAGATGATCAAGCTTTAAATGTGTTGAGAGTACTGGCTACAAAATGGAATGGAATCTCTACCGCAACCATACATTCGACACCTGTCAATGATTTAACCATGAGAGAACTGATTGAAATATTAATGATGTATGAATCTGAGATAGAAGATGAAGCTAATGAACATAATGTCCTTATCAAAAGAGAATATACTCCCCTTAATGCATCATTACCGAGCAAAAAATAGAAAGATAAAGAAAAATGAAAAAGAGAAACCAGAGAGTTCTGAGATATCTAATTCTGATGTGTAATTGGATCAGCTAGCCCAAAGATTCACACAATTCTATAAAAAGAAAAGAGGCTTCAAAAAATCCTTTAAGAAAGACGATAAAGAAGTATGATTATATGAATTCAAGAAAATAGGGCATATCAGACCTGACTGTCCTCAGCTAATAGAAGACAAGAGAAAGAAATTTTTCAAAAGAAATGACTATGAGCATAAGGACAAGAAAGCCATGAAAGCTTCATGGAGTGTATCTAAAGACTCCGGTAGTACTTTTCAATCAGACTCATAGTAGGAGGAAGCAAATATGAAATACAACATGTGTTTTATGGTAGAAATAGATGAGGTACAATCTTACTACTCTTTTGATTCTAGTTCTGAATCTAATTACTCTAATGAAAAACTTCTAGCCTACTGCAATATGCTTGATGAAAAATATGACTCTCTATTTAAGAATCATAAGTCTTTAAAGAATGTTCATAAGGCTATTTATGATGAAAGAGATACAATGCTGAAACAATATAAGGAGTTAACTGAAAAATTTGATTCAATTAATAATAAAAATATAAATTTTGAATCAAACATAAAATCACTGAAAACTAAAGTAGAAACTTATAAAACTGCAACCTTTGTTTTTAATAAAGTAGAAAAAACTATAAATTAAATCCTTGGGATAAATATCTTTAAAAATTGATGATTTGGAATTGGCAGTAATGGTAAAAAACCCAAGCCGCACAAAAACTATTTTATTCCAAGTGAAAAAAGACTAAATTGTAATTACTGTGGAATAAGCGGACAAATTTCTAAAAACTGTTTCTCAAGACAACCCCAAATAAGTGGTATTAAGAAATATTTTATATCAAATCATCTATTCAAATCATGTGAAATTAGTAAAAGAAAGCAAGACTGGATTCGCAGATCCTTGTTATCAAACACTACTAGACCCAACAAAATATGGGTACCAAAGAAATCTATGTAAATGTCTTTGCAGGGAGCAGGTCACAAGAGAAAAAAGGACATATGGTATATGGACAGTGGCTGCTTAAGACATATGAGGGGAAACTCATTGAATTTCTCTACACTCACTCAAAAAGATGGTGGAATTGTCACTTTTGGTGACAATTCTAAAGGAAAAATAAATGGTATTGGAATAGTTGGAGACCCTGAATTTGTCTCAATTAATAAATTATTTATGTACAAGGATCGAAACACAATCTGATAAGTATCTCTCAACTATGTGATAATAGTTATGCTGTGGATTTTTCTAACAATTGTTGTTTTGTTTAAAAAAATAAATTGCTTAAATTTAGAGCACCAAGAACTGATAATGTGTATACCCTGGATTTAAAATCCTTGTGTAAACAACAAGTAAATTTCTTGACTGCAAAATTAAATGAATCCTAGATCTGGAATAGGAGACTTGGAAATTTTAATATTTATGTTTTAAATAAGTCATCTAAGAAACATTTATTTTCTGATTTTCCAATCTCAAATTTGGAAGTGATAGATTCTAGGATGCATGTCAACTTGTCAAGCAACACAAATCATCCTTCATTTGAATCTTTTTGTAAAGATGTTCTAAATGAAAAAGGTTTCAAAATAATTTCATTAAAAAGTGATCATGGTGGAGAATTTGAGAATTAGGAATTTAACTTCTTCTGCTCAAATATGGGTATTAAACACATCTTCTATACACCAAGAACACCTCAACAAAATGGAATTGTTGAAAGAAGAAATAGGACTATTTAGGAAATGGCTAGGTCTATGATAAATGAATACAACCTTCTTATCTACTTTTGGGCAGAAGCTGTAAGCACAAACTGCTATATAATGAATAGAGTTTTAATTAGACCACTTTTGAAAAAGGCACCCTATGAACTTTGGAATAACAGAAAACCTAAAGTTAACTATTTTATTGTTTTTGGATGTAAGGTTTACATCTTAAACACCAAGGATAATCTTGGAAAGTTCGATCCAAAATCTGATGAAGGAATTTTCATAGGATATTCAGCTACTTCCAAAGATTATAGAATCTATAATAAGAAGTCAAGGATTGTTGAAGAATCAGTTCATGTGAAATTTGATGAATCTGATCCCTTTGAGAAAAGGAAAGATCAAATGGATGAATCTGAATCTAATGATAACATGAGTCTTGAGAACTTGAAAAGTAATTATGAAAAAGATATAAATAAAATTCAGTCCAGTTTAGAAGAACATGATACTGAAGAACCTATATGTTTGTTTCCTAGAAAGACTAAAACCCTAAAGAATCATCCCTTAGAAACTATAATATGAGACTTAGATACAGGATCAAAAACTACAAGAAATATAGGAAATATTGTAGAATTTTTTTCCTTTATATCCCAATTAGAACCCAAGACTATAGAAGAAGCATTAGATGATGGAAGATGGATGATATTAATGCAAGAAAAATTAAACCAGTTCAAAAGAAATGAAGTCTGGGAATTAGATGAAAGACCAAAGAATTATCCAGTAATAGGATCCAAATGGGTCTTTAGAAATAAGCAAGATGACCAAGGAATAATAACTATAAATAAATCTAGACTTGTAGCTAAAGTATATAACTAGGAAGAAGGTGTAGATTATGATGAGACCTTTTCACATGTAGCTAGACTAGAAACCATTAAAATCCTCTTAGCCTATGTATCTCATATGAACATTAAATTATTTCAGATGGATGTTAAGTCTGCCTATTTAAATGGTTATTTAATAGAGGATGTTTATGTTGAGAAACCTCCTGGTTTTGAAAATTCTCAAAAACCAGATTCTGTTGTTATACATACTAAAGCTCTCTATGGCCTTAAACAAGCACCTATAGCTTGGTATTAAAGATTAAGATCTTTTCTTTTAAAAAATGATTTTGCTGTTGGAATGGAAGATCCAACACTGTTTAGGAAAACTATGAATTCTAATATTTTAATTGTTCAAATCTATGTTGATGATGTAATTTTTTAATCAAATAATAAAACCATTTGTCATGAGTTTTCAAAGTTAATGAAAAAAGAATTTGAAATGAGTATGATGGGAGAACTAAATTTCTTTTTTAGACATCAAATTTATCAAAAATAATTTGGAAATGTTTTGAATCAAAGAAAATACATTACTGATTTGTTGAATAAATTTTTACTTGAAAACAGAAACACATATACAACTCCTATGTGTACTAATATAAAACATGATTTGGATGAAACTAGAAAATTAGTTAACATCAAGTTATATAGAGGTATGATTGGTATTTTATTATATCTTATTGCTAGCAGGCTAGATATAATGTATTCTTTATGTCTTTGTAGAATATTTCAATCAAATCCTAAAGAATCCCATCTAACAGCTGTTAAAAGAATTTTTATATATTTAAAAGTAACTGTTTTTCAATATCTTCTTTATCCTAATTCATCTGATTTCAATTTGATTTCATATTTAGATTCCTAATTTGGGAGTTGTAGATTAGATAGTAAAAGCTCTCCAGGAACTTGTCACTTTTTAGGAATATATTTAGTGTCATGGTCATGAAAGAAACAACATTCAGTTGCTCTGTCAACAGCTGAGGTAGAATACGTTTCTGCTGGCAGTTGTTGTGCACATGTGGTGTGGATGACAAACACTCTTATGGAATTTGGACTAAATTTTAATAATACTCTTATTTAATGTGATAATACTAGTGCAATAAATATTATGAAAAATCCTATTAATCATACTAGAACTAAGCATATTGATATCAAACATCATTTTCTAAGAGATCATGTTCTTAAAAAGGGTATATCTTTGGAATTTGTAAGTACTGAAATTCAATTAGATGATATTTTTAATAAACCACTTCCCACTGCAAGGTTTGACTTTATTAATGGGGAGCTAGGTTTATTTGTTTTTAATTAAAATTTTATTTTACAATGGCATTTCATTATTTTAATTCTTCTTAAAATAATTTATCTATTTTGTTTTTCAAACAGGATAAGTTTCCTTTCCCCACGTAATCTATTTTATTTATTTTTAAATATATATAATGATTATTAAAAACATGGGGATCATGGTTGTTAGAAACCCTTTCAACTTCTAAACTGTTTCATTTCTATCGAAACCTTTCAAAGCTAGAAACTGCACCTCTACTCTCAACCCTAATCATCGAACTTTTGAAACCCTAACCTTCAAACCATCAACGATTCTCAAAGAGTTGGTAGGGAATAAAAGATCCAATGAAGCCGAGATATGAAATTCCAAGAGACAATGCTCCGAAGGATGAAAAATATTATATGGAAAGGTAATCGATCTTGACTGGTTATTTCAGACAAATCTACTATTGAAACAAGCACTGTCATTTCAGAACCTTGAATATAAATTCAACAGTGAAAATATGGAATTTCTATATGAGGTTGAACTTAGATACTTCTTCAAATATGTACAGTTTAGTCTGGGAGATACTGAGGATAGTATGATGGCTAAGATAGAGGATAGGTATTTCTCAATCTCGTCAGTAGAAATTGGTCAGATTCTCAACTGCCCTCATGAGGGTGTTTTTCATTTCATGTTGAATAATATTGGAGATTCTGTGCATAAATCAAAAGACATAATGTCTTCTCTCTTTGGTATTAATACCGTAATAAAAATTCTTATCAAGGATTTGGAGCCTGATCATAAAATTTTGGTCAAATTTGTGAAAAATGGGATTTCACCGAGGATGTCTGAGACAGAAAAGATATTATATCCCGGTATGTATATGATTTATCTTTTTATCAGTGATGTCAAACTAATTTTTCCTAAGTATACGGTTTTATACCTAATATATTGTTGTAAGAGTGATGCCCTAATGAACTTTTATCCTTTTGGTCGACTCTTTTCCAAGATGTTTCTTAAGAAGGACATGGTGAGACGGGTGGATGTCAGAGTACATTGTCATCACTGTAATGTGTTTAATCTGGAACATTATAGAAGATTGGATATTTTTGGAGTACTATCAAAGGAAAACTTGTTCCAGTAGGACCAAACAATGAATCAGAGAGTGCTCAAGCTCAATCTGCAAAGTCCAAGGAGGGACAAGCTAAATCGAGAGTCAGCACTGAGGTAAGGAGGATCATATTTGAAGTGGTAGAAACTGAGGAAGAAAGAAGTCAGGAGGGACTTCAAAATCAGAGGAAAAGACTTGCGATTTAGGAAATTACTTCTCCTGACTTAACTAAAAGGGATGTACTCTCTTACAGCTTTGTCACATAAAATTTTGATGAACATCCTCCTGAAGAGAAAGTCTCTATTACAGATCATGATCATAAAATGATTGTAGTTGAAAGATCAAAACAACAGGCTGTAGCTGATGTTTCTATTGTACTTCAACAAGATAAGGAGGCAGAGCCTGGTGAGGAAGTGGCCAGACCTCAGGAAAATCTAGAGAATATCATTTTAGATATTTCATTTGATGAAAAAATTGCAGATATTCATGATGATCATGATTCTGAATCTCACACAGAAGTTCTTCAAGTGGATTTTTTTATGCAAGAGTCTGAAAATAACTCTGAGGAAAAATCTGTGGACCATCCTATTTAGGATAAGGAGAAAGAAAAATCTGATGATGAAACATTAACTTTAGTACTGTTACCTCTCCCAGTACCTTAGAATTTGAATCAAGCACTGGGTGCTTCTGATTCAAGGAATAGGGAAACTAAAGAGTATTACAAAAATCTATCTCAACTACAATGTGAGAATGATTCTCTGAGAAGCATCATAGCATCCGAATAGTTGTAATTTCAAAAGCGTAAGGAGAGTACTATTTAAAGATAAGAAGTTGAAATTTTTAAAGAGGATATGCTAAATGTATCTTCCAAAATAAAATCTGAAATGGTTATGAAGTCATATTTCTTAGATCTTATGTTGTTTCTAAAGACACAATTTGCATAAGTTGGAAATAGTGCTGTTATTGGATCAGGAACTTCACCTGATTTAATTAGAAGCTTTCAAGTTATCAGAGTTGCAATGAGCAATATGAATGACATGTTACAAGATCTTCAGTGCAACAGTGCACCATTATCTGTTCTCGTAGATAATAAAAAATTCTTAGTTGATCAGTTAACATCCAGTGAGCCAGGGATCCGCTTTGTCCTAGAAAATTTCACAGAGAAGCTGTCTTTGTTTATGGATAAAGAAGAAAGGCTTCATGAGTTTTTCATAGTCAATCTCATTGAAGATATTCGTATGACTCAAGAGCCCAGAGATCTTATTATTAAGCATGGTGATGGATTAATGAAAAGGTTGCGAGAAAAGTTAGCAGAAATCATGTCTACAGTCCAGAGAAGATAAACACTACCTCTTCACTGAAAAACCTTGATTCCTATGTTTACCATCATTGTATCTATTTTTGACTATTACTGAAAATTTGTTTGTTTCTTTCTATTTATTTTAATCTATTTATTTTTCTATTCCAGTACTCCAGATTTAATTATTGATAAACAGTTAATAATAGCATTTACCTATAGTTTAGTGCAACATTAAATGTGTTAAAATCCATGATTTATCATTCTTTTTTATATCACAAAGGGGGATAAATTTGGATAAACATGACATTTTATTTTATGTTTTTAAAAAATTATTTAAATGATTTCCTATATATTTAAAATGTTTTGTATTTATACAGATTTATACTTATATAGAGGGAGAAATTTGGATAAACATAACATTTTTTCATGAAGGGGGAGAAAATTTTATTTATTGAAATGATTTTGTTAAAATTAAATATTGTTTTATCCGCTTAAAATTCTTATACTTTATGTAACTAATTTTTAATGTTAATTTCATTTAATTAGTATTATTATTTTATTGGTTTTGTGATCATCAAAAATGGTGAGATTGTTGAGCATGTGTTGTTTTCAACAATAAATAATATTATTATTTAAAGGGGGAGTTTATATTAATACTCTATCTCTTTATGATAATTTCGATGGTCACAAATACCCTTAATAATTTTCTAATGATTTTATTTGTTAACCATTTTGTAGGAATTTATCATTTTATTTTACTCTTGAATTACGTGAATTTATTATTAATTTATTCATATTTAGTATGTTCTGGAAACACTGTTCATGCGCTACTTATTCAGAATCTGCTTGAGCATGTTCTGGAAACATTATTCATACCCTACGTGGATAAACATAGTGTAAGGATAAAAACCGTGTATACTTTTTTGAGATAATGAAAAAGTATGGATAAACAACCATAAGGTATCGACAAAGTATGGAAAAAGAACCCTACATTAAGATGGAACCCTATGTTTGGGATATCAAAAAAGTATGGAAGAAGAACCGTACGTAAATATTAAACATTACATTTGTTTCTAAAAATTATGGTTCATCAACCTTAATTTTTTAAACAACCATACGTTCTTGGAAAAGTATGGATCATGTAAAAGTATGGAAGACCAAACCTACGTTTGGAATGAACATTACATTCATTGTGAACCTTACGTTTTAAGCCTACGTCAT
Organism: Viscum album; assembly: GCA_963277665.1. Classification (NCBI taxonomy): domain Eukaryota; kingdom Viridiplantae; phylum Streptophyta; class Magnoliopsida; order Santalales; family Viscaceae; genus Viscum; species Viscum album. Next base: position 1,186,511,565 of record OY728122.1, read on the forward strand.
CAACATTACATTCAGAGGACACATACAGTTCAACATAACCTTACGTTTGGAATCAGAGAATTTAAATTCGATATTTTAATGCAACAGTCAATACGCTAATTATTAGGTGGATTTCAATCCAAATTTAAATCTTATTTTAAAGTACGATTTTGACTAATTCAAAACTTTTTCATCAATGATTTGATAATAAAATTAAAAGGATATTTTTATGTCGGGTCTTCAGGGAAGTTATGACTACTCTGTAAATTCAAATGTTTGAATATCTCAAGTAAAAAAGGCGACTTTTGTAGATCTAATTTTATAGGAGAGGTTCTTATCATTATTTTATTTATATGGGATTTTTGAACTACATCAATTAATAATTGATTGTGTGTGAACTTTTGATTATTCTGTAGAAAAAAGTGAAAAATAGAGACTACTGAAACACACTGATCTGGTTGTTCAAAAGGAGCATCAAAGCTCTATTTGTTAAAAGATAAAGGAATGGTATAGAATATTCACTTATTCTACAATGAAGATCTACTGTGAATTTTCTAATGCTGAAGTTTTAAATTATATTTCTATGTCTACTGCAACGAGATCTACTCAGAACGATTCTTATGTGATGATTATTATTTCTGAAGGCAACAATCTACCTATTGTCAATTGCATGTTGATGCAATTGTAAAGAACATCTGGAAAGTATTTTCAAAATATGAAAATCTTTTCTTTATATTCTTTAGTGATCAGATTCTCCTACTAAGTTGTGTATGTTATATATGTGAACCTGAAGGCTTTGTTTTGCCTTGGATTGTTAAGGTGTCAACTGCCTGTACTCAGTTTTGAGCCGGTCTATTAAGACGAGGACCAGATAGTGAAAATCACCACGCTTATAGAGTAGAGCATTGGTGGAGTGGACTAGGGGCCTGTTCCCTGAACCACTTTACATCTTGTGTTACTGCCATTTAAATTTCCGCGGCATCATTTTATCAGATTAAAGTCAAAAGGCAGAACACAATCTCGTAAAGACTTTTGAAAAGACACAATTCACCCCCTCTTGTGTATATTTGGTGTAATATGATCCAAAAAAAACATTTTTGGAGAATACTATCACCACTCAGAGCTTTTCAATTATATCATCAGTATTGTTATAAGATACCATATCATAACTATAGGCTTGTTTTATTTACTATATTAAATTCAATGTATGAGGGTAATTTCCACCTTAGTGGAGAAATAGATAGTCGAACCTCATTTTGGTGTGAATGGATAAAAAAACCATTTTTCATATGGGTCCTCTAACAGTCACATCATCTCATGTAGCCATGTTGGTGCCATCATGTAAGGTTTGATAGACAATAGATACACTCTTAGATATAGCTTAATAATAAACATTAACATTCTCATATGTGAAATAATAGAATATTATTTATGGATCAGAACCCTAAATAAATATAATATAATAGTGAAATTTCTCTGATATGTTCCTTGATCATATATATATATATGCTAGAAATCATTTTAGTCACTTCAATGATCCCATGAGTCTTTGGTTGTGCTAGATTTTCCTATACATCCAATTAACCTTTTTGAATATATATGCCACCCTCAACTGATAAAAATGAAACACTCCAATAGAAATGATCAATATGGTAGTGTAGAGAATCTAAACATTACATCCTTTGGATAATTTCAAAACCTATTATCATAAGGAAAAAAATTATCCATAAAAAGTGGAAATAGAATATCTCATGGGGAACTCCCAATATTGTAATACACTTTTGGTTAAATCTCTAAACTGTGTTTCACATTCCATAACAGAAAAAATTATGAAATAGTTCACTAGAACATGGAATTGTATTTCAATGAGTTATATGAAATTATTTTATGTTACTATTCTAAATAAGGAAAAAACAAGAGTAAAGGCTACAAAAATAATCCCTTGAATTATATAATTTTAGGTTCACTTCACTTATTTCATATGGATTATATACACTAAATCCCTACCAATATCTATGGTCTTCATACCCAAATGAACTACCCTAATAAGGCCCTATCTTTTAGTGCTACATCTCATAATACTATATTCCAAAACCACATTTGAATCATTATAAAAAATAGTATGTATTAGTTCAGTGTCATATCCTATATGGAGCCACTAATCCCACTCCCAGATATGTGGTTAGTGTAGATCAATTCCCACTAGGAACTGGAAATTATTTTTGTAAAATACACTCATGGTGAACAATAATGATACATGTTTGATACTCAATTGGGTCCTTAGTAAACTAGGTATTCTTATGGTCTAGTATAAAAAAAATTACGACACACCATATAACTCTCAATGCATGCATTTTTACAACTATTCCTCTGTGATTATACTCAGGGCAGTGTTTCTTACAATTAGATGAGTACTTTAAAAAATTCAAGGTTGAACCTCCATTGAATAGATTGATAGATTACATTTTAATCGCCTTAAAGATAAGGTTGTGGTTTACTCATTAGGAAAGTATTTAATAATGTAAAACAGATACATGGGATTGAATGGAATACACAATACCATCCTCAAATTATATCATTGTAACAAACACGTCACAAAAAAGTGTTGGTTTGAGGAATTGGAGATCAATTGGAGGATATGTAATATCAATTACAGACATATCACCATTTTTATGTTCATAAATATTAAATCATGGTCCTCTCATAGTGTCTGTGGATAGAAGTATGCATACAACACCATATAGAAGTACCTACAGACCAAATTCTAATGTTGAGCATATAATGTAATAATTTACTACCAATTCAAGGAATAATAATGAAAAATATACAACGTGAGCAGTTTTCTCCTATATGGGGTATCATATAATGCTTAGAGAAATTTAACATAGCCTATAGAAAATACTCAACATTCTAATAACAACAATACATCAAAATTGTAGCAGGGTTCTTCTATTAGATTCATCACATGATCTATAACATAATAGGTTATGGTAATGGAGATCCCTATTTTTACATTTCTAATCTCATGAGACAATATTGTAACTGGCAATTAGATCTCATATCTTGAATACTATGTGGTTCTATTTGAGGCGCTATAGGAGGTAATTATTGTGGCCCATGGAACAAGTCCTCTGAAAAATTGTCATATTTACATTCATATTGGACAACCTGGGTTTATCATTGTGGAATAATACTAATATTGTAAATGAATTACCATGAATATAATTCTATAAAAATGACAATAAGAAAAATTAAATTTATATTTAGATATCCTTCTTATATACAAGTCAGAAAGATAATATATCTTCTTAAATATTTGCTTATGTGATATAGGAGATCAGAAATGATCACAAGGGGCACTTGTTATAGCCTACATTGTGGGTTAGATCTGTTTCAATGTCTCATATCACATATTATTTTTTATAGTATATGGATTCTAAATTTCACAGTACGTTTGAAAAAACACATTTACCATTACATTGGATTCTTAGTTTAATATAAACCATTTCACTTGAGAAATATATTTTATATATGTTAATACCAAATTTTATATATGTATATATATATATATTATATTTAATTTAGAAGAGTCACCATTCACATTTTATTAAGTTATATGATTTATAAATTTCAATTTTAAATTCATTTATATATTTTCAGATCCTTACAAATATTATCAATATGTCACCTATTATTTAAAATTATATTATTAGATGAATCCCAATTACTAATTTATAATGTAATGTCGAGAAAAATTTCAATTTAAATTATTATAATTTAAATCCACTAATCTTTCATCACATCAGTGTAATATTCCATGGTATGAACATGTGAGAAATGGGTAACTAAGGTTCCACCATCATGCTATACAAGAATATACTATTTATATTTATGAAAAATCATTATTTAATAAACAAAATTATATCCCATAATCGAACATTATCACATTTTGAAATAAAATAGTCAATTCTCTGATAATATACAATACAAAATGAATAGTGTATTATATATACGACGTGTACTATTTTAGATATGAGAATCTATGGGTTCCAAATATGACACATGAAATGAATAATCCTTTCTATACCAAGATAAGGAAATAAAAAAATCCATAATTTTGTTATAATTATTCCATATATCATGTGTGTCACATAATAGTGAAATCAATAGAATTATAGTAGGAAATAACCATAATAATTATTCCCTTCCCTGGTAATTTATCTCCTCCTTTTACGTGGGTTAGCTACTCAAAGCAATTGGATGATTAAAAAATCCCAACATGATCATATTCACATGTATTCCAGTAAAAATTAGTTATGTATAACAAAAAGGTATTTTAATCCACATGGTATTGTTCTAGGTCATCATCCCTCATATGTAATTGAACATAGTTGGCTACATTGCCTCAAGCGCAGCACCACAAATGATATACATCATAGACCATAACCAAGTGTCGATGACTATATTATTGTGCTACTATAACATCATGATATTATTCTATATCAATAGAATATAATCACATTATTCTAATGAGTATACTATAATAAAAGAAACACAGAAGCATAAGTCATCCCAATATAATAAATTGGAAGATGTAGTAACCATTTTCATAATTGAAATCAGGTCATGTAATTAAGTTATAAAAAATTAATAAAATATCAAAATAATTCCATAAAGAGAATCTATAGTATAAGATATATCCTCTACTAACATACACCATACATGTATAAAAAATCAAGAATACATAGATAGATTTTTCTGTTTTTCCATAACAACAATAATGCAATTTATCAGTATTCTGATCACTAACCAGAATAGGGAAGCTGATAAATATATTATGCCACCACAAGTGGTGTCCAAAATAATATAGTATTTGAATATATAATGGGATTAATGTATGAATAAGGAATAAATTTATAAATTAGTATCCAATTTTGGTCAATTATCTATCAGGAAACTAATTTGATGATATCTACTTCAGACTATATTGAAATTTTTCTCATCATTTATTAATTATGATTTAATATTGTTATAATATTGGGAAAAATCATCATAAAAAAGTCATCCAGATTTGATAATATTAAAATGATGGTTGTGTATTTCGCATGAAATTTAGGATTAAACAATATTTTTTTTTAATGAGGTCATGTATATTATTCATTTACAAAATGTAATTATGTTCTTTAACAAGGATTAAAACTAATTAATTGGAATTTAATTTTCATCATGACCTCACCAAATTCATTACACAAAGGTAACATTAGAATATATCAAAGTGTACTATAAACCCATCAACATTTAGTCCCATTCAAGGAATCCCCAAATAAATCATGTTATCTCGTAGTCATAGTGTAATAACATTGCTTCCTGAGACAACATGTGGATGTACCTACAATTAACCTTATTGTCTCTTGTGGTATTATGTAATTCACTTCCCTCTGGTCCCATCCATATAATTCCACCTATGTAATCCATTTGAAACAAATTAAATAATATAAATACACTCTCTACGTTACACATGAATTCATATATCTTCTCCTAACTTATTTCAATTAGTTTCAATTATCTTAATTTAAAGTGATTAATGATCATGTGCAAGGTGGTCGGAGTCCAGGACCTTGTATCAACTTGGGAATGATATTTAGGAAGGTCTCGTATAGATTTTTTCTGACACAATTAAACAATTAATTTAATTTAATTTGACTTATTAATTCATATGGATAACTCAATATATAAACAATGATGAGAAAGGGACTATGTACATGGTCTTCCATTCGGACGTGGTTAATTTCAAATTGAATTTTATTTAGAATAGATAACATAATTCTCCTTAAATAGTGGATCGATTTCATTTCATTAAATTAATCACAATATAATTTTAAATAAAGACAAAAAATTGGTTTTATTACATAAAGTTATACTTTCTTTGAAAATAGACTCATATTGTTTTGAATCCCATAAAAAATTCATTACTCAAACATTTATTTAATATACATTTTTGGGGGGTTTTCACAAAACTTTTGTTGTCCAGAATGACATACCTTATATAAAAATTGATAATAATTTTGAAAAATAATTATATAACAACTCTTATATTGTTATATGATTTCAAATCTATTATTTACATCATATTCCTTACATAATAAGATTAATCAATTAAATATACCAATACCTTGAAAAAAGGGTTTATTATCTCACATAGATTTTTTCTTCGATGTGACGAGATGAATGTTAAAATGATGGATAATTACTAATGAATTTATAAATATGAATCAAATGTTTCTATTGGTTAGTAAATTAGACCCTAGAGAATGAGATAAGATTAAAGGCTATGTTAGAGGTAGAATAGGAGATCTTTTTTACTTTTACTGTTATTGAGAAATGAGGGAGGATGTGGCATATTATATTCTCTGTTTAAATGGAAAAAATAGTAAAAATATCATTCCCTAGATATTTTTCAAGAAAAATGAGTATTTTAGGATGTTAATTACATATTTTCAATGTAATATCACATTTTAGGTCATTAATATGTCTCCCAAATTATGGTTCATTCAAAAGATCATGTATATTATAATTTCTATATTTACACCATATTATATCAATTTATTTGGAAATGGTTTGCAGAAAGTCTCACACATCCCATTAATATATGTGTTTCAAAAATTTTAAAATGGCTATTTACAAAGTTTTAATCCTAACCCACAAAATGATATACATGAACAAAATATTTATAGTTAATGAAAAGGATGTTCCATTAATAAGAATGATATACACTACGTATCACGCTATATGAAAAATATGAATATAATAATATATTAGTAAACTAATTATCATATCAATCATAAGAACATATAAATAACCATAATTTTAGAAGGAATGTATTTTACACAATAATAAGAAAAGGATTTTAAGTTGGAATGTCAAACCATAGTATACCATATGTGGAAAATTATAGGTAACAAATATGTATGTATTATGTCTTGATGTCACCTCTATATTCAATCCTTTATATCCTCAATTACTCATCATATTATCCATTCCCATAATTGGATACGTATTCATTTTGTAATTATACACACTAAATTTCATTAGAACGTTATGAGTAATAAACATAATATGACACCACAATTCATCCTTAACATACATTCAAAAAATATACATAATAGTGTATGGGATGAAAGAAATAAATTATAAAATAAAAATATATTAAAACTTTTTAAAAGTAATTATTCTTTTACCATTTACCAAAATCCATTACCACACAACTCTTTTCACATTATTGGAAAGAATTTAATTGTACTAGAATGTATGTGGTTTTTATCCATGGATTATTTTATGTCCAACCATAATTGATTAAAAAATAATATATAAGAAACTTAATGTTATTCTCTTACATCTTTGTAAAAAGATATATTATCAAGGCCACTCAAAACCCCATTTGAAAAAATATAAAAAATTGTTTTCTTAGTAATTGAAAAAAAATCATGAAAACGACATAAAAATGTAACAAAATCATAAGTATATTCCTAATTCATTTTTTAATGGATAAATTTATGGTTTCATTAGTAATCATTACCTTAATATTTATTCCTAAATTAGTTGGTTCCAACTGCTTAAAAATGATTCCTAGGATGATTACAACAAATTTATTTCCAAAAAACATCACATATTATAATAAATTCATTGTCCTAGATAATTTCCTTACATTGGATTTATAAAAAGACTATATTAATAATTTATTGGTATGGTAATATTATAATTCCAGATATGATGAACGATTTATATGTCTATGTTAATACGAAAAGGATGTAAATAATGTTTATAATTCAATTATATATCACTATGTTATTATCATTTTGAGAAAACAAATAATTTACTAAAGAAGTATATGGAATGATAATTTAAAAAACTATAAAAAAATTCAATTTTTAGAAATATCAAATGTGTTTTATCTTTTAAAATAATAACATTAAATAATAAAGGAGACAGTGAGATGTTCGTTTTTGCCTCGAGAATAGAAGATGAACTCATATTATTCTATGAGGATTTAAAAAACATAATATTATTTATAGGAACCTAGTACACAAAATGTTCAACCAATAATGAAGGTTATTAATGTTTGGATATATTTAAGAATGAAATAAAAACTTAGGTTAACAATATTACTACCTATGAACTAAATTTTCCATTAAATTATTTGTTTAGATAATTTTTTGTAACATTATATCAAAATAAATTATAATATAATTGATGAGATATAAATTATTCAACTAATTGATTCACATAATTTTAGTATTTCAATACAATCATGAACATTCTACCTGAGCATACAGGGGAAGAATAAGTGAAAATATGAATTTTAAAAATATAATCGAAAAATAGAACATCATTATGGTGTCATTTTTAACCTTATAAAGAATATATGAGTCAAATATGGGAAAATTGTATCCCATATGTTCATAATCTATCCAAATATACCATAATTTTTCCATTATAAAACAATATATAACATTTCATTTCTATGAAACTTGAATTATAGATCCATTAATATTAAGTAGATACCAATATTTTGCTCTAGAACAACCCTATCACTAAAATTATGAAATATATGATACCATATAATATTTAGGAATCTACCCTTATATCATTGGTTTTTTATCATATGTTTCTCTTAGGTACCTGTTAACAAATCCAATGTCACCCTTTTGTAGTGTATACAAATTCCATCTTACTCATGCATAGTTTCTATGTCACCATAGGTAGCACCATGAAACCCATACACAACTCGAAAAATTACTATTAAATAGTGTATAGGAATTTAGGATTATCATTATATAAAAATATAAACTCATCCCAACCCAGACGGAGAATTTAAAAACACTTCTTACCCTTATGGAAGGAAATTGTTCTGTGTTATAGTATTAGTTAGAAAAATGTTAATTTTTCAATTAGTAGTATAATAAAAATTAAAAAAATGGGGTTTAAGAAAATTTAATGAATTTTTTTATTAAATAAAAATCCTTGGAAACAAAAAAAATTATAATAATAATGATTATATAAAATAAATTGGTTAATTGAGAGTATTTAAGAAAATACATATTGACAAGTGTGTACGAAAAATATACATATAAATAGGATCCTAATAAGAATAAGAATAGTATTTTTGGGGATTTAGAGAGAGATAAGGAGAATAAATTCAGAATAACATGTGTTTTAGTGGTGTGTAATTGGAGAAAGGTGATTGTTTATAATTATGGAATGGTTTTTATGTGTTAAAATATTATTTAACTTATTATAATAGAGGGGCACATTGCAGTAAAATCAATTTTAACTAATTTCAATGAATAGTTATTATTGAGTTATATTTGGTTAATTTTTAAATCCTCACTAAGTCAAAATTCAACTTAAAACCACAAATTTAATGCATTGAATCTAAAAATAAATTTTCCTCTAAAAATATTTTATTTTTCAGAAAATGTATTAAATCATTTTATAAACAAAATATAATATTTAAATACAGTTACCCATTAAATATAATTTTGATCAAATAAAAATTTTAACTTTTTTTAATTATTCTCTCAAGATAATGATTTCATAAAATCACAACGCATATATAATGGAAATTTTCCCTTTTTGACTAAACAAAAATATTTTTCAGGAAATTGTTAATAATTATCCAAATGTTAATATGGTTATTCTATTTACATGAATAGGTATTTACTTTTAAAAATTACACATCACTATATGAGAAGTTTAACATTTCTAAAAATATATATTCAATGATAAATAATAGTTCTTATGAAAAAGTAAACTATATAACTGGTTTTAAAATTGATTTTGTCTTTATTATTTTATATTATCATTTTAAAAAGTGTTTTTAAATTTTATCATGGAAATAATTTTTATTTAATAAAAAAAATTTGGACATAAAATATAATTTTAATATAATATAACTATATTTATCGTATTTAAATGAACTATTTTTGGGTTATCCTTCATAATCCATATAGTCGCATTAGTGGTAATTCATAGTGATAAATAATATAATGTCTATTATTTATTAATATTGACAATTTCTAGTTGACATATAGTCCAATATTCATAATTTAGACAAACCATATTTCCTTATAAATACAACATCATTATCATGAAATCATTCACTATATACAATAGGTAAATAATCAGCCATTTATATTGATTCTTTTTTTAGAAACTATCCTTATTTTTACACACATTATGGTTGGAGTGATTATTATTGGTGGAATTCATGCTTATTTTGTTTCTTCTTGTAAATTTTATCTTATTATATGTTCTTCTTCCTTTAATAACACTTCATATAGTAGTATATATCAATGCCTCATTTGTAATAGTCATATGAAATGTAATAATATTCAACAATCTCATAATAAAATGGTAATTTTAAATGAAGAGTTTATATATAAATAAAATAGAATATGTTTTATATTTTGTAGTACATACACTCCCGTATTAAAAAACATAATCCAAATAAATGTTGGGAGTAGACTTATGAACACTATAATGTGATTTGTGGAGGCTGACCTTGTTTTTGTATCCAAAATTCCTTATATCATTCCCTAAGCCTGACATTATAGAAATTATAAATAGATAACATATTGTTGAAATATATTCTATAATAATATCTACATTGCAAGAATTATAATTTATGATGTGATACTTAATATCCACGTTTCATGATAAAAAATATGGATATTTTTTTGGGAAAATCAATGGAATACAGATAATTACCAAGGATCACTAATTCTTTACCAACATTCATTCTCTTGTCATATAATTGAAAAATTATCAACATAATTTGTATACAAACATTGGTCGAGAAAACATATTTTCCCATTATTGTGCTAAATATATTAGAATATTGTTTCTTACTGTTAATCTATCATAATTATCCCCTAATATGAAAATTTCCCATGATTTGGATTTTTTAACGTCCCCGTTTTGGGTGCCTAATAGAATTGCCCCGTACACTATTGGTCACATGGCCTAAAGCACATTTCCATAAATTCTAGAGGCTTTTGACTAGCATTGAGGGCCTTGGGTGTGATAGTTGGGAAACTATTCCCTCATTGGAAGATTAAAGAAGTAGTATGAAATTTATAACAGTAGCAGATGCAAAAATAATACCATACAATAGTACACAATAAAAAAATGATGATAAATATACAACTAAAGCATATATATATATATCTCATTAATGATGCATGTATCATGTTACTAGGATAGTATCCAAATAAGTCAAAATGTTGGAATATAGTACTAAACCAATTCACAATGTAAAAAAAATAATCTACACCTCGGCATCACAAGCCGCAGCATGGTCCCATGCTCTATTTCTCTAAAATAGTAAAGTACCTGATATATAAGGGTTTTTTCCATTATCTATACCTAAAGCAATATAATTTGTTTAGTCCCAAAAGCATGACCCAAACCGAGTGTGATAAGGATCCCAAAATGAAAGCACCAAATGATCTGTAACTAATAGTCTGTTAATGTATATCTTAGGTAATAAGATAAAATAAGCAATAAAGAAAGAAGTAGTAATATTTAAACATTCCTACAGTTTCAATTACAGTCATTTACATTTGTCAATTATTCAACCAAACAAAAAATATCAACTGTCTCAGAAGTTCTCACAACATATGCCCTCTTTTTCAACCAATCAATCTCAAATATCCTTCTAGGTATAATCTCATTTTCTATCCCCTCTGGTTCTTCTTAGACAAGGATAAAACAACCTCCTGGGTAAGATCACATGGTCTAACCCCTTTGTCTCATGTAAACAAAGATTCTATGAGGAAGCACTCAACATCAATTCCCCGTATAGCCTTTTAATGATAAGCTATAGATACTCTATGGAACAACTCAATGTCAATTCCCCTTGTGGTATAATAATGGTATCATTAGAAACTATAAGGGAGCACTCTACGTCAATCTCCACTCTGGTCTCACAGAATGATAATGAATAATAGACACTATTGGGAATCCCTCAATGTCAATTCCCTCTATGGTCTCACTACACGAGGTTCCCAAGACCTTGTGTAAGGTAATTATGCACAAACGATGCTCATCAACCAAAGTAAACCTAAAATTACTACTGGGAAGAAGAATAAAAATAATATCACAACATCTTATAAAGCACTCCATCCTAAAAACAGCAGCCTTGGAAAGTAAGTATCCTAATAGGAAAAACTAGATCGCCTAGTAAGTCTCAAATCAAACATGGGGAAACACCTCCTTAGCCTAAATAAATAACATTTTTACCCACAGGAGCCCTAACTCAAGGGAACATGCATAGTCGGCATCAACATGGTTAAAATCCCTAAACATGCAATACCTCAATCTAGGGTATTGGGGACTTTTCGACATAATATTCAAAAACTAACATTTTAAAGGAAAAAACCACCTACCTTGGAATTGTATGGTCGATATACTATAGTGTTGGTCCTTTAATATTCATAGAATGAAGTAGATCATGGATATTCCAATGCAATCGACAACGGTTAAATCGGATAGTTGGCATTGGGTCAGGGGCTCAGAGTTGAATCGTCAGCTTTGGTCACTATTGGACGAGACAAGCTGAGAAGAAGTGATTTTTGTGAACGAGACGCGACACTAGTCCGATTATACAATTAAAAAGAATAGTACATGACATGTCATTTAAAGGGACACAACATGTATATTCCTTCATCCGACCCTACTTTAGTTGGTCTCCAAGTCACCCCACAAGACCTAGTACTCCGCCGTTACATGACTAGTACATGTTCAGCTGTGGAAACAGGGTATAGATCACGTAATCCTATGTACACCACCTGTACTCCTTAAATTTCTAGAATCTAATCTTTTTCTCAAAAACCATAGAAATAAAATCCATACTTGGAAAGAAGTTTGGGTTCTTAAAAAAATCAACTCTTAAATAAATTCGTCACCGAATTTCTCTAGCAAGGCGGCATAGAAGATGATTCCTTGACTAGATCCAGCCACTAAGATCATACATCAGCCTCCCTATCCCATTCCCTGTCTTGTAGTCACCCATGATTACATAGCACTCATAAAAGAGGAACATATGATCCATAGAGATCCCTTTCACAGGGATCACCAATCCTGATAGGATGCTCCTCAAATGATGCATCCACCTCTAGCTCAACCACCTTAGGTTGAAATACATGTGATGAGTCTGAGAAGTAACGACATAGCTGAGAAACGTGGAAGAGGTCATTCATTGCTCGGTACCTCTGATGTAACTGAAACTGATAGGCTACCGGCCCGACCCTCAAAATACCTCAAATGTGTAACATATCTCATAGAAATCTTGCCTGGTCTCCTAAACCTCTAGTGTCCCAACATCTTTGTGACATAGTAGAAGACCTGGTATCCGACCTCTAACTCTAGAGGTCATCTCCTTCAATCTGCATAATACTTCTGCCATGACTGTGCAGTAACCTTCATCTTCCAAATCAACTCTTATTGCTTCATGGTCTCCTAGAGAATACGAGTTCCCAACATAATAATTGATCCTACCTCAAACCAACATATGGATGATCAGTAATGACTACCATAAAAATCCTCATAATGATTCATCTGAATAGTTGATTGGAATCTAGTATTGTAGGAAATATCCACAATAGGTATGTGTTTCTCCCAAGAACATCCAACATCTAGGACGCATGATCGATGCTTGTCGTCGAGCACCTGAATCGTACGCTAAGACTGCCCATCCGTCTGGAGATGGTAAGATATTCTTAGAAGTACTGATGAGCCCAATGCCCTATATAGCCCCTACCAGACCCATGATTTAAAATGGGCATCCCTATCTGAAATGATGCAGTGTAGAACTACATTTAAACGTACAATCTCTTGGATGTACAATCTTCCAAACTCATCAAAACTAAAGGTCTCCGTAATTGGAAATAAGTGTGAAACCATTGTGATTATTTCAATGATTACCCAAAAAACATCATTCCCTAAAGTCAAACTTATAAAACCTATCATGATGTCCATCACAACGTCATTCCACTTCCACTCGGGAATGCTTAACAACTTCAAAATCTTTGTTGGTCACTAATGCTCCGCCTTCACCTGTTGAGATGTGGAACAACTCATGAGCAAAACAACAACATCATTCTTCAAACTGGGCCACCAATATTGATGGTGTAGATCTCGATACATCTTGGTGACCGAAGGATGAACTATCCAAACTAAGGAATGAATCTCCCACATCCACACCTCACGTATGTCTTATGACACCCACAGACGCCCATGAAAAGGAAAGATCGCATACACGCCTATGGTCTATCTAAGAATAGTTTCTTCCACTGACACACTCTCCCATAGGAGTAGGCCTTCAAAATTTGATATCTTACTTATTCACACTTTATGTAGTAGAGTAAAGGTAACACCTAAAGAAGAAGGAAATGTCTACCCCTGTCTATCGTACTCTTACAAATGCATCTGAGAGTACTGATCCATAATATCCCGCTCACTACTAGCCTTATGAACTACCTATATCTATGTCCTCCTAGTCAATTCATCAGCTACTACATTGCCTTTCCTAAACGTGAATTAAAGATAAAAGTCAGAAGACTGAAGGCAGTCAACCAACCTTCACAGGCTCAAATTCAGATCATGCTGAGTGAAGATATACTTGATACTTTTTTGGTTGTTTAAAACCATGAAATTTTCTCCCAACAGATAATTTCTATGAATGTGTATGGCATGAAAAACTGCATCCCACTCAATATCATGCATCATGTAATTCTTCTCATATGAACCCAATTGTAGAGACACATACGCAATGACTCTTTTCCCTTGCATTAGCACTTCTCTTATACCGATACCTAATGAATCACAATAAATAGTATTGATGTTTTCCATCATTGTAAATACTAGTATCAGTGCAGAATTAAACCTCCATTTTAGCTCATGAAAGTATGACTCACATGAATCTAACCATAAGTACATCACACCCTTCTTAAGAAGGCTCGTTAGTGGCACTGCATAGCATGAAAAGTCTTGTTTAAAATGTATGTACTGTCCATCCAGACCTATAAACCTTCATACCTCAAATACAATCCTCAGATACTCCCAGGAAACTATTGCTCTCACATTCGTAGGGTCCACTAATACTTTTATCACTGAGATAACATGACCCAAGAAGTGAATCTAGTCCATCAAAAAGTGTCATATTGAGAGCTTAGCATAAAACTGATTCTCTCTCAATGTACTAAAAATGATCTCATGGTGTGTGGAAGGGTTGTGTAGAGTGTGATAGTACTTCAAGATACAGTGCTTGAAGACTACCATGAATGAATCCAAGTATGGAAGGAACACTCGGTTCATCAGTGCCATAAAAACTTCAGGCACATTCGTGAGACCGAACAGCATAACCACGTAATTGTATAGACCATACCAGCTCTAAATGGCTATAAAAGTAATATATTATGGTCTAATGTCCAACTGACGACAATCAGATCACATGTCAATCTTAGAGAATAGCAGGGATCATCGACACTGATCAAAAAGTTCATCAATCCTCAGGTAGGGATATCATTTCATCACCGTCATCTAGTTCAGCTTCTGATAATCCACACAATGTCTGATGGTATCATCCGCCTACTTCCCAAAAAATGATATGAAAACCCCAAGAAGATGTGTTGGTTCAGATGAATCCCTTTCCCTATAAATCCTCCAATATCTTCTTGAGCTCATGTAACTCTAGTGTACCTATCCTATAAGTAGGAATGGACACCGGTGCCTCTCCTGAAACATCCTCAATAAAAATGTCCACATCTCACTCTAGAGGAAAACCTGAAAAGTCCTCTGGAAAGACAATACTGAACCGATCAACCAATGGTGGAAAGTCCAACTACGATGTCCCTTGGTCATCCAAATACAGACTAGAAATCTGGGATGTAACTCCGCCAAACCCCTAATGCTCTAGCCCTGCTCTACATTTTTGGAAATCCCATAAACATGGAATGTTATCCCAAGAAATAGCAGGTACATGATTCTTTGTTCTCAACTCGAGTTTTTCTACACGACTAACCCAAATGGTTATCCTAGAATGAGTCAACATAGTGTATGAATGCCCGATAGGGGGTGTAGTAGAATAATTTCACCAACCTGTGTTGTTAGTCACACTGACAGATATATGGGTTAAACTACATGGCATGTTCTATCTTGACATGACATGTATAACCTATGTTTCATATATTAGTGTCGTTAGTCACACGGGTGGTCACATGGTCTTTACAACACAGTATTTATTTCTGATACACAACATGTTCCTTCAGGGATTTCCCAACACCATGTATCTTCTCACATAGTTAGTAACACAGTTATAGACTACACGGTGTGTTCACTATGTATGTAGCGTGTACTTAAGAAGAACTATTCATTCCAATATAGAAGGATACAAGGCATGTATTTTGCAATACACTATGTGTATTATTGGTTTTTCCAGACAGTAAGCCTCAGGAACTACTCCAGTACCCATAAAAACCCTGAAACAAACATTAATTTGCCAAATTCAGATCCATGAGGGCCCATTATCCCCGTGAATACAAGCTTGTCATCTTATACATGTCATATAAAAGCATAATGTTGCAATTATCCACCAAATTATGATCCATGAGGACTCATAACACCTCAAGAACAATTTTTTGGCGTTAATTCAAAATAAACCTTACACAATCCAATACCCTATTAAAAAATAAATTATTCTATCAAGTTATATATCACAACCACTTGCATATATAGAATAAAATATATCACAACAACAGGATATCACTAATAAACACTAAATGGAATGAAACAAATTCATGACATGTGATCTGTAGAATGTTCCTATATAATGCGTGATATGGAATACCCTCATCTAATCAGGTTGCAAAAAAAATAGAACCTCAATAATATCAACAATAACAGCACAAAACATGTGAATCACCCAATGGTGAAACCAAATCAACTATAACAATTTCAAAACCAATAATATTGCAATAATCGAGGTAAATTAGCTTATCCCTAAACATAAGATAGCTACACTCGAGAAGATCTTATTAACAACTACCTATATTGTCCTATCCCTGACTATAGTCTCCAAAAAGCAAGTTAGGACTAATAGAACCTACATGTGGTACAACTTTGTAACATCCCTGTTCTGAGTGCCTCCCAGAGGTGACCCATACCCAGTTGGTTACATAGCCCAAAGCACATTTTCCCAAACTCCAGTGGTTGTCGTCTAGCAGCGAGGGCCTTGGGTATGATATTGGGGGAACTATGCCCTCATTCACATAGTAATGCAGTGGAATGAAATAGATTATAGTAGAGAAAGCTATAATAATACCATACAACAGTAAACAGTCAAAAACTATAGATAAATACGAAACTGCCACATTTATATAAATCAACAATGATGCATTTCACAAGTATCCATGAATGAATCCAAACAAGTCCCAATGCTGGAATATACTACTAAAACAGAGTATAAAGGAAAACAAGTAAAAAAACACATCAGCATCGAAAGCATATACTTGGTCCCATGCTCTCCAGCTCCACAACAGTTATGTACCTGACATAGAAGGGCACTTTCCAAAATCTATACCAACAGTAATATAATCAGTTTGGGCCCAAAACCATCACCCAAACAGGGTGTGAGACGAATCCTAAAATGTGACCACCAAAATATATATGAATATCAGTCAATGTAGTTTTATGGATAGTAATAATCAAAATAAAGAAATAAAAAAAGGAATTAATCAAAAGTAAATAGTCCAATAGTTTCAATTACATTCATTTACAATCATCAATTATTCATCCAACTAAAAACAGGAAACCATCTATGATGTTCTGAAAGCCTATCCCCTATGGTTCAACCAATCAATCTCATGTAACCCTCTAGGTTAGTTCTCACAGCCAAAACCATCTGGATCAACTTATACAAGGATACATCAAAATCCTAGGTAAGCTCACATGGTTTAACCCCATTGGTCTCATGAAAAAAAGACTCTTTGTCGAAGAACACTCTTTCAGTTCCCCCTAAATCCTTTTAACAATAATCTACAGTCTCTCTAAATAAGCACTCCACATCAATTCCCCAGTGGTCTCGTAAAGGTAACTATAGACACTCTGATGAAGCAGTCAACATCAATCCCCCCTATGGTCTCACCCCATGATTTGGAATAATATACACTCTGGGGGAGATGAAAAAGTCAATTCCCTCTATGGTATCATTACCCCAAGTTCCCACAAACCTGGGTAAAGAAATCGTACACAAACGATGTTCAGTAGCCAAAGTAATCCTAAAAGTACAATTTGGCTAAAAACTACAATGCATATCACAACATCAGATAGAGCACTCTATCCTAACAACACTTTCCATTGAAAGAAACCAACATAATAGAAAAAACTAGACCACATGGTCAATATCAAATCAAACATGGGAAAATGCCTCTATAGCATTGAATAATAACTCTATTTACAAACAAGATCCCTAACTCAAGCATACAAGCATTGAAGGTATGAACAGGGATAAAATTCCTAAACACAGAATACCCAATCTAGGGTATTGGGATATTTTGCTCATTATATTCAATGAATTACTATAGAAAGGCACATACCACCTACCACATAATTGTACTATTGATATACTCTGAAATTTTCCCTCAAATCGGCCTAGAATGATTTAAATTGTGGTGATTCCATCAAAATAGACCACGGTTAAATCGGAGAACGGATGATGGGTTAGGGTCTTGGAGAATAATTGTCGGCTTCGGTATCTCGTGGACAAGATGCGTTTAGAAGAAGTGTTATTTGTTAATGAGATGCGACCCCGGTATGATATAACAATTAAAAAGAAAAGTACATTGTGTGTATTTTAAAAGTACACGGTGTGTATATTCCATTATCGAGCCCTGATATAGTTGTCTCTATGTTACCCCACAAGGTCATGTACATGGGTGTTAGATGGCCAGTACATGGTAACTTTTGTAAACTGGGTACACTATGTGTACTCTTTAGTACACAGTATGTACTCCTAAAATTTCCAGATTCTCCCATTTTTCTAAAAAAACCAAAAATGAAAAACCCATACCTGAAAAGAAGGTCCAAGTTCTTATAGATTTTAATGAAATAAAATAACAAAATTAATCATTATAATTGTAACCAAGAATGATTCTGTCATTACTATTTAATAATAGCATGTCGTAATTAAATTTTTCTTGTACATGCCTAATTATTATTTATGTTTCCTCTATGTTTGATTCATTTAGATTAATATAATGACAATAACATAATGTAATAGAGTATACAATGACAGATCTTATAGTTTTATGATAGAGTGATATTATTTTAAAAATTAATATGTACTTTGTTTTCACATGTTTCCCAGAACCATGTTTACAAAACATAATATCAACATTTATTGGTGGAAAAAAAATCCTTGGAATCATCCATGAAAATCATTTATAGAAGCTCCTTATTTCCTTTTTTCTGAGTGAAACTTTTATTTATTTTCAAAAATTAAGTAGATAATGAATAATAACACTCAATGCATTGACAACAAAATGTTAAACATCATTTAATCATAAATTTCATGACATTTAATAACAGCATCTCATACAAAACATATTTAATTAATGTTAATAATAAAATTATTGTACCTATTTTCATGTTATTCATATATAAAATTAATCAATTTTCCTTATTATTAATAATAAAAAACATATATCTAATTGTATATTAATGTTTATTTAAAACTGTATATAATAATATTCATATAGTCTCAAGTCACATAACTAGGGAAAAATACTCTTCAAAATAAACAACTACCCCCGATTTCATGAGATTACAAATATATAATTACTTATTTTGTGAAATCTAAACATGATTAATTTTCTTCATTATAGAAATAAACATTTATATGAGAAAATTATTTACTACATGTTGTGGAATAATAACCTATGTTTCTTTTATTCAAATTTTATTAAAATTTTCATCCATAAATTTGATAACTCAATATCATCATCTATTTCTCAAAATAATTATATTTTAAACTATGAGATAAGTGATTTATCAACCCCTAATGTTATGTTTAATATATTTTGAACATAATATTTCTAATTTCAATATTATTATCAATTTAAACATATTATTTAATGATAAAAAATGAATTGATTTTATTTGAGTCTTAAATTTCTAAATGTAAGGAAAATATAAATAAATTTATAAAACATTATTTTAACCATAATATTCGTTCCTGTTATAAATTTTTTAAATAACAATTATATATTTTATAACTCACTGTGTATATGTTTATAAAAATAAAATGATGATTCTTTTTCAATATATTTTAGATCATTTAATTCAACCAACTGTAATGTATCCTCTTGGACCATTAAATGATAAAACTAAAATCTTTTTATCACATATTCCGAAATATGGTGTTTTGATCATAAGTTAGAATGGAATTCCAAAATACATGAATTATTTCACAACTTTTTTTCTTATTTCACAAATAATTGGGTTCCCAATTATATTCTAGGTGGAATTAATATTTCTATTGAAAATGTAAAATTGTACATAAATCATATATGAATAATAATTAATTATTTTTGTACTCAATGAGAAATATTCATCCCATCTCTAGTAAATTTTTATTTTTCTTTTCTAATGCGCCAATTAATTAAGGATTTTGGGATAAATATATTTTTTATGATTATATGAGTCTTTATATATGTCTTAAATGTGTTTCTTATGTAATAATTTACATTTTCAATCCTTATCATCAATATATATAGACCATGTTCTTTCTCAACATCACATACAAATAATCTAAAAATCTATGTGACCTTGAATTTATTATTTATAAACACTTTGTTCTTTTATCTACGAAAAGTCATCATTGATCATAATAATTAACAAATTACTCCGTATTTATTGATATCAAATCTTCCCTCAATGATCAATGTTAACGATATAAATAGTTATTTTAGATATATCTAAATTTATTTTAATAATGTTACTACTTTTCCTTATAAAATGTTGGTCAGACCACATTATACTTAGTTTTCAGTTGTAATATATTATATAGAATGTGTGATTATACATTTTGTTGTTAATTATAACATATCATTGGTTACATAGATTATTATCATCCACACAATTATGTAAAAATTATTTACGATGATTTAAAATAATGATTATATTAATGGTTGTTCATTGTTCATCAATAAGAAATTTTCCAAATATTGAACATTTTATGATGGAAAATTATTCTCTAATGATATATTCTAGACCATCATCAAAATTTTTTATTATAATTATAATGATTTTATTGTTCCCATCAACATATAAATAATCCTTGATTTTGAATTTGTGATCTTAATCACATCCATTCTTTTTTTCCTTTAACTTATATGGAACTATGCCCATAAAAAACAACTATGGTGGCAGGCGGGATTGGGTGTGGGTCGCTGGTCATGGAGTAAAGTCCCCAAACCATTTCTTGTTGTTTATTGTTTATATATAAAACCACCTTTTACATAAAACTATGATTCTTGGTGATCTCTAAAACTATATTAAATTATTAAAAAACATTAAGTATAATTATTCCCCATTTCATATGATTGTGATTTTTGTTGTTTATATTATAATGATTGTACTATATGAAATATTTTCATGTATTCTGAATAATAAAATAACAATAATAAAATTTATTTTTTACATAATCAATTTCATTAAATAAAATGATAAATTTTCCTGTAATTATTTCCATAAATTATTTGGTATATTTATTTGGTTCTTTAGATCATCCTCAAACATCCTTTAAGAATGAAAACTAGTCTTCTTGTAGAATATATTAAACATATAATGACTTCTCTTTTAATTATTTTTTCAACTCAATAAAGTTAAATTCTTTTTTTAACTATTTATCCCCATCAATTCAAGTATATATTTATTGATAGATATGTTGTTCCATAAATTATAATCATTTTCCAATATTTAAATCAAAAAATATCCTTGATCTCTTACTGGATAAATTTATTTACATGTAAATTTTTTTGAGGTTCAACACATATTTAGGCACTTCATTTCACTTGGAATGTGAAACCATTCTTTATGATGATATTTTAAAATAACATTGATGTGGTGTTTTTCAAGCTTCTAATCTCTATCCATGTTTTACAAATGCTGTTTCAAATACATTTATTATTAAATTAGATAGATAATCAACTATTATTTTTTTATTATGACTACAAATTATTATTTGGATGAGTTCATTTATTAAATTTAGGTGTTTTATCATTTACCTCTGAAATTTGGTTGAAACCACTTCTCATTTTATTTATGGTACTTTTGGTATCATGAAATATTTTTTTTATCATAGATAATTTCTAGGTTCTCTTTTCATTATTACCTGAATCCCACCGCTAATATGGAAAGTATTATTGACTACAACTATGTAGGCATATCTAACAAATTTGAGGAATTTTCGTTAAGCACCTGTACATGCACACAAATCTCCACGAAAAAGTGTTGAACAAAAAACACTAAGTAAACATGCATAAATACCACTAAAATACAAACATATAGTAACAATATAATACAGTATTGTAAATAGGGCCCAAATAAATGCCCAACAAAAAGGAAAAGTACAAGATATTGAAATTCATCAGTAGAAAACCCTACTAGAATGGTCGGTATTGAAAAATCTGCCCAGATTCACTAAAGCACACCACACATTTTAGGTCCTCTCCCAATGAACCACCTGGTCATAGTCTACCAAGGACTCTTTCAAAGCAACAATAATCTTCAAAAGACACTACACATAAAGGATAACACATGCAGGGGTGCATATAACAAGTCTTAGTTGGGAACCCAAAACCATAATTGAAAATACCACTATGAAATACATGAATTTTACCACGAAGGAAAACCCTGATGTACATCACAAAGAAAACTAACATAGTAATCCATAAAGGAAACCCACGAAGTACATATCAAAGGAAACAAAAAAATTACAGTCAATATACTCAGCTCACAGATGTATTTGTCTAAAGCATGAAGTGAAGGATTTCTAGTTGTATATCAATGGTCCCTTACTCTTTATGAAAATATAAGTGTCTATGGATTATGGAGTGTTGATGGTTCATAGAGCATCTATGGTGCATGGGGCATCAATGGAACATAGAGAATTGATGTTTCGTAGAGAAACAATGGTTCTTGGGGTGTCGATGGTGCACAATGCATCAATGGTTCATGGGGAATCAGTGGATTCCAGAGCATTGATGGCACATAGAGTGTTGATGGGTCATGAATCCCCCACATCACATAGTCACGAAGATCACATATTCATATCCATCCATAGGATTCCACTCATAGAACACATGTTATGAGAGTTCATACTCTTCATTCCATTATTTTTTTTATCAAATTTACAATAAAACTCACATAGAGTATCTAAAATATACCATATCATCTAGAGGTCCCAACATAGTAAATAACTCATCGAACATGTACGCAATTTAAATGTTAGGACTTTTTTTCTAAAGATAATCCTCCCAGTTCTAGTTCAGGTCTGATGCGATCCAGCAGTCTCTAAATGGATGACCCAACCCAGTCCGATCCAAACCATCGTGGAACACTGGGCCACTGTATAATCACTAATTCCTCGGTCTAGCTCAACATGTGCGGACTGGTGTGTGTATTCCAGATACGACCCAAATAAACTGCTTCTAACCGGTCAATTTTGCGATAGACTGTGGTTCACTTTTCCAGTCCGCATTCCCTGCACAAACTAGCAGCTCCACCATGGCCCCCTCAACAGATGTGGTTTTTAGCCACATAAATGCTCTTCCATGATGTATGTGCACTCCATCCTCCCCTGTTTTTGCAGTCACCACCAAGGCTACCTCCGTCCACCACACCAGCATGTGGTTTCCATTGCATACTACTGGGAATTATTTCCACCACTATTTTTGGTGTCCTTGCTCCACAGCTCTAGTGCACCTTTTTTTAAAATGGATCCCCTTACGTGATCCATGGGTTTCATACCTCACTACCATGGGCGTTTATCCACCTTTCATACACATTGGTCATCCAATAGTATTTCTATCCTCCCAGATTATTGTGACATAACACTGAGGGTCCTATGGTAAGAAACACCATGAATAGGGATATAAGGATCATATAGAAAACCCAAATAACATATCTTCTCCTTTTTCATGTCATCCTTGATCTGTTTTTAATAGCGTCATAATGAAATTGTCAAAAAAAAATAACCAAGATCTATTCCATTTATTCCCACAATAACTATTTGTCCTCCAAGAACATTAGAACTACAGATAAACCTATTCATGGGTTTGTCTACGTTTATCTTTGATTCAATGAAGGGGATATGAAATCATGAAGAGATCGACACCCTACCTTGATGTTGGATTAGTAATTGATGAAGAGTAGGGTTCTATATCATTGTCGATTCTTGATCTGCCAACGTTCATCGTTGTTTTTCGGAGAGGTTTTCATCTCCATTCCTCATAGTAATTTATAGGGTTATGGAGATAACCCTACATTCTTGATAATGGTTATTAATTTTAAATAACACAACACATCGTCATATAAATTTTTTTATTAAAATATTTTAATTATTGTTGTGTCTGATTTATGACATTCACACTAGACCTGCGCTAGTCCACATTATTCCCCACATAATGTTAAGATTCTACACTTAATGAAATAGTTCCCTTGGATTTATAATATAGGAATATATTTAGACGTTATTCCCATTTAATGATGAAACTGCCCGAACACTTTTTTAAAAATAGATCATTTTTCATCATATCATTTTGGGAACATCGAGCCATGAAATTTCATGTCATCTCAGCACCTAGCCTCGTAATTTCAAAAATTAATTTATAAAAATAAAACTAGAGAATATACAAGTTATTAGATACTACAAATATTATGGATTTACATCATTGAATGCCAAGGCAATAGAATGTAAAAAATATTAGGCTAATGATCATGAATCTGAGCCTCTCGATCTCAAGTACTCTCTTATAGATTTATTGCCTTGACCAAATATACACTAGAGGAATTGAATACTAACAAAGGAACCACTCCTATAAATCATTATTATCCATCATGTACTCCGCAAATTCACCACATCATAAATTTTCATCTCTCCCTAGTTGATGATGTGCAATGGATCCTTCACATACCACCTTAACCATGACATGTGGAAGAAATCATTCTCCTGATGAAACATAGGGAGAATGGATAGGATGTATGCAACCTCCCTAACTCTACTCTGAATTTAAAATTTTCTTTTGTTTCTCAAAGATAAATTTTTTCCCTGATGAAATAGTTGTAATCCCCTTTTAGGTGAGACCCGAAGGAACACATGGTCTCCCACCTCAAACTCTAGAGGTCATTGCCTCCTATCATCAAATGACTTATACGAGCTCTGTGTAGTCCTCATTTACTCTTGGATGATCTGCACCTTCTCGGTGGTAGCTCATACCAACTATGGAACCATGACTGATGAATCTCTATGGATGGTCCATCATATTGATGACCTATATGGTCACCTGTACGAGGCCTTAAATGGTTCCATACCGATGGTGGAGTGGTATCTATTGTTAAATGAAACCCACACCAGAGTTAGGTGGTCCTACCAACTGTGTCCAAAGTATAGGATGCGAGAAAATAGCTTGTCCTCTAAAACCTGGATGGTCATCTCTGTCTAGCCATCAATTTGTGGATGAAACACCATGCTCGAGCACTACTGATTCCCAAATTCCACCTACAATCCCATAAAAAATTAGTATTTGAAACAAGCGTCGTAATTTGAGATGATGGTTGATGGAGCTCTATAAATCCAAACAATCTCATGTATATAGAGGCATACATGCTTCTCAACAAATATATGCATATGAATTGGTAAGAAGTGGTCTGACATGGTGATTCGGTCAATGATCACCCAGATTTTATCATGTCCCATGGCCAAGCGTGGTAAAAAAATTATGAAGTTCATCGATATTACATCCCACTTCCACTCGAGAACCTCAAGTGGTTGAGACAAACCCATTGGGACCTAGTGCTAATCTTTTACTTTCTGTCAAGTGATGCACTGAGAAATGAACTCTTCCTCCACCTTTTCATACCTTGCCACTATAAAAAATGTCAATGGTTTGGATACAACATTAATACTCCTCAATGTACAAACAAATGGGAAGTGGTAAACTCTCTCATGACCTCCTCCCTCAACATCACTGGTTCTACTTTTCACCCATTAAAAAATATGTTCTCCCAACCTATTGAATCTTTATTAGGGGATGCCCTATCGAAATATGATCATATGAAGACATGAAGTTGGTATACCTAATAAGTTCTTTAATGAGTCATTGTATGGTTGGAGGGGTAACTAGCATCAACTAGAGATAAGATACACCATACTCATTCAAAAAGGATATCTGAGACAAGGCTAACTGCATTCATTCCTCGTTCAGTTGTAGTGATCTAGATCTATGACTTAGAGAATCTGAAAAAACGTTCTCCTTCCAAAAAGTATAGACTATATTGAAGTCATGGTCCTAATGGAACCATATCAAATGAATAATTTTCATGTTAAAATCCTTTTTATTGATGTTATAATTGAGACTCTTGTGTTTAGAGTAGGTAGTAAACTACTAGCCCATCAGGTAGTGTTGTCACATCATCAATGTAAAGACTTCTATTTCCAACACCATATCATGGGTCACATAGTTTTTCTCATGCTGCCTCAACTATCATGAAAAATAGGAAATCACTACATTATCCAACATCATGAAACAACCAAGTTAGTCCCATGATTCATAATAGATCATCATGTACTCAACACCCTCCTCAAGAAATATTACAATTGGAGATCTCATCAATCACAACCTCAGATGTAGAAACATTTAGGGAACTTCTCAATCCACCCAATAGGATATCCCTTTTATGTTCATACAATCAAGGATGCTTATTCTCTAGACATGTGGGGTATGAACCTCTGATAGTACCCATCCAACCAAAGGAAACACCACACCTTAGTAACATTATTATTGGCTCCCAAAAAAACACCAAATCATTATTTTCTGGATCTATGACCACTATTGCCTCTGAAATGACATGTTCTTGAATGTGGATATCCTGAATCTAGAAGTAACAATTCTATAGCATCCAATAAATATGGTGCTCTCGGAGAGTGTCTAGGACCATCCTCAATTGTATCTCATCCTTCTGCATAGATGTTCAGTACACTAGGATTTCATCAATGATGACCTCAATGAATCAATCTATATAATGATGGAAGATCCTAATTAGGAGTCCCATGAACACTGAAGGTGTATTCATTAAGGAAAATGGCATAACTATGTACTCCTAGTGGTTGTGCCAACATTTGAAGGAAATATTCAAGAAGCTATAATCTTTTAAATGAATATGGGGATATCTAGATCAGAGTTCTATCTTTGAGAACCAAGTCACTCCCTTCAGCTGATCAAAGAAGTTGTTAATACTGAGAAGTGGATACTTATTCCTCATGGTAACCTAGTTCATTCCCCATATGTCCACTAATAATCACATGCCCTCATCTTCCTTCTTAGAAAACAATTATACAAATGTCCAAGATAAAACACTAGGTCATACAAATCCCATCATCTGAATGTCCTCTAGTTGTACCCTCAACTCATAAAGTACTATGAGAGCCATTAGATATGAATCTATAAGTATTGGTGATGTATTGAGGTAAAAATCAATATAAAATTCAACCTCTCCATGGGGAGGTAACCCAAGGACATCCTCCGAAAATTTGTCCTCATACCCATCCACCGCTTCTGGAAACTAAGGACTTGTCTCATCCACTAAACTAAGGGTCATTCTATCCATTTGGTGTGACATCGAAATCACTGTCCTATGTGCGAGTCCATCCTATGTTGATTGGGATTCCTTTTTTAAACCAATGAAAACCTGGTCCCGCCTTAGTGGAATCTCCTCACTGTGTGCCAAAAGTAGTAAATCTTGTATGGATAGTGGATAACCATCCCATACCAAGGATGTCGTTATATAGCCTCATAACTACAACTATGAGATCCAAACTGATGCTCTCAAACCCAGAATTAAGGGAACACCATCGAAAACCGTGTTTGATCAATGAATCTCATCTCGTACGAGTCTATTAGGATTTGGATCAAGTCAAAATACCCATTGGAATCACCGTTCCTCGAAAAGGGTCATGGTGAGAAGAGAGTGATTGGCACATATTTTTATCAAATAAAAATCTTGGGTGAAAAATGCATAGATCATACCTCTAATAATCTCTAGAGAACTGGGTTCATAAGCCTCTGTCACCTAATGAAGGCCTAATACTAGTCCACCAGCTCTCTGAGCCCATGGTGGACCAGCTGGGGTGGTGGTGGTGGTAGACCAAACCCCCGCCAACCACCTACTACTCATGAACGTCCTATGATTCATCTTCCACATAGTATACTGCTCTATTCTTGGATTCTTCTATATCTTTACAGACCCTAGATGATCTCTTGACCGATCATATGATGGGTTGGAAAATCTATATCCATATGTCCTCTCTCACTGCATGGGCCACACATTTTCCTAGGGACATCCCCTAATATGTATGATCAACTTGTATCTTTATCGTACCAATCATCTACCTAATGCAAAATATTCGTCTACCTAGTTCCCAATGGTAGCTCATATTGTCAGTGTCTTCTCTTCTAGAAAGCTCTTTACTAGTAGAGCTCTCTCTTGTACCCTAGAATTTGTAGGAATCATAAAATATATAATGGTTTCCCTAATCTCTCATTGTAGACCCTACTCAATGGTCCGGGACCTGATGAATAAGCCTTCCACCATATCCATGGTGTAGCGAGAATGTTCTGTCAACCACGACGAGTACTCCACTACTATCATGCTGCCCTACTATTGATGCAAAAGGACCTATTTAGGTAGAAACTGTAACTTCATTGGAAACAAGTCCTCCAAAATTATATGCTATAATTCTATCCATGTGAGGGTAGTATTATAAGTTTTTTCATTCTTTAAGGTCAATCGTAACCCCCTTGAGCCTTGTAGAGGACCCACGACTATGAATACCATTTATTTAAGAGGTTTCCAAACTAGGAGGAAGACCCAAAAAACTGCCTCCACTCAATCCTAATCAACATGGAGGTCCAACTCAACACTAAACTTGGGAGGTCTATCATGGCCCATCCTCCGGGGCCTATGCTATGACTACCCCAACCCTGCCTCCAATAGGCCAGGGGCTGGTGACTAGCACCGGAAAGGCATATCCCTAAAACCAGGAAGGGATCTCCTTTAAAACTAAATACTCACCCAACCAAGAACACATCAAGATACAAACGCAATATAAACAATAAAGTAAACACGGTGTGTACAGTAAGTAAAAGGGCCAGAATACAATCCCAACTAGAAAGTACTAGTAAAAGTGAAAAATAACATCTCCAATGAAAACCTGCCAAGGACCCTATCAGATGGTTAGGTAAAACTCTCAAACGGTCATCCCTGCGGATCGTCTCATCTAAATTCCACCTCTGATCATCCTCCATTCTGTTAACCTCAACCACGATCATCATTTTCTATCGTCTGCACAAGACATAGTACGATACGATAGTAGCCCATGCAGGGGTGAGTATAACGATACTCATTAGGGACCCTAAGACCCTTGTAGGTCTCTTAGTGTTCCACAAAGGAAAACCCACAAAGAATGAAGTAGTAGTCATCACACTACTTATGTCTTTGACCAGACATTTTCCTATGTTATAAAGACATACAATAGTACACCATGATGAAATAAGTACAACATAGGTAACACCACAAAGGTAGAAGTACCACATAGGAGAATATAATAATGTTAAAGACTCATCTCACACTATGTATAAGTGATGTATATAAGTACAAATGATCATTCACGATGTTATATCATATTATTATGTCATGAGGCATTGTTGCTGATTATACAGAGTCTAACCCACACAAGATCGACAAGTAATAACGCCCGTAATGTCCCACACAAGATCCGACCCACACAAAATCATTATGCACTGACCCACACAGGATCATTGAGCATTGACCCACACTAGATAAGTATGCACAGACCCATATAGGATCGCTGAGCTCTGATCCCCACAGGGTCTAACCCACACAGGATCGGTTTGCACAGACCAATACAGGAACGTTTAGCATAGGACCACACAAGATCGATAGGTACTAGCCCCTAAAATGAACCACAAATGATCCGAACCACCCAGAGATAATAGGTAACTAACCTCCATATTATCCATCTCTATTCTCTACCTCACTACAAGCCACTGGATTCCTCACACCTGGTGCGCTCGAGGTTTGTAGAATCGGTCCCTTGAGATATTGATTGTACCTCAACTATAACTAAGATCCACAAAGTTGTAAAACAAATGTATGTCACATCATAACGGACCCAACACAACAGATGGCGTGTCAATCAGATGTTTGGTCTGTAATATATAATTGTTTCTGCTTTGAGGGCCCAGTTGTATTCAGGTTTGATCCAACCCGACTGTACTCCATCATTATACAAAACTCAATTGGAGTATACCAAAAGGTCCATATCGATCCAAGGATTCTAGTGTCGTAGATGGTTCATCAAATAGAGTCCTAGTTCTCAAGATAAGGCCAAAAAGGAAAAAATGGGTCTGGATGAGCCTGTTTCCGGTCCGACCTAGTCGGACCTACCCGCCATGACCCGACCTATGCCAACCCAACCTAGTTCTGGTCAACCCGACCCAGATGGTCAGTGACACAGAGGGCTCGGCCCATTGGGATAGAGTCTAGCCTGAACCGCATAGTGGGGAGGCTGGGCCTAGCCTGCTGGGTGCGGTCCACTGGGCGGTCCGCGGTGCAGCCCCTGGTATAGTGGCCGGCCATGGCAGGGTCCACCTTATCCTCCACATGGGGAGAGCCCCCCCCCCCCCAATATTCTAAATGGTTCGATGACCATTCGGATGACCTGATGGAATGTAGGACCACACGGCGGTCCCCCTCGGTGCGTCACGGTCGGTCGGGTTCTTGGCTGGTCCTCCCTCCAGTGGCGCAATAGTGCCACAGTGCACCTGTGGCCTGCCTGGGGCCGATCAGCCTCCAGCCTCCGCTACACCCAAGCAACCACTGCATCTTGCTTCGGCGGCATAGATACACGCCACCCACCTTCAACTTGGTCTATCACTGCCTTCTTCCGCAAGCCAGGAAAGCTTCCTTCCAAGCCTAAAAATTATGACGTTTTCATATTCATGATCCTCAGGTCATGATTTTGGCCTCTATATGTCACACTTAACAAGAAATTGTGTTTTTAGCATCAATAATTATTTGGCATCGAATAACGCATGAATAACGAATGAAGAACAAAAGAAAATGGGAACGCTATATGTGTGGGATGATGGCCATGTTTTTTGGCCATCGTCATTGTGGATCTAGAATATTAAAAATCAATAAAATGGAATTAATCATAATTGAATTTAAAAACCCTACCATGACATTCATTAGAGGTGTCGTGATGAAGGAGATGAAGTCGATGAAGGGGAACTGGCATCCGTCACTATAAAAACTCACTTCTGAACCACGCTCAAATGTCAACATTCTTGATATGAAGAGTTGTTCATTGTTGGAGAATATTTCTCCAAAGGGTTTCCCAAGAACTCCTTTGCTGAAGATTCCCAACAAAGAAGTGAAGAGCCATCGTTAAATGATTTAATTCAATTAATGTTGGCACATTAATGTTGGAGCTTTAAATCGAATATGTTGTCTCATTTATGTAGGTGAATTCCAATGTATTCCTCACATTAAATGGGGGTTCGGGTGGTCCTCACCATCATGAATTCAAATGAAAGGATTCAAAAGAAAAATAAAATAAAATTTGTTTTAATTTATTTTTATTCTCTTAACTTAACTATGAAAATCTGAAAAATTATCCTTCTCCCTCAACAAACTGTGGTCGATGTGACGGTCTACTTAAGTGATTATCGGCACAGAGAGTTCAACAGTGTCCTAAAGTTTCAATTCTGAGCACCGGTTCAATAGTTACAAAAACCTGCTTGCATGTTTATTGAGTGTATTAAAAAAAGATCATAAATTAATTTTGGGCACCCCAGGCCTTGGTATCACGTGCCGTAATTTTTTTCAGACTCGTAATATTCTAATATAATTAAAAAAATTTACACGGAAAAATTTGGGTCCTTACATTCTCCACACATCAGGAGTTTTCATCCCTGATTGCCAAAGCACAAACTAGGGAAACAGGTGGAGGTATTGAGCATGAATCTGAGCCTCCTAAATCCATGTTTACACCTAGAGGTTCTCGTGATTCCAGTATATACGCATCATAGTTATTGATTTCCCACAAAGGACCTGCTCTTATCGATCCTCAATCTCCACTGGAACCTCCGAAAATGTATCCCCATCATCAATGTACGACTCACCCGAATCAATGATGTGAAAATGATCATGTACATATCTCCTAAGCTAGGATACATGGAAAATTTCATGTACCCGGTGCAACTGAAGTGGAAGAGCTAAGCAGTAAGCCACCTCGCCAACTCTACTGTGGACCTGAAAGGATCCAATGATTCTTGGAGATAACATTCCACCTAGGAAAAATCTCTTCAAACCTAATCATGGTGAGACTAGTAGAATGACATGGTTTCTATCCTAGAACTCCGGAGGTCTCCGTCTCCAGTAATAATAATATTTCTTCCTGCTCTTTGTAGTCTTCATCCACTCCTGGATGATCTGCACCTTCTTTGCGGTAGCCCGTACCATCTATGGTCCCACATGTGTTGACTCCCCTTGGTCAGTCCAGCACAGAGGTGATCTACAAGGACGTATGTACAATGCCCTGAATGGTGGAATTCCGATAATGGAGTGATAGAAGTTATTGTACAAGAAATCCACCAAAGGTAAGTGATCCTTCCTTGCGATGGCCGAAATCTAGGATGCAAGCACACAACATGTTCTCAAGGGTCTGAATGGTCTACTCTATCTGACCATACATTGGAAGATAAAAGGTGGTTCTCAACTAAAGTTGTGTCCTGAACGCTTCATGCAACCCCTTCTATAGCCGGGAAGTGAAAAATCCATCATGATCGGAGACAATTGTATATGGAACTCCATGAAGTTTTAAAATATTTTGCTCGTAGAGGCTTCTCACGCTCTCTACTGATCCATGCTCTTTGATAGGTAGGAAGTGGGCCGACATGGTGAGTCAGTAAATGATCACCTAGATGGAATAATGCCCTTTGAACATGCATGGATGTCTGTTCAAAAAGTCCATAGATATTCCATCCCACTTCCACTCTTGCTACTCTAGTTATTTCTCTAAGCCCACTGGATCCTGATGCTCTACCTTCACTTGCTGTCAAGCGAGGCACCGAGAGACAAACTCTGCTTCCATTTTCTTTATTCTCGGCCACTAGTGATGATGCCAGAGGTCCTGATCCATCTTCACCAATCGTGGATGTAGTACTAGTGTGGACGTATGAAACTCCCTCATCACATCCTCTTATAGCACCACCATTACCATATTATGCCCATTGAAGAGGATGATGTGTGCCCTACATTTAGATAATCCATCTGATGCCTATCTTTTGGATATTTGTGCATGCCGAGACTTGCAGTCAGTTTCCCCATGTTGTGCCTCCCTAACTCATTGAATGAGTGGGGTAGTGATGTTCAGAGACTAAAGATAAGTTGATCCATCTTGATCCATGTCAGATATCAGAAAAGAGGCTAGCTGCTCTACCGCCTCAGTCAGAAACTATATACTAGATATCTTACTGAGTGTATATACAACTACGTTCCCCTTCCCAAGAGTATAGACTATCTCAAAGTCATAGTACTTGAGGAACTAAATCCCACACCACTATATCATGATCAGGTCCTTCTGAGAGAGGATATACCTGCGACTCTTATGATTAGAGTAGAATTTAAATTGTTCTCCCATCAGGTAATGTCACCACATCTTCAAGGCGAAGACTGTTGCTGCTAACTCTTGGTCATGGGTAGCGTAGTTCTGGACATGTTATCTAAGCTGTTGAGAACCATATGCGATCACTACTCACTCCTCCATCAGGACATATCCAGGTCTAGTCACTGATGTGTCATTGTTGATGACGTACCCACCTCCCACCTTCGATACCACAAGATGGGCACACTCATTAGTCTTTACCTCATCTCTTGGAATCTCTACTGGCATCTCCCGTACAGAATCGATATTCATTGACCCACACTGGATCAAAGAGCGCTGACCCACATAGTATCAGTATGTGTTGACCCATACAGGATCACTAAGAACTGAGCCACACATGATCGATAGGAACTAACTCCCAAAATGACCCACATAGGATCCGACCCACTAGAGTCGATCAGTAACTAACCTCTGTATTATTTATCTCCAACATCTGCCTCGCTGCCAGTCATTGGATTCCTCGCACCCGGTGCACTTGAGTTTTGTAGAATCTATCCCATGAGATATTGTTTGTACCTCAACCACCACTAGGCACCACCAAGGAGTAACACAAAGTCCTATCTCATAATAAGTGACCCAACGCAATAGACGACGTGTTAATCAGACACCTAGTCTGTGTGTTGTTAGTGTTTCCTCTCCGAGGGCCCGTTTGAATTCGGGTTCAATCCAACCCATTCATACACCAACATTATCCAAAACTCAAGTGGAGTATACCAAAAGGACCAACTCGATCCAAGGATTCTGTTTTCATAGATGGTTCATGAAATAGATGTACGGTTCTCAAGATACAACCAAAATGGAAAAACTGGGTCTGGATGGGCCCAGGTATGGTCCGACCCGGTCAGACCGACCTGACCTGACTCGGTCTGGACTGACCCAACCTGGTTCAGGTCGACCCAGCCTGATTTGGGTCCAGATCAGTTGGCCTGGGATGTGGTGGGCCCGAACCACTTGGACAGGGTCCGGCCCGGCCTGCGAAGGGGGGGGGGGCAACCAAGCCTGCTGGTGCAGCCCACTGGTGCGGCCCGTTGGGTGGCCCATGGTGCATCTTGCGGTCAAGTGTCCCATCATGATGGGGAACACAACTTCCACAACCTGGGGGGGATTCCCCCCTCCCCCTATATTTTGAATGGCTCAATGGCCATTCAATTGCCCTAATAGCATGTTGGACCGCTCAACAGTCTCGCTCGGTGCGTCACAGCTAGTCAGGTTCCAGGCCGGTCCTCCCCCAGTAGTGCAATGGTGCCTCTGTCCACCTACGGCTGGAAGGGTGCTGGCAGCCCTCCGGCTTCTACCACGACAAAGCAAGAATGACCACCTGCTTTGGGGGTGCAGATGCGCACCGCCGCTTCTCCCCGCGACCAGTCGGCGTGCCGACCACCACCCTTTTCCGCCAAGGCCGATGGGTCTTGGCCACCTCATCTAGAGGTGCAGACACGTGGCGCCCTCCTTCCACGTGGTTGTCCAGGTGTCGACCACCGCCTTCTTCTACAATCCATCACAGCTTTGTTCCATCCCAAAAATTATGACATCCATATATTAACGATCATCGGGTTGAGATCTTCATGTCCATATGTCGTGCTCAATAAGACAATTTGATTTCAACATCATTAAATATTTGCCAATGAGAACGTGTGAAGAACAAAATAAAAAGGGGCAAGTAATAAGTGTGAGACGATGGAAATGTTTGTTGGGCCATTGTCATTGTGAATCCAAAATTTGAAAAATCAAAAAAAATCGATTTAATCATAATTCAATTTCAAACCCCAACCTTGACGTTCGTTGGAGGTGTCATGAGTATGTAGATAAAGTCGATGAAGGGGTACCAATGTTTTTCACTCCCTTAACGTGCTTCAGAAAAATGCTCCAACTTCAATGTTCTTGATCCAAAGAGTTTTTCTTTGTTGGGGAATATTTCTCCAAAGGTTCTCCCAAGCACTTCTTTGCCAATGATTACCAACAATGAATTGAGGTGCCAACAATAATTGAGTTAATTCAACTAATTTTGGCACATTATAGTTGGCGCATTAAATCAAATAAGATGGATAATTAAATCAGAATAATTCCAATGGATTCCTCACATTAAATGGGGGTTCGTGTGGTCCCCACCATCATGAAATCAAATGGAAGGTTTGAAAAGAAAAATAAAATAATATTTGTTTTATTTTTTTATTCTTTTAACTCTGCCACAAAAATTTAGAAAACTTACTTTCACCCTTAACCTAATGCGGTCAAGGTGAAGGTTTTCTTAAGTGAATATCGGCATTTCGAGTTCAATAGTGTACTCGGATTTCAATTCCGAGCTCCGGTTCAAAAGTTAAAAAACCAACTCTCACATTTACTAAATGTAATAAAAAAAGTTCAGAAATTCATTCTGGGTACACCAAGCCTCAGAATCATGCGCTGTAAATTTTTGCGTACTCATAATATTACAATATAATTAAAAAAATTACATAATTTTTTTTGGTCTTTACAAGGTCACTATCTCTATAACTAATGCAACAAAGTCATCTTAAGTACATCCTCTATAGGTAGCATAGGTAGAAAATGATATTATTCAGTACTGGTCTCTATACTGATGCCTCATCACTTGGAGGATCATCCATGTGAGCACGCAACAGAATCCATACTAGAAGTCTATGTGGAGGTATCAAAAAATTGATCAATATGTTACGTGATCAATTGAGTATACTAGCTAAGATGAAACAAAATCAAGAAAAAATATGAACAGACACAATCATATATGATGGAAGTACCTTTTTTTTACTTAAACTAGTCATTTCATGTACCGAGTGTAAAATAAGATTTCAGAGTCCTTGTGTATTGACACGTCTTTCATCGCACAAACACATGAGTCTCTATTAAAAAATTCAAACTAAAAAACACATTAAATAGTTTCCTAGAAAAAACTGCACAGACTCTTGGCTCATCAAATAGAACCAACATCCAATGATACCACTCAGTCACGGTCCATACCATGACCACCCCAATAGCACATATAATAGTCCTTTGGTTGGAAACTATCACTGAGTAGACATATCCTACCAATGGGAGGTATTTGGATAAGTACCTATACAAATGTTGACGCCTCCAAAAAATGTGATGAACTGAAAACACTAAGTATACATGTATATATAACAGCACATTTATAGACCAAGAATATCAATGGTTCCCCACTACCACATCACCATTGGTTTTCCACTTTTCCCTATTATTTCATGTCATATGAATATTTCTCTTAAAATTCGTTCATAATAACACCTTGGAAAACCACCACAACACACAACTCATGCGTCAACATTCACTGCATGAGTCAACATGCCCCCCATGAATCTCATCACCACATCGTCATATCAATTGTATCTAGGTAGTTTCTGGTATCCAAAACAACTCTCATAACATGTTTCATATGTCTGGTATTATTCCTCAAGCCATTAGAAATCATACACTGAGTAAAGATCCTCATGAATCATAGCATATACATGTTATAACTATAGTTGTATATATGGAACTATATCCATAATACATGTGTGTGAAATAAACATAATCCATTATAGCCCTCCATAATCATAAGTGGTGAAATCTAACCACTGTTCATACCATCATAAGTAACTACAAAGAGAAGAGAGTGGAGATAATGGGTGTAGTCTTCCATCCATCATCCCACAATAATGTTGGGTAAAACACCCCCAAGGTTCCAAATTCTTGGGTGTGTAAGTCACCCTGACCAATAGGTTAGGGTACCATATTGAAATAAAAAAACTTCAGGATATAATATATCTCACAACCACACTATGGGAATGACCTAGTATTAGACTAAACCGCCTCTCATGTCACATAGACTCCTAGATTCTCCTAGTAAAACTAGATATCCTATAAGAACCCAAGAATTTAAATAGATACATTATGTTACTTTATCCCTTTTTATCAAATGCTCATTAAATTAAATAATAAATAAAACATTAATTATCCATTATCATTTCCACATTACATTTCATTATCATATCAAAAATATTCCTTGCCTTCTAGGAAAAACCAAAATGATTCCACAACTGATCTGAATTATAACCTCGTCACTGCATCCCATCACGCTCCAACCCCATAGGTTAAACATTTATTCAATAAATTATTAATTAAATTATCACTTATATAAATTCCCAGACATTATAGTAAATAATTCTAACTTACCAGACACAAGGAGATCAATAAGTTGAGTAGGTGGACTACACATATGTTCTTTTCCACATATAGAAAGAGAATATAACCACCCACCATTGAGATGATAAACACAGAATTCATAGTGATTACCTCCGACATCATTTCCTCTTCTTGATGGTGGGTATGAAAGAAGAAAATCATCAATTAGTGGGGAATATAAATCAGATAAACTAAAATTTATTCAACATAAACCACTTTAATATCAATAGTAATTAAAAACTTCAACTCATTCCTTTATCCATGATGTCCACCCTGAAACACACATGCATAATCTGATGCATCTCGCCACTCAAGGAATCAACTATTTCAAGAAGAACTTGGCCTACCTACTCGAAAATTCTACAACATAACTCCAGGATTAGCAATACCATGCTCACACCATAACACTACCACTAGGAGATAAATGACATTGAATCTAGGCTCATGGAACAAAACAAGGCATCCAACATTCACAAAAAATGTGTACTCACAAATCCAAAGAATAAGGTTCTTGGAATTTATAAGAAATATGGTAACTCATAACACATCAAGGAATTAGATTTATAACACAACCAATTCCTTATTCCATCTTGAATTAACCGATTAAATTAAACATTCATAATGATATCCATTTAATTAAAATAAATTCACAACAACAACAATTAGATTCATCAAAAATCTATCTTAATTAGTTATCCATTTAATTATATATTAATCCCAAAATTATTATCTTTACCAATTTCTATCTAAATAACATTCTAAGAGAATGGGAAATAAATCACATTAGCTAGAAAAAAGTGAGAGGCAATATCATCTCTAAGAAAAACATCCCAATTCATTACACAGGTTCAAATATTTAATTAGGCCAATTTCATTTTGGTCAAAAGGCAAAACCGTGATAACTCTACAATTTTATGTATGTATATAAAGAAGCAGTGAATACAATTACTCAATAGGTTTCCAACGTTCATTATACGAGAATGGTCCAACTCAACATATCTTGATATTCTCTCCCACAAAAAAATTCATCCACCTGGGGACACATGCATCACCCAACATCCATGAATGCTTAATTAAAAAGATGGACTTCAAATTCAAACATATGAAAAGGAAAAATAGGAGGAAACAGTATGAAAAACCCAGAACATAGAATAAATTTTGTTCAAAATAACTTATTAATAGTATATTGACACATCTGGGTTGCACCGAAACCTGGGGTGCACATGAAGAAAGAAGAAACCTGAGGGAAGGAACAATCCAAGGATACAACACCACACACAAATCCTATGGGAATGAATGAATATTTGAATCACCCTACACCGGGGGACATGAATGAAGTAAAAAAGGAAGATGATGTCTTGAATCCTTTAGAAATATAAATGAGGGAATGGTTTATGATATGATGGATTTTTCATTATGATTGGATCTTTCAAAGATAACACGATTTGATAGGGTAAAAACACTAAATCCATCATGAATGTTAGGATATGCGATATAGGCTATAAATAGGTCTTAAATCCCTCAAAACAAGGCTTTGAATGAACTTAACATCAAATAAAATGCTAAAAGAGGATAAATAGTAGATTCTAGAAACAATGTTCAAGAGTCACTACAACCATTGGATGAGTCACTTTTCTACACATTGTCATTCTGTGATTCGCCATTCTACGAGTTTTCTTTTCACAATTAATTATTCAATGAGTCATCGTTTTTCAAGTATCCATTCTGCAAGC
Source organism: Viscum album (assembly GCA_963277665.1). Taxonomy (NCBI): domain Eukaryota; kingdom Viridiplantae; phylum Streptophyta; class Magnoliopsida; order Santalales; family Viscaceae; genus Viscum; species Viscum album. The sequence goes on from OY728122.1 coordinate 1,186,551,561, forward strand.
CACCATTCTATGAGTCTCCATTCCATGAGTCACCATTCCGAGAGTCTATCTTCCATGATTCACCACTCCATGAGTCTCGATTCAGTGAGTCGTTGTTCACTGAGCTACCATTCTGCAAGGCAAATTCAGTGAGACTGCTTTCCAGGAGGAACCATTCTGTGAGTCATTGTTTGACAATTCATTGTCCTAGAGATATCATTCAACAATTCAACATCTAGTGAGAAACCATTTGGTGAGGCGATGATAGAAAAATGGAATTTTGGAAAACTAAATAAATGAGTCACCCTGACCACTCATAACACCCATAACACTATTTTTAATCAATGGAATGGAGTGGAAGGATCTGAGTCATTAAATAATATTACTCTCTAAACATTCTCATCCATGAGAATCCAAAACCAACCAATAGAGAAAATAGAAATGGGTTGTCCGAGTATCCACCCTGTGAGATAACTATCAAGGCTCTTGCCACTACAGGAGCACAACCATTACTTCAAGAAAAACATGAAGCCACACAAAAACTAAAACTAGCTCTTAAACAATCTCCAGGGGGAGATACATCTCCAAATAGAGAAATACATAAAAATAAACAAGATAAAAAATCCCCAAAAAATAGAAGTTTCTATGACCACCAAAGTAAGAAAGTTAATTGAAAATATCTAAACATCAAACCACTTGAGATATTGAGCACATATTTACAAATCACATTCCAAGGTACACTCATCCATGCCATCGTGTCACCATAAGACATGAACTAATGGTATGAAATGCCAATGTAACACCTTCTCCATGTGGTTATGGACCTCTAAAAACCGCTCGATAAAGGTTTCAACATCGAAAACATCACTCTATACCTAATTGATGAAACAATAGTAACCATGATGATAATGACAGAGCTATGAAACATGAAACACATAGTTTATACACATCATATGTAATGGATTTTCTACTCGATATGCCACCTCTATGATATAAGGCAACACCTTGAAAGGCCCAAAAAATTTGGGAGAATGCATACTCAAAGGAACAATCCATCACTTCCCATGATGGGGAGTTCCATTCAGAAACACATTATCCCAAAAATAGATCTCCATAGGTCTACTCCTATGATCGAAAACATACTTATGATGATTTTTTGATGTTTTATCCACTACCGAATCTCCAAAACCATATCTATCATGTCTTGTACTCTTTTTGGTTTGAGTCTTTTTAATGCTCCAATCCTAGTAAGTCACAATGGAGAATGTGAAGTGAGGTCATAAAAGGATTTAAAATAATACATACTGATGGTGGATTAGAAACTCTTATTGTATGAGAAATATTCAATGGGAAGGTGACTCATCCACGAACCTACAAAATCTTGGATATAAGGGCACAACATATCTTTAAGATTTTTTAGGGTCCATTCTGTCTGACCTTTTGTATGTAGATGAAAATTAGTGCTATGAAATAGATGATAACAAAAAGAATTATAGATCCCTCTCCACACCCTGATGGTAAAACAGGTATCTCTATCATAAATGATCGTCCTTGGTACTCTATGGTGTCTCGCCACCTCTTATAGATACATCCTCTATAAAACCTCGACAGTGCACAAACACTTCATTGCTATAATGTCAAATTATTTCATTATTTGACCCACTACCACAAATATAGTGTCATAGGCTCCCTGATATCATGGAATCCCTGTAAAAACACCAATGAAGATTTCATCTATCCCCCACAGAAGAATATAAAATGTATCGATAAAACCACCCAAAACATTGTGCTTGGTCTTCAATGTTTATTAGACCATGTATTGAGAAATAAACCCTATAACAATACACATTAACCCATACTACCAAAAATAACTCTTCAATGATCATGACATATTTTCCACACCAGGATGTACCGCTAACGGTGAACAGTGAAACTATCAAGGTACCATTTCATAGATTTTAAAGGAACAAAACTAATTCCTTGAAACAATTCCAGATGTTTTCATCTTCAGTACAACCATTAGGGGACTCAACACAAAAAACTCGGTATCTCTAGACATCCATTTATAAATCCGACAACTGGGACTCTTCTACCTACTACATTATAGACCATTTCTTTGTCACCTAAAAATGACAAATTCTTCCCCCAACTTCTCACATATCTAGATATGATGCTGAAAGCTCTTCAATAACCCTCATTTAATCCCCTGAGTCATGCACGAAAACACTACAGGACATCTTGCTCAGGGCATCAGGTAGGAAATTCCCATTTCCATGTATCTATGATATTTCAAAGTCTTAATCCTGTATGAACCCCACACACTGATGTTTTCGCATGTTCTAGTCATGTTGGGAGAAAACTTACCACATGGTATTATGATCATTGAAGACCAAAAAACACTCTTCTATGAGTTATTGTCTCAAAATATTTAGGTAAAACATGATTTTATCCAACTCGAGATCATGTGTGGCATAGTTACAGTCATGTGGATGCAACTAACGAGACCCATATTGAACATAAAATCTCAAATGCATCAAAAAACTACCTATACCCACATGTGAAGCATCATAAAAAACCTCGAATGGAACTCCTTTTATCAGATGACAAATAACCAGAGAAGTATCCAACATATGTATATGTTATTTGAAAGCATCCTAAAACTAATCAATCCACACAATTGTAGGATCCTTCTTGGTCAAAATAGTCATTAGAGTCTCATCCTTATAAAAATCATCTATAAACCTCTTAAAATAGACAGACAGACAAAGAAAAATTTTCACCTATGCCACTATCTTGGGGATACCTAAGAAACAAATACATCTACCTTTGATAGATCCACATGTACTCTCTGATGTGATACAATATTCCCCACGAAACATATTTCTCAAGAAAAATATTATCTCTTTGACAACTTCCAATTCTGCTACGGTTGATGAATTACTCCAAATAAGGCATGCATATACTCTGCATGCTCCTCCACAGATGTGGATTACATGATAATTTCATCAACTAAAACAAGCATAAACTTATATATGAACTAATGGAACATAGCATTCAACAAAACCAAGAGAAATTATAGATAATTCATCACACTGAAAGACATTACAAAAAAAACTCGTAATTCCAATGAAGACCACATAATGAAGTCTTCATTATATCATCATACTTCACATGCATTTGATGATATGCTGGCCGTAAATAGATCTTCACAAACCAGCTTCCACTTTTTAGCTGATCAAATAAATCATTAATCCTTAGAAGATGATACTATATCTTCAATATCACATTGTTACCCCAATGATAATCAACCCACAATGTAAAACCTTTTCTTGCCTTCATTATTAATAAAACATGTCCACCACATGGTGACATGATCACCTAAACAAAACCACACTACAATAGACTATAGAGAAGTATATGCATCTCTCACAACTGAGAATGTACCATCACATAGAGATACATCAAGATAGGAGACATTCTAGTTCTAGCTCGATCACAAACATAATCCCTCATCAAGGGAGAAACACTACAAAAACTTCTAAAAAACCAAAGGTCACTCTTCGGTGAACCAATATAACATTGACTACTAATCCTTTGATGAACTCAACATCAGCTCAAACATCAAGGATGATGAGGGAGGGACATGCCTCTTAACCATATGAGGGTCTCTCTCAACAAAAAAATATTGTTGACACTCCTGTAGAATCGAATAACACCACCTACCACCTAATGAAATCCACAATATATGACAAAAAATACAATATATCCATGCCGAGGATGAAATTTTTTAGCAATATTCATAAACATTGTAAATCTCCCCAAGAGTGGTGCTAATCAGGGACTAGGTCGAAGTCACTGAATACATCAAACAAGTCAGTTCATCCTCCAACTCATGTAGTCAATGCCAAGGGAAAAAGAAGCCTCTCTACCAAATGTCTCAAATAATGGACAAGGTATGGTTACATGAAGGAGTGCATCTCCACTGAATAAAACAATGTATACATCCAAGTAGAAAAAAATTATCAGGATCCTCGAATGATGTCTAGCTCATCTGGCACTGGTAAACATGATATTGACCATGACCTGATCAATGACCACTCGGATCCATACAACGACCACCACCTGAACCTCCCTTAACTCTGTGAGGTTGGGGATGGTCCTAGGGTGGTCCTCTGTCTTCCACATATTCCCTTTGTTGATCCAACGTTATTTCACCCTACTTCTACTGCCACAGATGGAACCGGATGAATGGAGGAACCTGAAGTGGTTCACCAAACCCAAATAGAATTCTAATAATTTTAAGGATCTTCCACTATTTATAACCTCATTCTCCATAAGAAAAACAAATGCATGATCCCTTTTCATAGTTATGCGAGCCACTACCCCTAGAGTAATGAGATACTAATGGATGGGACCAACCCCCGACCGAACAAGAACTATTCTGTCATAAAACCCACGTACCCCGGACCATAGATCTGAATCATGAGGATCCATGATGACACCCATATCATGTTGATTCGGTTCTAGCTAATGTTCTATCGATGAAAAATACCCTCTGAAACATATCAAGATATGTATTCATCATAATCCAGGTGGACTCAAGCTAGATCTCAAGATGCAATGACTCCACTTAATGTCATTCCCTAGCCTGCACATTTGGAAACAGGTCCAATGAATATCACAAAATATTCCTAAAATGCATTCCAATCCCTCACACACTAGAGATACAATGAGTAAGGGTAAGAATTTATTAGAGACATTCCTTTTTTGTAGTTGAGGAAAGAAACTATACTTTTAATTGGTCTAAAAAATCCCCCAACGAGACTCCAAACTCTCATTGATCTCTGAGGAACAAAAAATACCATTGTCATGCTACACCATGTAGCATATTCAAAACCAGAAACACCCAATGCTCCATTCGATCACAGATTGAATTTATATTTATCTCAGCCTCCTCCGACCAGTCATTTTTGACTACATATGAAAAGGAGTACTCATACATCTACAGACCACGTTATTGAATCTCTCTATTTTTTCTCCACTATGTCTTTTTGTCATCAACCTCTAAATTGTGGTGATATGTTGGGGAATCCTATTAATCATATCCTATGTGAGCCTAAGGATTATTTCTTTCGGGTTCCATGCCCCAAAAATAATAAAAAAACATTTCGATCTCATAAACTTGGAATATGTAAGACTATCTCTGCTATCACTAGATCGTGGGGCACATAGTTCTGATCATGCTACCTTGAATAGTGCGAAATGTAGGTAATAAATTCTATTCCTAACATTTGGACACTACCATTCCATTCCTTAATGAGTCACATAACACCACGTACTCAACACCCTACTCCATAAATCATTGTATGGTAGTTCTCATAAATATCTATCTTAGCAAGAAAACAACTCTCCTAGAGCTTCATCATCCACAGGAATAGTTTTCCCTTTTATGTTAAAGATATCAAGGATGATGCTACTCTAGAATAAATGAATATGGATCTCCAATAGTACATAGAAAACCTATGACAACCCTACTTTTATTACAAACTTAAACGTGATTTATTACATAAAACTTCACTTGATACAACAAGAAGGTCGAGAGGTTTATTGTCTTCGGGGCTTAGGATCATTACATAAAAACATGAAACATGAAATACCACATCTTTATTGAAAACATCCTTTACATGACCACTACATTCCCTCATACTTTTCATTGCATGGGATAACCTAAGGACATGCATAAGAAAAGGGTGAGCTATAAAGCCCAGTAAGGGAGTACACATGGAATAACATGAGGAGTACAATACATGTTATAAAATAGGCATATCAATAGAGAATAAAAGAAACATGAACATAAAGTCATGATAAATCATGATAATCATAACATGGAAATGTGGCCACAACATATAACATGGAATTTGCATGAGCCAATGCTCATTGCACATAGAGAATGAGTAAATCCTCATTGCACATAAAGAATGAGTAAACCCTCATTGCACTTGAATTAGCATGAGTCAACACTCATTTAACATGACCTATCATGATATTATACTTTACCCAATGCATTGAAGCGCTATAAAGGTTCACCCTTCATAAACATTTCATTTCATGCATAAGTGTGCCACATGGATCATAAAACATGGATTCATAAAACATAATAATTTATTCCACGATAAAGGAATGTGGAATTAAAACATGAAACTTTATAATAAATAAGTAAATATGCATAAATGTGAACACCCTTGATGGAGAAATGGGCATGGTATTCACTATACAATGACATTGGCTTAGAAAATCGGTGCGATTTTGGCAGCGTAACGGCGTGACATAAGAATTCACAAAATTGGTTGATGAGAGAGAAAGGGGTTCCTCATCATATTTACATGTAATGTATAGTAAGGAGGCCATATAGATTCATGTCCCAACAATTGTAATTGAATTTATATTGATGATACAAAAGTACTGCTTGAATGTAAAAGAGGAGAGAGAAGTTCCTTTCGGAATTTCGAAATAGTAACGGGCGTACATGGAGGCATTTAATGAGAGAGAAAGGGTATCCCATAATTAAAACATAAATAGGGAAGTATGAGGGAGTTGTTAAAACATACCCCAACATTTATAATTGAAATTAAAAGGGAAACCCAACTTAAAGAAAATTGGACATAAATGAGAACGGAAGAAAAAAACCCCTACTTGGAAGTGTGCTTCCAAAGGCTAGAGAGAGGCTTTTGAGAGGCTTATTGGGAGCTTGGGGAACCTTGTGAGGATTCTTGAGAGAGTAGGGAAGAGGTTTGACTAACTCAGAGGTCTTTGAGTGAGGAGGAAGTGGGAGCTTGGGTGGGTTTATAAAGGAAAGGTGAGGGAATTCTTTATTATTTAGGTTTGGGTCCACTTACATTAAATTAATCCAAACCACAAACCATCCCATGGTTTTTGCCCATGGTTTTTGGAAAATGGAAGAATAAAACAATATTTTATAAGGCCAAGTTCCTAAATTCTTAAAATATTAGGGTTTCTTATGTGGAGGTGAGTCACACTCCCATGGGAATTAATTTAAAAAGGCAAGGTGTTCAATAAGTCTTGAAGTGTCCATTAATGTTTTGAAAAGTAAGTCAAAAAAACCCAAAATCACATTATTTTAATGGTAAAACATATATTGGCCGAAAATAAAGATTATAGTATTTTATTACATAACTATTGGATCATTATGATGTCATAAAACACATTATATATTTAAACGGTATTTAATTTTTACCCAAAAAATTTGACTGTCTCAGAAAATTATGAAAAATTCACCATTGGATAATTGCAACGTCCTGATTCCAGAAATTAAATTTATTTTATATAAATATTTTTCTAAATATGTTAATTTTTACTTTTAAAATAAAAACCGACATTTATCGAAAATTGACGGGTTTTGATAGAAATGGCTTTCAAACCTTAATAAAAATTTTAATTGCATTCATAAAATTATAAGATAATTTATATTTAATAAAAATTAATTTTTTAATAATAATATTATCTTATTAAAATATTATTTAATTAAAAAATCCCTTAATTTAATATATTTTTTTAATTAAATAATAACTAAAAACACCATTTGTAATTTAAAAACTATTTACAATGTATAAAAAATGACTAGAAATTATATTCATTATTATATAAAAAAATAATGTACATAAACATAGTACTAATTATTTGTTACATAACCCCTTAATATAGCCACATAAGTCTTAAGGGTAAGGTGTTCGATGGTGATAGACTCTTGGGGCAGCTCGGAAAACATCGCTCGAGTGGTAATTTCAATAAACTTCCACTTTTCCAATAGATGGTCATGTTCGAGCTTGACATGATGAAACTCAGCTTGGGCTTGGTCAAGGGTGAAGCCCAAAGATGCCACCTCTTTTCCGAGCTCTGACAAATGGGCTTCGTATGGGGCAATTCTACTGGATGAGGCCATCGCTTCCTTTATCTGTGTAAATTGGATTTGTTAAAGCCCTCTATTTATACTAATCATGTGATCACTATTCAACGGCTATATTAGCAACTGTCAAAAATTCTTAACATAAAACCGAAGAAGTTGAAAATTTATATAAACATAAAGAGACATTTAATTAGATCAAGGGAGATTTCCATTAATGAAACTTTGGGTCGTTACAATATTCCCCCCTGAGAAATTTTGCCCTCGAAATTTTCCTTTTCCCACACTAAAAAAGATGCGGGTAACTCAGCTTCATCACTTTCTCGGATTCCCAAGTTTCTTCTTCAAGCTTGTGGTTTCTCTACAACACCTTGTCGAGGGGCATTGTCTTATTTTTTAGAACTTTTTCTCGATGATCTAAGATCTTCACTGGTTGCTCCTCATAAGAAAGATCATCTTTCAATTGTACGACCTCAGAAGAGAGTACATATGAAGGGTCAGGTATATACTTCCTTAAGAGGGATACATGAAAGACATCATGTACTTTGGCCATGGAAGGTGGATGTTCTATTCGATAGGCCACAGCCCCGACACAATCAAGAATCTCGAAGGGGCCGATGTACCTTGGACTTAACTTCCATTTCCTTCCAAACCTCATGACCTTCTTCCGCATAGATATGCACAGAAACACCATGCCTCCAACTTTAAACTCAAGTTCTCATCGACAATTATCTGCATAACTCTTCTATCGACTCTGGGATGCCTTGATATGTTGTTGAATGGTTTTCACTTTCTCCACCATTTCTTCAACCATTTCTGGTCCAAGCTTCTTACGTTCACCGACCTCATCCCAACATGTCGGTGTCCTGCACCTTTTCCCATACAGGACATCATATGGTGCCATTTGGATGCTCGAGTGGAAACTGTTATTATAAGAGAACTCAACCAGAGTAAGATGTTGATCCCATCCTCCTTTAAAGTCCATTGAGCATTCTCCCAATATATCCCCAAGTGTTTGGATAGTCCGCTCAGATTGGCCATCAGTTTGAGGATGATAGGTCGTACTAAAGTTTATTTCAGTATTCAGATCATGTTGAAGACTCTTCCAAAACATAGAGGTGAATCATGGATCTCAGTCAGACACAATAGATAGTGGTACTCCATGAAACCTTACAACTTCCCTGATATATATCCGTGATAGTAGATCCAAAGAGAAATCCTCCTGAATAGAAATGAAGTGTGCAGTCTTTGTAAGACGATCCACAACAACCCAGATTGCATTGTTTCCTTTGGATGTCCTTGGATGTCCGGTGATAATGTCCATGGGGATGTTCTCCCATTTCCATTCAGGTATGGGCAATGGTTGTGTCATCCCCTTAGACTTCCGCCTCTCTGCCTTCACTTGCTGACACACCAGGCACTTTGATGTATATTCATCGATCTCCTTCTTCATATTATCCTACCAAAAGTTTTCTCAGAGGTATCGATACATCTTTGTGCTCCCTGGGTGAATAGATAAATTCGAACTATGTGCATTATCCAAAATTTCCTTTTTCAACTCTGGACTTGATGGAACACATAGCCTTTTCCCAAACCGCACAATTCCATCTTCAATAACATTAAACTCTGAGGATTTCCCTTTTTTGATAGCTTCCACTTTTTTCTGAATTCCCATAACATCCTTTTGAGCATCCTTTAACCTTTCCAAAATAGATGGTTGAGCAATCATTTGTGAAAGTATTGATGATGTTCCCTTCTTTATGATTCCCACGTCCATCTTCATCAAGTCTAAGAAGATTGGATCCTTCTCAATTCTCATCATTGATAGAATTGTTGGGTCCTTTCTACTTAGGGAATCTGCCACCTTGTTCGCTTTCCCATGGTGGTAATGTATTAAAGAATCCTAATCCTTGATGAGCTCTATCCATCTTCTCTGGCGCATATTAATCTCTTTCTGTGTGAATATATATTTAAGACTCTTCTGGTCAATATATATCTCACATTTCTCTCTATAGAGATAATTGTGCCAGATTTTCATGGAAAAGATCACCGCCGCCAACTCTAGATCATGTGTTGGATAGTTTATCTCATGAATTTTCAACTACCTTGAGGAATATGATATAACTTTATCATTCTGCATCATCACATAGCCTAATCCCTTCTTTGATGCATCACTGAAAACAAAAAAAAGTTCCCCACTTGTGGGTAAAGTGAGCACGGGCACAGTGATAAGCCTCCTTTTCAACTCCATGAAGATTTCTTCTCATTCATCACTCCAAGAAACTTTACTCCCTTTTGAGTTAGCTTAGTAAGAGGGTTGGACAATCATGAGAACTTTCACACAAATCGTTGATAATATCCAGCTAACCCCAATAAGCTACAAATATCCGTTACTGATGTTGGCCTCAGCCATCCCTCAATTGCATCTGTTTTGGAGGGGTCCACAGATATCCCATTGCTTGTGATGATATGGCCCAAGAATGAGACCTCTTTCAACCAGAACTCCACTTTTTGTACTTTGCATAGAGATTCTCCTTGCGCAAAGTCTCCAGTACATTTTTTAAATTCTCCTCATGATCCTCCTTGGTTTTGGAGTAAATTAGAATATCATCTATAAATACTACCACAAATTTGTCAAGGTAATCTCTAAAGACTCTATTCATCAAGTCCATGAATATTTCTAGAGCATTGGTGATTCCGAAAGGCATTACTATGAATTCATAGTGCCCATACCTTGTACGAAAATCAGTCTCGGGGACATCTTCCTTCTTCACCCTTACATGATAATATCTCGACCGCAAATCCACCTTGGATAAGTATTGTGCTCCACAAAGCTGATCAAACAAGTCATCGATTCTTGGGAGAGGATACTTGTTCTTTATCATGATTTTGTTACTTTCACGATAATCGATGCAAATCCGCATTGACCCATCCTTATTCTTGATGAAGAGGACTGGTGCACCCAATGGTGAAGCACTTGGGCATATAAAACCTTTATCCACATTCTCCTATAGTTGTTTCTTCAGCTATTCAAGATCTACAACAGCCATTCTATATGGAGTCTTGGATATTGGTAGCACCCCAGGTATAAGTTCAATTGAGAACTCAACATCTCTTCTTGGAGGAAGACCAAGCAGTTCCTCGGGAAACACTTCAGCGAATTCCCTCACAATAGGCATTTCTTCAAGGATGGTTTCTTCCTTGGACTCAATCATCTGAGCCAGATACGTGTGCTCATAAGGCAGTAACATCCATGCTTGAGATGATGGAGCTAAAAGAGATTCATCTTCCTCCTGACACATGTAAAGAATCGGGGGTCGATTCTCCATATGGAGTGTGGTTTCCCTCACCCGACAATTTATGTTGGCTCTATATAAGGAAATTCAATCCATGCCAAGAATTGCATCAAATTCCACCAGATGGAGTATGACGAGGTTCGCTAGGAAATTTGATCCACAGATTATAACATGGGAGTACTTATACTCATGGGATGCAATGATTGCCCCATTTTCCATACTCACCGACATCCTCACATCCATGATTTGTGGTGGTGCTGGGATTGTTCTACAAAACATTCGTGATATAAAAGAATGTGTAGAACCTGAATCAAAAAGTATGTTCGCTATTCTTGAATGAATAACTAGTGTACCTATCACCACTTCATTGTCGATGTTCACTTTGGAAGAGGTGATTGAAAAAGCTCTTTCTTGCTATCTTGGAGGTTGTTGATTGCCTCCAAAAACCCTTGTATTAGGGAACTGATTTGTAAAATGACCCGGTTCATTGCATTTATAGCATTGAATGATGCGTTGAGGTTCGAACGAAGCATTCCTATCCTCTGTCGCAGCCACGTGTCTTTCTTGCTGATAGTTAACAACTAGGTTCCCTTCCCTTCCACACCTGAAGCATTTCCTCATCCCCTTAAGGAAATTTCTAGGGTTCTTCTTTCCGCACTTTTGGAAAGTGGGGTGCTGGATCTTCTTAGCACTGCTGGATTTATCCATCGAACCACCAGCATTGAAGTCCACCTTAATCTTCTTGTCCCCATGATACCCCTGTGATTTGCCGATCTCAATTTCGACCTTGAGGGCACATCAGACAATTTCCTCATAGTTGTCGAAGTCACAGATCGCTAATGATTTTCGCAAGCTAGGCTTTAGCCCACCAAAGAAGCGGTAAACCTTCCATTTGGGGGTAATGACAAAGCCGAAAGCATACCGTGAAAGCCTTGTGAAGTTTTCCTCGTACGCTCCAACAGATTCTTCATCTTTTTGCATGGGGGAAGTAAAGTCCCTTTCCATCTTAAGCCGGAGGGTGCACAGAAAATATTTATCGAAAAACATCTTCTAGAAATCCTTCCATTCCAGCACCTCGATCTCCTCCTCCCGATAAGACACCAGGAGAACCTTCTCCTATTCCGAACATTGAAGGATGGAGAAGATCATTTCAATGGAGTTGATCCATTGTTCAGCGATTGTGGGATCAGATGATCCACTAAAAGTAGGAGGCCTTTGTTTCATGAAGCTCTCGATAGTGACTTGTTCTTTCTTAGGGGGGGTTGAACGTTCCTCTTGACCCATGTTTCTATTCAAAACTTGAGTTAGATGAGAGAGAAGCATGACACAGTTCGCGATTCCCACTCCCATTGGATTGGGCATCTCATTAGTAAAGTCCTCACACTGATCTTCACAACGGTTGTTAGCCCGAGTCCTCCTATTACCAGCCATTAGCTGGAATAAAAGGAATGTTTGGGGTAACACATAAAGGGTAATCCAAAGACAAAAGTTGATGACTTATAAATAATCTTTTATTTCCTTACTCAAGAGTCTATAGGCTTCAATCTAGGATTTTCATGATCTATTTTCTAACATATATTCATAGGGTCATTTTTTTAATTCCCTTAATAAGGGTTCATACTAAGATTTTTAATTTATAAAAACATATCCCCTGAGAGTGTCATAACCAAAAGTGCAGCAATGCCCGTTTTCGTGCACCAGTTCCCATTCTAGTCTAGCTCAAAGCGGTGTTTTCGGGTTTTACCCCTAGGATACATCTATGCCAGAGCTGCCTCTACCTGCTAGTATCCAGACAGGGATGTATTTGTTTGATAAACAACTTACTCAGTACTTACCATACCAAAACATAGGGATGTTTTTATTATACTTAGTCTTGTATCTAAGGCTTTACTAGGGTTTCCTAATCCCAAAAAATAACTAAACCTATCCTCTGATACCAACTATGACAACCGTACTTTTATTACAAACATAAACGTGATTTATTACATAAAAATTCACTTGATACAACAAGAAGATCGAGAGTTTTAGTGTCTTTGGGAGTTAGGATCATTACATAAAATCTTGAAACATGAAATACAACATCTTTATTGAAAACATCCTTTACATGACCACTACATTCCCTCGTACTTAGCATTGCATGGGATAACGTGAGGACATGCATAAGAAAAGGGTGAGCTATAATGCCCAGTAAGAGAGTACACATGGAATAACATGATGAGTACAATACATGTTATACAATAGGCATATCAATAGAGCATAAAAGAAACATGAACATAAAGGCATGATAAAGCATTATAATCATAACATGGAAATGTGGCAACAACACTTAACATGGAATTAGCATGAGCCAAGGCTCATTGCACATAGAGCATGAGTAAATCCTCATTGCACATAAAGAACGATTAAACGCTCATTTCACTTAAATTAGCATGATTCAACACTCATTTCACATGAGGTATCATGATACTATACTTTACCCAATGCATTGGAGCGCTATAAGGGCGCACCCTTCTTAAACATTTCTTTTCATGCATAAGTGTGCCACATGGATCGAAAAACATGGATTCATAAAACATAAACATTTATTCCATGATAAAGGAATGTGAAATTAATACATGAAACATAACAATAAATTAGTAAATGTGCATAAAGGTGAATACCCTTTATGGAGAAATGGGCATGGTATTCACTACACAATGACATTGGCTTAGAAAATCGGTGCGATTTCGGCAGCGTAACGATGTAACATAAGAATTCATAAAAATGGTTGATGAGAGAGAAAGGGGTTCCTTATCATATTTTCATGTAATGGATAGTAAGTAGGTCATATAGATATATGTCCCAACAATTGTAATGGAATTTATATTCATGATACAAAAGTATTGCTTGAATGTAAAAGAGGAGAGAGAAGTTCCTTTCGGAAATTCAGCATAGTAACGGGTGTACATGAAAGGAATTTAATGAGAGAGAAAGGGTATCCCATCATTCAAACATAAATAAGGCAGTATGAGGGAGGTGTGAAAACATACCCCAACATTTATAATTGAAATTAAAATGGCAATACAACATAAATAAAATTGGACAAAAATGAGAAAGGAATAAAAAACCCTTACTTGGATGTGTGCTTCCAAAGGCTAGAGAGAGGCTTGTGAGAGGCTTATTGGGAGCTTGGGGCACCTTGGAAGGATTCTAGAGAGAGTAGGGCAGAGGTTGGACAAACTCCAAGGGCTTTGAGTGAGGAGGAAGTTGGAGCTTGCGTGGGTTTATAAAGGAAAGGTGAGGGAATTCTTTATTATTTAAGTTTGGGTCCCCTTACATTAAATTAATCCAAACCACCAACCATCCCATGATTTTTGCCCATGTTTTTTGGAAAAGGGAAGAAGAAAACAATATTTTATAAATCCAAGGTCCGAACATCTTAAAATATTAGGGTTGATTATGTGGAGGTGAGTCACACTCCCATGGAAATTAATTTAAAAAGGCATGGTGTTGAATAAGTTTGAGGGGTCCATTAATGTTTTGAAAAGTATGTCAAACAAACCCAAAATAAAATTATTTTAATGTTAAAACATATATTGTCCGAACATAATGGTTATTTTATTTTATTACATCACTATTGGGTCATTATGATGTCATAAAACACATTATATATTTAAACGGTATTTAATTTTTACCCAAAAAATTTGACTGTCTCAGAAAATTATGAAAAATTCACCATTGGATAATTTTGACGTCCTGATTCAAGAAATAACATTTATTTTATCTAAATATTTTTCTAAATATGTTATTTTTCACTTTTAAAATAAAAACTGACATTTATCGAAAATTCACGGGTTTTGACAGAAATGGATTTCAAACCTTAAGAAAAATTTTAATTGCATTCATAAAATTATAAGATCATTTATATTTAACAAAAATTAATTTAATAATAATATTATTAATTTATTAAAATATTATTTAATTCAAAAATCCCTTAATTTAATATATTTTTTTAATTAAATAATAACTAAAAACACTATTTGTACTTTAAAAACTATTTACAATGTATCAAAAATGACTAGAAATTATATTCATTATTATATTAAAAAATAATGTACACAGACATAGTACTACATATTTGTTACATAACCCCTTAAAACAGCCACATAAGACCCAAGGGTAAGGTGTGCGATGGTGATAGACTCTTGGGGCGGCTCAGATAACATCGCTCGAGTGGTAATTTCAATCAACTTCCACTTTTCCCGTAGACCATCACGTTCGAGTTGGACATGATGAAGCTCAGCTTGGGCTTGGTCAAGGGAGAAGCCCAAAGACACCACCTATTTTCTGAGCTCCAACAAATGGGCTTCGTATGGGGAAATTCTACTAGATGAGGTCATCTCTTCCTTTGTCTGAGTAAATTGGATTTGTTAAAGTCCTATATTTATACTAATCATGTGATCGTTGTTCAACGACTATATTAGAAACGGTCAAAAATTCTTAACATAAAACCAAAGAAGTTGACATTTTATATAAACATAAAGAGACATTTAATTAGATCAAGAGGGATTTCCATTAATGAAACTTTGGGTTGTTACAAAACCCATGGAAAATACTCACCTAAGTAATATTATTTTTTTGATCCCAAGTAAGAACAACCTCAATATTCTACTGATTTACTACTACTCTATCCTCATAAATGATGTATAGAAGAATACAGACATCCTGAATCAGTAAGTTACACTTTGAGAGTTACCCGTAAATCAATTGATCTAGATGTGTGTCCATACCATTCCCATGTGTATCAATTTGTCCACCTCAGATTCCATGTACACAAGGAAGTCATCATTTAAGACCCTGATGAACTGATCTAAGTAAGAAAGAAATATCCTGTTCATTAGTCCCATTAACACTTCCAGTGAATTAATGATGGCAAACATAATCTATATGTACTCATAGTGTCTGTGTCAATTTTTGAAGGTTGTTGTCCCAATTTTCGCATCCCATACACGAAGATGGTGATAGAATTATTTGTGGTCTATTATAGCATACCACCTCTATCCCTTCATCTAATTAAAGAGGATGTCTCTCCTAAAATGTCAATACATATTCATCATGGTAAAATTGTTCAGGCACAAGAAGTCCACACATAATCTCAAGCTTCCATCTACCTTCTTGAAATCAAAACTGGAGACACCCATGGTGAAACACTGGGTCTCATGATTCCCTTCCAATGAAAGTAATCCAATTATACCCTAAACACATGATGCTCCTCTAGATCCATCTGATATGAAGGTTTATATATCATATTCATCTTGGGGAATAGATTAACATATAATTAAACATCCCTATGGGTAGTTAATACTAGAACGACATTAGGAGATACGTCCTTATACTCATCCACCTCTATAAGAATCTAAGGAATCGTCTCATCCACTACATTGAGGGTCATGGTAGCCTACTGGTGATTGATCAGCTACACCCTCATATATTTGAGTCCATCGTATAATAATTTTATTTCCCCTTCTATGAATAAGTAAATTGAATTCCCATATTCGTGGACAAACCACATTATATATCTAAAATAGTCAATCAGGGCATGAACTGTCGATAATCAGTCTTTACCAAAGGTAACATTGTACATCCTCGAAGCTACCACCAAAAGATCCCAACCGAAACTCGCTCAACAAGATTATGGGAAAACTATTATCCCCATACTTTGATCATCAGATGTCCTCCCATTGGAGTATATAATCAAAGGTATTGATTCAAGAATTCCACTTGAATATCAATGTCTCAAACATGGGTCGTTGTGTGAAAATTGTGTCTATAACATTTGTCTATCAAAACTACAAATTTTTTGGAAATTAAATAGAATGAACCTCTAATCATATTTGGAATACTAGTTTTTTAATCCACCATCATGAGAAGTTGTCATCTTCCATGTCTAATATATCCTTTGGCACATGGGGCAATGCATAAGGGTGGTGGTCGTTGTACATAGATCTTCGACCCACCACATACTTCACATCCATCCATATAGCCTAATGAACCACTGTTCCCCTTCCATAACCTCTTCCTAGATGGTCCCTAGACCATCTCCTGATTTGTCGTGTGATGGGTCAGACAATCCCTAGCAAGATGTCCCCAATTTCTACATGATTAACACATCTGGTCCTTAGGCTAAGTCACTGTACCCTTGGAGCCTCACACCAGTGACCCCATGGCCTAGGGAAAACCCATAATCTATATTATCAACTTCGATCCATGCTTTATATTTTTTATAACTACTATTGATGACTCATCTACCTGACACCAGGTAGTAGCTCATACTGCTAGTGTCAGCTCCGCCAGAATTCTCTCTACAAGAAAAGCACACTCGAGTACTACATCATATGTAGGAATGATAAGTGATACCATGGATTCCATGATCATCTAGTGTAGTCCCTACATGAAGGTACATGCCATGATGAATGGGTCCATCACCATATTTGTGTAGTTTCAAGAAAGATCA
The DNA here is from genome assembly GCA_963277665.1 of Viscum album. Lineage (NCBI taxonomy): Eukaryota > Viridiplantae > Streptophyta > Magnoliopsida > Santalales > Viscaceae > Viscum > Viscum album. The sequence continues at coordinate 1,186,569,250 of OY728122.1, forward strand.
GTATACCTCCCTGAGATCTCAACTCTTATCTGGATGCCCTACTGCAGATTTAGTATCACATATATTTACAGGGAGCGTAAGATCACTAGAAACAACACCTCCCTAAAGAGATTCTTGAATTAAGTCCACGTCAGGGTCATCTCATCACACACCAGGATCACTAAGCTCCAATATCTCCCCACTAAGCCTAGTAGAAGACTCGCTGCAAGGACTAACATTTGTTTGAGAGGCATCCCCACTTAGTGGAAGACACAAAAAAGGGACTCCATCCAATCCTCACACATCTGTGGGAATATAACATTCTTGAATTGAAGAGGTTGATGCCTCGGGAACTCATGTATGACACTCATCCAACGTATATCCTATACCTCTAGCATTGATAGAAACTCCTTATCTCTAAGTGGTGGTATCATTGGTACAATACCCTATGGTTCTATCTCTGGTACTGGTCCTTGTATTGACACCCCATCGCTAGGTAGATCATCTTCACTATCATGCATCATAATCCATGCTAGTTTTCTGCATGGAGGAATCAAGAAATAGATCAAGGCATTCCACACTCAATAGAGGATGCATGTTGAGATTACATTTAATTAAGAAGGGCATGAGAACAAACTCAATCCTATATGATGCATGTACCATTTATTTTTCCATGAAACTAGTGTTTTCAAGTAATGTGTCAAAAATAATAATTCAGATTACTATTGTATGGATATGTTTGTCACTACACCAATACTGCAGTCCCTGGCCTGAATGATAAACTCAAAAAAAAAACAAAACATTGTTTAACCAAACAAACATCATAGACTCTTGTTTCTTTAGGTAGAATAGGCATTCTTTGATACCACAATGTCATGAAGCATACCCTGGGTCCCATTTTGTGACTACCCTAATAATGCCTCCAATAAGGTATGGGCTATCGACTAGCTCTAAGTAGGCATATCCCACAAATTGGAGGAACATTCTTATATACCTGTACCGAAGCACACACCTCCCACAATATGTTCTATAATGAAAGCACTAAGAAAATATTCATACATACGAGTAAAGTATCCACACATAGTAACAATACAAAAAATTAAAGTAAAAGAGGCTATAATACCATCCCAACCAAAATGGACATCATAAACTCCTAAAATTCATCTGTAGAAATCCATTGCATAAGGGCAGGTACCAAATCTATTGTCTGAATTCTTTAAATCACACCTCATCTATCATGCCTTTATTTAAGTACCACCTGGCACTGATCATGCAAGAAATCTTTCAATGCATATATCATCTACACAGGACATGACTCATTCATGAATAACCTTTGTAGAGGTGAGTAAAACAATAAAACATAGGGATCTTAAAACGATAAAGTAAAATAGCCCTATGAAATACATGAATTATTCCATGAAGGAAACATATAAAGTAAACCATAGAGGAAACAGAAGAAGTATAGAACAAATGAAAAACACAAAGAACTATCATATCTGTTATCTGATATTAGTTTTTGTCTAATGCATGAATTGAATAATTTACTTTTGTAGTCCAGAGGTTCCTCATTCTTTATGACATAATAAATGTTAATGGAGAACGTAGCATCGATGTTGTATGGTGCATCGATGGTGCATGAAGTTTTGATGTCCTACTAAACATCAATGGCACAAGGAGTGTCGAGGGTGCATTGAGGGTCAATGGCACCCAGAGCAATAATGGAAACCAGGGCATTGATTTTTCATAACGTGCCAATCGTACATGGAGTATAGATGGCACATGGAGTGTCAATGGTACAAGAAACATTGAGGGTGCTTTAATAATTGATTGGTTAGGTATCCCCCAGTTACATAGTCACCAAGATCACATACTCATAGTTATATCCTAGATTCCACTAGTAGTGTGATTCTTTTGGAGAACCTACTCCCCAAGCCATTAGGTTATATGTCATCTTCTAGAAAAACACACATTGAGTATCTTAAAAGTACCATCTCAACTGAATGATATCAATTCCATAAACATATCATAAAAAGGATGCATGATTTTAATGATATGGTCATTCTTATGAAAAAGTCCAACCTGTGTCTGGTCTAGGACATACATTACCCACTGACCCTGTCTGGTCGACCTGGCTCGACCCAGCCTGAACCATCTTGGCCCGATCCGAATCGTCTTGGCCAACTTGTCCATGGGGTATATCCCAATAGGCCACATAAGAGGCCTAGAATCATCGGTCTCCCCCTATGAAGGTTGGTGTGGGAGTGCATGACATGGCCTACCCTGGATGCATACATCAGGTCAATCTAGTGTGGGACCTTATTTCACGTGGTTGGCCTATGTTCTCCACATGAATTATATATCAGCCATGAGTCCCTCCTTTGATGTAGTTTCAAGCTGCATCCCTTGTCCATCATAGCCTCTTGTCCTGGATCTCTGGTCACTGCTAACATCTTCCTCTACTGCATGACCTGTGTTGTCCATCCTCACTGGCTATGCAATCTAGCGGCTCCTAGGGCGACCTATGTCCTGCACTGCACCCGAACATGGCCTCTAGGGTACATTGTTCTATTGGATTCCACCACCAATCTGGTTCTCAATCTTTCGAAATAGATCTACTTTCATTATCCTTGGGTCACATCCTTATTTCATGAGGCCTTGCTCCACCTTGCAAGAACGTTGGGGTTCTAATTTCATTAGGATCCTCCTAGAAAATTTCTCTATAACCATGAAGTACTAATCGAGATAAAATCCGAGAATAGAGATATATGGATGACATAGAACACCTGAAAAAGTGATCTTGGTCTTGTTCATATTGGCTATAATAAGTTCTTATTAGCAGAATCACGATGAAATCAACAATAGAATAATCCCTGAGATATATTCCATTTAGTCTTCCATTTGTTATACCCATAACAAGAATGATCAACCCACGAATCATCTTGATCGTGGGATGGTCCACATTAATCATTTGATTATATGAAGGGGAAAAGAAATCACAAAAAAATGAACACCCTACCACAATATTGGATATGTTGTTGATAAAGAATAGGGTTTCATATGGTCATAGATCCTTGACCCACTATCATTTGTCTCCATATATTGGAGAGGATTATGTGTCCTTTCCACATAAAAATTTATATGGATAGGGTGATAAACCATGATTCCTAATAATAGGCATTAATTTAAAACAATCCAACATAGGGTAAAATAAAGTATTCTTATAAAAATATTTAAATAATGGTAACGTTCGATTTATAAAATTCACAACTGACCCATGCTAGTCGAAGTTAGGCCCTGCCTAATATAAATATGCAACTTGGAATACAATGGTTTCATATGATATCTAATATGGGCAAGTAGTTTGATGTTATTTCAGTATCAAGGATTATCTACAGGTGAAATTTTTATAAAACATAACATTTTCACCATATAATTCTGGTCCCAATGTGCCTCAAAATTTTTCATATTCTCAGCTCCTAACCTCAATAATTTTTCCAATTAATTTATTAAAATAAAACAAGAGATAACACTATTAATTATATTTTTTCAATGAACATTTTATATAACATTTATTTTATTATAATGATCACAAATTATATATCCTAGTTATTCAAATTTCAACATGAGGTTTTTCTATTCCTCTATCAACAAATATCCTTTTATATAAATTCTTTCTTCCTTGTATTATTCTTCTCACCTTAATTTATAATTATTTTATTTTAATTCTTATGTTCTGTGTCTTTTTGAAGGCATTTCATGAGTTATGAACATAGGTGAATTTCCCTATAGTTATATTCACATTTTTCTTCATCATAGTTTGATGTAAGTTACTTTATTTCAATATTAATAATAAATGTTCTCATCTTCACTATATTTTAATCTTCTAACAAAAAATTTTCAGAAGAATCGTACTAAAATCCATACTTATAATACTTTGGCTACTCCTACTGATGATCTTTTCTTCCATCGTGTGGCTTTTATAACATCCATTGATGTTTTGCTCCATCACTTCTATCGGGTAAATTATTCATGATCATTATTATCATCTACAATATTCTCCTTCAGAAAAATTATAGGGAAATGTGTAATTCCACTAAAATCAACATTATTAATTTTGTTTTTCCTTATACATACGTGTACATTTATAGTAATTTTTAGATATTAGGGATGTCATTCTTTAATTTTCATAAATATCAGCATCTTTATCATTGAATCGACTTTGTCAAACTATATCTTGTTCTAGGTCATCAATTTAATAATCATTATATGCTCAAATACCATTACATCATTAATATTATTCATGAATATAGGATATTTAATCTTTTCTTATGGAACAAGAATTATATTAAAATAATCATCTGATAAAACCAAATTTTTTCTATATGAGAGATTTTTTATCAAACCATTCAATAATGTTTCTCATGGTAATATTTAATTTTTTTATTCCCATGTATATATTTGAATAATATGATGTATTTATAAGTTAATTAATACTGTTAATGAATCCATCCATTACTTCATCATCATATATTTTTGTATCTTCAACCATTATTTTATTTATTTTTATCTTTTCTTCTTTTATATTGATATTTTCATCAATGATACATCTTGTCCCTTTTAGATTTCCTTAAAAATCATGAGACTCATCACCATAATAAATTAATTTTAAAAAAAAGATAAAATGAATTTAATGTCATTCATTCACATAAAACAAAATATAAAATTTATTAGTTAATTTAAATGGTTCCATATACTCAATTGTTGGAATCCCAATTGTAGATTCATTGATAACCTTCAACACATGAGATATTAGATAGGTTGTTATCCTGCCTTTATTTCCATTGAAATTTCAATATGTAATAGTTTGGATACAAAGGTTGTTAAGATATTTGAAATTATTTTGCATAACAAAATTAAGGATCCTATAGAGGGAAACATGATTCCATGAATCAATTTTAATTTCAAAATAATGTGAGAACCACTCAATGCAGGGGGGTAGAATCACTATTAACTTTAATAATTTAAATTAACTATAAATTAACCTCTAAGACATGTTATATATTATATACTTTTCAACATTACATATCTTATCCACATATTTTGTGAAATTATATTAATATTTATTAATGAAAATAATTTATACGATGATCTCTCCATTTATGGCATAAAATAGCCATGCAATGGACACTCCCATCAGTTTATGAAATTTTATTATCCTATAACGGTAATAAAATTGAGAAAAACAAATTGGATACTTTTTATTTGTTTACTTGTTATTATAATTACTCTTTTCAAGTGATTGTTTTTTACTATTTTAAAAAATAAAAAATAAAAAACATTAATAACATTCTCAAAGTAGCTTCATCTAGAAATATTATGTCTTGAATAAAATCAATCTACTGTGGCTCCATCTAAGGAGCCTCTACATAGTTTGGTATGGATCCATATGATTAAACTTAGGTTTTTATTATTACAACAATTTAGTACAAATAAATGTTTTTCTTTAATTTAGTTAAATATTTCTTATTATATTTATCTTATACCACATAATTATCTAGTTTATTTTTAAAAAACCCATAGAAATAAACCATCATCTATTTTACTCTTTTTTTGATATCTGAATATGATATATTTTCTTCATCTCATTATCACTCTATCATGTATGAATAGTGTACTTGTCTCTATATTAATATAGTATATGAACATCCTTTTATCAAATTTGACATTGGGGAAAATTTAGGAGAACAATTATTTTTCTAGCTCATCTCAACTAAAAAATTTAATTCTTCACGATAAAATCATATTTAATGGTTGAATCACTAATATTCAAGAATGTTCTTGAATATTTTTACCAACAATATGTTTGAATATTTATTAAAAATACATAAACATGGAATAATTGTAAAAATTTATGTCTCAAAGTTTCATAATAATGATTAATAACATTAAAAAGATTTTGAAAACTACCTTTGTGCTCAATATAAAAAATGTTTTTATAGTTCCATCATAAGAGAATATCTATTCAGTGGATTAATATAAATTTCCTCTATCTGATTATCCTATTTCAAATCTATAGTGTTTGTCTTACCATGTAAAATTACCCCATATAATAATCCCACACAATATATAAAAAATAGGTGAAAAATCATAGTTCAGTTTGCAATTATAGAATCTCCCATATAAGGACATAGTTATTATTTAACTGAAGGTTATCAATATGTTGGGACTATTATGGGTCAAAATTGATTTTTAAAATCACCATATAGGACATATTGAGCACCACTATCTTGGAACATTTTACATCATAGAACCCTAAAAGGATAGAAATTGTAAATTATACATCATATAGTAGTTAACAATATATTAGGAGACATAATACATGTTTTATGACCATAGAATCATATATTAATTTAAATAAATGAATATCATAATTCCCCTTGTAATAATAGATGGTGAAATGACTGTCCATCAAAACATTGTGTGATCATCATTATCAGTTGGAATTATTCTATTGATATTCGTTGAATATCACAGTAATGATTGATATACATTTTTGTACAATTTTTTCATCTTTTATAATTAGAAATATACACATTTGTATATTTAACAATAAACCTATCCATCCAATGATATTTTTAATGAATATATAAATAGGAATAAATCACTATAACTAGTTGTGTATGAATTTATATATTACTAGATTGGTGATTATGAATGATTAATCAGGTCTATCAATTCTTGGATGCGTCATTATTCTGAACTAAACACTTAAGAATTTATCATTTCATATTAGTGAATCCTAATTATTCATACATTATATACGATTACTAAATTTTTTTTGGATATAAAGATGATAAAATATATGGTGCATATAATGAAACCTCCCAATGAGATAGTAGAGGATTTATCTGTTTGTAATATTTATTAATAATCCTTGGATTCATATTTTTTCATTAATTTACATTATATAAATACATATATATTACATTATCATTGGAAAATATTTTTTATTCTCATTCATGTTTCATATCGATTGATATGAGGGATGAGTGAATACTAATTCTCATGATGGAATGTTACATTGCATTATTTCATACTAGAATATGAAAACTACAATTGAAGGACCATTAATAATAATATATAGAAATATTCCTTATTAAATTAATGTGTTCACTCTGTGTACCAATGAAATAATTGACAGTAATTTTTTTAAAAAAATATATATATATTTTCCCTTAAACATTTTATGAAATTTTCATCATTTTTCTAACTAAATGGTTTTATGAAATATTTATTAACAATTATATGTCTAAAAATTCTCTTCTAATTCCACCATATACAATGTATCCAAAGTAATTTATGTAATTGAAGGTTCAATTTGAGAAATATGAATGAAACGGTTTCAGAAACCTTTGTACATGACCATTGGCTAGTGTATCCCCCTATACAAATAAAGATGATGTATCATTGCAACTCTATGTTTATTATTGTAAACAAAATAACGTAATGATAATGAATATATATCCTAATTCATGAATTGGAAACCATATTGACTAATTAATTGTATCCCAATGGTTCTATTTGTCTTAAATATTATTCATTTAACATCAACTCCATGTTAGAAAATGTCGTATTTCAATGACATCATTTTATATATTTTGTGGCCATTATGAATTTCTGGCCTTCCCAATTGTTCATATATATGAACTAATATTTTTAATGTTTTCCAGGAATCATGTCTTTAAAAAGTCACTAAAATACATGATTGGATAATTTTTGGATCACATTATTGGGGATTCAAAAACATAAAATAACAAGAAAGATCCTTAAGAGACTTTTTTATTCACAATAAAAAATCAGTGGTTATATTAATAATAAAATAAATTTTATTTCTACATGCATGAATATTCCTACCTTCTATATATACATTCAAATAGATGTGTATTCATAAACCCAAAATTGGTAGAAGTTATCATATATTGGGAACAACTGAAGAGAATAATTGAGACACATGACATTCTATAAATAGATGGTTTATAAAGTCACTTCATTAATAGAATCACACATCTCCCATGAAATTGTTAACGTCAATGTTATTTCCATTCCACCAATGTGTTATTTTTTAAAATTATTTTTTGATCATTAATATGAAATCAATTTTCTACCAATTCACATTTTCATCAATCATGGGAAAGGATATGTTATATATTGTGATGGCCTTGGTTATGGACATTACTGAGTTCAAATATTAGAAGATATATTGGAAGCATATAAAGAATGATAGTTCTGAATTAACAGAATTAACTGATAAGTGACTTGGATGTAGATATAGTAGTTCATACATTCAAAATAAAAAAGAACTATGTCATTTTATAGACATTAATTTTTTTACATACCATATATTCATGAAACACATATTTTGACAGTGGGAATAGAATATTTGAAAAAGATTAATTTAGATATAATAATATATTAGAAAAAATTCATTTTAATTCAACATGAAATGAATTATATAGTCTATGATTTAAGATGAATGTTATATAACCAAAATTATATATAGGTTCATGATCAGTGGATCTTGAGGTGTGTGATTACTTATATAAATTTTTATATCGATAAGAAGAATTAGGTTATAGATTTTTTACATTGATTCTAATATATAATTTTGAATAGTATGTCATGGATGCTAAAATATTATTGCATGATTCACATACCATTACATAAAATCAAAGTGATTGATATACCTTTGATTTATTTAAACAAAATATGAAGAAAATGATTCAATTTTTAGATAAGATATTCATTTAGTTTCCTTGTTACAAACAATATATTTGTATTTATAAACATTCTAAATAATATATTTATTAATGCATGAAAAACATGTAAAGTATTTGAAAAAATTTATTTTGTGGTTAGGTAAGAAAAAATTTGTATAATTATGTAACCATGTTCCTCTCCATGTAATTTTTCAAGGATGAGAATCAAATACCACATATATTGTTGAAATCATAAATTAAACTAATAAGTAAATTGTAAAAGATCACTATAGACATTTTCATTGGTTATCCAAAAATAATTCAACAGAAATATTTATCCTACCTAATTAAGGACTAACTCATAATGTCATCAATCATATATGAATTTTTAAAACTAATAATGTGATCAACATTAAAGGGGTGCATATATGGAAATTTGATAGTTTTGATTGAATACCTAATTCAATAATATCTATATTTGATCCAAAATATTAATCCTTTGTTTGGTGATATTTTTACCAATCTATGGTTTCCTAGTTGAACATAATCAGATCTTATCATCATCAATTTGATTCACAGTCCAAATAAAAAATTCATGCATAGAAATGAATGATATAATCTTAATATAATGGATTTAGTTGTTTATGGGAACATCATATTCAATATGTGGATTTTTTATATAAGATAAGTTTGGAGGATATAAAACAAATGGTTTGGTTTGAGCCATTGTATGGATAACTTTGTTGATCATCACTTTTTTGGTAGTGGATTAGAATACCTAACTATTAGAACAATGAATTGTTCATGAAATTTCTAAGACGATTTATATAATGATAAAATAGATTTTTTAATCACATTATAATAATAAAAATTATTGGTATCCTTGTCAATGCTCTATAACTTTTATGGTGTGTGCATGTGTTTATCATGAAATTATCTCCAAGGATAGGGAATCATCTATTGATTATGAAAGGAATGATGCTACATCATTAAGTTTCACCTTTAGTGATAATCAAATGAAATGGTGGGGTTTCTTATCCATTTTAATCAGCTTCATTGTTCTGGTATGTTCATAATATTATCCATTTAACTCAATTTTGGATATACTAACATGTCCTTACTAATATAATTCAATGAGATCCAATTGATGTCCATCATATGAGAAATTTTATCTTCAATTGATGCATATCATGGATATATAAGATGATGTATTTAAATGTAAACAATTATTGATATTCATGGGGAGATACTGAGATTGAAGAAGATACATTGTAATGCATGAAATATATGTTGTAAAAATGGTTGTATCTATAAAAAGGCACTGATGATCTCTATCATTCATAAATTCAGATTTCTAAAAAGGGGGATAATGAATGAACATACATTTTAGGAACATCATTATTTTTAACTGTTTTTTCATTGGTTTTATTACATGGAATGATTTGAAGTATTTTATTTTGATATGACTTATATAATAAGATATAATATTGATACATGAGACAATTCATATAAATAATGGTTATCCACAATTAGAGTTGTTTCTAGGTAGATTGTATGATTCTCATTTTGGGTTCTGAATGGTTTTCAAGGATTATTAATTTAAATTCTATCCAAATGTCATCACAAGAAGAAATATTTTTCATTGGATGAACTAGTTTTGGGTTTTTAAATATGATAAAATCTGATTTTTAGTGTATTTTGAATCTCAAAGTCTCATGATGTTAATCTCCCTGTAAATCCATTAATAAAGTCAGGTACAACCTATTTTAAAATTTTAATAACATATAAATCCACATTTTTTCAAAGTCCATACCTCATAATCCCAAGGAACTCTCATGGGGTTTTAGAGGTTCTTACTGATCATGATACTAATTTCATTGGTTATAATACACTAGATAATGATAATATATAATATTTTTAGATTTGGGTATTATGTTTTCATATAATAACACATATTATTTAAGTGGATTCTATACTTTCACTACATGTTGTAGAATTCGAAGGAATATTTTTAATAAATGAGTTGATGTGATTTTTGATGGAATAATAGTATTATTTAATTTTCCAAAGACCATTTATATATAAATTATAAATGCATGATTTTGAATATAATTTGAGAAAACAAATTTAAATTTAGTTTTATAAATAATTTTCTATTTAATAAATGGATAACAATTGGTAAATTTTTTCAAAAGATTTATTTTTTAATGAAATAATTTTTTGGGAGCCAGTGGAATAAATTGGAATTACATGTGTTCAGATTTTTTTGGAAAAACTTTTTTGGGTTCATATTTTTGTGTTAGTGTTGGATATATGATCCTTAGATTCAAATCCAATTGATGAATTTTCCACTATGATAGGATTATAATAATGAGTTAGGAATACTGTATGATTCATTCATGAATTTTTGTGAGAGTTTTTGTGAATGTAGAAGGTTTTCACCATGAAAATTTAGTGGATAAAATAATTATTTTATTTAATATTTAAGTGATATAAATTGTTAAATTCTATGGATTTTATTCCAATTTTATTTACATTTTGAACCATGAGTTAAAAATTTGTTATAATATATATTATGAATGTAGATTTTGTTGGATTCCATACCAGTAATTATTAATATCCACTATATATTAACATATATTTATATATATATATTTATGTTTTTTTCATCAAAAAGGAAAGGGCAAGATTTTATATTTCTGTAGTGGTTGATATTGATGTTGCAATCCAGAGTATGAGTTTTGGAAATTTTCATGTCTATGGAGTCACAAGTGATACAATATTTCTTCCTATGTAATTATTTATCTTTATTTAATTCCATCTAGTTAAATAATTTTCTACTACATTTATATTATCAGTTATTGATATTTTTTATTTTTATTGTCTAAATATCATGTATAATATAGTTGTGAGATGTTTAATTAATTTTTATCATTATATTATAACATTGATTAATAATTATAAACACTCAAAAATTTATTAATAATCCATTTTAAAATATTGTATGACATTGTTGTTCGTGTAATTTCATATATGGTTACTCGAACAGAGACTATTTCCAATCTAATGGTAAGTTTTAATAAGAATTAATTTCCACCATATGTGTATAGATTATATAATGGTTTGAAATTGGATTTTCCTTGTGATATAGTGTTAAGGTATCAGTGTGGTATAATTATATTTTTATAAAATATAAGACATATTGAATGGTGGATGATAAAAAATATCATTTGAAATGAGATTGTTCTAGAGCTGGGGGATCATATTATTTCATAAATTGAATGATAAAATTTTATAGGATTCTAATGAGATTAAATGAATGGTCATACAAGGGGATTGATTTGTTATGATTGGATTTGTGGAAATGATTTAGGTATCCTAACCTAGTTGAAAATAGATAATGATTTTATATCATGCATGAGTTTTTACTGGGTATTATATCTAATGAATAAGATAATGGATTACTAGTCAGAATATGTGGATCATAGTCTAACTAGTGTGGATCATAAAAAAACATCGTTTATTATTTTTCAATGAGAAAAATATAAATAATTTCATACATATGATGACATTGTTATCCTTTATAAGTTATGATTCCTAGACATGTATTGAATTCATAGGATCAGATAATGATTAATTACTTTTTTTTAAAATATTGAGCAGTTGAGTTTCATAGTGTGTAATGTGATGAATTAAAATGATCCTCATATAAAATGAAGTGGTTAACCAGTGGAATTTATTAATTTTATAGATATATAGTATATGTTCTATTTTCTATTTCAACATATATGTGATGTGGTAGTCAATGAGATCATCATACTTGGTACTTATCCTGAGGGATGTAAATATTTTGACTATAGATCACTGGAAAAATTATGTAGTTTTTTTAATAATACCATGATTTTTTTACCCAAGTGAAAATTTTATTCGATGTGTAAATTGGATTTAAAAAATAATTTATCCTGTGTTGAAATATGTTTTAAATGGTGAAATCTATATTGGTGGGTTTCTATTGAGTTAGAATTCCAGAAGTAATTTTTTTATGGAAAAATCTATTGATGGATTATGGGTGAAATAATTATTATCTGAAGAGATAATTGATGAGATCGAAGGATTCATTACTTATATTATTACTAGAAAATGGTAACGAATTGGAATTATTTTTTGACATGTCCCTATAATAAGTTTTCAAATCATGATTTCAGATTTCAAACCACAATGTGGTTAAAATATAATCCATCAATTATGGTTACTTCAATTATAAACTAATGAATTGTATTATTTGATAAAAATTGAAATAATAATTCCATGTGATTAAATAAAACAATTAAATTAGTTTTTCAAATGAAATATTAATAACTATTTCATAATAAATATACCATTATAATTTATAGATATATCTTAATAGTTTTTTAAAAGAGATCATAAGATTACAAAATTTTCTTTTTTAGAAAATTTTATTATATATATATATGTGGAAATCTCATATATAATGAAATAGACTAGTCAAAGATGAATTAATATTGACTCTAAAAGTTCAATATGAATGAAAATTATTTTCTAGAGAACTAAATAGTCAATTTATTTATAATTCCTCCCTCTACACTCATAAAAATTAGTTTTGATGGGATGTTTTAAGATAAAATTTTTCCTTTTTGAATAACACTGTAGAAAATTAATAAATTAATGAGATTAGTATCGCAACATCTCTCACAAATGTAAAATAATATTCATCCAAAGTTCTGTAACTATTCACACAATATAGAGTATTTATCAACCAAATAATTGTAAATAAAAAGAAATATTTATTTTGTGGATGAACAGGAGAAAATTTCAAGATAAAAGTATATTCATATAAAGCATCACCAATTCATGTATATTTTTTTTAAATAATACTATATAATGGCCAATAAATTATAAATTATATAGAAGCAAGAAAATGTGTTGTAGACTAATGTTAACTACATGTATATAAAACTAAATTTTCACATTCTAAGAATTGAAAAAAAATGTTCAATGTGATGTAATGGATGTTGTGTGGAAAAATTTTATCCTAATGTTTATTTTAGCATTGGTATTTGAATTGATTTAATTATTTATGGAATAATTAGTATCTATGGGATTTTGGAATATCATTCCATTAATAATTATTGAATTCCTTCTGATTAATGTGGGACATGAACTCCTTGAGACCAGTTTGGATATATATCTGGCGATTCATCGAATAAACATGGTGAAGAAAAATATAATGGTTATAGAATCACAAAATTCCATCAAATTATTAAATTAATCATATGATTGAGTGTAATTATTTTGATATATAATAATCTTGGTGAATAAAATAAATTATGACATTAAAAACACATTAGACATGAGGTGACATCGTTCAAGGTCATCCTTGTGGCCCTCTTTGAGTTTCTACTTTAGCAGGACATCATTATGTGTGGAATATGAAATATTTAATCCTTAGTGGAAAAGTGATAAATAAAATACATGAAATATGTTCCATAATATAACATATATATTAATCATATATTATTTTTTATACTAGATACATTATGAAAAAATCTTATCTAAAACTCCCAAAACCTAAATCCACTATTTCACAGAATGTGTCATTATGTGGATTAACCCAATGATATTACCTATGATGTGAATCCATGACCATGGTTACCTAGAGTCAGTTAATTATTAGATAATATTGGCATGATTACAAGAGATCAACTCCCAAAACACCAGTATGTTTAGTAGACTTGTACGTACCAGATACATGCATTAGTTTTACAGTAAATTATGATTTAAAAAAATAAACATTTTGTCTCCTTTGAACATGATCATATCCCTTATCCTATCCCTGTAGGTCAATAATATTATACTTCTTAATATCCTAGAAAAAATAAAACCTAATAATGTGGTGATCTCAGGTTCTTATTAAGGATAACAATATAGAGGAAGTCATCAAAATAAGCATAAACATTTAAGGAAATGTAAAAGACTAAAACACAACCCTTTTAAACATAAAATCATGAATAATATAGAAATTTTAAATTAAATAATCCAATTTAAATATTCACATGGATATTTTACTTGATGAATAATCATATTTAATATCAATAACTAATCTCATAATGATGGAATGCATAATGGCAGACAGCATAACCACATAGTCAAAGGGTTGGTACCAGACTATATATGAAAAATCATCAAGGCCTTGTTCCAAAACACTTGTTTTTCTGATGATACCTACAGATACATCGAGGGGAAATAGTGGGCCCCACCTGTCAATTGCTACGTCCAATGCATTCCTCATATGTAAAGGGTTAAACACTATATAAACATACGAAATGTTAATACATTAACCATAAACCATGAATGACATAAAAATAGAACATATACAGTCAATCATATCATGAAATGGTAAATTTAATATGGAATTTTTTATCATAATAAATCTTCTTCAATTAATCATAATATCCATCAATATATGTTGACGTAGTTGAAATCAACAAATAAAATAATTGATGGAAATATATCTTCCAATATTGAAATATGTTAAAATTCACATAATTATAAAAGAAAACATTTATTTTGAAAATATTCATATAACATGTAAGTAAAGCTTATAAGGTGTTAAAATGGTGTAAAATATCCATACATGTTTTATATGATAAACTACATTCATTCCTTAATTTGTTGAATATGTAACAAAGTACGTTATTTGGAAAATGATAGAAAGATTCCATTCAAAACATTTTATAAAAATTAAAAAAAGGTTATAAATTAATTTAACCTATCGACTAGGAAATAGAATTTTTTATTGAAATACATTTATATAAAAGATAGATGTGGACAAAAAAGAATTCCTAGTTGATACATACGTATAAACAACCTCAGATAATAAAGAGATTGTAAAAATTAACCCTTAACTTGTACTTTTCCTTAATTGAGGGTACATAAAACTCTTTAATAATAGTTAAATCATTGTTATTAAATTATACAATAACAAAATACTTAAATATTATTTCATATACATTCCTCAAATATTGTTTTGTTAGTAATATTTCGGTGATATTATTTTTTCGGGTGTTAACTAATTCATTTTCCTTTATTTGTTTCATTATGTAAGTAATTCATGTTATGGATAGGTTGTATTTTATTCATATCCATAAAAATATTATGTTTTTTTAGAAATTTAATCACCAAATTATTTTTATTTATGAATTGTTCTGATGGGGAATGAAATCTCATCGCGTCGTGGAGACGATAAGATGTATGTACGCATGAGTAAAAATATCATTCTATTGAGGGAGAAAAAAATGTAATGGGATGTAATGTTATATAAAAAAGAAATATTAACATGTTATATATATTATTTACATCAATTATACTCATTATTATTCCCATCCAAATAATTAAGTGTTGAATAAAAAACTACACCGCGATGTGGGACGGTAAGCCGTACATATGAATGTATAATGACTTTTTCATTAATTATATGGATAGAATAATAAATATAGTTTTACCATATTTATAATAACATATAAGTATGTTTAAGGTAATTGAGTTATAAATTTAGTATCGAAACAACAAATAAAGAGGATGTAGTAGAAGAAAAGAACATTGGAAGAGGTGATGAAATAATTACCTCTTCTTTTGGTTATTTCTTTTGATTTAAACAAAAAGGATACTTACATTGGATTTTTTATAAAAATAAGGAAAATAAGTTGAATTAATGGATGTTTGGAAAATATTTGAGCAGGGTTTGGCCGATCCAAATGGAATTGGAGGTGTGGATTTAAGACAAGGGGACGTACCCTTATATAAGAAAGGCGAGGGGAACTTTAGGAAAGGCTTTAAATATTAATTTATTATACAATAATTTGTAGTTTATAATAACTAAAAAGGGATTTATTTAAGGGATAATGTGGGGATGGGTCTAAATCCTCACAACCAATAGGTTTTAGAAAAGATTAGGTCCCTATATTAACCTTATCATATATATTTAACTCATTGGTAAATAGTTTTACATTTAACATTTATAATTGTATTTTTGTATGACATGGTTATTATAGCAACTATAAATTTCCAAGAAAAACTCATGTTTATAATTAATGCCATATATAACATTATGTAATTCATTTGTTTGAATCATGTATTTTTAGGAAAATTATATCCATTAATAAAATAGTATTTGTTTTAAAAACCCATTTATGTCAATTTTGACACTATTTAAAAATTGGATTTTTTTTTAAAGTCCTAAAAACATGATTACTTATAAAAAAATAAATTGAATCAACCCAAAAAATTCATATTCACCATGAAATTTTGTGTACGGAATCCAAAGTTTCAATTTACAATTATTTCAATATTATAATATCAATTATTTTAATCATTCAATAATATGGTAATTACCGCATCATCATTGTTTCATAAATAAATTTAATTATTTATTTTCTGAAAATTATATATAATACCAGGATCTAGAATTTTTTTTAGATTTGTAATTAGTATTTATAGTGGAATATATCTTATTTATAACCTTATGTTAATAGTGGTTTAGTTAATAAAAATTTATTTTAACACTTTTAACTCTTCTTTAAATAAAATATAATAATTGTACTAATCTAACCCAAATGGATAAAAATGGATCTAATTTAAGTCCTATGGTTTATTTTTATCGAAAAAACTTATCCAATTGAATTAGGACATGTGTTGGGGTAATTTTATGTTATTATAATATCATTTTTACCTTTAATTACCCTATTTACTTGTAACCATGGTAAATAAAATTCAAAAGATACTATTGAAAAATAAATATTTTCTTCCTATTGAACCACATTTTACATATTAATGGAAAATGTGTCTATCGGTTTTTTTGAAATTCAATTCACAGAAGTAGTAAAATTATGTTTTATGATAATTTGTAAATGTTCCTAGAAGGTGGGTGAAAGATGTTAAAAAGTTCAATAAAATTATATATATATATATATTATTAAAAAATGACCCCATGAATTACCATGTATTAATGTAGGTATTATGTATCTATTTTTATTATAAAATAAATTTAAATTAAAAAAATTATTTAAATAAAATTTATGTTTTAAACAATAATTCAATTTTTTCACAAATTTTAAAAAATTGAATGTTTTAAGTAAAATACCAAAAATACACCCTAAGGAAATTTTGATATTTTGAATCCAAAAATGAATTCCGTTTTGAAAAAAATAAATAAAAATTTCAAAATGTTGGTATTTATATTCATAAATAAATTTTAAACAGCTAGGTGTTTTGCTAGAACTCGGAGTTGCGTATGTTGCATGTTATTGTATAAACCAAAGAGAAGCATACTATAGAAGCTTGGGGTGTTAAATTCTTCCGTCATTAAAATATTTTCATCCTTGAAAACTCTATAATATTACTTCCTAAAAAGATTTTGGTGGTTCTTCATCATAAGTTCCACAAGATCCCATGTCACCTCTTCTATTCTATGGATTCTCCAAAGAACATTTACCAAACGAGTGGTCTTGTTTCTCAACACTTATTCTCTAGTATCATGAATCATGATAAGGTCATCACAATATTAGAGATGAGGTTCCAGTTATATTTCTTAATAGGTGAGTATATGAATTGGTTCAGGCATGTATTTCTCAATAGTGATATGTGGGACACATCATTAACATTGGAGAGACTTGGTGTCATTTCCAAACAGTAAGCTATAACTCCAAATAATTATAGAATTTAGAAATATATGTTGTACTAGGGACTTAATTTATCCTTCTTATCGAATTATATAACACCCTTTCATAGAGATACCATCAATAAAACATGATCACATACATTAAATTCCAAATCATTCCTTCGGTTTTCAGTATTCCACTTTTTCTTATTTTAATGTACATTGATGTGGGTTTGTATAATCATCACACTTTCCATTTTTCCTCAACAAGTTCATATCCTACGAGTTTTCTTTCACTAACATCATCCCAATAGGATCATGTGTGACATCTCTTTCATTATAATTCAACATATGGTACCATCTGAATACTCTAATAGAAGATATTTTTATATGAAAATTATACAAACAGTAAATACTGATCCCAAATTTCATGAAAGTCATGTGAGAAATATCTCAACATGTCTTTTAAGGTTTGACTAGTCTATTTTGATTTTCCTTCAGTTTGAGGGTTGTAGGTTGTGCTCAAATAATGTTTAGTACTTAGGGCTTTATGAAGAAATTTCTATTATCTTGATGTAAAACAGGATCACAATCAGAAACAATTGATAGGGGTATACAATGATGTATTGAAACTTCATTAATATATGGTTTTGATAAACATTAAAGTGGTAAATCATCTCTTATAGTAACAAAATGTGATGAATTAGTAAGACGATCGACAATAACCCATATTGCATCATTACTTAATAAAATCATTGGTAGCCCCATGACAATGTTCGTCATTATATAATCCCATTTCCAATTTCGTATGGGAAGTGGTTACATGACTCTTCTATGATGTTAACTTATAGCCTTCACCTATTGACAAACCATACATCTTGACACATAATTAGAAATCTCTGTCTTAATGGTATCCCACCAAAAATGTTCTTTCAAATCTTTATACCTCTTAGTTGTACCAGGGTGTATAGAGAAATTGGAACTATCAGAATCATCCAACATTTCCATTTTTTTATTAGGTATATTGGGAACTCAAATCCTCACCCCAAATTTAAAATTTTCATCTTCATATATGAATTCAATAAATCTACAATCATTCACATCATTATTTTTCTTTTGAGAGTCACCATAATCGTTCTGAGAACATTTTATTATTTCTAGTAAATAAGGATTGGTTACCATTTGAAATTGTTTGTATGTTTCTCCATTCATGATTATTCCCATATGCATATTTACTTGATCCATGAACATGGGATCCCTTTCGACTCTGATCTTCTTCAGAACTCCTTGATCCTCTATTCCCAAAGCATCTTCCGCCATATTTTCCTTCTCATGGTGGTATTGTATTATGAAATCATTATCCCTGAGTAGTTCAAGACATCTCCCTTGTTTCATTTTGAGTTCATTCTGCGAGAGAATATAATTCAATCTCTAGTGATCTGTATATAGATCCCATTTTTAACCTTATAGATTGTGCCTCAATTAAATTATAGAAAACATTAAATATTATAATTCAAGATAATGAGTAGGATAGTATTGATAATCAATTTTGAGCTACCTTGATGCATATGAAATATCTCTATCATTATTCATAAGGACACAACCAAGTCATTTCTTTGAATAATCACTATATATAAGAAACATGTTATTCCCCAATAGTATAGTCATGTTATGAGTATTGACTAATCTTATCTTCAATTCACCAAAACATTTTCACACTGTTTTGTCCCAAAAAATTTAAGACATTTACATGTGAGCTTGGTAAATGTTTCAGCCAATCGGGAAATGATCTAGACGAAACGACTATAGTAACATGCTAAACCAATAAAACTACATACTTCAGTTATACTCGACTGTTCTGGCCATTATTGGATTTCCCTTTTCAATGAATTATTAACAGGGATTGCATCCTTGGAGACATTATGGCCATGAAAATAAATCTCTTGATGCCAAAATTCACACTTTCTAAAATTCCCATATATTTCACTTCATCTAATAGTTTTCAGAATAGTGCGCAATTAAATTTCTTGATCTTGGTAGATTTTGGAGTATACCAATATATCATTAATAAATACCACTAAAAATTCAACATGATACTACTAGAAAACATTATTCATAAGATCCATGAAAATCGAGGGGTATTTAGTAGGTACAAAAGGCATTACTGTAAACTCATAATCCCCATACCTGGTTCAAAATGGTATCTTTAGGATGACTTCCATTTTCATAGGCAACTGATGTTATCCAGATCAAAGGTCACTCATTAAAAAATATTTATCTCAATGATGTTGGTCAAATAAAATATCAATGAGATATACGAGATACTTGTTCATTATTGTTATAGGATTGATCTCCCTGTAATCAATGCATATCCTCATAGACCCATCTTTCATCATAACAAAATGAACAGGGGCTCTCCATGGAGAAATACTAAGGTGAATAGATACTTTATTACTCAATTCCTATAGTTTTTTATTTTGGTCCACTAATTCCACATTGTCCATTCTATAAGGTGTCTTCCGTATGAGTCCCAAACCATGAATTATGTCAAAGGAAAGCTCAATTTCTCAATTATAGGATGTCTAAGTAAATCCTCTTGGAACAAATCTACATATTATTTTACAACAGATACATACTCTATTTGAACATTTCATTCCTCTCCCATAGTTATTCCAATTTCTTTCTCACCAAAAATTTAATTTACTAGAGCTAAAGAGGGTGGATATGGATTAGAATCAGATAGTGATGTCTCTTCTCTGAAGATATGGGATTCAATATCCTCATAATAAAATTTAACCTCCATCTTATTGCAATAAATTACAGTATCATTGTTCTAAAGACAATCCATACTGAGTATTATATCAAATTTAATCATGGCTATGACAATAATATAAACAGATATAGAATATTTAAATGTCATAATGGAATTTTATTGAAAAAAAGTGGTTTCTATAATACTTCCCATAGTATTAGTGAGTGAAACCTCACATGTTAAGTCAAATTAGAATTATCTAATTTTGTTGGAAAACTAGAAAGATTTGAATGAATGTGAGGATCAAGAATATAATAAAGCATTGGGTAATTTTGAGAAAACTATTAATTTACCTGATACCATGTCATTTTAAACTTCAACCTCTGCTGTTGTGGTCACATAATCTTGGCCTTGCTCCCTTGGAATTTTATGAGGTATGTTTCCTTGACTCTTATGACATTAATTTTCATAATTACATATTTTATTAAAATTTTACCATTGAACAATGAAAAAATCTTTCTTCCCCATACAATCTAGAGATTGGTGGCCTTTTTCTCCACACATGTAAAAAATTTCCATCACCTTTTGTCAAGTACTCGGGTGTTTCTTCAAACAATTACAACAGGATGGAAAGTCAACCTTTCCCATCTTCCATTTATTTAATTTTTTAGATTTTTCAATAGATCTCTTTTTCCCTTTCATCACATTAATGTCATTTAAACTAGGGAATTCCTATTCTATCTTGATAAAACATGAGATTATATCTTCATACGATGAGAAGGATTGTGAGACTATTCCTATTATAATAAATGGTTTTAACCCATAAAATAATCAATCAATCTTACTTCATGGGTTACGTATAAAATATATAACATGAATTTTTATCCTTGTAATGTTATCATCATACTTTGCGACATTATCATCATCCTTTAACCTCATACTTAGAAATTTCTTTTCTATATCAGCTCGATGTTCACGAGAAATTTATTTTTCATTAAAAATATCTTTAAACTCCATCCATTCCCTATTTTATACTTCTTCATCCTTCTTTTTGATATGAAATAATGACCACCATTGATCATCATCTCTTGATAGTTTATATACATCCACAAAAAACATTTCAATTTTTGTACTCCCTAATGAATTAAATATTTTCTATATGGAACATATTAATTTCATAGCTACAAATGGATTTTCAGTCCCATTTTATGATGGTGGGTATTGACTCGTGATGTGGTTTATCATTGATAATCTACGTTGTGTATCAGGGTTCTCCATTCTGGTAAGGTTATTATTTATGACCTGAGTGAGTTGTCTCATTATGGTGATAAGTTGTTCAACACCAGTTGTGTCACTGGCTCCATAGTAATTATCATCAATAGGAGGGAAATCTCTAAATTTATTACATGCATTGATACTATTTCCCTTATGTTTTTACATCCTAAGAAAAATAAAAATTATAAAATGGGTGATCTTAGATGCTTAGTAAGGATTAGAATATAGTGGAAGATATCATAAATAAACATAAAAATTTATGGCAATGTAAAAGACTAAAACACAATCATATTAATCATAAATTTCAACATAATATGGAAAAGATAAATCCAATAAATCCATTTAATTATTCACATTTATATTCTATTAAATGAATTATAACATGTAATATCAATATCTAATCTCATAATGATGGAATTCAAAATTCCGGACATCATAATCACATAGTCAAGGTGTTGTACCAAGACTGTAAAAAAATATTTTTCATGGCCTTGTGTAAAGAAACTATTTTTGTATCATGATACCTACTGATGCATCTAGGGGATATAGCGGGGCCCTCCCAACACATACTACGTCTGATGCATTCTTCATATGAAAAGGGTGAAACATAAAATAAACAATTGTATTAAACTAACATAGGAAATTTTTATACTTTAACCATAAATCTTGATTAACATAAAAATAGCACATCCATAGTCAATCATATCATAAAACAATCAATTCAATATGGAATATTGTATCATAATAAATCAACATCAATTAAACATAAAATCCAACACTAGATATTGACATAGATGAAATAAATATATGAACTATTTGAGTAAAATATCTCTTTCTCGTTTGAAATCATTTAAAAGTCTCATAACTATAAAAGAAAAATTTTATTTTGAAAATATTAATATAAGAATATAAGTTAATCTTCTAAGGTGTTAATATGGTGGAAAATAGAATCACCCACTGTATAAGTTAAAAAAATTATGACAATAATTTTTCTAAAAGGTCATAAAGTACCCTATTTGGAAAATGACAGAAATATTCCTTACAAAATAATTTATAAAAAGAAAAAAATGGTATAAATGTCTTTAAACTATAGTCTATGAAATAGTAAAAATGTTTTGAAATACATTTTTAAGAATAACGTATGTGGGTGGTAAAGAAGACCCTACAGATACTTACGTATAAACAATCTCAGATAATAATGATACTGTAAAAATTAACCCTTACCATGTAATTTTCCTCAGTATAGTTTAATTTAACATCTAGTATAATAGATAAATAACTGTTATCAAATTATACAAGAACCACATACAAAAAATATGATATCATTTATGATCCTTTAATATTTTTTAGTTAATAATATTTCAGTAGTATCTTTGTTTCAAGTGTTAATTGATTAATTTTCCTATATATGTTTTGTTACTGAAGTAATTTTTGTTTTGGATAATATGTATTTGATTCATATCAATAATTATGTTTTGTATATAAATTTTTTTAATAATAAAATGGAAATTATTCTTGAATGGTTACAGTGGGGAATGAAATCCCATTGTATTATGGAGACGGTATGTCATACATACGCAAGAGTGACAATATCATTCTATTGATGTTGAACTCATATGTAATTGGATTGTATATTATATATAAATAATCGTTAAACTTTTGTATTTTTTATTTACGTCAATTATACTCAATATTATACCATTCCTAATAATGATGTGTAGAATAACAAACTACACCATGATCTGGAGATTGTAAGTCGTACATATACACGTATACTGACTTTTTCATTCATAGGATGGATATAATAATGAATATGGTTGTACCTTAGTTATAATGACATATATTTATGTGTATGGTACTGGATTTATAATTTTAATATTGAAACCACTAAGAATGATGTAGTAGAAGAAGAAAGGAACTTTAAAAAAGGTGCTGAAATATTTACTTTTTCTTTGGGGGCATCCTTTTGAATTGAACAAAATGGATACAACAGATTGATTTCTGGTCAAAGAAAGGACTCCAGAATTAATTGATTGTAGTTGGGAGTTGATTTTATTAGTTTTTTTGTGGTCCAAAATGAGTAGGAGGTGTGAATTTAAGATAAAGGGAAGTACCCTTTTTATAAGAGAGGTGGATGGCACTTTAGGGAAAGCTTGAAATATTAATTTATTATAAAATTATTTTAAATTTATAATAGATCTAAATGGATTTATATTTGGGATTAGGTGGTAATGGGTCTAAATCATCTTGACCAATATGTTTTAGGCAATTTTATGTCACCATATTAAACTTTCCTTTTAAATATGACACTTAGTTAAATAGATTAATTTTTTCTATGTCTTCTAGTATTTTTATACTACATTGTTAATATAGTTATTATAAATTGAAAAAATATTCTCTATTGGTTTCATAATTCTGTATATAACATTAACTATTTCATTTTCCTGAATATTATATTTTTAGTAATAATATATCATTTAATAAAATAGTATTTGTTTTAAACAACCCATTTCTGTCAATTTTTACACTATTTAGAATTTGGTTTTTGAGAAAGTCATAACAAATATATTCATTAAAATAATATATTTAATCATCCCTAACAAGTTATATTCACCTATAAAATTCTTGAATGACATATAAAGTTTCAATTTACATTTATTTTAATATTTAAAATATCAATTATTTTAATCTTTCATTAATATGGTAATTACTTCATCATCATTGTTTCATAAATAAATTTAATTAGTTGATGTCTAAAAATTATATATAAAATATCATGATGTAGGAAATAATATTATATTTCTTATTAATATTTATATCCGAATTTATCTTATGTATAACCCTATGTTAAAAATGTTTTTGTTATTAAAATTTGAATTTAACACTTTTAACCCTTCTTTAAATAAAATATAATAAATGTCCTAATCAAACACAAATGGATCAAGAAGGATCTAAATTTTGACCTAAGGTTTATTTTTGTTGAAAAAAACTAATCCAATAGAATTAGGGCATTGTTTGGGGTAATTTTATATTATTTTAATATTATTTTTACCTTTAAGTACACTATTTACTTTTAACCGTGGTAAGTAAAATAGAAAAGATATAATTCATCAAATAGTATTTTCATCTGATTGAACCAAAACAAAATTTAATTATGAAAACCATGTGTGTCACATTCATGATATTAAATTCACAGAAGCGGTAAAATTATGTTTTTTTTCAAATTATCAAATGTGCCTAGAAGGTGGGTAATAGATGTTAAATAGTTCTATTAAATTCAATATATCTAATCTTATTATAAATTGACTCCAATGAATGAAATTTAATTAATATATGTATTATTAATCTATTTTTAAATTAAAATAAATTTTATTTGAAAAATAATTATTTAAATAAAATGTCAGTTTCAAACAATAGTGGAGTGCTTTTCACTATTCATCATAAATTGAATGTTCTCAGAAAAATACAAAAAATACACCCTTAGATAATTTTTTTATTAAGAATCAAAAAATGAAGTCCATTTAGAAAAATATATATATAAAATTTCAAAAATAGGGTATTACTATTCATAAATACTTTTTAAATTACTAGGTTGTGTGCTAGAACTCGGAGTTGCGTACCACACACTATATTGTATTGATCAAAGAGAAGCATACTATGGAAACATGGGGTGTTACATATTATCCATACCAAATATCTTCCATATATAATAATTATTTTTACCAAAATTTGTTTCTCCATGATTCATGATGTATCTTCAATCTAATAATATTATGGCCATATATATAATTTCATGAATAAATGCATGTCACCGAAATAATTTTAATTTCACCCATAAATCTCATATAAAAAACAATAAATACCTCATTATAATTTTAAAACATCATGTTGTATGAATATCCAATATTAATTATAATGATACTATAAATATGTCCATGTATAAGAGTATGAAATTACACCACACTAAAACAATTATATTTCATCTGTAATTAATTATCTAAACAATCTTACCGAAGTATACAAAAAAATTATAAGAAACATCATTAAAAACATTTTTATATAATCATTTTTATCTATTTCAGTTTATATTTATATTTTATATTATTCATATATATCTAGTAGGGATTAAAATTTATAAATCAACTATAATTTTTCATTAAATTATTATATCTAAACATTTATGTAATCCTCCAAATTAATTTTATGGTTTACCATTATTGAAAATGATCATTCGTCACATAAGATAAATTATAAATGATTTTATGCTAAATCATAATTAATATCACCATATCCTAAATTTTCTAAACAACCTATGTATCATTGTAAAAGTTATACTATATACATCACACAGGATTTTCATTTTTTCATATTGATTTAGACGAACTTGTGATGAGAGTTATAGTGTTACATAGTAAAATTTGTGACTAAAATATGATGATAGATTTTTTTTTAAAATCATGATATTCAATGTAAATTTTATGTAAAATAAACATCACAACTTCAACTAAAATAAATTAGTGACTTTCTAAATAATTTCTCCTATTATAAATTGGTCAAAATAAATGTTTAAAATAATGATAAAAATGGTTTTATTTTTTCCCATCATTATTATACACCACAATGATTTTATTATGAGAAATGATATTTTGGAAGACCTAATAAAACCTAATGTTAAAAAATAATAATACCAATATTCCCACAATTAATATCCAACCAAATACATAATTTACAGTTTTCCGATATTATTACATGATTTTATAGTCATGTAATAATCAATTGTACCCCATTTTTATATTATTTATAAGTTCTTATAGTTTTATTAACTTTTTAAATATTCAGTTGCTTCTATGCTAAAAATCAGGATATTGGTGATATTTCCTCCTAAATAATCATGAAATGTATAATAGATTCATGTTTATGGAATTTTTTCATTAGATATAGAAAAACCCTACACTTAATTTAAATTATCAAAATGAATCGACAAACATTGATACAAAATTTTATTATTGGAAATACATATTAGGTTTCATTTGTTCCTTATAATTTTGATATTATATGATTTCTTTGTTTTTCCATGTGGACCAAATATAGGGTTGTAGTCAATATCAAATAGGTTTAATAAAAAAATTATTGGCCAAAAAAATGTAAATGTGGTTTATTATAATAATTTTTTATGAAAACATTGGATTTTATAGTAGTTATATGTGTCCCATGATTACTAATCAAAGAATATATAAAAATGAATATAAAAAAGTTCTTAGAGTGCCTTTTGGGAATACATTTTGAAAATGTTATATATTAACAGACGACATAAAAACTGAGTGATTATTAAATAAATTAAAACATCATGAAATGGAAAATAGATATCATATGAAATTTACTTGTCATATAAGATATCAATATTAGAAAATATAATAAATTAATTTACAATGTGTTTAACATAATAAAATACAAATATTTAGCATTTTTTTATGAATAGATATATTTAGCAGAATTAATTGAATGAAAAACTCATTGATTGTCTTTAAATCCAATATATAATTATTTTAGTTTCTAGATAATCCCAATAATTTCCATTATATAATATAAAACTTATTACCCACTACTAAAAATGAAGTAATAATGATTATATGGAGACAAAAAATATTATGATTATAACAAGATAACTATAAATAAAATAAAGACTCCCCTATAAAAACAAATAATGAACCAAAAAATTATATGTGAATTAAATATATATAATTAGATTATATTTATAGTATTATTTATTTCCTATAATATAAGAGTTAAAAAAGTTATTATGTCAAACAGATTAATCATAATATCTTATAATGATGTTTATTCCTTATTCATTAATTAATTTTTTTTGGAAGAATTGAAATAATATAAATAAATATGCATAAAATGAAAAGGAATATAAGAATAATAAAAAAAGTGTTAGACGGAAAAATATGAATGGAGTGGGAGATATTATAGTTATCTTGTAAAGTATCCCCAAAAAATATCTTGGGTTTCTCCAAATGAGAAGTTTGAGTTTGGTCCAAAATAACGACAAGACCCATAATTACAAAAATAAAAATAGTAGAAGTCTGGTCATATAACACATAAGTCTACAGTGGTTGTTTCCATGGTGTTCCAGTAGTAATTGGTTCTGTATGATATAAACTGGATAACACTCACATCAATAACTATTTTGATTTTTAATATACCATGTTCAAAATTATATATCATTTACTATAATTATTTATTGGCCCATTACCATTACGTTATGATAAATAATAAAATATTTTTCTGTGCTATCGATATGTATTTTCTACCTAAATTTCAATATATCATAGAGCATTCTTCCATACAATGAATACCGGCATGGTTATTGAAGTTGTGGAAGATATTGGTTCCAAAGACAAATTGGAGAATAGGGATGAGTATAGTTTAAAAATTTGTTTCTGTTCAATATTAAATGGATGAATTAATGAATTATAAAATGGTTCTCTACCCATCAAAATGGTTTCCATATAGTTCTCAAAAATGAATTGAACAATAAAAAATAATGAAGAAACTTATGATTATATTTAGGGTGTGGTGGTCACTATCCTATATTAATGGATTCCCTCTACCAATAATATTTTTGGGCAGTATTGTTCATAGAGTATATATGTGTTTAGTCCTTTTAGGATGTTGGATCCATCTAATAATATACATAACCCTTTTCCCATTAATTTATTTTTAGGATGATTTTTAGAAGACCGATATTTACTAGAAAATGTAAGAAAATTAAATTAAATCCAACATGGGATGGGAGGGGATCTCCTAAATTAATGTCCATGATATTCATGAAAAATAGGAAAAAATCAACATCAATTAATGAAAAAATTTATATAATCGCATGGAAATCAAAATATAAATCATAATATAAATCAAAAAACATAGTGGAATTAACCATTTCACACTTATATTTTATAAAATGAAGTAACACCAATATCTATATTATTCATACCTAAAAGACTCTCATCGACTACTAATAGTTGTGTAGATCCTATTGTAAATTTATATGAATACGAATGAATATATTTGTGATTAATATTTTCAATGGATTCTATCAGCTTTTTAGATCAATTGATATAATAACAAACATCTTTACTATTTTTTTATGTTACATGAACATGTGAAAATATATATTAGTCTTTAAAAATTTTACATTCTAGATATTGACCACGAAATAATACTATCACAAATATTGGATTTAATGATTCTATACCTACTAAAATTTAACTACAAAAAACATTATCCATGTCATATATATCAATTCCAAAAATATTTTCTATTAGTTATCAACCCTCACCAAAAATAAAAATGTCAAATATTATGTATTAATGAAAAAATTAAAAAAATAATTTTATATTTATTATCCTTTTAACCTCTATATATACTATTTTAATTGTTTTTTGTGGATTATTTTAAAAATATTAATATAATATTGGTCTTTCTAGTATGTGAAATTTATTTAAGGATAAATAATATTTTGATCTGTAATATCTATATAGATCAATGATATTTGTAATGTGATGAATAATGTGATGGTATTTGTGAGATTAAAAGAATGGTTTAGTCATATTAATTTCGATATTGAGAATGTTTTGGTTCATTATAATTTTTATTTGAGTTTGGATGGTCTCTTAATTGAGTGACTTTTTTATGGATAGAACCTGTATTGAGTAATTTGGGTTGTTATTACCAGCAATTCTTATGGAAGGATATATTGAATAAAATAAGAGAAATGGTGGTCATTTTATAGGATAAAAATATATTTGAATATGGTGATGTCGTTCAGTATGTGGATGTGTAAATAGTAGCTAATGTGGATGAATTAATGATAAAACATTATAGTTGGTGTTTTTTTGGATGTTGAAGAGGATACATTATATAAATATTTAACTTTAATGATTACATATATCCTTGTATTTATAGTGATTAGAGATATTGATATGGATATATGTTTTATTGGAGCCCAAGGTGAATAGATGTTTCCTGGTTGAAACATGTATATATTTATAATGATTGTAAATTTAAATCGTTTGAATGTATTTTGGAACAATGTATCACATCGCACCATGAAAATTAAATGAATACATCCTTAAATTCATTGATATTCCTATTTTAAATATATCAATGTTTTCTTAAACCCTCACACCTTGGTGAACCCTATAATATAATAGTTGTAGTGCTAAGTTTTTACAAGGATGTGTCATGGAGAAGATCACTATTTATTAATTGTGAAACTCATTCTCATTTTGTATAAAATATTTCCTATTCATGTTCAAAACATGTGGTACTTTAAGGACACATAAATCTATTATGAATTTCATAAATTCATACTTAATGGATCATATCCAATCATAATTCTATTATGCAAATTTATTTATTCGAATCATGATAGAAAACACATTTGAATGAAACATTCAGTTTTTTTTCACAAGATATATTTGACTACATTAAATTTTATAGTGGCATAGGATATAGTAATGAAATAATTGGTAGCCTCTATATATTATGTGAATAAAATAATATAAAATACAAAATAGTTTGTTATAACTATAAAACTCAAACATTCCTTGATTTTTTCACATCCATTACATCATTTTCATTCAAGAGTTAGACCAACCATCAACATATTCTGTCAAACATTAATTTATGTTCACACATTGTTTTTATGTATTATTTTATTGTTTCATAATTTTACTAATATATTTTAATGATTCTAAATTATAAAATATTTCCTTTAAATATCATAGTGTAAAACTGTGAATAAATAGAATTATACTTCCCACTATGACATTATTCTTCTCTTGAAAAGAACACTAATGTGAGTTATACAACAACACCATACCTTTAGAATATAATTTTCAATGGTTTATTCATTATTCATTAAAATTATTAGTTTTTTCCTTTAAATCCAGTAATTTTCATATGAATATATTATTTACTCATCTCAACCATCAATTTAAAAAATTATCTCCAATATTCATTGCACTCACGTCTCCCTTCATTTAGACCAATATGATTTTTGTCCAATATCTATTTGTAGATGATGGATTATCATATACTATACTAAAATTTTTAATCTCCATTATATTTCTACAAAAATCCACTATTCAAATACTATATTGTACTTCTATTGTTATAATAACTGTTGTGTGCATTACCCAATTTTTCATGAATTTAATATATTTCATGCTTGTATAGTTCTAATGGGCCTCTAATTTATTGGTGATTTTGGGATTCAATTTTATATAAAGTCATATATTTTGAAAAAATTACCTTTATATGTTTTTTGTTTAAATAAGATTCCCAATAACTAAGGATTAATCTATGAATTCTAAATGAAAAAATATGTTTTACATTAATAAATGCATTAAAAAATTCTACTGAAAAAATATATCCTCGACATTCAACCATATTTAAATTTTCTCCACAAATATAAACATTTATGTGTCACTTAAAGATATTTTAATGTGGTAAATAGTGTTTATGACACAAATATCCAACACATCAACTTCATTATTTAGATATTTGTGTATTTTGTTTCTTTTACCACTGTTTTATATTATTTGAAAAGTATCACCAAACTATTTACAGTAATTGAAATATCAATAAATCATGTTAAATAATAATTAACAATAAAGAGTATTGATCATTAT
This sequence comes from Viscum album, assembly GCA_963277665.1. NCBI lineage: Eukaryota > Viridiplantae > Streptophyta > Magnoliopsida > Santalales > Viscaceae > Viscum > Viscum album. The sequence goes on from OY728122.1 coordinate 1,186,601,386, forward strand.
ATGTTCAATCCTATGATGTTCAAACACTGATGGTAAATCATAAAATTATATTATAAATTTAAATTTGGATTAAATAAATTACCATTTAATATTACTATGTGTAAATACATTTAAAATAAGTTATCATTCCTATTATAGTGATAATACTCAACATGAATCCTCCTCCATTTTTGGTATGTGAGATTGGGTTAATGTGTCCTTTTGGATAGTGCATTATCAACATTGAAGAAAAATTTACTGGCCCATATTTTGAAATTTAAAATTCCTTAACCTATGCAATTATCAAGAATATATTGTTACTAAACTACTACAATATGAATGAAAATTGTTTGGATTAGTTTTCATTAGATACATTATATAATCCATCCATATCGTTCACAAAAATTTTATATTCATATATAAATTAGGTTGATGAAATAATTTTTTACGTGGAATCCAAATTGATTGAAATATAACTATATCATATAGGTATTTGTTAGAAAATAATTTCAGAAACACAATATAAATCACAGTTTTAATAGAATATTTTGTTTTGTGAGGAGTCCCATATTTATTGTTGTATGTTTTATTTAATTACCTGTAATCATTTAGCTAGTATAATAGATTATCTAATAAATAAGATCACCCAACTATTCATTGAAAACTCTTATTGGGGACCCTTTTTCAACAATTGTATTCTTAATTTTCCTTTTAATATTTGGAAAAAATATTATCAAGATGAACACATGATTTCCATACTAAACATAAAAATAATTTTTTTCTATATTTCACAAGAATCAAATAAGATATCCTTCAAAATATTTCCTGACTAGTTGAGATATCATTGAAAAATAAAGGAAGAAATAGCGGAAAAATACTAATTTCCTATGACATATCATTATCCCCCTAAAAATTTCGTTTTAGGATTAAACATTAAAAAATTTATATTTATTATGTCTACTTTAGTCTAGTTTTTGGATTTTTGTTGCAAAAATTATACGATTTATACGGTGAAATTTTATTCATCATTGCTTTGTAGTGAGAATTATTCCTCACAACCCCTCAGAAAGAGGTATATGAACTATATAACATTTTAATTTAATGATAACAATATAATAAATAAACTATGAAAACAACATTAAAATCTCCAACCATATAATGAATAAAATGTTTAAATCATCTTTGGAATGTTTATTATGAAATTAACATGCTGAATGACATGTGAAAATATGATAATACTATATGGGAAAGTGAATATGGATATGGATTGATTATCTGTGTCCATAATTTTATTATTATAACAATAATATTTATTTTTAAAATAGTATGATTCTTTATAGGATAATATATCAAGCATATAATCCCTAATTGGTTACCAAGAATTATATTTTCATGTTTTTATATAAATCATTCTATAATTAAAAAAACATTATAGCTCATTGGTTTCTTTGGATTTTTCATGTACCCTTCTTTGGAAAACATTTTTAATATTTTTTTTAATTAAATTATATAAAAAGTTATTTCACATTATCTATATGTGAGAGAATAATTAATTAATGCATCGATCATCATTATATCCTCAATCATTACCAATTCATTCAAGGGTTTCATGTATTATATATATTGACGAGGATGCAGAATTCAACATCATAAAGTTATAAAATATAAGAGCACACCATGTGGAAGAACCCCATTTATCAGTGATCTCCGAAACATTTTTTTTCCTTTTAAAATATCCGGTTTATAGGTTCCCGGTACCCATACAAACAGTCCCCAAAACCAGAATTCAAATTTCAAATTCACACCAAAAAACATCCCTCAAAATCCATTCGCCACACCTCAATACTCGAACCCATCATCACACATCGCCTTCAATGAATCGCAGTCACTGCAGGTCAAACCGTCACACTACATCGAATCACGCACATCATCCCTGTCGGTTACCATTGAGACCATCGGAAGCGTCGTTGCTGGAAAACTGAGATCCCTCACCACAGGCCACCATTCACTGCAAGAAGACTCCAGAACCATCAACTGACCATTTTTCAGTGATCCATGATTGTATAGTTTTGTTATAGCTTTTCTATTTCAATAATGCATAATGATTTTCCACTATCATGTTTAAATGATTTATATTAATGATTATTGTATGGGTACACTTTGTTCTAAAAAATTATTACCTCAAAAAAGTATGGTGGTTTTATTTATATCATTTTATGAATAATAATTTAGGCAGTAAACTTTGGTATTATTCTATAATCAAGGATTCTGTTGACTGCATAATAATAAAATTTAATCAACATTCCTCAAAGTGTTAATCAATGATTTTTTCTACCATATCAACTATATGGTTCACATTCTTACTATTAAATGCATTTTATATTTTAAATATGGATAGAAGATTCAATTCATCAGTACTAGTGAAACTATAATTTTAATTGGATGACTTTACTGCATGATATTATAGTTTTACATCATCAAACAAACATGTTCCATACCAATTCAATTGATAAGTCCTCATAGTTTTCCTGAATTTGGGAAATAGTGTTTCAAGTAATGGATCTAATAATATGATAGATATAACCATATCATACCGCATATCTTATTTCATTATATAAATACATAAAATTAACATCACCACTTTTATAAGAACACACTATACAATTCTATTGTGGTATTTAAGTAATCAATCACTTAGTTTTAATGAAAATATTATTTATATTAGTATATATAACCATAGTTTCTAGAAAATGTTTACTAGAAAATTTTTTATACTTTCACCGAAGTCACTCTGTATAATCCAAAATTGAATTATGAAATTTTTTATGTAGTTAGAAAGCTAATGATGTCTCTAATTGTTTTTGTGATCTTTTTTAATAAAAACTTATCATTACATAATAAGGAATAATTATAATATCTTTTCCATCATCCATTATTTCATATAAATTGTTTCAAAATATTCTTTTACACAAATATATGGGATATGAATTGTACATAATTTATATAAAATATGATTAATTCGAATATAAGTAGAAAATTTTGTATGATGCTTCATCATTCCATTGACTAATCCTCATAATGAATTGATGAATGGGCCAAAATAGTGTAGGTGACTTGAATTCATATTAACCTATTTCATTGTCACAAATAATATATCAATCTACTTATTCGTTATCTTATATATTATTATTTGATATCCTTCCTACATTAATAAAATAATAATTTATGACTTCTTCATTCTTATCTTAATTCCATTCGTTGTTGGAATCACAAAAATCATCATTATTAAATTCATTATTCCTATATTACTCATGTATCTTCCAGTCTCATATTTCTTATACACATCATAAAATCACTACAGTGTTGTCAAATCCCATATGATTATTCCTGATAAAATATAGTATATTGTATAATTAATTTATGATAGCATATATAATCATCATAATCTGACACTCATGGTTTCATATTGTTCCCATTTGATTCATATTATCGATTTCATGAGTTATCATCCACTGATCCATTTTTTGGTTAATGTATGAACATATATTCTCATGAATATATGACTTGGGTTGGGATGATTTTTTCTATTAATGAATGATTTTTTGTTTTCCATATTTTGTGTGTGGATATTACGATGTTCTTGGGGTAGAATATGATAAAATAGTAATTTCATATTTAATTGAGGTCAATACCCCTATGTTCATACAATTGTAGTATAATTTTTTCATTCATTTTTATACATCTAATAAATCATTAATGTTCATCAAGGAGACATTGGTCAAGACTATTAAAAATTATTTTAATAAATTTATTGTATTGGATTATAATTTATTTGGATATAGTATTTGAGAAAGTTTACCACCACCCTATCTTAATACTTCATGGATGTATGCATAACATATCACATATCATAAGACTACATATATCAATTATATTCTAGAGATTATAACTTCATAAAAATGAAATTAAATCACCCCTATAAACATGGTGAGTGCCTCCATGTGAAAAAATTGTTGCTATTGGTAACATCGAACACTTATCTTCTTAATGACTATATCACATTTTCATAATGGATGGATGGTATATAATTGAGTGGCTACTAGAAAACATATTCACTCTTCATCATATCACCTCAATTTGGTGAGGCATACATCTTGGCTATTGAGAAATTTTATAATCTGTAGTATAGTTTCCTCATCATTTATGACACATATAGCCCTTTGTTAAGAATTTTTTAAAAAAATTATGTGATGATTTCCATTTCCTTTATATCATATTATCTCTCAATATGATTGGATTTTTATATATATACCTATATTTATTTTCATAAAGATATTGTGGGAAATATTTTACCAAAAATACATTGTGAAACTATCCCCATTACAGATCGATCTATAAAATTAACTAATTATATAATCCTTTTCACCACACCATAGTGAAACTAATAACACTAATATCTAATTTTTTTATTAATATACCTTATTTTTTAGGTTGGTCTCATAAAATTAGATGAAAATGTGAGATATGGTTATTTGGATATTTAGTTTATACCCTGTCAAATCGCCGCATATTCCGAATTATTTGAATTAATTTATGAATTATATCATACAATGTAAAAAGTATTTGATATAAAATTAACAAAGGGGTGTTACCATTTATTAAAGGAAATCCATACTCATTTATGGTGTTCCCTATAGGAATTGGATTTTATTTTTTATAAAATTTCAAATGTCCAAAATAAGAATAAAATCTATAGACGGTAATACAAATCATATACTCTTTTGTAAATATTTTGAATCATTTTAATATGTCCATATTCATCAATAGTTTTCAAAAGAGTGTAACACATGTATCCATACTAATATATTTATTTTTTGGTGTCCATAACATATATTAGTTGTTGATAAATGAAATAAATTATATTCAGAAAATAAATAATACAATTGAAAAAATGAATGAGAAGGAAAACATTTAAGTCAATAAATAAATATTAAAACTCTAATTGGTAGAATGCCTTACATTCAATGGTGAAAAACATGATCAGTCCATGCACATCATTAATTTAATATTTTTTGAGTCTTATAAATTATAGTTTTTTTGGTCCCTCACTACTACTAGAGTATAAATAGAGTTGTTTGTGGTCATCCCAAAAAGTGATGAAATCATAGCCTTTATATGTTGGAAAACTCTATCATTGAATCATGAATGATTTTACTGTATCGTGAAAATAGAAATCAAAATTCATAATGAATAGTTTTTTATATTAATGATTGTTTCTATAGTCAATTTTTAGAGTATTTAAAAATGATAATATATTCCTCATTTAACAATCTACCTATATAATTATCTTGATAGTCAATGTAGGATAGTTGACTTCTTATCATAAAATTATTTTAATAAATATAAAATACCATAAATCCCATTTCATTAGAAATCCAATAATATAAAATCCATTAATAGATAATTATAATGAATAATTTGAATATGAACTATTTTTTATAGAAAAATATTCTCAAATTATTTCAATTTATTTTCATTACACTCTAATTGACCATATGTTTTTGAAGGTATAAGTTATTATTATGAACCAATGAAATACCATATCGACATTACTTTTAGTGAATAATATTATTAGTCAAATAGATATAAAAATAATATAAGTTTGATCCCTTAGAATCTATGTGGCTATAAAATCATAGTAATATAAATATCTATCAATCGTGATAAAAAAATTAATTAATGAATAAAATAAATTTTAACTAATGTTGAGAAAAATAGAAAATGAAAATAATATACATTAATTGAAATTAAATGTAATCCTAAACAAATAATGAATTAAATAAATTCCAAGGATACAAGTGAATGTGTTGAATTATAGGGAATATTTGGTGTCCTTCAAACTCAATCCTCCATGTCCTCAAGTAGAAAATTTACATATATGGTGTTAAATGTTATCACATCCTGATATCTCAGCCATTCATTAATTTATTAATTTTTTTCATTTATTTAATTCATTATAGTGTTACTAGAACCATTATATATAGAACCTATATTCACATTTATGTCATTTTATTTTGTCTCCATATAATGTAATAAATGATATGCAAGTGATTAGATGATGTATATTTCACTTTACTCATTAAAAAGAACATTATAGTGTAGAAGACATGATCATGAAGAGATATAATTTAATTAAAATTTTCAAAAATTTTATATTCAATGTTCATCCATCTATAAAATTATATTTATGGATTCCATGATAGAAGCACAATATATACTACACAGTCCCAACACAAAAATATGTATTCCTATCATCAAAATAATGATTGAATTCCTATTACATAATAATATTCTAATTTATGGCATTGTATGGATATCCTACACACCAAATAATGAAAAAAATTTAGGTTTTAGTATGAACACAAAAATAATCTTATAAATTCCTCCAAGAGCATCAAATATACCAGATCGTAATGGGGATTTCAATTTTAAAATTTCCTTAATATAATAACCAAAATTTCACTAAATTGACCATATTTGAGACCAAATATATGGTATTAATAAACGAAAATAAGATGAATATGTCATACTTCATTGCTTTGGGTCATGGTGATAATTAATAACCTCTTCATATAGATATTTCTATAAACACTATTCATTATTTGAATATGCTTATTGAGGAAAAAATGACTTTTTCATTAATATCCTTCTAATTTCATAGTACAGCTCATATTAGCAACCTTTAAAAAATTCATAAATATTTCCAAAAAACAATATATATATATATATAAAAATATATATATTTATAAAAATAATATATATATGAACAAAAAGTGGGAATGATGATTAATTATATGTGATGATTATAGATAGATGTGTGTTTTGGTGAGTGGGGTTACATTTTATTTTTTTCATGCCAAAATATATATATTTGACAGGTTAAGGAAAAAAATGTATTGAAATATCATAATTAATTTAAGTTGTGTTATTATATTTTTTAATTGGGCATGTGTGATATTTCTTAAATGAACTCATGTATTGATTGTGTTGGGAGTAGTTAGCACCCAATAGATATTAAAAATTCACCCATATTTAGGCATAGATTTAAAATATTAAAACATTATTAACGAAAAAAATAATAAATTGGGTGAATATGACTCAGATAATTATTGATATATGATTGATCAAACAATGTTGTGGTGGAGACCCCTAATATCAACTGTATCACCCAGATGGTTTTATCAAATATTTTCACCAAATAATTAAAATTCTTCAATAACTCTCATTGCACGAAATAATGAGTTTAAAAGACTTGTGAGACAACATTTTTACACAATTAAAATTATAACCTAGCCATTAAGTCATTGAAAAATAATATAACTAACTTATGAAAATTTTTGGTGATTTCAATGGAAACCAATTATTTATTAAAAATACTAACCAATTAGATATAAATATAATATTTGTGTTTTTATATTAATAAATTATATTAATTAAAATTATTAAATAGAAATAATGAAATATATAACTTATAAAATTAATAAATTATATTTCATATTCATCCAATATTTTTTTTATTCAAAATATATCAATAAACACTATTTTATGCATAAAACCAACATTTTTCAAAAGGATGATTTTATCTCATTTCTGTGGAGAACACATATTTAAATAAAATCATGAAACTGTAATATTTAATATAATAAAATAAACATATTCTTTATAAGAGAGTTATAAAAATTTACGCTTCTTGATTTTTTGTAATTTTGCTGGTAACATTCATTTTTTGATGAATAATAAAAATATAATAAATATTAATTGAAAATAAAATTTCTTCAAAATATTTTATATTGTAAAAATATATTATTATATGGTTATAAATTTTAAATAGATTTTATTTTATCATTTTATAAAATTTTGGTCATTTTCATTAATTTTACATTGAATATATATGTAAAAACATTTCAATGTATTGCAATGTTTTAAATTTTAAAAAATAATTTTTAATTCTGATAAAAAAATTAATTTTATGTTAATTGTTACAAAATATGTGTCTTTAATTTCTAAAAATATATTCCATATTTTCAATCATTAGTTCTGAATTATGAAATTATATTTCTTTAATTTTTGGGCATGAGGAATAATAACTTCAGATTTTTTTTATAAATAATAATACTGCAAATCAGGTAATTATGGCTTAAATGAATTTTATAAAATTATGAAAACACATTTAATAATATCATTGTATGAGGGTTTCTTTTACCTAAATTGTCCTTTAGGGTAAACGGTATCCTTTGGAATCCACTTGGATGAGGTTAGGATATTTAATTTGATTTATTTAAAGAAAAGTAAGATATTTTTTACTCTAGTTTTAACCACATTATCATTTTTTATATATTGTTATAAAGAATGAAAAATATAATATAAATAATTATTTGAATGATACAATATTATTATTTATTATTCTAATTTATTAATTATCTTTAGTGATTAAAATTTTCCATAATGGATTATATATTATTGATGGGAAATTTATTTAATCGATGAAAAATCAATAAAATATTTTTGGATAAAATTACAATAACAATTAAATAAAAAAACCTGACAAAATATTAATAGTCTTATATATATTGTACATAATCATCTATGGGTAATGTCATTAACCATTTATAACCATAAGGAAAATATTATGACACTTATTGGATTATATTTTAATTGATGTCCATGTGGTCACAATCATGTACCAAAAAAATATATCATTATTAATGATGAATTTAAAAGAATATATGTTCTAATTTATGTATTATTCTAAAATATAGAGGATATGTATTATTCATAGTATTTTATTTTTATTTTTATTCAAAAAAAATAAGTATATTAAATAGTTACAAAAAAATAATGTTGTAAATATTTTATTAGTGGATATAATAAATAAGTTTTATTAGAAATATTTATAAAATACAATTTGGGATATTTTAAAATATCCATATTATTTTTATGATTACCTTGAGCTCAAATTAATATAATATAGTTTTATTTTCGATGTTAACATGTTATCTTTATATTTTTAATAATAAATTATTCAAATAGTGTCAAAATTGACAGAATTGATTAGTTATCAAAAATGTTTTTAAAAAATAATTATTATTTAAAATATAGAATAATTTTTAAATCATCTAAATTAATATAAATTATTATTTTATTTTATAGTTGACCATAGAAATGTATATATTTCACCCTTTTAGTAATGAAATATTTGTTACCTTAGTAACAATTAACTAAAACAACTAAGTGTTAATTGAAATTATATGTTTTAAATTAATTGAATAAAATATCTACAATTTACTAGATGATGAGATAACAACCTTATATCATATTATATTCTAATCATGGAAGTTTCTTTGGTTTTTTATGGGTTTTTATTTTATTATAAATTAATATTTTTGGATATTGCAAAAGTTCCCCTAAGCAAAAATATAAAAGGGAACATACTCCATCACTTATTCACATCACATTGAGCCTTCAATCTAAGTGATACCCATCCTATTTACATTATAAACATACATTGTAACATTATAGAGTTTCTGTTTTTCCCCAAAGACCATATCAAGTGTTTTATGAGGAGATCTCGATTGAGATTGTTGAAAAAGAGGTAATCTCCTCCACCGATTCATTCGAACTTATTTATTATTATAATTAATATTAAATATTTTCTTCCATTTTAAAGTAATATCACCAGTATGAATTATATACTATGATTTTATTATGATTATGGAACACTAATATTCCACCATCTTTCTATCCTATGAAAAATGAAATCACCACACATGTTTACATATATATTTCCTTTTCCACAATGTGCTATAAAATATTTTTCACAATAAAATTTATGGTATGAGTTTAATGGTGGAATGGATTAGTATATATGATTATTATAATATTATATAAATTTTTGAAAAAAATATATAATATCATGTTCCATAACATTTCACAGTTATGTGAATGTTTTTTTCATTCATATGTATGAACTGTAAACTGTCTCCACGAGGGGATGTGATAAATTTTACATGATATTCATTAAATTAATATTTTATAAATGTATATAATGAATAAATATTATACATATTATATCAATATAATTGTTCAAATTATATAACTATAACCAAAAACTAAGAACTAGATCATATTAGACAAAAAATTCCTAAGAAAATGAAGTAGTTAAAATATGGATAATGAGTGACAATGAAATGTGTTTGAAAAATGGATGATTATATGATCAATTACAACATTTAATGGGGATGAATGAATTGAAATTAGTTAAATAATTATAATTTATTTTTTGATACATACAATTAATTTCCTCCAATGTGAAGGTATAATTTCGCATTATCATTATTATTCGAGGTTGTTTACATGTATGTATTTACTAAGGTTTATTTTTCATCAAAGTATATGTTTAATAAATATGTATTTAAAATATTCTTCATATTATTAATCTATAGTTTAGTGTTAATTTTACCAATTTTTTAATTTTATTAAATGGTATTAAATTTATATTTTATCATTTTTGAAACAATGTAATTTTTGACTTATCCGACAATAGTTTGAGAAGAATGCCATCTTTTAATTTTAATGAAATGAATAAATTTTTACATTTTCATAAACAATTATTTAAAAAAAAATCCTTCAAAATAATTCAAGTATATTCTAAATGAAATCATTTTCTTTTAAAATTTCTGGTTATTTTGTTAAAATAAAACGTTTCTGAATAATAATAAGGAAATTTTACTCAAAAATTAATATCTTATCTTCTATCATAATTATTTTCCATATAAAATTGAATTTTTTAATTTGATTATGTTTCAGAAATATTTTCCTTATTACTCATATGTATTGATTATGTTTATTCTAGAATGAAATTTATGAAATCCATTTATTCACATTGATTATGTTATGATGGAAGGATGTTTATGAAACTGATTTTATTCCATGGGTTATGTTATGATGAACAATTTATGTTTTTGTTCCATACATAAGAATGATCTCATTATGAGATGGTCCAGACCAATATATCTCTCTAATTCATTAGGTATATATTTATATATCATGAGATATATAAGGATGAAATGGGGAATGATCTTTGTCTGGAAATTCAGGGCAATAATAGGATCCAAACCTGATTTAGTAATATAATTATGGAATGTGGAGTGAACTCGGTTCAGTAATAGACTTTGTAATCTATGATGGTCTTGTAAATTATCACTAACTAATAAGAAATTATATTCTATGAGTATATTTATTACAAGAATTCCCTGTCTTATGTTATTACTTATGGTAGGATGTTCATTGTTTTTTATGAACTTTTATGATTTATCCTATGACATGATATAATGATAACTCAAATGTAGTATATTGTTTTTCAAATTTTATGTTCTTATGTCTTATGATTTTAATACCATCGATTCCTCCCTTGTTTTCCCTTTGTGAGTATCTGAGATCAGCATTTCTTATGTTTCTTTTCCCTAGGTTATGAACAATGGTATTAAGTAATTTATGTCAAAAGGAGACTATTTATTAAGGAACAAGCGAGATACAACGTAGATGTCTTATGAACCATCTGTTTATGGTTTCTAAATAAACTATTTTTTTGGTCTTGGAATGTTATTTATATTTGGTAGGGAATATTCATCAATAGTGATGTAATATCTATGTACGCAAAGTTTATGTCATTATATTTGGAATCAAAAAATTATATAGTTCACCTTTGTATAAATGGTTGAGAAAAACATTGTAAAAACACTATGTCTAGGTCTAAGTGTAGGATACAATCCTTGTGTTATATAAAAGATGAAGAATAACTTGGGATAAACCTAATTTATCCCAAATTGATATTTTATTCTTGATTATGTGTTTTACCATTCTTATTTTTGTTTCTCACACTATGATTTATGGTACTAGTCAATGGCCAAAACCCAAAGGAACCACCTAAATGTGACAGGAAATGTAATAATTATTGTCTTATGTAACAGATTGTTATGGGTGCTAGAATGAAAAATCGTGTCACTATGCTCACGGAACATTATAAATATGTGAACCATATAGGAATTACAAACGAGAAATGAATCGAGCAACATTTTGTTTTTTCTTTGAAGAGGCAATGGCCACCTTCATTCAGTGGGTCTTTTGATTAAATAATGTGTGATTAAAAGATTAGAATGAATAAAAATATATTTCTAGTTCTCTAATTTTCAGATCAAGATAATGTAATCTTGAAGGTATTTCTATTTGAAGTGAAGCCTGTCAATGGTGCAATATTAGGAAGAATAAATTTAAAAGAGAAGAATGTAACATGGTGGAATGGGATGAGTTCTAGAAATTATTTTTCAATATCTATGTTCATTATGTTCTTAAAAAATGATAGAGAAAGAGTTATTTGATCTCCAAAAAAATTAAGATGAATTCATTGGTAACTATGAAGGGGATTTCACAAGACATTCATTGTAATTTTTTTGAATTTTTATCCAACATGAGAGGAAAATTAATAGTTTCATTTGTGTCTTAAAATCATATATCCCATGTGAAATATCCATAATGAGATTTAATATATTTGAGAAAGTCATCATATGTGATATCAAGGATGAGATGGAGATTGAAGTAACCCATCTACACTATGGATTACATAACAAGATAAAAAATGAATTATAGGTATAATATAAAGACCAAACTAAAATGAAGATCAGTTATCCCTAATTATGAATCGGTGGAATGAAAAATGGTGGAAATTTCATTAAAGGGAATATGAAAATTTTTAATTATGGGGGATATGTTCATTGGGATGTTGAATACCTAATTGATGAGAAAAAGATGTCTAATGATATGAATATAGAAAATATTACACAACATGTAACTCCAACACTTTTAGGATACACATGGAAGAAAATGGGGAATTGTGGTGACAAATTCACTAATCCAAGGGTTATCAATGATGATTGATGTGAGTAAACACTTACCAGAAAATAAAAATTCAATTCACATGAGATCAGTATCGATGATGTGTTGTATGATAATAATGTCGTCACTGGTAGTCTTACCATCCACTCTACTGTGGATAATGATTTATTTGATTTTGGATCAATAAAATATTTTATTTATAAATAATTTTCTATGGTAATCATTATATTACATCAAAAATTATATGTTGGGATAGGTGGGAAATCTCATAATGGAACAACGATCATGTCCAATATTTATATTTTCTGTCGAGTTGATATTTGTGGGAAAATTCTCCCTACAAATCATTTAATCCTTCTTTTTGTGGAATTTAATTTGATTCATGATTTAGATTGGACTTCACTATGTGGATATCATATCAATATTCTTGGAAGGTATGTTACATTTCATATTTTGGATTAATAAGTTATCATCTATTGATTCAATGAATAATATGTCCATACAGTGGAAATTTATTCCGTCTTATCGGTTCTGATTCCAATTAATAAAGGTTATCTATCTCAAGTGTTTTGGTAGAAAATCACTATTAAGAATAAACCAATTGTACGAGAGATTATTTATGACTTTCCAAAATCGTTTCTAGGTCTTCCACCAGGTTGTTATGTTGATTTTTCAATTGAACTCATACCATATACTATGTCTATTTATAATAAACCATATATATTTATCCCAATTTAGTTGTAGGAATTGTATAAGAAACTCCAAGAGAATCATGAAAATGGATTCATTTAGCCTAGTACATCACCATAGGGTGAACCACTTTTTCTTATTAATATAACAGATGGATCGATGAGTCTTTATATTGAATATAAAGAAATTAACAAGATCACTTTCATGAAAAAATATCTTATTCCCTACATTGATTATTTTTCGACCAACTACATGAACCTCAATAATTTATCAATATTGTTCTTAATTTTGGATAAGCTTAAGTAAGGTTAATGTACAAGGATACACCAAAGATGAAATTCTGTATAGGGTATAGACAATATGGATTTGTAGAGATTAATTTTTTCTTAATATTTCCCCACTATCATTATAGATCTAATTAATAATGTATTTTAGACTATCTTGATCAGTTTTTGGTGGTATATATAGATGATATTCATATATATTGTAAGGGAATAAAATAACTTTAAGATCACATGATTATTGTACAGATGGTCCTAAGAGGGAAGAATATATATGCAAACGATACCATGTGTGAGTTCTGAAGTGAGAAAGTTTCATTTTTGGGTCACATAATCTCAAGAGAGGGGATATATGTAGATCCAACAAAAATATATGTCATTGAACGTTGGCCTTTAGCAACAACAGAAAATCAATTGTGAATTTTGAATAGTATGGAAGGATATTATCAACATTTTTTAAATATTATTCATTACTATATAATCCACACACCATGATTACATGGATAGGAGTTTAGTTCATGTGGATAGGGGAATGTGAATTGAATATCATAGTTCAAAAAAGAAGTTTATCTAGTTCACATGTGATCCCACATCCTTGTAGTAGAGAATTATTTTTGATCAATATCGATACATCCAAGAACAAAAACAGATGTGTTAGCATGAAAAATGATATTTGGATAATATATACATCATAAAAATTAAAAATCGATGAGAAAATAGAATGAACTCAAGATTTTCAGTCAGTTATTATAATATTTACATTAAAGAAATGGAAGAATTATATTTCTGATGAATGGTGTGATATTTTTATTGATCATAAAATATTAAAGTATATTTTCAATCAAAAGGTGAGGAATAATGACCCAAGAAGATGGTTGGACTTGATTAGTGATTATGAAATCCCACTATATTACCACCTCGGGAAAGAGAACATGGTCGATGATACTTTGAGTCAAAAGGAACATGATAGCCTATTGTTTAAGAGGATCACAAAATATCCAATATTTATGAATTTATCAATGATATATCCTGATATTTTAAAGAAAATGGGGAAATATTATCTTTATAAAAAGAATATTCATCCATATATATATGTGAAGATTAAAGATGTTAAGAAGGAAGATATATAGATAAAAAATAAGTAGAGAAATGTTCCTAAATTAAACAATGAATTTAATAGAATAATATGGTTGAAGACAAATTTTTGTATACCTCCAAAAAAATTTATTAAAGAAGGAGCTGTTGGATGAGCCTCATAGTTCTTTATTTTATATTCATCCATGAATTAAAAATATGTAAAGGAAAAAATAGTGTATTATTGGTAGGAAGGAATTAAAAGTGATGTTTTTGAGTATGTCTCTTAGTTCATGGATTGTCAGAAAGTAGACACAATGAGATATATGTCTGAGGGGATGTTACAACCATTTTCAATACGATAATGGAAATGGGAAAACATCACTATGGGCTATTTTTCAGATATCCCAAAATATATAAATCCCATAATTCTATACGGGTTATAGTTTATCTCCATACAAATTTTTTAACCATCATTACTATTGGAGAGGAATTCTCTCTTGATCAACATTCAATGATATATGTTAATGAAGTGGTAAAATATTATGGAGTATCATTTTATAATATATCAAATTGGGTTTAGAGTATTACCACAATGTTCTTCTAAAATATATAGTAGGATATGGATACAAATTAATGTTTCACCAAATCTTATTATCCTTAGAGATATGGTTATTATAAAAGGAAACTATATAATACATGTTGTGATATTTCACTATGAATTGTAATGGTGGTTGGGATCAACACCTTCCTTTGGTACAATTTTCTTCAACAAATATCCTTACCTATAGTATTCAGATAAATCCTTATGTATCACTCTTTTGAAGGATGTTTATAATTCCAACATTCTATGATGATGTTTGCGAAAGAAAGTTGGCAGACCTGATCTTGTTGATGATATGTTAGAGAAGGATTGATATATTCAACAACAAAAAAGTGTGGCCAATCGTAGAGAAAATGTTATGCTGAAAAATGATGAAATTGAATAAATATTTATGTGGCTGATAGGGGGTTTCTATAAAAATCACCATGGAAGGGATTAATATGATTTGGAAATAAGGGAAAGGAGATCCATGGGTATATCATCTCTTTTAATAGTCTGGATCATATGAGGATGGTATATTATAGATTGGTGCTTGCATCGAATATCTCTATGGTGCATGATGTGTTCTATGTATCTATATTGACAAAGTACATAACTATTCTCTCACATGTAAAAACCTTTGAATTTGTACACCTAGAGAACAATATTTTGTCTGAAGAACACTATATAGTGATTCATATCGCAGTGGAAAATTTCTATGAATCAAGACCACTCTCTTGGTTAATGTTTTATTACAGAACCACCAATTTGAGGAAGCTACGTTCGATCTTGGGGATGTGATGAGGCTAAGAAATACTCATCTATTTTTATCCAAGTGATGAAATTTTGAAGGAAAAATCAATTTAATAGGGGTATAATGTAAAACATGGATGTTTTTATGATACATTTTCCTTAAATAAACATACATCTTCAATATCATTCATTAAATTCAAATCATGAGTACAATGAAACCATGATACATTGTTAGTATCACACAAAAATTATAACCTACCCATTTTTTTGTATGAATAAATATAACAATGTTGTGAAAATGTATATTGAATTAATTAGATACCAATTATTTATGAAAAATATAATCCAATTAAATATAAATGAAATAGTTGTGTTTTGGTATTATTAAAGTAGTTAATTAAATTTATTAAATGAAATTAATGAAATATATTTGTTATATATTTTCTAATATATTTTATATATTCATCCAATATATTCTTTTAGTCATATGATATTACTAAACAATATTCTATTTATAAAAACCCATACTTTTCAAAATGGTAATTTTAATGCCATTCAATCGAGAACCCGTTATAAATTTAACTTTTGACACATGAATAATTTTTAAAATAAAAGATACACATCTTCCTTGGAAGAAGGAATAATAATTTACTTTGGTTTAATTTTTGATATATTTCTGATAAGTTTCATGTTTTTATAAGTAGTAAAATTATTTTAAATTTTAATTAAAAACATCTTTTTTATATGAAATAATTTATATTTTTAAATTATATATTTTAATTTTACTAAAGTATAAATAGATTATATTATTATCAATTAATATAATTTGGACCATTTCCATTAATTTTACGTTGAATTTAGACACAAAAACACACTAAGAATTTGCATTGTTTTAACGTTTAAAACTGATTTTATAATTCTAACAATGAAATTAATATTAAATTAAATAGTGTAACTTATGTGATTTTAATTTTTCAATATAGATTAAATACTTCAAATCCATATTTCTAAACTATGTAAATATTTTTTTGGGATTTATGAATTGTATATTTGGTAAAAAAAATTAATACCAAAAAAGTGTAAATCACATAATTCAGGAAACATAATATTATTAAATTATAATAAAACTTGTACTAATTTCATTTCATGAGTTTATTTAGACCTAAAACATCCATGGGTCAAAATGGTATCCTTTAGAAGCCATTTGGATGAGATTTTGAAATTTAATTTAATTTATTTAATGAAATGATAAATATGTCATACTTCAATTATAATATATGTATCATTTTTTATATAAGGTTATATAAAGTATAAATACAATAAAAAAACAAATTTTAAATATAAAAACTTATCATTATCATGGATTTTTTAAAATTTTTAGGAAATAAACAATATCATTAATGTCTTATAAATTAATAATGCATAAATCATTTAATTGATAAACAATCAGTAATATAATTTTTTTTACATGATAGTAACCTTTAAAAGAGAAAAATAACAAATAAAAATCGAATTGGATGAGAATTTCATGACCATAATATCCAAGGGTCTTGTTATTGGTCATTTGGAGAGATATGAAAAATATTATGAAATTTATAATATTTTATTTAATTTGATGTTTAATATGTCACATTCATGTTTAAATAAGTATATCATTTTTTATAGTGGACTGTACAAAAATATATATTCAACTATAATTATTATTTTTATATCAATAGAATTTATCTTTATCATATAATATTATTTTTAAATTTTATTCAATAAATAATTATATTAATGAATTACAAAAAACTATTGTAGTAATTATTTTATTAGTGGAGATAACAAATATATTTTTTAAAAATATAAAAGAAAATATTTTTTGGATAATTAAAATATCCAAATAATTTTTAATATGACCATGAGCTCTTAAGAACATAATGAAGAATTTTTTTCGATGTTAACTTGTTATATTTATTTTTAAACAATTTAGTAATTGAACAGTGTGAAAATTGACAATATTGATTATTTATCAAAATAAATTATTTTGTAATAATAAAACATTTTTGAAAATATTTAACAATGATTATATGGTCCAAAATGTTCTAAATTATCAATTTATGGTCTAATTTTCATCAAATAAGTTAATAATACACCATGTAAATACTGAATTATTTCTTGCCATAGTTAAATTTAACTAGATTAACTACGTTGTCACTTAACTGAAAAGATATAAATTGAATGGTTTTTTTAAACAATTAATATTTTTTAAGATTAAATATTTATGTCATATCATATTTCAATGCATGCATTTTGGAGATTTTTTGTGGGTTTTTATTTTTATATATATTATCATTTGGGGTTATTCAAAAAGTGACCCTAACCTCAACTATAAAAAGGAACATCCTCCCCCAATTCATAAAATAATTTGAGAATTCAAGGTTCTAAATCTCCAACCAATATCCATTTAAAACATCAATAGTCAAATTATATAGGATTTATTCATCCCTAGAGGCCAAATATAGTGCTTTATGTATAGAAATAGGGGAGCTCGTTGACGAAGATGCTATCTTCTATAATGATTCCTTAAAACACATTTCGTCATCTACGTTATCTTTATGCATTATTTTCATTATAAATTATCAAATAAAGTATCAATTATATACTACGATGATATAGTGATAATGGAATAAAAATATTCCACCTTCTATCCATCCTATGAAAAAAATCATCACACGTGAATATATATATCACAATATCTCCCCATCTTGGTGTAATATATTTTTCACCACCACCTTACTTGTATGGGTATAATGATGTAAATAATAACAATAAATGATTATTATTACTTTATATGGATGCTGGAACAAAATATATACCATCCACTTCTATACCATTTCATAATTATGGGAATGATATTGTCGTTCCTCTATACCTACAACCTATATTCTCCACAATGCGATGAGATTAATTATAAATGATATACATTAATGAATGATTATATAAATGTATAGAATTAATAATTATGATATATATTATATTAATATTAGTATTAATATTCTATAACTATAGCCTAATAAGGATCAACAGAACTTATTCAAAAAAACATGAATAACAAGATGAAGTAGGTAATACCAGAATAATGAGTAATAATGAAATGACTTTAAAACATTAATGAAAAAATGATTATATATGACTATTACTCTTTAATAAGTCATTGAAATTATTTAAATCATTATAAATGAGGTCATAACACATTTAAAAGATATCATACCTAACGTAATGCATAATTTCTCAATCACACTATTATCTGTGATTGTTTGTGTGAATGTATTTACCAAGGTATATTTATCATCCATGTCCATGTCACCTAAATGTGTATTCAAAATATTCATTATATTATTCTAAATTATTAAAAATTCATATTTACGCATCAATTAATTTTAATAAATATAATGAAATGAATAATTTTTGGTTTTGAATACGCTGTACTTTTTGGCTTATTTGACAAATGTATAAGGATATTATTCTATATTAACATATATAGAATGAATAGATTTTTAGGTTCTCATAAAATGGTATTTAAATGAGGATTAATTGATTATATTTTTTGTTTATTTTGAATGAAATTATTTTATTATAAAATTGATTTTCCTTTTTTTAAAATAAAACAGTTCTGAATAAGAGAGGAAATATTTCTAAAGAATTAATTTTAGGCATTCTGTCATAAAAAATTTCCTTCTAATATAGAATTACTTTATAGAGTTATGTTACACATATAATCTCACTATTACTAATATGGTATGATTATGTTTGTTATTTAATTACATTTATGAAATTATTTTTTTAAATAGACGATATAATGATGGATTTATGTTTAAGAATCCAATTTTATTCTTTAGGTTATACTATGATGAATACTTTATATTTTCTGGAACATATAAGAATTATTTGATTATTATATCATTGGGAAACATAAAAACCTCTAATTTTTTGGATAAAAATATATATCTCATGATTTTAAAATGTTATGAATGAGAAATTAACTTAGTTCAGTAATACAGGAATATAACGGAAAGTAAAACCAGATAAAAAACAAAGCGATGGAACAAGAAGTGAACACATTTCAGTAATGGACATCTCCCTTTCATGGTCATGGAAATTTTCTTTTAAAAATATGATTTTATTTTCAATTCATGTGTGTATACCAAAAAATACATGACATATTTTATGTAACTTGGGAAGATGTTCATTGATTCTTTTTGAACATTTATGATTTATCCCATGGCAATATATCACGATATTTCATATGAAAGAGATTTTTTAAAAAATATTATGTAATTATGTATCATGATTATGATATGATTTATATCTTCATTTTTACACGTAGTGAGAATCTAAACTCACACATTCTCGTGTTTATTTTCCCCAGGTTATGAAGAAGAGTATTATGTATGATATTTCAAAACGGGGTCTAGTTATGAAGGAATGAAGAGAAGGAAATGTAGTTATCTTATAAAACAATTTTCAATGACTACCAGTTTCTAGAGAAACTAAATTTATACCTCATTATAATGGTTTTGTTATGGTTTTATGGAATAATATTTAATTTTTTAGTATTATCTATGTATTTAAAGTATGGGATAGTATATCAAACATATGAATATATTTTTAGTGAGTAATTAAAAAAATATTTTCACCATAATCAGATCATTATCATTGATTTGGAGAATTTAGTTGACACATAAAATGTATTATTGATTCTATTTGATTATGTAGTTAAAATATTAGGATAAAATAAATTTAAATTAATTTTTTCATAATAATAATTATTTTGAGTTCTCTGTTGATATATTTTTTTATGGAAAGTCTGACATCCTATTTTGACTAGGGAAATAAAAATGGATATTGTAAAAAAATTCTACTTGTGGGATATTTTTTTAGAACCAATCCAAATTACATTTTCTTAATACAACAGTATGTATCTGATTATGAAGATGATTATTATTCATAATAGATACAAGTTGATTCTTCTTTTGTATGAGAAATGGAATGGTGTAATTTTTTTGTAATGTTTGGAATTATTAGGTGCCTTTGGGATAATTAAGGTACTAGGCTTCAATGACCTGAAAACTATTATGAATTTGATTTTTTAATTTAGATTTTTAATAGGAATTTTTTTTAAAAAATGATTAAAATATAGATTTGTGGAATAATTTGATGATGATAACAACTGATGTCTTGTTTTTGGCATCATGGAGATAATATTTCATGTCTTTATATACAAATAGTCTATTGTAAGGATAGTGGTAGACCTCAGATATTATAAAAACATGATTGTGCATATAATATTAAATACATTAGGACTATTTTGGTTAGATTTAGGAATAGTGGTCCTTTTAAAAAATCCATTATAGGTGACTAGACATAAAACATGCATGTGAGATAAAATTTTTAAATTGATGATTTCCAAAATTTTTGGAAATAATGATTATGTTGGGTCATTTAAATATAGGATTTAGTTATAGAGATCAATCATTAAATTAATTATCTCAATCATTGTTCTACATAATTTTATGATGGTATGGGATATTGTTGATTTTTAATTTCGTACAGGTTCATTAACATTATTTCTCCTCTCGTCTTCCACATCATTCTAACTAACATTAGGGTGATGAGACTGGGAATCTTAATTTTATTCCATATGACCAAATCATAATACCAGAATAAAATTTGTTCATTCATGTATTGATTTTTTAGAATTATGAGGGTAGATGAATTCCCAATATGTTAAACCATATTTATTATTATAATTTACGAAATGATTTATTTAATTCAAAAAATTACATTTGAGAGTAATTTGTTATTTTATTGACAAATTTAAATAGTTATTAGGCTAATAATTTTTTTATTCATGTGTGGGTTTTTAGATAATTTTTTAATTGTATTTTGTGAGGTTTTAATTGCTGATGGGAATAAACCCTATTATGATTTATCAGTATTATTTTTTTTATTTATAAATTATACTAATTTATTTAATTTCAATCATTGGTTAAGATATGGTCTCAGGGTTACAATAATTAGGAGATGATATTAGAATTGGTGTTCATACATTATATAATTTTGGATATTCTCCTTGTTGAAATAGGATGTCCTATATTGTATAACATATATATGTGGAAAAATTATCTGTTCAAATTACTTGAATGTATAAGCATTGATATGATTGAACAGGTGGATCAAAGGTAGCATTGTTATTTATGAGATATAATATAGGTATATTAGTCTCATAATGGATATTATTAATGTGAAAACATGATTATGTAGTCATCATTTTCTATACTTCAAATCATAATGAGTTATATATTGTGATATTAAAACAATTGATAGTTTCTAATGTTGAGATAGTGTTCTGGTGGAAAACAAAGGTCTATGTTGAAGAAAACTTATATTTTCCATAACATTTTGGTTAAAGGTGGGTCATGTGTTGATTTCATTTAGTAAACATATGATGTTTATGTTTCAAATTAATGGATCCCTTTATTTTTTAACATAAACATCATATGTTTACTGAATGAATTCAACACATGACCCACCTATAACTAAGATTCTATGGAAAATATAATTATTTTTCAATATTCATCTATCATGATGCTTTGGATTGTCTTAACAAGGGTTTTCATGGATGATTTTGATCCTGATTGGGAAAGGGAATTCCCAGGCCATGATTTCATAGCTCTAAATAAAGATTCACATCTAGCTGAAAGACCTAGAGAGATATATTTTGTTGAATCACTTAAATGTATGGATCATAGAAAATCTTCTGCGATGAAAGCTTCCCATTGTAAAAGAGTTGATGTTGGCATATTTTCTATTGAAGATGATCCCTAGAAACATCAGTAACATACATAGATGTGTATGTTTTCTATAATGGGTCGAATTTCTTACATAAAAGGGGTTAAATCTTGGTTGTCTGATGAATTAAAGATTTGGTGTTCTCATGCCTAGGGAATCTCCAATTGGATTCTTGTTCAAATTTGAAGAGGATTTTTCCATAGGCTACTATGGTCCCCAGACGAGCTTGATTGAGTCTGCAATTTAGGGAACTTGAAACTCAACCCCATTATTCTGAGAATTTCTGAATTCATTTATGTCTTTAATCTGCTAAACTTTAGAAATAATACGGCCCAAATTTGGGTTAGACTCCAGGGTCTTAAATGGTTTTTTGGAACCCCAAAATACTAAATGAATTACTCTGTTGCATAGTTACTCCCCTCAATATCGACAAACGGACAATAAATTCTAAAATTGGTTTATATGCCTGAGTGATGGTTGTGGTTGACATTGATTCTATGCTTCCAGAGGTTACATATTTTTATGCCAAGGACTAAAAAATAGAGGTCGGGATCAAATTCGAGCACAAGACAACATTCGGTGACCTCTGTAAAATTGTAGGTCACTCTTTGATGAATTGTAGGGTCATGAAAAGCCATGTCTCCCATCCAAAATATGATGGGTGGACATAGGTTATAAAGGGAAGGATGGACATAAATTCTTCTCTAGAGAAACCGGAACCACCCAAGAAAAATCGGAGGTATGGGTGAAGAAGGTGACTCACATGGAAGAGGATCCAGGTTATAATTGGGAGAAGCTTGGGGATGAGGAGGTGGAGATCACTTTGGATCAAATCATCCTACGGGAACATGAAAAATTATTGTTGTATTCTTGTCACCTAGCTCTAGATGACATAGTTTTTGATGATCCTATTAACCAAAACTCCTCAAAGAGTGTTTTGGATGAACTTGTTAACCACAAGTACTCAAATCCCGATCTCTCTATGATAGCACCTGTGGATCCTTTTAATGAGGATGTTAGTGATACTATCACTTGTATTCGCAACACAGAAAAACCTACCCTCTACCCAGTGAATGTATTCGAGATTCTATCAACCATTCTATTACTGGGAGGCAACTGTATCCCCTTGATACTGCCATGGGTTCTAGCCACCCAGCTGGATATGTGTCTGTTACACCAATAAATAATGGCAAGATTTCTGCAGAAATCATATCAGATGGAAACACAATGACACATGCTAAAAAATCCTATGATGGTGTCCCACAAATTGAAGATCCTGATGTATTTATCCCCTAGTAGAAAATTATAAATTCCTTATAGAATCCATCATGGCTTTATCCAATGGAATGTTAGTTGGAAATCATATGCAGACTACTTTGATTATAAGCACCGCAACTGTTTTGGCCTCATTGGTAGGTAATTCTAGTACGTCTACTGAATAAGATAAGGATGTTTCTATTGAGACCTCTCGAATGCATGTGGACATACAGCCTCCCCCTATTTTTACCACTCCCACACATAATACTAACTCTTCAATGGATTGAAGGGAAAGCCCTGTTCCTGCCCCCTTATGCTCAAAAAAATCTGAATCAAAGCATACCATTACCAATACAGGTACACCAAATATCTAATTTGTTTCTCCCATGATTAAATATGAATGGAAACTCGATACTACCTCATCCCAACATGTTAGAAGATATAAAGGTATGAAATTATTGAGTGTCTCAATGAACAAAAATCGAGATTATTCCACCATACCTAGGTTTTAATGAATATATTATTTTAGAATTGTCAAGGAATTGCAAACCCTGCCACTTTTAATTAGCTTAAAGTATTATTTTGAATCATCTTCCTAATATTTCTGCTATAGTTGAGATTAAATTCATTTTCCCTTTGAAATTTGGACACCTTGTCACTTATGTCTATAATTATTTAGGTTCTTGAGAAGAGGGAAATGATTCAGAATCTCTTGGATTTTTTATCATTATTTTTTACAGAATGTTAATGTTATCATTATATATGAAAAAATGTTCACTTGTGAATTTCTCCTAGATGACATGCATTTTTTTGTACAATGATTTTTGAAAATAAAAGATATCATGAATGAACTTCTCTTTGGAATGATCATTTTGGGTTGGCTAACAGCATTTTGGATCCTTGGTTTGTGATCGGTGACATTAATTTTATCCTTTCCTCCAATGATAATCTTGGACCATCCCAATCCCCTATCTCCTCAAGAGATTTCAGAACCCCAATTTAGTATTTTGACCTAACAGAGATCAATCGCAGTGGTTCCAGGATCACTTCATATATAAGACGGTATAATAGGATTGTTTCCAATAATTTGGATATGGCCTTCACGAACATACCTACTATGGATTTTTGATACTCCATCTCTTGGATAACCTAGCCCAAATGTAATTTGGACCATCATCCCATTAGGTTAGTCTTCTCATAATGAATATCGCACCTATTTTTCCTTTTATATTTAATAACTCTAGGTCTGCAAACCTGGACTATAAGAATATCATTAAAAAGTGTTGGGAGTCTATGAATCAACACAACGAATCATTTTCTTGCCTCATTAAAATTAAACATCTGAAAAAATGTCTCAATGGTTGGTGAAATTCTAAATATAAAATAACTGACAAAGACATCTTCACCCTTGAGCATGATCTTATCCAAATTCAAACTGCCAACACTACCTCTGATATCTCTTTAGACCGAAAACATGAAATCAATATTTCAATAATACATAATTCTCCTCTTTACCTTAAAGACAACATACATAAGCATTATATTAATATAAAATGGATATCTGATGGTGACAAAAAAACAATGTTCTACAATTCTCTTCAATGAATCAGGAATGTTTGTAGGACTCTTTGGATACTTAGATCCAATGATACCCTCACTGGCATTGAGGAGGGAATTGGCAGTCATGTGATCTCCTATATTGATAATATTTTCGATGGACCAAATTTCAAAAAAGTTTTGCCTTTTGATATAATTATTTTTATGGTAAATAGGGAAGATAATGTTTGTTTTCTTAGTGTGCCTCTTGATCCTGAAATCAAAGGCACCATCTTTACCCTCAATTGTTATAGTACATCCGGCTCTGATGGATTTAACAATGGATTTTTCCAATAATATTGGGAAACCGTCCACTCTGATGTTTGCAAACATGTCATATCATTTTTCTCTAATGGTTTTCTTCCTCAGGGTCTTAAAGCTCAATTTCTCAGCTTAATTCTTAATGTGGAGAATTCCTCATAGATACATCAATTTTGGACCATTTTTCTCATTAACACTATTTAGAAAATCGTTCCCAAACATCTTGAAAATAGAATTTCTATGTTGTACATTAAAATAATTTCTCTGAATTAATTTGGTTTCATCAAGGGAAGGTCTATACAAGACTGAAATTGTCTTTCTTCTAAATGTACCAATACCCTCAACAAATCTATTAGAGGATGAAATATTTCCATCAAGATTGATATCAGGAAAGTTTTTGAAACCATTGATGGAGGATTCATTTTAAAA
Organism: Viscum album; assembly: GCA_963277665.1. Lineage (NCBI taxonomy): Eukaryota > Viridiplantae > Streptophyta > Magnoliopsida > Santalales > Viscaceae > Viscum > Viscum album. The sequence continues at coordinate 1,186,628,074 of OY728122.1, forward strand.
GTTCTTCAGACCTTTTGTTTCAATGAAACCTTCATCAATTGGATAAAATCCTTATTCTAATCAGATTCCATTTCAATCCTTTTCAATGGATCCCCGAAGGGCTAATTTAAGTGCACTGAAGGTGTCAGACACAGTGACCCTCTATCTGCCATTCTCTTTGCAAATGTGGAGGATTACCTAAGAAGATTGCTCACTCGCCTTGTGGATCAAAATAAAATTAAACCTATTCATGTTTTTAGAAACTTAAATGTGCCTACTTATCTTGTTTATGCCGATGACATTATCTTATTCTTACAAGGTGATAGAAAGAATATTAAAAATTTAAAAAATTACTTGTCTCACTATGAAGAAGTCTTTAGACAATCAATATGTTGGAACAAATCTTATGATTTCATTGGAAAAAAATTCTCTCCTACTAGAAATATTAGTATTATAAAAAATTTATGCAATAAAGAAGGAACATTCCCCTTCACCAATATAGAAGATCCTATATTTTTTGAAAGGCCAAAATCTTGGTATTTTTTTCAATATTGGTGATCATGTCATTAATTAAAATTCCTCCTAGAAAGTTAAATCCCTTTCCATGGCTAGCCAGCTTTTTTTGTTGAATCTAACGTTGTCTCCAAAATGGTCTACTCAATGATGGTCTATAAATGTCCCACTGGTATTTTATAGATAATTAATGTTATCATAATGAATTTTTTAGGAAAGGAAGCACTCTTGAAAGGATTATTTTGACAATACCCTGGGCCACCTGTTGTGAAGAATTTGATAAATGTGGTGTTGGCATAAAAAATCATAAATTTTTTATTGATTCCCTTCAAGCCCCACAAAGGTTTTAGGAGGTGGTTTATCTAGCCGAGACTTTGACTATATGTTTGATGAGTTTTCTTGCTTTGATTCTGGATACCAACTACATTGTCACTCATGCTTTTCGTGAAGAGAACATGGTTGCAAATGGTTATTCCAACAAGGGAATCAACCAGGGCATTACATGGATATATAACTTGCCTGATGACCTTATCCCTTTTTATGAATATTATTTTTAAAATTCCCATTACATTAGACTCATGTAGTTTTATCTTTCATTATATTTTAATAAATTCTGTCTTAGACAGTGTCTGAGGAACTACCTTAAAAAACGATCTCATTATGATAGAGATATGATTAATCATGAAATAATTGAGGGTCGTAATTAAACTAAAGGTTTTGAACCCCCAATTGTTTATTGTTAAATAAAAATTCTACTGAATGGTTTTCCCATGGGTATAGTTATTTGATATTCCCACTGGTGAACCATTACTTTCTATTCCACCAGGTAATGCATAAATAGTGATATGGGAATTATATGATAACATTTAAAAATTATGGTCTTATGGGTTTATAAATAAAGAATTTACTAAGGTATTTTATTTGTTATTAGACCATAATAGCAAAAATATATGAGCATGAACATATATTTTATAGGATAATCCAAAGGTATTATGTCTAATAGTATGGTGTTGATCTAAGAAAGGATTTTCAAATTGAGTTGTTTGATTCCTGAAACACATTTTTATGGTAAAAGATATAATTTGATTTTAATGAGTAAATATAATATTTTAAATTATATATGAAGAATAATAATTAATATACAGGGATTGAATTCCAATTGGGTGATACGATTGATTATGATTATGATTACCATTGAATTTGGGTTTTATGTGAATCAAGGATTAAAAATGGTTTGTTTTGATTGTTTTTGTCTTGGTATTTAGGATCTTCCAGAATCTTAATATTTTTATGTTACCTATAAAAAGTAATTTTTCAAATAAGATTTATTTCATGGGTATATTTTTTTATATTCCATTAACCATTCATGTTTGATTCTCAAACCTAACTCATCAAGAGGAATCCTATTTTCCATAAGACATCATTCATGACTTCCAACACACATGAGGCAACCCTCTAGAAGTGTTGGCATAAAAACCATATTTCAGACTATAACCCTAATAATAATTGATTCAATCGAAAATATTATGTGTTTTTAATATAAATTTTTTAGTTCATAATCATATTTGTATTCCAAAAATATTTTCGTATTCCTTTTAATTACAAAGAAAACCCACCTTATGCCCCATCATCTGTCAAATAAATAGACCCTACTATAGGAAAATTAGTTTATATGACATATAAATAGAATATAATTAAAATAAATCTAGGAATAAAAATTAAACTCATTATATATATAATATCACTTTCTCATACCCATATTGGCATACTATAACACCCAACAAATGGATCTACTTAAGTCCAAGATCCCTAAATGTTATTCTATAAAATTAAAGGGGTTTTGTATATGAAATTAAAAACAATATAGATAACTATTTATCTATCTATTGTTTAATAATGCAAATATTTATGTAAATTAATTCACTAATAGAAAATAAAATATTACAATCATTAGTACTCCAATGTTAGTCTATAATGAGAAAACCAGGACACCATAAATAATGAACATAAAAGGTGACATCATCACAAGAAACATAATTAATCCACATACAAAGAACATATTTTAGTTATGATAGGAATTATTCTATGGAAAGTGTCATATAACAAACCATATATAATATAACTATCATCAAATGAAACAATATAGGATTTAATGGAAATGTATCATCTACAATTTCAAGATAAAACATTGACTTAAGAGGTAATTATTTAGATAACAACTTAATAATTTTAATTAAAAACATCATCTAGGTTCGTAACCATTATATATTGGAAATACATAATCATCCAAAATAAATGGGATCGTGATATATTATCATATCTAACATAATGTGTAATCTAAACCAACACCCCCAAAAATGTAACAGTCCCAAATATACAAATAATTCAGAGAGAGAATCTAATAGGGAGTGACATTAAAAACACAGCATCCATAATATCCATGATTATAATAATTTATAAAAACCCTATTCTATTTTAAATTGGATTTTTCGATTTAATGCTCTATTATATTAGTAAATTTCAAACCACTAACTATATCAGTTCTGAACCATAATCCTCTCCTAAAAGGTTGGAGGTTTAACAGAAAATGAAATAAAAATTCTTTTTATATATGATAATTTTTTTACTATATCTCAAAATATGTGTACATATCCAAGGTTGAGAAATAAATGCAGAATTTAATAAAAAAAATTATAATTAGGGTATACAGAAACTAAAGTACCCCATATTTCCTTAAAAACATTTTATAAAATTATATTGTAAAAAACTATACCAATTTATAATATTTTGACAATATTAAAAAAATATTTCACACAATGGAATACACAAAATCTCATTTCACCACATAGAAGAAAAAACATAACCAAAATCTATCTTCATTCCAATAAGTAAAATATAATAAAAAAATAATAAATAATAAAAGTTAAATAAATAAATAGTCTAAAATATTATGTCATAACTTGAAATTATTAATTGAATAAGATGAGACATTCAACTAGAGAAAAAACCACGTTATGGAATATATTTTGTAAAATTTCATAATTAAAATAATAAAAAAAACAAAAAATATTTACACACGTTGATAAAATGAATGAGAGAACAATGAATTTGTATGATCTCAGATTTCACCGAGGTATGTGTCCTTTAAATGTTGAACTAATTATTTATTTTGAATATAATATGGATTCAAAATAAATTTGTGAAGGTCCCATGGGTGTACATGGCTGGTTTAGAGACCAGAACCAAGTTGTTTTGGGTAAAAATATCAGGGTGCACAATTTATAGTAAACCGTCTTGGAAGGCGGCATGATTAGATCAAACAACGTGTGTGGTGCCTTTTTGGATAGATCCTTACTACATGTTTGGTGCATAGTTTCTTTAATAATGTGGCCTAACCGTACTGGTACCAATTTTTCCTTGGTACTTGTGCATTGTATGATCTTGGTTTGTCAAACCATGTGGTCCAACCATGCACATACTATATTTTGGTTAATTTTACGATTTTTTCCATAATGTTCTAATAAACACTCCACTTCCCCCTAATCCTAATTATTTTAGGATTAACCTATTTTCCTTACTGTTGAAACTATTTTATGTCCTAATGTTGTGATTAAATGATCTCCTATTTTTGGGATCTGATTGATCATTCTTCCATCATGCTTGATGCACAACAGTAAGGACTCAATCCCTATTAGGCCTTTTATCTTCTCTCTTACTCTCAAATTAGTTATCAAGGTGGGAGAATTCTTACATTTTTATAAGATCAAGTATTTTTTACACTAAATTAGAGGCTGATATCGGAGAATGAGATTTGTACGATCCTATGGTTGTTAGTCTATAAATATCCCCTCAAGTTTGTTATTTTTTTATTTGACATGTGGGGCCCCCCAATTTCATTGAGGGTTATTTTTTTAACTTATATTCCTTGAATATAATCAATAGAACCATATGGTTATTCTATCTAGTTATATTTGTTTACATTTTGGTGGTTACATCCTCAATTCCTAACATCCCATGTAGGATCATATGCCATATTGGAATTTTTAGGGTTTTGACACGTTTGATCCATTGTTCTGATGTGATCTAGCTTGACCATGCAAATGATAGGTTTAATTATAATAAATTCTTCGAGTATCATGTTATGGTGAATGGAATGTATTGTGTCACTTCCACATTCCCTTCCTACATTATGTGATTCAATTGAAAATTAAATGTGAAATGGAAATTTGAATGTTTTCTATGAATATGACTTTAATGGATTAAATGTAAATAAATTATATGTTGCATGTCTGTAGCAACAGTTTATACACTAATGAAAGTTATCATAATTGACCCTGATTAATTATTGTTACTTGAATGGATTTAACAAAAGATTTATTCTACTTTACCTTGTCACACTAAAGAATGAAAATGAATAAATCAATTGATGTTATGAATGACTTCTTTATTAAACAAGAGTTCCCTTATTCGAGCTCATCTTGAATTATTATTGGGGAATTCCTTGAGAACTCAAAAATCCCAGTTTAATTAAATTATGTGGCCAGATTAAGTTGAGACCCACCTAGATCTCAATCACTTTCTATTCTTGGATACTCATTATGACAACATAGGTTCTTTCATATAGTAATATAGGATTCCAAGAATTCACCTCCTAGATCCATTGTGGAAAATAGGTCCCAAGGTTAAATACCATAGGGCCTAGTCATGACTTTGACCCGTTTTACCTTTAATGAGAACATTAGATCCAGTAGGCAGATTATTTTTGAAGGCCTTGGACTATGTAACATTGATTACACTCTTACCCTTTTCTATACCCATTTACTACTAAGTTATCCACCCCTGAGGTCCAGGTTACATTTGCTAATTCTATAGAACCACTTCTTATTCATTACCGATTATGGTTCCTTGTTACCTCTTGGAACCTTCACTTTTTTTTATCATGTGACTTATTAATAAATTTGTTCAATAAAATAATGACTATGTTATATGTTCAGACACGACTCAAGGGATGAATAAGTTACTTGGGTATTTAGTTATGTTGTACTACATTACATTATATACGAATGTCTACATTTTATTACGTTTCCAATACACGAGCATGATGTTTTAGACACTGATGGTGGTGGCCCACAAGTAATTTGATCAAACCCACTCTGGGCTCTATTTAGTACGTATGGAAGAATACATGTATGATGGTGTCGAAAATGGATGAATTCAAATTCGAAGATTTGATTTCATACGTTTTAGGATGAATATTGATAGTAGATGACTAATATAGAGTCTGGGATGCTTGGGATTGTTTTTTTGGTTTCTGTTATAACTTTTTAGAATATGTTATTCATACATTCTTGTATCCATGTTTTCCAATTTTCTTATTACATGACATGTCACCATCAGTTATTCCAGTTGTATCTATTAATGTTAATATAATGCCCATTTCCATTATTCCTTATATATAGTTCTAGGGATTCCTATATTTACCTTCGTTAATATTTGTCCTCTGAGCTACAGTTTTGTAATAAGGGAATTGTCTCCCCATTGACAAACCTTAGGCCCACACTACTAGTCAGAAGCCTTTTTCATTTGTGGAGATATGCTTGAGGCCTTATGGGCCATTGGGATCAGGGAACTAGTTAACATGCTTCTGGGTCCAGGACATCAAAAATTATTATCACAGTGGTTTTCCTTTCATTTTATTATTTGAATACAATAATAATGATATTAGGAATGTCGGGGAATTGTTCATAAGTCTTTCTTGGGTGTCATGATCCCATAACCTGGGTAAAACGAATGTTTCATAAATTATCATTTATGTTTTGATTTTGACTATTATAATTGATATTTTTTAACTGTTTGGCGACATGCATGCTATGTGGAGTGTTTGATTATTAATTTTCGGATTGATAATTTTATTTCATACTTGGACTTATGATATGAGGGTACGGGCACTGATTTAGTGGGAATAACTATAAATTATAATATACAAAATTATTTTTAATATGAATGATTTAATGTCCTTACCTAGACTTTTCATGTAAGAAAGGTAATGGAGTGAAACTAGTAATTAAATATAAAATGAATGAAACCTATATGTGAGAAATTAATGTTACAAGGAAGTATAAGAGGTTAGTTGGGTTAGTATGCCTTTAGAAGTGATATTTTATACATTCATCTTATGCTAGTGATGATGCCCTTCTGCTTATGATTTTTTGAGGAGTGACCTTGGAATTTGTAGACCAATTCCACCACGATTTCCTCATATCTTATGTTTTTTGAAGGTGGCGATGATCATTCTCCAGACAAGGTCAACCGTGAGCCATCAGTCTTACCTTCAAGAGTACCACTCGAGGCACCACCTATTGTACCTGATCTAGGTACTGACTCCAATGTTCATTGTGTTTCCAAAGTCTGATGATGTCCATGCATGTTCTCCATGACTTGCACCTACGATGGGTGATATAACTCGTGAGTTCCAACAGAAACATACTCATACATTCATATTAGATGGTGGTCCACATTCATTGGATTATTGGATAGAATCTACCTTAACTATCATTGAAAATCTTGATACACCTCTAGAGTAGTGGGTTAATTTTAATACATACATGCTTTGGGATTTATCCAATCATTTGTCGTATTTCATTTCCAAGGAATGTTTTCATCAGGGAAAGTTATGGGTTGATTTCTATACTTCAATTTAAGATCAATTATTTCCTCGTACGCTGTGAGCTAACCAATACATAGATTTTATGAATCTCTAGCAGGGTTCTATGTCAATTATGGAATATTTGGAATGATTCACAGAGTTGTGGCACTTTCCACAACCTATATCCAGGAATGAGGTATCGCCAGTTAGACATTTTGAGGGTGGGCTCTAGAATACCATCCATACATAGATGAATTTAATGTTCCTACAATAAATTTCTGTAATATAAAATTAGACAATTATCACTATACACAACCTGAGGGTTGTAAATAGTGTTCGGAAAAGAGGATCAATGTTGTGGCAGTCCAGTAGATATCCCAATGAGATGAAACATTCACTTTAGATTTCCCATCTGGGAATAGACTACTAGAGTTCCCATTTTCATAGCTTCATTGTGTGTCATCAATGTGGATGATGGGGTACCTGAAGCTTCATTGTGATAGAGTTATAATTTTGTGTATGTCTTATATATTCATGGTGAATTTTTTGTGGTTCTTCATGACCCTTCCAATAGTTTTATGTGGTAATGGATCAACACCATCTCCACCATTAGGAGCGGTTTCTTTTGGGTCATTTTGGGTGGGGATTTAGTATAGGATGAGAAGAAGTAGCTGAGGAGTAGGTTTTGGTTAAGGCCACCACACCACTCATTACCAGTAGCACCAAAAGAGTAGTTATGATAATGGTAGTCCATCTATGGAACATGGCAATCAATCAGGAAAATTTCATTTACTACATCTGATACCTACGGATCAGGTTTCAAGACCACATACAGTGAAATTTATTATTATTATGTAATATTCTATAGTATCATAAATATTTTAAAAAGGTTATTTTAGCACTTTAATATATATATATCCACTGTGTATGATCTCAAAATTGAGATAGAATATTAATATGGTGTAATTTACATAGATACAACATTAGGGTCATAAATAGATAGAATATACCAGTGTAGGGACTATCCCTTTGAGGTATCCAGTTACCATTTTTTATGGAACCTCTTTGATATTGAGATGTTATTATTCAATGTATTTCTCCATATGGACTGGTGGGTTCACTATAATGCTTTTATATAATTTTATATCTGTATTTTATCTTTTACATCATTCGGGGGAAACAATTGTCCAAATAATGGTGAGTTGGACATCCAGGATGGTGTTGATGGACCAATTCCAAATGGGATTGGTGTATTAATCGCCCATATTATAAATATCTTCCTAGAGCATTAAGTTTTGAGAGAAGACGATTTCCCTCAAATAGTGGTGCATTTCTGGAATGTCTTCATGACGATTATTATGGATTAACTCCTGAGAAAGTGGTATATCTTATGATCGATATTTTTAAAAGAGAAGCTATATCAATCATTTAACGATATAGGATGGTACATACTAATCATTAAGAGATGAAGTGGATGTTAGATGATTTAGAGGCCAAAGGATTTATATAGCCATGTAAATCCTCTTGGGGTGTTCCTATTCTTTATTCCATGAAGGAAGATGGAGCCTTACATCTTGGTGTGGATTACAGTTGGTTGAATAATATTACAATAAAGAACTGATTTCCACTACCTCGAATCAATGATCTCTTCAACAAGCTACGAGAGGAAAAGGCCTTCTCCATGATTAAACTGAGATCATGTTATCATCATGTTCGAGTATAGCCATCAGACATACCACATTAATTTTTTTGTTTCAGGTATGGTCTGTATGAGTAGTTAGTTATTCCATTCAGTCTTACAATTTTTCCCTCCATTTTTGTGGCTATAATTGAAAGGGTTTTCCATATCTTCCAAGATTCATTCGTCATAGTCTTTGTGGTTGACATATTGTCGTATTCTCATACCTATAAACCCATGATAAAAACCTTGATATCATTTTGCGTACACTAAGGTATAATTATCTTTAAACGAATTTTTCTATGTGCCAATCCAGGAACGAAAAGGTTCACTTATAGGATCATATTATCTATGTAATAAGAGGTTATGTTTATTGTAAAATTATCATTGCTATATATTTGTTGGAGGAACACATAAAGTGTTTGAAATATATAGTTTCTTGGGGTACGATGGATATTACCAACATTTCGTACATAACTTGTCCCATTATGATTCACCTCTTACTAGACTTTCCATGAAGGGTGTCAGGTTTTTGTGGTCAAAATCTTGCAAGAATGCCTTTTATTAGCTATAAATGGAGCCTTTTCTTCACACCAATTTAGAAAATAATAGATCCATGAAGAGGTTATACAATATTTTGTGATGCATCATAAATCAGCATATGATTAGTGCTGTTGTTGGAGGACAGATTTGTTGGGTTTGGATCTTTGTAGTTAAGGCCACATGAGAGAAACTACCCAACACACAACCTTGAGCTTTTAGTAGTTTTCCATGAATATATTGATGGAGATGTTATCAATAAGGTGATAACATTATGGTTCACACGGAACTCATGATCCTAATATATATATTTTCAAAACATCCATTGAACCACAATAAGTGGATATGGGTCGAATATCTTTTGTACAATGATTTTGAACATTATTATATTCCTGGAAAGGGAAATGTTGTATCATATGCATCAGGTCATAAAATTCAAAAAAAATCCATATGAGAAGATAGTAATGAATGAAATTTAATGGCCCTTTTCTCTAAGATTCATTTAGAGTTTCATTATAGTCATGAGCATCCTTACCTATCATCCATGAAAGTAACCTCTTCTGTCCATGAGAATGGGATGAGTTAAGAAATTTATGATTCTAATGGATTGGTTCACTATGAGAGTATATCAAATGGAAATGTAACTCTATATTAGTTTTATATAGAGAGGATATCTTGTGTATTAATGGATATGCCAGTGATCCTTCATATTTGAGAGAGGAGATAACACTTTCGACCCATGATTTTTTGTGGGATGTTCACCCAGGATTCACTATGATGAATCGTGATATTTAACTCTAGTGTTGGTGGCCTAGGATAAAACCTTAGATAACCTACTTTATCACTAGGTGTTAAACCTATCACAAGGTGAAGGTGGATCACCAAATACATATGGTATTTTTACAACATCATCATGTCCCAAAGTGGAAAGTGGAAGATGCTTCCATGGACTTTTTTGTTAGTTTAACAAGGTCACTTAGAGTTAGAAATGATTTATGGGTTTTCATTGATGAACTAAAAAAATGGACCACTTCATACCTATTTTGGAGACATCCTCATTCGATGAGTTGGGCAGACTATATGAATATTAGATCATAAAACAACATTGGTTCCCAAATAATGTTGTTTTAGATAGGGATGCTCATTTCATATCACGATTCTTGAAAGGATTATAGAACACAATGGGAACAATGATCCTTCTATGAAAACATTTCACCCTTAAAATTATTTGAAATCAGAACAGAAAATATATAATGGTGAAGATATTATTTGATCATGTTTCCTTGATTTTGGTGGTTCATGGAAGAATAATATCCATCTCATTGATCTATCCTATAATAATATATTTCCGGAGACAATTCAGATGGATCCATTTGAGTCCTTATAAGGTAGACCAATCCATTCACCTAGGTGCATGCTGGAGGTAGTTGAGGAAACACTACTAGGTCCTTGTTTGATTAATGATACTTCGAGATAAGATCAACTAATAATATGGAATACGACTAATTCTCAGTCTAGATAGAAATATTATGCTAATAACCATCAACATATTATACAGTTCATGTTTTCAGATCTTGTTTTCTTTTTGGTGTCCCCTAGACAACGGAATAGATGATTACAAAAGCAAGGGAAGTTGTATCATCATTACATAGGGCCATTTGATATTATAGAGAGAGTTGGGATGGTATCTTAGAGGTTACTACTACCTCAGAGGTACCATGACATACATTTGGTATTTCATGATTCATAGATTCAACAATATCATGCATACCTATCTCATACCATTGATCATGAGGAAGTCGAGTTAAATGTCATCACTACCAATGTGGATACTTCGGTATGCATCATTTACTTGAGCATAAAGGTTATCTGAGGCTGGTTTATCCCACTTGTACAGGTTCTATGGAATAATGGTCATGTGTAGGATAGTCTTGGGATTCAGAGGATGATGTGTGTGCCCAATGGTTGATGCTAATCTCATAAAGTGTTCTTCCACCATTATAAGTTTAACATATGGATGATTTCTTTTAAAGCGGGAAGATTGTAACAACCCGATTTTTTAATCTGGAATGGATCCTTTAAATTATAGTTTAATTATTTTTTTCATTGTAATATGGATTCCAAATGAATATCAGAAGGTCATTAGGGTGTTCGGGGATTTCATGAATCCCAGACCGATCCTTTTTTGAAAAAATAGGCATGATGCATAGTTTACAGTAAATAGTATAGGATGGCCACACTGTTAGAACAAACCATATTTGTGGTTCCTTTTTTGTTAAAGCATTACCACGTGGTTGGTGGATAGTTTCTCTAATCATGCTAGTGCACCTTTTTCCCAAGTACCCTTTCATGTTTTTCTCATGGTTTGTAAAACCGTGTGGACAAACCATGTACATGATAAATTTTTGGTAATTTTACTATTTTCCCTTAAAGAAATAATTAACCCACCTTTTCCCCCTAATCGTGATCTATGTTGGATTGAAAATTTTCCATATTATTGGATTTCTTTTATGGCTTATGGTAGGTATTGAAATAAATCCTTCATCTAAGATCTGATTTAGCTTATGTTCATAACATTGGTTGCACAATGGTAAGTACTTGAGTCTGTCTTAGTCTTTAATTTTCACACTTTCTCTCGACCTATTAATCAATTTGTGAGAGTTTTTTCCTTTTTCTTAGATATACTATGTCATACGAAAAATAATTGGCAGATATCAGAGGAGAATATTTGGATGACCCTAATGTGGGTGGTCTATAACTCATCCCTCATGTTTGTTGATTTTTGATTTGTCATGTGGGCCCCGCCAATTTCATCGGGTGTAGAATATAGAATATAAATTACATGCTTATAATCAATAGAACATTATTTTTATGCTATTTGAAAATATGTGTTAACTTGTTGGTGGTTTACCTATAATTCCTAACATCCCATGTAGGATGATATTACATAGTTGAGTTTTTTAGGTTTTCGACACTTTTGAGCCAACATTTCGATGTACTCTATCTTAACCAAACTAATTCCGGGATTCCTTATAAATATGTGTAATATCATGTAATGATGAATGGAATGTACCATGTCCCATCTAATTTCCCGACCAATGGTAAGTGATACAATTTATAATTAAATGTGAATTGTAAATTGTAATGTATACTAAGTATATTACATGACATGATTAAATCTATATAAATAATAGTTTTTATGTACATAAAACCACTCATAATATTTATGGATGGTCGGACGATGGAACCTAATTATTTAATATTACATAAATGTATTTAATAATTGTTGGGTTCTACTGGTCCTTGTTTCACTAATGAAAAAAATGGTTTGAACCAATTAAAATTATACATGACTTCCTCATTAAATTATATAGTCCTGACTCATGGTCGCCCTGGATTCTTATTGTGGAATGCCTTGAGCACTTGGGAACCCCATTATGATTCATGTATGTATTTCTCTTAGGTTGATACTATCACTTATCCAGATACATGTCTATCATTGGATGCCCGATATTACAGTATATGATACCTCACATATTATTAAAGGATGACATGGGTAGACTCCTTAGAAATTGAATTGACTTGTAGGTATCATAGCTAAATCATATAGGGCCCATTCACTCCGTAGCCCAGTTATACCGTGGATGATTTTTTTTATTTGGTAGGACCCTTATTGTGGAAATCCTTTAACTATGCTCCTTTAATTACTCTCATACCCCTAGCTAGACCTAGTTACTACTGAGTTAGAAAACCAGAGAACTGGGTTCCCATGGTTAATACCATGTAACGACACCTTTTAATTACCCAATATTGTTTCCATGATACATATAATAACCTTCACTTTTGAAAACATGTGACTTATTTTTGAATTGGTACAATCAAATAATGACTTGGTTATATGTTCAGACACCGACAAATGGATGAAGTCGTTACTTGGTTATTTAGTTACCTTGTACCACTTTACTTTATATATGAATTCATACACATTGTTACATTCCCTTTCAATGGGATTTTTGTTATAGAAACCATTGGTAGTGGCCCACTGTGATTTATCTCACACCCTCTCTGGGCATAGTTTGGACCCGGGGCAGATTACATGTATGCATGTGTTGACAAATGGAAGAATACAGCTCTGAATACTGTATTTATTGCGGTTTATCATATATCTTTATAAAATATATATTATCTGGTTCTTATGATTTATGGGATAGATATTTGTATAATGTTATTGTTTGTGCCCAAATTTACCCTACTGGTAAAAGCGTTCGATGTAGTACATGTAGGGGTCAAATCCACAGGGACCGAAGAAGTAACCTTGAGACGCTATGATTTGGTGAAGTATGGGCTATGAAGTATCAAACTTTGGGTTTGATTTTGGATGGATTAAAGAACACTAAGAAACCTAAGTGAATTCAATTCAAAGAAAATGGGTTGATGTAAGGATTATGCTCGGGTGGATTGAATGAATTTTAATACTTTAGACAATTTTGGTTTTATTAATTCTTGATGAATCTATTCTTCAAAAATAACACTATATTCATAATTTTTTGGTTTGGTACTTACTAAACAGAATTAATAATCCCCTATACACATAGAGAACCAAATTCATGATCTCTTCGAGGTGTATGGTAATTTAGTAATTGAATTTAGTTTGCTCAAACACAGTAAAGATGAAGAGTAGAAATAACTGAAGAATGGATGTCTTAAATAAATTATCCAATTAACAACAATTCATTCATAAAATAACATTCAATAAAACCTTTTCATCCTCCTAAGATCAACCCATTAATGTTTTATCCCTTCATTGATGGTATACTCTCAATGGTGGGTGGAATATGGCTAAAAAGAATTGGATTGAAGAAATTAAAACAGCAGAAATAAAGAGCACTCCTCCGTGTGTGTGAATGAAATTCACACCTATGTGTGAACTAATTCACAAAAACACAGAGATATCACTGTGCTTTGTGATAATAAAGTTTTAATAAATTAAATGTAAAATATAGAAGAGAAAAAAGTTTATTAAGAACATAAAGATACAAAAAAGAAACTTACATGGAAATGGAAAACATTACAAAGGAAATTTGGAAGCATAACCTTACAATGAAACAAGCAACAAAAGATGATAATAAAAATATCCACCCCTATTCCCTTCACCAATAGCTCCTTATATAGGCATATTAGGAGCCTTAGATCCACCTCCCACAATAAATTCACCCCCAACAATTAATAGAGTCAAAAGGAGGGTGAATAATCAAAAGGAAATTGACGTTTCGAAGTTGACCCAGAAAACTGTCTAGATTCGTCCACCATATTTATGTGTTAATTTGTAATTGAAGAATGCCGAATCCGGAGGGGTTGTAGAAAATAAATATCTTCTCCCATCCGTCCTCTATGATCTGTAAAACTTTCAGTAAATTTGGCGCATCTTTTTGGATGTTATGGTCGAAATGGTGGGACGGATTTCTGTGCATTAATGTCGGGTCCACCATTTAAATCTCAACATCAGATCCCTTTATCATCATGAAAACATCCGATTTAGCTCCATCCATAGTTTAATAAAATGATCCTCATATTTTTATCTTTCCAATTTATAAATTTGAGCTTCATTGGGCTTAGTTTTTGGGCCACACATTTGTTTGATGGGCCTTATGCCCATTATGCTTTTTCTAGCAAGTTTCTGCCTTCAGGTGAAAAAATATCCATCTTCACTTCTGATTCATCCATCAGATCTAAAAGAAAAAATGTTCCAAATAAAGTGATGAATCATATACAAAAATATAAAATTAAAATTATGAATATTGTAATTTACACAAGAAAATTATTGAGTGGGCCCAAATTGACACATTAAGCATGAATTGCACAATGATGGTAAATGAAGTTCAACTTCTAAATTGGACTAAAATTGATGTCAATGAAATTTTAAACAAATTAATATTAAGATCTTAAAAATGAATATTAGCCACTTTCACTGACTAATCACACCCCCCAACTTGATTTTTTCTAGTCCCGAGCAAAACATATTACAAATATGAAATTCAAATCCCATTTTCAAAAAACATATTAATACACATTGTTCACCCAAATATCTCATACCAAAAAACAATAATGAAACCCATCAAAATAATTTAATAAAAGGTAGTACCATAAGAATATCCCAATCCCAAGCCCATTACTTTGTTCAAATTCATCGCCACATTTCATCCAATTTTAATTAATCATGATAAAGTGTTGTGAATCAAAAAAGATATGGGGCCCATTTTATTGTTCAAGTGGAAAAAATGGAAGCGCTAGGTGGGAATCACATTAAACCCTAAAATGTGTATCCAATTTTTTTTTTGATTTTTTTGATTATTTTTTTAACCACAACAGATATGAAACGACTAACTCTTGGAAAGACAAAAATGGAGTCATGATCCCCAAGTGTCGGATGCCACACATATTTTCAATTTCATGCTCTACAATAGAGATATAAAGCCCATCTCTGGGCAAGACAACTATGGAGTCACGATCCCCAAGTGTCTGACGCCACGCATTTTGACAAAACATTGCTCTATGTGGTCAAATTATTTTTTTGGTTTTTTTGGTTTTTTGTTTTGGATACTCAAATTAAATTAAAAGTGACCCCATAACCCTATGCTATAATTAAAGGGACCCAAGAACTCAAATTTACACCCACGATCTAGTAGACGTGCATTGTGTCATTATTATTAAGAGGATGAGAATATAAAATTTGTAAAATCACATTGGACAACCACACTTTTCCAAAAACTATGCTCATGAACTTAAACTTTCATTAAAATCAGAATCAAGGCATGAAAAAAATTTTGATATCCAATTTCAGAGTTTTTAATGTGTGTTATCATGTTCAAGGTTAATAGAATTTTTATTTCCATGCATGTTTTTCTTTACAAAATAAATAAAATCATTTTTTATCTCCCCCCATCTTAGAATAACACTATCCCTAGTGTTTAAAGAAAAGAAAAGTTAAAGGGGGTAGGAGAGGAGTTCAAAGATGAAATTGAGAATGAAAAACATGGAACAAATTCACCTGGTTTTTGAAGTTGAAGTTCATGATGCTCTAGATTACTCCTTTGACCTCTTGCGGGATGTAGGAACCTCCTTGATTGAACATGTATCACCCAAAATAGTTCTTGAACCATAAAAAGAAGGAAAAAGAAGACAAAAAAAACAACATAATGATTTATTTAATTCCAAATATCATCAATTTTATGGTTTTTCATGTTTTTTTAATGAAACTAATGATACATTATATTATTTTAAATTTTTGGGTAAGATATTACTCAAGGATCACACCGCGTAACACGGATGAATACGGTGCTCCCCTTTCATACCCATCCATACTCTTAAAAAATGAACAGGTCAACAGTCTATGGTAATTATTTTTTTTAAATGAAAAATATAAAATTAAAAAATATGAATCACTTTATTGGAAACATGAAAAACCACGGGTTGACACCCATGAAGCGCTTAATTTAACGTCATTAGCTTGACTTAGACCCCCCAACTTATCCAATTCCAACTTTAAAAATTTTTAAGACCCCATTTTTCTCCACTTTCACATGATTGAGATTAATTATTTTTTAGAATTTGTGCCATTTGAAATACCATGTTCAACAATGAGTATGAAAGTCCAAGGAATTTTTGTAATGGTTGATTGAGTTTCATCTAGATTCCTTCCTAATATTTCTAGTGTGATTCCACTTTTTTGGGATTCTTGATGAAAATGGATGATAATTGAATGGTCTATGTTATCATAAATGGATGTATTCTTGAGTTGGAAAGGATGTATCATATCATCGAGGTCAGTTAGATTGAATTTTCATAAATAATAATGAAATTTTGAATCAAAAATTGTTTCTTCTTCAAAAACATTTGAAATAATTGGTTCCTTTTGAAAATATGATTCATCCCCAAAATTTCCCATTTGAATTTCATGAGTGGGTATAGACTCAATATTTGTTATATCTCCCAATGGTTCAGTGATTGGTGGTCCTAAAAATTCACTAATAGAGCCATGTTCAAGAAACTCAATCCATGATGTCAATTTATTTTCTTTTGAATTCAAAAAATAAATTTCCTCCTGATTTAAACACTCTTTATCTTGACTTTCATCATTTCCTAACCAATTAAATTCATTATCTATCTCTGAATTCCAAATTTCTAAGGTGATTAATTCACATGTTTTAAAGTTATGTAGTTCTATCCTCAAAGATGAAACCTCAAAATTCATTATATCCATTTTATTACAAAATTGATCAATAATTTTTTCAGGATTAGAGTTGATAGATGTTTGTACATCCAGGACTTCCTCATTATTTATATTTTCAATCATTCTTGATAGTTATGTAAATTGATCTTTTAAACAATCAGCATCCCATTGATTTTACATCTCATCTTGTGTGGTGTATTCAATTAGGGTTTGGTCAATGAAATTCCCTATGTGAGGTGTTTCCCAATGTGTATTTTCTAATTGATTCCATCCTGAGTTTGTGAAAGGATATTGTTGATTATGCTCCATCGGTTTCATTTTGAAATTTGGAATCGTGATTTTCGGGAGTCAAAGAAAATAGAAAGGGGAAAAGATAAGAGAAATGGAGATGAGAAAAGAGAAATGAGAGAGAATAGAAATATGTTCTATGGTGACTTACTTGGTCCCCGACAATGGCGCCAAAATTTGGTTGTGCCCAAATTTACCCTACTAGTAAAAGCGGTTGATGTAGTACATGTAGGGGTCGAATCTATAGGGACCTAAGAAGTAACCTTAAGATGGTAAGATTTGGTGAAGTATGGGCTATGAAGTAGCCAACTATGTGTTTGATTTTGGATGGTTTAAATAACACTAATAAACCTAAGTTAATTCAATTCAATGAAAATGGGTTGATCTTAGGATTATGATCGGGGTGGATTGAATGAATTTTACTACTTTATACAATTTTGGTTTTATTAATTCTTGATGAATCCATTCTTCAAAAATAACACTAAATTCATCAATTTCTGGTTTGGTACATACTAAACACAATTAATAATCCCCTATACACTTAGAGAACCAAATTCATGATCTCTCTGAGGTATATGGTCATTTATTAATTGAATTTAGTTTTCTCAAAAACAGTAATGATGACGAGTAGAAATAAATAAATAATGGATGTCTTAAATTAATTATCCAATTAACAACAATTCGTTCATAAAATAACAATCAATCTATCCTTTTCATACTCATAAGATCAACCCATTAAAGTTTTATCCCTACATTGATGGTATACTCTCAATGGTGGGCGGAATATGGCTAACAATAATTGGATTGAAGAAATTAAAACCGCGGAAATAACGAGCACTCCTCCGTGTGTGTGAATGAAATTCACACCTATGTGTGAACTAATTCACAACAACACAGACATATCACTGTGATTTGTGATAATTAACTTTTAATAAATGAAATGTAAAATATAGAAGAAAAATAAGTTTATTAAGAACATAAATATACAAAAAAGAAACTTACATGGAAATGGAAAACATTAAAAAGGAAGTTTGGAAGCATAACCTTACAATGAAACATGCAAAAAAAAGATGATAAGAAAAATATCCACCCCTATTTCCTTCACCACTAGCTCCTCATATAGGCATATTAGGAGACTTATATCATCCCCCCACAATAAATTCACCCCCAACAATTAATAGATTCAAAAGGAGGGTGAATAATCAAAAGAAAATTGACGTTTCGAAGTTGACTCAGAAAACTATCCAGATTCGTCCACCATACTGATGTATGAATTTTTAACTGAAGAGGGCCGAATAAGGAGGTGTTGTAGAAGAGAAATATCTTAGTACATATGTTCTCTATGAGTTTTAAAAATTTCAGGATATTTTTATCATCCATTTGGATGTTATGGTCGAACTAGTGGGACAGATTTCTGTGCATTAATGTCGGGTCCACCATTTAAATCTCAAATTCTGATCCCTTTATCATCATGAAAACAACAGATTTAGCTCCATAAACATTTGAATAAAATGATCCTAATATTTTTATATTTCTACTGTATAAATTTGAACTTCATTGGGATTAGTTTGTGGGCCCCACATTTGTTTGATGGGCTTTAGGCCCATTATGCTTTTTTCTAGCAAGTTTCCGCATTCAGGTGCGAAAATCTCCATCTTCACTTGTGATTAATCCATTAGACCTAAAAGAAAAAATGTTCTAAATAAAGTGATAAATCATATACCAAAATATAAGTTTAAAATTATGAATATTGTAATTTCCACAGTCAAATTATTGAGTGTGCCCAAATTGACACTTTAAGCATGAATTGCACAACGATGGGAAATGAAGTTCAATTTTTGAATTGGACAAAAATTGATGTTTATGAACTTTTAAACACATTAATATTAAGATCTTAATAATTAATATTATCCAATTTCATTGACTAATCAATTATACTGTTGTGGTACATGTTATGCAAGCATTCTGGTATCCATGTTCTGTAGTTTTCTAATGACATGACATATCATCATATTTTATTCAAGTTGTTTCAGTTATTGTTACTATTATCCATATTTAGGTAGTTACTTTTGTATAAATATATTTATTATTTTAGTTTTCTTTGTTTACATTTATCAATTGTGCAAAACTTTGGAAATGAGGGCATAACCTCCTCAAAGAAACACCCTAGGCCCTTGTTTCTAGTCAGTAGCCTCTTTAATTTGGGGAGATGCACATGATTCCATGTGGCCAACTGGGATCGATGCTCCTGCTAAGTGGCATCTGGGTTTGGGACCTCACAGAATCAAATCTTAGAAAAAATTAAAATTTATGAATTTTAGTGACTAGGGAGTGAATTAAAAATATTTATATTATTTACCTTTTTCAATATTTTTTTAAATTAAAAATATATATATTAGTTCCATGGTTGTTTGGACACAAGGGTAATTTTGCATTGCCTCATTGCAGAGATATTTTTTTGTGAATAAATAGGTCATTATGTAGTTAAATTTATTTAGTTGAAATAAAAAATAGTTATATGTTATTAAATAAATATTAGTTTTCATGTATAATCTAATCTGTATCATTGTGTCCTCTATTATATCATGAAATATCCTTATATGAAGGACCATACCATGGAAAAATAAACCTTATTAAAAAATTAAATTATTCATGAATAAGAATTTTTACACTTACCTATGAAAAAACTATAAAATACAAACTCTATAGTTCACAAGATACTCAAATCATAAAATCCACTAAAAAATTTCAATCAAAATAATATAAATAGAAACATTCATCAAAATATTGTTTTCATTAAAAACACTACTTGTAATAGATCTTCATCCTCATGAAGAATCTCAAAAACTTTTCACTGAATTACTCTACCACATATAATTTTTTCTAACTCCCACCCATAGGGATCCTCTTATTTTTTTTAATTTTACATTAATACATGTAAAACTGGAACTTTATTCCCTCAAAAAACCAACCCACTTTGAACCCAAAAATGACTTGATCATTCCATGAATAATTCAGGAATCTATAAAATAATATCAGTTATTTCAGTCATATATGTTTTTTACCAAATTTATTCCCTACATTTTTTATTTGATATACATCAATCATGGACTAATTTGCATGGTATAAGAGACAATAGTTTACCAAATGGTCCAATAATCATGAAAATTTCTTATTGATTACCAAATATTTGTGAGAGAATTATCTTATTTTTGATTAAATAATTCTTAGAACATGTCAATACCGTTTTTATTACTCGGTCACCCATAGAGATATCTAGTTTTGGTCCCCATCAATCAATGGTCCATCATTTCATAATATATACTATTAAAAAACCACATCTTAATAAACTAAACCCTTTTGGTGGACTTTTTATCATTGATAAGACCTATTATAATTGAATGACACCCTTTAACAATAAATGGGACTGGTGACATGATATTTCATATAAAAATTCAGGGATTTCCATATGGATAATATATTGATAAGTATTTCTGTATACAGACACAATAAATTCTAGATGGTTATACTACAATTTAGAAAATCAAGCACTCAATCTTTATTATAAAAAAATATCAAGAAGATTGTCCACTCATATAATGTATATCCTTAGGGATCATATAATGGTCTCAAAATTAACTATGATCCCATGAAATATTAAAAATCATTCTAAAATTTAGATATGAAATGATAATTTCTTTATCCTTTGACACGTGTATTTATTTCATCAATATGTATGATCCCATAAAACTATAGAACTCTCAATCCATACAAATTTTTAATGTTCCAAAGAGATCAAAATTATGAAATATAAATCAATGTTATCATAGAATTTATACCATTATATCAAAAATTATAATCCATATAATACTAATGATCGATTTATGGTAACCTAATCTATTATCAATGTTTCACTTATAGTAGATGATGTAGACCTTCTGGACAATAATACAATAACTTCATCCTTTATATTGTGAAAAATCAAGAACATAACTAGTATGGTACATCCTCATATAATGACAATAAAATAAGTTCCCAATATCGAGTTATATCTTCATGAAATGTGATTTCATTTCACATTTTGAGTTATAGGAATCCATAATCATCAATTCCATTGTAGAAGAATCATTACCCATTGTTTCTATAGTACATAGTAAACCCTCCAAATATTGAATCCATCCCAGATTATAGTAATAACCCATAATAGATTACTATGTTATAGTATATCATAGATATAATGATCATGAATGGTTATCAAAATATATATAATAATGAGATAATGTATAACTATGTATTGGTCATGGAATCCTTTCCATCTATCATATCCAATTTCCACAATGGAATATAAATTATTATTCTACTCCATAGTTTAATCGTAAATTATTTTCATGGAATTATATATAAAATTAAAATCCATGTAATGAACTCTATTATTTGGATTTTCCAAAATCAATATAAATTTCATTTTTTTCATGTAGATTGGGAAAAATTTTAAATAACATCCCATATTCATATTTTTATAGATGATATATAACTATAATGTGCTTCTATATCTAATAATAGTTACGATATTTTTCATATATGATTAATTGAATATCAATATTTATTCAGGGTGTCCTTGGTATAGATATATATTTAAAATGAAAAATAATACCACATTCTGCAAAATAATTGTATAGGTTTGTTCATGTGAGATTATTAATTATTGTTTAATTGAAGTGAATCATAAAAAATACAACAATATTATATTTAAATTTCTTATTATAGATAGATCACAATATAGTATGGGGGTTCTATGTTGTATGATTAGAGTTTTTGAGGAAATCCATGCCATGTCCTGATGCATAGGATGTTTGGTTTGTTCAATAATAGACTATCATTGTACTAGTATATACCAATATAGATGGTTGAGGGTAGGAATTATGGTTGGAACTAGTGTTTCACCCTAAAATGGTATCCAATATATGTAGTTTAGTATTCATGAATTCTATGTACATTCCATATTGGGATAATAATTTTTTTAAATGGGAATATAGTTATTTCAAATGATTTCCTTTCAGAAAATTCATTGTGATTGGGGTCTCATCAAATGCTAATATGGCCAGATACACACCCCCATATTGCACTATTTGATAATAGATGATGACTATTTAATTGGGTTGAATATTAATATAAATTAGTTTTATGGGAAATTTATTCAATCTATATTCTTGAAATAGTTTGGATTTAAATGATTTATTAATTCTAAAATATAGGGTTGGGGATATGACTCCACCATTACATTGGTTAAATAGCTAGCATTGGGGACATTATGTGTTGTATATAAAGGAAAAATAGTGATAGTGATAAAATATTCCTTTATTAGTTATGTTACGATGTGTTAGGAATATATTAATGGATTATTATTATATTTTATTAAATTATTGATAGATCGGGTGATGTTTGATGTATATTATTTTTATAATTTCTTCATTAGTGAAATATTGACCTTACAAATACCATTATTTAAAATTATTATAATGAGGGGTAAATTAGTAATTTTTTGGATATTATACAATGATGAATAAAATTGAAAGATTATATATAAATTATTATAATTAAATATTTGAGATATTAATATGTGATAAGGTCATTTGGGATTGATAGTTCCTACTATGGTTTTATTTGTCCTTGGTCAAGGAATAGATTAATCACCTAAGGATTATAAATTAGTTGTGAATGTATCTTTTCAGTAATATAAATATATATATATATATATATATATACATATGAATGTCTGAATTTCATTATGAGAATATATGTTTGAGGATTGGGGTTGAGAGAACCCAATATATCCGAATGTGCATGCATTGATCCACCAAGGATTAGAATAATTTCTTAATTGAATAATGGGGAATTTGAAATCATACTATTTATTTCTACAAATAAGTTCTCATGGTTTGTGGATAATACAAGAATCATGGGTTATTTCATGGGCCTAGGATGATTGGTGACAATCCTATGATATAAGCATGAAGACATTTATGGAATCCATGAGGGTGTTAGTCCTTGTAATGATGAGTGATATTATTGTGTATCTCATAAATTATAAGGAACCCAAACTAGAGGGTGTATTGAAACAATTTTTTAATAAGATAAATCAACATGATTTTTTTGACATGATAGGATGAGGTTCCTCTTGGTGACAACCATGAGAAAAATCCTAATATATATGTTGTATGATACATAATTTTCATGGGACTTTTATGGATTAAAGTATAGTGAGTTTTGGAGAGACCATTGGAAAATATGCTTTACATGGTAAGTGGGAATCATGACTATGATTTTGATGTGATAATTGAATTGTTATTTAGACTTGGAACCTGATAAATTTATTAGGTAGGGAATGTGTGTTGTTTTATCAATATGTATTGATGTGTGTGGGTTTATATTGATGTTGAGATACAAAGGTGTGTATTAGGAACCCAGTTGATACACAAGTGGATGAGATTGTGATACTATTGAGTTTGAAATGTTGATATTGTTGAATTGATTTTTGATAGATGAAATTAATTTAATAGTATGTGTTGGTATTGATTTTTACTATTAGGTTATACTATATGAAATTTTTAGGAACTATTTCATAGAGAGATATGTATATAATTACCTATGTAAATGTTGGTATGGGTCTCTACCCTTAGTAATAGAGTAATGGTCTTGATATTTTTTAAATCCTACTTAGAGAGAGATGGGTGTGATCAATAGTTGGCATGTCACACTCCTTATTGTTAGATATTATTGTCATGGACTATGAATTTTTTCATCTATCATAGAGAAATTATTCTTTATTGGAAACTACAAAAATATAGGGTAATTTCTAGGATGTGGTCATGGTACCATACTTTGAGTGAGATGGTAGTTCTTATGATGTTCTATGGGGCTTCACCTTAAGTGATAAGATAGTGGTCAGGATAAAAATGTTAGACCTCACACATGCTGAGTGGGTTTTATTAAGGACTACCCTATGATATATTCTATTAGTCATCAGTGTGATTTTTGGAAAATATATATAGTGATATTATTTAGTATGAGACATAATATGATGTGTTTGAGGTTCATTATAGACCATCCCTAATGTGAGAAGATATCTGTCACAAAATGGTTATACCCAATACCTTAAGTGAGTCCCTAGTTTTCCAGAGATGGTGTTAAACCATACACTATATGAGAGGGAAGTGAGCATGGAAATATTTCAAAACAAACCCTAAGTCATTAGTTATAGGTTTGAGTAATGTATTTAGGGGACATGTTATTATAGAATTAGATGATCCATGTTTTTTGGGAATTATGTGATCTACTTTATAATCAGATGACTCAACATTGATTTTTTGTATTATAGGTTCTATATTTTCTAATCACAATAATTCACATCAATATGTTGTAATATATTAGGAAAACAACTTGCTACAATACTATTAATTTTATCTCATAGATAAAATCGGGAAACTAGTCTGTGTTCTAATCATTTTCATAAAAATATATTCATTTGTAGAAGAATGTGTTGTTCCTTAGAAGACCCACCATGCTAGTGTATTTATTTGAGATGATTGATGTGATTGTAGTGGATCCTCATTTTTTTAATTTTTTTATTTTTAGGTTTTATCTTTCTTATAGGGTATCAATTGTGATACAAAATTGTATAACATACATATATACTTTGTATGGAGGGTTATGTAATTAATTTATTATGGTCTTATTTGGCTCTAATTAACATTATCTTTTATACATAAATGTTTTAGTTTGTCTTACCATATTTATATTATATTGAATGATATTTTATTGATGTCATAAAATCCCATAATTTTTTTGTATGTCCCAAAATATAGCTATCAAATAATTTTGTATAGGGATTTATTAATGTTGTAATATGACACTCTAATTAGGTTTTGATTGAGAAATTTGAGTTGGTTCCCAACAATGTTGTAACATATAATCGTTTAATTTTTTATTCAATTTAGTGACAAATAGATGAAATGAATAATTTTAGATAGCATGTGATGGACCCTTGACATTTTTGTCATTAGAATCATTATAATGGGAAGTATAAGTTACCAAGGTTATTAGATTAATATTATTAGATTTCACTATTGTATTTGATGCATTTATATAAGTATGATTTGTTGATTTGGGATATTTTTATTCATCATATTTGACATGCATGATTCACATGACATCCATGTTCCTATGTATTATTACTTCAACACTAATAATGTATTTGGTATATTAATTCATTAAAAAATATATATTGTGTTTTCATTTATAAATTTATTTTAAAATATATTCTACTAAAAATTGTGATTTCTTATGAAAGGTACTGAGAATATTTTTATGGGATGTTTTTGGGGATTTATATGATGTAATTATGTGAAATGGATGTATTGTATCACTGCATTCCTAAATCCATGAATTTGATTATTTTTTATAGATTTATGATGGATTTGTTCTTGAAAAATGGTTTAGAATGGGAATATTCCATCTTCAAACAGTTCATACATAAATGAAACTACTAAAAATTTTATATAAAATTCACGACCACCCAAGCTACAGTTATTAGTGATGATCTTCCTACCTCAACCAAATATAATTTCAATATTTTATTGAGGCTCATGGGGGGATTTAAATGCTCCTTGAAAACGTTATTGTGGGAAAATGATCATCTTGAAGACATATACATATATCTGAAATTTATTTTGTTCTAGTTTTGATTTATCGATCTCTTAGTATTCATAAACATTAGAGAAGGATATTTTCCCTCCATTTTTGGTAGTTGAAATCTATGATCATATATATTTTGCTTTATTGGTTATTGATATTTTGATTTCACGTTATATCTCCTTCTCTATTGTAAATCGAGCCATTCTACACAGAATTGAGGGTTACATCACGGATATAAATCATAAATTATCATGAGGTATGTGGTCTAATTAAAAAATTCCCATAGTATTGATAATTAACATGTTTATGTAATTGTGTAATGTTATTTCAACTTTCCACAATTTAATTTGAAATTTTATCAATGTATTTATTTTTAATTTTGACTACGAGACCCTTCAAAGATCTCATAGTACTTGATCGTGATGGTGAGAATGACTATAAAAAACCCATGGGGTGGGGAAAATAATAATGAATAATAACAATCAAAATTGAATAGGGTTATACTAGTTCTGTAGAATTTTATTTTAGAATTGATGCACTATTGATTAAAGGGATTATGGATTTTTTTTTTTGAAAAACGGGATTATGAATATGGTATAGGAATAAGATCATGATATTTGTTGAATAATGGATTATTAATATGAAATCATGATATGTGATATTTCATATTTATGGGAACAATAAGTTCTATGTTAGATAATACTACTCCAAATATCCATGTGGTGCCAGACTTCTTCTCTAGTTCATCGAGATGTATTTAATTTTTTATTATCACTAAGTGAAGTATATGGACTGTTACTCCAAAAACCCATGTGGTGACATAATTCTACTCTTGGACCCTAACATATTTATGTGAAATTGGAATTAAATGAATAATTATTGCACAAAATTGAATGATATTTTAAATTTCAATAGCTTATTGTTTATACCAAAGCTTGGGTAGGAGAAGGTTTGATTAGTTCAGATGTCACTATGAACCTGAGTGGCCAATATGGTTAATTAAATAATATTTAATGTGAAAATGATTAATTTTATTATTTTTTATTTTTTATTTAGATAAATTCATAAACTATAAGATATTTTATATTGTATTATATTCCATTTATGATATCTTATTGAGTTTTAATCACTCCCAAATTGGGATGCTTGATCAGTACTGGAATTTACTTTATTCATATTGGATAGGATACATGAAGGATCTCTATGTCAAATGGTTTACATGATAATTAGGTTAGAACATGGATGAGGGTAACATACATGATTTCAGGACCATCCTGGGAGTTTTCATCACGAAATAATTTTTGGATTTTCTTTAAATATTGGAGACCAATATTACCTGACATATTTACTATATCGGGTTTGGATATTATTTTCATGTTTTGGATTCACTATGTGATTCTTGATATTATAGTGTGTTTTCTCTTTTCATAGTTATTACTTGTTAATATTTTCATGTTTTTATTAGTTTTTTATATTATTATTCTATTATAATGAGTGATTTTTATGCCTATGTTACATTTTAGACCCTTTCACCTAGTCAGAAAACACATGATTACAGAGAGGTTCTCTAGTGGTCATGTACAGAACAAGCATGTGTCACTGGTATGTGGAACATAGTTTGAGACATCTAAATGTTGTATCATAATTTTTCATTCCTTTTTAGTTACCATACTATTTGTGAATGGAATATATGAGACTAGACTGCTTCGGGTCAAGGTAATGAGCTATTGAATGGGATTAACTAACCCATGTGATGAAAAAAATACAAACACCCTGGGTGGGATAATTTTCCATGATGTTTCGTTACTATTGAAATTTATTTCACCTTGGGTGTTGAAATGTTTTTGTAATATTTTTATATAATTATATTTAATTCATTGTATGACATGTATTGGGATTTTTGTACACATGCATCATTCTGGGAACTCGGGATTTTATGGGACATTCATTATTTTGGCTTGCACGGAAAATATGGTTTTGTGTGAGTTGTCAAAATAAAAAATCATTTAATTATTTGAATTGATATGATAAAATGAAATGGCTCCTAAATGGTTGTTGATAGTAATTGTCGTAAATTGTTATAGATAAAATTGTTTCTTATTTAGAATCTTTAAATATGAAAGTGCACTACCTTATATTATAGATGACCCATACGACGGATAATTGAGGGTAGTAATAGTGCATTGATTTTTACCATGTGGAAGAGTATAGGGGATAACATATTATATACTTATATTAATAAATATTATGTAAATGTAATAATTATTAGTAATGTGTCCTAAGGAATGTGTATTCAATTGAGAGTCAATCTTCCACAACAATGTCACGTCATAGGATAATGGGTGGATAGGGCTAGAAATTAGCCTACTATAGTGGAAACAAAAATATAATAGTTATTTGTGTAAGAGTGGAATATTTATATGAGATCATTTATATATTTATATATTTTTTGGATAGAGACACAAGGAGGGTTGTATGGGCTATGTAATACATGAAATGGGAGTTCTAGTTTCATCACCCTGTACCCTTCACTTGATAGGATGGACCAATGGATGCTGAGATCTAGATTGTTTATAGACAGATGGTCCAGGATTATATAGAAAATCCTATAAAGAATACCGTAAAATTGGATTCCTATATGTTTCATGTATTACTGAAGAGTCAATAGAATATTTAGAACCATGATTGGTTATTTTAAATCATCGTCAATAAATACATTGAGGAGAATTTCATGAAACACTTTTTCCAAAGGATTCATAGGTATGATAGGGGAGATGAGTTACTTGAGATGACCTAGGGTAGTATGTATGTGAAGGAAAAATATTTATAATTTTGGGATATATATTAATTTATACTAATGATGGTCATGATGAGGAAATTACAATGTAATGTTTCTGGGAAGGAATTAAATATGTGATTGACACACAGTTTAATATTACTCATTTAAATTATTTAGATTTTGTAGTGAGTTAGGATCTCATATCAATGGGGAACCATATGTAGGTGTCTAGTGAAATATAGGTTTTTTCTTCTAGATGTCTTTCAGTTATGCATTCTTAGTGTAGGAAGTGTCACATTGAGACCATTGACAAGGGAAATGGTAAATAGAGTGTCCAGGGTGAAGGATCTATTACTTAATGATTAATCCAAGTATACTACCACCAATGTAGATTTCTGGGACACATTCAAATCCTGAAACTAAAACTATTACTGAGGTGTTGATCCAGTGGTGGTATAGGGAACTAACATTGGTATTTCTCAAACCCTCATCTAATAGATCATGATAGAGGAGCTATGATGAATTATAGTTATGAAAAAGGGATATCATCCCCATGACAGTCAGTTAGTTAGTGTTATTTGAAACATGGTTGTTAAGGTAGTGGATCGTTTTTATTATCCATAATTGAAATGAAGTCGAGGTGTCATTTTTAGTGATTTACAAATTCTGATATACTACATAACTCATTTAGAATAAGGTATAAACTATATGAGTTTGGTGTGATGTCGTTTGAGTTGAAGAATGAGTCATCTATGGTGAAAACTTGATGAACTGAGTCATTCACGAGTACCATGATAAATTTGGGGTTTTTGTGGATAAAATATTGGTGTAATAATTTTTTAATGATGATCATTCCTAACATATTAACTGAATCCTCTATACACTACGAGAGAATTAGATATACACTAATCTATCTAAGTGTCAATTTTGGATCAACATTGTACATTTAATGGTTAAAATAATCTCTATAGAAGTTGTGATAGTTGACCCAGATAAGGTGTAAGAAGAAGTTACATGGGAGAGAATCGTGATTTTTTTAATATATTCTTTTTTGGTGCTTGAACGTTATTATTGGAGGTTTATCCAATAATATTGCCATTGTGTACTATAACATTTGGAGTTGGAAATGGTAATCAAGTATGAATTGTATTGGGAATTTGATAATTCATTACAAGAGTTGGTGATGAATTTAAATACCATACCCACATTGATCCATCATTAACCTTACAAAGAGAATACCATTTTTTTAAGTGTTCGAGATCAGGAACCGAGTATTGTTAACATAGGGAGACCATGTTGTGGAATATGTTTCATCGTAGTTGAGGAGAATAGAATTGAATTAACCTATTTATGATCTACAGTAGCATGGTGTGGTTCATTCCTTAATGGGTTAGAAAAATTACTTATTTATTGAATATATTAATATGTAATCCAATCCTAAGAGAGTACATTGAATTTTCTTACAATAATATTTGATCCATTACACATAGGGATGGTTTGATTATATAAATTTTTTTTATTTTGTGGAATCTTGTATTCCAGTGGAGGGAAATAGTGATACTGATTCTTTGAGAAAATAGATACATGTTTAGGATTTTCACAAATCTATTTGTGAGTGGATGATGATAAAAATTCTATTTTGAATGCATATTGAGGTTGATGAGGGAAATTAGAAAATTATCCTTGTATCTTTTTCAATGGAGACCTCAATTCTAAGCCTAATTAGGGGAGGAGGTATGAGGATCTTATGTGTTTGTTCTAGAGGAAAATATTTTTATGTGGGGATCAACAACCATTTGCACTATATATCAGTAGAAGATCATCAATTTATTCAACCATATTATCATGAATACATATTTTTTTATAATATGGTGATTCATTTTTATTACTCGAAGTGGGGTATAGTAGGATTCTTGACATGATGCTACACCATTCAATAGGTTCTAGATAAGCATTAGTGACCGCTTGGTTTTCTATAACCATTTCCCATTCTATAGTAGAAGTGGGTAGGAATTATCATGATAGTTAAGGTGGTTCTTCCATGGAACCCTCTAAATAATGATTCCATTTGGGTGATTGTGGACTAATTAACAATGACATCCCATTTAACTCCATTCTGGGAGACATCTACCATAAAACCATTGGGTGAAAAGTATGTCCAATAGATATCCCAATTTCATGGAGTAATAGAAATTATAGTTACAAACCATGACCTATATAATACATCATGCTTATGAAATGTATTATAGATGGTGATGAGTATGTAGGTTATTTTAGTTTGGATTTCCCATAAGAAATAGATTGGAAATAAATGCACTCTATCAAGGTTCTAGATGACATGCTGAGTGTATTCATTATTGAATTTTCATGGTATTGGTAGTAGAACATGGAACTCATTGAGTTCAACTATAACAACATTTATCAAATGATTTTTCATATATCATTATATTATGAACATTATTGTAGTCCATGACGGCCAAAGTTTTTTCGATGGTGGAATTAGAGTCACATATGATGGGACTGATTCTCGTGAAAGAGACATCATAGCTGGTTCAACTAATTCATGAACATATGGATATTGCTCAGAGTATGAAGTAGTTATATTATAATTCAATTAATCAATTAATTACATTTATAGTGTTTCTTCATGTTTTACTATGGGTGCCCCCATGATTGAGTCACTATAGGATTTAGAGGTAGTAAATGTTTGATCCTTCAATATTTTTAAATTTTCACATAGTTAAGAAAGTCAAGACATCATATAAATGATTGTTCGTCCATAAAGGTAAAATTTTATGAAAAATGTTTTCATGTGTGCCAAAATATACAATATCACCTCTACCATTATCATGTTATTGAAGGTATTTTTATTGAGTTTAATTCTTATTAATAATTTTTGTAGGTTTTTATTCGTGATTTGAATCATAGTGAAAAAAAATTTGTTGATTGACCATGTTTATATTCCGAGTTCTGTTGTTTCATGAAAGTGTTGAATTGAAGTAATTATAGTAGAAAGAATATATGTGGGAATAGTTTGTGAATAATTTACCCTATGAAGAATATTGAATATTGTATGTATTTCTCAAGGATGATCTTTTATATTGATTCGATATTGAATGATCACAAATGTTCTATAGTTTCCTCAGAAACATTTTCTTATATACTGTTACTGTTTTTTCATTATACCATGGTTGGGATTTTATATGGGATTTATTTGGGTAAATATATGGAAAAATGGAATCCCATTTCAATATTCACATTCGGTGTATATTTAGGGAAACCATACAGTATTATATAGAAAATTTTTTTCCCCTTTTTTTAGCTACAGGAGATGGCACACAATTTGACCAAACCATGCAACCACCATTCCCAGAGCATGCACCTCGAGATAATTGGGGTATGGAGAGACGGGTCAATTTTTTCCAAACTATTAACATCATAGTTGTTACAATGAACCCAATGAATAAGGGAAAAAAATTATGGTTCATGATTTGGAACAATATTCACTCTACCCATTGAACTATGATGGTGTATTTTAAACTCTCCATAATTTATGAAATAATAAAGGAGGCCCCAGTTATTGCCCGAACTAATCCAAATTACCCGTAATTTGATTTATTAAAATTTTGGAAAACCCTAAAAGTATTACAATACTCCATTAACCTATTATGGTTCTAAATGATGATTTGTGGGAAGAAACCAGCATCTATCTAGTTTGTATTTTCTTCCTTGTGTTGATTTTTCTATCTCCCATAATTATTATCATTTTTTTGAGCGATGGTTTTAAATATATATTTTATGGATTGTATATATTTTTTATTGATCATTTTTTATTTTTTATTTTCCTTAGGGTTTGATCAGATATCTCCTTCCCCATTGTATACTAGGCCTTTCTAAGATGACTTGAGAGTTAGTACTTTGTGAGTATTGATCAAGGATCTTGAGTTTGGTGGTCTAATGTTTAATTCCCAAAGTATATATCATGATAATTTTTTTTAATTGTATTATTTCATATATAGGTTGGGAAATAGAATTATAAATTAAATTAACTGATTGATTTTCTGATTTTATTATGAGACCCTTCAAGGATCCCATTTGACCCATTGGAGAATATGAGACTGGAATGGTGTCCACGCATAGGGTGTGCCAAATATTATTGAATTATTGTCATGAAATGTAAAAAATATTAATATTGGTTATATATAATTGAAAATAATAATTTATTTATGATTGAGAAATTGTATAATCATTTTGGGTAGAAATTAAGATTATGTACATGGTTGATACATTGGATAATGACGTTTTTGGAATAATAGGTTTTGATTGTGGAATCATGAAATGTATTATTTTTGAATGATTTGAAAAATGGGTTGTGGGTTAGGAAATTATACACCAAACACCCATAGGGTATAATAATGCTTCCCTAGGCCCATATATGTCAATATTTTTTCATGTTGTCACTCTGTTTTTGGTCGTGGACTACTGTTCCAAATACCCAAGATGTCCTAGAGTTCCTCTATATGACCAAATTTTTTTATGTGAATATTGAATTAAATGAATAATGAAATTACATGTATTATTTATATTTAATATTTTTATTGTTTATTGTTTATACTTCATCATAAGCCAATGTAGGAATAATTGGTGTGGGTGTTAACATTAACCTACGAGCCTACATATAAAATAATGAGATATTACGATTTTTTTGAGTAAATAATATATCATTGATGTAATTAAATATATTAAACTCCATGTTCATATTTCATTATTGAAAACTATAATAATAACTTTTACAACATATAATACTTGTTATTTTAGGATAAACATGACTGTTTCTTTTTGTACAAAATTGTTGTATTATTAATATAGTAATATAAACATAGACATTTTAACATAGATTTTCAACATAGTAATATGAATATTTACAAATTATTTTAGTTTTTTTGGATAATGGTATTATATAATGAAGTTATATTGATAATTAATTTTTTATTTATGAGTTAATTGTTTATATATTTTGAAAATATTATTTTATCAAAAGAATTTATTTTTATATATTTCTGTGAAAAATAATAAAATTAATTTATATCACCTTTAGAAATTAAATATGAAATAATTATCATAATTATTTAATTTATATTTTCATCAAATATCTTAGGGTTAATTTTTCAGACATTCTGGAATTATTTCCTTTTTTATAAGTAGTGGAAATCAATGAATTTTATTTGAAAACTGTCTTTTCTCAATAAAATATGTTTAAAAACAATATTATGTTCACATATATAAGTTTTCACTTATAATAAAGTTAATTTTCTATTATCAGAGATTCAAGAAATGAAAAAAACAAGGGAAAAACTATTTCTTTCTAAAAATTACATTTTTCCCACTCACCTCCCTCATATAAGGCCTTCACTCTTCCCCTCTATTCAGACATTAAAAAATTATTGGTTGTTCAAATCATTCCCAAATAAATTTTACAATTCCCTAATTTCATCATATATTTCTTATCTTTGGAATAAATCCAACCAAGGGTTTCCTTCTTTGAAAACCAAAAAGTGATAACCGATGAAAAGGTAACCATCATCAACAAATGTTATTATTTTATTTCTTCTTCAATCAATTTTATTATTATTATTACTTCTTATTTAGTAATATCAGTATCATAAATATAATAATATTTTTTTGGTTATGCTTATGACCTTTAATCACATGCACATCAATAAAAGGTGCTACTAAATCCTGATTCGTATGTAAGGCAGACTACCAACACACAAATCGATGCCATTTAGTTTCCATTACCACCTTACTAGGAAGGTAATAATTATTTAAAAAACACACATATGTTTATAAATATATATAATATAATTGATATTTATGAATTTATTATGGTTATGGAATTGCTATATTTCACATATTGTCAGGATTTCTATTTTTGGAATACAATAATATAGTTTGTTTATACGGCAGACTACTGCATCATGAAGAAACATAATTAATTCACGCATAAAAAGGAATAAATTAACCATAGATTGAATAAAAAATGAGATATATTGAAATAATTATTATTATTTAATTATAATATTACATAAAAAAATTATTTAAATTCAAAAAGGAAATTGATAACAACATTCATGCGTACGTATGGCTTACCATCTCTAGGAATGATGTATTTAATTTTTTATTCTTATATTTTATCGAATATTATATATATATATATATATATATATTAGATATATATATGATATTTATTTAATATCCATAATTTTAGAGATTAATAAAAAATTATTAATTTAATATTACTAAAAATAATAAAAATCAAATCCTATAAGGAAAACAAAGTGGTTTTTAACCAAAATAAAATTGTATCAAAGAATTGATAATAAACGTGTGATAAAAGATCATAATAAAATAAAATAAAATATGACATAAATTAATATTATATATAATATATTTATAATATATACATATTTATTATAGTATAGTACATAATGAGTACAATGGAAGTGAACACTAAATTTAATGGATTTCAGATTCACAATTTTTTTTCATTACACAGAAGCCATGTTCACTACAAATTTAATGTATTTGGTGTGCATAATTTCCATAGTTTTATTTTATTTTTCTCATAATGATAATTAAATATATTTACATATCCATTTTAGTATCTCTCTTTCTTGAATATTATCATTAATGTTTCAGAAAATTGGAAAAGGGGTTTTTTGTATGTTTTCTTTCATTGAGATGTTTATTGTACTGTCCACCTATATTAATTCACAAGGGGTATATACAACCCCATTGAATTGATATATCATTAATTTTTCAGCCTCATGATATTTTATTTTTCATTTTATGTTACCTCTTAAAGGGGGTTATGATTCAAAAATACTAAATTTGTAATAGATTATTTATAAAATATCGTCAGTTTTTAGGATTGTTTTATTATTTTGATTCCCTTGATGATTTATTATGATACATAATTCGATAATTATGATGAATATTAATACCAAATCCTTATTCCATATATATTCATGTAATGTAACCATTTTTAACTAATTGGTTATAATGATAACTATGAAAATGATTCTACAAAAAATAGAAATTATCGCTTTTTCTGTCAAAATTATCTTTTCTTCCAAAACCATGTTCTCTATATAAGTTTTAAAAAAATTATTTTTTAAATTTACTTTTATAGTTATTTCTATAAGAAAATAATTTTATAATTATTTATTCTTTTAATGGGTTTATATTGATTGTAATGCTTCTTTTATAAATTTTCAGTGTATATTTTTAATGAATATTACTTGTTAATTTATGTCAGAAAAGTGTTAGAAAGGAATTTAAAATATTAAATTATATTTTTTTATTTTTATTTTCAATGATAAAAAATAGTTTCCTTATGTTTAAAAATTTATTTTTCTAATGAAAAATAATACTTTCATCATTAAATTATTGAAATGATTATTCAATGATTTTTAATGTTTCCAATGTTATTTTCAATGAATATTATCTTGAAAATGATTGATGATAGTTATATTAAATGAATGTTTATTATATATAAAAAATGTTCAAACTTATCATTAAATATTTATCTCTTTCTATGATTAGATTATTTGTCATAATTTATATGTTGCTATGGATTTTTCCCAAGGATAATACACGAATTCATTCATTTAATGGAATATGATTTAGATGAAAAGTTGTTTATAAAACGAAATTATTATTCACCGAATTATAGAATGATAAAATACTTTTGAAACCTACTTCATTTTATAGGGTATTCCATGATGATTTTATTGGTAATCTTATCACTTCTCCACATGTTATGATATAAATAAATGTTTACAATACCCATTTAATTTAATAGGTTATTATATAAAAAATGTTTTTTATATATTACCACAAATATGTAAGATTTCATTATTTGATGGATGGGATCTATATATGCATCCAATTAATTTATTAATTTCTTTATATCTCATGATAGAGATAAGTTGGAGTGGGGATTGAACCTGGTAATGTAATACTCGGATAGAATAAGAAGTGATCAGGGTCTAGTAATAATTTGTTTTTTCACAAACCGAATCTGGTCGCCATCAAAACTGTCACAAAACCCGGCCTGTGACAAGGCCCGATGGGTGTTCCCGATCCCCACGTGATGGCACAAGTTCTTGGGTATCATAAAACGAATATTATGATTGATTGACTCAATTATATAAATATATAATGACAAACAATTCAAATAAAACATATCTGAGTTTTTTAAACAAAACCCTATTTTAAAAAAGTATAGAATTGAATTACATGGTTTTAAACAACTCCAAACTACTATAAAAAATGAATAAAACCAAAAGGGACAGCCCAATAACCTCAAAATGTCCAGAGGAACCACTCTCAAGCCATATCCACAACACCACATCATTATGGACCGCTAAATACCCAAATGGTTGCCACAAAAGCTGTACCCAAACTGCGGAAAAAATATCCATGTCTACTGACAACCAAAAGTGTAAGTATGGTGTGATCCAATTCCCATTAGGATACCACCTCTTATAGTTTCAATTTGATAATCATTCAAATATGAAAATTATGCATGTTTTCAAGACATGAAATGCTAGTGATAATTTTTAAAAGATGAAACTTAAATAAAATAAATTTTCAAGTGGGATATTTTAAAGAATCGATAGTTTTAAATATAAAGTCAATGCTATTTAATTTTCCATAAAACCATACCATATGAAGAAGGTAAGAACAATGTAACTAATGAGCACAAACATTGAGAATGTATCCCATAGGAACTAGAACCATGTGGGTCCCATGTACCTCGTATCTCAGTGAGAGTAGCCATTAAAATTTCTGTTCTCATGTACAAGAGTGACTAGTAGGGATAATACCGATATCCTAGTTATCCCCCATCATCATCATCAAAATATTTTCATTAGTGTTGTAAGCATCAATCTTGATATGTGAAAATGAGGCCAAACCCCACTAGATCACTAACATACTAGTACACATCCACCCACCTAGATACCCGAGTTTCCCTCCTTTTCTCAAACAAGTTCAACATGTCATGAAATATTTTTTTCACATGAAAATACCGCTTCCACATCAAAGATTCCCCAAACAGCCCACATGTTTATCACACAAGTCACAAAATCCACTTTTTCATTCAAATGA
This sequence comes from Viscum album, assembly GCA_963277665.1. Lineage (NCBI taxonomy): Eukaryota > Viridiplantae > Streptophyta > Magnoliopsida > Santalales > Viscaceae > Viscum > Viscum album. The sequence goes on from OY728122.1 coordinate 1,186,666,595, forward strand.
AATTTGAAATAATACTCAGAAAAAAATAGGCCAAAACACTTTTAACATTTCTTTATCACTTCCACATATCATTTAAAAAAATTATAAAACCTTTTCAATATATTCCTACTCACATAACAGCCCACACACTCCAAAATCATCTTCACTTATCCCAAAATTTCACCAAAACAAGGTCTCTGAAAATCCACACACATCACCCCTTGTTTTTTTGAATGAGAAACAAAAGGAGTAAAGGATATATAGAAAAATAATTCTCTAAACAAAGATGTCAAGATTTCCCGAATGGAGACACACTTCTGACAAAACAAATACCCACAAAGGTCAGTTCAACTTCACCTTTACAATCAAACTAGCACACGACATCACAACACATCACCGAACATGACCAATTTGATTGATAGAAAAAAATACATTAAATGGGGACCCTGTGGAACATCACCAAACATTAAAAAATTATAGAAAATGTCTATAACAGCCTCTAATGACCAGATTTACCATGATTGGGGTCTAACATAAACCCCTACTTCAAAGAGACTACAGAGGACCTAGAGTCCCTCTTAGACACCATCCACACCGACAAACCACATACCACTTCAACTTTCGACGAATCAGGTAACATATGAAACAAAGGTCCTTTTAAACCTTCCATGAGCACTCTCCTTCTACAAGAGGATCCACAAAACCAATAAAGGAAAGGGTGTATACCCAATATTTAAATCATGGTAAAAATAATCTTTATATTGATCAACTGGAGGATCATCCAACAAAAAAACATAATAGGCTGCACTTCAGTCATGCATTAACTCATTGTGTACGCGTACTTTACCAAATGAGAGAACCCAAGGACCAAACAAGATGGTCCGTTATTCAATAGGTGCAAAAACCAAATCCAAACACCTAAATGGAACCATCTTAAAGGCATCCCAAATCCTTATTCATATGAAGAACACTAACCTACCCATTATCCCAGCATACTAAAGAAACACAAACCCAAAACAATGTTCTAACAATAAGGGTTTTTGGACTCAAAATATCCCACAACAACAAAATTTCAAAAAAACACATAAGACACACCATCCCAAAATAGTAATCAAGATAGAGTGTTTTACATTAAAATTAAATCTTTGAAAATAAATGGTTCAGCGGTTAGTGCTCCCTCCTCCAGTACCCAATGGGCCTCACACATGCATGATTCCTTGCCACACTGAGCACCCTCCTCATATCCATACAGACACTCAACTGGATGTTCCATTAACCATCCATCATCCTATATAACCCCATGAATGAGGTATCTCATGGAAATACCAAAGTTTAAAACAAAAATTCATTCCACATTTCAAAACCAAAACATTTAACCAATACTTACTTTTTCTCAAGATAGCTAAACACGAAATAAAAAATACAAATTTACATCATACAAAACATTTTAGAAAGGTCCAATAATTCAAATGAAAACTCACATTCCACCAATTAACATAAATTTAAAATAATATCGTCCCATTAAAACACCATTAAATAGTTTATATAACTCTATTGGAAACACTTTTTCCAAACAAACTTTAACATAATTTCCTGCTTTCAAAATAGTTGTAAACACACCTTTATCCATTTCAAAACAATTCTGAAAATTAATTTCTACCATTTATAAAATCAATCCATTCTCCCTTTATTTGAAAATCATTTCAAAAAAAACATTCTGCTTCTTAAAACCAAGTCATTTTTTATTAAATCTGATTTTTCAAGATTTAATAACCAAACGAAACAAGACTATATGAGAAGAAACTAGTTTCGGTAGTTGACTTGGAAATATGGGTGTCAACCATATTCTAATCACTTAACCATCACATAGAGTGTTCTACGAAAATGAATTCGGCATCACATGGCTTCTCAGAACCTGCGATCTCACTAAGACCATTAACCCAACTGGCTTTTTCATTTCCACAAATAATCATCAAACCTAGAAAACCAAATGACTCAGAAAAATCCTGACTTACCCTGGTGACATTAATCATTCCATAAGGTGTGCTGGTATGTCACACTACCCAAAACAGGAATGACATGTCCCAAAAATCCTAGCTTCAGACTATCCTATCTCTTCCCTATATAATATGACCCAAATAGTGAACCTAACCAGCACTGAAACCAATTTTTCACGAATCGAATTTGTTTGCCATCAAATCTGGCACCAAACCCATCCTATGACATGGTTGGAGGGGTTTTCTCATTCCCCATGGGCTGGAACTAGTGCCATAGTATCATAAAATAAATATTGGGAATGATTAACTAGATTTTATAAACATACAATGACAAACAATTCCTTTTAAAACCAATCTAGTTTTTTCAAAGAAACCCAACTTTTAAAAATTTTCCCAAAAAATTACATGGTTTTAGTAAATTATGAAAGACTATAACAAATGAATAAAACCAAAAAAGACATAATAAGAACCTCCACATGGAGAGAGTCACCACACTCTAGCCATCTCTATAACAATGAATCCCGATGGACAACTAAAAACCCGAACTGTTGGCACAAAAGTTGTACCCAAACTTGCAGAAAAAATATCCATGTCTAATTACCCACATAGGTGTGTAAGTAGTGTGTGAGGAAATTCCAATTAGGATGTAACCACTAAAATAGTCCATGTGATATACATTCAATGAGTAAAACATTCATGTTTACAAGACATGAAATGCTAGTGACAATTTCTAAAAGATGCAACATAACAAAAAGCAGTTTTCAAGTGGGATATTTTAAAGAATGAACACATTTAAAAATAATACCGATGATAATGAATTTTATTGCCAACCATACCATATGATTATGGTAAGAACAAAGTAACTAATGAGCACAAGCAATGGGAATGTAACCCCAAGTCACTAGTTCGATATGGGTTTTAAGTACCCCATATCCCTGTGAGAGTAACCATCACAATATCCATTCTCATACACACATGCCACTACTATTGATCATACACATAACCAAGTGGTCTCGCATCATCATCATTATCATCACTATTTAGTAAGTTTTGTACGTTTCAAACATGATTCATGAAAGCAAGGACAACCCCCAGGGGATCACTTGCATATTAGTACACATCCACAAAACTAGATTCCCGGGTTTCCCTCTTGTGCTGAAACAACTACAACAAGTTATGAAATATAGTTTTCACATGAAAATACCACTTCCACATCACACATTCACTGGACATCCCACATGTATATCACAAAATTCACAAAATTCACTTTTTCATTCATATGCATTTTGAAATCATGATCATACCAAAATAGCCCACAACACATTTCAGACTTCTTTAACAAATCCACAAATCTGTTAAAAAATTATATAATCACTTTCCATGATATTCTACTTCACATAAAAACCCACAAAAATATCAAATAATACTTATTTCATAATCAAAACTCATTTTTCACATCACACTCACACAAAATATCCCACTAAGGTGTTTCACACCTCTCTTGTCATTTGATAAAACATTTCAGCAACTTATAAAACATTCAAAAAATGTTTGACATAATAAATCACCACTTTACCATTCCAAAAACAGATATTAGGTGAACACACTCCCTAAACAGTGAATATACACCTATTTCCAACTTTATGTAACCAAATAAAACATTTACAAATTTCAAAAAACATTCCCAAAGGGTATAACAATTTCTTACACACAGAACCCATTTCAAAAACCACTATCAAAGACAAAATCACACCAAGACCCAAAAAAATTAGAATTCGTAGGCCTTAAAAAATTTATTAAACCATTATTAGGTGCTATTAAATCACCTAAATTTTTACCAAAAAATATACACATGAAGAACACATATTTTAAAAAAATACTATCAAGGAGTGAAACAAGGTTTTACACATATAACCTATTCAAAAAACCATTCTTTTAAACCCAAAAGCACACCAATACTCTACAAAATCATAATTCTCATCCCAAAAAATATTTTTCAAACCACATTCATGTATTGTAACATCAAATCAAAGAGTATCACAAGGTTTAAACATTGAAAATACCGAATTTGAAACAAAGTGTAACTATAAAATTAAATGCTTTTCAAAGTCCATCAAAAATGGTTTTCACACAATGCACTACAAATGAGGAACAACAAAAAATTTAAATCAAGCATTATAACTCATAAAAAAATTATTACACTTGGAATTATCTACATTTTCAATCTATACACCCCAAATCATGGTGAAAAACCTCACCCCACCACTGTCGCACCTCAAGGAAGTGAAATCCAACATAAAACCAAAATATTTGACCAAAAAGACACCAAATGAAAACCTAGGTTCTAATCCTATCTTCTAGACATTTTATAACTTCATGAAAGGTAAATGAAACCCTAAGGAGAAGGAAGGAAATGAATAGAGAAACACTTACTTGATAAAAGATCGAATAAATCGACCCAAATCCACCTATAGTTGAATTTTGTGGTAACAAAAATAGGTAGGGGTCAGAGGAGTCATTGTAGGTAAGTTGGGTTCTGAATTTGGGAAAAAAGTTAAATTGAAGGTGTTATGAATGAAACATTTTACCACTTCAAATATTGGTGATTTTAGAATGACTAAGAAAGATCACTTTAATCTGCAGGGGAGATGAGTTCCAATGTGGGGGAGGAGAGCATAGGAGTGCGCCTTGGAAAATTGGGCCTAGGAGAGAGTTAGAATCACTGAAAAAAAAATTTAATGAAATATTAATGAATTAAAAAAATTAATTTAGGAAATGGGCATTGTGGCTACCCCAACACCTTAATAAATACCCAAATCGATCATTATTAAAAATTATTATTGGATCCAAATTGATATGGTGATTTTTATATACTAGGGGATGAAAATTGGTAAGTGGAATGAGAGTAAAATTTTGAAACATTACGGATTCTGAAAAGAAGAAATTTTTTTTTTTCTAAATCTGAAAATGGGCTCATAGTTTGGCCCAAATTTTAAAAACCCACCATTTCTTCAAAAAAGAATGGGAAACCCCAAAAACAAAGAAAGAATGGATATTAAATGAAAAATAAATTTAAAATAATTCTAGAATTTGACATGTCTTGAACGATGATTGATCATAGTACAATAATGGGATTTCTCTACAATGACATAATTGGAAGTTATATTTTACCAATTTGGAAATGTTTCACTATTTTTATGTGAATGAAAAAAATGCATGTCTTTTATAAATATTATGGTCTCATGGATCATGATCTTTGATTCAATTACTACTAATTTCTTTTGAATTACCAATAATTATAACATGACTCTAGATTATGATCATCAATATTTGTTGTAAGGTTTTAAAATGTTGTAATGATTTTTAAATTCCTTATGTTCCTATTTTTATTATGTATCTCCCTTATTTACCATTACTATGTATTTTATCTCACTCATTATTATATATTCTTTCTATAAATAATGAAGATATGTATTATTCATCATGAGTCTTAAGGGGTGATAGTAATTTAAAACATAGTGGGAGAATATTTATTTCTCTTTTGGACTATTGTTTTGGTTTCCATTATCCTAAAGGCACAAAACTAATACAGTCATTGGATTTGTGTTTGTCTAATAAAATAAATATTCCAAAAAAATTATTTAACATATATTTATGATAATATTGATTCACTATTGATGGTATTAGAAAAAATCTTTAGTTATATATAGGAGAATAGGATAAGAAAATCTTATTGATATCCCTAATGACATATATATGGATATGTATATGGATGATTCCATGTATTGGAAAATGTCCTAGAATATTGGCATAGTATAGAGAAACTGCTTTTCAAGGAACACATCAACATCTGGATATTAAAATTTGATGTGGTTTTGTACTATATTTACTTAGGGGTTGAATATTATAATACAACGTATTTATAATGACATGATCCAGATATAGTTCATGTCAATAAACATTTATACACAACTAGTTTGACACACCAATAGGATATGATTTATAAATTCATAAATTATTTATGAACAATAATAATGGTTTTATATATAATATTAAAATTAATGACCTATAATAAAAAATAATGTTTTATTTATTACTTTATTTTTCATAAATTATATATTATATAAGTGATTTTAATGAATATGTGTTTCCCCACTTGTATTATTGTTTCTCACACTATAAATTCTTATTTTTGTAAATGTATCAAACCAAATGAACCATAAAAATTCGTATTTTTAGTGATAATGTGAAATTGTACACATAATTATCAAATCAACACCATAGATAGAATGAAATATATCATTTCTATTGGAACCAAACATTATCCAAATATTAATAATTGGGTACTTCCAAATGACCAATAGTGGAAAAAACATTATGTTGAGTCCTTTATGAGGAAAATCCGACATTAGTTCAAAACTTAATATAAAAAAATAGATATTTAATAATGAATTTAAAAGAGTGAAATTATTTTACCCATTTTTAGTGTTTCAAACATGAAAAATTCCTTTTCGGATTACAACAGTATGGAAGGTGATGTAGAAAAATGGTGGATTCTTATAAACAATATGAATTTTTAGATGATATTAACTCCATGGATAGGGATGATTTCGAGAACAAATTTTTAAATAAATATTTTCCTATTTTTCTTCACAAATAAATATAGAATGTGTTAATTTAGTTATATCAATGGGATAGTGAATTCTTTGGTACATTTGAGTCTAATATTACAATACATTGAGGTTTTCTTCGAGTATTATCATCAGACATGAATAGACGGTTAACTGATTCTTCAGTGGCCTAAAACCAGCTCTCTTAAGGGTTTTACCATAAGAGGTGTAAGTACATATTAAGATATTGTACATTATTGTATAAATTTGGAAATTTAGTTTGTATTTATGTATCAATCACATAGTTTTATGAAGAAAATGATGTATGAGTTAAAAACAATATCTAAAATACATGTGGAAAATAAGATAATATTTCTTTTATAATAAATGTGTGGGAGGTAGATTAGAATAAATTTTTGCAATTGAAACAATTAATTTTTTTGTGTGAAATGGTTTTTTATCATGAACATCTATTTCTAAAGTGATGGGAAAAATAAAAGTAACTATATAAAAAGAGGGAATGTAGTATAGAATTCACCTCCTCCATTTTAGTCCTTAATGTGAATGGAGAATGTTAATTAAACTAACCAATCCCAAAACAATAAGGTTAATAATGATTATTTACATAAAAACCCACTTATATAAAGGGAAAGTTGGAAATATTATGAGATCACAATTTTTGTTGATGGTCGCAATAATGATGTGGTGAAATGTATAATTATCATCCACTCTGCAACTACTATGTTCATATTTGAATATTGATATTCCCTTAATTTCATATCTAAATAATGTTTTAATGGTATAAATATTCCAAAAAAATTGTAAGATATTTAATCATTACTTCAAACACTAATAGTATGATGATAGCATATGAAGCATATGATTCTTCTTATACTGAAATTGGTGTAAATTTACATCCTCCAAATATTTTCATTTTTCTAATTGTTGTATTTTATTTCCACTTAAGAATGGATTTTGATTCACTAAATAAATCCAAAGTCAATTATCAAGGACGCCAAATTTTATATTCCAAACTAACCTATAATTTTCAATTAAACTGATAATAAATATTATGTAATGAAAGAGATAACATTGAATTAATGAGTCTTAATTCCAGTTGAAAAAGTGTGTTTATGTTAAATCCATGGATAGAAACTCAACATAGTTGATATTCATATTGGTTATAAATTTTTTATCTATTTATAAACTGATTTACCAATCTTCCACCAAAATATTAATTATAGTTCCAAATAGAAAACATAAATGGTTACATAGAAACATCAAAACATCCAAATAGAATGGGACCAATTTAGTTGATGTAATTGAATAAGAAACTCCCTGAAAAACATAAAAAAGATATTCATTCATCCATAAGATCCAACATTGGGTGTACCTAGTATTTTTCTCAAATGGAATGAAGGATCAATATGACTATGGAATGATTAACTTCTGTTTAGAAATTTATCAATCAAGAAAGTACATCATATTCACTGTATTGATTATTTATTATCTAATCTATGCAAATCTCAATTGTTTCCCATTGTTGAACAAAATTCAAGATAACATCAATTATGGTATGTGTTTGAGGATATAACCCATAATAAATTTCTTCCAATGTATAGACACTATGAATATATAGTTTTTCATTTTTTCATACAAACACCACAACTATATTAATGCATTTTATGAATTGAGTATTCAGATATTAACTTGATATATTGGTTTTAATATTTATAGATTATATTCATATCTATTCATAACTAATGGTAATGAATGTAGATCACATAACAATTTTACTAAACAATCTAATGAAGAAAAAAATCTATGAATAATTTAAAAAGTGAGAACTTTTTTTGTTAATGGTTTGATTTTTGGGACATATATTCCTGAGAGAATGATTATCAGTAGATACATTTACGTAATAGGATATGGAATATTGGATTAGAAAAACCATATTGACAAGGATCATTAGTTTTCTTCTCTTAGTTGGTAATTTTCATCAGATTGATTAATATTCTATTTAACAACAAATCCTTTGACCAATTTATCATTAATGGGTCTGACGTTCCCACTGATTGAAAAATTTGAGGAACATTTCATAGATTAAAAGATAATATTAGTATGTTTTCATGTTCAATGAGTATCCTATAGTGGATATGGGTTTTTAATCTATAGTTATTCATCCTACAATGTATAGGGACATGCTCTTAGTTAGATTGACAAGGTTATAGAATATTCTTCTTGAACATAGATGATTGATGTGAAAAATTAGCTAACTCTTGATGTGATGTGACATGTGGTAATTTTAGATTAATGATATTGAGGCCTTATATTTAGAGATAAAAGTGTGATATATATCAGGATCATAAAATATTATATTATACATTCAAATTGGAGGAGTTGATCATGTTCCAAATATGGTTGTTAGAGATGATTAATGATTGTGATTTCTTAATACATTACCGCCATGGGAATGAGAAAAAGGTGGATAATTCATTGAGTTTAAAGGTTCATTATAGAATATCCATGATGTGGATAAAAAAATAAATTATTTCGAGATATGTTAATGATCGATATTGAAACCCTAAAACGAAGTGGAAAAATCATATCTTGTTGAAATGAATATTAAACTATTAATCCACATGATTGTTAGAGAGGAACATAAGAAATATTTAGTGATAAAAAACTATTATTGAAATGTTATTGAGTGTAATCCTGATCATAGTGGAATGATTTGTTAAGGAACCATCATTGAGTCTTATGAATACATTACAAAGGAAGCTATTAGAGAAGGTTCATAGTTCACCATTTTCTCAAAATCCAGGATGTAAGAAGATCTATATATTTTTGAAATAATAATTATCATGGGACATTATAGAGATAGATATTTAAGATGATTTATATTGGTGTAGGGTATTCGAACAAGTTAATACAGAATGAAAAAATGTCTAATTAGTTTATTCATCCATTACCCACACCAGAATTGAAATGGGAGAACATCCCCACATATATTTTCATGGGAACACCAAGAAAACTAATGTGAATGATTGTATATGGGTTATATTCAATCATCTTACTATGTTAGGACACTTCTTGTTTACCTATGATTACATTTCATTCGATCAGTATTTTAGTATACTCATTAATGATGTGTTAAAAATTCATGGAGTACAATGTAACATTATATATGATCAGGAACCATTAATTTTCTCAATATTATGGATAAGTATTCAGCATGATAATGATATGGTTTTTAGTTAATGCACTACATATCATCCATAAACAGATTTTCATTCTGAAGGAATAATTAAAACCCAAAAGTAATTGTTCATATCATTTTATTTGGTCATAAAAGGTTGTAGGTATCAAAAACATTTCCTTATGAATGTTTAAACAAAATATAGAATTCAACCTGTAATTATTATGTTTCATTATTAATACCTCATTTGAGAGGAATTTATTACCCCAACATGATGGAAGTATTTTCGTGGAATAAATATATTCGGACATTAAGTACCTGTAATAATTATAGAGAAGGTTATAGAGATTCTACAACTCATCAAGTATGATAAATGTTTGATGAAACATTATATTGGATACCACCAACATGATCTAATATTTGAATTCGGTGACTTGTGGTTTACCTAATTTTTTCCATGGAATATGGTCATGATTTTAAAGATGAAATGGAAACTAATCCCCAGGTATATTATTCCGCAAGATATTCTTGATCGTATTAGGGTGGAACCCCATCTCTTAGAGATTAAACTATACCATTTAAAGTCCATCATATGATACTTGTATGTCACGTGATGATGTATTCACCTGACACATTTTGTTTACTAAACTCATAGATAATACTGGTGGATAGAGATAATTATTATGAGGAATAATATGTGGAGATTTAGAATTATTTTTAGAATATTCTACAAATCAATACTACTGAACTGTGTAGTTTTTTTTGCAACCACAATTTTGATGAAGTTATATTGAAAATATTGTATATTATAAGGCACAAGTATCCTCATTTTTTGGTTTTGTGGTGATAAAATTTGATGGTGAAATTAATTTTAAAATGGGTAGAATGTAACCCCATTAGTTACTATGAATATTATTATCATATAAAAAAATTTATAATGGATTCATTTTTTAGAAACAAAATAATTAATATTTTTTTTAAAAAAACAACTATTTTAGTCTGCTGTTACATTAAACACCATCATATCATATATTATATGAAATAATTATTACTAAACGATTAATGTTATATTATGAATATAGTCATTTAAATATGACCATTCTATCATAGGAGTTAATTATATTAATATGAATTTTAATTACTAAAAAATAATTTTTTTATAATGTTACTAAATAATGAAAAAATGTTGATGGAAAAAAATATAACATCCACTAATGTCATTATATGTTTGGAATATACTATTTTCTCAAAAGAACGTCTTTTTTTATCCTTCTATGAAAAATTAAAAAATAATTATTAAAACGCATATAAATTTAATATTATAAATTAATTATCATTTTATTTTATATAATGTTTAAATTATTTTAGTTTGAGATTTTTTGAATTTTCATAATTATTAAATTTTTGTATGAATAATGAAATATGGTGAATTTTCCGTAATGACTTTATGTTCATATAACTCATTTGTATAGATAAATTATATATTAATCATACATTAATATATAATTAATTCAATTATACATAAAAAATCCAACATAGCTCATTTTAATCCATTTCACATTGATATTGGATATAAAATATGACAAACTTTTGGAAATTTTCATATTACAAAGTAGTTGCCTCATATCGTCTCTAGGATTAAATATTAAATTTGATTGATTCAATATAGGTAATCAGAATAATTTATACTTTATAATAATGAAAAAATATTTCTTCTACATTTATTAGTGCATAGAGTGAAAATTATTCAAGATAATTAGGGAAAAACATGTTTCTTAATGGGTTAACATAAAACATATGGTAAAATTATGCTAAAACATGTATAATAGTCATATTCAAGCCTTATTGAGATCGTTTCTATTCTATTATAGATATTGTCTCATTATTTTATCTATTGACTTCAATAATGCACGGTTGTAATTCTCCCTTTAAAAAATTTACATATTTCCTACTCCCAACTCTCATCGAAGGCCACCTAATATTCCCATATCTTCAAACCATCAATACCAATTGGTTAAGCAAGAACCAACAAAAACAAGTTTTACACTTCTCAAATCTCATTATATGGGTCTGACCTTAGGCGAAAACCTATCCATGAGATTCATTTGGTTTAAGCCAAAAGCATTCACTCAAATATGAAGAAACATTCATCAACAAATGATTTTGAATTATTTCCTTCTAAAAAAATTTATTAAAATTATATCACAATTATATTATAACCCAAATATCATAAATATATTTATATGTTGTTATGGTAAGGATACAACCTACAACCACATAAAAACCAATCAAATGGGACAAAATATCATCATTCTTGTTAATAGTGGATTATTGCCTTGCAATACAATGTCATTCGCTATTCTATTACCACCTATTATAGTTATGAATAATGATGAAAATATTTTTAATATATATATATATATATTATTGTTTTTTATTTTATTATTAATCAATAACTATTATATCAATCATACAATCATTCTTTTAATTTTATGGAAATATGATTTCATCATTTGTGGGTATGATTGACCATCTCCTCATGAAGTGATATGGTTAATTTAGTCATACAAGAAATTTATTATGTTCGATATTAATAAAAATTTGTGATTTAAATAATATTTTGGTAATTTTATTATATCATATACATTTCATTCATTAAATCATATCAGAATATATAAACAACATTCATACGTATATACGACCCATTATCTCTGTAAACAGTGTATTTGATTTCTAATTTCTATATTTATAGATTATTATTAATAAAAATATATTTATATAAATTATATTTATATAATGGTTATAATTACATATATTTTAAAATCATGATTAATTAATTGGATTAAAATTAGAACAGATCAAATATATAGTAAAAAAAAGTAGTTATTACCTGAAACATATCTTCAATGTGGAATTGTTAATGAATAAGTAATAAAATGTAATATGAAAACAATATATGGTATGGTATGAATTAACTTATTTCTATAATATAAATATAATTAATCAATATTCAATATATTAGAGTATATAATGATTAAAATTGATTTTAACATAAAAGGTATGGGTTTTTGTCTCACTTATTTTCTATGAAACACAAACCATGTTTAACCCCTATTTATTATATATAGTTTTTATAAAGATCATGGATCTGTTAAATAATTATTATAATCAATATTATTGGGGATTAAATTTCTATTTTTTGTTCTTTATTTCATTGGTTTTTACAGTTAAAATGGTACCAATTCTGTATGGAAAATTTGGTCACAATTTTCCTAATTTGAATGATACATTCAGTTACGCATCAATATTATTTCATTAGGTGTATATACATCCCATTTTACATGTGATATCTTGAATTTATTGATCCACGTGATATTTGTGTTTCATTATATGTTATTCCCTCATGTCTATTATTTGTAAATGTCAGTAATGTTGTATGATATTATTTTCTTCAATCCTATCGTTTATCATTATTGTTTTATGAATATTCTTTCATTGATGAAATTTATGATCCATATCATAATAACTGTGATTATTTTTATTCCCCTATGGTTATTTATGATACATTCATTTAATGGTACCAATTTCCACTATTGTTACTATATATAACTATTGATATGTTTTCAATGAAATACTACTTTATCTTTCTCCGTAGTCGACAATTAGTTTCATTTCCAAACCTTGTTTTCTAGAAATGTTTTAAAATATGTTTTTTATTTATTTTTAATTTTAGATTCCTTTCGATATTTTTTTTAATTCATAATTTTAGAAAATTATTAAAAATAATTTCTAAATATTCTCTTAATTGATTAAATTGTTATATTCAACTATAATGATTTATAATTCAAATGTTTTTAAAATTATTTTAAAATATTTTTTTATATATTATCAAGGATTTTTTTCAAGAAAATGGGTAATAATATTTTTTAGGTTTAAAAAATTTATTTTTTAATTTAAAACTTATATTTTCCTCAACAAAATATTAAATGAATTTTCCAATTTTTCAAAAAAAAATTCCAATAATTTTTTTCAATGAAATGTATCTTGAAAATGTTTAATGAATGTGACATTCAATGAATGGTTATTTCATAGAATATTTTTCAAATTTGATATTTCAAATTCCTTCTCCATATAAAATGAAATACATTGTCATAGTCTATGCTTAAAAAAATATTTTATCCTTGGAAACCATTATTATTATATTGAATGATTAAGGTTATATATGAATAGTTTTTTTTATGAAACATCATTTTCTTCCATGGGTTATACCATGATTAAATTCATATAAAACATGTTTCTATTCATATGTTTTCTATGATGAAATGATTATGAAACCTATATTTTTTCCAAAGGTTATGCTATGTATAAATTTTTATGTTTCCCATTTCATTTCATGGCTTATGATATAATGAGTTTATATGGTCTTGTGGCACATATATGTATGATTTTATTATCTAATGAGTGGGACCTACATCTCCATCCAATGCATTGGGGAATTTTTTATATATCCCAAGAGATAAACGTCGATGGAATGGGGAGAGAACTTGGTATGGTAATAGGGAAATAAAATAAAGAGTAAACATGGTACAATATTAGAGGGATTGAACGATGATTTAACATGGTAAAGTTATGAAAATTTTCTTCTTTTATGGACCTTGCTGTGATCCTTGACCAATATGGAAAACATATTCTATGATTATTTTTATTCAACAAAATCATGTATTATACCAATGTAATATTCTCATTGATAATTTTATATGATTACCGTATAATTCACATCATATTAGATTATCATATTCACTCACTGAATCAAATTATGATTATTGATATACATGGTATAATTTTCAAATGTCATCCTCATGTACAAATTTCTTTATGTTCTACTTGTTCTTACTTATCCCCTTATGTTTACCCCTACTAAGAATCCGAGTTCACCCTTTATTGTGTTTTATTTCACCATGTTATAAATATATGTATTATATATGAGTTTTCTAAAATGGGAAAATGTAATAAAAACGGTTTGGGATATGATGTAGTTCACATATTGACAATTTTCTATCTTTCAATGCTTCCGATGCCAACAAACTGATATTGTCTTTGGCAATTTTTTTGTGTAATTAAATAAATATTCACACTAATGACATAATTAATTTTTAGGAGAAATATCATTCACTATAATATATTGTTAATAATGAATAGTAAAAGTGAAATGTATTTACATTTTTACATTATTATTCATATAACTACATACAATGTTTTAGACAAGATAATTAATTAGATGATAATGTTGGTGGCCTACATTTTTGTAATCACATTTCACTTCGACTCTTTATTGGTATCTGAATAGACATCATTTTTGTCAAATTTGATATGGTAAAAATCCCTATATTATAACGATATTTTTGGAATTAGTATGGGGTATGGATGATGGAACTAATCATGATTTCAGGACCGGTATAGGGGATATCTCTGTGTCTTTAATTTGGATTTTCTATCAACAGATTTTATTTATATGAAATAATTTATTTACTAATTTTTCTTTTATATTGTCTCCCTATTTTTTATTCACCATGTGATTCTTGATCTCATAAATTTTTTGGTATTGTATTCTCTATTTCATTTTATCATTTTACAATTGTTTATTTATTTACACTATTGAGATTCTTTGATGGAGAGGATATAGTCTCCCCCTATTACATAGCATATACTTGATATTATTTTTCATTTTCTATAATAAGGGATGGAACACATAAGGTAATATAATAAACCATATTATGGAAATGGTATGTGGAACATGGATTATAATAACACACATGTATAATTTATGATCCATATGTCACAATAGGAAACCATTTACTATCCTTAAATTATCAAAATATTTTTATGGTGGATACATATAAAATTTATTAGTGAGAGTCTTAAAACAAAAGATAAGTTATAAAATAAAATAAAATGATTACAGTTTATTTTTATGAATGAATTGTGGAATAATCATGTCAAAAATTTTAAATTATATTCTTTTGGTGTCACTATACTTCAATAAGATATATCTTATATTAAAATATTTTATGAAATTCCATGTGTGTCCATTCCCTCACTTATGAAAGTATATTACAATTCCTCCCTTATTAAAAAATTACTCCATTTATGTTAACTGATAACTACCCTAATACCATACCAGATTCCATTCCCATGTCATAGAAAATATTAACTTAACAAAATAACACACTTTCATGGATTAAGGTTTAAGTCAAATGATGTTTCTCAATGAGGATGTGTACCTCCTAACTGAGTAAATTAATTTGTATTTCTCCTTCTACCTCCTCAAAATCAATGGAATACGTTATTAAATTATTACTTATATATGTTCAATATTAAAAATGTGTATTGTGTGTTTGTACCAAAACATATCCACCCACATTACATTCTATTATAATTTATAACATAGGATAGGTTTAGGAGTGCACTTCCATATAAATGACTAATGCATTTCTTCCACACTATATAAAATTAGTAGTTTTAATGAATAATTTAATGAATATATATATATATTATAGATATTATTTTATTATATTATTATAAATTTAAAATATTATAAAACTTCCATTTACGCTAATAAACTCCATGTGGTAAAGCACTCATGCATATATGAAAACTGTCATCTCCATGAAGTGACGTAATTCATTTTTTATTTATGCATTATATAAATTAAAAAATACTATAATAAATTTTAAAATGTTACAACCATTAAATGATAATTATTATGTATTATACAAAAACATCTTCAAGGTATGTTGGTATGGAATAATAATTTAAAACAAGCATGAAAAATGGAGCACTTATAATATGTAATACTGACTCATTAAAGTATTATTACTATACATGTGATACGATATTGTTAGTAAATAATATATGATATGATAAGTATGAATATTTTTAATAATTTATGTATAATAATTATATATTATTTATATAAGTTCTTCAAAAAACATATAAAATCATATATGACTAGAAGTAATTATTTGTTCCATAATTTCATTTCTTTTCAAGCGTGTCTCCGATAAATTTCCAATAAGAAATATTTATTAGATATTTTACATTAATCCTAATTTAAGTTATTCTATATTTTTTCCCTAATGTTTTTAATTATTTTTTAAATTTTATAATGTATGGTAATAAAAGTAATCGTGATTTTTTATAAATTAAGTCCAAATGTACTTTTCCTTTGGCCAAAAACATTTTTCATCTATTTAAATAACATTAAAATACTTTCTATGAATTTTATTTATCAAAAATAAAATTTTTCAAAAATGAAATTTTCAATAAAAAAGACGTGATTTAAAAATTATTTAAATGTAAACATTGTAAATGAATTCAAAACATGTTAATTTATCTTTTTTCAAATATTTGAAAAATAAATTCTATAGTGGTAAGGATTGGATAAATTTTCTAACCGTTATGAAAAATCCTAAATTTAAGTAGTAATTACAGTTTTATTAAATTAATATCAAAAATAATAAATTATCAATATTTTCAGAATTTTTATTTAAACTATAATTAGAGGGAATTAATATTATCTCATATTTTCAATGAAAAAGTTTAAAATATATTTTAATGTTATTTTTCATCAATGAAATCATCGATTTTGTATTGGTATGCTTCCCTCGGGATATGACCTTATGATTCTGGAAAATATATTTCATCAGTATGATTTTGATGAGAATGGTTCTGTGATACGTATATATTTCCTATAGTATAATTATTTATAGAAGATAACCTTAGGAAAAATATTTATATTTTAATGGTCATGATGTGCTGAAATTCACAACGGTTTATGATCATAAAACAAACATATATATGGATTTATATATGGGATGGTTCAACTTATTATAGAACACTATTGAATAAGGTAAATATATATATCACAATTGATAATTATTAGAATGGATTTTATGTGATCAGACAACAATAAGCTTCAATTAGTTATGCTTGATAAACTTTGATTTTTGAAACTTGTGGTGATGACTAATCCACTCTGATATGATGGTCTAATTAGAAATAATCAACAATTTATATTATTAACATTCATGTGAACGTTACATAATATAATGGATTATTGTTTTATTTTTAATTGAATTGATATATGAAAATTTATTTTTGTTGATGATCCCCCAATTATGTGAGATATTATTATTTTATATCATGTCAGATGATAATGATCTTTGAATTCATGGGTTTGATTTTCAATTGGAATTTAAATGTTCTAATACCATTATGATCATGACAGTCATAAACATTATCATTGAATGAGGACTACCATGTATTCCCTTACAGAGAATCCAATATTACCCATTCATACTTTTTAATTATTTTCCCATTTTAGAAAGAAGAGTATCGTGTGTGATGATTAGGGATTGGATTCATATGTATAGAAAATTGATAATAATGATATAGAATGTATATAAATATGGTGTTTATTTATCTAAAATTGATGTACAATAAATACTTATGGTCCTATACAATTATATTTGTGATTATATTTCAAACAGATCTAAATGATATAATATATACATATTTTTTGTTTTGATAGACACATACATTCCCATATCCAATACATTTCAATAAAACCGTACATGGTCCAAAATATAACTTATAATCATACATTTTTATCTGAAATATGGTTTAGGTATCCTTTTGGGAGAATGTGAATAGTGATAAAAAAACATTATAAGGGAAACATAGATGTGTTTTCTAAAATATTCAATAATACCATATTTTATGCTTTTGAAAATAAAGGAACCATTAATAAAATGTATGAAAAAGAATATATTTTAGTTAATCCTTTGCTAAATATTTCACTATGCAAATAATTTTTAAAAATTTGATCAAATCTTTTGAAAAAATACAATCATACTTTTGGAGATAAAAAATATTCATATGTTTTCAAAGAATAAATTTTTGTTTTAACTTATATGTTAAAAATTAAAAGATTGAATCTTGGAATCTCTATAAATTTTTTAATTGGTTTTATATAAAAGAAGTTTTCCATGACCACTATATATCTTTCAATTGAATATAAATTATATATAATTTTAAATGCTAATTTATTTCTAAACAAGTGTTTTAAATTCCATATATAATATAATCTATAAACTAATAAGACTATGTGTAATAAATATTAAATAGAGTCTGGGTGTCATTATTAAATTTTAGGTTGGTGGAATAGAACAAAATGATATCATCTCTCGCATCTAGACTAAAAAATGGTTTTAAATGAATGATAACATAATATACTAGCTAATAATATTTCAATGGGTTTCAAATTCCATATGGAATGAAAAAATGATCATCATAATAACAAATTATACCAAATGTTTCCTAGCAGCTAACATGATGTATCACATCCGATTATCAAGGAAAATTATATCCCACCCTTGTGTTTAAAAATAAATGAATCAATAGTCTAAAATAATAATTTCATAACAATATTAATACATGATATCAATTTTAGAAATTGAACAAAAAATATCAGTGTTCAAATAATGTAGTCCCACAAAATATGTTGGCTTCCCAAATTACCATCTTTAATGAACCTGAAACATATAAAATATGTAACTATTCATGGAAAATATCTGTGTTCTAGTCCATATCTCACTAACTACATATCCAATTATAATAAAAACATAATTTCAATCCCATCCTAGTTGTTATGATAAGATGAACAAATCAACACTCCCATATATGTCAGTGGAATAACACAAGATGTATCTTTACTCTTATCCCAATATTTACAGTGAATACCAATAGTACATTTATCTCACCAAATGTTGATATTCTTTATCTTATGAAATTTTAATCTCATTATAAGAGGGAATAAAAAACCTCCACTACCAGAATCCATCATTTCTATACTATTGAATATTTTCTAGTGATAATCCCATGTGAATTCATTATCTTGGCCACTCAAAACCCACAATACTACCATACCCATAACCTAATAGCATCTCTAGGGAAACTAAATAAATATCTAACTCAATAAATCACATCTAAATGGATCAATCCATTTTTATAAATATGTGACTAAAACACTTATTTTATCTATGACCAGAAACCACAAGTCAAAAATAAAAAACATAGACATTGAAGCTATACCTACTAAATAATTATGGATCAACCAACATTGTTACAATATAACTATCACAATTAGGATAGTTTTAATCTATAATCCCCATAATTCATTTTTAATAAACTCGTTTGATATATTAGAACTAATACAGTTACTCAGAACCACTCATATGTGTGAAAAACTATTACTACAAAGTCGGGTACATGAATTCTCATTATAAAATATCTAAAAAATTATAATATATCATAACGATCATCTACCATAATTATGAGGATATATTCATATTAAATGATAACTACTAAATCATCTTCCAACTCTTAATATTTAGGACCTCCTACCTGAACATCTAATAGATGAAAATATATACAATTAATTCCACATAATTTTTTTTCAATTATATAGTATAAAATCATATAATGTTGTTTTTATTATGTTATATTATAGTGAAATGAGTGTGGATAGACTATTGATTTCCTTGATCACTCTCGTGAATTATTAGAACTATCATTCATATCATGTATTTGCATAGTAGTAAGTAAAATATCCATTCCCAACTCCTCTATTATAGGATTTAGTTTCTATAATTGAGATATTTCAATTAAAAATAGAGTAATTATCTCCAAATTCACCAACCACTATGTATCATAATTTATCATTCATCATAAATGCATTTAATTTTGTGTGAACTATTAAATAAATATATAAATATAATGAATTGTTATTAAATGTAACTAAAACAATATAAATTACAAAACCACAATAGGGAATGATATAGGGAAAGAAAATTAGAAGTATAAAAATTATATAAACAATATCCTAGTCATATTACATCATGAATGAATGTGGTATGTGGGATATCTCTGTAAATATATCCACTCCACTAGATACTAATAAAAATATTTAAAATCATGTGTTTGGGAATAAGGGGATTAGCTTTTGAATTTATAGAGTTTACTAGATGAGATGATTTTAAATCTAATAATTGGAATGTTGTTTTGATAGTTTGAACCTCTCAAAGTGATTTTTTTGGACTTTGGTTAAGGCATGTGAACTTTTTCTGGTTTCATGAACATTTTTGGTAGCACTGGACCAAGAAAAGTGATGTTTTATGGGACAAGAATAAAGAGGAAGGGTTTATTGAAATTATTTTGACCATATCATAAAACATTGTTGACATATGCAGTTGGACAAAGGTTGTCACACATTATGTGCATAATATTTAAAACCATGCACCAATCCCATATAGGTAGTGGAATTTGGTTGTATTTAAACATTATTCACCACATGATTATTAAACCATGTGGGGTGGTCCAGGTGCGATGTAGAGGAAGAATGGTTGGAAAATGGGTTTCCAAACCTTGGGCCAAAAAAAGAGAGACAATTTTTTTAGTAATTTCATTAATTATTATTATGAAAATATAATAAAAATTAAACTATCCCTATCACCCTTCTCCCCTAGGAATCATGATGCACCCAACGAGGCCCCCCTTAGCTAGTGCGCTCAAACCCCCTAATTACTCCCACTTTTTACACATATTAAACATTGTTTCTTCTTAGTTCTCTTTCAATTCAATGAGCTAAGTCCTAATCTTTCATTTTTATCTTTCTATTTGGTTGTTTTTTTCCTTCCTATAACCCTTCATGGTTTGGATGAACCTTTTGTCAAGGATTGATGCATTATTATGTTTTTTTTACAATGATAGGTTTTTTGGAGGGTCTCTCAGGTTATAGTCATTCATATTTTGACATTTTCACTGAGGGAGAAGTGGTTTGGGTTGAATCATTTCACCAACGCCATCAGAGTTAATGTTTTACACCTTCAGTATTGTTTCTTGCCATTATTTTAATGTCCACTCATGATTTAGGGACCTTGGATATTGTTTGTATTGATTTGGAGACTCTATGACTATATTTTCTCATACATAATGGAATATATATATCATCCATGTGTTTATTTGATCATGTATATCGTAGTACATTCTTTTTATTAAAATAATATATATATATATATATGTGTGTGTGTGTTTATTAGAATGTGTGTGAATGAAGGTACGGGGAGGTTTTGAGTGGTTGCATCCAAATATGACTAGTGTTGAATTTCATCTTGCTCTAATGATTGAGGATGAGTCCCTAACATTCCCCATTAATTTAAGAATGCATTAGTTGTTTTCTTAATTCTAGATTGATAAGTCAATTCTTCTTCTGGAAGGAACTTTGTACATGGGATAAATGATTTGATTCAGAAATAATCCCACAATTTTATAAAAAACCCCTTCTAATGGAGGTTAACTATCTTCTAAATCAAAATGTATTGTTAATTTGTTTAATAAATTATTGGATTAATGATTTTTAGTTTTTCCTATGATTTTATAGTTATAGGAAGGGGGTTATTACTATAGGAAAATATTTTTCTGAATTGGGAGATGTGTTCCCACTCTTACATGATGATGATCAGGGGTTAAATGGTTCTATGAAACATTAATGGTAATAAATTTGTAGTTATACCCCCTTTTAGATAAATAAATGTGAATGTAAATAAATGGGTGAGTATACTCATGTGATATAAATAAATTTAGGTTGTAAAAAATGGGTGTGTATATCAAGGAAATATGGTTGATTGAATTGTTTAATTGTGTGGCAAGTCTCATTTGGTTGGTTTGAGTATTTTAGATGATTGATTAGACAACAATGTAAAGGTGAGTGGGTAAAATCATGTTATATGTATATTTTTAATGTCATATTTTTCAAATAGTTGGAATACTCTTTGGTTGATTTGTTTATGAATTGGGATACATGAGTGGGTATACTCATGTGATTTATGTTGTTATGAAATTTGATTAATGAGTGTGAATATTCATTTTATGAATTGAATGTAATTTAATAAAAAATTATGGATAATGAGTGGTTATAATCACTTATTGCCTAGAATGGAGTATTGATAAATGAGAGAGTATACTTATTGATTTCCTTAGTTATTCATTTTTATTAATGAGTGGGTATACTCATTGAATGATCAAATTAAAATGGTTATATATGATTTAGTAAAATCACGTTAATATGACCTTTAATGGTTGGGAAATAGTTTAATGATTATGTAGATTCCATGGATGGAACTCCATGGATATTGAATGCGGTAGTGGATGCATTTTGTCGGGTATTCCCCTTGGTCCTTGATTCTATGGGATGCCTTGGGACTTGATATCCAATATAATTGGATTTCCTAGACTCACATATGACATGTAACACATGATAATCCCCATGTACTCTAACATGTTCCTTTATAGAAATTCCATTGAGATTCTCTTGGGACTTGATGAGGATGCATTGGTCTTTAAAACCTTATTTCTGGACCGCTGTGGTATTACACATTAACATACGACAAGATCATTATTCATGTGATATATGTTATAATATGACTTGTTTGTATTATGTTGTGTCATTTGGGATTATACATCTTGGTCATGAATGGTTGGATCATCCTTCTAAATAGTTAGGTCGTGATTGGCATATCACACGATGTATACAACAATGGTCATGGTGGTATAACTGGATCAGATGAATAGAAAGGTCATGATTTATATTTTTGTAATCAATCATACATATGTGGTATAATATAATAAAAATATAGTTCAGGTATTGTTGTGTGTTATGTTAGTATATCTATAATTTCAGTTTACATTCCATGGGTATCATCACATTCTTTTACATCATAACTTTTTACCTTCATACTTCTTTATTTATATATTTCCCAAATTGTATTGGGCTTCCAACAATGGTTGTCGACCAGTCAATATGTTTTCATAAATTTCATAGGTACCTTTAGAACCCATGTAGATCCATCTTGTTTGGAGGGATATGTATCATTTTTTTTGTTCTTTTCGTGTACCTTCGAGGTAGGAGAAAAGTACCAAGATGTTACATGGGATTCTATTCAAGTTCACCCAGGTGGATTTAATGTTACTTCACTTCACTGAAATGTATGATGATTTATACCATATTTTATTTTGAATCCTCCTCTAAAATTCATACTTGAACAACTTGGAATCAGATATACATTATATTCAGTTGAGATTACTTTTATCTTCCACGTTTTTATCATTTAATTAAACTGCATCTTTTTTTCTTTTCAATATATAATCAGTTTAATGTTGTGCACACTGAGTATAAGTATATATTCCCCCCACTAAACTACCTTGACACCCTTGATATATTATAATGTTTTATCCAAGGTTGAATTAACATTTTCATACTATTTTAGGCTAGTATATAGGACACTAGGATGATTTTAGTTATTGTTAAATAGCTACTCTTGGGATTGATCACACCACGTACATGAAATCACCAAGTGGTGATGGTTGAAATTATTGTTCGATGTTAAAGTTGATATTATATCACCTTTTGTGACTGGTGTATTTTCTTCTACTGATTGATTTATGCATTTTGTGTTATTTTTCCCATGTCCTATTATGCTAAGGATGGTGTATTACCTACATTATATTAGGAACATAGATATTTTGCATTCCAGTCATATGATATGCCATGTTACTTAATTAGTAAGTAGCATGTTGATTTTGGTTATATGCTAGGGTGTTATCCCACACATAGTAGTACATATTTATGTAACATTTAGCATGCATTCATGTAAAAAATATTAGGTTATTATGTTCCATTCTGGCTATCCTTTATCATGTTTTTATGATATTATATGATTTTAATATATATCATGCTTCTATGTTACTTATTTTGATAACATTCATTGTATTATTGGATATGTAAATAAAATCATGGGCCAAAATTTAGTGGTTTCATTTAAAAATAGATATTTTTCATGTTTATGGGGTACAGACACCTTATAACTGAGAAAAGGTAACCCCTATATTCAAACCATTGTAAAAATGGAAGCTAAAGTATAATGTTATAGTGTATTGGTTGTGGTCAATGTGAGCCAATTTTCAATTTATGAAGTTTATGGTTGATACATGAATTGGGAAATGGAAACCCATATTATATGTAATGGTATGATGTGTTTTGACATTGTGTAATGTGGAAGAATTTTAATTTTTAACTCAAATGAAGTGGTTTTTATGCTTCCAACAGTTGTAAAAAAATGTTTGTTTCTATTTTAAGAAACTAGTTTTGTATAATGGGACCATCATTCGTCGACTAAATTGTTAAATAGGATTTTTTATCTGAATTACATGTTTTTTCCTTGGGGAATTTCTTAAAATCAGGTTCTTAGTGTTTGTAAAATTGTACTTTATTTATAGAAGTTAAATATTTTAAAATTTTAAATATTTAACAGGGTTTAAGTGATTTTGAAATGGAACCTGAAGTGGTTTCCATTGTTTAAATCCTCATGGAAGTATATTTTTAGTGTTCCTCTAATATTTCATGGAACTAAGACACAAATTGTATCCATAGGTTTAAATTTTTAGAAATTGATTGAATGAATGAGGATCTTCAACCTAGTGAAATCATTTGATTAACTGGGAGATGGTGGCAAAACATATGCCTTGTTAGGGCATTACCCATGGTAGGTAGAACCCATAAATCATAAAATCCCAAGATAATGTTTGGATCCTTATTACAGTTAGTATTTTATGGTTATCATTTTCCTTCGTAGGAATTAATTTGTTTTAATGGATATGTGTGTTTGGATGGGTGGTCATTGC
This sequence comes from Viscum album, assembly GCA_963277665.1. Taxonomy (NCBI): domain Eukaryota; kingdom Viridiplantae; phylum Streptophyta; class Magnoliopsida; order Santalales; family Viscaceae; genus Viscum; species Viscum album. Next base: position 1,186,692,178 of record OY728122.1, read on the forward strand.
ATCTTTACTTATGATATAGGAATGAGAATCGAGGAGTGCTCTATTTAGCAGGTCAGACATGCCTCGAGCATGGATATCTACATATGGGGTCATGCGAAACTCTCTATTTTTTGTGACGGATGACTCATAGGTTTTCACATGAGTTAATGGTTTTTTGAGATTATGTGATTTTGATCTAGTTTCTACCTGATCCATATAATACTTTAATTCATATGGTGCAATGCCTATATATAGTACTCAAGATGTGTCACTACAAATGTAAAATAAGGATTGTATATGTTTACATACATGGTACATGTCGAGCTATAAATATTATAAAGAACAAGTTGACTTCATTCATGTTTTCAATCCTTGTGATGTTGGTTACCTTATCGGATCATCCCTAGAATATAGTATCCCAAATTTCCTCGAAATAAGTGATTTCCTGTAGTTGGGAGGACTATTTGGTAATCAGGTTTTTTGACATGCCAGTCATCTTATTTCGGATGTTATGCCAAATTAATTGATGTGGTGATCATGGTTTTTGTAATTTCACACATGAAATGGAGGTGATAATGAACTGTAATTCTTGTGAGTGGATTTTTGTTCCTTATTTTGATGACTAGGACACTCTTATGGTGGGGTCTGTCATGTCGGTACTTCTTTATGTGTTAGTGATTTCAAGGTAGCATGACTTGAAGAGATTTGAGGTATATAAAACCCATTAAGAAATCTATTTTTCATGGAAGATATTTAGTTTTAATGTTTTAATAAAAATGAATCCCCCACATTTTATAGGAATTATGGTTAATTTGGAGATGAATCAGTATGTGATATTGACCTTCTTGATAAGAAATCATCTAGTAGTGGCTCGTAATTTTTTCTTTAGTATACTCTTATTGTACTCTTCTGAATAAGATGACTATATCCCCTATGATCACGTCATCTTAAATTAACTGAAAGAGAATCAATATAATAATGCAATAATGTTCTAAATTCTTTTTTGTTGATTAGTTGTTGTAATCTATGTTTTATAGTGGACTTGTTGTTTTTTTGAGGCTTGGTTAGTTCAGAGTGATACATTGGTTCCTTTTTATGAATTAAATTGATGAGCTCTTGGATGCTAGTTGTTTCCATTTTATGTGACCACTATGAGGATGTTGATCTGGGATTAGTAGATGATCTAATATAAATTTTTTCCATTGTACCATACTCTTGATTATAATATGGATTTTGCACAACCATGGATTATTTCATGGACTCCGATTTGATGAATCTGAGGGTACCCTAAACTTGATGTTTTGTTCATATGTGTGTTTAAATGGGTGATGAATTTTAGTGTTCTATATATGAGTTACACCATTATTCATGATGATTCATACTACTTTTAAATGGTCTAGTAATGGCTAACTATTGGAATGTCACCAGACGTCAAGTAGGGACGTTGGTGTGCATGTTTTTGTTATCTTTTGAATATGTTGGGTATGGGAATTGTTGTTCAATTTGAAATGTGATGTCCATTTATGTTGTGAATAATATATTTTCTAGTCCGATTATCCATATTGGTAATTAAATTCAGGTGGTGATGATTTATTTTTAAAGAATGTGTTTAGTTTAATGGAGATGGTAGTTTCTTGAGTTGGAAATGTATTTCAAGAAATCATGCACAACCAGTTTTGTTAGTCAAATGAGATTAGAATGTTCCAATTCAGGGAGGTCTCAGATTCTACCTTAGATGTAATCAGTACTAACTTGTTAAAAACATTATGTGATAAGTGTTGCTATAATTGTTATGTTGTTCCATTTTAGGGAATCCCAATGGTGTAAAAGACATGGTTTTTTAGTTTTTTGTTAAAATACATGACCCATGGTGGAGAGAATGAACATGATTTTTTTTAATTAGATGAAAAAAAATTTACTTCTCTAGTTAAGTGGGAAAATATATGCACTTCTACATATTTTTGAGTGGAAATTTACCTTTAGATTGAAGTTGGAAGGCTTAGATGTCGTATTCTTGTGAAACACTACATGGTGTGGTTGGAATTTAGAAACACAATTTGACTATTCGAACAAGACATAATGAATCATTTGGCTGGGATGAATATTATGTTGTTCCCAAAATCATCTTTGGGATTAAATGTTCTATGGTGGGGAGATTGTAGAATGCAATGTTTTGGACTACATGGATTAATGAGGGTTTTTAATTTTTATTTTTTAGAAATTACATGATGAGATGAATTAAAATAATTGTATTTAAATGATTTTTAGAGATTTGGAACCTTTGAACGTTATGGTTGTGGACATGGTTGAAGGCCTGAAAACATTCCCATGTGGCATAGGATGTTTTGGGAGATTTGGGCCTAAAATACATTTTTTTAGGACGTACATGAGGCTCATTGTTTTTATGAATCCATGTGGACAATAGTAGTAATATTATGACTTTATGATCATGGACATAGTTTTTCACATATGCTGTGAATGGTTTTCCAGACTAATCACCTAGCTCACAAGGATAGTGTCATTAGGATGTACATAAACAGTATTCACCACATGGTTGGAACATAGTTTCTAAACTATACAAGAAAAGCAGTTTGTAGTGGTCCAATTTCCTTTTAGAGGGCACAAGATTGGTGCACCATTTTCCAAATCAAGCACGATTACCAATTTTAGTATTACTTTAATTTTAATTAATATTAAAATAAAATTAAAAATAAACTCTCTATACCTCCATTATCTTATGATAATCATGATGCACCCCATTGGGTCCTCTTGTTTGGATGCACACTTGAACCCCCTCACAGAACCCTCTATGTCCTCCGATTTATTGTGGTTTCATCATAGTACTCATCCAACTTTAATTGGTAATGACTTCTCCACCCTTATCCTCATTCTCTTTGGATGATTGTTTTATTACCGTCTCCCTACATGGTTAATTCTATTCCCTAGGAAAAGGGTTGATGCATTTTTTTAGTTTTTGTTAAATTATAGGTTGTTTGAAGGATCTCTCGAGTCATTATCATGTTTATTACGGTAACTGCCATCAATTGAGATGAATTTAGGGACAATTCATTTCACTATCACTATCTGTGGTATGATTTTACTCCTATTTTGATTCAATTCCTTCTTTTTTTGGTCTTTTAGTGATTTAGGGACCCTAGTTTTTGTTTCTAGAGCATTGGTCACTCAGTGGGGAATTTCACTCATACAAAAAGGTATGTGTTTATATATATATATATATATATATATATATATATATATTCCTCACATTTATAGCCCCATGAAAAGGGGAATACCTGATTTAGATTAAATAATTATCACGACCCGTCCTCGGGGCTCGTGCCGTGACTACCCCAAGCCCGCCTCCCCTAGGCCAGGGGATGGAGACTAGCACCAAGGCATAAAATCCCGACAAAAAGGGGAAGGCATTGCCTTTGTAAAGTAAAGAAACACCACAGAGTAAGCAATAAGAAGTAAACACTAAGTAAAACATGGTACAAGTAAGTGCGGAAAGTAAATGGGCCAGAATACAAACCCCAACTGAAAGTAAAGTACAACTGGAAAGAAAGTACAGAAACAGAAGGTAAATCCACAACGTCGTGCCGTCCACAGGAAGTCCCACCTGAAGGGTGGTTACATATATCCTCCTCAGCTCCACGGGTCCAGTCGTCCACTCCGTGTATGTCCCGCACAGTGGTCCACATTCAGGTACTGACTCGCTCCACAAGCCTCCACCACGATCAGCGATGTCCATCATCTGCATCCAACACAATGTAGTGCGGGCATAGCCCGTGCAGCGGTGAGTATAAGCTACTCAGTAGGGACCCCGAGACCCCTGAAGGTCCGCCAGAATCCACAAAGGATAATCCACAAAAGAAAGATACAATCATTAAGTAACAACCAACACTACTTAGGTATATGCCCATACATATACCTAAGTCATCAATTCCAGTTCAGCTCTAGCATCCCAGCCCAAGATCGATCACATCCACACAGGATATCAAAACACAATCCACATAGGGAAGCAAGTCAATCATATCGAAGATAATGATTGAAAGTCAAGACTCAGCTCATACAGGTACACTTCTTCATAAGACGATAGAGATGATCAGATGTAGCCACTGATTCATCTAAGCTGTCAGACCCGCACAGGATCGATTGGTACTAACCCCTAGAATGACCCACAAAAGAATCGATAGGTACTAACCCCTGCAATGACCCACAGAGGATCGATAGGTACTAACCCTCGTAATCACCCACATAAGATCAATAGGTACTAACCCCCGTAATGACCCACACAGGATCTGACCCACACAGGATCGGTATGCGTTGGCCCACATAAGACCGCTGAGCGCTGACCCACACAGGATCTTACCCACACAAGATCGGTAGCACTGATCCACATAGGATCTCTGAGTGTTATAGTCATCGTCGTCGAATCCACAGAGGATTTCGGTACAGTCGTCATCGTCGTCGTAGTCGCAGCCAGTTCTAGGGTTCCCGCACACAGCAAGCTCGTTCGGGGAGGGTCTGCTCCACGAGCCGAGGGGCTGATACTTCAACTGACATGAATTCCAGATTTGATGTATCCAAAAGTTCCGTATTGTCAACCGGAACTCAACGTCACAGACGGCGCGTCAATCAGACGCCCGGTCTTAGAGTTATTGGCATTTTCGTCCCAGGGGTCCGTTTGGTTTTTAATTTAAAACCAACCCGACAGTACTCCAACTATGTCCAAACCTCAAGCGGAGTAACCCAAATGGTCAGTCTCACTAAGAGGAATCCAACAAAGTCGATGGCACATCAATCGGACGTCCGGAGCTCAAGTTATAAGTGTTTCCGCTCCGAGGGCCTGGTTGGTTTTGTGTATGAACAAACCCGGCCGAACCCAAAGTTCTCCGAAACCTTGATTGTAATATACTAAAACGACCGTCTCGATCCAAGGATCGCATCACAGCTAATAGTATATCGATCGGAGGTCTGTATCCCATATTATGGGAAAAATACCGAAATATGTCCGAAAATAGGGGTTTGGGCCCGGTCCGAACTGGCCTGATACCCCCTGGGTCGACCCGACCCGGGTCTAGGTCCGGCCCGATTGGGCGTGGCCCAGCCCGCCTAGCGCAGCCCGGCCCGGCCTGCGCGGCCCGGCCAGGCACGCTCGGCCTGGCCAGCGTGGCCAGGCGGCTCGGCCGTAACGGCCAAGCGGAAGGGGGGGCACTGCCCCCTGTTTGGAAAACCGAAGCCCCCATGTGGGGGGCCGCTCCTTCGGCCATCCAGGTTTTACGACCCACAGTTCCTCGATCGGTCGGCCTGGCTGGCCGGTCGTGCTACTGCCGCGGGACCCCGCGGTCCCTCCCTCCTGCTCCGGCGCTGTCGTCCGGTAGTCGGACACTGCTCCATGCTCCTCCATGGCCCAATGCCGCAGCGTTGGTCTGACGGGGGTGGCGCGACGGTGCCGCGCCGCTCTGCCACGGCCCCGCTCCGGCCTTGGCCTCTTCGATGATCTCCGGAGTGGCGTGACAGCGCCGCGGCTTTTTTTGTCCCCAACGGTGTGGCGCGACGACACCACGCTCTTTTTCCACGGTTTCCTCATTTCCACGCGGTGCGATGGCATCGCGCCATCTTCGTTCCATTCCGCAACATAGGACAACAACAATAATAAGGGAGGGGGGTCAGCCGTGTTTGTGCGGTCCTTCCACCTCCCGTTAATTGATAGAAAGCGCCTAAAAGTTTATCTATGAACGCCCATAATTATTCATGACATAAATTAAACCCCTAACTCGAAGAAAAGGTGGAACGAAGGTTCGTCGCGTAATTGAACATCACAGAAGAAGGCGTCGCAGAAGGAGGATCGTTGGCATCGCGGAGAAAAGATTCACTGGCATCGCGTCGTTGATCTCTGAGGAAGGCATCTCTCACCATCGCCCATCGTCGGAGGTCGGCGTCCCTCGTCGGCGACGGTGCATTCTTCATTTTCTTCAAGGAGGAAGAACGTTCTTTGGAAATTAGAGCCTTCCTCTCCAAAATCCTCTCGCACAACAAAAAACCACCCTAAAAAAATAAGTGTTGCCTTTTTTTATTACTCTCGCAAAATGTTTTCTAATTCAAAATTGAATCAATCAATTAATTGAATTAATTGAAATGTTTAAGCCACCCAATTAAAGAGGCGTTTAATATTTAGTTAAACGCAAGGGTTGACTTTCATTTAAAGGGGGCGTGGGTGCATTACCTAATTAATGGAGGTGGTTTGAGGAAGTTGAATAGGTGAAGCTCGTGTGGGCCCCACCCCACAAATATCCTACCTAGTGGAGTAGGATATGGTGGGTCCTACTCCAACCACTTAGCTTAGGTTAAAATAAAATTAAATTGGTTGCACAATTTTATTTTATTCCTTTACGTAACCAAAAAAATTTAAAAACCACACTCGAGCAAACGCAACTCTGGAAAAGGTGTTCTTAAGCAATTACCGTCACTGCGATTCCATCAGTGTCCTCGGATTTCGATTCCAATCACCAGTTCAAATGTTAGGAAAACTCACTCGTTCGTTCACAGAACGTACCTGAGCTAAACTACGGAAACTGATTCTGGGCACACCGGGCCTCGAAATCGCATGCCGTCAGAAACTGTGTTCTTGTAAAATCCAAAAGAAAATTATGAAAGAAAATATCCCTGAATTTTAAGTGTCTGTACATTACTCCCAACTCAGGATTTACGTCCCCTTAAAGATACGTTATAAACTAGGGGAACAAATGTGGGTACTGTGCACGCATATGAGCTTCCCGCTCCTAAGTGCTCTTCTGGAGGTTCCCATGCTTCCATCTGATGCATACTAGAGGAACTGACCATCCACGTAGGACCCGCTCCTATCGATCCTCGATCTCCACTAGGACCTCCGCAAAATTCTCCCCATCATCAATGTCCTGCTCCCCATGGTCAACGATATGCATCGGGTTCGGAACGTATCTCCTCAGCTGAGATAGGTGGTATACGTCGTGCACCCGGTGCAACTAAGGTGGTAGAGCCAGGTGGTAAGCCACCTCGCCAATCCTGCTGAGGACCTGGAATGGTCCGATGAAGCACGAATATAACTTTACGCCTCAGCCAAATCTCTTTAATCCACATCGAGGTGATACTCACAAGAAGACATAGTCTCCATCCTCGAACTCCAGTGGCCTCCGCCTCCTGTCAGCATAAGACTTCTGCCGGCTCTGAGCTATCCTCATCCACTCCTAGATGACCTAGACCTTCTCTGTCATGGCCTGGACCATCTCTGGTCCAACAAGTGCTGACTCCCCAGGGTCTATCCAACACAACGGTGATCTGTAAGGTCAGCCGTACAACGCCTCTTATGGTGCCATCCCTATAGTGGAGTGGTAGTTGTTGTTGTACGCGAATTCCACCAAGGGTAGGAGGGAATCCCAGCTGCGACCAAAGTCATGGACACATGCACAGAGCATGTCCTTGAGAGTTGAATGGTCCTCTCTGTCTGACCATCCGTCTGAGGGTGAAAGGTGGTTCTCAGATGTAGTTGCGTCCCGAATGCCTCCTAAAACCCCATCCAAAGCCGGGACCTAGAGCAAACATCTCGATCGGAGACGATAGAGGATAGCACACCATGAAGCCGTACAATCTCATGAACGTAGAGACGACCCATGCTCTCAACTGAGCCCCGCTCTATGATGGGTAATAAGTGGTCCGACTGGGTGAGTCGGTCGAGAATCACCCAAATGGAATCATGACCTCTGGATGTACGTGGAATTCCAGTCACGAAATGCATAGATATCCAGTCCCACTTCCACTTCGGGACCTCCAAGGGATATACCAAGCCTGCTAGTACCTGGTGCTCTGCCTTCACCTGCTGGCAGGTGAGGCATCGAGAAACAAACTGTGCTACAACCATTTTCATGCCTGGCCACCAGTGCTGTCGTCTGAGATCCTGGTACATCTTCGCCACTCCAGGATGTACCGCCAAAGGGGAAGTGTGAAACTCTCTTAGCACCTCCTCCTGTAAAGAAACTGGTACCAAGGTACGTCCTCTGAAAAGGACGTCGTGCTCTCCTCCTAAAAAGAATCCATCAGGTGCCTGTTCTGTGGATATCTGTGCATGCCGCGTCTCACAGTTGGCGTGCCCACGCTGTGCCTATCTGACCCGCTGCCGTAGTGGAGGAGTGACTATGAGTGACTGAAGAGAGGCTGCTCCATCTCTATCCATGAAGGATATATGAAAAGCAGCTAACTGCTCGGTCGCCTTCCTGAGTAGCTAGATGCTCGTCCTCCTGCTGAGAGCATCGGCTACTACGTTCCCCTTACCAGGAGTATAGACTATCTCAAAGTCATAGTCATGGAGGAACTCGAGCCATCACTGCTATCTCAGGTTCAGGTCTATTTGCGAGAAGATGTACCTGATACTCTGGTGGTTGGAGTAGACTGTAAAGCGCTCACCCATCAGATAGTGTCGCTACATATTCAGAGCGAAGACCACTTCAACTAACTCCAGGTCATGGGTAGCATAGTTCTGCTCAAGCTTCCTGAGCTGACGTGATCCATAGGCGATCACGACCCACTCCTTCATTAGGACACATCCGAGTCCTATCCCGGATGCATCGCAGTAGAATACGTAACCTACTCCCTCCTCTGGTATCCTCAAGATAGGCGGGCTGGTCAACCTCTATCTCAGCTCCTGGAAGCTCGGGTGACATCTTTCTGACCATAAAAATGGTTTCCCATACTTCTTCAAAGCTGATAGTGGTGCCGCAACTCTGGAGAAGTCCAGGACAAACCTCTGGTAGTACCCAGCTAGCCCCAAGAAACTCCACACCTCTGTCACGCTTCTGGGTGGCTCCCAAGCTAGCACTGCCTCGATCTTCGTAGGATCCACCGCAACTCCTGCCTTATAGATGACGTGTCCCATGAAGTGGACCTCATGTAACCCGAACTGACACTTCGATAACTTTCCATAAAGCTGGTGCTCTCAGAGTGTGTCTAGTACAACCCGCAAGCGGTAGGCATGCTCCTCCTCAGTGGTCCAGTATATCAAAATGTCATTGATGAAGACCATGAAAAAACGATCAAGGTATGGATGAAAGATATTTTTCATGAGACCCATGAACACTACTGGAGCATTGGTTACGATGAAAGGCATAACCAAGAACTCATAGTGGCCATACCGACATCTGAAGGTCGTCTTCTGCACGTCCTCATCTTGAACTCTGAGCTGATGATAGCCTAATCTAAGGTCTATCTTTGAGAATCATCTTGCTCCCTTGAGCTGATCAAAGAGGTCATAAATCCTCGGTAGCGGATACTTGTTACTCACGGTCACCAGGTTTAGGTGACGATATTCGACACAAAGTCGCAAGCTCTCGTCCTCCTTCTTGGCAAACAATATCGGGGAAGCCCAGGGTGAAACACTGGGTCGGATGAATCCCTTGCCCTGAATGTCCTCCAACTGTACCCGTAGCTCTCGAAGCACAGCGGGGCCCATCCAATATGATGGAGTGGATATCAGTGTTGTCATGGGGTACATGTCAATATATAAGTCTACCTCTCTGCAAGGAGGTATCCCTGGGACGTCATCGGGAAAAACGTCTGCATACTGATCCACAACTGTAGGAAAACCAGGACTCCGCATGTCAACTACTCCTAGGATGAGGCTAGCCAACTGATGAGTGATGGGCTGTCCTCTCCTCTGCGTGATTCAATCCTGTGCTGCAAAGACTCCCTTCTCGCCGGTGAAGGTGAACCTGCTCTCATCGGTGCATATACACCGCACCTTGCGCCTAATGTAGTCAATCTGATCATGGACTGTAGATAACCAATCCATGCCCAAGATGACATTGTAAGGCCTCAACGCCGCTACAAGAAGATCCCAGCCAAAGCTCTCGCCTCCTAGAGTAAGCTCACACTACCGGCACTAGTGCGTAATCCTCGAGTCTTCTCCTATAGGAGTCTCTAGCCGTAAGGATCGAGCTAACAGCTCCGTCGAAATCTCCGAGCTCCGAACAAGGGTAGCGACAATGAAAGAATAACTCTCTCCTGTGTCTATAAGAATTGCAGAAAGGGTGGAATAGACACCGATAATACCTAGAATCATATCGGGCGTGCTGTGGTCGTAGGCCTCCGCTACCTGAAGTTGTGTCTGTCTCTGCCCGCCATCTCCCTGTGGTCGGGGTGGACCTCCTGGTGGTGTTGGTGGTAGAGCCTCAAAGCGTCACCCACCACCTACTGCTCGGCCAGCTCCTCTACCTCATCCACCTTCTCTCTACGGACCACCACGGTTGACCCTCTGCCTCTGGCTGGTTGGTCCCTCAACCATCTGCTGCTCCTCCGCATGGCGGGTCGGGCAGTCACGAGCCATGTGGCACTGCCCGCCGCATGCGTAGCACTCCCTGCCTCTCGAAAGATTGGCTCTGTGCTGTGTGCCCCGCACCTCTGAGCCACTGTCCTGAGGTCGCCGCCTGAGGGCCTGGTCCGCCTGGACCCATGTGTCATCCGTCGACTACCAGCTGCAGAAGACTCTACTATGTGCCGCCCAACGGTAGGTCTCGCTGCTGATGTAGGCTCAGTAAAGAATCTCTCGATGAGAAGGGCTCTCTCCAGTACCCCTGCCTATGTCGGAATGCTGAGGGAGATCAGTGAATCCATGATCTCATGTCTAAGTCCCTACTCAAAGGTCTGGGCCCGAAGGAATGGGTCTCGTACCATGTCCACCGAATAGCACGTGATATCGGTAAATCTTGTCGAGTACTAGGCGACCGTCATGCTGCCATGTCGTAGCTGTAGTAGCTCCTGGATGCGCACCTTACAGAGGGTGGCTGGGACGAATTCCGAGTGGAAGAGGCTCTCATAGTCCGTACAGAGGAGTGATGCCTCGTCATGCACCTAGAGCATCATTTCCACCATTTGCCTGCTGCTACGTGCAGGAGACTCGCTGCAAGGATCACCATGAGGTCTGTTGGTGTCCCTACCAATCGGAAAACTCATACAACTGGCTCCAGCCAATCCTTGGAAGCCTGAGGGTCCATCTCCCCACGGAACCTGGGCAGTCGCTAATGCTGAAACTCGTGCAGTGCACTAAGGTGACGTGCACTGTCAGCGGCTGGGGATGGTAGCATCGGTGGCTCGGCGTATAGAGGTACGACCGGTGCCTCTGCTGTTAAAGGGACCTGCACTGAAGCCTCATCGCTCGGTGGGCTGTCGTCACGTACAAAACTCGGAACCCTAGCTGGCTGCCATTGTGGGGCCATCCTAAAAGGAGACAGGTGCGCCACGGTCAGAACAATATACCCGGTGAGCTGACACAAAGTAATCACAAAGAAAACTTGAAACACACATGCAATCAATGATTAACCACACTCAATACCCTTAACACTGGACTCCCTGGACTGATTAACCACACTCAATACCCTTAACACTATTTCTTCACATGGAAGAAAGATCAGAGTCCAGAGTTCTGTGGTAGAACCGAACTCCTCTGATACCAATTTGTCACGACCTGTCCTTGGGGCTCGTGTCGTGACTACCCCAAGCCCGCCTCCCATAGGCCAGGGGCTGGTGACTAGAACCAAGGTGTAAAATCACGAAAAAAAAGGGGAAGACATTGCGTTTGTAAAGTAAAAAAACACCACAGAGTAAGAAAGAAGAAGTAAGAACTATGTAAAACTGGGTACAAGTAAGTGCGGAAAGTAAATGGGCCAGAATACAAACCCCAACTGAATGTAAATTACAGCTGGAATGAAAGTACAATAACTGAAGGTAAATCCGCAACGTCGTGTCGTCCATAGGAAGTCCCACCTAAAGGGTGGGTACATATATCATCCTTAGCTCCATGGGTCCAACCGTCCGCTCCGTGTATGTCCCGCCCAGTGGTCCACCTCCAGGTACTGACTCGCTCCACAAGCCTCCACCACGATCTGCACTATCCATCGTCTGCATCCAACACAACGTAGTGTGGGTATAGCCCGTGCAGGGGTGAGTATAAGCTACTCAGTAAGGACCTCGAGACCCCTGAATCTCCCCCAGAATCCACAAGGGATAATCCAGAAAAGAAAGATACAATCACGAAGTAACAACCAACACTATTTAGGTATATTCCCATACATATACCTAAGTCATCTATTCCAATTCGGCTCTAGCATCCGATCCCAAGATCGATCATGTCCACACGGGATATGACAACACAATCCACATAGGAAAGCAAGTCAATCATATCGAAGAAAATGATTGAAAGTAAGGTCTCACCTCACACATGTACACTTCTTCGTAAGATGATAGAGATGATCAGATGTAAACACTGATTCATCTAAGCCTTCAGACCCACATAGGATCGATAGGTACTAACCCCCGCAATGACCCACAAAGTATCGATAGGTACTAACCCCCGCAATAACCCACAAAGGATCGATAGGTTCTAACCCCTGCAATGACCCACAAAGGATCGATAGGTACTAACCCCCACAATGACCCACACAGGATCTGACCCTCATAGGATCGGTATGCGCTGGCCCACAGAAGACTGCTGAGTGCTGTATTCGTCACCGTTGAATCCACGGAGGATTTCAGTACAGTCGTCATCGTCGTCGCAGTCGCAGCCAGCTCTAGGGTTCCCGCACACAACAAGCTCGTTCATGGAGGGTCCGCTCCACGAGCCGAGGGGCTGATACATCAACTGACAAGAATTCTAGAGTTGATGTATCCAAAAGTTGTGTATTGTCAACAGGAACTCAACGTCACAAAAGGTGCGTCAATCAGACGCCAGGTCTAAGAGTTATTGGCTTTTTCGTCCCAGGGGCCCGGTTGGATTTTAAGTCAAAAACAACCCGACCATAATCCAACTATGTCCAAACCTCGAGCGTAGTAAGACAAAAGGTCAGTCTCACTAAGAGGAATCCAATAAAGTCAACGGCACGTCAATCGGAAGTCCGGAGCTCAAGTTATAAGCATTTCCGCTCTGAGGGCCCGGTTGGTTTCGTGTACGAACCAACCCGGCTGAACCCAAAGTTCTTCAAAACCATGATTATAATACACCGAAACGACCGTCTCGATCCAAGGATCGCATCGCAGCTGACGGTATGTCAATCGGAGGTCCGTAGCCCATGTTATGGGCAAAAGATAGAAAGATGTCTGAAAATAGGGGGTTCGGGCCTGGTCCGACCCGACCCAATACCCCCTAGGTCAGTGCGAACGGGGTCGACCTGACCCGGGTCTAGGTCCAGCTCGATTGGGCGCGGCCTGGCCCGGCTGGTGCGGCCCGGCCCTGCCTGCGCAGCCCGGCCCGGCCGGGCACGCTCGGCCTGGCCGGCATGGCCAAGCGGCACGGCCGTAACGGCCGAGTGGAAGGGGGGGCACTACACCCCTATTTGGAAAACCGCGGCCCCCATGTGGGGGATGCTCCTTCGGCCAGTCGGGGGTTACAACCCACGGTTCCTCGATCTTCCGGGCCTGCTGGTCGGCCGTGCTACTGCCGTGTGACCCCACGGTCCCGCCCTCCTGCTCCGGTGTCGGTGGATGGGAGTCGGCCGCTGCTCCCTGCTCTACCACGGCCCAAGTCCACGGTGTTGGTCCGACCGGCGCGGCGCGACGGCGCTGCGCCCCTCCTCTGTGGCCCCGCTCGAGCGGTGGCCTCTTCGAGGTTCTCCGGCGCGGCACGACGGTGCCGCGGCTTTGTTCATCCCCAACGGCACAGCGCGGCAGCACCACGCTCTTTTTATGCGGTTTCCTCGTTTCTCTGCAGTGCGATGGCACCGCGCCATCTCCGTTCCATTCCACAAAATAGGACAACAACAATAATAAGGGAGGGGTTCGTCCGTGTTTGTGTGTTCCGGACACCCCCCGTTAATCGATAGCAAGCGGCTAAAAGTTTATCAATGAATGCGCTTAATTATTCATGACATAAACCAAACCCCTACCTCGAAGAAAATGTTGAACGAAGGTTCATCACGGAATTGAACGTCACGGAAGAGGGCATCGCAGAAGGAGGATCGTTGGCGTCGCGGAGAAAAGATTCACTGGCGTCACATTGTCGATATCTGAGGAAGGCGTCTCTCACCATCATTCGTCGTTAGAGGTCGGCATCCCTCGTCGGCGATGGTGTATTCTTCGTGTTCTTCAAGGAGGCAGAACATTCTTCGGAACATAGAGCCTTCATCTCCAAAATCCTCTCGCACAACAGAAACCACCCAAATAAAATAAGCGCTGGCTTATTTTATTACTCTTGCCAAACATTTTCAAATTCAAAATTGAATCAATCAATTAATTTAATTAATTGAGAAGTTTAAACCCCCCCAATTAAAGAGGTGTTTAATATTTAGTTAAATGCAAGGGTTGACTTTCATTTAAAGGGGGCACAGGTGCGTTACCTAATTAAAGGAGGGGGTTTGAGGAAGGTGAATAGGTGGGGCCCGTGTAGGCCCCACCCCACAAATATCCTACATAGTGTAGTAGTATATAGTGGGTCCCACTCCAACCACTTAGCATAGGTTAAAATAAAATAAAATTGGTTGCACCATTTTATTTTATTCCTTTACTCAACCCAAAAATTTAAAAACCACACCCGAGGAAACACAACTCCAGAAAAGGTGTTCTTAAGCAACTACCGGCACTGCGATTCCATTGGTGTTCTCGGATTTCAATTTCGAGCACTAGTTCAAATGTTATGAAAACCCACTCATTTGTTCACTGAACGTACCTGAGCTAAAATATGGAAAATGATTCCGGGCACACCGTGCCTCGGAATCAGGTGCCGTCAGAAACTGCGTTCTTGTAAAATCTAAAAGAAAATTAAGAAAAAAAATTTCCCTTGAATTTTACAGGTCTATACAATAATATTCATATATGTAGAAGAATATATGTGTGTTTTAGTGTTGTTCATTTCAAGTTGTTCCTTCAATATATGACATGGTTTGATCTTCTTCATGGTGTAACACTTATGAAAGGTTCCATAGACATTCGCTTTAATTTCAAGATTAATTAAAGGTATGGTTAAATCTTTTTTGATTTATGATTTTTGATTATGGATGTAACTGATTAATTTGGATAAATTGATTTTTTGAGAAACAATGTCATGTTTCTATAATGAAACTCCTCAAATAGAGGTCCATTGTATTCTAATCCAAAAACTATTGTTCAGTTGTTTAATATATGAATGGATTAATTATTTTTAGTTATTCTTATGATTATAAATCTAGATGAAGAAATATTATAACAAATGGTTAATTCCCTTATTAATTAGGAGGTTCATTTGGTACCTTTCATGTTGGTGGTCTTGGGTTAAATGGTTCTATTAAACTTGAATGGTAATAATGGATGGGAATACACATGATAGAGGAATAAATTTAAATGGAAATAAATGTGTGGGGTAACCCATGCGATATAAATAAATTCATTTGGAAATAAATTGGTGGGTATACCAATGTGGCATTGTTGATTGAATTTGTGAGATGAGTGGTATAGTCATTTGGTTAGTTTGAATATATTAAAGGGTTGAATAAACACAATGGAAGAGTGAGTGGGTAAACACATGTAATATGTATATTAATTAATATTAATTATAAAAATGAGTGAGTATAATCCCTAGTTTCTTTGTTTATGAACTGGGATACATGAGTGGCTATACTCATGGCATTTATTGGGATATGAAATGTGATTAATTAGTGGGTATACACATTTTATGGGTTTAATAGAATTTGTTACAAATGAAGTATAATTATTCAGTAAACTCAATATATTCCTTGAATTGAAAATTGATAATTGAGAGGGTATACTCATTTCATTCCTTGGTTGTGTATAGTTACTAATTAGTGTGTATACTCATTGAATGATTTAAATGTTTTGTTATATATGAGTTGGTAAAATAATACAGATATGAACATTTAATGATATGATATGTTTGAATGGTTTTATATATTCTAAGCACAACTATCCAAGGATCATGAATTTTATATAAGATTCATTGGGTGGAGTATTCCCCTTGGGTATTGATTCTACGGTATGCCTTGGAACATTCTACCCTTTAGATCTAGATTGTGTTGACTCATGTATGAAAAGTTTGGTATGAGATGCTCCTAGGACTCTAACCAATTCCTTTATTGAGATTCCTTCATGATTCTCATTGGACTCGATGAGGATTCCATAGGTTTTGACACCTCCGATCTGACCTTTCATGGTTAAACTCTTTGACAAACAACATGACCGTGAAGTATGTGAAACATTTGATTATATGAATTGGTCATGGAATATTGTGACATGTGTGATTATATGGCAAGGTAGTGAATGACTTCACTCTTTTGTATAACTTCACAACCGTGATTGATATAGCACATGGGGTTTATAAAGATTCCATGGTGGATTAACATGTTTGGATGAACAACACGGTCATGTTATTAATTTTTGCAATAAATGTAGTTACCCTATTATTTGAGTGCAACTATCTTGTGTAAGGATTCTTAAGGGGATATGTTAGTGTATTTGTGTTATTAGTTTACATTTCATGGGAATCATAACATTATTTGAATTCTTAACTTTTTACATTAACAATGCCATATTTTTTTATTGAAAAAATTGGATTGGGATTGACATAATGGGTTTCAACCTATATAGATGTTATCCAACACCCTTCTAGGTACCATTGAATCTTGAGTAATTCACAACCCCCTCCCAGCAAGGTGTACCCCTCCTGGGCCAGCAATGTGATAAGGGAGATAAAGAATCTTGATTCCCACCTCTAGTAGGCCCCGGGTTGGGACTAGCATCGAGGGTATAGAAAACACACAAATAGGAGGAATTACCCCTTATTTGAACACATGGTAAAGAAAGAGATAATATAGATACCAACACACTCAAACTAAGAAAAAAATATAAAAGAAATCCCAAGTACACATATTCAATTTTCATGTAAAACTACTATAACAAAATGGGAAAGAACTGCAAATACCCAAAAGAAAATAAAAACAGCAGCAACCATGAATCCCAAATAGCTCATGCAACCCCATGTTATTAGAAACTATCCCGATCTCCAACCTTCTCCAAGTGGCCGAAAAAACATTTTATATATTTACATAGGGTGAGAATAATAGTATACTCAGTAGGATCCTCCCCGGATACTCTCGTACAAATGTAAAGAATGCACGCTAATGCTCAGTGACCAACAAGTGAAACTAACTCTTCACATAAACATGTATACTATGTTCGCAGCCTCACCACGGATACTCTGAACAAGTATTTATTACAAGAGTATATAATATAATAAATAATATAAAGGGTACCATGATACAACTTCCCTACTAGTTTTCTTCTTTTCCCCAACATCACACGTCCTAAGATTCTCACCCCAAAATGAATTGCATGTAGACACATGGGTGAAGCACCATAACATGAACCTTGTGCAATAAAACCACCACTTCCATGTACGTAAAGCAACCAGTTAGTTTCCTAGAGCCACTATAGCTCGCATAATGTGTATCATACGTCAGGCATTATACCTCAAGCCATTACATCCCATTGACCAAGTAAGGATCCTCAAGACACCACATCCTATACACTTTATACCTATAGTAGTCCATAGAACACTATATCTAGAATATATGTGTGTGAATAAACACAAGCCATTAGATCCCTCTACACCCATATATAGGGAAAACCAACCGTTGTGCCTACCAGCACAAGTAACTACCAAGAGAAGAGAGTGGGGCCAAAGGGTGTAGTTATCCATCCTTCCTCCCACTAGAATGTTGGGGAAAACCCTCCCATGGATCAGAATTTCTTGTGTTTTAGTTTCCCTAACTGACATGTTTTAATAGAGTATAGAAATAGAAAAAGTACATATTTTACTATAGATCAGAACTACACTATGGGAATAACCTTGTCTTAGAATCAACTACAGCTAACTCCTCTAGGACTCATGGATACCACTTCTAAGACTAGGTATCCTATATGATAAAAACCATATAAATAGATTTAATGCATTACTTCATTACATTTTTATCTGTTTAAATTTACATTAATTATTTCGTTAAACATTATATAACCATTAATAATTTACAAATTTTATTTCATTGTCATAAAACTGAAAGTTCACTATTATGTTAAATTGCAACCTCATAATTGCATCCTAGCAAACTCTATCCCATGGTTTATCATCATTTAGTCAATCATTTATTACAACATTATTACATTCCAATATTACCTTGAGTTCTAGAAAAAAATTCTATGATACTAAAAACAAGGGAGGATCAACATGGTGATTATATGATGTACTCATCGAGACATTACTACTTATAGAAAGAGCATAGATCAATCCTCACCCAAGAAACTAAAATCTAAATGTACATGGAATACCCTATGCATCTTTTTCCCGTTTAGAAGGAGGGTAAAAATTATGAGCTTCCTTGAGAAGTGGGTAAATTAAAGAAGATAAAGAACCAACTAGAATGTGAAATCCTCCAAACATTCAAAACCAAACTGTTCCATCACCTGCAATGTCCTCCCTGAAACCCCCATGCATAAACCAATGCATCTTTCCGCTCAAAGAATCAACTGCTGCCATTACCAAAAGGCCACACTGTCCCCACATGTCACAAAAGCCTTCCAGGCTCACATCACAACATAAGTCGTAGGAAAAAAACATCATATCAATTGGGATCTTAGCCTTTAAAAAAGAAAGAGGGTAACTCATAACCCTACAAGGAATTATATTTTGTCAAATAACCAGTTCTTTAATTCATCTTGATATTAAAAATTTGTTTTTAATAGGTTCCAATTCCAGGAAGCCTACACCGTAATCTCTCACAAATAGATTAAACTTGCTTACTACATCAATCAAATTACAACAATAACAACTACATTCATTTACATGTATCTTTATCATTACCCAAAAAATTATAAATTTATTCTTGCTTTATGCTAATTTCCAATTTCCATAAAGAACAATAATCATAACAATGAAAGCATAGATATCACACAATCTACAAAAAAGAGGCAATAATACATGATTGATATCAATTTATTTATCCAGTTCAAATATTTAATAAGTACATTACAATATGATCTAGTGGGATAAAACAAGATAACACTACAGTTACATGTAAAATAATAGAGAAACAATGAATCCCCTACCTCAAACGGTTCATGACATTATTTATACGAGAATGAGTCACACAACGGGTTACGATATCCTCCCCCCATGAAAACTGTATCCACATGAGAATGTCGAGACACTATAATGCCGGTCAACACCCATGAAAAGTCCACTAGGAACATGGATATAAAATTCCATAAAAGGGAAAGGAGAAACAAAAGGAAATTAACCCAAATGAATTAAGATAGATCATACCTTTTATCTAATATCGATCGATAATGCTCAGTTGCACCAAAAAATTATGCGAACCAATCTAAGGATGAAAAATTGGATCACACAACTTGTATGGGAAGTAATGGAAGGTTCAAGAATCTCACACCCAAGAATAATTAGTATGAATGAGAGAGGAAGATATTTCATACCTTTTGCATAATTAACGGAGCAACGGTATATGATATGTTTGATTTTACATTAAAAGTTAATCACATCAAACCCCGTAGTTTTACCTTGTAAAGGCATCCCGAGCCTTAGGAAAATTTAATTTTAGAGTTATGGCCTTTGAATCATCCTTATAGTCCTTAAAACAAGGCCTTAAATTCTTTTTACATTAAAGGAAATGTCAATGGGATGAAACTATAGGAAGCTAGAAACACTGTTCATGAACATGAAAATTTTCAAAGGAAATAGAGGCTACCGTTGGAACTCACCATTCTAGAAACACTACTCATGAACTAAAAATTTGGAAAAGGAAATAGAGTCTACCATTGGAACATCACAGTTGTGGAAACACTATTCCTGAACTCAAAATTTGTCAATGGAAATTGAGGCTACCATTGGACCTCAACATTCTGGAAACAATGTTCATAAACTCAAAATTTGGAAAAGGAAATAGGGGATACCATTGGACCTCATTGTTCTAGAAACACTGTTCATGAATTCAAAATTAGGATAAAGAAATAGAGGCTACAGTTGGACCTCACCATTTTGGATGCAGTGTTCATGAACTCAAAATTTCCAAAGTAAATAGAGGATAGAGTTGTACCTCACCGTTCTGGAAACAGTGTTCATTAAAAAAAAATTGTAAAATGAAATAGTGGATACAGTTGGACCTCACTATTCTGGGAACACAATTCATGATCTCAACATTTGATAAAAAAATAGAGTCTAACGTAGGACCTCACCATTTTTGAAACACTGTTCATGAAATCAGAATATGGCGAAGGAAATAAATGCTACCGTTGGACCTCAATGTTTTGGAAACACTATTTACATAAGGATATCATTACACTGTTAACATTAGGCTACCATTGAACTATTCACATAAGGCTACTATAGCACTATTCAGATAACGAAACAGTTACACTGTTCACAAGAGACTACCGTTGCACTAATCAAATAAGGAAACTGTTTCACTGCTCAAATTAGGATATTGTTGCATTCTTCCCATAAGAAAACCTTTTCAATGTTCACATAGGGCTACCATAGAAATTTTCACATAAGGCTACCATTGTACTAATCACAGAACATGAAACACTAGTAATACAACTGGAAATTGGAAAAGTGTTGTGGATATGTCACATTGACCTCGCGAAACACAACAGACCCTAGATTTCTATTTGGGAATGTACCAAAGCAGTCTGGCCCATTACATCAGATACATCTCAAAACATTCTCATCCTCGAGAATTAAAAACAACCCTAAAGGGAAAAAAATGAGGTCTGAAAAACCACCCATCGATATACCTCTCAAAATAGAGCAAGTGACAGGAATCCACCAAAGATTGGTATCTCATAAACACAAAAGGTCTACAACCTAAAAATGAACATCTTTTCTTTTAACATGAAAAGTGATAAATATCAAACAACTAGGGGTAGTGGACATGTATATGTGACTCACATTTCTACATACACTCCCACATGCCACCGTGTCACCACCAAACACGAACCAAGGGGATAGAACACCAACACAACACCTTATTTTATAGCATTTCATCTCCATAGGTCGCTCCATGAAGGTCGCAACATCATCAAAATTTATTACTCCCCAATAGATGATGTGATAGTCTTCATGAAGATAACGATGTAACATTGACACATGAAAAACATCGTGTATCCTGCTCATCTGCGGGGGAAGTTATACTTGATACGCCATAGCTCCAACATGAGCCAAGACCTCAAAAGGCCCATCATACTAGGAAGAATTATTACTCCCATGATAGAACCTTAGTTTCCCACGATGAGGAGTCAGTTTTAGAAACATGTAATCCCCAACATCAAATTCTAAGGGTATCCACTTTTGATTGGAAAACTATTTCTAACGATCCTACGCTATCTCCATCCTATCATGAATCCCATGAACCATCTCTTTTGTATTCTGCACTAGTTCTAGTCCAAGAATGGATGACTCTCCAACCCTAGTCCAGCACAATGGAGAATGGAATGTTAGTCCATAATCTTCTCAAATGGCGACATACTGATGATGGAGTGAAAACTATTATTGTCAGAGAACTCCACAAAGGGCCATGAACCTCCAATTTCTAGGACACAAGAGTGTAACATGTCTTCCCGAGACTAGATAGTCCGTTGTATTTAACCATCAGTAGGAGGATGAAATGTTGTAATAAGGCATCTAAAAGAGTCGAAATCATGTTGGAGACACGTCCACACCCTATAGGTAAAATGATATTCTTGACCAGAGATGATCATCATTGGGACTCCATGAAGTCTCACCACCTCCTCCAGATACTACCTAGACAAAAATTCTACTAAACATGACTCTATGATTTCTATGAAGTGTTCTGATTTTGTAAAATGATCCACCACCCTCCCAAATAGTTTCATGTCTTCCATGAGCTCGACGTAAACTAGTAAAAATTCTTATTGAGATGTCC
Organism: Viscum album; assembly: GCA_963277665.1. Lineage (NCBI taxonomy): Eukaryota > Viridiplantae > Streptophyta > Magnoliopsida > Santalales > Viscaceae > Viscum > Viscum album. The sequence goes on from OY728122.1 coordinate 1,186,714,119, forward strand.
TCCCACTTCCACTGAGGAAAATCTAATGACTGGAGCATAACACCAGGAACATAGTGTACAACCTTCACTTTCTGGAAGACCAAACATTGAGACAGAAACACTAATACTACGTGTTTTAGCCCAGGACACCAAAACTGACAATTTAAGTATCGGTACATCTTTTTCATGCCATGATTCACTTCTAAAAGTGATCTAAGGAACTCTCTGAGAACCGTCTCATGCATATCAAAAGGAACCAACAGTCTTCCATGGTACAATACTCGGTGTTGTTCATCTTCAGACCAACCGTTAGGGTCCTCTCCATAATAAACTAGATCTCTCCAAACCTGCACCTCTAGATCCCCCAACTAGGTCTCTTCCACCTAATGCATCAGAGTTGACTGCACCGTCATCTTATAAAGACAAACTCTTCCCCCAAATTCCCCCAAATCGAGATTAAATGCTGACAGTTCTTCCATTACTCTCAAGGAATCATGAGATTCATGAATTGCATCACTACATGACTTCCGACTAAGCACATCAGCAACAAAATTCCCATTTACAAGTGTATAAGATATACCAAAGTCGTATTCTTGTAATATATCCATCCACCGATGATATCGTAAGTTCAAGTATCGCTAGAAGAAAACGTACCTAAAACTATTATGATCAGTGGAAACTACAAAATTCTTGATAATGAGGTAATATCTACACAACATTAGAGAAAACACCAGGGCTGACAAATCATGATCATGGGTGGCATAGTTACTTTCATGGGGATGGAACTACTGAGAGCCATACGAAATATTTGATATCTGATGCTTCAGAACACAACCTAACACCAGTGGCGAAGCATCGCAGAAAACAACACACTGAAATCCCTCTATTAGATGAAAAAGAACTGGAGGACTTAGTAACTTCTCATTTAGATACTCGAAAGATTTCTGACACTGATCAGTCCATATGAACTCGTGATCATTCCTGGTCAAACCTATCAGAGGAGTCATAACTCAAGATAAATCAACTACGAACCTCTTGTAGTAGCCTGTGAGACCATGGAAACTTCGTACCTCTGACACTGTCTTGGGGACTTCCCAAGATAAAACTTCTTTTATGTTCGATGGAATAAAAACTACTCTCTGACGAGACACATTATTTCCCAATAAATGGACTTCGCGAGCCCAAAAATCCCATTTCGATAACATCCCAAATAGATGATGTTGAAAAAGAACTCCAAAAATGTCGTGTAGTTTCTCCACATGCTCCTCCTAAAACGTGGAGTACATAAGGATTTTGTCAATGAAAACCATCATGAACTTTTCCCAGATCTCAATGAAAACTGTGTTCATCAATCCCACGAATACAACTGGAGCATTCATCACACCAAACGATATTAAAAAAACCCATAATGCCCATGATGACAATGGAAACTAGTTTTTGGGGTATCCTCATCCTTCACATGCATATGATGATATCCAAACAACAAGTCGACATTTGATAACCATCATGCAACCTTCAGTTGATCGAAAAAACCATCAATCCACAAAAGGGGATAGTGAATCTTCACTGTCACTTTGTATAAGGGACGATAATCGATTCAAAACCACAAAATGCCTTCAATATTGTTCACAAACCAAACCGGTGCACCCCATGGTGACACAGTTGGCTGAAAAAAATAGCACTATAATATACCGTGATGCTGTATACATAGCTCTCATAACTCATATGGGTTCATCCTATATGGGGACATAGAGATAGCAGACACTCCTAGTTGGAGCTCGATCCCATACTCAATCTCTTGTCGAGGGGGTAATGCTGAAACATTTTTAGGAAAGACATCAGGGTACTCTTATACAACCCTATCTAACACCAACTAATGAACCTATGAAGAACTCAGCATCAACTTAGCCATCATGGATGATATGTAAAAAATACACCACTGACTGATCCGAGGTTCTCAGTCGACATCAAACACCACAGGCTCCCCATCTGCATCGTGGAACACAACCTCCTCCTAAAGCATTCCATTATATCCCACACTGAATAAAATCAATCCATGCAAAGGATGACATCATATGGTTGTATTTTTAATAATAGAAAATATCCCCAAGAGCGGTGCTTCCCCAATACAAGCTCATAGTATCAACATACTTCAAACATGTCGGGTTGACCTCCAACTAGCGTAGTCAGTGCCAAGGGCACCAGAGGCCTCTCTACCACGAATCCCAATGCATGGAAAAGTGTTGGTGATATGAAGGAGTGTGTCACTCCTAAATCAAACTAGGCATACACTAAGGTAGAAAACAAGAAAATGCTAACTTGGACAATATCTGGATCACCACGTGCTGGAAATCCTAATGAATCAACCAGACACTGAACTCTTATATGGCCTATATGACCCTAATGATGACCACCACCATGGACACACTCTTCTCTCTGAGGATGGGGAGGATCACAAGGCTGTCCTCTGCAAGCCCCAACTACCCCATATTGATCCAAACCTGGTGAAACCCGCTGCTGCTGCCTCGGCTGGAACTGCCTCAACAAAGGAACCTAGAGTGGAACACATGGTGTACGATGATAGTTCTAAATGGTCGGTCACTCTCCATGTTAATGTGTCTGACCACCACAAGAAAAAGAAAAGTGTCTGATCTCTTTCCATTGGCCTGAGAGCTGCTGCCCCCAGAGAAACGAGATGTCGAGGGATGGGACCTACCCACGAAAAAATGGAATCTCTTCTGCCCTGAAAACTATGACCCTAGACCATAGCTCTGGTTCATAAGTAATACTAAAAAATTCCATCTCGTGATGATCTGGTTCTGGAAAATGTCCTCTCAATGACCTCGACCATTTCCAGCACCTCATGATATGTCTTCAGCAAAATGGGGTGACCTAGCATTTGATCTCTGGATGCAAATCCTCCTAGAAATTCCTCACCTTAGCCTACTCATCTAGAAATAGTTCTGAAGCATATCATAAAAGGTTTCTTAAAAGTATTCCAAACACTTGCATACTAGAGCTCCCCTGTCGAAGGGTATGAAGCCCCTAGAAACTGGATACCTTCACGTTTGAAGAATGAATATGGACTCTAAACATGTCTGAGAACTCCTCCCATAAGATCACTGACTCCTCAAGATCTCGGATGAATAGGAACCACCATTGCCTCGTTGCTCCATGTAGCATCATCACAACCCAAGAAACATAGTTCTCCTTCTGAGCACAGATCAAACTGAAGCATATCTCGACCTAATCCAATCTCTTTTCTGTGACTACATCTGATACGGGTCCCTTGTACTTTTGTAGACTCTAGCACTGAAACAATCGGAGTGTCCTCTTCCATGTGTCATCATCATCGACCTCTACCCTACAGTGATCTACTAGAACATCCTTCTGGACATATTTTATGTGATCCTGATGAGGACGTCGACCTGGAGACATACCTATAAAATAGAAAATAGTTAGAGCTCCTAATCCCAGATTATGGAACACTCGGCATAAATTAATTATTTGTTTTCTTTTATTCATTTTTTTATCTTATCCCAATGTCTATCCATTCAAGCACAATAACAAAGAATAATGATGTATGATAATTTCCTAGGCCTCTACCCTGAAACATGGATCCCCTCATTTAGTATCCATTGTAAATGTAATGGTTCGTGCATCAAATCACCTGTTTCCATAAATTCTTGTGTCTCAGCCAGTCTCTAGTGTTTACATCACTGGATAATCATGACTAACATTGATTCCCATCCAACCCATGCAACCTCACCTATTACTAACACAGAACAACATCCTATCCCTCATCCAAACATCTGAAACCACTCTGCCAGGACCCCCTCCCCACAATGTGTACCCCTAATGGTCTGGCAATGTGCGAAGGGAGATAATGACCCCAGAGTCTCACCTCCTGTAGGCCCCGGGTTGGTGACCAGTATTGAGGGTATAGTAAACACATAAATGGAATTCATTGCCCTCTAATAGAACACATACGAAAGAGAATGATAAGATAAACACCAACCAACTCCAACTCAAACAGAAATATAAATTAAATCCCATGTATAAATATGAAATGTCATGAAAAAATACTACAATAGTTAAGTAAAAACTTCAAAAACACAAAGGAATGTAAAAACATCAGCTACCATGAAGCCAAAACATCTCCAATAACCACAATCTAGTAAAAACCAACCTAATCTCCAACCTTCTGGAATTGACCAGAAAAATAGTTTATATGTACCCATAGGGTGAGTATAACTATATACTCAGTAGGATCCTCCTCAGAGCCTCTCATGAAAAAGTAATGAAAGTAGTCTAAAGCACAGTAAACAATAAGTGAAACAAACTTGTAACCAAAATAGATATACTATATTCCCAGCCTCACTAGGGATACTCTCACCAAGTATCGCATAAAAGATTATATAATATAATAAAGAATATCATGGGTACCCTGGTACTACTTCCCCACTAGTTTTCTGCATTTCCCCAACAGCCCACATTATAAGCATCTCTCTCAAAAAACGCTCGCTTGCAGACACCTGGGAGAATCACCAAAACATGCACCTCATGTATCAAAAGCACCACATCCACGTATGGAAAGTAACTATGTAGATTTAGGGAGGCACGACAGCTAGCATAATATGTATGATATATCAAAAATTATATCTCAATCCATTACAGCCCATACACCATGTAAAGATCCTCAACCCACCATAGCCTATACATGTTATACCATTAGTACCCCATAAGAATCCATATCCATAATATATTTTTCTGATTAGCAATAAGAAATTATATCCCTAAATAAACATATATGGTGAAAACTATCCTATCTACCTACCAGCACATGTAACAAGAAATTGAAGAGAGTGGGGCCAACGGGTGGTGTTAACCATCTATCCTTCCAGTGGAATGTTGAGGAAAACACCCCCAATGGCTCAGAATCCCTAGGGTGTTAGTTTTCCTAACATAAAGGTTGGAGTAGCATATAGAAACACAAAAATTACATAATATACTATAGCTTATAACCATAGTATGGGAATAACCTAATATTAGTGTCAACTATAGCTAACACCTATATGACTCCCGACTACCACTTCCATGACTAGTAATCCTATAAACAAACAACCATTTAAAGAAATTTAATTCATTACATCGTTCCCTTTTTATCAGTTTCAATTTTCGTTAATTAATTTGTCAAAAATTAAATAACCATTAAAAATTTCCACATTATATTTCAATACAATCAATCCCAAATTTTATTGTTCCTTTAAATTGAATCCTCGGCATTGCATCCCAGCAATCTCTTAGCCCATGTGTTAACATCATTTATTCAATCATTTATTAACAACATTATTTCTTTCCCATATTCCAATTCATTATAGAAAAACATTCTAATCTATTGACACAAGAGGGCTCAACATGTTGAGTAAATGAACTACTCATTGAGTCTTTACCACCTATAGTTAGATTGTAGACCCATCCTCTTTTATGAAGCTAAATAGAGAAATCATGTGGAAAACCCCACATGCCTTCTCCCCTTTTGGAAGTAGGGTAAGCATTACCAGCTTCCTTAAGTAGTGGGGAATATAATGAAGTTAAACAACCAACAAGAAATAGAAAGCATCCAAACATTCACATCCAATCCGTTCCAATATCTATGGCATTTTCTCTGACTCCCACATGCATTATGTGATGCATCTTGCCACTCAAGGTGTCAACTGATACCATAACCAATGGGACTCCCTAGCCCAACATATCACAATAGCCTTCAAGGCCCAAATCACAACACAAGCAGCAGGAAAACAAAAATCATATCAATTGGTCTCTTGGCCCTTAAACAAGAAAGATGGTAGCATAGAACCCTACAAGGAATTATCTTTTTTCAAAAAACCAGTTCATTAATCCATATTGAATTAACCGATTTATTATTTGTAGGTTCCAATTTTAAAAAACCTAAAAAGTAAGCTATCAAAAAATGATTAAACATGCTTACTAATTCAATCAAATTACAAAAACAACAACTAGATTCATTGATATGCCTATTTATATTTATCCAATAAATTATCAATTAATTACAGCATTACATTCATTACCAATTTCCAATAAGAAAGAAAAACTATACACAGAAAGCATAAATTTCACACTATCTAGCAAAACAATAGGTAATTACATTCTATTGATATCAATTTATTTATCCAACTCAAATATTTAATATGTAAATTCCATTATGATCTGGTGTGGTAAAACATTCTAACTATATAGTTTCATGTAAACGAATGGAGAAGAAAAAAATCCCCTACCTCAAATGATTCTTGACATTCTTTATAAAAGAACCATCCGCACAACGAGTTACGATCTCTTCCCCCATGACAACTGTATCCACCCAAGGATGCAGAGACACCACAACACTGGTCAAAATCCATGAAAAGCCCATTACGGAAATATAGATAAAATTCCATAAAAAGACTTGGAGAAACATAAGGAGATATACCCAAAAGAATGATGATATATCATACCTTATATCAAAGATCAATCGATACATCTTGGTTGCACCGAAAATAGAGGGAAACCAATCCATGGAGGAATCTTTTGATCACACAACTCCTATAGGTTGCAATAGAAGGAATGAGAATCTCACACCCGAGGACAAGGAGGAAGATCTAAGGAGGATTATATCTTGTCCATTTAGTATATTTAATGGATCAATGGTTTATGAGAAGCTAGATTTTCATGTCAAGTTGATCACACTAAACCACACTGTTTGAACAAGTAAAAGTATATAGTGCCTTAGAAGAAATAATAAAGGAGTAATGGCATTTGAATCGGCCTTAGATTCCATAAAACAAGGCTTCAAATGCATTTTACATTAATGGAAATGTGAAAAAGGTGAAACTATAGGATGATGGAAACAATATTCATAAAGAAAAAATTTGGAAAAAAATAGAGGCTACAGTTGGAACTCACCATTCATGAAACAATGTTTATGAACTCAATATTTGGAAAAGGAAATAGAGGCTATTGTTAGACCACACCATTATGGAAACATTTTTCATGAACTTGTAATTTGATGAAGGAAATTGAGGCAATTGTTCGACCTCTTTGTTCTGGAAACATTATTCATGAACTCAATATTTGGCAAAAGAAATAGAGGATACTGTTGGACCTCACCATTTCAGAAACACTATTCCTGAACTCAAAATTTGTAAAAGGAAATAGAGGCTACCGTTGGACCTCACCATTATGGAAACTCTTTTCTTGAATTCAAAATTTATAAAAGGAAATAGAGGCTTTTGTTTGACTTCATCATTCTGTAAAAACTATTCCTGAACTAAATATTTGAAAAAGGAAATAGAGGCTACTGTTAGACCTCACCATTCTCGAAACACTATTCATGAACTCAAAATTTGGAAATGGAAATAGAGGCTACCGTTGGAAATCACCATTCGAGAAACACTATTCATGAACTCAAAAATTGGCAATGGAAATAGAGACTACCATTTACGTTCATCGTTCTGGAAACATTGTTCACATAAGGGTACCATTGTATTGTTCACATAAGGCTATCATTTCACTATTCACATAAGGCTACCATTTCACTGTACACATAAGGCTACCATTGAACTATTCTCATAAGGCTACTGTTGTACTATTCATAGAACTGGAAACACTATTCACAGAACTAGAAATTTGGAAAAGTGTTGGGTATATGTCAACATGACCTCTCGAAACACCTTAGACACCAGATTTCAGCAAGGGAATTGACCAGAGTTACCCGAGAAATTAAAAAGTAGACACTTATTTTTTGAATGGATATATACATGTTCTTATGTTGTCTCTTGTACATAGTAATTGGGAGGAAAGAACCATGAAAGTGCTCAGGATGCTCGTAGAGATCTCCATTGTGTTTTCTTCAATTCATTACTTTTATATTGAAATGTAAAGTATGTTGTTTGTTATATTTTTCCCTTGTGTGTGATCATATAGCATGAAAAAAAGTAATATATGTAATTGCAAATAATTTATATTCACTTAAGAATACTTTTTTCATCCACTGATTTAACATTGATTTAAATTGTATTTAATGTTACATTCATTTTACTCTATGTTTACTGATGAGTAATATGAGTATGAGGGTATAATCACCCCACTGAACAACCTTCACATCCCTGCTACTTGTCAATAGCTTATAGCATAGAGGGAGTTGAACATGAGGCCATGTAGTGACCAGTCCTGCTACTATTTTTATAGTAAGCTAGGTCGGGATGTTACAAAATCAAAAGACAATGAGTATCCAATTATGGAAAATAAAAAAATATATAGTTAGTATTTTTTATAATGAAGAAATGTTTTATCTATGAAAATTCAATTCATATAAATATGTCATATAATTTCTTAAAACTGTGACATAATGAACAACTAAGTATTATGTCATCATTAAACCTATGTTTTCCACTTATGTGATTATAATTTTGAAAATCTAACATTCATGATTATGCTCAGTATGTTTTTTGGATTCTGATGTGACAAATATAATATTCGATGAATAGTAACATACCCTTATGAATAGTAATGTTACCCTTATGAATAGTTACATTCCCCAATGAATAGTAACCCTACATATGATAGTATATAAATTTTATTCAAGTGGATAGACGAAATACAAATATCATGGAATATGAAAATAAATGTTTTAATATTTATTTTATTCGTGTAAATTTTCATTTTATTTAAATAGTTAATTAATCATATTTAATTTTTTTTTGAAAAATCGATTTTATTTTTGGATTCAACTGATGGAAAAATTGTTAGGGTTATTTTTTTTGATTTTTTCTAAAATAATATAATTTTTTGTGAATTGTAAAATACGCTAATTTATGATAAATTCTAAATACAAGAATTAAGAAGTCATTAGCAGATTTATGGCAGATTTAAGGCCATTATATAGAACTCACACGCACACAATACATTCTATGTTCAAAATAATCATTACTATTTATTTCCTTTTGGAAAAATATCATACTAATGATTAAAATATTAAGAAAACCCTCCTCCCCTCCAGTATAAATACCACCCATCCTTACCTCTTCTCATCACTCCACTCATGCTTTGTGCCAAGCCAAACATCTTCCAAAATCTCTCATCAAGATCCTCCACCATGTCCGACAACCCTTAGTCTCTTAAAAATTCTAATCCAAGAGGCCTTACGGAGGATTCAAGAGGTAATCCCCCCCCCCCCCGCACTCTCTCTTTTCATTTAATTTCCTTTCAATTTTAGGCTATTTTATTAAATATCTCCCCACCAATACTCATCCTCATGGTATAATAACTCATGTATAATACATATAATTGAATTTCATGATAATAATTAGAAAATATTTCATCCAAACCCCTTCTCATCTTTTTTTAATTTATTATATAAAATAAAGTTTGCGAGGTGTTAGTTTATCTCTTTCAAGGAAGATATGTTTTCATTTCACTTTACTACCTTGAAATTTTTCCATTCAACAAATTTATGGTTGAAACAATCTATTTTATATTTATTATAACCTGTTTAATGTTCTGTAACTATCTTATGTACATATTACTATAGTTTTGAACAAAATAAGTTTGTTGTGGCTGAAAAACCGCTCAAATTAACCCAAATAACCAACATTAAATTCTTATGTAATGATCCATTAACATGGTATATAAAAAACAATTACAAGAAAATTTCATGTTTTCTAACATAATTAATAACACATAATTAAAAATATGGATGTTTATCCATTTCTTAATTGTACTTCCATTCATGAATACAAGTGAACCGTTCGAGGAATCTATAAAAACAAACGTTCCCGGACATCAAAATCGAACCACATAACCCATTAAAATGTCCATGAGTTAATTAAAAAAAAGTATAATAAATAAATTTAAACTATAAGAGTTATTTTATGTATTAATTAACAAACCTATTTTTTTATTCACGTCATTAATAACTAGGGAAGAAAACATCCAGACATAAGGTAATAGATCCTCTCCATTTCACTTTTATTCAAGAATGTCCTCTATGCTATTTTATTTTATGTGTAATCCCTAATGGTGGGGATGATTTAGAACCTCCCCATCACTTACCTCAATATGTATATGTGATGAGAATCCCCGTTCTATCTTATTAATTCCACTTAAGTACACCTGATACCACGCCAATAATCAGTAAGGAATTCTACCCAAACCGCCATTATCCCTTTGAGTTGCTCTATCATTCTTTTTACGCAAATGAATTTGTCAGTTCATTTTATTTAAAACCTAAAAATTCAGATTATATTCTCTAAAATCATGTGTCAAGATCGAAACCTCAATTTATTTTGGGGTTATGTTAGCTTTTATGTGATTTCCTCTTTGATACTTCCCAATAAGAGAACTCATTTTAAGGGGACTTCCAAAAATTTTACTCAAATTCAAGTACACTATATCCCATGTTTAAAGCCACCATTTTATTTATAAAATCATAATTTTTATTATTAAAACCTCATTCATTCATGTTTTGTTTTATATAAAATATTGTTCTATTTTCTATTTTAAAATCTCTATATATTTTTCTTTAAAACCTAAAAAAATGTTTTAATGATAAAATTTCTCAAATAAATTCCTAACATGTGTTCAATTATGATTAACATCACATACCATGATATAATCCGACATACCTAATGAACTTGCATGTATTTTCTAATTCATCTATTTCATGTACACTTTTTAATGATACACCCATTGGTTATGCTTTATGTCGTGATTGTGATACACAATCCTTTCCACATGTAACCCATATGTTTATGGAAGATGGATTGTGTATGATTATTTATATGGACATATTATTCATGAAATGTAAAATGGGTTTATCCTAATAGTGCTTCAATTCAATGGGTATATTAGAGTCTCATAAGACATTATGTGCAACTGTCATAGAAATTAGCCTTCTCTTTTGCTACTATGTGCAATGGTCTTGGCAGTTAGCCTTGGATTATGCTACTATGGGAAACAATATTCGAGGTTAACATTGAATCACAATAAATTCACGTTTTTTGATTCTACAAAATTACTATGAATCCATGTTTATAAAATAACTTATTTATATGTTATGATTATATAGGTTAAATTCCTTTTTATATCATCATGACATACCTTCATCCCTTCTGATAATGCTTTATTATTATGGTTATTCATTTATTGGGATACTTTTCTCATCCCATTGTTCATGTATTCCCTATGGAAACCAACTTTCATGTTTTAGAACAATGAATGTTAGGATCTCAATTTGAATATTAAATAAATATGTGTTTTAGTCTCTTGACTTTAGTTTAATATACGTACTTTTCAAAGATAGTAGACATCATGATACATGGATTATACTATGTTGTATAATTATACTTAAAATAATGTAATATATTATGTATATGTACATGGTTTCTATATATGGAATCTAAGGATGTTCTATTTACATTTTGAGATTAGGAATATAGAACTTTAGTGGGAACCTTAATGATGAGACTATGTACAAGAAAACCTCCCTAAATTTTTGTTATTATAGAGTAAGTGGTTTATTAAAAAAATACATACCATAATGGATACTAATGGGTATAAGTTGCTATGGAAAAAATTTACCTACAAGTGAAACATATGCCAAGGATTTTTGGGCCAGAATCGGGGTATCCTGGTACACAACAACAGGCCTTGTTTCACTTTTGGTTTGACACTATCAGGGGATATGCTTTGGTAATTTAATGATATTAGTACAAAAAATTCTTAAAGGAATAAAAAATCCCATAAAAATGTATGTTATGAAATAAATTTAGGATAAAATTGATTTAAACCTAATGAATCAATTATTAGGATATACTTATCCTTTACTTGTTTATACTTTTATGTTCAAAATATTCCATTATATATTCAATAAATATGTATTCAATCCCTTTAATTGTACATTATTTTTTTTGTTAATGGTGGGAAATTGAAGAACACATTCCAACGACCAGTGTGATAGGAAATGTGAAGATTTCCTTAATGATATGCCTTATATGATTGGAATGGGTGCTCAAAACTATAAGAATGTACATGCTCAGTTGGACAATGTTATGAATAATAACATGAATCATATATAACGCCCTCCTCCTCCACAGAAAGTATAAGGCCCCATCCTTAAACCATACTTAATATTGAATTAAATGAATAATTCACATTGAGGATCTTTTCAGGTTTAGAGTTTTAGAGAATTAGAACATAACTATTACATCTCAAAAGATTACAAAGTAGACACTTCTACTATGTTTCCATAAAATAAAAACTCTTAAAAAGAAACATGTCTAGTTCCAAGTTTTATATAGCATGACTTTCCCTTGATCCCATCCTTGAACCTATTCCACATTAGGTCCTGTGAAAAAAATTTCAAAAAAACTTGGGGTGAGCATAAAAAGCTTAGTAAGGTATACAAAAAGAATGAAAACTCTTATTTTTTCAAACATCAAGTAAACCATGTATACTTTATCAAAGTAATACCTTCACCTTTATGAAGTAGTAAAAAAAACTCTTCACTGAATAAAATATCATTACTTACCTTTTTGTAACCAAAGGATTACCATAAAACCCATATAAAGAACACATAACATATATAAAGGTAACTTGGGACATAAACATACTTAAGTGGAATAACCATACGGTCGACTTCCACACATATCACTTAATGGAATACCCATACGGCCAACTTCCATACATACTTAATGGAATATCCATACGGCCGACTTCCATACCCAATGCATTGGAGGTTATAACGTAACCACTCGTCCTAGTATTCATGGCACCACCCGTCATATGGTTTATCACGTAACCACTCGTCAAATGTCCAAGTACCAATATAAAATCATAAAACATAAAAACAATATAAAGGAATGATAACATTTCCACATTTCAATCACAATATATCATTTAAATACATTGAAATTACAGAATCCTTTATCAAAACCATTTTCATTACCAAAATACATAAAAGATTACATGGTATTTATTTTATTTTAAAAACATTACGGCTTGTTGAGGAAGCCAAAGACCAAATAATACTCGCGGCGGTGGAAAAGGTCATTGTCACCGCGTCCGTTAAAAAAACATTCCTTTTTGTCGTTTAATAAAATGCTTCGTAGAAAAATATTCCATTTGTATAAAAGTAAAAGTCAATGGGGTTTATACACCGTATAAAAGAAATTTGTGTATAAAACGAAATATGCCTCAATGAAAGGAGATTCAGACGTATTCCCTTACCTCGGGTCCGACTTGACTTGATTGTTCTTTAACGTCCTGAATAATAAACTTGAGTTAATTTATACTTTATTAAGAACCTTTTTAAAGTTCATTATTCCTTTTATATCACTTATTTCCATGTTATAAACATTATGTATTCATTTAAGTTAATAATGTTTGTTTTGTCGATATTTGGTTCTTAAGTCGAAAGTGGACTTCTTACAATTACATGTTGTTCGTGTGGTCAAAGGTTCTTTATATCCAGAATGAAATTCCTGATTTGGATAGAATATATATCATATATATCCATCATATACTTGTATTTATAATATTACATAATCATTTAGAGGTAAGAAATGAAATACACCGTTCCTGGAGACGGTAAGTCGTACGTATGCATGAACGCTACTTTCATTTCTTTGCCATATTAATGGAATTAAAATTAAATGAGAGGTTTGTATATTTTAATTCCAGAATTATATTAATCATTTAGATGTATCATTCATTATATATATCTATTATATACATGTACTTTTAATAGTACATTACATTTGGGGATAAGAAATGAAATTCACCGTTCATGGAGACGGTAAGCCGTACGTACGCATGAATGCTACTTTCATTTCCATCTCATACTTTAATGGAAAGAAATAATAATGATATAGAGGTATATTATAATTCCCGTATAACATCATATATAATAACTTTAAATCCATCCTTTATACGTCCCACATATGGCATTAATGAATCACATCACTTTGAGGGGGCGGTAGTCCGCACATCCTTAAATGAAGATATCGTGTTTACCCATAATGGAAACCATAAAGGTATGCCCAAAATGAAAAATACATAAGATTAAGGAAAACATAAACATATTATATATCATATATAAATATAGTTTCATCTTAATGTCTACCTTTGAAGGTGTTAAAAGAATGTTGAACAATCATCGTTTCGGGAGGCAGAAATTCACCATCCACGGAAACAGTATGTTCTTTAACCGTTAGATGTAGGTATGTGTAAGTGTATCTAGAATCCTTCTTATAACAAAATCCTAGTATATTGAGGATACTGGATTTGTTACAAAATAAAATAATAAAAAGATTTTAGGGGGTTGGAGATGCAAAATAAAACAAAAGGACTCAAAAGAAGACATTACCTTAAAATCGGGTAATTCTCTTAGATTTGAGCTCAAAGGCTTCTTTGGGAAGACGTCTGCCCAAAGTGAGGCTTCAAGGAGTAATAGAGGTATGTGGAGAGCCAAAATGGGCAGGTTTTGGCCGAGCCAAAGGCTTTGGGAGTGTGGGTAAGGAGGTAGAGGTGGGGCCTTTTATAACAGAAGATGAGGGGCACTCTTGTAATGTTACAAAATGTTACTTTATTTTCAAAAGAGTTTCGGATTTTAAAGGTCCCACATTGATGTATTTCGAGGGTAAGGTGATAAGGGTTTGAAATCCACCCATCCAATAGATTTTGGCCATGTTTAGGTCTTATATTTTACATTATCATTCCATTTTATTTAAATCGTTAAATAATGAGGTCATCGCTGCATCATCATGGTGTCATAAATAATTTGATTTATTTAATGTCTAAAAATTATAAAAAAATCATGATGTACGAAATCTTTTTATCTTTCGAATGAATATTTATAGTCAAACATATGACTTTTATAACCCCATATAAAAATTGTTTTACTAAAACATCTCATGTGTGTGTCATTTTTACTTTAACATTAAATAAAAAGTTATTTATGTCATTTCCCAACCAAAGTGGCTCCATGGGGTCCCCAAGTTGACCCATGGCTTGCCTTGGTCGGCCATGACACATCCAATAAGGGTAGGACATGTGTCAAAGTATTTTTCATTTTATTATAATATCATTTTTTCATTAAATTGCACTAATTACCTCTAATCGCGATTAAAAACTTAATAAGTTACTATTCACCAAAAAAATTATTTTAATCTCATTGAACCTCATTTTACTTCTTAATGAAGACCATGTATTTCAGATTTTTGAAATTCAAAACACAGAAGTGGTAAAATTTCATTTAAACGAAAAATCAGTTTTTATAAGTACCACTTAGTGGTTTCACTATTCATCAAAAATTGAAGTTTTTCAGAAAAATACCAAATATTCACCCTAAGCTATATTTGATATTCCGAATTCCAAAATGAAGTCTATTTTAAAAAATTCAAAACATATAAGTCAAATTAATTAATTTAATAATTAATTCCCGTTGTCATAGCAAATAGCATGTTTTTATGAAACAATAAGTATCAAAAGATTGACACTAGTTTAAGTCTGATTTCAAAGTGAAATTAATTCCAACGACCACTATTGGATTTAATGGTAAAAATATATTCAAATTTTACTTTAAACCCAATTAAAAAGATAATATAATCATATAAATAAATTATATTAAAAAGAGGTTTTGAATTAAAATAAAGCATTTTACACTATTCATTAAAAAAATGAACATTATCGGAAAAATACCAAAAATTTACACAAAGTAAAATTTGATGTCCCGATTCTAAAGAAGAGTTTTATTTGGTCCAATAGAATTCATAAGAGTGATCAAACTATATTTAATGACAGTTCTCCATCAAAAGGCGATAAGTGAACCTTTAGTGAAAATTAAGGTATAAAAGCCTAAAATTGAATTCTTTCCATATTTTCAGCCTTTATCTTTTATTGGATAAATGTAAAAACATTTAAAAAACATATATAATCATATTTTAGTTATTTCTATACATTCCTGCCAATACAACGGCTACATGTTAACTACCATTTAAAATAATATTATTATATTACTAGTGTGCAACGTAAGATTTCAATAAAACTCTTTGTTGCGTAAAGAAACCCCTTTAAAGTGAAATTAATATTTAATTCATAAAATTTCATAAATATGAAAATTATTTATTCTTTATTTACCTGGGATGTTACATCCTTCCCCCTTTTGGGAATTGCATCCTCGCAATTTTATTCACTTATCAAAATAAGTGGGGGTATTTATCCCTCATAGCATTTTCAGATTCCCACATTGCCTCTTCAACCATATGGTTTTTCCACAAAACTTTTACCTGGTGGATTACCTTATTTCGTAACACTTTCTCCCTGTGGTCAAGAATCTGGACTGGTTTATCTTCATAAGAGAGATTCTCTTCCAACTAAACTACCTCTGGACTCAAAACATGAGATGGATCTGGAATATACTTCCTCAACATCGAAACATGAAAAACATTGTGTACCTGAGATAAACTCGGAGGTAAATCCACTCTGTATGCAACTGATCCAACTCTCTCCAGAATTTAATATGGTCCAATGAACCTTGGACTCAGCTTTCATTTCTTACCAAATCTCATCACACTTTTCCATGGAGAAACCTTGAGAAAAACATGATCACCTACCTCGAAAGATAGATCCTTCCTCCGGTTATCCGCATAACTCTTCTGCCTGCTTTGAGTTGTTCTCATGTGTTTCTGAATCAACTGAACTTTTTCTGCCATATCTTCTACCAATTCTGGTCTCATCAGCTTCCTTTCACCCACTTCATCCCAAAATGATGGAGTTCGACACCGCTTCCCATATAATGCCTCAAATGGTGCCATCTGTATACTGGAATGAAAACTGTTATTATAAGAAAACTCAACCAAAGATAGATGTTGGTCCCAAATTCCCTGATAATCCATCGAACAAGCTCGTAGCATATCCTCCAAGGTCTAAATTGTTCGTTCTGACTGCCCATCTGATTGAGGATGAAAAGCTGTACTAAAATTTAATTCAGTACCCAACGACTTCTGAAGGCCTTTCCAGAAGTTAGAAGTAAACCTGGGATCATGATCGGACACAATGGAGAGAGGAACTCCATGTAACCTGACTATCGCCTTATGATACAAACGGGAAAGTTGATCTGGGGAAAAAGTATCTTGTATAGAAAAGAAATGAGCAGATTTAGTCAAGCGATCAACAATAACCCAGATTTCATTACTACCTCGAGATGTCTTCGGTAATCCCACAACAAAGTCCATGGATATGTTTTCCCATTTCCACTCTGGCACTGGTAAAGGCTGAAGCATCCCTTTCGGTAACTGCCGCTCTGCTTTAACCAATTGACATGTCAAACACTTTACAGTAAAATCAGCAATATCTCTTTTCATAACATCCCACCAGTAATACTCTCGCAGATCTCTGTATATCTTAGTACTACTAGGATGAACTGAAAACGGAGAACTATGAGCTTCACATAATAACTCTCTCTTCAACTGTGAATCACAAGGCACAAACAATCTCTTCACAAATCTCAAAACACAATCACTATCAATGTTGAATTCAGGCAACTTACCCTTCTGAACCAGCTCTACCTTTTTCTGCAACTCACTGTCTTGCTTCTATGCTTGCTTGATTCTGTCTGATAGAGAAGATTTCACTGATACCTAAAACAAAACAGAAGGACATCCATAACCAACAACTTCTATGCCAAACTTCATCAAATCCTTATCCAAGGGATCACGTTCCAAACGCAACATTGTTATTGAAGAATTACTCTTTCGACTCAAAGCATCATTCACTTTATCTGCTTTTCTCGGATGGTAATTAATTGTACAATCATAATCCTTGATTAATTCCAGCCATATCCTCTGTCTCATGTTTAACTCTTTCTGAGTGAATATATACTTTAAAATTTTTTGATCAGTATATATTGCACACTTTACTCCATACAAATGATGCCTCCAAATTTTTAAAGCGAAAACAACAGCAGCTAATTCCAAATCATGTGTAGGGTAATTTACCTCATGAGTTTTCAACTGTCATGAAGCATAAGCAATTACCTGATCATTCTTCATTAGGATGAAACCAAGTCCTTTCAACGAAGGATCAGTGTATATAAAAAACTCACCATTCTTGGAAGGAAGTGCCAAAACTGGAGCATTCACCAATCTTCTTTTCAACTCCTGAAAACAATCATCACATTCTATTGTCCAGATGAACTTAACACCTTTACGAGTTAGCTTAGACATTGGACTAGATAACCGTGAAAAATTTTCAACAAACCTTCGGTAGTAACCTGCCAAACCAAGAAAACTATGAATCTCAGTAACATTTGTGGGTCTTGGCCATTCTTCAACAACTTTTGTTTTAGCAGGATCAACAGTTATGCCATCTTTTGAAACAATGTGACCAAGGAAAGAAATTTGTTGTAACCAAAACTCACACTTGCTGAATTTTCCATATAGTTTATTTTCTTTTAAGGTTTGCAAGATAACCCTTAAATGACTTTCATGCTCCTATTTACTTTTAGAAAACACCAAAATATCATCGATGAAAACAACCACATTTTTCACCTGAGTCAACTGAGCCATCACTGCAACAAACTGTTTAGTTCTGATTCTGTCCATCTCAGGATACTGATTTGAAAGGTCATTTCCCTATGTATGCCTTCCCAGAAAAGTTGTTCTGTTTCCTCTATGAAAAACCATTCTGAACATAGAAATATCTTAGGCGAAGCAACATGGTAATCCGTAAATGCTATATCATTTCAATCATATTATAATTTAACACTTTTCTAACTCCTAAAGATGTCTAAACCGACCTTTGATACCAACTATAAGGCCCCAGCCTTAAACCTTACTTAATATTGAATTAAATGAATAATTCACATTGAGGATCTTTTCAGGTTTAGAGTTTTATATAATTAGAACATAACTTTTACATCTCAAAAGATTATAAAGTATACACTTCTACTATGTTTCCATAAAATAAAAACTCTTTAAAAGAAACATGTCTAGTTCCAAGTTTTATATAGAATTACTTTCCCTTGATCCCATCCTTGACCCTATTCCACATTAGGTCCTGTGAAAAACATTTCAAAAAAACTTGTGGTGAGCATAAAAAGCTCAGTAAGGTATACAAAAAGAATGAAAACTGTTAGTTTTTCAAACATCAAGTAAACCATGTATACTTTATCAAAGTAATACCTTCACCTTTGTGAAGTAGTAAAAAAAACTCTTCATTGAATAAAATATCATTAATTACCTTTTTGTAACAAAAGGATTACCATAAAACCCATATAAAGAACACATAACATATATAAAGGTAACTTGGGACATAAACATACTTAAGTGGAATAACCATAGGGTCGACTTCCACACATATCACTTAATGAAATATCAATACGGCCAACTTCCATACATACTTAATGGAATAGCCATATGGAAGACTTACATACCCAATACAATGGAGGTTATAACGTAACCACCCGTCCTTGTATTCACGGCACCACCCGTCATATGGTTTACCACGTAACCACCTACCAAATGTCCAAGTACCAATATAAAATCATAAAACATAAAACCAATATAAAGGAATGATAAAATTTCCACATTTCAATCACAATATATCATTTAAATACATTGACATAACATAATCCTTTATCAAAACCATTTTCAATACCAAAATACATAAAAGAGTATATGGTATTTATTTTATTTTAAAAACATTACGGCTTGTTGAGGAAGCGAAAGACCAAATAATACTCGCGGCGGCGGAAAAGGTCGTTGTCACTGCGTATGTTAAAAAAACATTCCTTTTTGTCATTTAGTAATACACACGTAGAAAAATATTCCTTTTGTATAAAATTAAAATTCAAAGGGGTTTATACACCGTATAAAAGAAAGTTGTGTATAAAACGAAATATGCCTCAATGAAAGGAGATTGAGACGAAGTCCCTTACCTCAGGTCCAACTTGACTCGATCGTTCTTTAACGTCCTGAATAATAAACTTGAGTTAATTTCTACTTTATTAATAACCTTTTTAAAGTTCATTATTCCTTTTATATCACTTATTTCCATGTTATAAACATTATGTAACCATTTAAGTTAATAATGTTTTTTTTGTCGATATTTGGTTCTTAAGTCGAAAGTGGACTTCTTACAATTACATGTTGTTCGTGTGGTCAAAGGTTCTTTATATCCAGAATGACATTCCTGATTTGGATAGAATATATATCATATATATCCAGAATATACTTTTATTTATAATATTACATAATCATTTACAGGTAAGAAATGAAATGCACCGTTCATGGAGACGATAAGTCGTACGTACGCATGAACGCTAGTTTCATTTCTTTTTCATATTAATTGAATTAAAATTAAATGAGAGGTATGTATATTTTAATTCCAGAATTATATTCATTATTTAGATGTATCATTCATTATATATATCCATTATATACATGTACTTTTTAAGAGTACATTACATTTTGGGATAAGAAATGAAATGCACCGTTCATGGAGACGGTAAGTCGTACGTACGCATGAACGATACTTTCATTTCCATCTCATACTTTAATGGAAAGAAATAATAATGATATAGAGGTATATTATAATTCCAGTATAACAACATATATAATAACATTAAATCCATCCTTTATACGTCCCACATATGGCATTAACGAATCACACCACTTTGAGGGGGCGGTAGTCCGCACTTCCTTAAATGAAGATATCGTGTTTACCCATAATGGAAACCATAAATGTATACACAAAATGAAAAATACAGAAGCTTAAGGAAAACATAAACATATTATATATCATATATAAATATATTGTCATCTTAATGGCCACCTTTGAAGGTGTTAAAAGAATTTTGAACAATCATCGTTTCAGGAGGCAGAAATTCACCATCCACGGAAATAGTATGTTCTTTAACCATTAGATGTAGGTGTGTGTAAGTGTATCTTGAATCCTTCTTATAACAACATCCTAGTATATTTAGGATACTAGAGTTTTTACAAAATAAAATAATAAAAAGAGTTTTGGGGGTTGTAGAAGCAAAATAAAACAAAATGACTCAAAAGAAGACATTACCTTAAAATCGGGTAATTCTCTTAGATTTGAGCTCAAAGGCTTCCTGGGGAAGACTTCTTCCCAAAGTGAGGCTTCAAGAAGTAAAATAGTTATGTGGAGAGCCAAAATGGACAGGGGTTGGCCGAGCCAAAGGCTTTGGGAGTGTGGGTAAGGAGGTAGAGGTGGAGGCCTTTTATAAGAGAAGATGAGGGGCACTCTTGTAAAGTTACAAAATGTTACTTTATTTTCAAAAGAGTTTCGGATTTTAAATGTCCCACATTGATTTATTTCGAGGGTAAGGTGATAAGGGTTCGAAATCTACCCATCCAATAGGTTTTGTCCATGTTTAGGTCTTATATTTTACATTATCTTTCCATTTTATTTAAATCGTTAAATAATGAGGTCATCGCTGCATCATCATGGTGTCATAAATAATTTAATTTATTTAATGTCTAAAAATTATAAAAAAAACATTCATGATCTAGGAAATCTTTTGAGAATATTTATAGTAAAAAATATGACTTGTATAGCCCCATATAAAATTTGTTTTAGTAAAATATCTCATGTGTGTGTCATTTTTACTTTAACATTAAATAAAAAGTTATTTTTGTCATTTCCCAACCAACGTGGATCCATGGGGTCCCCAAGTTGACCCATGGATTTTCTTGGTCAGCCATGACACATCCAATAAGGGTAGAACATGTGTCAAAGTATTTTCATTTTATTATAATATCATTTTTGCCTTAAATTGCACTAATTACCTCTAATCGCGATTAAAAACTTAATAAGTTACTATTCAGCAAAAAATTATTTTCATCTCATTCAACCTCATTTTACTTCTTAATGAAAACCATGTATGTCAGATTTTTGAAATTCAAAACACATAAGTGGTAAAATTTCATTTAAATGACAAATTAGTTTTTATAAGTACCACTTAGTGGTTTCACTATTCATCAAAAATTGAAGTTTTTCAGAAAAATACCAAAAATTCACCCTAAGCTATATTTGATATTCCAAATTTAAAAATGAAGTCTATTTTAAAAAATTCAAAACATATAAGTCAAATTAATTAATTTAATAATTAATTCCCGCTGTCATAACAAAGAGCGTGTTTTTATGAAACAATAAGTATCAAAAGATTGACACTAGTTTAAGTCCGATTTCAAGGTGAAATTAATTCCAACGACCACTATTGGATTTAATGGTAAAAATACATTCAAATTTCACTTTAAAACCAATTCAAAAGATAATCTAATCATATAAATAAATTAGATTAAAAAGAGGTTTTGAATTAAAATAAATCATTTTACACTATTCATAAAAAAATGAACTTTGTCGGAAAAATACCAAAAATTTACACAAAGTAAAATTTGATGTCCTGATTCTAAAGAAGAGTTTTATTTGGTCCAATAGAATTCATAAGAGTGATCAAACTATATTTAATGACAGTTCACCATCAAAAGGCGATAAGTGAACCTTTAGTGAAAATTAGGGTATAAAATCCTAAAATTGAATTCTTTCCGCATTTTAAGCCTTTATATTTTATTGGATAAATGTAAAAACATTTAAAATATATATATAATCATATTTTAGTTATTTATATCCATTTCCGCCAATACAACGGCTACATGTTAACTACCATTTAAAATAATATTATTATATTACTAGTGTGCAACGTAAGATTTCAATGAAACTCTTTGTTGTGTATAGGAACCCCTTTAAAGTAAAATTAATATTTAATTCCTATATATTCATAAATATGAAAATTATTTATTCTTTATTTACCTGGGATGTTACATCCTTGCCCCCCTTTTGGGAATTGCGTCCTCGCAATTTTATTCACTTATCAAAATAATTGGGGGTATTTATCCCTCATAGCATTTTCAGATTCCCACGTTGCCTCTTCAACCATATGGGTTTTCCACAAAACCTTTACCTAGTGGATTACCTTATTTCATAACACTTGCTAACTGTGGTCAAGAATCTGGACTGGTTATTCTTCATAAGAGAGATTCTCTTCCAACTGACCTACCTCTGGACTCAAAACATGAGATGGATCTGGCATACACTTCCTCAACATCGAAACATGAAAAACATTGTGTACCTGAGATAAACTCGGAGGTAAAGCCACTCTATATGCAACTGATCTAACTCTCTCCAGAATTTTATATGGTCCAATGTACCTTGGACTCAGCTTTCCTTTCTTACCAAATCTCATCACACTTTTCCATGGAGAAACCTTGAGAAAAACATGATCACCTACCTCGAAAGATAGATCCTTCTTCCGGTTATCCTCATAACTCTTCTTCCTGCTTTGAGTTGTTCTCATGTGTTTCTGAATCAACTGAACTTTTTCTGCCTTCTCTTCTACCAATTCTGGTCCCATCAGCTTCCTTTCACCCACTTCATCCCAAAATGATGGAGTTCGACACCGCTTCCCATATAATGCCTCAAATGGTGCCATCTGTATACTGGAATGAAAACTGTTATTATAAGAAAACTCAACCAAAGAAAGATGTTGGTCCCAACTTCCCTGATAATCCATCGAACAAGCTCATAGCATATCCTCCAAGGTCTGAATTGTTCGTTCTGACTACCCATCTGATTGAGGATGAAAAGCTGTACTAAAATTTAATTCAGTACCCAACGACTTTTGAAGGCCTTTCCAGAAGTTAGAAGTAATCCTGGGATCACGATCGGACACAATGGAGAGATGAACTCCATGTAACCTGACTATCTCCTTAAGATACAAACGGGAAAGTTGATCTAGGGAAAAATTATCTCGTATATCAAGGAAATGAGCAGATTTAGTCAAGCGATCAATAATAACCCAGATTGCATTATTACCTCGAGATGTCTTCGGTAATCCCACAACAAAGTCCATGGATATGTTTTCCCATTTCCACTCTAGCACTGGTAAAGGCTGAAGCATCCCTTTCGGTAACTGCCGCTCTGCATTAACCTCTTGACATGTCAAACACTTTACAGTAAAATCAGCAATATCTCTTTTCATTCCATCCCACCTATAATACTCCTGCAGATCTCTGTACATCTTAGTACTGCCAGGATGAACTGAAAACGGAAAACTATGAGCTTCACATAACAACTCTCTCTTCAACAGTGAATCACAAGGCACAAACAATCTCTTCCCAAATCTCAAAACACAATCACTATCAATGTTGAATTCAGGCAACTTACCCTTCTGAACCAGCTCTACCTTTTTCTGCAACTCACTGTCTTGCTTCTATGCTTGCTTGATTCTGTCTGATAGAGAAGATTTCACTGATACCTAAAAAAACAGAAGGACATCCGGAACCAACAGCTTCTATGCCAAACTTCATCAAATCCTTATCCAAGGGATCATGTTCCAAATGCAACATTATAAATGAAGCATTACTCTTTCGACTCAAAGCATCATCCAATTTATTTGATTTTCCCGGATGGTAATTAATTGTTCAATCATAATCCTTGATTAATTCCAGCCATCTCCTCTATCTCAGGTTTAACTCTTTCTGAGTGAATATATACTTTAAACTTTTGTGATCAGTATATATTTCACACTTTACTCCATACAAATGATGCCTCCAAATTTTTAAAGCGAAAACAACAGGAGCTAATTCCAAATCATGTGTAGGGTAATTTACCTCATGAGTTTTCAACTGTTGTGAAGCATAAGCAATTACCTGATCATTCTTCATTAGGACGCAACCAAGTCCTTTCAACGAAGCAACACTGTATATAACAAACTCACCATTATTGGAAGGAAGTGCCAAAACTGGAGCATTCACCAATCTTCTTTTCAACTCCTGAAAACAATCATCACATTCTTTTGTCCAGATGAACTTAACACCCTTACGAGTTAGCATAGTCATTGGACTAGATAACCGTGAAAAAATTTCAACAAACAATCGGTAGTAACCTGCCAAACCAAGAAAACTACGAATCTCAGTTACATTTGTGGGTCTTGGCCATTCTTCAACAACTTTTGTTTTAGCAGGATCAACAGTTATTCCATCATTTGAAACAATGTGACCAAGGAAAGAAATTTGTTGTAACCAAAACTCACACTTGCTAAATTTTCTATATAGTTTCTTTTCTTTTAAGGTTTGCAAAATAAACCTTAAATGACTTTCATGATCCTCTTTACTTTTAGAAAACACCAAAATATCATCGATGAAAACAACCACATTTTTCACCTGAGTCAACTGAGCCATCACTACAACAAATTGTTTAGTTCTGATTCTGCCAATCTCAGGATACTGATTTGAAAGGTCATTTCCCTATGTATGCCTTCCCAGAAAAGTTGTTATGTTTCCTCTATGAAAAACCATTCTGAACATATAAATATCTTAGGCGAAAAACATGGTAATCTGTAAATGCTATATCATTTCAATCATATTATAATTTAACACTTTTCTAACTCCTAAAGATGTCTAAACCGACCTTTGATACCAACTATATGGCCCCATCCTTAAACCTTACTTAATATTGAATTAAATGAATAATTTACATTGAGGATATTTTCAGGTTTAGAGTTGTAGAGAATTAGAACATAACTATTACATCTCAAAAGACTACAAAGTAGACACTTCTACTATGTTTCCATAAAATAAAAACTCTTAAAAAGAAACATGTCTAGTTCCAAGTTTTATATAGCATGACTTTCCCCTGATCCCATCCTTGACCCTATTCAACATTAGGTCCTGCGAAAAACATTTCAAAAAAACTTGGGGTGAGCATAAAATGCTCAGTAAGGTATACAAAAAGAATGAAAACTGTTAGTTTTTCAAACATTAAGTAAACCATGTATAATTTATCAAAGTAATACCTTCACCTTTATGAAGTAGTAAAAAAAACTCTTCACTGAATAAAATATCATTACTTACCTTTTTATAACCAAAGGATTACCATAAAACCCATATAAAGAACACATAACATATATAAAGGTAATTTGGGACATAAACATACTTAAGTGGAATAACCATACGGTCGACTTCCACACATACCACTTAATGGAATAGCCATACGGCCAACTTCCATACATACTTAATGGAATAGCCATACGACCGACTTCCATACCCAATGTATTGGAGGTTATAACGTAACCACCCGTCCTGGTATTCACGGCACCACCCGTCATATGGTATATCATGTAACCACCCATCAAATGTCCAAGTACCAATATTAAATCATAAAACATAAAACCAATATAAAGGAATGATAACATTTCCACATTTCAATCACAATATATCATTTAAATACATTGACATAACATAATCCTTTATCAAAACCATTTTCAATACCAAAATACATAAAAGAGTATATGTTATTTATTTTATTTTAAAAACATTACGACTTGTTGAGGAAGCCAAAGACCAAATAATACTCGCGGCGGCGGAAAAGGTCGTTGTCACCGCGTACGTTAAAAAAACATTCCTTTTTGTCATTTAGTAAAACGCTTCATAGAAAAAGATTCCTTTTGTATAAAAGTAAAAGTCAAAGGGTTTTATACACCATATAAAAGAAAGTTGTGTATAAAACGAAATATGCCTCAATGAAATGAGATTGAGACGAAGTCCCTTACCTCAGGTCCGACTTGACTCGATCGTTCTTTAACATCCTGAATAATAAACTTGAGTTAATTTATACTTGATTAAGAACCTTTTTAAAGTTCATTATTCCTTTTATATCACTTATTACCATTTTATAAACATTATGTAACCATTTAAGTTAATAATGTTTGTTTTGTCGATATTTGGTTCTTAAGTCGAAAGTGGACTTCTTACAATTACATGTTGTTCGTGTGGTCAAAGATTCTTTATATCCAGAATGAAATTACTGATTCGGATAGAATATATATCATATATATCCAGCATATACTTGTATTTATAATATTACATAATCATTTAGAGGTAAGAAATGAAATTCACCGTTCATGGAGACGGTAAGCCGTACGTATGCATGAACGATACTTTCATTTCTTTGTCATATTAATGGAATTAAAATTAAATGAGAGGTATGTATATTTTAATTCCAGAATTATATTAATCATTTAGATGTATCATTCATTATATATATCCATTATATACATGTACTTTTAATAGTACATTACATTTGGTGATAAGAAATTAAATGCACCGTTCATGGAGACGGTAAGCCGTACGTACGCATGAACGCTACTTTCATTTCCATCTCATACTTTAATGGAAAGAAATAATAATGATATATAGGTATATTATAATTCCATTATAACAGCATATATAATAACTTTAAATCCATCCTTTATACGTCCCACATATGGCATTAAAGAATCACATCACTTTGAGGGGGCGGTAGTCCGCACTTCCTTAAATGAAGATATCGTGTTTACCCATAATGGAAACCATAAAGATATGTCCAAAATGAAAAATACAAAAGCTTAAGGAAAACATAAACATATTATATATCATATATAAATATAGTTTCATCTTAATGTCCACCTTTGAAGGTGTTAAAAGAATGTTGAACAATCATCGTTTCGGGAGGCAGAAATTCACCATCCACAGAAACAGTATGTTCTTTAACCATTAGATGTATGTGTGTGTAAGTGTAGCTTTAATCCTTCTTATAACAACGTCCTAGTATATTGAGGATACTGGAGTTGTTACAAAAGAAAAGAATAAAAAGAGTTTATTTGGTTGGAGAAGAAAAATAAAACAAAAGCACTCAAAAGAAGACATTACCTTAAAATCGGGTAATTCTCTTAGATTTGAGCTCAAAGGATTCCTTGGGAAGACTTCTGCCCAAAGTGAGGCTTCAAGGAGTAATAGAGGTATGTGGAGAGACAGAATGGGCAGGTTTTGGCCGAGCCAAATTATTTGGGAGTGTGGGTAAGGAGGTAGAGGTGGGGGCCTTTTATAAGAGAAGATGAGGGGCACTCTTGTAAAGTTACAAAATGTTAGTTTATTTTCAAAATTGTTTCGGATTTTAAAGGTCCCACATTGATGTATTTCGAGGATAAGGTTCTAAGGGTTAGAAATCCACCCATCCAATAGGTTTTGGCCATGTTTAGGTTTTATATTTTACATTATCTTTCCATTTTATTTAAATCGTTAAATAATGAGGTCATCATTGCATCATCATGGTGTCATGAATAATTTAATTTATTTAATGTCTAAAAATTATAAAAAAAATATCATGATGTAGTAAATCTTTTTAGATTTCTAATGAATATTTATAGTCAAAAATATGACTTGTATAACCCTATATAACAATTGTTTTAGTAAAACATCTCATGTGTGTGTCATTTTTACTTTAACATTAAATAAAAAGTTATTTATGTTATTTCCCAACCAAAGTCGCTCCATGGGGTACTCAAGTTGACCCATGGATTTTCTTGGTCTGAAATGACACATCCAATAAGGTTAGGACATGTGTCAAAGTATTTTCATTTTATTATAATATCATTTTTTCCTTGAATTGCACTAATTACCTCTAATCGCGATTAAAAACTTAATAAGTTACTATTCACCAAAAAATTATTTTAATCTCATTGAACCACATTTTACTTCTTAATGAAAACCATGTCTGTCGGATTTTTGAAATTCAAAACACAGAAGGGGTAAAATTTCATTTAAATGAAAAATCAGTTTTTATAAGTACCACTTAGTGGTTTCACTATTCATCAAAAATTGAAGTTTTTCAGAAAAATACCAAAAATTCACCGTAACCTATATTTGATATTCTGAATTCAAAAATGAAGTCTATTTTACAAAATTCAAAACATATAAGTCAAATTAATTAATTTAATAA
This sequence comes from Viscum album, assembly GCA_963277665.1. NCBI lineage: Eukaryota > Viridiplantae > Streptophyta > Magnoliopsida > Santalales > Viscaceae > Viscum > Viscum album. Next base: position 1,186,743,000 of record OY728122.1, read on the forward strand.
TTAATTCTCGTTGTCGTAACAAATAGCTTGTTTTTATGAAACAATAAGTATCAAAAGATTAACACTAGTTTAAGTCCGATTTCAAAGTGAAATTAATTCCAATGACCACTATTGGATTTAATGGTAAAAATATATTCAAATTTCACTTTAAAACCAATTCAAAAGATAATATAATCATATAAATAAGTTAGATTAAAAATATGTTTTGAATTAAAATAAAACATGTTACACTATTCATTAAAAAATGAACTTTATCGGAAAAATACCAAAAATTTACACAAAGTAAAATTTGATGTCCCGATTCTAAAGAAGAGTTTTATTTGGTCCAATAGAATTCATAAGAGTGATCAAACTATATTTAATGACAGTTTTCCATTAAAAGGCGATAAGTGAACCTTTAGTGAAAATTAGGGTATAAAAGCCTAAAATTGAATTCTTTCCGTATTTTAGGCCTTTATCTTTTATTGGATAAATGTAAAAACATTTAAAAAACATATATAATCATATTTTAGTTATTTCTATCCATTCCCACCAATACAACGGCTACATGTTAACTACCATTTAAAATAATATTATTATATTACTAATGTGCAACGTAAGATTTCAATGAAACTCTTTGTTGCGTATAGCAACCCCTTTAAAGTAAAATTAATATTTAATTCATAAATATTAATAAATATGAAAATAATTTATTCTTTATTTACCTGGGATGTTACAGAAAGAGATTGTTTCTATAGAATCCTCCATGCGTAAAATGCCTCCCATTTTTATAATATCTTCTGATCCCCTACTTGTGAAACAGTGGATTAACTCCATTTAAATGATATTCTCCATACTCTAGTGCTCGGATTAAGAGAATGATGAATGAATGGTCTGTCATTTTGATGGGAAGTTTATCAGTGGTGTAAACTGATCAACAATAAAAAAGTCCCAATTTTAATTTTATTCCATGGATTTGTAGGAATTCATATGGATATATTCAATAAATATTTTCCTCATACCCTCCATCTCAAGATGGAAATAGAGTTCCTCAAACTCATGTAGAAGGAAGATGAGTCCCTCGGGTTTTATGAATCAAACTTTACAAGTCATTCAAGGTACGCCATTGCCTTTCTCATGAACATCGAAATAAAGGTGGATCTCATCTTTAGCATACTAAATCCATGTCTATGAAAATAGTAGGTGATTCAAGACTTCAACAGTTAAGAGGAGAATGTCCATTGTTCCCTCAAGGTTGAAATGAAGATTGGATACTCTCAGTGGCCTCGTGGGATCAGTGAAAAGAATCGGTAAATGGGGAACGATATGGGAGGTTCAACAAACAAATCCCATTATGGAAAGAAGCTAGAATAAACCACATTTACATGTTATGGGAAGAGATATTATGGGAACGATCTAAAAGGAAATAGGAATTGCTTCAAATGTGGAAATCTAGGACATTTTTTCCGGAACCTCGCAAGGGATATGAAGAATACCAATAATGTAGAAGAAGAAATGAAGGTTCACATCAACACTCAACCTATAGTGTAGTGTTACAACTTCAAGGAGCATGGAAATTATGCCAAAAAATTTCCTAAGCCAAGGGTTGAAGGAGGAAATCAACAACAACCTCCAAATAAACAAGTAATGTCTTTTGATGCCACTACTACTGAGCTGGAGTTAGACAATGATGTAGTGACTGGTACACTAGTTAAGCATTCCGGAATAGTGAACATAATATTTTATTGTAGTTCTACCCATACATTCATATAATTCATGTCTAGCAGTACTATTTAAAAACCTCCCCAAAATTTTGAGGATATGTTATTCTTGAGAATAAAAAATGGGGAAATTATTGCATCAATTGTTTATAACTCCCCCATAGTAAACATATATGAACTGAACCACCCAGAAAATATTGTCATATTTTCTTTAGTGTCGTATGATTCTCTCTCAAGAATTTATTGGACATCTTTATACAATTCCAAAATCAGTTGTTGGGAAAGGGAGATCACTCAACACATCCCAAAGAATTCTCCAATTCATTACAAGTGTAAGGAAGAAGATAAATCTCTGTTATAATAATCATCTCAAGTTTGGATATTTAATCTTAATGAGAATGAATATCTAAAGAAAATGATTGTGATAAAGGAGAGAATTATTCTTTAAGACATTCCCATCGCGAAGGATTATAGTGATGTATTCCCGAAAGAGTTTTCTGGCCTTACTCTTGATAGATATGTTCTATTCTCAATTAAACATATTATTGGATCTCATCCTATATCAAAGAAACTTTACTGAGTTTCCACCGTAGAGTTGGAAGAGTTGATGAAGCAGTTTAAAGAGAATCTGGTGAAGGGTTTTATAGGCCCATGTGCTATACCATGGGCTGTGTCTGTCCTCTTCATCAAGTATAAAGTTGGATCAATGTGGATCTGCATTGATTATCGTTATAGTAATATAATCATAATAAATAAAAATTATCCCCTACCATGAATAAGTGATTTTTTCGATCAAATTCATCAAATAGTTATTTCACTATGGGGGTCCTTCCGTCGGGATATCACCAATCAAAGTAGAGGATGGTTGATATTCCAAAGACATACTTTAGAATGAGTTATGGAAACAATGATTTCATATTTATTCCCTTTGGATAACTAATTCCCTATAAATATTCATGTATTTAATTAGAATATTCTATAGATATTAGCACGACAAATTTATGGTAGTCTATATTGATGATACACTGATAAACTCCAAGAGAAAGGAGGAAAATGAAGTGTTTTTTAGTAACTTATTAAAGAAATTATGAAGGGAGAAGGTGTATGAAATGTACAAAAAATGTTAGTTCTGATGGAGGATGTATCATTCTTATGGAATCTTATTACCATCAACGGGATATCTGTAGACCCTTTCATGACAAAGAAAATTGAAGAGTGGCATAGGGAAACATCTATAATGGTGATCTACAATGTTTTTGGTCTATCTAGTTATTATCAATGAATTTTGAAGATATTTTCATGATTTTCAAACCCAATGACCAATATGACATTGATGGGAGTAAAGTTTTTCTAGACTCAACAATGTGAAGACAATTTCATAGAGTTCAAAAAGAGGCTCATCATTGTGCCAATACTCACACTACCAACAAGTCGATAACACATAGTATATTATAGTGATGAATCAATGACGTTCTTAGGATGTGTGTTGCTGAAAAATGATAATGTTATATCCTACGCCTCAAGGCTTCTAAAAATCAATGAGAAAAAATATCCTGCACAAGATCTAGATTTGGAGGTTGTGATCTTTTTGTTAAAAATATGAAGGCATTATCTTTATGGGGATAAGTGTGATATATATATTGAACACAATATTCTCAAATATTTATTCACATGAAAATAGATAAATATGCGCCAAAGAATATTGACCGAGCTCTTCATGGATTATGACTGCTCAATCAACTATAGTATTGGTATGGAAACCAAGGTGGATGATTATCAATGTAGAAAGGATCATGAACCTTTATTAATGATGAGAATTGAAAAGGATATGATCCTCATTTATTTGAAGAGAATAGATATGGGAATCATTAAGAGTCTATCATTATCAATCCTTTCTCAAATGATTTATCAACCATCCCTCATGTGTAAAATAAAGAATGCTCAATAAAAAGATTTGGATGTTCTAAAAAGGATAGAATCTATCAGAAATTGTAAATCTGTTGTGTTCTTGATTGAAATGGATAGAGTTTTATGATTTATGTCACAATTATGTGTACCATACGATCCATATATAAATAATGCTCTTCTAAATGATGCACATAGCTCAAACATCTCTACAAACACAAGGAGAAAAAATATGTATTGTGATCTATGAGAAATCCTTTGGTGGGATAATATGAAAATTGAGATTGATGAATATACCTCAATTTTCCTTGTATGTGAGCAAGTGAAGACTAAGAGGATATGTATAAGGGGGTGTTGGAACCACTAAACATACCAACATGGAAGTTGGAGAACATTACCATGGACTTTGTCCCTGGACATCCAAGGACATCTAGAGGAAACAATGCTATATGGGTTTTTGGGGATCATCTTACGAATACAACTCACTTTATCTCAATTGGAGATGAATTATCATTGGATCACGATTCACTGACGTAAATTAAATAATTAGTAAGGATTCATGGTGTACCACTAACTATTGAATCCGATAGAGATCCATGATACACCTCGATGTTCTGGAAGAGTATCCAATATGCTCTAAGCAGTGAACTAAACTTCAGTACAACCATTCATCCTCAAACTGATGGAAGATCTAAGCGAACCATTCATACACTAGAGGATATATTGATATAATGTTCAATATACTTCAATGGAGTATATGACCATCAACATCCACGGGTTGAATTCTCTAATAGCATCAGTTTCCACTTGATTATTTGAATGGCACCATATGAACACTTTATGGGAAACGGTGCAGAACATTGGCATATTAGGATTAAGTTGGTGAACATTTGTTGTAGGACCTGAAATGGATGAATAAATGGTGGAGAAGGTCAAAACCATTCAACAACACAATAAGTAACCCCAAAGCTGAAAAAATAATTATTCAAACAATCATCAACAAGACCTTGATTTCAAATTTGGAGACATGGAATTTCTATGTATATCTCTATGGATGAAAGTCACGGGGTTTGTAATGAAAGGGGTGTTATGCCCAATGTACATCGGCCACTTTGAGATTCTTGATAGTGTTGGGGATGTGGCCTATCTACTAGAACTTCCAACTACCATGGAAAAAGTACATGATGTGTTTAATGTATCCCTCATAAGGATGTACACATAAGACCCTTCACATGTACTCTCTTTATAGGTGGTACAGCTGGAGGATGATCTATCTTATGAGGAGAATCCAGTGAAGATATTGGATCATAGAGATAACATTATACATAACAAGACTACTCACCTGGACATGGTACTATGGGAGAACCATAAGTATGTAGAAGAAACATGGGAACTAGATGAGGTTATGAAGTAAATTTACCAACACCTATTTATGGCCAAAATGCTAATATAAATTTCAATGGTGAATTCTTTGAAAGGGGAAGAATGTAATGAAAAAATGTTTTATCAATTGAAATTAATTTCAAATAGATATGTCACATAATAACATGAAATCACCAAAAAATGAACTATTAAGTACTAAGTGCCCTTTAAACAAATTTTTATCACTTCTATGATTTTAATTTTGAAAATCTTACAAAAACAGTTGCGATTAGTGAGTTATTTGTAGTCTAATATGACCAACTTTATTTTTGGTGATTAGTAGCAGAACCTCATGAATTGTAATCATACCCATATGAATTGTGACATACCAAAATGAATAGTAACCTTTCCTATTATATTATATAAATATGATTCAAGTGGAAGTACAATATTTCTATATTTGCAAATAAGAAAATAAATGTTTTAAAATTGGTGTTTTGGTGTAAAATATAAATTTAATTAAATATTAAATTAATAATATTTAATTAAATTATTAATGGAAAAATGGATTTAATTTTTGGATTCTAAACATTGAAAAATGGTTAGGGTGAATTTTTGGGATTTTTCTAAAATATCTGAATTATTGATTAACAGTAAAATATGATATTTTACGATAAATGCTAAATACATGAATTATGATGTCATCATCTAATGTATGGCTGGTGTAAGGCCATTATCCAAAACTCACTTTTATGTATTTCTATTTTTGGTCACATGACTCATTACTATTGCTTTTTTTATGAAAATAATAAAAAACTAATGATTAAAATATTTAGAAAAGCCTCCTCCCCTCCAATATAAATACCATCACTCCATGCCTCTTCTTTTCACTCCACTCAAGATTTGTTCCTTCCGAATTTTATGCCAAATTATCTCTAAATGATCCTCCCTACATTGAAAATCCCATAATAACTTCAAAAGAACAATCCAAGTGTCCTCAAGGAGGATTCAATAGGTAATTCCCCTCTCTCTCTTTTCCATTATCTTCCTTTCAATTTCATATTCTTTTATTAAATATGTCTCCACATATCCTCATAAACATGGTATGGTAACTCTAGTGTAATATATATACTATAATGTTTTTATTATAATGGGAGAATATATCATCCAAAACACTTATCATCTTATTTTTATTTTATAAAAGAAAACATTGTTCGTGGGTTGTTAATTTCTATCCTTCAAGAATGACATATTTTCATTTTCTTTTACCTCCTTCAGATCTGGTCATGAAACCATTTTATGGTTGAAACATGCTATGATATATTTATTACATCCTATACAATATTCATTAACTAACTTATGTTCATATTACTAAATGATTAAAAAATATAGTTATGGTTGAAAAAACACCAGAATTAACCCAAATGATCATTATTAAATTATTTTCTATTGATCTATTCTCGTGGTATAAAAAAAGTAATTTAAAAAGATGATATCAGGTTCTACAACATAATAAATAACATATAATTATAATTATGGATGTTCAACCACATATTAAATGTACTTCCATTCATGAATACTTGTGGATTGTATAAGGAAACTATAAAAATGAGCGTTCATGAACAATGAAATTAAACCACTTAACCCCTTAAAGAGTCCACAAATAAACTCAGATAGGGTATAAAAAATCATTTAAACATAAAATAGGTTTTGGAATAATTAATTAATAAATTTAATGTTTTTATTACTGTAATTAATAACAAGGGATGAACACCTCCAAGTATAAACTAAGGGATCCTGTCCATTTCACTTTTATTCACGAATGTCCTATATGCTATGCCATTTTATGTGTAATCCACAATGATGGGGCATGATTTCACACCTCCCCCATACTTCCGTCATGATATATAAGCGATGAGAAACCAGGTTCTATCAAATTATTTCCACTTATGAACACCTTATTCCATGCCGATAATCCGTAAGGAATTCTACCCGAATGACTTTTATACCTCTCAAACTTTTTTACCAAATGATGTGGTATGTTATTTTTATATAAAAATTAATCATGCTATTTATATGCTCCAAACTCCTGTTTTCTGATCAATCCCACATTCTCAATCATGTATATATATTCTTTTATTTGATTACCTCCTCGATAGGTCCCTATAAGCGACCTGGTTTTAAGGGAACTTCCAAAAAATTACCCAATTTCAGGTGAACTATATAATCTATATTATGCAACCATTTTCATTATAAAATCATTATTTTTGTTATTAAAACCCTCTTGGTTCACTTTAAGTTTTATATAAAATATTTTTTCGTTTTCTAGTTTAAAATATCTATGGTATTTTCCTTAAAACAGTAGAAAAATGATTTAGTTCTAAAATTTATCAAATATATTTCATATATGTTTTTATATTTTTTGACTTAAAATACCATTATATAAATATATTTTACCTTAGTAACTACCATGTATGTTTTAATTACTTTATTTCATGGAAACATCCATGATACTCTCATTGGATATGCTTCATGTCATGATTTTGGTACCCCATCCTTTCAACAAGTGACAATTATGTTTATGTATTATTGATTATATATGATTATTTTTATATAAATATATTAAAATAATGTAATATGGTTGAGCCTAGATAGTGATACAATGCATTGGGTAAAGTTGAGTCTCATGAGATGTCATGTGAGGCGGTCTTGGCGGTTATCCTTGGCTTGTGCTACTATGTGCAACGGTCATGGTGGTTATCCTTGGCTTGTTCTACTATGGGAAACGGTCTTGTCATTTTGAAATGAATTATAATAAATTAATATTTTTTATATCTTCGCCACTTCTATGACTCTGTATTTATATGATACATTGTTTATATGTTATGATTCCATATGTTCAATTCCTTTTTATATCATCATGAAGTTCCTTCTATCCCATCTACTAATTCTTTATTCTTATGGTAATTCCCTTCTTGGGATATTTATCTCATCATGTTGATCGTGTGTTCCCCAGGGTACCCTATTCAAATGTTTTAGCATAATGGATGTCATGAGACCAATTTTATTATAAAATAAATAATGGGTTTCTAGTCTCATGATTTGAGTTATATGTACCTATTCCCCAAAGACACTAGACATTACAATCCATGACATGTAATACAGTGTATAATTATGCTAAAAATCATATAAAGCCTTATGTAAATGTATAGGGTACCTATATGTTTTCTGTATATGTTAATTTAACATCACATTAAAATTTTAAATACATTTCCTTCATTATATATTTTCATTATTTATTAATAATAAAATTTTATAATATTCCCAAATAAATTTACCATCCCAACAAGTGTCACAGAATCCATTGATTTAAAATATATTATTTTATCATTAAATGTTGTATGAATTTTGGGAAATTCGAGAACCTCATAGATTTATTAAATAATTATAATTACTATTTTTATGATATCAAATTTTATATAAAAAATATCTACTATATTTCACAAAATTTATCAATCAATGGAACACTAAATGGAATAAAATGAATTAAGTTGAGTCTAGGATATTTCAAAGGATTCATTATAAATTTTATTATACAAATCAGTACTTAAATATTCAAACATTTTTAATATTAGTGAATATTAATTTTTGGGTTCTAGGGTATATAAAATTATTTGTTGAATGTCGAAAAAACATTGTTCTCTTGGATTATTGAATGCTATTTTTCTGATTGTTTGTTCCATGAAAATATCATGGTTATAGTGTATTCCCATTTTCTAACGTTCCATAACCCTCACATATCAACATGGGACATATAATATGATGGTTTTGATTCAAATCACCAACATAATTTGATATCACTTCCCATTACACCACTATAAATATGTGACCCTAGTCAGATTCATTAGATCATCTAATTTGTATGGTTCAGATAAATTAAATCACATCTAATAGGGTTCCACAATTGACCTGATTCCCTGGTTATGTAGTGATTCTTTCACTATTGGACCATATATCAAATGGATAATGCTAAAAATTCACTGAAACACTTGTATTTATCTATTAAAAACACAAATATATATTATTAAATCCATTAAAATCAATGATATCTCTTTTTAAATGAATTATTTGAAAATAAAAAAAAAATTAAAATTTTATTTACAAACACATGATACAAAATTAAATACATTATATAGTAGATAAATAGAAAATGAAAATATACTTTCAAAAATGAATAACATAATCACTATATAGAAATAATATTAGGAAATAAATTTTTTATAAACTAATCAAAATTAGGGATCATACCACCATTAATAACCAGTAAAATATAGAATAATTTAGAAAAATGATAAATATAAAAATTATATAAATTAGATAATGAGGTGACTAAATTTCAAAAATTTCATACTTATATATATATATATAGTTATTTTATTAATCTTGTTTAAGAATTAGGTTTATATGGATGTTAGAAATATGTGTTTAGTGGTCTAGTATATTTAATGGTCATATTTGGTTATTAAGAGTATTTTTTCATATCATCCACATACATTAAAATAAAGAATGAAATAAATTAAATTTATTATTTTCTAAAATATGATTATTGTATCATAGAAATATAGTAGCAGGATAAAATTAAGATTAATCAAAATATAAAATATATATAGGATGTGGAGGTAATGGAATCACTCTATGAAATTATTTTTTATGGAGAAATTATTTATATTCTTTGGAAATAGTGGCCTCAATAGGGTGTTATTTAGACAAATATGGAACTAAACATCAATAACTATGGATTTAGAGAAATATCCTTTTTGATATGTTAAAGGTCATTAAAATCAATTTGAAATCCATCATAGATGAATCACATCATGTGACACACAATTTTTTTTCTTAGGATTTGGTCATATTTGGTGTAATTGATTTATTATTATCCAGAAGTCATGATGATATAAAATGTATTTAAAAATTAAATAAATGATATATATATATATATATTTATATGTATATATTAATTTTTACATTTATTCCAATCATTAGAAATTTAAGAAAAAAATCATGAATATGTATTATTAATTATAAATTTTTTTAATAGAACTTATTTACAATCCTAGTTTTCTTTTTACAAAAAAATAATCAATTTTATAAAATATATAATAAAATAATTTCATTTTCCGTGGAGATATTTTTCAATGAATTTTTTAATGTGTGTAATATATTAACACATAAATAAATTATGATAATTACTTCCATATAAGGATTATATATAATATTTTTTATAATAAATAATATTAATTAATTAAAATCCATAAAGTTCTTAATAAATTTCGTGAAATAAGAATAAATTCATCATTTATGTAATGCCCGGACCCCAGTTACCCGGAGTCGGTGCATTATTGCGTAACATTGGCATGATCACAAAAGATCAAGTCGCGAAAGACCGATTAGTTTAGTAGCCTTGGAAACAGTAGATATATTCATAAGTCTTACATTACGACATAAAGTAAAAAAAATAAAATAACATCATGTCTTCATATCCCCTCATATTATCCCTGCAGGTCATTCATATTATACTTCATCACATCCCAGAAAAATTAAAACATTGAAAGGGGTGAGCTCAGATGCTCAGTAAAGATAAAAATATAGCGGAAGCTTTCATAAATAAACATAAACATTTAAGACAATGTATAACTAAAACAAAAGCCTTTTAAACTTGACCTTTAGCATAATATGGAAAAAGTAAAATGAAATAATGTCATTTACTTATTCACATGGATATTCTAATGGTCTAATAATCACATGCAATATCAATAACCACTTTCATAATGATGGAATGCATAATGCTAGACTATCATAACCACGTAGCCAAGGCCTCGTGCCAAGACTACAAATACGATTTTGTCAAGGCCTCATGCCAAGACACTAGTTTGTCTCATGAGACCTGCCGATGCATCGAGGAGCTATAGAAGGCTCCATCCGTCACTTATTAAGTCCAATTCATTCCTCATATGAATAGGTTTAAACATATCATAAACCATAACATAATCGTATCACATAAAACATGCATAAAGGTAACATAACATTTCCACATTTCAATCACAAGATATCAATACAACACATTGATATAATAAAAACACTTTCAATACCATTTTCAATACCAAAATAAAGGAAAATTAAATCTTTGTATTTATTTTTCATTAAAAAAAAGTTATGGCTTGTAGAGGAAGCCGAAACTCAAATAATGGTCATGGCAGTGAAGAAGTCATTGTCGCCGCATACGTATGGAAAAACATTCCATTTTTCGTTAAGTTAAAACGCTTTGTATAAAAATTTTCCTTTTGAATAAAAGTAAAAGTCAAAGGGGTTTATACACCGTATAAAGGAAAGTTGTGTATCAAACAAAATATGCCTCAATGAAATGAGACTGAGACGAAGTCCCTTACAAAGATCATTTTTTAAATAAAGTAGATCTATTCAGTGTATTCACTATATTTACAAATAAAAAAGTATAAATACAAGATAGGACATAATAATATAATTACATAATTTGAAATTATGGGATTAACCCAAAGAACGGAAATCCGATTAAGAAGTTCACTTACCTCGTGTCCGACTTGACTCGATCGTTCTTTAACCCCCTTTAAATCGGGTAACTCTTTTTGATTTGAGCCAATGGATTCCTTGGGAAGGCTTCTACTCAAAGTGAGGCTTCTAAGAGTAAGAGAGGGAAGTTTTGAGATTATTTGGGTAGAGGTTGGCCGAGCTAAATGGATTTCAAGGTGTGAATAAGGTGGTAGTGGTGGGGGGGCTTTTATAAGAGGAGAGGAGGGGCACTCTTGGAAAGATTGAAATGTTACATTATTATGAAATTATTTTCGGATTATTAAGGTCTTAAAATGAAATAATTCCAGGATAAGGTGATAAGGGTTCTAAATATGATCATACAATAGGTTTTTGACAAGTGTAAGCCTTATATTTTACATTATCTTTTCATTTTATTTTAATCGTTAATTAATGAGGTAATCACTGCATCATCATTGTGACATAAAAATATAATTTATTTACTATCTAAAAATTATAAAAAAAATTACCATAATTGAGGAAATCTTTTTATATTTCCAACGAATATTTATAGTAAAAATGATATCTTATATAACCCCATGTAATAATTGTTTTAGTAAAACAACACATGATTGTGACAATTTTATTTTTACTTTAAATAAAAAGTTATTAATGTCATTTTCTTACCCAAGTGACCCCATGGGGTCCCCAAGTTGACCCATGGGTTCTCTTGGTCGGCCATGACTCATCCAATAAGGATAGGACAAGTGTAAAGGTATTTTCATATTTTTATAATATCATTTTTACCATAAATTTCACTAATTACCTTTAATTGCAATTAATTAAACATTAATGTTACTATTCACCCAAAAATTATTTTAGTCCCATTGAACCAAATTTTACATCCTAATTAAAACCATGTATGTCAGATTTTTGAAATTCAATTCATATAAGTGGTAAAGTTTCATATAAATGAAAAATCAGTTTTTTAACCACCACTTAGTGGTTTCACTATTCATCAAAAATTGATGTTTTTCATAACAATGCAAAAAATTCACCCTAAGCTATAATTGATATTCCGAATTCAAAAATGATGTCTATTTTACAAAATTACAAACATATAAGTTTCATTAATTAATTTTATAATTAATTCTCGCTGTCAGAACAAATAGCGTGTTTTTAAGAAACAATATATATCAAACGATTGACAATTGTTTATGTCCAATTTCAAAGTGAAATTAATTCTAATGACCACCATTGGATAAAATGTTAAAAACATATTCTAATTGTACTTTAAAACCACTCAATAGTATAATTTATCACTATAAATTATTTTGATTAAAAAAGTTGTTTTTAAGTATTTTTCACTATTCATAAAAAATTGGAAGTTCTTAGAAAATTACAAAAAAATTAAACATAGGATAATATCAATATTCCGAATACAAAAATGAAGTACATTTTGAAATATAAAATTTATATAATTTGAAAAGGTGGGTATTACTATTCATCACGGCTACTTTGGTTGGTCGCGGTGTGTTAGAATCTCGAACGTGCGTACAATGAAAACTATTAAATTATTGAAAGAGAATCTTATCGTGGAAGGTTGGGGGTGTTACATTCTCCCCTCCTTCAATAAATTGCGTCATCGCAATTTGAAAATGATCTTGAAAAATAAAAGGTTGAAAATAGAAAATACCTTTGTAGAAAACCCACATTGGAAATAAGGTTTTTAAAATTTAGCCTTAATAAGAGGGAAAGGGAAATAAAAAAGTCACCACCAAATTATGATCTCGATTAGGAGAACATTAATGGAAATAAGAGACATATAATTAGAGGAAAACATAAATATTTGTAGGGAGTGATTGAGGTCATCAATCACAATAAAGTGTAAAATTGAGGGCCTTAAAGCCTTCAATCTATGTTGATTTAAAATATCATCAGTTCAACAAAACATAAGGTATTAGGATAACACATTTTTTGTTTTAATATCCCTTTCCTAAAGATTAAGAATTATTTTATTCATAGAATAAGAGATAGATAGATATATATATATATATACTTTACAAGTAGAGTTTCAACCTTCAACTAATTTCTACCACAAACTCACCCTTCAATAAAAAAGATAATAGAAATCAAAAATATTATATTTATCCTAATCGTACAAGGTTCCAAACATTAACACATACCATTTAGATTAGGAAAACTATTTTTTAATAACCAGGGACTTCCTGTAGGCTAGTGGTAGGTAATAAAGGCCTGTCACACTATGGTTGTGGGTTCTATTCCTACAGCTTTGTCCTACGCGACGTGGTATCCCCTAACATGTAGGCTATCCTTTTCCTAAAACTATAGTATTTTAATATTCCAAAAATAATCTTCAGAAATGTTTTAACCTTAAATAATACTATCCAATGTTCAACATAATCCATTCCATCCTTTATAGTTATCCAAAATACCTCTGTCCAGACTTTCTCTAAAAGTTCCCTAAATTCCAGAATCCATTATATCATCAGATTTCTCAAACAAAGTAAAGTTTCTCTTATTGTCACATACAAAAATATAATTACCTTCATCATATTAAAACCTTAATGAAAACAACAAGTACTACAGTACAATCGTTATATATATCACATTATTCTTATAACCAGAATATAATCCTTGAGTCCAAAAGCACCAATACATTAATTATTCCACTTCAACTGTAGTAACATCATAAGATTGTCCTTGATCCCTTGGCCTTTTCTGAGGTAAGTTTACCTGATGCTTAGGACATTCATTTGCATAATCCCCATTTCCCTACAATTATAGCATTCAACATTGATAGCCTCTTTCTTTCCATTGAAATCACGAGCCTGGTGACCTTTTTTCCACATTTATAACAAACCCTCATTCCTTTTAGGCAAGTACCAGGGTGATTCTTCCCACAATTATCGCATAATGGAAAATACTTGTTTCCCTTTTCCCTTTATATGTCTCTTCTTACACCATTCTCTTCTTCTCTTGCTTTACTTTATTGTCATAAGATTAAGAGAATTCATTTTCTGTCTTGATAGCACATGAGACTATATCTTCATACGACGAGAAGGTTTGTGGGACTAATGCTAGATGGAGAAATGGTTTTAACCCATAAAAGAAATGATCAATCTTACTTCTTGGGTTACAAATATAATCTGTAGCATGTCTTGCTGACCTTGTAAAGTTGGCCTCATACTTTGCAACATTCTCATCCTCCTTTTGTCTCAGACTCTGAAGTTGCCTTTCCATATCTGCTCAAAGGTCACGAGGAATGTATTTTCTAAGAAAAGATCTTTGAACTCCCTCCATTCCAAATTTGATACATCATCATCTTCCTTTGTGTTTTGAATCAATGACCACCATTGATCAGCATCTCCAGTGATGGGGTAAACTGTCATGATAACCTTTTCCCTTTCACAACTCCCCAAGGCATGGAATATTTTCTCTATGGAATTTATCCATTTCTCGGCTAATAATGGATTTGTACCCCCATTAAATTTTGGTGGTTGTTTCCTCATTAAGCGGTCTAACATTGATCCTCCATGTTGCAGATCAGGGTGCTCCATAAGAGTAAGGTTATTATTCATAACCTGAGTGAGTTGTCCCAGTATGGTGATAAGTTGATCAGCACCAGTTGTATCACCAGCTCCAATATAATTATCTTGACCAGGAGGGAAATCCCTACATGGATTGTGTGCATTGATATAGTTTCCATTCCTTCCACTAGGCGCCATTTCTAAACAATGGCATAAACTTGATCAGTTTATGAATCAAAATACATAATTCCATACATTTAAAACACTTAACATAAATTGAACGGTTTATAGATATAATCCATAACCATAAAAATGTTTTCTTTGAGGAAGTATATATTCATAGACCCTTCATAATTATTTGTAATGAAAATGAGATTTATCCTATGCATATCCCCTAGGAGTGTCGTAACCAAGAGTGCAGCATGGCCCATTGTTGTGCACCAGTTCCCATTTGAGTCTAGCTCAAAGCGGTGTTTTCAGGTTTTACCCCTAGGTACATCTATACCCGAGCCGCCTCTACTTACTCGTATCCATACAGTGATGTATTTCTTGGAAACACACAAAATCTCTATAATTCCAAAATTGTAGGAAGTTATTTTAAACTAATCCTCAAAGTCTATCGTATGGCTATGTGCTCTAATCAGAGTTTATCTAAATATAGCTTCCAAGGATAGTACTAAACTGCCTCTGATACCAACTATAAAGCCCCGAACCCAGTTACCTAGAGTCGGTGCATTATTTCATAACATTGGCATGATCACAAAAGATCAAGTCTCGAATGACCGATTAGTTTAGTAGCCTTGGAAACACTAGATACATTCATAAGTCTTACATTACAACATAAAGTAAAACAAAAAAAACATCATGTCTTCATATACCCTCATACTATCCATGTAGGTCATTCATATTATACTTCATCACATCTTGGAAAAATTAAAACATTGAAAGGGGTGAACTCAGATGCTCAGTAAGGATACAAATATAGCGGAAGCTTTCATAAAAAAACATAATCATTTAAGGAAATGTATAACTAAAAAAAAGCCTTTTAAACTTGAACTTTAGCATAATATGGCAAAAGTAAAATGAAATAATGCCATTTACTTTTTCACATGGATATTATACTGATTGAATAATCACATGAAATATCAATAACCACTTTCATAATGATGGAATGCATAATGCAAGACTATCATAACCACATAGCCAAGGCCTCCTGCCAAGACTACATATAAGATTTTGTCAAGGCCTCATGCCAAGACACTAGTTTGTCTCATGAGACCTGCGGATGCATCGAGGAGCTATAGCGGGATCCACCCGTCACATATTAAGTCAAATTCATTTCTCATATGAATAGGTTTAAACATATCATAAACCATAACATAATCGTATCACATAAAACATGCATAAAGGAAACATAACATTTCCACATTTCAATCAAAAGATATCAATACAACACATTGATATAATAAAAAAACATTCAAAACCATTTTCAATACAAAATTAAAGTAAAATTAAAACATTATATTTATTTTTCATTTAAAAAAAGTTATGGCTTGTAGAGGAAGCCGAAACTCAAATAATGGTCACGGTGGCGATGAAGTCATTGTCGCCGCATACATACAAAAAAACATTCCATTTGTCATTTAGTAAAAATTATTTGTATAAAAATATTCCTTTTGAATAAATGTAAAATTCAAAGTGGTTTATACACCATATAAATGAAAGTTGTGTATAAAACAAAATATGCCTCAATGAAATGAGATTCAGACGAAGTCCCTTACAAAGATCATTTTTTAATAAAGTAGATCTATTATGTGTATTCACTATATTTACACATAAATAAAGTATAAATACAAGATAGGAAATAATAATATCATGACATAATTTGAAATTTGGAGATTAACCCAATGAACGGAAATCAGGTTAAGAAGTTCCCTTACCTCGTGTCCAACTTGACTCGATCGTTTTTTAACCTCCCTTGAATCGGGTAACTCTATTTATTTGAGCCAAAGGCTTCCTTGGGAAGACTTATGCCCAATGTGAGTCTTCTAGGAGTAAGAGAGGGATTTTGGGAGAGCATTTGGGCAGAGTTTGGCCGAGGAAAATGGCTTTGATGGTGGGAATAATGTGGTAGTGGTGGGGGCCTTTTATAATAGGAGAGGAGGGGCACTCTTGGAAAGATTGAAATGTTACATTATTATGAAATGATTTTAGGATTCTAAAGGTCCTACAATGATATATTTCGATGATAAGGTGATAAGGGTTAGAAATATGCTCATCCAATATGTTTTTGGCAAGTGTATTCCTTAGATTTTACATTATCTTTTAATTTAATTTAAATCGTTAATTAATGTGGTAATCGCTGCATCATCATTGTGTCATAAAAATATTAATATATTTAATGTCTAAAAATTATAAAAAAATTACCATGATGTGGGAAATATTTTTATCTTTCCAATGAATATTTATAGTAAAAATGTTAACTTATATAACCCCATGTAATAATTGTTTTAGTAAAACAACACATGTTTGTGACAATTTTATTTTTACTTTAAATAAAAATTTATTAATGTCATTTTCTTACCCAAGTGGCTCCATGGGGTCCCCAAGTTGACCCATGGGTTGTCTTGGTCGGCCACGACTCATCCAATAAGGGTAGGACAAGTGTAAAGGTATTTTCATATTTTTATAATATCTTTTTTACCTTAAATTTCACTAATTATCTTTAATCGCGAATAATTAAACATAAAAGTTAGTATTCACCAAAAAATTATTTCAATCCCATTGAACCAAATTTTATATCCTAATGAGAACTATGTATGTTGTATTTTTTAAATTCAATTCATAGAAGCGGTAAAGATTCATTTAAATGAAAAATCAGTTTTTTAACTACCACTTAGTGGTTTCACTATTCATCAAAAATTGAATTTTTTCAGAACAACGCCAAAATTTCACCCTATTCTATAATTGATATTATGAATTATAAAATATTATATATTTTAAAAAATTCCAAACATATATGTTTCATTAATTAATTTTATAATTAATTCCCTCTGTCACAACAAATAGCGTGTTTTTAAGAAACAATATATATCAAAAGATTGACAATGGTTTATGTCCAATTTCAAAGTGAAATTAATTCTAATGAACACCATTGGATAAAATGTTAAAAATATATTATAATTATACATTAAAAACACTCAATATTATAATTTATCACTATAAATTATTTTGATTAAAAAAGTTGTTTTTAAGTATTTTTCACTATTCATAAAAAATAGGAAGTTCTCAGAAAATTACAAAAAATTCAACTTAGGATTATTTCAATATTACGAATACAAAATTGAAGTCCGTTTTGTAATATAAAATATATATAATTTCAAAAATTGGGTATTACTATTCATACCAGCTACTTTGGTTGGTCGCAGTGTGTTAGAATCTCAAACTTGCATACAATGCAAGCTATTACATTATAGAAAGAGAAGCGTATCGTGGAAGGTTAGGGGTGTTACAATTTACATTAATATAAAATTCTCTAAAAAATTCATTTTATGAGTTATAAATTCTAGTATTGAAATAAATGTAAATCAATTTTAGAAAATTATTATAATATAGTGGATTAAAAATTTTAAATTTCAGTATAACAATGACCTAATATGGGCCATTTTTAAGTTTTTGAGACAACATAATTACCATGATAAATTTTTTATCATGATAGAAATTGGTAAAAATTGTAAAAATAGATTGAATAATTTTTTATGACAAGGCTTTCTTAGTTCATTTAATTTATTCCTCCCAAATTATTCTAATTAAAATAGATTGAATAAATTTTTCCAATGTACCCATCGAAATAATCTACAAATAAACACTTTCCGAAAATTGAATAAAAATAATTATTTTTATGTTGTAGAATAATAATTAAAATCAATCACATTATTAAATTTCATTATATATTCTCTTTAAATAATTATGTTATATCTATAGGATTCTTCTTATGACTTAGATGAGTCGACAACATAAAATATATTTCCATAAAAAATATAAACTCTTTCATGTGTAAATGTTGTGGAAACTAATTTTGATCCATATTTCTTAGCACTAAAATATGGATCACATTTTAAAAATATATTTTTATCCTAATTATATATTCTCAATCAATGTCTAAAATTTATAGACATATTTTTCATAAATTCTACCTATACCCTTGAATATTCGTTCAAACTATATATGATGGAATTTTTGAGAAATGGGGAGTCATTAATACATATGGGTATCATCCCATTCAAAACTAATATTACAATGAAAAATTATTTTATAATTGATTCCATCCTAATTTTTGGACTTCCAAAAAATGAAATCATAATTTTGAGTGGGAACAAAAATACAATTCCAAATAATAAAGTTCTAATATTGGGGATTATTATCTATCAAACCATGAATTACTACATCAATACTTCTTATACCAACACATTATCAATAATTATGCATGGTTACAAAGGAGATTCCAATTGATTCATTATACTTGATATTTACTCTCTCAAGCCAATTATTAAAGCTATGTATTCATAAATGTAACAACTTCTTGTCAAAAATAACAGAAACACTATTCATGTAGTGTTCCCATCAATTTAATATTTAGTCAAGTAAGATGAGGTTATTAACTTTTTTAATGATTATTATATTAATAAATTTATAAATTAACTTATTTATAGAATCCATCAATTCATATATCTAGTTACAGAAATTTTTTATATAAAATATATTCCCAACAATAAAACATTTTAATTTTAAAAGAAATTTCAAAACATTATTTATAGAGTAGGTTGTTCATTTTTTTTAAATGGTAATTATTTAAATATAATATGAACATCGTACATTATAATTTTTATCAAATACAATAATTTTTTATAATGATCTATAAAGTATTCTATATTGAAAAAATAAGTTCTTCGATATGTTTTTATGGTATCCTTTATAAAAAATGACCTCCAAGATTTTTATGATATTCAGGAAGCTCTTGATGAATGTAGTATACATGGGGAACATCATCAAAAAAATGGGAATCCAATAAAATGATTTTCGATGCACTATATCAGGGAAGATGAAAACTTGATGTATAAATGTCAAACCCCACTATGATGGTCTATGAGAAATATATTAGTAATGACAAAAATAAAAATTATTGTCCCACTATACCTTATTTTTTGTAAAATATGACCATAATACAAATATGAACCCTTTTATTCCCTAAATAAATAATATTCTTATAGGATTACCAAAAAATAATTTCAATGAGAGGATGTTTGAAGGAAAAGTAGTAGAAAAAATTCAATTTATGATAAATTGAATATCTAAACATCAATTTGAAAGATAATATAAAACACATACAACAATATGGTCTGAATACATATCGTCCATATAATTTCACATCTAATGAATATATTCACACCCAAAATTACAGTAATACACATTTCATTTATAATAACATTTCCAAAAAACATATCAAACAATACATCTAATAGACTAGATGTCATATGAGGGTTATCTTGGTATTTCAAACCACATCCCAAATTTTTTCTCTCGCATTACATGAAAAATGATAAAAATAAATGGTAAAAAATAATTTAGTTTTATAATGCTAAAATATTTAAAATAAATACTTCAAATATATAGTAGATTACAATCCCAATAAGGTTATCCCTCCCGTAATATTATGTATAGAATCATTAAAAAATACATAACTATTAAAAAAATAAATTTATTAAAATGTGGAAAATAAGATATTCCCAAACCCATAATACTGAAATAATATATAAATTAATTATGTCATTAAAATGATGAATCAGTTATCACTGGAAATTAAAAATATGATGAAAATGTGGTAAAACCAACACATCCCAAAGAACCATATCGACCTTATCCATTCTCCCAACACATGAGGGAAAAATCCAACCCAAATATGATTAAACCCCATATGGAAATATAATCATAATAATAGAAAATAATTAACCATATAAGTGTAATATATCCAATTCCATCATACGTCATGTATATGGTGGAAAAATGTATCTTAAAAAGGATGTTCTGCAATACTAAGAATGTTGTTATAGTTATAAATCTAAGAAATAGAATCTAGGGTCACATGAATCTTATGTTGAAAAATCTCCTTTTTCCAAATATTAATGATTACTTATAGAAAAAAATATTTTCAGGGCCTTGGAGGATCTCGTATAAGATGTTTTTGTTGTTCAATATGTTGTGTATTGTTACTTACTGTTCAATAAAATCCAACCCACATATAGAGTAATTAATTTAATGATAAAATACTATGGCTGACTATTGTTCTATTAAATGATATTACATGGTATATTCATAACATTATATATATATATATATTAAACATTAATCTCTACAATGACCTACCAAAAAAATACACATAGTAAAAAACAACTATCTATTTGGGTCATCCTATCCCGAAGATATTCAATACATTGTTTTGGGTAATGAATTACAACATGTACATGATCATTAGGAACATTAAACTCTATTCAAACATCTACAATGAATTATATAATATTATAAATAATTAAGAGGTTCATAAGGTGATTTTGATAGATATTGTTGAATTATAACTAAGGTACCACATGAGATTGGATGAAACATAATTATACAATGATGTTTATTATCTCAATTGTTCCCATGAGTCATTTTCTTCTCCTTGGGATGAATAAATTTTTTGAATCCTTTTTGAGAATTTTTCATGATCATTAATAAAAAATTCATTTGAAAAATAACAATCATCGGACTAATTACAAATATATTCATTGATCCTGATAATTTGGTTGTAGTATATTATTATAGAGAAGAAGAAAATATTTATAAAATTCATATAAGGTAAATTTACTCTAAATCAAATTTCGAAAATGATTTAGAAAATTTCATTCATCATAAATTATTATTTAGGATCAATATTCAATCTCATGCTATATATTGTTAGGTTTAAATCAATAATTTACTGTAGTTAATTATTAATCCCTTATTGGGTACCATGAAATAACTCTTTAGGGTGTTTTTATATATATTTAAAATGTAATTTTATGGAACCTATA
Source organism: Viscum album (assembly GCA_963277665.1). Taxonomy (NCBI): domain Eukaryota; kingdom Viridiplantae; phylum Streptophyta; class Magnoliopsida; order Santalales; family Viscaceae; genus Viscum; species Viscum album. Next base: position 1,186,765,191 of record OY728122.1, read on the forward strand.
ATATATTTTTGATATTATACAACTCAATGTGATCCATATTATTATTCCAAAAAACTAATTCTGAACTATTACACCAACCTCAAATGAGGATCAATCCCACTGTCAATTATCTATTATATAAATAAATCCATATATTATTGTAATATGGTATCAACTACCTCATTATTGGGTCCATGTGGGTATTCCCAATCCATGTGGTTCATGAAAAGTATTTTATTAAAATTATTACATAATATTTGGAATATATTCTCCAAACATGAGTGAGTAGTGGATATATAGATTGAATTATCTATATAAATATGAAATCGTGTATTATTAAAAATCTTTTTAATTATTCATGAATCTTTTATATCCCAAAGTGACTATTATCTAATCTTTTTGACTACCTTTTAGATTGATCTATAGGGGCCAATCAAATTGTTGATTCCTTAAATGATCAAAGATAAAAATATTCACTTATCCAGTTTTAACCTTTTCCTTCATTCCAATTCCCATAATGTTCCGTAATACCTCCCATACCATAAAATTGTGCATTATAGGAATCTTCAAAAACATAGTGGAGTATTTTTTTTAATGCAATTTATGTATGTGTTACATATTATTTTGAATATAGATATTAGTGTGTCCTATGAAAAGATGTCAAGGGGGTAGGGGTTCCAGACATGATTATAAAAATATTATCCTATAATGTTAAAAATACCATTTTATGGTAACAATTTATAGTACTCATCAAAATTAATAACTATAATTGAGGGATTTGGTTTGATAAATCTATGTTTGATATTATTTTTCAACTTCCCTCTATAAAAAAATCAATTTTCTATGGTAATTCTTTGAATGTTTTCATTCTATATAAGTTTTGAGGGATGTAAATTTTCATTTTATGACCCCAATGTTTTAAACATAATTAATTTAGAACCAATTAATTTATATATATATATATTTGAAAAATCATTCTCCATAGTCAATAAATTTATTATCTCACAACTATCACATAATAATGTAATTGGAATATTCTTTTCAAACTGTTGTGTAACCTATGTGGGATTGTTGTGGGAGATATCATATTATTTTTTTATAAGTCCCCATATCTCATTAAAAACACATGAAATTTTTTGAATGATAAAATCATTAACTACAGCACAATTGACCAATAACATCATATTATTGTCTATTAAATTTAAATATTTTCATCTCATATATTAGGATCCCCCTTATAGACATCAGTAATCTTTCATAGTTTAAAAAAATTATCCATTACCTCAATTCCCAATCTATTTTAATTATGTTGGTCCTTGTACACAATTGATTTATATAACCATTAATTAAAAATGGGGTTCCAAATATAATTATTATTTTCTATAATAATGATATAATGAAATGAACATTAACCACATATTTTATAATGACTCATTCATTGACGAGAAAATCTATTGTGGTCATTAATTCCAATGGTATAGTGATATAGAAAAATTCATCATTAAATGCATCATTATTAAAATAATTAGAATCTCATTCTATGAAGAAATTAATTATAGTTTTCAGACAATATATGTTCAATGATCTATACATTTAAAAAAATTACCACCTTAATTCATTAATAGGTTTATTCCAGATTCATTGTAAGAGGTCATTCTCTATTTCTGAATTTGAGATACTCGAGGAGGACGCTATTTAAAAATTTAAACCAACAAAATATTCCATCATAATATTTTATTTTATCCATACCTCTATAGGGATTCATTAAAATTCATTACATATTGTTCACAATTTTAATAAATAGGATCTGTAACCAAATGTAATCTAATCCACCACACCCATTACAGATGTATAAATATAGTAATGTAATAGATTATATTTGATGATACCCATTCAAAATTATATGGGATATATTTATAACTTATTTCATAGTAATTTTGTCCCAGAATTGGGTGACCCATTTAACACCATTAAAAATGAATATCGATATATTATTCTCATCCACAATGAAATTATATTTAAAAAATATATAATTCACATTTTTATGATTAATTATAATGCATCCCATTTCTACACATGTCTTTCACAAAATTAATTTTTATGAGTGGAATTTGCCTCAAAATTTCTACATCCTACAACCTTCAAACAAATTGAAATATAATTTTTAGAATATTGAAATATTTGAACATATTGAAATAATTATCAACCCTATTAATATGTATTTTTATCTAAATATTTTGGATACACATTGGGAATTGTAGAACTACTCTCAAAATCATCATAAGAAAGTAACAATATTGGATAGTTTATAGAAAAAAATTCTTTTACATGTTGAAATTGATAACAATTCTTGTATGTCAATTATGAAATATAATGTTTATAAATATATACTCAGAAAAAAAAAAGAAGAAATTATTCTACTAAGAATAAGGATTATATAATATGAATGATTATACAAATTAAATATTTTATAATTGTAGAGTTAAAGACAAGAAAGGAATGAACCCTATTGTTGAATACATCAATCCAAGAAAATATGTTCTATTGTATTGTTCCAAACCCCATTCAAACTATGTGGTTTTATTCTCAAATGGGTAGGGCCCTACACAGTGTATCATGTGTACCCACATAGGGATGTTAATATTTTAGATCCCACTAATGGTAAAAAAGTTAATGTCAATTGTGGATTGATAAATTGTTTTATAAAATAATTTGAAGAAAAAGAAACCAATGTAGAGTTAGATGAACAATCGTATAAAAATGATGTTATAAGGAAATATTGGGATCATTGTCTAAATGATTACTATAAATTAAATACTTCTTTATAGGAAACCATATACTTTCATTGAATTTGATTAATTTTATTTTTTAGGTAATGTGTATACATAAAAAAGTGATTTAAAATTTATCAACATCAAATAATGTTTTTTAAAAGGTAAATCAACATCGAAATTCGTATAAAATTTCATTAGTAATAGTGTAGCTACATCGAAAAAACCATATACTAAAGGCATGTATTGGATATGTTCATACAACTGAACTAAGTATTCTCCTACTTCTATCATTTAAACATTAGACAGATAAGTATATAGTTTTATTTAAATATATATATATATATATTATCTTTAAATAATTATATGTATATATTTTTTGTTTCATCCATTTTTTCATGATTCATTGTTCACCACACTAAAAATATTGTATTGTAAAATTACATTCTTCAAGATCTCTTATTCTTTATATTTTTTTATTTAAATGGATCAGTTGTGGGTTTTCTAATGTTTTGAAATTATGTTAATAAAAATAATCACGTTAACTAATTGGTTAAAATTATTCAAAAATTTATATAATTTAGGGTAATCAAATAAAATCATTTATCATCGACAATTATATAGTGATTGAAATAGATAGAAATTAATAAAAAATATATTGACCAAAATTAATTAGCAATCTAGTAGGTCACTTTTTAATCTTACTATATTTTAATTTATATTATTTAATTAATATCCACTATATCATATTCATATTAAATTTTATTTGTCACTATTAAATTTTTCATTCAATGTTGGGGAGAAAATAAATAAAATAATTTTTTAACTTAAATGCAAAAATATTGTTTCAATAGAATACATCAAACTTTTAATTGTTAGGGTCATTAATTAAAATTATAAATTAAAATCATATAATTCAGAATGCCTTCATTGAAATTTAAATTCAATGATAATGAGTGTAAATTTATTGATCATCTGGTTAAATGATGTAATTTTTCACCATTTAAATTTTCCAATAATAATAAAACAATAATAAACATCCCATTATTGTTGGTTTTAGGTTTGATTATATGGGTTCCTTAATAAATAACATAGGAATGGTGATGTTTTTTTGTTTCAAATTATAATTTAAATAACTATATTAATTGGAAATAAAAATAAATAAATGATTCTATAAATCATTGTATTATTCTATTTTGAGGCTTTAGCGATAATGTTATAATAACTCTATATTATAATATCCCATAGCATGATACTGTATCTATATTGGTTAATGATTATTTACTGTTTGATTGCATTAAATCGACAAGATTCTATAATATTAGTGACACATTTTCATCAATTTGGTATTTTTATAACGAGTCATCAGTAATTTCAAACAATAGGGTATGATGTGATTGGTAAAATTTTCCATAACAATTGAATGAATCAAAAAATTAAAAATATATATAAATAATTTAAAATTTAAAAAATCATCTAGTGATAAAAAATGGTTCATATTTACTGACTTTTTCATATTCCACAATGAAAAAAATTAACATCATTAATTTTTGATGTACAAGAAATCATCATTTTTGCGTTAAATTTGACGAAACATCTTATTGAATTTAAATTGTGGAATGGGAATGGGTTTAGGATTTTCTTGTTAACCTGAATTCTGTAATTGTTTTTATTAGATTCATTAGTGATTCTTGTAATTTATTTTTAGAAATAATTTTATGTACATGTTTCTTTATGAAATGTAATTAAATTATCCACCTTTTTAGAAAAATTTATCTTAGGACTCCCAAAAAACATTTTTGGTGTGTGATTTTCCAAAAAAGGATTATAATATTAATTATTTATATTAAAATATTAACAAGAATATTTCTAGATAAAAACTAATATTATTTTTTTATAATATGAACTTCATTTACAATAATTTTTTCAATTCATGATTAATGTGTACTAAATATATGAACATTTTTCATCACCTGAAAAAATATCATAATTGTTTTATTTAAAATATATATATTACCAATGTTATTATTTAAATTATTTTTTTTATAAAATTTGTTGATTCATTATATTTTTTCATGATTTTGATAATTTATTACAAATTTTATGGGTGATTTGAAAAAGAAAAAATCTAATAATATTTCAAAAATAGGACATGATAATAATAAAATAATTCTTAAATTAATACAATTGATAGAATAAATAATGAATCAAATATCATTAAAATAATTCTATATTTATTTTCATATCTTAATAGGTTATCCAATTAGGTAATGCTAAAGATTATGTTTTTGAAAAAAATTTGTTTTATAAAATGAAAAACCACAATTTCATTCATAACTCCTAGATCCTGAATAAAGTTTTTGTAACACCCTAACCCCAATTACATAGAGTCGGTGTATTATTTTAAAAAATTGGCATGATTACAAGGGATCAAGTCCTAAATGAATGATCAGTTTAACATTCTTGGAAAATAAATCACATACATGAACATTACATTACATTATAAAATGAAAAACAACAAAGAAATTGTATCCATTAACTACATATATATCCCTTAGTTTATCCCATTACGTAATTCATAATATATTTCATCGCATCTAGGAAAAAAATATAGAAAGGGGTGATCTTAGATTCTTACTAAGGATAAAAATACAGTGGAAACAATTATAAATAATCATAAGACTGTAAGGAAAAGTATAAAACAATAACAAAATCTTGGGAAACATAAACTTCAAAAAAATATGGTAATGATAAGTCAAATAATTCCATTTAAAATGTCACAATGATATTCTTCTAGTGAAATAATCATATGTAATATCAATAGATAATTTCATTAAGATGGAATGCATAATGCCAGACATCGTAACCACATAGTCAAGGCCTCATGCCAAGACAAAAAATAAAATATTGTAAAGGCCTTTTTCCAAGACACAAGTTTGTATCATGAGACCTACCGACGCGTTGAAGAGGTATAGCAGGCTCCTCCTATCACATTCTAAGTCCAATTAATTCTTCATATGAGAAGGTTAAAACATAACAAAAAAATACGTATTAAAACTAGCATACAAATTGTAAATACATTAACCCTAAACAATGAATGGTATAAAGATAAAATATCCCTAGGAAAACATATATCAAAACTAAAAATACAAAATGGAATATTTTTATCATAATAAATCAAATTTGAACTAGTTTAAAATCCCTTAAAGGATGTTGACATTTATGAAATAACAACTATTTGAGAGAATTATCTATTTATATTTTGAAATCAGTTAAAAGTCATGTAATTATAAAAGAAAAAATTTATTTTGAAAATATTATTATAATAATGTAAGAGATGAATAAAAGGTTTTATAATGGAGGAGAAAAACTACACCTGCTATATAAGGTAAAAAATATTCTTAACATAATTTTTCGAAAAGGTCATAAAGTACCTTGTTTGGAAAACAAAGGAAAGATTACTCTCAAAAAATTTTATTAAAACTAAAAAAGGTTAAAAATTAATTTAACACATAGTATAGAAAATATTAAATATGTTTTGAAATACAATTTTAAGAAACATGGATGTGGATGATAAAGTGGTTCTAGTAGATACTTACGTATAAAAAACCTCGGATAATAAAGAGATTGTAAAATTTACCATTACCTTGTACATATCCTTGGTCAAGGGTATGTTAAACTCATGTATAATAGTTAAATTTTTTTTATTAAATTATATAAGAGACACATACAAGAAAATTATATCATATATGATCTTCTAATATTGTATTGTTAATAATATTTTATTAGTATCACTATTTCAGGTCTTAACTGATTCGGTTTCCTTTATATGTTTTGTTACGTTATTCATTTTTGTTGTGGATATGATGTATTTGTTCCATATCCAGAATTATATAATGTTATAAAATATTATTTTTAATAATCAAATGAAAATTATTCATGAATGGTAACCAAGGGGAATGAATCTCATCGCGTTCATGGAGACGGTAATCTGTACGTACGCACAAATGCTACTTCCATTTCATTTTTGATATTTTAACTAGAAACAAGGCCAAATGATACATATGTATATTATTATTCCAGTATAAAATAATATTTTAAATATGTTACGTCTGTTCATTGACACCATCCTTTACACATTCCATGTATGGTGTGAATGAGTCATATCACTTTGAGGGGGTGGTAGTCCGCAATTCCTCAACAGAAATTATCGAATATATACAACATGAAAAGAATAACGGTATGGTATAAAAGAGAATTATAGAATATTATAGATAAAATAAATATCATAAATATCATATATAATTATTTTTCCATTGTAATGGCCACTATAAGAGTTGGTAGTACAAGATTGAACATTTATCATTTCGTGATGTAGTAGTTCGATGTCCACAGAAACATTATGTTCTATACATATTTGATAGAGGTGAGGATAAGTGTAGTTCAAATACATATCATAACAACATCATAGTATATTTAGGATACTATTGTTTTTATAAAATAAAGTAATAAATATATTTACGTGGTTGGAGATGTAAAATAAAAGAAAAAATATAAGATGAGATGTTACCATTAAATCGGGTAACTACATTTTCTTTGAACCAAAAGGCTTCCTTGAAATACCTTATTCCAATGTTAAGCCTTATAAATGGACGATAGGTATGTAGAGAGATTAATTGGGCCGATGTTGTACGAGATAAGGGGCTAGAGAGGTGTAAAAAAATGTGTTTGTGATCAGGCCTTTTTGTATTGGGGAGGATGCGCTCTTTAGGAAAGTTTGAAAATATTAATTTATTATATAATGATTTTCAATTTTAAAGATCCAAAACTCATTATAGTAAATTATATGATGAATCATGTTGGAAATAAAATCATCCAATTAAAATTATAGAGTTTTTGAATGTTTTTTTAATATGTATAAACTCATTTATATAAATAATTTTTTAATGAGGTAAACACTACACCATTATTGTGTCATAAATAATATTATTTATATGATGTCTAAAAATTATAAAAAAATTACCATGATGTATTAAATTGTATTATATTTCCCATTAATATTTATAGTCAAAAATTTATCTTATATAACACCTTAGAAAAAACATTTTACGAAAAGATATATGTTTATGTCATTTTTGTTGTTATTATAAATTAATTAATATAATGTGTCATTATCACTCTCATGTGGATCCATGGGGTCCCAAAATCAACCCAAGGATTTTCATGGTTTGACATGTATCATCCAATAAAAATTGGTCACATTTTATGAAAATTTATTATCATTATTATAATATTTTATTACCCTTATTTAACAGATTTACCCATTAACCATCATAAATAAAATATTTACTAAAGTAAATATTCATTATTTCTAAAAATAAAAGTTATATATTTATAAAACATTTACCTCTTCATTCCAAATATGGAATCCATTTTTCCAAATTCAAAACATAGAAGCGTAAGAAATTAATTTAAAATTAACTCACATTGTCAAAACAAAAAGACTGTTTTTAGGAAATAATAACTATAAAAAGATTGCCACTTGTTTATGTCCAGTTTAAATTTGAAATTACATACAATGACCTAAATTATATTAAATGATATATATATAATCTAATTATACTTTAAAACCACTCAAACGTATAATTTAACACTATAAATTATTTCGATTAAAAAAGTTGTTTTTAATTAAAATTTAATATTTTTCACTATTCATCAAAATATGAAAGTTATCAGAAAAGTACCGAACATTTATCCAAACTAAATTTTTATGCCTTGATTTTAAAGAATAATTTTATTTCTTTGAATTGAATATATAAAATTTAAAAATTTTGTTTTTAAAAAATTTTCCCCATTAAAAGACGGTAAAATTGCATTTTCTAAAAAATAACTCTTTTATCTGAAAAAATTGAATTTGATCTTATATTATGTCAAAGAAATATATAATATGGATTTTAAAATTATATGGAGTGTATAGAATTCAGAATTTAGTAAATACTATTCATAACATCTTTTTGAAAGTCTAGATCGGTAAGTCGTGCTGCACTAAAACTCGATGATGCGTGTAACGCAAGTTATTTAATTTCTATGAAGAGATAACATACTTAGAATTCGTGGGGTGTTATATTATACCCTCCATCATTAAATTACATCCTCGAAATTTGAAATTTTTCCTTGAAAATAAAAGGTTTAAAAATAAATATACCTTTTCGGAAAACCCACATCAGAAATTGGGTTAATGAAATTTTTTATTAATAAGAGGAAAAGAGAAATAAAAAGTCACCACAAAATTATAATCTCGATAAAGAGAAAATTTGTGGAAATTAGAGGCACATAAATGGAGGAAAATGTAAATATTTATAGGGAGTTATTGAGGTCATCAATCACAAAGAGGTGTAAAATTGACGTCCTCAAAGCCCTCAGTCTATGCTGATTTAAAATATCATTGGTTCAACAAAACATAAGGTATTTGGATAACACAGTTTTGGTTTTAAGATCACTTACCTAATGTTTAAGAATTAATTTATTCATATAATAAGTGTAAAAAAATATACTTTACATGTAGATTTTCATCCTTTAACCAATTCCTACCACAAACACATCTTTCACCCCAAAAGATAATAGAATTCAAAAATAATCTATTTATCCTAATCATATAGGATTCCAAAAATAATGAATTTACAATTCATTTTTCAGACTATTTAATAAAACTACACTATACAAACTATGGAATTACATGACCTAGTGGTGGGTAATTACCCTTGTCTCCCTTTTGTTGTAGGATTAAGTCTCGTGGCCTTTCCGGATGCGATGGGTTGTTGCCCGACATTCGGGTTGTCCTTCTTATGAAAATAAAAAAAAATCTCAAGAAATTATTTAACCATAACAATAGAATCCACTATCAAACAAAATCTTTTCCAACATTTAGACATATCTAGAACACTTCTTTCCAAACTCACAGTCCAAAATTTATAAGTAAGGTCACATAATATACATGTGAATACCTTCATCGTGTATTATCTTAAAATGTGGTAATAAAATGAATTCCTAGAAAAACATAGTTGAATAGGTATATACTTCCTTATTCCCTCAGTAAATCATAGAATATTAGATATACTCCAAATATCCAAAAAATGTTGTAATCACCAACAATTATGGAATTACAAATCATTAATTAGTTCCAATGTTGTCAATAATATCCAATATAATTTATGAAAATCATTGTTATCTTATTCCAAAATAAATTCCACTTTAGCAGGACCATAATAATGTGTATCATTCCTTCAACCATGTATATTTTAAAAATGTTAACTTGTTATTGAGTCACATTTCATGGTACCACACCATCTCAAATACTTAAAAAAATAGTACTATACTAAAATCCTTATATACTCCATAATTATTATAAACAGTACATCGTTGATACAACACTCATATGAAATAATTCATTAATATCAACCTAAGAAAACTAGTCATTACTCTTCATCTGTGGTAATATTATAATTTGATTATTATCCAACAACATAATTTGCGGTATACTCTGATAATTATGATATTGATTCGTATAGTGTCCCAACACCTTGTAGATGAATAATTTTACATTTGAAACCTTTTTATTACCCATTAAATCAAGTACTTGGTGTCATTTTTCTCAATAATTATAACAAACTCCCATTCCCTTCTAGAATTTACGAAGATGATTCACTACACAGTTATGCCATATGGGAACATCATTCATTCACTTATTCCCTTTATCCATCTATCTCTCTTCCATCCTTTTCTTCTCTGGATTCCTTTCAAAGCCATAAGATAGAAATAATATTTTAAATATCTTATTAACACATGATAGTATTTCTTCATATGATGACAATACATTAGATACTATTTCCTTTCTATATTATGACTTAATAACATGAAATATATGATCTTTTTTACACTTTGGATCATCCTTATTTCTGGAGTTCTCATTGCATCAACTGGGCACCATTTATAAACAATGGCATACACAAGGTTAGTTTTATGAGTCATAATGCATAATTCCAAAGATGAAAAATACCTAACGTAAAATGAAATGATTATGCCTATAATATATACTCATAATAAAATTTTTTCTTTGAACAAGTATTTTCTCCTAAATCCTTTATAATGGCTTGTATTGGAAATGTGTATTATTCTTAGAATATCCACCAGGAGTGCCTTAACCAATTGTGCAGCAAAGCCAATAGTCATGTACTATGATACCCAGGGTTATGCCTAAAACACAATGTCAGATATTTCACAACTAGGTACCTCTATGCTAGAGCCTCATCTACCTACTCATATCTAAACAGTGATGTATTGCTTCAAAAATTCAAAAAATATCTATATTATCATAATTCTTTGATGTTAATATGTACTAATCCTCGTAGTCTATCTTAGGGTAATTTTCTCTAATCAGAGTTTTTCTAAATCTAGTTTTCATTGTTATTTCTAAACATCCTCTGATTCCAACTGTAACTCCCTGACGCTAGTTACCAAGATTCGGTGCATTTTTTTAATACATTGGCATGATTAAAATGGATCAAGCCCTGATGGACCGATAAGTTTAACATTTTTGGAAAATAGATTACAAGCATGAACAATAATTTAAATTATGAAATGAGAAACAAAAACAAAATTGTCTTCATTGACCTCATTCATATCCCTTATACTATCCCTGCAGGTCTGAAATTATATAGATCTTCGCATCCTAGAAAAAACAAAACATAAAATGGGGGAGCTTAGATGGTCAGTAAGGATAACTATATAGCAGAAACATTCATAAATAAGCATACACATTTAAGGCAATGTATAAAACATAAAAATCCTTTTTAAACATTAACATCATCAAAATATAGAAAAGATAAATCATATAATTCTATTTACATATTCACATGGATATTCTACTAGTCGAAAATTCACATTTATTATCAATAGAAAATTTCAAAATGATGGTATGCATACTGCCGGACATCATAGCCACCTAGTCAAGGCCTCATACCTATACTACAAATATGAATTTGTCAAGGCCTTGGGACAAGACATTAGTTAGTCTCATGAGACCTATCGATTCATCGAGGAGTTGTAGCTGGCTCCACCCGTCACATACAAGGTCCAATGAATTCCACATATGAAATGGTTGAAACAAAACATAAGCATTCTTATTAAAACTAGAATACCAAATGTTAATACATTAACCATAAACCAAGAATTATATAAAAATAACACATCCACATTAAAACATATCACAAAAGCATCAATAAAATTTGGAAGATTTGTTTCACAATAAATCAACTATAAACTAGTATAAAAGTAAATTAAAGGATATTTACATAGATGAAATCAAAACTATTTGAGAGAAATATCATTATTAATTTGGAAATCATATAAAAGTCCTTTAATAATAAAAGAAAACATTTATTTTAAAAATATTCATATAATCCTATAAGGGAATCTTCAAAGATGTTATAACAGCAGAGAATACTCTCACCCGCCGTATAAGTTAAAAAAACATTCTTAACTTAATTTTTTGAAAAGGTTATGAAATACCTTGTTTGGAAAACGACGAAACGATTCCATTCAAACAATTTTATAAAAAATAAAAAATGGTATAAATTACATTAACACATTTTCTAGTAAATAGTAAAAATGTTTTGAAATACATTTTTAAGAAACACAGATGTGGATAATAAAGAGGTCCTAGTAGATACTTACATAAAAACAATCTCGGATAATAAACAGATTGTAAAATTAACCATTTCCTTGTACTTTTCCTTGGTCACAGGTACGTTAACCTCCTGTATAATAGTTAAATCGTTATTATTGAATTATAAAAAAACCAAAAACATAAAAATGATATCGTATATAATATTCTAATATTTCTTTATTAATAAAATTTTATTACTAACATTGTTTCGGGTGTTAATAGATTGGTTTTCCTTTATATGTTTTTTTACGTAAGTCATGTTTCTTATGTATTGGATGTGTTAGAATCATATCCAAAATGATATAATTTTATTAAATATTATTTTTAATTAGAAAATGAATATTATTCTTGAATTTTTATGATGGAGAATGAATCTCACCCCGTTCGTGGAGACTATAATTTGTACGTACGCATGAACGCTACTACAATTACATTTTTTATTTTAAAATGAAAGTAAAAAAATGATTCATATGTATATTAGTATTCCGTTATATTATAATATTTTATAAATGTTATGTAAGTTCATTAACACTATCCTTTATACATTCCATGTATGGTATGAACGAGTCATATCACTTTGTGGGGGCGGCAGTCCACACTTCCTCTAATGAAATTTTTATATATATACAACATGAAAAGAATTCAGGTATGCTATATAAGAGAATTACAGAATAATATAGTTGAAATAAATATCATAAATATCATATATAATTACAGTTCCATCATAATGGCCACCATAAGAGGTGGTAGTAAAAGATTTAACAATCATCTTTTGATCATGCAGTAGTCCGCCTTCCACAGAAACATTATGTTCTATGAACATTAGATGGAGGTGTGTGTATGTATAGTTCAAATAATATCCCAAAAATAACCTAGTATATTTATGATACTATTCTAGTAAAAAATAATTCAATTAAGAGAGTTTAGGGGGTTCGAGAATTAATATAAATGAAAATATCTTAAGAGGAGATGTTACCTTTAAATCAGGAAACTCTCTTTTGTTTGAACCAAACAGCTTCCTTGAAGTGCATGCTTCCTAAGGTAAGGACTATAATAGGAAGAGAGGGATGAAGGGATCTTAATTGGGAAGAGATTGGTTGAGCCAGAGGGTCTTGAGAGGTGTGTGAAATTGGTTCGAGGTGAGGTATTTTTATAAGGGGGGGAGGGGCTCTTTGGTAATGTTTGAAAATATTATTTTATTATGTAATGATTTTAGTTTTCAAAATGTCTAAAACTAATTAATGTCGAATCTAAGGTGAATAGTTTTCAAAATAAAATCATCCAATAAGAATTTTATAGATTTTGGATATTTTTTATTTTTTATAATCACATTTATTTAAATCATTCTTTAATGAGGTAAACAATATATCATTATTGTGTCATAAATAATTTTATTTATATGATGTCTAAAAGTTATAAAAAAATAACAAGATGTATTAAATCGTTTTATTTATAAAATAAAAATTTATATTCCAAAAGATAACTAATATATCCCCTTGTAAAATTTATTTTACTATAAGATATATGTTTATGTCATTTTTGTCTTCATATTAAATAAATAAATATAATGTGTCATTATCACTCTCATGTGTCTCCATGGGGTCGCAAAATCAACCCAAGGATGCCCATGGTAGGAATGGGATCAAAAAAGAGGAATATAGCACTTGTTAGGGAAATTTAATATTATTATAATAATATTTCTTTACCCTTATTTTCCTGATTGAAACTTTAATCATGGTAAACAAAATACATATTGAAGAAAATATTCATTATCTCTAGAAATAAAAGTTACCTATTTACACAATTTAGACCTATTTATTCAAAATATAGAACCCATTTATCCAAATTAAAAACATATAAGTGGTAGAAATTAATTTAAAATTATGTTTCGTTGTCAAAACAAAAAAAAAGTGTTTTTAAGAAATAATAACAATCAAATGATTGACACTTGTTTATGTATAGTTTAAATGGGAAATTAAATACAATGAACTAAATTATATTAAATGATAAAAATATAATATAATTATACTTTTAAACCACTCAAATTTATAATGTCACATAATAAATTATTTTGATTAATAAAGTTTTTTTAATTAAAATTTAGTATTTTTCACTAGTCATCAAAATATGAAAATTTTCATAAATGTACAAAAAAATTTCCAAAACAAATTTTTATTCCAAAATTCAAAAAAATATTTTAATTTTATTAAATTCAATATAAAAAAATTTCAAATATTAGTTTTAAAAAAGTTCTCCATTAAAAGGTGGTAAAATTGCAATTTTTTGAAAAATACTTCTTTTGTCTGAAAAAAATGAATTAGTTCCTATATTATGTATAAGAAAGACATAATATGTATTCCAAATTAATATAGAGTATATAAAATTCAAAATTCAGTTAATCTTATTCATAATGGATTTTTGAACGTTGTTTTTGGAATGTCAGGGTGCGCTCGAACTTGGGGTTGTGTGTAATGCATGCTATTGAATTTCTTTGAAGATATAAGGTACTATAAAATCATGGGGTGTTACAATTTTCCAAAAAAATTACCAAAAGATAAAAGGATTTGGGGATAATAAAATTTGTCTCTATAACCCTCTAAATGTTTTATATGAATAATATTTTTTTGGGGAATTTCAGTTGGAGGAATCGAAGATGGAACTAATTTTGGTATAGTTATGGAAGTGTATTAATTATATAAAATACCATCAATTGTATTAATTATCTTGTCATTCTGGATTAATTATACTTATCTTTTGTTTATCAAGTACTCATAGAATTCCAATTTATGGTTGTGGTTTTCACAAAATTGGAAGGGTTTTCATGTGTACATTATTTGTAATATCATTTTTTGGTTTTTTAAAACTATTTCTTCATTGAATGTCATGTGAATTATAATTGATAACTAATAAAAGATCGTCATATTCACTAATTTTATTCTTATTTTAATAAATTTATACAATTCCATCATGGTGTGAGTTTATTCAATCAATGAAGAATATAAGACAATAGTGAAGTGTTCATAATTTAATTGTTTTCACTTCTTCAATTATGGAATTATGTGTTTATTTACATAATCCATTGATTTATAAGGATAAATTGATGGATAAAGAACTTATAGGTTGATCCATGGGAGTAAAAATTTGATATATGTGATTTAATTTAATGTTCCCATAATTTGTAATCATGTTTTTAGTAGAAATACTAATTCAATGATTGACATTATCATATATATGTAATATTTTTTTGTCCACATATTATTAGTTCTGGAATAATCCTCTATATTTAGTTTTAATGAAAATACATTTACAAGTGTGTCGGAGAATATCATTGGAATTGTGTTAGCACTGAACTATTTAGGGATGTGGTTATATCTTATAACCTTGAATTATTACCTCTAAAATTTATCAAATATATGTTTCATAAAAAGATATTCATATTTTATATAATTAGAAATAATCTATGATTAACCCACTCATTGTAATTGAGTTTGCATATGTTTATTATATTTATATATATCCAGAAAAATCAATCCCATATTATCCACGTCGATGTAAAATGTATACTAAGGACTGAACAAACCCATGATGTACTATAATTGGACGAATTCCCTCAAACGTAGATAAATATGGGTGAAATTAATTAAAAAACCTTAATTCTCAAATTAAACTTTTTACATAATTTTTATTTAAATGTTAATAAGGATTTATAAAATCAATTTTTACATGTTCCTATCAATATTCCTCTTATCCTAAAAACATCAATATCATATCGACATATATTTATTTTTCTCTTTGTAATTGTTCATAAAATATAACTATTCTCAGAGATGTATTTTTTTACAATCAACTAACAAAATTCATGAATTTATCATATGTGTCATGACCCCCTCCCACCAAAGATTCCCCTCCTATGCTAGCAATGGTGAATGGGAGATAATGACCCACCGAGTCCCTCCTCTAGTAGGCCCCGGAGTGGCTACTAGCACCAAGGGTATGAGTATTCACAAATATGGGAGGCATTACCCTTTTTATTATTTATGATTGGGAAATATGCTGAGTCAAACACCAAAAGAAAAAGGAACAAGAAAATGAAAATAAACCCAAAACCAAACCCATATGCAAGTTTTATACAATACAGAAACAAAAGTACAAGTATAAGAAAAACTCCAAAGTAAGTTACCAAAATAAGAACAAAAAAATTACAACTAGAAAAACTCTAACGCCCAACTAGAAAGGTCCTACATGGTCCCTGAAGTCCTCATGAAAACCTGAAAGTAACGTAGGGTGAGCATACAAGTATACTCTGTAGGAAAACCTAAAGCACTTATGCACAAGTAGGGAGACATCCTAATGCCCCGTGAGAAACAGTAGGAACCAAAGCCTAGTAAGGAAACTATCCACCCAACCTTACAAGCCACACATACCAAATATCGCAAGACAATAGAGTAGTATAGTAATATTATCAAGTTATGGGTACCCCGCACCACCTCCCCACAGAATACTGCTCAGGACCTCATACCTAATGCTCTAATGATTCCCCCTCATCCTGATCTAGTGCCGCAACCTGGCCATACGAAGCTCGAGCTAGAGACGCAAGCTGGCCATACGAAGCACATAGTATCCCACCGACACTCAATCCTCAGCCATAACCACATCTCATCCCGAAGACACCTAGGAAACACATCACATCTCATCCCGAAGACACCTGGCAACATATCACATCTTCATCTTGAAGACTCTTGGGAAACATCTGTCGTAACCTGCCCGAAGGATCTTGGCCTATAGAACCTGGAAGAGGGAGCACATGGAATAACAGTAACCAGCCATCTTTTAGATGTTTGAGAATCTCACCCCCATCCCATGGGTGTTCGGCATGTAGTTCTCAACATGGGTGGGCTGCGTAATGAAACATAAAATGTACAGATTTATATAACTATATCAACCACTCAGCCCATTCTAAGGCTTATACACTAATGATCTGAGCACATGCCTTAGAACTGCTACCTCAAAAGTATGCACACAATAAACAGCCCCAAACCCCATTAAGCTTTTCAAGTTTCAACAGTTTTAGTTTATCAGTTCCTTAACTACCGAGAAACTAATAATAATCAAAAGAGATCAATCGTTTGTAAAACATATCCCTGCTAACCACAAATAAAGTTAGGGAAAACACAAGAATCACAATACCATTTTCTTTTATCAAACAATAAATTCTATTGATTTTCCGTATTTAATCAACCACCATTCCCCACAATTCATTAGTTAACTCATCCACTTTTATTCATATGTACAACCCATCCCTGCATCTCTGATGCTAACCACAATTACCACAAACTCATCGGAAACAATACCCGTACCACATCATCATCCCTTTGATACTGTTTACCGCATCTCCACTGCCCATCACAACCATATCATACACACCAACCCACAACCAAGCCAACCTCAGCCCCACTATTCACCCATTCCACAACAACCCACAAAACACCCCTTCACCTAATTAAATGCCAACAAGTACCCACAAAATTCATTCTTTCATTTAGTTTACCCGGGGTGATCATACAAGGGTTCCGGTTATTCATTTAATCATCTGACTTTACATGATTAACCAATTTCCACATTATATGAAATTCCATCAACAAAACAATCCATAAAATAAGGAAACATTTAGTTTCATAAGAAAAGGCCCAGAAAGACCATGATTTTCAGTAGGCATAAGCCTATTCAATTCAAAAAATAATCAAAGGTTGATCATTGATGGAAATAAAACAACAATATGAACAGAATTTCCACAAACCCATTATTTCACCATTTATTATCTTTATTTATTGGTCCAATCGTATCTCACGAAAACAAGAGGATACCCACCATGCATGATGCAAAATAGGGAGAGAGACTAATGTAAAATCCATACATGAACATGTTTTGATGTCCTTCTATGAGAACAACCACCATGAGGATTTCAATCACTCCTCCCAATGACTATGTCCTCCCACGGACACTACGGCACAACCACACTAACAACCAAGAGAGAATCTATTGAGGTTTAAGGTGTCACTTGTCATAGTAGGGCAAGGAGGAACCGAAAGTGGAGATCGAGGAAGGAATAAGAATGGGGTAGAATGTACCATTAAGATGATGTTCATCGAAGATCATCGTTACCATAAAATATCATCAATATCTTAGGTAGGAAAATTCAAAGAGGAAGTTAAAGAATAGGGAAAAGAATGAGGTGCATGATGTTCTCCTCATCGACATGATCCCGCAGCCACCGACAGATCGACAATTGGAGTCCAGATGAAAAAGATAGGAGGAAAGCTTCTGGGTCATCTGGGAACATCACCATGCAGAGAAGAAGAGGGGTCCGTAAATAACATGTGATCCTCTCTTATATAGGCAATGAAAAGGTAAAATGGTACGCATCGTGTATTAATGAATTCACGACGTGACCGTACAACTGTTACATTGTTTGGATGGTCAACACATGACACGTCATGTGGTTTCCATGCACTTAATGATAATAATAACTTCAATTAATAATAGGTGTTTTATTGACCCGAGACATGAGTCATAAAAAGGTATTCATCATTGGTCTTAAAAAGATCATCATTATTTTAGGGTTACGCTGTCGCTGATGGTTCAAAAAACCGAGGTCGCATGAAAAGGTTACAGTGAAAACAATGTTTTATCATCTAAATTAATATTAACAATATTTTATTATTATTATTAATTACTTATTTATATATTTTTTTAACACCAAAATCATTCAAGATTTGGAATCCCTTTCATGCTAGAATTCTTCACCAAATCTCCCATTTATAATTTATTTCTCATTTAATTTTATTCCCACTATTACCTTATAATTCTTCCCTCTCTCCAATCTCATTTATTCTCTTCTACAATTTCATTACTCCACAAAAGGTGGTTCCTTGACTGTACTCCATGCCTGGCACGCCCCATATTTTCACTCTCAATTAAATGTTATTATTAATAAAATTAATAATAATAACACCCATCATTAATGTTCTAATTTAATCCCAGTAAACTGATTTACCACGGTTATTCTCATATTAAATTAAAAATATTCCATTTAACTGAATTCAAATCATTTAATTTACTAACAAAAAATAAACCCATTTAATTTCATTTACCAATCACACACATATTTCTGTCACCATTATCATTATTATTTAATATAATAGTTATAAATCCTCTTTCAATTTCATCAATGGGTCGCCATCATTATCATTAATAATTATTGTTATTATTGACGCCCATTATTAACTTATAATTACTCCCTCTCTCCCATGATACTCATGCATCGTGTTTGACCACATCAAATTTTTACAAAGTAATGGACCAGAGAGGTCCATGACATTACATCAGATACCTCTCAAAACATTCTCATCCTTGAGAATTAAAAACCAACCCATAAAAGGGGAAAGGTCCGAACAACCACCCCGCAAGATACCTCTCAGGGCTCTCGTCATAACAGGAATCTAACCACTATCCTAATTATATGAGTTAGGGAATTCCTTCTCCCATGTCCAGATATTATCCGCTTTAGGCGGCACTGACTCGCCTTCACGGGTTTAATCGCATCCACATTAATGCGTCTCGATTAGGGATTAGGTCCTCCAACTCCCATAATTTAGGATTTATCATACACAAACTCCCCCCAACACCACAAAAAACATGAAAAACATGCTACCCCTACACATGGATTGGTGAATTTATTCTCCCATGTCAATATACTATCCACTTTGGGCGGCACTAACTCGCTCGCACGGGTTTAATCTCATCCACATTAATGCATCTGGATTTGGGATTAGGTCCTCCTCTCCCGACATGTTATGACTCTTCACACACATTTAAAGGAAAGAGGGAAACAACATAGCATTATAGACTCATGAAAAACAAGGTCCAGGACCAAATCATGAGTGAGAATGAGTTTCAAAAAAGGAGTTTGATGCTTCTGAATTTATGCAAAACATTAACGAGAGCATTTAAGTAAATCTGAAAACATCTCTCTCGATCTCTGTACTTTCTAGGGTTGCCGATTCTGTTACGGGCAACTATCCACGTCCCACTCCTCCACCTTTCTGTTGACTTCCAACTCCTCGATGACATCCTGGTTGGGGTCTTTGAGGAACTCCCTATGGTTGGCGACCACCTTCTCTAACTCCCCTTGGAGGGACTGATGCCTTTTTCTAGGGGAAGGGTTGAGCTGGGAACTACTCCTGGGGCTGGAGATGAACCTATCCAGTCCCTCCATACTAAGTCTGAAAATGTAAATTTCTACCAATATTCACATGATTCCCACATACAAAGCACCTTGGTCCCTGGCCCATAGAAAACAGGCGGAAATCATGAGATTGGTATGGGACCTGCTGAAGTCTTCTCCCTGCATGTCGAAAGATGGATGTTCATATTGCGGGGGATCTACTACGGACCGCCTCCATCTTAGACGAACTTGGGTGACTCCCCTATTGCGGTGGACCTACTTGCGAGCACATCCTCTCGATTATCTCCGCCTTCTTCTGTACTTCCAGGTACGTTGGTAAGGTGAAAGCGGTCATTGCGCACCGAATAGAGGGGTGAAGTGCCTCCTCTAAATGTCTGGCTTGGGAATCCTCATCCGGAAAGAGATTCAGGGAAAACGGAGGAGATCCTTGAACCTGACCCCTAGTTCCCACACTGACATTCTTCCTTGTTTGAGAGACAACAACTCCTGCCTCTTCTCGTCCTTCCTCATTGGGGAAAGAAATTAATCACGAAACTCCTTCTCAAAGTTGGCCCATAGAACTTTTGTCCCCTTCCCCTCCCCAAGGTAAAGCATACACCACTAACGTGCCACTCCTCACTGTTGGCTTACTGCTAGAGAAACCCAGTACTCTGATAGAGCCCTGATCAGCCCAAAGGTGATCTCGAGTTTCTCCAACCAACTCTCTGATTCCGTATCCAAAGTGATGCCTTCATAATTCTTCAAGATTTGTCACTGGAAAGCACGAAATGTGCACTGACAAAAGTCATCTTCCTCCTCTCGGCTAATCCTCAGCTGATCGACAGTCTGAATCTGATGGACCTCGACTGCCAGAGCCACCTGGGAATGACGTCGAGGTACCATAGTTGTACGGTAAACAAAGAATGCCTCATCCCAAGTAGGAAGGAATTTTTTTCAAGGTTTCATTTTATCATTTTATTTTGATTCCTTTCCCAGAACACCGAAATCACATAAAACACAAATCATGATGATGAATGTACCTTTCCTAGGGTATCTACCTTGAAATCAATGTAGTCTTACTGGGTCATTCAGTAATCTCAGAGTCCTTGCATCGGATCATGGGGCCCTAAAATCTTGTGTCCTAGCAGGTCTACCCTGTCCTATGTCACGCACCAAGATCAGCCCACACTGGTTCCCTACAATCCCATGAAATCCTCACTGTTCCTAACTCTAGACTCCATCCTATCTCTCAGGCATCACCACTGATTCCATTCTGTCACAACCCCCTCCCACCGATGATGCACCTCCTGAGCTGGAAATGGTGAAAGGGAGATAATGACCCCTGAGTCCCACATCCAGTAGGCCCTGGAGTGGTGACTATCACCAGGGGTATGAGTTTTCAAAAATATGGGAGGCATTAGGATTTTTATTATTTAAGATCGGGAAATTGGATGAGTCAAACACCAAAATAAAAAGGAACCATTAAATTAAAATGAACCCAAAACCAAACCCATAGGAATGTTTTATACAATACTGAAACAAAAGTACTATTACAAGAAAAGCTCCAAAGTACAATACAAAAAAAAGCAAAAACTGTAACCAGAAAAACTCCAACACCCAACTAGCAAGGTCCCACATAGTCTCTAAAGTCCTCCTGAAAACCTAAAAGTAACATAGGTTGAGCATACACGTATACTTAATAGGAAAACATAAATATCTCATGCATAGGTAGGTAGACATCCTAATTATCTATGAGAAACAGAAGGAACCAAATCCTAGCAAGGAATCTATCCACCCAACCTTACAAGCCACACTCACCAAATATCGCAAGTCAATAGAGTAGTACAATAATATTATAATTGTATGGGTACCCCACACCACCTTCCCACTAAATACTGCTCAGGCCCTCACGTTTAACACTTTGATGCTTCCCCTTCTTCCTGAGCTAGTATTGCATCCTAGCCATAAAAATATTGAGCTAGTGCCGCATCCTGGCCATATGAAGCTCATATTATCCCACTGACACTCAATCCTCAGCCATAACCACATCTCATCCTGAAGACACCTGGTAACCACATCACATCTAATCCCGAAGACAACTTGGAACATATAACATCCTCAACCCGAAGACTCTTTGTAAACATCTGTCATAACCTGCTCAAAGGATCTTGGTCTATAGAACCTATAAGAGGGAGCACAGGGAAGAACAGTAACCAGCCATATTTTAGATGTTTGAGAATCTCACCCCTCGTCCCATGGGTGTTCGGCACGTAGTGCTCAACATAATTGGGGTGCATAAAAAACCATAAAATGTACAGATTTATATAATTATATCAACCACTCAGCCCATCCTAAGGCTTCTACACAAAAGATCTGAGCACATGCCTCAGCACTGCTACCTCAAAATTATGCACACAATAAATAGCCACAAACCCCATTATGCTTTTCATGTTTCAATAATATTATTTTATCAATTCCTTAACAACTAAGCAACTAACAATAACCAAATCAGATCAATCGTTCATAAAACATATCCCTCCCAACCACAAATAAAGTTAGGGAAAACAAAAGCTTCACAATACCATTTTGTTTTATCATCCAATAAATTCCATTGATTTTCCTTATTTAATCAACTTCTATGACCCACAATTCATTAGTTAACTCTTCCACTTCTATTCATATGCACAACCCATCCCTACTTCCCTGCTGCCAACCACCATAACCACAAACAGATCGAAAACAATACTCATACCACATCATCAACCCATTGGTACCATTTACTTCAGATCGCTACCCATCACAACCATATCATACACGCGAACCCACAACTAAGACAGCCACAGCCCCGCTGCTCATCCATTCCACAACAACCCATGAAACACCCCTTTACATAATTAAACCCTAACCAGCTCCCACAAAATTGATTCTTTTATATCGTTTAACTGGGGTGATCATACAAGGGTTCCATGTATTCATTTAATCAGCTGACATTACATGATTAACTAATTTCCACATTCAATGAAATTACATCCACAATACAATCTAGAAAACTGGTAAACATTTAATTGCGCAAGAAAAGGCCCCCAATGACCATTATTTTTAGTAGGCATAATCCTATTCAATTCACAACATAATCAAAGAATAAGAATTGATCGAAATAAAACAAAAATATCAACAAAATATCCCTAAACCCATTATTTAACCAGTTATTATATTTACTTATGGTTCAACCGTATCCCACAAAAACAAGAGGATTCTCACCCTTCATGATTCAAAAAAGAGGGATAGAAGAATGTAAGATCTCTACCTGAACATGTTTTGATGTCCTTCTGTGAGAAGAACCACCACGAGTATTTCGATCACTCCTCCCGATGACTACGTCCTCCAGTGGATGATGTGGCACAGCTACACTAACAACTAAGAGATACTCCATTAAGGTTTTAGGTGTCACTTGTCATAGCATGGAAAGGAGGAATAGAAAGTGGAGATCAAAGAAGGAATAAAAATGGGGTAAAACGTTCCATTAAGATGAAGTTTGTCGAGGAGTGTCGTTCCCGTCAAATATCAGCAATATCATAGGTAGGAAACTGTGAAGAGGAAGTCATAGAAGATGGAATTAAAAGAGGTGCACAATGATCGCCTCGTCGACACGATCTCACATCCATCGACAGATCAATGATCAGAGTCCAGATGAAGAAGATAGGAGGAAGGATTCTGGGTCATCCAGGAGGGTCGCCGTGTGGAGAAGAAGAGGGGTCCGTAAATAACAGATGACCCTCTCTAATATAGGCAATTAAAAGGTAAAATGGCGTGCAGCATGTATTAATGAATACACGATGTGACCGTACAACTGTTTCGCGGTTTGACTGGTCAACACATGCCACATCACTCGGTTTCCAAGAGTTTAATGATAATAATAACTTCAATTAATAATAGGTGTTTTATTGACCCGAGACATGAGTCATAAAAAGGTATTCATCATTGGTCTTAAAATGACCGTCATAATTTCAAGGTTACGCTACCGCTGATGGTTCGTAAAACCGTGGTCGCACGAAGAAGTGATAGTGAAAACAAGGTTTTATCATCAAAATTAATATTAACAATATTTTATTATTATTATTATTTTATTATTTATTTATTTTTATAACCCCAAAATCAATCAGGATTTAAACTCCCTTTCATGCTAGAATTATTCACCAAATCTCTCTTTTATAATTTATTTCTCATGTATTTTTATTCCTAGTATAACCTTATAATTATTCCCTCTCTCTAATCTCATTTACTCTCTTCCACAATTACCTAACCCCACCAAAAGTGCCGCCTTTCCAATAATCCATGCCCAACACATCCCATATTTTCTTTCTCAATTCAATGTTATTATTAATATAATTAATAATAATATCACCCACCATTAATGTTCTAATTTAATCCCAATAAATTAGTTCACCATGTTTATTCTCATATTAAATTAAAACCCTTCCATTAAATTAAATTCAAATCATTTAATTTACTAAAAAAAATAAACCCATTTAATTTCATTTACCAATCACACACATATTTTTGTCCCCAATATCATTACTAGTTAATACAATAGTAATAATTCCTCTTTAAATTTCATCAACGGGTCACCATCATTATCCTTAATTATTATTATTATTATTATTATTGATTCCCATTATTATCTTATAATTACTCCCACTCTCCCACGATACTGACACTTCGTGTTTGACCACATCAAATTTATACAATGTAATGGACCAGAGTGGTCCAGTCCATTACAATATGTGATACAAAATTAAAATATAATGTATCCCACCAACATTCTAGTGGGTTTTCATGATGATATGTGTTTATTATTTCACACGGAAAACATGTGTGGGGATTATTATTACGTTATTGAGGGTTTTAATATATCCCCCTAATGAATTGTCTAATGTTTAATATATAGTGGGATAATTATAAATTATCAGTTGGGATACTCAATCCAATATGAGATTCATGTATTTATTACTAATCCACTATATAATGGGAATCATATTGTGTTTCTGGATACACTATGTTATAATTTTCTGCATAGAAGACCATACCATGAATTAAAACTATTAGGATTTTATGAACATTAATATGTTATATTTCAATGGTATATGATATTTTATAGATGATTCAATGCCATGGAATTTTCATTCGGTTTTTCTAATGAAAAATTTAGTGTTTTATACCACAAGCCCATGATACAGGTTTTTTTATCATGCCATGTTATTATCTTTTATTAACCCATGATTTTTTTATTACGTATATCTCCCACAAAAACATTTTCTCACATGTTTATGATCCTAACCCTCATTAATTGTTGATAATTATTCTTGTTACTATCAACCACTCTTGATTTTTACATCTCTAGTGAAGTTCAATTGAATTCTTTTATTAGGAAGTCATCAAACATGAATTTTTTGGAGATGTTAATGTAATATTTATAAATAATATTTTATGTTAAAATTATTAAATGATACAAAATAATTGAATTTTGATATTTTTTATTTAATATATGTAATTATTACAATATATAAAATGTGTATGAAATATCCTCATTAGGATTTTGAAACCTCCATTAATCTCACTATTTTATTATGTTATTTTCAGGAACTATTTATTATCTATTTGATAGGATATCCTAATGACCCAATGTATTTATATAATGTGACAATGAATAAAATGAATATTCTGTGGATTAATTAATCCTGAGGAGGATTTTTCATATAGTAATTTACAATAATTATATTTTGGTATTAATATCTACTTTCCATATTAAACCTTTATGTTTTTGTTGTGTCTTGATATTTTTTAAATTGAGATAACCATGAGTGTTTTGGATAATGTGTTTACATTCACAATGATTAAAAAATTAGTATGAGAGATATCGTACAAAACATCATAGTGATGCTCACCCAAATATCATAATTCCTTAGTATTAAAAAATCTATGTCAAACTCCCAAATTTTATAATGATCAACTACCCATGATCCCTTCTTGGTTAAAATTATTACCTCTTATAGCCAGATATCTGATTTATTATTTATTAATATATGGTACTACACATCAATAATCATAAGTTTAAATCTATAGTGGCCTAATTAGAGAACATGTTTTTAGTCCTTCGCCATTTTTTAATTAATATACACCAATTTATTATAGTAATTATGAATTTGATGAAATTTTTTGAGGATTCATATATAGAAATTCATAACATTAAAAAATTATTATCCACGCTATAAATTTCCTATCATTATCATATTAAAATATTTATATGATTACTAGTGAAACAATTTTATGAATCCAGTTTTATTATTGAAGTATTTGTTACATGGATTTAATGTTGTGAATCTAGTTTTATTTTTGACCATGGAAGTAAGAACGATAATTTTATATATGAACTATCCCAACATCATTTAAATGAGTTATATATAAGAAAATTTTCATGGTTTGGAATTTTTTCATTGTGAATAGAATTTCGAAAATGAATCCAAATAATATCATGATTCTTAAGGAATTGGATAAAAGATTTGAAAAATATTGTTTCATGAATTAATGAATGATATTTCAAATGTAGAAAATATAATATAACCACATTATTGTTAAAAATAACTTTTCTTCACCTTGTAAATTTCCAAAAGTAATAAGTTTAAATTTTACATGTGGAAGAGTTCAACATAATGAATATAAAATTTAAATAAATTTTAACAGGAAAACTCTAATAAGGGTAAAGAAAAATGTAAAAACTAATACACCAACTAAAGAATATTTCATCTAATGTAAGGATTTATGGAATTAGAAAAATCAATATAAATATATAATAAATGAATATGATATTAGATATTAATAACAAATATTTCAATATGAATAATTAGGGGCCTTTACAACTATTATTCCTCATGTTTTCCAAGATAATGATATGATAAAATGTACACATATTATAAAATCAATATAATTGGATCTCTTATTTTCTAGTTGTTATATTTTTTTATTATAATTAAATTTTTCTACCAATATTGATTCATCGCATTAAATATTTTCTTTCAAATTATCTAACAAACACTTAGTGGTGTGATGGTAACATTACATATAAGGATCACTACTTCGATCAATATGAGGAAGATATTTATCATAAATCTAGTTCTCCTCCCCATGTTAAAATTTTATGATACACTGATCATTAATTTTTCCTCATAATATAGATATCATCTCAATTATTGGGATATGAAAATATCATTTCAAATTCTAAATAAACTCATTACATAATATGGATGCATGTAGGATTATTGGATCCCTTTGGTGGTAAATTAATGAATATTAGTTTTCATATATAACAAGCAGTGATACCTAGATCTAATCTATTAGGAGTAACTCCATGAATTTTTATTCCAATTGTCCATAGACATGTTGATGTAGATCACATTGATTATAAATTACTCTCCTTGAATTTGAGGTTTGGTTTTCAGTATATCAAACCCTATATTCCATTCATATTTTTATTAATCTATATTGATGGTCATCATTGTATTCTGTGAATTTATAATGACATATAAGTAAAATATTTTATAGGATTTCATAATACAATGTTATAAAATAGGGGGTGTATTGACTCTCATTCTTAGAAAGATTGATGGTTCAAAAGATATTTTTGTTGAATGTCATTATTTTATTAAGATCATGAAGAAAAAATAACATTCTCTTACCCATATTAATGATTTTTAATCAATTTTTGGGATATTAATGCATCAAGATGGTGGATATATGATTTGGATTACCTTATAATAAGGTAAAGATAGATGTTATACCAAAGAAAACCTTCCAATAAAAATATAGTGACTATGATTTCAATGTGATTCTATCTAGGAGGAAAAATTCCTCATCTATCTACATGAATTAAATGAAAATATTGCTTTTTTGATTACTTTTAATAAATAATTATAGCCATTATTTTTATTACAATATTAGTAATGATTAATTTTTAACATAAATAGAAACTAATAATTATTCTAATGTACATTAGATTGAAGAAAAAGTATTTCATGTTTCAATATTGTTAATTATAGATGAAAACATATTCTTCTGGACAAATGTAATAAAATGGGAGGGTATATTAGTGGATTGTTCAATGACATAGGTAAGTAAAAACATTTCCAGTGCAAACAAATTGATAATGATATACTGATTAATATAAATAGTGGGATCATGCCAATGCATTAACTAAAATTTATCATGTTGTTCAAACCATCTCACCTTGATAACATAGAATGGATTGATGTTTATTTGGATATATATAATTTGATTATTTCTTCAATGATATTAAGAAATATATAGGTACTAAAACTATAATTAAACAACTACATAAATGATAATGGTTTTCATATAGAATTATTCTTGAAATAAAGAAATGGGATATTTATTTTGGAAATAACACATAAGGATATCTTATTCCTTAATCCTATTAATGATGTAGACATTAAATTCTTCAACTCATGATCATAACATAGAAGTGGTAATTATTTCATTAATAATTCAGGAAAATTAATTTTTGGTTAAAATTGTTATAAATATATAATTTAGAAAATAATGACTTATATATTATCAAAAATAATTAGTTTGACATGTGATAATGGATAAGGGTGGTGGTAATAAAATATTATCATTTCCCAATATGTTAGCTTTATCAAAAGGAAAAAAATATCAATTATTCAATAAGAAGAAAAGATCATCTAATTATATCCTTGACAAGGATTGAATGGAATATAATCATTATTCTTATTTAATGAATTGATAAATAAATCACATATGTTGGAAGAAATACGATAATTTGTAAATTATTTATCAACCATCAATTTATTTTAAGAACCTGAAGTCATAGAAACATGATATTATGATAATAATGTAGGAATTAAAGTTTCAAATTCATAACAATGACATAGATATACTTAATATATTTGGATCTCGAATATGTGTCTGATCTATAATTGAACTAAAGATAGAAATATTTGTTAATTTAAATATAGTATCTTTATTTATACACCTCGGATGAACAATGATGATTTTATATCTTACATATTTATTTTTTCGATTACATGAAGAGAGATATTGTGGGGGATATATCGTAATGAATAATAAATTGGAATGTAATTGTTTGATTTTAGATATCTATTTGTTTAATGTAACCATTACTTCTTCCATTTCCAAAATGGGGGAACATCACCATCAATTTTATAACAATGTATTATAATACTTCTAAATGAAGTCATTCAATTTTAGTAGTGTTAGATATGCTTAAAAACTGGCACACAACATTGTTATATGTGTGGAATTCTCACACAATCAATATTTAATGTTATATATAAAGGAGGTGGTATGAATTCCCATTGGAAAACATTATACTATAAATTATCATGATCAAAGGGTCATATCAATACATTGATGAAGTCAATAAAAATTGGATATAGATCCCCGATTTGGTACTTATTTTTTCTATGAAAAGATCGTAAATAAAAAAGGACTATTTAAACATTGGAGTATTTATTATGATCATAATCTATATATAAAAACATATTTTTAAATCATTAACATCCTTTTATTGAATTATCTTATTAGAAATGTTTCCTTAATCGTATCTGAAATTTACCAAATGAGGACATATATAGAATGATATTTGAATATACAACATGGTGTGATGATTCAATGAGAGAATGTTATCTGGACGTTATATTATTCGTGAAAATATATAAAATATTCTAATTATTGAATAAAAAACATTTTAATGTAAGGTAACCTAATTATATAAACATATACTAACAAAATAGACTTGAATTTTTTTTACAATAGTGGTATAGTAATACAACAGATATCTCAATAGGTGAAGATAACAATATCAATAATGATGGAAATAATGACACTATGATAAATTCTTTCAATCTCGATTCTTGATCATGTGAATATTATTTAATATCACATAAAATAATTTTTCAACTTCTCATAGATACATACTATTTTAATATTTTCACTTTTGGGGATTTGTAATCCCAATCCATCAAAAGTATTGTACTTAATAGTTTTTAAATATAATTATGATATACCTTATTTGGAAAATGTTATGGAGATAATATTATTTTGATAAAGTGTTATAATATAAGAACTTATACATTGTCTGATATATTTTTTGAAATAATATTTTTATGGAATCCTCATGGGACACTAGTAATATTTTATGGAAAATTTTCAAATAATATTTTTTATCAGTGTAATAGAATTATAATGTAAATTTTTAATGCGTGGTAGAAATCCACCATTATAGAAAAAATGTATAATTTATATTAATAATATTTTTCACGTTTATATAAAAAAGGATGTCTAATTTATCTATATGAATTTTAGAAATAGTTAAATTTATATATTAAATATATTCATGTAATAAAGGTAAATTAAATATAAAATATTATCACATTTATTTTTTAAATTTAAAAGTAAAAAATAATGTATAAAATATGGATTAATATTAATATATAAAATTATTACTTATAAATTATTAATTCAATTTTTTTAAAAAGACAAATTTTTTTATATTCTTAAATTTTTATGGAAATTGAATCCTTACTATTTTATTCATGACCAAAAAAATTAGGATATTTTTTCTTGATGGCATTTTAATGCTTCTATATTTTTCTAAAATAATGTTTTTTATATCTATCAAATCGTTTTTAAGAATGACTTTACATTTTTAACATAAATATCCATTAATGACCTCTAATGACTTTAATGTTGATAGATTTTGGAATACTAGATTAATAATACATTAATTTGTGAAAAAAGTAAATAATATTCTTTTATTCATCATCAATACCTTCTAAATACTTTTTTCACATTAAAACATTGGATAACCTGAAAAATACATAGAAAAAAAGCACTGATCTAGAAAATTGTAATAGAATAAACGTAATAAGGAAAAAAATGTATGTGTTAATTTTATAAAAGTGTATCCTAAAAGAGAGGGTACATGAGTAATAACACAGTTGAATTGAATAATGAACTTGGTAACACATGATCAAGGAAACATAGAAATTATGGTAGTAAGAAATAAAATGACATAATCATTATTCAAGGTTAACTGAATAGAAAATATCATATGGTTGGAAAATACCAAAATGGATTATCATTTCTCCCTAATGATATATATGATGTCTCATGAGAATAAATATTTCCCCCTTGCATCATACCACTATCATGGGGCACACATTGTTACGTTTTCATGACTATTAGTTCCCAAAAATTTAAATCAATAATAAGGTGTTAATATAAGAATCTCACATATGAATAAAGTTGTTTTCATAATATTATATCATATAATAATAAATTGAAATTTCATAATGAAGTCATTTGATGTATAAACATAAATCATGAATTACCAATATAAAATAATGTAAAATAATTAATATATATTTTTGAGTTGCAAAGATTATTAATTTATATGAAATACATAACATCAATGGTTTTTTCACCAATGAAAATGTATTGAATATATTACATGGTTATTTCATTAGGAAAATACTCAGTTAAAAATGTATACAGTTCTAAAAATCATTAAAATTTCCAAAATTTATATAATAAATATTTTTAAAAATAAACAACATAAAATCCCAAAGAATGATTCAATGGACGGACTGTTAATAATAGTGGGA
This sequence comes from Viscum album, assembly GCA_963277665.1. NCBI lineage: Eukaryota > Viridiplantae > Streptophyta > Magnoliopsida > Santalales > Viscaceae > Viscum > Viscum album. The sequence continues at coordinate 1,186,797,609 of OY728122.1, forward strand.
GATTATATAATTTTCATATAATATAATAGAAATAATTTTGTTCAAAGTTATCTAAATAGTCACAAAATACCATGTTTGGAAAAAGAAAAAATATATTTCTCTTAAAACATTTTTTAAAATATAAAACATTAGTAAAATTGATTTTTATCAATCCTACTAAGGTTTTAATGTATTTTTTGAAAACATTTTTATAATATATTGACCAGTCTAAAAATTATTTTTAGTTAAAATAGAATTAATTATGGATATTCATTGATGTTTTTTTCTATAATTTTTTGTACATAAAATAAGGAAATCACACTTTTAATTAAAAACATCCTGATTACCCAGTGGAATAATAATAATTTTTATATTATAAAAGTATAAATTAATATATTTCATTGGAAATTCAACAATATTTTATCCAAAATAATTCTGAAATTATATAATAAAATTATACTTTTTTGGAATATTTTCAATTATACTACCCATTAAATAAATTTTATCAAAAAATTAAAAACAATTTAGGTATGTACATTAATGAAATAATGCTTCAGAGGTGAAATATATAAACAACATAAAATAATTAAGTGGATAATATGGAATTTGACTCACAAAAATAAATGTGATATGAATACCCCTTACAAAGATGATTTCATTTAATATAGAATTTATATATATATGTATTCTGGGTTCTAAATGTTTGTACATATAAAATATGTAGAAATAAAAAACAATCCATCGTAATTACACACAGAAACATAGAATATTAATGTCAATAATGTAATTTTAACCACTGAACGAAATTGAGTAACTAAATCATCTACCCCTAGATCAACTCATAGTGTTTGTAAATTACCATATATAATGATACAATTATTATTTTTATTTACTCTCTTAATAACCATTTTTAGGTTTATTATTAATTCTATTAAATTTTTTACCACGTAAAATGTAATTAATTAATTTATTAAGTTCATGTCATACATTTGGATTAAATTCCTTTAATGTGCCTAAAATGACTTCTATATATTCATTAAGGTAAAAGAAATCATTATTCCATAATATAAAATATAATTATCATGATATAATTATCATTTTATAAATAAAATTTAACTTTAAAATTAACTACGAATGATGGGTTTCAAAAATGAAATATGTTACAATCATAGATAAGGTAGTTCATACCCAATAATTAATGACATTTACATTTTTCAATGATCATTTTTTATATAATATATGGGATGAAACAAACCTTGATTCTTACTCAAACTATTACAAAACAAAAATCACGACATTCTTGAATAGAAATTCTGATCCCGACGGGTTAGAGATTTGTACTAGAGCATCAACAACAATATGAATTATGATTTCACACTACCAAAAATAGACAACCATATATTTATATATATACATGATGGTAATAATAAAATAATAATAATAAATATATATATATTATAACAAAAAGTAATGAATAAATGTGATACATTGCAAAATTTTCCTAACAAACACCATGTTAAACGTACAGTAGAAAAAAAATAAAACTAAAATAACAACTCTAATTTATGGCATGATAATCTCCAACTATCTCACCAAAATATAATCATAAAATATAAATATAAACCAATCCACCTCACTATTAATCCTTTACATTTTTTTAATCATATGATATACAATGGTCTATGTACTAACAAAGGGGTGCAAAAGGTTTAAAAAAATGGGTCCATGTAAGTTCCCCAAGGTGATCCATATCATTTGTATAAAAAACAATATAAATATATTTATCATTATTGAAATTATATATTGATAAATAGTTAAAAAAATTAGGTCAAAATAATGGGAAAATATTTCCCTCTTTTCAACATGTTTAAATAATATGGTTAATTGTTTGGTGAAAATAATGTTATATTCATCAATTTTGACAAATTAAATAATATATATCATATAATCAATAATACAATACAAAACATTATTACATAACATGCTATCAAGGATCAAAATAATTCAAAATATATAATAAACTCTTATATTGACATAAATAATAGCACATATGATGTCCTTAAATACATGAATCAAATATACAGAGAACATTAAGACCCCAAAAAACCTCCTAAACGTGTCTATCAATTCCTTATAACAAAATTTATATATAGTATAAGAACACCACATTAGTGACCCCAAAAATATTATCAAGGGATTAATCATATTACCACACCTTCTTTATATGTTCAAAATGCTTATCTTGTCCTGAACCAACATGGATCAACCATGAATAGTTTACCCAAGTCGTCCTGCAACAAAACCCTAGGGGTGTTACCAATCCCAATAAGCTAGTTACTTATGTTGGGAAAGAAAATAAAATACTTTTGAGCCATTTTCCCTAAAATAGAATGAAAAATAAAAAACTATAATTTGAAAATATAAATAAACACTAGAAATGGAAATAATATTATGTTTCACAATAGTACATATCTCCATGTGACCTCATAGGTCACAACTAAAATCCATAGCACATGCGATGTTGGTGCGACCAAAGAAGATAACTTGAAACTGAAAATATAGAGTATGTGTGAGCACTGATATGATCTATAGGAATGAAAAATTACACAATACCCAATTCTATAATCTTTTAAATAAACATAATCATTCTAGTTTTAAAATAAGGCATAACCAAATAATATTTTTCATTCAATTCAAATTCAAGTAACCTATTTACTTTTCCAATAAAAACATTTACATTCCCCAACATTTGAAAAATAGTTTATTAGCGTACATTACATTTTAAAATGAAGAGAACCCCATTTAGATTAAAATATGATTTTCATGAAATAAATGAAAATCCTAAAACAACTGAAATGGAAATCATGTCATAAGAACCATGGGAAACCACTAGAGTTTATTTGGCTTGAGTGGTGCACTATAACCTAGTACCTTAGTGTAAGTTGGAATAGAAACCACAATCAAAAGATTTATGAGAATGATCTACTAGCAAGCGACAACCCAATGGCATAATGGTCTCAAATCAAGATCATTGTTTAGTTGGTATTTTAATTATCAATCTGTCTATAAGTAATTAGGTGGAACCATTTCCAAATAATATAACATCATAGAACTACACATCCCACCTCGTTACTCAGGGTTACCCATGTTTTGTATTTCAAATGGTGGTGAGATTTTATCATGAAGACATATTGGCACAAATCACATTTATTATCAATAAACTCATCACAAATCCCTCCACAAATATCCCTCCTTAACCAAATTCCCCTTTTTATGTCACACAACAAACAATAATCTTCAACACTAGAAACATACCACAAATCACACATTCTCTTTTTCATCCCTTTTCTCAATTAAGGGGAATGCATCCATAAGGTTTTTACACTTTCACAAACCATTTTCAATGTTCCAAATGAGTCATTAATTTTTAGAGAATATCTTAATTTAATAAAAATTCTATTTTTCCTATAGTCTTAATTTCAAAAACCAATTAAAATATAATTAAAAAATTAAGGAACCCCACATTTGAATTTAGACTTGAATCCATACATAAGTCGAAGAAAACACTCTTAGAATAAAAATTCACCATTTAACCTTGAATTTACACCCAGACACATAAACTATTAAAAAATTACCAAAACAAGGAATTTCCTATTATAAATTAATACAAGTACACATATTCATTCAAAACTAACTTTCAAAACTAATATGCACACAAAAATTTTGGGAAATAACCACTTCACATGAAAACCATTTTAGAAACCACTTTTTAGAATTTAAAAACATAATGGTCAATCATTAATATAAATGAAATACCAACAAAAATAATCTCATCACTTTGAATAGATTATTTAAACATTATAATATTAATAAACTATTTAAAGAATTAGAGAAATTAAGGAAGGAAAATTAAAGCCTTGGGTAAAGGGGTCTGACCTCTAACAAACATAATTTCGATGACAACAACCCAAACCAAAACTCCAGAAATACTTTCACATCCATAAATATATATATATACATATAAAATTATATACATTGCAGATATTCCACAAGACTGTGATTGTATTAGTTCAACGAGGGAATATATATGGTGTACATCATCATGTACATATAGGCATTCCTGAAACCAAAATCCTGAAACCACATCAATGACACCCAATTCATTCGAGAAAAATTTACCAACAAATAAAAACCCACATAAAAAATAGTTGAAGATAATCCATAATAAAGATATTGGAGAACCCTTACCTAAAACCATGGTGACTCCCCTACCCTTGACAGTGGTGGCTTGAATCGGCCTCTATGGGACCCGAAAAATCCTATTAAATATGAATCAATCTAATTAATAACCCCAAACATATTTGAATTTGACCATGGTGAAAAAAACACATAAAAGAGAAGAAAAAATGAAATAGATGGAGTGTAAGGTAGAGGGGCTAACCATAGAGATCCACACACAAAATCGAGAGGCAGAGCGGTCATCGGAAGGAGGGAGAGGCAAGACAAAGCTCTCTAGGATGGCTAGATCTTGTGAACCGGATGAGGGTGGGAGGAAACACAACAGAGGATTCATTTTAGGTGAGTGGGGAAGAGCCACCACCAGTGGAGGGAGGAATGACATAGGGCATTGTCCGTTGGTGGTCGCACAAGCGAAAGAAGGAAGTGGTAGGGGTATGCGTCATAATGTGTAAGGGGGACGAATGGGAGAAATCCCCTTTAGGGTTAAAAGAGAAAAAAGAAAACTAATAATAATTATTATAAACCTAATAATAATAATAATAATAACACTATTATTATTAATATTATTAATATAATAAATTTTATTTTTATTTTACTTTATAATCTTTTTTATTTTCATTTAATTTTATTTATTTCAAACACTGGACAACCACGTGGTTTTCACATAGTTTACTAGGCCATGTGTGGGCCGCTACCCTGGCTAGGCACCCCTCACATGATTACATGTTATTATGTGCATGGTTGAGAAAACAAATCACAAACCATTCTTCTCAACACTACCAACTTACAGTAAAAAAAACCCTACACTTGTCATTATGTTTGACAAACTAAAAACAAGTCAGGAAAAACAACATAGACCCATCTAGGAAACCACATGCTCAAAGTTGTGTGACTCTAAACAATGCAATGTAATCGTAAAATAATAAGAAAGCTTACAAAATTCATAATTCAAACCTCCATCTACCGAAACTCAAAATAAATATCGAAAATAAATAAAATAATTCAAATAATCAATATTCATTGTTGTGGTGTGACAATTTTCCCTACAAAAAAATTTTCATCACCAATGTAAATATTCTAGAGAAATAAGAAATCGGTCTCAGGTTCATATCTAAATAAGGCCAATGAAACAATGAACTCATTGTGACCTTTAACTATAACATTCACACCCAACCAGATCTATGGGAAACCACATAAAAATAACCATAATAAATCATGGAGGGTTCTCAGTAACACAAGTACCTACCTAAAATATCCAACATTGTGACTCTTAGTAAGAGCTAACTCGTGTAATACTAAAAAAGTTCATAGAAGAAACCACCAACACATATTAAAAATTACCTCAAACAAAAACTCTCAATGAAACCACAAAAAGATCCATGGTGGGTCTCCCCATCATTTATGACTCAACGAATTTATGAAAACCTACACATACCGACACAATAACATCTAACTCCTACAAGAAACTCTCGACTATTGGTAAATCCACAAGAACGAGCTCATGGAAAAATGTGAACCAAACCATGATTCATTATTTCCCCAAGACAAGATTATATCCCAGATGATCTCTACATGAAACAAAAAGAGCCACAATAGGTATAACCACACAAGATACACAACCATTTAGAGACTTATGTTTTAGGAGGAACTACCACTATAATTACAAGAAAATGATATCACCATTCCTTCCTATAACCATATTGGATCATTCAAAAAATAAATACTACAATGATGAAATTATACCTCCATTACCATAAAAAAATTTTGAACCATCCAAGAATAGGAAGCTATAATAGAAAAATATAAACTGTCTCTATCCCATCATTAGAGGAAAAAATAAGACTAAGTTCTCCCCACACACAATGATTTCCTAACCGCGTGAAAAGACACACTCTGAGACGTATAGATGAACCTTTGATGTCTGGAAGAATCTACCACCTCATTGTCATGAGCTATGGATATCAATTAGAACATCAATTTCAATAGTTAGACTCAAAAAACCCCTCCATTAACCCATTCAACTACGCTAACATAACATCATTTTATCATAAAATGTGAAATTAATTTGTTTTCCAACTAGTGAAGGTGGGTGATGATCCATGAAGTCAGGGGTGTGGTCTAAGGGTGAGGAAGGATCTGACTCCACCACTCAATTTAGGGTCATGATATTGTCATCAATAACAATACTCAGAGAAACACTAATTTAGAAATCACTGAATAATCCTAAACAACTAATTTATTACAAGTTTCTATCTCTAACAATGAAAAAAAAAATTCCACAAATTTAACATCACCTAAAAATAGAGGAAAACATCCTGGAGTCTGACCATCCACTCCTTACTAGGACATTTTTGTGGAATACTAAAAAAATAAGAAGCATGTATCTAAATTAAAATGTAGCACACAACCAAAAATCCAAACTCAAATAAAAAACCAAAATCAAAATACATATAACAATTCTGACTACAAATAATCATTTCAAAATAAAAATCCAAGGAAAAAATGATAAAAAATAAAAAAAGAAAACATTAAATGATTTCTCTATTTTAAAATATTTGAAAGCACCCCATTTGAAAAACAATTTTGAGAAATCAAAAAGATCTTAGATGCCCACAACTAGTATTCCATAAAGTATCACACACACACACACATGTATCATTGTGCAAGATCAGAACCCATCCACACATACCACCATTTATTCATGTTTAATATTCATATATCCATATATGTGATCATTCATATAAATACAAATGGTCAATTAATAACATCTATCATTTATAGAAAAGATAATTCAACATAAATCCCAAATTCGCATGTAACCATCACCTCACGAAAAAAAAATTATTCCCAAAACCCCAACATGATTTCTAGAAGACTTTATTTTTTCCATTGAAACCACACATATTGTTAAAACAAAAAAATCCCATTTCAAAATATTTATTGCCACTCAAAAAATTACATTATCATTTGAAACCCATATTAAAAAAATTATTTTTGGAATCCTCCCAAGACAACCAAAACTACTCCCCTGAAAAAATCATATCAAATCATCCAAAAAATAAATAACTAGTGGCTATTCCAACATAGAACAATGGCTTAGCATACATTTCTCCAAGCGAGTGTCATCTAAGGGAAGTATCTTAAACCATGAAATCAAGTTACAAATGGGTATCTACTCAATGTAAGCTTATGGTGTAACACCAAATCACTCTCATTTTCATACATTATAAATAAAAATTAAACAAAATAACAACAGAATTTCCAGACTACCCCTAGAAACTTGATTCATTGAAACAGAAAGGGTTAATGATGTCCTTCAAACACCTACCTATTGAGTCCCATTAATATTAATATCTAATATAATTGATACCCCCAAAAAACAAGGGCCTCCTATCATACCATTATTTCACGAACCAACTATGTTCAACTTGGAACCAGTTACCAGAGATATCACACAACAAAACTGAAAGGGAATTATAAATCCCCATGGGCTAGGAACTAGTGCCTAACATCATTATAAAATATTTGTGAATGCTTTTTCCAAACAAATTAAAAAAATTAAAAAAATTAAAAAAACTAGTAAACACTAGATTAAGAAATAAAAAACGTTTCAAAACTAAACATTCCTCCAAGTGACCTCATGGGTCACCACTAAGAAAAGAAGCATTCTTGCTGCAAGAGTCAAAAAACCAGTACCTAAAACTGAAATGATATAGTAAGTAGGAGCATCGAGATACTGAGTTTGAATGAAAAATTAAACAATTCTATATACAATTACCTTCAAAAGAAACCCAATAATATAGTTTGAAAATATGACAAAATAAAATAATTTTTTCATTCATTTCAAATTCAAGTCACAAAATTAAATTTTATAAAAATTAAAATTCATATTCGAAATAATTTTCAATATAGATTCAAATATTGTGTTTTCATTTTATTATTAAAATAAATAGATTTAGTATAAAATATGACTTTCATAAAATCTAAGGAAAACATTAAACTAGTGAAATGGAAATCACATCACATGAACCATGGGAAACCCCATAGTTTTAATCTTTCTCGAGTGGGACACTAGAACCTCGTACCACTGTGTATGGTGGCATAGAAACAATAATCACATATTTATCATGCATGAGCCATTATGAGGAGACAAAATAAAGTCCTACTGGTCTCCCACTATCATAGAAGTTTATATAGTGTTGTAAGAATCAATCGACCTAGATGAAATTAGGATTAACCTCTTCTATATAATATAGAGATCAAGAACTACCCATCCCACAATGATACCCAGGGTTACTATTGTGATCTTTTCCATTTGGTGGTGATATATTTTCAAGAGAACATATATTGACAAATCACTTTTTTATCCAAAAATCCATCCAACATCCCACCACCGATCTCCCACTTAAAGTATATTACCCTTTTTACATCACATAACAAATAATTAGCCTATCTAATAGAAACATACCTAAAATAACATATTATCAATTTGATCATATTTCTCAACTGAGTGGGATCCATCAAGATGGATTTTCCACTTTCTAAAACCAATCTCAAAGTCCCAAACATTCCTTATTAGTTTAAAAATAATATTTTCTTTTAAAAAAATAATTCTTTTTTACTAACACTATTAATTTCCAAATACATTTAAAATACAATTACACAACTATGGGACCCATCTTTTTTAATCAGATATCATTCCATAACTATGTCAATGAATCCAATTTAAGAAATACAATTCCCCATTTAACAATGGATTTTCACCAAAACACATGCACATTTCTTAACATACAATATCATGAAATTTCCCCTTTTTAAATCATATCAGAATCCATATTCAAGGAATCTAAACATTCATAACTAATATCCACACCAAACAATTTGGGAAATACCCACCACACACCAAAAAACATTTTAGAAACAGCATTTAAGCATTTGAAAACCTATGGGTGAATCAAGAAAATAATGTAATGCCAAACACCAAACATCACATTACTCTTAATAGAATATTTAAATTGTTTATTATTAATAATACTCCTAAAAACATTGATGCGGTTATGGAATTAAGATTAATATACGTGGCATAGGCGACATACCATAAACATGCCACTCTTTAATAACGACCACTGAAACATACCCTTTTCACTTTCACACACATGAATTAATATATATATATATATATACACCTAGAAAACTTGAACATATTCCCCAAATTGTGAGACAATAAGTATAAATATGTCATATATATATATTCCTTACCTTTTCAAGTACATATTAGATTTCATGATACCCAACCCAAAAACACGTAATCAAAACCAAACACACGCTAGATAAATTTAAAAAATCAAAACCCCCAAAATAACATATATATGTTAATAAAAAATGATTAAATTGAATAAACCTTACCTAAAACCATGGATAAACCATTCCCTTGGAAAGTGGTGTCCAAAATTTGCCTTTATATGGCCCGACAAACCCTATATAATATTATTCATTCAAAAGAAGAACCCTAAACACATTAGGGTTTTTCTATGGAACACAAATCTCATGGAAGAGAATAAAACAAGGAAATATATAGTTATTAAGGGATATGGGACTCACCAGATAGATCTACACATAAAATATGCAGTGGAGTGGCCACCAGGGGGAGGGTGTGGCCCGTCAATGCACTATCGGCCGGTCAAATCATATTTGAAGGGTGAGAGTGGGGGAGGAGACATGTTGCATGATATATGATCCATCCAAACTAAGGGAGAAGAAGCTATCTACAAATGAGGAGGGAGGTGTGCGTGAAGTCTTCAGCTAGTGGGGGTTGTGCAAGAAGAAGTGGTAAGGGGTATAGGTGTACATTATGTGGGGTAAGGGCTTAGAACGGGGGAAATCCACCATTAAGGGTAAAGGATAAGAAAAAAATAAACTAATAATAACAATAATAATAATAATAATAATATTATTATTATTATTATTATTAAACTTATTAATAAAATTAATAATAATTAGAATAATATTCCAAATAAAATTATTATTATTATTATTAATATTACATTTTATTTTTATTTATTTTTATTTAATTCTCATTTAAGTTTTTATTAATTTTTATTTATTTTAAAAACTGTGCAACCACACGGGTTGTGCATTGTTTACTATACCATGTGTTAATTGTGTTCTGGTCACTTCTTGGGCTAAGTACCCCTCCCACGATTACTTGTATTTTTACACATAGTTATGAAAACGATGCCCAAACCATGCCAGTCAACACTTCCCACATACAGAGCCAACCTGCATGATTGTCGCATGGTTTGGAAAACCTTGTCCAGGTCATGCTCCATAACATATAACCACTTGGGTACCCAAATAATATCTTCATAGTTACAACAATTTTTGTGGGCTAACTGTGCAATTGTAAAAATTGTTCCAAAATTTCAAAAAACCACCCACCATCTATCGAAACTAAAAATAAATAGAAAAATAATAAAAATGATTTATTTAATCAATATTAAGATTCTAGGTGTTACATACCATGTGATAAATTTTCCAAACAACTTTATTAAAATTGTTATTTGACAAAAATTTTGTTTAATCTATTTCAAAATATTTAAATAATCTATTTTTTAGAAAATCATGGAAAAAATTATTTTTAAATGATCCCATTACCACACAAAAAACTACATCATTCGATTTTATTTATGAAAATAATTATAAAAACAATGAAATATAGTTCATCAAACAAATAATATAGAAAAAATCACTAACCTCAAATTAGGGACACACATGCCTAAATGATAATCCATCAATATGAAAGAATGAAAAGATTAAAACTGAGTCCCTATAATAAATTTCAACATATAATAATCAATTCAATAAGAAAAAATTCTACTAGAGAAGATATCACAATACATATGTCAAGAAACATGCCCGACGTAACCCAACTATTAGAATGGTCATACTCCAAAGGAAGATCTCACAAATGATTTATATGGGTTAAATAGAATCAATACCAAATGTCCAATAGATCTAAAAATGTAACACAATGTATTTAGGGTGACCATCTACAATTAAGAAGTGGAAAGATCACATAACCAGATGAAAACAATGTAACCTCAATGAAGAATATTATGTGAATGAAATGATCAAGATAGAGAAGAGACAACCAAAATCACCTCAGGGAGCCCTTATGTCAACATTTGGAATGATATATTATACATACTAATAGTTGTATAAAAATAATTAATCATGAAACCTTCATGATTTGAATCCATTTCATAAGGTGAATTTCATAATTGTTAGAAAAAATAGAAAAACACATTGCCTTGAATTAAAAATCACAACATTGACCATTTGACTTTTTAAAATCAATTCATAGAGTGTAATCCTTTCACACCATGAACCAATTATTAATATTTCAAAAGAAGTTTACACACATCATGTATCCATTCATGAAATGTAAATTTTCTACAACAAATTAATATTCCCGAATTTGAAGAAAGAACCCAAACCATTAATGGTGTTATCAAAAATATGGGATAAAATTAAAATTCAATTGAAAATTTATTACCAAAATTACACTTATTAAACTATCATATATTTTAGATAATTAGGTTAATTTATCTATCAATTCTCTCTATTATCCATTTCCCAAAAATACACAAAAAATAATAAGGGAAATGAATAGAGATATGGGAAATAAATGAATGAAGGTAACTGTATTCTATAAACTCCCCATAATAATACTCTCCATCCATTATAATTCATGGGGATGACTAATTTCTGAAATTATAGGGTCCCAATTCATCCTCATCAATGGCTTAAACACCAAATTCTCATTATAATCTGATCTTTGTAACCATAAAATCATACCAATAGAATAAAATTCCCCATAAAGACATCCCCTAATATTAAACATTCTCTAGTGATTTCTATAAAAAAATTAGTATCCAAATATTTCTTTTCCATAGTAATAATTGTTTCAGGGATTGTAAAGAACATCCCCAAAATACAATACGTGGAAAACATCATTAATAAATATAAAATAAACTATAAATGTAAACCTATATGAATGATTCTGAAGACACTATGTGACATTAAATGGTCTAAAATATCTCATTGAAAACATTATATATTTCATATGATTTTAGAAACACATAAAAGTATAATCATTCGAGAGAATGAGGTCACCAAATAAACTCTCCAATGTATGATTTTGATGATCTAGAAATTATTTATGTGACTATGAGATGTAAAAATATAATAACTTATATCATGTATAATTTTTAATAATTTCACTATGTGACTCATTCCAAAAAATGGGGTAACTCCCCCACATTGGCCAAAAATGAGTTTACATACAAGGCATATAATACAAAGACTCAAATTGAGATACTTTGACAAATGAATAATAATTGTTGTTGAATGAAATTTAAACTAGTCCTAGATGGATATACCAAAATCCACTAAAATCCATGATACATGAATTGAGCATATCCTTCAGGATCTAAATACCATTCCCCATCTATTATTTTTTTTATGGATGGTATGTGGTACATAATCTGAAATGAGTCCACATCATCTCCTGAAGTCTCTTAAATATCTGTGAGGTAAACCTTGAATCCCTCTTCAAAATATTGTAATAGGGATCCCCATGTAACCTCAAAACCAACTTTACAGAAATATGTCTCCATGTCATCTTCATTAGTGGTTTCCATGATAAGAATGATGTTATTTGACTTTTCAAAAAAATTAATCAACACCAATATAACATAATTCCCATTAGGAGTCCATAGTAAATCAAAAATAATTATACTGATATATCATTCCATTAACAATGTAGTACTAGTAGAATCTAGTTTGATCCCAATGGTTTTAGATTCTCTTCTTTTATCTGTTGGAAGGTATAATAGTGGGGCACATAAAATGCAATGTCACTCTTTATAACTGACCACCATAATCACAGTGTCATGCCATAATAAATCATTATAGTTCCCAAATGAACAATCCATTATGCACTATAATAGTCAAATAAAATTGAGATCTTCAAATATTATTGTATGATAAACTCATTCATATTATATAGAATATAATCTCATGAGATATACCAATAGAAAATAGTCTCCCCAAAAACATGGGTGTCTAGAATTCCTCTAAAGTCATCATCTTACTGCTGCCCATACAGAATATACTGATGGATATATTATGTTAACTAATCAGTGGTGAGAATCATAAAAAAAACATCCTTTTGATAGTCTTTGTTTATCTGATTATAGAATCCCATAAGGATCAAATCCTTTTTCAATTATAGAATCACATTTGATAGTACCTTGCGATTGAGAAAATCATCAATGACATTCCACTTTTCTAGCGTGTAAGAAATTCAGAATTTAGATGTTTAAAGTTATTACAACGACTACCGATGTAAAATATTCATGTCTTTTTTATAAAATGTATAGAATTAAATCTTATAGAATGAATGTATGATTAACATATCCCTAAAAATATAGTTCCACTATCATTTTTGCACATGAAAAAATTGAGATCTAATAATTATTATTGGGGAAATTCTTCTCATGTGTTAAACTATAGAGAGAACTATATGATACCACATCATCATCCTACATAAGCATGATATATATAACAAACCTATAAATATAAATTAATTCCTTATAACCCTTAACAAGAAAAAGTATGATTCCAATAAGATATAATATTAGTTTTATTTTCTGATTATTTAAATAATAATAACATATTTAATCACATTTTAATTTTATAACATTCATAGTATGATTAGTAATATTTTATTCCAATCGTGAGAAATCATTGATAAACTAGAGAATTTATCTTATAAGAATAGTGATTCTTTGAATCTCAATGGTGAAAAGTTGATCATCCCTTGAAAATGAATCCTTCACTATCACTGGATGAATTAATAGAATATGATCACAAATCATGTTCTCTAAGAATATTCCTTAAGGAATCGAAAAAAAATAAACATAATTCAATTATAATGGTTACTCCTCTAAAACTTTAAATAAAATCAAATGGTGCTCATTTAGTCATTCAAATCTTGAAAAATCCAAATTATTATTATTGACCACTACCAAAATAAATTCAGGATATTCATTGAAATCATGTTCACTGAATCCGTGAAAAACATATTATATTTAACCGGACCAAACAATATAAAAAGATATTCATAGTCACAATACCATAAATTGAAATCCATTTATGGTATATTAGACTCTCAAATATTAAGGTTATTATAAACCAATAAATGATTGTTCGTCAAAAACCCCTTTCCCACAATTTACTTGTCAAACAATCTTCTATATGACGCATGGATAAAAATTATTAATCGTTTCGTGGTTCAACATCCAAATTTCATCCCACATTCATTGTGAAAAATTTTAAATCTTTGTATGTATAGAAGTGGACTCCTATCCTGAAATACTAGGAAAAATAACTCTATTTTTCATTAAATCATCCAATTAAATCTTGAGCTCTTTCAACATCCCTGGTGGAATGAGAGAACATGGTATCTACTATATATTTATAACTGAAACAATTTCAAATTTAAAATCATCCTCCCAATGTAGAGGTATACTAGAGAAATCATCTAGTAAAATAATAAGAAACTCTTTAAAATTATAAGAAAGATAAAAAATAGATGAAACGTCATCGGGGTCACCTACTACAGAAGAAAAAATATATTTAAAAATTGGGTGGGAATGTCTAAAACATCATTATCATTGATCCCACTCTCCCTAATACACCAAATAAATCCCATTAGTAGTGTGAAATGGTAAACAATGACAAAAAATGAATCTTATAATGATGGAAAATAGGTCAATCTATCCTAAAAATTATTTCAAACTAATATTGATCAATTATGATTAAATTTCTGACTAAAGTTTCAACATCTGATGATAGAAAACAATAAGGAAAAATAAAAAAATAAATCTTTACACAATCAAATGCGATTCAATACTATTATATCAAAGGATATGAGATCTTTTAGATGTTCTTAAGTATCATAAAAAATTGAAATATTCAAAAGATTCTATCACATTTACCAAAAACATAGTTGCTACAAAAAATGAAATAAGGAAGGTACATGTCGCCATCACTAGATCGATATCTAAATTCACCTAAAAATCATCCATTTCATGAAGAAGGTTTACTAAGGAGGAACATGGATGATGTGATATATTCATTGATGAATTTTTTCTATTTAGTATCCTTTATAGATTATGATTATTTACTATGACAAGTTATAATCATATCATAATAGAAATTTTATAAATAACAATAGAACCCATTATTATTACACATCATCATTGGTGTTGATTAAGAACATCAGGTGTTCATAACATTTACAAAATTATACAAGGTTATAGGAATAGTACAACGTGTCACTTAAGGTTAAAAGGATGCCCGCTTCTGAAAACCACCCTCACCACTCCTATTCTCATCGTGCCACTTCAAATTCCTCCCCTACATTATACTATGGATGACAATGGGTGGAATAATATATGATAATTAACAAACTAGTCATTGATGTCCGTCTACTCCATTATTTACATTTCTAATACATCCTCATAAGTAGAAAATATTATCATAAATACTTATAATAAAATATAATATTTAAAACACTAAATGTTTAAATGTGCCTTTAGCAAGTAATTCATTGTTAACACTAGATAATAATGAGCTATTTCAAGATCTGATTGTTTTATGTGTAAACTGAAGGATATCCTAGCTACCAGGAGAAAAAATATATAATCACATCATTCATCAAAGGAATTAGATATAACAACTTGAATAATATAGTCTTTAATTCATTATATTCCAAACACACATGTATATCTACCCGAACCATGGAATCCCACAATCACTATTTGGGACCTTAATGCCTGAATAAGACATACATCACCTTTATATGCATAGAAGAATCTAGAAATTCAAATATTAGATATATATTTTAAATAAATTCCTCATAAAATTTAGGTTTTTGTGTACCATTACTAAATGATGTGTTCTCACATCATAACTCCCGTGATCAATATGTTTCTCCATAAACAACTTGATGTACCTTGAAAACTGTGTTCTAAATTTTCATTACATTTTGTAAAAGAGAATGGATATTACACATGATAACCACAATAATGTTCTTATCTAGATATAAATTCCATTGAGGATTATCTAATAAACCCACATGATGAACCCATGAATGACATCTCAGATCCTTACCATTGTATATTGAAATTAAATAAATATTATTACAACTAAAAAATGTAATCTCACACCATAAACCATATGAATAAAATGATATTATTATTGGGGAACTCAAAATAAGAGACCTGCAACCCATCATATTTTGGTAATTTATACCTCTTCTATGAAGGATTTGGTTAGATTCTCATCACAACCATCCTCTCATGCCCTGAAAATCTGATCTCCAACCAACCACTCCATAAAAACGGATCCCAACATATTCTAATTAAAAACCTTGAAAAACCTTACATAGATACATTCTCAATATAGAACCTTACCAAAATGATAAATTACATGACAGATTTCTTCAATCCCCATAGCCTAGTAACTAGCACCAGGTCAATGATAACAATAAGAGAAAATGATTTCTCCCATACTAAGGAGTAAAAAATGACAAATATATATACATATAAATAGATGTATAATGGATAGGTAAAAAATAAATAAGTTTCACAAAAAAATAAATATAAGAATCAATACATTTCAAAAGTACCTTACAAAACCTTACAGAATATGTATAATTGATATGGACAGCAAAAAATTGAAATATAAACTTAATGTTAATGTTTGTAAAATCACACTCTCTCACCAATATATTGCCAAAAATCTTTGATTGAAACCTCAAAATTTCACTAGAGAGCCTATAAATTCTCTATATTTAAATACACACAATTTTTTATCCACAACTAAATGGTTGTTTATGGTCTGAGAAAAATAGGTTTAGTATAATCTATGCTAATATTTCTATATCATGTCTCTTTATAAAATTTTAAACATCCCAATAATTAATTAATTTTACAAATGATAAGATGTTAAATATTTTTATATCAAAATCATGATAAAAATATTTACCACTCTTCCAAATTTCAAAATAATCCAATTAAAATAATTTCAACGAATGAACTAAAAGTCAAATAAGTTAGAACAAATAACGTATCATGTATCATACCAAATATAGCACAATCCAAGAAACATGTAACATAATGTTGAGGATCATAATAGATCAAGATATTTCATAAAGATATACACACACATATAAAATATTTTTATTTATGTCTCTAGTTATATACATCAAATATAGAGAGTAGGGGAAAACCATAGAATGTGAACCTATCAAAAGTGTGTAATAGGTCCCAAGAAAAAAGGTCATAGGTTGAATATTAATTATATATTATTGAACTCTTCAATAGTGTCAATAGTATAAGCCTATTTTTACACCTTACAAATATGTAATCAATGACTCAAATATTCTATACATTAAAAACAATTTCATTGAAACCGTTAACCAAAAAATATATCATAAATATATTTGACAATTTATTGAAAATAGGATTTATTTTACCAAAAAAGGGGTAAATCTTATTTTCATAAAAACCGACAAACACACTAAAAATTAATTCATTCAATTTTATTTATTAAACAAATTATAAAACTGGTGAAATATGGTTCATCCAACAAATGTTATAGATCATACCAAAAAATAAAAATCTTTTTTCACACACCTACAATGTGATCCATCTACCAAAATTAAAACATTGGTAAAAACTATTCCCTAGAATAAATCCTTACATATCAGAATATATTTATCATGAATATTGTGCAGTAAAACAAAATAATACAATCCCATCATTAAGAAACTCACATTCTATACCGCAAAAAAATACAAATAACTACCTTAAGATGAGGATATTGAAATTTATTTATAAGTGATATAAATAATTAATAATACAATATATATAGATCTAGAATCACCGATTAATAAGGTTATTCAGAATATTTGAGATGTTGATGTAAAAAAGATCTCTTACCTAGAGATTTTCAACACAAAAACAACAATGATTATTCAGTAAATGAATATTTAAGTATTATACATCCCTAAAACACACTAAAATACACTAATCCCAAAATATTAATGATGTAAAACTATTTTATTATTTGAATTTCATAGTTAAAAATTTAAATTGAAAAACATGTTGCCTCATATAAAAAATCCCAATATTCTCTATTTCATTAATTGAACCTGAATCAAATAATTTTAATGATTCAATATGAGAACCAATTCAGGATATATTCCATCAAACCAGTATATGATTTGTAATTCTTCCAAATTTAAAAATTTATTGTACATAATTAATAGTCGATAATTTGAATAATATCCCCAAACATCTATTGTGATATCCAAAAAAGGGGAGAACGCTAAGAATCCTTTGAATCCATTATACCTAAGACACCATTAATTCATTAAAACATAAATCCCTTAAATTTATTATATTTTCCCAAGAAAATATCTCTATCTTAAAGAGCCCCAACACATAGCCAATTTTTTATGGAAAAATGCAGATATGAGAAATATTAGAAAGTGGGTAATGTGTTGTTATAAGGTTATAGTAATATTGAAATTCAAAAATGATCATTATATTTTTCATATCATAGTAATTATTTAAATAAAATTACATTTTCTACCCATGTAAAAAATGTAAAAATAATAGATCACACTACTTTTCAAGGCAGTAGTCCAACACACACACAAATGATGTCATATTTTTTCAATAGATTTTAACTTATGAACGAATATAATATTTTAAAATTAATTATTTATTAATATGTAATTAATATAATATATAATCATTAAATCCATTATTAAGAACTATGGCGACAGGGGATGACTGATAAAAAATGACATTTTTTCTTGAGGTAGTTTCCCAATGTACACATGAATGATGGTTTTATATCCCATTTGATGGATGTTGATATGGATATAGGATATAGATATAAAATATAAATTCTAGTATATGAGATATATATATATTATAATTATCATTTATTAATATTTCAAGGAGTTGTAAGACGAAATAAAATAATGATTATCTGTTATGAATGATACATCTTCTTCAGAACCCCTTTTTAGGATATAAATTATGACTATGTAGATTGGATTTCAGAACAATAAAAGTCCTATAAGACATTAGAAGGTATGTAAGGATTATATTTCAGTCGATCAATGATCAATCACAGGGTTGTTTTTTTGAGTGGATAGGAGATTAGGATCCTTTTTTTATGTTTGGGATGATGAATTTTTCTAAATACACAAAATTATTCATTAATAAGATGTCATTATCAATATAATTTCATCCTAAATTGAATCATAACGGATCATATGGGGTACATGGATGATAAAAAACTCCAAATTTAAAAAATAAACATGATTTAGACATGTTATACATATTACCTCAATGGTTACTCAATTGTACTATTTTAGTTTTTCACCATGATAAATAGTTCCTTAATGATTTTACTATTAATTATATTCTAAATGATCATTAAAATATTAAAATAAATTAACTATTATTATGGAAATCATTTAATACCAATTATGAAATTTCAATCACATAACTGGTATAATTAAATTTACAATTAATCTCTCTAAACATGTTGAAAAAATGGTATTATAACTATTGTAATTTTAATGAATTATATGATGTTATATTAAATATTTGAGTTGAAATCATAATTATATTAATTTAAATTAAAATATATAGGCTTTTTATTTACGATCATCATTTTATAATTTATTCAATATATTATATTTTAATTAATTAAAATGGAAATTAATTTTCCCCTAGAAATAAATTGCAAGAAACCATATTTTTAAGAAAAAATATATACAATGATAATGAAAATATAATATAAAAAATAAATTAAGTTGGTAAAAAAATATTTGATTTTACATATTTAATTTTTTAAAATAATATTAATATAATGTATCTTATTAATTAACAAATATAGTTATATGAAAAGGCTGTATTTGACGAATAACTAATTTAAACAATTCCACAAAAAATAATGTCTTTCTGAAATATACAAGGATTTCAACCTAAATTATTTTTTATATTCTTATTTCATGAATTATTACCATTTTATAAATAAATATTTCATAATGAACATCAAAAGGATTATAAAATTTTCCCAAAAAAATTTATAAAAACCTATTATCAAGAAATAAGTTTTTTGAAAGATAAAATATAATTTTTTAATGAAGAATCCAACGAGCCTCTACCCAATTAGTATAGGCTTCTTCTTAGCATCCAAAATGCCCAAGATCAAATCTGGATAGGGGTGAATTTCTGGGTGTTGTAGCATTTCACTGTAGCAGTACTGTAATAGGGCAATATAGCAGTACTATAGTAGTGTCGAAACTGTAACAGTGGTGGAATTATAGAAATAAAGGCACTGAAGCAATAACTGTAGAGGTAGTGTTATTATAGCAAGTACTATACCATCGTGGGTACGGTTGAAGTACTATTCACCAAGGTGACCTTTGGGCCAAAAATGGTTTTTCTAGCCTTGTATTCTTGACACTTAGCCATGGGCCTTCGGGCTATATAATGGGTCTCCCTATACATAATCTAAAAATATGTATTTTCATTAATATTAAATTGAGGATTCAACCCCAACCATTAAAAAAAATAAAAGATGATATGTTTTTTCATTATAATTTATCTATATTTAGTAATAACATTAAATATTTTTCATAAATAAGTTAATATTATTGAATCCATAATATTTAATGCAAAGGTTTTAATATCCATATATATATATAATTTTAATTTTTCACCCTTGTGAACACGATTCTCAAGTTGAATTTGATATTTAACATATTGATATTAAAAATTATCTAGGGGAAAGTTTCTCCCCCACATCATTTAAAAAATTAAATCCTCATAATATTAACATGAAATATATAATAAATTCATTGACATTTTTAACTACTTTTACTAAAAAACACATAACATAAAAGGGTTAGTAAAATGGCCACACAATAAAATGTGAATTGAATCATAATTTTCATATAGAATATTAAAAATAGAATGTTTCCAAATAGGAGAACTATATTAGGATGTGAAAATATATATAGAGGAGATAAGATAAATCATTGGTCTAATAAGGAATGGTATGGAATGTTTTTCTCAACAATTTAACTGGTCACAAGAATTATAATGACTACAATATTATAAGTTCATATGACAGGTAAGACCATAAATTAATATCATATGGTGGTACTAGGATAATATTGTTTTATAAATTTCATTCTGTTATTTGAGGAATTAATTTACTATCGAGACTAAGAAAAAATGAAATATAAAAAACATACTGGTAGAATGTATTCATTGTAAGAAATGATCCTTTTCAAGAATTGTCTCATACGTGATTAAAATTGATATTTTGTTTTGTTTTGTGTAGAATTAGTTTGGTATGTACATTGGTGTGAGCTTGTGTGAATATTTAAAAATATCCATTGAAAATGGGTTGTGCATGATTGGAGTATAGTTAAAAATATTGTGCAACCCATCCGAGGAACCCATGAAACCATGGATATTAGGGGTTCATAC
Source organism: Viscum album (assembly GCA_963277665.1). NCBI lineage: Eukaryota > Viridiplantae > Streptophyta > Magnoliopsida > Santalales > Viscaceae > Viscum > Viscum album. Next base: position 1,186,819,481 of record OY728122.1, read on the forward strand.
AGCTATCAAACATTGAGTAATATCATGGACCACTATTCCAGAAACCTTTCACTATTTTTAATGTGGTCTGAAAATTATTTTTTAATTCCCTACCCCTTGAAACACAGTGACTTTATCCAAAACTCACAACCATGTGATTTTGTATGATTTCACATCCATTCGAATGGATTATAAGGATGTCTGGCCTCTATTATTCTTAATTTAAATCCCAAATAAAAGATAATATCCTATGTTGGTATGTTTAACATATCAAGTTGCATTCCCATTCATCATCCTCCATTCTCTTAATATTGGGATGTAATATAATATTATTTTTTCTAGATATAGATCCATATTTGTTTAATCTAGCTCAAGTGTTATGGATGTCGATTTGTTATTAAGAGATCATGTTTTAATAAATCATTATTGAGGATTTAAATATTCAGATATAGATCTACATCATTATGCTACTCAATTTTTAGTTTTTCCATTGGTACATCATTCATCAAAAAATAATCTCTTGTTGTCTAATTTAATAATACAATAGACATGATTTTTACTTCATCCATGAAAATTGAATATTTTCAATATTTGTTTAAGCAATTGAATTTCACAATGGAACAAATTAATTGAGAGAATTATATAATTAATTAATTTAAAAATTGTAGGATTTGGTTATAATTATTTATGGATCTTAATTTTATTTTATTGATGTTATGAAATGGATAATTAATTGGTGAATTAATTTTTAGATATTCAGATTTTTTACTTCATGAATAAATTTGTGAATTTATTATTCAATGTTGATATTGTAGAAGGATTAATTAATTATATAGTAATGTAATGGAAGGTTTCGAAATTTAAAATATTCAATTTTTTGATATTTTTTATTTTTAATTGGTGAATGGTAACATGGGCATTCAGACAAAAATTAATGATTGGCAACATAGTAATTCAATTGTTGAAATTATTGAATGGTAACATGGTTAATAAACTATGCTAATCAATTAATGGTTATATATTCTTATAGTTATTAAATAATTAATGGTTACATGGTCATTCAATATTGTGTATTAATTAATGGTTACATGGGAAATCCATTTTGAAATAATTAATGGTACCATGGTTATTCAATTTAGTGATATAATTAATGGTAAGATAGTCAGTAATTTTTGAAATATATAATTCTAACATTTGCTATCAATTGTGTGAATTAATTAATTGTAACATGGTCATTCAATTTGGAAAATAATAGTGGTAACCAGTAAAATCATACAAATGATATCTCTTAGGGATAGTTCAGATTCCATCATAGTCCAAAGAAATTATAGATCTACGAGTGACTAGAGGTACCTTAGGATTATGTGATTCAATATAGACTAACTGATAATATGATATCTATTTAATTATGCATTGAAATTATTTTATTATACAACTATAAACACTATTTCTGACAGGATATTGTTTTACACACCATTGGTGGTGGCCTACTAGGTCGTACTCATAGCCTACTTCGGCTACCTGATCAGTACCCAAATATACATTATTGTTACAGGATGGATTTAGGGTAATATTTGAAGGATTGAATGATGATTTTGTGATATACAATGGATGAGGGAACGAAATGTGTTTTGGGACCCACATTAGAGTCATTGGTGTCATTATTTTCATTTCTCATTTTAAACACTTGATAAAAACATTAGCATGTAATGTTTTATTCATAGGTTTATATAGTATTCTTTATATAGTTTATCATGTGATATTGGTATTTTTGTAGGTATATATTATTATGCAATTTTTTATTGTTTTCATTGTTGTTTACACTAATAAAATAGGGTATAGTATCACTATGATTGAGTTATTAGAGAGTCACTATATGCTAAAATCCTCTGGCATACATGAAGGGAATCTTAAGGGCATGTGAATGAAAAACTAGGGGATCTGACATTTCACTTGGGTTTGGATGTTATAAATTGGTATCAAAGGTCAATTTTTTATAACCATTTCTATGTTTTACATTTTGGGAATGATAGACAAGAGATTGGGAAATTTTGGGGATTTTTTTTGAGACAATGCATAGTAGTAGAAAACCATAGAATGGGGGAAAACCCATGTGTTAAGGGTGAGATATTTTTTTTACTATTTCACTCTATTACAGTAGAATGTTACTTTATCATGGTTGACACATATGTTCTGTGATGTCAAAAAAAATTATTTTTAAAATTTTTTAAAAATTGAATGATGGCACAGAATGGAATGAGAGTTGGGTATGTATTCATTATTATATTGACTTAGGATTATTTTTTTACATTACTCATATTATGAATTCATTGGAAAATATGATTAAGGTATGCTTTTGAACATAAATGTTTTTCTATACATGTGAAATTGGCTTGAAAATAGTTCTTAATATTAAATTTAAAGTCTTAAAATAATGAAATAATGACACTAATGTGGTTTCTAAATGGTAAAATTTATTTGATAATGATAATAACATATTATTAACAATACCTACATGTAGTATGGTTATGGGTTGTGATAGCGTCTCTGTTTTGACCATGAGGACTGATTTTGGGAAATATTTACTGTAACATGTTATGATTGTTACACTTATGTAAATGTGAATATGATGTGTTAAATTTCTAATGTTTTTTGTTTATAATTTTAGAGATATGACTCCATGATAATTCTATTTGATAGAATGACAAGAAGATGTGTCTATAGAGGCTCCACTAGCGGTGGAACCTAAAGAACAAATTGTTTTATATGAGGAAGTTGGGGAGAAGATCTAAGAGAACATTACTCGTTTCATGTAACTCATTGGAAGAGACCCATTATGGACTAAGAGATAATTGTATGGCCTAACATCGGATCATCAGTTGTATAACTCCATGATATTTAATATCGATGTTGGAAATGATGGAGATTTTTTTTGGTTGAGCATATTTAGATGATTCTTGACCATTTTTAAACCCCTGCTGAGAAGAGGGTCATGTTTACCACTAATATTGTATGAAGAATAGCAATGCACTGGTGAGATATTAATGAGTGGACTATTCATGATTATGGAATGATATATAAGGGATTTTTATATAATATATTGGAGCAATTAAACCCAAATATGTAGAGACATAAGAGATAATGTTGCATCATAATGGCGACTCCGGGAGCATGTCTATAATGGAAAATGAGGGAGTCTTTAAACACATGAAATGTGTCACATCCATGAATTATTTTAAAAGGTAAATTTCACTTAATTTCCATTCTTTCTTTTTTGTGGGGGTTTCCCATGCATTTTATGAGGAAAGAGTGTGTTTTCCTGATTCGGTCCAAACCGTGAGCCCATTTTCATATTTTGAAATCAATTTTTTATAGTATAACTCTTTCATTTTTCATCATTTTTCACCAATTCCAATTCCAAAATTTCTTCCCCTGACATATTAACACCACAATATCAATTTTGTCCCTTTATTAATCCACAATCATGGTGGATTTTGATTTTATTTAATTAAGGAATTGGGCCATCCCGGAATCCCATTTATAGTTTTTTTGAAATTGGTTAATATTTTATTCAATTTTTTTGATTATCTATAATTCCAAGTCTCACCTAAGCCCAATGTACCTAGGGGAGCCCCCATTCTATTTTCCCCCAGTTTAGAGCTCATATGTATCATGAGTTATGGTAGAACTTCATAGAATTTATAAAATCATCCATATTTGAAGACATAAATTGTATCTTTCAAAACACCTACAATTTTTTCACTTTTCACCCTTTTATGTTTTCAGTTGACCATCTCAGCCTTATTCAAACCTCACATGAATTTTTGGTTGTTTGGAAATTCGGATACTAGTGTATTTGTGGAAATTATTTCAAGATCCCTCAAGTAAGTTGTTTTACTTACTTCTTCATTCAATTTAAATAGAGTTCCTTCCTTTTCATGGGGTTTCATTCCTTAATCTTGAAGTACCTTATTTTCTGATTGTAGGGTTTTGAACCTAGTTGTTGATCATGAGTTTCATGGTCTATTATTTTGGTTTTAGGATTGATCTATGCCCCTTATCATGCTCTAATGGTGTAGTAGAATTTTTAAACATTAATTCAATGGTGTTGATACTTCTGTAGGTGATTTCCTAATTAATATATTCTAGATGATTTAGATTTTCTTAATTTCTATCTTTATCTCACTTCCATTAATTATCATTACTCTGAAATCTATTTTTTGTGACATTTGTTAAGATAATTATTTTTATGTAAAATCTTTTGATAAATTGGGTGTTTTACATGTTTGTTTTATGTTATGCCAATTGGGGTTGTTTTATAACACATGTAATGTGTTTATAGAAATGTCTAGGGTGATGAAAATTTTGGTTTGGTGAATATGGGTATGCACATGGTGTTCAAACTAAGGTTTTAATTGGATATTGTGTGCAAAACATCGTTTTGTTTTGTGATGATATTTTATTGACATCCTAAATTTTTTTTTGAGTGGTGTATGTGTTGAAAAGCCTATGTAGATACAGTTTTGAGTTGATTATGAAGAGAACTGATGTTTTTATGTGATAATGTAATTTTTTTATTTTGAGATAATGGTTTGACCAAGAAGGGGGAAGCATGAGTATCTATGTGGGAAGAAATGTACTAGTACTCTAGTGATCCATATGGGTTTTGTCCTTGTTTCACTAAGGAAAATGATTAAAAACAACACTAAAACACTATATTTATGATTAATAGGAACCACAATTTTGTGGGTATATTCCATTCTAGTGGCTCATGGAAGAGAATAGATTTTTCTATTGTTATTTTACACTGAGGTATGAGGTACGTTGGGCATGAGACTAACTAGTGCCTTGGGGAGTTCCCGAGATTAGTTATAAATGATTCTTTTGTATTTATTTTTAGAAATATGGTGGTTCTAGAAGGAAAATAAAATAGCTTAATAGTTTTACTTAAATGTCCTATGTCATGTAAAATTCCCTTTGAATGATGTTTACATTTGAATTTTTCATTCATTATAAAATATTTCCATCACTTCTTGTTTATCAAAAATGGAATTATTTTTATGTTATATTGATTTATCTATAGAATATCTTGGTAGTATCATATTTTGATTAGTATTGAACCCTTATTACACACCTTTGGTTTATGTATAATTTACCATGTTTGACTTAAGAAAAGGCAAGGCCTTTGGTGATGGCGGTTCGGGTTGATAGTTGACTTCCTTGGTGCGGGGTCGTAGAGACGGCTTGTCGGTGATGACTACATGTCATGTGGAGTCCTTAGGGAAGCTATGATGATATTTATATGTATATTTGGACATATTTTATTATTTTTAGACATATGTATTCAGTTGTATAGTTCTTTATGTCTTGTTTTTCATGAATTTTCAGATTCGTTTTGCTGACTAGTTTTGATGATTAATGTATCCATACTCAGGTAAATCATTCCGAATACAATATATTTGAATCCAGGGCACTTGTTCCTACTCATGGGGATTGTGAATGTCATTCAGGCCTTATCATTCTCCGGATTTGGTGCAAGTGTTTAGGGCGACCAGATTTGGTTTGTGACAAAATTTTATCAGAGGAGGTTAATGTTTTTGATTTATATTATTTTTTGGGGATGAGTCGGGCTAGAAACAAGCTTGGAATTTCACAAATCTATGTTTTGGTAATGAGTAGGTTTCTTGGCCCGAACCTCTCTTGAAAGACCACGAGTCACCATAAGACATTGTAATGTTTTGTTTTACTTCACTTCTAGGTGAGACGTGTGGTTTGGAGACTACAAAAGGATATCAGGTGGGGGTCGGGTACTTGATTCATTTATTATTCTAATGTGTTTGGATTATTTATATTTTATTTTATTGTTTAAATTTTCATAATTTTGGAATGATTTTTACTCTTGTGACTATTTACTTTTTGTAGCAACATGCCACCTCGAAAATCTCCCATGCCTCCATGGGTGGAAGCTAGAGAGAGTTCTCCTTCACCACATGATCAGAGGTTGGTAGACGCTATGATTATTGCTATCCAAGATCTAGGTCATGTACCATCTCCTATTACATCACATGTTAGAGAATATGTGACTTTTCCTAGGAAGGAAAGGTCCATTAGTTCCCGAAAAATAAGCCTCCTACATTCCAAGGTAGTAGTGAACCCCATGAAGTATATGAATGGATAGAAAATATCGATCGCATATTTGAGTTCTTGGACACACCTGAGGAGGTTACGCTGAAGTGTGACTCTTTTCTGTTAGAGGGTCCTAGCCATAGGTGGTGGGAATTGAACCATCAAACTGGGAAGAATGAGCAGATGAGCTGGGGGAGATTTCAAGGCCATCTTCAATGAAATGTACTGCCCTAAAGACTTTCAATATGCTAGATCCTGATATTTCATGGATCTTGTTCAGGGGATCATTCTATGATGGATTAAGAAAAGTGTTTCATTAAGTTGTTACGATATACTCATGAAATCATATCTAATGAGCATGAGAAGGCCCAGTGGTTTGAGAAAGGCTCATGAATAATGATATACTCCATGGTTTTATATTTTATAATGAGGACCTATGCTGAGGTGGTTGACCAGGAATGTATGGTTGAGATTGAAAAAAAATGGAGGGAAAGTTTCTCTGGGAGAGTATCAGTAGTGGGAAGTGGTAGCTCATCAGGGAAGAAATTGAAGCGGTATAATCAGGTGAAGAAGGGAGGTGGTAGTTCAGGTCACTCCTCCAGGCAGTTTTAATATGTGGGTTCACTTGAGAGATATGTCATGTGCCACCAGTGTGGGAGGTCGTGGCACATCCGACCATCATACCCATTTCCTCTAAATCCCTGTTATCAATGTGGAGGTATGGGTCACATGCAACACTTCTATTGGGAGGCATGCCCACTTCCTAGTGGGTTAGGATCAGTGGCATCAAGAGGAGATCCAGCTCAGTTAGAGTCATCGGGGATGGGGGGATCTTGATTTGGTGGTTGTGGTGGTGGGGATGGGTCCTCTTCTATGCAGATCCTATATAGGGCACATTCACAAACTAGCGTTCATCCTCAAACATAGATTAAACATCTCTATGCGGTGGATATGGCACAATCCGGAATAGATGTGGGACCGTCAACATTTCGAGGAAAAATTTTGAATTTATTTTTTTATAGTTTCTATTATTTTTTATACTGGGGTCTCTATTTCATTCATTTGTACCAGTTTTTTGGACACATTAGATTTGGAAACCGATTTTTTGTCTTTTGCGATGGAGTTGGTGATGTCGTAGGGAATGATGAAGGAGAAGGCTATGAGGTGCATGTTGTGTGTGATTTCCATGATAGGGTTTGAGATATAGTGGGACCTCTTGGTCTTAGATATTGATTTTTTGATGTAATAATTGGCATGGATAGGCTATTACACATCCAGGTGCACATCAATTGCTATAGAAGTCAAGTGAGTATCACGACACCTGATGGGAGTCATCGGGTTTTTTGGGGAATGGGATCCTTGATCGAATTGTGTGGGACCTCCACTTATAAAGTTTCGAGATTTTGTATTTTGGTTATCATTTCTCATGATAGTGGAGAATTTTCATGCTTTTTATAGTGGACTACCTAATGTAATTTATGAGTTTATGGATGTAATCCAGGATGATTTTTCATGTTTTCTACCAGAGTGGGTTGTGGAGTTCTCAATTGATCTGGCACTGGTAACTTAGTCAATATCTCTTTCCTCTTATAGCATGCCCCCAATGAACTGATGGAATTAATAATAGAGTTGGAAGACTTGGAATCTAAATGATTCATTCTCTTGAGCATCTCTCCATGGGTCACTCTTCTGTTTTTCGCATAAATGGCTTATGGATCCCTCCCGTTGTGCATTGAATACCGAAATATGAATAAGTTAACAATCAAGAACAAATATCTTTTTTCCGGAATAGATTACTTTTTATATCAGTTTAAGGGGCAAGGTGGTTTTCTAAAATTGACTTACATTCAAGAAATCATCATCACTGGGTGAAAGAGGTAGATATCCCAAAGATATCCTTCTAAAGCAGGAACAGAAACATCGAGTACTTTTTCACGCCTTTCAGATTGACCAATGATCCAACGGTCTTCATGGAACTCATGAATAGGTTATTACATCGGTATCTCAATTCTTTTGTCATGGTATTTGTGGATAACGTCCTATTTTATTAGATATCTGAGGAAGAGAAAGATCATCAATTTAGGATCATTATGGGCACCTTGAGAGTGCATAGCCTTTATGAGAAGTTGTTCAAATTCACTTCCTAGATTAGGGATGTGAAATTTATGGTGAATGTGATATCGGAGTAAGGGGTTTTGGTGGAACCCAATAAGATCAGTGAAGTTATATCATGCGATCAGCCAAAGAGCATGTTTGATATTAGAAGATTCCTTGGCCTAGCTGGTTATAAAAGTCAGTTTGATCAGGATTTATCTCGTCTAGCTTCACCGATGACTGCTCTCACCTAGAATGGGGTGTTGTTTGTATGGGTCCCATAATGTCAGTCATCATTCGAGGATTTTAAGAGGAAGTTGACTAAAACCCCCATTCTGATTTTTCTAGAGGATGTAAAGGTGTATTTTGTGTATTATAACACTTTAGGTATGGGTCTTTGGTGCGTGCTTATGCAGTAGGATCACATGGTGGCGTATGTCTCTCGCCAACTCTGACCACATGAAAAGAATTACCCAACCTTTGACTTAGATTTAGAATCATTGATATATGATTTTATGACTTGGTGTCACAACCTCATTGATGAGAAGTTTGTGGTCTACTCTAATCATAAGAGCATGGACTATATGTTCTCGTTGAAGGGCCATAACATGAGGCAGCGTCGTTGGATCAAGTACATGTAGGGGTTCAAATTTGACATTGTCTACACCCCAATAAAGGGTAACGTGGTGGCCGAATCCTTAAGTAGAAGTGTCCCAGTGCTGGCTTTCAGGAAGTCCATTGATGAATGCACTCTGATGGAACACTTTTCTCAGATGTATGTGGACACCAAGAAGAAAAATAGTGATGCGTTCTTGGGGGTCATATTATTGAATCCTTCTCTAGAGAAGCTAATTTAGAGGTAACTACCAACTGATGAGCCTTATTGGCTATCAATGTAGTTTCTTCATGGTGGGGGGACAACTTCTGATGGGTTGACATCTCTCGAGGGAATCATGTGCACCATGGTCCATTCTAAAGTGTCATTATCTATTTGGAAGGTGGTGATGCATGATAGCAATTAGTCCTAGTGGTGTGTCAATCAAGGTTCCATAAAGATGTATTATGATGTCCATCATCCATTATGGTGTCCTAGTATGAGATGAGACATCGCGCACTTTGTGTCTGGATTCTACAGATTCGATCATGTGAAAGCACAGTATCAAAGGACCTTCAATTTTATCCAGGTGTTACCCATTCCAACCAGTAAGTGGGAAGAGGTCACTATGAACATAAATTTTGGATTTCCTCATACACCTCAGGGTAAGAATTCCATTTGGGTGGAAATTCATCTTCTGACCAAAGAAGTCCACTTTATTCTAATCAGAGATACTTCTAAAGTGGATGAGTTAGGTTGTTTGAATCTTTATGAGGTGGTAAGGCTCCATGGCATGCCATCAGTAGTTTTGTCAGATTGAGACCCTCATTTCACTACTTTGTTTCTGGATGGACTTTAGAAGTCCTTGGAGTTTTAGATTAAGATGACCACTACATACCATCCACAAACAGATGGTCAGACAAAGTAGGAAAATTATATTTTCGAGTAAATAATCTTTGAATGTTTTATGAAATTTGGAGGTTTGTAGTATATCCATTTTGTATTGGTTTTGTTTTAATATAATAACATTTATCAATCCTCAATTTGAATGGCTCCATTTGAAGCGCTTTGTGGTCGGACTTGTCGGTCCCCCCAGTGTTTGGATGAGGTAGGTGAGACCTCTATAATAGGGCTAGGTTTGGTGAAGGATACATATAAGAGGGTCAGTATAGCATCCCGTCTTTTTATAACATAACTTTTCATTCCATTACACGGAACTGAGGATCTTTAAGGTTTAGTGTCTTGGAAACAAGGAACATAAAACATGAAACAAAAAAAACATTCTTCTTAAACACTTGAAAGGCTTCTCCTCATGTTCACCCTAGGCTCATTACTGCATCTCATAACCTGGGGACATACATCAAAAGGAAGGGTGAGCAGAAGGCCCAGCAAGGGAAACAAGTGAAACATTTTACATATGAACTTGAGATACATCAATAAAGTCATGAAAAGAACTTTAAGGCATGAGGAAGAAAATCATGAGGCATTTCATAATAAAAATAACATTTTCCATAACTTGAAGATGTGGCTGCAACATTTAATATTGACAATCGTTTCGTTTCACCAAGGTCCATCCCCAAGGTGTCATTAAAAATTACCAAGGTTATTCACCAAGGCGTCGTTAAAAAAAAGGTCATCTCTAGAGATTAAGTCTTTACCCAATGCATTGGAGCGCTATCAGGGCGCACCCTTAAATTTGCCTTTATTATCATGTGAGCCACATATATCATCATCAACATTTCATAAATAACCCATATAGCATAAAATAAATGGGTTTCATTTCATAATCATAACGTTTTAAAAACTGCTTTAAAGACATGATCTTTACGTTACTTTAAACCCACGGAAAGGGAAGCGGGTATCATGTATGTAAATCCCAGAATTTAAAATAGAACATTTTAATACATATGTGAATACCCCTGTAGAAATAGGAGCTTTGAGTATTCACTCTATAACATAAAATAATTTTGAGAAAAGAGAGGCATTTTGAGACGAAAATTCTGCAGCATAACGACTATGTTACGAGGTTTTAGAAGACATTAAAAAGAGAGGGAAAATGGGTCAAACATTCATAAATGTCCCATAAAACAGTATATGGACAGAATAAGAAGGATAAATGATCATGGTAATGAAAGTTCAAGGACATACCATTTGAAATGAAAAACATGGAAGGAAGACAAGAATTAGATTTCTCTTATGAAAGTTCGGCAGCCTAACGACGTTACTTAAACATCAACAAAAATGATTTGAAAAGATCAAATAGGGTCTCTAATCATGTGAACATAAGAGTTAAGTATGATAGATATAGAGATAATTCCCCAACATAACAAAAAGTAACTTGAAAGAATTGACATGAAAGTAGAACTTCAAAACGAGAAGGGTGAAGAACCACTTAAAAATTCGGCAGCCTAACGGCGCCACTTAAAACATCAAAATACTGAATTGAAGAGATCAAATGGGGTCTCTCCTCATATGAAAATAAAAGTCCAGTATGATATATATAGATATCATACCCCAATATAACAAAAAGGAACTTGAAATAATTGACATGAAAGTAGAACTTCAAAACGAGAAGGGTGAAGAACCACTTAAAAATTCGGCAGCCTAACGGCGCCACTTAAAACTTCAAAATACTGAATTGAAGTGACCAAATGGGGTCTCTCATCATATGAACATAAGAGTCCAGTATGATATATATAGAGATCATACCCCAATATAACAAAAAGGAACTTGAAATAATTGACATGAAAGTAGAACTTCAAAACGAGAAGGGTGAACAACCACTTAAAAATTCGGCAGCCTAACGGCGCCACTTAAAACTTCAAAATACTGAATTGAAGCGATCAAATGGGGTCTCTCATCATATGATCATAAAAGATCAGTATGATAATTTAGAGATCATACCCCAACATAATAAAAAGGAACATGAAAGACTTGAATGAAAATAGAACTTGAAAACGAGGAAGGTGAAAGAATCCCTTAAAAATTCGGCAGCCTAACGGCGCCACTTAAACATTCTTAAAACGAATTGATGAGAGCAATGGGGGTCTCTCATCATATGAACATGAAATAGGCAGTAGGATGAATATAAAAGAACATCCTCCCACATAAGAACATGGAGTATAAAAGAAATGACATAAAAGAGATTACTTGAAAAGAAAGAGAGAGATCGGATCCCTTACCTTAAAATGTAACTCTTAAACCTCAAAGGTTGGGACCTTTAGGGCTTGGGGGCACCTTGGGAGGACTCCTTGGGAGGTAATGAGACCAGAAATTCGTTGGGAATGAGTGGGGAGTCGAATGTATGAGAGGAGGGCTTGGTATTTATAGGGAAAGTGAGGGGACAAGGCATTAATGGCCAAGGGACACCTCACATGTGCTTTTCTCAAACCCATGTGCTCTCCCTTGTCATTTATCATGGAGTTAGGCCACATGGGGCCCCCAAAACAATAATTCATCACCCTTGGCCGGCCAACCCTCAAAAGATCTCATGACATCATCATGACACCGTTATGATGTCATTAAACATACCGAAACCCTAAAACTGTATTTTTACTATTCACTGAAAATTCAACTTTCTCAGAAAAATCCCAAAATTTCACATTAACCAAATATCAATGCTCTGATTTCAAAAATGAAATCCATTTTATAAAAATAATTTTCTAAATATTTTTAATTTAATTTTTAAATAAAAACACTATTCATCGAAAATTCATTTTTTCAGAAAAAACCCCAAAAATTACCATAACATAATATCGATGCTCTGAGTTCAAAAATAAAGTCATTTTTATAAAAATAATTTTCTAATTATTTTTAATTAAATTTTTAATTAAAAAACACTATTCACCCGAAAAAAACTAATACTTGAATAATAATTAATGAAACCGTTATTTAACTATTTTATTGAATCACATTACTTAATCAAGGTGCCTATATTATTTTAAAACTTTCTTTAAGTGAGATTACTAATCCATTTGGTCATATTACTAATCCTAATCATAAAATCACTATTCATAATTTACTATTCATCAAAAATCAAGTTGATCTTATTAGACTCTAAATTTAGTACTGAACATAATTGCAGAAGACCATTTTTTGAAAATCATTACACATTTTTAATTATTTAGGGTTTACATAAACATATTTAAAATATCATTTTTCTAAAATTCATCAAAAATATGCATACTATATTTATCCGGTCATTTCAAAATTCATAAACTTCATCATAAGAAGAAATCCCAATTTTTATTTAAAACAAGGATTACACAAGGTAGTTACGGTCTCGTTACATAACCCCTTATAATACCAGCATAGGACCTAAGAGTAAGGTGTGCTAGGGTGATAGAAGCTTGGGGCGGCTCAGTCAACATTGCCCGAGTAGTAATTTCTATCAGTTTGAACTTCTCATGAAGGCGATTTCGTTCCAGCTTCACATGATGAAGTTCGGCTTGGATTTGATCCAGAGCAAAGCCCAGTGGTGCTACCTCCTTCCCAAGCTCTGTTAGATGGGCTTCGATCGGTCCAAGACTACTAGGTGAGGCCATCGAATCTTCTTTCTATAATAATTAACCAAGATTACTTATATTTAGAGACAATAATCAAAAAAATTTGTTCACAGCGGTCATGTTGACCGATGGTTATATAATAGTCAAAACCCACTGATCTCATTTTAATTATCATCATGTTTATCAAATAAAACATTTTTTTTGAGTATAACAATAACACATAAAATTAGGAAACAAAATTTATTTAAAAAATTTCGGGTCGTTACAATCTTCCCCCCTTAAGAAATTGCGTCCTCACAATTTTAAAATTGGGTTTTGAAATTTCATTGAAAGTCCCACATCGGAAAAGGAGTCAGTAAAACTATTACTTTAAAATAAAGAAAGGGAAGTACAATGGTCACCCGAGTTAACCCACACTAGGGTTCCATGTAGGAAAACATGGACATGGAGGAAAAAACAAAGGGTCAAGTTCTGAGGGAGAGTGATAGAGAACATGATTAGGAGAAAGTTAACCATGAGAAAATCCCAAACTTATGATGTGTGTAAACGGTCTTTGATTACCTAGTAGGAAACGTAAACCAACAACATTTTTGTTTTACGTTTCTTTTCATAATTTTGAGGATTTCATTTACTAAATAGAACAAAAACATAAGAAAATATACCTACCTTCAAGTAGAGTTTCATCCTTTAACAAGTCCCTACCAACACTAATCTTTTCTCCAAATGATGAGAATTCAAAAACACTTGGTCTCATAAAAGCACAAGAATCATCTTCTATAGAATCACATAATCTACAAAAGATTAACTATCTATTTCTTCTATCTTTAAACATTATCCCAAAAACAGATAGGTTAAGGTAAAACAACTCTTCAAAAAGAAAGAATCCCATAGGAATGGAAACTACTTTTAAATCATCAAAGTTCCATGGTACTACCCAAAGTTCATCATAGACCATTCCATAAACAAAGGTCCTTAAAATTCCTCAAAACAAACCAAACTAAGATTGAAACCCAAATACAATAAGGATTTGATAACATAGTCTTCCAAAACAACTTCATTGTTCATCTCCAGACAACATCAACCACTCCTAACATCTTATAAAAAAGTAGCTAACCTAAACATATTTTACCCAAGATAGGTTAGTCATTCCCATAAGTAACCTAAATTACTATAAGTTCACCTTAAATTCATCGATTCTTCAAAATATAAGTCAACCTTACTCCTCAATGAAAATACCGTAGTAATCTATTTACCTCGATCAAATATGGTTCCCAAAATAATGAACGTCTTCCAAAATAATAATCATATTTTAATCCCCTAATCATCCCTGTCATATTAATACGAAAATCGTCGCATTTCCTATCACATTGGTTGTCGAAACATGTTCTTCCATTTCCCACCATTAACTAAGAAGAGAAAGCATAATTAGGGGCTTAAGTACTTAGCTAATAATCATGAAAAGGAACTGAAAGCATATAAGGATAACTTGTATATGAAAGGTATACCCTAACTTGTGATCTCCTAGGTTCCCATCTAGGTTATGAATGATCATATATTCTTATGTGAACCTTTATTTTATTTTATCTTTGTTCCTTTAACAACGGTTCATACCAAGCTTATGAATTTACCAAAGCATATCCCCCGGGAGTGTCGTAACCAAGAGTGCAGCAAGGCCCGTTGTCGTGTACCAGTTCCCGTTCGAGTCTAGCTCAAAGCGGTGTTTTCGGGTTTTACCCCTATGTACATCTGTGCCAGAGCCACCTCTACCTGCTCGTATCCAGACAGGGATGTATTTGCTTGGAAACCCCTTACTCAATACTCACCAAAATACCAGGAAGATTTCCTATATTAAACTTTTCTATAGGGTTCCTCCTAGTGTTTTCATATCCTAATTTCCACAAATAACTAAACCATCCTTTGATACCAACTATAGCATCCCGTCTTTTTATAACATAATTTTTCATTCCATTACACGGAACTGAGGATCTTTAAGGTTTAGTGTCTTGGAAACAAGGAACATAAAACATGAAACAAAAAAAACATTCTTCTTAAACACTTGAAAGGCTTCTCCTCATGTTCACCCTAGGCTCATTACTGCATCTCATAACCTGGGGACATACATCAAAAGGAAGGGTGAGCAGAAGGCCCAGCAAGGGAAACAAGTGAAACATTTTACATATGAACTTGAGATACATCAATAAAGTCATGAAAAGAACTTTAAGGCATGAGGAAGAAAATCATGAGGCATTTCATAATAAAAATAACATTTTCCATAACTTGAAGATGTGGCTGCAACATTTAATATTGACAATCGTTTCGTTTCACCAAGGTCCATCCCCAAGGTGTCATTAAAAATTACCAAGGTTATTCACCAAGGCGTCGTTAAAAAAAAGGTCATCTCTAGAGATTAAGTCTTTACCCAATGCATTGGAGCGCTATCAGGGCGCACCCTTAAATTTGCCTTTATTATCATGTGAGCCACATATATCATCATCAACATTTCATAAATAACCCATATAGCATAAAATAAATGGGTTTCATTTCATAATCATAACGTTTTAAAAACTGCTTTAAAGACATGATCTTTACGTTACTTTAAACCCACGGAAAGGGAAGCGGGTATCATGTATGTAAATCCCAGAATTTAAAATAGAACATTTTAATACATATGTGAATACCCCTATAGAAATAGGAGCTTTGAGTATTCACTCTATAACATAAAATAATTTTGAGAAAAGAGAGGCATTTTGAGACGAAAATTCTGCAGCATAACGACTATGTTACGAGGTTTTAGAAGACATTAAAAAGAGAGGGAAAATGGGTCAAACATTCATAAATGTCCCATAAAACAGTATATGGACAGAATAAGAAGGATACATGATCATGGTAATGAAAGTTCAAGGACATACCATTTAAAATGAAAAACATGGAAGGAAGACAAGAATTAGATTTCTCTTATGAAAGTTCGGCAGCCTAATGACGTTACTTAAACATCAACAAAAATGATTTGAAAAGATCAAATAGGGTCTCTAATCATGTGAACATAAGAGTTCAGTATGATAGATATAGAGATAATTCCCCAACATAACAAAAAGTAACTTGAAAGAATTGACATGAAAGTAGAACTTCAAAACGAGAAGGGTGAAGAACCACTTAAAAATTCGGCAGCCTAACGGCGCCACTTAAAACATCAAAATACTGAATTGAAGAGATCAAATGGGGTCTCTCATCATATGAAAATAAAAGTCCAGTATGATATATATAGATACCATACCCCAATATAACAAAAAGGAACTTGAAATAATTGACATGAAAGTAGAACTTCAAAACGAGAAGGGTGAAGAACCACTTAAAAATTCGGCAGCCTAACGGCGCCACTTAAAACTTCAAAATACTGAATTGAAGTGACCAAATGGGGTCTCTCATCATATGAACATAAGAGTCCAGTATGATATATATAGAGATCATACCCCAATATAACAAAAAGGAACTTGAAATAATTGACATGAAAGTAGAACTTCAAAACGAGAAGGGTGAACAACCACTTAAAAATTCGGCATCCTAACGACGCCACTTAAAACTTCAAAATACTGAATTGAAGCGATCAAATGGGGTCTCTCTTCATATGATCATAAAAGATCAGTATGATAATTTAGAGATCATACCCCAACATAATAAAAAGGAACATGAAAGACTTGAATGAAAATAGAACTTGAAAACGAGGAAGGTGAAAGAATCCCTTAAAAATTCGGCAGCCTAACGGCGCCACTTAAACATTCTTAAAACGAATTGATGAGAGCAATGGGGGTCTCTCATCATATGAACATGAAATAGGCAGTAGGATGAATATAAAAGAACATCCTCCCACATAAGAACATGGAGTATAAAAGAAATGACATAAAAGAGATTACTTGAAAAGAAAGAGAGAGATCGGATCCCTTACCTTAAAATGTAACTCTTAAACCTCAAAGGTTGGGACCTTGAGGGCTTGGGGGCACCTTGGGAGGACTCCTTGGGAGGTAATGAGACCAGAAATTCGTTGGGAATGAGTGGGGAGTCGAATGTATGAGAGGAGGGCTTGGTATTTATAGGGAAAGTGAGGGGACAAGGCATTAATGGCCAAGGGACACCTCACATGTGCTTTTCTCAAACCCATGTGCTCTCCCTTGTCATTTATCATGGAGTTAGGCCACATGGGGCCCCCAAAACAATAATTCATCACCCTTGGCCGGCCAACCCTCAAAAGATCTCATGACATCATCATGACACCGTTATGATGTCATTAAACATACCGAAACCCTAAAACTGTATTTTTACTATTCACTGAAAATTCAACTTTCTCAGAAAAATCCCAAAATTTCACATTAACCAAATATCAATGCTCTGATTTCAAAAATGAAATCCATTTTATAAAAATAATTTTCTAAATATTTTTAATTTAATTTTTAAATAAAAACACTATTCATCGAAAATTCATTTTTGTTCAGAAAAAACCCCAAAAATTACCATAACATAATATCGATGCTCTGAGTTCAAAAATAAAGTCATTTTTATAAAAATAATTTTCTAATTATTTTTAATTAAATTTTTAATTAAAAAACACTATTCACCCGAAAAAAACTAATACTTGAATAATAATTAATGAAACTGTTATTTAACTATTTTATTGAATCACATTACTTAATCAAGGTGCCTATATTATTTTAAAACTTTCTTTAAGTGAGATTACTAATCCATTTGGTCATATTACTAATCCTAATCATAAAATCACTATTCATAATTTACTATTCATCAAAAATCATGTTGATCTTATTAGACTCTAAATTTAGTACTGAACATAATTGCAGAAGACCATTTTTTGAAAATCATTACACATTTTTAATTATTTAGGGTTTACATAAACATATTTAAAATATCATTTTTCTAAAATTCATCAAAAATATGCATACTATATTTATCCGGTCATTTCAAAATTCATAAACTTCATCATAAGAAGAAATCCCAATTTTTATTTAAAACAAGGATTACACAAGGTAGTTACGGTCTCGTTACATAACCCCTTATAATACCAGCATAGGACCTAAGAGTAAGGTGTGTTAGGGTGATAGAAGCTTGGGGCGGCTCAGTCAACATTGCCCGAGTAGTAATTTCTATCAGTTTGAACTTCTCATGAAGGCGATTTCGTTCCAGCTTCACATGATGAAGTTCGGCTTGGATTTGATCCAGAGCAAAGCCCAGTGGTGCTACCTCCTTCCCAAGCTCTGTTAGATGGGCTTCGATCGGTCCAAGACTACTAGGTGAGGCCATCGAATCTTCTTTCTATAATAATTAACCAAGATTACTTATATTTAGAGACAATAATCAAAAAAAATTGTTCACAGCGGTCATGTTGACCGATGGTTATATAATAGTCAAAACCCACTGATCTCATTTTAATTATCATCATGTTTATCAAATAAAACATTTTTTTTGAGTATAACAATAACACATAAAATTAGGAAACAAAATTTATTTAAAAAATTTCGGGTCGTTACAGTCAGGTTGATCAGGAAATTCTTATTGATAGCTCAGAGTCTCCATAAATCATATTCTGACTAAAGATTTCAAGAAATAGTGTTTTCTATGGGTGACATAGTATTCTTGAAGGTGTCCCTTCATCTAGGCCATTGTTGATTGGGAAAGAAAGAGAAGCTGATTCCACATAATGTCATAAATTTTGAGATCACTGATCATATTGGAAAGGTTTCATATAGGATGGCCTTACCTTCTCAGTCGGCATCCATTAATGATGTCTTCCATGTCTCACAGTTGAAGAAATACAACATGGATCCACCCCATGTACTAAATTGGTAAGAGTTGGATATAGAGCCTGATTTTAATTCTTTTGAGTGTCTAGTGGAAATAGTTGATTCCCATGATATTTTACTCCAAATAATTTCTATTACACTAGTTCAGGTACATTGTTCACATGGGAATTCTTTCAATGATAATTGGGAGCGGAAGTTGTGGGTTGAGGAGTACCCAATATTGTTTTATAATCATGTTTTAGGTAGAATTTTTAGGGTAAAAAGACGTTATTGTGAGAATAATTGTGACATAAAGGGATTGTTTTAATGGTAAATTTCATTTAATTTCCATTATTTCATTTTTGTGGGGTTTTCCAATGCATTTTTTGAGGAAAGGGTGAGTTTTCCTGATTTGCGCCAAACCATGAGCTCATTTCCATATTTAATAACCAATTTTGATTCTTTAATAACACTTTATTAATTAAATTTTTTTCACACATTCAACTTAATAGATGGCTCCCCTGACCTAATAACACACAATTATCAATTTGGACACCTTAGAAATCCATAATTAGGGTGTATTTTGGTTTTTTATTAAGGAATTGGACCAGCACAGAAGCCCAATTCCAGTTTTTTTAAAAACAATTTGTTTAATATAATATTAAAATTTTAATATTTTTTAGTGATTTCATGTCTCACCCAATTCTAATGAACCCAAGAGCTCTCCCATTCTCTTTTCCCCCTCTTTGGAGATCATATGTATCATGAATTTGGACAGAACTTGTTATGCTTTCTCAAATCATCCAGATTTGAAGAGGTAACTTTGTTCCATCATAAATTCATCAATTTTTACTCTATTTCCCCAATTTCAGTTCTCACGCGACCTTGTCAGCCTTATTTGAACCTATTATTCATGTTTTTTAGTTTGGAAATTTTTATACTAGTGTATTTTGGGAGATTTCTTCAATCTTCCTCAAGTATGTGGTTCTCTTTCCTTATTCTTTCAATTTTCATAGTGTCACTTCTTTTTCATGGGGTTTCTATCCTCATTATTGAATTCCCCCATGTCTAGAAAGTAAGGTTTCTAAAATTTGTTTTGATAATTTGTTTTTTGGAATTTTCTTCTAGTTTTAGGCTTGATCTATGTTTTTTGTGGTCGACGGTGGTGCTGTTGAGTTTTTGAAAAATGATTCAAGAATTTTGAGAATTATATAGGTGATTACCTGGGTAATAAATTCTCAATGAGTAAGCTTCACATAATTTATATTTTTATCACACTTATTCATCATTATCCATGCTTCAAAATCACAATTTGGTGACGTTTGATAAGAACATAATATTTAGGTACAAATTTTGTGTTAAAATGGTTGCTTTACATGTCTATTTTATGTTATGCCAATTGGTGTTGTTTTATTACTCATGTAATGAGTTTATAGAAATGTTTTGTGTTCTAAAAATTCAGTTTAGGTGAATATTTGTATGAATATGGTGATCAAAGTAAGGTTTCAAAGTGAATTTGTGTGGAAAACATTTTTAAGTATTGTTAATTTATTTTAATGATATACTAATGGTTTTATTGAGTGGTGTAAGTAGTGAAAAGCATGTTTAGATACTTTTTTGAGTTTATTATGACCATAAATTCTGTATTCATGTGATAATTGATTTTGGTATCATGAGATAATTGTTTTATCATGAAGTGGGATGGTTGGGTATCTTGGAGGGCAGATATATACCAATACGGTAGTGATCTAGATGGGTTTCATCCCTATTTTACTAAGAAAAATAGATAAGGAAAACACTATAAAACAATACTGATGATGATTTGGGACCACTAGTTTATGGGTATGTTCCCTACTAGTGGATCGTGAATTACAATCCATTTTTATAAAGTCACTTTACTCTGAGGTACAGGGTACATGGGGGCCAAGACTAACTAGTGCCTAGGGGTGTCCCCGAGATTAATCATCATTGAATATGTTGTATTTATATTTGGAATATGGTGGTTGTAGATATAAAATACAATATCATACACGTTTTACATAATGTACTCACTGATAGAAAATTCCATTGGTAAATTGTTTACATTTTAATGTTTCATTCTTTAGAAAATATTTCCATCACTTCTTGTTTATCAAAACTGACATGCTTTTTATCTTGTATAGTTTACTCAAGGAAATATCATGGTGGTATCCTGTTGGGCTTAGGATCACAACTTAATTTCACCCCATGGGGTATATGTATAATTGATCGTGTTTGACACAGGGAAAGGCAAGGCCTTGGGTGATGGTGGTCTGTGTTGCAAGTCCCCTTCCTCGATGTGGCATTGTGGATATGATTTGTTGCTGATGAACCCCTGTCGTGTGGAGTCCATGGGTCTATTTAGAATAAATTTCTATGTGTATTTGAACATATTTTATTTTTTCTAGACCTATTTATTCTGTTCTAGATTTTTTTTAAGTCTAGTTTGGTATGAATTTTCATATTCGGTTTATCGATTGGTTCTATTGTTTTATGTATCCATACTTTGGTAAATTGTTCCCAAACCAAAATATATGATATATGGGAACTTGTGTTTGTATGTGGGGATAGGGAACACCCTTTGGGCCTTTTCATGGGCTGGGTTTGGTGCCATTTTTTTGGACACCAGATTTGGTTCATGACAAAATGATTTTATTCAGTATGAGTATGAGATGACACAACTACAGAGAGATGCGGTCAGGAAGAACCTAAATACGAGATTATGTTCCAAGGTAATCATTGTTTATTAAATAAGACTCATGAAGTGGTATATTAGGTTCTTATATTATAGGAGAACCTAAAAGAGGTTTTCAGTGTTAGAAATTTAGTTATAACTAGATGATCATGAGGGGGACTTTTGAGAGAATCAAGTGTTTCTTTGACAACATTAGTTAGAGTAGTTGAAAGAACAATAAATATATAATAGGTTAAATTGAATTGGACCTTATAAGAGTGATACGTTATCTATTTAGTATTTTGGGACACTATTGTTGAGATTTTCCCTAACCACCAGTACAGATTTGTTCTCCTGTAATGTTGGGAAATATTTAGAAGATCTATATTAAGTAGTTAAAGAAAACTAGTGAGGGTGAAATTTGACATGGTAAGAGTGAAGGAAGAAGATATTATACACCATAACAAGCTTTTATCTGGTGTTCTATTAGTCTAGGTGGTAGAGTTAGGGGAAAGGGTGATTCTAGTAAAGTGGACACATATCAACAGAGTTGTGTGACATATGGGAGTTAGATTGCATCACTTGGGAGAGGGGTATAGAAATTAAATGCAGTGCATCCTATAGCTGTGTATAGTGAGGATCGACCATCAACAATGAGAGATATTTTTATTTAAGATTCTATATTTTATAGTTAGTTATTTGATACTAGAACCTATCATTCAATTTTATATGAAATTATGTTCATGGATATAACATGGTGATGGAGTTTGTGGGAGGGGTAATAAAAATAGTACCACCATTGAGAGTGTTGACTTGAGACATATATATATTCATGGGATGCTATCTTGATAATTGGGAGTTCCATTTCCTCATGGATATCTATATTCTTTGTATGTCCGAAATTGGTTTGATTATGGGTATGTACTAGATATTCAGATATTGATCCCCCATTTACTGTTGCTAATGGTGAGTGGACATTACGTCTAATAATGGGGAAACTATATTCTCTATGGAAAATAAGATATCTAGGATGGTCGAGCATGGAAAATGACTCAAAAATATGGAGATATCATTTCCCATATTTCCTAGTTTATTTCTAATTGATGGAGGGGTTAACTATGATAAATTTCAACAAGTGGAGGAAACATTTTAGGATGTTTTTAGAAAAAACATATCAAGGATTCCACTTGAGAGTGAAGTGGAATTCACTATTGAGAACATTCTATGGAATGTGAAAGTATCCATTCCACCAAAAAAATGTGATTTATATATAACCAATAGATCAATACTCATATGGGGTAGTTGGAGGATAAAGGGTTAATTCATCCATGTAAGATTCATTGGTGATCACATGTTCTTGTAAAAAATGTTAACGAGAGTTTTCACATATTTGTTCATTATCAGAAACTACACAAGATCACTATAAATAAAAGGTCTCCAATTTCATGTATCAAATATATATTTTAATAGTTTATAAGAGATTGCATATTCTTTAATATCAATATGAGGTCAAGGTATAATCACCTATGAGATTGGCCTTCTTTCATATGGAAGAAAACATTCAAAAGCAGTAATGGCGTACATAAATTTGTAACAATTGAATTTTTATTTATGAACATAGTAAATGTGTTTATGGACATCATGAAAAGTACCTTCCATTTATACCTAGATAATTTTATTCATATTTTTTGTTTAATTTATGGTGTATTCCATGAATCATGATGATCAAGACTAACATCTTAACATTGTGTTAAGAAAACTGATAGACCATCAGTTATAAACCAAGATAAATATGAATTAGTTATTGATTTACCATGTACACAACTTTTGAAACATCATCAAAGATGATGTTGTGTTAGTAGATATGGAGAAAATACATGAATCGGTTCCATGGGAGTATCTAAGGAATGTTTTCTTTAATAGTAGCTTTCTATGTTTAGCTGGATATTATCGAAGTTTCATCATAAAATATTCCCATTCAAAAATGAAACTTTCATTGTTGAAAAAGAACTGGATAATGTAGAATTGTCTATAATAATGTGATAAGTAAATTCATGTGTTAATTAAGATCATGAAATCACTATTGATCATGATCCTACACAACCTATACGAGGAGTATATGGTGTATTGTGATGGTTTTGGGATTGGACTCGTAGTTTTGTAGATGAAAGGATACTAATTTGAGAAATATGAGTCATAGAAAATGACGTAATAGGAATATAACTACCCAAAACACAACTAAATGCGGATAGTAGTGTTGGGACCAAGTTGGATGGATAAGGTAGTAAGAAAATTTTTCTGTTACAGAGTGTTGTCTTTTATTGTCAAAAAGCTAAATCAATTCACTTTGTAAAGAACTTGAAAATTAGACGATGCTTTAGGGATTTGTATTTTACAATCATCTCAAGTTTATAGAACTTGTGGTGCAAGACGTATGAAGGATAAAGTGTGTAAAGAAGTGATTTTGACAAAACAAATTTCAACATCATAATATCCAAAAAATGACACAGGCAAGAAGAAGGCGTGCAAGTGGCGGTGCGCAAGTGCTGTAGAGGCACGCACGTCATATTTCAAAAATAGAAATATTTCTGAAATATAGAAAATGGATGAAAGTGGTATGTAGGTGGTGGCATGCAGGTAGTGGCGCACAGGTGGTGGCGTGTAGGTTTTGGCGCACAGGTGTTGGCGCGCATGTAATGGAGCATAGGTTTGGGTCACGCAAGTCATCCAAAAGCCTATAAATAGATGACTAGCCTCCTCATTTCTTAAGTCTCAATACATGAGAATTACCTTTGATCTCTGGGGGCGCAAGTAGAGAATTGGGCACGCAGGTGGAAGATTGTTAGGAGGCACGTATGTTGGGGGAGCGCAAGTTGGAGGCGTGCATGTGTTAGTTGGCGCGCAGGCTGCAAGAAGGCAGCGTGTCTGAAGGGCAGTGCGCAAGAAGAGGTACGCAAGTTCTAGGCTCGCGGGTCTTGGTCACACAGGTCAAAGTGGGTGCGCGTGCTGTTTTTCTCCAGGGGTTTCTGCCAGCTTCTGGGTAGGAAAGAAGAAGAAGAGGCGCACAAGTATAAGGCACGCAGGTATAGGTCGTGCATGTCAAAGTGGGCGCACAAGCGGTTTTGCTCCAAGCATTCCTTCCGTCTTCTGGGTAGGAAAGTAAAGAATTGCTTTGAACGATTTGATTTTTAATAAGCTCATTAAGATGCACTGATCCATTGTATTACCCTATTTTTGCTAAGAGGGAGCACACACAATATTGGATTGTTTTCAAAGTGATGCATGAGTGTAAGGGTATATCGTACTCATTGTATTCCACATCAAATTATTGATTTCTAGTGGATTGTGTGGTATTGGATTGTTTCCATACCATACCAAGGACGTAGCTACTCTTGTCGAGTAGTGATCCTTATAAATCTCGTGGTCTTTTGGTTTTTGTGTTCAGTAGGGAAGAAACCCTTTAACAGGAGGAAAAGGTTGTTTCAAAAAGGGGAAACATAAAAATAAAAATATATCACCAATTCACCCCCTCCCCCTCTTAGTGATACTTGGATCCTAATTGGGAACTTCAATTGGTATCAAAGGGATAGGTTCCCTTCGTTTATTCTTTACTGAAGTGGTTGAAGAGAAGTTTTGATGGAGAATCTAAATTCTGTGAACAATAAGGGGATCCTAATTTTTTATGGAAAGAACTATCACATATGGAAGGACATAATGATGCCTTATCTTATGTATCCTGGATATGACGTTCATGAAACTACAACGGATGGATTCCCTGCTATTGATGACAAGGTTCCTCTTACTCCTGTCGATAAGAAGAACCATGAGAATGATAGAAGAGCTAAAAATTCATTACTCTCATATCTTTCTGAGTGTAAATTTTTAAGAGTGAAAGGTGTTGCTACAGCTAAAAGAATCTGGGATAAGTTGAAGAACATCTATGAAGCAAATACAAAAGTGAAGAAGGAAAAACTACAAATCTGGAGGTAGGAGAATCTAAATCTGTTGGGGACTTCTTTACCAGGATTAATGACATTGTCAGTACAATCAGATGTCTTGGTGAAACTCTAGAGGATTCTACGGTTGTCGAAAAGATCTTGAGAATTATGCCCGATAAGTTTGATGCTAAATTTTCTTCATTAGAAGACAAAGATCCTCAAACATTATCTTTGGATGATTTTCATATCACTCTCATTACTTATGAAATGAGAAGGGAGAATACCATGAAGGGAAAAACAAAATCTGATAGAGAAATGTCATTCAAGGCTACAAAGAGAATCAATTCAAAGAAGACCCTTATTGAATATGATGCTGGTGAATCCGATTCGGAAGATGAGGTATGCAAAAATTTTGATTAAAATTTATCCTTGTCTTCTAAAAATGTGAAAAGTGGTACAGGGAAATAGAAGGGGAAACTTCCCTTGAAATGTTTTGAGTGTGGAGAAGTTGGTATTTTTTCGGCTAATTGTCCTAAAAAGAACATAGAAGACAATGATGATGATGAAAGAAGGCCATGAAGGTCGTGGAAGAATCAATCGGAAAAAGAAAAATACTTTTCAAAGGGTAAGGATAAAAATTTCTTCAAATCAAAATGAATAATCTTTTTATCTAAAGATGAAGAAGAAGAGGATGGAGAAGCTGAATTTGAGAAATAATTTGCTGAGAAATCTAGAGAGAATACCTTTATTACAGTTGTGAATAATGAAGAGTAAAAGAGCAACAATTCAGAAGAAGAAGAAACTCAACTTGAATATCATCTGAAAGATGAATTGACAGAATGCTTGAGGACTATCAGAAGGCTTGAGAAGGAAAAAACAATCTTATAAATGAAAATTCCACATTAAGAAATCAAGAAGGTTTTACTGATGAGAAAATAAAGGTGGAAAAGAAGATTGATGATCTATAAAATTCTCTTGAGGATTAAATGAATCATAATGATCATCTGGAAGTAAAGATGAAGGCAAAATAAGAAGATTTGGAACTTGTGCAAAAGAAACATTATAATGGTCATAAAATGAATATCAGTTTCAAAAATTATATCTTAGAAGTTGGTGAATGTTCCAGTAAGAATGAATCAAACAAGGAGTCACAAAAGTTACCTTAAATGGTTGAAATGAAAGACAGAACTAGTTCTAGTAAGAACAAGGATGGAAAGACCAAGTATGTGGTCAAAATCAGCAATCATGAAAAATCAGAAGTGCATAAAAATTGCGGGTCAAGAAAGACTTCTAATAATACTGGTGATGCTAAATCTGAACTGAGAAATGGAGTTTCAAATGAAAACAAGAAGTTTTATGGTCAACATAGTTCTATTAAAAAGGTTTTTTAGAATCATGTTCACAAATATAGTCAGTATAGAAATTTCAGAGATAAATATTCTTTTTATGGACACTGCTGGTACTATGGTGAATTCAAACACATGGAAAATATGTGTTGGTTTATCCAAAAACATTAAAACTATTCCACAAGTTTTGAAAGACAAGGATTGAGGGGGAGTCAAACCATTCAAAATAGAAAGTATCTAATTAAATTTCATAAGATATCTAAAAAGACTGATGTGAAAATTGAGAATAGGTTCCAACCACTAGAAAATATTTGTGAAAGATGTGATTGACCTGGACATTTTTCCAAGGGCTGCCTTAATGTGTTACCAGAACAAAAAAAAAGATTCTTAATAATTCTCAAAAGCTAGAGTTTTTAAAATCTAAAAGGGACAGGTCTGATAAGTCTGAAAGGAAAGAGTGCATGGTTATCTGGCCAGAACATATTGACCTGTCTATTAAATTGGAGGAAGCACAATAGTAATTGAAGGAAAAGGAAGAACAAAAAGCTCTTTTTGTCGAAACTGCCTTGAAAGCTAGAAAACTATAACATCCATGGATTCTTGATAGTGGGTGTTCTTCTCATATGACAGGAGATTTAATGTTGCTGAAGAATGGGAAAGACTTCAAATAAGGAATAGTGATATTTGGAAATGATGAATCTCTAAGGATCAATG
The DNA here is from genome assembly GCA_963277665.1 of Viscum album. Lineage (NCBI taxonomy): Eukaryota > Viridiplantae > Streptophyta > Magnoliopsida > Santalales > Viscaceae > Viscum > Viscum album. Next base: position 1,186,847,256 of record OY728122.1, read on the forward strand.
GTGTTGGATCGGCCATCATTAGAAAAGAAAAGATGAAATCCAGGAGAACACTATATTGTTGATGGCAGAAACATAACCTGCTTAGTATGTCACAACTCTGTGATGAGGGAAATAAAGTTATCTTCAGAAAAGATGGATTTGTTGTGAAAAGTGAAAATTATGGGAATATAGTTACAAAGGGCAAGCGTACAAGAGGGAATTTGTTCCAAGTTGGTGAAGTGCAGAACTCTTATTACATGTGTATAGTGGATGGAAATCAGTTATGGAATAAAATTTTGGGACATATGTGTCAATGAAATATGTGCAAATTATTAGTGTGAGATAGTGTCTGAGATATTCCTGATTTATCAAGAATAAGAGATTGGTGCTGCATTAATTTGTGAAAAAGGGAAGATTGAAATCTCTTCTTATAAGAGAGTTGAAATTTTCTCAAAACAACCCTTGGAACTTATAAATTATGATATATGTGGACCAATGAGAAAAAAAATTCAAAACATGAAGATAAGTACTTCATTACTTTCATTGATGACTTTACTCGCATTACGTGTGTTATGTACATGAGGCATAAGTCAGATGCTCTGAAAATGTTTAAGAATTTCAGGAGGAAAGAAGAAAAATAATGTGAGTATTCAGTGAAGAATTTTAATAAATTATAATAGTGGTGAGTATAAGAATGAAGAGTTTGAATGTTATCTTGAGAATCATGGAATTCGGTATGAGTTTAGTTCACCATAAACACCTCAACAAAATGGGGTTGCTGAAAGAAAGAATTGAAGTCTGGTGGAAATTTGAATAACTATGTTACTTGAAAATAGTCTTTCTCATTATTATTGGAGGAAGGCCATGAGAACTACTGTTTATATTCATAACTGATGCTTCTATAGGCCAAACTCAGATATGAGTCCATATGAATTGTTCAATGGAAAAACTTCAAGTACGAAACATTTTAGATTATTTGGGAGTCTATGCATTATAAATAAGAAAGGTGGAAACCTTGGAAATTTGAGCAAAGAGGAGATGATTGAATTCTTTCTTGGATATGCTCCAGAATGAAGAGGATATAGATGTCTCAACACAGAAACATGATGAATTGTTGATTCTTTAGATGTAAAATTTGTTGAAAATGTTGAGAAAGAAATGTAGTCATATGTTGATGTGGATGTTAAGGAGGATATAGAATCTTTTTCAATGATTCTGATAATGCTACAGACGGTGTTAATCCCACTGTTGAAGAGTAATCCAACTCATAAATCTCGAGTGATGAGAATAATGTTCGAAAAACTAATCCTAGGTTGAGCAAACAAGTGGACCCTCAGAATATTATTGGAGATAAACATCAGAGGGTTAATATAATAAGAACAAACATATGCTATATCACATTCTTCTCTTTATTCGATTGTGGAACTGAATGATATAAATAAAGAATTTGAGCATCCAGAATGGGTCATTCAATGAATGAAGAGCTTGATCAGATAGAGAAGAATGATACTTGGGAATTGTACCCAAGCCTGACAACAAGAACATTATTGATACAAAGTGGGTTTTCTGGAATAATCTAAATGATGAAGTTAAAGTAATAAGAAATAAAGAAATATTGGTTTTCAAAGGGTATTCACAAATTGAAGGAATTGATTTTGATGAAACCTTGGCTCCTGTGGCAAGATTAGAAACAATCATAATCTTTCTTGTTATTACTGCACAAAGAGGTTACAAAATCTTTCAAATGGATGTAAAATCTGGATTCTTGAAAGGGGACCTTGATGATAATGTTTACATTGATCAACCTAGTTGATTTTTTATTGGAAAGGATGAAAGTTATTTGTGAAGGATGAAGAAGGATTTGTATGGGTTAAAATAGGCTCTGAGTCATGGTATTCTAAATTAGATACATGCTTAATGAAGATAAACTTTTAGAAAGGGAGAGCTGACAGCAATATCTACATCAAGGAATTTCGGGAGGTTTCACTGATTTTTATAGTTTATGTCCACGATATTATATTTGATGGAAACGATGAAATATCATGTGAAAAATTTGATGAGGAGATGAAGAATTTATTTCAGATGTACATGCTGGGAGAAATGAAGTATTTTCTTGGGCTACAAATTTCACAAAAGAAGAATCACATTTTTCTATCCCATGAAAAGTATGATATGGATCTTCTGAAGAAGTTTGGAATGGAAAATTCAAAACTAGTATCCACACAAATTTCAGTGGGAACCATGTTGTCTAAAGATGAAGAAGGCAAGGATGTTGATCAGGAAGAGTTTCAAAAGCAGATTGGAAGTCTGTTGTATTTGACTGCCTCAAGACCCGACATCGTCTATGATGTCACTTTATGTGAAAGATTCCAGAGTGCTCCTAAAGAATCACTTATGATTGCTGGAAAATGAATTCTCAGATATATCAAAGGAACAACAAATTTTGGAATCCTCTATGATGGATCTGGTAATATTGATCTATTTGGGTATTCTAATGCTGATTGGGCAGAAAATGTTGATGATCGAAGATCCACATCTGGTGGAGTTTTCATTCTAGGGAAAAGTTGTGTTAGTGGGCATACTAATAAACACAATTCAGTAACTCTTAGCATAGGTGAAGTTGAGTATGTTTCTGCTACTCAAGCTGCAACTCAACTAATGTGGATGAGGACACTGCTGGAAGATCTACTTGTTGATGTAAAGACACCATTGCTCATGGGTTGTGATAATCAGAGTGCAATAAATCTTACAAGAAATCTAGTACAACATTCTCGTTCAAAACACATTGATATAAATTACCACTTTATCAAAGAGAAAGTGTAAAAGAATTAATTGAGGCTGGAGTATGTTCCTACATCCAAACATGTTGCTGATATATTCACAAAACCATTACCGAAGGAACCATTTGAAAAATTGAGGTTGAACATGGGTGTCCAACCTCATACTCATCATGGTTAAGGTATGTGTTTCTATCCCCTCTCTCATCTTACCTTTGGATAGTCTTGTCAAGGGGATAATTGTTTCATAAATCTATACATATAGATGCATGTATAATGGGGGAGTTATCGGTAAGTTGTCAATCCATCATGTATGTGTGTGAGCTATTATAACTGTTTGTTGGAGTGGTTGTAGGAAACAATGTTGTTTTCAAGGAAAGTCAACGAATTAAAGAATACTGAGGTAGAATCTTGAAATATGATCTGAAAAAGGTTTAGGAGGTAAGCTCATGATATTTTGTAGTCACTGCTTTTGGAAAGCATGGTTTTGGATATCAATAATTCTTGTTTCCTACAATGAGTTAGCTTACATAGGATTAAAATTGTTGATAAGTAATTCATTTATTATGGTTACAAAGTTCAGTGATTTATGAATCATGGTTGACAACAAAATCCAAAGGTGGAGTTTGTTGGGACCAAGTTGGATGGATAAGGAAGTAAGAAAAGTTTGGTGTTACAGAGTGTTGTCATTTTTTGTCAAAAAGCTAAATCAATTCACTTTGTAATGAACGTGAAAATCAGATGATGCTTTGCTGATTTTTATTTTACAATCATCTCATGTTTGGAGAACTTGTGGTGCAATCCCTATGAAGGATAAAGAGAGTAAAGAAGTTTTTTTGGAAAAACACATTTCTACATCAGAATATCCAAAACATGACAAAGGCAAGAAGAAGGCACGCAAGTGGTGTCACGCAAGTAATGTAGAGGCACGCATGTCATATTTCAAAAATAGAATTGTTTCAAAAATATGCAAATGGATAGAATGTGACGCACATGTGGTGGCGCGCAGGTGGTGGTGCACAGGTGTTGGCGCGCAAGTAATGGTGTGCATGTCTGGGTCACGCAAGTCATCAAAATTCTTATAAATATACGACTACCTCATCATTTATTAAGGCTTAATACATAATAATTGTCTATGAGCTCTAGGTGCGCAAGTAGGGAATTGGGCATGTAGGTGGATGTTTGTTAGGAGGCGCGCAGGTTAGGGGCATTCAAGTTGGAGGCGCGCAAGTGTTAGTTGGCGCAGAGGCTACAAAAAGGTAGTGCGTCTGAAGGGAAGCACAGAAGAAGAGGCGCACAAGTTCTAGGGGCACAGGTCTCGGTCGCGCAGTTAAAAGTGGGTGCACAGGCTGTTTTTTTCAAGGGGTTTCTGCCAGCTTTTGGGTAGGAAAGAAGAAGAAGAGGGGCGTAAGTATAAGGCACGCAGATATAGGTCGCACAGGTCAAAGTGGGAATGCAAGCTGTTTTGCTCCAGGGGTTCTTTCCATCTTCTGGTTAGGAATGTGAATAATTGCATTGAAAGATTTGATTTTGTATAAAATCATTAAGAACAACTGATCCATAATATTACTCTATTTGTGCAAATAGGGAGCACACACACTATTGGATTGTTTTCAATGTGCTGCAAGAATGTAAGGGTATATCCTACTCATTGTATTCCATATCAAAGGATTGTTATCTAGTTTATTTTTTGGTACTATATTGTTTACTTACCATACCAAGGACATAGCTACTCTTTTTACATACCGAACCTTTTAAATCTTGTGTTCCTGTGGTTGTGTGTGTTCAGTAAGGAATAAAATCTTTAACATGAGGCGAAGGTTGATTCAAAAAGGGAAAACATAAAATGATAATGATAACACTGATTCACCACCTCTCCATCTCAGTGATACTTGGATCCTAATTGGGAACATCAAGTAGTGGTTTATGGTATGATGTTTTGATATAATTACAAATTGGGTGAGAAGTTTATGGAGTATACAGACCACAAGAGCTTGATGTGTATATTCTGGTATTGATATTTGATTCCTTGGTAGTACAGGTGGGTTGAGTATATGTATTATTTATATTTTGACCATAAATATATGCTCAGGAAGGGATACAATATGGATTAATCATTAGGAAGGAAAACTCAGACACTACTGATACATGAGTCTAGAGACGATAGGAATATTATGGCCATGTTTGTTAAAGTTGATTTTGTTATTCGGGAGAGTTCATTAAAGATGACATTTGTATCAGTTTCAATGGAGTATAAACATTTTATATGGATATAGGATAGGGACTATGAGGATCTGAAGTGGTTCTAAATAATTTAAAACCATAATGGTGGGGAGACACCTTCAGATTGGAGAATATATGAGGATGAGATAATCAATTTCATGAATCACTTTGTTGTTACTACGATCATGTGAGAGTACCACACATATAAATTTAATGAAACAAAGTGGGAGGTACATACCCGGGTAACCAATATGATTTGTGACCTACAGAGAGAGTTTTGGTGGCTAGTCATGGAGAAGGAGATATAAAAGTTAGTAACATGATGCTAGAACTTTCAGCAGGTTATAGGAGAGCATTAACATCTTGGTAATTTTTTTATTTTCATTGTCCATTCAGGAATAGATGTGGGTTGAAGGGAACATTGAATTTTTTGTAGTTATTCTAAGGAGAAAAAGAAATTATAAGGTCATATGGGTTATTGTGGATCAACAGATGAAGTTTTCTCATTTTATTCCATTACAAGAGACAGTCTTAGTGGAGTATCTGCGAGACTTATATGTTGAGGGGAAAGTCAATATTCACTGTTCTACATGGATTATATTTTAATATTTTTACTCTAAATCTACTCATTTCTTCTATTATGGTCTGATTAATGTTCATGTTCCACCATTAATATTGAGTTTATATTTTCACCCACAAACAAATGGATAGTCAGAGCATAATATATCGGTCCTTGAGGACATGTTATTGGAGTGTGTGGTCATATTTGGTAGATCATGTAAGATTCACTTTTCATTACTATTATTCATCCACAATAGACGATTTTAGGAAATGATATAAATGAAACCATATTATTTTCATTAAGGTAGGCCATGGAAATCACCTCTATGCTAGTAGAGGCAGGTGAGTCAAAGTGGTTGGGAGCGAGTCCCATGTAGGAGATATCAAACCAGGTGTATTTAATTTTTAAGTGTGTGGATATAACATAGAGTAATCATAAGTTGAATTATGAAATATTTAGATGAACCCTAGAGTCTAAAGGGGATGAATATGGATTCCTATGAATGTCTCCTAGATTAGACAACCACAAAATATTGAGGTAGGGAAAGTTGTCCCCATATTTTCATGACCATTTGATATTGTGGATTGAATCAAGTCACTAGCATAATAAGTAGGTCATCCACAGAAAAATATATGGTTATTCATGTTGTTATTAATATATCAAAACTATTTTGGAATCACCCCGACCCTTTTCATTTGATCAATGTGGATGATGTTAAACTTGAGATAGATACATCATTTTAAGAGAATCTAATACGTATGTTGGATAACATTAAGAAAGTGTATTCGGGAAATACCTTTCTTCTTGATCATGTATCATTGAAACATTTGTGTGTTCATCCATAAAATGGATATGGGAAATAGATATATGGGCTTACATGCCCATTCATTTCAGCTTATAATAGTAGAGAAGTTTTGGGGTGAATCTCATGGACTATCTGTAATAATATGGGGATAAGGTATGATCACAACCATTTCTACAATGGAATAATTCATATTTATATGTAAACTATTTTTTTTATTTAATTTCGTTTGGGTTGTTCTTTGGGTTGTTTTAGGGTGAATATTTTGAAAAATTGAAAAAAAAAATGGTAGTGCTTAGATTGGGCCTGGTGGAAGAAAACCGTGTGCCCCAGCACAGGAGACCATATAACCATCGATAGCGGGGATTCACTTGGATGGAACAAGTAATTTCAAAAAATGCACCATAAAAAGATAAACAATACACAATAATAATAATAACAACATTTCTTTCTCATTGTTAGGAAAAATTGTGCGCCCTTATGTAAGAAACCATGCATGAATTTTTAATGTGCCCCTAAATTTCTATTTAAGTTCCAATGAACCAAGAAAACTCACCTACATAAGACCAAACATAGAACCTTATTATTTTGGATTATTTTGATGGAATTTGGATGGATTCATAGGCTATGCGACCACCATTAATCATGATTTAAGCAACAGATCAAAGATCATATCATCCCCCTGTGTGTGGATCCAATCAGGTTGCTTTCCCCACCACCCTCCTTCATTATCTCCGTCATTTTATGGAAAGTAATATTATTTTGTCTGAATTTATATATATATATATATATATATATATTTCAAATCTAGATCTATTATTGTTGATCAATATTTGGGATTATAATAAATAGTTTTCTAAATTATTGTTTTTGTTTTTTGATATTCAGATATAGATCTACATTGTTGTGATGCTAAATTTTTGGGATCTTTTTTGGGAAGTGGTTTGTCAATGAATCATGGTAAGTGGGATAATATTACAATCACATAGTCATGATTCTGATTTTGGGCATGAATATTAAAGAGTTTCTATATTTTGTTATAAAATTAATTTCCTCATGGAACAAATTTATTAGATGAAAAAACTAATTAAGGAATTATGAAATAGTGTGATTATGGGATAATTAATTATGGAAATTAATTTTTTGATATTGATGTTATGAATTGGATAATTAATAAGTGAATTAATTATGATATATTGAAAATTTATGTTTGATGAATTAATTGCTTAATAAATTATTTAACTTTGATATTGAAAAATGATTAATTAATTATTGAATTAAACAATGGGGATGATATATAAACAATATAATGATGTTATGATATTTGTGATCATTTAATGGAGAATGGTAACATGTTCATTTTTCCAAGAATTAATTAATGGGTAAATGATCATTAAATTCAATCAATTAATAAAGGATAACCTGGTCATTTAATTTTTAAATAAAAAATTGTAACACAATCCTTCAATTGTATGAATAAATTATTGGTAACATTGTAATTAATTAATGAAATATATAATGTAAAAATTGAAAATTAATGGTGTGAATTAATGAATGGTAATATAGACATTCATTTGTGAAATAATGAATGGAATCATGGTAATTCAATTTTGTGAATTAATGAATGGTAACATGGTCATTCATTTGTGAAATAAAGAATGATAACTTCGTCATTTAATTGTGTTAATTAATGAATGGTTACATAGTAATTGATTTTTTAAAATAACAGTGGTAACATGTAAATTTAGACACATGATATCCCTTAGGGGTAGTTCATATTTTGGCATGGGATGAAGTATGTATTCAGGTAAGTGTGTGAATGGGATCCTGAGGTTTATGTGGTTAAATAAACATGAATTGATAATGTGATAATAATTTAATTATGAAATGTACTTATATAATTAACAACTAAAGATAAATTATGTGATTGTATGTTTTTTATACACTTTTGGTTGTGGCTTAACAAGCTATACTCACACCATACTTAAGCAGTCAGATCAGTACCTAAATAAACATTATTGTTGTAGGATAAGTTATTGGAAAACGCCTTATGGATGATTGTTGATTATGGGATGGATCAGGGATTATGGAACCATACGTGGTTTAGGACCCTCTTGGGTGTTGTGATGGTCATTATTTTATGTTTTAATTTTAGATACTTGACACGTAAATTAGCATGACATGTTTTCTACATAGTTTGATATTTTATTTCCATAATAGTTTATCATGATATATTGGTATTTTTTATGGTTATATATGAATCTAATATTTTTTATTATACTCACTTGTGTATACTCTAATAAATAATTGTATAATATCCCCCTGATTGACTTGTCAGACACTCACAACTAGTCAGCAACCTTTGGTGTATGAGGAGGCATGCTTGGGGTCATGTGGCCTCCCCTATTGTGCCACTGACATATGGCACTCAGTTAAGTATGATACATTCATTTTATAAATTTATGTGACGATATCATCTTTTCATCTAAAACATGAGCATTATAGATTATTTTTTCAATAAAAATATATTAAAATTAGCATAAAAAAGATAACATATTTAAAAAATTATAACATGACATTCTTTCTATAAATGGATAGTGACCAAAACTGAAATGGTTAGTATAAGTTAAGATCATCCCAAAAAGGGATAAACTATCATACGATAAAATAAAAAATTATTTTTTAAGGCCAAAAAAATAGATAAAAATATAGTAAATAGATCATCATATAAAAAAATAACAATAAAATTGATTAAATATTCCAAACTATGTTTGAAACCCAAATATTTTTAATGACTTGTTAACAAATATGACAATGATATGTTAAAAAAATTATCCAAATAAAATATATATCTCTTAATGTATAATAATAATATGAATATTACCAAATCTTATATGATAATCAGTTATATATTTTACCGGAATGACCATGTAAACAAAGTAATATCATATATTCTTCCATAATCAACTGTGGATTTTTTATTCATACAACCAAATAACTATTGATAAATATATATCAATATAAAATATAAAATAATAATATGTAAATAATTTAACAAAATCACCTAAATTAATTCTATAACATATATGTATCCTTGGTCTAGATTTTAACCATTTGATGAATTAATTTTATTATATAATTCATATGTTCTCCATATTTATGAAAAAAATAAATTAATCAATCTCCATGAATATATTTATTTATATCCATAAAAATCAACAGTTTCCTCATGAAGTCACTATTATATAAAATTATTTATTACATAGAAAAAGTTATTTAGATTAAAGGCTACATTATTCTAGGTGTATCTTCCCATATTTCTGACCTAAAAGAAATTTATAATTCTTTCCAATATTCATTCCTCTATAACAGGTCATAGAAGACTCCATATCTATGTCACTTTGTGTGCTAGAATGTTGTTTAATTAACATTTTGTTATTCTTATATGTTGATAAGTGGTTAGAAATAATCCAAATATATTTCATATTAGTCATAATCATGTTTGGTATCTCATAATCACTATATTTTATAACACATTCATCTATAACATCATTTATCTTGGTTCAATTCCATTGACTAATACAAAAACTCATTGTGTGTATAATAATAATCATAATCATGAAATATCTGTTAAAATTATTTTGAAATCGTGAAATCATATTTACATAATTTGGAAAATTGTATTTAACCTACCAAATATATCATTATCATTTATAAAGTACATATTGATTGTTCATCAATAATAAGGGAATTTCAAAAAATATCTCACAAGAATCATAAACTAGGCGTGTTTTACAACATGTTATTAGGAAATTGGGGGAAATCATGTGATACCATATTGAACCATTTTGGGAGTTCTTACAAATAGTAATAACTAAATCAAATCTACACCCACTTGTATTATCACAAAGTGGATGTAAAATATTATAAAACGGTCACTCTAAACATTACCAAAATTCTAGTAGTGTAATACCATAGAGTGTTTTACATAAAATTTGCTTCTTAATATTATGTAATTTATATAAATAAAGAACTCCCATATTGAAACATTAAAATTATTGTAATGATATGTTAGGAATGAACCATTATCAATTAAATAGTCCCACAAGAATTAAAAATAATATATAGGCACGATAAATAGTTAATAGGTAACGGGAATAAGAAAATTTGGATTTTCTCGACGTACTAAAATGAATAACCACACCTACAAGGAAGTAAAAATAACTCATAATGATATCAATAAAATATTCATTTTCAATAAGATTTTATATTTATAAAATTATGAGAAAATATAATTTGATAATGAATTAAAGAAATAATAGGTATTTATATGTTGTAGTAAACCCATATTCCGGATAGAAATATGACTGGTTGAATAATAAACTAAATGTTGGAAAAGTAACAAGTCCCTTAGGAATAGTAATCATTATTTTAGAATAATAATCTCACTAATAGAAGTATAAATAAATTTTATGGGACATATAAATGAAAATATGACATATTTATAACATGGAATATATAAATAAATTCAATAAAACATATAAATTAAGTGTATGTGTTTTATTTAAATATAAATGATTATTTAAGAATTTGTAATTAACATAAATTTTTAAAGGAAATTTTATTTTCATAATTTTAATTCATAAACTAATATTTTTTATAATTATTATATTTTTTATTAAAACATAATTAAATTTTCAATGTGTCATAAAGTCGGTTATAAAAATAAATTCTTTATTTATCGAATAAATGATAATGTTATTTATGAAATAAATTTTATCATATTTTTGAAATTTATTTCAAAAAATCAGCTTCCATTTTTTAATATAGACAATAAAAAATGATTATGTAGAATTTTCGGAATTTGTTTTAAAATGATGATTTTTTGGTGAATAGTGAAACATGATAATTAATGGTATATATATATATATATATATATATATATCAAATTCTAGAATTATTGAGTCCTGGATGATGTATAGATGATTTAATAACACAGAAGGCAAAAAAATGCTAAACCATTTAGTATATTTAGTCATCTTAATCCAATATATTTATAGTGTCAAGAGAAAATAATGAAGAAATGTATAATTTAATTGAAACACCCTTCTCCACCCCCTATAAATAAAACATCTCATCTCCTATTTTCCTCACATCTTTTAATACTTGAATTGTCCCTCTATTCATCCCAATTCCACAAAAAAATCATCTTTCTCCTCAATTTCTATTGATTGTCTCACCAATTTTCCAATTCCAAGTTCCAAGAGGAGGTTCAAAATGAGAATATATTCAGGATGTAAAATTTTCATTCTTTCTCATTAAATTTACAATTACTTCTTATCCTCCCAAAAAATCAATGATAAAAAATGTATTGATAACTATAATATAATAAAAATACTGTAATTTTATTCTATTAATGGCATTTTTAAGATCAAATATATTTTCTTCCATTTTTATCTTAAAAATGAAATAATTGTTCAAGATGTGTCGATTCATAGCCTTCATGGATCATATGTTCTAGTTATTAATTAACACCATCATAGATGGTAATAAGAACATTATTATTGTAAAAAAGATTATAATATGTTTATTAAAACTTATTTAATTTTCCAATACCAATATATAAACATTATATTAAACAAAATGATATATTTTCGAAATAGACATATAAATTGCCAAAATAAGCTAATCAATTTTAATACAATGTTTTATCTAATGAATCTACCATATATCTAAAAACTAAAATGATTAACTAGAATATTTAAATATAATTGATAATTTTAATATCATTTCATTCCATTTGTGATGTTTTCCTTCCATTTGACTATATCTTTCATAATTATACAGAGGGGAACTGACCCTAAAACAATGAAATGAACACACTCAGAACAACATAATTATTAATTATGATTCATTGAAATGGACATCAATGAACATAATAAAATTAAAATAAAATAAACATATTTTTATTAGTTTATTAATTAAATTATGAATGAATTTAATATTAATATTATTTCCATTACTAGCAAGTGTATAAAAAATTCATAGATAAGCTAGGGGATCTCTCTAAACCTCCAAATTGAATTTGGTTTACACATTCTCTCATTTCAACCAATTTTATTTCATTATTATTCTAATATAATTATAATAAATTATATTTATATGTTACAAAAATATTTATATAGTTAATTTCGTCATTCATTATTAGAAAATTTGGATTCCTCCTTTCATTTCCTCTCGAAAATAAATCCCAATTGAAGGGATGTTCCCCATTTCATTACCATTTTCATGTTCACTCGACAACTTTTTTAGAAAACAATTTTTTTATAAAATATATCATTTTTATGAATAGTAATAATGGTTCATTTTGGGTTATATATAATCAATCATTTGTTATTCATCATTAATGATACATTAATATATTCCATAAACTGCTCAAAATTGTCTCATATAAAAAAGTTGCATAATCACTCCATTTAAATTTTTTCACATTAGTTGTGCATCAAGTATCATGATATATGCATATTTTCACCTATATGTTTCTAATTATGACTTCAATCCATTATTTCATGGACATTATTATACAACCATTGGTTATTCATTATGACATGACTATAATACCCATTTGATTCCCTGGGAACCATTTTAGTTTAAAACATATGTTTTGGTTCTTCATGTGGCACAAATATTCATGAACATTTTATGATAGGATCACACATTTGGAAGTCCAATGTATTGGGTAATATTTAGTCTCATTAGTTTTTATGTCTGGAATTATGGAGTAAAATTAATAAATTAGGGTACTTTGTCCACCATTTGATATAGTATTAGTAGTAATCCTTGAATCATGTGTATGTCATGTGGTACGATTCTTCCACATTCATAAGTATATATTTTCATAAAATTATAGGTTTTTAATGACATGACTATAAGTTTTTATTAATTTTATATGCCTAGTATGAATTCATGTTATTACATTATCTCATTTGATATTTTTATTCTCCATGATAATTCACTAACAATGTTTTCTAGCTCATCTCATTCATCTATGTATTGTCCTACCTTATCAAATGTTTATTTAGGAGAGACAATGGATTTATTATCACATAATGTAAAAGAAGTCATATATTGGGTTCATGTATTATAATTATGTACATAATATTTCAAAAAAACTATAAATCAGTTTCTTGTTTTGGAATTTTTTATATAATTATGATTAAAATCAAGTAATAATATCTGTTAAAGTATAGGGTTGATATAGATTTTATTAGAGGATGGATTATTTTTGTACTTTTGTACTAGAATACATTATTTTTTCCATGGGGATAATTTTATCCCCACAGGTATCCTAGTTTTATTGAAATGGGAATAAAATGTTATGATATAGTTTTCATAAACTACTTTATCCTTCAATGTACAATGATTTCTTTTCATATCATTATTATTTATGTATTCATTCTCCATAATTGTAATTTTTCGATTAATGGATAAAAATTTGGGAACATGTTCCAACAATCAATGTTATAGGGAATGTGAAAATTTACATAACAATATACCTAATATGAATGAGAAAATGATATTGGAACATCATGAAAATACTAGATGAGTGGCCTCCACATGTGAATAATAAGATGAATCAGATAGAACAACCTCATACTCCTATTAAATATCATATTGATGTTTAATCCATAATGTTGCAAAGGCATGATATTTTTAGTTTCAATTATGATTTATCAAGGAAAAATGGATTAACTCAATTGAAAAGATATCATAAATCTTGCATTATCTGAAGAAGTATAATTTATACATGTGGTTTTTCTTTTTGATGGGGAAGATTTTTAGTGGTGGATAATGATAAAACAACTCAGAGGAACTAATTTCCTTTTAATGGTATGGATTTCTAAAAATATCCTATAATAAATATTAAAACCAAAATCCACATTATAATATGAATAATGGGTTCCTCAGATTAACGAAAAATGAAGAGGATTTTATTAGTCATAGGAGGAAATATTTACATGTATTTCAGCATAGGGAAATAGAATTTTCATAAACAACTATTGCAGGATGGATCACTTTTTAATGTACTAAATCCAATCCTACAAAATGTGTTATAGATTAAATACATTGAAAGTGGTGATAATACTATCCATTGTTCCCTTAATGTTGAGAAGTATATTGGAGAATCTATATTGTCTCAAGGGATTTTAGATAAAGAGAAGAAAATGGAATTTATAATTGGAGTATCAATAAAAAAATCCCTTGATGAAAAGATAATTGTTAAAATCCACCTGTAATTTTTTTTGGAAGAATATTCTATGGAACATTCTAAAGGTAACAAATATGTGCTTAAAATTTGAATGAGAGGTGCATAAATGTAATTATTGTGCAAGGGTTATGATGAATACCACAAATATGGAAGAATAAAGGAAGGTTCACACCAAAAGTCGTCCTTTAGTCAATGTTTCAACTACAATGAATAAGAACATTGTGAGATCCAATAAACTAGCACATGTTTGTTGGATGAACTAAACAACAAAAACCACCAATGTATTATAGAATGGAATATTATATCATGTATTATATAGTGGAATCCAACAATTATGTAGTTAAAGGTAGGCTAGTTATTCATTCATGAATAGAAATATATATATTCGATTATGGTTTAATGATTTCATTCATAGAATTCATGTTTAGCAGAGTTATTTAACCACCCCTTAAAGATGTGACACTTGTCTTATCTATGAGAATAGAGAATGGTGAAATTACTTCATATATATTATATAACTCATCGCATTTCATTGTCTTTTGGATCAACCCTCTATTTTTTATTATTATGAGCTCATAAAATATGATAAATTCATATATCCCCTAACAAAGATAGATAAAACTTTCAAAAAATTGTATGTGGTTATGTATTTCCCTAGAGAAGGATTTTGGTCAGGATATGAATAATTAATAGAGATGAAGGACGATATTCCCAGGAAAACTTTTTGAATTATATATGAACACTATTAGTTATTAGTGATTCTATTCAGACACAAAAATGGTATAGAATCATTAATAGACATAATAAATAGAGTCCTTAGTGATTACATAAATTAAATTTTATTGTTTTATATATGATATAATGATATACTAAATAAGTAAGTATGTCATAAAATCATTATTTTAATATTTTTCTTCTGTCATTGTGAGGGGATAAATTATATGTAATGTACAATAAATGTTTGTTCTGGATTGAGGAGGTATCACTCATGGGGAATGTTATCACCGCCAATTCAATATCTATGTAGAATTCTAATAAATAGAAATTGTGGAGTGTCTATGTCCAAATTTTTTAATGGATATCCATATTTTACCAGCTCTATTTGGGTACTAATAATGATTTGGGATAGACATGTCATTGTTTTCAAACACCCAAACCATGATGACACAAAAATTTTAATTTTTTCCAATTCTATCATATATGAATAATTGTGTAATGTGTTGGAAAATATGACTATAACATCACCAGTTCATAAAATATTGAGATGTTGGGAACTTTTTTTTGTATAGATTGTTGATTAAAAGAAGGTCATAGGATTTCTACTAATGAAAAATTATAAATTGGTATTCTATGCCTCAAGGCAGTTTAATGTTCTCGAGTAGAGGAATGGCACACACGATATAGACTTGGAAACTATTATCATATCATTGAAAATCTATCAGCATTATCTGTATGGGGATTGTTTGACATAAATAGTGATTATAAGATACATAAATATAAATTCACAAATATGGAGATTAATTTTCACCATCAAAGAAGGTTAGATATCATTATGTATTATGACTGATCAATTCCCTATAATCATGGAAAAATAATTAAATAGAATGATTATATATATAGAAAATGAAATGCAACATTATAAATAATGTAAATTAATATGAATCCAATATTCATATGAAAGAAAATATTGGACATGGATGACATTAAGTAATAAAAATAATCACACAATTCCAAAAATATTTATCAACCATACCTTTTCGAAAAGAAATAGGATAATAAAAAATATGGTGATGAAATTCAGAATTATTTTGATGTTATCAAAAAAGTGAGATCATCATTCATTAAAACTGATGAGGTTGGAATCTTATTTTTTGGGTCACACTATGTGTACCTTATAATCTAAAGATTATGTTGGATATTCTGGATTGATTCACCTAACTCAACCTTCTCCATTCATCCAAGGATTGTAGTGATATATTAAGATCATTGGTAGGACTAATGGTCGGAAAATATAAAGATGTAGATTAATGAATATATATCAATGTAACTCATACGTCAGAACGTTAATGTTGAAGTGATAATGTTGATTGGGATGATGCGTCCATTTCCTATACCAACATGGAAGTGGAAAAAAATATCCATTTACATTTTCCAAAATATTATAATGACATCCATATGATATATTGGGGTATAGTACATTTTGGATCATCATAGATAAAAAACTCACATTATAGTATTCTTAGATGACTTCTCAGTTGTTCAACAAGAATTAATATAAATCACAAAAGTGGAAAGGATAGATGGAATACAACTCTTGGTTGTATCTGATCATAATCTAGCATTTACCTAAATGTTATAGAGAATTATCCAAAAACTTATCTAAACATAATTGCAGCTTATCATCCTTAAATTGATTTCCAGTGTGAGCGTCTTATATAAATTCATGAATAAATATTAAGATCATGTTTTATATGCGTTAGTGGGAGATGGAACCAACATTGTTTTTTTTAAATTCTCTAAAAATAATTGTTCCTTCTCAAGAAGCCGATTTTTTCATATGATGCCTTTTAAGGGAAATGATATAGAACACAGACAAGGTAGGATGAAGTTGGTGAACATATGATGTTGGGAGCTGAAATGGTCATATAAATGGATGAAAAGGTTAAGTTCATCCATCAACAGATCATGGACACCAAATTTCAATAGATGTGCTATGAATATAATCATATAAGGGACATAGAGTTTGAGGTTGGTGATAAGGTATTCTTCTTCACATCTCCAAGGAATATATTCATGAGATTTGGAAAGAAACGAAATTTATGTCCTACGTACTGCTACCCTTTTGAGATTATAGATTATTCTAGAGCTATAGAATAATAACCAGTACTCCCACCAATTATGTCTCATGTGAATGATGTGTTTAATGTATCCTTCATGATATTGTACATACTAGATCCCTCATATTTAATGAATTCATAGGTTGTACATCTCGAAAATGATATATATTGAGAGGATAAATTAGTGATGATCATTGAACATTGCAACAATGTTCTACATAATAAGACAACATACCTTGTCAAAGTACTATAGAGGAACCATAAATAATAATAGGTGACTTGGGAACAAGGAGAATAAATTTACTAGAAGTAGCTTAACTAGTTATCACCAAAGTATGAAAAAATTTGAAGGTTAAATATCAGAATGTGTAATGAATGTAACAATAAATAATTTTATCAACGAAAATTACTTTCTTATAATAATGCAATATAAAAAAATTGATAACATAAAATATAAAACATAAAAAATATTAATCAAAAAATTTAGTAATGATACATTATTCAGTGAAAAATCCCATATGATTAAAAAATATTAGAACTATATAATAAATAAAAAACAATATAATAAGAATAGTGTAATATAGATCTTCATGAAAAACTAGAATAACTATACTCACAATCAAAGATATAGAAATAAAATATAATATTGGTAACAAAATATTCATATTGGAGAATAAAGTGTATATATAACCTCAATAGAAATTAGATGTGACCAAATAATTGATGAATTAAGTTTTATTTATTAGAAATATTAATCCCCTATGACCATTTGATATATGACCGTTGGAATGGTAATATAATTATTGTAAGAGTAATATAACCCTTTTGATTAGTAATCTGGATAGTAGAATATGAAAAACATAAAAAAGAATTATAAATAAAATTTAGGGATCATATAAAAGAAAATTTGATATATTTGTAACATATAATAAGTAAATAAATGTTTTAAAAATAATAAATTAAATTTTGGTATTTTTTTGAAACGTAAATTTTTATTTTTATTTATATAATTTAAATAATGATTTAAAGGAAAATTGATTGTCATAAAATTGTTCAATAAATTAATATTTTTCTGTAATAACCATATAATAATTTTATGACACCATAATTAAATTGCCAATTTTTCATAAAATTGATTTTAATAATATAATCGACATTTTTGAATAAAAGTCTTTTAATTAAAAAAGTAAATTTTAAATTTTTAAAAAATAATATTTTTAAAATGGAGTTCATATATGAAAATTACATGTTGAATAATGTTTATAGTGGATTTTTTAGGCTTTTCTAAAAAAATTGAACTTCTAGTTAATGGTGAAATATAGTAATTTATGTTTTCCAAAAAATACATGTATTTATGTGTCATGGTTGATGTATGTATTAAGTAAGAAGCCATTCATTGAAAAAATCCTGAACAATTTTCTATATATAATTTTGGGAATCTAAACTATTGATAGTCTTGAGTAAATATAATATTCAAATGAATAAAATAATAAAAAACACCCCTCTCCTCCCACTATAGATACCACCAATCACCATCTCATCTCCTCACAGTAGCTAAGACTTGAATATTCTCTATATTCTTCAAAATTCCACTCCCAATACTCATCAACACATATTGGTATTTTTTTATTCCAAAAAATACCAATTCCATTTTCCTTGAAGAGGCTATAACAGAGACGATATTCATTATTTAAATCAATCGTTATTTCAGCTTTAATTTATTTTCTTTTTATATCCCTCCTTACCTCCAATATATAAAGTTAAATGATTAGTCTAGTTTCAAACTTAACATTTAATTTTATTATGTTGATGTAATATAAATCATCAAATATATTATTGTTTATTTTAATCATAAAAAATAAAACATCATCAATGATGTATCGATTCGCCTCCTTTATGGATGAAGGGTTATAGTTTTGTTCATTATAATATCCATAAATTGTAATAAAACCATATTTATTGTTAATAAATATTATTATATTTGAATTACAATTTATATCATGTTTTTTGGAATTTATATAAACAAAATATTATGTAATGTGCTAGTAGTTCATGATATTCGTATAAATAGTCAAAATAATCAATAATTTATTCATTTAAATTTTATCAAATGAATCATAATTATAACATAAAAATGTTTTTCGAAAAAAAATTAACATAAAAATAAATAAAAACTATTTCATTCCACTTCTGGTGTTTTTATTCTAGTTTTAAATGATTCCCATTACAATTAAAAAGGGAACTGACTATGAAACCATAAAAAATGTTCTTAAAACAACAAAATTATACATTAGAACTCATCAAATGGAAGTCAATGAAATTAATAAATTTATAAAATAAAATTATATGTTTATGTGGATCTAAATGAAAATATTAATTAATATAATTTTATTATTGACGACATTTAGTGACATTTCTGAACACTCTGAGACATAAGGTAAGTGTATCTATAAACTTCAAAATATTCTTTGAGTTACAGTTTCTAAATCATTAGACTAATTTATTTCGTAATTATTCATATATAATTTATATACATTGATTTTTTTCCTCAAAATATATTTATCTAGTTCAATTTGTCTTCAATTTATGGGAAATACTTGTTTTAATGTATTCCCTTTTGAATTCCCCATAACAAGAAATCCTTATTATACAGAACATCATCATTTCATACCAAATGTGAAGTACATTCCATAAACTATTTTATAACGAAACTATTTTTCAAAAAAACATCATCTTTAATGGAAATATATCTTTTTTTTGGAATTATATAAAAAATTATTCATCTTCAACTTTAAGGACCAATAAATATTTTCCATAAACTGTACTAAGGAATAATATTTTCAATGTTTCTTAATCAATCAATTTATATTATTTTACATAAGTGGGACATAAATCAATTCCTATTTTATATTATTAATTTCTTTATATGATTTAAATCCATTATTTCATGGAAATAATTATTTTCCTATTTTTTATTCCTAATAAATTGATCACAATACATGACTCATTTAAGGGGTAAAACTTATGTTTAATCCTTATATTTATGTTCTTCATTTGGAACACAAATGGATGAATATGAAATTATAAGAAAACTCATATCATTCTGAAATTCATGGGATAATGTTTTTTATCTTGATAAATAATGTATTTATTATGTAGCAAAACTTGTAAAAAATGGGACTTTGTCCACCTTGTGATATTCTTGGATGTTATCCTTAACTCATGATTCTGTCATGTTGCATATTGCTGCCACATTCCTGTGTCATAATATTCATCTAATTCTATGTTATGTATGATATTACACTACATGTTTATTCATTCTCTAATCCTTTTATAATATCATTTTATTTCATTCTATGCAATATTATTCATCTTTTCAATGATTATTACCTTACTTGTATTTTTATCTCATCCCTTTTTTCTGTTAATTATCGCCATGTTATCCAACGATGTTGTACAAGATGAATTTGAGAAATTAGATCTTTGTTGAAAATATGTTATATTTTGGTTTCACATTTTATTAATATGTGCCAACTCATCCACTTACGCTGTACTTTTTAATCACTAATTATTTTTGGCTAATTATTCTCAAAATCATGTAATAATAAGTTTAAAATATTACGTTCACAATAATTATTTTGTCAAAGTCATATAATTATAAACATAAATATACCCAGAGTTTTGTTTATATTTTTTTAGTCTTGATTTTATATTTGACTACACCGTTTTCTAACACCAACTACATTGAAATAGTCTTTTTTCACATAACATGATTTTATTTTTCACATAAACATCAACTAATTACAACCAAGAGATTGTGACGGAATTTTTCTCAGAATAATTAAATGTGAGAATAAAATATATTATTTATTTTATTATCCATTATATTATTTTAAATTATTTTTATGTCTTAATAATTCATTGGACAATAAGGGGGATATAAAAATAAAAGGTTTTGTATTAAATTACCATTTTGTAAATAAAAATGACCAGTAAACAAAATGTTTCAGTCAAGGGTATAACGTGATATCATAAAATAGAGGTATATGAATAATCCCATGATGCAATTGTATTAAAATCATGGTATCATAAGGTAATGGAAACATTAAAATCTTTGAAACAACATATAAAATGAAATGAACATTATTCAAGCATAAATTCCTAGAAAAAATAACTTGGTGGACAATGTCCTATAACAAAATGATTTTACACCCTAATCTGGTACATGAATTATTGAGGGAAAAAATAATTTTTCAAATTCATTGGAATTATATTTAGGTTATCCTTTCATAACATGTTCATAATTATAGGATCCAAAAAATTAAAATCAAATATAATTTATAAACATAAGAATTATCCCTGGAATAAAAATGGGTTTCATAATTATGTCAAATATAAAAATCCTTGGAAATGAAATTTTTAAATAATTTGATATATGAACACAATCATTGTCTTACCTAATAAAATTATGGAATAATAATATATGAATATATTTGAGAGAAATATAAAAATTATTTTCAATACATTCAATATGTCAATGGATTTCGTTGTCAATGAAAATGTTGTGAATGGTTAATATAACATTTCTTGAGTAAAATAACATTTTCAATTTTAATGAACTATTAAAAGAATTTAAATGTAAAAAATTGAAAATATTTTATTTTATTTAAAAAATAACAATGAAAAAAATTGTGATATTTTTATAAAATATTGCATCATTACTATTGTAAATTCAATATAATTTGTATATTACAAATCAATACATCCCTGTAAAATATTAGTAAAAATTAAAAAAGCAACATTAAAAAAATAAATATGATTCGGTTCAAATACACTTATAAACGTTAAAAATGGATAAAATTTAAATTTAACAATAATATGCTAATATAAAAATTTGTTTATATTTTCTAAAAATACATTAACATTGAAGAAAGATAATTTTTCCATAAAAAGAGGAAAAATGATTATTTTATTTAAAAATAATTTAATCCATTTTCAGTACCATGCCCTAGAAATTAATAAAAATAATTGTAATAATCATAAATACCAATTTCAGATTTAAACTAAATCTAAATATTAAAATTTGGTCAAATAATTTCCTTCTAGTAAAATTTTAAATACAAATATTGAATAATGATTTTACTATGAAATAAACCATTTATTATTTTTAAAACTATTATAATAACCAAAATGAAATAAATTAAATCATATGAAACCTAAATAATTATAAAGATAAAATGATTTATGATATAACTTATTAATGTGGTAGTATATACACCAACCAAAGGAAATATGTGAGGAATTTTCGATAAGTCTGATGGAAATAAAGGTGAGATGAAAATACCATAAAATGATCATGATATTGATGTGAGAATTAATTGATGAAGTTATAATGTTCTTCTAATTTTTTTCCATATATAAATTTTGGAAATAAATATAAAATTAATAAATGTTTATTTCACACATTCTCTTAGAATATCATAGACAAATAAAAGTAATTCTACCCCATGAAGAATATTGAGTTAATAAATTCTTATCCTCGTGTTCAACTAATCACATCTATATATTATTATCTAGATTAATCCAATTATATATTTTTTTAAATGAGTTGAAACAAATTTCAAATATGTTAAGACTTTTATTTTATTTAATACCAGTTCATATATATTTAATTAATTGATATTTTTCTTGTTTATAATCTTGATAACATTATATTCATTGGTCGAAAATGAATAAAATATGATTGATATAGAAAATGGTTTCATTTTCCAGTTATAAAACAAATAATAATAACAAAATATTTATAATTTATATAGATATCTTATATTTAAAAAACAATCCTAGAATTATGGTTATGGTAAATGTATAATGTTAAACTAATTGAGAAGAAAGTCCATACACAAGCATAAGTAATGTTTAAAGTTTTCTACGATCATTATTTAAATAATTATAGTGTTATTTATATTTATTGAATTATAATTACAATAGAAATACCATAAGATTTCATTAATTAAATATACATATATCATCAATGCAATTTGATAATACAAATATGATTCACATCTTTTCTCGTTGTGGTAGTACACCGTACACACAAATGATATTTTCATTTTTAAATTGATTTTTGGAAATAATGTTAATTGTTCTACTAATTTTGATGAAATTATATTATTTTATGAATAAAAAATAAAAAAAAATACTTATTCATCAATATCTATGAGAGTTGATAATTGAATTATAATTATATCGGTTTGTGAGGAAATAGACTACAGTACAAATTATTGGTGGTTTTTCCCATTTGTTTGAAGATGATATGCATGATTGTAAAGACCCTGATTTTACATGTAATTTTTTATTATATGGAATTACTAAAAGTCTATGAAAATTGAAAGTGCGTGATTCCATGGCTCGGTGCACCAGATATTAATTTCTGGACATTTTTTTTGGTATGTTCAATAAACCCGTGAGTGGCATTTTCAAACTATTGAATCAGTGCTCGGATTAAAAATATGAGGGTACCAATAAATCAAAAGTGTCGAGATTTAGTTGAGGGATAAATTATTTTGACTGCATTAGGTCTGGATAAGATTTTATTCTTTTACCTTTTAAAATAAATAAAATAAAATAACGATATTATTTTATTTTGCTTCAAACTTATCCTCCAAAGGACAAGTGGAGGTGGGACAAGCGATGTGCAATTCATTGAATGGATTGACTCCCCAATATAAGTAATGTCAACATGGGGGATGTTTAGAAACTTCCTAATTAATGAGCCCCATTAATTCAAAATGTTGTTACTTACCCTCCACCTCTCCTATTTATATAGAGCTTGAGAGGAGGTGGCACGACTTCAACATGCAGTGATGTGCGTAATGAGTATCGAGACACCAAACTCTTGAAGGGAGGAGTCAG
The DNA here is from genome assembly GCA_963277665.1 of Viscum album. Lineage (NCBI taxonomy): Eukaryota > Viridiplantae > Streptophyta > Magnoliopsida > Santalales > Viscaceae > Viscum > Viscum album. The sequence goes on from OY728122.1 coordinate 1,186,871,617, forward strand.
TTTTGGTGACAGGTAACGTGAGACACTGAACCCCCGAACTGAAGATTGAAGTTCGATGTAGTGATGGGGACAGCTTGTTGCGGGGATAATGAACAATAATACTTCCACGATCGCGAGAACACTCCAACGATTCGAGGTAGGTGTGGTATTGATTATCTTTGTTTTCCATAAAACCCATTGTAAAATGATAATAATAGATAAACTCATGAACATGTTGATCTGTTATTCGATATATAAGTGGGATGGTGTGTTTCATTGTTGGGATCGGTATTGAAATTAAGGCATGAAATTTGGTTGAACAACAGTTTCCATGAACCCCCCCCCCCAGATGTATCCCTAACGTAGAGGTTGTAGTCTGGCACCAACAATGCTCGATCCCATCCACTAGTGCATTGATGTTGATCTCCCAATTTGAATTTTGAAACAAGATGAATTAGGGCCAACCACAGTGAAGAATGCGATCCTAGGAGGTCGCATGCGCAGATGATGAAAAGAAACGGGCCACTGGTGTGCGACTGGCGGCCCAGTGAGCATCTGGCTGTCGACACCGACACCGGTATCGACACAAGGCGGCATCAGTCACACACCCGATGAAAGAACCGACCATCACCCAGGGCGGCGATGGATCCATGGTAGGGCTTGACCCCCGGCGGTGCGCCCATGCGGCAACATTACCAGGTCCTGCGACAGCGGCAGTAGGATAAGGGGCTTTCGGTTCGACCGGTGGCCGAAGGACGGGGCGCACGCCAACGACGCACTTGGCGGAGAAGCTACAACCCATCGACCATGACATAGAGGAACCTATGGCGCCAGGTGGTTCTTCATTGGGTCAACCCCCTGTGGGTTGCCACACTAACGTGGCTCCGCGCCACGTCAGCCCAACCAAGTAGCACTGCATCCGGGTGTCCCTGGTGGCCCACACATCCTTGCGGGTGGCATCGCCGGGTAGTCCCAGCAGACCAACCCGCCACTCAGTGGCCTGACCTGCGATCCAATAGCCCCACCTATGGCCCAGCTGGGTCGGGGCGAGCCAAGTGGGTTGGGTTAACCTTATTCGGGTAAGACCTTAGTCGGGCTGAGTCAACCAAGATTGATCAGGCTCACCCCATGCTAAACTGGGTCAGGCCGGTCCAACCCTAGAAGACCGGTCCCAAACCTAGTACAAACTATTTACACAAAACAAGCCCAAACATCAAAACTGTGTGGCTATTTGACGAACCTTCTGAGGTTTCTGGATCCTAAGGACAAGGTGGTACTTTTTGAGATACTCCACCAATGTTTTGGAGAATGTGGGGGTATAGATTTTTTTGGATAAACACAAATCCAACCAGGCCCTTAGCATTAAAATGCATGTATCAGGAAAACCATTTATCTGATTGATGAGCCATTGCGGCTTTGAGACTCTCTTGAAGAGACATATCTTTTGGAAAACCTCGCAGTAACATCCAATGTTATAAAGATGCGGCATGTGGCTTGATTAGTGGTTTCTCTAGGATGACCGTGTACGAAACCCTATAGCTGACTGAGACATAAAGATAGTTGACTTTGAACACCTTACGACTCGACGACTGGCCTAGAGGGAAGCGGCTCTGTGAGACCTAGTTTGACCACGGTGGGATGCAGCTCTGTGTGACCCATCATGCCCATGGTACTCATCAAGCATGTGTACCTCAGTCCGTCCTAGGTGGGAAGCGACTCTGTGTGACCCAACAGGCCCACGGTGGGAAGCAGCTCTGTGTGACCCAACATCTCCACAGTAACCATTAGGGATGAGTACCACAACGGTCCAATTTTAGTGGGAAGCAGCTGTATGTGACCCAGCAGGCCCACGTTGGGAAGCATCTCTATGTGGCCAGATATGCCAATGGTACCCATCAGGGATGAGTACCTTAGCAGTCCAAGGATAGTTGTAGGTGTCTCTATGTGACCCGGAAGGCCCACGATGATTATCAGAGGTGGAGTTCTCCAATAGCCGAGGAGTTTGACAATATGATGTTTCTTATATCCTTGATCTAAAGTGATACCTGGTGTGATCTTACTTTTGTTGTGTAATTTTTCATTGTTCTATACTTCTTGTTTGATGTCTGTTATTTCCTTGTTGTTTTGGGGGTCCTTACATAGTTTACTATTACCCAACCCTTGCACAGTACTTTCACACATGTGTGTCTTGTCCCTTGAATACGATCAATGCTTCGACAATGAACTTGCTGGTGTTGGACCAGGTGGGCTATATTTAGATCTGGAAGACGAGACATACTACCACGACTTCCTATAACTACACATCCCCTATGATCAGATAGGGTTTTCTGTTGATGGCCATTTGAGCACTCTTGTACTTTTCTATTTTCTGTACTTTCTTTTGGGGGTTTTATTCTGGACCACTTACATTCATATGTGAACATACATAGTTTTCTATCCGTGGTATACTATCTCTTTTCATGTGTGTTGGTACTTGGTTGGGTTTGCATGTGCATACAGGTATCCAGGAAAATTCCTCCCACTTGCAGGTTTATGCCTTCGGTGGTAGTCTCTAACCCCTTGCCTTTGGGTGGTGGTCTAGGGGTAGTCATGGCATGAGCCTCTTGCGATGGGTCATGGAATAGTGGTATCATAGGTGCTCGGTTCTACCTCAAAGATCTGGGGTCTATGTTTTTGTTTTAATGTGACAGTGGTGAGTGTTTCGAGTCCGACCTTCTGGGTCAGGGAATCCAAGGTTGGTCCGGCGGTCGATGTATCCATACACTAGAAACATGAGTCTTGATTTTTGGCTCAAGGAATGAAAATACTAGATGCATTTTAATTTTTTTATTTCGATGAAATATTAGCTCACCAGGTATAGTATTCTAACTAGGTCACATCTTGATTTATCTCAGGATGCCTCCACATTGACGACCAGCCTGGATGCTTATGTGTGAGGATGTCCCTCCCAGTGACGATGCATCCGTCCAGGGACCAATGTTTATGATGGCCTTGTCGGGTGATTCCCCAGTGCTACCACCACCTGATGGTTATCCACAACTGCCGGTAGTTCCGGTAGAGGCATTTTATAGGCTCAACACCCTACATGAGTTTCATAGGAAGAGACCACCTATGTTCATAGGAGAGACAAAACCTTGAGTCACTGAGGACTAGCTAGAGGTGGTGAAGCAGGTCTTCCTTTTAGTGAGGACACCACCCAACCAGATGGTGATCTTGGCAGTGAGCCTTCTACAGGGATCAACTAGGAGATGGTTGAGTTTGAACTTCCAGGTTCATGATGAGGTGACCCACACATGGGTTGACTTCGAGAGACTTTTTTAGAAGGAGATTTTTCCCATGAAGTTGCGCTCTATGTGAATTCAGGAGTTGCTTCACCTTCAACAGGGAAGCATGACAGTGGGTGAGTACTCGACAAGGTTTATAGAGATTTTTCACTACTACATGGATATGATGAGAGACCCTTTATTCAGGGTTCAGTGCTTTGAGAAGGGGATCAGGAGGGAGATCAAGGTTTAGTGTTGACCCACAGCATTCCCACTCGGGATGGGGTGCTAGAGCGGGTCCTGCATGCAGAGAGCTTCTTGACGGTGTAGGTGCCGAAAGCTAGAGCGACTAGCAGTCCCCAGGCAGTAGAGTCTTTAGCAGGAAGCGGGCTTTAGGCATGTGGGTCATAGCGGGCCAGGTCTTCTAGTGGGAGACTCCAGGACTTCAGGTTAGCAGTATGAGGCTCTCAGTCTAGAGGGAGTCATCATGGAGCCAGATAGTTCTATACATGTGACGGGAAGGGCCACATGGATCGTGACTTCCCAACCAGCCATACCGACGGCCAGCAGACGGTCAAGGGACCGCCGAGATAGAGGCATCAATTCAATTGGGGAGGCCGACTTGCAGCAGTCGGACATGGTAGGGGAGTTTGTCGTGGATTAGGAAGTGGGTGGCGATTCGAGGTTCTATCGCCGCCACCCCCAAAAGGTCTACACTGACCACAAGGAGCAGGTGAACAGGGGGTAGCTCAGTTCCTGGCAGTTGAGGCCTATGACCACGATGCTCTGAATATTATTCAACGTACGATATCGGTCTACTCCACCTTAGTTGTAGTACATATAGACACTGGTGTTAGTCACTCTTTTATTTCCACCACCCTCGTTCAGGGCTCGTAGATTCTGGTGGAGCTGTTGACTCGATCCGTACGACTATAGACACCTACAGGAGAAGATTCGGCGATTACACACTGGTGCCAACCGTGTGAGATTACTCTAGGAGGTGAGATCTTCTAGTGGTATCTTCTAGTAGTGGTGCTGAGGCCTTTTGATATCATTTTTAGTATTGAATTATTATCCATATTCTATGATCATATTGGCAGTATTAGGCATAATGTGTGGTGTGCTCGCACAGATGGGACTAGGTTTTCCTTCACCGGGGAGAAGGGGAACTTTCTAGCATAGGATAGATGTACCCAGAGGAAGTTGCACCTGATTACATATCAGTTGGTTATTCTTACCCTTATGTCTGTTTATGTAGAGAGTCTGAGCTATCCTATAGTGGTGGGCCAGTATACAGATGTTTCTCATGATGATGTTTAGGGACTACCTCCATGCCATGAAGTAGAATTTTAAATCGACCTATACCCTAGGACGGTACCAATATCTATACCATCATATTGGATGGCTCCCACCGAGCTTCGTGAGATACAGGTATAGTTGGAGGACTTTCAAGAGAAATTGTTCATAAGAGACAATGTTTCTCCGTGGGCAGCCCTAATTTTGTTCTAAAAGATGGAAGACGAGAGATTAAGACTCTATATTGACAGTCGGCGCCTGAACCATGCGATCATGAAGTACAAATACCCACTTCTGAGGATTGATGATCTCTTCGATCAGCTAAAGGGAGCTCATTGGTTTTCAAAGATAGACCTCAGACCTGGCTATCATCATCTCATATTACATGATGAGGATGTGTGGATGATGGACTTCAAATTTTGGTATGGCCAATATGAGTTCTTGGTTATGCCATTCGAAGGACCAACACCCCTGCAGTGTTCATGGGACTCATGAACAGGATCTTCCATCCATACCTTGATCACTTTGTGGTGGTCATCATCGATGACATCTTGTTATACTCAGCGATGGTGGAGGAGCATGCCTATCATTTACAGATAGTTTTGGATACACTCTGAGAGAACCTACTTTATGGTATTCTCTCGAGTGCTAGTTCTGGATATGAGAGGTCCAACTTCTGGGACACTTATCTTAGAGGATGGAGTTTTTGTGGATCCAGCAAAGATAGAGGCTATACATTCTTGGGAACCACCCAATAGTGTGATAGAGGTGCAAAGTTTCTTATGGTAGGATGGATACTACCGGTGATTCGTGCCCGACTTTTCCTGAGTTGCGGCACCCTTTTCAGTGTTGACGAATAAGGGGAATACCTTTGTATGGATGGATAGATTCTAGCTGAGTTTCCAATAGCTTAGGAAGAGAATGAAGAGTGCCTCCATTGTGAGGATACCAGAAGAGGGTGTTGGGTATTTGGTGTATTGCGACACATCAATGAACGGACATGGGGGTGTCCTGATGCAGGAGATAGCAGTTATCGCCTGTGGCTCACAAAAACTAAGGAAATATTAGTAGAACTATGTTACCCATGAACTAGAGTTAGCAACAATGGTCTTCTCCATGAAGTGGTGGAGAAATTACCTAATGGGTGAATGTTTTACAGTCTACTCTGATCCCAAGAGACTTAGGTATATCTTCTCACTGAAAGACCTAATCCTGAGATAGTGGTGATGGCTGGGGTTCCTCCAAAACCATGAAATTGAGATAGTCTATACTACTAGAAAGGGGAACGTGGTAGAAGATTCTCTCAGTAGGAGGACTGGCCTACAGATTCTGAGTGAGGAGATTGAGAAGCTAGCCGTGATGCAGACATCCTTTGTGGAAAGAGATGGAGATTCATACCTTCAGTCTTTGACTGTCACTCCCCCCCTCCTTCACCGAGTCAGGGAATTGTAGGTTCGGGACATTGACTAACAGGGTCGATCTTCCAAGATATCCCTAGGACTGGTGCAAGATGGATTTTTTAAAGGTGTAAAGAATGCCATATTCTTGAGAGGACGTACCATGGTACCAGTTTCACTTCAAAAGGAGGTGTTGAAGGAGTTCCATACGTCCACTTTGGTGTTACATCCTGGTGTAGAAATGATGTACCAAGACCTCCAACGTCAGCACTAGTGAGAAAGGATGAAGAATGTAGTGGAAGAGTATGTTTCTTGATTCCTCACTTGTCAGGAACTAAAGGTTGAGAAGCAGGTTCTAGCGGGCTTAGCTCAGACACTAGAGGTGCTAGAGTGGAAGTGGGATGGGATCTCTATGTACATTGTGACAGGGCTTCCACATATGTCCAGGGGGAATAATTCCATCTGTTTTATTGCTGACTGACACACCATGTCGGACCACTTTGTACCTATTAGAGAGAAAGAATCAGTAGATTGTGTGGGATGCCTCTACGTACTGGAGATTGTGAGACTTTATGGGGTTCCATCGAAGATCGTCTCTGACCTAACACACATTTTACATTCCGGTTATGGATAGGATTATAGGAAGCATTTTGGACACAACTATATTTTAACACCACCTTTCATCCTTAGACAGATGGTCAGATTGAGCGGACCATTCAGACATTAGAGGACTTGATTTTGAGGATCGGTGTGCTCAGAAAAAATTTGTGACCATTATTTTATGGTACGTTCAGTAAACGTGTGATCTGCATTTTCTAATTTTTGAACCAGTGCTCAGATTAAAAATCCAAGAGTACTGTTGAATCTCCTGTGCCGAGATTTGTTAAGCGAGACATTACATTGACCTTAGTAGCTCTGGAGAAAAAGTTATTTTGTGAAATTTTAAAATAAATAAAATAAAATAACTTTATTATTTTATTTTGTTTCTAACTTGTCCTCCAACGGACAAGCAGAGGTGGGACCAGTGATGATTCATGCCATTAAATTGCTTAACCATCCATTCTATGTAACAAAAACGTTGCGGAGGTTAGGAAGATTCCTAATTAATGATCCCCATTAATTCCCAACGTCATTACATACCCTCCCACTCTCCTATTTATATAGAGAATGAGGGGAGGATATGGCACGACTTCAACAAGTATCAAAGTGCTGAAGGAGTGTCGAAACACCAAACTCTTGAAGGGAGGAGCCGGTTCTGCCTAGCGGTGATGTGCGACATCAAAAACCCGAAACAGAGAATGGAATTCGAAGAGGCGGTGACAGAGGGTTGTTGCAGGGATGGAGAACTATGATACATCCTCAACCGTGAGCACTCTCTAATGATTCGCGGTAGGGGCAGTGTTGATTATTTTTGTTTTCCCCACAACCCATTCTAAAATGATAAGAACGGATGAATTCAAGAAAAATTTGATCTGTTATTCAATATATATGATGGAGGGTGTGCTCTATTTTTGGGATCATGATTCCAATTAAGGAATGAAATCTGATTGAACATGTTTTTCCTAGAACCCCCCCCCCCCAGATTTATCTCTAACGCGGAGGGTGCATGCGGACACGAACAGGGCCTGAGCGCCTCCACTTGGGGGTTGACTGTGAATTTCCAATTTTATGTTGTAGAGTAGACAAATATTGTCCTAAAATTGATAAGTATGTGACCCAAAAAGGCCAGATCAGTAGATGTCATAGGAAACAGCCCATTGGTGCATGTCCGATGGCCCAATGAGCATCCTACTTCCGGCACTAGTGGCGACAACGGCGTGACGGCGACAAGTGGAGGTGTTGGCCGCGAGCCTGGCAGAAGAACTGACCACCACCTAGGAAGCAGTGGAACTAGGTTTGGGAACACCCCTCAATGGTGCGCCCTCACATCAGTAGGGTCGCAGCCTGAAATGGTCACTGTAGGAGCTGGGGTCGCCGCATCGACCGCTGACAGGAGGACGGAGTGCATGCTAGTGTTGTTCCCGACATCGATGCCATGTCACGGAGGGACTAACGACACCACATGGTGCCACATTGGGTCGACCCCTATGGGTTGAACCATTGACGTGGATTTATGCCACGTCAGCCCTACCCGGACTTACTACGTCCTTCTGTCCCTGGCGGCCCATACCACCATGTGGGTCGCACCATCGGCCCAGCCCAGCGGACCGACACGCCACCATGCAGGCCGACCCATGGCCCGGCGGCCTGACCTACTACCCAACCGGGTCGGGATGAGGCCAGCGATCCGACACGCTACTATGACATGTCGGGCGGGGGCCAGCGGGCCAACTCGCTGCCTAGCCGGGTTGGGCCAGGCCCAGCGGGGCGGGTTGACTCGGTTCGGGTCAGACCTGAGTTGGGCTAGGTCAACTTAGATCAATCTGGGCCAACTTGCTCCAACCCATGCAGGTCGGACCTGGACCCAATACCGACCAGTTATACAAAAGGGGTTCTATCTACTAAATCATGTGTTCATTTGACGAACCATCTATGACGTCGGGTTCCTTAGGATAATGCAGTCCATTGGATATAATCCCCCTGAGTTTTGAAGAATGTTGGGGAATGACCGGGTTCAATCGAACATGAATCCAATGGGGCCTTCGTGATTAAAATTTCCATATCATGAAAACTATGCATCAGATTAACGAGCTGTTATAGCTTTTGGACAATCTGGAGGAGATGGATATTTTGGCACAACTCTTGGTGACTTCTTTGGATATCAAGAATCATCTAGTGGCTCGAGGAGTGGTTCTCAAAATCAGACCATGTATGAAACCCTATAGATGACTGGTTCCTAAAGAATCTTGACTTTGGACACCATATGACTAAATGATTGGCCCAGTGGGAAGTGGCTCTATGTGTCCTAGTAGGCCTACAGTGGGAAGAAGCCCTGTGAGACCCAGTATGCCCATTGTACTAATCAGGGATGTGTACCTCAGTCCGGCCATGGTGGAAAGCATATCTGTGTGACCCGGTAGGCCCATGGTGGGAAGCGGCTCTGTCGGACCTTACATACACACAATAACCATTGGTGATTATTACCACAGCAGTACAAGGCTAGTGGAAAGTGGCTCTATGTGACCCAGCAGGCCCTTGCTGGGAAGCAACTCTGTGTGACAGAGCATGCCCATAGTATCCATCAAGGTTGAGTACCAAATCAGTACAAGGATAGTGGAATGTGGCACTATCTGAACTGGAAGTCCCATGATTCTCATTAGAGGAGGAGTTATCAAGAAGCTAAGTAGTTTGATGATACTATGTTTCTTCTATCCTTGACCTAAAGTGATACCTGGTCTGAGCAGACTTATGTTGTATACAGATTCTACTTTCTATACTTCATGTTTGATATGTGGTCTTTCCTTGTTGTTTTGGGGGTCCCTACTAATTTTTGTGTTACTCACCCCCTGCACGGGCCTTTCCTACTTGTGTGTCGTGTCCCAAAAAGATGATCAATGCTTCGACAAAGCTCTTGGGGGTGTTGGACTAGGTGGGCAACAGTGAGATTCGACTGACGAGATGTACTCCCTTAGATATCAGTATCTACACTACTCTAATGATAATGTGGTATTTCTTGGAATGGCTATTAGAGAACACTTTTACTTTACTGTTTTCATTACATTCTTTTGGGGTTTATATTCTGGCCCACTTACTTTCAATTGTGACCATACTCAGTTTAGTCTTAGAGGAATACTATCTCTTTTCTTGAGACTTGGTACTTGGTTGGGTTTTCATGTCGTAATGGTATCTGGGGAAATTCCTCCCAATTGTATGTTTACGCCTTCAATTCTAGTCTCCATCCCCTAACCAGTGAAAGGTGGGCTTGGGGTAGTCACAACACGGGCCCCGGGGGACGTCTTGTGACAATGTTTTATATTAATTTAATGAAATCATGTTATATGATACTTACAAATGTTATTATATCATAATTATTGTGTATTATTTTATAAAGAGTAAAACGAAATAAAAAATTTATTTATGGCATAGAATTATGACTTTTTTCGACCACCTCGTTATGATTATACAGAAATCCAACCTAGAATGACTTCATGATCAAAACATAGAATTTATATCTTATGGTGGAATGTAATATAGATATTTTGGATGGTATTTTAGGATCCAAATGTCATCTTATTTCTACAAAATAGAATATTGGATGATTCCTTATTTGTGAGAGGGAGTGTCATGTTTTAATACCCACAATGATTCAATAATGAGAAGTCACTCTCACGAAAAGTTCATCATTTATTGATTAATAATATATTTTATGGTAGGTATGAATGATACACACCTCTAATATTCAATAAGAAACACTTTTTAGTAATTATATTCTATTTAACTATAAATTAACTTCATTTTATAGTATTATAGTTTCACAATGGTAAAAAGTTTTCTAGTATTTTTAATATTCATTATTAAAATAATTATTTTAATAATATTACAAAATATTAGATATTATAATTAGAAATATGGTATAAATTTTATCATCTTATTATCATATACATTTGAGAAATCAATTTCAATTTTAACATGGGATCTTATTAAAAATATGATTTTCTGGTATGTATTTTACTAGAAAATGATGATAATATATCAACTATAGTTCTATAAATCCTTATTTTATAAACAAAAATTCAAAATAATATAATTATAATGAATAATTATAATTTAATTCAATTCTAAACTGGTTTTAGTTTAATTAATTTTGACAAATAAACATAATTAAACTAAATATATTTAGTGGAAACCAATTTTTTTAATCATAAAAATAAAAAAATAGAGAAACCATTAAAATTGATGATTAAATTTAATTTACTTTTATTATATTAACATAATGCTTCATATTTCAATTTAAAACATATAGAAAATCATATAACATTTAAATTACATGGTTTATTGAAATAAAAATGCAATATTTGATTAGATTCTATTTTTTAATATATACTGAAAATTCAATCATTTCAGCAAAATCTCAAATTCTAACCCAAAGGTAAATTTTATTTGATGATTTGAAAATTATTCAACTTTTATAAAGAATAATTATATATTTTTTTAAAAATAATTATAATATTTTTTTCCATATTGATATAAAAATGACTTTGGGTGGAAGCTTATTTTTTTATAGAAATAAATATCATTATTAAATGTTTAGTGCTTATTTCATAAAAATTTATAAATATTTATTTATTAAATTATATATATTTGAAAAATTAATTATTACTATCATTACCAATAATTTACCATCTAAATGATATTGGTAATATTTAAATAATAATATTTTTTTGGTTCATTTTTTCTCGGTGTTGCGTATTATATATTATGTTGAACATAATGTTATTAAAAATCATGGGGTGTTACAATATTCTTATTAAAATTACTAATTATATTATTTGTCATATTCCATAAAAACTATACTTAAATGATGAAAATTTGATATGGATTTCCCAAAATAAAAATTCTTCACCAACTGAACTATATGATGTTATAAAAAATGAGATTCCATTGGTACATATTTACAAATAAATATTAAAATATATATTTTGGACATATTTTAATAGTTAAGGCCACATTGAAGGAAACTGATTCCACATTCTGAAGAATTTTATACCGAAAAATATATTGTGGACAAAAAATTGCATTTCCTTCTTTAATTAAAAATAGTAATCCATATAGATTCATTGACTAAAAAATGATCTCATATGTCATATAAAGGGTCAATCCTCTTGTTACTATAATTGAACATCGAACAATTCTATTATGACCTAAAATTTGTGTTGATTCATATTTACCATATCAAATATATCTTATAGTAATTATTTTTCCAATAAAATTTCCCCACCAATGACCAGCCCCCATATTCTAGTTCAACAATGCACTCTATTTGACTCTTTAAATGTTGCACATGTATAACGAATTGATAAAAATTTATGTTGGAATAAATAAATAAATAATGATTTTTAACCCAACATCGGTGAAAATACAATTTGTATTCATGAATCATATATTTCAATGTAGTAATTGTTCACATTGACTAAATATTGAATTATGGAAGAAAATTTATAAAAAATGTTATTCAGTTCACAAAAACTATAGCTATCCATTCAAAAACAAGATGTTAATATATGATCATGAAAATATAGAATAAAGTGTAGTGATTCATTCACCCAAATATAAATTTATTAAAGGTTATAAAAAGATCAACCAAAATAATATTATCAATTAATGGATGATATTAAACAAATTATTCAAATGAGAAATTTTATGATAAATTCCATTATTACATAAAACATTCTTTTCAAATACCACCAAAATCCCATTAATATATTCTCCCATTTACATTTATGTACATTGAATGAATAGTGAATCTACTTTAGTATTATTCATACATTATTATGATATTTAAAATACATATATATCAAATCAAAATAAAACAAACCCCTATTCAATAAATCCAAAATATAGTATTGACAACTTACTCTATATTAAATAATGACTTTCAGATCATCAAAAAATAATGTCTTTAATCAATTATTTGAGAATATAGTTTTATATTATTACTCATTTGGTACACATAATGATTTTACAACCAATATAATATAATATTTTCAATATCAAAAACAAGAAAGCAATCATTCTTAACCAAATAATTTTTCTATCACTTAATGATTTTCCTTCACATCATTGTTTATTGTATCTAAAAAATATTTATTCATTTACACTTGACGAAAATGTTTGGGATTTTTCTACATAATAAATATTCATTCTATAATAAACTAATTATAAAACTAATAGATCGTGTTTATAATATTACAAAAAAAATTATTCATTTCCATTTTGATTTAATACTTTTTTTAATAAAAATTTATTCAATAGTGATAGTAAACCACACAATATTAATATATTATAAGTACATTAAATATTAACTTACATATTTTGAACTCTATTAGTGTTAATATATATTTAAAAATATATACTCTATTTATATTTATCATATGTCCTTATAAAAATCATGCATCTAGATTTTTAAAAAAATATTTAATGTAATTATATCAAACATGTTCCTCTGATAAATCTACACATGGTGTTTCAATTGATATATCACATATATAAGGATAATGTCATTACTCATCATAAAAAAGTTATAGTCCCTTTAATTAAAAATCACTAACAATAAAAATTTTAATTACTCATTAATGAAAATTATATATATATATATATATATATATATATATCATTGTTTTTAACCCATGATAACATTTATCTTATTCCTTTTCCAAAATGAATTTTTCTCACTTTTGTTTTAACATTGTTTTTGGTAATGATACCCACAATTTTTTTCATAAAATTTTTATATTAACCAACTGGTTAATGAAAACATTAAATATCATTAATATTTTAGGTCATGGAAACACATCCCCAAAATATTTTATAACATGATCAACAGTGTGTCCATCGGTATAAATAGTATTGCAATATAAAGAATGTTATTACTTCTCAAATTAAAATTTTAGTAATTTTCAACAAAACATGTTTTATTTAAATGTTTATCATACAAAATTATTTTATTCTAAAGATACTCTTGTCATTTTAAATGTAAACGAATGAAATAAATTTTTAACACATTGAATTTTTCTAGATACACAATTTTTCCCTATTTATTAATTTTATCAATATAATGGGTTCATTTTTTAATATGAAATGAATAACCACAAAATAAATATTGAAATACCATGTATGAAATTTTTTCCTTGAAATTTAAACTTCTACCATATTTACCTATCAATTTAATGATATGATTTCAATTATGTAAATCACTAATTATTAATAAGAAAAATAATCTTTTTCAATATGATATAACAAATATATTTTTTTATTATTAATGTTAATTTATGATATATCATTAATGAAATGACTCATATAAACACACTTCTGTGAGAAAAAATAGGATATCATATTTGTGATGTTATAGTATAGGTGAAACTCTAATTAATAAAAAACAAATTAAATACCTATTCAATTCATTTTTCATTTTAATGAAATTTGATAAGTTTTTTTCCAATTTTTTTTATGAATAATAACAATTAAATAGGAAATTAACTCTACTCTAGAGTAAAAAATAACATTATCCAAACAATATAAGAATGTTCATTTATTTTTCGCAAACCTATAATTTAAATAGTTCCCTTATTTTCAGAGATTATTACAATATATCTTTCCATTGTATTGTTAATCAATTTTTCAGATTCATAATATGTTATCAAATATATTAATTCAATATTATATTAGAAGTGATAGTCATTTTTGTTATTAAAATTGAAGTCATTATTGATTAAATGTATTATGTCATGATGAAATGAAATCCAATCCAAAACCAAAATAACATAAATTAAAATAGAGGGTAGGATAATGAAATATTTAAGAAATTTTTTTGAAAATATGATAAAATGAATGTTCTTATAAGTCATTGTTTCAGTGATACATGTACATGTTTTTTTATCAATTTTTCAATATACATTTCATGAGTTGACACATTAAATTTATTACAGTGTTTTCCACAAATAATATAATTTATTTCCAATAAATCATTAAATACATTCATGAAATCAGGGTAAAAACCTACTGTAGAAGTCATTAAATCTATCAGAGGTCTATCATTTACTATAATAGTATAAATTAGTATTGTAACTAACTTCTTCATATGCTATTTATAATTAATATAAGAATCAAATTTATTTATGTCCACCTCATTTCAATAACCCATATCACATTAATTAAATCACTTTACAATATATTTATGATTATTTCACATTCAATTACCATATCTAATTTCTTTTTTGTAACATTTATTTTATAATTAAAGAACAAACCAATAAATCTTTTATGATCCATTAAAATATTCCTAGAAATTTCATATAGAAAATTTCGAATTTATTTTTTAACGACATATATATTTAACTACTAACTAACTCACTATTTCATTACAATTTACCACAAATTATAATTTATATCATGAGAGGAATAAATATTAGTAAACTAAAACTCCATATTTTCATAATATATAACATCATCCTTAGAGAATTCAAATAATTGATAGGAAAATGTTCATCATAAATTCTATTTTACACTTATAAAAAATATTTTAATTTTATATTCACAATCCAAAATTATATGATATTCAAACATGGATCGTCTAGATGTACATTATTTATTTGATTTGGATCATTCTTCTTTATTTTTCTTCGGTTCTAGAAATTTCCATTCCATTATCAATCATAAAATAGTATGAAATCTTTTATCACGTAAAATGTACATATGTACTATCATGTATGTGGTAAAAATTTCATGTTTCTCTATTTTATTAGTTTTTACTAACAATTCTATATTAGATAAACCAAAAAAGTATTATATAACATGATTTATTTATCTGGTATTAATCATCTTATGAAGTAAAATATATTCCACTAACATTTATTTATATTTCATTGTTTAATTAGTCTAATTGTCCATAAATATATTTTGATTTATATTTCATGAAATACTCTCCATCTAATACGTCACACTATAGAGAATATATTTAATATATTTAATGTGTTAATCTATTTATAGATTATATTATTTAAAATAAAACAACTAAAAACTACTAACACTTTAATTGAAATATTTTAGGACACTGATTCATATTGATATTATTGTATTATAATTTTATTACCCCAGTCAACTTATTTATACTCTGGAAAACAAAAATAAAAAATAAAAATATTATATGGATCAACAAGTTATTCATAATATCATTAATAATAAAATTATAGTAAAAAATAATTATATCATATATAATTATTTTAAGATTATCCAAACCATTGATTCTATCCAACCTATTTCTCAGATATAAATAGTAATTACATGTACAATAAAATATCAATTATAATATGGTTTTATATAAAATATTTATGATTTTTACATTTCTTATAAATTTTTGTCTTAAAGTTATGTAGATTTGTAATTCCATTAAATATCAAAGTGGGAACTTCTAATCTATGTATACATTGTAAAAAAATAGACAAAAAAATTTACAACCATGTTTAATTTTGTATATATTTCTATATTCTATGATGGTTCAGTAATCATTATCTTGGTATAGTTCATAAATATCCTTATATACAATAAAAATATTTTTAAATGTTCCGAGATAATAAAAATATATATAAGATATATAACCATAAGGGAAAATTATAACATTTTTTTAAATAACAAGAATCACATAAAAATGATTTTCTATATAAAGAAAATATTTAATTTAATAAAATTAAAAAAAATATTTTAAAATCATCCATTATTCAAATAGAACATTTACAACCCATGTAAAATAATAAAAAAATATCATACCATCTTGGTAAAACATGAGAACCCATAAATGTGATTTCTCTTAAAAGAAATTATATCACTTTTAAAAGTGTTTATACCTAAATAATAAAATTAAATATATTTAATTTTATAATCATTTCATATATATATATATATAATCTATGTAAAAATCATGGGAATTTATATTCACCACACATTGTCACTCATGTTTCATCTGTATGGACTAGCTCATATAATGTATATTCTAGTAAATATTTTATTTGAAAATTTATCCTTTACCAATGCATTGGAGTTCTATATAATGGGATCAGACATCATTATATTAAGTATCTAAGAACCCTTATATGAAAAAAATATATTATTTTTAATTTTTCTATATCAAGTCATATTTCTACAAATGGTCATAATATCTATAAATTTTATCTTAAGAATTAGGATAAATATTATTATTTTAGAACATATTGTTAAAAAACCAACAATATTACCAATAAAATTGTAAATGGATAATAATATAAAAATAATGGATACATTTGTAGGAATAATTACATGATATGTGTCACGACCCGTCACCAGGGGCCTGTGTCGTGACTACCCAAAGCCCACCTTCCATAGGATAGCGGTTGGAGACTAACACCGAAGGCGTATATCCTAAAACTGGGAATTCATTGCCTGTATAACCTGTAAACACACGCAACCATGTTCATAGAAAGATACAAACTCAAGTAGACTGAATAGTAAACAGAGTGAGAATAATAAGTAAAAGTGGCCAGAATACAAGCCCAACTGGAAAGTACATGAAACTGAAAGTACAAGTAAACTAGAACAACTCATGTGATCACCCACCACAGATCCTACCTGAAGGGTAGGTACAAATCTATATCGGTCATCTCTTCTGTACGCCTTTTCTATGGTCCACCTCTGATGCTACCTCCAGTCATAGTACTCTTGTCCTCAGTCATCATTGATCATCATCTGCACTAAACACAACGAGGTGTGTGAATAGCACGTTCAAGGGTGAGTATAATGATACTCAGTAGGGACCCCAAGGCCCTCATGGTCTCACAAAATCCACAAAGGATAAACTACAAAGAATGAAATAAACTAATAACCCTACTTAGGAATATCCCCATATATATACCTAAGTTATCAAGTATACCCATCTCAATCTTGAGGAAACACAGAGTCCAACTCAAAATCACAAAGCACAACTATTCCACAATGGAAGAAATAACATGAAGGTAAGTACCACACAGGTACGCCACACAGAAGAATACCACCAAGGTATTACCATGAAGGAAAGTACCACACATTTACGAACTCAACTAACACCAGGTATTTCTTAGGTACAGTAGTTGAGATGATTAGATATAGCTATTGAATCATCATAATCTGTTAAAAGGCATACCCACAATGTATTTCTAATCATCATCAGGCCCACGGAGGATCATAGTACATTGTCATTATGTTGTCAGACGCACATAGGATCTCTAGGTGATGACCCACACAGGATATGGTGCCGACCGACACTGGATTGCTTGGGGATGACCCATAGAGGATCACTTGGTGATGTACCACATAGGATCACTAGGTTCTATCCCACACAGGAGCGCTGGGTGCTGACCCACACAGGATCACTTGGTGCTGATCCACACAGTATCAATATTCATTCTTCACATCACAGCCAGTTATTGGGTTCCTGCACCAGGCTTGCTCAGCTCTGAGAGGGTCCTCTCCTAGAGTAACTGGTCGATACTCCAACTGCCATGAAGTCCCATGAAGTAGTATCAAAATGGTCGCCATGCCATAGGGGTATCAACGTAATAGATTGTGCGTTAATCCGACACCCTATCTGTGAGTTATTGCCTTTTTGTCCTGAGGGCCTGGTTGGATTTGTGCTCAATCAAACATGACCATAATCCAACATTATCCAAAAATCTAGTGGTGCATGCCCAAAGGGACGGTCTCTCTCCATGGTTTCTAGAGCCACTGATGTTTTGTCAAATAGATTCTCAGTGCCAAAGTTATGGCCGATAGAGCGAAAAGTTCAATGTTGGCCTGTGTTTCGGCCAACCAGAACCGATTCGGATCGAACCGGTCTACTGGGTCTGGAACGGCCCACTGGGTCTAGCCCGAAACATAGGTACCGGCCCACACTGGCCAGTGCGGAGGATATGAGGGTGTCACGAGGCTACAGAGGCCACAGAGCGGCGAGGATGTGGTGCGGTGAGGCTGCGAGGTATTCAGAGGCAGTGATGGATGTGGAGGACGCGGGGGCGGCACGAGGCCGCATGGGCTGTGAGGTCATGGGACAGCGAGGTTGCGGGTGCCATGAGTCCTCAGTACGGAGAGGCCATGGGGGTCGCGGGCGGTGAGGTCGTGAGGGATGTGGGACCACGGGATGGCGAGACCATGGGTGGTGCGGGGTCTCGGGGTGGTAACGACCGTGGATGGTGGAGGCTGTGGGCGGCACAGTGGACGTGGGGTGGTGGTGGCCGCAGGAGGTAGAGGTCGTGGGGTAGTGTCGTTGCTTTCATTGGGGCTGGTGGTGGTGTCAGCCTCCGTTATCGTGCCCCGCCGAGGTTGGAATCCATCCTCCTCCATCTCAAGGAACACAACAATTAAACACAATATTCACAGAGAGGTCGGGCCATGTTTATTTGGCCAACACTCTCTACATTAGAGTGGTAGCAAGAGGCTATAATCTCTTCCTGATTTGTAACATAGAT
The DNA here is from genome assembly GCA_963277665.1 of Viscum album. Lineage (NCBI taxonomy): Eukaryota > Viridiplantae > Streptophyta > Magnoliopsida > Santalales > Viscaceae > Viscum > Viscum album. The sequence continues at coordinate 1,186,890,679 of OY728122.1, forward strand.
TATTAAGAATAGGTAAGGGTCATATATTCAAACAACCACCCTACATAGAAGGTTCTTTGATATTGTAGCGGGAAAGAAATCGATGATGTATACGTTCATCATTCCTACCACACGCCTCCGATCCGAGCTTGTTCTTCAGAAAAACTCTCTTCGTTGGAGGCGGATCTTTGTTGTTGAATATGTCCACCATTGGAGGATGAACCGAGGAAGGAGTCAAAGTTGTGCGTTGATGTTCTTCATTGGAGGATCATTCTTAATTGGAGAGCGCATTATTTGTTATAGAACATGTTCTTCATAAGAGAGAAGAATCCTCCCAAATGTTATCCTCTCCCAATCCCAAAAAAAAAGTGAAAATATACCAAGTTAATAATTTACTTTCATCAAATTAAAATGGTTTTCACAATTAATTGTACCGTGTTGGAAAAGTTAATTTTCCCAATTAATGAATTCTGTGGGAAAAATTTAAAGTTGGGGGGTTGAGGGGTTTTCTATCATTAAAGGGGGTTCGGGTTGTCCCTCCCTCTAAATTCATAATGGGGTTTTAGACTCAGTAGATCCCACCTCCACATCACACATGTGGGAGATTTTTGAAAAAAGAAAAAGAAAAAAAAGATTATTTTACTTTATTTTAATTTCCACGAAAAAAAAACCCAAGTTCTATTTTTCACCCTTGGCCTACTACGGTCAAGGTGATGGTCCCCTTAAGAGAATATAGGCGTTGTGAGTTCAACGGTTCCCTCAGATTTCAATTCCGATCATCGGTTCAAAAGTTTCAAAAAACCTCTTGAACATTTACTGATTGTACCCGAAAAAGTGTTCATTAATTCATTTCGGGCACTCTGGGCCACTGAATAACGCACCATCAATTTTCACAGACTCATAAAATTCCCATATAATTAATATAAATTCATGGAATTTTCTTGGATTTTACATTCTCATCACCTCAAGTCTTTACATCACCATAAGTCACATCACAAAACTAGGGAAAAAAGTGGGGCAACTGAGAAGAAATCTGAGCCTCCCACTCCTATGTGCTCACCTGGATTCCTGTGCTGCCAGTGAATACGCACTAGAGGTATCGACCAACCATGAAGGACCTGCTCCTGTCGATCCTCAATCTCAACTAGATCCTCTAAAAACATCTCCCCATCATCTATGTCCATCTCACCATGGTCGATGACATGGGATGGTTCGTGCACCTATCTCCTCATCTAGGATACGTTGAAGACGTCGTTCACCCGGTGAAACCGAGGGGGAAGAGCTAAGCGATAAGACACCTTTCCAACTCTGCTGAGAACCTAAAAAGGTCCGATGAACCTCAGAGATAACTATCCAGCTCTCCAAATCTCTGTAAACCTCGTCCGGGTGAGACCCATATAAATACGTGGTTTCCATACTCAAACTCCAGATATCTTTGTCTCCTGTTGGAATAAGACTTCTTCTTACTCTATACAGTATTCATCTTCTCTTGTCTGATATGAATTTTCTCTGTGGTATCCTGTACCATCTATGGTCCCATAAGTGCGGACTCCCCTGGGTTAGTCCAGCACAATGGTGATCCGAAAGGTAGCCTGTACAACACCTCAAATGGTACCATCCTACTGGTGGAGTGATAGATATTGTTTTATGAAATCACCACCAAAGGAAAGTGATCCTCCCAACTGCAACTGAATTCGAGGAAAAAATCATGCCGCATGTCCTTGAGGGTCTGAATGGTCCGCTCAGTCTGGCCATCCTTTTGTGGATTGATTGCAGTTCTCAAATGAAACTGCATCCCGAAATCCTCCTATAACCCAACCCATAGTCGGGAAATAATATATGCATCATGATCAGAGATAATCATCGAGGGTACTTAATGTAGCCGCAGAATCTCTTGAACATAGAGGCATCCCATTCTTTGTACTGAACCCTACACTCTAATCTGTAAGAAGTAGGATGACTTGGTGAGTCATTCGATGATCACCCATATAGAATCAAGATCTCTGGATGTATGTGGATGGATTCTCATGAATTCCATGGATACCCCATCCCACTTCCACTCTGAAAACTCTAAAGGCTGAACCAAGCATGCTGGTACCTGATGCTCCTCTTTCTCTTGCTGACAAGTGAGGCATTGAGAGAAAAACTCTGCTACTGCATTCTTTATTCATGTCCACCAGTTCCGTCTTCTGAGATACTGGTACATCTTTTCCACATCCGGATGTACTCCTAGAGGGGGAGGGTGGAACTCCCTCATCAATTCCTCTTGAGGTGACACTGGTACCATGGTACGTCCTCTAAAAAGGATAACGTGCTCCCCAACTTCAGAAAATCCATCAGGTGTCGGCCTTGTGGATATCTGAGCACGTCGAGTCTCGCAGTCAGCATCCCCACGCTGTGCCTCCTTGACTCGCTGATGGAGTGGGGGAGTGACTGTAAGAGACTGATGAATAACTGCTCCATCCCGACACAAAAAGGATATCTGTAAAGCGGCCAGCTTCTCTATCGCCTCACCTAGAAATTGTATACCAAATCTCTTGATAAGTTTATCTGCTACAACATTCCCCTTCCAAGGAGTATAGACTATATCAAAGTCATAGTCCTGGAGGAACTCAAGCCAACTACATTGTCCAGGTTCAGGTCATTCTGAGTGAATATATACCTAAGACTCTTATGATCAGAGTACTATGTAAAACACTCGACCATCATGTAATGTCGCCACATATTTAAGGCGAAGACTACTGTGGCTAAATACAGGTCATGGGTAGCATAGTTACTATCATGTTTCCTCACCTGTCAAGAACTATAATCGATCACAACTCACTCATGCATCTCGACACATCAGATTCCAGTCCCTGATGTGTCACAGTAGACTACGTACCCAACACCCTCCTCTGGAATCCTCAAGATGGGGGAACTATTTTGCCTCTACCTCATCTCCTAAAAACTCTACTAGAATCACTCCGACCACACAAAGGATTTCCCATTATTATTCAATGTTGAAAGTGGTTCTGAAACTCTGGAGAAATCTGTCACAAATCTCCAGAAGTACCCGGCCAAACCCAAGAAACTCTGTACCTCTGTCACACTCATGGGTGGCTCCCATGAAAGTACTGCATCAATCTTCATTGGATTCACTACAACTCTAGCCTCTAAGATGGTGTGTCCCAAAAATTGATCCTATCTGATCCAAAACTGGCACATCATGAGGTTAAAATAAATCTGGTGCTCTCAGAGTGTGTCCAGTACTACCTGTAAATGATAGGCATGCTCCTCATCGGTAGCTTAGTAGATTAGAATGTCGTTGGTGAACACTACTACAAAGTGATCAAGGTATGGATAAATGAACATGTTCATGAATCCCATTAACACTGATGTAGCATTTGTTACACCGAATGGAATAACCATGAACTCAAAATGGCCGTACCAACATCTGAAAGTTGTCTTCTGCACATCCTCATCTCATACTCTGAGCTGGTGATAGCCTGATCTGAGGTCTATCTTCATTAACTAACGTGCTCCCTTCAGCTGATCAAAGAGGTAATCAATACTCATTAGTGGGTGCTTTTTCTTAACGACCACCTGTTTCAGGTGCTGATAGTCAACACAATATCTCAATCTCCCATCCTCTTTCTTGGCGATCAAAATAAGGGTTTCCGAAGGAGAAACATTGGGTCGAATGAACCCTTTCCCCTGTAAGTCCTCCAGCTGTACCCGTAGCTCACGAAACTCCATGGGAGCCATCCGATACGCAGATTTAGATATCAGTGTCATCCCGGGGTACAAGTCAATATAAAAGTCCACCTATCAGCGAGGAGGTAGACATGGAACATCTCTTGGGAAGACAACTGCATACTGGTCCACCACAATAGGATAAATCAGACTCTCCACATAAACCACTCTAAGGGTAAGGCTTGCCAACTGATGAGTAATGGGTTGCACCCTCTTCCGGGTAAGTCCATCATGTGCTGCGAAGGTCCCTTGTTTCCAGTGAAGTTAAACCTAGTCCCATCCATGCGGACACACCACACTTTGCACCTAATATAGTCAATCTAATCATGGACTATAGATAACCAGTCTATACCCAATATGACGTCGTAAGTACACGACGCCGCTACTAGGAGATCCCAGCTGAAGCTCTTGCCTCCTAGAGTAATCTCACACTACTGGAAGTAGTGCGTAATAATCGAATACACACATGTAAGAGTATCTAGCCATATGGATCGAGCCAATGGCTCCATCAAAATATTAGAGCTCTGATTGAGGAAAGTGGTAATAAAAGAATGATTTGAACCTATGTCTATACGTACTACTGCTAAGGTGGAGTAGACACAGATCATACCTCATATCACCTCTAGAGCACCATGATCGTAGGACTTTGATTCATGAAGCTGAGCTCACCCATGTCCTCCTGCTCCCTGTGGTCGGGGTGGACCACATGGTGGTGGAGGCGGTAAAATCACGAATCGTCACCCACCGTCAGCTGCACGACCAGTCCCTCTGCCACGTCTGCCTTCTCCCTACGGACCTCCTTGGACGAACCTTTGTCTCTACATGGGCGATCCTTTGAACGTTTGATGATCATATGTATGGTGGTTCAGACGATCACGAGCCATGTGACCCTACCCGTCACGTGTGTAACACTGCCTGCTCTTGGCATGACTGGGTCTGCCTCGGGTTCCCCACACAATCGAACCTGAATCCTACGGTTATCCACATGTATGTCTGGTCCTCTTGGACCTCTGCGACATATGTCTTCTACCAACTGTAAAAGACTCCGCTACGTGACAACTAATGGTGGGTCTCACTGGTGGTGACTACTCAGCAAAAAAACTCTCCACTAGGTGGGATCTCTCTAACACCCCCGCCTGCGTCGGGATGCTAAGTGAAATCATCGAAGCCCTGATCTCCCGTCTGAGTCCCTGGTCATCATTCCTGTCCCTAAATAATGGTCCCCATACAATATCTGTGGATTATCATGAGAGCTCAGTGAACCACACTGAGTACTATTCCACATTCATGATTCCCTGGTGCAGATGAAGAAGCTCATGTATGTGCACTACTCAAAGAGTCGCTAGGAAAAACTCTGCCTGAAACAGACTCTCGAAATCTGCCTAGAGAAGCATCACCTCATTATGAACCTGGAGCATAAAGATCCACCAACAGTCTACAACTTCTTATAGAAGTCTTGTAGAAAGGATAACCATGAGATAAGTTGGTGTCCCTACTAGTCATAAAACACTCACCATGGCCTCCAACCAATCCTTAGCCGCATGTGGTTCCACCTCTCCCCTAAACTTGGGTGGCCTCTGGATCTGTTACTCTTGCAACGTGGTCAAGTGGCGTGCACCCTCTGCTGCTGGGGTTGGTGGCATCAGTGGCCCAATGGGTAATGGTACTGATGGTGCCTCCACTGGTGCATGTACTGGAAGACATTGCTGCATAGAGGCCTTGTTTCTCTATGGACTATAATTGCATACAACATCTGGAACCCCAGCTGGCTATCTGCATGGAGGAATCCTGAAAAGAAAAAGGTGTGCCACCATAAAATGTTTTACCTAGTGAGCATACTAAAAGAGATCACAATGAAAACATTTCAAAACACACATGCAATCAGTGTTTCATGCACTGAGTTAGAAATCAGAAGTCAGGGTCCTAGTGTATGGACACGTCAGCCACCGCACTAACACTGGATTCCCTAAACAGATAACCACACTCACTACAATTAACACAATTTCCATTAAAAATAAATATCATAGTCCTATGTTCTACAGTAGAACCGACTCATCGGATACTAATTTGTCATGACCTGTCCCCCGGGGCCTGTGTCGTGACTACCCCAAGCCCACCTTCCATAGGATAGGGGTTGGAGACAAGCACATAAGGCGTAGATCCTAAAACTGGGAATGCATTTCCTTTATAAACTATAAACACATGCAACCAAGATCACATCATGATACGATGTCAAGTAGACTGAATAGTAAACAGAGTGAGTTATGTATGTAAAAGGGGCCATAATACAAGCCCAAATAGAAAGTACAAAAAACTGAAAGTACAAGAAAACTGGAATAGCTCATGTGACCACCCGCTAAGGTTCCCACTTTAAGGGTAGTAACAACTATCGAACGGTCGTCTCTGTGGTATGCCTGGTCTATGGTCCACCTCTCATGCTACCTCCAGTCCTGGTACTCTCCTCCTTAGTCAGCGCTATCCATCATCTGCACCAACACAATGAGGTGTGAGCATATCCCAAGTAGGGGTTAGTATAACGATACATAGTAGGGACCCCGAGACCATCAAGGTCACACAAAATCCACAAAGGATAAATCACAAAGCATGAAATCAACTGAAAACACTACTAAGGTATATGCCCATACATATACCTAAGATATCAGGTATACCCATCTCAATCATGAGGATACACATAGTCCAACTCAAAATCCCAAAGCTTAATTGTTCCACAATGGAAGTAATACCACGAAGGTAAGTACCACACTGGTACGACACACAGCAGAATACATCCAAGGTATTACCGTGAAGGAATTTACCACATAGGTATGATCTCAGGTCACACCAAGTATTTCTTAGATATATTAGTATAGATGATTAGATGTAACTTCTGAATCATCTTACTCTATTAAGTGGTAGACCCGCGAAGGATTGATAATCATAATCAGACCCATAGAGGATCATAGTACATCATTAGTACGTCGTCAGACCCACATAGGATCTCTAGGCGCTGACCCACACAGGATCGCTCGGTGCTGACCCACATCAGACTGCTCGGGGCTGACCCACACAGGCTCGCTCGGTGCTGACCCACATAGGATCACTAGAGGATGACCCACATAGGATCGCTCGGTGCTGACCCACATAGGATGGTTATTCATTCTTCACATCACAGCCAGCTACGGGGTTCCCGCAATAGGCTTGCTCGTATACGGGAGGGTCTTCTCTTCGAGCCACTGTTCAATACTCCAACTGCCATGAAGTCCCACAAATAAGTATCACAATGGACCGCCATGTAATAGGAGTCTTAATGAAATAGACTGTGAATCAATCGGACGCCTAGTATGTGAGTTATTAGTCTTTTAGTCCTAAGGGCCCAGTTGGATTCGTGTTCGATCCAACTCGACCGTACTCCAAATTTATCCAATACATCAGTGGGTTACACTCAACGGGGCCATCTCTATCCATGGTATCTTGCGCCTCTTGAAAATTCATCAAAAAAACGCTCGGTACAAAAGTTATTTATGATAGAAAGGAATGTTCTAAGTTAGCCGGGGTCTGGTCCAGCCTGCTCAGTCAGGCCCGGCCCAACCGTGCTGGGTAGCATGGAGGCTGCGAGGGTAGAGCGAGACCACTAGGGCCGTAGTGTAGCATGGTCGCGGGGTGGCGAGGCCAAGGGGCGGTGAGGCCATGGGGCATCGAGGTAGCAATGTGGCGAGGTCGCGGGGTGGTGAGGCCGCGAAGGCCATGGAGGTCGTGAGGGCGGTGCAAGTCTGTGGGGGCCTGGAAGCCGCGGGGGCCACGAGGCCACATGACGATGAGGCTGAGGGGCTACGGAGGCTGCAGCGCAGCGGCGGCCAAGGGCGAAGGAGGCCACGCATGGCGCGGTGGCCATGGGCGGCGGTCGCGGGGCAGCGCGGTCGTCGTGGGGTGGTGGTGGCCGCGGGCTGGCAAAGGCTGTGTGGTGGCGCCACGGCCTTCATCATGGCCAACGGTGGTGCTGGCCACCAATCTCGTGCCCCACCGAGGTTGGTTTCCATCCTCCTCCATCACGAAGAACACAACAATTGAATACAATATTGGCGGAGAGGTCGGACCATGTTTGTTTGGCCTGAACTCTCTGCGATAGAGTAGCAACGAGTGACTATAATCTCTTCCTGATTTTTACGATGGATTATCAAGAACGTGTAAGGGTAAGAAATTAAATCAACCACCCTACCTAGAAGGTTCGTTGATGTTGGCATGGGAATGATTTCAAATATGTAGATATTCATCATGCCCGCCACATGCCTCTGATCCATGCATGTTCGTCAGACAAACGCTCTTCAATGGAGGCAGTTCTTTATTGTTGATGATTTCTACCATTGTAGGATTTCCTGAGGAAGAATTTGATGTTGTTCATCGACGTTCTTCGTTGGAGGAGCGTTCTTCATTGGAGAGCACATTCATTGTTGGAGAACACATTCTTAATTGGAGAGAAGAATCCTCTCAAATGTTCTCCTCTCCCAATCCCCCCAAAAAGTGAAAATATCCCAACATATTCATTTTCCCTCAACAAATTAAAATGGTTGGCACAATTTATTGTACCACGTTGGAAAAATTAATTGGCCCAATTAATGAATTGTGTTGGAAAAATTTAATATAGGGGAGTTGAGAGGTTTTCTCTCATTAAAGGGGGTTCGGGTGGTCCCAAACTCTAAATTCAAAATGGTGGTTTTAGGCTCAATGGTCCCCACCTCTATAACACACATGTTGGAGGTTTTAGCAAAATGAAAAATACAATAAAATATTATTTTATTTCTTTTCTTTTTCCATGAAAAAACCCAAATTATATTTTTCACCCTCAACCTACTACGGTCGAGGTGAAGGTCCTATTAAGTGAATACCGATGTTGCGAGTTCAATGGTGCCCTTAGATTTCAATTTTGATCACTGGTTCAAAATATTCAAAAACCCGCTCGTACATTTACTGAACGTACCAGAAAAAAAGATCAGAAATTCATTCCGGGCCTCGAAATCACGCACCATCAATTTTCACAAACTCATAAAATTACAATATAATTAAAAATAATTATATTGAATTTCAGAGACTTTACAATATAGGAGTCCTAGTAGTTTGAAATGGTTCATATTCAATAAATTTTAACACATAAATCTTATTTACCTCTATAAAAAGTGACAAAATTGTACGTTGAAAATGATTCATAAATATTACCTCTTAATAAAATAAAATAATATCTAAATAGATCATAATGAATTTAATAATCATTTAAATATATAGATGAAATTATTTCAATTTTTTAATGTATACATGGAGGGAAAAGTTTTTGGATAAAAAATGAATAAACATAATTTTAATGAAAATACATCATCTTGAGTCACAAAATATCATTTCTATATTTTATATTCAAAATTAATAAATTGATTTTGATTTTTCAGTTTATTAAGTAACATTTTAATTACATTTCCACATTTATTATTCCTTTTATTGCATTTATTTGTTAATTTATTTTCATAATAAAATAATTAAGTTCACATATGACATTTTTAGGTCATATGTTCCAAAATAAATTGTTTGTGTTGACTATGGTGAAAGTATTGATTTTCAAAATTTATTAGATTCATAAAAATGTTATATATACAATATTTAAGAATTAAATTTTCTATTATAAAAAAATATTCTTATAGATAATGAAAAATGATGCACATAACCTCTTGGGTGGAGTCCACACATTTTCAAGGCTAACATTATTATTTTCCATGAGCTGGTAGAGTAACATGGAATACAAAATATTATATCTGGATAATAATATTTCTGTTGAATAAAATAAAATATTCAAATGTTAAACTCATCATTATTTCTATCCATTTTAAGTCATTATAGAAAAAACATATCGCTTCATGGGGGTAGTAGTCAACGTGTATGAATGAGTGACATTTTCATTTTTCATCTGATGGAAAGAAGATAAAAATAGTTTTTAAATTTACTTAATAAAACATTATTATATTTTAGACACTTATTTAATTATAAAATTTTGGATAGAAAACAATTTATAGTTATATATTTTGAAATAATTCTTACAGAAATCAGTTTGGTATGATACATACTCTTTGGATATCTCTATTCAAATAAATAATTATTCTATATAAGAATGTTATTTTGGAAATATTTATTGCACTGTAAGGTATGAAGTATAGTTTTAATGTAATTTGGGAATCCCTTTTCTAGATATTGTGAACAATATTTTTTTATAGATGAGGAGAAGAGGATAACATTAATATGTGGGAGGAGTACCAAACCGTTAAATATTAGGGACATTAAAATACATTAAATGTATATTAGAAGGAAATTAAATTTCATTCAATAAATTTTTGAATATTGTTTAATCTGTGGTATAAATATATACAAGACAATAATAGTATAAATTTTTTATAGATATTAAACACTTTATATCTTATTTAACCACCGTTTAAAACACCATACCCTTACCGTGGTGAAAAAAATTAACCATTGTATATATTTATTATGAACATAAATGAAATTTAAAAAATTACCAAATCCAACCATGATTATTCAAATTGTTTAATGTTATTTCAAAAAATAATTTGATACAATTTAAAAAAACATTTTAATATATGTTCAAATAATGAAATTGAAACCAATTTCATAAAAAATTCCCTTTAATAATAAATTTATTTTTAATAAATATTATGTATCATGTTGGTTAAAATGTTATTAATTGTATTTAATTAAATATAATTACTCTTATTTAGATTTTAAACCAAAATAAAAATTAATGTTTCGCTATGAATACTTGAAAAGAAAATAATCTTGAAAAAGTGATTTTATTTTTATGTAAACATTACTTAAATATCTAAAGTTATGAACATTATTTACAAAAATAATGAACAAATTTAAATATGTTTTATATTTATTCATAAATATTCATATTTTCTATAAAAATGGTTTCATAATTTATTGTTTCATTGTTATATAATGATAATATCCTAAAAGTAATTTATTTTTAAACATATATATTTTCCACAAAAACCCTAAAATTCATCATATAAGGACCCAACAATGAAAATAAAATATTCTGTTGAATATGATCTATTATTGAAATTATTTTTCTCCCATTTATATTTGGTTTATATATTTTTATAAATAGAGGTCATAAATTTAACCTAAAACCCCTTATATTACAATTTGAAAACAACTACTTAGTATCCCTTTTTGTCATAAAATAATACATTAATATATAACACTACTTCATTCCAATGCATATCATCAAATAAATTATCTTGACCTAATTATTTTCTTTAATAATCAATAATACCATTGGAAAAAAATATTAAATGGAAGGGATGTAAAGTAATAACAAGTGAAATAAATAAAAATACATAAATAGTTTATCCATTAATAATTTATAAAATATTACCTTTTAATATCAAACAAGTCATGTTCAATAACCAAAAAATTACATAAAAACATGCATAATAAATACTATATGGAAGAATAATACTCTAAAAGGATCCTTTGAAATTATTAAAAACTCATACTAAGATTCTATCAATGACATAATTTTTACCCTAAGAAATTATCAAATACATTCCTTTAAACAGAATTTTATTATCTTGCCTTGGGTAATCCCATGATTCCCATAAAACGACTTGAAATTCTATGTGAAACATGTAGGTAACACGAGTCATCATTTTTATATCACTCAAATATATTGATTGACAATCAAGAATATTCATTGAGTAACAATCATGGTCCCACATGTAGTATCTATCATAATTACACATGAAATAATCATTTATGATATATTTGGGATAAAACTCATTATAAACATCTAAACACAAATCTTTCCTAATTAATTGGAGCACCATGAATTTTTCACCTATCCTTGGTTTATAATATAAAAAAATCCATCTTAATTATTTCCCATAAACTATATATTAATTTTTTCACATAAAATCATGCATCATAATAGAATTATTTCACCAATATGATATAATTATCAGATATTGATATATTATATTCAATTGAAAAAAATTAAAATATCAAATTAGAATAGTTAATTGATGTTGGTTTATTCATTTAATAAAACATAAATTCTAATAAATTTAATAAAATATTAAATAATGGTTAATGTAGTGGGAATAATCATTTTCACAATATGTGTTAAAATACAACAATCCTTGGGTCCTTTCTAAATAATTTCAAAAATGTTTTTAAAAAGGTTATATTTGAAAAAACATTGAATGCGGAATAATCATTTATTTTTTATTCATTTATTCCCATATATATATACACTCATAAATTGTTTTAAATATATGGACATGAATGAAATTGTGTTGGAATGAAAAAATTAATAGAGGACTTCTAAAATAAATTAAATTACCTTCAGTATGAGTATTGATGTCAATTCCATATAAACCTGATTAATAAAATTATTCTAATTATTTATTTTATTTATATAGTTTTTTTGCTATTTTTAGTTTTTTATACATTATTATACAACAATCAATTACCCAGTCAATTATGTATACGTTAGATGATTGAGGTAATTTGGAACGTATATCCAAAATGGATTTGGTATGTTTTAATGGTTTATGATTCCATTGTTACATAATATCTAGAATTATAATAATATAATAGTTAATCTTTTATATATCAATTATACATTTAAACACAATCATGGATAAGGGTTGTGAGAAGTGAACTATTTAACAGTTAATGAGATGGTTGGTCGTACATATGCATATGTAACATTTTCCTCTTTATTGATTAATTTTTAATGAAGGAATGAATTTTTATATAATTATATAATGATAATTATATAATAATTAATATATTATAAATTTAAATTTAGTTATATTTATCATGTGTGTTTTGTGGTGGAAAAAAATGAAATATGTCACTTTATTGATGTAGTAGTATATATGTATACAAAAATAACATTATTATTTTTGAATGAATACATGGATATGAATGTAGTTGTTACATTATTTTTGGAATAATGAATATTCAATGATTATTAAATATATAATATAAATCCATATTTACATATATATATATGTGTGTGTGTGATATTTGGTGATGGAAAATGAAATACATTGCTTCGCAAGGTCGTTATTCTCGATAATAAAAAATAATATATTCCTTTTACATTTTTTCTAGATTTTAGATAGGCGTAGGTTTTTACAAAAATAAATTATAATATAATTATATGGGAGTAAATTATTTTTTGAATAATCAATTTTATAGTATATCTTATAGTGGTGTTGGAAGAAGTAAAACATAAATTATCAGTCATTAAATATTCATCTTCTTTAGAAAAAATCCTTAAATTTACACCATTAAACCATTATATTTGGAAACCTAACTGATACATGGATTATTGGATGTGTAGATGAATTTATGGAAATGATTTGTTTGGTTTTAGATAATACCATAATCGTTTTATGTATAATTAAATTAGAAGAAGGGGTTCATTTTCATAAGAAAGGAGAGGGGATTTATTTGACATTCGTTAAAGGGTAAATTAATAAAAATTTATATTGATAGAAAAATAGATAAAAATTGATTATATTTAAATATAATATTAAAATGTGTAAAAAAGAATAATATAAAAACTTTTTTTCATGTTTGGATCATATTTATACCATTATTATTTTATTTTAACCCTTAATTAACCCATATATAATACAGGATGATATCGATGTTTTTTACATGTTAGAGATTAATATAGATATAATAAATATATTGATGGCAAAAATAGAAAATGGTTGGTATTTTAAATTTTATCATTATAATATTTATCAAAATGTTTTTCTTATAATTATTATATCATTGAATAATTTATAAATCAATCCAAATTAACAATAATAGTAATTTTTGAAATATGCATTTAATTTCAATTTTAAAATTAGAAAGCATCAACGACATTAGATTAAAATGTATGAAAAACTATATATTATTTCATAATTATATATAAAAATCATGTAACACAGTGATATATTCAAATCATATTCTGTTTTTTGTTTATTAATCTTTTATTTTATTTTTATATAAATAAATAAATTACTATGACAACGATATAAAATATTTTAGCAGAATTTCTAAAAAAATATATAATTAAGTAACATTGACAAGAAATTTACATGGAATAAAAATTATAACATGCTTTGGAATGTGTCAATAATTTTTCCCTATATTAATAAAATTATATTTATTAAAATAAAGAGTTTATTTTTTCACATGATAATCACATAAATATTATAAAAATAAAAATAATGTCATAATGGAAGAAAATGATCATATAATCAAATTTCATGTTATTTTTTGTGATATATACTTATATAAAGAATTTAGTTCATTTTTTGGTAAATTTTATACTCATTTGTATTTAATTTATGTCTTTATTTACACGATTTACCCATTAACATCACATAAAAATCAGTAAGGATGTTATTCATAACATCTAAAAATAAAATCTCATTTCCCAATTTCATCACATTGTTTCCCAATATAGAATAAATTATTCATTATTTATAACAAATAATTTTTTTATTTTATTATTAATTTAAACTGATAAAACATGTTGAAAAATATTTTTCTAAAAAATAACAGTTTTAAGTACTTTTTTACTAAATTTATTTGTAAAATTAATTTCAACAATAGAAATTAAGTTTTTTTAAAATAAATATAACTAATAAAATTTGAATAAAATTAAAAAATATAGTTTTAAATTATAAATATTTTTAAATAAAATTAATTTTGAAATAAGAATTATTATTTTTCAAATTTAATTAAAAAAATAATTGTTTTTAAAACTTTTAAAAAATCTAATCTAATGATTTTTTTTTAATTATGAATTAATACATGGTAATTGTTTTTTAAAATTAAAATTTTATAACTTTGTAATCTATATATCCAATACAACAATATTGTACATGAAAATCCTATTTTGTTAAAAATAATGCATTATATATTTTTTGAATATTTTTTATAATATTCATATAATAAATATTACTAAAAATCATAATATTTGAATTTAATTATATTGGAAAATAATTTATTATAAAAAAACTGTTTTTTTAAATTCTCCCCTACTTTTTGAAAATTTTCCCTCGCAATTGTATTTATTGATTATATAATTGGGGGTATTGTTATATAATATAGTATGTTGGGATGGTATTTTAAGATCCAAATGTCATTTTATTTCTATAAAATAAAAGATTGATTATTCCTTTTATAAGTGAGAGGGAGTTTCACGTTTTAATACCCACAATAATTCAATAATGATAAGTCAATCTCTTAAAAAGTTCATATTTATTGATTAATAGTATATTTTATTGTTCGTATGAAAGTTTCAAAGCTTTAATTTTCAATAAAATAAACTTTTTTGTAATGTTATTCTATTTAACTGTAAATCAACTTCATATTATAATTTTATAGTTTCACAATGGTAATATGTTTTATTTTATTTGTACTATTAATTATTACAATGATTAAGTTAATCATATTTCACAATATTAGATATTATAATTCCAAAAATGGAATAAATTTTATCAACTAATTATCACATACATTTGAGAAATCAATTTAAATTTTAACATGGGATCATATTAAAAATATGATTTCCTAACATGTATTTTGCTATAAAATGTTGATCATATATCAACTCTAGTACTATAAATCATTATTTAATGAAAATAAATTCAAAAAAATTTAAATATAATGTATAATTATAATTTAATTAGATCTTAAATATGTTTTATTTTAATTAATTTTAACAAATAGTCATAATACAACTGAATATATTTTGTGGAAACCATTTTTTTTAATCACAAAAATAAATAAATACAAAAAATGTTAAAATTGATGATTAAAATTCATTTAATTTTATTATATTAACATAATGTTTCATATATCAATTTATAACATATAAACAAGTCATATCACATTTAAATTATGTGGTTTATTGAAATTAAAAGGAAATATTTGATAAGATGGTAAATTCCAATATTCACTGAAAATTAAATCATTTTAGTGAAATTTAAAATTCTAACCCATAGGTAAATTTTATTTTATTATTTAAAAAATTATTCAACTTTAATAAGGAATAAATGATTTTTTTAATAAAATAATTACAATATTTTCATCCATAATGAAATAAAAATGACATTGGGAGGAAACATATTTTTTAATAGAAACAAATATCATTATTAAATGTTTAGTTCCTATTTCATAACAATTTATAAATATATATTTAGTAAATTATATATATTTCATAAATTAATCATTACTATTCATTTACAATGATTTTCCATCTTCTTGATTTTGGTAATATTTAAATAATAATATTTTGTTTTTCATATTTTCTCAAAGTTGCGTGTTGTATAAGATGTTTACTATAATGTTATTGAAAATCAGGGAGTGTTACAATATTCTTATTAAAATTACTAATTTGATTATTTTTCATATTCCATGGAAACTATACTTATATATTTGGAATCTGAAATGGATTTTCCAAAGAAAATTATTCTTCACCAACTGAACTACTTCATGTTACAAAAGATGTGATACCTTTGGTACATACTTACAAAACAATATAAAATAAAAATACATGTTTTGGACATATACTTATAGTTAAGGACACATTTAAGGAAATTGATACCACGTTTTGAGGAATTTCATACAGATAAATATACTATGGAAAAAATTTCATTCCCTTCTAAAATGAAATACAATAATACATATTTATTTATTATTTAAAAATGATCTCATATATCAAATGAATGGTCAATCATCTTTTTATTCTAATTACACATCTAAATATTCTATGATGACCTAAAATATTTGTTGAATCATATTTACCTTATAAAATATATCTTATAGTAATTATTTTTCTAATAATATTTCCCCACCAATGACATTAAAATATATTCTAGTTCAACACAGCTCAATATTTTACTCTTTAAATGATGAACCTGTATAATGAATGTGTCAAAATTTATGTCGGAAATAATAAATAATTAATGATTATTTACTCAACATTGGTGACAATCAAATTTATATACGTGAATCATATCATTTGCGGTATTAATTTTTCACATTGATTAACTATTTCATTATGTAAGAAAATTTGTAGCAATTGTTATTCAGTTCCCAAAAAACTACTGTTATCCATTCCAAAAACAAGATGTAAATTTATGATCATGAATATATACAATAAACATTATTAATTCATTAACCCAAATATAAATTTTTTAAATGGTCTAGAAATAATTCCCAATGGTATTTTATTATTTATTGGATTATATTTAACAAATTATTCAAATTAGAAATTGTAAGATAAATTTTTTGTGAAATAAAAATTTCATTCCAAATACCACCAAAATCTGATAAATATATTCTCCCATTTCAATTTTCGTACATGGAATAGATGGTAATCCACTTCAGTATTAATCATACATTATTATCATGTTTAAAATTAAAATATATCAAATCAAAATAAAACATACCCCAATTCAATAAATCAAAAATATAATGTTGACAACTTTATCTATATTACATAATGACTTTCAGATGATCAAAAAATAATGTCTTTAATGAATTTTATAATAATATAGTTTTCAATTGTTACACATTTGGTACACATAATGATTTTATAACCCATATAATATAATATTTTCAATATCAAATGCTTGAAATAACGCATTCTTAACCAAATAATTTTTCTACCCCTGAAATATTTTACATCACGTCAGGATTTATTTTATCTGAAAATATTAATTATTGACACATGAAGAAAATGTTAGGGATATTCTATATAATAAATATTTATTCTAAAATAAATTAAATTTAAAAAATAATATACCATGTTAAAAATATTAAACAATTAATTATTTATTACCATTTTTATTCAATACTTTTGTTAATAAAACTTTATTCATTAGTGATAGTGAACCACACCATATTAATACATTAAAAGTACATTAAATATTATCTTCCATATTTTTAACTCTATTTTTGTTAATATATATTTAAAAATATATAGTCTATATATATTTTTCATTTATCCTTATATAAATCATGAAACTATATTTTTAAAAAAATATTTAATGCAATAATCTCATGTATATTCCTTAGATAAATCCACACACAGGGTTTCTTTCTATATGTTAACTACATAATGATCATGTCATTACTCAAAAAAAATTATAGTCCAATTAATTAAGAATCACTAAAAATATAAATTTTAATTTCTCATTAATTAAAACAAAAAAATATATAATTACACGTCAGTATTTTTAATCCATGATAACATTTATCGTATTCCTTTTCCAAAATGAATTTTACTCACGTTTGTTTTAACATTATTATTGTTAATGATACCTATAATTTTTTTGTTGAACATATTTATAGTAACCAACTGGTTAATGAAATCATCAAATATCATTAAAATTTTATGTCATGACCACACTTCCACAAAATTAGTTATAACATGATCAACAGTGCATCCATGGCTGTAAACAATATTACAATATAAATAATTTTCTTACTTACAAAATTCAAATTTATGTAATTTTCAATAAAAAATGTTTTAGTTTAATTTTTACAATATAATAATTATTTGATTATAAAGATCCTATTAAAATTTAGAATAAAATAAATGACATATATTTTTAAAACCTTAAATTTTTTCAAATACAAATTGTTTCCCTGTTTATATGTTTTGTCAATATAATGGGATCATTTCATAATACAAAATGAATAACCACAAACTCAAAATGGAAATACCTTGTATAAAAAATTTTCCTTAGAATTTCATATTCTATAACATTGACATAATAATATAATAATATGATTTCTATATTGTAAATCACTAATTATTTATAAGATGATATAAAATTATCCAATATGATATAAAAAATATGTTATGTTAATATTAATATTATTTCATGATAAAAAATTAATGAAATGACACATATAACCACACCTATTTTAGAAAAAAAAGATATCTTATTGGTGAAGTACTAGTATAGGTGAAACACTAATTAAGAAAATCATTTAAATACCTGTTCAATCCCATTAGCATTTTAATGTAATTTGATAATTTGTTTTTTCAATTTTATTATGACTAATAACTCATTCAATAAGTAATTCAATCTACTCTAGATTAAAAAAATTATATTATCCAGACAAAAAATGAATAGAAATTTATTTTCCACAAACATATAATTTAAATAGTTCCCATATTTTTAATGATAAGTGCAATATATAATTACATCCCATATCTAATCAACTTTTCAGATTCATAATAAGTTATCAAATGAATTAATTCATTATTAAATTGGAATTGGTACTAATTTTTTTTATTCATATTGAATTCATTATTGATTAAATATATTTCATCACGATGAAACCAAATCCAATCCACAACCAAAATTACAAACATCAAAATAGAGGGTAGGATAATATGATTTTTAGGATTTTTTTTTGAAAATATGATAAAATGAATGTTCCTATAAGTCATTGTTTCTGTGATACCTGTAAATTTTGTTATCCACATTTCAAATATAAATTTTATGAGGTGACACATTAAATTTATAACAACATTTTCCAAAAATAATATAATTTATAGACAACAAATCATTAAATACAAAGATGAAATAAGGGTAAATGTGTATCATAGAATTCATTAAACCCGTCAGAGGTATAACATTTAGTATGGTAGTATAAATTAAATTTGTAACTAACTTCTACATATGATATTGATAATTAATATTAGTTTGGAATGTATTTAAGTCCATATCATTACAATTACCCAGCTCACAATAATTAAATCATTTTACGATAACATTATAATTATTTCACATTCAATTCCCATATCTAATTTCTTTTTTGTGACTTATAAGATATAATTAGTGTACAATCCAATAATTATTTTATGATCCATTAAAATATTCCTTGAAATATCATATAGAAAATTTCTAATATATTTGTGGACAACATATATATTTAATTACTAACTAACTCTCTATTTCATTATAATGTACCACATATTATTACTAATATCACGAGAGGAATAAATATTATTAAAATCCAACTCAATATTTTCATAATATATATCATCATCCTCAGAGATTTCAAATTATTGAAAATCTAATGGTCACCAAAAATTCAATTTTTCACTAATCAAAAATACTTTAATTTTATATTCACAATCTATAATTATATGATATTCAAAAATGGATCTTCTAGAGATATATTATTTATATGATATGTATTATTCTTCTTTATTTTTCTTCAGTTATGGAAATTTCTATTCCGTTCTTAATCAAAAAACATTAGAGAATCATTTATCATGTAAAATGTACTTATGGACAATCATGTATGTGGTATCAATTTCATTTTTCACTATTTTATTTGTTTTTATTGACCATTATTTATTAGATAAACCCAAAAACTATTAAATAATAATATTTTTTTATCTTTTAATAATCATCCAATGAAGTAATATGTCTTCTAATAAGAATTTATTCATATTTCAACATTTAATTAGTCTAATGATCCTTTAATATATTTTGTGTTATATTTCATGAAATACTCACTATCTATTATGTGACACTATAGATAATATATTTAATCTATTTCATGGATTAATATATTTATATCTTACATTATATGAAACAAAACAACAAAAAACTACTAATACCATAATTGAAATATTTTATGTTACTGATTCAGAAAGATATTATGGGTCTAAAATTTTATTACACCAATCAACTTACTTATACGATTGAAAACAAAAATAAATATAAATAAATTATATGGGCCGAAAACTAATTCATAATAAGTTTTATAAAAAACTATAGAAACAAATTATTATATCATATATAATTATTTTATGAACATCCCAAACATTGATTCTATCCCGCCCATTTCTTTGATATAAATAGTAATTACATGTAAAATAAACAATAAATTATAATATGGTTTAATATATAATATTTATGTTTTATAAATTACCTGTAAGTTTTTGTCTTAGAGTTATATAGATTTGTAATTCCATTAAATATCAAAGTGGGAACTTCTAACCGATGTATAAGTTGTGAAACAAATAGATCAAAAAATTTACAACCAAATTTAATTTGGTATATATTTATATATTCATTGATGGTTAACCAATAATTATATTTTTATAGTTCATAGATGTCTTTATATACAATAAAAATATTTTTAAATGTCCCCTGATAATAAAAATATATATAAGATATATAAACATAAAGGAAGACTATAACTCCCATTAAAAAAAGAATCACATAAAAATGATTCCCTATATAAAGAAAGAATTTTATTGAATAAAATTAAAAAAAAATATTATAAATTCAACCATTATTCAAATAGAACATTTAAAACCCATATAAAAGAATAAAAAACTATGATGATATCTTGGTAAAACATTAGAACCCATAAATGTGATTTTCCTTGAAAGAAATTATATCACTTTTAAAAGCATTTATACCTTATTATTAAAATTAAATATATTTAATTTTATAATAATTTAATATATATATATATATAATATATGTAAAAACCTTGATAATTTATATTCCCCACACATTGTCACTTATGTTTCATCTGTATGGACTACCTCATAATTTGTGAACTCCAGTCAATATTTCTGTTCAAAATTTATCCTTTACCAATGCATTAGAGTTCTATATCATGGGACCAGATATCATCAATTTATGTATCTAAGAATCATTATATGAAAAAAAAATATTATTTTTTTATTTTTCTATATGAAGTACAATTTCAAAACATAGTCATAATATCTATCAATTATATCAAAAAATTAGGATAAATATTATTATTTTAGAACATATTTTTTAAAAACCAAAAATGTTAATAATAAAATTGTAAATGAATAATAATATAAGAACAATTGATATATTTTTAGGAATAATTACATGATATGGGAGTTCTAGTTGTTCCAAATGGTTCATAATCGATAAATTTTAAAAAAAAGGCCCATTTTCTTCTATAAAAAGTGACAACATTATACATTAAAAATAAATTAGAATATTACCTCTTAATAAAATAAAATAATATCTGAACTAATCATTATGTATTTAAAAATCATTTAAATATATCAATGAAATTATTTCAATTTTTTAAAAATATACAAGAAGGAAAAAGTTTTTGGATGAAAAATTATTAAACATACTTTTAATGAAAATCCATTATCTCAAGTCACAACATATCATGTCTATATTTTATATTCAAAATTAATAAATTGATTTTGATTTTTTACATTTTTAAGTAACCTTTTAATAATATTTTCACACTTATAATTCCTTTTATTTCATTTATATGTTAATTTATTTTGTTACTAAATAAGTTAAGTTTACGTATGACATTTTTAGGCCATCTGTTCTAAAACTAATTTTTTGTGTTGACTATGGTGAACGTATTGATTTTCTATAGTCATTAAATCCGTAAAAATGATACCTAAAAAATATTTAAGCGTAAAATTATCTTCAATAAAAAAATATTGTTGTAGATAATGAAAAATGAGACACATAACATCTTGGGGGGAGTCCACACATTTTCATGTCTAACATTATTATTTTCCATAAGCTGGTAGAGTAAGAAAGAAAACATAATATTATATTTTGAAAATATGATTTATGTTGAAAGAAATTAAAAATTCATATGTTAAATTATTTATTATATCTATCCATTTTCGGTCATTATGAAAAAACATATCGCTTCATGGGGGCAGTAGTCAACATGAATGAATGAGTGACATTTTCATTTTTCATCTGATGGAATGGAGGTAAAAAAATTGTTTTTAAATTAATTTAAATAAACATTATTATATTTTATCCAATTATTTAACTATAAAATAATTGTTATAAAACAATTTATTGATATGTATTTTGAAATAATCCTTAAAGAAATCAGTTTCGTATGATACATACTCTTTTGATATCTTCATTCAAATTACAAATTATTCTATATAAGAATTGTATTTTGAAAATATTTGTTGCACTATAAGGTATGAAGTATGGAATCAACGTAATTTTGGAATCCCTTTTTAAGATATAGTGAACAATTTATTTTTAAATTTGAGGATAAGAGGATAACTTTTAAATGTGGGAGGAGTACCAAACCTTTAAATATTATGTAGATTAAAATAAATTAAATGTATATTAGAATGAAATTCAACTCAATTCATAAAATTATTAAATATAGGATTATCTATGGTATAATTAAATACAATAAATGATTATTATAAATGTTTTATAGATATTAACCATAGTATAGATTATTTATCCATCCTTTAAAACTGCATACCCTTGTTGTGGTAAAAAAAAATTAACAATGGTTTAAATTTATTATGAAAAAAATGAAATTTAAATAATTATGAAATCCAACAATGGTTAATCAAATTGTTGAATATTATTTCAAAGAATAATTTGATAAAATTAGAGAAGAAACATTTTAATATATGTGAAAATAATTCCATGGAATCCAATTTCATAAAAAATTCCATTTATGAATAAATTTATTTTTAACAAATATTATGTATCATGTC
Organism: Viscum album; assembly: GCA_963277665.1. NCBI lineage: Eukaryota > Viridiplantae > Streptophyta > Magnoliopsida > Santalales > Viscaceae > Viscum > Viscum album. Next base: position 1,186,914,005 of record OY728122.1, read on the forward strand.
AGTTAAAATGATATTAATGATATTTAATTAAATATAATTAGTCTTATTTGGATTTTAAACCCAAATAAATAATAATATATCTTTATGAATACATGAATACAAAAGAAGATTTAAAAAGTGATTTTATTTTTTTGTAAACATTACTTAAATATCTAAAATGATGAAAATTAATTTCTAAAATAAAGATCAAATATAAATATGATATATATTTATTCATAAATATAATATTTTTCTATAAAAATGGTTTCATAATGCATTATTTAATTTTTATATCATGATAATATCATAAAAATAATTACTTTATAAACATATTTATTGTCCACCAAAACCCTCAAAATTAGTCATATAAGGACCCGATAATAAAAATAAGATATTCTCTTGAATATGATATATTATTGACATAATTTTGTTGCCAAATGTCTTTTATTTATATAATGATATAAATTTAGGTCATAAATCTATCATAAAACCCCATATATTACAATGTGAAAACAACTAATTAGTATCCCTTTTTGTCATGAAATAATTCATTAATATATAGCACTACTTCATTGTAATTCTTATCATCAAAGAAATTATCTTATCCTAATTATTTTCACTAATAATCAATAATACCATTGAAAAAAATTATACAACGGATAAGAAAAAAATTAATAGTAAGTGAAATAAATAAAAATATATAAATAGTTTATCCATTCGTAATTTATAAGATATTTACTTTTATTATCAAACAAATCTTCTTCAATAACCAAAATATTATATAAAAACATGCATAATATATACTATATAAAATAATAACAATCGAAAGTATTATATGAATTTATTAAAAACTCATACTATAATTCTATCAATGTTATACTTTTAACCATCAGAAATTATCATATACATTACCTTATACACAATTTTATTATCTTACCTTGGGGAATCCTATGATTCCCATAAAACGACATGAAATTCTAGGTAATACATGTAGGTAACATGAGTCATCATTTTTATATCACTCATATATATTTATTGATCATCATGATTTTTAACTGAGTAACAATCATTGTCCCACATAAAGTATATGTCATAATTTTTTAGGAATTAACCATTTATGATATATAAGGGATAAAACTCATTGTAAACATCCAAATATGATTCTTTCCTAATTAATTAGATATCTATCAGTGTCTGACCTATCCTTGGTTTATAATATAAAAACATTTCATCCTAAATATTTTCCATAAACCATATATTAATCCTGTCACATAAAATTATGCATCATAATATCATCATTTTAACCAATAAGAGATAATTATCAGATATTGATATATCCTATTCAATTGAAAATAAATTTAAATATAAAATTAAATAATTAATGGAAGAATGGGTTTTCATTGGAGAAAACATGGATTATTATGAATTAACTCAAATATTAAATTATGGTAAATGTAGTGGAAATAATCATTTTCACTATATATGTTAAAATACAACAATCCTTTTGTCCATCGTAAGGAATGTCACAAAGGTTTGTAAAAAGTTTATAATTGAAAAAAAATTGAATGATTAATAATATTTAATATATTAATCATTTTTTTCAATATATAAATATATAAATTAATAAATTGTTTTAAATATATGTACATGAATGAAATTGAGTTGGAATGAAAGCATTAATAGTGGACTTATAAAAGGAATTACCTTACCTTAAATATGAGTATTGATGTCAATTACATATAAACCTAAATTATAAACTAATTCTAACGAATTATTTTATATATATCCATTTTATTTATTATTTTTAGGTTTTTATATATTATTATACAATAATCAACTACACAATCAACTATGTTTACGTTAGATGTTTGAGGTAATTTGTCATTTATGTCCAAAATGGATTGGGTATGATTTTCTGGTCTATGATTCCACTATTACATAATATCTTCAATTATAATAATAGAAAAATAATCCTATTATATATTAATTATACTTATAAGACCAATAATTGATAAGGGTTGTGAGAAGTGAACTCATTTACAATCAGGGATATGATAGGTTGTACATAAGCATCTGTAATATTTTCCTTTTTTATTGATCAATTTTTTAATGAAGGAATAAATTTATATGTAATTAAATAATTTTAATTAAATAATATTTAATATATTTTAACATTAAATGTAGTTATATTTGTCATTTGTGTTTTGTGTTAGTGAAAAATGAAGTACATCAGTACATAGAGGTGGTAGTACATATGTATACAAAAATAACATTATTATTTTTTAATGAAGGGATGGATATGTAAGTAATTGTTACATTATTTTTGGAATTATGAATATTTCATGAATATGAAATAGATAATATAAATCCATCTTTACATATATATGTGATATATGGTGATGGAAAATGAATTGCATTGCTTCCCTAGGTCGTAACCTCGATTATAAACAATAATATATTCCTTTTACATATTTCAGAGATTGTATATAGATGTACGTTTTTACAAAAATAAATTATAATATAATTATATAGGAGTAAATTATCATTTTTTTAATAATCAATTTCAAGGTGTATCTTATGGAGGTTTATTAATAAGTAAAACATAAATAGCCAGTCATTAAATATTCTAGTTCTTCAGAAACGATCATTTAATTTACACCATTAGACAATTATATTTGGAATCATCACTCATACATGGATTATTTAATGTGAAGATGAATTTATGGAGTTGATTTTATTTTGTACTAGATAATCCCATAATCTTTTTACGTATAATTAAATTAAAATAAGGGGTTCCATTTTATAAGATAGGAGAGTGGAATTATTTTACATTTTTTAAATGTTAATTAATAAAAATTAATATTGATGAAAACATTGACAAAAATTGATTATATTAAAATATAATATTAAAATGTGTAAAAATAGAATAATATAAAAACATTTTTTTCATGATTGGATCATATTAATATCAATATTATGTTATTGTAACCCTTTATTAACCCTTATAAAAACATGTTGATATCAATGCTTTTTACTTTTTAGTGATTAATATATATAAAATAAAAATGGTGATGGAAAATAAAAGGAAAATGGTTGATATATTAAATTTTATCATTATAATTTGTCTAAAAATGATTTTCTTAAAATTATTATATCATTTAATAATTTATTAATCATTCTAAATTAATAATAATTGTAATTTTTTAAATATTAATTTAATTTCAATTTTAAAATTAGAAAACATAAACAAAATCATTTAAAATGATTTAAAAAATATATATTATTTCATACTTATAATCAAAAATCATGTAACACAATTATCCATTAAATCATGTTCTGTTTTTCATTTATTAATCATTTTTTTCATTCTTATTTTAATTGATAAATTACTATGATAGTGATATAAAATATTTAGTACAATTTTTTATAAAAATTATAATTAAGTAACATTGATAAAAACATTACATGGATTAAAAATTAAAACATCCTGTGGATCATAACAAAAAAAATTCCCCTATGATAATATAATTATATTTATTAAAATAAAGTGTGTATTTTTTCACATGATAATTATTACAAAAATAAAAATCATGTCATAATGGAACAAAAGGATCATATATTCAAATTTCCAGTTATTTTTATGATATATTCATATATAATTAATTTAGATCATGTTTTTTGTAAATTTTATAGTCATTTTAATATAATTTCTGTCTATATTTACACAAGTTACCCATTAACATCGCATCAAAATCACTATGGATATTATTCAGAACAACTAAAAGTACAAATCACTTTTCCAAATTTCATCCCATGGATTCCCAATATGGAATAAATTATTCATTATTTAAAACAAATAATTTTTTATTATGAAAGTAAACTGATAAAACATGTTGAAAAATAGTTTCTTCTAAAAAATAACAGTTTTAAGCAATTATTTACCAAATTAATTTGTAAAATTAATTTCAAAAATTAAAATTATGTTTGTTTAAAATAATATAACTATAAAAATTTTAAAAAACGTACAAAATATAATTTTAAAATAAAAATATTTTAAAATAAACTTCATTTTAATAGATAAATCATTATTTTTCATATTTAACTAAAAAATCAATTGTTTATATAAATTATTAAAAAAACTAATCTAATAATAGTTTTTTATTTATGAATTAATATATGATAATTATTTTTTAAAATTAAAATTCTATAAAATTGTGATCAAGATATTCAATACAACTATATACAACATGAAAATCCAATTTGTTTAAAAATAATACATTATATATTTTTAGTATATTTTTTATAGTATTCAAATAATAAATATTACTCAATAAAATTACAATTTTAAATATTTATTTTACGTGAAAATCATTTATTCTAAAAAAATTTGGTTTTACATTCTCCCCTCCTTTTGGAAATTTTTCCCTCACAGTTGTATTCACTAATTAAATAAGAGGGGGTATTGTTATATAATAGCATTATCATATTCTCAAGTTTCTTCATCATCCTTATGATTTTTTCCATAGGAACAACACATGATGAATTATATTATCCCACAACAAAATATCTCCACAGACATGAATTTCAAAAGGATATTCCTTTTATGAATTGTTATCTTCAAACTGAACTACATCTGCAAATATATCACTAGATAAATCCATCACATATTTTCATAACGTGAAAACATTACAAAAAAATTTTATTTGTGAAAAAATCAGAGATAAGGAAACATTTAATATAACTAAAAAACAATTAAAATATTTCATATATTCAATTAACACAATTAATAATCATCCCCTTTTGAGGAAAATGAATAAATTTTTAAAATGTAGTTTCTTTACAAAAAAAATTCTCTCAACTCAAAATAATAAATATGCATATGATAATCTACATATAATTTTATCTTAATATTATTCATAATCATATATTACAAATCCAAATTCACTTTTGCAACTATTTCATGTACCAACTTTTATTTCATGAACAGCGTATACCCTATGTGTAATGACTCTAAAATTTAGTGCATTAATTTTAAATATTACAATGATTAAATTCACTAATAGACATAGAGATGTCAAGGGATTCTGAGGCCTATTGTTTGTAGAAAAAATTCTGGAATAATATTAAGATATTGAATTGAACATGGGGAGGGTTTTATATAAAATGTTGAATAACATCTACCAAGTTAGATGGATATGAAATATAATGGAACCGTGGTGTTCAGAACTATAGTTTCACCCATGGTGTGACCCAACATAGGTCATAGCATGTTGATTTTGGAATTTCATCACATAAGCATAAATGGAAAAAAATAATAAAATTTATTTTATTTTCTTCAGACGATGACACAATGATTTCCCATTTAAAATTATTCTTGTGTCAGAGATACATGGTAGCCTTAAACACAAGAATCCTCTAGAGACATTGGAGAGAGATTTACAGAGAATCATCTCACGTATTTGGTGGTGAAACCTAGAATCGACGATTGAAAATCACCGATATTGACATATCTCAACAACATTGATGACTCAACGATTTTTATTCATTAGTGTGGTATTTGAATCAAGATATAATTTTTTAATTTTTTTCCTATCCTTCTTTCCTTTGATGAATGTGGACTAATTGACGAACAAATTTTCCTGTAGATTGATCGTATTTTGGTGATGAGGTCATTCATTAATATTTTAAGAGTGATATATTTTTTGAAGATTGTTTTTTGATTTTTTAATCATTCTTACAGAAATAAATTGATACTGTAATGAACAATAGAAACAATTAATTCCTCTATATTGTTCATTTTTCTTTTCTAATTCATTTATTGTTCATCACAGACAATAATTTAGTTCGTCGTTCGATACTAGAGTGACAGATAAATAATTTCATGGACATTTCATTGCACCAGGATATGATATTATATAAGTATACATGGTACAATACAACATAGGTGAGAAAATGATGATGTTTGATGAATCTAAACATTCTGAAAACCCCCTTTCATTGAGCGAGGTGTGTGGAAACAAACATAATTGAATTTTCATGTTGATTGATGGACCATATCTCATCGATTCGATGTTACAAATGGGAAAATACATTTGATCAATAGCATAGAAGTAAAAGGTCAACTGTAATTTGATCCTTATGATTGGATGCGGTGTGCAGAGGATGAATATGGGTTTTCTGGAAAACCTGATACATAAGTTATATAGCCCCAACTATATGGAGTGTGTCACGCAGTTCAATGACTTGGTGTGTATCCGAGGAGTAACACAAACATGGGGTTTAATACATGTGTTGCCTACATTGAATGTACCCCCCCCCCCTGCCACATGGATTGGCCTAGACTAGTTCCATGTGAAGAATCGTGTAATAGTAAGTCGGCAAGGATACAGAGGGTGACACTGTGTATTAGCACACAACCAAAGTACACAAGTGGACCCCGAATGAGAGGAAACGGTTTGTAACCATTCTACAAGTTGTTTACCATTCTTTTAAATGACCCAGTTTTGAATGAATTGTGATGTTGTGCTCAGTTAGTACCTGAGGATAAGGGGAACTACATGTGACCCCAGTACACGTCGTGTACGCCTTCTAACATGGCTTGATCCACTTTTTCTCTGTATCATGGGAACATTTCATTAGGTTGATTTCCCTTCCATGTTTTATATAATAGTGGGTATGAATCATTTTATACTCATAAGAATATTATCCATTAAATAATTATTCCTATATAATGTTTTTAAAATCCACAAAGAGGATTCATGCAGGATCCTCTATTCATTCATCATGCCCTAGGTGGAGTTCTTGGTATCGATGTAACCAACACTAAACGGGCACTGATCTTTTACTTAGTGGGTTAATCCATAATGATTTGTTGGTTTCACCTAATTACCATATCCATGATCATTATTTGGGTATCAAATTTCTTTTTCGATCAATCATCATATCATTCACATGGTGATACCTGAATAGAAGTACCTCATAGATAGATGTCATCAGTATTATCAAAATCATGAGTGTGTTCTCCCGTATGAGTACATCACTGAATATTCGATCAGAATTCCTAGTGCATATATATAGTGTATGTGACATACCTTTAGACTATGATTCATGGATTGAGTATTTCTATATATTGTTTTTATATGAAATTTATACATATACCTATGTAGAACCGACTATAATTTCCACTATTGTATTTGTTTTTTATTTTGGGTTCTCTTAAAAATTATTATTATAATCACTCCTACATGAGCTTTTCCAACATGTTCCATGTATTTTTTAGATAATCAACCTTTTAACAGAGTCCTAGGTGGACCATAACCCAGCAATTATTAGTGAGACTGGGAATACTGGGGTGAGTTCCTATATAATTATGATTTTATTCCAAGAACCATATAGATACAACCATCTGATCTCTAAAACAAAAAATTGTACCCCTATCATGTTTCCAGCCATAAATGGTCTCCCCACCATTGTGTTTTGAAATTATAACCAGGCATTCTGCATTAGATGTTTCTGCTTATTTGATCATATTTAAAAAATCAGGAACAAGTGTACCTGAAAAGAAAACAACAACTTCACCTAATTCTTCACATTCCACATGCATGTCGGCTAAGGCCGACATCAACTGCCATCTGTCTGAAGATTCTTTCGCTAATTGAGCATATGACTTTCTACTAAATTCATCCACCACTGAATTCACTTTTCCTAATGTGTACATCAAGTCAAATTCAAACATCTAGAGATACTCCATCCACCTCCTTTGTCTCAGGTTCAAATCTCATTGTGAGAAAATGTGTTTCAAGATTTTTTGATCTGTAAACACAATAAATTTCTCACTAAAGAGATAATGTATCCATTTTTTTCAATGCATGGATGCCTACAGCTTATTCCAAATCATGTGTTGGGTAATTCTTATCACGTACCCTCAACTTCCTTGAACTATAAGAAACCATAGGGTCTCCTTTCATGAGAACACAACCCAACCCTGATCCTGAAGCATCACAATACACCACATACCCCTGTCTTGATGAAGGAAAGATCAATATGGGTGACGATGTAAGAATAACCTTCAGTTCCTGGAAAGAATTGTGACATTCTTATGTCCATTTGATTGGAGCATTATTCTTTGTCAGAGCTATCATTGGTGATTCTAGTCGTGAGAAATGACGCACAAAGTGTCGGTAGTAACCAGCTAGACCATGAAAAATTTGTATCTGGAACACATTATTTGGTTGTTTCATAGAGATAACTGCTTCTATATTTTTAGGATCAATAGAAACGACTTTCTCAGAAATGACTTGGCCATGGAAATGTACGTCCTGTATCAAAAAATCACACTTTGATAATTTTTCATACAAACGATGATCTCTCAAGATTTGTAACACTTTTTTCAAGTGCACCTCATGATAAGCCCTTGTCTTTGAATACACCAAGATATCATCCAAAAAAACACAAAAAAGAATAAAGATATCGATTAAATATCTGATTCATCAATTCCATGGATATCCTTGGTGCATTCGTTAGACCAAAAGGCATGACTACATATTCGTAGTGTCCATATATACTTCTGATAGCTGCCTTTGGAATATCCTCCTTCCGAACTCACAATTGGTGATATCCAGATCGCAAATAAATCTGGGAGAACAACTGATCTCCCCTTAATTGATTGAAGATATTATCAATGCATAGAAGTGGATATCTATTCATTAACATAAATTGGTTAAGCTTATGATAAGAAACACACAACTGAAGAGTTCCATCTACCTTCTTTACAAACAACACTGGTGAAACCCATGGAGAAGTACTTGGTCAAATGAATCCCTTGCATTCCAGCTCCTCTAACTGCACATTTAATTCCCGCAACTCTATTGAAGACATCCTATAAGGTGGAAGAGAAATAGGACTGGTCCACAGAAGGAGATCAATTGTAAAATCCACTTCCCTTAGAGGTGGTAACACTGGGAAGTTTTTGGGAAAGACCTATGGAAATTGGTCCACAATAGCTAGAAAACTATTTTCCTCAATCTCTTCCATTGATTCCAAACTAAATTCTACCAATTGGTAAGATATTGTTCCCACCATTGGTGCCAACAAGCTCTTTGCACATTTATTTTCCATCCTCTCTCCTCTAAAGAGATGGTTGATGCCTTTCTCAGTCATGAATATAACCATTCTACTATAATAGTTGATGTGATCCTTAAGCATTTTCAACCAATCCATACCCAGGATTACGTCACAGACATCCATGTCCAACATTGAGAAGTCCCAAGATAACTCAGTTTCATCAACAGTTATAGTGAATGCTCAACACACAAAGGTTTGACATTCTTTTTCACCTAGAGGAGTTTTCAGTTTCAAAATAGAAGTCATCATTGCCAGTTTTAAACACAGAAAGTCAACATCATGGGGAGAAATGAAGGAATTTGATGCACTGGTATCGAAGAGCAATTGCACAAGAGAAGAATTCAAAATAATCGTACCTCTCACCGTATATAGTACAACATGATCATCAACAATCATCTACTCAGATCCATAGAAATTGCATTTTCACCACAATTCTCTCCTTATTGCCTTGTCGAAATTTTCATGGTTGAAGAGTCATGGTATTTTGAGAATTACCATAGATAGCTCTGTTATGTTGATGAGACTGACACTACTGTACTCTTCCTTTCAAAGCATACGATGCTTACGAGTCCTGAGAAGTGTCCTGAGCACTAGACCTTGGAGCACACGAACAATAGCACAGAAGATATCCCACCTTGTTTCAATTAGGAAATTCTCTAGTTTGTGCCATACACTCTCGCTTTATGTGGTCAGTCGAACCACAATGAAAGCAACAGGCTTTGCTCTGGGGTCGTGGAGGAAGGTTCACTGATCCCACTGTCCAATACTGATTTCCAATTGCACCATGAAAATAGGTGTCCCTTTTCCACTTATTCTCAGAGGTTGAGTTCCCACCATTTCCTGTATGTATCAACATGCCTCCACCCATCAATCCTGAGATATCACGTTTAGCTACAGTAGCTTTGTTCACCATCTCTATAAAATCCGTAATACAGAGCACTGTAATAATTGGTGGAATTTCTTACCTTTGTCCCGATACGAAGATGCGTGCTTTCAACAATGCCCTTTCCATAAAAAATTTTGAAAAACAGACTAAGTTCATTAACTTAGACATATTCTCAGTGACATAGAGTCTCTTCTGCTTCAAGCTAAAGAAGTCTCTTGTTTTATGGATCTTGAACATGTGAGGGTAGAATTGTTTGTTGAACCATTCTTTATAATACTTCTATGTAAGGCCTTCATCCAATTTAGCATGAACCGCTAAATCCCTCCATTGACATGCAAGATCCTCGAGTATATACATCACCAACTTGAGCTTGAGCTCTGATGATGTGCCGATGAAATCGAAGTTACGATTCATACAACTTAGCCACACCTCCACCTTTTCAGGTTCACTATCACCCCGAATGTTCGGTAGACTCTACTTCATGAACTGGATGGTATAATCCAGATGCCTTGGTTCATTCCTCCGGTTCCACGTACCCACAGCATGAAAATACTAGACAATTCTCTGAACCAGCTCTTGGTTCAAATGTGGTTTTGGTGATACCACATTATCTGCACCTTCTTCGGATTGGTTCCGATGACCTCCACTGGGTGCCATTTCTAAACCAACAACAAACTCTGTCATACTCAGTCTCTAGCAACTGATGGATTATCATTTCAAATTCTATCACATTATCTGTCACAACATTTTCTTCAAAACAACCTTTTTCCCATGTTCAAACTTTTTTGAAAACATTCATCATGCCTTTTTAAAAATCAACCCATTTTCAAAATACACCAAATACTCTGTTTTCATAATCATTCACTTGAATACAATTTATGCATTTTTCGAAAATTCACACCTTTCTCAAAATCCTTACTCATTCATAACAATGAGATATTCAATCCTTGTGGGAAGTCATTCCTCTGCAATTCATGCCATGATCCTCTCATTGGATAAACTGATGAAAATGATATTACCAACATTCTAGAAGTGTATCCAAAACACTTATGTACCCAACACCCAGGTAACATGAAGATAAACAAAACAGATTAGATATCTCCTTTTATGCTATAAATTTCAAGTTCCGACAATCCTACTCCTATCTATGATTTCCACCCGAGGAATAGACAAATTGAATTTCCGCTCCAAGACCAAGAACATCGATGACAACATGTTAGGAAAGGACCGAACAAGCTGATACCATTTGTAATGACCCGCCAATTCTCATTGGATTGAGAGTACAACAAGTCATTACTAGTCCTTAAGAGACATCCCCAAGGCACCAATGGTTGGAAATAAATGTCGATTGGTTTCAATGCAAGTGGGGGACGATTTACCCATTGAGAAATAAACCATCCATAACATCACTAACAGCCACTATATGATGCACGTTAATGAAACAAACAAATCACGCATTACCAAAAGAGAACTACACTATTCCAAAAACCAATACATAAACAACAAAATATCAGAGTACCAATCATAAGACTAAACAAGAGACCCAAAACAAGACAAGACACACTCCACGGATCCACACTAAGCTCCATGCACCAAGCACCTACACAACTCTCATGCATCACCACGAACCACTAGTAATGTGATGCCATACCTTTTCCTGTGTCTTGGAATATGAAATCTACAAAAGAAATAAAGTTCCAAAGAAGGAGTGAGTATAAAAAGCATTAGGTTTTCCCCCAATGACTTCCCTACTCATGACACTAGGATAGAAGAGACAGAAACATTTATATAAAATATTTTATATAAAACATTTTCTCAAAACATTTTATTACGAGATACAACAAGCTTCCTAAACCATTCACACCCAAAAGCATCCAAGTGAAATTGAAACCAATTTTTCCAACAGGTAATTTTTCAGAAAAATAACCATACAAGCTTTAAAACCATTTCACAATCTATCCTTTTTGGCATAACCAACAATTTAAAAAAACCATGAAATCAACCATGCATTCTACGTTATGATAGTTCCATACTAATGAGTGGTTTTTGGTCGATCTAATACATCGTCAAAAGGTAATTGTTTCCCATGTTCCATTACACCTTTGGCACTGACCACAAGGTCATATTTCAACCATGCCTCTTATATATAGTTAACCTATGCCATTAAACATTTGGAACTGAGAAAAAGGTCATATTTCAACCTAGCACCATACATGCAATATGAACACACACCTCATATTCCCATTAATCATGCCAAAACACCCTTTCAATACAAATACCTTTTTATTGAAAACTATTTCCATTAAAACAATTTCAATTCTAAACCATTTTAATAAAACTCCCTTTTTATTGAATACCAATTCCATAAAAGTCATTTCAATCTCAATACATTTCAATAAAACACCCTTTTTATTGAAAACCCAATTTTCATCAAACCATCTACAATTTCCGAAAACCCATAATTTAAAATCTATATTATAAATTTAACATGCCAAATAACTTTGCACAAAAATTAACCATGATTTCTCAATATCATCAAAACCATAAATACTCACTAAAGAATATTTATTCTATGCTTTTCACAATAAAATTCATTCAACTAAACCAATTTGAATCTATGACAATTAATTATAGCAAGAGGAGTCGAGAGTGAAGCCTCCTACCTCAAAGGATTTCATGAAAACCACAACGGTCGAAGAACGATCAAGAAACCCGGGTCAATTCTCCATAAACATGCCTTAGATTACTAATCCTAATACGATCAAGACCAAATATCATCATATTTGGAATCCACACACACAGATCTACCCATAACAGGCATAGATCTAAGAAACCGATAGAAGAGGAGAAGTATATCTTAGTATATCTAAGAAACCGATCAAGAAAGTTGAAGAACGATCACATACCTCAAGAATGATTCTTTGATTCCCCAAGAGAATCCTCCAGATCACCTCTAGAATGATGGGAGAACCCTATTTGGCATTAGGAGAATCACATCCCATGTTAGGGCCGCTTATGAGCTTAAACGAGGCACCTAGTAGAAAAAAACTGGTGAGATCCACATTAATAGGATCTCATTTAAGTGGTGGATGGATTGCTCACATGGTTAGACAAACCATGCGCTAACCATGTATTAGAAACTACCTCACCCACCCTTCTCGCACAGCATGGCCACACAGTTTAGACAAACCATGCGCCGCCTGTGTGACTTCCCCTTTTGCTTCAATACTTCATTCCTTGTTCTCCCGAATCTCCCATTCATCACCCTTAACATTAGAACCATTAAAATAATCAAGAAAGTGTTACATACCAGAAACTGGGGGCACTATAAAAATTAGTTCATTTATAATTATAATCTCTGGTTATAGGATCACGATATCATTTCAAATACTAATTTTGGTTCAAAAACAATAAGGAGATGTTAATGATCCTTCATTACTAAAATTATTCATTTTCTAAAATGGAAAATATTTTACATTTAAATATAAATTCTTTTGAAAATAAATAATGGGGGAAGAATAAATATATTTTTCACCAAAATACTAAAAATTACCCATGTTTAAAAAATAAAAGTGGGGGAACCTATGGACTAAAAACATTCTCTTGAAAACATATAGAGAAGATAATATTGTTCTTGTCATATATATCTCTAGTATCACATAACATAATGTATATTTAGAATATGTTAACATATTAATTCTATTACTAACAATACATTTATTGTAGTGTGATATGATTTTAATGAAGGAGATGTTGAGCTGATAAAGGGCCATCATGTACATAGTAGAAGAGATTTATATATTGAAGTTAATAAACAAGAATTTTTATTTAGAATAGTTATATTTGTTATTCTAATGAGAATATTAATGGTGTTCTATATTATAAAATGAATTTTGTGTAATTTCTATTGTTTTTAATGAATTATATGGTTTTATGTTTGATTTGAAAAAGTTATGAAAAAAGTATCCATCTATAAGGAAAATGATGGATGTAGTACAAAATCCCAGGGGTAATAAATTGGTCCCACAACTCTTTATTATATTTTGTATGATGTTAGGATATTACATGGTCAATTTAGTTTAATTATATAAGAAAACTACAAGTGTATAATCTATAATATAACATGATTTTAGTGTAGTAAGAAGATGCTTTCCAACATTTGGTATGATCCCTGTAGAAATATTACATGATAATATTTTATTACAATATAAATTTCCACATGGTATGGATTATTAAGAAAAAAGATAAAAATATATTTTAGTTTCCTAATAGATTAATGGATTATATATAAAAATTGTCACACATATTATTATCATATTTGGAATTTTACACAATTTGTCCAACTATTGATTTTCAACCCCTTTCAGGTGTGTTATGATTAATCTCATAGAAAATGAAATTGGTATTATAGTGAATTTTACATCTGTTTGGATATAAATTTTATTTTCATAATGGTGTTTTTATTAGATTACATGATTTTAAGTGTTAATATTTATTCTGATAAGATTTTATTTGGGAAATATTCCTCTATCATAGTTATAGTTTATGTTCAATATTATCCTTGAAAAATGAATAATATAAAGAATAATGGGGATATGAGTGACTAATATAATATTACTCAATGATGAATGATGTGAAACAAATATTGGATGGTTTTCAATGTTATGGTTCAAATTAATTTGTCATAATGACTCATCCATGTTGAAATTCAAGTTCTGTCATTTAAGAGGATGAATATATTTAGTCATTTGAAATCAGTTATCATGATTTTATGGATTATCTGATGTAATGTCATGGAAATTTTATGAATCATTTTTTTGAGTTTATTTAGTGATAAGAAGATGAGAAAACACATCTAATATTAATATACTTTTCTAATTAATAATATACAAGCCAAAATGTATAAATAAATTTGCATCCACTATAATGTAGTTAAATTTAGATATCAACATATAATATATTATAATGGAAAACAAACTCTAGATAACGAATATTTATTAAGGATTGTTGATTGGAAAAAATAATTATCTAAATCTTGCGAATAGTATATCAATGCATGAGAATATTTATATAAATAATCTCACGATGGATAGAAGCTTCATTGGAGGTGATTCCAAAAATATTAAATGATCATGTGAATTATTTATAAGTATTTAGAATTAGACATAATGAACCAATTAAAAAATGGAATATGAAGAAAAATTAATTTGATATGATAATTAATATATTTTTCTAAATAGGATGTCCTTAACCCTAGATGTTAAATTGAAAAAACATTAAATTACACATTCTTGATGCACCTAATATGCTAATATTAATGTTTCTTCAATGAAATATTATATTATTTTCCCTCCCAAAAATTACTCATGATAATTGAAAATATATTTTTTTATCATTTAGAGATGCACAAATCAGTGGAATATCATAGTAGTTAAATAAACAAAATCAATGATATTTGAAATAAATATGTCTCATCTATTTGAGTATATATAAAATATTAATTAGGACAAAAATATATCTGAATTATGTTATAAAACCTATAACTTTTTCAATAGTTGATTTGGTGATATCACAAAAATTGATTTCCATAAATTGGGGTTCCAATAAAAAAATTAACATCATAAATAAATATTTACAACAGTATGTTTAAAAATAAGGTAGTTTTAGAGTTAATCATGGTTCTTCTAATATATCTAGAAAATGGATATGAGGTGTTGAAATTATATGTTAGTATGTAAAACACTATATAGACATAATACAAGGTGGTAATGATGAATCAAGAAATAACACTTTATACATTAATTGGATTTAATAGAAACAGTTAATTCTTCAATAAATATTTGATTTCAATAATATTTTAACATCTACAACTATTTCTACATAAGTGTAACAAAGTAATAAATTTTATTTCCATATACCAAATAATCATAAATATTAATTTTTCTGAAAAAAGTCAAAAATAGAATATCAATAATCAAAACCTGTGATATAATTATGTTATAGTATTTAAATAAAATTATAATTCCATTGAGTGGACCAATTAATATATGATTGAGGGGAGTGATGAAGAATATTTGATTGTAATACGAATGAATATAAGTTTTTTTATTGTGATTCATAATAAAGATTTTGGATTAAATATATTTTTTGAATACTAAATGAGGAATGTATTTGAGATCTCATTTCCTAAAACAATTATTTGAATATAATGAATTCGAATTCTAGAAGAATGAAAGGAATATAAGATAATATTTTCATCACATATATCATGATCTGCTATAAATGTATAAATGATGGTGAAAGAATAAAAAAATGAATCCATATTGTATAATTTGATGAGAAGTTTCATTTAATCAAAATAGAAACATGAGGATAAAAGGTAATCAATGGTTGAAAAACATATTCATATTCATATTGTTAAAGATTATAACATGAATGAAAAAAGAGAAAAAATGAATATATGTTTTTCATTTAGAAATTTTTCTCAACCATTTTACATATATGGATGTGATACTATTGACCAAAAATATTATAATATTATATTGGTTTTGTATAATAAAAATAACTAATTTAATGTGATTATTTAAATAAGATATATAATTAATTTTTTATTGCCTATAATGCATAAACGTACTATCTTTCATTTGGCACATTATGATGTTTCATTATAAAACCACGTGATTTATGTGATTTTTTCCTTTGAATATGTTTCATGCTATTGAATTATTTATTGAAATTCAATAATGACATCCAATGAGTCATGAAATGTTATTTTTATATTGTTGAAATATATTGTTGTTATATTTTCATTTTTTAGATTGTTATTAAGAATAACCGTAATTAATTTAGGATAAATTATTTTTTACTGATTATAAAATTTATTCATTATTTATTAATATTGTGTGAAATAGATATATAATCATATGAATGTATAAAATATTGGTGTCTTTGTGAATATTTTTTATATTGTGAATTATTATTCTAATAAAAAATAAAATCAATCGCTACTGATGAATGATTATAATTAAATTTGAAAACAAAAAAATCCATAAATTATTTAAACATATATATTTTCATTATAATGGAATAATAATAATTAAATAATTATTTTTTGAAAGATATTTTTTAATTTATTTTGAATTTTTTGAACATAATTTAAAATTAATTTCTGTAAAATACAGGATGCCAATATTATAAAATATATTACATTTTTATGAAAAAATGTGTCTAGATTATTTTAGGATGTCGATTTCATCTTTGGTCAATAAGAATAGTAACTTAGGTAAAATATATTTTATTATAAGGGATTGTAGGATGAATGAGGGGTAAACAAAATAGATATGG
Organism: Viscum album; assembly: GCA_963277665.1. Taxonomy (NCBI): domain Eukaryota; kingdom Viridiplantae; phylum Streptophyta; class Magnoliopsida; order Santalales; family Viscaceae; genus Viscum; species Viscum album. Next base: position 1,186,931,337 of record OY728122.1, read on the forward strand.
GTTAAAATAAAAAAATTTAATTTAGAAATTTGTTAGATATGTTTTTTGACCAACCAATATGTTATATTAAAATTTTCGTTAGTTTAGTTTCATGTTCACTTGAATATTTAGATTTATTGTTTTTTATTATATATTTGAAAGAGTTCCAATTACATCGTTTATAAAAAATAAACAGTAATATACAATTATTTTCACCACATGAGACATATAATTCATAAATTATATCGAAATTTTTTTCTCCCCATATCCTCATTCATGATCATTATTTACTGATAATCCTAAAAGAACCATCGAATAATCCTTAAGGTCATTATCCATAAAATATGTATATATTCTTACACCTATTTATCATGGTTAGACTCTCATAAAAAATACACTAAATTGCAATATAACAATCAAAATAATATGAAATAATTTTATATAAGATATTTATATTTTTCATGTTAATATTAAAATAATTTCTTATCTCCTTATCAGGCATTGAAAAATTATTTCATTGATTCTATCTTAATGTAGTCAATAACAATAATGATGTGATGTGATTTTTCATTTCATTTAAAACATACATATATAGTAATAAATATATATATATTTAATATTTATGATATATATTTGATATATTACTAATTTTATATAGGTCATATATTATTTCCCTTCCATTCATTCCATCCATTTAAATTTGATAGCATCAATTTTCTATATGTTCAGACTATCATCTCTCTAAAATGAAGTAAAACCATTTTTCAACATATTATAATATTTATTTTCAAAGTATATACGATAGATAAATATTATAATTATGATATGATTGTTATATGTTATTTGGTATCCATGGTGAATTGAGCATAACCAATGAAGAAAACATGCCATGAAAATAGAACATTTTCACTAGATTATTCCTTTTAATAATAAATTGATGATATGAAATTTTTAAATAATAATTGAATGATATGTTGTATTTTAATTGTGAATATATATATAATATATTCATAAAATGTATAACTATGATAATATATTTTTGAAAATGTTAAATTAAAGATAAAACATGTGGTAAGGGTTTATGTTGCAGTCTCATATAATTTTTGTACACTTTGTAAGTATTATCTATAGAGGGGAATTATATTGTTATTATATTTTTTAAAAATATATTTTCCTATAAAATATTAAATCCAATTTTTTTATTTACAGTCATTTCCTATAATGAGTAACATAAAATTATTGAGAAAATATTTTTCAGAAAAAGAATCTGTATTTTCTCATTGGTCGATGATGGTTTCCATCCTTGAAAAAATAATATAAAATAATTCAATTATTGTATATTTGAATAGAGAAATGGTTTTTTATATACACTATAAAATATATTATTTCATGTTCATTATTTTAAAATTAAAATTAAGAATTTTTTGAATAATTTATTTATGACAACTGCGAAAAATTGTGTTTAATATATCTCTTCTAAAATTTTCAGTACGAATGGATTATCTTCATTAATGGCTATTCATTTCCTTGAATATTTTTTTACATGTACAAAATGATGTAAAAAAAATAAAAATTTTACTCATTATTATTATATTTTTATTTTTATGATAAATAGAATAAATTATAATTCCACGATTTGAATTGAAATATTGAAATTCTCTAACAATTGAAACTTTACAATTTAAAATAAAATAATCTATTGATTTTAATGATCAAATAGTTAAGTTATTTTTGGATACCATAAATTTTAATTCATTAGATATAATTTGATGATGTTTATTTATAAATGATTTTATGAAACACAGTTTTACTAAATGGAAATAATATTTGGAAAAAAACATATTGAATCTTGTTTTTTTAATGACACAGTATATGACGAAATGGTGAATTTTTTTGAAGTATATTTAAAATATAAATTATATTAACTAATATTTTAAAAAAAATTATATTTTGTAACATATATATAATATTTTAATTATATAATTTATCATATTGAAATTATATATATCCCTAATATATTAGTAAATAAATTATATTTTTAGAGGTAATATTTATTGGAATTGGTACTGAACCATTTTATGTATTGGATTACTTCCATTTTATAATCCTTGAATGTCTACAATGAATACAAATTTTAGGGAATCAAGAGTAGAACTTGTGCATGACTATAGTCATTTATGATAACATTGACTAATATATGAATTTTTTAACATTTGTGTATTCAAAATACATGATTCTTACTCATAATATTTGTTATTATGACTCATGATTTAAATTTAAAGACCCATAACTATTATGACTCATTATTTTTTCAATAGTAATATATTTCACTAGTATTCATAAATTATGGTATATTAATTTCTTTTATTGAAATCGATAAGTTAATATCATTTTATCCAATCATTATTCATATTTTTTGATCAGTTGTTATCCCAGGTGGATATCTTTCATGTATTCCATTAATAGGATTATAAGATCAAAATTTATTAAATTTATTATTCCTATTACATAAATAAATGTTGAATATATGATTCTTCATAGAATGGTACAATGATATGTGGACATAATGGGGATATTGAAGAACATTTATTAGATTCGTGGATTATGTATATAGTATATAAAAAAACATGTTTTTTTATAAGGATTATATTATTTTTAAATGTATTGAATTTTAAACTATAATGGTGAATAATATATATGTGTTCTCATATGGTCTCCATAGTTGGTAATAGAGGATGTCTTAGTTATTTTTGGTGTTTATAAATCAATATCATTGCCAAAAACCCTTTGGATTAGTATATATATATAATAAAAGAATGATTATTTGGAAAAGAAGATATCTTGTTGTCTCCTATTAATTACATCAATTTTGAAATATATTCATGTTTATTTGGTTTTGAAAAATGTTCATGGGGTTAAATACCAAACTAATACATGTTCATTAAAAACTCAATAATCAATTAGTACATAATAATTGGGCCTAAGACCACATGTATGGTATAAAACTCCAAAGGGATGTTCTTCAGTTAATTCAAATTCACACTATCTACCATTATGATGAATGAGAAAAAAATATATTGAAATATATAACAATCAATAGTAATATTTTATGAACAATATTTTTAATGGGTTTAATGATGGTGTTATAATTTATGACATCATAACAATGATTTTTTAATCATATAATTACTTATATACTTTTTTTATTTGGGACACCAATTCCAGGTTTTATAAATTTTTCTAAAAGATATAAAATTGATGAAGTGTAAACAAAATTATGTAAAATTAAATAAACATAATAATGGGAGACAAAATTTAATTTGAAATGGGACATGTAATCTAGTGTTAATTCATACCCAAATCAATAAATAAATGAATTCTATAATGATTCATTCATAAAAGAAACACATAAAATGGAAGGAATATCACTATATTGAGTATCTAATAAAAAAATACATATTTCAATAATATATTACAGAGTAATATTGTTTATGATAAATGAATCAATTTTATAGACACTATATTCTTTGTTAATTATGCTCTTACCTAGATATAGATATTTGTATTCTATATTGTTTTAAAGGTTATGTGAATCAGTGGTGTAAACATACTAATAATATGATAAAAAATATGAAATTAACTCCCTGTTCTGGGAAAATATTAATGTGGTATATTCCAATATTTATTTTCCATGAACATTAATCATGATAATTGAAATATATTTTCTATAAAAAATGTATAGGGAATCATAATTATAAAATAACAACTATAAAAACATGAAAAAAAAAAGCATTGATTTCTTATAATTATATCATCAAATATGAAAAAAATTATTAAAATTTATTTAGTGATGTAATTCTATATGATGATTATGAAATTTCTACTAGATACAAATATATAATTTAAAAACTAGTTCTTTTTCTACACAAAAAAGAACTTTTTAATATTGTAATAGTTGTCATGGTGTTATGGTCAAGAAGAAATATATGTAATTTCATTGAAATTTAACTGAAAAAATACATCAATGAAGGAAAATTTATCTCCCATAATATTAAAGGTGTGGATCACAATATAATATAAAATCACATATGAGGTAAATTAAATATTTATTTCTAGAATTGAAGTCCACCAAGAATAATAATATTATTGCAATGTAAAGATAATAACCAATGAATAAACTGAAGACAAAACACAATTGAATGAACCACCCACACTCCAAAATTATAATTGCATGTATTATGAATATTCATCCAACCAATGCATGAAATTGATAACTTATTATTAGATTAATCTTTAAAAAGACTTAATCAAAGATTTAATGGGAAATATTATGCGATAATTACTATTGATATGGGTAATGAGATTGAAGTTTTGAAAGGTATAAATAAATTCTTCAAGAGAATTCAAAATTTTTTAATTGAATTTATTTACACCCAAAAATATATATATTGACTATATAAAATGTATATAAAATCAAAACATGATTATTTAAATTTATTTCATATGGTACAATCTTATAATATTATATTGTTTTTATATAAAATTGTATCTCCATTCAGATATAAGTTTTTTGAAATTTTCATACTATAAATATTTTTATTATCCATTCAAAAAAAAATTAAGTCAAATGAAGCACGGATTGGATGTGATAAAAACTATATAATGTCAATTTCTATGTAAGGTATGTCACATTTTATAATATGTCTCTACTTTTTATAGTCAATCATTGTGAGAGTAAATATGAAAACCCAATAGAAATTATTTATATTTAATGGGTTTAACTACCTAGTAGGGATTAATATTTATAAGAAATTATTCTATAAGAACAATATATTGATTATATGTATATTTTTATAGATTATAACATTAGTATCACATGTACCGATCGGATAATTTTTTTTCATATCTATTAGTATTCTTATATTAAATTATAAAATTCATTATAAATATGTTAAATAAGAAATGATTTTATTTCATAGAAGATTAAATATACATGATTATAATTAAAATTATATAATTAAAATATGAAATGATAAGATCATTTTTTGATTCGTCATGACAAAATTTTCATAGGATGAAATTCTGATAATTTTCTGAAAAATTTATATGTTCATTGAATATTGAAAAATACTTATTTTTATTAAATGTCTTTTAATTCCAACATTTAATCAATTAAAAAGGTCAATATTTTTTAAAATATGGTTAAATTTACCATAATTATTATTTAGTTACATTTAATTCATTTAAAATGTATTTCATCAATATTAAATTGTATTTGTGAATATCATTTTTTGTATAAAAACTGAATTTTTCTGAAATTTGTTTTAATATACACAATGATTCTCGTTTTTAATTAATTAAAATAATAAATAGTTTGTAATGATTGATATTAATTTTATATCTTATAAATCTTAAAATATTAATTTATTCTCATACAATCATTATTATTATTTATATAGTTAATATAAAATCATATGTTTTCATGAAAAATAATCTTCTTTAAATACACCTTGTTTATCCAGTGTGTGTGGATTTTTAAATATAATTTTTTTAAAAAAAATAATAGAATATTTTAAAATGGATTTTAATTATATAATCATTTCATAAATTATATTTATTGAGTTAACTATAATTTTTAGGCATTAAAAAAGAGTTTATGTGATAAAACAAATTAACACAGTACAGGTAAAAATGAAATAGGTTAAAGATAAAAGGTAAAAGACTAAAATACCATAAAAAATTAAATTGTAAATTTATTTTTATATTATAAAGACGATTTAAATAATTAAATATTAATTTAATTTAATTTAATTAATTCCATCCATATGTGATTTAGAATAAATATAGAATAATTATTATTTACTCACTCAAAACCACCTCTCTTCTTTTATAAATACCACTACATTAAGCGCCATGTCTCTTAAAAATCATGGAATATAATCAAACATCTAAAAAAATCAACTCACAACAGTCACCACATTCAATTTATTCTAGTCTAACCCAATGACCAATTTAAAGGACATTAAAAAATCTTTCAAGGAGGTGATATTCAAGAGGTAATATTCTCAAACCACCTATCTTAATTTATTTTTACATAAATTTTCTCATATAATACATCATACATCAATTATTAATACAAAAATTGTCATTTATATTCATGAAATTTATATTTATAATGTAATAATTTTACCTATCTCTTATATTATCTCCTCTAATTCAAACAAACGAAACTATTGTCCAAATTAGTCTTACTAATCGTCTTTATTTAGAAAGAGTATTTTTTCCCTCCATCATGAATGATTATGGAAAAAATATTATAGTTAAGTAATATTTTAATAATTATACTTTTACTTATTCCTTATTCTAAAACTTATATATAGACATAATATTAATTAAAAAAAACTAGTTCATGATAGTATGAAAAAAACTCCCAAATAATTTTACCATATTCGATTAACATTTTTATCAAATGATTCATCATCATAATGAAAATATATATGGGAAAATTTATAAAAAAAATATTTAAATAATTGAATTTTATAACACATTTGGAGTTGTATATAAATTTTACAATAATATCCATAAATTTACTCTTGTGAATAGATAATGAATCCTTAAAATGAGTGCTCCCAGAACAATGAAATCGATCATTTGATGTCTTAAAAATTTCAATAATGGAACTTATTGTAATTATAAAAAAATATAATTTATATTTTAAATTTATTTAGTTATGAAATTAATTAATATAATTTGGTTATAATTTCATTAAATTCTTGTTTATGATTTTTTGATACACTAGTTAGGGGACCCCTCTAACCCACTATATTCATTTCCATTCATGATCATTAATTATTTTATGTTATTGATTTCCAATTACAAATTATGTAATATTGTTTAACACATACTAATTACTATAATTTTTATGTTAAAATGATGTGATATAGCTTTCAGATCCCATTAATCAAATTTATGAATCTTTAATAATTTTTGTTAATCTGCAAAAATGTTTTATGTCTTAATTTTCATTCATTATGAAATATTATTATTTAATGGTCTATATATAATCACCATTTGTTATACAATATTACTAATATTTAAATTAACATTATATTTTAAGTTTTTTAAATTTTTATCACAAATGAGTCATGCGATTCAATTGATCATCATGTGGTAATGGAAATTCATATGTCAAATTAAATTCATTGGGATAAAAATATACATTGCTGGTTATGTCATGTTAAAAATATATGTGATATTAAATTGTTATAATATTATGATATTTTTTAATTTTAATGTTTTATATTTTAGTTTTTTCACATAATCTATTTATTTTTTTACTCTCACTTCACTAATATGATATTTCTAAAAGGTATTTTGATATCCAAGTGTCAATTTAGTTTTAAAAAAAATATAAAATGAAAAGTTAAGAGATTATAAATTATTTATTGACATTATTTTATATAAAAATAAAATAATGGGGTTTCCCATCTAATGTTGGGTGATCCTTTTATAAATTATAATATGGGGTGAACCAAATAGAATCATTTGAGCCTGCAACATCTTATAAGATTTGTTGTCCCTAATGTCATCATGTGATCCCATTACAACCAATACGGTTGGAGGTCGTATATTGTTAGGTTATCCCATTATTCCTTTGGCAGCACCCAGATATCACTTTATTAAATTGATTGAATATTATATTGGGAGATATATATTATGTTACTACAGTTTAAAGGGTTTTGAAATCGGTTTTATGATTTTGATACTTCATGTTTCAAGAAAATTATTTTTCTAACTATGGGGTCTAATGATTTATTGGATTTTATTATTTCACTAATCCAATGAAACTTTTCAGTTTATATGACTTTTAGAGATTTTTTTCTCACCCCTAATTTTTATTGTCTTTTTCACAGGGATTAAGGAAGAGTAGATATAAAGATGATACCCAGAATAAAATTATTATGATTTAACATGGAATGAATTATTTTTTATAATTTTAATTACTTTTTTATGAAAATATTGAAAATTTTTAGTAGGGTCCACTAGTAATGGATTGGATTACATTATGAGATCTAAAATAAATTTTCTAAAAATATAAACTTAAATGATTCCATATATTATAAAAATTTGAAATCAAGATTAAAATCACAATAATATATTTTATTTAAGGATGAATCAATATAGTTTGTATCATATCATCGATTATATAAAATTAGTTGTCATTATATTTTTAATAAAATAACATTAAATGATTTTTACATTATGTTTATGTTTTAAATATATATATTTTTAATATTATAATCTTTCTTCATCTTGTAAATTCCAATGTTATAATTTTTTTCTTATATATGAAAATGGGTATCTATGTTGGGTAGTCATTGAGATGAAAACATAATTCCAAATAATCTACAAAAGATCATTTTATTTTGATTTAAATAGTTTTTCATATCTATGGATCAATTGAATCAATATATAAATGATAGAGGTCTCTATAAGAGGGAGCATCAAAATGAACCATATAGGAATATGTATTTTTTAATAATTTTTATTGATGATATACTCTCAATTTTTCTATAGAAAATTTAATCCAATTGTACCAAATGGATGTATCAATACAGACATCATTTAATTTTATCTTAGAGGATGTTCATAATTCCAAACAGAATCCCTTATTATTTAACATTTTAAATATGAATAATATTGATAATGGTCTATTGGTATAAATAAATTATAGAAAGTGATCTTGATTCTATAAAATGGGAATCATTTATTTTAATGTTACATGAAAAATATTTTCCTATTATTTTTCATCTGTTGGAGGATAAACAATTCCTTGAATGAAGTAAAGCTGATCAAGAATACAAAGTCAAGTGTGGAGCCCTTTTTAAAGGGCTTCCTAGGTGTGTGAAAAATTTTATTTAATACACTAATAGAAAAAAAATTGGGATTCATCCGGGTTGAAACCATGATTGTGAATAGAATTGGTTACAATATAATTCAAAATTCATGATAAATTGGTCTGTTGTGCTAGGAAATTCAAGATGGAGTTTGCTGAAATGCACCTTCCATGAAATGATATTAGTAAGAAATTGATATGTTAAAGGTAATGGAAAAATACCAAGATATGAGTTTTGTATATATTCCCCTAAACTAAACCATGATTGTCAAATAACATTTCAATATATGTGTGATATTATAAGGGATTAGTTTTTTGTGTGGTAAGTTTTGCCACATTTATTATTACTATAATGAAAATAGTCTTGAAAATAATAAGAAATAGGTTAACCAGTAACAATATAGGGGTGCAGTATTTAATTTTCAATGTGTTTGTTTATTATGCTAACATCTTTCATAAATTCAGTTCTATATTTATTTAATTAATATAATTACAATCATAGTGATGTATAGATTTGAATTTTATCTAATATGGTTGATGTGGGTCCATCAAATGATATGGTGACATTTAAGTGACTTTTTTATTCGTATTAATCCAATAAACTTTATGAATTTGGATGTTTTCATTCATTCATTTATGATAAATTTTATTTAATTATTGGAATATCACATCATTAGAGTACGATATATCATTAGGTGAAAAGAACATATTGGAGTAACAAAAGAGTTCATATTATTATTAGTGAATTGGAATTACCTAAAAATCATATTTAAGTACCCATATTATAGTTTTACATTATTTTGGGTATGAATTGTCCAATATTTTATCATTATATTATATATTTTATAGCTAATAATTCATTTTTAAATTATTTCTTACCTTTATTATCCTACCATGATGTAGAGAAATGGACTAGAAATGGTAATGAATATCCCATAGATCATGGTGTGGATAAAACTAAATAGATTATATTACTTATATTAGAGTAGTTAATTAATACATGGATGTTTAACCATTTTATTTTCCTCATGTTATTCCAAAATGGGAATTTAAGAATATAGTTTTATTATACACTGATTCAATATATATATATCAAAACCATCTTGTTGAGTTGCACTTATAGATTATTAAGAAATGAAAACAATTTCCTATGTTTCTTGATATTTTTTTGTTTGACCTAGAACATCTCCATGGAATTTTATGGATTTTTATTTAAATGAACTTTGTTTCCTTTAGATTATTATTTATTATAGATCATTGAATAAAATCATTATAATAAAAAACTAGCAATTGCCCAAAATAAATTGTTTATTTGAATTGATATAGGAAGATAATTACATTTCAAATACATATGATTATTAGAAACCATCAATTTATATTAATAGAGGTATATATTTTTAGGTTTGTATTTCATAATATATAAAATAACTATGATTCATTAGTATTTCCCTTCGGGATGAAAAATTCCCCAACTCTATTTGTTTACTTTGTGAATATGATTTTCCATGATATTTTGGATATTTTCATGGTTGTTTTTTTAATTGTATTTTGGTTTATTAAAATCATTTTTAGGATCATGAAATGAAACTAAGGAATATTCATAAAACCCTACAAAAAATATGTTATAAAGAAAATATATATAATTATTTTTTTATAATAGATTTCATTCTATGGAGACATTGTTTTTAATGATAAATTTATTGATCTCCCTACTAAAAAACATTGATGAATGTGAAAGAACATAAAATTTCTGATAGATTCTTAATTTCTATGTGTTGATATGTTAGCATCAGTGGTTTGTTAAAAATTATATCCATTGTATTTCACACTATCTTAGATAGCAAGAAATTGAGTAAAATAAATTTGAACACATGATTGTGCTGAATGTTTTTTAGAAACTAAAAATATTATTATTTAATGATGAAGTATTATAAATTCTATAAAACAAATATATTATTTTGTATCTAGAGTGATTCTTCTTTAATGGGACACTATTGTGTCCAAATGTATAATGATCATGTAATTCATTTTATTTCTAAAAACAAAAACCTCATCAGATAAATGATCCAACACATGATTTATAATTATATATTATTTTATGTCCATTGAAAATTTAAAGGCATAATTTATATGGATCAATGTGTGAAATATATAGTTATCATAATTGAATTAAATATTTAATAATAATAATTAGTGGAACTAGAGGTAATGAATATGGTTATAACTGATTATGTGTTGTGATTTCATGAATAATTACTAAAATAGAAATGAAAAAAAATTATATTTCACATTGTGTCCAGAATATCAGACCTAACTAACAATGATACATTTGGAATATGATCATTTAGTTAATTATATGATGTATTTTTCTTTTATGTTAATAATGTTGGTTATTTCATTATATAGTTTTAGGAGTCACCACAATCTACTCTATCTAGTATGATAATTAATGTTCATAAGGAAGAGTGTGAGATATGTAAAAACAGTGGTGATTTAAGGGGTATGCTTCAAAAAATTAATTTTGATAAATAATATATATGTTGAGATTTGGGAATAGAATATATGGACTCTGTGATTCTTAGATTAAAGGTAGTTTTAAAATGAAGATCATTGTTCAACATTTTTTTCTTCTTAGAATAACTATGTTGTATAGAGAGCATTGAGAGTATTATGTGTGTGATGTAATGAAAAGATATATTTTTCAATTTAACAAGAAATGATTGAACTATCTACTAGTTAATGTAGAAAGAATTTTTCAAAGCAGTTACATTAGCCTTTTCCATTTCCAAAGTGAAAATAAGAAAACATATCCCCAAATTTCATGTTGTTATTTTCGATTATATCTCAAAAAATGTGATATTGTTTATTACCTATATGTTATCTAAATCTAAAAATTAAATTAATATGAGATATATTTCTTTCATATACATATACTAGAAATTATATATAATAGAAATTTAGATTACATGGATTATCTATTGCTATTGAATCTTATTGGGTTCTATGATTCACCTTTTATTTCAATAATGGACTACGAAAGTCATTATAAACAAAATTATAATTAAAAAATTAAATTTATCATCAATCTAATGGACCATAAATGAAAAAAATTATGATATTAGAGGATATTTTTTGAGACTATTTGATGAATTAGTAGTGATTTTGGGATAAAAACATTCTTTTGTTTCTTTTATAATAAGGGACTTTATTCCTGGATATAGATGGAAAATATTGAGACATTATATGAAATGATATTTCAAACAAAATTTTTTTGGGTTGAATTATGTGAAAGAAATTTTATTGGACTATAATTAATGTAAAAAATTTCTTTGAAAAAAATATGATTTAGAAAAACATGAGGATATCATTGAGGAGGATGAATTGTGTTTGGGATAAAAGGATGGACGATCATTCATTTGAGGTAGGTGATAATGTTTTTTATTTAAATATAAAAATGGAATATTATTATGAATTACTAAAATATTGGATATTTAATTAAAAAGTTCATTGGGTTGTATAAAATCATTGAGAATGTATGATAGTTTCCCACATAGTGGATTTACCTTAGATTATATCCCATGAACATAATGTGTTTCATGAATTTTTGTTTTGAAACTATTTGCATGACACATCTCATGTTTCGATCCCTAATGTAGTTTATTGGGATTTGAACCTTCCATTTTTGGGAATAGACTATTTTTTTCTGGATTGTAGATAGAATTAAATTTATAACAAGGTTATAAATGAGTTTAAATTTTCATAGAGAAATCTTATGGTGGAAGAAGCCACATAGGAATGGGAAAATGAAATGAAGGAAAGGTATCCCCATAATTTTAGAAATTGAATAAAATTTGGGGGATTCAATTTATATGTGGTTTTTCTGGGGGAGAATATAACAAACATGGTACTAATAAAATAATTTCATTTCATAGTTTTTATTATTTGTGAATTAATTAAAAAAATCAATATAAATATGTTTTGTAGAAGATTGTTTTATTTATTACATTGTAATATATAAATTATTATTTTTCATAATATATAATTTAAATTATAAATAAATAAAATTCTTTTGTTGTTCATCATATAATGATGATCATAAGTGTAATTTTTTTAATTTTTCGAAAAGATATATTTTTAGTTATTTGTAAAAAATGATACTTTATAAAAATGGACATTTCTATTAAAACAAATTATGACATTTAAATCTCCCATTGTTTTATAAATATAATTTAATATAGATTAATTATAGTATAGTTATAATTAATCTATAGAAATAATATTGAATCATTATTTATATATAATTTCATAATAATATATTTTTTGTATTTAAAAATTGAATTATTCAACAAATTGTTTTAAAATAAAAAATATTTATCATTCATACATATTTAAAATAATCCTAAATAGGAAATTTTTTAACTGAAACATATATATTAAATATCATTCAATAATAATTTCTTTTAGATGGTGATATTTTTTAGTCGAATAGCTAATACAAAATCATCATTTTCTTCAAAAAAATACATTTTGTGGAAGCTTACTACTTCGTCAAGTATGTTGGTTTCATTTTAAATATAATTTTTCCAATTATGATTATTTAATTCTCTATAAAAATTCATAATTTGGATTTTATGGTCCAAATTTTGTATGAATATAATTTTATTTTTTTGCATAAAAATATTATTATTGAAACAAAATGATGTTCCACAATATAGGTAATAAATGAAACAAGTTTTTGATAAAAGATAAAAAAAATTAAATAAATAAAAAATAAAACAATAATTGGGATTCTTTTGTTCTTATATACTAATAAAATTACATAACTCCATAATTATAAATTCAATTCATTGGGATTAATTTTACCAAAAGGTGGGCAGATTTAAAATTACAACTCTAATTTTTTAATCACCTAAAACCACCTATCCTCAATTATAAATAATCCTTATCACCACCCAACATCTCTTCAAAATACAATATGATACTAAAATACCCTTCATATCCTCTACTATACACTCTCCATATGTCAATGTGCTTCTAGTCTCACCCAATGTCCAATTCCATGGTGTTTAGGGGATCTTTCAATGATGTGATATTAAAGATGTCATTTTCTCAATCCACCAATCATTATATTATTTATTATACTAATTTATTTTAAACTACATAATCAATTAATGAATAATAAATTATCTATAATTTATATATTATAAATTAATATTTATAATTTAATATATCATATACAATACATTTATTATATCAATATATTCAATCAAATGAAACCATTGTCCAAATTATGTCGGTTATATGTATTTGTGGATAATGATTTTTATTTTTCATTATCTCTATTGAGGAAAATAATTGTACGCTAACTATAGTTAAATAATAATTTAATAACTATATTAAAACTTTTTTTGATGTTCAATAGCTTATATATAGACATAATACTAATTAAAACAATAACTAGTTCATGATAACCAGAAAACCCATAAAAATAAATTTACCTTTTGACATTCAAATTCTTATCTAATGATTGTCTATACATTAAAAATTAGTAATATATATGTGTCATATTATAATAATATATATTATTTAGTACAATTTAATTTTACTTATAGAGTTTTATTTATATTTTACATGAACATCCATAATTGTACTAAAGTGAACCGACAATTCATACAAGAAATGAATGCTCCTAAAATGAGTAAAATAAAATATAAAATTCAACATGATGGACATAAATAAACTAATTTTTTTATAATAAATCCAATATAAATTTAAAAGGATCTGAATTCATATATTTATTAATATAATTTTAATATCCAAGACTTTATGATCATGTACAGGTCTTTTTCGATCATAAGGTAAGGGACCACTCAACCCCACTATCTTCATTTCAATTGTAGATCCTTATTTATTTTATGTTATTAATTTCCAATACCTACTGATGGGATATTATTTTACACATCATATATTGTTAATTTTTTATATTAAATTATGAGTGACATATTTTGTATCTCATTACGACATTTTTTGAATCATTATGTATTAACATTATAAATTATAAAATTAGTTCTTTTAAATTTCCTTTAATAAAGGAATATTATTATTTAATTAGGTGTATATAATTACCCATTGAAATATTACAGCATTATTTTCACTATTAAAATGATATTTAATGTTTTTAAATGTTAATCATTCATGAGGTATTTGATTCAACTCATTGCAATGTTTGAATAAAGTTACATAACTCAATTTATATTATTTTATATTGAATTACACATAATTGTTTCATTCATGATAATATTATGGGTAAAATGAAATTTTTATTTACATATGATTTATTTCGACTAATTTTATTTGTATTTATATTCAATTCACATAATTAATTTATTTTATTATCTCTCACATCAATTATTTGATATTTTTTTATAGTATTTCGATATCCAAAACATATTTTTGTTTTCAAATATTTGGGATAATAATGTTCAAGAATATAAATTATCTATTTATAATATGATAAATGGGAATTATATGATGGGGTGAACAATATAATTTCTTGTGTTACCATTACATCATAAATGATTGAGAGTCACAAATAGTGTTGGGTGATACTTTACATCATAAATGATGTGGTATCTAAGATAGCATTGAGTGATCCTGTTCTAGCATATACGATGGGGTTGACCAGATAACAATGACTAAGTAGATTTTTGATTTGGGTGTGCCCATATTCATATTTGATTCACTAGGTAGTTTTTATATTGGAATTCAAGCAATTGATTAATCAATTAAAGGGGAGTTTGAAAGGGATTTGATGAATTTGTTGTTCAATGTTCCCAAAAAAATTAATTTTTCTTACTTTGTGATGTGGCAGTGTTTTAACACTCTTTTCCACATCTTTTTTGTATTTTTTAATTACTTTTTTATACCAAAATGATTTTTTTTAGTAAATAATTGATAATAAATGTGATTTTGTACTTTTCTGTGTAAAATAATCAATTTTATTTTAAATTAATTGTTTTTAATATTCAGTTGTGTCTTTTTAAATAATTCTTATATTAACTTAGTCTTTCCAATTAGAATTTAATTTATTTATTCTTTTATTCTAATTAGTTTATTAATTCATTAATTTATTTATTTATTTTTAAATTGTAAATAAATAACCCATATTAGTTGTTAGTGTTTTAATAAGTTAATTAGTTTTAACAATTTAATATTATTCAACTAATATTTTTCTTATTCATTAATTCACTTTATTAATTAATTAATTAATTGGTTTATTAATGTATTAAACTGACTTTAGTTAATTATTTTTTTTTAAATTAAGTCTTTTTATAATTTTTAATATAAATAAATTCATTCTTTTGAATATAAAACAATTAATTTTATTATTTAAGTTTGTTTTATTTATTTAGTTTTTAATTAAATTTAATTTGTTAATCGGTTTTTAGTTTTTATTTAAATTATTAATTTATTTAGTTATTCTTTTTATTTTGCAGGTACTCACGGTGGCACGTCGCACCATTTCATCATGGTGCCACCACTTCACTACCTCACTATCTCACCGGTTCAACACTTAGCTCGTCCCACCGTTCTGCACCAGTCTCACCGTGAACTCACGGTCCTTCCTTCACGGCCACTCCCACATGATTGTTCCACCGTTTCACTTCTCAATGTCTCACCGTGAGTAGCTTCACGGTGTCTCCTCCCTACTTGTCACCACATACCGTATCCCCCACCTCCCTCTCCTCACGGTCTCACCGTGATTGAAACTCATGGTGACTATTTCACCATAATCCTCTGCCACCCTCCAGCCTCTTCACAGCTCCTTCATGCACTAAAAAACTGCAGAAAAATTTCCACCAGAAACACAACACAAAGAACACATGATAGTTTTCAGAATCGAACCGTAATCAAACAGAAATACCAAGATCTGAACCAAAATTTCAGCAGCAGAAAATCAGAATTTCAGAATTTTCGGAATAAGTCTGTGCAAGAAAAGATCCATGATTAAAGGAAAACGTATAAAATTTTCTCTTATTACCCATATGCTACTGGCCGCAACCCACCTCCACTGCCTCCTGCATTTCTGTCAATCAAAGCCGAAGCCCCCCACCCTGTTCGAACACCTGCGCCACTTGAAGACCCGAGCCGCCTGCTTGGCTCCGCCTCTGCCTATCTCACCGAGGTGATTCCTGCCCTGCTACCACCCGAATCCCCTCTCCCCATTCCACATTTGCGCTGCTTCGTTCTATTTGAACCCAAATCCTTGGAACCTCCTTCGTGCCGCCTTGAACTCGCACTGGTACCCGAGCTCGCTCGAAGACCTCCGACCCTGTTGTGCGCCTTGCCACCGGCGACCCTACCACACTTGGAGTCGGCCTCTCCCTCTCTGCCACTATGCCACCTTGTCTTGCCGAAGCCACCGCATCACCCTCTGCACCCCCTGTTTGAACCACTACAGCGAGCCCTAAACCCTACCCCCATTCTCCCTGCACTGAATAAACCCTTTCCCCCCTCTTCTTGGTTTTTATTTTTAATTTTTTTAGTTTTTATTTTATTTTATTATAACATATAATATAATGTATATATATTATGAGATATATATGATATACTATACAACAACAATTATAGGTTTAATAATAATAGCATATAATATTTTTTATATATCATATATGTTATTAAATGAATATAAAACTTATTAAAACATATATATATTAATAATAATATTAGGTAATATATAAAATTATAGATATTTATATTAATGAGTATTTTTTAAGTTGTGATTTAATATATGATATATAATAATTCGACTCACGTGCTTTTTGTTCAGTGTTCCGTGCAGGGGTAGCTCTTAATTCCAGCGGTGATTAAAGAAGCAGTACGTGGGAAATGCACGCAAAATATTCTCGAGTTCATTACAAGGGATGGTTTGCACTAACATGGTGTTCACTCGATATATGGTGACATGCACATGAAACTGCGCCACGTGGATCTGCTGCCTGTTAGTGTTAGTTTTCTTTTTTCACCTCTAAGAAAAGGGCAGGCTAGGCGAACAGAAGAAAGAGCCAGGACAGCCAAGAGCAGCGAGGGGGTGGGCATCATTTTACAACGGGAGGAGGAGACTCTATCCCGATTCACCATCAATTCATCCACTTCTCATGGACGGGGATTGTCATCAACTTAGAGACGGGACCTGCTCATCCATTCTCTGCCACACCCTCATTGTTCTGTTCTAGTTTTAATTTCAATCATGTCTGTAAATACTTGTGTGTGTGTTTTGTTAATTGAATTGTGATGTTAGTTATGTTTAATTTTTTGTGTCATTCATTCATTCTCATCTTGTGTTGCAATTTCAAATCTCCAGAAATTGTGATCTAACTTGCACTATTGGATCCAATTTATGAAACCCGACACGATCTAGAGATCCACACATTAATGCAATCACATTAGTTCTAATCGCCTTGGTAAAACGAGTCTGTGAGTTAGATTAAGAGTGAGAAAGATCTTGCGTAGAATGATTTTCCACTTTCTTATTTAATTTCATCTCCCCTTCCTATCTTGATTTCTCGAACTGAGAGTCACGATTGGTTGTGCAATTTGACAATCTTAGCAGGATCATTTCGCCGAGTGAAAATCTTTGGCTGGAATGAACTTGCTGAGTGAATCACTTGCAGTTCGTAGGAACACTTGAGTATTAAATAAATTCGATGCTTGAGTGTTCAATTTATAGGCAAGATTGGTATGTGATCTGAGACACTGGTCATTCACTGTGCGAATTCGAGAATTGTTGATCAATTACTTAAGCTAATCTATGATAGGGAGTAGAGGGTGAATTAACCTGGGTCCATCCTTGTTCTCACTAACTTTTGTCTTCTGTGTTTTGGTCTCCTTTTCTTTGTTCTGTGTATTTTTTTGTCTTGTGTTGTGTTTGTCTGTCGTCTTCTCTTGTTCCATGTAGAGTTGTCCTGTGTCTAGGATTTTTTGCACTTTTCCATCATTTTTTCCCTCTCCACTGTGCTTTTTAGCACTGATTGGTGTTTCCTTAGGAGTGTGTTTTATGTTTTCAATGTAAAGTCAAATACAAAAATATTTTCGGAGCAGACCACTTAGGGTCTCGACAATGCTTCCTTGAGAGAGACCCCGAGGTTAGTCACTGTGCTATATCTTGGGTCTTTATAAATGTAAGTTTGACTGTCCTCGCGACAAGGATGCACGTCAAATATTGGCACCATTTCCAGGGAAGCAATGAGTGTCTTAATGGGTTTTCCAATTTTTATTTTATTTTAAAACAAAAAAAACAAAAAAAACAAAAAAAAAGCAACACACTCACAGTGATGAACTCAAATGAAACTGGTATAGTGTCGCTGTTTGACCCCGTTCAAGGGCTTGAGGAGGCTGTTGCTAAGTTTTAATGATGGATGCATGAAATGGAGCATCGACAACTTACTGATGAGGAGACAACGTAATCTCATGAGATCATGCAATTGTTGCAACTAGCCATGGATAAGGTTAAGGGATGCCGCGAAGAAATTGAAGTACCACCACATCCCATTGAAGCCCAACATTCTAGAAAACAATTGAGAAGGAAAGAGAAAATAAATAGAAGAAAGAAAAAGTTTGAGTTTCCCAACTTTGATATTGATTTGTTCCTAGAGTCAAATCTGGAAATTCCAGAACCAATTTCCGAGGATGTTTTCAAGGGTTGGAAGGAGATGGAACATGCAAGGACTCATGATGTTGGGCATTTCGTTGATGATCATTTTTTCCCTAATTTCCATTCTCATGATTTTTATTGCAGTAACTATTCTAATGATTTTTCAATGCTTCAACAGTTGGAACCAGCACATGACATTATATCATTCTCCTTAGAGAATTCAACATGTGAGGTGGTGCGTTTTGAAGAGAGTTTGGAGGAGGTTGACTACCTTGCTCTTGACTCAGACCCTCTCCCAAGATCACTATTTCATCATAGGGAGGAACAAGCATCATTGATAAAGGGAGTTGACATTTTTGTGGAGGAAGATGTATTTTTATTCCATATGGATTACATCGAAGCTGATTTTAATTATTTTTCTCCCTATCCATGTATTGAAGATGCATCTCATTTTTGTGATCTCCTGGAGAGTGAGTAAGATGTGGTTTCTTTTGCTGAAGAGTTAATGGAACTTCCCATTCCGGATAACACTTTCAGTTTGGGAGTTATTTTAGAAAAGGAATTTTTTGAACTGTGCACAAGTTTACAAGTGGAGGATGACAAAGTCTGTTTTGCTCAAGATAAAATAATTTATTGGAATGAACTAGAATACAAGTCACATCCATGTTTTCTAACATTACAACTTGTGCACTCTCAGCCTCAAGCAGAAGAAGAGGGGCAGTACCCCTACCTTGTGTATTCCCCTCCATCATTCAACATGAAGTACATCAATGCCCAGGAGGGGAATTTGGTTGAAGTTGCACATGGGGTATTCCAAAGATGGAAAGTGACTGAAGATGGAAGGAATCACCCCTGGTGGTTCTTGAGAAAGAAACCAAATCCCCCATCAGACTGGGGTTGATCCGAGGACTGTCCTACTGTGGACAGTCAAACTACAACAACCCCTGGGGGGTTATCCCAGGATTATCCTTTTTAATCTCCTGCTTTAGTTTTTTTATTGCATGTAGTTTTAATTTGAGTGTTGTTTTCTTAGGACAATAAACCAGTAGTAGATTCCATGTGGATGTCATTCAAGTCCCAGAGGAAGAGTACCCTCATGATCATGGATAACACTCCCTAACTCATACCATGTGGTTGCTTTTTATTTGAACTTAAAATCCGGAACACTAATGTCAAACTGTTTCATCATGTAGGTGCTAAAATGGAGCATCCAGAGTTCATGAAAAAAGCAATCAAAGGGAGACATTTGTAAATTCGAGAATCTTCTCATTAAAGGGAGTGCTTACTTTAATTCTTTCATGTTGAGTCGTCCATTTTTCATGCTACTGTGAATTAAGTGTGGGGGACTTCCTCCTAATCTATGAGAAATGATTGTGTTTTCTTGCATGGGTGTTTAGCTGCTAGTATCTAGAGAGTTGCAAATTATGTTGAGCTGATTTGTAGAACCTGCTTGCACCCATTGCTTTCAATTTCATTATGCTACCGTTGCACATCATTGTTAAACATGCTACTATTTGAAGTAAATTGTTAAAATCTTTTGTCTGCTCCAAAAAATTTAAAGCACGAACATTTTAGGAATAAAAATGTTCTTGGTTGCTGGTGATGGTTCGTGGGGTTTTGTTCTTTATTGTTTTTATTTTTTTTCACATTTTGTGTGGAAAGTAAATTTTTTGAACTTCATTGATACCCCTCCAAATCCTTTTTCAACTGAAATTTCCATCTATTTTGAACATAAACTGTCTTCCACCTTGAGAGTCAACATTGGGGACAATGTTGGGTTTTAAGTGTGGGGGAGAGGGGTCATTGTAGTGTCATGTCAAATTCCTCCATCTTGAACCTGAGTTTGTGGTTGTTTAAAAAAATGGTCAAATTTTTTCAAGAAAAATTCAAAATTCTTTCATCACATGATGGGAAAATGGGATCCCACAGTGAGTATCTGAGACAAGGTGCATTGGGTGCATTTCGGTGAATAAATAAATCCAGTTACTATTTTAATAAGTGCTATGCACAGGGTTCTACACATGGAATATGGCTGGGAAAAAGTAAAATAAAGTGTCATTTCCAAAAATAAAATCATTAAGGTGAGGGGAATTGTGAACCCAGATAAAGAAGGAGGCAATTGACTTGGTTAATATTCATTTGAGTTGAATTAATAAAGTGATCAATTTAATGAAATTTAATTTCTGGAACCTGGAGGAAGGTGATAATGGAAGGTGCCCTTGGTTATGTTTTGAGTTCCACTTCATCTAACATGTCATCACTCTTTGAATTAGAACAGGAATTGGAAAGTGAAGTATGACAGTTGATGAAAACACATAGGAGGCATGACATACTTGACAGTGTACTAATTTGTGATGCTTTTGATTTCCGGTGAGTATTTGAAGCTAGGCAGGACATCATTTTTGAACACCTTTGAAAAGCTTGTCCTAATGTTGCTTTTGATCCTTTGGGTATTAATGTTTAGTCATGCACCTTGTTTTGAACTAAACTTCAGAAATCATCTTACTGTTTTAATGTCAAATGCATGTACTTGTTTGAAGACAAACAAGGCTTTAGTGTGGGGGAGATTGATGTGGCAGTGTATTAACACTCTTTGCCACATCCTTTTTGTATTTTTATTGACTTTTTATACCAAAATGATTGTTTTTAGTAAATAATTGATAATTAATGTGAGTTTGTACTTTGCTGTGTAAAATAATCAATTTTAGTTTAAATCAATTATTTTTAATATTCATTTGTGTATTTTTAAATAATTCTTATATTATCTTAGTCTTGCCAATTAGACTTTTATTTATCTATTCTTTTATTCTAATTAGTTTGTTAATTCATTAATTTAATTAATTATTTATTTATTCTTTAAATTGAAAATAAATAACCCATTTTAGTTGTTAGTCTTTTAATAAGTTAATTAGTTTTAACAATTTAATATTATTCAACTAATATTTTTCTTATTCTTTAATTAACTTTATTAACACTTTAATTAATTGATTGATTAATGTAAGAAAGTTACATTAGTTAATTTAGTTTTTTTTAAATTAAGTCTGTATATAATTTTTAATATAAATAAATTCATTCTTTTGAAAAAATCACAATTAATTTTATTATTTAAGTTTGTTTTATTTATTTAGTTTTTAATTCAATTTAATTTGTTAATCGGTTTTTAGTTTTTATTTAAATTATTAATTTAGTTAATTATTATTTTTATTTTGTAGGTACTCACAGTGGCACGTGGCACGTCGCACCGTTTCATCATGGTGCCACCACTTCACTACGTCACTGTCTCACCGGTTCTGCAGTTAGCCTGTCCACCGTTCTGCACCGGTCTCACTGTGAACTCACGGTCCTTCCTTTATGGCCACCCCCACATGACTGTTCCACCATTTCACTTCTCAATGTCTCACCGTGATCAGCTTCATGGTGTCTCCTCCCTACTTGGAACCACATACCGTATCCCCCACCTCCCTCTCCTCACGGTGACTGTTTCACCATAATACTCTGCCACCCTCCAGCCTCTTCAAAGCTCCTTCACGCACCAAATAACAGAAGAAAAATTTCGCAACACAACACAATGAACACATGACAGTTTTCCAGAATCAAACCGTAATCAAACAGCAATACCAAGATCTGATCCAAAATTTCAGCAGCATAAAATCAGAATTTCAGCATTTTCGGAATAAGTCTGTGCAATAACAAGTCCAAGATTGAAGAACAGCATATCAAATTTTCTCTTGTTACCCATCTGCTACTGGCCGCAACCCACCTCCATTGCCTCCTGCATTTCCGTCAATCAATGTCGAAGCCCTCCACCCCGTTCGAACACCTGCGCCACTTGAAGACCTGAGCCGCCTACTCGGCTCCGCCTCTACCAAGCTCACCGGAGCGAGTCCTGCCCTGCTTCCACCCGAATCCCCGCTCCCCATTACACCTTTGCAATGCTTCGTTCCATTCGAACCCAATTCCCCGAAACCTCCTCCGTGCCGCCATGAACCCGCACCGGTACCCGAGCTTTCCCGAAGACCTCCGACCCCGCTGCGCGCCTTGCCACCGGCAACCCTACCCCACTCGAAGCCGGCCTCGCCCTCTCTGCCGCCGTGCCGCCTTGTCTCGCCGAAGCCGCCGCATCACCCTCTGCACCCCAAGTTTGAACCACCACAGCCAGCCCTAAACCCTACCCCCCTTCTCCCCGCGCTGAACAATCCCTTTCCCCCCTCTTCTTGGTTTTACTTTTTAATTTTTTTAGTTTTTATTTTATAGTATTATAACATATAATATAATGTATATATATTATGAGATATATATGGTATACTATACAAAAACAATTATAGGATTAATAATAATAGTATATAATCCTTTTTATATATCATATACGTTATTAAATGAATATAAAAGTTATTAAAACATCTATATATTAATAATAATATTAGGTAATATATAAAAATATAGATATTTATATTAATGAGTATTTTTTAAGTTGTGATTTAATATATGATATAAAATAATTCGACTCACATGCTTTTTGCTCGGTGTTGCGTGCAGGGGGAGCTCCTCATTGAAGCGGTGATAAAAGAAGAAGTACGTGGGAAATGCACGCAAAAGATTCTCGAGTTAGTTGCAAGGGGTGGTTAACACTTAAATGGTGTTCACTCGGGAGCTAGTGACGTGCACATGAAACCGCGCCACGTGGATCTGCTGCCTATTAGTTTTAGTTTTCTGTTTTCACCTCTATGAAAAGGGCAGGCTAGGCGAAGGGAAGAAAGAGCCAGGACAACCAATAGCAGCGAGGGGGTTGGGAATCATTCTACAACGGGAGGAGGAGACTCCATCCCGATTCACGATCCATTCATCCACTTCTCACGGACGGGGATCGTCTTCGACTTGGAGACAGGACCTGCTCCTCCATTCTCCGCCTCACCCTCATTGCTCTGTTCTAGTTTTAATTTCAATCATATCTGTAAATACTTGTGTGTCTTTTTTGTTAATTGAATTGTGATGTTAGTTATGTTTAATTGTTTATCTCGTTCATTATTTCTCATCTCGTGTTGTGATCTCAAATATCCAGAAATTGAGATCTAACGTGCGGGGTTGGATCCAGTTTATGATACCCGACACGATCTAGAGATCCACACATTAATGCAATCACATTCTTTCTATTTGCCTTGGTAAACCACGTCTGTGAGTTAGATTAAGCGAGAGCAAGATCTTGCGTAGAACGATTTGTCACATTGTTTTTTAATATCTTCTCCCCTTCCTGTCTTGATATCTCGATCTCAGAATCAAGATTGGTTGTGCAATTTGACGATCTGAGTAGGATCATTTCGCCAAGTGACAATCTTTGGCTGTAATGATCTTGCTGAGTGAATCACTTGCAGTTTGGAGGAACACTTGAGTATTGAATAAATTCAAAGCTTGAGTGTTCAATTTATTGGCAAGATTGGTATGTGATCTGAGACACCAGTCATGAACTGTGTGAATTCGATAATTGTTGATCAATTACTTAAGCTGATCTAGGATAGGGAGTAGAGGGTGAATTAACCTAGGTCCATCCTTGTTCTCACTAACTTTTGTCTGCTGTGTTTTGGTGTCCTTTTCTTTGTTCTGTGTATTTTTCTGTCTTGTGTTGTGTTTGTCTGTCGTATTCTCTTTTTCCATGTAGTTTTGTCCTGTGTCTAGGTTTTTTTAACTTTTCCATCATTGTTTCCCTCTCCACTGTTCTTTTCAGCACTGATTGGTGTTTCCTTAGGAGTGTTTATTTATGTTTTCAAAGTAAATAAAAATACAAAAATATTTTCGGAGAAGACCACTTAGGCTCTCGACACTACTTCCTTGAGAGTGACCCCGATGTTAGCCATTGTGCTATATCTTGGGTCTTTATAAATGTATGCTTGACCGTCCTCGCGACAAGGACGTTCATCAATTTGGTTTTTAATGATTTATGGAATTTTATGATAACACTATACTGATATTTTTCATATTTTTATGAACCTTGTTTTACTCTTATCATCCTATGTATTTCACATTATTTAATTGGGAATAAGGATGAATCTGGAAAATAATCATACCAAAAAGAAAATTTTGATGATTTCACGTGACAATAATTCCTTTTTTATTTTAATTAATGTTGATTTATTAAAAAATATTTAATATTGAGTTGTTGGAAAATGAAAAGTAAGTGTTTATTTTTCCATATTTATCCATAATTATCTAAACCTATAATGATAAAAGATTATTGAGATTGAAAATTGTGAATAATATTTTAAAATATATAAAATATGTAATTATTATGGTCAAGTATTTAAAATAATGATCTATTTCATGGAGAATAACATTTATTCCCATTAATAATGATATTGAAATTCTATAAGAACTCAGACATTTTTATACATATATCTCATTGACTACATATATAGTAGACATCATTAAGTTGAAATAATTTCTAATGAATGTCTATGATAGTCAATAAAATGGATTTTATTTGTCTGAGTGTGTAACCAAGGGGAACACCTATTCATTTTGTTAATAAGGTAGATGCTTCCAAGTTTCTTCCCAATGAATATCTATAAATTAAGATGATATATAACATCAACTATTTTATTATACCCTATATTTATGACATTTTTTAGAAAATATACAATGATTAAAAATCTTCCATGGCTAACAATAAATTTAGATATTTATTATTGATTAAAAATTAAGAGGATATACCCAGAAAAACCATCTATGTATGTTATGGTGATTATAAATTAATTACTAAGTAATTTGGGGAAACTCTATATTCATATATTTTATTAATAGTCTTTTGGATTATATAAATATGTTTTTGAAGCCTTTTTAGATAATAATCATATATTGGTTTTTAATTTTAATGGATGTTCACAAAGGTCACTAATAAATTTTTTTAAAAACCATAAAGTTGAAATAAATATACACTAAATATATAATTTTTCAATTTTACATATTACAGTATCCATCATATTTTATATAAACTAATGTTTGTGTTTATCCTTGTGTTAAAAAAACACAGATTTTATTGAGAAAAATACCAGAATAACTATGGTGACTAAAATATATTATATATATAGATTGGTTGGATGACACAGATTCATTATAATTTATTTCCCTTTGTAATTTAATAAAATTATAAATATTTCATTCATGGGAGGCATGTTTCATGGGATAGATGTATTTAGAAATTATTATAATGATGTAAAATGAAGGTATGTCAATGAAACTATTAAAACACTACCCAATAGTTTAGGAGTTTTTTTATTTATTGTGAATCATTTAAGAACTATCATTGATTTATTCTCATATATAATTATATGGATATTAATTACACATCACAACAACTAAAAATTAACGAGGAAAACTACATGAATTGTGATTTGAAGCCATAAAGGTAATTATTTTTTTGAAGAAATGATCGAATGATCTTCAAACAAAAAAACATTATTTATTTACTAATCATAAATAATTTATGTATATATTAGAAAATAAATACTTAAATATGTCCCAAATTATATAGTTAATGTTTATTAATTATTATGAGTAATCAATAAATTATAATTGTTGTACGTAAAAAAAGCTAGATGATTCCCCGAGTATGAAGGACTATGGAGGTTTTTAATGATAATGATTGAAATAAAACTATTACATATGCATTTCTAGAATACATATATCGAAATAATGAATAAATGGTAAACATAATAAATATATATGATGAATTTACAATAACCCATCCATTTTAGTATTATATAGGC
Source organism: Viscum album (assembly GCA_963277665.1). Classification (NCBI taxonomy): domain Eukaryota; kingdom Viridiplantae; phylum Streptophyta; class Magnoliopsida; order Santalales; family Viscaceae; genus Viscum; species Viscum album. The sequence goes on from OY728122.1 coordinate 1,186,958,623, forward strand.
ACAAATTTAAGGTGATGAACAATATAATTAGCTAACAAATATTCTTGATTTGAACCATGATTACATTGAAATAACATGATTTATGAACTGATTGTGTGTTCCATTAATAATAAATTTGACGAAGTAGTTTTTGATTGAAATTCATATTTCATCATTCTCTATTTTTCCTTTATGTTTGACGATTTATGATGATATAGACTTCAAGGGGACATCATTAAGATCGATATTTAATTATGGTTATCTCATTCCCAAGGATTTAATCATGTTATTGTTGAGAGGTATAAGTCTATAATGATGATACTATTTAGAATATATCAAGATATTAAATCTAATGATCCAATGGATTGATAAAATTTATAATCACCCCGAAACATAATACAAAAATGAACCCCAAACATTTATTAGTCATGAACATTAAAGAATAAAATTCACCAATATTACACCAATAAGTCATCACACTTATAAAATTAACATTATAACATACACAATTAGATTCATGGATTTAATTAAAAAATTTAAAAAACACTTTCATTTTTTGTAGATCAGACTGAAACTCATATATTAAATAGAGGAACACAACATAATTCTATTTTGAGAAACAAATGATTTGATCATTTTATTAATTAATAATTTTGATTTTATAAATATTTTAATATACTTTCACTATTCTAACCATTGATAAATTTGAGACCCACCATCCACTTTTAAGAGAGTTATAGTTGGTATTTAGGTTCAACATACAATGGGAAATTATTGAATCCATATGTCCCTTAATTACCTCTATTGATAGTTTGTAACAATCCTCAGAGAAATAACCTCCAATACTAAATCATCAACCTCCATATAGAAAACTAATAAACAACCACCTGTATGATTTATTGTCCAAACATCTAAAAAATAACATCATGTTTTGAGATTAGTATGATAAAAACAATCTAAAATAACCTATATCATGAACATCCTACCATAAAATGATTCTGAAAAAAACTAATGTCACAATGCATATAATATAAATATCATCATGAACCACTACTTCTGGTTAAATGAAATTATTATAATCATATTGAATTTAAAAAAATCATGAAAAATCCCAATATATTTATAAATTAGATATAACAAAAACCTAAAATTCATTTTTCAATTCCATATTCTGCATTTATAGGATACTTTTCTTCTCTAGATTCTTTTAGTCACTTGTTCCCGGTTGAGAGAGTATATTTCCTATGAATTTCTAGAACAAATAATTTTTAAAACATGTCTATTTGATTAAATTTCATAGATATTATTTATAACTACAACTCTCCATATAATAATATATTTTCTATGTAATGATATAGTAGATAAATGTTTAAAGATCATGAATGATTCAATATATTTGAAGAAAAAAATAACGGCACTACAATTTGCATTGTATAGAAATTGTTCCTCAAAATATTATATAAATTCGTTGAATAAATGACTTAATCATAACATCTCTATTGTATTATTTGTTATATCCATATAATCTATATTTATTATAGAAACTCATAACACTCATAAAAACCCATATATCCATCAAATCATTGTCGCATGGAAAGTAAGGACATATATATTTCTATAATCCATGAATTATAATCACTATTAGTGTTTGTATCCACAAACCCACATAATATATCATCATCTTTGAAATAATTTTTTTTATGTTTTCATTAATTTATATTCAAAATAATATTATTAAAATATCCCAGTGAGCCTTCTGTATATTTTCAATGAATGTTATTCACAATCTAAATTCATGAGGTATATCACGATGCATTCACACAGTAGCATACAACATGATTTTAATTAATAAATTTTATTTATATTTAGAATTTTTATTAAAATATTCTTTTTTAGGGTTCCCCTTCACTATTATATAATATATAATCACTTATAATTGTTAAAATATTAATACAACCTATCAAATGATTTTTTTCAATAATTTACATGATGTATTCAGACTATAGAAACAAGTATATACAATTTTTCCATAAAATTTCCATTATTATGACAATGATATTACATCTTTTAAAAATATATTTCCTCTAAATTATTCCATTGAATCCCACAATAATGTTTTCTATAAGCTATATATTCGGTCATAAAAATATATTATCATCTAGGAATAAAATTAATTTAATGAATAATTTTATACTGGAAAACATTCTATAATAGAAATGTTTACTGTTAAATATTTTGAATCATTTGTCTTCTATAAGTGAATGATACATCTATTTCGAACTCCATTGTTCGTATTTCAATCAATAATGACTATATATCAGTTATTCACTAGGACATGATTATAATTTTCCCTAAATCCTTATCATTTCTTTATGTAGATTACTTCTGGAAATACCAATTATTATAATCCTTTATTATTTCCATTTCATCAATGAAAAAAATTCTTCAAACATCCATGAATTAAATACTTCATATATTATTTTCATTATATATTAAATAATTTATTTCATAGATGTAAATAAATACATTTTTCTAAAACCCTTCCATAGCCACAAATTCCCAATACCAATACCATTCATTACCTTTTTCAATTAACAAGAATTTCGACCAGTTCTCAAGTATGTTATTCAAAAGTTCCTATTTTAGAATCACATAGGTGTAATTAGTGTTTAGTAAATCCAAATTTCCATACATTTCTAACCCATACATTCTATAATAAACCATAGTATCCTATTCTATTTGTCATTTGAGTTCTCCTACAACAGTTAAATGTATGAAACTATGATAAAATCCATACCTATGACCAAGTCAATATACTAATAATGATCATTAGAAATTCATATAAAATTAATATTGATATTTAATTGTGACATTCATACTATATTCTTACAAAACATGGTTGTTTCAATAATTATTTATTATTGTTTTATATATAACGTCAATTAGGGGAACATAAAAAAGTTTAGGCTCTAAAATCAAAACATCCATATAGAATATGTTCTATTATGAAAAACAATGAGAAATATAAAACTTCTTTAACATGCTATCTTCAAAAACACACTATATAAATATTTCTAAATGATGGTGAATTACTAGTTTAAACCACCTTATCATGAATTATATAATAAATAAATATATTTTTTAATTTTAATTTCACAATATTGGGTTATTGGGAAATTATATTATCAACATCATTAAGAAAATATCAAGTATCATAATATATTTAACCATTGATGAAATATTCCTAACATTTTATATAATCAAAAATGCCGACACTCTCAATGATTGTCGTATTATCTAAAAAATAATATGATATGATCTACTTATAAAACTCAACAAATTATAGTTCAACAATTATTTTATTATCGTACATCAGCTTATTAATTTTTTTTGATTATGTATTTTAATATTCTGATTGATTCCACAAAAAACTGTATTGGAATAAAAAGATGAATCAATATAATTATTTTTTTCACAATCATTTTCAAATTTAATCTCTCATAACCCCATTTTTATTAGTCCTATATGGGGTTTTCCCATGCAATATCCCCCTATTCCTATATTATTTCTAGAATCTCTATCTAGTTAACCCCCAACCAATTTCTATGAACATAAATTTTTTATTTCTTTTGATTTTAGATTCTATAATATCCTTTCAACGAAAAAATATTTCAAAAACATCAATATAATGTTTCCAAATATATGTTAATTCATTTATCTTAGAATCATTAATGATGTTAATAAAGTAACTAGAAAATCATTGATAATAAACTATATCTAGAACATAAACAAAAGTAAATATACTTGTGACCAATTTTATGGACATATAAATATTTTTAAAAAAATTGAAAATATTCCAATCTATAAAACTCCACAATTTTTAGATATAAAAATTTCATATCTCTAGTATAACATTATCTTCTAGAATCCACATTTTTGATTCTCATTAAGGTGACAAATATAATTACTCCAGTGATTTACATACTTTAAGAAAATCTATTTGAATCCCCAACAACCCATCCATATTGGATCAACATACCATATTATTCACTTAATTCACGTCATGATATAACAGAATAATCTTCCATAGTCACAAAATAATCATTAAAATAACAATTTCCACTATAAAATCCTAGGATTTATTTAACTATGATAACAATAGAATATCCCAAAAATCAACACAACATTCTATTTGATTCTTGTTTTATTCACTAAATATATTCAACCTATAACAATGCATTTATAGCATCCTTATGGAAGAACTAAACGTAAAGAAAAATTTATTCAATGTTGCAGGATTCTCATTCAAATATTCAATGGATTCCATCATCATTTTTGAGTTCATATTCTCCCAAATATTCAAAGACCCATTTGAAACAACAGATATTCATATCCCTCTATGTAACTTTATTTCTAGCATATCTCATTTTAATATTTATATTGATTTTGATTTGATCCTGTTGAATGAAACATATAGACCTTTTGGAAACAAAATTCTTCTATCTATATTTTTAGAAACTCAAATTTGATAAAATTAATCTACCAATTTGGATCTTTCAATATTCTGAAAAAATAATCAAAATAAAATTTTCTCAAAAAAATAAAAAAAATAAATATATGCATAATATACTGTTGCATTACATTTTAAAAAATTATGGATCCATCAATGAAAAAAAATATTACTAATACATTTTTATAATCTATAATCATGTACATTATTATGATACACTAGAATCAATAAATAGAAATTTTCAATAGAGAAAATATATTCCAAAAATAATTTTTTTTTTATTTTTGGTTTTGGGACATGGATGAAAATATTCCCCAAATAAAAAAAAAATTGTGTCATATATCTATTTCAGTTTACCCCAAAAGAATAAAAATAGTGATGAAATAAAATGTAAATGATTGAAATAATTAACTCATTGGAATTATTAGTTTTTAATAAAAAAACTATATAAATTGTGGATAAAATGATACAATACATTTATGAAAACAAAATATTACATCGTTAGAATAAAATGTAAATAGATTACTAAATATGATTTTCATAATTACAATTTTTAAATAACTAAGAAATTATTATCCCAACCACTTATTAATATATATATTTTATGTAATTTGGTTGTATTTAACTCTATGAAATGGATGAGTCTCTCTATACTTATGTTACCATGGACAATATCTTTTAGTAATCATCAATGAAGAAACCTCCAATATTAATTAAGAAACCACTAAATAGATTAATATAAAACCACAACCACTTGGTAGTATATGGAAAAACTATAGAATAAGGTTATAAATTTCAATGAACATAGAATAAAGACCCTTTCATAGATAAAACAGTCTATAACCCCTTATGTAAAATTATAAAATAAAAAATTAATCTATTTCATAAATCTAGAAAACATAATATATTTTGGAAAAAATCATTCAATTCAAAAGACATAATATAAATGAATTATAAATAACATTATATCAACCGTAAAAACTTATACCTATAAAATAATGAAAATGTCTTAAAATTACAATAGATTTTGTAAGAAGACAACATTAAACTACCAATGGCCCAAATGATATATGACTTATCGTTAATTAGAATAATATGTAATCTAATTTCCTTGAAATAATATTCCATTTATCACATAATCATATCTTGATGATATATATTAATGGGGGGGGGGGGGTTTAAAAATGATCCACAATATATTATATCTGATCAAGAACCTAGGTTTACTATAACATTCAAGAGTTGTTTACAAAAATCATCAAATAAAGAGTTAAAATAGATCATTGTACATAATCATTAGAAATATAGTCTGTATGAGATAACCATTAAAACCAATAAGATATATTTAAATAGTTTAATAAGGATTTTATATGTAACATCAAGAAATTTCAATGTACTTTTTTTTATTTATATGGAAATATTTCAAGACCGTGAAATTCGACGGCACATGATTCCGATGTACGGATAGCCCGAAATGGAATTCTGAACATTTTTATGTTGTGTTCAGTAAATGTGCGAGCAGATTTTTATATATTTTGAACTATAACTCAGAGCGAAAATCTAAGGGCATCATTGAATTCAAAATGTCGGGATTCGCCTAAAAAGGACTTAACTTTGGCCGGAAAAGTGGAGCAAAGAAATTATATTTCAGACTTTTTAAGAAAAATAATAAAATAATTTAAATGAATTATTATTTTTTCTTTATCCCATTACATTGGTGGACGACAACGCTATGGGGAAGAGACAGGGCAGTGATGATGCACATCAATGAGTCTCATTAATGGATCGTTAAAATTGCAATGTAACGACACATTAATGTTGAGTAACATCGAAATTATTTCAATTCAATAATTTGATCTTACATCTTTATGGGAACAAAGTGAAGTAATCTAATTTATAATTCGACATGCTGGGAAAATATTGATTAAAGAAATTAGAGGATTCTTTGGATAACCTCAAACATACATCCACCCAATGAAGAATGAATAATGCTGGAAGAACCTCTCCTTCATTAATGACATTCAATTATCGGAACCGAGAAGAGATACAAACATCTTAACCCCTCATGGAAGATTGTGGGGAAACAAAAATCAAGAGGTATGGGTTTTTAATCTACTGTTCTTCCCATACATTTCTATACAAAAAATTATTATAAAACTCCAAACAGGTTAATCTGCGTATTGAGCATTATAACGGGGATGTTACTTTTCATTTGGATGATTATTTGAGGGTTTAAATCAGGGCATGTAATGATTGAATAGAGACTCCCAAAACCACCCCAATCTTTAAGCGTTCTAATGTAAAGGGTACATGCCAACCCAAAAAAATCCTGGACCCATCCATTTGTGGTCTCATGGAGAATGTTTTTTCTGAAGAGATAGCAAGGAATGTTTTTTTTCCATCACGGTAAATGCATCCTCTCCCGGGGACCATTGGTGTAAGCGGTGCAAGGGATGGACCCACAAAACACATCCAGTGGACCGTTGAAGATTCTTCCAGCACACTGGTTCCAACAACCACAGCACGCTGTTGCGGTGGCGGCACGCGCAACTGCGTGCTGGACAAAGGACCTGGCCACCTTCCATCCCAGTAGCCAGGAGGAGCGGCGTGTCGATGCAGTGGAAGCCACGTCTGACCAGGGCGCAACGTTGGAGACCCACAGTGCCAACATGGCGCCATGTTGACCAGGGTTAACCTATTGACTGGGCCCATGTGTGACTTGGAGGGCGATCTATCATCACCAGCCACAGTGCATGATGGAGTGGCCCAGTCCTTGTGGGCTATTCTTGGACAGGGTGGGAAGCAGAAATCTGCCATGCCCAATTGGGCCCAGCGGAGTAAGACATGAGCTGATGGGCCGAACATGCAATGGTAGGCTAGACCCCCACCCTCTTCACGCTAGGCTAGACTAGACCAGATCAGTAGGAGATTGGGAATGCTGAACCCTCTTCCAACATGAGCTGCGTTCAACATGGCCATTTGGGCCTGGCCCACTGGCAAGGATGAACCATAATGACCTTGATTGATACCATGTAACGATGAGTCTGTCCAAGTTAACGAGGTTCTGTGGAAACCTTGGTCTAGGTTGGATAGGTCAATCTTACTGGGTCGGACCAGCCCCCATCAAAATCGCCCCCTTAGTTACTACAACTCATGTATCATGCAATATATAGTTCTTATTGATGAGACGTTTGTGGCGTTGGGACTCTCTGGAGGAGTTAGATCATTTGGTATGGATTTTGGTGAATTTCCTGGAGGTCGAGAAGAAATGAATGCCATGAGATCAGTTCTCTGTAGTGCACTACGTATAGAACACTCTGGTTGGTTGAGGCACAAAGGATTTTCAACGATAGCCTAGTGGGAAGTGGCTCTGTGTAACCCATCTAGCCCATAGTGGGGAGTGGATCCCTATGACCAGGTAGACCCATGGAACTTGACAAGAGGAGTACCTCAGTTCGGCCAAGGTGGGAAAGGGATCTATGTGACCTGGTAAGCCCATGATGGGGAGCGACTTTATGTGACCCGACATACTCAGGGTACCAATCAGGGATTAGTACCACTTAATTTAATGGTTATTGGAAGAGGCTCTATCTATCATGGCATGCCCATTGTACTCGATAAAGGAGGATATATCCAGCGGCCAAGGAGTTCGAGATTTTTGACTGACGTTGCTGCTGTTACTACCCAAGAATATACTTGATGTGTGTTGTATTTGTTTTTGTGATTTACATTGATGAATTGCTATGTGGTATTTATTTTTTTGGGGGTCCCCAGTGAGAATTTTGTTATTCACCTTTGCACGAGATACGTACATAGGTGTTGTGTATGCTGCATATTATCGACGTTTTTGACAGGGGTGCTCAGGGGGGAGGGAATGACGATTGCAACGATGATAGACATTGTGGCTGAGGACTAGGTGTGGCCTAGTAATACTAGGTGAAAAACATATAATATATCGTCTTCCAATATCTTCACTACTCACATGATATGTTGGTGTTTACTACAATGGGACATCAGAGAACTTTTCGTACATTATAGTTTTCATAACTTTTTCACGGGGTTGTATTATGGCCCGATTTATTTAATATGTACATTCCCTTAGTTTATTTAGTGGAATGTTTATTCCCTTTTGTGAGGTGTTACATGGTAGGGTGTGTGTGTGTAACGGTATCCAGGATAATTCATCCACCTGGTATGTTGTCTCCTTTGACACTAGTCGCCATCCCATGGCCTTTAGGAAGTCATCTTGGGGTAGTCAAGAAATTTGCCCCAGTGGACGGGTCGTGACCGAGTTTTATAAGAGGGCGGTCGGCTCCCCCTAAACGTCTAGAAGTCTGATATTTTGTTTCGGGGAAACAATGTTAAGTGTTTTGAGTTCTATTTTCAGATTCTGGGAGTCCATTGTTGGTGTGATGGTCAACGTATCCATACACAAGGACCATGAATATTGTTTTTGGCTCAACACATCAAAACACTGGTTGTATAATAATACCCTTAATTATAATAGGAGTCATATCACTAGGTATAACTTTCTAACCATTGTACATCTTGATCTGTCCCGTGATGGCTCCATGTGGAAAACCATCCAGGATCCCGATAAGAGGTTGTGAGGACATCCTACCTTGCAATGAGGCGTCCATTTAGGGACCTGTGATTGAGATGACCCCCAGGTGGTGAAACAATGCTACCACCACCCGATGTTCATCATTTTCTTGCAGCGGTTTCGGCAGAGGAGGTTTGTAGGCTCAGTTCCCTACTTTAGTTTTAGAGACAGCGACCTCCATGATTCAGGGGAGAGATAGACCATCAGGTCACTGAGGACTAGCTAGAGGTTGTGTCATGGGGATTCCCCTTAGTGAGGACACCGTATGACTAGATGAATATCATGGTAGTGAGCCATCTTCATGGATCAGTAGGGAGATGGTGGAGTTGACCATTCGGACTGATGATTAGGCGACCCTCACTTGGTTTGACAGTGAGAGGCTTTTCCATGATGACTTCTTCTCTGTGATGTCGTGCAATGTATGAACACAAGAGCTTCTTCACCTAAATCAGTGCATCATGAAATTGTCCATGAACTCTGTATGGTTCACATATCATTCCTGTTACTCCATGAACATGGTGCGAGATCATTTATTTAGGGCTCAAGACTTCGAGCATGGACTCAGGTGGGAGATCAGGGCTTCAGTGGTGTCTCTTAGCATCCCTACCATGTCGGGGTGATGGAGCGATCCCTTATGATGGAGGGTTTCTGGGTGGATTAGGGGCCCGTATCTAAAGAAACCATTAGACCCCAAGTGACAGAGTCTTCGGCTTGTAGAAGACCACATACGCGTGGGCCCATATGGGCGTGGTAATTCAGATGACCATCATAACACTCAGGGTCGGTGGTGTGAGGATCCTAGTCCAGAGGTAGTCAGCATGGAGCTACATAGATCAACACATGTGTCAGGCAGGGACACATGGCTCATGATGGCCCGACCTGTAGTGTGGATGATAGGTAGATGGTCGAGGGGCCTCTGAGGCAGCGGTAGTGGTTCGTGTATGGAGGTCATCATGGTTTGAAATGCATAAGGGGAAGTATCCCAGTGGTAGGCGATGGGAGATGGTTTGAGATGTTACCTCCACAACCCATAGGTGTTCTATTCCAGCCTCAGGGAGTATGTAGAAAGGGCCAAGCTTAGATCCTTGTAGAAGAAGCTTTTGACAACATGACTTCAGAGATGATATGAGGTATGATATGTGTCTTATCCCCCATAGGGGTAGTACTTATATAGGAAGGTTCTAGCCACTCTTTTCTTTCCATGAATATCATTCAGAGCTCAGATATTCCGGTGGAGCTGTTGGATTGATTCATAATCCTAGATACTCAACTGTGATGTGATTCGATGATTACACATAGGTGTAAGTAGCATGATATTACTTGAGGAGGTGGGAGCTTCGGCTGGGTTCTCTTACTAGAAACGTCAAGTCCTTATGAAGTCATCTAGGGTATGGATTGGTTATCAAAATTCAAGGCTTAGATCGACTGTTTTATGTGTATGGTGTGGTGTGTCTGCACAGATGGGACCACAGTTTCCTTCACCAGGGAAATTGAAACCCCTACTGTGCAGGTCCGACACTCTCGGAGGAGGTTGCAACCAATAACTCATTAGTTAGATCATCTCACCCTCAGTGTGGTGGATGAGAGGTGTTAAGGATATTCTATAGTGGTGGACTAGTATGCTGAGGTATTTCTTATTGATGTTTCAGGACTACCCCCTATTAGAGAAATAGACGTTTACATCGACCTATACCCCAGGGAGACTATGATATATACACTAGAATATCGGATGTCCCCATGTATCTTCATGATATTAGATTATAGTTGGTATACTTGTAGAGTATGGGTTTCATAAGTCCTAGTGTTTCTCCTTAGTCAACCCCGAATTTGATCACAAAGAAGGAAGATGCGATTCTGAGGGTTTTTGTGGACTATCGTCACCTGAACAAGGTGACTATGAAAATGACTTATCCTTTATCATGGATCAGTGTTCTCTTCAACCAGCTAAATGAAGCCCAATGGATTTACAAGATAGACCTCAGTTCAGGATATCATCTGCATATGTTATGGGATGAGGACGTACCGAAGACATACTTCAGATGTCGGTATGGCCATTACGATTGTTGGTGATGTCATTCAGCATGAACAACTCTTTGTAAGTGTTCATGGGGATCATGATCAATATCATACATCCTTTCTTTGATCACATCATGGATGCCTTCATTGACTAAAACTTTGTGTACTTGGTAATGGAGTAGGAGCATACCATGCACCTGTAGATAGTTCTGGATGCACATCGAGAGATCCGGCTTTTGGGAAAGCTCTCAATGTTCTTGTTATGGATACAAAAAGAACACTTATTGGGGCATGTTATCTCAGATTATATATTTTCAGCGGATCCGGAAATGATAGACGATGTTATTTCTTGGGAACCACCCATGAGTGTAAAAGAGGTGCAGAGTTTCATGGGATATGATGGGTACTGCCAGGGATTTTTATCTGAATTATATATGGTTTTGTCACCTTGATCATCTTTGAAAAAGAAGGAGAGACCATTCTCATTGATGGAGAAGATCAAGATGTGTTTCAAAGAGATGAGGTGGAGACTAAAGAGTGACCCCATATTGAGGCTACTAGAAGAGGGCGTTGGGTATGTAGTCTACTGCGATTCATTAGAGACAGTACTAGGTTGTTTCATGATGCAGGATCGAGCGATAATCGCCTACGGCTGAAGGTAGAAGAGAAAACATGAGTAGAAATGTGCTACCCTTGACCTGGGGTTAGCAGTAGTGGTCATTTCTTTGATGATGTGGTAACACTACTTGATGGGTGAGTGGTTTAATGTTGACTCTGATCACAACAGTCTGAAGTATATATTCTCATAGAATTTCATTACCCTGAGACAACTTCGATTGCGGGAGTTCCATTAGGACTAGGGATTTGAGATATTCTACACTCCTAGGAAGCAGAATGTAGTAGTAGAAGCACTCAACAAGAGGTATGGACTACAGTTGTGTAGTGATGTGACAAAACCTCTAACCACGTTGCAGATATCCTTCATGGATAGAGATGGAGAATCATACATTCATTCTATGATTGTCTTTCCCATCCTTCTATAGTGAGATTGAAGGGCTCTTCTCTGGGAAATTTACTATAATGCCCAATGTGCTTAGATATCCCCAGCACAGTCTTCTGAATGATTTTTTGATGGTAAAGAGAACATCGACCACATCAGAGGACACACCATGGTACCAATGATGCTACCAGAGAAGGTTTTGAAAGAGTTCAATACATCCCCTTGGTAAGTACATCCGGTATTGGTGAAGATGTACTAAGACCTCCAGTAGGAGTACGGGTGGCCATGGATTATGAATGTCATGGAAGAGATTGTATCTCGATGCCTCACTTGTTATCAAGTGAAGGTTGAGCATTAGGTAGCAGTAGACATTTCTCACTCACATGAGGTTCTAGAATGGAAGTTGGATGGTGTCTCTGTGGAAATCATGATAGGGCTACCACATATGTCTAGGGGCAATGATTTCATCTACGTGATTGTTGAATGACTGAAAAGTTTGGCACATTTCTTACCCATATGAGTTTAGGGATTTGTAGAGGGATTGGGATGTATCTACGTACATGAGATTGTATGGCTTCATGGGGTGTCATCATTAATCATCTTAGAACGTAACACTCATTTTACATCCCTCTTTTGAAAGGGTTTTCAGGAGGCATTCATGACTCCCTTATGATTGAGAACAACATTTCACCCTCAAATAGATGGCTAGATGCAGGAGACCATACAAACATTTGAGGACATACTTCAAGATTTTTTCTTTGATTTTGGCTATTGATTGGAGGACTTGCAGCCACTGATAGAGTTTGTATACCAAAACAGTTATCATTCCACTAGAAACAAGGCATCGTTTGTGGCCATGTACATGTGACCTTCCAGATTGACTCTATTATGGAAAGACCCAGGGGAGTCCGCACTTATGGGTCAATTGATGGTACATGATACTATAGGGAATTTACGTATTATCTATGAGTACATGAAGACTGCACAGAGGAGGAAAAAAATTTATGACAACAGGAGACAAAGGCCATTGGATTTAGAGGAGGGAGATCATTTGTTCCATTAGGTCTCACCCCGATGAGGATTAAAATTGTTTGGATGGGGTGTAAAGTTATATCTGAGGATAATCAGTCCATTCCAGATCCTCATCAAAGTAGTTGAGGTGGCGTACTATCTCTCTCTTCCCCCACAGATGCTCTGGGTGCATAATATTTTCCATATGACACATTTGAGGAGGTACGTGCTTGATCCATCTCACATCATCAAATGGGGTGAGATAGACCTCAACGATGGGGTGATGTTTGCAGAGTTCTAGTGGATGTAGAGGATCTAATAGAGTGGTTCCTATGGGGGAAGTCGATCCCTCTAGTGCTTTTCCAATGGCAGCATAAGAATCTCTAAGTGAGCGCATTAGAGTGGGAGGATCAAATTCGTGATTAGTACCCTCATCACTTTTTTTAGTTTTTTTTGATTTCATGTATGTAAATAACTAGTGTGGGGGAAATTTAAATTCTTGAAATTTCAGTGAATTTATTTTATTTATATATAATTATATTGAGACTGCAAAATATGACGACACATGATTCTGAGGTCCAGAGGGCCCGGATCTGAATTTTGATGTTTTTTAATGTATTTTCATAAAATGTGCGACTGGGTTTTTCTATCATTTGAACCATAAATGAGATCAAAAATATGATGGAACCATTGAATTCAAAACACCATGATTCTCTTAGAAATGACATATCTTCGTCCAGTAAGGGTCGAGAAGAAAAATTATTTTTATGAATTTTCGAAAAAAATAATAAAATAATTAAAATGAATAATATTATTTTCATTACCTCTTTGGAGTGGTAGATGGTGACGTTGTGGGTCAGTGATAGGAAGGAGATGATTCCCATCAACGAGGCTCATTAATGGTTTGTTAAACTCGTAGCGTAATGGTTCTTTAATGATGATTAACAACAACACTGTTTCAATGAAATGACGCCACACCACATCATTATGGGAACACTATGACATGATCCTATTTGTAATTAGTCTCACTATAAAAATATGGAGTAATGAAATTAGAGGATTGTTTGGAAAACCGTTGAGGGACTTCCACCCCAGTGAAGAACACAGAACGTCAGCGAAATATCTCCTTCCTAACAGACATTCCAATATCGTAACTGAGAAGAAAAACTGACGTCTTAACCCCTCGAGAACAACGTGATGTAATAAACTTCATGAGATATGGGTTTTTAATCTATGGTTCTTCCCATCCATTTCTAAATGATGAAGGTGTATTAATTGACAAACAGGTCAATTAGCAGATTGTGTGTTATAACAAGAGGATGACTTTTCGTTTTGGATTATTATTCAGGGTGTTCAAATCATGGCACGTAAAGATTAAATGGAGACTCCCAAAACCTCCCCCATCTTTAAGCATTCTGACAAAGAGGGTCCAACTGACCCGAACAAAGGACATGACCCCTACGTTTGTGATCTCACGGTGAACCTTATGTATGATGCGACAGCAAGACCAATTTCATGGTTTCATGGTAAATTCATCCTATCCTTGAGATCATTGGCACAAGATGCACAAGGGAAAAACCACCGAAGAACGTTTGGTGGCCCTTTGATGATTCTATCGGTACACATGTGTTGACAGGGACAATATTTGGTGAAGACACACACCAACCACATGCGTGACGGAGGAGCTGGCTGCTAGCCATGCCGACGACTAGGAGGAGTTTCGTGCTGGTACGGTGGAAGCCGTGGATGACCAAGCCATGATGCTAGAGTCCCATGGTGCCAGAATGTCACTGCATTGCCTAGGGGCATCCTATGTACTTGGACCGTGGGTGATGTGCAGGGTGGCAGATCATCACCGGCTATAGCACATGAAGGAGCATCCCACTCCTTACTGGATGTGCTTGGACAAGGAGGGATGTGGCGGTCTTCCACGCCCCAATCGCACCCCACCAGCCTCTAATGTGGTCGGTCAGTGGACTACCAGGCCCCGTCCCCAGCGGGTCATACCCCATCGGGCCACGGCTGGTCCCACAGCCTAGCGGTCCAGACCAGACTGGACCGGGTCACCGGGAGACCTGGCGGGCTGGACACTCTACCAACTGGGCTGGGTCCAGTGAGGCCTATTAGTCGGGTTCAACTAGCCATGCTGGACTAGAACGACCTCAACCCATACTAGGTCAGGTTGAGTCCATCATAGTGAACCAAGGTATGTGAAAACCTCTGGATAGGTTGGTCAGGTCGCCCTAACCAAGATGGACCATGCCCCATCAGAACTAACCCCCTGGTTAATAAAACACATGTATCTTGCAATATAACCATCCGAATGATGGATAATTCGTGACATTGGGGCTCTCTCGAGGTGTTGGCTGTTTCAGCATGCATTGTGGTTAATTTTATGGAAGTTGAGAAGTGATAAATGGCTATAGAGAGGTTCTCCCAAGCATGATACATAAGGAACCCTACATTTGGATGAGTCCTGAAGGCTTCCCGATGATGGCCCAATGGGAATCGACTTTGTGGGAGCCATCAATCCCATTGTGGGTATCAATTCCATGGGACCCAAAAGACCCATGAAACTCGATAGGACAAGTAAATTAGTTTGTCCATGGTGTGAAACGAATTTGTGTGACCCAACAGGCCCACGTTAGGGAGTGGCTCTGTTTTACCCAGCATAGCCATGATAAACATCAGAGATGACTACCACATTAGTTCAAGGTTTGTGGGAAGATTCCTTCTGTGACCCGGCAATCCCACTATACTCGATAAGGGAAGAGGTCTCCCGCGGTGGATGAGTTCGACATTTATGATTAATGATGCTACTATTACTACCATAGAATATTCCTAGTGTGAGCTGTCTGGTGATTCGTGCTTCACATTGAGGAATTTTTGTGTGGATATTTTATTTTGTTTTGGGGCCCCCACTAAGTAAATTCTTACTCACCCTTTCTAGGGATTCGACTATACGTGTTGTGTCTGGTGGAGACGATCAACATTTCGACAGGGGTGCTCATGGAGACTGGACAGGCGGAAGCTACAACGGTGGACTTTTGTGGCCTAGGACCAGGTAGGGCTTAGTAGGACTAGGAGGAGAGGGCGTTTTACATCAGCTTCTGGTAGCTTCACTACTCTCATGGTCAGAGGAGGTTTACTATAGGGGGACATCATATTACATTTTGTATATTAAAAGTTTTAGTACATTTTCTTCTATTATGGACCTCTTACATTCAATTGTACTTGCACTCAGTTTATTCAGTTGTATGTGGTTTCCCTTTTGTAAGTTAGGACTTCTTTGGGTGTGTTTGTGCATATAGGTATCTAGGATAATGCCTCCCACATGCAGGTTGACGCCTTCTGTGTTGGTCTATATCCCCTGGCCTTTGGGAGGTGGGATTGGGGTGGTCATGACCTGGGCTCCGAGGGACGGGCCGTGACACTATATGTCATCTAATGGATGTGATTATTGATAATAATCATGTTTTAGATAAAACTTTTACTATTTATTTCAATATTTTAATTATCTTTATATTTTTCTTAACATGAAAACCCATGCAAAACCAATCCATGAAATAATATTATTTAAATATAACTCTCATAACATAGTTATAGGGTTGGTGGATATGGAATGGAGTAAAATAATTAGGGAATATATGTTAAAAAAATATACATAATCAAAATAAATTATTAAATCATGAAATTTATCATTTCATTAATTATTATACAATTAAATGAATGGGAATAAATACATTTTCGGTATTGATGTTTATTTTCATTAAAAATATTTTCTATTATATTATGTATGAGGAGTTTATAATTAATTTATATAAAAATTTAAAATTTTATTTTATAAAAATAATATAAAATTTAAAATTAGAATATAAAATTTATCTTATAGTGAATGTTTTTAAATTTTCTAAAAAAGTTATATTTTTTCTGTAAATTGTGAAAACTAAAAAAATAATGTTAAATTTTTTAAATTCAATTAATATTAAAATGATAATTGTGAATTATATTTGTTTTAAAATTATAGAATATTATTTATGATTTAATATTTAAATTTATACCATTTGGATCGACCATAAACAAAATCTTTATAATAAAATACCTTAACAATTAAAAAATATATGTTTTCATAGAAATAATTCTCATTGCGTTCTACTAAGAATATTACAAAAGGAATTTATTCCATATATATATATAATTTTATAAATGGTATTACATATTTTGAATAATAATTATTTCTTTTATTTAGTAATTCCAATAGAAATTTTAATTATAATGAATAGTTACAACATAAATATTTTATCACCTTAATAAAATATTAAATTACATTTACCTAGGATAAAAATAGGTTATAAAGAAATAAATTTTTATCATAATTAATTTTTGATGAATTTTAATAATTCATTATTTCCGAAGTATATGGATATACTAATTTTAGGGAATGAAATCTGTGAAAATGACCTTTATATTTTTATATGTATAGAAAAGAAGAAAATGTTACTCTATTACATTTAAATTATTATTATATGTTAGCACTAGGAAAAAAATATTTTTTTGAAGGAATATGAAAGGATATCTTTTTAAATATTGAAATTATATTATTGATGGTGATTTGTTACAAATTTTATTTTATTTTATAATTACCACAAATTATTACACATTGATGACATGATAAAAATTTAATCAATTAATAAATGAAATTAATGACTAAAAAATATTATACGTAATAAAATGATATGGATTTTTATATATCGATGATTTTTAATGATTCATAAAATGTATTATTGATATTTAAAAGGCTTAAAATTTATTTTAATAATATATATATTTGTCTTCAAAATCTAGGTAAAAGAATATTTTAAAGAAATCATTAGTGATATATATCAATAAAAAAAATTATAAATTAATTACAAATCTATAAAAAAAATATTATATTAAATGAATGTTCTATGGTTAAAAATTTCAACAATTTTATATTTATTCATATTTCAATTTATTTTATCATTCCCCTCCCCTAATTTTCAAAAAAAATGATCCTAAAAGTTTTTTGAATAAGGTTATTATGCGGTATTACTAAGAGATAAGTGTTAAAACACTACATAAAGAAGTATAAATTTTATTAGAAATTTTTTTCATACTAATCTTTTTGATATATTTAAAATATACCAAATTTTCCACGATTTACATGAAAATAACTTATAGTAATTTAATACATTATGTAATTCTATGTGTTTCCCTTCCCTCTCTTATAATAGGACACCCATCAAATCTGTCCCATAAAACAAAATTTAAATCCTAAAATGAAAATATCCCACATGAATTACTTAATGAAATCCCTATAAATCAAATTTTATTAATATTCACCATATTATTCCAATAAAATGGTTTTTATTGCGTGATTTATATGAATTCCACCAAATAAGAGCCAATCATATTTAATGAAATTTTTTTTATCATATATTCTTATACATCCACAAAATATGTTGTTAACATAATAATATACTTTCTAAAAGATCATAAATTTATATATATTTTATAATGATTATGGGAAAAAATTTAACTCTCTTTTACATTCTGCGAATGTTGAAAATATCGCTCATGTGTATATTCGGCTTACCATCTCCATATAGTGGTGTAATTTATTTTTCATCGCGAACATATGTGTGTGGTTATAATGATTTATCGAATGAATATATATATACTATATATAAAAAATTAATATTCTAGATATATAATATATTACATACTTTTTTACCATTCAACCCATTAAATAATTACCACATCGTTCACTTATACATATAGAAAACAACACCATGAAAGCAATGTGATTCATTTTGGTATCTATATTTCAACGATGATTCTTAATATCTATATAATAAATATATATGTTATTAATATCCTTATTAACTTTTTTGTGGATATATCCATGAGAAAAATTCAAGTACTAAAACTACCAAATAAAAACAAGCATATATAATGATGAAATTAATACTTGAAAAAATGATATTAATAAATGATTATAAATAAATGTGTATCTAAAGGATTTAAATAAATAATATATTACATGTTAAGTATTAAAATAAAAATTTTATAATAATATAAAACATTTATATTTATTATAAAATATGTTTAAAAAATATATGAATAAAATCATACATGAAATTTCAATTTTATTTACTTTTTTTTCATTCATTTAGTTAACATTTTACTTAAATTTCTATATTGTTCCATTATTATGAGTAAAATTACATTTGATCTTATTGTTATGAATGTTAATATATTTTAATTTAAATTCTCCACACATAATCACTGCAATGATTAAACTCTCACACTAATGATATGTTCATTCTATGGGGTTTCATCTATATTTATACTCCTTTGAGAAAAAATTTGTATTATAAAACTATATTATTTTATAAGGTGTATATAACAACCTATTTAATTATTTAACTAGAATCTAATTATATTCAGGGTGGTTTATTTTTTTGTTCTTGATTACCCATTCAATGATTTATAACAATAGTTTTACCAATGTTGTATGAATTTAGAATAAAATCTAAATAATCTAGAATTACTTATATCATTTTTTAAGTAATCATAAAATCTATTTTTCATAAAATAAATATATTTATTTCCTCATAATTTTTAGGTGATTCAAAATATTTGTTAAAAATTTCCCCTCTTCTTCACTATATCCATTAATCTAAATGTTTAAAATAAATCCTATAATATTTATCATTTTGATTGGGAATAATTTTCTTCTATATACATATTTTTTAGAATTGTTTTACAAAATTAATCATTATTTATAATAATAATTTATTAAGTAAATGTTCATTTATACATGAATTCTAAAATGGATATATGTAAATATTATCTATTTTTTTACCAACATGACAATAATTAATTTCATTGCATACTGGAAAATATATTTTTTCCTTTTATTGTATACAGTGTATGATAATTTTTCCACAACAAATAATTTCCAAAAGTATTTAGATAGTTCAAATAGTTATTAGTGGTTTTATAATTAATATTGTTATATGAATAACAATTTTAGTGTTTTTATTCTATTTCAATTATTTATATAAATGTTATATTTTTATTATAAATAACATATAAATGATTAATTGATTGTAATCTTATCTCACATACTAATTATTTGGTAAATAACATTCACTTGAAACATTAATTTTCTTGTTAGCATCATTCATAGGGAATTACATTTCTTGTAAACTTCATTTTCCATTATTGTATTGATATTATCAGATCCCAAATTGTATAAAATTTGTAGATACCGTGTTTTATAATGAAAGTCAGGTGATTCAATATGGAAATCAGGATATCATTTATTATTTATATTATATGAATATTACAGGAAAAGGAATATTTATTTTCATTTAAAATGATAATTCAATATATAACCAATCAATTTTAAATGTAGTGGTAGGTGTGGGTTGGTTATAGATAGACCCTATATGCATCAAAATGTTTCATGATACAACTCATTTAGCTAGCCATATTAAATGAGTTTTTGGGTATACCTATACATTTATGAGACAATTGTAGAACAAAGAAATAATAGAAAATATATAATGATATATAAAATCATGATATAAAATATTTACCATTTCCACCATGATAAATTAATTGATTATTATACATGATATTATTACATTTAAATTATATATGTATGCATTTCATTCCCATTTTATCAATCAAATGGATTATATTTTTTGTTATTTACCATTAAATAATGATAATTCCATTTTCATTTATGATATTATTGGTTTTATGCAATCCATTCATAGAGTTTTATCTCACAATTATTATTTTTATTTTCCCAAGATTATGAAAAATGAATCTTTAATTAATTTCATGTACATCGAATAATTACTCTTTCTATTTTAAACAGATCATTTCCGATGAAAATTTTAGAAAAACAATTACCTAATTTACTAAGAAAACGAACATATTTTTTCAATTGGAATTTAATAGTTAGTATATAGTGCCAATTTAATATTAAATAAAATTACTGTTAAATTAATTATTTGGGTTGTTTATAGTTGTAATTTGAAAATATTTAATAGAGATCACTGGTACAATATTTAGAAAATAATTATTAGTGAAAATATACCCATAATTGTAATTTAATTTATTTTTTTATTATAGTATAATATCATAATGTGTTTGTTATGGAAGAAAAAATAAATTTTTAGAATCAATACAGCCCATTCTAGATATAGGTAATTACATATTCCTTTTCCCCAGATACACATTTGGAATAAAATAATTAAAATTTTGGAATTGAATTTAACTCATTTTCACTAATTAATGATCACTAGGTCTTATATTGAACTTGTATTCTAACAATCATATGGTATATAATAACATTAATTCACATTCTTACTATGAACCATTATTATGATTGAGATTATAGATTATATGGGGACCTAAAATATGCCACAATAATATGGGCTTCACTGAATGATTAGTATGTGGACAAGTCTATGGTTGATAATAAGTTTAAATTCATAAATACCCCTCATAGGTTTTAATGTTATTCTAATATATTTGTGGATAAATCTTCTATTATTTACTAATTATAACCCATTCCATTAGTATTTGTTTCTTAAGGGTTATTTTTTGACAATGCTTTTACAATTTGTTGATATATTTATAATTGTGTTGAAAATCATTATATTTGACATGACCATTAATATTAATATTTTTATAAGTGATAAATTAGTTATTACATTACAAGAACATATATTTTAATATATAATTTTAAAATGGATTTAAAAAAAAATATTTGACTATATTAATAATGTTATTTTTTATGAATATCATTAATTTAGGAAGAATATAAGTATTATGTAAATACATATAAATTTTGATATGATGGGTTTTAATTTGAAGAATATAATACGATTTATATTTTGGAAACATATATGATTTTATAATTATATTTTTTGGGAAATTAATTGTTTATATTGGAAAATAAACAGCCATTGAATTTGAATTTTTTGTATTAATCAATAAATTTGTTTGATATATTTTGGAGATAACTGACTTGTTTATCTTGATTAATATGTTATCAATGAATTTTAAATAATAGGATTCAAAAAATTTAGGAAGATTTTTTTTATAACTTATTGGTATGTACATATATAATGATATACGATGAACATTTGATAATTTTTTTTGAGGATTTGAAGATCAATGTTTTATTTCTAAACATTATGGTTTATCAAAATTGCCTTTAATTATAGTATGAATTTTTAATTTGTTTAATTTATAAAAACAAGAGAAATAATTAATAATCATTGAGTTGTTCTTTTTATAAATTATAAGTATATTTTAGTTCTTTAGAAATTAAAAATTTATCCTCAATACTCATAATTCAATGAAATGTTTTGGATTGTGGTGGAAATTGATTGATTTATGAAATTTTGTGTTTAAATAATGTATAATTCATCATGTTATTTTTAATGACAATAAAACAATTACAACATTATAATAAGAGTGTCTTGAACATAAAAGTTCATTTTATTAAATTTGTTAATTATGAATCAATTTTATTTTCCACGTATTAATTTTTATGGTTTCCTAGTAATTGTAACTCTTAGGAACTATATCATTTTTGTGAACAATGTTATATGTAAATCAACACCATTATTCAGAAATTAAATTTTCATTTATGTAGATATTTTAACTACCAAAAATATTATCTAATATCAAATGTTATTGATTTTTTATTCCAAATCACCTTTATATTTTACATTACAAATTAACAAGATGATTTCAGATTATCCATTTTTATGATGATAGTTTGAAATAACTGTATTTTAAAAAATTGATCAACTGATGACTGAGATAAAAAATAGTGTTAATTTTTTTATGGGTGGGAGGAGTATATAACATTACAAATTTTTAATTTAAAATAATAATATTATTTATAATTCACATAACAGGAAAACCTAAGCATAAATGAATCCTGAAGTAAAATTAATGAAGTATTACTATTATAACCATGTTAGTGGGTTGGTGATTATGAACATGAATAACTAAATTATGAATGAAAATTATATGTATTTAATAAATGAAAATATTTAATTTAATATTGAAATTTTACTTTTTTCTAAAATTTACTATGAAATGAATTGGTATAAATTAATTTTATTCATAAAAATTTCTTTGATTCCAATTTTTTTAAATGATTTCTATATGATCCTATTATAAATAAATCAGAAGATCTTTATAAATATTATTTTAAAATTTTAATATCATTTTAGAATTCATTATATCAAACAATATGTCATTGAGATGTTTGATTTTTCTAAAAAGATAGATTTTTGTGAATAGTGAAAATACTGATTATTAATGAATGATGTATTTCATCTTGAATTTTTTTAAAATAATTGGATTAGTTTAAAGTTAACATTATTATATTTTTTACAGAAGTAATTCAATTTATATATTTTTATCAACATTAAATAGAATTTTGTTGTGAAACTACATTTATAATTATAATGTCATTTTTAACTAAAATCATATCATTCATAAACTATTTTTTTACAAAAAAACTAATATCCTACCATGAAAAGAAAGACCTATAAATTAGTAAAAAATACCTACACAAGTCTGAAATAATATTATTTACAAATATCCTTCTTATGTGAGAAAGGAAATCATTTGGCACATGATCCATCCAAAGATAATCCTTACATTTCACAAATTTATTAGCAATCCCATCTACCAACAAATTTGACTCTCTATAAGCTAGAGTAACAAAATGATCCTTTGAGTAAAGAGAGTCCAATCATCTAATCCCACCAATATTGAGCTTCGATGAAAGGTGAAGGGACGAATTTGTAAGGAAAAAACATTAGCCATAGAACCACACTCAATCAAAATCTTGTTCCAACCACGCTCTTCTGCTTTCTCCACTACAACAATAAAACCAAGAATCTCTACTTTATGATCAGAGGAAATACTCTATAACCCATAAATACATCCAAGAGGATTCCCCATATAATCCTAAATTACAGCACCAAAACAAGAGGGACCCGGGTTACCCTTTGAAGCACCATCAAGGTTAACTTTAATCCACCAAAAGGGTGTCTTCCATATGACTTCCATTGTCACAAGTGTTGGATGAAAATTACCTTTATTATCAATCAGATTTAGCATAGATAAATCATGGATTGAATTGTATAGAAAACATATTTAGGTGTTTCCACCTCTTACACAATAGCAAGGATACCTACAAGACCAGTGCCAACCTGAATAGGCTACAACTCAAGTCTGAATTTGTTCCTTGAAGACCAGATCAAATGAATGGTTTATTCCTCCGCAACATGAAAGAATTATATATTTTCTGCTATAGTTTTTGAAAATTCCATCACATAATTATGTCATATATTGAGTTGGTTCGATATAGAGAAACTTCAAAAATATCAGCAACCGCCCTCCACCTCGCTAAATATGCTGCACAACTGTGGAAGAGATGATCCACATCATACTTATGTTGAGATCAGAAATAAAAAGTAGAGAAATGGGAGATTACCTAGTCCTACAAAAAGTCATCATTTGGTAATTTTTTATGATCCAGCCTCCATTTTAGAATTTATTTGCTTGGCCTTACGAACATCTTATGCATTTTGCTTATCCATTTCAATTTAGATGAACTGCCAAAGGAATGGTTGTGAAATACATTGGATGTGAGAATACCATTGGAAGCAGGTTCCCATGCCCAAAAATCACCACTATAAGACCAGAAATAATTATCCACTAATGAACTAATGTGATCTGAAAGATTCTTTATACTGTCTAGCTGATCATTAATTGACAAATCAAAATCCAAATTTGACTGTTCCTTCAGGCACTATTGGATTACTAGATAATAAATTTTTACAACATATTGAGAATGAATTTTTAAAAATAATTATGTATTTTAGAATTATAATAATTAAATATTTAAATATATTCAACAAATTTAATTCAAATATTTAATAGTCAAAATATTAATAATTTTACAACAATAAAAAAGAGTATATCAAGTTAACCTAGGTTAATACCAAGTGATAAGGCCACCATTTATAATAATAAATCCAATTAGATTACATTTTCTAGAAACATATCAAATTATGATCTATAAGAAATTGTTTTTGTGACACATTCACATGATAAATGTAACACCCTGAGCTTCCACTGTATGTTTCCCTTTGAATAATACATTCCATTGTGTTGTACACAAATTCGAGTTGAAACACACCAAAACGAATCAAACTTGCTGTTATGAATAATAATACTCATTTTTGGAAATTTTAAAAAATTTATCTTTCAAAATGAAAATCATTTTTGGATTCAGAATATAGAAATTAGCTTAGGGTGATTTTTTTTGTAATTTTCTGAAAACATTCAATTTTTTATGAATATTTAAAAACACAGAGTTATTATTAAAAACCAACAATTTCTTTAAATAATTATTTATTTAAATTTATTTTAGGTCAACATAGATACATAATACCTATATACATTTAATGTAATTAAATGGAGTCGGTTTATAATAATTTTAGATATATAAAAACTTTATCAAACTTTTTACCGTATTTTACCCACCTCCTAGGAGCATTTGCAAATTTAAAATAAACATAATTTTACCCATTACATGAATTGATTTTAAAAAATAATAGAAACCCCAGTATGTGAATTGTGGTTCAATAATATAAAAATAATTTTTGGTGAATAGTAAATTTTGACTTTTATTTACCCCGGTTAAAATTAAATAGGGTAATTAATGTTAAAAATGATATTATTATTACCCTAACAATTGACCTAATTCAATTGGAGAAGTGTAATTCGACCAAAAATAGCATCAATAATAAAATATGATCCTTTAGGTCTACTTGGATTGGATTAGGACATTTATTTTTATTTTACTTAAAGAATAGTTAAAAGAGTTAAAATCAAAGATTAATAACTAAAATTTTTTTAATATAGGGTTATAAATTAGATAAATTGACTACTAATATTCATTATAAATATACAAATATTTCCCACATAATTTTATTTTATTTATAATTTTTAGACATTAAATAATTTAATTTATTTATGACACGATGATGATGCAGTAATTACCTTATTAATGAAATATTAAAATAATTAATATTATAAATACCCAAATAAATGTAATTTGAGACTTTTAATAAATTAAACTAATTTTATAGTTTAATATGAAATGTTAGGGTTTATTAAATGAATTTTGTTCAAGGTAATAATGCTTTTATGAATTTATCAAAAACAAAATACCAAATAGTGTCAAAATTGACATAGAAGATTTTTATAACAAATATTATATTATTAATTGATATAATATACCTAAATATATAAGTTACTACCAAATGACATATATAAGGTTATATATATTAATAATAAACCACTTTGGGTTCCCTTGGATGGTTATAGTAAGTTTATTACGCATAAAATGTAAAAATATAAAGAGATATGGTAAATGTCAAACTAATTAACAAAGAGTTAAATATAAAAGATAAGCTTACTATAGTGACCCATAACTATATAAAATCTATTGGATGAGAATATTCTGACTCATCCCCACCTTATCCTTGAAATAAATCATTTTTGAGCCATTATAAATAGAAAAAAAATTTATTATAAAAATTTATTTCAATCTTTTCCAACGGTGCCCCTCACCCCTCTTATAAAAGAGAACTTCCCCTTATCTCAAATTCACACCTTCAAAGCCATTTAGCTCAGCCAAACCCTATCCAAATATCCTCTCAACGGTCCTACCTTCATCTTAGAGGCCTTCCATTAGTCAGAAATCCATCTTATGGAGCCCTTTAGATAAAATCAAATTGAAGAACCCGAAGAAGAGGTAAATATTTCATCACCTCATCCAAGTTCTTTTCTTCTTCCACTTCTTCTTTCATTGTTGATTCCATTGTAAAATAATAAATCCACTATATTATATATAATGTTATGTTATTATAAATATGATACAACCATATTCATTATTTTATCCATCCTATGAATGACATATCACCATACGTGCATATGTACGATTTACCGTCTACATGTCGTGGTGTAGTTGTTATTCAATACATTATTATTTGGACACGTATAATAATGATGTAAAATTGATGTAAATAATAAATTTATCATGTTAATGATATATTATATATGATCTAATGTCTATTATATAAGATATTTATATCAAATGAATGATATTGTCGCTCGTGTGTACGTATGGATTAACATCTCCTCGAACACGATGAGATTCATCCCCCATCGTAATCATTCCAGAATGATTTTCATTTTATGATTAAAAATAATTTTTCTGAACATAATATTATTCTTTATTTGAATCAAATATATCCTACCTATAACAATCATGTATTACGTAAACAAGTATATAATGAAAAATGAATCAGTTAACACCCGAAACGATGATACTACTAAAATATCATTAACGAAGAAATATTATAAAATCATATATGATATAATATTAATGTATATGGTTATTTTATAATTTAATAAAAATTATTTCACCATTATATAGGATGTTAACCCACCTTGGATGAAGAAAAATTACAAAGTAAGTGTTAATTTCAGAATCTTTTTATTATCCGAGGTTGTTTTTTCATAAGTTTCTAGTGGGATCTCTTTATCATCCACATCCATGTTTCTTAAAAATGTATTACAAAATATTTCTACAATTTCCTAGACTATGGTTTAATTTCATTTATAATTTTTTTTGAATTTTTATAAAATGGTTTTAAAGAAATATTTCTGTCATTTTCCAAAAAAATTACCTTACAACCCTTTCGACCAAATTAAAGGAACAATGTTTTTTTAACTTATACGGTGGGTGCTCCTTTTTTCTGCCATTATAACATCATCAAAGCTTCCCGTACATTCTTATATGAATATTTAAAAAATAATTTTTTTCTTTTATAATTATATGACTTTTAAATTATTTCAAAATATAAAGAGATATTTCTCTAAAAAAATGTATTGATTTCATCTATGTCAATATCATTTGATGGATTTTTATGCTTAACTGAAGTTGATTTATTATGATACAAAAAATTCATATTATACTAATGGTTTTGTGATATGTTTGAGTGTGTATGTGTTATTTTCACACAATTCATTGTTTATGGAGAAATTATTGATATTTCATAAACTAGTTTTAATACGAATGTTTATGTTATGTTTGAACCATTTCATATGAGGAATGAATTTTCACTTAGTAAGTGACGGGTGGAGCCCGCTATAGCACCTCGATGCATCGGTAGGTATCGTGAGACAAACTGGTGTCTCCGCACAAGGCCTTTACAAAATATTATTTTTAGACTTCGCACAAGGCCTTGAATATGTGGTTATGAAGTCTGGTATTATGTATTCCATCATTATGAACGTGGCTATTAATATTGCCTATGATTATTCGACTAGTAGAATATCCATGTGAATAAGTAAATGGAATTATTTGATTTTATCTTTGCCATATTCTTCTAAAGTTTAATTTTAAAAGGAAATGGTTCTATTCTTACATTGACTTATATTTTTATGCTTATTTATGAATTTTTCCACTATATTGTTATCCTTAATGAGCATTTGAGATCAACCCTTTCTATGTTTTATTTTTCCCAGGATGCGAAAAAGTATATAATGAAAGATCTGCAAAGATAGTATAAAGCATATGAGTGTGGCACATGGAGACTATGTTATTGTAGTTTTTCATTTTATAATGTAATGAAAACTTATGAATGTATCTAGTTTTTCCAATGCTACTAAACTAATCAGCATTTCAAGACCTGATCTTTTGTGATCTTGCCAATGATATGTAATAATATAGTGACTCTCGGTAACTGGGGTTGAGGCATTATATTCGGTATCATAGGAATTTTAGTAAAAACCCTGGAAACTTGATTTAGATAAACTCTGATTAGAGCACATTATCCTAAGATAGACTTTGAGGATTAGAATAGAATAACTTCTTAGAATTTTGGTATTGTTGAGATTTTGTGTATTTTACCAGCAATACATCCCTGTCTAGATATGAGCTGGTAGAGGTGGATCTGGCAGAGATGTACCTAGGGGTAACACTCGAAAACACCGCATTGAGGTAGACTCGAACAGGAACTGGTGCACAACAACGGGCCCTTCTGAACTCTTGGTTATGACACTCGTGGGGGATATTCGTAGGATAATTCTCATCTTCATTAAAACCCATTATGAATGGTTAATGAGTATATAATTCCTCAAAGAAAACATTTTTATGATTATGGAATATATCCATAAACGGTTCAATTTATGTTAAGTGTTTTACAATTTGGAATTATGTATTTTGATTCATAAATCAATCTAGTTTATACCATTTTTTAGAAATGGCGCCTAGTGGAAGCAATGAAAATAGTATCAATGCTTGTAATACATATAGGGATTTCTCTCCTACTCAAGATAATTACAGTGGAGCTGGTGAAGCAACTGGTGCTGATCAGCTTATCACCATACTGGGACAACTCCCTCAGGTTATGAATAATAACCTTATATGTATCGAGCACCCTGATCTATAACGTGGAGGATAGATATAAGATTACTTTGTGAGGAAATAACCACCAACATTCAATGGGATAACAAATCCATTAGTATCTAAGAAATGGATAAATTTCACAGAGATAATATTTCATGATTTGGGGAGTAGTAAATGTGAAAATGTTTTCATGGTAGTTTATCACCTCACAGGAGGTGCAGATCAATGGTGGTCATTGATTCAAAACACAAAGGAAGATGATGAAGTATAAAATATGTAATAGAGGGAGTTTAAATATTTTTCATAGAAGAATACATTTATCATACCATCGAGTAGATATGGAAAAGCAATTTCTATGTCTAAGGCAAAAGGATGATGGGAATGACGCAAAGTATAATGATAACTTTACAAGGTTAGCAAGGCATGCAACATATTATATACGTAACCCAAGGAGTAAGATTGATTGATTCATTGATGGGTTAAAACCATTTATCTAGAGATAATTAGTCTCAAAATCCTTCTTGTCATATGATGATATTGTCTCATGTGTTATCAAGAAAGAAAATGAATTCTCTATGTCCTTCGAATTTAAATCAACAAAATAGTAGAATAGATCTGTTGAACACTATGGAAATTGAAATAAGGGTAATAAGGGAAAAGTTGATTATTCATCCTATAGTAAATGTGGGAAGAAACACACTAGTACATTCCTAAAGGGAATGGAAGTCTATTATAAGTATAGTGAAAAAGGCCACCAATATCATCATTGAAAGGGGAAGAAATAGGCTATCAGTGCTGAATGATACAATTCTAGAAAAGGGTTCATTATGCAAATGAATTTCCTAAGAGCCAAGGAAACATACCACAAAAAAGACCAAGGGATCGAGGCCAAGCTTATGAGATCACTACTACTGAGGTCGATGCCTTGAAATACATGGTGGAAGGTAATTTAATGGTTTCATCAAGTTTATCTAATGATTTATTTGATTCTGGATCATCGCATTGATTCATATATTCCTAGATTGTTAAAAAATTAGAAATTTTCAATTTTACTTAACAATGGAGTTGTCGGTCAATACACCTATGGGATGTTTCATTGCAATAATATTTTGTGAATCAGTTCCCATTAGTGCATATAAATGTTCATTATATGCTGATCTTATCGTCATACCTGTGATTTAAATGGATATAATCCTCGAAATGGATTAGATTTTGGACCATGATGAAAAAATTTATTGTAAGAAGAAGGATGTTACAATTTTCGATGAGGATAATGAGTACATTATCCTTAGAGAAGAAACATTACAACCTGATTCATACCTTGATCCACCCCGATTAGCTCTACTAAATTCAATTAATGTGGAGGAAGAGAATGAAATAATTATGGCTGAGGAAAATAATGTTCAAATAGAGGGCATACCTATTGTGAAAGAATATACTGATGTGTTTCCAGAAGATTTACCTGAACATCTTCCAGAATGAGAAAATCAATTTTCTAGTGATTTAATTCCAAGTTCAACGCCCATATCAAAGTCCCCTTATAGAATGGCCACTGTGGAATTAGAGGAAATAATGAAACAACTAGAGGAATTGGGTAATAATGGATTTACTCACCCTAGTGTTCATCTAGGGGAGCCCCTGTTCTTTTTGTTAAGAATGATGATGGATCTCTGAGGTTGGGCCTTGACTATCAGGAGATCAATTCTATAAAAATAAAGAAAAAATATCCCTAACCTCGCATTGAGGATTTATTCAACCAACTTCATGGAGTGAAATATTATTCAATTATTTTCCTTCGATCTGGATATCATCAGTTGTGTGTGAAAAAGGAACACATTCTGAAAACAACATTTCAAACCAGGTATGGGCATTATGAGTTTACAGTAATGCCTTTTGGATGGATTAATTCACCCTCTATCTTCCTGGATCTAACGAATAGAGTTTACTCGGAATATATTGATGTCTTTGTAGTGGTATTTATTGATGATATCTTGGTATACTCTAAAATCTACGAAGATAATGAAAATAACTTGCACATTATTCTAAATACTCTTAGAGAAATGAATTATATGTGAAATTTAGCAAGTGTAGATTTTGGATTCAGGTGATTTCTTTTCTTTCCCATATTGAGTCTAAGGATGGAATATCTATCGATCTTTCAAAAACCAAGGAAATCCAAGAATGGTTGGCAAAAATGAGTATAACTGTGGTACATAATTTTATTGGTTTAGTAGGTTATTATCGACGTTTCGTCCAGAATTTTTCCTAGTTGGCTAACCCATTAACAAAGCTCCCATGTAAAGGGGTTAAATTTGTTTGTACAAAATAATGTGAAGAATGTTTTGAAGAAATGAAGAGAAGATTATTCAATGATCTTATATAGATTCTACCATTGGGGAACTATGTGTCTGTTTTTTATATTGATGCCTCAAAGAAAGGACTTGGTTGTGTCCTTATGCAAAATGATAGTGTTATTGCCTATGCATCAGGACATATAATAATTCATGAACAAAACTATCCTACTCATGATCATGACTTAGTAGCTGTAATCATTGTTTTGAAGATATAGAGGCACTATCTATATGTTGAATATTGTGAGATTTATACTAATCACAAGAGTTTGAAGTATATTTTCTCACAAAAATAACTCAACACGAGGCAAAGGCAATTTCTTGAACTAGTCAAGGATTATGATTTCACTATACACTACCGCCTGAGTAAGGTAAATAAGGTGGAAGATGCTTTGAGTAGAAAAGATCATGTAGTTTTGAACAAGATGAGTGTTGAAAATGATCTTATATATATGGATCTACTAACGATTGATATTGAAATAACAAAGCAAGGTGAATCATCAATGATTTTTCAAATTGTTGCCAAAACATATTTATAGAAAGGATAAAGAGTTCTCAGACAAATGATGAGGAGTATCAAAAGAAGATTAATGCTATAAATTATGGGAGATTGAGTGACATCATATATAAAGTTGGGATTTTTATATTTGGGAAGAGAATTTTTGTTCCTGATTTACCTGATCTGAAAATGGAATTGTTAGATGATCCTCATAGCTCCAATTTCACTATACACACTGGTAGCACTAAGATGTATAGATATTTGAAGGAACATTCATGGTGGGACAACATGAAGAGGTAGATTGCTAATTTAATGTCAAGATGAATGGTTTAAAATAAAGAGAATGCTGGAAGGTAACAGCCTAGATGAGTCATGCCACCTCTTCCCATACCTGAGTGGAGAGGGGAAAATATTACGATGGACTTTGTTATGGGGATACCAAAGATTCCTAGAAGGAATGATGAATTATGGTTCAATGTTGATCGTCTTACTAAGTCACACATTTTCGTGATATAAGAAAAGATTCACCACTTAATTTTCTAGCAAAAATATTTATTAAGGAATTTGTAAGACATCATGGAGTACCCTTATTGATTGTTTCGGATCGTGATCCCCATATTACATCAATATTTAGGAAAAGTCATCAGAAAGCCCTGGATAATGTACTTCATTTGATATGTTCTTAGAACCCTCAAACTGATGGACAATTAGAACAAACTATTCAAACTATAGAAGACATGTTAAGATCATGCTCACATGACATTCAAGGTATATGGGTTAAATATTTACATTTGGAAGAATTTTCCAATTACAATAGCTTCTATTCAAGTATTCAGATGGCACCATATGAAGCGTTATATGGAAAGAGATGTCTCACACCAACCTGTTGGGATGATGTTGGTGAAAGAAAATTCGTAGGCCAAAAACGTGTTGAGGAATCAATCGAAAAGGTGAAGGTGATTCAAACCCACATAAAAGCAGATCCAAGTAGGAAGAAGATCTATACAGATAACCTAAGTAAGGATTCAGAATTTCAGGTAAGAGATCGAGTTTTCTTGAAGGTATCACCATGTAAGGGAATTATACGATTTGGTAGGAAGGGTAAATTGATTCCAAGGGACACCGGACCTTTCAAAATTCTATAATGAATTGGGGTTGCAGCTTACCTTTTGGCAGTGCCTCCAAGTCTCTCTCATGTTCATGATGTGTTCCACGTACCAATGTTTAGAAAATACATTCCTTACTCAACACATGTACTCACCTATGAGGAATTCGAACTGGAACCCAATCATTCTTATTATGAATAGCCTGTTAAGATTCTTGATACAAGATAATAAGTGTTCAG
This sequence comes from Viscum album, assembly GCA_963277665.1. Lineage (NCBI taxonomy): Eukaryota > Viridiplantae > Streptophyta > Magnoliopsida > Santalales > Viscaceae > Viscum > Viscum album. The sequence continues at coordinate 1,186,992,498 of OY728122.1, forward strand.
AAATTGGACGACTCATATGGTAGAAGTTCTATGGAGAAACCATAAGATGGAAGAGGCAACATGGGAACCCGAGGAACTTATGGTGAAGAAAAACCTAAATCATTTTATGCAGTAATGTTATATAAATTTCGAGGATGAAATTATATGAAGGAGGGGATAATGTATCACCTCAAGCTTCCATGATATGTTTCCCTTTGAATAATACATTAGCTTATGTTGTATGTAACTTTGAACTCAAACACACCACCACCAATCAAACTAGCCATTATGAATAGTAATACTCAATTTTTGAAATTTTATAATTTTTATCATTCATAATGTACTTCATTTTTGGATTCGGAATATTGAAATTAGCTTAGGGTGAATTATTGGTATTTTTCTGAAAACATTCAATTTTTGATGAATAGTGAAAAACACTGAGTTATTGTTTAAAAAAGACTTCTTATTTAAATAATTATTTATTTAAATTTATCTTAGGTCAAAATAGATACATAATACCTATATAAGTTCAATGTAATTCATTTTTGTTGGTTTATAATAATTATATATATATATATATATATATAAATTTTATCAAACTTTTTACCATATTTTACCCAACTCCTAGGAGCATTTGCACATTTGCATTAAACATAATTTTACCACTTATGTGAACTGAATTTTCAAAATCCAAGAGACACAGTTGATATCAGTAAATGAATTGTGGTTCAATAAGATAAAAATAATTTTTGGTGAATTGTAACTTTTGACGTTTATTTACCACGGTTAAAAGTAAATAGGGTAATTAAAGGTAAACATAATAATATTATTACCCTAACACTTGAACTAATTTTATTGGAGAAGTGTAATTCGTCCAAAAAATCCTTAGGGGTAAAATATGATCCTTTAGTTCTGTTTGAATTAGATTAGGACATTTATTATTATTTTACTCTAAGAAGAGTTAAACGAGTTAAAATCAAAGTTTAATAACTACATCATTTTTAATATAGGGTTATAAAGATAATAATATCGACTATAATTATTCATTAGAAATATAAAAATATTTCCAACACAATGGTATTTTATTTATTATTTTTAGATAGTAAATAATTTAATTTATTTATGACACAATTATGATGTAGTAATTACCTTTTAAATGAAATATTAAAATAAATGATATTATATATACCAAAATAAATGTAATTTCAAACTTTTAATGAATTACACTGACTATCTAGGTTAATATGACATGTTAGAGTTGATTAAATGATTTTTTTTCAACGTAATAATGCTGTTATGAATTTATCAAAAACAAAATACCAAATAGTGTCAAAATTGACATAAAAGAGTTTTTAAAACAAATATTATATTATTAATTGAAAAAATATTACAAAAAATCAATTGTTCTTCCAAATAACATAGATAAAGTTATATATTTTAATAATGAACCACTTGGGGTTCGCATGTCTTATTATAGTATTATTATTACCCATATAATGTAAAAATACCAAGAGACATGGTAAATGTCAAACAAATTATCTTAGTGTTAAATCTAAAAGATAAGGTTAATATAATGATCCAAACCTATCTAAAAAGTATTGGTTGAGAATATTTTGACCCATCTACATCATAGACTCCATTAAATACTTTTTGAGCCATTAGAAACCGAAAATGATTTTATTATAATATAATATTTCAATCTTTTTCTAAGGTTCCCCTCACCCCAATTATAAAAGTGAACTTATCCTTCTATTATATTCAAAAAATTAAATCCATTTGACTCATCCAAATCCATCTCAGATATCCTCTCAACTGCCCTGCATTCATCATAGATGGATTCCAATAGTCAGAAATCCATCTTATGGAGCTCTTTTGATCAAATCAAATGGAAGAACCTGAAGAAGAGATAAATATTTCATCAACTCATCCAAGTTCTTTTATTCTTTCATTTATTCATTCCATGTTGTTTCTATTATAAAATAATAACTACAGGTTAATCTATATACTGTTATGTTATTCTAATTATTGTACAACCATATTCATTATTTTATTCATCCTATAAATGACATATCACCATACGTGCGTACGTATGTCTTAGAGTCTCCACATCGTGGTGTTGTTTTTATTCAATAAGTTATTATTTGGATAGGTATAATATGATTTATAATTATTTTAAATAATAAATATAACATGTTAATTATTCTTTATATATCATATACCATCTATTATATATGATTATAATATCAAAATAATGAGAATGTCGCTCGTGCGTACATACGGATTACCGTATCCACAAACACGGTGAGATTCATTCCCCATCATAATCATTCCAAAATAATATTCATTTTATGATTAAAAATATTTTTTATTATCAAAATATTATTCTGTATATGAATCAAATGAATCCTATCCATAAGAGATATCGCTTTTTCAACCAAGCATATAAAGAAAAACTAATCAGTTAACAACAGAAACGATGATACTACTAAAGTATCATTAACAATGCAATATTAGAAGATCATATATGATATAATATTAATGTATCCAGTTATTTTATAATTTAATAATAATTATTTCACCATTATATCAGAGGTTAACCAACCCGCGACGAAGGAAAAGTACAAGGTAAGGGTTAATTACACAATCTATTTATTTTATGAGGATTTTTTATGTAAGTATCTACTGGGACCTCTTTATCATTCACATCTATGTTTCGTTAAAATTTATTCCAAAACATTTTTACAATTTACTAGAATATGGGTTAAAGTCATTTATACCCTTCTTTTACTTTTTATAAAATGTTTTGAATGGAATCTTTTTGTTGTTTTCCAAACAAGGTACCTTATGAACATTTCGTCAAAATTAATGTAAGAATGTATTTTTATCTTATACGGAAGGTGCAACATTTTTATACCATTATAACATCATCAAAACTTCCCTTACAAGCCTATAAAAATATATTCAAAATAAATGTTTTCTTTTATAATTATATGACTTTTAAATGATTTAAAAATAAAATGAGATATTTCTATAATAAATGTTTTTATTTCATCAATGTCAATATCCTTTGATGGATTTTTCAGCTTAATTGAAGTTGATTTATTATGATACAAAACTTCCATATTGTATTGAAGGTTTTGTGATATGTTTGACTGTGGATGTGTTATTTTCACACCATTCATGGTTTACAGAGAAAGTATTGACATTTCATATGCTAGTTTTAATACGAATGTTTTTGTTATGGTTTAACCTTTTCTTATGAGGAATGAATTGGACATAGTAAGTGACGGGTGGAGCCCTCTATAGATCCTCGACGCATCGATAGGTCTCATGAGAAAAACTAGTGTCTTGGAACAAAGCCTTGACAAAAAATTTTGTAGTCTTGGGACAAGGCCTTGAATATGTTGTTATGAAGTCTGGAATTATGAATTCCACCATTATGAAAGAGGCTATTGATATTGCATTTGATTATTCGACTACTATAATATCAATTTGAATAAGTAAATGGCATTATTTAATATTATATTTTCTATATTATTCTGATGCTCATGTTTAAAAGGATTTTGTTCTAGTATTACATTGCATTAAATGTTTATGATTATTTATGATAGTTTCTACTATATTGTTATCCTTATTGGGCATCTGAGCTAACCCCTTTTTATGATTTCTTTTTCCTAGGATACAAAAAAGTATATTATAACTGACCTTCAGGGATAGTCTAAGGGATATGAGTGTGGACTATGGAGACTATGTGGTTGTAGTTTTTCATTTTATAATATAATGTAAAACTTATGAATGTATCTAGTATATACTAGCATACTAAACTATTAGGTCTTTAGAGACTTCATCTTTTGTGATCATGTCAATGCTATGTAATAATGCACTGAATCTGGGTAACTTTAGTTGGGGAATTACAAGAAAGACCTAGATAATATGTTCGGTGATGATAAATAATAAATTGATCTTATTAGAATTTAAATTTCCATGATATGTTATCTTAATGATAAAGAAAATTTTATCAAAGTATCATATATAATAAATTACATTCAATGAAAAATTTACATAATTTCTATTTATTAAAAAATTTACTAATTATATATTTACCTGAAATGTTTACTCATCAACGACACAACACAAATAAAATTAATATAATATTAAAAATAACGATTCTATAAATATTAAATGTTACCTAATTTGTGTGAAAAATTTTATTACTAATTTTCATTTGTTAAATAAAATACATATTTTCTGTTTTAAGGGTTTATATTATAATTAAATATCTATCTTTTTGAAAATTCATCCAAAATAGTTGGAATGGTACATAATCAACATTAATGATATTTTATTATTTAAAATAACTAATTAAATGATTGAAAATTCATAAAAATAACATCAAAGGAAAATACAATTTTATATGGTTTATTATTGGAAACATGGACTACTAATTTTTCACATATCCTTTTATGGTATAATTCTACACCTTTAATGAGTGAAACAATGATTTTGCGATAATTTTCCAATGGATTATTGTGGTTTAAAACTTCTGGATATGTGTTAAAAATCATATAAATATATATTATTATTACTAAGTGAGTTAATTAATACCCATCAATTTCAATTGTTATATATATATATATTTCAAATTCACCAATAAATATTATTTTATAAATTTAATACATAAACTAATTCCAATAGTGTCCCTCCTCTCCATTATAAAATTACACTAAACCCCTACCTTCTTTACAACACCATTAGAACCACATCCTAACCAAAAAATTCCAATTATTATTCAAGAATTACTTATCCACAATTTATTAATCATGGTATTCCTAAAATTGAATTCCATTTATATTTAAGAAGATATCCAAGGATGGTTTAATAAATAAGATGTAATAAATTTTACCGACTCTTTTATTTTTTTAATTATCATAACTCATATAAATATAATGTACCCACACAATAATAATAACTATAGTTTCATAAATAAACATGGATTTCTTATGGTTATGATACATCCATTATTCACCCCTTATTCATCTTATGAAATAAAAAATCCTCACTCAAGCGTATGTATTTCTAACAACCTCCACATATTACCACACATTAGTTTTCAACACTATATTACATATATGGTTATGAATATGTAAAGTATAAATATATATGATATTAATGAAATAATAAATATTGTTAAAATATAATATATCATTTACCTTCCTTAACATCCACTTATTAACAACTAATAACATCCACTATATATACACATAACCCTCATCTTTCATGTTGTCATGTGATTCATTTTTAATTTCCTCCTTTAAATGAGTTTTTAATAAATATAAATAATGAATATATATTATATTAATGTAATGATAATTTTTTTGATTACGGATAACTGAAGATGTTTGATTAACTAAACTACCAAAGAGAAACATACATGAAAAAAAGGACTGTTAACACATGTAAACTATGATTTTAATAAAATAAATCAATAAAAAGGTACTAAATGGATATAAGTGGTTTATATATGATATTATTATGTAAAAGATTATGTTGAATAAGTTTAATCAATTTAATTTTTTTTTGGATTTTAAATGTAATTATGAATCATGTCAATCGTACGTTAATGGGATTATTAACACAATTTCCATTATTTGGGTTATACATAGACTTCAATTCTATGTTATGGCCTAATAATGTTTGTAAATACCTATCATTATATTATTATGAATTTATATGTGATTTTGGTACTCACAGTTGTTTTAGATAATAAATATAATGACTAAACACTCACTCTAATTATATAATATTTGTTTTGCATTTCATCTAAATTGTCACTCCATTGATACATATTTTGTATTATAAACATATTATAAATTAGGATTTGTATATACAACTCAATTGATATAGTTAACATGAAACAATATTTATTAATGATGATTAATTTTCAATTATTTATTACTCATTTATTGTGTTACAATATTAGAGTGACCAAAGTGGTAGTAACATTTTTTATAATCTCAATTTTCCTGGATTTCATATTATTTCATTTCTGGAATCTTATAATATAGAATTGATAAACTCTATTAAAATATTTAATTTTAATTATTTAAGTATAATCCTTGTCTTCAACAAACATTTTCTCTCTTTCAAACTTGAATGAAGAAATGAAAAGATTAAAATAATGTGTTATATAATGTCACATTTTGATCTATTATATTTGTTTTCATTTGTCAATATTTTTCAAATATGAATTACATAATTCTTCATTATGTATATAAATTGTGTATTAATGATATTTAACATCATTAATACATTTTATATTGTTATAAATAAATATATATAATGTTTTTAGAAAGGTCTATTTTTTAAATTAATTATAAAGAGTAAATATTGATTTAATATCTATGGATTTAATAGATTTTCCAACCACCATTACCATATTATCATATTTAGAAAATTATACACGTTTCTCATGGATTTAAAAAGAAAAATAATTAAATTATCATTACAATTTTTGACACATTTATTTTAATTATTTCACTTTTGCATAATTTTCATTTATAGAAAATATATTTCATATAAATTGATTATAATACACTGGATGACATGAATTTTTTATTTTCTGTTATTTTATCCTGTTATGTTGGGGGTAAAATTAATATTTATGATATATTTGTTTTGTTGGACTGTTATCCCACATGGTTAATTGTAATTGTGTGATGCTCACGATGGTTATATGGTGAGTTTGAGATGTGAAACATTGATTTTGAGTGGTCTATTAAAATGTGTGGAAATCATGTTGTTTGGATTTATAATTTTGTAGTGTCAATTAGGGCGGTTTGAACAATGTTTTCTCAATTATGTATCTATCTTCAGGTAACTGCACAATTTTTTCTTTATGAGAAATTAAATTAAATAAATTAAAAAAACATGGAAAAATATTACATGAGGTTAAATGTAAATTTTATAAAAATAAGTAAATGTAATAACAACAAGAATAATAATATGATGATTATGATGATCATGATGCCTATGAAGATGTTTTTTATTAACATTAATTTTATTGGAAAAAACACAAGGGATTTCCCCTAACACCATCACACATATGCATGGCATACACCTTCCTATCCATTATGTTCAACATAACCATCAATGAATCCACTTCTATCGCTTATATAAACCTTATTTCATTGTGACATCTCTTCGATGATTGGTGTTCTGTTTTCTAGTTCCATTTTTCTGCTTTTTTGGATGATTTTTTACTCCTTGTTACCTGGATCCATTCAGACATCAGTAGGATAAGGTCTAACCCTCTTATTCGTTTCTTCGTGGATGTGAGGGGTTGGGTGTAACACCCCATGCATCCATGTCATGATTCTCTTGATATAATACAATAGCTTGCGATATACGCAGCTACGAGTTCTAGACAACCACCTATCCATTTAAAAAGTAGTTACGAATATTAATAACAATATTAAGATATTTTATATATTTTATTTTTTATAATTGGACTTCATTATTGGATTTTGAATATCAAAATTATGATAGAATGATTTTTTGGATTTTTTTTTGAAAACACTCAATTTTTGATGTATAGTGAATACCATTACATTATTGTTTAAGACTGAAATTATATTTAAATAAATAATTTTAAATTTAAATTTATTTAAAAGTAAAAAAATATACATAAAAAATATATTAATAAAATTTAATTCATTAGAGTAATTTTATAATACTATTTGACACATAAAATTATATTTAACTTTTTATCGATTTTTAATCACCTTCTAGGAATATATGAAAATTTTCATAAAATGTAATTCTACTGCTTCTGCAAATTGTATTTCAAAAGATGAACAAACACATTTTTCATCAGCATGTAAAATGTGATTCAATATGATGAAAATAATTTTGGTAAACAGTAATTTCTGAGTTTTGTTTACCACGATTAAAAAAATATGGTAATTAAAGGTAAAAATAATATTATAATAATATAAAATTACCCAAAAACATGTCAAAATTTTATTGGAGAAGTATTTTTTACCAAAATCTACCTTAGGACAAAAATAAAATTATTTTTTATAACTTTTTGTTAGATGATGACATTTATTATATTTTATCTAATGAAGATTTAAAAGCGATAAATTAAAATTATATTAACGAAACTATCTTAAATATAGCGTTATACAGAAGCTAAATTAGACTGTAAATATTCATTAGAAAACTCAAAATATAATATTTTTCCAAATGACTTAGATAAAGTTATATTGGTCATTAGTGAACCACTTTATGTTATATTATCATTTTATAGTAACTATATTAACCATGTTATATAAAAATATAAGATGACATGGTAAATGTTATTCTATTTTACTATGTGTAAAATATAAAAGATAAGGATAATATGGTGACCTAAAATTGTCTTACACTTATTGGTTGAGTGTATTTCGATGATACCCATCTTATCCTAGAAATAAATCCATTTTGATATTTTAGAAACTAATTTTTTTTATATAATAAATTAATATTTCAAGCTTCTCCTAAAGTACACTCACATGTCTTATAAAAGGGTACAAGACCTTCTCTTAAATTCATACCTCAAAAGACTTTTGGATTAGACAACTAATGCTCAAATCTCTCCCAACTATCCTCAATTCATCCTAGAGGCCATTATTTGACCATAAAGCCATACTATATATCCCTTTTATTTAAATCAAATGGAAGCACCCAAATAAGAGTTAATTAATTCATCATCTCTTTCAAAGTTATTTACCACTTCTAATTTTTCATTATTTGTTGTTTCCCTAATAAAATAACAATTCCATTACAATCTAAATAATTATATGTTACTATAAATATGTTACAATGAATTTCATTATTTTATCCTTCCTATTAATGACAAAGTCACCAAACGTGCATACATATATATTTTTGTATCCACGTCATGGTGTAATTTTTTATTAAATACTTCCTTATTTGGATAGCTATAATAAAACATATAATTGGTATAAATATTTAATATAACCTATTAATTATTCATTATATACAATATACCATCCAATTGTGTACTATTTCACCATCAATAGAATGTTATTGTCGCTCGTGCGTACGTACGACATACCGTCTCCAAGACGCGATGAGAGTTCATTCCCAATCGTAACCCTTCAGGAATAATTTTGATTTGATTGTTAATTTTTTTAAGAATATAATATCAATCTGGATATGAATCATATAAATCATTTTAATAACAAACATGACTTACGTAACAAAATATATAAATAATAACAAATCATTTAACACCTGAAACAATTATACTACTAAAATATTACAAAAAAACAATATTTCAGGATCATATATGATATCATATTTATATATGTGGTCTTGTATAATTTAATAAAAATTATTTAGATTTTATACAAGAGATTAACATACCTTCAACTATGAATTAATAAAAGGTAAGGGTTGTGTTTTAAAGATCATTATTATCCGAGGTTGTATATACTTATATATCTTTTGGGACTTCTTCATCATCCCCATCGTTGTTCCATTAAAATTTATTTCAAAAAAAAAAATTACAACGTCCTAGAATATAGGTTAAAGTCATCTATAACCTTGTTTTACTTTTTATAAAATGTTTTTATCGGAATCATTATACTGTTTTCCAAACAAGGTACTTTATGACCATTTTGACAAATTAAGGAAAGAATGTTTTTTTAACTTATACGGTGGGTGCGGTTATTTTCTGTCTTTTTAACACCTTTGAAGATTCCATTACAAGATTATATGAATATTATCAAAATAAATTTTTTACTTTATAATTTGGCATCTTTTAAATGATTTCAAAGTAGAATGTGACATTTCTCTCAAATATTTATTATACTGATTTCATCTATATTAACATAAATTGATGGATTTTATGATTAATTGATGTTGATTTATTATGATGAAATTTTCTATATTGTATTTATAGTTTTATCATATTGTTGACTATGAATGTGTTATTTTTATTTCATTATCAGTTTATGGTTAAAATATTACCATTTTGAAAGTTATTTTTGAGATGAATATTTATTCTATGCTTCACCATTTTTATATGATTAATGCATTCGAAATTTAATGCGATCGGTGGGGCCCTCTATATCCCCTAGATGCATCTGTTGGTCTAATGAGACAAAATATTTTCTTTTAATAAGGCCTTGATAAAATTTTTATTTATATACATTTCATGAGGCCTTGACTATGGTGTTATGATGTCCGACAACATTCATCCCATAATTATGAGATTATAAATTGATATTACATATGATTATTCATCAAGAATAATATCCATGTGAATAAGATCATGGAATTAATTGATTTATCTATTCCATGATATGATGCAAGGTGTGTGTGACTTGAGGCAAGCACTTGACTCGAGGTTCATGGGAACCAAGATGGTGATGAGGTTTTTGAAAGTTGTAATTTGAATTTAATGAGCATTTTGGTTGAATTGTATAGTTTCCCGCTTTCCTTAAAGTATCATTTTGAAAATGAAATAAATTGGTTTGCAGCTTTTCCATGTTATGATGAAGTTTATTTTTAAATGTCTTTTGTTTTTGAATTAAAAATTTCTATAAATGTTTATTCTTATTTATGATAGATTCTTCTATATTGTTAACCTTTCAGAGGATCTAAGATCAACCCTTTTTTATGTTATATCATTCCCAGGATGTGAATAAGTACAATTTCATTAACCATTAGGGATAGGATAAGGGATATGTGTTTGTTCAAAGGAGGTATTATGATGATTTATTCCATTTTAGAATGTAATCTAAAACATGTGTATTTATCTAGTACATCCAAGGATACTAAATTGATCGGTATTTCGGGACATGATATATTCTTAATATTCTAATGTTATGTAATAATTCACTAACTCTAGATAACTATGGTCAAGGAATTACAGTTGGTATCAGAGGAAGATTAGTACAAACATTGGAAACAAGATTTAGAAAAACACTGAATGGAGAACATTACCATAAGATAGACATTGAGGATTAGTTTAGAAGAGAATCTAAAAAATTAGGTAATTTAGATATTATGTGGTATTTACAAGAAATATATTCATGTCTGGATACTACATGTGAACATTGTTCTCAAAAATATGTACCTAGGAGTGAAAACTTCGACAAATAGTTTCGGGCTTGACACGAGGTATCTCGCTACACAACAACGAGAATTATTGTGCACCTTGTTTAACAGTACTGTGGGATATGCTTAGGATAATTCAAATTTTATTTAAAAACCACTATGATAAATTTATAAGTAAATACGTCCCTAATGAAAACTTTTATATGATTATGGATTATATTAATAAACTATTCATTATATGTTATGTATTTTATATGATTGGAATTATGAAATATATTTCATAAACTAATAAACTGTATGAAATTGTTTAGAAATGGAGATTAGTGGAATTAATGTTAACTTTATCAATGCACGTTATCCATTTAGTGATTTCCCTTATATTCAGGATAATTATATTTGAGTTAGTGATGAAACTAGTTCTGAATAGCCTATAACCATTCTGGGAAAACTCATACATGTTTTGAAAAATAACCATACCCATGTGTAGAACCCTAATCCAAAACATAGAGGATCAATATTAGACATCTTTATGAGGAAATAACAACCATCATTCCATTGGAATAAAAATACATTTGTATATGAGAAATGGATAAGTTCTTTAGAGGAAATATTTCATGCTTTGGGGAGTAGTGAAAAAGAAAATGTTAGTCATGGTAGTCTATAGCCTCTAAAGAGATGAATATCAATGGTGGTCATTAATTCAAAACACAAAAGAGGAGGAATAAGTATAAAAAATAGAATATAAGTAGATTAAAGAGATTTTATTATAAAAATACATTCCTCCTGAACATCAAGAGGATATGGAAAGTAAATTTATAAGTCTGAGGAAAAAGGAGGATTAGAATGTCGCAAAGTATGAGGCTAAAATTACATGGTGGGAAAGGAATATTTCAAATTATATTTGTAACCCATGAAGTAAAATTGATCAACTATTTGAGGGGTTAAAACCATTTCTAGTATGATCAGTAGTGTCAAAATACTTCTCGTCGTAGGAATATATTGTCTCATGTTCAATCATGAAATAAAAGGAAATATCTTATTCTTATGACATTAAAGTGAAGTAAGAAAAGAAGTGATATGATGAACTCTCTGGAAAAGGAAATAAGGGGAATAAGAGAACAATTAAATTTTCATCATGTAGTAATTGTGGGAAGAAACAGCCTGGTACATGCCTAAATGGGATGGAATTTTGTTACATGTGTGTAGAAAAAGGCCACTAAAATCGTGATTGTAAGGTGATGAAAGAGGATATTGATGTTCAATAAAACCTTTGTAAAAAAATTGCACATTATGAAAATTAATGTCCTAGACGTCAAAAAAACTTTACTAAGAAATGGCCAAGGGAGAAAGTCTGATCTTATTAGATCACAACTTCTACGGTTCAAGTTTTGAATAACATGGTGTTAGGTACTTTAATAGTTTCCTAAAAATTAAATAATGCTTTCATTGATTCTAGATCATCACATTATTTCATATCTTCCCAATTTTCCAAGAAAATTAGATATTTTCAATTTGACTTAATAAATGAGTAGTTAGTTAAATCCCTTAAGGGAAGTATCATAGGATAAAAATTTGTCAATCAGTTACTAGTATGGAATATAATAGTGCTTTATCTACTAATCTTATTGTCATACTCATGATTGAATTTGATATAATCTCTAGTATGAATTTTATTTCAGATCATGATATTAAAAATTTTTGAATGAAAATGGAGGTTACAATTTCTGATGATGATATAGAATTCCAAATTATTTGAGATGAACCATGACTCTCTGAATCTCATCTAGATCTACCTTATGTGGCTCTACTAAATACAACTATTGTGGAGGAATGGGATTGTAATAACTATGGGTGAGGAAGGGAATGTTCAAATATAAGATGTACATATTGTACAAGAATATATTAATGTGTATCAAGATGATTTATATAGACATCCTCTGAAATGAAAAATTGTTTTTTCCCTGAACATTATTTCTGCATCGAGGACCATATCGAATACACCTTAAAGAATGTCCTAAATTAAATTACAAGAACTAAAGAAACAAATAGATTAATTGAGTAATAAATGATTTATTCCCTATAGTGTTTCTATATGGAGATCCCTGATTATTTTCATTAAGAAGAAAGATAGATCTATGAGGTTGGACATTGACTATGGAGAGATCAATGTTATACAAATAATTAACATTTATAACCTATATTTAATTGATGATTTATTTGATCAACTTCATGGAGCTCAATATTTTTAAAAGATTTACCTTCGATCCGGGTATCATCAGAATTGTGTAATGAAGGAATATATCGAAAAGATAGTATTTTGAACCAGGGATGTGAATTATGAGTTTACTTTAATTCCTTTTGAACAGACTAATTCACCACATATATTCATGGATCTAATGAATAGAGTATTCATGGATTATGATGAAAAACATCTAGCAGTATTTATTGATTATAAAATGGGATATTCTAAAATATACGAAGATCATGAAAATCACTTGCGTGCTATTATAAAAACTCTTAGAGGAAATGAATTATATGGAATTTTTTGGAAATGTGAATTATAGAATCAAGATATTTCATTTCATGTCCATATTTTCTCTAAGTATGGAATCACTCTTGATCCATCAATTACAAGGGTAATCCAAAAATGTCCATAACCGACGAGAATAACTAAGGTACATAGTTTTATTGGTTTAGTAGTTTTCTATTGGAATTTCATCTAGAATTTTTTTTGATTTTCTAACCCGTTAAATAAGGTCACATGTAAAAGTACTAAATTTTTTTGGACAAAATAGGGTGAATAATGCATTGAAAAATTGAAGAGAATATTAGTCAATTCACCTATCTTGACGCTACCATTAAGTAATTATGGGTTTTTTTATTTATAATGATGCTTCAATGTAAGGACTATGTTTTTTCCTTTTTCATAATTATATTATCATTGTCCATGCATCATGAATGCTAAGAATCAATGAAAAAACTATCCTTCGCATGATATTGAGTTATAATTCGTAGTCGTTGATCTGAAGATATTAAGACACTCTCTCTTTGGTGAGAAATGTGAGATATATAGTGATCACATGAATTGGAATTATATTTGCTTAGAGAGAAAAGTGATCGTGGGGAAATTTTGATAGCATAAACTCCTCAAGAATTACGATTGCACAACACTCTACCACTCAGGGAAGGCAAATAAAATGTCAGATTCTTCCTGTAGAAAGGATGATGGAGTTATGAACAAGATGAGTGTTGAAAGTAATCCCATATTCATGGATCATGTATGTATTGATATGGGAATAATCATGAAAGGTGAAACATAAATAGTTTTCCAAATGGAAGCCAAACATTCTTTACTAGAAAGTATAAAATGTTCTCAGACTTATGATGGGGTGTTTGTAGTGAAAATTAATGCATTGAATAAGGGTAGATTGATTGACATCATATATGAAGATGGAAATTTGAAATTTGGGAAGAGTTTTTGTGTTCCTGATATACCTGATTTAAAAGGGGAATTGTTGGTTGATTCTCAAAGTTCTAATTTCTCAATACACCATGGTAGTAGTAAGATGTATAGAGATTTTATGGAACATTTTTGGAGGGACAAAATGAAGAGGTATATTTCTCATTTTGTATCATGATGTATGGTTTGTTAATAGGTGATGACTGGAAGACAACATCATAGAAGTGTCATGAAACCTTTTCCTATATCTAAGTTGAAATGGAATGATATTATGATGAAATTTGTTATGGGGATACCAAAGTCTAATAGAAGGAATGATTCAATATGGTTCATTGTCGATTATCTTACTAAGTCAGAAAAATTTCGTGGTATATGAAGAGATATACCACTTGAACGTTTAGTAAGCATATATATTAATGAGATTTTATGCCTTCATGGTGTACCACTATTGATTTTTTCTGATCATGATCAATATTTTACAACACGATTCTAAAAAAGTCATTAGAAATACCTGGATACTGAAAATCGTTTGAGCTCTGCCTACCATTCTCAAAATGATGAAAAATCGGAATGGACTAATCAAAACATATAAGAAATTTTGGGATCTAGCTCACATGACTTTCAAAGTATGTGGGATCATTATTTAACTCTGGTAGAATTTTCTTATAACAGTATCTCGCTTGCAAGTATTCATATGGAACCATATGAAGCGTTATATGGAAGGGGATGCTGTACACCAACTTTTTGAGATGATGTTGGTGAAAGAAAACACATATAATGTTATCATGTTGATCAAACAATGGAAAAGGTGATGATTACCCCAACCGACATCAAAGAAACTCAAATTAGGAAAAAGAGTTATGCTGATAACCAAAGGTAGGATTTGGAATTTCATGTAGGTGATCATGTTTTCTTAAAGGCATCTTCATGGAAGTGTGTTATAAGATTCAATAAGATATGTAAATTAATTCATATGTACATCAGGTCTTTCAAAATTCTATAACTAATTGGAGTTATAGATTACTGTTCGAAAATGCTGCTTAGTCACTCCAATGTTCATGATGTGTTCCACTTATCACTGTTGATTAAATAAATGTCTGACACAACCCATGTACTCACCTATGAAGAAATAGAACTGGATCCCAATTTGTCTTGTTGTGAAGAGACAATAAATATTGTTGATACAAGAGAACATATGTTGAGAAACCAAATAATTCATCTAGTAAAACGTCATTAGATAAACCATAAAATTGAAGAGGCAATGTGTGAACCTTGAGGAACATATTATAATGAACCACCAGAATATTTTTATGAAGTAATATTCTTGAAATTTTGAAGATAAAATTATTTGAAGGAGGGACGAATGTTACACCCCAAGCTTCCAAGATACACTTCTCTTTGATTAGTACAATAGCTTGCACTGTACACAGCTCCATGTTCTAACAAACCACATATCAATTTAAATAGTAGATATGAATAGTAATTACCACGTTTTGGAATTATATATATATATAATTTTTCAAAATTGAATCCGTTTTTTGATTAAAAATATAAAAATTATATTAGGGTGAATTTTTGGTATTTTTATAAAAAAATGTCAATTTTTGATGAATACTAAAACAATACTTAATTATTTATTAAAACATACTTTTTATTTATATATTATTTTTAAATTTAATTTTATTAATAATTAAAAATAGATACATAATACCTGTATAAATCCAATGTAATTCATTGGTGTCATTTTTTAATAATAGTTGATATATAAAATTTTATTTAACTTTTTAACATCTTTTAATGACCTTACAGGATCATTTGCAAATTGGAATAAAATGTAATTTTAACACTTTTGTGAAAATAATTTCAACACATTGTTGTCATAAGTATGTAAAAATTGGTTCAATAGGAAGAAAATAATTATTGATGAATTGTAACTTTTGAATTTTATTTACCACGGTAAAAAGTAAATACGGTAATTATAGTTAAAAATTATATTAAAATAATATAAAATTATCTCAACATATGTCCTAATTATATTAAATAACTATTTTTGAGAAAAATAAACCATGGGAAAAAAATAAAATTAATTTTTATCCATTTAGGTTATATTAATACAATTATTATATTTTATTTAAAGAGGAGTTAAATGTGTTAAATTGAAATTTTAAAAACAAAAACATTTTTTTCATAGGGGTATAAATTAGATAAAATCATTTATAAATATTCCTATGAAATAAAAAATTATTTTCTACATCATGGAAATTTATATATAATTTTCTTACATTATATAATTATACTTATTTACGAAACAATGATGAGACAGTAATTACCATATTAATAAATGATTAAAATAAATGATATTATATATTAATATAAATTTAAATTGATACATTAGATTCCATCCACGAAGTTTATATGGGAATATGTCATTTTAGGGTTGATTAAATGTATTTATTTCTATTGAATCATGTTTTTATGACTTTCACAAAAACAAAATTCCAAATAGAGTCAAAATTGATATAAATTGGTTTTTAAAACAAATATTATTTAAAAAAAATATAACAATACTAAAAATATAAGATTAAGAAAAATTAAAAAGATAATGTTAGATAAGTCATTATTTAACAACATTAGTTTTTATTGGAAATTTATAGTTACTATATTATCCATGTAGTATAGAAATATAAGAAGACATAATAAAAGTTGATCTATTTATCTATGAGTTAAATATAAAAAGATAAGGTTAATATGTTGACATAAAATATTCTAAAACCTATTATTTTAGAGTATTTTGAAACATCCCTACCTTATCATCAATATAAAACCATTTTGATCAATTAGAAAAAGAATATAAATTTATAATAAATTAATTATTCATGTTTTTCCCCAAGAACCCCCACCTCTCTTATAAAAGGGTATATCCCCTTCACATAATATATGTCTTCCAATGACTTTTGAGTCATCCAAACCCTACTAAAATCTTATAAAAATACCCACAATTCTTCCTAGAGGACTTATTTGATCTTAAATCTAACCTATGGAGCACTTATGTTAAAATTAAAAGGATGTAACCAAAGAAGTGGTAATTATTTCATCACCTCTTTCAAAGTTATTTTCACCTTATACTTCAAATTTAATTGTTGTTTCCATAATAAAATATTAACTCTAGTACTATCTACATATTGATATGTTTATAAATATTTCACAACAATATTCATCATTCTATCCATCCTATGAAAGACAAAGTCACCATATGTGCGTAGACATAGCTTACCGTCTCCACCTTGTGGTGAAACTTTTTATTCAACAGTTCATTATTTGAATGGGTATAATAATGAAAATAGTTGACGTTAATATTAAATTTAACATGTTAATAATTTTTTGTTAATAATTTACCATCCAATTAAATATGATTTCTCTATTAATAGAATGATATTTTCCCTCATGCATACATAAGGCTTATCATATCCATGATGGGATGAGATTTCATTCCCCATTATAAAAATTCAAGAATAATTTTCATTTGAGGATTAAATTTTATTATAACATAATATAATTCCTGAAAATAATCAAATACATCTGATTCACAATAAACATGACTTTTGTAACATAACATATAAAGAAAATTAAATCAGATAACACCAGAAAGAATAACGCATCTAAAATATTTTTAAGAAAACAATATTAGAGGATCATATATTTAATAGTTTTTAATTAAGTGGTTCATTTTTAATTTAATTACAATTATTTAACTATTATATAGGATATTAACAAACCATCGACCAAATAAATTTACAAGGTAAGGGTTAATTTTTAAATTTCATTATTATCCGAAGTTATTTATATGTAAGTATTAACTATGACTTCTTTATCATCAAAATACGTGTTTCATAAAAATATATTTCAATTTTTTTACTACTTCCTAAATGGTGGGATAATATCATTTATAAAATTTTTTATGCAAGTATCTATTGTGACTTCATTATCATCAACATATGTGTTTTTTGACTATGGATGTGCTATTTTTGTGTCATTCATAGTTAATTTTTAATGTAATAACATTTCGTATGTTATCTTAATATGAATGTTATGTTATATTTCATAATTTTTCATATAAGTAAGGCATTGGATGTAGTAAATGACGGGCATGGCCCTTTATATCCCATCGATGCATCAGAGAGTCTCATTATAAAAACTAGTGTCCTTTCACAAGGCCTTGAAAATATTTTTAATTATATTCTTGGCATGAGGTCAAGAGTATTTGGCTAGGATTTCCGACATTATGCATTCCATCATCATGGAATTAGCTATTGATATTACATGTGATTTTTCTTCTAGTATAATATCCATGTGAATATGTTAATTGAATTATATGATTTATCTTTACGAAATAATTCAGAATTTTATGTTTAAATGGATTCCATTTTAGTCTTATACATTGCCTAAAATGTTTATGCTTATTTAAGATTGATTCAATTATATTGTTATCATTACTGAGGATCTGAGCTCACCACTTTCTTACGTTTTATTTTTTCCAGGATGTGAAGAAGTATATTATGATTGACCAACAAGGATAGGATAAGGGATATGAGTGTTCAAACGTGACACAATGTTCTTTTTTCATTTCATAATGCAATGTAAAACATATATATGTATCTAGTACTTCCAATGAAACTAAACTGATCAACCATCGATACATGATCTCTTGGGATCATGCCAATGTTATGTAATAAATAACCGAATCTAGGTAACTAGGGTTGGGGAGTTTCAGTGGTAAAGGCCTCTTGAGTCTTATTTGTACATATTTTTGTGTTCTCGGCTAATGGTGATTTTTTTCCGATAGCTTGCCAAAAAATTTGGTGTGTCTAGTCATCTGCGAAGTGGGTTCGAGTATCCATAGTCATATGTGACATAAAATCATATTCATATATATATATATATATATATAACATACCCTATTATATATATATTCAATCATGGAAGTGAATATATATATTGGGTCTATGAGTGGTAATATATATATATATATATATATAAATTCAATATATTTGTATGTATAAATGCATATATGCATATTTTATAATTTATATAAGTATCTATTTTTAAATATTCATGGACATGTGTATATTTACATAATCTAAAAATATCTTTATGTATATTCAATGGTGAAAAATTATTAGAGGTAGGACAGAAAAGCTTCGAGTGGTCACTGATGAAAGAATCAAGTGTCGAAGTGTTCCTAATTGATCATGTTCTCTTTTAGGTAAATTCCACTATAAAATTCATTTCTTTTGATGTTATAATATTTTTATGCCTTTTTAAATCACTTACAATGAATTTATTAAAAAATTTATGCCTTGTGATGATTTGGACCCATCACATTTTCCCATAGGATTGGCATAAATTCTGATTTTCGGGTAATCAACTATTTATGATTTAAATTTTATTATTTAATTTTAATAATATTTTCATGTAATTAATCTTGGTATTTATGAATTTTTTTCATGTTGTTTGACCTATTTTGAATTGGTTTTATCTTCATTTATTGAAAATTATATTTTAGTGTGAATTTGATCATATTGTTGGTTATTGAACTCAAATGACTTCAAAAGTTTTTTTCAATCTTATTTAAAATGGGGATATGAAATGTGTGGGTGTTTTAATTTTAAAAAAATCATTTTTTATTCATTTAAGACAGTTTGATGAAAATAAAATGGGTATATTCCTTGTTTTAGCTTTTCACAAGCCATCTTGAAATGTTTATGAAATGGATGATGTTGGTGAACATGTTACAATGTATAATGTGGTGTTATATGGGATGTGTGATGGAATAATTTCATTTGGACATGTATTAAATTTTCAATTAAATCTATTTCCTATGGGAGGCCTTGATATTTTTTAATGTCATTGGTTTTACCTTCATAAATAATGGTTTTAATGGATTATGGAGTTCATCATTGTTTTGAAATGGGGTTTTATGCTTTCATCAAGTTGGTAAAAATTCTAATGAGGGTTCACATTGTGAAATGTAATCGAACATTGGGATTTATGAAAAATCAATATTAATGTGGGATACCATTTTTTCAGTGGGTTTCATTCATTAAAGTTGTGTTTTTTTATCACGTGATAATGGAGTATCCCTTGACTTATGTTGTACTCTTGGAATTTTTTTATTCATCCCATTCATTTTTTAATTTTTTTATTACATGATAAAAAATATTTCTAAATGTGTGTGGTAATTATGAAGTCTTGGTTGGAACATATGATGTGATGTTGATTTCCCCTTTTTAAACCTTTTTATTTATAGATAATGATATTGTTGTTCATGTTATTTTTGGTTGTGTTATTGATGACTCATTGGTTTGATTCTGGGTTCCCTAGGTGGGAAAGTATAATTGATTTATTACATGAAAATTTAAACCAGAATTATCCCCATTAGATGCATGGAGGATATTGTGGTTGTGATTGTGGTTACCCATGGGGTGTTGCATGTTCTTGAAGAGAAGACTAGGTTTTGAAATATGAATATAGTTTAATATAATTGGTTGAATGTATTATTATTATGTTTAATATTTTAACATGGTTTTATGATATGAAATTGTGACAATTATGTTTTATTATATTATATGGATTCTAAATGAAATTTATTTTAATTTTTCCAAACTAATATCATGTAATGAGTGATTATTTTTTTTAGTATTTAAGGTTCAATGTAAAATTATTTTTAAATAGTAATGTGTTCATGGGAAAAGTATTGAGAATTATTTATGTATTGATGAGTTATGAATTATGAATATGTGTTATTATTTGACTATGGTTATGAGATATTATATGTGGCATGTGGTCAAAGAATCATGTGAACATAGATTAGTAGTTCTGGGCTATTTTTTCCATGTTCTACGCCCACATTTCATGATGGACTTATGCTCTAAACCTCACCACATAATACATTGTTTATAAAATGGGTCGAGGAACTATTTCTTTATGAGTTTAATTTAAATAGACTGTCAGGACAATGTCTCCAATGTAAGTGTGATTTATTTATTACTAAATGATTATCCCTTATAAGAGAGGAAACTAATCTAAATCCATTTCTCATTTTAATTGACCACATTAAGCCATTTTGTAAATGATGTAATTTACTACCCTATGGAATATGTGATGAATATTAATTAACTGGTGATGATGGTATGGATTCTGAAATAGAAATAATGATAAAAATATTAATTTCAATATTTTTAGCTAATGGAACCTCATTTATTCTTATTTTCAAGGTCAATTCATTAAAAAATTCCCCATGTTCCGTATCATGTGACTTGGTGATTGGGATGATAATACATTTCATTCAGGATCCCTAGTTAGGTGTGATTCTTTGTTCGAACTTTTTTTGTAGATCAATGTTTTTAGTTAAATGTTTTACATGATGTGTTGAGATATTTTATGCCCATATTTCATTTAGTATATGTGTATTATTATTACATTTCTTACCATTCCATGTTGGATATTTGAGTATGTTGTTCCTAAGTGTTCTTGGGTGATTATATGAGTCTTCTTGGAAATGTTTAATAAATTTTTTTTATTTTAAATAATTTAAGTGATTTGATATTTAAAAAGGATAATGGTGGGAAAGGATTTGATATGTATTAAGATTGTGCCTTGGTTTTGATACATCACTATTTGATTTTGGAAAAATTGGAAATGATTTTCATATTTTCTATGTATTTTATTTGTTTTCCCTTTGTATTAGTATGAATTTAAATCCTACTATCTAGATTTATATTCAATGTAACGTTGATTAATTGCTATAGGGACCATTTTTAATTGTTTAGCTGGTTGTGGTGACATACTTTAATGTTATATCCTTCATATATCATTCTTTTCTATCAATTGGAATCCTTTTTTGCATCATGGATACCTTGGGGTATTGGGTGAGATTTTTTTCATATCAACATAAGTCGGATAGTTTAATCTTCTTGCATTCATGTATGAATTTCATTTAGACAGAATATTTCTGGTTCACCAAATTATCTATACAGTTTTTTATTTTTGTTATCGAATTAGTATATTATATTATTTTCTAACTCCAACATGGGATAAATTTTTCCAAATGAATGTTTCATTATGAATATTCACTAGTCTTCATCTCATGGGGATCAGGAACACCCATTGGTGCTTTTGGAAAATGAAGTCAGGTTTCTGGTAGGATGGAATCTCATGACGGTATGAAAAATGTATTCTCAGAAACTATTTTATTAATGGGTCCTAGGTTTGGTAAAGCCCATGTAATTTAGGGATGTTAGGTTAGAAGGTATACCAATGATATCAATGGTTGAGAGGTAAGGCTTTGTAAATTGTAAAATATCTTTCTTGTCGTGAGCCTCGAGCTACCAAGGAACGTCAGGTATTCAATCCTGGAGTAAATGTTACATTAAAATGTTTGAATACTATTTTTGATTTATTTTTTGATCTCGTTTGACTGTGTGAGTGATATTATGGGTCCCTCTTGGTCAACAGGTGTAAAGGAAAGAGAACATGTGTATGTGGATGGAATTCTTGTATTGAGAAACATTGATGTCATGTATTACTCTTATATATAGTGTATTTTATGGTTGGCAAGGGGCTCCCCAAAGCATACGTCTAATGCATGAATAACTTTATCCTCTCTCTGGATGGACTAGTTGGGACTAATCTTTATTATGTATTTGTCCATGAATGGTTTCCATCATTGTTGGTGGATGGAGGAGTGTTTTGGGATGTGGTTTTTTATTCCCATTAGTGATATTGTGAAGCACTTGTGTGTGATTGGTTTTAGGAACATTTATTGGTAAATAAAAAAGTTTTTCAAGAAAAAATTTATTTTCAAATTTGGAATTGTGGGAAATAATGAAGGATAAAATTCCATGATTTTATGAAAATATTTAGAAAAATATTTTCCCTAGAATAGTTATGATTTTCAAAGGAAGGTATGTTTTTATTTGGAATACATGATGTAATGTCATTTTAAAGAAATGAAAATTTTAATGTAATTTCAAGTGGGATGCCTTGTTTTGGAATTTTGATGATTCCACCAACTCTATATTCATTCAATGTAGTATGGATTGGTTTTTGTAAAATACCTTTGAGGATGATTATTTTAATGAAATCAATGGGGAAAATTATGTTTTCAATGGAAAATTTCATTTAGTGTAATTTTTTGTGACTCTTTTGGGGGTAGTTGTCTGTGGTGTTATGTCTTGATGTTTTATTTGGATACCATGATTTAGTATGAATCATTTAGTTTGTGTTTAGAGACATATATTTCATAGGACCATGTCTTATGTTAATATTTAATTATGCTAGAATGGAAGAATAAGTTTATTTGGATCTGGGGCATACCAAGACTCCATGTGGTGAAGTGGAAACTAAACCATCCTTGTGATAGATTTTAATTTTTTTATTGTTGGTTTTGGTTTATTTTGATTGGTTGAGTTGATATGATAGACTTTCTATTGGTGGTTGTGATCACATTATTAGAGGATATGATATCATTGTCTAGTTCTTATGGATGTTCGAACATTTTTCCTATTGATTCATTGAGGTGCTCATTTTTTGGGAATTAGAGAGGCCTTGGGTGAAAAATTAGGTAACTCTGGTTTTTGATCCACAAGAATAGTTTTGTATACTATATGGACATTGTGGATGCACCATGTGCTGGTGATCCATCCTTTGGACTCGAGGTAAACAAAAAATGTTTGATACATATTCTAACATCTTTTCTTCTATTATAGCTCCTTATGGTTGTATTTTTTTTAATATCCAAGTAATGTACCTGACCAGGGAGCCACTAATCATGTTCCCCAAGCTGGGGTTCTACATGACCTAAATCACCCCTCTGCATATGCTAGTGGGTTCCGACTAGCATCTAAGGTCTAATAGGTCACGTGGGGTTACTTTACACTTGATACTATAGTAAGACAATACATAAATTAGTTTAAATAGAAGAATCAATATAGAGTAATCAATAACATGCATAAATAACCAATTCCCAAATAGTTGTACAACCATATACAATATAAACTATGTCATTCCATGTTATAGTGCCATGAAAAAACCCCAATAGAAGGAAAAAATGTCAGATCCACAAAATTGTTCAAACTCTGAGTTTGGAACATCGACCCAACATGTCACTTGTCTGACTCAGCTCCCTATCATAGGGGACTTGCCCATGTCTTTACCTAAAAGTAAGAAATAAGTTTGGGTAGCCAAGGGCATCATGAACAGGGTGTGAGTATAATTCAGTCTGTTCCCACCAATGATGTCTAAAAATATCCAAAACAATTATATTGCATGCATGTGATAAATATTGGAAAATAATTTTAAATAGTTTAAAAGGCCATTATATACTATAATCCATTAAATTATATTATCATTGAATCCATCTTCACTACTTAGTCATTTCATGATTTAACCTACTATTTTCAAGTTTCCAATTTATTAGGCATGTTTAATGTTCCAAATAATATGGGAATAAAATCAAGTCATATCTCAGTAGGAATCAAATTATAATAATATCATAATCCACAACTCGAAAACATAGTCCTGTTGGAATGAAACCGCTAGGGTAATGGAACTCCACCCCCTTTCCTCACCCATGCATTTGGGGGTGGAGGTAGAACATTGGTCCAACATGACACATGGCCATAGAACCACATGTATCTACCCCGCTATACCAATACATATGGATATGCTTATTTATCATTCTACACAATTTACCATATCACAAGAATCATAGAAAACATCATTTGAAACATCATAAAATATCATCAAATTAAAAATTAGCATGATTCCTCAATCCATTAAGTAATTTACCGTTTATATTACTTAACACATTACCCCATCCCCCACTTCCCATGCCTATCTCGCTAATCATATTGAAGTATAATGCTAATCCCCTAACATTTTCCAGTTAGTGAATTTATCCATTTTTTATGCCAACAAAAAAACCTACTCCGACATTACCCAACCTATGTGTATTACTAAAATTCTAATTGCACATCCTTCAAAAATATATAAATATACATCATGGGCTTTATGTTCTCTCCCAATATCCCTACACTTACTTAGCTAAACACTATGTCTTGGAAATGTCATCACACCCCGTGGGTGGCCCTAATCTCATTATGCCAACCTCCATGAATCCTACAAGTATCATCAGGAGTTCAATTAAATATTTAGACACACACTATATCCCAATAAATCAAAAGGTAATCAGAAACACAATAAAGTAAATTATTAAAATAACCCTACATGTACAAATCCACTATAAATAGAAGGGATAAAACTTGTGGACCACCTACCTTATATCTTTTGGAAAACAAACCATTAATCAAGGCCTTAGATCTGGATTAAACACACCCTCAAATCCTCAACCTAAATGTCACAAAAAAATTTGGGTTTGAGTGCTTTAGATGGAGATACAAGAAGAATGGTAAACATAAACCAAAAAGAGAAGGAAGAGACAGAATAACCTTACCTGGATCATAAAATCACAACCAACGTCACTCCATAAAGTCCTAAGATGAGGGAGATCAATCCTTGGATTCTCTTGGGATCTTTTATTCGTTCCTAGTTTAGCATGATGTGTGGAGTACGTAAATCCCGAGTTGGGTATAAAAACCCCATAATTGAATTTTAGTGATTATAAAATGTTTTTGGGCCACATAGTTAAACTACAATATTTTCCAAATTGTGCCCAAACCATCCAAATGATAATCCCCCAAAAAGAGACCCCTCATATGGTTTATCCACATGGGTTTTCATATTGTGCACAAACCGTGTGGAGGCTGCTTTCCAAAAACCCTTCTTCTTCACAGTTTACCAGGGCTATACACATGGTCAGGACCAACTGTGTACAGACTGTGCAACTTGTCCAAAAAACTCCGTTCCCCCCTTTTTCATGACCCAAAACTCCGGAAGGTTGTGATCATTTATAAGGAATTTTGAAAACATGTATTATTCCCAAAGTAAGGAATTAAACTAAAACAAGGGAAAAAATACATTAACAGATATCTTGGATCTTATAATCTCCCTGCCTTATAACGAATCGTCTCTATGCTGTTCTTCCTATGCATCATTGAACTCCCAATGACAAGTGATCGAGCCACTAGGCCAAGAACTTTGATACCCTCTCCCATGATTCTTCCTCTACATTTCCATTTTTCATAGTTTATGAACCAAAGCAACCACATTTCCCTGCAAGACCATCTCACAATGGTTCAGAATAAGAACTAGGTGCTTCTTGAAGGGCGCATCAGCCTCAAGCTCGACATTACCATCATTTATCACATGGCATGGATCTCGGTGATATTTTCCGAGATGTGAAACATTGAAATACATCATACATCCCATTATACCACATTGGTAGGGCCAATTTTTTATCTAATGGTCAGATCATTTCCACAATCTCAAATGGCTGCAAATATATAGGTGCTAACGTGCCCTACATCTAAATTTGGTAGTGACACAACCTTGTCAACACCTGAAGAAACACACTATCACCCACCATTAACAAAAGTGATGTATGACACTAATTTATATATGACATTATCCTACTATTAGTTGTTTCTATTCTCATTTTTAATCAAATGATCCTTCTTTTATGTATCCATCACCAAACTCAGTCCTAATAGCTCAGACTCCTTGACCACTATCCCAAACCACATAGATCCACTCAGTATCCCAAACAATGACTCAAAAGGTTCCATTTTAATTGTATCTTGAAATATATTTTTGAATTAAAACTCAACAAGATACAAGTTCATTTCCCACAAACCACCAAAATTCAGAACACATGCTATCACCATGTGTTCTAGTACATGAATTGTGCTCTCTAACTACTCATCAGTCTATGGGGCATAAGTTATACTAAAAAAACTAGGAAACCATGTACCATTTGTAGCCCTCTCTAGAATCGTGATGTGAAACCCAAATCATGATATGAAACTATGATACTTGGCATGCCATGAAACCAAAGTATTTCTCGAATGTCCATTTACATTAACTAGTTGACAGTATATGTCTCCTAAATAAGCACGAAATTAGACACTTTGGTTAGTGAATCTACCAACACCCTAATTGCATCATTATTTTGAGGCATCCTTAAATGAACCTCTATGATTTCTATTATGACGTCCTTCCACTTCCACTCTGGAATAGTAAATGACTGTAAAAACCAACTTGGAATTTGATGTTCAGCCATCTCCTGCTGATAGGTAAGTCATCAATCTACCAAACTCACAACATCATTATAAATTCTGTACACCAAAACTACCTACGATGATTATTGGGTATCTTAGTCAACCCCGGGTGACATCCCACATTGACGCGTTAAACCCGCACATCAACTACTTCCATACATATATCGGCACCACATCATGAACATCAAATTATGAAATTCCATCAACATAAAAAGGCCAACTAGAAGGAGACTCCACACATTTAAGACATTACATCATACCCAAACACTATAGATCGACCAACTAAATCTCTTTAATTTGGTTTAGATGTTTCGATTCAATGGATATATATGCAAGGGTAATCTTCCCATCACCATCCTATACCTCTTAATGAATACCATTAAATAAGTCCATCATCACCCACTCTAAACTGGATTCCTGAACTACCTGATCCTGAGCCATGTGGCTCAAAGCAGGAGTGAAAATATTCCCTTTCTTGGGTGTGTACACCAAATCATTATCAAATGACTGTAGGTATTGAAACCAATTTCACTGTCGATGATTCATATCCCAATGAGAGAATATATATATGATACTTTTGTGGTGGATGAACAAATTTATTGTTCTCCAAAAAATAATTCCACCCACACATTCAGGTATGAACCACATCATCTAGATAATGCGTAGGAGTAGGATAATTCCATTCATGTGGCCTCTACTGTCATGACCCAAAATCTTCAACCCAATCATCATGAATCCACATTGTGCCACATCCAACACTGGATGAATCATTGAACAAGGTGTATCATTTACTTGGTTCAGGTAAGAACAAAAGTAGTGTTGTATTTAGAAATATCTTCATCTCTTGAAAAGATTTCCCTAGGCCTATGACCAAAAATATATTTTCCCCTTCATGGTTAGTCTTGTGAGTGGATTTTACAAATGAGAGAAATCTCTAATAAACCTTCATTAATAACTAGAAAACCCAGAAAACTCTGAATAACAGAGAAAATAACCCAACCTGAACCTTTTCTAGATCCATTGATACAGCTGACTCAAAAATATTTATGTCACAGAATGTGATCTCAATAATAAAAAAATTCAATTTCGATATCTTCGCATAAAGTATAAGATTTCATATTGTACTCAATAAAATGTCCAGATGTTTGGCATTATCTTAATGAGTTCTGGAGTACACCAATATTTCATAAACTATGATAAATATGATCTGATGTTGATATGGGTGAGATATTTGGTCCATCAAGTATACGAACACAACTAGTGTGTTGGTCAAACCAAATGACTTCACCAAAAATACATACAAAAAGTACCTTATTCGAAATGTTGTTCAGGGTCTGTCATAAGGTCTCACCCTCAACTAATGGTACCCTGATCTCAAATAAATTTTCGGACAACTGAGGAAACATTATTCCAGTCAAACTGGTCATCAAATATAGGTATAGGGTATTAGTTCTTATCTAGAATATGTTTCACCTTCCAATAATCATCACATAGCCTTAGTGATCTATTACCCTAATAGGAAAAAACACCAGAGATCCCCATGGTTTTGTACCAGGATGTATAAAAACCATATGCTCCAATTCATATAACTGAATCTTTAGTTCTTGGAGTTCTGTTGGAACCATTCGATAGGTTTGAATGAAAGATGGATCTTCTCTAAGAAACAATTCAATTGTAAACTCTACATCTCTCTCGGGTGGTATCCCTGGGAGATATTTAAGGTGAACATCCTGAAACTTGTCCCCAACAAAAGTTATGAGGGGATGTGCTATCTGCACATCATCTATTATATGGCCTGCCACTTTGACTGAGAGTTCTACCAAATGTTTGCATAGTGTCTCTTTGCATCCCACATGAGTATCCAACTCACCACAATGGAAATATGTGCTTCCATCGAGATATGTGAACGTTACCCAACATTGGTATCAATTGATATGGGATTGATATAATGCCAACCAATCTATACAAAAGTTTAGGTAAAAACCTCACATCTCTAGTTCCAACATATCCTAAAGAAATTGATACCCTCCAATATCTAGAGCACAACCGTTACAGAGCCTAATGACCTCAACTTGTACCCCAAGATGTGTATCAATAGACATTACCCCACCTATAGTATCCACGGTAATGCCCAACACAACTACCAACTAAGAAGAAATAAATGAATGCATATAATATGTATCAAATAAAGCACTACCAAGCATTAAAGCTAAATGAATTTTACATGAAACAGTAGAAGATCATACTTCAACACCTTCATGTGTAGCTTGAACTACATGGAGATGTATTCCTCATTTACCCTGACATCCAACCTAAGTACCCAATACTGCACTACCCGGTTGGTAAATGTGATACCTCCCTAGGGTTCCACATCCTATTTATCTACCAATATGACCCGTGGATCTCAAACTAGCTAAATGATATGGTGTAATCGACCCCTTTTCTACACTCTCCATATGCCTATGACCCCCATCATTTCCTTTCTATTGTGGGTTCCAACGGATCCTCTACATGTGTCCTAACCTAAAACATGCTTGACAGTCAACTGGTGGGAGGAGACACTGGTCAGTCTTGTTCATCTGCATTCCACACTGATAATAGAACACCTAGTCATCACCATGAGAATTTGACCACCTTTTTTGACTTCTCTTTTCACTACAACCTTAGTTAAAAATTCCAAAACCATGCCTCCTACTATCAGAATCCCCAACACTTGCTCACCTAGGTGGTGCCACTAGTTCAATAACTAAATATCCCTTCAAGATTGACTTCCTAATAATGTATTGATCAACAAAATCATCAAACCTTTTTAGATGAATGATATTCACCTGAGTCCTGATCTCATGTCTTAGCCCATCATGGAAGAATTTCCTCAAGACTACATCGTCTCCTTTCATCGTTAGAATGAAGAATTTTTTATTAGTAAAATGACATGCATAGTCCATTATAGATATATTCACCTATGATATCCACATAAAATCTATATACATAGCCTTACTCATTGTTTTTGGGTATAATTTATGAAGAAACCTCTCCAGAATATCATTCCACATCACTCATTCATCATACTCTGTCTGAACCATGGTGTCCCACCAATGATTTTCTTGACCTCTTGGTATATAGGCTGCTAACATGAATCGATTCTCCATAGGATTCTCTAGCTAGTCAATAATAGATTTGAGTGACTCTATCCAAAAATCTAATTATTCTAGCCATCCCTCTTCGATAATGGTTGATGGGTGCTGCAACTTAAACTCCCTGGTCAGTTTTAAAAAACTTGGTGCAACCCACCCTGGGACTCATTCAATCAATTGATTTAAATGAGAAATGTTCTCATAGAACTGATCTTCCTTATTTTATTGGATCACCATGTTCACCCACTCTACTACTAGAAGAGAATTCTTGGCAATGTCCTCATGTCACCCAACCACCTGATGTCTTCGCAGTTGCATTTATCTACAATTCCAAATATGAGACTTCGAATGAATCAATAACATATTTACAGAAGGATAATATGTATAATTTGATTCATCATATACCATAACAAAACTAAAATTCATACACTACACAAAAGAGCCCACTCACAACTGGATCACTACCTCAAGACATCTATCCTATGGGAATGGCTAACACTGGTATCTAACTCAAATACTAATAAGAATAATCATTTTACCAATTCAAAACCATTTTCATATCCCCTTTTCCCTAACAGAGGTTTTATATACATTTATTTATTTACCATGAACCATTTTCTAATTAATACAGTACATTATGACTTCCCTTTTTCCCCATTTATAATATCATATTAGGCACAATTTCCATTACTTTTAAGAGAATAAACTTATCCTAGCCATCATATCCCACACACCCATCTCAAGTGTGTGCCTATTATGACGCGTGTCACTTTCCTATATTGGTTCCTAAAATGATGCATGAATGTACAACCTTGTACCCCTCAATCCACAAGGAAAATATAACCATACCATTAAATCACACCATAAGTGAATCACCTGATTGTGGGATTACATCAAATATAACAACACATAAGATGAAAAATAATCCCTAACAAGGGTGACTTGTGTTTCCCCCCATAAAAGGGTCAAAACCCCCCAAAGAATAATCTCATTACCAAGGCCTGACACTTTATAAACCTCCTTCACACCATACCCAAATATTATGAAAGAGAAAAGAACTCCTCTAATGCCAAATTGTAACCACCCAAACCTGGGATCCACTAATCTGATGCCCTGAGCATGGTTGTCACATGACCTCAAGTGCGCCTCCCCGTACACCAGAGGGTTCCTACAAGTAGTGAGGGATTAATATGTAATATGGGGAGACTATACCCTTTTTACCATAGTTAGACACATCAAAAAATAGACTAAATATCATAAATAATATAGAATAATCAATAACATTCATAAATAACCAATTACCAAAAAGTGGGTACAACCATATACAACAGTAACTATTTGATGCCATGATACTATGCTAAGTGAAAAAAAACCCAAAAAGAAGAAAAAAAATAGGATGCCCCAAATGGCCTGGACTCCAAATCTAGAACCTCATCCATACAAGTCCCATATCAAACTCAACTCCTTATCAAAGGGATATTTCTTGTTCCCTAACCCGAAAGCATGAAATATGTTCGAGGCACCATATTAGTGGATCCCAAGACAAGGATGTTATGTGGAATGTAAGTTATTTTTCATGTGAATGTGTTTATCATGGATGTTTAGTTGTATCTAGTATTTTTGTTTTGGTAGTTCTACATAGTACCACAGTTTTATAGGAACTCTAAATGGTGGAGAGATAAAGATGTAGGTTATTGTGTTGGATAATCATTCTTGTTTTAGGTTCTTATTCTAGTAGTATTTTGAGACATAGTTACTTATTAGTGTTTATGATTGATCATTATTGATTATTTCAGTCATTTCCTTTGACGTGAATCTATGTGGAGTGAATCTTCATGTTAGGTCCCCTTTGGAACTTTCATTTTTCTTCTATTCCCTCAATCAGGACATTCTGTTTATAGAAGGCGGCATGATGTGGAGATTTTAATTCCCCGGGCATCATGGTGTTTTTATTTTTTATAATATTATCTCATTATATATTTGATCTTAGATGTCATAGATGGTGAATTGAAATTTTAAATTTTTGTAGGCTTTTCAGTTGTTGCCTGATTAGCTTATGTTGTTAGTAGCAACCATGTGGTGCCTATGTTGATGCCCATGTGAGTCCTAGGCATGTCTCACGGCTTGTATATAGTCTATTAATACATGGATCATGTGTTTTATTTGGATCTATTTGTTGAGAGTGTTGAGTGTCCTAGTTTTAACATAGATTTCTCAATCATGAGTATTAATATCTGGAAATTGTGCAATTAGTTCGTTTGTGAAATTAAATTAATTACATAAAAATAAAAAATAAATAATTGAGATTAAATAAAAAGTGGAAGAAACAAGGAAGTTTTTTAATAATAATAATAATAATATGATGACTAATATGATGAGGATTATGATTATGATTATTATGATTATTATTATTACTATTTTTGTATTATGAAAAACCTTAAGGGGTTTCCCGCTTATTCCCCCTCTTTATCCGTATATGACACCCCCACCCCCTTCCTCTATAGTTCATGTAACACACACTAAACATATCCTCTTAATTATATTATTTCTGATAATTTCTCATGATTTCCCATTAATTGTTCAAGGTATATTCTCTAGTTCACTTTTCACCCCATTTTTTACAGATTTTCCTCTCCCTATCACTGAATTTGAGTAGGATAAACCCAATGATAAGGTTTATCATAATTTTTCTCTCTTAACATGTTTCAGTGAATTTGAAGTGTCTATTAGTCTAACTTCATACGTTTTTGTGTGTTCGATGCTATATTTGAATCATTCCATAATCCTCACCACCATCAATTTCAGTGTGTTAGGTCATCCTTGATGTGGGTTCAAGTCACCATAGTTGAAGGAAACATACCTCTGTTCTCATAGGAAGAAATATATATATATATATATATATATGTTTCACTATTCCATATATATATATATTCAATGATAGAGGTGAGTAAATATATTGGGGCTAGCTGTACTTATGTATATATTTGAAAACTGAATTTGTGTGTTAGTGTACACTTGTACATGAATATATGATCATATATGCAAGGATTAACTTATATATATTAATGGAAATGAAAATTTTTACATAGGGAAAAAATTTCCTTATAAAAATTAATAGGTGAATATGGTTTGTGCTGGAAAGTTGTAGCTTTGAGTGGTCACTGATGAAAACATCAAGTACCAAAGTGTATCTGCTCAATCCTCTTCTTCCTAAAGTAGGTCAAACTATGACTTTCATTTAATCTGATGTTATAATATGTTGGTGGAATTTATGATATTTTTTAATTGTTATTTTATTAAGAAATGTGTTTTGACCTGATTTGGTCTTTATTGAGTAAAAATAATATCATTAGGGGCATTTTGTTATGAATTTAGCTGTTGAACTCAAATGAATTAAAAAGGGGGTTTAGTTTTATTTTAAATAAATATTCAAAATGTGTGGGTGGTTTTCCTTTTGTAGAAATTCTAGTTGTCTTATTTAAATGTGTTATGATGGAAATAAAATCATCTTGTTCCTTGAGTGGGTTTTTTAAATAGTAGCTAGATATTTTTATGAAATTCATGATTTTTTTGAACTTCTTATAATTTGAAATGTGATGTTTTAAAGAAATTTTGATAGAAGAGTGTAATTTTTCCATGTTATTATTTTTTAGAGAAGAAATAGATTTCTTAAGGATGACCTTTATATAATTTATTATATTGTCAATTTCAATTATAAATAATAGGTGAACTGTATTATGTAGTGGTGCACTCTTTAGAAATGGTGTTTTAAGAATTATTTATGTTGGTGAAAATTGAAATGATGGTATTCATTGTGAAATTTACTTTCTACTTAGGCTTCAGAAATAATGGGTTTTTATGTTGGCTCCCATTTTATATTCTATTGGTTTCCTTGTTTAAATGGTTGTTTTGGATTTATAAAGTGAAAATGGGATTTCCCTTGATATATATGTTAGTTAATAAGGTTTTTATTCTTCCCTTTGGAATTGGGTTTTAAATATTATGTTGTTTTAGAAAGGGATTTCAAAATATATATGATATGAGTCGTGGCCAAGTTGGAATGTCTAATGTGATGGTGACTTATCCTTTTTAACCCCCTTATATGGTGATGGTGATTATTTTTTCTAGTGATTAATGCTTTTTATGTGATAAATTGATGTGATATAGGTCGCTTTTTAAATTTATTTTTCATCCCTTAGTGCGAAATTATATATTTATTTATTAAATGAAAATTAAAACACTTTTGATTCAAGTGGGCTCCATATATGATCATTGTGTTGGGATGAAGGCTACCCATTGGGTGTGTCATGGTCATGAAAATGTGACTGGGTTGTTAAATATGAAAATAGTGGCACATAATGGGTTAAATAATAAATTTTTATGTTTATCATGTAAAAAAGGGTTTATGAAAATAAATTTTCGGGTTTGGGTTAAATTTATTATCATGTGTTGTAAATGAAATTCATGCTAATTTTACCTAATTAATAGCATGTTATAGGACAATGTTTGGTATAGGGTTTATTAGTTAATAAAACATGATTTTTATGTGGTAATGTATTCATGTGTTATTGAATTAGAAAGTTTCAAGATTTAATAAATTATTATTTTTTAATGTGTGACATAGATTGACTATGGTTATGAAATGGTATATGTGGTAAATAGTTAAAGAATAATTTCCTCGTGGATTAGTAGTGGTGAGTTATTTAGATATGGTTCTATGACCATGTGCAAGGATAGACAAATTCTATAAACCCCCTCATAATGAACAAGGTATGGAATGTGGAAAAGGATTTAATTCCTTAATGGATTCATTTGATGACTCTAACTGGACTGAGGATCCATGGAAAGTGTTTATTATTTTTTTACGAATACGTTATCCTAATTAAATAGGGAACTATACTTATTCAATTTTTAATTTCAATTTACTACCGTATTCTGTAGGGTAAATGATGTAAATTCTTATCCTATAGAATATGTGATGAAAATGAATTATGTGATAGGACTGTATAAGTGATGAAAATAGAATATTGAATAAAATTATTAATATGAATATTTCTTGCTAATGGATCACTATTTAGTCTTATTTATCATCTCATTAAATTAACACATGAATTGTGATTTCCAAATTGTAACATAGTGTTTTGGAACAATAGATATGGAGTTCGAGATCCCTTTGGATGTTTACTACTTTTTACGGTATTTTATGTATGCCTAATGTATTTTTATATGACCATGTCGGATGATATGTATTGAGATACGTTTTCCCATTGTTTTAATTGAGTATATTTTGATTATTATTTCATATGTTTTCATTCCTTGGATATTTTAGTATGTTGTTGCTAAGTGGACTTGGGTGTTCAAATGAGTCTTATTGTGAAAGACACATAAGTTCTTGTTTTCATTTATATAAAAAGTTTTGGTTATTTTTTGAAGTAATAACAGTGTGTTTGATTTTGTTAAGGTTTAGTCTAGTGGTATGGATATGAAATTAATGTGTCCAGTTTTGGAATAAAAGTAAAAAGATTCATGTTTTTTTGGATTTTATTTGTATTTATTAGATATTATTATATATGTAAATCCTAAATACTAGAGTTATTTTAAATCAATAATTTTTATCACTCCATAAGGAACCTATTGGATAGTTAACTGGGTTTTAGTGACCTATTGTGATTTTAGATCATGCCTATATCATTCCAGTTCTTAGTTGAATTCCTTTTTATCATCCTAAAAGGCACGGGGAAGTGTTTGGTGGAGATTTATTGGATGTAATCTTTACTATTTTTTCCCTTATTGATTTCTTTTGTATGTTTT
This sequence comes from Viscum album, assembly GCA_963277665.1. NCBI lineage: Eukaryota > Viridiplantae > Streptophyta > Magnoliopsida > Santalales > Viscaceae > Viscum > Viscum album. The sequence continues at coordinate 1,187,029,244 of OY728122.1, forward strand.
ATTTAGTTATATTGTTTCTATATCACGTTCTATCAGACTTCTTATTTATTTTTATTGTTTCATTGATAAATTTTACTATTTTGGAAATAGATTTCTTGGGAAATAATTACGAATAGAATTATGATGATGCTAATGTGCAGATCGCCATCCCATAGGGATTGGGAACACCCTTAATGAATTGTGGAGAATCGGTTTGACTGTTGGGCAGGATAAGATCACATGCCAATTTGTTACATTGATGGTCAACATGTGTCTCTTATTAATTATGTGGAAATTTACATTCTCTAAAAAAATTAACTTTAATGTTATCATCATTCATTGAAAATTATATTTATTTTATATCTCTGTATTCATTATACATGGATATGTTTTTTGAAACCATAATCCATTTTTATATATAGTGTTTTAATATAAATATTATTTTAATTACTATAGATATATTTATATAACATATTATTTAACCTATTACAGTAATTCATGGTATGATATATAGATTATGAATTAAATTTTTAATTAAATATCTGAGTAATGTATTGGAGATATAGTTATGGTTGGTTAATTATTAAAGAAATCCCCTAATGAATCAATATATCTCATGAAAAAGTTTATTTTTCTACGTGAAATAAATTGTTTTTTTGGATTATATATGGTTTTCAATTAAAAAGTTATAGTACAAGGCTTTGATGATGATTATATCATGACGTCTGATATTATAAATTCTAAAATTAGGAATTTCTTTTATTAAATTTTTTTAATATATTCCATGAAAATATTGAATTTATATTATCCATTTATGCATTTTAGGATTGCTTTAATTATTATTTATAATTTTCATTAGTTATTTATGTTTCCATATAAATTTTTATTTAATTGTTCAAGATTCCATCCAATATATATGATCAATGATGAGTATTTGAGCTAAAGAAAATTATATTTTACATTCACTTCGATATGGTGATAGAATTATTGATGCAGTTCAAGGATACCAAAATATTAATATGATTATGTGTAGTATTTAATTAAAAATATAAGAAGGCATGAATATATTTATATTGTTTTAAATCACCATTAATATATTATATCATTTGGTATGTAATAACTTGTGGTTAGTGATAATTTCATAATGAATACACCTACATTATGATACTAGTCTTTGGGTAAAAATATTTTACAATAGAGTCATCCAATATTCACGAAGAAACTACAATAATTAATTTATAATAAGTTACCCATGGTTTTTATTATTTATTTCTCCTTACATAATTCTAATGTCGTACATATCATATGTTACACATATCACAAGATGAATGGAATCATGGTATACTATTGATATAATAGTTTCAAAGGTAATAGTAATCACATAAAAAATGGGTTTCATAATGTTATTAAGAATAACATAATTTTGAATAAATATTGTTCACACATACGGAAACTGAATTAATTAATTTATAATTGTATTTATATTTAGAAACATTTATTGGATTGTAAATTGTTTTCGAAATTTTTTAAAATGTTATTATTTATTTCATTTGATAATTTTAATATATTAAATTAATCAACATTGTTATTGGATTTTAATTAAATGATAATATTTATTTTTGTATAAAATATTTAACAAATATTTAATTTTCAATTTTTTAAAATATTTAATAATATATTCATTTCAATAAATAATAATTAACTGATTTCCAAGGATAATTATAATTATTTATTGAATTCATTTTTAAAATAAATTTATAGAAATTTTAAGAATACAATTTTTTATTGTAAATATATAATATGAATGAAAATATCTAATTTTTTTGATGTTATCATTTTCCCTTTTAGTCATTTTGAATGTAATGTTGGGTATATATTCATTACAGTTGTATTGGTTAAATGGGATAATGATGGGTTAATAAAAATACATAATGTATAAAATTACCTAATAAATTATAAATATATTTAGATAATACAATTTCAAGAAACAATTATCTTAGCATCAGATTTGTGTTTCATTTGTAACACATTCACTAGATTATGTATTTACTATATTTTAATATTTTATGTATTTACAATAGTGTCACTCCTCTCATTTGAAAAAGGTTTCCTCATAATATCGTTCATCTACAACAAATGACCCCTTTACATAGACCATGAAATACAAAAATATACTCCAAAAATAAATTTCAATGACCTTGGGGTATTGTTCATCCCAAATGACCCATCCCATATGAGTTTATATTCTATTCAATATAGTACACTCAAAAAATTGGAATATTTTCATACTTCGATTTTAATAGTTTTTATTAATCAAAAAACAAAAGTTTTCTATTAAAATTTTAAAAATATTAAAAATATATATATTCACTATACTGAAATGTTTTTATGATACTGTTAAATTAATTTTATATTTCCTTTTCTTCCATTAGAATATGGTAATGATTTATGTTTGTATGACTGAATAACCACTTACATGAATAATTATAGTTAGATTTATTTTTAATCTGAGAAATTCTTTATAGAAGAATATATTAAATTATTATATATGAAATTTATCAAATAATCACGATTCTAAAAATAAGAATTATTATTCACATTTCTTTCATTACATTCATAAAAAAGATGAAATGTAACTTGCGTGTATGTGCAGACTATCATCTATAGAATGTGATGTAAATATTTTTTCATCAACACATTAGGTTAATACTAATAAAGTTGTATATAATTGATAAATATGATACTTATTACCTTTTCCTTATATTTCAGATGATCATACCATGAACATAGATCCTGGAATAGAATGATCAAACATTATCATGAATGGAAAATATACTTGTTTTCTATAAAATTATATGTTATATGAATAGTAATTAATAAAAGGATAATTTTAAATTAAAATGTAATAATTAATTGTTTTTTTATATATAATATTTCAGAATATATATTTAAAAATCATTATTTATTTTACATGATATTTAGACACATATTAAATATGATGGGACATGAGTTATAGATTTAAGTAATATATCATTTTTTATCCAGATTATCTATGATAAACACATATTGAGGTAAATATTATTGTTACTATAAATTATAATGTATACATTTTATCAACCTCTATATGTTCATCGAATTATTTTTTATTATTTAAATTTCTAATATATGTTATATAAAGTGCCTTTTAATTTTATTTATCTAAACAAAACATATTTCTTATTTTTTCAATGATCTCATTCTTCCATTAAAATGGAATCCATATTATTATTATTATTATTGTTATTTCATATTATTCAAGGATCATTTAACATCAATTTAAAAAATATTTTTTTCAATTAAATAACATAAAAATATGATTCACAATGTTTTGTAATAGGTTATTTATGATATTATTTTCATTACTATGAATAGAATCATTGTTTTATGGTATATCAGATGGATATATTTTATTATTAACTCAAATATTCCTTGTTTTTATGATTCCGTTATATTTCTTATTTTTTATTCTCAATAAAAATATTTTTATTAATTATCTAGGATTGTAAAATTTTATAGATAATGAATGAAATCAGTATTTTCCATGTTTTCCCATAACTATTGAAATTCCTTAAAAATGTATATTACAACTCTATCAGCATTGATTATCAATTTTTATGATTTATAGGGTATATTATATATGATAACATCAACTTGAAATATATATAAATCTTTTGATGAATTTTAATTAGGTATGGTGAAATGAATCCTATTTATATTACAAGGGTTATGTGTTGATGAGTTGATGGATTTTTTTAAAATTTAGTTAACATATAGGAATTACAGTATGATAAAATTATAATTTATTTTATAAACATATATCATTGATATCTCTGGTCATAATTATGTGTTGAGTGGGATTAATATTATATATCCCTATAATGAATTTTATTCATAATGATGTCTTGTGTTATAATATAGACTGGAATGGGGAGTGAAACCAGTTACATAAGAGACACTATTCATTATGATATACTATTGAGTCAGTATTGACTAAGGAAATAATGTAATATTTAGTGAAACAAATCAACTGTAATATTATTGGATGTTAACCTTTACTTGTGAAATGATATTTTATTATTGATTTTATGAAAAAAATTCTAATACTTAAAATATTTTTTCTAGTATCATGGTAAATGGTTTATGAATAATCACTCATATTAATCATATATTATGAAGTTATATATATTTTATATATGACTCATAAAATATGATATATGACTACATAGGAATTAGCTTCTTATTTTAAAATATTTTTATCATTCCCATGTGTTTATCATATATCAATTATAATTATTTATTGATATATCTTATGTCATATCTTATTAAGCATATTTGATTATCCAGTTTTATGACTTCCTTCTATAGGATATGATGATTTCTTCAATATATGATATTTCATGTATGTATAAAATCATAGATGAAATTTTTGGGTGATGTTGAAGATCCCAAATGAAAATAATTGATTCTATGAATACTATTTGAAGAAAAAATATATTTAAAATATTTTGGTGTGTATTGTTATAAAAAGTTTTTAATATTCATCTATAATGATAAGATATATACATATTTATTCTCATTTTAACGTATTATATCTTTTATCAAAATACGTCTATCCATGGTGAATCTTGTAGATAAGTCTTCAAAGAGAAAATATCTACGGAGGAATATCATCATTATTTTATCACTATATGCCTAATATAAAATTCTTGAAAAAATAAAAAAAATTGACATTTTAGTTTCATATATAAATTATGGGTTTTACATTTAATAATTTTAATTATTAAATATTAATATCAATATTAAAGAAAAATAATGATGAAAATTTCATTCAATTATTTTATTTTAATTTTTCTTAATATGTGATTGTGTGTTCAAATTCTTAATATTGTATATGTGAAAACCCCCAATAATTGATTCATAATATTTGTACCACAATGAGAAATTTTTATAATTCAATTTAATTTAATAATTGATATATCTCAGTTTCTATACAAGGATTGGCCATATATACTTATATATTTTTAAATGAAATAATATTAGAAATATGAAAAATGATTTAACTCTTCTCCCATTGTTTGAAATGAAAATAATTGAAATTTATGAATATAAATATGTAATTATGTTTAAAAAAATTATAGGAATCATTTTAAAAAAAGAGTTAAATTACATACAGGTTTGATGTTAATAAGGGAATGATGGACATTCCCATTATAATTTATTAATATTTATCGGTAAAATACATTCATTGAAATTTGGAGTTTGATTGGAATTAAAAACAAATCAAAATAGTTATATATATGTATTATTTTTTAATTAGTGATGTAATTTTAATTAATTTAATTTATTCAAGGAGTTTTTTTAGAAGCATGAATGATTGAATGTTTATCCTCCCAATCAAGACACGAATTATAACCATTTATATGGGTCTTTTAATTTCCAATTTTCTTCCAAGTTCAATATATATTAATGAAAAATATTTATTATATAATATATATGTATCCCTTATCAAAAAAATTATTATCCTCTAGTAAATAACATGTACTTAATCTAATTATGTTGTTTGATCGAGGTTGGATATTTGAAATGTGCTATCAGTTGGATCCAATATCGTAAATATGTTATGAATTAAATCAATTAATGGATAAATACAGATGGGAATCCTAAAAGAGTGGAGAGACCACAAATGAGTCATTGTATTACAAAACATCATATATTTTGTGTCTCTTCATTTTTTAGGTTTATTTTGGATCATTCGATATCAAAGAGTTGTAGCTGCAAATAGTTTCCAAATGTCAGGGGTTTTATGTTTGTTAAATGCAATTGACGATTTGTATAATTGTAATAAATTCATTTCGGGTGAATTGGAATGTTTATGCCTGTATTCTGTAAAATCATGGTCGAGTATTTTCTATAGGAAAATCTTATGTTTTAATACACATTAATAGTTTATATGATTTTATGGTCATTTTCCCAAATTTTACATAATTAAAAACATAACCTATAAGATAATTTTTTTTATTTAAAATCCTATTATCCTAAAATATGTAATTTTATTACATAATAACATCCCTCGATATAATAATAAAAATCGAGGTGATACCTTTTTCATTGTACTTACCACATATGGTACCAATTTGATAAATGTATTCGCTACACTATTAGAAATTTAGGCCATAAAAATAATCATGAAGGACATCTTTTGATTTTTTGATCATCTTTCCAGATATCCTTTCCCTCATTCTAAATGATCAATACCATGTGATTTTGAGTATCTCCTCTCAATTTGGGTGATATCCATTAATACTTGATCATTGTTGTGGTAATAATTACTCTATCTAGATAAACAATCCTTCTTTTACTTCATTTCAATTTACAATAAATTAAAAATATTTCTACACATTGGGATCCATTGATTATTTGGTGGTGTTGTACATGATCCTTTGTACATCCATTATGTGACCATCCCCATAAGAAATATATTATTTTGGTCCGGGAGAATTGTGTGTGTTTATGTGGGTTATTTATCATTTCCACCAACTTATTCTTATGTTTAATCAATTATATGATATGAGATTTAGTTATTGGAGTTATGGTGTTTTCTTCCTTTTGAATACATTTTGGTGTATTCTATTTCAGCAGTTTACAACTGGAGTTTAGTTTGTTGTTTCTATCGTTAGACAATGTTTTCTTAACATTTATTTAACTACTTTTGATAAATTCTTTTCTACGTAAAATTTATTGATTTATAGATTTATATTAATCGTCGTAATTTTTTTCTTGAGGAATTATCATTTTTCTCTTATTTTTGTAATATAAAATCTAATATTCAAATAATTCTAAAATTGATTTATAAAAATCATTTCAGATCATGGTTTTGCAGGAATGATATTGAAAACCAAGTTCAGGGAAAGCTTTGTATACAAAGGTAAAGGTCAGTAATAGGCCTATGTTGTTAATATAACAGAGTTTCAGAAATGGGGTAATCTTATTCGTTACAAGGTATTCATTTACGGACTTTTTAGACACTATTTGGAAGATGAATTTCTACAGTGTCACTATGCTCCATGGATTCGATGAATGTGTCTTGAGAATTTATGTTTATTATTGTCTATGTCAGGTATGTGGGTTATATCTATTGTGATTGTTTTTAATAATTGTAATGATGTAACATATGATTTTTTATTATAATATTTTGGATATGATTTGTTATATGATATATTATTTGAACTAACTTGGAATATATATTAATTTTCATAAATTTTAGATATTTTTATAATGATTTTTTTACTGAAAACATGATGGGATCCTATTGAACGTGTTCTGCTCAGACACTGGGAATCCCTTTTGTGGTGTGTAGACCATGTTATGCTATTCAATGGGTAGAAAATAATGGAACCATACTGATTGAAAGGGTTTTATTTCAAATGTGTCCATGAAACTGGTTACTAGATGGTGGGAGTTTTCCAATTCTATCACATGGAGTATCATTTTCTACATTTAGTTTTATTATTTTCTATTAGAATCATACATTAAGCCTTTTTAGATACTTTTTATTATAATTCATTCAACTATGTTCTTTAAATTATGGAATATATATTTATTCATGTTTTCACATTCACCATTCCTATCTTCTAGGTTATCATATTCCATGATGTATTTTTAATGTTTAGAAAAATTGTTCCCAATTGTTGTTGTTGATTCCTGGTTGATAGTTTTTAGACAATGGGGATCTGAAATTACTTTTGATTATATAGGGGGATCATGTCAGATGGTTGGATTGAGTTAAACCATGTTTTTTCTATTAAAAATTGTTATTATATAGGTCATGCATAGACATAGGTATTTTGTATATTGGAGGAAAGATTTAATGGGCATTAGGGGTAGGACATGGGGAGTTCCTCAATAGCTCTTATTTTAATAAGACTCAAGAAACAATTGGATTTTGGGATCTGTGTCACTTATTTAGAGTTTTTATTTATTATGTTTCTATTTTTATTAGGGTTTTGTAGTCTAAACTATGATTATACTTGCAATTTTTCATTTCATCTATTTTTGGTGTGCAATGATATGGATCCTGGATATCATCCATGTGTTCCACGTGATATGTAATGGAAAATATCTTGGAGATTATGAAACACAATACCAATATTATATATGCTATCATGTATGCAGTTCATGTTAGGTAAATAAATTACTACAAGTATAGAGCACAATTATCAATGTCAATCCAAGATCCAGAGGAGAATGTCATTGATACTAGGTGTTCATACTAGATAATCCACCATTATATAAGGCTATAAATGAGGCCCATGTTGTCGAGGACATGATGGGAATGTCTAAAAAAATGTCTGATTTCATGGTTATATATATGAATATCAAAATGAATATTGTGGCTTCCCTAAGTTAGCGACCTAGAAAGTGTGGAGGGATTCAATGGTAAAACGAGATAGGCATATGGTCATTAAATATAAAGGATTCATGACCCTTTCAATATTTTTTTCTATAGTCTATGATGATGTAAATGTATTTATAGTTCACCTGATATAGTATTCAGAGTGATAGGTTGTGGTGTAAACCAATCAGTTAAGATTGATGGTTTTTTTTCTTCAAAGGTAGTGAATAATGACTAGTTGAAATCTGATATGTACCGGCATATTTTGAGAACAGATGTTGATAATATCTATTCACTGTAAATCATTATTCTGTTGAGTAAATAGTATATAGAAAAATTCAGGAATAAATAGATATGGAATCAATGGTTAGCTCTTCTAGAACATCACTAACACTTAGTAGATGAATCTACGGTGGATGATGGAAATATGTGAAGTAGTTTGATCATTGTAGTATTGGTGGAGGTGGTTATAAACAGTGGGATTCCTATGTATCATTATAAATACCCATTAATTTACCATATAATTGATAATAGTTTGGAATGGTTTAGAACACATGTAATATATACTTTGTGTTTGTAAATAAGTGTACTAGATGTTGTTGTAACAACCATTTGTAGTGGTTCTATAAATTGATTTGTACTACTAATTATGATCATGGATTGTTAACTCAAGATTACACTATATAATATCATAATGACTACTATTCTTTAGTGATATGGAACAGTTTCTTTGTAGTGATACTCCATTACAGAGATGATGACTTATAGATTGATGTTGATGTGGTTACATCAATAATGAAAAGTAAAATATTTTATTATCTTCTTTAATGACAAAAATATTTTATAATGCTTAAAAAAAATTCGTTATTTATATCTATTTTGTAGAATATTTTTAATCATTAAAGGGATCTCATGTACATTGTTATGTTGTTTTCATAACCACATTAGAGTTTGATAGAGAGGCGTTTCAGTTTCCTTCTTCTTGTCTACTAATATCTGATGTATAGTTTATTTTGTATTAATTCATTCTCATCTGATATCTAATTTATGCCCTATTTGGGAAGGATTTTATTTGTAATAATCATTCTTATTTTTATGTTAATTATTGGAATGCATTAATCCTTTTTCTTAATGGGATCTCTTGGGAAACTGAAGGATAGTGTGATCAGTGGTTCGGTCATGTAGGCATATTCCTCATAGAGATCCATTTAATATAATCTATTTCTGAAACTTATCACAATGATTTTTCCTCAGATTTATATAATCCTACCATCGGTTAGAAATTTATTGATGTTTTACCATACTACATAACATGTCTCCTCCATAGATAGAGGTTGAGTTCATGATTGATTTGTTGATTCAAACACAAATTCTCTCAATAATTTCTAATCATATGTAATTAGAAGAGATCAATGAAATCAAGAATCATTTGGATGATCTCGTTGAATGTGGATTCACTTATGTGAGGGTTTCACCTTAGGTATTTCCAATTTCCATTTCCTTGAAGTATAATGTTTCAATTCTATTATTTATGGAATTTCATAAACATAATCCTATCATGAATGATTTTTTGATCCAATATAATGTGAATTATTAGTTTTGAAGATTGATCTTTTGATCTGTAATCATCATCTCAGGTTTTGTGATTCCAAAATTCTAATTACTTTTTTAGGAATAGGTATTCCCATTATGAAAATCATTCGATTTCATCCCGTCTATACAATTATCATATGTTTTTTATATGAGTAATTAGATATTCCTTCAGTATATAGAAACCATTTTTTGTAGTTTTTTTGCATGGTGTTTTTTATATTTGAGATTCCATTTATATTGGGAATACAATTTTTGTTTATACTATCTGCATAGATGATTTTATATACACTGGTGATTTTGAGTCAATGAAGAATATTTGAGGAGTTCAGTTTTTCTAATAAAAAATATCTTTATGAACCATTCATATTGAAATTATAATAAAGTATTATGATATGAAATGTTGATTGTATAGTAAAGGTAAAAACTGCACCATTGCAGATTATGGGACCCATTACGACACCTGAGAAAAAATAAATTTAGATAATTTGAAAAAATCATGTCTGATTTCGTTTGTTGTTGGTTTAGAAATGGGGAGATATGTATGTGGACATTGTTTTTGTATTAAAATGGAATCCATATGGAAGGAATGTTATCGAGGTAGTGATCAATAGGTTTAGAAAATAAACACATTTCATTCTGATATGGAAACCCATTATCGGTGAATGTCTATGTATGTTGTATGTTAATGAGGAAATTATGATACATTGGTACCCTATGATATAGTTTAAGACATGTATCCTAGATTTACACATGGTCCTTCAAGAGTCTCCATGATGAGATGGGGTTATTTGTCAGGTTGGGCACAACATTACAACCATAAAAAATTGATAACATAGAACATTATAATTAGATTAGTCAGGATATCATCCATGCATGAGTTATGGATTCCTATAAATTATGGGATAGCTATATAGGTCATTTTAAGTTTTCATACAAATAAAATTATCATTCATTTATTAGAATATGTCCCATTGATGTATTCTTTATTCAACCACTCTAGTGAGCTATTTGTTGGGTATATGTGATTAAGGCATATGTTGTGGGAATTATCATTTTCAAGTATAATTTAGGGAGCAATTAAGATATATGGTGATTTTGTGTCACATTTAATAAATTGTAGTACTAGTTTACGAATAATAGACTTCATACATTGGCATTTTTCAATACTGATCCAGTTTTATAGAAATTTAATTTTTAGATGGGTTATCATCAGCTTGGAAATAATGGGAATCTTGATTTACGATACATTTTACCATTTGTGTTCATTAAGAAACATTGTATAGTAGCTTATATATTTGAAATAAGATTTCTGTTTATAAGGCTTCATGTTGGTTTACACATATCCCATTTAAAAAAATTTCATCATTTTCCCTCTCATTTTTAGTGTTGGAAAGATATTTATATTGAATAAAATTTATAATTAATATATTAACCTGTATAATAATTTATTCTTAGATTAAATTTCATGTATGAGAGTTATATCTCATTGGGTATAGTGTTATGGTGAAATATTTCAAATCCTTTTGATACATGTGATCATGAATGATGTTGACATTGATTTTTCCTCTATGATTTTTTTGATAACCATTCATTATAGATGATTTTTTTGGAAATAAATAATTTTGTTGGGGATATTTTATAATCCCATTCACTTCTATCAAGTATTCATAGCCTCTATTTATCCATTAGTTGGGGTTTTTTCTTTTATATATTGAATATCATTTGTTGAGGAAAATAATCAAACTTTTATATATGTTAGTTTCATATAATTATTGTGGTCTAAAAATAAATGTGTAAATGGATTTATGAAGAATTGGAATGTTGTGGGGATTATTCTATTAAAACTAGGTTCAATGATTACTATAAGACCATCATATAGTGTATGATTAATTTAGAATGTGAACATATTCTTGGGACAAGGATGTGATTGTAGTTTTTGAGTGATGAATATTTTAATCCAAAAAAATCCCTTTTTACGCTAGTATCATCTCTCTATAGAAGTAACTCTTTTATTGTATAAGAACATCGCTTCGGAAAATAATAAAAACCAAGGTGATGTGTTTTTTAACATTAAATTCTAATGGAGTTATTATACCTTAATATAGTCATTTAAATCATTATTCATTTATCTAAACTAATTTAACAATTCATCACTTCTAATTATTTAATTCTTCTTATAGGAACTCCTATCAATGGATCCCTAGGTTCTCTCCCAATATATTTTAAGTATCTCTAATCATTCTAGATTTCCTTTTTTAGTGATCAATAATAGTTTTTGTTGTGTTTAATCTCACTAGGTAAGATATAATTATTCTTAATCATATTCATTGATGAAAGAATGACCACTGTGATACAAATAGTGTTATATTAATATTGTAATTAAGGTATTATTTTCCGATTATAGAATTTTTTCTGTGATTTTCACATAAATGATGATATATGAGTTTTTTTAGAGTGGAATGTGATATCAATAATGTATGATTTATGTTTCATCTCAGTTGAACACTTCTATTGTTAAATCAATAATATTATATTGGAATCAGTTATATAGACTCTATTTTTGGATTTTGTTCATTCCATAATGGCGGTTTATGTTGCTGACATATGCTACTTGTGATGAGTTAGGAAGTTTTACGAATATCTAATGTTGGGAGAACCATGATTTAGAATGTTTGGAAAATATTTTTATATATTAAATGGAATGGATTATTTATTTATTTAGTATCATGAAACATTTTTTCTTTGAAAATGTTGTTAACCCTGTATTTTTCGAAATGTAAAGGGTATTTTCAATGATTTATGATGTAGATTTATGACATGTATTTCAAAGAATTATTATTGTGAAATTATTCAAAAACCATAGTACATGAAATTACATTTGATCATAGGAGGATGGTTTAGTAATCAGAATAATATGTTTATATTGTTTGGGGGTTCATTTATGGGGTGATTCCCTACTCCTTAGACCCGTTGTTCTTGATACATGTTAGACACTATTGGGTGGTTCATTTTTTGAGGTGTTACCCTACACTATATATTTTTTTTTCATATGTCTGAAGAATTTACGAGTATGCCATTAAAATATTTATACATATCGTCAAGTCATAATTTCATATATGGATCATTAACACAAAGTTAATTATTCTTATATCCATTATTGTTTCATATATGATATGATATGGGATACATGCTTTAAAATTCATTGATATATATATATATATATATATTATTATTTGGAACAATTTTACCTATATAATTTGGAATTGTGTACATAGGTTAATGTTTTACAATGTTATTTGTATAAAAATATGTTTTAATTATTATCATACCTTTTTATCATTAACGATGCGAAAGATGGAAATATTATATATATACATGTTATGTAACACTTGGTATGGTTCATATTGAGCATGAATAACTCACAACCTAATTACCCCTTTAACATTGCATAGTCCATGTAGAGTATTTTGATGTTGGGAAATGAAAGTCCCCTTAAAAAGGAAATGGGGTTTCTATCATCTTTTAGTGGGTAGTTGATGGTGGGATGATGTTAATTTTCATGTACTATCACATGGGGTAGTTTTTTTGAGTTTTGGATTTAACATTTCTTGATATCATCATACTATAGATTTTTTTGGAATCATTTGAGTTTTATCATTTCCAAAATTACTTTTATTTACGGAATATATATGTATTATTATTATCACTTATATCTTTTCACTTTTCTATTTTTATAAATATCACGTTTTCTACTATGGTCTAGGTGATATTACCCATAATTGTTAATTATTATACTAATGTGATATTTTCCTTCACATGGTGATTGGGTATTGTCATTGGGTATGTGGAGGAAGGGGTTGGGTACCGGGTTTTAGGGCAACCCTTTTCCATTCATTATAATACAGGAATTTTAGTGTAATTATTATTATTTTTATTATGTTTAAAAGATCAATTGGATTAATGTTTTATTATTATTGGCAAAATTTTGGGGTATATAATTAGTTGAAGTATATGGAGATACTACAACATAAAAATTATAATTATAGAAGATTTATTGGGTATTTTTTAGAAGGGATTTTAATGTTTTGATAAATTGAAAGTGTTTATTGAATTTAATTGTGTTCATGAAGAGGCTATGTGAGGAATTTATTTTGAAGTAATTCCATATTATATAATGAATGTAAATGTAGTATTGTGTTAATGAAATAGAACTGGGATTATAGTACTTTATTTCACAACTGTGTGATGTCATTCTACATTTAATGTTTTAATGACCCTTAAGAATAATAGTGTGAGGTTCTATATGAATTAAGTAGTTTTATATTACATTTGTCTTTATATTTTAATTTTTTCAGTTTATTATAATTGAAACCCAATATATAACATTGATACCAGCATATGCAACTTATCTCCATTATTATATATTAAGGGGTTATATAAATCCTCATCCAATGTTAGTATATTATGAGAAAAAAGTACAATATAATTATTTTCAATGACCTACAATATCATTTAAAATGTTATTGGATACATCATAAAAGGATATAATTATTATAAAATATCCACTTCAATGTATTATGACAGATTAATTAGTGAATTTTTTGAAAATATTATTTATGTAAAATGTGAGAATGTGGATTTATGTCCGATAAAGAAAAAAATTAATTATGCAAATATTATCAAATCATGTAACAATAAAAAATACCTTGAATTTATATTGTCATATCATTAAATGAATGAAATTTAATTAGATTTATTTTTATGAATTTCTTGATAATGAAATGGTATAATTTTTAGCTTTTATTAAATTTGAAATTTCAAATGAAACCAAGAAATGAAGTATATATTTTTAAAATTCTAAATAATATATAATCATTTTTTGGAAAAAAATAATGATTCCATAATTATCTCATCCTAAATAATATGGAAATTTGAGATGAAAAAAATGAGGATAAACTCAAACGGAACTAAATATGTTATAATGATTAATATAGATGTTTTTGTTAGAAGATGCATTTATATTTATTATCACCAGAAACAATTTCGTAACATTATGAATTATAAGGATTTGTTAGTGTTTATGATTTTTTTATTATGATTTATCTAGTTTATTTCACTATGAACTACAATATGTATTTAGGATATATGTGTTACTGATAATTTATATTGGTCAACTAAAATAAAAAAGGGAATTATACTGGATGTTTTTAATATAAATGATTTTTTTTACATTTGAGAGTGAAGATGCTATGAGTCTCATTTTTTTATTATCTAATAAAAAATATTTTCATATTCGTTAAAAATATCATTGGAAATTAATAATATGAAATTTTACCATAAATTTAATTTTAGTAAAATACTAATATACAAATGATTATTTGGATGTTTTGTGAGATAATAGTTTCAAATATTTAAAAGAAATGTTCATTATTAGTAGAAGAATATTGTTTCATGGAAATATAAGGTTTATTGAAATAAAAAATTATATGTTATATAAATTATATCTCCCATTCATATATATAATATGAGAAGACTATAAAAGAAATTAATGAGTGATCTAAGTAATAATTCTCTCTATATGATCTTATGTGGATGTGAAGATTTAGTTTAGAAGATGATATGTGGAATCAATGTAGAAGATGAAAGAGGATAGGATAATTTTATACTACTATCTAGAAATAGACTATAAATGTACTATAAATAAAATGTACAACGTGGGAATCTGTTACAATAATTGAATTAAAATAATTAATTAAAAAATTTTAATAAATATAATGTAAAGACTATACAATTATTTATAGGGTGTATAGTTATCTGAATTTCCTGATGATCACAATGATAGACTACTTCAATTTTATAACTAATTTTTATTAGTTTTACATTATAATTCATTCAATGACCATGTTATTGGTTTCAGTATGTACTAATGAATAGGTGAAATTATATCATAAAGATCCAAGTTGGGAATTTTCATGGCCACCAATATATCATACAAAGACCACCATATATAATATAATGTGCATGGGTCCTAGATAATCCCAATTAAACCCACTATTATTTGATAAAAACATTTCTAGTAGAGAATCCACAAATAAAAATTATTTGAACATAATAGTTTCAGGTTTCACATTTTGGGTAGAAACCTAGTATAAATAATGTGTCTAAATATCAAATTTACATTATTCACTACATGTGGTTGTGTATTTTCTATAATGTGATAAAAAAATACCTTCACATAATAGTTGTAATTGGTGTTAAAATATATTGAGAATTTTTTAAGTATATTTATAATTTAATTAAAATTTGAAAACTCCTTCTTCACATCACCCTTCTTATATGATCCAAAAATTATACACTATAACATAATGTTTATAAAATTAAAATTATGGGTAATAATAAAATAATGTTTTTAAATGGAATAAATAGGATCAATGCACATAGTATTGAATACAAACTATTAATATTGAATTTTTAATAATAATCATGAATAATTTTTTTCTATATATTTAGGAAAACTAAAATTTAATCAACATATACTAAATAAATAATGAAAAATAATAAATCACATGATTTTATGAATGATATATTTTAGAAGGATATTAAAAAATATGAGCTCACAGTCATGTTCTGATCTTAACTTCCCAAAGGATAAAATAAAAAATATTTTTCAGATTTATTTTTATACTCATTAAAGGGAAACTAAAGTGGAGGTAGTGGAAATTATGTTCATCTTCTGTATCTTGTGTGAATGAATTCATCATAAAAATGTTATATGAGTTTAATTTATGGAATAAGATAAGGTTTTTGGTCATGATATTTTATGCACATCCTAATGCATTTTTTGAAACATGATTTTTTTAATGACAGCTAATTGGAATGTATGCATAAAATATTCATTACATTAGATGATCTCAACCATGGAATAAGATGTTACAGGAAAATATATGTTAATGTGATCAATCAGGGATTTTACATAATGATTGATAGATGGTTGAAATTTGATGACTATTTTTACCACATTATAATTGTTTTTTGGAATCAATTAGACACATTCCTCAAAAAAATTATCAGTGATTGAGAAATTAAATTAATGTTTTATAAATATTGTAATATTTCAATTTATAAGGAATGAAATTAAGTATTTTCAATATCCCACATATATTTCCCATAAATTAAAACCATATAAATAATGTTTTTCCTATTTTTTCATTACGTATAATGAATAAATATTGTCTATGGTTTTGTTTTTTTCTTGTTATTGGAATAAATTTTTCATTATTTTGGTTTAATAGGGATTGATTTTGATTTCAATCATTATAGAGTTAAAATTTCAATTCATTCATTTCGTTTAAGGAGTTTCAAGATAACTTTTCAATATTTTTAATTTTATGGTGGTTTATCTTCTTCTGATAAATATTATAATAATCCTTAATAGGTTTTATGAATTATTTTTCAATAGAGTAGGTTTATTGAATGCATTGAAAAAAACATACTAACAGAATATTATTATATAATATTTCATAATTATTTTTAATCATTATGATTTAATTATTTTAGAATGTATGGTGATAAATGTAAGAAATAACTTGACATGAATATTCTATAACATGAACAATAGACATTGGAGTATGTATATGGAATAATACTTGTCACTCAATGCCCTATATGTTCCCCAGATATGATATAAATAAGAGGAAATAGTGAATGAAAAATCATAATATGGAATACAACACAATTATTTTCTCAAATGAAATATGTTTATAGATAAAGTGATAAATTTAAGGTATAATGGATAGACTGAAACCAATATGCTATAATTGCGGTAATATTTTTAATCACGTTAATTAGTACAAGTATAATTTGATGATCTCTGGAAGTGCATACTCAAGATTATCTTGTTCTCGGAATTTTATAGATGAATGTAAATAAATATTGTTATAGATATTCAACATTCCATTTTAATTATGTATAATTGACCATGTGTCCTCATTAGACTAAATTTTCTAATGGTGATCTATTTTTATTTAGGTATCTGGAAGATATAAAAAATTTCAGTTAGTCAAGGATGATGATTTGGAAGTCAATGGGTATGTAAAATGTTATTTACTTAATGTCTAATGATATATTTTTTAACATATAGAGTTTATATACATATGATTTATATTAAATAATGTTATTTCTAATAGTTTGTAAGATATAATTAAATTTATAAGAGTCATTAAAAATTTATTTGACAAATTTTCACATGGTTTCTTGGTTAATGATAGATGTGTGAAATAAATGATGTTATAGTTTTATAAATGAATATATGGAGAAATAATTACTCAAATGAAAAAAAATAAATCACTACAGTTGTGGAATAGTTTTATTGGATGTTTGGTTATAAATCATATCACCTATCAGTGTGAAAATTTTCATAAAGGGTAATCACATAGAGTATGGATGTTATGAAAGTTATAAACGCATAATATTGATAATGGTTTCATTCAAAATGAAATTAAGGACCAAAAGTCTCATAATATTAAGCACAATTTTTTTGAAATAAGGAATCCATCAAATGTTTTTTTCATATGATTGTCCATTTTACAATGTCACATTCATCAATGACTCAAGAATGAATGTGTGGGTATATTTTCAAAAAAAATCATTTTTTGGTTTGTTTTTTAATTGTATATCTTTGGTGAAGATAGATAAAAAAAATTATATTGAATCATTATGGTCTAATAATAATCATATATACAATAGCAATAGTTTATAAAATTAATAATTAAATAATTTAGTAATGTTTTAGATGAAAATATTTAATACAAATAAGTGGAATAGTGTTTCAAAGAAGATGAATCAAATATTTTATAATAAGGCATGATGTGGGATGTAATATTTTAGAATATCTAATTAAATTTAGTTAGAAGCCTTAAATTTTATTGTCTATATTATTAACCTGAGTCCGTAATCTCTGATGTAAAATGATATTACATATTAGTTTTTATAGTAACCCTTTTCATGAATATATTAACATTAGATAATTTTTGTGAAATACTTCATACATAATACAAAAAGATATCCAAAGATCGTAATATTCTAGTGCCTTGGGGTACATTAAAACATAAACAGTCATAAATAAATGATATACATTATCTCCCATAGGATCATAACGAATTGAACACTTTATTGAATCATATTTCATAATATGTATCCTCAAAACATGGTGGATGGAAACCTAAAAATGGGTAAGATCAGATGCTTGTTATTGGTAAAGAAGGTAGATGTGTTATCATAATCACGATCATAAGGGTTTGAGAATATTATCATAAAAATAGAATATCATACTCTTAATATCAAAGATCATTAAAATAAATAGTGGAATAAAGCATGGCTTTTCATAAGACATGAATTATAAGGAAATAAAGAATATAATCAATAAAATCACTACATTTTAATAAATCATGGAATTGTTGAAAAAACAAAAACATATAATTTTATTTCCATGGTGTCAACAACCTCACTACAAGTACCATTTTTTTATATTTCCTCTCTCTCATACCATCTTGGTTGTTGTGGTTCACTCCCATGGAAATAATAGTTGCATTCGTTCACTACTCATACTATATTGGCAGTCATGGATCACTCCCAGGGATATCTTTGTGTTCAATTATCATTTCCAAGACCATCATAGTCTATATCATGATATATAAATCTTTACCCAATTCATTGGAGGGGATTATAGGTCTCACCGATCTCATAAATAAATCAAACATACATGATCCCGAAGATCATTAAAAATATTATAATAATCATTAAATGAAATTTGAATCATTTAGGTGTAATCATTTTATAACCCATGGATAAAGTTACAGGTTTCATAATAATTTATTCTAAATAATAATTTTTGATACAATAATAGTTGTCATAAACATATAACCTACGAGAGAGAAATGTATTACATAATATCCATGGAATTAAGCATAACTCATCTAGATAATGAATATGAATGGAACCTTTATATCATTTTTAAACAATGAATGTGAAAAATAAATATATGTAATATTATATGGAAAATAGTCTTTAAATATCCATAAAAAAAACATTGACTCAATAAAATATCATACCATCTTGAAAAAATTTTAAGGCCTCAATCCATTGGAAATTAATTTTCTAATAAGCTAATTTGATAACATATGAGAAAATATTGAAATATTATTCAAAATAACTTTCATGAAAATAAATTGAATAGTTATATAGAATTATTGAATGTGGTTTTAAAAACAATTCAAAAAAATTAATTTGAAAACTTATAAAGAAATATTTAAAAAATATTGAAAATAATTTAAATGAAAACTTATGAAAGAATCATGAATAAATTTTTTAAAACAAATTTTCTTGAAAAATTATTAAATTAACTTCAAAATAATTTAAATTTTTTTTCTTAGGAATCAATTTTTATGTTTATAAATATATCATTATTTTTTAAAAACCTATTTAACAAAATGGTTTTGAATGAACATTGATTTCTGACAAAGATATGGCAAAGTGAGACATTTATAAAAACAAATTATTAAGTAACTTATATAACATATATTGAAAAAATGATACCAATAAATGAATATATTATAAATTTCTATATTTTAATAAAATTACATATTTACTATGAGATATGTATCATAATATTTCATTAAAGGAAGCATAAATATAAAAAAATGAAAACCGATGAGAATGTTTCAATAAAATTTATATCATTATGACTTGGGATAATACAATCAATGTAAGAAAATAAAATTAAATTAGGCATAAAAAATATTAATATATTAATATACATGATATGAAATTTAATATGTAATTATATACACCTTGGAATTAATTTAAGTGCATAACAAAACATGAGTTTCAAAGAAGTAAAATTGAGAAAAAACTATTTTACCGATTCAGTTGCATTTGAAAAATAAAATCCATGATATAATAAAGATATAATGTATGTTTAAATACCCATATAATTAATATTAATTATTACTTAGTACATACAGTGGAAGTATTAACTCCATGCAAAATGATTGGGTTGTGAATAAAGCATGTATATCACAGAAATAAAAAGTGATATGAAATCTGACTAACTTGTGTGATGAATCTCATTGTACCCATTCAAACCTCTTGTATAATAAATATAAGTATCATATAAATATTTAAAATTACCATATTATTATATCTAATATCATATATGGTTTCATTGTGACTTTTTTTTGCTCTTATAAACAATTATATGTTAAGGTTTCACTTCGGGTAATATCCTCTTTGTTCATTGCATGTGTCATAATTTGTTATATCTTTGGCCATTGTACATATATAATGATATTATTATTATAAATAATTTTATGAATATAAATTATATTGTTTATAAATTTTTCATAATAATAAATATACTATATATGTATGAAATTGAAAACAGCATTCCGGGAGACAATAAATTGTACATACGTATGAACAATGATTTGTTTTATTACTATATTGAATGAAAGAAGTTATATGAAATATGTCTATAGATAACATTATTCCAGAGAAAATATTATAATGTATATATCATATATTTCCACTAAACCCATCATTAATACATTCCATCTTGTTTTTATTAATCACACCATTTTGAGGGGGCGGTAGTCCACACTTAATTTTTTTTATTAAAATCAAATAAAAAGAACAAAAATATGATTTTTAAAAGGATTAATGAATAATAAAAACATAACAAATATATTATAAAATATTTATAAAATAGATATTACATAATAATATCCACCATGAGAGGTTGTATGAATAAATTAAAAATCATCACTTTCTAAGGCAGTATTTTTTCGTACACATAAACAGTAAATTTTCTACCCATTATATAGAGGTGTGTGTATGTGTAGATATAAAAAATTGAAAAAAATATTTATATAAGGGTAAATATATTGTATTTTTGTTAGAAAAAATGTAATAATGTGAGTTTTGGGGTAGATAATGAAAAAAAAGAAATGAACATGAGGGAAGTCACTACCTCTTAATTATTTAACTCCATTTTATTTTTGCCAAAATACTACTGGAATTACATTACTGAAAAGGGAATTATTATTGGAAGAAGAGATATATGTTCATATTCAAATTGAGTAAAAATATTTTGATCCTTTGTGGGTTTCTATTTGTGAATAATAAGGATTATTGGTGGCCTTTTATAGCGAAGGAAAATTAAAGATTTGGAATTTTGTAAAACAAGTTATGTGTAGCCATTAATTTAAATATAAAAATGAATTCAAAATCCTTAAAAGCAATGATTAAAAATTTATTTTCATAATAACAGAATCAAAATCTATGTGGGATAAGTAATTATTTTTTCGGGTCATATATTTATGTTTAACACTTTGTTTTCCAAATTATTCTCATAATCATTGTAATAAATTTTCATCACATTCACTAATATTTTTTCTCATAAAGAAATGTTAAACATATTATAAATAACAAATCATTTCTATTAAAAATATTGAAACCATTTTCCCATATTATTACCACATATGTGAAGAATATTAATTTAAAAATAATCCAACTAGTGGGACGACAGTGCAGGTTTTTAAAGTAAAAACCACCAAAAGTTTCCTATCTTTTTATAACCAATTTAAATTTTAAATTGACTCCAATGTACTAAATTGGATATATTTATAAAATTATTTTCTAATGAAACATCACAAACAATTTAAAAAATTATATATTCATTTAAATTTATAATATGAAAATGCAGTTTTTAATTAAAATTCAGTATCGTTAACTATTCATTAAAAATGAAATATTACATATAAATATAAAAAACTTATCCTAACCTAATTTTTATATTTCTATTTAAAAAATGAAGCTTACTTTGAAATATAAAATCAGTAATAGATCTTAAAAATTAATTTAAAATGTGTTTTCCACTAAAAGTATGTAAACATAACTTTATATAAATATATGTTTATAAGCATAATATTTGGGTTGTCCAAATCTTATATCTATTAAATATACTAAATGATTACAAAAAATATTTTTTAGAATATATATCAAATAAATGTAGTTATAAAATATTTGTTATATAAATTTTGGTTTGATCGATCACTATTTTTATTAATTTAACTTTTTAATATAATTTTTTTTTCACATTACATAGACATTTATAAAGTCATTACATATATATTAATTAGGATTATATATTCATTTCTAATTATTAGGTAATAAGTGAATTCAACTATATCTATTTATAATAAATTAATCATGGAATATTTGATTTAATGTCCATTATATATACTTTTGAATAATATTATTTTAAAATTTATTTATTTTTTGGTGTCACACAGTCATGTGTGTCAGGTAATCAATCATGGAATGTTAGTCTAGTATATAGCGTAAGATAACATCAATGTTTTGTGTAGAGAAATAAATTTTTTATTTTTTTTAGTTCATTAATATATTTCATTTTAAAATAATTCAATTTAGACATAATTATTGATTATAAAATAAACTATTTTCAGTGTGACATGAAATAAAAAATATTAATGAGAATAAATTAATTCTAAATTATATATTTTAAAAAATCCCAGTGTGTCAAAATATTAATCCCATAAAATGAATTTCTCACTCTAAATTATTCAAGGATATCAATTCTTTAATACTTGAAAATTTAATTCTATGAAACTCACATAATAAAAATAAATACTGAAAATTCTATTAAAAAGTGAATGTTGGAACCATAATGGTTACCCGAAGTAACTCATAACAAGATTTCCACAAAGGATAACAGATGTGACAAGTCAAAACATGGAAATGGAATAGAAATAATACAATCATCTTCTGATAGAGAGTGATAGATAATAGGGTCAAGATAATGTTAACAATAACAAAAGCATAAATATGTGAAGACTAAAGGGACCATCTAATTCATTAGAAAAGAAGGTATAATGAAAAAAATTCGATTTCAATATTATTTTTCTTAATTTTAAAAATTTCAATAAAAATATATAAATTCATGATCTTAAGATATTGTCACCCTTAGTTGTTTCTTTATCCACAAAACCCATTTCACTAAAAAAATGGTGACTTTTTTTTACTCTTAATGTACTAACATGTCCTGAGATCAGTGATATGTCATCCAATATTTCATTATTTTCCCTATACAAATTGGTTTGAAGAGACTATCTAATATGCATAAAAAATCATATGGAAAGAAAAAACATTCCTTGTATTAAATTCAACTGATGTTAATGTAGTCATTCAAAAATTGTTAACCAGATAATCCTTTGAAAATATAAAAATTGATATCATTGGAAAGAATGTCATGAAATCAGATTAACATTGACCCCCATATATCATAATATTCAACTTGGTTTTCACATTCCAAACACGTGAATACCCTCATTGTATAAGTCACATCCCTAACATATTTTAAATATAATTTTCATTTTGTTACTATTACTGATTTGTTTGTGGGGTTTTCCCATAATGCTTTTGAGAAGAGGTTGTGTTTTCATTATCTGGGACAAATCGTGATCCCATTTCATGCTTTTAAACAAATGTTTTTATAACTCCTTCATTTTTCAACATTATACACCCATTTCACTTCCTAAATTGCGTAACCTGGTATATTAAAACCACCATATTCATTTGGAAACCATGGCAATCCATAAGAATGCCAGATTTTGGAATTTTATTAATATATTGGGTATGATTGCTACTAGTGGCTCGTATGCATGAGAATAGATATTTTGAAGGTTACTTTCACTGAGATACGAGGTACCTGGGACCCACAATGAGAATACACCTTGGGGTTATATCTCATTGTAAGTGCTCATTATATGTTTTAAATACACCATCAAGATTTGTTACATTTGCCTAAAATTATTCAGTATCTTTTTATTTCTATTTAAATGTGCAGATTATTTATGTATCCCACTTGAATGTTGTTTTTATTTAATGTTTCATCTTTTATAAATTGTTACTAGCATTTCTTGTTTAAAAAACATGCATGATTTTTTTCTTATAATGATTATCAAATGGAATATTTTACTGGTGTAATATTAGTAGTCTTTTGATCAGATCTTACATACACCGTTGGGTGTATGTATACTTGGTTATTTTATCACAGGCTTGGTTAATTATTTTAGTTCTAATGGAATGAGTTTATAGCGGTCCTTCATGGTGTGGTGTCATGGAGATGACTTGAGTGTGGTGCCTCTTTCCATGAGGAGGTTCTTGGGATGTCCATTTTGAGTTTGTTTCATTGTTATATTCATTGGGTTTTGTCCAATATTATGTAATTCAATTATATGTTTTTTATAAATGGTTTTTGGTTAGAAAAATCAAAATTTGGTTTAATGGATTTTTTTGTTGTATTAAATTTCTGAACATGGGTAAATCATTCCCATACACTCATATATGATACCCGGGAACATGTGACAAATTGTGGGGATTGTGAAGTACCTTCAGGTCTCTCCACATACTAGGATGGGTGTCAGTTTTGAGGGTGACCTGATCTTGTTCATGAAAAAATGGTATCTGAGGAGGTTCACTCTCTTGGGCCATGATATGTGGGGAGGAGTGGGGATAGTTCAGGGCTACGATTATAGGGACTTGAAATCTTTATTATGAGTATGGTGCCTAGATATTACACCTCATGATGAGATTCAGGTCACCATGGGAAGTTTTGTTTTATTTGAGTTCTTTGTTTCTCATTATTCATTGATGATTGGGGAAAATGAAAAGAGGGTTGTGTTGATGGTCTCAATGACCTCGTAGTGCCTGGAATGCAACGTGTAGCCATGGATATTTCACTATAACACTTTCCATGATGGTGATGTGATTGGATTATGGTCACCAATAATATGTCCATGCCACCTACTGACAATAGTTTCCTCTCATATTGTATTCTATATTTTTGTTTTGAAATCTTGGAAATGAGGTTTTAAAATAATAATGGCTTTGTTTTAGGAAACATGGATTTTTTGTGAAATTATTTTCTAATAATGTGGAAATTTTTTATTTTCAGAAAGAGTGGAAAATATATTTTATAAAAATTTTAAATGGAAAAAGGTGAGTTTACACTACCTTTTAAAACATAATTTATGTTAAAGTGGGTTTCGAAAATCTATTTCAAATAAATATATCTGAACTATTGAATTTTTTTTAATGGAATAAAGTGTTTTAGAATTTAATTTTGGGGGTCGAAGATGGATATTTATTTGGTGACTACTAAGCATTTGAAATTTTTTATGAAATTTTATATCATGGTTTTGAAATGAGAATAGTTGAGTTCATGATTAAATAGCGATTTATGAAATGGATTTTTCAGGAAATTAGAAGTATATTGAAATGGGTTGAAATTTTTTTCAATGGCTGTTCATGGAATGAAAGTGAGTTTTTATTTAATGTTGGGTACTTTTATAAATTGGTTTGTATGATTTAATTTTTTTTTGGTATTATTGTTAGTGGTATTGAGGAAGGGAATGTGTGGATAAAATGTTTTTATTTTGAAAAGATGAAATTTTGGCTTTCATCTTTGGTTATACCAATGGTGACCACATGCCTGGGTTTATATGGGAAAATGTATGCTTAATGGCACTATTGGATGAGTTTCAGGATTGATATGAGGTGGGTGCCTGGTGTGACTTGAAAACAAGCATGTGTAAGGCTCATAATATACCATTGTGAAATGCACAATACACCATTAATGTTTTTTAAGATTGATTTTGAAGGAATTTTTTTTATAATGTGTGGTTTGGAGGTGTGGGTTATGTTCTTTCAGGTTTTATTATGGGTTTATTCAAGTTCAATAACCCCCTCTTTTTTAAACAATGTTTTGGGTTTGTGTTTCGTCGATAAGTTATATTGAAGTGTTGACCAATGGTATCTTTTGAGAAAATGCTCGAGAGGACAATGTGGTGGATCCCCTTCTGGTTTTTGGTATGTTGTGACCAAATGACCAGCTTGGTTAGGTCCTTGGGTATTCATATTGGCTAGGGCACACCCCATAAAGAGTTAGTTCGTAACTAATGTGTGCCCTATGGTGATTCTCCATTTGATGATCCTCTAGTTGACCAACATAATAAAATTATTTTTGGACATTGATGATTTTGTTTACACATCTTATTTTTAGGTTATGTGGATATCCTTGAAGTGGGAGAGAGGATTTGAGATGTTGAAACAGGCCATAGGTTATTATGTTTCCTGATTCATCAAACGTGATTGTTGTTCAAGGTATTCAGTATAGAATTATGTCTTAAAGTTCCTATGGGTATTTCATTAGTCTCATCAATGCTATAGTTTTTGTTAGGAAACTTGTGTGAAAAATATTGCTATGTATGTCTATTATGGAAGGTTTCTTGAATCGTGTGCCATTTGGGACTCAGCATAAGGTCTTGCTCTTTGTGTTTTTGAGTAGCTGTAATGGTCATGTTCGGGAATGACTAGTGATGTCGTGTGTTTGTTTTACTATAAGGGTGAAGGTTTCTCAATATTATTGGAGTCTTTGTTTTTTCGGATGCATTTATTCCATCAAGGAATACTAAAATCCTATGTTCTAGAGTAAGGTGTTTTTATATTACCTTTCATTTTTTCCCATCAAAATAATCCAGGGGTGACATGTGTGCATCTTCTATGCCATTGTTTTGGTAAAATGTTGGGTTAGGTAAAGTATGACTGAAGTGTGTCATGTATCATTGTGCCCAACTAAGAGAAAAATGTAATTGATTTTTCTATAGGAAGAATATGTTCTGTTTTGGGGGTTTATAAATCCTGACTGTGAGGCAATAAATCCATCAGTCATTTGAGCTATATCCATGGGTCCCATAGTGAAGAAAATGCGTAGTCAGTGTAAATTCTAGGGTGGTTCAAACCTTTGCTAAAGGGCATATCCTTAAAATGAATGATGTGAATAGTTTATTCCTCTGTTGTCTTCGCATTGTTATGTTTTTTCCCATACTTTTTTAGAGATGGGGGGACCCAATTTCCATGTTATATTATGACTTCATGTAATTCCCTTGGGTTTCCATTGAATTTTTAGGGAAAAGGATAAATTTGTGCAAGGAAGATAGAAATCATGTTTTTGCACTATTAGTAGTACTTATGTGCCAACATAAGAATATGTGAAATAAGATATGTTACCTATTTCATGGTCTTCACATGACCATGTTACTCAACCCATGTAATTGTATGAAGCTTCCCCTTTTGACAGAGAGCTCCATACGGTTAGCGCACGACTCCCAAAACTGTGCGCTCATTCCAACTCTTTAAATTTTTGGTTCATTTTGTTCTAGCCAATACTGGTCAGTTAAGATGGTTGGTTCTTATTGTCGTGATACCCACTATGAGTCTCATGTATGTTTTTTGGAAATTTCTATTGAATTATTTATAGCAGGGAGTCTATTTTTCTCTCCTCATGTTAGTAACATCATTTTGTCCATATTCATAGTCTAGAAAAAGGTAGTCTCATTCAGAGTTATTCAACCAACAATATCCTCCTTTTGTAAACATTGGGATTGGTGTGTACCTAAATTTTTTTTTGAACTAATACTGTAGTGACCTCGTTAATTTTCATTGTTTATTATAAGTATTATTCTTTATTCTTGTTTGGATAATGTTTGAGGTGTTTCGTTTTGGGATATAGTTTTAATATTAATTATCATTTCAGGAAGTGGTTTACCTTTTTGATAATGATATTATTCCATCCTTTAATGATCAATTGGAGGTTTTATGGCCTTTCGGGGTGGGAGAATCTTGGAAAAGGTGTCCATTTTGGCCTTTTGGTTGGGTTTAGTTTTGATTTTGACCTTTCGGTGGTTTTCGGAGGGCATAAGGTTTTATGGTGGGGATAATTATCACAAAAATGACTTATTTTAAATATATTTTTAATTTTATTTTTATTCTAGAATTTTTTTGTGTTTCCATTATAGTTTAGGAATAAATTGGGTGTTTTCATGATTTTGGCCAAATCATGATACCGTTTCATGTTTTAAAAACAAATTTTATTTTTTATAACTTTTTCATTTTTAGAATTTAACACACACTCACTTCCTAGATAGCATACCTTGCTATATTAAAACCACAATATCCATTTGGATCTTGTGGGAATCTATAATCATGATTGTTTTTGAATTTTTAATTAAGGTATTGAGTTAGCCTGTAATCCCATTTCCTAATTTAAAAAAAATAATTATTTAATATATCTTTCAATTTTTAATATTTTTCGGTGATTCCAACTCTCATTTGAGACCACAAACCCAAGTCATTACCCCATTCTCTTTTATCTATCTTTGGATCTCATATTCATCATGTATTAGGGCAGATGTTCTTTGGATTTCTCAAATCATCCAGATTTGAACGGATAACATGTTTCTTTCATAAGTCCTTCAATTTTTTACTTATTCACTCCATTTAAGTTCTACATGACCTAATTAGACTTATTCTAGCATCACATTCATTTTTGGATGTTTGGAAATTCATCTACTAGTGTATTTGTGGTGTTTTATTCATTGTATCTCATGTAAGTGGGTATCCTTCCTTCTCTCATTTACTTAGGGTTCTACATTTTTCATAATATTTAATCCATATTTTTATGAAGTTATAAAATTTCCATCATCTAGGTTACGTAATTAGGGTTTAAACATGTGTTTTTTGTGAAATCATGGGGTTTATTTTTGTTTTACCTCCCTTATGGTGTGGCGGTGGTGCGAAGGAATTTTCTCACAATGGTATGGGTTTTTTGGCCCAAATGGTAAGTTATTCCATGTGTTAGAATTATTTGATTAGTAATTTTTGATTGATTTATATTTTTTTGATTATTTTATTCTGTTATGTGTGGTGTGAAAATTATATTTGGTATTATTTGTTAAGCGGTTGGTTTTTAAGTGGAACTCTATTAAAAATGATCATTTTTCATATATATTTCATATTTTATCATGTGGGGTTGTTCTATGATACTCGAAATGGTTTTATTAAAAGGTTTTAGGGATTTTAATTCTGGTTTTTTATATTGGAATTTCATTAGACTCAAAATTGGTTTTTGGAAGGTTTTTACGTGAAAAAAATTGCTACACTAATTGGAATTGTTTTGTGAAGATTTGAAATTGTTTGTTGATTTATATAAGAGGTGAAACTATGTTTACCAACTATTTTTGGTAGGACTCTACTATTTAAATGGAATATTTTATTGTGAACGAGATACTGTTTGATGTGTACAATCTTGGAATGGTTTTATAAAATTGTTTAAAGGATTTCATGATTTTTGAAAGAGAGGTGAAACCTATTGTGGGCTATTTTGGTGAGAGTATGATTTCAAAAATTAATTTGAATAAAAAAGTGGATTATGTGGCATGTGAGTGGTCTGTTTGGTGTTTTTATGGCTTAAAAGAGGTATTTTCATGTGAACATTGTATTTCAGGGTTTATGGAATGTGATTGAGAAAAAGAGAGAAATCATTGGTATATAGGTGTGTGGACATGTACTATTATGAAAGTGATCCTATAGGGTTTTTCCCAAATTTCACATAGCATGTTTGATGATGAAAACACTAAATAAACAGTGATTTTGATTATTATGATGTTTGGAGACCACTAGGTTACGGGTATGATCCCTACTAGTGTATCATGTGCACCGGAACAGATATTGTGATTTTTACTTTCACCGAGATACGAGGTACCTAGGACCCACTACAAGATGGTGCCTTGGGTATATTTCCCTTTGATAGTTCTCACTGAATATTTTTGACATATTTTAGATATATAGTATATTTTAATGGATATATTCAATATCCTATGGATTCTATTTAAATGTGTTGATTCTTTAATGTATACCACTAAAAAGTTGTTTTTATTTAATGATGAATCTTTTTGAAAATGTTACTAGCATTTATTGTTTACCAAACACGCATGATTTTTGTCTTATAATGATTATAACATGGGATCTTTTAGTCGTGGAATCGTACATTTCATTGACTATCACCCAACATACACTGTTCAGTGTAAGTAGATTTGGTTATTTTGTTGTAGGTTTGCGTATTTCTTTTAGTGCTAATGGAATGGGTTTATAGAAGTCCTTATTGGTGCGGTGTCATGATAATGGCTTGAGAGTGGTGCCACTTTTCATGAAAGGGTTCATGGGATTACCATTTTGACATTTTTTTATTTTGATATAGCCTTTGAGTTTTGTTCTAAATTATGTAATTCAATTCTGATTTTTTTTAAATGATGTTTTTGTTAGAAAAATCCATATTGGGTTTATTCGATTCGTTAGTAGTTTTATATTTATGAACTCATGTAAATGATTCCATAATACTCATATATGATACATGGGTCCTTGTTCTAACCCATGGGGATCAGTAACACACTTTGGGTCTTTCAATGGACTACGTCGAGTTCCTGTTTTGAAGGCGACCAGATCTAGATTGTGATAGTATAATCCCTTGAAACAAGGGAAACACATTAATTACCATCACTACATTAATAAAACAATCATTCATCATCATTAAAATGATTACAATATTTTTTATTTAAATACATGAAGCTTCAAATAGAGTCCATGAAGAGATAGAAATCTTTTTCAATAATTTATTCTAGGGTAATCCATACAATCCTACATATTCATATACATCTTCTATTATTCCCAACATCATTATTTCAACGTCATGGATTAATAAGGGGTCACCATCCCCTAATAAAAATTTCACCATTCCCTGAAATCACAATTTTATGTTTTCATTACCATACAACATGACCTTTTAAATGAATAATTAAAAATTATAGTAAAATTACTTTTTTAATTTGTGATTCCTATAACATAATATTTTAATTCCAAAAACATAAATACTTCATTAACACAACCTTATTTATAAACCATTACACTTGCTTTATCAACATATTCATTAAAAACTATATCCTATAATATTATATATGAAACATTATAATGTTTTATATGTAACTCCCTGACCCTAGTTACCTTGAGTCGGTGCATTATTACATAACATTGGAATTATCACAAAAGATCAAGTCTCGAAAGACCGATTACTTTAGTAGCGTTGGAAACATTAGGTATATTCATAAGTATTACATTACATGATAAAATTGAAAAATAAAAAAACATAGTCTCCATATTCCACACTCATATCCCCTTAGACTATCCTTGAAGGCCAGTCATAAAATACTACATCACATCTAGGGAAAAAAATAAACCACAAAAGGGGGTGATTTCAGATGCTCAGTAAAGATAACAATATAGCGGAAACTTTCATAAATAATCATAAACATTTAAGGAAATGTATAACAAAAACAAAATCACTTTATACTTGAACTTCAACATAACATGGAAAAAATAAAATGAAATAATTCCATTTACATATTCACATGTATATTCTACTAGTTAAATAATCACATGCAATATCAATAACCACTTTCATAATGATGGAATGCATAATGCCAGACTATCATAACCATGTAGTCAAGAACTTGTGCCAAGACTACAAATAAGATTTTTTCAAGGACATGTGCCAAGACACTAGTTTGTCTTATTAGACCTACCGATGC
The DNA here is from genome assembly GCA_963277665.1 of Viscum album. Lineage (NCBI taxonomy): Eukaryota > Viridiplantae > Streptophyta > Magnoliopsida > Santalales > Viscaceae > Viscum > Viscum album. Next base: position 1,187,061,806 of record OY728122.1, read on the forward strand.
ATCGAAAAGCCATAGCGGGCTCCACCAATCACTTACCAAGTCCAATGCATTCCTCTTATGAACAGGTTTATACATAACATTAACATTCTTATTAAAACTACCATGTGAAATGTCAATAGTTTATCCATAAACCATGAATGGTATAAAAATAACACATAAAAAGTCAAACATATCACAAAACATTCAATACAATATGGAAGTTTTGTATCATAATAAATCGACTTCAAATAAGTTTAAAATCCTTCAAAGGATGTTGACATAAATGAAATCAAAACTATTTGAGAGAAATGTATCTTTTTTGAAATAATTTAAAAGTCACATAATTATAAAATAAAACATTTAAATTAAAAATATTATTATAAGAATTTAAGGGTATCTTCAAATATTTTAAAACGGTGGAAAATAGCTACACCCGCCGTATAAGTTAAAAAAGACATTCTTACCTTAATTTTTTCGAAATGGTTAAAAAAGACCTTGTTTGGAAAACGACGGAAAGATTCCTTTATAAAAAAATATAAAAACTAAAACAAGGGTATAAATTACTTTAACCCATAATCTATAAAATTGTAATAATGTTTTGAAATATATTTTTAAGAAACATGGACGTGGATGATAAAGAGATCCCAATAGATAATTACATATAAACAACCTCGGATAATGAAGTGATTGTAAAATCAACCCTTGCATTGTACTTTTCCTTGGTCAAGGGTAGGTTAACCTCTTGAATAATTTTGAAATAATTGTTATTAAATTATACAATAATCATATACATTAATATGATATCATATTTTATCTTTTAAAATGGCTCTGTTAATAATATCCTAGTATTATCATTTTTTGGGTGTTAACGGATTCGTTTTCCTTTATATTCATTATTATGTGAGTCATATTTGTTATGGATGGGATGTATCATGTTCATATCCAGAATTATATCAAGTCTTTAATCATTATTTTTAATCATATGATGAAAATTAGTCTTAAATGGATACGATAGGGAATGAATCTCATCGTGTTCATGGAGACGCTAATCCGTACGTACGCACGAACGACAATATCATTATTTTGTTTTAAAAATAATATATAATTGAATGGTATATCATATATACAGAATCATTATCATGTTATATTTATTATTTACATGAATTACACATCATTATTATACCCATCTAAATAGTAATGTATTGAATAACAATTACACCATGATGTGGAGATGGTAAGCCGTACGTACGCACGTACGGGGAGATTTCATTAAAAGGATAGATAGAATAATGAATATGTTTGTATCATATTTATAATAACATCACATTATATAGAAGATACTAGAGTTATTATTTTATAATTGAAACAACAAAGAGAAAGGTGGTGGAAGAAGAGACGAACTTGAAAGAGGTGGTGATATATTTACCTCGTCTTCAGGTTCTTACTTTTGATTTGATCAAAATGAAACCTTAGGATGGATTTCTGACTAAAGAAGGCCTCTAGGATGAACGGAGGATAGTTAGGAGGGAATTTGGGTAGATTATGGTTGAGCCAAATGGATTTTATGTTGTGAATTAGAGAGAAGGGGGAGTGCCTTTTTATAAAAGGGGTGAAGGGCACCTTCAGAAAAGCTAGAAATATAATTTTATAAAAAAATAATTTTCGGTTTATAATGGATCCAAAATGGATTATTTAAAGGATACAATAAGTATGGGTCGAAAACCACTCAACCAATAGGTTTTATACAGGTTTGGGTCGCTATATTAACTTTTTCTTTTAGATTTAACTATAAGTAAAATTGTTTTACATTTACCATGTCTCATTGTATTTTAATATTATATGGTTAAAAAACATACTATATACTTTGAATATAACCCAAAGTGGTTAATTAATGACATACCTATAATTATATAAGTCTTTTGTATAATCCTTATAATTTTAGGAATATAATATCAATTAATAATATAATATTTGTTTTAAAAACTCTTTTATGTCAATTTTGACACTATTTTGTATTTTGTTTTTTCAAAATTCATAACAGCATTATTTCTTCAAAAAATTCATCTAACCAACACTAATATGTCATATTAATCTATAAAATTAGTGTTATTCAAAAAAAGTCTCAAATTACATTTAGTTGGTTATTTATAAAATCAATTACTTTAAAATTTCATTAATTATGTAATTACTGCATCATATTGTGTCATAAATAAATTAAATTATTTAACTTCTAAAAAATATAAATAAAATACCATCATGTATGAAATATTTTTTTCTTTCTAATTAATATCTATAGTTGAATTTATCTTATGTGTAACCCTATATTAATAATGTTTTAGTTATTAAACTTTGATTTTAACTCTTTTAACTCTTTTGTGAATTAAATAATAATAAATGTCCTAATCTATTCCAAGTGGACAAATAGGTTTATATTTTATTCCAAAGGTTGTTTTTGGTAAAAATATATTTATCCAATAGAATTAGTACATGTGTTAGGGTAATAATAATATCATTTTTACCTTTAATTACCATATTTACTTTTAACCGTGGTAAATAATAGTAAAAAGTTACTATTCACAAAAAATTATGTTTGCCTTATTGAACCACATTTTACCCCTTTATATTAACTGTGTCTCTCATATTTTCAAAATTCCACCCACAGAAGTGGTGAAATTATGTTTTTTGTGAATTTGCAAATTCTCCTAAGAGGTGGGTAAAAGACAATGAAAAGTTCTATAAAATTTATATATATCTAAAATTATAATAAATTGATCATATATAGATATTATGTGTCTATTTTTACCTAAAATAAATTTAAATAAAATAAAAAATTATTTAAATAATAATTAAGTTTTACACTATAACTCAGTATTTTTCACAATTCATCAAAAATTGAATGTTTTCAAAAAAATACCAAAAATTCACCCTAAGCTAATTTCGATATTCTGAATCCAAAAATGAAGTCCATTTTCAATGATATAATTTATAAAATTTCAAAAAGTGGGTATTACTATTCCTAATGGCATGTTTTATTGGTTGTGGTGTTTTAGATCTCGATGTTGCGTACAATGAATGCTATTGCATTATTCAAAGAGAAGCATGCCATGGAAGCTTGGGGTGTTACATTCTCCCATCCTTCAAATAATTTCATCATTGAAATTTCTATAATATTACTGCATGAAAAGACTCAGGGTGTTCTTCATCATAAGTTCCTCAGGTTCCCACGATTCCTCTTCCATCTTATGGTTTCTCCATAGAACGTTTACCTGACGAGTCATCCAGTTTCTCCACACTTGCTCTCTTGTATCAAGAATCTTGACCGACTCTTCGCAATAAGACATATCGGGTTCTAGTTCTAATTCTTCGTAGGTTAGTACATGTGTTGGGTAAGGCATGTATTTTCTCAATAGTGATACATGGAACACATCGTGAAATTTAGAGAGACTGGGCGACATTGCCAAATGGTAATCTACAACCCCAATTTGATCTAGAAATTTTAAAGGTCCGATGTACATGGGAATCAATTTACCTTTCTTATCGAAACCTATTACCCCCTACCATGGAGATACCTTCAAGAAAACATGATCTCCTACCTGAAATTCCAAATCCTTCCTTCGGTTATCGACATATCTCTTCTGCCTACTTTGAGCTGGTTTGATGTAGTTTTGTATTAACTTCACCTTTTCCATTATTTCCTCCACTAGTTCTGGGCCTATGAGTTTTTTCTCACCACATCATCCCAACATGGTGGTGTGAGATATCCCTTTCTGTATAACTCTTCATATGGTTCCATACGAATACCTTAATAGAAGATATTCTTATAGGAAAATTCCACCAAAGGTAAATATTGTTCCCACATACCCTGAAAGTCAAGTGGGAAAGATCTCAACATATCGTCTAAGGATTGAATAGTCTGTTCTGATTGTCCATCAGTTTGGGGGTGGTAGGTAGTGCTCCAATGAAGTTCAGTATCTAGGGATTTCTGAAGACTTTTCCATAATCTTTATGTAAAACGCGGATCACGATCAGAAAAAATTGATAGGGGTACTCCATGATGTCTTACAACTTCATTAATATACAGTCTTTCTAGAGGTTCAAGTGGTAAATCTTCTCTTATATCAATAAAATGTGCTAACCTGGTAAGAGGATCAATAATGACCCATATTGCATCATTCCTTCTTGGAGTCTTTTTTAGTCCCACAAAAAAAGTCTATCGTAATATTATTCCATTTCCACTTAGGTATGAGAAGAGGTTGCAAGACTCTACCAGGATGTTGCCTTCCAGCTTTCACTTATTGAAAAAACATACATCTTGACACAAAATCAGCAATCTCCCTCTTCATGTTGTCCCACAAAAAATATTCCTTCAAATTTATATACATTTTGGTGCTCCCAGGGTGTATAGAGAAATTGGAACTATGAGCATCATCCAGAAATTCCCTTCTTAGATCAGGTATATCGGGAACACAAAGTCTCTTCCCAAATTTCAAAATTCCATCTTAATACACAAAGTCACTCAATCTCCCACCATTCACAACATTAATCTTCTTTTGAAATTATTCATCATCAGACTGATAACTCTTTATCCTTTCTAGTAAAGATGGTTTGGAAAACATTTAAAAACATATCGATTTTTCACCTTTCATTGTAATTCTCGTATCCATATTCACTAGATCCATGAAAATAAGATCCCTTTAAACTCTCATATTATTCAAAACTCCATGATCCTTTCAACCCAAAGCATCTTCCACCTTATTTTACTTTCCCAGGTGGTAGTGTATCGTTCAATCATAATCCTTGAGTAGTTCAATCCATCACCTTTTCCTCATGTTGAGTTCTTTTTGTGAGAAAATATACTTCAAACTCTTGTGATCGGTATATATCTCACATTTTTCATCAAAGATATTGTGTCTCCAAATATTCAAAGAAAGGATTACAGCTGCTAACTCAAGATCATGAGTATGATAATTTTTCTCATTAATTTTTAGCTGTCATGATGCATAGGAAAAAACTCTATCATTCTTCATAAGGACACAACCATGTCCTTTCTTTGAAGCATCACTATAAATAACAAACCCATCATTCCCCGATGGTAGATTCAAGATAGGATCGTTGACTAATCATCTATATAGTTCTTCGAAACATTCTTCACACTATTTTTTCCAAACAAATTAAACCCCATTACGTGTGAGATTTGTTAATGGGTTAGCCAATCAGGCAAAATTCTTGATGAAACGTCGATAATAACCCACTAAACCAATAAAACTACATACGTCAGTTATAATCATCAGTGTTGGCCATTCTTGGATTTCTCTTGTCTTCTTAAGGATCAATGATGATTCTATCCTTAGAGAAAATATATCCAAGAAAACAAATCTATTGAATCAAGAATTCACACATGCTAAACTTCCCATATAATTCATTTATTCGAAGAGTCATTAGGTTAATGTGCAATTGATTTTCATGATCCTCATATCTTTTGGTGTATACCAAGATATCATCAATAAATACCAATACAAAGTCATCAAGATATTCCTTGAAAACATTGTTCATTATTTACATGAAAATAGAGGGTGCATTAATCATCCCAAAAGGCATTACTGTAAACTCGTAATGCCCGTACCTGGTTCAAAATGATGTATTCAGAATGTATTCCTTGTTCACACACAACTGATGGTATCCATATCGAAGGTCAATCTTTGAAAATATTTATCTCCATACAGTTTGTCAAATAAATTGTCAATGCGAGGTAGGGGATACTTTTTATTTATTGTTATATCATTTATCTCCCTATAGTCTATACATAACCTCATAGATCCATCATTCTTCTTAACAAAAATGATAGGGGATCCCCATGTAGAAACACTAGGGTGAATAAATCCTTTATTACTCAATTCCTCGAGTTGTTTTTTTAGTTCCATTAATTCCACAGTTTCCATTCTATAAGGGGTCTTCTATTTGGGCCATGATTTAGGAATTAATGCAATGAAAAACTCAATTTCTCATTCTAGAGGATGTCCAGGTAAATCTTCTGGAAACACATCAACATTTTCTTTCGAAATAGTTACATCCTCTATTTGAACATTCCTTTCCTCATCCATAGTTATTTCATTCTCTTCCTCCACAATAATTTAATTTAATTGATCTAATAGGGGTGTATATGGATAAGAATTAGTTGGTGACAATTATTCTATAAAGATAATGTGTTCTTTATCATCATACTCAAAAATTGTAACCTCATTCTTCTTATAATAAATCGTCACATCGTGGTCTAAAATCCAATCCATACCGAGGATTATATCAAATTCAATCATGGGTATGATGATGAGATCAGCATATAAATACCATTTATATTCTCTAATGGGGACTGATTCACAATACGTTTTTGCAATGATACTTCCTTTAGTTGTTTTTACTGAAAAATTCCTTGTTAAATCAAATTGGAAATATCTAACTTTTTTAGGAAACTGGGAATATCGAAACAATGCGATGATCCAGAATCAAATAAATCATTGGCTAAACTTGAGGAAACCATTATATTACCTGCGACCACATCTTTTGCAGCTTCAACCTCAGCAGTAGTGATAGCATAAGCTTGGCCTTGATCCATTGGATTTTTTTAGGTAATTTCCCCAGAAGACTAGGAAATTCATTTGAAAAATGTCCCATATCCCAGCAATTGTAGAATTGAACATCATTAGCTTCTTTATTACCCTGGAAATCATGTGTTTAGTGGCCATTTTCACCACACTTGTAACAGACTCCCATTCCCTTCAAGCATGTACCGAGGTGTTTCTTCCCATATTTAATGCAGGATGGATATTCATATTTTCCCTTCTTCCCCTTATTTCCATTTCCAGAGTGATCAACAAATCTCTTCTTCTCTTTCTTTTCTTTAAATTCATAATACTTAGAGAATTATTTTTCTATCTTGATAACACATAATACAATATCTTCGTACAACGAGAATGACGGAGAAACAGTTTTAACCCATCAAATAAATGATTAATCATACTTTTTGGGTTATGTATATAATCTGCAGTATGCCTCACTAACCTTATAATGCTAGCCTCATACATTACGATATTCTCATCCATCTTTTCCCTCATACTTAGAAATTACCTTTCCATATCAGCTCGATGGTCACGAGGAAAGTATTTTTATAAGAAAAGATCTTTAAACTCCCTCCATTCCATATTTGATGCTTCATCATCTTCCTTTGTTTTTTGAATAAATGACCACTATTGATCAGCATCTCCAGTGAGGTAGTAAACTTCCGTGAAATTTTTTTCCCTTTCGATACTCACCAAGGCATGGAATATTTTCTCTGAATAACTTAACCATTTCTCAGCTACCAATTGATTTGTACTCCCAATTAATGATTGTGGTTGTTGCCTCATGAAGCGATCTAACATTGATCATCCACCTTGTGGATCAAGGTGGTACATACGGGTATGGTTATTATTCATAACCTGAGTGAGTTTTCCTAGTATGGTGATAAATTGATCAACACCAGTTGTATCACTAGCTCCACCATAATTAACTTGAGCAGGACAAAAATCCTTAGATGGAGTGTGTGCATTGATATGGATTCCATTCCTTCCACTAGGCACCATTTATAAACAATGGAATATACTAGATTAGTTTATGAATCACAATACATAAATCCAAACATGTATATCACTTAACAAATATTGAAAAGTTTATGGATATAATCCTTAATCATAAAAATGTTTTCTTTGAGGAAGTATATACTCATAAACCCTTCAGAATGGTTTTTAATGAAAATGAGAATTATGTCACGACCCGTCCTCGGGGCCCATGCCGTGACTACCCCAAGCCCGCCTTCCATAGGCCAGGGGCTGGCGACTAGCACCAACGACGTAAATCCCGATAACTGGGAAGGAATTGCCTTTATAAAAGTATACAGAACACCATAGAATACAAGCAGAAGTAAAACACTAAGTTCAAAAAGGAAGTGCTGAAAAGTAAATGGGCCAGAATACAAACCCAATCGAAAGTACAACTACAACTGAACAAAAGTACAACAGAAAAGACAAACAGTTGGAAGAATGGAAGCAACTCTTGGGTCGTCCTCCTCAGATCCTACCTGAAGGGTAGGTACAGATAGTGCAGCTCCTGGATTGTCCACCACGGATCCTACCTGAAGGGTAGGTACATATAGCCTCAACAATGCTCTCGCCTATCAACCTCCTCCGAGTGTCGTCTCATCGTGAAGTCCACCAACAGATATTTTCTCGTCGTGAGGTCTACCTCTGGGTACTGTCCAGTCCTCGAACACTTGGCCTCTGTCTGCGTTGTCCATCGTCTTCAACCAACACAACGAGGTGCGAGCATAGCCCATGCAGGGGTGAGTAAAACGATACTCAGTAGGGACCCCGAGACCCTCAAGGTCTCACAAAATCTAACAAGGATAACCACAAAGAAAGATCTCAAAAGATAACCTCTACTTAGGTATATACCCATACATATACCTAAGTTATCAAGTAACCCATCTCAATAATTAGGGAACAGAAAGATTATGAAATCAATGGATAACCACTACCTAGGTATATGCCCATACATATACTGATGTTTTCAAGTAACCCATCACAATCATGAGGAAACACAAAGATCATAGACTCAGCTCAAACCAGGATTTTCATTATTGAAACCGTAACTGCTGAAGAGACTTGTCTCTAGTGTGTACATTGGTCCTGTCACGACTCCGAGGTACTGCTCACTAACCTAAGACTGCTGAGGTACTCCATCTGTTGAGTGTTGTGGGCCTGCTACTACAACCAAGCTCTTCCCACCATGGGTATGCCGCTACAAGCAAGCGCCCCCCCTCATAGCCTCCAGAGGTACTCCTTTTGTTGAGTACCATGGGTCTACCGCTACAACCAAGCGCTCCTCTGCCGTGGGTCTGCCGCTACAACCAAGCGCTTCCCACCATGGGTCTGCGACTACAACCAAGCGCTCCCCCTCATAGCCTCCAGAGGTACTCCTACTGTTGAGTACCGCGGGTCCGCCGCTACAACCAAGCGCTCCTCCACCGTCGGTCTTCCGCTACAACCAAGCGCTCCCCACTGGGCTATCCGAAACTCACCGAGTCGATTGATCAGCTGTCGTCAAGTCTTAGTCGGCTACACGGTCTCTGTACTCCGCACGCTTGTCTCCAGGAGGGTCCGCTCCACGAGCTACTGGTCAATACTCCGAGTATCACAAATTCCCACGAAGAAGTATCTCAAAGGACCGCCTCGTCATAGGGGTCTCAACACAACAGACGGCGCGTCAATCGGACGCCCGGTCTGTGAGTTATTAGCCTTTCCGTCCTAGGGGCCCGGTTGGTTTCGTGTGAAAACCAACCCAGGCATATCTCAACTGTACCTCGAACTCTCATAGGGTATACTCATAGGGACCGTTTCTCAACGTGATCACCAATGCCACTGATGGTTCGTCAAACGGACGTCCGGTCTGAAAGATATCAGTTTTTCCGTTCTAGGGGCCTGGTTGGATTTTGGGTACAATCCAACCCGTCTATACTCGAACTGTGTCCAAACCTCGGGTGAAGAATGCCAAAAGTTCCGTCTCATCAAGAGGTATCCAACAAAGTTGACGGCACATCAATCGGACGTCCGACACTCAAGATATAACTATTTCCGCTCCGATGGCCCGGTTGGTATCCTATTCGAACCAACCTGACCATACCCAAAGTTCTCCGAAACCTTGACTTTAATACACCGAAACTACCGTCTCGATTCAAGGATCGCATCTCAACTGACGGTGCATCGATCGGAGGTCCATAGCCTAAGTTATGAGTGTTTGAACGGAAACAGTCTGAAATGGGGGGTCTGGGCCCGACCTGGCCCGACCCAACCCCCTCCCCCCCTGTGTCAGCCGAACCGGGTCGACCCGACCCGGGTCTGGGTTCGGCCCGACCTGCGCAGCCCGGGCTGGGTGGCTCGGCCCGACCTGGGCAGCCGGATGGCCTGGCGCTGGCGCGGTGCGGCGCCCGCGTGGCCAGCGGGTGCGGGGGTTACAAACCCCCGTGGTCGACGATCTGGCGTGGCTTTAAGCCGCGCCACCCCAAATCCGGAACGTCCTGCCATTCCGGTTCACATTCCACCGCCACGGTGGTTTGCTCCGGCGGCGCGCTGCCGCCGCCTTCTGTGGACCACCAGAGGCGCTCTAGGGGTCCATTTCTCCTGCCGCCTTCGCCAACAGTCCTCCCGGGACCCAATCTTTACTGCGAAGAGATTCAAACACCATTTCGGCCCTATTCGTCATCGCCCGTCGATTCGCACGTCAATTAAACAACTGCAGAGTCTTCGATTCACCTTTGCGGTCCCGACTCCGGCAGCGGTTTCGTTCAGCCTCTACGGCGCGACGCAATTGCACCGCGCTTCTTCACCGATGATCCTCCTTTTTTCTGCGGGGTGCCTTTGCACCGCGCCGCCTTCTTTCGAACCGAAATATCACAACAACAAAAGCGGGAGGGAAGTTGGCCATGTTCGTGCGGTCCGACCTCCTTCCATTAAGTTGATATCAAGCGGCCAAAATACACGGATGAAGAACGGCAAAGGATAACTCATGAACAAAAGCAATTAACCCCTTCCTAGAAAAGACGTCACACGTCGTCAAGTCACGGAAGTCGATCATCGCGGTAGAACGGTATCAATTCCGTCGTCTTCAGAGTGACCCGAGGAAGTGACATATCCTCTCTTGTCGTGGAGGAAGAAGAGGATGAAGAACCGTGATCGCCAAGTCGTTCCATGTCGAGGGGTCGATGTTCTTCGTCGGAGAAGAACCGTTCTTCACGAAGAGGATGATGTTCTTCCACCCAAGAGGAACTTCCTCCTTCCTTTACACAAGATCTCCTTCCCATTTCTTCCAACACAAAGGTTCCCAAAATAAAATTATAGGTTCATGCTATTATTTTATTAACACAAGTAATTTCAACTTTTCAAAATTCAAACTCTTAGTTAATTAATTGAATAGGTTCAATTAATTAATTAAGGTGTGTGTTGGCGAGAGTAAATGAGGGAGAGAGAGAGAAAATGAAGGGTAACTCCATTAAAGATGAGTTTACTAAACTTAAGAGGGAGATAGGGAGTTTAAGAGGAATGTGAAGGGGTTGGGGTTCGTGTGGGCCCCACCTCTCCTTTATTCTCTCATTCATCCTCACATGGGTAGTTAGGTGTCACCCCAACTTCCCCATGTAGTATAAAACCACCTTAGACTTAGAAATAAAATTGTTCCACATTTTTATTCATTCAACATTTAATCCACAAATTAAACTTCTCCACCCGCACAAACGCAACTTCGGAATAGGTGTTCCTAAGCTATTACCGGTGCTGTAGTTTCATCAGTGCCCTTGGATTTCAATTCCGAGCATCGGTTCAAAAGATAGAAAAACCCGCTCGTTCGTTCACTGAACGTACCCGAGCTAAACTTCAGAAATTGATTCTGGGCACACCGGGCTTCGGAATCAAGTGCTGTCAGAAACTGCGTTCTTGTAAAATCCCAAAGAAAATTAAGAAAAAAATTCCCTTGAATTTTACTGGACTTTACAGATTATCCTAAGCATATCCCCTATGAGTGTCGTAACCAAGAGTGCAGCAAGGATCACTGTCGTGCACTAGTTCCCATTTGAGTCTAGCTCAAAGTGGTGTTTTCGGGTTTTACCCATGGGTACATCTATGCCAGAGCAGCCTCTACCTTCTCGTATCTATATAGGGAAGTATTACTCGGAAAACTCACAAAATATCTACATTACAAAAATTCTACGATGTTCTTGTATACTAATCCTCAAAGTCTATCATAGGGTAATGTGATCTTATCAGAGTTTATATAAATCTATCTTACAAGGTTTGTAATCAACTTTATCTGATACCAACTATAATGCCCTGACCATAGTTACCCAGAGTCAGTGCATTATTACATAACATTGGCATGATCACAAAATATCATGTATCGAAAGACCGATTAGTTTAGTAGACTTGGAAACACAAGATACATTCATAGTCATACATTACATGATAAAATGGAAAACTATAACAACATATTTTCCATATTCCACACTCATATCACCTCAGACATTCATTGTAGGTTAGTTATAAAATACATCTTCACATTATGGGAAAAAAATAAGACAAAGAAAGGGGTGAGCTCAGATGCTCAGTAAGGATAAAAATATACTGAAAAATTTCATAAATAAGAATAAACTTTTAAAGAAATGTATAATTAAAAAAAGCCTTTTAAACTTGAACTTCACCATAACATGGAAAAAACAAAATGAAATAATTCCATTTACTTATTCACATGGATATTCTACTAGTTGAATAATAACATGCAATATAAATAACTACATTCATAATGATGGAATGCATAATGCCATACTATCATAACCACATAGTCAAGGCCTTGTCCCAAGACTACAAATAATATTTTGTCATGGCCTTGTTCCAAGAAACTAGTTTGTCTCATGAGACCAACCAATGCATCGAGGAGCTATAGCGGGCTCCACCCATCACTTACTAAGTCCAATGCATTCCTCATATGAATAGGTTTAAACATTACATAAACATTCGTATTAAAACTAGCATATGAAATGTCAATACATTATCCATAAACCATGAATGGTATAAAAACAACACATTCACAATCAAACATATCCCAAAACTTTCAATATAATATTTAAGTTTCGTATCATAATAAATCAACATCAAATAAGCTTAAAAATCTATAAATAGATGTGGACATAGATGAAATAAAAACTATTTGAGAGAAATATGTGTTTTTTGAAATCATTTATAAGTCACATAATTATAAAATAAAACATTTACTTTGAAAATATTCTTATAAGCATTTAAGGGGAGCTTCGATGATTTTATAACGGCAGAAAATAGCGGCACTCGCCGTATAAGTTAAAAAAGACCTTCTTAACTTAATTTTGTCGAAAAGGATAAAAAGGACATTGTTTGGAAAATGATAAAAATATTCCTTTATAAACATCTTAAAAAAAGTAAAAAAAAGGTTATAAATGACTTTAACCCATTTTCTATAAAATTTTAAGAATGTTTTGAAATACATTTTTTCGAAACATGGATGTGGATGATAAAGAGGTCTTAGTAGATAATTACATATAAACAACCTCACATAATGAAGAGATTGTGAAATTAACCATTATCATGTAATTTTCCTTGGTTAAGGGTAGGATAACATCCTGTATAATGGTGAAATAATTGTTATTAAATTATAAATGAATCATATACATTAATATTATATCATATATGATCTTTTAACATTGAATTGTTAATAATATCTAAGTATAATCGCTGTTTCGGGTGTTAAAAGATTCATTTTCCTATATATTCATTTTTATGTGAGTCATATTTGATATGGATGAGATGTATTTTATTAATATACAGAATTATATGAAGTCTTTAAAAATTATTTTTAATCATCTAATGAAAATTTGTCTTAAAGGGATACGATAGGGAATGAATCTCATCGTGTTCAAGGAGACGGTAATATGTACGTACGCACGAGTGACAATATCATTATTTTGTTACTAAAATAATATATAATTTGATGGAATATCATATATACAGAATCATTATCATGTTATATTCATTATTTACATAAATTACACATCATTATTATACCCATCCAAATAATAATGTATTGAATAACAATTACACCATGGCATAGAGACGGTAATCTGTACGTACGCACGTATGGTGACATGTCATTTAATAGATGGATAGAATAACGAATTTGGTTGTACCATATTTATAATAACATCAAATTATATGGAAGATACTTCAGTTATTATTTTAGAATGGAAACAACAAAGAAAAAGGAAGTGGAAGAAGAAAAGAACTTGAAAGAGGTGGTGAGTTGTTTACCTCTTTTTTGGGTTCTTCATTTTGATTTGATCAAAAGGGCTCCTTAGGTTGGCTTTCTGACTAAAGGAAGACCTCTAGGATGAATTGAGAACAGTTTATAGGGGATTTTGGTAGAGTTTTTCCGATCCCAATGGCTTTGAAGGTGTGAATTAGAGAGAAGGGGGAGTTCCCTTTTATAAGAGGGGTGAGGGGAACCTTAGGAAAATCTAGAAATATTATTTTATAATAAAATCATTTTCAGCTTCTAATGGCTCCAAAATTGATTATTTAAAGGATAAGATGGGGATGGGTCAAAAACCACTCAACCAATAGGTTTTAGATACGTTTGGGTCACTATAATAAATTTATCTTTTAAATTTAACTATTTAGTTAAATAGTTTGACATTTACCATGTCTCTTTTTATTTTTATATTATATGGTTAATAATAATAAAATATACTTACAAGAGATCCCCAAGTGGTTCATTAATGATACACCTATAATTATATAATTTTTTTCTGAACCGTATATTTTTAGGAATAGAAAATCAATTTATAATATAATAAATGATTTAAAAACTCTTTTATGTCAATTTTGACACTATTTGGTATTTTGTTTTTTCTAAATTCATAACATCATTATTGTTTCAAAAAAAAATCATCTAAACACCCTAATATGTCATATTAATCTAAAAAATTATTTTAATTCATATAAAGTCTCAAAATACATTTATTTTGATATTTATAATATAAATTATTTTAAAATTTAATTAATTAGGTAATTACTGCATCATATTGTGTCACAAATATATAAAATTATTTAATTTATAAAAAATATAAATAAATTACCATTATGTAGGAAATATTTTTATCTTTCTAATGAATATGTATAGTCAAATTTATCTTATCTGTAACCCTATATTAATAATGTTATAGTTATTAAACTTTGATTTTAACTCTTCTAACTCTTCTTTAAATTAAATAATAATAAATGTCCTAATCTAATCGAAGTTGGCCAAAGTGGTTCATATTTTATTTCTATGGTTTTTTGGTAGAACTATACTTATCCAATAGAATTAGGACATGTGTTAGGGTAATAATAATGTCATTTTTACCCTTAACTACCTTATTTACTTTTTACCATGGTTAATAAAAGTTAAAAGTTACTATTCAACAGAAATTATTTTTATCTTATTGAACCACATTTTACTCGAAGATATTAGCCGTATCTCTGGTATTTTCTAAATTCTACTCACAAAAGCGGTAAAATTTTGTTTTATGTGATTTTTCAAATTATCCTAGGAGGTGGGTAAAAGATGGTGAAAAGTTCTATAAAATTTTTATATATCTAAAATTATTATAAATTGACTACAATTAATTAAAATGAACATATATAGGTATTATGTTTCTATATTGACCTAAACTAAATTTACAAAAAATAAATAATTATTTAAATAAAAATTCGGTTTTAAACTATAACTCAGTGTTTTTCATGATTCATTTAAAATTGAATGTTTTCAGAAAAATACCAAAAATTCACCCTAAGATAATTTCGATATTCTGAATCCAAAAATGAAGACCATTTTGAATGATAAAATTTATAAAATTTCCAAAAGTGTGTATTAAAATTCATAATGGCTAGTTTGATTGGTTGTGGTTTGTTAGAACTCGAAGTTACGTACAATGAAAACTATTTCATTATTCGAAGAGAAGCGTACCATAGAAGCTTGGGGTGTTACATTATAAACCTCAATCTAATAATTAACCTTATGTTTCATATAAAAAATATTGGAAGAACATCACATACCATTCACAGTCATTTTTTGTCTCAATATATTTAGATCTATAACTATTAATCATACAACTTTCCAGATTCTCTTAATGAGATTTACACATGGGAAATTGATTCACATATCGAACAAACAATTCACATCTAAAATGATAATTTTTACCGTGTTTCATCTAGATCACTTTTTTTACTACAACTAGAAAGAATAGTGTGAGAAACATTTATCATATTCGGATACCATATAATAAAAAAATTTACTTATAGGGTTATTAAATACCGTCTTGTACATATTTAATCAAAGACTCTATAGGTATTTCATATTATATTAATAGTAATCATATACGTAAATCCTTAATCATGGTGCATATAGAGCTTGTGAATTGCCAAAGGATATCTCTTGGGAGTGTCTAATCAATTTATTGGCAAGGACCATTGTTGTGTACCTGATTTCCCCAATTTAGGCCCTGTACAACATTTTGGTGTTTTTAACCCTATGTACATCTGTTTTAGACCCACATCAATATTTATTATTTATAAATGTATTTATTACTATGATTCGTAACACTTTAACATTTTCCAGAATTGTAGGAAATTTTCTTAAACATTGACACATCAATATACATATCCTAAGAGGCCTCCCTATACATACTCAAGGAAATAAACCTAGAGATATAACTAAAACATTCCCATCCTAGGTTATAAAAGCTATCTATAAAATTTCATAGATACAAACTCTATAGAACATCACATTTCATACATTATTGTTTCCTAAAATTTTCAGAATACTGAATTCATTATACAAAAAGAATCCCAAAGACTGTATTTGTATAGTTCCTTTGGAAACATGGAAACATAAGCACTGGTACATTAATTAGATATGCCACCGCAAACTAGTTACATTTTTAATATAAAACTTCATTAAAAAAATAAGAATTAATACATATCTATATATCCTGGGTAAGGAAGCATAAGTAGAGGTTCTCTCGTATCCTCTATAAGGTTAAACAGAGGTGATGAATAGGCATTATTATGAGTATTTGGGTATGATTACATGATCATGAAAATATAAAATCATATCCCACATAAAAAATTCACAATCATGATTCACTTCATAAATCAAGGCATAATATAAGACCTAATTCATAAGGAAAAGACAAACATAATCCATGAAAGCATAACATTGGAATTAGACATGGAATTTTGGAATACACGTAGAAATATTATATTATTACAATAGTATCCAATGAATATCATCTATTACAATATTGGTATTATGGGTTCACTCACCATGACATATTCATAGTCATGGTTCACTCCAATGGCTATCTTAGCAGAATGAGTTTACTCATTATAACCATCCTGGTAGTCATGGTTAACTATCACAACCATCTTAGTAGTGAAGTATTATTCGTATGAAAATATTAGTATATATAATGAGATATAAATCATTATAAAATACATGTGATAGATATATATTTCATTCCTGTATCATAAAAAAAATAATACATTGATTTACTAGAGGATCATTGAAAATAATATCATAACAAATTCAATAAAATTAGTAACATAAACTTGTAATCCTATCATATCATATGGAAAATGATACATTCATATTAAAAATTTAATCCAAATCATATCTCATGAATGAGAAATAAAATTCATAGACATATGACTCATGAAATGGAAATAGGTTTAATAAAGATCACGACATTAAGAATAACACATTTAGTGAATGGTTATAAATGCACGATTTAGATAACTTCCGATAATAGAATGATTAAAATCAACAGATGTCATAATAGATGATAAATACTTCTGAAAAATTATAATAAAATACTTCCAGAAGAAAATATCATTTCATCATTGAATCAAGTTTTTAATTTATAAAACCATTTATAAACAATTTTTTGAAAATACATCGGTACGATTTTATGAAATCCTAAAAACATTTGGAAACCCATATAATTTAAAATAAAATGAAAACATAAATATAATTAATGAATCCATTTTAAAAAATATATATTTGAAAAAAATCATTTAAAACATAAATATAAAGCATGATTATTTTGAAACACTTTTTACTAGAAATCTTATGAATGGAGCTTAAAAACATTTTTGAAAATAATTTTCCAAGAATATATATATATAATAATATATATATATTTTTAGAAAAAACATATATGAAAAAATGAAATTTTATAATTAATTCATGAAAATATTTTGAAAACCATTTTATAAAATAAGGGTTTGTAAGAACATAAATTTCTTACTGAAGAAGGGATAATGTTAGGCTTTTAAAAAATCCTAACGATATTATGTACAAAAATGTGGAAAATTGGTTCCAATAAATTAATATATCATTTATATCTATATGAGAGTAAAATTCAAGAGTTTTCTTGAGATGTGGGTAATATATTACATCCATGTATGTATAATGATAAATAATATTGAAAAGCGATGAGATTATTTCAATAGAGGCTTATGACATGACAACATGGGATCATACAGTCCATAAGAGAAAATGGACATTAATTTAAGAATAAAATATCATGAAAATAAGTATTTATTCATATAAAATATAAAATTTAATTATATAAATGTTGAAATGAATTTTGGATCAAAGCATTACATGAGTATCAAATTAAAAAATTTGAGACAAATTTTTTTACTCATTTAGTATCATTTCAAACATAAACCGCATTAAATAAATATAATACAATAGATATGTAACTAACCATAAATATAATTATAATAAAAATTTAATATATGCCTAGGTGTTATACACACCACTTATAATGGGTGCGTGGTGAATATTGTATATAAATAAAATGTGCGATGAAATCCCCTTTCCAATTGCATGGATTCTCATCATACTCATTCAATAGTCCTATATTATAAATATATGTTTATTATATATCTATAAAAGAACTATATTATAATATCTAATACCCTTCTTTTTATGATTATGACTTTATATTATCCTTTTTTTAACAATTCCAAGATATGGTTTTACATTTGGAAATATCCACTTTGTTCACTGCATGTGTCATACTTTGTTATATTTTTTGTGCTAATTTTTGTTTCATAATTACTAAAATTTATATCCCCATGTATTTGAAATATATATTCATCATATTTTATTTAATTCTCTATAGAATATATATGTTTGAAATTGAATAAACCATTCATGGAGACGATAAGCCATACATGCAAATTAAAGTAGTCTGCATTTTTATATTTGCATTAAATGAATGAAGGTACATAAAGTATATATATATATATATTTTATATAATTATATATATAATTAATAATGAGTAATTATTAAATAATATATAAAATATAATTTCACTAAATCCATCCTTAATATATTACATGTAATTTTGGAATTAATCACATCGGTTTGAGGGGGAGGTAGTCCACACTTCCTCAAAAGAAATCATCATATTTACACTAAATGGAATAAAAAAGGATATGTGTTATAAATTGATTACAGAGTCTTAAATAAATAATAAATATAATTTATAATTTATTTTAAAATAGTTTCAATCATAATGTCAACCATGAGAGGAAGTAATGAAAAATAAATATTCATCATTTTTTGATGTGATTGTTCACCATAAACAGAATCAGTGTGTTTGTCACCCATTATATGTAGTTTTGTGTATTTGTAGTAATAAACCTTATCATAAAAAATAATATTTTATTTATAGTAATATTTTTATTATAAAATCATATAATTTATATATTTTATGTGTATGGAGAAAGAAAATAACATAAAATAGCTTGAGAGATGTTGTTACCTCTTAATTGGGTAACTCCTTTTGGTTTCTATCAAAAGGCTTTCATGGATAGATTTCATCCAAAGGATATGAATATATTTGTAAGTTAGGGATGTTAGGAAGTCTGTTTCATATATTTAGTTCGATACTTTTCAATTTCAAATATGATAAGAAGATGGGTAGGAGGTGGCCTTTTATAGAGATGTTAAAGGATACACCATGAATTTTTGTAACCTTTTAAGGACTACATACATTTTTTCTAATATAAATTAATATTAAAAATACAAAACTCAATAGGTTAAGGATAGTGTCTGATTCATTTCTATCGAGTGGGTTTTGGATAGGTTTCTAGGTCAGTAGAGGTATTAAATTTTAGGATTGGTACTTTCTTAACCTAATTTTTCAATTAATCCTTGTAATTGCTTATAATCACGTTCACTAACATTATTTTTAAATGATAGGACCATTTTGGAATATAAAAAACACTGAGAGGTGGGTGAATTAGTGTTGGGGACTTTTAAAACCAATTTCAACTTTTATCCCTGTACCTCTTGACCTGTTAGGATCTTGATTCTGTCATTCTCTTTTCCATATTGCATGTAATAATAGAAAGAAGTAAACATATGCACATGATATTTTTACAAGGTTCACCAATCAATAAGAGTAGCTACATTCGTTCCATGAAAGGGGATGACTAGTGCATGGATTCTACACTATAATGTGATATGTTGTTACAATGGAGTGGCTAGGAAAACAATCCTCTAGCCAGTGTGAGTCCCTACACATTAGAGGGGGTGGGAGTCAATCCGTTTCCCGAGACTGGTGATGACCTAGCCCAACATTCCAGTGTGAGTCCCTATACTTTGGAGGGGGGTGGGAAAAAATCATCTTCCTTGTAATGGTGATGAACTAGCCCAACATGCAACGTCTAGCTGGTTTTTTATACTGCCTATAGATACAATCTTCTTCCTTCTTCAAAAGGTAGGTTATCCTCTTTATATTCTTCAGTGATATTCACTTGATTACTTGAAAAGCAGTAGTCAATAAATTCTTTTTTCTTTCCTTCTATTCTTTTCTAGTGCACCCCCAACTTCATTAGACTTCTTCGTTCTTTTTCATAGTGCAACAACCATCTACACTGAAACTTTTTCTCTCTTCTTGTCCAGTTCTTATTATTCTTCCTCTCTTCTCTCTATGTAGCAAACCTATAAACTCCACACTCTTCTTCTTCTTAGGCTTCTTCAATGCAAAACCAACTTCTCTAAAACCAATTATTCTTCAAAAGTTTTCTTTCAGTGCAAAACCATATGCACCGAGCTCTTATTCTTATTCTTCTTTCTAGAATCCCAAGTTCTATTTGTGATTGTAAAAACAATGAAGTCCAGATCATATTAGCATTATCACAGTTGAACAAAAGTTGGTAAGAATGTCTAGATCAACTCACAACTTGTGCACCAATCCTTACATACGGGCCACCCTGCTTGCGTGCCTCCCTACTTGAGCTCCACCCAGCTTGTGCGCCACCTGCTTGCGCGCCACTCACTACTTGCATGCCACTCTTGTACACATCTCACAACATGTGCACCACCTTTGTCTTATACACACTTCATTCTTGCACACCACTTCAGCTTGCACGCCACTTTCTACACTTGTGTGTTCAGATCTCAAATTTATCTCTTTCGTGTTTAGATTTAAAAAATTAGTAGGCTAGTGTTGAGCTTTAAAAACACATCTCAAATATTGTGAATGTATATGAAAATAATGTTTGGCATGAATGATTGAACTAATATCAATAATCATCAATGTCATTACTATCCGCATTGATAATTATTGTAAGAACTTCAAACAGAGATTTATCACTATGATTGATCACATAGAAATGATACCTCCTAATGACTCACATGGTGTTTTTAAAAAAAGGTTGATATGCCCCTTTTATGATCATGAGTGAAGAGGGAGATCACACAATCACAACACATGATTCACATAAGTAAATGTGTATCCAATAATGAGATCACATTGTGAAATCATCAAAACAATATGATTGACAATAGATCATGGGAAGAAGATGAATACAATAATTGATAAAAAGAGCATCTCATGGAGTTATCAAGAGAATAATGTGATGAAACCACATGAATTTAATGGAATATCCTAGAGATGACATGAGATGTTCATGATAAAAAAGATGCTAGAAATGATAGTGATATCAAACCGTCATTTGAAATGACATGACTACAAGATTGTTTTTGGATATCTTGATGGGTTCTTGTGAAATTCTTGATGAAGATATCCCTAACACCACATGAAATTCATTTCATACGGATTTGGGATCCTATGAAGCACACATAATTTTCAACTAATCCCCTATTGTGATCATATGACAACGTCAATGAATTTTTTTATCACATGATTCACATGGGACATGGAGTAGGTGATCATATAAAGATATCACACAAATCATATGATGACTATTGTTGGGTTAATGGTGTTTATAGATATCTGTTATTTTTTGAATTAAGGTAGTGGAATGATTCTTCTAAATAACCATCAACCAATCCATAATAGGTGATGATGTTTTAATTAAAATATTTTCCTAAAATTATGTTTAGAGAAAAAAATTAATGTAAAAAAGAGGTAGTATACATTATTGAGATTATGTTATTATTTCACAAGAATAGAATGATTCCCTACACAAGACTCACATGATTTTCATAATTAAAAAAATTTCTTATGAAGGGGTCTCGAAAATGTATCTTGTAAAGATAATTACACATATGGTATATTCACGTGTAGATAGTTATGTTATTATCACAAAATTATGGTTATATGAATTTGGTCTTGAGCTAGAGTCATGTGATCATCATGAATACAATAAGGTCACATGATCCACATTAGTAGAAAAATGTCTGGTGATCCACAACAATATAAAAATGTGTATTGATCATAGATAATTGAATCGATATAATAATATACATAAATAGATATGAGTAATAAAATTCCACGAACATTATTAAGTCTTTTTATTCACTAGAAAATGTTATTATCATGAATTGGGGTCCCATTCCATAAAGTAATAGCAAGGATACATGCCAGGATAGTATACAAAGGGTAACACACTTGGGTATCATGAAAAGGTTTATATGTTGGATTTCATGTATGTGATATATGGTATGATATCATGATGTAATAATATTCATGGGTCCTATAAAAGGAGATACATACCATGATAAACCGATGAGAAAAATATAATTTTCATATATTATCATTAAAAAACATTATGAAGATCTTGTACAAGGATCTACACCATCCAATTATATACTCAAAAAGAGTTTAATGACTTCTATATCCATTAAATTTAATTAAAGACATGACATATCATTAAAATCTATCCATATTGAGGATGAGATTCTATTATATCTCATATAAAATGGATGACTTAGTGGATTTTTACAACAATTCACTGATAGTATATGTAAATAAAATATTCACCTATCATATATTTAGTGAATTAAACATTAATATAGGTTATTATTTTTTGTCATGTATAAAATTTTTTTCCCTCTAAATCTGTGAGCGTAACAGTGAAATGATTGGAATTGATCATTTTAAGATTATTATTATACGCCAAAAAATAAAAGGGAAGTGAGACTTTGATATCCTGAACTTGAATGAACCTGAATCATGGAACATTAGTAAATTTGGAACATTGTGACCTTTCATCTATAGTCTTCTTGGACATATCCCATGGAGAGTGAATCATGTAACGCCCCCAATTTCTAATAGATGAAAATTGTATTTAATATCATGTATTAACTGATACCCTGACAGTAAAATTTAATGTAATATCCCCAGAAAATATATTAAATTTTATTTTGTTTATATATTAAATATATTATATACCTAATATTGTAAGAAATTATGATTTTTTATTTGATGACACAAAATAGTTACATTCATTGAGGGATTTCCATACACGAATGGCCGAGTTATAAAATATAATTCCTTTATTTTTTATTAAAAATGGATATGAAATAACAATAATTAAATTAATAATTATAAATTATATTGAAAAACATATCATCACATAATCTTCAATTAGACAATTAACAATTAATTATAAATTAATGTGAAACTAAATTAAATATAATGAAAATGTTTTTTTAAAAATAATTTTCATGTTGCAAATGTTATTTTATTTTAAAAAATTAAATTATTCAGTAATAATGGATGATATTAAGAAATTAATATATTAGACATTAAATAATGTGATTTTAAATTCATCCATTATATTTTATATGAATATGATAAGAACAAATCCAATATGACTCATAAGAAGTTGTATTTTCGGAATCCATTATCACCAAGATTAAATGGAGAACTTGTTTGAAAATATTGTTTTTAAACTGTTCTTAATTTTTTTAGGAAATATAAGCATCAATTTTATATTTTAGTTATAAAATTATATTATGTTTAACATTTTATATTTTTATGAGATGATTTATTTTTTTAATTGTAAAAAATAATCAATTTTAATTAAAAAATCCAATTTCATATAAATACTTTACGTTGTTAAATGTAATTTTAAATTGTTTTTAATGGAAAATTAGATTAATTATATAATAATTAATCCAATTTATGTCAATGGAATATTTTTATATTGAATTAATTTAAAAAAATAGTAAATTTTTGAACATATACACATTAAAAATCCTATTTCTCGTTCCGTTAGTGGGTTTAATTTTTATTTTATTTTTTACGAGATATGTAAATTGAATTTATAAAAATTTATTCAATATTTTGAATAATAATAATTTATATTTTCTAATATAATCAAAATAATGATTTACCATTATAATTATGAAAAATAGTTAGAATTAATAGCAATGATTACTGCAAAAGAAGTTTAAATAGTGGATAAACAAAGAATATAATGTGTAATATTATCTCCAAAATTTTCTAGCCATGATTATATGCTTGTATATAAACCCTTACCAGCATTTGATATATTTTGATTAGTTATTGGGACAATTTTAAAAGACCATGATCCATATAAAATTTTATATAAATAAAAATATAAGAAATATTATTTTTATACTTCTAATTTCTATAATGATGTGATAAGATAAATTATATGAGATTTTCACATATTTATATATCCTATTAAATTATAATATATTTCTTCGATCTTGATAATTAAATTTAAATTTTTATGTATGAATTAATTAAATTAAATTCTTGAAAATAACTACACAATAATTATTTAGTAATGATTAACATAAAAATGTTACTAAAAATATCAATAGAGATGTAAAGGTAATGAATTACTATATTCTAAAAAATTAATATTATGAAATTACGTTTAATTGTTTTTTAAAAAATAAATTTAAAATTTAAAATATTTTTACTTTTTTTACTTTCAAATTATATAAGTGACGAAAATGTATATAACAATGTTATATTATTAGGAATATTATTTATTAAATGAGTAAAACTTTCAAAAAAAATTGATGTTCCAAGGATCGAATAACAACTAAAATGGGGGAGGGGGGGGGGGGGTTAATCAATTGTTCAATTTTTATATGTTTCAAAAACATTTAGAAACTTGTCCCTTATAACCTATTTTGATATATATCATTATAAACCTTTATCAAATACTTATACATTCAATAATGGTAATAAATTAGAGGAAAAAATGTTTCTCATGGTTCGACATCAATGTTAGAACCTATGTCTTTCAAATAGACACACCCACTAGTTTATGGAAATACACTATAATGAAGAAGTGAACACAACTTGTGCAACTCATATTAAACACATTTTATCTCCTGATATGAAAGATTATACTGCCTCTTGTCAGTTTACCATGTTTTATAGAAGAATAATTGAACCAAACAAATGAATAAATTTTTTTGGTATCTACTCCAAAATTTCTTAGTACGATTTAGATATGTCTAATCTTCTCAATATAGTAAAGATGATTATTATTTATTCATTCTAAAACAATCAATATATTCTTCTTCAATCTATTGGGTACATTTCACTTTTAATTCTCCATAGATCCTACTTTTGTACATGTTTAAAATTTATGAATGAAACAATGGTCTGAGAAAATATTAATAGACAACTCAAAAATCAAATTCCAGAAAAATGAAATCATTATAGCTTCCTTAAATATCAAAAACATCGAATGTATCTTGAATTTAATATTAAATATTTTACATCATCAACCTAGCTTAAATTACAGTATGATATTGGATAAATTGAATTTTCGGACTTACTTCTTGAACTATTCATATCCTTCTTAGTACAAAAATGATGGATCACGGTTATCATTTTCTCATAAACATGCTATGAAATTGTTTCCAAATTCCCTCAAAAACATTATCAGAAATGCAGTTCATATTTTCTAAAAAAACATTCTAAAAAAGGATGTTCTGATTTCCTCATAAGTCATGATTTTATTTTTTTTCAAAAAATAGGTTATAATTTTCTCAAAAATCATGATTTGAATTGTTCTGAAATATAGATCCATAATATTCATAAATCAGGTACTAAATTTATCGTATTCAACTTGAAATTTTTTCAAAAATCATATATTGAATTGTTCAGAAATCATGTTTCGAATATCTTAGAAATAAGAATCCATTTTTATCAGAAATATGGTTTTGAATTGTTAAAACATAAGGATCCTATTTATTTAGAAATATGGTTCCAAATATCAAAGAAACATGTTCTTGAATTGTATAGAAATTATGTTCAGAATTTCTCAAAAATAATGTTCCAAATTAATCATAAATCAGTATCTCAGTTGTTCAAAATCATGTTCTGAGTGGATCATACATTAGGTTCTGAATTTTTTAGAAATTTGGATATGAATTTCTCGTAAATATTGTTATGAATTACTCAGAAAAATGGTTCCAATGTTTCTCATAAACATGCTAAAAAGTGATTTTGGTTTCCCCCTAAAACATGTTTGTCTTTGTGTAGAATTCAAGTTAATATTTTCTTAGTAATTTGGTTAGAATTTTTTCTAGAAACATGATCAGAAAAGTGATTCTATTTTGTTCAAGCATATCAATAATTTCTTAAAAATATTTTATTATGAATTATTTCATTATTTGTGAGAATATATTGATTAACAAATCATCATCTAATTTTTTATTGAATCTTTGAGAAAATTTCTAATTTCTAACCTTCCAATCATTAGAAACAACCTATTTTAAAACTCTTCAATAATAAAGGGAATTCTTCATTTAACAATATCATTCAAACCTAGAAACTTAATTCAAAGTCATCAACATCTTTGAAACTAAGAAACCTCTTTCTTTCTCTCATTATGACAAATAAAAATTTATAGCAACCAACATCTTCATCTTCAAGTTTATAGAAACATTAGACAATAATAACTAATTTTTTTCAATAAATACAAGACATTTTTAAAAAAAACATCACAATCGTTCTTCAATCATCCCCATTGGATTTGATGACAACCCTTGTTAAACACATTTTTTACACTCAGATTTTTTGAAAACCCATCTTTTAAAATAGAATCAATTTTTTTATCAAAACATATACTTTCTAAATAGAGAGTGTACAGACACCACACTACTAGATAATGTAATGTTTTTTAAGTAATTCCATTTATCGGTGTCATGAATATTTTGGGGTCATGTTAATATAAATCCACCACTAGGTCTTATAATGATAAATCCTCTATCTCTTCTTCTTCTCTCAATGTTACATTTTATTTTCTCACCTTTCTTATACTATAAACCATTATATGATTACCATAGATTCAGATTCAAAAAAAATGAACCTATTTAGAACTTCTTAGAAAGAATAATGTTATTACATTCTCCCCCTCCATAGTCAGAATAATCCAAATTAGGGTTAATGTTATGACGTATGAGGTTTAGGAATGCGTAGGAGGGGGCTGGATATTATTTACCAGCCATAATTCAACAAACCATCCCATCTACATTGATTTTGTAATGATGTCAACAATCTAACACTTTCAAGGATTGTATTCTAGAAAAACATCTCTAGAAACAACTTTCTCTTTTATATAGTTAAACTTTATATCAATGTGTATTGATAATGAATGGTAGATATGATTATGATAATGAGTAATTAAATTTTTATTATCACAAATAATCATCAATTTTTGGAGCCATTTACTTTCAAATAATCAAAAAGATCTTCCATAAAAAACATTTGAGTACAAACCTGAGTGGTTCCAATATATTTCTTATTCATCTATTCTCAAAGTTACAGAACATTTTCTATCGTTGATCCAAATCATAGAACATTCATCGAAAGGAATTGTTACCATTTTGGTTAAATTTCTATCATTACAATCTCTATCCCAACAAACATCCATATAACCAAAAAACATCATCTCAATATTTCTTTTGTATAACCCATGTGAAGTTGTTCATTTTATTTATCTAAAAATCTTTTTTTCATCCAACATACATGATTTTATAGGATAACATTGATACCTGGTACATAATATCACAACATAAACAATATCTGGTCATGATTATATAAGTAATGTAATACTTCCCATCAACATAAGAATGTATTTTTGATTCGAACATGAAATACGAGTTGAAACATCTTTGGATTCATTGATCCCAATCATCTTTAAAAAATACCTGGAATAATTCTCAAGAGATAAGAATATATATATTCCCTTTTTTTAACTTGTATTATAGGGATGATTTTTAACTCTACCAACATATTCATTTCAATGTTCTGCTTCTTCTACTCACCAACTCTTCACAAACCTCGTTTTCATCCCCAAAAAAATTATTTCATCCATATAAATGGTTAATTGTTTTGTCAAAAGTTAACATCATTCTAAAACAAGTTTCTATAAACATTTACTTTATAAAATTTCATCATTCTCACAAAATATTATATATTTGAATAACCAAAAAATGGATCATATTTCAGTACATACAAAACATTCTTAAAATTTTAAAAAAAATCATCCTCATCATGTATATACCTACAAGGCTATTCAATGTAAACATCATTCTCAATCTCACCATTTCTGAATACTAAGAGTACATCCATCTAATAAACACATTAATTCAAAGGAGAAGCCATTAAAAAATTCATTCAAATAGTTTTTATCCTAGCAATGGGGGGAATATTTCATGAAAACCACACCGTCCACCAATGTATATCCTTTACAAACATGTGTTTCTTTGTTTATTGGATCTTCTCTATTAGAAAACAATTTGATTCTAAAAAAAATCATGGTTTCTGTAAAATTTTTATTTGAGGGCCTTGGAAAAATTCATATGATTGATTTTTCTCAATCTGAACCAAATCAGTATTTAAAATATCCACTGATTTATTATTTTGAATACCCTCTGAAACAAATTTTGGATCATCTTTTGAGATATTTAATGTTAGACATTCTAATTTTAATTAAATTTTTACCCAAAATGGAGCCTTCTGATTTGAAATAATGTTTTTAGATTCAACATTATTTCGTATGGTAGTAAATCTCACTGTTTTATTCCAATCATAACTTTCTTCACCATGTTACTCATCTAAGATACATTCATTTTTATGGGGATCCGTAGATTTATACTACATTGATATTTTAATCAAAAATTTTAATAGGGGAATATGTTTTTAATTACTTATACATTATATGATCCCATAAACTATTGTAAACTTTTCATCCAACATTTGTAACTACTTTTATTTTGTGAATACCCCTTGAATGTCTCTTCTCAGCTTTTTCATCAAACTATCCCATATCCAGAATTTTGATTTTGAGAAAACATAGACATCCAATAATATTAAACTATATCGATGATGGTTTTTTTATAAGAACACATTTCATAATGATTCATGTCATTTTTTGGTCACAACAATCATCTCTTTTGAATATGTAAATAAGTTCTAAAGGCTAATATTCAAAAGTAATTTGAATGATTGTATTTTTCTATCAAACATCTTCCCATTTACACCAAGATTCTATTCTTCTTTCCTGCTACTCTATTTTGTTGTGGAGCATAAGGAACACTGTGCTGGTTTTTAATACAATTCATTATTAGATAAGATACAAAATCATTGTTTTTTTTATTTCAATACCATTATATGTTCTCATATTATTTATAGAGACCCCCAATTCATTATAGATATCATTTCAGATGATGTTTAACATTTCAATATCCTCTAACATATGCTTCATGAACATGATGTTTTTAATCTGTTTAGAATCATCAAAAATATTGATAACGTTAAAATAACCACTGGTTGATTGATGTCTCGCCAGTATAAAAAGATTATAATAGATAAGATCAAGTGGTCTTCTCGATTGAATATCAACTCTTTTATGAATTTTTTTAGTCATATTTACTTTCTACATAGAATTTAAAATATCCCTATCTCTTTATTTTAGCATTGGAAAATTAATAAAGACATCAACATTAGATTGTTTGTTAATATTATTCTGACTAATTTTCTTATGTCTTTAGTGCCAATTTTTTTTCCATATTCCTCACTCACGTGAAAAAGCAATTATGTTATCCCATTTGAATGATATTTACAGATGTTCTTTATCCATTTGTAATAACTTGTCCATCATTTACACAACTGATGATACAAGAATCCATTTCGATGATTACTTCTTTTCCATCATCCCATAGTTGACTTAAACAAGGTAACATATGTTTTAACCCATCAATATGTAGAACATCCTTGGAATATAATTTTTCACCATCAATATTTTCCATTATGATTCCAATGATTTTTAAGGAACCATAAACCAATAGTGACAACTCCCCCATCATTTCAGTCTTCTCATTTCAAAAGTTTTATATCATTAGTTATATGTGAATAAATCCAACAATCATATATAAATGGTTTGTTCTTTTTGATTACCATAAAAACTATCTCAACAAGAATAGTTCTTCCCCAACATTTATATTTTCATATCTCATTACATTATTATCATAATAAACTTGTTCTAGAAGGAGAGTCATTCAACATTCAGAATGATGACTAGACTGATCACATGTTCCACAAATATCATCTAAAAATTCAAATTGATTATTTTTTGGAATGTTTCTAATATCTAGAGAATTAACATTTTAAAATTTATGTTAGTTAATAACTTTATGCATTTTCCTTCATTATTTCTTCCACTTTTCTCAAACCTTCTTCCAAGTAGAGATAGATTAGGCCATCAATTTTAATCTTTGTTCCCATAAATTTTGCAGAACTTGCAATATCATTCAAATAATGATTTTCTATTAAAGAATGATTATTTTATATAGAGACTTTGTTGAGTCATTTAACTTCATTTACATCTTATATACTTAGGATGTGGACCATAATTTTTTTTAGTTTTCAACATTTGTAGAGTTGGTATGTTTCTCACATCAGTTCTCCACCCATAAATTCCCAATACTTTTTCCAAACGCCGAAAATTTTTATGAATCATATTGAACATTAGTTTTGGTAAGATAATATTTCACTTGATTCTCATAATGATCAATCATTGCAATTTATGTCTCATATTTTTCTTATATTGATTTTTTAATGTTTTCATTCATAATCCTTTGTGTATTTTCATAATCATGATGTTTTGATTACATGTTGTTGACATC
The DNA here is from genome assembly GCA_963277665.1 of Viscum album. Taxonomy (NCBI): domain Eukaryota; kingdom Viridiplantae; phylum Streptophyta; class Magnoliopsida; order Santalales; family Viscaceae; genus Viscum; species Viscum album. The sequence goes on from OY728122.1 coordinate 1,187,092,884, forward strand.
TTTATTCTAGGCTTCCATCTTCTTTCTGAGACCTTAAATCAACATTGCATGTTTGTCATTTCAATGTTTGTAACATAAAGTCTTCTAAATGTATTCAACCTCACAATTTATGACATCTTGTCATACACAAAAAACAACCCCATTGCCATTCATTAATAATCTAATTTTTTATTGAGATATTCTATTTCTCAACACAAGTAAGAAGATCAAATTTTTTCTAATACTCTCAATGTTATTACTCACCACCATCTTCACTCTCCGAGGAGTCTTTTGTTTTCCCAACTATTGAAATAATTTTGCCCAATTTTTCATAACATTAATATGTAGAAGATTCATTTTCAGTTGAGTATAATTCACCATTTATACTCAACATACTTATTTTATTTTAAGAAAAGATCTTCATAAATTTTTTTGAACCATTCTATTCAATAACATTTTCATTCCACATGATTCTCAGCGAAATTAATTGAAATTTTCCTAAATCCTCCATAACCAAACCAGTTGAGATGAATTTTACCTCCAATAATTTCCTCTTCCTCTTATATAGTACTCATATATGAGACACATGATATTTCATTCAACACATAATAATTATTATCATCAGACTCAGAAGTATAGTATTATTAAATATCATATATTTACATCATTCTCATAGATTCAAAATACATTTTATCTCTCATATTATTTTTAAACATGTAGTCTTTACTAATTTATTAATAAACCGTAATTTTATGAAATTAATCAAGAGATAAATGATTCATATCTTTAAAAGTTAAAATTTTAGAATCAAACATTATTGGAATGTTTCACATATGATTCATTAGAATTGTAGACTATTCAAGGGTATCTATGAATCCACTGATATTGCAAATAATTTCATTTTCATAGGTGACATATTCATCAATTTTTTTTTTCATCACTCATTTTTTATTTATATTACAATGCCAGATTTAGAGAATTGATTCCTTGACTTTAGTATTCCCTTAAAAAACACTATCCATCTTGTCTAAAATACTTTTTGATGTGTTGAGACACATCAATTTTTGGAAAAAAATCTGATAAGGACCTAAGGATTGAATTTCTATCCTTTCCATTATATTCTGTATTTCACTTATCAGTTAACATCATGGGACCATATTTCTTAGTAGGTGGAAATTAAAAAGAAGAAACATCTACAACATCTAGTCTATGATATTAGAGATAAGAAATCATCATATTTTTTCATCCATAAATTTTTTTCCATAGAATGTAAGAATTCCTATACTATTGTTATAATTTATATTATACAAGTCAATTATTGAACAATGGGACCTTCTACTGATACCAATTGAGGTTTCAAGGATCAAATAAAAAAATGAGAAGGGGGTGAAATATATCTTCACTTATTATATGTTTCCAAAACATTAAGAAAAAAGTCACCAATAAACTATTATAATCTATTTCATTATCAAATTTTATCGAATACGAATGAGTAAAATAATTGTAAAGAATCTATATTATAGAAGATTTACATAGTTCAACCTCAATGTGAGACCCTACATCATTTCCATTGACACTCCTGTCATTATATGAAAATATATTACAATGAATAAGTGAATGAAACATGTGAAGTAAAGTATTAGAAATTTTTTTTTATGATAGGAATGATTTTACTAAATCACATTGGTTGACAATATTTTCTCATGGAAAAATATATACAAACAAATAAATAAGCACTTTCATCAATTTTCTCCACAAATCCTAATTCTGAATCCTCAATCTGATTTGGCTATATCGGATCTTCTAATTATGGTAATGAATATTGTGATTTTTCCATGCACATGAAATAAATGAATCCTTCTTCAATATGGAAGAATAATTTCACTATGAATTCCCTAGAGTTCTATCTTATACGCATGTGTAAAATTTATGAAGATACAAATGATCTGAGAAACATTTTATAGGAATCTTGAAAATCAAAAGTAGGATACATGAAAATTTTCCCATTTCAGTAAATCCAAATAACACTAAAAATCAATCACTTTTAATCTTCATTAATTGACATAATCATTCATCCATAAATTTTTCATAGATTTAGGAAAATATGAAATTCTTGATTTACTTCATCTAATAATCATATCCTTCATAATATGATAATGATGAATCATGAATCTGATATTCTAAGAAACATAATTAGAAATTTTGATGATATTTTTGTAGAAACATGCCCAGAATTGATTTTCATATTTTCTCAGAAAATGTACAGAAATGTGATTTCAATTCCATCAGAAAACATTTTCTTATTTTCACAAAAACATATTCTAGTTTTCTCTAAAATCATGTTTTGAATTATTCAAAAAAATTATTCTGAATACTTCATAAATCAATCTACAAATTGGACAGAAATAATGTTCTGAATTCTTCAAATATCAGGTTCTCAATCGTTCAAAAACTATTATCTAAATTTAGTAGTAATCTCATTTCAAATTATTCCAAAATTAGGTTCCAAATTGTTTAAAAATATGGTTCTTAAATTGTTCAGTAAATAGGTTCCCATTTTCTCAGAAATCGGCTTTTGAATAATTTATAAATTAAGTTCCAAATTTCTTTGAAATGTGTCTCTATACTGCTCATAAATACAATTTTGAATTGATTATAAATCATGTTTACAATTTCCCCAAAATCAGTTTCCGAATTTTTTAGAAATCATGTTATGAATTACTCAGAAATCGAGTTCCAAATTGCTAAGAAATAATTTTTGGTATTTTACCATAGAAATGATATAAAATTGATTATAATTTTCTAAAAAATAGTTTCTTATTTGTAAAGAATTCAAATTATGATTTTCTTAGAAAATATTTTATGGGTTTTCCTAGTAACATGCTCAAATAAGTTATTCTTATTCTTTTAATGTTTTCCATTATTTCATAAAAATACTTTATAATGAAGGTTTTCATTATTTCAATGAACTTCACGATCATGAAATCATAATCTAATTTTGTTTATAAAGTTTAAAAAACATTATAACATGTTCCTTTTCACTCTTTAATAACATATTCTTTCAAAACTATTCAGAAACCGAAAGACTTCCTCATTAACCAACAAATTTCAATCTCATCAAATTCATTCAAACTCAACAAATAATCTAAAAATCAAAAAATTATTTTTTTCATTTATTAAGAATAATAAAAACATATAGCAACCAACATTATTATATTTATGAATATCAAAATATTCTTCAACAATAATGTTTAGATGTCAATAAATAAAAAATATTTTTAAAACAAAACACTATAAAGGTTCTTCCAAAATACTAATATGTTTCAATTATTTTTTTTAATTATAATAAATATAAAATATGATCCATTAATAGAACAAATGATCTTCTATAATGACTATAGTGGAAACTATATTTTAAAAACTAGGATAACAATAATTGGGTTACATTGGTGTTTTTTTCATTTCTTGTGATTGTCTGAAAAATAATTTCCAAAAACATTGTTTCTTAAATTATTTCTTATATTTAATATATATAATTATTGGTTTATATTAATATAATATTTATTACTCAAAAATATTTTTTAATAAAAATTATGTAATAAAACTATTTTCGGTAAAGAAAAACTAATATTGTACAATAAAGAAACATTGTTTTTAGGGAATAATTTTTTTATCTGAATTATTCTATTTTATGATTAATTTGATTCTATAAAAAATAATAATTCCTCCAAAATAATTATTAATTTTGGATACACATTATGTTTGTGAGATCTCTATGTAGTGAATACATTTTTTTATTTACAAGATAGCCACTCCTCCTAGGAATATAAATATAAACTCCCTCACCCACTTCATCACACATCAAAATCCATTTGACACAACAAATATTACCCAAAATCACTTTGATCCAACCATACCATTATCTTATAGGGAATTTTTTCCCCAAAATCATAAATTTCATGGTTTTATTGAAAATTGATGCTTGAAATCTAATGAAGAGGTGATATTATTTTAAAACGTTATTATTTTATCTCCTAATCCACCGCCTAAAATTATTATTATTTAATAATCATATAATAACCATAATATCTGACCTATAATGAGATTATTTTATATTCAAGGTATTACATATAACTTTAAAAAATTCAATTAGGTGTGTTAAAAAATAATGGTTCTTGTGTAGGGAGTACTGCCACCTTTGGAACTAAAGTAATTTGTTTTTACTTTAACGAATTTCATGGTATGTTGTAATAAATATAATAAAATTAATATAATAAATTTAGTATATTTATGTTGTATTTATAATTTTTAATTGGTATATAATGAAAAAAATTATCATTTCAATTTTTTTTGAATATGATATTGTCATTTGTGTTTACGGTGGGCAACCAATTTGTGAAGTGATGTGATTCATTCACGTATTACATGGAATGTATAAAGGATTGTTTTATAAAAATTGATATATATAATAGAATAATTATAATGTAAGGATAAAATATTAATATATAATTCAAATTTCCAACATTCAATACTACATGGAAATTAGAAACAACATTCTTGTCTATGTATAGAGTGCCGTCTCCATGGACGGTGTATTTCATTTCCAATTATAAAATTATATGTATTACAATAAATACATATATAATGAATAAATATAACTTTTAAATCCTTTTTTAAATACAATAAATTATTGAATCAGGATATAATTAAGAGGAAAAAATAATTAGTCAAAACATAGTAGAAAAACATGGAAAATAACATTTGAAACAATGATTATAATGAAAAATTATAAAAATTGGGGAAAATATATCATAAAAAGGGTTATATATGATATGATAAATACTAATATGGTTATTTAATATGTTATTAACATTTATAAAAACATTAAATTTGAGTTTAAATAGCATTCATTCAAAAATAAATGTATGTTAAGGGATTTCAGGTCAATTTAAATTCAGTTCATAACTATTTTTTATTAGGAAAAAATTACCTTGACTAGGGTGTAATTAATACACCAATTCATATATTTTCATTATTAATTCATTATTAATGGAATTTTAATTTTTACATTTACTTATTTCACACAATGAGATTTGAGTTTATATTTACCTAGGGGTAAAATGTGTTGAATTTTATCACATTCTATTGTTACTATTATATTTATATTAAAATAACATCTTTATTTAAATAATTCATAATTGGACATAAAATTCATCTTGTATTTCCATATTATCATATGATTTAAAATATTATTATCTAAACCATATACAATTTTTATATATGTTGTATAATTAGAAATTTAAATTATTTTCCAGGGAAATATTTCAAACTCCCTAACATTTACACAATATTAGTATTTGATAATGAATATTAGTGATGAATTAATACAATTATTTTTTATATAATGAATTGGATAGAATGAAATAATGGTAAGTGGTGGTTTAAGGAAATCCCCTCAATGCTTGTATGTCTCATGACATGAGACATTTTATCATCTCAAATGATTTTTAACCAATAGACAAAAAGTCTCATGTGGATATATATGTATTGATAGTTAAAACATACAACATTATGGGTTCCATTAGTATTTATTTTAAATTTATTTATTTTTATTATATTATATAATTTGTCATGTTCTAATATCATATAATTATTTATATTTTATTATATGTTCATCTTTTATTACTACCATATTATATTCATGTTATTGATTAATTAACATGTTTTCCAGTCATTTACCTTTCCACAATGAATATTTATTGTTGATTTTTGATATCTTCCACTATATTAATCCCATTTTGATAATTCTATATCAACCATATTTGTTTCCATTAGTAATTTTATGGCGATGATATGTTTTAATGAATATTAAAGGGTGCAGGTTTTTAGATTTCGTTATATATTTTGTTTTAAAATCTATTAATAATATAAAATTTGTATTATATATGTATCTCCTTTCCAAAACTACTATACAGTTTGGTAATTTAGTAATCTAATCATGTATATATATCCAATATTATAATTTTAGGGCCAACCTATAGGTTATCATTGATTATCCCTTTAAGGATGCTATTGGATCATGTTTAGAAGAAACCATGGGAACCTTATTTTGGATAACATATATTATGAACAAAATATTATCATATAATTTGGAAATATATACAATGAAATATACTAATGTTTTGGTAATGTATATTTTATATAATAAATTATTTAAATATTTCATATAAGTGATATAAAAAATGGATGTGGTTCTTTCATATATATACCAACGGGTAATAACTCTAAAAAAATGTGTTGGGATTAACTTGAGCATATCATGGTACACGATGAATGTCCTTTCAATGCACCTGGTTTGAAACACTTAATGGAAATAACAATGATAATTCAAAATTTCATTAAAACCCATTATGATAAACTTATACATTATCATACTTCCAAAGAGGCGATTATTAACATCTTGAGATTAACTATACATAAAACATTCATTTTATCTTATGTGTTATTAAATATTTACAAATATACATTATTCATAATTCCATCATCTAATAGATTATACTACTTCATAATGAAATGGAACCTATATAGATGAAGGATATCAATACTATTGGCCAATGTAGTGGTTTCCCTAATGAGGAAGTTGATATAGGAAATATTAAAACTAAAATAGATATATATATTAGAGATTATTAATGATGTTATGGAAAATAATATTTCCTGATGAAAAAAATGTTACACAATGACATTTTCCAATGGAATATAGCATTATCAAAATTATTCCCATATTATTTACATAGACTACTTATCTAATGGTAAATGATCAAGGGATTTTTGTGTTTATGGATGATATTTATGTTTTTGGGATGTAGTGAAATAGAAAAGGATACCCTTACATTGTATTATTTCAATAGTGAGGATTAACAATGGGGTTTTTTGATATATAATATTAGGATCATGTGTAAATTTAACTCATGGAATTGAATTCTACTAAGGAGAAATTTTATTGAAAATATTACCTCATTAGAAGAAAATTCATGATAAATAAAAAGTTACTTACTTTAATGAATACGTAGGATGAATGTGTTATTGATTTTAGTGAATCATTTTAAAGGAAATGAAGGTATTTTACTTATATCTAAATAAACATGGAATACATGACTGAACATTTACATTAAGGTATCATCACATTTCTCTAAAGGATACCGGTGTTTAAAAAAACTCAATCATACAATGAAATAGTTTTATATTATTTCAAAATAGAGAATGATTTCTCTATGTAATATGGTATCAAAATAGATGCATGAGAATAATATGATTCCTTAAATATCATTGATAAAGGGATGAACACAATTATATATTTTTTAAATTTGATAAATATTGAATGAATCATCAGGGGAAATTCTAGAAAGGTTTTCTTGTATTATAAAATAGGTTAAAAGGTTAACAAGAAAAAAGAATGAAAATAGAAGAGAGAATGGTCATCTAATCAGCCTTTTAATAGTAATGAAATAGGGGTCTATAGAAATATATTCCCCATGAATCCAGTGAATATAGATTATAAGATTCTATAAAATCGTCGACCTTCTCTTGTAATTTTTGTTCATTACATGCTACTACGACATTCATCGATGTCTTTTATTAGATAAAAAAATATTTACAAAATAATATAGATATTAATTTTTAATATTTAATTTAACTAATTTAAGATAAATTTTATTTAATAAATAAGAATAAATAACTTTTTAAAATTTATTATTTAATGCATTGTATACTAGTTAATTATAAATGAATGTAAATATCTATTTTAATATAATGATAATGGTTTATAAAAACCGTTTTATACATCAGTGGAATTCTATCATAATAAATTATATTAATTAATAATATTTTATTTTTTTAATTACATATATATATATATAATATTTAATAATTTTTTTTGAAATAAAATTAATTCTATTAATTTTAAAGGAACCTGATAAAATCTTATCCAATGTTATGCATAAAAAATTTTATTTTTCAAAATGATACATTACAAACTTTTATAGGTGAACATGTATTTAAACTAAAATTTAAAACTGTTAGAAATTATATTGGACAATATAATCATAAATATTGTAACCTTAATTTCGAAATTATTTTAGGGTTTTATTTTTGTTTTTTAGAAGTTTTATTTTCTGATTACTGTAGAAAAATACAGAATTTTAATTGATAATTAACATTTAATTTAATAATTTGTAATGATTATTTAAATTCAAAATTTTATTTTTATAAATATTAGATTAATTATTAAAATATTAATACAATTTTTGACATTAAAAACATTTATATATATAATTTACTTATATTATAACAATATATTTTTATTTACTTCCACTTTAAAACCTCACTTTCTTTTTCATTATACAATATAAATTTGTAATATATGTTTTCCCACTAAAATGAATTGAATTTTTAAAAATGGAATACATATTTGGAGTATGAATAATTTATAATGTTTGATATGTTAATCATAATATTTATCCAATGTGATTAGTTAAAACAATTATAATTATTTAAAGTGGATAAGGTAAAATAGAATTTACTTTGTGTTTAAACACAGAATAAAAGTTTTCAAATAACGTACCAAGATTTCCAAAATTGATTGGATCAAAATAATTATATGCCTACCATATTAGGATCTAATTTTATGATTTTTTGGACTGTATTTCATAAATGGACCTATATAATAAGAATTTATATATAAGTACAAAAATTAGTCTTTTAATAAATTTAATTTCTATAAAGCGTTATGATTGTGGAAAATGAAGAAAATATTTGATAATGCATATCCATTTTTATGATAAATGAGTTTATTATATCATGATAATTTATTTTAAATTATTAATGAAGATTTAATTAGTTTAAATCCTAAATATATGACAATAAAATATTTATTTAGTTAATAGTCAACCAAAATAAATGATAACAAATACTTCAAAATAAAAGAAAATTAAACAAATTAATGTGTCCCATTAATTTGGTAGAAATGTAAATATTTTTACAATTGAGTGAAAATAAAATATTTTAATTTTCTTACTCTATTTATATATTTTAATTCAAATTAATTAAATTATGTCAAAATTGTCATTAATGGTAATTTATTATAAATAATATTTTATTAAATGATTGCAATGTAATTAAAATACTTTTTTCTTACTATTTATTTTAATAAATTGTTAAATATAAAATATGTTATGTTAATGGACCAATTATTCTATTAAAATTTATATATTGACCCCTAAAATGTAAAAACCATGTTAGCAATGTAAGGGTAAAAGTAGTGATTTTTCACATTCTGTATAATTATTTTAAGAATAATTTGTATCATAAGTGGTATTTATAATTTATAACACAGCTATAGTATTAAAAATACAAGATGGATTATTATCTAATATTGAAATTTTAAATTATTCATTATTGAAAAATTATTTAGGTTAAAAAAACTAGATACCATAATGAAAAAATGGTAAAATAAGGAAACATTGGATTTAATGAATATAAAGTTTACTGCATGTGTTTAATTATTATTTGGAGATTTTTAAAGACCATATAATCATTTATAAAATTAAATTATAAATAATTTAGACACATGTGGTAGTGGAGACATCTTAAAAGTGAACACATTTGACTAATTACAAGAATTCCACTTGTCTTAAATAATAAAAAGGATCTCTATCCGCACCACATAACACCTATAAATCAATTTTTTTGGTAAAAAATAATGCAAATACACCCCAAAACAAACCTCCTATAATCATATGCGTTATTTGTGAAAATAAATGTATCCACAAATGGATTAACTTAAATATATAGTGGAAACCTTAGTAAATGTAATGTTAGGATAAAAAATTTATTTAATTTCATTCACCCTCCTTTATTTATTATTATACATTAAACATATAATATCATAAGTATAATAAATATAATTCTATTTTTTATGTTTATGTTAATACCTAATAATTCATACACTTTTATCCAATTGGTTATGAAATCAACATTCATGAGTATGGTTCACTGAAGCCTCACAAACCTTTGGTGATTGGTTTTTCATTACCACATTTAATTATTTGAAACGATGAAGAAAAAATATCTAAATATTATATTAATGATATATATAAATTATTTATGATTATTTTATTATTATGTAATATATAAAATTATTTCTATCCATTTTTTTAGATTATGATAATACAGTTCTTATTTATGACAGACTACCACCTCACGAAGTGATTAGATTTATTTATGCATTACACTGAATGTATGTGGGTGTTTCAAAAAAAATATGTGATATTTATGACATAAGAATGATACGATAATTAATATATATATATATATATTTTACTATACATTTTATCAATATAAAAAGAATATGGAGTCAATGATTATGTGTATATATGGCCAACCATTATCAAGGACAATGTTTTCTATTTCCTACATCCCAATATTATAGAGTACTATAAATACATATATAATTAATATTTATGATTTTCAATCTAATAATTTAAATTTATATATGGTAAAATAATTATCTATATAAGTGGAATAGAAAATAACATGTGATAAAACACATGAAAAGGATGGTAATTTATAACTCAAATAAAGAAAATAATTTAATATTACTAAAAAGGGATGATAATAATATATAAATGGATTATATATGATAATATAAATATTAATTTAATTATATTAACTTATAATCACATACTTAAAACCATTATATATAATTTATTAGAGTGATCAACCAAAATAATGTGTATTTAAATGGATTTCTCCTAATTTACAATCTAATGTGACACAATTGTTCTTATTAACCAATTCTATTTTATAGTTTTTTTATATTGACCCTTAAAAGAAATTTACAATAATAATTCATTCATCATAGCATTTATTATTTTGAATACAATTATCTCATCATAGTGGATTTGACATAAAATTTTCCATGTGGTTACGTTTTTGAATAATATTAATATCTTTTGTGATTTTTCTCTCTCTCTAGAAAAAATATATTTATTACAATAAATTTGATTTGGAAATTAGTTTTATCTTATATGAATTTTTTATTTTATGTTATATATTATTATTATAGAAAATGTAATATATTTTTAGATTAAATTTTCATAATTAATGTTAGATTATTTTTTTGTGAACTATTGTTATATTTGTATCTATTACTCAATATGGATACTTGATATGGTAAATTGTTTATGAATTAAATATATTATTAAGTATAATTGATTTTTTGGATATGAAATAACTATCTAGAAACCAGCTAATGAAATCCCCTTGACAGATTTCTTTTCATATTATACAAATTATTTGGGTATGTCAGACAGATTTCTACACACATAAAAAATAGAATTTAGTATATATCTAAAATTTAAGTATATATAGGATAAATCATTATATTTTGGATGTAAAAAAATTATGACTTCTATAATTATTGTTTTACCATGTGATTATTTGTTTATATAGAGTATCCATGGTAATGTATCAATATTGTGTTCTTAATTATATTTCATTATTTCACTATGTTTTATTATTTCCATATTCTGATAATCTAATTCAATTATTATAATTTTTAATATTCAATTACCTTTTAATGTGGATTATAATTTATTAATTTATTATTTATTAAATTTTACCTGAACCATAACAACCATTTAAGATCACCCTTATTAATTTTCCATTCCTTGGGATATGCATAATAGATCGTCGAATGTATCTTCAAGGGTGATGTTTATTTTATTTTTTTATGTATTATGATTTATTATGTATTCCCCAAGTAAAATGTGATTCATATATGTCTCTTTTTTCATAAAACATCTAAATTTATTAGTCATTTGGTTCATCAATATTTTATATATTCTAATAAAATAATGTAACTCGCCGGCACCAGGCAACTAGGGTCGGGGTTGTTCCAAAGTAAGTAAAAATATGTATGTTCTTTCTCATTCATTCATTCAAAATATTATATGCATCATCACCTAATTTTTTTATACTATAACAATAAAATTTTCAGTAAATATAAAATTAAGTGAAAATCATGTTAAAACATTATTATCAACTATGGTTTAAATAAGTTTGAGAGTAATATCACTAAAATTACCGCCCACTCTATGGTATATAGGACGCTTTGGTGGATTCCAAAATATATTATTATGTAGGTTTCTATAGTAAATCCAATATATTTGATGAATTATTTTTTTTAGTAAATTCAATTTTTTTGATGGCCTTTACTATAATTAACAACAATTTAATATTTTACTGAACCGAACATTAGTATTTCTTGTGTTATAGTAAACACTATGTTTCAAAAAACAATAATAAAGAATTTACATGACTTCTATTAACTAGATATTACTCATTAGAAAATGAATAGTAATGCTGAAATTTGAAATATTAATTTTAGAGAATATATATAATGAAAACATATTTACAATGAAATGCATCATTATTTTCAATGTATTTATTTGTTTCAAAAATAATATTTTGTATCAAAAAAATTATGGCTTTTTATGAATAGTAATAAAATTAATTTTTTTACGATTTTATAAAAAAAATTAATAAAAAAATTTCCTTTTTTTAAATCATCATGTGAAAATCAGGTTCTTTATATTTTATTGGATTATTCAAAATAACTTTTTTGGAAAAATTGTATATAATACTAAATATTAATTAATTATTTTAATTTCACCAAAAATAAATTAAAAGATTAATTTTATTTTAATTTTATTTTAATGTATAATTTGTCAAATTATACACTACTAAATTAAAATATGTCATCAAAATAAATTTTATATTGAAATTCTGTATAAAAGTATTGTAAAAATATGAACATTTTTTCTTTAAAACCTTGAATTCCCATCATGTATGATGTATTAATTTTAAATTTAAATTTTCTATTTATGTGAATGAATTTAAGAAAATATAATCCATATTTTTATTAATAAAAACTTATAATTTCTTACGAGTTCAAAAAAAATTGATGAAAATGATTATTGAATTATATAAAAAAATTTATTATGGTTCTAGTAAAAACTAATTTGCATGTTATTTGACCTACAATGATAATAGAAAAAAAATAAAAAATGAAATATTAATATTATTTAATGAGTTTATTATTATTTTACACTTTAAATAAAATGAAATATGAAAACCCATTGAAAAAATTATTCAAATATGACCGATATAATATATTTTGAAAAGAAAAATGTAAAAAAGAAGTTTTTCAAACATTTAATATATATAAATTCCTGGTATATGAAAAAAAAATTTGAATATATATATATAATATAATTATGAAGGGTTTATTATGATTATTTTTTTTTAACATTTTAGATGACATTATTACATTAAATTCTTAAAAAACACCAACATAGTTATTATTTAATCAATAAATAATAAATATAAATAATAAAAAATTTATAAAAAGTGATGTAAATTGATTAATTATTATAGTCCATTATTTTATAAGGTCAATATATCACATTAATGATGATTGAAAATTATATATTCAAAGTCAATAAACGTATTAATATTATAAAAAAATTAATGTAAATGAATAATGTCTAAATTTACATAAATGTTACTTTATAAGAAATGACATTTTATTAAATTGTTTAAAATAACAAAAAAAACATATCAGATACTAATTTAATCATAAATAATAATATATATCAAATATGTTAAATTCTTGGACTAAAATATCAGGTATAATGACTATATATTGTGATAAATAGTAAAAAGAAGTTAGTTCAGTTATTGTTAAATAAGTGTTTAGGCAGATTCCAGGAACATATGTTAAAATTATATTCCATCACTAATATAAATTATATTTTATAAAAATTTATATTATAATGATAATCATTTTAAAAAATTTATCTAACAATTATCAATATAATGTAGTCTTACATGATAAATTAATGAGGTTTGAAACTTCATACAGTATTGAAAACAACTAGAAAAAATAAATATACATATATGAAAAGACTAAAATGTGTAAAATAGTTTTTTTATTATTTGGTTGGGGGGTTTTATTAAACCATATAATCCATCCACAATATGAATAGCCATATTGTGAGAATCTTGTGTAAATATTTACCACCACAAGTTAAATACTTTTGACTATTTACAAGAATGTCACTCCATGCAGACTATAGAAGACCTCTCAATATCTCAACTTATTCATGCATATAAATCCATTTGGATCGATCATGAATAAAAAATCAATTAAAACTTCCCTACCCACATATTATATGCCTTATTTTGTTCATAAATCCAATCAATCAAAAAATTTCATTCAAAACTATAGAGAATACTATGAGAATTTGTAATGTTTCCCAGCAATCATCTTTGTATTATTTCATTCTCAAACATCATTAATAAATATGAAATTTTATTATATAAAATTCAGTATCATCCATATATTTGAATGTTTTTTATAAGAATTATCTGAAAAAAACTCTATTTCAACCAAATTGGTTATGAAATCATTACTGATGTGTATGATGGGATTTTAACTCATGAACATTTGTAATTAATTTTTATATTAACACCTACCATGAATGGTCATAATGATATATTTATTGTATATATATATAATATATTTTATTTTATTAATACTATAACGGTATTTTTATATCATTCATACCATTATTGATCCATTTTGTGGGAATATGATTACATCACTCATGTGTACATCTGACTATCATGTCACGAAGTAATGTGATTCATTTTTTATTTACATTTAATGTTTTATGGATAGTTTTAAAAAAAATATGTGATATATATTAAATAAGAATTATTATTTAATTATAATATATTTCATTTACTTTTTTTCATTCACCCCATCTAGAAAATGAACAAAATATTTCATTTGTACATATAGCCTACCTTCTCCATGAATAGTGTATTTCATTTCCAACCACATTTTTTTATTATAATAAATAAATTTATTTTTAATATATATTATATTAATATAATTGTAATAAATGTCGATATTATGTAATTATCAACAATTTAATATAGGAAAAAATAAAAAAAATAAAAACATATATGAAAAAACAAACTGGGTTTTACCTGAAACATTACTTCAACATGGATTGTTATTAAATGTGTAATAAAATGTCACAATAAAATAATATATGGATTTATATATATAAATATAGTTTTATAATATATTTATAATAGTCATATATTTATTACATAAGAGGTATCAATGAGAACCATATAAATAAATTATTATCATTTTGGAATCTCATATAACTATTTTCTTATGTGACACACATTTAATATTCACAATAAATTCATTATATATAATCTATACACTTACCTTGATTATAAATTACTATTTTTCAATAATTAAATATTTTTTATTTATATAATTAATCTAAAATCTCAAATTCATGGGTTGTTTTATCAATGTAATCAAAGAGGTAAGGAATTTTTATCTCAATTTTCATTCTTCAAGATATTCATTTTATTATTACCCAATATAAATCCATGAGGTGTATATGAAAACTAATTGAAATATAATATCATGAATTTTTTCATCCTAATGATATTTTATTATTAATTTTATGATATTACCTTATGGGGACTATGATTCAATGTTACCAAAGTGGATATGAATTCATCATAAAATATATTTTTTATCAAGATTGTTCATGACTATGATTCTGATGATAAATAAACATGATCCATCTATCACTAATTAAAATGAATTTTCATTACATATGGTTATTTATGTAACATCATAGTTCTAGATTCATCTCAATGGTTCCCCATACCATGTTTGACACATTTCCTCAAGCGCATCTCCCCAAATTCCATGGTCTATAGACTAGTAGTGATGGCCTTAGTGTCATAGTGGGGAGAGTATACACACATTAAAAGAGAGTAACATGGAAGAAAAATAATTTATTTTCACTAGCATAGGTAGTAAATTCATGAAACAGAATATAACCGTGTCAGACTGATATTATTAAAAAGCTATATGTTATATCGTACACCATAAGATGATACATGTTGCATTCTTTAATAAAATATCCAAAATAGATACCCAATAGTCTTATACATTAGATATCCACAATGTAAAATATTTAATAATGAATCCAAGTAGCATATTAATCCTTGGATTGTCTTATGCTCTCAACCTCCTAACCTGCATATCCTGTACCTAGAGGAGGGTGTTTTCCCTTAAATACATTTGTGACCACATAATCTATTTGGGTCTAGAAAACATAACACAAATAGGGTCTTATAATATATCATAATAGGAAACCACCAGTGGTATGTTCTAACTAATCAATGAATATTTTTAACATGTAGTGTGGAATAGGAAAATCATTAATTAAGGAATAAATCTAAAGTAAAATCCGACATAGTTTTAATTTCATTAACAACAATTTAATTTATAAATCTAGTTTCATTGAATTTATAAGTCTATAAATCTAGCTCAAACCATACATCCCCTTAAAATCTGGTAGCGTAATAGATGGCTTAAAATGACATTAAAATATGTACAGATGAATTTTAAATCCATGATTCTTCTTTTTTAGTAGACATGTCATAATTCATTTCATTTATAATTCAAATTAGGTCCTAAGATTATCCTTGACATACTTAACTTTGAATTCAGTTATCACTCTAGGTGAAAAAATCAACCAAAATCCTATAATTCCATCCATTTAAAACCTCTCAGGAACCAATTATCGCATATGGTGAGGAATAAATCAATTTCATTTTATTATTTACTTTGTGTTCTTATATGGAATCCCCAATTATCACCCATGAAATATAGTAAAATTCACATTGAGTTCATCCATAGAATCCCCCATATGGATCCAGGTATCACTCAACAAATAAGTATTGCCTCAATAAATCAATACAAGGTATCCTCTATAGATCCATGTATCACCAATGACATAATAACATTAACTATAGAGTGCATTCATGGAATCCCTCAATGGATCTATGTATAACATATGGTATAATGTTCAATAGTCATATGAGTTCGTCCATTGAATTCTAAATTGAATCAATATTTCACTCAAGGTTATTATCATTTAACAATTTAAATTCTATATAAACATTTCATTTAACATGCCAAGGTAAAAACCAAGAGCATATATTATTAAACACAACTCATGGTGGTGACTCAAGCATTATCAACCCAAATATGGATTCCCCTTTAATTAACTCATGTTGGAATTTTTCATATAATATGAAAAATGTATAAAAAACTAATACAATGATTTGAAATTATTTTAATCATATGGTAATATCATAATATATAGCATCAAATTCATTATCAATCCCTTTCATGGAATGGTTTCAATTAATTCAAAAGGGATATCAATTCAAAGGTAATTAGAAACAGGGCCATCCTCAATGGATAATGATAAAAATCATACATGGGTGTTTTTATTATAAAAAGCCTAAAAAGTTTATAAATATTTCACAAGTCTTAGATATATGATAAATCACATGGGAAAAATAGTAATTAGGAAAATTCAATACATAGACTTCAATTTACTCATGTGGTAAAGGCATTAAAAGGACATCCTTATTATTAAAACAATGGAATTCAAGGGGTCCTGGGGGAAGTCAACCATCCCATAACCATTTAACAATTCAATTAAAATATATCATCTATGAAATTCCATTTATAAAATATTGTATTTTTAATAACCCATGAAAGAGATAAAAGGCATGGCTCATATGAATCCAAGTCCAAATTCACTAAATGGTTATTCAATGTAACATACACATGAGGTGGTCCTTATTCAATGTGTAAAAATCCTAATATACATAATCATGACTATTATCATACATTAAGAATGATAGTATATTATAGGGTTCAATTCCAATTTAATGTGATGCCCCCAAAATTGTCTCAAGTCACTCCTACATATATAAATGAACTAACATTAAATAAAATAAACATGACCATTTATCGTATTTTTTATTCTAGATACCTCATCCTATGTTTGGATCTAATATGTCTTGGTTTGGATGAAATGTTATGAAGGGATGAAGAATTAAAAATTTGGTAATATTATCCAAAATCCAATAGCGAAAATGATATCTAGAAGACTCGATAATGTATATGAAGAAATTAAGGCATTACTATTTTGAATCCATGAAAATGAACATCGTTCAAATCAGTGGTTAGATGGATGTGATATCTCAATTCATATGATATGCTTCAAGATGTACTACCAAATTATAACCATATTATGCATTGAATGATATAGATAAATTATTTTATATTATAAAATTTCTGGGGGAAATAAAAATTTTACAAAAAAAATATTTTGGTCACAAGGTTTAGGAACATCGTTTCTCAAACTGTGGGCTATGTCACATGGTTTACCTGCACAGTTTGTAGACCATGAATAGAGCCTCTATAAAATCTACTAAAAATTGTAATTTTCTTACATGTTCATGTGGTTCCTCTTGCACAGTTTCATCAAACCATGATACCTATAGGACCCATAATATCTACCCATATTTTTTATTCATTTTATAAGGACTTCCCTACACAATTTATACTAAACATGAATCGTGCATAAAACACCTTAACATTGGGTTCTGATATCCGGACCATCCCCATTAACCCTAGAGACCTATGAGACCCCAACCTGATCTCACATTAGGCCATATTAATTGATTTAAATAGATAATAGATGGGGAAAACAAGATACATACCTCATTGAAGAACCATTTTCTTACAAATATCCCACCTTAAAGCAATTCACCACTAAATTTCCTTTCCAATTGCAGAGAACCAATAACTAAGAACGAAATTGGACAATACAGTCATATATCAACTTTTTCTAACAATGTCACATCTTGCACAATGACATGATACCATACCACCCATACTAAAGAAATGTAATGGCATATAATTTCCTTCATGATATGGTCAAAAATATGTATAAGATGTTCCTCAAAGGAAACATCTACCTTTAACAAAACCTCATTGGGACAAAAATTGTGAGATGGGTCTAAATTGTAACATCATAGTTCAGAATCATGGATTATTTCATGCACGGACCAATACATCTAAGGTAACTAAAACCGATTGGAAATAATATTGAACCTCTATAAAATATCGAATGGCCTTACATATCTTGGTGAAACTTTGTGTTGTCAATAAATACACATTTGTCCCATCCTCAGTGAAAAATATAGGAAAATTCAATACCTTCCCTCAAATAAGAGAAGTCGATTTTGGTGTGTGGTGTATGATTTCAGATGAGACTGTGTAGTATCCATTCACTTTTGACTATGCTTCACCTATTCAATGGTGTCGAGGACAATACATTATCCCATCATCACTACCTATCCCGCCTCCTAACAACTCTGAGGAGATCAGAATGGAATAACATTGAATTGTTCATATGACACCATCTATATAGTAATCTGAATGTTATTGTTGAAGTAGAACTCAACTAGGGTTTTTTGCATCACCCATGATCTAATGAAACCATAAACACAAGACTGAAGCATGACATTAATCACCTGAATCATGCACTCAGAATCCCCATCCATCTTGGAGTGGTATTCCAAGTTTAAAAGAATCTATATATACAAATCCCTTTTTATCCCTTTATATATATGAGAAGTTAATTCCCTATCCCTAGATGATATAATAGAATTTACGACCCCGTGATGTTTTCTAATCTCACCGATGTATAACATCACAAGCTCATCAACACTAAAGGATTCCTTGATTTGTAGGAGATGTGCATCCATCATGAGACATTCCCAAACAACCCATATGGACTCATTTCCTCCAGGAAACATTACTAAACCTATCCTGAACTACATCATGACATCATTCCATTTCCACATTGGAATGGTTAACTTCTTTAAATGTTCGGTAGGTCGATAGTGTTTCGCCTTCACCAGCTTATAGGTGGAACACAACATGTCCAATCAAAGTAAATCCAATTTCATTCCTGGACACCAATATTGATGATGTAAATTCTAATACAACATGGTGACACTAGGATTCACTACCCATACCAAGGTATGAAAATCCAACAATAGTTCCATTCACATGTATGAAGATACCCAAACACATCCTTGTAAACACAGAACCTCATTATAGACTACTGTAAAACTAGGGGAAGGTACTTCACCGACCACACTCTCCCAATGAACTATAACTTTTGAATCTGATAGATACCTCATCCTCACTCTGTAGAGTAGGATATAGGTCATATTGATGGATGTATGAAATGTCTTCCAGTGATTGTAATGTAACTCAAAGTGCATCTAAAAAAACAAATCAATTTTCTAACACTTATTATTGGTCTAATACATAGTCTGTATCTAAGTCCCCCTACTCAGAGAACCATCCAATGAATTTCCTTTACTAGGTGTATAGGAATGCTCTAAATCAAAAGGATAATGCTATTTTATCCACCATCACTACATCAAATTCCAATCATGCTGTGGAAATATATAAATGATGCTTATGAGGTCTGTCTACACCACAATAAACACTCCTGGTTTGTAATGACTCCAAAATCGCAATGTATTAATGAAGACATCTAATTCAAAACCATTCATTAGGTAATTTGTCTCTTACTTCTTCAGCTAACGAGACTCGTACCCAAAGATAGAATACCACTGCATAAGAACTGTTCCAAGACTGATTCCATGAATTATATTATAATCTATTACTCCTTCATGGATATGGAAAAAACATTATTAGTGCTAATGTCAACCACCATTTCATCTCTTGAATAGTCGTCTCGTAGGAATATGTCCATACATACACCAAAAACTTCATATCCATGAATGTCAATGAATCTAATAAGTGTGAGAAGAATTATATAAAACATAAGTAGTAAATATGTATACCTATAAAAATATTCAACTCAATTACATTATTTGGATTCTCCTAGGAAACTACTTCCCTCACCTTCTCTGGGTCAAATAATACTTCTATCTTGGAGATGTTGGGATCCTTGAAGTAAATATATTCCATCTAGATGTGGAACTTTGTGAGCTTATCATATAACTGATTCTACCATAGTGTATTCAAAACTATCTAATGATGTTTGGCAGTGTAATGTTGAATGCCATAATTCACCACATTATCACCAATTAAAACCACAAAAAATTAGTCATCATAAGGATGGAACCCTTGGTTAATCCATTCCATGAAGATAATTGGAATCTTCATGAGACCGAAGAACATTACCCAATAATCATACATGATCTACCTTATCCAGAAGGCTATGTTGTGAAAGCATGATGGTCTAACACTAGAATAATGATAATAGTCTTTCAAATAAATATTTTAAAAGTATCAATCTCCTCAACATTGGTCAAAGATGTCATATATTCATAACAGAGGAAACTAGTTCATGACATTTAACTTGTTCAATTTTTTATAATCCACAGATATCCTAAGGGTACCATCATCATTTTTCACAATAATGATTTGATATACCCATGGATAATACTTGTTTAGATTAAACCCTTGGCATCTAAATCTCCTAGATGCCTCTTGAGCTCTTGAAACTCTATTGTATCCATCTTGTAATGAGGAATTGATACAAGGGAAGCTCCTCAAAATATGAAAAAAGGGAACCCCACCTTCATCACTAGAGGTAATCTAGAAATTTATTCTAGGAATATTTATATGAAATGATAAACCACTAGAAGGATATTAGTGTGACATGTTCTCAAGTCATATAGATATAAACTATCAATCTTGTTTGTCATCCTATCCACCCCATGATGCTTAGGTCCTGCTTGGCTCTCATGGACATTCTATTTTCCTTTTTTAAGAAACACCCCTCCATCTGGAGATGGGAAAATCAACCAAAAGTGATATAAATCAACAAAGTAACAAAAGGGATCTCAAAAGTCAATCTCAAGAATATAAATTAAAGATATCACATTGATGATGAATAGGTCACATATGAATATACACCCACCAAAATCAATGGGAACTCTTTGAACTCACACACACCTTCCATCCTAACAATGTTTCTAGTGTCATCATACCATCATAATTAAAATAACTGATCCCAAGTATCTCCATAATGGGTATATATATGATGAAAGGTGAAGAATATGTATCAAACGATTCATAATTATAAAACATGTGCTACCAAAAAACTACCTAGGATAGTATATGGTCTAGGATTCTGCCCTTGATGGGTATTTTGAACAGAATTTTCATGGCTTGTATCACAGCATTGTGACACTTCCTAGCTACCCTAATCTTTTACACTCTATTTTAATGGTGATCATGGGGTCTTGATACCATAACCATTACCACCACCATGTCTTGAAAGAGTAGATGTATCCCAGCTCCCTACATGGTGAGAAGTAGTTTACCCTACTCTTGAATGTGTAGTCGGTGAAGACACACTCTCACGTGCTGCTGGAGGATGCAATCTATAGAAGTTCTAAAGATGAAACATATTTTCACATTATAGGCACATGATTGGGTCATCCATACACTATGGAATCATATATACCATCCAACCACAGTGGTATCACCTAACCTAAATACAGCTAGATATGTTTTGAATGATAATATCACTGGATGGAAGCTCTTGAGAACCTTTCATACAACTGGTTGATGCGGTACCAGATATTGGTGTCGAACCACCCAGGATCACCCCTCTATATTCGTTTAGGTTATGCTCTGTGATCAGATCATGATTCACAAATTCATAAATAGTAGACAATATGAAGATAATCACCAAGGATCGAATTTTATAAATGAGACCATAAACTAATCACTGAGGTTTCTATAACACATCAATCATCAAAATTGCAAGAAAACACATGATCTTAGAAAAATTGGAAGAGTATTATAAAACTAGTAATTCTCTCTATTGTGGATGTATGAACTCAATTCCACTATCATCCCTCAATGACTCGGTATAGAAGTAATCATAGAACACCATATGAACTACTTCCATGAAATTTATAAATGATTATTAGTTTTAATGGTTTCAACCCACCATATCTTTTTGGAATCATGCAACATGTATGTAGAAATATTTATCATTCTATACGGTGGCATATCTATGTGATCAAAGATAGACAACATGGAATTAATCCATGACTTAACGTAATGTGTCCCTCCATCACATGAACATATGGGGGATTCTACTACTAAAATTCATGAATACACTCTACTTAATCGTGGTAGGACATAGTTCCCCTTTAATGGTTGGAATGAGTAGCCTTAAGCATTCACATAACTGTTCCTCAACACCTACGGCTAGTATAATAGTAATTTCCACACTAGGATCTTCTATAAGATACACTAGTAGCATATTTCCTACCACCTATAGATATTGATGATCACCACCCTCTGAGAATATTGCTATTGTTATTTTTGGTGGTATGGATCTATAATGAAAAACACTTTCCTCAGTAAAATGTCAGTATCCGGTTCATAGGTCAATATCATAGATATAAATATAGGATTGGTAATACCAATCCCCTATAAGAACTCACCCCACTTAATACCACATCAGTAATATCTGGGTATTGAAAAAATAAAATATTCTTCCAATATCCCATATCTTTGGTCGGGTATTATCAATTTCTCTATCAAAATTTATTTCAGTATCAGTAGTTTTCATATTAATTTGATTTAAAATTGATCTCACATTCACATTCATTTAATTGAAAATCATTTCTGATTTATCACAATCCCTTCATATTGGTGAACGAATAGTAATCGGAATTCTATTCAATGAGATTTCATTCCTGTTGTAAATCAAATCGTGGTGTCCACCAATAGAATATAATTACACAATTCACTTTAAGACTGATTCATGATCCACCAAATTTCAATCCATGAAGTCCAATACACCTCAAGGACCATTGTATGGTGTCTAACTATTTCACACCATAATATATCATAATATAACTAACACAACAACAAGAATATGTATCACAACACCTGTCACAAGAACATATATTTTATAATGCATTCAAAATAATATGGCATAATGCATAGATTGTGAAATCTTGAAGGTAGCCATATGATACATGAGATGGAATTCCCTCATCTCATCAGGATTCAAAAAAATAGAATAAAAAAAATAATATATGCAATAATAATATAAATCATGGGAATAACCCAACAATAGAATCAAATCAGATATAGTTTTTAAAAATCTATAAATCTATATTTCAATTTTGTGAAATTTGGAATTTCTATGTATATAGGTCAGATTTTATAGGGCAAAGTTCATTAAAAAGTCCCAATTACATCATATCACTGCTTATTTTCTCCATATAGAAAAGTTATATAGGAAAATAATCCTCTGAATCCTCTTTCTAATGTACTGGTTCAAGATTTCACTCAATGGATCACTATACCCAGTTGGATACATATCAAAAGTATCATTTTCGCAAATTCCAGAGGGTGACCCTAGTAGTAAAGACCAAGGTTTGATAGTGGGGAGAATATTCCCTCTATAGTACAATGTAACATTGAATAAAAACATTAACAATTCAGTATCAAAAGATGAAAATCCCTGAATCAAAATATAACAATGGAAGACTGATACCCACAATGATGCCTTAGAAGGTCATCTAAACATGTACATTTCAAGACTGAAACCATGATATTTATTTGTCTTGAATATTCACCATAAGTAATTTAATTTATAATTCAAATAATAACCTGAGACATTCATTGAGATAATTAGGATATAATTCATGTATCACTCTATGTGTAACATCAACCAACACCCTAAATGCTCATCACTTGGAGAACTCTCAGAAATCTGATATCTACCGAGGTGAAGTATAGGCCAGGGTCAACTGAGTTTGTCCTTCAGGTCCTATAAGGAATCACCATGTTTCACCAATAAAATATAATCAATTTCCATTGGTTCCATCATGGAAACCCATAGTTGGATCCTTGTATCACTCAACATAAAATACTATCCTCAATTAGCTTGTCCATGGAATCCCCCAATGGATCCTTATATCACCCTCGATATAATCACATTATCCAAAGTGTCCACCTATGGAACCCATCAAAGGACCATGTATCACTTAAGGATTAAAGGTTAATAATAACTAGAGTATGTTACTGGAATTATAAATTAAATCCATCTGTCACTCAAGGATATTATCATTTGACAATTTTAATCCAATTTAAAATTTTCATTAGATAATCCATGGTCAAAACCAAGCGAATCAATTATAAAACTCGCCTCATTGGGTGACTCAATCATTTCCATCAAAATATAAATTTTTCATTGATTAACTCGCATAGGAATATCATAATATCGAGATTCCCTGGAATTATCAATGCATTTCATGGCATTGTATTATTTTACCCATACGGTCTAACAATTCAATGGATATTCAATAACAATGCCAAGATTTTGGTCTTTCCATCAAATACTCACATGGGAAATTTCAATATAAAAACCCTAATATACCATTCAATTGATCACATGGCTTTCTTATAATATAAGTCACATGGGAAAACTATAATTATACCGATTCAATCTAGATAATTTACATTACTCACGTGGGTAAGGCATTACAATACCAATATGCATAAAAATGAAATGGCATACAAGGGGTAAAGTGGAATGTAAACCATCCCACAACCTACTAAAAACTCAATTACCTTATATAAACATTTTATGTCCATTGATGAACAATTTAATTTCTAACAACCAATGAATGGGATAAAAGGCATGCTTTAGCGGCTTACAAGGACAAATCCATAAAGGTCCATTCAAGGTAACTCACCCATGGGTATTCCATAATCTAGTAGTACAATGTATAATTTTCATAATTATGAACATTAAATTACCTAAACCATGATAGGAAATAAGAGTTTTAAATTTTAATTTATAAAGATGACCAATAAATTGTACCACGACACTCATGTATATAAAAAACTACCTCACATTCAATGAAAAGAACATGACCACTAACATTAGGTATCTTCTATATATATCATCTAGTATGAAGATAATAATCACCAATGTTTGGATGAAATAAAAATAATATACAATGAACCAGAAATTAGGGTATATGAGCCTTAATCCAATTAGCATAATTGATATCCGGAATAATCAAGAAGGGATTATAATAAATAAATCATGTACCATTAAGATTCCAAGCAAACAAACATCATTCAAATCAGAGGTCATACATTAGAGGGATCTCAATTCCTTAGATATGATTCAAGAGGAACTCAAAAAATTTAAACATGTTGTGAAATTAACGAGGGGAGAGAAGATTTAATGTTATAATAATTTTAGTGGGGAAACATTCAATTTACACAATATATTCAGGTTGCGTGGCTTAGGCACACTATTTTTCAATCCATGTACCATGTGGAATAATATATAATTGGACAAATTTACAATCTAACAGTTTATCCACAATGTTTATAAACTATTCCTAGAGCCTCAGTCAGATATAATGAAAATTATAGACCTGTTGCATGACTAGGAGGATCCTCAGGAATGGTTTCACGAATATACGATACTTTTAGGTCATCATTGTATGTGCTCAAATGTTTTTCAAAAAACAAGTGGCCTTCCCCACATGGTTTGAAATAACCTTTTTCTAAGAATGAAACACTAAAATTTTGGGTTTCGAGATTCGAACAATCCTCAGAGACCCATGAGACCACTCTGAAGTCAACATGCACTCACATTGTGAAATATTTTAGGAATAAATTTTATAATTGATGAAAAACACAAGTTAT
Source organism: Viscum album (assembly GCA_963277665.1). NCBI lineage: Eukaryota > Viridiplantae > Streptophyta > Magnoliopsida > Santalales > Viscaceae > Viscum > Viscum album. Next base: position 1,187,119,645 of record OY728122.1, read on the forward strand.
ATACCTTAAAGAAGAGACATGTTCATACAAACTCTGCCCTCAAGAAATCCATCACTGAATATCCCTTTGAATGGTGGTGACGAAATATTTGAGAGCCACACTGGCCACTACAATTGTACATCAACCACCCTCTCTTCAGTCCATCTTGAAATTGGATTTGATGTCATAATAGCCATGTTAAATGAATGAACCAGCCTCATAGAACCTTTATGGTATGATATAATAAATATAGGATTCTCTTCAAAGTATGCATCTACCTGTAACTCAACCTCCACAAGATGAAAAGTATGAGATGGCTATGAATACTAAATTTATAGCTGAGAATCATAGAATATGTCATGCATAGCAAGACACCTTTGAGGTAACGGTAACCGATTGGAAACCAACCTGACTGACTCTAGAATTTCAAACAACCTCGCATATCTATGTGAAATGATTCCCTACCTCCCAAACCACTTGTTCCCCAGCAGTGGTGATCCTGTTCGAAAACACAATCCTCTACCTGGAACTCTAGAGGTCATCTATGGTGATGGGCATAATATTTCTATAAAAATACATAGTGTTAATATACTTCCGAATCATCTGCAGCTAATATGTGGTATATTGGACAAGATGAGGTCCCTTCATATATTCCTCTCTTACCTAAAAATGAAACTAGGGTGATCATCATGGAAAAATATAAAATTACACATATGGTTCCATCAGAATTGTGTCCGGAATGATATTGTTGTAGGAAAACTCAACAAGGAGTTTATGCTACCCCAAGAGTGCTTGAAATCTATGAAAAAATCCTAAATCATGACCTCAATCACATGAATCATGAACACATAAGGGCTATCTATCTAGGGGTGGTATGCCATCCATAGAAGTACATGTGTACCCATCGCCCACTATATACCTTTACAAATTCCAGACGTAAATCAAGAATTACTCAAAAAAATGATAGAACGAGGGACCCCATATAGTCATACAATCTGAAGGATTTGATACATCCCAAACTCATCAACACAAATTTTTTCATTGATTTTCCTGAAATGTGAAACATCAAGAGCCTATTCACAAAAACCCATTAGGTATCATTAAATTTAGGCGACCATAGTAAATGTGTCATCAAATCCATCATGAAATCATTCCATTTTCACCAAATATTGGGTAACTGTTGTAAATATCAAGAAGGTAATTTTTGTTCCTCCTTAACCTACTGATAGGTGGATCACATCATTTGAAAACCAAATAAATGTTTTACCATTCCCCAACAACAATACTAATGATTTAAATCCCTATAAAACTTAGTGACAACAGGACACACTGCCTATATATAGATATTAAAATCATTTTATAGTTCCTCATGAATGTTTAAGGTGACCCACACGAGGTCATGTAAATATATAACTTCATCCTCACCTATAGTCCAACCACGAGTATGGTCCAATCCTACCACACTATCACAAAGGACCATGCCTTTTTAATTTTATGGATACTTCATCATCACTTTATTTAGTAGGGTAGAGGTAATAGATAAGGATGAATGAAATATTTGAACCTAAATATCATGAACCTCCAAGTTCATCTAAGAGAACAATGACATTATCTATCAACCGATATTGGCATGATGCACAACCTTTATCTAAGTCCCACTACATAGTGCATTATCCACATTAATTCCTTTACTAGGCATGTGGGAAAGTGTTAAATCAATAAACTGATAGAATTCCATAAACCTTCGCTACCTCATATTCAGATCATATTTTTTTAAATACATACTTGAGACATTTTTTATCCATGTTCACCACAAAACACTCTCCTAGTAAGTAATGTCTGCAATGGTATAATGCGTGATCCAAAGTAGCTAACTAAGGATTATACTATGGGTAATTTCTCCTTTGTGGACTCAACTATTGAGATATGTTGACAGTGAATCATTCCCTCTATATGTGAAATTATACTAGCCTGATACGAGATTCATCACATTACATATTATAACTCCGATGTGGATCTTGATAAATCAGTATCATAATTGATGTCAATCTCAATTTCCTATCCTAAATATCGTTCTCATATGAATATGTCCATACAAACATTGTACCCCTCTTAGTCAAGCCAATCAATGACACAAGTATGCGTTAATGGTCCTCTATACCTCCTTGTGAAACTCTTAAACTCATTGAAATTCTCTCTAAGTTTTGACGAAAATACATCCCTCAACATTTTTGGGTCCACAATACTCTTATATATGAGATGATGTGACCCAAGAAGTGAATCAAATGCATCCAGAGCAATCACTTTCTGAACTTATAATATAACTGATTATACCTCACTGTATTCAAAATTACCACAAGGGTTTTTTATCTTCATATAGATTGTGAAAATACACCAAGATATCATCTACAAAAAAAACAAATAATAATAAATATAACATTTGAACACTCAGTTCATTAGTACCATGATGATAGAGGGAATGTTCGAGATAACGAATGAAATTACAAAATACTCATACACATCATACATTCTAATGATGGATGTACAAAGTATGTCTGGTAGTCTATCATACAACTGATGATAATTTTATCTCAAATGAATTTTCAAAAAAACCACGATCCTTATAGTTGGTCAAATAGATCACCTATCCATGTAAGAGGATATCAATTTGTAACTGTCAACTGGTTCAGTTTTTAGAAATCCAGACATTTTCTAAAGGGACCATTTATGTTTTTTTAAAAATAACACTAAAAACCCATGTAGAATTACTGTGTTATATGAAACCATTTCCCCTAAATCCGCTTATTTTTTGTTGACCTCTTGCATCTCCATCATAACCATCCAATAAAAGGAAATGGATACCAGTGTAGCTCCTAGGAGTAGATCGATAGAGTAATCTACCTCTTTAATGAGTGGTAATCATAAAGTGTAGCATGTGAAGATAAACCTAAAACCATCAACTAATGGAGGGAATTTATTTTGATGTGTTCCCAGATCTTCCATATATAAACTCAAAATCTGGGCTATTGTCCCACACTACCCCTTATGATCGGCTTTATCTCAAGTTTCCTGTACATCCCATTCACCATGGCGAATAAACACCCTACCCATTGGGGATTTAAAACTCACCCCATGACTATATCAATCAATGATGTGATGAAAAGGAACCATCTAGTACATCATTAGAATATCATCAATTAATTTTATCTCAATGTTAAAGATGTCCCATACGACGTGACACACACCAACCTCATTGGGAAATTCACGCACTAGTTATCAACTTGTATTCTGATCCCTAATAGAGTTTCTAGAATCATCACGCCATTAGAAAAAATATATATCACATGTCTATCCACGATGGAAAAAATATAATGATATGTAAATCCCATATATCAAAAATTGTTGAAGATAAAAATGAGGATACTAGAATAGTCCCTATGATAGTCAAAGTTCTAGGATCCATCTCTTGATGGCTCTATTACCCTGTATATCCTAGGTCTATATTGTGGCCATGTGGGATTACCTAGTTACCATGACCTGATCCATCTTACTTTCATTCTAAACCTGGTGTATGACTACAATGACCAAAACCACCACCATGGCCAGAATGAGATATTCATCCCCATATCTCAACCTAATTAGAAGTTACTAGACCCACTATAGATTGTGGAGTCGGTGAAGACCCAATCTCAATAGCTACCATTTAATAATTCTAAAATAGTACTCAAGATGAAAAATATTTACGGAAGATTAGCACTCGACTGGCTCCTTTGTTAACAAAGCTCTTGTATGTATAAGAGTACTGTCATGGTAGCACCTCACATGGAAACCTGTAGAGATGTTATGAATAGTATTATCACAATTTGGATGCTCTATATGATGTTTCCTACAACTCATCAATTTATTACAATGTCTAGGTGTCAAATTGCCTTAGTTCACACCACCAGATTCCCTTACATTATATTATGTGACCACCACTTGATTCAAAATTCCATAAATGGTATTTAACCTAAAAAAATTCACCTATGATCATTGTACCAGATACCATCCTTGAATCGCATTGATTTCAATCTAACTTCATTCATATGAATAGACACAAAACACTATAGATTATTATAATGGGCCACATATTCCATAAATGATAACGAGACCTACCACATATGTAAAAATTATGAGGATATATCGGCCATCACTGTATCTGGATGGATGTAATCATATAAATCCATATAAAAATACCACTAAGAAATATCCCAATGATGAATAGTTTGAGTGATAATAACCCACCATCTCTTGGAGGAATCCTGAGCATATACATAGTGATCTTTACTCTCCTCTCAGGTGGTGTCTCAAAGTGATTGATGATTTAAAACATGGACTCGAGCCATGAATCAACATCCTATGGTCCTCCATATTTGAAAAACTAGGGGGATTCATCTTATAAAACTCACATGTCATCCCTTCCATAGACATTGAAGGTCGTAGATCTCCTTAAATGGTCTACATGGACTACACAAATACTTCACAGAATTATGCTTCAGCACCTATGTCCGATATAATAGCTTGGAATCAATGAGCACTACTAGAGGATCCACTAGAATAACATGGCCTACCACATCCTAATAATGATCATCTCCACACTCCTTTCATATTTATGGATGTCTTCATGGTGGATTCCTCTATAATTCAAAACACATAGCTCACTAAAATGTCCATTCTCATGTTTCCCAGCTGAAAAGTGTAGTTATAAATTCATGATAGGTAAAAACATACTTCTATAATAACTCACACCTCTTCACACCCTATGGGTATTGTTTGGGATTCAAACAAGTATAAGACAATACCAAAATCCCAAAACTATGACCATGTCTGGTCAAGTTATCAATAAAAACCAATTTGAGTTTCTCTAGCTTTCTTATTAATTTTATTTCAAACTGATTTCACATTCAAATTCATTGCATTGATACTAGTATCTTATTTTTTTCTCATTCTCTTTTAAAGGGTTAAACAATAGTATATTGAATTCTAATCCTTGGGGGCCCAAACTCCCCATGAATCAAATATTGTCTTCCATCTAAAACCTTTTAGAACACATTTCACATTAAGGCTGAATCATGTTCAACCAAATTCCGATCAAAGTGGTCCCATAGACCTTAGGGACCAATTATCGGTGTCCATGTTTTTTACATCATATTATATAACTATATAACAAACACGACTTTTGGAATATCTTTTAAATAAAATATCATAATAAAATAAATTTGGTAATGCATCCAAAATGGTATGAAATAATTCATTGAATGTGAAATCTTGTAGGTGAATATTTAAAACATGATATGGAATAATCACATAACATTAGGATTCCATACATTATAATCCCAAAATTACATAAAACCCTGTATCATAAATCATGTGGATAACCAAATGGAGGAATAAAGTCATCTATCATTTCATAAAATCAAGAAATTATGAATTCATAAGAGGAAATTTAGATTTTACTTGTACATAGCTCAGTTATGCCCAAGTATTGTTCATTAAAAAATCCCCCTTCCATTACATCTATTTATATTGTCTCTAAATATAATCATAAAAAAAAATATAAACCTTTTATTCCATTTTATAATGTCCTTGTTTTGGATGACAATCAAAGGGTCCATGTACCATGTTGGACACATGTCCTAAAGTGCATATCTCGAAACACCAGTGGCTGCCGACTAACAGTGAGGAACTAGGTGTGATAGTGGGTTGACTATTCCATCATTATCAGGGAGTAAAACATTATAAAACAATAAATGTTTGTTAGTTGAAGCAGTAAATACATGCAACATAATATAACAAAGGAAGACTAAAAGTATAAATATGTTAGAAGTTATACCATACACTAGTGATGATACACATCCTATTTTCTAATAAAATATATAAAATTAGTACATAGTATTATTATAATATACATTTACCTAATGTACAAAAAGGAAAAAATAATCCCATTAGCATTATAAGCATCACCTTTGTAAATTACTCTCCTGTGCATAAGAAGAATATGAAGTACATGAGTGAGGGTTCCTTCCCTTAACGTCTCCTACGATAATATAATATACTTAAATCAAAAAATGACCCAAATAGGGTGTGATAGTAAATCCCAGTAGTCATCCATTTAATGTATGTTCCAATAATTTTGTGAATATATATAGAATTAAGAGTACTAAATGAATATCATTAAGGAATGAAGAACTGAAATGTAACATCTTACATGCTCTGGCATTCATTTAGATTTTTATATGATGTTAAATAAATTAAAATGAAATTTTATTTATCTATATCCATATAAATCCATTCATCCACAATATAAATGGTAGAATAACATATGACTCATAAGGTTATCTAAACATGGACATGTGAAGAATGAATCCATTTTTCTCATGGAAGATGTGCCATAAGTAATTTCATTTATTATTCAAATCAGATCCAAATACCATCATTAATATTCATTTTTTAGAATTAAATTATAACTCTAGGTGAAACATAAACCAACACCCTATTATTCTATACATGTAAAACCTTTCAATAACCTAGTATCTCCCTAGGAGAGGTATAATTCCATATCATATGATTCCATCATTAGATGTCCTATAATGAATCCCCAAGTATCAACAATATAATCAAATTTCCCTTGAGTCGATCCATAGAATCCATCACTTGGATCCACATATCCCTCATCATATAATTATACCCTCAACAAGTCCATCCATGAAATACCATAATATATCCATGTATCATGCACAAAATAATCACATTAATCAAAGAGTTTTAAAATGGCATCCATAAATGGATCCATATATCACTCACATTAAAAATAATAATAGTCACACGAGTTAATCCATTGAATTCTAATATAAATCCATCTTTCACTAAAAGATATTATTATTTAACAATTTAAATCCCATTTAAAAATTTCATTTGACTATCCATGGTAAAAACCAAGAGCTTATATTATAAATCTCACATCAATGGGGTGAATAAATAATTTTACAACCTAAAAGGGATTGGAATTTCATAATCTCAAGTGGGAATATTCTATATACCAAGAATCACATTCATAAAAAATGAATACATACATTTTACATCATTTAACTAATGTGGTACTGCCATAATATCTTGCTTCCCATTCTTTATAAATACATTTCAAGGAATTGTCTCAATTTACTAACAAGGTCTATCTGTACAACGGAAAATCAGAACCTGTACAAGAAAAAGGGATTTCCCTAAAATACTCACATGGGTGATTTTAATATAATCATCTTATGAATCCATTGAAATTGATCACATGGATTCATTATAATATAACTCACATGATAAATAATATAACTATATAAATTTAATCCAAAGTCTTCACATTACTCTTGTGGGAAAGGCATTAAATATTCAATATGCATGAATATGAAATGGTACACAAGGGGGCAAGGGACTAGTCAACCATCTATACCATTATACTAATTCAATTACAATATATATACATTGCAATTACATCAATAATCAATTCCAATTTTTTTATACATGAATGTGATAAAATCAATGCCTAATATCCTTCAAAATCTATAATCCATAATGGGAGATTCTAGGAATATCCTCCATGGGATGTTCTTTAATCATGATGTATAACACATAAACATTCAGAATCGTGTATTTTCAATTTCTAAAACTATTATTGTAAATATTATGGTTCAATTCCAATTTAAGTATGTTCCATAAAAATGGTAGTATGATAGTCTAACATATATAAACAACATGAAATTCAATGAAAAGAACATGAACAACTACCCTAAGTCCATGTTAGAGAGATAGTCTAGTATTAGTCTGTGATTCATCCTGGTTTGGATGAAATCTGAAGAAAATATAATGAATGATAAATTATAGCATATGTTACAAAATCCAAATACCATAATTGAAATACATAAGAATAAAAACGAAAAAAAAGTAATCAAGGCCATACCATTGGGTATATAAGGAAGAAATCCACATTCAAATTATAGGTTAGATAGAGGTGATATCTAACTTCCTTGGTTTTGATTCAATAAGTACAACCAAATGATCACCATCAAGTGAAACCAATTATGGGATAAATGATTTTAATTTATGATCATTTTTGTAGGAAAGCATAATTTTACAAAAAAATGTCATGAGTTTTTGTATTAGGTTAATAGTTTTTATATCCATGTTCTATGTCACATTGTCTAATATAGGAAAAATGTGCACTCACATAGTTTACCCACATGGTTTGTAAACTGTGTTCAAATCGAGCATAAAGACACTCTCAAATCATCTTAAAATTGCATACTTGTCACATGATCACGTGGTTCATCCCACATGGTTCCATCAAACTATGTCCTACTGAACCCCATTTTCCATCCATTAATTAATAAGTTAATCCATGAGGCATTCCCTAAAAGGTTATATATAATGTTGAACAAGGTATAAAACCCAAAATATTTTGATTCCATGATCCAAACCATCCATTGAAAAACATGAGACTAATATTACCTTAAAGTAAATAGAAATTAGGTCATATTTAAGGAATTAAACATTGAATTAATGGGAGACACAATATATGTACATCAACGAAGAATTGGGTTCTTAAAAATTAAGAAATCTCAATATGGTGGTACTATTTTCCTCCTCTTTATACATAATATTATTAACACATATTTTTTTGATAATTGTTATTTATTACTATTTTCTGTTGGAAATTTGATTTCATTCAAAAAAATTATTCTAGAAATGTTTTAAATCATTAATACATTAAAAGATCATTTATTTTAATTTTAAGGGAAAATGAAATTTAGATATTTTTTAACACTTAAAATTTTTTTTCAATGATTTTCATATATATATATTTTTTTCTTTGTGTTTATTTTCAATGATTTTTTTTTCAAAATTATTTCTATTTAGAAATAGTTTATAATAAAAACATTAAATATTCCATAATAAATTTTTTATATGTTCTTTAAAAATCAGTTTAATCTATGATGTCTCCCATTTTTGTTACTTTTGCATTAAATGGGATATGATCCAAGGAAACCATACATATTGATTCTTTGAATGGTTTTTTATGTCTTTTTACTCATTAAACATAATTATATTTCAGGGTTTATACCATGGGGAAATGAAAATGAAATCTTCTTACTTTAATGTGATATTATATGATTTAATGACTATATATTCTATATCATTACAATATTTTAGGATAAGGTGGAATGTTTATGATACCAATTTCATTTAATGGGAGATTATATGATCAATTTTTATGATCATATAGTGAACAAAAAATGTAATTTACTTATATTATTTGTGGGTCATATATCACCCTCTAATGTATTGGGTGAAGATAAAATATTTATGAGAGTAGAGGGCATATGGGTTGTCATCGCATTTTTGAAAATGAGTGTATAATGGTGATTAGTAAAATCATACTAAATGTACACTTGAGGTTATCCCAAGCCTGAAATGTTATTAACATCATATAAGCTGTCATTGAAATAATATTTTCAATAGGTATGTGAATTCTAAAAATTTATTTTTTTGATACTATGATTCTGTCAAGGATCATATTCTTCATTTCTATATAATTCATGTCTCATAGGAATCCAATAATACTTAAATGACATAAGATTATATTCATTGATATATCAGGTATGATTCTGAATTGTTATGTTAACGTAATCATAAAATTATGATCAAGTTATTATTATTTATCTCAATTTTTTAAAATTATTTAGAATTATTGTCAAGCCATTATTATATTAACTTTCATAATGTTACTATGATTATTTTTTACTAGTAAATTTTTGTGAAGATTATAGAAGGGTAATATAATAATGGGATTTATTGAAGATATTTCACCATGTTATATGATTATGTATACTTTAAACCAATGGATATAAAATTATAAAATCCATATTAATGTGTTTGCATAATATAATGAATATTCACCACAAATGATGTAATATACATCTAGGAATAGTCTAGGACACTATTTTTCCATAAGAAATTTTTTTATCCATTGGAAACATATATGAGAAAAATTAGTGAGATTAATATGTATATATTATACCCATATGTCTATTTATATCTATAAGGATATGTTTATGGATGATTCAATGTTTAAGAAAATGGCTAGGAATTTTGGTAATGGGTAAATAATGTGGTTTCCATGAAATTACATCGATATATAGATATTACCTATGTATGTTACATTGGAATATATCTATCTCTATATAATAGACCTAAAAACCAATATTGGTCTTGAATTGATTATGAACTTGTTCGCAAAAAATTCTGTTATTCTAACATTGTTTAACACTCCAAGGGATATGATTTGGAAATTCTATAAATCATTTTGAACCATCCTGACCTATTTAAAAATATAATGACAATGAATTTCCAATGAAGAACCTAATGTGTCATAGATTAATTATAGTGTCTATATTAATACTTCATATTAAAATTTTTTTGGGATTTTTTTGTTTTCATAATTATTATTGATTCTATTAGTTTCATTTTTAGTATATGGAAGTAACCTCAAGTAACTGGGATAATAATGAATGTGATTGAAAATTAACTGATGTGTATCCTAGTGGGTTGAAATCCATATAGATGGATGTTGGAAATATTCCTAGATAGTTATAAGGGAACATGATTAACAATGTGAACCTAAACCAACTATTAGACTCACTTAAGATGTTATATATAGTAATTTCTAAGAGTTTGCGTAGTGGGAAGATGGATAAATTATGATTATGTTTTATATGTGTGGAAAATGTGTCAAGAAACTCCCAATTGGATGTCATTGTAGAATATGATAATGATTTGAATATGAAATAATATACAAATAAAGTAACTACAAATGTAAAATGAAATTTTATTTTATCACATCAGATTAGAATTATTTTCTCTATATGGTATCGTGGATGGATGGATGCTTCAAATGTTGAATGTATGGGAATTTATAAAATCGATGACCTAAATGGAATTATCATGAATAAACTCAGAAAGGATGTAGGATTAATGGTTATATTTATAATTATAGTGATACTGCAAAGAAAATGTGAGTGGTTGATGTTTTATTGAATATGGATATGAGGACTATTAAATGATTTATGGTGGATTTTGAATGACTCGTGTATTTATTAATTTGGAATTAAATAAAAATATATTTATCAATGGTATTTTGGTTTTAATGTTCATGTAACATCAATGGATTGTTCCAAAATATATTTCAACTAAATGACTAAATAATATGTTAAAATATATTGATAGACAAGAAAATTGTATTCATGAAAATGTATTTTTTTTATTAATGGAATATATCCCTTTATATGTTAATGATGTTAAGATAATGGGATTGGTAAAGAATAATGTAAATTTGATAGTGGATATAAACTTGGAACTATTTATGGATTTGATGAAAACGTTTTTATGCAATTATTTTTTTAGATTAAAAATTTTATGGATTAAATAAATATATAAAACAATAGTTGGTTTATATATAGAAAAACGATGACTAATTTTTTATGGTTTTAGTTAATTTATAATATTAATATATTTTGGAGAATATGTGATAAATTTATTGACATGATTGGTCTATGAGAGTCACAACCCGATTTATTATATATGGAAAATCAATGTTATGATTAGTTTATGAAGTTTTGAGACCTTTTTTCCATTTTTTTACATAGATATTTCAAAATGGTCAAAACATTTACTAATTTTTTACGGTTAATGTTGATCTATAATTATGGTTATTGTATCATTTCACTGTATGATTGTTTTTTCATATTGGATAACCTGTGATATCAATTTTTTAATTACCAATATGGATATAAGGAATCACTTTTCATTTAGTATATATATATATATTGATAAACTATTTATTAATGAATAACCAATTCACCATCATTTTATTGAGTAACATATTATGTCAAAAATTGATCATGAACCACCTTGGGGAGGAATATTTCAAATGATATAGAAATAAATGAAGAATGTAAATGATCACATGAAAATTATTAATCATTAATAAATGGGTCTCAAAAAAATTCATTTTTGAATTTATGAATCTATTTTAAAATCAATGACCTTTTTTCAAGCTTCTTTTTTTATGTCACTATTAATAGTAAATGGCTCTTGGGTATGTTATCTATCACTCTCCAATGGAATATGGGTGTTTATTTTCTCTTCTATGACAATGTTCTCACTTAAAAATAATATTATCATTTCTGGAAACATAGTTTATTTTATTATATATGAATTTCAGACTACCCTTTATCCATTAAAATATTAATTTTTACTGTCCATTTTTACAATGTGGGTTTTTATAGTTACAAATATCAAGCATTAAACCATTTATGATAGATATAATTTTTTCGGTGAGATTAATTTTAAGGGTGTTCGAGTGTAACAATATTATTATTATTGAATAATTTTTATTTATATGAATTTATTTTAATTTATGGCCTAAATTACATTAGACACCATGATAATCTTGTGCTACACACCACACTGGCTTGTCGTGCATTACACACAATAAAAGGTTTTAACAAAACAATGATATAAAATTAACATGACCACTATAAAATAGTCGTTAAAAATTGAGATATGGTTAATAATACATAAATTTGAAAATTGATGTTTATATGTTCTATATGAATTAAACATTCTGATAATAAAATACATAATTTTTGGCAATGACTTCATTTGTTTCAAAAATAATAATTTTCAAAAAATTATTGTATATGTATCTTTTCTAATAATAACGACATTATTTTTTGAAATGTATATAAAATAAAATTGATAAAATAAAAAACATTTTCAATTCATCATATAATGATTATCATTGGATTAATTTTTTAAATTTTATAGAAAATATTAATTCTTAATGAATAGTGAATATTATTAAAAAAAATTTGGAAATTGTATTTTAAATAAAATTATTTAAAAAGATAAAAAATATATTAATTTTGTTTTAAATTATAATTTTTTCAATGTTACTTATATAATCCCAATTTAAATAATTGGATGTAATTTATTTTTGAAATTGGACGTAAAATTGTGGTAAAATTATAATCATTTTCTATCTAAAAAGATGCATTATGGTTATATCTATGAGATTAATTAGTAATTATTATGTCCCAAATCTTTGAATTTAATTTGGGAAAATGGATTCTTTATTATTAATCTGAATATTTTATAATTTCTAGTCTAGTAAAATATTTTTTTGACCGTAATGATTAGTGAATACGGTAAAAAAGTACTTTTTATAATTATACAAAACAATAATTTTCTAAGGGTGAAAGTAGAATAATAAGAGTTAGAATACTAAAAATTGTTTTACTTATTCTTTTCAATAATTTTATATAGATCTTATTAATAATATTATCTTAAATTTGGAAATTACCTTCAAAATTCCTTTTAATATTACATGTATAATAAGCCACATTTAGAAAAGAAAAATGAAATGATAAATTTAAAACTTTTAATATATATAATTCATTGTGATGGGGACAAAAACAACATATTTTTGTTTATAAATATCCTATTGAAATATGTATGTCTTTTTATTATAAATATAATTTATTTAATTTTATTGAAATAAAATAATTATTCTAATTTCTTGAGAAACTCCAACAATGTAATTATTTAGTAAACAAAAATATAATATAAAGAATATTAATACCAAATTAAGTTTAATGAATTCATTAGGTATATTTTCTTTTAGTTTAATTCATCATTTTATAATGGTTTCCAAATTATATATTCAAATTCCATAATTTTTATTAAATTTTTAAAATTTGATTTTAAATAAATAATATCAACATTTCCATTACAATTATTTTATAATAATTTATATTTAATTCATTTCTTTAAAAATAATAAAAATAATATCCTCAAAAAATAGATTTTTAAATATTAATAATTATCATATATATACAATTAATAGTCCAATTTTAATATTTTAATTAATATTTTGACAATGAAAAGAATAAGTTACTCATTGCAGTTATGGTTGATAAACTGGTTTTGCAAGGTACATATAAATATATTAAAATTAATTTACAAAACACATAAGATTTATAATTTTTTAAATTAGATATCATTTTTACAATTTTTGGGTCCAATATATCTAACAAGTAAAACTATAAATTAGTCTTAATGTATAAATTACAATGTTTAGAAAATTAGTTACCAATTTAAGCAACCCAAATAAAAAAATAAGGATAAAGAGATATTATCAAAATAATTATTTAAAACATGTGTTCCATTTTGTGGTGGATGTCTGGTTCAACCAACTTATCCCTAGACAGTTTTAATTATTATTTTTTGTGGCAATTGTCGTAATATTTATAAAAAAATGTCGAATATATTTTTTGTATTTATAGAAACGAAACTCATCCAAAACAATGAAAGGTAACTCACACTTACAACATCCTCACACCACTCTAGAAACATGAATAAACCATGATATAAAAAAAACATACAAAAATCCATCCCCTATTTTTATTATCTTATCTTTTACCATAAGTAAACCAAGATGGACATTACTTCCAATGTATTAAGAATACCTATAAAAGAGTTGATGATTTTCCTTGTGCATCTTTATTTTATGTCTTTCTCCACCTTCTTAAATTTTTTTATATAATGTTTATATTTTAAACCCAGTATCATACATATAATTATATTTTTTTATGTTATTTTATTAACATACAACCATCTCCACATCCCCAATATGTGTTACAAAATCATTATTGATCTGTAAGATTAACTAAAGACTCATGGAACAATTTCATTCTTTTTTCTATTACCACCTTTCATATAAGATCATAATCATTGTTTTATTTTTCAAAAATCATTTATATTATGTAAGAACGATTTTGGAATTTTTATATCTCGCATACCATAACTATTTATTATTATGTAATAAGATAGAATTACTCATGTGTGTGGAGGTATAACACCATATTCAAAAATGTGATTCATTAATTCATTAGAAGGAAATCATTATGGTTTAGTTTTATATAAATATGTTATCTACAGGATGAAAAATTAGTATGGAAATATAATATTTTTCATTTATTTTTCCTTATTTTACCCCAAATATAACTTAAAAAATAAGGTTTATGTCTACGTACAGTAAATTGTTTCCATGATTGGTGTATTTCATTTCTGATAATTAATATTATGGATAAAAAAATTATATATATAAATAATATAGATGATATTTATATAATCTTCATAATTATGGATATGATTAAAAAATGATCAAATTAATAGCAACAAAAATATAACAAATCAAATCTAAAATGAATAAAATGTGATTATAACATGAAATTTAAATTTAATATGGGTTTCAAATTAAGATTTTGAAATTTTTTCATAATAAAATAATATAAGAAACGATATAAGTGAATATGGTTCTATAATGGATGTATAATATTAATATCGTAATTATATAGGGGTTTTTAAAGAGTTCAATGTGTTTCCACACATAATTTTTGTTATTTCTTTCTTTTTTTTAATTTTATAAATTATATAGAATATTGACAACATATATCATTTATTTTGTGTATATACATTACATTAATTTAATATATAATAATTATACATAATATTTATGGAATTTAAATATCTATATCATTTTATCTCATTCAACGGTTTATAGTTTTGATGTTACCAATGTGGTATGGTATTTTTTCTTAATTTCCCTTCTTTGAGATGTACGTTATGTTATGCACCTATATATTTCAAGTTGTTTATTCATATCCCCACTAACATGTAATTTCATGAACTAGTTAATAATAATTATATTTTACGATTATTTTGTATGTTATTATATCATGGGTCCTATTATTCAATGTAACCATTATATTAATGATTTCATGTCACAATATTATCACTTATTAGGACTTTTTATGACTATGTTGTTGGTTATTAAACAGAGTAATCCATATCTCAAGATTACTCAAGACATTTCTTATAATATTTATTTTCATGATATCTTCATGTAATTGTACCATTTTCCCACTCCTTGGTAAAATTGAAATTATTAAAATAATATTATGAAAATTCATTATTTTTTCTCTTTTTAGTAAAAAATATTGTTTATTAAAAAACTATATATTAGAAGAGTGTAATCTATGATTCTATAATAATTGTTTTTATAAATATCATTGAAATATATTTTTAAAATGTTTTTATTTTTTAAAAAAATTTCAAATTATTTTCACTGATTAATTTATAAGTATTCATGATTATTTTAAAAGAAAAATGATTAAAATTGTTATCCATTTTAAAATGAATTTTCCAAAGATGAAATGGTATTTTTCATGTGAAATGTTTTAAATGTTCCATAAAAATAGTTTTACCTTAAATATGTAATCTATGGGTTTTATCAATTCGTTATTGTAGATATTATCCATAGATATCATTCATATTATTTCTCTAAATGATTTATTAATTAATCTCATGATGTTTAGGAAAACCATTAAACATTCATTGGTTATATCAAGAGGAAATGCTTATTTACCCGGATTATATTCTTGTGAAATAATATGAGTAAATGATTATGAAATATTTCTTCTCGTCATGGGTTTTCATGTTATGGAATTCTTATGAGGCCCAATTCATTTAAATGTGTATTATATGGCAAATGTTTTTAATCACATATCAAACCTAAGTTTGTATTTAATAATGTGACATGTGGTATGTGTATCAAACATCAATAAATGGCTGAAAGATAAATACTCAATAATCAAAACAGGTATAAATTCGGTCTGACCATGCCCCAAAAGGATGGAAGGTGTGTGGTCATACAATGCCTCATTAGAAGGTTACATAGGTGATCCACCAAATCCCAAATTAGGTATACAGGTGTTCACTCCATGAATAACATGATATTAATTTTTTGGTGTGTATAGTCAATATAATATTTTCAATGCTTATTTTATTCCAAAAATCATTGTTATATTCCATTTTCATTCTAACAAGGATCATGCTCTTTATTTCCTTCTGATTCATGTCTTATAAGCTAAAAATCATTATATAGGTACTCATGATATTTTTCATGGATTTGTAGGGGTTTATTTTCAAATGTTAATTTTTTGTATTAAATAAATTAAATTAATGTTAGGATTATGCTCCTCCATATTTTACCCTTTCTGTGTATTTTATCATACCCTTTGGGATGTTTCAATTACCAAGGTTATTAATATTTATTTAGTATTGAATATTTTTTAATAGTACCAATGTAGAAGAGCTTTAAATGGGATATTTAACATAATTCAACATTTATTAGGATTATGTATCCATTTTTTAAATAGAAATAAAATATTATAGTCCTCATGCATGTTTCTATCTAATTAAAAAAAAATATTAATAATACTTTTTAATATCCTTGAATAAAAATCCTGGATCGATATATATTTTGTTACATTTTTTCAGTAACTAGTTTATTTTTATGTTTAAATTAAATTTCTAGTTTTATCTTCTCTTGGTGTTCCATGGAAATAGAAATAAAATAATCGACGATGAAGAAAGGATATTTTTATTCCTCATTATGGAAATGATAATTAAAATGTGTGGTTTTGTTAAAGGAATCCATTAATGTGATGAATAATAGTTTCGATAAATCTGATAGTGAATATATTTAATAATATAACAAATATATTAGAATGATTTAATAACCTAATACTCAGTATCATACTATAATTAATGATGATGAAGAAATTTTATAAAGGAAATATCATTATGTTTGATAGAAAACAGTGCAATTTTTTTCTAAAATTCAATAAATAAAATACGTAAAATGATATCTAATCCATGAAAATGAAATCAAATTAAACAAACTAAATGTTTTAATGAATATAAATTCTTATTTGTCCACAGATCAATGAGAGTTAAATAATTCCCCAAATTAAGAACTATAGAAACTAAATTACTTTGAAAATTGTAAAATCGAAACTCAAGATAAATGTAGAATTCGGATGCAAGAAATGATGATGTTTTTATAATCCTATCAAAATTTGTATATATAAATTAAATGTCACAATAATAGAATTAATTATATAACATTTTTGTTTCATAGATGAATTTTAAATTCATATAATAGTGTGAAATAGTGGATATTCTCTTATGGATATTGAATACTGGAATGAATTTCTAGAATTAAATAAATTATCATCATAAATAGAGGTATTTGAATATTCATATTTTTTTGATTGGATATAATCATTAACAGAAGAATAAAATCAATCTAATAGAAAATGAATTACATATTTAAAGGATATTTTTAATTTTTTATTTTATTATCATTCCATTGGTAAAAATGAAATTAAAATATGGTATAGTACTTCTATGTAAGAACAAGAAATGCTTTTTTCATCCCTAAGGCCATAATGTTTGGGAAAGTATGGCGTTGGATATGATTAGCCATCTCCTAGCTTTGAGATGAAATATTACATGAATAATACAATATTTAGGATAATCTTATAGGTGCTGTAAATATTTGTTAAAAGAAATAAACAATACATGGTGAAGATATTTTCAATTTCTATGGATTCATGGTCAAATTTCATGTTTTTGTATTAACACATTTTAATGTATTTCATATACTGAAGAAATAAATTTTTATAAATATTATATTACATAAATTAATATTGAAATGTATTAAATAAATAAATATAAAAGTTATTCATTTTATATTATTGTGGATTAATAAGATACACCATGAGTATGTTTAATGAATCCCAAGGGCTGAAATTTAGATATAGAAAACATGCTATATCACATCGTATCACAAAAAAGTTTTCACAAGAAATGATTCAAATATTATATATTTTCGCATTCTAATAATTATCAATTTGAAGGATAATTCATTTGGATGAAAACATATATAGATAATGAACCTCAAAGGTGATACAAAAATACAATTATTCATAATTAGAAATACATTAATGGAAGAAACCCTGAATTTTCCAAAATTTGTTTTATAGTCTCAATCGAGAAATAGGTTTATAAAAAAAGGATTATCAAGAACCATCAATACTAAAAAAAATAAATCTACCTCAGAATCAATATCAATAATAATCGATGAAAAATAGATTATCTTCTACAGTAGTAATTATATAGAATTTATATTAAGAGAATGATAAAACCCCAAAATTAATGACTGTGGTGACTTGGATAACAAGTTAAAAATAAAGAAACCTATATAACTAGATAAATTAAGAGGAGAAGACTGGATTAAATATTCCTCCTCATAGAATGAAAAATTAAAAATATAATATAAGTGTAGAATGAATTACTAAAATATGAATTAGTGGGATGGAACTTTGTAGTGGGAAATTGGACAAGTCTTCAAAACCTATATGACTGATATAGAATGGGAATTTCTATAATATATTTCTGGTTATGTTTATAAATAAGTTTATATTCAATGTTATTTTAGAACATGATTAATAATAGTAAAAAAAAATTCATGAAAATATCAAAGGGTTGGTCAATCAGGGACGACCAATGTACTCTTATTTAGGATTCTATATTTAATATAATCATTGTTTGTTAAATATTTCTTGTATCTTATAAATTTTTAATGTATGAAAGGGGAGATACAATCTATGGAGTGTATGTACTAAAATGGAACTAGTGTAAAATTTGAGTAAAGATACTTGATGTAAAATGAATATGAACTATTGAAATTCAAATATGGAATTAGATTAAACAGGTGCTGTTACACAACAATTATATTTTTAAAATATGGAATAAGATGTTATGTTCTATGAAAAAGGTATATTAGAAAATTAATAGCCTAGTTTAAAAATTAATATATATCAATGTTACACATTAATGGAAAATATTTCCATGTCACATAAATATGGAAACATTAGTGGCATTTAATAGATGAAGTGTTATTTTTCCATCGAAATAGTATAGATATAGAGGGTTTAGAAACACTCAGGGTAGAGGATTACTTATTTTTTTTATAAAAATGTGTTATCAACTAACGGATTTCAACCTACCAGGATGTTCGGAGAGAAATTCCATAACATGTTGTCTTCTAATTTTTAAGATGACTCAACATCTTAATTCAGATCAATAATCAGTGCCAATGATCAATTTCATTCCAAATAAAACAAATTAGGTTAATTTGGTGATAAGAACTGAAAGAGATATATCCACATATTAAAAAATATTCTTTTAATGCAATGATGTAACTAAAACTATTATAATCCATTTATATACATGGGTATAATAGACATAATTATTGTTTGTTGGATTATTATCTTGATTCCAATAAGTGGTTTTTACTCAATAGTCTTAGATGACATGTCAATGATTCAATTTCATTTTTTAATTTCACATGGAAAAATATTTTAGTAGTTTATAGCTACATAGAAGAATATAAAACAAATTTTGACGAGTGATAAAATAATCAAATCATCAATATGATTCTAATTCAATGAATCAAATCAATAATATAAAATAGTTGTCATTTTTTGAGGCCTTCTTATGTCATCTTAATTTGTATAATAGGATAAGAATAAATTTATAACCAATATGGGGGAGTAATATCTATTTTTATTGGATAAAATAATTTTCGTCCTATCAAAAATTAGACGATATGATACTCATAGATATTTGAATAAGGGGGAGTAAATTCATAAATGATGGAATCCCCTATTTAATTCTATATAAAATGGGTACTCTTACCTTATCTCTATAATTGTTATCTATTATGATAATTAATTCAATAAAAATCATAGAAAGAGATTTTCACATTACATGGAAATATAATAATGAAATCAAATATCACATTATAGATAAAAAATTAGACCATGGGTGTGTGAATCTCGGGTATGTTCATACTGAGCTATTGGTTTTCATAATCCTAATGAAGGCCTTACCAAAAAAATGTGTTTAAATAGAATCAAAAAAATATTACTGTTCAGTAGACTCCATGATCGTGAATAATTTGGATCTAAAACCCCATCTCTCTAATAACACAATTTTTTGTCTTTTGGGATCATTGGAATTTTTTTTGAATATTTCATTATAATTGTAGTGGGAGAAGAAAATAAAAGAAAAGTGATATAGTGTGAGTTTCAAATATTAATTTTAAGAAATGTATCTATCAGTGAATTAAACATATCCAATATAGTTACCTCTTGGTTCATTATGTAATAAGTTGAGTTAATTTTGTTAAGAAGTGATCTCGATGCCTTTCAATGTTCAATATTGTTGTATCAAAAAGGTTTCATGTGGATGGTCTACGAATTACGTGTCTCATTAATGAAAATT
The DNA here is from genome assembly GCA_963277665.1 of Viscum album. Lineage (NCBI taxonomy): Eukaryota > Viridiplantae > Streptophyta > Magnoliopsida > Santalales > Viscaceae > Viscum > Viscum album. The sequence goes on from OY728122.1 coordinate 1,187,140,966, forward strand.
TTGTAAAATTATTTTTTCTCCCATAGATATAAAATCGTGTTGTCTTACAATATGTACTAGGTAAGTCCATGATCAAAATTTGGGTTTGAATAAGAAAAACTAATTCCATGTATATAAATGTTCAGTAAGTTGGTTTTCAATGTCTATAACTAATGTAAACTATCCCAAAGGGGGATAATATTAGAAAAAATAAACCATTTTTGATATTTAGGGTTGATTATGATTGTAAATAATGTTAATTTTTTTAAATAATTCTTATAACATCATTATAGAAGAAATGTGTGTGTGAATATCTTATCTCACAGAGTGAGAAATTTGTGATATAATAGATAGAGAATGTCTGATCTCACAAAGTGTGATTGTATGAACTGATCTAATGGTAAAATAATTTATAAATAGATATCATGGAGAATGAATATCGAAATTGGTCTCAAATATTTCAATTTTTTGAAATCAACTCATAGACATATAATGATTGAAAAAATATCATTGAGCATGACTATCTAAACTGATATCATGTGGAATGAATGTTATAGCTAATCATGTATATCATGAATGTAAAAATTGATCACAATATATGATCATACTGGGTCATCAAACCGAGTTCATAATTCAAATAAATTCAAGTGAATTATTTTTATAAATTTTAAACATGTCCGTATTTATATTATAATGATGGAAGGATATCACATAATTCCCTCCTACAATCTGTGTGAGTAAATTAAGATGTTCGGGTGAGATTACAGAGTGTAAATGAAAAAAACTTATGAATTTCAACAAATAATTTGAATCAAATGAATATTCCACATGTTTTTTAAATTATATCATATAGGATATTGTTAATTGTATAATGAAAAAGAAATTAGGAATAATTCAGATGTCATGGAATCATTTAAAATCAAATGGCCATAAGAATGTATTGGGGTCTCATGATGGGATATTATGAACACCTGGAGACAATATCAATTAAAACTCATGATTTTCATTATATATTGTGATGATAAATGATTCAAAATACATTATTTATAATTTTCCACATGATGTTATCATGTGTCACCCTCAATTAAAATCTAGTTGACCTCATGTCCCACGTAAATGATATAGTAGGTTTTCATGTGAAGCAATCACCTAAAGCGCTTGATGCTGATAGATGATGCAGCGAAATGGTTGGATATCCATGATTTTGGAAGACAATCTTGGGTAATTTCACCTATAAATTAAATGTGAACTATCATTATGGGGGTACATTATTTTCCTTGACATATTTATCAAATGAAATGTTTAGTTTTGGGGTATGGTGTAATGGAAAATAGTATTTGCAATCAGAATAGAGTAAGTGTTTATCATTATTAGAATAATGTATTGATAAATAATCCAGAAATATTAATAATAATAAATTTTATTAGGAACTATTCTTGAAATGGAATCTTGATAAGAGAAGTATGTACGGGGTATTTTTAGACATAGGTAGTCTTGTTGATACCACATGATTCACATAAACTGAAAGTGATCTAACACTAGAGTCACATGATTTTCATATACATAACAATTTCATGAAATCAATATGAATAACGAAACATATTTTACTCTTTAGTAATATATAAAATTCTCATAATACGTGTGAATATAATCGAGTTTCATGATATGAGTGATTATAATAGTCTTTCTGTCCATTAGAATAGAATATAGTCGTGTGATTCAATGTAGAAGAACAAGATCTCGTGGACCAGACTCATGGTAGTATCTCATGCATGATTATTCACTTTTATATCACACAAGGGTTATACAACAAAATCTCAAGAAATGGGTTATGCACTAGGATATTATGCAACATGTTATGTTCTAGGGTATTGTATACAAGTATCATAGTACGGTTTTCCAAAAGGGGATACAAACCACGATTAACTGGGAAAGTAAAATTTTCATATCTAAATTTATAATTAGAAGAAGAATAAGTATATTTGAGGATATATGTAATCCTTATATATTTATAGATAATTTTTATTCCCAATTACATATAATGTAGTGAATGGAAGACTTGTATTATACAAATATTAATCCTATAGCGAGGAAAATATTATATGACCATGTAATGAAATGTGGTGGTTGAAGGGATATTTACATCAGTGATAGGAAAGATAATGCGATGTTCAACTGAAACTATGATACATATAGTGAAACTCATAATAATAGAATATATTGACCATTTCTCGAGCTTCCAATTATGTTCATTATAAACTAGTCAACATACAAGGGTAGTGTGATGGGAGTGATCCTAGATTGCTAGTTAATCTACCCAAAACATTATAAGGGATTTTTTCGTAGTAATGTGTAACCTAGACTAAGGAAATATCATCCCTATATTCATATCTCATAATTTCTAAAAAAAATTTGATGTATATCCTCCCAAAGATTTTGGAATGATAGAGGTCGAAATGAGAGAATAAAAGGTATTTTAAAATAAATAAACATAGGATCAGACAATATTATCACATGTTAAAATAATAACTACATTGAAAATGGTGTTATTCTAAAAAATATGGTTATGGTGGGAATTTGAGTAATAATTTTTTGGTGGTGAAAGTGGTTCAATATAATGACGGAATTTACATTTCTAAACATTTCCCTTTAGTATTAATACATACTATCATTTGGATGATATTTATATTATTTTATTTTTATAGATTGCATCTATGGACTATGGATGTTAATGATTAATTCATTCATGGTGATATATTGGAGGAGGATAATATGATGAATATACATGGTATTGTGGACTACTGGAACGAGAACATTTTATGTGATGAAATGGTAATTCATTATGGATTTATACAAGATGTAGGATATTGGAACTCTAAAATAATTTCATTTTTTAATTAGTAGGGTATCCTAAACTATATGTACAATCATTTTTATCACTATAAGTTGATTTAGTATGATATATTTATCATCCAAAAATTATATTTGGATGACATGATCATGTATAATATAAATAATATAATTAATCAAGTGGAAATTACAGGATTATATAAAATATACTATTAAATAGATCAGATTTAGTCTATTAAAATCACACGTATACATCTTGGGTAAGATATAAATACCATATGTTTGGTATTGTCATAAATTTAATTAAACTGGAAGGTCATTATGTGACTAGGAATGATTAGATAAAAATTTGTGTCAACTTTATTTGAATAAATCTTCATGTTTTTGAAATAAATAATGCATAAAATGTGGGATGTTTTTGTCAATATAGAGAATATTATTTTCTATATGATTTATATTTGGTAAATTTTAAAGTGGTATATAAAATACATGGAACATCATTTTTATGGGAATTCATAGTCATGTTCATGAGATTTCATTAGAGGAACTCATTAAAACTGGGATATGGATTCGATTAGATGTCTTGTCAAAAGAAGAAAAATAATATGAATAGAAATTGATTTTAAATTATTGGGTTATTTTCTTAAAAATATTGAAGGAGATACATACTATTGGATGAGTACAATAGTATTTTTGATTACTCTTTTGTAGAATCTTGTGGGATGAATGTCAATATTATATTTAGTTGTACAATTTTTTATAATAGATGTGGAATATGTCATTGTCAATGAGGTAAAGAATGAAGTTATTTTTTAATGTGGTTTTTAGAAGATTTAAATATATGTTAATGGTGTTTATTTATACTTTTTTATTATTGGAGTGTAATTAATTTCTCTATGTATCTTGTGCCTTGGTTATGAACATTGAATATTAAAATGAAATACCGTTTCATAATGATGATGCTCAAAGATTAGGTATAACATATTTGGACAAATTATTTTAGTAAAAACATTATTATAAGTACACCATGGGTTTTCTAATACCTTAAGGATTTATGATATATTTCAATTTAAATAAATTTTGACTACATTCGTTACTACTACCCTGAGATTAATCTTTTCGTGATATAGTTATTAAAAAAAATAATTATTGTGGTAGCTTTCATCTAACCATTTATTTTGGGGTTATTAAAATATACACCAAAATAATGAAATTTTATTATTTTTAGTGGTATAGAATAGATTTATTTGATATCAATTACTAGAAAATTGAATGTAAAAAAATTGAATATTTTCATAAAAACTACTTATATCCATGCAATGTGAATTTATCTTAATAAATAAAATTAATAATTATTTTGGAATGATTTTAATGAAATTGATTTTTTTAGTTAAATTTAATTTTTTAACATTAACCAAAGGATTTTAAGTGGATTGAGATTAGAAATATTTAGATTTATAATAAAAATACATTTTTCTAAACCAATATTTAAGATGTGTTTTGGGAGAATATATTAAAATTGGTTTCAATTTATTCCATAAATTTAACCTAGAAAGATGGATTCATTTTATGTAATCATAAATTTAAAGCATAAAAAATATATCCCACCTTGTTTTTTCATTTTTAATAGTTATATTGGTGAATACATGTCACCTCAGCATTTGTATGATGTGTAAGATGAGGTTTAAACATTGAGATAATATCATTAAATATTTAACCCATTAATGTTATCCAATTCTATGAGATGTTCATAAAAAATACACCATAAATATGAAATTATTTTAATTGTTATCCCACATCAATTTACTATTACATTTGTATTATACTAAGAAAATTATAATTACAAAATCAAATAACATTAATTTAATTTCAATTGTATATTTCATTAGGATAAAAGATGTCAATTGGAATATAAATTTTTTTTCAACTAAAACAAAATTTTATTATTTGATTTTATTTTTAATTTTATGTGATGTTATAATAACCTAACACTCTAATACATCATAGATTTATTGTTTGTTCAAGACATAGAAAAACAATGTGAAATTATTTTTATAACAATAAAATTCATTTTTTCATTAAATTTTGTTTTTTATGAAATGATTAATAAATTATTATCTACAAATGATGTCAAATATGATTATATTTTAATTCTACTTCCATCGTGACTACATTTAATGCTTATTGGATTAACAATCATAGAAATTTCATCAATTATATTTTCTATTAAATAGTTTTTTAATTAATATTTTAAAAAGATCATATAAAGGAAAATTATGATTCTATTTGGTCATTAATTTTATTAATGGACCATTTGGAGCCATCTTTTCAAATAGATGAAAATTTTGGAACCCACTAACTAAAAAATTATGTTACCATGGTTGATGATATATATGGTTAATGAGGGAGTTAAACCAAAATATAAGTTCTAAAATGAAACATATACAAATCTAAGTACCCTTAAATGAATAGATTTAGAAATTATAATGTTTTAAAAAAATTCCATTTTGTAACACAATACAAGAATATAATATATATTATATTAAAATCTCATAGGTAGTTCCATGTGTGTGCATTCACACATTTTTAAAATGGTACCACATGTCCTTCATTATTAAAAACATTTTATCATTCTATTTTTATAATAACTACCATAATATAATCATATATTTGTTTCCCACATCCTATAACTAATATATTTTCAAAAATACCATCCTTTACTTGCTTAAGGTATAGGCCAAGGGCTTTTTCTCTATAAAGAAATTTAAAACATAAATGGGTAAATTCAATTTTTTCATCTTATAAATCATATCAATATATGGTTTCCCTTAAAAATAATTTAATATGTTTATTAAAAATATATAATTGTTATTATAATTGTGGAATAACCATTAATCATGACTTATGCATCATGTGGGTAATGAAAACATTTCCTCTATGTACATATTCACCACCACCTCCATAAAGGGTTTCATTTCATATTTCTTCATCACATTATTTTTAAGGTTTTAATGAAATATTTACATAATAATTATTATATTACATTTATAATTAAATTTTAAATTATTATTTTTTTGCATCAATTTTCAAGTTGGAATATCACATATCAGTATGTATATACTATTATCTCAATCAAATGATATAATTCATTTTTAATCATTCACTACATCTTAATTGGGTTTATTGAGAGATATGAATTTTATATAACTACCTAAAAGTAGAATTACATACCCCATTATTTAGTTATAGAAAAAGCACTATTAACTGGGTTCTTTAAAAACATTTTTATCATTTTTTAATGGCGTCAATAAAAAATCTAAAAAAAGAACAATTGATGTAATTCCTTTGTCAGGCATTGTAAAATAAAAATGATAATGTCTCCCCCCTTTAACACTTCTAGTAAAATTGTTCTAATAAAGTGTTCTCCTAATCAGAGCTAGTAATAAATCACCAATGAAATGGACTTTATCTTTTTTAGTAAATAAGAGCTTATAAAGACCCCATATGTTAGTGTTGATTTACTACAAATGGTATATATCATATTTCAAAAATATTTTTTTATTAATAATAATATAATAACATATTATTATATTTATACTGATATAAATATTATATATAAATAAATTTTAAATACATTTTTAAGAAGGGTTATTTAGAATATACAAATTATATATATGATATTTAGATAAAATATATTGTAAAATAATTTAACTTTTTTTAAAAATAATTTTTTTATTATTATTTTTGAGTAATTGTCATTTAATAACATTTTGAAGATTAGAATAAATTTTTTAATAAATGATCTAACCTAAGATAAAAATATAACTTGATCATCAAACAATAATAACTTTTAATTTGATTGACTGTTTGGGTTTTACCACATCTTAAGTAGAATTATAAGTTTAGATTTAAGCCCTATCCATGGAGGGGACCCCATCCTATATTTTTTGAGGCAATAAATGGCCCATAAGGCCTCCAAAACAATGATTTTAGTTAGGTAACCCCAATTTTTCAACATTCAATTGATTTTATTCCTTGTTTGTGGGGGTATTTTCCAATTTTTAAATGAATACTTATTTAAGTCCATTTTATAACATTCAAATTATTATTATGGCTTTGAAAATTTACCATTTTTTAAAGGATTTGAGTTATTGATAATCAAATATATAACAATATATATATATTTATTTATTCATATATTCAAACATAAATATTTTAATTTCATAATTACATATTAAAACATATTTTCATATAAAATATATTTCTCAACATATAATCCTTTTCTACACGAAATGTAATATCGATTTTATTTAAATTAAAAATGAATAAATATTGAAATACCTATAAAATTAACATATATAAAATGCATATATATATATATATCAATGTGTGTGTGTCTATATTGACACACACACATAGATATATAAATATATATTTCAACATGTTCTAATAAATGTATATAAATTTGAAAGTACATATATTTAAATCAATATAAAAATGTATAATTATATTTATAGATATGCACACATATATATATTTTATTTATTTATTTATAACACAATCAAAGACAAAAAACTTATTTTATGTATGTTTTTAAAAATATACAATCATATATATATATATATAATATATATATATGAATAAAAATGTAAAGAAATATATAAAAATGAATATATATGTCATAAAATAAAAAAAAATATATGTGAGTGGAAAAAGAGATGGTCTGTGAGATTGAGGTCTCATGCTTGAATCTCACTATAGGTCAGATCGTGTGCGAGTGACAAAAATTATTTAAAGCACTAATAAATGGGGGTGTACTACTAAATTGTGTGGGGGGGGTGGAGTGATCTTAAAGGGGTAGTAGAAGAACTAATTATGTGGACCAGGTTCATAAATTTATAAAAAATATATAATTTATCCTCCATTAAGATCTATTATTAGTTTTGTTAAAGGGGCCCTTTAGCAACTCTAAAATAATTATTCTTAAAGGGGCACTTTATTTGTGCAAAGAAAACCCTGTTAAAAGTGTAATTTAACATAATGAAAAAGTGATGATAAATGAGATAATTATGATCTCTTTTTTTCACTTATAAAGGAAATATTTGTCATTTCTTTTCCATCACTATTAATACCCTAGTGCTTTTAACCATTCTTTGGTAGTTGGAGGTTATTTAGTAATGATAAAACAATGTTATAGACTTATGAAAGACTTCTTTTGTAGTTGTGATTTCAATAAATTATTATTTATAATGTACTATAGAATTACTAAATTTTATACTCATTACTTGAAAAATATTATTATGATAATGTAAACATGACCATTATATCGATACTAGGGCATCCTATTCGAAATATTCTTGAAAAATGATGTAGTTATCACCCCTGACATTTATTTTCATGAGGAATTAATTATAAATGTGTTATTAGATATTTCATGTATATCATGTATGATTTGATATGTATGAGTTCGTTTTAGGACTTAATTCATAATAAATCTATATTTTTATATATGTATTTATATTAATCAAAATGAGACATGACTAAAGGGTTCACATAAAAATTTATTTTCTTTTAGTTTTTTCTATGATAAATTACCATTGTGGAAAATTTTATTTAAATTATCCATTAATCCATATATAACTAAATAACAGATTTCTATTCCAACAATTTTTATGTTTAATATAATTTTTCCTGCTTGGATATTTAAAATGATATTGGCATTTTCTTATAAAAATCCATCCTTATTTCAACATTCATCGATAAGATTTTTCATTCATGTATTCAATTATTAAAATTGAATAATAAAAATATCATTTAAAAAATGAAGCCTTTTAAAATGGAATTTTATCTACCATAAAATTCATTTTCGATTAATTTAAATGGAATAATGTGAAAAAAATTTATGAAAACATTTTTCACTAATTAAAATTATCTAAACTGAATTATATCATTTAACATATAAAATATGTATGAATTTCCCATAATCATGACTCTTAATTCATCGAATTTATGATTTCATGTATCCTTGGTCATTTTCAATGGAATGAATTTTTTTAATCATCATGTAATTTTTAGATAAACTTTTATAAAAGTAAAATTTTTTTTTTTTTATAATTTCAATGAAATTTCTGAATGATATTTTAATGTTCCTCTTAAGTTTTATATTCATAATTAAAGGATATTCAAGATTTAATAAGTTATGATCATATGATACCATGAAATTTATATCATCGAATGTATTATGATGATTGTTAATTTATAAAAAACATTTCATTTCTATAGCTTAATTATGTTTTGATGGGAATTTATAAAAACTATATATTTTCCATTGGTAATAAAATAATTGAATAATCAATATTTTTTAATCATTAAGAAAAATTATATATGATTTGATTTATTTTGATTTATATCCATTATAACCCACCAATTAATTAGATAAATTATTAAATCAAGAGAGAAAATTATGTGAACTATTTAAAAGGGCTCTATCCCCTATATGAAGTAAAAAGGTAAGATAAATCTATAATGTAATGGGAAACAATTTTTTTTGACATATTCTGTATGATATGTTTTTCTAGTATTTATCCATAATGGTTCCATAATTTTCTTACTCGTTAATATGATTTTTATAAGAACTTATGAATCCGGATTGGTATTATTTATGATTCACCAATCATGTCACAAAAAAATATTTTATTCCTTGATTCATGATTCTGATCTATAAAATATTTGTTATGAATTTCTATTGATAATTAATTTTCATATAACATTATACTCATGAAAATATTTATTATATTTTATTATTGATATCTCCCAAAATTACCCTTAATTATGATATGAGATCAAACATTTTTATGGATAAAATTTTCCCTATGTAATGCAGAATATTACTCCATTGGATTATTCTACAAGTAAAACATATATAAATAGTTTTATTTTAGGGGGTAAATATTTTCCATATATAGGGTGTTTTTGTATCTTTTAATAAGTTACACTAAAATTTAATATTTAATATATATATATATTTTTCATATATATTAAATATTAATTGACATTATTTAATATGAATGTAGGTTAACCTTTAGAAGCTATTGTCTTAATATAGGCCTTGTTTAGTTATTTCTATATGTTATATTATTATGAATATTTGTTTAAAATATAGAAAAATATATTTTAAACATAATGAGAATTAGGATTAACCTTATGAGTTCATGATTCATAATAAGGATTCATATTAAAGGATTTATTTGGAATTCAATTTTTTTTATCTGATTACTCACACTTATTATTGTATCATGTCCTAGAAACATATTTTTTTGGTTATAATATGTTCCTCTAACCAGAGTGAATTTGTCAGAAATGAAATAGATATAAATCAGAATGATTTTCCCCTTGAGAAATCAAATGATATTTATGCTCTAACAGAGAGTCTTGTTGAAATGATCCATATTATTTTTCTAGACATGAATCATACTGAGAATATTAATAATAAAAGGAGAGAAAACTATAATTTAGAGTCCTTCATATGGATGTATATGTTGTGTTTTAGTGGTTCTTATGATCCAGTAACTCTGAATATATGGATCTAGGCCATTAATAAAATATTGTATAATCTCTAATGCCCAGAACATTATCTAGTCAAATTACATATTTATCATTATGAATGTGATTCACAATAATGGTGGAATAACATTATTTACATAACATAAGAGAATTAAATTAACTCCAAGTAATGGAATATTTATATGAGGATAATTTTTACTACTACACACACAAAAATGGATTACTAATTCAATGATAATTAATAGTAAGATAATGAATGATTTTTTATCTATGAGAAAATTTTTATAATGCGTGTATGTTATGCATCTATTATAATAATCAGTGCTGAGTGAGAAACTTGACGATTATTTTATACCTTAAAACCAAGTCACCAAAATGTGATATCAATAAGAGAAAATAATTATTATGATGATATTATTCTAGGATAACTAATGGAATATATTAATTTTACTGATTCCAATCATTCCTAAAGATTTGAGAAGAAAAAGATATTAGATTGTCCTGAATACTAAATTAAATGACATGGAGGGATAAAGTTCAAGTCACCTATATTCCATAAATTTGGTAAGCATCACCGAGGTAACTATATGAATTGAATAAGGTGGTACTTTATATTTTAATGGGCAAGTAATATACTACATAAATACTTAATGGTGGTTAACTGGCTAGTTGATATAGTTTAGTAATTGAATATGGATTATAATACCCTACCGATACTTCAATTCTTACATTTCAAGAAGTATAGTAATTATTAAAACCAATTCATGATGTTTAATGAAAATGGTGATGATTTTAATCTATAACCTCTTAATGTAAATAAAAAATGGCTACATCCTTCCATCACTATTACTGAAGTGGGTTATGAAAATGATATGGTGATTTTTAAACTTATCGTAAAATATAGAATATATAATGTATAATGTGATTATTTATAACAATTAATTTTTATCTATCGAATATTCTACGGGTATCACATTTGAAAAAATAAATTCTTTGTTTAGTTATTTTGGGATTGTCTTAATGTTACAATGATATAATATCGAGTATATAGTTCATCACTAATTGAAATTTATGGGATTACACTTCATGAATATCTTGGGATTCTCCCTCCAGTTGAATTATTATAATTCCATGAATGGATTGTATTTAATTATATTGATCCCATATAAATTTTGATATATTTAAATGTGAGTTTCATATTCATAATGATCCTATGATAATATTTTATTTGAAAATGAAAATGAAATTATAATGGAATATAATTATATCTTTTGGGTTATTATTTTTAACCACAAAGGGTTTTTATCTCATATTGTTGTAGAGAAAATAAATGTGGATTAAATTTCAATTGAAATGTAGCCTTTTATGTGTTTATAAAATTGGTTCCCTATAATATTTTGAATCATGCTGTTCTGTTTAGAAAATACCTCATACCTAGTTTTATTAATGTACCACAGAATATATTTATAATTTCCATGATTGTGTACCCAAAAGTAATGAATAATATTTTGGAAAATATAAAAAATATATTCATATTCATATGCATTTTACTTTAGGGTTAACCTACTCATTTTTATATAAAAACGGTGGTCTATTGCATTTTCTCATTAATTATTATCCACAATTAATGATCATTATCTATAAAATGTTTCACCTAACCCATATTGATTATTATTTTTTAATAAATTTGGAGGAGGTCAATATATTTAAAATGTTGACCTTCATCATGGAAATAATAAAGTGAGTTAAAAGATTATCTCCAACCAATTACAACCATCAATAAGTAGTTTTTTCATTATGAATTTATAGTGTATCTATTTAGATATTATAATTAACTTTTTAATATCTGGGATTATATGAATAATGTTATTTTAGATTAACATCATCATTTTATGGAAGTCCAAAAATATGATATATTTTTTTATAGGGTGATAATGTAAATATTCATATGATATTTATGATGAATAACCTGTATAAGGAGGAGTTCTATGGTAAATATACATTCATTTTATTATTTCCCTTTAGAAAAATTCATTCAAAATTTTTACAATCTCACATGACATTATATTTCAGGATCCTTCAATGGTTTATGTTTAAAAAAATTTCTAAACAAACCACGATAACCCAGATACATTTTATTCATTGGTTGGATGATTTTATTGACTGGTTATGATAGATTTATCTGGATTATCTAATCCACCAAAATAGTATCCCCTTAAGGGAGGTATATTAAAATGGATATGTCATGTAGAAAATAAATTCATATAGATAGATATATAGTTAGTAAATGAACTTCTCTATACAACATCATATAGAGGATAAGTATTTTTAATCCACAAAGATGATTTAATGAAGGGATACATATGTTTCTATATTTACTATAATATAGTAAAAACATTTTCATCTTTTCAATATAAAATACATACAAAATAATAACTAATTCATTTTTTCATGATGGAAGTGGTAATTTTGGAAAATAATATATTAATAAAATATATTTATGGTTAATAGTGATATTCATAAGTATCACATAATATTTATGTATGTATTTCCTGAAAAAATCATCAATATTCTCCTAAGAATATGTCTGGGGTTTGTTAAATATTTTGAATTCCCAATACATACCCACCATAAAAATGTAAACATGATGGAAAATAATTTTTCTTAGAAGAATGAATCTGGTTTTCCCATTATAATAGTTAACGGAGAATATGATAATGATATAAAAATATATAAGAAAACGAAAAACAATAATGAGTTTAACTATGATTATAATGAAATTAAAATAATTTAGACAAAAATATGTCATCATACAAGTAAAATTTAAATAAGTCAGTTTTTGATTATTCCCATAGATGCCTATTTTATATTCGTTATATAAGATTGAACATTTATTGATAAATGAAACAATATGTATGGTGAGGTATTATGTAAATGTTGATTGTAAAATATATATACCAATTCCCGATAAGATATCATGTTGATGTAATGAGAAGAAATTATAATGTTATGTTACCACCATTAACCATATATGAATTAAAATTCAAAAACATGACAATAGATTATTTTAATGGTCTCCAACAAATATCTAAAGAGAATATTTATATTTGGGATCTATTCTATTATCTAATGTAGTCACTAAATTTAGTTTCTATAAATGATTATTTTTCTATTGATGAATGTATATGAATATATATTAATAATGTGTTGAGATTTCTTATAGTACCACTCTAAATTCTATCATATAATGAAATGTTATTTGCCTCATATTTCTGGTTAATTCATCAGTTGTATTTGGCTATAGTCTTAAAATTTAGTGTATCGACCCGACCCCGGGTGCCACGCAACGGGTTCCCCGAGCCCGGTTCGCCACGTGACCTCAAGCACATTTTCCCAAATGCGAGAGGCTGAAGACTAGCAGTGAGGGCCCAGGTCTGATAGTGGGGAAACTATGCCCTCATTTGTCAAAGTGAAGCGCAGCGAAATACAAAATAAAACATACAACAAATAGTGGAAGCAGTAAACATACACAACTGAAATAACTACAATAGTGGATATAACCAATAGTATATAACTGATGATACTACATTATTCAAGTTCTAAGAAAATAGCCAGAACATGTTATACATCAATACTGTACAGCAGAAAATAGAGTACAACAAAGCAAGAAAAACAGCTAGCAGTGGCATCGCGAGCCTAGGCTCGGTCCCATGCCCTCCTACTCCTCAGCAACAGTCAAGTACCTGTATAGGTACTCTTGCCCCTATCTACACCTGCAGCAACGTAATCTGTTTGGGTCGAAAAGTGTGACCCAAACAGGGTGTGAGAAATATATCTCAGTAGGCACCCACCAAAGGCTCGTGCTCAACTGTGTGTAAAACATGCATCAAGTGTATAGTAGTAAAATGCAATAACTAAGAAGTACTCAAAAGTAACTAACATAATAGTTAAATTTCCATTTTATTATTAATTTAAATCCTTTAATTTAGTAACATTTTTGTGCTCAACAGTACCAAGCCCTCAGGCCAACTAGAACCGTGCCCTCAAGATAAAATAGTAACCACGCCCTCAGGCTTTCCCTCAGGCCATATAGAATCCAACCCGCAGGTATTGCCATCAGGTGTAACAGAAATTCTCGCCCTCAGGCATACGAAGTGTCACCCTCAGGAACAGAAGTCAAGCCCTCAGGCACGAAAGGTTTCCCTTAGGCGGAATAACGATAGCCCTCGGGCTAAAACAGTCACGCCCTCAGGCCAATCACAACAATTCCCTCAGGCTAACAGGTTTCCGGGAAATGCCCAACATATCAAAATGCAGTAAACAAGCAATTTCTCTCAAGGAAATTCTACAATTACTACATCTAAGGCATACCCTCGGGTATCCTGGCCAAACGGAAAAATAGAGGAACACACCCCTCGGGATTGTCATGGATCCAAGAAATGATCCCAAATAGCATTTCATTATCACAATTTAATCACCTATTCAATTATAGGAATTAAATAGAGAAACGACCTCAGGCACACGACACCCCAACATGGGTTTGTGGCACGAAAACGCACAAAAACGCACTACAATTGGAAAATAAACACAAAGCCAACAAACGCTATACCCGAATGCCGACTCCAGAAACACCCAAGAATGGAGTAGATCTGATGAACAAAAAAACTCATTCAAACGTAAATAACATACATTAGTAGAAGAATTGGCAAGAATGGTACCAGGAGGAGGAAGGGCTTACCCATGCAGTTCCAACGAAATCGTCCGAAGCCGAATCAGATTCCAGACGAACGCCCGGTGGATCTTCAAAGATCCGACCTCCTCCTTTGGCTCCAAAACGGCTCAAGTGCCTCCTCTACTAAATGATGAGGCTACTGCCTGTTTTAAGATGAAAAAACAAAGTACATGGCATGTACTTCAAAGTACACGACATGTACTCCTTTCATTCAACTGCTCAATTGGCGGCACTGCCACATTGTTCATTTGTCGACAAGAGTACACGACATGTACTCCCAAGTACACGGCGTATACTGCCCCCCAACTGCCAGCGACTCCACCGCCTTCCTTTTTAACCTGCCGACTGACTGCACGGCGTGTAAAGGACCACTATACGGCATGTAGTCTGATCCTACCCCCTTTGTCGCCAGCAAGGCTACACGCCCTGTGTACTTATCCCAACACGGCCAAAAGTACACGGCGTGTAGTTTCAAAAATTTAGGATTTTTCCCCATTTTCCATATTTTCTCAAAAACACTTATGGAAAAGGAAAAGGAAAAGGAAGAAGCCGATACCTTGAAAATAAGAACCGGGTTCTTACAAACTTCCACCCTTATAGCAATTCTTCCCCGAATTTCCCTTCCATGGATGGAGAAGAATAAGCTCAGAACAACTCTGGACACTGAGCATGTACATCGGCCTCCTGCTCCCAAGTATCATCCTGCACTTGGCCATGCTGCCATAGCACCCGTACGAGAGGAACTGATCGGCCTCAGAGAACCTTCGTGCTCCTGTCAACGATACGTATCAGATGCTCCTCAAAGGACGCATCATGCTGAAGCTCATCCTCCTCAGGCTGAAATATGTGAGAAAGGTCTGAATGATAGCAATGTAACTGAGACACGTGGAAGACGTCATGCATGGCTCAGTACCGTTGTGGTAACTGCAACCGATAGGCAACCAGCCCGACTCTCTCCAGAATCTCGAATGGTCCCACATACCTCGGTGAAAGCTTACCCTATCTCCGGATCCGATTGTGTCCCAGCCTCGGCGAAACAAGAAAGAAAACCTAATCCCCGAACACAAACTCCAAAGGTCGTCTACGGTGATCAACATAAGACTTATGAAGAGACTGCGCGGTAGCCATTCGCTTCCGAATGAACTAGACCTCCTCAGATGTCTCCTGCACAAGCTTTGGTCCCAGTAAAGCTGCCTCACCTGCCTCTAACCAGCACAAAGGTGATCGGCATGGCCTACCATATAATTCCTCGTATGGTTACATCTCAATAGTTGCCTGAAAACTATTGTTATAGGCAAAATATACTAAGGGTATATGATTCTCCCAAGAGACCCCAAAGTCTAGGATGCATGCACGCAACATGTCCTCAAGCACCTGTATCATCCGCTCTAACTGGCCATCTGTCTAAGGGTGGTATGCTATGCTCAGAAGCACCTGTGTACCCAGCGCCCTCTGAAAACTCTGCAAAAAACGAGACGTAAAGCGGACGTCCCTATCTGAAACGATAGAACGAGGGACCCCATGCAGACGTATGATCTCTCGAATATACAGCCTTCCGAGATCGTCCACACCAAAGGACTCCTTGATCGGAAAAAAGTGAGCTACCTTTCTAAGTCTGTCCACAACAACTAACACGACGTCATTGCCACGAGGTGACCTTGGAAATCCCGTCACGAAATCCATCGCGACATCATCCCATTTCCATTCCAGAATGGACAACTGTTGTAATAGGGCAGCTGGTCTCTGATGCTCTGCCTTCACCTGCTGACAGGTGGAACACCTCGTAACAAAAATACTTATATCTCTCTTCATACCTGGCCACCAGTACTGACGTCTCAAGTATCGGTACATCTTCGTAACCCCAGGATGAACTGCCCAAGATGAAGCATTAAAAACTCCCTCATCAGCTCTTCGCGTATATCCCCTGGAACCCATACTCGTCCATGGAAACACAAAACCTCTTCGTCGCCTATCGCCCAACCGGGAGGAGGGTCCTCACTTGCCACCAATTCCCGTAGAACTAGGCCTTCTGAATCATATAGCTGCCTCATCCTCACTCTGTCCAGGAGGGTAGAAGTCACAGCTAACGAGGAAAGATAAGTCTTCCCCTGACTGTCATGCACCTCCAGATGCATCTCAGAGAATAAATACATAAGCTTCCACTCACCACTGGCCTCCTACACTGCCTGTATCTGAGTCTTCTTGCTCAGTGCATCGGCCACTGCATTACCTTTACCAGGTGTATAGGAAAGCTCAAAATAGAAGGATTGTAGGTACTCGACCCACCTTCTCTCCCTCAAATTCAGGTCACGCTGAGTAAAGATATACTTGAGGCTTTTGTGGTTGGTGAAAAAACCACAAAATGATCTCCCAATAGGTAATGTCTCCAACAACGTAAGGCATGAACAACTGCATCCATATCGAGATCGTGCGTCAGGTAATTCCTCTCATGTGGCCTCAACTGCCGAGACCCATACGCCACAACTTGGTCGCCCTACATCAAAACTGCTCCCAGCCCAATCCCTGATGCATCACAGTAAACTGTATAGCTCTTCCCCTGCTCTGGGAGTATCAGGATCAGTGCTGATGTTAGCCCTCCCTTCAGGTCCTGAAAAGCTATCTCACAAGCTTCTGACCAAATGAACTTCATACCCTTCTTAGTCAGACCTGTCAACGGTACTGCTAAGCGGGATAAGTCCTTTACGAAGTGTCTGTAGTAACCAGCCCGCCCTAAGAAACTTCATATCTCAAACACGTTCTTGGGGTGCTCCCAGGAAACTAATGCTCTCACCTTCTCTGGGTCCACTGCAACTCCTTCCTCTGAGATGATATGACGCAGGAAGTGAATCTGGTCCATCCAAAAGTGGCACTTAGAGAGCTTAGCATATAGGCGATGCTCTCTCAGTGTACTCAATACGATCTCAAGATGGGTGGCATGGTCGTGTCGAGTGTGAGAGTACACCAAGATGATGTCCACGAATACTACCACAAAAGAATCAAGATACAGATGGAAAACATGATTCATCAGAGCCATGAAAACTGCTAGCGCGTTCGTGAGTCCAAATGGCATAACTGTATACTCATATAGACCATACCTACTCTTGAAAGCTGTGAGAGGTATATCAGATGGTCTAACGCGTAGCTGATGATATCCGGATCTCAATTCAATATTCGATAACACTCGTGCTTCATGAAGTTGATCAAACAGATCATCTATCCTCGGCAAGGGATATCAGTTCTTAACCGTCAACTAGATCAGCTTATGATAATCCACACAATGTCTGAGGGTACCATCCGCCTTCTTCGCAAAAAGGACCGAAGAACCGCAAGGAGAAGTACTGGGTCGGATAAAAACCTTTTCCTGTAACTCCTCTAGCTGCCTCTTGAGCTCCTATAACTTAGGCGTGGCCATCCTATAAGGAGGAATGGACACTGGTGCTACTCTTGGCACAAGATCGATAGAGAAATCCACCTCACGCACCGGAGGTAGACCTGAAAAGTCATCCAGGAATACATCCCTGAAACGATCAACAACTGGAGAGAAATCTGTATGACAAGTCCCCTAGTCATCCAGATATAAGCTCAGAATCTGGGTTATGACTCCACCATGCCCATGATGCTCTGGTCCAGCTCGACTCGCCTGAACATCCCACTCTCCCTTGTATTTAAACTCCCCGCCCTCTGGTGATGTGAAACGCACCCTGGGACGATAGCAGTCTACAAAGTCTCGAAAGGGAACCAACCAGTCCATCCTGAGAATGACGTCATACCTCATCATCTCCAGGACATAGAGGTCCCAAAGGATGTGACACCCACCAACCTCAAGGGGGAACTCCTTGCACTGACGCACACCAACCGTCCTAGTCCCCAACAGAGTGTCTAGCATCAAGATATCAGATGAAGTAGAAACACCGAGCCCAAGGCTCTCCAAAACAGGTACAGATATAAAACTATGTGTAGAACCCGTATCAAAAAGTACTGGAGACAAGACAAAAGCTAATAGAATAGTACCTCTGACTGTCGAAGGTCTGAGATCCTGCTCCTGCTGGGTCTGTTGCACTGCATATGCTTTTCTAGTGCCGCGACCCTATGACATAGCCTGGCTACCCTGAGCTATCCCACCATGTTGCCTCTGAGATCCTGGTGTCTGGCTACCACGACCACGAACACCATCTCTGCCAGCACACCCTGACGTATTCCAGTTACCTGACTGGTAAGAATCCATTGGTCCTACTCCCGCACGCGGAGTCTGCACAGAACCCCTCTCAGTAGACACTAGTAGAAATGCCCTGGAAAAGCACTGAAGATGACCAATCTTGCCGCAAGCTCGACACTCCACTGGGTCTCGTGGACACTATGGCCTCTTGTGCCCATCTTTGCCACACTAGTAGCACCTGATAGGGCCACCTGAAGAAGCTGCATGGCTAGTACTGCCGCCCTGAGAGAAGTCCATCTGTCTCTTCCTCTTGCCAGCAGAAATAGTACCAGTAACTGGTGCTGAACCACCCTAGCCCACACCACTCGATTCCCTCATGTTACTCTCTGTAATCAACGCCTGGTTCACAATTGTGTGTATAGTAGGAAACCTGAAAACATTTTCCAGCACTTGGATGTCATACCGAAGACCATCCTCAAAACGTATGACTCTCAACGTCTCATCACCCACCAGCACAGGTGCAAAACACTGAAGCTCTGTAAAACGACCAGTGTAGTCCATCACCGAAATAGCGCCCGGCTACATATTCATGAACTCTCGAGATCTATCTTCCCTCAGCGTCTCGGGAAAGAAGAAGTCATAGAAGACTGCCTGAAAATCCTCCCACACCATGTCCCTGTGATGTTTTGACTGGGTGGTAACATCCCACCACCTCTTGGAGGAATCGCGCAACATGTAAGTCGCGAGCTTGACCCTCCGCCCTGGAGGCGTCTCAAGATTCTTGAAAATAGTATGCATCGATCCTAGCCAAGACTCTACAGCCTACGGTTTTCCATCCCCTGAAAACGTAGGCAGATGCTGCTACTGAAAGATACGTGTCAGCTCAGCCAAAGATGTGGCAGCCTGCGGTGCTCCCTGAAAGGTCTGCATGAACCGCAATAAGCCTTCACTAAACTACGCCTCCGCGCCTGTGTCCAGTATAATAGCTGGTGCCACATCTAGCTCTTCTGGTGGATCAACTGGTAGCCCATGGCCCACTATCTCTGGAGTATAATCGCCGCCGCTCTCCTGGAGAACAACTCGCGGTCATCTAGGCGGCATGACTTTACAAGGTCAAAAGCATGCCTCAGATTCAAGATTATCAAGAATAAAATGAAGGAACCAAAAAGGAACAAGAGTAAGAAGGCGTTTTAAAATTATCAAAACAAGACTACACGGCGTGTACACTAACTACACGACGTGTACTTGACTTCCTTTCCCCTGCCCGGGTCCTTCTACACGGCTAAGCCACATGGCTTCCGTTCGCAAAACTACACGGCGTGTATAATATCTACACGACATGTATGGTGTTATTTTTCAACTGCCTGTGTCGTCTGTGACACGACCAACTACTCGGCTTTACCACACACTGTGTGTTACACCCGTACACGGCTTGTACACCACCATGTTTCCCAGCCACACAGCTAATTACACACTGTCTATCCTTGGATAAGACTACACGCTGTGTCCCATATGTACACGGCATGTTCAGGGAAAGGTGACACCGGCCCGTGTTGTTAGTTACACATCCGAGTCCCCAGGTCACACTACACGGCGTGTCTATAATTGAAACGGCATGTTATGTCAAGGAGTTCACCAACCCGTGTTGTTAGTTACACAGTCGGACTCCAGGTCAATACTACACAGCGTGTATAAAAACTACACGGCATGTTTTACCCAAGCTCTTCCCCACCCCATGTCGTTGCCCACACGGTTTGTGAGACGGGAAGAGACTACACGGCGTGTACTCAGGGTACACGATGTGTACTCAAAATGTTCATTTTTCTTCCAGAACAGAAGAACATACACGACATGTATAAAATACTACACGACGTGTATACTGGGTTTCCGGACAGTATGCCTCAGAAACTTCTTCGAAACCCAGAAAATACTGAAAACAAAACCTATGTGTCAAATTCTAACCCGTGGGGGCCCATACACCCCAAGAATCAAAGTTTGACATCTTATTTATGTTATAACCAATAACTATTCAATGATCCACCAAATTCCGGTGAATGGGGCCCATACTCCCCAAAAACCAAAGTTTGGCGTCCATTCTATAAACAAGCTCAAACAATAATACCATATCACTAGGCAGGTATTTATCAAGCAGCTATCACAACAGCATGCTTTACTAGCACAACAAATATCACAAAAACATGTAAATTCTAATGCACCTACATGGCATGGAAACTATGCATGGCATGTGATATCTAGCATGTGCCTATATGATGCATGAGATGGAATACCCTCATCTCATCAGGTTGTAACTAAATAGAACCCACAGATAAAATATAACCATCACAATCCAAGTGCGTCACCTAACAGTGAAAATATATCAACTATAAAATTTCAAGTTAAAATAATGCAAAGTACGAGGTAGACTGGCTTTTCCCTGTACACGGGTTAGCTATGCCCGGGCACAACTTATTACCAACTACCGTTCGTCCATACTCTGACTACGGCTCCAAATAGGAAGTCAAAGAAAAAAACACCCTCTGATACCACTTTGTAACATCCCGACCCTGGGTGCCACACAACGGGTTCCCCGAGCCCGGTTCTCCACGTGACCTCAAGCGCATTTCCCCAAACACCAGAGGCTGCCGACTAGCAGCGAGGGCCCAGGTCTGATAGTGGGGAAACTATGCCCTCATTTTTCAAAGTGTAGCACAACGGAATACAAAATAAAACATACAACAAACAGCGGAAGTAGTAAACATACACAACTAAAATAAATACAGGAGTGGATATAACCAACAGTATATAAGTGATGATGCTACATGATTCAAGTTCTAAGAAAATAGTCAGAACATGTTATACATCAATACAGTAAAGCAGAAAACAGAGTTCAACAAAGCAAGAAAAACAGCTAGCAGCGACATCGCGAGCCTAGGATCAGACCCATGCCCTCCTACTCCTCAGCAACAGTCAAGTACCTGTATAGGGACTCTTTCCCCTATCTACACCTGCAGCAATGTAATCTTTTTAGGCTGAAAAGCATGACCCAAACAGGGTGTGAGAAATGTATCTCAGTAGGCACCCACCAAAGGCCCGTGCTCAACTATGTGTAAAACATGCAACACGTGTATAGTAGTAAAATGCAATAACTAAGTAGTACTCAAAAGTAACTAACATAATAGTTAAACTGCCATTTTATTATTCATTTAAATCCTTTAATTTAGTGACATTTTTATGCTCAACAGCACCAAGCCCTCAGGACAACTAGAACCGTGCCCTCAGACTAAAATAGCAACCACGCCCTCATGCTTGCCCTTAGGCCATACAGAATCCAACCCGTAGGTATTTCCCTCAGGCGTAATAGAAATTCTCGCCCTCAGGCATATGAAGTGTCGCCCTTAGGAATAGAAGTCAAGCCCTCAGGCACTAAAGGTTGCCCTCAGGTGGAATAACGACAGCCCTCAGGCTAAAATAGTCACGCCCTCAGGCCAATCACAACAACGACCCCAGGCTAACAGGTAACCGGGCAATTCCAAACATAAAAAAATGTAGTAAACATGCAATTACTCTCAAGGAAATTCTATAGTTACTACATCTAAGGCAAACCCTCGGGTATCCTGGCCAAACGGCTAAACAGAGGAACACACCCCTCAGGATGGTCCTGGATCCAAGCAACGTTCCCAAACATCATTTCATTATCACAATTTAATCACCTATTCAATTCTAGGAATTAAATATAGCATTGGCCTCAGCCACACGACACCCCAACATGGGTTTGTGGCACGAAAACACACAAAAACGCACGACAGTTGGAAAATAAACAAAAATCCACCTACCTTATATGCCAACGAACGCTATACCCAAACACCGACTCCAGAAACTCCCATGAACAGTGTAGATCTGATGAAGAACAAAACTAATTCAAATGTATATAACTTAATTTAGGAGAAGAATTGGCAAGAACGGTACCAGGAGGAGGAAGGGATTACCCGTGCGGTTCCAACGAAATCGTCCGAAGCCGAATCCGATTCCAGACGAACGCCCGGTGGATCTTCAAAGATCCGGCCTCCTCCTTTGGCTCCAAAACGGCTCAAGTACCTCCTCTGCCAAATGAGGAGGCTACTGCCTGTTTTAAGCCGAAAAAACAAAGTACACGGCGTGTACTCCTTTCATTTAACTGTTCAATTGGTGGCACTGCCACATTGTTCATCTGCTGACAAGAGGACACGACATGTACTCCCACGTACACGGCGTGTACTGCCGACCAGCTGGCGGTGACTCCACCACCTTCCTTTTAACCTGACGACTGATTACACGGCGTGTAAAAGACCACTATACGGCATGTAGTCAGTTCCTACCCCCTTTATCGCCAGCAAGGCTACACGCCCTGTGTACTTATCCCGACACGTCCAAAAGTACACGGCATGTGGAAAAGTACATGGCGTGCAGTTTCAAAAATTTAGGATTTTCCCCGTTTTCCATATTTTCTCAAAAACACTTAAGGAAAAGGAAAAGGAAGAAGCTCATACCTTGAAAATAAGAACCGGGTTCTTACAAACTTCCCCCTTATAGTAATTCATCCCCGAATTGTCCTTCCAAGGATGGTGAAGAATAAGCTCAGAACAACTCTGGCCACTGAGCACGTATGTTGGCCTCCCGCTCCCAGGTCTCGTCCTGCACTTGGCCATGCTGCCATAACACCCGTACGAGAGGAACTAACTGGCCTTGGAGAACCTTCGTGCTCCTGTCAACATTACAGATTGGATGCTCCTCAAAGGACGCATCATGCTGAAGCTCATCCTCCTCAGGCTGAAAGACGTGAGACGGGTCTGAATGATAGAGACACAACTGAGACACGTGGAAGACATCGTGCATGGCTCGGTACCGCTGCGGTAATTGAAACCGATAGAAACCAGCCTGACTCTCTCCAGAATCTCGAATGGTCCCACATACCTCGGTGAAAGCTTACCCTGCCCCCGGATCCGCTTGTGTCCCAGCCTCGGCGAAACTCGCAAGAAAACCTGATCCCCTACCACGAACACCAAAGGTCGTCTGTAGTAATCAGCATAAGACTTCTGACGAGACTGCGCGGTAGCCATCCGCTTCCAAATCAACTGGACCTGCTCAGATGTCTCCTGCATGAGCTGTGGTCCCAGTAAAGCTGCCTCACCTGCCTCTAACCAGCACAAAGGAGATCGGCATGGCCTACCATATAATGCCTCATATGGTGCAATCTCAATAGTTGCCTGAAAACTATTTTTATAGGAAAACTCGACTAAGGGTATATGCTTCTCCCACGAGCCCCCCAAAGTCTAGGACACATGGAAGCAGCATGTCTGCAAACACCTGTATCGTCCGCTCTGACTGGCCATCTGCTTGAGGGTGGTATGGTGTGCTTAGAAGCACCTGTGTACCCAGTGCCCTCTGAAAATGCTGCCAGAAACGAGACGTAAAGCGGGCGTCCCTATCTGAAACGATAGAACGAGGGACCCCATGCAGACGTACAATCTCTCAGATATACAGTCTTCCAAGCTCGTCCACACCAAAGGTCTCCTTGATCGGCAAGAAGTGAGCTACTTTTGTGAGTCTGTCCACAACAACCCACACTGCATCATTGCCACGAAATGACCTTGGCAATCCCGTCACGAAATCCATCGCGACATCATCCCATTTCCATTTCGGAATGGAAAACTGTTGTAATAGCCCAGCTGGTCTCTGATGCTTTGCCTTCACCTGCTGACAAGTGGAACACCTCGTAACAAAACCATAAATCTCTCTCTTCATACCCGGCCACTAGTACTAATGTCTCAAGTCTCGGTACATCTTGGTATCCCCGGGATGAACTGCCAAAGCTGAAGCATGAAACTCCCTCATCATATCCTCGCATATATCCCCTGGAACCCATACTCGTCCATGGAAACACAAAACCTCTTCGTCGCTTATCGCCCAACCGGGAGGAGGGTCCTCACTTGCCACCGATTCTCGTAGAACTAGGCCTTCTGAATCAGATAGCTACCTCATCCTCACTCTGTCCATGAGGGTAGAAGTCACAGCTAACGAGGAAAGATAAGTCTGCCCCTGACTTTCATGAACCTCCAGATGCATCTCAGAGAACAAAGCCATAAACTTCCACTCACCACTGGCCTCCTGCACTGCCTGTATCTGAGTCTTCCTGTTCAGTGCATCGGCCACTGCATTACCTTTACCAGGTGTATAGGCAACTCAAAATCGAAGGACTTTAGTTACTCGACCCACCTTCTATGCCTCATATTCAGGTCACGCTGAGTAAATATATACTTGAGGCTTTTGTGGTCGGTGAAAACCACAAAATGCTCTCCCAACAGGTTATGTCTCCAACATCGTAACGCATGAACAAATGCAGCCAAATCAAGATCGTGCGTCAGGTAATTCCTCTCATGTGGCCTCAATTGCCGATACCCATAAGCCACAACTCGGTCGCCCTGCATCAAAACGGCTCCCATCCCAATCCCTGATGCATCACAGTAAACTGTATAGCTCTTCCCCTGATCTGGGAGTATCAGGATCAGTGCTGATGTCAGCATTCCCTTCAGGTACTGAAAAGCTGTCCCACAAGCTTCTGACCAAAATAACTTCATACCCTTCTTAGTCAGAGCTGTCAACAGCACTGCTAAGAGGGAGAAGTCCTATATGAAGCATCTATAGTAACCAGCCAGCCCTAAGAAACTTCGTATCTCAAACACGTTCTTGGGCTGCTCCCAAGAAACTACTACTCTCACCTTCTCTGGGTCCACTGCAACTCCTGCCTCTGAGATGATATGACCCAGGAAGTGAATTTGGTCCATCCAAAAGTGGCACTTCGAGAGCTTAGCATATAGGTGATGCTCTATCAGTGTACTCAATACAATCTCAAGATGGGTGGCATGGTCGTGTCGAGTGTGAGAGTACACCAAGATGTCGTCCACAAATACTACCACAAAAGAATCAAGATACGGATGGAACACACGATTAATTAGAGCCATGAAAACTGCTGGCGCGTTCGTGAGTCCGAATGACATAACCGTATACTCATATAGACCATTCCTACTCCTAAATGCTATGTGAGGTATATCAGATGGTCTAACGCGCAGCTGATGATATCCGGATCTCAAGTCAATCTTCAAGAATACTCATGCTCCATGAAGCTGATCAAACAGATCATCTATCCTCGGAAAGGGATATCAGTTCTTAATCGTCAACTGGTTCAGCTTCCGATAATCCACACAACGTCTGAGGGTACCATCCACCTTCTTCACAAAAAGGACTGGAGAACCCCAAGGAGAAGTACTGGGTCGGAGAAAACCCTTTGCCTGTAACTCCTCTAGCTGCCTCTTGAGCTCCTGCAACTCAGGCATGGCCATCCTATAAGGAGGAATGGACACCGGTGCAGCTCCTGGAACAAGATCGATAGAGAAATCCACCTCACGCACTGGAGGTAGACCTGAAAAGTTGTTCGGGAAGACATCCCTAAAACGATTGAAAACTAGAGGGAAATCCATCTGACAAGTCCCCTGGTCATCCAGATTATGCTCGCAATCTGGGTTGTGACTCCACCGCGCCCATGATGCTCTGGTCTAGCTCGACTCGCTTGAACATCCCACTCGCCCTTGTATAGAAACTCCCCGCCCTCTGGTGATGTGAAACGCACCCTGTGACGATAGCAGTCTACAAAGGCTCTAAAGGGAACCAACCACTCCATCCTGAGAATGACGTCATAGCTCGTCATCTCTAGGACATAGAGGTCCCAAAGGAAGTGACACCCACCAACCTCAAGGGGAAACTCCTTGCACTAACGCACACCAACCGTCCTAGTCCCCAACGGATTGTCTAGCATCAAGATATCAGAAGAATTAGAAACACCGAGACCATGGCTCTCCACAACGGGTACAAATATTAAACTATGTGTAGCACCCATAACGAAAAGTACTAAAGACAAGACAGAAGCTACTAGAATAGTACCTCTGACTGAAGAAGGTCTGAGATCCTGCTCTTGCTGGGTCTGTTGCACTGCATATGCTTGTCCAGTGTCGCGACCCTACGACACAGCCTGGCTAGCCAGAGTTATCCCACCCTGTTGCCTCTGAGATCCTGGTGTCTGGATACGACGGCCACGACCACCATCTCTGCCTGAACGCCCTGACGTATTCCAGTTCCCTGACTGTTAAGAAGCCACTGATCCTGCTCCCGCATGCGGAGTCTGCACAGAACCCCTCTCACTAGCCACTGGTATAAACGCCCTGCAAAAGCACTGCAGATGAACAATCTTCTCGCAAGCTTGGCACTCCACTGGGTCTCGTGGACACTACGGCCTATTGTGCCCCTCTCTGCCACACTGGTAGCACCTGATCAGGCCACCTGAAGAAGCTGCATGGCTGGTACTACCGCCCTGAGAGAAGTCCATCTGTCTCTTCCTCTTTCCAGCAGATATAGTACCAGTAACTGGTGCTGAACCGCCCTGGCCCACACCCCTCGATTCCCGCAGGTTCCTCTCTGTAATCAACGCCTGGTTCACAATCGCGTGTACAGTAGGCAACCTGAAAACATTTACTAGCGCTCAGATGTCATACCGAAGACCATCCTCAAAACGTCTGGCTCTCAACATCTCATCACCCACCAACACGGGTGCAAAACACTGAAGCTCTGTAAAACGATCAGTGTAGTCCATCACCGACATAGCGCCATGCTGCAGATTCATGAACTCTCGAGCTCTGTCTACCCTCAGCGTCTCGGGAAAGAAGAAGTCATAGAAGACTGCCTAAAAATCCTCCCATGCCATGTCCCTGTGATGTTCTGACTGGGTGGTAACATCCCAACACCTCTTGGAGGAATCACGCAGCATGTAAGTCGCGAGCTTGACCCTCCGCCCTGGAGGCATCTCAAGATGCTCGAAAATAATCTGCATCGATCCTAGCCAAGAGTCTGTAGCCTGTGGTCCTCCATCCCCTGAAAACGTAGGTGGATGCTGCTGCTGAAAGATACGCGTCATCTTGGCCATAGATGTGGCAGCATGTGGTGCTCCTTGAAAGGTATGCATGAACCGCAATAAGCCTTCACGGAATTGCGCCTCCGAGCTTGTGTCCGGTATAACAGCTGGTGCCGCATCTGGCTCTGGTGGTGGATCAACTGGTAGCCCATGGCCCACCATCTCTGAAGTATAATCGTTGCCGCTCTCCTAGCGAACAACTCGCGATCGTCTAGGCGGCATGACTCTACAAGGTCAAAAGCACACCTCAGATTCAATATTATCAAGACTGAAATGAAGGAACCACAAAGGAATAAGAGGAAGAAGGCATTTCAAAATTAGCAAAACAAGACTACACGGTGTGTACACTGACTACACGGCGTGTACTTTAATTCCTTTCCCCTGCCCTGGTCCTTCTACATGGCTAAGCCACACGGATTCCGTTCGCAAAACTACACGGCGTGTATAATATCTACACGGCCTCTATGGTGTTATTTTCCAACTGCCTATGTCATCTGTGACATGGCCAACTACACGGATTTACCAAAAACGGTGTGTTACACCCGTACAAGGCGTGTCCCATATGTACACGGCGTGTTCAGGGAAAGGTGACACTGGCCCGTGCTGTTAGTTACAGGTCCGAGTCCCCAAGTCACACTACACGACGTGTCTATAATTGACACGGCGTGTTCTATCAAGGATTTCACCGACCCGTGTTGTTAGTTACACGGTCGGACTCCGGTTCAACACTACACGGCATGTACAAAAACTACACAGCGTGTTTTACCCAAGCTCTTCCCTACCCCGTGTCGCCGCCCACACAGTTTGTGACACGAGAAGAGACTACACGGTGTGTACTCAGGGTACACGGCGTGTACTTAAAAAGTTCATTTTTCTTCCCGAACAGAAGAACATACACGACGTATATAAAATACTACACGGCGTGTATACTGGGTTTCCGAACAGTATGCCTCAGAAACTTCTCCGGAACCCAAAAAATAATGAAAACAACACCTAAGTGTCAAATTCCAACCCGTGGGGGCCCATACACCCCACGAATCAAAGTTTGACATCTTATTTGTGTTATAACCAATAACCAGTCAATGATCCACCAAATTCCGGTCAATGGGGGCCCATACTCCCCAAAAACCATAGTTTGGCATCCATTCTATAAACAAGATCAAAAAATAAAACCATATCACTAGGCAGGTATTTATCAAGAAGCTATCACAACAGCATGCTATACTAGCACAACAACTATCACAACAACATGAAAATTCTAATGCACCTACATGGCATGGAAATTATGCATGGAATGTGATATCTAGCATGTTCCTATATGATGCATGAGACGACATACCTTCATCTCATTGGGTTACAACTAAATAGAACCCACATATAAAATATAACTAGCACAATCCAAGTCCGTCACCCAACAGTGAAAATATATCAACTGTAAAATTGCAAGATCAAAGAATGAAAAGTATGAGGTAGACTAGTTTTTCCCTGTACACGGGTTAGCTATGCCTGGGCACAACTTATTACCAACTACCGTTCGTCCTAACTCTGACTACGACTCCAAATAGTAAGTCAAAGAAAAGAAACACCCTCTGATACCACTTTGTAACGACTCGACCCCGGGTGCCACGCAACGGGTGCCCCAAGCCCGGTTCGCCACGTGACCTCAAGAGCATTTTCCCGAATGCCAGAGGAAACCAACTAGCAGCAAGGGCCCAGGTCTGATAGTGGGGAAACTATGCCCTCATTTGTCAAAGTGTAGTGCAGCGTAATAAAAAATAAAACATACAACAAACAGCGGAAGCAGTAAACATACACAACTGAAATAACTAGAACAGTGGATATAACCAACAGTATATAAGTGATGATGCTACATGATTCAAGTTCTAAGAAAACAGCCAGAACATGTTATACATCAATACAGTACAACAGAAAATAGAGTACAACAAAGCAAGCAAAACAGCTAGCAGCGGCATCGCGAGCCTAGGCTCGGTCCCATACCCTCCTACTCCTCAGCAACTGTCAAGTACATGTATAGGGACTCTTGCCCCTATCTACACCTGCAGCAACATAATCTGTTTGGGCCGAAAAGCATGACCCAAACAGGGTGTGAGAAATATATCTCAGTAGGAACCCACCAAAGGCTTGTGCTCAACTGTGTGTAAAACATGCAACAAGTGTACAGTAGTAAAATGCAATAACTAAGCAGAACTCAAAAGTAACTAACTGAACAGTTAAATTTCCATTTTATTATTCATTTATATCCTTTAATTTAGTAAAATTTTTGTGCTCAACAGCACCAAGCCCTCTGTCCAACTAGAACCGTGCCCTCAGGCGTAACAGAAATTCTCGCCCTCAGGCATACGAATTGTCGCCCTCAGGCACAGAAGTCAATCCCTCAGGCACGAAAGGTTGCCCTAAAACGGAATAACGACATCCCTCGGGCTAAAACAGTCACGCCCTCAGGCCAATCACAACAACACCCTCAGGCTAACAGGTAACCGGGCAATGCCCAACATATCAAAATGCATTAAACAGGCAATTCCTCTCATGGCAATTCTACAGTTACTACATCTAAGGCATACCCTCGGGTATCCTGGCCAAAAGGCCAAACAGAGGAACACACCCCTCGGGATGGTCCTGGATCTAAACAAAGATCCCAAATAGCATTTAATTATCACAATTTAATCACCTATTCAATTCTAGGAATCAAATATAGGAACAACCTCAGACACCCGACACCCCAACATGGGTTCGTGGCACGAAAACGCACAAAAACGCATGATAGTTGGAAAATAAACACAAAGCCACCTACCTTATACGCCAAAGAACGCTATACCCGAACGCCAACTCCCGAAACACACAAGAACGGTGTAGATCTGACGAAAAACAAAACTCATTCAAATGTAAATAACATACATTAGGAGAAGAATTGGCAAGAATGGTACTAGGAGGAGGAAGGGATTACCCGTGCGGTTCCAATGAAATCGTCTGAAGCCGAATCGGATTCCAGACGAACTCCCAGTGGATCTTTAAAGAATCGGCCTCCTCATTTGGATCCAAAACGGCTCAAGTGCCTCCTCTGCCAAATGAGGAGGCTACTGCCTGTTTTAAGCCGAAAAACAAAGTACACGGCATGTAATTCAAAGTACACGGCGTGTACTCCTTTCATTTAACTGTTCAATTGGCGACACTGCCACACTGTTCATCTTCCGACAAGAGTACACGACATGTACTCCCAATTACACAGCGTGTACTGCCGCCCAGCTGGCAGCGACTCCACCGCCTTCCTTTTTAACCTGCCGACTGACTACACGGCCTGTAAAGGACCACTATACGGCGTGTAGTCGGTTCCTACCCCCTTTGTCGCCAGCAAGGCTACACGCCCTGTGTACTTATCCCCACACGGCCAAAAGTACACGGCATATGGAAAAGTACACGATGTGTAGTTTCAAAAATTTAGGATTTTTCCCCATTTTCCATATTTTCTCAAAAACACTTAAGTAAAAGGAAAAGGAAGAAGCCAGTACCTCGAAAATAAGAACCGAGTTCTTACATTTAGTAATTCATATATTTATAAAATATGTGATATTTTTTATAAAAAAATATATATATAAATTTGAATGTTTGAAATTTTTATTTCATTGGTACTTGGGATTTACACATTCCCTCAGTGGAATTTTATAAAATAAATTCCTTTAACTAAAGCATTCAATCAAATCCATATAAATCCCAATATAGTAGGATGCATACAACTATATTATGATCTGATATAGGTTGAGAAATAAAAATATTGGTACATATTATATTAGTTGAAATGAATGATAATACTATAGACATTCAAAAAACAACAAGTTGAGTGTTGGTTTATAGAGAAGTTATGATCAAAAAACATTATGAGATCTATGTATGATGTTTGGGAAAAGGAATTCATATAAAGATCACATTTGAAGATGGATATATTAGTTTTAAATAAGGGAATTTTTTCCCATAATATATTAGAGCCTATTGAATTATTTACCATATTTCTATGGTATCTTATCCTTTGGGAATTCTTTTGAATGTCTATTAATTTCAAATTTTGTTCCCTGTATCTCGCATGATAAATTGCATACATGACCGATCAACTGTTATAAATTTAGAAGTGACTTCATGGATTAATGAAATCTCTAATGTGGAAAAAAATATGTGAATTCATCATAAGGATTTAATTAATGAATTAATATAGCTTCTTATCTAATCAATTATATGAGAAAGTATAAAAAATCTATTGAAGCTACATCAGAACCCGATGATTTGATGATGCCTTCATATAATCAGTTGAATGAATTGAAAAGACAAAATTTAATGAAATAAATTATAATAAGTTGTGTAGAATATACAACCTATATAATTGATATTAGATATTATTATAAATAAATTTAATATCTTTTTACAATCAACTTATATATTAAATAAATAATGATATAGTTGAGAAAATTAATTTTATAACGTAATAGATTTTTCATAGTTGATAAATTTGTTGGAATGAACAACAGAATATAAATTACTAAAAATTAATTTGTACTCATTTATTGACAAATTGAATTGATTAACTGTTAATAGAATAAAATTTATTTATAAAGAATTATTTTACTATTCAACTGTTTTTATGGGAGAATATTTTTACCTTAATAAATTAAATGAATCATTATTAATAAATTATATTAATTAAAATATCTATATTATATATTAATTAAAACAATCTTACTTCCTTCAAATAGTTTTTACTAATAATTACATATCTATAAATCTAGTTTTTTCTCAAAAATAAAATATATTATAATTTTGTTTTGTTATTTTATATGTACTTATAATTAAATTTATTTCTAAAAAATATTTACATTAAAACATAAGAAATATATTCCATATTTTTAATCCAAATATTATATTTTTGGTATAGGATTCATGTGTAAAACATTCACAACACTATAGGTAATTCATGGTTTAGAAATGATATAAGCATACAAATATCCCTATCAATTTTCTTTATCTAATTGTATTAGTGGTGTTCATCAAAATATCTACTATATATGAAAATATTCCAATTCATTTCAACATTTATTTTATTATACTATTTTTATAATATTGTTTTATTGGGTTAAATAAAAAAAGATACTCTAATTTAGTTTAACTAACATGTTTTATTAGGGTAAAAAATATATTAGAAACGAATCTAAAAGATTAATTAGAACATAAATTAATTATTTTCTTTATGATAATATAAAAACTATGATCGTATAAATTCTATAAATACGTATTAAAATCCTCTACATTGTAGTGCACAATGACGAAAATATAACGAATATAATTTAAAAATTAAATAATAATAATATTATTGGATAGATCATTGTAAAAATCAATAATTTTATCAACAGAATTTAAATTCTTATAATTAATTCATATTTGATTTTATAATATTATTTAATGAGAATAAACGACATGATGTAACAAAAAATATATTATTATAGTTACTATAATAATAACTTTGGGGAAAAAATCCATAATAACTAAATTTGTTACAATGGGCCAAAAAACATAAAATAAGATAATAATAATAGGTTATTTTTTTTCTACTCGATTCCCTATAAAAAATAATACTCACAAATAAAAATGTTGAAATGATGAATAACATTAGATATGAAATATGAATATTGATTATTAGAATCTATAAAACCGTGAGTGAAAATATAAGTGAATCCATAATTAATGTAATTTTATTTTTTTATAAAAATTATTGAACTCATAGGATTATTATAAATATGCCCATTGGAATAATAATATTAATGATTGAATTTTATTACTATAATTTGGAATAGTATCTTGTCCTTTAGAATTATATCATCTTCTATAGAAAAATTAAATTATATTAACTTATCTAAAATGTGAATATTTGGCATATTGATTTTATGATACATTTTAATAATTGCTTTATAAATGTTTATGTATCTGTTATATTTTAAAAAAATTACTCTTTTATTTGAAAATTATAAAATATAAATATTTATTTATTTTAAGGATTATTTTTATAAAATGAAATTATAAATTATTGTTATGTTATATTATAAAAATAATATAATTTTGTGATACCTTAATTAATTATAATATGGTTCAGAAAATTGATCATAATATTATTATTGGTATATGATAAATAAAGGATTATTTTAAGAGAAGAATTAGTTTTTCATATATATAAAACATATTTTCATAAAAGGGGATAAATTTTTGGAATATATATGTTGAATAATTTACTCGGTTTATTTTTTAATTTTCAAAAATAGTTGAATTTTTGGTAAATAGTAAAATATGGTAAAATATAATATTTATCATTTTATGATAAAATCACAAATGTTTAGACTATGATGATGTAATGACACCGTAGTTGATACTACGATCCATTAGTTACTATAAATATTAACATTACTCATCAATGTTTGTAATCAATAGTGAAAATAAGAATCAAGTTATTATAATATTTAAAAACACCCCACTCCTCCCCTGATAAATATCCTTGATCACCCTCCCTATCCTTGTAAAATTTAAACCCATGATATATTTTAATTTCAACCTAAATCTATTTTCATCCCTCTACCACACACCATAGTGAAAGTTTTCACAACGAAATATAATTCCATGTATACATAAGTTTTGTACTATGAGGAGATAAACAAATGAAGAGTTATGAGTATCGACTAAACTCATTTAAACATATTCAACTTATAAAACCCACATATAATATCCATAAAACAATATATAGTAATTTAAGTATTCCAAATTGATATAAATTTTACTATTATTTTTTATTTATCTTATATTCTCTCTAGACGAGATTCCAAAAACAAACACATTATTCACAATTTTGTTTCTTCACGCCTCCATGAATGACGTACTTCTTTTTTCTCCCTATCCTTCATGGATGTCTACAAAGAAATAATTAATGATATATAATAATAAAATAATAATATTATAACATATTTAGTTTAATATAAAATATATATCTATATATATAATAAATAAAATTATAAAAGTTCATGATAATCTTTAAAAGAACATATATAAACTAAAAGTATTACATTTACAATTTTTATAAAATAATTTATAAATTGTAAGGGCCCGTAATTTCAATGTAAATTTTTTTAAAAAATAATTGTGAATTATACGAGCCCGTGAAAATTGATGGCATATGATTCCAAGGCATGGAGTGAGAGGAATGAATTTTTTATGTTTTGTTCGGGTACATTTTGTAAACATGTGAGCAGGTTTTTATAACATTTGAACTGGTTCTCGGAATTTAAATTCAAGGGAAACGTTGAACTCGTAACATCGGTATTCACTTAAGGAGACTTTGACCTCAATGGTAGTTGGTCGAGTGTGAAAGTTAGTTTATGGTTTTTTTGGAAATAATAAAATAAAATAAACACATGTTTTATTTTATTTTGTTGTAACAAACCTCTTTGTGGAAGTTGGTGGTGGGGACCACCAGACCATAACCTCCCATGATAGGTTATGGTGGTGGGGACCACCCAGGATTAAACCCCCTGAACCCCCCCCCCTTTAATTGGGAGAAAACCTCAACTCCCACATAAATGTAGGGTAACCTCTTCAACTCCCTTATTAATGTGGATGAGCCACTTGAACCTCCTCCACAATAATTGTTCCAACCCTCCCCCTCTTAATTATGAAAATGCACCACTTGATTGTGACAAATTAATTATTCCAATTTGAATTGTTCCAATGATTAAATTGGGGAATCACTTTATATTATATTGGATATCTCTTTTATTTTGGTGGGTTATTCATTTGAGAACATTCATTGTAAAAGGAGAGAGATATTTTGGAGGAATAAAACTCTCCAACGAAGAATGAGTCCTTCCACGAAGAACGCTATGCCGACGAAGTACGCCGACCTCAACTTTGAGATACTTCCTAGAGACTTCTTTTGACGTGGGACATCTTCATCTATGACAAAATGACGACCGTACTACCTCCTTCCGCCAACTTCATCGAGCAAATGAGGGAAGGGTTTATTTCTAAATGTTAATAACTTTCCATGTACTCCCTTCCTTTCTTGTGTGGGATGGGAACATACATTGCGGAAGATTATGGTTTCACGTTAATGCTTCGTTCTTTGTGAACCACTTGATACCACTCTAAACGGAGAGGGTGCGAGCCAAACAAACATTGCCCAACCCCTCTGCCATTCTTCTTTGATGCGTTCTTTGATATAGTGGAAGGTGATGAAGGAGACAAAGGCAACAACACTGCCACCCACGGACTGCGCAACCCACGCCGCCCCGTGGCACTTCTCCCTCCCAGCCGAACCGGCCCCGCGCCCGGCCGAGCTACCCATGGCCGGACCGAGCCGTCGCGCCGCCCCTGGCCGAACCCCCTCATCATGCCACCGTCTTGCCGAGATACCATTCCATCGCCGTCCCAAGCTATCGCGCCACCGCTATCCACTGTGTCAAGCCATCACACCGCCGTCATCCACCATGCAGACCCTCCATGCCGTCACCATCTGCCAAGCCGTCGTGCTGCCGTTGTGTCGAGACGTTCTGCCCCTCCCGAGATGAACCAATACGCCACCATCTAGTGATCCACCGTGATTCCATCCACTGACCTAAGGTCAGATCATTGATATTGTGGCTGATCTTTTCCCCTCACAGCCGGTCTGCGCCCCTCGCGGCTGGTCTGAGCCCTCGCAACCGGTCTACGACCTCGCGGTACCCGCTCCCGGTCTGCGCCCTCACGGTAACCCTCACCTGAGCCACCCTCGCGGCATCCTCCGCGCACTATGGGCTGGGCCAGACCCAACAGGTCGGGTGGCACTTCAAGCCAGGTCAATCTCAATGGGTCGGGCCAGGTCGGTCCGACCAGGTCAGATCGAACCTGGGCTTACTACGACCTCTTTTAATTTCTTTTGGCTATAACTTTGGCACCAGATGTCTGTTTGAGGAACCGTCAGTGGTGCTGGAATTCATGGAGTGAGACTGTCCACTTCAGTATACTCCACTAGATTTTTTGTTTATTATGGGAAACATTTAGGTTGGATCGAGCATGAATCCAACATGTCCCCCGAGACTAATAGGCTAATAACTCACAGATCGGGCGTTTGATTGACGCACCGTCTATTGTGTTGAGACCCCTATGACGTGGCAGACCTTTGAAATACTTCTTCATGGGACATTGTGATAGTTTGAGTATTGAACAGTAGCTTGTGGAGAGGATCTTCCCAGAGACGAGCGAACAGATTGTGGGAACCTAGTGGCTGGCTGAGACTTGATGACTGCTGACTGTTTGACTTGGAGTTACTCGACTGGCCTTGTGGGGAGTTCCTTTGTGATGTGGCAGATCCACAGTGGAGAGCACCTTGGTGATGCGGTAGACCCATGGTACTCGACATGAGATGTACCTCAGCAGACTACGAGGGGGAGAGCCTCTATGTGACGAGGTAGTCCCACGGTGGGGAGCACCTCTCTGTGACTTGGCAAACCAACGGTACACAATTGGACAAGTGCCTCAGCAATCCAAGGTTAGTGGGAAGAACCCTTGTGTGACACGACAGACCCATTGTACTCGTTAAAGGGGGGTTTCTCCATCAGGTGAGGTGTTTGACGTTGTACACAGAATGTTACTTGTTCCTACAACTATGAAAAATCCTGGTTGAGCTGAGTTAGAACCTCTATTTTTTCCTCATGATTGAGATGGATTACGTGATAACTTATGTATATGTATGTGAATTGTAACACCCCAAGTAAATAAAGAATATGACATTTTCATATTTTTCCATATTTTTGAATAAAATATTAATATTACTTTAAAGGGGATGCTATGCTCGATGGCGTACCCAATACGCAACAACGAGTTTCTTGGGAATCTTATGTTGCACTCTAATAACAAAATAATATTATTTTAAATGGTAGTTAATGCATAGCCATTGTAATGGTGAGAATGAACAGAACTAACTAAAAAATGATTATATATGTTTTTCAAATTTTTTTAATTTTTAAAATAATTGTTAGAGGATTAAAAATGCAAATGAATCCAATTTTAAGCGAAAAATTCTAATATTCTTTAAAAGGTATTAACCACCTTTTGATGGAGAACCACTTTTAAATCCACTTTTTGACAATTTTATGCGTTATATTTGACAAAATAAAATTCTTCTTTAGAATTGGGACAACAAAATTTACTTTGTGTAAATTTTTGTTATTTTTCCGATAAAGTACATTTTTTAATGAATAGTGAAAAATGTTGTATTTTAATCCAAAACCTCTTTTTAATATAATTTATTTATATGATTATATTATCTTTTGAATTGTTTTGAAAGTTAAATTAGAATATATTTTTACCATTTAATCCAATCGTGGTCATTGGAATTAATTTCACTTTGAAATTGGACTAAAACTAGTGTCAATCTTTTAATAGATATTGTTTCTTAAAAACACGCTATTTGTTTTGACAGCATGAATTAATTATTAAATTAATTAATGCAACTTATGTGTTTTTAATTTTTTAAAATAGACTTTATTATTGAATTCGGAATATCAAATATAGCTTAGGGGGAATTTTTGGTATTTTTCTGAAAAACTTCAATTTTTGATGAATAGTGAAACCACTAAGTGGTAGTTTAAAAACTAATTTTTCGTTTAAATGAAACATCACCACTTCTGGGATTTGAATTTCAAAAATCTGACATACATGGTTGTCATTAGGATGTAAAATGTTGTTCAATGGGATTAAAATATTTTTTCGGTGAATAGTAACTTTTAAGTTTTTAATCACGATTAGAGGTAATTAGTGTAATTTAAGGTAAAAATAATGTTTTAATAATATGCAATGACTTAGAAACATGTCCTACCCTCATTGGATGTGTCCTGGCCGACGAAGACAATCCATGTGTCAACTTGGGGACCCCATGGAGCCACTTTGGTTGGAAAATGACATAAATAACTTTTTATTTAAAGTTAAAATAAAAATGTCAGAAGCATTAGTTGTTTTACTAAAACAATTTTTAAATTGGGTTATACAAGTCATATTTTTAACTATAAATATTCATTAGAAATATAAAAACATTTAATACATCATGATATTTGTTTTATAATTTTTAGACATTAAATAAATCAAATTATTTATGACATCATGATGATGCAGTGATTACCTCATTAATAAAGGATTTAAATAAAATAAAAAGATAATGTTAAAACAATAACTTACACATGTCAAAAACCTATTGGATGGGTATATTTAGAACCTCTACCACCTTATCCTAGAAATACATCAATGTGGAACCTTTAAAATTCGAAACTCATTTGAAAATAATGAATCATTTTGTAACTTTCCAAGAGTACCCGTCCTCTCCTCTTATAAAAGGCCCCCACCTATACAACCTTACCCACACCTCTCAAGCCTTTGTCTCGGCCAACCCCTGCTCATTTTGTCTCTACACATCCCTTTATTACTCATAGATGCCTCCCTTTGGGCAGAAGTCTTCCCAAAGAAGCCTTTGAGCTCAAATCTAAGAGAGATACACGATTTTAAGGTAATGTCTTCACTTGTGTTCTTTTATTTTATTTTGCTTCTCCAACCCCATAAACTCTTTTTATTCATTTTTTTTGTAACAACTCCAGTATCTTAAATATACTAAGATGTTGTTATAAGACTAATTCGAGCTACACTTACGCACACCTACATCTAATGGTTAAAGAACATACTGTTTCTGTGGATGGTGAATTTCTGCCTCACGAAACGATGATTGTTAAATATTATTTTAACACCATCAAAGGTGTCCATTAAGATGTCACTATATTTATATATGATATATAATATGTTTATGTTTTACTTAAGATTCTGTATTTTTCATTTATGGCATACCTTTATGGTTTCCATTATGGTTAAACGCGATATCTTCATTTTAGGAAGTGTGGACTACCGCCCCCTCAAAGTGATTTGATTCGTTAATACCATATATGGTACGTATAAAGGATAGATTTAATGATATTATATATGTTACCATACGGGAATTATAATACTATTATGTATAATTATGTTTTAATTCCATTAAATAATAAATATAAATGGAAGTAGAGTTCATGCGTATGTACGACTTACCGTCTCCATGAACGGTGCATTTCATTTCTTACCTCTAAATGTTATGTAATATTATAAATTCATGTATATAATGGATATATATGATATCTAAATAATGAATATAATTATGTATATAATATATATTTTACCACATGAACAACTTGTAATTATAAAGAGTATATTTTGAACTCAAGTAGCAATGATCTACAAAACGACCATTATTAACTTAAATAATTACATAGTGTTCATAGCATGGTAGTAAATGATATAAAAGGATTAATGAACTTGAACAAGGTTCTTAATAATGTAGAAATTAACTCCAGTTAATTATTCAGGAGGTTAAAGAACGATCGAGTCAAGTCGGACCCGAGGTAAGAGAACCTACCCCTCTCTTTCTTTTTAAGTACACTCTTTTATGTCATTCCTTTTAATGTCATATTTTTTTATAATTTAGATGTTCTTTTATATTCCTATTGATTTAAATTTTATGTTAATATTATTAGAGACCCTATTTTATCTCATCAATCCATTTTTGGATGTTTTATGTGGCGTTGTTCGGCTGTCGAGTTTTTGTAAGGGATTTTTCATCTCACTTTTATTCCCGTGAAATTTATGCTACTTTTACCACCATTTCCTTTGAGTGGTTTATATAATACCCATTATTATACTCTTTGTTTAATATAATTTCTTTTATGAGTATTTACATCAATGTTGTATTGTCCTTCTTTCATGGGGTGTACGTTTCGAATGATACCCAAGTCAGTAAGGGAACTTTTCACCCTCCTCTTTTTAAAAGACTTCTTTTGTTAGGTCTTTTAATTTACATATTGTAATGTTGGGATATGTTCTTATATATCCTTATTGATGTAAATTCAACTTAAAAGTGATAAGATACCCTTTTTATCTCTCATCAACTCATTTTCTGAAGTTTTAAGTGATGCCGTTAGGCTGTCAAATTTTTGCAAGGGAACTTCTTAACCCAATTTTGATTCTTTGGGATAAACTTTTACTCCTTGAATATGTGGTTCTATGAATATGTTTGAATGAACTCTGATTATCTTACACTTAATATCCACTTATATTAGGTGTATTCTTTTGTAACACATAATTATGTAATTGATTTATCATTAATCCAAGGATATCGTCATTGTATGGGACTTCGTCTCAATCTCCATTCATTGAGGCATATTTTGTTTTATACACAACTTTCTTTTATACGGTGTATAAAACCCTTTGAATTTTACTTTTTTCTGAAAGGAATATTTTTTATACAAAGCATTTTACTAAACAAGAAAAGGGAATTTTTTTGTCGTACGAATGCGGCGACAACGACTTCTCCACCGCCGTGACTATTATTTGAGTTTCGGTTTCCTCTACAAGCCATACCTTTTTTTAAAAATGAAAAATAAATACCATGTATTACCTTTCTTTTATTTTGGTATTGAAAATGGTTTTCATAATGTTTTTATATCAATGCGTTGTATTGATATCTTGTGATTGAAAAGTGGAAATGTTATGTTTCCTTTATGCATGTTTTATGTGATATGATTATGTTATGGTTCTTGGGAATTATTATGAAGATGGGTTGTTCCATGATAATCTAAGGGTAGGTGAGCCTGATATAGCTCTCCAATGCATTGGGTAACGCGAAGGAGTTAAACATTATGGTTTCTCCAAAGAGATTTAGGGAATATACTGTGATGGGTAATCCAAACGTAACCAAGAGGGTTACTCCCTACGTAAGAATGTTATGAATGCCTCAAGATACCTTTATGCCTTATTATTTCTATGATTTATTCATAATTTGATGAGGTATGTTAAAATGATCATGATTTATGAGTAAAGTATGATTTCATACATGGACTAATGTTTTCTTTTCATACTTTTATATCCCTTACGTAGCTTTTTATACTCATCCCATGTTTTGGAAATTTTTTTCACAGGTCGTGGGAAAAGTGCATGTTGTGATGATAGTGTCAAAGAAGTTTCAAGAAAGAATCCATGTTTTATTTTAAATATGTTTCCATTGATGGGGAAAACGAATATTATCTTCTATGTAACCACTTTGTTTAAATTCTGAATGTAATTCATGATTTATGATCTAATTCTCTAAAACTATAACCTAAAAATATCCCCAATTTGAATTATTCATTTAATTCAATATTAAGTAAGGTTTAAGGTCGGGGAATTATAGTTGGTATCAGAGGTCGATTTAGATAACTTTAGAGGTTAGAGTGTTGTTTAAGAAAAAGTGACAAGTTATGTATAACCACAATGGTTAGTATATTAGATGGATTCATAATTTTTTTAAGTTAGAATGAGTTTGAGATAACTAGGATAAGTATATCTTGGTGTTTATCTTCCACTTTTTTATTTTATGATTTTACTGATATACTCACACTGACCTTTTTGGTTTTAGTAAATGGCTGGATCTAGCAGGCACCAAAGTAACAGTGGATTTGAAGAAAACTGTGATGGTTTTATGAAAGAACAACTGAATGATATGGGAGCTCCAATTAGAACTCTTGTGGTTATCCTCAACCAACTATCTAGAGTCATGATTGACTACCTGATCCTTAGTTATTTTTATAAGTCATCGTATAAGCGAGAAATAAATCCCTACGAAAGTTTAGGTAATAATCATAAAGGTAAGTATGTTCAAAAACCTATGTGTCAAATATGTGGAAAGAAACACATAGGAAAATGTTTCAAAGGGACAGAAAGATTCTATAGATGTGGAAATGAAGGTCATAAAGCAAGAACCTACCATGGAAAAAGGAAGCATCTAGTTGACTCTAGGAATGTGAAAGAAGTTATTTCTGAAGGATCAATTGAATGTTTTAAATGTGGTGTTCATGGTCATTATGCAAACACATGTCCTACGAAGAAGTTTCGGGATTGAGGTCACCAAGATCGTAAAAATATTCATTTACCAATACATAATTCCATTTTGACTGAGGATCAAGAAACTGACAATGAATAATGAAAGGTGTGGATTATTTCTTAACTTATGTCTTCCTATTATTGGAATATTAGGATATGATTCATGATTTTGTTTGTAGGAAAGAAGTATTTCAGAATAAGTTGAAAAGGAATGTCTAATGGATCATGAATAATGTTTAATGATTAATAAGTCATCTTATAAGGGATTCAAGAGTTATGGTAGATTTTAGGATGGTGAAATTCCTAGATGTATTAAGTCTCTTTTGATGATGGGGTTACATTAGAAGACTTTTTATAGTAACCTTGATGTTTGATATATGAAAGTTTTATTCACAGAATAATTATCCTTTCTTTTGTGGATATAGTTATAAAGAACCATTTGGGTTTGAATGATCCTTGAATTTGAGGCAATTACTGGTTAATACATTTTGGGTTGTAAAATTGATGTTATTAGATAACCTTTGTGGTTAAATTATGTTATTGTTATTTTTGATGAATTTATCTCTTTTTGAAGAATGGTATAAAATTATATAGTTTTTGAAAAGGGACAACACACAGACCGTGTGACAACCCGTCGCATCTGACGAATCTATGGGAATTGAACCCACAACCAAAGTGCAACTGGTATTTATCTCCTACCACTGGACTACGTGAAGTCCCTGGTTAGTTTGAATGATTATTTTTAGTTATATGATTTTATGAATTAAGAGTAAGTTTATTTTTGGTTATCAATGGATATGATTATCCTATCATGGAGGATATGTGATTAGGTTAA
Source organism: Viscum album (assembly GCA_963277665.1). Taxonomy (NCBI): domain Eukaryota; kingdom Viridiplantae; phylum Streptophyta; class Magnoliopsida; order Santalales; family Viscaceae; genus Viscum; species Viscum album. The sequence goes on from OY728122.1 coordinate 1,187,185,088, forward strand.
TTACTTTTCAGTATGAGACTGTAAGAGTAACAATTGTTATTTTAGAGAAAAATGTTAAAATTTATCTTAGGAGACTATGTCATTAAATCCTTCAGAGAATTGGGATTCAATCTTAGTCAGGTTTACTTTGTAGAATTTTATGGATAGATGTTTATTGAATGGTCGTTTTTGAACCTTGGGTTTTATTTGACAAATTTTAGAGATTAAGAATAGATTTTTTTTATAAAGGATTATCCTTTTTGGGTATTATCTGATCTCATAATAACCTTTTTGGTTTTAGTTTTGGTTAAGGTCTAAAGACATGGGAAGTATATAGTTCTTTTTTGTGGATTAGGTTATTCTCTAGAAGTTGATTATAGCTCTCTTAATGTGAACAAGTCATCACAAATTCTTGTCTTTTGGAGAAAATATGAGTTCGTGTAAGAAATATAGTAAAAGTTGAAAGACAACATGACAATTAAGTATGCATCTTTATGTTTTAGTTAAGCTCATAAATAAATTCCTTAATGAAAAGTAACATAAAAAAATGTTGTCTGTTAATTTTTCATACTGGGGAATCAAATACCGTTTAACCCATCACAAGTTTGTGATTTTCTTGTTGTTAACTTTCTCCTAGACATGTTTACTATCACTCTCCATCAGAAAATGACCGTTTTTTTTCCTCCATATCCATATTTTCATACTTGGAATCCTAGTATGGATTAATTCGTGTGACATTTGTACTTCTCTCCCATTCTTTTAAAGTGATAGTTTTACTGACTCTTGTTCTGATGTGGGATTTTCAATGAAGCTTCCAAGCACAATTTTAAATTTGCGAGGACGCAATTCCCAAAAGGGGGGAAGGATGTAACACCCCAGGTAAATAAAGAATATGAAATTTTCATATTTATCCATATTTGTGAATAAAATATTAATATTACTTTAAAGGGGACACTATTCTCGATGGCGTACCCAATATGCAACAACGAGTTTCTTGGGAATCTTACGTTGCACTCTAATAACAAAATAATATTATTTTAAATGGTAGTTAACGCCTAGACGTTGTATGGGCGGGAATGAATAGAAATAACCACAAAATAATTATATATTTTTGTCAAATATTTTTACTTTTTACAATAAATGGTAGAGGATTAAAAATGCGAATGAATCCAATTTTAAGCATAAACATTCTAATATTCTTTAAAAGGTCGATTAACCGCCTTTTGATGGAGAACCTCTTTTAAATCCACTTTTTGACAATTTTATGTGTAATATTTGACAAAATAAAATTCTTTTTTATAATCAGGACATCAAAATTTACTTTGTGTAAATTTTTGGTATTTTTCCGATAAAGTTCATTTTTTAATGAATAGTGAAAAATGTTGTATTTTAATTAAAACCCTCTTTTTAACCTAATTTATTTATATGATTAGATTATCTTTTGAATTGTTTTTAAATTGAAATTAGAATTTATATTTACCATTTAATTCTATATTGGTCATTGGAATTAATTTCACTTTGAAATTGGACATAAACTAGTGTCAATCTTGTAATAGATATTGTTTCTTAAAAACACGCTATTTGTTTTGACAGTGAGAATAAATTATTAAATTAATTAATGCAACTTATATGTTTTGAATTTTTTAAAATAGACATCATTTCTGAAATCATAATATCAAATATATCTTTGGGTGAATTTTTGGTATTTTTCGGAAAAACTTCAATTTTTGATGAATAGTGAAACCACTAAGTGGTAGATTAAAAAATGAATTTTCTTTTAAATAAAACTTCACCACTTCAGTGATTTGAATTTCAAAAATCTGACATACATGGTTTTCATTAGGATGTAATGTGTGGTTCAATGGGATTAAAATAATTGTTTGGTGAATAGTAACTTTTAAGTTTTTAATCGCGATTAGAGGTAGTTTGTGTAATTTAAGGTAAAAATAATGTTTTAATAATATGAAATGACCTAGACACATGTCGTACCCTCATTTGATGTGTCATGGCCGACCAAGAAAATCCCTGGGTCAACTTGGGGACCCCATGGAGCCACTTTGGTTGGAAAATGACATAAATAACTGTTTATTTAAAGTTAAAATAAAAAAGTCACAAGCATGAGTTTTTTTTACTAAAACAATTTTTAAATGGGGTTATAAAAGTCATATTTTTGACTATAAATATTCATTAGAAATATAAAAATATTTCCTACATCATGATATTTGTTTTATAATTTTTAGACATTAAATAAATCAAATTATTTATGACATCATGATGATTCAGTGATTACCTCATTAATAAAGGATTTAAATAAAATGAAAAGATAATGTTAAAACTATAACTTACACTTGTAAAAAACCTATTGGATGAGTATATTTCGAACCCTTACCACCTTATCCTCGAAATACATCAATGTAGAACCTTTAAAATAAGAAAATCATTTGAAAATAAAGTATCATTTTGTAACTTTCCAAGAGTGCCCCTCCTCTCCTCTTATAAAAGGCCCCCCCACCTCTACCACCTTACCCACACCTCTCAAGCCTTTGGCTTGGACAACCCCTGCTCATTTTGTCTCTACAAATCCTTCTCTTACTTATATAAGCCTCACATTGGGCAGATGTCTTCCCAAGGATGCCTTTGAGCTCAAATCAAAGAGAGATACCCGATTTTAAGGTAATGTCTTCACTTGTGTTCTTTTGTTTTATTTTGCTTCTCCAACCCATAAACTCTTTTTATTCATTTCTATTGTAACAACTACAGTATCTTCAATATAATAGGATATTGTTATAAGAAGGATTCTAGCTACACTTACACACACCTACATCTAATGGTTAAAGAACATACTGTTTTTGTGGATGATGAATTTCTGCCTCACGAAACGATGATGGTTCAATATTATTTTAACACCCTCAAAGGTGGCCATTAAGATGTAACTATATTTATATATGATATATAATATGTTTATGTTTTACTTAAGCTTCTGTATTTTTCATTTTTGGAATAACTTTATGGTTTCCATTATGGTTAAACGTGATATCTTCATTTTAGGAAGTGCGGACTACCGCCCCTTAAAGTGATTTGATTCGTTAATACCATATGTGGTATGTATAAAGGATATATTTAATGATATTATATATTATACCATACTGGAATTATTATTCTATTATGTATCATTATGTTTTAATTCCATAAAATAAGAAATAGAAATGGAAGTAGCGTTCATGCGTACGTACGGCTTACCGTCTCCATGAACGGTGCATTTCATTTCTTACCTCTAAATGTTATGTAATATTATAAATTCATGTATATAATGGATATATATTATATATATGATATATAAATAATGAATATAATTCTGTATATAATATATATTTAACACAGGAACAACTTGTAATTATAAAGAGTTTATTTTGGACTCAAGTAACAATGATCTACAAAACGACCATTATTAACTTAAATAATTACATAGTGTTCATAGCATGGTAGTAAATGATATAAAAGGATTAATGAACTTGAACAAGGTTCTTAATAATGTAGAAATTAACTCCAGTTAATTATTCAGGAGGTTAAAGAACGATCGAGTCAAGTCGGACCCGAGGTAAGGGAACCTACCCCTCTCTTTCTTTTTAAGTACACTATTTTATGTCATTCCTTTTAAGCTCATATTTATTATGATTGGGATGTTATTTTATATTCCTCTTGATGTAAATTTTATCTTAATATGATGAGAGACCCTATTTGATCTCATCAATCCATTTCTGGAAGTTTTATGTGGCGCCGTTCGGCTGTCGAGTTTTTGTAAGGGATTTTTCATCTCACTTTTATTCCCGTGAGATTTATGCTACTTTTACCACCATTTCTTTTTAGTGGTATATGTACTACCCATTATTCTACTCTTTGTGTAATATAATTTATTTTATGAGTATTTACATCAATGTTGTATTGTCCTTCTTTCATGGGGTGTACGTTTCGAAAGATACCCAAGTCGGTAAGGGAACTTTTCACCCTCCTCTTTTTAAAAGACATCTTTTATTGGGTCTGTTAATTTACATATTGTAATGTTGGTATATGTTCTTATATATACTTATTGATGTAAATTTTATGTCCAAGTTATGAGATACCCTTTTTATCTCTCATCAACACATTTTCTGAAGTTTGAAGTGACGCCGTTAGGCTGTCAAATTTTTGCAAGGGAACGTCTTAACCCAATTTTGGTTCATTGGGATAAACATGTACCCCTTGAATATGTGGTTTTATGAATATCTGTGAATGAACTCTGATTGTTTAAAACTTAATATCCACTTATATTTGGTGTATTCATTTGTCACACATAATTATGTAATTGATTTATCCTTAATCCAAGGATATCATCTTTGTATGGGACTTCATCTCAATATCCATTCATTGATGCATATTTTGTTTCATACACAACTTTCTTTTATACGGTGTATAAACCCCTTTGACTTTTACGTTTATCCGAAAGGAATCTTTTTTATACAAAGTGTTTTACTAAACGAAAAAAGGGAATGTTTTTGCTGTATGAATGCGGCGACAACGACTTCTCCGCCGCCATGACCATTATTTGAGTTTCGGCTTCCTCTACATGCCATAGCTTTTTTTAAATAAAAAATAAATACCATGTTTTACTTTTCTTTTATTTTGGTATTGAAAATGGTTTTCATAATGTTTTTATATCAATGCGTTGTATTGATATCTTGTGATTGAAAAGTGTAAATGTTATGTTTCCTTCATGCATGTTTTATGTGATACGATTATGTTATAGTTCTTGGGAATTATTATGAAGACGGGTTGTTCCATGATAAACTAAGGGCGGGTGAGCCCGATATAGATCTCCAATGCATTGGGTAATGCGAAGGAGTTAAATGTTAAGGTTTCTCTGAAGAGATTTAGGGAATATACTGTGATGGGTATTCCAAACATAAACAAGAGGGTTAATCCCTATGTAAGAATGTTATGAATGCCTCAAGTTACCTTTAGGCCTTATGAATTCTATGATTTATTCATAATTTTATGAGGTATGTTAAAATGATTATGTTTTATGAGTAAAGAATGATTTCATACATGGAAAAATGTATTCCTTTCGTACTTTTATATCCCTTACTGAGATTTTTATGCTCTTCCCAATTTTTTGAAATGTTTTTCACAGGTCAAGGGAACGGTGCATGTTGTGATGATAGTGTCAAGGAAGTGTCAAGAAAGAATCCATGTTTTATTTGAAATATGTTTCTGTTGATGGGGAAAGACGAATACTATCTTTTATGTAACCACTTTATTTAAATGTGGAATGTAATTCATGATTTATGATCGAATTCTCTATAACTCTAAACTTGAAAAGATCCCCAATGTGAATTATTAATTTAATTCAATATTATATAAGGTTTAAGGTTGGGGCTTTATATGAATATACCTATGTAATGTTATCTATTGATTTCATACTTTTTGGTTTATGCTTGTTGGATTTTGTGAGACCCAGATTGTATCGAGGTCCCTACTAAGGATCGTTATACTCACCCCTTTATGGGCTATGCCCGCACCTTGTTGTGATGAATGCAAATGAAGAACATAGCTGATTGAGGCCGAGCGTACCAGGACTGGATGGTACCTAGAGGTGGACCTTACGACGAGTTGGTACATGGAGGAGATAGAAGGACTTGGAGGGCTGAGAAAGAGATATGTACCTACCCTTCTTGTAGGAATCTCGGAGGACGATTCAGTAAATGTCTGTCTCTTTCTTCAGTTGTATAGAATATCAGTTGTACTTGTAATTTCCAATTGGGCTTGTATTCTGGCACCTTTTACTTTTAACACTCTTTTGTTATACAGTTTACTTGGTGTTTCATATCCAGATGTGTTCTTCCTTGTGGGTGTGTGTAGTGGTTATAATCAAAATGCCTTCATAGTTTTAGGGAATTACTCCTTTGGTGCTATTCTCCATCCACTGTTTTATGGATGGTGGGCCTGGCGTAGTCATGGAATGGGCCCTCGGGGAAAAACCTTGAAAAATTGGAATCAGATGAGTCGGTTCTACCACAGAACTTTTGACTCTGATCTTTCTTTTCGTTGATGCAATAATGTTAATGGTAGTGAGTTTGGTTCTCAGTTTAGGGAGTACAGTATTAGTGCGATGACTGATGTATCCATACACCATGACCCTACCATATGATTTCTGACTCAGTGCATGAAAACAATGATTGTGTGAGTGTTTTGAAGAGTTTTCCTTGTTAACTCTTTGGTTCAGCTCACTAGGTCAGATCACCTGATATACCTTCTTAACCATAGGGAACCTGTTTCTTTTCAAGATGCTTCCACCCAGATAGCAAGCTAGTGTTTCGATAGGTATAGGCACTGATATCCCACAAAGTGACGAGGCCACTGTGTAGGTCCCTATTCAAGTGAAGGCACCAGAAGAGGCACCAACAGTACCACTCCTCTTTGGGCCATCGATGCCACCTACCCCAGTAGCAGATGATTCACGCTGCTTAAACACATTGCAAGAGTTCCAGTGCCAAAGGCCACCATGATTAGAGGAGAGACAGACCCACATGCGGTTGACCATTGGCTGGTGGCCGTGGTGAGAGTTTTTTGTTTGGTAGGGACACCAGTCGATCGCATGGTGATCCTTGCTGCCAGCCTTATATAAGGAGAAACATGCAGGTAGTGGAGTATGATGCTCTAGGTTTATGATGAGGTGATTCTTCTCGGGGCAGACTTCGAGAGCCTGGTTCGGAAGAGTTTGTCCCAGTGACTCTTTGTGCAGTGTGTATTTAGGAGCTACTTCGTCTGCACCAGGGCATCATGACTGTACCTCAGTACTCAGTGAGGTTCACTGACCTTTCATGTTACTCCACTGATATGGTGCAGGACCATTTAGGGCCTGGACCATTCTTTAGGGGATCAGACGGGAGATCAGGGTTTTTCTGATCTCACTCAGTATCCCAACGCAGGATGGGTTGTTAGAGAGAGCCCTCTTGGTGGCGTGTTTTCTTGCTGTGTATTCACCAACAGTGAGACTCGCCCCATGTCATCACGTAGAAGAGTCTTCTGTAGCTAGAAGTAAACACATGTTGCAGATGTCAAAGAGGACAAGACCTATACATGGATGACTGCATGACTCAGGATCAGTTGTGCATGGCACCTGAGGTGGAGCCAGATATACCAGGATTGGGTAGTGTTACACATGTAGAGGGCTAGGTCAGATGGCTCATGACTGTCTGACCCACCGTACAGATGATTAACAGAGAGTCGAGGGATCGACCAGGCATAGACATAGATTCGATTGAGGAGCTACGTAGGATGGAGGTGGACGTGGCAGTGGAGAAGGCCATGCAGCAACAGGTGGGAAATGATTCGAGATATTGCTACCACTACCACCAGGAGATCCACGAAAACCTCAGGGAGCTGGGGGACATGGGATAAATCATCTCCAGGTAGCTAAGGCTTACGATCATGTCACCCCAAAGATGATATAAGGTACGATCGATATCTACTCCACCTTTGCTGCAGTACTTATAGACATAGGTTCCAGCCATTCTTTTATACCCACTACCCTTATAGGGAGATCAGAGATTCTGACTAAGTCGTTGGTTTAATCCTTATGGCTACATACTCCTACGGGAGCAGATTCGACGATTACGCACTAGTTCCGGTAGTGCGAGCATACTCTAGGAGGTGAGTGCTTTTGCTGGGATCTACTAGTAAAGGCGTCGAGGTCTTACGATGTCAACATTGGTATGGACTGGTTATCTACATTCCATGCTCAGATTGACTGTATTGGGCACAATGTGTGGTGTGTCTACACATATGGGACCAGTTTAAACTTCTTCAGTGAGAAGGGAGCATTTACAGCATAGGATGAACATACCTCAATGAGGGTGCAGCCAATTACCCATCAGTTAGCTAGCCTTACCATCAGAGATGTTGATGTGGAGTGTCCGAGCTATCCTATAGTGGTGGACCAGTACACAGATGTTTTCCCTGATGATGTTCTGGGTCTACCTCATCACAGATAGGTGGACATTTACCTTGAATTGTACCCTGAGATGACACCGATATCCACACCAGTGTATCAGATGGCTCTTGCAGAGCTTCGTGAGTTGCAGGTATAGCTAGAGGACTTGAAGGAGAAGGGATTCATGAGGCCCAATTTTTCTCTTTGGGCTGCCCTGATTCTGTTTTCCACGAAGGCATATGGGAGCTTGAGGCTCTATGTTGAGTATCAGTTCCTGAACCAGGTTACCTTGAAGAACAAGTACCCAGTCCCGAGGATTAACGACCTCTTTGATCAGCTGAAAGGAGCATAGTGGTTCTCAAAGATATATCTCAAATTAGGCTATCACCATCTCAGAGTTCGAGATGAGGATGTGTAGAAGACAACTTTCATATGTCGGTACGGCCACTACGAGTTATCGGTTATGACATTTGGTGTGACCAACAATCCAACAGTGGTCATGGGACTCATGAAAAGGATCCTTCAGTCATACCTTGATAGCTTTGTATTAGTCTTCATCGACGACAGTCTGATCTACCCAGCTACTGAGGAAGATCATGCCTATCATTTGCAGGTTGTACTGGACACACTCCGAGAGGACCAACATTATGGTAGGCTATGAAAGTTCCAGTTCTGGATCTGAGAGGTTCACTTTCTGGGGCTTTTATATCAGAGGCTGGAGTTTCAGTGGATCCAGAGAAGATTGTTGTGGTACTTGCTTGGGATCCACCCAGGAGTGTGATGGAGGTACGAAGTTTCCTGGGTGTGGCTAAATATTATTGATGGTTTTTTCCAAAATTCTCCAGAGTGAATCACCACAATCAGTGTTGATGAAGAAGGGGAAACCATTCATTTGGTCAGAGAGATGCTGATGGAGTTTTTTTGAGCTAAGGTAGAGGCTGACTAGTTCCCCCATCGATAGGCTTCTAAAGGAGGGCGTAGGGTTCGTAGTCTACTATGACACATTAGAGACGAGTCTCGAATTTTTCCTGATGTAGGAGAATTCTATGATCACATATGATTCATGGCAGCTGAGACATCATTAGAAAAACTATTCTACCCATGAACTAGAGTTAGCAGCTGTGGTCTTCTCCTTGAAGATTTTGAAACATTACCTGATGATATAATATTTTACAGTGTACTCGGATCACAAGAGTCTCAGGTATATCTTCTCTCAGAAGGACCTAAACTTGAGACAACAACGTTTTCTTGAGTTCCTTCAGGACTTTGACATTGAGATACTCTATACTCTTGGGAAGGGGAACATTTTAGCAGATTCACTCAGCAGGATATCTGGTATACATCTGCTAGGAGAGGTGATAGAGTAGCTAGCCACTTTGTAGATATCTTTTGTGGATAGTGATGGAGAATCTTTTCTACAGTCTCTTACAGTCACTCCCCCACTTAATCTGTGAATCAGGGAGGCATAGTGTGGGGACACTGACTGAAAGACACGATGTGTTTAGATATCTATAGGACATGAAAATGATGGATTTTCAGAAGGTGGGAAACACGTCATTCTCTTCCGAGGACGTACCATGGTACCAGGGTCACATCAGGAGGAAGTGTTGAGGGAGTTCCACACACCCCCTCTAGCGGTACATCTAGGAGTGGAGAAGATGTTCCAGGATCACCGAATAAAACACTGGTGGTTGGGAATGAAGAAAGAAGTTGTAGAGTTTGTCTCTCGATGCCTCACTAGTCAGCAATTAAAGGTGGAGAATCAGGTACTAGCTGGCTTGGTTCTTCCTTTTAAGGTCCCAGAGTAGAAGTGGGATGAGATATCCACAAACATCTTGATAGGACTTCCACGTACATCTGGGGGACATGACTCTATCTGGGTTATAGTCAACTAACTCACCAAGTCGGCCCACATCCTACCGATCAGAGATCAATGATCAGTAGAGAGATTGGGATGCCTCTATATGCAGGATATTTTTCAGCCACACTGAGTACCCTCGAAGATTATCTCCGATCGTGATTCATTTTTTACTTCCCGGCTATGGAAGGGGTTCCAGGAGGGTTTCACGATGCTGATTTGTTTGAGAACCACCTTCCATCCTCAGATAGATGGCCAGACTGAGCAAGCAATTCAGACCCTCGAGCACATGTTTCATGCTTGTGTCCTCGACTTCTGTGGAAGATGGGATAATCACATACCATTGGTGGAGTTTTCATACAACAATATCTATCACTCTACCATTGGTATGACACCTTTAGAGGTGTTGTATGAGAGACCTTACATATCACCTTTATGTTGGACTAACCTAGGGGAGTCATCACTACTGGGACCAAAGACGGTTTGGGATACCACATAGAAGGTGTAGATCATCTAGGAGTAGATGAAGATTTTACAGAGTATGTAGAAGTCGTATGCTGACTGGAGACGGAGACCTCTAGAGTTTGAGGATGGCGACCACATCTTTCTACGAGTCTCACCTCAATGAGGTTTGCTGAGATTTGGCTGAGGCTGCAAGTCATCTCTAAGATTTATCAGACCATTCAAAGTCCTCAGTACATTTTGTGAGGTGGATTACCACTTAGCTCTTCCACCTCAGTTGGATCGAGTGCACGACGTCTTCCACGTATCCCAGCTGAGGAGATATGTTCACGACTCTTCTCACATCATTGTCTATGGAGATCTGGATGTCGATGATGGGGTGACTTTTACAAAGGATCTAGTTTAGATTGAGGATCGACAGGTGGGGGTCCTTCATGGACGGTCGATATCTCTGGTGCGCGTTCACTGGCAGCTTGTGAACCTTCAAGAGAGAACACTGGAGAGGGAGGCTCGGATGCGTTCTTAGTACCCCCACGTGTTTACCCAGTTTGAGTTGTGGCTTATGGGGATATAGAGACCCGATGTGGGGAGAAGGTAAATATCTGGAATTTCCATGTAATTGTTTTAATATAAACGAGAATTTTAAAAGTCTGTGAAAATTTACCGCACATGATTCTGAGGTCTGTAGTTCCTAGAATGAATTTCTGAAGTTTTGTTCGTGTACGTTTAGTAAACGTGCAAGTAGGTTTTTCTAAATTTTTGACCCAATTCTCGTATTTGAAATCAGAGGGAAACATTGAACATGCAACACCAGTATTCTCTTATCGAGACATCCACCTTGATGGCTGTTGGCCGTGGGTGAAATTTAGCTTATGTTTTTTTTGTGTAAATAATAAAATAAAATAAACACACGCTTTATTTTATTTTGTTGTAACCAACCTCTTTATGGAAGTTGCTGGTGGGGACCACTAGACTAAACCTCCCATGAGAGGTTATGGTTGTGGGGGTCACCCGAGCCTAACCTCCCATGAGAGGTTTTTGTGGTGGTGACCACCCGAGATTAAACCCCCATAAAAACCCCTTTAATTGGTAGAAAAGATCAACTCCCTCATAAATGTAGGGAAACCTCTTCAACACCCCCACTAATGAGGAGGAGAGTCTGGAGCTTCCTCCACCTTAATTGTGCAAACCCACCACCTCCTAATTATGCCAACACACTAATTAATTCATCCAATTTAATTAATCCAATTTGAATTGTGCGAATGATTAAATTGGGGAAACAATTTTTATTATATTGGAAATATCTTTGATTTTGGTGGGTTCTTATTTTGATAAAAATTGTTGGAAATGGAGAGAGATATCTTGGTGGGAGAAAAATATCCAATGAAGAATGTGTTCTTCCATAAAGAATGCTCCACTGATGAAGAATTCCAACCTCGACTTCGAGCTTCTTCCTTGGGACATATTCCGATGTTGGACATCTTTATCTACGACAAATCGACGACTGTTCTACCTGCTTGCGCTATCGTCATCGAGCGAAGGAGGTAGGGGTTTATTCCAAAATGTTTATCACATTCCATGTACTCCCTTATTTTCTTGTCCGGGATGGGAACAAACATTGTGGAAGATTATGGTTTCACAATCGTTCTTCGTTCATTATGAGCCACTTGCTACCACTCTAAATGCGGTGTGTGCAGGACAAACAAACATGGCCTGACCCCTCCGCTATTCTTATGTGATGTGTTCTTCGAAATGGAGGAAGGAAACAAAGGCGACGTAGGCACCAACACCACCACCCGTGGCCTCCACAACCCGCATTGCACTACGGTGATTCACCATCTCGGCTGAATCGGCTCTGCGCACGGTCGAGCCTCCCGTGACTAGACCGCACTGCCGCCCTGCCCCTGGCTGAACCCCCTCACTGTGCCACCGATGTGCCGAGCCACCGCGCCGCCACTGTGCCGAGATTCCGTGCTGTCTCCGTTTGCTGAGTTGTCGTGTCGCCGCTGTGCTGAGCCCCCATGACCCTCTGGAGCTGGACCGTTGCACCGCCGTCCGCCGAGCAGTCGTACCATCATCCACTGACCCACGGCCAGACCACTGACCATGAGGACAGTCTGCACCCCTCGCGGCTGGTCAGTGCCCCTTGAGGCTGGTAATCACCCCACGTGACCGATGCATGCCGTCATGGACGGTCCTTGCCCCTCGCAACCGGTCTGCGCCCTCACCGCTGGTCTGATCCCCCACTATACCCCTCGACCGAGCGACCCTGGCGGCATCCTCTCCGCACTACGGGCCGAGCCAGACCCAATGGGCTAGGCCGCACTACGGTCCAAGCTAAACCCAACAGGTTGAGCCAGGTCAGTCCGACTGGGTCAGATCAGACTTGGGCCCAATAAGACCTCTTTTTCTTCCTTTTGGCCATAAATTTGGCACCAGAATACCTATTAATGAACCGTTAGAGGTGTTGGAAATCTTGGAGCGAGATGGTCCCATTTATTATACTCCATAAGAGGTTTGGTTTGAGTTAGGAAATGGTCAGATTGGATCGATCACGATTCCAACCGGGCCCCTAGGACTAAAAGGATAATAACTCATAGACCAGGCGTCAGATTGACGCATCCTCTATTGCGTTGAGACCCCTATGACGTGGCAGACCATTGAGATACTTCTTCGTGGGACTTCTTGACATTTGGAGTATCCACTAGTATCTTTTGGAGCATATCTTCCCAGAGATGAGTAAGCATAGTGCAGGAACCCAGTGGCAGGCTGATACTTGACGACTGATGACCGTCTGAATCAGATTGACTCAACTAGCCTAGTGGGGAGCACCTTGGTGAGGCGGCATACCCACGGTGGGGAGTGCTGTGGTGGCATAGCAGAAACACAAAAATCGACAGGAGAAGTACCTTAGAAGGTTATTAGGGGATGCACCTATGTGTGACGCAGCAGACCCATGGTGGGAGTGCCTCTATGTGACGTGACAGAACCACAGTACTCGATAGGAGGAGTACCTCAGCAGTTCAAGGTTAGTGGTAAGATCCTATGTGTGATGCTTCCTACCCACTGTACTCGACAGAGGAGGAGTTCTCCAGCAGACGAGGTGTTCGACGTTGTGCTTAGAATGATACTTATTACTACCCATAGAATAAATCCTAGTTGAGTGGTTTCAGAACCTCTATTATTCCTCATGATTGAGATGGATTACTTGATAACTTAGTTATATGTATTAGCATATACCTATGTAAGGTTATCAATAGATATTATACTTATTTTAATCGTTGTTGGATTTTGTGAGGCCAAGAGGGTCTCGGGGTCCCTAATATGTATTGTTATACTGACCCCAGCACCGTCTATACCCAAACCTTGTTGTGTTGGATGTAGATGACAGACAACACTGATTGAGGCCAAGAGTACTAGGACTGGACGATACCTGGTGGTGGACCATACGATGAGTTGGTATATGGAGGAGACAGAGAGACGTGGAGTACTGAGAAGGTGATGTGTACCTACACATTTGGTAGCTACCTCAGAGGACGATCCTATAGTTTTCTTTCACATTCTTCAGTTGTATTGCATTTCAGTTGTGCTTATACATTCCAGTTGGGCTTGTATTCTGGCCCCTTTTACTTTCAGCACTCTTTTGTTATATAGTTTAATTGGTGTTTCGTATCCAGCTGTGTGTTTGCTTTTGTGTGTGTGTGCAGGTGATAAAGGAAATGCCTTCTAAGTTTAGGGAATTACGCCTTTGGTGCAAGTCTCTATCCCCTGGCCTATGAAAGGCAGGCTTGGGGTAGTCACGACACGGGGCCCGAAGGACGTGTCGTGACATTAATTTTCTAGAAAAATTAATATTTTGGAAAATTTAATTTTTTTGGAATACATTAATATCAATCCATTTTACTTTTATAGATGTTCTATTTTTTATTAATAATATAAAAAATCATTCACAAGTGATATTACCATCGAACAATGAAATAAATGATATCAAAAGCTATAATTAAACAATATAACTCATTGAAGGTTATATAAAAAAACATAAAAAACATTATTAAATAAAATATACATGTAAAAGTGACATTATAATGTAATTAATTTATCTAATTTTATTACGAGTAATGTTATGAGCATGTGAATAATGATTCTTGAACCAAGTTGAAGAGATCTCTTGGAACCTCAAATTTTCATTTAGTTATGATAATGTTATATATAACTCATTATTTTTATCACATTGAAGAAGTAAAATTCTAATATATTATATATATATATTTTTTAAATATATTTATATATATATAGATTTTTCACCCTTTATTTGACTTTTTAATACAAGTGTCACGTCCATTTCTCGAATGACCTCTTCAAAATCAAACATGATTGAATGGGAAATTTCTATCACAAAATCATTTAATGAAAAATCTCACATATATTATTTATTCCCATTATTGATTTCAATCAATAATGGAATATTATTGTTATCTTCAATTTTTATTAACATGAATTCTCATTAAAAATCACATTCAATAAATTTCTCTAAAAAATCTATAACCAGTTCCATTATACTATATTTTTATTTTTCATTTCTATACTCAATTCGATACCCTATCTCTTGATTAATTTTCCTATTTAATGAAATATTTGAGACTTATTTCTATGTAATTATATTTTAATTTCAAAAACATTTAATCATTTATCCATTTATGAATAATTATGGTATCATTATTACTTAATATAAGACACAAATTTATGTAATAGATTCATTTTATAGGTATTTTCAACTTTCATTTCCCTGATTTATTTATTTTTTATCACAAACAATAATTTAAAATATATGATTGGGGAACTTATATAGTTTTCTAATGTATTGGTTAGTTTATTTACTCATGATAATTTATCTATGGTATTATGTTGTAATCTTAATTGATGAAGAGAATATGTCCACCATGTGATGTTTTATAGGTGGTTGGACATAACATAATAATATGTAATGTTATATATTGAAAAAAAGATCATATTATTACCCAATATTATTATTCCAGGAATTATTTATTATTATACTATTTTATATTCATTGTGATTTTATTCAGTGATATCATGTCATGCGTTATGAATCTAATGCAATGCTTTGTTAGCATGTTTATTTTCGTACAATGCATTCATCCTAAACATTTATTTAATGTATCCCATTGTCATACAATGATGTTTTATGATATAAAGTGGATTTATGAGCTCATTATTTTGAATAAAATTAGGAATTATTATTTTATTATCCTTTTTATTTTTTATGATTGTAGTTTTCCAACAACACCAGGCCTTATGATGATTGTGTAGTATTTATCATAAATTTATTATAAAAAACATTGTAATAATATGGGAAGAAGTATTGAGTCACTATAATATATTTATTAAATTAATATTATATCTAATAATAATGTATAAATGATTATAAATGTGTCTTAATTTCAATTATATTTACTCATTATTCTCATTCATTTCCAAATAAATGAATAGTTATAAAATAAAAATACTGATATTTTATGTTATATAAAATTTTATTAAGTTATTAATATAAAAAAATTTATATATGGAATTAATATTTAAAAAGGATTTAAATTTCAACATTATGTGATTCATGATAAACATGTCACATTTTAAGTATTTTAATTGTGAATAAAAATTGAAAAACATATTACCATGGGTAAGTCTAAAAAGGATTAACAACAGTGTTAATCAAATTTAAAAAATAAAATAAAAACAATGTATAATTTTTATTGAATAAATTTATTTTTAGTTAATAATGTTGTAAAATAAATATTATAGATATGTGGTTCTAATGTCCTTTATTTATAATTTTTTTCAATCCTTCATTACTAGAAAATATTGATCCTTATAGATTAGAAATACTAATCCATTATACCATCATTGAGTCCACAATGAAATTATAGTCCTTATAATATTTCTAAAATACTACCCATTCAGGGTTGAAGGATTAATTTATTTTTTTTCTCAATGTGGATGTAAGAATCTTAAAAGGGTACATTAATTATTATTTATTATCACAACAACAATAAATATATGATATCCATTATAAAATAATTAATTAATAATATTATATAAATAATTTTTTTGATATATTTCTTAAATATAATAAATATATATGATATTATAATCATTTTAAATAATCAATTAATATTCCCATTTCTTCCATTAGATTGATTAAAATTTGGAAATGTAACTCATGTGTACAAATAGAGTACAATATACATGAATTTGTGTAATTCATTTCTTATCACCGAATTATATAAATAATTGTTTTAATACACTGTGGATATTTAAAAAATAAATAGAAATAAATTAAACATTTTTAAGTAGATATTTATATCTAGAATTTAAATATAATTTTGGAGTTTCCTTGTTTTAATTATCGAAAAATGGTCATTTAATATTGTGGTAAGTATGTTATTTAGAGTTTAATGGAACCAACATGATTTTTTGGTGAATATTAACCCAAAATTATGAATATTAATATGAATATTAATATAACCCTAATGAAAATTAAATTTTATTATTATTTTATTTTCATAAGGTTAAAATTAAATGAAATTTTGATTAATTTTTCAATGTCTTAGAAAATTAATTATATATTTAAAATTGTTATTTTTGAATGAATTCTGATATTAATTGAAAATAAAATTTATAGCACTTAGAAATTTATTATCAGAAAATGGAGTTCATTTGTTAATCATACACTTTTAAAAATGGTTAGTGTGATTTTTTGTGATTTTTTTGGAATAGTTGAATTTTCAATGAATAGTAAAAATATAGTTTTGAGTTTTCAATAAGTTTTAATAACATCATTAATGATGTAATAATGATGTAATAATTCTTCTCGAATATATAAGAAAAAAATATTTTATTAGATGACCCAAGTGTCTAATATCGTGGGTAAATACCCTGGGAAACCCATGGTTTTTCAAATACCACAAAAGACGTGTCCCTTGGAAATTAAAAAAATATTCCATGATTTTTCCGATAAATATCATCCCATTCCTTCATTAAATTCAATAAAATTTCATAATTAGGGAATATATGGTCTACCTACAATCATATTAGTACTCCCATGGTGTTATCAAGCCCCCAAGGTCCCAAAAATCAAGTCTTGGGAGTTTCTCTACATAGTATAAGATTTCTCAACTTCTCTTTTTTCCATTCTAGTTCTCTTTTATGTGGTATAACATTAATGTTTCCATAAAATATTATTAATTACATTTATTGATTTTTACATACAGTATTATGATACTTTTATTTATGTCTTACCCATATCCCCTCTCTTTTAAATGGTTTTTAAACCATGTCGCATAGCTATTATGTTGCCGAAATTCAATCTCAAAATTTATCTTTTTTCCAAGAACTCTTTCTATGTTCTTATCATTTAATTTAAATATTATTATATTAGGAAATGTTATTAAATATACCAATCAAATTCCATATTATTTAATAATGATTATCTATATTTTTTTTCTCTTGTAATTTTTTTTTATGAATTTTTGGGTGACTTCGTGATGTTGTCGTGTTTTCATAAGGGATTTATAAAATTTTATATTATTTTAATTTCATTTATTTTCTTCTTCTTTCCTCACCTCCCCTTATCTAATAAGAATTAATGAACCATCATCTTATGTATTCTTCATTTCATCATATTATTGGATAATTATATTTTATAATTCATCTCCCCTTCCAATTATTTAATAAATTTAAACCCCGTCTATGATGTGTCGATTTACCAACACTATGGATGATGTGATTTCAATTTATTTTAATTACTTATATATTGGTCATGAATCAATTTTTATGGTTGAAAAAGAATATAATTTATTTTTTATATAATATATAATATTCTGTAAATTTTTTTTACACATGTGATTAATTTATAAAACTAAATGAGTTCATTTAATCCAAGAATCGGTGAAATGACCTATAAAAATATCGATAATGTTTTAACATTTGAATCATTCCCATATCATTATTAAAACTGATAAATGGTTTAATTTATGATTCATGAAATATTAAAATACCATTCCATTTCAATTACTGAGCTTTACTTCTAATTGACACAAATATCCATCTTGAACTGATCATGGGAACCATGTAATAAATGCACCCAAAACAATGTAAATTACCAAATATTACAAATAAACTTTACTTATGATGTTGTAAAATGATAATATAAGGTGTTAAAAATACGAATATGTTCCATTAAGATATTAATTACACTTTGATAACCATTATACATGAGGTTTAAAAATATTTTAAGTGTGATGAACTTGAGGAATGCGAATTCTTAACCCAATTTCCATTTTTTGTGTTAGTATTATCATTTTATTCATTATTCGGTATTAATATTAATTTTGTGTTGAAAGTTTAATTATATTTTTTTGAAATTTGTGTATATACTATTTATACACATATCCACTCATTTCTAATAATTATCACACCAATTATATTTTAAGGGGAATTCTATTTAAATTACATTTAAAACTATCTTTAAAAAAATACAAAAGGATTATTTTTTATAGGTTTATGGAACAATTGGTTTATACAAATTTCAATATAGTTAATTACCATGACCTGTTCCTCAGACATTATTTATGTTGGTTTAATCCCATTATATCTCATGATATGTTGGGTTAATCCCATTATTGCCCAAGATATAATAGGTGAGCCCCATTATAGTACTATAAATCATTGGGTACTCCAGAGGATGAATTTGAACAATTGGTTATTCCATGTGTAAGGGTGATTGTAATTTTTATGGTAAATATGTCTGAAAGAAACTACATAAGGTTTACATTCATGTTAAATAAAATTATCAATTTGGTTTTATTGGGTTTTCTATTATCATGTGACTAAAGAATTTATTCTTTATATCTCCAACTAAGCTTCTTGTCCGAATTACATGTTTCTAAATCATTTCTATAGGTTATAAGGATGTGTAAGAGAATAGAGTAATAAAATTTATATGTCATGAATATTTTTCAATAGAATGATTTTTTTATTTGAAATTTTTTATATTTAAAAAATTATATTGTTTTAATAATATCCACATGTATAGTTATGAGATTTTATGTATGTTTTGTGTCATTATTACATAAAACACTAACCCTATAAAGATCCTCATAGTGTAAGATTTTATGTTCTTGTCTAAAAATAGGGATTATGTAATGTTTAAAGGCCAGGTCCACACATTTATTAATGAATATTTAATTATTAATTTGATAAAAGTGAAATTATTTTCATTATATAGTTGATGTAACTAGTAATAATGTACATTTATTTGAGACTATTGAATATAAACATGACAGAAAACCCTAATAGTTGTCACCTAACATAATTATTTATTAAAGAATCATTCAAAATCATGTGAATATATTTTCCCTAGAAATCATTTGTTGTATGATATTTTTTATTATGGTTCTGGAATATTTTTATGATAGACAAATAATTATTATAATTATGGAATAAATGTAAAATATGAAAAATGTAATTGAGGTATGTATTGATGTTATAATATCATTTATTTTTTTCGTTGTCTGTAGAGGATTTTCATGGAGGGATATTGTTTTAATTTACAACACAATTCCCATATATTTTCATATCATCTTGTAACTAAATATTATTAGACAATTATTACCATTTTTTACACTTTGGTATTTAAAATGATCTAGAATTTTTTTTTAATGGAAATTCAACTTTATTTCCAATTTATATTGGGAAATATATCATCAATATATATAAATGTCGATATTTGTTTTATTAACAACCCATGAAACACTGTTAATTATTTTAAAATATTATTTCTGATACCATGGAATTTATTTTTATTCATTTAAAACGATTCCCTATAATCATTTTATAATAAGATTATTTTACATATAAATACTGAATAAAAAGAATATTTTATTTTATCATATTCAGTGTAATGGGATATTCAATCATTTTATACTAACACATTCATTAATGATTCTATTATAAGATTTTATTTTTATTTTCATTGAAATTGATTTTATAATTTTTTTATGTTGTTGATGAAGTTTTATCAATGTAAATGTATACTTTATAGAGTTTCAAAATAAAAATGCACCTAAAATATTAAATTTATTTTCATGTATATCATATAGAGTCCAAAATATTTATCATATTTTATTTAATAATATTTTCGAATAGATTCCAAAAAATACAAGTGATGATCTAGTGGTGTAGTTTCATTTTATTATTAATAATTAAAATTCATCTTGTTAAAAATAAAAGCAATATATATATATTTAAAACACCATATAGTGATCAAAAATTCCATTATTTTTTCGGAATAGAAATGGTTTCATAGAAAAAAGTCACATGGAAAATTCTGTGATAGAATGCACAGAATGTGAATTAATAAGGAAATAAGGAATAAAATAAAGTCAATTATTTTTTCACAGGATATCAAAAAAAGGATGATCATTATAATGCAAAAAAATATATATAAATTATTAAATAAAACCATAAAAATGAATCAATAACAAAACAAAATGATATCGTAATCATAATTGAAGGGATGCCCTTAAAAATATCATCATAATGTGGACAAAATCACATGGTTTTTCTGGTACACAACCCATTACCTTACATAATATCTCATGAAATATAAAATTTATATAATGCATTATTTGGATATTTAATTCATTGAAACCAATAAAATATGTAAGTCATATAAAATAATTATAAAATGTTAATAAAATAATACATAAGTAATTATAATGGTCAAACAATGATAATGATGTGGGTATAATTATTCAAATTCAATGCATATCACTACTCTATATAATAATCATTCAAAAGAGTTTAATGAATTTACTCATTTAGAAGTTCATATATGAAAATGATATATATTCTTTTATAATTTTTTTCAATATAGATATTTCATGATAATTATTTCGGATATGATTGAATAAAAACCAACCTTATTGGTGATTCCATAAGAAATAATTAAAGGGTCTTTAAATAAAGGAAATTATATATATTGATATTAAGTAATTTTTTTAACAAGTGTGTTGACCATAATGAAATGAGAAGAAATATAAAATATTTATGTTAAAAAATAAAATTTGAGATACTGGATGTGAGTCAAGAAATATGAATGTTCTCTTAATTTGGGTTTAAAAAAAGAAGGGAAATTCTAATGAAATTAAAAATATATATGACCCTAGAAGTGATATAGAATCATATATTTTTAAGGCTCTGAGAGAAATATATAAAAAATATGTTGTACACGATATGAATTTTGTTTATCAGGGAGAAAAATATACATATTGAATAAACAATATGATAAGAAATAAGGTCCAAAGATTAGTTATTACACTTTAAATAACATTTATTCAAATACCACATCTTAAAAAAATTAACATATGCTATTTAGTAAAAGTATTAGGTATATCTGATGTTCACATTATATGACACTAAATTTGAATTAAATATTAAGAAGGAGATCACTGAAAATAGGAGAAATTAGGACTACTATGGAAAATAGTTGTTCAAAGGATGACAATTATTCATTACATAGTGAGATTCTCAAAAAATGATTAAAACTAATATATAATTAATATTCCAAAAAATAGGGATATCTTATGATTAAAAAAGTGTACAAAATATTATATAAATTGTTAAACTGATGTAGGAACATTATAACTCAACAATGAAAATCAAGTTACAAAATTCACTTATATAATTTGGAATTAAAAAATCATGTCCTCTAGAAAGGTAGAGAATGCATTGAAGAGGTTTTTAAATAAAATTTTGTAATATTTAATATCATTATGGATGTAGTTTCCATATAAATATGCATATTTCTATATAATATCAATTCATGTAACCATGTAGGATTATATAGATGTAAAACTACACCATTTATATCCAATATCCATTCACATGTATTTAACTTGAAAAATATTTATCGAATATTTGTTATTAATATTCTTATAAAACATATCCACTAATATTTTCTTATATTTTTTTATCATAATTTCTCACAAATATATTACATAGTATTTGCATATGTCTTTTAGTTTTACTTTTTCTGAAAATTGTTCTGAAACCATCAGTATAGGTTGATAAAGATATGAGTGCTCTAAATTATATTCATAATAAATATAATTTTACATTATTACATAATTTTATTATTTTATTATGGAATAATTTATATAGAATATTTCTTCCTTGAATGGAATGAAATTATAAAACAATATTTGGTAGTTCCATTTTTGAAGATAAATTAACAACACCCTTTTATTATCAACATCACAAAATAACTGTATAATATTAAAAAACTTGAAGGTTTATGGATTAGAAAATAACATTTTTATATACATAGACCATTTTTCATTCCACCCATGTTACTCAATATGTAAAAATAAATGTATACAACCTCCGAGGGTGGATCTATTCTTCATGTAAGAATAAAAATGTGTTGATTGTTTGAATACTATTGGTTGAAGATATAAAATTTATGATACATTTCTATAAGAACATGAATAAATATTAATAGTTATTTTATTTTCATACAATCAATGAAATGTGTGGTTCAGTTTTGTAGATGTAAAATAATATGTAATAATTCATGTTTGAAAAAAGTAATCCTCGCATTGTATGTTATAATTGGTCAAAAACATAATCCACTATTGAATCGTATTTGGAAAATAAACTAGATTAAATGAAGTTTTTGAATGGTTTATCATAAGATGTAAATGATTTTTGGTAGACCATAAAATGATTTTGAATCATTTTGAGGCCAAGGGGTGTTAGATCTTATTAAAATTGAAGAGGAAATTTGTCACATAGTTCCCTATAATAAAAAGAGAAGACAAGATTCTCCTATAAGGTGAAGAAAATGTGGAAAATAAAATAACATTGAATGAATTATGATTAATAAAATGAAAAACATAAATTTCCATACATTTTAGTTAATTTTTATGTATTTTAATCATAGAAATTTACTTTTTCTAATATTTGTTATTATCGAAGAAAGTAACTCCACATATTTGAATTATATTTAATTAAACGAATAAAACAAAACATATAAAATATGTCGAACTAAAAAATATTAAACATTAAATCCAATTTATAAAATAAAATTACAGTTTATAGGGAAAATTAATTATATTATTAACAAATTTAACTCACAAAAATCCATTTTATAAAAGTTTGGTTTTTAAGTATCCATTCTCTATTTAGTATAGAATATTCAAATTTTATAATTACATTTCAATAAATTTGTTTAATTTTTCAATAATTATTTAATAAAATTAAAAATAAAATAAAAATAAACTCCACCATGTGAATATTTTTTATGATAAATAGAAAAACAAGGTTTTGAATAACCCAATATATATTTTCTATAAACTGTTTATTATGTGTTTCATATATCAAAATAGTATGATTAAATATGATGAATATAATTAAAAATATATTTTTAATCTTAATACGGGTTTTTTTATATAATGGGACTCATGTATAATAATTTTATCAAATATATAGTATCAATATAATTAACAATTTTCATTATTTTTGAAACAAAATGACATTTGGTGATGTATTATTTACAAATAAATTTACTCTTCTGGATATTTTATATTACATGTAACGTTGTGATTATCTTGCATTAAATAAAACATATACTTTTAATTAAATTTGAAATATTATTAAAATATTATTATAAAATTTATATCATGTAGCCATTGGAATTGAATGTATGGATATGATTAACTATGTTATGAAAAAATATGGTTTACAAATTTAGGTAAAATTTATTGTTTTTTGAAAAAATACCATGAAGATCTAGGAATTGGATGAATCTGATCATAAAATATACTCATTAGAAATAAAAACACATAATAAAATGAGTTAAATCATGTTTTAAATAAATAGTATTATGTCAGTTATTGTATATCTGATACTACCATTGGAGTATAAGAATTTAGCTTCTAGAATCCCATATCATTGTGGTTTACAAAATCTCATTTTTCGATGTAGATTATCCAACTTGATTTGATTCTCTATATGCATGTCAAATAGTAATAATTATAGTAAATAGGTTGTTAAATCAAATAAATCCAATGAGTTAAGAGTTAACTATTAAAAGTATTGGTTATCTACTTCTTATACATAGTAAAATTTTCATAGAAATATTCAATCTATATTTTATTTAAATTATATTCTACATCCTATATGATGCAATATGTCATATACCACAACACAGATAAATTTCTTCATATAGTTCCAATATTATGGTGAAACAAAACATCAACAAAGATATGATAGGCATAGAATATACATAAAAAATATTAATGTTTTATAATTATGAATACTTCACCATCAACAATGATCATTACCTACGAGGTGATTAGATTAATCCAATGAATGGATTTGAGAACCTGATGTTTACTAGGATATTGCAAGACCCTCATACATCATGGAATTATATGGTCCATGATTAAATTGTTATTGGTTACTAATTTCATAATTTAATCCACATTAACAACATTATTCATGGAATGTATACCATCATGAGTATATGGTGTTTTATTTCAAAATATCACATGAATTTCTCACATTCCAGATTGAGGAAATGACAAAGTCTATTTCAACATTAATAACAATTTGAAAATGACCACCCTTCTTGGGGTTTTCAATGAATTACACAATAAAAACAGAATACCTCATTGAAAAAATGTTTTTATCAGATACATTACCTTCATTGATTGGGAGTTTATGGGAAAATTCATAGTCATAAAGTAGTCCTACACATTCTCTTCATCCCTCAAGCATAAGATAATATATTAACAAGGTGAATTCTATTCATTTTATACTGATCATGTATGGGTAATCTATATTTTTATATCCACTAGTGTAGTATAATCCTTTAGGGATTTATGTAATATACACCGAATATTGATATCCATAGTGGTGGAATAATAGATCCCTGACATTCCATCACATTGTAGACTTTATAATTAATCTTCAAAATATTGTTTGGCCCCCGACACAACTGTGTCAATGTCCATGAAGGAACGATTATTTATCATTCAAATAACCTATGTAGGAATATATTCCTGGCTATTATCGTGTATTATTAGATTGTAATTTTTCATTTTTATTGTGATTATATGAATTTTTATGTTATATTTGAGAAGGATTTCTGGACAATTTGTTTTCCAAAAATTGATGTTAGACTGAATATATAAATACCACACAATATTTTAAAAAATATCAGTAAATGTATTTATTATTCAATGCTAATTTGATGATGTAATAAAGTATTTATATCCATCTAGTAGTCTCAATTTAACATACATGATAAAAACTCAAAGGACATGTCCAAAGATTCCACAACATTCAAATTATTCCAAATGGGTCAAAAATTAATAATATTATTAAACATTCCTCTAATGAACCCCATACCAATAGGATTTCTAAATTCCCTATATGAAATTTTTAACCATTATATTTCATACAAAGACTAAATACAAATGAAATTCATGGTCATGAATTTTAGACAATAAATGTGTCTTCATGTCCAACAATAATGAGAGGAGTAAACAAATTTCTTGTCATGACCCATCGCCATGGGCCTGTTCTGTGACTACCCCATACCAGCCTCCCAAATAAAAGGGGCTATATACTAGCACCAAAGGAATTATCCATCAAGAGGGATACATTTCCTACAGTGCCTATACGCATGCACATACATGTACATAGCCTAAAATACATAAAAGTCAACATAAATACCACTAATACAACCACATAGAGAAACCGTACAAAACAGAATGAAATGGGTTCCAAATACAAGGAATAAAAATAAATGTAAAAGCTTCTTGATGTCCATCTTTGGTAAACACTACCTAAATAGTAGGATAAGGGAGTTGATGCCTGAAACAATTTTTGTATGCCCTGTATGTTAGATCTCACTTCGCATTACCTAGTCCCAGACCACCACGATCTTTATCAAAATGTATATCATCTACAGAAGATAGGACATGTGCCGGAAGTTCATGTGTGTGGGTGAGTAACAAAATAATCAGCAAGGACCCCAAAATTAAAAGGTAATACCACAAGGCACACATCCCTGATGAGTAACTTAGGTCCTCTTGGTAAACTATACCCACTCATCACATAGGCTTATAGGGTCACCTAGGCCGCTCGTCACTTAGGCATGGTGGGTAACCTAGTCCCACTCATCGCATAGGATTACTCGGTCACCTGGACCCGCTGATCATTGGCTTCTCATTACAACCAGTTTTGGGATTATCACTCGCAGCGTTCATGATTCCCGTAGAATCTAATCATCTATCCATCTATCATATCTTATCATCCATAAAAACCTACATTGATTATATCAAAAATACTACCTCATCTTGAGGGATTCAAATGATGCAAAATACTTGTCAATCAGATGTATGTTTTGGATGTTATGATCCTTTCAGTGAAAAGGGGATTTTTGGATCCGAATATAGCATAAAACAGTCTGACTGACCCGAACTGAGTCCTACCCGAACCACCTGGTTTTCCCAACCTATAGAGCCTGACTCGGTCTGCGGTTCCATCTTGGTGGAGGCCCATCTGTAAAACCTAGCCAGCGAGAGAGGGCCGACCTGCTCCACCTGGGATGTGGCAGGTTCCTCCAACCACCCACAACCATTACCAAGGATCTCTTCTATAGTAAATCGGGTCTATGGACTTCGTCCATGTGACATGGAAAGCCTTCCATGTCCATAGTGTCTTGCCACTGTGTCATACCACCAATGTGTGCTAGCAGTTTCATCCACGATCCATCAAACACGCTATGTTGGTCTGCTTTCCTATTTCGAAGAACTATCATAATCCCAAAGTCTCCACCACTAAATACATGTACTACAATTCCTCTTACAATCGATATGGTGTTCCAACCACATTCAGAACCTCCCGATATAAATATAACGCAACGACGAGGGTCTGTCGGCAAAGAATACAAGAAGTGAGAGAGGGGACACAATGAAAACTCAAATATAGAACGCCAATTTTTGATCATTTGACATTCTTCTATTGTGTTAGAAAATGTGGAGCCATTTCAAAAAACACAAAGATATAAGCCCCTTTCTTAAATCCATGCATGAATGAAAGATCAGCAGGACAACATGTTAGGGATATGATCCATGATCATCATTTAGAAAAGAATATTAGGGTAAGTGTAACCACATAGAAATACAAAATTATTACCTAGTATTAGATCATTCACTGGAATATCACATAACCACATGACCATCATTTCAATCAATGATCCGCAAACCATCATTGTCGGAGAAATACTTTCATGAGAAGGGGAATTAATTGACATTGGAAATTCTTCCTTTATCTCCTCTCATTTCTCTCCAACACGTTTCATCAAAGTCATTAAGGAAAACTCCATCATCCACCATATTCCCATATCTTTATTAATCAATTAATTGGGGAAACACAATTCATTGTTTCTGTTATGATGATTCACCACATTGTTCTGTGCATGTTTGATTTTCATTAAATTGTTTTATTTATGATATTAAAAATTCAGATAAAAATTGCAATTCATTTAAAAAATTTGAATAAAATAAATTTCAATATTTTTATTTTGATTTTCATTAAGATTCACAAAAAATAACTTTTATCTATGACCTATTCCGGTCGATGTTAGGTACATAATTAGGTAATTTTTTTTGTTTTTAATGCTACTGCATCATGTGATTTTCAACATGGTAACCAATTTCTATGCTTCCAAATCCATATACATGTGTTAAATTTAATAAACTATTAATGTTTCAACAATTAATCTGAGCTCACCAGGCCTCAGAATCATTTGATATCTCAGTGCCTCGTATGGAAATAGACCAATATAATTTCCAAAAATAAATTCATTGAAATTATAGGTCATTATATTCTCCCCACCTTAGGGACTTCTGTTATCATAGGCTAATAAAATAGCTAAATAAAAATGGTGATTGTAAGAAATAATTAGATACTTACCCTCCTAGAGATCACCTAGAGATTTGAATGCTTCCATCAAAGGTGCACTAGAAGAATCAACCATCCATAGAGGACCCCCCTGTGTTGATCCTCTATCTCCATTGGGAACTCTGAAAACAACGCCCCAACATCAATGTCTAGCTTTCTCCAGTCAATGATGTTCAATGGTTCATGCATGTACCTCCTCTTATATGTCACGTGAATGGTATTATGCACCTGATGCATCTGGGGGTAAGAGCTAGGTGGTATTCCACGTCACCAATTATGCTTAGAATTTGGAAACGACCTACGAATCTCGGAGACAACTTACCACCCACCCAAAATATTGCAATCCCCATCGATTTGAGACCCAAAGGAGAAAATGAACACCTTTATTGATCTCTAGTGGCCTCTGTATCTAGTATGTATATGATTTCTTCCTACTCTATATATTCGTAATTTGATCCTTTATGATCTACAACTTCTTAGGGTTTGCACGTACCAACACTGGACCCATGCGTGATGACTCCCCAGGGTATGTCCAGCATAACAGTGACCTTCCTGTTCACCCATATAGTTCTATTAATGGTACCATATAAATGGTGGAGTGTTAGTTTCTATTGTACATGAACTCCACCAAGGGCAGGTGGTCCTCCCAACTATGAAGGAATTCTATGATTCATGAATGAAGAATTCCCTCTAAATCCAAGGTAGTCCACTTTATCTATTCATATTTCTGGGGATGAAATGGTATGCTAAAATGAAGTTGAGTCTTGAATTCCTCATACAGTCCAATTGATATCCAAATCATGAGGTGAGATTCATGGTTTAAAAATATCATTAATGAAACACTATGAATCTTAACTATCTCTGAAACATTGAGGCATACCCATCCTTATACAAATCCTTGCTTAGTGATGGCCAAGATGTGGGCTGACTTGCTGAGTAGTACACCATCACGTAGATGATATCATTCCCCTTGACGTTTGTGGAAAACATACCATGATGTCCATCAATGTAGAATCCCACTTCCACCACGACACCTCAATTAGATATTCAAAACCTACAGGAAAATGATGCTCTACCTTCAATTACTGACATGTGAGGCAAGGAAAAACAAACTCTTCCACATCCTTATTTATCCCCAGACATTATTACTAACGTTGCAGATTGTGGTACATCTTTTCGATTTCTATATACAATTTCTTGGGGGTGGTTTAGAGCACCCTCTTAAAATCCTTTCACAATTCCACTAGTATAATGGTGCTCCTGTTGAAAAGGATAACGTTCTCCCCACAAATATAATACACATCATGGGTTATCCCTATGGAAATCAAAGCTTATCGGGCCTCATAGTAGACATCCCCAAGATATGCCTCCCTAAATCTCTATAAAAGTGGGGGAGTGACAACCATTGAAAAAAGGTAATCTGCTCTATCACCATCAACGAAT
The DNA here is from genome assembly GCA_963277665.1 of Viscum album. Taxonomy (NCBI): domain Eukaryota; kingdom Viridiplantae; phylum Streptophyta; class Magnoliopsida; order Santalales; family Viscaceae; genus Viscum; species Viscum album. Next base: position 1,187,214,850 of record OY728122.1, read on the forward strand.
GATATCTACATCATGGCTAATTACACTAACACCCCGCACAACATCTTCATCATGGTTTTCCAACATAGAATGTTATACACCACATTCCATTTCCCAAGAGTATAGATTATCTCAATGTCATAGTTATGGAGGATCATTATCCACCGTCACTGCCTCAAGTTCAGTTCATTATAGTATAATATATAACTTAGAAATTTTAGGTTGAATTATATAGTAAACTTCTCACCCATCAAGTAGTGCTTCCACATATTTAATGTGATGACCACTACTGATAGATCAAGATCCTGGGTCACGTAGTTTTTCTCATTATACATCAACTGTCGTGAACCGTAGGATGTCACCACATGCCCCTCATAAGGACACAACCTAGTCCAGTTCTTGGTGCATCCCAGAACACTACACATCCAATGCCCTCCTCTATAATTATCAATATATGGGCACTCATCAATCTCCACTTTAACTCATAGAAACACTCCTCCCACATTTCCCACCACACGAAGGACTATCCATTCCATTTCAAAGCTGATAAGGGTGATGCTACCCTAGAAATGTTGGTGACACACCTCAGACACTCTACAAGGTGGTTTTAAAGAAAGCACTGGATCTATCATCAACAAATCCATTACAACACCAGCCTCCAAAATGATGTGTCCAAGAAAGTGGACAACCTGATACTAGAACTGATACATTGACTACTTCCTACAACTTTTGCACTCTCAAAGTGTATCTAGGACCATCCTCAATTATGTCGCATGCTCATCCTCGGACTCTATGTACACACGGATGTAATCAATGAATACCCCGAAAAATTGGTCAAGGTAGGGGTTGAAGATCCTATAAATCATTCCCACAAACACTACTAGGGCATTGGTCATTCCAAATGGAATCAAAACATACTGATAACTGCCCCACCTACATTTGAATTATGTCTTTGGTGCATTGTCATATAGTAGACGAAGCTGATGATATTTAGACGAGATTTCTATCATTGATATCCACATTGATCAATTATACTTTGTGAGAGGTCACTAATTATATACAATAGATATTTTTCCATCACTCTCACTTGATTCCGGTTCTGATAGTCCACAATAGCCACAAACATCCATATTATTTTATGGAAAACAATATTAGGCCCCCAAGCTGAAATAGTAGGCCTTACGAAACCCATCATCTATAGGTCCTTGGGTTGTACCCTCAACTACAGAATCTCCATAAGAGCCACCCCATATTCCGGCATAGATGTTGGTGTCCTAATGTTTTACATGATAATGTAGAAGTCAACCTCTTTGTAAGGTGGTAATCATGGAAAATCCTCATGAAGGATTTCCTCATACACATCCACCACTGATGTTAATTGAGGAATCCTCTCATCCACCACATAGTGGGTAAGGCTAGAAAAACAATGACTGTCTGGCTACAACTTCCTTCATAAAAGTCTACCCTATGTTGCAAGTGTTCCCTTTTCAATGGTAAAGGTAAAACTAGTCCAATATTAATGGAGACACCACACAATACATATAAATTAGTCTATATGAGGATGGTCTATGGATAACTTGTCAATACCTAGAACGACATTATGATACCTTGATGATGGAACTATGAAATCACAGCTGAAGCTATTACCACCACAAGTAAACTCACACTGCCAGCACCAGTGTGTAATCGTCAAATCCCCTCATGTATGTGTCTTTAAAAGGAAGGATCGATCCAACAGATCCACCAGTATCTCTGAGCTCTGAAAAAAAGTCTTTAGCAATGATAGTGTGATTATAAACTTTGTATATAAGAAATCCATATAGGGTGTAGAAGACACAAATTTTAACTATAATAATCTTTTGAGAATCATGATCATAGGTGTATATCACAAAATGATGGGTCTTCCCCTATCCACCAGCTCCTGATGACCATGATGGAACACTTGGGGGGTGGTCGTAGTACCTCAAACCTCCTCCCACCACCGGCTACTGTGCCTTCTCCCCTTCCACATCCACTAACCTACGGACCACCTTACTCGACCATATGAATCTTCCTTGACAGTCCTTGGACCGTCTGTGGGTTGTATGCACGGCGAGTTAGAAAATCATGAGCTATATGTCCCTAAATACAAGATGAGTAGCACACCCTGCTCCTATATAGACTCCCTCTTTCCTGGGAGCCTAGAACTGCCAAATATATTTCCTAGGGTAGTTCCAAGAATGGCAGGACCCACTTGAGTCCCCACATCTGCTTCCTGCTACCCACTGATAAAGACTATGCCACCTGGGGTATTCTAGTAGCTCTCTCTTCAGGCACTAAATCACCCAAGAAGATATATAGGAAATGATATCTCTCTCAAACCCCTAAATGAGTAGGTATTCTAAGAGATAACATGTCTGACCATATCTTCCAGTGTAGTAATCGTTCAAAATATCAAGCCATAAATATCGAGACTCGCAACATGTTTGTGGATTAATGTGAAAACTTGGTAAACCTCTCCATGTACTTAGCTACTATGATGCTACCCTAATATTGTTGTATTAGCTCATATATACATATAAAGCGTAACATCACCAAAAAGATCTCCTCTCTAAAGAGGTACTCAATGTTTGTCTAGGTGAGGGTCGTCTCGTCATGTGTCTAGATCATCGAGCTCCACTATCTCCCTACAGAACCCTAATGAAAGCTTGTGGCTATAAAATCCATCTAGTCCAGAGGATTACGCACTAGTTGGAAGACTCATGTTTCCATCTCAAGCCATCCCTCTCCCATCTAGGGGTCTATCTCACCCTTAAACCTGGGAGGTCTCTGCCTCAGTATCTTTTGTAAGGAACTGAGCCTACATGCATTCTCAATCAGTTTCACTAGTTATAACTGATGATTGATGGGTTTGGGTATCATTGGTGAACCACTAGGTAGGGATTCCAACATTACTAGTCCCTGAACCAATGCCTCATCTCACGGTGTACCTTCATCATGGACACACATCAGAATCCTGGCTAGTTGTCAATATAGTGACATCCTGTAACAGATCATGAAAAACCAAAAACAATATATTATACCTTGTGAGATCACTGAAACTCATGAAGCACAAGAAAACACTCTAAATTATTATATGGTGTATGAAACCATTTTTTCCATGTAATGAGTCAAAAATTATAATTTAGGGTCATGTAGTATGGATATATCAACCGCTACACCAATGTTTTACTACCTAATCCTAATATTTGAACTCAAAACATTCAAAACTACTTCCCCAAAATAATATATAGACTCTCAGCCCATAAGGTATAACTAAATTCCTTTGATACAACTATTTCATGACCCTTCCCTTGTGGCCCATGCCAGGACTACCACAAGCACGCCTCCCAAAGGACATGGGTTGTCATCTAGCACAAATGAAATCATCCATCAAGTGGGAGGAATTTTATTGATTACCCGAATACACACACACACACACACGTCCATATCCCACATTTCTAAAAATTAGACATGCATGACACTATGACAATCCCTGAGAGTAATAGAACAAAACTAAAATAATAAGGGCCAGAATAAAATCCCAAAAAATAATGGTACACTATTCTGATTTCATTATGTGGTAAAACCTAACAGAATTTTATGTGAAGGGGGATACTTCTTGAAGTTGTAGATTTATTCCTCATTTGTCAGATCTCATAGATAACCATGATGTCCTGGATCACCATGGTCTCTTTCAAAATTTCATTCATCTTCACAAGTCATGACACATGTAGTTGGATCCCATTCATGGGTGATTAAATCAATATAGAGTAAATACCCAAAACAAAAATGTATTCAAATTGTGTTGTCAGCCCATGAATGTATAATATAAAATATGAAAATAATGACTATCAATCATAAACCTTAAACACCTTTTACTATTGAGGAACTCATCCCTATTGAGTCGCGTATGTCCACTAGGTCACCTTGAACATCTCATCACATAGGACTGCTAGGTCACCAAGAACCACTCATCAAATAGGCCTTTTGGGTCACATAGACCTTCTTATCTCATAGTCTTGATGGGTCACCTAGACCAACATGTCACTATTTTCATGTCAAATCCTGCTAAAGGATTCCTTCTCATAGAATGCATCAATCTTCTATAATCTACTCATTATGACATGGGTCATATCTCACCTTCCACAAAAACCCAATTAGATTAATGAAACCGCACTCCTCAGTGTGAGGGTCATAATGACACAAACTCCTCATTAATCAGACGTACTATTTTGATGATATGAACCTTTTATGAAGAAGGTGTAGGTTGGGTCTAAGTCTTGTCCTACCGGGTTGATCCAACCTGACCCATCCAACTGGGCTCGGACCGTACTGGCTAGTCCAATCCTTGTCTGATGTGCTGGTCCTCTCCCACTTCACCGGCCCTACCCGATGCATTAGGCCAGGCCCTAGGCTAGACCCTACCAACTTTTCACTCTATATTCTGCGGGTCTACTCCCTCTAGGACTCGGCGGGTGCTATGGGTCGCATCTGTTGTACAGATAGAAAGTGACCTCTTGCTATGTCCCTTATTTACCGCTTCCATGAAGTGGAACCTCCCACACATGGCCGCTACCTTGTGCCTCCGCATCGTTACATAAATGTGACGACACTATCTTCCATGGTCTATCAGAGTCTCTCTAGTTTTTCATGTTTAAATCATGGAGTACTGTCGCAATCCGTTGGTCATCTCTTACACTGTTGTGTTCTCCATGCCGTATAACTGTCAATCTGGGGGTCCAGCCACATTTAGAACCTCCCGGAATGAATATCCGGCATCCAAGATGGTCTGTCGATAAAGAACACAATTATAGGCAAAGGGATCAGCATGAACCCCCAAACAATGAATTCCGTCCTTGCTCACTTATCCATCATTCATCTTGATAGAAAAAGGGGAGATAATTGAACAAACACTATGATATATTCCCCCTTCGTAAATCCCTTCATGAAAAGATTACCATATTTCATGAACGACCAATCTATTAGTAAACATGTTTGTGAATTGAAAAATATTAATCATTTAGAAAAGATGAATGGGGAAAGGGTAACCCCAAAGAAATAAAAAACTCTTAGCATGGATTGGAATGGTATTTGGTGATGAACAGAGCCACATCACCGTCATTAATCGAACCCTGATTAACAAACCAAGGGCGTTGGATAAATGCTTTGAATAATAGGGGCATCTGTTTTTTTGGTGATTCTTCATCTGTCACCGTTCATCGCTCGTCAATGAATTCCCTCCAATGATTTAGAAAAAAATCTAGGATCCTCCCTAATCCTTTATCTCTGGTAATCAAATAGTGGATTATATTACTTACAGATAATATGATATGTGGAATCATCACATCTGTATGCGTGAATTGTACTTTTGTTACACTGTTTCATTTATGAAATGAAACAATCAGCACGATGTTTCATTTCAGCTGTAAAATTTTAATAAAATAAAATCTCTTATGTTTATTTTATATTTCATTAAAATGATCAAAATTTAATATTTACCTTGAACTCACACTAGTCGAGATTAGGTCATTCCATAGGTAATATTTACATTCCAAATGAAATGGACCCCTCAAAATTTTAAACCATAGACATGTTTGTAGGTTTCCAAAACCATGCACATGTCCTAATTTTAATAAACTCGAAAAAGTTAAATCCTTTATTTAGAACTCACTAGGGCTCAAGATCATGTGACTTCTAAGCACATGCTGTCGAAATAATCGTATATAGTTTTAAAAAAAAATGTACATGGATATTATGGGACTTTACATTAGGTGTGATAAAAAATTTGAAATGGAATATCCTTACCTATATGGACATGGATTTTCCCATAAACTTATCTATATTATTGATGATTTTAAGGCTTAATACTCAATGATAAAAACTACTCACTTTTCCTAAAAACTAGTTGACACTATAGTAATGGAATTAAACATATCACCTTTTAACTCAAAGTCATATAGAGATCATGTTCTATTTTCTAGCAAATCTTCCATCAAAGAACTCTATTGATGTTATGATACAACTAATGTTAAAACCCATTCGCCACAACATAGTGCTCATAAGGATTATTGATAGTATATATGGTTTCTCATGAATCATGACCATAGAAAAAGATATCACTAGAGTATAAATGGTGTGATTATATGATATGACCCATCCCACTATTTCAATTGATACCTAATTATAAATAATAATAATAAATGGAAAATGAAATATCTGATATTGGATTTCCATGACAAACACAACTACTATATTCAAAGAATCATTTGGGGGACTCATTCATGAGAATATAAAATCATGAAATGGTATCGATAATATTCACTAATCTATTAAAATATTTTTTGAGACAATACATACATAGGATAAAAAACAAAAAATTCAACTTGAGAGTGTAATAAGTATAAGTTAGGTTGATTTTGCATGTAAAATTTCATTTTTTCATTTCTTATTCATTATGTAATTACTTTTCTGAGGTGGTAAATTGTCAAATGGGGATTCATCTAGTAGTATCAAATCCAAAAACATTGTGTTAATATGGTCCTTTATTATTACCCTTATCCTTGTAATAATGTTCTCAATAATGAATTTCTGAATATTTTAAATGATAAATTTTTTTCTAACCTCCTTAAAATAAATTTCATTCAATTTTTTTGAACAATTAATTATATGTAAAAAACAATAGTTTCAAAATTAAGGAAATATTTTTCATAACATAATTTCTATTCATATAAATGTGTTTTGAATAGAATATTTAAATAACTAATTTTGGGTGAGAGATTTTAATGAATAATATATATTAAAAATCCATTAAAAATTTAATTTTAATCTTCTGTGTTTTATATATACGATATAATTGAAAATCCAACAAATTAATTTAAAATTTTATTTTCCAAAAAAGTAAAACTTACCCTTCTTGAACATACTTTAAATTTAAGTTTTGATGTGTATTAAAATTTTAATTAACAATTTTTTATTCATTTTTCAAGATAGTGTGTAATTATCTATTATTTTCGATTTATTGAATTTCTTTTTGAAAAAACTAATTTTTTTATGAATAATGAAAAATAATGAACTGTAATTGAAAATTTATTTTTCATTAAAAATAATTATATAGATAAATAATATTTTAAATTGATTTTAAACTAAAATTATAACAATAATATATATTTTAATTCAGTTTTTTTCTTATTATAATAATAATAATAATAATTTTTCTATAACAACATTATATTCCTTTGAAAAGTTTCTTTATAAAAATCTTCATTATCATGGTTTTAAGTGATTAAATATTATTATGATTTATCAACTTTTTTTATTTGACTTTAAAATAATGGATTTAATAATTTGATTCCTAAAAATTTATATTAAATTATCTAGTCAAGTAAATTTTTTACCAGAATGAATATTGAACATAGTTAACAATAATTTATATAATTAATGTAAAAGGTGGATTATTTATGGCTTAAACTAAAAGGATAAGAGATAAAAATAGACTAAAACATTTTCAAATAATCTATTATAGATATTTTAATAAATAATAAATTAAAACATATAATAATGTGTCATTTGAATATTTCTAATTATTAATGAATTTATCATTTTGTTTCATTTTGGAAATATCCATATAGTTTCCAAGTGAGTAACGTTTCCCCATTCATAACTATACACCACAACCATTTAGTTATTCAAATTAATATATAAAAATAGTTTTTTAAAACAATATGAATACCTCAAAATAATCATTACACATTTTTTTAGAAATTATTTTAATCCATAAATTCATACATGAGTTTCCTTAATACGATATTCAAAGGAGGTTCTTCTTTGTGGTAGTAAATGACCTCACTATGATCCTTCAATTTCCTTCATGTATTAAAACATGAAATTATGTATTATATAATAAAATATATTGACCCCATTATATCCTATATAATTTAATTTTTAATGTTTATGTATTCACCAACAACCAAATCCACTTCCATTAAAGGTGTTATAAAATCTTCATTCGTGTGTACATCAAAATTCTGCCTCGTCAAATGATGTAATTTTTTATAAATTGCCACATTTAATGGATATTTATAAATATTGATTAAATGATAATATATTAAATTTTAGATATTATTATGCATATATAATTATTATATCCCCAATACCTTCTTACATTCCAAATTTATGTGAATATGATAATAATTATCTTGTGTATTGTAGACTACTGCCCGACAAAGAGATGTGATTCAGTCATGAATTAAATTTAAGTAAATAAGAATGCGTTTAATGAGACTATGTTATATATATATAATAAAAAATTATTTTATAATGATAATTAATTATTTTACATTCATTCATTCAATTCAACAATAAAATTGAAATACTATTCATGTGTGTGTATGTCATACTATATAAATGAATGGTGTATATTTTTTTCTTTCGATGAATTTTTTAGATTCATATAAATATGAAAATATTGAATATATATTATATTTATATAATATGTTTCATTATAGATATGATGTAACCATGATCAATGTAACAGAACAAAAGAAAATGAAAACATACATGAAAAACAATGCAGTTCTTTCCTGAAACGATACATTAAAATAGAATTGTTAATATAATGTCCACGTAAGTTTATATGAAATTAATATATGGTACCATATATATATATATATGTAATTGATATATAATAAAAATATATTTAATATATAGAATGTTCTATCAAGTAAAAAGGATTTATATTCTTATGATATGGTATTTCTTATCTCCCTTTTATTTCTATGAGACATATGAATATTCACATGTAATTTATTTTGTGAGGTTTATATAAATTCTATTTGAAAATTCAGATAATGACTTTTATTTTTATCATGATATTTAGTTTTTCATTTTATGTTATTTGTTCATTTGTATAATGATTTAAAATATTACTAAAGTGGTAAGGGATTTTTGTCTCACTTCTCACATTTTGAAACACATTTCATATTAACCTCATATTTATTTTATGTGGAGTGTATAATTAGAGAGATTTTATATTATTATTGTTTTACATAAAATTATTTATATTTAAAATTCCATTTTTGGATATATTGTTCATCGAATTTAGAGTTCAAATTATAATAAATCATTAATGTATTTTTATATCAATTTTCATTCCATAAGACATATTCTATGTTCTAAACCATTCATGTTTTATGATGTGTATATTAGACAAAATTATACATATAATATCATGAGTATATTTATTCTAATGATATATTTTTCATATAATTTTATTCATTCATGGGGATTTCAATTCAATATACCAAAATGGTAATATATTCTACAATACGCTGTCATCATTTATTAGGAATGTTTCTGACTATGTTTATTATTTTAAAATATTAACATCAAACCATAAAAATACTATTATTTTTCTACTCCTATATATATTTAGGTATAGTAAAGGTTTTTAATTATTATTTATCTCTTTATTTACTGAATATTTGATAATGATATTTTTAATAAAATAATTTTTATTTTATCTTCTATCAAAAACCGTTTTTCCTCCAAAATCATGTCTTCTATATTTTTTCAACAATTAATTAAAAATTCATGAAATTATTTATTATGTATCATTTTTACCCATATGTACATTTTTGAGAAAAATAATAATGTGATATTTATGTTTTTTTCCCTAAAAATTCATATTCTATATTTACCAAAATTATTAAAGAATTCATCATTTTAACATGAATGGAATTAATGTGATTTTAAAATATCATGAGCTTTACTTTCATTGAATATTCATATATAAAATTTCATGTTCACTTTCAATTAAAATTATTTCTAGTTTTTTAAATGTTTATTCTTAATATGAACATTTATTTTAATAAACAAATGTTTTAAATCATTTTCTTAAGCATCCATTAAAACATTTCATTTAATATGTCAAATATGAAGACATAAAAAAATATTTTATGAATTTATAGTATTGAAAATTGATCTTTTATGAAAATTTACTTTCCTCAAAAAATTTTCCAAATCATTTTTGTTTAAATATAATTATCACACTAAAATGGAATCCCATTATTAAACTTATTCATTTCTATTGGATATGAGACATGGATACCTTTCACATTATAACATTTATGTGTTTTTGATGAAAATATGTTTATGAAACCATTTCACTTTCTTGGTATATAACATGATAAAATGTATGTGAATTCCTCAACTTCTTCCACATGATATTATATTATGAAATGATGAAATGATGATATGATTTTGAAACATGAATCATTTAAAATGGTTATGATGTGATTAAATGTTTATGAAACCCATTTAATTTCATATATTAACATATGATTATTGTTTTGGGATCTAGTGTCATACATATGAATTATGATCATTATGTGATGATTGTTATGATAAAACCAGTGATGATATGTTATTACAATGAAAAATACTGATGTTATAACTGAAGATGTGTGGGACCTATATATCACTAAATTGATAGGGTAAATATTTATATCTAATGAGATTTAAAATATTGGAATGGGTAGTTAACCCAAATCCTTATTGGGCATTCTTTAAAATGGATGCCTTGGGGGTGAACCCAGACAACTATTTCAGATTTTTGAGTGATACAATTCCACTGTTATAGCCTTTGACGTGAACATTTATACTTTGGAAGTAATTTATATTCATGGGATTATTCCAAAATTATGTGTCTTATGTCAATGTTATGCTATAAATACACATTTTCCCTAGTTTCCTTTTGATTCGTTCCTTGTGAACTTCTTATATTTATGGTATGATGAATAGTTCAAATATATATTATGCATGGTATGGTTTTCATATGTTATTATAATATACTCATAAAATTATATTGTTTCTAATCTTATTTATCTTCTTTTTTACCTTTAATAGGAATATTATGTCACCCTTTCTTGTGATTCCTTACCACATGTTAAGAAGAAATAATTTATATATGCTACACTTCTAAAGGTACCTGATGGATATGATATTTAAAGTTGATGTCGAATATCATTCACCAAATTATTTCAATGAATGTTTTTAACTTATACTAAATTACAAAAGATACCTTTATTTTATAAAATTTTCAAAAAATATTCTTAATGAAAAAAATATATACAAAAAATTATTAAAAAAAATTATTTCTTTGGACATTAATATTTCTTAATTTTATTCCCTATAAATTGATAAATTAATATTTGTTAGTATGATAGACAAAATTTGTGATTTTATGTGTGTTTAGATTAAAATATTAGTATAATATATACAATACATAAAACCATGAATAATAGATAAAAATGATTACTTTTACAATGACTATGCTTTTTCTAATATCACTTAGATTAATTATTTATATGAAAAAATTTAATTTTCCACTACATTGTTTTTAGTATCCTTTTTAGAAATTTTCATTTACATCATATAATATTAAAAGAATAATATTATTCGTGTTTACAAATAGGACATAAATATGTATATATATATAGAATATTTTAAAATAATCATTTTATTTCATTAATATTTATGTTATATAAAAATTATTAATAAAATATATGACATTGGTTCCCTAATCAAATATAGGAAAAATTAATTAATTTTAAATGACCATATTTTCAATGGACAAATTTTTTTACAAAAAATAAAAAATTTTAAAATCATGTGTCAAATCCACTATTATTTTATAGGGAATATTTCTTATATATTGTTTCAGATTTTTAATAAAGATTTCTATATTCATAATGATATTTTAAACATTTGGTATTTTTTCTTTTTTTATCCTCATATTGAATTGTGGTCTACCTATATCATAATAATGAATATATATTTACATATATTTATACATATTCATATAATACTTATTCAGTTATAATAGATGTACATAATCCATACTGAGTTACAATCCCAAGTTTGATGTACATTATGTTCGATTATTTTGTAGTAAATTCAAACTTTTGAATGTATAATTTGTATTTTTTTTTGCATCATATATTATATGGAATATTATCTAAAAATGATTCAACAATTTTAAATTTTTTGATAATTATAATTTAGAATAATAAATATATTTGATAATAATTTTAGTATTATTAGTTATGATATTAATAATAAATCATCCTCATTAATAGGGCTGTAAATGCATCCACCATTAAAAAAATTACATCCTCTAAATTTTAATTATCATATTCCAATACAAATAGTTGATTAAATATATATTATAGTGACATATTATGATATATATTCTATAGAGATATCAACAATACTAACATTAGAAAACAAATTCAATAAAATGTTGGTATTATTGGTACCCAAACATAACATGCATGGATATGAAATCAATTTTTATGAATACTAATCACATTATAAAATTAAATTCCAAAATACCATAATAATTTATTGTCCTTTGAAACTAGGAACACTTTATTATAAAATTGGTGAATGATTATCAACATCTATTGTAATGATAATCATATTTTGTACACACAATAAAAATATTTCATCATAACATTATGTATGGAAACATAATAAAGTGTTATGATGATATTCTCAGTAAGGGAAATTAAAGGAGATACAAACGAATAATAATAACATAATGGTATAAGAATATGATAGTAATATTTGATGATCAAACCATCTATATGGGAGATCACAATCACGAGTCCTGAGATATAGATTTGGAGATCATAGTACATAAATGATATGTGAATAAAGCAAATAATGCATGAGAGGATTGAATAAGAAATAAATATATAATTTTTTCAGACACATGGGAATATAAAATCAAATGTTAAGGATACCTACCATGAAGATCATAACATGTTAGGCTTGGTCTAATCACCCATGTGCATGATTCAGGATTGGTCCAAAAATAGATGAGTCACTTTATTTTCAGGACTAGTCCAACAACATATGCGTCCCCTTATTTTCCATAATGGTATATAACCCATTTACCCTATTATTTTAATTTTTAGAATACAACATGTTTACCAGCGTGTCTTTGATCACATGATAATACATGTGTACACATATCATTTCACAATTGGGATATAACCCATCTACAATATTTTTTCGATATTTTGATAAAAAAATGTACCCTATTCTTTTTTGGGGTAGCATACAAACCATCACTGATATTTTTCTATTATGAGGATACTACCCATTTACCAACTTATTTTCGATCATGGGATAGAGCTTGTGTACCTTATTGTTTTTGGGTATGGGTTACAACCCCAATATCCTGTTATATTTGGTATTGAGATTCAATCCATGTACCTCTTGTTATATGGAGTGGGATATAATATCTATAACCTCTATGATCATATAACATTTTTTATTAACAAATCCATTGTAGGGATATATAGGCCACACCCAACACTTATTGTATTCATGCATAAATGTTCCAAAAGAAAAAAAACACTAATAATATCATAACCCATAAAATTAAATGATTATTATAAGTACATTATATTATAATATCCTATGGAAAATAAAAATGTATCATAATAATTTCTTAATATAATAACCTCTGATATTATGCCAGTTTCATCTGTGGGTTATAATGGTATAACTTAGGGAATATAAATCGAGTTCATAAGGAACATGTCATTATAAACATAAAGCATAAACAAAAAATATCTATGGTTTCTATGTTTAATATCCACAATATAACATAAACTATATGGATGGATTTCATTTTTGATGGATTTTTAAATGGATAATTTAAAAAATATCTTGAGGAAAATAACCATTACTTTATAAAAAAATGATTCTAAAAACATAGTATATTTTTGAGAATATTATCTATATATATATACATTGAAAATTATGAAAGAAGAATTTAATATCACATAAAACACTATTAAAAACATACATCATTTTTAAAATAATTTTACATGTTAAATTTCATAACGTATAATTTAAAATCATGTTTTGAAAAATCTTTACAAAACATGTTTTTTGAATAAAAAAATTTCTTTCCAAAGAGATAGATAATGAGGAATTATGAGATAAACATTTTATTAATTATCATAAGTACCCGAGAGTGAATAAAATTGTACCATTAATTGAATATATAATGAATAAAAATACTATATTGAAATTAATGAATTTTCATAAGATATTGATAATATAATTTCATCAATTTAATCATAATAATAAAAATATCATGATAAATGATACGATGGTAGTAATAAAATCTTACTACATTGGTAACATTGAATCTAAATATCCATGAGAAATGAAAATTACAGGAAGTATAGAATATCATTAAATTTTTTAGATTAAAGATACAACTTATCAATTTCTAATATATACAAATCAAAAATTAATATTATGAAATTACATAACATTTGTCTCAAAGAAGGGAAATTGAGAAAAAAAAATATTACCAATTTGGTAATATATATGATATATATTCCACATAAAATTGATATCAAAAAATGGATATTTAAATAATCATATAATTTAGACCAATATTCTTATAATACATTCTTAGATTGAAAATAATATATATATAATAAAAAAGTGATGAATACAACACATGTCCCATAGAATTCAAACTATGTGGAGAAATATCATTCCTACATGAACAACTTTTGAATCATGAGATATGTGAATGAATTTCATAAATTGAAAATTATAATACCATTAAATTAATTAAATACATAATATAAAATGCAATATTATAATATATATACCCTATAAATGTAATTACGTGAATAATATACCATAAATCTCAATGGAATGTTTAATTTATTGAACCCCATTACCCTAAGTATCTACACTTAGAGTACTTATTCAAAATAACATTATAATAATTTCTATATAATTATTAATCTCTCACCAAACCATATTCATATATATATAAATAATACAATATATGATTTAATTATTTTATAATCCCAAACAACCTTAAGGGTAATATTTTATACAGTTTAAGGTTTAAATATTTTTACTTTTCTAAAATGATTTTTTTCAGGAGTAAGAAGATTCATAACAGTGTTTAAGGGTTTCAAGACATGAATGTGGGGAGAAAGTGGATATCCAATGAACGTTACATGGTTGGTACATGGTTATTTGTAGCCATTCTATTCAACTATTTTTTCATGGAGAGAGTTGTACTCAGATTAAAAAGTCATACAAGGGGGGAGGCTAAACCATGATGGTATGATCACAAAAACATTGCATCGTCATCTGATAGTTTTTCCAACCATGTTTTCTCTTCATGAAAACATAAATCCTACCCCCCAAATGGATAGAGGGTTGGAAAACTATTATATCATGGGTTGGAAAACCATGATGCTAGACCCAATTCCCCATAAAAATTGGTAATTTACCATTTCACCCTATATATTAAAGAAAAATTACCCAATTTTAGTCTACATTTCATATCTAGTGAACCTAGTGATTAACCAAATTCCCCTATACATTTAATTAATTAATATCCCACATTTCTAAGCCATTCTGAGTTCCATTTTTTGTGAATCGATGATCATTGAGAGTAACACTATTTTTCACTATATTTATTTGGATTTGGTGTTTTGTAACTATTATATGTCCTATAAATTCCCCAACCACTCTTATTAAAATTAATTAATGGTTAGGGGTATTAATAGTTTCCTAATCAAAGTCAAGGACAATGGATGAGTGTGTGTTTCCCATTGGAGTCAGGGTAGGTTGTGTAAAAGTTATATCTCATAGTATTGATGGTCATTTATGTTTATGTGTTTTTATTTTGGGTTTTTTCCTATTGGTTTATACATATCATAAATTAAACATTAAATTTGATATAGATTATTTAAACTTCTCATAAAACCAATGGAATGTTTTTAGGATGATTTTACCGAGTTATTATCCACCTATGGGGTGTGACAATTCATAAAACTGTAAAATTAATTAATAAGTGTAAAATTGAATTATTTTTTTCATAGAGAACTTAATATATGTGTTTATATTTTATCTTGTTATATGAAATGATGAAAATCATAATTATTATTAGTTACTAACTTGGAATAATGGGTTTTTTGTTATAATGTCAATGGATTAAATGAGTGATGGATTTTGAAAGATAATTTTGTTAATTAGATGAGGCATGTGAATGAAAAATGGGTTAACTAGGATAAGCCATGTTAATTAGAATGTGTAAAATGGTTAAAGACTAATTTTCTATATATGTTGAATAAACTATTATTGTAATTGAAAAACATGTTAAAAAACTCTAATTATTATTTATAATGATTTTTGGATTAATAAAAACTGTGTACATGGAGTGGTGGTTTGATTGAGTTACTATACATATGAATATAAACCCATGAGTTGTGTTAAAATTAAGATTTAAACATAATACAATTTAATTCATGGGTTATAGAGGTAGTACTAAGGATCTATACATCTAATAGTTTATTTCAATGAGACTACAAGTACTAATGTTGGATGGTTTGTGTGATATTATTTTCTACCAAATTGTTTCCACTAGTAAGATTGAGATATGAAAAAATCATCTTATGAATCTAATTTACTTGGAAAAGGGAAATGTTTATGTGTTTAAAACTCGTAACCCGTGGGGAAAATGATGATTATAGTCTGTGATAACATTGAAAAAAAATGTCACATTGTGTACATGCTTTTATATTTTTTTTAATACATGAATTCACTATCATTATAGATTGGATATTTTTTAAAAACCATTCATGGTGGAATATTGTTTCATAACCACACCCTTGTGAGGAAACTATTTTCTACTCGATGATATTTCTTGGTAGCATGTTAGGACAAGGGCATGGTCCAACTTTAGATCGTTGTTTTGAGTGTGGGGTTTGCATGGATAAAGGATATTGACATAGTGACCAAAACCATTTTGGGGATTATTAGGTTGGAATTAATTTGGTGTTTTCCTTACTCATGGCCCTGTATGACATGACATAACATAATTAATGTTTTTTGTGGGAATGTACATTGATTTTGGAAAGCATTGGTAATTCATGATTATTCTTTATTTTATATTATTTAAATTATTTCATATATTCTATACTATGGTTTATAATTATAATGAAGGAATAGTATATGTATTTGATATATTTGACCCCATATTCAAGATAGAAGCCTCTGTAGTATGGGGAGAAATGCAAGAGGTTTTTTTGTGACTCGATTTGGGTCAACAGTTTACTAGATTCATTGAATGGGATGTTATAAAGTAGTACAAAAGTGTTTCTATTTTAAATTGTGTTATTATTTTCAGAATATAGGGGGGATATTAGGATGTTTCAATCCCTTTCAATGATCTCATCCATGGGATTGTCTAACCCATGTATAAGGGAAAATCCTTGTAACCTAGGGTGGGATAAATGTTATTGAAGTGTGTTGATTACATTCAATTGAAATTTCACCATTGTTTGATGCACATTTTGTTTAATGTGACTAATTTATGATATCATTATCATGGTCTAATTGGTATTTGGTTTTGATTTCATGAATCAATTTAGACACCTATTGATATTGGGGGCATGCAACATTATAGGGACACATGAGAAGGTTATATGGGATATGAGGGGCATAATACATGTATCGTTCCGTGGAATTTAAAAGAAATGTCATTTAATAATGATTATATATTTCGGTAACTATAAATAATTTAAATTAATGGTTAATGTATTATAGTATCATGGAGAGAAATTAATTTGTTAAAATATGGGTCCGATGAGCTGTAATATATTTAAATTTTCCTAATCAATAAATTGTTTTGTTGTTAAAGTGTTAGTGGATACAAAAGGGTGTCTAATAAATGGTTGGGCCTTCATGAGCCATTTAACCATGATTTTCATGGAATATTTTAGGAATTGTTGATGTTTATGATACACTATTGATAATATACATTAGTATTGATTATGTGAAATTAGTCGATCATGGCATGTAGAGTATCTACATTTATGTAAAAAATGGGTATTATATATTATGTGTTCTATGACATGTGTTTAGAATTATAGAGATATTAACCATTGATGATGTGTTATTGTTGGGAAACATGAGTATGTCACTGACAAACAGCCATTATATGTGAATAATTAAAAACACTTGATACATGGAACTAAAGGGGAGGATAAGTTTTTTGAAATTTTTTCTATTTTCACGCTGTTGAAGAATGGGACCTAGGGTGGGTAATGCCTATTATGTGTGTTATGACATGAGGCATTTAATAGTATAAACCAAATTTTTATCCTTATATCATGGACCAGAGGTAGATAATATCACAATATATTTCATCGAGATGATTTTGGAACACTTGGAGACTCATCCTAATAAGAGAGTAATGTTGGCGGCATATATATCATTGGGACTAGAAAATCAAGAGTTGGATATTCGAGTTCATAATTAGTAGGAATATTCTATTTTATGTGAGGAAGACCATGAAAAGTTTTGGACCATTTATATCTAGAGTCCATATGATATGATATGTATGCATATTTAAGGAGGTTGACCTAGGGGACTATTTTAATTACTAATTTACATGGCCGCTATACCCATTCAAAATAATATTTCCTTGAATTCCTAGTAGACAAAGTTACAGTGGGAATATTTTTCAATTATGGAAATATGCATGTGATTTTGTACTGGGTTATTATCTTCCATTTAATGATATCTTTTAATGTGGATGATCATTCCCTTATTAATGAAGTGTACATAAAAAAATTCATTCGGTGGCGGACTTATGGTTCATGATCGATGGTCTAGTAGTTTGACTTATCCAGGTAGGAAGCATCATTGTTTTTATTCTCCTATGAAGAGGGATTCATAGTTGTTATAGAATAGTACCATCCTCTTAATGTAGTGAACATGTGTATATTATTAGTGTCGATGGTCGGTACATAACAAAGGTTAGTATCCCCCGCCCCCATCATAGATTGAATGTCGAGGGTGATGTAGGATGAGTCATGGGAAAAGGTTTTCTAGGAACCCACAAACACTGGGTAAGGATTTAACATCTATAATAATTCCTATTTCATATAGGTGGTATGTTTTTATGTAATAATTTGGTGTTCTACTGGTTATACTGATTGAGGTGGTGGATGTGTCACTCCAGGATGACATCATCCCTACGAAAAGGGTAGTATAACACCAGGAACATAGGTCAGAGCCCATGGAAGGTGGAAATTCCCACATAAATGTTTGTTCTAGATTTTGGAGGTTTTGAGTCGTAACCATCAATGTTTCATGTTATGGTTCTTATCACATCTGTGATTTGGAGTGATTTATTATATTCGTGTGCTAACATTATATTATATCATGAAATTTTTTTGGGTGTGTTCGGAATATATGTGGAATAAATGTATGGGGTTTTATTGATCGATACACCATTAGGGGTGCATGAATAGAATATCTAGAGGTGTGAGGAGTGTTCTCTCAATTTTTGTGGGTATAATTACAGTTGGGCCTTGTTTGGGTTTGAAATGTTAATTTTCCATATATCATTTTAGGTGTATTGGATAATAGTTTACTAGGAACATATTTACAATAACATTCATAGAGTAATGTTCACTTCCCAGGAAGGAGATAATTATAATCATTCTATGGATTGGTATATCTACATAGTATATGCATGACCAATCATTTATCTATTGGGTGAGTTCAAAGCGCCGGGGGTGTGTCTTATGCATGATAACAGGGGAGTATTGTAGCTTTCCTTTTATATGTGTTGGATTAGTTAAATATGTGTTTCTTAATGAAATCTTTTGAATTACACTATAAATGGATTATTATTTCATGAAATTATTTTTTCGAGAAGGTGAATGAGATTCTATTCCACCATGTAGAATGTAAACAGCTTATTTCTAGTATAACAGAACTCATTTCATGGAATTGGAGAATAATGGGTATATTCTTCCATGTGAATCATGTTGGGGATCTCTTATGTTTTTTTCTAAGAGTATGATGAATAATTATTTATGTGTGTTGATTAAAAAAGACTAAACTAGATGATGGTAATGAAATGATACCCTCTTCACTGAATGGATGTGAATTTTTATCACTTGAAAGCTAATTCATTGTTCCCCAAATTTGTCATCATATTAGGGTATCATCAGCTGATGGTGAACCCATTGGAAATATATTGGAATACATTCAAGATTTTAAATGATATGTTTGAGGTTTTTATGAAGTTTTTCAAGATGAAAAATTATGTCGAATTGTTTATATCCCTCATGGACCAAATCAATCACCCAGAACTATATCGGTTCTATTTTTTTGGAAGACTTCATAGTGTACTACAAGACCCATGAAGATCATGTGAAAAATATTGACTTCATCAAGAGTATAATAAGAGATAATATACTATATTTTAATATATCAAAATTGAATTTCTATATTGACATAGTAAATTTATTTAGTAACACCATCTACTAGGATGTTATGTTTGTAAAACTAGATAAATTACATGATATTTTATCTTGGGGGTAACTGATGAATTTTTTTCTAATCCATAGATTTTTTGGATTGGTAGTATATTATTGAGGTTCATTAATGATTTTTATTATTTTTAGATCAAATCATTACCATTATTGATAATGGAACTAGGTATAACTAGTCTAGGCGATGTGATATTTCATTGCATATGTTAACTTAGTTGTCAAAAAAATACTAATTTTGAATCATCCCATTCTGTAAAAGAAGAATATCTTATGTTGAAGTGTATTCATTTTTGTTCATAGAGATTTGATGATGTCAGATGATCATTTTGTGTCTCATGTGTCATAAAAATTGATACCTCAATAATTAAATAATCACACACATGATCATTAATAAGTTTCCATAGATAATTCGTTAATGGGTTGGTGCAATATTTATTGGGAGAATTATTTACTATGCATAATAATCATAAAATATATAGCTACATATTCTCACAGATAATTTGAATCCCCAAAATATAATATGGTGTTTTTATATGAATAACTTCATTTTTGAGTTACTATACATGTTTGTTAATGGAAATACTATTTTACATTATTAGACTAAGAAGACACAAAACCAGGAAGTTCTGAAATCATGTGCAATGTGGAGTATAATGGAATTTTTCTCTAAGAAAATCCTAGATTATTTGTATTAAAAATTAATGAAGTCACTTGAATCTTTTATTCATAATTGCACAAATTATTATTAGGAAAAGGTAGTTTGAGGATCAATAATGATTGGATTTGAGGTAATTTCTTAAATGTGGGGAGCCAAAATCCAACTATATTATCGGGGATGATGAGATCATTTATGAACACAGAGGTATTGTTATAACTACATTTATATAGTACGAGTTGTTCAATGTATTCTATGATTTAAAGTGTTTGGATAATGTTAATGTAAAAAAAATGTCTTGTGATTTTTTTAGACTGTATTGGTGTCTCGTGATGGAGGTATAGGTTATATGATTCGTGATATGTTGTTCTACTTGTCATTGGGTGAAGGTGGAGCATTATAAATTCAGTGGTTTTATTCATTTTCCCATTAAGTAATGAAAATGGTAGTACATAATTTTAGTAATTGTGGTGGGTATTCAATGGAATACTTAGAATAAAGATGTGATCTAATTTGCAATGGATCTATTGACCATGGGGTCACATTTCATTACAATATGAGAGACTCTTACCAATGACCTGATGGACAAGTTTTTTGTTCGAGAGATTCTATGGTTTCACATGGTGTAACAAAATATATTTTCATATCATGACCCTTGTTTTAAATCATGATTCTGGTATGGTTTATATATTTATCTTAGTACCGACAAGTTTTGAGTATATAATCCCACCCATAGATGGATGGGGATCAGAGTGTACAATTAAGTTATTGAAGGGAATTTTGAAGGAATGTTTCCTAGACATTATAGGATCAGGGAAGAATCACCTGGAATATGTTTAGTTTTCTTACAAAAACACTTTCACACTACAATTAAAAAGTCATTTTATAAGGATATCTATGTTAAGCCTTGTGGATCACGGTTATATTGGATGGATTCTTGGGGATCATATTTGTAGGGACCGATTCTCACACATGATATCTCATAACATGTTTAGTTGATTTGATAGAATATGACTATGGTTATTTTATGGATAAAGGCATGTTCATTTTAGATTAATTGACCTCTTTACTATATGGTGGGTGATCATTTTTTCATCACAATTTTCCAAGGGGGAACCATAAGATTCTGATAAAGGCTTGTTGGTTCCCATGTACAATGTGTCATTTGTGGGTGTAGAGAGGATCAGACCAGTGGAATTCCCATTAGATCTCCAACATGGGTACCGAGGAATTCAATATGTTTCTAATGGGTCACATTTTCAGAAGTATCACCATGAACCATAACATGTTATTGTTGTTGATGATGTGGATCATTAGGAAAATTCATCATTCATGGATAAGTGAGTTCGTATTATGGATTGTAGTGAGAAATTCTTATTGATAAATCATGTTCCATTCATTCAACTCATATGGAATCATGGTAATGATGCATGCAAAATATAGGAAAGTGTGGATAATATGTGGTTGAAATGGGTTGATATATTTAATATATAATCTTAGTGACACATTGAGTGTGTCACAATGATTATCGATTATATGATGGGGAGATTGTAATATCCTAGACATCCTTTTAGGTATCTTGTTACTTAATTTTTTATTTTTGTGTTATCAACTTGGTGAAATTATTTTTTCCTTGGTGTATAAGTGGTATCAAGGATGTCATTGGGGTTCGTGACATGAAATATTATAGAATGTTTTAATCCAATTCATGTTTCATTGATGGAATACAATAAATTTGAACCGTGAACCTCAACTATGCATTCCTGTAGGAGGCATAAATGATTTAAAAAACAATGAAAAGCGGATAATTTTTTTGTGATTGGTAATATATATCATAAATGTAAACTACATGTTTTTTAAAACATCTTGGAACCACATGACACTATTCAGCCTAACCCACTCTTAAAAATTGGGTTGAAGACGGTTTGTGAACGATTTTGAAAACAATTATTCCAAAATTATCACCCCATATAAATTAAAATTTCACCATTTTACCTCTTCTGATTAATGAACCCTTACCAAATTTTCATCCACATGTACTCTCGATCATCCCAAATGATGAATCCAATTACCCTAGTCTTACCAATGCTTAATCTCCCACACTTATATTCCATTTTGATAGAGATTTTTTGAAAATAAAATCACTTCATGAGTCTAACACCCCTTATTCATTAATGTATTTTTTAGGTCTAATATATCCTTCGTTATTATTATAACTACCTAAAATCCTATTATTACATCAGATGATAGATTGTGGATTGGATTGGGTTTTGATTACAAATCATGGGTATGTATGAGCATGCTGTTTTAATTTAAATCAATGTAGGTGGTCTAAAAATTTTATACAATATTCTTATTGGTTATTTATGTGTATGTGGTTGTGGTTTAGTGTTTTTGGGTTTCCAATTAGGTTTTACTAGTTATAAATGATTACATGATCAGTTAATAGATTAATTTAATCCAACAGAATCCTCATGAGATGGGTTGAGGTTGATATGACTATGTTAATAACCAATTATGGGGCATACCTATTCATGAATAAGTAAATTCATATTTTAAGTGTATAAATTTATAATTATATTATAGTTCCCATAATAAATGTGACAACATAGTACATTGGGTAAATAAATTAATATAATGTTAATTTTTCTTAGTTATTAATATTGAATAAGGGGTTGTTCGGTATAATGTTATTGTGTTAAATTAGTAATGGAGTAGAAAGGGGATTTTGTAGATTAGATATGGAATGTGAATGATAAATTCATTAATTGGGATATTTCATGTGACTGATAATTTGTATATAGTTTATTTAAATATTATATGTATGTATTGGATGATATTTTTTGAAATGAATAATGGGATTAATAGTTATGGTTATGTTTGATAAATGTGTTATGATTAAAGAAGGATGTGTACATGTCTTGGTGGGTTTTGTGGAGTTATGGACTTGAGGATCTATTCCCATGAGTATATTTAAACTGAGGGTCTATACTTCACCTCTAATAATTTATGGGATTGGGAGTTTTCAATGAGGCTTTATGCCCAAAAAATTTTCATTCGAAAAGACTACATGGACTAATGCTCTATGGTCTGATTTATGCACATGGGTGTGTAATATTTTTACCCTTTTATGATAGGGAACTTGACTTATTCAATTATGCTTCATAGTTAATCATCACAGTCTAATGTGAATTTGATGAAAATGTATAACCCAATGGGTAAATGATGAAATAGGATTAAGTGAATTTTTTATCCAATAACTACTAGTTTACATTTGTCGATATTGTATTTATTTAGTAACATGACACATTATCTGATTAGGCTAGATATTTTATTGGAACGCTTAGTTGTGTCCTACTATGTTTTACACACAGACTTATCAATCTAACATTGTGTACTAAAGCCTATTTAATGGTTACATTTTAGCAGAAGGGAATTGCCCATATGATTGATAGTTTCCTTGGGTGTGGGATTTATATAGACGTTAGCTCCAAACAAGGATCCAAGATCCATTTTTTTAATTCTTATATATGACTTAATTTTGGGTTTTCCTTACAGTTGGGACAGTATGAAATTACCAATATAAATTACAAATTGGTTGTGGGTTGTACATTATTTGGGGAAGTGGTTTGTAATTCATTTTTATGATCATCTTCTCCTTTTTTCCTTTATTATATATTTTCAATAATGATTCTTATTCATATAAATTGTGTATAGTCTCCCTATGTGATCTACAAGACCCTCATCAATAGTCATAATCATCTAGTGTATAAGGAGTCAAGATAGAGGTCTTGTGGAAAACATGTTCTGGTAACATGTTTAGTGGATTATTGTCTAGGGAAATTACTGTTATAACATTATATTACCTGTTTATAAACAATTTCATATTATTATTATGTTCTATGTATTAACCTCTACATTATTTATAGATTTTTTGATCATTTATTTATTATCCTATTACTTTGATAATGATTTAATTTTCATATATATTTTTATACAAGAAATAAATATCAAATATATTCATTGTATAACTTTTTATAATAATAATAAATATATATAAACATACAAGGAAATAAATAGTTCATAGAGATTATTGGTCGTATGTACGCATGAAAATTATTTCAATTTTCATTTCTTTTTTATAAATAATGAGAATGAAATGACATATATATATATATATTAACATTATAGTTTAATTTTTATAAAATATATATATTATATATTTATCAATCCCCATATTTTTTATATTTAGTATAAATCAAGAATGAATCACATAAGATTTAGGAGGTAGTAGTCCCCATGCCAACAAACAAAGTTCCCATATTCCCAAAAAAATGGATTGAATAAAGATACATAATATATAATAATTAAATAATCATAAAGTCATAATAATTTTCATACATATCATAAAAAATATAATTTCCATCATTATTTCCTACTTTTATAGGTGGTAATGGAAAAATGAACTCCATCAATTCGTGAGCTGGTAGTCTTCCATACAAAAGAGCAATAAATGTGTATCCCATTTGATTTAAGCATGTGATAGTTTAAGTCATAACCATAAAATAAATAATATCATAATATTAAGTATATTAAAGTTACTATAAAATAATATATTAAAAGTAGTTGAATATGTAGAGATATAAATGAAATAAAAGTGCTCATTGAATATCATTACCAATTCCTTGTGTAACTTCTTTTGGTTTTC
The DNA here is from genome assembly GCA_963277665.1 of Viscum album. Taxonomy (NCBI): domain Eukaryota; kingdom Viridiplantae; phylum Streptophyta; class Magnoliopsida; order Santalales; family Viscaceae; genus Viscum; species Viscum album. Next base: position 1,187,240,618 of record OY728122.1, read on the forward strand.
ACCAATTGTGCACCTTTGTTTTCTTTATGATTATGTTGAGGATTCCAGAATTTGAGGACCTAATTTAGGATCTTATTTTCTATGTCGTTGAATGATTCAATTGGATTTTGAGGTTTGAATATGTGATGGGGTTGATTTCCCTTTTATTATGGAAGAGTAGTGGTATTCACATAAATACAAAAAGATAAAAACTATTGAGAGGTATCCCTTACATAATGTTCCTCCAATAATGGTCCATAATCTCTTTAATTTAGTAAAAGGTTGATAATTGGATATAAAATTCATTTTTACATTATCTTGTTCATTTATCATTTGATGATTCGTTATTAACTACTAAGTAATCTTGTATACTTTATTCACTATAATTAATTTTAACTTCTTTCAAAAATATATTTTTTTAAATATGATCAACATATTAGAAAAAATAACATTTTCTACTTAAAAATATTTAATCTATTTCTCGGAATTCCAAATAATGATGGGGTAGAAAATAATTTAAAATTAGTTACAAAGACAAAACGAAACAAAGTGTTTTAAATGTGAAAATATGGAAAGTACATTTATGTTTTTCAACAAAATTTCATTTTTAAATTTATCGCAATGACATAAATTGGATAAACTTATATTTAATATAGCCAAATATACATTATAAACATATATAAATATAATTTATCAATATAAACTTATTATTTTAAATTCATGTTTCTTATTGAAACTCATTATTCTTCACTATTAATAAAAAATGAAACATTTTATAAAAACACAAAAAATTCACCCTATGATAAAATTAAATTAGTCATTGATAATTTATAATTATTTTCTAAAATAATTTTTTTTATATTTTATATACTTTCTTATACAAAATTATACCATTAAGATCTGTAAAAACTACCTTTTAGATACATTATGCTTTTATTCCAAAAATTGTAATTATTCTTATTTTATTCTTATAAATCATATAGTGAGAATGCGGAAACATATAAATTAATTGGTAATATATAAAATTCATTATTATCTCTCACTGTTAGTAATTTATTTTATTTATTAGGATAAAACTCCATTGAGATCATAAAAATAGTTTCTTTATTAAATGACCTCTATTATATTCAATTGGTTTTATTTTTGTTTATCAATATTTGAAAACCTAATAATTAATTCTATGAACGTGTGTAAATATTAATTACATAATATAGATAGTTTAATTCATATATTACATACCAAATGATAGTTTTTAATTGTGTAATATAAAAATTAATTGTATATTGTACATTAATAAAACATGATTTTCTATATATTGAAAGTTATCTAATGAAATCGACAAGATGGTATAAAAAGCCAAACATTTGATGTTGTGTATTAAAATTATAAGATGGTGTATTGTATATGTAAATAATATAAAAATTTATCATCCAATTCAATAAAAAAATGGAATTTAAATTAGTCATATAAAATAATATCACGAAAGCATGAGGTGTTACATTCTACCCCCATTAAAATGAAATTTTCCCTCCTAATTCATCTGGGTTACCAATGTTTTAATAAATATTTTTTCCTTTCATAATATCCCACATCATGAAATTAATACTAAATCCTCCTTCCATAATGGTTCTAAACCTAATGATCATGTATACCAAATAAAAACCAGGTTTCCACAAATGAGGACAAGGTGGAAATTGAAAACATTGTCATATATTAAATGAGAAAATAATAATAGAGGGAGATAAATACCAATGATAAATAGAATGTGATAGTTTAAAATATGGTTAACATAAATAATAACATAAGCTAAATTTGTATCTCTGTTTTTTTATTATCATTTAAATGATAATAAAAAGATATCATTTTATTGTAATGTTGATGAATTTTCACCAAGAGATATACCATCTCAATTCTTTTAAATTCCACAAGTGTAATATCTGCCTTTATATTTACCAATATCAATTTCAACATCAAATAATAATCTAGGTAATTAATTTGTAATTTGTTCATTCCTCAATCTCAACCATATCATGATATATATAAATATGATTATAAGTTATTCCTTCTATCATTTGTTATCATCACACCCATATTTTTACCACATGTTATCCCATATTCATAAATCCTAACATGTAAGGATTCCATATTAATATATCAAACATTATAAATTTTTTAAATTATACAATTCCATAAATGGTTAACCATATCTCACATTAGAATGAATAATGTTAAAAAATTATAAATAAGGTCGCCGAATTTCTAAAAATTTTCATAGCTTTGATCCCACATACATTATAAGTATATCCTTTTTCGAAATACCATAAATTGAATAACATCATCTTGTATTCTATTATAAAATTTTAATATCCTTAATTAATATAAAAATATATTGGAAAAATACACGATTCTCCATTCCTTCCAATGAACACTTATTATTTGATATATAACTTAAATAAAAAAATGTAGAGAACACCATCAGTGATAGCATAAGAAAAATTGTTAAAAATCATTAATCAGTACAATGGGAATATGTATTATCCTACTTATATACACATGTCCAATATATCCTTATCCAGGATTAATAATACTTTTTAAGAATCATGATCACATTCATGGTCACAATATCTAAATCAATATATCATCATTCCATTACATCACATTTCTATTCAATCAGAACTATTCAAAAAAAAACCATTAAAAAATATAATGAATAACATTTATTGAAAATTATAACCTAAGTCATGATTCATATAATGTAATATTAGAATTAAAAATAAAATACATCATTCATCGAACTTTTTTATGAAACAAGTAACTAATATTAAACATCTTATTTCATTATAGACTAGTACCTAAGATATGATACAATAATCATTTCTCAACATTCATTAAACTTAATTTAATAATTATTATAAACATCACTATGATACCATGAAATATATTTCATGTTTCGTTCATGTTTTATTTGTCATCATTAAAAAAATTTCTCATATAACCATGTTTAGACTCTTTGTGTGATTCCCCCATTAGACGTTGAATTTAATAATTCCCATACATTATACACATAAATTATTTATTTATAAATAATACCATATAGAGGTAAATATTTCCTTTAACTAAACAATTGATTTTCCCTCAGAAAATTCTTACATTGTTGGAATCTTCCCAACACATAATACAAATTCACCCTCATTTAACAAATTTATCGGACATTATCCAATTCCTTAACTACATAAATCAGTGATATCCCTAATAATATCCCTAGAAATATCCATAGTGATCCAATTAAGGATTTAACATCCCAGTTCCAAAAGGATTCATAAACATTTCCTCTGATAAAAAATTTAATGACACATGATTAACATATATTGATATTAAATGAATTTTTATAAATATTTTGGGCATTAGAAAAGATCATTCCAGAGGACTGTGATAGCTTAGTATCCTAGGAAATGGAAAACACAATATAAAATGATGATGAATGATCATCAACATATAAAATAATGATATCAACTTTATGTACTCCAATATAAAACCATTCTTCAAATCATACAGAATTGAATCATAAGATATGGTTGAGCTCAAATGCACTGTATGTGTATACAAGGGAGATACATAACCATACCATGAACGTAAGGGTATTATACCTTGAGAATAAAATTTAAAATCAATCCCTACGTATCAATTATCATAATTAATATTCATTGACAAAATATTTGTAATTCATAAGTAATTAATAATAATGGACTGAAGATCGTAATCCATGAGATCATGCGATATTAATAAGACATATAATTGTGTTATACACATAATCATATAATATATTTTATTAAGGCTACCTATCAATCTCTTCATGGAATTTAAGCATTGGGATAATCCCCCAATGTACCAACATCAAGCCTGGGATAACAACCTATGTTCCTTGTATTTTTGTTATTATGCTAAACCCCATGTAACCACATATTTCTTAGGATGTGATAAAACCCTTTTATCCTCTATTTTTTGTCCATGGGATACGACTCATATAATATCTTATTTATGGTCATAGGATACAACTAAATACCCAAAATTTGTTGGCCTTGGACTACAATGTATGTTCTCAATAATTTTCAGGCACTGGATACAACATCATTACCCCCTTATTTGTTTCTTGGGATATAAACATTATACCAAAATGTATTTTTCTGGGGATACAACTCATGTATACTCTTGTTTTCAGGAATATACTATATCCTCTGTACCATATTTTTATTATTATTTGGAAATAATCCTGACACCCATTTATTCTTGTTATACAACGCATGTACACACTATGCTCGTATTCCATTTATCATTAACCAATACATTGGATAAAGATATATGTCCCACACATCACAAAATAAAATCAAACGTAAGTGTTAAAAATTATTATAAACATTCATAATATAATAACTCATGAAATGAAATTAGTATTATAAAATATACTCCTGCCATTAAATGTTGAAAATATTTAGGTTCCATATTGATTTCGTCATATAATACCCTACGAATGGAGGTAGTTTTCATAGTTGTATTATCGTTGTATGACTCGTGGAAGAGAAACATGTTTCCAAACAAACATTCATCATCAACATAAACCATTTTATAATTGAATAATAATAACATCCTTGCATAAATCCCAAATAATTCATAAACTACCTAAAATTATTATATATTATATAGAATATAAATTTTAATGTATCCTTTAAATCATTTCACTAGGAAAATAATTTTTCCTCTATTTAGAAAATATTTCTAAAACATAAATTATTTTTAAAATAAATTTAAATGAATGTAACCTATGAATGTTGTAAAGATAGATTTTAAATAATTTAAAACACATTTTATAAAATAAAAAATTTTAAAATAAATATTCCTTAAAATGTTTCTTCAAATATAATTTAATATTTTTTTATAAAATATTTATTTTAACTGAAATATATTTTCGATAAAAGAGAGAAATAAAGAAAAATTATATTTATACATTTTATTGTTTATATTAATAACAAATGAGTGATAAATGGTACCATTTATTTAGTATATAATTAATGAACATATGATATGAAAAATCATTAGAGTTATTATGATATGGATCATAATATTTTTTTAATGGAAGCATACATCTAAAAAATCTCAATAAATGATGACATTATAGAAACAATATCATAACACATTGGTTACATTAAATTATCATCAAATTGAGAGAATAAAATTTTATGAATCCAAAAATACAATGAATGTAATTCTATTCATCATTTAAAATTTCAATGGGTATAATATAACCCTTGTAAAATAATATAGTCACATAACAAAACTTTTTTTCTAAAAGATAACATATTGAGACAAAATTACATTACTTATATGAGAACCTATGAACTATAAACTCCATTAAATAAAGGAAAAAATTGGATTTGTAAATACCCATTAATTAAATGATAATAATCATTGAATATATTTATGTTCTATATATGCACCATGAATATGAAATGAGTGGGGATTAGAGTATATTTCTCACAAAAATATAATGGAGACTGGGAATACGATTATAATAATAGTAAATTTTGAAATATGATATCCATAAAAAAATAATATAAATTGAAAATAGTAAATTCATGAATAAAATTAAATTAATTATATAACATGTATTACATAATTCTATACACCATATAGGAATTATTATGTGGAAAATGACAAATAAGTCTTCATAGAATTTATATTGAGATAAATCATTTTAAATTATGTCTCACTTGTCCAAATACATGTTCCAACCTACACTATAATAAATATAATTTTATTATAAATATATCATAGGAAAATATTCTACACACACATATACATATAATAAAGTATATTATTTACTTATTATATTATATTACATTTTTATTAACAATTCCATGTTAATGTGATGTTTGAGTTAATTACCACAATGTTTTTCATACATGTTTTTACATTTTATACTTTTTTATCTAAATTTGATAATTTTTTAGAATTTAATACATTATATAACTATCATATATGAATATAATGTATAATCATATTTATTGGAATCTATAAATTATAGAGTCTATAAATTAAATACACCATTAATAGAGATGGTAGGTCGTAAGTATGCATGAATGTTGTTTCTATTTTCTTTTCAAATGATTAATGATTGAAAATTAAATGATATATATTTCAATATTAATTAATGTACTATTTTTTTGTCATACTATTACATGTTTTTATAAAACCCATCCTTCATATTATCAATGTAATATATGAATGAATCACATCACTTTTACGAGGCGGTAGTCCACACATTCACAGATGAAGATAGTTTATTACCGCATAAGGGAATTCATAATGGTATGTGTTAATTAATAATTAAAAAAATTTACATATATCATAACTTTCATACATATCATATAAAAACAAGAATTTTTCCCTTATTTCCAACCATTAAAATTTTTAATGGAGTATTGAACAACATAATTTCCGGAGGAGATACTCCACCATACACATGAACGATGATTAAGTATTATATTATCTGGAAATAAATTTGATTTGTGGTAATAAAATAAAAATAAATAAAAATATCAATATATTTATGGTACACAGGGTTTTATAATGTCACGTTATAAGAAAAATTAATGTGGTGGGGGAATTAATAAAATAATAGTGACTATTGAAATTTTTTAATGATACTACGGGTAGATACTTTGGTTTTCACTAGTAAATAACCTTGGATTGGTTATTTCACAAATATTGAATTATTGTATTAGAGGATTGATTTTGGGAGCCTATTTGGTGTTTTTTATGATTAATTTTTCTTGATATGAGAAATGAAGTGTGGGGAATGAGTTCCCATTTACATTGTAGGAGGAGTGGAATCATTGTAAATAAGAAACATCCATAATATTTATAGGTCTCCCTTACGTCACGTCCCTCCAATAAGGACAAATTTTCTAGAAAAAAGGATTAATTGTTTATATATTTCAATCCAATGTTTTTTTGACAATTTTCTATGTAAATATTATTTTTATGATTAATTATTATCTACAATGTTTACTTGTTTTTACATTAATTGTTGTAATTAATTTTAATTGATTTTACTATTCTTTTGTAAAGAAACTAATGTTTTATTATTATTTATTACAAATTATTCTGATTCCAAAAATGGAATAAATAAATCCATATTAAAAAAATATAAGTGCTAGATATTAATTTAAACATACAATGCCTATGAAATGAAACAACTGCTTTTAATGTGAAGTTGTACTAAAGGATAAAATATTTTTATATGATATTTCAATTTGAAATTTATCCCAATTTCCATATTTTATTACTTAAAATATAATTTATCTAAGTATACATACACAAGAAATGAAATTATTACTTAATTATGGAAATTAAATAGTGGAAAATTTAACTTTCAACCTTAATTCATTAATTTTAAACATTCAATACGAAATGGATCATCACATAAAAATAACAAAAAATAACTAAAATATAATTTTACCCTTATTCATTAACAAATATTTTTATTTTGTGAAATTAAAATTTTTAATTCTTAAAATAATATTTTTTTAAAAACTCTGCCAATTAATGAAGAATAAACTAGCTTTAATAAAAATAAACCATTTTATGCCTCAAATTTTATTTTTTATTATTTTATTCCTATAAAAAATATTTTAACATTGTGAAAATTTGTTTTTTAATTTTAAATTACAAATTTCATTTATATTTACATCAAATATAGATACATTTAATTTATTAAGATAAAATTCTTTTCTAGATATAAATAGAGTTTCACTAAAAAAATAAAACCCTTATATTTATTTTTTTAATTTTAATTTATAATTATCTGATAACTAAAAAAATAATTATATAAAAATGTATATAAAATAGTTTCATAATATATAAAATATTTATAATATAATTAAATCCGACGTATTTGTGATAATTATTTTATACAAATATAGAAGTATATAATAGATCAGAAAAAATCGGTCTTTTATGTAGAAAAATCTATCAAAAGAACGTATAATTGTGTGTATCATTGGAAAACATAGTGTTTCATGAGGTTAATTACTTTTTTATAAATAAATTATAATAAGGTGTATCATTCAATAAAATCCATAAAAAGTAATTTACATTTTTTGAATTAAAATATTTTACAAAATATCTATGTGTTACAAATATACATAATATTGATGATATGTGAAGCTATTTTCACCTAAATTATACCAATATTCTTTATCCAGACAAATGATATTTAATTTGATTCAATTGGGTGTTTATTAAGATATATTCATTCATATAATATCATAGGTTAATACGAACTATTATTTTCTTACTATATATTCATTTTTCATTGTCACGAAAACCATTACATAACTAAAATGAAATTTAATTTATTTAAACGAATGATAATAATACTTCCACGTGGAATAATTATTTATATATCAATATAGAATATATAAATCATACCATAATAAAATTTATTTGACAAATCAAATCACTAAGATTGCGATTTATTGATCATTCAAAAGGGAGTCAATAAGCTTGAGTTCATATAATAATACTCCCATAGGACATCTAAATCTATTTATTAGAGGGTATATGTTACATATATATAAGGATCCACTTTTTTAGTATCTCATTCATAGTTAATAAACATTTCCCTTACTCTTTTATATTAATGATCACATCACCTTGGTTTTTTCATAGACTAGGGTATTGAATTTGATAATTATTGTTTTCTCTAATCAGAAGACATTTAATTATCAATGGTTCATTAGGGTGAACACAATATCAATTTATCATGTTAACTAAGATATTCATTTTCCTACAATTGTTTTCAATTCAATTTCCTAGTCTATAGTGATTATTGTATCATATAAACTCAATGTTGAAATCTCCTTAGAGAATCACTAAAAATATATATCTTGAAGTAAATTAAGTCTTTTTTATATCACCATTTTCATCATTCGAAGATTATAGAGGATCCATCCTTATATTATAAAGATTACTCATTATTTTTTTTATTGTTACATTTTTAATTACATTACATTATAGTTTTATTATAATAATAACTCAATATTTCAATTTTCTCCAATTCTATTTGTTTTATTATTGTGTTAATTACCATATTTTTCACATCACACTAGTTAACATTATTCTTTTTGACTCTATAAATCACTATAAATAAAGGATAACATGAGTAATGAACATCTAAAATATATAGGGATTATCATTAACAAAGTAATAACATATAATAAATGATAGAACCATTCTCCCTTCTTCACCACCATTTTATCATGTACACCCTTTAATAAAATTTATAACAATACCTTTTTTAATTGAGATGTATTATGTTTGGTTATCATATAATTTCAGACATATTTACTCAATATAACATGAAAATATATCATTTCAATATGTTCTTTTGTTATTATGATCAACCAAATCATATCCCTCAGCATCATCCATCTAGTACAATAGTTGGGCCACTTTTTCAAGGAAATATTATAGATTAGTTCATACCAAACATGCCAATGTCAGGTTTATTACCACTCAATAAATATATGTTAGGTCAGTAATACATATTATGGTATCATGATAGGCATTTAATTTCATGTATTAGAACAAAATATATACTTTACTAAACTTTTAATGTATTGTCTGATATATAGGATTATCCATAGACATCCCCAAAGTATTTTCATAGTGTTTATTCCATCCTCGTATCCCAAAATAACCACACCTTCATATGACACAATATAAAACAAACGAATCCCTAGACATGAATTATTTAATAATGATAAACATTATTTCTCATCAAATAACATATTTGGATATAGTGGTTTAGTCACTTTATAATATTACACATACAACTACCTAATCCTAAAAATTAAAATAATATATTTGAATAAAACTCAACATTGTGATTTAAACTCTCATATATCATTTATAAATTATAAATGAATCCAAATTAAAACATTAAATTTTCAAGATACATTATACTATAAATCACTTTTTTCACAGCTAAATATCATTTTGGATTATAGTTTAATAAATTCATGCAATGACCTAAAAAAGTAAACGTGTTCATTATATGTAGAAACATCAATATTGTATCCTTTTTCTCTTTTTTTTCCTAAATAAAAAAAGTTTTATATTCATCATAAATATTCTATATTTACCTCCTCACTTCATCCATTCTCTTAATAATCCAACAAAATGTGAAAAATATTTAATCAGGTTATTAGCACAAAATATCAGTAAGGGAGATAGAATTTAAGAAAGAAATCATTATTCTGTAATCAAATAAAAAAATATCCATTTTCAAAATATAACATTTCTCACCCATGATATCAACTTTTTTTCAGAATAATCTCTTCAATAATTTAACATTTGATCACAATGGGGAAAAACTCTAAAATATTTCACTACTACTTTTCATAAAATTATAACATTTACACACAAAACATAATCTATTCACATATATTATTATATAAAAAGGATCCATTAAATACATTGCAATCATTCTTATAAATAATATGTGTAATAATTTTAATATCACTAATACATATAATGTAATTCTCTCATCTATTTATGGAGTAATCATAATGGATAAAATACTAATAACCACCATATTATATTCCTGTAATCTCATAGGAGAAACCAAACAGATTAACTCTATTCAATTACCTAATTAAATAGATAGTAACAGTGGGCCAACCCAACATAAAATTATCATTTAACTAGCCATCCTAATTATAATTAACAATAACTATAGCTTGATCCCCACACCAATATCTTTCATAAAAGAAAAACATTATTAAGGTAAATAAAAACTCCATTATGATTTCACGGTTATAATAAAAAACATCAGAAATTATATATTAACAAATATATATGAAATAAATGTGTAAAATTTATAGGAAATCATTAAAATGATAAAGTGTCTTAAAAGTAATTAATTCCTCTCATGACATATATTTTTTAAAAAACTCATCTTTACTAAAATTTGTTATAACTTTAAAATATGATTTCTATAAAGAATGTCCCAGACATTAAACCTGATAATGAGCCTATTATAAATACATTTGAATTAAAGAAAAAAATTAAAATTATAAACAATTCATATAAAATGATAACATTTATATTGACAACATGAAAATTAATGTGAATGTTTTTGGTGAATATATAAGGAAACCATTTTGAAAATTGTTTTAGTTAAAGAGTCCCTTAGCTAAAGTTCATATTTCATCAAATGTGTTCAACTATAATTTATAATTTTTTTAAATATTTCTTAATTAAATAGAGAACATTATTCATGGTAATTATATAACATTTTAACCACTTATATCCTATAATTACAAGTTTTTCAATTCAAATTTTCTATTACCAATATTTCCAGTGTGAGGTGACTTAATTTTCCATGTATGTTTGTTTAAAAAATATCCAATTTATTTTTCATTGGATATAAATACATCATCTCCATAATTATATTAATATAATAAATAAGATTCAAAATCATTACATATATTTTTATTAAAATATTATTATCAAGCATTAAAAAAGAATCACATGTCATGGGGAAGACCATAAACTATGAGTATGCAAAGGAAATTGTTTCATTTCCATAATGGAATAATTAGTTAGGAAGTGGGATGTATATTAATGGTATTGAAATGCTATCATTTTATAAGTTCCATATATATCCATAATTTTAATCATTATAAACATCTTTTTGATGGTGTATTTAAAAATGAAATACAATATGTAATAGAGACTCTATGTTATATGTACACACACAGGGTGAATTTTTTATAAGATGGATAAAATGGTCAATATTATTTTCCCATATTCCTAATAAAAACTCTAGATATATATGATAAATTATTTATAAATTTTTTTGTGAGAAAATATATATAAGGCCATGACATTAAACGTTTCTTCAAACATGAGTTATCTCAATAATTTGATATTCATTCACATCTATGTTATTTCCATGTATTGAGTATTATATAATTATTACATAACTATAACTTAACAAATTAAACATTACAAAGTATACACTTCTACCGACTATAAATATTTTCATTAAACAAAAAATTCAAAAAATGTTCATGTTCTCATTTTTTGTTTAGACATATTAGCTTTTCCATGTTTCAATATTTCATTCTATTAGCTGTTAAATACTTTTTAATTAATTTCTAACTGAGGAGTATTATAAAAATCTTAGTAAGGGATACAAAAAGAAGTAAAACATTTATCCTTGTGAATACATGTAACCCATGAGTACTTTATAATTAATTAAAACTATTCACCTTTAATAAGTAGTAATTACACATAAGAAAATATAAACCCATTTCCCACCCTATTTATAATCATAATATTACCTTAAAACCCATAGAAATAATATATAACATATAAAGGTAACGTAGGAATTAATCATACATAAATAGAATAACCATATAGTCTACTTCCACAAGTATTCCTAAATGAAATAACTATATAGCTGACTAATATACCCATTTCATTGGAGGTTATAATATGACCACACATATTTAGTATATCATGGACCCACCAATCATGGGTTTCTCACATAACCACATTTTTTGTTTATCCCATAACCATCCATCAAATGTCCAAGTTCAACTATATAATCATAACTCATTAAAGATTTCAATTATCAACATTTCACTAATAAAATTTTGGAATCACAATGAATTATTACATGACATTGATATAATAAAACCATTAATAAAACCATTTTAATACCAAAATACCCAAAATGTAAAAATGTATTTCTCTTTTCCTTTTAATAATTTTAAGGCCCATATAAGAACCCAAATATCAAATAATGGTTACCGTGGAATATAATTTAATGTCACTGCATACATTAACGGAATTAATTTTATCATTTAATGAAAAATTTCATATAAAACAATTCCATTTAGATATTTTTTCAATGAAATTAAAATTTTATAGGTTGAATATACACTATATAAATTAAGGAGTTGTACATTATCAAAATAATCCTCAATTAAAGAAGATTGAGATGAATTCCCTTACCTTAAGTTCAATTTGTCACGTATGTTCATTAGTCATACTGAATAATAAACATAGGATAATTTCTATGTACCTGAGAACATTTTTTTGTTTATTGCTTCTTTAATTCCACTTATTACCATGTTATAAAAAATAAATAATTTTTTATGTTCATATCAGAGGTTTTGTCGATATTTAGAAGTTGGGTCAAAAATGAACATTTTTTTATGTCACTAGTCCACGAGGTCATAGGTACATCATCTACAGAATAATATTCATGAAATTATTATCATATTTATAAATAACTTATACCCTTAAATCGAGACATGAAATATGGTAATGAAAAATGAACTACTTTGTAATCATGGAGACATCAAGTCGTACGTAAACATTAGTAATGTTATCCATTTTAAAATTTTATTTATTTAAAGAATGTAAAAAGTATTAAAACATTAAAAATTATAATAAAACATTAATATCATATTCATCTTTTAAATATACTTATATATTTCATAAAAGTGATATAAAAAACAAGTCACATCAATTCAAGGATGTAATATTTCACACGTACGCATGAATGACATTATCATTTTTATGTTAATATAAGATTGAAAATAACTGATGTATTATATATAATAATAATTAATATGTCATGAATATCACATTTTAACAACAATTCCATTATTATAACAAGCCTTGAGTTATGGTTATGGAAGGGAAATTAGATCATTTCGTGGAGGTTATTGTATACACGTAAAAATGAATGATTAATTCCATTACCATTTAATAGAAGTGTAGATGTTATTAATTAATGATATAAAGCTAATAAAATATGATTAAATTCAGGATACTGGATTTATTATTTAATCAATATTTGAGAAGATTTTAATTACGCGTTATAGGAAATAAAATATAATTACTTAGAGAAAATGGAACATGTTCTTTAGTTGGTAACCATTGATGAACACCTTCACACCTCTAAAGAGGGTGGTATTCCTAAAATAAGGACTGAAGAATGTGAAGATAAATTATATTAAGGGTTTTGGGTTGTAATTGGACAAAACATAATTCTTTGGATGTGTTAGTATTCTAGACGAGTGGGCACCTTTTATTAGAGCGGGGAGGGGCACCTTAGAAAAATTATAAAATATTAAATTATAATAAATTAATGTTTTTAATCCAAATGATTCCAAAATGATATATTTCTAAGATAATATAGGTATATTTATAAATCCTCTCATCCAATAATTTTTTGAGATTTATTTACATAATTTTAAACATGTCTTTTAAGTTTACCCTAAATTATTCTTATAATTTTAATTCTGGTAACAATATTTTAAATAGTAAGTGGATTTAAATTTTCCCTTTTTGCGGTCAATTTAACATAAATGGATATAAAATGAACTTTTAGACATTATGATATCAAATTTTTATTTATTTAATATATTAGTGATTTTTAACTAATTTTTTTATATATTATTATTATTTTAAAATATCAAATATTTCTATTTTGAAATTATCCACTTTACTGAATTTAAATAAAATACAATAGAGTGATAAAATAAAAGAAAAATTTAATATCCTTATAAAAATTTATATTCTTCTAAAAATTTTATTGGTGACATAATTTAGTTAAAATAAAATTTATTTTAATTGTTATAATATAATTATTTGGATTCCTTCATTAATAAGGCAATTTTGGAAACATTATTTTGTCTTATTTTAAATTTAATTTTTTAAGGTCTACATTTTACAAATGAAATATTATTATGGAGGAAATATTTTAATATTTATAATAAATATTTATAGTTTAATATATAACTTATATAACCCCATATTGAATGTGTTTTAGTAATAAGCTCCAAGTTTATGACATTTTTGCATGTACATTAAATTAAATGATATTAATGTCATCATGACACCATAGTGGATTTAAAATGAAAAACCTTCATAAAATATGTATTCATGGTCATCCATAACTAATATAATAATATTAAGACATTTTTATGGTTATTTTATTTATAATATGGTTTTTACCTTTATTTACATGATTTACCCTTTAACCATAGTAAAAAATATAATGTTACCGTTAATTAATAATTATTTTGATCATATTAAACCAAATATTTATAAAAATTACAAAAGTATATTTTATTTTTTTTAAATTAAATTTATTGAAGTGTAAAAATTAAATTTAAAATTAAACTCATTGTCGCAATGAGAAGGAATGGTTTTTTAAAGAAAAATAATCAAAAGATAAAGATGTATTTACATAGAATTTCAATGTGAAATTAGTTCCAATTAAAAAAATTCGATTAAATAGAAAAATATAATCTTTGAATACATTAAAACAAAAAAACATAATACAACAATACCTATAAATTATACGAAAATGAATTTTTGAATTAAAATTCATTTTCTCACTATTTGTTTAAATATAAATTTTAGTAGAAAAAACAAATATTTCATCCAAATTATGTATTGATATACCGCTTCCAATGAAATTAATTATCTTCTAAAATATAAAATATAAAAGAAAAACAATCTATATTAAATAATCGTTGACCATGAAAATGAAATAATACGACCTTTTGAAAATTATGATAGTATTTTATGCATAAAATTTGATTTATTCTCATTTTAAGACACTAAATTATATGTGATGAATGTAACAACATTTTACCAACATGTATAAAAATAAAATATATCATTCTATTCCTTCCAACTAATATAATATCTAGGCATTGACTACAATTTAAAATACTAATATGTATTGTTTTTTATTGTTCGGTAGATCTTAATGTTGTGTGCAATTTATTATTTTGGAGAAATTTGTTGTTTCAAATCAGGAATGATATCACACATATCATCTATATTATCGTAAACACATTATCTAATTCATATATACTAATAGATATTAAAATATCTGATTATAAAATTACTTGGAATGTTACATCCGTCATCTTTTTTTTGAAATTGTGTCCATGTAATTTCAAATTTGGTATCAGTAATAAAGGATTCAATTTTCATTATTACATAATTAAAATCCCAAATTAAAAGAAGATTCAATATAATTATCACTTTTATATAAATAATGTTATATACATAGGCCACTAGAGATAACACATACTAGGATTCCATATAGAAAAACATAGATATTGAAGAAAAACGAACCATTAGGTTCGGATGAAGAGTGAAAGAAAACAAGATGAGAATAAAGTGAACAATCATAAAACCAAATGGTTTTGATGGGTTAAAAAGAATTTGATTTAATATTAGTAAAATTAAATTGATAATGTTTTTGTTCATAATTCATTTTTTGTGATTTGTGGAATTTCATTAATTCATAGAATAAGTTCATAAAGAAAATACACTTACTAGACAAGTATACATTCACAACCAATTAGATGCCACAACAAAACTATCTTATCTATAAAAGTCGAGTATTAAAGTTTAATTATGATGGCTAAAAATCAAGAATCAACTTCTATATAATCATATAATCGATAAAACATTATCTAAAAATTTCTCTTATCTTGGAACATTAACCAAATCAATAATATATAGGATAAGATAAATCAATAATCCAAAAATAACGAACCACTATATGATGAAAAACTACTTTAAATATCCAAAATTCATTAGTTTACATTTAAAGATCATCCATGATAATTAGATAAATAATTATCCTTAAAATTCTTCTAAATAATCAAAAAAATGATTTAATCTGAATATTAATAATTTTTTGACCACATAGTATTCCATTTTATGTTTTACATTTTATCTCAAAATAATAATATCAACTCTTAATGCCTCATTATAATGACTTAATTTCCAAAACGACACATTCGATAAGATAGGTTAATAATCTTCATAAATAAACAGAATCTTTGTAAGTCCACAATAAAATTATATATTATAGAAACTAAATTTCACCCATTACACGTAAAATAAAATTTCATAGTACTCAATTTATCATAATCATAAAAAGTTCTAAAAATAGTGAGTTTCTTCTAAGATAAAATTTATCACTTAATCCCCCAAACCATTATCCAATACCAAGGATATCCATTTGATAAAATATAAATTAAATGAATCTAAATATTTTTATTCCATGAACTCTTTTAACTTTTATGAATTAGTCTTATTTACCAGGGACTTCACATAGTCTTGTGGTAGGTAATAAATCCTTGTCGAACTTAGGTTGTGGGTTTGCTTCTCACATCCTTATCCGACAAGATAGGTTGTTACTCATCCTATTGGATTTCCTTTTTCTAAAATTATATCACTCATATATCATTCTACCAATATTCTAATGTCCTAAAAATTAACAATAACATTTTCAATCTTCAGTAGTTATCCAATACATTTCATTGTGCATCCCAAAAATTAACAACCTTTAATTACTGAAAAAATATATCGTATCAAGGATATCCATTAATTTATAATTATGTACCCAAAATAAATGATAATTATTCATCATACAATATTTTCACATAAAAGAAATTTTTGTAGACATACTAAAAAAAATATTCCAATGTAATTCCATCATCAAAATATCATTATTAAGTTTTAACTTTGAATCATCCTATAGTCTACTATAACTGATGAATCCCTTATAGGATCAAATATTAACATTTTAATATTCCTCATAATCCATTAACTATTCCTTCACACCTAATATCATAATACCTCAATACTACAAAATGATATTGATTATATCCTCATGATTCAAAAACATAAATCAAATCATGTTTCATACATTATTCTTATGATGATAATTCATACATTGAAACAAGTTTTCAATATCTTCTTGATGTTCCATTTCTCATTCATCATGTAGTCCTACAGTAAATAATTAAACATTAATACAACTTCTAGAATTATAATTTTATAATTATATGAAAAATTTGTGATCATGAATTCATTTGAAAAATATTCCATGAACAATAAAATTGATTTAGAGATGAGTAGGTTTTGGATTATTCAAACAATTTCTTACAAGTGATTGGAATACCCATGAAATAGTCAAAATAATTCAAATATTCTTTTGATATTATAGTTAAAGTAAAATAATAATACATGAATTATAATATTGTGGAAGATATCTTTACTTCCATCTTAAAAATGTATTTTTAATCTACTAAATGGCACAATCACATAATCGTGAAAGTATTTATTAAAATTATAATCTTTTATAGGGTAAATATAACCTAAATATTTTTACAATACTGTAATACATAAACGTCCTTATATATCATTCGATTTCATTTTTATCCAATCCACCTAATATTCCCTAATCCTAAATTTTTTTCCATATAATAATAACCCTCTTAGTTATATGAGATCTTTATGCTATACCCAGGAAACATCCAAACAACTAATGTTATCTAAACAGACCTCAAATTATAACTATATGACCCAAACCATAAACTTTACTTAAAACATGAGCTAAATCAATAATTTTACATTCATTCACAATGATTAAATATTTTAGGTTTTATAGTTTTATAAAATTCGTCCATAATTATTAAATAACATATTAAAAATTAAAAAGTAGACACTTCTACTCACTATATTATTTTTCATAAAATAAAATCTTTTCAAAAGAAACATTTATCTGGTTCATGTTTATATATCATAACTTTTCATTAATCACAACATTCACTCAATTCATCATTAAATCCTATGAAATCATTTAAAACATGGGATGAGAATAAAAATCACAGTAATGTATTAACAAAGAAGGAAAACATTTATCTTTATGAGAACATGTAAACAGTTTATAATTTATCATAATGAAATATTTTTCGACTTTAAGAAGTTATAATTACACTTCAATAAAATAAATATCATTACATATCCTTTTTATTAATAATATTATCTTATAACTCATATAAATCACAAAAAACAGTTAAAATTAACATTGGACTTAATGATACATAAATTGAATAATCATATGGTCGACATCTAGATGTATCTATAAATTTATTATCCATATAGTTGAATTCATTTCAAAATTCATTGGAAGTTATAAGGTAACCACCCATACTTGGTTTGTCATTGATCCAACCATCGTTGGTTTATCACATAACCAACCATCATGTGTTTTTCACATATCCACATGTCAAATGTCTATGTAGCATTATATAGTCATAATACATAATAGATTGCAATAATCGAAATTTCTCTCATAAAATTTAAAGTCACATGAAATAATTAAAAGTCATTGATATAGTCAAACAATTATTAAATAACCAAAAAGGTAGTAATGGATTTCCTTTTCCTTTTAAAAATATTTTGTCATATAGTGGAATCCAAATATCAAATAATGGTAACGGTGGAAGAGAGGTCATTGTCACCACATACATTAAAAACTAGCCTTTTATAGTTTATTTAAAGGTTTCATATATAAAAGAATACCTTTTCAAAATTGTTGAATGAAAATAAACGTTAAGTGGTTGATTATACACCATATAAAAGATGGAGGTGTATATTATCAAAATATTCCTTAATGATAGGAGATTGAAATGATGTCCCTTACCTTATGTTTGATTTATCAAGTATGTCCCATTTTATTCCTTAATAATAAAATTATGATTATTTATATTTTCCAGGGAACCTTTCTAATGTATATTATTTCTTTTATATCACTTATAATTGTGTTATTGAAATTACATAATTTATCAAATTCTTATCTAAAATTTTATTGGTATTCAGAGCATAAGTCAAAAAAGAATATTGTTTGATGTTAATAATCCATGTTGTCACAATTCCATAATCTCTAGAAAATTATTCATGGGAATTATAATAATGTTGATATATAAAGTATACCCTAAAATCTAACTATGATTTATTGTTATTAAAAATACACTATTTTATAATCAAAGAGACGATAAGTGGTACAAACCCACGAGTGACATTTTCCATTTTTTATTAATCGTTATGGAAAGAAGGAAAGTATTATTTCTACATTCCATAATGAAAATAAAATCATTAATATTAAATTATTCATTTAAATATATATATATATATATAAATATATATCATAAAAGTGATATAATTAAATAAAACTAAGTGACATCACTACGTTGATGTGATAGTTTACATGTACGCACGAATGATATTATCATTTTAATGTGCATGGACGTATGAATGTATTTGATGTGTTATATCATTTAATAATTAATATATAATTAATTTCACATATGAAAATTATTTCCATTATTATTACTAGTCATTATAGAATGTTCTAAAGAACGAATTTGATCAGTTTGTGGTGGTGGTTGTTCACATGTATGCATGAATGATTAATTCTGTTCTCATTTAATGGAGTTAAGGATGGATTTGGGTTTTTATATTAAAATAATAAGAACTCAGAATAAATAAGATACATTATTTAATATTTTATCATCTTAATATGAGTTTTTAATGATATGGAAGAATATATAAAATATAAATACATAAAAAAATATTCCTCTTCTTCGGTTGATCACCTTTAAAGAACAACATTACACATTAAAGCAGGGATTCATTCCTAAAATAAGGCCTCAATAATGTGGGTAAGAATTCTTGGAATGGGTTTGGTTAGTTATTCTATAAACCAATAGGTTTTGAAATAGTGTATATTATTGAATAGTGGGTACAATTTTATAAGTGAGGGGTGAGGCACTGTCACGACCCGCCTTCACCAAAAGGAGGGAAGAGTCAGCGGATTTCCAGACCCTTCCTTCTTTAAGTTGAAGGAGAGATAATGACCCCCGAAACCCGCCTTCAATAGGTCCCGGAGTGGCGACTAGCACCAAGGGTATAGAAAAATTCTCGCAAATGGAAGGCATTACCCTTTTTATTATTTAGGATCGGGAAAAAGGACAAGTCGACCTCCCAAAAAGGAAAAGAAACAAGTTTATATAAATGAACCCAAATAAAGCCCCCATGCATGTTTAAACAGTTTACAACAAGGTACAAGTACAAAAGAAAAAGAAAGCTCTCAAGTACAATACCAAAAGAAAACAAAGATACGAAAACAGCGACAACTCCAACTGTCCGACTAATAGGGTCCCGCGCAGCCCTGGTAGTCCTCCTGGAAACCTGAAAGTAAACGTAGGGTGAGCATACAAGTACACTCAGTAGGGAAAACCAAGACTCTCGTGCACAAGTGGGGGAACGTACTAAAGTCCCGTGAGAAAAGAGTGAACCAAACAACTAACAAGGCAAACTATCCATCCCAGGCCTCACCAAGGCTCACTCCCCAAATAACGCAAGTCAAGTAATATATATAATAAGAGAACATTGATGTTTGGGTACTCCGCGCCACTTCCCCACTGGTTATTGAGACATCCTACGCATCGGACCAATCCCGCCATTCTCACCGCAATCCCACTGCCACACCCGCCCGTACACACCTGGGCCACAACCACACGCAGTCCCACTGCCAAATCCCACCCGCACACACCTGGGCCTCAACTGTCACAAGTAACCATGCCTACAAACACCTAGGCCAGAACAACCACCGCTACGCCCGAAGACACCTGGGCTAAAGGATCCACTGCCACGCCCGAAAACACCTGGGCCTCATCCCGAAGACACTTGGGAAACCACCTGCCGCACACACCTAGCCAACCACCACAACACCCTGCCCGATGGTCCTTGGGCTAATAATGGACTTCAGGCCATCACAGCCTGCCCGAAGGTACTTGGGCTATCCGGGAAAGGGAGCAGAAAAGGAGCTAATAACCAGCCACTAAGTATAGTGTTGGGAAAAACACCCTTCCCCCATAAATGGGGGTGTTCGGCACTAAGTGCTCAACTTGGGTGGGGCGCGAATAAGAAACACAAAGCTACAAGTATAGATATAGGTAACAAACACTCACCCAAAACTTAGGTTTTCCTAGCCAACCTACAGAACACAATACCACAGCGTCCGAGTCACAATTCACGACCCTTGCCCACAAAACCATTTGTCCCATTCTGGTTTCACGTTCAGTCAAAATGTTCAATTAATTTTAAGCACTACTGGGCAACTACCATAAGCATAACCAAGGAAAACGTCAAAGCATAGATCAACCAAAACACTCACACCCGGTTCTGCCACCAGAGGATCTCTCCCCAATTTGTGATAAAAACTCACAACCACTGAAACCATGCCAACAGGAGATCCCATCCCCCAAATTCACACAGCCACCGAGAGTATAAAAAGAACAGGGGATCCCATCCCCTCCCACATTTCCAGCAAACGGCCCGAAGGGAAAACAACCACTAACCACTACCAACACAAGTCAGGGATTTTCAGATTTAAACGATTTAACACACTCCATGATTTGAAATTCCGTGTGTTCGAACCGGGAGTTATCACAGAAGGGCTGATCCTGGTGCTTTCAATTATTCAGCCGGATATACGTGGTTAACCAATTTCACAGCAGGGGTTCACAATCTCAGCAACCCATTTAAAACATCACGAGGGGATTCAAGTGCACACACACGACCACCAACGGCCTCAATTTTCAGAAATCATAAACCAGTACAACAAAAGGGATGATCATAAGATAAAGCATAACAACGATCACAACCCCTTCCCCTTCTTCCTTTAGAACTTCGTTCATTATCTTCATTAGGGTTTGGTTCAACCAATTCCATAGGAACAAATGTAGCGCCCACCCCGCATGATACACAAAAGTGAGAGACGAGAGAAATTCCCTACTTGTTGATAGATGATCGACGTTTAGGCCGGGGGCGCGGAACTTTACGGATAACGACGCGGCGGTCCCGATGCACCAGAAGAGCCACGATCGAAGAAGGGGGGAAGCCACGGCCTAACCCTTAATTTATAAGAGCTGGGAACGGTTGGGATGAAAACACAAAACCACGGAAGACGAGGGAGTCGTGGGTTGACTACGTGGCTTGACTCATCATTAATGGCACTGGGTGGTTTTAACCGACCCATGAATTAATGAAGCATTTAATTAAAACCTTTGTGCGCGTTTCGGATTCCCAAGATATTTTTAACAAGGCAGAATAGGGTTTAAAACCCTATTTGCGAAAAAGGAACTTTACTGGAACAACTTGGCAAGGCCGGGCGACGTCGGCCGGTCTCACCGATCGGTCTCACCGGTCGGTCTCACCGATCGGTGTCACCGATCGGTCTCCTCGATCGGTACCCCGCAAGGAAACCGGATTTTTGGCAAAGGAAGGGACCAAGGGGGGTCTGGGTCATCACATCAGATACCTCTTAAACGATTCTCGTCCCCGAGAATCAAAACAAACCAGAAGGAAAGAGAGGATCCGAACAACCATCTTCGAAGATAGGAGTGGACCCCCGCTAATTGAAAACACTCCCTGTCATGAACCAAGCAACATACCACGCCAAACCGCCCGGTCATGTGGGTTTGGGGAGTTCCCCTCCCCCCATGTCAAGATATTATCCGCTTTGGGCGGCACTGACTCGCCCGCACGGGTTTAATCGCATCCACCTTAATGCGTCCTGATTAGGGGTCGGGTTTCCCCTTCCCTTTAGCCGGGGCTTTCCACACATAACAGAGGAAAGGAACTAGCACATTTCATAGACAAAAGGTCAAACGTTCTGTCACAACAGGCACCAAAGGTTCAAAGCTCAGAACAACTCGGGGTATTGGGCACGCATCTGTGCTTCCCTCTCCCACGTACTCTCTTCGAGGCCGCCATGTCTCCAAAACACACGAACCAGGCCGACGGTTCGTCCACGGAGCACTTTCTCCTTGCGATCCTCGATTCTGACTGGCCGTTCCTCGAAGGTCGCGTCTCCTACCACATCTAGATCTCCCCAGTTGATGACATGAGAGTCATCATGTAAGTACTGAAGAAGCTGGGAGACATGGAAGACGTCATGGACCCTCTCCAACTGAGGTGGTAGGGCCAGCTGATATTCTACCTCGCCAACTCGCCTCAGCACCTCGAAAGGTCCGATGAACCTAGGGGAGAGCTTACTCCCCTTTAGGAACCTCCGCTTCCCCCGTCGAGGGGAAACCTTCTAAAACACATGATCTACCACCTCGAACTTCAGGGGCCTCCTCCGACGATCAGCATAAGATTTCTGCCGATCCTGAGCTGCTTTCATCCTCTCCCGCACTAGCTGGACTTTCTCCGTGGTGCTCTGAACTAATTCTGGTCCAAGAGTACCAGTCTCACCAACCTCTGCCCAGCATAAGGGTGAACGACATGGTCTTCCATACAAAGCCTCAAAAGGAGCCATGCCAATAGTAGAGTGAAAACTGTTGTTGTAGGCAAACACTACTAAAGGCAAGTGTCGTACCCATGATCCTCCGAAATCCAGAACACATGCTCGCAGCATGTCCTCCAAGGTCTGGATAGTCCGCTCTGTCTGCCCATCAGTCTGAGGGTGAAAAGCTGTGCTAAGGCGTAGTTGGGTGCCAAAAGCATGCTGTAACCCCTTCCAGACTCGTGAGGTGAATCGAGTGTCCCGATATGAGACGATCGTTTTCGGAACTCCATGCAAACGCACCACCTCATCCACGTACCTCTGTGCTAAGGTACTCATGGGTCCTGACTCCTTGATATCCAAGAAGTGAGCAGATTTTGTCAATCGATCCACCACTACCCAGATAGCATCATGCCCGCCCTGAGCTCTGGGTAGTCCCGTGACGAAGTCCATCGAGACGTCGTCCCACTTCCACTCGGGAACATCTAGAGGATGCAACAGACCACCAGGAACATGGTGTTCAGCCTTCACCTGCTGACACACCAGGCATTTAGCCACGAACTCTGCCACTACCCGTTTCACCCCGGGCCACCAAAACTGTCCCCTCAGGCCTTGGTACATTTTCGAAACACCCGGATGTACTGCCAAGGCTGAGCTATGGAACTCACGAAGGACTTCATCACGCATCACCTCTGGAACAAACAACCTCCGATGAAAGAGCATCCGACGTCGGCTGTCCTCCGACCATCCTTCCGGGGCGTTCCCCTGATCGATACGATCCCGCAACACTTCCACCTCAAGATATCCCCACTGAGACTCTTCCACTTGCTGCAACAAAGAGGACTGTACCGTCATCTGAAACAAACAGCCTCTAGTACCTTCCACCCTTGCATCCAAGTGTAAGGTAGCCAACTCCCCCATCGCCTCCCAAGCATCAGCAGATTCCCGAACCACCTCCTGATGCGGCTTCCTGCTCAGGGCATCAGCCACAACGTTTCCCTTACCTTCAGTGTATGAGATCTCAAAGTCGTAGTCCTGGAGAAACTCGACCCACCTCCGCTGTCGCAAGTTCAAGTCACGCTGGGAGAAGATATAGCGCAAGCTTTTGTGATCGGTGAAGACCACAAAGCGCTCCCCAAAGAGGTAATGTCGCCACAGCTTTAATGCGAACACTACCGCTGCAAGCTCCAGGTCATGGGTGGCATAGTTCCGCTCATGGGGGCGTAGCTTCCTGGACCCGTAAGAGATCACCCCTTGTCGCTGCATCAATACGCACCACAGGCCCTGTCCTGAAGCATCACAAAATACCTCATAGGCCATCCCTTCTTCTGGAAATCTCAACACTGGGGCACTAACCAGTTTTTCTTTTAGGTAGCTGAAGGACGACTCACACTGCTCGCTCCACATGAAAACCTGGTCCTTCTTGGTCAAAGCCGTCAAAGGGGCTGCTACCCGGGAGAAGTTGGGTACGAATCTTCGGTAGTAGCCCGCCAGTCCGAGGAAACTCCGAACATCCGCCACATTCTTGGGTGCTGCCCAAGAAACAATTGCCTCAACCTTTGATGGGTCGACTGCTACTCCCTGCTCAGACACTACATGTCCGAGGAAGTGCACTTCTCGTGCCCAGAACTTGCACTTTGACAACTTTCCATAGAGCTGGTGCTGTCGGAGGACCTCCAAAACCGTCCTCAGGTGTTCTGCATGGTCCTCTTCTGACTTTGAATAGATCAGGATATCGTCGATGAACACCACCACAAACCGATCCAGGTACTCCCGAAAGATGGAGTTCATAAGCCCCATGAACACGGCCGGGGAGTTCGTAACACCAAAGGGCATGACCACGAACTCGAAGTGCCCATACCTGCACCTGAACGCCGTCTTCGGGACGTCGCTATCCTTCACCCTCAACTGGTGGTACCCGGATCGCAGGTCGATCTTCGAGAACCATCCTGCCCCCTTCAGCTGGTCGAAAAGATCATCTATCCTCGGAAGAGGGTAGCGGTTCTTGATCGTTACCTGATTCAGCCTCCTGTAATCGATGCACAACCTGAGGCCACCATCTGCCTTCTTTGCAAACAAGACTGGGGCACCCCACGGTGATGCACTTGGATGAACATAACCCCTCTTCATCAGATCGTCAATCTGTATCCGCAACTCCCGTAGCTCCGAAGGTGCCATCCGGTAAGGAGCCATCGAGATTGTTCGAGAGCCAGGCTGCAGGTCTATCCCGAACTCGATGTCACGTCGAGGGGGTAGAGTCGTCACCTCCTCAGGAAATACGTCCATAAATTCACGAACGATCTCTGGTACTTCCACCATTTCCTCATCTGTTGATTCTATCGTCAGTTCGGTCAACAAGGAGAGGATAAGTTCCTCCCTCCTGTTTCCCTTCGAACAGCTCCGCTCGCCGGTGAAAGTAACACGCTGGCCGTCCAAACCGGAGAACACCACCCTCCCTTGGAAACAGTCGATGACGGCGCACACAGAAAATAGCCAGTCGATGCCTAGGATGACATCATACGGCCGAATCTGTAGCAGAAGGAGATCCTTAACCGACTGATGTGGCCCCAACATCAGTCTACATCCCCGGCAAACGAACAGCAAGTCGGTCTGACCTCCAACTGGTGTGCTCAACACCAGGGGCACTGGAAGTCTCTCGGCATCTAGACCCAAGGAGCGGGCTAGACTGGGTGCAACAAAGGAGTGCGAAGCTCCGGTATCAAACAAAGCATAAGCAAGAGTGCTAAACACACTGATCGTACCTCGAACAACCTCTGGCCCTGCTGGAACTGTTGCTTCTGCGGCGTGTAACTGTCCACGCCCAGCTCCCCTGCCCCTCGGCTGTCGGCCACCTCCCCGACCACGCCCTAGTCGAGGTCCCTGGGGAGCGCCCTGAGGTCGGCCTCCCCCTCCTATGTCTGTCTGCAGAGGAGCGGGAGCTCGCTGTCCCTGCTGCTGTTGCTGGAAGGGTCTGGCTGGGAACTGCTGCTGCGGCGGACGCTGGGGATGACTGCCACTGCTGTACTGCACCCGATCGGGGCACTGACTCCGAAGATGTCCAGGGCTCCCGCAGATGAAGCACCGTGGTCCCGAGCCTGAAGGAAAAGAACGTGGGCCAGGGGATCGAAACTGAAACTACTGCGGCCTGCTCCCTGCGGGTCGGAACCTGGAGGGTCCCGATGCTGGAGGCCTGGTGCTGACGGCCTTCCCCTTCGATGGTCCCAGCTGGATCCCTTCCCGTGACAGTCCGCCTAGAGCGTTCATCCTTTCCACCACTTCGGCCTTCTTCTGAACCTCTAAGTATGTCGGAAGGGTAAAGGGGGTAACAACATACTGGAGGGAGGGTCGGAGCGCCTCCTCCAAACGTCTTGCCCGAGACTCCTCATCGGGAAAGAGGTCCGGAGCAAAATGCAGGAGGTCCTTGAACTTGATTCCAAGTTCCCTCACGGACATGCTCCCCTGCTGGAGGGAGAGTAGCTCCTGCCTCTTCTCCGCCTTCATTGTCGGGGAGAGAAACTCCGCCCGGAACTCCTTCTCGAAGTCCGCCCAAGCAACCTCAGACTCTTTCCTACTCCCCAGGTGAAGCATCCACCACTGACGTGCCGCTCCTCGCATCTGGCTAACAGCCAGAGGAACCCAGTACTCCGTCGGGGCCCGAATCAGGCCGAAGGCTATGACTAGCTCCTCCATCCAGCCTTCCGTCTTCATGTCGGAGGTGCTGCCCTCGTATTTCTCGAGGGCCTGTCGCTGAAAGGCTCGAAGAGTCTTCTGCCACTGGTCGTCCTCTTCCTCCCGATCAGCTCTCTGCCGATTGGCCAAAGTAGCCTCAGGAGTCTCGATCGCCTGTACCACACGTGGTCGCCTTCCAGGTGCCATAGCTGTAAGGTAAACAAGGAATGCCTAAGCCCAGTAGTGCAAAGAAAACCGTTCTCAAAACTTATTAAGATTTAATTCATGCTTAATTCCCCAAGACATCCCAGAAACACAAAAACACAAGTCATTTATGATGCATGTACCTTTCCTAGGGTCTCTACCCTGCAATCAGTGTGGCCTCACTTGGTCGTTTGGTAGGTCCAGAGTCCTTGCATCGGATCACGAGGGCCCTAAAATCCCGTGTCCTAGCCGGTCCTCCCTGTCCTAATTCACGCACCAAGGTCACCCAACGCTGTTGCCTTACCATCCCATGCAATCCTTACTGTGCCTAACTCCAGACTCCGTCCTATCTCTCAACCTCGCTCTGATACCATTCTGTCACGGCCCGCCTTCACCAAAAGGAGGGGAGAGTCAGCGGATTGCCAGACCCTTCCTTCTTTAAGTTGAAGGAGAGATAATGACCCCCGAAACCCGCCTTCAATAGGTCCCGGAGTGGCGACTAGCACCAAGGGTATAGAAAAATTCTCGCAAATGGAAGGCATTACCCTTTTTATTATTTAGGATCGGGAAAAAGGACAAGTCGACCTCCCAAAAAGGAAAAGAAACAAGTTTATATAAATGAAACCAAATAAAGCCCCCATGCATGTTTAAACAGTTTACAACAAGGTACAAGTACAAAAGAAAAAGAAAGCTCTCAAGTACAATACCAAAAGAAAACAAAGATACGACAACAGTGACAACTCCAACTGTCCGACTAATAGGGTCCCGCGCAGCCCTGGTAGTCCTCCTGGAAACCTGAAAGTAAACGTAGGGTGAGCATACAAGTACACTCAGTAGGGAAAACCAAGACTCTCGTGCACAAGTGGGGGAACGTACTAAAGTCCCGTGAGAAAAGAGTGAACCAAACAACTAACAAGGCAAACTATCCATCCCAGGCCTCACCAAGGCTCACTCCCCAAATAACGCAAGTCAAGTAATATATATAATAAGAGAACATCGATGTTTGGGTACCCCGCTCCACTTCCCCACTGGTTATTGAGACATCCTACGCATCGGACCAATCCCGCCATTCTCACCGCAGTCCCACTGCCACACCCGCCCGCACACACCTGGGCCACAACCACACGCAGTCCCACTGCCAAATCCCGCCCGCACACACCTGGGCCTCAACTGTCACAAGTAACCATGCCTGCAAACACCTAGGCCAGAACAACCACCGCTACGCCCGAAGACACCTGGGCTAAAGGATCCACTGCCACGCCCGAAAACACCTGGGCCTCATCCCGAAGACACTTGGGAAACCACCTGCCGCACGCACCTGGCCAACCACCACAACACCCTGCCCGATGGTCCTTGGGCTAATAATGGACTTCAGGCCATCACAGCCTGCCCGAAGGTACTTGGGCTATCCGGGAAAGGGAGCAGAAAAGGAGCTAATAACCAGCCACTAAGTATAGTGTTGGGAAAAACACCCTTCCCCCATAAATGGGGGTGTTCGGCACTAAGTGCTCAACTTGGGTGGGGCGCGAATAAGAAACACAAAGCTACAAGTATAGATATAGGTAACAAACACTCACCCAAAACTTAGGTTTTCCTAGCCAACCTACAGAACACAATACCACAGCGTCCGAGTCACAATTCACGACCCTTGCCCACAAAACCATTTGTCCCATTCTTGTTTCACGTTCAGTCAAAAAGTTCAATTAATTTTAAGCACTACTGGGCAACTACCATAAGCATAACCAAGGAAAACGTCAAAGCATAGATCAACCAAAACACTCACACCCGGTTCTGCCACCAGAGGATCTCTCCCCAATTTGTGATAAAAACTCACAACCACTGAAACAATGCCAAGAGGAGATCCCATCCCCCAAATTCACACAGCCACCGAGAGTATAAAAAGAACAGGGGATCCCATCCCCTCCCACATTTCCAGCAAACGGCCCGAAGGGAAAACAACCACTAACCACTACCAACACAAGTCAGGGATTTTCAGATTTAAACGATTTAACACACTCCATGATTTGAAATTCCGTGTGTTCTAACCGGGAGTTATCACAGAAGGGCCGATCCTGGTGCTTTCAATTATTCAGCCGGATATACGTGGTTAACCAATTTCACAGTAGGGGTTCAAAATCTCAGAAACCCATTTAAAACATCACGAGGGGATTCAAGTGCACACACACGACCACCAACGGCCTCAATTTTTAGAAATCATAAACCAGTACAACAAAAGGGATGATCATAAGATAAATCATAACAACGATCACAACCCCTTCCCCTTATTCCTTTAGAACTTCGTTCATTATCTTCATTAGGGTTTGGTTCAACCAATTCCATAGGAACAAAAGTAGCGCCCACCCCGCATGATACACAAAAGTGAGAGACGAGAGAAATTCCCTACTTGTTGATAGATGATCGACGTTTAGGCCGGGGGCGCGGAACTTTACGGATAACGACGCGGCGGTCCCGATGCACCAGAAGAGCCACGATCGAAGAAGGGGGGAAGCCACGGCCTAACCCTTAATTTATAAGAGCTGGGGACGGTTGGGATGAAAACACAAAACCACGGAAGACGAGGGAGTCGTGGGTTGACTACGTGGCTTGACTCATCATTAATGGCACTGGGTGGTTTTAACCGACCCATGAATTAATGAAGCATTTAATTAAAACCTTTGTGCGCGTTTCGGATTCCCAAGATATTTTTAACAAGGAAGAATAGGGTTTAAAACCCTATTTGCGAAAAAGGAACTTTACTGGAACAACTTGGCAAGGCCGGGCGACGTCGGCCGGTCTCACCGATCAGTCTCACCGATCGGTGGCACCGATCGGTCTCTCCGATCGGTGTCACCGATCGGTCTCACCAGTCGGTCTCACCGGTCGGTCTCACCGGTCGGTCTCACCGATCGGTACCCCGCAAGGAAACCGGATTTTTGGCAAAGGAAGGGACCAAGGGGGGTCTGGGTCATCACATCAGATACCTCTTAAACGATTCTCGTCCCCGAGAATCAAAACAAACCAGAAGGAAAGAGAGGATCCGAAGAACCATCTTCGAAGATAGGAGTGGACCCCCACTAATTGAAAACACTCCCTGTCAAGAACCAAGCAACATACCACGCCAAACCGCCCGGTCATGTGGGTTTGGGGAGTTCCCCTCCCCCCATGTCAAGATATTATCCGCTTTGGGCGGCACTGACTCGCCCGCACGGGTTTAATCGCATCCACCTTAATGCGTTCTGATTAGGGGTCGGGTTTCCCCTTCCCTTTAGCCGGGGCTTTCCACACATAACAGAGGAAAGGAACTAGCACATTTCAAAGACAAAAGGTCAAACGTTCTGTCACAACAGGCACCAAAGGTTCAAAGCTCAGAACAACTCGGGGTATTGGGCACGCATCTGTGCTTCCCTCTCCCACGTACTCTCTTCGAGGCCGCCATGTCTCCACAACACACGAACCAGGCCGACAGTTCGTCCACGGAGCACTTTCTCCTTGCGATCCTCGATTCTGACTGGCCGTTCCTCAAAGGTCGCGTCTCCTCCCACATCTAGCTCTCCCCAGTTGATGACATGAGAGTCATCATGTATGTACTGACGAAGCTGGGAGACATGGAAGACGTCATGGACCCTCTCCAACTGAGGTGGTAGGGCCAGTTGATATGCTACCTCGCCAACTCGCCTCAGCACCTCGAAAGGTCCGATGAACCTAGGGGAGAGCTTACTCCCCTTTCCGAACCTCCGCTGCCCCCGTCGAGGGGAAACCTTCAAAAACACATGATCTCCCACCTCGAACTTTAGGGGCCTCCTCCGACGATCAGCATAAGATTTCTGCCGATCCTGAGCTGCTTTCATCCTCTCCCGCACTAGCTGGACTTTCTCCGTGGTGCTCTGCACTACTTCTGGTCCAAGAGTACCAGTCTCACCAACCTCTGCCCAGCATAAGGGTGAATGACATGGTCTTCCATACAAAGCCTCAAAAGGAGCCATGCCAATAGTAGAGTGAAAACTGTTGTTGTAGGCAAACTCTACTAAAGTCAAGTGTCGTACCCATGATCCTCCGAAATCCAGAACACATGCTCGCAGCATGTCCTCCAAGGTCTGGATAGTCCGCTCTGTCTGCCCATCAGTCTGAGGGTGAAAAGCAGTGCTAAGGCGTAGTTGGGTGCCAAAAGCATGCTGTAACCCCTTCCAGACTCGTGAGGTGAATCGAGTGTCCCGATCTGAGACGATCGTTTTCGGAACTCCATGCAAACGCACCACCTCATCCACGTACCTCTGTGCTAAGGTACTCACGGGTCCTGACTCCTTGATAGCCAAGAAGTGAGCAGATTTTGTCAATCAATCCACCACTACCCAGATAGCATCATGCCCGCCCTGAGCTCTGGGTAGTCCCGTGACGAAGTCCATCGAGACGTCGTCCCACTTCCACTCGGGAACATCTAGAGGATGCAACAGACCACCAGGAACACTGTGTTCAGCCTTCACCTGCTGACACACCAGGAATTTAGCCACGAACTCTGCCACTGCCCGTTTGACCCCGGGCCACCAAAACTGTCCCCTCAGGCCTTGGTACATTTTCGAAACACCCGGATGTACTGCCAAGGCTGAGCTATGGAACTCACGAAGGACTTCATCATGCATCACCTCTGGAACAAACAACCTCCGATGAAAGAGCATCCGACGTCGGCTGTCCTCCGACCATCCTTCCGGGGCGTTCCCCTGATCGATACGATCCTGCAACACTTCCACCTCAAGATCTCCCCACTGAGACTCTTCCACTTGCTGCAACAAAGAGGACTGTACCGTCATCTGTAACAAACAGCCTCTAGTACCTTCCACCCTTGCATCCAAGTGTAAGGCAGCCAACTCCCCCATCACCTCCCAAGCATCAGCAGATTCCCGAACCACCTCCTGATGCGGCTTCCTGCTCAGGGCATCAGCCACAACGTTTCCCTTACCTTCAGTGTATGAGATCTCAAAGTCGTAGTCCTGGAGAAACTCGACCCACCTCCGCTGTCGCAAGTTCAAGTCACGCTGGGAGAAGATATAGCGCAAGCTTTTGTGATCGGTGAAGACCACAAAGCACTCCCCAAAGAGGTAATGTCGCCACAGCTTTAATGCGAACACTACCGCTACAAGCTCCAGGTCATGGGTGGCATAGTTCCGCTAATGGGGGCGTAGCTGCCTGGACCCGTAAGAGATCACCCCTTGTCGCTGCATCAATACGCACCCCAGGCCCTGTCCTGAAGCATCACAAAATACCTCATAGGCCATCCCTTCTTCTGGCAATCTCAACACTGGGGCACTAACCAGTTTTTCTTTTAGGTAGCTGAAGGACGACTCACACTGCTCGCTCCACATGAAAACCTGGTCCTTCTTGGTCAAAGCCGTCAAAGGGGCTGCTACCCGGGAGAAGTTGGGTACGAATCTCCGGTAGTAGCCTGCCAGTCCGAGGAAACTCCGAACTTCCGCCACATTCTTGGGTGCTGCCCAAGAAACAATTGCCTCAACCTTTGATGGGTCGACTGCTACTCCCTGCTCAGACACTACATGTCCGAGGAAGTGCACTTCTCGTGCCCAGAACTTGCACTTTGACAACTTTCCATAGAGCTGGTGCTGTCAGAGGACCTCCAAAACCGTCCTCAGGTGCTCTGCATGGTCCTCTTCTGACTTTGAATAGATCAGGATATCGTCGATGAACACCACCACAAACCGATCCAGGTACTCCCGAAAGATGGAGTTCATATGCCCCATGAACACGGCCGGGGCGTTCGTAACACCAAAGGGCATGACCACGAACTCGAAGTGCCCATACCTGCACCTGAACGCCGTCTTCGGGACGTCGCTATCCTTCACCCTCAGCTGGTGGTACCCGGATCGCAGGTCGATCTTCGAGAACCATCATTCCCCCTTCAGCTGGTCGAAAAGATCATCTATCCTCGGAAGAGGGTAGCGGTTCTTGATCGTTACCTGATTCAGCCTCCTGTAATCGATGCACAACCTGAGGCCACCATCTGCCTTCTTTTCGAACAAGACTGGGGCACCCCACGGTGATGCACTTGGACGAACATAACCCCTCTTCATCAGATCATCAATCTGTATCCGCAACTCCCGTAGCTCCGAAGGTGCCATCCGGTAAGGAGCCATCGAGATTGGTCGAGAGCCGGGCTGCAGGTCTATCCCGAACTCGATGTCACGTCGAGGGGGTAGAGTCGTCACCTCCTCAGGAAATACGTCCATAAATTCACGAACGATCTCTGGTACTTCCACCATTTCCTCATCTGTTGATTCTATCGTCAGTTCGGTCAACAAGGAGAGGAGAGGTTCCTCCCTCCTGTTTCCCTTCGGACAGCTCCGCTCGCCGGTGAAAGTAACACGATGGCCGTCCAAACCGGAGAACACCAACCTCCCTTGGAAACAGTCGATGACGGCGCACACAGAAAATAGCCAGTCGATGCCTAGGATGACATCGTACGGCCGAATCTGTAGCAGAAGGAGATCCTTAACCGACTGATGTGGCCCCAACATCAGTCTACATCCCCGGCAAACGAACAGCAAGTCGGTCTGACCTCCAACTGGTGTGCTCAACACCAGGGGCACTGGAAGTCTCTCGGCATCTAGACCCAAGGCGCGGGCTAGACTGGGTGCAACAAAGGAGTGCGAAGCTCCGGTATCGAACAAAGCATAAGCAAGAGTGCTAAACACACTTATCGTACCTCGAACAACCTCTGGCCCTGCTGGAACTGTTGCTTCTGCGGCGTGTAACTGTCCACGCCCAGCTCCCCTGCCCCTCGGCTGTCGGCCACCTCCCCGACCACGCCCTGGTCGAGGTCCCTGGGGAGCGCCCTGAGGTCGGCCTCCCCCTCCTATGTCTGTCTGCGGAGGAGCGGGAGCTCGCTATCCCTGCTGCTGCTGCTGGAAGGGTCTGGCTAGGAACTGCTGCTGCGGCGGACGCTGGGGATGACTGCCACTGCTGTACTGCACCCGATCGGGGCACTGACTCTGAAGATGTCCAGGGCTCCCGCAGATGAAGCACCGTGGTCCCGAGCCTGAAGGAAAAGAACGTGGGCCAGGGGATCGAAACTGAAACTGCTGCGGCCTGCTCCCTGCGGGTCGGAACCTGGAGGGTCCCGATGCTGGAGGCCTGGTGCTGACGGCCTTCCCCTTCGATGGTCCCAGCTGGATCCCTTCCCGTGACAGTCCGCCTAGAGCGTGCATCCTTTCCACCACTTCGGCCTTCTTCTGAACCTCTAAGTATGTCGGAAGGGTAAAGGGGGTAACAGCATACTGGAGGGAGGGTCGGAGCGCCTCCTCCAAACGTCTTGCCCGAGACTCCTCATCGGGAAAGAGGTCCGGAGCAAAACGCAGGAGGTCCTTGAACTTGATTCCAAGTTCCCTCACGGACATGCTCCCCTGCTGGAGGGAGAGTAGCTCCTGCCTCTTCTCCGCCTTCATTGTCGAGGAGAGAAACTCCACCCGGAACTCCTTCTCGAAGTCCGCCCAAGCAACCTCAGACTCTTTCCTACTCCCCAGGTGAAGCATCCACCACTGACGTGCCGCTCCTCGCATCTGGTTAACAGCCAGAGGAACCCAGTACTCCGTCGGGGCCCGAATCAGGCCGAAGGCTATGACTAGCTCCTCCAGCCAGCCTTCCGTCTTCATGTCGGAGGTACTGCCCTCGTATTTCTCGAGGGCCTGTCGCTGAAAGGCTCAAAGAGTCTTCTGCCACTGGTCGTCCTCTTCCTCCCGATCAGCTCTCTGCCGATTGGCCAAAGTAGCCTCAGGATTCTTGATCGCCTGTACCACACGTGGTCGCCTTCCAGGTGCCATAGCTGCAAGGTAAACAAGGAATGCCTAAGCCCAGTAGTGCAAAGAAAACCGTTCTCAAAACTTATTAAGATTTAATTCATGCTTAATTCCCCAAGACATCCCAGAAACACAAAAACACAAGTCATTTATGATGCATGTACCTTTCCTAGGGTCTCTACCCTGCAATCAGTGTGGCCTCACTTGGTCGTTTGGTAGGTCCAGAGTCCTTGCATCGGATCATGGGGGGCCCTAAAATCCCGTGTCCTAGCCGGTCCTCCCTGGCCTAATTCACGCACCAAGGTCACCCAACGCTGTTGCCTTACCATCCCATGCAATCCTTACTGTGCCTAAC
This sequence comes from Viscum album, assembly GCA_963277665.1. Lineage (NCBI taxonomy): Eukaryota > Viridiplantae > Streptophyta > Magnoliopsida > Santalales > Viscaceae > Viscum > Viscum album. The sequence goes on from OY728122.1 coordinate 1,187,276,880, forward strand.
TCCAGACTCCGTCCTATCTCTCAACCTCGCTCTGATACCATTCTGTCACGACCCGCCTTCACCAAAAGGAGGGAAGAGTCAGCGGATTGCCAGACCCTTCCTTCTTTAAGTTGAAGGAGAGATAATGACCCCCGAAACCCGCCTTCAATAGGTCCCGGAGTGGCGACTAGCACCAAGGGTATAGAAAAATTCTCGCAAATGGAAGGCATTACCCTTTTTATTATTTAGGATCGGGAAAAAGGACAAGTCGACCTCCCAAAAAGGAAAAGAAACAAGTTTATATAAATGAACCCAAATAAAGCCCCCATGCATGTTTAAACAGTTTACAACAAGGTACAAGTACAAAAGAAAAAGAAAGCTCTCAAGTACAATACCAAAAGAAAACAAAGATACGACAACAGCGACAACTCCAACTGTCCGACTAATAGGGTCCCGCGCAGCCCTGGTAGTCCTCCTGGAAACCTGAAAGTAAACGTAGGGTGAGCATACAAGTACACTCAGTAGGGAAAACCAAGACGCTCGTGCACAAGTGGGGGAACGTACTAAAGTCCCGTGAGAAAAGAGTGAACCAAACAACTAACAAGGCAAACTATCCATCCCAGGCCTCACCAAGGCTCACTCCCCAAATAACGCAAGTCAAGTAATATATATAATAAGAGCACATCGATGTTTGGGTACCCCGCGCCACTTCCCCACTGGTTATTGAGACATCCTACGCATCGGACCAATCCCGCCATTCTCACCGCAGTCCCACTGCCACACCCGCCCGCACACACCTGGGCCACAACCACACGCAGTCCCACTGCCAAATCCCACCCGCACACACCTGGGCCTCAACTGTCACATGTAACCATGCCTGCAAACACCTAGGCCAGAACAACCACCGCTACGCCTGAAGACACCTGGGCTAAAGGATCCACTGCCACGCCCGAAAACACCTGGGCCTCATCCCGAAGACACTTGGGAAACCACCTGCCGCACACACCTGGCCAACCACCACAACACCCTGCCCGATGGTCCTTGGGCTAATAATGGACTTCAGGCCATCACAGCCTGCCCGAAGGTACTTGGGCTATCCGGGAAAGGGAGCAGAAAAGGAGCTAATAACCAGCCACTAAGTATAGTGTTGGAAAAAACACCCTTCCCCCATAAATGGGGGTGTTCGGCACTAAGTGCTCAACTTGGGTGGGGCGCGAATAAGAAACACAAAGCTACAAGTATAGATATAGGTAACAAACACTCACCGAAAACTTAGGTTTTCCTAGCCAACCTACAGAACACAATACCACAGCGTCCGAGTCACAATTCACGACCCTTGCCCACAAAACCATTTGTCCCATTCTTGTTTCACGTTCAGTCAAAATGTTCAATTAATTTTAAGCACTACTGGGCAACTACCATAAGCATAACCAAGGAAAACGTCAAAGCATAGATCATCCAAAACACTCACACCCGGTTCTGCCACCAGAGGATCTCTCCCCAATTTGTGATAAAAACTCACAACCACTGAAACCATGCCAACAGGAGATCCCATCCCCCAAATTCACACAGCCACCGAGAGTATAAAAAGAACATGGGATCCCATCCCCTCCCACATTTCCAGCAAACGGCCCGAAGGGAAAACAACCACTAACCACTACCAACACAAGTCAGGGATTTTCAGATTTAAACGATTTAACACACTCCATGATTTGAAATTCCGTGTGTTCTAACCGGGAGTTATCACAGAAGGGCCGATCCTGGTGCTTTCAATTATTCAGCCGGATATACGTGGTTAACCAATTTCACAGCAGGGGTTCACAATCTCAGCAACCCATTTAAAATATCACGAGGGGATTCAAGTGCACACACATGACCACCAACGGCCTCAATTTTCAGAAATCATAAACCAGTACAACAAAAGGGATAATCATAAGATAAATCATAACAACGATCACAACCCCTTCCCCTTCTTCCTTTAGAACTTCGTTCATTATCTTCATTAGGGTTTGGTTCAACCAATTCCATAGGAACAAAAGTAGCGCCCACCCCGCATGATACACAAAAGTGAGAGACGAGAGAAATTCCCTACTTGTTGATAGATGATCGACGTTTAGGCTGGGGGCGCGGAACTTTACGGATAACGACGCGGCGGTCCCGATGCACCAGAAGAGCCACGATCGAAGAAGGGGGGAAGCCACGACCTAACCCTTAATTTATAAGAGCTGGGGACGGTTGGGATGAAAACACAAAACCACGGAAGACGAGGGAGTCGTGGGTTGACTACGTGGCTTGACTCATCATTAATGGAACTGGGTGGTTTTAACCGACCCATGAATTAATGAAGCATTTAATTAAAACCTTTGTGCACGTTTCGGATTCCCAAGATATTTTTAACAAGGCAGAATAGGGTTTAAAACCCTATTTGCGAAAAAGGAACTTTACTGGAACAACTTGGCAAGGCCGGGCGACGTCGGCCAGTCTCACCGATCAGTCTCACCGATCGGTCGCACCGATCGGTGGCACCGATCGGTCGCACCGATCGGTCTCACCGATCGGTCTCACCGGTCGGTCTCACCGGTCGGTCTCACCGATCGGTGTCACCGATCGGTCTCCCCGATCGGTACCCCGCAAGGAAACCGGATTTTTGGCAAAGGAAGGGACCAAGGGGGGTCTGGGTCATCACAGGCACCCTATGAAACTCTTAATATATTAAATTAATATAAATTAATTTTTTAATTAAAATGGATTCAAAAAAGAGAAATGTTGAAGATAATATTAGTATATTTATAAATACTCTCATCCTATAATTTTTAAACATGTATTGATTTTATTGTAAACATTATATTTTTGGTTTTCAATTAATTAATTATTTTATTTTAAATATGGTGAAAACATATTAAATGTTATGAGACTATAAATATATCATAAATAGGGAATATTCCTAAAAATGGATAATTTATGATCTTTTAGACCTTATAATATAAAATCTCTAAAACCAATTTTTTCATTATTCTTATCTAACTAAATAAATTATTTTTTATAAAATATCTAAAATGACATTTTTGACACTATTCATTTTATTGAGTTTTAATAAAATCCAAAAGTGGGATAGCTAATAAAAATTAATTAAATATCATATAACATGCTATAATCACAAATAATATTCTTTTTTGACTTAAAAAATATCAAAAAATATTTATTTTAATATATATAATATATTTTATATTATACATTTCTTAAAAAAGAAATCGCTGCATCATCATTTTGTAATAAATAAATTTAATTGTTTAATATATAAAAAATATAAATTAAATAGAATGATGTAGATAATATTTATATAATTCTAATGAATATTTATAGTTGAAGGAAAAACTTATATAACAACATATTAAAATTGGTTTTGTAATTAGGGTCATGTTTATTATATATATTCCATTACATTAAATTCATTGTTATTAATGTCATTATCACATCCATGTGGTTACCAAAAGATAAAATTTATTCTCAATGGTTTTATTGGTCATAAATAACTCATAAAATATGATTATTAAATGTGTTAGTGTTGTTTTGTATTTTTAAAATATTATGTTTACCCTTATTTACGTAATTTACCATTTAAATGTGGTAAAAATTTATTGAAGTTACTATTCACATATTTTTTCATCATATTTAACAAAATTTTTCATATTTATTAAAAAAATGGTTTTTTTATTTTTAATATTCAATTTCTATAATTGGGAAAATTAAATTTAAAATTAGTACCATTTTAAGAATGAGAAAACTAGTTTTTAAAGAGTTAAACCATCAAAAGATTGACTTGTGTTTATATCAAATTTCAATAGGAAATTACATTCAATGACTATCATTGGATAAAATGAATAAAACGAGATATATATATAAACCAATTAAAAAAATATTCAATTAAATCGAATAAATTAAGATGCAATGATGTTTTGAATTAAAATACAGTATTTTTCACTGTTAATTAAAATTTTATTTTTTTCAAAAAAATACTAAAATTTCATATGAATTAAATTTTGATGTAAAACATACAAATAATATGATTATTTTTTCAAAATGTAAATATAAATGTAAAATAATATATTTAATAAGGGTTCTCTCTCCAAAAAAGGTGAATCTTCCTTTTAAAAAATATAAGATTATTTTATGCTTAAAATTGGATTTATTCTCATTTTAATCCTATAAAATTTATTTTATGAATGTAAAAACATTTGAAAAAAAGGTTTATAACTAATATAGCTTTTTCGGTTAATTACTTCTTATAAAATTGTAATGCATTAACTAAAATTTAAAATAATAATATTAATCGTGTGTTATTTCTTTGTAAAACTCAGTCTTATGTGAAATGATTGATTTCAGAAAACACATTATTGCACGATCAGTACCATATCCAACATAGAGATTGTATTAAGGTAAAACAACCATATAATTCATAAATATTAATTGATATTAACTATCCTTAATCTTTAATTATTGAGGATGTTACAATATATGAAGAGGATCTGGAGAAAGAAGTAATATGTAACTATTATAAATACAACTACCTTTTTATAGGAAAACATCCTTTTCTGACTTTGTAAGTGATACAGGGAAAATATTTTGAAAGGTAGTGAACCTCATGAACATATATATGGCAGTTTTTAGGAATAAATTATAGTGTTTTTTCATTCTATCAAGTTCGATGTAATGTTATTAATTCATGGACTGAGTGACCTTTTATAATTGGTATTAGGGGAACCACTAGAAATTATCAAAAATATAAAAATTATAATAAATTTATTTCTAAATCAAATTAAACCAAATGTATTGGTATTTGAATATGAGTTTAGAGAAGTGTGTTATTTTATCATCCAATAATTTTAATACCAGTTTTACTTTTATTTTAAACCATATAATTTTATTTTACTTACATAGGTTAATTTATTATAATTACTTCAATAATTTATTGAATATCAAAATGTGGTAATTTTAATTCTTAAATGAAAATTAATAAACACATTTACTATTTATAAAATGATAGGAAATAATAATTATCACCCTTGGTTTTAATTTTTTTATATTTTATACGTAATTTAATAATATTTAATTTTGATAAAACATTATTATTGTAAATTAAGATATTATTCATTAAATTTTCTTCAAGATATGTAGGAAAACAAGATAACACCAGGAAAAAAATCATTTAATACATTTATAATAATTCATAATAATCAATAAATTATTTTTACCAACATAATAAATGAAATTATATATCTTTTAATACTTTTATTATCATTTATATTATTGTTTCTTTAATAATATAATTACTGCATGTTTATTTATAATTATTTATGGTAATTATTTCATTAATAAAAATTAAAAATATATTACCATGATGTAGATAGATGGTTTCAATTTCTAAATAATTAATATAGTCTAATATAGGCCTTGAATAATAAAATATTGAAAATATTATAGTAATTAAAATTTTGAATGAAAAATCAATATCTTTTCAAATATTTTTCATCAATATCATAACATTATCCAAATTGTTGTAAAATAAAAACAATGATAATAAATATTAGTTTATTAATGATAATATTGAAACTTATATTCATACATAGCCAACATTTTTCCTATTTGGTCACCTAATAGATGTTTAATACAAAAAAGCAACATTGTATGTGTTTCATTAATTTAATGAATACCAATGAAATTTAATTGAATGTATTTCCAATAAATAACTAATATTCTATCCTTATCTTATAAGGGTCAAATATAAATCTTCAAAGAAAATATTATAAATATTTTGGGTAATTTTATAGTTCTTATGATATTCTTTTTACCCAAAATTACAAAAATTTACACTTATCTATGGTAATTAAAATATACCATCAATAATATTTATAAAGGAAAAAATAAGAGTACATATTTAATGAATTTGGATATTTTAATTAATAATTTATAGTATATTGTCATAAATTTAAATAAAATAATTGACATAAATTAATTTAAAATTAAACTGGAAAAATGAAATATAAAAAGGCTTCTCATAAAAATTAAATTTTAAAATTAAAATATTTTATATAAATTAAACGTATAATATAAATTTCAAAAAATTAATTAGATATTTTTAAATACCAATAAACTATTTAATACTTACAAATAATTTAGATCATCATTTTACCTTGTAAATACTTTTCTAAATATAGTTATTAATAAAAATGGAAACTTTTCACTATTTCATTGAAAAATAATACTTTATAAAAAATTATAATTAATTTGACCAAAAATTTTAATGTGTTTATTTTTAAAAAGGAATTTCATTTTATAAATAAGTTTTCATTAATTTCATGAAAAAATTATATAATTTCTATAAAATGAAATCCAATTCATTTTCGTGGAAATTTTACATTTTTAAGAATAAATTTTATTTTCCAAAAAATCTTGTACTAATATTAGAAGAAAAAATTAATACATTATAATAGAGTTGTAACATTAATTATTTCTTGATGCTTATATATTATTCATTTTTTCCAATTTAATAGCTATAATATAATGATCACATTTGAATAGGGACATTTATTTTTTTGTTTATGCTTTATATAGGGTATATTGTATGCTATCAAACATTATGTTTTAATTTTAAAAAATATAAGAATGATAAATTCCATAGTATTTTTATAAATTCTATAATTTTAATTCTAATTTCATTCCCTATAACTAACGATAGTCTTTTCAAAATACTATTATTAAAATCCCCCATTGGAAAATGAGAAATGAAAAATCATTAAAAATATAAATGGAATTATGAAAGTGAATTATGTTTCCATGTAGGAGTACATGGACATAGAATAAAATAACATAAATTCATTAACTAATTTTATGTAATAGAGAAAATTTTTAGGGGAATATTATAAATCAAAAGTCCACAAATATGTGTTCGGTTAATATAAGATTTATTAAATTTAAAAGGATAACATTTTGAAAAAAATCATCTTCTAATGTTTTATAATTCATTTAATTCCAATAACAAGAACATGTGGAAAAAAACTTAATGAAAATTTGTGTTTCATAATTTAATCAATTTCTACCAAAAACTTATTTTTTTCCAAATTATTATTATTTACAATGCTTTTATCACAACTAAATTAGTATAGTCAATATCTAGAGAATCACATTATCCATAAAAGATTAATTATATATTTTTCTAATTTTGAAACACTCTCAAAAAACTGTTAGTACAAGACAATGCAGTTATCATAAGAGAATAAACCTTTATATGATGAAGAACTATTTTAAATCCAAAAAATTCAACAGTAACAATGAATGTTCATTAAACAAATGATTTTACATAAATTTCATAAAAATTATTCTAGATTAATATTTAATTAAAAAAATTAGAAAAAAATGATCTCATATATTTACAAGATAATATTTACATTCATTATCAAATAAATTCTACTAATCATAAAGCCCCAATAAAAAATTTATATTCGTATATCAATTAATTTCCATGAATTACTTTTTATTCCTATAAATCAATGTAATTCCCTAATAAAATCATTTTTCCTAATAAATACAACTCCTATATAATTACTCAAATAAAAAATGATAGTATTAGGATTACCATAATAATATTTATTTTAAAAATTAGTATACATCATCTAAAATAAAATTATTAGAAAATTGAATTTTGATAATTCATATTTTCTCAAACTGTAAGAGTACATGAATACAAAAAAAAATTATTTCTCAAAATATACCTTTAGCCAATTGAAAATTTTGAAAAATAAATTATTAAATATTGGTTCTAAATTCCCTAATCATATGATCAACCATACAATTAATGACCCATTATAATGTTGATAATAATAAAATAAATCATAATCCCAAAAATTATCTATACCCTACTCTGATACAATCTATAACCACCAGACCTCAAAATTACATATTCTAAATGTGGAATACTAGAAAGAATTTTTTTCACTCCCAAAGATCATTTAGGATTAGATTTTTTTTGAATTAAGACATACTCATACAAATTAATGTCTTTTATTTCTAGTGGAAACATAAATAATGAATCTATTTTCCATACAAATAATCATTAAAATAAAACATTATTTTTTAAAATGATAAATAATCAATGGAATCTTATTGAATTCATCCATATTTTTAATAGTCAATGAAACAAGTTAAATACATTTTTAAATATTTGATGAGTACAAACCTTATAGTAAGGGACAAAAAATGTAAGAATGAAATAATTATTACATAATTATATATATATATATAACTTCTATTTAAAAAACATTATATTGTATAAAAAATCATCTTTTTTAACAATTTAATTTCATAAAATATTTCATAAGAGAACATAATGTAAAATTAAATAATTCTATTTATTACATTAAAAAATTTGATAAATTTTCAAATTCCAACCATATAACAAAAACTTCTAACATGCCTAATGAAATCATATGTTTCCAATAATAACCTAAAAATAATTCTTGTAGATATGTTGTGGAATCATTTTCATGTCACTGTGAAATGTTATGTATATTTTTCTGATACTTCTGGAGTAACCATCATTGTTATGCATGGAATAACTACAATAGTGTATTCCTATAATATCTTTGGATAAATCAGACTGGTTAACATAATCTTTTAACAAAATTAATTATAGAGAAATAATGGTCTCACTATCCAATTGTTTATAAAATTTCCACATGTCATCATAACAATGACCATCAACCATAAATTTATTATAACACAAAATTTATGCATAAAAATAAAACATTAATAAGCTAAATCATACATCCATTATTAATTTACTTTTATATTTAATAATATCATAACATATAAATGATTAAAATTATTTCAAATGAAATATTAAAATTATAAATAATACAATAATCAAATTACTATTCATGAAAATTGGGAAAAATATATCATGTTGTATATGTCAAAAAAATATTTCCTAGTTAAATATATTTGAAACATGAAAAAATTATCTTTTAAATAAATATACCTTATATAAAACCAAATAAAGTTCCTATATTAAATAATATGAATGAAACTAAAAATTGGAATTGTAAAAAAATTATTTCCATAAATAGAATGAATTTTGAAATATTAAACATGAAATATAATTATTTAGTGTTACAAATTTTTTAAATGTATAAAATAATGTTTTAGATAAATAGTCCCTTGCATTAGGCTCATATTCCTACAAATGTGTTCAAAATTAATTTATAATTAATAATTTATTGATATTAATTTATTCTATAGATATATTTATAATTACTTTATAGTATATGATCATATTTTATCAAATTATAACTTGTTTTATAATAATAATTTTTTATTACCCTTATTTCTGATGTTAACTGCCCTGTTTTGTCATTTGTGACTTTTTCATGAATATCCCTGTACATGTTTATTAGATATATATAAATAAAATAATATTTTATATTAATTTTTATAGATATCATTTTTTATCATTAAATATTGTTTTATATACACTGTTGAATGTTGAACATAGAAAATTAATAACAATGCATCGTTGAGATGGACGGGGGTACCTACACAGGAGGGGATGTATAATTCTATTAATGGATGAAATCATAATGTATTTATTTTTATATTTATATTAATGTATTAATATCAATTCATAATTACCATATATATATATATATCAATTTTTTTATTCATTATATCCATTCATTTGAATTGTTGATGAAAAATGAATTTGAAAACTACATGTAAATAGTAACTTGTATGTATGCATGCATTGTTATTTTCCTTCTAGTAGGATGGAGAAAATGTGGAATACAGTTTTCCTACTATCATAATAACATCTCATCATATATATGATACTTTATTTATTAGTTTTGTATCGAAAAAAACTAATCAAAGTGAAGTGCAAGAAGAAATTATAATTAATGAGTTAATAAAAACAAGACCTCTTCTTTTGTGGACTTCTATTACTATCTTATTAAGGTATATAGGGATGGAACATTGGATGGACCAGAAGATATTTAATATAATCAATTATGTTTATATGTTATTTTTATAGACATTGGTCAAGCTATAAAGCTCAATGTAGAGATATGAATTCAATGAAGGATTTCCCTTTAAAAATTAAGGTGAGGGAAACCATGGAAATCCTAAAAATATAATGTAAAAATAAATTAATATTTTAAAAAAATACAATAATATGGCCATGGATTCAAATTATTGATAATATAATGTTTTAATATCATAATCCATTAAAATTTATTCATTTTATTCTCTTATTTTTAAATCTATATTTTGACTGTCCTTAGTTAATTTAATGTTATTTATGGAAACACGTTATTTAATACTAAACTTTCCTAATTTTTACTTATTAAAATAAAATTTGGCCAATAAATGACAAAAAAGTTAAATTTAAGTCAAAAAAAAAATATATTTTCTTTTCGATGATTTATTAATAATTTTTATAAATTTTTTTAAATAATATTTTGATAATATAACATTAATATCACATGATAGAAATAATTAACTGGACTAAAAAAATAAGAAAATAATATGAAATAAAAATTTATATAATACCGTTCTAATATGTCATAATAATCCATAACATTCATGGTTCAACTTAATTAATTCAAATTAATATGTTTTATATTAAATATTGTATTATTTAAATAATAAAATAATTAATACATCATCATTGTATAATTATTTATGTAAATAATATATTTTTTAAAAAATAAAAATAAAATTCAATTTATTATATAAATCATATATCATTAAAAAAAATATATATAGTCAAATTTATATTGTAAATAACGCAATATTAAAATTCATATTGTGATTAAAAACATGGATCTGAAATAATGATATTATCCTTAAATAAAATATTATAAATATCATTTGGTCAGTAATATGGACAGAGAAGTCAAAAATTAATTTACAACATGTAAATAAGATTATTAAGATCAAAACAAAAACATATTTTCATTCGTAACATACCTCTCCCTCTATTAAAACATATAATATATTTTTAATAAAAATAAAGTGACATTTCGTGATTTTCATTCATTGATGTAATATCAAATTACTTTTAATTAACATGATTCAATTACATAACTCATATTCAATTAATATGATTTATTAGTTGATTATAAATCATATAATATATTTTGGTAATGTTTTTAACTATTTTCTAAATCCTTATCAAAATTTTTATCCTCAATTATCTTTTTACCCTTAATTGTTATAAAAAATGTAACCAAAGTTACATATCATATTGACCAAAAAGGGTCATATTTAAAAAAAATTAACCTTATGATTCTGAATATGCAATGGATTTCTCAAAACTAAAATAAAATATTATTCTGAAATTAATTTTATAAGGAACCATTAAAATTAATTGAAATATAATCTTTGGAAATATTTTCATTATCAAATATTGATTTTTTACACTAATTTCATGAAAAAATTTCCTTTTCAAAACCATAATTTTTGTATTTAAATTCAAAATTTATTAGTAAAAATTTATAAATAATAGTTTACATCATTGATAGTGAAAATATTTTGAAAAATAGAATTTTGAATAAAATTTATTATTTTTTAGTATTTATTAAAAAATAAAACTATTTTTAAAATTATAATAGATTCACAAGAGGATTATTTCCATATTTTGATTTATAAATTTATGGAAATTTCCTAAATTAATGTTTCTATAACTCCAAAATTTTATAAAAAAATTCTAAATAAAAATAATCACAATTACTTTTTCAACAACATTTAGTTTTTGATGATTAAAATGAAATTTATAAAAAACAATTATTTTTGTTAAAGTCATTAATAATTACATTATAAATGATTAATACCACTATAAATTTATTAATTTCATTTATATAATTAAATAAATACAATTGAAAATCTATGTTATAGTGATTACATATAAATACTTATATTTACTTGCCTAATTATATTTGATGTTGATTATCTTAAAAATTATAGAAATATTATTTTCACACTAATTTTTTTTTGAGATGTTACAGAATATTTGGATATCATGGAGAAAATACAAGAAGAAATTTCTCATCTAGAATGAACATAATGAGAATATAAATTGAAATAAATCATTATATGAGATCTATGAGGAATAAGAAGATATCATAAAGAGAATAATTTAAAGTATGAAAACATAAAATATGTAAATTATTTCATATGAACATAAACATGTAGAAAAAGAGAAAACATGATATCAAAAACTCAAATCAAGGTTCAATCCCAAAAATTTTAGTACATAGTAGATAAATATCCCTTCTGGATTCTGTTCACCCCAAATTTTATTATATATGTTTTCATGAGATATGAAGCATTACCTATTTGATGTAATGGATATAACATTTTAATAACTTGTGTTACCTAAATAAAATTCATAAATATATATGTTTGTGTGTGTGTGTTCACTTGACGAAAATAAAAAATAAATTAATCACAAATATGATCAACCCATTGATAAGGAAGTGGATTTCATTATTATAATTGATGTCATAAAAGAAGGTTGAACCATAATATAATGAACCAGTTCAGTTACCCCACAAACCTAAAATCCATGCCCATCATGATAATGCCGGAAGGGAATTCCCAATCTCCATGGGTTAGCGAGAAGCAGCTAGAAACATGTATCATTTTAGTAGGAAAAATTTTCCACAAAGAATAGAGTAAGTAGGACAAGTAGGTCAATATGCATAAAAAAACTCCATACGGAGTAAGGTACCAGATGTGATGAGGAATTAAAGAACAATTTATTACATCCCAGTTACAAAAATTGAGGTAAACATCCGAGGTCACTAAGGACCAAACACACCATGTCTACAGTTCAATAGCTAGATCCACATCCACGAGTTCATTTTCCCTTGTATGAACCTTGAATTATATAATCTACAAACTTCCAAAGACACTACTTGGGGTGACATAAAAATACTAGTAGGTTCTCACCACGATTTTTCAAATAAATTCAAATAATATATTAAAAAAGTAAATTACTTCAATTTTAAAATAAATATAGTTTTCATTTTAATTTATACTTTAAAAAATCATTTTATACATATCAAATGATGTAAAATACTTTAAGAAAATTTGTAAGTGTGATTTAATATTTATAAAGTAATTTTTAAATAAAAAAATTAAAAAATATATATTATATAAATTCATAAGGAATCTACATTATTTATCCATATTAGAATAAATTTATATCAAAAATATAAAGAAAGTGAGAAATCATGGCCCTAATAATAATAGGTATGAATGTTATATTTTATTAGACTATGAAATCCCTATGAGATAATGATGATATGTGTATACACACGTCCCTATGACACTTTCAAAGGGTGACTAATCATTATCCCATCAGAGATGTGACCTGCTGCATTTATGTTTTAAATTATTGTGTAATCCTTAGGTGTGTATAAATAACTCAAACAACCTCAAGATTTCAGTTTTTATTACAAATTACATTATGGGAAATGTTTTATAAGACTGATTAAAATACCATTAAATACCATTCCCCTACTTCCAATGCCAATTTTTTAATTAATACCTAAATATGTTTTAATAATAATAAAATAATCTTTTCTACCAATATTAAACCACTAGGTTTCAATCAATACATTTTATGGAGTTTTTATAAATTTTATATCAATTCAAACCCAAATTCCATCGCTTTCAAAAACCATTTCAAAAATTATGTATAATATATAATATAAAATAAATATTTCCAATAAAATATTTCATTTTATTTAAATAATTTACATCCACCAATTGTCATAAACCCATCCACATTCAATAGAATTTTGGGTCTTCCAAATTTTCAAGCCAAACCCATTATAAATATTACAATCCACTAGAAATGTGTTATATAAAATCAGTTGAAAGAAGGATTTTATATTTAAATTTTAATCCACGATTGAAATAAATCATGCACTTCATGGTTAATAAAATTTTCTAAATGTGAAAGAATCTCCTAGGTTTTTCATGGAAATGACAATAGAAATGTAACACACCAATGATAAAAAAGTCATAGAAAACCTCTAAACTCAACCTTGAAAAATGATACATCATAAAATTTACTTGATACATTAATTTTAGGATGATCTATTTAAATACCAATCGAGTAGAAAGATATTATGGTGAAGTATGTGGGAGAATTAATACATGGGAATCACACTACTAACACAATGATCATCGAACACGAAATGACGGGATCCACAAGGGATGGAGTGCTCCAAGATTTCTTGGGGATATATTTGGGATGATAAAAGAAAACTTTTAAAGGATCCAAATGTGGTATATAAACCATGATTCCTATATTAAAACAACATTTGGGGTATTACATGACATGTAACCCCATTACACATCCTGAAATATTTAGTTTCTATAACCTCCAAAAAACTCATCGTAACAAATTAGAAATTGATCCACATAAAACAAATGATGTTTAAAGTATTGTCACACCCTATTACATTTCATGGTGTGAAGTTTCTCATATAATTAACATAAAAACATTACATGGATTATAACATAAGTACATAACTTATAACCCTCCTACAACATACAAAAATACCCAGTTAAAGCTATGTTTCCAAAAAATATTTCAATTAGTAATTATAAGTATCTTCTAAATTCATTATCATCCCTAACTAGTAAAAAATGAAAATCAATGAATTTTTTAATGATTAAATTTTTTTATTGTTATCAGTATGTTATTACCTCAAAAACATAAATAATATTTGTCCCCAGAAATCCTATGAAGAATCTTCCAAGCGATAAAGTTATGACCACTCCTCACTCATCAGTGACTCAAATTACCACATCAAAATATTATCATAACCATGCTACCATATCACAAAAAAATAATGCCTCATCCTCTCACAAACTACCCTAGTCTTAGAATCAACTATCACGAATGGCTACTCAATCAAAGATAAATCACTTTCGATATCATGATTAACCCTTCTCAAAATGTGAGATGGATCAGAGTGAATAATTATCACCAAATATAGATGTAAAAATTTATGTATCAACATCGTTTCTATCATAAATTCTAAATGGTATGAATATTTCCCTAAATTCATAATAACCATGAATGATTCCAAAAAATGAGGAGCAATCTTCCTTTTCCTCCCCAACCGTCAATGAACCAAACCGGGTGATACATTAAAGAATATATAGTCACCAACTAGGAACTCTAAATTTTGATGGTTAAAATCAACTTAATTGGTATATGTGATATGTAAAATCAACATTCTCTAGTGAATCAAGTAAATACATATTGTCATCTCTTTCACAAATCATGTTCCCATAAATTAAAATTTACCAATCACTAACCAATAGAATAGATATCTACATGGATAGATATAAAAGGCCTCAAAAGGATCCATTCTAATCACGGATGACTTAATATTGTTAAAATCAAACGTAAATAGTGCCAAATTATCATTCCAAGCCCCTCCAAATTTAGGATCTCTTGTACTAAAAATATCCTCTAGAATATGTATTGATATTTCTGTTTGGACATCCAACATTTGATGATAGAATATTCTCAAATGGACCACAGATCCTAATGCCTCTTTAAGGCCACTCTAAAAATGATAAGTGAACCGAGTATCCCTATCACACAATATAACATATGGAAATCTGTGAAAATAGAAAATAATCTTCTGATAGAGATTTCCCAACTCCCCAAATTTGTTTTTATAGATAATGGGTATGAATTGTGTCGACATGGTAAGAATTTTGATCACAACACATGTCACATTTTTAGTTCTCTAGATATGAGGAATCCTAATAAAAATGTCCATAGAGACACCATCTTGAACCCAAGTAGGGATAGGTAGTGGATGAAAAAAATCTGATGGTTTCTATTGCATTGCCTTAAACTGTTGGCATGTATAATAATGGGAAAAAAACTCAACAGTTCCCCACATCATACATTTCTATCGAAACATACTCCACATGTCATAGAACATCTTAGTAGCTCTTGGGATCACAACCCATTGAGAAATATGAATGTTTATTTTCATATACTTCATTTATTGTAACGACAATAGAATGATATTATGATATAATTTAACACCCTCTTTGAATAATTACCATTGATAAAGTATTTCCCCACTAAAAATAGATACACATATGATAAATATTTACCATCAAGATATGGTTCCCATGAATAATCTTTAGAAGAGTGGATTTCAGCCGAATGATTTCAAAATAAACACAATATATTGATTCATGGTCTCCAACAAGAAAATGTGTGATAAGTTCCATGAAATTAGACTCTTTTGATGTTTATTTTGTTCATAGGATGGATGTTTCCTACTCAAATCTTATGAAATTAAATTTCTTTATCATAGGTTATATGCATTGTAAAATTCAAAATATTGTACGCACTCCACCTAATGAATCTAGTGGAGGATCAAATATTAATGAGAGAATATATATTTCATGATCTTGTGGTTTAAATACATATAATTTTTTTCCTAATAACGGTAATGTTTCCATCTCTAACGAAAATTCATTACACTTATATGTTCAAGGTTAGGAGTTGGATAATAATTACCATGTTACATAACCTGATGCGAGCCACAAGAATATATATGATGACCTATCATAAGAATGAAACTCATGAATGCACCTAATGAATAAAACAATAACACATAGATATGTCTATCCCCTCAAATTTTCAGTAGTAGTTTTTTAGTGAAATGGTGTTTCAAATAAAAAAATTAATTTTGGATTCTGTCATCATAAGAAAACATCGATCACTTCCATGATAGATCCTTCATCTAAGTCACCAACTTCGATAAGTCCTTGAGGAATAGATGATAATATCTGGATGTACCCAGGAATCACAAAATCAAGAATGAATTATGTGGATGCTCCCATGTCATAGAACCATTCACCTTAATATGATCGATAAATAATCTTTTTTTAGAAACATCATATCCAAATAATTTCATTTCTCAAATCCATAAATAACTATTAAAAATCATGGAATAAATAAGTTGATTTCTCAGAAGATTTATAAGTGTTCTAAGGTGATGTACATGATCATCCTCACACTTATATTATATACTGATTTCATCCAAAATGACTACCATAATGGAATCATGGTAATTATGGAAAATCATATTCATAAAATCGATGCATACTATATAATTATTTCCTTGACGTAGGTGAATACCAGTGTAAAAATTATGGTCATACCTTATCTGAATGGTTTCTTTTTGAATGTATTATTCTTTATTCCTCACCAAAGGGTAAATTGATCAATTTTTTATATTTGAGAACTACCATTCCACTTTCAATTGATCATACAGATCATCAACCCATGGAAACAAATATTTTTTCATTATAGTAAATCGATTGAGCTTTCAATAATAAACACATAATTGAATTAAACCATAATATTTTTTAGTGAATTGTCTTTGTTCTGCACAAGGAGACACAACCAATCATATAAATACATTCTTAAGAAGATCTCCGCCCTCCGACATCACATCCATTATTATATTATGATCCATTTTATAAGATTTTATAGAAACCGGTGGAGTACCAAGCATTATGTCAATAAGAAAATTGACCCCCCTTTCAGATAGAATCCTAGAGAAATGAGAAGAAAAACATTAGTAAACTCAATGAATAATCAAAGGATAACCCCACTCAATGATTCCTACTCCAGATCAAAATCAGAAACTAATATTACCTTTCAAAACTCTGGATAAGAAGGTTCAACCATGCTCATTCATGTGTCCCATTCTCTTTAAAATAAATGGGACAAACTACTAGGTGTAGAATGGTAGATCAATCAAAAAAGACAATCAATATTGGATTTATAGGAAATTATCGGATCCAATCATATAATGATACTATGAGTATTCGTGTCGAGTACTTGAAAACATTAATCCATCATGATATCTTATAGAGGGAATACATAAGAGAGACTATAAATACCCTTCTCTACCTTCATTCCATGGAGTGTGCTATTATCCATTACACAAGATAATATATATATATATATATATTTAAAAGATTAAAAATATTTTCTGAAATAAACTAACGATACATACCAATATAAAATTGATCAGTCAGTAAAAACAAAGCTATATTAGTGGTACGCCTCACAGTAGTTTGATGTGAATCTTCTTCCTCTCGAGACTCTTACATTAAGAAAAGTGTCATTGTTCTGGATTCCTATATATGGAACCATTTTATACATGAATCATATGATTTAATCATAGTTTTATGAGGATCTGATGATCCCATTCCACTGCACAGGTTAGGCATGATATCTAAGAATCCCTATATGATCATTGAATGTCTGCATGAAAAGTAGTTGTTCGTTTCTTTAGTGGAAATCATCATTGAATTTACTAGACTTCCACCCTGATAAAAAATAAATGGAAATCCTCATGGCATTTTAGGAGGTCTTTATTGGAAATTCCATCATGAATTTCTACATAAATCAAAACTCTTTTTCATTTTCTGGAATGAACTGACGCTTCAATTAATAGAAAAAGGATCTCCTATAAACCCCGACCTTCCATTCAGGTAATTCTGAACCATCATCTACATATTTAGATCATTAGAATAAGTTGCAATCTTTAACAAGGAAACCAAAAAAGAATATATGATTAGTGTCTCTACTAGAACCATCGATCATTAATCATCTCATTAGATAAATTCTCATCCATAAATTGAACAATTTAATTAAATAAATTTGAATACTCAATCATGGTTATATCAGTCTGATGAAGAATGAAAAACTCATCATCCTTCGATCACACTAATGAATCTGTATATAGTTGGTTCGTTAAATAACCATTATTTATTTACACTCTATGTCCTCGTGTCTCATCATCATTACTATACTATCCCACCATCACCTACTTGCTCCCACAAACTTGAAATTGGCACACTTCGCATTGATCATGATCAGTTTCTCCATGAACTTAATCATATATTATATCATTCACAATAATTCCTCATCATGGTAAGGATATATGGTTAATTTTAGAACTACTGGATTTTAAGAATGTAACTATTGACAAGGATTCCAAAGAACATCCCCTTAAGATTCAATAGATATTGTCTCAATGGGTTCTTCAGGTGGTTTTATTCCTAGAGCATGGAAAATGGTCATAGTCACATCATCTGGATTTTGGTCCATTATAGGATTCACTCACTATGGTTCAGTAGAAAATTCCATCTAGATTGAATTTGAACGACTTCTCAGTGGAATGAATCTACACAACATTAGTGAACAATAAATATGATATAATATTATTATCTAGTAGATAACAAAATGAATCATGTTCTGAAATGATAGAAAAAACAAGATTTGGATTTTAATTTATAAAAATTAATATAGGGGAAATTATATAACTAATCCACATGATGTCTTCCACTTTCCACCCTAGAAAAATATGTTTAATAGCGGTGAGTGTTGGCTGGGCACCAAATCGCAATTACCTTATATGTACAAAAAATATTTCCCAATGTATACTAACATGAATGAAATAATCTTATCATCCAATTCTAATACAATAGTATCAGGAACTATCTCATGTACCATTGTTACCCATTAACTATGGAAACCTTAACATATCCCTAAAGGAATTCCTGATTCCCATCAGTTTTTGACTAGCAACATGAATCATTCAACATGAATGTGGGAATTAATTTTCCATATAACATACTAAAGTAAAGACAACATAGTTAATAGATATACAAAAGATACTCTACTGGGAATAATGTACTTGAAGAAAAAAAGTAATTAAATCAAAACATACAACATCCCATGTACGGATATATTGTAAATTTTATAGTCCCCAAAGGAAACTACTCATAATGTAAAAGGTTAAATAGATAGACCCACCTACAACATATTATTTTCGCTTACTTGAGCCTAAATGTAGATAATCAACCAATTCCAAGACACATATATGGTGTGACCTAAAATACTAATAGGGTCCCTCCATTGATTCTATGACCAATTCCAATAAAATATTAACCAAAAAATTGATTTAGATATTAAAACAAATTGATATTTTATTTATCTGAATATCTAATAAAATTTTGCAATAAAGTTCAAATGATAGAAAATATATTAAGCAAAGGCCAGTAAGTGATTGAATATTTATAAAAAATGGAATAAATTAATGTTTTACATAAAATACATTACAAAAACTCTGATGGAATGTAAATCATTTTTACAACATTGGCATGAATTTATATGTCAAATATATTGTAAGCATGAAATAATGTTCATCTGTCATATATATATGAATGTTCTGGATATATGACAACAAATTCTCTTGGTGATTATATAAATATGTTTATATATACATCCCTATGACATTGGAAAATGGATAGTCCTCACCATCCCATCGGGAAAGTGACCTATTATCGTAATGTTTTAGACCATTTTATAATAAATAAACATGTCTAAATAAATCCCAAACTAACTAATGATTTCATGATGTCTTATACAATCAATTATGGAAAATTTAGTTTACAACTTATTAAAATAAAATTAAATAAAATTCCCAAATTTAAAAATCCAATTTTCCATTTAAGTCTAAAACATTATATAATAACTAAAATATTCCATTCTAATAAGATAAAACCACCAGGTTTCTATCCAAACTATTGAAGCCAATTTTACACATTTCAAATTTATTAAAACCCAATTAAATAAATTTTAATATTTATTTCCACAATTAAATTAAAATATATAATTGAAACAATTTTCATAAAATGTACAATTAATATAAAACAATTTAAATAAATTAATTTCTATAAAAACACTCATTGTCAATAGAATTTATGTTTTCCAAATTTTCATGATGAAAACATTCCAAATCTCCCAATTAACTATAATTTTCATTTATTAAATCAATTGAACTCAATATTGGGAAATTGAATATAAATAAATTATTAAAATATTTCATGACATTCAGTTATAATAAAATTGTATAAATGGGAACGAAAAATCCTCTTTTTTTTGAACCTCACACTCACAAAAAAATAGGCCAAAGAGAACAATGGCATTTATGACCTAAAAACTCAATCGTGAAATGAAATACATCATCGCAAAGTATAGATCCATCAATTTTAGGATGATCTGTAGAATTCATGAACTATTAGAAAAATAGAATGATGTAGAAATGGTATAATGATTACATGGGAAACACACCACCAACGAAATGGGGATTGAAGGTAGAACAATTGGATCCTAAAGTGTTGGAGAGATCCAATATTGTCTAGTAAAGGATTTAAGTGGAGGGAAATTATAGTTTATGGGATCCAAAATGTAGCTATTATCCTTCATTCCAGTTTTAAAACAATATTGGGTGTTATAAACAACATGTAACCCCATTACACACTGAGAAGTAGTTAATTTTTTAAACCAATGAATAAGAAGTCACATCGAATTAAAACCAGATAATTTAATTACTCATGATTTGTAATGTATTGCCATAAATTTTAACAATTCAGGATTTGAATCGTCTCGCGGAATGACCCAAAAAATAAATACATGGCGTGTAACTTAGTTATATGTCAAGTAACCCTCTTTCAGCCTAAAAACAACCTATTAAGGGTACGAGTCCAAAAAATATCCGTCCTTGACAATATAGTTATCTTAAATAATCATTCTCAACTATACCCAATTAATGAAAAATAACATTACAATTTAATGATTTACTTGTCAGATCAGCAATGAGATGTTACAAATAATGATTCTAAATATAATAAGGAATTAAATTTATAATATTTAAATATTTTAATATTAGACTTAGGTATCGATCATTGATTAAAAGTATTGATATTACAGGTGATGGACCGCTGAGAAGAAAAAATAAAAATATATCGTATTATTATAGCTTAACAGAAAAAATTTAGGGATTATTTGAATGGTTTAAATAAATTGGTATGTTCTATAATATAATAATTTATTATTAATGGATATATATAAAATAATAGAACATTTAAAGAGATATTTATGGATAGTTGTTTATATTTGGATGGTTCTTGATGTGAATTAAGAATGAAATAATATATTTTTAACTAGGATTACATAAAATATAGAATTTCATAGGGAACTGATTACATGTATCACAAATAAAATGAAATAATATATTTAACATGATATATATATGACATATAATAAAAACTAAAAATGTTTAAATATAAATATATTTATTAAAAGTGTGAAAATGATAGTGAGTCCTTAACCATAATAACATGAATGAATATGAGGATTTGGTTTTTTTGTCCACTTTATTTAAATAAATAATTTTACAATAACAGTCAAAAGTTTTTTCATAAAATTAAATTTTAGATACATCTTTCACCTGAGTTGAAGCATATTTTTTTTCATTTAATAAGAAGATAAATTTCTAGAATATAAATTCTGGTCAAGGAAGGTAAACCTTTACTAAAAAGGTTTGAATTATTCTTCCCCTAGTGTCATTATTATAAAGTAACTGAATGTATTAATAATTAATATTTTAGTCAAATGTGATCTTATATGATAGATAAATTGTATAAAATATGAAATAATTGTTGAAACTCAAGGTGAATATTTTTAACTGAATTAATAAAATTATGTCAAAAAATACCAGAATACACTAGGGAATATATCAATCCTATTCCACAGTAAGGAAATTTAATAATTAAAGGGTACTAGAAAATTTAAACAAAATAATATTATATTTGAAATTTAATTTTTATTTTTTAACCCTAAGGACAAATATTAGTTTATAATATCAAATCATTCCCTAATAATATTTCTTCAAATATAAACCCATACCTCCTGTAGTAAATCACTCTTCACATGCACATAACATACATTTTAATAAAATAATATGAATTAGAAACAAATTTAAGACCAATACATGTATATATTTATTTAATACGTTATATATATCAATATTTGACTCTAATTTATTACATTAGATTTTATTCTCTTTTTTAATTGAAATTTATTGGCCAATTTCACATAATCATTCTTATACAGATATCCACTATAAATTAGTTTAAAGTATATTAAAATGTAAATAATTTGATATTTGAAAATAATTTATTATTTTATTATAAAAAAATTATATATATAAATTGGTATTCCATGATTGGAATAAAAATAGAAATGGTACTTAGATATATATACTTTTTCATAGTTAAATTTACTAGAACCATTACTTTTAAAAATCACCTCTGAAATGAAAAATATAATTATCCCATAATTTAAATGGTTTACATAAAATATTTTTTATACATTAAATATATGTTTTATCTGAGTCACATTATTCTTTAATGGAATTTTATGATAGAACACATCACATTTAAGAAATAGCTTTCAGCAACCAATGACAATGATTTCATTTTTTATATATATATTTTTATGGAATAAAATTGATATTCAATATTTAATAAAATGATACAAAGTATTAATAAAATTGGTTTTATCATATCCTACTAGAAAAAATAATATTCATACGGTAGAATTAGAAAATAATTAAGAAGGTGAATTAGAAAATATTACCACTCAAATTGGATGCTCTCCTCTAGTCACCACCTTAAGGAACAAAATCAAGTTTTTCAAAAAAGAAAAAGACTTCTAGTCCATGGGTATAGGGTTGAGGATAAACTAAGGAATAAATTTGGTTTAAAATAAGGTTTATAGGATATGTATATTGGTTTAGTGGTGTTGGTTTATTTTATAATTGAACATATGGTCATTTTGGAACATAAATCGTGTCAATTAAATGAGGGCACATGTTTTACATGGGTCCTTAAAAAAAGTGGAGGATTATAAAACTTTGGAAGGTATAATGTATAGAATTAATCAAAATTTTTTTTCAAAAATATTTTAAACATGTTTGAATGTTATTTAGTCATTTTTGGTTACTACTACCATTTTCTATTTTAGCCGAGATATATAATTCTTAAAACATTAATGTAAATTTTCTACTAAAAAAATAAAATGGGACATTTTAGATACTTAAATTTCTGTAATTATAAATATAATATAAATTTACCAAAATATTATTTTAAATATTATTTAAATATTATTTTTATCTTAGAAGATGTGACATAAAAAATTTAACTTTCTTACAAAAACTTAAATTTTATAAATAATTTTTATATTGAGGATAAAATTATCAATTTTATTGATTATATTGAAAATATTATTTTTATTTTTTTTAAATATAATATAAATAACATTAAAAATTATCAAGGTCCCACTTATACCATTTGAAAATTTTATTAAGATAAATAGATGAAAAACACTTTCTGTTAAAATATTACATTAATTTTATGAAATGTAATAAATTGGTTTTATATATCAATATTGAATTATAAAATACTTTTTATCAATATAAAATACTCTTATGCATTATAAAAGGGTTTAAAATATTTATTTTCATTATCAATAAATAATATCATAAGAGTTATAATATTATTAATGTTCATATTTTTCCTACTTAGCTAGAAATAAAATATCATAAAAATCATTCCAAAATTCAGGATAGATTAATTATTAATTATACATAAAAATTTGTATTTAAATATTTTCTACTATTATATATATATAACAATTTCTTTGAATATTTAAAATATAATGAAAATTTTCTTGTCATAAAAAATTATGTCATTAAACAACAAGTGTTCCCATTATTATATCATATCAGTTTATATTTTCAAAGATGAATACATGATAGTTCATAAATAATATTTTTATTTTGTTAAAAATACTTTATTAAAATAAATATATAATACATAATAATGGTTCATTGGGATACAAAATATTTCTTTTATTCAATATATATATTGAAAAAACCATTAATATAGTAATTAATAATTAAATATATTATTTTCATACTCATTTGATTTTCGAACCACTATTTAAATTTTATATATTCATCATATCAAAATATTAATATAATTTTGTTTTTTATTTAATTAATATATTTATATAAATTTATTTATTACAATCATTCCATTTCATTATGTGTTATACTATTTTAATAATACTTTTTTACAATACACGACTTCCTTATACCTATCAAATATTAGACCATTTACTATATTTTCAACAGATATATTTTATTCCAATATATATATATATATATATATATATATTATTACTAAATAGTTAGATTATTATACTCCAACATCTCATGGAATATTTATCTTTCATATTATAAATTTTAAATAATTATATCTCCCACTAGAATGGTCTTCCTCATTATAGTTTTTTTAGTATTTAAGATACTCAATGACGTAGATGTTGCAAGAGATTTTTTAGTCAATAAAAATTTATTCTTCACCATATATTATCCCCTATTTATTTATATATAGTTAGTGGCCATTCTTAAGATATTTTATGTAATAATTATGATTTGAAATATATAGATATATGTTACTATGTTGAAATGTTTGACTAATAATAAATTATGTTTATTTTGTTCTATTAATTTCTTTTAAGACATATTTTAAAATTGTGATTCTTTAATTTTTAATGAATAATATAAATTCAATTGAAGTTATTGACACGTATAATAATATTTTTATTTTTATTTTTATTAACAAAAAATAACAATAAAAATAATTTCCCCAAATACACGGGGAGTTATACATCACATAATTTCAGGATTTTTATTCTTTATTGGGTTTATGAACCAATGATAACATCCCAATTCTATTTTAAAAAAATATAATGATTAGACTCAATGAAAAAAAATTCATTACCATGTTTAATTTATTTTGTTTTAAAATTGATGTTAAATATGTTTATTAAAAATAAATTCTAGATTGATGATTTATATAATAGTTTCTGATCTTATTTCTAGCATGTGTATGATTTAATATATATATAAGGGGTGGGATCATTATATCACACATATTTAGTGGTTAAATGATAATATTTCATGCTATATTTTTGGAAAATGAGTTTATTTTCTCTTTCCAATATGTAATTTGGTTGGAAATATATATAAGGACCTGATAGAAAAAATTTCTTATTCTAGTGACATTAGATATAAATTATCATTAATATTTTCCAAAATAGCTTTTAGGATTTCAGTTTTGATATATTTAGTAAAACAATACCATTTTAACACAAGTAATATATGTGAAAATATCACTAAATATCTATTTTCCAACCAATAATAATTTTTAAAAAGAAACATTTTTCATTCCATGACACATCATCACAACCTTCAACATGATATCTACATTTCACTCACACATACATAATCCATGTGAAAAAAAATTATAACACGAGGTGAGAAGAAAATAATAGAATGTGAAAAAATAGTAAATCTGATAGTCCATTGAAAAACATTAATTCCCATGAAAAACCATTTTCATAAAAACATACATTTTCACCTGAAATGGAAATAAATATTCCAAAAAAATATATTTATCCAACCTTTTAAAAATAAAATATTTCCATGAAAAATAACTATCATGAATGGAAATGTAATCTATTTTTTGGGGGAAATCATTACTATATCACAACAACAATAACTATTACCATCGCTCTTAAAAGTTGAATAACATTTCGATTGAAAACTTTTAAAAAAACCCAATGGATTAGAATTCCAACCAGGCACACACATTGATTAATAAATAAGTTTATCACACATGAATTATAATGGGGATAAAAACTCCAAAAATTACATTGAATAACTATATTATGAATAAAACCATTGAAAAAACCATTTATTCTTTAGTGAAAATCAAAAGTTTCAATTGAAATTATGATTTTTGATTTAAAAAATTAAAACAGAAAAATTATTCGATTAATAAATAAAAATAATCCAGTGAAAAAATATTGGAAACATATAAAGGAAACCTCATAAAATTTTTGTGTCATGAAATAGTTAATATACCCACTTATTGGATTAGTTAAAATCATTCATTCCCTACTTTTCATAGAAAATATATAATGTACCTCATTTGGAAATGGTCAAAATGATTAAATTGAAAAAAATTAAATATTGTTAAATTAAAAAAATGGAAATAAATTGTTTATATAAAACAATAAATTACAAAATTTAAATAAATCATAGAAAATAATAATATAGACATGGATGAAAAGATAATTTGAAGGGAAAGTTTTTAAAAATATATATCTTTTATAAGAAAGTAACTTATCAGGAGTCAAATTTTGTCCACATGTCCATTGTATTTCTATCTAATAATTTTATGTTAATTTTTTCAATTATTAAGAAACATTGTCATGTTAAATATTCCATTTATATGTCTTGTTTCCATGTTCTATTCCCTTATATAATCATTTAAATTAATGTTGATTGTTTTCAAAATATCAAATAATTAAGTCCAAAATTTCTTCTATAAGTTGACCATGATCATAGTTGTGATTATTCTGATATATTTTTTATAATAATATTTTAATAATTAAAATTTTAATATTTCAATTATATTTCTATATCCACTCATTAAATATTCCTATTAAATATTAACTATGTTACAATCAATGGGAATGTAGGTCCTTCCATTAATGAGTAACCTTTACATTTAGCATTTTTCAATATGAATAGAATGATATAATTATTTTATAATTAAAATATCATTATATTTCAATAAATAACAAATTTATTATTAATATACAATTATTTATAACATTTATGTGACATTGTGAGAAATACTATTCACATCACTTCGTGGAGGTGGTAATCCAAACTAATGCAAGAACATATATTCAATTTTATTTGCAAGGAATAGTAAGAATGTAATTAATATTTTATCCTTAAAGAATTATAAAGATGTTTGAATAACATATAAAATGATTATTAAATTATTATTACTAGTCTTGATAGACGATGATGGAAGGTTAATTGCATCTATTTAAGAGGTGATTGTCCTCCATACACACAGAGAATGGATTATTTTCCCATTTTATTGAAATGTAGATTGATATTGGTCAATAAAAAAACATATTAATATCTAAATATTTTAATAATACTATAGTTATTTATTTATACTAGTTGATTGTTGATATAGATATGTGGAAGAATAAACCTACAAGAAATACAGGATTGACAATAATACCTCTTTTTGGAAAAAATAGTTTTTTCATAGAGATTTATGACCATTATATTTAGCGTTCTTCTGCAACGTCCGGACCCAGGTTCCACTTGGTGGTACCCCAATATGTTTATCATTATGACATCAGGAACACCTCTCTATATACCAAAAGATTCTGACTAATAGTGAGGGTCTAGTAAGTCAGTCATCAGGTGACTATACCCTCATTTATCATAGTAAAACACCAGTAGAAATAAATAAACAAATGCGAGAGCACATTTTACTAGAATAATACACTTGTAACAAGATAACCAAACAACGCTTAAAATACTAATCTTAAATAGAAAACATACTGTGTGAATATATATATCAAATATATGTAATAAAACATAATATAAAGACATTACTACTCCCTATGTGGGTCCCGATCCTTGTATTGTTCCCTCCCCTATCCTCCATCGTCAATCAACCACCAATCATAAAACCTTTTCTATAATCCATTCTTAAATCAATATAATCTATTAATGAACTGATAAGGCTTCCCAAAGAGGGTGTGAGTATAACTCAATTGTCAACCAGGAATGGTGTGTAAAACTAATCTTACCAATAGATAGTGTATTCCGTTTTATAAGAAAATAAGTACAAATCATAAAAACCCAATTATTACACAATTTGGTTTTATTTTAAAACTAAATTAATTAAAGGGTTCCTAAGGGGATATGTACCCCAATAGAAAACTCATCTCATATCAGATACTGAAGCATTCCCTAGGTAATATCATAGCATTAAACCTCTTTCCTTAAAAAGATTGAAGTATACAATGGTGAAATGATATCTCAGTACCAGATTCCTCTCGTGGTGAAGCTCACATATTCTCATGTGAGTCCATAACGTAGAGTTAAATTATTTAAATTCATTAATTTCTAATTTAAAATCTAAATTCCAAAGTCACATATGTAAAAAACATATGTAAGATAGCCATGTTACCCTGATTACCCCTCAATAGAATGACCATGCTCCCATTATCTTTACTCATAACTATACTATCCATGACACCATATATAATTCTCAATTTAGAATGACCATGGTCCCATTCTCTTTATTCATAAGTATGATGACCATGTCACCATTTTTATGTCTCAATTTAGAAAACCATGGAAGAATTCTTTATCAAATAATTATTTTATCAATTATTTTTCCACCTAAATCCCATTACTAATTCAACAATTTGTTAAACCCATAAATTTCATTATTTAAATAAACAATCTACTTACTATATGAATCCATTAATTAATTCATCAATTAATTAATCAATATCATAATTCATATTCCATAATTAATTTTCCTGAATTAATTATATCATTAAAATCTCTAATTTATATAATTAATCAAATAATTAATTATCAATATCATATTTTCAAAGGAACATAATTAATCCACAATTAATTGTCTCAAATTAGTGATTTCAAAATCCTATAATCAATACCCAACTATTTTTTATATTTCAACACCTACTAGTTATTATCAATTTTTCAAAATTAATTATCTTACATGTAAACCACATAGTATCATGAATAATTCCCTAATAAATCACACATATCCACAAATCATTGATAAATCTATTGGTCACTCTAATTAACCAAATTCATGAATATAAATTTCTAAATGATGCTAGAAAATTCTATAATTATTCATATACATATCAAATCCCTGACTATTTAAATTATAGTTTTACAACCTAGACCCTTTTTATGGAATTTTTCCCATCTAATATCCCCACAATCCAAGCAGAAAAAGGACATTAATATTTGTTTCAGATCTAAATACCTTAACCTAAATCAAGATCAAATACTTATGTATCTCATAAATCTACTTATATATCCATAAAACAATATTTCTATCAAAAAAATAGGTTTATATCCAAGGAAATATAGGATATCTTCCATGAAAAGATGAAGGGAACATATAAGTAAGAATTGGAGATGCATCAGGAAGAAACCCACTTATTATGGGGAAGGGAAGATCTTCAATTATGGATTCCAATCTCGAATAATAGAGTTTCTATGGCATTGTAATCCCTCCAAGTCAATGGTAGAACCATACATTAACCTTGGGATTGTAAAATACCCTGATAGGAAATCATAGGAAGTTAAACAAGTCACTAAATATTGAAAATAAGAGATATCCATAATTTTAGGATCTCACTGTCAGCCAGTGCTAGGTTTAGTCACATAGTTAGACATATTTTACACTAACCATGTGTTATCCATTGCCTTAAGGGGGAACGTTCCATGACCTCCTCACAGGGACACTAAAATTCAATTCTAAACATTCCATATATAATTCCTCAAAAAAAACAATGATTTCATGGATTCTCTTATGTAGCCACAAAATTTGTTTAAACCGTGCACCAACTGTACACAACCCTGTTGTCTCCAAAATATTATTGGCTTTCACCCAAAAAAACCCATGTAACTTATCCCATCAAAGGTACACAATTAAAAAAATTATGTAAAATCATACCTCATAGGACTCAATATATTTTCAAAATATTAGAATCTCCCCACATTATAATTGCTCATCCATGAGCTGCACTTCTATGATGTTCTATGATTCCATGCTGGAAATATCGGTCCATTTTTCTCTCATATCTGCATCCCATTCCTATGCCACCTTACACGCGCCCATGTTTACATTATAAGTGAAATATTGAAATGATAATTCCTCACAACACTTTCCCAATGTGATCCAACACATGTATAAGACGCTCCTCATATGACACATCTATCAAAAGGTAATCCTCATCCACATGAATTACTTTAGAAGGGTGTGGGTCATAATGATGGGGATGTGACACATGGAAAATGTCATGCATTGAGAAGTATATTTGTGGAAAATCCAATCAATACACCAGATGCCTAGATCTCTCCACAATCTCAAAGGGTAAAAAAAAAACCCGGGTGAAAACATTCCATGCCTCTGTATCATATGGTGACCCAACAATGGTGAGACCTCAAGGAACACATGATCACCCTCTGTATGTGAAGGGGAACTTTTGTATTTCAGCATCGAATTTATGACTACTCTGAGTAGTATCCATATGTCTCTAAATTAGCATATCCTTCTCAACAATCTCTTACTTGAGAAACAGTTCCAATAATAAAGAATCACTAGACCCCATCCAACATAGTAGTGATCTAATTAGAAACAATTTCTCATTGTAATAGAATATAATGTCATAACAAACATTAGAACTTTTTCCTTCATTAAACCCCATTATTTCATCTCATCTACAGGTTTATCACTAATCATAATTTTGATGTTTCTATGAAGAAAATTTAAAAATTCATATATACCTAATTGTATTCATTATAGTATTTATAGTCTAATAAGACTATGTTAATTTTTTACAAAAATGATTAGTAAAAGTTATTAAAATTAATCACAATCTCTTAGGCCAAATTATAATGAATAAGGGACACAACATTAAAATTATGGGCCCAAATTACATAGAAACCTTTCCAAAAACCATTTAATGTCCATAGTTATATTAAATAACTTTTATTTTTGAGTATTTTTGGTTTTTATGACACTTTTAGGTAATAAAATGTGCACAAATAATTTGATTCTAGAAATCCCATGTCAGTCATTTTTCCTCCTTATAAAAGGACACAAACTCTACCCATTTGTCACTCCTCTCAAACAATTTATGTTCATCTAGTATCTGGTCATGTAACCTCCCATATATCCTCCCTTCAACTATGAAGTCCCCCTCTGGTAAAAAGCTTCATAAGGAAGCTTTTGGCATAATCCAAAATTAGTTACCTGATTAAAAGTTAATGTATTCCCTCAAACACTTTTCCTTTATTTTCATGCACCACATCCTCCAATATCCTTATCTAATATTCTATAATGAACCAAGTTTCATACATATACTATGATTTTTTAAAATAGGCTTGGAACTATTCTTACACAAACCTCCATCTAATTGATGTTGAACATACGGTTTCTGTGTAAGGAAAACTACAACTTCTAAAATGATGACTGTTCATTTCTAATTTACCACAAAACATGGTTGAAATTTTGATGGAAATTATTTTTTAAATTTAATATTATATATTTTTTTATGTATTTAATAATTACTATTCAAAATATATCATAAATATTTTTACCTTCCATTTGGTGTTAACATGATAATTTTGTTTGAGGAAGTGTGGACTACAGCCCCCGTCAATGTTATTTGATTTGTTCACAAACTACATGGAATATATTATGGATGGTTTTAATAAACCATTATTAAATATTTGAAATATAAATTCTTTTTTAATAATGATATATATATATATATATATATAAATATTCATATATATATATGACACTTACCTGCATTAATTGATTATGTTATTAAAAAAGAAAAGCAACGTTCATGAGTACATATGACATATAGTTTACAAGAATTCTGTATCAAATTACATATATTTTTATGATATAGATTATTATAATATTATATATATAATGGATATAAATTATATTTATATCATGTTCTACATTATGGAATCAAGATATAATTATCTGTATCAACAATATGACAAATCAAGACACATGTGAAAACAAATTGAATATTACCTAATGTCAATCATTAACATATGACCTTTGAAACACAGGTAATATAAGTTCATTATAAAACCATATATTTATTTATATATAAAAATATTATTATACATATTATTAATAATAAACATATATTTATTATTTAGGAAGCTTGTGTGAGTACGGAGAGAGTCAAGACACAAAGTAAGGGGATGTCATCTCCTTTTTAATTTATGTGAGGTACAAACTATGTATCCCACGCTTTCCATTTTTGTGGTGTATGTTATACCCATGACCTAATTCAACGTATATTATAAATAAATTTATGGTTATTCACATATATATTATTTTAATCTTATTTCATGTGGATTATCTTCCAAAAGTTAACAAATCGGTAAAACATTTGTTTCTCAATATTCCTTCTTTAGGACTCTGTTTTTTGTATGAACCTAATTGTTTTGACTTTTATATAATTCCATTTAAAATGATATATCATGAGAATTCATTATTTAATAATATTTAATGATTAATGTAATTTTTTATCTTATATGGAGGTTTTGATCCCCAATAACTATGTTATAATAGTATATTGAGACAATCTTCTCATTCTTTATGAGATGGTTTATGTTTATGCTTCCTTAGATGAATAATTATTATCAATAATTAGAGGGTATTCATGAGTTCCATTATTTTGTATTTTTTCATGATATCCTCATTTATTAATACCATTGTTTATATTCTTTTTTCTTAAGATAATGTTTGAGTAAAATCTGACCACCTCACTCTTCAATCGATAATATATTGTATGACAAAAACCATATATTCAAAATTATTTGAAAATAGTTTTCAGTACATCTATGAAGATAATTGTCATGAAAAATGGATTAATTTTTTTATTGTTTTAAAATAATCCTTCATATGTTTTCATGTCTAATTTCATCAAAAAGGATTTAATCAGCTTCTATATAATAAAACGTATTTTTAAATAAAGAATATTTTCTTCATGAAGTGCTTTTAATAGATCACTAAAAATTATTTCCCATATAATATATCATCCATTATTGTTAGTCATTCCATAATGGGGAATTATTCAATGCCTTCGTTACTATTCTATCCTTAAATGGATTATGATTTAATGGCCTGATGTTATGAAACCTGTTTCACATTAACAAGTTATATTCTTATGAAACTAGATTCATTTCCCGAGTTATGTTAATGAAGGAATGACTATGAAATGTGATAATTTTTAATGGTTATGATATGATTAAATTATTATGTTACCCATTTCATATCGTAAGATATGATATGTGATGAAGCGTTGTCGTGTGCGCTCTCAAAAATATTTATAACTATGTGTAGCACAAGGGGTGACCTAGGTCGTTCTCTTGAGGAGATTTTTCAATAGTTTACTTACTTAATCTAACTTAACTAAACTATATCTTTTTGGTGTTTTTATATTATCTATTACTGGAAAACAATTAAATTAAAATAAAAGATAAAACTAACATGTAAGGGAAAAATGCAATTAATTGAGAAAGAACTTGGCCTTTATGGGTTGGTTTGTGGGTTTCATCATTCTCCTTGTCAGTATTTAAATTAAGTTTGATAATTTAATTTTGAGATCCCATTCATGAATTAATATTATTTTATTTATTAGTGTGAAATCTTGAATTAATTTTTCAATCTTAAATTCACCTCCTCTTATAATCAAGGTTGATGGCCCACCTCGATCGAGAGTGTGTCATCTTCCAAGAACTGGCTCTATCGTATGCCATTTCGCACACTAAATGGCTCAACTCCATTGGATGAAGATATTTCATCTTGTATAAGGGGGGGGGGAATATTTAATAAAATAACAGAAATTATTTTGGGATCAGTGTTGTGGTGGATGATCGCCACACCTGTGCACATCACTCTTACTAATCAAAAACATAATAATACATAAGAATTTAAGCACAAGATAATTGAAATTTCCACATAAATCCCTCTGCACAAGTCTCTGGTTAACCCCTCATATTTGAGGGTAAGAGGTCACAGTGGAGAATATGAGATGAATAAAGGAAGAAAAGGTGAAATGATGAAGAAGAAAACAGGGTGGATGGGTGGACACAAAAATAAAAATAATGCATGAATTTTATTATAAATCTAAATTACAAATGAAAACGAAAACAAAAATAAATAAAATAAATGAAATGGGGAAGATTTGTGGCCGACCTCCCTTGGTGGAGATATCTACCTTGGTTCCTTGAATGAATGGATGGATAATGGGATGCTTTGGAAGGAGGTGAGGGCCTCATTATATAGGAAGAATTCGACCCCCGAAATATTGCGTGTTTTAGTCACCATAAATGACCTCATCATGTGTTCCACACTTAATTAATGTTTTTCATAAATATATTGGACGTCTCTCATCCAAATTTCATATAATTTGAAAATTGGATGAAGGAGTTATGAATTTTTAATTCTTGGTTTCTGTTTCTGGACGAAGCATTCAGGACGGTTCCTCCAAAGTTATGTCGACTCATTTCTGCATTAATGACTTCCAAACATCCCTAGATTTATTTTAAGGTTGGTAATATATGTCCTCGTTCCATCCCATGTAGAAACACATCATTTTTATGTGTGTAGGACGCTTTTGGGTTCTGTTACATTGGTGGTGTCCATGCTGTCCACCTGAAATATTTTTCCAAATTCAATGAATTTTCAAACCCTCTAGATGGCCGAATCAGCTCCTGGTACAGAAGACAAAAATGAATTAAATAAAATATAGATTATAAAAAAAATGAATCAAAAGATTTGGAATTATATTTTTCAGTAAATGACTAAAATATCCTTGACGTAAAAATCTGTCAAAATCCAGAACTAGTAATTTTTCACATTTATGCTCAAAATAACACAAAAACCTAAAAATGTGATAATTACCCATCCAATAACACTATGGTGGGATTATAAAAAATGATTTACAGTATAAAATATCAGAAAATGTAAGCTTCATCACTCCCCCACACTTAAACATTTCACTCCTGGGCAATCATCTTACATCCAAATCAAAATCCACACAACAATCATAAATGAGAAAATATCAATGATTTTATCCAAAATATAATTCCATCAGGTCTCATATATGAATAAGAAGACTCTCTAATTTTCATTTCAATTATTAAAATTTTTTCAACCTCATAAATCAATCCATGCCCCAATCACAACCTACCTCATATTGAATT
This sequence comes from Viscum album, assembly GCA_963277665.1. Taxonomy (NCBI): domain Eukaryota; kingdom Viridiplantae; phylum Streptophyta; class Magnoliopsida; order Santalales; family Viscaceae; genus Viscum; species Viscum album. The sequence goes on from OY728122.1 coordinate 1,187,312,795, forward strand.
TTATGTCACTCTTCACTCAAGAGAAATCGATTCTAGAGTTTTGCTCATACTTGGAAATCGCATGTATCACCATAGGCTTGTGAAAATTCTCTTTTATCCACAACATGAAACCTGAAAATGAATTCAATCATGAGTGATTTAATTAAATTTTAAAATGATTATTTGGCTTAGGGTTGGTTGGAAAATGATTGAAAATGTTTCAGGCTAGAAAGAGGAGGTTGGACTTTTAAGTACAATGCATGATTAAATCAAGTGAAAACACAAGAAATTCCTCACTCAATCCCACTTTAAAATGTGAAACACAACACCACCCCCATTTTAATGATATGGGACATGAGCCAAGAAGTTATTATAATGAATGATATAATCTAAGTTCTCCTTTTTTTTCAATGTTCCAGAAAGGCACAACTTTATTTTCTTCTTCTTTTTTCATGGAGGATGAGCTGAAAATTGAATACAATGAATAAATGAAAATTAATTCCCATGATTTTTGATAGGGACATGAGTCATAAAAGAATTTACAATGAGGAATTCAAGCTCATCTCCATTTTGTTTGAAGGAGAAATGGATGAAACAAATAAAGCACAATGAAATGATGACACATGCCCAATTCCCTTATTGTCCCCTGCCCAAAGTATTGACTCACACCTCACATCCCCAATAAATGATACAAATCCCAATGAACGCACACAAAAGGCCCTTCACCCACACACAAACTTGAAATATCCATGCAAACATACTAAAAGTGTGGGTAGGTAAGGAAAAATTGGCTTGTAATGTGGCATAAACCTAAAATTCAATTCATGGAATCTAAGGTCTTACAAAGGATAAATGTTAAGGTCGGTCTCAAGATAAAATTTGGCTAGCCAAATAGATGCCTCAATCATTTTAAATATATTCCATGAAATCCAAATCTTAGAAAGAGAATTATTCAAAAATTCTAGTACTCACACAAAATTCATGTTTCCCTCAAGAAAGTGTGGTTATTAGGAAGAATATGTATAAGTGGTTTAGAATACCTCATAGGATTTGGAGAAATATTTTGAGTCAGTGTTTCATGGGCATGTATTTAAAAAATTAGTCAAACACATTAAAATGCTTGATAATCCATTTCAAGGGAATAGAATTCATCTCAACAATCATTTAAAATACATTATTTCAAAAATCATTTCAACACTTTCAAAATCAATTGATGTTTGAAAAGTGAAAATAATTTTCATTAAAGATCAAAATATGTTTTGGACCAAAAAATGAAAGGAGTTTAAATGATAATCGTAAAAAGATAACTCCCTTTTGAAAGAATGATTCCGTCCTCTTCCTCTAATTGTCAGGGCTTCCATTTGGCTTCATGATCCTACAAAAGAGAAATTACTCAATTAATCACAAGGATCATTTCATTTAAGCTCAAAATTAAATGAGAGAGGGGGCTACATGATAGACTATTTCCTAATACTGAATTTGAAAATTAAATTACTAGAAAGAATATAAAGATAAATCTTGTTATGATCCCACCATGTGGGCCCTGGAATCTTTTACTGCCTCCAGAGGGTAGTACCAGCTTTTATCCATAATCTGTTGGTGGATGAAGCTTCTTTTATTTTAACCACAACATGTGGATCTTCCCAGATTGATGTTCTTTGTTCTTGTTGAGGAGGACACCATAGACAAAGTATACCAGATCTTCCCCCTTCACAATTTGATATAACTTGCATGGTGGGGGTAGGATGAAGTATGGAACCTCCTCCTCTTCAGTTGCTACTTGTGCAATGTCTTCTTGAAAATATAGTGGTTTCTACAGATGTGTTGCATAAAAAGAATAATCAAATAGAGATTCATAATTTAATTTTTACATATTAATTTAAATATTTTCCCTTTTAAGGTAGGCAGCTTTTAGATTTTGTTCTTCTGGAATAGCCATTTGTATCTCTTCATGGACTTCCTCAAGTAGATGACCAATATTTTTTAGGGAGATCCAGGTGTTCCTCAACAGGTGAATATTACTTTTCATATTCTTCTAAGGTAATGTAAAGATTGACCAAATCTGAAAATTCAAAATTATAAGGATTGTTACTCAATTCCGATTGAATGAAATCATAAAAGGTAGAGTTCATGGAAGGATCATCTCCCTGATTTGGTTCTGGTTCAATTAATTTTTCAATTGAATGTGCCTCTTGGATTTTATTATCACTGGATGGAGGGAGGTAGTCAGGATCCTCCATCTTGACTTCAAATTCCACCAATTGGGTGGTGTCTTCCCTCGACGGAGCTGGATCTTCTTGTTTGCATGTCTTGGGGAGATCAAGAAATTCCTCACATTCATTCCAAAATTCATCAAGTTCTTGTTGATCTCCCACATGTTGCTCAGTAGGGAAGTCATCTTCATTTTCATCTATCTCGGGGAAAATTGGTTGAGTGATAATGAATGAGTCTTCAGGTACCTGAACATTTACCACCTCTTGTTCTTCAATGATGAGTGGTGAAATTTCTTCCACCACTATCTCAAGTTCTTGCTCCGGCTCAGGGTCGGGTTGCTCCATCCTTGCACGAACATAAACCAATGCCCAATCCATTTTCTTACCCAAATCATCCAAATTATTACTAATCCTTTCAACCCGGTCATTGAGATCACGATAATAAATTTCTGGTTCTTGATATTTCACCTGTGAGTAATCTTCCCATGCATAAAAATATGAATTTTAATACATAATGGAAAAAAATATTTTTTTTATTTTTTTTTAAATTTGAAAAATTCTTATATTTATAAATAAGTTGTGGCACTTCCTCCCCGACAACAGTGCCACATTTTGACGCCCTCCTATCATAGGGCGTGGAAAAACAAAATTTATTTTCCTAATGCAGCACAATGGCTGACCATGGTCGTCTCACTTGAGGAGCATTGAAGTCTATTCAATCACTTATTCTAGTTCACCTAATCTATTTTTTTTTGTTTTTCTATATTTTATAAAATAAATGGAATTTTATAAATTAATTGAAATAAAAAATATTAATAGGAAACTAACATTCAATTATAAATTACCGTGCAATGCTAAATAGAATGGAATTATGGAATAAAGGATATTCTACCTAGAGAATTTTCAGGGAGCACCTTCATTGGCCAGATTCAAATATTCTTAGTGTACACACTCAATCATATGTGTGCACACCTTATTATACATCTATTAAGAATGAAATTTCTACTTAGCGATCAACAAGAACACCCTCTATCCACCTCCTTAATCGAGGGAAAATGGTTGTAGATTAAGAAGTTAATCTTTAGACAACCATAGTGAGGATTACACCAATTATAAATTATCCTCAGAATTAACTCAAAGAATATTAAAAAAATGGGCTTGGGTTTAAGAAACTGATTACTCGCTTAGGATATACCTCATATTAGATAATCATGATCATGAGTATTATAGTTCACAATGTTAAGATGGGAGAATAAAAGAGGGTGAATCGGTGGACACAAAAATAAAAACAATGCATGAATTTATTATAAATCTAAATTAAAATTGAAAACTAAATATAAAGAAAAGAAATAAATTAAAAATAAAGGGGGAAGATCTCCACCGAGGGAGGCCGGCCGAAAATCTTCCCCCTTTATTTTTAATTTATTTATTTTCTTTATTTTTAGTTTTCAATTGTAATTTAGATTTCTAATAAATTCCTGCATTGTTTTTATTTTTGTGTCCACCGATTCACCCTCTTTTCTTCTCTCATCTTACCATTGTGAACTATAATACTCATTATCATGAGTAACTAATCTACGGAATATCCCGATGGAGTAATCAGGTTCTTGAACCCAAGACCATGTTTTTAAAATTCATTGAGTTGATTATAAGGATAATTTAGTGTGGGTGTAATCCTCCCTATGGTTGTCTAAATATTAACTTCTTAATCTACAACTATTTTCCCTCGATTGAGGATGTTCTTGGCGATCACTAAGTAGACTTTTCATTCATAACAGGTGTAGAATAAGGTTTTCACACATACGATGGAGTGTATACACTAAGAATATTTGAAACTGGGAAATGAAGGTTCTCTCTAAAAATTCTCTCAGGAGACCTTCCTTTCTTCCATAATTACATTCTATTTATCATTTCATGGTAATTTATAATTCAATGTTAGTTTCCTATTATTATTTTTTATTTCAATTAATTTATTAAATTCCATTTATTTTATAAAAAATAAAACAACAAAAAGAATTAGATTAGGTGAACTAGAATAAGTGATTGAACAAACTTCAATGCTGCTCAAGTGAGACGACCCTGGTCAGCCACTGTGATGAATTACGAAAATAAATTTTCTTTTGCCACGCCCTACGACAGGCTTGCATCAAAACATGGAAACCGGATGAAAGAGTTTTGAATTTTTATTTATCGATATCTGTTTCTCGATGACGAGGATGGTTCCTCCAGAGGTATGTTGTCTCATTTCTGTATTAATGACTTCCGAACATCCCCAAATTTCTTTTATGGAAGGTCTTATATGTCTTCGTTCTATCCCAGGTATAATCACCTCATTTGGATGTGTGTAGGCCGCGTTTGGGTTCCATTACATTGGTGGTGTCCATGCTATCCACCTGAAAAAAATGTCCAACTTAACTGATTTTTTAAACCCTCTAGATGGCCGAATCAACTCCTGGTACAGAAGTCAAAAATGAAGGAAATAAAATAAGGATTATAAAATAAGAGTTGTCGTGTGTGCTCTGAAAAATATTTATAACTAAGTGTATCACAAGGACTAATCTAGGTCGTTCTCTTGAGGAGCTTTCTCAATCATTTAATTTCTTAATCTAATTTAACTAAACTATTTCTTCATTATGTTTTTATATTATCTAGTAATGGAAAACAATTAAATTAAAATAAAATATAAAACTAACATGCAAGGACAAAATGCAATTAATTGAGAAAGAACTTGGCCTTTAGGGGTTGGTTTGTGGGTTTCATCTTTCTATTTGTTGGTATTTAAATTATGTTTGATAATTCAATTATGAGATCTCATCCATGAATTACTATTCTTTTATTTATTGGTGTGGAATCTTGAATTCATTTTTCAATATTAAATTAACCTCCTCCTATAATCAAGTTTGATGGCACACCTCGATCGAGAGTGTGTCATCTTCCAAGACCTGGCTCCATCATATGCCATTTCAACCACTAAATGGATCAAATCCATCGTATTAAGAGCTTGTATCCAGTATAAGAGAGGGAAAATATTTAATAAAATAATAGAAATGTGTTTGGGATCAGTGTCGTGGTGGACGATCGCTACACTCATGGACATCACTCTTACTAATCACAAACTTAATAAAACATAGGAATTTAAGCACTAGATAATTGAAATTTCCAAATACCTCCCCCGGGCCATGTGTCGAGTTAACCCCTCATATTTGAGGGTAAGAGTTAATGGTGGAGAATATGAGATGAATAAAAGAAGAAAATGAGAAAAAATGAAAAAGAAAACAGGGTGGATCGGTGGACACAGAAATAAAAATAATGCATGAATTTTATTAGAAATATAAATTACAACTGAAAACTAAAAAAAAATAAAGAAAAGAAATTAAATGGGGAAGATTTTTGGCTAGCCTCCCCTGGTGGAGATCTCCTCCTTGGTTACTTGAAATAATGGATGGAGAATGGGATGCTTTTGGAAGGAGGTGAAGGCCTCCTTTTGTAGGCAGAATTCGACCCCCGACAAATTGCACATTTTAGACCCCATAAATGACCTCTTCAAGCATTCTACCCTTAATGAATGTTGTTCATAAATATCTTGGCCTTCTCTCCTCCAAATTGAAGATAATTTGGAAACCGGATTAAGGATTTATGAATTTTTAATTCACGGTTTCTATTTCTGGATGAAGTTTCCGGGATGGTTCCTCCAAAGGTATGTTGTTTCATTTCAGCCTTAATAACTTCCAAACTTCTCTAAATATATTTTAAGGCCGGTCATTGATTTCCTCGTTCCATCCCAGGTAGAAACACATAATTTTGATGTCTGTAGGCCGCATTTTGTTTCCTTTACATTGGTGGTGTCCACGCAGTCCGCCCGAAAAAAAAGTCAAACTTCAATGAATTTTCAAACCCTATAGATGGACTAATCATCTCCTTGTCCAGAACACAAAAATAAAGGAAATAAAATAAGTATTATAAACAAATTTTAACCAAAAGATTTGGAATTATATTTTTTAGTAAATGACCAAAATACCCTTGATGTAAAAATCTGTCAAAAATACAGAATTAGTCATTTTTCACATTTATGCTCAAAATAACACTAAAACCTTAAAACTTGACAATTACCCATTCAATAACACTATGTTGGGATTATAAAAAATTATTTATAGTATAAAATATAGTAAAAAGTAAGATTCATCAATATGTTCAATTTTGATCTTCTTGAACATGTTTGTATTATTTCCATATGTGATGGGTGAGACTTATATCACCGTACAATGCATTGGGTAATTATTTATATCTCATTAATCCTTATGTGTTTCCACAATAAAATGTCTAATTAAAATGTTATGCTTTGAAGACCTATATATATTATTTCATTATGCTTCATGTCTTATGGACTCTAAATATTTATGACTTAATATTTGATATGTAGGGTGTGAACATATATTTTCATGATCACATTCTCGTACCCATATGCTCATGTTTATGCATACATGTATCCTTTTTTTACAATTAGTGATCATTTTATCTCACCCCCTTTTATTATTCGTACCCATGTTTATGATGATAAGTATTATATTTTATGTGTCTAGTAATGGTACTAGTCTTAAAGAACCCACGTGATATTATATAGCTCAATTACGTATTAGTGTTTATGTATTCCTTGTTTCTGAAGGAACTAGACTACTATGGTCTTATTGAGCTTGTTTCTAAATTGTTTTAGTATTTTGAAAAAGTTACTTAATTTTAATGTTTGTAATTCCATGGTTTCTATAATTTTTATAAAGTGAAAATCATAGTTACCAATTGGAATATTGGATTACAAAATCTTGGTGATATCCCTAAGGACATGTCTAAGGATAATTATAGGGATGGGGAAATGTATTGGAAAATTTATAGGAATTTTTTAGAAGGATATAGTTAGAGGTTTCCAATAAATAAATCCATTTATCAATACTACAAGTGGACTCATGTTTGGTACAATGATTTCAGTGGGTAAAAACTCTGACAAGGTGTTCTGGACTTGACTCAGGATAATCTGGTACATGACAATGGGTCTTCTTTCACAACAATTTTGACACTATCATGGGATAGGCTTTGTGAATTTACAAAATATTCAGAACCATTATGATGGATTTAAACCTAATTTTGGTATGAATAACCTATGAAAAAACTAATTTGAAATAGATTAAGGAAGGTTTCATTAGTTGGACATCTAACAAGTGTTTTTTCATGATTATATTCCTTAACATTATAAAAACTACTTCTTACTCAATGATTTTGGTTTTAGTCAATGGATTTAGCCCGAATGAACCATTCTAATGGATATTTTGATGGGAAATTCAATGATTTTCCTCCTAATAAACTGAATTCAATGGATTCTTGAATAAAAAATATTATTCCATTACTCACCCAGATTTCTCAAGATATGAACATGGTGAACTTCCAAATGAACAAATGAGGGAACAAAATTCTATTGAGTCATTCATGAGGCAAAAAACTCCTTCTTTCATAGGGTCTCATAATTCACTTATTTATGATAATTGAATTACTACCACTAAAATAATATTCTCAATTATTCAGTGTACAATTCCCAAAAAAATTCATTGTTAGTGTTTATCAGTTATAAGAAAAATCATATTAGTTGTGGACTCTAATGATGTATAGAAGGCAGGGTACTGAGATCGAATCCTGGGTTGGAAAGAGTTCAAGAACATATTTTTTGATACTTAAATTCCATGAATTAAACACACCATGATGGGGAAATAGATCCATGAGTTGATGAAAAATTATTATGAGCCTCTTGGTTCCAATGAGGATAATTTCATGAGACTTGCGATGTATTCTTTATGAATTATAATACAATATAAAGGAAAATTTGATATATTTTTGGGGATTAACAGCATGTCTATGAAGGGAATTTGATATAAGAGACATAATTATTTATAAATAGAATTTTTTTTATTAATAAATGTTGAAATGGAGGTAGGAGTCACGTAAAAATATCATGGATTTGATAAGAAGATGGATATGGAGTATAATGGAAACTGTAAAAACTATAGAGAAAATAATATGAACATTCCTTTATGAACTATTGGTGGGATGAAGAAGGGATGTAAGTTCCTATGGGGGGGGGTATGAAATGTTTATGTTTGAGAGGGAAGTCCATCAGTAAATTGACTACTGATGTGATGTGAATAATATTTCTCAAAATGCTAATATTGAAAAAGTAACCTAAATACACCTACCATGGTTCAGTGATACTTGTGTAAGGAGAATGGTAATTTTTCAAACTATTACCGAAACCCAAGATTTTGTGATTATGATTAATGTTAGAAAACTTTTATACAAAGGGATATGGGGATATCTCATGCAATTACTATTTCTGATGAGGGGTGCGATAATGAAGTAATGAAAGGTACACATACCATCCAATATAGAAGATCTAATGTCTTATTTGATTTTGGATCTACCTATTATATCATGTCTAATTAATTTTCTAAGGGTGCATAGATTCCTCTAAAATAATTGGAGGGAGAATTAGCCATAGAAACCCATAATGGTATGATGATTGCATCTCATGTCTATGATTCCTATAGAGAAGAAGTTTGGGGGTATGTGATCCCCACAAATCTTGTCATTATTTCTTTAGTAGAATTTGATACCATTTTAGAAGTTAATTGGGTTTCTCTTCATAATGCTTACATAAATTGTCCAGGAATGGATGTAATATTTTATATTTAAAGACCTAAATTGATCTTCAATAAATGTGACGATAAGTCTGAATATGCTGAGGATGTTTCATCCAGTGTTTTAGTACTAATTATGAATAAAAACGGTTTTTATTTAAAATTATTTTGGAGAATATCGACATCGATTGTTTTCTTATTTTTAGTGATTTTGCAGATGTCTTTCCAGAATAGTAGCCCAGTCATCCAGAAAAATGTGATGTTGGGTTCCTGATAGTACATATACCTGGTTTCACAAAAAATTTAGAGACTACCTATCAAATTGCCTCGATTGAGTTGCAGGAATTAAATAAGAAACTTTCTAAAAACATTGATAATGCATTCATTCAACCATGTGTGTACAATTGGTGTAAACTAGTCCTTTGGTGAAAAATAATGTTGGATCAATGTGACCCATCATTAATTGTCGAGATTTGAACATGATCACAATCAAGAGTATGTACCATCTTCCCTGTATTGATGACTTGTTAGATCAACTGCAAATAGATCAATAATTTTCAATGATTTTCCTTCATTCTGGATATCATCATTTGAGGATCAATAAGGATGATATACCCAAGGTGAAATTCCATACAATGTATGGTCACTTTGAATATATAGTTATTCCTTTTGGTCATACTAATTCTAATACCATATTCATGGATTTAAGGTATAGAGTATTTAAATATTACCTCGACCAGTTTGTGGTGGTCATTTTAGATGATGTTATTATCTATTGAAATATTATGTAAGAATCTGTAGAGAAATTTTGAATTGTACATAAGACCATAAGGTTGGATATGTTTAATGAAAAATTTATGATTTCTGAATTTTATTTACAAATGCTTTCAATTTTTCCCATAATCTTAAGAGATGGTATATATGTAGATCCATCAAAGGCAGAGGCTATTGATAGATGGTCTAAGACTGAAAATTATGACTAAGATCCTTAGTTTTCTAGGTTTTTCTGGATATTATTGATTTTTTTGGAGAATTTCACAAGATTATCTAATCCTCTAACCATGTTTACTCAGAAGGGTTGTATGTTCCTATAGATAGATGAATGTGATGAAAAATTATGAAATTAATGAGTAGGTTGTTTAGTTCACATATGCTTACAATACACTATAGTAGATAAGTGGTTATACTCTATATTTATGCATATAATTAGATATTGGGTTGTGTTATTATGATAAATACTGTTTGATCAATGTGAATCATCATTAATTATCTTGATTTGAATATGATCACAGTAAATAATAAGTACCATCTTCTCTGTATTGATGACTTGTTAGATCAACTGCACATAGCTCAATAATTTTACATGATTTTCCTTCATTCTGGATATCATCATTTGAGGATCAATAAGGATGATATACCGATGGTGAAATTCCATACATGGTATGGCCACTATGAATATATAGTAATTATTTTTGGTCATACTAATTCTAATGCTATTTTGATGGATTTAATGTATAGATTATTTAATGATTACCCCGACTAGTTTGTGGTAGTCATTTTAGATAATGATATTATCTATTGAATGAATATATAACAGTATGTAGATAAATTTTGAATTGTTCTAAAGACCATAAGGTTGGATATGTTAAATGAAAAACATAGGATGTGTGAATTTTATATAAAAATGGTTTCAATTTTGGTTCACATAATCGTAAGAGATGGTATATATGTAGATCCATAAAAGACAGAGGCTATTGATAGATGGTTTAAGACCAATAATTATGACTGAGATCCGTAGTTTTCTAGTTTTTGATGGATATTATTAATTTTTTTGGAGAATGTCACATGATTATCTAATCATATAACCATGTTTACTCCAAAGGGTTGTATGTTCCTATAGATAGATGAATGTGATGTGAAAATCATGAAATTGATGTGTATGATGTTTAGTTCACCTATTCTTACAATACCCTATATTGGATAAGTGGTTATACTCAATATTGATGCATCCAATAAGGTATTGGGTTGTGTTATTATGATAAATAATGTCAGATCAATGTGACTCATCATTAAATATCTAGATTTGAACATGATCAAAATCAAGAATAAGTACCATCATCCCTGTATTGATGACTTGTTAGATCAACTTCACAAATCTCAATACTTTTCCATGATTTTCCTTCATTCTGGATATCATAATTTGAGGATCAATAAGGATGATATACCAAATGAGAAATTATATACAAGGTATGGTCACTATGAATATATAGTTATTCCTTTTGGTCATACAAATTCTAATGCTATATTCATGGATTTAGTGTATAGATTATTTAAAGATCACCTTGACCAGTTTTTGGTAGTCATTTTAGATGATGTTTTTATCTATTAAATGAGTATGTAAGAGTCTGTACAGAAATTTTGAATTGTAATGAAGACTATACGGTTGGATATTATGAATGAAAAATTTAGGATGTGTTAATTTTATTTACAAATGGTTTCAATTTTTTTCACATAATCTTAAGAGATGGTACAGATGTAGATCCATAAAAAATGGAGGCTATTGATAGTTGGTCTAAGACCCATGATTATGACTGAGATCCGTTGATTTCTAGTTTTTGTTGGATATTATTGATTTTTTATGGATAATTTTACATGATTATCTAATCCAATAACTGTGTTTACTTAGAAGGGTTGTATGTTCCTATAGATAGATGAATGTGATGAGAAATTCATGAATTTGATGAGTAGGATGTTCAGATCACCTGTGCTTACACTACCCTATAGTCGATAAGGGGTTATACTCAATATTGATGTATCCAATAAGGTATTGGGTTGTACTACCGAAACCCACTAAAGTGTCTAATGCTTTATGGGTGGTAGTTGATCACATTACTAATTTATCTCACATCATTACTATAAGTTAAGATTTTTCTATTGATCAACATTCCAGGATATACATTAAGGATGTTGTATGGTTTCATAGAGTGAAATTTTTGATTTTATAAAATCATTATCATTGATTTACATCAATGTTCTAGATAAGTCTTCGGAAAGCACATGATATAGAATTGAGTTTCACTGGATCTTATCATCCTCAAATAGATGGTCAATATTAAAGAATAATTCACACCCTAGAGGATATGTTGATATATTGTTCTCTGTATTTCAATGATGGTTCGGATCAACACATTCCTATAGCTGAGGTTTCAAAGAAAAAATTGATTCCAACCAATCATTTAGATGGAACCATAAGAATCCCTCCCTTAGAAGAAATGTAGAGAACCGATATGTTGGGATGAGGTTTCTGAAAGAATGATATTGTGACCTGATATCACTGAAGAAATGGTCGAGAATGTTATAACCATTCAGAATCATATGATGGAACATCAATGATAGAAGAAAATATATGCTGATAACCATCGACGTTATATAGACTTTGATATTGGTGGAAATTTATTTCTATGAATTAGAAACTGGAAGAAGGTTGTGAGATTCAAAAAGAAAATACAATTATTCCAAACGTATATCGACCCCATTGAAATTATTTATCGCATCCAGATGGTATCCTATAATTTAGAACATCATCCAAATATCTCAGGTGTTCAATATGTATTTAATGTATCGGTCCCGAGGATGTACATACCCGAACCTTTACTTGTATTGAACTCAATGGTCATACCTCTAGGGAATGGTCATTCATATGGGGAATAACCTGTTGAAAATATTTACCAATCCAAGAATGCTCTATGAAATATAAGAAATCAACTAGTTTATGTGTTGTAAAGAAATATCTAGATAGAGGAAGTTATATGGTAACATTAGGATATGCTGAAACACAAGGGTCGTAATTTTCTTACCTGAGTGACAAATTTTGATGTCAAAATTCATTTTAAGGTGGGTAGAATGTTGCACCCAGATTTTTTACAGACCTATTTTTTTGAATATATTTAATTTTCCATTAATATGATGAAATGGTCAAAATAAAATATTTATATAACATGAAACACCGACTTCAAATATGATGCACACAATACTGTGTAGTCATACAATACACAAAACATCGACTTAGCATATAATAAGACTCATATAATTTCTTTTTTTTATATGGAGAGTATGATCCCCAGTGACAAATTTAAAAGATTTTATTGAGATAATCTCATTGTTTTCTCTAGATTTTTTATGTTTATTATTCCAGTGACGAAATATAATTATCCATCGATCACGATTATTGATTATTTTCCTTATCCTATATTTATTTTAGATAAACCCATTTTTTAGTACAATGTTTCCACTCTTTATTAATAATGATAAATTTTGTAGTATAATTTGACCACCTCTCTCATCGGTCAAAAATATATTGTATTAAAAAAACTATCTCCCAATAGTTTTTTAAAAACTTTTCTTTAAAATGTTTACAAAATCTCCATTAAGATAAATATCATGTAAAAAATAAATATCTTATTTTTTTATTGTTTTAAAATCATCCATTGTATGTTTTTGATAATATTTTTAAAAAATATTTTTTCAAATGTTTTTACGTAACAAAAATATTATAAAAGAAGAAGTTACATTTTCTATAATAACTGATTTTAAAAGAACTCTAAAAATATATCCCATATTAGATAACATCCGTTTGGGTCAATAATGAATTTCAGAGAATTATTAAATGCCTATACTATTATTCTTTCTCTGAATGTATTATGTTTGTGGGAATGTTATAAAACCCCTTTCTCTTTCATGGGTTATCTGCATTTGAAACCCACATCATTTAAGGTGTTGTGTTTCTCATAGAATGATTATTAAAACAACATATTTTCACAGGTTATTTTTTTCATGTGTATGATTCACATTTCATTTCATGGGTTAATATATGTCAATTTATGTTCCTATGGAACATGTATGTAAGATGTCATTATGTGACAGGTGGGACCTATATCTACCCCCAGTGTATTGGGTAATGGTTTATATCTCATGAGACATACATTTATTGAAATATGTTATACATAGTTCATTAATAAAGGGCTAGAATAAGGTTTCATTCAGTTTAGTAATGGAGGGTTGGAACAAGGGGTTACTCCATCTTGCAATATAGGGTAGGATAGGGGGTTCACTCGGTTCAGTAATAGTCTTTTTCCACTAAGATGGTCTTTGAAGTGGTTCCTTTTCTACTACAGAAATCACTATATGATTATGTTTTTTCACAGCTAAATATATCATTCTTATGTTATTGTTTCAGGAATTATGATCTTTTTTCATATTGATTCATGTCTTTTGAACTCCCAACTATTATTCCATGATCATTTATATATAGGGTGTGATATTTTATTTTCATGTTCACATTCTCAAACCCATATGCTCATATTTATTCTTACATATCTCCCTTGTTTACCCTTACATAGAATTTGATCTCAGCAATTTTTATGTCATGTCCCACATTTTATGAAGATATGTATTATGATTGATGTGGCTAAAAAGGGTGAAAATCAAGAAGAGAATACTATGAGATAATTTTGCTCACTTACGTAATAGTGTTTATGTAATCCATTTTTTTCATGGTAGTAGACTATTAAATTATTCATTCATCTATTTGTATAATGTTTAACTATTTAGAGAAAATAATGGAATGATAATGGTTTTATAGTGAGGGTCGCTATAGGTAAACCATTTGGCATATTTATTGTTGTAAAAATTATAATTTCTCAATTATTGGATTCTTATATCCCCTTCAGGTTTCTCACCATTTCTTCCTCGTCCATCCCTATAGATGACCTATTTTGACCCAAGAATCCAATTAGGATATCACCTTCATTTCATGGATGTTTTCATAGTCGTTGATTGAAGATCTATAATTCATGTAAGTATTTTTCATCACATGCTTCTCTTTTTCAGATCAAGGTTTATAGTTTCTCCTATCATTTAATGAATTAAAAAACAACCTTTTTCCAGGAAGAATCTAGGATGGGGATTATAAGGGTGTTAGAATGGATTTTTAATTCCACAATTAATATTGTGTTCATCATCGGATTTTTAGTAAGTGGTCTATAAGATATATCCCATTTTTTTGTTATATATTTTTACATGTGTGTGGATATAATGCTTCCTCATTTTTTAACTCATTTCCTTGAGTCTGATTCACTAATATGGTTGTATAATCAATTATTTAGACCCCTCATAATCGTCATGGGATGCAGTGAGGAAGATTAGAATGATATTGTGCCACCTATGGGGTGTGTCAACATTCCCAAACATAGATACTAGTAATGTTAATAGTAGAGATAGAATACGACAATATAGATCCCAAAATGAATAAATTAAATAGGATTAGTGGAGTTGATAATATAATATTCATTGTTGTTCCTTGGTTTCAATAGTGGCATAAGGGGCATTTTCTAATTTCTTAATGAAGGGTAAATTGGGTGACTTGAAACATTATAGAATGGATTATGAATTGTTTGGGAATTCATGAAATGGTTAATATATATATAAATTAATTGATGAAAATGTTAAATTTGAAATGGATTTTGAATTTAAGGACATGGTAACATGTTTTAAAAATGGAATTAATGAATATGTGAAATGGTATAATACAAGGGAATGTGGGTATACATAATGATTTGAACATAGTGAAGTTGTTCTGTTATGTGATATAATAATTTTACATGAAATAAATAAGTGGGAAAATGATTTTTAATTATAAATCGGATAAATTGGATACTGTATTGTAGTTAGTGAATATTAGATAATGAATATGAATTGTTAAATATACATAATGGGTTATGGCGTGAAAATGAAAATTATGCTAAATTGAATTGTAATGTAATTAGAAAATATGTTAATGGGTTATTATACAATATTAATTACCTTATTGATTATTATAGATGATAATTTATTTATGTATGTGGTTTGTTCAGTTGTGATGTGGTTTTTCTGTGTTATATGTATGAATAATCTATTTCACAAGGGTTGAGGTGTGGGATAATGGAATGAGGCTCCTCCCATAGGCCGAGTTGGACTGATTCTCTAAATCCACACACAATGAATGGGTTAGCATGTGCATATGGATTAATGTGTGGGAAAATTTAATGAATATCCTACCATAGGTCATGTTGGATTGAGGGTCAAACCTCACCCTCAATGCATGGGTTATGGTAGGCGAATTAGCATTATTCCCCTAACTATTTCATTCCACATAGACCAAGGCTTCGAGGTAAGGATAATGTGTTTATTATGATTTGATTATACCTGATGAGATGGGTACATGATTTACTCATTTATTAATTGTGGTTAATTTCCATAGGCCCATGCCTAGATGTTGTTTACCCATAACCCATGGAACACGTGATAAAATGGTAAAAATTAATGATGTTGTTTCGAATGATGAAAAATGTAACAAAGATAGAATTAATTTATGAGTACATGGTTGTATAATGGAAGCATTTTTTTTCTATTTTTATATCAAACCATTTAATCTACACTTTCATGAAATATCTGTTGGACTAAAAAAAATGTTGTCACTATTGATGGTGGCCTATTAATTTTACTCAAACCATGTTCAGGCCGTAGATGGGTAGCTAAGTAGACCTTATTGTTTCATGTAGGAATAATGGAAAATGACTGGTGATAACTAGTTCAGATGGGATTGGAAGACGCATAAATGATGTTCCAGATGTTGAGTTAGATCCCTTTTGAGGATTCAATTGTTGTCTTTTTTTTGGCTTTTTTTCAAATGGTATGGTAGCGTCATATGAAATATTTCCTAGTAGTTATTGTTTACACCTAGTATTGGGAAATGATTATTTATAAATTTACATTATTTAATGTTATTTGTATAATTTTATTTATTTTCTAATTTTTATTACTATAGTGAAGAGGGTATAGTATTGGTATGTGACATTCAGACCCTCCTTTCTAATTAGAATCCACTAATGTAGTGGTTGGTGTCCATAAGGTCATGTGGAAACCCAGCTTATGGAAGGAATTTTCTGGTTCTTGTATTGATGAAATTATAATTATAATGGTGACATTTAAATAATAATATTTCATTTCTGGATTAATCTATGTTTATCATATCATATAGTCCATCGAACGTATTCATTGTTTTCCAATATATCATGATGTTATATTATAAACCATTAAAATTATTACTCATTTTAATTTGAATATTACATCAAATAATCAAGTTTTGAGTTCACAAAATACCTGTCTAAAATCCCAAAATGTAATAATGGATGGAAAAAAATTCAATTGTATATGAGAGAAAATGTATATATTAAAGTCAACTAGTGGAACACATACTATGTTTCAAATAATTATAATATAAGCGGGAAGGGAAAATGGATATGGAAGAAAAAATAACTCATATGGTCTTGTAGTGAGTGATTTATATCATCGCCATGATAAATCTATTCATCACATAAATTAATTCATAGATTGGTTTAAAGGATATTGATTTCAGGTTAAGAAACATAGTGAGATACTATTTTTATCCATTACCTTGGAGTATGTTAAATCCATTTATATATGTAATAACATCATAGGGAAATAAATATACATTTAAAGGATAATTTAATCATTTAATATATTTATGCATCAATATAATCTTTTTCCTTAAATGATGACTATGAATATTTCAATCTAAAAGAACTAAAACCAATGAATAATGATTAATATCATGTCGAAAACAATAAACAATATATTTGTCTAATCATTTGGAATTATCCATGACCATAATCATTATGAAAAATTAAGATAATTCCCAAAAAACACTAAACCATCATTCTAATAAAAAATAATTTTGTCTCCAATATTCAACATTAATACTGGATGTTAAACATAGATTATTAAAAAACTCACAAACCAAAGCAATAATCAAAATTATTACAAACTAATAATAATCCAAATTTTTTTAATATTTTCTAACATGGTCGAACATAATAATTTTAACATTTATCTAAAAATCACATTAATTAATCATAATGTATCATTACAATATTTAATTTCCCTAGTAATATAATCTACAAGATATTTTAATCATTTCAATATATAACATAAATCACTATATAAAAATATAAAATAATTTTTTAACCAATGATAATTTAACCATTAATCTACAATTAAAAAATGTATGATCATATAATGGTTACAAAATAGGGAGCCTGTAATAGAATAACATTATCTATAAATAAATTTATAATAAAACACATATCCTCAAATTTTAATAGTCCATAAATTCCCCCAAATTAGTGATCATTCAATCCTTAATGGTTATTAATTCCTAGAAACTTATTTCCCTAAAAACAAAAGATTAATAATCATGAATAACAGTATAATATAATAATATAGGGGTTAATCAATCAAAATTAATGGATACTAATATATTATTATAATTAAAATATAAATAAAACTTTTAAATAGTTTTATGTCCTTAAATATAAATTAACTATTGAATCCATCACATGTAGAAATATTAATCATAAAAAATATATTATAATCATTTAATCACTATTTTACCTCATATTACTTAATATATTTTTCCTATGAAAAAAATATAAATAATTTATTATGACTTATAAATATTATAATATGATCCAATAAATAATCAATAACTTTTATATGTCACTTTTAGTTTCATTATATTCAATGGTTATGGAATTATGTGTTGATAAAACATTATTTTTATGAACATGCTTATATCTTAGTGATCCATCTACATAGGAACTTGATTTTCATAATAACTTTACTCCCAAAATTTAAAACATTCTATTGATAACTCATGGTGATCTTTTTCCCTTTATTTTAGTTAACTGAATGATTTTTTTTAAATTATGTGTTATTACATTATGGCCTTCATTATCTGATATAAAACATCATCCCATTCATTTTAAAAAACAATTATTGTGAGATTATATACACATTCATGAAAAAATATAATTGAATATATTATTGCTTATTATTCTTCTAACATACACTCAATTTATTCTGGAATTTACTTTTATTTTTTGCATTATGATACTCAAAATGGATAATGTTGTAAATAATTACACATAATAGATGGTAATGAATAACCAGAAAATATATCAATATATCTCTAATTATGTTTTATTTCTCATTCATACTACCACAATATTTTCATTCACATTCTTTATTATATTAGTGTCTGAGAGATCTAACCATTTACTGAATCCAAAAATGTTCATTTGAGAATATAAATAAAGTAAAAATATATCATCATATGTGGAGGATAAAAACCATGATATCATTATTTATGTTATCTAAAAAAATATTTATTTATCCAATATAACTATAATTATACCTTCCATTATGACCAATGTAGTTATATATAAATTCAAATAGATTCTAAAATAACATTTGAACCTCTAAAGTAATATTAAACTTTTTTGAGATATAAAATTGTGACCCAATCATAAAAATTACATATTCTATTTAAAATCTACTAGAATTAAATTTCATTCAGTCCCAATGATATTTCTTGTATATATTTATAATTTGTTTGAAAAAACACTTAAATAGTAACCCACACAACTCAAGTGTAATCTTATAGTCAATGAAATGTTTTCGTACATAACAATTTATATTAATAAGAAACATATTTTCTTCTCATGAAATATCTTCACAACTTTCATAATAACTTCTTATATTATCTTATATGTCCTTAAAACATGTAACATAATTTAACATATACAGTAAGCATAAAAATATAAGTAAGAAACATATAATTTTAAATCCATTATACTATTGAAAACAATATAACACATGAAAATTTATTTCTTAATATAATACATAATTCGTTCTAAAAGAGAAAAAAAATTAATCAAAAATACCATTATCATATTTTTGTAAATAAATTTATTTCATTAGACCCACATTATCTTTAAATGAAAAGGAATTTTCTTCCATGGGATATCATTACCATATCTATATTAAAAACACTTTTAAAAACTAATTAACTATATGGTTGACTTCCAAATGCAAAGAACCCAATGTGTTGGAGTGTTATCAGGGAACAAAAATCTTATATGAATGACCAATATAAACCTTGTTAATAATGGTGAAACCCATTATTAAAAAATCACCAATGAATATGTCATGAATAAAATAATTGGAAAACCCATTTAAAACCATATGCAAAAATCTTTTTGATTTAAAAATTATCATTTTTCATAAAAATAATTTATAACATAAAAAACTGATCCTATTGTAATGAAACCAAAATATTATAAAAACAATTAAATTTTTAAATGATAAATTAATTCAATATATAACATGGTAGTTTGTAAAATCATCACATTCTGTTTATATTAAAAAATTTCTTTAAAATTTCTTCTAAAAAAGTCACAATGTACCACATATGGAAATTTACAAAATTATTTCTTTTAAAATAATATCTAAAAAACATCATTATAAAATAAACTAGTAAATAATTTAAAGATAGTAAAAACAACATTAAATATCATTAAAAAATGTCATATTTTTATGGATGAAAATGATAGTTTTGAATGAATCTTTTTTTTAATACTAGTTATTAAAATGAAGTACCATTCCTCAAGGCTAGTTTATCATGTGTATATTATATCATCCTTATTAATAAACATAAGTAAATTTTAAAATTTCAAAAGAATATTGTACACATTAATTATTAATATTATATCACTTATTACCATGTTATATTTAATTCAATATTGATTTAAATTCCTGTTGGACATTCGGAAAATATTTTTTCTTAAGTCCAAACTGTCATTACTAATTTGAAAATGGTCATAGAGATCATTATTCAACCATAATCAAGAAAATTACCATGAATAAATTTTAATATTTATATATCAATTATAAGATTAAATCCAACAATTATACATCATTGTAAAAAATTAATAATGTTACAATCATGGACACAGAATGACATATATAAGTTTGAGTAATGATAAAATTAATAAACTCTCAAAATGAAAAGATGGTAATTATCATTTCATAAATCCAAAATTATAATTATATAATAAACCAATATTAATTATTAATTTATAATCATATATGTTATACATTTAATTTCATGATGAAAAATTTAATCACATCAATTCATGGATGTGGTAATCAATATGTACGCACGATCAGTGTTATCATTTTTCTATTCATGGAAATTTTACAACATAAATGATATATTTTCTTTTTATAAATATAAATTTTCAATTAATATCATTTATAATCATTAATTACGTCAATATAACTATTATTGAGAGATGATGATGGAAAACAAATTATTTCACTTCATGTGGAAGTAGTCCACAATTCCCACTATTGATAAAAAAATTATTATTTTATGTATGTGGATATGGATATAGGAAATAACAACTAAATAATAGCATCTAAGTATATTTATTATATATTTCTTAATTTTTTTCATCATTTTAGTCCACTTTTCTTATATTTAATAATAACCTAGAGCTAAATAATATATTTAAAATGATACATCTTGTTTCGGTAAACTCCTTTATTAACACCACAATGTCATTATGTTTTATGTTATTACTAAAAAAGTACCTTAAAATTTATGTTTTTTATTATTGTTAGGTCCTCTTGAACGTATCAGTTAATCTAAATGGTGTTTTGAGTGTGATTAATTGTGAAATTTAGGATCCTTTTTATCAAAAAGGGGAGGAGTATTTTTTAAATTTATAAAAATATTAAATAAATATAGAATATTTTTTTTAAAAAGACACCAAAGTGACTAATTTTTAATTTAAGCATATTATAAGATATAATAATTTCATAAAATACAAATTATATGTGTATTTACTATCTTTTACGATTATTTAGGGTTTAAACACCAATTTAGCACATTTAATTATTATGAAAACAATATAGAGTTTTCTACATGAAAAGGTAATATTGTTAAAATAATGTTATAAAATAAATAATAATAGAATATGGTTTATATATGAATGTATACCCAATTTTTTTTATTAATATTATTTATTTAGTAATTTTATTTCTCTTAATAAAATATTGTTTACAATAAAATATCCAGAATAAATATTCATAGAACAATTAATTACATTGAAATTGTAAATATAAAATTACACATGTAGTCTGATAAAAATATTTTAATATATAAAAATAATTTAAATGTAATATATAATATTCATTTATTATGTTAATTCTCATATATTGTTTATTATAATATTATGAATATCAATAATTTGATTTTTTATTATAATTAAATAATTATTTCTTCATCTTTGTGCCATCATTTATGTTAATTATTTGTGAATGAAAATTTATAAATAAAATAACAAGATTAATATATATCCTATACCATTCAGAATAATATTTATATTCAATGATGAAAATTTTATAGAACCATGTTAAAAATATTAAACTTATTAAAATTATTATTGTGACATGATTGACATTTCATTAAACAAAATACTACAAAGGACATAATCTCATCCAAATGGAAAAAATATTATATATTTGACTGCAAATGATTTTTTTGGTATATAATCATCCAATAATATATTTTTAAGTGGAAGGGATGTTCTATGCTCCCTATATTTTTATTTTTAGTCTAAAATATTTGATTTACCATTTTCTGTGATAATTAAATTACAAACATTTCCGTTGATACTCATCTAAATATAAAAGTGAAATATATTATATATATGTCAAAAATCATTAATAATATTGAATATATTTTTAATAAATAAAATATTATATATTTTAATGTTTAATTTCAAATTAAAATGGAAAAACTCAAAGAAAAACGTTTTTCAGAAAATTGGAATTTTTAAATATAAAATTATTTTTTGCAGAATATATGTAGAAAGTTATATTCAAACCACATAAATGAGTTGTTTAAAAAATTATTAAACGAATTATACATTAAAACTAAACAAAAAATTATTTGATATTCCAAATACCTTATAGAAAATACTTTTTTAGTTAAATTAAAAATTTTAACTATTCATTGAAAATTCATTATATTAAAATAATTACAAAAATTAATCTTAAGATAATTTTTAATTTATATTTTAAAGATGATATTACAATAATGTTACTAATACTCTGCATTCTATAAATTTTATGTCAAGGTTAAAATAATAAAATTTAAATATTAGTATTTCCATGTTCATTTAAGCTCGGTGTTATATATCTTATACTGTGTCAAACTTGTTTTCATTTATAATATATTTGTATGTTACTTTCATGAAACATTTTTATATAGGAAATAAGTGGTAGGTCTGAGCCATTAATATATGAAAAAAGATTTAGTTTAAAATGAACTAGAAAATGCGTTCTATGCCAATTATGGTGGCACACTCTTAAGACATATTTATATGCTTATGAATTGAAATTGGGGTCAATGATATTTATTTATTATTCTTGAAACATTTTAAAAAAAATTAGTTCACGACTAATGATTACGATCTATGAATTGTTTTTAATGATTTTATATTAATAATTTCATTTTCTCATTCCATTAATATGTACGATGATAATAAATAGGCACCTTAAATAAAGAATGTTTGTTGAGTTAACAAATATTTTACAGAAAAATTATGTTTTTATATATAGATTTCTAGTAAAAAAAATTATGGTTAACAGACATGGTTATTTGGGATATATACTAAATATTCATTGATAATTTCTAATATCTTTGAATTATATGAATATGTTTCTATATTATGTATTTAGATTATGGTGTTAATTATGTTTTAATGGAATTGTGTTTATTGGATGATAATGTATGAAATCTATATTGTTTCTGGATGTAGATTCTTTTAATGTTATATTTGATTGTTAACATTTATTTATTTTATAATTAACTATTAGAAAGATTTTTTTTAATAAAATGTGATTTTTCATTTGTTATTCTATGAATCAATTTATAAGGTTGAACTTTAGAAGTTATTTTTTTGCATGGTCGTCAAAAGTACACCAGTGGATTCCCGGTTCCGGTGGATGTCTAGATGTTCTTATTTTAAAATAATTGTTTTTGTGTTCATAATTTGGATAATTGATTAGATGAAATTGTGTTTTGGGTTTATTATTTTGAATGATATTTTTTGTGATTCCATGTGTATTTTATGAAAATAGTGAAATGTAGTTTCAATCAAACAAGTGTATAAAATAATTTTAGACAATTTAATTGATGATAGAGGTGGTGGAATACATGACAATAGTAAATAAAATGGCTTTGGGACAAATTATGTGGTCCCAAATGAGTTTGTTTGATTTTAAAAGTAGTATAATAGAAGTAACTCACATTAAAGGTATGGTGAACAAATATAAATTGTTTATTTCAATAATATTCAATGGATCAAAAATATTGATTAATTTAAAATTGATATTATTATCTAGTTACATTCATTAGGTGAATGAAAATAGTTTTAATCTCTTATGTTTGTACTGTTAACATCTGAATCAAATAAATATTTATTATCTTCTAATTTTAATTTTTTTTAAAAATAATTCCTTTGATAATTATTTATGATTTCTGGACAATGGATAGTGTTTTGAATGAATGTGGTTTTTTTATTCAAAATATAAGTTATATAAAAATATATTTAGATTATATTTGTCCTGGTTGTATCATTGATTAAATTCCCAATGTTAAATATTTTTATGGAATATAATTTTATGATTTATGTTAACATAAATACCATGAATTGGATTCAAGTTTATTATTATATGGTAAAGACTCATGTTGCCATTATATCATATAATTTTTAGATAATTATTTATTATTAATAGAATAATAATGATATTCATTTTCCATTTGTTGTACAACTATAAGAAAACCTATGAAAATATTTCCCTATACCTCTCATCTATTTATATGAATAACTAATACAAATAAGAATTCATACTATATTTAGTGAGGATATTAAACAAATATTCATATGATATATGGTATAGTGTATTTTATAAGAGGATTGGAGTTGATTGGATTATAGTGTGATGAATTACATAAGTGTGAATGAAACCTCCTTAAAATAATTTTTTATAAATTTTATTTGAATAAGGAAGAAGGATTAATAGTGGGTTCATATGAATTGGAGTTCATGAAATACTTGTTTAATGAAAATAATAAAAAATGAATGTTTTTATTGTGGTAAAAAGAGTTAGTGTTATAATAGTTATTTAATATATAATCATTGATATTTTAATATAGTAGTTGATAGAAATAAATAGTATCATCCTGATGTTTAATATACCATAAATTTTATAAAATATATACAATTTTTATATAATTGAATTATATTCTATAAAAAAACAATGTATATGATTTTTAATTATATATGACCATAAAATTTATATGCATATTTGTTATAATCAATAAATATAATATTTTAACTATATTTTTCCCCTAATAATCAATGAATATCCAATGTGAAAAAAAATTAATAATTTAAATTAATTCAATATATAATTTTTGTCACATGTAAAATCATTATATAGTTGTGACTTATTTTAGTTATTATAAGAAAAAAAATTAAAATATTTGGTGAAAAAGTAGTGTTAATCATTATTATTGTAGGATTCATAAAGATGATAGATATTTCTTATAATGAAATATTTGAGACCACAATTTAGTCATGTATTGTTTCATTTAATTTATCTTCATTAGATCTTTTAGATTATTCAAAATTGATATCCACATATAAAAATATATTTTATGAATCCAATCCACAAACACATCTTTATTAATATAGATGATTCAATCCATTAGATACTAACGTATCTATAATGTTTCATTATTGATTTTTTAAGTATAATATTTCCATAAATCTACGAATATTTTTAGTCAATGAAATAAAATTAATTATTAAGGATAAATTCAATATACAATAAATAAATATACATACTTATTTTAATGTTGATTTACACATCATATTCTATAACATGGATATATTTTTTAATATCAAGTCATTACAAATCGAACAATATATATTTTAATTATATTTGAATGATTCAGAACATAATTAAATATAATTTTAAGTAATAAATAATTTCATACTCTTCCCCGCAATTCAATGCTTGGTGGATTGATAACATAACATTATTAGGTGTATTTGTTTTGATAACCCAAATTGAAACAAAATAATTTTCATTTTTTAAAAAATAGTCCATGATAAAAAATTTCCATTTGTAAAACTATTATATTTCTTATGAATAATGTAAATTACATTGGATAAGAATTAAATATAAAAATTGATATTGATCATGTACAATTATTTTAAAAAACATTATATTAATTTATTCCATATAAAATGTTTGTTATTATAAAATAACATTAACAAATATAGATATATGTAATTATTAACAGTATTAATTACTATATGGTACCAGTGTTTTATTTTAACAATATTCTTAATAATAAATTCATATCAATGGAAAATTCTAAAAAATATTATTATTATTTGGAATCATTTTCCATGTTGCAACATATTTCATGTTGTTAAATAATACATTCATTTCCATTGTAGTAGGAATCAATTATTTAATTTTATTTGTTTACAAAATAGATATTTTTTATAGTATAATAAAAAATCGAAATAATTACATTAATTATAGTTAGTAAATACACGATGATTAAAATATCTAGTGAGGAATGATTTTGGGTTTGAAAAATTAAAATATTAATATGGATTAATTATAGTTTCTCCAATTATGAGAAATATTAGATCATATAGTCTTCTAAATTAATTAGGGAAATTTTTATAAAATTAAATTAATATTAATCATAGTGTATTATCTTATATCGAATCGTATTATCTATAAAAATCAAACCCAAAAAATTTAAATACATTCCAATTCTACTTTTATATCATACTGTCTAATATGGAATAAAATATCTTATCTAATATTTAAAGTATACTTTTCCTATTAATTTGAGTAACATTAAATTCAATGTTCAAAAACCATTCCAATATTGTTCTCCTATATCAATAATATTTTATCAAAATTAGGAAAACAATCTATCTAATCTCGTTATGATGTTAATAAAAAATAATAATTTTTAGGTACAAGAATAATATTTTTAGATCTATGTATAGTCTTCATCAGCATAATATTATTTCATAATTGATTAAGGTATAAATATATTACATTAATAGTGCTATAATATTTTATTATTACTAATATATATAGTTCCTATATGGGTTGATAAAAATATTCTTTTTTAAATAGAATAAAATTTTATTATTTTTTCTTTGATTTATTAATTACGATCAAATTATTTTTATTTGAGATAAATTTATTAAATAATTATTTTTTATATCCATTTATTTTAAAAATAATTGCTATGAAATAAAATACATCGCTAAATAATAGTTTTAGGGATTGTGGAAATTCCAATTATATTGGAAGATGATAAAAATTGGAACCGCAAAGTGTATGGAAAATATTAATCTTCCAAAATCATAAAAGTTAGTTACCTAATGTTTCCCTCAACCATTAAATTTGTTTTGTTTATTTATATCAAATTGAATTCCAGTTAAATCATCTGCATTCTAACCCCCGGCCAATATTTATCCACCTAATTTATTGATGAGATTTAATCCTTTTATGTAGTTTCATGACATAATTGATTTCAGTGTCATAGGTATCTTCCATATTATCTTTGAGTTTTTAAGTAGTGGCCCAAATATACATTGGATTCATCATCCCCATAACCTACATTGTTACAACCTAAGGAATATTCTCCAAGGGTTTTTATCTTCAGGATGTATATTAGAAGAACAAAAAATTGTATCCCGAAATATAATGGAACATTCACTTTTTTTGTTTAGAAAATGTAGTAGGATTACCTTAATTTGGTTTATCAACTTTTACCAAAGGGTCAACTAGATATATTTTCTTCTTTTAGGTAACTAGTTGAAACCCATCATTATCTATGAAGGATTTTTAGGAAGCGTTAAAATGTTTAGAAGTAATTGGAGAGTCAACTTCTATAGATTTGACCATATTGTTTACCTAAAGAAGGCATCTATTCTGGTGAATGATGATGATTAACCTTTTTTTATATTTCAGCACCATTAACATGTTCACCCATCAATTCATTATTACATCATGTAATTTTAGGATTTAAAAAATAGTTTTCTACGATTCAACACATCTTCAATTTCTATATGTATTTATATTTTTAACATTATCATCTTCGATGAAGATTGAATCTAATTATATTTTCATCATATCAATTGATTAAAAAGTAAAATTGGTGTATTCACTAGGCCGACCACCCTTCTCATCATTTATTTTCCTAACTACAACTTCCATAATATGACTATGTTCTTTACTCATTTGTTTTACCTTGTAATCAACAATGTAAATTCCAAAATCAATTTTATAAGTGTCATTTTTATTATAAGGATTCTTCATCTGATGAAGAATATCAGTCTTCTAAAAAGATTCATTTTTACATTTTTTAAGATAGATTTTCATATGATTTCTGTGAAAAAAAACAAAAAAATTATCATACTTTATAATTCATATTCATAGATGATTCAAGTTTTATAACATTAAATACCATGAAGAATATTTTTTTTCTCATAAATGATCTTCAATATAAAAATATCATTATCAGTTTTAAGAATTTCCTCATCTAATACATCATAACACAATTCAAACTCTACCAGGAACCTAGCGAAGTGGAAAAATCAAGAAAATTTCGTTTCCTTATCAATTTTAATCAGAATGTAAATACAATATCCAATGTAGTACATATATTTTTGATGAATAAGTATTCAATTCAACCCATATAAACTTACCCAAATTTTTATTGTGGTGTTACCATCCTCAAAATGGTTGAATTTTTTATGAAATTCACAACGGTGGATAATCCTAGGTTTGATTGAAATGGAAATGAAATCCCAGGCTTTAACATTCAGTTCATATATGGGGGAGAGAATTTGGAAATATCCCAAACAAAACAAGACAGGTTTACATGGGGGAAACCCCAATATCGATGAAATCCATTCCTTGGATTCATCTGTTTTCAGAGGATGAGTTTTATTAAGATGTTATTGGAGAGAGATTATCATGTAGTAACCTATTTTGAGACGATCAGAAATAGTTTCAGAGATAAAATTTATGTTTTCAATGTTTCCTTTTATTTAATTATTATAATATATTGTTCCTCTAATAATGGTGAATGATAAATTCCTAAAAAAATAATTTATTATGATGTTACGGAGTTATTTTTCCCCTTATAAAAACAATTTTAGGCATCAATTATTTGAGTTATTTACAAAAACAATTTATTTGATAATTTTATATGTTCATGTGAGTGTGTGTATATATAGAATCATAAAATTGGGTATATTAATTAACTATAACTAACCTAGGGTTATATTTTATATTTCCTTTCATCAATTGAATATATAGTTCCTCAACAATTTTACATTCATATTCTTGAGAGATAATTAACACAATCAGGAAACAATGATAAAATTTAACTCAAGGTAATTATATAATATGTTTGTAAAAGTATTAATTGTTAGTAAATTATTATTTCAAATATATAAATCATTGATATAATACTAATATCATTTAATTTTGTAATATTGTTCAGACTAGGTTTTAGAATTGAATATCCATGTGATGGATTAATATGTGTTATGAAAAAATGAAATAAAATGAAATAGTATTCCCATTATTACCATAGTTGATTGGTTTTTGACATTGATGATTTGATGATAAGATATAGAATGAAAGATAAACCATATGTATTGGGTATTTTTGTTGGGTATATCCACCCTATATATTATATAAATAATACTTATTGTGTGTTGGTTGTGATCTCACGTGTGTCACTCAGATCCATATGAGATCACTATTATGGGAAGTGGTGAATTTTTAATCTCATTAAAAAAAATTAAATATAAAATTTATATCATGTTAATTACTTGATCTATTAATCTTGTGATTCATAGAATCATATCCAATATTAATGTTAATAAATTCCATATAAATCCATGTTTCACAATTTTCTGTGAAATTTCATATCCTTATCCGGTTTTTAACCCCAACACAAATTCACTACTATATATAAATGTAATTACAAATAGTAATTTTAAATAACCTCAAATTAAAATATGATAATACCCCCAGCTCAAATCCACCGATAAAATCTGGCTATTCCCCAAATTCTAAAAAATTTATTCAAATGTCTATATCCACTATAGTATAATATATTTATCTTCGTCCAAATTATTATTGAATATAAATTTACATTGTATGTATAAATTAAAATTTCCCCTTTCTGATATTTCACTAATATATCATATAACCAATGTATGATTAGTTTACTCATTTCAATAATGTTTGGGAAATTATTCCTTCATATGATATAGTTATAGACTGAATTGTTAGTGTATAAGATATGAACACAACATCTAATTACTTATTTTTTGAAATATAAATTTGAAATAATAATTAATCAATTCCTTCAATATTTCTCTTCATTGTAATTTTTACGCAATCATGGACTTGAAATATTTATAGTCAATATTTCTTCACATATATATATATATATAACACTAATTTACATTCTATTATCCATTTTAGAACAAATTATTTTTTATGACACCATAATTATTAACAAAAAATATAAACATTCCATTAAGTTTATTCTTATTTTAAGCTATATATGATGGTATAAGACACTATATATCAAAAAACAGTGTGCAGAAAATTATAACCATTCTGTATATACTCCACATGATTGAAATTGATGAACCTTTTCTCACATTAATGTTCGTTATGGATCGTGGATTCAACTTATACCATCACATGAACATTATGTTATCCTATAATCTTTTTATTGTAAAATGGATATCATGTAATAACTTTTCCATTACATTAATACATCATAGGAGAAATATATCTTTATAGGGACATAATTCTCTTATGTATTCTAAATGGTTGAAAATTAGCCACACATAAATATATCAATTTATATATATGTGGATTATTAGTATGCAACATCTAGTATTAAAAATAATTCAAGGCTACCTAATTATCACCAATTCACTTTGAATTCAAATTCACATTATCATCATGCGTATGCGTGGATAAAAAATTTATGTGATCACTCCAAAAGATAAATAAATTTATAACATTCAACTTAATGTCAAATTTTATTCACCTATAATTCCAAAAACATTTATACCTCATATCGTCAACAAAAAAATTTCTTGGATGCATTTATTTACATGGCTATGTATCATAGTAGGATTCATTATGCTTCTCATTATAATTGACTATGATAAACATTCATTAATCCATTTTTTTACATAAAATATTCGGTTATGTGAAACTATAACATCCCAGGTAAATAAATAATATTACATTCTAATGTTTATCAATATTTGTGAATAAAATTTTAATATTACTTTAAAGGGAATTCAATGCTCGATGGCATGCCCAATACACAACAACGAGTTTCATTGAAATCTTATGTTGCATAATAATAATATAATAATATTATAATAGTTAACACCTAGTTGTTTTAATGGTGGGAATGAACAGAAATAACTACAAAATGATTACATATGTTTGTTCAATATTTTTACATTTATCCAATAAGTGTTAGAGGCTTAAAATCCAAATAAATCTAATTTTAAGAATAAATACTCTAATATTTTTAAAAAATTGGTTTACCGCCTTTTGATGGAGAACCTTTTTTAAATATAACTTTCGTCAATTTTATAAGCTATATTTGTCAAAATAAATGTATTCTTTATTAATGGGACATTGAAATTTACTTTTGTTAAATTTTTGTTATGTTTCTGACATTGTCAATTTTTTTAATGAATAGTGAAAAATACTGCATTTTACATCAAAACTACTTTTTTTATAATTTAAATATATTGTTAGATTATATTTTTAATTGGGTTTAATGTGTAATTGGAATATATTTTTACCATTTAATCCAATGGTGGTCATTGGAATTGATTTCACTTTGAAATTGGACTTTAACTATTGTCAATCATTTAATAGATATTGTTTCTTAAAAACACAATATTTGTTTTGAAAGCGGGAATGAATTATTAAAATAATTAATGAAAATTATATATTTTGAATTTTTTAAAATAGACATCATTTCTGAATTCGGAATATCAAATATAGCTTAGGGTGATTTTTTGGTATTTTTCTGAAAAAATTCAATTTTTTATGAATAGTGAAACCACTAAGTGGTAGTTAAAGAAACTGATTTTTCATTTAAATGAAACTTTAACACTTCTGTGATTTGATTTTAAAAAATCCTACATACATGGTTGTCATTAAGAAGTAAAATGTGGTTCAATGAGATTAAAATAATTTTTTGGTGACTAGTAACTTTTAAGTTTTATTAATCGCTATTAAAGGTAATTTGTGTAATTTATTGTAAAGATAATGTTATAATAATATTAAATGACCTTGAAACATGTCCTATCCTTATTGGATGAGTCATGGACGACCAAGAAAATCCATGGGTCAACTTGGGGACCCCACAGATCCACTTTGGTTGGAAAATGACATTAATAACTTTTTATTTAATGTTGAAATTAAAATGTCACAAACATGTATTATTTTACTAAAATAATTTTTACATGGGGTTATACAAGTCATATTTTTGAATATAAATATTAATTATAAATATAAAAATATTACCTAAATCATGATATTTTTCTTATAATTTGTAGACATTAAATAAATAAATTTATTTATTACACCGTGATGATGCAGTGATTACATCATAAATGAACGATTTAAATAAAATGAAAAGATAGGGTGAAATATAAGTCATACACATGTCAAAAACCAATTTTCTGGGTGGATTTCGAAACCTTATCACCATATCCTCTAAATATATCCTTTTGGGACCTTCGATATCCGAAAAGAATTTTATAATAAAGTAATAGTTTATAACATTCCAACAATGTCCCTCCTCTTCTCTTATAAAAGGCCCCCAACTCTACTAGCATTCCCACACCTATCAAGCCTTGGGCTCGGCCAAACCCTGCCCATTTAATCTCTCCACATACCTCTATTCATCATTGAAGCCTCACCTTTGTCAGAATTCTCTTCAAAAAACCCTTTTGGTTCAAACCAAGAGGAGTTAACCGATTTAAAGGTAATGTCTTCACTTGTGTTCTTTTGTTTTATTTTGCTTCTCCAAACCCCTAAACTCTTTTTATTCCTTTTTTTTGTAACAAAACGAGTATATTAAATATACTAGGACGTTTTTATCTTAAGTATTCTAGCTAAACTTACACAAACCTCCGTCTAATAGTTAATAATCATACTGTTTCTGTGGACGGCGAATTACTCTCTCACGAAACGATGATTGTTCAATATTCTCTTAACACCTTTAATGGTGGCCATTATGATGTCACTGTATTTTATATATGATATATATGGTATTTATATTTCCCATATGCTTATGTATTTTATATTTAAAACATACCTTTATGCTTTTCATGTTGTGCAATTGCGAAAATTTCATACGAGGAAGTGTGGACTACAGCCCCCTCAAGTGATGTGCCTCGTTCATCAAATACATGGAATGTATAGAGAATGAAATTAATTAACTTATGAGACCTATAAAACATATATATTACACTGGAATTATAATATATATATATCTCTCAATTATTTTTAATTCCATTAATATGATAATGAAATGAAAGTAGCGTTCATGCGTATGTACGGCCTACCGTCTCCATGAACGATGCATTTCATTTCTTTTTATCTAAAAATGTTATGGAATAGAATAAAATGAATATTTAATGGATATATATGATATTTAAATCAATAATACTATTCTGGAGAGGATTTACTTATAACTACATTGACAATCATTTTCAAACAACTTTATTTTTGACTCATGTACCAAACATCGACAAAAACGTCTAATATGAACTCACATTACTAACCAATTATTATAACATTATAATATGTGATATGAACTGAATAATAATATTTAATGTAGGAAAATACGAAATTATAAATTGACCAAAGTTTATTATTCAGGAATATAATGAAACGAACAAGACATGTCGGACTTGAGGTAAGGGAACCTACCACTCTCTTTCTTCTTAAGTACAATCTTTTATATCATTACTTTTAAGCTCATATTTCTTATGATTGGGATGTTCTTTTATATTATTCTTACTGTAATTTTTATATTCATATGATGATAGACCCTATTTTCTCTCATCAATACATTTTGGAAGTTTTGATTGGCGCCGTTAGGCTGCCGAATTTTCGTAAGAGATCCAACCTCTCTCTTTCTTTTTTTATGTACTCTCCTTAATGCCACTTCTTTTAATGGCCTCATTATTATGTTGGGGGATGTTATTTTATATTACTCTTGATGTAAATTTTATGTTACGATGGTGAGAGACCCTATTTGATCTCATCAATCCATTTTTTTAAGTTTTAAGTGGCGTTGTTAGGCTGCCGGGTTTTCGTAAGGGATTTTTCATCTCACTTTTATTCCTGTGGGATTTATGCTACATTTTCCACCATTTCCTTTGAGTGGTATATGTACTGCCCATTATTCTACTCTTTGTTTAATATACTTTCATTTATGAGTATTTACATAAATTTTTTATTGTCCTTCTTTCATGGGGTGCATGTTTCGAAAGATACCCAAGTCGGTAAGGGAACTTTTCACCCTCCTCTTTTTAAAAGACTTATTTTATTAGGTATTTTAATTTACATATTGTAATGTTGGGATATGTTATTATATATCCTTATTGATGTAAATTTTAGGTCCAAGTGATAAGATTCCCTTTTTACCTCTCATCAACTCATTTTCTGAAGTTTGATGTGACGCCGTAGGGCTGTTGAATTTTTGCCAGGGAACTTCTTAACCCAATTTTGATTCTTTGGGATAAACTTGTACTCCTTGAATATGTAATTCTATGAATATGTTTGAATGACATATGATTGTTTTACACTTAATATCCACTTAAATTTGGTTTATTCATTTGTCACACATAATTATGTAATTGATTTATACATAATCCAAGGATATCGTCTTTGTAAGGGACATCGTCTCAATCTCCTTTCATTGAGGCATATTTTGTTTTATACACAACATTCTTTTATATGGTGTATAAAACCCTTTGACATTTATATTTATTCAAAAGGAAAATTTTTATATGAATCATTTACTAAATGACAAAAGGGAATGTTTTTTTGTCATACGTATGTGGTGACAACAACTTCTCCGCCGCCGTGTCCATTATTTGAGTTTCGGCTTCCTCTACAAGCCATAACATTTTTTGAATGAAAATTAAATACCATGTTTTACTTTTCTGTAATTTTGGTATTGAAAATGGTTTTCATAATGTTTTTATTATATATATTTGTTTTATTGATATCTTGTGATTAAAATGTGGAAATGTTATGTTTCCTTTATGCATGTTTTATGTGATACGATTATGTTATGGTTCTAGGGAATTATTATGAAGACGGGTGGTTCTGTGATAAACTAAGGGTGGGTGAGCCCGATATAGCTCTCCAATGCATTGGGTAATGTGAAGGAGTTAAAAGTTATGGATTCTCTGAATAGATTTACTGAATATACTGTGATGGGTATTCCAAATGTAACCAAGAGGGTTACTCCCTACGTTAGAATGTTATGAATGCCTCATGTTACCTTTACGTCTTATGATTTCTATGATTTATTCATGATTTTATGAGGTATGTTAAAGTGATTATTTTTTATGAGTAAAGTATGATTTCATACATGGACTAATGTCTTCATTTCTTACTTTTATATCCCTTACTGAGCTTTTTATGCTCATCCCATGTTTTTGAAATGTTTTTTCACAGGTCAGGGGAAAGGTACATGATGTGATGATATGGTCAAGGAAGTGTCATGAAATAATCCATGTTTTGTTTAAAATATGTTTCCATCGATGGGAAAAAAAGAATACTATCTTTTATGTAACCACTTTGTTTAAATGTGGAATTTAATGCATGTTTTATGATCTAATTCTCTAAAACTCTAAACCTGAAAAGATCCTCTATGTGAATTATTAATTTAATTAAATAATAAGTAATGTTTAAGGCTGGGTCCTTATAGTTGGTATCAGAGGTCGGTTTAGATAACTTTAGAGGTTAGAGTGTTGTTTAAGAATAAATGACAAGTTGTGTATAACCACAATGGTTATTATATTAGATAGAGTCATTGTTATTTTTGAAAGTTAGAATGAGTTTGAGATAACATGGATAAGTATATCTTATTATTTATCATCCTCTTTAGTACATGATGATTTTGTTGATATAATCACACTGACATTTTTGATTTTAGTAAACGGATGGATCTAGCAGGCACCAAAGTGATAATGGGTTTGAAGGAAACTGTGGTGGTTCCTTGATTAAGAGACTGGATGAAATGGGGGATTCAATGAGAAATCTCGTGATGTTTCTAAACCAAATATCAGGAGTCATGATCAACCACTTGAACCTTAGTGAGTTCTCTAATGCCTCTTGTATGAGAGAACCAACTAGATGTGGAAGTTCATGTGAAAATTATAAAGGTAACCATTAGGGTTTATATGATCCTTACTTTTGAGGTAATTGTGGGTTACTATATGTTATGATGGAAAATGAAAGGCATGAGATAAACATGAGGTTAAAATATGTTATGATTATTTTTGAATATTTTATCTCCTTTTGGGGAATGTTTTAAGAATTATATAGTTTTGGAAAAAGGACAACATGTAGACCGTGTGACAACCCGTCGTGTGGGACAAAGTAGTGGGAATCGAACCCACAACCAAAGTGTGACTGGTATTTATCACCTACCACTGGACTACGTGATGTCCCTGGTTAGTTTGACTAATTATTTTTTTAGTTAGGTGATTTTATGACTCAAGAGTATGTTTATTTTGGGTTATCTATGGAAATTATTAACCTATCATGGAGGATATGTGATTAGGTTAATTACTTTTCAATATGAGACTTTAAGAGAAACTGATGTTAATTGGAGATAAGTGTTAATTTGTACCTTGGAAGACTATGTAACTAAATCCGTAAAATATTTTGGTTTCAATCATATTTTGGTTTACTTTGAAGAATTTTATGTACAAGTTGTTTATCGAATGGTCCTCGTTGATCTTTGGGTTTTGTTCGACAAATTTTGGAGATTAAGAATAGATTTTCATTTTATATAGGGTTATCCTTTTCTAGATTATCTGATCTTATTCTAACAATTTTGGTTTTGGTAAGGGTCTAAAGACATGGGAAATATATCATTCCCTTTTGTGGATTAGGTGATTCTCATGAATTTGATTATATTATACTTAATGTGAACACGTCTTCCTAAATACTCATCATTTGGGGAAAGTATGTGTTTGTGTAAAAAATATAGTAAAAGTTAAAAGTCAACATGAAAAGTAAGTATGTTTCCTTGAGATCACAAATAAATTCCTCAATGAAAATTAACTTAAAACAAAATTTTTTCCTATTAACTTTTCCTACTGGGGAATCAAATACCATTTAACCCACCACATGTTTGTGATTTTCTTGTGGTTAACTTTCTCCTAAACATGTTTTCTATCACTCTCCCTCAAAACATGACCCTTTGATTTTTCTTCCATATCCATGTTTTCCTACAAGGAATCCTAGTATAGGTTAACTTGGGTGCCTCTGTACTTCTCTTTATTTCTTTTAAAGTGATTGTTTTACCGACTATTGTTCCGATATGGTACTTTCAATGAAGTTTCCAAGCCCAATTTTCAAATTGCAAGGATGAAATTCCCAAAAGGCGGGAAGGATGTAACATCCCAGGTAAATAAATAATATTACATTCTAATGTTTATCAATATTTGTGAATAAAATGTTAACATTACTTTAAAGGTAATTCTATGCTCGATGGCTTGCCCAATACACAACAACGAGTTTCATTGAAATCTTACGTTGGACACTAATAATATAATAATATTATAATAGTTAACACCTAGTGTTTGTAATGGATGTAATGAACATAAATAACTGCATAATTATTACATATGTTTGTTAAATATTTTTACATTTATCCAATAAATTTTAGAGGCTTAAAATCCAAATGAATCCAACTTTAAGAATAAATACTCTAATATTTTTAAAAGATTGTTTTACCACCTTGTGATGGAGAACCTTTTTCAAATCTAACTTTTGATAATTTTATAACTTTATTTGTTAAAATAAACTTATTCTTTATGATTGGGACATTGAAATTTACTTTGGTTAAATTTTTGGTATGTTTCTGACATTGTCAATTTGTTTAATGAATAGTGGAAAATTACTGCATTTTACATCAAACCTTCTTTTTTATATAATTTAAATATATGGTTAGATTATATTTTTATTTGGTTTTAAAGTGTAATTGGTATATATTTTTACCATTTAATCCAATGGTGATCATTGCAATTAATTTTCACTTTGAAATTGGACTTAAACTATTGTCAATCTTTTAATAGATATTGTTTCTTAAAAACACGCTATTTGTTTTGACAGTGAGAATGAATTATTAAATTAATTAAGGAAACTTATATATTTTGAATTTTTTAAAATAGAAATCATTTTTGAATTCAGAATATCAAATATAGCTTAGGGTGAATATTTGGTATTTTTCTAAAAAACTTCAATTTTTAATGAATAGTGAAACCACTAAGTGGTAGTTAAAGAAACTGATTTTTCATTTAAATGAAACTTTACAAATTCTATGATTTGATTTTAAAAAAATCCGACATACATGGTTTTTATTAAGAAGTTAAATGTGGTTCAATGAGATTAAAATAATTTTATGGTGAATAGTAACATTTATGTTTTATTAATCGCATTTAAAGGTAATTAGTTTAATTTATGGTAAAGATAATGTTATAATAATTCTAAATGACCTTGACACATGTCCTAACCTTATTGGATGAGTCATCACCGACCAATACAATCCATGGGTCAACTTGGGGACCCCATGGAGCCACTTTGGTTGGAAAATGACATTAATATCTTTTTATTTAAAGTTAAAATTAAAATGTCACAAACATGTATTATTTTACTAAAACAATTTTTACATGGTGTTATACAAGCCATATTTTTGAAAAAAAATATACATTAGAATGATAAAATGATTTCCTACATAGTGATAGTTTTATTATAATTTTTAGACATTAAATAAATTAATTTATTTATGACACCGTGATGATGCAGTGATTACCTCATAAATGAACGATTTAAATAAAATGAGAAGATAAGTTGAAATATAAGTCATACACTTGTCAAAAACCTATTAGATGTATTGCTTTCTAAACTTTATCACCTTATCCTAGAAATTTATCATTTTGGGACCTTTGATATCCGAAAATCATTTTATAATAAACTAATAGTTTATAACTTTCCAAGAGTGCCCCTCCTCTTCTCTTATAAAAGGCCCCCACCTCTACCACCATACCCACACCTCTCAAGCCTTTGTCTCTGCCAACCCCTGCCCATTTAATCTCTCCAAATCCCTATTTTCTTCCTTGAAGCCTCACCTTTTGCATAATTCTCTTCAAGAAACCCTTTTGGTTCAAACCAAGAGGAGTTACCTGATTTAAAGGTAATGTCTTCACTTGTGTTCTTTTGTTTTATTTTTCTTCTCCAAACCCCTAAACTCTTTTTATTACATTTTTTTGTAACAACACCCATATCTTAAATATACTAGGATGTTGGTATTTTAATTATTCTAGCTACACTTACACACACCTCCGTCTAATGGTTAAAGAACATACTGTTTCTGTGGACGGCAGATTACTCTCTCACGAAACGATGATTGTTCAATCTTCTCTTAACACCATTCATGGTGGCCATAATGAAGTCACTGTATTTTATATATGATATATATGGTATTTATGTTTCCCATATTCTTTTGTATTTTATATTTAAAACATACCTTTATGCTTTTCATGTTGTGAAATTGCGATAATTTCATACAAGTAAGTGTGGACTACCGCCCCCTCAAGTGATGTGACTTATTCATGCAATACGCGGAATGTATAAAGAATTAAATTAATGCACTTATGTGACCTATAAAACATATATATTATACTTTAATTATAATATATATATATCTCAATTATTTTTAATTCCATTAATATGATAAAGAAATGAAAGTAGCGTTCATGCGTACGTACGACCTCCCGTTTCCATGAACAGTTCATTTCATTTCTTTTTATCTAAAAATATTATGGAATAGTAGAAAATGAATATGTAATTGATATATATGATATTTAAATCACTAATACTATTCGGGAGAGGATTTACTTATAACTACATGGACAATCATTTTCAAACAAGTTCATTTTTGACTCATTTACCAAACATCGACAAAAACGTCTGATATGAACTCACATTACTAACCAATTAATATAACATTATAATATGTTATATGAACTGAATAATAATATTTAAAGGAGGACAATAATAAATTATAAATTGACCAAATTTTATTATTCAGGAATATAAAGAAACAAAAAAGACAAGTCAGATTTGAGGTAAGGAAACCTACCCCTCTCTTTCTTTTTAAGTACACTCTTTTTTGTCATTCCTTTTAAGATAAACTTTATTATGATTGGGATGTTCATTTATATTAATATTACTGTAATTTTTATGTTCATATGATGATAGACCCTATTTTCTCTCATCAATCCATTTTGAAAGTTTTGATTGGCGTCGTTAGGCTGCCGAATTTTCGTAAGAGATCCAACCACTCTCTTTCTTTTTAAGTACTCTCCTTTGTGTCACTTTTTTTAATCTCCTATTTGTTATGTTGGGGGATGTTATTTTATATTCCTATTCCTGTACATTTTATGTTAATATGGTGAGAGACCTTATTTGATCTCATCAATCCATTTTTTTATGTTTTAAGTGGCGTTGTTAGGCTGCCGAGTTTTCGTAAGGGATTTTTCATCTCACTTTTATTCCCGTGGGATTTATGCTACATTTTCCACCATTTCCTTTGAGTGGTATATATACGTCAATTTATTATACTTTTTGTGTAATATAATTTCATTTATGAGTATTTACATCAATGTTTTATTGTACTTCTTTCATGGGGTGTATGTTTCGAAAGATACCCTAGTCGGTAAGGGATCTTTTCACCCTCCTCTTTTTAAAAGACATCTTTTGTTGGGTATTTTAATTTAAATATTGTAATGTTGGGATATGTTCTTATATATCCTTATTGATTTAAATTTTAGGTCCAAGTGATTATATTCCCTTTTTATCTCTCATCAACTCATTTTCTGATGTTTGAAGTGACACCGTAGGGCTGTCGAATTTTTGCAAGGGAACTTCTTAACCCAATTTTGATTCATTGGGATAAACTTGTACTCCTTGAATATGTCATTATATGAATATGTGTGAATGACCTCTGATTGTTTTAAACTTAATATCTACCTATATTTGGTGTATTCGTTTGTCACACATAATTATGTAATTGATTTATCCTTAATCCAAGGATACCGTCTTTGTAAGGGACATCGTCTCAATCTCCTTTCATTGAGACATATTTTGTTTTATACAAAACTTTATTTTCTATGGTGTATAAACCCCTTTTAATTTTAAATTTATTCAAAATGAATATTTTTATATGATGCTGTTTCGCACGGAATCCGGGGATGACCTCCTCGACGGGAGATTCAAACGTTCTGATCGGTTTCTAACGGGTTTGTTCGTAGAACCGGAAACATCCAATGATTCCACATCCGTTTGGACCTACTTTCCAAAGGCAGGCGCTCATTAGCTTGTGGACTAATGAGGCTTAGGAATTTTCATTGGTCGAGAGGATGGGAGGTCGGACTCATCACACCTTTTTGAGGGGAATTATTGTCTACTCCGGGACTCTCTTTATAGATTTAAGTTATGTTCGTGAATCCTTATTACATTACCAAGTATAAAATGTGCTTTCCTTTAGTTTTAACAATCAATGATTAAATATGCAAGAAATTTAGAGAATCTTTTATATGTATTCGAGGTTCTTCATCAATAGAGAATCATCTATATCTGTTTAGAGATTCTTGGT
This sequence comes from Viscum album, assembly GCA_963277665.1. Lineage (NCBI taxonomy): Eukaryota > Viridiplantae > Streptophyta > Magnoliopsida > Santalales > Viscaceae > Viscum > Viscum album. The sequence continues at coordinate 1,187,354,722 of OY728122.1, forward strand.
CAATGGTATCCTTCAAAACATTTATATAAAAGTCTCTTGGTCATTATGATGACCAGGCTGGTTTTAAAGCCACTCAGTGGGGCACTTGAAGTTTATCGTCATTCAGAAGGACAGAGATTATTTCAAAGTTGGGATCGAACCCATAAATGGGCTACCTATGTATCCTTTTTTTTGGGAAAGGAATCGGAACCCACGTAGTTCGAGAAATGGAGTATGATGTTTATGATTGATGGCTCAAAGATGAATGTCATAATTACTTTTACACTCTAAGCTCACGTGAGTCATGCTCGGTGTGAGAAACAAGAGGTATTGGTAAAATTTAGACAATTGTGCCATGAAAGATGCAATCATAAGAATTTGTTTGGGGCTTATGTATGGATGACTGCCCAGATAGATGAAGGTTTAGGATTTTATTTTAGGGAGAAAATCCATGAACAGGGTCCATAAAGTTATATGTGCTTCATGGAGATTTGAACACTCTAATCTTGGGGCATACTCCTAAGGAGGATGCCCAAGTTAGGAGGGGACTTATGATTGGGTTTTACTCCAGAAAAGGAAACCCAAATCAAAGGTAAATTATGACTGGTTAAGAGAAATTTAAGGGGACTTGGGGCTTTATTCCTGAAAAGGAGACCCATGGTTATGACTGAGTCTTTATTCCTGAAAAGGAGACCCAGGTTAGGGGACTTGGGGCTTATTCTTTAAAAGGAAGCCCAAGGTTATGACTGAGTCTTTATTCCTGAAAAGGAGACCCAGGTTAGGGGACTTGGGGCTTATTCTTTAAAAGGAAGCCCAAGGTTATGACTGAGTCTTATTCCTGAAAAAGGAGACCCAGGTTAGGGATTAAGGTTTGGGGCTTACTCCTGAGGAGGATGCCCATATTTGAGGTTGGGGCTTATTCTTAAGAAAGATGCCCAAGATTAAAGGACTTTATTGGGGCTTACTCCTGAGGAGGATGCCCAAGATTGGGAACTTTAAGAATTTGGGGCTTACTCCCGAGGAAGATTCCCAGATTAAAGGTTTTGATTTTGGCTTACTCCTGAGGAGGATGCCCAGATTAAAGGTTTTAATTGGGGCTTAATCCTGAGGAGGATGCCCAGACTAAAGGTTTTATAACTGGGGATTATTCCTGAAAAGGAGACCCAGGTTAAGATTCTCTCATCTTAAAGGATGAGGTTGAATGAATGAACTCTCCGTATTTTAGTGAAATAAGGATATTTAAATCACTAGACTTTGAGAGAGATTCCACATAATTCCTTTCAGATAAGAAAGTCAAATCAAGAAATCATGCCATAAATGGCTTTGAAGAGTGTCTTGAAGACTGAATCTTGAAAAGGAAAGGTGAAATGGCTTAAGAGGGGTAAAAATGGGCAAGATGGGCACCCAAATATAGGTACGCGCATGTATTGCAAGGCGCGCAAGTCTTCCGTGGGCGCGCAAGTATTGGTCGCGCAGGTATACCTGCGCGATACATAGTGTACTTGCGCGATTTTCAACCAGCATTGAAATACTTGAGCGACTCTTTTTTAAACCCTTTAGAATGTTATTGAGGTTCTTCCAGAAAGGGGACGCGCAAGTTATATTGAAGGAAATAAGTCGGAGCACAAGTGTTTGATATGTTTCAACACTTAGGCCTTCCTCCTTCTCTTTAAATCTTCCGTTCTAGGTAAGAAATTACCTTAGAAGTGTTCCGGAAGCTTTGAGAAGAGACTTGGGCGTCAGGAGCTTCAATCCGAGTTTCTGAAAAAAGATCCTCTTGAATGGGGGGCCCACAGGGTCTATTTATAGGAAACAGAAGACCCTGGGCGGTCACCGGGCGGTTACCGGGCAGTTATCACTTAGGTCGCGCAAGTCACTTGCACGACCATAAGGCGTCGCGCAAGTACTTTCACGATCACTAGGCGACGCGCAAGTGTACTTGCGCGACCATGAGGGAACTTGCGTGACCTTTGGGCAATGTTCTCCTTGTTCATCCCTTTGTTGATTTTTGATGTTTCTTCAATGGATGAATCACTTTTTGCTTAGATATTCCCCTTTTCCGATCTTTAGATTCTGTGACGAAAGGAGCGTCAACAAAAGTCCCCCATCAGAGTTGGATCCGGAGAGAAATGAGGATTTGACTCTGAGGAAATTGAATACATTCAAAGGAAAAGGGGGCGCGCAAGTCTTCCGGGCACAGAGGGCAGCACACAAGTGTGCTGGAACTTGACTTTTATTCAAAGTTCCTTTGTCTTTTGTGGGCAGTTTAAAGTCATGCATGCCGGACATGAAGGGGCTAATGTTTAAGTTCGAAATAGCTTTTGACCGAAATGGATTAGAATTGACACAATTCCTTGAAATTTCATCTGAAAACATACTACCATACTCAAGTATGAGGGAAAATATGTAAACTATGGCTTAAGAATATTTGAATCTTAGGAATGATATGAAAAAGAGCTAAAAGGCATTAGAAGAAGTAGTTTCCACGAATGAAGTTACTATTATTTAACAAAACCCGTTAGGGGGTTGAAATATGCAGGGCCACCTATGGGCATTGGCTGCATGGTCAAATAAATAGCATCTTTCGGCTGACAAGTCTGTTATGTGGACTGTTTATGCAAGGCCACCTATGGGCACATGCTGCATAGTCAGGCGAAAGAACTCTTAGAAATTTACCTTCCTAGTGCTAAAAGCCAGTGAAAGTTTATGGAGATTCAAATTTTCTAAAGTATAGAGTTTGTTGTATGGAAAGAGGTACTTGAATATGGAGAAGATATTTCCGAACAAGAATATCGAAGAACTGGATGAATATCACTCCTACGAAGGTCTGACCCAAACGTAGGGAAGAAAAATAAACCATAGACTTGAATATTTTCAGATAATGAAAAAGGATATGGGACAGATATGTTAAGGATGGATATTTTTTGCGGATCCCTACATATTGTCGTTTAAGACAAATAAGGACAAAAGAGGCATTCTTCCCAAGAATGAAGTTACTATTATTTAACAAAACCCGTTAGGGGGTTGAAATATGCAGGGCCACCTATGGGCATTGGCTGAATGGTCAAATGAATAGCATCTTTTGGCTGACAAGTCTGTTATGTGGACTGTTTATGCAAGGCCACCTATGGGCACGTGCTGCATAGTCAGGCAAAAGAATTCTCAGAAGTTTGACATTTTTGTGAGTAGAAGTCATGAAAAGGGTTATGAAGATCTGAAAATATTTAAGGTTAGGATTATAACACATAAATATGGGTATTGTTCAATGTATATAGAGATACATAGGTCAATGAAAACCATAATCATGTTGTGGCTGGGTCCTGAATTGAAACTTGGACTTCACTACGTATCTCATAAGAATGAGAATCAAGCCATACGTAGTTCTTGAAATGCAGTTTAACGTCGTGCAGGACAAAAGTATGAGTGATCTTAGTTTCGGGTCATAGAATTCGGACCATAATAATGAATACACAGTGTGTGTTTTCATGAGGACTTTTCAGCCAAGGGACTGAAAGTTAAATTTGGGGTTAGGCCCAAAAGACTTGGGATTGGATTCGAGGGACACTCGAATGTTCCTACGTATCCCATAAGGATGGGAATCAAGTCCACGTAGTTCTAGAACTACCCTTTGTACAAATTTGGTTCGTACATGTGAAGGGTGAAAGGGGACTTTAGTGCAATGATGGTTTAACCTGAGATAAAAAGTTTAGGCATTACCATGTATGCACGTAGTCTTTTGAAAATGAAACATGATTTAAAAAATCAATGTCAATAATGGTTCCTTATCAAATGAGGAAATCAAAGAATATTGTAGTTTATTGTTGTACCGGACAAAAGTGTTGTATAGTTTAACGTCATATAACAAGGACGAAAGTGAATCAATGTAAAGATATTGATTCCAGGGGCGGTTTCACAAATCAACATTATATGAGGTTGTGGTGAACCGATGTGAAGAGATTGTTTTTGGGCTTGAACCCTGGGAGGTTGCCTACATACCCATCCTGGAGGGCGAGGATCAAAGTCCGTGTAGTTCAATTAAAGAATGAATTAATGATCAAGTTGTTCTTGTGGAAAATGATCTAATAAAAAATAATGTTGGGACTTAAACATGGTTAGTGGCCCAAAGGGAGTGTTATGGTTGATGTTCGCTCTAAGCTCACGTGAGTCATACTCGATTTGAGAAACAAGAGGTAATAAAAACCTTAACGATGTACATATTAATGTCATGTAGGACATAAAAAAGGGACTATGCAGTTTAAAGTCTTGCAGTTAGGACTATTGGTGTTGCACAGTTTAGTGTCATGTAGCAGGGACAAAATACAGTTTAGTGTCATGTAGGACCTATCAAGGATTTTCTGTACAGTTTAACGTCATGTAGTTAGGACGATGGGGATAAAATAGTTTAACGTCATATTGGACGAAAGTGTGAATAGTTTAAGGTCATATGCATGGACCGTGGATGGTGCAGTTTAATGTCATGCTGGACCATTGATGATTATATAATTTAACATCTTTTCGGACGTGAGGGACTTTTATACAGTTTATCTTCATGTAGTTTAGGACGTCACAGTTTAACGTCTTGCTGGACATAAGGGATTTGCAAATAGTTTATGGTCATATACATGGACCAGGGATGATGCAGTTTAAGGTCATGCTGGACGGTTTAGGGAACTTTTTCACAGTTTAATGTCGTGTGGGACGAAGTTGCAGTTTAAAGTCATACTGGACCATTGCTGTATAGTTTAACGTCATATAGCAAGGAAGAAGGTGAACCAATATGAGGATATCAGTTCTGGGGACTTTTTTACAGTTTATAGTCATGATGGACGTTGGAATTCCCACACACAGTTTAATGTCATGTTTCTAGGACACAATATAGTTTAATGTCATCTCGGACAAAATATAGGATCTTCTGTACAGTTTAATGTCATGTAGATAGGACATAATAACAGTTTAATGTCATGTAGGACAATTTATAGTTTAATGTCATCTCAGACATTGAAGGTGACACAGTTTAACGTCATGTTGGACGAAGTTGCAGTTTAAGGTCATACTGGACCATTGCTGTATAGTTTAACGTCATATAGCAAGGACGAAGGTGAACCAATATGAGGATATCAGTTCTGGGGACTTTTTTACAGTTTATAGTCATGCTGGACGTTGGAAGTGCCACACACAGTTTAATGTCATGTTGCTAGGACACAATATAGTTTAATGTCATCTCGGACAAAATATAGGATCTTCTGTACAGTTTAATGTCATGTAGATAGGACATAATAACAGTTTAATGTCATGTAGGACAATTTATAGTTTAATGTCATCTCGGACATTGAAGGTGACACAGTTTAACGTCATGTTGGACGAAGTTGCAGTTTAAGGTCATACTGGACCATTGCTGTATGAACCAATTGTAAGAGTCTTGGTTCTGGGAACAATATTTTGTGTTTATTCAAAATACTTCTTCAAAAATCTGGCATTAGTTGGAGTCGTGATGTGTTCTCCATCCATTGAGATCAGAGAATACGCTCCATTGGAGTAGACCTTATGTATTGAATAAGGTCCTTCCCATTTTGGTTCAAGCTTGGGAGGCTTCTTTCCTGGTATCATTGGTGCTCTGAGAACCAATACCAATTCTCCCTGAATGAATGAACGAAGACGAACTTTTTTGTTAAAAGCTCGTGCTATCCGATCCTGATAGATTTCCAAGTGGTGAAAAGTGCACAATATTTTCTCATCTAACTGTTCCAATTCATTCAACCGCTTTTGGGATTGCTCATCTGTTGATAACTGATCACAAATGGCTATTCTGAGTGAGGGAAATTGAACTTCAATTGGCAAGACTGCTTCTGTTCCATATACCAATGAATATGGAGTAGACCGCGTTGCATTGCGAGTGGTAGTCCGATAAGCCCATAAAGCATGAAAGAGTTTATCAGGACATGACCTCTTATCTTTATCCACCATCTTTTGCAGTATATTTGAAAGAGTCTTGTTGAAGGCCTCTATCTGGCCATTAGCCGCTGCATGATATCGAGATGAATGGTTGGACTTAATGTTGTATTCTTGATACAATTTCTTTACCTCAAAAGAACAGAAATTGGTGCTGTTGTCCGTCAATATGGTATGAGGGACACCAAATATAGTAATGATGTTAGACTTGATGAAGCTAACAATGCATTTAGAACTGACTTCTTTGAGAGGTACTGCCTCTGCCCATTTGGAAAAGAAATCAGTAGCAGTAAGAATGTACTTAAACTGCTTGGCCGTAGCTGAAGGGTAAGGTCCCACCACATCCATTCCCCATGTGGAAAATGGCCATGAGTATTTAGCTGTATGAAGCAACTCTGGAGGTTGATGAATGAAGTTGGCATATACTTGGCATGAATGACACTTCTTTGTGAAATTAACACAATCTTGTATCATTGAAGGCCAGAAGTATCCAAGCCTTCGAATTTGATCAGACAATCTATGTCCAGACTGGTGGGCACCACAGACTCCTGCATGCACTTCTTTTATGACAGCCATTGTCTCTTCACCATCAATACATCTGAAGAAAACTCCATCAAAACCACGTTTGTAGAGAATTTTCTCGAGGTGATTTGGACCATCATAAAGAGTAAAATTGACCACACGTCGCCGAATTTGTTCTTTCTCGGCTCTATCAGGTGGAAGTGTTCCATTTTGAAGGTATTCCTTGATAGGTGACATCCATCCTGTAGTATGACCATACGGTTCAGGAATGGGACTAATTTCATTAATTTCCTTTGTTGTGACTTGAACATAAGGTGAAATTGCACGAAGGTGGGCAATATAGATGGTTGTCTCGTCCCGATTTGGATCTGCTAAATCTGTGGCTATATTAGCCAGTGCATCAGCTTGAGCATTTTGTGATCTTGGGACATAAGAAAATGTCGGTTCTGAAGGGAATTCTGACATTAACTCTCTGACGTAATCATACAAAGGGATTAATTCTTCTTTTCTGATGGCATAATCCCCATTGACTTGTTTGATTACCAGGTCTGAATCACCTTTCAACTTTAAGTGATTCACTTGTGCTTGAAGTGCTAACTCCTGGCCTGTAATGAGAGCTTGGTATTCAGCTTCATTATTGGTACCACCTTCCCACAACAAAAAGGAATAAGGTAACACTGCCTTATCTGGAGAAATGAGCACAATTCCTAAACCAACTTTGTTGAATTTAGGATTTTTCATTTTCTTCCCTGTTGGACTTCTAGAAGCACCATCAAAATACATTTCCCATGTTTGAGGACTCTCTTGAATAGAGAAAACTTCCTCATCAGGGAGTTCGATATCTGAATACGTGTCTTCCACTGAAGGATGTTCAGCCAGGAAATCAGCCAGAGCTTGGCCCTTAATTGCCTTTTGAGACACATACTGGATGTCGAACTGCTGTAGAATAACCGCCCACCTTGCCAGACGTCCTGTAAGCATTGGACGACTATGGATGAATTTGAGTGGATTATTACGAGATACCAATTGGACCTCGTGATGTTTCAGGTAGTGTCTCAGTTTCTGAACTGCAAATATTAATGCTAGGCAGCACTTTTCAATACTCGAATACCGGGTTTCTGCTTCAATCATAGTTCTACTGAGATAGTAGAGACTATTTTCATTCCCAGCATCATTCTTTTGAGCGAGAAAGGCACCCAATGATCGCTCTAAAGCTGTCACATAGAGGATAAGAGGCCTACCCTCAACAGGTGGCATGAGTACTGGTGGACTCAAGAGGTATTTCTTGAGAACATCAAATGCTTCTTGACATTCTTCAGTCCACTGGTAAGTGACTCCTTTCTTCAATAATTTGGTAAAGGGTAAACTTTTGCCTGCCAAATTGGCAATGAAACGCCGAATATAGGCTAAGTGTCCTTGAAGTCCTATTAATTCTTTCAAATTATGAGGAGGTGACATACCAAGGATTGATTTGGTCTTCTCAGGATCGACTTCAATACCACGATGGCGTACAACAAAGCCGAGGAATTTTCCTAAGGTTACCCCAAAAGCACATTTTAAGGGGTTCATCTTCAAATTATGTTGTCGAAGCTTGTGGAATACGACTTCCAAATCAGCCAAGTGATCAAAACGTTGTTTGGATTTAACCACCAAATCATCTACATAGAATTCAAAAAATTTCCCTAGAAAAGGTTTGAAGATACGATGCATGGCGCGTTGATATGTTGCACCTGCATTCTTTAAACCAAAAGGCATCACCCGGTAACAAAACACACCTTGAGGAGCTCTGAAGGCTGTATATTCCTCATCTTCGGGGGCCATTCGGATCTGATTATATCCAGAATATCCATCCATGAAATAAAGTACTTTATAGCCAGCCGTCGCATCAATTAAGAGTTCTGTAATCGGAACTGGGAAATCATCTTTAGGACAATACCGATTAAGATCTCTGAAATCGATGCAAACCCTAATTTGTCCGTTCTTCTTCTTTACAGGGACAATATTAGCCAACCACTTGGGATATTGAACTTCTCTGACGAAGTTAGCTTTGATAAGCTTATCCACTTCAGCCTCGATTTTGGAAGCATAGGTTGGGTGTGTTCTTCTCGCGGCTTGCTTGAATCCTCGATGTTCTTTTGGCAAACCCAAATGATGGGTGGCAACATCAGGATCAAGGCCAGGCATCTCTGTATAATTCCAAGCAAAAATATATTTATTTTTCTTTAGAAAAGAAATATACATCTCTTGCTCTTCAAGGGTCATGACCGCACTAATTAAAGTGGGGCGTGGATCTTTCTCTATACCCAGATTTACTTCTCTGAGTTCATCCACAGTGGTAGAGATACCCTCTTCAAATGCTGGAGGAGCATCTCTAAGATCTTCCTCTTCCTCTTCATCATGTGTTATTTCTTCCGTTTCTACTTGGAAAGTAGATGAAAAAACGAGATTCTCATGATCATAAGAGATGTCAAAATTTTCACATTTTGAAGAAGAAGCTTCCATTTCCGACCCTATTGATGATAAAGGGTCTTCTTTGGGAAATAAAGAGGAGATGATGGATTGAGAATCGACATCAATATTCACCTCTGGTGTTGCTATAACTTCTTCTGGCCTGATTAGCAAAGTATAGACTTGCTGGATTTCAGCAGACGAAATGAAAACGTCACCACTTATGCTTTCATCACTGCTTGGTAAGTTACCAATTTCTCCCATGTTGTCTGGCTCGATTGCCGTAATTGACATTATGGATCTTTCCATAAGAGTATTTTGATTTGGGCCTATTTTGTCAATTTGACTGATAGGTAACACATAATCTGTACTCACATGTGAAAATGGATTTATTGGAATTTTTTCCAAACCATATGGAGCATTAACTTTGGTAATTTCCTTCATTGTAGATTTTTCTCTTCCCTTCATGTGATAAAATTCTGCCTCAATGTATTGAGACTCACATGTCTTGAACGGGGCCTTATCACCATACAATGTTCCAACTTGACCATCGAAACAGTATTTGAGACATTGATGGTATGATGACAGAATAGCTGCATGCTGATGTATCCAGGGTCTTCCAAGCAAGATATTGAAAGCTGAGTCTTGATCAACAATCATGAAATCCGAATTGGAAACAAGATCTCCAAACTGAGTTCTGAGCGTAACTTCTCCCAGTGGTTCTTGTTCATTTTTATCATATCCTTGCAACATCATGGTAGAAGGAGATAAATCAGATTCCGTGAGGCCCAATCGACGAAGTGTGCGAATGGGCATGAGGTTGACTCCTGAACCATTCTCAATGAAAGCTCTTCGAACATCTATACCATTGACTTTTCCAGATAAGTACAAAGGTTTTATGTGCCCATGCACAACATCATCTTCATCTTTATCAGTAAAAGATATCACTGCATGGCATTCTGCAGGATTATTCTCTATGTGATATATTTCAGCAGCAGCAATTTCAGCTTCAAACTCCTGAGGACTTGACAAAGCTTCGATGAGTGCTTCCCGAAGATCTCTTGACAGATTCAAAGCATCCAAAATTGATAACTTGGCTGGTACTTGGGCCAAGTGTTTCAATATATCATATTTTTGATCTAGAGGTCTGCGTTTCCCAATAGGAATATGTGGTTTAGCAGGTACCTTGGAAGAAGATGCTTTGGAAGCTGATGCATCTTGTATTGAAGCTGGTAACATCCTTGGTTTTGGAAGATTAGACTGATTAGATCCATTTACATGCTGAGATAAAGAAGATGGAACTTTTAATCAGTCTTCCAAAATAACTGTGCCAAAACTGAGTTAGCCATTGGCAGAAGAACTTGCTTGTTCTTTTTGAGCTCGCTGAAGGGATCTACCACGAGTTTCTGCTGCATATACAGTGCTAGCAGGGGTAGAATTAGAGTAGTGGTTTCGGAAAGATCCACGTCTTCCCCTATATCATGAACCTCTAGAACTTCCTCGGGTTCCCTTATTTGATACAGGGAATTCAGGATCATCAAGACTGGAATATGAATCTGTTAATTGAATCATATTAACAGAACCAAAGATTAACTCTTCGTCTGATAAAGACTCTGTCTGGTTAGCCTGTTTAGGCTGTGCCGTTTGGTGGGACGGTGCCCGTGGCTTCGAAGTAGATGGCATGAAATCTGCCAGAGTCAAAGACAATTTAGGATTTGCTACATACTCATCTTCTCCTGATTCCTCTTTCTTCTTTGAATTGCGCTTCCCTTTTGAGGATTTGTCTTTTGATGGAGGCTTTACTGCAGCTTTTGTAGGAGACACAATTGGCTTCTTCAATTGTGTTCGCAAAATGGAATGGGTCCGATTAATTGTCTTTCTGACCATCCAATCATCATATTTTTTTTGCAGTTTTGCTTTTGACTTCCTGCAACTCGCCTCCTTCCTCTGGATCTGTAGCGGTAATACACGCTACATGAGCTGAAGAACCCTTCAATTTGACTTGTCCCAAGTGGACCATCTTTTGCAGGAGGTCTTTAAAGACAAAACACTCCTGAATGGGATGCCCCAACATTTGATGAAAGGGACAATAATTGGGATGGTCTTCATCTCCTTCCTTGTTTGGCCTCTTCGGCACTGGTAATTGAACCAAATTATTTTCCAGAGCTGAAATGAAGTAACCAGGAACTTGCTCACTTCGGAAAGAGTATGTTTTACTCTTCATATCCTCAAATTGTTTTCGTCGTTGATCTTTTTGATCATTTGGACGAAACATCCTTTGTTGTTGGCGTTCAGGAGGTGGAGCCCTTCGAGAAGATGAAGTTTTTGAAGTAGAAATAGGTACAGGTGTCTGTTCAAGCATAACTGTAGCAGTTTCTGCTTTACCCATTCTTCTTCCTGGAGCTGATGGAATTACATGAGAATTAACCCTAGCCTGTATAAGGGAATCTTCAATCCGTTGAGCGATTTATGTAAGGTCTCGAAACCCTCCTGTGTATTTCACAGGGATCAATGGCGTGCATAATTCGTCACGCAAATTTGCCACACAGATTGGCAACAATTCCTCCTGAGGGAGTGCTAAACTCAAGGAATACGTTAATCCCTTCCAACGAGCAATGAAATCAGAGACTCTTTCATTCTCCCTTTGCTTGCAGTTTGTAAGATCGAAAACTATCATTTTTGGCAAAGTTGAGCTAAACTGAAGAAGGAATTTTTGACGAAGATCCTCCCATCCGATGACTGACCGAGATTGCAAGCTTGTATACCAGACAAAAGCTGGTCCTTTCAAGGTTCGCACGAAGCATCTGAGTTTCACTGCTTCTTGCTGCTCTGGAGTTCCCATCATAGGATCACAACAAGACACGTAATGCGTCAAATGTTGTTCAGGGTCGCCTGATCCATTGAAAGTAGGGAAAATAGGGTTTCCAAAACTGGATGGAGGAGAAATTGAATCTACCCATTCAGGGTAAACTTTCTTTTCAGGTTGAACTTGCGCCCTTTTCCGTTCCATAGTTTCTAACAGAGCTGTTAATGACTCAATAGTAGTTATTAACTTTTGAGAAACGTCAGGTTGAACTTGGTTTTGGGTAGGTGCAATGAATGGAGCTTGGACAGACGTGGTGGTTGGTGCTGCAACTGATGGTAGTGCTGCCAACCGTTGTTGCGTTTGACCCGTAGGATTAGACCTCTGTGGGTGTACTGATAAAGGAGGATATTCTTGATCCATCTCAGTAGTTACAACAAATTCCTTTGGCTGTCGGACTTCATAATTCTTAATAAGAAGACTACTCTGAAGTAGTTCTGCATTCAACCTTCTTAATTCTTTCATTTCTTCCTCCTGTTGTGCAAACCTTTTCTCTAATGAGAGCGATTGACCTCCTTCAGAGGAAGGGTGAGAAGTAACCTGATTCTTTCCTTTCCCCTTATTGGATCCTTTTCGGAGAGGGGGAAGTGGGTTACTTGAAGGAATACCCAGATTTTGGGTAACCCTTTGATTACGTGTGTGCACACCTTCTTCATTTAGGTCTGTGTGCGCAACTTCTTGAGTAGGAACCTCTTCGTCTGATCCCTCTGATTGAGACTCATCTGGTGAATCAGCAGCAACAGCATTGATGACATTAATGGATGCATATTGCATGGAATCCTTTCTATCAGCATTTCTGTGATATTGTCTCCTTCCATGTCCATGATGAGACATGGCATTCCGTTGACTTGATCCCTCAGGAATTTCTTGGAGAACCGTCACTTGGAGAGAATCTCCTGACAGCTTGGCTCTTCGTTCCTCTTGAGGCTTATTCCCTAATCGAGAGAATACTGACTTTCTTTGAGGGAGGGATTGAGGATTTGAAAAAGTCCCCAGTCCGGTGGACTGGGGATGTTCCTGCTGCTTCCGCTCAACTCCTCGAATCCCATTTGTTGACTCTGAGGGTTGGGTTAGAGAAGTCCCCAGTCTAGCAAGCTGGGGTGTCTCTTGACATGCTATGTCTGAGATCTTCTTGAAATCTCTCTTGATCATGCGAATCTTAGTTCGGAAATTAGCTGGATGCATTAACCTGTATCCACTTTTATCACCTGGTTCAACAGACCGTTGGATGATTTCCGAAACTTCTGTCATTTTATGACGTGTTTGCTCCAGACGAGAGGCTTTTGCAATATTCTCGCCTGCTTTATGTAGGAGAAATTCAACAACTTGTTCTCTATATACTTGATTTTGAGAGGAACTAGTTGAAGCTTGTTCTTGAGAAAGCTTTTGATTATGAACAAATCCCATTGACTGTGGCCGGCCATGGGCAATAACATTGCATGAGACCATTTTCGGCGGGCTTTGCTGACCGGAAAGCACTGTGAAATGTAGTGCTCCGTGAACACCCCATACTCTGATATGAACATCAGATGGAGCATTGGCAAATAACTGACGCAATTTTCTTAGTGGTCCAAGGCATGAACGTTGAAGGGTTCTCTATTGCTTTTCAGCCTTTGGATACCGAGAGACTGATAGAGATGCCAAATCAATCTGGCGTTGTAACCCTTCTATTATCTTAAGATGATTTTCATATTCATCGTAAGATAATACCTTCTTCTTTAATTGACAAAGAGTTTTCCATATGTTGAGACGAATATCATGGATTCCATCATCCGTCAACATCTTTGGAATGTCGTACTGGGAGTCAGCCAAAGGCCAAAACATGACTAGTACTTCACCTTTTGCCAGTTTTTTCCTCATGTTCAGCATTTCCTCTTTATTATTAAATGAAGATTCTTCTACCTGTTTGGACCAGAGTTGGTGTTTCCTTGTTGCTTCATCGGATTCAACAAGATTGGTAGAGAAATCACTATTCATGCTGGAAGATGAATGACCCAGGGATGGTTCGGAGAATAACCTGAACCCCAGGCTATCTTCTGATGGAGAAAGAGTTTATCCTGCCGATAGTAAAGCATCAGACATGACTGGTTTTACGTTTGCAAGTGCCTCGAGATAGGAGGGCTTTCTCGTCACTACATTGCCTTATGAAAAATTTTCGAGACAACGTGAATCACTACTGCGGAGAGGACTTTCGCAGCGAAGTTCATCCCCATGAGGAGGACCGTCATGATGGGTTACAGCAAAATATGAAATCTCTTGCTCCTTGGTCTTCTGACCACACAGAGGGTTCCTGTGGCTCTCATCTGAAGAAGAAACTTCAAGATTGACCGAATTTTCATGAAGCAAGTCTTCATGAGGAAGTGTCTGTTGAAGACCTTCAGAATTAATGATCCCGTTATTGGGAACTGAGGGAGTAGAATCTTGAATTCCGACAGATAAATGTCTGAGGGCTTCAAGAACTTCAGCATCGAGCAAGGCCTTGTTGAAGATTGGCCTTTGATCTCCTGACTGTGCTGGGCGGATCTTTTTCTTAGATGCCTTCTTACTCGCTTTAGAAACCACTTGATGACGAAAGTGATTGCTCCGAGCAGGTGTATGTGCCTGATCAGGAAATATGGTCAGGTTAGGCTGACGATCTCTACTCAAATCAGGTGTATGTGCATGACTTGGTTGTCCGTATGATATGGGGGAGTATGCCCCATAACCCTCTTGGACTGGAACAAATGTGTGTGTCTGTTCCGGAGTGAATCGTTGATGTGTCACTCCATTGCTAGGGATAGATTTATGTGTCTGTCCCTGAGATGATGCTGAAGCTGTTATGATATCCTGGCAAGCATCCAGAATATGAGCAGGAATTTGCTTCTGCTCTTTCACCATTGAAAAAATATGTTTGGTGACTTCAGCCGCCGGAACGGGGATATACGTCCATTCCGGGCTTGGAGTAGGTGTATGTGCCTGCTCCTGTCCTCCTTTTCCTGTCAGTGAATCCTGTCAGTACTCAATTGTGGAGGCAGAGAGTTGAGTCTGCCTCCTGTTTGTCGTCGGGACTTTTCGAATGACTTCTCCGGGCGCTACCAAGCGAGACTGTTGGTAGGCCTGATTAGTATTAGCAGGTGTATGTGCCTGCTGATTACACTTCGCCAAACGCGGTTGACGAGATCCATCATATGTAGTCAGACGAGCCTGCTGACTAACTGGTGATGTATAAGTAGGTGTATGTTCCTGCCTATGGTACTCCGCCGGAATTGCCTGGCAGGATAGGCTTGATGCTGTTAGACGAGTCTGCTGGACAGGGGAATTAAAACGAACAGGTGTGTATTCCTGCTCGTTGTTTTCCACCAAGTTAGGTTGGTGGACTTCTTCGGAGATGGCAGGGATGACAACCTGCTTATTATTAACCAGATTCCGTCTCTGGCGGTTCATCTTGCCTGCTCGGGTTCGAGGAACCTAAGCTGAATGCCTGGAGTCGGTACCCTCATCATGTTGAGGGCGCACTACCGCACGAGTCTGGCGGCGATTGTTGATGGGAGCCCTTGAGAAGGACTCCTGTCTTTTTGAATTATGGTCCTGCGGGACCTGCTCATTCACTTCCTCAGAGTAAGGGAGTGAATGGAAATTGCGTTCCGGGGATAACGACCCGAAACGGTTGGAGACGGTAGTCAGCACCGCCTGCTTCTTGATTGCTGGCCGCCGTTGTCCGGACGACCAGGTAGAGTTGTTAACTTGGAGGGCTTGACGAGCGGCCTCCAGAGTTGGGATAGTACCGTTGCGACGGTACTCCTTAACCAGTGCATTAGAAACACAGCGTTGAAGACGCTGAGTTGGTGATGTCATCCTCAGAGCGGATGACGTTCCAGCAGGAGTAGCAGCATTGGTTTTCACAGCAGCAGACCTCAGAGTAGAGGTGTTCACAGCAGCAGTATTCACAGGGGTGAATTTAAGGAAAGCCATTTTTGCAGAAGATCTTGAGAAAAGAGTGCATGTTCCATGTAACAGACATAATCAAGATGAATCCGGCCACTGCATCTTTTAGATGAGCACATGTCAATGATTGCTTTGTTGGCCCAAGGGGCCTAACAAATAATAAGAACATCACTTTCACTTGGTTAAGGATTCACGTCGGGTTCACCATTTTTGTTTCGCACGGAATCCGGGGATGACCTCCTCGACGGGAGATTCAAACGTTCCGATCGGTTTCTAACGGGTTTGTTCGTAGAACTGGAAACATCCAATGATTCCACATCCGTTTGGACTTACTTTCCAAAGGCAGGTGCTCATTAGCTTGTGGACTAATAAGGCTTAGGAATTTGCATTGGTCGAGAGGATGGGAGGTCGGACTCATCACACCTTTTTGAGGGGAATTATTGTCTACTCCGGGACTCTCTTTATAGATTTAAGTTATGTTCGTGAATCCTTATTACATTACCAAGTATAAAATGTGCTTTCCTTTAGTTTTAACAATCAATGATTAAATATGCAAGAAATTTAGAGAATCTTTTATATGTATTCGAGGTTCTTCATCAATAGAGAATCATCTATATCTGTTTAGAGATTCTTGGTCAATGGTATCCTTCAAAACATTTATATAAAAGTCTCTTGGTCATTATGATGACCAGGCTGGTTTTAAAGCCACTCAGTGGGGCACTTGAAGTTTATCTTCATTCAGAAGGACAGAGATTATTTCAAAGTTGGGATCGAACCCATAAATGGGCTACCTACGTATCCTTTGTTTTGGAAAAGGAATCAGAACCCACGTAGTTCGAGAAATGGAGTATGATGTTTATGATTGATGGCTCAAAGATGAATGTCATAATTACTTTTACACTCTAAGCTCACGTGAGTCATGCTCGGTGTGAGAAACAAGAGGTATTGGTAAAATTTAGACAATTGTGCCATGAAAGATGCAATCATATGAATTTGTTTGGGGCTTATGTATGGATGACTGCCCAGATAGATGAAGGTTTAGGATTTTCTTTTAGGGAGAAAATTCATGAACAAGGTCCATAAAGTTATATGTGCTTCATGGAGATTTGAACACTCTAATCTCGGGGCTTACTCCTAAGGAGGATGCCCAAGTTAGGAGGGGACTTATGATTGGGTTTTACTCCTGAAAAGGAAACCCAAATCAAAGGTAAATTATGACTGGTTAAGAGAAATTTAAGGGGACTTGGGGCTTTATTCCTGAAAAGGAGACCCAAGGTTATGACTGAGTCTTTATTCCTGAAAAGGAGACCCAGGTTAGGGGACTTGGGGCTTATTCTTTAAAAGGAAGCCCAAGGTTATGACTGAGTCTTTATTCCTGAAAAGGAGACCCAGGTTAGGGGACTTGGGGCTTATTCTTTAAAAGGAAGCCCAAGGTTATGACTGAGTCTTATTCCTGAAAAAGGAGACCCAGGTTAGGGATTAAGGTTTGGGGCTTACTCCTGAGGAGGATACCCATATTTGAGGTTGGGGCTTATTCTTAAGAAAGATGCCCACGATTAAAGGACTTGATTGGGGCTTACTCCTAAGGAGGATGCCCAAGATTGGGAACTTTAAGAATTTGGGGTTTACTCCTGAGGAAGATGCCTAGATTAAAGGTATCGATTGGGGCTTACTCCTGAGGAGGATTCCCAGATTAAAGGTTTTAATTGGGGCTTACTCCTGAGGAGGATGCCCAGATTAAAGGTTTTATAACTGGGGATTATTCCTGAAAAGGAGACCCAGGTTAAGATTCTCTCATCTTAAAGGATGAGGTTGAATGAATGAACTCTCCGTATTTTAGTGACATAAGGATATTTAAATCACTAGACTTTGAGAGAGATTCCACAGAATTCCTTTCAGATAAGAAAGCCAAATCAAGAAATCATGCCATAAATGGCTTTGAAGAGTGTCTTGAAGACTGAATCTTGAAAAGGAAAGGTGAAATGGCTTAAGAGGGGTAAAAATGGGCAAGATGGGCACCCAAAAAGATAGGGGCGCGCAAGTCTTGCAAGGCGCGCAAGTCTTCCGTGGGCGCGCAAGTATTGGTCGCGCAGGTATACCTGCGCGATACATAGTGTACTTGCGCGATTTTCAACCAGCATTGAAATACTTGAGCGACTCTTTTTTAAACCCTTTAGAATGTTCTTGAGGTTCTTCCAGAAAGGGGACGTGCAAGTTATATTGAAGGAAATAAGTCTGCGCGCAAGTGTTTGATAAGTTTCAACACTTAGGCCTTCCTCCTTCTCTTTAAATCTTCCGTTCTAGGTATAAAATTACCTTAGAAGTGTTCCGGAAGCTTTGAGAAGAGACTTGGGCATCGGGAGCTTCAATCCGAGTTTCTGAAAAAAGATCCTCTCGAATGGGGGGCCCATAGGGTCTATTTATAGGAAAAAGAAGACCCTGGGCGGTTACCGGGCGGTTACCGGGAGGTTATCACTTAGGTCGCGCAAGTCACTTGCACGACCATAAGGCGTCGCGCAAGTACTTGCACGACCACTAGGCGACGCGCAAGTGTACTTGCGCGACCATGAGGGAACTTGCGCGACCTTTGGGAAATGTTCTCCTTGTTCATCCCTTTGTCGATTTTTGATGTTTCTTCAAAGGATGAATCACTTTTTGCTTAGATATTCCTCTTTTCCGATCTTTAGATTCTGTGACGAAAGGAGCGTCAACAGATGCGTTTACTAAATGTCAAAAGGGAATGTTTTTTTGTCGTGCGTAAGCGGCGACAACGACTTCTCCATCGCCGTGACCATTATTTGAGTTTCGGCTTCCTCTACAAGCCATAACTTTTTTGAATGAAAAATAAATACCATATTTCACTTTTATTTTATTTTTTTATTGAAAATGGTTTTCATAATGTTTTTATTATATCAATGTGTTGTATTTATATCTTGTGATTGAAGTGTGGAAATGTTATGTTTCCTTTATGCATGTTTTATGTGATACGATTATGTTATGGTTCTTGGGAATTATTATGAAGACGGGTGGTTCCGTGATAAACTAAGGGTGGGTGAGCCCGATATAGCTCTCCAATGTATTGGGTAACGTGAAGGAGTTAAACGTTAAGGTTTCTCTGAAGATATTTTGGGAATATACTGTGATGGGTATTCCAAACGTAACCAAGAGGGTTACTCCCTACGTAAGAATGTTATGAATGCCTCAAGTTACCTTTATGTCTTATGATTTATATGATTTATTCATAATTTGATGAGGTATGTTAAAGTGATTATGCTTTACGAGTAAAGTATGATTTCATACATGGAATAATGTCTTCATTTCGTACTTTTATATCCCATACTGAACGTTTTATGCTCATCCCAAGTTTTTGAAATGTTTTTCACAGGTCAAGGGAAAGGTACATGATGTGATGATAGGGTCAAGGAAGTGTCATGAAATAATCCATGTTTTGTTTTAAATATGTTTCCATTGATGGGAAAAAGAATACTATCTTTTATGTAACCTCTTTTTTTAAATGTGAAATATAATGCATGTTTTATAATATAATTCTCTAAAACTCTAAACCTGAAAAGATCCTCTACGTGAATTATTAATTTAATTCAATAATAAGTAATGTTTATAGCCGGGTCCTTATATAAATAGTTACAAATAATAAAATACTAGGTGTTTCAATTTTAAAAGTATATATATAGGAAAATGGTTATGAGAATAATAAAAAAACATGTTTCATGTATACAAATTTCAAAATTGAAATACCTACTGAAATGGATTTTTTGTTTTTTCTCAAATCACATATGTATTAATTTGTAATAATGATCACTATAATTTACATTTTTGAACATTATATGATATGAAAATATTATATTTTAATTCAGGAATCTTTGAATATATGAAATTATCGTTATTATATAACATATAAAGTAGATTAGACATTATCTTTGGAGACGGACTTTGTTTGTGCATCCATGACACAACTGTGTCAGTAACACATCTTCCTATATTTGGTACACACCATGATCTACAAATTGATTTTATGAAATCGGAAAAAAAATTTATTAGAAAATATAAAATTTAATATTATTCCTAGGGGTGTCTTTGTCAATTATATAGGGAACTCTTAATAAATGATACAAAACCCATGGTCCTAGATCCGAAGAAAAAAATGAAAACCTATACATTTTCAGATATAAACATTATGAATATGAAAAATTTATCACCAAACAATAAGAGGACACATAAATGAGAAATATCAAATATCAAATGTTATCAAATTTGTGTTTTGTTTAATTTTTAGATAATTGAGAAAAACTCTTAAAAATTAATAACCATTTATTTAAATGATAATTTCTCCACCATATCTTAGATTTTATAACTTCACATTATATTTTCGTCATGAAACATATGAAACCCTCTAAGAAATAATTCATTCATCACCATTTTATATATTCTTGGAAAATGAAATCATATATTGGATGAGTTTAAATTCGCAATAAGGGTAAAAATATGATTTATCAATTGATTTTAATCACTGAGAAGAGAATAATGACATAATAAATGTTCATGATTATAACATAAGAATATTCATACATATAAAAATTTGTATACTAATGAATGAAAACATAGAAAAATGTTTTACCAAATTAAAATATCCTAAAATTCATTAATAATAACCCATGTGATATAAATAATGAAAAACATAAACATTTATAAACAACATCATTAATAAAGAAAAATATTAGTATATATGAATATTTTCTTTAAAAATCATTTTATACCATAACTAAAATTATTTGATCCCATTTAAATCTCTAGTACAAGTCCTTCGATTATTACATGTTACTATAATATCTAGGAGTGTGTGATTACCCACTGCATATGATCAATGTCTACACTCACACATCGTATAAGATATATCGGGCTGACCTAAAACTATTTGCACACACCCATAGTCCTAAATAATATATAAGTACCATTCCAGAATAATGTATATAGAAATTTAATTTTATAATAAACTTATATAGAAATGTATTATTGTAAAAAAACTAATTAACATGATTATTTGAAATGGTTTCCCTAATAATATCATTAAAACATAATTAACATGTTGGAATGAAAAGAGTTTCATAAAAATATCACTAAAACAATTTTAAGAAATCGAATTGAAATGATTCCATAATATTCTATTTGAGTATTTATTAAACCATTGAAAATAAATCAGTTCAATAAAGTTTTATTGATACATGATTATCCCACAAAAATGAAATTCATTAAATAATAATATCATCAATCAATCATAATCCATCTAGTGAAATATTGATGATGGTATCATCACACCAAATCCCCATTGTATCATATTTCACATCAAGAGTGGTCAGTTTTGGTTAATTGATATACCAATAAATCTTCATTAAAAATATTCTATTAGAAATTATTATTTCAATTTTCGGTAACGTCAAAATAATTAATCAAACATGTAAAATGATTTTAAAATGTTATATTGAATATTTCTTGAGTATAAAATATCATCCATTTTGAAAACACTAATTTAAAATAAAATCTATTATAAAATTTCAATAAAAAAATATCCTCTAAAAAACATAAAAATGGAGGCCTTAATCATTTAATAGTAAATATATTCGAATGTTCAATTCATGATTAATTCAAAAGAAATGATTATGTTCATATTTTGGTATGAAAATTTTAAAAGTTAATTTTTCGAAAAAATAGAAGGACGTTTGGTTTTAGAATTTTTAATTAAAAATAAAATATTGGGTATATATGAAATTAAAAATTCATATTAAATATCTTTTGAAAAATATTTTTAAATATTTTTTGAAAATATTCATATTAGAATTAAAATACTATGGATGTAATAGAAGATAAGAGATCATTATCACATACAAATGACTTCTTTATTTGTTAAATAAATATTTTGGGATATGGGAATTAAATATATTAATGCCATTAAAAACTATAGTAAATGAATATATATATGGTTGATTAATTTTATATAATATTATTTCCTCCAATATAACCACAATCAAAGACAATCATGAAGGATAAAAGAATTCTTTATAATGAATTTTCCACATTGGTTACTTTTCAACAGTATTCCCAAAGAAAGAAAAACATGAAGTGGAAAATTAAATGTAATATAAATAATTATATTCATTAAATTACATTCCAATGGGTTAGTAGATATCTGTCATAAATTTATATAGCTATGTGACATTACAATATTACTCATTCAATGGATATTGTGGAAAAACCATTATAGATTTCATAATATATAGATGAAAACATCATGAAATGGAAAACATCATATAGATTTTTAAATCTCAATTAGTTTAATTACAATTTTCATAACATTCATTTATGGGTTGTATATACAACACAATTAAATAGTGAATATAGCATATGTCTCAAATAAATAATTTGAGGAGATAAATACACCATAACATTATTACATACATTCCATGTGTTTCTTTCATCATCCATATAACTATCTTGTAAGAATTATTTCATTACATAATAACATTTATTGGGATTAATATCATATACTTAATTAATTTAATTTATTTAAATTAATGAAACACATAAATGTATAAGTAGTTATGTCCAACTCAGGTATTTTGAGGATGTGTTTATGGTTATATCAAAATGGATTGGGTCTTTAGTTGTAGTGAATGATGTAATTATTTCACCATATCCAAAATAATAATCTTGTCATATATACCATATTATTACAAAATATATTCAATAAATCAAATAATGAAATTTGGATATTTAAATTGATGTATTATAAAATCATGGAGATGGTTTGCAATACGTACACATGAGTAACATTTACATTCCTCATTGATCATTATTGAATGATAACAACATTTTAGTATGTTTTTTATAACTGGGTGGTCATTGATGAAGTGAAGAAGAGAGGATGGGGGTGTCTATTAATATGTCAAGTTAGTGGCATAATTTTCCTTTTTAAATTTTTTTGTCGTTGTGCCCATTTGTTTAATTATAAATGATCCAAAATAGATCTTTGTCAATATATTACCATTATATGGTATATATATGTCAAAAATAATTTATAGACATGTTTTAAATCATTTTGACCAGTAATGTTTTTTAACCCCCAATAATCCTTTGTTATCATAACAGAGGTAAATAATTCCTTTTATATTTATTAATTATCAAAATTAAAATATTTAAAAATTATTAGATAATATAAGTTATTCATTTTTAATATATTTAATCAATTTTTCAATTAAAATTAACCCATATATAATAATTCATTTAATATTAATCATGTAATAACAATGAAAATACAGGTTTTCATATACTGTATTCATCATGAAAAATATGGTTTCACCTTAAATATTCTGTTAATAATTATCATATCATGATTATATAATATATAAATTTAATTTAATAAATTCCTCATTGGAGATAATTTTAATAAATTTAAAATAAAAAATATAATGCATTTTTCAATAGTTTTCAATAAAAGCCTCTTTTGAGTCCAAAAAATAAACATGTACTAAAACACATTATAAATATGGTAAAAATGAAATAATGGGGATTAAATAATAAATTTTATTATTAATTAAAACAAATTCATTTTAAAAACAAAATTCCACTGTTAAATTTAAATAATAAATTTAAATGAGATTTCATTTTTACAAAAATTTGTAAATTTTCACTATTAATTGAAAAAAAATTATTTTCTTAAAAATTAATAAAAAAATATGATGGTTATTTTTCATATTATAATTTCAATAATTATATTCATTTTTTTAATCAAATTTCAAAATTTTCAAATAGATAATTATAATTATTTTCCAGAATAAAACAAAAAAAAATTGAAAAAAATGATATTGACTTTAAATATAACATTATTAAAAATATAAGTATTCATTACAAAAATTAATAGATAATTTCCTTTGAATGAGAAATATAAATATATAAATATAAATTTTTTCATTTATGTAATATTTTTAGAAGGCATTGGATAAAAATAAATCAATTTTTATTCCTAAAAATATATATTCTTCTAAAAATATGTTTCATTATATATTGAAAATTTATTTTCAAACTAGTTTTTCCAATTATGGAAAAAATATTTTAATCAAAGAAAATAATTCTTTATATAAACATGAAAAACTGTTGTAGTGTTTTTTTTGAAACATTTCTAATAAAAATAATTTTACAATGATTAGTGGAAAATAATTTTTTATTAAAAAATTAATTTTGATTAAATGATTTACAAAACAGATTATAACATCGGTTATGTTAATAACAGACATTAAAAACCAGTCATCCAAATGTTTTTCTGGTCGGTTAAATTATAACCGATGCGAAAACATATATACTACATCAATTATTAAATAACAGTTTCAAAAACATATTTCATTCCATTTATTACATTAGTTATCAAATAAATGATGCAAAAACCAATTTGCATTCCATTTAATACGTCAGTTAAGAAATAACTGTCATGAAAACACATTCACATGCATTTGATACATCAATTTTAAAATAACATATTTTAAAAACCCATAAACAAGCATTTTTTATGTCGGTTTTCAAATAATCAACGTAAAAATCAATTTTATTTATAAAATAATTCAACAACAATAATTCCTTGTAAAATAAAACCTGAAATAGACTAAAAACAGAACAAAACCAGACAGAAACCATCCCACCCCACTAGAAAACACTCCCACACCCATGGAAATCCCCCTGCACCCCACTGGACACCCCCACACCAGGAAAGACCCCCACCCTCTTAGAAATCCCCTAGCCTCTAGGACACCCTCCCACCCCCATTGACACCCCAGACACCCCACCCACTTTCCTAGACAACCCTCCTAGAAACCCTCCCACCCCCATGGACACCTTGGACACCCCCACCCCACTGGACAACCCCCACTCCCCTAGAAAGCCCCACCCCACTAGACACCCTCCCACACACCCCTAGACAGCCCCCCACCGTCCTGGACAACCCCCACCCTCCTGGACACCCACCTAAACTCATGGACACCCCAGACACCCCCACCCCCAAACCCCTAGAAACCCCCTGGACAACCCCCTCCTAGACAGCCCCTCTCCCCTAGACAACCCTCCACCGTCCTGGACACCCTCCCACCCCCATGGACAAACTAGACACCCCAACCCCACTAGAAAGCCCTCCCACGCCCCTGGAAACCACCCCCACCCCACTAGACAGCCCCCCCCCATGAAACCATCATGGATATCCCCCACTCCCCTAGATATTCCTACCACCCTCCTAGAAACCCTCCCACCCCATGGACACCCTTGGCACCCCCATCCCAATAGACAACCCCCACTCCTCTAAAACCCCCCCCCCCCCCACACCCTCTAGGATGGCCCCACCATCCTGGACGCCCTCCAACCCTTTTGACACCCTGGAATCCCCCACCGCACAGGAGACACCCCAGAACCCCTAGAACCAGTCCCCCCCCCCACTAGACACCCCACCCCATGCATACCCCTGGAAACCCCCCCCCCCACCCCACCGCTCCTGGAAATCCCCCCCACTCCCATGGATAGCCCTCCATCCTCTTGGACACCCTCCCATCACCATGGACACCCTGGACACCCCCCACACCATAGGACATCCCTCCTACAACCCTGGACACCCCCTTCCCACTGGACAACACCCCCCCCCCCACTCCGGGACAGCCCCCACTCATCTGGACAGCCCTCCCACCCTCATGGACACCCCACACCCTTAGATATCCCTCCACTCTCCTAGAATCCCCCACCCCTCTGGAAAACCCCCACCCCCACAGCCCTGGACACCCCCTAGATAGCACCCTCTCTCCTGGACATCCCCCAGCCTCTTGGATAGCCTCCCACCCCCATGGAAACTCCGAACACCCCCCCCCCCCAACTGAAAAAACCCATGGATACCCCCCAGACAACCCCCCAAACCTCATGGACAACCACCAGTCCCCTGGAAAACCCTCCACCCTCCGATACCCCCCCCCCCCCACACCATGGACACCCTGGACACCCCCACAACAATGGACATCCCTCCCATTCCACTAACCCCCCCCCCCCCCCCCCCCCCGCACTCTTGGACATCTCCCACTCCCCTGGACATCCCTCCCACCCTCCTAGACACCCTCCCACCCACATGGACACCCTAGATACCCCAACCCACTGTACTTCCCCAACTCCCTTGAACCCCCCCCACCCTCCTACATAGCCCCCACCCTCCTGGACACCCTCCCCCCATAGAGACCCCATACACCCCCACTACCCTGGATAGCCCTCTCACCCTCCTAGACAACCTCCCACCCCCATGGACACCCTAGACACCCCCACCCCACCCCACTAGACACCCCCAGTACCCTAGAAACACCTACCCCACTGGACACCACCCCACACCTCTAGACACCCCTAGATAGCCACCCCCACCCTCTTGTACATCACCCACCCTTCTAAACACCCTCCCACCCACATGGACACCACGAACTACCCAACCCCACATGATAACCCTCCCACACCCTTGGACCTCCCTCCCCCCACACCCCTCTTGGATTTCCCCCACTCCCCTAGACATCCCTCCACCCTCCTGGACACCCATCCACCCCCATGGACACCCTATACACCCCAACACACGAGACATCCCTCCCACACCCTTATAACACCCCACCCCACTAGATAGCCCCCACCCCTCATAGGCATCCCCCAACTCCCATGGACAGCCCTCCCACCCTCCTAGACACCTTCCCACCCCCATGGACACTCTAGACACCCCCAAACCTCTAGATAGGCCCCCACACCCCTGGAAAACCCCCACCCTACACCCCTGGACACCCCATAGATAGCCTCCACCCTCCTAGGCATGCCCCACCCTCCTAGACACCCTCCCACCCATATTGACACCCCATAAACCCTCACCCACGACACTAGAAAACCATCCAACAACCATGAACCCCCCCCCCCCCCCCCGCCTGCACCATACAAGACACCCCCACACTCTTGGATACCCCCTAGACAGCCCCCACCCCTCCCGGATAGCCCCCACTACCCTAGACAGCCCTCCACCCTCTTGGACACCCTCCTACCCGTAGGGACACACTAGACACCCCCACACTTGTAGAACCCCCCCAACCCACCCCTACTAGATAGACCCCCACTCCTTTGGATGACCCTCCCACCCTCCTAGACACCCTCCCACATGCATGGAAACCATAGACACCACCACCCAAATGGACAACCCCCACTCCCTTGAAACCCCCTCCCCACCCCATTGGACAACCCACCCCTGGACAACCACCCCACCCTCCTGGACATCCCCCACCCTATTGGACACACTCCCACCCCCAAGGAAATTCCGAGCACCCCCCACACCCTTGGACATCCCTCACACCCTCCTAGACACCTTCCCACACCCATGGAAACCCCCACCCCACTGGACTACTGTAACACCCCAAGATTTTATGAAAAATATTCTTTTTAATTTCATGTCTTGTGTTGTACGCTACACCAAAAGGATCCTGCACAACGTGCATCCTTGACTTTCCTTGAATTACACGCAATCACGACCTTCCTCGATAGCGTGTGTAGTACGCAATACCGAGTTTCACTAAACAACGATATACTATCAAAAGATTATTAAAACTAGCCGTTATGAATAGTAATAACCACTTTTTGAAAATTTGTAAATTTTATTTTTAAAAATTGACTTCATTTTTGGATTCGGAATATTAAAATTAGCTTAGGGTGAAATTTTGGTACTTTTCAGATAACTTTCATATTCTGATGAATAGTGAAAATTACTAAATTTTAATTAAAAACAACTTTTTTAATAGAAATAATTAATAGTGATAAATTATTAATTTTAGTGGTTTTAAAGAATATTTAGAAAATATTTTTACAATTTAATACAATGTTGGTCATTGGATGTAATTTCACATTTAAACCAGACATAAAGAAGTGTCAGTCTTTTGATAGTTATTATCTCTCAAAAACACGCTATTTGTTTTGACGACGGGAATTAATTTTTAAATTAATTAACGTAACTGATATGTTTTGAATTTGGTAAAATAGACGTCATTTTTGAATTCATAATATCAAATATAGCTTAGGCCTATTTTTTTGTATTTTTCTGGAAACGTTCATTTTTGATGAATAGTGAAACCACAAAGTGGAAGTTAAAAAAAACTGAATTTTTCATAAAACTTAATTTTACCGCTTTTGTGAGTGGAATTTCGAAAACTCGAGAGACACGGTTAATATCAAGGACTAAAATGTGGTTCAATGAGATGAAAATAATTTTTGGTGAATAGTAACTTTTGACTTTTTTTTACCACGGTTAAAAGTAAATAGGGTAATTAAGGGTAAATATGATATTATTATTACCCTAACACAAGTCCTAATTCTATTGGATAAGTGTAATTCGTTCAAAAAAAACCTTAGGAATAAAATATGACCATTTAAGCCCACTTGGATTAGATTTGGACATTTATTATTAATTTATTTAAAGAAGGGTTAAAATAGTTAAAATCAATGTTTAATAAGTAAATCATTTTTAATATATGGTTATACATAAGATAAATTCGACTATAAATATTAATTAGAAATATAAAAATATTTCCTACATAATGATAATTTATTTGTAATTTTTAGACATTCAATAATTTAATTTATTTATGACACAACGATGATGCAGTAATTACCTTTTTAAGAAAATATTAACATAATTGATGTTATAAATGCCCAAATAAATGTAATTTGAGACTTTTTATGACTTACACTAATTTTATAGGTTACTATGACATGTTATTGTTGATATAAGTAACTTTATTCGAACTTATCATTCTGTTATAAATTTCATAAAAATCATGTACCAAATAGTGCCAAATTGACATAAATTAGTTTTTAAAACAAATATTATATTATTAATTGTTATTTTATTCCTAAAAATATAAGGTTCGGGCAAATGACTTAGATAAGGTTATATATATTAATAATAAACAACTTGGGGTTCGTTTGGCTTCTTATAGTATGTTTATTAACCTTATAGTGTAAGAACACAAGAAGACACGGTAAAAGTAAAATTATTTAACTTAATGTTAAATCTAATTGATAAGGTTAAAATAATAACCTAAACTTGTCTGAATTATATTGGATGAGAGGCTTTGGATCCATCCCCACCTTAGCCTCTAAATAAATCGATTTGGAGCTATTTAAAACCGACGTTGACTTTATAATAAAATAATATTTTTAGTTATTCCAAAGGTGCCCCTCTCCTCCCTTATAAAAGGGCACCTCCTCCCTCTCCTCCTCACACCAATTTTAGCATTCAAGCTCGGCCAAACCCTGCCAAAATATCTTCTCCACTTCCCTAGTATGATCCTAGAGGTCCTGGTCTTCTTCAAAGACCATCCTTAGTTCTTTAAGTGGAGGTTAAGAGAAGGTGTGTCAAAAAGAGGTAATATCCATTACCGATCTTTTTCAATTTCTTTCTTCTTCAACTTCTTCTTCTTTAGTTGTTTCATGATAAAGTAATAGCATCAGTATTTCTTATATACTGATATGTTATTATAAGTATGAAACAACCCTATTTTACCATCTATCCATCCTACGGAAAAAGAAATCACCGCGCGTGCGTACCTACGGAATATCGTCTCCACACCGTGGCGTAATCTATTTTCCACCACCCCCTTACTTGGATGGGTATAATGGTGTAAATAATAAATATATATTATTATTGTAAATTGATATTGATTCTGAAATAGTATACATACACTTCAATACAATTCCACGATCATGAGAATGATATCATCGCTCGTGCGTACGTACGGACTACCGTCTCCACGAAGCGATGAGATTCATTCTCCACGTTAACCATTCATGGATGACTATAAAGTATATATAATAAGTACTAATGAAATATATGACATAAAAATGATACTGGATTTATGTGTATATATATGTATGTCATATACTTAATTCCATTCAACTCAATAAGGAAACGAAAACAACGTTCATGCGTACGTACGGACTACCGTCTCCATGAACGGTGTATTTATTTCCATTTACTAATTTATTATATATATGTATATTCAGAATATATATTATATATAAATCATGTTTTATATTCTGGAATTAAGTAATTATGATCTAAGAAATCATATGAATAATTACAAGTCAAAACACAGACGACAAATGAAACAATTTTACCCAAAATGCTCTTTAACATGGAATTTACAAAAGAACAGGTAATATAAAGTCATAAGTGAACCATATATGATATCATAACAATGAATATTATTCTGTAATAAGTTAATGACATTATTTAAATCATTATACAGGAGGTTTGGATACGTACAAAGCATATCAGACATAAGGTAAGGGAAAATATCACAATCTCAATTTTATCCGAGATTGTTTATACTTTGGTATTTACTGGGGTGTATTTTATCGTCCACATCCATGTTTCC
Organism: Viscum album; assembly: GCA_963277665.1. NCBI lineage: Eukaryota > Viridiplantae > Streptophyta > Magnoliopsida > Santalales > Viscaceae > Viscum > Viscum album. The sequence continues at coordinate 1,187,384,887 of OY728122.1, forward strand.
TCAATATGTAATATTTATATCCTTATACAATAGTTTATATCCAATTTTACCCTTCGGGGAGTTTTTAGTAAAATATATGAAAGGAATCTTTGTCGTTTTTCGTACGAGGTACTTTTTGACTTTTCCGACAAAAGTACGAAGAATACTTTTTTAACATATACGGCATGAATGGATTTTTAAATCATTATTTCCAAGAAGCTTCCTTTACAAGTTTTCAAGTTTATTTTTTAATCAACTTATTTTAGTTTAAAATTGTATGACATGTTAAGAAAGGAAAAATGTTTTTGAAGTTGAAATGATATTTTCCTAAATAATGGAGTTCAAGTGTTTTATCAAAATTATTTTCCATCTAAGATAATATAGGGTTATGTTTCTATCCCTATTATTACATTGATTTGATTATGTTATGATGGAATTATTTTTATGAATCCCTTTATCTTATATGAATTGTTTTATGATGTCATGTGGTTTAAGAATCCCATTTTTATTACATGGGTTATGCAATGCTGTTTGATTTATGATTTTGTGGCACACATAAGAATGGTATCATTATGAGATGGGTGGGAACTATATCTCCCTCCAATGAATTGGGTAAAGATTTTATATCTCATGAGATAGACATGGCTGGAACGGTAGGTTATACCGTTTCAGTGAAACAGATCTGAAACGAGGGTGACTCGATTCAGAAATGGACTTTGTCCACTAAGATAGTCTTGGCAATTAGTCTTGACTAATAAGACATGATTCTCTATGATTATGTGTGTATTCCACAATGTTTCATGTTTTATGTTATGATTATTGGGATTTCATTTCACTACAATGATTTATCCCATGTTATGAATTTATGCTCTCTTTTGCAGGTCAATATTTCCGAAATGTTATGTTCTTATGAAAATGTTGTGATTGATATTTCTTTTTTTTACCATTACTGAGCATTTGAGCTCACCCTTTTATGTTTTCTTTTCCCCAGGATAAAAAGAATGGTTTTAGGTAAAAAAAGGAAGATCTTTATGGGAGATGTTGAAGATCTTTCACCACGATTAGAAGATTATATTCTGAGTTTCCAAAGACACTGAACTATTACGATCCTTGTGTGTGTGTTTTTATTATGTACTATGTTTTCCGAAAAAGTAATGTAATGTCCATGTACATCAAGCTTCGGGTATCTAGAGTTGGTAGCAGAGGAAAGGTTTAGTCAACCTTTGGAAACTAGGATGCAAGAACTTTAGTGAGATTCCTAGAGATATTTCTAAGGTATGTCTAGGATTGTCACTAAGGTTAAGTATACGTATAGGTTATAGTCCTAGAATTGCGCTAACGATCTTAGAATTTAACCTAAGATGTTAGATATTGAAGGTACTCCCCATTTATTATGTTGTTTTTCCTAGCATGTTTTTTTCCTCTCACACTATTCTTTTTGGGTATTAGAAAATGGCTGGAAACAAGATGATTCACAATAATGGAGGATATGATGGACAATGGAATGATATTCTTCATGAGCAACCAAATGAAATAGGATTTGGAAGTCCAAACATCATTATTATGCCGAATCAGCAATCTCATAATATGATCAATAAAGTAAAATTTGGTAAGTTTCCTTACTCGGCTAATAAGAGAAAGATGGAGTTTCATGATGATCATAGAGGAAAGAAATTTCAATTTCCCCTATGTAAATCATGGGGGAAGAGGCATCAAGGAGAATGTTTCAAAGGAACTGGATGATGCTTTGGGTGTGGAAAAGAAGGACACAAAGCCAGTAAGTGCAAAAGAAAAGGTTCAGTTAACACCAGGGATGAGGATAATGGTATTGCTATGACATCAACAATGGTTAACTGTTTTAAATGTGGAATGTATGGGCATTATGCAAACCAATTCCCTAAGGGAAAGTCTCATGAAGAGAATCAGTATTGTCGTATGGGTAGTATTTATGTGGATGATGATGAAGAGACTACAAATGATATGTGAGATGAAAGAATTGTTGAAACTCGGTCAATGGTTTAAGAATGTAGTGGAATGATTACATGTTTATCAAGTGTAATGTTGTATAAGTAATCTCATGGTACTATGGAATAAAGAGACATCTAAGGATTGTTACACTGTTGTATTTCCTTAAGTTTTGAATGTATGTGATGAATGGTACTAGTATTTTTGGAAAGTAGATGATATGCGTATAATGAAGGGATAAGGAGAAAATTAAATGTTTGATAGTATTCATGAGCTCATGACTGATATAAAGAGAAGGTTATATCATGGTTTGACTATATAGAAGTTTTGGATTTTGGTATGTGGAAGGAGTTAACTTTTGACAGCATTCATGTTTTCACTATGGTTTAATGGGTATTCATTTTTCAAGAGAATACATGATTACGGTATTCACATGATTGGAATGTGACCAACAAGATAATGGGGGATAAATGATGGTTGGTTGATGACATTTCAAGTAATCATTTTCTTTATACTATGAGCTTAGACCGAAGTATTTTAGATAATCCTAAAGATTGGAATGTATTATGTTGGACATAAGTTAGGATAGAACTTTTTTCGATATTATTGATGGGATGTTATAGTAATATAGCTTTAGAAAAAAGACAACCTGCAGGATGGGCGACATCCCATCGCGTCGGACAAGGCTGTCGGAATCGAACCAACAAACGAAGTGTGACTGGCCTTTATCGCCTACCACTGGCATACAGGAAGTCCCTGTTTAGTAGAAACTAGTTTTATTTTATTATGCGGTATGATATATGAAGTATAGGTTCATTCTTGGAATCATATACGATTAACCTCACCATAGATGGACTTTTGTATATTTGATAACTTTTGCTAACCTTTTGTTTGAAACAGATGGAATGACCCATAATTCTATCACATGATTAATTAACAATTCATTAATAACAAATTCAACTTCATTTGTTTAAGAGATGAAGTGGAAATTGCTCAAAGTACGAACAACAGTGAGATTGTACCAAAATAAAGTAAGTATTTATTCTAATTCAAATTCTTCAACTTTAGGGAAATGATTTTGAAAATCAAGAATGTTGTCCTAGTGATCTTATATCCGATGAATCAAATGGTACCTTAGATCATCACAAATTTATGGCTTTGTGATTGCTGGCTTTTCCATAGCCATGTTCTCTACCACTCTCCATCAGAACATGATGGTTAGATTTCTCTTCCATATCCATATTTTCACCTAAGTGGAAACCCAGTGATTAGTTTATTTGGGTAACTGTTACATTTCATACTTTTGTTTTTAAAGATTGTTTTTGGTATTCCTTTTTACTATGTGGGTTTCTATTAAAGAAACTTTCGAATAGTAAACCATTTATAACCCCGATGAATTTCGAGGGCGAAATTCATTTTAAGGGGGGTAGAATGTAACACCCCAAGATTTTATGAAAAATATTCTTTTTAATCTCATGTCTTGTGTTGTACGCTACACCAAAAGGAGCTTGCACAACGTGAATCCTTGACTTTCCTTGCATTACACGCAATCACGACCTTCCTCGATAGCGTGTGTAGTACGCAATACCGAGTTTCACTAAACAACGGTATACTATTAAAATATTATTAAAACTAGCCGTTATGAATAGTAATAACAACTTTTTAAAAATTTGTAAATTTTATTTTTCACAATGGACTTCATTTTTGGATTTGGAATATTAAAATTAGCTTAGGGTGAAATTTTGGTACTTTTCGGATAACTTTCATATTCTGATGAATAGTGAAAATTACTAAATTTTAATTAAAAACAACTTTTTTAATAGAAATAATTAATAGTGATAAATTATTAATTTGAGTGGTTTTAAAGTATATTTAGAATATATTTTTACAATTTAATACAATGTTGGTCATTGGATGTAATTTCACATTTAAACAAGACATAAACAAGTGTCAATCTTTTGATAGTTATTATCTCTCAAAAACACGCTATTTGTTTGGACGACGGGAATTAATTTTTAAATTAATTAATGTAACTGATATGTTTTAAATTTGGTAAAATAGACGTCATTTTTGAATTCATAATATCAAATATACCTTAGGCCTAATATTTTGTATTTTTCTGGAAACGTTCATTTTTTGATGAATAGTGAAACCACTAAGTGGTAGTTAAAAAAAACTGAATTTTTCATAAAACTTAATTTTAACACTTCTGTGAGTGGAATTTTGAAAATCCGAGAGACACGGTTAATATCAAGGACTAAAATTTGGTTCAATGAGATTAAAATAATTTTTGGTGAATAGTAACTTTTGACTTTGTTTTACCACGGTTAAAAGTAAATAGGGTAATTAAGGGTAAAAATGATATTATTATTACCCTAACACATGTCCTAATTCTATTGTATAAGTTTAATTCGACCGAAAACAACCTTAGGAATAAAATATGACCATTTAAGCCCACTTGGATTAGATTAGGACATTTATTATAAATTTATTTAAAGAAGGATTAAAATAGTTAAAATCAATGTTTAATAAGTAAATCATTTTTAATATAGGGTTATACATAAGATAAATTCGACTATAAATATTCATTAGAAAGATAAAAAGATTTCATACATAATGATAATTTATTTGTAATTTTTAGATATTCAATAATTTAATTTATTTATGACACAACGATGATGCAGTAATTACCTTTTTAAGAAAATATTAACATAATTGATGTTATAAATTCCCAAATAAATGTAATTTGAGACTTTTTATGACTTACACTAATTTTATAGGTTAATATGACATGTTATTGTTGATATAAGTAACTTCATTCTAAATTATCACACTGTTATGAATTTCATAAAAATCATGTATCAAATAATGTCAAAATTGACATAAATTAGTTTTTATAACAAATATTATATTATTAATTGTTATTTTATTCCTAAAAATATAAGGTTCGGAAAAATGACTTAGATAAGGTTATATATATTAATAATAAACAACTTGGGGTTCGTTTGGCTTCTTATAGTAAGTTTATTAACCTTATAGTGTAAGAACACAAGAAGACACGGTAAAAGTAAAATTATTTAACTTAATGTTAAATCTAATTGATAAGTTTAAAATAATAACCTAAACTTGTCTGAATTATATTTGATGAGAGGATTTCGATCCACCCCCACCTTAGCCTCGAAATAAATCAATTTGGAGCTATTTAAAACCGAACTTGACTTTATAATAAAATATTATTTTTAGTTATTCCAAAGGTGCCCCTCTCCTCCCTTATAAAAGGGCACCTCCTCCCTCTCCTCCTCACACCAATTTGAGCATTCAAGCTCGGCCAAACCCTGCCCAAATCTCTTCTCCAATTCCCTAGTATCATCCTAGAGGTCCTGGTATTCTTCAATGACCATCCTTAGTTCTTTAAGTTGAAGTTAAGAAAAGGCGCGTCAAAAAGAGGTAATATCCATTACCGATCTTTTTCAATTTCTTTCTTCTTCAACTTATTCTTCTTTAGTTTTTTCATGATAAATGTAATAACATCAGTATTTCTTATATACTGATATGCTATTATAAGTATGAAACAACCCTATTTCACCATCTATCCATCCTACGGAAAAAGAAATCACCGCGCGTGCGTACGTACAGAATACTATCTCCACGCCGTGGTGTAATCTATTTTCCACCAACCCCTTACTTGGATGGGTATAATGGTGTAAATAATAACTATATATGATTATTTTAAAGAGATATTGATTATGAAATAGTATACATACACTTCAATACAATTCCACGATCATGATAACGATATCATCGCTCGTGCGTACGTACGGACTACCATCTCCACGACGCGATGAGATTCATTCTCCACGTTAACCATTCATGAATGATTATAAAGTATATATAATAAGTAATAACGAAATATATGACATAATAATGATACTATATTTATATGTATATATATATGTCATATACTTAATTCCATTCATCTCAATAAGGAAACGAAAACAGCGTTAATGCATACGTACGGACTACCGTCTCCATGAACGGTGTATTTCTTTCCATTTACTAATTTATTATATATGTGTATATTCTGAATATATATTATATATAAATCATGTTTTATATTCTGTAATTAAGTAATTATGATCTATGAAATCATATGAATAATTACAAGTCAAAACACGGACGACAAATGAAACAATTTTACCCAAAATGCTCTTTAACATGGAATTTACAAAAGAACAGGTATTATAAAGTCATAAGTGAACCATATATGATATCATAACAATGAATAGGATTTTTTAATAAGTTAATAACATGATTTAAATCAATATACAGGAGGTTTGGATACGTATAAAGCATATCAGACATAAGGTAAGGGAAAATATCACAATCTCAATTTTATCTGAGATTGTTTATACTTTGGTATTTACTGGGGTGTATTTTATCATCCACATCCATGTTTCCTCAATATGTAATATTTATATCCTTATACAATAGTTTATATCCAATTTTACCCTTCGGTGAGTTTTTAGTAAAAGATACGAAAGGAATCTTTGTCGTTTTTCATACGAGGTACTTTTTGACTTTTCTGACAAAAGTGTGAAGAATATTTTTTTAATTTATACGGCATGAATGTATTTTTAAAACATTATTTCCAAGAAGCTTCCTTTACAAGTTTTCAAGTTTATTTTTTGATCAAAATCTTTTAGTTTAAAATTGTATGACATGTTATGAAAGGAAAAATGTTTTTGAAGTTGAAATGATATTTTCCTAAATAATGGAGTTCAAGTGTTTTATCAAAATTATTTTCCATCTAAGATAATATAGGGTTCTATTTCTATCCCTATTATTACATTGATTTGATTATGTTGTGATGGAATTATTTTTATGAATCCATTTATCTTATATGAATTGTTTTATGATGTCATGTTGTTTAAGAATCCCATTTTTATTAAATGGGTTATGCAATGATGTTTGATTTATGATTTTGTGGCACACATAAGAATGGTATCATTATGAGATGGGTGAGACCTATATCTCCCTCCAATGCATTGGGTAAAGATTTTATATCACATGAGATAGACATGGCTGGAATGGTAGGTTATACCGGTTCAGTGAAACAGGATTGAAACGAGGGTGACTCGGTTCAGAAATGGACTTTGTCCACTAAGATAGTCTTGGAAATGAGTCTTGACTAATAAGATATGATTCTCTATGATTATGTGTGTATGCCACAATGTTTCATGTTTAAAGTTATTATTATTGGGATTTCATTTCACTACTATGATTTATCCCATGTTATGAAATTATTCTCTCTTTTGCAAGTTATGATTTCCAAAATGTTATGTTCTTATGAAAATGATGTGATTGATATTTCTTTTGTTTACCCTTACTGAGCATTTGAGCTCACCCTTTTATGTTTTCTTTTCCTAGGATATAAAGAAAGGTTTTAGGTAAAAAAAATGAAGATCTTTATGGGAGATGTTGATGATCTTTCACCACGATTAGAAGATTATATTCCAAGTTTCCAAAGACACTAAACTATTACGATCCTTGTGTGTGTGTTTTTGTTATGTACTAAGTATTCCGCAAAAGTAATGTAATGTCCATGTACGTCAAGATTCAGGTCTCTACAACTACCCCCACTCTCATGGAATCCCCCACCCTCTGGACAACCCCACCCACATAAACACCCCCAGGATATCCCCCACCCTCTCACATAGCTCCCAACCTCCACGACACCCTCCCACCTCCATGGACACCCTAGACACCCCCCCCCACAGCACCAGACAACCCTCCCACACCCAGTGAAACCCCGCCACCACATTAGAAACACCCCACACCCCTAGAGACCCCTGAACACACCACCCAACCCCACCTGAACAGCCCCCATACCCCTGGACATCACTTCCTCCCTCCTGGACACCCTCCCCTCACTGTGGAAATTCTAGACACCCCCACACCACTAGCAAACCCTCCAACACATCTGGAAACCCTCCCACACCACTGGAAACCCGCCACACCCTTGGAAACCCCCTAGACTGTACCCAGTCCCCTGGAAAGCCCTCCCACCCTCCTAGACATCCTCCCACCCCTATGGACACCCTATGCACCCCCCCCCCCCCAAACTAGGATCCATATCAGAAAAACCTTCAAAAATAGACCAAAACAAGAAGTAATCCAAAATTAAACATTCGGATATATAAATTTATAAACATAAAATGTCAACTAAAAAAACTAAATCCAACATAAACTACTTCCCAATACACAATTCTAAGAAAAACAATCGAAATTTCTTTTTAAAATACAAACAAACTAAAATCCAGTTAAACCTGTAAAATAATTTGACCATTCCACTTGTAAGAGTTTGAAATCATGAGAATTATAGGGTTGACGACCATAAAATAGCTACAATGTAAAAGGATAGTAGTTAACTTGTATAATGAACAAATCAAATGAAATATTATGGTAATGTTTAAAAAGAAATCTTATCAGGTTAAAGTGCACAAGTGTTCCAGTTGTAATTATTTCATACATAAATATTAACATATAATATCTACATTCAAGGACGCCTTGTTGTTCATGACAATACTATTTAAATGAGTGCAAATTCAGAATATTATTATTATGTAAAACATAAAAAAGTACATATTATAAATGGATATTTACAATTATAATTTCATATTTTATCTTGGAACTCCTTTTCTTTGTGTTTTTTCGTAAGTAGACCCATCCCCTGTTAGAAAATAATATGAATGAGATTAATTTAAAATTATTTATAATATATATAACTGTTAAGATCTTAAATATTACATTTCCAACATATTCTTAAAAATTTCCCACATATCGCCATGGAAAAAGCATATTCAATAATGTGTCTTCTCCTTCAGAAAAAAACCTAACATCATATTATCACTAATAAAACAAAATTTATAATTAGTGGGTTTTTATGATAAATGATAATAAAATATTTGATAGAGATATGTTTCATACCTCTCAGAAAAAGGCATCATCCAACACTGTGTGATTATATTCTGTTCAAATATTTCAGTAATATAAAGTATTCTTTAATCCTCATCCAATGAATGTGATTTAGGAGAAATCAAATGTGGGTCCATGAATCCATATACATCAACATGCTCATTCTTCTCACATATTAAATAATCACACATAATACAAAATAGACATAAGTATACATTTTTAATAAATATTACATAGGGAAAAGGTGTTATGACTTATATGGAAACACATTTCACCACATTTATTCCCTAGTTATCTCCAATAACAAGCTCCATGATATCATTTTTTAGAATCCCCAAATTTATTGCACATCCACAAAAATGAGATTCTATTGGAAACTCATAATGATCCAACATCAAATTTGAATATCTGGACTATATGTCAAGACTACTATAATTTGTCTCTGATGTCTTAGCCATTTTCCTTTGTTGTTGTCTATACAGTATTTCATTACATTTAAAGTATTCCTTAAAAAAATAGGAAAATATATTAGTTTTCAAATGTAAAATCAAAATCAATAAAAATATAAGATAGAAGATAAAACATACATACCACAATGGTAATGAGTCCCAAAATTCTGGATGTCCATATTAAAAAATGATCGATACAATTTCCAACTATCATCGCCTCATTTGTAGGTAATGGTACTCAAGCTGATCTATCTATAATATCTTACAAAATGACCCTATGATTCTATACCGGTTACTGTTGATGATGAATTGTATCTCTTATACAATATACCAGCCCATATGTAACTATATGATGTTGAGGACCATCAACATATAACTTGCAGTAAGTAAGAAGTTGCGGTGGAGGAGTAGGATAAAAAAAGGTGGCCACATGCGGAGTTGAGGTAGTGGGAGCTACTGGCATAGGTATAAGATAAATAATATGGACCCTATAGGAAAATGAAAAAGTGGGAGCTATTGTTAGAAATGTTCGTTACATAACTGCAAAAATAGACTATATCGACGCTCTAATCATTTCCTCCAACATTGAATTAATATAATGAACTTAATCCTCCAGGTATTCTATATTTTTTATAGACACCATCAGCGGAAGATGTTGAAGAACATGGGAAGACATTTCTTACTGGTACACCTGTCTGATATCCTCGTACATGACCAGGATGTTCGGGTTTTCCCAATGATGCATATAAAATATCATGCATCCCACCAGCTATAAATACCCCTACTAGATCTTCTAATAAAGACAATGTTGTCTAAAATAATTGAACATTTCATTAATGATTAAAACTATATAAAGAACAATGTTATCTTAAATAAAGAAAATAAATATCTTACAATCCTCTCAGCTAAAATACTTGAATCTTCTAAAAGATATTTCCCCTTTTTTTCTCATTCGAGTTGTCTTAAATTTTTCATGTCTAGATGGACAGGATGGTGGGTAAATCTCTCCAGAGCGTGAAGAAGCTTCTCTCAGTTTTTGTTATTTTTCCACCATCGTTTGTTATTCCAATAATGTATACCCTCCCCGAGATAAACTATGAGGGTATACATTTTTGGATTGGTTATCTGGATATGATGTCATTGTTTGCTATAAATTAATAATAAAAATCATTAACAAAACATTAATAAGATCATTTATATAATAATTCTTATAAAATATTACATTTCCCTTACCCAAGATGAATCATTTCTTCTACTTTCAAGAAATTGTGTCCTTGTCTAATCATCTATGAAATGATATATATGACATGGATTGTCATAACTCCTATAATCAAAAATGAAATCAAATGTGAGGGTTGATTTGAAATCCCTCCATATCCAAGTAGCCATCGATAAGTATTTCTTCTGGAGTCCTCTAGTGTTAGGAATATCAAATGTTATCTGATAAAGAAGTGGTAAAACATATTATACTACAACATTTAAATAATAGGAAAACAATAGAAAAATATCTTACCAAAATAATATTCAACAACTGAGATATTATATCTTTGTCCACACTTCTATAATCATCATACAAAATGAGTACATTGATCTTATACTTATTTGATATAAAACACATAAAATTATTTTCATTTAGACCTCTAGGAATATCATTCTCCCAAACTCAATGACTATACTCTCGTCCTTCGTATGGGAAAGTGATAATTTTGGTAAATGTGTTCACCCACGTTTACCAACTCTTGAAATCTTACTTTTAATTATGGGAGAAAATGAGGAAGATTAGGGTACATCAAGAGGATCTTGTAAATGTTCTTCCCCAGAGGTATCATCATTATGATTATCTACAAAATCATGTGGTTGATCAACTGATTGATCTTCCATTGTATAATAAAAAAACAAACATTAGTTCAAAAATATACAAATTCAAATAATACAATACTAATTTAAACATAAAAAGGAAAATTGAATTAAGGTACATAATAATAAACGTGGTTAATTTGGTAAGCATGTTAAACAATTGTAAACATGGTAAACATGTTATTGTAATTTTCATTCAACAAAATCAATAAATATATAAGTTACATAAATGGAAAACTATGGTAAACTATGGTATAAATGATAAACATGGTCAACCAGGAAGACATGGTAATCATGGTAAACATGGTTAAAAAATATAAATTCAAAAAAAATAATTGATATATATTTTACGTAATGGTAAAAATGATAAACTGAACTAGAAAAAAATTAAAATAAACACAAACCTCTACTTATTTGTTTTAATATTCATTTTAATAAAAAAATTACAATATCTACCATTTTATGAAAATAATAAATGTAAACAAGAAATAAACATATGTTACCTGTAATATTAGAAAAGTACAAATGGATTGTTTTCCTAAATTCCTTCATCATGATCGTTCTTTACGGAACAAACCACGCCTTTAACATGTTCATCATTAGGTTCTGCTAATCGTTACATGGAATTAGGGATCTCACATAAATCAGCATCTTCATCATGTTCATCCATACTAACATATTGCTTTTCCTTTGTAAAAAAATAGACCACTGCATATCTAATTGATCAACTATATAGAAAATATTTTTTCTTCTGTTTCCATTATAAAAGAATCTGTCTTGTCTTCCGATCAATTTAGATTATCAACTGTCAGTCTAAATTAATCGTATCTGAGACTGTTGTTATAGATAAACCATTTGCAGTTAAAAATAGGAAATTTAATTTTAAATTAATACACCTCCCACATATAATCAATGACTCCATAATATAAATTTGATGCATAAATTGGGTTTTTTTATCTTTAGACCTCAAAAAATGCATTGCTTATACAAACACCAATACAACAATATTCGGAACTACACAATTGTTGTCCTAATCTTTCGTACGAAATGTATAGCCATTAATGTCATAACGTGTCCATGTTATCACATTTAAACATTGACCTCCCAATAAACATCTTAATATCTCTGATACATCTGATCTACTGAGCATGGTCTGTTAAAACCATGAAAAAACTATTTTGTTGTGCTCAATCAAAATCCACATTTCATTCTTCTTCAGATGACTTTGTTTCAAATCATTAATATCCAATGTGATATATAGTTGATCATCAGCTATGCTATTCAGGATGTATAGTTCTAACTTCATCATCTGTTCAGGTGACCATGATTTTAAATTCAAACAACAAATCTGTTTCCCTCATTATTTACTCATCCATGGAGAGATGGAGGAAAATCTATGTGCTCTTCCGTAGCCAAGAATCTCATACGAAAATCCACAACCTCCTTAGAAATATAATTTTAAAAAATGGAGGCTTTAAGTCGAAATGTATTCTTAACATACCCCTTCAATATTTTCATATACCATTCAAAAGGATACATCCAATGAAGATATACAGGTCCACAAAGCTTTATTTCGTGAACCAGATGAATCATTAAATGGAAAATTATATAAAAAAAGATAGAGGAAAGTACATTTTAAATTGAAAAAGTATATAAATTTCTTTATTTTCCAAAATGATCCAAGCATTCACATCAATTACATTATTACAAATTGAATTTCAAAAATAACACAACGTCATTATAGTCTTTGTGACATGGATGGGCAATATTCCACACAATGAAACTAGTATAAGTTGGTGTATCATATTGTGACAATCAGGTGATTTCATACCTATTAACGTCAAATCATTCAATGAGATAAAATTTATTACATTTTATGAATAACCTTGAGGCACATTGATATCATGAAGACACTGACAAATGATAATTTTCTCACTCTTGGATAATGTATGGCAAACCGGGGGAAGAAATGTCTATCTTCCATTAGTAGTGGGAGCTAAATCCAAACATATTCCCATTGACAGTAAGTCTAATCTTACATTCAACCCATCTTTTGAAATTCCATTAATATATAGAAAAGATCCAATCAAATTGTCACATATTTTTTTCTCCATAGGAATGACATATATATAATGTTTCACTTCATGATATCTCAAATATGGTAGCTCAAAAAATATTGAACTTTTCTTCCAAATATTTCTATCATTACACGATTTCTATGCCTATCCCAATGTGACATCAAGGTCTTCCATCCCTCTCAAATTACTCATCAGTGGATAAATGTTTTGGAGAAATATCAAATTCCTGTGACCCATTGAATGCCTTTTATAGTCTTGTATTAGAGTGATCCATAGGCAAAACCCTTCGATGACCCATGTACACTATTTTCATCCCATGATGAAATTTACAACATGAAGTTTTTTGTTCTCAAATTCGACATACTTTATGCCCCTTATCACTGCATCCAGAAACATTTCCCTACGCTGGGAAGTCATTTATAGTGAACATAAGTACTGTATGCAGTTAAAAATATTCCTTTTTATAAGAATCATACACCCTAAAACCATCCTCTCAATAAAGTTTCAAATCATTAATCAATGGTGATAAGAAAACATCAATGTCATTTGAGGGTTGCTTCGGACCAGATATCATTATACTAAACATGACATATTTGAGCTTCATACAATCTTTGGGAGACAGGTTGTAAATTACTAATAAAGCAGGACATGAACTATGTGTGCTACTGAGGGTTCAGTATTAATTCATTCTATCTGTGCACAACCCTAGTTTTAGGTTTCTAATTTAATATCCAAATGTAGGATACTACACATCAATTTTCTTCCATTATGTATAATCAGATGGATGACATATTATTCCATCAAATATCAAATAATCAATATTCCATCTTAACCAGTTTGCATCATGTGAATTGCAAAAAAATGTTTCAAATGATGAATTATAGGAAGACACCAAAAGACCTTGAAAGGGATCTTCAAAATCACTACATCATCCTCTGACTTTTCTTTCAACTTATTCAGTGATGTCCCACATATAGGACACTCTAGCCGAAATTCATATTCATTCGTATATATAATACAGTCATTCGTACTTGAATATAATTTCTTGTATCCCAATCCCACAAGGAATAATATTTTCTCGGCCTTATAATGTGAATCTGGAAGATCATTGTCTTCTGGAAGAATGTCCTTCAACAAGTGTAGAAGCTCTGTAAAAATTCTATCACTCCATACATGTTTTGACTTTAGGTTAATCAATATTAACACCACTGAAAAAACGTAAAATCCATACAACTCGTATACAATGGGTTTTCAACATCACCTTAAAGACGCACAATTGTCGGTTCTATCTCAAATTGTTCTGCTCCAATATCAATGATCATTTCATCAATTTCATCAGTGTTACTATCTTGAAAATCACCATCACCATTAGATCTTCCATTCTATCTAGTTTCACCATGCCAAATCTAAGGGTTGTAACTCAAATTAAAACCATGACAAATCAAATGATCTTTGATCTCTCTACATTTCAACCTTTTAATATTCAAACATTTCAGGCATGGACGGAAAAAATGTCGCTTCTTGGAACATTTCGTTTTTAAAATCCCAAAAAGGCATCAACACCTTCATTATATTCATTACTCATTCGATGTTTCATAATCCATCTTCGACTCATTATTTCCTATAACAAATAGAAAAATTATACATATGATTTAAATAAGACAAATATATATTTTTATGAAAAATATCATAATTTTAATGTAATTTTTTTTTAAAATTAAAACAAAACTATGAGTATTTTAGAGAAATATGAAAGGAAATTAATTTTAAAAAGGAAATATAAACAGATTTAACCATTTTAAATTCATATTGGATCCTTTATTCTTATGGTACACAATGAATACATCCCCATGCAATGGGATACCAAATTCACCCTTCCGTAAAAAAGAAATTTGATGTGTAAATATCAAAAATAGGTATACATTCACTACTGAAAATTACATATATCCCAATTATTTGAAACCATTGGGATAGCCCCAGAAACCATTGGGATAGAATACCCCAATGGTTTCACACACTGTCGGCATGATGGTCACTGTAATAGCCCTATTCTAATGATTCTACATGAACCATTGGTATAGACTACCTGAAGTTAAAATATTCCCATGGTTTCAATGAAACTGTTGGGATATATATATATATATATACCAAGGGAGTGTCCAAGGGGGTAGGGACTGTCTAGGGGGTGGTGGGGGCTGTCCAAGGGGGTAAGGAATGTCCACAGGGGTAAGGGGCTGTCCAGGGTGTCCAAGGGGTTATGAGGTGTCCAGGGGGTAGGGGTTGTCCCTATTCATTTCATTTAAATAAAATATTTCATTTGCTTATATTTTTAAATACTGAAAAAATAAACATATTGTTTTCTAAAAAAATCATCAATAAAACATTTAAAACCATGAATTCAATTTTACCAAAAAGACACACCACAATTATGGAGCATAATAAATGATCACATAATGATAGAAATGGGTAATAAGTATTCAATAAACCATAAGTGATGAGTCACATAGATTTTCCTCCACGAATAAAAAAGTGTCAAATAACATGGTAATACCTATGGGATTAGGGGAACATATTGAAAATATTGTATCCTAATCCATCCTTTTGGAGAGCCTGATGCAATGAAACAAGCCTAACTCACGAGGGGAACCATCCCTAAAGCAGAGCGTGTTTATACTAAGGTTCAATTATCCAGAGCATAATCTTAAACTAGTTTAGAATGAATTCTCAAATAATACACTAAAAATTATTGTTTACCATGTTATCTCTAAAATGATCATGATCCGAGGAGTATCAAACAATCAACCATATATATAGAGTAAGCACAACACACACATAAGACACACACCCATAAGAATCTCCCCAGAACTCCACACCAAGGAAGTCCCCATGCCTAAGGGCCATCACAACACAATTTAAGTCACATAACATGTACATTTCCATTCCTTTTAATAATGAAAAGTCAAGATACACATTCCATGGAGTGTTTTCAAAAGAAAATACACTTTCTGATAGTGCTAACCAGGAGACATCCATTCCTTTAAATGAAAAACGTTTTCAAATGTATCCAAACACACCATTTGAAATTCCATGAAATATTTGAAACACATTCGAAAAGGCACAACGTCATTTTGAAATCATAAATGGATTATAAGGGCCAACCAAGAATTTAATAAAATGGTTTTTGTGCAGTTTAATGTAAAATAATTCCACAAAATTTAATTCAATGGGAATGAAACTTCATTAAAATAAAGTAATGTTTCAAAAAATTATATACTTTTAACAATAATCAAATCAATGTATAAACATCAAGAAATCAATGAATCATAAATTTAAAGGCCAATACATAGGTAAGCATACCTCAATCCAAGAGGCCTTCAATGATGACCACTCAAAATGGATGCAGGAAGGTCTAAAGGAGCAAGGAGTACCATGAAGAACCATAACAAGAAAAAACCCTAAATTTAGAAATAACGAAACAAGAACCCTTGTCCAAAGTAAAAAAATAATGAATAAGAACTACTAAGAAGAAAAAGGAAGAAGGAAGAAGAAGGGGAAGTAGGATATTATAATGAAAAATCAACCCAAACATGTAGAAACCACTTGGAATAACCATTTGAATGAGGTTAGAGGCATAAAGAAGATAATGATGATGATACTCCTAGGGTGTCATGTTCCAAATGAGGGAGAATGAGGTGTTTGGTGTTAAAATTTTCTAGGTGAAATGATCAAAAATACATTTTTAAAGAACTCAGGCACTGCGCAAGGTTAGGATACACCCCCTAGGACACTATCCCCCCACCATCCCTAGACACACCTAACCCCTTGGAAAACCCACTCATCCCCAGCGAACACATCCCCACCCCCTGGACACCCCACCCCCTCGACACCACCCCCTCCGCCTACCCACATGGACACCGCCCTGGCCACCACCACCCCCTAGACAGCCCCCTCACCCCCAAGACCCCTACCCACTTGGAAAGCCCTCTCACCCACCTGGACACCACCCCCACACCATACCCCATTGGACACCCCCTAGACACCCCCACACTGCCTGGACACCCCCACACCCCCTAGACACCCCCACCCCTTGGACAGACCATCACCCCTAGATACCACCCCCACCCCCTGGACACCCCCACTGTCACGACCCCCTCCCACCAAAGATACCCCTCCTCAGCAGGAAATGGTGAAAGGGAGATAATGACCCCCGAGTCCCGCCTCCAGTATGCCCCGGAGTGGTGACTATTACTAAGGGTATGAGTTTTCACAAATATGGGAGGTATTAACCTTTTTATTATTTATGATCTCTAAATAGGACAAGTCAACTACCAAAAATAAAAAGAACAAGTGTATAAAAATAAACCCAAACCAATCCCACATGCAAGTTTAAAAAATTCTGAATCAAAGTACAAGTGCAAGAAATCCCAAAAGTACAATACCAAAAGAAACAAGACTATAGTAACTGCAACAACTACAGTTGTCCCGAATAATAGGGTCTCACACGACCCTATTAGTCCTCCTGGAAGCTTGAAAGTAAACGTAGGGTGAGAATTCAAGTATACTCAGTAGGGAATCCTAAAGCTATCGCACATATGCGAGGATACATCCTAATGTCCTGTGAGAACAACAGAAGAAACCAAAACCTAGCAAGGAATTATATCCAACCAACCTCACCAGCCATTCTCACCAAAAACACAAAACAATAGATAATAGTATATAAGAACAAGAGTATTGGGTACCCCGCACCATTTCCCACTAGTTAGCTACTCTTCCTAACGGCGAACGCCCTGGCGCTACCACATTCTTCCCTCCTACACACACCTCAGCCTCAAGAACCACAAATACCGCCCGCACAAACCAGGGCCTCACAAACCACACATCTCACCAGCACACACCTGGGCCTCACAAACCACAATCAAATCCCCGCCCGCACACACCTAGGCCTCAAAAACCACACATCCCGCCCGCACACACCTGGGCCTCATCCCGAAGATTCTTGGGAACAGTAAACCTGCCCGAAGGGTCATGGGTTGAAACTACCCCAATCTAAACCTACCCGAAGAGTCTTGGGTGTGAGGTTGCCTTAATCCATCACAGCCTATGGAAGAAGGAGTAGAAAGGATCTATTAACTAAGGGGAAGGCACCCTCTCCCATGAAATTGGAGTGTTCGACACTAAGTGCTCAACATGGGTGGGGTGAGACAAAACACAAAGATACAGATATATATGTATATGTATACCAACCACACATCCAATCCTATGGCTTCTAAACAAAGAAACTGAGCATGTTCCTCAGCACTGCTACTACGAAGCTTGCATTTAACAAACAACACCAACCCCATTTAGGTTTTTCATGTTTCATCAGTAATTGTTTATTAGTTCCTTAACTACTGGGAAATTATCAAACCAGAGAAAGATTTTCATAGAACAAAATCCCTGCCAACCACAAATCATGTTAGAAAAAACACAAGCAACACAACCCAACCTTTTATCATCAATCAAACCCCATTGATTGTTCCCTCATTCATTATCTTTCCCACAGTTCATTTGTCAACTTTACACCTTCTTTTAATAACAAAACCCATTACTGTAGCCCTACTGCCACTATAAACACATCACCATCGTATCACATAACAAGGATTGTGCCACATCATCTCCCCTTTAATATCATTTACCACAGCCCCGTGGCTCGTCCTATTCATATCAACTCAGGATCCACACCCCCTTTCACACACCACGTAACCAACCAACACCCACATGTTCATTATTCAGTTTTGTTGAACCGGGGTATTCACACATGGGTTCCATATTTTAAATCAGCTGACATTATGTGATTAACCAAATTCCACATTCCATAAAGTTACATCCACAAAACGGTCTAGAAAGATAGGGAAACATTTAATTGCACATGAAAAGGCCCCCAACGACCATGATTTTTAGTAGGCATAATCCTATTCAATTCACAACATAATATCATAGGATATAAATAATGTAACTGCATTCACAATGGTCCCATCCTCGTTATACAAGATATTTATTATCTTTATTAAACCGGTTCAAATGTGTTTCATGTAAAAAAGAGGGCACCCACCCCGCATGATGCACAATTTAGAGAGAAGAAGTTATGATCCCAACCTCAACAGTTTATGATCACAACGCTCCCCCGGATCATCTTTAGAAGATGTCCATCAGCGTCATTTGCTTCTGTCAAAACCCATCAAAACATCCTCGGGTGGAATATGGGAAGGAAAGGCTGAATGGAAAGAAATAGATCCATGCTCATAAGTTTCTCCACATCATTATGATCCCGTGGCGGCTGACGGATCGTAAATCGGAGATCGGAGGGAAAAGTTATGGAAGAAATGAGCTTTGGAGTCTCTTGGGAGAGCTCTGCTCGAAGGAAAGGGGATGAGAGGTGTGTTTTCAAAAGAAGGAAAGCCCCACTCCTTTATTAGTGAGAATAACTAATGTACAATGCGTGTACATTCTAGTAAACGGCGTGTACTCGTCAACTTCACACAGTCGCCACACGGCTTCCAACACGACCTTTAACGCGACACACGATCGTTGACTGGTCAACACACACATTGAGGGTAACGTGTACGCGGGGAGGAACTACACAAAGTGTAGTATAGGATACATGGCTTGTACTCATTTATTTCACGTGACAAGGACACGGCCCCAACATGACACACGATCGTAGACTGGTCAACACACGGTTTGACGGTAACGCGTACGCGGGGAAGAACTACACGACGTGTAGTATGGGATACACGGCATGTACTCATTTATTTCACGAGGCAAGCACACAGTTTCAACATGAGGTATACCCACCAAGGTATTTCATGGTGTTTACTCACACTACACGGCGTGTAGTTACTAAATTCTGAAAAGTGTGGGAGAAGTCCATTCTACGCTCCAGAACACTTCATGACCCTATTTTCGACAAAGGAATTTTCCAGAGAGTTCCAGTACATTACATTAGAAACCTCTTAAAACATTCTCATCCCCGAGAATTCAGAAACCAACCTAGAGGAACCCAATAAGATACCTCTCAGGGCTCTAGTTATAACGAGATCCCAACCAGCAACCCTTATCATATGTGTTAGGAATTCCCTCTCCTATGTCGAGATATTATCTGGCTTAGGCGGCACTGACTCTCCTGAACGAGTTTAATCACATATGAATTAATGTGTCTCGATTAAGTATTGGGTCTTCCCACTTCCATATATTAGGATTTTTCAAGTTACACAGCCCCCAACACCGTACAACCAACACACTATCTGAACACGTGGCTTGGGGAAATTTCTTCTCCCATGTCAAGATATTATCCACTTTAGGTGGCACTGACTCGCCCGCACAGGTTCAATCGCATCTGCATTAATGTGTATCGATTAAGGATTAGGTTTTTCCCTTTCCCTAAACATCCAGTAATGTTACATACTTCCAGAGAACAAGGAAACAAAACTTCTCACAACCGACAATAAAAACATTCCAAATATCAATGGTACATAACATAACATAAAAAAAAGCTCATAAGAACAAAGGAAAACACAAGTCAAAACAACTCTGGGTACTGACCGTGCATTTGGGCCTCCCTCTCCGAAGTGCTCACCTCAAGGCCGCCGTGCCTCCACAACACACAAACAAAGGCGATGGTTCATCCACGAAGCACCTTCTCTTTACGATCCTCGATTCTGAAGGGTCATTCCTTGAAGGTCGTGTTGTCTCTAATTATAACTCTCCCCATTCGACAACGTGAGAGTTTTCATGTAAGTACCAAAGAACCTGGGAGATGTGGAAGATGTCATGAACCTTCTCCAACTATGGTGGCAGGGCCAGCAGATATGCCACCTTGCCGACTCACCTCAGGACCTTGAAAGGACCGATGAACCTAGGGGAGAGTTTACTCCCCTTCCCAAACCTCCGCTGCCCCCGTCGCGAGGAAAACTTCAAGAACACATGATCCCCCACCTCTAACTCCAAGGTCCTCCTCTGATGATCAGCATAAGACATCTATAGGCCCTGAGACTCTTTCATCATCTCACGCTCATGCTGGAATTTCTCTATGGTGCTCTGTACTACCTTTGGCCTAAGAGCACCTGTCTCACCAACCATTGCCTAGGAAATGGGTGAATGATATGGACTCCCATACAAAGCCTCAAATGGCACCATGCCAATATTATATTGGAAGCTATTATTGTAGGAAAACTCTACTAAAGGGAAGCGTCTCACCCATGATCCTCCGAAATCTAGAACGCATGATCGCAGCATGTCCTCCAACGTCTGGATAGTCCGATCTGTCTGCCAATCGATCTAGGGGTGGAAATCAGTGCTAAGGCATATCTGGGTGCCCAAAGTATGTTGTAACCCCTTATAGACTCATGAGGTGAACCGAGTATCCTGATTTGAGACGTTTGTCTTCAAAACCCCATGCAAAAGAACCACCTCATCTACATACCTCTGTGCTAAGGTACTCACCGGGCCCGACTCCTTAATAGCTAAGAAGTGAGCAGATTTCATCAGCCGATCCACCAATACCTAGATAACATCATAACCACCCTGATCGTTGGGTAATCTTATGATGAAGTCCATTGAGATGTCATCCCATTTCTAGTCGGGGACATATAAAGGGTGCAACATACCACAGGGAACACTATGTTCAGCTTTTACTTGCTGACACACTAGGCACATAGCCACAAACTCTACCACTGCACGCTTCACCCCGGGCAACCAAAGATGTTCCCAATGGCCTCAGTGCATTTTTTTAAACTCCCGGATGCACCGCCAAGGCTGATCTATGTAACTCACAGAGAACTCCCTCACGCATCGCATCTATAACAAACAACCTTCCATGAAAAATCATCTGATGTGGGATGTCCACTGACCATACTTCTGGAGAATTTCCCAGATTGAAACGATCTCACATTACTTTCTCCTCAGAGTCTCCCCACTGAGACTCTTCCACCTACTGCAACAATGAGGACTGCACCGTCATCTAAAACAAACAGCCTCGAACACATTCTACCCTCACATCCAAGTGCGAGGCAACCATATCTCCCATCGCTTTCCAAGCATCAACGGATTCACGAACCACTTCCTTATGCGACTTCCTACTCATGGAATCAGTCACAATGTTTCCCTTACCTTCAGTGTAAGAGATCTCGAAGTCATAGTCTTGGAGAAACTCGACCCATCCCCACTGCCGTAAGTTCAGGTCACTATGGGAGAAGATATAACGTAAGCTCTTTGGATCTAAGAAGACCACAAAGTGCTCCCCAAAGATGTAATTTCGCTACAACTTCAGTGAGAACACTACTGCTGCAAGCTCAAGGTCATGGGTCGCATAGTTACGCTCATGACGGTGCAACTTCCTAGAACCATAACAGATCACACCCTTCTTCTGCATCAGTACGCACCCCAAAACAAGGCCAGAAGCATCACAAAACACCTTATACAATAACCCTTCATCTGGAAACCTGAGTAATGGAGCACTGAACAACTTCTCCTTCAGGTAGTCAAAAGATTCCTAGAACTACTCGCTCCATAGGAAGACCTGGTTCTTCCTAGTCAAAGATGTCAATGGAGAAGCAACTTGAGAGAAGTCTGAAACGAACCTCCGATAATAGCTTGCCAATCCCAAGAAAATATGAACTTCTGCCATGCTCTTGGGTGATGACCATGAAACAACTGCCTCCACCTTCGACATGTCCACTGACACTCCATACTGAGACACCATGTTCCCAAGGATGTGTACTTATTATGTCAAGAACTTACACTTCAACAATTTCCCATAAATATGGTGGTGTCAAAGGACTTCCAAGACTGCCCTGAGGTGGTCAATGTGATCCTCCTCTAATATTTACTAGATCAGTATGTCATCGATAAACACCACGATGAACCGGTCCAAAATCAATCGGAAGACAAATTTCATAAGTCCCATGAACATAGCCAGCGCATTCGTAACTCTAAATGGCATCAATACAAAATCAAAGTGCCCATACCTGCACCTGGAAACTGTCTTTGAGATGTCATTGTCCTTTACCCTCACCTGATGATATCCTGATCGTAGATCAATATTAGAAATCCAACCTACTCCCCTCAGCTGGTCGAAGTGATCATCTATCCTTGGAAGGGGGTAACAGTTCTTGACTGTTACCTGATTCAACCTTCGGTAGTCTATGCATAGCCTGAGGCCACCATCTGCCTTCTTCACGAAAAAAACTGGAGCACCCCATGGCGACACGCTGGGTCGAACAAAACCCTTCTACATCAAATCATCAATCTGAATCTGCATGTCCCACAACTCATAAGGTGCCATCTGATAGGGGCCATCAAAATCGGATGGGCACTAGGCTGTAATTCTATCCCGAACTCAACGTCACGTTGGGGGGGGTGTAGAGTCACATCCTCCTCTGGAAAAAAATCGAGGAACTCTGCAACAAGCTCTGGAACATCCACCATCTCTGTATCAGCTGAAACCACTGATACCCCTCCTAGAAAGGAAATGAGAGGATTCACATGCCGGCTTCCCACCTGATCGATCCTCTCGCCAACAAAAGCTACACACTTCCCATCCACGTCGGAGAACATGACGCTTCATCGGAAGCAGTCGATAATGGCACTAACAGAAAACAACTAGTCAATGCCTAGGATGACATTGTATGGCTGCATCTGTAGCTAAAGAAGATCCCCACTAGATCGATGTGGTCCCACCATCAGCCAAAATCCCCGGAAAACACAAGATACGCTGGTCTGACCTCCAACTGGTGTATTCATCACCAAGGGTATGGAATGTCTCTCTACGTCGAGACCCAAAGCATGGTCTAGACCGGGTGCAACAAAGGAGTGAGAAGCTCCCAGATCATACAATGCAGAAACAAGAATGCTGAATAAACAAATCATACCTCGCACCACCTCTGGTCCTGCTGGAGCTGCCAACTCAGCTGCGTGATACTCTCCACACCCAGCTCCTCTACCCCTATGATGTCAACCACCTCCCCGACCACGCCCTGTTCGAGGTCCCTAAGGAGCACCCTGAGGTAGGCCTCCTCCTGAAAGGTCTTCCCTCAGAGGAGCAGGGTCCTGCTGCTGCTGGAAGGGCCTCGCCGTCAACTGGTGCTGCTGAGGTGGGCGATGAACCTGCCCACCTCCACCATACTGAGCTCGGGTCGGGAACCAACTCTGGATGTGCCCTAAACCTACACAAGAGAAACAATTCGGTCCTAGGAACATGAAAAATGGACGAGGTCCCGAAGATTTGAACTGGAACCGCTGGGGACTTCTCCCCACTGGCCTAAAACTGGAAGGTCTCGTCGCATGAGACCTGCTGCTGGCTGCCTTCCATTTTGACGAACCTTGCTAGATCCCCTCTCATGGTGTACCTCCCTACGAGTGCATCCTCTCTACAACCTTTTCCCTATTCTTTAATTCCATGTACATCAGAAGGGTGGCGGGGGTGACACTATACTGGAGCGAAGGACGAAGCACCTCCTCCAAACGTCTCGACCGAGACTCCTCATCCGAAAAGTGATCCGGAGCAAAGCATAGGAGATCCTTGAACTTAATCCCCAACTCTTGTACTGACATACTCCCTTGCTGTAGCGAGAGTAACTCCTTCCAATTTTCTGCCTTGATCATGGAAGAAATGAATTCCTCTCGGAATTCCTTCTAAAAGTCATCCCACGGAACATCTACCTCTGTCCTCTCCCTGAGGTAGAGCGTCCACCACTGACGTGCGACACCTCCCAACTGACTGACTGCTAGGGGAACCCAGTACTCCCTCGGAGTGCGGATCAAAGTAAAAAACGGTTCCTAGCTCCTCAAGCCACCCCTCCGTCTCCATATCTGGAGTACTACCCTCATACTTCTTGAGGTTTTGTCACTGGAAAGAACAGAGAGTCTTCTGCCACTGGCTATCTTCCTCCTCTCAGTCAATCCTCAACTGATCGTCCGCCGGAATCTACTGGTCCTCGGCTGTCAGATCCACCCAGGGATGACATACAGGTGCCATTACTGTATAGTAAACAATGATCTCTTAAGCCCAAGTAGCAAGGAAATTTCTCAAGGTTTCATTTTATCACATTATTTCTTTCCTAGGAATCCCAAATCAAGGAAAACACAATCATGATGATACATGTACTTTCACTAGGGTCTCTACCCTGTGATCAATGTAGTATCACATGGTCATTTGGTTGGCTCAGTTTCCTTGCATCAGATAATGGGGGGTCCTAAAATCCTGTGTCCTAGCCGGTCTTCCCTGTCCTATGTCACACACCATGATCATCCAACACTATCTCCCTACCATCCCATGAAATCCTCACTCTGACTAACTCTGGACTCCATATTATCTCTCAACCATCACCTCTGATACCATTTTGTCACAACCCCCTCCCACCAAAGATACCCCTCCGGAGCTCGAAATGGTGAAAGGGAGATAATGACCCACGAGTCCAGCCTCGAGTAGGCCCCGGAGTGGCGACTAGCACCAAGGGTATGAGTTTTCACAAATATGGGAGGCATTACCCTTTTTATTATTTAAGATCAGGAAATAGGACAAGTCAACTACCAAAAAGAAATAGAAAAAGTGTATAGAAATAAACCCAAACCAATACCACATGCATGTTTAAACAATTCTAAAACAAAGTACAAGTACAAGAAATCCCAAAAGTACAATACCAAAAGAAACAAGAGTACATAAACTAAATAAAATCCAACTGTCCCAACTAGTAGGGTGCCGCATGGCCCTGGTAAGTCTCCTGGAAACCTGAAAGTAAACGTATGGTGAGAATACAAGTATACTCAGTAGGGAAACCTAAAGCTCTCGTGCACAGGTGGGGAGACATCCTAATGTACCGTGAGAACAACAGAAGAAAGAAAAACCTAGAAAGGAATTCTATCTACCCAACCTCACCAGCCACGCTCACCAAAAACACAAAACAATAGGTAAAAGTATATAAGAACAAGAGTATTGGGTACCCCACACCATTTACCACTAGTTAGCTACTCTTACTAACGGCGAACGACCTGAGGCTACCACACTCTTCCCTCTCGCACACACATGGGCCTCAAGAACCACATATCCATCCCTCACACACATGGGCCTCACAAACTACACATCCCGCCCGCACACACCTGGGCCTCACAAACCACAATCACATCCCTGCCCATACACACCTGGGACTCAAAAACCACATATCCCGCCCGCACACACCTGGGCCTCATCCCGAAGATTCTTGGGAACATTAAACCTACCCGAAGAGTCTTGGGTTGAAACCACCCCAATCTAATCCTACCCGAATATTCTTGGGTGTAAGGTCGCCTCAAGCCATCACAACCTATGGAAGAAGGAGCGGGAAGGCGCTAGTAACTAAGGGGAAGGCACCCTCTCCCATGAAATGGGAGTGTTCGACACTATGTCCTCAATATGGGTGGGGTGCGACAAAACAAAAAGATACACATATATATATATATATACCCACCACACATCCCAAGCTATGGTTTCTAAATAGAGAAACTAAGCACGTGCCTCAGCTCTGCTACTATGAAGCATGCATACAACAAACAACCCCAACCCCATTTAGGTTTTTCAAGTTTCATCAGAATTAGTTTATTACTTCCTTAACTATTGGGAAACTATCAAACCAGGTCAATCATTTCATAGAACAAAATCCCTTCCAACCACAAATCAAGTTAGACAAATCACAAGCAATACAACCCAACATTTTATCATCAATAAAACCCCGTTGATTGTTCCCATGTTCATTATCTTTCCCCACAGTTCATTTATCAACTTTCCACATTCTTTTAAAAACACAACCCATTACTATATACCTACTTCCACTATAACCAAATCACCACCATATCACATAACAAGGCTCATTCCACATCATCACTCCTTTAATATCATTTACTATAGCCCCGCTGCCCGTCCAATTCATAACAACTCAGGATCCACCCCCCTTTCAGACACCAAGTAACCAACCAACACCCACATGTTCATTATTCCATTTTGTTAAACCAGGTTGTTCACACATGGGTTCCAGATCTTAAATCATCCAACTTTACATGATTAACTGAATTCCACATTCCACAAAGTTCCATCCACCAAACGTTCTAGAAAGATAGGCCAACATTTAATTATGCAAGAAAAGGCCCCCAAGGATTAAATGGAGAAACCTCATTAATTTTAGTTTGGTCACTTTAATACATTATATTTGAAATAAATAAAATCCATCTTTATAATGGGGACATCAAAAATATAATTTCTGTAATGTTTTAAAAATATTTCTGATAAAGTTCATTTTTTAATGAATAGTGTAAAATATTGTATTTTAATTCAAAACTACAATTTAATATAATTTATTTATATGGATATATTATATTTTTAATTGGTTTTAAAGTTCAATTAGAATATATTATTACCATTTAATCCAATGTTGGTCATTGGATTTAATTTGACTTTTAAATTGGACATAAACAAGTGTCATTCATTTGATAATTATTGTTTCTTAAAAACACGCTATTTGTTATGATAACAGAAATTAATTTTAAATTAATTAATGAAACTTATATGTTTAGAATTTGTTAAAATAGAAATCATTTTTTATTTCATAATATCAGATATATTTTCGTCTGAATATATGGATGTTTTTATAAAAACATCAATTTTCGATGAATAGTGAAACCACATAGTAGTAGTTAAAAAGCTGAATTGTTCATTTAAATGAACTTATACCACTTATATGAATTGAATTTTAAAAATCCAACATACATGGTTATTATTAGTAAGTAAAATGTGATTCAATAAGATGAAAATAATTTTTTGGTGAATAGTTACTGTAATCATTTTTACCACAGTTAAAGGTAAATAGGGTACTTCAAGCTAAAAAGGATATTATTATTATTCAAAATTACATTAAAACTTGTACTAACCTTATTGGATGATTCATGGCCGACCATGGGAATCCTTGGGTGGATTTGGGGACCCCATGGAGCCACTTATGAATGATAATGACACTTTGGATTAATTAATTTAATGTAAAGGAAAAAATAACATAAACAAATATTTTTAGTAAATTAATTTTTATATGGTGTTATATAAGTAATCTATTTGAAAATAAATATTCATCGGAAAGTTAATACAATTTCTTACATCATGGTATTTTGTTTATAATTTTTATGCATCATATAAATTAAATTATTTATGACACAATAATGATGCAGTATTTACCTTATTAATAAATGATTTAATAAATAAGATTATAAAGACTAATATAATATCCAAAACCTGTCCAACTACTATTATATGATTTTATTTAAAATGTGAGTAATCATATAATAGACATTAATGTGTGTTGGATATTTTGAAACCGAAGATATGTTTTTAATAACATAATGTTTTCACACTTTCCTAAAGAGCCACTCCCCCCCTTATAAAAGGAGACCATTTCAATCCAATTCCTCACACCTCTCAAGTATTTTGGCTCATCCAAACACTACCCCATTAAACTAAATGGATCCCTCTCTTCCATCCAGAAGTATTACCTTATTCATAAGGCACTTCAACAAACCATTTTGGTTCAAACCAAAGGGGTATACCCAAATTAAATGTAACTGTTTGTCTTAACTTCTTTTATTTTATTTTACTTCTCCAACCCCTAAACTCTTTTTATTAATTTCTTGTATAATAACACCAGTATCCTCAATATACTAAGATGTTTTTATGATATGGATTCAAACTATACTTACACAGACCTCCATCTAATGGTTGAAGAACATAATGTTTATGTGGATGGAAAACTAACGCCTCACGAAACGATGATTGTTCAATTACCTCATACCGCCTAAAATGGTGTCCATTGAGATGGAAATGTATTCATATATGATATAAATTATTTTTATGTTTTCTTTATGCTTCAGTATTTTCCTTTTATTTCAAACTTTTATGGTTTCTATTATGGGTAAATGCGATAATTTCATTTGTGGAAGTGCAGACTACCGCCCCCTAAAAGTGATATGACTTTTTAATTCCATATGTCGGACGTAAAAAAGATGTATTTAATGATATTATATATGATATTATACTGTAATTATAATATAACTATGTATCATTAGGTTTTAATTCTATTAAAATGTGAAATAAAATTGAAAGTAGCGTTCATGCGAACGTACAACATACTGTCTCCATGAACGGTGCATTTCGTTTCATACCTAAAAATGTTATGTACTATTATAAATACATATATATAAAGAATATATATGATATATATGATATCCAAATCATGGATATCATTCTGGACATGATGAAATTTTGACCACATGAACAATATCTCATTATTAGAAGTCCATTTTTGACTCAAGTACCAAATATCGACAAAACGAACGTTATTAACTTAAATGATTACATAATGTTTATAACATGGTAACAAGTGATATAAAAGGAATAATAAAATTGAAAATGTTCTTAAGAAAGTATAAATTAACATTATTTTTTTATTCATGAGATTAAAGAATGATCCAGTCAAGTCGGGCAATAGGTAATGGACTTCGTCTCGATCTCCTTTCATTGAGGAAAATTTTGTTTTAATACAGAACCATATTTTATACAATGTATAAACACCCTTGACTTTTTAAAGTGAATATTTTTCTATGAATAATTTTACTAAATGAAAAAAAAGGAATTTTTCTTTTAACCAAGTAGTGACAATGACATTTCTGCCTCTACGAGAATTATTTGTTCTTTGGCTTCCTTAAAAATATGTATTGTTTTTTTCAAGGAAAATAAATACCATATACTCTTTTATGTATTTTGGTATTGAAATTTGTTTTGTTAAAGTATTTTTTATATTAAAATATTTAAGTGATATATTGTTATTGAAATGTGGAAATATTTTCTTTCCTTTATATTTGTTTTATGTGTTATTAATTTGTAATGGTGCTTGGTCATTTGATGGGTGGTTATGTGCTAAAACAAATGATGGGTGGTGTAGTGAAAACAAAGACGGTAGGATACATTACAACCTCTAATTTATAAGGTCTGGGATTCGGTCGTATGGTTATTCTATTTAGTGATATCTGTGGAAGTCGACCACATTGTTATTTTATTTAAGTATGTTTATTTCCCAAGTTACCTTTATATGTTATGTGTTCTTTATATGGGTTTTATGGTAATATTTTGGTTAAAAAAGGGAATGTAATGATCTTTAATTCAGTGTAGAGTGTTTATTACTTCTTAAAGGTGAAAATTATTACTTATGATAATGTATTCATGGTTTATTTGTTTTTTTGAAAAAAACTAATAGTTCTCCTTCTTTGTGTATCGCTTACTTAGATTTTTATGCTCATTCAAGGTTTTGAAATATTTTCTAAAGGACATAAAAGAGAATAGGGTCAAAGATGGGATCAAGGAAAAGTCATGCTACCTTAATCATGGAACTAGACATGACTATTTTTTTCAAGAGTTTTTGTTTTATGAAAAAATGGAAACTGAGTAGAAGTGTATACTTTGTAATATTTTGAAATATAATAGTTATGTACTTATTCTCTAAAACTCTAAACCTGATAAGATCCTAAATTTGAATTATTATCCTAATTCAAGATTATGAATGTTTTAAGGATGGGTCATTATAGATAGTATCATAGGTTGGTTTAGACAACTTTAGGAGTCAGGGTATTGTTAAATTAACATCCATAAATTAATTTATGTCAATGATATAACATTTACAGATAACCATGTTGCATCGCCTAAGATATTATTGTGTTTAGAATGGTTTTCTATAGAGGAAGCAGGGAAACTATGTTGGGAAGATATCAGGAGGAAGGTAACCTTCCAAATCAGCAGCAAGAGATGGTTGGAATTTGAAATGAATAGTTTGTTGTAGTGAGGGTATAGGTGACTCTGGCTATAAATGGTTGTGGTATCCATGCACGAGATTAGCCAGATCAACCACAGTGTAACATGTCATTAGTGGAGCATTTCATGAGGCAACATCCCCCATTATATAGAGGATCATCAGACTATGTTCTAGAAACTGGTGGATGAAAGCACTGGAAGAGATTTTTGATGTCATAGGGTGTTCAGAACATCAAATGGTTAGTCTCACTATTTACTCTTTTGAAGGTGAAACTGATCTTCGATGGTCGATGGTGAAAAATATCAGGGATAGTGAAAATATTTATTCACTTGATTGGGATGAATTTAAAGGTATGTTTCATGGGAAATATTTTCCGATGGTGGATTATATGTGGATGGAAAACAATTCCTAGAATTGAGGTAGGAGGATGACTCAGTGGAAGATTATGAGGCAAAGTTCACTCAACTGGCAAGGTATGCACCAAATTTCATCTGAGATCTTGATATTAAGATAAATCAATATTACTCAGGAATGAAGCCATGATATCTAAGAGAAATATTCTTTAGGGAGTTCAAAAGTTATGAAAAACATGTTTTATGTGTGGAGAAGGTGGAAATGGAGTTCTCTAATGACCACGTGTTCCTTGACAAAGAACATAATAAGAGGTCTAATTGGAAGTCAAAGGGAAATATTTCATCAAAAATCTTGAAGGTAAGAAAATTAAGTATCCAAATTCTAAGAAGTGTGATAAAAAGAATCCTGGAGAATGTATATCAATGTTTGGAAAGTACATCTGCTATGGTAAGTCTGGTCATATTTCTCGTAACTATAGGTAATATGGTCAAGAAGAGAATGACAAACAAATGGTAAGATGTTTTAAGTTTAATGAAATTGGTCATTATGAAAATGAGGGTCCAACAAAGAACTAAAATATGGGAAATCCACCAGAATACAAGGAAAAATGGGTGGTGAAATTATTTGCAATTACTTCAGCAGTTGTTGGACCATCGAATGATGTAATATCAGGTACACTATCTGTTTTTTAGATTATGCCAATGTGATTCTTGATTCAGAGTCTACACAATCCATCATTTATGAGAAGTTTTCTAATATATTGGGAATTCCATCTCAAGCTATGAATATAGAATTTATGGTAAAAACACCTAGTAGAAATTTTGAGACAAAAAGTAAACATAAGAACCTTCATATCCTTTTTTGCGGGAGGAATCTACCTACATACTTTATTTTTTTACCTCTAGTAGAGTTTTATGTAATTTTTTTCCATGGATTGGATATCTATTTATCATGCTATGATTTACTGTAGAGACAAAGAGGTTTCATTTCATAAAGATTTATAGTTTGTGTACAAGAATGAATCCTTTCTTTTGATATCATTTCATGAAGGTGAGAAACAAGTCAAATATGGAAATGAATGTTACCTTGCACATATTATTGAAAATAATAGAATAGTTCTGTTTAATTATGTACCAGTGGTAAATGAGTATCTTGATGTTTTTTGTGATGAGTTTCCTGGTATTATATACTTAATCGGGAAGTTGAATTTACTTTTGACTTAGTTCCTAATGCTAAGACAATTTCAAACCCCCCTTATCAAATGGCTCAAATTGAACATTTAGAGTTAAAGAAGAAATTATAGGAGTTATTAGATAATGGATTCATTAGACCTAGCACATCACAATGGGGTGCTCCTTCTTTGTTTGTTAAAATTAATGATTGTTCAATGAGACTTTTCATTGATTATTGCACATTGAATAACATCACTCTTACGAACAAGTATCATTTGCCTCATATCGATTTGTTTTTTGATCATCTCCAAGGAGATGAATATTTTCCGATGATTGATTTGAGGTCGGGTTACCATCAGTTGAAAGTAAAGGAAGCAGACGTTCTAAAGACATCGTTTCATACTAGATATGGCCATTATGAATTTGTAGTTATGTCTTTTGGGATAACTAATTCACCTACTATATTCATGGATATTATGAATATAATTTTCTATGAGTTCATGGATAAATTTGTGGTTGTGTTCATTGATGATATTTTTGTTTATTAAAAATGTAAAGAGGAGCATGAATGTCATTTAAGGGTTTTCTTGAAAACCATAAAAGAAAAGAAACTATTTGGGAAATTCTGCATGTGTGAGTTTTCGTTACAGCCAATTTCTTTTCATGGGCACATTGTTTCAAAAAATGGAAAAACTATTTATCCTGCAAAAAAATAAGTTATTGAACAATGGACAGGACCCACAAATATAACCGAGATCTGTAGTTTTCTTGGTTTTCTAGGTTATTACTGGGGTTTTGATGAAGATTTTTCCCGGTTATCTAGTCCAATGACTAAGTTAACTTAGAAAGGAGTAAAGTTCATTTGGAAAAAATGTGATGATTGTTTACAGGAATTTAAAATAATATTCGTGAATGCTCCAGTTTTGGAAATGCTTTATAGGAATAGTGAGTTTTATTATTTAAAGTGATTCTTCATTGAAAGGACAAGGATGTGTCCTTATGCAGAATGATCTGATAGTTTTTTGTGCATCGCGTCAGTTGAATCCTCATAAGTTAAATTACCCTAAAAATTATTTGGAATTAGCTACTGTTGTTTTTGCTTTAAAATTTTGGAGGCATCATTTGTATGGGGTAAAATGTAAAATATATACTAAACACAAAAGTTTAAAGTATATATTCACATAGAAATAATTGAACATGAGATAGAGGAGATGGCTAGAATTAATCAGGGATTATGATTGCATGATCTTTTCCATCCGGGAAAATCAAATAAATTAGATGATTCTTTGAGTCAAATATGTAATGATTCATTAAGCATGCTACATTTGGAAAGAAATCCTTATGTTTTTTATTTGATAAATTTTTCCATTGAAGTTGTTGGTGTAGAAAATTCGTCTATTTTTTTCAGGTGTCAGTGAAATCATCTCTATCAGACAGAATAAGGAAATATCAAAAAGAAGACAATGAGTTTCAAAAAAAGTTACAATTGGTTTAGAATGGTATGTTTCCTGATTTTAACATTGATAATGATGGTGATTTGAGGATTGGGAAGAGATTATGTGTGCCTTGTGATTAATATCTGAAGAATGAGTCGTTATATAAAGCACATTGTTCCCTATTTTCAGTTCATCCTAGTTGTACTAAGATGTAGAGAGATCATTGAGAGTATCACTGGTTGTATGGAATGAAAAAAGATATTTGTTATTTTACTATGAATTTTTTTACTTGTTAGTAGGTTAAAGAACATCGATAATTACCTAAAGGGATTCTTCTATCTTTTCTAGTGCTAGAGTGGAAATGTGAAAATATATGCATGGTCATTTTTGTGAGATTACTGAAGACATCTCGAGGTAATAATGCAATATTGGTTATAGTTGATCGATTGACTTAATCTGCCCATTTCCTTCCTATTTGAGATACTTTTTCTTTAGATCAACTTGATCAGTTTTCTATTAAAGAGATAGTAAGGTTCCATTGAGTTCCCCTATATATTTTATCTGGTCATGATCCTAGATTTTCTTCTAACATTTGGAGATACTTTCTAAAGTCATTGGGTAAAAAATTAATTTTTAGTACAACTTTTCATCCTCAATCAGATGGTCAGTCAGAACGAACATTTCAGACCTTGGAGGATATGTTACGTGCTTGTTCACAAGATTACCAGCGAAGATGGGACCAACATCTTTCTTTGGTTGAATTTTCCTATAATAACAGTTTTCATTCCATTATACAGATGGCTCAATTAGAGGAGTTATATGGAATATGTTGTTGGACTCCAGCTTTTTGGGATGAATTAGGTGAAAGGAAGCTGATGGGACCATAATTGGGAGAAGAGATGGTAGAGAAAGTTCAGTTGATTCAAAATAACCTGAGAATGGCTCAGCGCAGACAGAAAGGTTATGTGGATAACTGGAGGAAGGATGCTTCTTTTGAGGTAGGTGATAATGTCTCTCTCAATGTTTTTCCATGGAAAAGTGTGATGCATTTTGGTATGAAGGGAAAGTTGAGTATGAGGTTCATTAAATCTTATAAAATCCTAGAAAATGATGGATTAGTTGCATACATAGTGGAATTACATCCATGGATATCCCAGGTAAACAATGTTTTTCATGTTTCAATGTTGGGAAAGTATATTCCAGAACCATCTCATGTATTAAGTCCAGAGGTAGTTCAGTTGGAAGAGAATCTCTCTTATGAAGAACAACCAGTCCAGATTCTTGACTAAAGAGAGAAAGTGTTGCGGAATAAGGTAATTCACCAGGTAATGTTTTTGTGGAAAACCCATATGGATGAATAGGTGATGTGGGAATTTGAATATTCTATGAGGGATTAAATACCCCCCACTTATTTTGATAAGTGAATAAAAATTGCGAGGATGCAATTTCCAAAAGGGTGGATGGATGTAACATCCTAGGTAAATAATGAAATATGAAATATTCATATTTTTTAATATTTTTGAATTAAATATTAATTATACATTAAAAGGGTTGTTATGTTCGATAGCGTACCCGATACACAACAACGAGTTTCTTTGAAATCTTACGTTGCACACTAATAATTTAATATTATTATTTTTAATAGAAGTTATCACCTATTCTTTGTATTGGAGATAATGAAAAAAACTACATAAAATATGATTATACATGTTTGTTAAATGTACTTACTTTTATCCAATTAAAGTTATAGGCTTAAAATGTGAATGAATCTTATTTTAAGCACAATTTATATTAAATGGTCGATTTACAATCTTTTACTAGGGAACCCTCTATAAATCTAGGATTGGTCACTTTAATACATTATATTTGACCAAATAAAATTATTCTTTAGAAAGGGAACATCAAAATTTACTTTGTGTAAATTTTTTGGAATTTTTCCAATAAAGTTCATTTTTTAATGAATAGTGAAAAATATTGTATTTTAATTCAAAACCGCGTTTTAATAAAATTTATTTATTTGGGTAGATTATTTTTTTAATTTGATATAAATTTTAATTAAAATATATTTTTTATAATATAATCCAATGTTGGTCATTGGAATTAATTTCACTGTGAAATTGGACATAAACAAGTGTTAATATTTTGATAGTTATTGTTTCTAAAAAACTTGCTATTTGTTTTTATAACTAGAATTAAATTTAAATTATTAAATGAAAATTCTATGTTTATAATTTGTTAAAATAGACATAATTTTTTAATTCATAATATTAAATATATCTTAGGCTGAATTTTTGGTATTTTTTAGAAAAATAACAATTTTCCATGAATAGTGAAACCACTTAGTAGTAGCTAAAAAACTGACTTCTTGTTTGAAATGAAATTTTACCACTTATATGAATTTAATTTCACAAATATAACATAATTTTTGTTATTATTCAGTAAAATATGGTTCAATAAGATGAAAACAATTTTTTTTAATAGTATCTTTTGACTTTTTTTACATGGGTTAAAGGTAAATATGGTTATTCAATGTAAAAATGATCATATAGTTATTCAAAATTACCTTGACATTTGTCCTAACCTTATTGGATGAGTCATGGAAGACCATGGGCATCCTTGGGTTGTTTTTGGGACCCCATGGGTCCACTTATTAATGATAATGATAGTTTAGATTAATTAATTTAATGTAAAGGCAACAGTGACATAAAAAAATCATTTAGTAAATTAATTTTTATATGGTGTTATATAATTAATATTTCTTACTATAAATATTATTTAGAAATCCATATAGATTTATTACATCATTTTATTTTTTTAATAATTTTTATACATCGTATAAATTAAATTATTTATCACACAATAATGATGCAGTATTTACCTCATTAATAAATAATTTAAATAAATAAGATTATAAAGACAAAAATTATATAAAATATCTGTCCAATTCCTATTGGATGATTTTATTTCGAATATGAGTAATATTATATTATACTTTAATGTGTTTTGGTCCTTTCTAAAATGAATATATGTTTATAATAAAATAATGTTTTAACACTTTCCTAAAGAGCCCCTCCTCCCACTTATAAAAAGAGACTTTTTCTAGATAATTTCTCACACCTCTCAATCCTTTTGGATCATCCAAACTCTTTACAATAAATATCCCTACATCCCTATCTTCAACATAGAATCCTTACCTTAGGCATATGGCTCTTCAACAATCCATTTTGGTTCAAACCAAAGGGAGTTTCCCAAAATAAAGGTAACAATTTCTATTAACTAATTTTCTTTTATTTTACTTCTCCAACCCCTAAAATATTTTTATTCCATTATTTTATAACAAAACCAGTATCCCCAATAAACTAGGATGTTGTTATGAGAAGGATTCTAACTAAACATACACATACATCCATATATTGGGTGAAAAACATAATGTTTCTGTGGATGGAAAAATAACACCTCACGAAACGATGATTGTTCAATTACATCCTACCGCCACCCAAGGTGGAAATTATAATGGTAATTTATATTTATATGATATATATTATGTTTTTGTTTTTTATGCTTCTGTATTTTCCATTTATATCAAACAATTATGGTTTCCAATTTGGGTATATTTGATAATTTAATTTGAAGAAGTGCAGACTACCACCCCCTCAAAATGATATGACTCGTTAATGCCATATGTGGGATGTATAAAGGATGGAGTTAATCATATTATATATGATATTATATTGGAATTATAATATAACTATGTATAATTATGTTTCAATTCTATTCAATCATGAAATAGAAATGAATGTAGTGTTCATGCGTACGTACGGCTTACCGTCTCCATGAACGACACATTTCTTTTCATACCTACTAATGTTATGTACTATTATAAATACATATATATACTGAATATATATGATATATATGATATAATAATCATTAATATCATTCTGAATATAATTAAATTTTTACCACATGAACAAAATGTAATTATAAGAAGTACATTTTTGACTAAAGTAACAAATATCGACAAAATGATCTTTATTAACTTAAATTATTACATAATGTTTATAACTTGGTAATAAGTGATATAAAAGGAGTAATAAAATTGAAAATCGTTCTTATGAAAGTAGTAATTAACATTAGTTTATTATTCATGATATTAAAGAATGATCCATTCAAGTCGGACACGAGGTAAGGGAATTTGTCTCAATCTCCATTCATTGAGGCATATTTTGTTTTAATACACGACCATAGTTTATATGCTGAATAAAAACCCTTGACATTTAAAAGTGAATATTTTTATACAAAGAGTTTTAATAAATGACAAAAAGGAATGTTACATTTAACGTAATCGGTGACAATGACCTTTCCGCTACCGCGAGTATTATTTGTTCTCTAGCTTCCTTAATAGGCCGTAATCTTTTTCAATAAATGAAAATAAATACCATATACACTTTTATGTATTTAGGTATTGAAAATTGTTTTGATAATGTATTTTTTATGTCAATATATTTATGTGATGTATAGTGATTGAAATATGTAAATGTTTTCCTTCAGTTATATTTGTTTTA
This sequence comes from Viscum album, assembly GCA_963277665.1. Taxonomy (NCBI): domain Eukaryota; kingdom Viridiplantae; phylum Streptophyta; class Magnoliopsida; order Santalales; family Viscaceae; genus Viscum; species Viscum album. The sequence continues at coordinate 1,187,423,572 of OY728122.1, forward strand.
TGTGTTATGATTTTATAATGGTACTTGGACATTTGATGGGTGGTTACGTGATAAACCAAATGACGAGTGGTGCTGTGAAAGAAGGATGGGTGGTTACGTTATAACCTCCAATGCATTGGGTATGGAAGTCAGCCGTATGGCTATTCCATTCAGTGATATGTGTGTAAGTCGACCGTATGTTTATTCCATTTAAGTAAGTTTATGACCCATGTTACCTTTATATGTTATGTGTTTTTATAGGGATTTTATTGAAATCTTTTGGTTACAAAAGGGTATTTAATGATATTTTATTTAGTGAAGTGTATTTAATACTTCTTAAAGGTGATAAGTATTACTTATGATAACGTATTCATGGTTTACTTGTTGTTTTGATAAAAACAAATAGTTTTCCATATTTGTGTATCCCTTACTGAGATTTTTATGCTCATCCCAAGTTTTGAAATGTGTTTCATAGGACATAAATAAGAATAGGGTGATGTATTAGATCAAGGAAAAGTCATTATATCTTAAACATGGAACTAGACATGGCTCTTTTTTTTCAAGAGTTTCTGTTTTATGAAAAAATGGAAACATAGTAGAACCGTCAACGTGGAAATCTTTTGAGATGAAATAGTTATGTCCTAAATATCTAAAACATTAATCATGAAAATATCCTCAATATGAATTATTATCCTAATTCAAGATTAAGTATGTTTTAAGGTTAGGTCCTTATACCCACCACCAGGACACCCCCACACTCTTTCATAGCCCCCCACCCATTTGGAAACCCCATTTACGAGTACACACACATGATAGAACACAAAAAAATCATAAACATTCATGAAATCACATCCATAGGTTCCCCCCCCCCCCCAAAACAATTTAGAATGGTTTAAATTAACACTATGAAACTTACAATGATAGTAATAACAATGAAAAATAACATCTCAAAAAATTATTTTTGGGCATCGAGAAAAATAAAAACTGAAACCAAGCCATGTGAGGATTATGTGAGTGTTGTGATTCGTCCTGATATATCGAATGATAATAAATAATAAAAATGATTTTGGATAAACGAGAGTGGAAGGCACGACAAAAATTAATCCTTTCTTGGTTTTCCACATGAGAGAGACGAGTCGCAGGTCGCATTATCGAAGAAAACAGAATGTATGTGTCACGACCCATCCCTCAGGGCCCAAGACATTACTACCATAAGCCTCCTTTCAATAGGACACAGGATGGTGACTAGCACCAAAGGCATAAATCCCTATATGGGAATGAATTTCCTTTATAAATTGTAAACACACAAAACAGATTACGAGATGGAAGTAAAACACATAGCAAAACTGTATTCAAAGGAATGCTAAAATGTAATAGGGGATGGAAATGCAAGACCAACAAGAATGTACTAGTACAACTGAAAAACATGTAAAACTGAATAAATGATGGAAAGCATCTCCTAGATCATCCACCATGGATCCTACCTGAAGGGTAGGTAAAGATAGCCTCCTCATCACTCCACATCGTCAGTCTCCTCTGTGTGCTGACACGTTGTGAGGTCCACATCTGGGTACAATCCAGTCCTGCTACACTGATCCTCAGTCTACGCTGTCTGTCATCTACAACCAACACAACGAAGTGCAGGCATAGCCCATCCAGAGGTGAGTATAACAATACTCAGTAGAGACCTTAGGACCCCCAAGGTATCACAAAATACAACATTGATAAACTAAAAAGTATGAAATCAAAAGACAACCCCACTTAGGTATATGCCCATACATATACCTAAGTAATCATGTAATCTATCTCAATCATGAGGTAAACACAAATGTTAATTACTCAGCTTACCCAGGATTTTATTCTAGGGATAGTATCATTCTGAACCCTCAGCTGCTGGAGAACTCCTCCTCTATCGAGTACAGTGGGTCTGCCTCATCACACAGAGGCACTTCCCACTAAAATGGATGGCTGAGGTACCTATCATGTCCAGTACCGTGGATCTGCCACACTCACACAGAGGTTCTCCCCACAGTGGGTCTGCTGCGCTCACACAGAGGTGCTCCTCCTCGTAGCCTGCTGAGGTACTCCACGTGTCGAGTACCATGGGTCTTCCATGATAACACAGATGTGCTCCCCACCTTGGGTCTTCCATGACACCAAGGTTCTCCCTACTATGCTAGTTGAATCACGCCAAGTCGAATCGGTCAGTAGTTATCAAGTCTCAGCCAGCTACTAGGTTCCCACAAAAATTCATGCTCGTCCATCAAAGATCCACTCCAAAATCTACTGGTTGATACTCCAACTATCTCTTAGTCCCATGTGAAATTATCTCAATGGTACGCCATGTCATTGATGTCTCATCACAACAGACATCGTGTCAATCGAACGCCCATTCTGTGAGTTATTAGAATTTTAGTCCTTGGGGCCCGGTTGGATTCGTGTACGATCCAACCTGAATGAAACTCAACTAAACCCCAAAATAAAGTGGGGTATAATCAACGAGACCTTCATGCTCCATGAAAGACTGTACTACTGACGGTTCGTCAAACGGATGTCCGGTGCCAAAGATGTTCCCAATATAAGTAAAGGGGGTCAGTAATGTGCCTGGGGCCGGTCCGACTCGGTCGTACTGACTCGGCCCAACCCAAACTGGGCCAACCCGATCTAGGTCAAATTTGTCTAATCTGGGGGGTGTGACCCGGCCCATTTGGCTGGTCATCCCACTAGGTTTGGACTGGTATGCTGGGCTCGACCCAACAGACAGCAGGGGTGGTTTGGCCTGGAGGTCAGGGCCGGTTCGACCAACACCGCGAGGGGCGCAGCTCGGTCAGGGTGGTCGGCAGGGCATCGACATGGCGATGGGAGTCCGCACGGGATGCGGGCAGGCCAGTGAAGTGCCGAGAAGGGATAAGGAAGGCCGTGCATTGAGCGGGGCAGGCCGGCGGTGCATGGGCGGCGCACCTAATGGCCGGTAGGGCACATTGGAAGGGTGCGAGGAGGCTGGCGGGGCATGCAGGCAGTGCGCGGGCAGGCCAGTGGGGCGCGAGGTAGTTCCCATAAAGGCCGCGGGCAGGCGGGCCGGTGGCCGGGCAAGCCCGTTCGGTGCGGCTCGGCCGGCGATGTTCAGCCGAGAACACCGGTGCACCGCGAGGGTGGAGTGGTTCACAGAGGACATGTGTAGAACGCCATTTTTTTCGGAACCTTCGTTGCCTCGTTGCGGCTTCATGGCCATGCCGAAAGAAACATCACAAAGCGATCAGCGTAGGGAGTCAGGCCTGGTTAGTTTGACCCGCACCCTCCGCGTTTATGGATGATAACAATTGGTTCAATAAAGAGGAAGAAAGTTGAACATCAATTGTTTACAATACATTTCATCGATTCATTTTAAACAAAGATGAGAAAAAGGAAAGGAATAATACTCAATGTAAACCCCCTACGTTTGATCGTTGCTCGACGATGAAGTCGTGGGAAGAAGACTACGTTGTCGTCGTTCATCGCATCCACCACACAATTCCAATCCAGGCTAGTGCGTTGGTTCGTTGACGACGTTGAATAGGGAAGATCGATAGAAGATTTCCCACATCGAAGGGAGTTTCGAAGAAGAAAGTTGAGGATTATCGGTATTCGTTTTCGAAGGTGTTCTTTGTTGGAAGCATTCTTCATTGGGAGCCTTCTCCCAATATTTCTCCCAACTTCGTCCTTTATCTCCACTCCACCCAAAATGAATATCGTCGCAAAATAATAGATTAGGATCTATTATGATCATTGGCATAAATTTAAATTGAGAGATTTAATTAAATGAGATGACTCATTTAATTAATGTGGTGGAGTTGGCATAATAATTCAATTTGGAAAATTTAATTAAGTGGTTCCACCAAATCAATGCATGAGAGTTGTCATAGACTAATTTGGGGAGGTCAAGAGGCTCACCCTCATTAATGAGGGAGAGTGGAGAGTTTTTATCCACCTCCATCAATAGGGGGGTTAAGCCCCGTGTGGACCCCACATCGTAACCTATCATGGGAGGTTATGTTCGGGTGGGCCCCACCACCATAACCTCTCATGGGAGGTTAAGGTGTGGTGGTACCGCCTACAAATCCTAAGAGGAGGTTTTAACTACCAGTCACCCTCATGGAAGCTCAATAAAATAAAGTGTCAACTGACTTTAATTTTTTTTAAAGAAAACCCAAAAACTAACTTCAATTCTCGACCAAATGACAGCGAGGTGAAGGTCTTCATACGTGAATACGGGCGTTGCATGTTCAATGGTGCCCTCAGATTTTAGTTCCGAGCACCGGTTCAGAAGTTATAAAATCCCGCTCATATGATTACTAAACGTACCTGAAAAAAACTTCAGAAATTGATTCCGGACACACCGGGCCTTGGAATCATGTGCCACAAATTTTCTCAGACACATAAAAATCCCATGTATTTAAGAAAAAAAATTCATTGGAAATTCTGGGTCTTTATAGTCTGAATAGAGGGTTCGATAAATCATTTAAAATATTCATCATGTTAGTTATTTAATAACCAACGTGGGAAAATATTTTTTTTATGTATATAAAGTTTGTTATTTAATAACCGTCATGGTAAATGGAGCTTCATCAAGTCGGTTCTTTTGATAACTGACTTGATAAATGCCTAGATTAGGTTCATCACGTCAGTTATATTATAACCGATTTGATATATCTAATCTCAGATTTTATTACATCAGTTATAAAATAACCAACTTCATAAATTGATTCTCATCAATTTATAACGTTGGTTATAAAATAACTGACCTGATAAATCAATTTTTACAGCTTTACATGTCAGTTATAAAGAACCGATGTGAACAATACCGATGTGTTAAAAAAAAATTCCACCAGTGTGGAAAAAGTCCATTACTAAATTGGCTTCACTCCCCATTCTAGTACATATTTCCACATAATATATAGAACATTATAAAATTAATTAGAGGGATATGAAATGAATTCCCAAACCATATAATATTCCTAGAAATATATTTGGTATAAATGTGACAACAAATGATTCATCATATATCATAACCATTTGAAAGGATATAGGTTTGATATCCTTTTCAAGATTTCATCACCACATACCTTATTTAAAATTAATTTTCACCGAAAATATCTCATATAAAATAAACATAATCCTTATTTAAGAAAAATAATTAATGTATCACATAATAATATACCTAATAAAGCACTAGTATCATTAATGGATTTTAACATGGAATAAAAATAACTATTATTAGATTATGTGGAATATTTCTATAAGAAAACAACCGTAAAATTTAAAAATAAAAAAACTATTTCGATTTTTTGGAAAAGAGAAAAAAACCCTCATTTAGAAAACAAAAAAAATATTTGTTTTATAATATTTTAATAAAAGTAAATAAATTGTAAAAATAAAATCAAAAAACAATATTATAATATCAAAAAAATATCCATCAATGAATTTTTTTCAATTAATAGATATTAATTAAAATGAATTATCAACTGAATAGATATATTAATTTTTTTTACATAAAAATATTATTTAGAACTCTTGAGTACATAATGAGATGAAAATTTAAGTAAAAGATGTTATAATTCGAGATATTTTATGGATAAAAAATTATATGAGTTTATTGACAACTATTACATAAAATATCATCATCAGATATGTACACATAAGCAATCATGTTACAAATTAACATTATAACATAAAAACGATAATATATTGGTAATAAATGTATCATTACATTATGAAAGAGTTTATCATATTTTTATTTATAAATACATATAATTTAAAAGAAATAATACTAAATTTTTAAATTTTTACTCAATAAAACATAATCAGTCAGGGAATACAAAGTAAATATTATATAAATAAATGTGATATGAGATTCCCTAAAAAAAACATTAAATTTCACATAAATTCATCTAAAAACTGGTATTATATATATAAATTTATTATATATATATTTTATTCAATTATAAATGTATAATATAATTTATGAATAAGTTATTACTTTTTATCACCCAATTACTAAAAGTTTATTATTATAATTATTGTCAACAAGTGTTAGCTGTTTTGTTTTTTACGAGTCTTCGATCCCCGGATGTAATAAATGTACATTGATCACGTATCTATAATATCCGTAATTTTTATCATTTATAATGTATATAAAATTTAAAAAATATTACACCATTTGTAGACATATTAAGTCATACATACACATGAACACTGATTATATTTATTGATGAAAGGAATGAAAGAAAGGTAAAAAATAATTCACCTTTAATTTAGAATTATTAATTTAATATATTCATTAAATATATCCTTATTACTTACCATATATTATATAACATGAAAATGAATCCAATCACTTCAAGGAGGTGGTTATCCACTAATATGCATGAGTAATGTTATTCTTTAGCAATTGATGGGAAAAATAATATTATGATTATTCATTCACCATAATAAATTATATTTATATGATACATAAGATTCTATTTATTAATATATTAAATGGTTTTTTAGGAATTATAATATTTCAAAAATTGAAATAGAATGGGTAAGAAAATTACATCTTCTTTAGTTAAGATAATTTATATTACTTTTAAAATACATTTAAAATGGTATTTCTTGAATAAAAGAACATGTAGTTTATTTATATGGATATTTAGAGTGTAATTTAGTTTGGGTTTTTGTGTCAAAATAGACTTTAATTTTTAATAATTATGTATAGGAGATGATATTTTAATATGAGGGAGGGGAAACCGAAAGTTAAAAAATATATTAAATTAATATAATTTTTTTGATTCACCACTCCAAATTGATATAATTAGTATGAAATATTATAAATAGTTAATATACTATCATGAAATATATTTTTTATATGTATTGGATAATTTCCCCCTTATCAGTAATAAATATTCCTCTATAACCCTTTTTACATTTACAATGATATCAATGTATTTCACACATCTAGGAAAAATAACATTCCAATAATATGAATATAGATTAATAAATGGATAATTTATGATACTATAAACCTATCACATTAACATGTATTTTTATAATATTTATATAAATTTTACTACAATTAATAAAAAAATAAATTATTTAAATATATAATTAATATCACTTTTTTAATACATGAAATACTATAATTTAATATGTGTATAACACATCTATCATTGTTTCAAAATAAAATGGATTCAATGAAATGAAAACCATATTTATAATATTATTATCCACATAAATTTTTATATGTTTTTTTATCATTTTAAATGATATCATTTTTATAAATCCCATGGAAAACCAGTTTTATTTTTTACTATGGCAACGATTTATTTAATATGAATGGTATATAAAATAAATAACAAGGTAACAAATGGGATCAGTAAAGGATATGAGAATAAATTATTTACCAATTATTATACTTATTATCCCCAAAAACATTTTAATGATTTTATAGTAATTAAAAAATTAATATTTAATATAAAATCTGATTAATATATTTTTAATATCTATTCGTATATTTTTACACTAAAAATAATATGAAAATAATCGAATTATATAACAAACCATTAAAAATCTATATAAAATAATATTAACATTCATAATATTGTGAAAATTTTAGTTACCAAAATTATATTGTATTTCAAGATTTAAAAAAAAATTATATCAATTTTTTATGATTCACGCATGAATCCTTTCACAACAGTAGTAAAATTTAATGTAATGATTTCATCAGTAATAATATAAATAACTTAAGCTCATAAAAATATTTAAACATTTAAAAATAAATTATAAAATTAATATAATTTTTAACCCTACCACAAAATATTATAGAAATTTAAATCATTGAACTATCATTTTTACATAAAATTTTTCTTAAATATCATAATGGTAAAAATAAAATAAAAATTGAAACAAAATTTTATAATAGATATATTGGGATGAATATTAATGAAATATTATAATCCTAAGAAATAATGGTAAGTGATTTAGTGAATTTTAATCAATATAACATTAGTCTACACCCTAATAAACATATTTGAACATCAGAGTGGTAAAAAATATTACTATAGTTACTATTCATAATGAAAAAAATAAAATGAACATATCTAAAAAATATTATCCTCTTTATTGAAAATATGGAATTAAAATTTTAGATTAAATATCAAAATGTGGTAGAAATGAATTTAAAATATAAACACAAAATTGAATAATTTTTTTTAAAAAAATATTGATAGATATACAAATGATTTATATTAGTAATTTAGACATTATTTTAATTCAAATATTAACTATTATTTTTTATAAAAATTATACAACAAATTTTAGATCGAAATATTTTTCAAAAGAAATTAGAAATAATGAATAATGAATAAAATTTATTAAAAAAATATATTATTTTTATATATTCAATATTAAATATACCTTCTCATAAAAATTTAATTACATCTCTAATTATGCTGTTATTTTTTCCTATGAATTTATTATCACTTATTTCTTGAGTATTATCCTAATAAATATTTCATATTTTATTTTTTAAATTCTTATCTAAAAATTTAATATTAATATTTTTACTTTTATATGATAATATATGTTTTTTAATGTTTGATAATTCATTTTTCATACGATATAGAACATAGTTTTCATTTTGAACTTTTGGGTGTTAAATTCCACAAAAATTTATTAAATGTTTCCCATATAATATGATCTTATTCTTATTAATCTGGTGAAAGATATTTGAAATTTCATTATTGAAAAAATACCTCATTATTAGGTTTGATAAAACATCCTATTAAAAATATGGAAATAGAAGTATAATGGTCATCATCAATAAAAAAATATAATATAATTTTTGATAAATTAAAATTTTTACATGGTCGATAAAAAATAGTTGTTCATTTAATGATTTGGGAAGATACATAAAAATTATCTATAGAAAGTAAATATTCAATTGAATTTTAATGACCATTAAATGAAAAAAATAAATATTTACGGAATTTGACCATAAATATATAAGGAATAAATTTACATTGAATGAAAAATTGTTTCATGATACTTTTCCTGGAGATGAAGAGTTCTATTAATATCCAGACGAAAACATGTGGAAATATAGTTACTTTAAAAGTATAATTTCTTAAATTAATAAGTTTATAGGATAATATCATCTTCTCCAAAAAATTGAGTATTCATGATTAATTTTTCATGCATAGAACATAATAATCAAATACAATATTATGTAAAAAGATATAAAAATTTACCTTCTATCATTAAATATTAACCAAAATTGATTGGTTAAAAAACATTATTGTACTATCCAAAATGTAAAAAAATAATTGAATAAATAAAAAATTTAAATATATTATTTCTATAATAATAACAATGTTTCTAGTTAAATCATATGATAAATATAAATAAATCACAAATAACCTCCACAACTTAATCAAAAATTATTTTTTACCATAATTATTACATCATCACATTAATTTTATAACTTATTAATATCACTAGATTATTATGAATGAAAAAAGTACATAATTTTATAACTTTTTAACATGACTAGATTATCATGAATGAAATTTAGAAACTAAGATGTAATGTAATATTTACATAAACTATAAATATCATTGAAAATTTCACCACATTAACTCATCACTTTTCAATAATAATTATTATCACAATCCAACCTTCCAATAGACCATAAATAAGCTAAAATCATTTAGTATAAAAAAATAATTGGATACATATCTATTAATAGATTATTCAAAATAAAAACCTATTAAAATATAAAATTACCTCAAAATATTATCATATAATTCATTAAATGATTTATCAATGCGTTTTAACATGTGGACAACATTATATTTTTAAAACGATAATTATAAAATAAACTCTTTTGTTAACCCTACATGAAAACATATATTCTTCTGAAGTTTGAAGAAATAATTATTACTTAATTAAAATTATAGACTACCAAATTTATTCTATAAATTAATAAACGAAAAAATATATTATCAAATATGTACTAAATCAATAACTAAATTCAATTTTACCAATGCATTTCCATTTAAAATATAGATTTTGATAACCTATTTTTTCCAATGAATCAATAACGTCGTACTATTAAATAACATTTCTTTGTTATTGGTACCACGGAAAATACAGATTAAAATATTTAAAGAAAAACTATCATGGAACAACCCTTATATGTTTCATGATTATTATTTTACTAACATCAATAATTAATCCCTTTTACAACATAATTTTCATATCCTAAATTATAAACACATAAAAAATATAAAAAATTTCAAATCCTTCGTCCTTCATGTGTCAATGATATAAAAGTTTTATTTGTATAATCAATGAAAAAATAACTATTTCCCTAAAAAATAATACATTAAACTATAATTCATACCAATGAATGAACTTATTTATCTTCCAAAAAACATTTAATTATCCTAATAATATGATTACTTAGTGATATTATTTTCAAATCTTAAAACACATTTCTTTCCTATAAAATACATATATGGTTTCTTCTTCCCATGTACTTGACATAGAGGAGGCTAAATATTATTCAGTTTATTTTCTTCTTGAAAATCAATTTTTATTTTCTATGGTGATACAGTAAACAAACCCATGTTGATATTTTTATTAATATACTAATAATTATCATTAACGATAATAAAATTTATTTCTTATGGATCTCTTATTTCAAATTGATTCTCATGTGGAAAATCAATCCACTATATATCACATTAATATATTAATATGAGTCATCCTGTATCCATCCATTGGGAAAAATGAAAAATTATTCTATAGGAGATAATACTCATTGTTAGTAATAATTTAATAAAGTAAAATCATTGATTGGATGTGTAAATCATTACACCATGTTTTAATTATATGAAACCATAGTTTAAACATAGTCCACTCATTGTTATCATCTATTCAAATGAATATTAATTTTTCTTAAGTATAATATGAGTTATCACAATAATAATCTATTAGAGTGTCAAACTGTGTGGATATTAAGATTATATTAATTGTGCACTATAATTATGTTCAAGTATTAATTTGACTAACTCTTTTCAAGAATAATTCCATGGGACTCATATTCACAAAATCCATGTTAATGTTTAGTCTCTAGATAGGAAAACATTTCATAGAAAAAAATATAATCATTATCTTTCCATAACATTAGGGTGTTATTATTTACATCATCTTATGCATCAGGTTTTCAATAATTTTTATTAATCTTATTCAGGAATGATTGAATAGAATATTATCAGATAAAAATAAAATGTGACTAAACTAGTTTTTGATATCATTATGACATAATTTCGTAATAATAACAAATATATTTAATATTATCCATTCCATAAACTTATTGGTTTTGTGAAATTATAAATAATGACTCTTAAAAAAATGTTCCTATGATAACTATATTATCACCCACTCTGTAATTTATAAATACAACCCATTATAGGTATAAAATACAAAATTTTGTCATTTATACCATGTGAATAAATCATAAGAAATTGTTATAATAGATTAGTTATTAGGGTAAAAAGGAGATATCAAAAATCCCATGATCCTAAAATTAACATAAGTGTATTAGAACATGATACTACAATTTAAAATCCATAACCATCATACCATATATAATAATAGTTATTCATATATAATAGTTTGACATTCCATAAAAATAAAACACAATGTTATAAAATATCATGAGTTCTCAGATAACAATTTTTAAATAAAACATTTTTCCATACACATAATAACAGAGAATTATTTCTATATGAATGGAATATATTAAAAAATAGAATAGTTTATTGGACCTACACTTGATTTCATCATATCCATATTCATAGTTCACTCATGAGGTTACAATTGTGGATATAGTATCTCAACGAAATGGGTTCAATGCTAAGTGAAATACATATTATCTAATGAGATATCAATATTTACACACTCCATTTATTGGATATATAATTACAGTGAAATAAGTCTCAGATATAAAAATTTACATATGTTTCACCCTGATCATAAAAAATTAATCGCATATCATAACATTGGGAATGGAATCTATTTTTAAATAAAATATATTTTTTTTTCAGATCGTGACACATATAAGATAAACATGTTTATTAAATTTCAAAACCTAATAATAATTAACAATATAGAGATTGATTTTCGATGGTATCAGGGAATAATCTCCATAGTAAATCCCTAGTGACCTCCAAATGATATCATTGACAAAAAATTACTTTAAAATATTACATGGAAAATTTATTATGGAAAATAGTCTACCTTTTAAAAGAACATTAAAATATAATATTTTTTAAAAAAGTATAGAAAAAACATTCACTAACAACAGACATTGGTATATTATAAGTAATCGTCAATGCAATGAGTGGTAATAACATTGGGATATTATGTTTATTCTATATATATATTAAAACTAACATTCCATTCATATTTTTTGATACAATGTGAAAATTAACAAGAACAAAAACCAAGAGGATTCATATTAAAATAAACTATATAAAGATAGTCATTGAAATAAAAAAAAATTCAGAAAGTCTTTTGAGAATATTGAAAATATTCTTGAATGTATTTTCCAAATAAATTGTGTAACACTATGAATTATTTAAAATATTTTCTGAAAAATATATTTTCTCCTTTTAATATTTTTTTACATAAAAAAACATTTTTATTCATTTCACTAATAATATGTCTAGCTTTTATTATATATAACATTGAGTATAAACAAAACGTGATATACTATGAAAAATGATTTTTCTCACCGTGAAATTAGAATAAAATGTGTGTATATGTTTTAATAGAATAAGAATGTATACTATTTACACAAGTGTATATAAAATTATTTCATTGGTGAAAACTATACGTAATAAAATAATTTTTTTAAAATATAGGAAATAATTTTTTAATAAATTATTATTTTTAAATAAATGTGTTTACCTTAAAAAAATTAAGAAAATCACATATATTTGTTTAATTATGTATATATATTATATAACAATTTTATTGTTAAAAATTCATTTTATCATTTTTTATAAAAAAATAGATATTAAGAATTATAATTTATAAAAAAATAAATATTTTCTAAACAACCGTATTGTCTTGTTTTGTGTAAATACAGTATAAATTATTTTTTCCCACATTTTAAAATTTTAGTTTAAAAAATAGTTCACATTTTTCTAATATGAATTTCAATATTTTCTTCTTTTTATAATTTATAAATTTTATAAAAATATAATTCTTTTCAATGAGTAGTGATAAATAATGATTTTTATTCTGAATATAAATTTTCTAATGAATTTGAAAACATATGAATAATTATATAATTGTTTTAAAAGTAAATATAGATCAATTATATATATAAATATATATATTTAATCCATTTTATGACAATATTATAGATTTCATAATTTATATTTCATTATAAAATTTTTATTCAGATAAAACATTTGTCGACAAGAAACTCATTTTTTAATAATTCAGTATAAATATATTTATATTAAATTCTCACACTATTGAAATTTGAATTTATATCATCAGATACACAATTTTTAATGAGAAAATATTATATTTTAATTCATACAACATAATATTTTACCATTATAAATATCCATTGTAGAAAACATTAATTAATGTATTTAGCGTTATAATGGGACTTTCGTTTAGTAATAGTAGAAATATATGGGTAAAATGACATAGAAATATTTATAAACAAATTTTATAGACCTATTATTAATATATAAACATGTATATGCTATAATTTCCCCTAATATAGAATTTTGGCATGTCGAAAATGTGGGTACACAATTTTCTTCTTGTAATATATAGGTGTTTCAGTCACCAAACAAATAAATGGTCGTCCATCTCTTAACATAATTGAATTAGAGAATCCATTGTTTAACCTATATATACAAAAATAAAATTCATATATCCCTCAAAACATTATAGAATCCATAATTTAGTCATCATTCCCTCCTAAGAATCCATTTGCTGAATACCAAACAACATTGTATGAAGAATGGGTAACAAACCTAACAGATCACCAGATTTTATTTCTGCATCAAACTCCTTAAATTATTATTAGACCATTATAGAATAATTGAAACATTATATTACTTGTACAGATATTTTATAATTTAAATTACTCAACTATGACCCTTCCCATCTTTCATAAAATGGGATATAAAGACATTATTCAAGTGTATAGTGGATTTCCACCTCATAGACCGATGTCATACATTTTACATCACCACCATTCATTGATGAGTAAAATGAATAAATTTATCAGTATTTTACATATGATTTTATTATAATTATCTGATAATTATATTATAATTACCTCCTCACAATCTCATATACAGTAGAACTCTAACATCGCTCGTCTATAAAACTGGCTAAGACCTCAGAAATAGACGTGGTTTGATCATGATTTACATGGAAGGAAATAAGAATGAGTTTACTTAATATATAAAATATATATGAAATTAAATATATTATTTAATTATAATATTTTTTTAATATTATTTCATTATATCTATAATGATAACAGAAGAATTGTTAATGTATTCGTACGAGCTACCATCTCTATGAATGTTTTTTTTCATTTTCTATAAAATTTTATTGATTAAATTAATAAATATATAATGAATATATATAATATATATATATATATATCATGGATATAATTTTGGATATTGTTTTAACTATTAATAGTGTAATATGACAAAAAATTACAAATCAAAACATACAATTAAAAACAGTGTAGTAATTTATTGAAACAAGAGTTTAATGATGAATTATTAATAAATTGGTAATAAATTATAATAATTAAATCATATAATTTATGATATATATAATGATGGGTATTTAACTGATATATAATAAAACTACATTTTTAAATACTGTATGTTTTAATGTGAATGAGGAGGTATGAGATATAAATTAATGAATTGTTCCCCACAGTTTTTTTCAAGAGACATATTAAAATTGACATGTAATTTTTTATGTGTGGGGTATATAGATAATAATTGACATGTAATATCATTAATATATTATTATTCATGACATTTAATTTTTAATTTTACAGTATTCTGTATTTGGTATTATTATTGAAAATTTATTACTAAATGGGTAATGGATTTCCATATTAATTTTTACATCTTTATGTCATATTACCTATTCAATATAGATTTTTTTATATGTAAATATTTTACCCATTAATTAATTTCATCATATATTTAATATATATTATGGGGATGTTAACTTAAATATTACTATATATATATATATATTCATTCCACTAGGTCTTCTATAAAAAATGGAAATGTGAAAGACATGGGTCAAATGAGGGGACGAAGCAGGACCATTGAACCCATGTCCCCAGTGCAGTTATATCGGAGGGAGCAATAAATACAAATGTTAAGTCAATATGATCCACATTCTGAATGGGAGTTGGTGGATCTTGATGAGTTCTCAAAAGGCGGTGGTGACATTTTGATGCATTCTGATATATGATATTGTGAGATATGTTGTTTTTTTATCTTTCTCCTCTGTACTTTGTACATTCTCTGTGTTTTTATTAGTATATTTCTGGGGGACTAGGCACTCGGCCTAGCCCTGTTCCTTCCTTTTTTATACTATATATATATTTATTGTGGTCTTAATTCAAAATATACCATAGTAGTAATGAATTTTTTATTCAATTTCCTTATTTATATACAACCAATTTGACCTTAAATATCATGATTTTATTTATTATTATGACATTTTTCGTTTTATGTAATCTTATTATTCATTTTTATTATGATTAAATCTTCTTACTCTGATTATAAATTTATGATTTAATTTCACCTTTTATCCGGATTATTTTGGTCCATTGTTGAAATGATGAGATTGTGTGATCCATATATCACGATACTCTTTTTAATTCTTCTCGAACTATTATTTCATGAAAATAAATGATTTACCTTGTTTTTACTGTATATATGTTCTCAATAATTCATTAAAATGATTTTATCGAAATTGTATTATATTTCACTCATCGTCCAAACATTATTTCTTTCCACATATATGTATTCTTAAATTTAATTATTTTTAATAAAATTATAAAAAACATAAACTAAAATATAATTTTCTCTTTCATTCTGTTTATATAATTTTGTTTAAAATGATTAATTAATTCATTTAAAAATATATATGTTTTTATTTCGATATATTATATGAAAGGAAACCTTGTTTTTTTTTTCATTTTATGAAAATTCTCACATGCATTAAAATTATTTTTTGATGGTTCAATTATATGATTTGATGGGATTTTTCAATGAAAAGGCTTTTGAAAAATAATTATTTTTTAAATGGTGGGTTTAATGAAAAAAATATTCTATATAAAAAATTTTCAATAAATTATTGAAATTTTCTTTTATATGATTGTAAATTTATTTTTAAAGAAAATGAATTTTAAAAAATTTTATGTTATATATTTTTTTCTCAAAGAGAACTAGATATTTTATATAGAAAATTATTTCAATGATTTTTTAATCTTCATTAATTTGATTTGATAGTTATTTCTCTAGAAATTTATTTTGAAAATGATTTTGAGTATTAGATATTGAATTTAAATATTATAATGACATTTTACCATGTAAATGTTTTGAATGATATTTGAAACATAATTTATATGATTCCTATTTTGTTTTCATGTAAAATAGTTTAGAATAATTTTTTATGTCAAAAATGGATTTTTTTTAAAGGATAATATCCAATATAATTGTTCCTTGTGGTCTTGCAAAATCATTTTCAATCAATGATAACATTATTTCATGTTTTTTATCGTTTAATAGGTATAAAGTCCAAGGATATAATTATTCTTATTTATCTTGAAGGGTAATGATAATGATGTAATTGTGGAAATGAAACACATTAATCTTAAATGGATGAAACTATGATCAAATGGATATGAAACCCACTTTTTTTCATAAGTAATTTTATTATGAAATAAGGAAATGACTAGGAAAATATTCAATTTTACACATGTAATAAAATGATGAAATGATTAAAAAATTATATTATTTTCATGGGATATGATATAAATAATTTCTTATGATATTAATTAACAAAAATATGTCATTTTAATTATGTGATGTAGGTTATGATATAAATATTTTAAAGATGATTATTTTTTAACAAAGTGTCATTCCTTTATCTCCATCAAAGGTATTGGGTAAATATGGAAAAACATGTGAGAATATATGACATGAATGAAACTGATTTCATGTTCATAATTCTATTCATAAAAATAATGAAATGTCACCAATTTTGTGAATGGGATAGATTATGAGATAAAATTGTAATGATTGGACCAATATGTAATGCATTTAAGGTTATGTGTTGACTTGGTTTGATATCCAAAATTTATATTTGTGACTTATTTCACTTTTATTACATAATTGGTGAACATTTTTATGGTTTTACAAGTTAATAATTTTATATTCATATGTTTATTCCATAATTCTAGGTCATTTTACAATAATATGTTCTCATAAACATTTTCTATGATTCATTAATGATTAATATATTATGAACAACCAAAAATTTTTCACTGAATATTTTTTTTCTCATTTATTTGAATTGTATTGTTATCAAAAGTTATGATCATGTTATCAGACATGTACTCTCTCAATTTTTTCTTATGTCATATGTTTACCATTACAAATCATCTATGTCCACCCATTTAACGTTTCCATTTTTAGGTTTTATTGAACATTTTTGTGTATGGTATGATTTTAGAGTCTATAAAGGGGGAATATCGTTATTGGAGGTTTCTATTATCATTAACTAAAAAAATAGTATTTTTAATTTATTATCCTAATTCAATCAACCTCTAATTTAAATGGGATTTTATGTGTGATATGTTACAAAAAATCATAAAAAATAATGTGTCATATAGTAATGAGATGTTTGGGAGTGTATAATTGGTATTAGAGAAATCGATTATTAATCATTATGAATAGTATATTATAAAACATTATTTATTTACAATTGTAAATTGTTTTGTATTTGTCACATAAGATGTCAATGGATAATTCATATGATTCAACATACAAGAACATGTCTAGGAATTTTTGTTATGGAATGACCCTATGTTTTGAAATAATTAAACTAGTTACTATATTAAAAAAGTTTATTTGGATTAATAATATTTTTTTGAAGGGACAATGAATATAAAATTAGTGCATTAAGATAGACCCCATTATCACCTATTATATAATAATGGGACTCATTTTACATCTATATGGACACATTGAGTGTATTTTTTGGAAATTGATAAAATATTTATGTACCATCATAAAGGATCTGAATAATGACAATGAATGTTTTAGTACAATTATATGGATTTATATATCATAAATATGTTTCATTATTTGAACATTGAAAATATTATTTTTCACGATTATGTGGCTTCTCACTATGAATATCATTACTAATTGAATGATTTATTTTATTCAGTGGAGGAAAGAAAATATATAACATAAAATTTTTATCATTATAGTATTATACAACACATGTCTTGCTCTACTGCATGTATTCTCCTATTGTTGGGTATTTCTAAAAGAATGTGGAAAATACAAGAGGACTATTGGGTTTTGTATAGTGGTTGCTCGATGCAGAAAAATGTGTAGTTTGGACCAATAAAGAATTACAACTCTTTTCATCCTCTGGTAGGGGGATAAATGTTTGTTCAAATTATGAGTATAGCCCCAATGAAGAGTGAATCATCATATTGGGAGACTTTTCATTATTGACACATAGTTTTTCAAACCATTATTCCTCTTAGGATAAATTATAACCCTTACCAGCATGGGTGCATGACTACTGCGTAATGTTTTTCAAATCATTCAACCCTATGTATAAAATAAGATATTATGGTATTAATTCTTCCAATATAAATTATAAAAATCCATCCCATATTAATATTAATAATTATTATATTCAACCTTAATTCATTATTCATGGTTATAAATTTTCCAAATTGGTGATTTTTTCCATTCAAACAAATTTCTATGGAGGATTGAAGTGTTGTTGATAACAATCGATCTTTAATGAGATAATGTTCCTCTTTTATAGTTTTTTAATCTAATTTATAATTCATTCCCCCTTGTACAGTGATGTATCATCATGTTTTCCTAAATCCAATATCTTTTTTGATGAATCGTGATACTATGTTCAGTTTCATGATCTCCACCCCATATTTATTATTGTTGATCCCATTGTGGGTATTTTTTGTGACTGAAAAACTAATGAAAGGTGGTTCCATGATTATTTAACATATTATTGGGACATTATAAATATTATTAAAAACGAAATGTGTTTTTAATTTATATAGAAACAACTATTTCAATTGGCAGTATCAGATATTTGAAAAGAAAAAAAATATATGAGAAATACCCAATTATAATGAAATTAATTTGTGATGTTGAATTTTGGGAAAAACAATTATGGGAATAAAAATTTGATTAGTTAAATATATTTTTTATTGAAGATTAAAAAATATATTAATTTGATTTTTTTGAAATAGACTAAGATGATTAAAATGTTTGTTCTTGAAATGAGAAATTAATCAATAAAATTTGAATCTATGAAATTTAAATTTGAATTAATATTTAATGTTTAAAATTCCTATGATTGATTAGTTTATTATCTGAATTAAATGTTTGATAGGGTAGTTAGTTGTAACTAGGATAAGAACCCTATGTCCTTCATTCAAAATAAATAGAATGATGATTAAAGTCTTAACTAAAAAAATAGCATCAATTATTATGATTGGTTTCCCTATAAGGGTTGTAAATTAACAATGATGGGTTCCCCTTTTGGTGTGTATTTTTTGTGCACAACTGAATGGAATCTATATCATGTTTTTATATGTGAGGATCAATTTCCCTAAAAACATACCAACATTGGGGTTTTAAAAGATGGTTCATCTCTCTGACTTTTTAACTTCATTATACACTCAAATTATAATTGAATATCTTTTATGGCCTATATATATATATTTTTATATATTTATAATGACTATTTAGATATTTTTTTCATTATACATCAATATTTTTGATAGTTTATGTTTATATTTTAAAAAAATTTAAATTCTTTGATTGTTATATTATATCAAATTTAATAAATGTTGAATTTAAATGTAATTGACTTTGGAACACTTGGTGATAAACATCTGGTAATTATAACTCACACATTACATTTTCCATTATTATTTTTTATAATTTCATATGCTATGTACAATCATATGGAAACACCACTTAGAGGTGTTGTTTTCCCTAGATCCCTCAGGCCATTGAGTGGTGATTGTTATAAGTGGAGTTTTCATACACATTATGCATTGGTGTTTCTGATACTGTTATCTATTTGATGTTATAGTTACATTTCAGATTTTTATCTATCTATCCAGTTACAATTTTACATGTTTGATTTTGGTTAAATATCCCATTGAGAGTGTTGAGGATACTAGCTTGTGTTTTTTATCTTCATTTATTTTTATTCATAATTTATTCTATCATCGATCATGAAGGAGTCATTTTCTAGGAAGATACATTTGTGGATCTGAATTGAACTTTGGGCTCTGTCAAATCCATATTGGGTGACTAGGTACTACATTATCCATGGTGGTTCATGGTCAATTCATATTAGTTGTGTAGGTTACTCATATATTCTTATTGTCAGTATAAAATTTGGATTATGTGGATAACTGGAGGAAGGATGCTTCTTTTGAGGTAGGTGATAATGTCTCTCTCAATGTTTTTCCATGGAAAAGTGTGATGCATTTTGGTATGAAGGGAAAGTTGAGTATGAGGTTCATTAAATCTTATAAAATCCTAGAAAATGATGGATTAGTTGCATACATAGTGGAATTACATCCATGGATATCCCAGGTAAACAATGTTTTTCATGTTTCAATGTTGGGAAAGTATATTCCAGAACCATCTCATGTATTAAGTCCAGAGGTAGTTCAGTTGGAAGAGAATCTCTCTTATGATGAACAACCAGTCCAGATTCTTGACTAAAGAGAGAAAGTGTTGCGGAATAAGGTAATTCACCAGGTAATGTTTTTGTGGAAAACCCATATGGATGAATAGGTGATGTGGGAATTTGAATATTCTATGAGGGATTAAATACCCCCCACTTATTTTGATAAGTGAATAAAAATTGCGAGGATGCAATTTCCAAAAGGGTGGATGGATGTAACATCCTAGGTAAATAATGAAATATGAAATATTCATATTTTTTAATATTTTTGAATTAAATATTAATTATACATTAAAAGGGTTGTTATGTTCGATAGCGTACCCGATACACAACAACGAGTTTCTTTGAAATCTTACGTTGCACACTAATAATTTAATATTATTATTTTTAATAGAAGTTATCACCTATTCTTTGTATTGGAGATAATGAAAAAAACTACATAAAATATGATTATACATGTTTGTTAAATGTACTTACTTTTATCCAATTAAAGTTATAGGCTTAAAATGTGAATGAATCTTATTTTAAGCACAATTTATATTAAATGGTCGATTTACAATCTTTTACTAGGGAACCCTCTATAAATCTAGGATTGGTCACT
The DNA here is from genome assembly GCA_963277665.1 of Viscum album. Lineage (NCBI taxonomy): Eukaryota > Viridiplantae > Streptophyta > Magnoliopsida > Santalales > Viscaceae > Viscum > Viscum album. The sequence goes on from OY728122.1 coordinate 1,187,445,239, forward strand.
TTAATACATTATATTTGACCAAATAAAATTATTCTTTAGAAAGGGAACATCAAAATTTACTTTGTGTAAATTTTTTGGAATTTTTCCAATAAAGTTCATTTTTTAATGAATAGTGAAAAATATTGTATTTTAATTCAAAACCGCGTTTTAATAAAATTTATTTATTTGGGTAGATTATTTTTTTAATTTGATATAAATTTTAATTAAAATATATTTTTTATAATATAATCCAATGTTGGTCATTGGAATTAATTTCACTGTGAAATTGGACATAAACAAGTGTTAATATTTTGATAGTTATTGTTTCTAAAAAACTTGCTATTTGTTTTTATAACTAGAATTAAATTTAAATTATTAAATGAAAATTCTATGTTTATAATTTGTTAAAATAGACATAATTTTTTAATTCATAATATTAAATATATCTTAGGCTGAATTTTTGGTATTTTTTAGAAAAATAACAATTTTCCATGAATAGTGAAACCACTTAGTAGTAGCTAAAAAACTGACTTCTTGTTTGAAATGAAATTTTACCACTTATATGAATTTAATTTCACAAATATAACATAATTTTTGTTATTATTCAGTAAAATATGGTTCAATAAGATGAAAACAATTTTTTTTAATAGTATCTTTTGACTTTTTTTACATGGGTTAAAGGTAAATATGGTTATTCAATGTAAAAATGATCATATAGTTATTCAAAATTACCTTGACATTTGTCCTAACCTTATTGGATGAGTCATGGAAGACCATGGGCATCCTTGGGTTGTTTTTGGGACCCCATGGGTCCACTTATTAATGATAATGATAGTTTAGATTAATTAATTTAATGTAAAGGCAACAGTGACATAAAAAAATCATTTAGTAAATTAATTTTTATATGGTGTTATATAATTAATATTTCTTACTATAAATATTATTTAGAAATCCATATAGATTTATTACATCATTTTATTTTTTTAATAATTTTTATACATCGTATAAATTAAATTATTTATCACACAATAATGATGCAGTATTTACCTCATTAATAAATAATTTAAATAAATAAGATTATAAAGACAAAAATTATATAAAATATCTGTCCAATTCCTATTGGATGATTTTATTTCGAATATGAGTAATATTATATTATACTTTAATGTGTTTTGGTCCTTTCTAAAATGAATATATGTTTATAATAAAATAATGTTTTAACACTTTCCTAAAGAGCCCCTCCTCCCACTTATAAAAAGAGACTTTTTCTAGATAATTTCTCACACCTCTCAATCCTTTTGGATCATCCAAACTCTTTCCAATAAATATCCCTACATCCCTATCTTCAACATAGAATCCTTACCTTAGGCATATGGCTCTTCAACAATCCATTTTGGTTCAAACCAAAGGGAGTTTCCCAAAATAAAGGTAACAATTTCTATTAACTAATTTTCTTTTATTTTACTTCTCCAACCCCTAAAATATTTTTATTCCATTATTTTATAACAAAACCAGTATCCCCAATAAACTAGGATGTTGTTATGAGAAGGATTCTAACTAAACATACACATACATCCATATATTGGGTGAAAAACATAATGTTTCTGTGGATGGAAAAATAACACCTCACGAAACGATGATTGTTCAATTACATCCTACCGCCACCCAAGGTGGAAATTATAATGGTACTTTATATTTATATGATATATATTATGTTTTTGTTTTTTATGCTTCTGTATTTTCCATTTATATCAAACAATTATGGTTTCCAATTTGGGTATATTTGATAATTTAATTTGAAGAAGTGCAGACTACCACCCCCTCAAAATGATATGACTCGTTAATGCCATATGTGGGATGTATAAAGGATGGAGTTAATCATATTATATATGATATTATATTGGAATTATAATATAACTATGTATAATTATGTTTCAATTCTATTCAATCATGAAATAGAAATGAATGTAGTGTTCATGCGTACGTACGGCTTACCGTCTCCATGAACGACACATTTCTTTTCATACCTACTAATGTTATGTACTATTATAAATACATATATATACTGAATATATATGATATATATGATATAATAATCATTAATATCATTCTGAATATAATTAAATTTTTACCACATGAACAAAATGTAATTATAAGAAGTACATTTTTGACTAAAGTAACAAATATCGACAAAATGATCTTTATTAACTTAAATTATTACATAATGTTTATAACTTGGTAATAAGTGATATAAAAGGAGTAATAAAATTGAAAATCGTTCTTATGAAAGTAGTAATTAACATTAGTTTATTATTCATGATATTAAAGAATGATCCATTCAAGTCGGACACGAGGTAAGGGAATTTGTCTCAATCTCCATTCATTGAGGCATATTTTGTTTTAATACACGACCATAGTTTATATGCTGAATAAAAACCCTTGACATTTAAAAGTGAATATTTTTATACAAAGAGTATTAATAAATGACAAAAAGGAATGTTACATTTAACGTAATCGGTGACAATGACCTTTCCGCTACCGCGAGTATTATTTGTTCTCTAGCTTCCTTAATAGGCCGTAATCTTTTTCAATAAATGAAAATAAATACCATATACACTTTTATGTATTTAGGTATTGAAAATTGTTTTGATAATGTATTTTTTATGTCAATATATTTATGTGATGTATAGTGATTGAAATATGTAAATGTTTTCCTTCAGTTATATTTGTTTTATGTGTTATGATTTTATAATGGTACTTGGACATTTGATGGGTGGTTACGTGATAAACCAAATGACGAGTGGTGCTGTGAAAGAAGGATGGGTGGTTACGTTATAACCTCCAATGCATTGGGTATGGAAGTCAGCCGTATGGCTATTCCATTCAGTGATATGTGTGTAAGTCGACCGTATGTTTATTCCATTTAAGTAAGTTTATGACCCATGTTACCTTTATATGTTATGTGTTTTTATAGGGATTTTATTGAAATCTTTTGGTTACAAAAGGGTATTTAATGATATTTTATTTAGTGAAGTGTATTTAATACTTCTTAAAGGTGATAAGTATTACTTATGATAACGTATTCATGGTTTACTTGTTGTTTTGATAAAAACAAATAGTTTTCCATATTTGTGTATCCCTTACTGAGATTTTTATGCTCATCCCAAGTTTTGAAATGTGTTTCATAGGACATAAATAAGAATAGGGTGATGTATTAGATCAAGGAAAAGTCATTATATCTTAAACATGGAACTAGACATGGCTCTTTTTTTTCAAGAGTTTCTGTTTTATGAAAAAAATGGAAACATAGTAGAACCGTCAACGTGGAAATCTTTTGAGATGAAATAGTTATGTCCTAAATATCTAAAACATTAATCATGAAAATATCCTCAATATGAATTATTATCCTAATTCAAGATTAAGAATGTTTTAAGGTTAGGTCCTTATACCCACCACCAGGACACCCCCACACTCTTTCATAGCCCCCCACCCATTTGGAAACCCCATTTACGAGTACACACACATGATAGAACACAAAAAAATCATAAACATTCATGAAATCACATCCATAGGTTCCCCCCCCCCCAAAAACAATTTAGAATGGTTTAAATTAACACTATGAAACTTACAATGATAGTAATAACAATGAAAAATAACATCTCAAAAAATTATTTTTGGGCATCGAGAAAAATAAAAACTGAAACCAAGCCATGTGAGGATTATGTGAGTGTTGTGATTCGTCCTGATATATCGAATGATAATAAATAATAAAAATGATTTTGGATAAACGAGAGTGGAAGGCACGACAAAAATTAATCCTTTCTTGGTTTTCCACATGAGAGAGACGAGTCGCAGGTCGCATTATCGAAGAAAACAGAATGTATGTGTCACGACCCATCCCTCAGGGCCCAAGACATTACTACCATAAGCCTCCTTTCAATAGGACACAGGATGGTGACTAGCACCAAAGGCATAAATCCCTATATGGGAATGAATTTCCTTTATAAATTGTAAACACACAAAACAGATTACGAGATGGAAGTAAAACACATAGCAAAACTGTATTCAAAGGAATGCTAAAATGTAATAGGGGATGGAAATGCAAGACCAACAAGAATGTACTAGTACAACTGAAAAACATGTAAAACTGAATAAATGATGGAAAGCATCTCCTAGATCATCCACCATGGATCCTACCTGAAGGGTAGGTAAAGATAGCCTCCTCATCACTCCACATCGTCAGTCTCCTCTGTGTGCTGACACGTTGTGAGGTCCACATCTGGGTACAATCCAGTCCTGCTACACTGATCCTCAGTCTACGCTGTCTGTCATCTACAACCAACACAACGAAGTGCAGGCATAGCCCATCCAGAGGTGAGTATAACAATACTCAGTAGAGACCTTAGGACCCCCAAGGTATCACAAAATACAACATTGATAAACTAAAAAGTATGAAATCAAAAGACAACCCCACTTAGGTATATGCCCATACATATACCTAAGTAATCATGTAATCTATCTCAATCATGAGGTAAACACAAATGTTAATTACTCAGCTTACCCAGGATTTTATTCTAGGGATAGTATCATTCTGAACCCTCAGCTGCTGGAGAACTCCTCCTCTATCGAGTACAGTGGGTCTGCCTCATCACACAGAGGCACTTCCCACTAAAATGGATGGCTGTGGTACCTATCATGTCCAGTACCGTGGATCTGCCACACTCACACAGAGGTTCTCCCCACAGTGGGTCTGCTGCGCTCACACAGAGGTGCTCCTCCTCGTAGCCTGCTGAGGTACTCCACGTGTCGAGTACCATGGGTCTTCCATGATAACACAGATGTGCTCCCCACCTTGGGTCTTCCATGACACCAAGGTTCTCCCTACTATGCTAGTTGAATCACGCCAAGTCGAATCGGTCAGTAGTTATCAAGTCTCAGCCAGCTACTAGGTTCCCACAAAAATTCATGCTCGTCCATCAAAGATCCACTCCAAAATCTACTGGTTGATACTCCAACTATCTCTTAGTCCCATGTGAAATTATCTCAATGGTACGCCATGTCATTGATGTCTCATCACAACAGACATCGTGTCAATCGAACGCCCATTCTGTGAGTTATTAGAATTTTAGTCCTTGGGGCCCGGTTGGATTCGTGTACGATCCAACCTGAATGAAACTCAACTAAACCCCAAAATAAAGTGGGGTATAATCAACGAGACCTTCATGCTCCATGAAAGACTGTACTACTGACGGTTCGTCAAACGGATGTCCGGTGCCAAAGATGTTCCCAATATAAGTAAAGGGGGTCAGTAATGTGCCTGGGGCCGGTCCGACTCGGTCGTACTGACTCGGCCCAACCCAAACTGGGCCAACCCGATCTAGGTCAAATTTGTCTAATCTGGGGGGTGTGACCCGGCCCATTTGGCTGGTCATCCCACTAGGTTTGGACTGGTATGCTGGGCTCGACCCAACAGACAGCAGGGGTGGTTTGGCCTGGAGGTCAGGGCCGGTTCGACCAACACCGCGAGGGGCGCAGCTCGGTCAGGGTGGTCGGCAGGGCATCGACATGGCGATGGGAGTCCGCACGGGATGCGGGCAGGCCAGTGAAGTGCCGAGAAGGGATAAGGAAGGCCGTGCATTGAGCGGGGCAGGCCGGCGGTGCATGGGCGGCGCACCTAATGGCCGGTAGGGCACATTGGAAGGGTGCGAGGAGGCTGGCGGGGCATGCAGGCAGTGCGCGGGCAGGCCAGTGGGGCGCGAGGTAGTTCCCATAAAGGCCGCGGGCAGGCGGGCCGGTGGCCGGGCAAGCCCGTTCGGTGCGGCTCGGCCGGCGATGTTCAGCCGAGAACACCGGTGCACCGCGAGGGTGGAGTGGTTCACAGAGGACATGTGTAGAACGCCATTTTTTTCGGAACCTTCGTTGCCTCGTTGCGGCTTCATGGCCATGCCGAAAGAAACATCACAAAGCGATCAGCGTAGGGAGTCAGGCCTGGTTAGTTTGACCCGCACCCTCCGCGTTTATGGATGATAACAATTGGTTCAATAAAGAGGAAGAAAGTTGAACATCAATTGTTTACAATACATTTCATCGATTCATTTTAAACAAAGATGAGAAAAAGGAAAGGAATAATACTCAATGTAAACCCCCTACGTTTGATCGTTGCTCGACGATGAAGTCGTGGGAAGAAGACTACGTTGTCGTCGTTCATCGCATCCACCACACAATTCCAATCCAGGCTAGTGCGTTGGTTCGTTGACGACGTTGAATAGGGAAGATCGATAGAAGATTTCCCACATCGAAGGGAGTTTCGAAGAAGAAAGTTGAGGATTATCGGTATTCGTTTTCGAAGGTGTTCTTTGTTGGAAGCATTCTTCATTGGGAGCCTTCTCCCAATATTTCTCCCAACTTCGTCCTTTATCTCCACTCCACCCAAAATGAATATCGTCGCAAAATAATAGATTAGGATCTATTATGATCATTGGCATAAATTTAAATTGAGAGATTTAATTAAATGAGATGACTCATTTAATTAATGTGGTGGAGTTGGCATAATAATTCAATTTGGAAAATTTAATTAAGTGGTTCCACCAAATCAATGCATGAGAGTTGTCATAGACTAATTTGGGGAGGTCAAGAGGCTCACCCTCATTAATGAGGGAGAGTGGAGAGTTTTTATCCACCTCCATCAATAGGGGGGTTAAGCCCCGTGTGGACCCCACATCGTAACCTATCATGGGAGGTTATGTTCGGGTGGGCCCCACCACCATAACCTCTCATGGGAGGTTAAGGTGTGGTGGTACCGCCTACAAATCCTAAGAGGAGGTTTTAACTACCAGTCACCCTCATGGAAGCTCAATAAAATAAAGTGTCAACTGACTTTAATTTTTTTTAAAGAAAACCCAAAAACTAACTTCAATTCTCGACCAAATGACAGCGAGGTGAAGGTCTTCATACGTGAATACGGGCGTTGCATGTTCAATGGTGCCCTCAGATTTTAGTTCCGAGCACCGGTTCAGAAGTTATAAAATCCCGCTCATATGATTACTAAACGTACCTGAAAAAAACTTCAGAAATTGATTCCGGACACACCGGGCCTTGGAATCATGTGCCACAAATTTTCTCAGACACATAAAAATCCCATGTATTTAAGAAAAAAAATTCATTGGAAATTCTGGGTCTTTATAGTCTGAATAGAGGGTTCGATAAATCATTTAAAATATTCATCATGTTAGTTATTTAATAACCAACGTGGGAAAATATTTTTTTTATGTATATAAAGTTTGTTATTTAATAACCGTCATGGTAAATGGAGCTTCATCAAGTCGGTTCTTTTGATAACTGACTTGATAAATGCCTAGATTAGGTTCATCACGTCAGTTATATTATAACCGATTTGATATATCTAATCTCAGATTTTATTACATCAGTTATAAAATAACCAACTTCATAAATTGATTCTCATCAATTTATAACGTTGGTTATAAAATAACTGACCTGATAAATCAATTTTTACAGCTTTACATGTCAGTTATAAAGAACCGATGTGAACAATACCGATGTGTTAAAAAAAAATTCCACCAGTGTGGAAAAAGTCCATTACTAAATTGGCTTCACTCCCCATTCTAGTACATATTTCCACATAATATATAGAACATTATAAAATTAATTAGAGGGATATGAAATGAATTCCCAAACCATATAATATTCCTAGAAATATATTTGGTATAAATGTGACAACAAATGATTCATCATATATCATAACCATTTGAAAGGATATAGGTTTGATATCCTTTTCAAGATTTCATCACCACATACCTTATTTAAAATTAATTTTCACCGAAAATATCTCATATAAAATAAACATAATCCTTATTTAAGAAAAATAATTAATGTATCACATAATAATATACCTAATAAAGCACTAGTATCATTAATGGATTTTAACATGGAATAAAAATAACTATTATTAGATTATGTGGAATATTTCTATAAGAAAACAACCGTAAAATTTAAAAATAAAAAAACTATTTCGATTTTTTGGAAAAGAGAAAAAAACCCTCATTTAGAAAACAAAAAAAATATTTGTTTTATAATATTTTAATAAAAGTAAATAAATTGTAAAAATAAAATCAAAAAACAATATTATAATATCAAAAAAATATCCATCAATGAATTTTTTTCAATTAATAGATATTAATTAAAATGAATTATCAACTGAATAGATATATTAATTTTTTTTACATAAAAATATTATTTAGAACTCTTGAGTACATAATGAGATGAAAATTTAAGTAAAAGATGTTATAATTCGAGATATTTTATGGATAAAAAATTATATGAGTTTATTGACAACTATTACATAAAATATCATCATCAGATATGTACACATAAGCAATCATGTTACAAATTAACATTATAACATAAAAACGATAATATATTGGTAATAAATGTATCATTACATTATGAAAGAGTTTATCATATTTTTATTTATAAATACATATAATTTAAAAGAAATAATACTAAATTTTTAAATTTTTACTCAATAAAACATAATCAGTCAGGGAATACAAAGTAAATATTATATAAATAAATGTGATATGAGATTCCCTAAAAAAAACATTAAATTTCACATAAATTCATCTAAAAACTGGTATTATATATATAAATTTATTATATATATATTTTATTCAATTATAAATGTATAATATAATTTATGAATAAGTTATTACTTTTTATCACCCAATTACTAAAAGTTTATTATTATAATTATTGTCAACAAGTGTTAGCTGTTTTGTTTTTTACGAGTCTTCGATCCCCGGATGTAATAAATGTACATTGATCACGTATCTATAATATCCGTAATTTTTATCATTTATAATGTATATAAAATTTAAAAAATATTACACCATTTGTAGACATATTAAGTCATACATACACATGAACACTGATTATATTTATTGATGAAAGGAATGAAAGAAAGGTAAAAAATAATTCACCTTTAATTTAGAATTATTAATTTAATATATTCATTAAATATATCCTTATTACTTACCATATATTATATAACATGAAAATGAATCCAATCACTTCAAGGAGGTGGTTATCCACTAATATGCATGAGTAATGTTATTCTTTAGCAATTGATGGGAAAAATAATATTATGATTATTCATTCACCATAATAAATTATATTTATATGATACATAAGATTCTATTTATTAATATATTAAATGGTTTTTTAGGAATTATAATATTTCAAAAATTGAAATAGAATGGGTAAGAAAATTACATCTTCTTTAGTTAAGATAATTTATATTACTTTTAAAATACATTTAAAATGGTATTTCTTGAATAAAAGAACATGTAGTTTATTTATATGGATATTTAGAGTGTAATTTAGTTTGGGTTTTTGTGTCAAAATAGACTTTAATTTTTAATAATTATGTATAGGAGATGATATTTTAATATGAGGGAGGGGAAACCGAAAGTTAAAAAATATATTAAATTAATATAATTTTTTTGATTCACCACTCCAAATTGATATAATTAGTATGAAATATTATAAATAGTTAATATACTATCATGAAATATATTTTTTATATGTATTGGATAATTTCCCCCTTATCAGTAATAAATATTCCTCTATAACCCTTTTTACATTTACAATGATATCAATGTATTTCACACATCTAGGAAAAATAACATTCCAATAATATGAATATAGATTAATAAATGGATAATTTATGATACTATAAACCTATCACATTAACATGTATTTTTATAATATTTATATAAATTTTACTACAATTAATAAAAAAATAAATTATTTAAATATATAATTAATATCACTTTTTTAATACATGAAATACTATAATTTAATATGTGTATAACACATCTATCATTGTTTCAAAATAAAATGGATTCAATGAAATGAAAACCATATTTATAATATTATTATCCACATAAATTTTTATATGTTTTTTTATCATTTTAAATGATATCATTTTTATAAATCCCATGGAAAACCAGTTTTATTTTTTACTATGGCAACGATTTATTTAATATGAATGGTATATAAAATAAATAACAAGGTAACAAATGGGATCAGTAAAGGATATGAGAATAAATTATTTACAAATTATTATACTTATTATCCCCAAAAACATTTTAATGATTTTATAGTAATTAAAAAATTAATATTTAATATAAAATCTGATTAATATATTTTTAATATCTATTCGTATATTTTTACACTAAAAATAATATGAAAATAATCGAATTATATAACAAACCATTAAAAATCTATATAAAATAATATTAACATTCATAATATTGTGAAAATTTTAGTTACCAAAATTATATTGTATTTCAAGATTTAAAAAAAAATTATATCAATTTTTTATGATTCACGCATGAATCCTTTCACAACAGTAGTAAAATTTAATGTAATGATTTCATCAGTAATAATATAAATAACTTAAGCTCATAAAAATATTTAAACATTTAAAAATAAATTATAAAATTAATATAATTTTTAACCCTACCACAAAATATTATAGAAATTTAAATCATTGAACTATCATTTTTACATAAAATTTTTCTTAAATATCATAATGGTAAAAATAAAATAAAAATTGAAACAAAATTTTATAATAGATATATTGGGATGAATATTAATGAAATATTATAATCCTAAGAAATAATGGTAAGTGATTTAGTGAATTTTAATCAATATAACATTAGTCTACACCCTAATAAACATATTTGAACATCAGAGTGGTAAAAAATATTACTATAGTTACTATTCATAATGAAAAAAATAAAATGAACATATCTAAAAAATATTATCCTCTTTATTGAAAATATGGAATTAAAATTTTAGATTAAATATCAAAATGTGGTAGAAATGAATTTAAAATATAAACACAAAATTGAATAATTTTTTTTAAAAAAATATTGATAGATATACAAATGATTTATATTAGTAATTTAGACATTATTTTAATTCAAATATTAACTATTATTTTTTATAAAAATTATACAACAAATTTTAGATCGAAATATTTTTCAAAAGAAATTAGAAATAATGAATAATGAATAAAATTTATTAAAAAAATATATTATTTTTATATATTCAATATTAAATATACCTTCTCATAAAAATTTAATTACATCTCTAATTATGCTGTTATTTTTTCCTATGAATTTATTATCACTTATTTCTTGAGTATTATCCTAATAAATATTTCATATTTTATTTTTTAAATTCTTATCTAAAAATTTAATATTAATATTTTTACTTTTATATGATAATATATGTTTTTTAATGTTTGATAATTCATTTTTCATACGATATAGAACATAGTTTTCATTTTGAACTTTTGGGTGTTAAATTCCACAAAAATTTATTAAATGTTTCCCATATAATATGATCTTATTCTTATTAATCTGGTGAAAGATATTTGAAATTTCATTATTGAAAAAATACCTCATTATTAGGTTTGATAAAACATCCTATTAAAAATATGGAAATAGAAGTATAATGGTCATCATCAATAAAAAAATATAATATAATTTTTGATAAATTAAAATTTTTACATGGTCGATAAAAAATAATTGTTCATTTAATGATTTGGGAAGATACATAAAAATTATCTATAGAAAGTAAATATTCAATTGAATTTTAATGACCATTAAATGAAAAAAATAAATATTTACGGAATTTGACCATAAATATATAAGGAATAAATTTACATTGAATGAAAAATTGTTTCATGATACTTTTCCTGGAGATGAAGAGTTCTATTAATATCCAGACGAAAACATGTGGAAATATAGTTACTTTAAAAGTATAATTTCTTAAATTAATAAGTTTATAGGATAATATCATCTTCTCCAAAAAATTGAGTATTCATGATTAATTTTTCATGCATAGAACATAATAATCAAATACAATATTATGTAAAAAGATATAAAAATTTACCTTCTATCATTAAATATTAACCAAAATTGATTGGTTAAAAAACATTATTGTACTATCCAAAATGTAAAAAAATAATTGAATAAATAAAAAATTTAAATATATTATTTCTATAATAATAACAATGTTTCTAGTTAAATCATATGATAAATATAAATAAATCACAAATAACCTCCACAACTTAATCAAAAATTATTTTTTACCATAATTATTACATCATCACATTAATTTTATAACTTATTAATATCACTAGATTATTATGAATGAAAAAAGTACATAATTTTATAACTTTTTAACATGACTAGATTATCATGAATGAAATTTAGAAACTAAGATGTAATGTAATATTTACATAAACTATAAATATCATTGAAAATTTCACCACATTAACTCATCACTTTTCAATAATAATTATTATCACAATCCAACCTTCCAATAGACCATAAATAAGCTAAAATCATTTAGTATAAAAAAATAATTGGATACATATCTATTAATAGATTATTCAAAATAAAAACCTATTAAAATATAAAATTACCTCAAAATATTATCATATAATTCATTAAATGATTTATCAATGCGTTTTAACATGTGGACAACATTATATTTTTAAAACGATAATTATAAAATAAACTCTTTTGTTAACCCTACATGAAAACATATATTCTTCTGAAGTTTGAAGAAATAATTATTACTTAATTAAAATTATAGACTACCAAATTTATTCTATAAATTAATAAACGAAAAAATATATTATCAAATATGTACTAAATCAATAACTAAATTCAATTTTACCAATGCATTTCCATTTAAAATATAGATTTTGATAACCTATTTTTTCCAATGAATCAATAACGTCGTACTATTAAATAACATTTCTTTGTTATTGGTACCACGGAAAATACAGATTAAAATATTTAAAGAAAAACTATCATGGAACAACCCTTATATGTTTCATGATTATTATTTTACTAACATCAATAATTAATCCCTTTTACAACATAATTTTCATATCCTAAATTATAAACACATAAAAAATATAAAAAATTTCAAATCCTTCGTCCTTCATGTGTCAATGATATAAAAGTTTTATTTGTATAATCAATGAAAAAATAACTATTTCCCTAAAAAATAATACATTAAACTATAATTCATACCAATGAATGAACTTATTTATCTTCCAAAAAACATTTAATTATCCTAATAATATGATTACTTAGTGATATTATTTTCAAATCTTAAAACACATTTCTTTCCTATAAAATACATATATGGTTTCTTCTTCCCATGTACTTGACATAGAGGAGGCTAAATATTATTCAGTTTATTTTCTTCTTGAAAATCAATTTTTATTTTCTATGGTGATACAGTAAACAAACCCATGTTGATATTTTTATTAATATACTAATAATTATCATTAACGATAATAAAATTTATTTCTTATGGATCTCTTATTTCAAATTGATTCTCATGTGGAAAATCAATCCACTATATATCACATTAATATATTAATATGAGTCATCCTGTATCCATCCATTGGGAAAAATGAAAAATTATTCTATAGGAGATAATACTCATTGTTAGTAATAATTTAATAAAGTAAAATCATTGATTGGATGTGTAAATCATTACACCATGTTTTAATTATATGAAACCATAGTTTAAACATAGTCCACTCATTGTTATCATCTATTCAAATGAATATTAATTTTTCTTAAGTATAATATGAGTTATCACAATAATAATCTATTAGAGTGTCAAACTGTGTGGATATTAAGATTATATTAATTGTGCACTATAATTATGTTCAATTATTAATTTGACTAACTCTTTTCAAGAATAATTCCATGGGACTCATATTCACAAAATCCATGTTAATGTTTAGTCTCTAGATAGGAAAACATTTCATAGAAAAAAATATAATCATTATCTTTCCATAACATTAGGGTGTTATTATTTACATCATCTTATGCATCAGGTTTTCAATAATTTGTATTAATCTTATTCAGGAATGATTGAATAGAATATTATCAGATAAAAATAAAATGTGACTAAACTAGTTTTTGATATCATTATGACATAATTTCGTAATAATAACAAATATATTTAATATTATCCATTCCATAAACTTATTGGTTTTGTGAAATTATAAATAATGACTCTTAAAAAAATGTTCCTATGATAACTATATTATCACCCACTCTGTAATTTATAAATACAACCCATTATAGGTATAAAATACAAAATTTTGTCATTTATACCATGTGAATAAATCATAAGAAATTGTTATAATAGATTAGTTATTAGGGTAAAAAGGAGATATCAAAAATCCCATGATCCTAAAATTAACATAAGTGTATTAGAACATGATACTACAATTTAAAATCCATAACCATCATACCATATATAATAATAGTTATTCATATATAATAGTTTGACATTCCATAAAAATAAAACACAATGTTATAAAATATCATGAGTTCTCAGATAACAATTTTTAAATAAAACATTTTTCCATACACATAATAACAGAGAATTATTTCTATATGAATGGAATATATTAAAAAATAGAATAGTTTATTGGACCTACACTTGATTTCATCATATCCATATTCATAGTTCACTCATGAGGTTACAATTGTGGATATAGTATCTCAACGAAATGGGTTCAATGCTAAGTGAAATACATATTATCTAATGAGATATCAATATTTACACACTCCATTTATTGGATATATAATTACAGTGAAATAAGTCTCAGATATAAAAATTTACATATGTTTCACCCTGATCATAAAAAATTAATCGCATATCATAACATTGGGAATGGAATCTATTTTTAAATAAAATATATTTTTTTTTCAGATCGTGACACATATAAGATAAACATGTTTATTAAATTTCAAAACCTAATAATAATTAACAATATAGAGATTGATTTTCGATGGTATCAGGGAATAATCTCCATAGTAAATCCCTAGTGACCTCCAAATGATATCATTGACAAAAAATTACTTTAAAATATTACATGGAAAATTTATTATGGAAAATAGTCTACCTTTTAAAAGAACATTAAAATATAATATTTTTTAAAAAAGTATAGAAAAAACATTCACTAACAACAGACATTGGTATATTATAAGTAATCGTCAATGCAATGAGTGGTAATAACATTGGGATATTATGTTTATTCTATATATATATTAAAACTAACATTCCATTCATATTTTTTGATACAATGTGAAAATTAACAAGAACAAAAACCAAGAGGATTCATATTAAAATAAACTATATAAAGATAGTCATTGAAATAAAAAAAAATTCAGAAAGTCTTTTGAGAATATTGAAAATATTCTTGAATGTATTTTCCAAATAAATTGTGTAACACTATGAATTATTTAAAATATTTTCTGAAAAATATATTTTCTCCTTTTAATATTTTTTTACATAAAAAAACATTTTTATTCATTTCACTAATAATATGTCTAGCTTTTATTATATATAACATTGAGTATAAACAAAACGTGATATACTATGAAAAATGATTTTTCTCACCGTGAAATTAGAATAAAATGTGTGTATATGTTTTAATAGAATAAGAATGTATACTATTTACACAAGTGTATATAAAATTATTTCATTGGTGAAAACTATACGTAATAAAATAATTTTTTTAAAATATAGGAAATAATTTTTTAATAAATTATTATTTTTAAATAAATGTGTTTACCTTAAAAAAATTAAGAAAATCACATATATTTGTTTAATTATGTATATATATTATATAACAATTTTATTGTTAAAAATTCATTTTATCATTTTTTATAAAAAAATAGATATTAAGAATTATAATTTATAAAAAAATAAATATTTTCTAAACAACCGTATTGTCTTGTTTTGTGTAAATACAGTATAAATTATTTTTTCCCACATTTTAAAATTTTAGTTTAAAAAATAGTTCACATTTTTCTAATATGAATTTCAATATTTTCTTCTTTTTATAATTTATAAATTTTATAAAAATATAATTCTTTTCAATGAGTAGTGATAAATAATGATTTTTATTCTGAATATAAATTTTCTAATGAATTTGAAAACATATGAATAATTATATAATTGTTTTAAAAGTAAATATAGATCAATTATATATATAAATATATATATTTAATCCATTTTATGACAATATTATAGATTTCATAATTTATATTTCATTATAAAATTTTTATTCAGATAAAACATTTGTCGACAAGAAACTAATTTTTTAATAATTCAGTATAAATATATTTATATTAAATTCTCACACTATTGAAATTTGAATTTATATCATCAGATACACAATTTTTAATGAGAAAATATTATATTTTAATTCATACAACATAATATTTTACCATTATAAATATCCATTGTAGAAAACATTAATTAATGTATTTAGCGTTATAATGGGACTTTCGTTTAGTAATAGTAGAAATATATGGGTAAAATGACATAGAAATATTTATAAACAAATTTTATAGACCTATTATTAATATATAAACATGTATATGCTATAATTTCCCCTAATATAGAATTTTGGCATGTCGAAAATGTGGGTACACAATTTTCTTCTTGTAATATATAGGTGTTTCAGTCACCAAACAAATAAATGGTCGTCCATCTCTTAACATAATTGAATTAGAGAATCCATTGTTTAACCTATATATACAAAAATAAAATTCATATATCCCTCAAAACATTATAGAATCCATAATTTAGTCATCATTCCCTCCTAAGAATCCATTTGCTGAATACCAAACAACATTGTATGAAGAATGGGTAACAAACCTAACAGATCACCAGATTTTATTTCTGCATCAAACTCCTTAAATTATTATTAGACCATTATAGAATAATTGAAACATTATATTACTTGTACAGATATTTTATAATTTAAATTACTCAACTATGACCCTTCCCATCTTTCATAAAATGGGATATAAAGACATTATTCAAGTGTATAGTGGATTTCCACCTCATAGACCGATGTCATACATTTTACATCACCACCATTCATTGATGAGTAAAATGAATAAATTTATCAGTATTTTACATATGATTTTATTATAATTATCTGATAATTATATTATAATTACCTCCTCACAATCTCATATACAGTAGAACTATAACATCGCTCGTCTATAAAACTGGCTAAGACCTCAGAAATAGACGTGGTTTGATCATGATTTACATGGAAGGAAATAAGAATGAGTTTACTTAATATATAAAATATATATGAAATTAAATATATTATTTAATTATAATATTTTTTTAATATTATTTCATTATATCTATAATGATAACAGAAGAATTGTTAATGTATTCGTACGAGCTACCATCTCTATGAATGTTTTTTTTCATTTTCTATAAAATTTTATTGATTAAATTAATAAATATATAATGAATATATATAATATATATATATATATATCATGGATATAATTTTGGATATTGTTTTAACTATTAATAGTGTAATATGACAAAAAATTACAAATCAAAACATACAATTAAAAACAGTGTAGTAATTTATTGAAACAAGAGTTTAATGATGAATTATTAATAAATTGGTAATAAATTATAATAATTAAATCATATAATTTATGATATATATAATGATGGGTATTTAACTGATATATAATAAAACTACATTTTTAAATACTGTATGTTTTAATGTGAATGAGGAGGTATGAGATATAAATTAATGAATTGTTCCCCACACTTTTTTTCAAGAGACATATTAAAATTGACATGTAATTTTTTATGTGTGGGGTATATAGATAATAATTGACATGTAATATCATTAATATATTATTATTCAGGACATTTAATTTTTAATTTTACAGTATTCTGTATTTGGTATTATTATTGAAAATTTATTACTAAATGGGTAATGGATTTCCATATTAATTTTTACATCTTTATGTCATATTACCTATTCAATATAGATTTTTTTATATGTAAATATTTTACCCATTAATTAATTTCATCATATATTTAATATATATTATGGGGATGTTAACTTAAATATTACTATATATATATATATATTCATTCCACTAGGTCTTCTATAAAAAATGGAAATGTGAAAGACATGGGTCAAATGAGGGGACGAAGCAGGACCATTGAACCCATGTCCCCAGTGCAGTTATATCGGAGGGAGCAATAAATACAAATGTTAAGTCAATATGATCCACATTCTGAATGGGAGTTGGTGGATCTTGATGAGTTCTCAAAAGGCGGTGGTGACATTTTGATGCATTCTGATATATGATATTGTGAGATATGTTGTTTTTTTATCTTTCTCCTCTGTACTTTGTACATTCTCTGTGTTTTTATTAGTATATTTCTGGGGGACTAGGCACTCGGCCTAGCCCTGTTCCTTCCTTTTTTATACTATATATATATTTATTGTGGTCTTAATTCAAAATATACCATAGTAGTAATGAATTTTTTATTCAATTTCCTTATTTATATACAACCAATTTGACCTTAAATATCATGATTTTATTTATTATTATGACATTTTTCGTTTTATGTAATCTTATTATTCATTTTTATTATGATTAAATCTTCTTACTCTGATTATAAATTTATGATTTAATTTCACCTTTTATCCGGATTATTTTGGTCCATTGTTGAAATGATGAGATTGTGTGATCCATATATCACGATACTCTTTTTAATTCTTCTCGAACTATTATTTCATGAAAATAAATGATTTACCTTGTTTTTACTGTATATATGTTCTCAATAATTCATTAAAATGATTTTATCGAAATTGTATTATATTTCACTCATCGTCCAAACATTATTTCTTTCCACATATATGTATTCTTAAATTTAATTATTTTTAATAAAATTATAAAAAACATAAACTAAAATATAATTTTCTCTTTCATTCTGTTTATATAATTTTGTTTAAAATGATTAATTAATTCATTTAAAAATATATATGTTTTTATTTCGATATATTATATGAAAGGAAACCTTGTTTTTTTTTTCATTTTATGAAAATTCTCACATGCATTAAAATTATTTTTTGATGGTTCAATTATATGATTTGATGGGATTTTTCAATGAAAAGGCTTTTGAAAAATAATTATTTTTTAAATGGTGGGTTTAATGAAAAAAATATTCTATATAAAAAATTTTCAATAAATTATTGAAATTTTCTTTTATATGATTGTAAATTTATTTTTAAAGAAAATGAATTTTAAAAAATTTTATGTTATATATTTTTTTCTCAAAGAGAACTAGATATTTTATATAGAAAATTATTTCAATGATTTTTTAATCTTCATTAATTTGATTTGATAGTTATTTCTCTAGAAATTTATTTTGAAAATGATTTTGAGTATTAGATATTGAATTTAAATATTATAATGACATTTTACCATGTAAATGTTTTGAATGATATTTGAAACATAATTTATATGATTCCTATTTTGTTTTCATGTAAAATAGTTTAGAATAATTTTTTATGTCAAAAATGGATTTTTTTTAAAGGATAATATCCAATATAATTGTTCCTTGTGGTCTTGCAAAATCATTTTCAATCAATGATAACATTATTTCATGTTTTTTATCGTTTAATAGGTATAAAGTCCAAGGATATAATTATTCTTATTTATCTTGAAGGGTAATGATAATGATGTAATTGTGGAAATGAAACACATTAATCTTAAATGGATGAAACTATGATCAAATGGATATGAAACCCACTTTTTTTCATAAGTAATTTTATTATGAAATAAGGAAATGACTAGGAAAATATTCAATTTTACACATGTAATAAAATGATGAAATGATTAAAAAATTATATTATTTTCATGGGATATGATATAAATAATTTCTTGTGATATTAATTAACAAAAATATGTCATTTTAATTATGTGATGTAGGTTATGATATAAATATTTTAAAGATGATTATTTTTTAACAAAGTGTCATTCCTTTATCTCCATCAAAGGTATTGGGTAAATATGGAAAAACATGTGAGAATATATGACATGAATGAAACTGATTTCATGTTCATAATTCTATTCATAAAAATAATGAAATGTCACCAATTTTGTGAATGGGATAGATTATGAGATAAAATTGTAATGATTGGACCAATATGTAATGCATTTAAGGTTATGTGTTGACTTGGTTTGATATCCAAAATTTATATTTGTGACTTATTTCACTTTTATTACATAATTGGTGAACATTTTTATGGTTTTACAAGTTAATAATTTTATATTCATATGTTTATTCCATAATTCTAGGTCATTTTACAATAATATGTTCTCATAAACATTTTCTATGATTCATTAATGATTAATATATTATGAACAACCAAAAATTTTTCACTGAATATTTTTTTTCTCATTTATTTGAATTGTATTGTTATCAAAAGTTATGATCATGTTATCAGACATGTACTCTCTCAATTTTTTCTTATGTCATATGTTTACCATTACAAATCATCTATGTCCACCCATTTAACGTTTCCATTTTTAGGTTTTATTGAACATTTTTGTGTATGGTATGATTTTAGAGTCTATAAAGGGGGAATATCGTTATTGGAGGTTTCTATTATCATTAACTAAAAAAATAGTATTTTTAATTTATTATCCTAATTCAATCAACCTCTAATTTAAATGGGATTTTATGTGTGATATGTTACAAAAAATCATAAAAAATAATGTGTCATATAGTAATGAGATGTTTGGGAGTGTATAATTGGTATTAGAGAAATCGATTATTAATCATTATGAATAGTATATTATAAAACATTATTTATTTACAATTGTAAATTGTTTTGTATTTGTCACATAAGATGTCAATGGATAATTCATATGATTCAACATACAAGAACATGTCTAGGAATTTTTGTTATGGAATGACCCTATGTTTTGAAATAATTAAACTAGTTACTATATTAAAAAAGATTATTTGGATTAATAATATTTTTTTGAAGGGACAATGAATATAAAATTAGTGCATTAAGATAGACCCCATTATCACCTATTATATAATAATGGGACTCATTTTACATCTATATGGACACATTGAGTGTATTTTTTGGAAATTGATAAAATATTTATGTACCATCATAAAGGATCTGAATAATGACAATGAATGTTTTAGTACAATTATATGGATTTATATATCATAAATATGTTTCATTATTTGAACATTGAAAATATTATTTTTCACGATTATGTGGCTTCTCACTATGAATATCATTACTAATTGAATGATTTATTTTATTCAGTGGAGGAAAGAAAATATATAACATAAAATTTTTATCATTATAGTATTATACAACACATGTCTTGCTCTACTGCATGTATTCTCCTATTGTTGGGTATTTCTAAAAGAATGTGGAAAATACAAGAGGACTATTGGGTTTTGTATAGTGGTTGCTCGATGCAGAAAAATGTGTAGTTTGGACCAATAAAGAATTACAACTCTTTTCATCCTCTGGTAGGGGGATAAATGTTTGTTCAAATTATGAGTATAGCCCCAATGAAGAGTGAATCATCATATTGGGAGACTTTTCATTATTGACACATAGTTTTTCAAACCATTATTCCTCTTAGGATAAATTATAACCCTTACCAGCATGGGTGCATGACTACTGCGTAATGTTTTTCAAATCATTCAACCCTATGTATAAAATAAGATATTATGGTATTAATTCTTCCAATATAAATTATAAAAATCCATCCCATATTAATATTAATAATTATTATATTCAACCTTAATTCATTATTCATGGTTATAAATTTTCCAAATTGGTGATTTTTTCCATTCAAACAAATTTCTATGGAGGATTGAAGTGTTGTTGATAACAATCGATCTTTAATGAGATAATGTTCCTCTTTTATAGTTTTTTAATCTAATTTATAATTCATTCCCCCTTGTACAGTGATGTATCATCATGTTTTCCTAAATCCAATATCTTTTTTGATGAATCGTGATACTATGTTCAGTTTCATGATCTCCACCCCATATTTATTATTGTTGATCCCATTGTGGGTATTTTTTGTGACTGAAAAACTAATGAAAGGTGGTTCCATGATTATTTAACATATTATTGGGACATTATAAATATTATTAAAAACGAAATGTGTTTTTAATTTATATAGAAACAACTATTTCAATTGGCAGTATCAGATATTTGAAAAGAAAAAAAATATATGAGAAATACCCAATTATAATGAAATTAATTTGTGATGTTGAATTTTGGGAAAAACAATTATGGGAATAAAAATTTGATTAGTTAAATATATTTTTTATTGAAGATTAAAAAATATATTAATTTGATTTTTTTGAAATAGACTAAGATGATTAAAATGTTTGTTCTTGAAATGAGAAATTAATCAATAAAATTTGAATCTATGAAATTTAAATTTGAATTAATATTTAATGTTTAAAATTCCTATGATTGATTAGTTTATTATCTGAATTAAATGTTTGATAGGGTAGTTAGTTGTAACTAGGATAAGAACCCTATGTCCTTCATTCAAAATAAATAGAATGATGATTAAAGTCTTAACTAAAAAAATAGCATCAATTATTATGATTGGTTTCCCTATAAGGGTTGTAAATTAACAATGATGGGTTCCCCTTTTGGTGTGTATTTTTTGTGCACAACTGAATGGAATCTATATCATGTTTTTATATGTGAGGATCAATTTCCCTAAAAACATACCAACATTGGGGTTTTAAAAGATGGTTCATCTCTCTGACTTTTTAACTTCATTATACACTCAAATTATAATTGAATATCTTTTATGGCCTATATATATATATTTTTATATATTTATAATGACTATTTAGATATTTTTTTCATTATACATCAATATTTTTGATAGTTTATGTTTATATTTTAAAAAAATTTAAATTCTTTGATTGTTATATTATATCAAATTTAATAAATGTTGAATTTAAATGTAATTGACTTTGGAACACTTGGTGATAAACATCTGGTAATTATAACTCACACATTACATTTTCCATTATTATTTTTTATAATTTCATATGCTATGTACAATCATATGGAAACACCACTTAGAGGTGTTGTTTTCCCTAGATCCCTCAGGCCATTGAGTGGTGATTGTTATAAGTGGAGTTTTCATACACATTATGCATTGGTGTTTCTGATACTGTTATCTATTTGATGTTATAGTTACATTTCAGATTTTTATCTATCTATCCAGTTACAATTTTACATGTTTGTTTTTGGTTAAATATCCCATTGAGAGTGTTGAGGATACTAGCTTGTGTTTTTTATCTTCATTTATTTTTATTCATAATTTATTCTATCATCGATCATGAAGGAGTCATTTTCTAGGAAGATACATTTGTGGATCTGAATTGAACTTTGGGCTCTGTCAAATCCATATTGGGTGACTAGGTACTACATTATCCATGGTGGTTCATGGTCAATTCATATTAGTTGTGTAGGTTACTCATATATTCTTATTGTCAGTATAAAATTTGGATTATATTGATTGGACTTATAAGGTAGTTGGGAGTGAGTGTATGAATATCTCTCAACATAACGATACATAAGTAACAATAGGTGTGTTGAAAATATATCTTTGAGGATTATTGGAGATTTATTCTTGTATTTTAACTTCCACTGATCTATGTTGGATGAAAAACAAACTATAAATTTTTTATTAATGTAATTTATATTTAGTTATCTAATGTATAGGTTATTGAACTATGTGTCATTTTTATGTCATCATTTTTTTCTATATATTTTGTGTTTTATGACTCTACTAATAATAAATTTTAAATTATCTTAGGATGATTCTCTTGGTAAACCATAAATAGAAAATCCATTAATGTACAATATTAATGTTGAGGTAGTCTGTTGTGTTGTCTAAGATCTATGATAAGTAACTAAACTCAATTTTTTATTAGTATATTGTAGTATAACCACTATAAGTCAAATAAAAATATTAGGGTCAATAGTTTCTTTTCCATAATCCACATATTACCCT
Source organism: Viscum album (assembly GCA_963277665.1). Lineage (NCBI taxonomy): Eukaryota > Viridiplantae > Streptophyta > Magnoliopsida > Santalales > Viscaceae > Viscum > Viscum album. The sequence continues at coordinate 1,187,469,235 of OY728122.1, forward strand.
ATTATCTAACGGACCCCAAGAGATAGAGGAGTGGGTATGAATTATATAGATTCTTTTTTGAGTTTATGGAAACCATTAAATTTAATATGGAATTTTTTGTTACAATTAAGAAATAACAGAATCAAAATAGATAGTGTGATTCTATTTTATTATAGAAAAGATATTGATGGTTTTGAATAGATAGAAATTAGGGTTCATCATAGAGATCAATTCTACCCATAATAACTTGTCTTCGGGATTTCCTTATTATTTCTCAAACTCTATCATGCTTAAATGACTCTGATTTAGTTTGAAAACCTCCTTTTTTATCATGTTTAGATTTTTCCTACGGTGGTCAATAATGAGAAGTTGAAGAATGGAAGGCGTAAGATGGATTTGCAACCTGACATATGATTTCAAGTTTTTAAATTGAATAGTTCTTCATTTTCTAATGAGTTACAAATATAATTGATGGTTATACATGACCTGAATGGTATGATGGTGTGGATGGGTTTTTATTTTTCTCTTAATGGTCGATATATAGATTCCAATAAAATAGAAATAAAATGGGATAATTATCATGGATTTTCTTGATATATTCCACCTTACAAACCTCATGTTGTTCCTGGAAGTAGAAAGTTGACTTGATTTATATTTGGGAGTGTTGGAAAATCGAGAACATATTATACTAAGGATAAAAATATATACACATCTTGTGGCCACTTGGTAAATTTACATAAGTTATGTAACATCCTCTATATCTCCAATGTTTTATTTTTACAAATTATATGGACTGATTTCAAGGCCCGTCACAGAGATAGAATGTGATTTTGAGGACCATTTATATTAGAATAATTGGTTTAAAAATATTAATATTTTAATATCACACATGTGAGGTTTCCCTAAAAATTATTAATTAATCATAACTAGTTTCCTATATTAGAAATCACAGGGAACCACTGAGCTCATAATGGAGGCCTTACCTTAGGAGTGACCTAGCATTGGTCAAGGTAGCCCATGTGAAGAAAATGTAAACAGGGATGTTACCATAAATAAAATAATAGAATAAAATAATAACAATTTTAAATCCTAATAACTCAGGAATGTGGACTCATATTGCAAATATGAGACCACCGATGAGTTCATAATGTGATGTTTACATAGGTAAGACATAGAATTAGACAACTAGGGATGTATCATGGGGCAAAACTGGAATAAATTAATTCAATAAAAATTATTTTATAATGTGGCGATATTTTTTTAATAAAATATTATTCAATAATTATGGTTTATCACTATAATCTTTGAATTCATCTAAGACGTGTAGAATGAGGTATCTCAAAAAATGGTTATAGATCATTTATTGTAGATTGATGGGTAACTGGTTGGAAGGATCCTCAACAACAACAACGATGCAATGATCCTTCATCAACAAATGATCTAAATCAGGGAAGGGAGGTTGTTTAATTGTGATTTTCCCCGTTATTGATTTCCATGGTGAACATGTGTCAAACGAAGAATATATTGATCCATGATTTGATCATTATTTTATGATTGGTATATTATATGTGGGAATATAGATAGATTTACATTACATCATCTTTGTTTGTTCTTCTAATGAAAATATTTAGAGGCTAATTCGAACAATGTTTGAACTTTGTTCTTTCTGGTTTTCTTTTTCTTTTCACTTCCCTATACTTCTCATTCATCATTTTTGGACCCCTATGTCCATGGTTCGACATGCTGGGTGGTTCCAAAGGTTATCAAACCCTTGTAATAGAGGAAAAATGGAAACAAATTCTAGATCTATATAAATTGGTACCCAATGATCATAGATTTGTGACAGTTTCATATTATGAGAATCATAGGTGGATCCATGGTCTATGGAAGGGAACAATGTCATGGATGTCTAGTGCAGTGAGGCGGTGGTCCAACATGGCAAGGTGGCGGTGGAGACGGCATACCTATGGTTGTGGTGGGTGGAAACGTGCAGGGGCGGCAGGCAGCATCATGGGATGCCGCCAACGACCTTGTGGATTAGGCTTGGTCGGATCTAAGCCAAACCTTGGCCTATCATTGAAATACTAGACCACAGTCGATCATGGAAATTAGCTACGCGCCCTTTTTTCCAACTACCACATGGATGGGGAATCGGGGGTGCAATCGACTATGGTGACTGACTCTGACGACCGTATGATGGTCGTTCTACGAGTCTAGTGACCCTAACAGTATAAAAAATTGAACTAAAATAATGTTGAGTATGATCTACATGAGCCCAATTGGCGTGGTATTTATTATTTAACACATAGTGATACCCTACTATTCTTAATAGATCATACACTAAAATTTAATTAATGAATATTTAGTCGTTTCAATGCTAAGTCCATGCATAGAGAAAGAACCACTATGTGGTAATGGATGATATTGATCTTTGGGAGAGAGGATTGTTAATGGTGATCAGTGGAATTATTATCCACATGATACAAATATGTTTTTAATTCAATTATTTAGTTTATGTTTTAGTATCCCTTTGAATGTATTTATATTTCTTTGTTTACTGATTTTTTTTTTGGGATTACACCATTTCGATGTGTTGAGAATAAAAACATGTATAGTTTATATTCCTCTAATTATGATTAATATTCATAACCACATTAGTCTTGTATGATTCCATGTTCAAGACACCAACTTATGTGGATCATGAATTCCATATAGATTATATATGATCTGTCTTGGGGAATCTATAAGTGAAGGAATCTGGGACGATTCATGATTAGACGCAACTGGAATAATGTTAAATATGATCGACAATGTGTTATGGGGTCAATAAATTAGAATATAATTGTATTGGAGTATAATTAGATTATTATTAAATTATTATCATGATAATTTATTGATAATGTATCCTTAAAAACAATCAAACCCACCAAATAAGAGAAGGATAGACTTGTATGACAATCTAGGCAACGAAAACCATATATGATTTGTGATTTTGATTAATATATTTTGTGAATTTGTGATGAACCATTCATGGGAATTTCAAAAAGGGAAGACAAGATGAATTACTTCTTTATTATAAGGGAACATAAAATGTAAATTTTTTGAAAAATAAAAATTTATATTAAATGTGGAATTATCTGTAACTATGAAAATGAATGACCAAGGGGATGCTCAAGAAGAAGAATAGAAAGGTTTTACATGTAATCACCATGTTTTTTTGTTAAATAATCTAAACATGACATATGAAATTAAGGATGATTTAATTAATATCATAATGAAGCACAATTTATATTAGAAAAATATATTAGAATGATTTAAGTGATTATGTATTGAATTGCAGAATTATAAAATATATAAGGATTTTTTAATATATTACTTTTTAATTATTTTCAAGAATATGGTGAATGGTACTGTAAAAAAATTTATTTTAATTGGAAGTTGATATTATAATGAAAACACATGACTAGAAGATGATAACTATTGATATGTTACATATATTTACATATTGGTATTGCATTAAATAGAATATGGATATGAATATTATAAAATTGATAGTATTGATGCCCACAAAATTAATTAATTACTTATTGATAAAGTGGTTTATGTTATCTATAATTTAATTATCTTGAAAACTTTGATAATTCATATTAATCATTTTCAGGAGTAATTTAGATTTTTTTTGTCAAGACATAAGTGGGTTTTGTGTGAGGGTAATTTTCAGTGGAATTGGGTAATTTTGGATTCTAAAGGGCATCTATATAGTTAGAGCGTGGTAAAAGAAGACCATGTGGTCTGGCCTGTGAAACATTAATCCCTATTTTAGAGAAAAATCAAATGACACATAATTGGAAAATGGTTTAGCCAAACAATATGACAACCCTCCACAATCCATGTTTCCTGAGGCAGAGAAAATTTTAATGGTTTCCACACATTTCACATACCAGGCACCATCATTGAAGAAACTATTAACCCCTATGCAGATTGACACAATTTTACAAAAAATTCACCCCAACATGTTAAACCATCTTAGTGGGGTTTTAATCCATTGAATATTAATTTGAAAATTCCAAAAACATTGGGTTTTAAACCTAAACACCCCTATTTGGATAACCTATTTTCCAATAAATATTTATGTCCATGAGAGAATTTGAATTCTCCATGAGCAACATTTATATATATCGAAAGTTATGATGGATAGATCATATCGTCTACATTGTGTATTGTATTATTGTATTAGTTTCATGTCCCTCTCATCACCCTTCATTTATGAATATGTGTGATTAATTCAAATAATGAAAAAATGAGATCTTGGTTTTGATGGATATTAACTAATTATATCATGATCATTAAAATTTTACCTTTATCATTTATTCAGCTGTGATTGTGATTGTTACTAATCAAATGGGGAATTTTATTTGGGGAAGGTTTTAAATTACCTTTAGGTAGGTTGTATAATTATGAAATATCCTAGTATGAATTCTATTTTTCATGTATATATTTGGTAAATTACAATTATCAATTTGGGAAATATCATTTTAAATTGAAATAAATAATTTATTATTTTTTTCATTGTGATAATTAAATTTGATGATTATATAAAAAAGAAAATAGTTAATAATGGAATTATGTAATTGAGAGATTAATGTTTTATAAATTTTATTGAGACGCAATAGGTGTGAATATGTGACTAGAATTGATAACAGCCCATGATGTGTGCATAAATTATTTAGAAGATGATTTATAAATTATTACATGTTGATAAACGAATTTATTAATTGGTTTGAATATTTAATTATAAATATAGATGATAAATGTTTGTAAATAAAAAACATTTAAATGAGATAATTGTGAATAATTTGTGGGATGGGATGATTGTTATAAATAACCATTAGGATCCAGACAGCAGCTCTTGGTCCCTAGTATATTAATTTATTATATATTATTACCTTATTTAGATAGGGAATGCTTTTTTTAAATTCCAACAGGGTTCTAGAGTGATGTGATAGCTCCTCAAATATTTTACTTGAATTCAGATATAAAATGAAAAAGTAAATGATAATGAAATATAATTTGTTACCCTTTTAATATTTTTCAATCACTAGAATGGGCTAAAGTATATATTTTTTTTTTGGTATCATCACAAACTCAAGAATTTATGTATCCATTAATGAATGAATTAAACATGAATAATATTTAGTTGTCTATTTTATGTTATTTTTTAGTCAATTTAATACACTATTATAGAATAGATATTTATTCTAATGTTCTTAGTGGAGGACTACTGAGTTACACTCACACTATACTCATGCTTCAATATCAATACCTACTCAGAAATAAGGTTAACCGGACTATAGAAGGGAAATGACTACATGTTATATTGTTTAGTTAACATAGATAATTTATGAGGTAATCTGATAAGATCTCTTATTCACTATGAAGTGTAATCAATGAGTAATTTTTAGGGTTTTAAGTTTAAACATGATATTTTAATAGAATTAGATATCTTATATCTTTGATTGTGGTAATATATGCATGATATGGTAATACCATGTGATTTTTGAAGTAAATCATTATGGTATTATCTTGGTTTTTTCTATTATCATTCTTATAGAGTTTATTTATTTTAAATATTTTACTACATTGATAATGTTGAAAAAGTCTCCCCACAATACATATTAGATATTCTGGGCATGTTGGATGCCTCTAGCATTCAGGTAGGTGAACCTAAAGTCATGAAACCTACCATATTGAGGACCCAAAATGTGACCCTCATGACATAATGCTAAAAAATTGTATCAAAATATTGTTTTCCTTTCTTTTATTTTGTAATATTATATGATAATTTTTGAAAAGAGAATTTGATGAGTTTTTTAATGATTAACAGTTAATTCATTAAATTATATTTACTATTTACTGGGGTTTAATAACTATACCAATGAGGGAATTATTTTTATGGATGTTTATATATACATTTGGATTTTATTTAACCTTGGTGTATTCACTGGGTTTGGACTGTTTTTTTAAATTTTATTTGTGGCCATGTATAGAAATATGGTTTTCTATACATGAATATTTCTAGGTACTCATGATTATTTTGTGAATTTCATCATTTTAGGAATTTATTGAGATGAATTATTTTTTTGAGAATTTTTTATTAAAAAATTTATCTTCATTACTTATATAAATTATTAAAAAAAGTTTAAAATAGGAAATTGAAAATTTTAATTAATGAATAATGTGGTATAATTAAATGTATAAATGGGTTTCCAATGAGAATCATGAATAATTAATATGTTTAAATTATGTAAGATATGACCACATTGAGAGATGTTTGAGGTTGCTACAAGGGCATCGATTTTGACTGTTATGAGTGTATGTGGGATTAATTATTTTGAATTTATTTTAGTACCCATTAAATAAATGTGTTAATGATTTTCTATGATTAAAAATATGGTTTTTAATCATTTAAATATTCCTCTATGACAAATCTTATTGATTTGAGGATAATAGGACATGGTTGGAAATGTGACTCTAGTAGTGGGGTGAGAGGATTAGATGGTTCCAAGGGAGGCTGCTCGTGATAATTTCAAAGAGAAAATTACACAATCTATAAATTTTATGGAAGGAGTCCTAATGATTTTTACATGTTGTTTTTCTTACATGACATTGGAGTTCTTGTCGTATCACCCTTTATACATCACTAAATGTGGTGGAACTGATGTAAATGGGATATTGATTTTTTTATCTAGATGATACTTGACCCTTAGGAGACAGAAGTATATATGAGCATCAAAATTGATACTTTTTTGCTATATGGTCAATCATTGTGTTGGTGAGATATTGAGAGAGCTTTTTGATAGATGGAGACCACGGTATGGAAAGACATCAAAGATATATTTTTGGAGAAATTTAGAGTTATTTTTTCAAAAAGGATATGGAAGCCAATTATATGAGACTGATACAAGGGATTATGTTTTTTATTTCCTAGTATGGTCACTTAAAAAAATTGTTTGTTTTAAAAACATAGGAAGGAGCTGAGTCTACTATAGCGATGTGATTTCAAGATTGTCTTAAATGTGAGATTATGCTATAGATGGTTATCATTGAACAAAAAAAATATCTGAACTGGTAAATTCGGTTCTGATTTATGAAGGTAACCAGAATAATTCATACGGGGGAATGAAAACAGTTTTTTTAGGTTCGATATAGTGTACTCCTTCCATGATTTGGAAGCATCACTACTAAAATTACAAATAAGGAAATAAAAAAAACCTATGAGTCTGGTAAGAAGGATTAGTTTCTAATAAATGTTTCTGAATTTTATTATAAAAATTTGGTAGGTATGTTATATTTCATATATACATTAACCAAACACAAATGTATTGTCAATAATGTAATATAAATTGTTCACTTGAAAATGTATTGCCAGAATCCTCCAATAATGGGTAGTGATGGGGGAAACAAGACGAATCATAGTGCAAGAAGTGGTTTTCAATCGCCATATTAATCTACAAGATGAAACTATTATTGTAATGGAGGTCTGGTTAGTGTACATGGTTCATCATGGAATGGGCTCTCATATTAGCAGAGTGATGAAGCAATGGGTTCTAAAACTATATCCAATCGAAGAGGTGAATGATAAATTCATGCAGATCTTCATGGAATTACTGATAGCGATGTTGGAAAACATATATTCATTGTAATTATTATTGTTACTTATATGATAGATAGTTCTTTATCTGATATGTAATCATCTCATTCTTTTATCACTTATGACTAGTGAATGGGATTAGTATTGTAGTAGAGTTTGTGAGTGGGGTTATGAAGTTGGAAGCACCATTGAGTTAACTATCAAGGGATGTCTATTTAAACAAGTGGTTTTCCCTCTAACATGGGGAGGAATATTTATTTGGGATCCTTTCATACAGAATAGTACATGATTTGACATGATTTTTGGTAAGGACTTATTATCATTGTATCGATCCATAATAAATTGTCACCATAGAAGTGTGACTTTTACGTACCATGATGGTAATAGTTGTATTCATCATAGAGAGTTGTATATCCCGAAAATCCAAGAAGGTATATAATTTCATAAAATGGGGAAGCTCAAAAAAAATTATGTCTTTTTCTATATAATTGGTTTGTGAATTAGGATGTATTTCTACCTGTAATAGAAATGTGTCACTATATTTCCCCTAAAAAATTCTAAACGATTACTCCTTAGAGGGATTCTACGATCACATTTGAACTCATTCCTATAGTTTAAAAAAATTGCATTCCACCATGTTATGTGGAACCAGTAAAGAATCAATATCATAATACTAAACATGAAGAGTTAGTGGATAATGCATTTATCTATCTGAGTACCTTGTCTTAATGTTATTTATTCTTTTTTGTTCAAAAGGATGGTGATTCCTTGAATTTGTGAATTGATTATCAGATTTTGAATGACTAGAAAGTGAGGAAATGAAATCCTCTCTAACATATTGATGATCAGTTTGTCAAATTTTTATTTTTTTTCCCTTGGTGTGATTTAAATGATATTAGGGTATCATCGGTAGAGAGTTAGAAATTTTGATATACCAAGTACTCCTTTCAAAATAAGGTAGGGTATATAATACATCATAATGATTCCCTTCAAGATGAATATTTATCGAATTTTTTATTGAAATGTTGATCTATATATTACACCCATACAAAGAATAATGTTTTATTTCATTTCGATTAAATCACAATGGACTCTATGAAACAAGATTATCATTATCAACAACATAACATCCTCCTGAGTAACTTGATATTGTGTCATATATGAACAATAAAATGTATGTTTTAACTCTATATTGATAAGAAAAATTTAATTGGATACAATATTTCATATGAATGTGTGGTATTAGCCCCATTGAATGTTCCGTTAGTGTTTTATAGGGATCATCCCCTAATTGTTTTAAAAAATGTGTATTTCGTTTGTTGGTGGCATATTATCGGAGGTTTAGCTAGAACGTCTCCCCCTTGGAATCCCAAATTTCATGATTAAACAATAACTTACATAGTTTTTAGTGGTCAAAATCATTTTATAACCATTTCCATGTTTTGAGGATTTATTTTACTACCACACATATTCTGGTCTTGCACAATATATATAATGAGTATATTTTGTTTTTTATTCTTCTTGGATGGTACATGGAGATGTTTTGAGGCATGGTGGTTGAGTTGTGGAACATGAGTCAAAAAAGTATTAGATAAATCAAACAAAATTATCTTATTAATGATATCATGTTATCTATTGTGGTTTAGGCCTTAATGTGATGGCTATGTTATCTTTTGGGAAAAAAATTTAATGCATATACCAATCACAAGTGTTTAAATTTCGTATTTCTTAATGAGATTGTAATCTCTAGAAACCAAAATGGGATGATTACAAGGTGTCATTTAATATTGAATTAGAATATGTATTGTGAAAGGGAAACAATGATTCTAATAATTATTGAATGGAAAAATGAACTCGGGAAACACAAAATTCATTTTCTATGTGGATTTTTATGACCTTTTGGATGAGGTGCATATTGTGGTTCCAGAGGTGGGGGTGGGGGAAAAATTGATGAACCTCATATTAGTAATAGTGAATTAAACACGTCTGTGATGGATTCAGAATATATAGTGTGAAGATAGAGAATATTTATCATTCATATATGTGCATGAAATAGGGGAGCCACATTCAAATTGTGCTATTGAAAATGATGAGACCATCTATGTAAATAACTATGTTTTTGTTCCTACATGTATTCATGCAAATATAATATGTGAATTTTATCCGCAAAATGGGTTTTTCATAATGTTTTCACCCAATGTATGATGACCTATATTGAAATTACTTTTCAATGAGAATGAAAAAGAAGATTTCTTGATTTTGGACACAGTGTTACACTACCAAATAGGGGAAGGATGATCACCAATGATGTAGTGTTCTTCTAAATCAATTTCAACCGATGAAATTGATATGAGATGATATAACCATGGAATTCATTAAAAGTCTTAGTTATAAAACATAGTATAATTTTTATTATATTGATTATTTTGGATTCATAGACAAAATTATCTCTTTTCATTCCTATGAATGATACATTCACTGTGGACTATTTAAGAGACTCGTATGTTAGGGGGATAGTTAATCTTCCAGGGGTTCCACCAAGTAAAGTTTTAGAACATGAGATGGGCCTCAGTTCATGCATCTAGAAGTGCATATTGAAATAATTGGGTACCAATGTATTTATACGTATGTATTTCTACATGAAATCATATAGAAATTTGGAATTTACTATAGAGTTATTGGAGTATATATTATTGGTGTGCGTCTAAGAATTTGGTCTGTTATAGGGAAATCACATAATGCATTTTGACCATTCCTATTAATGCAATTATTATAAAACTATTTAGATAGAACCATATGATCCACATTAATTTATTCCAGGAATATAACCACAATTATAGGTGGATGAGGGTGAATCATAGTTTTTTGGGACCAGGATTTCCATTGGATACATTAGATTATATCCTGATGACTCTAAAAGGTACGACTACAACATAGATAAGGATTAAGTTTTATGCTGATCAACATCGATGAACCCATGAGTATAAAGTTGGTGATTGGGTATTACATCTGGTTTCTCATAGAAAGTTTCACTATATGAATTAAAATTTGGGAATGTTGGAAAGTAGTTTTTTTTTGGATACACTACTGGAAAATAGACTTATACCCACGGTTCAAAACCGTGGGTATAGCCCCCAAAACCATGGGTATAGGCTATACCCACGGTTCTGAGAACCGTGTGGCTGAACGGCGTCGGTATAGGTCCCTGACCTATACCCACGGTTTTGGTCAAACTGTGGGTATAGGTTTTTGCCACCGTGTCAATACTCTATACCCACGGTTTTCAAACCGTGGGTATAGGTTTTATAAAATAGCGGGTGTCCGGATTCAATCCCGTGACCTCTTCGCCGCTAATGAACCACCTTACCACTGCCCCAATGTTGACTTTATGTATATATATATATATATATATATTTTGTTAAATATATTTATTTAAACCGTGGGTATAGAGGGAAAAATCGTGGGTATAGAACTCCCGCCAAAAAAAAATTGTTCCCGTGGAAAAAAAAAATTCCCGCACAAACGCGGGAAACCTATACCCACGGTTTGTCAAAACCGTGGGTATATATTTTTAACCAAAGGCTATCCCCACGGTTTTAGGCAAACCGTGGGGATAGAGCTCACCTATACCCACGGTTTATGGCCAAACCGTGGGTATAGGCATGTTTTTGAGACCCTATACCCACGGTTTTCTTAAACCGTGGGTATTGGTTCTGGAAAATTGCCTATCCCCACGGTTTTTGAAAACCGTGGGGATAGGGTGACCTATACCCACGGTTTTTTCCAAAACCGTGGGTATAGGTCCATTTTCCAGTAGTGATAATATGATATTTTGGATAGAGTCGATCTGGTGGATTGGGGATTGGATCTTCCATATAGATTTAATGATATTCTAGATGACTTTACTATGTCATAATATCTAGAGTATCACCCCATAACATTTTCATCTGATAGATTTCGATAATGTAGATACGTCCTTTTAAATGAATCAAAATAATGTTATGGATCCAATTGAGATAGTTATTGACAGAAATACTTTTAAATTTTCTTATATATTGTGGAAACCTGGGAGTGTTCAAGAAGAAATGTGGGAGATATAATAAGATATATGGGCTCTGTTACCAGACCATTTCACATCAAATTCATGGATATTTGAGGGATAGAAAAACGATCATGAAAAATTATTGGTTGTAGAGATTGTAATATCCTATCCTCTATAGAGATTCCTCATACACATTATAAGGTTCTCATTTTCCTTGTTTCAGTTATTAGGTGTTTGATTTTTTTTCATGGTTAATTCATTTGAATGGGGAATATTTTGGATGAAAATGTGGGTGTGTATGGTTTGGATTAGTTATGGGAAATCATGAAGTTCAGACATGTATATCATTCAACCTATTTTGGAGATAAATAAGGTGACACATAGTTAGCGCTTGGTTTTTCCAAACAATGAGTTTTCCACCCCAAAATATGAAATCTTAGATAGTGGGGATTTACATTTATGGAATAGTTAAATTCAAACAATGAATACTTTTATGATAATCAATAAAACCTTATGTAGATTCACTCAATTAAGTTGCACAGTTCTTCAAACCTTTTTGATGGCCTAGGAAACCATGCACATGATCTTTCAATCCCCCATCAATGTATTTAAAAATTCCTAAATCCCATTTCTCTATCACTAAATAACTATATTTTGACTAAGTCATTTTAAAATATTTTTGGATATCCCAATTAGGGTTACAAGGGTTTAATACCACTTTTCCAAAAAAAATTGATGACTCAAAAATGTATTGTCTCTTCTACTTTATGTATTTTTTCCCTAATGGGGTTCTTCTCTATCATGTATCTCTTTTCTAAATATATGCTGTGATTTTTTACAATGTTGGAGAATATTTAGATATAGGATTTTATGTATATTAAACATTTGGATCATAATATTAGGAATTGGTCATATATCTTCTATTTCATTGTGATGTTGATCATTCGTCATCAATTTGGGGTTATTGGTTTAATGAATGTGGTTAACAACATTGATTTTTGTTGGCAATTTTTCATGTCATACTATCTTAAATATAAATTTGGTGTATGTATTTCATAAATTTCAACTTCCATGTTTTGAAATTTCATTCTAGATTGAAAATAATTTCAGTTTCCCTTGTGATAATAAAATTGGTTGATTATGTGGTAATGAAACTTTTTTAGTCATGGGATTCTCAAATCAATTGAATAATTTTTAATGAAATTTAGAGACCCATGGGGTCTTGATATGTTGTTGAAATTTATAATTACTTATGTGGTGTGCCAAAATTATTCAATTAATTATTTATATATTATTATTTCTTGATAATTTATCATTTAAAATGTATTTTATACTTTATAATTCATAAGAAATATAAATGGTAGGAAATATGGATCCATTAAATGTGATATTTTTTAATGAGTTATGGGATTGGGACTACAAATCTAAATTGACACAAGTTGATAGACTGGCACTCCTAGCCCCCAATATATTTATGTTTGATATGAGATCAACGAATGGTTGGGTAGTTATTACTACTACAAATACCCAAGGGTTCCATGATTGTTTCTATTGGCCCTCCATTTTTCAAATGTGAATTTAGATAATCAATTATGAATCGAAACTATGATGGAATAAAATATGTTATCCTTTTGTGGAGTTTTCAGACTACATCATGGGATAAAGCATGTATCATTTATTATGGTTTTATTCTGATGTAGATGTTTTTTTATTATTAAATAATACATTCAATTGGAAAATTTATTAATTTATCTATTGTATTTATTATTTAAAATATTACTTAAATTCTATACATTTATGTTTTTAATACATTGTTTCAGGTGGCTTACTTAGTTGTACTCACACCCCACATTGGTAGGCTTATCAATACTAGGATATACATAATGATTATAGGATACGATAATGGGAAATCCCAATGTTATGTGGATTAGTTGGGATGGATCACGGATCAAGGAATAAGAATATATTTTAGGACCCTCTTAGAGAGTTGTAAGATTGTTTCTATTTTTTTATTTTATTTGATAGAAGATAATAAAAATATAATGAGATATCTATTATCATCTAATATGGAAATTTATATACGTTTTGGGATTATTTTTTGATATTTTCCATTATAGGATATGGTATTAACATTGTAATTGTTTATTATCATTTTGATATTGTTTATTTATTTCCAATATTATAATTCTTTTTTAAATATGATAACATATCTTCACATTATATACTAGACCCTCATTTATAGTCATCTACCTATGGCATATGGGGAGGATTTCTAGGTGTATGAGAACAACAAAATTTGGGCAACATCATGTGGCACAATGGTTGGTATGTTCCATTAATGGATTTGAAATATTATTTATTTAATGAAATATATTCACCAATTTATATTTTTATTCATGAAATGAGGATATATATATATATATGTTATCGTTGTTTTCTTTTGTAAATTTTTATTGTTACCATGATTTCTTAAAAATATGAAAACATTATTCCCATATTTCTTATGTGATAACTATGAGAAACTTTATAATATTTTAGGGATTAATGCTATGTTGGTTTAAGTAAATTTAGTGACCTTATTTATAAATATTGGATTTTAGAAGGTTCAATAATATTACCATTTATTGAATGGGATAAGATATAAATTAGATGACGTGTTATATATAAATTTTTTAAAACTCCATATGAGGATATATGAATATTGAATAAAATAGATTAACAATTTTTTATAATGATATATATATATTGAAAGAGTAACTTATCATTATATTTTTGATGTTGTGTTCAATTTCTACTTCAAATAATATAAATTCATCTTCATTTCATGTAGAAAGAGATGATGTTGAAATTTTTCTATGAATAGCCAAATAATAAAAATTTCATAATATATAATGGAATGAAAATAAATAGGTATATCATGCAATATAAAATTCAAGATGATATTTGAATAATATATTATTGATTGGTCATTTTAACATACCTATCTCAAGTCAATGATGTGTTCCACGTATATTTTTGTAGTTGTATAAAACTATTCCATCACATTTGATATACTAATAGGTCATACCATTGGATCACAATCATTCTTGTAGCACCATTACCTCATATAGTCCAAATCCAGTTTCTGCTAATTAATACATTGGCACCCTTACAATGAATCAATCACTAAAGGACATATCTTGTGAGTAGTATTATTAAAATAGATACATAAATGAGTATTTCATTACAAATATATACACTAATTAAAACATATTTTTTCACTTCTGAACAAATAAATATATTGAGGATAACACTAATACATTTTGTATATTCCCACATTTCATTCAGAATATGTTTCATGGATTTGTGGGGAATAAATCATAATCAGCGTGATATCATATGATGAGTAAGGAAAAAATATAGAGTGTAAGAAAAAATAACTCTCGGAAAATAGTCAATATTGGATGGTAAATAACTAAAAACACATTCTATTCAATAAATAAACTTAATGGATATACACAATAAGTACATAAAGCTAATAAATCGAAAAACATTCCATTAATCAATAAACTACAATGAAATGTATCGATTGATATGTCGAAGAAAATTATAATGGATGAATAATAACTGAAACTAATATGATGGAAATTCGTCCTTAATGGAAATAATGTCTATGTCACATGAGGACCTATTAAAATCAAGATATATCCTCAAGATATTGAAAAACTATGGATATTTCCTTCGTTTAATTTGTGCAATTGGAATGTTTTAAGATAACCTACTGATACATCGAGGATCTCAATAATTTTGGGGCACCCCCCATCACCGCCATTCCAAATCATTCCATAGATTGAATATCCAAAATAAATAAAATTCCTTTTCAGATACCCATATTGGATGTGAAAAATGGATTTATCAAATTACTATCAATGTAAGCCCGATATGAAAAATGGTGTATTGTTTTGGAAATACTAAAATAAATTGAATGATAATGTGTACTTTCACATAAATTTCTAATGTAAATTGATTAAAATAATGTTATTGTTTCATGGGAAATTAACAATCAAAAAATGTTCTGAGATAAATAACATTTGAGGAGAATAATCATTGAACATTACATTGTGTGCCACACCACCTTCAAACATTAAAATCAAATTCAAAAAAAGGTATAACATTAAATGTATCTTATAATATCATCAAAATAAGTGGATTAATGAAGTAATTTATTAAAATGACCAGTTGATACACCATAAAAAAATGTAGGTAGTTAACATGTCATTTATCTCCCAAATATAAAAATTGTGATGGAATTCTATTAACAATGTGGAAACAAATTAATTGGAAACACCAAATCATTAAAATAAAAAATTTAAATACAATGAATATAATAGGTTTCATGATATTATATTTTAATGTGGCATTAAGTATAATATATATAAGAAATTAGTTGAATCGAAATTATGTATGCCCCATGCAATGAAAATGAGACAAGAATTCCTTATTACCTGAGTAGATTTTGAGTCAAGTTTTCTATGAAAGGGTAACTGTCATGACCAAACCTATACCAGGGCTCATATTTGAACTATCCAATTACCACCTCCATATACTAGGGGCTAGTGACTTCAACTAAAGGCAAAAAAAACTCAGGGATACCTTATCCTAAGTACTTGTACACGCACAGAGCTAAATAAATACAAAAGAGGAAAGTGAAAGGAAAAAAAGGAACAAAAACTATTATATATATAATTCAAAAATATGCATTGACCTATAAAAAATACACATACAAGTTCAAAATAGTACGATTAATGGAAAATGGAAAAAATACACACCCTATCATAAAAGTTCCACAACCCGACAATAAGTGGAAATTTAAAATAGAAAAGAGAGATCCTTGCTGCAAGATCCTAAGGAAATACTACATCATGTGGTCCATGTATGGCGTATCACAATGCTACTATGATGTCATGCTCTACATGTCCATCCTCTACAAGGGAATTCAGAGTGTAGAGGAATACCATGAATGGGTGAGTATGAAAATAGAGTGTATGAGACCCTGATGGCTCAAGGGAGTAGTAAGTGATGTACTGAAGAAGGAATCAGTCGATAGAATAGTGTACGTCAAAAGAGAACAGCTAAACCAAACAAAGAAGTGATGTACGATGGTCCAAATACGTGGATCTAAAAATGGTGAGAATATGAACATCTCTTTGAGACTTCATAACCTACAGTAGGACTGTATACTCATTCAAACCTAATAAGCCATACCTAGAAAACACATGGCATACCCCGCATGTCATTACCTCTCATAGAATGAGAGTAATAAAATCACAAGGAGAGGGTACTGCAAGAATTATATATATATATATATATATATATATATATATATTCTCTATCATCAAATCTGAAATGTGAGAGTAAGGGGATCTCACAATCACTAGCTCATCGCATGAATTATGTAGAAAATTATTGCAGATGTAACCACCCTAAATGCCCAAAATCCAACACATTTGCCTTGAACTGCAAGTCAAAGGGGCTCAATCACTGTACCTTGATACTATCCTCTTTGGGTGGGTCAGTCTCAGATGAATGTTTTTAATCATGTCTCATTGTTATATATTGGTGGGGAAAGAGTCCCTATTTATTGAGAGTTTAATGTCACATCATGTACATCTTGTAATTTTGCCTCAAAATCAAGATATCATGTCACAATTCATGACCTCATATCCCAGCCCCGATGGACAGTGTACTCAAGTGAGTCCTCGGGGACCCTACTGCCCCTCACAACTAGAATGTATGCCCAAAAGTGTAAACGAAAAACCTCACTACCCACCCCCACAAGAGTATAAGTCCTAAAATAATAATGGAAAACCCTTGATGACTTGATTCACAAAAGGGTAAGCCTAGAAGAGTAAACAATGATCCACACTACTGTGTCCCACTCATGTTATGTCCTGAAGAAAGAATGTCAAACCTCACAACCCTACTGTTCCAGAGGGTAAGCTGATACTGAAGGACCCCGGGACACCCTGAGAGGGGAGAGGTGAATCAGGGTGACCACTTTTTCTTTTAATGTGATGGATCTTGTTCCCACGTTGGTAGGAACATGTTGAACCTGTATGATGATTATGATCAGAAAGAAAACATTCACATACACAGATAAGACACAACCCTTTTTACTTGGTTCACCACTAAGGGCTACGTCCAAGGAGCATACGCCGAAAGGTTTTCGGTCATACCAAAATCCACTATGCTTCACTAGCTGTAGATTACAAAAGTTCTGGTACAGTTACTCTATCCCTGGCTCACTGCCTTTACAATGGTTCGGGGATAGCCCACTGCATCCCTCGGGTCACTCCCGTTGACTCCCCCTAGCTCACTGCTATTGGTGAAGTCTCACTCAGTTTATATATGTGAAGGTCTCTTCATCATTTGCATAAGAATGCATCCTTTGTTGTATGTAGATGTTCAATTGAAGTCTGATTCTCACCAGAAGCAGAATATCACTTTTCCTCGAATGTTTCGGGTAGTCTCCTGGCTTTCGTGCAGCTCCAAATAGGCCGGCGGGCTTCAGCAAAAACTGGCGTGCTTCTCCAAGCCGGACGTGCAAGTCCCAATACAGCGCGCAAGTCCAGACTGGCGTGCAAGTTTCACCAAAACACCTGCACGACACTTCCTTCCCCGACAACAAACTTGCACTGTCCACTTGCTTTCTCTTACAAACCGCCTCGGGAGCTCAACAGACAACCGGCGAGCAAGCTCTACTTGTGCGACCAAACTACCACTTGTGCGGCTCAACCACCTGCGCGACGAGAGCTCGAACAATATCTAAGTCTCAAAATCCGTCGGAAATGACGAGGGGTGGTCCAGTATTTATAGGCAAACTGGACCCCCTACGCGGAGGCGCGCAAGTCTTGTCTCCAGTAACCTCTGTCGCGCAACTCACTTGCGCGACCCAACCAACACTTGCGCAACCTTCTTTCCTTAGCCAAATTTTGATGTTCTGATCCTAAAAAACATATAGCGCACAAGTCTTGTATCCTCCAAGAGCTCAGCGCACAAGTACCTTTTCCAAAAACACTTTACTTTATTGGCCGATTTTCAAGCCCAAAAATTTGGCAAACACTGGGAAACGACGCCGCCTTCACTACTGTTTTCTGCTTGAACGATATGATCTCTTTGTTCGTACACATCCTGAACTTCCACTGAGGATTGACAAAAAACACAAACCATACGCCAAATAATGCTTTGAAGACCCTGGTTCCAACAATCTCCCCCTTTGGGTTTGTTGGCAATCAGAATAATTTCAATAGATCTCCAACCATGAGCAAACCCAAAACGGAAGAATCAACTCAGCCAACACTCTAAGTCTACATGAGCAATGCTTGGTGTAGAAAATAAGAGAGGAATCTTGAATTGGGTTCCGGTGTTTTGAAATTCTCCATGACGCCTGATCCTTCTTATACTTCTCATCACAGAAGCATTTCTTGCCTTGAATTTATTCTTTTCTCCCCCATAGACAATAAAACCAAAGACCGATAAGTTTTTCAACGTTCAGCTCAAGCCATACTCCCCCTGGATAGTATCTCCCCCATAAACCTGCATCACATCCATAAGCAGATAAAAACAGTTATAACAAATGGGGAGATGGGATTTTCGGAGCCTCCTTATGCAGTAGGAGGTGGTTGAACACCGAGGTTCAACCGATGCTTCTCAAACACAGCCGCAGACAATGGCTTGGTCAGGATATCAGCCACTTGCTCATCAGTTCCAACATGATCCATTCTAATCACGCCTTGTTCAACATTTTCTTTGATAAAATGATACCGTATTTCAATATGTTTTGTACGAGAATGCTGAACCGGATTCTTCGTAAGATCAATTGCACTTTTGTTATCACAATAAATCACCATTGGTTGCTGCACCTTGTCACCAATATCTGTTAGTTGCTGCTTCATCCAAATAAGTTGAGTGAATGCTTTTGTGGAAGAGATATACTCAGCTTTAGCCGTACTAAGATAAGTACTTTCTTGTTTCTTTCTCATCCAACCGACACATTTATTCCCAATATAGAAAGCTCCACCACTAGTGGACTTTTTTTCTACCACATCACCAGCCCAGTCAGCATCTGAAAATGTGGATAATTCACTGTCCCTGCCTGCAGCAAAAAATAACCCGAAGTTATGTGTACTGTGAATGTATCTCATGATTATTTTTTACTGCTGCTATATGTTCCCCTTTTGGATTACTCTGAAAGCAGGCTGCAAGGAATGTGGCAAAGACAATATATGGCCTTGTCGCTGTCAGGTACAGTATGCTTCCAATGATCCTCCTGTACATGGTGGGATGAACAGAGTCCCCATCCTCATGCTTTCTGAGTTTAGTTCCAACTGCAACTGGAGTTGACATTGGTTTGGATTCTTGCATATTGAACTTCTTCAGTAGCTCTCTTGCATATTTTTCCTGAGAAATGAAAGTGTATTCCTTCTTTTGAATCACCTCTAGCCCCAAGAAATATGTGATCTCCTCAATCATAGACATTTCAAATTCTGATTTCATGTGGTTGGGAAATTCATCCACTGATTTCTGCCTACTGCCACCAAATATGATATCATCAACGTAGACAAGAACCATGAATTGATCTTTTGGAGAATTCTTCACATAGAGATTGGGATCAACTCCTCCTATTTTGAATTCCATCTTCTTGAGATATGAATCCAGCCGTGAGTACCATGCCCGTGGTGCCTGCTTCAAAGCATATAGAGCATTCTTCAGTTTACAGGCCTTTGTTTCATCAGTACCCAAAACAAATCCCACTGGTTGTTCAATGTAGACTTCTTCTTCGAGTACACCATTCAAGAATGATGTCTTAACATCCATTTGATATACTTTATATCCTCTTTGGAGTGCCATGGCAAGGAAAAGTCTGATTGACTCCAGTATAGCCACTGGAGCAAAGGTTTCTTCAACATCAATGCCTTCAATATGAGAGTATCCTTTGCATACTAGACGTGCCATGTTTCTGATGACACTTCCATGTTCATCAAACTTATTTTTGAATATCCATTTGGTACCAATCACATTTTGACCTTCGGGTCTCTGGAAAAAATCCCATGTCTGATTCTTGTCAATCTGATCTAATTCATCATTCGTGGCTTTCACCCAAGATTCATCATTAGCAGCTTCTTCGAATGAGGATGGCTCTACAACTGATAGAAATTCAGATTGCGTGTTATTCCTCATTCTCCTTGTTTGAGTGGGTGCACTCCTGTCCCCAATTATGTTGGATGGATCAAACTCAGCTCTTTGATTTCTCCTGCGAGGTTTAGTAGCATTTTCTTCAGCCATAGTTTCTTCTTCAGATTCTTCTTCTGAGTCAATATCATGATGTGACTTCTGAGAGTTTTGAACAACTTCATCTATTTCTTCATTTGTATTTTCTTCACGTTCACTTTCTTCCTGACTTTCTATCACATCAGTATATGACGTCCTTGAAGCGTTCGTGTTTTTCTCTTCAATTATCTTAACATCACTGCTTTCTACAATTCTTCCCAAATGCTTGTTGAAGCATTTGTAGGCTTTTCTGTTCATTGAGTAACCAAGGAAAATTCCTTCATCTGCATTGTCGCCATATTTCCCTTGATTTCCTTCTTTGTTCCTGATGAAGCATTTACTTCCAAAGACACGGAAGTATTTTAGAAAAGGCTTCCGTCCATGCCACAATTCATATGGTGTCTTCGTCTCACCCATATAGAGTCCTGTTCGATTCTGAATGTACACTGCAGCTTGAACAACCTCTTTCCAGTAATGTCGTGGAATACGACTCTCAATCAGCATAGTTCGCGCCGTGTTGTTCACCTGTCGATTCCTACATTCAAAAACTCCATTTTGTTTTGGAGTTCTCACAGCAACTACCTCATGCTGTATCCCATGCTTCTCTAGATAATTCTCAAATTCAATGGTCGTGTATTCTCTTCCATTGTCAGATCGCAACACTTTGATTGTTCGTCCAGTATCATTCTCGGCGATTCGCTGGTATGTTTTCATGCAGTCAAGGACTTGTCGTTTCCTGTGAATGATCATCACACATGCCATTCTACTATAATAATCTATGAAAAAGACAAAGTACCTTTCTCCATGTGTTCTAGCAACATTTATTGGACCACAAACATCTGTATGAATCAGATCAAGAAGGTGATATGCCTTTTTCTTCTTTGGCCGATATGAACTGCAGACCAGCTTCCCACGAATACAAGCATCACAAGATTTTTCACGCTCACGCTTCAGGTTGGGGATGTCCATGACAATTCTCAATTTTGATATTTTCTCCATGTCTTGTTGATTGATGTGTCCCAATCTCCGATTCCACAAATTGTTTTCTTCTTCAACAGTCATGTAACATACATTTTCTTCACTATCAACTTGATACAAGTTGCCTTCTGTTCTGCATCCTTTCATAAGTGAATTGCCGGTTTTTCCCTTGATAGTGCATCCTTTCTGATTAAAAGTAACTATAAGTCCTGAGTCACAGAGTTGACTCACGCTGAGGAGATTATGATGTAGGACATCTACGTAAAGGACTTCAGTCTTCTTTAGTTCTCCATTAGCTAATTGGGTACTTCAACTCCCTTTGATTTTCAGAGCCCCATCATTACAAAATCTTACTGTACCATCAACATTCATTATGATATTCGTTAGTAGGCCGACATTACCCGTCATATGAGATGAACAACCGCTATCCTGATTCCAGGTACTGTTGTTCTATGTAGCTTTGAGGGCTACCTCTGCAAGGTTCGATTTCTCAATCTTCTTCCTTTCCTTCCATGAGACATTAGATTGAGTATATAGAACTGATGGCCTTTCAACTATCTCTTCCACATACCCAGGTTTTTCATAGTCAAAGTCTTCTTTGAGAGGTGAGAACCTGTTTGAGAGAGAAACACTGGCTTGCTGACGAGACTTGACTTGTCATGAACTTCGGTATGAGGTGTCTATGTCCCTTCTCTGCCTGCAATTAACGGCCTTATGACCAAAGTTAGAACAACGAAAACAATATCCATAGAAATTATTTCTTCTATGAGAATTGGGATATGAGATTGTTCTCCTTTGTTGAGCATCTATATCTTCTCCATTCAGATAGCTTCTTGCCTCTTCACAATAAGACATGGTATGGCCCAGATAGCAACAGAACTGACACTTCATGAGAGGAAATGTCTTCTCACTTGAATTTCTCCTGATATCTTCTTCCTTGGGAGAATAGTAAGACTGTCTGTCATTTTTGAAAGTTTGAGGATAATTTTCTGGTCTCCTTTTAGTTTGGATTGATGGTTCCTTTTTCAGCACTCTAGGTAACATATCATCATGTTCAACTTTCATCTTATCTTTCTTTTGGATCTTTTCACTTCCAGCAGTTGATGACTCATCCTTAGAGCCAATTCCACTCTTTCCCATGCAAGCGGGTCTTTGATCACTCAAGATTTTTCCAACCCCATCTGAACCACACTTGTCTCTTGCTAGTAATTCTGCATCTGAGAATCTTCCGAACTGTATTTTTTTCCTCGATTCTTTTGGAATTGATTCAGTCTCCAGTTTACTCCTTAGAGTAACTAATTCCTCCTCAAGACCCTCAGCAGTCTTGGATTTTTCATCCAGTCTGGATGTCAGGTCATTGATGACCTTTTCCTGCTCTTCAATTCTCATCTTCAGATCAACTACATCATCATTGCTTTCAATTATTTTAGACTGTACCTTCACAAATTCTTCCAGTCGTTCAATTTCAGCTTCAAGTTGATCAACATATTCAGTTGATTCTTCTACAATTTCTTTCCACTTATTTCAGCTCTTACATTTAATCTTAAGCTTACTAACCGCATCCTTAAGTTGCACCTCAGTATCTACACAAGTTCTCAGTTGTTTTTTTCCATCAGTAACTTCTGACTTTTCAACAGTGGCCATCATAGAAGCATGGTTCCCGGTTTTGAATTCTGGTTCTTCTTCATCACAGAATTCATTGTCATCTTCTTCCTCTTCACAGACAAAACTCTTCCTTTGCATTTTCTTACCAGATTTGAAGTCTCCCTTTTTGAAGAACCTTCTCCGAGGATTCTTGAAGTTTTCATCTTCACTGTCATCATCATTGATATTCTTCAAGCACTGAGAGGCAATGTGCCCAACTTTTCCACAACGGAAACATGCGAGAGGTAACTTCCCTTTGAATTTCCCTTTCCCCTTCTGGAACTTCTTTGCAATGAGAGAAATAATTTCTTTCTCTTCGTCATCATCACCGCTATTATCATTTGATATTTTCAATTTATCCATGGCCTTGAATTCCATTTCCTTGCTCACCCGAGTCGTAGCATCTTCTGGTTTGACTCTCATTTCATATGCTACCAAGCTGCTCAGTAGATCATCTAGAGAATGTTTGGAAAGATCTCTTTCCTCAAGGGCGGACACCTTCGCTTTATACAGAGGTGGAAGTCTTCTTAATATTTTCTTTACAATATCAATGTCTTTTATTTCTTCACCTAGACCCCGAATTGCTCCAACCACTTCAGTAATTCGATTGAAGAAAGAGTCAGTATTCTCGTCTGGATGCATCTTCAGATCATCAAACCGATTGTGTAGCACTTGTAGTTTCGCCTCCTTCAATTTGCTATCTCCTTCATAAATATTCTCAAGTTTATCCAACATGGATTTTTATGAGGTGCAATTCATCACCTTTAGGTAGATCTGATCAGAAAGGGCTACAGTGAGAGCATTCTGTGCTTTAGCATCTGCATCAAGAAGTTTCCTGTCTGTTTCAGTCATAGCCAGACCTGTTGGATTAGTGACTTGTATTCCTTGCACAGTAGAAAAAAGAACATCCATTCCAAGAGATCTTAGATGATATCTCATTCTGTTCTTCCAGATCTGGAAATTGCTTCCATCGAAGTGAGGGACTCCCCTGACATTGACCGTGTTTTCCATGACGAAGAAGGTCAGATTCAACACCAGTAACCTGCCTCTGATACCACTTGAAGGACCCCGGGACACCCTGAGAGGGGAGGGGTGAATCAGGGTGACCACTTCTTCTTTTAATGTGATGGATCTTGTTCCCACGTTGGTAGGAACTTGTTGAACCTGTATGATGATTCTGATCAGAAAGAAAACATTGACATACACAGAGAAGACACATCCCTTTTTACTTGGTTCACCACTAATGGCTACGTCCAAGGAGCATACGACGACAGGTTGTCGGTCATACCAAAATCCACTATGCTTCACTAGCGGTAGATTACAAAAGTTCGGGTACAGTTACTCTGTCCCAGGCTCACTTCCTTTACAACGTTTCAGGGATAGCCCACTATGTCCCTCGGGTCACTCCCGTTGACTCCCCCTAGCTCACTGACGTTGGTGAAGTCTCACTCAGTTTATAGACGTGAAGGTCTCTTCATCATTTTCATAAGAATGCATCCTTTGTTGTATGTAGATGCTCTATTGAAGTCCGATTCTCACCAGAAGCAGAATATCACTTTTCCTCAAATGTTTCGGGTAGTCTCCTGGCTTTCGTGCAGCTCCAAACAGGCCGGCGGGCTTCAACAAAAACTGGCGCGCTTCTCCAAGCCAGACGCGCAAGTCCCAATACAGCGCGCAAGTCCAGACTGGCGTGAAAGTGTCACCAACGCACCTGCGCGACACTCCTTCCCCGACAACAAACTTGCTCGGTCTTCTTCCTTTCTCTTCCAAACCGCCTCGGGCGCTCATCAGATAATCGACGCACAAGCTCTACTTGCGCGACCAAACTACCACCTGTGCGGCTCAACCACCTGAGCGACGAGAGCTCGAACAATCTCTAAGTCTCGAACTCCGTAGGAAATGAGGAGGGGTGGTCCATTATTTATAGGCAAACTGGACCCCCTATGCGGAGGCGCTCAAGTCCCTCAGCGGCGCGCAAGTCTTGTCTCCAGTAACCTCTGTCGCGCAACTCACTTGCATGACCCAACCAACACTTGCACGACCTTCTTTCCTTAGCCAAATTTTGATGTTCTGATCCTCAAAAACATATAGCGCGCAAGTCTTTTATCCTCCAAGAGCTCGGCGCACAAGTACCTTTTCCAAAAACACTTTACTTTATTAGCCGATTTTCAAGCCCAAAAATTTGGCAAACACTGGGAAATGGCGCCGCCTTCACTACTATTTTCTGCTTGAATGGTATGATCTCTTTGTTGGTACAAATCCTGAACTTCCACTGAGGATTGAAAAAAAAACACAAACCATACACCAAATCATGCTTTGAAGACCCTGGTTCCAACAGATACTACTCTAGTTATTCTAAAAACATAACTTCCATCACTCTCATAACTGTTGTCATCATGTGTCGCCTTATTATAGGCGTCAAACCAATAATATTGAGCATCTCCTATGATAGTCATCACACTCAAAATGTCTCGCATCATACCTCAAAAGGCACTATGAAGGGTACCATCAAATTCTAGGGAGAAAAACACTTAGGTAGGCTATTAGCAGGCCTAAATCCGAGTTCAGAAGAAGGAGATGTGAGTGGTAGAAGCTTCGTATAGTGGTACCCATCAGACATGGGTCCCACACGATGTGTGACCCCTCCTCATCATCCGGTAATGTACCAAGCCATACTAGGGTACCAAACTATGATCAAGTACACACATGCTATGCTGGTGTACTCCTACAGTACACGACACATCTATCAGAAATGTAGATGAGCTTGTGTTTCTCGATACCGATATGAAGGGTGAAGACATAATTCTACCAACATGCCTCTTAAAAACGGCCTTAGAAAATAAAATGGATCAAACTATTTTGATCCTTGTGAAAATGTTCATAGGATTGACTATTCATTTTCCTAAAACAAATTACCATTGAAGAAGAGGAATTCCACCATGATGTGCAGAAATTGTGCATCGTGGGGCCCATGCCTCGATCCCAAAATACAACACATGAATCTTTTAATTGTGATCCCCACATAAAAATACACAAGATCATCTATTCATTCATAAAAAATGTACAATCAGTGAAAAGAGAGCTTTTCACTAGAAATGACCGATCGTTTCTAGATCGCTACTGGTCACAAAAATGCTACACAAATCCAAATGGATCACACAACTACAGTATTTATGGATAATAACCCAAGGTAGACTATTCAATTTCCCCAAAATTTGATGAAGAAGTTATAAAAGATGCATTATGAAAAAATGAGTATTCTTGTGGTGCCAAAACCTCGGCCCCAAATTTAATTTGTAAGATCATGCCATTCCGATTATAATGGGGAAAGACGCAAGATCGAATACTAAATCATCAAAAATGGATACCCCATGAAAAATTTACATTTCACCGCAAACGCCTGAAATGAAAATTGTAGGTTCCACAACACTACTCAACTTATGCACCCAAAATAATACTTGAATATCCTTCCTTGTCTCGAGGGTCAAAACGCATCTGATGACACGTCAATCGGACGCCAGACATAGAATATACATCTAGTATGAAAATCGTTGAATAATAATAATTATAATAATATTATTAAAAACAGACATTTCATAAAAACAATCCTCCAGATTGAGAGAAAAATATTTCAAAATATCCTCAAAAGGATGGTCGTGAATGAAGGATCGTGTGGATGTAGACAACATGAAAAACAGACACACTGATTGAATAATACATGGTTTTCACTAAAAACCCCATTCCAAATCGACCTAGATCAGCCAGAACAGACAAGTCCATCATGAACTGCTGAACTACCAAGGCTCTTCCACTATTCGCTGTTCCTATTTTCCATCTGTGGTGGTCCAACATGCCCGCAACAATCCTTTACGATTACACTACGCTTTTCTTCCCATCAGAGTCCCTCATCGTAACACGCCACTAGAAATCTTATTGTAGACCACCATGGTCTCTCTTGTTGTCCAAATCAAGAATCATGACCAAATCTAGACTCTTTGAGACTAGGCCATGACATACCCAACCTTTGATTGACAATCTATTTACATTTTGGCATGAAAAAAATTAAGTGCCATGTCTTCTCATCATTGCGCTTCCTCTGGTTCCCGAAACGCATTGCCGAGTATTGATCGTGAGTCCTCAGGTCAAGGGATTCAAATATACAGTTCTATCTCCATGATTTGAGGACATCAAGGCAAGAAAAAATGTTTTGTGATTAATTTTGAAAATAATGAAAAGAACGGTTAATCATAAATTAAATCTAACCATGGCCTTTGTCTGATTGGACATCGTTAAAGGATTCCTAGTTGTGAAAATGAACAAAATTTGAATATGAGAATAATATATTCATCCAGGGGAAGTAGATTCTGAAAAATTAATCCATCCTCGAATCTATTTCTTTTATTGTGTTCAATGCACTCTGATATACTAGACTCTTACATTTCATCACTATCTGATGAAGTTCGGATGTCGAATCAATGTTGGCCTGAGCACTTACATCCAAGAGAGAAAGTATTCATCCCTGGATCATTCCTCGAACCACCTATTTATAGGAAACTTCCGGCATATGTGAAATATGAATCTACCATTCCCTCTAAATTGAGGTCACCCCTTCTATAAACACCACACAATGAACTCAATGGTGGTCTCTCATTTCCAATATGATTACCTTTATGGATGTTATTAATTGAAGGGTTTCATATAAAAAAATTTAATTTTATTTATTTATTTATAGGTTTACCCTATAGAAAATTTTCAATATAAGGCTTGCATCGACAAAACTAATACACCTATTTGGGTAAAAGACAGACATCAGAATCAACCATGGACACATATTTCCAAACTGAGTTACCGTTAGAGGTTTATTCTAGTTAGAGATATTAAAAAATGAATTAAAAGTTAATTCATCTATTTAACATACAAATAATTAGTGAGGGGTCTGATGGTCCTATGCAGAAATATTTTATGTATCATCTAGGGTAAAGACCACGTTCCTGACCAAATTGTGGTGTAATATTTCTTATCATATCAACAATTATGAGATATCCTATTTATGTTGTGTAATAGTACAAAAACAACTAATGTTTTTGTCTAATTTATTCTGGTCACACTGGGCCTCATAATTTCACTTTTTCTCAAATCCTAGCTCAGGAAATATACATAGAAATATTCCATGGTATTATAGGGAGAAAACCATGTCTCTATATCATTCCCTCCTATAAAATTTTCAACCTCAAAAACCAATAATAGGAAAAAATAATCAGGATATTGAGCTCAAATCTAGCTCTGTTTCTCCAAAGAAAACAAGCATATCTCCATGCTAGTATAAAACGCGAACCAAAGGGATAGTCTATACACCTATTCCCCAATAATTATGATGAAGATCACAAGAACACCCACATATCTCATCAATTGTGACATGTAGAAGACATTATGTTCCCACTCTAGCTATTGGGGGGTAGGTTAAAGCTGTTGGAAATGTCTCCATATCTTGCAATATTCTGAATGGCTTGATGAAACTAGGGCGATAGTTTTCTTCCCTATCCGAACCTTTACATTCCACATCAGGAAAAAAATAAATATTTTTCCTTATAATATGGTTTCTTAATTCACTTATTTAGAATATCCACTTGGTGAAACACCCATGGATATCTGGTCACAAAATATTTTATAGTCTTTGCATCATAACTAAGACATTATATCATTCTAATGAAGCGAAGGAGTGATCAAAAATGACAAAAGGATTGTTGTACAATCCATATCCACCATGTTCAGTTGTAAAGAATAAAACAACAATGAAATACCTCACACTAAGAGAGCCTAGGCTTTGCTTCTAAGAGATTGTAATACCATTTTTCCACAATATAGAGCATAGACTACCTCGAATTCATAGTCATGAATGAATTTGAATCAAAACACCATCTCAAGTTCAATTATCACTAGGTGAAGAAGAACCTGAGACACAGTTGGTCTGACGATACCACAAATCTCTCTCTCTAAAGGTTTCATCTCCACATTATAAGGGTTAAGACTATCAGTTCTAACACCACATAGTCCATAGTGTCATTATATTTATGGGGTTTCAATCACCTTGAAATGTAATTGATAACAATATAAATATTCACATTGAGCATGAAAGATAACAATGAATAATTTAGGTGAGAAAACCCATCCAACCACAATAGGATAGAAAATAAATCATGAAATCTACCTAAAATGTCGTTTACCATTTTTTAAAGTGATTAATCCCCAAAACATTCACTCTTCCAACTCCACTAGTGGAACCTCATGAAATGGGAGGTCATCTAGCATGATAGCACTGGAAAAGAAATGACCTACTATAACACACTACTACACATCCCATCTTGGAACACACAAGACAATTGGATTCCTCAACGACAGCTTGATAATATCCTATTTTGGTGGCACTGACTATCCATAACAGTTTTTATTGTGTCACAATAATGCTTCTTAGTGAGGGGAAGAACCCTTATTTCTCTTTCAGTAAATGCTACATTGAACATCACTGACATATGGTTACACTGACGACCCATGTCCCCCTTGGTTATCACTAAATTTCTAAAAAATTCAACAAAATATGGTATAAAAGAAACAGAGTGTTCCACTTATCAACTAATTCACTATAGGATCGTAGACATCCATAGCATGCAGCTGATTGTGGCCCTAGAACCTTGTTATATGAGCCTGAGGTGAGATAGCTAGTGGTGGTGGATCATCCTGGAAATGTCGTCCACCGAAAAAAGTTCTTATTTGATCTTCTACCTTTACTGACTCCCTAAGGACCACCATATCTTCACATGCAAGATCACTGATCACAGAATTACCTCTTTCCTAGTAGTGCATCTACAAACTGCCTAGAAATCATAGAATATCTACTAGGGTTGTCTCATTCCATGCGACGTATCCCATCAGAAGCATATAACTAGACATTCCAAGGATTCCACAGTGCTCTACGTGGTCTCTGACAATGTTCATGAATATTATACTAGGTAGGCCACTTATGTTGAGGGCCGACCAACTAAGGTATATTAGTTGTGGAAGCCATCTGAGTGCTATTGTGGCCACTATCAAAATAATCCAACTGGTGCCCCTCTGACAGAAATATCTTCATCATTAGTTCCTACTACACCACCCCTATGGTGGGAATTCACAAGGGAACTATTTTGGTGAAAATGTCCTCTACAGAGGCCCTGCACAATCCTGTTCTGTAGAAGTTGCTATAATGGACCACAACCAAAGAGTACCGAGAAAGGTCTTCCAAACTAGTTGCATACTAAACCACTGTAATCCATTCCCTCTGAAGATCCAGTAGCACCTGAAACTATATGAAGTATAAGCAAGATGTGTATTACTCTTCATGAAATAGAAACTGGAAACCTTCACATAAGATTACCAAAACATCATGTATCTAAGTATCCTGTCACAACCAAAAACATGTCGCACCATGGAAAATAATGGATTCCAATGATTCCATTTAATATATTTGGGTTTGAACAATGATGAAGTGGCAAAAAACTCACTCTAGACAACCCTTCACTACCTGAATGCATGACTCACTATAGAAAATATATCATCTCTCTTGCTGGAACTCGTGGAGCATGGTCCTCTCGCACACATCATTGTCCTACGTTTCTGGTACTAATTGATTCCCTATAAGTAGAGGGGTTGTTTCCTACCCTTCTATAGTAAGGGGAATCATATGATGGATCTTGAACTGAGGCCTCATCACTCATCAAATCTTCATCATGAACCAAAGCTAGTATCTTGGCTAGCTATCATCTCATAGGCATAATGAATCCCATCAAGGAGTACACAATCAAATGAGAACATATATATATCAACAATTATAGGGAGATTGATCATGAAGGATAGTCAAACACTTAATATGATATGACGCATGCACCAATGTTCTATGCAAAAATTGTCTCTGCATGCTGAGATGACACATGGGTAATTATGGTCCTCATGAATATCTATGTTAGTAACCACACCATAACTAGACTCCCTGGCCAGAGAGCTTCTCTTGCAACACATTGACATTGATTCCATAACAACCATCCAATTTTTATTTTGTGATCGTCTGGACAAAATCCCATAGAATGTACCACCTCTAATACCACATTGTCATTACCCAACCCATATCAGGGCTCCAGCCATAACTACCCCATGATCGCCTCCATAGGCCAGGGGATGGTGACCATCATTAAAGGCATAAAAACTCAGGGACACCTTTTCATATGTACATATACACACTCGTACACAGCCAACTCAATGTAAAAGTATATAGGGAATGGAAAAAAATATACCACACCGCAATATATTTAAATCACAGATATGAATTGACCTGTAAACTATACATGTACATAAATGTAAGCTGAATGGAAAAGGGAAAAATATACAGACCCAACCAAAAATGTACCATAAACTGAAAAAATGTAGGAATGTAAAACCACTGAGATAGTTCCTCACTCTAGATCCCAAGCATCCAGAACTACACATAGTCCATGGACCCCATATCCTAATTCTTCTTTAATGTCATGACCTACATGTTTGTTGTTTTCAAGGGAATTTAATGTGCGGGAAAATCCTAAGAAGGTGTGTGTATAAAAATACTCAGTAGGATACCACGAAGGCTCAAGCGAGAAGAAAGTGAGGTACTTAAGAGGAAATCTGTAAATAGAACAATGTATAGTAAAAGAGTACAGTTCAACCGAACAAATAAGATAATTATGATCCTCAAATCACAAGAAGATAGAAACTAGGAGAAGATGAACTACTTGCTGAATCATCTATACCTATTGTAAGATTATATAGTCGTTCATCCATGAGTATATAGACACAGAAATCACATGGAATACCCTATAAGTCTTCAACTATCCTAGAAAGAGAGTAACCAAAACCCATGGAGTGGGTATTGTAATTATGATATATATATATATGCTCAAGCATTGAAGAAAAAAAGAGTGAGTAAGGGTATCTACATATCACAAGATCTACCCTGGAATAGAGTAGCCAACAGTACCTGTAAAAACCACCATTCAAGCCCAACATATCACATGTCTCCCCTAAACAACATGTCAAAGGGGTTAATCACCTCCCATAGATACTATCCTCTTTTGGTGGCTCTGTCTCACCCGCAAGATTTTAATCGCGTCATAAGGACGTGCCTTGGTGGAAAATTTCCCCTCTTCCCTGAGATTCCAATTTCATTTTAAGAACCTCTCTTCAATATTACACATAGTTGAGAGATCATGTCAGATGTCGTGAACCCACATGCTAGCTCCGTTGGAGGGTCTAATCAGAAGATTCATCGATGAACCTACATGTTAGCCAAACTAGAGGGTATGCCCGAAAGAGTAAATTAAAGAACCTCAATGACCATCCCCACTTTATGGTATGCCATGAAGGAATAATCGGTGACCCTCAATTCCCATCTGTGCAGTAGTGGAATCCCAAAAGAGTAAAAATACAAACCTGACAACACATCCCGTCTAGAGGGCATGTCTTAATGAGTGAATGGAAATCGTCACCACCCAGTTGTTTAAGAGGGTAAGCATGTACTACACTGTTGATTCTGAAAAAAATTACTGCAGCCATAGTTATCACTTTCATCATCGAGCATCTCCTTGGAGAGGGTATTTCCTAGAACATCGACAATCACATTGAATAGACATCAAACTCATAACATATTTCATCTTACATCGAAATCCAGAACCGAGAAAACCATTTAATACAATATATAAAAAACATAGGATATGATACTCACTTTTCAAAACACAAGTTCAGGAGAAGGAGATACAAGATATAAAATATTTGTAATGCCGTACACGACATGTGTGGGTCCCACATGACGTGTATCCACGCCTCATCATCAAGTCATGTACTTATCCATAATTAGGTACTAAACTATGATGAAGTACCCACAAGATGTGACAGTGTACTCCCA
Source organism: Viscum album (assembly GCA_963277665.1). Taxonomy (NCBI): domain Eukaryota; kingdom Viridiplantae; phylum Streptophyta; class Magnoliopsida; order Santalales; family Viscaceae; genus Viscum; species Viscum album. The sequence continues at coordinate 1,187,502,802 of OY728122.1, forward strand.
TACTATATGTCACCTCTAGCCAAAAGATTGATGAGAATACATTGCTTATTATTGATATAATGAGAAACAAATGTTATTCTACAGACATGCCTATTTAAAATGGTATCGGATAAACATGTTGATCACACCGTTATGATCCTTGATAAGAAGCACACATGATATACTATTCACTCGCCTAAAGGACTCCCAGTGATGAATCATCATTCCACTGTGTTGTCCACAAATAGTGCCCCATAGGGCCCATGCCTTGATCACAAAACACATCACTGAAATTATGTCATTGTGATCCACTTTAAAAAACACAACGGACTGACTATTCATTTTTCCAAAACGGACAATTGGTGAAAAGGGTTCCTTTCACCGCAAAAACTATATCCATAGTCAATTAATACTAATAACAAAAAGGATATGAACATCCTAAATAATCATGCCATTGTGATCCTTTTGGAAATTAACACATGGTAGACTATTCACTTTCCCCAAATAGACATCTGATATAGAAGTTGCAAAATGATAAATTATGCGAAATAAGTAATCCCATGGGTCCCACATCATGGCTGGTCATTAATCGGGAAGATCAGACCATTTCGATCATTATGGGAAAATACACAACATTGACTACTAGATCATTAAAAATAGTTACACGGTGATAAAGTCACATTTCAATCCAAATGCCTAAAACATGCCATATGGGGCCCACATCACTATTTTCATTTAATAATAATAAATTTTCATTGATATATCTTCCTCAACTCTAGTGTCACAATGCCTCGTACAAAGCATCAACTGGACATCAAGCGAAGATGTTACGTCCATGATAATAATCGTGAAATAATAATAATAATATTATTATTTTCAAAAATGGATGTTTTGTATCACCACAAATCAATCCCAAGACCAAAATATTTCAAAATGGAATCAAAAGGATCCCTGTAAAAAAGGATCATGTGGCTACATACGTCACACAAAACATACACAAGTATTGATTGATAAATTGTTTTTTTAAGCCCTGGTTCGAACAGACCTAGACCGGCCAGACCCGACTGCTTCGGGTCATACTGCTGCACATCCATGGATCTTCCACCATCTGCCATGGCTCTGACACTGTCTATCTTTCCCTCCGCACCATCTGGAGTGGTTCATTTCCCACTGGTGTCCATCGCTAAATATCACCACAAGAATGCTTCTGTAGACCACCACAGTCACTCCAGTGGTCCAAATATCGATTCAGGACCATAACTATAATCCTTGGGATGAGACCGTCAGATTGTGAGCCTCTGCTGGATGATATTTCAATTTTTCTTCCTAGTGAAATGTAATTATCACTTCCGCTCGTTTTTTCACTACCTTCAGCACTTGAACCTCGAACTCGAGCATAGAACGAGGCTCCATGGGGTAAGGGCTTAAAGGATACGCATCTAAATCCATGATTAATGGTTGTTTTAGCAAGGAATTTTTTTTACAATCAAGAATGTGAAGAATAAGAAATAATAAATTGTATCAGATGATGGTACATGTTTTTTTTCCATCATTAATGGATTCCATCGAAGGGAAAGTGACCATAAGATGAAATTATTGATAAAATATTCTACTAGGGGGATACAAAATGTGAAATAGATATCCTACCTCAAATATTGTTCCTTTATGGCATTCACTGCACTCTTATATACAAGTGTCTAATGATTCTTCGTGATCCGATGATGTTTAGACATCGAATCATCATCAAGTAGTGATTTTTTATCCAAGAATGAAATGAAACAACCCTCGATCATTCCTATAACCTCCTATTTAGAGGAAACTACATGAAGATGAGAAAAATGAATCTCCCAGAATCTTTCAACCCAGGTAACAAATAAGGTAAAAACAATTAAATAAACTAATCCATAGTCACACATTTTCAATCCTAGCCCTCATTTTGAATTTATTCAACGTAGCATTTCAAATAAAAAACATTAATTTAATTATTTTACATACATGATTTCCCTCAAAGATGTTTTCTATAAAAGGATTGCACTGACAAAACTTATTCCACTTATAGGTTATGAAATATTTTTCAGACTCAACTGTGGCTGGATGTTTCCAATAAAAGTTTAAATTTGATAGTTATTTGGCATTGAGATATTAAATGAATGAATTAAAAAATTAATTCATCCAATTAATGTACCACTAATGAGAGAGGGGTCCAAACATCCTCCACCGACATTTTTTATGTGATGCAATGGGTAAACACCGCGTTCCAGACCCAACTATTGTCTCAAATTTCTAGCCTAATAAACGTCAAAAGAGGTCTCATGATTATGTTTTTCAAATAGTATAAAAACAAAAAATATTTTTGTATAACTTAATCCGGGCACACTGGGCCTTATAATTGAACGTCGTCTCAGTGAGTAGATTAGAAAATAAATATAGAAATATTCCAAATTCTAAAAAGGAGAAAAATGTTCCACTAATATAACAATAATTAAAAAGAATAAAATCATGAAATAAAGGGAAAAATGATATAATATATATCAAAATGGTAATTATATATAGCGGATAAAATATGTAAGTTGTGGATATGAACTTAATCTCACAGATTTAAAAAGTGAGATGAAAATACTTTAATACATGAATTGATTTTCATTCAAGGATTCCATAAAAGAGAGAAATCAATTTAAAATTTTAATGTCACAAGAGAATGTGAAATGAATTTATAATATATCAAAAAGGATTGCAGAGATATAACAAAAAATAATAGTGTATTGAATATAACTTAATCTCATATATTTAAAAAGTGATATGGAAATACCTTACCAATGTTGTAACAAATGAATTGGAAAACACAAAGGTATTAATGATTAAATTAAAAAGTCTAATACCATGGATGTAAAAGGATTCATGATATTATATTTCAATGTTGAATTTAATATTTAATTTGTAAGAAATTAAGTGTACAACAATTAATTATTCCTTATAGAATGAAAATGAGACCAAAATTCATTACATTGTGTTTCCTTTCAGATGAAAATCATATAAAATCTTGTATAATAAAACTATCTCAATTTTATATATTCATAAAAACATTATATGATTATAAATTCATTTATTTCACTTAGTACCATGTTTTTTAAAACTAATTAAACAATTAAGTTTACATCGGTTTTTTGACCAAATTAACATTATGGGTCAAAACAACTATTATTGGTCCACTATTGTCAAAGGGGTCATTATATAACGAATTAATTATCATATATTAACATAAATTATAATTTTAAATCCAATAATTAAATATTGATGTTAAAATTTTATCAATGTTACAATCATTGAGATGGTACGCCATACATACAGATGAGTAACATTCCAATTTTTAAATGATCATTGTGGAACAAAAGTAAGTTAATAAAATATTTCCATAATTGAGAGTATATATTATATAAAAAAATATTTAAAAACATATATTTATATATTTAATTCCGTGGAGTAATAGGAATCACTTTATTTCGAGGAGGTGGAAGTCCACACATCAAGAAATGACGTTATCTATTTTATAGTGTGTGATGGTGTAATAATGAAATATATATATATATTTATTTATATTTAATTATTCATTAATATCATATACTTTTTATAATATCATATTTTTTTATTATAACACTCATTTATACATTTCTCATATCGTGGGAATAAATCATACCGCATTGAGGGGGTTGTAATCCACATTTCCTCACATAATGTTATCATATTAACATAAAATGGATAGTACTAAATGTATGTATTATAAAATGATTAATGATTTTAAAAGGAACAATAAATAACATATAATATATATACATATATATATATACAATTTTTATGTTTTAATCGCTGCCGTGAGGGGCGTAAATGGAAGAATGAACAATCATCATTTCGTGGGGCAATAGTTCATCGTCTATAGAAAAAACTATGTTAATTAACCATTAGATGGTGGTGTGTGTAATTTTATTTTTAAATTTCATAATAAAAAAAATAATTTTATATTAATGATACTATTTTTGTAACAAATTATCATAATAATGAGATTTTAGTGGTTTGATAAAGGAAATTAGAGTAGATAGATTGAGGAAAGACATTAACTTTTAATCAGGTAACTTCTTTTGGTTTGAACCTAAAGTATCTTTTGGAATGGTTTTGTTTGAAAGGTAGGATTCTAGTTACAGGAGAGTGATTATGGGAGAATAATTGGGAAGATCTTTTTTGGATATAATAGGTTTGATAGGCATGAGGAATGGGTAGAGGTTGTAGCCATTTATATGGATGGAAACTGACTCACATGGTATTATTTGAATCATATTAGTTGTGCACATTATCATACCTAAAAAAATTCACACCAATCGAAAAAATCATGAATTTATAGTTTAATTAATAAATATGGACCAAATATTGGCGATGGATAATTTTCAAGGTCATTTGGAGTCATTTTTTAATGGTTTATTCCATAATTATGCTTAATTTGTCATAAACTGTTTTGATTAATTTTAATCACTTTGAATAATCATTTTTGTCAAAAATAAAAATATGATATTATTAAACCACATATATTATGTTGATTAAAGTTATTTATGTTGTATTTTATAAATTCAAAACACAGGTTCAGGAAAATTATGATTAATGTTAATCTCGTAGACAAACGTAATAACATGTTTTGGTTGAAAACTGTTTGAATGATTATTATGTTTCGATATTTAATTTAAATGTTAGATTAATTATAAATAACTAAATATTATTAATTAATTTATAATTGATCCTTTTCTACATTAAGACAAATTTTTATAATGTAATTTAACATTAATAAATTTTTAAATGAAAATGCATTTTTTAACAAAAACGTGTTATTTTTAACTATTCCCTAAAAATGATATTTCTTAGAAAAATCCCAAAAAATAATACAATGATTACTTAGAAATTATTAATATAAGAATTAATTTTCTTTTATCAAATAATATTCATATGTGTGTCAAAAATATGATTCAAAATAGGATTCCATTTCAAATGAGGTTAAAATGCCTAAATTCAAATATTGGTTTTCATGTGAAATATAATGTTTGATCAAATATTATCCTTTACAAATCATTTGAATGAGTATTGAAAATAATTGATTGAATATGAAACATATATATTTCCTTAATATCAATCACTAGTTTTAATTAATTTATTATATTAGGGACATAAAAACATTGTGAGAAAAAATTGTTTTCTATAAAAATATGAATTTAATATTCAATTGTATCATATATTCATTTATAATTTTTTTATCCAGTGATTTTTTTCTCTAAACCTTATATTATCATAGTTAATTAATACTATTAATAATATATATTTTATATCCCATTATATAAAATTCAATTTTTTTAATTATAGATTGTTTCTTGATAAGACTCAGTATTGTGTATAGTGCATGCCCTCGGAAAAGGTCTCTTTTGTGTGTATAAAAAGCTAGTGAAAGAGGTTGTTTTGGCGTATGATTCCCCCTAATATAGTCTGACATTAATTTCAATATAACTCAATGTTTCATGCATTGAAATATTGGGAATATTTTTTAAATAGTAAAAATATGATAACATATGAGGAAATTATATTTCATTATTCACTTGTAATCATGTTTCATACATGATATAGAATACAAGGTTATTACATTAGTTTTTTGGGGATCACATTCTTCCACACTAAATTAAATTGTGTCCTTTAAAATTGAAATTTATCATGGTGATATATATTTTCATACTTCTTATCTATTAAATCCAACATCATGAGAAATTTTCACAATTAATCTTACAAAATAAGGGAATTGATACTAAAAAGGTTAGTTGGAAAAAAATTTAAATAGGTCACCATGTTGGAGAAAATTATGGAATTTTTAGATACAAAATTATATGAATATTGTAAATATTTATAGGGAGTGAATGGGGTCATCAATTAAAAACAATTGAATTATCAATGGAATATTGAGGAACTCAATTCCATAAATAATTAATTATTTATAAATCCATCGATTAAATAGAAATTTAGGTATTAGGATAATATTTTTATTTCTATTTCATTTCCTTAATGTCGGGTAATTATTTTAATGTCCATGAATATTATAAAATATTCATAAATGACATGATTAAATATCATATGAATAATCATATATTTTGGTTGTTCTTTGATCAAATTATAATTCATCCCATTACTCCAAAACAAATTATTACAAATTATTATTTTTAAATGTTTGAATCACAAAAATAATTTATTAAACCATCATAAGTCATATAAAAAGGTGAAAACTCATACTATATTTATTTATCTATCTCCAAAGATAAATGTGGTTAACAGAATAATTTGAAATCCTAAAAATATATACTACTTGTTCATAAATTTTATTTATTCATTAAATTGTTTAACAAAAAGTTATGAAAAATTTACATGGAAATTGTGTAGGTTTGTGGTTGGCGTGAAACACTTGTCTTCCTTCTGTAATGGGTTGAAGACCATCTGCCTTCCCGGAATTGATTGGTTGTCACCCAACTTATAGTTTGTATTTTTCTAAAACCATATTAATATAAGTTTCATAATATATAAGGTAGACATCCTTGAAATTAGGTTAACCAATAAATAGAAATTTAACTAAGGATTTAAATACAATGCCAATACATAAATACTTCATCATATTATTTCCACAAAGATCCTCCCATGTTCTAGAGGTTATCCTATAGGAGAGGTAAATGACTTGTGTAATCTCTAGGTTCTCCATATTTATGACAATGTAATAAAAAAGATTTCATAGGATGGTCTTTATTTCCTTCCATTGTACTCGTCCTTTTCCTTGGAAATATGTTTCCTTATTTAATTCTTTCCCATACATATTGATTTTAATTATTTCATTGAGACACTTTTTGTGGAGTCTCCTTCCCCACTTATCACTTATTGGAAGTTGAGAATTTATTTTAATAGGTATTTTCCACTCATTCTCTTATCATCCTCCATCCTTCATTTCATTGGTGCACTAGTGAGTTGATAATAGTGGGTATTGTTATTCAAATTTCATGAAAACTATTCATTAATCAACATGGTAACCTTTTCTCATATAAACACATAATTTGGTTTATCATTTTTATTATCATACCCTTCAAGTTAGATGTTAACTTGAATCCTTCACGTTACATCCATTTACTAAAACCTGGAGGAATAGTGTGCGTAATAATAGAAATAGTTAGAAAAGTGTGTAATTATCTATAACAAATCTAAATCATGAAAACATATTTTTAAAACAAATTAGGTTTAATCTTTATTATTCATAGTCAAAATCTCTTAATATTTTTTATAATTGGTTGTAATGAAAACGTGGATTATCATAAGCATATCACCTGAAAATGTCAAACCATGTGCATAGTAAGGCCTGTTTTTGTGTACCATGTTGCCCTAAGTCGTTCCTAAAACACTATGTCGGAGTTGTTACCCCAAGTTATATATGATCTAGAACCACATCCACTTGTAGAATCTAGATAGGGATGTATCATTATGAATACCGGTATAATCTATACATTATGCAAATTCTATGGTATTCATTTATTTTTATCCTAAAATTTAATCTTATGATTATGTCTTCTAATATATGTTTTTCTAAATCTAGTTCCCAAGGATTCAACTAAAGATAATCTAGTAACAACTAATGCATCACAACACGAGATAGACTCGACACGGTGTTTGCTACTAAATATATTGACTTGATTAGAAGGAATCTTTTCCTAACAGACCGATAAGATTAGTTTTCCTTGTAATGCAGATACATAAATGAGTATTTCCCTAAAAATGGATATAGTAATTTCAACATATTATATTTCTTTCGGACATATAAATAGATTTACAATAACTCTAACCCATCTATTATATTTCTTCATTTCATTCTTAGTATGCTACATGGATTTCTAAGGAAATAAACATACTAAGGGTGAGATCAAATGCTCAGTAAGAGAAAATATAGATAGAAATAAATAATAAACCAAAGATAGTATTTTATATGGAAATGTTAATAAATGAACACACATTCAATGTAATCATTATGAATAATGTATGTACGTAAGAAATAGGTCAAGGTAACTACTAGAAACACATTCCATTAATAAATGAACTAAAATAAAATTAATCCATATATATGTCGATACAATATCTCAGGGATAAATAATAACTGAAACTATATTGAGGTTATTTCATTCTCTATGACTTGCATGTCTAAGGCACATGAGGACCTATTATTGTAATGATTTATCCTGAAGATAGTTTAAAACTATAGATCTATCATTCATTTATTTTTTTCAAATAGTTTGCCTCCGGATAAACTATCAATGCATTAATGATATATATAAATTCCACACTCCACCCATCACTAGATGACTAAATAATTCGAGATATTTAATAAAAAAATAAATATTATGCCTTATTAAATACCCATATTGATGAGAAATACAAATTTATCAAATAACTATCAATGTAAACACTATATGAAAAATGGTATTTAAATTTTTTCAATAATAATATCCATTGGATGATTATGTGAATATTCAAGTATCATTATATTTTAATTTGATTATAATAAAGAGATTTATTCAAGGGAAATTAACAACAATAAGTAGATGTGAGATTTAAAAAATTTGACGAGAATTATCTTTGAATATTCCAAAGTGTCCCATACTACTTTGAAACATTTAAATCAGGATCACCAAAAAGGAATTAAATTAAATATATCATATAATATCATTAGAATAATTTTATTCATAATATGTTTTATTAAAATTTGTATTTAATACACCACAAAAATAAGTATGTGATGAACACGACATTTATCTCGTGAATATAAAAAGCCACATTGAAGTTTGATAACAATGTGGTAATAATGGATTGGAAAACCCCAATATATTAAATAATACAATTGTATACCATGTAGATAATAGCTCTCAAGATATTATATTTCAATTATGTATTAATTACATCATATATAACAAATTAGGTGTACAAAAATTAAGTATGCCTCAGGTAAGGAAAATGAGACAAGAATCCATTACTTCTTGAGTATATTTTCAATAAAGGGTTCCATGGAAGTGTAAAATAAATTTAAACTTATTTTGATTTTCGAATAATGGTGAATCTTGATATAGCATTCCAAAATGGTTAGTATGTATAGAGGATAAAATAATTAGTGGATATGACACTAATCTCACATATTTTAAATGATTGGTGAAAATCCATTACAAATTGAGTTGATTTTGATTAAAAGATTCTATAAAAGAGTAGAATAATTTTTTTAAATTAATATAATTATATAATTTGAACTCTTGGTGTAATATATACAAATGGTCAATAGTTATATAAAACCAAATATGGGAGTAGTGAATATTACATTAATCTTATATATTTAAAATGTGAGATGTAAATCTATTACTAATGTGGGAACAAATTAATTGGAAATCCCAAAGGTATTAATTAATAAATAAATATTTTTAATACTATGAATATAATAGGGTCCATGATATTATATTTTAATGCGGTATTAATTACACAATATATAATAAATTTGATGTCTAACAACTAAGTATTCCATACGGAACGAAAATAGGGAAAGAATCCCTCACCACTTGTTACCTTTCATGTGAAAGTCCATTAAATTTATGTATAATTTAAATGAAATAATTTTATACCTAATTAAAATCCATTTAATTTTCATAATTTGTTTTATTTCACTTATTACTAGGTTTTTGACAAAAAATTTAATAATTAAGTTTATGTTTGTTGTTTTAGAAAAAATTAAATTTATATGTCAAAAGAACTATTGTTGATCAACTATGATTAAAGGGGTCATTATATGACATATCCATAATAATAACCTTGAAAGAATTTTCATATTTTTACATCAATTATATTTTTAAATAATTCATTAAATATTTTCAAGAAAAATGAATCAATGTTACAATCATGGAGATGGTTGGTCGTACATGCGGATGACTAAAATTAAAATTTTAAATTATAATTGTGGAATGAAGATAATTAAGTAAATAATTTCTACAATGATAATAATATAATAAAAATATATTATTTAATTACATATATTATATATATAATTACTATGTGTAAAAGGAATGACATCATGTCGAGGAGGTTCTAGTCTACAAATCCATGAATGATGTTATCTCTTTTAAAGTGTGTGACGTGGTAATAACAAAAATGAGATATTAGTATATATATATATAGTTAATTATTTCATGGATATCATATATATGTTTTTTATGTATAATATTTTAATTATAAACCTCAGATATACATTCCCTGTATCGTATGAATGAATCACATCGCATTCAAATGGCGGTAGACAACACATCATCAAATTTTTTTCCATATTAATGTAATATGAATAATAATAAATATATGTATTATAAATGAGTTAAATTAGTATAAATATTAAATAAATATCATATATAATATATATAATAATTATTTACATCATAATGGATACCGTGGTAGGCGATTATGGAATAATGAACAATCATCGTTTCGTGAGGCAGTTTTTCTCATTTCACAGAAAAAATATGTTTGTAACCAATTAGATTGTGTTGTGTGTATATATATGTTAAAATATCAGAATAAAAATACCGTATTATATTTATGGTAGTTTTTATGTTATACAGTAATAGAATAATGCAATTTTCAGGGTTTTATAATGGAATTGACACTAGAGATATTGAGAAAAACCATTACCTTTTAATTAGGTAACTTCTTTTGGTTTGAACCAAAATAATTTGTTTGAAGGGTTTATACCCAAATGGATACATCTTGGTATAGGATAGGAATTATGGTAGACCATTTTGGAATGTTTTGTAATATCATAATAAGTGTCATATGTGTCAGGAATGACTAGATGGTGTGTCCTTTTATAGAGAAGGAAATCGACTCACATGGTATTATTAGAAACAAGTTATGTGTGGAAATGTTATAACCTAAATATTGTCTTAAAAAACAAAAACCAATCAATAATTGATGTAATGTGAGAAAATATATACATAAAATGGGTGTTTGACATGTTTCTTGGTCATTTGGGCCCTTAATTTTAACATTTAGTTCCTAATTAAGCTTAATTTGTCCAAAATAGTAGTTATTAACTTTTTTCAATTTTACAAATAATTTTTGTAAAAAAAATTTACTCCATCAATTTAGACAACACATATTTTCTTTTTAACAACGTTATATTTTTTATTTTCAAAATTCACATCATATATGTTAATAAAATATGATTAATGGTAATCTTATAGTGATCCATGATAACTTATTTTAGTAGAAAAATGTTCAAAAGATTGTTATGTTTTTATATAAAATTTAAATGTTATATTGATTATAATGAACTAATTTATATTGATAGATTTATAATTTATCCACTTAATGATTAAAATAATTTTATAATATAAAATTAAATTTATAATTATTTAAACAAAAAGTGGATTTTTAACTAAAATGCAGTATTTTTAACCATTCACTTACAAATTAAATTTCTCAGAATAATCCAAAAAATGCATCCAATGATAATTTCTACATTATGAATTCAAAATGAAGATTATTTTATAAAATTAATTTCATAATGGTTGAAAAATAATTATTTAAAATAGGCCCCCCATTTAAATGTGATTAAAAATGACTAAATTAAAAAATATGTTTTTATGAGAAATATTGTGATTGATCTCTCTTATGCTAACCAAATCTATTTTTTGAATATAAAAATAATTTATGGAATATTTAAATATTTATTAAATTAATATCACTTTGTAATTGTAATTAATTGTATCTTCTAAGAAAAACAACTTTGAGAAAAAAATAGTTTTCTATAGAAATATGATTTTAATATGCAATTGGTTTTTATATTAATTTATAAATAATTGGTAACCAATGATTTAGATTCATAAGCTATATATTTTAAAAATTTATTTAAACCTATTTATAATATCTACTTTATATTTTATTAAAAAAAATAATGTTTTAATTATAGATTATTTCTCGGTAAGACTCACTATTTCTTATAGAGAAACCCATTGAAGAAGGTCATTTTTTTTGTGTAACATAAGATATACAGAAGTTCCTTGTTTCAAATAACGTATTCTACCCTAGTGACTCATAAATATCATGATAAACATATGATTCATGTATTTAAATATATATAATATATTTAAAATGGTAAATTTCTGATAAAGTATACAAATATTATATAAAATTACACACTTTTTGTCATGTTTCATAAACACTATCGAATAAATGTTTCTTACCTTAGTTTTTATTCATATGAAATTCTCCCCACCTTAATTAAATTGTGTCCACGTAATTTAAAAACGTTCATGGTGATAGACTGTTTGATAGTTCCTACGATTGAATTCACAGATCATGATAATGTTTCATAGGTATTCTTCTATAAAACAAATATTTCAATGTAAAAATGTCACATTGAATACAATGTAACTAGGTATCTATGTAATAGAACATCTGTGGAATGTAGAGATACAAATATATAGAAAAGCATAAATATTTACAGGGACTAAATGATGTCATCAATCACAAATAGTTAAATGATTAAGGGAATGTTGAGGTCCTAAAAGCCATAAATATTTAATGATTTAGATAGCCAACAATTAAATTAAAATTTAGGTATTGGAAAAAAATTATTCTTTTCAAATAATTTTCTAAATTTTGTGTAATTATTTTTATGATAATGAATTGAACAAATTATTCATAGATGATTGTTTTAAATATTATACGTACAATATAAAAACATGGTTGTGATCAAAATAGATTCTAATTAATCCCTTCACTCCCAAAAAAATAATTACCAATAATGATTTTTTAAATACCTAAGGCACTAAAATAAATTTTAAATGGGTTTTATTCCCAATAAAAGAGTGAAATGTCTAACTATTTTTCATTAAATATCTCCCAAAATAAATATAGTCAATATATTAATTTCTAATCCTCAAAAGTGTTACAATTGGTTCATCATTAATATTTATACATAAAATTGTTTAACTAAAACCAATGAAAAATTAATAAGCATATTGTGTAGGTTATATGTTGGCATGAAACCCTTATATTCTTTCGGTCATGGGTTCAAGATGTGAAGACTTGCTAAATATTATTTTTTGTTTCCTATAATAGATGTTGTCCTTTTCTAGAACCATATTAATATTTATTATAGACACACGTGAAATTATGTTAATCACTAAATAGAATATTAACTATGGTTTTGAATACAACCTCAATTCAAAAATAAATTATCCACTTATTTCCACAAAGATCATACCCTGGTCCAGTGTATGTCCTCTAGGAGAGGGTAATGACTTGGGTAATTTCCATGTTCCCAATATTTACCATAATGAACTATAAATTATTTCATAGGATGAGATTCTTTTAATTCCATTATACTCCTCATTTTTTCTTGAAAATCCAATGAATTATTTCTTTATTTACCACCCATAAATCATTTTCATATTCCTTTGAAACACTTTCCTGGGTGTCTCCTTCCACACTTCACACATGTTGAATGTAGAGCATTTTTTTCTATATGGACATCACTATATGATCTTTTATATACCTAAATCCTTCTCTTATTTGCTGCACTTATGAGTTGGTAACGGTTTATATTTTAAATCAAATTTAATGAGAAATGATTTAGAAAAAACATGATATCCTTCAATCCAATCAAAACATCATTTGGTCTATCATTTTCACCATTTTTTCCTTCACATTAGATGTTAACATGAATCATTTTAGTTACATACAATGATTAAAAATAGAAATTATTGTGTGAGCTATAAGAATAATAATTATATTACTGTACAAATAAATATAAGATAACTAAATAAAGACACGATGTTTTCTAAACCATAATAGGATTAATATTGGTCGTTAATATTAAAAATCCATTCAAATGTTTCCTAATATTTTGTAACAAAATGTGGAATTTCTGACAAATACCCCCAAGGAGTGTCAAACTATGTTCACAGTAAGGCCCATTGTCATGTTCTATGTTACCCTGACTCATGCTTGGAACACCTTGTTGGAGTTGTTAATCCTAGGTACGTCTATCTCAGAACCAAATCCACTTGTAGTATCTAGAACATGATGTATCTCTAATATGACCCACAAAATCTATACATTACCAAAATATGAGGATTTTTATCTATTCAAATCATGAAATTATACAATAGGGTTACCTTCTCTAATCCATGTTTTCTTAAAACTAGTTACCAATGATTCTACTAAACATACACTGATACCAAGTGTAGAGTTCAATCCCTAGATAGCATAGAAACAATGTCTATAATGAAATACACTAGCATGATTACATGGAATCTATCCTTGGAGGATATATCCATTAATTAGTACTGGTAAAACTGATACATAAATGAGTAATTAATTTAAAATGGATATAATAAATACAATATATTGTTTTCTTCTAAAAAATAAATAGCATGCATAGAACTATACTAATTCAAGTATATTCCTACATTTATTTCATAGTTTTCTTCTTATATTCTTACATAAATATGCATAAAAAGTGTGAGCTCAAATTCTCGGTAATTGAAAAATATAGATAAAATGAAATAATAAATAGATGATAATAGTTAATTAGATATGGTAAATAATTGAACACACATTCCATATAATAAATAATCATAATGGGAGTATGTTAGTAGTATGTCTAGGTAAAAACTGGAAACACATTCAACTAATCAGTGAGCTGAAATGAAATGTATTTAATGATATGTCAATGAAAAATCTGACGGATGAATAATAATTGAAACTATTATGAGGGAAATTATTTCAAGAGGTAATTTATGTCTATGGTGCATGAGAACCTATTACTATCAAGATATATCCTCCATTCAGTTTTAAACTAATGATATATCCCCTGTTTTATTTGTAGAACTAGTTTATCTCATGAGAACGTATCTATGCATCAAGGAGGTATATCAAGATTGATCTCCACCCATCACTAAATTTTAAATTAAATCCAAATATTGAATAACCAAACGAAATAATATTAATTTTCTAATACCCACATTGGACAAGAAATACATATTTATCAAATAACTATCAACGTATACACCATATGAAAATTGGTATTCAGTTTTTGAAATACTAATATTCATTGAATCGTAATGTAGATATACAATTACACTTCCAATGACAATTAATTACAATAATGTGAATTTTTAGGGGGAATTAACAATCACTAAAGGAAGTGAGATTAAAAACATTGAGGAGAATAATCATTGAACATTCCACTATGCCACATACCACATTGAAAATTCTAAATCCTAATACCTAGAAAGGTATTGAACTAAATGAATATTATAATATCATGATTATATGTGTTTTGATTATATAATGTATCAAAATTTGACGTAGATAGACCACAAAAAATATGTAAGTTATGAAAACTACATTTTCTCATTAATATAAAAAGTGAGATGAAAGTCCTCTACCAATGTGGTAACAAATAAAATGGGAACCCAAAATTATGAAATAAAACATTAATATACCATCAACAAATTAGGGATAATGATATTATATGAAAATGTTGTAGTAATTACAGTACATATATGAAATTAGGTGTACAATAATTAATTATTCCTCACTTAAAGAATGTGAGACAAAAATACCTTATTACTTGAGTATATTTTGAGTCAAGGGTTCCATCAATGGGTAAAATCAATTGAAATGTTTAATATGATGAAATAAAATGAAATCCTGATATTATATATATAAAATTTTTATGTAGGAATAGATAATAAAATATGTTAGTAGTGGATATGACACTAATCTCAATGATTTAAAAAGTGAGATGAAAATCCTATACTACATTAGTTGATTTTCAGTCAATAACTCGTTGAAGAAGAAAAATAAATTTAAATGTTTAATATCATAAGACAATTGGAAATCATGGTATAATATACAAAATGGTAAGTATTTATATAACACAAAGGAATTGAGTAGTTATTATGACATTAATCTCACATATTAAAAAATTGAGATGAAAATTCATTACCAATGTTGTAAAAAAATGAATTTGAAACCCCACTGTAAATAGTAATTAAATAATAATTTTAAATACCATAAATATAATATTTTTCATTATAATATATACATATGTGGTTTTATTTAGTCCATATATATAAAATTTGGAGTACATAAATTAAGAATGCCTCGTGGAATGAAAATGAGACAAGATTCGATTAACATTTGTTTCCATTCAAGTGAACGTCTATTAAAATATTATATAATAAACATATATAAATTTTCTACTTGATTAATAAAAATTTTAATGATTATTATTTTTTCAATTCCCTTATTACCATGTTTTCATAAACTATATAAACAATTAATTTTTCACCATGTGTTTTTTACTAAATTCAGTTTATGTGTCAAGACAACTATTGTTGGTCAACTTTTTTAAATGGCGTAATTATATAACATATAATGAATAATAAAAATTACATAATTATAATTTTTTTACATAAATTATACTTTTAAAATTAATAATTAATTTTTTTTAAGAAAAATGAATCAATGTTTAAATCCTGGAGACAGTACGTTGTATGTACGCAGATGCAACATTCCAATTTTTAAATAATCATTGTCGAAGGAAGTTAAGTATCTAAAATCATTATATAATAAATAATATATAATAAAAAACATATTATTTAATCACATATACATATATATATATATATAATGTTTTCTAAAAAAAATCCAAAAATGTCAAGGAGGTGGTAGTCTACACGTCCACGAACAATGTTATCTCTTTTAAAGGGTGTGACGAGGTAACCAGGAAAATTATATTTATATATAAATATTAATTCAAAGGTAATTATTATATTAATATGTCTTATATTTTATTTATGACTCATATAATTAATTATAACCATCATTTATACATTCCATTTATCATGTGAATGAATCACATCGCATTGAGGGGCCAGTTGTTCAAACTTCTTCAAACAATGTTATCATATTAACCTAAAATTGAAAGAACTAAATTTATGTATTATAAAAATATTAAATAAATTTAAATACACAATAAATATCATATATAATATATATTATAAAATTACCACATAATGGCCACCTTAATAGGCGGTAATGGAAGAATGGATAATCATGATTTTGTGAGGCAGTAGTTCGTCGTCCAAATAAACATTAAGTGTGTTACCAATTAGATGGTGGTGTGTTTAAATTTTGGATAAAATATAATAATAATAAAAATAATTTTACATTAAGTATAATTTTTTTACAATAACTTTAATAGGATTTTTTAGTGGTCAGATAAGGGAAATTAAACTAAAGTGATATAAAAAATGCATCACCTTTTAATAGGGTAATATCTTTTCATTTAAACCAAATGACATTATTTGAAGGGTTTAATCATAATGGGATAATTATAGGTAGAGTATATTAACAATGTGAGACTATTTGGCCCATGATTGACCTATATTAATAGGTTTTAGAGGCGTGAGGAATGGTTATAGGGGGTGTTCTTTTATAGGGATGGAAAGGGACTCACATGGTATTACTAGAAAACAATTATCTGTGCACATAATTTTACAATAAAAGAGTCCTAAAAAACCAAATAAACTATATAATGGATGGTATTTGGACAAAATATGGAATTATAATAGGTTTTTGGACAAGTTTCAAAGTCATATGGGCCCCTAAATTTAAGGTTTAGTCCATAATTAAGCTTAATTTCTCCTTAAATATTGTTAATAATTTTAATCACTTTTAGTAATCATTTTTGTTAAAAAAATTAATTTGATAATATTAGAAGAAAAATATTATATTTATTTCAAATTTTCATGTCATATTTTTAATATTAATATCAAAAAATCTACAAAATTAATATTAATTATAATCTCAAAATCAGACAGATTACCTAGTTTTAGTTGAAAAATGTTCAGAAGAATGTAATATTTTAATATTCAACATAAAACTTATAATTATTATAATGAATTAAATTATATTAATTGATTAATAATTAATCAAATTTCACTTTAAGATAAATTTATAATATAATTTAACATTAATAATTATATAAATGAAATGATAGTTTTTTGTTAAAACATAGTATTTTTTAGTATTCACTAAAAAAATATTGTTTCCCAGAAAAATACAAAATATTCATCGGAAGACAATTTTGGAATTAATAATTCAAAAATTAAGTTTATTATATCTAATTAAATTCATATGTTTTTCAAAATTATTATTTAAAATAAGTTTTCAATTTATATGGCGGTTAAAAGTGCCAGAATATAAATATAAGATTTTATATGAAATATTGTGTTTGATCCTATCTTATTCTTACAAAATATATTGGATAAATAAAAAAATAACTATATGAATATGTTTAATATTTATTACATTAATATAACTCACTATTTTAAATTAATTTCATCTATTTAGGTAAAATATCTTTTTGAGAAAAAAAAGAATATTTGTGAATAAACATATGCTTTTATTATTAAATTGGTTATTTTATTCCTTTATAATTTAATTGTTACCAATGATTTAGTTTTCTAAACCATATATTTTCATAAGTTAGTTAATAATATTAATAAAAACTACTTTATATCTTAGAGTATTAAAAATATTGTAATTATTATATTTTTTTTCTCTGTATGACTTGTTGTTGTGTATTGTGAAATCCATAAAAGAAGGTATCTTTCTCATCTAATGCAATCTATAAAGGAATTTCGTTGTTACATATGGTGTACGCTAACCCAGGGTCTCATGATATTGAATCTAACTCAGTTTTTTATTCATTGAAATATATAGAATATATTTTAAATAGTAAATATATTATTTGTTGTTTGGGTATTATGTTACATTATGTGCTTGTTGTCGCATATCGTACATGATATTAAATACATGGTTCATACATTAGTGTTTTGGTGAATCATAATTCATACATGGAACTATTTTTTAAAATTATATATAATATATAAACCATTCAATTAAATATTACAAATCATCTATTCAATTTTTTATGGAGAAACCATTATCTTTAGGATGTTACATTGGAACATTACAGTACAATGAGGTTAAATATATCCTTAGTTAATGGAATAAAATGAATAATTTCATCATTGAGATTTATTTTAATAGTGGTTAAATTTTATATTACATGAATATTTTAAGGATATTATACCCTCAATGTAAGACTTTGACTTGTCCTTTATAAATGACCATGATGATGTATTAGGCATTGTGGCGATATATTAAGGTTAAAATGAGTCGAATATTGTACTTGATATAACTATATTTATCTGAGATATGAATAATATACTCAAGATATAAAATAATGATAATTATTACATAGAATGAAATTCCAAGTTATATCTCATATGAAGTCATGCAATCATTGATAAAATTAGAGGAAAATGCTTACTATTAATTCCCATTACCCAAGGATTCCGTGAAACCTAGCTTCTTAACCTATATTCTTTGAATCCAATGATACCTAACCCTTGAGGATTAGATAAAAACAGATGGTTGAGTATGTTTTTGGTCATGTCATCGATTTGAGCTCAATAAATATTGGATTCCTCGAATTATATAATGATATAAGAAATAAAACCCTATAAATAATTAGAATGAATAAATTTACATCCATGGTAATTCGATTCAAATGTGTTATTATCAACTACTATGACGAGGGTCATATAATTTATTTATCTTCTTGATAAAAATGATAAGGTTTTTTCATTGATCTAGTTTATCTATTTATGATAACCATGAACAGTTTCCATGGAATATTTTATATTGATATGTTTTAATCATATTGGTTCCTTAGTGTCATGTAAAATTTGTTTTATATATGTAGATATATTTTTTATTTCGTAAATCTTGTGTAGAACTGGTTCATATGGAGATATTATTATGATTGATTGATATCACATTAGAAACCTTTTTAGATTGGGTTTTTTATTCCTTGTAAGATGCATCTATTTGGATAAATCTATCAAATCATTTTTTTCAAAATTATTTCGATTTTGAAAAAGTCCATCAGGGGAAAAAAAATTCAGAAATAGAATAAGGATAATGTTATGGGAAAAAATTCTTTCCAAACGAAGAGAGTATTTGATAAACTATACCTCCGTGGTTCGATAGATTCACATAATTTTGGGATGTTTTTCACAAATTATTTTTTGGATTTTTCTATATGTGAGATATTTTTAGATGTTTAAAAAATGGTTTATATCATATTTTACTATATTGTTAAATTTTAGAATGTGTTGTGTATATGTAGATTATTCTATTATGGACTATGATTTGTCACCATATTATTATACAACGGGAATTTGATATATGATGTCACATTATTTCATTTTTCACATATTGTGGATCATTTTATTTTATCATCAAAAAATATTTTTTCATTAAATGGATATAAAACAATAGTTTATTTATTTGAAATTTTCAAATAGTAATGAAAAATTCACCATGATGTATAATATATTGGCTTCATTGAGGTTAATGTTGATGCACAAATTCACAATGTAAATTCATTTTTTGTAGAGAAATTATAAATGGTATTGGATCACCCTTTTAATGGTATGGTGTTTCTTGAAATATTATAAGAAACTCTCTTTAGATCGAAATTATTTATTTATCATCATTGTGAATGGTGATATCACATCATCGAAGAACAAGAGTTTTCTCATTATGAATAAGGACATAAGGACAATGAAATTCACATAAAGAAATATTATTTATATGTTGGTTGATACATAAAAATAAAACATACTCTTTGAACTATTTAAATATACATCTTTCATTAATAAATATATTCACGGTTTCTTATGTCATTCATTTATCATACTGATTTTTTTAAAGACAGGTCAAACATAATAGGGGTTTTCCCCACCATCATGATAATTTTTTATTCACTCAAATCCCATTATAATGTGATTTTGATTAAATTTTAATTAAAAATTTTAATATTTTCATCATGGTTTTGGGGGATCCTTTATCTCAGTGACCAAAATGTGTACATGTTGACAAGTGAAAATTTAAGAGTTTTTTTACTGAGTTTTTATCATTGACAATGATTGAGGCATTATGGAAGGAATTTATCAACATTTATCAAGGAAAATATTGTGTGAAAGAGTTTAGAGAGTGGATTATCAAATTTATATGTTATTTTTTGAATCTAATTCTTGATTATGAGAATGTAACAAAACATTTTGAATGGGAATAATGCCAGAAGTGATTGATGAACTTTTCCAATATCCCATTTTCTGTTAATTATATTCGGAAAATAGATATTATAATATTAGTTTGAACTATAGAGTATTATTTAGTTATTTTGTAATGCATAAAAATTATTCGTATTTATGTCGGTCCATCCTTAGTAATCATCATGAAGTCACTAGTCTGTTGTTGATGAATCTTTAACAATTGTATCCTTTTAGAAATTATAAAAAGAATCTAGATCTTTAATAATTGGTATCATATAATGGTGACATAATTGGTAGATTAAATATTTGATGTATTACTAGTCCTTATATACATTTTGCATATCTTAGAAGTTTTAGTGGGAATTATCAAAGATGTAGAGGTTGTGGAACTTGACACAAGTTGTAGCAAGTGATGTTGTTTTCAATTCTATGTGGAAACATATTTTTTTGAGGTAGTATTATCTATTTAACATGAAATGGTTTATCCAATAATGGGTAGATGAATTTCTATCTTATTAAATACCCATACCATAGATTGGTAACATAGAATATGAATAGAAAATTAATATTCCCTTATTTTCAATTTCACATGTTTTTAGTTATTTAGTTCTGGTTGAGGTATTTTAGTCATCTATGAAAGTTATGGGGTAATAATACTCATTTAGAGAGATTACATAGTTCATATAAACCTACACAATACTATTCGTGGAATGTATTAGTTATATTTTGAAAAAGATATCTTTTATTTTTATCTTTGGTGGGTGACCTTCTCTAACATGGATATTGTATGTATGGTGTTTTTTATAGAGGACCACAAAATGGATTTAATATGTCACTATATAATTACTTTACAATTAGAATTATTTATTTTATGTCTATTGGAAGCATATGATGAAGGGTTTCCATGTTTTATTGATAAGAATCATTTTTTATTGAATAGGTTATCAAACTAAAATATTTGTGTGATATAGAATTTGGGATAGATTGGAAACTTTTGGCATCATCAATTTCGATAAATATTGAAATTATTTGTTTTTTGATGATTTTTCTGGTAATAAATATTTATTTTAATATGTGTTTAGAATAAATGTCCAGATGAAGTTTGAAGTAAACAATGACACTTTATGAGTAATTATAAATTTTATGGATATCATAATATATAGATATTGATTGATATCATTGTTGTTTAAATAATCACAAACACTCCAATGTATTTCTAACTTGAATATAGTGTTCTTCAAGTTTGTTTCAAGATTTTTTTTGAGTTTTAGTAGATGGAAAAAAACATTGATATATATGTTTTCAATGTGTTTCTGAAATATCATTTCCTACCCTCTCACATTAGTAAATCACTAGCCAACCACTAGAAGTGCACTAGACACCTCAAAGATCTAAAAAGGAAACATGTAGCCTAAAATAGACAACTGAATTCTCAATGGAGGCTCACCAACATTCTAGTGATAATTCATGAAGTGAAACACCACTGTATTGCATATAATCTTTCTAGTGGAATCATAAATATATCATGTGGCCCCATTCTAGATCCTTCTTTGGTTTATTTTATAAAGTCCAAAAAGGTTTGTCTTTTGAAATAAATCCTTATGATCGACTATGGACCATATCAGAATCCATTTATAATATATATATATATATAGATTATAGGAGGCTTATATATTTATATTAAAAAACCATGAATCCAAGTAAATTCGTTTTGATTATCAATGATCAAGGCTTACTCACCAATCATCAATAGGTATCGTAGTTCAATTTTTTCCCATTATTTACACTAGAATATCAAGCTTACATCAATTTTGTGGATTTAAAATATTTTTTTTTTATTATATATTTAATTTTTTTTACATTCATCATTTTATATTGGGATGTTTTGAGAACAAATCCCATTTCACACTTAAAAAAAATATTTTATGAAAATGATGATTTGTCGCATTTCACCAACGTATATTACAAATATTTTTTCCTATTGTGGAAAATATATATGAAAATTTACTCTTTATTATTAAATAAAAATATGAAAATTATATTGGAGTAAATTATTTAGTATTAAATGAAAATTTAATTGTTTTTATGAATAGCCGAAAACATGGGTATTTATTAAGAATATTATTTATTTTTTTCGAATTTTTAAGAATTAAAGTTATATTAATATGGAAAAAAATTAAAACTTTCATAAAATATATATCTATTAGTCCAATAAATGTATTTTTTGAAAATATCATAAGGAATTTTCATATAAAACAATGTTAGTATTTAGAAAAGTTTCTCTATGAGAAATATAATTTTCATCCCGTCTGTAAGATTATTTTTAAATACGGTTATTCCACTTCTATGAGGGGAATTTGGAAAATATATTTCCCTATTTGAAATAAACATAATTTATATTTTCCCATTACATAAAATAATTTTTTGACCAATGTTAATTTTAATGTTAGAAAAATTAATTATCAATGATAAGGTAAAATTTAGTTACTTGGGGTGGATCTATAATGGTAATTGGTAGTGGAAATAGAAACAATTTAAACACCATATTATATCCATTTTTAAAATATATCACCATAAATATTTTATAGTTTGCCTTTTTGTATCTATTTTTATTGTTTTAAACTTGTGTAAACTATTTTATTTTCAAAACTGACAGGTGTTCTAGTCACCTCACTTATAAAAGGACACCACATATCATCTAAAAAACATAAACCCACTAGTTCATATAACAATAGAACAAATTAGACCATTAAACCACTAATATAATCCCTGATGCTTTATATTTCATAAAATATATCCTAATAATATTATTATTCCAATAAAAAATAATCCATCATATGAATAGTTAACATCCCTACATGAACAATTAATGATATTTTTCTCCCACCTCCCTAAATTATTAATCATATTTTTTGATATCAAAACACCAATTCAATCCTAATAAATATATTTTATTATTATAATGTAATAACATAAATCCATATCCTAACTCACCATACCAGATATGTAATCATCATTCATATGTACAGTGGACTACCACCAAATGAACAGATGTTATCAGTTTTCCATGAGAAAAACTCATGAAAAAAATTTAATTTGGGATTTAATGTTCTTAAATGATATATTTTATATTATTATAATTATTTATTATTCATTTTAAATATACATCATTACATTAAATTTATTGAGAATATGATAACATTTATCATGTGTCCAGGGGGCAGCTACCTCCTGAAGTGATGTGATTTTTTCATGGTTTATATAGAAGGTAATAATGATAGGTTTAATGAAAATATGTTTTATATAGTATTTAAATATAATTTTTACTATAAATATAATATTTCCATTTCTTTTGGTTGTTAATTCAAGAAAAGGGAATTAGTGTTTATTGATATGTATATACGACCTTATCCAAGAATAGTGTATTCAATTTTATATATCTATCATTTAGTTATAATATAATAAATATATATGTAATTTATATTTTTTTTATAAAATTTAAAACAATATGGATTCAATTTTACTATGATAGAAATAGTTGAATGTTAAATAACACATCAAAATTGTCATTAAAAAAGAAGTAATTGCTCAAAAAAAGACAAATTAACATTGAAATGATAATAATCATAAAATGAATTTCCATAACTAAAAAATATATGGTGTGATATATATATATATATATATATATTTAATATATTTATAATAAATATAGAGTTAAAATTTACTATTTTTGAACTTCTATGAAGGATTCTGCGGGTTTTGGTGTGAGATTTGATGTCACTCTTTTATTACATAGGAAAGTAAACAAACTCACCACTAATTTCATATGAAACATGTATATACTAAAACTTTTATATTTTATATCAATCAAATTTTTTTTCGTGATATTGAATGCTTGGCATAATTTAATTCTTTATTTTGTATTATGATACTAAATATTACTAAAGGGGTATGGGATTTCCCTCTCACATTTTAAATTCTACAAGTCACCACCTATTTCATTTATGTAGTGTATATACATCTAATGAATTTATTTTATGATATGTTTTATAATGACAAGGGTATTTATATATCAATTTTTAGATCTCTTGTTCATGGGGGTATACAGTGAAATAGCCACCAACATGGTAAGGTATTTTTGACTCAATTTCTATTCACTAATAAATATTATATGTTTGCATGTATATTCTTTTATAAGATTAATGTACAACCCAATTAACATATATTATCATGAATATATTTATTATCATGATATTTTAAGATTAAATTAATGTTTTTTCAAGGTGGTTATGAATCAATTTTTCTCATGGGTAAATACGTTATGACACAATCTCATCTTTTATCACATATTTTTATGTTTATTATTATAATGAAACAATATTATGATATATATCTCATAAAAATCAATAATTTTAATCTCTTATTGTTATGATTGTATAATAAATGATTTCTCATAATTTCTTCTCTATATGAACTCAAAAATTCAATATATTGATTTTATGAAAATTCGATTATATTTTACTATTTGGTCGAAAAAAATATCTCATCCCTATTAATATTTTCTAAAAATGTATTGAATTTTTTTTATACAACAATGGGTTATTTTAAATTCATTTTTTTAATATTTTAATTTTTTTAAAATGTTTTAAAATGAATTTTTATGTCATTTTAAAAAAGATGTCATGTATTCCATTTAGTTATACCATGATTGAAATATTTTTAAAAAAATTTATGACAAAATGATAATTTACTACAATGATGAACAATATTTTATTTCATGAATCCATTATAATCAATATATTATATTTATTAATATTATAAAATTTTAAATTTTTTATGTTTTAAAAAAATTCTATTTGAAATTTTTATATTCCATAAAAAATATTTTAAATGATTTTATGAAGAACCATTTAAAATATTCCATTGTTATTTTAGAGGAATATGATTTTTAAAATATTTTATTTTTTAGAAAATGTATATTAATTTTGAAATGATATTTTCCTCAATAATTTTAATAAAAAATTTATAGTACTTTATTTATATGTATTAAAATTTAATATCAATGAAAATGAATTTAAAAATGGTTCATGTTTTCAAAAATTGACTATGTGGTAAGGATATATTACTCATATAAATATTTAAATGATCATTAAAACTTCCATTATAAGATTCAAATGTAATTTTAATGGAATATTATTATGAATATATTTTATGTATTAAAAAAGTTAGTTTAAATATTAGATGTATATTATAATCTACAAATGTTCGATGTGATAATTTAAAATCATATTTCATCTTAGTTGAAACAATTTTACGTTACATATTCTTTATTAGGTATATAATTAGTTTTTACAATTCTGATTAATTTTTTCATTTTTTTATTAATTGTGGTATGATGTTTTTTAAAACATTATGGTCTGCTATTAGTCATTCTATGATAAAATTATAATGAATTTTTTTTTTTTGCATGGGATATGATATGATGAAATAATAAAATGATTGTAAATCATATTTAATTTAGTTTAATTATGATATGATGAAAAATAAATTAATGAAATTTCATTTCCTTTGTCCTGATATGGTGAATGTTTTACCAGCATTTGGAAAGCATATATACGATTGTAATAATATTAAGATAGGAATGAAATATCCAATGATGATGTTCAATTTATAAACAATGATGTATAGGGCCAATATCTCCCTATAATGAATTTTGTAAAGATAGATCACCCATCATTAAATATAATATAGATGAACCTTATGTCATGCCAACAATATTATGT
Source organism: Viscum album (assembly GCA_963277665.1). Classification (NCBI taxonomy): domain Eukaryota; kingdom Viridiplantae; phylum Streptophyta; class Magnoliopsida; order Santalales; family Viscaceae; genus Viscum; species Viscum album. The sequence goes on from OY728122.1 coordinate 1,187,529,845, forward strand.
GGGAACCTAATGACATGTTCACAATGATTTTTATAATCATAATTATATTTTCACATTGTTATGCATGGACCTGATTTCTATGTACATAAGGTTATGCATGCACCAGGTTATATATCTATAAGTTTTTTAGAGCGCATGATTTAATTTATTTAGAATAATTAGTGAACCTTTTTCTTTTTATAAATGTTCACAATATTATACATTTATATCTATTCCCCAATTTTATGTATTATTCTACAAATATGTCATCATGGATCATGTTATTTGATTCCATTTTGATTCATGTAATATGAACCAAATATATTTATTCCAAGACACCTGATTTTTATCATTGATAAGAATTATATATTTCTCATATGTTACTATCATGTTATCATAATATCATTCAATGTTATGATTATATATTTACAGGGTTTACCCTTATTGAGATTTTATGATCGACAAATCTTAAGTTAACATTAGTAGGTTATGAGAATTGGATTTATGTATGGTATGTTTATAAAGGGAAGAAAATGGAGAGATCAATATGGTATATATTAAAGATCTTATAAAAAAAGCATGCTTCTATAAATATTATCCAAAGGAATTAAACCATTATGGATCTTGGCTTTTATTTTTAAAATAAAATTTCCATTAATCCAATAATATTTTATATATTTTTTGAGAAGTTTGAATATCTACAAATTGATATGGAAGAAAGAGATTTTGACCAGTGAGATAAATAAATTCTTTTTCCCCCACTAAAGTTATATCATTATTTTTAGAAAATAAATATAATAAAATGAAAGAAAATAATTTAATCTATAATAATGGAGTGACTTAATGAAATATCATGGATTTTATGAGAGTTACATCTTAAATATTCCCCAATGGATTCCTAAAAATAATAATTCTCTTTACACAATTATATTATAATATAAAACTTTTATTTCTTTTGTAATGTTTTTATTATAGAATCTTGAATAGGAGAACCTTAGACTAATTTTTAATTCCAAATAAATTTATAAAAACATCACAAACAATATCAGTGGTATGGATATATACCTAATAATGAAAATAAGAAGTAAAATTGGATGGATTTAAATAAAAAGTAATATGATACGTGAAACTCTAACATCATAATTGAATTTCATCGTAAGTCGACTAACATCCTATATAGTAAATCTATAATATTATAATTATGTACTAGATTATTTTTCATACGTAAAATATAATATATAATCAAAATGTAAAATATCAACAACCATGTATTAATAATTATTTATTATAACCCCTTTTTTTAGGCGTATACTATTTCATTTTACTATGGTGTTTTGGAATAATAGTTTTGGTATTTGGTCATTGATCCTGGTTACATCATCAAAAGACTGGTTTCCATGAATTAAATTTAATAATTTTATATTAATTTTCAAATACATATAATTAGGTCAATATATATATAATATTTCTAGAATAATTAATATAAACTATCATGGAAAATGATACTCAAAATTAGGAATGTTTTATTTATTTATTTTATAACGAGTTGAATAAGTGAAACATTAATGATAATTCAAAACTTTGGATCAAATTTATGATATATATACATTTATATATATATATATATATAATTCTATAAATATATCATTATTTCAATTTCTGTAAAATGAAACTCAATAAAGAATCACATAACATGGTGGAGTTTGTAGTCCACATGTATGCATGAGTTGTGATATAATTTTTCAATATGTATAAATAATGTGTACTATGGTTTTTCTATCATCATTCTAATTTAATATTTTTAATATAATGAAATAACTATTTCAAATTGGATATAATTCATTAATTAGTCCTGTATGAACTAATAAATTGATATAGGTCTTGTAAATTGTTGTGTGTTCTATGTGATGCCTCCATTACATTCTTTCATATGTCCCATGGAATGGTATTTTAGGATTTCAATCACAAATTATTCATGAATAATTATTTTATAAAGTGTATTTTGAGGAGGTTATAATTATATAAGGCTAATACATTTTCAAGAATAAATGAGAGGAGGATGCATTTTTCAAGTTAAGGGAGGGTCACTCTGGGAAATAATAAATTAGTTAATATAATCTAAATTGATTATAATTTTCATATTTCTAATTAATATTATCATATCTATATAAAATTATTATGGTTCTAAATAATCCCATGAAATATAATTTTGGACTATTTTTTTCACATATCTCTTATTATCTACTCTATCTTATCCCTTTTTAAATTACTGTGATCATAATGATTCTTTAATCATTAGTGGTATTGAAAGATAATATAATTGGAAAAGATACCACTTAATTGAATATTTTTTATATTTATAATCATATAACATTAACATCACTAAAATGATTAGTTTTATGATATTTAATATCTAAAAATATTTTATTATTTATATTTTTAGAAATACATCTAATATAATAATATAATATATTTCTAACAATTTTAAAATAGTTTCAAATTTATATTTAATCAATGATAAATAATACATATTCATAATATTATCAAAAAAAATTACCTCTTTAATTTTCATTTCATATCCTATCATGTTTTCAACAATTTGGATAACCAATTTTAATCATTATTGTGGTAATGAAATTTTATACATTAATGTGTTATAAGTATTAATGATAATGTAGTTGATCCAAAAAATGGATAATAGATAAATTTTTGTAATATTTTTCATCCTAATTTTACTATTTATATATTTTTATGACTTTCAAAAAATTCAATGACAAGTATTTAATAAAAAACACTATTATTTTGAATTTTTATATAGTTAAGAAAAATGTGAAATTGAAAGGAACATGGAAAGAATGTAATTTAAATATAAACCATTTTAAATATCATGTATGATATAATTTTCACAAATATTATATTGAATTTTTTAGTCCAAAAATAATATAACATTATAGATTATTAAATATTTTACATGATTCATTTAATCCATTCATAAGAACAATGTCGGACATTAATAAGAATTTAAGATATATATATATATAACAATTAAATTTAAAAATTATGATACATTGATTAATATATAAAAAATATTTTATCCAATATAAATTTATAACGGAACATATTTTTTATATCCATGCCTCGAAATATTATTGATATTAAAAGAATAAATGTGATTTTTTTAATTTTATTATATTTTAATATTTTAATATACAAAATAAAAAATGATAAAAGAACATATTCTTGTTTTTTATATTATTATGTATTCAATATACTCATCGAAGTATATTTATACTAGAATTTGATGAACCTTTATGCCTAATAACATATGTTTTCACCCAAATTATCCCATTTTACCTTTTTGGTGGTAATTAAAATTTTCTATTATTACGATCCATAACATTAAAAAAATTATACACTAATCTCATATTTAATTCATGATTAATAATATTAAAATAAAATATATGATTTTTTTTATAATTTGGAGAAATTATTTTTGACAAAAACAACAAATTCAATGAAATACTTTTTCCTGAAAAATGAAAATTATATATAATAATGTTTTTATAACAAATTCATCCAAGAACTTGATTCTATTGATCAGAATTTATTTTATCAAAGTATAATACTAAAAAAATTTCTTTCAATAAATTTTAACACACAATATAACTTTAAGAATACTTGTAATAAATATTATGTTTTCATAAAAAATATTTTCCAATATTCACCAGAAAATCAATTTTTGAAAATAATCATAAAATGAAGAATAATATAATTTTAATGGTAATTTAAAAATTTAAATTCTTTTTATAAAATAAAATTTTATATATTATTCATTTTTTAATTATATTTTTCTCTATCAAATTTAATAAAACCGTTTTGAGGAAATAATATATTTATGAAAAAAAGTTATTAAATAAAAATTACCTTCATATATAGTAATAATTTATATTTATTATAAAATTTATATGTATTTCATAATTTATTAAATTCTATTCATACCTTCTAATTCAATATATATATTATAATTTTCATAAAATAATAATGCTTTATGTTTAATTAATGCTCAGATTTGTTTGTTGTGTATGCCAACTAATAAGAAAGATAATGGACAATTGGACCAGATTGATTGAGTATTTTCATCATGATGGACTTCCACAAGGCTAATATACCCTCTCTAAAGACCCATACACATGGTCTTGTATCAAACAACAAATGGATCACTAAAGAGTGAACCCCACTTTTAGGATCTAAGATGTAGCTTTGTCCATTCTAACGAAAAATATCGCCTTATGATTCAAAGGACCTTTAATAATCACTTTTTAGATGAAGAGGTTATGATCTTCTCCCCAATTTTATTTCCATGAATTATTATGTTCATTTTATTTTTATTTCCATCATTTATGTATGACCCAAAAGACTATGTAGTTTCTTGGGTTTTCTAGAGAAAAAATTAGTCTCTTTGATCAATTTAAAATTACTCTACAAATCGATAACGTCGACATGTTTTTCTAATGCTTGAACTGAGAATTGTGGATGATTTTAGGTGAAAAAAAATTCTTTATATAAGTTTTATAAGTTCATTATTGGATGATGAAAATATTTTATCCTTCTAGTTCGGTTCAACATTGAAGGCATACGCCCTCAACGCATTTCTTAAGATATCCTTTTATTTATTGCAATGATATAGGAAATACTATCAGGTTCGACATCACTAGTCTAGAAATTTCTAGAGCCCCTATTTATTATGTGTGTATACAATGTGTTGTCTATAGGGAGATTCCAAATGTTATTTTTATTGTGAATGGTAAGAATGGGTTTTTAAAATTTGTTTTCTATATTGAAATCCTTGATAATTTCATTCTTCTTCATCTCCATGGTCATATAACTTCTCATTGGTAACAACCCTATATGAAATGGGTACCAATATTTCATGTGTATTCCAATGGTGCTATAAAATTGAGTCGGAATGTGGAATTTTTTGGATCCATTCAATTTTGGATTCAATGGGGATTGAACTAGTTTGTATTATCATGTTTTTCTACTATATTCATGTTCACAATGAATCAAGAATGTTAATAGAAATTATTTGATCCAAATTAATGTAATTCAAGATTATGGAAAACCTAATAGAAGAATTTTTTTTAATCATGGTTATTGGATATTCTTCAATCAATGATCTAGATTACCCAGTGAAGGAATGACTTATATATAGTGTTAAGGGACAATTGTATTTTTCTCATGAATATGGGATGATTATTTTTAAATGATTTCATACTAATAACACACAAGGATACCCATATATAGAGGATAATGTAATAAATCCAATTATTAATGGGGAAAATATTACATTTATTAATGTTATGATATCATTACCATAATGGGACAATTCTAGTACTTCTTGAACTATGAATAGAAGGTCCACATATGAACCTTCTATGGAGATATTCAAGGTTATAATGAAAACGATAACCTATTAGGTAGATTAACTTGTATGTGGTCATAAAATGATAGAAATACCTTGGAGTTGGTTATTCATTTTGAGAATGTGGTAGAGTCGATCTCATGTAATCCTCAGTGTGGGGATGGAATGGAATGAATTATTATCATTGATTCACCAAGGATGATATGATAAGTCCAGTGATTTATGGATTTTTGCTCTCAGTTTGACCTCACATTAGTGTGAATGGGAATGGATACAAATCATTATCCTTTAGATTTGGGTGGTGATAATACTTATGAGAAATCTATTTCTGGAAATGAGGTATGATATTTGTTATGAAATTATAACAGAAATATATCTAATTCAACCCACCATCACTCTCTTTGAGGGGAATGAAAAAGAACATGGTCTAAGTGAACTCTGATAAATCAACACACATTATAAGTAAGTTGGGATCAATTAATATAATTTCATCTAAATTTTATGCAAGAAACATATTTGTTTAATTTCAAATGGAAAAATTTGGTGATGTCGTTTTCTACTTTTTCCTTGTCTGATGTTTTTCTAGTTTGGACTTACGAGGTTTCCAAAACATTTCCCCAAAATGGGTTTTGAATATAAAAAATCGTATTTCTATTAGTATATGTTTTACAATATAGTGTTTTATTAAAATGTAGAGTCTTTAAAAAATGAATCTAGGGTAGATTGAAGATTGTGAAATATGGAGGGAGGAACTCATACAAGGAGAGATCGGTGACAAACCATGAGTACCCTAAAAATATCAATATAGAAAATTTCTACGAATTAAAACAATGAGATAGTAGAGGTGTCTCATGCGTTACTAGGTATGGATATTAGTATGATTGAAATTATTAGTGAGAGGTTAAATATATTCCATTATAATACTATTAATATTTTTCTATTTTGTTGTCTGACTAATCAGTTTCACTACCCAATTTTTCAAACACTGGTCCTGCGATTCTAGGGTCACTATGTTCCCTTGGGCTCATGTATGGTTTTTCCACAGGGTTACAGAAATGACCTTCCAAATACGGAAATCAAATATTTCACCAAAACTATTTCTTTATCAAAACTAACCATATGGTTAATAAATTTTTTTCACCAATCATGTTCCCTTATTATTTTACATTCACATGAATCATGAATGAAAAATCACATGTAGATGATCTATAAATATTAAAGAACAAATTATTATGTTTAATAATTTAGAAATTAAAAGATTATGAGACACCATAACTTTATTATATCCCTCATGGATTAAATAATCTTACAACAATTTTTATTTATATTTTGTTGTTCTAATGAATCAATTAAAAAACTTCTCATATATGGTTTGATGCAACTCATTTCTCACTACCCTATAATAGTTAATAATAATCTAATGAAACATACTGTTACTTTTATATAAATTAGGGATGATGTCAAACAATATTAATGAATTAATGAATCTATGATCCCTGAGATTGAATATACAAAATAATTATATCTTTCATATATGTAATCCCCTTAAATCAAATATAGAAACCCTTTCCTTGTTGATTTCACTGAAAAAATCCATATACAATTATGATCTCAATTGAATTGATTGTTGATTATATTTTTTCAATAATTGAATTTCAATTATTTCTAGTTTTTGAGGGGCATAATGATGTGTTTTTTATGTTTTTGCAAACTTTTGATGTGATTTAATATTCCATTTACTAAAAAAATATGTTCATGGTTTAGAGGATAAATAAGGATTTACTTATGAGTTATATATAATATATATTATGTTCTGTAATGATAAATAAGATGATACCAATGATAAAACAATGATTTTTAATGTTAACCAGTGAATATATTTTTATGTATTATAAGTTATTTTCAACCTCAATGTAAAAATTTGAAGATGGTAATTTATAAATTAGTATATTAATAAATAAAAATGTTGTTCATGGTGTATAGATTATATATTGAGTGATATATAATTTTATTTTTTAATAAATGTTATTTTAATCAATGGAAGGAATTTTTAACCCATACATAATATTTTCAAAAATATACATACGATATGGGTATTGAGAAATGTAAATTTCTAAAAAATTATGATCCCTAAGAAATACATAATTACATTATTTTTTACTATAATAAGTCAATAATATAAACATATAGTGTATGAATTAATATTTCATATCCAGTAGTGATGGTAGTTTTTATAAAAGAATAATTTCAATGTTATTTTTCTGGAAGAAAAAAGGGATTAAGATGTGTTGATATCCAATTCATCAATCATGAGATGTAAAAATCTCAATGTGAACAGATGAATAGGTATAATTTTATACCATGATTTGATGTATCACAATGAAATGTATACTGTACTAGATACTAACAAGAGTAATTTTAGTGAAATTTTGGAAAATTTAATTGTTTGATAACTACATGAACAATCTAGAATTTTAAATTTCATTTAGTTGTTATTTTTTTCGATCCCATTTCTAAAAACCTAAATGATTATATTATTTTTTAGATAAAATAAAAAATATAGGTTTTATAAATTAATATATTATCATTTATGTAGTTATTCTTTAATGTTTAAATTAACAACATCACTGTGGATCATCGATAAAAAATATTTTTGTAGAATTTTATTTAATGTGAGAGTACATGAAGTATTATAAATTTAATAATTCAATATTAATCATATATAATAAATTATGGTGGAATAAATTATATGTTAACATGAGAAAATAATGAATAAGAAATATTGATAAAAAAATATTGACTGAATTTATTAATATTGGATCAATTAAATATATTCAGGGGTGAAATTATTTATTTATTCACATTTGAGAATAAAATAATATACCTGTTCTTTATGAATTTTTAAACATGAACAAATAAATGTTTAGCACAGAATATCAATTTTGAATAATTTGGAATAGGTGATAATACTGTATTCAATAAATATATAAGGATAGAAGAATAATTTCATCATCATGGGTTACTCAAAAATCCAATATTCTATAGTTAATTTTCTCACATAATTTTGAGAAAATTAAATTGGTTGTGGGATACTATTATTTAGTAAAATTATTTCTAATGTTGGGAATCAAAATGATTTAGAATTAATTCCTCAATGAAATAATAATGGATGATGTATTGTATTATCTAATATATAACTCAAACTATATTAAATTTATAAAATTATTATATACCCCTAATGGGACTATTACTTATAATTTTTTTGTTCATTTCCCTATTTTCATTTCACATTAATAATATACATTTTTATTAGATCCTAACATAATAATAATTTTAATATTATGAAGGAATATTATAAAAAATTTATATCTTATTCATATCCATTTATAGTGGTTAATTATTTCTTATAGAATAAAAATAAGTAGAAGAAAATATGTATGTTCCCTATATTAGATATTCATTTTATTCAAGATTAGAAGTCCATATTCTATAAATATAAGTTGTGTACCATCTTTTGATGAAAACAACTATCTTAAATAGTAGAATATAATACAGTATTTTCTTATATCACTTGTATTAAATTTTGTTAATATAGATATAGTGGTATTTCAATAATTATGTGAAATTCCTTGATATTATTCTATAATAATGGAAATTATTATATCGATTGAAATATAACATTATCCATTCCCATATCATCACGAAAAAATATTTAGAAAATGGTTATGAATTCATAATTAAATATTATCAAAAATGTAATTCTTCCATGAAAGAAAATTTAATTGTAATAATATAAAATTGAAAATCTAAATAATAATATTTTAATGCTTCCACATGTGGAATTGTAAAACAATATAAAAATATTCAACCTGAGTGAATGAAATGAAAAAAATAATTGGTTCGGTTGAAAACATGGATTACTCAATATTCCAATAAAATATAATAATATGTTCTATTGAAAGGATTTATCCTAAAATTTATGACTTAAAGGATAAAGAGTGTAACAATTGGGCATCACCAATAGCATAAAAACCCTAAAAAATATGTAAATTGTGTCAGGGATCACCAATACCACTATATTACACACAAACATGTGTTCACCAAACAAGGGGTGAAAATATATTCATGAATGGTAATTAATGTATTGATTTTCATAATAGACTAAAACAATATTTTTAATGTGATTCTTCCTAACTCATACACACCCATGTAATTTTACAAATATGTCACAAATGTTGACCACTACTAAATTAAAATCACAATAAAGTATGTAGTTCTATTCATGCTTCATCCTTAAAAGAAATGTCTAACATTTTTAAATGATCCATATCAATTATCCATTTAAACAATTATCATTCTAGATTTTTACATTAACCAACCCACCCCACCCCCACTAAACCATTATAGAACAACATACTTGTTTATTACCAAGAAAATCATCCCATTAATGGCCACAACACTTATGGTAGGTTTTTTGATCTTATAACAATGTAACAATTTGAGATCTCAAACGGTAGAAAAAAAACTATTTAACATTGAATTTTGTTTCTAGTTATCTTTTCCACACATGTATCCCTGTAGACACATGTAACACTTCTTTTTTCACTCCCATGTGCTTTAATGATTCATCATACTAATCATTGACCCAATAGAATAAAACAAGTTCATTCTAGTTTTAAATTTCCTAACTCACATATACCCTAATTAAAATTTCTAGGAGTTCACACTCCCTATCTCTACTCCATGCTAATCATAGTTAATTTAGTATTTATTATTAGGTGGTATCCTAAAAATAATAGAGAACATTGTTGAAAAGATTTTTAAAAATTATAATTTCAAGTCTAATATTACATGGTGTGTTACCCAATACACCCATTTAAATATCAATTACCTTGTTGTGGAACCCATTCCTCAAATTTATGTAGTTCCTCCACACATAAAGCTAGGAATAACCCTAAACCCATTTTTTTGACGCATAATTCCCTCATCTCGAAACATGGTAAAATAACCCAATGGGTCTCCTATAAAACCATGGATTTCTTATAGAACAACAATCTCAACTTGTCACAGTTTCATCACATCAGTCTAATCAATGTCTCTATATACGACAATTTTTCATTCAGTGTTCTTCTTTCCATACTCATATAGACACTGTAAAATGTACTTTGAGATCATCGATCTTAATCTCCACTCCAGGCCTAGAACTCATAACTAAATAATTCTTATCCCCATATATATATCCTAAAATTAATGTTTAAACTTTGTCACATGAGTCATTTCATTTAGTAAATTACCCCTTTATCATTTTTCGGTGTTACGTAGATGATAGAATCATTAATGTAGTGAAAAATATTATAATTTCATATTATATGAGAAATAAAGTAGTATTAAAAAATATCATAAATGTTGAAATAGAATTGTATTCCATAAAAAAAATTGAAATCAAATTAGAAAAGTTTAGGATTATAATTATTCATATTATTAGAAGAAATATTTGAAGAAAATAAGTTAATTATGCCTCTAATTTAAACTAAAATAGTATTGTTAATTTGACTATATAATTGAAAACACAAATATACATGGTTTATTTTTTGTTTCTTAGATTATTATTGTTTAATATATCCATAAAATAAAATTAATAAGTTTTAACATAATTATAAAAATAATAAACCACAAAAAATGGGGTAAATATTCAACATATGGTTTCTGATATATTGAAATAAAATTTAGTTCTATAGGAGAAAAAAAATAATTAGAAAATATGAAGACTGTTATATGTATTCATGTATATTAGTAGATTATATGACACAATTTAGTTTAGAAACATCATGGACCCTGATCAATCTCATTATTATTCTTTAATATAGAATGAAGAAAATGTGAAAATATTTATATATAGAATATTTTCTAATATGAAATCTAGAAATGCCATTATAAAAATAAAAAAACTAATAAATATAAATATATTTAATTATTAAATATGTAATGAGTATTGTTAAATAAGATGATTAAATAAAAATTGAAGAAAAATATCTAATTGAAATAAAAATTTGAAATAATTTACTCATTATGATAATATAGAGACTGATATTAAAGGAAATATATATTTGCAGGAAGAATATATTGAAAATAAAAATTCAACATTTCATGAATATAATGAAACACTGATGAAGATGAATGAATTTTTATATAATGATGTATAAGTATGTTTTTAATCATCTCATGTTTCAGAGAAACATTTCCTAAAAAAAGTTAAATACGCTTTTACATATATTAAAATTTAATATTATTAAACATATAATGTTGAATGAAATTCTAATATTGGACTTTTTTAAATTTAAATCCTTTTAAAATTATTATTCATCAGCTTAAGTAATGAATATCAAAAAAATAAACCTCCACAAAAATAATTAATTCTCAATACATGATAGTGAAAAAAATAATTTTTCATTACTAAATTTCAATTAATAATATGAATTATCCACCCCTAAGGGAAAATTTTGGTGATATCGAATTTATGGTATGAAATTATTCTTATTCATGAAAAACATTTCTTTTATATTTTATTATTTATAAATCTTTTTGGAAATTACATAGAATATAATGAACATTAAAATGTGATTAGAATTTACGAATGTAAATAATTCAAAAAAAATTCACTATGATTATTAAATGTGTGGTAGGTTTCACCAATAGGGACACTGAATAAATGATTTTATGGAACATAACACATGCTTTTCTACATATGTAGAAATATTAATTCTAATTAATAATGTGAAAAATGAAGCAAAAATGATCATTATATATGATTCTTAAAATAATTCCTATATTATAAACCATGTATTCACGATACTTTTTTTCATTCATATATCTAGTGACATAAAAATAATCTGAAATTTTAAAATCCATTATGGTGATGTAGTGAATTTTTGAAAATAACTATCATTTATAATAAAGTGTGTTCTGAATTCAAATATGGAAGTTTGGTGGGTTAAATAAAAAATGTGATTTCTATTTTAATGGATTTATATATATTTAGTTGAGTTTCATCAAATCATGTGATGAGGGATGTAAGGTTTAAAAAATTAAAAGAATCAATAACAATTCAATATAAGGATGAGTCATTATGAATTATGATGGAATATGTGGAAACCTATTCCAAAATGGGGAAAAATAATTCTTCTAACATCATTACCAATTTTTACAAACAACTAGAGTAAAAGTGGATTATAAATAATAGTTAATGAAACATGATTAAAATCTCCACAAAAGATATTTTGAGTAATCTATACTAACTACAATGTGATATATATATATATGATCATTATAAAAAAAATTAAACAAAAATAGGACAAATAACAAAAAACAATTGTCCAAATTGAATACATGGGGACACAATATATAATTTTTCAATTTTTTTTGAGTCATATGAGAAAATAGATTTCTAGAGGTGATTTTTATATCATTAATATTTATATGCACTATGTTGATCAATGTTATTTTGTTGAAGAAAATGTCATAAACTATTGAGATATTAAACAAAATTAAAGACATGTTAGAAAATTATGTGTAGTATAAAAAAAGATTATATTGGATAATGTGGAGTTTTTTTACCCATAATGATTTTATAAAATTTAATGAAAATTATATAATTAATCATAATATTATAAACTATTCACCCACTAGAAAAAATATTTTTTAAATAGAAAGAATAAATTCATGGATGATAATAATTATTTATACAGAAAATATATTTAAATATTACCAGAAGGAATTTGTATGTACTATTTTATATATACATATTACGATTTTTCAATGATATGGGACACACATGATACCACATGAAATGTTTTATAATTGAAATATAACAAATAATAAGAATAATAATTTCTAGACTTTTTTTGAAAATCCGACCAAAAAATATAATAATTCTTAATGAGAATTATAAAAATATATATTCTTTTATAATTTATCTATTTTATGGGATAAAAATACACTGAAAAAGTTATCATATTTTATTATGATTATATTATATGAATATTATTTAAATTGTATATAAATAATGTTTGACTAATGAATTTTATTTTGATTTTTTTTTCAAAAACATAGTATGACTATTAATAAGATAATCATGAAGAAGATACTAATGTGATTAATTATATTGATATAAATTTTATCATCACCATTTAAGATTAATAGGTTTCTAAAATGGATAAACTATAATGATATAGATTTTAGAGACAATTCAATTCAAAAAATATCAATATAAATCATGATATTCAATTGTAGAATATAAGAATGGGAAATCTAGAATATGAAATTATAATTCTTGCAAATTTTTATCATCAATAAAATTTCAATGAAAATATAGTCTAATGAATGTATTAATCTCATTAATGAATAATTAGATATAATATTGAATATTTCCACTTTTTTATATGTAACTTAATATAATGTTAAAATTTTTATGTGTATAATGTACATATTTAGAAACAAATTCAATAATAAATAGCAGGTTTGAAAAAAATCATAACATGATAGAAAATGATTGTTCACATGAGGAATCGATATATTTTTTAGATACATAAAATCATATATTAAAAATATAGGTTAACATAATATTTAATTTATTTTTTTCTCAAAAAAAATATAATGCAAATATAATTGATAAAATATGGTCTTTTATATATATCAATCTTGAATAATATGTTTTCATAAAAAACTATATGGGTTTATAATCGATAAAATATAAAATCATGGTATTTAGGTTGAATAAGACATTATATAGGTTAAAACTATCCAAGAACAAGGTATTCTGTGTCTAGTAGTTTCACTAAAAAAGTAGAATTTATGAAATTAATGGTTGATAGATAAAATTATTTATAATAGGTTCCAAATGCCCAATTATTATAGTTGAGTATATTGATCATATATTATTTTTTGAGATAAATATATTTCATGAGATTTTTTTACTGAGAAGATAGTGTCACACATAGATATTTCTAGGAAGTATTAAAAGAGTAATGTTTTTTTTAATTAAAAATATATAAAATTATTTATACATCTTCATTCACTATTGTAAATGTGCCATATAATTTTTGAAATAAAACCATTAAAGATTTTGATGATGTTGTGATACTGATAGTTGATTGATCTGATCATGTATATTTTTTTGGAAATAATTTGAATTAGAAAATCATTAGATGAATCATTTAGGTTCATCATTATCTATCAATTTCAATGAATAATATACTCTATATAATTACTCATTCTTTAATATATCAAATTGTTCAAAACATGTATCCCAATATATATTTTAAATTAATTTTGATATTCTTCCATTGAACTTCTTGTTATGCTCTACAATATATGAAATTTATATAATTTACTAATATGAAATTCACATATAAAAAATTGGATGGTTCTTTCTTTAAAAACCCTAAAATAAGTGGAAGATACATTTTATAATTATTTTTGTATGATTTAAATGAAATATGAAATGTTATTTTTCCTTCAATATAATAGATGTATGATAAGTATCCTAAATTGATGCAGATACAATGTTTTTTTGGAAATAATTTCCCTTGAATAATTTTAATGAATATTTTAAGAAATTACTAAATATCAAAACAAGTTCATATTATTTCTAATTTCATCAATGAAATAGTGTAATTTCGATATATCAAAATCAAAAAAAAAATCTATTTACTCTTACAAGTTGATCATGTCATACTTTTTCAAGTAATTTAGATACATTTTGAGGTTAAAATTATAGATTATTTTACAAAGATAGAAATAATAGTTAGATTTATAGAATTATAGATTTAATTTTAGGATCATCCTTCTACTATCACTTGATCAGTTTTAGGATTCTACCAATGCAAAATTAATTTGATTAAAATTTTTTAAATAGATAAGATATTTAAAATTATTTTTAAGAAATTGGAATCATACCACATTCTCCATATATTAATATAATGAAATGGATAATATAAGAACATTTTATAATAATTCAATGGATGAATTAATTTATGGTAGATCACATATGTTTCATGGAAAACAATACATATTTGAAAACCTGAAGTGTTATAAATAAAATTCCCCTTTTATTTTAATTAAATTTCATAGTATATAATATGGTAATTGAATACACATGAATTATTTTTTCATATTATTTTAAATTTATTTAAAAGTCCATTATGCATCATTAAAATTGATAATATAACCATGGTATAGTGAAAACTTGTTTAATATAAATATAGTATTTTTACCAATATATTTGTCATAAAGAAAGAATGTGGTGGCCATAACCAGTACGATCATACCCTATGAATCACATATATCATTGATTCCAAGGGATACATCCTTTCACATATTTTACATTGAGCAATCTCAAGTTAAGATCAAACAACTTAGGAATTAGAGAAATTGTTTGTGGGATACGTTTATTCACTTTGAGATCATAGCCGAAACCATATTCACCGAACCACCCCATGAAAGTCCCATCATCACACACCATACACATAGAGATTTTATTGGTCAATTAAAGGGATATATAAAAAGACCCCGTAAATTTGAATATGTAATTTTTTTACATAATAACGAATTTATTTCCATATTATTATTGTTACTTAATTATTTAATTTTTTTATTCAACAAAACACAAATAATAGTTTTGGATAATATTGAAGTTAAAATAAGAAATATATTTTGAATGAACTAATGGATCATTAAAGTATATAATATTTTAATAAAATATTATTATTAAATAACAATTATTAAATGTAAATTATGATATAATATTTATGGAGAAAAATTAAATTTTTAAGGGATTAAAAAATTATATTGTCAAAAAAACCATTCATTTTCAATAATTGGTAGTTTTGTTATAAAACTAAAAATTCACATATTTTAAAAATTAAATAGATAAAATGAATATTATTTTTTTAATTAATAGGTATAAATTACCCAATAGAGAAATTTTTATAATTTTTAAGACATTCAAATATTCTATTATAAATTAAAAACTGTATAAATAAACATTTCAGTTTATGAAATCAAAATGGCCCGAAAGTTATGTAACAAGTAATGTTAATAGTATCCATGACAAAATATATGTTTTCCATTTAATTTAATGTTAATTTAGGTTTATTTAACTTATATTTTAAATCCATTTTGAATCCTCCAAGTCTAATAATATATATTATTATTTTAAAATCATTTAATTAAGTTTGCGACACATCTCCATGTCAACTTGGATTATATTTTAATATGTAAATACCATGGCTAGATAAAATAATCAAAACCATACCCCATTGGAATAATACAAGGGAAAACCCATTGGGTGATTTTTGTTTTTGGATAAGTTATTATGTAAAATCCAAAAACAAATTTATAAATTAACCCCCTTTTCCTATATAAACACAATCCTTCCCCAATTTATGATCACCTAAACAGTAGGTATCAAATACACAATCATCCCTATAATAAATTTTATTCTCTCATATAACCTCTATGATTTCAAGAAACCCATAGCAAACCATTTATGTCGCACACTCAAGTGATGTAATAACCCACTAATTATCATTGGCTTGGGAGTATAACAAGTCATTACAAGGCCTTAATTGATATCCCAAAGTCACAAAATTGTTTTATTAAATCAAAATGGGTTTTATATACATGTGGGAAACAATTTACCATTTATTAATCATACTATTAACCAAACATACCACTAAAAGATTCTTGAACAAAAGAAATGAAACTCAACTACTTTATTCATATCATAACCACTCCAAAGAATAAAATATAAAAATTCTAAAAAATTATCAAAATAAATAGTAGAAGAACAACTATAGACTCTCAGAAGACCAAAATAATCGATTCTCCACATACCCCATGCTATAAGATCACCAAACTTCCCAAGCATCGGGAATTGGTTCAAAAAACATTTGAAACATTTAATTTTTCGCTGTCCTAGATGATCACATTTGGAAAATAACCAAAGGTCCAATGAAAGGGTTAGTATAAATCATAGTAGGTTTTCCCCAATGGCTTCTAAATCATTCCCATATGATATAACAGTTATAAAAACTACATAAACTAATATATGTGAAACAATTTCTTGAAAATGATTATAACTAATTGTAAACATTTTTTGAAACATATTTATTAGAAAAAATCATACAAGTACAATTGAAAACAATTTTCAAAAAATTAATTTTTTAGAGAATAACTAAAAATATATTTAAAAACATTTTTTAATATTTTTTTGCCTTATTGATTCCATTCGACACATCCACTCAACCAACCATGAATGTTACATGATGACAGTTTCATAATAATGAGTGGTTTATCGTCGATCTACCAAGTTGTCACAAGTTAATTGTTTCTAATGTTTCATTAAACCATTGGAACAAAAGTGCATTGTATATGTAACAATGATACACACAACAAATATGCCTAAATATCATTCCAAAACAACCCTCTTAATAAAATTATCCTTTTATTCAAAAAAGTTTTTCATTAAAACCATTATAATGCCTAATTATTTCAATGAAACATCAATTTTATTGAATTTTTTTTTCATTAAACCATTTTTCCATTCCATAAAATCAATAATTTAATATATTTATTTTAAATTCATGAAACTAAAATATTTATTCACCCAATCCACTGGGATTTTATAATTCCACAAAATCATAAATCATTACTAAAGAAGATTTATTCCATGAATAGAACCACAATTTCACAGCCAATTCCATTCAATTTATTCAATTCTAAAAAATTCACTCAATGATATTAATAGGAGTCTACAGAGAAGTAACATACCGTAATGGTTTTGATTAAAGATGACAAAAGATGAAGAATTCTAAATAAAACTAGTCTATTCTTCATAGAACCGCCTTAAATCTATTCCCCTAGAATTATCAAAAATTAAACAAGAAAAATGAAGAATATAACCTAATATATCTAACCATAACATCTTTATATATGATTAACAATATGTATTAGAGATTTATATTTATATAGATCTAAGAAACCGATCAAGAACAGTGAATAATGATAGCATACCTCAAAAATTCATTTTCTAAACCCATAGGGAAGCATCCATATTGACTCTGATTTTCTTATGAGAGGTTCATAGACCATCATGAAAGATAAATCTAGAGTTTCAGCTTCATTGGAACAAAAAAACAAATTTAGAGACAAAAAATGGGTGAGATCTACTTTTTTGGATTTCATATAAACCATGCGCATTTGTAGTCAAATTGTGCGCTAACCGTGTGTTAGATATTCTCAAGGAGTAAACTCAAAAGACCTCTTTTCATGGTCCCCATAAACTTCCACACACTGTGCTAAAGCTATCTATGTTAAATATTCTCTTGATACATTTTCATCTAGGATTTCTGCATTGTTTGGATATATTTCGCACATCCCCTACAACTCTCCTTTTGAACACAAAACATTTAGAAGGATCATCAAACTCTAACAACAATCCCCTTTTGCATTATATACATACAAACACAGTGAAAGGGATACATAATAGAAAATGGTGGTACAATATTTTTTCCACCATCTACCTTAAAATCAGCTAAAATTAGAATGTCATTACTACTCTGAAAAAGTTCTGGCCATTTCCCTTTACTTCCTTCACGCATTCCCAAATCTCTTCCAAAATATGTCCATGTTTTGAAAACAATCTCAGACTAGGCTGATGATTTTTCCATTCATGAACATATCTTATCTATGCATAATATGCACTAGGATAGGTATCAACAAATCATCTGGATCTATGTCAACAAGATCTCATCCGATCACATGGTCCGGTTCAGAAACATAGCGTTTTTAATAGAGGTACTTGAAACATAATATGCATCGTACAGAACAATAGTGGAAGTGAAAACTGATATTCCACCTCTCCAACCCATTTATGTTTCTCGAAAGGCCCAATGTATCTTGGATAAAACTATCCCTACTTCTTGAAACAATGATAAAAAATTCATAGAATGATCTTAAAGAACACATGATCACTCATGGACATTGAAAATGGACTTAGACGAAGATCTGTATATGATTTCTAGTGAATCAGATCTGTCTCCATCCTCTTTCAGATTAATTGAATCTTCTCCATTATTTCGTGGAGAAGGATTTTCCAAACTAGTGAAGATTCACCTGTTTCCACCCAGCATAGTAGAGAATGACAATAATTGCCATACAATTCTTCAAATGGATCCATATGTATCAATCCATGATACCTGTTATTTGATGACAAATACAATAAAGTTATGTTCTCCTCCCTTTAGCAAGAAAAAACCTATTCTAGAATCCCAAATAATGTCTTCCAATTTCAGTATCTTCTCTTTGGAATTTCCATCCATATAAGGATGATACGTGGTGCACATATTCAACTGAGTGACATGGAATTTTTTTATTGATTTCTAGAAAAGTGTCATCAAACATGGATATCTGACTAAGATGATTGAATCATGTAGTCCATGACTCTTTACAATATCTTGGATATAAATTTTTTTCTGATCTTCCACCGTATGAATTTCACGAATTAGAATGAAATGGATTTAATTGGTAAGTATATCAACTATCACAAATATGGAATCATGTTTATAGAATTCTCATGTAAGACCTTTAACAAAATATGTAGATATATGATCACATTTCCACACTAGAATAGGTAAAGACTATAACATATATATTTATCTACAATGCTCTCGATTAATTAACTGACAATTTATGCACTTTGAAACGAACTCAACAATATTCATTTTCATGCCTCTCCACCATGACTTCACCATCTACACCTTATACATCATCTATATACACTGATATATAGCCCATATTTAATGGTAGTAAGCATGATCAGGTTGATACTGACAAGATATCAATACAACAATTTATTATTAAACTACAACACTACATTCCCATCAACTTTACATCCCTCAATGGTATCCCCACTATTGAGTTTTGCACTCACAACCAGGAATTATGCATTATATGTTTGTGACACATTATCTATAATCACCAAAATCGCGAAATAGCATAGATGAAAAGAAAATTACAACATCAACTAGGTTATCACAATCCATGTGCATGTATTCTACGGACAACATCAACTGCCTTTAATTAGAAGAATCTTTTAAAAACTGTGCATATGAATTTCTACTCAGTACATCATCCACTGAAATCCTATTTCCCGATGTATACTTCAAGTCAAAGTCAAACATTTTGAGATACTCCCTCCAACAACATTACTCAGATTCCAATCTAGCTGTGATAAATTTTATTTCATTCTTTTTTGGTCCGTGAACATAGTAAATTTATCCTCAAAGAGATTATAAAACAATGTCTTCAGAGAATGAATGACTACTTATTATTCCATTTCATGTAATGGGTAGTTATTCACATTAACATTAAACATCCTTCAAACACACTGCACAACATGGTACAACGGCATAAGAAGACAACCCAACCATAACCCCAAAGATTTATAGTACACAACATATACCTATCCTAATTCTGGAAAAATGAACATTGGTGCCAATGTAAGGTGAACATTCTACTCTTGGAAAGCCTTATGTAATTCCTATGACAATTTGAAAGGAGTATTAATATTTTTCAAATTTTTCCCTAATGATCCTATCCATGATAACAGACAAAAAATCATCGGTAATAACCAGTAAGACCAAGAAAACGTACAGTCTGAAAGATATTTTTGGGAAGTACCCACAAGATACCAACTTTTATCATTTCATGATCCATCAAAATATCTTTCCTGGAAATGACATGGCAATGAAAGCATACCAACTACATCAAAAAATTACACATAGATAGTTTGGAATACAAATGGTGATCTCTCCGCCTTTGTAACACTATTACTAGGGGTTTGTCTTGATCATCTAATATTTATGAATACACCAATATGTCTTCAACAAACACAACCACAAAAGAGTCTAGATATCACAAAAATATCTGATTCATCAACTCTATGAAGACTACTGGTACATTTTTTAGACTGAAAGGCATGATTACATATTCCCAGTGGCCATATATGATTCTGAAAATAGTCTTCGGAATATATTACTTTCGTATGTTCAGCTGATGATACACATATCACAAGTAAATCATTAAGAACCACTGATCTCCTCTCAATTGATCGAATGGATAACAAATGTGTGGTAGTGGATACAAATTTTTTATTGTATCATCATTAAGATGATAATAATCAACGTACAAATAATTAGTTTCCTATTCTTTATTCACAAGCATGATTTGGGCTGCCGCTAGAGATATAAATGGTCAAATGAAACTCCTAATTTCTAACTCCTCTAACTGCACCTTCAATTGACTTAACTATTTTGGTTCCATCCTATAATACGGAAGGGAAATCATACTGGTCAATAAAATAAGATATACTGTAAACTCCACTTCGCATATAGGTGGTAACCCTAAGAAGTTCTCAATAAAGACATATAGGAATTGGTCCAACACTACTAGGAAACATTTATCCTGGTTCTCTTCTAACGCTGCCAAATTCAACTCCATCTATTTTTAAGAGACTGTTCCCACCACTATTGCCAACAATATAGTTGAACCCTTTTTATGACCTTCTACCAATTGAATAGATTCTCACTACTATCCCCAATCATGAATCTAATTGTCCTCCTATAATAGTATATGTGTGATATGATTATTGACAGCCAATCCATACCAAGAATTACATCATATACATCCATCAACACCATCAAGAAGTCCCCTTTCAGCTGACCTCCGTCAAACTTTATAGCACATACTCTATAAACAAAGGTTTGACATTATCGTTCCTCGAGAGGAGTTTTTAATTTTATCATAGAGGGTATAATTTAATATTTAAAACATAGCAGGTCATAAACACAAGATGAAATTAAGGAATGCGATGCACCAATATGAAAAAGAACTTGAACAGAGGTAGAAATCTAAATAATCATACCTCTGACTGTATATGGTCCAGCCAAATCATCCACAATCCTCTTCTCATCTCCATATTGTTTTTTTCCTTTCAAACTACTCTTTATTTAATTTCTGAGATTTTTCATTACTGAGGATTAACGATATTTTGAGAATATCCATGGCTAACATCCCTTTAAAACTAGGTTGGTTATGCTGGCCACATCCTGACGAAGAATATGATTTTTATGACCCATTAGAAGTGTATCAAGCACCGGACATCAAATAATAGTGAAGGAAATGCATAAGTTGTCCCATATTATTGAAATTATGGCATGTATATTATAGTTCTACATGGTCCCACATTATGTGTTCAATGGAAAAAATAAGAAGCATCTTGCATGGCTCTTTGGTCGTGGAGGAAGATTTACAAATCCAGTTGTTGGATTTTGATTCCTCCTTTAACCATAAGAATATGTTTATCTATTTATCATTCTCAAAGTATGGGAGATACCACCATTTCTAGTAGGGATCATCATACATCCTCCATGAATATCTCATGATATGTCTTTCTCAGGGACTGCTTCTCTTATCCCCATCTCTGAATAATCATTTTTTGGAACCAAGGTTATTTGCTGCTAATAATGGAGTCTAGATTGTGTTTGTTTGAAATATTCAAATGTATGAATTGTGAGTTTTTATAGAATGAGGTCATTCATTTGATGTTGAATATTGTATTTAAGGTGGAACATTTTCTCAGTGTTTTCCCAATATTTTCGCCTCAAAATTGGGAGTTTGGGTTTGGAAAATAATTAGTTTTCTAATAAGAGTGAATGGTGTGAGAAACATGAAAGAAAAACATCAACATAACAACACCACATTCCTAAAAACATGGACCGTGTACCATGTTTTAGGATTGGTCCATGCCTGTATTCTAGGAATTAGGAGTGGTATACAGAGTGGTGTGTGGAGAGGTGCATGTAATTGAATACAGTTCACTACAGTGGAACACCTTGAAGGCATGCAATACATGAAATACTGAAGGAATAAACTAATATCGGTTTGTAGTGATAGTATGTGGTGAAGGCATGAAGTATTTAGAGTACTATTGGATGGTTCGATTTCGGTGGTTTGTAAACATGGAGTGGTATGCGGTGGATCCTAACAGTACACAAATGGAGTTCAGTTTATAGCAGTAGTAATCCCACATTAAAAATTTGGGTAAATTGAATTACTATAATTTTTAGTGATATAATACTATTTATTGAATAGTAATCCAATTTGTAAAGACATGATATTGGAGACTAAAATTTTGAGAAAAAATTAGGTGATGTCCGAACTGGTATGCAGTGGAGACGATGATTCATTGAGAGAATCTGTTGCTTAAGGAAAGCAGTATGTGAAAGAGAGTGTGGTTCGTGCAGTTAGCTCTCGCAGTATGCGGGGGAGCAAGGAATTACATGGAGAAGGATAGTTTTTGGAGGACTGGAATAATACGTGGAGTTGGAAATTATGTTGAGAAGGGAATTTTATAGAGGATATAGATGGTACATAGAGGATCTGGTTGGTACACAAAAATAGCTGCGGTACGCGAAAACAGAAGCAGTTCACATATCACCCATGGTATCCTGAAAAATGACCAATTTAGTTTGATAAATTAATTTCCATAACATATCAGTGTACATGAAAATAAATTTCATATGTGTGGGATTACAAGACATCAATAGAGAATCCATTTATATTGGATGATACATGATCTATTGCTATCCCATTGATGTTACCATCAATTCGTTAAACTGAGTGAAGACTCATCCAACGCATTGAGCAATGGGGAGTCAGCAGAGGTGATCTGAGGGAAATAGTGTGCTATCCCTATAACCTTGTAACAGTTGTGTGCTTTGAATAGAGTGAATCTGATAAACACTTGTAGTCCACAATATTTAATGATTAGTGGTGTTGGTATTACTGGCACACTATCGGCGTATGATCCTTCAAGTGGTATTAGATCCATGTTGCCGGTGTTGGATCTATCTTTTGTTGTCATGGAAAATCTAGCCAATGTTAAGATTGTTTCCCTCTTAGAAGGAAGAAATTTTCCAATATGAAAAAATAGGATGACATATCACATATGTTCTCTTGTAATGGAAGTCTTATTTTATACTATGCAGGGAGTACAAGTCACTGATCCTTTAGGATTATTGATGATATATAAAGATAGGAAATTTCATGATGCTGATGAAAATACACAAAATGATCTCACTAGAGAACTTTATGATAATATTTATCTAATGGTTTTGAGGTTCGCATATTCCATGTCAATATGGGAGAAACTGGAAAATATTTATGAAGGAGATATCAACATCAAGGAGGAAAAAAATTATGTCTTACACAACAGGTTCTATGATTTGAAGATGCACCCAGATGAGAATAGAAACTCATTTATCAATCGAATTACTAAATTTGTAAGAGCAATCCAAGGTCTGGCTAATGATATCAAAGACATTGACATAATGATAAAAAATCATGACAAGACAAACACCCCATTATAATACAATGGTGTCAGCCCTTGAGGAAATGGGTCTCTCTAAAATCATAGTAGATAATCATATGATAAAACAATCAGCTTATGAAATTTGAATCAATCCATAAGAATCTATGAGTCATGTGAGAATAGAAGTATAATTAAAATCCATGTACAAACTAAAAGTTTCAAGAGATATTTGTGATATAGATGATATGGAAAATGAAACACATTCTCTCATTTCCTAGATTCTCAATAAGGAAACAGAGAAATTTTAAGGCATGCTACCTCTTGATTTTTTTCATTATGTATGTGTCAGGAACATTGACTCTTAGTGTCTAATATAATTTTATGATGGTCCGATAGAAGTTAAATACATGGAGAATATTCAGAAATGATTTTTCAAAAAGGAAAACATCCAATTTGTAATAAAAGTACAAAAGAAGAATTTTTTTGGTGAAGTTAAATAGGATGATAATGAATTATATGAGGAATATGAACCAAAATTTTAAACAAGAAACCTTGAATCCATGATAGAAACCATTGAAAAGTCAGAACCATTGACAAATAAATATAGAGATAATAAGTTTACTACTAATTCTGATACCATGTTACAATTATGGATTTTTTGGTATGCATGAGATTAAATGTAAGAGTAGTAATACATGGGAAAAAAATTGAGGAGGAATCATCAGAATATATTGATCAGCTAGAAGCAGAAATTGAACTATAGGGAGAACTGGTGAAAATTCAATCATCATTCCTTGAAAGAACAAATGATGTTTTGGAATTAAAGCTCATAATTTAATAACATTAAAAGATCATCAATGAAATTACAACAAGACTGGATGATAAGTCCATGAACATTGAAGTACTCAAAAAATTATTTGTTACTCTAAGAAATAAACTATAATGTGAATCAATTTGAAATGAAGAATACAAGAAAATACAATTTCAATGGTTCCCAGATGATGAGCTGCAAGAGAGAGAAAAATTTGGTTATGATGGATATGAAAAGATTTTGAGTGATCAAATACCCATATCCATGGTAAATAGTGGAATTGGTTGTGATGAAGAAACTCCAAATGCTATAAATAATGTGAACCAGAATAAAGGCAAGATAAAATTTTATCATGTTGAAATCCAAACCAAAGTGACAAAAAACACTTAAATCAAACTGCAAGGAGAACGGATGATTATCCTTGAGTTTACAGAAATTATAGGCTTTCAAACTATATTCACAAGGAAGAAGGAATGCGGAGAAATGGATGTGATAAGTCATCTCCGTTCATAATGTGTTAGTTTGTAGGAATTTGATCCATACCCTGACATAATACAAAGAGGCAATGAGTTATATAAATGGCGAAGAGTAATGAGTTCAAAAATGGAGATCATATTCATATACTACTTCTTATAGAAGAAATAAATTCTATGGATATTGTTTTCACTATTCTAACATTGTCTATAAATCATTTTATTGTAGGAAAAGGTATGAGAGGAAATATTCTTTCTACGCTCAGTGTCGTGTCAAAACAAATCAACTAGAAAGTGTTTCAATTTCAAATAGGTTTGCTCGTATGGAATAAGAATTTGAATATGAATAACCCATGTACATGGAAGATAAAATTTAAAGGCCATCTGTGACCAACACTCAATACAATATCTCATTGAAATAATGTGGAAAATTGAAAAGTCTAATTTTGCAGAAGTAGAACCGAAAACTACAAAGAACAAAAGCACTTGGATTATTGATAGCAGATGTTTATCCCATGTGATAGGTAATGAAGAATTATTAATGAATGTGAGGAAAACGGTCGATGGAACAGTGAGGTTTGGTAATGATGGTGCTTTGAATCTAAAAGTCTGTGGATGTACTGAGCTCTCAAATGGAGTCCTGAAGAAAAATGAAGTCCATTGTGTTGGTAGTTTGCATCACAAGTTTCATAGTGCATGTCAAATCTATGAATAAGGACTTATTGTGAAATTCAATTAGAATGGATGTGCTATAAGTGTAATTTCTAGGAATTTTCTCATGAAAGGATGTAGGACAAATGGTATATTATATATAGATGACTGCAAAGAGAAAATTTTCAAATTAACAGTTAAAGAGGAAAACTACATATGGAATAGAATATTGGGGGTCATAAATAAGAAATTTATAGAAAAGATATCTATGATGAATATAGTCGTGGATATCCCTATAAAAAACATGACTGAAAAAGGCCTTTGATGAGTGAATGCGATTGAAATTGCTTTACAGTTCCTACTGACCAAAGAAGTAAAGGGCATCAAATCTTCTTGAACTCATCTATACAAATGTATGAGGCTGGATAAATTTTTCTGGATCACATGGACAAATCTATTTTTTATTTTATATTTTATTGCAGTATAACGACATGGGTGATCATTATACTCTGGAAGAAACAAGTACTTGGCTGTACGGAAACCTATCATCAAATCATCGAGAATGATACTATACAAATGATAAAATTAATGCGGTATGATAATGGAGTGGAATAAATATCCATTTGATTTGAAAATTTCCTAGAGAATAATGGAATAAAACCTGAGTTGGTACCTATGAGAACTCCAAAACAAAATGGAGTTGTTGATTGCTGGAATCAACAGGTAAACAACATGGATTGAACTATGCTGATCGAGAGTCATATTAATCTACATTAATGGAAGGATGATGTAAAAGAAGTAGAGTATATTCAAAATTGAAAAGGTATATATATGGGTGAGACAAAGTCACCGTATAAATTGTTTCATGGAAGTAATCCCTCTTTGAAATATTTTTTTTTGTATTCGGATGCAAATTTTTTATCCAAATAAATAAGGAAACCCCAGGAAATATAGAGACAATGTAGAAGAAGGAATATTTAATGGATACTAAATGAACAAAAAATCCTACAAATGCTTCTATAAATACATGGGAATAATTATGGTAAGCAGTTATGTACATATCATTGAAATGAAAAACCCGAATTCTTTATGGAGTTCTTATGCTGATGTGATAGAATATTTGGAATTATTTGAACATAGAAAAAATGATAATAAAATGGTAGAGGAATGTGTGAAAATCTCTCAGGAGACACATCATGATGTTGACTCTGGAGAAGAAATAGAATATGAAGCCATAGATGGATAAAATTCAGTTAAACCAAAAAGAAGAAATCGAAGAGAAGAGATTGATCAACCCAACATTATTGGGGATCAGAATGCACTTACACTGGCAAGGATAATGATGAACAATGCACATTCTTAATTTCTATTAGTTTGGAACCCTCCTGAATTGAAGAGGATACAAAGTATAAGTCATGGGTTAAATCCTTGAATGTAGAGATAGATCATAATGTTAAAAATCTCACATGAGATTTTTTTCAAATGACTGAAGGTCACAATTTGATTAGTATAAAATGGATTTATAAGAAAAAAATTATGGGAATGGAAATGTGATCAAAAATAAAGTTCACTTGGACTGTATAAGATATTAACAAATTGAATATGCTGATGTTGAGGATACTTTTTCCCCTATAGAGATACTAGAGTAAATTAGGCACTTTCATTCAATGAAAATCCAAATAGGTTATAAAGTGTATCAAATGGATGTGAAGACAAATTTTTTAAAATGAATATTAGAATATGAAGATTACATTGAACTACCATTAGGGTTTTTTTGGCAATTATGAACTGAAGGATTGAAAATTAATGAAATATCTTTATGGTCAAATACAAGCACCAAAGGCGTGGAAATTGCAATTGTACTCTTTTATAGAGAAAGCTTGTGTTTAAAAGAGGAGTAGTGTATCAAAACATATATGTGAAAAATTCACAAAAGGATCAATTAATGATATTGGTAAATGGGTAAGATATAATTTTTTGTGAAAGATGGAATGGTTCAGTGGATGAATTTTACAATCACATGAAATCAGAATATGGAATGTCCATGATTTGGGGAACTCAAATACTTATTAGGGATGCAGGGGATTCAGAATAAGGATTATAATTTTAGTTATCAAGAGAAGTTTGCAAGAGAGATGCTGATGAAATTCAATATTCATGAATCCAAATCAATTTCAACTCCGATTTCGGTTGGAATACGGATCATAAAGCAAGATGACAAGACTTATGTGGATCCCACAATATACTAATGAATTATTAGAAGCATACTATACCTGATGGTGACAGTGCCGAATATCGTCTTTGAAACATGACTTGAAACCCACATTCATAGTAATCCAAATGAAGAACATATAGTGATAGTGAATGGAATCATGTGATACATTCAAGGTTCACGTAATTATGAGATATACATTTCTTTTAGAAGAGGTAGTGAACTGTCCACTTTTTCTGATGCTAACTGGGATGGAGATGTAGTTGATAGAAATTATACTAGTGGTGGAGCATTCTATAATGGGATGAAAGGTATAGGCTGGTTAACCTAGAAATAGGAAAGTGCTTTTCTTAATTCTTTCAAAGCTTAATATTTATCTTCTACTAATGAATCCTCTCAGTTACTTTGTATGAAGTAGCAACTGACTGACATAGGTGGTGAGGTGAAAAAACTAGTGGTGGTTTATTGTGATATCATGAGAAAAATTGATCATAAAATGAATCATTTAAATAATTCTTGTACAAAACATATTGACATCACATATCACTTCACCAAGGAAAAATATGAAAAGGCTTTATCAAAATGGAACACATGAGAACAGATGAGAAAGTTACTGACACTATGAACAAGCCATTTTCACCTGCTTTGTTTGAGAAAGCTCAGTTGATAATCAATGGTTTTCCACTTACTAGTGTGTAAATAGGATACATGATTCCTATATCCCCAACTATTTTAACTATTTTAATCTAATTGTGGATGTGTTGCATGTTTCTAAGGGAGATATTATTCATAGGGAGTTTGTTATGATCTCTTTAATGTTTACATACCGAGCTTTGGGATTTATTAACAATGAGAGATAATGGATATATTAAATAGATTCAAGGGAGAGTGATCTGTTTTTTTCTAGATTAGGAAAAAACCAAACCCAAAACTATATGGGATAAAATAAAATAATGGGATCTCAACTTATGTCATCTCTCTTATTTTCTACATCAAGCAATTCTCATGTAGAAATAGAGTGATTCCTTAGTTGTTTTTGGATGGATAGATTTTTTGATCCGGGCTGGCACATAAGTGAATTTGTTTGGAGATTTCTAACAAACCCAAAGGGGGAGATTTATGGAACAAAGCTTGTTCGTTGCTAGTAATGGTGATCAGTTTGTGTTTTTTGAAAATTGTTAAATGGATAACAATTTTGTTTTCAAGGAATGAGGTCATTCTTTTGAGGATGAATGAAGTATTGAAGACGGCCCAGTTTGCCTCTGTTTTCTAAAATTTTAGGCCTTAAAATTATGATTTTGTGGTTGGAAGACAAAGGGTTTTCAAATAATATTGAATGGTATGTGAAATGAAAAAGATATTTGACAATATAAGGAACATCATACCTCATAACAGGGACCACGTAACATGTTTAGGAAATGGTTTTCGGACACATTCTAGGATGTGAGAGTAGCACACTAAGCGGTTTGTGGAATGGTACACAGAACTAAAAATAGTTCGCAACAATGGTATGTGGTGAAGTCATGCTACACAAAGAATGCGGAAGGAAGAAATGAAAAATGGTTCACAACAGCAATACATTGTGAATGCTTGTAGTATGTGCAATGATTATGGTTGTCGGGATTGTTGTAGTTAGAAAAATAGGATAGTTATGCATTGAAGAGTAATAGTGTGTGAATGGATTTTAGTTTACAACAGATATAATCCCACATTTAAAATTTCTATAAATCAGATTACCAAAATTTGTGGGGTTATGTTCCAATTTAAGGAACAACAATCCTCGTTGTTGGGGCATGATTTTGGTGATTAAAAACTTCAGGATGAAATTTGGTAAATTAAAAAGTGGTACACCTTGGACAAGATAGTATGGATAGAGAATCTTCTATGTAAAGAAAAATAGTATGTAGAATGAAGTGTGGTTCATGAAGGAAGCTCTCACAGTATAAGGCAGAGAAAGGAAATACACGGAGCCAGATAATATGCGGGAGAGTGGACCAGTACATGGACCAGGGGAGTATACTGAGAAGGAAAGTTCATGGAGGAGTTGTTCATTATGTGGAGGATATGTTCGGTATGAAAAAATAGCATGGGTATGTGGAAATAGAATATGTACATTGAACACCCAAGGAAGACTGAAAATTGACCGAATCTGTTTGCGAAATTATTTTCGATAACTTATCAGTGTAGGCGAAAATAAATTTAATATGCGGTGGATTAAAAGACTTCAATAGATCATATATTTTTAGTTGAGGAAGGATAATCTAATGGTAAACCATAGAAGTGACCTTCAAGTCATTAAACTGAGTTAAGACTCATCATGTGCAGAGTTTAAGGGGGAGTCAGTGGAAGTGAACTGTGGGACATTGTTTGCTATTCCTAAAACCATGTAATTTAATTGCACCTAGAACAGAGTGAATACTATAAACACATGTAATAAAAAACTTGTTAATATTAGTGGTTTTGGTAAGACTGACACACTATCAGCATATGCTCCTTGGATAAAGACCTTAGTGGTTAACCAAGTAAAATTGATGTGTCATTGCTTTCCATTTGATTGTTTATTTTATGTGCACCCTATTTATATATGTTTAACTAGTTCTAATAGATTTGGGATCAAGATCCATCAGTTTAAAAGAAATAGTTAACACCCTTATTCACCCCTCCTCTCTCAAGGTGTTCCTAGTTCCTTCAACACTAATATAGAGCATCATAATCATCTATGATGTGTGACCTCAAGGATGAACTCGCTGAAACATCTGGTGTAATGTGCACTAAATTCATGATTTTAGATGCATACTACATGATAGTGTGATTTTCCTACTTCATTCTAATGATCATTGTCATCTTGTGGATCTTGAAATGTGAGGATATAATTTTTTATTTAACAACACCATAAAATACTCTCATGTAAGGTCTTGGTAGGATCTTGCATGTATTATTACTTCACACCACTAGAATTCAAAGATACTGATGCATATTCGTCACTATATTGATCTATAGATTTATTGATGTGCCAAAGAACTCAAAGATACAATTCATCCTACTGTGGTACACCTCCACCTTCTTGGGTTCAGAATCCCCTCGGTAAACAGATGGATTCTTCTTCATGAACTGGATGGAATTGTCCACATGCCATGGCTCACTCTCCTAGTTACCAGTGTCTATTGCATGAAATTTCTAGATGATTCATTGATCTTGATCTTGGTTCAAATGTTTCTCTTGGGGAACCAATTTCTCTACAACTTCTTCTAGTTGGTTTCTATGAAACATACAAGGTGATATTTTCTAAACAAATAACAAGTATTTATGTCTCTATATCTAGAAACTAGTGGAATATCATTTCAAATTGTATCACATCAACATTCACATCATTGTTTTCCAAAAAAAACCATTTTCATGTTTAACCATTTTTGAAACATTCATTCATAATTTTGAAAAATAATCAATTTCTAAAATAAACCAATTATCCCCTTTTCAAAATCATTCATTTGAAATCAAATTATGCCATTTTACAAAATTTAAAAATTTTCACATCAGTATAAATAATCTCACCAAATAAAATATGTAATCCTAGTGGGATGGAATTTCTCTATTTCATGTCGTGCATGTCTCATTTGCTAAACCTGTGACAATGACATATCAGTATCCTATATATTTCTCTAAAAAACTTATGTACCCACCACCTTGGTGAATTGTAGTCAAAATAAATGAGTTATGTTCATCCATTTAATCTATAAATTTCTTGTTCAGACTATCTAACTATTTTATCAACATGGTACCCCTGTAATTGCCAATGATCAGTCACGTCCAAGACCATGTTTGCGAAAAATTCTTCTTAGGCAAGGACTGAACAAGATTATAAAATTGGTAATGAACCACACTTTCTCATTAGATTGAGAGTATAAAAAGTAATTTCATGGCCTTAGGTTACATCCCCAATATGGAAAAAGCTTTAAATTAATGCTGAGGGGTTTCAATTACAAGTTGGGGAAGATTCATCCTTTATGAATGAAACCATTAACCAAACATCCCACTAAATGACGCATGAAAAAAATAAACCCAACTCAAATACTTTATTCATATCAAAACCACTCCAATGTATACAACAATGGTAGTCCCAAATATTATCATGGTAAATATTGTATGAAAAGATAAATACACCCAAAAGGCTATAAGATTCCATGCTTCACATTCCCCGTGTTCCATGATCACCAAATAGTGAGAGCTTCATGAAGTGGTGCTAAAAACATTTGAAACATTTCCTTTCCCCATATCCCAGAAGATCACATCTTCACAAGAACTAATATGTTAAATCATGCGTGAGTATAACACTCTGTAGGTTTTCTACAATGACTTCCCAACTCACACCACTAGCATAGAATGGTTAGAAACCTTTTCATAAAATATATTACATGAAACAATTTTTCAAAATAGTTTATAAGTAAATATAAAAAGGATTCCAAAACCATTTATAAACGAAATCATAAAAGTGAAATTGAAACTAACTATCTTGTAATTAATGTTTCTAGAAAATAACTAAAAATAATTAAAATCATTTATCAATATTCCATTTGCTTACCCAATCATTCTACACATTCATACAACCAACCATTCTTGCAACATTAGGACAGTTCCATACTCACTAGCGGTTTTGTGTAGATCCACCATGTCATCATTAGGTAATTATATCCCATATGATATTAACCCTTTGGAACCTAGAACAAGGTCATATTTAAAAGATTTCCTATATTTTCCACATCAACACACACACACCACATATGTCAAAATATCATGAATAAAACCCATTCAATAAAATATCCTCTTTATTGAACACGATTTTCATTAAAACCTTTAAAATTCCAAACAATTCAAATAAAACACCTTTTTGTTGACATAACCATTTTCCTAAAACCGTTTAGAAAATCAAAACAATGCATAATTTAAAATCACTATTAAAAATTTAAGAAACTAAAATCAATTTTCCCAGAATCCTCCATGATTTAAAAATTCAACAAAAATGATTAATCATCATTGATGAATATTTATTCCATGAATATATAACCATGATTTATTAATAATTTTTAAAAAAATATATTAAATTATAGAATGAGGAGTTGAGATAAAAGCCACAACCCACAAATTTTTTATAAACCTTGACAATAAATGAATAATTCTTAGGAAAACTGATTGATTCTTCATGGAACAACATTAGATCTCTTCTCCTAGCATGGTCAATTACAAAAATCAAGTTACTTGAAATATAACCTCATATATCTACGTATAATGGTGGAGATACGAGAAACCAAGACAAGAGGGGACTAATATCTATTTATATATAAAAAACGATCAAGAACGATGAAGAACAATCACATTCCTAAAACAAACAAGATTTAAAACCCCATGGGAAGCATCATATTCACTCAAAATAAAATGGGTGATGTTTATATAACTTCGTGGAAGAAAAGTCCTGTGTTATTTCCACTTAAGGGAAAATTTAATCATCTTATAGGAAAAAACATGTGAGATACATGTTTTTTGGATCTCATCAAAACCATGTACACTGTTAGTTTTCCAAGTTAGACAAACCATTCACTAACCATGAATTAGATATAGTCTCATAAGACCCTCATACAACCTCATCACGTGGTATCCATAACATTTCACACACCTTTTGGATGTCATATACCACAAATATTTTCTTTTGAACGATTTCTACTAGGATATACGCATAGTTTGGATAAACCATGTACAACATTCGTACCTCTCATTTTTTCCCATTACAATGTGAAAGACCATCAAACCCTCCCAGAAACCCCCCTTGAACTTTATATCCTAAAAAAATAAAGGGTTATATACCAGAAATCAGGTGTACTGCAAGTGGGGGATCTTCCACTATCCTCTATTCTCATAAACTCACTTTATGTAATTTATTTTACTTTTCATTTACATATAATGGGATATGATATTAAATATTTCTTTTACTATTGATATGATGTATAAATAAGGAGATCATTATTTCACACTCATTTTTCCTATTGTGATCCTTTATGTACATCTTTCACCACACCAAATTTTCAATTGGATTTTATTCAATAATCAGGTTTATTCATTACCTTATGAATACATTTTCCAATTGTGAAAATATGGGTTAAGATTTTCCATGAAACTGTTATATAAATTTTGACATACCCATAATGAGGGAACCATTTTTACTACATCACCATTTTTTTGAATTTCAAAAAAACTCTGTTATGTAGCAGAATATTCATCATGCTTTTCCATGCCAAAAAAACTCTACAGTGAATTCCATTCTAATATTTCTATCAAGGGTGTTAGAATTATTTCAAAAGTGAATATTTATTTGGAAATACATATATACTATCCACATTCCTTGTTTTAAGGAATATGGTATGATGATTAAGGAATCCATGTGAAATGTTCTATGTTGCACAAAAATGAATGAGAATGAAATGATTATGATGTGTGCACCTAGATATAACTATAATGCACTTATTAATGTTTAATATCATGGTACATAATGTTGGGTAAGGTGTGTTCCTAATTACATTATGGTAGATTTTACACAATGGATTATTAGTGGTTATGGATTGAATGATGTTGATGATTCATTGTTTTAGGTTATTTCCACATTTCCCAAGTTATGATTATCATGTTATATCTTGTATTATTATTCATGTTACATTTTTACCTAATTGATATACCTATTGTCTGTTAAGTATCATTCATGCCATGTTTACTCCCTTAGTCTCACTTATTTATGTTATAGGTCATCCCCAACAATTTTATACTTAATGGATTATTTTGATCATGTGATAGATGTTTTTAAAAAAATATTGGTATTGATGTTTTTAATAATGTTTTTATCCACCATTAATGTTGTAATGTTATTTACATAGTTCCAAAATACACTAGTATTATAGATATTTTGGATTTATTATTTGTAATTATTTTTAATATATTATATATTAATGTGTAATGAAGAGTCATGTTTTCATAGTTGTATTCAGAGGAAATGTTTATTTATTTTTGTGAAAAGGATTCAATATCTCTATAGAAATCCTTAGGTATGACCAAAATTATATAAAAATACACAATTGTTGTTGTAAGAATGTAGAATTTATTTTATAATGATAATAAATCAATGTTTTTATAGTATTGGTTGATGTGGTTCTAGAAGAGATGTACCTAGTAGTAACCACTTCGACAAGGTCTTCAGGGCCCGACTCGGGGTAACCTGACACACAAAAATGGGGATTACTATAAAAATGGTTTGACACTACAAGAGGATATTATTTTTTATTTTCCTATAATGAATATGTTAAAATATTAAAGTATAAAAATACCATATAAATAAATGTTTCTGAATATATTATGGAGAAAAATGAATTATTGATTTAAACATGAAAGATAAGAGAATAAATATAATTTATTTGTTAACCATGTAATATTACTGGATTCCCATTTATGTGTTTAAATTTTTAAATTCATAATCCATAAATTTTTATTTTATTCTATAAAATATCCTAAAATTGGAATAATTGGGTAAAAAGTCAATGCTATGAAAAATTTGATGACCATGCTAACCTAATAGCCAATCTGGTGGGAAAAGGAATGGAAAACATTATCATGATAATCTATTAGCTAACATAGGTTATGAATATATACCTAGATTA
The DNA here is from genome assembly GCA_963277665.1 of Viscum album. NCBI lineage: Eukaryota > Viridiplantae > Streptophyta > Magnoliopsida > Santalales > Viscaceae > Viscum > Viscum album. The sequence goes on from OY728122.1 coordinate 1,187,566,516, forward strand.
TGAGGAGATCGCAAACCCACCTAAGAGATAACAAGACACAATTAATATATTAGTATGACAATGGCCTCATATTTTCAATGGATCATTCGATCACTTAATTAAGGAACAATAGATCTACTCCATTGAGAAGATCTTCCCCATCCACTAATTATCTGAGAAAGATATTATAATACTAAACATTTTTTATAGAGAGAAAATATTATTAGTATTGGAAATTAATCTAGAATTAGATGGTTGTGGAATAGATCGATGAAATGGAATTGAATGAATTCAAGATAATGTTTTTCGATAAAAATTATACATAAAAAATCCTACTAAAAAGAAATTGTATTTTCCCCACCCTCATGAAAATGTATTAAAAATATTTTGGGGAATATAAAGTAGACATCACAATACATACACGATATGAATCTATCATTTTCCTTTCCATTGAATTCACGGATGAACAATTCATTAGTTTCATAAAACATTGTCTAAAAAATTATCTCGTGATCTTTGAAAATGATATCCATGTGCAAATTTTTTGATGTTATCTCAATGATAAAAAGAAGATAGAAGAATCCCAAGGGTATTATGGGGATAAAAAGGAGAATGTGGAATTTAGTTTTGGATTCTGGAAGGAGAAATCTAATGGTGATATAAAATTTTTGCATCCCGCTTGCAAAGATTCAGAATAAAGATCTATAGAAATTTCTTAAGGTGGACTGTGAAATGATTATTGTACTGTAAGTAAGGACCCCTCACAAATAATTCCAGACCTGAGATATCCTCTATGGTTATAGAGGAATATAATAATCCAGTCTACCCTCAATACATAGTTCATTTATATATCTAAAAGGTATGGGGGCACCATTCAAACCAATTTATAAAGGTGCGGGTTTTCATTGGAGGAAACAAACATCATACATAGAGGAAAGGGATATATGTTACCATTACTACATATGAGGTGAATCCCAAATATAATGTGCTAAAATGAATTATAGTTATTCCTTTAAGAATATTAAATGTGCATTATCATTCATGTTCTATGAATTCCTTCAAATCAAGAATATTTAGTATAACTATTCTAACACCACCACAAAACAGAGAAGTAGAGATGTTAGTTAAAATGGAAATAGGGAAATTGTTTCATTCCATGTATATAACTCATCCCATATCACAATTTTTGGGCTGAAAATCCCATATTACATTGACATAATTCATTTGGTGATATTTTACAAATTTCAAGGCATAGATTAGATTTCCCTTTATATAGCCAACATAAATTTCCATGAAGAGGAAATCACTATTAATATGGAGAATCACCCCTCAATTCTACACAACTATAAAGAAGTGGATGAATGTTATTTAACAACATTATATTATTAATAGATATTATTATCTTATAATAAATAATTTATTGATAAAATTATAGTATTTATGGAATGTATCATACATGAATACATTCCAATTGTGATAGAATATGATGATGTATTTCTATTGTAATTGTATGGTCTTACATCATCTAGGGATATGAAATTTTCAATCGAGATTATACCTGTAAGAATTTCAATATCCAAGACTATGTTTTGGATGGTTGTTTTAGAACATGAGGAACTAATGAAACATATCCCAGAGAATATGGATAAATGTTTACACACTGATGTGAGACACTATAGAGTGATCCAGTGTTATTTGTCTAGAAGAAATGATGGGTTAATTCTCTTTTTCATTGTTTATTGTGAGCACATGAAGATCATTATAAGGAAAAAGTGTCCTCTTCTAGTAAAATATGAATTGTTCAATCATATACATGGAGCACAATACATTTTCGAGGTGCATCTTCTGTTGGGATATTAACATTTAAGTTTATAGAAGGATTATATACACAATACCACTTTCATAAAAGTTATAGGAATAATGACTTCATAGTGATTACATTAGGACACACTAATTCTGTAGAAATATTCATATATTTGGTTAATATATATTTTAGATATTACCTTTAATAAGTTTATTTTTTATATAAGATATCATAATATACTCCAACATCATGGTGGAGCATGGGTAACAATGGGACATAGTTATAAAGACCATACGAATGAAGAATATTTATTCCGCGTATAGAAAATGTGAGTCCTAGTTAAAGAGTAGCTCAATATTGGAGAATATCATCACAAGAACAGTAATATTTTTTGATTCATCAAATAAAAAAGCTATCAAAGGATAGATGAGGACATCTTATAAGACATATAAATTAATTTATCTTGGGTTAGCTCAGTGTTATTGGTGATGTTTTAAAAAAATTCATTATTGTTGAACCCTCATATGATGAAAACTCCAAAGGGATTCATGTTTTCTTGGAATGATAAATCTAAATACTGATTCAAGGAGTTAAAAATGATTTTTAACAATACCCTTATGTTCACACCAGTGGATAACATTCCATAGTGTTCAGAAATGATTCAAATAAGGTATTGGTTTAGGTGATAATGGATAATGTCAAAGTATTTTCCCACGCCTCTAAGAAATAGAAAGTTCAAGAGAAAAAGTATCTCACATATGATCTAGAATTAGAATATATGATCTTTAAATTGAAAATAAGGAAAAATTATCTCTATGGGGAGGCTTGTGAGAAATATATTGACCAAAAGAGCCTCAAATATATATATTCCCATAAATGTTCATAATATACACCAACTAATAATGTTAGTGTTAATCAAGGAATCTGACTTCTCAATTCAGTACTATCATACTAAAGTGAATAATGTGGAATATTATTTAATTATAAATTATAAAAAATATCATTTTTGATAATTGGGACATATCCAATTGTCTATGAATTGAAAAGGATATATCGAGAAATCCTAATGTAAGTAACATTATTAATCCTTTAATAAATGATTTCTCAACTGAATCTTCTAGAATGGTTTGAGGATTCTAAAAAGGATTATGTAAAAAATTCATCAAATAGTGTAAACCATTATAATATGTAAATATTTGGTGTTTAATGGAAACTATGTAGGGCTTCTGAGATTTGGGTAAATAGTATGTATTTTATCGAATACTATTTTATTGAGGGAACTATTGGATGATGAACATTGTAAGATATTATCTATTAACCTAGAAAGTTGAAAGATGTATGATGATCTCTCAGAGAACTGTTGGTTTGGAATCATGAAGATGATATTTCTAAATTTACATCAACGCTCCTGGTATTTTAAGAAGTGAATGATGAAAGATAGAAGTCTGATGAGATGATGCAATAATTACTCATAAAAACATGGAAATGGGAAATCATCACTGTGGACATTTTCATTGAACCTCCACAGACATCCAATAGAAATAATGCTATCTAAGTTATTTTGGATCATCTTACAAATTCATTACAGTTAAAAAGTATTCTAGAGGGTTTCTTAGTGGATCAACATGCAAGAATATACATCGGAGATGCAGTGTTGTTTAATTGAGTACCACTATCAATTTTGCCTAATCGTGATCCAAGGGTTACATTATTGTTTTAAAAAATTCTCCATCATTCTCCAAACACAGAAATAGAAATCATTAAATGTTATCAAATTGAAAATAATGGAATATCTGAGTGGAATATCCACAAAAACTTTGGTTATATTGAGATCATGATCAATTGAATTCAAAGGAGGAAAGGACCAACATGGTTATCTGTTCGAGTTCACTATCAACAATAGTTTCCACTCGATCATCCAAATATATCCACATAAGGTCCATTATGGGATGAGGTGATGAAAACTGATATGTTAGAATAATGTAAGAATAAAAACTTCTAGGTCCGGAAATGGTTGAGTAAATGATGGAGATGATTAAAATCATTCATTAAAACATAAATGTAGGTTAGATTCAACATAATATATATGTTGAGAATCACTGACAAGACCTAAAGGTTTATGTTGGAGACATGGTATTCATCTAAACATCACCATATAATAATGTTATGTTATTTGGTATTAAGTCCAAACTTAGTCAATGTACATCATCTATTTGGATATCCTCGATCACATTAGATTGTTTTACATTTGGCTATAACTACCACAAAACATATCACATGGAATTTAAGTATTCCATGTTACTCTCTTTAGAATGCACCTACCATGGCCCTCACATGTTTGAAATCCTAATGTTGTAAAATTAGATAATGACCATTCTTATGAGAAAAAATCGGAAAAAATGTTAGGTCGTAGATAAATTTTTTACAAAATAAGACAGTTACCCTAACCAATTTATTGTGTGGAAACCACAATTTGGAAGAAGATACATGGGAGAAAGATGAATTGATGAAGAGGAGTTAAAATTATCTTTTCTATTTTTGAAAAACAAAAATTCATGGTTGAATTTTTTATAATGTGGGTCAATTGTAACGATGTGAACTATTATAAATAAAATTACCATGGAATTTTAATTAAATGTATTATTATATAATATGTTAATATAAAACACATGATCTTATTTTCTCTTATTATTTAAATTTTATTTAAAATAAATATATGAATTATTTTCATTGATCCTATATCAATTTAATAGTGATCACATGATTAATATAAATATAGGTGTTTTAAAAAACTAATTTTCATAGACAGAGGAAGTGATGGCCTCAACCAATAGAACATTACCCATTAAATCCTATTTATGGGATCTTAAAAGTGAGTTATCATTTCGAATACATTCTTTGAAGAAAACAAAATCTGATATGAAACAATATATGCTTTAGATAAACTATTTATGAGATATATTAAAAGTCAACATGATCATGTCCCAAACCTTGTTCGTCTATCAGAACCTAGAAATCCCCATGATCGATCACCTAACACAAAGAAACATTTCTAGTTTATTAAAGGTGTATGTAACGAGAAAATAGAAATATGATTATGAATATAATTTTGTACAAAATAATGAATATATTTCCTCTCTATTATTTTTTACTTAATAAATGAGTTTTTTTATTCAATAAAACGAAAATACAATTTTTGGATACAAACAATATTCAATTAAAAATAATATTTTTAGGAATTAATTTATCATTGGAATAAATAATTAAAAATTATTATTAAATAACTTATATTAAATATAAAATATAATTTAAATTTTATGACCTAAAATTTAATTTTTAGAAGGGATCAAAAAATTGTTCATTTCCAAAACCAACAACATTAAAAAATGTCACTTTTCATTTTAGAAGTTAAAATAAAATATATAAAAACGATTTTTGATAAAATGAAAAATATCATTGGAATCTGAATATGGAAATTATCCAATTTTGATTTTTCCGATTTTTTTTTGAGATTTTCGAATGTTCATGAAGAAATTAAATTCCTTATAAATATACTATCTATTTTATGACATCATATTGACTAAAAATGGAAGAAATAAGCAATATAAATTTTTACTACAATAAAATAATAATTTTTACTTTAATATAAGGATATTTAATTATTATATTATTAAATTTTCAAATCATTTATGAATCTTCCAAGACTTATAATATATTTTGTAAATTTAAAATCATTTATTTAAGATTCTGACTCATTCCCAAATCTGAAAGGCTAATATATAATTTTTTTTATGAAATGTACTTAAAAATTGTAAAAACACCTCCCCTTCAAAAGTAACATCATGAAAAACCCATGGAATGGTTTATAGTTTTTGATATTTTAGGATTTAGAGGAGAATACCAAAATAATAAATAAATATCCCTCTTTTCATATATATTCCCACCCATTTTCCAAATTCCCTTCACTAAAACTCAATGGATAATGTCTTTACTATTACTTAAACAACCTAGAGTCATCCCAAATAACGTTATGATTTAATTAATCCCCTAACAATCATTTATAATTTCACACTCAAGTATGGGATGTTTTAATCTATTATTTTATCTTTCAGTCCTTTTATGTAATGTATTTTAGTTTTTATTTTATTTTGATCAAATGTGACATTACATGATCCTATTAAATAAAATTTTTTATATAAAAGATGATATCTTCCTTTCATGCTCAATAATCCTCCGTTCATCCATTTTATATACTAATTACAATACTGACATTTTATAATGATTCTTTTATCTATTCATGTTTTTTTATTACCTTATACCTTTTATTTCCATGTTTATAATGATAGGAGTTGATATTACCGATCCCTATTAATGAGAATTTTACATCCAAATAATGAGAGTCTTCTTTCGCTCACATTAACAATTTTTTTTAATTTTTATGTACCAAAATTATGTTATCAAAATTTTATAATGATTTCAATGCGAAAATAAAATATGTATTAAACACCATAACAATTTTTCTATCAAGGGTATTAACATTTATGAATGTAAACATATTTACTGGGGATTTACATGTATAAAATAAACACTTATTGAATCATGGATTAAATTAATATGATGAATGAATTCATGTCATTTGATCTATGTGGAACACTTAAGATTGAAAGCAAAATTATTATTATTGATACACCCAAATGATGCTCCAATGAAATGCGTAATTTTTTGTATCATGATATTTTATGTTTGGATAAGGGTTTACATGATTCCATAATGTGAAATTTTCCACCATAAAGTATTTTTGATTTATACAAGACCAATGTTGATGATTTTGTAGTCTATATTGTTGTAACAATTCCCATTTTATGATTATCATTCTATATAAAGACTTATTATTAATTTATCAATTGATTCTAATTTATATTCCGATTGTCTAAATTGTATCAGTTATACAATGTTTAATCCCCTACTTGGACTTATATTTCACACCTTCCTTATGTATTTACCCTTCTAATCATATGCAGTTTTTTTTTCAAATGAGTATTCTGAGAATGTTAAGTAAGTATTAAATAAAACATGTTAATGATGTTTTTATTAATTTGGCATAATCACATTAACAAGATGTTTTATTATAAAGATAATTCCCAAATACACTATACTCAGCAATATTTTTTGTCTTAATAAATATAACTATTTTCATAACATGTAACTATTAAAAAGAGACAATATATGTCACATGAATAAACATTTATTTTCCTCAAATGAATGAAAGGTCTCAAAAATTTACCTTAATTGTTAATGTGGTTTCTTAAGTCTTTTAATTTTATAGATTCTATAATTTTGTTATTTTCATATGAGAATTATATATTGTGTTATTTGAATTTATAATTGATATATGATGACAAAAATAAATTAAATGGGGGATATTAAATATTATAGTTCAATTATTTGAGGATTATATAAGAAGAAAATAATAAATTAGAAAAAATAAAATTTGATAAGGATGATTTTAATGTTATCATATTTTATTGATATTTTAAGGTTATTTGACATTCCATTTATTTGTAGTAAATGTTCTTGATTTGTAATAACAATTTTGATAGGCCGTTTACGCATCATGCATATTAAATGATGTTTTATTATGATTCAAAAGAAGTTCTATGAGGTAAATTCATAATTTGAGAATATACTGATTTTATATCCATATATATGTAATAAATGATTCAATACCAAAGAGAGAAAAAAATTAAATCATGTATGAACCCCCTTATATGCATAAGCAATGATTTTGATGCACATTAAAAGTGATTTATGATCCATGATGATAAATAAAGATTAATTTTGATATATATGAGGTTATGGATTTTGGAATTGATATTTATTTATTTGAATGATATTTTTTACAGTAATGTAATTTTATTGAGAGAATCAATTCTTCCATATTTATATAATATTATTTTCGTGATACATATTCTTTTTCAACCAAAACATACATTAATAATAAATCATGGATATATTTCAAATTTTGAAAGTAGAATTATCTTTCATATCATAATTTTTTTACAAAAAGTTTATATACAATATAATTTTTATTATATATGAAATATTATTTTCCAAAATTTATACTGATGGATGTTTTCAATAAGGAAATTCCAGATAACCAATGGAATGGTGTGGTGATGTAATTTTATTTTTATATTATGATACAAATACTATAAAGAGATTAAAATTGATTTATTTTAAATTTACACCCTAGTGATTTGTATCATTTTGTTATTCAAAAGTATTTATATACAAAATAATGAATGTTTTATGATATTTTCTGGTATTTAAAATGAGAAAAAAATCTCAAAAACAATACAACTCTAAAAAGAATTATAATTTAATTTTTTTATTATATGTAAACCATATATCCATGTATTTTAATTATAATATAAAATTAATGAAATGTATGTTTTGAAATTAATGTTGACTTAATGGAATAAGAACCCGTTGAATTATTAATTGGATCAATATGAGGACTATCATAGGGTTAAAATAAATTTTAAAAACCTTTTTTATTATTATATTGTATGAAATTTATGAATTTTACAAATATTATAAACATCAATGATACATAATAAATGGGTAATATATTTTTTTTATCATGAGTGAATTGTAACAAAAAAATCTATATATAAATAGATAAATAGATAATAAAAATTAAGAGAGTTGTAGAATGAATAATATTTTAAGATCTCAATAATTTATTGAATAAATTTTTAGACTCACAAAAATAATTGATTTTGTAAGAAGTAAAAAATATTGATTAACCTATGTTAAAAACTGAATATTATAGGTCAATGTCTATAAGGAGGATTAAATATTTAATTTTAAGTATCAATAAAATTTAATGAGTAATATCATCATGATTATTTACTAAGGAAACCTATATTTTGATATGATCATTCTCACACTCTACAAATTACATGAAATTTCTAGGGGTATTCAATTATACCCCTATGATATTGAGTGGTGTTGGAAAAAACACAGTTTTTGGTATTATACATACCTACCAATTGTACTGAACCCAATTAAATTTATGTTTTACTTATCTTATTTTGTTTTCCATATCATCTGTTATGAATGAGATTCATATTATATGTAGATAACGTCCTATATTATTACAAAATATGTCTTCAATTGATTAAAATATTAAAATAATGTATTATATATTAACCCCTAGTTGTGAGATCATTCCTCAGATACATTTGATTGAGTTGATCAAAATATTTAAGGAAATAATGGGACATTAGATCCAAAAGATATATAACAATGAATAATAATAAATATCCTTTGATACCACCCCATAATAAAATATATAATTATATAAAAATTGAGTCATGATAAATCATTGGTCACAAGAACTCTAGCATTTGTATAATGATATTCCAATTTTTAGATAATCTTATTTCATCATGATGTTGATTATTTCATTCTATTGCATAGTGTTAGAAATAATTCACAATGGTAATGAGTTTTTATGTTTATTACCCACCCTTATTGTCATTTGAATAATCCATGGTGTGCATTGGATGCCACTCAATTACTGGAATTCCTTTTTAATAAAATAAAATATGCAATGGAAATAGATTATGGACATGACCATTACATATTATATATTTACATTATATACAAAAATTAAATTAATCTCCACATCAAATTAAAATATATCTCCCAAATTGAGAAAAACTATTGATAAATTATCTCTTCCTGAACCCTAGCCAAAATATCACTAGAATCGTTGTGTGGTTATCATAGTGTTCCACTTTTATTTTATAACATAATCATGATTATTGGAGTCATCATAAATATAAATTATAAGACATTTAAATATTATGTATCCTCAAAAATGGAATTATTGGGGGAATCATCAAATAGATTCTTAAATATTAATAATATATCTTTTATATTTTCAAATACTCATAGGTGTATTCAATTAATAGATATACTGTTAACACTAAACTCATTATAAAATCCCATGGTTCAGCCCATTGATACTCCTCAGCCGCTCCACTTTATTCCTAGATTATTTATGCAATGTTCATTCTATAACATTATCCTTTTCTCCAAGTACCCATTTTGAAATGGAAAAGAATGTCAGTTTTCCCCTAAAATCCAAGTCAACCAATGATTTCATTATTTTTAATTATTTTCCAAATTGATCATTTTACACTATCTTCCCTATGATAACTTCTCCAGGTCATCAACATAGTATTTTATATAAATTCAATTAATTACAATCATCCTCTTTATGGGTACTTATAATGGTTAGCAAGATAAAGTATCTTATTAAAAATAGTATTTTTTGGACTCCCATTAGAGTACCACTACTACTCAATTAGTTAGTTCCGTAATTTATAAGTTTTCTCATATTTACTAGTCATATAGAAAGACAATGATATCTAAAATGACCAATATAATTAAGATAATGTAATACAAAAATAAAAATTTCATTTTGGTCTGCCAAAAATTAATCTTTTCGTATTCCTAATGAAATGGTTGGGTCTCTATAAAAAAATATTCTTTCAATTGTTTTCCACTCTCCTCAAAAAATACTCAGACACATCTATGATAACATTTTCAACAAATATATCTTGAATTTTCAATCAAAATATATGAAATTGATAAATTAATAAACTATTATTTTCCCATATTCAATTTATTGGATTTATAATCACCACACCATATAATATAATGAAATTTATGGGATAAATATAACTATAAGTTTAAATATAATAATTATTGTGACTATGTATCAAATTTGAGAAACTAAAACCATACATATTTCCATTTTTATTCATGGGTGTTCTTCAAACACAAATAGTCAACTACAAATTTCATAAATTCATTTTAAAATATTAGTAATGATAAAATTTTTGTTATATATTCTCTAGGTGATGAATCTTATAATTGTAAATCTTGATTTTTTATTCCAATATTTTATGATATTGGTTTATTTTTTACCCTAATAAAAATTAATTTTTTAAGACAGAACATATTATTGGTCTCTAATATTTAAATATCGAAATCACATCACCATAATTTTGGTACTATTAATATTAGTGAATCATTAAATATATATATATATTTCATGTGAATTTTATAACTATTTGAAATTTTACTATATTTTATTATTACTAGACTCTACCAAGTCTATGAAAATATATATATCATTTCACCATTATTCTTTCTTAGTCAAACACTCCAATAATTTTTTTGTAAACAAATATCTATTTAAAGAATAGAACACAAGAATTCATTCAATGATATTACCATTATATATTATTATAATTTCATCATGATGGGATGATTTTATTCTACGAGATATATTTATAAAAATAGGAAATAGAATGTATTTACATGGTCTACCAATATTTACAATAAGGTAGATGATCTATGATGTGTACTGGTTGTGTCTCAATTTACCTATTTATTATTTGTTATCCAAAATAAAAAGAAATGTACATATAATATAGTCATGAACATTGAATAAACAAAATTAACATCTTACTAAATTAATAAATAATATCCACATAAAAATAGTATATATACCACAAATTTATATCATGTGTCAATCCATTTCATAATATTTAACCCTAAAAATATTTTTCAAGAATGGTTGAATGGTTATTCAATTGTTTCCCTAACATTTTATAATATATAAATGATTTTAGGAATCATCTTAAAAAAAATTGAAACATTTTCATAGTTGGTTTCCTTGATAAGGGCCTTTTGTAGGTGACATAAAATATGTTATAAAATATTAATAAAATATCATTTATTTTTCCTTGTAATATTATTCTGATTGAATTTAATGATATTATTTTAATAGTAAACACATTATGAAATCCAATGGTACTCCCCATTGATACTCTTTAACAACTCCACATTATTCCTTGATTCATAACTCTATTTTCATTGTATCTCTTCATCATTTTCATTATGATTCCAATCTTAAATAAAATAGAATAACATGTCAGTACTCTATTTCATGTTATCTAAAAATTTTATCGTTATGAAATTTGGTAAAAATAATCATTTGAAACTATCATCAATATTATTATTTATCCATCTCGAAAAAAGACTATCTGTGGTAAATTCTTATAACAATATTAAACCTCATTATTTGAATTACTATAGGTGACCATGATATAGAATTTAGTAAAATACCTTTGTTGGTCCTCCCATTGAAAAAATTCCTTAACACCATTAGTTAAATCTATAATTTAATTTATTTTTTCTATTTCCAAACCACATTATAAGACCAAGATATCTAAAAGGACCACTACAATTAACATCATATAATAAAACATTAAAAACCGATCTTTTAAACAAAAAAAGTCATATTTTCACATTTCTAATAAAATGGGATGAGTATATATAAAAATGGCATTCATTTTATCCCTCAACTCTTGAAATACTCAAACACCTCTATGATAGTTTTTTCAATAAAAATATAATAATTATTCCTAAAAAACATATGGATTTATTAACTCATTGAAAAAATTCGTTCTACATTATCCATTCATAGGGTTTATAAGCACTAAAACATAGAATGAAATTTCATTTTGGGAGTACATTGACTCTTGGTGTAATTATTATCAATATAGTTACTATGAATTAATTTTTAGAAACTCACAGCTCCCCTATTTTCATTTTACACCATGGGATTTCATTAAATAGTAATGACCATATAATCAATTAATCATAATTGGATTTTAAACAATTAATAACGATGTGAATATTTTATTACATTCTTTGGGTGATGAAACAATTCATTGGGAATTCAAATATTTTATTAAAAAAATTTAATATAATTTTCAATTTGATACCTTAATAAAACGAATTATAATATGAATCTATATATTATTGGTCTATAATACTGAAATATGAAAATAATTGCTTCATAATATTAATTGTAGGAGACCTAGTGAAACCATAACCTGATATCTATTTTCCATAAGAATTCTATAGCTATATCAATGAAATGGTTAAGATCACATTTCTCAAATTGATTATGTATTTTAACTGAAAAAATTAAATGTAAAATATTTATTTATGGTTGATAGATTTTCACCGACTTTTTTTCTATAATTAGATTCAATCTTTTAAATAATTTCAATTGATATAACATTTCTCGTAAAAGCTAAAATTATATGACTTTCCATTAATAGGTACTTATAAATAATTTTCAATAAATAATATATCACTAAAATTTATTATAGAATTTTTTAAATATTTATTAATGAATATTTAATTCTAATTAATTAATTACAGTATATACCAGATAAAATATTTTAACATGGATGGATTGAATGTCAACACAAATACTTCTACGATAATGAAAAAGTAAGTAGTAACCATCAAGACATATTATAAATATTTTCATTATCTTAAAATAATAATACTTTCTTATAGTATAAGAAAAAGATATGGTATATTATAATGATTCATCCTCTAAATATATATAAAATGGTGTATATGATTTATTGTCTAAATTGTCATCTTTTATATAGTATATTATTTGTGAATTAATCCATGATATATTGTTAGAATATTTTATATTAAATAAGAAAAATCAAATGAGTAAAAATGAGTTAGAATAAACATAACACCACATGTAGAAATTATATAACAATATAAAATCATTTATTAAGGTAAGTGATCATCTCATGGACCACATCAAAATCAATGATATGTTTTTTTTCATGAATTCCTTTATTGTTAATTTTTATCCAAAACCTAAACATGTTTAGAAAGTGATGTTATGAAATTGAAAAGTTATTTAATTGATTATTTTTTCTTTTATAATTAATTTACTAGAATATAATTAATATAATAAAAATATTATCAAAAAGTTATTTTATTCAATGATGTAAATTATGTTATTATTTTACATAAATGATTTTATATAATTATTATATAATTATACATCTTATATACAAAACCATTCAATTAAATAATTAAAAATATTATATAGTGTTAATTTTATATAATTTAACATAATTATTTTACTTTCAATGCATGATGGTGAAAAAAACATATACTCAAAGAGTGAACATTTATAATATGAGTTCAGTAATAAAATATATATTAAAAAATATAGAACATGAAGAATATATTATTGAAAAATATTTTCTTTTTATATGATGATGTATATTTATTTGAACTATAAATTATCACATACGTAAAAATTTATTCGTTATATCAGATAAAATTTATTATTAAATTTCTTCTATAAATTTATTTCAGTGAGAATAATTTATATAGAATATTAATAACGGATGATTTTATAGTAAAATAAATTTTTCCTTCATGAATTTCCGTTATTTCGTCACAATAATGGTCACAATTAATGATTTCTATTTTACAATATATTATCATGTTATTATAGAAATGTTAAAATAATTAATATGTAATATATATTTAACTAAATGTAATTAGTTCAATATGTATAATATAATTTAAAATCATCGTGTAGAAGATAAAATTTTATATTTTTTCATTTTTGGTTTTTTTGGTTTTTGCAAATGATGTGGAGATTTAATTTTTGAACATTTTTGAAATTATAATTAACTAAAAACAATACATCATGTTTTTGGAATGTATATCATTGTTAGTTATTAATGTGGATGATTAGGGTATGGTTTTTATGGTTATTATAATCAATTGGTATTAAACAAAACTTATTACATAATGTAATAAAATTATACATATTTATTCCATCCCAAATATAAATACAGTTTATAATTTTAGAGGGATTGGTTATAATTAATTCATTACAAAACTATATTTTAAAATTTTAAATCATCTTATCAGCATCAATTATTTCAAAATATATATCTTCTAAAAATACACATCTTTTTTTTAATAAAAATATTCATAAATAACTAAGTGACCTCATATATATTCTTACCCATCGTTAAAGCCTCTAAAAAATATTTTAATATTTTGGAATAAGAAAAAATATGTGAAATTGAAATAAATAGAAGATATTCATTAGTCCAATTAAATTCATGAAAAACAATAAATGTTTCACACTTACCATAAAATGCATTGACATATAAAATAAATTATTTTCACAAGGAAAGTAAAAATAATATCTCAGTGAAAAAATTAAAACCCCTTACAGGCATATGAAATACCCATTTAAAATAAAAGATCATTATATTCATAAATAATTCCAATAATAACTAAAAAAGATAAATCAATAATATAAATCACAATGTTTTTCACCCTCTATATTTCCGACAATGACAAATAAAATTTCCCATTACATTGATGATCGATAATGGGGCTCAGTTTTCGTATAATATATATTAGGAACACACATATTCCATTTAAATATACGATCTCAACCTATTATATAGGTTAAATCGACATTAATTTTCACATATATAATCCTACAAAACAATGTCATGAAAAAAACATTTCTTTCTATTTAATTATTATCATAAAACCATTTAAAACGGCTACTAAATACTTATTTCAAATGTATTCATGTGGGGAAATACCCTTTCCTTATAAATTTTTTTTGAGAGATAAGAAACCAATATTAAAGGTAAATAAGTATTTTCATTGAGGAGAATATGATACCATGTAACTAATGCCAAAAATTTAATAATTATTTTGGAATCTAGAAATGTTATTGTTAATGTATATGTTAAAATTTGAAATTATCATTTCATTAAAAAATAATATGTACAAAATATGAAAATTGAATCATTTTAAAAACTGTTGAATGTTATAAAAGTGGACCAAATTGTATTTTACAATTATTTGACATCAATATAAATTGAAACAAATTAATAAAATTATGAATATTGAAATAAAATGGGTTGATTTAATTAAAAATCAATCAAACAATTAAAATTATTGTTTTAAAGTAATTTAAATAGTTAAAAACCATATGAATAATCATTTGGAAACAATTATACACAAAGTAAAAAGTAGCTAAATTTTTTTGTTCATAACCATTCTAAAATAAATATAATTTTAATTTAAACGTTTAAATGATAATGGCCATAGAAGAAAGAAGTTTCCTAAGGGAAACATTAATAAATGATTTTTATATGAATGTATCTTACATTGATTCAGACTCATCACGTACATTATTTATTATCATAAATAGTATATTATTGGTTTTTTATGAATATTTTCATGTATATTATGCCGTTAATTTTATTTTTTGAAATTTATATATTCATTTTCATAATCAATTATGTCTTTGATGGGTTTTTATAATATTTGGCTCATATATCAATAATTTTTTTAGTTGGAAGACTGATGTAAATGATTTCATTCTATATTAAAATTTTAAATCATAATAATACCATAAATATAATTTTTTTATATCTATTATTCTTTAAAAAAATTATGATGAATAACAAAAATTAATTATGTTATATTCATAAAATGGTTAGGTCATATATATTCGTTAATGAAAATTAAATTATTCAATGGATATTATAATAAGATGGTGAATAATGTTTTTTCTAGATTGATATTCATATAATAAATAAAATAATTTTTCATTAAACACAAATATATATATATATATTTTTGTGTGTGTGTGTACCATCTGGTTTTATGGAAATTAAAAAATAATGACACCAATTTGGGGACGTGGAAGTCCACACACACAGAAATGGAATTATCATTTTTTTAGTTAATGTATTGTTATCAGAATAGTTGCTAAAATAAAATTTCAGAATCATAATTATGAAATTAATATCACATATATAAAAAATAAATCATTTATCATATCAATCTATGATATTTAGTGTTAGAAAATTATTTACCTCGGTTTTTGTAGTTGTAGTCCTATGAAAAATATGAACCAAGTTTCTATTAACCATTTGTTGGAATATGAGATGGATGTATGTAATTAAATTAACATAATAACACACAAACAAACACACACACACACATATATATATATATGTGAATCATTTATTATTAATTCGTCATGATTAAAAAAAAATTAATGAGTTATATGTAGAAATGAAAAGAAAATAACTAATTAATAGTTATAATTGTTCTTCGAACAATTGCTTAATTTTTAAACAAAGATTATTCATATATAAGATTATTAATCATACAATGGTCTCTTTGAAATTTTTATAGATGTTATTACTATTTTTATGATATTATTTAATGATTTTTTTAATTTATATGGAAAATATGATACGAGGATCCCTTTTATAAAAGGGGAGCGGGGATCTATTGGAATATCTTAAAGAATTTATTTAATATAAGTGAATTTTCATTTAAAAATTGTTGAAAATTGAAAATATATTATTATAAATTGATTATTATTATAAATTATCTCATCCAATAATAATTGGATAATTATACGTGATTCATTAACCAATATCATTTCATTAAAATATGTGTTAACCCTTTTGAAAATTTCTACAGTATTGAGTATTTTAAAATTTAGATGTATAGAAGGATAATATAAATGAAAATTAATGAATAAGTCTACCATTGATTATATTTTGAACCATATCACAATAAATGATTTTGGAATAATATATTTTGGAATTTTAAATCATTTAATAAAATTTCATTTATTATAAAATAACATTAATATCATTTTTGGAACAATTCAATTAATTTTACTGATAAAACATCAAGAGGAAAATGTATCTAAAATTATATACCTTAAAGCCTAATAATATATCATTTTAATAAATTAATTTCAATTATAAAATTTTTTCAATCCATTGAAATTAATTTTTATTTAAAATCATTCATTTATTTTAATTTACAATTAACTGAATAAATTATGTATATGTGTTACATGAGAGTCAAATTTAATTAATTAATAAATAAATATTAAAAATAAAAAATAAATTATTTTAAAAACATGTATATTTTAAATCAATATTTATAACCAAACATATCTTATTTTTATCTTTATGTTTGATATTTATTTATTATAAAAAGAAATAATTTCATAATTTTCATTAAATAAAATTATATAACGTAGTAGATCATGTACATATGAAAAAATGGTGTTATATTATAATTTAAATTATTATGGTCAAAACATAATCCTCCAGTAACAGTAATATGTTTTTTAGTTATTCTTTCAAGCCATTATCACATTTTTAACCCATAATTAACTGAGTTCTCGTTAATTATGGTAATAAAGTTTAGAATTATTACTATAATCACTAAAAAAATATGTAAAATAATTACCAAATTTATATATATATCAAATCCAAATATATAATCCATTTTTCATGATTATAATCATAGAATTGGATGAATTTAATTTTTAATAAGAATTCATAAAATCTTCCAAAAATATTGTTTCTAGAAAATATGGATTTTTATGTATAAAATTATATTATAAAAAATTAATAGATAAATAATATTCCAATGAACATTGTTTTATTATAAATAATATTTTAGATTGAAAATTAAATTTAAAATATTTATAATAAAAATGAAGCATTGAAATTGTTTGGAAAAAACCACTATAAAAATAATTAGTTTATCCTATTCACAAGAAAATTGTTCTTTTATAATTATAATTCACATCTATATAATATTGTAATTATTATTTTTTTAAAAATAAATACGTTTAAAAATTACCATTTCTAAAATTTATGAAAAAATTATTATCATATACACTCACAAGAAGAAATAAAAATCATTTATAATGTATTTTTTTCCTGACGTATACAATGACAGTTTAAAAAATTAATATTTTTATATTTTTATAATTTATCAGTATTTTTATTGATATATATATATATATATATCATAGCATTTTTCATGCTAGCCAATAAAATTGATATATATTGAATATCATTTTTTAATAATTTATTCCATTTCCTATCAACCAACTCTATTGATATATATTAAATATCATATTTAAATAATAATATTTCATTGTTTGTTTTCGCTTGGTGTTTCATGTAATATATTCTAAAAATCATAATTTGTCAAAAAATATCAATGTGGTTTATTCTCTCCCTAAAAAAATAAAAAATTTATTCATCAATATTTATATTTCTCACATGAATCAGTGGGTTTCGATCTAAAAAAACACCATTCAAATCCAACTTTGTTAAAACTACTAACAAAACATCATCTATAATGGGGGTGATATAACATAGTTGAGTAATCTAGTATAACACATCATTAGGTTTTTTAAAATGAATTAACAAATATCATGTGATTATATTGATATGAATGAAGATAATATAGTCAAAATAATATAGGATAGTGATATAGATATATTTTTACATGAAATTGAATGACCATGAGAATGTTAATGGCCCCATAACGATAAATGAACGAGGTTTGAAACTGACTAATAATTTTTCCCAAATAAAGTCTATAAGATCACATTATTCTTTCCGGATCCTTTTCCTTTTTTGATTAATTTTATTATAATATTCAATATAAAAATTTTATATAATCAATTTAAAATAATTATTTAATTCATTAATTTATTTCAGCCATAAAATTATTTTTTATCCAATAACTGTGTATTCTATAACAACTGTTTTAGATGGAATAACAATAATAAACATCCCATATATGAAAAAATCTACAAAATGGAATATAATATATTTCTACAAATAATTATACATTTACAATTACTATAATGGTCATAAAAATATAAAATTATTCAAAAAAATAATAAACCATTATACGATGACAATAAAAAATAATCACAAAAATAAAATATAGTTATTGTAAATTCAAACCAAATCATTATATGAAAGAGTATACAAAAAATTCATAAAAAAAAATCCATAATAATATTGAATCCCTGATATTAGAATGATTTGATAACAGTTTCTCGAAATATTTATCTCGATATAACATCACTAAATCTTATAGAGTGATGTACAAAAAATTAACATTACATATTCATATCATCTCAATAATATGTAAATCTTTTCCATAAACTACCCAACTCACCATAAAACCTAATTAATATCATGTATTTCTCTAAAATATTGTTTAAACATTATTCATCAATTAAATTCCCAACTAACAAAACATATTTTAATTTAAATTATTATTACATGTTTCCCAAAATTTTAACTTCATATGAAATAAAGGTAGTTAATTAATAAAAAAATTCACCATTAAAAATGAATTTAATATTTATGAAAAAACCTATGATCCAAAATTCCCCAAAATAATAATCTATAAAATAATAACATGGATAAAAAGTAATTTTGCACAATATATGACATCAGGTAGGCCGTTTGAATGTATTACACCATTATCACAGACTGAATTTAGTTTCATGACACATGGACTTTACATATATCCTAGGATGTACTCTTTATTAATATAATATTAATATAATTAGTAAATGTTTTCCAAAAATATCATAAACAACCTTAAATATATCACTATTTATCAAATCACTTTAATTATCTATGGTTTTCTATAGAGATTATTTTTAGGAAAAAATCAAATTGATTATCATTTCAATATCATCTAGGACACACATTTTATTATTTACACATTTACCTAATGCCTTCATTGAGTTTCTCTAAACAAATTACACAAATTTTCTACACCAGTTTTAAAATTCATTGACTTTTCCATCAGATATTTCCAATTTTTTTTAAAATATACTATATATTAATAATTATATATTTAGATATTCTATAATTGTTTTGAATATATAATAATATCATTTGATTAATACATCCATCGTTATAATTTCTTTTTAAAACATTAACCATTACTTTTTATGATTTAAAAATTATTTATTCATAAATGTAAATGAAAAAAATTCATAATGATTTATAAATATAAAATCTATAGGTATTTATACATAGACTATAAGAATATATTTCATTCCATTTATCTAGTCATTGTGTTTTACTTTTTTTGTGCTCCTATTCCCTTTTACTTCCTGAATGATGTCTATATATGAAAAAAATACGCATGTCCTTAGAAGTAATTAAAATGATGAATGGTATGGATGATATGATATTTTAAAAATAAAATAAAAATAATCACCATGATCTATATTAAATTTAATGAAATTAAATTCTATTGGATTGATCAATGAGTTTATTACATGTGATGTGGGTGTTTCAATAGAATACATAATTCATTTTATAATTTTTTCCCATGATATTGATAAATATGTCATATATTAGGGGTTAGAATATTTTTTAAGCTCATTATCCATTCCTATTGATAATAAATTATTAATATTTAGTGATGAAAAAAATTAAAAATTATATTATAAATTCCATTTTTAATTGAAAATTTTCTTTGAAAATTCATAACCCATAGAAATTCTATAAAAAAATAAACATCAATTTTAAAATAGTTACCATAATAATTAAACTCTAAAGAATGTTTTATCATCACATGTTATCTTATACCTTTCATATTTTATCCTCAACATTATAAAAACAATCATTTTAAATCATCCTTCATGTTAAACCTAGGAGTTTCATATACCATACCCAATTAAACATATCACAAAGTATCATTATTGAAAATAAATTCCAATCAAAAAACAATATAAATATATGTATATACCTCTAATAATTTCATTTAATTTTAAAAAAATATACAATTGAGGGTTCTATAATTAATATAGAACCAAAATCAATAAATATATATAAACCATTACACCTATACTAATTATATTTGTGTATCATTGAACATGACATATTATAATGACTTTACATTAAAATTTAGCTTAATGAATTACTGAATATCATTATGGTTCAATTTTTATATTTTTTAGGTAATAAATAATATACAATAAAACAAATATATTATAATGTTGATACTTATGAGTAGTATCCATTTTTTTAAAAAATATAAAACATTTAAATAAAAAATCAGTTATTTCATAATTTTTATAATTTCACTAATACTTATTATTTATTCAATCCCTTATATAATAAATGTATTAAAAATATTAAAATAAATTTTTGAAGTAGAATATAAAAGAAAGAAATATTAAAATATAAACCAATTAATATAATGAAATAAATTAAAAATAAAAAATAACCCTTTTTATAAAATTCATTGATAGTAGGAAATAAATAATTTAAAATTCTAAAAAAATATTTTTAATAATGAAAAACATAAAAAACAATAACATGAAAATTAAAACATGTTTTTTTAATCATATAGAATTATATTTATAACCCTCATTATAAATTTCTTGATACCAATTCAGTACATAGGAGAAACAAAAAAGGTTAACTCACTCTTTCCTACCTATAATGGAAAGGAACATCACACAATGCATTAAAGAGTTATAATGTGGATCACCCATTGTAAATTAAATATAGGGATGACATATATTAATTACATATAATATGTGTTATCCATTCATATATGTTGAATGGAGATGACACATTCTCATATATAATGCTCATGTACCATGTCTTGAATAAAAAATTCATTCATCCATATTTTTATAAAATGACTACTGCGAAATAATTATAAAACAATATTAAAACATATTAATATTTTTAAATACGCATTACATTTAAAAAGCATCTTCAAAAAAATATATTTTTTAACACCTATAAATTCAAATATAATACATTATTTTTGGAGAGTATATACGATATGCGATACTAAGAATAAAAGAAAATGAAACACCAATAAATATTATTACATATTTATTATAAAAAACTAAAATATCTAAAATAGAGTGAACTATATGAAAAAATAATATTATCTTTGACTACATGAAAAACTCATTTTTCTTTCATTACATGTAACCCTCATTTTAGTTTCCATTTCAAACACTATCAAGTATTACTAATCTGTTATATATTATTAATATTCATATGAAAATTATATCACAGCTGTTTCATTGTTGGATTTGAATAATATTAACTGATTAATGGAAATATATATTTTATTCACATTTATTATCTATCTATTGATTATTCATATAATTATAATCATTTAAAAAAATAATTAACATTTTTAGAAAACTATATCTTTTTTAAGAAAACTATTTAGTCTTTAATGGCATTGTTAATTTAAAATAAATTTTCATATATTAATTAAAATTGGATTTATAAAAGAAATATAATTTTGGAAATAAGAATATCAAAATTTTCATTGGGTTACATTATTGGATTTGTCCATAATGTGACATGTTTCAGTCACTAGTGTTATAAGTGGAATTTATACTGAAAACTACATTTTAATTTACATAAATTATATTGATAAATAATATTTTTAATTGTATATAAAAAATGTATATATATTTTAAATCAATTTATACAATTTATATCATTAAAATCATTTTCATATAGAATTTTGACAAAAAATAATGGTATTCTTTGGGGGCATTTCCCATTGAAAAACTACATCCTCATCACATCTATGGGATTAATTTAAAATTACAAAATAACTCTTATATGAATAGTATCTGGAAAAATTGATTCTATATTTGGAATAATAATTATTTATAATTGACAATAATTTTAAATTTTGTTGTGAAACAAATGACAACTGGAAGCATTAAAAATTAATTGTTGCGGTTAGGGTAAAAAAGTATATGGTGTGAGATAAAACTAAATGGATAATGGGTAAAATGAAATTCCAACACTTAAAAATTGTATTTTTTATAATTATTTCAATAAAACACATCCCATATGGGAACATTTTTACATTTTAACCCGTTTTCATGTAAATCGCATTATGATTTTTGATTCTATTGGGAAAATTTCATGTAATTTCATAGGGGGTTCGGTTTCCCCAATATAAATGGGAACTCCCTCTCCTCACTTCATAAATCATATAAATCTATTTATATTAAAATAAAACTACACTATTCAATAGAAAATGGAATTTCAAAAATTTTATTTCTTATTAATGTCTTATAAGACCATCTCTAATTTCCTTAAGGGGATATCTAATGGATGTTTCTCTTTAAAGAAGCGATTATCATAACAAATATATTTAATTTTCATTATTAATTTTTTAAGATAAATTACTCATAAAATGTAAATTATAATGAAAATGATATCTCTCATATACTATTATGTTATATATTTTACACCTAAGAAATTATCCATCTCCTCATCCATCAATGGGTTATGAAATAACCATTTATGTGTTTGATAGACTACATTCTCAAGAACTGATGTCCTTCATTTTTCCATTAATGCCTCTCACAGTTCATATACTGATGAATTTTCCAAATTTATGTCATATTTATCATATTATTATACTTATTAAATTATAATATGATATATACCTTTTTACATTCTTTGGAGTTTAATATAAGATATCATCTCCTATGTGTATAACAGAATACCAATTTGTAAACCTATGTGATTAAATTTTTTAATATGATTTAAATGGAATGTAATAAGGATCATATTAAAGAATATATATGATATATATGAAATTTTATTAATTATGGATATATAATATTTTTCACCAACTACCACACCCTTTAATATATTAAGGGAATGAAATCATTGATAATGATTTTTTACGCCTTCCAGCTCCATGAAGTGATACAATTAATTTTAAATGTTAATCATTAATAAGTTGTTTAAAAAAAATTAAATTGATTAGACATGATATTTATAAAATTAATATAATTTTGGGTATTATAGGATTATATAATATAAAAATGAATAATTAATTTCACGACTAATGATCCATGGTAAAATATTTCAATTCACACCCCAAATAATTAAAAAACAAATATTATTTAAAAAAACATGTGGTAAAATGTTATTAATGGGTAATATATGATATTATAAATAATTATACAGTTCTTTTATAAATGTTACCTTTTTAATAAATCTATACTGTACATTAGATCTCAATTTCCCAAAAAGAAGCGTGTTGTATGGTAAATCTTAACTTCATTTCAAATAATTGGGTTTCAAATTTATTTTTTTGATTATTTCATTATTGGATTATGTGTATATTTATATGTAATTATCTTATATTGTACATCCAATTTTTTGTCTATATATTGTTTTTAAAAAATAATTTATTTTTTTAATAACTCTAACATCAATGAAATTTTAATTTTAATGCATTATATCATAATGTTATTCTAATCGAGATTGTATACTCACGAATTACACATGAAAGAAATTATTTTACATTTCATAATAAACACTTTTAATATTATGATAATTATCATATTCAAAATATTTAAAAAAATTACATTTTTATGCTTTTTGTGTAGTTAAATAAATTTATTTTTTATAAATAAAACCTCACTTCATTTCCCTCATTATTCGAAAATAATTTTTCATCACAAAAATTATTTTAGAAAATTGATTAATGAATTTATTTATCCTCTTATAATTATTTATTAAAATTTTTTTAATCCTTTTATATTTCCAAAAATATATTCAAACAAAATCATATGTTGTTTCCAAAAAAATTATTGTTTTTTATTTTAAAAAATATGGATGGAATATTTTTTTTTCTGAAAAACTAAATTTCAAAAACTTTTTAATGTTATAATGGAAGGATATTTTTATCTTATAAGGAATATACATTATTACCCACCCACAAAATCACCATTTAATTAAATATTCCATTTATAGTTTACAATGATAAGTTTTAAAGAAAATTTTTCCTTCAATTTTTTGTAATTTTATGATTTAATATCTATTTTATGATAATATTATTTTAATATAAATTCATTATTATAAAAATTTATATTTAAACGAAAAGGATATTTTTCTCTTGATTAATTTAATTATTTAATTTTTTATTAATATTTATCAATTCATATATCCCTTTATTCTTAATTAATTATGTATATATTGTAACGATATCATCTTTAAATATCATTTAGATTTTTAATATCATTTTGATATTGTAATTTATTGAAATTCACTTCCTTGATTAATTTTTGTAGTCATTAAAATTTATTTGAGTTATTGAAATTCCCATGGAAATTAATTTTCTCATAAATTTAAATATTATTTATCTTGTTTTTTCATTATTTCCATAACCATATTCCAATTTTACTTATAATTTTTACATATATTGTTATTTTAATTACTATGAAATTTTGACAAATATAAATTCATTCATATACATAGTTCTTTTTATCAGGAATTAAATAGATCATTTGATCCATGATGAATAGTTTAATAATGCATGATATAAGGTGGGAAATGTTTATAGAAATCCCCTATCTGTGTTAGTAGTATCATGAGATAAATTAAATTCACCAGACACTATGCATTTCTAACAAGTTGTTTCAAACTATACTGTAAATGGTCCTGCTACCAAATATGCATCTTTCCTAATTGAATGTGTTTGTACCCATTATTTTAATTCATTCTTTTGAATTTTATTTATGATAAATATATCTTATTCGTAGGAATCATAAAATTCAGTTACTGAGCTTCCCATTCCTTGATAATTTTATGAATAGTGAAAAATACTTTAAACAACTTTTTTAATCAAAATAATTTATAGTGATAAGTTATACTATTGAGTGGTTTTAAAGTATAATTAGAATATATTTTTACCATTTTATCCAATGGTGGTCATTAGAATTAATTTAACATTGAAATTGGACATAAACAATTGCCAATCTTTTTATATAAATTGTTTCTTAAAAACACGCTATTTGTTGTGACAGCATGAATTAATTATAAATTTAATTAATGCAACTTATATGTTTGGAATTTTTTAAAATATATATCATTTTTGAATTCGGAATATCAATTATATATTAGGGTGAAATTTTGGCATTGTTCTGAAAAACTTCAATTTTTGATGAATAGTGAAACCACTAAGTGGTAGTTAAATAACTGATTTTTCGTTTAAATGAAATATTACCACTTCTATGATTTTATTTTCAAAAATCAGACATATATTGTTTTCATAAGTAAGTAAAATGTGGTTCAATGGGATTAAAATAATTTTTTGGTGAATAGTAACTTTTAAGTTTAATTAATCGCGATTAGAGGTAATTAGTGAACTTTAAGGTAAAAATGAAATTATAAAAATATGGAATGACCTTTACACTTGTCCAACCACTATTTTATGTGTCATGGCCGACCAATTCAATCCATGGGTCAACTTGGGGACCCCATGGATCCACTTTGGTAGGAAAAGGACATAAATAACTTTTTATTTAATGTTAAAATAAAAAGGGCACAAACAAGAGTTGTTTTACTAAAACAATTTTTACATGGATTTATACAAGTCATATTTTTGACTATAAATATTAATTGTAAAGATAAAACTATTTCATACATCATATTATTTTTTTATAATTTTTAGACATTAAATAAATTAAATTATTTATGACATCATGATGATGCAGCGATGACCTCATTATTTAACGATTTAAATAAAATAAAAAGATAATATAAAATACAAGGCTTACACTTTTCAAAAACCTATTGGATGAGCATATTTAGAACCCTTATCACCTTATCCTTGAATTATACAAGTGTGGGACCTTTGGAATCCGAAAAGCATTGTATAATAATGTAACATTTCCTTACTTTCCAAGAGTGCCCCTCCTCTCCACTTATAAAAGGCCCCCACCACTCCCACCTTATTCACACATTCAAGCCATTTGGATCCGAAAAACTCTACCCAAATACTCTCCCAACTTCCATACCTTACTCCTAGAAGCCTCACTTTAGTCATAATTCTTCCCAATGAATACTTTGGCTCAAATCAAAAAGAGTTACCCGATTTTTAGGTAATGTCTTCTCTAATGTTGTTTTGTTTTATTTAGCTTCTCCAACCCCATAAACTCTTTTTATTCCCTTCTTTTGTAACAACAACAGTATCTAAAATATACTAGGATTTTTTTATGATAATGATTTGGTTTACACATACACACACCTTCGTCTAATGGTTAAAGAACATACTGTTTCTGTGGGTGGCGAAATACTGCCTCACGAAACGATGATTGTTCAATATTATTTTAACACCTCTAATGGTGGCCATTTTGATGAAACTATTTTCATATATGACATATATATTATGTTTATGTTTTCATTATGATTCTGTATTTCTCATTTATGTCATACCTTTATGATTTCCATTATGTGTAAACACGATAATTTCATTTTAGGAAGTGTGGACTACCGCCCCCTCAAAGTGATTTGAATCGTTAATGCCATATGTGGGATGTATAAAGGATAGATTAAATGGTATTATACACTATATTATACTGGAATTATATTATACATTTATATAATTATGATTTCATTCCATTAAATACGAAATAGAAATGAAAGTAGCATTCATGCGTACGTACGGCTTACCGTCTCCATGAACGGTGCATTTCATTTCATACCTCTAAATGTTACGTAATATTATAAATGAATGTATATACTGGATATATATGATATATATGATATCTACATCATGAATATAATTCTGGATATAATGGATATTTGACCACATGAACAACTTGTAATTATAAGAAGTTTATTTTTGACTCAAGTACCAAAGATCGAAAAAACGACCGTTATTAACTTAAATAATTACATAATGTTCATAACATGGTAATAAGTGATATAAAAGAAATAATGAACTTGAAAAAGGTTCTTAAGAAGGTATAGATTAACTCTATTTTATTATTCATGAGGTTAAAGAAAGGTCGAGTCAATACAGGAAGCAAGGTAAGGGAATTTCTTAACCCAATTTCCATTCATTGGGTTAATCTCCTACTTTCAAATTATGTCATGATATTATTATGTCCTATCTTGTATTTTTACTTTCATTATGTGTACTTATAGTGAACAGACATAATAGATCTATTTTATTTTAAAAATGATCTTTTTAAGGACTTCGTCTCAATCTCCTTTCATTGAGGCATATTTGGTTTTATACACAACTTTCTTTTACACGGTGTATAAACCCCTTTGACTTTTACATTTATTCAAAAGGAATATTTTTTATACGTAGCATTTTACTAAACGAAAAAAAGGGAATGTTTTTCTTTCCGTACATATGCGGCGACAACGGCTTCTCTGCCGCCGTGACCATTATTTGAGTTTCGACTTCCTCTACATGCCATCACTTTTTTTAATGAAAAATAAATACAAAGTTTTAACATTCTTTTATTTTGGTATTGAAAATGGTTTTGAAAGAATTTTTATTATATCAATGTGTTGTATTGATATCATGTGATTGCAATGTGGAAATGTTATGTTTCCTTTATGCATGTTTTATGTGATACGATTATGTTATGGTTTATAATATATTTAAACCTGTTCATATGAGGAATGCATTGGACTTAATAAGTGACGGGTGGAGCCCGCTATAGCTCCTCGATGCATCGACAGGTCTCATGAGACAAACTAGTGTCTTGGCACGAGGCCTTGGCAAAATATTATTTGTGGTCTTGGCACGAGGCCTTGGCTATGTGGTTATGATAGTCTGGCATTATGCATTCCATCATTATGAAAGTGGTTATTGATATTGCATGTGATTATTCGACCTGTAGAATATCCATGTGAAGAAGTAAATGGCATTATCTCATTTTACTTTTTCCATATTATGTAGATTTTCAAGTTTAAAAGGCTTTTGTTTTACTTATACATTGCCTTAAATGTTTATGTTTATTTATGAAAGCTTCCGCAATATTGTTATCCTTACTGAGCATCTGAGCTCACCCCTTTCAATGTTTTAATATTTTCCAGGATGTGAATAATTATTTTATGAATGACCTGCAGGGATAGTCAGAAGAGGATATGAGTGTGGACTATGAAGACTTTGTTATTATTTTTTCGCTTTACGATGTAATGTAACATTTATGAATTTATCTAGTGTTTCCAAGGCTACTAAACTAATCGGTCTTTCAAGACTTGATCATTTGTGATCATGCCAATGTTATGAAGTAACGCACCGACTCCGGGTAGCTGGGGTCGGGGCATTACATGTTGAATCACAATATATATTTTAAATTATAAATATTTAGGTTTTCCTTTTGTTCTATATTAATGTTTTATTTTTTTTCAAATAGAATAAAAACCCTTACATTATCGGTATTATTGGATATATCATGATTTTTGTTTTTAATGCTTATGGTATAGCAGGTTAAATATTTATAAAAATCCATTAACCTCCCATATCATAATATTTATGCCCACGGTGTTAACATCTTCTACAAGGATAGTTAAAGATAATAAAAAATGGAAACTATCAATTATATTTCTTGATAAATATTAGCATTTGAGGGGTTGGGATCCGATAATATGGTATTTTAGTATGGTTTATAAAAATTATCATATTGATCATTGATGAGTATTATAATATCAATGAATAATAAATGTATCTATTAACCAATATTGAGAATAGACTAGGGAAAAATTTAATATGTATAAAAGATATGTGGTGTTGAGGATAACATATTTATATATCAATAACATATATTATTATTTATCATAATTGAGTGTTACATTAATTTTTATGTGGAACATCATTAGTTATAAATGAATCATGTTGTTTTGGGACATCTTGAATAGAAATGTGTCGTTATTATTATTGATGACCACAAAGAGAAAATAATATTTAATTTAAAAAATTCCTATGTCCTATAAAATTGTGTTTTTTATATTTTGTTAAAGAACTTTTATTTTTAGTGTGTCCTAAAAATGTTCAAGTGGAGGAGGAAGAGTGGTCTCATTAGATAGATTATAAGTGGATCGATTTGAATTTCAATGATACATAGTGTTTTTTGATTAAAGATTTTCAAAGTATTTTCATCCAAGACAAGATTAGTCTATAACTTATCAGAAGTCAATATAATAGTATTAATTAACAAAATTTGTTTTTAATCAAATCTATATAGAAATGACCAATGTATATCATTATTGGTTAGTTTATTCAAAAATGAAACAAAATAGGGGAATAAATGTAAAGACCTGGAATTTCCATGGAAATTTTTTTTCTTAAATACGTGGGAATTTTATGAGTCTCCGAAAACTGACGGTGCGTGATTCTGAGGCCCGATGTGCCTGGAATCAATTTCTGAAGTTTTGTTCGAGTACGTTCAATAAATGTATGAGTGAGATTTTATAACTTTTGAAATAGTGCTCAGAATTGAAATCTGAGGGAACATTTGAACTCGCAGTGTCAATATTTGTTTAATAAGACTTTCACCTTGATGGAAAATGGTCGAGAGTAGAAGTTAGTTTTTTTGTTTTTATAAAATTTTAACAAAATAATGTCAGCTAACACTTTATTTGTTTTTTTCCGCTATGAAGAGGCTGGGTGGTTTAAAGCTCCTCAAGGGAGTTGGAGGTGGGACCACCAAACCATAACATCCCTTGAGAGGTTATGTTGTTGGGGCCCACCCAAACATAAACTTCTGTGAGGGGTTATGACATGGGGACCAAATGAGGCTTAACCCCTATTGATGGCGTAGAGTAAAACCTCCTCAACTCCCCATTAAATGGGGAGAAACCCCTTGACCTCCTTCACCTTAATGGAGCATATTGACAACCCCTAATTAATTTGTGCCAACACACATGAATTAATTAGGTGGATACTCTTAATTGGATTCCCCATTTTTGAATTTTGTCCAACATATAAAATAATAAGACATCGAATATTATTTTGGCTAGGTTTTTCACACTTGGAGGATCTTTTGAGTGGAGAGAATCGGAGAATTAAAATTCTCCCAATGAAAAATGCTCCTTCCAACTAAGAATAAAAAATTCAGGTGACGATCCTTCCTCGACTTCCTCCTCTGACACCTACCAACACGGAGCGTCTTCCATAGTCAATACAGCATGGGTTTGGATGCGTGCGACAGACGTGACGAATGACGATTCTCTTCATCTGCCTTCTATGACTCCATCAACGAACAATACCCGATAATCAAAAGGTAGGGGTTCAAACTTGCTAATTGTTGTGTGTTCATCATTTTCCATCATGGTTTATAATTCGAAGCCACTTGATATCACCCTAACGTGGAGGGCGCGGGCAGAACAAACATGGACCGACCCCTCCTCAATCTTTGTTGATTTTGGTTCTAATCATGGAATGAGACTGGATTGTGTGACTCTCATCATAGTTGACTGCAGATCAAAGGAAATGACTCGAGGAGAGCGGGACTTCTTCCAGAACAAGAATCTGGCCACCAGAACTCGTTTGGTGACCAGCAGAAAGAACATCGCCGGATTGAACAGGCGTGCATAAATGTGTGGCGGCAGTGGCGCAACCGCGCAACCAAAGGAGAAGTAATGTCCCCTAGCCATAGCGGTGCATCAGTGGTTGGAGAAAGGAATACTGTGAATGTAACTGGCGGCTCAATCCACTTGGTCGATCGGGAAGGTGTGTCGTAACCGGCGTCGCGCAGTGGATCGAAGGAGGGTCGCGGCTCCTGGCTATGGCGGTGCAGCAGCGGCCGAATCGAGCCCAGCCGAGAAGCGGTCCTATGGCCCAAGACGCCAGGTATCCATAATAGAGGCGGCGCAATAAGTGTCGTGCAATGAGTGGGTAGGCCACTCGGCCATACAGAAATAGAGGGACCCCGCTGGGTCCCTCATGGCACACCGGTTCCAGCCTGGCTCTGGTTCCAATGGCTCGAATGTCTAAGCCATTCGGGAACCAGGGGGTGCAGCCTCCCCTTGGATGTGGCTATGGAGGACCCCTCGAGGGCCACCAGGCCGGACCCAACGCGGGCTGACCCAGCGCGGGCCGGATTCGAGGGGACCAGACCCCGCATGGGCCAAGCCGCCAGTATGGGCCGAGATTTCTTCCCAGGCCAGTCTGCCCCCTCGGGATGGATCAGACCCATGGGCTAGGTCATACCCACTAATTCGGTCAGACTAGCAGACTGGTTCGGACCACAGTCCGGACCCAGTTCGGGCCGATTGGGCTGGACCCGACCCAGACCCATTTGACCCGATTTCACCTTTTCGCCCATTACATGGGCTACTGGTGTCTGATTGAAAAACTATCTATGGAGACAGAATTATTTGTAAAAGGGGGTTCTTTTGGTACACCCCACTCAATTTTTTGGAAACAGTTTGGGTATGGCTGTGTTGGATCAAACATAAATCCAACAGCACCCTTGGAACAGAAATTCTAATAAGTCACAGACCAGGCGTCTGATTGATTCGCCATATGTTGCATTGAGACCCCTACAACGAGGCAGACCATTGAAATACTTCTTCATGGGACTTAGTGGTAGTTTAATTTTTGACACTTGTCATAAGTAGCTGACCCTCCGTAGATCTAGCTTGCTTTGTGGAAACCCTATGGTTGGCTGTGCACTGAATTTTGTTCCTGGATCATATGTTGGTCCGACAGTTCTGACTTCTGTTCCTGGATCATGTGTTGGTCTGAAAGAATAGCTGTTCCTAGATCATGTGTTGGTCTGACAGCTCTGATGACTATTCTTGGATCATGTGTTGGTTCAACAGTTCTGACATCTGTTCTAGGATCATGTGTTGGTCCGACAGAATAATTGGTCCTGGATCTTGTGTTGGTCCGACAGCTCCAACTACAGTTCCTGGATCCTGTGTGGGTCCAACAGTTCTATCTGCAGGTCCTAGATCCTATGTGGGTTAAATATCTTAGATGATTCAGTGGTAATATCTAATCATCTCTCTCTCTATAGAAGATGTATGCTTGTGTGATCTGACTCAGTAAATCTTGTGTTTCCTCGTTATTAGGATAGATTACTTGATAACTTAGATATATGTATGAAAATATACTTAATTGGGGTTATATGTTGATTTCCTACTTTTTAGTTTATCTTTGTTGGATTTTGTGATACCTTGAGGGTCCCAGGGTCCCTACTGAGTATCGTTATACTCACCCCTGCATGGGCTATGCCCACACCTCAATGTATTGGTTGTAGATGAAAGACAACGCTGACGGGTGATCGGAGTAGCATGACTAGTTGGTACCTGGAGGTGGACCACATGACGTGAAGGTACACGGTGGAGACGGACGGATGTAGAGCTTTGTGGAAGTAATTTTTACCTACCATTTAGGTAGGATCTATGTTGGATGATCTAATAGATTCTTTACACCTTTCATCGGTTTTTCCCTTTTTAGTTGTATTGGTACATTACAGTTGGGATTGTACTTCCAGACCCCTTTACTACTCACCACTCCTTTTGTATAATGTTTTACTCATTGTTTTTCTTCTATCATATACTTGGTTATGTGTGTTTATAATTTATAAAGGAAATTCCTTCCCTGTTTTAGGGATTTAAGCCTTGGTACTAGTCGGCAACCCCTGTCCTATTCAAGGCGGGATTGGGGTAGTCACGAAAGAGGTCCCGAGGACGGGTCATGAAAAAATGGTATTAAAGGAGTCGATTATACTACAGATCTCAAGACTCTGATCTTTAATTTCTGTGAAGCAATTGTGTTAATGCTACTGAGTGTGTTTTTTAGTTCAGGGAGTCTAGTGTTGTTGTGGCGGCTGGCGTATCCATCCACCAGGACCCTAAATTCTGATTTCCGACTCAGTGCACGAAAACACTACTTTCATTTGTGTTTTCACGAGTTTTCATTGTGATATCTTGATTCATCTTACTAGGTATAACTTATTGATAATGGACCAATTGTTTCTTTTCAAGATGTCTCCCCGTGGATGACCAGCTAGATCCCTGGGGGTTGTATACGCAGATAGCCCACTGAGTGACGATTCCTCAGTGTAGGGCACTATCACAGACGAGGCACAAGAAGTTCCACACCTCATTGGGCCACCGATGCCACCACCCATAGCAGCAGGCGATGCACGCCAAATTAGCATGTTGTACGAGTTCCATCTCTAGAGGCCACCTAGGTTCATGGGAGAGATGAACCCAAAGGTTCCTGAGGATTGGCTGGAGGCTGTGGTGAGAGTTTTTAGACTGGTAGGGACACCAGCCGACCTCATGGTGAATCTTGCTGCCAGCCTTCTATAGGAATTAGCTGGCAGATGGGGGAGCAAGATACTCCAAGTCCATTATGAGATGTTGCTTCTCTGGGAAGACTTCGAGAGCATGTTTTGGGTAGAGTTTTTCCCAGCGACACTACACACAGTGAGTAGTCAGGAGATACTTCATCTATAGAAAGGAAGAATGATTGTAGCTCAGTAGTCATCGAGGTTCACCGAACTCTCGCGCTACTCCACATATATGGTATGTGACCCATTATTCATGGCCCGGACCATCGAGCATGGGATCAGATGAGAGATCAGGGCTTCGATGATCTCCCTCAGCATCCCGACGCAGGCTGGGGTGTTGGAGAGAGCCCTCATATTAGAGAGATTCCATGCTGAGCAGTCTCCTCAGTGAGATCCACCACCAGTAGACATGCAACACAGTTTTCTCCAGCTGGCAGTAGACAGATGATAGAGAAGTCTAAGAAGACCAGACCTATAGGTGGATGACCGCATGACTCAGGATTGATTGAGTGGGGAACCCTGAGCAGATACATACATGCTAGTAGTGGGCGGTGTTTCTCATGCAGCGGGCAGGGTCACATGGCTCGTGACTATCTGACACACCATTCGGATGATCAGCAGATAGTCGATGGACCACCCATACAGACGTAGAGATTCGATTGAGGTAGTTCATAGGGAGCAGGCGGACGTGGGGGGGGGGTTGGTCATGCAGTTGGCGGTGGGCGATGTTTTGAGGTGTTACCGCCACTACCACTAGGAGATCCACCCTGACCATAGGGAGCAGGTGGACAAGGGAGAGCTCAACTCCAGGTAGCTGAGACACATGATCACAATGCACTGGAATGATTCGAGGTATGATCTGTGTCTACTCCACCTTAACTGATGTTCTTATAGACATAGTTTCTAGTTACTCTTTCATTTCCACTTCTCTCGTTCGGAGCTCATAGATTCTGACGGAGCTGTTGGATCGATTTTATGACTAGAGACTCTTACGGGAGGAGACTCGATGAATATGCACTGGTGCCGGTTATGTGAGCTTACTCTAGGTGACAAGAGTTTTGGCTGAGATCTCCTATTAGCAGCGTCAAGGAATTACGACGTCATCATGGTTATGGACTGGTTATCTACAGTCTATTCTCATATCGACTATATTAGGGGCAATGTGTGGTGTGTCTGCATGGATGTGACCAGGTTTACCTTCACCAGCGAGAAGGGTGCCCTTGCAGCACAGGACTGACTTACTCAAAAGAGGGTGCAGCGGATCACTCATCTGCTGGAAAGCCTTACACTCAATGTAGTTGATGTTGAGAGTTCGAGCTATCCTGTAGTGGTGGATGAGTACACTGACGTTTTCCCTCATGATGTCCCAAGTCTACCTCCTCGAAGATAGGTGGACTTATAAATTGACTTGTACCACAGGACGATACCGATATCGACTCCAGTGTATCGGATGGCTCCTACGGAGCTGCGCGATCTTCGAGTACAGCTAGAGGACTTGTAGTGGAAGGGATTATTCTGATCTAGTGTTTCTCCCTAGGAAGTCCCGATTATGTTCACCAAGAACGAGGATGGGAGCTTGACGATTTGTGTCAACTACCATCACCTTAACCATGTGACCATGATGAACAAGTAATCACTCTCGATAATTGACGACCTCTTTGAACAGTTGAAGGGAGCATGTTGGTTCTCGAAGATCGACCTCAGATCAAGCTATCAACAGCTCAGAGTTCGACATGAGGATGTGCAGAAGATGTCCTTCAGATGTCAGAATGGCCAATACAGGGTCACGGTTATTTCTTTCGGTCATGATCACTTTCTCATAGAATTCATCGATGACATACTAATCTACTCATCTATTGAGGAGGATCATTCCAACCATTTGTAGGTTGTACTAGACACACTCCAAGAGCAGCATCTTTATTGTAAGATCTCGAAGTGCCATTTTTGGATCCCAGAGGTTCCCTTCTTGGGACACGTCATCTCGGAGGCTGGAGTTGCAGTGGATCAAGAGAAGATTGAGGCAATATTTTCTTGGGATCCACCCAAGAGTGTGACATAGTTACGAAGTTTCCTAGATTTGGCTAGTTACTACCGGAGGATCATTCCAGATTTCTCCAGAGTTGCAGCACCACTATAAATCTTGACGAAGAAGGGAAAACCCTTCATGTGCTCAGAGAGATGCCAGTAGAGCTTTCAAGAGCTGAGGCAGAGGCTGACTAGTTCCCCCATCTTGTGGCTTCCAGAGGAAGGCGTAGGGTATGTAGTCTACTATGATGCATCAGGGACCAAACTCAGGTGTGTCCTACTACAAGTGAGAGCAGTGATCGCGTATGGTTCTTAGCAGCTGAGACAACATGAGAAGAACTACTCTACCCATGAACTGGAGGTAGTAGCAGTGGTCTTACCCTTGAAAATGTGGTGAAACTATTTGATGGGAGAACGTTTTACCATGTACTCTGATCACAAGAGTCTCAGGTATATCTTCCTCAGAAGTAACTAAACTTGAGATAGCGGCAATGGTTTGAGTTCATCCATAACTATGACTTTGAGATATTCTATACTCCTAGAATGGGGAACATTGTAGCAGGTGCACTTAGCAAGATAACTGGTATATATCTACTAGGTGAGGTGACGGAGTAGCTGGCCACTTTGCAGATATCCTTTGTGGATAGAGATGGAGAAACCTTTCTACAGTCTCTTACTGTCACTCCCCCACTTTTTCATCATTTCAGGGAGGCACAGCATGGAGACTTTGACTACGAGACATGATGTTCTCAGATATCTACATGGCAGGCACCTGATAGATTTTATAAAGGTGGGGAGAACATCATTCTTTTCAGAGGACGTGCTATGGTAGCAGTGTCACTTCATGAAGAAATGTTGTGGGAGTTCTGCACATCCCCTTTAGTGGTACATCCATGAGTGGTGGAAAATTATAAAGATGGCATTAGCGGAGTTTGTCTCTCGATACATCACTTGTCTGCTAGTGAAGGTGGAGAACCGGGTACCAGCAGGCTTGGTTTAGCTTTTAGAGGTCCCAGAGTGGAAGTGGGAATGGATATCCAGGGACATCATGATAGGAATTCCACATACATTCAGGGGTCACGACTCAATTTGGGTGATCATTGATCAACTCACCAAATCAGCCCACATCCTACCGATCAGAGAGCTAAGTTAAGTACGGAGCTTGGGGTGCCTCTATGTGCAGGATATTTTGTGGCTACATGGAGTACATTCTTCTAAAATCTTCAACCATGGAACACAGTTTACTTCCCGGCATTGGAAGGGGTTACATGAGGCTTTCAGGATGAAACTAATTCTGAACACCTCCTTTGTTCTTCAGATAGACGGCCAGACTAAGAGGACCATTCAGACCGTCGAGGACATGCTACATGCTTTTGTACTCAACTTCGATCGCAGTTGGGAGGATCACTTACCATTGGTGGATTTTTCCTACAGCAACAGCTATCACTCCACTATAGTGATGGCATATTTTGAGGTGTTGTACATAAAACCACGTAGATCACCCTTGTTTTGGGATGACCCAGGGCAGTCAGCAGTAGTGGGACCTGAGATGGTACGGGATACCACAGAGAAGGTGCAAATCTTCCTCGAGCAAATGAAGACTGCCTAGAGTAGACAGAAGTCATATCCTGATAGAAGATGGAGACCTATGGAGTTTGAGGATGGCGACCATGTGTTTCTACGGGTCTCGCCACAATGAGGTCTATGGAGATTTGGCCGAGGCGACAAGTTATCTCCGAGATTCATCGGACCTTTTCAGGTCCTCAGTAGAGTAGGAGAGGTGTCTTACCGCTTAGCTCTTCCACCTCAATTACATCGGGTGCACGACATCTTCCAGGTATTTTCGAAGAAGAGATACGTGCATGACCCTTCACACATCATCGACCATGGGGAGAAGGAGGTCGACGATGGGACGACATCTACGGAGGTTCAAGTGGAGATTGAGGATCGATAGGAGCAGGTCATATGTGGACAGTAGATACCTCTTGTGCACATTCACTGGCAGTACGGGAACCTCCAGGAGAGCACATCGGAGTGGGAGGCTCAAATGCATGCTTAGTACGCCCATTTATTTCCTTAGTTTGAGTTGTAGCATACTGGAACGTAAATCCTTGAGGTGGGGAGAAGGTAAAGA
This sequence comes from Viscum album, assembly GCA_963277665.1. Classification (NCBI taxonomy): domain Eukaryota; kingdom Viridiplantae; phylum Streptophyta; class Magnoliopsida; order Santalales; family Viscaceae; genus Viscum; species Viscum album. The sequence goes on from OY728122.1 coordinate 1,187,605,354, forward strand.
CCCATGAATTTATGTGGAATTTTTTTTTCATAAAAACATGGGAATTTATGAGTCTACGAAAACTGACGGCTCGTGATTCCGAGTCCCGGTGTTCCCGAAATCAATTTCTGGAGTTTTTTTATGTACGTTCAGTAAACGTATGAGCAACATTTTATAACTTTGAACCGGTGCTCGGAATTGAAATCTGATTGCATCGTTGAACTCACATCGACGGTATTCACTTATGAATACTTTCAACTCGATGGAAGATGGTCGAGAGTAGATGTTAGTTTCTGGGTTTTTATGAAATTCTAATAAAATAAAATTAGATAACACTTTATGTAATGGCCCGAACCTCTCTAGCCCATTCCTTTGTCAAAAGGAAGGTCAAGAAGTGTTTTGGAGGGTAAAATGGACTTTTTCCAAAATTTCTAGAATTTTGAAACTACACGCCGTGTAGTGTGAGTACACGTCATGTACCCCCTTCCCGAGTATACCCCATGTTGCAGGCCATTTCCTTGTCGTGTGGAGAAAATGGGTACACTCCATGTGTCTAGTACTACATGCCGTGTAGTCCTTCCCCACATGCGCGTTACCGTGTGTTGACCAGTCGTCAGTCATGTGCCGTGTGAAGGTCGTGTCCTTGCCGTGTGCAATAAATGAGTACACACTGTGTGTCCAATCTACATTCCATGTAGTCCTTCCCCGCATATGCGTTACCTTCAAACCGTGTGTTGACCAGTCAACGGCCACGGAGCCGCGTTGGAGGCCGCGTGGAGACCGTGTGAAAACGGCTGAGTACACGCCGTGTACCATAAGTACACACCGTGTACTTTTTATTTTCAGACCTATAAAAGGAGGGGTCCCCTCCTCCTTTCAACTCACACCTCTTCTCCCCTCTCCTCTGAGTAGAGCTCTCTCAAGAGACTCGAAGGCTCTTTCTTCCATAACTTTTTTGTCTGAGCTCCGATTTACGATCTGTCAGCAGCCACGGGATCGTAACGATGAGGCGGATCATCCGAGATTGGATCCATTGTCTTTCCTTCGGATCTTCATTTACACCCAAGGAGGCTTTTCTGGGACACAGACAATCGTCTTCTAAAGTAGATCTGGGGAGCGCTGCAATCAAGAACCTGTTGAGGTAGGGATCTTACCTTTGTCTCTCTAAATTGTGCATCATGCGGGGTGGGTATCCTCTTGTTTTCATGAGAAATAGATTAACCATTAAATAAAGATAATAACTGGTTAAAGAACGGGGTTGGGATGTTTGTAATTTTTGTTACTTTATATCCTGTGACATTATGTTGTGAATTGAATAGGCTTATGCCTACTGAAAATCACAGTCGTTGGGGGACTTTGCTTGGGAAATTAAATGTTTCCCTATCTATCTAGACCATTTTGTAAATGGAACCTTATTGAATGTGGAATTTGGTTAATCACGTAAAGTTGGCTGTTTAAAATCTGAAACCCTTGTGTGATCACCCCGGTTAAACAAAATGGAATAATGAACATGTGGGTGTTGGCTTGTTTACGTGGCATGTGATGGGGGTGTTTTGTGGGTTGTTGTGAAATGGGTGAGCAGCGGGGCTGCGGTTGGCTTGGTTGTGGGAAAGTGTGAATGTTTAATGGTGATGGGCAGTGGGGATGTAATAAATGGTATTAAAGGAATGGGGATGTGTGGCTGCGGCGTGGTTGTGGTTATGGTGGTTGGCAGCGAGGCAACATGGATGGGTTTGAATGTGAACGAACTATGGGTTGTGAATAATAAATAAATGTGGAAGAGTTAATGAATGGTGGGGCTTGGTAATGAAACGTAAATAATAACCAATGGGTTGGTTGGTTAATAAGAAGGGACTTTCTGTGTCGCTGTGTTTTCCTAAATTGATTTGTGGATGGCCGAGATATGCTTACGAACGATCATTGTGGTTGGTTGTGGATAGTTTCCCAGTAGTTAAGGAACTAATAAAATAATTCTGCTGAAATGTGAAAACCTTAATGGGGTTGGGGTTGTTTGTTCTATGCATGCTTCGTGGTAGCAGTGCCGAGGCACGTGCTCAGTTTCTCTTTTTAGAAGCCATAGGTTGGGATGAGTGGTTGCTATATATATATATATCTTTATCTTTTCTATTTTATCGCACCACACCCATGTTGAACACTTAGTGCCGAACACTCCCATTTCATGGGAGAGGGTGTTTTTCCGATAGTTACTAGCTCTTTCCTGCTCCTTCTCCCCTATACTGTGATGGCTTGAGGCGACCTTACACCCATGAATCTTCGGGTAGGTTTCGATTGGGGTGATTAGGCCCAAGACTCTTCAGGCAGGCTTATAGGCTGTGATGGCTGGAGGTGACCTTACACTAAGACTCTTCAGGTAGGTTTCGATTTCAGGCCCAGGTGTCTTCAGGCGAGAGTTCTATTACTATTACTATTCCCAAGAATCTTCGAGATGAGGCCCAGGTGTCTTCGGGCGGGGATGTGGTTGTGGTAGTGAGGCCCAGGTGTGTGCGGGCGGGATACGTGGTGGTGAGGCCCAGGTGTGTGCGAGCATGATACGTGGTGGTGAGGCCCAGGTGTGTGCGGGCGGGATACGTGGTGGCGAGGCCCAGGTGTGTGCGGGCATGATGTTTGGTTGTGAGGCCCAGGTGTGTGTGGGTTGGATCTTTGGTTGTGAGGCCCAGGTGTGTGCGGGCAGGGAGAGTGTGACAGCGTCAGGACAATTACTTAACTAATGGGAAATGGTGTGGGGTACCTGATACACTTGTTCCTATACTACTACTACCTGTTGGGATTGCGTTTTGGTGAGTCCGGCTGGTGATGTTGGGTGGATAGATTTCCTTGTTAGGTTTCTTCTATTGTTCTCACGGGACATTAGGATGTCTCCCCACTTGTGCATGAGAGCTTTAGGTTTCCCTACTGAGTATACTTGTATGCTCACCCTACGTTTACTTTTAGGTTTCCAGGAGGACTACTAGGGCCATGCGGGACCCTACTAGTCAGGCAGTTGGAGTTGTTGCAGTTTTTGTTCTCTTTTTTGCTTTTGGTATTGTACTTTTGAGCTTCCTTGTACTCGTACCTTGTTATAAAATTTTTGAAACATGCATGTGAGCTTGGTTTGGGTTTATTAATATACACTTGCTCTTTTCCTTTTTTTTGGTTGAATCATCCTATTTCCCAATCCTAAATAATAAAAAGGGTAATGCCTCCCATATTTGTGAAAACTCATACCCTTGGTGCTAGTCTCCAACCCGGGGCCTACTGGAGGCGGGACTCGGGGGTCATTATCTCCCTTTCACCATTTCCAGCTCAGGAGGGGCATCTTTGGGGGGAGGGGGTCATGACAGAATGGTATCCGAGGTGATGGTTGAGAGATAGGATGGAGTCTAGAGTTAGGCACAGTGAGCATTGCATGGGATGGTAGGGCAACAGTGTTAGTTAACCTTGGTGCATGACATAGGCCAGGGAAGACCGTCTTGGACACGGGATTTTAGGGCCCCCCGTGATCCGATGCAAGGACTCCGAGCCTACCGAAAAACCAAGTGAGACTACATTGATTGCAAGGTAGAGACCCTAGGGAAGGTACATGCATCATCATGATTGTGTTTTACTTGATTTGGGTGTTCTGGGAAAGAAATTGAAATAAAATGATAATTAAAACTTTGGGAAAATTCCTTACTACTTGGGCTTAGGTGATCCTTGTTTACCGTACAACAATGGTACCTGGACGTCCTCCCCGGGTGGCTCAGACGGCTGAGGCCCATCATATCCAGGCGGTCGATTAGTTGAGGATTGACCGAGAGGAGGAAGATAGCCAGTGGTAGAAGACTCTCCGTTCTTTCCAGTGGCAGACCCTCAAGAAGTACGAGGGTAGTACTTCGGATACAGAGACTGAGGGGTGGCTTGGGGAGCTAGGGATTGATTTTACCTTGATCTGTGCCCCAAGGGAGTACTGTGTTCCCCTAGCAGTCAGTCATCTGAGAGGTGCGGATCAACAGTGGTGGACGCTCTACCTCGGAGCGAGGATAGAGGAAGAGGTTCTATGGGCTGACATTGAGAAGGAATTCCAAGAGGAATTCCTTTCTTCCATGATCAAGGCGGAGAAGCGGTAGGAGTTACTCTCCCTTCAGTAGGGGAGTATGTCGGTACGAGAGTTGGGGATAAAGTTCAAGGATCTCCTGCGCTTTGCTCCGAATCTCTTTCTAGATGAGGAGTCTCGAGCGAGACATATGGAGGAGGCGCTTCGTCCTTCACTCCAGTCTGTTGTCACCCCCTTCACCATTCCGACGTACTTGGCGGTACAGAAGAAGGCATAGGTTGTAGAGAGGATGCACACGCTGGTAGGTGCACCCCGAGAGGGGATCCAGCCACATTCGTTGAAGGGGAAAGCAGTCAAAAGCATGTCTCATGCGATGGGACCTTCCAATTTCAGACCAGTAGGGAGCAGGCCCCAGCAGTTCTAGTTCAGATCTTCGGGTCCTCTCCCCTTTTTCACAGGCCCTGGATGGAAGTGTTTTTCTTGTGGAGGTTTCAGGAATTTTCGGAGTTGGTGCCCGACCCAAGCTCAATACAGTGGAGATGGGCAGGTTCACCGCCCGCCTCAGTAACAACAGGCTCCAGTCCCTCTGAGGGGAGATGGAGCTGGTGGTGGCCAACCAAAAGGAGTTCCTCAAGGATCTGAATCGGGACGTGGTCGAGGAGGCAGACGTCAGCAGAGAGGTAGAGGAGCTGGGTGCGGATAGTTGCATGAATCAGAGGTAGCATCTCTAGATGTACCAGGGTTCGGTTGAGATGTGTTTCGGTTTTCTTGAATGATCTCCTTTATGTTTTTTTGGAACTATTTTGCTCATTCCTTGGACCTGGACCTAGTTTTTTTGTGAGTTTTTAATGCTATGTTGATTCCCGATTTTCTTTAAATGTACGTGAAGAGACCTATCATGTGGGGAAGGGAAATACTTGATCCTTAATCGAGACGCATTAATGCGGATGCTATTGAACCCGTGCTGGCGAGTCAGTGCCGCCTAAAGCGGATAATATCTCGACATAGGAAAAGGAATTTTTCCCAAACCACGTTTTCGGGCAATGTGTGGGTTGTACAGTGTTAGGGGAAGTGTGAGTATAAATATATTAAGGTATGGAAGTGGGGAAACCTGATTCTTAATCGAGACGCAATAATGAGGATGCGATTAAACCCGTGCAGGTGAGTCAGTGCCGCCTAAAGAGGATAATATCTCGACATAGGAGAAGGAATTACTAACACCAATAATTAGGTTCGTTTGTTGGGTTCCTGTTATAACGAGAACCCTAAGAGGTATCTTGTTGGGTTCCCTCTGGGTTGGTTTTTGAATTCTCGAGGATGAGAATGTTTTAAGAGGTATCTGATGTAATGGCCATGCCCTCTCCGGCCCATTCCTTTGTCAAAAAGAAGGACAAGAAGTGTTCTGGAGGGTAAAATGGACTTTTTCCACACTTTCCAGAATTTTGAAACTACATGCCGTGTAGTTTGAGTACACACAGTGTACCACCTTCCCGAGTATACCCCGTGTTGTAGGCCGTGTCCTTGCTGTGTGGAGAAAATGGGTACTCACCGTGTGTCCAGTTCTACACTCCGTGTAGTCCTTCCCCCCGTGCGCGTTACCGCATGTTGACCAGTCGTCAGTCGTGTGCCGTGTGAAGGCTGTGTCCTTGCCGTGTGTGTTAAATGTGTACACGTAGTGTGTCCAATCTACACGCCATGTAGTCCTTCCCCGCATATGTGTTACCTTCAAACCATGTGTTGACCAGTCAACGGTCACGGAGCCGCGTTCGAGGCCGCATGGAGACCATGTGAAAACGGTCGAGTACATGCCGTGTACCATAAGTACATGCCGTGTAATTTTGCTTTTCATGGCTATAAAAGGAGGGTTCCCCTCCTCCTTTCAACTCACACCTCTTCTCCCCTCTCCTCTGAGCAGAGCTCTCCCAAGAGACTCGAAGAATCTTTCTTCCATAACTTTTTCGTCCGAGATCCGATTTACGATCCATCAGCGACCACGGGATCGTAACGAAGAGGCGGAACTTCTGATCTTGGATCCATTGTCTTTCCTTTGTCTATTAATTTACACCCAAGGTGGTTTTTATGGTACACAGACGAACGTCTTCTAAAGTTGATCCGAGGAGCGTTGCAATCAAGAAACTGTTGAGGTAGGGATCTTACCTTTGTCTCTCTAAATTGCGCATCATGTGGGGTGGGTATCCTCTTGTTTTCATGAGAAACAGTTGAACCATTAAATAAAGATAATAACTGGTTAAAGAACAGGGTTGGGATGTTTGTGATTGCTCTTACTTTATATCATGTGATATTATGTTGTGAATTGAATAGGCTTATGCCTACTGAAAATCACGGTGGTTGGGGGCCTTTTCTTGCACAATTAAATGTTTCCCTATCTTTCTAGACCATTTTTGTAAATGTAACCTTGTTGAATGTGGAATTTGGTTGATCACGTAAAGTTAGCTGTTTAAAATCTGAAACCCTTGTGTGATCACCCTGGTTAAACAAAATGGAATAATGAACATATGGGTGTTGGCTTGTTTACGTGGCATGTGATGGGGGTGTTTTGTGGGTTGTTGTGAAATGGGTGAGTAGCGGGGTTGCGGTTGGCTTAGTTTTGGGAAAGTGTGAATGTTTAATGGTGATGGGAAGCGGGGCTACAATAAATGGTATTAAAGGAATTGGGATGTGTGGTTGTGGTGTGGTTGTGGTTATGGTGGTTGGCAGTGGGGCTGCAGGGATGGGTTTGAATGTGAACGAACTATGGGTTGTGAATAATAAATAAAAGTGGAGGAGTTAATGAATGGTGGGGCTTGGTAATGAAACGGAAATAATAATCAATGGGTTGGTTGGATAATAAGAAGAGACTTTCTATGTTGCTGTGTTTTCCTAGCTTGCTTTGTGGATGGTAGTGATATTCTTACGAACGATCGTTGTGGTTGGTTGAGGATAGTTTCCCATTAGTTAAGGAACTAATAAACTAATTTTGATGAAATGTGAAAACCTTAATGGGGTTGGGGTTGTTTTTTGTATGCATGCTTCGTAGTAGTAGTGCCGAGGCACGTGCTCAGTTTCTATTTTTAGAAGCCTTAGGATGGGATGAGTGGTTGCTATATATATATATATCTATATCTATATCTTTTGTGTTTTATCTCACAACACCCATGTTGAGTACATTGTGCCGAACACTCCCATTTGATGGGAGAGGGTGTTTTTCCCATAGTTACTAGCTCCTTCCAACTCCTTCTCCCCTAGGCTGTGATGGCTTGAGGCGACCTTACACCCAAGAATCTTCGTGTAGGTTTCGATTGGGGTGATAAGGTCCAAGACTCTTCGGGTAGGCTTATAGGCTATGATGTCTTGAGGAAACCTTACACCTAAGACTCTTCAGGTAGGTTTCGATTTCAGGCCCAGGTGTCTTCGGGCGAGAGTTCTGTTACTATTACTGTTCCCAAGAATCATCAGGATGAGGCCCAGGTGTCTTCGGGCGAGGTTGTGGTTGTGGTAGTGAGGCCCAGGTGTGTGCGGGCGGGATACGTGGTGGTGAGGAACAGGTATATGCAGGCGGGATGTGTGGTTGTGAGGCCCAGGTGTGTGCGGGTGGGATATGTGGTTGTGAGGCCCAGGTGTGTGCGGGTGGGGAGAGTGTGACAACGTTAGGACATTCAGTTAACTAATGGGAAATGGTGCGGGGTACCCAATACTCATGTTCCTATACTACTACTACCTGCTGTGATTGTGTTTTGGTGAGTGTGGCTGGTGAGGTTGGGTGGATAGATTTTCTTGTTAGGTTTCTTCTATTGTTCTCACGGGGCATTAGGATGTCTCCCCACTTGTGCACGAGAGCTTTAGGTTTCCCTATTGAGTATACTTGTATGCTCACCCAATGTTTACTTTCAGGTTTCCAGGAGGACTAACAGGGCCGTGCGGGACCCTACTAGTCGGGCAGTTGGAGTTTTTGCAGTTGTTGTTCTCTTTTTTTCTTTTGGTATTGTACTTTTGAGCTTCCGTGTACTTGTACCTTGTTATAGAATTTTTTAAACAAGCATGTGAGCTTGGTTTGGGATTACTTATGTACACTTTATCTTTTCCTTTTTGGTGGTTGACTCATCCTATTTCCCGATCCTAAATAATAAAAAGGGTAATGCCTCCCATATTTGTGAAAACTCATACCCTTGGTGCTAGTCGCCAACCCGGGGCCTACTGGAGGTGGGACTCGGGGGTCATTATCTCCCTTTCACCATTGCCAGCTCAGGAGGGGCATCTTTGGTGGGAGGGGGTCGTGACACTTTATTTTATTTTCTCCGCCATGAGGTGGTTGTTTGGTTAAAACCTCCTCATGGGAGTTGGATGTGGGACCAACACACCTTAACCTCCCTTGAGAAGGTTATGGTGGTGGGGCCCACCCAAAACTAACCTTCTATAAGAGGTTATGACGTGGGGACCACGTGATTCATAACCCTCTATTTATGGAGGAGAGTAAAACCTCCTCCACTCCCCATTAAATGGGAGAAACACCTTGACCTCCTCCAACTTAATGGATCTTTTTGACCTCCCGTAATTAATTCGTTCCGAAAAACGTGAATTTATTAAGTGGAGCCTCTTAATTGAATTATCCACTTTTTAATTTTTTCCAACATCTAAAATAATAAGACATCTAATATTATTTTGCCTTGGCATTTCACGCTTGGAGGATCTTTTGAGAGGAGAGCATGGGAAGATTAGAATTCTCCCAACCAAGAACTCTCCTCCCAACGAAGAACGAAGAACGCCGATGGTGATCCTTCCTCGACATCTTTCCCTAAAACCTACCAACGTGGAGCATCTTCCACAACCGATACAGGACGGGTTTGGGATCAGGTGTTAGACGCAACGAACGGAGATTCTGTTCATCTAACTTCTACGACTCTGTCAATGAACATCGCCTAATAATCAAAATGTATGAGTTTAAGCTTGATAATTGTTGTGTGTTATTCATTTTCCATCATGGTTTAGAATTTGAAGCTGGTTGATATCACCCTAACACGGAGGTCATGGGCTGAACAAACACAGCCCAACCCCTCTGCATTTTTTGTGGATTTTGGCGGCGAATCGCGGAATGAGACATGAATGTTCGACTCTTGTCAATGATGACTACAGATCAAAGGCAACAACCCGAGGAGAGGAAGACACCTTCTAGAATGAGAATCAGGCCACCAGAACTTGTCCAGTGACCCGCAGAAAGAACACCAGCGAATGGAACCAACATGTATCAACATGTGGCGGTGGCGGCGCAATCGCGACACTGGAGGAGAAGCCGCGACCCCTTTCCTAAATAGTGCATCGGTGGCCGGTGCATGGCCTTACGTGAATGGAACCGTTGTCTCATGCCACCGGCTCGACTGGGAAGGCACTGGGAAACTGGAACTGCGCAATGGATCGAAGGTTCCATGCGGCTCCTGCCTACGGCGGTGTAGTAGCAGCTAGCTCGAGCCCAACTGCAATGAGGTCCGACGGCCTGAGCCGTCGGGCCACCGGAAGAGGTGCGGCACAACCGGCGATTCACGGGGAGTTGACTGGCAGCTCGGCCAGCCAAAAATAGTGGGACCCCACTGGGTCCCACGTGACACATCGACGCCTACCGAGCACCGATTCCACCCGCCCGAATGGATAATCTATTTGGGAAATATGGGGGATGGCCTCCCCATGGATGCGGCTAGGGTGGACCCCCATCTTTCCACCGGGCCGCCGAGCTGGACCCAGTGCGGGCCAGATCCAACGGGGTCAGTCCCTCACAAGATGGACCCAGCGCGAGCTCGGGCCCCACGGTCTGGACCCAACGTGGGTCGGACCCACGCGGGCCGCCCCAGCGGGCCCAGCCACCCAATTGGGCCTGGTCAGACCAGTAGGCCGGGACAGACCTGCAGACCGGGTCAGATTCGCAGACCGGTTCGAAACCCAGTTCGGAACCGGGTCGTGCCAGGTCGGTCCGCCTGGGCTGGGTCGGTCTGACTGGGCCGGACCAGACCCGGACCCGTTTGACCTAATTTCACCTTTTCACCCATAACATGGGCTACGAGTGTCCGATTGAGGAACCATCTGAGAGATGGAAAGCATGGATCAAGACAGTTCTTTTGGTATACCCCACTCAATGTTTGGACATAGTTGGTATACAGAGGGGAATGATCAAACGTAAATCTTATCGAGCCCTCGGAATGGAAATGCTAACAACTCAAAGACTTGGTGTCTGATTGACGTACCGTATGTTGCGTTGAGACCCTTACGACGAGACAGACCATTGAGATACTTCTTCATGGGAATTTCTCGCAGTTGATGTGTCGAAACTTTTCTTGAGATAAGGACCCTCCCATAATTTTGCGTGCTTTGTGGAACACCTCTGGCCGGCTCTGATCTGACTTCTGTTCCTGGATCATGTGTTGGTCCGACAGTTCTGAATTTTGTTCCTGGATCATGTGTTGGTCCGACAGAATAGCTGGTTATAGATCATGTGTTTGTCCAATAGCTAAGATGATTGTTCCTGGATCATGTGTTGGTCCGACAAAATATCTGGTCTTGGATCATGTGTTGGTCCTACATCTCTATCTACTGTTCCTGGATCCTGTGAGGGTCTGACAGTTCAAACTGCTGGTCCTGGATATTCTGTTGGTTAGATAGATTATATGATTCAATAGATATATCTGATCATCTCTCTCTCTATAATAAGATGTATTCATGTGTGAGCTGAGTCAGCAACTCTTTTATTTCCTCGTGATTGAGATGGATTACATGATAACATAGATATGTGAATGGGCATATACCAAAGTGGGGTTATCTGCTGATTTCATACATTTTAGATTATACTAGTTGGATTTTGTGAGACCTTGAGGGTCTCGGGGTCCCTACTGAGTATCATTATACTCACCCCTGCATGGGTTATGCCCGCATCTCTTTGTTTTGGTTGCAGACGATGGACATCGCTGACGTAGGATCAGAGTAGTAGGATTGGACATTACCCAGAGGTGGACCACATGTCGTGATGGTACATGGAAGAGATGGATAGATGTGGAGTTTTGCAGATGTTATCTATACATAACCTTTAAGTTGGATCCCTGGAGGATGATCCAGGAGCTACTTTACGCCTTTCAATTGTTTTGTCCCTTTTTAGTTGTACTTGTACTTTACAGTTGGGCTTGTATTTTCACGCCCTTTTCTATTCATCACTCCTTTTCTATACAGTTTTACATAGTGTTTTGCTTCCATGTTATACATTGTTGTCTGTGTTTATAATATATAAAGGTAATGCCTCCCCAGTTTTAGGGATTTATACCTTGGTGCTATTCGCCAGCCACTGGCCTATGGAAGGCGGGCTTGGGAAAGTCACAGCACGGGTCCCGAGGACGAGTCGTAACACTAAACATTACATCAGTGATTGATATGTGTCTAGGAAATCAAGGGGTATTATTAGAGTAACATTATTGATGAATTTATTTCATTTTATTAAATTGTATTGATTAATATGTTACAAAAAAATATTAGTTAATTCTATGTGACCCAATTTTTTCTATTTTATTTAAAAATAAAAAACTAATATTGATTGACATTTAGTAACTCATAAGTATTTTAATTCATCACATACCATATTTTAAAAATAAATATGATCATAAAATATATAGTAATTTAAAAATCCCCCCCCCCAAAACAGGTAAAAATAAGTAGTCAATATTCAAGTAATTATAAATCATTCATGAATCACTATGGTTATACATTTACGATAGTATAGGATGAAATTATTCGGAAAAAAATGAGATTTTAGCATCTTTTTATCACAAAATAGGATTATAAAATACTAATCCTACAACAACTAATAAAAAAATCCCAATTAATATGATAAACATTACACATTATATAGATTAAAAAATAATTAATATAACATTTTCCATTGGCTTTTAGAAGGCTCCAAATTGATAAATACCATAAAACCTAGGGAATATTTTTTTTATACATGTGTTAATTTGAATTAGTACAAGGATGATATAAATAATTTATTCCTCAGGTGAGTGGCATCTTCAACAATGTGGAATGTTGTCTCCAACATCTTTGAAGTGAACATTACTTAGGTACTCTCTATCCACGACATTATAAAGGGATGGAATGATATTGTAGTCTCCCCTCATATTTTGAATATCCTTGATGTTTCCACTAGGGAAATCATTTAATTCATCTGGAATTATATAAATAAATCAATAAATAAGAAATTCTCTATTAATGATGGAACTGCTCTATCTACAATCCTTACAATTATACGTGAAGTAGACACATTGGAATAATTATTTTTCTTTAATTAAATACATGACCTCTTTTTTCTCAATCAGTTTTTTTAAAAGGAAACTTTCATCCTCAAAATGGAACTCTTTATTTCTTTTAGAAGTACCATTATTTAGTTGGATTAAAATAAACACTAATATATATTCACCAAGAAATCCGATCCCCTTTGGTTTCAGAGGTATCTTTAGGGATCATTAAAGAGTTGTCCTCAAATGTCTTCATGGATCTTGTGGTATTGTTTTTCTCAGGGTGTGGAAAAAATTGGTATCATATATATGAATAAACCATTCAAGCATCATGGCTAAAAATATATATAGATTTAATGTGATTATACGCTTATTGATCATTCTATGCAGATAGGTTCTATTCAATTATCATTGAAACACTATAATTAGTGGATCAAAATCCTTGATTATCTCACATCCATAGATTATATTATCACCCATACCTATGAAGAAGTTAATTCACGGAATGATGGGATTGAGAATAATTCCATCAAAAAAGTCGAATGTAATGGGTTGATGAGGTTATTGTTGATCTAATCCCTCTTATTTTGAAGGATCAATGTTCACTTCCTATTTTTAGACTTTTGTAAACTTGTCTTTCTTCAATAAAGGTTTGTTACTCTACTGGGAAAGAACTCATATTACCAAAAAAATATTTCATATTCCATGTTAAGACATAATAAACAGTATAATAGTACTTATTAATCATTTTTATAAAATCAACCATCAATCAATATCATCCATCGTTCATTTATAAAATAAGATGGAAAAATTATTTTACAGAAGTTTCACAAATTTCGGACCAATTTCTCATTAACTACATCTATAACATATTGATTAAGTATTTCAAAACAAACACAGCAAAAATATAACCACACATAGTATTTAAATATTAATATTTAATCTACTATAAAATTTGTTCTCAAAATATGGATTGAATATAATCAATGAATCCTATTATAAATATTCAGGAAATATAAATAAATTAGAATACAATAATATCAATTAAATATGTTAAATTATCATTATAATTCCTGAAATAATTCTTTATATTCATTCAGTTGTATCTTATAAAATTAGTCTCTGAGGAAATTAAGATAAAATCTCATAAAACGAAAAATATTAATTCAATATATAATGAAAGACTAGTATATTTATTTTTATATATGAATTATTTAAATATTATGTCATGATTATAATAATATGTTATTTTTTAGATTATATTGCTTTTCTAAAAAATTAAAAATATAACCATGGATTCATAAAATAAATTCAAACATAATAAATTTTATTATAGTAACATAATTTATATTCTTGTATATTTAAGCCTTATACGAACTGAAATGAATCACATGCTACCATTTAAATAAAATTCCCAATATTATAGGATGCTTAATCATTGCGAAAATTTATTTTGTATAATGAAATTAACACTTAAATATATGATTTAATATAAAATAATTATAAAACAATACTATAATAATTGTGATTTTACTTTATTATTTACATTTCAATAATTATCTTTGACTTGATAATTCTCATATTCATGGAAGGTTTGCTATTATTTATTGGAAATTAATACAATCCATGAAATTAATAGATAATTTTCAGAATTTATAAATTATATAGTAATAATCTGTTAACTTTTGAATTATAGGGTTTTTTGGTCCATAAATCATGTTAGGTCGAACTATTCCTAAATATAAATTATATTAAATCATGGTCGGTTAAATTTTCTATTTTATTCATTTGAACATAATAAATATAGGAATAATTATTCCTAAATATTGCAACTAAAATTAAACATCAAACCTCAATAGGGACAACAATTAAAATTCATTTTAATTAAATCCATATAAATGATAATAAGAAAATTTAAAATAAATTCATAAAAAATTCATTTTTTCCATAATTCATTAATTCATTAGGTTGAGTAAAACTCATAGTTTTCATATATTAGAAATGTAAGATCCACAATGCATGATTTTATATTATAGGTATTGAATTTTCTAAGATTCAATGTTAATATTTCTGTTGATGATTAAATCATTGTGTTAAATTTTAATTGGTTATTATTATTATAAATTTTATTATATATATATCCTTTCCAAATTTAAATATTTAAAATTTGAACATATTTGATGAGATAATTGTGAAAGCCTTTTCAATGATAGATCTAGTTAAATATAATATTCAATATAGTTCCCTATGTATTGTGAGTATATAAAGGGGTTATTGTTTTAATGAAAAATATTTTTAGTAATGTTTTAATGGAATCTAACAACAAAATAAAACAAAATCCTACATATATAGTTGTTTCTCACCATATATAAATTATTTAGATATTAACTATTATCAATATGGTGTTTGAAGAAATCATATGTTACTATTAAATTCATGTCAGGTTACATATTCGAGGTCATGTAGTTCAATAATTGATGGACCATGTTAGTATTAGATATAACTATAATGACAGTTACCTCCTAAATAATTTAAATAATAATATAATCAATGATAACCAGGGGCCTCACTTTTAAATTGTCTAGAATGACTTCATTTAAGGGAGATGACACTCCTTTGGATACCACAAACATCTTGATTAATATGTGGTCGTAGAAATCATTATGAACTCAATAGTGGGTCTATATGTGATAATATTCACGGGATCAAAATTCCAACCTTTTTGGGAAATGATTTAATATTATGTTGCATATATTACTATTTATTATAATATATATTTATATGTAATGATAAATCATATTCTTTTAACTATCAATCATTTTTATGAAAATTGTGGATCAAGGTTTATGGGATTCATATAGAATTAGTTCTACTAAGAACCACATTATTTTAAAAACAGTTGTAGGAAATTTTTCATAATTTTGTCTAAGTGATTTGGAAATATCATTTCACATAATGGTTTATCATTTTGAAAAAAAAACAATAATATTCAATAAAAGTGATGCTTTTCATAAACATTATGAAATTTTTCAAAATTATCTATTAATATGTTATTAATTTAATATAAATGGAGGGAAATAATTTTAATTTCATCGTAGGGAATGATCATTTGATAAATCATAAATTTCTATATTCTATAATTCCACGTCTCTATAATTTATATTTATATTTATATTTGATCAAATATATTAATTAATAATGGTTTTAGAAAAATTTATTTACAATTTCCATAATGATATTCTGAATTTTGTTTTTTATCATGATATCTAATTTTTAATATTGTTTTGAAATGGTGATTATACCAATTTAATTTCCCTATATCAGATAGAATCGACTAATCTATAAGGATACAATATTCAAAATGATGATATATTTTATGATAGATTTATTTTCTAAAATATGTCTCCCATATGTGATATAGTAAAATTATTTAAATATGATATTTGTAGTTTGAGGTTGTTAATTTTTATTATTTTAATAATCATTTTATAGTGATGAAATAATATCATTACTAAAAATTTAATGATTTGTTATATTAGTATAAATGAGAGGGATTGTTATCAATGTTGGATCAGTTGGTGTGATATATTGTTGTTAATTCTCTAAAGTGTAATACTCTAAAGAGAAAATTTTAATGTTCAATTAGACATTTCATGTTTATAATCTTTTATATCATTTATAAACACAATTTTTTTTTGAATTTATGAATTCGTTGTTTCATCAAAATCATAATCAATTTTAATTAGTCTCCATTGATAATATATTGTGTTATTAATTAAAGATGAATATAATCTAAGGATAGTGTTGGGACATTATAATTAGACTATGTTATATTATATTATTTCATGGTGATTATTTTAAACATAAGAAGTTCATTTTCATGGGAATACTATTAATAATAATATAATTTTTATTTATCCATTTAATTTTGATATCATTTCCTCTTAATATATATAAATTATTGTGTCTATGTTTTATAGACGACCAAGATTAACCAGTTATATTATATTTTTATTGTTTATAAATTTTATTATTTAAATTAATTTTATTAACATGTATAAGATGGATTATAAATCTATAAGTATTGCTAAATGTGTAGATTTTTTTGAGTATTTAATAATGATGTTAATCATTATTCCAATTCATAGTCTTTGTGAGGATGTTTTCATAATCATTGCGTGTTATGATTCATCTCAAATTTTATTAGGATTCATTTTTGTAAGATATAGAGATTTAACAATCATATTTTATAATTAATACTACACATAACCAAGAGCATGTAGCCATTCTATTTTTTGGATGTTTTTTAAATTTTATTTATTTTCTCTGTCCTTCATTTGTATAAAAAATCACAATTTATAATATAGTACAGTAAAACAAAAAGAATATTTCCACCTATAGTTGTTATCATATAGATTCAATCCTATAAATTATATAGAATGTGGCTAATCCCCTAACAGTAGTTTAGAATTCATATAATGATGGTTATCAATCATCATTCATTTATGTATTTTTTTGAATAATTATAAAGGTGTCATTACCAATTAATTTTCCTTTAGAACAATGTGAAAATAAAAATAATGATATTGAATTATCTTAGAGATATATTGAAATCATACGGAGAAATAAATAATATAATATTTTTCATTTGATTTATTGATTCAAAAATTTTATATGTATTACCCTATTGTGTTTTTTGGGTGATTAAATTAACCATACATTGGGAGTACCCTAAAAAATTGTGTCAAGACTTTATGATTCAGAGTAATAAAATTTGTTTCATATTTTAAATCCTTTAGACATCATTAAGAATTATATTGATATTTTTAAGGTTTCATAGATTGTAATGAAAATTAAATTTCAAGAGAAAAGAAAAAACATATATTTTTTCTTTAACCTCATGTGTTTTTCTTGAGGTAAATTTATACATTCTTTTATATTCATGTGTTAAATTATTATAGGGGAAAATATCTTCTAGTTATGTCAATATTAATCATCCTATATTAATCATATCATTTTGAAGGTAAATGTTTCGTAGGACGAATTAATAAATAATTGAAAATATTATGTAGATGAGATATTGAAGAGAGAGTTGTAGCTTATTAAGAAAAGAAAAAATATTTTCCGATTTCATAAACATATCATCATTAAAATATAATTTTAGTGTATTTTTTAAATAAAATAAATATTATTAAATAAAATTTTTTATAAGTATTGTGTAATGAAATCTAATTATGTATTAAAAATGAAATTATTTCACTATAAAGACCAAATGTGAAAATTATATGTCCAAATGAGGATATAATCTGTTTATACATAATAATTCATTTTTTATGGAGTATAAATTACAAATAAATGATTAACTTAATATTTTTTTTATTAAATTGATTTTTTTATTTCATGTACATATTTAAAGGAAAATCCCTGAATTTTATAATTCTTTTATAATAAATAACAGATAATGTATCAGAGTACTATGGTTTCATTTTGACATTTTTATTAATATTTCTATATCCAATTAGAAGTTTTCAGATATAGTGAAAAAAAATTAGAATGAGTATTTATACAATGGAAATTAATGTTATTTGTGTAGAGAGTTTGTGAATATCTTTTTTCAGAATTATAGGGACATCTAAACAAAATTAGTAGATCAATATTTTTATTTTTTTATTATTCATTTTTTTCCATTATTTTGTATTACAATTATTATTTTCTGTTATGTAAGAGGTATATATCTTTTTGAATGAAATCAGTTTAATTTTATTAAAGTAATCCAATTTTAGTAAATATACATTTTTGATAAATTGATAAAAAATAATGTGATGTATGAAAAAATACATTGATCACCAAGGATATATTACACGTATAGAGTTAATAATGTTTTAAAAATATTTTTTCCAGTGTTCTTATTATGACACTATAATTCATAAAATAATATTATGATAATATGTTTATCTTAGTCACTATAAAAGAATTTTATAAAAAAAATTATAGATATTTTTTGTGCACATTTGATTATCACTACACCCAGCAAATCCTCATCGATACTTATATTTACATTATAATAACAAATGGTATTAGAGAATTAGTTCTATTTAATGAATATTTGGTTTATCCACAAGGATGTATATATTTATCAATAAATTTTATTCTAATGTATGATATGAATAGAGTCATCAAAATTGGTAAACATATAATAAATGGAATATGACATTATCTATATTAGAATGCTTATATTTTTTTGCATATAATAACTTTTGATTAAATTTCATGTGTATCACAACAAGAGGATTTACACCACCTATAAAATTTATGAATAATTAAATAATTTCATGAAACAATATTACCATTGACAGATGGAATCACATGGACTAGTCATTATATATCTCAGAAAAGAAACTAAAAATAGTGATAGTTTCCAAAATTACGAAATGATTATTGAAGGTATTAAAATGGTGAATGATTCCTCTCAATAATTACATAATGATCATTTTGTAAATATCCATATTGTTGAATATATATCTATGAATGGATTTTACCAAAATTAAAAAGAAATTATTTCCAAGAATCATTTCTATAGTGAAACTCATTAGTATATTATTGCCGTGTTGTTTTTAATGAAATTTCATAAAGATATATTTTATAAGGGTATTTAACATCTTGTAAAATATAATTATTATTTCATCATTGATAAAATATATAACATCATGATTATTTTGAAATGTATACGGGATGGTTTTAAGAGTAATTTATAAATAGAGAAAATTAATTTCATAAAAATCCTTAAAATTATTTTTGTAAAATGTGTAAAATAAATATCATAGTTAAAAGATGAGAATTAAATAGAAAAACTGATTGAAATATTTTTTATTATACTTATATAAAATCAATTTTATAAATTGATGATAAATAAAAGTGTATAATTAAATTTATATATGTAAATTTTTTAAATTTTTGAAATTTTTGATTGATATTCCTAGAGAAGAAGCCTGAGGTATATGACTATAATCAAACCAGAATATTATATTAAAATTAAAGATAATTAATTATGAAAATAGAATAAATTTACCTATAATAAAATAATTCATCATATATCATCCAAGATGTCATATTTAGGATCCAAAAAGGAATAGTAATCACATGATATGTAATGTGATGTATAAGGGAATAATTAATGGATGTTGATAATCATTAGTATAACTATCAATTTAAAAAATCTATTGAATAATATTGAAAATAATTAAGATATTTATGAGAAATGAATATTTATTTAAAAATATTTAATCATCTGAATAGAACTCATATAATAGATCAATTGGATTTCTAATATTTATAAGGATAAAGAATCAATAATGAAAACCCATTTAATTACATTTGTCCAAATTTGATATTTATTAATATATATTATTCTTAATAAACACATTATCATTCCACTTAAATAAAATAATATCATTTGATAGATTAATGAACTCTTATTATTAAATAAGAATACTTCTTATCCCCTAAATCATATATCATTGAAGCCGAAAATTCAGTCAATAATTTTCCAGATAATTTTTATAAATTTTTTAAACTAATAGGCTTGTTCAATTTTTCAAATAATCTTTGAGACCTATTCATTCATTGGAACAATAATGATCACATTGTACATATGAAATATTTAGTGAAACTGGAGATGAATGTAGTGAAAATATAGGGAAAATTATATATATATAAGTAAATCAACATCCAAAAACATATTTATAGTATAAATCCAATATTAATAAATTTAGTATAATTGATATATATATCACTTGAATTAGTGAGAGAAAAATTATTTCAAAACATATTAGTTATCTTTATATTTTTATTATTTTAAATAAAACACATTTTGGTTATGTTGGAAACAAACAACGAGGATGAGGAAGGAGCTTTCAACATAGTAGAAGTTAAATGGATTGAAATAATGAGATGGTATGACACCTTCCATCGATACAATCCTGTGCATGCATGAGAATGCCAAGCCGAATAGTCATGCAAAGGTTGAGAGCTTATTTCACGATGAAGATGCTGGGGATGAGCAGTTCCAAGTAGTGAGTCTAGGTTGTATGTAATGTTTGAAGCCAACAAGAAATGAATTCCATTAATGACTATGGTCCATGTAATACATATTCCTAAAGGACTTTTAAGGGTTCCACCTCTCCCCTTAAAAGGTATATTATCAATATAAATAATAAATTAAAGCATTTAGGCCATTGGAGGATAATTGAGTAAGATAAAACATATTGGGATATCAATTAATTGAATTGGTGATAGAGGATACAATATTTTATTAAATGTTTTATATTATGATTTTTTGTAAAATATGATAATATTTTGTTATGAAATATATTATTAATTATAATTATCTAAAAGAAATTGGTAATAAAATTAAATAACTAAGGAAAACTAAAACATAATGGAAACCTGAACTCATACAATATGTTTTTTGGGCCATGGAGTCTAAAATAAACAAATATTAATAAATATTTCCTAAATTATAATTTTGAGTTTAAAAATATGAATTTTGTTTCATTATTGTTCAGTAAATAAAATAAATTATAAAAACAGTTTTCCATCATCATGATTTTGGGATGTAAGCAATATTTTAAATTATCAAATTTTTATCAACATATATATATATATATATATTGATAATATTATTATTTTTGGATATCCGAAGAAAAATATAATATGTTATCAACATAAATATCAATACAGTCACTAAAATGGTATGGAAATTAATAATAGATTAATTAAAATGGGAGGAAAGATGTTATATAATTACAGACTTAGATTGTATTACTAAAAATTATCGACATAAATTTTTATTTGTATTGTATATTGATCCATATATTATCTAATAAAAGTGATTTAACTATTATTTTTTATTATTAATTGAAACATTATGAACTATAAATTATATTATTAAGTTTTTCTAATCAAGACTGAAGTAATTCATTTGGAAATGTTTTTTAATTGATTCTATGTGGGAAATATTATTATCTCTGCACCAAGTGGATTGATTTATATTTATTAGAATGAGAATATTGTTACGAATACATATGAGATTGATTTTAATTTCTTTTAGGGACATTTTACTCAACCAAAAACCTTTTCATGTAATTTAACTAAAGAAGAATATTTATATAAACTAGGGTATTCATAATTTAGTTGAATACCCATCAATAAAAAAATTCTCTTAAAGACCATTTTATTGTCAAATGATATTATCAAACATATTACATTTATATCATAATTAATTTTTCTTATATATATGGAAGTTTAAAAAATAAATATTTTCATTAGTATATTCTTGGGTTATTAGAGAAAATTATAATGATAGAATAAAATGTTTAATATTCTCCCATCTCAATAAGGATTAAAATTTCCTTTGATGAACATGAAATGTATTCTGATGAAACATGATTCAGAATTCTAATATGATTTTGGTTATTTTTTAATAGAATTAATACACAATAATGTTTATTTTCTCAATTAAAATTCATTATTACAAAATAAATTTAATAAAATATTAATTTATTATTGTAAATATGAAATTTAGATATAAAAATTAATAAGTGAGTATATTTCATTAAACAATACCATTAAGGTTTAGATGATTTTTTGGAATTTTAATTTTGAGTCTCTACATATTTATATTATATGAGATTAGACATAGATCATAAATCATAAAATTTTGATATCTATATTCTATAATAAAAAATAGGTTCGAAGGTTATGGGGATGATTTGGGGACATCAATTCTGGTTAGAACTATTTAATGATCAATTCATTTAACAATATATAGAAAAGTATCCTAATTAGGGTACTCTAGTTCAATAGTCATACACCTAGTATTGAAGATCACATAGAGGTCCTCTATGTTACTTAAGGAAACCAATTATATACATAGTGGAATCCTAGAATATTTTTTAATCATTGTTTAAAATATTATTATTTTTATGTGGGATCTCCCCCCTCTATGTGTGTGGATAAAGACCATCACCCATTACACGTATCCCACATATTCTCCCCTATCTGGTATAACTTCATTGATCTTCCAGATAGTCTTCTATTTTTTATTGATTTTAAATATGATTTAAAATGTTTGTATCCATAAGGATATTGTATTCCATATGGATCGTTTATTTATTTATATCATTTCAATTATATTTCAATCAAAACCCCATTTAATGGCACAATTTATAAATATTTCCATTTATTTTGAATAGTGAAAAACAATTTTGTGAAATGGGATTAGTGATATTATATGAGAGTAATTTATATTTTTCATTGATATATAGTTATATTTTTCATTTATGCACATGTTAAAAATTAATTTAATGGGGGTTACTATTTAAGGATTTTGAAAATGTTCTAAGTGAGTCATAAGAAGTGAAATATTCTTTGGAAACAAAATAAGGAATTAATTTTGGATATCATCCATTGTTATTAGATTTTAGATTGCATTGATAGAAATTAATATATATTCAATATAATATATAAGGTAAAATAAACATATTATTTTTCAAGAATCATCTATCTAGATGTGAATAGACTAGGTGGAGGTTTATTGAAATGGTAAAATATTCCATCTATTGAAAGGGGATTTGATAAATGTATCAATGGGAAACAATATATGGGAGTTGAAATGAAGGGTTATTTGACTATCCATGTGACCCTTTTAACCCATTTCCAAAGTAAGAATTATGAAAATAACACTATAAAAAATAAATAACGTCATCTTGGGGATAATATTGTAATTCTATGATACAAATCATATAGGGTAATTGTATATGTTACAATTAGCGTATGAATTGGTAGTTGTCATTAATAATATAGAAATTTTTTATGACTGGAATATTTTATATTTATGGGTTTCATTTTCTCCATTTGTAAGGGAGAGTTCATGGATTATATTATCTATAGTTTTGGGTTCGTGACTACCAGCTATTTGCAATTATTGAGTATATTTATAACCCATATAGGCATAGTATATTAATGTGTTAATAGGAGGCCTCATGTCTCATCACAAATAGTGATTTTCATAATAAATATTTTTTATAGTAGATATAGGGGAAAAGTGACATGTTTCATGAAGCACTTTCAAGAAGAACAATTATATATTGTGTAAAAGAGAGTTTTAATATAATTTAATTAATGAATTGGACTATTATATATGTTTGGCCAAGTATGAATAATTAGTTTGGAATGAGAGATAAATTACATTCATAGGGTATTAGTATAAAAAGATATGATTATTAGGCACTAGTGATTGGTGATATTACCATGAATAGTTATGATACTAAATAGTAGTTATATTTGAGTAGGTAAATGACACCCTATAGTTGGAAATTTGTACGAGCAATAACTCGATAAGGGTTCTGGTGGGGAATTTCATCACAAATTTCATTTTTTTTCTAAACATGTTCATGAAGATATTTATTTGGATGATGTTTTATTCCTTAATACATGATTGTAAGTTTACAATATCTTGTCATTCTATATTAATATTTTTTATGGGAACAAAATGTGTATTGGGATTTGGTGTTTTATGGGAACTTATCAATAATGTTTTTATTACCATGTATTAAAATGGGATTGGAATATGGTATAATATATAGGATGTAAAAAACATTTGGTGATGTTTTGTGGTTTCCAAAACAACACACAATGACAAGATGCAATTTTTTCTTTTATTCTCAAGTTCATCTAAAAAATAAATTTATGATTATATATGTGGAACCAAATTTTTTTCCACTACTAAAATTATATATCCCACATTGTACAACCACCTTGGATTATTTTTATTTATTATTCATAACGTTATGGTTATATAATATATATGGAATATTATGAAACTATTTGGAAAGATTTTGGGTGATTAGCCGATGGATTTACATATATATTATCGTTATGTTTTACTAGATATATTTTTAGAATGATAGAACCAGTGGGGTTGAAAAACATTATGTATGAATGTATAACAAGGATCTCTATTTAAAATGATATTATTACCAAATTGTTTATGTTTGATATTAGAAGAAATCTCACTCACTCACTTAAATATTATTTTACAATCATAATGTAGTCTATTACTATATTTTTTAGTATAATGATTATATTGTCCCTATATTATTTATAGAGTCACATAGAAATTCATTTTCCTCTAAAATTCATAGTGGTATTTCTAAGGCCATGTGTTTCTCTATATTGGTTTTATAGAAGGTTCCCCATTCAATGTTATTTGAAAATAGAATGGTATATTAAATACCTTATTCATTGTACTCTGTAATTTCTTATCCAATATAATATTGTGTTGGAACATGGAGGGAGCACTGAAATTGGATGTTTGTAACACGTTTTCATGGGGAAATAATTTTTTTTGGGGTTGTATTATTATCTTAATTTTCATTGTGATGATTAATATTTTTATTAAAATTTTATTTTATTGGTTTAGTTCATTTTTTATTTTTCACTCGTGGTGCAAGGTGGAAATATTTTTTTATGTGTTCTTGTATCATAACCTCTATATAGTTATATATAGAAATGTTAACTACTTCAAGCCTATAAAATATAATTTTCAAAACTGGTAAATGTTTTATAATTAAAGTATTGATTAAATTTTATAACATGTTATTGGTAAAAATTTGTCATTATTAACTAAAACATAATGAATAGATAATTTAATATTTTAAAAACTGATTATATTTTGTTTTTAATTAATATAACAAGTTAAAATTGTATTTTATGTTATCACGTGATATATTAATTTATCATTAATTTTTTATAGTGTAAATAATATCATTATTATGTATGTCAGGATTATAAATGCCTAGTAGTTTGGGCTATCAGGTTTATGTTTGAGGTGGCTCTTCATAATATTACAAAATTATCATGTTAGTTACGTACCCTATACTTGGATGTAATAGAAAAAGGATACAATATGATGATACATCAAAATGGTAAAGTTTGATTATAAATTAATCAAGTCTCCTTTAAATTTAATTATATTATAAGGGATGTGGATTATTTTTAGAGTGATGTGATAGGTTATACTTAGTAGGATGTTTCTAGTGAATTATTTTATATTTATAGGGTTCTCATCATTACAATGAAGAAGGTGGGTTATATTTCATCATGAAAAAGTTCCTAACTTCGACCCAAATATTTTTTGTGATGATACTTAGTAATAAATTTTTTGATATGGTGAAATATCATTCATTTTTAAAGGATATTTCATGAACATGCATTAATGTTTCTTGTAGATGTTTTTCACGTGGTGTTCAATGATTAAATGTAATTTCTTCTTAGAGATTCAATAATAATGATATGATTTTATCATTCACTAAATAAATATAGAATAATGTTCTTTTGTGAATTTGGAATATTTAATTGTGTAACTTGAGGGAATTATGTTCTATATGTTTAGATCATTTGACCATGTCCATCAAGAATATGATGAGAATAATTCCCTGTTATTTAGGATTTCCAAAAGAAATATTATAAAAATTTATGGGTGATAATTTATTTTAGTATATAACAAATATTTTATATAAAAATATATAATTTCTAAAAAAAATATTTCACCAATTGAAATTTTAGTATTGTTTATGTATCCATAAATACATGTGAATAATATGAGTGGTGATATAATTTTTTCCATAAGTGGAGAAATGAATTGATGGCATTAATTGGATTTAATTTAATTTTATATAAGCTATTTAAAGTTAAAATAAAATTACATGGTATTTTTTTTAGATAAATTGATATGGAGAAGTAGGGGTCACACATAATTAATTATTTCATAAATTAATTTCCTTTTTTTCTCTTGTTAAAATTGAAACAAAAATTTTTCATAAAGGAAAATTATTTTTTGTGATGCCCAAAATTAATTATTCATGTGTGGGTGGAATATATTTTTATGAAAGCATAATTTATGATTGTGATTAAATCATTGGATATTTATTTATTTAAATATTTTACTTTTGATTCTTCATGGTTTTGGACAAAATCTATGAATAAATCAAAACTAGTGTCTGAGACTCAGGATAAGGGCAACAATGGCTGCTAGAAGAATAGTCCATCAACTACACATTAAAAATTTAATTTTATCAAGGTTTACTTATTTTGGGGTTATTATTATGAATATCATCTTGGTTTCCCATGATATGCGATATTTTATATCTTATTGGATATGATTTATAATTATTGGTTTTTGAATGGGATGAAAGAGAAAAATTATATGGATTATTGAACATATATCATAATGAATATCTAAAATGATATTTTTAATAGAAATTTTCCTAAACCTAATCTATATCATCTATTGATTTCATATTTAATATATTATATATATTAAGTGCCGGTTTTTTTTCTATCCATTTTGGTAAATTGATATGTTTTGATGATGGATTTTAGTCAATAAATTTCATAAGGTAAAATGAATTGGATGTGTGGGTATGTGCCACATGAAAATATGTGATGTCATATGGTGGGTAATATATTTACATTCTATTATGTGTGATATAAAAATCTTGATAACATTATTATAGATTTTATTTTCAATCATAACTAATTAAAATATTGACTTAGTTTTATTTCAATATTAATATCCCAATGATTTATATCTTTCCTTAACAGAATGAAAATTTTTATGATTTTTTACTTATTTTGGGTAAAGTCAATGCATTATTTAATTAACAACGGTTAACCATTGGGTAATAATATGGGAATAAATTACATATATTTAATATGATTTTAGGAATTTTGAGATACATTTATGATTCATAGTGCGTGTTGAATTGGGAATGTGTTATTGTTGAGGTATTTTGGAGTGTTGGATATGCAACATGATTTTTTTTGTTTATTTATGATTTTTTTAATGTATTTTATTATATATGGATGAATGGAATATTTATTTTAACATGAGGATAGTTAAAATATTTTCTTTTACATAAATCAATATATATTTGTTTTAACATTGAGTAATAGACTTGAATTTAGGTCAAATGTGAGAATGAGCAGTACCATCAGCTTTTGATCTCTAAAATTAATTTCAGTGGATAATCACTAATGATTAAAAATGGATATCATCCTAATTTAGGGGTTTTTATAATAAATTTTTTAACATATATATTTAAATATTAATGGAAATTTAATTATTTATACTTGAAGTTTATGTAATTTTGAGAATTGTGACTCAGATTATAAATTTAATATATAGAAAACCTCAAAAATATATTCCTATGCATGGTTGGGTAATAATTATGTGATAAATATTTTCAATTAGGGTACATAATTATGTTTATAAGACATATATGTGATCAAATTTCATTACAAACCTATTATGGGTATATTAGGTACCTAATAAGAGACTACTAAGAAATAATCCCTTAGATTTCCATTATGTATCATATTTAAAGAAAAAATATATCTACTACATCGAAAGGAATTTTCATATTTTTGATTAAAATTTAAATTGATTAACTGGTAAACCCATAACTTTTTGTGATTAACAAAAATAAACCCCTCCCCCAGCCTCATATTCTCTGATGTCCATCTTCCCCAAATGGTTCTCCAAAATTATGTCTCATTGATGGTCAAAATTCCATCAAAAAATATGTTCATATTAAAGGGGATAAGTTACGAATTATGGCCCATATTATTATTTATCACTTATAAATATTGTTTATATAATTCACCAATTATATGATATTATTCTAATATTTTTATTTTAGAGAAATGGATGCGAATAAAGGCACAATATATATAATGTTAACTAAAATATAATTAAGGCTTGTGATGATTATTATATAGTACTTTGTGTTTCTTATATGATTGTATTGTGTTTGTAATTTTTTCGGGGAATAAGTTTGATATTTCTTCTCAGTGTTTTTTATGTCCTGAAATGCTATATTGGCTACAAAAATCCTCAAAGGAATGAAATATGCAATCATGGAATTCTATGGTTATATTAGAGAGGGTCAGTAAATATGCATCCCAGGGGTACGAACTATATTTTTTAAAACTCCACCTATATTTTATAATTACATGTTATTAAATATTAATATAATTCATTGAGGTTAAAATAAATTTTTTATAATCTTTTAAATTATGATTTCCATAGGTGGTGGTCCTAGTGATTAATAATATATGAGAGGTTTATTAGATAGTTTTTATCATTTTAATAAACCCTTGACAAACATTTATAGTTTTTGAATAGCTGGGATATCAATTATGTAGATAGTGACAATAATATATAAGTTGCCTTGGTTATTCTAAGGGATGGAATATGGTTGTTTTTTAAGCATGGTATATTTGTTTTGTTGTATGATGGTTAGAGTAGTATTAAAACTTAAGAGTATGCATATGCATCAGATATATTGAGGATTCCTTTTATGCCAAGGGTTTTGATGGAACATGGATTGACATTGTTATCCTTTGAAAAAGGTGTCTAATGGGATATGATGAACTGTCTAATCCACATTATAAAACATATTAGTTTAATTTAGGTAAATTTTTAAAATGGGACATAGAGAATGATGACTCCGAAGTGTGATGGTATAACACTTTTGGGCACAACATTTGGGAGAGATGAAGGATTTTATCATATGAGACACTACATGTTAATGTATTTCAATAATGAGAGATAAGGAATTTGGGTGATAATTTTGATTTTGGGACTTGTCTAGTAGCTGAGATTTGACATGTATGTATAGTGTGTTCGACATGGATGATGAGTTTAGGGACAAGGGGAATGGGATCCATAGGGGTTTTAGTTTAGCTAAAGGTGATGGGTTTATTGAATTACTATGGAGATGATGGTATGGACAAGTTGTGATTAATATGATGAAGGATGCCCTAAAAGGTGTTATAATGCTGAATCAACCTACCCAGATCGACCATATATACCTCCCAAATATCCCACCATAATTCATAAATAAAATAACTAATATCAGTAGTATAATGAGGAGACACTTGGAATCAACACATAAAACAATATGAATAATTTCACCTCAAAAACCAAAAAATTAACCATGAATAAGAAGATTGACATAAAAAATTTCAAAAACTAGAAGAAGATGATAAAATAAATTAGATAAATGAAAAATAAAAAATTTAAATAAATAAATAGAAACATGTCCATAAAAAACAAGGACTATATATGAACATCCAAACATTCATCACAAAACTATGTAATGATAATCATAAATTTCATAATGTTATATGAAACCATTCTGTTTAACAATATCATTTAAACAAATCTCCTTCTACAACCAAATAAAATGTATAGGATATTAGGAATATTACATTTATGATACCATCAATATATATTATAATGTACTTCAACATGAAATCATTATATCCATCTTAAAAAATCAATCAAAAATAATTTAATAGATAAATAGTTCATATTAATAAACTATTACTTTTCTTTAATTCATTCCAAAATTAAATAAGAAAAGAGTAAAACATATTAAATGAATTTAAAATAGAATAAAATAATAAAAGATTTCATAATAATTAATGCGATAATCAATTTATGAAACATGATGTAAAACAAGAGAAATTAAGAAATTGGATATATGTTATGATTATTTGTTAATATGTCAAATACAGAAAACTATCCATGAATAATTATAATCCTAATGACACAGATTCATTCCATTTTCTATTAGTATCATACACATAAAATGATTTTTTCCTACTCTCATAATGGTTTTCATGTATCCATAATCCAATGAAACCAAGTAAAACATTTCTTATGT
This sequence comes from Viscum album, assembly GCA_963277665.1. NCBI lineage: Eukaryota > Viridiplantae > Streptophyta > Magnoliopsida > Santalales > Viscaceae > Viscum > Viscum album. Next base: position 1,187,635,419 of record OY728122.1, read on the forward strand.
TTCCCAAAACAACCTAATAAATCATAATCTAAACTTTATAAATATATATTCCTATGATGAATTGCCACTTAGATTCAAAATAACCAATTTTAGATTCTAAATGTCATTAATGAATGTCATCCAACACATAATGAACAAAATACTAATTTTAATGAAAAAACCCTATCAAAATTAATTTCTATACCAATTAAGAGGAAGTTAAATAAATTATCCTTTATATATTTCAATCAAATAATTTCACTATTCTAAATAATAAATATAGAAATGTTAATGTATCATTTTGAAACAACCATTGTGTTGATTCACATACCATTCCATTATATTATTTGTAGTCTCCATTGAAATTGGATAATGGAAATATAGATATGTGGTTCCCAATATCCTTGATAAATTAAAAAAATAATTAATTCCTACCCAATACCAAAATTATTTTATTCATTAAAAATTATGTTTCCATTCGATATAATGTTACAGATACTAGGAGAGGAACATGGAAAATTCGACAGAATTGATATATTACTCACCCATACAATGAGAATTTAAAAATAAATTGGTGAAGAATCTGTAAGATTCCAAAATGAGATCATCCAATATAATTAATGAATGATAGGAATAGGTATTGGTATATTTGAGTGAATTTTTTATTAAAATGACAAATGATATCATGGTAATTTTTTATTTTCATGATATCCATATAGGTCACTTGGTTATGACAAAAATTTATTCAAATAATGCATTAACAATGTGATTTATATTCCCATAAAAAAATTAATGTTCAATACTATGTACAAATATTACAGTGTATTAAAGACCATATTAATTATGTGAAACAACCCAGGAACATAATGAAAACTCCAAAAAATGGTTTTTATATAATCTCATGTGGTCATTCGAGCCTTATTCAAATAAGAAAAAATTCTTTTGTAATTTGGAAATCCACATAACATGGTTTATACAATCATTTCATAGGTGATACACAGGAATGGTATCTCATTGATCACTAAATCATTAACATTGAATCCAAAAAACATTGAATAATAATGAATGAAAAAGTATCAAAAAAATAAATTACACATTTTAAGAGGATGGGGTTATAATTCCCAAAAAACGAACATTATTTCCTTAGAATAGACACATTATTATAGAATCTAATTGGGATAATCCCAAAGTTGAATCATTGGAAATTAATGATCCCTTATCTTGTGGCCATCCAGTCCACACTACGATATTATGTAGAAAATGGAAAAAATTTAACCAGAATTTTGTTATTATAATAAAATGAAATCCATATTTTTTGATGAATAATATATGTATCAGTCTTTAGATCAATAAATTCTATTCTTATTAAATAAAAAGGGTCGTGTTGATACCTCCTTAGTAGGGAAACATAAAATAAGATATGAATTTTCAAAAAATGGGAAAGTAACTACAATGATTATTCATCTATTCTAAGATGATCTTCAAAATCATATAGGAAAAAATATGTTTACAATTAATATATCTTCAAAAGTTATGATATCCAAAATTATTTTTATCCCATATAAAAACAGGCCCACCTACCACAAAATCATATGGTCGATGATGATAACCATTATAAAATATTTTTAACACTATGTTGTCTCTACCAGCATTAATCTCGAATTCAATTCTTCCTTAGACCCATTTTCATACATTGTTCTAATACATTTTATTTATCCCATCTATTCCCAACATAATTCAGATCTATATTAATTCCCCATAAATGAACCAAAATCGTGTATTTTAAAATAATCTAGAAAACTATTTCTATATGTATACCAAACCAATATAATATAATTTTCCTATGAATAATTGAAGTCCTGAAAATATGTTCCATGCCCTTCCTCAAATATTTATATTTACTGATTAGTCTATCTTATAATATAATGGTGAAACATTATACTTAACGTTAAATTGGGTATTAATTTCCTCTTTTAAACCATTCTATGTAGTAACCTTATCCAAGAAATCAGGGAGTTGGTGTCTACTATCATTATAATAGAACTATAACATGGAATAAAATTCCAATGGTTCTATGAGAATAGTAGTATGTGTAAACTAGATATATACACAATTCTCATATTACCAAGGAATAAAATACTTAAAAAATATTCTTTTCATTTGAGTATAATAACTATATTCTATATTTTGTATCATTTCATATCATTCTCAGAAAAAATAAAAGAATATTGGGGAGAGGAAATATGATAACTGGAATCTCAAATACTTTTTAAGGTTCATTTATTGATGAAAATATAAGGAATCAACAACAATAACAATAATGGAATGCTAAATAACTATACACAAATTCCATGAAATCAGAAAACTAAGTAGGAAGAGAATAAAATATCTTGAAAGGTATTAAATATAAAAACATTATATTAAAATAACTAGATAATGAAAAATAAATATTTCAATGATATAAAATAAAACAAGTTTATTTTAATCAAATCACAAAAAATGAAATGATTCCATAGTTATGTGGACGTAAAAAAGTCATCAATAAAAAATACTGAACTAAAATTATGGAAATGATTTATTGTTGGAACCTATGTTTCATTGGTACATAGTACCTTTGAAATAAATATATCTTATCAATATAGATTAAATTACTCACATTTGTACAAATTGTTTACCTCATGAGACTTCTAATGCATCGGGTGATTTCATGAATTGGAGCCGAACCTATATCGTTCCAGTCTATTCTACAAGGAATCAAATGAGAGTGGTTTTTCATGAACTGATTCATTCCATGAGACTACTAATGAAACAAGTGACTTTTAAAATATTCCCCTTCTATATGGATTACCTTCAATGGTCCCTAACCAATGTCTTTCATGTCTAAATAATTAATTAATAGTTAATTTAAATTCAAAAACCATTTTACTTAACAAATATCTGTATTGAATAAAGGATACTAATTTATCAATATTTCCAAATATTATTAAATAATATTAATTGTAGAAAACATATGAAAAACGATATACAGTTGAGTTTATGTACTTTTCCATGATATTTTCCATGGATAATTTGGGAAATTAAATGTCCAATGATCATAGTAAATTTGAAATATCAAGGGGATAAAGAAAGGAAATAAAATAAATGATGGTTAATATTATCCTTAGTAAAATCAATTATAAAACATATATAGGATTTTTAATGATGTAAGAAATACCAAATATCTAATGTGGAATAAAAATAATTGGTTTTTTATTGAATAAAAAAAATATACAATATATTTTGAAAATATTTGGAAGGAAAATATAAATATTATTTTGAAAAATATCAAAATTATTTATATAATGAAAATATTCAACAAAATAAATCATTTTATATATGTTGAATATGAAATTAATATATCTTTTTGAAAATATTATAAATCATTTTTTTATAAAACAAGGATTTTAGAAGAAAAAAGGTTCTCTGAGTAAAGATAGAAGGGATGAAATTTATTATTAAAAAAATTATAACCATTTTTTGTACCAAATAGTTGTAAAATTACACTATTACATGAAGTCATTTTTTAATATATCGAGGAGAATAAAAATAATTGTTTTACTAATAAATGTTCATATAATATTCTTTTAAATGAGATACCATTAATATATAATTATAACATTTATTAGGAAGAATAATTTTTAAACATTCCATTGTGTCCCAAATGACTATGAAACATCTTAAATAACAATCCTATAGAAAGAATATAATTTAATGAATGCTCAAAATAACATGAAAATAAGAGTGTTGATTATATAATATATAAATTCTTCAGTACACACAAAATAAAAAACAATTATGCAGAGAATATGAATTTTATCACATTTAGGTAGAAAATGGGATGAAAATCTATTACCATACATTTTTTTCTAGCAAATATACTATAAATTTATTTATAAAGGTATTTCAGAATTACTAACATTTTAATGAAAAAAATAGAATCTAATAATTCAATAAAATATAGGTTTTTGTGAAAAAAATGATAAAATGGAAATAATACGATAGATAATGAGGAAATATTTTACCTATTAATAAACTAACTCTATTTATTTTGAAACAAAGGGAATTCGTGGATTGATTTGTGAACAAGGATAGGATTCTAGGTTTACAGTACGTATTTTGAGGATTTATTTGAATCGATATATTTATCTAATTTTTCATGAGAGGTGTGAGAATGTGTGAGTCTTGATTTCCTTTTTATAGTGGAGGAGTTGTGGAACATTTTTAAATTTTGGAAAATGGAATTCCACCCATATTTTTTCAATATAACATTCCATTGAAAACATAAAAAGTAAATAAAATAGAGGGTAGAATCTAAATATGGAAATCTAATGGATTTTGGAAAAGTGTATATTTCATTAGTTTCGTTAGTTATGAGGTTTATTACTTTGGTATGCTTCATTTTACCTTGATCATTGTAACAAATTTTAATTCCTTTTAATATCATTTATTGTAAAAGAAATTTTTTAAAAACACTAGAAATTATAAATTATTCCTATTAAAATATGGAATTCTATTATATAAATTACATTCAATATATTTATAGAATTTAATTTAAATTTAATCTCATGGATGGGATTAAAATATGATTTTTTTAAATAATAATGTTCAAAATTTTGATATGTTATAATATTCAGTATCATAATGAAATTTACTATAAATTAAAAAATTGTATTAATTGATATATATTTAATCTAATTTAATATTAAATCAATTATAAATATAATTTATACTTATAAATAAATTAGATGAAAAATAATTTTGATTTCAAAATTAATTACCCATCATTATTCATTAAAGAAATGAAACATCACATAAATTTAAAAAAATACTCCAATCATAATATTTATTATATGATTTATATTACAATGTTTATTTTTATGTATACATTTTGAAATTAAGAAATTTATATTTAAAAAAGGTTCTTTGTTAACTAGTGGTAAAAATGGCTAAACATATAGGTATTGATGTGAAATATTGGGTTTATTCTTATCTTATTCCTATCAAATATATTGGGTGAGTACTGAGAATATTTGATTATTTATATGATATATATATTATAATAATATCTCTCACTAGTTGTAATTAATTTAATCTTTTACAAAAAAGTACCATTGTGAGAGTAAAAAAAGTTTTCTATAGAAAAATTCCATAAGTATTCAATTAGTTTTTAAATTAATTTTGTATTTATTTTTTTCAATGAATTTATTTGATATTTCATTAATGTTCACATTTTCATTAGTTATATAATCCAATTATAACATATAATTTTATTTACATGATTATATTTTATATTATAAAAATGTTATATTTTCATGATATATTATTCATGGGTAAAAATAAATATAGAGCGTAATGTATTCCACTGAAAAGACTTGTGGTTGTGTGTGATTTCTATTAACTCAGTATCGCATGAATTTCAATATATAAATTTTATTTAATATATATATAATAATAAAAATATTATAAATTCTATGGATATTATATTTCCTTATGTACTTGGTGTTGTTTTCTTTACACATTATCTATTAAAATGTTTTTAGTTGTGATTTTTGTGGTATTACATTCTACCCACATTAATAGAATTGTGTTTTATTTATTTAAAATAGATGATGGGGATTTATTTGTTGATATTTCCTAATTTTTTAAATCAAATATCATGATAAGTGTTCAAAATAAGTCATATAGAAAATAGAGAATGTGTAGAACATTGGTCACATGGAATAACATTTTACTAGGTCTCTAAGGGGAAGACAATTTGTAGAATTTAAAGATACGAACATAGAGAAATGTGTAAATATTTTTTAGTGTGATTAAGGATATCAAACTTCAACAATTGTACGATAAATGGAATGATAAGGGCCTCATATAATAAAACTATGATTATTTAGAAGACAATTGGTTCAACATAAATTAACTTATTTTGAAAACATTTTTTTCAGATCATTATCCATATTTTGATAAATTTATTTAATGATTAGAATATAATGAAATGTAATTATTTAATTTTGTATATAATATTATATATTTTAGTATATATTATATCAAAATATAATTCATTCCTTCATAAATCAGAAATAAAAAAATTATCATTTATTATAGAAAATTTATATAATTAATGAATCGATCATAAGGCACATAATAGAGAGAATATATTTACATGTGTCTCGAACTATTCACCAATTTAAATATAGATAAGACATTAATATCTAATTACATAATGCAACACTAATTGTTTATCAGAAATATTTATTCATCATATTTTATAAAAAAATAATTAATTATTAACCATGAAATTACGTAGGTCAACTGTGGTTGCTAAACCCGTATCATCATTCCATCTTGGGTTCAAGTCCCCCAAATATTTTAGGCCTGATTTTTTTACCAAAAATATTTTCTTTCCATTTTGAAAACCATATTAATATGAAATAAAAATAAATTTTATGTTTCCACTTTAAATAAGGTTACTCATTTTGTATCTATATGTATAATGTACTTAATACAATAAAAAAACATAAATACATCATCTATTTATTTCCACATAGGTCTTACTAGGGGTTATGGTTTATCATAGTTCATTAATTTTCAACATCTATACCAATTCATAAAAATGTATTGTAATCAAAACAATAATTGAACAACAAAAATCATCAGATACTAATAATACAAGATCGTAATAATGCTCTTTATCAGGTACATGGTTACACAGAGTCATTCCCAACAAACCAAGTTTCTTTTTTTACTCAGATGTACCTATATTCCAAAACCACATATGTCATGACCCCTCCCCACAAGGTGTACCGCTCCGGGGCCGACAATGTGATAAGGGAGATAATGAACCCTGAATCCCATTTCCAGTAGGACCCGTGTTGGCGACTAGCACTGAGGGTATAATAAACACCCAAATAGGAGGCATTACCATCTAAGAGAGCATATGCGAAAGATATAGATAAGACAGTCACCAATAAACTCCAACATAGAGAATAATATAAAATAAACCCCACGTACAAATATGTAATGTCATGAAAAATTACTAAAATTGAAAGGGGAAAACAGCAAGTACCAAAGGAATGTAAAAACAGTAGCAACCACAAGCTCGAACAAATCCTGTAACCCCATGCTAGAAGAAACTAACTTGATCTCCAACCTGATCCGTGTGACCTGAAAAATAGTCTATATATACACAGGGTAAGTATAACTATATTCATAGTAGGATACTCCCCAAGTCCTCTCAAGCAATATTAAAGAGAACATGCTAAAACATAGTGAACCACAAGTGAAACTAAATCACCACCTAAAAAAGGCATACTATGTTCCTGGCCTCACCATGGATACTCACACCAAATAATGAATTATAGAGTATATAATACAATAACGAATATCACATGTACTCTGCTGTAACTTCACTATCAGATTGCCACATTTCCCCAACATTACACGTCATAAGCATCTCTCTCTAAAACGGATTTCATGTAGACACCTAGGCCAAGCACCACAACAGGCACCTCATGAAACCAAACCACCCCATCCACATAATCAAAGTAACCGATTAGTTTCTAGGGGCCACCATACCTCAAATAATGTGTATCAAACGGCAGGTATTAAACCTCAAGCCATTATAGCCCATACACTGTGTAAGGATCCTCAATCCATCATAGTATATACAAACTACACCTATAGTAGTCCATATGAAACTATATCCATAATATATGTGTTTGAATAATAAAATTCATTACAACCTTCCACACACATATATGGAGAAAACTAACCATCATGCCTACTAGCACGAGTAACTACCGAGATAAGAGAATAGGGACAAAGGGGGTAGTCATCCATCCATCCTCCCATTGTAATGTTTGGGGAAAACACCCCCTAGGGCTCAAAATCCCTTGGGTGTCTGTTTCCCAAATAGAAGGGGTAGAGTACAAAACAGAAACACAAAAGGTATTGAATATATTATAGCTCACAAAAACATTATGGTCGTAACCTAGTATTGGACACAATTGTAGCTAACGTCTCTTGGACTCCATGATTCCACTTCTAAGACTAGGTATCCTATAAGAACGCAACCATTTAATGAGCTTAATTACATTAAATCATTCCCTTTTATTTCAGTTTCACTTTATGTTAATTTATTCTTTTAAAATTAATTAACAATTAACAATTCCACATTAAATTTCATTAGTAACACAACCATAGTCCACTATCCCTTTAATTTTAACCTCATCATTACGTCCCATCAAGAATCAAACCCTTAGGTTAACATCTCTAATCAATATTATATTAACAAAAATATTACATTCCTATATTCCCATGCATTCTAAAATAACATTCGATGATACTGAACACAAGGGGGCACAACTTGGCGAGTAAACAAACTACTCATCATGTATTTGACACCTATAGAGAGAGCTTTGACCCATCATACACTGTGAAACTAAACATGGAAAGAAAGTGGCATACCCCACGTGTCTTCTCCCCATTTAGAACGAGGGTAAGAAAACCATCTTCCATAAGAATTGGGAAAGTAAAGATAATACACAACCAACAAGAATCAACAAGAATCCAAAAATTCACATCCAACCTGTTTCATCATCCCTGGTGTCCTCTCTGACACCCACATGCATAAACAGATTCATCTCTCCACTCTAGGTTTCAAATACTACCACAACCAATAGGCCTCCATGCCCCCATATACCACACTATCTCTCTAGGCTCAAATCACACCACAAGCAGTAGAAAAAAAACATCATATCAATTGGGATCTTGGCCCTAAAACAAGGAAGAGGGTAACTCAGAACCTTATGAAGAATTATCATTTTTCAAACATCCAATTCATTAATGCATCTTGAATTATCTGATTTATTATTTTCAGGTTCAAACTCTGGGAATCTTAAAAAGTAAGCTATCACAAATTTATTGAACATGGTTACTCCTTCAATTTGATTTTCATCAAATTATAACAAAAACAACAACAAGATTCATTCACATTCCTCTTTGTCTTTAGTAAACCAAGTATTAACTAATTTCAGCATTACATTCATAAACAATTTCCATCAAGAATGAAATTCTAAATAGTTAAATCATGAATATCACACTATCGATAAAAAAAGAGGTAATAACATATGATCGATATCAATTTATTTATATGGTTTATATATTTATTCTGTCAATTCCATTGTGATCTAATGGGATAAAACATGATGACTATACAGTTGCACATAAATGAAAATAAAACCAACTAATCCCCTACTTATAACGGTTCTTTACATTATTTATACGAGAATGATCCGCACGACTGGTTATAATATCTGCCCCTTGTGATGAGTGTATCCACCCAGAGATGCAGAGACACCACCACACCAGTCAACACCCAAAAAAAGTACACCAGGAACATGAAGTTAGAATTCCATAAACGGGTAAGGAGAAATAGGAGGAGATGAACCCAAAATAATGGTGATAGATCATACCTTATATCGAAGATTGATCGATACTTCATTGTTGCATCAAAATATTGGGGAACCAATCCAAGGATGAATGTTTGGTTGCACAACTCTTACAGGATGGAATGAAGGGTCGAGAATCTTACATTTGAGAATAAGGTGGAAGAATTAAGAAGGAAGATACATCGTCTCTTTTGATGATTTAACAGAGCAACAGTTTAAGATATGCTGGATTTTCCATTAAATGAAGATCACATTAAACAATGCGGTTTGACCAAGTAAAAACTTCTCGAGCCATATGAAAATTAATATAGTGGTTACGGCCTATGAATCGTCCTTAGAGTCCTTAAAACAAGGCCATAAATGTGTTTTACATCAAAGGAAACATCAAAGGTGTGATCTGTAGGAAGCTGGAAACACTGTTCACTATCTCAAAACATCAAAAAGGAATGAGGCTACCATTGGAACCTCACCATTCTGGAAACATTGTTTATAAACTAAAAAATTGGAAAAAGAAAGAGGCTATCATTTGAACCTCACTGTTCTAGATACACTATTCATGAACTCAAAATTTGGAAAAGGAATGTGGATACCATTGGAACCACACCATTTTGAAAACATTATTCATGAACCTGAAATTTTATAATAGAAAGAGGCTACCGTTGGAATGTGACCGTTCTGGAAAAAATGTTCACGAATTAAATATTTATCAAAGGAAAGAGGCTACCATGGGAACCTCACCATTCTGGAAACACTGTTCATGGACCCAAAATTTGGAAAAGGAAATATATTACCGTTGGAACCTCACCCTTCTAGAAACACTATTCATGAACTCAAATTTGGGCCAAAAAAAGAGGCTATGATTGGAACATCACCATTCTAGAAACACTATTGATGAACTCGAAATTTCGAAAATGAAAGAAGATACCCTTGGAACCTCACTATTCTGGAAAGACCATCAATGAACTCAAAATTTGGAAAAGGCATGAGGCTACCATTGGAACCTCACCATTATAGAAACACTTCTTATAAACCTAAAATTTTGGCAAAGGAAAGAGTCTGTCGTTGGAATGGTCACATTAGTCTACCGATGACACTATTCAAAAAGGATACCATTGTACTTTTCACATAAGGCTACCGATGAAATTGTTCACATAAGGTTATTGTTGCACTCTTCACACAAGGCAACCATTGACATTATTTATATAAGGTTACCATTGCAGTGTTCACCTAAGGATATGGATGACACTGTTCACATAAGGCTTTTGTTGCACTGTTCACCAAAGGCTACCGAGGACACTATTCATATAAGGGTACAATTTCACTATTCACCTAAGGCTATCGATGAAACTGTTCATATACGGATACTGTTTCACTGTTCACCTAAGTCTACCGATTACACTATTCACACAAAGCTACCATTGCACTATTCACAGAAATAGAAACACTATTCAGAGGACTAGAAATTTGGTAATGTGTTGGGGATAAGTCACCTAGAACTCCTAAAACACCTCAGACACCAGATATTAGAAAAGGAATGGACTAGAGAGGTCCGAGCCATTACATCATATACATCTTAAAACATTCTCGTCCTCATTAATTCAAAACCAACCAAAAAGGAAATAGGAAAGAATTCCATGTAACCTCCCATTGTGATACCACTCAAAAGAGATCATGCAACTAGATGCAACCAATGAATTCCACCACATAAACGTGAATGGTCTTCAACCACAATGTGAATGTTGTTACATAAAAATAGTTAAACATCAAACCATTTGGGGTGCTGACCACATATCTAGGACTCATGTTCCCAAGTACTATCATCCATGCCACTGTGTCTCCAAAAGACATAACCCAAGGGGATAGAATGCCCACACACCACCTTCTCTTTGCGGTCTTGGATCTCCAAAGGCCACTTCTCAAAGGTCGCATCATCATCAAAATTGATCTCTCCATAATCGATGAAGGTCGATTCATCCTGAAGATAATGTTGGAGCTGTGATAAATTCAAAACATAATTTATCTGACTCATCTGTGGGGGAACTATTACACAATACACCCGGAATCCAACACGAGCCAAAAGCTCGAAATTCCAAACAAACCATTGTGAAATCTTACTCCCATTACCAATCCTTCGATGCCCATGACGTGGAGTCGCCTTTATAAACACATGATCCCCAACATCAAACTCTAAAGGTCTCTTCCTTTGATCTTCATATGATTTATGACGTTCCTCCACTGTCTTCATCTTATCATAAATCACTTGAACCATCTCTGTTGTATTTTTCGTTAGTTCTGGTCTGATAATTGATGACCTACCAACCCCAATCCATCACAACAGAGAATGGAAGGGTCAGACTTATAAGGCTTCAAATGGTGACATACTCATTGTAGAGTGAATGCTATTATTGAATGAGAACACCACCAAGGGTATGTTCCTCATCCACGAACCTCCAAAACCCTGGACACAAGAGCACAACATGTCTTCAAGAGTCTGGATGGTTTTCTCTATCTAAACGTGTGTCTGAGGATGAAAATAATTATTAAGCTATAGAAGAGAACCAAAATAATATTGGTGACCTCTCCACTCCATAGTGGTAAAATGATCATCTCGATTGGAAATGATCATCCTTGCGACTCCATGAAGCCTCACCACCTACTCCAAATATTCCCTCAACAAAACTGTCATTGAGCCTGACTCCTTGATTGCTATGATGTGGGCTGATTTTATAAAATGATCCACTACCAATAAAATAGAATCATGTCATCCCTGAGTTCGAGGTAAACCTGTAAAAATGTCCATTGATATGTCCTCCCACTTCGAATAAGGAAAATCTAATGGCTGGAGTAGACCACTAGGAACACGGTTTTCAGCCTTCATAATCCGGCAGAACAAAAATTTTCGACACAAACTCCGCAACTGCATGCTTTAACACGGGCCACCAAAACTGACTCTTCATGGATAGATACATCTTTTTCATGCTAGGATGAACCGTAAAATTTGAACTATTGAACTCTATGGGAACCGTCTCACATATCGCCTAAGGAATAAAAATACATTCATGATACAATGGTTGGTGTTTTCCATCCTCATACCAAAAATTAGGGGCCTGGCCACAAACATCTTGGTCTCTCCAGACCTCCTCCTCAAGATCCATCAATTGGAACACTTCCACCTACTGCATGAGAGATGATTACACTGTCATCTTAAGAAGACAACCACTTCTCCCAACTTCTCTGGTATCGAGATGAAAAGATGAAAATACCTCGATTACTCTCCAGGAATCACCAGATTCAAGCACTACATCACTTAGTGACTTCTGAATCAGTGCATCAGCAACATCATTACCCTTTCCATGTGCATATGGTATTTAAAAGTCATATTCTGGTAAGAAATCCATACCCCAACACTATCGTAGGTTTATGAAATGCTGGGAGTAAACATACCTCATACTCTTATGATCAGTGAAAACCAAAAAGCCCTCACCAATGAGATAATGTCTCCAGAACATCGGAGATAAAACCATGACTGTCAACTGATGATATCAGTTGCATAGTTACATTCATTGGGAAGAAACTTCCAAGACCCATAAGATACAAATGATCATTTCTACATCATAACACAACCTAACCCCCGATGAGAAGCATCACAGAAAATATCAAACTTTACTCCCTCAACTATAATAAAATAAACCAGAGCACTTACTAACTTCTCCATTAGATACTCGAATGATTCCTAACACAGACCAGTCAATATAAATGCCTGATCCTTCCTATTAAAATCTATCAGAGGAGTGGAACCTCGAGAGAAATCGGCTACAAACATCCCGTATTAGCATGCGAGTCAATGGAAACTTCACACCTCTGACACTATCTTGGGGGCTTCCCATGACACAACTGCTTCCATCTTCGATAGATCAATAGATACTCCCTATTGGGACACAACATTACTCAACAAAAACACTTATCAATCCAAAATCATACACTTTGACAACCTCCGAAACTTCTGATTTTGATTAAGAACTCCCAAAACACCATGTAGATGCTCTGCATGTTACTCCTCAAACGTGGAGTATAGAAGGATGACATCGATGAAAACCACAATGAACATGTTCAATAACTCACGGAACACATAATTCATCAATCCCATTAATATAGTTGGATAATTAGTCCCAGCAAACAACATTACAATGAACCAATAATTCCCAACACAACAAAAAAAAGTGGTCTTTGAAATATCCACATCATTCACATGCATCAGATGATATCATGACCACAAATATATCATTGAGAAACAACATGAATAGTTCATTTGATCGAATAAATAATCAAAATGTAGAAGATGATAGATATTCATCACTGTCACTTTGTTTAAGCGACGATATTTGACACAAAACCAAAAACATCCATCATTCTTCTTCATGAATGAAACCACTCCACCCCATGGTGACACACTATGCTAAACAAAACTGCACATTAATAGATCATCAAGAATTATATGTAGCTCTTGTAACTCAGAAGGGGACATCCTATGTGGAGACATAGAGATAAGAGATGCTTGTGGTTCTAGCTCGATCCCAAACTCAATCTCTTGATAAGGAGGTAATGATACAATGTATTCTGGAAAGACATCAGAGTACTCTTATATGACCCTAGAAAACACCAACTTCTGAACCTCTGAATTACACATCATCAGCTCAACCATCATGGATGATAATGACTGAACACGCCTCTGACCCATCTGATTTTCTCGCTGACCAACAATTACCACTAGCTCTCCATCAACATCGAAGAACAAAACCTACTTTCTGAAGAAATACATTATTTCCAGAACTAAATACAACCAATCCATGCCAAGTATGACATAAAATACTTGTATTTGTAAACATAGGAAATCTCCCCCAGAGCTGTGTTGCCCCAACACAAGATCACAGTCTTTACACACATCAAACAAGTAAGCTCGACCTCCAACTGGTGTAGTCAACCCCAAGGGCACTGGAAGACTCTATACCTCAAGTCCCAAAGCAATGCAAATGGTATGAAATATGAATAAGTGTCTCACTAATAAATAAATCAAGGCATAAACCATATTATAAAACAAGAAAAGTGTACCTCAAATGACGTCTCACTCACCTGGTGCTGGCAACACCAAAGCAAGAAACAGACCAAGACCGCCTCCACGGCCTCTCTGACCCTGATGACGACCACAACCATGGGCACACTCTTATATGTATGGACAAGGAGCATCTTGGGTAATCCTATAACTGCCCCATCTACCCTCTGTTAATCCAAATCATGAGAAAGCTGCTGCTGCTACCTAGTTTGGAACTTCCTTAACAGGGGAACCTATATCAGAACACCTGGTGCATCACGACTTCTCAGAAAGTTTGGTCACTCTCTCTGCTAATGACCTTGACCACCACATGAATAACAAGTGTCTGATATGTTGATATAGGCTTGAGAGCCCTAGCCTCCAGGAAAATGAGATGCAGAGACTTGGTACCCACCCCGGGCTAAACAGAAACTCTTCTGCCTCGAAAACAGAGAACTATAGACCACAACTCTACTTCATGAGGAATCAAGATGACTCCCCCCTCATGATGACCCAATTCTAGATAATGTCCTTTCAATGAACTCTGCCCTTTACAGCACCTCAAAATATGTCATCATCATAAATGAGGTGACCTAGAGCTGGATCTACGGACACAAAGCCTACACGAAATGGATATCCCTGACCTCCTCATCTGGAAATTGGTCTGAAGCATAACGTAAAGGGTTCCAAAAACAGATTAAAATATCTCGTACACTAGAGCTCCCCTATCAAAGGATATGAATCTTTTTGTTACTGGACACCTTCGAGTTCGAACAGGTAAAATTGACTCTAAACATGTCTTGGTACATCTCCCATGAGATCGCTAACTCTGTGTGATCCCCGAGGAACAACAACCACCACTATCTTGCTACTCCACACATCATCATCACAACCAAGGACACTATGTGCTCCTTCTGAGCACGGATCAAGATGAATCCTATCTCAACCTCATTTAACCAGTCTTCTATGATTGCATCGTAAACAGTGCCCTCATACATTTGCAGACTGTGGCGCTGAAACTCTCGGAGTGTCCTCCTCCATGTGTTGTCATCATCAACCACTACTTTATGATGATATGTAGGCAATTTTTTTGGACATAATCTATGAAATCATAAAATGGAGGTCGACCAAGAGCCATACCTGAAAAATAACATATATTTGGGGCTCCTAAACTTATAATATGGAATGCTCAACATTAATTAATTAGTTGTTTTCTTGAATTAGTATTAGTTTAACCTATCCCAATTTCTACCTTTTAAACTCATTCACAAGGAATAATAATTCATGATCCTTTCTTAGGTCTCTATCATGAAGCTAGTTTGACATTGTTTAGTAGCCTTCGTAAACTTAATGGTGCTTGAATTAGATCATAGGGGTCCCTAAATGCCTATGTCTCATCCAATATCTAGTTTTTACATCACATTATAAATGTTACTGACACTTTTTCCCTACCAACACATGCATCCTCACATATGCCAAACACCAAAATCCATCATATCCCTCAACCCAACTGTTGATACCACTCTGTCATTACCCCATCCTTACAAGGTGTACTCCTACTTGGCTGACAGTGTGATAAGGAAGTTAATGACCCCCAAGTCCCACCTCAATTAGTCCCCGGTTGGCGAATAGCACCGAGGATATAATAAACACACAAATGGGAGGCATTACCCTCTATGAAGACACATGCGAAAGAGAGAGATAAGACAGAAACCAATCAAATCCAAATCATAGAATAGTTTACAAGATATCCCAAGTAAGAATATGTAATGTCACAAAATGTTACTAAAATTGAAAGTAGAAAACTGAAAGTACCAAAAGAATGTAGAAAAAATCATCAATAATCCAGAAAACCTCTGAAAACCCCATACTAGTAGAAATAATATTGATATAAAACAAGCTACAAGTGACCTAAAAAATAATTTATATATACATAGGGTGATTATAATTGTATACTCATTAGGATTCTCTACAAATTCACTCATGCAATAGTAAAGAGATCATTCTAAAGATCAGTAAACAACAAATGAAACTAAGTCATCACCTAAAAAGGAATACTATATTCCCAACCACACGGTGGATATTCTCAACATGTAATGAATACATGAGTATATAATATATAAAATAATATCAAGGGTAACCTGCTACTACTTCCCCATAGGTTTTCCGCTTTTCCCCAATATCGCACATCCTAATCCTCTCTCTCCAAAAAGGCTTTCCTGCGAATACCTAGGAGAAGCACTACAACATGCACCTCATGCAAAAAAACCTCCCCATCCACGTAAGCTATATAACACAGTAGTTTATGGGAGAAACCACAACTCGAATAACATGTATCATATGTCATATTTTAAATCTCAATCCATTACAGCCCTCTACACACATTTATGGGGAAAACTAAGTGTTGTTCCTACCAGCATAAGTAACTACAAAGAGAAGAGGGTGGGGAAAAATGGGTTCATCAGCCATCCATTATCCCCTTATAATTATTGAGGAAAACCCCACCTAGTGATCAAAATCCTCAGGGTGTCAGTTTCCCTAACTAACGGGGTGGAGTAGCATATAGAAACAGGAAAATTAGAGAATATAATATAGCTCACAACCACACTACGGTAATAATATTGTTTTAAACAACATTGTAGCTAACATCTCTCAAACTCTCAGTTGTCACTTCTAATACTAGGTGTCCTATAAGAACACAACAATTTAAATAGAATAACTACGTTACTTCATTCCCTTTTTATCAGTTTCACATCACTTTAATTAACTGATTAAACATTAATTAACTATTATCAACACCACAATAAATTTCATGAGCATCACACCCAAATTCAACTTTCCCTTTAAATTGTAACCTTAGCATTGAATCCCAGCAAGCTCCTACCCCTGAGGTTAACATCATTTATTAAATCATTTAATAAAAATATTATTCCTATCCCATATTCCCAATAATTCTAGAAACACATTCTATGATACTAAACCCATGGGGCTCAACTAAACGAATAAATGAACTACCCATCAAGTATTTCCCACCTATATAAAGAGTATTGACCAATACTCCCTCGATAAGTTTACCAAGAAAATCACGGGACATACCCCAAGTGTCTTTCCCCTATTTTGGAATGTGTGTAAGTAAAACAGGTGCCTTGATCAACGGGGAATGTAAAGAGGATAAACTACTAACAAGAATCAGCAAGAATCTAAATATTCCCATCAAACCATTTTCATCATCCGTGGTGTCCTCCCTGATACCCAAATGCATAAACTGATGCATCCTTCCACTCTAGGTTTCAACTACTACCCTAATCAATAGGCTTCCATGCCCCCACTTATCACAATAGCAATCCAGACCCACATCACCACACAAACAACAGCAAAACAAACATCATATCAATTAGGCTCTTTTCCCTTAATTATGCAAGAGGGTAAAAAATAACCCTATAAGGAATTATATTTTATCAATCATCCAATTCTATAACCCATCATGAATTAAATGATTTATTATTCGTAGGTTTTAACTACAGAAAATCAAAATATTATGCTATCAAAAATTGATTCAACATTCTTACTAGTTCAATATGATTAGCATCAAATTACAAAAACAAAAATCAGATTCATTCACTTACCTATTTATATTTATTCAAAGAAATATCAATTAATTATGGATTTACATTCATTACCAATTTCCATCATGAACAAAAAAATAAACAAAGAGAGAGTAGATATCACACAATCTAGCAAAACAAGAGGAAAAAACATACAATAGATATCAATTTATTTATCTGGTTCAAATATTTATTATATCAATTACATTGTGATCTAATGGGATAAAACATGATAACTATATAGTTTCATGTAAATGAAAAGATAAAGAATGAATCCACTACCTCAAACGGTTCTTGAATTTCTTTATATGAGAATAAGCCACACAATTGGTTACGCTCTCCTCCCCTCGTGACAAATGTATCCACTAGAGGATGCAGAGATACTAACACACTAGTCAACACATAAAAAAGGTCCATTAGGAACTTGAAGATATAATTCCATTAAAGGTAAAGGAGAAATAGGGGAAGATGAACCCAAAATAGTGGTGATAGATCATACCTTATATAAAAGATTGATCGATACGACTTGGTTGCATCAAAAAAGAGGGTGGCCAATCACATAAGGAATGTTTGATTGCACAACTCCTATGGGATGTAATGAAAGGTTTGAACATCTCACAGTTATGTACAAGAAGGATGAATTAGGGAGGAACATATCTCGTCCCTTTAGAATATTTAATGGATTAGCGGTTTAAGATACACTATATTTTCCATTAAAAGATGATAGCATTACACCACATGGTTTGAACAAGTAAAAACATCCTGAGACTTAAGAAAAATAATATAGGAGTTAATGCCTTTAAATCTGCCTTAGATTACATTACAAAAGGATTGAAATGCATTTTACATTAATGGAAACATCAAGGGGTGAAATTATAGGATGCTGGAAACACTGTTCATGAACTCGTAATTTGGAAAAGGAAAGCGGCTATCGATGTAGCCTCACCGTTATGTAAATACTGTTTATGAACTCAAAATTTTTCAAAGGAAAGAGGCTACAATTAGAACATCACAATTGTAGTAACACTGTTCACAAACACCAAATTTGGAAAAGGAAAGAGTCTACTATTAGGACCTCACAATTCTAGGAACATTATTCCTGAAGGTGAAATTTTACAAAGGAATGAGGCTATGATTGGAACCTCGCCGTTTTGGATACACTATTCATGAGCCAAACTTTTGTAAAAGGAAGGAGGCTACGATTAGAACATAACTATTCTGGAAAAACTATTCGTGAACTCAACATTTAGAAAAGGAAAGATGCTACCATTAGAACCTCACAGTTCTAGAAACACTATTCATGAAATCAAAATTTGTCAAAGAAAGAGGCTACCATTGGAACATCACCATTATAAAAACACTTTTAATGAACATGTAATATGAAAAAATAATGGGGAAACCATGGAACCTCAAATTTATGGAAACAATATTCATTAACTCAAAATTTGGAAATGGAAAGAGGCTACCATTGGAATGTTCAAATAAGCCTACCAATGACACTATTCAAATAAGGCTACTAGTTCACTGTTCATCTCAGGATACCCTCACACTATTCACCATGGTCTACCAATGACATTTTTCACATTAGGATAATGTTGCACTGCTCCCAAATCATGAAACACAATTCACAGAACTAGAAATTTGGCAAACTGTTGGGGATAAGTCACCTTGACATCCCGAAACACCTCAGACACAAACTATTCGTAATGGAATGGACTAGAGAGGTTTGTACCATTACAACATCCATATGTTTTATCTAAGAATTAATTTATTAAAGGGAAGAACCACATAATCTATAATTTAGTGACATTATTGGGTGTTAATCAATACATATATTCAATTTCTATCATAGGATTGAAATATTATTCAATAGTTTCCTTATATATGCTCATAGAGTTACAACTAAACATTCTATGATACCAATTTTAGCACCCCGACCATAAAAATACCATAAATGGTGTCTTATACAATTTTATTGGAATGATTAAAAATAATAAAATCCCTAAGGACTAAGAATTTTAGTAGTCTTGTAATACAAGATTCATAAATTATTGTTTTATTATATATTAATATACCAATTAAAAAATAATTTTCCTCTTATGAGCATAAAAAATTTATTCCATTATGTGTATCATGGCTTATCATTCATAGTGAAATTCATGTAATCCTCATGAGATGAAACATAAAAAGGGCGTGCTCAAATTCTTAGTAATATTAATGTATAGAAAACATAATAATGAATCAATGATAATAATAATTATGACATGGTTTGTAACATAACACTAAACCTTGAAATAAAAAAACTGTAAAGGAAATCAATAAATTATATTGAAATGTTATAATTGGAAACATATTACATTCAAATAAATAGGTATGGAAAAATAATTAGGGTAAGGTAAGACAATGAAACACATGTTATTTCATCTATGAACTAAATATAAACTACATCCTTAGATATTTCACCAAAAAATATCTTGAATAAATAAAATATTGAATTAAAATTAAGTTAATGCATGTATATTGGATGAAAATTTTTCTATGTACTCTGTAACTTTATCATCAATATTTATTCTCAAGACGGATGATACTAATCTAATCTGCCCATATTTTTTGCCTCATGAGGCAATAGATGCATCAAGTGGTTTTCATTATAAGGCTCTCCAACACTTATCATGATAGTATATTATGCTTGGAAGAAAACATGAAATATTATTTTAAAAACATATTTGTCCCATTAAATTAATGATTCATCTATGGGGTATATATAATTATTCCACTTCTATTTGGATTTATATAAACTATATTCAACATATTCCTTTCATATCCAATTCAAAATTGAATAATCGATCTAAATTCATAAAAAATGTGCCTTATCAAAAATCTGTATTTAATAAAGGACACACATTTATCAGTATTTCCTTAAATAATTAATTAAAATTCAGGGTTGACACTATATAAATGGTTGTGGTCATTGTTAAATATATATTCAATAAAATATTTTTTGAAAATATATTTGTAAAAAATAACGGTTTTCTAAATAATTTTCATTGAAATCAGATTTCAAAACATAAAACCTAATATAAATAGTGAAGTTTTATATTTCTAAATTATCATAAAAACTATAAAATTTATTTTTAAAACACTTTAATTATTCTTTTTTTGGAAAATGGATCATTCACTAAAGGGAAAAATGATGTCAGGTTTTCATTAAAAACAATTATAAAAAATTTTGAGCATGAAAGTGTTTGAAAATTGTTCTACTAAATAAAAAAGGTCAATAATAATATGAGAATAATAAAATTGAAGGATTTTTTATTGAAAAATGACCATATAATTTCCTTTAATTTAAATATAATTAAAATCAATTAAATATTTTCTTGAGGAAAATTATCATTAAAATGTCCAAAGTGTCCCATACCATATTGAAAAAATTTAATTCACAAGACTCATGAAGAAATAATATAAAATATATCATATAAATTCCATGAAGAAAAATGATAAATTATATAATATATCAAATTGGGATGAATTTAGTCCAATAATATGTAGAATGGGGTGAATATATCATCTGTCATATATATGTGAAAATTGAGAAGAAATCTATTACATTGTATTTACTTTCAGGTGAACAGTGTTTTATTTCTTTTATATGTGTTTTAGGATATTTAATAACTTATAACATAACCATATTTATTTTTAAAAAATTATATTTTACATTCTTATAATATCATATTAACAATTTCATAATAGACTTCATTATTTACAGCATTTCTGGTGTTAATTACCCAGTTTGGTGAGTATTTTTTAACTCATTACATGTTTTCCTATCATGGATTCATCATATAAATAATTTAAAATAGTATATAAATATAATATAATTTATCTATATATTTATTTTTCATAATCCAAAATATTTGAAGATATGAAATGCAATGCATTGTTCATGGGGACAATAGTTCGTACTTATGCATAAGCAATACATTCATTTTTTTCATGATAAAATAATGACAAGAACGAGATATATACATTTATAATAATTAATGTTTAATATATATGTCTTACATATTACATTTTTATATTAAAATCTTCTTTAACACATTCATTGTATATCATGGAAAAATCAAATTGCTTTGTCGTGCCGGAAGTCCATACTTCCAGAAACAATTTTATCATATTTACAAAAAAAATAGAATATAAAAAGGTATGCGTTATAAAATATTTAAAAAATAATAAATATAAGAGAAATATAATTTAAAAAATATATTAAATTATTTACCTTCATAATGACCAAAATGAGATGTGGTAAAGGAAAAATGAATCAACATCATTTTGTGTGACGATAGTTCACATTACAGTTAAATTGTAAATTTTTTACCCATTAGATGAAATTATATGTAAGTGTCGGTCAAAAAAATAAATTAAAAACATAGTAGTATATTGAATATATTTTTATTTTAAATAATCATGTAATAATAATATTTCATATGGTGATGAATGGAAACTAATCTAATGTTCATGAGGAATGTTGTTACCTCTTAATTGGGAATCTCCCTCTAGTTTTTTTACCAAAGTGCTTCCTGAGATATTTTGTAAGAACTTTGTTGTACCAATTTTCCTTTAGAAATATGAGGATGTATGAATCTTGAGTTCCTTTTTATACGGTAGGAGGAGTGGCACTCTTGTAAATTTTTAAAAATTGAATTACACTAGTGTCTTTTACATGTAATGTAGATCTAATAATGTACCTATTACTATATAATTGGAGAAAGGGTTATAATTGGGCCATCTAATCATAGTTTTACATGATTATGGGGGATTTGTTTCCTAAGGATTATAGTTCAGTGCCTTCTTTAGATTAATTTCACCTTAATCATTATAATTTATATTAATTAAATTCACTAATCTATTTGCACAATAATAATTTTACATCATTATGAATAAAAATTTCTCTAATTCCAAATAATGAATCCATTTTCCAAATTCCAATCAAAAATGTGGAAAAAAGTAATATAAATTTATTCCTGCAAAATGGACCACAATACGAGTTTTTATAGTCAAACAAATCAAATGTTTTTTATGTTTTTATATACAATTTAGTATTTAAAATTTTAAAAATAAAAAAAATTGGATTCAATAATAATAATTTAAACTAATTATATATTAAAATTGTTTTATAAAATACTTTATCCTTATAAAAAATTCAAATTAAAATGTAGTTTTCATTTAAAACTCGTTATTTGTTCTGTATAAATTAAAAATTGAAACATCACATTAATATAAACAATATCCACCATAAAATAACATTTATGTTGTTATATTAAATATTATGTTTTTTTGATATGTGATATTTAGGAAATTGCTCGAAATGGATTTTAAATAGGAAAACCATTAAATGGTGGTAAAAAAGACATAATGAAAATATTGTTTTCTAAGAGAACAACTATGTTTATTCTTATCTAATTACTATCAAATTTATTACAACAATACAAAAAATGTTGATCAAATAATATATATTTATATATATATTAAATTAATATAACTCCCTATATTTTGATTAATTTTATGTTTTCGGTCTAAATAACATTGTGAACAGAAACATAGTTTCCATTTAAAACAATGATAATATATAAAATTGGTTATCAAATTCATTTAAAATTACTCTATAACCAATAAATTTAATTTATACTATTTGTAAAACACACATTTTCCAAAATTAGATAATATTATTCATAACATTTAATTTAATGAGTACTTCATATTTTATAATACTGAGTAATAATATATTAATAATATATTATACATTGATAAAACTCATTCCTTCATGTAACATATCCCATGGAAAAAAATCATTATATCATGATACATATGCATACTTGGTTTCTTGTTAATTTCAATCATATTTTGAATTTGATTAAAATATTCAACATATTATATTTTTTTCGGTATTATATTCCCTTTTGTTCTAGGTTTTTTGTGTCATACACATTATCGAATATAATTTTCATACTTTATATTTTTTGTGATTTACATTCCAAAACTAATATGTATGTTTTAGATATCTATCATAAAAAATAATACAAACCTCACCATAGAGAATCATAAACACTCAGACATATAAGTTCATATGATCATCAACATGAATATTCTTTATAACAAGATGCAAATAATATAATTTCATAATTAAATAAATGATCAAAAGATAACATATTTTCCGCATAAAGTGTTTGATATACTGAATATAATGGTCATGGATATTTCATCATATGGTAATGGTTTTATATTTAAGTTATATGATAAATAGATAGGACTCTATATCTTTATCTGAACCTTTTAACAGGTGAGGCATCATGACATGAACTTTTTAGTTAACATACTAACACATATTAAAATATAATCAAATATAAAATAATGATACATCAAGGTAGTTTCTATGTTTTATTGATCAACTAGTGTTATTTCCACATTCCATAATTTCATTCCATATATTTACGAATTTTTCCAATAATTGTAAGAAATTTAAGACATCATCATGTGATGATGATTAGTCTCTAGAGGCCTCACCAATGGTTGATTTTTTAAATCATGAAATATAAAAGTAAATTTATTTTCCAAATCAATTACTATCATTAAATTTAAATGAATATTACTAAACAATATCACACCTTCCAATCAACATCATCTATATAGAAACATTTTGTAGCAGAATGAATCATCAATTATTATTATTTGACTAATTACATCTATTATTTATATAAAATCCTAATGATCAACACATCATCTACTGCATTACATTTTATATAAGCGTATTCAATATAAAAAAATTATTCAAATAATCAAAACAATTTCATTTTCATATATTTCTTTCTCTCTGTGTTAAATTATGTATTATGATTTGATGGTCTGAATCTAATGTGAACTCTTCACTGAATGGATAGTAGCTTTATATAATAGGGGAATACATCAATTTGTGTAATCTTATATATAATGTTAGTAAATTAATCTCATTTGGATGCATTTTGGTTGAGTTAGGTTCCAAAAATCACATCACATGGATTAGACCACATCATAATATTTTACTAAAGGGAGATCAAAAAAAGTCATAACTTGATCCTCCTTCTGGATAAATCATAACTATTTCTAAATTCAATCTCATTTTTAGTTCTATATAGTATCTCAGGGACATATCATTCAAAATAAAAATTATAACCTTATTGGAATACTCTTATATATGAGATGAAATATTTAATAAATCATTAAAATACATATAATAACATTCTAAACTTTAGAATATCATAATATAAATCAAATTCCTTATTTACAATCACCACATCCCCAAAAAAATCATTTTTATAAAACATGTGATTTTACAGTCAAAGATAACATGTCTCATTAATTTCACTTCATGGGTATAAAACTGAAATTCTAAATGCTTTCCATATAGATAATATTTTTTTATGGATTTGTTGAAGCTATCTGGGTAATCTATCTGTTCTTCCACAAACAGTGTACACAAGAATATCGCCCAAAAAACAACCCTGAAAGAGTATGTTTTCTAAGGACTGGTTAAATTTATCAATGATATATGTTCTACATGAATGATATTAATGTGTAGTGGAATATATAAAAATTCATGATGTATATACCTTATCCGGAAATATTCCTTAGGGATATCCTCCATTTATACACTTACATAATTCTTCCTTAGTTAAACATAAATATTTGAAAAAATTTATCTAATGATTTAATCAAACAGATCTTAAATATTTTGACTATGATACGCATTATTAATATTTAATGGATTAATCATTCGATACTCAACATAAATTAAAGGGAATAAATTGGCCTTATTTTGAAAAAAAGACTGCCGAATCCCAAAATTTCCCAATTTTTTTTGAAAAAATTATTTGGAATCATGATCCACAAGATAAAAATTAAATATATTATTCTCCATAAGTTATACATGATAATATATTAATGTGATGAGGGCAGTTTTTGAAATAAATTCATATATAAACTTGTTATGTCTATTTTTTGGAAATAATGAAATATCCTAACGCATGACTTCAGGGTTCTCATTTACCATAGATGGATTAAGAATACATAAATATTGGTTAGTATTACACTGATAAATCATTAAAAATTTTCATTAGATCATTTTAGTTATAGAATCAATAATACCCACTCTAATATATTTGTGATCATATTATCCATGAAATACCTGACTAACCCCTTAGAATGATAATAATTGAACCTAAAGAAGATTAAAATACACTTGGGATATACAAATAAACATCCAAACGATGATAATAATTGTTTTGCTGAAATACATATCATAGACTCAAAAATTCCATACAATCATGTTCTTAATGACCATGACATGGTAGATATAATGTTTAAAACCGTGATCTATCCTATATCCCATAATAGTTTATGAACAATTATAAATGTAAAATTGAAAAGGTGATGCATAGAATGTATATAACATTAATGATAGAAAGAAATAAGATGAAATGGTTTTGAATAATCTATGTTAAATCAAGAATACATAATAATTGAACCTCATACTATGGTTAAAATACAATATATTATTATAGTAGAGAGTTTGAAAGATAGCGGGTTCTATCTAAAGTACATCCTTGAAATTTCATTACTATTGGACTATACCGCTTTTCATGAAAATGATATAAAATTATGTTGATAATTTATACCAAACCTATGAGCCTTTGGTATGTGTTGATCTATTTTGTAATCCTTATGATTCTCTAAATGAAAATTAATATTAATAGGGTATTAAATATTATAGAAATCCAGAGTTCTAAAAAAAAATTTGATATCATATTGCCAGGTTGTAAACAATGGAATAAAACCCTATGGTGATTTACAAAAGAATATGTTATTACTAATATTTTTAGAAATCGAGCATAAATAAAATGATTCCATTTTTATCTAGGTAGCATAATATTATTACCCTAACATCAAAACAAGATCCAATAATATTTATCCTATGAGATATTTGAGAATTATCCATTTCAATATTATAAATTACATTGGAAAATAATTCTTAGAACATGATAATAATCATCAAGTAGTTCTCTGGATTTAGGCTCATCTCGAGTAGTCTTTAAATGAGTAATTAATTCATGTTTTGATTTAATGTTTTGTAGAGAAACCGGATGTATCAAATATAATAAATCTTTTTTAAATTTCCACCTTTATCAAAGGTCACAAAAATTCATGCCTTTTATCATACAATTTCATATTATAAAACTAATGTTATGAGGACTAATTCAATGAGTTATATGTAATATGGGCATATAATTTATATTAAATAATGGCCTCCCACCACATACTACATGGCCGGTTGATCATATAAGTGGAAATACCACAATAGATTCCAATAGAGACTTCAAATACTTAGTAATCATTGATATTTACAAATTCATTCCATGGTATCTTAGGTTCCATTCTCAGTATGGATAATTTATGAAATTTAATAAGTAAACTCAAAATCATGAGCCACTACCCATTACATGTTTCTTCCACCCACATGACCTTAGGATAAAAAATTCTGTAACACCATTTCAACTATAGATGGGTCTAAAGGAGGGTTATTAATTAGGATATTCCTAAAAATAAATCATTAAAAAAAATTATCTTCCGTATGAATGAAATTTCTTATAGAATACTGTCATGAATCAATACAACTTTTGTCCCTGTGAAACCCTTATTACATGATTTAAGAAAAAAAATCAAATGATTTTTATTATGAAAACTTTTCTTTTTGGAAATCCATGGTTTTCATTAAAAATTTCAATATCCATATACTAAATGATTATTAATATATTTAAATAACATAGATATTTTAAAATATTCAAAACGACTATATAATAAACATGGTACCATGAAATTTGGATACATGATTGGAAGAAAAAACAAATCAGAAATTTGTTATAGAAAATGGGGATACAGAACTAGGAAACATTTAAAACAATATCATGACATACATAGAATACTAACAATATAGTTTCATTCATAAATCATTATGTATCCTTATAATAAACCTTATTGGAGAAACACTCATTAATTATGGCATATTTACTTAAGGAATCAACCCGTGGTTCCCATGTTTTATGTTTTATAAATCCATCCATGTAAATAACACTTCCACTTTTAAAAATAATGATAAAATTAAATCACCCTTTATCCCATTATTTTGATCCATTTTATAGTCACAAATCATATTTGATGAAATTAATTGAAAACATATTTTTTGAAAAACATGATTTAATTGAAAAAAATAGAAATATTTTACCTTGTATAAAAGACACATATAAACAATGTGTCCCTTATATATGTCAAACCAATATTAATCACAATCAATCCAAATGTAAAATACTACAATCTCATGATATTCCATTTTAATGAATCATTTTATAGAGACAGGTAATTCATTAATGATGGATTTTTTGTAACGACCAAAATATTTATTAAGGAAAATTATTCATGGTCTATTTAAATGACTTTTTATAGTTATGTATAATGTATTATCTTATTGGGTTTTATGTTTTGGATTTTAAAATACCATTTTTAATTTGGATCATTTCTATTATAGTGTTTGAACATTGATCAAATGGTAAGTATAAATATTGGGCTTTAACCAATCCAATTTACTCAGAAAAAGGAAGTGGTGGCCTAATCGAGTAGACTTTCCCAATATTAAGACCATTTTTCAGAGAGCATAATGGAGTCGGAATCATTGGGATTATTTCTTAACGAAGCCCATGCCGATCTTGAATATGTTAGGCTTGAGCGAAACCGCCTATGAGAGAAGTGGAAGTTGATAGAGATTACCACATGAGCAATGTTATCCAATCCACCCCCTGAGTTTATCACCTCCACAAACTTTACCCTAAGGTTTTATGCATGTGTTATAAGGGGTAATATACAATACCATAGTATTATGTTTACTTACATTATTCTGGTTTATGGAATATACGTTCTTTTTATTATTGTTTCTTTGTAATTAGTTTTTAAAGCACAAATAGTATTTTTAGTTATTATTAAAATAAGAAATCTATTTAGATGAATTAATGTATTTTTTAACTAAAGATTATTTTTATAAAATATTGTTAATATTATTAAATGAAATTTTATTTAATATAAATTATTTTATAATTTTATGAATTCAATTGCAATGTTTATTATAGTTTGAAAGCTGTTTTTGTCAAAACCTATGAACTTCCTATAAATGAATTTTTTTATATTAAAATTAAAAATTCACATATATAGAAAATTATTTAGAAAAATTTAATATTATTTTTGGAATCATGGAATTGAAATTATCCAATTGTGAATTTGTCATAATTTTGTATGATAGTAATATTTTAGGGTAATAATTAAATACTGTTTAAATATATAATGTGTTTTATGACAACCTACTGACCCAATAGTGATGTAATAAAATACAATAAACATTATTTTCGGCCAATATATGTTTCTCCATTAAAATTATATGATTTTCGGTTTGTTTTATTTATTTAAAAATACTTTAGTGGACCCTACAAGGCTTATAAACCATTCTGACTTTTTAAGTTGTTTTTTAGAGTGTGACTTAGATCCACATAAGAAAACCTATAATTTTAGGAATTTTTTCGTTTGAACATATAAATTATTTTCTCCACTCCACATTGGAAGAAACCATGGGTGATAACCAAGGGATTTTTTGTTGTTTTGATTAGTTTAATGTTAGGTGTTCCAACCCTAAATAATAAATAATTGTCTCTCATTTCATATATAAACCCACCCAAGCCCCCACATTCTCTTCACTCAAATCATTTGGAGTTTAACATAATCCTGAACTCCTCTCACTACAATCCTCCAAAGGTTCCACATGCTCTCAATAACCCTGTCTGAAGCCTCTCCCGAGCCTTTTCGATCACACTTCCAGGTAAGGGATTCCTAGCTTTCTCTTTTTATCAAACTTTCGGAATATTCGTATGCCCATTTATTTCCAATTATAAATGATGGGGTATTTTTTCACCACCACCATAATTCACTATTTATGTTTTAATGATGATATAACCCCTTCTCTCTCCTTAAATTCCTCCTATGTACACCCATTACCATGCTGAAGTTTCATACAAAATTTCTCTCTCCTCGTTTACATTTAAGTAATTCATTTGTATCATAAACCTAAATTCCATTACGATTTTTGGGACATGTATCTATATGACCCCTATACTATCCATTTCACAAAAATATAATTAGACACCCCTTTCTCTATAATCTACCATTTTTATGAATTCTTATGTCACACTATTATGCTACCGAAATTGCTCCGTGATTTTCGGAGAAAAACCCATTGTGTAATGAATACCATGCCCAATTATCTATCAAGGGTATTCACCTTTATGAACATTTACATATTGTTTAGTTATTTTAATTTTTGAATTCCACACACCTTTTTCTTTTAATAAAATATGTTGTTTAATGAATCTATGTTTTATGATCAATGTGGAACATTTATTCATGAAATTAAATGTTTAAGAAGGGTGCACCCTAATAGCACTCCAATGCATTGGGTAATGTATTGTACCATGATAGGTCATGTTCAATGAGATTTGACTCTTTCTAACTCAAGTGAAATGAGGGTTTACTCATGCTTCATGTGCAATGAGGATTTACTCATGATCCATGTGAAATGATCCTTGGCTAATGACAATTCCATGTTAAATGTGGTTTCCTCATCTCCATGTTATGATTATCATGATTTATCATGCCTTTATTTTCATGTTTCTTTTATGCGCCATTGATTTTTATATTGTCTTACATTTATTTTATTCCTCATGTTATTCAATTTTTATTCTATTACAGGGCTTTATAGCTCACCCTTTTCTTATGTGTTGTCTTAGGTTATTCCATGCAATACTAAGTACTAGGAAATGTAATGGTAATGTAAAGAATGATTTCAATAAATATTTTGTATTTTATGTTTTAAGTTATTATATAATGATCCTAATCCCCAAAGACACTAGAACTCTCGATCTTAGTTGTTGAATCAAGTGATTTTTGTTAATAAATCATGTTTTTGTGTGTAATAAATGGAAGGGTTGGTATAGTTGGTATCAGAGGATTGGTTTAGTTATTTTTTTGTTTTTGATTAGATAACCCTAGTGAATACTTTGAAAAAATACTATGAATTATAAAATCATCTATATGTTTTAGTGAGTATTGATTTAGTGTTTTATCATGAAAATACATCCATGTCTGGATACAAGTAGCTAGATTTGGCTCAGGCATAGATGTATCTTGTGTTGAAAACCCCAACAAGGAGTTCCTAGCTTAACATGGGGTATCCTCATACATGACAATTGTCCTTGTATAACTATTGGTTACTACACTACTGGGGGGTATTCAATGGTAAATTTAAAAGCTTAGTATGAACCATTATTAAGGGAATTTAAAAAACGCCTCTATGAATATATGTTATATTGTATATCATGGATAACATAGATTGAATCCTATAGATTCATAAGTTAAGGAAATAAAAGTTATTTATAAGTCATCTGTTTTTTGTCCTTCGTTTACCCTTTATGTGTTACCCCTAACAATACTTTCACTAGGAAATAATAAATCATTATATTTAAAGAAGTTTAATATCACATGTTTATCTTGTATAGATGGTAACTCAGCATTTGATATGTTTCATCAGCTGGATAAATAATTGTTTTGAGATGGAATAGGAAGAACCTCATACAACACTCTTGTCCCTTCCCGAGGAATTATGTGCAATAATTATTGTGAATTATTTCGTGTATAGTATCGAATAATTTTCCAATGTCCGTCATTCCTGCAAGACGCTCTACGACATATGAAACACCTCCTCTATACCGCAGAATAATCTAGGATCACGGATCACATGTGATCAAATCATATGCTCCCAACTCTATATAATCTATTGGAAAAGGAAGTACCATCAGGGTATTTTCAAACACCTTACCCATTCTAGATAGTATGACACACTATTTGATTTTACGATAGAATATGTAGAGGGAGGCCTCCAAGCAGCCTCTATGTATATAGACTTGGCTACCGGTCTATTTTGGAACATGGGCTATATATTAGAGGAAACATATTTTGAAAATTTAAAGGATGAATCTATCAGTCTATTTTACAAAAAAAATGTACCTTGGGATGTTTTGAAACTATTTTTTAGAAACAATCATTTTAAAATACTGAATAATATTTTAAATCAGTACAATCCAAGTTGCATTCACATTGTCTAGACTAAGGAAGGGGAAGAAATTGAATGTGCATTGATATGTTGTTGCACAAGGTGGACCCTCACTATCTATGATCTACATGATAATGAGGATTGGGGAATGCTTGATGGTGGTGGGTAATCAACCCAGATGCCATGTTTAAATTCTAGTGTTCTTTTTCTTTCCAAACAAATTGTGAGGAAACAAAATTTTTAGGGGGATGATTATAACGACCAAAAATTTATTAATGAAAATTTATCTTGGTTTATTTATATGACTTATATTGGTTATGTAAAATATATTCTCTTTTTTGGTTTTATGTTTTGGATTTTAAAATAGCGTTATGAATTTTGGATATTGTTAATATAGCGGTTGAAGAGTGATCACATAATTTTGATAAGAATAGGGCTTTAATATATCCAATTTACTGAGACAAAGGAAGTGAAGACCTCATCAGGTATACTTTCCCTATATAAATCACATTTTTGAGAGCTCGGAATTGAGTTGGAATCATTAGGATTATATCTTTACCAATCCCACACCGATCATGAATACATTATGCCCAAGAAAAACCACCTACAATATAAGTGGAAGTTTTAGAGATTATAACTTGAGAAATGTTATCTGAGCCACTCCAATAGTCTGTCACCATTGTACACCATATCCTAAGGTCTAATTCTGGTGTTTTAAGGTGTTATGTAACAATACACTAGTACAATGATTGTGTTCATTATTATTGTATAAAGAATATACATTCTTTTTATCATTGTTACATTGTAAATAGTTTTTAAAGCATAAATAGTAATTTTAGTTAATATTCAACTAAGGAATATATTTTGATGTATTTTTGGATTTTTGAATTAAATAATATTATAATTAAATATTATTATTATTATATTACATTTAATTAAATATAAATTATCGTATATTTTTATGAATGCAATTTTAATGATTATTATGGTTTGAAAGCTATTTTTATCAAAACCCATAAATTTTGATAAATGTCAGTTTTTATATTAAAAGTAAAAATTCACATATTGAAAATATTATTTAGATAAAATTAATATTATTTTTGGAATCCAGATGTCGAAATTATCCAAAGGTAAATTTTTCATAATTTTCTGAGACAGTCGATTTTTTGGGTAAAAATTAAATACCATTTAAATATATAATGTGTTTTATAAAAACATAATGGCCTATTAATAATTTAATAAGTAACCATAAACATTATTTTAGGCCAATATATCTTTTACCATTACAATAATGAGATTTTTTGTTTGTTTGATTTATTTTACAAAGCATTTGTGGTCCCTTCAAGGCGTATAAAACATTTTGTCTCTGTTAAGTGTTTTCCTTGAGAGTGTGACTCACATCCACATAAGAAATCCAATTATTCTAACAATTTCTGTCATTGGACTTATAAAATATTATTTTCCACTCTCCATTAGGAAAAACTATCTTCCAAAACCATGGGTCGGTATGTGGTTTTGAATAGTTTAATAGAGGCGTCCGAAATATTAATAATAAAGAATTCCCTTTTCATTGTGATATAAAACAACCCACACTCCCACATTCACTTCACTCAAATCCTTTGGATTTGGACCAACCCATGCATTCCTTTCTCTAGAATCCTCCAAAGGTTCCCCAAACTCCCAATAATCCTCTCTCATTCCTCTCCCAAGCCTTTGGGATCACACTTCCATGTAAGGGATTACTACCTCTCTCTTTTTTCCAAGTTTCGTAATATTGATATTCACTTTTATTTTCAATTATAATTGTTAGTGTATGATTTTTCACCACCAAAATTATTCCTTTTTTATGTTTTAATGATGAGAGACACATTTTCTAACATTAAATGCCTCCCATGTACACATGTTACCATGTCGAAATTCCATAAGTAATTTCCCTCTCCTCATTTATATTCAAGTAATTATTTTGTATCATGAATCTAAATTACATTACAATTTTTGGGGAATGTATCTATATGACCCCCTTACTGTCCATTTCATGTAAATATGATGAGATTCACCTTTCTCTCTCATCAACCATTTTTATGAGTTCTTATGTCACGCTTTTATGTTGACGAAATTGCACCATGATTTTCCAAGTGAATGTCATTGTGTAGTGAATACCAGACTAATTTTTATATCAAGGTTATTCACCTTTATGCACATTTACATAATGTTTATAGAGTTTCATATATGAATTCCACACTCTTTTATCATAGAATAAATGATGATGTTTAATGAATCCATGTTTTATGATCCATGCAGCGAACTTAATCATGAAATGAAATGTTTAAGAAGGGTGCGACCTGATTCCGCTCCAATGCATTAAGTAATGTATAGTATCATGATATGTCATGTTCAATGAGGGGTGATTCATTATTATTCAAGTGAAATTAAGGCTTACTCATGCTTCACGTGAAATGAGGATTTACTCATTGTCCATTTAAAATGAGCCTTGGCTCATGCTAATTCCATGTTAAGTTTTGTTTCCACATCTCCATGTAATGATTATCATGCCTCATCATTCCTTAATGTACATGTTTATCTTATGCTCCATTGATATGCCTATTTTATAACATGTATTGTATTCCTCATTTTATTCCATGTTTATTCCCTAACTAGGCTTTATAGCTCACCATTATTGGATGCATGTCCTCAGGTTATCCATTGCAATGCTATGTACGAGGGAATGAAGTGGTCATGTAAAGGATGTTTTTAATAAATATAGTCTATTTCATGTTTCATGTTGTTATGTAATGATCCTAATCCCGAAAGACACTATACATCTCAATATTATATGTCATATCAAGTGATTTTTATGTTATAAATAATGTTTTATTGTGTAGTAAAGTGAAGGGTTATCATAATTTTAGTCTAGATTTGAAATTGTGAATGGAAATTTATAGATACACTACTCATAAGACTATTCTAATATAAAATAACATCATTTAAAACCCATAAACTTGATCTTGAAGAAACCCCCATTCAGTTTGGAATGAATAATGTGAACATATATTGATTGATGATATATATAATATATAGTAATTCAAGATGATATCAACACATACCATAAATACATCCATAATAAATGGTGGATACTCACAAATAGACTACAAGGAAAACATCCTATAGCCTCAAATTGGGATGGGTGGAGTTATTGAGTGTTTTATTTGATATTATGTACTAAAATTAAAATTGTTATTTGGGTAATTTTTAATTTATTTTTTTTCTTATGGGTTTCTTGGTTTTTCGATAGGGAATGCCATATCATTTTCTAAACAAGTTATCCCTACTAGCCATTGTGAAAATGTTCATTGATAACAAGGAATAGCCTCAAGGATTGAAAGAATGTGTTCCAGACATGTAACCAACTCTGGACCAATAACGACCTTATCATTAGCTATTATTATCTATCAAACTGTTTGAAAAACAATTTTCAGTCCATACAAACTACTATTTCCATTAATAGATACACATAAAAGGTTTACCGCATGGTTAAAAAAATTCATGAAGAGACCATACACATAATATATTTTTCTATAACTCAATGATATCATACAAAGAGTCAAAAATATACATGTTTATTCTCATGGAATAAAATAGTATAAAATAAAGCATATTTATGATTTGGGGGGTTTCACAAAAGTTAAGGTTTTCACTAGATTTAATCTTGGATAGGTAATATATACCTTTCAATAATATGTACTTTGATTTTATTCATTCATATGTTAATGGGGATGAAACATACGAACAAGGAATTAGGGTGAATAATTACAGTGATTAGGTACTCAATATTGAAATTTTAATGAGATATTAATGACATGGATCCTTTCATTCATGGTGATCAGATTCATCATCCAGTAATATGTCTTCTCATATGATAATCGTGGATTGAAATGTGACATGGGATTTGAAGCATGAAGAAAAAATCCCAGGTGTTAATTGTTCCTAATTTATCAGAAAATCATTATGCCCTATGATAATTCCTAGAATCATACAAGGACAGGGATATTTTAATATTATAAAATAATTTGTTTTATATATTTTGTTCTTAAGTTATTGAAATAGTTTTTGAGGTAATTATCGTAAGGGTACATAGTAATAAGGGTATAGATTCCACAACACCCAGGTGATCATCAGTGTTGACTAAAAAGATGATTCAAGTGAGACGATGTTATTCTTTTTATATACTCGCGTATCTAACTATTATACCATTCACTCAATGGGCCTAATTATCACAGAGTCAAAGATAAATTATTTATTAAATTACTCAATGTTGGAGGGGAAATGTTTCATTGTGTCCAGGTAAGAACATGATTACCCGACCATATTACACTACTTCTATTATTGTGGTTTATTTAATTCTATTTTCATCAACACACTATATACAACTATGGCTTCCTATCTAGATTATTTCTATGAACATGCATAGTTTCTCATTTACATGTGAGGATATTATCCTTGTCATTCATATAATGCATTATATGGGGAATCTGGATATAGTACCAAGATGTCTATTTAGATATATGATCATTGAGGGAATTTTTTCATTATTCCGTCACGATATGTTTTTAATATCATATATTTTACAAGAATATCATTGTAGGAAGTCCTGGTTGTATGTGTTCCAATTTAAAATCAGTCTCATTAGTCATATAAAGATATTATTGCGTACTATTTTTTTCTATAAAAAAGGTGTTATTCCTATAAATTACACTAATATTTTTAGAATAATTTGTAATAATATAGTATTTTATGTTATGATATTGGGTTTTTTATCCCATTACATTTTACATACCCCCACCACATGTTATATTCCACTATTATACAAGGAGGTGGGCCAATTTAAACAAGGATCACATGATCGAGTTAAATAATGATTCCCTAGTATTAGTAAATACACATGTATTTTGGTTTGATAAATAATAATCTATTTAGTTACAATTTTTTAGTGATGTAAATATGGTAAGTTAAATCAATGATTGAATTTCCACTTCTAAATTATTTATTTACCACTAGAAGGTGTGATTTGTATAACTTAAGGAATAAATTACAAATGATTATCACCATATAAGTTTTGAAAATTGGGGAATATTATTCTAAAAAACAAATTTCATGGATAATATATCATTTATAGGATATTATAGTGTAAAAAATATATCTATTTGTAAATATGTGTGACAATTGTTGTGTAACAAATTATTTAATTATTATGAAACAAAATATTCAAATTTATCATATAGATTAAAAAATGTTTTCACTAGGGAGAAATTGAAAAGCATTGAACAATTTTTTTATAATGTTAATCTAAATTAATTGGTAGATGGTATCTTAAAATTTATCCCATCAACATGTAACATTTATCATATTAATGTATTATTGTTTAATCATTGTCTAAAATAAATTATGTGCTCATTTTCAAAATTTTACTTATTTCATTTCTTTTGAGTTTAATAAAAAGGATGATGATTTATTGGAGTATTTACCATTAATGGGGATATTAATAACATGATTATATGGTATAATCATAGATAATAAATCTAAAATATGATAGAATATATGTTTTTCAATTTAATGGGATATTGGTGAAATAAAATTTTGGGGGATATCCATGTTATGAGAATACTTTTAGATTATTATTTTAGATTGAGTAATCTAATTTATTTTATAATTACTATTTAATAATAAATTTATTTTCATATTATATCATGAAACCAACATATAAAATGGGTGATATTTGATATCCCATTTATAATATTGATATATCCTCATAATAATGAATAACTCACGTGGATCAAAAAAATGTATTTTTTTAATTTACACATTGAAATTGATATCTCTTATAGGTATAAATCTATATCAAAATATAGTGTATGTATAACCCCAATATAAGGACTATAATATACAATAGTTTCATGGGTTGATGATTCAAGATTTTTAATGTGATTTAATTCATTGTATTTTGGCATCATGATCATGTGGTTTTCATATTGATCTGTCATTCATATAATTTAATGGAATGAAGATTTAAAAAATTGAAAAAACATCATGGATAAATTCATGAAAATAAAAAATATATATATATATATAATGATGTAAAAATATAATTACTAATATTATGTAGTGAATAAATTTAAAATAATTATATTTATAGTGATGTAACTCTAAACCACCAGACATCAAACATGTCATTCTGAAGATCATGGATTTGTATGGTTGTATTACAGAAGACATGTTAATGTATGATAGTAATATTATAATATTTAATGGCCTATTTGATTCAAATTAAGAATAAATTACATCATGTTTTCATAAAAATTTCATGGTCACCTGAAAATATAATAATTTATTAATATTTCCTATATACAACTTTTCAATTTCAACTATATTACATTTATAGAACCAAACGACATGATTGTAAAAAAATACTTTTTACGGGGATATAATATGTGTATGTAAAATTTTAAAATGATAATTTAAACATTTAATCATATAAAATATTGTTTTTTCCAGTTTATAATTAATATTATATGGTTTCAAAAAACCCATTAAATATTATTTATTATCATTATTGATATTCAATAAAATATTAATTTATTATGATGACATATTTATGATATAAGTAAAAATTATTCTTCATGTTATCCATTACTTATTTTTCAACAACATATGGGGGACATATAAATGTTTACAAAACATAATTTTACATTGTTAAATGAATTCTTCTTGCCTAAAAAACAATTTAGTGGAAATTATTAGAAGATTTTATCACATGGAATAACACCCAAAAATCAACATTTAATACCCACATAATTACTATTATAGAACCCAATAAAAATTATTCATTATATATATTTTTTCCATCATTAGCATTCATTATTTTTCATCATGATTATAGGTTGATCATATACGTTAACATGCACTTAGAGAAAAGTGATTATGATGTAAAAAATTGAATTATTATATCTATAAATCCCCCTTTTAGTGATTATTATATCTAATTAGTTACTTCTTGATTTATGTTAGGTGAAGATTACTGATCAATATTTTTTATTTTATATAATTGATTGTACATGGTAGATTCTATAATGGATAAATAAAAAATAATAATTTCATCATAATTTTTTTAATGTTATGAATATTAGATTTAACTATTGGTTCCTGCCATTTTAAGAATGTTCAACTCCATAATCAATTAATTATATTGTTTAATGTTATTAAAATCACTTTGTAGTTTAATGGAACATTTATTTTTATTTAAAATGGTTTATTAAGTGGTCTATTTAATTTTAGTTCGACACCTACTAGAGCATGATGATTTTATTTTACTAAGTCCATAACATTGAAATTATCTCCACAATGAAATTCATTTGGTTCATTTGAATGATCGTATTATTTTGGATAAAGGTAAATTTTTTTAAGACCCAATAATGTAAAATAATGCAGAGTTAATTTGGTATAGTCTATGAGTGTTTCACGTAATATTTATAATGTAGAAGCATGGTGTATCATAGGAAATTATATTCGAACTACATTCACATAACAATGTTCAATATACTAATGTATTCATATTATTATTCATTATAAAATTAATTAATATTTTCAATTATAATTCAACATATTTTTATAATTTAAAATTTATAGATAGGTTTTATAGGTATATATATTTATTAAGTAATAAATTTTATCTATATCACATAATTTAAATTTAAATTTTTTCATTTTTTGATGAATATAATTTTATATATTTCTTATATATAAGAATTATTTTTTTAATCTTATTTTTAACTACATCATATGTGTTATAGAAGAAATGATAATGTGAATGTTTGTAATTATAGTGAAATAATTTTAATTATTATAAAAAGATATCATTTAGGAAAAATATGTATTAGAAGTTTGTATGATGGATAATTACCATATTGTTCTCATGGATTAATTTATTTTTTATTTTATGAGTTTATATGATGTAATTATTCATAGAATATTAAAATAATTATGAGGTCATGTTATGGTTTAGAGAAACCTAATGTTTTTGTGATCATGGTTCGATGTATAATTAAGTAATGACCCCATAACTGAAATATAATATAAAATAATACATCATATCATAAAAATTCAATGGAATATATGGGCGAACATTGGTAATTTTTTTAGTAGAGATAATTAATAGAACATTTCATGGTTTTATTTCTATGATTATAAAGGAATTAGTAAATAGAACAAGGTTTATATATACTAGTCGGGTGATGAATTAGATTATAATGATTTTTTTGTCTCTATGATTGGGAATTTTATTGGATAATTAGACTAACCCCGTGAATTTTATTATGTTATTTTTTCAAATAAAATATTCAATTATTATATAATACACATTGTAATTTTTTTGAGGTGGATGAAAAATAATGTAATCCATCCAAAACCTATATATTATCCTTAATAACTTATCATCAACACTATGATCTCACAAAGAATAACATAGATGCTATTTTTGAGTATGTTCTTTATAAATTAGTTAATTTATTTATGGGGTTGATTGAATTTCTTATTCAATTATCAATATTTATTGATTGAGATAATGTTATTTCAAACAAAAATTAATTTTATCAGGTCTATGATAATTTTAGTAATTCACCAAAATATCGTATTTATTTTACGGGGAAAATAAATTTATCACTTAGTTGGGTTTTTTGGTATATATATTATCATGATTATTATGATAACATTATGGAATATTTGATTTCGTGATAATTGTTTGTGATTATGTAGTTAGTGTCACTTAATTTTTAACACTTATCTGGTTTTAACAATAGTATGAGTGTATAAAGGTTATATGTGAAATCATAGAATCATTGATTTATTTTATAAAAGATTCATCACAAGTTATATCCCAAATTTTCATCATATTCATATTTTGTATACATTTTTTGATATGTAAAATTAATGTATATATTAGATTTCATATTAAACAAAATATTAGGAAAACTATCTAGCGTTTTTTAACGATTTTATAGAAGATGTGGTTAAGTATAATGAAATTGGATCTATTGTATGGGGTCTTTTGTTGGGTAAATATTTCCATAATACTGGTTTTATATAAATAATATTTTATATAGGAATTATAATTTTATTTTATAAGATTAAATTGAATGGTTTTTATGATATAAATAACGAAAATATTTCTCAAATTGTTATGGAAATGTAGTTGTTGGGTGATCTCATATCTGAGTCCCAATTATTCATCTATAAAGAGTATATCCATGGAAAAATTCATATTCTTAAAACTATTTATCTTTTATTATCCATTTATTATGTTACCATAACAAGAGTTAGTATCCATACCAAATAATATTATTTTTTACAGGAATGGTGGTAAAATCCTATTTCAATGTGGTATGACTAGGTTGTTTACTATCTTCTGAAGATATTCAAATGGGATATTAAATTCATTTTAGATTTTTATTATTGTAATAAAAAAAGAAATGAGATATTTTATTAACTAATGATTTTGTATTCCATTATTATTAATTCAATGGTAAGTGGATTACCAGGGCTATATGAGATGTACAATTTTTATCTTTTAGTATAAAATTAGAGATATGATAAATGATGAACATGAGAAGAAAATTAAAGAGTAAATTATATGTTTTTTGATTGAAAAAGTGTTTATTATACTTCGTCCTCTATTTAATGAGTTTATTCATGAGGGAATATATTAATTGTTATTTTCATATATACCTATCCATTTATCATTATCAACACTACTATATTTTTTTATGTTTCCTTGGACATTTGATCTTATAGAACATGTTTATTGACAGAATTATGTGGTTTCTCATTTTAGTTTTTATTTTTCACATATTATGTTATAGATTTCCTTTTTTCATATATAATATTTTGATTCTAATTCTTATTATATAAATCACTAAAAAATTTCACCATTAAATCATATCTTAATGTTTTGTTAGTTTGTTCATTGTGAAGATTGTTATTTACATATGAAAAAGGAAATTCCACCAATATCATGATATTTTTATTTATAGTTCAATATTTTTTTCAGGTTTCATATTAGTTATTTGTTATAATTGATTTTACATATCTTTTCACCAACATAGTCTTTGTGTTATAGTGTTTTGAAAAGTAATTATAATCACCATGATAGAAAAATTTAAATTTATAAATGATTCTACTTTTTAGAAATATTATTAATCAGTACTTATTTATCATATTTTTAAATATTCCATAAATTTAATAAAATAATTTTATGACCAAGTTATAATGAATTTTTATTTAGAAGGTAATATTAATTTTTTCACAAATTTAATGAATTTTGTTTTCAATTTAATGTAATCAATTTAATTTTCCTAATTTTTTGATCAGATTTGAAGAATGAATGGATGCATCATATTTTCAGAATCAGTTTCAATATTATTTGAAATGTTCATAATTTTGGAAAGAATATTTTAATCCAGAAAATAGTTATTGGAATCACCATGGGTTATGAATGATATATTGAATCAAATAGAGTATAATTATTTTTGTTTTGATGAATCTAATTTAAATTTGGTGATACATTATAATTTTGGTACTTAGTAAAAAATTATAAGTCATATAGAAAACATATGATGTTATAAATTTGAATTAATATGGGAGAAAAATAATATTAATCAATTTGAGGATTATTTGGAAATAAAAAAAATTCAATTTTTGTTAGTTGACTCCTTATAGATCTTCAATGTTCTCAATGTCATGAGGAATTCATGAATACAAGAAGGATTTTGTGGAAGAGGAATGAAAATGATTTTTTATCACATTTAATTATTGTGAGAATAGATGACATAATTTTTTTGGAATCGAATTATGGTTTTTTAATGTGAAATGTTAATATGATGGATTTGAATTTGTCTAATAAGTCAGAAGATGCAAATCGTCAAGAAATAAGTGAGAAAGTGATGGTTGTTTTTAAATACTATAAATTATAAAAAAAAATTATGTAGCCTATGTTTTTTATACTGTTTAATTTCATGAGGTGTTCCACTGATCAACTAAGGGTTTATTTTAACGTCCCCGACCTGGAAGCCACTAAACAGGTGGTCCGAGCCAGGTGGTTACATGACCTTAAGAGTGCCTCCCCGTATGCCAAAGGCTGCAGACTAGCAGTGGGCGTCTATTTAGTCAAGTGGGGAGACTATACCCCCTTTTTATCAAAGTAAGACACAACAGAAACAATCATATAGTGGAAGTAATAACCAAAAAACAAGGATACAAGTACAACAACCATTTCCAGAACTAAATATGCCATGTCATACTACAGTGAAAGGGTGAACAAAAGCCCAAAAAATAAGGACAACGGCCAAAATCCCAAAATGGTCCCGACTCCAAGTCCGGATCCTCCACCAAGTGTTACCGATGTCCAATTATCTAACGAACAAGGACCCTTGCCCTTGTCCTGACCTGTAATCATAAAGTCTGCTCGGGTACCCAATGGCGGCCGAGCAGGGTGTCAGTACAACTCAGTAGTCCACCACCAACATTTTCTACAAAATATCTAGTATAAACAATTGTGCATGAAAAAGGAAAATGAATGATAAATTCCAAGTAATTATTTAAGGTGCCATTAACTAGTTTTAGACCAATTCCCTTTTCCATTCCATTACCATCTATTTATTACCATTTACCATCACTTACCCTTTCATCACATCTCCATGAGTTAATCACATACCTTATGTTACGTTGGTCTAAGGCCATCAATCACATGAAAGAGGGTAAACACATCTTTATACTATCTAACTAAGACTAACTTCCTCATAGCAACCATATCCTCACCTCGAAGCCTCAGTCCGGGTGGATGCAACTGTTAGGAGAATAGATCATCAGTCCCCATTCCTAACTCATGCATTTTGGGTGGAGTTCGGATCCTCAGTCTTCACTCGACCCGTGGGCCTAGATCCTCAAGTCATACCCCACACTACCAAGCCATGTTCACATGCTTAAATATAAGTAACCATCAACCATCCATACCATTTCCCATCGGCAACCATCATTCACAACAACCCACATGGGAAACCACATCATGCCTTAACCCAGTAACACATTACCATTTCACATCATTTAACCATTCACCTAATTCCCATGTGTTGTGCCTATCTCACTAATTATTCAACACAAGACCCACAATCTATCCCATTATGGTCTTTAATCAATTTACACATTAACCCATTTAACCCATTCATCATTTCTATGAACGAACCTTTCAACCCATACCAAATAATCCTAAGGTTATTACAGAGTCTAGGTGCATCAACTAACTTCTATTCCAAGTTAAAAACAACATGCCAACATATTCATCAAGGTCCCTACCATTTATTACAACAAGGTCACTCGTTCAATCACAATCCCTAAGTCCAGGAAAAGCCAGAACATCCCATGGATGGCCCCAACTAGGTCTAGTAT
This sequence comes from Viscum album, assembly GCA_963277665.1. Taxonomy (NCBI): domain Eukaryota; kingdom Viridiplantae; phylum Streptophyta; class Magnoliopsida; order Santalales; family Viscaceae; genus Viscum; species Viscum album. The sequence continues at coordinate 1,187,680,296 of OY728122.1, forward strand.
ATCCCAACACATCCCATGGGGATCGTGCGGGTTCATATTTACCATTCTAAACATCATTGTACCAAAAAATTCCAAGGTTATTCACAACATAACCAAGAGAAACATGAACACAAGTGATCTTGCGCATAAACCCTAAATAGTCATGGGATATAGCTTGTAGACAACCTATCTCGAAACCTCAGTTGAACGCACCCTCGAGTGTGTCCTTAGACCTTAATTCGACCAACCCTAGGACAATAAACCTAGAACTCACCCAAATGATAGGGTTTTACAGTTTTATAACAAGAGGGAGAGAAGACACAAACCCTAAACTATGAAAAGAACCGTGGAGAATATTAGCTTTACCCGAAGCTTCAATCGGCAACCAACAGCACCAAAAATGCCTTAGAATCGAAGGAGTTTGATCTCTTGGAGTACATAGGATGCTTGGTCCGAACCTTGTGTGAAGTGGAGAAGATGGGAGGAAAATCCCGAGTTGGGGTTAGAAATCCCAGAGTGGAAATTTTGTAAACTTTCCAACTTTATGTGGCCGCACGGTTTAGCCACACGGTTTAGAAAATCGTGCGCAAACCGTGCGCACGCCACTACCCGGAGGAGGGGGAGTTGCACGATTTAGCCACATGGTTTGGTAAACCGTGCGCAAACCGTGCACTCACTTCTGTCCAGAGGAGGTATGGTCGCACAGTTTCTCTTGGGCAGGCCGCACGGTTTATCTGACCGTGCGCAGGCCGTGCGCCTTGGTCTACTTTGCCCAGTCTTTGCTTCTTCTGTGCCCCGAGCCCCTGGAACACCCCCAAGGCCTCTCACACTTTCAAGAAACCTTTTAAAGCCCCCAAATCAAAGGGTCCGACCCAAAACACAACAAAACATACCATTCCAAAAACCGGGGTCTTACAACCTCCCCACCTTATAACGGATCGTCCTCGAGCCGAGTTTCCAAGCAACATTGATCCACTGAAGGGAAGAGTTTGGGCCACTGAGCCCGCATATCGGATTCCTGCTCCCAAGATTCTTCCTGAACTTTCCCATGCTACCATTGTACTCACAAAAATGGCACAACCATGCCTCGTATGTCCTTTTCACTATGATCCATCACACGAACTAGATGCTCCTCAAAGGATGCATTAGCCTTAAGCTCCACATCCTCAACATAAACCACATGGGATGGGTCAGGGTGATACCATTGAAGCTGAAACACATGAATCACATCATGCATTCCACCATACTGTTGTGTAAGAGCCAATCAGTAAGCCACTATTCTGATCCTCCCCACAATCTCAAAAGGTTCCACATACCTGGGCACTAACTTACCCTACTTTCGAACCCGTTGGTGACCCAACCATGGGGACACTCGAAGGAACACTATATCACCCACCCCAAACTCAAGAGGTATAAACCGCCGATCTGCATACGACTTCTTCCTACACTGAGTCGTAGCCATCCGCTTCTTGATCAACTAAACTCTCTCTGAAGTCTCCTTCATGAGACATGGTCTAAACAACTCAGATTCACCGGCCTCTAACCAACACAGTGGAGATCTACAACGTCTCCCATAAAGTGCCTCAAACGGTGACATCACAATTGTTGCCTGAAAACTGTTGTTATAGGAGAACTCAACCAACTATAGGTGGCTCTCCCAAGAACCACCAAAGTCCAAGACATAAGATCTTAACAAGTCTTCCAACACTTGGAATGTACGCTCCGACTTCTCGTCCTGCTGTGGGTGGAAATCCGTACTCAAATACACCTATATACCAAGCGCCTTCTGCAACCCTTGCAAGAAACACAATGTAAAATGCAGATCTTGTCCTAAAACTATGTTTGGTGGATCACCATGAAACCAAAATATTTCAAAAACATACAGCTCACCCAACTGGTTGACTGTAAATGTTTCATGAATTGGTAAGAAATGAGTCACTTTCATTAACTGATCCACAACCACCCAGATGGAATTATTCTTCCATGGAATCCTTAGAAGACCCACAACAAAATCCATTGTTACATCATCCCACTTCCATTACAAAATCGGCAATGGATGCAACAAACCACCTGGACGTTGATGCTTGGCCTTCACCTGCTGGAAGGTAAGGCACTTTGCCACAAAGCCCGCAACATCATTTTTCATTCCAGGCCACCAAAACTACATTCGGATATCATGGTACATTTGGGTCAAAACAGAAGGAACTTCCCACTTCGATTCATGGAACTCACACATCAACTCGTCCAACATAAACTTTGGCACAACCACACGATCATGAACACAAACAACACTGCCCACACCAATAACCCAGCTAGAAGGTAGCTCCCCATCTTTAAGCTTTTTCTCCATGATCAAACACTCAGGATCATCAAGATGACATTCCTTAACTCGAATCAAGAGCGTCGAATCCATCGTTAAGGAAGCAAGAGTGACCTAGACATTCTCCTCCTGCACTTCTAGGTTAATTTCTGCAATCAAAGCCATCACCTTCCACTCGGTTCTGGACTCCTGAACTGCCTGATTCTGAACCTTCCCTCTCATAGCATCAGCAACATTGTTTCCACTTCCCGGTGTGTACACCAACTCAAAGTCAAAAGACTGGAGATATTCAACCCATCATCACTATTGAATATTCAGATCCTGCTATGAGAAGATGTACTTCAAACTCTTAAGGTCAGTAAACACAGTAAATCATTCTCCCAATAGATTGTGCCTCCAGCACATCAAGGAGTACACCACTGCAGCCAACTCAACGTCATGAGTGGGATAGTTCTCCTCATGGGGTCTCACCTACCTCGACCCATAAGCCACAACCCACTCATCCTGCATCAACACAGCCCCAAGTCTGATTCCAGACGCGTCACAAAACAGGACATATTTCGTACCCGGCTTAGGTAAGATCAGGATAGGTGCGGTCATCAACTGCTTATTCAACTCTTGGAAGGAATCCTCACAGGCTCCCGACCACTCAAACATGATTCCCTCCTTGGTCATGCCCGAGAGTGGTGCTGCTAAGCAAGAGCAATCCTCTATCAACCTTCGATAATACCCGGCCACACCCAGAAAACTCTAAATATCAGAAACATTCCTAGGATGCTCTTATGATACAACTGCCTGTACTTTTTCTGGATCCACTAACTCGCCTACCTCTGAGATGATGTGACCCAGAAAATGCACCCCACCTATCCAGAATTGACACTTTGATAGCTTGGCATATAACCGATTCTCTCTTAGATTACCCAATATGATGTCAAGATATTGGGCATGATTGTCGTGAGTTTTTGAGTATAGTAATATGTATTCAAAAAAGACAACCACAAACCGATCTAGATAAGGATGAAAGACTCGGTTCATCAAGTCCATAAACATTGTCGGTGCATTGGTCAAGCCAAAAGTCATTACCACAAACTCAAACAACCCATACCAAATCCCAAATGTTGTCCGCAGTATGTCGGAAGACCTCACCCTCAACTAGTGATAACCCGACCTTAGATCAATCATAGAAAACACTGATGCAAACCTCAACTGATCAAACAGGTCCTCAATTCTAGGAAGAGGGTACCGATTTTTCACCGTCATCTGATTCAACATTCGATAGTTCATGCACATCCTCAATGACCCATCGTCATTCTTTGAAAAAAGCATAGGAGATCCCCAAGGAGACATAATAGGACGGATAAAACCCTTGTGCTCCAACTCCTCAAGCTGAACGATCAGTTCCTGGAGTTCTTCTGGTGCCATTTGTTATGGAGAAAACGAAACTAGCTCCGCTCTCGGAAACAACTCGATCATGAACTCAACATCCCTCTCAGGTGGTAACCCTGAGAAATACTTAGGTAACACGTCCAAAAACCAGTCCACCACAGGTGGAAAATTTGATTGTTCTCTTCCCTCATCATCATCAATCATGATACATGCCACTCGAGCTATGAGTTCACTCATCCGCTGACCCAACGGTCCTCCTTGACCTACTCGAACATCACACTCGCCAAGATGGACATATGCGTCACCCTCAAGTACCCAGAATGATACCCTACGACGATAATAGTGTATATCCACCCGATACAACACCAACCAATCCATTCCCAAGATTAGGTCAAATCCTGACATCTCAAGAATGAACAATTCCCACAGAAAACGATTCCCACCAACTTCCAAGGCACATCCCTTGCACTGATTGATATTCTCAACCCGCAATCCCAACAAGGTGTCAATTGACATCAGTCCATACACTCCCTCTACAGGTAAATCTAGCCCTACCACAAGTTGAGCAGAGATAAAAGAGTGTGTGGTACTCCTGTCAAGAAACACATTAGAAAATGTAGAAGCTATAAGGATCATACCTCGAACAGTTGACGGTCTTGCTTTTCCATCACCAGGCTCAAACTGAACTGCCGAAAGCTGTCCTGACCCTCTACCCTGGGCACCAACCTGATTACTCTATACTACACTACCTTGCTGGCGTGAGCGATCTAGAATTGGAGTTCCACGTCCACCGCCCCAGCCAGTATGGCCCGTGGAGCTCCAACTGCCTGCCTAATATGGGGAAACTGATCCCCTTCAAGTATCTGGTACCTTCCTTCCACTATCATGCTCACCTGCCTGCTGAGGATTCCTGCAGAACATCTGTACGTGTCCCATTCTGCCGCACGAACGACACACTAGTAGAGGTCTAGGACACTGACCACGTACATTCCCTGACCTACTACACTGATAACAAAACACATGGTTTCAGCTCAGAGAGGCTGACCCTCTCTTCTGACCACCTTGCTGGAATCTTTACGAATGAAGCTTTCGACCTTTGGAGGATGCATCACTTGTCCGCCCAGATGGCACAATAATACTACCACCCAATTCCATATTCAGGTTTCCTTTGGAGATGAGTTCCAGATCCATCACCTCTATAATCCTCTTCAAGCGAAAGATATTCACATGAGACCTGATCTCATGTATCAACACATCCTGGAATTTTCTTACCACCGCTGCCTCATCCCCTGCTAACACTGGGACAAAGCGTCTCAAATCAGTGAAGCGACTAGCATAGTCCATCACCGATAGAGAACCCTGATTTAGGCTCATAAACTCTTCAACCTTCTCCAGCCTCAACATCTCTGGGTATAAATGCTCCAAAAACATCTCATGAAAAACCTTCCACAACATTCCTTCAGCCTACTCGATTTGAGCCTGAATATCCCACAAACGCCTAGCCTGGCCCCACAAAATATAGGAAGCTCGCTTTACATGCTTCTCGACAGGGGTCGCCAGATGATCCAGTATCATCTAGACAGACTCTAACCAGAACTCTGCTGCCTCTGGCCCTCCCTCTCCGGTGAAGGTCGGAGGGTGTTGTAGCTGGAACTCCCTGGTTAGCTCAAAAAAACTTGGTACAACCCGCCCTGGGTCCCAATCCATCATCTACATAAGGCGAGCCATGTTCTCTCAGAATTGGTCTTCTCTACCTTCATTAATCATCACATTCTCTTGCTCTTCTACCAAAGCAGTGTTCTCAACAACACCCTCTCGTTTCCGAACTAGAAACTGACGTCATGGTGGCATCACTCTACAATTCCAAGAACGAGATTTAGAACACATACCATAAAACTCCACAACTGAAACAAGAGCATATTACTTGCCACAACCGCCCCAACCATCCCTACCACGAGCCATGGTCCATATGGGGTAAACAACCATGAACTACCACCAAATAAATCAACATTTTAACTAAGAATTCCACTTCATTTCAAACCCTTATATTTCTTAAAACATAATTTACCCACATGATTCATTTCATTCTTCTCGTTATTTCTTGGTTTCATGAATTCATAATGCACCCTACTTTCCTGCCCCACACACCCCTCCTGTGCATGTGTTTAATACAATTCCTGTCACCTATATCCCTAGGTTCCTACAATGATGCATGAGTACAAATCCTCATGCCATTAATACCATGATCCAAATATCATAAAACAATCACATCAAACCACATGTGCATCACCCAATGGTGAAATATCATCAACTATAACAACACAGAACCAAGAACATCATTTCCCACGCAGGGTGACTTTGGTTTTCCCCCATACCTGGGTTAGCTACTCCCAAGAACGATCTCATTTCCAAGGCCCAACACATCCTAACTGTTGGCTACCAATCCCAAATATCAAGACTTTAGAGAAGGAGAAGAAAAACCTCCTCTGATACCTCTTTGTAACATCCTCGGCCTGGAAGCCACTAAATCGGTGCTCCGAGCTGGGTGTTTACATGACCTTAAGAGCGCCTCTTCGTACGCCAAAGGATACTGACTAGCAGCGGGGGTCAATATAGTCAAGTGGGGATACTATACCCCATTTTTATCAGAGTAAGGCACAATAGAAACAATCAAATAGCGGAAGTAATAACCAACAACAAGGAGACAAGTACAACAACCATTTCTAGAAATAAATATACCATGTCATAATACAGTGAAAAAGTCAACAAAAGCCCAAAAATAAAGACAATTACCAAAATCCAAAAATGGCCCCGAATCTATGTCAGGAGCCTCCACCAAGTGCTACCCATGTCCACTCCGCTAACTCACAAAGGCACTTTCCCTTGTCCTGACCCGCACACATAAAGTCTGCGTGGGTACCCAATGGCGGCCGGGGAGGGTGTGAGTACAACTTAGTAGGCCACCACCAATTGTGTCTACAAAATATCCAGTATGAACAGTTGTACATGAAAAAGGAAAATGAATGATAAATTCCAAGTAATTATTTAAGGTTCCATTAACCAGTTTTAGAGCCAAAGCCCCTGCAATTCTGTTACCATCCATTTATTACCATTTACCATCACTTACCCTTCCATCACATCTCCATGAGTTAATCACATACCTTATGTTACATGGGCCTAAGGCCATCAATCACATGAAATAGGGTAGATACATCGTTATAATATCTCACTAGGACTAACATCCCCATAGAAACCATATCCTCACCTCGAATCCTCAGTCCAGGTGGATGCAACCGTTAGGAGAATAGATCATCAGTCCCCATTCCTAACCCATGCATTTAGGGTGGAGTTAGGAGCCTCAGTCTTCCCTCGACCCATGGGAATAGATCCTCAAGTCACACACCACAATACCAAGCCATGTGCACATGATTATATATAAGTAACTGCCGACCATCCATACCATTTCCCATTGGCAACCATCATTCACAACAACCCACATCGGAAACCACATCATGACTTAACCCATTAATACATTACCATTCCACATCATTTAACCATTCACCCAATTCCCATGTGTTATGCCTATCTCACAGTGCATTAAACAATAGACCCATAATCTATCCCGTTATGGTCTTTAATCAATTTACACATTAACCCATTTAACCCATTCATCATTTCTATGAACTAACCATTCAACCCATACCAAATAACCCTCAGGTTATTACTAAGTCTTGGTGCATCACCTAACTTATATTCCAAGTTCAAAAAAACATGCCAACATAATCATCAAGTTCCCTACCCTTTATTACAACATGTTCACTTGTTCAATCACATTCCCTATGTCCGGGAAAAGCCGGCACATCCCTTGGATGGCCCCAACTTGGTCCAGTCCATCCCAACACATCCCATTGGGAACGTGAGGGTTCCCATTTACCATTTTAAACATCATTTTAACCAAGCTTGACAAGGTTACTCACAACATAACTGAGAGAAACAAGAACACAAGTGAGCATACACATAAACCATAAATAGCCATGGGATATAACTTGTAGACCACCTACCTCGAAACCTCGGTTGAAAGCACCCTCAAGAGAGTCCTTGGACCTCTATTTGACCAACCCTTGGAGCTTCAATCTAGAACTCACCCAAAATATAGGGTTTTAGGGTTTCAGAGGAAGAGGGAGGAAGGACACAAACCCTAATCAAAGAAAAGAACCAAGGAGGTGTCCAGCCTTACCCACAACATCAATCTGCAACCAACGACACCAAAAACACCTTAGAATAAAAGGAGATTGATCTCTTGGGGTATTTGGGAGGCTTGGTCCACTCCTAGGGTGAAGTGGAGAAGATGGGAGGAAAATCCTGAGTTGGGGTTATAAACCCTGGAGTGGCACTTTTGTAAATTTTCCAACTTTAAGTGCCCGCACGGTTTAGCCACATGGTTTGGCAAACCGTGTGCAAACCATGCGCACGCCACTACCCAAAGGAGGGGGAGTCGCACGATTTATCCACACGGTTTGGAAAACCATGCCCAAACCGTGTGCTCGCTTCTGTCCAGAGGAGGGAGGGTCATACGGTTTCACCTGGGCAGGCAGCACAGTTTAGCTGATCGTGCGCAGGTCGTGCACCTTGGTCTACAATGCACATACATCCCTTCTTCCGTGCCCTGATCCCCCGGAACACCCCCAATGCCTGTCATACTATCAATAAACCTTTTAAAGCCCACAAAACAAAGGGTTCAACCCAAAACACATCAAAACATACCTTTCGAAAAAATGGGGTCTTACATTTATTTTTTTGGTGTTTTTGAGATAAATGAAAAATAAAAGTAGTGATGTTGGTAGGTATAAATGCATATATAAATGATCAATACCATTCAAACAAATGAGAATCAATAAAATAGTCAAACATATTATTCTTGTTGAGTTGAAATATTCATGTTTGTAAGAATTAATATGATATTTTTCCTATTGGGTTAAGTATAATTGGATATTAATTGGTGCTTAAACATCAGACTGTATGTGAAACTGATCCATTTCAGTAAAGAAGAGACTGATCCATCATACGCATTATAACACATATATCTTCATCAAAAATTGGATAATTGGCCTAATGAAAAAAATAGTTTAATTTTTATGAAGTAGATTCATATGTGTTGTCAAATGAGGTTACACAGCTATGTTTGATTTGGATACACTATATGATGATATATCTAGATGTTGTGACTTTTTTTATTGAAAAATAAATGAAACTGTATTCTAATGGAATATCAATAATGGTTATGGAATAATGGTTTTAAAGGTTGTATTACCTTCAATTGGTATGAAAAAATGTAGTGAAGAATAAATTTTTGAACACATTTCATTATTTTATTGATTATATTGGAATGATAATTTGAATTAGACTAATGAATATCACATAATATTAGATGATAGGTGATGTTGTATCAGTATTCAAACAATTTAGAGAAGAATCATAGAGCAATGTTTTGTGGAGGGATTGAAGGACGAAGACAAAATGAAATTTAAATTCGTGTACTTGGAAAAAAAAATTGGTCGAAAAATATTTTAGATTCTATAATATGTAACTATTGATCCACATATAAAAGGAGAGTATATTATACTGTATGAATGATCATAAAATTGTTCACATACTGAAGAAGATATCACATTAATGATTTCCTAAATAGATGATATTTTTAGATAAAAAATTCATGAGGATGTTTTCTCAGTAAAAGAAGACTAAGGAAAATATTATATAAGGTTTATCATTTTAGAACTTTTACCAGAATGGGTAATAATACATATATTTTCTAAAAGAGGAAGAATATATACAGAATTTTTTCAGTGGTATTATCAAAAATTAATATTTCAAACAGAGCAATTAGACAAAGGTATCAAACTGGGAAATCATATTGGGTATAATTAATAAGTTAATAGATGTTTATACATACTTTTTTATAGGAATGTGATGAAATTTTTTATGATATGTATATTGGATATCAGTAAGGAAGCATAATAAACTATAAAAATGAAAATGGTGATTATTTATTATTATGCTGAAAAAATTATATTACATATTTTTTTTCAAGATGAATAACATGAAATGTTTAATTAATCATATCCCTACACATGTTTATGGTTATGTCATAGTAGTTTTTATCAAGAAAAAGTCTATGTTTTCTAGTGTATTTTCTGGTGTTGAATTATTTACAATACATAGAATGGATGTCTCAAATTTTATTGAGTAGTGAACCATTTAAATTATTTTGTTCATGTAGATGTGTGTTTTATTTTATTTTAAAAAATGTGATAAATACTTAATAGGATGGGATAGATTTTTACAAATAATGTATATGGAAATGTAAAATATATTACTTATTCCCCCCTCCCCCTCTTAGTGATACATTGGTCTTCGATAGGAAATATAAATTTAAATAAGCTCTTAGTGATACATTTGTCTTGGCTATGAAATATAAATTGGTATCAGAGCAAAAATTCCACTCGTTTACTACTTACCAAACATCTTGAAGAATATTTTCATGGGGAACATGAATTTTGTAAACAATAATGTGATTATAGTTATAAACGGTAAGAACAATCACATCAAGAAGTATATAATGATTCTTTACCATTAGTATATTTATTACTATGTTAATGAACCAATAATGGATTAATTTCATCCTATGGATGATAATGAACTTCTAATATATATTTACAAGAAGAATATAGATAATTATGAATGAAATAATCATCATTACATTCATCCCAATTTTATTGTTAATTTATAAGATTAATGGTAGTTTCTATTTCTAAATGATTATTGGATATGGTGAAGAACATTCATTAATGAAATAAAATATTAAAGAAGTAAAATTTGAAACAAATCGGCTTATTTATGATGATATAAAAATGGGGGAGTTTGAATCTACTGGATACTTCATTACTATGGTTAATGACATTAATAATTTAATTAAATGTCTCCCTAAAAGGTTGTATGTTTATATTATTATTGAAAAGGTTTTCATAATTATTATAGAAACTTTTGTTGTTAGTGTCTCCTCATTTTAGGATAGATATCCAAAAACATTATCCATGGATATCATTTATTTTACTATTACCACTTATACACCGATAAGGGTGAATGTTATGAAATTAAAATAAAAAGATGACATTGAAATTCCATTCCATGATTCTATGAAAAAAATAAAATTTATACTCACAATTAGTTGTTTTTAGAGATTTTAATTCAAAAAAAAAATATTATATAAAAATATGGATTAATTTTTATCCATTATTTGAAAAAAAATTAAATTTGTACATTTAGTTATAAGAGGAAAATTCCCTTGAAATGTTTTGAATGATGAGTTGATTGGAACATTGTAGATAATATTCATTGAATAAGGAAACATGGATATTTTTATGATGTTTATGAAATGAAGATAATATTATAGATGATATATGGTGATATGTATAAATCATATTTCAATAGTAAAGATAAAAAATTCTCCAAATATATAAGTATCTTTTTTATTCTAAAATAAAAGTGACTATGAATCTTGATCAAAAAATTATACTAATAATTCCAGATAGAAAAAATTTATTAAAAAAATTAATGATGTGTTTAGAAGAAGTTGTTACGATAAATAATAAACTATATTAGTATTTTATCTAAATGAATAATTGAATGAGTGCTTATGAAAAATTGGATGTCTTCGTAAATTGATCAATAAATTGAATAATTAATGTTCCTCAAAAAATTGAAAGGATTTTTTTTCTGATAAAAATGTTTAGGTGCTAGAAGAGATTAATGACTTGAATAATTTTGTTTAGAATGAATATATTTACAATAAACACCTATAATTAATATAAAATATAATGTAAAAAAATTGGAACATGTTCAATAAAAACAATATAATGTATACTAGAGATATTAAATTTCAAGAAATATTTCTTTAATGTTTATTGAATGTTATAGAAATGGTGAACCTCATATGGATCAAAATATAGATTGATTGGATTGTAATAATATTAAATATATTTTTTAGAGAAATAATTCTTGAAATGTTATGTATGTGGACATATTCAAAATTAGAAATTTTAGATTTTAATAAAAATTATGATTTTGAAAAGATTACTACATCATTTGGTTATAATATGACTAAAACGAAATCCAAAATGAAGAATAATGTCCAAGAAGAGAATATAATGCTTCGGATGAACCATATATCTGATCAAAATGAGAAGAAGTATGTTGAGAAAAATTCTCCGAATTCAAGAGGCTGTTCTAGTTAAATAGATAAATATTATTTCAATTACTCCTATGAGTATTTGGGTTTATACGATGAAATATCAAAAATATATATTGGTTAAATCAAATAAATATCAATTAATCCAAAATTACATATGTTAATGTATTAGGGGGATTAAATCTGCTAAAAGGAATTATCTTGATATGGATGTTTTGAGGAAACCTAATATGGTTGGTGTGATAGGTTTAAACAAATAACATCCTATGTAATATATTTTTGGGGTCCTTATCATATGGATAGAGATGAAAAATATTCACTGAATTCAAATTTTATCATAGAAGAATAGTGAAATTTGGAAATGATAAATCCCTTGGAATTTTTTTTTGTGTTTTATATTATTGGTGATGGAATGTTAATATTGATGAAATATTTGTTTGATGAAGGGATGAGGCATGATCTTCTAAGTGTTTTACAAAATTTTCATGAATTCACGAAATTATTATTCAAAAATTGATTGTTTTATTATTAAAATAGGGGACTATTGAAATATTGTTATTCGAGGTAAATGTACAATATTAATATTATTCAAAATTTATAAGGATAAATAGTATTTTTAATTAATTATTATGTAAGATAATCAGTTATAGTATAAAATACAGGGACACACGTGCAAGAGAATCATGAGAATTCCATCGATGAGATATATTGTTTTTTTTTGAACTCATTATATTTCATGAATAATTGATTTGTGTTTCACAATTATTCATAATGTAATTATTACAAATAAATATGATTATGAATGTTTACATTTTTTTATAATTTCTGCTAGAACATATTCATTTAGATATATGTGTCCCATTGGGAAAACAATATGCTCACAAAGATAATTAGTTTATTACTTTTATTAATGACTTCAAACACAATACATGTGTTATATATATGAAATAATATTAAGATCTTTAAGAAGTGGTGAATTATTTCCAGAGATTATATGAGAAGAATTATGATTATTAAGGGAATAAGTTGAGAATTTAATATAGAGATCAATACAAAAATGAATATTTTTGATGTAATCATGAGAATCATGGATTTTGACATGGGATTATTACTTCATTCAATCTTCAAAAAAATGTTTTCACCAATAGTAACAATGTGTGCTTTGTTGAAATGTGAATAACTATATTACATAAACATTTTACTTTACATCACATTTATAGGTGATCCATGAAAAGAACTATTTATATTCATAAACAATTTTTCTATAGAACATGATCATATTTGACTCATTAGGAAATGTATTATGAAAAAATTCCAATTTTGAATCATTTAAGAGTTTTTAGAAGTCCCTAAGTAACATAGAACAATAATGGAAACCATGAAATGTATTTTCAATAGGTGAAGATAGAATCATTCATGGTTATTCTTTTAATATAAGAGGGTATAGATTTTCAAATAAATAAATATTATGAATAGTTGAATATATAGATTTGAACATTATTGAGAATGACGATGGATTTCATAGAAAACATATATATGTAAGGAATATGAATAACATAAATTATTTTTTCATAAGAGTTATGATAAGCATAAATAAATGAGTCGTGATTATGAAGTAGAATCACATTAATTTTATTCTAGTGATGTGGATGAATATTGAAAAAGTCGTCCTAGGACAAGGAATGGAGTACAAGAATGACACATTATTAGTGATCAAAATAAAAAGGCTCAAACAAATATGACATCAGAACCTATTATATTATAGTGTTTTTTATATTCAAAAAAATTATTCAAAACAAGTTAATGGTGTATCTATCATTTATATTGGGTTGAGGATTTGAATAATGATCTAGATCCAAATCAAGAGATTGATACATGGGAACTCATATCATTGAATAATGAAAAAAATGATGTTATTGGTATATTGTGTGTTTTTAGGAACGAGTTGAATGAAGATGGTTAAGTAAAAATAATTAATGAAAGATTTTATAGAAAAGTTTTCTCACTAATCCAAGGCATTGATTTTGATGAAATAGTAGATCAAATAATAATGTTATAAAAAAATATAATATTTCTTATTTTATTGGAGAAAAAAGATACCAAATGTTTTGCATGGATTTGAAATCCATATTTTTGAATGGGGATCTTGATGATGAAGTGTATACCAAACAACCATGTTGTATTATTTTTGGTAAGGATAAATGTTATGTGTTCATGTGGGATAAATACATGTTTGTAATTAAAAAATATTTGAGATATTGGTATTCCAAATTGGTAACTTATTTTTGGATGATGAATTCAAATAATGGAAAGTTTGACCATAATTTACACATCAAATAAGGTAAATATATTTACCTCTTTTTATTTTACTATATCTATGATATAATCCTTTTTGAAAATTGTACTAGAATATGTGAAAGGATAATTTAATAGATTTAAATGTGTTATGCAATGTCCATTATAGGTTAAATGAAACAATTTATTGGGCTAAAAATATTATAAAATAATAAATACATATTTCATTACTAAGAAAATAATAATAATAAATATATTAATATATTTCAAATGGAATATTTTATCCTTTTTCCATACCAATTTCAATAGAAACAAAGATGAATAATGAAGGATAAGGTAATGAGTTTTATTGTAAAAGGTTTTATATGCCTATGAGAAATTTGTTTAATTTTTATTCATCAAGAACAAACATTTGATCAGTTTTTACCTTATGTGAATGATTTTAAAGTGCATCAAACAATAACATATAATGGTTGGAAGCATAATTCTTAGAGATATTAAATGAAAGAAAATATTCGTATCATGTATATTAGCATTGAAATTTGGGAATCTTATAGATGTTCATATTATAATTTGGATTGAAATATTGTTGTTATGATATCCATATCTGGTGGAAATTTCATTAATGAAAAATTAAAAGTAATTTGGTGAACTGAGAAACAAAAATCATAAACTCTTAGCAAAGTTCAAGCTAAGAATATTGCTTCAATAATTTATAAAGCCCTATTTTGTGGATGAATACTATGTTGTAAGACATATTATTTGATGTAATGATACCATTTATCATGGGTTCTGAGATTGAATATGCCATCATCAACACTTGTATTCTGGTACAACACTCTCAGTTAAAACATAGTCATATCAAATGTCATTTGATTAAGGATAATAGAGGGAATAATTAATTGTTGTTTGAGTGTATTCCTATATTTTAAAATAATTCTAACATATTACAAAAATTATTAAAGGATTAATTTTACATGATGAGGTTGATCATGGGAATCCAACTTCTTTATCACTATGGTTTAGTTATGTTTTTTTATCCCCTTTATCATATAGTCTATCTATATTGTTTTCTAGGGGGAAATTGTGTTATAAATATATCCATTGATACGTGTTATCCTTTTGTGGATGAATCTATATATATGAGGTGTTGTCGGTATGTTTTGAAATATTCATTTAAATTTGAGAACTACAAAAATAGATTAACTTAGTTTTTTTGGAAATGTGTGATTAAATTAAAGTAGATAAAGTGAAAATTATGTGAGGAAAAATTAATATGTTTCATATTCACGCTATATAGAATTTACTTTTTTTATATCAATGGTCTATTTATCATATAATGACTTATCTCACTTAGGATTAAGAATGTGTAAAATTAATACATATCTATGGGATAAAAAATTTATATATTTATGAACGTAGGTCATTAAAAAATAATGGGGGAGATTATTAAGAACAATATGGAATGAATTTTTTGGGAATCTAGAATATGTTTGTGAAAAAATTATTGTATTTTTTTTATAAATTAAATTTAGTCAATTTACATTTTCGGTCATATTGATCGAACACAATATATTAATTTTTTAATCTAATTTATAAAATAAGTTGAAAAAGTATTATGGCATACCTTGTTCTGTGAATATGTTCTTCTAGGAGAAAAGTTTTATCAAACTCACATTGTTCATAAAATAAATGTATGAATTAGAATGAGGAAAATTATCAATGTGTTGATAACAAACAATGTAGATATGAATATTGTTTTATGTTATCGTATGTCTTAATAATCCTATTTTTTATGTAAAAAATGTGATGCTAACATTATAAAAGGCAATGGGAGAACCAGTGATTCAAATCAGTTTGTGTCTTGGTTTGAATGAAAGAATCTGTGGAATATATGGAATGTAATAGAAACATTCCAATGTAATTTAGAAATTAGTCCACTAATATTAATTATATCAAAAGTAATGATGAATTAATGATTATAAGAAAGACATTAGGGAAGAATAAAGTCAAATATTTCTTATCTAAGATTATTTTAGTGACAACAGCAGAATTGTATTTTAAGGATCCAATGTTTTTATTGAAATGTGAGAGGGTGAATAAATGTTTTTTTATATAGAAAACTAATCCACAATAAATATTATATAATGATGTTTCTAAAATTTTGACAATATGTTTTACTATATTTATGAAATGAAATAAGTTCTTTATGTAAAATTTGATGATACAAGTCCATAAGATGTGGTTTTCCCCCAATCAATTGGATATATGAATATTTTTTAAGGTATTTATTTGATATCAATGATAATAATAAGAGATTTTTGGTTGGGATTAATGAATTTAATAAATCCCTATAGTGATTAACCTGATAATGATCAAAAATATAGTGAACCATTTCTATAAGGTCTAATTTCATGTTTAAGGTAGGTTATGTATGAACTAATTACTCTAATATGTTGCTAATTGGATCAAGATTCCCTCCATATGCAATTGTGATAACTCATCAAAATGTAGTAACACAGATCCACCAGAATACTACAAATATCAATTCATTAGATGCGGTATGATGTTGTCAACATCATTGGAAATAAGATCCTCAGCCTTGGGAAAAGAATAAAAGATGATTTTTTTGATGTGGATGTATGTGCGTTTTCAATGGGGTTTTGAAAGTGTTGTTTAATTTTTTCCCTGAATATCCAATATATTAAGATTTTGGGACTATGTTTTTGGAAATAGTAAGGCAACTAATGTATATCAAGGTATATAATTTTTTATGGAATATTTTTTTTATAGTTCGGATATCCTTTAATTTTTACCAAGAAATATAATGAAGAATATATTGATGAAAATAATTATTCACCATAATGAAGAAAGCAAAATGAAAAATATAATTACGTGGAATTATGATTAAAAATTTTGATACCATCAGATGTTTTGAAAAAAATATGATATGTTTATGAAGAATCAAGAAGAGTATAGAAACACTGATGAAGTCAATGATGATGCTAAAGTAAAAAGTAATTTCTAATTTCAAAAAATGTTTTTATGTCGTAAATTTTTTAAGATTCCTGCCGAAATTTGTTCTGAATAACCTATAAATGGAGGTGGTAACATTTGTATTTTTGAAGGATCTGAGCACTGTTCATGTGAGGATGGAGACAGATAGAAGTTGTGATATTATAGAGGGAATAGGTTTCCAAATATAGTATCCATGGGAATTTCTTCTTGATAAAGTAATAATAATAAAGATAATATCTAATGATTATCATATTGGGATGCCTTATCAGATCATGAAATTAGACTGAGGTTCTTGGATTGGGTAAAATGTAGTACAAAATTGTATCGATGGTATTCTATTAGACATATGTTTTTATAATGAGAAATCAGATTATAGAATTAGATAGGGATATTAGATTGACAGTAATTACTCAGTCTATTAATTTTTAAATACTATTGGGTAGGAATGCGAAGAATCCATATGAATCTTATCAAATACGAATGTAAATAAGGAAGTTTCATAACAATATTTGAATAAATTTGTGAAAGTATGATAACTTGTTACAAAAATTTGGTTTCATATTTTGTGAAAGAATAACAACATGAAATGTTTTAATAATCATATTTCTTCAAAAGTGTTAGGATATATTTTACATTTCCATATCCATAGAATAGGGTTTATTTCCCATTTATTGTGTGGCAGTTGAGTGTTTCTAAAAAATATTATAGACATATCATCTGTATTTTGTAGTAAACCTTTAAAATTATCATGTTCCTATGGGTATGTGTTTGTTTTTTAAGAATAATGATTAATATATAATATTATGAAAATGTTTTTCTTTAATAAATTATTCATATAATAAATAGATATCACCGATCCACCTCTCCCCCATTTATTGATACTTTAATCTTGGATAAGAAATACCAATGATATCATTCATAGGTTTTATATATTAATTATAATGAATGAAAATGGAATTTTATTTTATTTTAAAATGATTTATTTTCCTCATCTAATTTTTATTGATACATCACTATTTATATATAAAGAATTAGAATTTTCATTATCACGATATTTAATTAAACAATACTATCTCAAATAAAATCCAAAATTTTCCACAATTTATTTTTAAATATGATTAATTAGGGGAAAATATTGTTATTATAGAAGTTGTGGATGGTGTAAAAATTTCCCATTTTAATGTTTATCTATTAATGGATTTATTTTCATGACATAGACTATGTAAAATTTGGTATTTTGATTTATATTTTTTTGTTCCTTGTTATACCAATATATATGTTCATAGTTTAAAACAAATATTGTTAAACAATATGTTTCATCTAGAATAATGGTTTTATTGGAATTTTACTAATTTAATAGTGTAATTTAGGCATAGTTTCCTTGATTACACTTTTTTATTTGTTTATATTTAGGGGGGTTCCAATAAATTTTCAATGTCAATGACCTTGTTTTTTTTCATATACCATTTCTACAAGAATCATTACTGTATAACAAATTTTAGTATAGTATATTTTTTTCTTATTATTTTATGATAATATAAAAAAACATTCTTATGTACTATTGTGGATAATAAAGAAATTTTACTTTTAATCTAGTAGAGATATTAATCATTCATTCCAATTTTGTTATCACACTCTCAGTTTCATGGTTTCTCATGTTTTTTTCGTATATTATTGGGCATTAATCATATTTTTTCCAAAATTTTGAATCTTATCTTGTATTTTATGTAATATTTGTGGGTGTTATGGAATAGAATCTATTTGGGATTACTGAATAGTGGTATTTGATACTATAACTATTTGAATTAGTTTTTTTGTAGTTATTGGGTAAATTTAATGGCTTTTAATTTGAACTTATAACTCATGTAATTCATTCCCATCATTACAATAATATATTTAGTGGTGTGGTTGATTTGGATATTACAACATTGTTAGTGGACAACGGATAATATTAAATTGACACATAAGTACTAAGATTACATTTCAAAATCATTTCAAGTGGGAGTGGTACGAAGATTATCATTTAAATTCATGTTTTATTAAAACACATTTTATATTGGTTTTTTTATTTTCTTTGTACTTTAATGAGTGATTTTGTGAGTTTTATCTAGATTTTGTTCATTTCTGTGTTCCATTTACTAATATTAATTTTTTTTTAAAAAATGGATTAGAGAGTAGTATATCTTAGAGAAGTCAGTGATCTTATTTTTCTTTTATTTGAAAATATACTAAATATAAACCTCTATCTCTATAGAACATGAACATACATAATGTGATTCTTCACCAAATAATATAACTCATTTTCAGTTGTTTTGGTGTCCTGGTTGTTCTGTTTTGTTTTGTTTTCTCTTTCTATGAATAAAAATTTTATTTTAATGGATGGAATATAACTCATTTCCAATTATAGTAGTGAGTAACATCATCAACCAAAACTCAAATGCATATTTTTCCATTATAATATCATTAACTATTTTACAAATTCATTCATTATATTAATTCCATTGAAGGATTATATATTGAAATTTAACCTATGATTACCTTTCAAATAAATAAAATATTACTATTAAAAAAAATTCATATTTTTTAAAAATATGTGTTTATTTCTGTGTATTCTATTTAATACATTTTAATGATATAATATTTAATTTTTATTAATAGTGTATTGATATTAATAATATTTTTCAAATTATTAAAAATTATATTCATTTTCGTATAGTGAGATTAAAAACAATAAATATATTTGAATAATTTTAATGGATAAATATATAAAAAAAATCTATATTATTGGCTATTTTAAATGTTTCAGTGGTTTTAATCGAAATCTATTAAAAATCACTTTTTGGAGAAGTTTCCATAAAAACATTTATTCATTAATGAATTATATATTTCATTATTATTTTACCAGAATGTAATTTTCAAACAACTATCCATTCCTATTTTTTTTTTAAATTAAACAGAAATTCATTATTTTAAACTGAAGAACCCATTTGGTTTTCAAAAATCAAAAATTTCATGTAGTTGTTGAGTTTTTATTATTCTCCAACGATATAATCTCTAAATTGTTTATATTATATATCTTATACATTTTTTTCTATATATAATATTTTTCACATTAAATAAATGTACTGTTAAATCCATGTAATTTAAATTTCAATGAATTTATGAAATATCCATCAAATTAACATTAAACCACATATGTTATATTTCTTCGATTTAATGAATCACGAATTTGTATTGAACAAATTAAAATATTATAATGTAACACTTTTGGTCCCAATTATCAAATTTCATTGATGAGTTTATTTTAATGGTAATGGAGTACATATATCATTATATAACAATTTTTTAACTATAATATATTTATATATAATAATATGTTATATTAAAATAATTATTTACGTATCCATTTTATACATTGAATTAGCACATGTGAAATGATTCTAATTAATGAAACATTAATGTTTTA
Source organism: Viscum album (assembly GCA_963277665.1). Classification (NCBI taxonomy): domain Eukaryota; kingdom Viridiplantae; phylum Streptophyta; class Magnoliopsida; order Santalales; family Viscaceae; genus Viscum; species Viscum album. Next base: position 1,187,701,008 of record OY728122.1, read on the forward strand.
TCAACATATCACGAAACATGTGTAATGTCCTTATCTATACACTTATGATCATAAAAAACATTAACATGATATATTTAATAAATATATTGGTAAAATTCAATAAATAATACATTATCAATCTAAGTTTAAAAAATGATTCATCATTAAAAACATATAAAATTTAACATCACTATCAATATGTTAGGATCAAATATCCAATAACAACCTAAAAAATATTAAATCTTAGGAGCATTTTTGTGAGTTTAAAACAATTCATGATATCTCAAATACAATTCCATGATTCTGGGAACATTTTTTTTACAAATGATTCAAAAATTTAGTAAACAATATTTGACAAAGAACAACAACTCCTTAGAATAATATATCTATAAATAGATAAATTAAAATCTATAAATAAATTTTTTTATGGAATGATACATTTTCCTAATAAGTATATTTCATTGATAATAATATTTTGTATGAATGTATAATGATTTATTTAAAATGATTTTAAAAAAACAATAAAAAAGATAGAATTGAAAGGGATTGATTAATAGAATATTTTAATCAATAACATCCTAATATATATTTTTAAAATAAATCACACTACATGGATAAATTATAATAAATGGAAAAATATTAAATATTCATTATCCTTCTCTTCCAAAATTTCATTTATGTAATGTAAATGATTAAAATTAGAAATAATTAATCTTATTGTTTATTATCTATAGGAATTTAGGAAATGATATAAATAGTTCATTCTAAGGAAAATAATGGAAAAAATATGGATGAATACTTTTAGTGATTATTACAATATTAATATTATAATCTCAATAATTTTTTTAAATGTAGAGTATTATCCACGAACCTTTATAAACGATTGTTTACATTTATAATTTAATTTATCTATCAAACCTCACATAATTAGAATTTCTTATTTAAATTATCATTCATTTTCTAATACATTTTTATGAACAACATCCATATTTATTATTCCCTATAATAATCAATTTTTTTTGAATATGATAGAATATAATGTATGTTTAACAATCAATAGGGAGAACAACTTTTTATAATTTTTCAATGTTATTTCTATTAAATAACTAGTCATTAATTATATTGAGTTTTATTGTTATTAAATTTTTAAATTACACATATAATTAATATTATACATTCAATATCATTAATAATTATTTATAAAAATTATTCTTATGATGATTTTTGAATGGGTAATTCAACAGGGAAATGAAGAAATATTAGTGGCTCAGTTTTTAATTTCATCCATTTAAAAATTTACCCCACTATTAAATAAATATTTTCTTCTTAGACCAACACACTATATTTTCCTTATTAATATAGTGTTCAATTTCATTAATAATAGAGTTATTCTTAATCAATCAAACTTATGTCCACTAAAATATTAATTTGCATATTTTTCAAAATAGCCTGATTATTAAGAACTATTATGATCATATAAATGTCCAAAAAAAATTTATTGTATGTGTATCTTAATCAATAATGTAAATAACATTTTTCCTATATTAATAAAATATATTTAATTTACAAGCAAATTATCAATGTGTAATTTTAAAAAGTTAATTTTTTTCATAATATAATTTTTTTCTTTTTTTATATTCATGTAAATAAAAATTTTAATATAATTATCTAATTTATTTAAAATAATCGATATCATATGTTCCATAGTACCCAATAAATATGATTTATGTTTAATATATTATCTGTTTCATGGAAATAAAAACTTTTAAAAATTCATATCAGATGTTTTATAAATAATATGAATGAAATATTTATAATAAAATACATAAATCATTTCTTGAGAGTATGAAAACTTATTTATTATGTATAACATCTCAACAATATACAGTCTTCTATTATCATGAATATTAAATCAGAATCATTTCTTATGGTCATTCAAAAAAATATTTCTATTAATGACACTCAAAATATTAATAAAACCATAAAAAATAATAAATCTTATTTTTAGACATTGATTATTTAGATTTTAGTTGAAATTTAAAAATATTAACTATTTTTAAATCATTCAAGCTTATTAGAATGATCCCTACCTAGGACCACAATTTCTAAATAAAATTTTATTATTTGGTTAATAATTTGTTTATAAATTATAGCATTTAATATTGAATGGTTATTTAAATACGATATAGTGTTCTATAAATTGTATCATTCATGAAAACATACAAAAGAAAAATCTGAAATCAATCACTATGACTAAATAATCAATAATAATTTCATTTGAAATTGTGGTTTTTTATTATATAGTTAATTATTTTTTCATCCATTCAAATTTTATTCACATCAGAAATATAAAGGAGAAATATGTTAATAATTTTCTAGTCATATAATTTAATTTAATGTTCTTGTTACATGATGTTTCTTATTCCCGAGAAATCATTTACCTATGTCATGATTTTTTCAAAATTTCTGTATATGAACAATGGCAAAAATCACTCATATAATAATATATATTTTGTAAAATTACAACCATTTTGAAACATTATTTTTATAATAAAAAATCTAGTAATATTATAATATTTCACTTATTCTATTTCATTGTTACTCACACTATCCGAAAAAGAATTTCATAAACATTCATCATTATGATTCTTATATACATAGAAATCAATGGTTATTTATTTTATATTACACACCAAATAAATCTAAATTAAATTGTTTCATTCGAATTAAATTATTTAGTTTCTTTATATATAAAATATGAATATAATTCATTTAGATTCTCATGTATGTATTATAATAAACCAACATGGGTCAACATAGAACCAAACCATGGAGCAGACTAGTGAAAATTCGTGAAGGTAATTCTTGATCCCTATAGGCTGGTGAAGACTCTTAGTAATCATACACACAAATTTGGATCATTTTTTATTAAAATAAACCAATTTATGGAAATAAATAAAATATGTAAATGAAATAAAATACTCACATGCAAGGTATAAATGAGAAATTAAAATAATAAAAGGAAAATTCATGTTCCAATCCATGATATTAAAAAATACTAAAATTGGTACAATACATACCATTTCTTTATTATATGAGGTAAAAAAGACAATCATGTTACAAGTAAATATCCAAAATCATTTAAACATAGAAAACTAAAGCCAACATATTAATTCAAGCCATTATGTTCATTAAAAAACATGGTATACATACACTAAAGGATATTTATATAGTGTGCCAAAATAATAAAAATATGATCTGAATTTGTGACAATTATAATTATTCATAAAATTATAAAATTATGATCCTTTAACAAAAGAGAATTCATTATATATATACATAAAAATTATTCAATAATTCAGAGAAAATAACCTTTTAGTGAAAATTTATAAGGATTGAATAAAAAAGCCACCTTCAAAAGAATTTCCCATAAATCCATTTATATAGGCTTTTATAAATTATCAATACAAAAAGATCCCCATGGATTTTTTTCCTAGTATATATTAGGATTTGTTTATATTGGATCCTAACATTGTATCATTGAACAAATCCACCTTGTCTACACATTAATATTGGAAACATATCCTCGGTGGTCTGATTCCACTTTAAGAACTATCTCTTTCCATAAAGAACTTTTTTTTAATATTATAATTCTAACATAATATAAGTTACTATTCCATGAAAACCCATAATATGTATCCTAGGTTCCAAACATCCATATCCCATACTTTTTGGAATTAAATTTTACCAATATAATACTCTTTTAGGATTTCATATTAACATTTAATGTCTTTTCAATGGAATATCAAATAACTATTAAAAATATATATATATATTTCTCTAAAAACCATTACAATTTTCAATAAAATTGTTGGGTAATATAGTAAATGAATCAATAATGTAATAATTTTAGGAAAAATATATAATTCCATCAAATATTTTATAAAACAAACCTTAAATGATCAAAAAATCATAGAATATTAAGAAATGATTCCCACGAAATCATCCACCTCCTTACCTTGTATTTAAATTTATTTATCCGGATTTTCCAAAAAAGGTAATGATGGATCATAGTGTGAAGTAGGAGGCCCAAAAACATAAAAATTATAATTTAAATTCCCAAATTATATAAATTTATATGAATGATGGTGAATGAGGAACACCAATGGGAGAATCCCTCAATGGTTTTATTAATGAGAACATATATCTAATCCCTTTATATATTTGTAGTATGGGTAAAATCTAATTATAATTACATAATTATTGAAACCAAATATTTTTTGATTAAATACCAAATATTTCATTTCCATTATGATAATATTAAGGATTTATATAAATTTGTATGAATGATGAAGAACGTATCCTTACCATTGATTTCCCGGATAAAAATCTACATAGACAATTAAAATAAATTGTTAAAATATATGGGATATTCAAAATAAACAACCAGAATATCTAGGGGAAGGATCGATGTTTATATAAGGAATAATGAAGCATGTGGTGTTTCCGGACAAGGGAATATATTTTGGTTAATTGATTATCACTAAATTATTCAGCAACATTATTTAACAAAAAATGTTCCTACTATGCACACACTTCTTTTTAAATGACATAGTCACATGATTTATCAACATTTTTGGGAAAAAAATTCAAAAAAATGTGAAATTAGTCTATCAATAGTTTTATGTTTTGTGGATAACTTCACAAGTTTTCTCTTAATAATTTTCCAACCATGTTCCCTCCACTAGGACACAATTAAGTGCTTCACATTTTCATTGGACTATCAAATAGTTTGGCCTAAAATTTCTATATCATGTATATTCATAGATACCCCACTAAATATCAAAAAAAACAAAGAAAATTAAATAATTTTAAACAAAAAATGATGTTTTATATTAAAGTATATGAGTGCTTTAAATTGACATTATAATTTTACTATCACCCCACTATATATAATATTTCCCTTAAATTTCATATAGATGATGTTTTATTAGAAATGTGATTATGAAAGTTATATATAACCATTAATAATTAATCCAATATTTAATTATAATTGATTTTTTCCATTTAACAAATTGAAATATTTAATATACATCCTACAAAAAGTATTTTCATAAAAAACAATAACTGGATTTGGTTTTTCTCCCTGCAATATATCAGGTTCGAAAACAGCTCATCCTAATGGAGAACATGAGAGGAAACATTATGATTCATATAGAGATAATATACCAGTAATAGAAAATCTATATATTTATGAATAAATTTAAATTATTTCAAATAATATTAAATTTTATTCTACTAATTGATCTCAAGAGGCCACATATATCTCAATGCTAAAATTCTATTTTTACCAAACCAATGGTGTCCAACCTGAGGGGACTCATCTAGGAATATTGACTAACCCACTACAAAATCCATAGTATGGTACTAATGATCTGTTTATGATTAATACTATATTTATGAATCCAAAAACCCCAAATTGATAGATTATACCATAACTGATATCTTATAAATAAGGATATGAAAAATAGGAGAATATTTCTTAAACTATATCAAAACAATGTATGAAAAACAAGGGAGATCATAATTATTATCAAAGGGTTAAATTATGATTATAAACCTACTTAGAGAACTCATCACCTCTTGGAGGCCTTCCACATACCAAGTTGTAATAAAAAGATACCTTTTGAAATAATATCAACTAAAACCCTATAAAACAACAAATTCTACTAAACATACAGATTTACCATATCCAAAACAATAGTTGTCAAAAATATATTAATTAGATATGTTAGAATTAGTTACTATATCAAAAACCACCCACAATGTGTTGTTCCATTGGGAATACTATTCAAACATGAGGGTAAAACCAAAAGAAAAATAATCCCATTTTCAATTGGGAATCATAAGAGGCTAAGGAATAAATTATTTCATTTGTTTTTAAATTTTTATATTTTAATAAGTGTAATAAAAACAAACAATATCATTTATATCACATTTCAGTCCTACAAACTAAAAATGAGGCCTCATATCTTTTTACATAACCATTGAAAATTAATGAAAAAAACATATAACATAGAATATAATATATAAAAAACCTCCTATGATACAAGGATACAAAAATAATTACTCTAATATAATGGATTAAATCCATGGATTAAGGACACCTACTGATGGATTTCCACCATTTAATGTTTTTTGATGCCTCAGAACTCTTCATGCATCTATTTATCAACATAAATCAACTCAAAAATTGAAAAAGTCAACATTTAATTAGAATGAAAAAATTTAATGTCTTCCCCCATCACTTGTAGGAGAATCCAATGAAAGAGTACCGTAAGAGTCTATACATCATTCATATAATGAATCTCCCTTATACATCACATAATCTAGTAAATTATTTATTATTTGTCTTAATAAATTGCAAAATTTTATTTATTTGTTTAGAGTTTTATAATGTTAGGAAACATTTCATATATATCAACCCCTGATCATAATATGTGGATAATAGTAAAATAATATAATTTTTTTATAATACAATAGTTTTAAATAAAATAATAAATTTAGTAATGGAAAGCAATCACAACCTTGTTCTTTGATTTCCATTTTCTCATACCCATCCATAAACACTATGAAAATAATTTTAAACATGTTATGATCACAAATAGTTCATAAAGGGATATAAAAAAATAGGGAATCCATTAGTACCTTAAAACTTATAAACATATGATATTATTTTCACAATGACATACATCTCACCCAATATGTATCGTATAGTTACATTAGGAAATTTGAGATTAGCCCAAAACATAAAAAAATAACACATACATTTAATGAGGAATTAATTATATCTGATTGTAACAATATTGGGAACCATATGATTTATAACACTCATGTCTACCTTAAAATGTAATCCTTACAGGTTTCTTTTCAAGTACCCATAAGGGCTACAATATTATGTCATCGTCATAGATACACTTAGAGTAACAATACATATATCCTCCAACATAAAAATATCTAATCCATTAGAGGGAAATATCAGTCCCACCATTCATCATAAACAATTTCAAAGACCTTTTACATAATCATTAAACATTAACACTTTCATTAAGACATTCTCCATGAATTTTGTAAAAAAATTAATAGTGGATTTATAAATAGGATTCCCTTACATATACCATATCATAGAAGAGATAATTAAATAAAAAAGGGAATATGTCTACTCACTATAAACCCACTTAATAAAAAATAATATATTAAACATTCACATATCAAATAATCATAGGATGAGAAAATCAAGGAACTATATCATTAACCCAAATAATGGAATTCAGATTAAGAATTTAGATAACATGTGTTTGACTTAATTAAAATGTAATTAAATAAACTTTATAATTTTTAAAATGGTTTTATTAATATTAAAAAATATATTTATTTTCATAAAAACATATTTGTTTATTTTATATCCTCATTCCATATATTTAATAATAATAGTTAGTTATTTCTATTATTTCGGGTGTGTTCTTCACATGGAATCAACAGTGATTCAAAATTGATTTTAATTTTAAATGGAAGGAAAACCTTATATGTAGATTGAAATTTTATTAATATGATTCTCAAATATTGAATGATACCATAAATAATTCTTTTTATATTATAATGAATCATTAGATAAAACATTAATTATATTTATTTAGATAATTTTGGATGCTCTTCGATAATCAAAAATTAGTTTCATTATATAATTTTACATTATGTATATATATTAATTTCCAATTATAAAATAAATTATAGCAGACAAATTTTAATATATTTAAATAATTAAAATGGTTTTATGACCATCTTTTAAGGTGGTAATGAAAATTAAAAACACCTTATTCTTGATTTCTGTAAATCGAAAAATCACAAACGAGATTATTATTATTAGAATTCTAAGGAGAAGGGAAAATTATGAAGATGAATTTATCCATAAAAATGATAAAATTAAAATATTTATATTATATTTACATTTCTATACATTTTCTATATGTATAGGTGAACATATTATTTGGAAATAAAAAAAATTTAAAAGGAAAAAAATCAAAATGAAATATGATTTTAACCTCTTGAACAGTTCACTTTGAGATCCTATTTAGGGCTATTAGATTTGGTCATTTGGTGAGGCCATTAGGTATTGGATGTGGGGATGAGGATTTGGAACAGTATTGGTCACGAATTTTTAAATTATTGAATAGTTATATGTGTGAGGATATGTGGGGAGTGAGGGGTGAGGGGGTATTTATAGTGGATGAGATAGGGTTTCCATTATTTGAATCATTGTTTTATTATTCATCCATAGATAAAAATAAAATTTTGGATCTTAGGGCTAAATATAGTAATTAGTGACTTTGATATCATACCATGTGTCCTTACCTCAGCATAGAATTATCCATGAATCCATAATTCAGGTATTTGGGACATTTTGTAAATTATCATATATCAGTATTCACAAAATATTTATGTATTTAATAAAAATCAAAATAAAATTCACCATGAAAATTTATTGATTTGTATAATTTAAAAACGATGTCCATTATTCAGAAATAGTTTTTTTTAATATAAATTTAATTATTAATTAAAATTATAATTTTTTCGAAATATAACATTTTTGAAACTATATCCACTTTTATAACAGTTAGAAAATTTAATTATAGACATATAAAATTATCCTATAATCACAAAAATAATAAATAATTTATGAATCAATTTCATGAAAATTTAACGTCCTTTAAATTATTATGTTAATTATAAATTAATTTCTTTCACAAATTCAAACTTAATTGATAATTTACTAAAAGTATTATTTAATTATCCAGTGATATAAATATATCATATTTCTACGAACAGTATTGTTGAATTTTATTTTGCATTTATTAGGTGAGCTAATTATTCTATTGGTTTGTTTACTATTCATAATGGTCATGTTACTATTTTTTTTTTAATAATTATTTTGTTTCTACAGATAAAAATTAGTTAATATTAAATTTATAAAGGATTTGACTAAATAATTCTAAAATGAAAAAAATTATTTTATCATTACATGGGTTTTAACATTCTCCCTAAATTTTGGAAAATTGTTCAACAGAATATTTATTTATTAATTAATCATTTTAGGGTACATATCCCACATACAATTTTCAAATTCCATATTTTATTTATGAACCATATTTTTTATCCATAAAACCATAACCTGGTGTAATATGTTATTCTGAAATACATTCTCCCAAAAATCAATAATCTCAATAGTATTTTTAAAAAAATAAATTATCTTTTCCTTTAGAAATTATTCTAGGAAAAACTTTTAAATGAATATGGAATATACTTTCTCATCATAAAATCACAAAAAACAATGTGTAGCAGAGATAAATATGGAGGAAATACTACACAGTAGGTGACTAGTCCAACATTATCTAGGACTTCAAATGGTCAAATGTTCCATGGACTTAGCTATGTATTCTTGAAAAATGTCATAACACTTTTTTGTTATGGCATTTTAAGAAAAACATGATCACCTACCAAAAAAGTAAATTCCTCTCTCCTTTTATTAGCATACCATTTTTTCCTACTATGAGTTGTTTCCAGGTGTTTCTAAACAGTCTTCAATTTCACACCCACTACATCTAGTAATTATGGTCTCATCAACTTCACTTCCCTAACTTCATCCCAAAGAGGTAGATTTTGACACTAATTTCCATATAATTCCACTAACGAGGAAATCTATATATTTAAATGAAATCTGCTATTTTAAAAAGACTGAAATAAATAAATATGTTGATTCTATCTTCCCTGGAAATCCATTGAACATGGGGAAATCAAAACCCATGTTTTTTTAATTTTTCACACTGATAGTCCATCATATTGAGGTAGAAATATTTGTGCTCAAAAATTATTATGTGTACAATGACATCTGAAGGCCTTTTTTAAAATTAATAGGTGAATCAATGATCACGGTCAAACATTATATTATGATCAAATCATTGTAACATTAAAATTTCAATCAAGCGCATTTGAGAATGAAGATCCAAAAAATTATTTTCTTGAATGGGTAATAAATATGAATATTTTTTTAGTCTATCAACAATAACAAAGGCCACATTATTAATTTATGAAATCTTTTTTCATCCCACAGTGAAGGCATTGGATATATTATAACATTTTCCTAATGGTACTGGAAATAGATGAAACATACACATTGGTAACTATATCTTTTCATTAACCTATTAACTTTTCAAACATTTCATTCTTCAATATACGATATAAATTTTTTTCCATCTAACCAGAAATACTCTCAGAGGTCTCTAAACATCGTTATAATGCTTTGATGAAGTGAAAATGAAAAACTGTGAGCCTCAAACCATAATTAATTCCATATTTGAGATTCAAAAGTCATACATAATCTCCTTCCAATCATAAAAAACAACATTTATTAAGGTTCAATTCTATACTCATACATTTTTCACAAATTCTACCTTTTTTATCACTCAGTGTCTTCCATCTAAACTTTCATAATTCTATCTGACAATGATGATTGTACTTACAGATGAATAAAATGGAGGAATTTCATACACCAAAAGATTATATAAAAAAACATCAAATCATTAATAAATGGGTGTTGTTCCAAATATTTTCATGTTTAATGATTCATTATGTTTTCATCTCAAGGAATCGACCTCATTATTTTCATTTCCTTAACGGTAATTGATCATCAACTCATAATCTTTTATCAGTTCGTACCATATTATCTGACTAGTGTTTAATTCCTTTGGAGTGAATATATACTTTATACATTTATGGTTAGTATATATTTTACATTAAGCTCTATATATTTTATTCCTCCTAATATTCAAATCAAAAACCACATATGTTAATTCCTAATCAAGAATGGGATAATTTTTCTCATGAGGTTTTCATTGTCTAGAATCATAAAAAAATTACCTTATCATTCTTCTCTAGAATAAAAACCATATCCGGTAAATGAATCATCACTGTAGCTGAAAACAAACCATTTCAAGAGGGAAGGGATAAAATGAATCATTCACCATTGTCTTCATTAGTTCAAGAAAAAAAATCACATTCTTATGTCAAAATATATATAACACATTTTCTGGTTATCATAGTAATTGGGATACATAACCATGCAATTTTTTTAACAAACTTCTAATAATAACATTCCCACCCATGAAAAAATTAGATCTATATAACATTTGAAGTTATTCTTAACTATTAAACCTCATTAGTTTTTTTGGGATCAATATTCATTCTGTCCTTATTTAAAATGTTCCTAATAACATAATTATGTTGCATCCCGGAATCATAATTTTGAAATTTTCTATATAACTTATTTTGTTGGATATTTTTCAAGAAAATACTTAAATTTATTTCATGATCCTGATAAATTTTTTAAAAGAACACAATATCGTCAATAAAAAAAACAACAACCATATACCAATATATATGAAATATTATATTCATAAGTTCTATGAACACAATAGGGGAATTTTTGAAACCATTGGCCATAACGAAGAACTTTTAATTCACTTAACTAGTGGTAAAATCTATTTTTGTAACTTCATCTTGTTTAACCATCATTAGACGGTATTAGAATCCCAAGTCATTCTTGGAAAAATAATGATCACAATAGATCTGATCAATGAAGTCCATGATGTGAGGAAATTGATACTAATTCATAATAGTGATTTTATTCATATCTCTATAATCAATGTAATGAATCGTCGATCTATATTTGTTTCATCAAAAAATGTAACAGAACATAATGTATTTCTATGTTGAATGAATTCATTATCTAGATACTACTATAAATGATTTGTCAATTCATGTGTTCTAATTGATCAATTAGACATGGGGTATTGGAAATTAATTAAGCATTTAGAACTAAATGAATGGTAAATTCATCTTTTTGATTCGGTATAACACTAGGAAACTGATCATAAAAAATGACAAGGTATTCATTTAACATTGGTACATCGTTAATCTGAATAGTCCAATCATTTTCATTAATATAAGAAATATATATTTCCTTTGCGTCATTTAATATTTTATCGGCTTCATGGTATATTATCAATGGAATGGTTTAATTCTTGTATATAAACATAATCCATTTCTAAAAAATCAAACTTCTTTATCACTACAATAAATATATACATGAAAAATAGAAATCAAATCCATATTAAGAATAACATCCAATTATACTATGGAAATAATAAAATGTTTCATATCTGATTTCATTCCAAAAAAACAATAAGATGTTTCTTATAATTAATCATTTCAATAATATATTTTCCTTGTGTGTAATCATAAATGCTGGTCTCATTTATTGAGGATAATCTTCCAATTATGAATAAAATTTATCAAAAATAAAGGATTCTATAGACCCTATATCAAACAATATGTTAAAAATTTATGAGTACAATACAGTGTACCTGATACAACATCATTTGTTGGATCGACATTTTCTGACATTGTAGAAAAGGATATTACTACACTATTATAGATATAATCTTTCTTCTTTCCATTATTTGAATATTTTAGTGGGCATGTATTTTTAAAATGACTCATATCACCATATTAAAAACATTATAGATTTCTTATTAGAATTAAATTTAGGTTTATTTTCATTACAATATTTGAAAATATGTCTAAAATGACAACATATACATTACATCTCCATTTTGTTAAAGAATTACCTAGATTTATTCATACTACACTTTTGAAAATCTGAGAACTGGACATTGTTGCACGCAGATTTGTTGGATTTATTCTTACCCATTACGTATCATATTGAACTCTTTTACTTCTTGTTTGAAAATTGGACATGATCATCACCAAATATCATTTCTAACTTGACAACGCAGTGTAAATTTTTTCACATACCATTTTTATTCACAAGAATCCAGTAGCCTTAAATATACAGGCTTCAATCCCATGTAAAAAATGATTAAATTTTTTATTATGATCTAGAATAAGATTTGTTGTGCACCTTGCCAATTGGGTGATGTTTTCATCATAAACTTCCACATAATCATCCTCCTTTTTCATTAGTAAAATGAATTTATTTTCCGTAATATATCAAACATCCTTATTAGAATGATTTTCTAGGAACGTTTTTTTAATCTGTAGCATTCCAAGGCTTGATTTTCATTTCTATGCTTGATATTCTGGACCACTAACCACCACTAGCTAGATTCACCTTCAATATGAGAAAATATAAGGATAATCATCTAATTATATGGACAACCCATGTCAATGAATATCTATTCATGATATATATTTTATCCTTTAGCTTCCAGTAGGTTAGAAGACCCTTTGAATGGAGGATGGTGTTGCCTCACAAAATGGTCAACAATCATCATGGTCATTTTTGTTATATATATTTCTTTATCGTACATGGATTTCAACTCCATTAACATCCTCTTTTAAATGGGCCATTACGGTCACAATATATTTAGTTCCAATTCAATCAATTTCAGGTTGTAGATGTAGAACGTTATTAGCCTCTCAGTTCCTTCCATCTCCATCATCCATGTTTCTTATATAGAAAACCATTCCGAACATACATATCTTATATGAATAATAATTTTGAAATTCATATGATATATAATTTCAAAATAAGGTACAAATCAATTATGGTTTTTTATTAACAACAACCTAACACCATAATTTATCTAAATCGTGCTCCAATACTAACTATTATGACTCGTCCTTACACATTACATAATCTAGATAATTACCTTAGAATTCAATTATTAAATTCTAAATCATCATTTCGGATTATAGTTTTATAAAAGCATGAAATATTTCATAATTATCAACCCAATATCAAAAAATTGGATAATACTATAACAATATTTGATTCTTCATAATATATATGTTCTTAATAAAACATGAAATCTATTCATGGAAAGTCATCAAAACATTCATCTTGGATTATCCTTTTTTATTAAACATCCTTAAAACATGTTAAAAATGGTTTAAAATGATGGAAGAGAAAAAAATGATCAGTAAGGGATAGAAAAAAAGATAAAACCATTACTATTATAATACATGTAAACATATGAAATACTTTCAATAAATATATACTTCTCAACTAATAAGTATCATATTTTTATATTATAAAAACATGAAATATATAAAAACACTAGAAAAAAATTCATAATGGTTATTTTGTTAATTAATTACAATTATTTTAACTATTATGGGTAACATAAGATTTGTCTCCCTCATGGATAACTTAAATTTAACCCTCATGACTAACTTACAATGTAACTGTCTTACTACCTTATGGTGTAACCATCATAGTTACAATAGCATAACCATACGTCTAACGTCCAATATAAACATACCAAATGCATTAGAGGGAGGTATAAGTCCAACCCTTCATCATAAAAAATTACTAATACCCAATAAATAGTAATAAAAATAATCACTATCATAAAAATATTCCCTTTGAACATCGTAAAAATAGAAATTTAAAATAGGGTTTTTAAAGAGGGTTCCTTTACATATATCATATCGTAGTGGTTTTAATTAACAAAATGGATGTGATATGAAAATATTTATAACTCCATTAATAAAACAAAATATATTAAACTATAATATCACAAACAGTCTTAGCATGCCAAAATCAATTAAGTTGAAGGTTATCACAAAGAATGTACATTTTGTAATGAATTTACATTACTCGGGTTATTCTTACAAAAAATGTAATTAAACATCATGTATTATAGTTAAAAGTGTGTTATTAATATTATAATGAGTCATGTATATTTTTATAAAAACATATATTATCATTTTATCACATAATTCCACACATTTATTAATAATATTTTTTTGTGCCCATTAATTCTGGTTCATTTTTTACATGGTTTCCATGGTCATTTCAAAATAGATTTTCTTGTCGAATTGAAGTGAAACTCCCAAAGTAGAATGAAATGGTATAAATATTTTTGTAAAATATTAAATTATTCCATATATAATTTATTTTAGATATTATGTTGAATAATTAGATAAATGATTAAAGATTCTTATTTAGATCATTTTGGCAGAACTTCGATAATCCTAAACTAGTATCTTTATAAAATTTTATATTATGTATATTTTTAATTATAGAACATATAAGATGTTATATCATACAATTTAGAATATATTTAAATAATTGAAATTATTTTATGTCCATCTATGTAGGAAGTAATGGAAAATTAAAACACATCATCCTTGATGTCGGGAAATCGACACATCTTGGACGATATTCTTATTTTCAGAATAAAAGTGTGAGGATAACAAGTTTGATGATGATTTTTTACATAAAAATGATACAGTTTGATTATATTTATGATACTATATTATTAATTCCTCTTGGATGAGGGATTTTAAGGGTGTATAAAAAATAAAATTAATTGAAAAGGGGATAAAAAATGAATGAAGATCTTTACCTCTTGAATTTTCCTCCTTTGGAACCTCCATGAGGCCTTTCGTTTTTAGTTTTTGTGCTACCATAAGTTCTCAGATAAGGCGAATTGGATTTTTGGATAGGATTTGAATGAAATAGGACTAGAATAATATCGTATGATGTGTCAGGACAATAGGGGTTAAGGGTTGTATTTATAGTGGAGGAAAGGGGGTTCTATTATTTTAATCATTATTTTATTAGTAATCTGATCACAAGAAAACGTGTCCATTATTGTTACAAAATATACTAATAATTTCATGTTAGTTTGATCCAAAGTCTCTTATGTCACAATAACATCATCCATGACTCAATAAATCATCAATTAACTTATTTAGTAAATTATCCCATTTCACTATTAACTAATGATTAATGTATTTATGAAAAATACCAAAAATTCACTACAAAAGTTTTTCGAAAGGTAGAATTCAATAATGAACTCAATTATTGGAAGCTAATTTTATAAATATGATTAACATAATTTTAATTGAAATCATAAATAATTCATGAAATAATAGTTTTTAAATGATAACTTATTCAATAAAACACTCAAAAATTCATTAATGTCTCAAAAAATTATTTTATAATAATTTGAATGAAATGTTATAATTTATGATACTATTTTATAGAAATATATTTTATTTTATATAATTATATTAATTATTAATTGTAATTAAATATTTATTACATACAAAAAATTAAAAACAATATATATTATGTTCAAAAAATATTTATTTATTCAATGACATAAATATATCATAGTTTTATTAAAATTGTGGATAAATTTTATTTATATTTTATTATGTTAGATTAATATTCAATTGTCTAAATTAAAATTCTAAATGGTTATTTTATGAATCACATGGTTATTTTGCTATTCAATCAGTATTAATTTTTTATTTTCTACCAATTCCACTTATTTCATTTTTAATTTATAATGAATTTGATTGCATTATTACATAATGATGTTAAATTAATCTATAAGTACCTAGATTGTTATAATTAAATTAAATTAATTTAATAAATTGAAATATTCTCTTAAAATCATATACAAAAACATTCCCCTTTCTTGTTTTATATGAAATTTTATTACCAAAATAATAATGTTATTCCACCCACCTCTTTTTTCGTAATGTTTTGATAAATTTTAAAAAATAAATAACGTAAAACCATATGGTAAGAATATATAGTGATCCCTTACCTACATGGATAATTTTTCCAAATCCTTATAGAATAAAAAATTTATTATCTTCCAGTGAAGTGGTTGATCTTTACCAGCCCTTAATTTTATGGAATACACCTTTTTTTATGAAAACATCTTCATTTGTTCATAGTCATATAAAACGATTCAAAATTATTATTTAATTTTTATAGTAATCTCTTAGATTTTTGGAATTGTGGGAAATTAATGAGATTATGTAATTACAAAATGTAGATTATACATGTTTATAAAATAAATTCATCGGTTATCTATTAACTATAAATTAAAATAAATTGACCATAAAGAATGTATTTTTATAAAAAATAGTTTTCCCCACATGTTTCATATTAATCATCTTAAGTGAAATACCATTATGAAATTTGAATATTATATTATTAGTCAAATATTTATACATTCATGAAAACCATTTTAGATGTATAATATAAAAACAAATCCACTTTTTACCCATAATAGGTATCAATTTTTCTAATGATAGTTTTTAATCCTTTTCTATATAAAATGTTTTAAATTTATATTTTGACATGTTGTTAAATTATATTTGAGAAAATTAAATTATTTCTGAAATCGTAATATGAAATCTTTATTTGCTTAAATTTATTGTATTTTAATGATATGATTCAGTTTTTATGAATAGTAATGTGATTGTTTAGAAAAATAAGCCAAAAAAATAAACAATAACCTCACCCATAACTGTATAAATAAATTTTTTGAATATGATAAATTGCATTATTAAATAACTATATTATTTTATAAGTAATCAAATATTTTAAAATGTAAAAATTTAAAGTTAGTATTTTTTCTGTCATAGATATTTAATTACAATTTAATAATTAATAAATTCATATAAATGAAATATTTTTCTCAAAAGTTTTTTTCATAATTAATTTTTTTTAAATTTTTATGAGACCCTAGTTAATTTTTTAGTGTGTTATGAAATTTATTATAATTTGTAACTCTGCATTATTCATGTAAATAATGATATTAATTAAAAATTATATTTTGCAAATATAAAAAACTGTTTTGATAAAATTGATGTAATTTTGTAATTATAAACATCAAATAATATTTATAATGATTATTTGGTATTTTTCTAAAATATTATTATTTTTGAATAGTAAAATCTGTCAAATTAAGATAAATGATAAATACATGAATCATTAAGTGATAGATGATGTATGGCTGATGTAGGCCAATAATCTCAAAAATTCCATCCTTATTTTAATTTATTTTGTTAAAATTTTCAATCAATTCATATTCCTTACAAAAATAATAATACAATGAATAAAATATTAAAAAATACCCCTATCCTCCACTATAAATAACACCCCACAACACCTCTTATCAAAACAAATTATAATAATTAATGAATTAACAATTTCTACTGATTCATAATCTGATTTCCCTCCCCTAAATCCATGATAACTTTTTCTCATAAAAATCCAAAAACAAACCCCCTACAGAAGTTTCTCAAAGAGTAGGAAATCAAGTCGTAAAAACCTATATCGTTTATTTTAATTTATTTTAATGTTCTTATCATTTGTAGTTTTTTCCTAACCTTTATATTACAAAGTATCAAGATATGTCTAGAATAATATATATAATTTAATGTTATCATGTTGAGGTAAAAATGATTCATTAATTCTCTTCTTTCTTCTTTTATTCTAAAAATGGAAATGTCTTTCCTGAGGTGTTGTTGTATCCCCTTCATGAATGATATGGATTCACTGTACATTTCCACATTTAATGATTTTAATAAAATAATTTTTATAGTCAAAAAATTATAACTCAGGTATTAAAACCTATTTAATGTTCTAAACTTTAACGACCCGAATCTGGAGCCCCTCCACTGGTGCCTCGTTCCCGGTTCGCCTCATGACCTCAAGCGCATTTCCCCAAACCCCAGAGGCTGCCGACTAGCAGCGAGGGCCTTTTGAGTTAGTGGGGAAACTATGCCCTCATTCGGTAAAGTATACAGCAGAAGAACAACCAGAAATAATTGTGGAAACAAAAAAAACATCATACAACAACTGAACTAAATAACAGAAGCAATTTATAAAATAATAATGATGCAACATGGTACATATGTCTATGGAAAGAAGTAAAAAAAAACAACGTGCTGAAGTACAACTGAAAAACAAAGTGCAAAATAAAAACAAAGTAAACTCCTCAGCATCGCAAGCCACGGCTTGGTCCCATGATCTCCAACTCCAGTGAAATCAATAACCTGAAGTAGATGGGCACATTCCCTTGTCTATACATGCAACAACATAGTCTTCTTGGGCCCAATGAATGGCCCAAATAGGTGTGAGATAAAATCCTAGTAGGCAATCACCCAAATATTTGTGCCTAACAGTCAATGAATACAAGGCAATTAAGAGTGTAGGAAGCAGTAAACAGAAATCACACAATGGCTAAAAACCACAGTTCTAGCATATAAAGTATACAAGTAAACAAACAGCATCAAGAAGAAAATAGGTAACCCTCTAGGTAACTCTCGCAGCCTAACCCCAATGGTTCAACCTACATGTACTATCAACCCTCTAGGAGACACACACAGTCTCCACCCTTTGGTTCAACTAAGAAAAGACTTTCTGAGAAAGCACTCACCCTCAATTCCCCATATAGTATTGTATCATACTAAAGGCTCTATGGGGAAACACTCAACGTCTCATTCCCCCTGTGGCCCGCATCGAGGAACTACAGACTCTCTGATGAAGCACTCATCGTCAATTGCCCCTATGGTCTCACATTGTATTAAAAGACACTCTAGAGAAGCCCTTACATCCATCCCCCCTATGGTCTACTACACTAGGTTCTCACAGTCCTGTGTGGAAATAAACATGCATAGCATGCATGTGTCATCCAAGTAAACCTCAAGAACTACTTGGATATCAATATAAGGCTAAACAGCATAACCAAGAAACAATTCCACTATCCTACAACTAGGCATGGAAACTGGAAAAATGAAAACAGGAAGAACAAACATAGAAAACATCCAGAGTTCATTAAAAACTACCATAAACAAAGGAAAAACATTTACTCTAGCAATAAAGAAAATCAGGAAATACAAAAAGGGCAAAACAAGAACACGCAATACCCTGTTCAATGGTATTGGTGCAATTTGCACAAAATACTCATCGAATTTCTACAGAAAGGCACAAACCACCATCCTGGATGTTAGGAGATCAAAATACTTGAGCCACACAAATTGATTCTCCGTAGAATGATGTAGATCTATGAAAATGCACAAAATTTTCAACCATAGATAACTTGAGAAGGAGGAAGAATTGGAAAACAAGGCTCAAGAAGAAGGAAGAACTCACCGCTTTACTTCAAACTCAATCGACAGAGCTCGAATTGAAGAACGGACTGGGAGGCAGAGGCTCGTCAAATATTCACGGACCCTTAGTGCCCTCAGATGAATGGGACCTAGAAGAAGATGCTTCTGTGCGTCAGGACCGACCCCGGTCCATTTAATGAAAAACAAGATAGTACATGGCATGTACTTTTATAGTACACGACCTGTACCTTTATAGTACACTGTGTGTACTAGGTCTTTCTGTACTCTTCCAAAAATGGCCTCCACGTCACCCATACACACCGTGTGTGTGGCCCGGGCATGGCCAGCACACGGCTTCGAGCTGAAAAAGAGTACACGGTGTGTACATCAAAATTTTCCAGAAACTCCATTTTTCTCAAAAACTCCAGAAAAGGGAAAGGCGTGCCAGAAACGAAGATCCAGGTTCTTACAAACTCCCCCCCCCCCCTAAATAAATTCATCCTAGAATTTCCCTAGCGAGGCAAACCCCAAATAGCTCCGGCAACTGCACTCGTACATAGGCCTCCCTCTCCCATGATTCCTCCTGTACTCGCCCATGCTTCCATAGCACTCGTACAAGAGGGACAAACCGCCCATAGAGAACATTCATTCTACGATTGACAATCCGGATGGGATGCTCCTCAAACGATGCATCCGCTTCAAGCTCAACCTCATCAAGCTGAAATAAATGAGATGGGTCTAAAAAGTAATATAGAAGCTGAGAGACGTGGAAGACATCGTTCATTGCCCGATACCTCTAGGGTAGCTGCAACTGATAGGTGACTGGCCCAACTCTGTCCAAAAACTCAAATGTCCCAACGTGCTGTGGTGAAAGCTTACCCTACCTCTGAATCAACTTGTGTCCCAGCCTCGGTGTGAAAGGTAGGAAAACCTTATCCCTGAGCTTGAACTCCAAAGGTCGTCTCCGCTGATCCGCATAAGACTTCTGTAGAGACTGTGTTGTATCCATCCTCTTCTGAATCAAATCTATCTACTCCAAAGTCTCTTGAACAAGATGAGGTCCCAGCAAGGCTGCCTCCCTGCCTTCAGCTAGAATATGGTTGATTGGCATGGCCTACTGTAAAAATCCTCATATGGTGCCATCTGAATGGTCACCTAGAATCTATAGTTATAGGTTAACTCCACCAGAGGAATATACTACTTCCAAGAACCACCAAATTATAAGATGCATACTCAGAGCATATCCTCAAGCACCAGGATCATGCGCTCGGACTGGTAATCAGTCTGGGGATGTTATTTCATACTTTGAAGTACCTGGGTACCCAAAGCCTTCTAAAGTCCCTTCCAGAACCAAGATGTAAAGCGCACATCCCTGTCTAAAACAATAGAGCGTGGAACTCCATGCAGACAAATGATCTATCTGATGTAAAGTCGTCTGATATCATCGACACTGAAGGTATCCTTTATTAGAAGAAAGTGAGTAACCTTCATGAGCCTATCGACGAAAACCCAAACAACATCGTTCCCTTGAGGAAACCTTGGAAACCCGATCACTATGTCCATCGCAACATCGTTCCACTTCCACTCCAAAATAGGTAACTGCTGTAAAAGGCCTCCTGGTCACTGATGCTCTGCTTTCACCTGATGACAAGTAGAACATCTAATGACAAAACAATAAACATATTTCTTCATACATGGATACCAATACTGGCGATGAAGATCCTGATACATCTTGGTGATGCCCGGATGAACTGTCCAAAATAAGGAATGAAAATCCCGCATCAGCTCCTCGCGTATGTCTTCCAGCACCCATATGCGTCCCTAGAAATGAAAGATCTCATCCCCACCCACTGTCCATCTAGGAAGAGGGTCCTCTCCTGACATTCTCTCCCATAGGACTATGCCTTGTGAGTCTGATAGCTGCCTCATCCGTACCTGATCATGTAGTGTAGAGGTAACAACTACCGAAGATAGGAAGGTCTGTCCCTGTCTGTCGTGCACCTCCAGATTCATCTCAGAAAACAGAGTCGTAAACTGACACTAACTGATGGCCTCTTGAACTGCCTGAATCTAAGTTCTCCTGCACAACGCATCTGCCACTACGTTTCCCTTTCTTGGCATATAGGCAAGCTCAAAATCGAAAGACTGAAGATACTCGACCCACCTGCACTGCCTCAGATTCAGATCACGTTGAGTGAAGATATACTTGAGACTCTTATGGTCAGTGATGATCACAAAGTAATCTCCTAGAAGATAGTGTGTCCAATAGTGTAATTCATGAACAATAGCTTCCAAATCTAGATCGTGTGTTGGGTAGTTCCTCTCGTTTGGCCTCAACTACCGAGACCCGTACACAATGACTCCATCTCCCTGCATTAGAAAAGCTCCTAGCCCGATATCTGAAGCATCACAATAGACTATATAGATCTTGCCTATCTCTGGAGAGACTAGTATTGGTGCTGAAATCTATGTTCCCTTTAGCTCTTGAAATGCTAACTCGCAAGAATCTGACCATAAGAACTTCTCCCCCTTGTTGGTTAGACCTAACAAAGGTGATGTTAGGCATGAGAAGTCCTGAATGAAACGTCTTTAGAATCCAGTTAGCCCTAGAAAACTCTGTACCTCAAAAAATTTCTTTGGATCCTCTCAGGAAACTACAGCTCTCACCTTCTCTAGGTCCACAAATACTCCTGCCTCTGAGATGACGTGGCCCAAGAAGTGAATCTGTTCCTTCCAAAAGTGGCACTTTGAGAGTTTAGCATAATGATGATGCTCTCTCAGTGTACTTAGAATGATATCAAGATGTGTGGCATGTTTGGGTCACATGTGAGAGTACACCAAGATATCGTCCATGAAGACCATGATGAAGGAGTCCAAGTAAGGATGGAAGACTCAGTTCATCAGAGCCATGAAAACTGCAGGCAAGTTCGTGAGATCGAACAACATGATTGTATACTCGTATAGACCATACCTACTCTTGAAGGCTGTCAGAGGTATATCTGATGGTCAAATGTGCAAATGATGATAACCGTACCTCAAGTCGATCTTCGAGAACACACGGGCTCCTCGAAACTGATCAAAGAGGTCATTGATCCTTAGCAAGGGATATCGGTTCTTGACCGTCAACTGGTTATGCTTCTGATAATCCACTCAAAGTCGAAGGGTATCGCCTACCTTCTTCGCAAACATGACAGACTAACCCCAAGGGGAAGTACTGGGTTGGATGAAACCATTTTCATGGAACTCCTCCAACTGCTTCTTGAGCTCCTGTAACTCAGGTGTAGCCATCCTATAAGGAGTAATGAAACCTGTGTTGGTCCTGGACGAGCCCAATAGAAAAGTCTACCTCAGGCTCTGGAGGCAAGCCTGAAAAGTTCTCTGGAAAGAACTCCCTGAAATGATCCACCACTGGAGGAAAGCGCAACTTCTAAGTCCATTGATTGTCCAGATAAAGACTATCAATCTGGGCCATCACCCTTCCTAGCCCATGATGCTCGAGTCTCGCTCGACTCGCCTGAACATCCCAATCGCCTTTATGAATAAAGGATTCACCCTTTGGTTAATCCAAACACACACTGTTTGGATAATAGTAGATGACTGCCTGGAAGGGAACCAACCAATACATCCCAAGGATGACATCATATCCTGTCATCTCTATTACATAGATATTCCATAATAAATGATATCATGCAACATCGAGAGGGCACTCTCTACACTAGCGTATACTAGATGTCCTCTTCCCAAAAGGTGTGTCTAGTTTCAATGAGTCGGGAAAAGAAAAGATGCAGAGCCCAAGGCTCTCCATGACAACAACAGAGATAAATCTATGTGTAGAACCAGTATAGAAAAGAGCTTAAGATAAAACTAAGGTTACTAAAATCATACCTCGAACTGTAGAAGGGCTAGGATCCTGATCCTGATAGGTCAGCTCCACAGTGAAAGATTGGCATGCACTGTGGCCATGCGCTCTTGGCTGACCACTCTGAGTTGAACCTCCCAGATGATGCTAAGGGACTGGTGACTAACTGCCATGGCCTCGACCTCAACCTCAGCCCGAACGGCTGCAAGAACTCCATTTCCCTGACTGGTGAGAAACTGTTGGTGCTGCTCCTGAATGAGGAGTCATGGAAGAACACCGGTCACCGGCTGCTAGTGAGGAAACCTGCAAGAAACGCTGAAGGTGGCCCATCTTGCTGCATGATCAGAACTCCATGGGGTCTCTCTGGAACTGTGGCCTCGTGTTCCCTGACTGACCACACTAGTAGTATACCACCTGGCTTCCCGATGATGCATCTCGATTCCTCATATCACCGCGCGTAGACTCCCTATGGAACTTCTTGCTGTCATCTGGAGGAAAACTAGCTCTGGAGGCAGAACCACCCTGGATCGCAGCACTATAGTCTCTCATATTGCACTCCGCAATAAGTGCCTGGTTGACGATGGAGGTGATGGAAGTCAACTGTAAGAAATTTACCTGCGAGCAGAGATCCCGCCTGAGACCATCCATAAACTTCCTTTCTATGAACACCCCACTCCCATCCCAGAGGGGTGTGAAACACTACAGCTCATTGAAATTAGAGGAATAATTTATGATAGAAAGAGTACCCTCCTATAATCTCATGATCTCCCATGCTCGGTCGGCCCTCTGGGTCTCCGGGTAGAAGTAGTCATAGAACACGCGCTGGAACTCCCTCCATTCCATAACCTACTAATGACCCACCTGCGAAATCACGTCCCAGCACCTCTTTGTGGAGTCTCAGAGCATGTAGGTAGCGACCATGACCTGCCACTCTGGTGGTGTCTCTATATTCTCAAAGATAGTCAACATGGCTTCTAGCCATGACTCTCTGGCCTGAGGTCCTTCTTCCCCCGAGAACATGGAAGGATGCTGCTGCTGAAAAAACCGCATCAAATATTCCATAGTCGAGGCAGGAGGCGGTGCTCCATAAAAGGTCTTCATCATTTTCATAAAACCATCCCTGAACTACGCATCAGTGCCTGCAACTGGTATGACAGCTGGTGCCATGGCTGGCCTGACTCAAGGACCGACAGGAAGTCCCTGATCAGCCATATCTAGCATTTGATCACTGCCTGACAATAGACGTGCAACCGGAGGACGACTCAGAGGCATAGCTCTTAAAGATAAAAAGCACACCTTAGATTTGAAAACAAGGACCGATAATATAAGAGTAAAAAACAGGAATAGGGGAATGAAAGCACACAAGTTTACAAAACACAACTACACAGCGTGTATAAAAAACTACATGGTGTGTATTCTTAAGCCACTGACATGGGCATGTACTCTTTCCCTACAATTCGTGTAACACCACAAACTACACGGCGTGTTGACGCAACACACGGAGTGTACTTGGAAACTATTCCCCTGCCTGAGTCTCCTTACATGGCTAACTCACACGGTCTGACATAACCCAACACTACATGGTGTGTTCTGCACAAACATAGCGTGTACTAGACAAGGCTTCTGCGGCCCGTGTTGTTAAACACACGGTCGTCTACACGGATGAACCATACACGGCGTGTTCCGAACAAACACGGTGTGTATAGGTGAAGGTGACACAGCCCTGTGTTGTTCGTTACATGGCTGGGTACCTGAACAATACTAAACAGCGTGCTCTGAAGACAACACGACGTGTCGAAGAGAAGGTAACGCCGACCCATTTTGTTTGTGACACAGCCGCGTACCTAGACAGGACTACACGGCGTGTTCCTTTACAACACGGCGTGTTCTACCCATGCATCCCAGACCTATGTTGTTAGTGACCCAGCTGGGTACACGGCTCCGAACTACATGGCGTGTACCTACCGTACAAGGCATGTTACTGAATTTATCTCACGACACCGTGTTTCTGATCACACGGTCAGTGACACGGCCTGAAAACTACATGGTGTGTATCCGAAAAGTACACGCCATGTATTCTGGGTTTTTCTGGGCAGTAGCTCAGAAACAGCACGGAAGCCCAGAAACCCTGAAAACAAGGAAAAGAGGTGCCAAATTACGATATGTGAGGGCCCCTACTCACAGCGAATCAAATCATTGCATCTCTTACAGTCATAGACAAGAGAAAACAGGATCATGATCCACCAATTTCCTATTCGAGAGGGCCATAACACCTCAAGAATCAAAATTTGGCCTTCATTTAAGAAAAGTAGAAAACAATCAATCCTCTAACAAGGCAGCAGATATTCTATCAAGCATCTATCACAATAGAATGAATAATCTACACAAATTATATCACAACAGCATGAAATTAGTAATGTACCCTAGATGGCATGGTAAGAATGCCTGATATGTGATTTCTACAAGTACCTATATGATGCATGAGATGAAATACCCTCATCTCATCGGGTTGTGACAGAAATTGAACCGCAATCGTCATGAAAATAACAACACAAAGCATGTGAATCACATTAGGTGAAATCATGTCAACCATAAAATCTCAAACCAGAAACATGAAATTAAAGAGGTAGTATGGCTTTTCCCTATACACAGATTAGCTACTCTTAATCACAGCTTAATACCATGTACTGAATCCATCCTATCCCTAGATAAAGTCTCCAAATAGTAAAGAAAGAGAAAATAACTCCTCTGATACCACTTTGTAACGACCCAAATCTGGAGCCCCTCCACTGGTTCCCCGTACCCGGTTCGCCACATGACCTCAAGCACATTTCCTCAAATGCCAAAGGCTTTTGACTAGCAGTGAGGGCCTTTGTGAGTTGGTGGTGAAACTATTCCCTCATTCGTTAAAGTATACAGCGGAAGAACAACCAGACATAATAGCGGAAAGAAAAAATATAGCATACATCAACTGAACTGAACAGCGGAAGCAAAGTATAAAATAATTATGAAACAACATGGTACATATGTCTATGGAAAGTAGTAAACAAACCAACATGCTGAAGTAAAACTGAAAAACAAAGTGCAAAAGAAAAAAAATTAAACACCTTAGCATCGCAAGACACTGCTCGGTCCCATGCTCTCTAACTCCAGTGCAATCAAGAACCTGAAGTATAAGGGCGCTTGCCCTTGTCTATACCTGCAGCAACATAGTCTTCTTGGGCCCAAAGCATGGCCCAAACAGGGTGTGAGATACAATCCCAGTAGGCAATCACCCAAAGATTTGTGCCTAACAGCCAATGAATACAAGCCATGTAAGAGTGCGGGAAGGAGTAAACAGAAAGCACAAAACGTCTACAATCCACATTTCTAGCATATAAAGTACCCAAGTAAACAACCAGCAGCAATATGAAAATAGATAACCCTCTGGGTACCTCTCACAGACTAACCGCTATGGTTCAACCTACAAGTACTAGCAACCCTCTAGGAGGCACACACAGTCTCACCCCTTTGGTTCAGCTAAGAAAAGACTTTCTGAGGAAGCACTCACCATCAATTCCCCCTATAGTCTCGTATCGTACTAAAAGATATCTAGGGAAGCACTCAACTTCTCATTCCCCATGTGGGCTATGTCGAGGAACTACAAACTCTCTAAGGAAGAACCCATCGTCAATTCCCCCTATGGTCTCGCATCGTATTAAAAGACACTCTGGAGTAGCCCTTATGCCCATTCTCGCTATAGTCTACTACACTTGGTTCTCACAGTCCTGTGTGGAAATAAATAAGCATAGAACATGTGTGTCATACATGTAAACCTCAAGAACTACATGGATATCAATCTAAGGCTCAATAGCATAACAAAGCAACAATTCCACTATCCTACAACTAGGCATGGAAACTAGAAAATGCCAAATAGGCAGAAGAAGCATAGAAAACATCCAGAGTACAGTAAAAACAAATATAAACAAAGGAAAAACATCTACTCTATAAATCATGCAATGCAGGAAAGACAACAAGGGAAAAATAGGAACACTCAATACCCTGTTCATGGGTATTGGATGAATTTGCACAAAATACTCATCGACTTTCTACATATAGGCACAAACAACCTACCTGGATGCTAGGATATCAAAATACATGAGCCACGCAGATTGATTCTCCATAGAACTATGAAGATCTACAAAAACGCACAAATGATTCAACCTTAGATAACATGAGAAGGAGGAAGAATTGGAAAACAAGGCTCACACAGAAGGAAGTACTCACCACTACGCTTACAACGCAATCGATAGAGCTCGAATCGGAGAACGGACGGAGAGGCGGAGGCTCGTCGAAGATTCATGGATCCTTGGTGCCCTCGGATGAACGAGACCTATAAAAAGACGCTTCTATGTGTCAGGCGTGACTCTGGTGCGTTTAAGGAAAAAAAAAGAAAGTACACAGCCTGTACTTTTATAGTACATGGTGTGTACTAGGTATTTCCGTACTCTGCCAAAAACGGCCTCCACGTCACCCCTACACACCGTGTGTGTGGCCTGGGCACGACAAGCACATGACTTCGAGCTGGAGAAGAGTACACAGCGTGTACTCGGAAAGTACACGGCGTGTACATTAAAATTTTCCAGAAACTCCATTTTTCATAAAAAGTACAGAAAAGGGAAATGCGTACCTAAAACAAGTATCCTAGTTCTTAAATTAACCACTATATATATTCTATTTTTTTATAAAATAAAAATTGTTTGGGAAGATAAAAAACCACCGACAAATTCTAAATGATTGTTCCGATAATATTACCTAATGGTTCATCCTCACCCCAAATATAAAAAATAATTATATATCCATTTAATAATATGGATATTAATTATTTTAATATAAATTGAATTCAATATATATATTTACATTTTAATTGAACTTCCATTCTCATGTACAAGTAAACAGATCATTAAAACCAATAAAATGAACCATCCCAAAGGATAAAATTATTATTTATAACTCATTAAAAATAAAATTTATGAACAAAATAAATATTTTAAATTGATAAAATGTTATTAATTAACATATTTATGGATTTAATATAATTATCTATGACTTTATG
This sequence comes from Viscum album, assembly GCA_963277665.1. Lineage (NCBI taxonomy): Eukaryota > Viridiplantae > Streptophyta > Magnoliopsida > Santalales > Viscaceae > Viscum > Viscum album. Next base: position 1,187,729,945 of record OY728122.1, read on the forward strand.
AACATATTAATAACACATTCAGACAAAAGACAATGGTTTTCTCATCTCATACTTATTTCCATGAGAATTACATTATTCACAACTAATTTATTGTATGTGGGGAATATACATTAACATTTTATTTGTAATATCATTAATATCTATATATTCATGTTATTCATTTATTAATATTACAGTTATAAATTTTGGGGAATTGAATTAGATTGAATTCTATGTTGTAAGGAATTTTACCCGAATCTCCATTTTTGTTTCAGGTTACACTCCCACAATCTTTACCCAAATGTAATTCTTCAATATTTTTATATAAATATTTTAAATTGTGTTTATATATTCAAAAATAATATAAAAAAATAATTTCCTTTTCCAATATTGGAAGATAAATCTACAAGGTTCCTTCTCAATTATTCCTGATTAGAAATCCAGATTTACGAGAACATTCCAATTACTAAACCATTTTCAAGTAACACCCATATTAATTTTAAATATCTTATAATTTTATAAAATAACAAATTTTATCACTAAAATCATTTTTTCTTTTGATATATTTGAAAAACAATTCTATATTTTTTTTATTTTATAGACTCATTATCATATTTTTATTCACGTTAAAAAGAATCATTTGTAATGTTTTAAAACACACTTTTTAGATGATTCTACATCATTTGGATATAATTTATTCAATAAATATAATTTCATTTTCAATAAATATTAGTTTCTAGGATATTAATGTTTACAATATGATTTTATGAATAATATAATTTGTTTCCAAAAAAATATATTCTTTCTAATGTTCAAAAATAGTTCTTCAATTCTCACTTTTACATGTGTGATATATATTCGTTTTTCACTAGTTATTCCATGTATGTGATACATGTTCTACTATATGTTATATCATGTCATGAGTCATGTTATTCTTATCAAATTTTATGTTTTATTTAATATAATTCCTTCGTATGGAATATGATTTGAAGGATTAAAAGTGGAATGGGGAAAATTGAATTGTTTTATATATTATGTTACCCAAGAATTTATTAATTATTTTATTAGGGTATTTTCATCTAAAATTATAATTAAAATATATGAAACTGGTATATTACACTTTTATTTATTTATTTATTTATTTATACATATGAGGTATCCAATGGACATGGTATGTTAATAGAGATCCCGCTATAGGCCCTCAAGCATATGTAGGTCTCGTTAGACAAAACATAAATGGATTTTGGATGAGGATATAACCATTTCTTTTTAGATGTCTTAGTGGAGGCCTCGATGGTATGTTTTAGATGTTTTGTATGTGAATTCCATAATTATGGTATGATTAGTTAATAAGTCATATTATTTTTTGTCAAGTATAATATAGAAGGAGATGTTTCTTTTGATTATGGAACGATTTATACAACTTTTATTTCTTCCATATTATGCTCATGTTTATGTTTAATTGTCATGTGATTTGGTTATTCACATTGGAAATTTTTTTGTGATTATGATATCTTTTATTATATATTTTTCCCTTACTGGGCGTTGAAGCTCAACCATTTCTATTGTTTCATTTTCCCTCATGATTTGAATATTTATATTATGAAAAACATTCATGGATAATCAAGGATTTTAATGCTGATTATAAAAAAGTATATATTTTTTAATCTTTTAAATGACATAATTTAAAACAAATGTATGTATCTAATTTTCAAATTCCTAAATAATATTCATTCAATATTGATGTTACTACAATATTTTTTATATCAAGGAAGTAATGTAAGGTATTAACTATAGGAAACTAGGGTCTGGGTCTTTATAGTTTGTATTAGAGAATGTTTTGTAAAATCCATTGAAACAAAATTATGAAAAAAATAATTGGTGAACATAACCCTGTGACATATATTAAATTTATGAATATAAAAACATCATAGAATTTTGGTATTGTAGTGAATATGTTGGTCTCTAAATCAATACATTGATGTATGTATACAAAAAGTAGACATTTTTATGGAACAAATGAACCCAGGGGTAACAACATTGATACGTTTCCCTTGGAATCACAAGGGGTAACCTGGTACATTACAATGGACCATACTATGCACCTGTTTTGAAACTCATGGGTTATACTATAAATATAATTCAAATTTTCATTAATACCCATTACGAAAGATTTAATATCCAATCTATCCACAATGAAACCATTTTTAAGACCAAAATATTTTATATGAATAAATATCATGATTTATGTTCTGTATTTCACAATTATGGAGATTATAATTTATGTTTAACAATGTAATCATATAATCTAGTGTATTCAATTTATATGAAATTGATTCTAGTAGAAGGAATTTGAACCACATTAATTCCTATAAAACATAGTTTAAGAATGATAATTTATTTGATCGGTTTAATATGGTATTAATAACAGAACTAGTCTCCAAAATTCTCACATCATATGAATAGATAGTATCATATTATAACAATAAGGAGAATTATTTTTCTATGTTCTCATTCATCATATGGAAGAATGATAATAAGAGTAAAAGTATAAAAATATTGGAAAATGGAAGAATAGAAATAATTATTTTCCCATAGGGTAAATTGTGGAATGAAAGTCCACAGTACAGTTTGGAATAGAATGTGAGAGTTCTTCTAGTTTTGAAAGAAGGGCCAATGTTCTTTTTATTGGAGGGTTATAAAAATAATTCCAATGTATAATGATTCAACATCAATGAGATACAACACTATGAAAATCATTGTATCGAGCATCAATGGAATATATACCAAAAGAGGATAATGGATCCTTTCCAATATTATGCTACTAAATGAGATAAAGAGTAATTAATATTATTATTCTTCTATTTGGATTCAAGATTTTTTTTTGTTATTTTGGATATAGGAACCATAAAATATATACATATTATAATGTAGTTCTTCTACATTATGTATTTCAAATCATAAGTTGTAATTGAGAAAAAAATGATTTAGTATCAAGTGAATCATTTCGTAATATTCCTAATTGATGGAAATATAACCCTTAATGTATTCCTCATGCAGTGATAATACTAATAAAGTTATTTATGTGGGAAGGTATATGTGAAAAGTAAATTTTTTAGAGATTTTTTGATTTATTCTATCATTTAAAAGATTAATACAGGTTTGGAATTATGGAATTTAATCAAAAACATTATATATTAGTCATTTAATCATGCATGTTTTAATAAAGGTTTTATATATATTATGGTATTCATATATTTATATGTGATAATAATATATACATTATTTAGGGAAATTGTATAAAAATTTAAAGACCATCCTTCCAAATATTTCTTCATTGAATATGGACAGGCATGGTTTAGATGATACATAATAATAATTACATATGTAATGGTAATAGATAATATTTAGAAATTAGTATTCATCGATAACATTTTATAACTTTCATAGTTTCTGTAATTATTTAAATTTATATCGAATGAATTAAGGACCATATGATTCATTATAGGTTTTTCAAGTATAGATAATTAGTTTCTAGTTGTATGGGAAAATAGATGGATTAAAAAAATGATGAGAGAATTATTATGAAATGTAATGTAATAAATAATGTTTAACTAAATATTAAAGAAATACATCAATATTAGGAATAAAAATTTTGAAGAAATTTTTTTTCCTTTTTAATTTTTTCTGATAATTCAATTTTCCATTAACCATTCATAAATTTATGGTTTTTGGATTTTTAAAATTTTAATGATATTTTTCTCTATTAATATATATTAGAAAATTATGTTTATATTTTTATTTCACGTCCATATTATGACTCCGTGAAAAATTTTTCTTACCTAAAATCCTAGTTTTATGTTGACCTTCACATTTCCATTTCCCTCTTATTAAGAAATTATCTTATTAAACCTGTTCCTGATTAGGGTTTCCTAAAATGAAAATTTTGATATAATTCATTGATATTTTATGTAAAATTTCAAATTTAATGGACTTAATTTATATTATAAGGGTAAAATGTATCACCCAATGATTTTACTGTATGATTATTTTTTAATTTAATTTCATTTATAGATAATGACATAAAAACATAAAAATTATGAATTAATTATTATATTTATGTACTTTATATTGAGAAGAATCAGAATGAAAATGATTAAGTAATTATGAAATACAGATTACACATTCTTATAAAATCATTTCATTGTTTATCAATAAATTAGAAATGAAAACAAATTGACCATACCAGATTTACATTTATAAATACTTTTTCTTAAGGAGAAAAATGAAATTTTAATAACAGTTAGATAAATATCACAATGAAATATATATTTTATATATTTAATTATATATATTTACTTCATCCAGAATATTTTTAGGTGCTTAAGTTTAAAATGAATGCAATTTTTAAACATAAAAGCTATATTTTTCAAAACAATGGTTTACTGACATATAATAGATAATATTTATTAAATCTAGGTATTGAAAATTTAATAAATCATATTAGTGAAAATAATTATTCTTTTGGAAATCATAATATCATAATTTACATTGGTTAATTTTTTGTTATTTTTCTGAAATGTTTAAATTTTTATGAATAATATTGTTGATGTTAGGAATAATAAACTCACCAAAAGGATGTTAATCTAAACCATGAATTTTTAAATAATATATATGCATCATATAATTTATATTATGATATATTTTATGATATATTTTATGTAATAAAGAAATAATAGAATACAACTAATTATGTGTTGATAATTTTGTAAGTAAAAAATATTTAATTACACTTTTATAATATATTAAATTATTTCAATGTTTTTTATAAAATGAATTTTTAAATTAATATTTTTTCATATGATTTAATGATAATTTTACTTTAAAATAGTTTTATTAAATAAGATATAAATTTAAAATCTATGTTTTTTAGTAAATGATTATTTCCATTAAAAATTGAATTTCTCAGATTTTGAAAATTATTTTCATAAAAAGGATTTCATATTTTAATATTAACTGTAAAAAAAATTAGGGTTTATTGGGATTTTTTTATTATAGATTTATTTAATGATTGTAAAATTTGATAATTTATAATAATCGATAAATATATGTATTATTGATTCATATGTGATATATGGATAATTTAACCCAATAACATTAATCATTCCATACTTTATTTTTTTTTATAATTTTCAAAAAATTCCTAGTCTTGAGTTAAAATAATAAACAAATACATAAAATATTAAAAAGACACCCCTCTCCTCCACTATATATACGACCATCATCATTTATTTTGTGGAAACCTTCCAGGAATTGATACATGTTCAAATTTTTTACATTGCTCATCCAATTTCCATCCCCCAAATAACTTGTATCGTAAGAATACTAAAACTAATCCCCTTAAAGAGGTTCTCAAGAAGGATAAAAACAAAAGGTAAAAACATCTCTCTTTTCTTTAATTTTTTTTTCAAGTTCTTTACTTTTATAAAATTATTATCAACACCCTATACCAATTTAACATGATATCTATAGTATATTATATAAATTATAATTTTATTTTGTTGATGGAATAAACCAAAATCAATTCTCTACCCTCTACCTTTATTAGGAAAATGGAATGGTCACTCACGATGTGTCGTTTTATCGCCTTCAAGGATGCAAAGATTTTTCTTTCATTCACCACCTTCTAGAAATGACATAAAAAATTTATGAATAAAAAATTATTATATATTAATTATAGTCTATGAAATGTTCTAGATCCATTATATACAAATAATTCTAATTAATATAACAAAACTAGTATTTGATGACTAAAAACCCACCAAAACAATCTAAAATATTATCAATAACATCTTATCTAATGATTCATATTCATCCTAAATACCCAACTGAATTATATAATTTATTAAAAATATTTTTTTTCTTTAACAAAATTTAACTCAATTTTTTATATCTATTTCCCTTTTAAATAAACTTATTTACTCGTATATATGAATATCGTTAATGAAAATCATGGAAATGAATGCTCCCAAATGATAAAATTTATTATATAACTCACCAAAAATGACTTAAATGAAAATAATAAATAAAATACATATATAAATTGTTCATCATTAATTAATATATGGATTTAATCTGATTATCCATGAAATAATGACCATTTTTATAACACATTTTGACTTAAGGTAAGGAGTTTCTCATCTCACTTTTATTTCTATGAGATTTTAATTATTCACCACTTATTTATTGTAATTCGTGTATGTATACTGAAATTTGATATTTAATATCATTATTTTATTTATATTCATGGTATTATTTCATTTATTTTACCATTATTAATTTTTTCCCACATAATTTTTGTTATTACAATATGTTAAGGGATTTTATGTGAACCTCAATTTTTCCTTCGGGTAACACTTCCTCTACATTTACCCTAATGTAATTCTTCATTATTTGTAGATAATTTTTATATAATCTATTTAAATTTTCAAAAATAATGTATCCCAAAAATATCTTCTTTATTATATGGTAGAAACACGTTCTATATGGTTCCCATCTCAATTATTCTCAATATACTGGCTTGATTTAAAGTTACATTCCAATTTCATACCCATTATCCAGTACCACCAATAATTTTTTTAAGATACCAAAATTTTTATAAAATAAATAATTTTATCAGGAAAAAAATATCTTCTCATTTATATTTTTATAAAATCAGTTATTACTTTCTCCATTATAAATACTATTTAATATTTTTCTCAAATTTCATTAAAAAGGATCATTTGAAATGTTTCCTAAACAAACTTTTTATATGATTCCACTTTAGTTAGACATAATTTATTTCTAAAATATAATTTTATTGTACCTAAATTTTGTTTTTTTGTTCCATATGATTAAAATATGATTTTATTATAAATACAAATAGTTTTAAAAATAACTCTTTTTTCCAATATAAGAAGGTATTTATCATTTCACATTTACTTATTTGATATATAACCCTATGTTCACCATATATTCCTTGTATGTGATGTATGCACTACCATTTGATATATAATATCATAAAACATCTTATTGATATGATATTATTTGATTCAATTAATGTTATTCTTTCTTAGTTATTTTTATTTAAAGGTTTCAGTGTATTATTAGATAGTTTGAAATGATAAAGGATTATTTTCCTCAAGATTTTATCAATGATTGTATTAGCTTATTTGAATTTATGATTATTAGTCAAATATTTCATTGATTCATGGGACACCTAGATTTAAATATATATATTAATTAAACATATGAGGAATGCATTGGACTTAGTAAGTGAAGGACGAGGTCTAATATAGCCTCTCAATGCATTGGATGGTCTCATGAATGAAAATGGAAATATATTTTAGATGAGGCTATATCAATTTTTTCGGAAATCTAGGTCATGTTCTTGACAGTATTTTTTAGATGTCTATAATTTTCATTCCCTCATTTTGATATTTGTAACTTATAAATCATATCATTATTTGACTAGTAGAATATACATATTAATATTTCATGTGATGATCCTATTATTTATAAATAATTCATTAATGAAATGTTATTATCATGCTTATGTTTTCTTGGCATGTGTTTTAGTTAATCACCATTATTTTTTTTATATTTTTAAAAACATCTGCGGTATTAGTTTCCCATATGGAGAATCTTATATCACCCATTTCTTATAATTCATTTTTTACTAGGATGAAAAATTGTATATTATGAATGAATTGAAGGGATAATCATAGTGTTTGTGGGTAATTCCAATAGGGTAGTTATATCTCTTATCCATTAAAAGGATCAATTTAATGATTATGTAGGTATCTAGTTTTTCTAATACTACCAGACTATTCATTTATTAAGAAGAATATTCCATGGTTATTATACCAATTTAAAAAATGTTTGGTATTAGCTCTGTGAATCTGGGGTCGGGGTCAATATTAGATTAATTCACATAATGTGGTTATGGCTAATGATAATTTTATTCCATTACATGAGCTTCTTACATATTAAAAAAATATCAACCCGCTATCTATTTCACTAAAAGGCATATCATAATACTTTAGTTCTTGTGGTAATTAAAAATACATCTTTAGTCCATATGTTAATTAAATAAATCAAATGTGGTTTCACACTTCGAATTAAATATGAATTTTTACCATACTATAAATTTTTCAATTAATTTCTATGAAACATTTCAAATATTATTCACAAAAAACTCATAATGTCCTATAAAACCCAATGATTATTTAACCTAAGATAAATTAACTATTTTATACCATGACAAGAAAAAATTCACCATCATTGGATCATCAGAGATTACATACTCTATGATAACTTATCTGATGAATACACAATATAAATACAAGAATTCAATTTAATATCACATAACAAATTTGGTGATATATCAAAAATTACATAATATATTCATAGCGATTCACAATAAAATCATAAAATATCAATTATTGTAAAATATCATAGATTTATAATAGAATATAATATTCAATATACCAGTGGAATATGTGATTTATCAGGTCCAATAAAATCATCTAGAATATTTTTTAGACCAAACATAATCTCTTGATACTCAATGTGTTCAAACCATATATTGAATTTCCTACATGGAATATTTAACAATGTAACTCTGCGTCAATTATATCGATACAATTAAAATATTTAATAATAATATGGTTCACTTGATGTAATCAAAGAAGACATCAATTAGGGGAAATGTAAACATATTCATAATCACTATCAAATTTATATTATTATAATAAAAACATAAATAAAGAGTATCTTAATATTCTATTAATAAAAACAATGTGGATTCACTTGGTGACACATTCAATTCCAAAAAAACAATTATATTATCCATTTTACAATTGAAAATTTAAATCATTCAATTAAGCAGGTTCCATAAGAATGGAAATAATAGATATAGGATGATAAATAAGGAAAAAGTTTGGAAAAAACTATTCCAACTCCAGAGAATTTCTAGGGAAATCATAAGAAAAAAATCAGAATATTCATTATCCTAAAATGGAAGATCTAAAACTGTCTTTTCATCCAGAAACATAATTAAAAATGTGGAAATTAAATTTCCACATTTTAGTAATAATATTCATGTCTAACATGATATTGGATCCCACTCCCACATAATCTTGTAAGAGTTTCCATAAGAGGTAGAATATAAAACCCATTGATTATAATAATAAATTCCATCATTTTGGTTAAAAGATAAATCCATCCTAGCGATAAAATAAAATAAATATTACATGAGAAACGTAAATTCCAAAAAACATATTGAAATTTTATTTTAATCAAGATGATGGGGGATAATGAAAACCATATTACATCTTCTTCTAAAAAATTGTAAAAGATTATTTTTTTTAAAGATAAGATATTGAATAAAAGTCCCTTGAAGAATATCACTTATGTCCTGAAAATAATATATCTTATATCTTAAACCTAAAATTATCAAGAGACCATTTTAATGTATATCATCCACTAAAACAAATTTTTCATGATCCTATCTAGGTCAAACCTTGGGAAGAAACCCTATGTGGGATGTTTCAATTCCCAATGTGAATTCCTGATTCCCAGAAGCTAGGGACTAGATCCTTGATTTCAATAAATACCATTGGGAATATTTTTAAAATAAATATACTGATGAAAACATTATGGTATATATAAAATAATGGCAACATTCTAAAACAAATACTGATAGTTGAAGTCAAATTGTAGAATCCAAATACTTATGTCATACAAAAATAGGGAAACAAATGATATGAAGATAAAAAACAAACCATATCCCACATATATGTGCTAGAAACCACGACAATGTCCCAACCACGTTGACACAAATCACTAGCATAGATCCCACATATACAATTTTCTTCCGTGGATTACTTATATTTGAAAAATTCATGGTCTAAACACAAACAATGGTATCTATAGGGTGTGATATAAAATTCCAAATAGGAACGAATAAATTGTTCCATATGTAGTATATAGAAATCATATTATAGTAATTTATATAATGATAGTCCATGAAATTTAACATTATATAGTTTACAAAAAATAATATATATTCACATATTTAAAAGAGTTTGTAAAGGTGGATGAAATGTTGTTTTAAAATGTAAATACAAATAATCCAACTCTCAAAATATTTTTAAATATCTAGTCCCAAATGATAAAATGGAAACAATTACTTGGTTTGGTTTGGCTTGTGTTATTTAGGATCCACGTGTAGCCTCTATGATTAGAGGATACCTCATGTGCACAATAGTCTGTGAAATATGTCCTAGAGAGACAAATTATACTCCATGTAGTGTATCCCTATGACCACAACATTTATATAGTTAAGTAATTATAACAATATACTTCTGATTTTTCCCCATCTACTCAATTCATTTGTACCCGATGTTCAAATTTTCCATATACCACATACATAGGATTTCAATTTTATATATAATCCAACCATTAATGATTTCATTTTCTTTGATCATGTCATTTATAGTATATATAACACTTCAATACCCAATTTCACAATAAAAAATATTTACAATTCATTTATTTTTTTAGTAGAAAAGCGGATTCCCCCATTAAAAAATAAATCCAATCAATATTATTTCAAGAAAAAAACATAGAAATAAAACAATTCCTAAAACTAATCTGGAGTGAGATATAAATAATGGTTAAATAAAAATAATTTGTTTTTAGATTCTACCATTATAAACCCATGTTATTTACAATAATCTATCTAGTTTCAAAATATGAAGGTTAAGATGTATATTTAGATTATCTGGATATAATCCAAATAATGAGACACATAAAATATATACCAAAAATAAATTTCAATAAATACATATAGGTTAATGGTGAATAATTACCATTGAAACCATCAATAGTTCACATAAGGAATATATAAATATAGTCCCATTCATTCTTATATACCACTGTTATTTTAGAATTATCATTATATAATAACACAATACAAGGAATTGGTTATTAAATATATAATATATGATTCAATTTTCATCTAGATGATGTGGGATAATGAAAACCCTATAACTTATTCGTCCAAACATCATGTAGAATCTTATGTTTTTTCAGGATAGGATATGGAATATAAGTAACTGGTAGCATATCACTTGTGTCATGAAAATATTATCCTTTTTCCCATAAACATAAAATGATATAGAGGCCATTTTAATGTAAAGATCCAATAAAACAAAATTTTCATGATCCTATCACGGTCAACCCTTCGTAAGAAAACCTATGTGGTATTTTTCAATGCCCAATGTAAATTCCTGATACCCAGAAACATTGGAATAGATCAATGATTTCAACAAATACCATTATTAATATTATTTAAAACAATATCCTGATGAAAAAATTTGTTATATATATAAAATAATGGCAACATTCTAAAAAAAATACTGACAGTTGAAGTCGAATTATAGAATCCAAATGCATGTCTCCTAAAAAAATAGGAAAACCAATGATATGATGATAAAAAAACACTCCATATCCAACATCTATGTGTAAGAAACCCATAAAATGTCTGTAATAAGCTGACACACTCCACTATCATGGATCCCACATATTCAATTTTCTTCCTTAGTTTACCTATATTGGAAAAATTCATGGTCAAAACACAAAAAGTGATATTTATAGGGTTGGATAAAAAATTCCAAATGGGAACCAATAAACTGTTCCATATGTAGTATGTAGAAAAAATAATACTTATTTAAACAATGATAGGCTAGGAATTATAACATTATATAGTTATCAAAAATAATGTAAATTCACATATTTAAAATTGTTCATAACGGGGGATGAATAATCATTTTAAAAAGTAAATACTAATAATCCAATTCTCAAAACGTTTATATATATCTAGTACCAAATGAAAAAATGGAAATTAGTACATGGTTATGTTTGGTTTGGGTTATCTAGGATCCTCACATAGCTTCTATGACTGAAGGCTACCGCATGCAGATATTAGACTAAGAAATATGTCCTAAGGAGACAAATTATAATCCACGTAGTGTATCCCTATGACCACATCATTTATATGGTGACGTAAGCATAACTACATTCTAGTGATTTTCCAAAGTCTCCATATTACTATGAAACCAATGTTAAATCGGTCCATATACCACATATAAAGGATTTCAATTTTATAAACAATCAATCCTTTGCGGATTTCAGATTCTATGATCATATCATTTAAAGTGTATATTACACATCAATACCCAATTTCAGAATAAAAAATCTTTACAATGCATTTTATTTTTAGTAGAAAAGGGGTTTTCAAAATTAAAAAATAAATCCAATCAAAATTATTTCAAGAATTACAAATATATAAATAAAAGAATTGAGAAAAGTAATCTCGAATGAGATAGAAATCATAGTTTAATAAAAAAATATTATTTTCAGATTCCACCGTCAAAAACACATGTTATTTCCAATCATCGATCTAGTTTCAAAATTTAATTATTAAGATATACAATTAGAATAACTGAATATAATCTAAACAATGATACCCATACCATAAATGCCAAAATGAAATTACAATAAATATATATAGGTTAAAGGGGAAAAATTACTGTGGAAACCATCAGTAGTTCGCATAAGAAATATATAGATATTGTCCAATTAATTCTTCTATACAAATAAAATTTTAGAATTATCATTATATAATAACAGAAAACCTGGATTTGGTTATTAAATATACAATATTTGATTCAATTCCAATCAAGATGATGTGGGACAACGAAAACCCTATTACTTATTCTTCCAAACATCTTGTTGAAGCTTATGTTTTTTTAAAGAATAAGTTATGAAATATAAGTCACTAGTAGCATGTCACTTATCTCTTGAAAATCCTATCTCCAATATCTTAAACATAAAATCATCTATATATAATTGTAATATAATGGTTACACTAAAAAAAATTCATGATCCTATCTAGGGAATCATAGGTAGAAAACCCTATGTGGGATATTTCAATGCCCAATGTGAATTCCTGAAACCCATAAGCTAGGGGATAAATCCATGATATCAATAAATACCATTAGGAATATATTATAGAATATTAAACTAATGAAAAAATTATGATATATATAAAGTAATGGGAAAATTATAATAAAAATGTTGATAGTTGAAGTCAAATTATTGAATCCAAATATATGTGTCATACAATAATATGAAAACCAATTATGTGAATATAAAAAAGAACCCGTATCCATAATATATGTGTAATAACCCCTACAATATACCTACCAAGCCGACACACCCCACTAGCATGGATCCAACATATATAGTTTTCATCAGTGGTTTACCTGTATTTGAAAAAGTTACTGTCTAAACACAAACAATGGTATCTATATGGTTGGAAAAAAATTCCATATGGGAACCAATAAATTTTTCCATATGTAGTATATTGAAAAAATATTACTAATTTAAATAATTATATGCCATAAAATGTAACATTATATAGTTTTCGAAAAATAATATAAATTCACATATTTATAATAGATCATAAAGTGGGATGAAAAATCATTCTAAAAAGTAAATACTAATAATCCAATTCTCAAAAAGTTTATAAATATCCAGTCCCATATGACCAAAATGGATTCTTGAACTTGGTTAGGCTTGTTTTAGGATAGATTGGATCCCCACATAGCCTCTATGATTGAAGGCTACCTCATGCACAGATTAGAATATGTAATATTTCATGGGGAGACATATTATACTCCATGTTGTGTATCCCTATGACCACACAATTTATATAGTGACTTAATCATAACTATATACGTGTGATTTTCCTACGTCTACACATTTCTGTGTACCCAATGTTCAAATGTGCCATATACCACTTATAAATGATTTCAATTATATAAACAATTCAACCTTTAAGGATTTTAGTTTCATAGATCATGTCAGTTAAAGTGTATATTACACATCAACGCCCAATTTCACTATAAAAAATTTACAGTCCATTTAATATTTTAGAAGAAATGGGGATACCCATATTAAAAAATGAATCCATTAAATATTATTTCAAGAAAAAAAATCTACAAATAATATGACTCATAAATCTAATCTGGAATGATATAGCAATCAAGGTTTCAAAAAATTGTTTTCCGGTTCCACCATCATAAACACATGTTATTTCGAATTATGAATATTATTTCAAAATTTAATGGAAAAGAGATATAATTATAATTATAGATTATAATCTAAATAATGAGACTCATAAAATAAATTCAAAAAATAAATAACAATAAATACATATAGGTTAAAAGGGAACAATTACCCTGAAAACAATCAATAGTTCACATAAAGAATACATAGATATAGTACAATTCATTCTTCTATACAACTGATATTTTAGAATTATGATTATATAATAACAAAAAACAAGGATCTGGTCATTAAATAAATAGTATATTATTCATTCCAATCGAGATGATGCAGGACAATGAAAACCATTTTACTTCTTCTAAATATCCTGTAGAAGATTAAGTTTTTTAAGGATAAGATATGGAATATAAGTCACATGTAGTATATCACAGATGTCTAGAAAATCTGATCTCCTATCACTTAAACAAAAAATTATCTAGAGACCATTGTAATGTAAAGGATCCACTAAAACAAATTTTCTAGGATCCTATCCCGGTCAACCCTAGGATGGAATATCTATGTGGGATGTTTCAATGCCCAATGGGAATTCCTGATACCCATAAGCTTGGGAATATTTCCATGATTTCAATAAATACCATTGGGAATATTTTTAAAAAAAATAAACTGATGAAACAATTATGGTATATATAAAATAACGGCAACACTCAAATAAAAATACTGTTATTTGATGTCAAATTTTATAATCCATATATATGTGTCATACAAAAATATGAAAACCAATGATATAAAGATAAAAAAACACCCCATATCCAACATCTATGTGCAATAAACCTTGATAATTTCCCCACCAAGCTGACACACCCCACTAGCATGGATCCCACATATATAATTTTCTTCCTTGGTTTACCTGTATTTGAAAATGTCATTGTCTAAATACAAACAATGGTTTCTTTAGGGTTGGTTTCAAAATTCCTAATGGGAACCAACAATTTTTTCAATAGGTATATATAGAATTGAATAATAATAATTTAGATAATGATAGGACACGAAATGTAACATTATGTAGTTTTTAAAAAATATATAAATTCACATATTTAAAATAGTTCATAAAGGGGGCTGAAAAAATCATTTTAAAAGTAAATACTAATAATCCAATTCTAAAAACCTTTATAAATATCCAATCCCAAATGAAAAAATGGAAACTAGTACTTGGTTAGGTTTGGTTTGGGTTATCTTGGATCCTCACAGAGCCTCTATGATTGAAGGCTACCTCATGCAGACATTAGACTAAGAAATACATCCTAGGGAGACATATTATACTCCATGTAGTGTATCCAAATGACCACAACATTTATATCGTTACGTAATCATAACAATATACTTTTGATTTTCCCATGTCTACATATTCCATCATACCCAATGTTAAAATTTTCCATATACCACATATAATGGATTTAAATTTTATAAACAATCCAACATTTTAGGATTTCAGTTTCATATATCATATTATATAAAGTGTATATTACACTTCAACACCCAATTTCAAAATAAAAAATATATACAATCCAATTCCTTTTATAGTAGAAAAGGGGATTCCAACATCAAAAAATAAATCCATTCATTATTATTTCATGAATTACAAATATTGAAATAAAACAATTTATAAAAATAATCTAGAATGAAATGGAAATCATGGTTTAATTAAAAAAATTTATGATTCCACCATCATAAACACAAGTAATTTTCAATGATCAATCTAGTTTCAAAATTTAATCGCTAAGAGATAAAATTATAATTACTGAATATATTCTAAATAATGAGACCCATAATATATATATATATATCAGTAAATACATATAAGTTAATCCGTGACAATTACGATGGAAACCATCAATAGTTCACATAGGGAATATATAGATACAGTCCCATTTATTCTTATATACAACTGTTATTTTAGAATTATCATTATATAATAACACAAAACATGGTTTTTGTTACTAAATATATAATATATGAATCAATTCCAATCAAGATGATGTGGGGTACTGAAAACACTATTACTTATTCTTCCAAAAATCTTGTAGAAGCTTAATTTTTTTAAGGATAAGATAAGAAATATACGTCACTTGTATCCTATCTGTTATGTATTGAAAATCCTATCTCTGGTATCATAAACATAAAATGGTCAAGAGACCATTGTAATGTAATGGATCCACTAAATCAAAATTTTCATGATCCTTTCTAGGATAACCCTTGGAAGTTAACCCTATGTGAGATGTTTCGATGCCCAATGTGAATTCCTGATACCCAGAAGCTATAGAATAGATCCATGATTTCAATAAGTACCACATGGAATATATTTTTTAAAACAATATACTGATGAAAAAATTATTGTATATATAAAATAATGGCAACATTTTAATACAAATACTGATAATTGAAGTCAAATTGTATAATCCAAATACATTTGTCATACAAAAATAAAAAAACCAATGATATGAAGATAAAAAAGTCCCCATATCTTGAATAAATGTGCATGAATCCCCGAAAAAAGTCCCTAGCATGTTGACACACACCACTATCATGGATCCCCAAAATAAAATATTCTTCCTTGATTTACTTGTATTTGATAATGTAATGGTTTAAACACAATCAATTTTTTCTATAGGCATAGATAAAAAATTCCTAATCAGAACTAATAAATTGTTCCATATGTAGTATATAGAAAAAAATAATACAAATTTAAATAATGAAGGTCGATGAAATGAAAAATTATATAGTTTTCAAAAAATAATGAAAATTCACATATTTAAAATAGATCGTAAAGGGGGATGAAAATCATTTTAAAAAGTAAATGCTAATAATCCAATTCTCAAAAGGTTTATAAATATCCAGTCCCAGATGAACAAAAAGGAAAGTTATACTTGGTTAGGTTTTCTTTGGGTTATCTTGGATCCTCGAATAGCCTCTATGATTGAAGGCTACCTAATGTACACATTAGGCTACGAAATATGTCCTAGGGGGAAAACTTATACTCCATGTGGCGTATCCTTATGACAACAACATTTATATATTGACTTAATCATAACTATATACTTGTGATTTCCCATGTCAACACGTCCCTATATACCAAATGTTTAAATGTGCCATATACCACAAATAAATTCTTTCAGGTTTTTAAAAAATCCAACATTTGATGATTTCAATTTCTTAGATCATATCATTTTAAGTGTATATTACATTTCAATACCCATATTCCATAATAAAAAATCTCTACAATCCATTTTCTTTTTAGTATAAAATTGTATTCCCACATTAAAAATTAAATACAATAAATATTATTTCAAGAATAACAAATATAGAAGTAAAACAATAATTAAAACCAATCTGGAATTTTATAGAAATCATAATTTAATAAAAAAAATTCAGATTCCACCATCAAAAACACATGTCATTTCCAATAATCGATCTAGTTTCAAAATTTAATTCTTAAGATATATAATTAGAATTACTGAAAATAATATGAATAATGATAGCCATAACATATATACAAAACATAAATTAAGATAAATACATATATTTTAAAGGGGAATAATTACCATGGAAACCATTAATAGTTCGCATAATTAATATAAAGATATAGTTCCATTCATTCTCATATACAACTATTATTTTAGAATTATCATTATATAATAACACAAAAAAAGGATTTTATTATTAAATATATAATATATGATTTTATTCTAATCCAGATGATGTGGGGCAATGAAAACCCTATTACTTCTTCTTCAGAACAACTTGTAGAAGTTTATGTTTTTTAATGATATGATACAGAATATAAGACAATTGTAGCGTATCAAATTATGTCTTGAAAATCCTATCTCCAATCTCTTAAACATAAAATTATCTTGAAACTATTTTAATGTAATGGATCCATGAAAAAAAATCATGATCTTATCAAGGTCATCCCTTGGAAAGAAACCCAATATGGGATGTTTCAACGTCCAATATGAATTCCTGATACCCAGAAGCTATGGAATTGATCCATGATTTCAATAAATACCATAGGGAATATTATTTAAAACAATATACTGATGAAAAAATTATGGGATATATAAAATAATGGCAACATTCTTATACAAATACTGATAGTTGAAGTCAAATTATAGAATCCAAATACATGAGTCATACAAAAATAAGAAAACCAGTGATATGAAGAATAAGACCCCAATATCCAACATATATATGCAAGAAACCCCAAGAAAGTCTCTACCATGCGGACACACCCCACTAGCATGGATCCAATATATACATCTTTCTACCTTGGATTACATGTATTTGAAAAATCCATGTTATAATGAAAAACAATGGTATCTATAGGTTTGGATACAAAATTATAAATGGGAACAAAAAATTGTTCCATATGATGTATATAGAAAATTATAATACTAATTTAAATAATTATAGGCCATGAAATGTTACATTATACAGTATTTAAAAAGATTATATATTCACATATTTAAAATAGTTCGTAAAGGGGGCTGAAAATTCAGTTTTAAAAGTTAATACTAATAATCAGATTCTCAAAATGTTTATAAATATCCTGTCTCAAATTAACAAAATGGAAACTAGTACATGGTTAGGATTGGTTTGCGTTATCGAGGATCCTCACATAACATGTATGATTAAAGGCCACCTCATGCACACATTAGACTATGAAATATGTCCTAGGGAGACAAATCATTCTCCATGTATTGTATCCCTATGACTATAACATTAATATAGTTGCATAATTATAATTGTATACTAGTGATTTTCCCATGTCTACAAATTCATATGTACCCAATGTTCATATTTTCCATATACAACATATAAAGTATTTCAATTTTCTAAACAATACAACCTTTTAGAATATCAGTTTCATAGATCATATCATTTAAAGTGTATGTTACACTTCAATACCCAATTGCTCAATAAAAAATAATTACAATAAATTTCCTTTTATAGTTGAAATAGGTATCCCCATATTAAAAAATAAATCAAATTAAAATTATTTCAAGAATAAAAAATAGAGAAATAAAACAATACATAAAACTAAACTGGAATGAGATAGGAATCATGGATTAATAAAAACAACTGGTTTTCTTATTCAACCATAAAAATCACATGTTATTTCCATTAATCGATATTGTTTCAAAATTTAATGGTTAAAATATATAAATAGAAATAAAGAATATAATCTAAATAATGAGTCCTCTAAAATATATTCCAAAATTAAATAACAATAAATACATATTTGTTAAAGGGGAAGAATTACCTGGGAAACCATCAATAGTTCGCATAAGAAATATATAGATATAGTCCCATTAATTCTTATATACAACTGTTATTTTAGAATTATCCTTAAATAGTAACACAAAACAAGAATTTTGTTATTAAATATATAATATATGATTCAATTCTTGAAAATAGAGTTGTTCTATATGATTGACGCTGAATAAATTAATAATAGTGACTTATAGGATTCAATACCAAAGGGGTTATGTAAATTAATATCTAAAATTAATCTAATATCACAAAAAATAATCTAAAATCCATAGGGTTATGAACATTTTATATTAAAATATTAATTTAAATTGATAATTTTTAGGAATGAAACTGTATTTTCATATTAATTAATTCAGATAATATCTTTTGGCACCATGTTCTGAAAAACAATGTGTCAACCGTGAAACATATTATCTTAAAAGTAAAACTCCTCACAGTTTGACTACATTGTTAAGATAAACAAGAAATATGTCCAAAATAATATCTCATGTGTTACATGTTTTGAATAAAGAGTAGGCTGTTTAAAAAATATTATTTAGTAACTAAGAACTATCATGTCAGGCTCCAAAAATATATATGTTATTTCTTGTGAATTCAACCTAACTTTTTCAAGCATGACAGCAATATTTAACATTCTTAGAGTCATAAAAAACAATAAAAATACCCCATAACATGAAAAAAAAGAAAATTACTTATTATCAAAAAAAAATACAAGTATGTCCAATTGACATTGAGATACAACCTAAATTCCATTGGATAGTTAATGAATAATTGTTATCTATTTAATAATTATTGTTTCACACTCTATTGAGTGACACTAAATCATATAGACTATATTTTTCTAATGATATCAAATTAAATAGTAATATAACCCCTCAAATTGTACTTCACCAAAACCAAACACACCATAATAAATTGTTAACATTCACATGAAACCCATGATAAATCACTCATTTCCCTCTATGATCTACTCAATGGGATGTTTTCAAATTTTAGGATCACAATTTTATCACTATCCCATTTATTTTCTGACATCATAAATTATCTAACTTGTCTATTGATTTGGAAATATTAAATATTGTTGAAATTATTATTCTTGTGATCGAGTTTTATATTAATAATTTTATATACCTATAGATAGTTCTTGAAAAAAGTATATATCATGGTATATGAAATGAAATGGTTTAAAATATTGGTAAAATATAATCCTATATTTTTAACCATTTTAGTATTTTTTTTACATGGTATTGTTTTCTTTTTGTTGTGAACACAAAAATAAGTCATGCATAAAGTAGATGGGGATTGAAATTATCTTTTATTTATAGAAAATTGAGATCAAATAATTATGGTCTATGATTTTAATTTCTATTAAATTAGTTTTTTAGAATATGGTGTTTATTTGATGGTGTTTAGAAGATTTATATCCTTTTCATAGTGTACGCACCCTAGTAGTGGGTGTATTTAAATATTTTATGAATCGAGTATTTATTCATGAGTGTGGGGTAGGTTATTTTGGCCTTGGTCATTTTAAGTTTTCCCATGTAGTTGGCTGTTTGGTGGAAGTGATCACCACATTTAAGAAATGGAATAATTGCATATCTTATAACGTGTTGTTCATAACTATAACACCTATCATAAATGGGTTTGAAGGAATATCATGAATAGATTTTTTGATGAAGGAATTCATGGTGTGGCATTTGGAGGGTCCCAGATTATGAAAGAGGTTTTGTTGAACTCTCCACATCATAGTGTTGGGAGTGGTTGGGGTAAAACATCATTGTTTCATACCCCACATCATGATATAACCGATTGTAATTGTTATTATTTTTTGAATGGTTTTTTAATTTCATTTGTTTTCTAGGATAATCATTTCTGGTAAAGTTAATCGTGATTTTACTAGATCCACCATCATCAATTTTGTAGTGATCCATATAATGGTTAAGGAACACTTTCCCCATCAAAAAAATAGATGTTGTGATATCTCTTGGTTCATATCTTTTATCCATCACTTAAACCCTAGACAAACTCTATTATAGTGAAAATGACATATCATCCGTAGGCATCACCACATATTTGATGAATATGCAGTGCATAAATTAATATCATTATTGAGGCCCATAATAGTTTAGTGTCTCTAATGTATATATACTAATCATTGTAATTAGGTGACTGATATTTACTATATCCAAAAAAATCCACTCATGTACTCTACACATGAATACCACAGATAAAATCATTTGTTATAATATGGTGAAAGAGGACATTATAAATTTTTAGCTTAAATGATCTATACGGGTAAAAGGGGGAGATATATACGAATAACATGAATATAAGTTAGTGGGAACAATATCATAAAAATATAAAACCATACACTACAAATAAATAATTATAATATTGAGACATGGCATAATGATTGTAGGTTTATAAGACATGAATCATTTAGGAGTCAATTAACATCAGTAGTGAGAGAATAGTGTTTGAATAAAAAATTAATTTTTGAATACAAATCAATTCAAAACATTTGGAAAACGTCCAAAGAGATATAAGATAATTCATTTACTCAATGATATGAAATCAGTCGTTCTCATAATGTTACACTAACTGAAAATTCAATTTATATTTTATTTTAAAAATTAGTCCAAGCCATACATGTGATTACCAAATTAAATATTAAAAAACCACTTTCATGAAATCTTATTTTTTATTAATAGTTCAAAATATACTAAAAACCATAATCACAACACCACCAGGCGGCCTCAAGACCCAGCTCCTTGAGCATCGAGTCTCCTTGAGTTGCGCCCCCTGACATCGAACCACCTCATCATCACCATCATCAGACAATGTCAGTGATAATCCTACCAGCCATTGCCGCCACAACCAATTGAAGACTGTCAAGCCATCATCATTCCCATATGAAGACTATTGTCAACCTCGTCATTCCATCATTTCCTATATCACCACATTGAGGGAACAAATCAAACAATTAAGAACACCAGAAACATAAACACCATCATTGATGTTGATAAAGACAACACTAAATAACACCATTTATACATAGGCAAATAAATAGAAATAATCCTGATTCTGATCATGCCTAGTACATCTATGGCCTCCAACCCACATCACAAAACATCTTAGTAACACTACTTCAGCTACAACTGGGAGAGGATCAAAGGAACACTCTTCCGGGGAAGGTAAAAAAAGCGGCCATTAAACCCCAAACTAATTCTTCAAGTGATAAATCGGTATGGACCCTCTAACCACCGACCCACGAACCCAAAACCTCAAAGTTTCCACTGATCTAGATCTGAAATGTAGTGGATCAGAGGAATGAGAAGATAGAGCGGGGATTGAGAAACCAAAGTGTATAAACAACATGGAACCTACAACAGTACCACCAATTCCACACCACAACGCATTTAATATTGAACATCACCCTAAAATCATCGACAAGGTTGAGCAGATTGTCATGATTCATTGTCCAATATCAATCTTGTAAATAGAGCACCGTAGAGAAAGAGAATAGGAGAAAGAATCCCAAAATCTTGGAAGACCGAGGAAAGTAATATAAAGGGGAGGAGAAAATAGGAAAATGGGGACATTATTATAATGTTATGGCCATGATACCCAATACACACATTAGATTATTTATATTGGTTATATTTCAATACAAAACACATTTAAAATTAAATTAGGTTCTTTCCTATCATTGTAACCATGTAATTATTTTCACACAAAACATTTTTAACATTTAATCAGCTTCACACATAAACATATTCGACATCTGTTATGGTTGAGAGATAACATATTTAATCATAATTTTCCTTATTTACCTAACTAATTAGAGGGAGATATAGTCCCCCCTTGTCATATATTGATTGTTATACCAATGTGTGAAAAATGATCATGTAACGATCATCATATACTTACACATTAAATTTAATGAATTTCATAACCATTTTATCATATCATATACTATGGGAAATTAAATTTTTTAATAATCATTTCATCATTTCATAATATCATAACCCATGGAAAAATGAAACGGGCATAGAAATATTATAATCACAATATAACTGTAATTACCCTTAAATTTCAAGGAAGATTTTTTTCTTAATTTCATTGGGATTTTACGAGTACGCAGTTTCTAACGGCACATGATTCCGAGGCCCGGTGTGCCTGGAATCATTTTCCGAAGTTAGATCGGGTAGGTCCAGTAAACGAATGAGCGGGTTTTTCTAACATTTGAACCGGTACTCGGAATCAAAATCCAAGGACACCAATGAAACAGCACCGCCGGTAATAGCTTAGGAAGACCTTTTTGGAGTTGCGTTTTCTCATGTGATGTTGTTAAATAATTGGGTTAACTGAAGAGTGAAATAAAAATGTGTACTGCAATTTTTATTTCTATTCTAAGTAGTTATAACCTATATATGGAAGTTGGAGTGGGACCCACTACATCCTAACTCCACTTGGTAGGATATCAGTGAGGTGGGGCTCACACGAGCCCCACCCCTTCGATTCCATTAATCCTCCCTCTTGCAATTTAATTTGTAACTAACCCACTCCCCCACTTTAATTACATGTCAACTCTTACATTAAATAGATTTATTAAAGCTATTAAATTTATTTAATAAAGAGTTTGAATTTTGAATTCTTGAATTCATGACATGAGTTAATAAAATACGAACCTACCTTATTTTATTTTGGGTGGTCTTCATTGTGTGGATATTTTGGGAGAGTTTATGCTAAGTATTGAAGAACGCGAAGAATGTCAAGACCACGATGAAGAACGCCGTCACCGCAAGGAGTGATCGTCATGCCTTTCTTCTCCTCTCTACAGCTGGTGTGAGACACCGATCCACCTAGGATGTTCTCCGTCAAACACATACGGAGCTTTACCTCGTGACTCCATTTCCCACGGCAATCTTCTTTCGACGAAAAAATCGAGGTAGGGAATTGATTTTATGTTAGTGACTTATTTGGGTGTTCATTGTTAATTTTTCTTAGCCTCCTGTTATCATATTAATGGGAGGAGGTCGGACCGCACAAACACGGAAGATTCTCCTATCCTTTGATTATGTTCACCATCGAGGTTTGGAACGAAGGTGGCGTGGTGCAACAGCACCGTACGGGATCGAGGAAAAATGCGGCGAAGGAGCGCAGCACCATCGCGCCGCGCCGTTGTGGCCAAAAGAAGTCGCGGCCGGAGTAAGGTCGTGGCACCGTTGCGCCCCGACAGTCGGACAAGGGTCCCAGCCTAAGGCTGCGATGGTGTAGAGGGCGGCGGCCAGAACCGCATGCCGCCGGTGCTATAGGGGGCGGGATCAATGGGTCCCGTGCGGCACAACCGTTCGGCCGTTACAGACGGCAGGATCCGGGAAAACCGGGGGTCTGTACCCCCAGAAAGCGTAGTTGGGAGGACCCCCCACAGGTCCGTCATTCAGTTTGAATGGGTCGGTGGCTCCCCCCCCCCTTCTGCGTTCACTCAGCACACGGGCGGCGACACCCCCCTTGGCTCGTGGAGCGGACCCTCCCGGAATCGAGCATGCTGTGTGCGGGAACCCTAGAGATGGCTGTGACTGTGACGATGATGATGACTGTACGTGGATCCTATGTGGGTTCAATAGTGAGGACGACGGTACTTGGATCCTCTGTGGGTCTGGAAGCAACGACGACTGTACTGAAATCCTGCGTAGGTTTAACAGAGATGACTACTATTCTTGTATCCTTTGTGGGTCTGGCAGTACGTGACTACAATTCTTGTATCCTATGTGGGTCCGGCAGTGTAGCTGGTCTTGTATCCTTTGTGGGTCTGATATCTTAGCTGGTCTTGTATCCTTTGTGGGTCTGACAGCTTAGATGAATCAGTGGCTACATCTAATCATCTCTATCATCTTACGAAGAAGTATACTAGTGTGAGTTGAGTCTTGACTTTTAATCAATATCTTTGATATGATTGACTTGCTTTCCTGTGTGGATTGGGTTGTAATATCCTGTGTGGACTAGATCGAACATGGGTTCAGATATTGGAGTTGATCTTGAATTTATGACATAGGTATTTGTATGGGAATATAACTAAGTAGAGTTGGTTGTTACTTCATGATTGTATTTTTCCTTTGTGGATTATCCTTCGTAGATTCTGGGAGACCTTCGGGGATCTCGGGGTCCCTACGGAGTAGTGCATACTCACCCTTGCATGGGCTATGACCGCTCTACATTGTGTTGGATGCAGACGATGGACAGCACTGATTGAGTTAGGAGCTTATGGAGCTGGACGGTACCTGGAGGTGGATCGCTAGACGAGACATACACGGAGCAGACAGCTGGAGCTGAGGAGCGGAGAAGACTATATTTACCCACCCTTCAGGTGGGATTTCCAGAGGATGGCTCAGTGTTGCTGCTTTACTTTTCTGTCGATGTACTCTCTTCTCAGTTATACTTTATGTCCAATTGGGTTTGTATTCTGGCCCATTTACTTTTCAGCACTCACCTTTGTACTCAGTTTACTTAGTGTTTACTTCTGATTGCATACTCTATGGTGTTGGTTATCTTACATAAAGGCAACGACTTCCCTTATATCAGGATTTACGCCAATGGTTCTAGTCGCCAGCCCCTAACCTATGGAAGTCAGGCTTGGGGTAGTCACGGCATGGGTCCTGAGGACGGGTCATGACAAATTGGTATCAGGGGAGTTTGGTTCTACCGGAGAACTCATGATTCTGATCTTTCTTCTTTGTGAAATAATAGTTTTAAGGGTATTGAGTGTGTTTATCAGTCGAGGGAGTCCAGTGTTGGTGTGGCGGCCGACGTATCCATACACTAGGACCTGGACTTCTAATTTATGACTCAGTGCACGAAAACATTGATTGGATGTGTGTTTCAAATGTTTTCTTTGTGATTACATTGGGTCAGCTCACTTGGTATATTGTATTGACCGTGGCGCACCTGTCTCTTTTCTGCACGGCCCCATGATGGTAGGCAGCTAGGGTTCCGAGCTTTGTGCGAGACGACATCCCACTAAGCGACGAGGCCTCGGTACAGGGCCCTGTTTCAACGGGGGCACCGACAGTACCTCTACCCACCGAGCCACCGATGCCACCAGCCCCAGCCGCTGAGAGTTCATGTATCCTTAGTGCACTTCATGAGTTTCAGTGTCAGAGACCGCCCAGATTTCGTGGGGAGATGGACCCTGAGGAAGACGAGGATTGGCTGGAGGCTGTTGTACGAGTTTTCAGGTTAGAAGGGACACCAGCTGACTTCATGGTGATCCTTGCAGCGAGTCTCCTTCACGCGGTAGCAGGAAGATGGTGGAGCCTGATGCTCCAGGTGCACGACGAGGAATATATCCTTTGGTTGGACTTCGAGAGCTTCTTTCTCTCAGAGTTCTTCCCACCCACCCTCCGTGCGGTGCACATTCAGGAGCTACTACAGTTGTGGCAGGGCAGCATGACGGTAGCCCATAACTCGGCGAGATTTATCGATCTCTCGCGCTATTCCTCGGACATGGTACATGACCCATTCATCTGGGCCTGGAACATCGAGAAGGGACTGAGGCATGAGATGAGGTCTTCGATGATCTCCCTCAGTATTCTGACACATGCAGTAGTACTGGAGAGAGCCCTTTTTAGAGAGATTTCTTTGTGAGCCTACACCAGTAGAGAGACCTACCGCAGGGCGGCACGTAGTAGAGACTTCTGTAGCTGGAAGTCGACAGATGTCACAGGGGTCCAGGCGGACTAGACCATTAGGCAGACGACCCCAGGATACTGGTTATGAGGTGCGGGGTGCACACATTAGATCCAACCTTTCGAGGAGAAGACAGTGCTATGCATGCGGCGGGCAGGGCCACATGGCTCGGGACTGCCCGACCCACCGAGCAGAGGATCTGCAGTCGGTTGACGAACCACCCAGGAAGAGGCAGAGGGTCGACCGTGGCAGTCCACAGGGATCAGGCGGATGAGGCAGAGGAGATGGTCGGGCAGCAGGTGGTGGGAGACGCTTTGAGGCTTTACCACCACCACCACCAAGAGGTCCACCCAGACCATAGGGAGCTGGCGGGCAGAGGCAGGCTCACCTTCAGGTAGCAGAGTCCTATGACCATGGAACACCAAAGATGATTCTAGGTACTATCTTTGTCTACTCCACCCTTGATGCAGTTCTTATAGACACAGGATCGAGTCATTATTTCATTACCGTTTCCCTTGTTCGGAGCTCGGAGATTCTGATGGATTCATTGGCTCGATCCTTATGTCTAGAGACTCCTATAGGAGTAGACCCGATGATTACGCACTGGTGACGGAAGTGTGAGATTACTCTAGGATGTGAGATATTCGGCTGGGATATTCTTGTAGCAGCGTTGAGGCCTTACGACGTCATCTTGGGAATGGATTGGTTATCTACAGTCCATGCTCAGATCGACTGTATTTGGCACAAGGTGTGGTGTGTCTGCACCGATGGGAGCAGGTTCACCTTCACCGGTGAGAAGGGACCCTTTGCAGCGTAGGATGGACTCACACAGAGGAGAGGACAACCAATCACTCATCAGTTGGCTAGCCTCATCCTAGGAACAGTTGACGTGCGGAGTCCTAGTTTTCCTGTAGTGGTGGATCAGTTTGCAGACGTTTTCCCTAACGACGTTCCAGGACTACCTCCTCGCAGAGAGGTAGACTTTTATATTGACTTGTGCCCTGAGACAACCCCAATATCCACCCTAGCATATCAAATATCTCCTTCCGAGCTTAGAGAGCTACAGGTAGAGCTGGAGGACTTGCAGGACAA
Organism: Viscum album; assembly: GCA_963277665.1. Lineage (NCBI taxonomy): Eukaryota > Viridiplantae > Streptophyta > Magnoliopsida > Santalales > Viscaceae > Viscum > Viscum album. Next base: position 1,187,758,208 of record OY728122.1, read on the forward strand.
GAGATTCATCCGACCCAGTGTTTTACCCTGGGCTTCCCTGATTTTGTTCGCCAAGAAGGCGGACGAGATCTTATTACTGTGTGTCGATTACCTTCACCTAAACCAGGTGAATGTGAGAAACACGTATCAGATACCCAGGAATGACGACCTCTTTGATCAACTCAAGGGAGCATGGTGGTTCTCGAAGATAGAACTCAGGTCATGCTATCATCAGCTCAGAGTTCCACACGAGGATGTGCAGAAGACGACCTTCAGATGTCAGTTTGGCCACTATGAGTTCTTGGTTATGCCTTTCGGCATAACCAATGCTCCAACAGTGTTCATGAGTCTCATGAACATGATATTTCATCCATTCCTTGATCGATTTGTCATAGTCTTCATTGACGACATATTGATATACTCGACCACTGAGGAGGAGCACGCCTACCACTTGCGGGTTGTACTGGACACACTTCGAGAGAACCATCTTAATGGTAAGCTCTCAAAGTGTCATTTTTGGATACGTGAGGTCCACTTCTTGGGACACATCATCTCTAAGGCGGGAGATACGGTGGATCCTTCGAAGATTGAGGCACTGATAACTTGGGAGCCACCCAGGAGCATGACAGAGGTGCAGAGTTTCTTAGGTCTGGCTGGGTACTACCAGAGATTTGTGCCAGACTTCTCCAAAGTTGCAGCACCACTTTCAGCTTTGACGAAGAAGGGGAATCCCTTCGTGTGGTCAGATAGATGTCAGCAGAGCTTCCAAGAGATGAGATAGAGATTGACCAGTGCACCCATCTTGAGTCTACCGGAGGATGGAGTAGGGTACGTAGTCTACTGCAATGCATCAAGGACCAGAATCGGCTGTGTCTTGATGCATGATCAGGTAGTGATCACTTATAGATCACGACAGTTGAGGCAACATGAGTAGAACTACACTACCAATGACCTGGAGTTAGAAGTAGTGGACTTTTCTCTGAAGATGTGGGGACACTATCTGATGGGCGAGCGCTTTACAGTGTTCTCTAACCACCAGAGTCTCAGGTTCATCATCTCACAGAAGGAACAGAACCTGAGATAACGATGATGGCTCTAGTCCTCCAGGATGATGACTTTGAGATAGTATATACAATTGGAAAGGGGAACGTAGTAGCCGATGCTCTTAGCTTCTTTGCCGATATCCTTCGTGGATAGAGATGGAGAAGAATTTCTACAGTCACACACAATCACTCCTCCACTACTACAGCAGGTCAGAGAGGCACAACATGGGGATGTTGACTGTGAGATGCGGAGTGCATATATATCCTCATGACAGGCACATGATGGATTCACTGTTGGAGGAGGGCACGTCGTCCTTTTCAGAGGACGTACCATGGTACCTATTTCTTTGTAGGAGGAGGTGATGAGGGAGTTTCACACTTCCCCTTTAGCGGTACATCCAGGAGTGGTGAAGATGTACCAGGATCTCAGACGACATCACTGGTGGCTGGGTATGAAGAAGGCTATAGCAGAGTTTGTTTCTCGAAGCCTCACCTGAGAGCAGGTGAAGGAAGAGAACCAGGTACCAGCAGGTTTGGTATAGCCCTTGGAGGTCCTGGAGTGAAAGTGGTATGGTTTACCTATGGATTTCGTGACCGGACTTTCACTTACTTCTAGAGGTCACGACTCCATTTGGGTGATTGTCGACCGACTCACCAAGTCATCCCAATTCTTACCCATCAGAGAGTAGGGCTCAGTGGAGAGCATGGGACGCCTCTACGTTCAGGAGATCATACGACTTCATGGTGTGCCATCATCTATCATCTCCGGTTGAGATGATCGCTTTACTTCCCGACTTTGGAAGGGGTTGCAGGAGGAATTTGGGATGTAGCTACGTCTGAGCACTGCCTTTGACCCTCATACGGATGGTCAGACATGGAGGATCATTCAGACTCTCGAGGAAATGCTCCGTGCATGTGTCCTCGACTTTGGTTGCAGCTGGGAGGATCACCTACCCTTGGTGGAGTTTTCATAAAACAATAGCTACCACTCCACCATCGGGATGGCACCATACGAGGCATTGTACGACATACCTTGCAGATCAACTCTATGATGGACCGACCCTAGGGAGTCAGCACTTGTGAGAACGGAGATGGTCCAGGCCATGACAGAGAAGGTCCAGGTCATCCAAGAGCGGATGAGGACAGCTCAGAGCCGATAGAATTCTTATGCTGACAGGAGGTGGAGACCACTAGAGTTTGAGGATGGCAACCATGTTTTCTTGTGGGTCTCACCTCGACGTGGATTACAGAGATTTTGTTGGGGCGGCAAGTTATCTCCGCGCTTCATCGGACCATTCCAAGTTCTCAGCAAGATAGACGAGGTGGCTTATCGACTAGCTCTACCACCTCAGTTGCACTGGGTGCATGATGACTTCCACGTATCATAGCTGAGGAGTTATGTGCACGACCCGACACATATCATATACCATGGGGAGCTAGAAATTGATGATGGGGTGACTTTTTCAGAGGTGCTGGTGGAGATCGAGGATCTACAGGAGAGGGTCCTACGTGGGTGGTCGATTCCTCTAGTGCGAATCAGGTGGAACTATGGGAACCTCTACGAGAGAACTTGGTAACGGGAGGCTCAGATGCGTGCTCAGTACCCTCATTTGTTTCCTAGTTTATGATGTATCTTTACGGGGACTTAATTCCCTGAGGTGGGAGTAATGTATAGACCCGTAAATTTCAAGGAATTTTTTTTTCATAATTTATTTTGGATTTTACGAGTACGCAGTTTCTAACAGCACCTAATTCTGAGGCCCGGTGTGCCCGAAATCATTTTCTGAAGTTAGATCGGGTACGTTCAATAAAAGAACGAGCGGGTTTTTCAAACTTTTGAACCGGTGCTCGGAATCGAAATCTGAGGACACCAATGAAACCAAAGTTCCGGTAATAGATTAGGAAGACCTTTTCTGGTGTTTTGTTTTCTCGGGTGATGTTGTTAAATAATTGGGTTAACTGAAGAGTGAAATAAAAATTTTTGCTAAAATTTTTATTTATATTCTAAGTAGTTATAACCGACACATGGAAGTTGAAGTGGGACCCACTACATCCTAACACCACATGGTAGGATATTAGTGAGTTGGGTCCCACACGAGCCCCACCCCTTAAATTCGATTAAACCTCCCTCTTGCAATTTAATTTGTATCTCACCCACTCCCCCACTTTAATTACAAGTCAACTCTTACATTAAATAGATTGATTAAATCTATTCAATTTATTTAATAATGAGTTTGAATTTTGAAATATTGAATTCTTGACATGTGTTAATAAAATAAGGAACTACCTTATTTAATTTTGGGTGGTTTTCATTATGTGGAGATTTTGGGAGAGTTTACGCTAAGTCTTGAAGAACGCGAAGAACGTCAAGACCTCGATAAAGAAAGTTGTCACCACAATGAGGGATCTTCGTGCCTTTCTTTTCATGTCCGCAGTCGGTGTGAGAGGCCGCTCCACCTCGGACGTTCTCTGTCAAACACATACAAAGATTTACCTCGCGACGCCATTTCCCGCGATAATCATCTTTTGAAGACTACTTCGAGGTAGGGGATTGTTTTTATGTTCGTGACTTATTTGGGCATTGATTGTTAATTTTTCTTAGCTGCCTGTTATCAAATTTACGGGATGAGGTTGAAGAGCACAAACATGGCTGATCCTCCTCCCCTTTGTTGATGTTCACCATCGGGGTTTGGAATGAAGGCGGCGCGGTGCAACAACACCTCTCAGGATCGAGGAAAAACGCAGAAAAGGAGGGACGCGATGTCGCGGCATGCCGTTGAGGCAGAAAGGAGACGCGTCCGGAGTTGGGCCATGGCAGAGGGGCGCGGCGTCATCAATCCGTGACGAAGAACCATGGAGGGTCGTGGCCGGGTTAGGCAGCGGCGGAGGGGCGTTGTGCAGTCACGCCGCGCCGGTCAGACAGGGATAGCGGCCTAAGGCCACTGCGGTTCAGAGGGCAGCGACCGGAGCTGCCGGCTACCGGTGCTACAGGGGGATGGACCAATGGGTCCCACATGGCACAACCGAACGACCGTTATGGCCTGCCGTATCCGGGAAAACCGGGGGTTTTTACCCCCGGCCAGCATAGCAGGGCGGACCCCCCGCGGGTCTGCCGTTCCGTTTGAAGGGGGCGGCGGCTCCCCCCCTTCCGTGTCCGCTCAGCACGCAGGCGCCTGGACCGGACCGAACCGGCCGGGCTGGGTCGGACCACCCATTCCGGGCTGGACCGCCCGCACCGGGTCGGGCCGCCTGCGCCGTGTCGGGCCGCCCGCGCTGGGTCGGGCCGGACAGCCCGCGCCGGATCAGGCCGCCCGCGCCGGGCCGGACCCCCGCACTGGGCCGGGCCACACCGGTTGGGTCGGGCCGCGCCAGCGGGGCCGGACCCGGATTCGGTTCGGGTCGACCTGGTTTGGGCCGACCCAAGGGGGTATTGGGCTGGGTCAGATTGGGCCCAAACCCCCTGTTTTCGGACAAATCCATTCAAATGCCCATAACAAGGGCTACAAACTTCTGATTGATGCACCATCTGTTGTGTAGAGATCCTTAGATCGAGACGGTCATTTCAGTATACTACACTCAAAGTTTCAGAGAACTTTGTGTATGGACAGGTTGGTTCGAACATGGAAACAACCGGGCCTTCAGAGCTGAAATGCTTATAACTTGAGCTCCGGACGTCTGATTGACGTACCATCAACTTTTTTGGTTTTCTCTTGGTGAGACGGTTCTTTTGTCTTACTCCTCGTGAGGTTTGGAGATAGTTTGAGTACGGTCGGTTTGGTTTTGACTTAAAAACCAACCGGGCCCCTAGGACGAAAATGCTAATAACTCTCAGACCGGGCGTCCGAATGACGCACCGTCTGTCACATTGAGTTCCTTTTGTCAAGACAGAACTTTGGGATACATCAACTCTAGACTACGTGTCAGTTGATGTATCGACCCCCCTGGATCGTGGAGAGGACCCTCCCAGAATAGAGCATGTTATGTTCGGGAAACCTAGAGCTGGCTGCGACTGCGATGACGATGACGATTGTACAAGGATCCTACATGGGTTTGACAGTGAGGACGACTGTCCATGGATCCACCGTGGGTCCGGGAGTGATGACGAACATACTAAAATCCTCCGTGGGTTCGACGGTGATGAATAATGTTCTTGTATCCAGTGTGGGTCCAGCGATACGTGACTACTGTTCTTGTGTCCTATGTGGGTCCGACATTATTTGAATCTGTACATGTATCCTATGTGGGTCCGACAGAGTAGCTGGTCTTGAATCCTTTGTGGGTCTGAAAGCATAGTTGGTCTTGTATTTTTTGTGGTTCCGACAACTTTGATGAATTAGTGGCTATATCTGATCATCTCTATCGTCTTACGAAGAAGTATACTTATGTGAGCTGAGTCTTGAATTTTAATCAATATCATCGATATGATTGACTTGCTTTCTTGTGTGGATTGGGTTGTACTATCCTGTTTGGACTAGATAGAACTTGGGCTCAGATGTTGGAGCCGAACTGGAATCAATGACATGGGTATATGTATGGGAATATACCTAAGTAGAGTTGGTTGTTACTTTATGATTGTATGTTTTCTTTGTAGATTATCCTTCATAGATTCTAGGAGACCATCGGGGGTCTCTTGGTCCCTACTGAGGAGCGTATACTCACCCCTGCATGGGCTATGCTCGCTCTACGTTGTGTTGGATGTAGACGATGGATAGCGCTGATCGAGGTAGGAGCTCATGGAGCTGGAAGGTACCTGGAGGTGGATCACTCGACGAGACGTACATGGAGCGGACGGCTGGAGCTGAGGAGCGGAGGAGACTATCTGTACCCACCCTTCTGGTGGGATTTCTAAAGGATGGATCTGTGTTACTGCTTTACTTTTTTGCCACTGTACTCTCTTTCCATTTGTACTTTACTTTCAACAGGGTTTGTATTTTAGCCCATTTACTTTCCAGCACATACCTTTGTACCCAGTTTACTTAGTGTTTACTTCTTCTTGCATACTTTGTGGTGTTGGTTATCTTACTTAAAGGTAACGCCTTCCCATATATCGTGATTTACGCTAATGGTGCTAGTCGCCAGCCCCTAGCCTATAGAAGGCGGGCTTGGGGTAGTCACAGCACGGGTCCCGAGGACGGGTCGTGACAATAACTAATATAAGAAAACTTTGATTCATAAGATTCTTGTCAAGATAAAACATTTAGAGAAAGAATATAAATATTATCATTGTTTCTCATCCCTAACAAATAATTAGTTATATCAAAGCATATCATCTTAGATGTAAAATAAATAAAAATTATGAAATAAAACATTTTTTAAGGGAAATAAATTTGAATTTTAGATAATTATTAAAAACAAATTATTATAAAAGAATTTGGAGATTACATTTCACTAAAAATTACCTTGAGGACCTATAAATTATTCTTCCTTGAAAATAATGTTCATGGCTGTAAAAAATTATACTCATGTTTCATTCCATTAATATATTTTGTGAATAAAACTGTTATTTATTTTGAAAATGATAAGAATATTAATTTTAATGAATTTTAAAAAATTAAAAATTGGAATAAATTACATTAGTAAATAATTTTTAAAATTTCAAACAAAAATTAATTCATTAGAAAACATTATTTTGGAGGAAAATATTTTTTGATCATAAGGAAAAATATATATTTTTTATTATAACAATTTTAAATTATTTTATTTAAAAAAATGAGGAAATGGTTAAATTACATGAAAATAACATGAATAACCAAAGGATAGGAAAATTAATAAGAATATTTTAGTGTAATACCATAATATGTCGTTATATATCTGTTAATCATAAATAATCCAAATAAATGATTTTATTTTAAAATAAATCCATCACCACATGGGTTGTAATTGAATTCATAATACCTATGTGTTATTAATGATAAACAGATATTGAATCGACTTAATTTTAAGGTGAATCATCATAAAATAACTTCATGGTCATTATATACACCTAATTAAATAAATAACATTAAAATATGTCATGTGTCTCATATAAGTAAAAAAGTGAGGCATTAGACCCTTACCACATTATTACTATTTCAATTCGTAAGCCCTAAAAAACATGAAATAAAACATATAATTTAATATAATTAAACTAATACCAATTTTATTAAATTAATTTAATAAATATATTCACCTATGTGATTAATTTTTTTGTCTAATATTCATATGTCTCCACAAAATAAAACGAAGAATAAAAATACAATATTTTATGTATCGACATCTATGGTGCATGTATGTTCCTATTGTATATTAAATATAATTTTATTAAAAATATCTAATATTCACATAAATATATATATATATAAATAAATAAATATTAATTAATTAATTAGGATGATTTATTAACCATTTATTAAAATAATCTTTCTAAAATCATGTTTTGGGTAATAACTTCTTTTTTCATCATATATGTTTGCATTTTTTATTTATAAAACATTTTAATTATTATTGTCCCGTTATATACATGAAAATAACAATAAAATATTTATTAAAATTATTCTTTAATTATAATTTTAATTCTAATCCTAAAATATGATTTTGAGTCATGCAATCATAGAGATGACATGTCATTTGTATGGATAAGTAATGATTCCATTTTTTATCATTACTAATAGTAATTTAGTAACATTTTATACCTATAGAATGACAAAAATATTATTTTTATAAGTATATTTATAATATCATCCATTTTTCGTGGTTTCTAAAATGGTGAGGCACATCACTTCTAGAATGTTGTAGTCCACATGTTGACAAATGAAAATACCACCTCTAACTGAGTGGAAATATAAGAAGGAAAATTATATATTATCATTTTAATAAGATAAATATTCATATGATAATATAATAACATAATTTATATGGCATATATACATTGAATTATTCCATATTAAACTCCATGAAATGTGCTGGTGAAAAATGAATCACATCGATTCGTGAGGTGGTTGTTCATCATACTCATGACTTTAGTTAACATATCTCGTATGGAATGGAATGCAGAAAACCAATAAATTATATAATTAGGCTATGGGTATAATGATGTTATAAATTTCTTATCTATACTTTATATCCATCATAATTCTAATCCTTTTTATGTGGTAATGAAAAATAGAATGATATGATTTCAGGAGGCGGTAGTCCTCCATACACAAAAATGATGATTTCATATCCCATTTAATTAATGTTTTCATTGATGTAGGTAAATACATTGAATTAAATTATATTATATATATGATAATGAGCCTATTATATCTTATTTTTAAAAAAATAATTGGAGGAGGAGGAATAGGTAAAATGAAAATTATCAATGAATAATGTTATCGTTTCCTTGGGTAATCTCTTTAGAATTTCCCCAAAATATATCCATGGTTGTATTTTATAAAACAATAATGAATATTTGATCATATGATAGAATTATGAACTTTTTTTGTTTATTATTGGCCAAACCAAAATGGTTTGAATGTGTGAAGAATATAAGAGAGAAGGTTTCCTTTTATAAGTGTGGTAAATTCCACACATGAATTTTTTATAAGAGATATAAATACCCACATTTAAGTCATTATAAAATAGAAAAAAGTGTTTTATTTCCTATACATAGACATTATATGATTAGTATATTTCTACACATAATATTTTAATCATGTTTTTAGGTCATTTATCACTTTTATTTTTCATCTATCCACTTAGTCAGCTAATTCATATCTTGCCGGTGTTATTTTTTTAAATTTTAACTGTTAATTACGGTAATCCGTTAGAATTAAAATTTTGGATAATATAAAATATATTAATTCCAAAATATTTATTCTTATTTTTCATATTCCTTTCTCATACATGTAAGAATATAATTAATAATTAATCCAACAAAACCAATGAGAATGATTGTTTTTAGTGCGGAAATGATAAAAGTATTTTAATTTTTTATATAATCAATTTGAAAAATATAACAATGACATAAATTAGATTAATATATATATAATTAAAATAATTTTAATTCAGTGAAATTTTAAAATATAATATATCATTTTATAAAAATTAAATGAAATTTTTTTTTCTATTGAAATTCATTATTTTTCACCATTTATCAAAAGATTTGTATTTTCAAAAAATTATCAAAATGCCAGACTAAGATAATAATTATACGCTGATATACAAAAATAAAATTATTTTTTCAAATATATTTTGAATAAATTTAAAAATTAAGATTTTAAATAAGGGGGAATAATTTTTAAAAAACTCTTTTATACATATTATAAGATTTTAAGCATAATATTGGATTAATTTTAATATCGTTTCTAGAATAATATATATGAATAAAGATAAATCGATTATTTTATTTATATTATATTATATTAATATATATAAACCACAAAAGATATTGTGTTTTATTTATTGAGGGAAAATGTATTTTTTTAATAGAATTTTTTTGGAAAAAATTATTCTATTTTCAAATAGTTTTTATTTTCATTAATAAATAATTTTTCACTATAGAAATCAATTTATAATCATTTGTTTCACATATTGTATCATATATTAGTCAATTATATGCATACCTAATATTTCAATTCATTGTTATTACTATCATATAAATATATATTTCATAATAGTAACTCTTTTTTTATTTAAACATGATGATGTGTGAGGCAATATAAAATACATATTTGGGTGACCCAAAAATATAACACTTAAATTTTTTTATGATAAAAATAACTTCAAATAAATAGTGGGTTATTAAACCCATATTTCTCATCACTCTCATATATTTCTTTAATGTACCTAATCACCATTGATCATATGATACATTTACCATAATATTTTTATCTCTTTATTATTAACCCATTCTCATTTCCCATATTCTTAAATCCTTATATAAATACTTTTCTAGAAGGATTATCCGTAATTTTATATTTGATATATGAACCTAACTTTACTGGATTTTCGTTGTTTTTTATTTTGTTGAAAAACATTTTTTTAATTATTTCCAATTTCTATAGTTGATTATTTATTGTTTTTTCTTCCTAGAATAATATTAATATTTTATTTATGATATGAGATCTTTTAATTCCTCATTATTTGATTACATGTGTTAATTATTCATATTTAATAACCTTTCTTATGTAGTTAATATTTATCATAACAAAATAAATATCTCCAATTGGAATAACACGTTGAATCATTATTCAATAATATATAAATTATATAAAGTAAAATAATTTTTTTCTTCTAATACATAAAGTAGATATTGTATTTAATTGATTTCATGGTAATGAATATTATTAATCATTTTATGGATATATTATTTAGAGTAAAATTAAACAGTTTATTAATTAATGTATTTCAGGCTATTATAATCAGTAAACCCTCATTGTAGTGTTAAATAATTAATTTATTATTAATAAAATAATTTAATATTAAGAAAATTAAATTACTGAAATGGGATTTATTAAAATTTTAATATTACTAATCGTTAATCTAGTGATTGAAATTAATAGTTGGTGTTTGATCACCTAAAACATATTTTATATTAAAAATATCTTTTATTTATTTTTTGATATTTTGATATATGTTTTTTTGTTCTTTTCATTTTTTATAGTATTTCTATCTACATAAAACAATAAATAATGTAAATCCTGATAATGATACAAATTAATGGAAGTGGAATGGGTAGAGTGAATGATATTATTCATCAATTTGGTTAAACATGGTAATATTGCATGAAATTATTTTTATTCAATCACATTAATGGTTAAATATTTTATTTTTTCCATATTAGGATAACCTATTCAAAATTAACTGGTTTATATAAGATGAAATTCACATCATTGTTATCTAAGAATAAATTTTTAGCTCTAAAATATATAATGACTTATTTTGGGGGGATTAAATTCCTCAATTCCATATCATTTTCTCATTTTTGAATGTGTTTAATATACATTTCTAATTTATTTGTGTTATATGGATTTAGTTCTTTTCATGTATTTTATATGATTTTTTAGATATAAATAATTTATAATAAATGGGATAATTTTCTAGGGTTTTTTAATTGATGATCAATTTTATTAATGATGTCCTGTGAGCCTATGATATAATGATGTTCAATATTTATTATGGATGGGATCCTGGATAATAAATTCAATGAGGTGGAACACTGATCATTCATGTAAAAGATCATACTATGGATTCCTCATTTGTTTATATTTAATCATGCATGATTCACACATTATTTCATGATGGTTAGATCATTTTTAGAAGATTTTTATCTAACATCTGGAGCAAAAATGATTTTATTCACATTTTTTTATCATGAATTGGTATCCTTGTTTTTGTGTTAGTATACATGAATAGTTATGAATTTATTATAAAACTATTTAATGAACATGTTTTGATTTTTTTATAAAGATATTTAAACACATGATAAAATAATTAAAAAAATAATAGTTATATATGCATTTTGATGACGCTATTAAAAAGATTAATCAACAAAAATAAAAATTGAAATAATTAATTATATAAATAATTAACTTTTGTAGCTGGATTCATGTATTCTTATTAAATACTATCATCATAACAATGGTACCTTCGATTCTAGAGTGAGCAGTTTTATAATCGAGTACTTGGATATGTAGTTTCCCTATTTATTTATATGTGTGATATTATTTCAATTTTTTATGATTTCAGATTCTACCTTGTTATGTTCTGTATGGAAATTGAGACCCTATTTATTTGGTTGTGTTTTAAAAAACAACTCATTTATAAATTTTATATTTTGATGACTTGTCTCTCCCCCTCTCCATCCATATACACATAAATGGGTAGTAATATTCGTGTTTATAACATATTATGGTATAGGATGTGTTACCACATTATTTTCTATCTGAAAGTAAACTATATAAATATATTTTATGGAGTAAAGAATTATTGTTTAATACATAATTATATATTTATATGGTCAATTTAGCTTCCTAGGGGTGTTTATAAATTTGCTACGCTGGATTGTGGTACAATTCATTTACACCAGAAGTTTTAGATTCTCGGAATAATCATTTTTAATATAACTATATTATGACAATAATATGTCAAGATATATATAATGTAATTTTTAAAGTGACACTATTGAACATAGTGAATGATTTTTTAATAGAAGGATGAGTACATGACGAGGTCATTGGCAAATCAAAGAGACAATAAATTAGAGAAGTTGAAAAAGGTTTTTTCAGTTGACATATATATATATATGTTTTGGTTAATTATTGATTTATTTTCATATGTTATTTTGTTACATAGTGGGGATTATGATGGGATATTAGTAATTACAAACATAGGTGATTATATAGTTTCATCGATTTATTCCATAGGAATAAAAATTCATTTTTTACACATTACATTAGTGGTTTAAAGATGGATCATACAAATTATAAAGGTAACTCTTATCCTAATTATAAATATAAGGCCCCATCCTTATACCTTACTTAATCTTGAGTTATTACAAGATTACACATTGAGGATCTTTTCAGGTTTAGAGTTTTAGAGAATTAGATCACAAAACTTGCATTACATTCCATATTTAAACAAAGTGGTCACATAAAGATAGTGTTCATTTTTTCCCATCAACGAAAACATATTTAAAATGAATCATGGATTCTTTCATGACACTTCCATGACACTATCATCATATCATATACCATTCCCATGACCTGTGAAAGACATTTCAAAAAAACATGGGATGAGCATGAAAAGCTCAGTATGGGTTATAAAAATATGGAAAGGAAACATGAGTTCATATATACATAATAATGAAATCATACTTTACCCATAAAACATAAGCACATTAACATACCTCATCAAATAATTAATAAATCATAGAAATCATAAGATATAAAGGTAACTTGAGGAATTCATATCATTCATACGTAGGGAGTAACCCTCTTGGTTATGTTTGGAATACCCATCGCAGTATATTCCCTAAATCTCATCAGAGAAACCTTAACATTTCACTCCTTCGCATTACCCAATTCATTGGAGAGCTATATCGGGCTCACCCGCCCTTAGTTTATCATGGAACCAACCGTCTTCATAATAATGCCCAAGAACCATAACATAATCGTATCACATAAAACATGCATAAAGGAAACATAACATTTCCACATTTCAATCACAAGATATCAATACAACACATTGATATAACAAAAACATTATGAAATCCATTTTCAATACCAAAATAAAAGAAAAGTAAAACATGGTATTTATTTTTATTTTTAAAAAAAGGTATGTCTTGTAGAGGAAGCCGAAACTCAAATAATGGTCACGACGGCGGAGAAGTCGTTGTCGCCGCATATGTACGACAAAAACATTCCCTTTTGTCATTTAGTAAATGTTTCGGATAAAAAAAGATTCCTTTTGAATAAACGTAAAATTCAAAGGGGTTTATACACTGTATAAAAGAAGGTTGTGTATAAAACAAAATATGCCTCAATGAAAGGAGATTGAGACGAAGTCCCATACCTCGGGTCCGACTTGACTCGATCGTTCTTTAATGTCCGGAATAATAAACTTGAGTTAATTTATACTTTCTTAAGAACCTTTTTGAAGTTAATTATTCCTTTTATATCACTTATTACCATGTCATTAACACTATGTAATTATTTTAGTTAATAAAGGTCGTTTTAACGATCATTGGTACTTGAGTCAAAATATGCTCTTTATAATTACAATTTTTTCATGTATCCATTATATCCAGATTTATAATAATGATGTATATATCATATATATCATATATATCCAGTATATACATTTTACATAATCATTTAGAGGTATGAAATGAAATGCACCGTTCATGGAGATGGTAAGCCGTACGTACGCATGAACGCTACTTTCATTTCTATTTCGTATTTTATCGAATGTAATCATAATGATATAAAGGTATATTATAATTCCAGTGTAATATCATATATAATATGATAACTCCATCCTTTATACGTCCCACATATGGTATTAACGAATCAAATCACTTTGAGGGGGCGGTAGTCCGCACTTCCTTGAATGAAGATATCGTGTTTACCCATAATGGAAACCATAAAGGTATGAACAAAATGAAAAATAAAAAAGCTTAAGGAAAACGTAAACATATTATATATAATATATAAATATAGTGTAACCTTAATGGCCACCTTTTATGGTGTTAAAATAATGTTGAACAATCATCGTTTTGGGAGGCACATATTCGCCATCCACAGAAACAGTATGTTATTTAACCATTAGATGTAGGGGTGTGTATGTGTAGCTCTAATACATATTAGGAAAACATCCTAGTATATGGTAGATACTGGTGTTGTTAAAAAAGAAATGAATAAAAAGAGTTTAGGGGGTTGGAGAAGTAAAATAAAACAAAAGGACTCAAGTGAATACATTACCTTAAAATCGGGTAACTCCCTTTGGTTTGAGATCAAAGGCTTCCTTGGGAAGACTTATTCCCAAATTGAGGCTTCAAGTAGTAAGATAGGTAAGTGGTGAGACAAAATGGGCAGGGTTTGGCCGAGCAAAAGGCTATATAAGTGTGGGTAAGGAGGTAGAGGTGGGGGCCTTTTATAAGAGGAGAGGAGGGGCACTCTTGGAAAGTAAAGAAATGTTACTTTATTTTAAAATGACATTCGGATTTAAAAGGTCCCCCACTGATATAATTCAAGGATAAAGTGATAAGAGTTCTAAATATACCCATACAATAGGTTTTGTACATGTGTAGGTCATATATTTTACATTATCATTTCATTTTATTTAATTCCTTTATTAATGAAGTAATCGTTGCATCATCATGATGTCATAAATAATTTAATATATTTAAAGTATAAAAATTATAAAAAAATTATCATGATGTAGGAAATCTTTTTATCTTTCTAATTAATATTTATAGTCAAAAATATGACTTGTATAACCCTATGTAAAAATTGTTTTAGTAAAACATTTCATGTTTGTGACATTTTTACTTTAACATCAAATAAAAAGATATTAATGTCATTTTCCTACCAACGTGGCTCCATGGGGTCCCCAAGTTGACCCATGGCTTGTCTTGGTCGTCCATGACACATCCAATGAGGTTAGGACATGTGTTTAGGTATTTTTATTTTATTATAATATCATTTTTTCCTTAAATTGCACTAATTACCTCTAATCGCGATTAAAAACTTAAAAGTTACTATTCACCAAAAAAAATTATTTTCATCTCATTGAACCACATTTTACTTCTTAATTACAACCATGTATGTCAGATTTTTGAAAATCAAATCACAGAAGTGGAAAAGTTTCGTTTAAATGAAAAATCTGTTTCTTTAACTACCACTTAGTGGTTTCACTATTCATCAAAAATTGATGTTTTTCAGAAAAATACCAAAACATCAACCTAAGCTATATTTGATATTCTGAATTCAAAAATGATGTCTATTTCAAAAAATTCAAATAATATAAGTTACATTAATTAATTTAATAATTAATTCCTGTTGTCATGACAGATAGCATGTTTTTATGAAACAATAAGTATCAAAAGATTGACACCAGTTTAAGTCCAATTTTCAAAGTGAAATTGATTCCAGTGACCACTATCGGATTAGATGGTAAAAATATATTATAATTTCACTTTAAAACCAATTCAAAAGATAATCTAATCATATAAATAAATTAGATTAAAAAGTGGTTTCGAATTAAAATACATCATTTTTCACTATTCATTAGAAAATGAACTTTATTGGAAAAATACCAAAAATTCACACAAAGTAAATTTTGATGTCCCAATCATAAAGAATAAGTTTATTTTGACAAACATAGGTTATGAAATTGTCAAAATATATATTAAAAATGGTTTTCCATTAAAAGACAGTAAAACAATCTTTTAAAAATATTATTGTATTCCATGCTTAAGATTGGATTTATTTTCATTTTAAGCCTCTAAAACACTTTATAATTCATTAATAGACATAGATAAAAATATCTATTATTCATTACTTACTTGGGATGTTACATCCTTCCCCCCTTTAGAAAATTGTGTCCCCGCAATTTTTTTAATTATCAAATAAGTGGGGGTATTTATCCCTCATCGCATTTTCAGATTCCCATATTGACTCTTCAATCATGTGGTTTTTCCACAAAACCTTTACCTGATGAATCACCTTATTCCGTAACACTTGCTCCCTGTGGTCAAGAATCTGGACCGGTTTTTCCTCATAAGATAGGTTCTCTTCCAGCTGGACTACCTCTGGATTCAAAACATGAGATGGATCTGGCATATATTTTCTCAACATCGAAAAATGAAAAACATTGTGTACCTAAGATAAACTCGGAGGTAAATCCACTCGGTAAGCAACTAATACAACAATCTCCATAATTTCATATGGTCCAATGAACCTTGGACTCAGCTTTCCTTTCATACCAAATCGCATCACACTTTTCCATGGTGATAATTTGAGAAAAACATGATCACCTACCTCAAAAGAGAGATCCTTCCTCCTATTGTCCGCATAACTCTTCTGCCTACTCTAAGATGTTCTCATGTGTTTCTGTAACAGTTGAACTTTTTCTGCCATCTCTTCTACCAATTCCGGTCCCATCAGCTTCCTTTCACCCACTTCATCCCTGAAATCTTGAGTTCGACACTGCTTCCCATATAACACCTCAAATGGTGCCATCTGTATAATGGAATGAAAACCGTTATTATATGAAAATTCAACCAAAGAAAGATGTTAGTCCCAACTTCACTGATAATCCATTGAACAAACTCGTAGCATATCCTCCAAGGTCTGAATTGTTCGTTCTCACTGCCCATCTGATTGATGATGAGAAGATCTACTAAAATTTAATTCAGTACCCAATGACTTCTAAAGGCCTTTCCAAAAGTGAGAAGTGAACCTGGATCACGGTCAGATACAGTGGAGAGAGGAACTCCATGTAACCTGACTATATATTTAGGATACAAACGGGAAATCTGATCTAGGGAATAAGTATCTCATATATCAAAGAAATGATAAGATTTAGTCAAGTGATCAACAATAACCCAGATTGCATTATTACCTCGAGGGGTCTTCGACAATCCCACAACGAAGTCCATCGATATATTCTCCCATTTCCACTCTGGCGCTGGTAAAGGCTGAAGCAAACCTTTAGGTAACTGCCGCTCTGCTTTAACCTGTTGACATGTCAAACACTTCACAGTAAAATCAGCAATATCTCTTTTCATTCCATCCCACCAGTAATACTCCCACAGATCTCTGTACTTATTAGTACTGCCATGATGAACTGAAAACAGAGAACTATGAGTTTCACATAACAACACTCTCTTCAAATGTGAATCACAAGGCACACACAATCTCTTCCCAAATCTCAAAACACAATCATTATCAATGTTGAATTCAGCCAACTTACCCTTCTGAACCAGCTCTACCTTTTTCTGCAACTCACTGTCTTGCTTCTGTGGTTTCTTGATTCTGTCTGATAGAGATGATCTCACTGATACCTGAAACAAAATAGAAGAACATGCTGCACCAACAACGTCTATGCCAAATTTCATCAAATTCTTAACCAAAGGATCACGTTCCAAATGTAACATTGTTAATGAAGCATTACTTTTTCTACTCAAAGCATCAGCCACTTTATTTTATTTTCTCGGATGGTAATGAATTGTACAATCATAATCCTTGATTAATTCCAGCCATCTCCTCTGTCTCATGTTTAACTCTTTCTGAGTGAATATATACTTTAAACATTTGTGATCAGTATATATTTCACACTTTACTCCATACAAATGACACCTCCAAATTTTTAAAGTGAAAATAACAGCAGCTAATTCCAAATCATGTGTAGGGTAATTTACCTCATGAGTTTTCAACTGTCATGAAGCATAAGCAATTACCTGATCATTCTGCATTACGACGCAACCAATTCCTTGAAATGAAGCATCACTGTATATAATAACCTCACCATTCCTGGAAGGAAGTGCCAAAACTGGAGCATTCACCAATCTTCTTTTCAACTGCTGAAAACAATCATCAAATTCTTTTGTCCAGATAAGCTTAACACCCTTCTGAGTTAGCTTAGTCATTGGACTAGATAACCGTGAAAAATATCTAACAAACCTTCAGTAATAGCCTGCCAAACCAAGGAATCTATGAATCTCAATTACATTTGTGGGTCTTGGCCATTCTTCCACAACCTTTTTTTTGCAGGATCAACAGTTATCCCATCTTTAGAAACAATATGACCAAGGAATGAAATTTGTTGCAACCAAAACTCATACTTGCTGAATTTTCCATACAATTTATTTTCTTTCAAGGGTTGAAAAATAAAACTTAAATGTCTTTCATGCTCCTCTTTAATTTTATAAAACACCAAAATATCATCAATGAAAACAACCACAAACATATCCAAGAACTCATGGAAAATTCTATTCATTAAGTCTATGAATACAGCAGGTGCATTGGTTAGCCGAAAAGGCATTACTACAAATTCATAATGGCCATATCTTGTACGAAACGCAGTCTTCGGAACATCTGCTTCCTTTACCTTCAGCTGATGGTACCCCAATCTTAGGTCAATCTTTGATAAAAACTGATCTCCCTGGAGCTGATCAAACAAATCATCGATATGAGGAAAAGGATATTTGTTCTTAACAGTGATGTTATTCAAGGCTCTATAATCAATGCAAAGTCTCATAGAACCATCTTTCTTTTTAACAAATAAAACAGGAGCACCCCATGGTGATGTGCTAGGTCGAATGAAACCTTTCTCTAATAAATTGTGAAATTTCTCCTTCAACTCTAAAAGTTCAATTTGAGCCATTCGATAAGGGGGTTTCGAAATTGGCTTAGCATCAGGAACTAGGTCAACAGTAAATTCAACTTCCCAATCTGGTATTATTCCAGGCAACTCATCAGGAAAAACATCAGGATACTCATTTACCACTGGCACACCATTAATATGAACAGTTCCCTTCTTTTCAACGACATGTGCAGGGTAACATTCATTTCCATCTTTTACATGTTTCTCAGCCTCTTGATATGTTATCAACAGTAAGGGTTCATTCTTGTACACAAACTGAAAGTCTTTCTGAAAAGAACCTTCTTTAGCTCTATAGTCAATCATAGCATGGTAAATAGAGTGCCAATCCATACCCAGGATAACATCAAACTCTACTAGAGGTAAAACAATAAGGTTTGCAAGTAGGTTCTTTCCACATATAAGGATAGGAAGATTCTTATAAATTATTTTTGCCTCATCATTTCCCCCAGGTGTTTTTACCACTTGTTCAAGATTCATTTCTTGAGATGGTATTCTCATTTTACTATAAAAGGTTTTAGAGATGAAAGATTGTGTAGACCCCAAATCAAACAACACGCTGGCATAATCTGAAAAAACAAACAAAGTACCTGAAACAACATCATTTGATGTCCCGACATCCACTGAAGAAGTTGCAACGGATTTCACCACCCCATTCTTCTTGTAGTCTAACTACTTCCCATCACTCAAGCTATTTTTCGGACACTCGTTTACATAGTGTCCCATCTCATTGCACTTAAAACATTTCACCAACTGTAAATCAAATTTGGTCTTACCATCACCCAGACCTTTTTCAGTGCAATCACGAGCCTTATGTCCCATCTTACCACATCGGTAGCACTTTCCAGAATTCAGAAGAAATTCCCCAGCATGCCTTTTACCACATTTATCACAAACTGGAAACTTAGTTTTCTTACCGTTAGGCCTTTTTAAATAATTCTTTCCTTTCTCCTGCCACCTCAGTCTCTTCTTCTGCTGGTTGTTATAGAACACTTGATCATCAGCAAACTCCATTTCCCCCTTATCAGCACATCGAACAAGCATTTCATAACTTTTAATCTCACGATAAGCTAATGCCCTTTGATATTTCATCTTTAATCCTGAGTAAAAACGATTGATTTTACTATCAAGGTCTCAGATAAAATTTGGAGAATACCTTGCCAATCGAGTGAACCTTTCTTCATATGAAGCCACTGAGTCTTCCCCTTGCCTCAATTCCAAGAATTGCTTTTCTATCCTAAGTCGAACAGCCTTAGGAAAATACTTCTCAAGAAACATACCTTTTAATTCATCCCAGTCGAGATCATCAATCTCATCAGCATCCCTGATATTTTTAACCATCGACCACCACTGATCTGCCTCACCCTCCAAACAGTAAATAGCAAGACTAACCTTTTGATTGTCTGAACACCCCATGACATCAAAAATATTCTCCGGTTCTTTAATCCACCCTTCAGCTAACACAGGGTCAGATGATCCTCTGAATGATGGGGGATGTTGCCTCATGAAATGTTCCACCACTGACATGTTCCTCTGCGGTTGATCGGGCTGATCTCGTGCATGGATACCACCACCATTTATCGCTTGAGTGAACTGCACCATTACTGCAACAAACTGTTTAGTTCCAATTCTGACCATCTCAGGATGCTGATTCGGAAGGTTATTTCCTTCTGTATTCCTTCCTAGCACTGCTTCCCAGTTTCCTCTTTGGAAAAACATTCTGAACAAACATCTCTTAGATGAAGCAACATGGTAATCTTCAAATGCTATATCATTTGAAAAAAAATTTGGATAATCATTTAATAGAATTCTAACTCCTAAAGTTATCTAAACCAACCTTTGATACCAACTATAAGGGCCCAGCCTTAGACCTTACTTAATGTTGAGTTATTACAAGATTATACATTGAGGATATTTTCAAGTTTAGAGTTTTAGAGAATTAGATCATAAAACATGCATTACATTCCACATTTAAACAAAGTGGTTACATAAAGATAATATTCATTTTTTCCCATCAATGGAAACATATTTTAAATGAACCATGGATACTTTCTTGACACTTCTTTGACACTATCGTCATATCATGTACCATTCCATTTACCTATGAAAAACATTTCAAAAAAACATGGGATGAGCATAAAATCCTTAGTATGGGTTATAAAAATATGGAAAAGAAACATGAGTTCATATATACATAAGAATGAAATCATACATTACACATAAAACATAATCACTTTAACATACCTCATCAAATCTTGAATAAATCATAGAAATCATAATACATAAAGGTAACTTCAGGCATTCATAACATTCATACGTAGGGAGTAACCCTCTTGGTTACGTTTGGAATACCCATCACAGTATATTCCCTAAATATCTTTGGATAAACCTTAAAGTTTCACTCCTTCACGTTACCCAATGCATTGAAGAGCTATATCGGGCTCACCCGCCCTTAGTTTATCACGGAACCACCCATCTTCATAATAATGCCCAAGAACCATAACATAATCGTATCACATAAAACAAGCATAAAGGAAACATAACATTTCCACATTCCAGTCACAAGATATCAATAAAACACATTGATATAATAAAAACATTATGAAAACCATATTCAATACCAAAATAAAAGAAAAGTAAAACATGGTATTTATTTTTCTTTTAAAAAAATGTATGGCTTGTAGAGGAAGCCGAAACTCAAATAATGGTCACAGCGGCGGAGAAGTGGTCGTTGCCGCATACGTACAACAAAAACATTCTCTTTTGTCATTTAGTATACGCTTCGTATAAAAAATATTCCTTTTGAATAAAAGTAATTGTCAAAGGGGTTTATACACCATATAAATGAAGGTTGTGTATAAAACGAAATATGCCTCAATGAAAGGAGATTGAGACGAAGTCCCATACCTCGGGACCGACTTGACTCGATTGTTTTTTAATGTCCTGAATAATAAACTTGAGTTAATTTCTACTTTCTTAAGAACCTTTTTCAAGTTCATTATTCCTTTTATATCAGTTATTAACATGTCATGAACACTATGTAATTATTTTAGTTAATAATGGTCGTTTTAACGATCATTGGTACTTGAGTCAAAATATGCTCTTTATAATTACATTTTTTTCATTATCCATTATATCCAGAGTTATAATAATGATGAATATATCATATATATCATATATATCCAGTATATACATATTACATAATCATTTAGAGGTAAGAAATGAAATGCATCGTTCATGGAGACGGTAAGCCGTACGTATGCATGAACGCTACTTTCATTTCTATTTCGTATTTTATAGAATGGAATCATAATGATATAAAGGTATATTATAATTCCAGTTTAATATCATATATAATATCATAACTCCATCCTTTATACATCCTACATATGGTATTCACGAATCAAATCACTTTGAGGGGGCGGTAGTCCGCACTTCCTTAAATGAAGATGTCGTGTTTACCCATAATGGAATGCATAAAGGTATGCCCAAAATGAAAAATACAAAAGCTTAAGGAAAACATAAACATATTATATATCATATATAAATATAGTGTCATCTTAATGGCCACCTATGAAGGTGTTAAAAGAATGTTGAACAATCATCGTTTCGGGAGGCAGAAATTCACCATCCACGGAAACAGTATGTTCTTTAACCATTAGATGTAGGTGTGTGTAAGTATAGCTCTAATAATTATTATAACAACATCCTAGTGTATGGAAGATACCATTGTTGTTAAAAAAGAAATGAATAAAAAGAGTTTAGGGGTTGGAGAAGTAAAATAAAACAAAAGGGCTCATGTGAAGACATTACCTTAAAATCGGGTGTCTCCCATTGGTTTGAGCTCAAAGGCTTCCTTGGGAAGACTTCTTCCCAAATTGAGGCTTCAAGGAGCAAGAGAGGGAAGTGGAGAGACAAAATGGGCAGGGGTTGGCCGAGCCAAATGCTTTTTAAGTGTGGGTAAGGAGGTAGATTTGGGGGCCTTTTATAAGAGGAGAGGAGGGGCACTCTTGGAATGTAAAGAAATGTTACTTTATTTTAAAATGAATTTCGGATTTAAAAGGTCCCACACTGATATAATTCGAGGGTAAGGTGATAAGGGTTCGAAATATACCCATCTAATTGGTTTTGGACATGTTTAGGTCATAGATTTTACATTATCTTTTCATTTTATTTAAATCCTTTATTAATGAAGTAATCGCTGCATCATCATGATGTCATAAATAATTTAATATATTTAAAGACTAAAAATTATAAAAAAACTATCATGATATA
Source organism: Viscum album (assembly GCA_963277665.1). Taxonomy (NCBI): domain Eukaryota; kingdom Viridiplantae; phylum Streptophyta; class Magnoliopsida; order Santalales; family Viscaceae; genus Viscum; species Viscum album. The sequence continues at coordinate 1,187,781,349 of OY728122.1, forward strand.
GGAAATATTTTTAGATTTCTAATGAATATTTATTGTCAAAAATCTGACTTGTATAACCCCATGTAAAAATTGTTTTAGTAAAACATCTCATGTTTGTGACATTTTTTACTTTAACATTAAATAAAAAGATATTAATGTCATTTTCCTACCAAAGTGGCTCCATGGGGTCCCCAAGTTGACCCATGGCCTGTCTCGGTCGGCCATGACACATCCAATGAGGGTATGACATGTGTCTAGGTATTTTCATTTTATTATAATATCATTTTTCCTTAAATTGCACTAATTACCTCTAATCGCGATTAAAAACTGAAAAGTTACTATTCACAAAAAAATTATTTTAATCTCATTGAACCACATTTTACTTCTTAATGACAACCATGTATGTCAGATTTCTGAAAATCAAATCACAGAATTGGAAAAGTTTCATTTAAATGAAAAATCAGTTTCATTAACTACCACTTAGTGGTTTCACTATTCATCAAAAATTGAAGTTTTTCAGAAAAATACCAAAACATCACCCTAAGAAATATTTGATATTATGAATTCAAAAATTATGTCTATTTTACAAAATTCAAATCATATATGTTACATTAATTAATTTAATAATTAATTCCCGTTGTCATGACAAATAACGTGTTTTTATGAAACAATAAGTATCAAAAGATTGACACCAGTTTAAGTCCAATTTCAAAGTGAAATTGATTCCAGCGACCACTATAGGATTAGATGGTAAAAATATATTCTAATTTCACTTAAAAACAAGTTCAAAAGATAATCTAATCATATAAATAAATTAGATTAAAAAGTGGTTTTGAATTAAAATACAACATTTTTTCACTATTCATTAGAAAATGAACTTTATCGGAAAAATACCAAAAATTCACATAAAGTAAATTTTTATGTCCCAATCATAAAGAATAATTTTATTTTGACAAACATAACTTATAAAATTGTCAAAATATATATTAAAAATGGTTTTCCATTAAAAGGCAGTAAAATAATCTTTTAAAAATATTAGTGTATTCCATGCTTAAGATTGGATTTATTTTCATTTTAAGCCTCTAAAAAACTATCTAATTCATTAATAGACATAGAAAATAATATCTAATATTCATTACTTACTTGGGATGTTACAATAATAAAAAGTTTTTTTGTTAGTACGAGATGTTTATATAACGGTCTGGATGTTACTACGTTAAAGGATCTATTGAGATGCTTTTATAATTTACCAAAGCTCATTGCCACTGTCAAATCATAATATTGGAAATTTAATTTTTTCCAAATTTATGTATTATATTACATGTACTATAATTTCATTATTTATTGTGTCATGTTTTTGGATAGTTGTTTATATCATATCTACATTTATTAATCTGAACTATATAGTGGAAAATTAATACCATGTGATTTTTATATAGCTGGAGTTCTGTTTTCCTAACTATGGATTTATAGATGGATGATTTTTGAATAATTTTATAAATTTATTTTTTTGTTCATGTATGGTAACCTTTGGAATGATGGACTCATGATAAAGTGGTATCTAAGGTGATTGTTTCAAGATACGATGGAGTTTAGATATAAATATAGATGATGATTTATGAGTTAGTGGGGCATCATTATCAGTCATGATTAGTGCATGGAATAAATAAATATGACCATCTAGGACATTGAGGATCTTTACAACTAATTATCTGAAACATGTAAATTAATCAAAACTAAAATTTCTAAGAGTAGTTATAAGCTCCCAGCCTTAAGAAATTACATAATCATGAGATAACTCAATAATTTCAGAATAGTTCACATCTAAGATATTTTTAGGTTTAGAGATTTAAAAAATTACGTCATAATTATTACAGTACATCCCAAATATTATAATGTAGACTCTTCTACTCTACCCAGTTTTATTCACAAAAATAAATACCCTTAAATAAAATAAGAATTGTTTTATTTTTTTAAATATCCTTGAATTCTTCCATTCTCTTATCCTTCCTTATAACATGTGAAACAACTTTTCAAAAACAAGGGATCAACATAAAATGATTAAAATTGGTTATAAATTACAAAAAGAATATATTAGTTCGTCAGTTTATACAAATCAATAAAATCAAACATTTCAATCATAAAAAAATTAATCATTAACACACCTCCTAAAAATATATGATTTATGATTAACACATAGAAATAATACATCATAATGTCTACTTGTGTAATACATAACATTTTTAATTATAGATTTCAGAGCTATATAGGGAGTTACATTTGGAATACCCATCATATTATATTCCCTAAATCTATAGGAGAAACATTAACATTTACCTTTTTCACATTACACAATGCATTCGATTGATATCTCGAGCTAACAAAAACTAGATTTATCATTGAACCACACATATATGTAACTAATTCCTATGAAATAAAACATAATCATGACCCATAAAAGAAGTTAAAAGGAAGCATAAATATTTCACATTGCAATAAAAATATACACTTTGAAGTAATTTTCTTAATAAATTAATTCTCAAACCAAATTTCAATTCCAAAATTGGTAAAAAAGGTATATAGTATTTATTTTACTTTTAAAATTTACAACTTGCAAAGGAACCCAAAAATAAAATAATACTCACAATGGATGAAAGGTTTTGGTCATTATGTATATTAAAAATAATAATTCCATTTGTCATTTAGTAATATGATCATAAAAAAGATTTATTTTGAAAAAAATCGAAAAAAATTAAAATAAAAAGTCTATAATTATACACCTTATAAAACAAGGTCATGTATAGACAAACATATGCCTTAATGAAAGGAGATTGTTACAAAGTCCCATGCAAAGATCATTTTGTAAATAAAATAGATTGATTATGTCTAATCACAATATGTACACATAAATCAGGTATAAATAACAGATAGAATAACGAAATTTATTTCTCAGATAATCATTGCACGACATATTCAAGAGGTATATGTTTAACTGAATGAATGTAAATTGGGTGAAAACGATCCCTTATGAAAATTTGGTAGCCTAACAATGTCATATAATATTTAAGAAAATGAGTTCATGGGAGAGAAAACGGTCTCTCCTCACATAGAAATAAAATATACAGAAATATGGATATATAAGAACATATCACATAATAAGAAAATGTTAATTAAATGTCAAAAAATAAATGAAGACTTTGAATAAAAGTAGAGGGTGAAAGATTCCCTTACATTGAGTCAAACTTGTCTTGTTCATTCAATATCTCCCTGAATAATAACCATGGGTTAATTTATACTTTATTTCGAAAAATTTTCAATATTATTATTCCTTTAATATTACATATTTCATTATTATACAAATTGTATAATTATTCATGTTCATACTGGTCGTTTTGTCGATCTCAGATACATGAGTACAAAATGAATTTGTTATAATCACAAATTGTCCAAGTGGTGAAAAGTTAATTATCTAAAAAATAGTATTAGTGATTTAAATATCATTTATATCCAATATATATTTATTTAAAATAGTATATAACATTTGAGGATATGAAATGAAATGCACTATTCATAGAGACGGTAAGTCGTACGTATGCATGAATGCTGCATTCATTTTTTTATATTTCAAGGAATATGAAACAAAATTATACATAGGTATGTTATAATTATAGTATAATATCTTATATTTATTTTATTACCTAATTTCATTAACACCATCCTTTAAAAGATCCATGTATGGCATGATTGAGTTATATCATTTTGAGGGGGCAGTTGTCTACACTTCCTCAAATGAAATTATCATATTTACACATTATGGAAATCCTAAATGTATTATTTAAATAAACAAACAGAATCCTAGTGGAAATATAATGATAGTATATTTCATATATATATTCATTTCCATAATAATGGCTACCATGAGAGGTGGTTGGAGAAAATTGATCAATAATCGTTTTGTGGGGTAGTAGTGCACCGTACACAGAAAAAATATGTTCGTATTTATTATATAGAGGTGTGTGTATGTTTAGTTAAAATAATTTTCAAAAAAACATTACATAATATTATGATTTTTTTGTAATGTAATAATATAAAAATAAGATCCAAGGTTGTGGAGAAGAAGAATAAATGAAAATTACATGAGAGAAGACGTTACCTCTAAATCAGGTAACTACTTTTGATTTGAGCCAAAATGTTTTCTTTAATTTCTATCATCATACAAAAAAGCTTCTATAATTAAGAGGGGGATGTTGGGATATTATTTAATCAGAATATGGATAAGTAAAAGGGATTGAGAGGTGTGAGTAAGTGTCTAGAGGTGGTGGCCTTTTATAAGAGGGTGGAGGGTCACATTAGGATGGTATTGAAGAATTAATTTATTAAAAATTGATTTTAGATTTAAAATGTACCAAAAGTAATCAATATTAAATAAAAAAATATTTTTGGTTTAAAAAATATCATAAAATATTTTTTCGAAAAGTATAGGTCAACCAATTTTCTTTATCTTTTATCTTTAACCCTTTGAAAAAAAACATTAGCACTTACCATGTCTTCATATATTTTCACTATATATTGTAACTATACTAACTATAAATTTCCAAAAGAACCATAAGTTGGTCATTAATGACATTTTTTACAATATATATGTAATTTTTATGAATCTTATATTTTTATGATTGTTATAACATTTCATAAAATAGTATTTTTTTTTAAAACCCATTTATGTCATTTTTGACACTATGATGTAATTTATTTCTGTTAAAATTATAAAAACATGATTACATCGAAACAAAGACATTATATGAGTGTTAATAAGTTAATATAAAACATAAATTTCTTGTATAGAACCAAAATAACTTAATTAATTTTTTTCATTATTTATAATATCATTTATTTGAATCTTTCATTAATTAAGCAATCACAACCTTATAAGTGTGCTAGAATTAAATTTATTTATTAAATCAATAGAATTTATACAAAAAATTCCATGATGAACTAAATATTTTCATTTTTATAATTACTATTCATAGTAGAATATATCACTTGTATTTCTCCATATAATGTTTTTTATTAAACGGTAAATGTTTATGTTATTTTTCTTTTTTCATTAAATTAATTATTTCAAAATTCCATTATCACACCCATATTGATCGATGGGGTCCCAAAATCGACCCTAGGATTCCCATTGTCGAAAAAATCTCATCCAATATTATTATTACATGATTTAGGGTAGTTTTATGTTATAATAATATTATTCTTTCCATATTTTACCAGAATTACCTTTTACTCGTGGTAGATAAATTAATTACTGAAATTATTATTCATGTAGAGACCCAAAATTGATGTACATAGAAATTAAATTACTTTTTAGGAATACATAATACATAAAAAAAATACGCCCAAATACCATATTAGTTTAGTGTCTTCGGAAACTCAGAACATTGTCTTCTAATCATGGTGAAATATCTTCAACATCTCCCATAAATATCTTCCCCTTTTGTTTTCTTACCTAAAACCATTATTTATATCCTGGGGAAAAGAAAACATAAAATGGGTGAGCTCAAATTATTAGTAATGGTAAACATTGATAACATAAAAACAATCCATAAACATTTTAACGTAAAAACATGAACATAAAACATCAAAATCATGAGCAATGACATAAATCTTGGAAGTACATAAGGCATAGATCATAATGTAACATTAATCATGGTAAAATATCATGGGAATAAAACATGTAATTTTGGACACCATTAATCATATTTTATGATTTCCATAGTAGCCAAGGCATTGCTACCAAGACCATTATAGTGGACAATGTCCATTATCGAACTGGGTTTACTTGTTATTCCAACCCTGTATTACTGAACTGGATTTTACTTTTCATTCCATCCATGTCTATATCATGAGATATAAATCATTACCCAATGCATTGGAAGGGGATATAGGTCCCACCCATCTCATATTAAAATCATTCTTATGTGTTCCACAAAACAATCATAAATCATTCATCATAACCAAAAGAAAAATATGGGTTTCATAAACACCATCACATCATAACATAATCCATATAAAATAAATGGATATCATTTCATCATAAGAAAAATTATACCATTTAAATAATAGAGAAATTTTGCATGAAACATAACCATATTTAATAATGTCATCTTAGATGGAAAATAGTTTTGATAAAACACTCGAAATGAATTCTTGAAGAAAGTATCCTTTCTTCTTCAAAATCATTTTATTTTCTCAAAATGAGGAGAAATTAAAAAAGAAACTAATTTCATTGAAAATGATAATGAAATATTTTATTGGATACTTCATGGTAATAAGGTGTTATGAAATCGTAAAATTTTGTTCATGTCGTATAAGTTAAAAAAAAATTCCCCTCGTACTTTTGCCGGAAAAGTCAAAAAGTTCCTCATATGGTAAACAAAGTAAAGATTCCTTTCAAAATTTAAAAATAAAATAGTGGTAAACATGACGTTAAAAATACATATAATAATATTAAACACTTTATGAAAAACATTTTTATGGACATGGATGAAAAATATAACCCCATTAAATAATTACGTATAATCAATCTCGGATAAAAATGAGATTGCAAAATTATCCCTTACCTTATGTCCAATTTCTTCTGTATGTGTCCAAGACTCCTATATAGTGGGTTTAAACATATTACTAACTTGTAACTGAACCTAAATAATATTTATGATATCATATATTACTCACTTACATCTTTATATTACCCATGCATTTGTCAATTCCATGTTAAAGCAACGTTTTGTGTAAAATCATTTCATTTATTGTATATTTTTAGACTTGTTGTTCTTGATATTATTAATTATATCCTGATTTACATAATTCCAGAACATAAAAAATTATTTATATATAATATATATTGATCATATAAATATATATGATAGACCGATAAATGGAATTGAATACACTGTTCATGGAGATGGTAGGTTGTATGTACGCATCAACTCTGTTTTCATTTCCTTATTGAATTGAATGGAATTAAGTAAATGAAACATATATGTACATAAATCCAGTATCATTATCATTTAATATCTTTCATGATTATTTATTATATATACTTTATAACCATACTTGAATGGTTAATCATGGAAAATGAATCTCATCGCGTTCGTGGAGACGGTAGTCCGTACGTACGCAGGAGCAATGATATCATTCTTTTGATATTAAAATCATATATAATTGGAAGGTATATAATATATTCAGAATCATAATAATGTTATATTTATTCTTTATATCGTTTATACTCATTATTATACGCATCCAAATGATAAAATGTTTGAATAACAATCTACACCATGACGTGGAGATGGTAAGCCGTACGTACGCATGTGTGGTGACGTTTTCATTCATAGGATGGGTAAAATAACTAATATAGTTCTACAATTTTTATAATAACATAAAAGTATATATAAGATACTGGAGTTATTATTTTATAATGGAAACAACAAAGGAGGAAGTGTAAGAAGACAAGAACTTGAAATAGGTCGTGAGATATTTACCTATTCTTCGAGTTCTTCATTTTGATTTGATAAAAAGGGATCCTTAGGATGGCTTTATGACTAATGGAAAGCCTATATGATGAATGGAGTACATTTTAGATGGTATTTGGCAGGGTTTGGCCAAGCCAAATGGCTTTGGAGGAGTGAATTAGAGAGAAGGGGGAGTTCTATTTTATAAGAGTGGTGAGAGGCACCTTAGGAAAAACATAACATACTATATTATAATAAATTCATATTCGGTTTATAATGCCTCACAAGTGACTTATTTAAATACTAGGGTGGGTATGGGTCGAAATAATCCCATCTAATACGTTTTATACAAGTTTAGGTTACCATTTTAACCTTATAATTTAGATTTAACTCTAAGTTAAATAATTGAACTTTTACCACGTCTTCTTGTATTCTTACTCTATATGGTTAATAAACTTACAATAAACTGCTAATGGAACCCTAATAGGTTAATTAATGTCATATATATTATTATATAAGTCTTTTTAAAGAACCTTATATTTTTAGGACCATTATATCAATTAATAATATAATATTTTTTAAAAAAACACTTTTATGTCAATTTTGACACTATTTGTTATTTTGTTTTTTATAAATTTATAACAGCATTATTATTTTGAAAAAAAATCATATAACCAACCATAATATGTTATATTAACATATAAAATTATTTTATTTCATAAAAAGTCTCAAATTACATTTATTTGTGTATTTATAATATCAATTATGTTAATATTTCATTAATACGGTAATTACTGCATCAACATTGTGTCATAAATAAATTAAATTATTTAATGTATAAAAAAATTAATAAAATACCATTATTTAGGAAATCATTTTATATTTATAATGAATATTTATAGTTTAATTTATCTTATTTATAACCCTATATTAAAAATGCTTTAGTTTTTAAACATTTATTTTAACTCTTTTAACTCTTCTTTAAATAAAATAATAATAAATGTCCTAATCTAATCCATGTGTACCAAAGAGGTTCATATTTTATTCATTAGTTTGTTTCTGGTATAAATATACATAGCCAATAGAAATATAACATCTTTTAGGGTAATAATAATATCATTTTTACCCTTAATTACCCTATCTACTTTTAACCGTGGTAAATAAAAGTAAAAAGTTACTATTCACCAAAAATTATTTTTATTTTATTGAACCACAATTTACTACTTGATATTAACCTTGTATCTCAACTTTTTTAAATTCCACTCACAAAATCAGTAAAATTAGGTTTTATATGAATTTTCAAATTCTCATTGGAGGTTGGTAAAAGACGGTGAAAAGTTCAATAAAATTTTCATATATCTAAAATTATTATAAATTGACCCCAACGAATTAAATTGAACTTATATAGGTATTTTGTGTCTATTTTGACCAAAAATAAATTTAAATAAAATAAATAATTATTTAAAAAATTTGGTTTTAAACTATAACTTAATGTTTTTCACTATTCATAAAAAATTCAATGTTTTCAGAAAAATACCAAAAATTCACCCTAGGATAATTTCGATATTCCGAATCCAAAAATGAAGTCCATTTTGAAAAGTTAAAATTTATAAAATTGTAAAAAGTGGGTATTAATATTCATAACGACTAGTTTATATAATATTTTAATAATATATCGTTGTTTAGTGAAACTCGGTATTACGTACAACACAAGCTATCGAGGAAGGTTTCTCTTGCGTGTAACACAAGCCAAGAATATTGTTGTGTATACTACAAGATAATATGTTGTTACGTATAGAACCAGATAATATTGATGTAGCATACAACACAAGACAACAAAAAAATTAAAAATAATATTTCTCATAAAATCTTGTGGTGTTACATTCTACCCCCTTAAAATGAATTTCGCCCTTGAAATTATTCAAGTTTATAAATGGATTTCTAATAGAAATTTTTCTTCATAGAAAAATAAATCATGAAAAGGAATACTAAAACATCATTTTAATATAGAACATTAGAAAAATAATGGATACCCAAAGTAACTCATCACTGGGTTTCCACATAGGAGAATATAGGTGAAAATATGGATATGGAAGAGAAATCTAACAATCAAGTTATGATAGAGAGTGGTAGAGAACATGGATATGAAAAAAACCAACAATCACAAAGCCATAAAATTGTGTTGATCTAAGGTACCATCTGATTCATCGGATATGAGGTCTTTAGGACAACATTTTTTGTTTTCAATATCATTTCCCTACTGTTGAAAATTTTGAATTAGAAGAAATACATACTTGATTTTGGAAAAATCTCACCGTTAGTCATCCAATAAACAGTTTCCACATCATATCATAATGAAATGATGTTGAATCAGTCATTAATGAAGTGTTAGAAGATCATGTGATACAATGATGGGTCATTTCATCATTCTCAAACAAAGGGTTAGCAAAAGTTATCAAATATTCATAAGTTCATCTATGGTGATGTTAATTTATATGATTCCAAAATTGGACTTATATTACATCTATCATACATCATAATAAAATAAAACTTCTTTATACTAACCAAGGACTTCCTATAGGCTAGAGGTAGGGGATAAAGGCCTGTCGCACTTCGGTTGTGGGTTCGATTCCCACAACCTTGTACGACATGACTGGTTGTCACCCGTTCTGGAGGTTGTCCCATTTCTTAAAAAATACAATTATAACATTCCAGAAATAAAATCGAAAAAATATTCTATCCTTAAACAATACTGTCTTATGTCTAACATAATTAATTCCAATATTTAGGCTTATCCAAAATACATCGGTCCAAATCATAGTATAAAGAAAATGATTACTTGAAAGGTCACATAACAAGCACATGAATACCATCTTTTATCCTCCATATATCATAAGATATATCTTGTTGGTCATATTCCAAACATGTGAATACATTAATCATGTATTCCTTTGAAAAAATAATTACCATAGAACCTTAGTGAAAACATGAATACTGTCAAAAGTTAACTTTCCCACATACCAAAATCTCAAAATTTCTATATACTCAAACCATGATATCACTTTTTCCATATATCAGTCATGATCTCATGAATATTATCAAACATTTATTTTTCTCCTTATCCCTTCATTATGCACATATCATCTTATTTCCAAAAATATTTCAATCACTTTTCATGGTTCCCGATACCATAAAATTATTGAAACCCAAAATAGACTAATACAAAAATATTAAAATATTCCACGATACTTTATACAACATTATTTCTGAATACCATTACATAAACACTTAATCATTCCACGACATAGTTTTATATTCAACATCACAAATATTGATCGCAAGTGACTTCCCTTTGTCCTTTTCCTTAAGAGGTTGTTGATGTCGATCACCACTAACACTTGGATTAGGGCATTGATTAGCATAATTACCCATTTCCTTACACTTGTAGCATTGATGTGTTGGTGGTGTGTCCTATATAGTATTTTCTCTATTCACATCATTAGCTACCCTTTTTCCATTACATCAACACTCAACTGCTCGTTGAACTTCTTTTCCACACTTAAAAAAATTTTATAGTCCCTTTAAGACAGTCTCCACCATTCTTCTTCCACACTTTGAGAAGAAATAAACATTAATCATTTTTTCACCATTGTTTTGAGATTTTTCCTTGAACTCCATCTTTCATTTCTTGTCAAAACCATGTGATGGGTATGTAACAACAACTTCCAGTTCTTCCTTGATAGTACAATTCACTATTTATTCATATCTACTGAAGTCTCTTATAACTAATGCTCTTAGAAGACTTGGTTTTAAGACACTGCAGAATCGATCAACATTACATTCAGGTTGGATGATAAATCTGGATGCATACCTTGCATGACTTGTAAAATTCACTTCGTATATACCAACAGATTCATCCTCCTTTTGGTTAACCTCAAGGAACTCAATTTCTATCATTGTTCGAAGAATTCAGGGGAAGTACATACTGAAAAAAAAAGTTCACGAACTTGTCCCATTCCATAGATTCAATTTCATCTTGGGCCTTGAATTCTTAATTAGAGTCCACCACTGGTCTACTTCACCATCAAACTGATAAATAGCCAAAATTAGTTTTTTATTCTCTACTCAACAAATTATGGAAAATATCTTTTCAATGGTACTAATACATTGTTCAGAAACAAGTGGATCAGAAGACCCACTGAAAGAAGGTGGACGTTGCCTCATGAAGGACTCAAAAGAATATTGTTCCCTTCTCTGCTCATTCGGAAGTCCAGAATTATTCATAGCTTTTGTATGTATAGAAATATGATTCTACACTCTATCTCCCATAACATTGGTTTGTTTATAAGGACAATCATTGCATTTCTCATTACATTGATCAACATGATTCCTTCGGGTTCCATCCATCGTCTAAAACCCAAAAAGAATAGTGTAAGAGGGAAAATTCATGCTAGGAAAAAAACATAATATAGCGGGAGTAAATTCAATATATAACATCATAGGTATAATTCTATGATCTTTACCATAATTCTAGGACTATAGCCTGTACTTAAACGTATCCTTAGTGACATCCCAAGGCATACCTTACAAATATCTCTAGGGATCTCACTAATGTTTTTGCATCCTAGATTCCAAAGGTTAACTAAAACTTCACTTTGATACCAACTGTAGAGACCCAAACATGACGTACATAGGAATTACATTACATTTTCGGAATACTTAATGCATAACAAAAACAGACTCCCAAAAGATCGTATTTGTTTATTGTCCTTGGAAACTCATAACGTAATCTTCTAATCATGGTGAATGATCTTCAACATCTCCCATAAATATCTTACCCTTTTGTTTTCTTATGTAATACCATTATTTATATCCTGGGGAAAAGAAAACATAAAAAGGGTGAGCTTAAATGCTTATTAAGGGTAAACTTGGAGAACATGAAAACATTCCACAAACATTTGAATGTAAAAGCATGAACATAAAACATCAGAATCTTGAGCAATGACGTAAATAATGGAAGTACATAAGGTATAGATCATAAAGGAACATTAATAATGATAAAATATAATGGGAATTAAACATATAATTGTGGAAACCATTAATCACATGTTATTATTTCCATAGTATCCATGGAATTTCTACCAAGAACATTATAATGGACAAGGTCCATTACTGAACCAGGTTTACCTGCCATTTCAGCCCTAATTCACTGAAATAGATATTACTTGTCATTCTGGACATGTCTAACTCATGAGATATAATTATTTACCCAATACATTGGAGGGAGATATAGGTCCCAACCATCTCATATTGAAATCACTGTTACATGTGCCACAAAACAATTATAAATCATTCATCCACACCCAAAGAAAAATATGGGTTTCATAAACACCATCACATCATAACATAATCCATATAAAATAAATGGATTTAATTTCATCATAAGATAAATGAAACCATGTAAATAATAGTGACATTGTACATGAAATATGAACATATTAAATAATTTCATCTTTGATGGAAATTAGTTTTGATAAATCACTAGGAATGTATTATTGAGGAAAATATCCATTCCTATTCAAAATCATTTTCTTTTCTCAAAATGTGGAGAAATTTAAAAAGAAAATAATTTAATTGAGAATAATCATGAAATATTTTAGTGGAATATTCATGGAAATAAAGCGTTATGACACCGTAAAAATCCATTCATGCCGTATAAGTTCAAAAAACATTATCCTCGAACTTTTTCTGGAAAATTCAAAAAGTTCGCCGTATGATAAACAAAAGAATGATTCCTTCCACAATGTAAAAGTAAAAGAGGGGTAAACATGACTTTAAACATACATATAATAATAATAATAAACACTTTATGGAAAACATTTTAACACACATGGATGAAAAATATAACCCCATTAAATACTTACGTATAAGAAATCTCGGATAAAAATGAGATTTCAAAATTATCCCATACCTTACGTATAATTTATTTCGTATGTATCGAGGACACCTGTATAGTGGGTTTAAAACTATTATTAACTTGTAACAAAACCATAATAATAATTATGATATCATATATGATTCACTTACGACTTTATATAACCTGTTCACTTGTCAATTCCATGGTAAACCAGTGTTTTGGGTAAAATAGTTTCATTTTTCGTAGGTGTTTCGACATGTTGTTCTTGATATTAATACTTATATCATGATTTAAACAATTCCAGAAAATAAAAAATTATTTATATATAATATATATTGATCATATAAATATATATGATAGATCGATAAATGGAATGAAATACATCGTTCATGGAGACGGTAGGTCGTACGTACGCATGAACGCTGTTTTCATTTTTTTATTGAATTGAATGGAATTAAGTAAATGAAACATATATGTACATAAATACAGTATCATTATTAGTTAATATATTTCATGATTATTTATTATATATAATTTATAACCATACTTGAATGGTTAATCATGGAAAATGAATATCATCACATTCGTGGAGAGGGTGGCTCGTACTTACGCACTTGCGATGATATCATTATTTTGATATTAAAATTATATATAATTGGATGTTATATCATATATACAGGATCATAATAATGTTATATTTTTTTATTTATATCATTTATTCTCATTATTATACCCATCCAACTGATGAAATGTTTGAATAACAAACTACACCACAACGTAGAGATGGTAAGCCGTACGTATGCACGTGTGGTGACTATTTCATTCATAGGATGGCTAAAATAACAGTATGGTTATAAAAATTTTATTATAAAATCATATTATATAAGAGATACTAGAGTTATTATTTTATAATGGAAACAACAAAGAAAAAGGAAGTGGCATAAGAAAGGAACTTGAAATAGGTGGTGAGATATTTACCTCTTTTTCAGGTTATTCATTTTGATTTGATAAAAAGGGTTCCATAGGTTGGATTTATGACTAAAGGAAGGCCTCTATAATGGATGGAGGACAGTTGAGAGGGTATTTGGGTATGGTTTGGCCGAACCAAATGGATTTGGAGGTGTAAATTATATAGATGGGGGAGTTCCCTTTTGTAAGAGCGGTGGGGGGCACCTTAGGAAAAACTTAAAATATTATTTTAAAATAAATTCATATTCTGTTTATAACGGCTCCAAGGTGACTTATTTATAGGATAGGTTCGATATGGGTCGAAATAATCTCAACCAATAGGGTTTAGACAAGTTTAGGTTACCATTTTAACCTTATCATTTAGATTTAACTATAAGTTAAATAATTTATCTTTTACCGTGTCTTCTTGTATTCTTACACTATATGGTTAATAAAATTACTATAAACTACCAATAGAACCCTAATTAGTTCATTAATGTCATATATATTATTATATAAGTCATTTTGCAAACCCTTAGATTTTTAGGACCATTATATCAATGATTAATATAATAATTGTTTTAAAAAATATTTTATGTCAATTTTGACACTATTTGGTATTTTGTTTTTTCTAAATTCATAAGCGCATTATTATTTTGAATAATATTTTTATAACCAACCCTAATATGTTATATTAACCTAAAAAATAGTTTAATTAATAAAAACTCTAAAATTACATTTTGGGTATTTATAATTTCAAATATGTTAATATTTCATTAATAAGTAAATTACTGCATCATCATTGTGTCATAAATAAATTAAATTATTTAATGTCAAAAAAATATAAATAAAATTCCATTATGTAGGAAATATATTTATCTTTCTAATTAAAATTTATTGTCAAATTTATCTTATGTATAACCATATATTAAAAATGATTTAGTTATTAAACATTGATTTAAACTCTTTTAACTCTTCTTTAAATAAAATATTAATAAATGTTCTAATCTAATACAAATGGACCAAAGAGGTTCATATTTTATTTATAAGGATGATTATGGTCGAATTATAAATATCCAATAGAATTAGGACATGTATTAGGGTAATAATAATATCTTTTTTACCCTTATTTACCCTATTTATTTTTAACTGTGGTAAATAAAAGTAAAAAGTTACTATTCACCAAAAATTATTTTTATCTTATTGAACCACATTTTACTCCTTGATATTAACTGTGTCTCTGGGATTTTTGAAATTCCTCTCACAGAAGCGGTAAAATTAGGTTTTATGTGAATTTGTAAATTCTTCTAGGAGGTGGGTAAAGATGGTGAAAAGTTCTATAAAATTTTTATATATCTAAAATTAGTATAAATTGAATCCAATGAATTAAATTGATCTTTTATAGGTATTATGTGTCTATTTTTACCTCAAATGAATTTAAATAAAATAAATATTTATTTAAATAAAAAATGTGGTCTTAAACTATAACTTAGTGTTTTTCACTATTCATCAAAAATTGAATGTTTTTAGAAAAATACCAAAACTTCACCCTAGGATAGTTTCGATATTTGAAATCCAAAAATGAAGTCCATTCTGAATGATAAAATTTATAAAATTTCAAAAATTTGGTATTACTATTCATAACGGCTAGTTTATATAATATTTTAATAACATGTCATTGTTTAGTGAAACTCGTTATTGCGTACAACACAAGCTATCGAGGAAGGTTGATTTTATGTGTAACGCAAGACAAGAATAGTGTTGTGTATAGTAAAAGATAATACGGTGTTGTGTATAGTGCAAGAAAATCTTGGTGTAGCATACAACACAAGACATCATAGAAATTAAAAATAATATTTCTCATAAAATCTCAGGGTGTTACAACTCATAATGTCAAAAACTAAAGGGTACCTATATAAAAAATTTGAACCCTCTCATTCCAAATATAGAATCAATTTTTCCTAATTCAAAACAAATATTTTTAATTATTTAATTTATAATTATTCAAATTGTCAAAACCCAAACAAAAATTTTTAAAATGTAATAATAATAAAAAAATAGACATGGGTTTATATCCAATTTAAAAGTGAAATTATTTCCAATTTACAAAATTGTATAAAATTATAAAAATATAATCCAATTATATTTTAAAAAAATTACAAGGAAAATGTAATTATATAATTAAATTAGACGAAAATGAATATTTGAATTAAAATGCATTATTTTTTCATTATTCATTAAAAATTAACATTATCATAAAAATACCAAAATTTCATGCAAAGTATATTTTGATTTCATGATTCTAATTAAGAATCCAATTTTCGCAAATAGAAAATATAAAAGTGACAAAAACTATATTTAAAAATGGAACTCTATAAAAAGTCAGTAAAACTATATTTTTTTAAAAAATTATTCTTTTATACAAAAAATAGAATTTATTCTTATATCTTACCTAGAAAACGTATATGATGAATTTAAAACATTTCCTTTAATATATAACATATATTATTAATAAAATAAAAATACATAATTGGGGATATGATTTTAAAAACCCAATTATTCTCTTTTACATAGGTTTTCATAAAAACACATCCTTTATATTCATTTGATTTTTATTTCCATTTCTAATTAATATGGTAACCAATGAATAATTATTAAAACATGTGTAATCCATATTTCAGAATACATTTGATATTATCCATTCCAACTTATCCAATGGCTAGGTGTTAAATACCATTTAAATGATAATAATACTATTGTATTATTTTTCAATATAACTCAATGTTTTGTGCAACGTAAGATTTCAGATAAAACGGTTATTATGGGTTGGATACACTATTGTACATAGTGTCCCTATTAATAAATAATTAATATCTTACACATAATTATTAACATAAATCTAAAAGTAATATTCTATAAATACCAGGGTCATTACATCTATCCCCCCTTCTGAAAATTTTGTCCT
The DNA here is from genome assembly GCA_963277665.1 of Viscum album. Lineage (NCBI taxonomy): Eukaryota > Viridiplantae > Streptophyta > Magnoliopsida > Santalales > Viscaceae > Viscum > Viscum album. Next base: position 1,187,798,669 of record OY728122.1, read on the forward strand.
CGCAATTTTATAATGGAGTTCCGAAAAATCATTTAAAGTACCACATTGGAAAAATGTAAAACAAATATCACATTAAAAGAAAGAAATAAATGTATAAAGGTTACATAAGATTGCATTAAAACATGTACATGGAAGAGAAAATTATTCCTCATTTTCTGGTGGAGATAGATCGAAAACATGATTAGGACAATGTTAAAAACCATGCAATCATAAACTTTTGATTGGTTAAATAGTATTTGATTTTCCATCTGTAATAGTAAATTGAAAACATTTCTGTTTTATGTTATATTTCCTAAATATAGGGAATTTATTTATGAGATTGAATATAATGATAAATTAATGTACTTAAATTTCAAGTACAGTTTCATCCTTTTCTAAATATCTACTATATAATCATCTTTTCTCAAAGTAATGAGTCTTCAAGATAACATAGTCACACCTAAAGCCCTAGAATCAACATATAGACAATACAATAAAAAAAATATGAACTATATATTTCCATTTCCATTAAAGTGTATCCAAAACCAAAATGGTTAGTAAAATATCATATAATAAACAAAAAGGATAATACTTCATTAAAAGAAATACTACTCTTAATCTCCAAATTTCAACGAACAATACCAAATGTTCAATAAAATCCATTCAATACATAATTGTTATTAAAATTCCTCAAAATAATACAAAAAAAATTATATATAAAAATTCATATGGATTTGATCATATAGTCTTCCACGATTAAACATCACATTAATTTGAAAATAACATCGACTACTCTTAAAGACTCCAACTAAAAAGTAATTAATCTAATCACATATTCTCTATGATAGGTTAATCATTTCCATAAATAACCTAAATTTCAATATGTCCATAAAAAACATAGATCCTTCCAAAATAATATTTCAATCGTCACTCCACAAATGAAATACCATAGTATTCTTTTTTCCTTAGACATGTAGTTTCCCCAAATTAGTAAACATTTTCAAAAATAACATTTATCACTTAATAAAAAAGTAATATTACACACTAATGATATCCATTAGATAGAACATGAGTTCTCTAAATCAACCTATTCTTGATTCATAAAATAATTTAATATAGAAAAAATCATACTAACCAGGGACATCATATAGGCCAGATGTATGCAATACTCCCTTGTCGTCCTTCTGTTGTCGGTTCAATTTCAATGGCATTTCTGGATGTGAAGGGTTGCCACCCATCAGGGGGGATGTCCCATTTTAAAAACAAAAACATAACCCAAACATGTATTATCCATTATGTTTTTCATATAAATATCATTTTCATGTCACATCATAATGTCCTCAACATATTAAATTGCAAAGTATTATACATATTGAGATTTTTTTATTTCTCCATCATATGATAAAATAAAACTATTCCTAAAGAAGTAATATTTTACTTGAATCGTGTTGTCCACCTAGTTTTAAATTCATCTTATTCACGTAGATTGATGGTCGACCAACTGAAATAATGATTTATATATCCTTAAAAAAAATTTCTTCCTTTATCTAAATACAACATGTAAATCCTGGGTCATATGGGTGTCCATATAAAAATAGTTTTGTAAAATAATCATGTATTACATAATATATCATAAAATATGATAAAACATTATTTTTATAAAATAGTCAGACCACGTTTTCGTTGAAAAAATCAATCAATGTTCCTTTTAAAATATCATGAGTATGTGATAAAATACTATATTGTAAAAGAAAATATAAATTGGTTGTGCAAGGGTATCCTTCTTCATCAACTTTTTCAAAATCATAATTTGGTTAAAAATATTCTTATAAGGTAAAATATATGCAAAGGCCTTGATAATATTTACCTTTATTGAATATTTTAGAATATTGAGAAAATTGTTTTTTATTATATAATAACCACGATCCATGATGGTATCAAGATATAGTGGAGATATGTGATATCTCAAAAAAACAGTTGGTATATGAGTTCTATGCTAGAAAAAGTTTCACAATAATATGAACAAGACTTTGAAATAAATTTTACCAACATTTCATCTGGAATAGATATGAATACTATTTTGTATCCTCCTCCTTCTATATGTAACTGATGTTCCATGATCTGAATAATTTATAAAACAATGATTTATCAGAAAGAATATACATAGAGACTAACTATGTGTTTAAAGAAAAGTCTTAATCCCTAAATAGGTCTAAAGCAATACATTCATACCAACTATAAGACCCCAACCTTAACAGATTACTTAAACATGATATATTACTATAATTTTTCTTTAGTTCACACCGATAATCTTTTAATGTATATATCATTTGAGAATTTGGTCATAACTATTACATAGCATCTCAAATATTACAAAGTATACACTTCTACTCTATCCAATTTCTCCCCAAAATATAATTCCTTAATTAAAATAAGAATTTTTTTCAGGATATAAATATTAATGAATTATTCCTTTCTATTACCCCACCTTATACCCTATAAAAAACTTTTAAAAAAATTTTGATGTGCATAAATAACGTAGTAAAGGTTATAAATAAAGGAAATAAAACCTCAGTCCATCAATACATACAAATCAATGAAATCATAATTTTAAATCCTAAAACATATGATCTTTAACATGCCTCATTAAATCATAATATTTATCAATAACACATTGAAATCATAAATACTAACGGTATCTAGTGGAATTCATAACATATTTACATTTTAGCTTTCATAGAAACATATTGCGTTACGTTTGGAATACCTATCAGAGAATATTCCCTAAATATATTAGTATAAACATTAAAATTTACCTCTGGAACATTAACCAATTCATTGTAGATCTATCTCAGGTTCTCCAACCATAGTTTTATCATGGAACCACCCACATATGTAAACAATTCCCAATTACGGTAACATAATCATAACATAGAACATAAAAAAAGAAACATAACTTTTACAAATTGAAATCAAAAGATATCTATTCAAGATATTGACATAATCAACGAATTATCAAAACCTTTTCGAAACCAAAATACCTAAAATTTATATGGGATTTATTTACCTTTTAAAAACATTACATTCTTTTAAGGATGTAAAAAATGAAAATAATACTCACGGTGACGGAAATTTTATTGTCATAGTGAATGTTAAAATGAAACAATCACTTTTTCATTTAGTTAGATGCATTGTAAAAATGCTTAAATTTTAAAATCATTGGTTTAAATTAAATTAAAAATTGTATAATTATTCACCATATAAAATAAGGCTATGTATAAAAGAAAATATTCCTCAATGAAAGGATATTGAGACGAAGTATCTTTCAAATAACATTTGGTAATTAAAATACATATATTATGTGTATTCACTATATTTAAATATAAATCATGTATAAATACAATATAGGATATCAAAACTTATTTATCACATTATAAAAGATTGAAATAACCATGGAGTAGATGTTTAACCCAGTGAATGGAAATTGGGTTAAGAAGTTAGCTAACAAAAATTCTGCAGCATAATGGCATCACTTAGAAATTCAAAAAATGTGTTGATGAGATATAAAAGGGTATCTCATCCATTGTACATACAATCTATGGTAATAATTATTTATATGATGATATCACAACATAAGAAGATGTAAATTAAAAGAAATAACATAATAGAACTCTTTGACTAAAAAAGAAGGGTGAATGGTTCCCCTACCTTCATTCTGACTTGTATTGTTCGTTCTACATCACCTTGAATATTAAAAATATTTTTTTATACTTTCATAATAACTATTTTCAATTTTTTCATTCTTTTTATATCACTTATTACCTTGTTATAACAATATTATAATTATTCATGTTCATATCGGTCGTTTTGTTGATGTCCAATACCTGAGGAAAAAATGAACGTGTAATATTTAAAATTTGTCCATGTGGCCAAAATTCCATTATCTACAAAATAAAATTCATCATTTAAATATGATGTATATCCAGTATTTATATTTATTTTTAATAGTGCATATCATTTTTCAATATTAAATTAAATTTACCATTCATGGATACTGTAAGTCGTACGTACGCATGGACACTACTTATATTTTTTTTATTTAAAGGAGTGAAATCTAAATTATATATAGGTAAATTATAATTCTATTATAATATAATATTATATATATATATATATCATATTTTCCTTAACACATTCCTTTATACAGTCCATGTATGGCATGAACGAGTCATTTCACTTTGAGGGGGCGGTAGTCAGCACTTCCTCAAAAGAAATTATAATATCTAAACATTATGGAAAGCATAATAGTCTAATGTAAAAGAAAAATACAGAATCATAGACACAATATGAAAATAATATATATCATATATAAATACATTTTCATCATAAATTCCTATTAGAGGATGTAGAAGAATATCAAACCATTATCGTTTCATGAGGTAGTAGTTCATCATACATATAAAAAGTAAGGTCATGTCCATTATACTCATGTTGTTATGTAATTAGTGAATAAGAAGATCATGCAGAGTGGAGATGAAAAATAAAATAAAATAACTTGAGATAAGAAATTACCTCTAAATCTGGCGACTTCTTTTGATTTGAGCCAAAAGTCTTTCTTGAATTATCTTGTACACATGTTAAGGCTCTTATTAAGAAGTGAGTAATAATGAGAGGTTATTTTTGAAGATGTTGGATGATCCAAGGTTCTTGAATTTTGTGAGTATGTGATTAGAGTTGGTATCATTTTATAAGAGGGAGGAGGGCACTTTAGGAAGGTATTTAAATATTATTTTATTATAAAGTTGTTTTCTATTTTAAATTCTCCCAAAAAAATTTATATCAAATCTAAAAAAACTTGGGTCAAAAAAATATCATCCAATAGGTTTTAGACACGTTTATGTCATAGAATAAACCTTGTCTTTTAGCTCTAACCCTTAGATAAAAATATTTACTCTTATAATTTCTTCTTCAATTTTAATAATATATTATAACTATAATTTATATAAAATGAAACTAGAACCATAAGTGTACCATTAATTAAACATTTAACATTATATAAGTCATTTTGTCAAATATTATAATTGAGTAAAATTATATCATTTAATAAAATTGTATTTGTTTTAAACACTCATTTATGTCAATTTTTAAAAAATAAAGTAATGGATTTTTGTTAAAGTTATAACAACTCGATTCCTTCGAACAAGTGGAATTAACTCAGAGAAAGTATTTCAATATAATCCATAAAATTTGTGGATTTAATCAAAATGACCAAATTACATTTATTTTAATATTTATAATAAAATTTCTTTTAATCATTCATTAAATAAGAAATCACTACATCATCATTGTGTCAAAATTAAATATGATTATTTATTGTCTAAAAATTATAAATAAAATACCATCATGTATGAAATTTTTTTTATTTCTATTTACTATTTTTTCTTTTATAAAATAATACATGTTTATAGTATTTTTCTCATTACATTAAATTAATTATTACAAAATGTCATTATCACTCCCAAGTGGATCCATTGGGTCCCCATATTGACACAAGGATTTCCATGGTTGGAAATATGGCATCCAATAGGATTATGACATGTGTTAGTGTAGTTTTATATTATTTACCCTTTAACCATGGTAAATAAAATAACTACTAAAGTTATTGTTAATATAGTCCAAAAGAAGGTACATATTTACACAATTTGAACCATATAATTCAAATACGGAATCCAGTTTTCCAAATTCAAAACATAGAATTTGTATTAATTAATTTAAAATTAAATCATGTTGCCAAAAATAAAAATATGGTTTTTAAAAAGTTATAAATATCAAATGATTAACATGTATTTTTGGCCACTTTAAAAGTGAGATCAATTTAAGGATAGTCATGGGATTAAATGATTAACACATAATCTAATAATACTTTTAAACCAATTAAAAATATGATCTAACTATAGAAAGAAATTAGATGAAAATGCATTTTCGAATTAAAATGTAGTATTTTTCACTATTCTTTTGAAATGAACATTATCAGAAGAATACCAAAAATTCATCCCATGTAAATTTTAATTCCCCGCTTCAAAAAAATAATTTTCTTTTTCAAATAAATTATATAAAATAGAAAAACTATATTTAAAAATGGTTCTCTATCAAAAGTGATTTAAACTTTATTTTTTTGAAATACTTCTTTTATATGAAAAAATTAAATTTGTTCCTATATCACATCTAGAAAACATATAAGATAAATTTTAAAAATTACATTGAATATAGAACATATATTTTTCATTAAATAAATATTCATAATTTGTGATATGTTTTTAAATACATATTTATTCTCATATAAATTGGTTTTCATAAAAACATATCCTTTATATTAAATTGATATTTATTTCCATTTCAAATATACTTGGTATTATATGATTCAGTATTAAAACATATGTAAACCATATTTTAGAATTAATTTGATTTAATTGATTCCATCCATTCCAATGACAAGGCATTAACTACCATTTTCAATAATACTATTATTATTGTATTAATTTTCAGTATAACTTAATGTTGACTGCAACGTAAGACTTCGAAGAAACCTATTATTTCATGTTGGGTACGCTGTCTTACATAGTGTCACCTTTATTCTAAAATCCATATCTTATCCATAACAATTAATATAAATCATAAAGTACTATTCTATAAATATATGGGTTGTTACAATAGTGATGATTCATATAGATTAAATAACTTATTAGAGGATCAAGAAAACAATTCTATGTTAGTGTTTAAATTGGAAACATAATGGAAAATGGGCCAAAATAATTGAATAAAAAAAATAATTAAACATCAACTATTATTCACTTGGTTTAGTGGAATGTAAAATATTTTCCATTTTTTTATTTCCGTAGTATAGATACCCGTTATCATATCCATGAAGAATTTTTTTAGGTTATTATATATTAATCCAATAAAAATTAGGTTGATGATGGTAATACTTATAGGATTCCATAAAAAATAATCAATTTTATAGTCAGAAGATGTATAATAGACAGATATATGATCATAACATGGAGGAATATATGAGGAGGTATAAAGGGAATTTTTTTAATATTTATCAAAATGAAAACCGAGTTTCACTACATGTAATGACTCATTGTGGGACATCATTTCAGTGTTGGTTTTTTGTCCTTATGTAATGCAAGGAGTTAGATATTTCCTCTTATATATTTATTGATCAATTTTTTGTGGGGTTTTTTATATTAGCCATTAAGGTTGATTTTCTAGAGTATAATGGTACCCATTGACCATGGAATTATTCTATTCTCGAGTTCATGAAATACAATAAAAACGATCCACTTCATGATTCAAACCATTTTATCAGTGATGAGACTTGGAAGAGGATTTTACAAAATTCCTTGTGTTTTTAAATTAACATACAATTAACAACACATATGATAATTTTATATAAAAATTTACTTTATTATTTATATTTCATTTAGATTACACATTCTATGGACAAATCTCCATGAAATCTGTTTCAGTGATAGAATCAACATAGCATAGTACTGACTTGGATCTCTCAAATAAATAGTTAGATGATGATGATTTGGACATAAAGAAAAATGTTTTATCTATCATCACATCTATTCATTTGAGATAGAGGCTCAAATTCTAATAATAGTGTTACAAGATTATATTCTCAATCTTATGTAGTTCATGTATATTATATTTGAGAGTGCACTATTTTATATAGTAGTCATCATTCTATTTGTGGAATAAAATTAGCCCCGTTACTAAAATGGTTCAGCTACATAAGATGCAATTTTCAATCACCCCAACATAATATCAATAAACATATGATTGTTTATGTATAGAATATATGTATGATACCAATCAAACATTCGTATTTTATTCAAAACAATGTTGTGTAGGTGGTCTCTATAATGGATAGAGAGGTTGTGGTACTTGAAATATTCAGATTCAGGGACTCAAATTTTCAGTGTTGAGGGAACCAGACATCATATAATGAATTTAATTTATCTAATATATATTATTTTAAGCATTTTATTTTCCATGAGTTTTAAAATCCTTTTTTCACACATAATAGTACATAATTTTGGTCTTTATGTGGATATAATTTTGGTTCCCATATAATTTACTATACTCTTTGGAGTTCAAGAAATCATATACAATGTTTATAGATAATATCAATTTGGTTCCCTTATATAATTTTGGCTCCCTTATAATTTACTATACTAATTTAATTATCTTTTAAATAATAAAACATAAACATTATTCATGTCATTATTCCTTTTTTCATGAACCTCGTGTTCAATTTAGTACTAGTAATCTCATGAGGGTATACATCAATGATGTTAGTTGACTAAATTCCCAGTAAGGGGATGAATAAGGGACATGAATCATTATAACATGAGTAAGAATAATAATAATAATTACAACATATCCACATGATTATAATCAAAATTATTGTGGAAAGATTATAAAATATCATGGAATATGGAAATGCATAAAAATGAAATGTCATTTCTTAGAGGTCAAATACGATATATAGCTGTGAACGGTGATTAAATCATGTTCACACATAAAATATGTGTTTAATTATAAAATAATAATTGTGAAAATTATATAATAATGCGAATTTATATAGAAAATTATATCATGACATACATAACATTACCTATTTACTTACATAGAAGGCATTATAATTTTGGTCTCACCAATCACATCATAATATGTACATTATCATACATACCACATAGAACATAATACAATCATAGTCATGAATTAACCCATGGGAATGAATGGGTTTCAAAACAATTTCATTATGCACACCTTCATAAATGCTCATTGGGGTTTCAAAATTAAATTTTCTAAAACCTACATGGTATAAGATTCATCAATCATGAGTGTAGAAGAAAAAATATGAAGGTACAATAGATGTGTTCTGGAAGGAATAGTTGTTTAATGAAAATTATATGTTTTCATGAAACCATGTTGATATATATATATCCTAGAAAATATAAGGGAATAATAAAAAAAATTATTTAATGAAAATTAAATGAATATCAATAAGGAAATTTCTTGAGAAAAAGGGAAAAAACAATGAAAGAGAGTTCGATAAGATAATCCAAATACCACAGCTCATGCTTCAATTCGTCTATTTTGAAGCTCCTAAATAATAAAATTATATTTATTAAACTCTAAAAATAAGTTATTTATATTCATTTTAAAAATTATTTACCAATTAAAATAGCAGTATTATATATATTAATATCTATTGATTAGACTAATGTGTTTTCAAATCATGTTTTGTAAAAAATTTAATGTTTTCAATCGATTTGGATATTTTTTTCAAGATGAATATAAAATAACTTTGAAAAGAATAAAATAAATATAATTATACATTTAAAAATTATAAATATATTATTTTAACCATTCATAGGTTTGGTGATCTGATGATAATTTTAGTCCCTTCCATTGGTAGATAAACGAACATTATTCAGAGCATTGTCAAAATATAATGAAAATAAGTATAAAATAAATATAAATTAAAAAAAATAGTTTTGAAATCATTTTAACATAATATATATAATATAAATATAATTACTATATAAATAATATAATATTTAATTTTAAAAAAATTTAGATCAGAAATCGATGAAAAATAAAACGAGTGAAGAATTAAAAAACATACTTTATCTTGGCTATATATAATCTTGTATGACATAATAAATCCATTGATTTTTTTATTCGGATTACATTATAATGAACCTATATATTATATGAGGCATAAGAGAAAATAATTTGTAAGATCATTTTTCATGGAATGGTAGAGAGGATAGTTTTTCTAATGGGATGGAGATGGCTCATTTTTACTAGAGAATATGGGTGTTTTAAGAACAAAATATTGGATAAAGTAATATATCATAGGAAAAACATGTAATAGTTAATTTTTTACAATATAAATAATATATTTATATAATATTATGATTTTAATAATTTAAATCATATATGTATGTTTTAGTAAATAGTTTATTAAAAATTAAAATGAAATTTCGTAAAAATTATTATTTTATGAATCATTTTTTACATAGGGTTTTGGAATGTTTTTTTAGGTTTCCAAATTAATTTTATCATGTTTTATTTAATCATTTATGAAATGAAATATATCATGGAAAATACATAAGTTCTATAAGGGATTATATCATTATTATATCATGAATTTTGTGATTTAAGTTACATAGATTAAGTCAAAAATTTTATTTTCACTAATAACAATAAAAGGAAGGATTTCAAAAAATTACAAAAAAATCTCCCTTGGGAAATATTGAAAATATTATTTTTAAAATTACTTTACTTTTATCAAATAAAATTTAAATTATTTTATTTTAATTATTAATAGAAATATAACGATATTAAAAAATAAATAAAATTACAATTTATTAAAAATGTGATTATATTTTTATCGAATTATTAATCATGGACATTATTTTTGTGTATATTAAAATTTACAATGACTTAAATTAAAAAATAATATTATAATTTATTATTTTGTTTTATATTTTCTATTCAAAATGACATGTTACAATTCCAATGGTCATGTTACTATTCCAAAAAATAATTTTACTATTGTAATCATCAAATATCAAGTCAAACTATCTATTTACCTCCAATAAACACTACTTAATTATTTCACTCTATATTAACTCAATTACCCTTAAAGTTATATATTTTCATTTTCTATAATTTTTCTTGGTTTACTAATATTTTTCTTATCCTCTACCGTTTTTGCAGTGAGAGTGATGATTCTAGTAGATATGGGTGATACATGTTTTCCCATATTATCATTTATCATTTTGATTTTTTTACCAGTTGTAATGTTTTTAATTTCAATTGGATTCATTTCTGATTGATGTATATTTATTTAAAAGAGAAACAAATTATATATTCATTAATGATATTTTATATGTGTATAATATTATATATTATAATAAGGAAACTTGAATTCATGAAACAAATATTAATAATATGAACTTGGTCCTTTCATAACATCATTGTCGAAAAGAGTATTCTCTTTATAGAATAAATTAAATCCATATTTAATTTACAAGTTTCAATATTAAAATATTCATATAATGAGGATAAAATCCTAATAAAAAAATAATTCCCATTATATATGAGCCGTTGATTCAAAAATCATGAATCATTAGAGAAATCTCTCATAAAATATAAATATCACCCTACAACACTCCATGTAATTTATGAAGTTAAAAAATCCATTTTATTTATCCTCTTCAACAAAAAACACCATTTTAATGGTACTCCTCTTATGACCATTTGGTCATACTCCCCATATTTCTTCCAGGAAATCCATATAACACCATTATAACAATTTAGGTCATCCACATGTAATAAAGGGGTACATCACATTAACACTGTCTTCCACACTATAAGAGGATAAGATTGAGTTTTCCTTTAATAACTCCATGAATTCATTGTGGAACTATAATTAAACCATAAAAATATTCATAAATTTTTTGTTATTGGACATTTTCAATAGGAACTGAACAATTTCATAATGATAATTCCAATGATGTGGGAAAAAATTTATTAATTTTATGTACTTATCGCCATAATAAAAGCACATGTAATCTACTTGGTTGTTTCAAACAAGTGAACTATAATTCCACCATATGGTGTACTATGGAATGGTCCCTTTTTAGAATCTATTTTTCATATAGTCTTATCAACATGTATTTTTTAATGGGTTGGAAATAACTTAAATTCATTAAATTCGTTCACCACAACCACTAACCATTGTGGGGTCTTCCAATGATGGATAACGTTATCACACTATTACATGAGCTAAAACGTGGTCCTTCTCCACCTTCTCTATTATTCCTTTAACATTACCCATTCCTAATATTTTCCATGTACTCATCATGTACAATACCTTTACAGTTATGGATTACCTCCAGATTCTATAATCATTTTATTAGAATATTATTCAAAATAATAACCATAAACCATTACGATTCCTTTTCAAAAAATGTAAACATATTTTCATATAATCAAGTATTACAAATCCATTTATCAATAACAATTCCTATCAACAGTCCTAGTTTTTAAAAAATACATCAATTCATATAAATTAAATTACCTATCCATTAGAATTACAAACATGGTTCATTTGGTTTAATTATTCTCTTGATCATTTAACATAAATAATAATAGTTTCCCTCTATAGAATAATTAACACCTCATTAAATATATTTATTACAATATTATATTCAAACACAATCCTCTATTGTAAAAAAATTTATATGTTGGTAAAATTTTATCTATTTATCATCGAAACTAATATCTCCATACCCTAGATAGATTTAATAAATATATTTAGTGTCTAAAAACTAATCCAATTTATAATTATTAATTACAAATGTGTTTATAGAAAACTATAAAAAAGGATTCTGAATTCAATAATATTTCATCCAGAATATTTTGGATTCCACTAATACTCCATCAAAAAGATTATACACCTCATCTACCTATGGATAATGTCATAAGAAAATATTTTATGGTACTAAAACATTGATGGAACATTTTATTCTATGCAACTATTTTCACAATCACTAGAATATTATTCCCTATTCACTAAAACACTAGATAAACATTATATTTAAATTATTCACCATTAATCATCCACTACATGTAAATATAATTTTTCAAATTTTTTTTAAACATCATTAAGATTTTAATTAATTTAATATCATCAACTATACATATTTTATCAAAATTTGATAAAAATTAAACATACTGAAACCATAAGACTAAAATGTTCAATTGAGTGATTATTATTCTTCATCAATGAATTTAACATAAAATATAGAAAATAAATATTTTTATATTCATATATATGATTTAAAATACCCAAAAAACTATCATCTAAAGAGAAATATTATTCTTTTAATTTTCTAGAAATACCTTATCATAAATAAAAAATAAAACCCAAACTTTTTAAATAATAAATCAAAAAATAAAAACAATTAAATTTTAATTTCAATCCAACATATTGAAATAATTGAGTATTAAAAAATTAGATAAATATTATTAATCATCAAATTCATTGATTCAATTTTTATAATTCTATACATGATTTCAGATGATCAAGAAACAATTTTTTTATCAAAATCCCCATTTACATTTTCTTGAAAACCCATATCACAAAACCATATCAAAACACATCATTTACTTATTTTCTAACTAACATATAAAAATTTTATATTTTTTAATTTAATGAATACATTAGAAAAAAAATTATTTTTGAAAAAAATGAAACGATGATCATTACTGATTATATTAAAATAAAACTATAATCTTCATCCTATAAACATGATTTAATAACTATTAATATTTTAAGGGAAAACACCGTGTCTAAAAAAATTATAAATGAATGTCTAAAAAATGTATAAAATTTTCTTCTTTATCAGAATTCATACTTATTTTACAAATGCATTCAATTATATATAAAAATTAAACTGAAACTATTTAACATTTGAAAACACCTCACAAAAAATATTAAAAATACATAATATTTATATATAAAAGAAAGAAAAAATCCTATATTTTTTCCTATTTAAATATTCAATTAAAACAGTGATCACATTTTTTATTTCTGAAATAATCCAAATTTCAATAATATCATAGAAATTAACTGGTTGTTAATGGATACTATATACCCTATACATGATATAATGATGGATAAAATGTTTTATTGATCTTCTATTTTTAAAATACATTATCATCATCTAATTATAGTTTCCATTCCATATTTTCAAATAAATATAATTTAGTTGATGCAACATGAATCTTATTAAAGACACAAATATCCAACTATTTCATTAAATCATTTTCCAAATTGATATTACAATATTTTATGAATAGTAACATGATGCTTTATTTTTTCCTTGTCCCATTGGGTTGGATATATTACACATTATCATCATATTGGTGGTAATAGAAATATTTCATTATAAAATATTTTTTTAAATTAGTTATAGATGGATTGGTAAATAATTTTTATTATTTACGATTAACAAAGATAGATCAATTATGTTGATTCTCAAATTTTTGATGTCTCAGTTTGTTCGTAGTGCTGAAGTATACATTCTGTAGTCTCATGAGATATGATTTCATTAATATTTTTTATTCCAGGATTTGTTGAATAGAACTATTTTGTCATTGAATTTTTTTTTTATTTTCCTTGATTTTAATCTTCATAATGATCGATTTGTTCAGGGAATATAGGTTGTTTTCAGGGATTCCTTCTTCTACCTTACCCAAAGTATATTTTATGATAATTTTTTCTTAGCCATGATATGTGGGTGTTGAAAAATTCAATCATATGTGACATAATGTACTTATGTCTATCAATTGATTCATTTGAATCTCCATTATGGGAGGCCTTTTTAGTTCTATGAATTTATATATTGGTCTATAATAAAATAGAATTTATTCTAGTTAACTTTATAGGAATTTTATTATGGAATATTATCCTCTAGATGATGTCCCATATTGTTGGGAATCACTACCTATATTATATTTCATTTTATCTCAAAACATTTATTCACATTTTAATATTATCAATTTGAAATAATTATAAATTTGTAATATGGATAAATGGATTTTCGGTTTCAATTTTAAAATTTGATGCTCAATGAATCATTATGTTGATGTTACGGTTTTATGGTGATTACAAATTGAATTATGGTTCATTCTGGAAAAGGCAATCAATTTTTAATATTATTAATGTAATCAAATGAGATGGTATTAAAGATTTTTTAGATAGTGGTTTCTTATGGGACCCAACAAAAGCGTTATTCCTGGTGTGGGATATTTGTTCCTCGTTAACAATTAATCATATGGTTGTGTATTATGAGTCAACAGATTGTCCTTAAGGATATCCCATAAGAATCATTAGTTAGGAAAAAAATAAAATACCTTTTGTTATTTACATGAATCTCAACTTAGTTGTTGAGGAATGTTCCAGATCATCCATGTGACCCAAGATCAAATCCAGTCTATGGGAAATTTAAGGGTTACTATAACAATACTGTATATGATATATAGAAAGTATTGCTGGGTATTGTAGCATCCATAACAATTAATATATTTCACTAGTTTGGTCCTCCAGTCCATGAAGTACTTTGATCCACCCATGGCCTTCGTATTAGTAAGGATGTTGTGCCACCTCAAGCCCTTAGGGACACCTCAAGCCTTTAAAGAAACCTCACGGCCCTCAGGACACATGTAAATAAGATGAATCAATATTGATATCAATGGAACAAGGATCCATATGCGGATTTATAGCAAGTTCTTTATCCAAAGTAGTGGTAACCAGAATTGGATGAATGAGTGGCTATATAATTTCTGTCAGTATGATGCATATGAATCACTACACAAGACAACTTGATGATTATACTTGCATGAATAATAAATTGAAATAAATATATATTTCAGGGAGGTGTATGTCTATGTAGTCAATTTTTTAGGAATTCTTCTAAGGCATTAGATTCATGTATTGGCTTTCTAAGCCTACGTTCCATGTAAGGGTTCCCCTTATAGCCTAAAATATGGGATTACCAGAAATAAATAAAAAAATTAGTCTCTCAATCCATTCATGCCCCGATGATTCTTTTGATTCAGTATGGGACACCAAAATAAAAACATCCATTATAATGGGTTTTGACATAACAAAAATAAGTGTACGTATATTCTAAAAAATAAAAAATATATTATTAAAGCCTGTGATTTTTTTATATATTTTTTCATAAATTATAAAATTAATTAATAATATCACTTTTATTTGGAAAATAAATAATAACCATCAACCCTAAGAATTATAATTTTTTTCAATTCATTAATATATACAACATTTTAATCCATTGTTTTTCTCATCAGAAAAGATCAAATCTTCAAATTTTTTAAACCTTTTTCATATATTCCTAAATTATAAAAAAATATTATACTATTTCATTATCAATGATAATTTATTCACTAAAATTTAAAGTCCCTATTAATCAAATTTTTTTATATTGAAAAATTATTATATAGTTTTTCATTAGAGGATAACATTCATTTGAGTGTCTAATTTTAGTATATTAAAATAAATAATTATATCATCCTAAAAGGATTAATTCCTTGATTTTGAATTTAATCATATGAAACAATTTCTAAAATTTAATGAAATTTATTATTATATAAATTAATATTGACTAAGAAAATATATTATGAAAAAAGAAACATGTTGTCCATAACTACCATAAAATTCATCAAAAATATAATGTTTTTATCATAATAATTTTGATTTAAACATATCAATATTCAAGTAGTTTCCATTATATAATAAATATTCAAATAACTATTTTCATTATATATATTATATAAGTAAAATATTATCATAAATATAAGTAAAATCAACTTTACTAAAACACTTCAATTAGTTTTCAAAATAAAATCAGCTAACACACAATGCATGTTTTCATGCATAAAACCAATATATGTTCAATAATTATAAATAATAATATTTCGTAGAATGTTGAAATAAAAAACCATGATACAAAAACAATTCCAATATAAATATTTCATATCTTCATTACACATGCAAAAAAAGGATTCATAACATTAAAAATTTAATAATTCTAAAAATTTATATTTTATATCACGAAGCCTCAAATGCCTAATCTAACATATTAATTTTTACTATATTATTTATTATAAACTACTATGAATTTTTTTATGGTTGTTTTATAGATGGAAAACATCATAATTCATCATCTTTCTTCTTGTCTTATATTGAAGGGTCACAAGTAATAAAAACATAACAAATACATTCAAATTTTATCATCATTATTTTGATTCCTATTATAAAAATAAAAATATTAACAATATTTACATTTTGATAAATTTTATTTCACATTAATTTTATTTTTCTATTCATATTTATGTGAAATTTCATGTACATATTAAATTTCCATATAATAATTTCTTAAAATTAATTATGATGGATTTATTATCTTTATCTCTTTATCATCTGTATTCATTAGAAAGTTAAAAAATTCATCCAAATTTGAAATCATAAAATTATAATAAAATATTAGTGAAATATTTTTATACAAAAAAGCATTTATATTAATTTATAAACACCTTCATATCTCATTTTTAATCATTTTTTATGTAAAAAATCACATAAAAATTCATAATCAAATATATATTTCAAGAATACATAAAAAATAACTAAATATATCAAAAATAATTTAGATGATATCATTTATAATTATTATATATTATAATGTATATATCTTATGATAGTGTGTTTTCAAATCAACTAATTAACTATTATGAATAAATCAATATCTTATTTATCATTCGTATAAATATAATTTAAAATTTGGATTAGAGAATTTAAATTTTGAATTGTTCACTCTATTAACACCCTACTATATATTCATCACCATATAAAATATTTCATTTGATAAATTTATGAGGAAAAATTAATGAATTTTTTAATAACATAATACATTATGTGTAATTTTTAATTTCGTTATCATTTATTATATTTTATTCATCTAGAATAATCATTATCACATCATCAATACATGGAGAAAAATCATGTGTGATGATGTAAACATCAGGAAAATATATTTTAGGATATAATGTATAATCCTATAAATAGAAATATGTTAATCCTTAACATCGAATATAGAAACGCCCTTATTTTTTATTAATATCAAACATATTATAATACATTGTAATTATTATTAAAAAATAATTGAAAAAACAATAAAAAAATCAATGATAATTTATAATCATATATAACGATTTCATATCCCTTTAATATATTTTTGGATGAGTGGACTTTTAATATTGTAAAAATTTATTATGGGGATATGATTCACATTGTTATAGTTATAAATTATTTATATTCATTCAAATTCAACATTTAGGTTTTTACCAAATAACCTAAAAAACAGGTAAATTGATATTATATATATTTGTATAAAGTTATTTTTTCCTCAATATATATAAAATATTTGAATAATAGAAAACAATATATTCTAAAATTCATAGTGATCATATCAATATTTATAAGGATCATCAGTCATAGGTATTTATTACCTACAATAATTGACTAGAATCAATCATTATTATATGTTCCACTAAAACCATTCAATTAATGAAATTAAATAAGTACTTTTTTAACTAACAATTCTTAAATGTCATCTAAATATTATTATTTATTTATCAAAAACATAAAAAATTATAATGATAAAATGTTTTATTTACACGTATATGTGGTACATGTTTAAAAATAATTATCGAAGTCAATAATATTTTTTCATCAAAAAATTAATTAAGTAATGTCTTTCAAAAAAATCATTATGTAAATAAATAATATTATATAATTATGATATGATATTTTACATGTAACTAACATTAATTTTATAAATGGAATTATCATTCTGAATATATAATTTTCCTTTATTTAGAAATATAATATTACATAATTCACACACATATCATAATTAATCCAAAAACATTTTATTATAATAATTATAAAATTAATTTTATAGAATGAAATGGATATCTAAATTTAATATATTTAAATGGGGGAATAAGATAGAAAAAATGAAAAAAAATACTGGGAATATTTGGATATGTTTGATCCCCGGAAATAATCTCACTCACAAACAACATTGTAGAAATTTATTATAATTTCATAAATAAAATTTTTATTTTGAAAATTAATTTATATATAAATGAGTTATAAAAAAATGAAAAATAAATAAAATATTAGTTAGTTATAGGTTTTTAGGGAACCATTTCACCATAAAAAATCGGACCATTGGAATATTTATCTAACTATTATAGTCCATATTTTCCCATTACAATTTTAATTTGGGCATTTGAATAGAAAACATGTATATGGAATAGTAATATGAACACTAGTAAATGTACCATGACTGTTAGAATATGATCCTTTATTAACTAAGTTTAATATAATATATAAAATTATAATAAATTTAAATATTATATATTCATATTGTTTTACTAGTAAATTAATATTTTAGAAGATAAAATAAATTTTTATATTTTTCTAATGGATAAATTAGTTATTCAAACTTTTATAACGAATATGATAATGGAAAATAAATTTTATAATCCTTAAATTTTTATATCAGTATCTATTATGTTATTATATAATAATAATATATTTTTATGAGACCACAAGTAATTATTGAAAGTTATAGAAATTAGAAAATAATATTAAGATTTTTTTAACTAGATGGTTATTTTATTAAAAATATTAATTTTTTATAATAATAATGTTATATGAATAAAATGTATTTAAATTTTTTCAACAAAATGTCCAAAATTTATTTTTTTTAGGGAATTGATATTAGTTTTCTAAATGAGTTAACTATCCTAAATAACGAAATATGAAAAAATATGATATTTTACATTATAATACAAATATATTAATTTTTGATTCATGAATAATGTAAGAAAAAACTATTTTCAACACACATGTTCCCATTATCATCTTGATTTTATATGATTTTTTTTCAAATCAATCAAATGTCATTAATAAATTGAGATACACGCAACAATATGTTTTAATGAACAAGTAGAAAGATAAAATATTATTCATAAATATTAACATCATTAACTATCCTTAAAATTAAATTAAATAATTTGGATAAAAAAATTTGAAATATTAAATATATTTTATTATATTAATATAACATTTCAAAAACATTTCGTAATGACTTTAAATGTTTATATAATATTTTTTTTAAACCAGAGTTGTATTTCATTGTGTGAACATTTTTAAAATTAAATTTTTAAACATACATAACATTAATATTATAAAATAATAATCATTTTTTGAATCATCATAAAAAAATTTCTTTTGGTAGGTTTTTGAGCATTTTTTAAAAATTTTTATTTTTTCATAACTAGTGAATAATACAGAATTTAAATGGAAACTGCCATCTCATTAAACATATAATTAATGATATATTAAATTTTAATTCAATGTTAATGTAAATTTTGTTAAATAATATATTTATTAATCTAATTGAAAGCATTATAATTTTTTCACATTGAAATATGATTACAAAATGTTTTAAATTTTTATATTATTTTGTCTTTATAATGCTGCATTAACTTTTTTTCTAAAACATTAATTTTTAATATATTTTTTTGACATATGCGTATGGAATATATAAAAATGGATTCCATTTTTCTAATAATAATAATTTATATTGTCGAATAATTTATACAAAATTTTGAAATAAATGAATAGTGAAAACACATAAAAAATTAACAGTTGATGAAAAAATGGGATTACATGAGGTGAAGAAAAAATGACAAGTGTTAAAATGACATAAGAATAATTATAAAATATATGGGTTTGATATATTTAAATTTTAAAGTGAATAAATCATGAGGATACAATATTTTTGAGCCTTTTGGAAAGAGAATATATTTTTTACACCTTCTTCGATTAAAATCATTAGAATTGTGCCACTCACCTCACATAAAAATCCACCCACTATTATCCAAACAATAAACCATAAAACCAATTCTTCAGGGAAATTAATATATTAAATAATTTACCATTTTCCATTACATCATTCTATTGGAAATAGATTTTTCAGAATGGTATCCATTGAAGAATTTTAATGAAAAAACTAAAGAGGTAACCTGATGCATATATAACGTGTTTGATCCATCATTTTTTATTCTTCTTAAATATACATCATTTTTTATTAAACCATGATGATAAGATAAAAATATTATATTCAATATTCCAATGTTTTTAATTATAATGTAATAACATAGAACCATCCCCAAATTCATCAATTGAGACAATAAATCGACATTCATGTGTATGATGAATTGCTGCCTCGTGAACTGATGGAAATCATTGTTCAATTACATCATATCACTATAGGTTATGAGGATGAAAATAATTTATATATAAATATGTTATTTGGAAAATATTTATCCCTTTTGAGTTATAATATTTTATATAATGTTTTTATTTTACATTTTATAGGAGACACAGTAACATCACTCCTATGTATGGTGTATGACCACCTCATGAAGTGATGTGCTTAATGTTTTAAAACACATTACATGGAAAAAATAAAGATAAATATATCTGATATAAATGAAATAAAAATGATATTAATGAAAATTTAATTCAATAAAAATAGATAATATATCACTTCATTTCTTATATTTTGATTCACTGAATGTTGATTACATAATTTGTGTATGGGAGAAATACTGCCTTCATGAATTGATGTGATTCTCATTTATTTAACACACCACCTGGAAGATATGTATACATATTTAATAATTAATTATCTATTCATTAAGATACAATCATCTTTATATAAATATATTATATTACTTATCTCTTTTCTGTAATGATCTTTGAAAAATTGTAGTGTTGCTCTTGAATTTGTATGATCAACAATCTTCATGTTCATAACGTACATCATTTATCAAAAAACTATATTTCATGAAAGGTAATAAAAATATAGTTTTTATTTAAAATTTATAATTATTTAATCCTTATTAGAATGAAAATTATCGAATAATGATCAATGTAATATGACCAAAAATCCTAAATCATAACATATAAAAAACCATTTGTTACCTAAAACAAGATTATAAACTAGATTTTATAACAAAATGGTATTTAAATGTCATATGTAAATAATATCTGGTATTATATAAGTAATTATCGTAATTTTATAGTTTCATAATTATTATTTTTTTATAATGGACGATCAAATGTGTATGCAGGAATTCAATACTGTGGGAATTGGATTTTCTTCTCAGCATTTTATTCAATGAGACATGATCCATATTTAACAAATTTATATCATATGTGGGTTCTATACATCAGAATAATGTATATTATAAAGAATATATTGAAAAATTAGTTGGTTTTACATATCAATTTCTTTACCTATCTTTCATGGTCTTTCAGTTTAAAATGTAATGAATCAGTAATGGGGTTTATGTCATTTTTTTTGAATTTGAGACGTATGATATGTTATGAACCTATATTTATTTATGAGGTGTATATAATGAGTATTTGAAATTTAAAATATTTAATTTTTTAACCTCATGATTTTTTGATGAATTTTATTATATACTTTCATGGGGATTGTGTTTCATATTTTTGAAAGTTGAAATGATTTTTTGTTATAATCTCATTTTTTATAATTATTGTTTTTAATTAATTTTTTATGATAATATATTATAATACACCTATCATGAAACATGGTTAAAATTTTCTACTATTTTTAGTAATTTTATTTTATTATCATAATTTCATTTTTCCAGTAAATTTGTACATGAATAAATTAAGAATATACTCTTATGAGAATCTGGCATCATTTCTTTCATTATTCAAAAATCTTGTTTAATTAAATACCATGTTTCAAAAAAAAAATTAATTTTTACAATAGCATTATATGATTATTAATATATATTTTTTTCCTATATTTTTTTAAAATAATATAGTGGAATCATCATTTCATTTTCTAAATAATGATCTTTCGGATTTTACTAAAATTTGTAAATGAATCATTGTGTTAGCCTATAAAAAATGAAAAAAAACATCTCGTCGCCATGATCATTATTTTATTTAATTCATAATTTAAAATATATATGGTGTATTTTCAATGAAAAAATCATCCACCTGAATAATATTTTTAAATGTTGTTTTGAAAAATTTCCAAGGCTATTTTCCTCAAGATAGGTGTTAAATAATCAATCAAAATTATTTTCTATCTACGATGGTATCTTTTATTTTTATGAATACCTTACTAGGGATATGATACACGAGTAACATTTACAATATTTATTTTAATAGTTTTTGTTTATAATGACATTATATCCATGAAACCCATTAATTATCCACCAGTTATACCATGAATTGTTTTAATATATTCTATTTATTTTATCATTGGATATTCAATATTGTTGTAATGAAATGGTTGTTAAACCTAACATTTTTTTCTATAGGTTATGATATGATTAAATGTTTATGAAAACCATTTAATGCAATCAGTTATGATATTATTGATGTCTTCTACTCTTGTGACACACATATTTATTATATTAATTATGTTTTTTGTGAGACCTATTTCTGTCTCAAATTAATCTGTTTAATATTTGTGTCTTGTGATATAAACATGATTGGAATAGAGAGTGAACCGAATTTTGTATGGGACAACTATGATGGTTTTGGGGGTAAGCCATGATTGCAATGATTATTTTGGGTGTGAAACCATTCCACTATGATGGCCATGGATGTGATCATTGACTACTATGGAAATTAATCACAATAGTAATTTTTATTATTTAAATCAATGTCTTATAATAATGATACAATTTAATGGATCTTGTTCTTAGATACCTTTTTTATTAATTTATTTTAATAAGAAATAATATATGGATTGTTATAATATCGATTTATTTGATATTCATGGAATGGTTTTCAAATGTTATTATTATATTATCATACACCTATGATCATGAAATGGTTATTTGATTATTGATATATCACATTTACAAACATTATTATGCATCCAATCTCAGCATTTCTTATTTTTACATTCCCTTGGATATGAAGAATGGTTTTAAGTAGGTCATTTTTATTAATAGTTCTAAATTGTAATATCATTACTGAGATGATGAAGGTCATTGTCCAAATTAGTCACTTATTTACCATGTATCAAATGACACTAACCTATTATATTCCTCAGATGCATGTTTTTTAAATATATGGAATAGTCATCTAAAAATATATGGATGACCATGTATGAAAATCAAGGGTCCTTATAGTTTCATTAAAAAGAATAGATTAATTAAATATTTGACACAAGGAGGATATAATACATGTAAGATAACTATAAATATTTATAATGATGTTTATTGGGATATTTGAAAATATAAGTCTAAGGAGGAGTCAATGTATTGGAAATTTCTTTGGAATTTTGGTAAAGGAATTAGTGAGTGGTTTCAATGAAATTACATATTCACCAAGATATTATAATAGGACGTAGATCTAACATTTAGGTAACTTGGGTTAATAACTCCAAAAATGGAATAATGACCCAGACTCGATCACCACCTAAAATAAAACAATGCACATTATTAGAAACATGGTTTAACTCTACATGGGGTATACACATGAGAAATTCAAAAAAACCCCATATTAACATATTAATAAAATATAATTAGTTTTAATGACCTAGGATTAAACATAGCTACCATAGATTAAATATGGTTTCATTATCTAGACATTTTATATGTGTTTTTTCATTATGTTATAGATATCTATCATGATTAATGTTCCTTACACTATGAAGTTTGGTTAAAGTCAATGTTTGGAACCTAAAGGAACAATGTTAACTCTATGTGGGATGGATAATAAAATTATTAACTTGTTGGTGATAAAATTATTATGGGAGTTTGAATGAATATTTTATTTACTATGCTGAAAAAACATTCTCAATATATTATTCATGTTGGAATTCAATATGATCAAATACTAGTGAAACATTCTATTCAGTCCCTCGAAAGGAAATTACCACATTCATGCATTGCGTTAATTGATCCACTGGTTACTGATGAATCGATGAACACTAGTGATAATTGATTTTCCACTGTCTACTGATCAGAAAATGAATAATTAAAAAATCAACATTTATTAATGTGAAGAAGATAATTGGGGGACTATTATCAAAAATAAAATGATATAATATGAAATTTAATCCATGGATTAGGAAGAGTTCAATAAATTTTCTTTTTAAAATAACATCCTCATATTATTCTTATGAATATGGTTATGGAGTTACTAGATATAAAGAAAATGGTTTATGTGTCAGTAGGTACATATTACAAATATTGTAGATTACATGTAAGGAACGATTCTATCATTATCAATTATTTTGAATATAATGTTCATTCATTTTTCTGTGACATAAAAATCAGGTCTCTAAATTGTGTTATGCATAAGAGATGTTATTATAAATTAATATATTGTTTGATTTGTCATCATGGTTGTAATGTTGGTTGGAGTTACATATAAATCTCATTGTTTTCGTAAGAACTGAAAAATGAAATTTAATTGAAAATATACAAACTATGGATAGAAGAAGAATATCCTTACATTATACATCATTTCTGGAATGAAACATATAGGAATATGGATTTAGAGGAATAATAAATGGTTTATCTATGTAAGGGAATGCCATTTTGAAATTGATTAATGATGTGACATGAATCATTTCACCAATAAGTTTAATAGATAGAGAACTATACAGAATGCACCGACCATATTCTACTATTTCAAATTTACAGAGTATGGACACTATACAAACTATTAACAAAATATTATGGTAATTGATAATGGTCGATGTCATCTACCTTTCAGTAAATGAGACAATTTGAAATATCATAGGATAAATTTTTCTCTAAAGGTATCAACTATTAACATTGTGAAAGTTATTCGTACAATCCACTCTAGAACTGATAATGTCTTATTTAACCCTAAATCATCACATTCATTTGTATATGAATTATTTTATATTGGTATCCAGATGAAACAAACATTATTATTTTTAGAATTACTAGATAAATTCATTACTAGTTTGATGATTTCATATCAGGCATATGATTCCACGCCATTTTAAATTAGTGGAAATGTGCATTATAGAAATCCTAGAATTCTTCCTATGTTAGAATTTGATTTCATCATAGAAATGGTTTGGGATTATCTACATAATTAGAAGATAAATTTTCAATGATTTTAGGTCACATATGATATTCAAAACCATTATATGATCTATATCAATGTTATAATAATCAAAGACATCTAATTGAAGTAGAATACTGTTTAAGGGCCTCAATTCCCCTTTAGAATTGGTGTTAATATTATATTGATAGGTAGTAACTCCACGTGGAAGGCATGACCATTGTGTGGGAATTTTATGATTCCTTTCAATAAGAGTTTCCTAGAATTCCACCGAATTTATAAATTGCATTTTTAATATACCTCTTATATGGTGACACGGAAATTTCAAAGATTACCTAAAGAAAATTCCTGATTGAATTGTAGGAATTGAAAATATAAAACTTAGAGGATTGTGAATATGGATTTTTTCATTCAAGTGTGTAACATATGTGTAAATGTTTTATTTTTATTAAAATAAATAACGGAAAAATGAAACCATTCATTGATTATAAGGAGATGAACACAATCATAATTGAGAAAATTTAACTGCTTCTCTGTTTTGATTACTTGATTGATCGATTGTGTAAGGCTCAATACTTATCCATTTATTATCTTCATTTTAGATATCATAAATTGAAGGTCAAGATTGAATATATAAAAATTATTCCATAAAAAGAATATTAATTAAAAATATTTAGTTATTTCATTCTACATTTTTGATGAAATATCTATATTCAAGGATTTAATTATTAAAGAATATAAGGAGTACCGTAATCATTTTTCAGTAGTTTTTATGGATAATATTGTTATCTTTTAAAATAGAAATTAATATCCTAAGGAACACATTATAATTGAACATAATACCTCATAGATTGATAATGTATAAAAAAATATTTTACAATTTGTGAATTTTTTTATCAAAAGGATCTATTATTTGTTCATATAATATGTCACGACCTGTCCCCCGGGGCCCGTGCTGTGACTACCCCAAGCCCGCCATCCATAGGCTAGGGGAAGGAGACTAGAACCAAAGGATTATTCCGTAAAACTAAGAAATAATTGCCTTTATAACATTACAACTCACACAACCAAGCACACAACAAGATACGAACACAAACAACAGTATAGTAAAATTGAGTGAGTAAAGTAAGAAAAAGGGGACATAATAAAAGCCCAACTGGAATGTACCAGAAACTAAAAGTACTAGTAAACTGAAAGTACAAGTAAACTGGTACAACTACTCTAAACACCCACCAAGGATCCTACCTGAAGGGTAGGTACAGCTCTCAATCGGTCGTCTCTACAGTATGCCTCATCTAAAGTCTACCTCCCAGCTACCTCCAGTCCTGGTACTCTCATTCTCAATCAACGATGTCCATCGTCTGCACCAAACACAATGAAGTGAGGGAATAGCCCTCATAGGGGTTAGTATAATGATACTCAGTAAGGACCCCAAGTCCCTCAAGGTCTCACAAAATCCACAAATGATAAACTAAAAAGCATGAAAACAACCGTCAACACTACTTAGGTAAATACCCATAAAAATACCTATGTTATCATGTATACCCATTTCAATCATGATGAAATATAGGGTCCAAACCAAAATCCCAATGCTTAACTATTCCATAAAGGAAGGAACACCACACATACAAGTACCACACAGGTACACCATAATGGAGAATACCTACATGGTATTACCATGATGGAAAGTACCACACAGGTACGAACTCATCTCATACCAGGTATAACTTAAATAAAGTATTAGAGATGATTAGATGTTACTAATGAATCATCTAACACTATAAAGAAGCTGACAAACACATGATTGCTATGTATTGAACCACACAGGATCGCTAGGAGCTGACCCACACAGGATCAATAGGAGGTGACCCACACAAGATAACTAGAGTCTGACTCACACTGGTTTTCTAGGAGCTGACCCATAGAGGATCTCTAGGGGATAACCCACACATGATCACTAGAAGCTTACCCACACATGATCTCTAGGTTCTGAAATGCACATGATCTCTAGGAGATGACCCACACAGGATCTCTAGGAGTTGACCCACAAAGGATCACTATTCATACTTCTCGTCCTAGCTAACTACTGGCTTCCCGCACTAAGCATGCTCGTCTTTGGGAGGATCTACTCCATAAATAACTGGTTGATACACCAAATGTTACGAAATCCCACATTGAAGTATCTCAAAGTTCTTCCATGTCATTGGGGTCCCAACGGAATAGACTACGCGTCAATCAAATTCCAGGTCTGGGAGTTATTATCTTTTTAGTCCCTAGGGCCTGGTTGGATTCGTGCTTGATCCAACCCGACTATACCTCAACACTACCCAATTCAATAGAGGGGTATATTCAAAAGGACCATCTCACTCTACGATTTCCAGATCCACTTAAGGTTCATCAAATTAAATTCAGGTGCCAATGTTATGGCCCATGTATAGTATAGGTTCCTATCATGTTTGGGTTAGGTCCGACCCAGTCAGACCGAACCCACTCGACCTGGCCTGGGTCGACCAGGTTCGGGTCAACCCAGCCCATACCGCTAGGTCTTTCCATTCCCATGGTATAGCCCAGCCCACTGGGTGGTCCGGCAGGCCATGAGGGGCAGTGGAGGCCACAGGTGCTGCGGGGCGGTGGAGGCCATGGGCCGATTTGGCCTCGAACGGCAGCTCGGCCGCGAGGGTACCACAATGGTGCGTGTAAGGTCGGCCCAACCCAAGGCAGCGTGGCTAGGATGGAGAAGGCTGTAGAAAATCTCAGCCGGGGGGGGGGGGGTCCATGAGGGCGCTGGGTGGCTCGGCCAAGAGGGCGGAGGTGGCGGGTGGCGCGGCGGGGCCAAGGAAGGTGGCCCGGTCATGAGGCTATTCAGCCGCAGACAGTAGCACATCCATGGGTTTTCTTGGCACCAGACGACGTCCCAACCACGGTGTTCAGCCACGGGGGCATCGTGAGGACATGGGGAGGCAATGGCTATAGGGAGGCATTGTTGCGCCATCACCTTCGTCACCGTTTGTGATGGTCTCGACCTCCATTCTCATGCCACAGCGTGGTTTGTAGCCATTCCTCCATCGTGATCAACAATTAATCACAAGGTTTTCAAAGAGGACATGCCATGTTTGTTTGTCCCTCACTCTCTATGTTATAGCATTAGAAAGCGACTATAATTCTTTCTTGAATTACGAATAATTATCATGAACTGGAAGAGAGAATAATTTCAAACAACCACCCTACATCAGATTGTTCGTTGACGTGGGAGTGATATGGAAGTCAAAGTAGGCGAAGAGAGTTCCTATGATTGTTGCTTCTAAAATCATGCTTCAATGTCGGGCTCGTTCGTCATCCTCTTCCATGATTTCAAAAGAACGTTATTCGATGGCGTTCTTTGTTGGAGGATATTCTGAAGAAGAAGTCGAAGTCGTGCATTTGCGATCTTCATTGGAAGAAGTGTAAGCCTTCAAGATCTCTCCCCTTTGCCAATACATTCTGCCAAAATGAAAAATATCTAACTGTTGTAATTCACCAATTTTAATTGTTGGCACAATTTCAAGTTGGGTTAATTAATTTCATTGGTTTTCATAATAAATTAAAGGGGGGTGGCACAATTTATGTGGGGGATGTTTAAGAGGGTTCCCCACACTTATGAGGGAGTTCTAGTGGTTCAAGGGGTTTTAGGCCTCAGGTGGTCCCCACCACCATAACCTCTCAGGGAAGGTTTTAGTTCAGGTTTTCCCCACCTCCATAACCTCTCATGGAAGGTTTTAGTTCGGGTGGTCCCCACCAGTGAAATATCCACATGGGTGGTTTCAAAATAAGAATATAATGTTATGCCATTTTATTTTATTTTATTCCTTCATGAAAATCCAAAAATTATCTTTCACTCTCGACCAACTATCATGGAGGTGAAAGTCTCCATAAATGAATACTGGCACTATGAGTTCAACAATGCACTCAAATTTCAATTCTGAGACCTGATTCAAAAGATAGAAAAACCCGCTCGTACGTTTACTGAACATACCTAAATAAAAGTTCCTAAATTCATTTCAAGCACACCGTGCCTCAGAATAATGCACCGCCCATTTTCAAGGACTCCTAAAATTCCCATTTAATTAAAGAAAATAAATGGAAATTTTGTGTAATTATATAATCTCATGGGAGGATATATCAGTAGATCCATAAAGGACAACGGCTATTGGATGTTACAACATATCAGCCTTGGTGACATAGATCCATTGTTTTCATGGATTTTCGTGATATCATATATGATTTTCAATAATTTCTCATGAATTTTAAATTTTATAACAAAGCTATATTATAAGAGATCTACATTCTTCTAGAAAAAAATAATTGAGGAAAATATTAAATTACTAAATAGATGATTAATAAGAGAACATTTATTACATTATCCTATAGAAGAGAAGGGTTTGTAATCTATAGTAATTCATTTCGGATGTTATGGGGATGATTTATTATGTAGAATGGAATTTTTATAGCTCGTGCCATAGAAAAATTGAATATTCATGAAAAAAAATCCAACATAATGATATTTATACAGATGTAATAATTTTTACATTATAGTTTTGACGGTATTTTGTATTTGGTAAAAATTTGGATTAATATAATGATCATAATGTTTTAAATTATATATTAAAATGTAAGGTGTTGAATATGCACCAAATATGATGGTTTGTGAAGATTATAGTTTATGACATCTCAATACATTACCATTATCCGAATTAAAACAAGGTGTTTAATGATTTGAGTAAAAAATATCATGATACCATATTCATGATGAGGATTATAAAGGATATATATTTTTTTTAAACATGGATAACGAAATCAAAATATAATTTTAAAATAATATCTTTCAATTGAGTGTTCATCCATAAATATTTGTAATGATTAAAGTGTCACATAATACAGATATAGAGTTGAAAAAGAATATTATAAGTGTGACTTATTTTAACCATGATTTTGATGGAATTAAATGTTTCAAGAAATATGAATGTGTTCCATCTATAAAAAATTATATGATGTATTTTTAAAAAATTATATATTTATTAATTCTATATTCATCTCGAATATAGAATGGTGTATAGTGATTTGAAAGGGATATCTTCCTTGATGGCATTAAGAGAGATGAGATAGATTTTTTACCTAGATTATTTCTATGATAGAAATTTATATTTGAGAGGAAAATATATAGTAGGAAAAATATCTATTACCAATAATTTTAATGGGAAAACATCACATAGTATTTTTCATTGAACTTAAAAAAATTTCTAAATTTCGTAATGATATATGATGTGGAGTCAATCAACATAAAATGTCAAGATTTTTTAAAAACTATCAGAATATAATTATCACCGGTAAAATTTTTAGGATTTACACTAAGTATGTTGTAAGGATTCATGGAGTACCAAATTCCATTGAATCTGTTAGGGATATGAGGTTTACGTCATTGTTTTTGTGAAGTATTTTGCAATACCTTGAATCAATGTTTAGTTTTATCACAGTTTATAATCCTCATATATATGGTATATTGAAATGAAAAATTCAAACCATTGAGGATATAAAATATATTAATAATTTGGTTTCATAGGTGGTTGGGATCAACACCTTCCTCTATATGTGTTTCCTTAAAAATTACATTACACTTACTAATTTTATAGACCCTTATGAAGGCCTATATGGAACAAACTTTTAATGTATGACATGCTAAAATTAATTCATTGGAATAAATTTATTGGGACTTGAGATCAGTAATGAAATGGTAGACAAGGTTTTAAACATTTATCAATATATCATTCCAGCTCATAGTTAGTAGAAATTTTATACCAGCACCAGAATGATCTATAATTTGATATTGGTAAAAAATCATAACCTTTATATATGGAAGAAGGTTATAAGATTCCTAATTAAAGGGAAACTAATATGTAAGTATATCAATCTAATTAATTTTTTTGATTATATTTTGACCATATTTTATCGCTTGGTGCTACCAACAATCTGCTATCGAGTCCATGATGTGTTCCAAGTAAATCTATTGAAGTTGTGAATAACTAAAACTTCACATGTTTGGAACTCAAAATCCATATTGTTAGAGAAGGATAGATATTATAACAGACAACTAGGGGAGATTCTATATCATATAGATATTGATCTTTGAACAAATACCAGTCATATAATCAATGTTTTATTGTGAAACCAACACTACGAGTAAGAAATGTGCGAACATGAGGAAATAATGTGGTCTATATATCATCAATTTTTATTAAAGAAATGAATTTTAAAATAAAAATACATTATATGTTTAATATATTGGACATACACATGTTTTGTGGAAATATTTTTTTTTAATAAATTAATTTAAATTGATCGATAGTTTGACACACACCAACAGTTTTTATAAAACCACAAAAAACTATTAATATTATTAATTAAATAAGACCATTATTACCAAACCATTTAAAATGGTGTAAGGAATTTAAATTACAATATTTAAAATGTTACATATAATGGATAAATATAAAAAATCATATTGATACAATGTAATTAGTTTTTTAATAGTCCTTATATGTTTCAAAATTATTTCTCTAAAAATAGATAGTTTTCATTTCTATTTTTGAAAAAATATGAAATTATTTTTTAAGGTGAATTTTTGATAATTTTGAAACAAAAATAATTTTCTTATGAATTTTGAAAATAATTAATTTTATTTCGAAATAACATTAATGTATAAATAATTTGTAATGTTAAATAATGTTTTATTTTTTATTTGAGTGTAATGTTGGTTCAATAAAATATCCATTAATCTATTTTTTATAATTTTAATCATTGACATTTTGAAATTTGATATAACTAGCATGTAAACCATTCAATATATTCTATTCGATAACCCACATATGATTCCTGATAGTGTAATTGATTTTAAATTTTATTTTTTCATATTAGTTAATAGATTTTTAAAAATGAATTACATTTTTTCTAGCAGCGTAATCTGTAATATGTAATAATTTAAACTATGGTTTTGTCCAAAATGAACAGTGAAACCAGTAAAAATTAATTATCATAGTTAAGGTAAAAATACATTTACCATGGGTTAAAAAAGAGATAGGAGTTATAATTACCTAAAATTCTATATGTTTCCTTATTTTTCTATATAGCCACACAATATAAGCTAACTATAATTGATAATAAATTCTTGTATAATTTTATATTATAAAAATATGGCTACATATTTTTCATTTAAAAAAATACAAGTGAGTCACTAACCACACATATAATAGGATACTAACTCCCCTATAATATTCAAACAATGAAACTGATTTGGTTTAGTCAATCCAAACCATAATAACAAAAACATCATCCCAACACTCATCCTATATTCCACTTTTTAGTTATAATGTAATCCTTGGTATGTAAATTGTGAAAATTGTGTATGAAATTGCTTTCAAATACATCATTTTCCTGTATAGAGAACAACCACCACATGAACCAATGTTATTCGTTTTTCCTTTTCAATTTCTAATAGATAGTTATGATTATCGATATTAAGTAAAAATTTGATATATAAATAAAAATAATACCTCTAGATTCATCATATAATATGGTCATTATTAATTTATATTCCCTTGTATATATGATAATGTCACTCATGTGTACAACATATTACAGCCTCACGTAGAGGTGTGATTAAATTTTCACAATTGAATTATATAGAAGATAGAAAGGACAAATATAAGTGATATAAATGTGTTTATTATGATATTTATTATATATTTATATTTCTAAAAGATTATATTATATTTTATTTCTTACATTTTCACTAAATTAAAAATTATTACATCATTCATGTTTGTGAATATTACTTCCTCCCGAAAGTGAGGTCACATTATTTTTATCAAAAAAATCCATGGATGATACTTAGAAGTATCTTTATACATATAATATGTTAATTTTGATTTTTTTATCATTATTTACTGATGTGATATTACTTACATCCTTTACATAATGATCACTAAAAAATGGAAATGTTACTCATGTGTACATATGGCTTTTGTCTCTAAGATCGTAACAAAATTCATTTCTCATAAAAAATATTTCACAGTTGGGTTAAGAAGAAAATTTAATTATAAATATTACGATTATTTTATTATTATTATTATATAGATTATTGAATCAGGATAAATGTGAAAGGAATATAAATAAATAATTTATCATATAAAAAAACCTAAGTTGTAGTTTCTTAAAATGTTAATTTAATAAGGAACTGTATGTAAATGTTTGATAAAAGATCATATGAAATATATGTATTATATGAAATGGATATTAATGGTTTATAATATTTTTTATAACAAACTTATAATTATGATACATAAATTCACAATGTTTAAGATAGATGACGAAACTTAAAGTAAGGGATTCTTGTCTCACTTGTTACTTTAGTTAGACATGTTTTATATGCACCGCATATTTCATTTATGTTCTATATATAATTACCATGAAAAAAATTAATATTTTTATCATAAAAAATATTTTTTTTACATATCAATTTCAGGATCGTTATTTCATGTCGTCTATGGTTCAAATTATAAAAAATATATATATGATATTTTGGACACCGTTTTCTATCATTGTGGTGTATGTTATGATATTCATACATATTATTTCTCGAGTTTAATATATGTACCATTAGACATATAATATAATTAATATATTAATAATAATTAAATTTAATGATAAATATTAAGTTATAATTTTATGGGATATATGATTCAATGTTACCAAAGTGGTAATGATTTTATGTTACAATCTCATGATTTATCATAATTTTTTATGATTATGTTGTTGTTGATAAAATATTATTCTCTATTGATAAATGAAATAAATAGTTATATTATAATCTTTTAATTCAATATATATTCATGTAATATAGAAATTATTACACTCTTTTTTACTTAGAATATTTGATAAAAAAATTTATGAAACCTATAATTATAACTTCGTTATGTAAGAAAAAAAATTTCATTCAATACAATATTTCATAAAATAGAAGCTTCATAAATTTTTTACTATTGTAATTCGACCATTAAAATATAATATTAACATTTTGTTAAATTTTGTGAAAAAAATATTGAAAGGTATTTTTGTATCATTTTAAAAATAATTCCATATTGAAGTTTATTGAAAATTTTATGGGAATCTATTTTTAACACGTACTACGAGAATGAAAATTCCAATCGTAAAGAATATAATTTTGTTCTGGATTCACTTATATTTTATCATTGACGTTTTAAAATAATTTAATTTTCTATATAGATTATTTGTTAGAATGATTATTTCAAATAGGAAATGATATTTCACATTATTTTTTATATGATACATAAAATAAATTTTCATCTAAAATGAAATCCATTGATATTATATATTCATTAATATAAAATTTTTTAAGGAATATTATTATCATCCTTTCTATAAATGGTTTAATTTGATGATTTTATGATGTTCTTAAAACTAATTTCACTTCCAAGGGTTATACAATGATTATATTTTTATGAAAACTTATTCATTTTGTATATTTTATACTATGATGAAAATATGAAAAAAAAATTAAATATGTCACTTCTTGGTAAGATATGATATGATGAAATATTTATGAAACCCATTTAATTTCCTAGATTATAATATATTGTTATTATATTATATTATTATACCCATATATACATATTATTTAAATTATTTAATTGATTGGACCTACATCCCCTATAATACATTTGGTAAAGTTATCTATATCATGAGATAAACATGAATGGATTATTGAGTGAACCAATCATAGTAATGGAATTCTTCCACAATGATGTTATTGGTTTTGAACCACAAATACATTGATTTTTTGGTTAGTTATCCCATTCAATGATTCTATCCTAGTTAGTGAGTCTATATTTTCAATAGTAATTATTTTCTATTCTTTTTTTAATTTAAAATTCTATGCCTTTTTCCAAAATTATTCTCTCTGGTATCATGTTCATTTATTACATTAGGAGTCATGTCTTTTGAACATCCATTATTCATGACATGTTTCATGATTATGATACTTTATATGAAAGTTATAGTTTTCAAACGTTCAACTCATGTTCCCATTCTCACATGCTAACATCATTATTATACTAAAATTTATATCAAAATTTTATACACATACCAAGAATTTAAGATCTTAATTTTTAATGTTTCCTTTACATATGTTATGAATAATGGTTTTTGAGTTATTTTTTTAGTGAAGGACCCTAAGTGGGTAGATCATTATGTGATATGATAATGATATTTCGCCATATCATGATATTTTTTTTACTAGTTTCCAATGATACTACGATATAATTATCCTCAAGAATGTGTTCGTGTAATGAATGAAATATTAATCTAAAAAATATATGAAATATATATAATAAAATACAAGGTCTATAAATACCATTTTCTATATACAATTTTTTATAATAAAAATTGCAGATATCGTTGAGAAAAAATAAATAAATAACAAATATAATATTTGGAAACACCTCTCTCCTCTTCTTAAAAATACCACAAGTCAAAACCAATTATCCTAAATATTTTTTCCCTTTTATAATTAATAATCTAGGACTAGTAATATTAAACATGTCATCATACTATTTTTCTAATCAAAACAACAATTTTGTGTTCTTTAGGTAGTTTTTCAATGGTAGGACATTCAAGTGGTAATATTATCAAACTACCACAATTAAATAATTTTCCCCTTATACCTTCTTATCACATACCTCATAAAGTATGAAATAATATTTCTATTTTAATTTTTATTTTATAATATTATATTGGTAATGGAATATATACTATCCATATCCCCTTAGGTAATATTATTCCAAAAATGAATCTACATTCTTTGTTTTGAATCTTCAATAACTTCATAGATGATATGGGTTTTTCCCTTCCCACCGTTATGAATGGTATAAATTCTATTATAATTGGTAAAAATGACCGAAATATCTTTATTATTTCCATAATATTGAATAGAATTAATCTATAACATTTTGGTTGGTAAAAAATCATAAATGAAATCACATAAAAAATTTAATGTTTTTACTAAAGGAATCAACTATGTATAAAAAAAGAACAAATATTTGGTACCATTAAAATTTATCGATGTCCATCAATATCATTTCATATTACTTCTATAGGTTTATTCCCAATTTATTTGAAATTCCATAATTCAATGAAGATGATGTGTCCATGGAACCATGAAACCAATTTCCTCATAAATGAAAAATGAATATTTATATATCATTAAAATGATTGTAAATAAAAATAATAATATTGTAATAAATAAAATAATGATAGAAAATCTTTTAGATAACTAATTAATGAATTCAATTTTATTATTCTAGACATTATTATTATGTTCCAAATGATTTTAGAACATACGTTATGTGATTTCCCTAAATGACCCATTTTTATTTGGTTATTAAATATCACAATATAACATAATTAATCTATCATTTTTTATGAAATTGTTATAATATTTTTTCCTTGTATATTATTTGTATATATATAAATATATATCTTATTATCCATTCTGATGATATACCAATGTATTCCAAAAGATAATTTCTCAAAATATTTCTTTAATATAATAAATATGTTCGTTGAAATTTTAAATTTATTAATCAATTAATACAATATCCATTTAAATTAATTCATCCTAATAATTTTTTAAACAAATAAACTAATATTTTAGTTATTAACATTCTTGTATTCTTTTTGTTTTTTAATGAAAATTTAATTATTATTTTTTATCCAATATACATTTACTAATTCAATAAGACACCATTATGAAAGACCATTCATATACCAAATTCACTGCTCATTACCATGATGTTATATTCAATTGAACAACATGTTTTGGATCCTGTAAAAATTTAATTAGATATGAAAATATAGAATATCTCATTTCTTTTTCTCCTTTTAATATTTATTATGTCTCATTTGATTATGATACATCTCAATGTTATTCAATTTATTATATTCCATGTGTAATTCATATTTTTGTGTATTATGATATATTTAATTTTTTTGGACTCAATATCATCTACATGTTATGACATGTTAACCCATATATAGATCCACTATGTAGTTTAACTTTTTTGTGGGATGGAGAGCTCTATATGCCATTATGGTTTAAGAAACTCTGATTGGATTTTTTCAACCCTTTGATGTTGTATTATATAATATCCTACACTTTTACTTTTTGTAATGTTTTATTTTTATAACACATTTCCATGATTCCATGTTCTTAAGATATCATGTTCTTTAATTTATTATCCTGTGATAATATTCACGAGCCTTCTTTTTTATTTCATAATACATTTTCATACACTCCACTTATGATTTTCATCATTCAAATCACCTAACTATTATTTAACGATCACCACATTAATTTATGAATTCCAATGGTAAGCCTATTCATATTTAGGATCTCAAAGGTATTTAGGATCTCATTTTGGACATTAAAATAATTATATATAGTTTCTGTTTTATTTAATGTATTGTGAGACTTGTATTTTTTGTATTATTGGACCTTTGAACCGTCATATGTATTTATTGAATGATTACATAAAAATTTATTTATTAATATTTGTAAAATTATTGGGTCACTATAGTTTCTATAAATGAAAGTTCTAGATAATTTGGGGGCTTATTTATAGAATATATTACTGAAAAAACTAGGTGTATATCGTATATAACATATTATCTTGAAATTTTTTTCATTTATAATGTCTATTATTTCAAAAAAAAATCATTACATTATAAATATGAGAAGTATTCTTGGAACTATTAAAGTTATACATAAGGTTAATAGCACTAAAAATGTTTAATTTTGTTGTTAATCAATCAACACTTAATTCATGAAAATGCGGCCATTCTTAATACCATTTTAGAAAATCTAAAGGGATATATTTTAAATAAATAAAACACTATTTTCAATTAATTATTAATGAAAGGAAAAAATTTATATGATAGATAAAATAGTGACAATATTAAAATTCATAACCTAAATTGGAACATAATTAATCAGAATTTATGATATATTTTTTATGTATATTTCATTACGTATATTTTCATTGTTTCCTTATTTACATTATTTTTTGTTTG
Organism: Viscum album; assembly: GCA_963277665.1. Taxonomy (NCBI): domain Eukaryota; kingdom Viridiplantae; phylum Streptophyta; class Magnoliopsida; order Santalales; family Viscaceae; genus Viscum; species Viscum album. The sequence goes on from OY728122.1 coordinate 1,187,837,685, forward strand.
GAAATTATTACCCCAATTCCTTATTTTGTTATAGTATATGTTGTAATATATAATATAAAGTTAAATTATTTACACATTATTGATTCACATTACTATATTATTTTGGTTCTCTATACTTAATTTTGATCTTGAATGTTTCTTAAAACTATTCAGAGTTTTGTTAAAATCATGGGGGTCATGTGATCTGTGAGAAAAAATGATAAATTATTTCCATTAAATTATAAAAATCCCATATTATATTATTATTTATAAAACTAATATTAAATCATATAAAATATCCTTTAGTAGTCATTTCTCTATATTGGGAATTTATTGGTTATGCTTATATTAATATTACATCAAACATCGAGAGGGGGAGAACACTCATAACTTCCCAACTCGTCCTCCGGTTTTGTAATGTTCTTAGACAATTTTGAATCCCATTTGTTATATTTTTATAATTAGTTGATATTATTACCCAATATAAAATAATATATATACTAAATTATAGAGATAACATATAAAATGATCTTAAAGAAGATTACCATTTTTATGGGTTATACTTATTTAATCCCCTAAGAATTTCATTGTCTCCCTCCGGACCAGGAGGTTGATTTTTCAATTTATCTTATACATGGAACATTGCCTCGATCTATGAAACAAAAAAAATCCCCTTTGTTTTTTTTTTTGTAATAATAGAACCTCAATTTATATATAAACTTTGAAAATGGTTTTAAATTATAGAGTGTTAAATTGTTTTCGGAATCATTAATCAACATCTTGATGAAGTATTGGTAAATTAACTTATTAATTAATTACCATGATATAAAGAAATGAAATTAAATAATAAGTATCCACTACATATTTATATAACTTCTTTGATATAAATTTAAGGTCCCATATTTTCCCTAAAATCGACCTTCAGTCTTTGAAGCCTCTAATTAAAGGTGAATTTGGAAGGTATTCCCATCTCACCCTTTGGAGAAGGAATGGATACTTTGTGTTATTAGAAATATCCTTTAGAATAACTAATTATCCTTAATTAAATAGTTAATTAATGAATATAGTAATTAAATATTACATCAAAAAAATATTATTCATTATTAATGATAATATAATTTTCTTTATAATCCAGGAGGAGTATAAGATACATTTGAATAATATGTTATTTATATTGAGAACTGAGATGTTTTCAAAAATGATTAATAAATGTGATTTGGATATGGATTCATTATCATTATTAGGGAATTATATAACCAATTATAGCATTTCTATAGACCCTTTTATGAAATTGAAAATTGATGATTGTCCTAGACAAACATTTAAAACTGAAAATCATTATATCTTTGGAATAGATAGGTATTTCACTATAATTCATAGAATAATATTACTATTTTGAAACCATCTAACCAAGAAGAAATCAATTGGAGTAATATTTTTATAAAAATAAATATGATGTGATGATAATGGAATTTAAAAATATGGATATTACTACACATTTCTTCACAAATCCAACATGTAGGTTTCTTTACATGGAAATTTGTGATTATTCATTGATGTGATCCTGATTTTTACTAACTAAAAATGATTAATTTAATGCCTATTCATATAGGTAGTTGAAATCCCAGGGGAAGAACTATCAAACACCTGATCTGGATTTTCTTACAGAGATCTTGGCACCGAAAAACCATCAGCAACATTTTTTTTGGGAAAAGTTTTAAATATATATGAATCATAAGTGCCTAAATTGTATATTGACATATTAGGATATTAAAATGAAAAAATATAGATTTTTAGAGCTAATCATGGTTGATGATAGTTCAATTTTCAACTACCCTATGAAAATTAGGTAGTAGATTCTCTATTTAGAAATGATATGAAATCATTATCAATGATGAGAATAAGTAGGATCCCATCTACTAAGACTTAAAAATAAATTACATGGGTATCATAAATTATGTAACATAGTTATTTAATTTTCAATTTATTTATCAACTACTCATGTAAGAGGTGATAATGGATTCTATATGGGATTATATAGAAATATTGAAGATTGTGGATTCTGTATGAAAAAGGAAATAGTTATAGTTGAATGGATGAAGAAATTTTTTTAATATTTGGGTCATTTTTATATACACCATCATATCCTATTAAAATTAATATTTTTATAATGATACAAATATCTCAACCTTCTTCATCAACCTGACTAGAATGCTGATGTATCAATATCTCTTTGAGCATAAATAGTGGGACAATATGGGCAAGGGGAACATGGATATATATCTATATTTCGGGTATATTTACAATTGAAGGCTACAAGGAAATAGTATATTCCAGTAATGTAACCATTACCCATACATTCATTGAAATGAGAAATATCATATCGGTATTTTGTCACTAAACATCTAGAGATGTCGAAGGGAACTAATGTTATATGTTATATGGTATACCCTCATACAAATACTACTAATTTCATCAATATTTGATTGAATTCTCACTCAAACAACAATCAAGGAAATACATCATAGAAGTGGTGTGGGTTCATGGAATACCATTATATATTTCATCTGATTCAAATCCAATATTTAACTCCAGGTTCAAGAATATTCTCTAGTATTTTCTAAATAATTAATTTAAATTGCATACAAAATATAACCATGAAACTAAAGGACAATTTTACTAGGAAATCCAAAAACATCAATACCTTTTATGATCATATTGGATTTACATCAATGGAGAATATGTTACATGTGTTTCTATGGTAAATATATCTCCTAATAATAACTTCTTCCTAGAAATCCAAATAGTTGCATATGACTCTAATTATTGGATGAGATGAAGAGAAAAAACATTGGTTAAATATGGAGTATTTTTTAAGATTATTCCATGTATTATTTTAGGTTATTATATAGAGTTATATTAGTAGAGTACTTGAGACGGCATGAGATTCTATTGCCCGGTTTGAATAGAATAATTGATTGAATTATACTAATTATATGAAATAGCATTTGTATGATGTTTCATAAAAAATGGAATAACATAAAAATGAGTTCTATGATAAAAATATGAGGGAATCATTGAGTTCAGAAAACTTGGTTTATATTAAGTGTTACATAGTTTTAGTCATTGTGGGTTGTTCATTGAAAATTCATCACAGGCGCGAAAATTAAAAAAATAAATAAAACCAATTATTTTATTTTAAAATATTAACACAGTGAATGCTTAGTATATAAACTTACTATTATGTCATAATTAAAGGGTTACACAATTAATGCTAGAGTCATTTTACAACACATATAGAGACCATTGTGGAATTCTCTTAGGTGAACGGAAATGAGAATGTGAATATATAATATACACACACAAAAAACGAAAGATCCCACTAAAGAACATGTGAAAGAATTGTTTTTCATCAATGATCAAACCAAATATATGTAGGGAATGTTTTTTATTTGATTCCCCCATATTCATGATTTCTAAAATGATCGTGAGATAATAATAAAAATTATTTATCCACAGTTTTATAATAATATATATAGAGATTATTTTTAAGGGGTTTGTGCGGATAATATTTGTAAGATTTGATTATTTCAATTTTCATTATAATGGAGATGCATCACATTCACCATTAAAATTTATATAGGCTTGCTCCTATAATATTTTTTGTTGATCCATGTGTTAATTATTCATCTCATGCATTCATTTTTTGGACCAATGCTCCAAATATCCAGATAAACTGATCATTTTTAATCATTTCTTAGGGAAATGATCCAACACCCTAGATCTCATATTTTCATGTCATGATGGAGGATAGAAGATAGATATGTAGGGATTCAAATGATTGAGAATACCATATTTCTTGTTTATCAGTGTTCTTCGGTGTACAATGAATAGTAATGCATTGATTCTTTTTCTGAAAAGATCTAACAGTGGAATGCATTATTTGTCAATGGTGAGGCATGGATGAGTTGAGATATTTTAATTTTTGGGAATGGACATCCATATAGAAGGACAAAGGAACTAGATCAAACCTAGGAGTCGATCTGGTATTCTAAAAAATCCAATTATACATGATGTGTATGTCATATCTACACACTGTGTAGTGTCCCCTATGTAGTGTCCTAGGTTTTGGGATATTGATAAATATCACACAATGTGTGACCCATATCACATGGTGTGTGGTTTACCTTAGGTGAAATAACATTTACTCCACTATATGGACATGGGTTATAATGAGTGCATGGGCTAAGCCGTCTATGGGAAAATGGGGTGACTACATTTGTATTCTACATACCATGTAGAACAACATGGAAACCACTTGATGATATGGTTAATTTACATGGGTAGGACTCGAGGTCATAGGAAACTGCATCTGAACCCTACTACATGTTTTTTATTCTTGTGTTCATGTATTATATCACTTTTACTTATAATCATTGATAAAATCCCTTAGGTCTCTTTCCTATTATCATTTCCTTGATGGATCGTGCAGAATCATCTCAAACTCCAAAGAATATGATCTATTTTGTAAGACTTCGTCAATAGACTCACTTGAATCACTTCAAGTGGTCTATAGTGAGATACTATATTCATATTTGTTCCCTAGGTAGAGCTCATGGAATCAATGTGACCAATAGTACAGGTTTGTTGATCCTCTACATAGATGGTTAATCCATGATGAGTTATTTGTATAACCCCAGGTCCCTGTTCATGATCCTCAAATCTATATCATATTATCCTTATAAAATCAGTGTATTCAATCTCATTATGATACCCAATGAGATGTATCTCTTGGATAGACATCATTATTTCCATAAGACTACAGATTCTATTCTCCTGAATGAGTGTTTTGCAGAAGCATCGAGCTAGAATCCTAGGATGTTATACTATGATGATGAATTACCTCTATACTGTGTGTCTTTTTTGAGTGTATCTATATATTATTATAATATTTTGTTTAGAAACATACTTTTGTAGAGATAACTGTATTTATTTTTTGGTGCAATTTCGTGTTTCGAGGTTTCTTACTTGCTATTATAAGACTCACCCAACACGGTATTTTCCAGTATGTTTCGTATCATGTGTAGATGATTGAATTTTGGACATTTTCCTATATAGACATGGACCATATAGTGCTCAGTGATACCAAAAAGACATATTTCTGTTCTGATGTCTTTTTGAACGTAGTCCCATTGATCACCATCAGGTTGGACTTTTGTTTTCATAGTCTTTCAGGTGGGATTGTGTTTAAACCCATTTACATTACCTTACGTTATGTCTTACTCTAGTTAGAAGATTTAGATGTATGAATTAAAGTTTGTTGAGATTTTATTTATAATTCATCATTTTGTGGGCATGGAGATGATTTTGAATATTAGTACATAGGATAAGGCTTCTAGTATAAGTGATATTCCTTCTTGGTGATAGTCTCTAGTCCCTGGACTGTTGTAGGTGGTCTTGCGTGTTGCAGAATTAGCCCCACTAGGACGGACCATGATAGATTGTTATAGAGAATGTCAATTTTAATTTATGACTTTGATTTTGAGATATTTCTTTAGGGAAATAATGTTATGTGTTTTGAGTTCGCAATTCTCTCTAGATACTACAATGATCATGCGGTGGCCAATATATCCATACTACATGAGTATGATCACATGATTTTTAACTCAGTACATGAGATCATTTTTTTCATGGAAGAAATGGTACATGCGCCATATATTACTGGGTTTTGGATTCCATTTCTGTACGTATGCATCTCTCATGATATAAACATTATCAATGGTACATCATTTTTATTTTATGATTCCTCTGTAATTTATACCTGTTAGGATTTATTATTTGAATTTTGAGGATTATTCACAATGTTATATTGAATCAATAGAGGGACCCCTTACCAATATGTTACCAAGAATTTGTGAAAATTTTATACCACCACATGTGGAGCATCATGTTGTAAACAAAACTCTAGTGAAACAATGTTGTAGGATGGGAATTCTTAAATATTTTCATTGAAAGAAAAAATATATTTTCTATGGAGAGCATGACCCGCATGAAGTAGAGAACATCCTTGAGCTTGTGAACATTGTTTTCAGTTTAGTCAGGATTGTAACAGATAAGATGGTGGGAATAGTGGTGATCCTTTTTCATGTATTAGAAAGGATATGGAAGGGTTTGATTACATATTATTATTATTATGTTATTCTTTTTTGATACATTTTGAGAACCTTTTCAGAGAGGAATTTTAAGAATCTATGCTATGGGATTTACATATCTCTAAGCATCTGCATCATTAACAGGGAAATATTATAGTAGTTGAGTATTCATCGAGGTTCACCAACTCTCTAGGTGCTTGACAGATATGGTTCTATATTTATCCTTTTGGGATAGGATATTCTAGAGAATCAGATTATAGAAATATGAGGAAGTGTTATCCCACTAAGAATTCCTTCATATGATAGGGTGATATAGGTTGATTGGGTGGTTGAGTGTTTCTTGGGAGAGAAGATATATTCGGTAGTAGTAAAAAATTGTAAAGAAGGAGAATATAACTCTACAATATAGAGATGAAATTTGTTTCAAGGACTTGTTATTGTGATAAATTTTAGGATAAGGTCCCATTACAGAGGATCTATTGTTTAGAGTGATCAAGATGGGTCTAGCCAGCCTAGAGAGAGGTAGTTCTACCAATGTGATGGAAGGGGAAATATAAATTGATATTTTTAGTCCCACTATCGATCAGAAAGGGAGACTATGGATGGGCCAACGAGGTAGATAAATCAACCAAATAATGCAGAGTTATATTGTGGAAGATGGGGATACAGAGATGGGAGAGCATCAGGACGTGATCTATTTTTTGACTAGCTACCACCACTACCCTTAGGTGGTCCACAACATTCTTAGGGAGCTAGAGGATAGGAGTGGGGTCAATTGCAATCAATCATAGTTTAAACCCTTGAGGTTTAGGAATGACTCGAGGTACGATCTATGACTTTTCAACCATTGATGGAATATTGATAGTCAGATGTTATAGTCATTTAATTCTTTCTGGAAACCTTGTCCAAGACATAGTGATTCATGTTGAACCTGTTCTTTATCCCTTATACTTTAAAACAGTAATTAAGAAAGACTATGTGGTCACACACGTGTGAAAATAGCGTAACTAAACTCTTGGAGGTGATAGTTTCTCTTTGAAACTCATGGATGCATCATCGAGGTGTAACAGTCTCATTCTTTATATGGGTTGGTTATCTACAGTTCATGCCTAGATTGAATGTTTTTTTTGTGAATGTTGTGGTGTGTCTATAGTGATGGAACTAATTTATTCATTTATAGGTATAATGAAAATAATTCAATGTAGGATGGACTCATGAATACGTCGATGGGACCGATTACTCATTAGTTAGATACACTATCCTTTAGTGTAGTGGATGTTTTTTGTTCGCGATTTCCTAAAGTATGGTGGAGTATGAGGATTTCTTCTCTGATGATTTTTCTGTTTAACTCCCTATTGATATATGGACTTCTACTATGATACTCACTTTGGGAAATCACAGATATTTATGCCAACATATCTGTTGGCTTGTACAATGCTTCGCAAGCTGAGGGTATAGTTGTAGGACTTATAGAGGAATGGATTTATGAGACCTTGTGTTTCATCCTAGGAATCCTTGTCATTGTTTTACAAGATGGTAGATGGGTGTTTGAGGCCATGTGTAGACTAATGTCACATAAACATGGTGACCGTGAAGAAAAATTATCCTCTACCGAGGATCAATAACCCTTTTGATTAGTTGAGAGGTTAAAATGGTTCTCGATTGTTTACCTTGGATCTGGCTGTCACCCATTGTGAGTACATTATGTAGTTATAAATAAAACATCATTTTGATGATTCTATAGTCACTATGAGTATATGGTGATTCCATTATGTGTGAAAAACACCTAGTAGTTATCATGGGACTCATGAAACATATATTTTAGCCAACATTAGTGTGGTGTGTTGTATTCTTCAACAATGATATCCTTGTGTAATCAGTATTTTAGGTGGAGAAGACGAGTCACATGAAGATAGATATAGACATACTTCATGATCACCAACTTTTTTGGAAAATATCTATTATTAGATGTTCTAGTTTTATATGGTCCACATTCTGGGACACGTTATGTCCATATATGGAGTGGTAGTGGACCTAGTCCTGACTGTGAAAATGAACGAAATGGATCCACCTATATCTATGAAAGAGTTATGGGAGTTCCTTGGGTTCAAAGACTTTTTCAGAGATTCATACTAAATTTATCCATGATATTTTCACCCATTATATATTTTACTCAGAAGTGAAAACATTTTTGGGGAAAAATATGTACAAACATAATATTTTATAGTTAAAGAAATGAATGATTAGTGATCGTATTTGATATTCTTGGGGGAGCTCGTCAAGTACATAGTGTTATATAATGAATCATGGATATACATTGGTTGTGTTCTGTTTCATATTTAACATGTGATTAAATATGGTTCATGCTTGTTCTGAGCACATTCCCATAACTATGCAACCCATGATATTGATTTACAAGTTGTAGTCTTCAATTAGAATATCTGGTGACACTTCTTGATGGGTGAGTAATTTTTTTTAATTACTTGTATCACATGTTTGGAAAGTATATCTTCCCTTTAATGGATATAATTCTCAGAAAAAAGTGATGAATAGATTTCCTCTAGTATTATGACTTTGATATTTTCTACACTCCATGGAAGGGGATTGTGGTATTAAATTCTCTAAGAATGAGATATTCTTTGTATATGTAGAATGATAAGTTAGAGTAGTTGGCTTCATTGATGTTATCCATTATTTTTTTACATTGAGAATCATACCTCATGTTGGTGGTTGTTACTCATAAACTCTCATATAGTGTCAGGGGGAACATCTCGGGGATACCGACTGTGAGATCTAACATACTCAAATACTGACTAGACAACCACCTAATGAATTTTATAAAGGTGGGATCTTTTTTTTTATTTTCACAGGGTGAAAAATTGTACTATAGATGTTTGGTGAGGATTTTCTAATGGAGATTCATAAATCACTATTGGTAATATATCTATATGTCGCAATGATATTCTTGGACAACCATTTTCTATTTGTTTCTATTGATAAAGAATGGAGTTACTGTGTTTGTCTCTCTATGCCTTTCCGGTAATAAATTGAAGAATAATCACAATCATCTAATTGTTTTGAATATAAATTATGAGGCTCCAGAATGGATGTCGAATGGGATATCAATGGACATCATGATGGTCTTACAACCAACATCTAGATTACATGATTACATATGGGTGATCGTAGACTGACTCACTATATTGGTCCAATTCCAATAAATTTGGGAGTAGTGTTTAATAGAGATATTTGGATGACTTTACATTCAATAATATATTTGGACTCATTGGAGTACCATTGAAAATTATTTCTACCAGTGATGGTATGTTCATACCATTGATGTGGATGGAATTACAAGATTCATTTGGTACCTAGTATGTCTTGAGAAAAACATTTCACCCCCAAACAAATTAAAGGGTTGAATGGATTTTTCATGTTCTAGAGGACATATTGAAATAATTAATGATAGTATTTGTAAATAGAATGGAGGATCATCTGTCATATGTGGTGTTTTCATACAATAATATCTACCATTCCACAATTTTTATGGTAATATTCCAATATCTATATAGAAGAAGTTATAGGTTACAATTTTTTTATACTAACATAGAATTACCTGGGATCCTGGTACTAGAGTTGGTGCCTAATACAATAGAGGAGGTTCAAATCATCCCAGATTGGATGAAATCTACACATATCCTTAATACGTCTTTTTCTAATAGATGAATGATGTTATTGATTTTGACGAGGGAGACCATTTTTTCCTAAGTATTTCACCTCAATGTTGATTAAAGTTATTTGGGCATACCATCATTAAATCTATATCGTTCATTGGACCATTAAAGATACTATGTGGAGTTGGAGAGGTGGAATGAAACTTATCACAACCTTTTTAGTTTCACATTGTACACAATGTCTTCCCCATGTCATAGTTGAGGAGTTATGATCATGACCAATCATAGGTTATGAACTATGGGGAAATGGACATGAAGGATGGAGAGAATATGGTTTAGTACCTTGTGGGGATCAACGATATGTTGTACAAGTTCCTCTATGGGAAATCAATTCATTTTCTTTGTGTCATGTTGATGTACTTGAGTCTCTTGGAGAGAACATGGATGTAGGAGGATCATATTTTTTATCAATACCCAATTCATTTTGATTTCCCATTTTTTGGCTATCTAAGGACATAAATCCCCAAGGCGGGGAATGTTAAATGTCACATATTTTTTCATGTATTATTTAAGGATATCACAGTGATTACATTTGTGACCTGGCAGTTAGGGAGTATGAGATTTTGAGGCATGATTTTTCCAAAATTAATTATTTAATTTTTTTAATTATATTAAATAACACACACTCATAGTTTTCCATAGAAAAGTAGAATAAATTCTAAACGACTATCTGAATCAAAAATATGATGGCATAATTGAGGTTAGAATTTGAGTTTTATTGTAGGCATGAATAAAAATTATTTGGTGTATCTCTTTCATATAAAATTTGATTCTAGGGTGGAAATGAAAATAATAATTTAAATAAATTATTTTTTTCAAAATCATGATGCAACCACTATATAGATATTAAAAATAATATTCTGTTAGAATTATATAGTTGGATACACCTTGGAAACATTTTAGAACCCTTGGAGTTGCATTTGGAGAATTATATTAGGAGAAAAATTAAGATATCATGTATTGATGATTGACACACATCGGATTCGAAGGATCTCACCAACAAACACGACAAAACATCATTCATTTTTTAGTGATTGGTCCAAATAGATTTAGGGAACGTGATTTGATTTTAATACATATAATTCGACATTTCAAATATAAAAATGAGTAAATAATGAAACTATTGATGCATTGTTTAATAATTATGTTGGATGTGTTTATTTTTTTTGGAATTTGAAATGGTGAATATATTTTTTATTTTATTATTTTGATTTTTTTCTAAAAAACATGGGTCAATAATAACATGAAAATTGATCATGATTCTATCCTCTAATATATTATTTTTATTTTTCCCCTCATCCATCATTCATCACGATCCTTCATTATTTTCATTGTGCCTCGACTTATCCTGATCGATTGATCACTGAACCAACATTTCATTATTAAATTATTTGATATTGTATGTCATTGAATGTCATGGAATGGAAGAGGTGAAGTAATGGAGATGGTTTAATTCAGAAAATTGATGATACTCGATTTCACATTCTTCAAAATTCATTGTAACACAACAAAAAATGAATAATAGGTCCATTTTCAAATATGATCTAATGGTGGAATGTGTTATTCATCGATGGTGAGGCTTGGGCATGTTTTGATCTTAGATTTTTTGGTGAAATGGTGGAGAGATCGATTTATGGTGGAATAACATTGAAGATAAGTGAAGATATGATATTTTTTCAATAACCATTGTTACACATATTGTATATAATATCTACACACTATGTGGGGCCATCGTTTCAGTGGATTGTGTTTCAATAGAATGTCATGTATCACATAGTGTGTAACTCCTATGACAATGAATGTGGTCCCTCCTCTACGACTCCATATGTACTCAACTATATATACATTGGTTGGACCAACTACAAATAATAAGTCATGTACTGGAATATGGGTTAACTAAAAACTAAGTATACACACCCAGTAATAATACATTAAAATTTCCTGATGACATGGTCCATTTACACAGGCTGAACATGGAGACAAGGGAAACTATGTATGACACCATACTGCATGACACATATTATTTTATTCATGCATTGGACCACATTTCTATTGTATCATGGAAATTATTTGTTAGGGTTTATTCCCATTATCCATTACATGAATATAATTATGGAATCATTTCAAACTCATATGACAATTATCTAAATAGAAAGACATCATGGATAGAGTCATTGGAATCAAACCCAAGGGCCGAGAGTGAGATCCTTTATTCATTTTCATTCCCTACCTAGATTTTACAATTTTTACATGACCAACAATATACAGATGTCGATCATATACATATTTTTTTAATCTATGTTACATTTTTGTTTTCACCCAATAGTCTTTCAGTGATCCTCATATGAGTTTCATATTCACCTAGGACTATCATCATGTTATTTCACAAGATGATATATGGAGAGAAATACATCTCATATGGACGTCATCAGTGCTATTAGACTCATGATTTTGTTCTCCAAGATGAGTTACTTGTGGAATCATCATGATTGAATCTTATTCTAGTATAATATGGTGGTGACTAACCTCTAAACCATGTTATTTTGATGATTATATCTGTGTATTCTTGTTAAATGTTATGTATATAGACACCTATGTATAATTGACTATATTTCATTTGTTTTATGATTTGGTGTTGAAAGGTGCCCTAGTGGGTATTGTTATACTCACCACTACTTGGGATTTTCCCTCACATGTCATGACATTTTCATACAATAATACTTTCCACTAGGTCAATGGAATATCAAGAATGGACTATTCATATTGAGATAGAACAAACCATCATTTGTTAATAAGGTTTTTTAGCAGTCTTAGCACATAAATTCAAGTAGAAATTTTTTTTAGAATCGTTGTGGTGGGATTTTAGTTTTCCTTCATTACTTTCCTTTACATCATAACATACTCTACTAACTGTATTTAGATATATTCATGAAGGGATATTCATTTTTTTATATTTTATCATTTTATATGCATGGATATGTGTGTGTGTGTGTCTTTGAATAGGTACGTATGTTTAGTCCTACAATGCTAGTGAGATTTCGTCTTATCACAAGTCCTCATCCCCTAGCGTATTGGAGGTAAGCATGACGAGTAATGGAATGGGTACCACTAGGATTTTTAGGGACATATGATAGTGAATGTATGTTGTGGTATCCTATAATGATAAATTAAATTTTAAAAATGTTCAAGAACATTAATAAAATAATTAGGGGTGCTTAGGGAAACATAAGATTTATTCATAGAAGCATTGAAGAGATTTGGAATATAAGGTTGGAGTTAATTTATTCATGTACATTAATCTAGGGAAGTGAGTCAAGATACATTTGGATAAAGGGAACGATAATAACAATGTGTATTCATTCATTTGAGAATACTAATATAATATGATATATGTAATATTAATTATAACACCCTCTAATTTTTCATGAAGGTAAATATATATTTATTGAGTCCATATTTAACATGTATATAACATATCCCTAAAATTAATTAAATTCCCAGTTCGAGTAACTGGTAAATTATATCTTATATAAGGAGAAAAAGATGGATATCCTTGATCATAAATATAATTTTCTATACAATATGACAACTCACCACATCAATATACTATATTAATAATTAAAATAGTAATAGGAGACAAGGGAACCAGAGGAATCAATGATGCATAAGTACCCTCAATTGATTTCATAATAGAACATAAAATTAAATTTCAAGTGAAAATATTATTAATGTTGTATGAATATAAGATCCCATAATTTTATCAAAGTAATTTAACATCTAAAAATATAATTTAATTATTATTAGTATTATAATATTATATAATGTACACATACTACATAATAAAACCAAAAACATTTTATTTTAGTAATTTTAACACTAAAATTATAGAATAAATATTGGAAATATGTATTGAATGTATTAGAGTTATAAAATAATTGATAAGAAGATAATAAGAATATTAAAATATGGACCTTAAAAATCCCAGGATAACAGTACTCATGAAAACACATTAGAAATGATGCAAAATGTCTTACTAAAATATAAACATTGAAAATAAAAATATAAATCCTTGAGAGAAAATTGAATTTAATTAATAATTAATGTAATCTAATAAAATTATAGATTATATTGAATCCATCTAACCATTAAAAATATAAATGTTTGAATATAAATAATATCATTATAATAGAAATTTTAAATATAGTATAGTAACCCAATACTATGAATACTAAGAAGACAATTGGATTTGTAATATAATAATTTTGAATATCTACCTAAACATTACAATATAATCCACACCGATGTATATGTGAAATCATATATAGGTTTCATATAAAATTAAACTAAGAGAAAATTATAATTTTTTACATGTAAATAATTTTTCTACATTATAAAATAAGTGTATATATTTTTTTAATTCAAAAATGATTTATTTTATTTTTGATAAAATAATATAAAAATTTTCTAAATATTTTATTTTCAAAAATTTGTTTTATAAATTTATATTATATTTTATTGTAATGATAATATATTTTCATGGGACATTATGTTATTTTTCAAATAATAAAAAAAGAAGACAATATTCAAAATTATTATTTAAAAAAATTAACTAATATTAAATATATGAAACATAGAATATAAAGACTCAGCATTATTACAATACTTAATCTTGAATTTATTGAAGAAATCACATCCTTACACACTGATTATATTTTCATGTTTAATGATATAGATAATTGGGACATAATAAATTCATATCACAACACATTAATATAGAGTGGATACAATAAAATCAGTACTCATTTCTTTCAAAATGTAAAACACTCAAATATAAAACGATTTTCATTGAAAATTATCCAATCACTTAACATAGCTTCCTTTTTCGTCTAAATCATCCTTATAAACTTTGAAAATATTTTAAAAACTAGGGATGAGATAAAAAATCTCTTTAAGGGATATGAAAAATAGGAAATTGCATATTAGGCCATGAAGACCTGTAACATATGAAACAATTTTCAACGACATACTTGGTACCCATATATACTTTAGCTGTGAAATATGAGATTTCCAAAAGATCCCCACAAAACATAAGAACATAAACAGAACCCTAAATTTATCTTGGGGCATTACTTACACAATCTTGTAACCCATTTAGCTACATTATAATTTGTAACCCTCATGACCACATTACAATTTGTGTAACCATTGTAGAAACATTTGTAGTAACTATATGGTTGACCTCCAACATACACATACTCAATGCATTTTAGGGAAATATAGGTACCACCCTTCATCCTAAATAGTGACCAAGAACCAGAACACAATCATATAACATGACTAATTTCATAAAAACAATACTGTTTAATTTCATAAAATATAATTTTAAAAGAGGATTTTAAATGAAAATCCCCATAGAAATATCATATAATTTAATTGAGACATAATAGAGTGTATGGAATATGTATAAAAAATTTAAATAAACATTATTTAATGTCATATAAACAAAACCATCACACAAAAAATTCTAATACCACATAAATATCAAAGTAGAAGGTCAAACCAATGAATGGAAATCAGTATAACAATTTCCTTTACTAGAGTTTGTCTAACTTCAAAATCATTTAATCCTCTTGTATAATGGTTAAGAGGGTCTTATTAATATTTTAACAAAACATTTACTTCTTTATAAGACCTTATATGATCATTTCATTACATAATTTCAAATTTAAATTGTGATTATTTTGTTCCTTGCTTTGTTTTGGTTGTGTTCATTACATCATTTCCATGATCAGGTCATTATATATAATCTTGTCGTTTGGGAGTGAAACTACAGAATTGGAATGGAATATTATTTAAATATTTCAAGAAAAATAAATTATAAAATTTATAATTTTGAGTTCTATAAATAGGATTTTTCATGGGTTAAATCATTATTGATATTTTTTTAGGTTTTTTTGATGAATCTTTAATTGCAATGAAATCATTTTTTTATAAATTTAAAAATTGTGTTTAAAATGTTTTCAGAAAATTATATATAATATAATCCATAAATTAAAATCTAGTTCCACCCTGAAAATGGTTTCCTGACCACTCTTGAAGGAATTAAAAGATATTAAAATCACATCATCCACAATATTGATAATTCGACTCATCACAGATGGTGTTTTATTTTATTAAATAACTGGAAGAGGAGAAGAAATGTAATGGTGAGTATTAGAAAATTATGATGAAATCCAGAATATATAAAATACTAGATCATTCACGCATATTGGTTAAGGGGAGGTGATGAAATAAAAAGAGAATATGGTAATCATGAAGTAAAAAAAGTTGAGAATTCCCTTACGAAAATTTGGCAGCCTAACAGTATCACTTAAAATTTCATAAACTATTTTCATGAGAGAAAATTGGTATCTATTAATTATGACATAATATTTGATGTAAATGGAATATATAATGATATATCACACCATAGTCCAATGAAAATTAAAAATAATTACATAAAATGAAATAAAAGAATGAAAGTGAAAGAATATATTTACCACTAGATCTCTCTTCCTTGAGGTCCTTCTTATAGCCTTTGGTTTTGGTCTTTAGGTGAGACCAAAAGATCTATGACGTGGGGAATATCATTGGGTGGAGTATTGGGTAGAATGTAGTTAAGCCTCAAGTCTTGAGAGGTGTGGGAGGAAGTGGGAAATGAAGGTGGAATTTATAGTGGGGAGAGGAGGTATTTTTTATTTTTTTAATCATTATTATAATATTTCTCTCAAGACTGTGAAAAATAATAATTGATGGGACTCCAAATAGTAATAATGGAATTTTAGTTTTAACCATGTGGTCTTACATCACTTTTGATGTCATAAATAGTGTATATGACTGATAATTTGAATATACTGTATTTTAAAGTATTTCACTATTCATCAAAAATTCAAGAATTTCAGAAAAATCCCAAAAATTCACCATTACCATTTTCCATGTGTAGAATTCAAAATTGAACTCTATTTTTTGAAAATAATTTTCTATATATTATTAATTTTATTTTTAAATAAAGTCATACTTTATTCAAAAATTAAAAATTTTAAAACTTTAACTGCCTTTATATCATAATGAAAAACTAATCAAGATTTCATTATCTTAAATCCTTAATAAAATAAAATAATAATAAAATTTAATATTCATTAGGGTCATATTACTATTCTAATTAATATTAATAAGAGTATACTATTTTTCATCAAAAACTAAGTAGGTTCCATCAGACTCTAAATAACATACTGAACACAATTGTAGATGATAGTTTTTCAAAATTCAAAACATAGAAGAAGAAAAATTATGTATAATGGATAGTTATGAATTTATATATAAAACAAAGATTCATGCATTTAAATTTATTTTTAATAACCATAGGGTGTTACATTATACCCACCTTCTAGAAATTGTTTCCTCGCAATTTTATTTACTTACAAAACAAGTAAGGGTGCTTTTCCCTCATATGATTTTTAGACTCCCATGTTGATTCTTCAACCATGTGGTTTCTCCAGAAAACATTTACCTAATGGATTACCTTATTTTGGAATACAAGTTCCCTTCGATAAAAAAAATATGAAATGGTTCCTCTTCATATGAAATGCTCTCTTCCACCAGAACTGCTTCTGGACTCAAGACATAAGACGTATCTGGAATATACATCCCCATCATCTAAACATGAAAAAAATTATGTACCTAAGAAAAAATTTAAAGAAAATATACATGGTATGAAATCGGTCCAATATTCCATATGTTTTCAAAATGATTGATCAAATGCGGACTTAGCATTCCATTCATACAAAAACACAACAAAATTTTCCAATGAGTGATTTTTAGGAAAACATGGTCACTTACCTCAAGTGAGGAGACTTTCATTATAATATCTTTAAAACTTTTCTACCTACTCTAAGTTGTACTCATATCCTCCTAGACCATCATTAATTTCTCAGCAACTTCCTCTACTAATTCTGGCCCCATCAACATTCATTCACTGACTTCATCCAAAAATGATGGTGTTGGAAACCACATCCAATACAATCCCTCAAAAGGCTCCATATGTATACTGGAATAAAAAATATTATTATAAGAAAACTTGGCTAAAGTCTCCTTCAAATCCCATCATCATTTTTAGTCTGTTGAACAAGCTGAAAACATCTCCTCCAATGACTGAATCGTTCGTTCTAACTTCCCATTTGATTGAGGATGAATAGATGTACTAATTTTTAATTTGGTGTACAAAAACTTATGAATCCCCTTCCAAAATATTGAACTGAATATCAGATCCTGATGAGATAAAATGGAATGAGGAACTCAATGTAACTATATAATCTCTTAGAGGAATAATCGAGAATTCTGTCCAAAGGCATTTTATCTTGAATAGAATGAAAATGGGCATATATTTAGCCTGTCAACAATAACTAAAATCGCATTGTTACCTTGAGAATTATTAGTTTGTCCCATCAAAATTTACATGGATACATTCTCTCATTTCCACTTGGGCACTGGAAAAGGTTGAATCATTGCCTTTGGTAACATCCACTCATCTTTACACTGTTGACATGTCAAACATTTCATGTAAAATTTTGCAATATCCCATTTCATTTCGTCCAACCAGTAATACTCCCGAAAGTCATCGTACATCTTATTACTAACTAGATAAACAGAAAATGGAGAACTATCTAGTTCACACAACAATTATTTCATCAACTGGGAAACACTAAGAACATAAAACATTTTTTCAAATCAAAACACACAAACATCATCAATGATAAATTCTGGAAACCTAACTATTTTAAAAAATTCTACCTTTTTCTATTCATCATGGTCTTCCTTCTACGCTTTCATAATTCTGTCTGATAATGACGATTACACTAAAACATAGAACAAAAAATAGGTATTTCTTATATAAATAACATCTAAGCAAAAATTCATCAATTCATTAACCATGGGATCATGTTCCAAATGTAACATGGTTAATGATGCATTATGTTTTCTACTCATCGAATCTGCCACATTGTTTGCTTTTCTTGGATGGTAATTGATCGTGCAATAATAATCCATTATTAGTTCAAGACATCTTCTCTACCTCATAATCAATTCCTTCTATGTGAATACATACATTATACTTTTATGGTCAATATATATTTGACAGTTGTCCCTATATAAATGATGCCTCCAAATTATCATAGAATATACCACAACTACCAATTCCAAATCATGTATGGGATTATTTAACTCATGTGGTTTTTGGTTTCATGAATCATAAAAAATTACCTAATCATTCTGCATCAAAAAAATCCACATCCCTTCAAAGAAACATCACTATAGATATAAAACTCACCATTTCAGAATGTCAAGGAAAAAATCGAATCATTCACCAATATCTTCTTCAATTCCTGAAAACAAACATCACATTCTTATGTCCAAATAAATGTAACCCATTTTCGGGTTAACATAGTAAACAGGAAAGACAAACATGAAATTTTTTATCAAACAGTCAGTAATAACCTGCTAATCCAATAAAACCTCGAATATTTGTTACATTTTCGGATCTTTTCATTCATCAACCACATTTATTTTGACATGACCAACTGTTATTGAATCCAAATTTCTAATGTTTCCAAAAAAAAGAATTATGTTTCAAAAAATGATTAAACTTTCTAAATTTTCCATATAGTTTCTTTTCTATTAAGGTTTTTAGAACAACCCTTAGATGTTTTTCATGATCCTATTGAATTTTAGAAAATACCAGAATGTCATCAATAAATCCAACCACAAACATATCAAAAAACTCATGAAATATTCAATTAAAATTATTCATGAATTCATCTAGTTAATCAATAAATATAAATGGAATAACATGAAATTCATAATTCCCATATCTAGTATGAAAAGATGTTTTCCAAATTTCATCCTCTTTAACCATCAGCTGATGGTATCCTAATCTCATGTTAATGTTGAAAACTCTCTATGCTCCATGGTGATGATCAAACAATTCATAGAAATGATGCAAAGGATACTTGTTTTTAATAGTTATGTTATTCAAATCTGTATAATCAATGAAAAGTCTCATGGAACCGTCTTTCATTTTAACAAACAAAACCAAATCACCCATGGTGAAGTTCTAGGACGAATGACGCTTTTATCAAGAAAATCCTAAAACAAATTTTTCAATTCACAAAGTCATATTCGAGCCATATGGTATGTGGGTTTTGAAATGGGATTAGCCCATTAGGAAAAAAGTAAATTATTAATTCAACTTCTCGATCAGGTATGACACTGGATAACTCAACAGCAAAAACATCATGGTATTCATTTACCATTGGCACATCATTAATCTAAAAAGATCCTATTTTTCAACAATATGTGAAAGATAAAAAAAATTCTATCTATCTATAGTTTCTCAGATTCCTGATATGTTATTAATTGTATGGATTTGTTATTATTATAAAAATTGTATCTCTTTATAAAAAACAATTTCTTCAGCTCTACAGTGAATCTTAGCATGATAAATAGAAATTAAATACATTGTTAAAATCATATCTAACTCTACTAATAGAAACACAAGAAGCCTTTTAAGCAATTTCATTCCATATAACACAATATAAATATTCTTATAATTCATCTTTTCTATAATATTTTCCTCGGGTGTTTTAACAAAATTTTCATGTCTAATTTTTTGTGGTGATATTTCCAATTTACTAGAAACTTTTTCAGAAATGAAGGGATGTGTAGACCCTATATCGAACAAAACCTTGGAAAATTATTATTAAAAAAAATTCATACCTGATACAACATCATTTCATGGACAAACATCCATTGAAATTGTCGCAATGGATGTCACTACACCTTTATGCTTATAGTCTGAATTAGTTGCATCATTCAGATCTCTCTTTGGGAATCCATTTGTATAATGAACCATCAAAACATATTTAAATAAGGTAAAAGTTTTCTTATCAGGATTTGTCATATGATAATTTTCCTTACAATATTTAGACATATGTCTAGACATACCACCTAGAAAACACTTCTCAGTTTTGGTATGACATTCTCCCTGGTTCTTCATGACTCACCTTTCACAAAACTAGAAAATGGATTTTTCAACCATTGGATTTCTTTAGTTTATTCTTATGTATTTCATTCCAACAAGACCTATACTTCCTCTTGTTTTGAAAATGAATTTGATCATCAGGTGACTCCATCTCTACCCTCTTAGAATTTCAAACATGTTTCTCATAACTTTTCAATTCATTGGAGGCCAACTCCCATCGATAACATGGATTCAAACTTGTGTAATAGTGGTTGATTTTTCTATAAAGATCTATTATAAGATTCAGAGCATACCTTGTTAGTCCAATGAATTTCACTTCATACATAGCCAATGAATCTTTCCCTATTTACTTTAATTCAAGTAATTCATTCTCTATAGGAAGTTTCACCACCTTAGGAAAATATTTTTCAAGGAAAATACATTTAAATTCATCCCAACCTAAGTCATCAACATCCTATATATCCTTGATAATCTTCACCATTTCCCACCACTGATCAACTTCAGATTCAAAACATTAAATAGAAAGAAATACCATTTGATTATCGGAACATCCCATAACATAGAATATATTTTCAAGGGTTTATTCCATCTTTCATCCATTACTAGTTCAAAAGATCCACTAAATGCAGGAGGGTTTTGTCTCATAAAATGTACCACTATCGTCATGTTTACTTGTGGTACTTGTGGTCATTCTTCTTCAAGTATTCCACCAACATTCGTTATTTGTGTCAGATGAGTCATTACTATCAAATATTTCTCAGTCCTAATTTCTACCATTCTGGGATGTAGATTCTGATGTTTTTTGTTCTATCATTACCTCTCCCCTTCATCTTCCATGTATCTTCTACAGAAAACAATTCTGAAAAAACATATCATTGTCAAAAAAACACTATAATCTTTAAATTCTATCAGATTACAAATTAACCATATAATAAAAAACATTTATTGAATTATATTAACATCATCTTAACCCCTAATGTTACCTAAACCATCATCTGATAGCAACTATAACGACTCAACCTTATTACATTACATGATCATTAATTTAGTCAAGAAATCACTTCCTTTCACATTGAGTATATTTTCTTTTTTCTTGATTTAGAAAATTTAGACCATATACATTCATATCATTACACATTAATATATAGTGGATGCAATAAGTACAATTTTTATTTCTAACAAAATATAAAAAATTCAAATATAACATTTTTTTTTGAAAATTCATCAAACATTTAACATGGCTTCTTTATTTGTCCTAAAAATCCTTATAACCTATGAAAATAATTTAAAAGCATGGGATGAGCACAAAAATCTGACTAAGGGATATGAAAATAAGGGAAGAACATATTAGACTATGAATACTTGTAACATATGAAATTGATTTCAAAGACATAGGTGTTACCCGTATATACAGTCTTTGTGAATCATGAGATTTCTACAATATCCTTACAAAACATAACAACATAAATTGAACCATAATGTTATCTTGGGGCATTACATACATAATCTTGTGACCCTCTCGAATACCTTATAATTTTTAACTCTCATGGATACCTTACAATTCATGTAACCATCTCCGTTACACTTGGAGTAACCATATGGATGAACTCCAACATACACATAACAAATGCATTAGAGGGAAATATAGGTTCATCCCTTCATCATAAAAAATTTCTCATGAACCATAACTATGTCATAAAACATAAGTAATTTCATAAAAGCATTTCTTTTGAATTTTCTAACACAATATTTCAAATGAGGATTTTAAAAGAAAATCCCATTAGAAATATCATATAATTCAAGTGAGACATAATAGAGTGGATGGAACATATATAAACACTATATATACACACAATTAAACATAATATAAAAAAACCTTCACACAAACAATTTTTATACCACCTAAATAATGAAGTAAATGGTTAAATAAAAGAATTGAAATCTAGTTAATAATTCCCTTACCTGGGGTGTGTATTACTTCAAACTCATTTAAACCTCTTGTATAATGGATAAAAGAGTTTAATTAATTTCTTCATGAAACATGTTTACCTTTGTAAGACCTTATATGATCATTTCATTACATCATTTCACCCATTAATTATTAGTATTTGGTTCCTTGCATTGTTTTGGGTGTATTCATTACATGATTTCCATGATCGGTTCATAATGGGTATTCTTATCGATTAGGAGTGAAACTCAAGAATTGTAATGGAGTATTACTTAAATGGTTTGGGAACCATAAAGTATAATATTTATCATATATAGTTCTGTCATGAGGATGGTTCATGAGTTTAATCATTATTGATATTTGTTTAGGTCATTTTGGTGATTCTTAGATCGTAATGAACTCATTTGATGTATAAGTTATAGACATGTGTATAAAATGATTTCAAACCCATATATTAGAAATAATGTATAAATTATAATATTTTTAAACAATTAATATGGTTTCCTGTCCAGTCTTGAGGGGATTAAAATAAATTTAAATCACATCATCTGTGATCTTAGTAATTCAACAGATCATGAATGGTGTTATAATTTCTTGAATAAGTGGGTGAGGAGAAGAAATGTATTGGTGAGTATTCCAGAAACATGATAAATTCCTTAATATTTATGATACTGGATCATTAATGCCTCTTGTATTAGGGGGTTTTATGAATGAAAAATTAATGAATAGAATCTTGAAATTAAAATACGTTTATAAATCCACTATGAAAATTCAGCAGCATAATGACATCGCTTAAAATTTCATAAAATATTTTGATGTGAGAAAAGTAGTCTCTCATCATTACTACGTAATATTGGATGTGAGGGGAATATTTAATGAAATATCCCAACATTATAAAACGTTAATTAAAAATAATAACATCAAAAAAATGAAAATAAATAAAATATTAAATATGGAATGTGAGTACGAACAAAGTGGTATTACATCACTTATGATGTCACAAAAAGTGTATTTAACATATAATTTGAATTAAGGTATTTTTTCATATTTCACTATTCAAAAAAAATTAAAATTATATAAAAAATCCCAAAAATTAACCATTACTATTTTTCAACGCGTAGAATTCAAAAATGAACACCATTTTCGAAAAAAATCGTAAATATTATTAATTTTATTTTTTAATTTTAATCATAGATTTTTAAAAAATTGACAATTTTAAAATTATAACTACTTTAATATCACATTGAAAACATAATCAAGATGTCATTGTCTTAAATCCTTAATAAAATAAAATAATAATACAATTTACTATTCATTAGGGTCATATTACTATTAATATTACTATTCATAAGGGTATGTTACTATTCAACGAAAAAACTAGTTTGTTCCATCAGACTCCAAATAACTTAATGAACATAATTACAGATTACTGCTTTATGAAATTCAAAACATAGAAGTGGAAAAATTACATATAATGCATAGTTATAAAAATTTACATAAAACAATGTTTCATGCATTTCAATATATTATTAAAATCCATGGGGTATTAAATAAAATAATATTTTTAAAAAAATATCATTAGATTTTTGTATCTAATCATTAAAAAATTGTTCTCTTTTATTTTTTAATATTTAAAACTACAAGAATTTATGGTCAATAGAAAAATATGAATAAATATGAAACATAATATTATAAGCTAAACACAATTAATTTTCAGTCATGGATTATGTACGAACTAATTATATATATATAATTAAACATTTACAGTATATTATCACATGAATCAATAAAGTTGACATACATGAGTTATAATAATAAAATAATGAATATAATATTAGAAAACCCACTATTATCCCAATATAAACACTACACCTAAGATCCCCTTATCATGAGACATAAAAATCCTCTTATCCTTCAAAATTTATTTCAAATTATCCTGCAAATCCTATCCCCGCATACAAGTGATAATGGTATCGCTGAATGAAAAAAAAATTCAATAAAAAAAATTTCAATGAGACAACATTCTATAGCTACTTTTCTCAATTTCCTAATTTAGAATTATTTTTATCTTTTAGCTTCTCTTAAAATCTATTATTAATCATTGATTTATAACCCATGTATCTTAAATAAATTATAATGTTTTTTATAATGGTGTTACTTCCATTAATCCCCTCCTTTCATCTCCCATTGTTCAATAAAATGAATCCACATACCATGTTTTCTCATTTGACCACCTTCATGGTTGATAATTTCTGGTTTTCCATTACATCATTCAGGGTATGTATAAATTCACATAAAATATTTCAAAATTAACTAAATATTTATATTATATATATTCTCATTATATGGAATTATTATTTGGTTATAATATTAAATAATATGAATCTTGTTCAATATGTTCTGAAGAATTTCTTAAATTAATTACCAAATTAACGTTACTGGATTAATGAAATGAATCACTGATTAGTTATAAAAGAAAAGGATATTTCTGGGGTAGTAAAATATCATTAGGTATATTAATATAACTCATATTCACTTTATTAATTACCATTAAGATAGAATAGTAATAATTATACACATTTCATTAAACCAATGAACCGTGAAACCTACAAATCCATTTTTTATTTTCTAAAATTCCTTTTTATAGATTAGCGTTAACCAAACATTTCGTAAGGATTGAACAAAAAATAGTGCATCCAAAATACTCAAAATTCATCATTTCCCACAAGTCAACATGATTTAATAACCTACCTTAATATGTACACACATCGCATCAAACACCCTGACCTTATGCCTCACCATCATCTAAACACCAGAAATGCCCATTAGATTCTTCCACACCTTCCCATTGGAATCATCTCTGTCATCATCAATGTCATCGTCAAGATCCATTTTCACAATCATTTTTAACCATAAAACAATCCATATAATGCGCCCCAAATGATATCACTTCATTGGTGAGAAACCAACCAAATATCATCCTATTACAACAACAAAAATAGAAAACCAACACCAACGTCGCTTTACCCTTGTCATTACCGCTAAAACCGACGTCTAGAAACGCCCAGATAAAAAAATTTCAACAAAAAAGAAACACAAATTGACTCCAACACCATATAATCCTCAATCAAAAAGATCTCACAAATAAAATTTCAAAAAAGAGTAATTATTTACCGAATTATGTTCATGTAAATTATGATTTTGGAACATACGGTAAGAGAACTATCAGGACCACCCAATATCTAGGAGTTATGGTATTTTTATCTATAACACTCATTCTATCCCACGAACTGATTTTATGTAATGAATTTAAATTAATAATTATATAATCTATAATTTATATATATCATAGGCCCCCTTCCTTTTATGTGTTAATATAAGGCATTAGTTAGTTTCTCAAATACATTTGTTAAAATATTAGTTGATTGAGTGAAATATTTCTATCACTAAATCATTTTAGGTTACACAATAATAATTTATTTATTATCATTCATAAAGTAAATAAATAAATTTCTATTTTATGTATTACCATTCTATTTTAATCATTGCTTTTAATAAAAATACCCTACATATTCGTTCATAAAATTACATTAACTTATTCTTCATGATAATGTTGGGAATTAAATTTATAAACTGAATTCAGTAACCATTCTATGGATTTTTTTTCATAATGATCACAAATTTTTTTAATTAATGATTATGTAATCATATAATAATGTCTATTAAATGTAATTACTTCTCCTCATTGGTATCATTATGAAATATCAATTGATTATCATATGAATATATATTATGCAACCCATTTCATTAAATGAATATTTATGATGTTTATACCCTATGATTAATTTTATTTTGTGTCACTCATATTCATGTACATTTAATGATGGGAATTCCTTAACTGAACTCCAATATATTGGTTTTTTTCTCGCCATATTGTTTCTATGGGACATGAGAGTTATCTTAATCCAAAATGGTACGTTTCCACCATGTGATGATTTCTTGGATGCTTTACTTTTATTATACTTATGTTATATTTTATATTACCACCACACTACCATATTTTCATTATCATATTATAATATGTTCAATATATTACCCTCTAATGTAACACCCAAAGCTTCCACGATATATTTCTCTTTAAATAATGTAATAGATTGTGTTGTACGCAACATTGAGTTATAGCACCCCATGACCAATCAAACTAGCCGTAATGAATATTAATACCCACTTTTTTAAATTTTATAAATATTATTTTTTAAAATGGATTTTATTTTTAGATTAAGAATATAAAAATTAGTTTATGGTGAGTATTTTGGTATTTTTCTAAAAACAAGCTTTTTTTGATGAATAGTGAAAATAATGGGTTATTGTTTAAAACTGACATTTTATTTACATAATTAGTTATTTTATTTAAATTTATTTTAGGTATAATTAGATATATAATACCTATATATATTCAATTTAATTCATTGGATTCATTTTTTAATAATATTATAGATATTATATTTTATTGAACTTTTGTCGTCTTTTACCCACCTTCTAAGCACATTTTCAAATTTTCCTAAAACGTAATTTTTCCGCTTATGTGGATTGAATTTCAAAAATCAGAGAGACACGGTTTACATTATTAAATAATATTTGGTTCAATAGGATAAAAATAATGTATGGTGAATAGTAACTTTTGAATTTTATTTACCATGGTTAAAAGTAAATACGGTAATTAAATGTACAAATGAAATTATAATTACCCGAAAACATGTACAAATTCTATTAGATAAATGTATTTCATCCAAAATCATCCATAGGAATAAAATTTTATCCTTTTTTCCACTTGTATTAGACTATATAATTTATTATGATTTTATTTAAAGAAGTGTTAGAAGTGTTAAATTCTAATTATAATAACTAAACATTT
Source organism: Viscum album (assembly GCA_963277665.1). Taxonomy (NCBI): domain Eukaryota; kingdom Viridiplantae; phylum Streptophyta; class Magnoliopsida; order Santalales; family Viscaceae; genus Viscum; species Viscum album. The sequence goes on from OY728122.1 coordinate 1,187,865,487, forward strand.
TTTATGTAGGGTTATACATAAGGTAAATTCGACTACAAATATTCATTAGAATGATAAAGCAATTTTATACATATCTTTATTTTATTTATAAGTTTTAGTCATTAAATAATTAAATTTATTTATGACACAATTATGATGGACTAATTACCTTATTATTGAATGAATAAAATAATTGATATTATAAATATTAATATAATTGAAAATTCATACTATATATGTATTTACAAAAATTTAAGGTTAATATGAAATGTTAGGGATGATTAAATAATTTGTTTTTGAAGTGTTAAATTTGTCATGAAATTCACAAAAACCAAATACTAAATAGTTTAAAAATTGACATAAATGGGTTTTTAAAAAATTAATATATTATTAATTGATATAATATTCCTAAAAATTTACAGTTCATCTAAAGGACATATATAAGGTTTAATATATCAATAATGAACAACTTAGGGTTATCTTGGATTTCTATTGTAATTTTATTAACTATTTATTATAATAATACAAGAATACATGGTAAAAGTTAAATTATTTAACTAACAGTTAAATCTAAAAGATAAGTTTATAATGCAGAACTAAACCTATCAATAACCTATTGGATGATAATTTTTCGACCATTCCCCACCTTATCCTAGAAATAAGTCTTTTTTAATCCATTATAAACAGAATATGATTTTATAATAAAAAATTATTTCATGTTTTTTCAAAAGTGACACTCATCTCTCTTATAAAAGGGTACATCCCCTTCTCATAATTTCTGACCTCCAATTTCATTGGATCTGCCAAAACCTACTCAAATATCCTCCCAAATACCATCACATCAACCGAGAATCATTACATTGATTAGAATCCATCCCAAGGTTCCCTTTTGATCAATTCCAAAGGAAGCACCCGAAGAAGAGATAATAATTTCATCACCTCTTCCAAAGTTTGTTTCTTCTTACACATCCACTTTCTTTGTTGTTTCCACACTGAAAAAAGTAACTCTAGTAACTTATACATTATGTGAGAAATTATAAATATGTTATAACCATATTCATTATTCTATCCATCCTATGAATAAAAAATACATCATATGCGTGTGCGTACGACTTATCGTCTCCACGTCATGGTATAATTTGTTATTCAGCAGATCATTATTTGGATGGGTATAATAATGAGTATAATTGATATAAATAATAAATATATCATGTTCATTATTCTTTATATATGATGTAACATCAGATTACATAGTATTTCACCATCAATAGAATGGTATTGTTGATCTTGCGTGCATACAAATTACCCTCTCCACCAACAGGATGATATTCATTCCCCATCATAACCATTCAAAATAATTTTCATTTTATAAATACAAATAATGTTCAAGAACATAATATAATTTTTTATATGAATCATATACATCCTGTCCATATCAAACATGACTTATTTAATAAAACAGACAAAGGAATCCAAATTAGTTAACACCTGAAACAATGATACTACTAAAATATTATTAACAATGAAATATTAGAATATAATATATCATATTTATGTATATGGTTCTTTTATAATTTAATAACAATGATTTTAATTTTATACAGGAGTTTTAATTACCCTCGACCAATAAAAAGTACATGGTAAGGGTTAATTATACAATCTCATCATTATATAAGGTGGTTTATACTTGAGTATCTACTCGGTCCTCTTTATCATCCATATCAGTGTTACATAAAATTTTATTTCCAAACAATTTTACTAGTTCACATACTACTGTTTAATTTAATTTATAATTTTGTTTGACTTTTTATAAAATTTTCTTATTGGAACCCTTCTGTCATTTTCCAAACAAGGTCTTTTATGACCTTTTCAACAATATTAAGGAAAGAATATTTTTAACGTATATGGCGGGTGTAGCTATTTTCCATTGTTATAACATCATAAAATATTCCATTAAAAGAATATAGGAATATTTTAATAATAAATGTTTTCTTTTATAATTATGTAACTTTAAATTATTTTAAAATAGTAAGATATTTCTCTCAAATAGTATTGATTTCATCTATGTCAACATCCTTATATTGATTTTCCACCTGCTTGAAGTTGATTTATTATGATACAATCATTCATATTATATTGAATGTTTTTTGATATGTTTGAATGTGAATATTTCATTTTTATACCATTCTGGTTTTATAGTTAATGTATTAACATTTCTCACTCTACTTTTAATACGAATGTTTCTATTATATATCACCCTTCTCATATGAGGAATTCATTGGACTTAGTATGTGATGGGTGGAGCCCACTATAGCTCCTCGATGAATCAGTATGTCTCATGAGAAAAAATAGTGTCATAGTATAAGTCCTTGACAAAATCTTAGTTTTATTCATGGCATAAGGCCATGACTATGCGGTAATGTTGTTCGGCATTATGTATTCCATCATTATAAAATTAGCTATTGATATTACATGTGATTCTTCGACTCGTAGAATATCCATTAAAATTAGTAAATGGAATTATTTGATTTATCATTTCTATATTATGAAGAATTTTATGTTTAAAATTATTTTCTTTTACTATTATATGTTTCCTTAAATGTTTATGCTTATTTATGATAGTTTCTGCTATATTGTTATGCTTACTGAGTATCTGAGCTCACCCCTTTCTTATGTTTGGTTTTTCCTAAGATGTGATGATGTATATTATGATTAACTAGCAGAGATATGCCAAGAATATGAGTGGGTTCAATGGGGACACAATGATGTTTTTTTATTTCTTGATGTAATGTAAAACATATGTATGTATCTAATACATCTAAGGCTACTAACCAACTCAGTCTTTCGAGACATTATCTCTTCTGATAGTGCCCATTTTATGTAATAATGAATGACTTCGGGTAACTAGGGTCCAGGTGTTATAGTTGGTATCATAGTAAGTATAGTACAAACCATGGGAGCTATATTTTGAAAAACTCTTATTGGATAACATTACACTAAGATACACATTGAGGTTTAGTATAGAAGAACATGCTAGAATTTGGTAATGTTGATATTTTGTGTATTTTACATGCAATAAAACCCATTATAGATACGAGAAAGTAAAAGTGGCTCTGGATCATATGTAAATATATGGGAAAACTCTGATAAGGAGTTTTGGGTTTGACCTGGGGTATCCTGGTACACGACAATGGGCCTTACTGCACTCTTCGTTATGATACTCATGGGGGATATGCTTCGGATAATTCACATTTTTATTAAAACCCATTATGAAGGATTTATGAGTGTATACGTCCTCAATACAAACATTTTTTGTGATTATAGATTATATAAATAAACTGTTCAATTTATGTTAGCTATTTTACTAGTTTGGAATTATGTATTACAATTTATAAACTAATCTAGTGTAGTCCACTGTATAAAAATTGCTCCTAGTGGAAGTAATGAAAACTGTATCAACACACGTAATCCATTTAGGGATTTATATCCTACTCAAGAAAATTATTGTGGATTGGGTGATAAAAATGATGTTGAACAACTTATTACTATACTAGGACAACCCACTCAGGTTTTGAATAATAACTTTACCAGTATAGAGAACCCTGATCCACAACACGGAAGATCAATGTCAGACCCCTTAATGAGGAAACAACCACAAACATTCAGTGGGACTACAAAATCATTTGTATATGGGAAATATATATGATCTTTTGATAAAATATTTCATACATTGGGGTGTAGTGATAGGTAAAAAGTTTACATGGTATTTTATCGCCTCACAGGAGATGAAGATCAATTGTGGTTATTAATTCAAAACATAAAGGAGGATAAAGAAGTACAAAATAAGGTATGGATGGAGTTTAAAGAACTTTTATTAGAAAAATAAATTCTTTGTGACCATTGATTGGATATTGGAAGACTATTTCTAAGATTGAGACAAAAGGAAGATGATAATGTAGCAAAGTGTGACGATAAATTTACACGGTTAGCAAGGCATGTAGCAGATTATATACATAACACAAGTAGTAATATTGATAGATTCATCGATGGTATAAAACAATTTCTTAGTCAAGAATTAGTTTCGTAATCCTTCTCATTATACAAAGATATTGTCTCATGTATTATTAAGATGGAAAATGAATTCTCTAAGTCTTATTACATTAATGAAAAGAAAGAGAAGATAAGATTTGTTGAACACTCTGGAAATGGAAATTAGGGGAAGAAGGGAAAAATTGAATTTCCATCCTATAGTAATTCTTTGAAGAAACACCCCGGTACATTCCTGAAGGGAATTGGAGTCTATTACATGTTTGTTAAAAAATTCTACCAATCTCGTGATTGCAAGGGAATGAAACAGGTTGTCAACGTTGAATGAAAAAATTGTAGAGTAATAGGGAATTATGAAAATGAATGTCTTAAGCATCAGAGAAACATTCCTCAGAAAAGTCCAAGGGAGAAAGGCCAAGCATATATGATCAAAACTACTGAGTTTGATATTATAAATGATGTGGGGGTAGGTAATTTAATAGTTTCTTAAAATTTATCCAATGCTTTATTTTATTCTGGATCATTGCATTGTTCAATTTCCTCTTAGTTTTCTAAGAAAATTTGATATTTCACATTTGATTTAACAAGGGAGTTGTCAGTGAAATCTCCTAATGGATGTATCATTGAAACAATGTTTTATGAATATATTCCCATTAGGGAATATAAATGTTCATTATATGCTGATCTCATTGTCATACCCATGATTAAATTTGAAATAATCCTCATTATGGATTGGATTTCAGACCATGATACAAAACATTTAATGTAAGAAGAAGGAGGTTACAATTTTTGATGATGATAAGTAGTTCCTTATCTTTAGAGAAGAAACTTCACCACCTATTTCTTTTCTATATTAACCCCCAGTTTCTCAACAAAATTCAATTATTGGGGAGGAAGAGAGTGAAATAACTATCGGTGGGGAAAGAAATGTTCAAATTGAAGATGTACATATTGTGCAAGAATATGTTGATGTGTTTCCCAAGGATTTACATAGATATCCTCCAGAATGAGAAATTGTGTTTTCTATTGATTTAATTCCTTGTTCAATGTCTATATCTAAGACCCCTTATAGAATTTCCACTGAGTAATTCATATAAATAAAGATAACACTTGTGGAATTGAGTAATAAAGATTTATTCACCCAAGTGTTTCTCCATTGGGATCCCCTATTCTTTTTGTTGAAAGGAAATATGGATCTATGAGGTTGTGCATTGACTACAGGGAGATCAATTCTACAAAAATAATGAAAAATTATCCCCTACCTCACATTGATTATTTATTCGATCAAACTTCATGGACCTCAGTATATTCCAAAGATTGACATTCGATCTGGATATCATCAGTTGTGTGTGAAGAAAGAAGACATTTTGAAAATATTATTTCGAACCTGTTATGGGCATTATGAGTTTATAGTAACCCCTTTTGGACTGACTAATACACCCTCTATTTTCATGGATCTATTGAATATATTTTTGAAGTAATATCATTATGATATAGTAGTGTAATTTATTGATTATAACATGGTGTACTAAAAAATATATGGAGACCATGAAAATCAATTGTGGATGATTCTAAAAACCCTCAAAAGAAATTAATTATAAGTGAATTTTAGAAAATGTGAATTTTTGGTTCATGAAATTTCATTTCATGGTAATATTGTCTCTACAAATGAAATCTTTGTCAATCCGTCAAAGACCAAGGCAATCAAAGAATGGCCAGCACAGAAAAGTATAACTGAGGTACATAGTTTTGTTGTTTTAGAAATTAATTATCAGTGTTTCATCCAGAATTTTTCCTGATTGGCTAACCCATTAACCATGCTCACATGTAAAGGGGTTAAATATGTTTGAAAAAATATTGTGAAAAATGTTTTGAAGAACTAAAAAGAATGTTAGTGAATGCTACTATATTTACTCTACCATCAAGGAATGATGTGTTTGTTATTTATAATGATGCTTCAATGAAAGGAATTGGTTGTGTCCTTATGAAAAATGATATATTTATTACCTATGCATCGCGACAGCTAAAAATTCATGAATGAAACTATCACACTCATGATCTTGATGTAGCAGCTATAATATGTTCTTTGACGATATGGAGACACTATCTCTATGATGAAAAATGTGATATATATATCAATCAAAAGAGTTTGAAGTATATTTCATCATAGAAAGAACTCAACATGAAGCAAAGGCGATGGATTTAACAACTCAAGGATTATGATTTCACTATACTCAACCACCTGGTGAAGGAAAATAAGGTGGAGGATGCTTTGAGCAGAATGAATCATGGAGTTTTGAACAAGATGAGAGTTGGAAGTGATCCTATGATCATGGATCTAGTAAAGATGTATATGGTAATAATCATGGATGGTTAAACATCAATTTTTTATCAATTTTTTTCCAAACCATATTTACTAGAAAGGATAAAAAATTCTTAAACTGATGATAAGGAGTTTAAATATAAAATTATAGATGTGATTGATCATATATTGATTTAATTTGTTTATGAATATGGAATTATGAAATTTTGGAAGAGATGTTGTGTTCCTGATATACCTGATCTAAAAAGGGAATAGTTGGATGATTCTCATAGCTCCAATTTCTGTATACATCCTAGAAGCACTAAGTTGTATTGAGATTTGAAGGAACATTTTTGGTGAGACAATATGAAGGGGGATATTGTTGATTATGTGTCATGAATTATGGTTTTTCAATAGGTTAAGGATAGAAGACAACATCATAGAAGAGACAACTACCTCTTCCCATACAAAAGTTGAAAATGTATGATATTACAATGGACTTTGTAATGGGGCTACTAAAGACTCCTAGAAGGAATTATGAAATATGGGTCATTGTTTATCGTCTTACCAAGTGATCATATTTTCTTGCTATAAGAGAATATTTACCACTTGATAGTTTAGAAAGACTATATATTAATGACGTTTTAAGACTTTATGGTGTTCCCATATCGATTGTTTCTTATATTGTTCCCTATTTTACATCATGATTTTGGAAAAGTCATTGGAAGGCCCTAGATACTGAACTTCCATTGAGCACTGCCTACCACCCTAAAATTGATGGACAATCAGAATAGACTATTCAAACCATAGAATACATGTTGAGATCTTGTTAAATTCCCTTTAAAGTTATGTGTGTTCAATATTTATATATGGTATAATTTCCCTATAATAATTTATTTCATTCAAGTATTCAAATGGAACTATGTAAAGAGTTATATAGAAATAGATGTCACACACAAACATAATGTGATGATGTTAATGAAATAAAACTCATAGGCCCAAAACATGTTGAGTAAACAATGGAAAAGGTCATGATTATCCAAACCCACATCAACGAAATTCAATGTATCTAAAAGAGCAATGTCGATAACAGATTAAAGGATTTGGAATTTCAAGTAGGCGATCATGTTTTCTTAAAGGTATCTATGTGGTAGAGTGTTATATGTTTTCGTATGATGGGAAAACTATGTCCTAGGTATATAGGACCTTTCTAAATTCAAGAATGAATTGGAGGTGTAGCTTACCGTTTGGGAATGCCTCCAAGTCACTCCAAAGTTCATGATGTGTAACACATATCACTGTTGAGAAAATACATGTCTGAACCAATGCATGTACTCACCTATGAAGAAATATAATTGGAACCCTTTCTGTCTTATTGTGAAAATCATGTCATGATTCTTCATACCAGAGGACAGGTGTTGAGAAACCGGACGACTTGTCTTGTAAAAGTTCTATGCAGAAACCATAAGATGGAAGAGGCAACATAAGAACCCAAGGAACATAAGATGAAGAACCAATAAATCATTTTAGGCAGAAGTTTTCTAGAAATTTCGAAGAAAAATTTATTAGATGGTGGGAATAATGTAACACCCCAAACTTCCACGATTTGTTTCTTTTTATGTAATGAAATAGCTTGCGTTGTATGAAACTTCGACTTATAGCACCCCACGACCAATCAAACTAGCTGTTATGAATACTAATATTAAATTTTTGAATTTATATAAAATTTATTTTTCTGAATGGACTTCATTTTTGTATTCAAAATATCAAATTTAACATAGGGGGAATTTTTTTGTATTTTTCTGAAAACTTTCATTTTTTGATGAATAGTGACAAACACTGCGTTTTTATTTAAAACCAATTTTTTAATTAAATAATTAGCTATTTATTTAAATTTATTTTCTGCCAAAATAGATACATAATACCAATATTTGTTCGATTTAATTCATTAGAGTCATTTTATAATATTATTAAATAAATAAAATTTTATTGAACTTTTAACGTCTTTTACCAACCTTTTTGGCACATTTTTAAATTTCCATAAAATATAATTCTACCAATTCATTGAATTGAATTTAAAAAATACAAGAGACAATGTTAACATCATTATGTATAATTTGGATTAATTTGATGAATATAATTGTTGGTAAATAGTATCTTTTCAATATTATTTACCACTGTAAAAAGTAAATATGGTAATTAAAGGTAAAAATTATATTACAAATACCACAACACATGTTCTGATTCTATTGGATAATTTTATTTCCACCAAAATCAACCTTAGTAATAAAATATTATCCTTTTAGTCCACCTAGATTATATTAGAACATTTTTTATTATTTTATTTAAAGAAGAGTTAAAAGTGTTAAATTCAAATTTTAATAACTAAAAAATTTTAAATATAGCATTATACATATGAAAAATTCTACTATAAATTTTCATTATAAATATAAAAATATTTCAGACATATCGATTGTTTATTTATAATATTTATATATTAGATAATTAAATTTATTTATGATTCAATGATGATGCAATAATTACCTCATTATTGAAAGATTAAAATAAATTATATTATAAATTTTAAAATAATTATAAAATTAGAGTTGTTAGGTATTAAATGAATTTTCTAGGTTAATATTACACTTTATGGTTGATTATTTAAATATTGTTAGAAGTGATACAACTATTATGACTTTCAGAAAAACCAAATACTAAATATTGTCAACATTGACATAAATGGGTTTTTTTTAAAAATACAATATTATAAAATTGATATAATATTCATCAAAATCATTGATTCTTCCAAATTACTTAAATAAGAATATGTATATATATCAATAATTAACCAATTGGGGTTCACATGTCTTTTTATTGTATGTTTATTAACCATTTCATATAATTATACAAGAATACTTGGTAAAAGATAACTATTTAACAGAGTTAAATCTAAAAACAAAGGTAAATATTGTGACCTAAACCTATATTTAACATATTGGTTGAATTGTTTTTCTACCAAGACCCACCGTATGCTATAAATAAATCTTTTTGGGGCCATTATAAATATGATATGATTTTATAAGAAAATATTATTTCAAACTTTTCCTAAAGTGACCCTCACCTCTCTTATAAAATGGTACTTCCCCTTCACTTAATTTTACACCTCGAATGCCATTTGGCGTGGCCAAACCCTACTAAAAATCCTCTAAATTATGATCACTTGATCCTAGAATCCCTACATTGAAAAAAATCTAACCTAAGGAGCCCTTTTGGTCAAATCAAATAGAAGCACCAAAAGAAGAAGTAATAATTTCATCACCTCTTCCAAAGTTATTTATTCTTCCACTTCCTCTTTCATTATTGTTTCCTTATAAAAATAATAAATCATAAAAAATATACTTACTGTGATGTTATTATAAATATGGTACAACTATATTAATTATTCTATCCATCCTAAGATTGACAAAGTCACCATACGTGCGTATGTATGATTTATCGTTTCCACGTCGTGGTGTAGTTTGTTATTTAACATTTCATTATATGGATGGGTATAATAATTAGTATAGATTATTTAAATAAGAAAACTTACATGTTAATGATTCGGAATATATGATATATCATCCATTTACATATGATTTCACCATCAATAGAACGGTGTTTTCCCTTGTGCGTACATACGATTTACCGTCTCCAAAAACGTGATGTGATTCATTCCCCATCATAACCATTTAAGAATACATTTCATTTTATGAATAAAAATAATATTTAAGAACATAATATCATTCTGGATATGAAACAAATACATCTTATCCATATCAAACATGAATTACATAATAAAACATTATAAGGAAAATGAATTAGTTAACACCCGAAACAGTGACACTATTGATATATTATTTACAATGAAGTATTATAAGATCATATATAATATTTATGTGTATTGATCTTTTTTGATTTAATAACAATGATTTAACTATTATACCTAAGGTTAATATTCCATCGACCTAGGAAAGGTACAAGATAAGGGTTAATTCTATAAGCTCTTCATTATCTGAGGTGGTTTATACGTGAGTATCTACTAGGACCCCTTTATCAACCACATCCATGTTTCTTAAAGATTTATTTCAAATCATTTTAACTATTTGATAGACTATTAGTAAAATTCATTTAAACCCTTTTTTACTTCTTATACAATTTTTATATAGGAATCATTCCATCATTTTCCAAACAAGTTCCTTAATTAGACTTTTGACAATGTTAAGGAATGAATGTTTTTAACGTATACGACGGGTGTGGCTATGTTCCACTATTATAACATCTTCAAAACTTCCCTTATAAAATTACTAGATTTTTTTTTAAATTAATTTTTTCCTTTTATAATTATATATCGTTTAAATTATATCTAAATAATGATATTTTTCTAATAAATAATTTTGATTTCATCTATGTCAACATACTTTGATGCATTTTACACTAGTTTGATGATGATTTGTTATGATACAATATTCAATATTTGATTAAATGACTTGTGATATGATTGACTATGGATGTGTTATTTTATTCCATTTATGGTTTATGGTTAAATTATTAACATTTCATATGCTAGTTTTAATATAAATTTTTATATTATGTTTCAACCATTTCATATGATGAATGCATTGAACTAAGGAAGTTATGTGTGGAGATCACGATAACTCTTATATGCATCAGTAGGTATCATGGGAAAAACTAGTGTCTTTGCACACGTCCTTGACCAAATCATATTTTTAGTCTTTTCAAGAGTTGTTGACTATGTTGTTTTGATGTCCAGCATTAAGCATTCCATCATTATGAAATTAGCTATTGATATTATGTTTGAATATTTGAATAGTATAATATATATGTAAATAATTAAATGGAATTATTTTATTTACCTTTTCCATATTATCATTAATTTAATTATTAAAATGATTTAGTTTTAGTATTATACATTGAATTAAATTATTATGGTTATTTATGATAGTTTTCACTATATTATTATCCTTACTGAGCATCTGAGCTCAAACCATTCTTATTTTTTTCCAGGATGTGAAGAAGTATATTATGATTAACATGTAGGGATAGGCAATGGATATGATTATGTTCAAAGGGGACACAAGGTTGTTTTTTTATTTCATTATGTAATGTAAAACTAATGTATATATGTAGTTCTTCCATGGCTACTAAAATAATATGTCTTTTGAGACAAGGTCTCTTGTGATCATTCCAATGTTATGTAATAACGCACTGACTCTGGGTAACAAGGGTCGAGGAATTACATTTATTTTGATTATCCATGAGTTTACTCTCATATGATATCATATAATGAAATTTGACAATCATGCTATTGTTTTTTATTATGTTTATCCCCAGACAAGGATTTCATTTTATTTCATTTATTAAATTTATTTATTGTGATATAACATAAATATTTTGTATCTCAAACGGTTTTATGAAGAAATTATGGGAATTTATATATATATATATATATATATATATATATATGGTTATGTTTATTTCTATCTATTAAGATATCAGTCTTCCAAATATAGGAGGCATCATGATATTTGGATTTTCTTTATTTATTTTGGGATAAAAATAATAAAATAATATCTGACAAAGGATTATGTCACAATATTTATCATGTTAAATAATAATATGTCATTTATAAAATAATAAATTGGTAAATATATTTAAGTATTTAAAAAACTAAAATTGAAATTATATTTAATTTCAATAATGATTTTAAAATATTTATCAAGACAGAATCCTTCACTTGATATGATAATATCCATACAACATGAAATCATCATAAATACATGCTTTATTTTTGGAAATAATTATTATATTAATCAATAAGAAAAAATTTTAAATATATTATCTTGGAATAAAATTCTAGATCAACATATTAAATTCTTAATTAATAAATATACTGAATGAATTAAACCAGTGTTTTGTTATATTTAATCAATATATTATTCATGAAATTTGGTTTTCTACCTTCAATAAATTTATATAATTTTTTAATTAAATTAATGAATTTATATTAGTTATAAGTCTATAAAAAAATTTAACCATTATATTTAAATATTTGACATGAAAAAAATTCCCATATATAGTAGTAATATTTAAATTATTGATTTATTACTTTCATAAACCATCAAACATGTTTGAAATTTTATTTAATATGATTGATTGATCATATAAATTAGTACTAAAACACTTTTCATGGATGTAATGTATGATTTTTATCTAATTAAATGGATATCATGTGGAAACCTAAATATATATATTTTTTATATATAAATGATTACATATATAAACACACTCTATCAAAAAAAAATTAGACACTACTATCTAACCCTGAATCTACTATGCAGATATATTTTACATTCCACTAATAATGAATATTTGAAAAAATATCAATGGTAGATATTTTTTAGAGAATTAAATGCATTCAATGTCTTTAAAAATAATGTTTTATGATCTAAATGTCTATATTCTAATCAATAATTATGAACAGTTCTATTTTTTATACAATGTTTTCCAATATTATCAGAATTACACTATTTCTTTATAGATGTTTTTTAAAACATGGAAAATGATTAGGTCATATTCTTGAATTTAATATATATTTATTAGTAATAATAAAAAATAATAAAAACATGAACACATGAAATACCACTTTCTAATTTTTATTTCAAATTTAATGACTATATAATATGTCCTAAATATCTTTTTTTATTCTTACTCATGTTAAAAATCACTATAAATTTTTTTATGGTTATAAATATCATTAACATTCTTATCCTAGTAATCAAACTTTCTAGTCACACCATTAGAATCTCAATCATCCTATATTAATTCACCCACACAAATACCTAACCCTCTGACTTCCATATGCCAAATACTATACTAACCTGCAATTGTTCTAAATTTTGGTATTATTCATTATTTAAATAAATCCCCTATCAAATTCAATTATATATATACATCCATATTTTAATATCACATTTCTCTCATTCAACACATATCCTTAAAATTTATGTCTCCCACAACTTGACCAATCCTATCAATGTAATTTCACATGTTTCATAAGATATTATTTACCCATTCATCCATTTATACAATAGATGGATCAATATATATATGACATAGTTACTTCTCTATTAGGTTATGTGTGTCACTATAATTTTCATTTTAGGAATTAATATCCTTCTATTTATGTCTATAGACCATTAATGTCACTAAATATCCAAATCTTCCTCACCTCCTCATATTTCATACTTATCATCCCACTATATCTCTAACCATGGGGTATCTAGAATTTTTACGATTACTTTAACCCTACCGACTAGAAAACTAAAACACTATTGTATTTTATAATTGGACACACCTTGGGATGATATTTATAATATTGTATGGTTAACATAACTCAAAATTTATAAATATGTTCAATCATCTTCACTCATATTATTCCATTTAACATTGTAATGTCTATGATCTTTCATGAATTATTTTTTAATATTATATTGAATTATTATGAAACCAGGATTTGTGACAATGTTTGATTTCGAGGCCCGAAGAGTTTGAAATAAATATTATAAATAAATTAATCTCTAAATATTGTGTGTTAGTAGTTTTCTTAATAAAGTGGAATAAATTTTAAAAGGTTTCCCGGATCCGAAATCTGAGGGCACCATTGCATCTAGAGTAGTGACTTAAATTTAATTGAGGCCTAACATCGACCAACATGGGTCTGTTGCAGGTGTTAGGTTTTCAAAATTTTAATAGATATAAAATAAATTAATAATTTATTTTATTTGAAATGATTCCATAACATAGCGATGCTCATTTTGTTTTAAATGAGTAGGTGACTAGGGTCAGTCTTAGATCCCAGGAAAACACCAGAGAATCATATAGAGCAATGGAGAGGATCCACCCATAGATATTTCTTTATGAACATCAATGAATGATGAGGCTTGGATCGTTGTTCAATGAGATCTAATCCTGACCAACGACTGATCTACCTCATCATCGATGATTGTGGTAGGGGTTGTTATTTATAATCATCTTTTCTTCATGGTTAGATTAACTGACCATCATAGATAAACTCACAAACAGGATGACCTGCTGATCCTAAATTCCTGCAGGACGGTTTTATAATGATAATTTTTGGAATGAATCCATCATAAATTTCATTCATTGTTTTTATTTTCTCTATTCGATCCTACGAATGTGAGAGGATCAACGTCATCATCAAAAACGGTGGAGGTTCATTCATTGAATTGGTTTTGGATTTCTTCTCTCATTTTTAACCATGTGTTATTCATTTTCATTGATGGGTTAAGAACAAAATATCATCACACATAAATTTCAGAACAAAACTATCCCAAATTGGAGATCCTAAATCATGACGATGCTATGGAGGCGCGACAACGATGTCGGTAGATGAATCGACTTGGTTCAGAAGAAATTATTCTTCGACCATTCGTTGCACTGATGATTGAAACGAGTTCTCAGGTATGATAAACCCCCCAAAACCTCCCCAAATAGTCATGGCATAATAAGGAGACCTCAAATTTAGAGTTTCAAGGTGATTAGACAGCCATATCGATGACCAGAGGAGTAACATGGGAATGGTGATGATGAATTCCGATTCTATATAATCTCGACAAAAACGGCATGTATTCCAAAGAACACACCATGTGGGACCATCAAGGTTGAAGATAAAGTTTCTTCACTACACATGGTGAAGGA
The DNA here is from genome assembly GCA_963277665.1 of Viscum album. Classification (NCBI taxonomy): domain Eukaryota; kingdom Viridiplantae; phylum Streptophyta; class Magnoliopsida; order Santalales; family Viscaceae; genus Viscum; species Viscum album. Next base: position 1,187,880,593 of record OY728122.1, read on the forward strand.
AATGATGTGATTTTAAGAGGACTTGGTCGGTGGTCCCCAACCATTGGTAACTAGAGTTTCGGGTGATAGGAAGCGTAGACATGGAGTGTGACAATTGGAACACAATGTGTGGGTCCTCATGCAGACCTAGTGTGTATCTTAAGTGATAAATGGACACAGAGTGGAGTACACATCATGTACTCCACCACACAACTAGACCAAGTGAGAGACATGGACAACCCCATGTACCGATACATGGTCTCGGACATAGTGGTTGAAGTCGTGTATGGACACATGACTAGCATACATGGAGAATACCTCAGATACATAGAAACGATGTGTGATCCTTCTTATATTCCATGTATATATGATTTTACTGAGAATATTCTCCAATCATGGGATATTGAACATGGGTAGTGCCCATAGTCAAGGGATACGACATGTGACCACATCTACATCCCATGTACTCCCTTATACATTGATTGAGATGATATTACACAATTTATTGGACAATTTTCATTTAGTTTTGTTCCTCATTTCTCATTACCTTAAAAGTTAGGTATCGTTTCATTCCATAAGAGTATGATTCCTTTAGCAGTACATTCTGAGATTGAGTCAGGTCTCCCATCGAGCGGCCCGGAGTGAGATCCTTTAACCATTATTGACCCTAGGTATATTTTGGTATCTACATGACTAATCAACCAAGATGCCAATCCTATACCTAATTGGTGGATCCAGATGATTTTTTGTTTTTAAAATGTCCATATAAGTGATCATCATCTATGTATCGTTATATTTTCCAACTCAATAGTGTGTTCACCCAGAATAAGTGTATTTTTTATCTCTTTAGACCTATTAGTGATTCTATCTCTCTTATGTCATATTAAGATGAGAATTACTTCTCGGATGGACGTCATCATAGATATTAGACTCGTGGAGTGAGTTCTCCTAGATGAGTGCTTTTTGGAATCTTCAAACTGAGTACCTAGCATAGGCACATGGCTATTAGAGACTATGGGTCTACGTCTCGAGTATATTGGGATGAGTTTCTATTAGTATATTGTCAGCAGAAATATACTATGTTGAAATTATTTTACATTTATGTTTTTCATTTCTTTTTTGTTTTTGGGGTCCCCTACTGAGTATTTCTATACTCGCCTTTTCACGGGATTTTCCCTCCCATGTCATGGCTTGTGAAGATGAGTGGCCTTTTAATGGAGTCCAGGGTAGACAAGAATCAGATTGAGCTTTCTGAGTTCCTTAAAGACTAAGGTGTTCCTATGGCTATGAACAGCAGTCCCAGTACCTCTTTCTTTCATACAAGTTGAATATTTTAGATTTCAGACACTTTCTGTTTGTGGGATTTTATTCTAGCTATGTTTATATTCTGCACAATACTTCCGTTATACAATGTTGGTTGGGTTTAGTAGTATAAAAGCATTTTGTTCCATATTGGATTTTACTTTTCATAATTTTTGGGCATCAATATGTGTGAATGTGTACAAGTACCTAGGAAATTCCTCCCATGATAGGGACATTCCTACTCGGTCCTAGTCATGAACCCTTGGCATATTCGAGGTCATCTTAGAAAGTCATCGCATGGTCCCCACTAGTACGGTTCGTGATAGAGTGGTCTCATAGGTGGTAAATTCTAGATTACGACAAAGAGCCTAATAGATTAGTTTGTGGAAACAATGTTAAGTGTATTGAGTTCATATTTTTGGCCATAGTCTCTAGGGTTTGTGTAGGAAGATGGCATATCCATTCACTATGACATTGATAGCATGCTTTTCAACTCGGTACAAGAAAAGACTAGTTCTGGGGAAATAATAGAATGGTACATGAATTATATATGAATGAGTTGTGTTTTTCATGTCCTTTAATGTCAGATATCCACATATACTCTTAACCAAGGTACATATTTCCTCATTATATGATGCCTCTGCGATGTATATCCACAAGGATTCAGCGACTCAATCAGGCGGAGTACCCCCTTAGTGATGAGGCATTGGTATAGGGACTAGATCCCCAAGTGTTACTTTGTGGTGGTGCACCTGCAATACCACCAACAGTAGATAAACACATGTTACATGTAGTTTCGACAGATGAGGATCATAGGCATAGTGTGCATCATGTGTTTTAGAGACAAAGACACCTTAGGATCTGAGGTGAGCCCAACCCTCAGGCTTCAGAGGACTGGATTGAGGAGGTGACCAGTGTTTTCCATCTAGTGAGGACAATGGAATACTAGATGCTGGTCCTAGAAGAGAGACTTATTCATGGTTTAGTGTGAATATGGTGGAGTTTGACCACGCAAGCTCGTGGTGAGGTAACTCTTTCATGGATAGAGTTCACATGACTCTTTAGGGAGAAGTTCACTCCAGTAATACTATGAGTAGTGTGCATCTAAGAGGTTCATCAGCTCTATCAGGGTAGTTTGATGATGGCGGACTATTCAAAGAGGTTCACCAACCATGCCATATAATCAATTGATATGGTCAATGATCTATACATTAGTTCTATGACCTTCTATTGTGGTCTAAATCAGGAAATTTGAGGTAGTTTCATGCCTCTATGAATTTTGACATATGCTGGAGTGCTCGAGTGGGAGTTGGTAATTGAGAGCTTCTTCGCAGAGGGGAGACAACCATTTACAATCAGAAGTTGGCATATGAGTGCGGAGAACCCACCACTAGTGATCTGACGTCAGTCACAAGGGTCCAGGCATGAGAGACGTCACATGAGGACCCAAGATAGGGGATCAATAGTCCAAGGTTCCTAGGATGGATCCAATCATCCAATGGAGAGGAAATTATACTCTTGCAATGATAGAGGACATATTTCTAGAGACTCTCTAACCTATCCAGATTCAAATAGGGAGGTCTTTGATGGTCCACCAAGGTAAAGGCAGAGAGTGGATTAGGAATACCATACAAGAGGCAGATGTATTAGAGGAGTTTGGATGGTTGCGTGTGGATACATAAACTTTTAACTACTTCCTTCACCACCCCATGGAGGTTTTCACCAGGTTCTAGGAGTTGGGGTACAGGGGACAGGACAACTGCATATTGTTGAGGCATATGACCCAAGGACTCTAGTAATTGTTTGAGGGACAACATGTGTCTTCCATAATATAGATTTTGTACTCATAGACACTTGTTTTAGTCATTCATTCCTCACTACATGTCTTGTGAGAATCCATGAGATTATGGAGGAGCCATTGACCAAACACTTATAGTTGGAGAAAACCGTGTGATGATACTCGTTGATCACGCATCATTGAAGATAATGAGATATTTCCCTAGGAGGTGAGAGTTTTAGTTGGAACCTCTTAGTGGAAGCATCAAGACGTTACGATGTGATTCTAGGTATAGATTGGTTTTCATTGGTTCATTCCTAGATAGACTTATTTAGGTGAACAATGATGTGTGACTATAGTGATAGGAAATGGGTTTCCTTTGTTTGTGAAAGGGAAACCCAGGAACCACAGAATGGGCACATGAATATGAGGGTAAGTCCATTCACCCATGATTTTTTAGGATTTCCCTCTGATCAATAGATGTAGTGAGATTTGAGTTCCCAGCAGTAGTGGAAGAGTACATGGAAATCAATACCAATGATGTTCCAAGACTACCACCCCACTGGGATATTGACTTCTACATCAACATACACCCCGAGAAAACATCAATCTCCACACCAGTGTATCAGATTTTTCCCATTGTGCTTCATGAGATGAGGTTACAGTAGGAGGATTTGAAAAGTAAGGGCTTTGTAAGACACAAGGTTTCACCCTAGGAAACCCCATTTTTGTTTTCCAATAAGGAACATGTGGGTTTAGGGATATGTGTGGATTATCGATGTCTGAATCAGGAATCTTTTATGAACAATAATTCTCTTCTGATGATCAATGACCTCTACAATCACCTGAGAGGGGTGAAATGGTTCTAGAATGTTGAACATCAATCGGGTTACCACATGTCACATGTACAAGATGAGGATATACCAAAATTGACTTTCAGATGTTGCTATGTTCAGTACGAGAACATGGTTGTGCCTTTTAGTGTGATGAATTCCCCCCACAGTGTTCATTGGAAATATGAACTATATCTTCAAGCTACACATAGGCTACTTCATTATGTTCTTCATTGATGACATCCTTTTGTACTCTATGCCAAAGTAGGAGTACGCGAGACACCTCTAGATGGATCTAGAAATACTCTATGAGTACTGGATTTATGGTCTTCTATCGATGTTCTAGTTATGAATACAATTGGTCACCTTTTTGGGACATGTTTTATCATTAGATGGAGTAGTAGTGTACCTATACCAGGTCAAGGTAGTTCTTGCATGGGACCCACCCCAAAGTGTGATAGAGGTTCAGAGCTAGTTTAGGGTGGAAGGATACTACTAGAAATTTAACCTTGATTTCTCCCATATATCATCACCGATGATAACCATGACCTGGAAGGGGAATCCTTTTGTGTGGATGGATATTTTCCATTAAGGATTCCAGTAGTTGAGGTAGAGTTTGGCGACTGCACCAATCTTCAGATTTCCAGAAGAGGGTGTTGAGTACTTAGTTTTCTATGACACATCAGGGACTGGGTATGGTTGTGTCATGATGTAGAAGAAAATGGTGACTGGATATGGTTCATTCCAGCTATGTCTGCATGAGAAGAACACTATGACCCAACAAAATGAATGGGAGGGAGTAGTCTTTTCATTGATGATGTGGAAACACTACCTAATGGGTGATCAAGTTATCATCTAATCTGACCATATGATTGCCAATTAAATATTCTCAAAGAAGGATCTGAATCTATGAAAAAGGTTATGGAAAGAGTTCCTCTAGTATTATGATTTCTAGTTCGTCTATACTCCTAGGATGGGGAATGTTGTGCCAAGTGCTCATAGAAGAATATCAAGTTTGTAGCCACTAAGCGGGGCATCAATGTATTTAACCTCACTACAATAATCCCTTAGGGATTTTGATGATGTATAGTATCTATATTCAATGGATGAACCCCTCCACTCTAACGGTTATTCAGGGAGTCCTACCTAGGGGATGTTGGTAGTGAGAATTTACATGCTCAAAAATATCCATAATTCATTCTCTTGATTGATATTTCAAGGTGGAGAGCACATAGTCCTTTTTTGAGGGATTACAGTTGTACCAATGGAGTTACGAGAGGATAATCTAAGGTAGTTTCGTAGATATCCCTTTTTAGTACATCCTGGAGAATAAAAAATGTATCAGTATCTATAGTGTTAGTTCTGGTGGACAGTCATGAAGAAGATAGTAGGAGAGTTCATTTCTTGATTCCTTACCTGCCAACATGTGTATGATGAGAACTAGGTTCCACTAGGTGTAGGTCACCGCTATAAGTTCTTGAGCGGGAGTGGGATGGAATATCAATGGACTTAATGAATGGATTACCATGATTGTCGATTTGACACGATTCAATCTGGGTTTTCGTTGACTAACTCACCATTTCACCCCACTTCCTATATATCAGGGAGCACAGTCTTGAAGAGAGAATGGGATGCCCCTACATGTAGAAGGTAGTACGTCTTCATGGAATCCCTTCAATGATACTATCGAATCAAGATGCACGCTTCACATCTAAGTTATGGAATGGATTATATGAGGCTTTTGGGATTCAAATATGATTGAGAACAGTGTTATATCAAAAAAATGATGGTAAGAAGGGGAGGACCATTCATGCTCTAGAGGATATGATGCAGGACTGTATCATGGACATTGATCTTAGTTTGGAGGACCACCTACCACTGGTTTATTTGTCATACAATAATAGCTACTAGTCCACCATTTTCATGTAAACATTCTATGCCTCATATTGGCATCCCATCTAGTCACACTATACTCTACTAACACTAGAGAGTAAGCACTCATGGGTCTATATATGGTGAGAGCTAAATTATGATGATGCATGTCATCTAGGAGAGGATGATGACTTCACGAAGATATTTAATGTTTTATATTAAGAGACAAAATAGACCAATGTATTTTGAGGAGGGAGACCATGTCTTTTTTTAGGTCTCACCTCGACGAGCATTGTGGAGATTTCCTTGAGGTGGAAAGTTTTCACTGAGGATCTTCGACCATTTTTAGATACTACATAGAGTTGGAGAGGTGGTGTACCACCTTGCACTACCACCACAGTTTCACTTGGTACACAACATTTTCCACGTTGAAAAATTGGGGAGTACATGCATGACCTGTCACATGTCATCTAATGGGGAAATCTGGACATCGAGAATGGACATACTTTTATAGGGTACCAGATGAAGGTCAAGGATCGATTAGATAGGATACTTAATTGGAGATTGACTAAATTAGTGTGTTTCTATTGGGAGCACGGGAATCTCCAAGATAGCATGAAGGAGTGGGAGACTCAGATTTGTTCTATGTACCCTCATCTTTTTGAGTAGCCCCACTTACCTTTGGATTTCTGGGAAAGAAATCCCTATGTTGGAGAGAATTTTATGTCTTGTAAATTATTATTATTTTTTAAAATATTATATGGAATTATTATGAAACTATTTTTTTTGATGGCGTGTGATTCTGACTTCGGATGTTTCCAGAATAAATTTTTGAAATAAATTAAACTCTAAATAGTGCATGTATGCAGTATTCCTAAAAATGTGGAATATCATTTAAAAGAGTTCCCAGATAAAAAATATGAGGGAACCATTGCGTTCATAGTAGCTATATGTCCTTTGGCAGGTCCTAACATCAACCTTCTTAGGTCAGCTTCTTGTGATACATTTTGAAAAATTTAATGGAAATAAAATTAATTATAAATTTATATAGTTTTTTATGTTTCCAAAAAAGAGCAACACTTATTTTGTTTTAAATTTCTAGGATCCTAGGTCTATGATCATAACTCTATAAAACAACCTATAATCCTATGCAGTTTTTTAAAGGATATAACCATAGAGAATTCTAAAAGAACACCGACCAATGAAAATGGGTGGATTGTTGCTCAATGAGATTGAATATCGACCGATGAATGATATCCCTCTTCATAGATGATCGATGTAGGGGTTTTTATTTTGATTCTTCTTTTCCATACTCATGGATTGAATGAAAAATTCATATCAACCCAAAAATAGGTTGACCCACAGATCATGTGTTCTTATGGGAGAGTTTTATCGGGTTATTTTGGGGAATGATTTCATTCTAGATTTCATTTGTTGTATTTGTTTTCTATATTTTATCCAACTAATGGGATAGGATCAATGACATGATGAATGATGGAGGAGGATCATTCCTTGAATTGAATTTGATTTATTCTCCCCTTTTTAAACCCATGATTAATGGCTTCTTCATTGGATTATGAAAATTGGATTGTTGTGTATCTATTTCCCATTGAAACAATCCCAAAATTGAGATAAAACATTGAGGCGACTCAACAATGGTGTGAAGATGATGGAGGAAGATGAATCAATATAGTTTTTATGAAATATTTCTTTGAACATTTTTTGTACAGATGATAGAAATGAGTTTTTGGGGAAATAGAATCCATGAAACATCTCGAAACATTGATGGAAAAGTAGGGAGACCCCATGTCATGAGTTTCTAGGTTCCAGATGTGCGTATCAAAGACCAATGGAGGAACCGATGTGTGGTGACGACAAAAGATGATTCAAAAAAAATCCCAATAAACATGTAATATATTCTTTATAAGTCGTCATGTGGTACTGTAATCATGGAATATTGGGTTTCTACAATTCATATAGTGAAGGACACATTGTGCATCCGGGGGGACACTGTGTGTGGGTCCCACCAAGTGGCAGCTGGTATTCTGGATGATAGGAAGCATAGACATGGTGTACGGCCATTATCACATGGAATGTGGATCCTTATGTGGATCCAATGTATATATCATGTGATACATGAATATGAGTTTCATTAAACAACATGTACTCCACCACACGTCTAGAGTTTGCCGGATATGCGGACCACTCCGAGTACCAATACACTGTCTAGGGAAAATTAGTTAAAGTCATGTGTGGGAACATGCCCACCTTACATGGAGCGGTCCCTGGATACTAAGACATAGTGAGTGAAATTTCATACATGTCTTGTATATATGTTATTAAATGAATGGTTCTCCAGACTTGTGTTATTTTACATGGGTACTTCTAGGAGTCAAGGGACACTGCATGTGACAATGTCTACACATCATTTACTCCCTTCTACAAGGATTGAGCTTCTTTTTTATCATTCCTCAGACATTATTTCTTTGGTTTAGTTCCACTTTTCTCATTCCCCTAATGACCAGGTTTCTTTTTCATCCACAATCGTATGATCCCTTCAGCAGGACATTCCGATAAAGAGTTAGGTATCACTCGGAGAGGTCCGAAGAATGATCCTATATCCATTCTTGACCCTATTTATATCAATGTATAGACATGAAAAATCCTCTAGGACATCTATCCTCTACATAGAAGGTAAATTTGTGTGAGTCGCGGTATCCTCAAATGCCCTGGAAGTGATCATCATCCTTGTATTGTGACCATTTCTCACTCAAGAGTGTGTTGTCCTGGAATGAGTGTATATGATCTCTATTTGGATCTATCAATGAATATATCACTCTTATGGGTTTTACCGACTAACATCACCTCTTTGGTGGATGTCATTACAGCAATAAAATTCATGGTGTGAGTTCTTCCATACGAGTTCTTTATGGAATCTTCAAAATGAATCCATAGCATGGGCTTGCAATTGTTAGAATATGGTTCTGTGTCTCAAGAATATCTGTATGTGTTTCTCCAAATATATTCTCAGTATACATATACTATGTAGAACTAACTGTACCATTAATTTGTGCATTTATTTGTGGTTTTTAAAGTCCCCTACTGAGTATGGTTATACTCATCCCTGTACGGACATTTCCTGCATGTTTCATATCTTGTCCAGATGAGCTGCCTTTTGAAAGAGTCTTGGGAGGACCAGGATCAGACTGAGATTTTTGAGTTATTTACAAGATTATGTGTTCCTATGGCTATGAGCATCAGTTACAGTACCAATTTCTTATAAACAAGTTGAACTTTTTAGTTAGATGACTATTTCTTTTGGTGGGTATGTATTCTAAACTAGTTTACTTTCTTTATATAACTTATGTTGTACTCTGTAGGTTCGGTTTAATTGTTAGCATGAATTTTTCTCATTACTGGTTATTACATTTCAGAATTTGTGGGCAGAGAGATGAGTGTGTTTTTGTGTGTAGGTACCTAGGAAATGCCTCTCATGTTAGTGATATGCATACTCGGTGTAGGTCACCAGCCCCTACCATATTGGATTGAGGTTTGGGGAGTTATGGCGCGAACCCCACTTGGATGGTTCGTGAAAAACATGACCTTTATTCTACATTTATAATGATTCACTAAAAATTCACCCTCCACTAGCACATTCACTAAAATTATTTCACTCCAAATAATCAATGTCCACAAAAACCTTATACTACTATAAATATTCATATTTGATATGTAAAATAGGTTCATCATAATGATATTATGAAAAGATGATAACATATTTTTTTCATTATTATATTTAATAACAGTCCATATCTATGATTATTTTATAAATATATTATTTAAATGAATAAATTTATTTCACATATATAGTATTTTTAATTATTTTAATCATGATTTATATATTTTTTAATTTTTTATTCGATAATCTATTTTTTACTTTATTTATATATATTGAATTTACATTCGCAATAATGAGAATCATATGTGTTTTTTAGGTAACATAAAATTTTGTAATATATGGATGTTTTATTATTTTTATATTTTATCTATCAAACATTAATATTCCTCTTTATATCAACTCATACCAGACATAATAATAAAATCCTAGGAATTATATTTTTTCAGTATTTATATCTTATATTTTTATTTCTAAATTTTAAAATCATTTTAATAATATATATTTTTCCTAGAATAATACATATAATGTCTCATTTTAGACAATTATGATGTTTTTTCATGACGTTAAATGTAATAAAATGTTATAATTATTCTAATTAAATGTCTATCCAAAACTATGGTAAAATTATTAATCCCTTCATAGAACAGTACATTAGTTTCATGAGATATTTTTTTATTCTGATTCATTATCTTTTATTATACAATATGAAAAACATATTTTTCCTTATATCATTGAAATAATGGATTCATTAATTTTACTATATTATTTATATTATTAATATTATTGTACTTCCCCATGTTTCTTATAATTTCTCCTCATATTATTCATCGATAGTCATATTTTTTGACATACTAGTAACTTATACTTATTCCCAACACTCGCTCACGGTTGAAAACATTCATTACAAAATACTAATATTATGTGTTTAAAGGTGGGTGTTATCTAATTAATATTGTTTTTATTTTAAAAAGTGTGAAAAAATATTTTCTTTGGTGAAATGTGAGTTTTAATATTTTCATACATAACACTAAACATAACTTTTATTATATTTATAATATTTTATGTGTGTTTCAGTTTTCATAATAACTAATTATTTTTGAAAATAAAATCTAGATCTATTTGAAAATATAAAAAAATGAAATAAATTGTGAAAATAAAATAATAATGGTTATTTAATTTATAATCAAATTCTTTACCCCTTTTGGAAATTATGTGTTTATGTGTCGTGCATATTCTATTCAATGTTAATTATATTTCATTATTAAACTTCATAGAATATTGAAACACTCATCAACCACTGTCATTGAATATATATTTTATTACATTTTCCATTTTCCATTACATTATTTATTAATATTATTCATTATAATCCATTAAGAAAATATTTTGGGGGAGAATGGAATTTATATTCAATTATTTGGTTTGATTAATTTGGTAATGAGTATGACCATTTATAGTTTATATATATAGTGTAGGAAAATATTAATCAATTGTAACTAATTTATTTATTTAGGATCTATATTATTATTTATAGAGTATTATATATATTAATATAATTAAAAATGATTATGGATTGTATGTGTTTTTAATTGTTTTTTTATAATTAATTTGTTCATTGACCTTCCAAAAATGTAAAGAAATTTCAAATATAAAATCTTATTTCATATTTTTTCCCAGATAGTGAAATATTATTTAGGTTGGTGGAGTTTCATGGACTAGAATATTATATCTACTTTATGCATTAATTCAGTGATAATTATTATTTTTATTTTGGTAATTTATTTATATTTTATGTATTTATTTTATTTTAAATATATAAAATTTATATATTCCCACAATATAGAGCATCTATGAATAAATTTATTCATTTGGAGGAAGGAAAAATAATTTCTATTTTATTTTCAACCAAAATAATAATTTTTACGTCAAATATGAACATTTACGTAAAGACTCAATAACGTATTTTCATTTCGACAGAATAATATTCAACATAATTCTCTTAAGCACTCTTAGAGATTTATAGAACACAAATATTAATATAAACTAAAAAATTGTAAATAAAACCCATTTGGGTAATAAATAACACATGTATGTGGTAATTGATTCAAAATATATGATTATAGTAGTGAAAAAAAATTTAAGTGACCTAGGTGGAATTTAAAAAAATTAAAAATCACATAGATCAACTATGAAACATTTGGGAAATTTTTATAGCATATAAATAATTTATAGAAAATTTAATAAATATAATGGACAATAAAAACCAGTTTACATGGTCTCTAGTTTCATAAAAATTATTTTTGTATTGGTAATATTTTTTTATTATTACATTGCATATACATTTTAATGTATATCACTTAACAGGCCCAATAACATATGAAATGAATATTGTTTGTGGACTAAATGATATGAATAAAGATTGTTGAGAATAAATAGTTCAAAATTTAATTTTACCATGACCAGTAATATATTATTAATGTAATTTAAATCAAACTTGATTAGACTGATTTCATTATGATGGAATACTTGATGTAAAATAAAGATCATTCATTTCATGTAGAAAAATCACCATAAATAAATATCTCAACATTATATTAGTCAAAGAACTATTTAATTTCTTATATTACAGAGATATTCTCGAAAAAAATAATATTCTTTTCATTTAAAATATGTAATTATAGGGTTATTATATTTAATGATAAATGTATTAGTGATTTATTTTTATTATTCATAATTTTTTTATTAAAATCTCAACTTCCTTTCCAAATATCATTAGTTCTCTAGTAATGTAGTGATTTTTTCTCTAAAAACTATATTGCATTGAATTATAATGATTTTTAATGATATTTATAATGATAATTCTATATTATCATGGTAATTTCTATATCAATTATTTATCAAACAAATTAATCATCAACCATTATGTATAAACCCCGCTCTTTTAGTTTTAGAATAGAAAATAGGAATTTATATTAACAAATATAATTTTACATAATAATTTATGTTTGATATACTATAATGGTGATATATTTGATTTTATCAATTGGGAATGTATTTCTATTATTTTTATGCAACCATAATGTAAAGAATTATTTTTTAAAAAACATCATATTATTTGTATCAATTAATCCATAAATTAGGTAAGATTCATGTAACATCACCATATAAAAACCATCCAAAATAGTAACACTAATTGTGTGAGTCTAATTTATGAATATATATTCATATGTTTTTTTCAGATTATTTCCTTGTAATTGATAACTAATTATTTCTCCTTCCATAGTATTAACAATATTATTTTTTAAAATAAAATATATATAATTAATGAAATTATATGTTTTCAAATTTATGAATTAAATTTTTATTTAAAATTTTACTACGTTCATAGTGTTATAAATTTACGACTTGTATAAAAAGTATCTTCTAATTAAATGAATCAAAAGCATGAGGGAAGGGATATATGGAATAGTATATTATCTTTTTAAAAATAAGTAATAATTGTCTAAATAATTGATAAATATAATATGTTCATTTAATTTTCTAATTATTTATAATTATAATATAATAATTTATTTATTTATCTCTAATTAATTATCAAATATGATATATTTCATATATGAAGACTAAATTTCATTGTTACTCTCACATGTTCTCAGTCAGAAGAACCCAAATCAGTTTTTAATTTATATTTATTTTTTAATATATTAAAATAACTAAAATCATTCATCTCCAAGAAAATTATGTAATTTATCATATATGGGGTGTCAAAACTCCCTCTGATTGGATTAATATCAATATTATTCACTATATGATAATATATCTAGTGGTAGTTTAGTTAAATGGTCTATGATAAATATTAATTTATAATATAGAATTATTATTCAAATTTGATACTAACTAATGTGAAGTTTTCTCCATGATATCATCCTTACATTAGTTGAATCAGGTTTTAGATCAAGAGAAAATATATTTCATCAGTTTGTTCATAATTTAAGAATTTCCATTAGAATGATCGATTTTCATTAGTGAATTTCATATAGGTATTATCAATATTTCATGTATATTAATTTCAGATGATATCACTATATATTTTAAAATACAAATAATATTTATGTTCATCATTGATAAAATCATTTTTTTAATCAATCAATTCAAGTATTCCTATTTTTCACATTATCTGATCATTCATGTCAGATGAATGGGAAATTATGTAATTCACTAAAAAAATAATTTGATAGATTGAATTATGTCGTCTTATATCATATATTTTGGATGGATGATATTGAAAGTATATATAACCACATTAATCTTGTATAAGTATAAGTTAAATTGTAATAGATTTTTGACTCCTTATCTTATAATGTAGGTCACACAAAAACAACATAGGATGTTATTCAATACTAAGGGAGACCCAATACGACCAAGGATGACTCCTAATTGTGTTTTCATATCATTTTTTTATGTGTGAATCCTATTTGAAATAAATTATCATTTTATTATTGTAATGGATAAAAAAAATTCAAGATAATTATATATCATAAAATTATAGGAAATGTTTCATTATGATGATATTGGTGGTTATCATCGCAGTATAATAGAATCGTATTAGATAATGTCTTATATGATAATATTTGGTTTCTATTAGTGTCTTTTTATTCCAAGAACATTATGTTTTGACAACAACAATTAAATTTATAGGGAATGGGTATAAAAATAGTGGATTTAAAAAGACACATTATTTATATATATTTTCCTTATCAATGATCAGGGAACACAATTTCTCTATCATTATATTTTTCTTTAATTTTATCAAAACAATACATTGATTCTTTTTTTTCATATATTATTAATGGAATTAGAGTATATAACGAGGTTTGTAATTAGAATTTGATGAGGTAAAATTAAAAAACCATTCATTAATATTTAATGAAAAATATTGTTATTTTTATTTAATTTGAGGTTTTGTACATAATATTATATTCCATTAAATTACATTGTGATTCCTCATTTTTATGAAAATCGTGTGATCTACTAGAATTTTTTATATAGAATATATTTTTTCTATTTAATTCCCTACACAATAGGTAATATTGGTCTGACATAGTGAGTTATATTCTATATGCTAGGTAAAAAACACAAGTTCTCATGGTTTTTTAGGTCTATAATGATTTAGTTAGAAAAATATCATTCTTTTTTATAAGATGATATTTTTAGTGAGTTATGAGAATGTTTATAATTACAATTCTAAATATGGGAAGGAATGAATTATTTATGATTATAAGATATACATATCATTCATCACATGCTATATTTTTTCAAATTTATATTGCTTCTTGGAATCTACAACATGTAGAATGTTGATTGGATTATAGGAGATGATTCATGAAAATTGTTTTAATTTAATGTTCACTATAGTTTCTCTGGTGTTTTTCAGTTTAATGAAACAAATTGTTTTGTACTATTTTTACAGAATTACCCAAATCATGTCATTGGATTTTTCATTAGATAGTTCTTACGTATTTTTGAGAATCCCTCTACTATATCATATATATACATTATTAGATGTAATTTAATTTAAATAAACTACTAGAAATATATTTTGGATATAAAAAATGAATCCTAGTGTTATTACATATTGTGCATAAAAATATCATCAAAGCCACTACTCATGTTGAATCAACATCACACATTCTGACAACAATTGATAAAAAATATTATAGATCAAAAATAATGTGTTACATCCCCAAGAGAAATATAACATCACATCAATTGAAAAAAAAACTAAATCCATAATAACTTATGAATAATGATACACTTTTTTGTATTCTAAAAATTTACCAAATTATTCAATAAGATTAAAATTCACTATATATTAAATGGCGAATGCTTTCTCTATATATAGATAGTATCTTAAGTTAATCCTATTACAACAACATTTGATAAAGGAGGGTACTATATATTCCACTATTTCCAATATAGATATTGTATATAAATACTAAATTAGTCATATATACTATGGTAAAAAGGAAACTTCTCCAATGATTTAAATATTTATCATCTTCCACAAGTCCCATCCTACCATCTAGAACTATAACACCCTACAAAAAACACATTTACAGAACCTCCATCAATAAAAGTTTTGGGAAAAATATAATAACACCACCTCCATAAATTTATGATCTTACTAAACTACTCCTTCAATTTCTGTGTCATAATTCAATTGGATACAGCATCACACATTCAAAAACCATATCCAACTTAAGTACTTATTCAAGGAAGAATCAATGGTATAACCTTTAACATCTGAAAATTTTCAATTGTTTTGATTTATAAAGTTATTTATATGAAATATTATTATTCGACGAAACAAAATTAAAGAACTAATTTTAATTATTAAATTTTGGACCTAAAATCAATATAAGAAAATTTATTATATTTTATTTTTATGATATATTATGTGACTTAAACTCCCCATCTATGAATAGCATCCAAATATTACAGTAAATTAGATTAATTTCTATAATCCTCAAATAAAAAATATTATTCATTAAAAAATCAATTTCAATTTTTTTATAATAAAATAAAAACATTTTCCCATAGTTACATATGCGTTTTAAAATAAATTCCATAAATATTAAATCTCCTTTCTTGTTCCCTTAATATTAAAGTCTCTCTATTTTGTTTTGAAAGTTAAATGTGTAGTTCAAAATAGAAATAATACTAACAGTTGATGAAATTAATTAATAACTATACCATATTATTATTCTTATATAATATAAAAAACCATATATTTTTTATTTACAAAAAAATGTTCTGAATTATTATCAGTGATATATTTTCTTATACCTTCTATTCCTCTATGATATAAATATTAAACATCAAGGATTCCAAATTATAATATCCATGATTTTTCATTTACTATAATTCCATAACCACTATGCAAAAAATATTATAAAATGTAAAGACAATATTATAAATTAATATTCTTACTAATATGGAATATGGAACATTATTCATGTACTTATTTTATACTTATATTTTTTATTCCTACAACATTCTAAAACTAATGAGACTAGTGGTGAGAGTTTAAATTTGCTAAAATCTTCTCATTCAAAATATCTAAATGATATATTGGTTGTAAATACAATATGTAAAATTATCATTTTATTATTCATATCATGTCCATTATTTATAAACAATATATTCATATCCACAATACGATATTTTGTAATAGCTAGACCCAATTTTTCTTGAGACAAGACCACCCCATGCACATATCTAGTCAGTCAAGGGAGTGTAAATTGATTAGTTGTAATGTCACAAAAATGTGAGGCATTAGGATATGGTACCTAAATGTACATTCCCATAAAAACTCTAGGAAATAGTGTAGTGATAAAATAATCCATGAATGTAATGCATGCGTACATCTATTAAAAAAATTACATAGAATAAGAATACAGAAAGTGTAAAAATTGAAAAATTAATGTGAATAAATGATGTTAAAGTGTCATAACATATCATATTTATGGGATATCTATCCAATTAAACTGATTGAATTATCATTCTCCATGATCTGGTAAACACCACAATTTCTCTAGATCACTATGGTCTGGGTCCTCCTAGGAATCCTCTGAAGAACATTTCATCTGCACAGTACATAAAATGTGTGGTAAAATACATGTAATGGGTTAGAATAAAATTTATCATTAGGTTCCCCAAAACACAATAGAGAATGGTGAAACAAACTATAAGTAGACTAGTTATACTAGACATATGGATCCCAATCTAAATAGAAACTCTATCTTGAAACCATATTTAGATTCATAATACTAGTCATCTCATTCCATATGTGGTGTCAACCAAAATATGTCAAAAAAATATAATTACACTTTGAATCACCCAAATACAATCGTCCTAGAATCCATGTAACATGAGGTTATAATCTCATATCATGCTACAAGATTGAATTTGAGAATCAAATGTTACACATTACAATGAGAACACACTCTATAAGACAATCCACCCTATATGGAATGATTCTGATAGATACACTCCATCAATAAATGCTCTTTCTTCATAGATAGTCCATCTAAGATAATTTGGTCCATAAGAAACTACAATATGTTCAACTCTAGTACCCAACACCATAAATCATGTCACTAATTGTCTTGGACAATACAAAATTTCCTAAGAACCCAATTGACATGGAGTGAACCACACTAATATATAATGTTTTGGTATCACTACACTAGAACATTATCCATGTGCATCCGCTCAAGATATATTGAGAAAAGGGAGTTTCACCGTACTACAGCCCCAAAGCTGAGGTAAAACTAACTCATAGCCACCTTAAAACCCATTGATGTTCCCTTAGAGATGCACACACCTCAATGTGTTGAGGGACGACTGATTCCTAACAAGGTATCATGCATAACATATGGAGGATCCAACTCTTCATTAATGATATCCTCGGGCAAGGGATCTTTTAATCCAGTGGGGGACTTTCACTATAACACATCATTAGGATACCACTCCATAGATCGAGGATCACACCCTAGTTTGATAGTGGAATATAACCACATGGCCAGAAGACCCACACCCTAGTATAATATGGGAGTACCCTTCTACCATTATGTGCACTATGGGGGACCCGCACCCTAAAATAAGATGCTCAGTAAGGATAATAAAGGTAGATATGATAGAATAACATGAGAATAATAGTTTGAAAAAATGATCATAACATTAAAAATCATATACTACACATAAATGATCATAATATAGGGACTTGGAATTAAAATTTGTAATTTATAAAACTTGAATCTTAATCAATTCATGAGAATAATAGAAGAATGAATAACATTGTAATAAGATAAGGAATTGTTGAATAAACATTAGAATATAAAATCTTACATAATTTTTACCTACCATGACCTTCATAACATGTATGGACTGGGCTAATTAACAATGTTCATTATTCAAGCATGGTCTAGAAACCCATATACCCTATTTTTTTAGGATTGGGCTATGAAGCATATACCATATTGGTTTGAGGGATTTAGAAATTACATGTGTACCGTATTATTTTTATTATTTTGAAATGACTTATATAATCTCTTATTTTCTAGTGTGGCATATAACCCATGTACGCTCTTATTTTTAGGCTTACTCTATAACCTGTATAGCCCCCTTGGTTTCAAGTATGGTAAAAAACCTATTT
This sequence comes from Viscum album, assembly GCA_963277665.1. Lineage (NCBI taxonomy): Eukaryota > Viridiplantae > Streptophyta > Magnoliopsida > Santalales > Viscaceae > Viscum > Viscum album. The sequence goes on from OY728122.1 coordinate 1,187,899,252, forward strand.
ACCCTCTTGATTTCAATCTTCATACAGAACACATATACCATATTGTTTTCAGGATTTGGTTTCAACTTTTACACCCTCATGTTTCCATGCTTGGGAACAATCTGACATACCCGATAAGGACTTATTCAATTTGTCATTACCTAATTCCATGTAGGGATAGATAGGTATCACTCGTCACTTAAGAAAATCATACATCCAAGTGACACAAAATCCTAAAAAATACTAATATCATAACCCATGAAATTAAAAGGGTATTATAAAAATTTTATCAAATATTATATTATAGGAAAGATACTGGTTTCACAATCATTTCATCATATCATCATGCATGAACAAATAAGGGATTCATTATCGTTTAAACAATGTAATATAAATTGATTTCATATAACAAATCTCATCATAAACATAATCCTTTCAAAAAAGTAATAAAAATGGTGACATTGGATTATATCCCTAGTAAATTATAAACATTATCAAAGGATGAAAACTTATATTTATATGCTTTTTTAAGGATCACATTGAAAAGTTCTTATAAATAATAATGTTTTTGTAAATACATGATTAAAAAAATTAAACATTTTCAAAATCCAAATATTTGAAAAGTGGTTTAAAAAAATAAAGGACGCTTTTAAAAATTACATTAAAAAATTTTAAACAAAAAACATTATATCCATTGCATTTAAAATTATAATAAATGTTCATATTAAATAATTTCTGATTGTTTTTAAAAAAATCATTATTTTTAATGAACAAATATTTCTGAAAGAAATGAGGGATAATGTTTTATTTTCATAAAACATTACAATGATATTCATATAGTGTAAAATGGCACCATTACATTACCATATCATTTTTATATTGATTATAATAAAATTAATGATAATTTCAGATAGGTGGATCATAATAATTCGTCAATAAAGGCATAATCATAAAAAATATTGATAAACGATGAGATTATTGAAGTAAAATATTTCAAATTTAGTAAAATTCAATCATGATCCACATAATATAATAATATTAAATGAACTATTTGATATCATTAATATAAACAAAATTATGAAATTCACCATTAATGGAGTCGGTAAGAATTTTGTATGCACAAATAGTGTTTCAAATTTATTGAAATATTAAAAAAATAAAATTAAATGATATATATATATATAATCATTAAATTGGTTTTATTATTTAATCATTTATAATATTTTTTAAAAACATCATAAATACATTCTCTATAATCCTTGAATTAATCATGTCTCATTGAGGAGTTAGTATTGATGACATCCAAAAAAGATATTATCATATTCTCACAAAGTGTAAAGATTAAGTATATGAAATTTTTATTAATTTAAAAAGAATAAATAAATCATAAATATAATATATATCATATAAAATCATTAATTACATAATTATACTAACCCATGAAAGGTTGTAATGGAAGAGAAACTCACATCAGTTTTTAAGATGGTTATCTACTGTATACACAAACGATGATTGTGTTTCCCATATTATAAAAGTGTTCATGAGTATAGATCATACACATACAATTATAAAAAAAATTAAGAATATTTATGATACAATATGTGATATAAAATTGTGGAATGATTATTTGATATAGTGGAAAGAGAAAAAAAATGTGCTTATTGAATTTTGCTACATCTTTTTTGGGTAACATCTTCAAGTTTTCACCAAAGGGATACCAGGGAAGGATTTATACCCGATGGTTGGATTAGAGGAATAATGTTGGGATGTTGGGAGAATATTTTGTAAGGGGTTTATATTCCAAATTTATTTATGGGTTTGAATAATTTAGGGGGTGAGTTCTCTTTTATATTGGAGGTTTAGTGGTATTTTAATAAATATAAAAATGTAATCATTGTTTACAACACCCATAACATTATGTGCTTCCAATTGTGGACACATTTCCAAATAAGGTAGGATATGGTAAAATGTTGAAAGAAAATTAATTTTGTTGATTTTTCATCATTACATTCCCCCAATATTATTGTTTAACCACCATGAAAACTCATTTTTACCTAATTAACTATAATATATTTTATTTAAATTAACTATGCTTTTGGTAAAAATAATTCATGAAGTTATTAGTAATCATAAATTATAATGATCCGAAATATTGACACCCATTTATCAAATTCAAAATATTTAATTGGATGTAATTAATTTAATATTAATACTAGAGATATGATATGACTATATGGAATAAGTGAGAAAATGATCAAAATTTTAAATGCTTTTAGAAACAATTCCAATGTGGAATTGATTAAAATGAACTCAATTGGATAATTATATGTATAGAATAAGTAAAAATTCATTAAAAATAAATAAAATATAAATTTGACTACATAAATAAATTAGATAGAAAGTCAGTTTCCACTTAATATTTAGTATTTATCACTATTAATCAAATAATGGATGTTCTCTGAAAAATTACATAAAAAATTCCCAATTATTTTAATATTAAAATTAAAAAAATGATTTTTAATTTTTGAAATAAATTTCTTAAAATATTTAAATATTTATTTTAAAATAATTCTCCAATAAAAAGGAATCAAAACATTATTTTAACCAAATATAGCTCTTTATTCCTAAATTTGGTTTTTTGTCTTATTTTATACCTATAAATAATTTTGGATGTGAATAAAAACATATTGTTGAATGTTTCATATAAAAATTTTAATTAGTATCCCTCACAAAGAGAGATTAATTTTATCTATTAATAAAAATTTCTTTTGGGTATAAAAATAATTTTTCAATAAAATAACTTCCATTATATTCAATTGGTTATTATTTTGATTTAAAATTAATTAAAAACAAAAAATAATAATTTTATAAATATGTTTGAACTATAGTTTCATAAATTGCATTATTATATTTGTATCTTCTATTATAATGGGTAAGTAAAAACATTGATAATATTTTATTAATATTATTAATTGCATATTGCAGTTCGATAAAACAAGATATTGCATGTAATGAAATATATCAAAGGAACTGAGAATTGGGTGTAACCAAGGCCTGTCAAAGTGATATATATACCAAAATATAATATAAATGGGGATTATATTTCAAGTGTAAGATCATGTTTCTTATAAAGAAAGCATAACATGTTGTAGCTTGTAATTCAAGACATCAATGAAATTTAATTTCATCAAAAAATCAATTCATTATAAATTGATCTGTTTTAATATAACCCACATAATATTAATATCAAATTTAAAATTCAACTGGCTTCTCAATTTTATAATAATTTAATTTTAAATTCCTTAAAAACACAATGTAAAATGAAAAGAAAAACTTATATTAAAAATGGAATTTTGAAAACATAATAGTTACTCAACGTAACTCATAACTAGGTTTCTACAATGAAAAACATTGTCGGGAAGTTAAAACATGGACATGAAATTGAAATCTATATATCATGTTTTGATGATAGTGATAGAGAAAATGGTTTAGATTAATTTTAATGATCTCAAATCCATAAAAAAGAGTCTTGAAATGGTCAGTGATATCATAAAAAATGATCATAAAGTTCATAATTTTATTTCAAGACACTTTTCTAGATGTTTATGAATTTTTATGATATTTCATACAAATGTTATTTCAGAACAATGAAAATATTTTAGTTCCTTGATCAATGTCCTCTTAACTATTATACCGTTACATGAAAGCGAATTTTTCATTCCTAAAGCAACATAATATCATGAGATCTATATATAGACTAATAATTCATTATATCTTACATCATCACACCAAAATGTATTGCACATGTAATCCAAAATTCATAAATCCTTATACGGTGAGATAGTACTTTATTCTCAAAAAAATCATCTAGATTTTAACACAAACCACTCGATTAATGGTAAACCTTATAAACCTTCCAAAAATAGAACGTTAAAAAATTTAAATATAAGGTCACTAAATTTCTCAAAAATCAACTTAACATTGATCCCCTCAAATTTCATTAAGTAGTAGTCGGTTTTCTTATAACAAATTATGTGACTAACTTCATCTTGTTTTCTCTTAAAAATGATTATAACCTAAATTACCATAAAACCATAATTGAAACATTTATTCATTCTTATTCCAAATATTATTAGATATTTTCATTAATTCCCAAAAAAATAATGTAAACCACATCCATGATAATATAGACAAAATTTTGGAAAAATAAATAATTAAATCAATGAAAATCAGTATTATCCAATTTATTTTGTAAATAATAATATATTTATATAATCTAAACACAATTTTGACAACATCAACAAAATACTAAGGGTCATCTTTCCTTAATAAAAATATTCACCTTCTATTAAAACGGAATTCTAGGTGAACAAAACCTTTAAATATATTTTCCCTAATACTAACATAAAACCCTATATTCATTATTAATAATACATAAATCCTTTATTCAAAAACATATGCACATCAATCATCTTACTTTATTCAAAAAAATCACTTTGGTTTCATCACCGTATTGCATGTTATCTGTCACACCCTGCTCCATCGTTTATTTCTTTTTATAATTTTCATTGACTGTTAAAATTTTTTTGGGGTTCGGGTTGAGTCTGGGATGAAAAACATTTGAGTTATGTTAAAAAGTGCATGTTTTTTCAGTTGACGTCGATGGGTGTATGGACGGAGCGCGTGTTGGAAACCCAGCGCGACACTGCTTAGGTATTGGCACGATTCTCCAATCTTCGGAAAATTCAAATGGGTAAAGATGGTTATTTATTGTGTTATTTTAAATTTTTTTTGTTGTTCAAAAATTTATGATTATTATTCAAGATGTAAAGATAAATATCATTATTATCATTATTATTATTATTATTATCAGGAGTTGTGGCGGTTTCAGACCAGTGAACGGGTGCCGAATAATCAGCGGAGACCGTGATGTCATTTGAGGTACCCATGTGGTGGCTTTTGGAGTGGACGGAAGCTACCACACGGTTCATAGACATCTGCTTGTCATATGCACGGACCATATGGTTGTAGTATTCAAATATGTAAATAAACTAAAAATGGTTATTGTAGTTTTGTTATTATAATAAAATTTATTATTATTATAATTTTTAGTTGTTCTTCTTATTATTATTATTATTATTATTATTATTTTATGTGTATTATTTTATTTGTTTTATTTGATTTTTATTTTGTTTATTTTTAACTTCCTTTTTGTCCAGTTTTTCCATTCTCTCCCTTAACCGTTTAACTCTATCAGCCACATTTCATTTACCCACTCTCATATTCTCTCTTCCTCTCCCCGCACGAAGCAGCTGCCCGCCACCTACTCTCTTTGTCCCGACGCCACCCTCCTCCGGTCACCCCTTTGAATTGCCCCGTCTTCACTAGCAGCTGGCCTCTCTTGCCGCACTCACTCCGAAGCGCCTCGTGACTCTCGGCCCACTCTTTCCCTGCTCGACCTACAAAGTGCCACCCATTGCCTCTTCCAATCCCATCTCCCTCTTCTGCTCGCTGCACTACCCCTGGCTTTCTGTGCTCAGCCCCTGACCTTTCCGGCTCCTAACTCCTGTAGATCGCGATACAGCTGCCTTCCCTTCATCTACCTGCGTGAGTCCCCGCCTCCTTGTTCATTGTGCGTCGCGCCCAACAGCCTGCTCCACCGAGATCTCATCTCATCCCACAGCACAAAATCTTACATACACAGGTTCCACAAGCCTCATTTTGCCTTCAGTTCCAACCACCCCGGTAGGACCTCGCCCAGCCGCTCCGACTCCTCACCCTCACACCAGCCCCGTTGTGCTCCGCTTCTCGCCGCTGCGTGTTCCTGATATCTTGTATGAGCAGTGGACAACAACTCACCCCAGGTCACGGCCTCTCTCGTCCACTGCAGATCTCGCCCTCTACCCTCCTTCTACGCCTTGGCTAGAGGACCAAACCCCTAACCCCATCCACGCTCACCTCCTGCCCTCATTCTACACTCCCACATGTGTCTACGTCCACGCCCTCGCTCCTTACCCTAGCCAGTGGCTTTCTCCAGTGAACAGTGGGCGTGACTCCTCTCTCTAACGCCCTCTAGCTGACTCCGCACGCGCTGACCACACACTGACCATCAAGAAAGCACCACTTCCTACCCTTTGACGACACCACACCACCCTCACACACCTGCCTCTGACGTGGCAAGACCTCTTTATGGCCGTCGTGCATCCTCCGACTGACCACAAACCCTTCTTGGTCGCACCCCCGCCCTGCCTTTTAATTTTTCGGCGCCTCGCAGTCCCTCACCGACCATCCGGGGTGGAACAACCAGTTATTTCGTCTCCCATTCTACATCTATTCGTGTGACCAGTCGCACGCCTTTTTTCAATTAGGTCAGTAATGATCATCTGCCGCCGAAGGCGAGTGGTTTGGGTTCGCGCTGTTTTTCTAGCACTAGGTTTCAAGTGAGGTATGCACTGTCTCTTATTTTTATTATTTTTGATTAATTTTTAGGTTTGCTTTTAGTTATTTTTGCGATGATTATTTATTTGAGTTATTTTTTGTCAATGTTATGTGTTTTAAATTGTTCGACTTTTGTCGCAGCACATTGGCGAGGTAATTCCACAATTCTGTGATCGTCAGTTTGTGCATGCTTGTGTGCCTGCCTAAGGCGTGTCACGCCATTGTGTTTTGGCGAAGGGTCAAGGTAGGTCCCCCACTACACTCAACATTAAATAAATAATTTGGTGATTGCTTGATATTTTATTAATTTTAATAAATGTGATATAATTTAAGATAATTAATATTAAAATGATTATTTGGTGTAGAAAGAGACATTTATTTTATACATGACACTTGAAATATTTTTTTGATCAACGAACACTCAGTAGTCAAAGAATGTATGTTTGTCCTTTAAACATAATTCATAGAATTTCAAATGTAGTTTTTTATTGATAAATAATTTATTTTGAAGCATGAACAAGTGTTTTGGTTCTCTTGAGAAATGAGGATTACCATTAAAATTGGTGAAGGCCCATTTGACACATTAATAAAATAAATTATTTTGAAAACTCTCTTTGAGGCGACTCAGGGGTGATCTTTGGTGTACGTTGATTGCATGAGTTGTGTGTGATGTATGTGATACCTGATTGTCTTATTTGACTCACCCATTTCCTTTTTATTACACGTGCTGACATGGGAACCTGTCATAGTAAGTGAATATTCTAAGAACGATTGCTGCAATAGTTTAGATTACGCACTGGCTTGTGGCCCTTAGTATGGATTACACTTTTCTAGGGGATTGGGCCCCTCAGTTAGGTCTTGTAGGGCAATATCGGGCATTAGGGTGTTATGATGTCATCAAGAGTAGGCAAGCCTTCAAGATGAGTTCCATGTATAGTACGTTCTGGATTGTTCATGAGATCCTAGGTTCGACCCATGAATCTTTTAGTACTTATTTGTATGTGGTGGATGATTGAGAGGTCTAGTTCGGTTGATGGCCCCTATGTGCCACCTTTTCCATTGCCCTCAGTGTGTGTTGTGTGCTATGTGTGTGGTATTCCTTTTTAACCGACAATTAAAATTTTTGATTTCTAAATTGTTTTCCAAAAAATTATTTAAAATGAGATGTACCTATTCCTTTCAAACATTAAAATTGTCTTTTTATAAATTAAAAGGGGAAATGGACTCATACTTGTTTTAGAAATGTAAGCATGTTTGGAAACAAATATTTTATATAATTTAGTTCAAACCTGGAATTAGTAAACTCTTTATTTAAGGGCAGTGCAATGGGAATAGTTTGTTGGGCATGCCTACTGAGTTTTAATACTCACGCTTATAGTGTTTTTTGATTTTTAGTTTCTGTTACAGTTTTGTCTCAAGATTTCTTGTTATGGGTGAGAGTTGGTTATGGTTTTTTGAGTGATGCTCGGGGTCGTCAGGAGTTTTGGTCAAGGTCAGGTTATTATGTTTTGTTGGCTGTTATTTTTATTTCATGTTGTTTATCTAATTTGTGTTCTATTTTTCTTTCTGCTCCTTTATTTATTTTCAGTGGGGGAAATCATTCCCATTTGTACTCTTTTGATTCCATGGCGCTTGTCGCCAGCCTGGAAAGATAAGGAACTCCTCTCAGGCCATATCGCAGACCAGCTCGGCTGACTGGTTTAGGGGAAACCCGGGTTGGTTCAAGAAAAAAATGGTATCCTAGGAGGTCGACTCCTTACCAGACCTTGTGTTTCATAGCGCCCATCATTATTTGGGGTTTTCATGGTAGAAGGAGTTTAATTTTCGAGACTCGAGGCATACAGACGAGAATCATGTCATGAAACCTTTCTCGTTATGAACCTCAGGTTAGCATGAGATGTTTGGAATGTTGGTGTCTTTTCGTTCTATTGAATTGTTTTATGTTGGAATATGAAATGGAAGCCAGGAAAGTGACCTTTGTGGGCTCGCATGGTCTGGTAAGCCATGTAGAGCCATAGACCTTACCCTAGTGTGCTCTTTTTGATGGTGGCGTGACTGGCATATGGCCACCAACCATATGTTCGAGTCACCCATCGACGCTAGTTTCTCTTTGTGGAGATTTTAGGGTTTTCTTTATTTTTACGAATTGTTTTGCATGTTTTTTTTGGAAATTGTGAAAAATTGAAACTGAAATGGAAATTACCATGATGTTATTATATTCATTGTATCTTATTTCCTTAGTGTTCACCCCCATGACAGTTTGATGGATTCCCAAGGTGCAACTTTAGGTGCTGAACCCCTAGAAAATCCTCCAGTTGATCAGCCTATAGACTATGTTCTAGAATTTAAGAAGTTCAATCCTCTAGTATTTTATGGTCAAGAAGATCCTCTTGAGGTGGAAGTGTGGTTGTAGAATATTGAAAGGATGTTCAGTTTCATTGGGTTTCCTGAGTCATTAAAGGTGAAGTTGGGTACCTTTTTTATTCACGGTCCAACATGGAAATGGTGGAAGTCAGTGTCTCAGAATAAACCTCGAGAAGATCTATCATGGGAGTTTTTCAAGTCATTGTTCATCCATCAATATTTTTCTAATTTGACGAAATTGAGGAAGAGGATGAAGTTGTTTTGTCTTCAGCAGGGCATTGAATCAATCCAAGAGTTCTGTCGACATTTCGTAGACCATGTCCAGTACGACTAATGGTTTCTTACAAATGATGCTGGGAAGGCTCGTAAATTTGAGTCTGGACTCCGACCTGAACTGCGATGTAAAGTGGAAGAGCTCAATCTAACAGCCTTCTCGGATGTTGTGGGGAATGCATTTCTTGATGAAGCTGAGCTATAAGGAGGACATTATGTGGAGAATCATCCCCCAACCTTGGGAAGCAGTGCAGAGGATTGTGAGAGGATGAATGAGCAATTCCCTGATTCTGGTGGGTATACTAGAAGAATTATGATGCCTTCAGACATGAAATCTACATCTTTAGAGCATAATTCCATGATCTGTCACTCGTGTGGTAGGAAGGGTGAAAAGAGGCCAACATGTCTGAGTGCTCCGAGACTCTACCACACCTGTGGACGTTGGGGTCACTTGGAGCGATTATGTTGTGGTGTTTCCAAGAAGCACGCTGAAGCTAGACCTGGCTCGTCGAAGGTCACCTCAGCCTGTCAGCTAGAGTAGGGCAATGATTGGGGACCAGTCTGAGGTTTTCTCTTTGTAATTTGTCTTGGGTGTAGTAACCATCTCTTGAAGCATTTTTCGGTGTTTCTTTTTCTCTCAGTTGTAAGAATGGTTGTGGTTGTACCTCATCAAAACTTTTATTTTATTGGAAGTGTGTTTGGTGAAATTCTGGTTTGTGTGTTATGTTTGGAATGTTTTGAAGCCTCAATACGAGGCAGGAGATTCTACAATCATCAGTGCTCCAACCATTGGTCCTGGAGTGAAGCTGGCACATTGTCAAGAGAACCCTAACTATAAAAAATGGTCCTTGATTTATTGTTGGTCCTTAGTGTGACATGTTTTATGTTCTATCGAGTGTGTGACGTCTTTGAGGTAGTGTTGACAGTAGTTTTGATTCTCTATTGGTTGGTTCCATCCCTCCCCAACCCTTGTGGTGGGGTTTTTGGTCAGTTGGAAAAGTTTTCAAGTTCGGTTAATCTCTCCAGTTCTTATGGTGGGGAGACCCACAATGGGTCTCGCAAAGTCACACCGAAAGTAATTTATTGTTATCCCGATCTTTATGGTGGGGAGTCTGTTTGGGCCTCCCCATGTCAGTGTCAAATTTTATTTTCATGGAACGTTTGGTGATAGGTGGTCTCGTTCAAAACCACCTAACATGTGTTCTTCCTCCTGAGTAAATATTAGGATTAGAGTACACTCAATGGTACCATTGGACTTGGATGATGGGAATAAGTGTCAGAGATTGTTAATGTTTATTTGTTCCTTGGTTGAAATGGATGGGTTGGGTTCTTCTTGGTGATGGTAAAGGTTATCGTGTTTTAAGGATGAGTTCGGTGTCATGGGTTCTCAGAGTCTCTTTGGATCGATCAACTAAATGCGCTTAAACTTTTGGGGCTGAGTGACACTTAAAGAGTTACATATTTGGGTATAGATCTTATTGTGGATTCCCGAGGGCATAAAGAATTATGGTGGGGAGAATTGTCACTCCCCGCTCCATATTTTATTTTATTTTTTAATTTTCTTTGACTTTTAAAATTTAGTTGGGGTTCGGGTTGAGTCCCGAATGAAAAACATTTCAGTTATTTTAAAAAGTGCGCATTTTTCAGCCGACGTTGCTGGGCGCACGGGCAGAGTGCATGTTGGAAACCCCGCATAGCCCCGCATAGGCATTGGCACAGTTCGCTTGCCTTATAATAATTAAAATGTGTAAAGATAGTGATTTATTGTGTTATTTAAAATTTTTATTGTTGTTAATAATTTTATGATTATTATTAATGATGAAATGATAAATATCATCATCATCATCATCATTATTATTATTATCAGGAGTTAAAAGGTTTTTAGACATGTGTGTTGGAACTGCACGGTCAGCGGAGATCGTTCTGTCAGCACGGGTACCCATGAAGCGATATCTGGAGTGGGCGGAAGCTACCGCATGGATCGTGTAAAACCACTTGTGACATGCACGGACTATGCGGTTGCAATATTCAAATATTTAAATAAAATAAAAACGGTTACTGATGTTTTTTTAATATAAAAAAAATTATTATTTTTATCATTTTTACTTTATTATTATTATTAATATTATCATTATAATTTTAATTCTTATTAATATTTTATGTGAATTTTTTATACGTTTTTTATTTTGTTTATTATTATCTTCATTTTTTAACTTTTATTCTCTTCTCTCCCTTACCCTTCTAACCCTATCTACCACTTTTCATTTCCCCTCTATCCTATTCTCTCTTCCTCTCCCCGCATGAAGCAGCAGCCTGCCGCCTCCTCTCTTTGTCACGACACCACCCTCCTCAGGTCACCGCCGTGAATCACCCTGTCTTCTCCAGCAACTGCCCCGCCTTTCCACACTCTCTCCCCAGCGCGCCATGACTCTTGGCCCGCTCCTGTACTGCTCACCCTATATAGACCCACCCTAGGACTCCTCCAATCCCGTTGACATATTCTCCTCACCGCCCTCCCCTGGCTTCCTGTGCATAGTGCCGAACTTAACCGACACCCACCTCTAGTAGATCGCGAGCCAGCCGCCTTCCCTCCGTCCACATGTGTGAGCCCCCACCTCCGAGTTCTTTGTGCGTCGCGCCTAGCATCCTGCGCCACCCAGATCCCCTCTCGTCCAGCAGCACATCCTCCTCCATGCGCCGGTTCCGTAGACCTTGTCACGCCTCCTGTGCCAGCCGCCCTGACAGGACCTTGCCCGATCACTCTGGCTCCTCGCCCCCATACCAGCCCCTCCATGCTCCACTTCTCACCAATGTGTGTTCCTAATATCTAGTTGTGTTCCATGGACAACCACTCGCCCTGGGTATCTGCCTCTAACTCCCTTGAAGATCTCTCCATATGCCCTCCTTCTGTGACTTCGTCTGCCGACCGGACGCCTAACCCCCTCCGCGCTCACCTCTGGCCCTCGTTCCGCACTCCCGCAGGTCTCTGTGCCAACACCCTCGCTCTTTTCCCTGGCCAGTGGCTTTCTCCGGTGACCAGCGAGAGTGACTCTTATGTTCAGCACCCTCTAGCCGACTCCACACCTGTTGACCACACATTTCCCATCAATCCATCACCACTTCGTATCCTACGATGGAAAAACACCACCCGCTCACACATACCTCTGACCTGGAGGGTCCTCTTTCTTGCCACCACGCGTCCTCCGACTGACTGCAAACCCTTCTCGGTCGTGTGCCCACCCTGCCTGTGACTTTTCAGGCACTTCGTTTCCCCTCGCTGACCTTACGGGGCTGGACAACCAGTTTTGTCGGCTCTTGTTCCACCTATGTTCATGTGACCAGCTGTGCACCTAGTTCTTAATTGGGAATGCGACGAGAATCCACCGCCAAAGGTGAGCGGTTTGGGTTCACGCTATTTCTCATAAACTGGGGTTCAGGTGAGGTATGCACTGTCTCTTGTTATGATTATTTTAAATTAAAGTTTATATATTTTTTTAGTTATTTTTTGTTATTTTTAATTAATTGAGTTATTTTTTGTCAATTTTGTGTGATTAAAATTGTTTGAGTTTTGTCACAACACATCAGTGAGATAATTCCGAAATTCTACAATCCTCCGTTTGCACATGCTTTTGTGCCTGTCTAAGGTGTGTCATTCCATTGTGTTTGGACTACGAGTTGAGGTAGGACCCCCACTACACTCGCATTTAAATTTAGAATTTATCGGGTGCATGATATTTTATTAATTTTAATAAATGGAAAATAATTTAAGATAATTATTTTTAAAATGATTATTTGGTGTAATAGGAGCCGTTAATTTTATACACGACACATGAAATATTTTTTTGATGAGCGAACACCTAGTAGTGAAATAATTCTTGTTTTTCCATTAAACATAAATCACGTAATTTCAAATTTATTTCTGGTTTATTGATAAATTTGTTATTATGAAGTGTGGACAAGTGTCTTGGCTCTCTTGAGAAATGAGGATTTCCTTTAAAATTGGTGAAGGACCATTTGGCACTTTAATAAAATAAATTATTTTGGAAAACACTCTCTGGGGTGACTCAGGTGTGATATTTAGTGTAAATTGACTGCATGAGTTGTGTGTGATGTTTGTGCTACTTTATTGACATTGATGAATCAACCCTTTCCTTTTTATTATAGGTGTTAAAATGGGAACCTGGCATAGTAAGTGAATCTTCTGAGAATGATTGCACCACTAGTTTAGATTACACACTGGCCAGTGGCCCTTAGTATGGATTATACTCTGCTAGGGGATTGGGCCCCTCAGTTAGGCCATGTAGGGAAACACCGGTCATTAGGGCATTATGACGTCATTGAGAGTAGGAATTCCATTAGGATGAGTATCATGTATAGTACGTTCTAGATTTTTCATGAGCTCCTAGGTTCAACCCATGTTTCTTTTAGATCTTATTTGTATGTAGTGAACGATTGACAGGTCTAGCTTAGTTTCTGGCCCCTGTGTGCCACTTTTTCCATTGACCTTAGTATGTGTTCTGTGTTGTGTGTTTGGTTTTACTTTTTAAATAAAAAAAATAATTTTAATTTCTAAATTGTTCACAAATGTTTTTTTAAAATGCAATGCACCTGTTCCTTTCAAACATTAAACTTATTTTTTTTTAATTTAAAGGGGCAATGGACTATAACATGTTTTAGAAATGAAAGTGTTTGTGGAAACCAATATTTTATATAATTTAGTTCAAACCTATAATTATTAAACATTTTATTTAAGGGTAGTGCATTGGGAATAGTTTTTTGGGAATTCATACTGAGTTTTAATACTCACACCTATAATTTTTACCTATTTTTTAGTTTCTATCATAGGTTTGTCTCGAGCTTGCTCACCGTGGGAGAGAGTTGGTTGCGGTTTGGTGAGCAACACTCAGGGTAATGAGGTATTTTGGTCACGGTCAGGTTAGTATGTGTTTTTTTCCATGCTTTTTCTTTGTTGTTGTTTATCTACTTTGTGTTCTATTTTTCTTTCCGCTAATTTATTTATTTTCAATGGGAAAATAATTCCCATTTGTACTCTGTTGATGCGCTGGTGCATGTTTCCATCCCGGGAGGATCAGGAACACCGCTTGGGCCATGTCGCGGACCAACTCGGGTGATCAGTTTAGCGTCGACCCAGGCTGGTTCGTGAATGTATCCCGTTCCAATAATTTGAAATTTGAATCATTTTAAGGTTACTCAATATTAATTTAATCATGCTTCTAAAGTATAATTTATACAATAATGTGAGAAAATTTCATACCTTTCACATGTCCATCAAGGACTCTATATCTTACGCATTATAACAAATACTTAATAAATATTTCTGATTCTGCACATGATATTTCCTCTTATGACATTGATTTTATTAATTCCTAAACATTCCACCTATGACAAAAATAAATGTCAACCCAATTTTTTCTTCTTATATCAATTGAAAAATATGTAAAAATTAATTTTTTAGAAATACTTAACATAGGTGTAAACAACATAATCATGATAAATTACTTATAAGATGTGTAAATTGTGAAAATTTTATCAAATCTATGAAATCATTGGCTTATATTTAGATACATCCCTCGAAATATCCCTTGATATATCCCTAGGGATAAAACTAATATTTTTCTCATCCTAGTTTACAATGGTTGACTAGTCCATTCTATTGATACAAAAAATACTGACCCAGTCTTAGAATACTTGTATATTACATAACTTTTGATTGATATTAAACACATTAAAAAAATTCATGCTCCATCACTATAATAGTCTTCAGGAATTTAGAATCATATAAGTATTATATTATATCTTGGTTAATGATATTAACTATCTCCATTAATTATCTTCCCCTTTATTACTCAACATAATAAATTTACTCATAATATGTGGAATAAAATCATAATAAAGGGGTGATCTCAGATTCTCAGTAAGGGTAAAAATGGAGATACATCCAAATAAAGGAGAATACTGGTAGGAGAACATGATCAAACATTTAAAGATGATATCCTCTATAATAAATATTATTATCAACTGTCATGAAATTAATATTGACAGTTCATAAAACATAAATCATTAGGGAATCAAGATAAAAATCAATGAAAGAATTACATTGGAATGTGAAATGAAATTTTAGAATAAAAATTAGGATTGAAAATCCTATGACATTGATATCCACCAAGACCTTCATAAAATGTTAGGTATTCTATAATCTACCATGTAGTTTTTATGAGATTGGTATACTAACCAATGTACCATATTTTTTTGGGTTGTGATTACAACACTTGAAATATCTGATCTTATGGCTTCGATACAACATGTATACACAATTATTTTAGGGTGTGGTATTAAACATTAATAGAATTATGTTTTCGGACATGGGATAAAAAATTTATACGAAGTTTTTTTTATTGGACATTAACCCATGTACCTTTTTGTTTCCAGGATTCATCTACAAAAAATTTAAACTCTTGTATTTGGGATTTTGTTACAACCTATATACATTCTTTTTTCAGGATTAAGAACCTACACCTATACCCTCTATGGTAACATTACATTAATAATTACCCAATAATTTTGTGTATATATAGGTCCCACCCAACACATTATGAAATTATACATATACGATCATCTAGATAACAAAAAGTCATTATAACATAATGCATGATGTGAAATGGATATCATAAAAATTTCATTATATCATGACCTATAAAAGAGAGATTGGATTAGAAATAATTACATTATATAATTAATCATGATGTTAATCATGTTTCATAAGAATATTACCCATGTATGAGAATCATACTTCATAAAAAACTTGTCACCATAAACAAAAACAGTTCAAAGAAATTATAATAATGGCGAACATGGGTTATATTCCCTGCAATGTGTAAACATTATTATAATATGATATTTCATATAGAGAGGTATTATTAATGATACAATGGAACATTTTTTAACAAAAATAATCATTCATTTGAAATTAATTTTTAAAACATGAATTATTTTTGAAATCATTTTTTTAAAACAACATTCCAAAAAATATAAAATATTATAGTAAAAAAACAAAATTTTAAAATTGTATTTTTTTTAAATCCAATTACTTGAAAATGAGACTAAGGGATCATTTTAAAAAATTATGAAAATATTTTTAATATTTTTTTAAAAACAAATATTTTTTACCAATGTGAGAGATAAAGTTGGATTCTGTTAAATACCTTATATAAAGTACACATGTTTTTAATAATGGTTTCCTAATATGAGGACATAATGAATAAATAAAGAAGAATAAAACTAATGATAATTACTGAGATATGGGTTATAATATTTCAATAAAGGAAGAAAATCATAAAAAAGCAGATAAATGATGAGATTGTAGAAATAAACTCTTACCACATTAGAAACATTGAATCGTAATAAAAATGAATTAATATTATCAAATATATCACTGAATAACATGAAAATAAGAATATCCATGATATATAGTATATCAAAGGGGTATAATATACACCTTTTAAAATAGTATAGGTTTATAAGACAACATATGTCTCATAGAAGGGAAATTGAGATGACAATAATTTACCAGATTATTTAATTTTGAACCGTATACCCTGTTAAATTTGGATCCTAAAATTGATAAATAGATACCAATAATTATATTTAGTAGTATCATAAAATAAAATAATTGGAATTATAAAGACCATATATATTATATTTTTATTTAATACGACACTTGTCCCATGGAAGTTAAAAGTAAGAAGGAAATCCCTTACTGATTGAGTAAATTTTGAATCATTAAATATATGAGAGAATAACATAATTTAATCTTTAAATATTATTTAATAAATTAGATCCATGATATAACATTTCATTGGGAAATATATACACCACAAAAAAAATATGTACTAAATATTACGTATATCTAATAGAAATAAAATTGAGAAGTGATAAACCATGCCTTATTCATTCCTTTAATAATACAAGTTTAAGGATCATGTATAATTATTATAAATTTATTATAAATTATCACAGAACCATGGTCATATATATAATACAATATATCATTTACTAATGACATTTTATTTATGGGTTATTAATAATTCCATTTAATAGGTGTGTTGTTGGTTATAACTACATTTCATTTCAAATATGTTTTGACTTGTTATTCCTAGTCATATTACCTATATAATAAATTTATTATTTCTATGATTTAAATAATGGTATAATTATAACATAAATTCATCATATATGTATTTATAATAATTTTTTAAAATTTTAAATCAAGAATAAAATACACAGTTCATTGAGATGGTAGGTTGTATGTATACATGAATGCCATTTCCATTTTTGCATAACATTATAAATTATAAATAAATTATATATATATATATTCTCCTTATATTATCATTATATTTTAATATATTTCACATTTTTTTATTCAAAACATTCTTAATACATTCCATGTAAATCGTGAATGGATCAAATCGATTGGATGATATAACAGTCCACACGTTCACATATAATTTTATTTTATTCTAAAAAATGGAAATAAATAATGTATGTGTTACATAATAAATTATAAAAGATTAATAAATATTAAATATAATATATATAATACAAAAATATAACTTCCATTATAATTATGATCCTTGAATGGTTGTAATGGTATAATGAATGACACATGTTTGTAGGGCGATAGTCCACCGTACATAAGAGAGATAATTTTCTATCCCATTTGATGGAAGTTTGTTTAATTTTAAGTCATAAAGTAAATATTAAATCAAATAATTATATTTAAATGGATACATTAGTATATAATCATTTAATAAAAATAGTTTATTTGGTGTGAGAATGAAATAAAACAAATATTCTTGTTGAAGGATGTAATATCTTCTTTGGATACTGCTTTTTTGTTTGCACAAGAGGTATTACCTGATTGATCTATTAAAAAAAGGAGTAATATATGATTACTAGAGTAAATTTTTTATCTATTTTGAATAATTATATGGGGTGAGTTTGATTTAATATTTGAGGATGGGTGGAATTATTGTAAATAGAAAAATGTCAACACTATAGGAGGTCTCCCTTAAATCATGTGACTCCACTAATTATACCATTTGTTCCAATTGATTAGAATTTATAAATATGTCCATAAATTCCATTAGTCCAAGTTTATAGGTTATATATCCTCATATGATAATTTTTAACCACTACACAAACTTGTTTTTACCTTAATAATAATAATTAATTTTAATAACTCTCACTAAGATTTTCTTACCAAAAAATAAGTTTAACTTACTAGAAATTTACAATTAATATTATTAAACATATTTAATTTTATTTTAAATTATATATACATAAGTGGTAGTAAGATATTTAAAAATAATCCCATATACAGGATTAACAAAAAAATATGTAATGTGAAAATCTACCAAAGATTGATTTTTAATATAATAATTTAGTTTCATAAATATTCTAATGATTTAAATAAGATTATTATGTGTATTATTAATAAAAAAATATTTTTCCAAAAAAATATAATTTAACAATATAAATAAATTATAAGAAAAGTCATTTTCAATAAAAAATTCAGTTTTGTTGACCATTCCTGAAAAAAGAAACATCTTAGATATATGAAAAAAATTTATCCAAAGTAAATTTTGATGTTAATATTTCAAAATTTTATTTAATTTTTTCAAATAAATATTATTAAGGTGTAAAAATTTTTGTTTCAAATAATTCAACCATTAAAACTTATTAAAACTATCTTTTACACGAATATAGGTCTTTTATTCTTAAAATTTGATTTGATTTGATTTTATTCCAATAAATATAATTATATGAATTTCAAAAATATGGTTAAATTTATAATATATAAATTTTATTATTATATATCACTAATTGTGTTTAAAATAATTTATAAACATAAAATTACATTCATGGCATAAATGTAGCCTTTTTATCAAATCACCTCTTTTATATTAATTATATTTTTTATAATTTATAATATATTGATAAATATTTAATTCATGTTATAAATAATTTTAAATTATATATTCAAATTTTAGTTAATACATTTCATATACTCAATTCAAATTTACATGTGTAACTATTATAATATTTCAATAATAATATTTATAGTATATTTTACCTTGGAAAACACTGTAGTGTTTTTGTTGAATGTTCTATAAATAACTCATAATTATATATAACATAATCCATTAATAGTTTTTAGTGTACTCAAATATAAAGTAATTTTTTTTTGTATTGAAATAAAAATTTAGTGTTGAAATAAAATATGCATAGAATTGTGAGGCTTTGAATGATTTCCATCAATGAAATATAATTTATTCAAAAAAAATAAATCATTGAATCATGTGTTGTTACATCCATTCCCCCCAGATGCGTTCTCTACCACATGGAATTGTGAGCCCTGTTCTATGTATGTAGTGTACCCCTTGGACATCTTGTGTCCACTCTATCCAGCCTCTTGTCTGAAACCCTTGTTTCTTCCCATGTCTAACAACTTGTGTCTATGTACTCTGTCCATGTACATCAACATAGACGTGTCTCATTAAATAGCTACCATAGACATGTACCTTTTTTTCATGACCTAGGGTAACTACATGATGTTTAACTATAGTACACTACATTTTCTCACAAAATTCGTTTTCCCCAAATTGGAAGAATGTAATTTTGCTAACCCTTCACTAAATGACGTGTTATCTAGAATTCTCAATGGGAATTACCTATAAGAACCCAGAATCAACATAGTTTCAATTAAAAACTCTTGATAAACCCATATGTGACATCTAACTATTATATAAGGACTCTAGATATGTATAAAAACTTAATAATTCGATTATTACATAAAACTCAAACCTTCCTACCTTGTACAATTATTAGAAAATATCATTTTCAGAACTACACTTGGAATACACTACACCAAAATCTGTGAGAAATTTCCATCACGATTTGAGAATAAAAAAACCACTTCATCAAGGAACATCCAAGGGTTTTAATCACTCCAAAGGGGGGATTGTTTTGATATAATTTTATTACATGAATATACTAACTTAACCCCCCTTCATCTTGCATATGACCTGACACTTTCCACTAAAAATGTTTATTCCTTGACTTTGTTAAACACCACATCGAGAACTCAACTATGTCATTATATTTTAGATCTATGAATCTGAATTTGAATTATTACATGTTTCTAAATAAATTATGGTCACATTATATAATATATTTAATAATTTTAATATCACCACATTGAGCCTCTCAAGGCTCAGGAATATGGTGATGACTTTTCACTTTTCGTCAAAAATATTCATAGAAATATTTTACTGTATAATTAGTGAACACATATGACAATATACCATCCATAAAAAAGGATATTTATCCATGGTTAGTGAATTCCTTGGTAGAAGGAACCATATTGAGATCTTCTCTGGGACATTTATTCCATTAAGCTCCCCAAGGGGTTACCATACTGTAGAGGAGTACACAATTGGGGGAACCATAAGGCCCAAACCAAAACCCCAAACATCTCCCACCTTCTTGAAATTTAAAAAATTATATTGCATGCATCTTTAACTGTAAAAGTTGGTAAAATCAATGAAAATCATTCAATCTATAGAAATATTTTCTAGCACATCACCACCCTACTGACCTAATGCTTATTATTACACAACCCATTACTTATCATCCTCTCCTGGATGAATTTCATGATGTACTCAACAAGAATATCATGTACAAAGATGATTTTTAACACTCATGGGTAAAAAAACAACATATGGATATCCATGGGTAAACACGAGGTCTTATCAGGACCTCTATCTATGAACATCCAACAACCACACCCCCTAGTGGAAGAAAAACTAATAATATATTGTAGGAAACAAACACGATCATGGGAAACATCGAAGGGTCTTTATATATTCATCTATATAATGACTCTATGAAATAATATCACATACTAGTGCTATCCAAATAAATTGGTCAATCAATAAGGGTCCACTTGAAATGACAAGGCCATCTGTAACACTCAAGCATACAACCACACTATGAGCACATGATTTAAAGAACACATCCCTTGCAACATGACACTACCACTTTGGTATGCACTAATTCTCTATAATGGGTTTAATCATATCACATCAAAAATTCATTGTGGGGGAAGAATTCCACTTCCTTGTGCACCCTAATCTATATCAATCAATACGAGCCTAGGTTCCTACTAAATCAATATAATAACCTATATGAACCTTCAGAATGATGTGGCTAGAAATTATTACCCCACAATATTGTTTAACAATACAATTAGAGAACGTATAGTGGATATAGAGCATACCTCTATTCATCTACAGAGCCTCTAGATCAAAGAACACTATGACATGGGGCTATTTTAACCCCCATCATCCAACTTCCCGATCCCAGGGTAGACCACATGAGGGTGGTGGTTACAACCACTCAAACCATATACCACCTAATGTTTCCCTCCCCACTCCCCCACTATATAATCCATATTGAGGATCTCCCTACTCCAGATTATACCTTTGCCACTATGGTCCACTCACAAACTACCACTCAGTATCATTATGGGTCTAACAATATTTTGCACGATGAATGTATAGGTTAAAATAATAATACAAACTATCATATGGTTGAGACGATTACTCATGTTGCTCTTATTATATAGCCCCATGTGTCTATGTATATCCATGGGTATTCCACTATCCTTAATATCCTTTCCACATCCATATCTAGTTTTTGTAGAGGTATTAGTCTCATAACCACCCCTACCATTCGCATCTACCCGACCCACCTTCTGTAACCTCATACACACTATAGCTCAATCCATTAACCCACATATGAGCGAATGAATAATAATACAAAAAAAAATGTACATCTATGTGGAATACCATCTCAATGGACTATGCTCTGAATAATAGGTATCAAACCATATCAAGGGAGTAAGACCAATGTATGTAATCCTCACTGAGTACTCATCTATAGATACTCTACCTAGTTGAATCTATAGAAGATCAAGGATACACATCAATTACAATGTGGCTAATAAAATTATTCCCTACAGAGCCACTCAAACAACACCAAATTGTGAACCACCTAATCATCTTTATATGTTAATAGACTCCACAAAATCATAGATTATCCCTAAGGATGCCTCACTTGTATGACCACCATATGATTTGGAAGTGTCCTTATAATGCTGACAGTTCTCATTACTTCCTAAAGTTGGAGATCAACTACCCCAACATCAAGATCACCCTAATTCCTCAATGGTCACTATATTTAGAAAACGTGAATCATATTCCCCCTTCACAGATCATTATCCTATTATAATAGTAAATCCTTATACTC
Source organism: Viscum album (assembly GCA_963277665.1). Taxonomy (NCBI): domain Eukaryota; kingdom Viridiplantae; phylum Streptophyta; class Magnoliopsida; order Santalales; family Viscaceae; genus Viscum; species Viscum album. The sequence continues at coordinate 1,187,921,698 of OY728122.1, forward strand.
AATGGTTTTCATCTCAGCTTGTGGACCACCATATGGTAGAACCACAATTCTAGTGTTATTCATGAAACCTCATCTCGAGGTGGATAATTATCACAATTCCACTATGAATCCCTATTTTACATTAATAGTGGTGGAATTTAAAATTAGAATCATGATGTGACATGATGAAAGAGTATATGTTGGTATATGAATTATGAATGAAATGTTACCCACAACCCAATATTATATGATTCATATAATTTTTTTTAACTATGACTAGTTCCCTAATTTACTGAGTCAACATATATGTAATCACCGTCCTGGTGAATGGATTTGTCAGCCACCATACCAATACATGAGTCCCTAGATTGTGATATGCACTTGAAGAACATTAACACTATAACTATGAAACCCAAACTAGGATCAGAAAACAACAATCCCATCATGTATCCAAATCTGATACAACTCTTTCTTAACATTAATTAATTGGGTTTGACACCCGACCAACCAAATTCTTCATCTAATAGGTCTGGGGATTTTGTCTACACTATGAAGGAATATCACAAAAATTGGATTCCATTGCCAATATTTCCTAAATTTTCACACCAAATAAACTATACATGAAATAGTTAGAGGATACACTAAAATAAAAAATGAATGAATGTAGACATATATCCAACAAATAAAGATAAACATGAGAACTAAACATGTAAAAAAATTAAAAGTCCACCAAAACTATAAAATCATTCAAAATTATCAGATGGAGTGGATAGTTTTCAAGGGATAATACTAGAATGATATATATCCAAGATCTGGTAAAAACCTTTTTTGGTCTAACTCACTATGCTCTACAGGGTTCAGTCCCCATATTAATCCATTGAATGACTTTTCATCTGTACAAGACACATCATTTCAGTGAAAAACCTATGTAGAGGTCAGTACACAATTCATAATAAGAACTATATATCAAAAATGAGTCTGGATAAACTAAAAGGAAATATTCTTCTCAACCCAACCAAAGGTAAAAAAATGAGAGAGAAACCCCATCTAAATATCATTCTTAGATATACACAACTGGTTATCTCAGCGCATATTGTTGTCACTCAATTCATGTGATGAGACCACAAGGTCTAATTGAATCACCAATATATACTAATTCAATACTCAATTACTCATGAGGTTCTGAAATCATTTTTTCTATAGTATTATTCTTAGGGATCCCAGGTAGCACGTACCAATGACTACACACTCAACAGGCCCATCCATCCTAGATGAAATTCATCGAAGAGATATAGAACCTCAGTAATGAAACTGTTATCCCAAATGTCCCATTTGAGAGAACATGCTTAATAAAGACATAAACTAGATCAAATTATATCAAATTTCTCTAGAGGCCGTGAAACTACTTCCATGCACCATGAGCAAGGTCATAACAATATATATAGATAGGAATGAAACTCACTAATACAAATAGTTTAGGGATAATTAATCTAGACCTTAATTTATGTCCATCCTCTCTAGAGATTGTGAGAGAGAGAATAAACAAGAACCTCACAATATCCCCATGGAATAGTATTTACTAACACCTATAAATCTGGTAAAACCACTAACATTCCCATTAGGAGGGTCACTATACTCACAATGTAATGGGAGAATAGATTCCTACTTATGAATCTCACATTACAAGCCAAGGTGAATTCTCCTTGTGATTGTTCTCCTAATCTGAAGGGGTTCCTAAACTAGGGGAGAACCCACATATTAAAATTGTAGGGGATAAAAAATCCATACATAGAGGACCTGAACCATATTATGATAAGGGAGTAGGACGTTGTGCCTTGAGGACTCACACCCTTGTAACACTGAAGAATAAAAATATAGTAGTGCATTATATATGGAGGATCTACTCCCTAACATGAAATTGTTGTACCAAACCCTTGCTAGAAGACATGAACACTAGAATGAAAGGGGTATAACGTAAGACCACATAATTTCTTGAATTATTAATTTTCTTATTAATATAATAATTTTTTATATTGTCCATATAAACAAATTCAGTATAATTTCTTTATAAAAGTGATATTTATTCTATCCTTATGTTCAACATAATGTTTATGTTTTTACAAATGCAATGCATATATTAACTTATTCTAAACACAACACGGTGTTTGGATTAAATTACAAACTATACTGAGTAAATAAAATTGCTTGTGTTTCAATCAAGGATAAGTTTTATAGAATTATAATATAATATTAATATGATTATTAAAATATAATAATAGCTAATACCTAGATAATTTGTTCTAATTTAGGAATAAGATCAACTAAATAGTGAAAATATGATTAAAAATGAATAAATTTATTATAAATTAGTATAATAGCTTGAATGAACTATTTGAAAATAAAGAAACAAATTTTCTATAAAATCTAATTTTCAATTTAAAAATACAATTTTATATAAATAAATTAAAAGAACCACTTTTAAATAATGATATAATTAAAAATTATATATTATATATTTAATGAAAAAATTATTCTAATGTAATATATTGTATAGGTATAACAAAAGAATAAATATAATTTTATGAATTCTAATATATATTTGTCTAAACTGTAACGTCTCCACCTTTTAATGTAGAATATATATTTAAAAACTAAATTGGGACACATTTCTACTTAATATATCTTAAAATAAAATTGATTTTTTAAATAAAAATATCACAATTTACATTAGGGGTTATTTTTTACTTTTGTGAGAATTTATTTCTTTTGAGGAATAGAGACTGATATTAAATTTAATTTCAAAAGTACTTTTTCATATAATTTCTGTAAACTAATAAATTGAATTTTTTATAATATTTAAATAGATCATTTATAAATAAAATATTTAAATAGATCATTTATAAATAAAATATTTAAAATTAGTACATTGTAACCAATTTAACATTGAAATTGTATATAAAAACTTTTCAAACATTTAATCCTCTTCACATAAAAACCCGCTATTATGACATATCAATAGGATAAAATTGAATTTAATTTCAACTGAATATGTAATATGAATTTTGAAAAATAGAATCCATATTTGTAATAATTATAATTTATTAGGTCTAATATGGTAATTTTTTTTACTAAAATAATTATTGATGTTAATTTTAAGTAATTACATAGATTAATGTAAAAAAATAGAATACATAATGATTGAAACATAATCCTGAGAGGCCAAATACCATAGACACATGTCCAGATTCTATTGGATGGAAATATTTCTACTAATTCGATTATTTTATATAATTTTATAAATTATTGGGTTTTATTATGTAAGAGATACATATCAATATTGTTTACATTTTCAAAATTATATGAAATCCATTCCTCATCTACAATAAATGGGAACACACCCCATCACATCCTCACACCTTTCATGAATCTTTGTATCAGACTATCCCTATAATAATATCCTTAAAAAATACCTCCCCAATTATTAGAAGTGAAATTCTTAGAATTAATCCATCCAATGAATCCCTTTGGTCCAAACTAAGAGGACATGACAAAAGATGCAGTAAAATCCTTCTATAAGCTAAATTATTTCATTTTTACTCATTTCCATATAAAATATTCATATTAAATGATAATTTAATAGCATAATTGTCCTAAATATAATTATATTTTTTTATTCTATGGTTTCTAACAACAGTTAACTAAAATTCTGTCTAGTGTTTAATGGTCATACCATTCTTATGTATGAAGAACAGATGGCTCAAGAAACGATGTTGTTATTTTTCCTTCACCACCTATCATGGTTTTTAATTATGCTGGATACTATATTTTAATATGAGATATATTATATTAATGAGGTATTTTTCTTCCATTTTAATTAAATAAACCATTACTTATTTATTTACATTCTCTGTAATTAATATAACATCATTTGTGGACGCATTGTCTATCCCCTCCTCAAAGCGATGAGATTCGTTTACTCATTATAAAGAATTTATTAAGGATGGTTTTAATGAACATATATGATATATATGAAATAATAATTATAATTTAATTATTTTATATATGTATATTTGTACATATATTTCTTTAATATTATTTCATTAAATACGTCAATAAACTAGAAACATTGTTCATTCGTACGTATGACATACATTCACCATGAATAGTGTATTCCATTTAAAAATTAAATCACTTTTACATTATTATAATTTTTTATATACTGTATATATTTTATACATATTTTTTTTTACTTTTTTTAAAATATTTTAATAATGATATTGGTAAGAGTTTGAAGAATAAAAATTCCAAATATTTATAAAAACAGAATATTTTGCAAAATGAAATTTTTATAGTGAATTTTTAATAAACACATAATATAATGTCAGAATAAAATAATTTATGTTATTACATATGAAAATATGTTTATGTGGTGGTTGAATAATAATAATATATTTATAATGTATATGGTTTAAATGTATATGAATAAGGTCATGAAATCAGGTAATTGTTTTATCATCTCATTATTATTCCAATAAGACATATCCATTATTCCCTAATAATTTTCCATTTTGGTTTTATATACTAACAATGAATCTATTATATGTGTAATATGATTAAATTTAATGGTATATACATATCCATTTTTAGATATTTCATTCATGGGGTTTCACCTTTCAAAGGGTAACAAATACGTAAGATATTTTTCTCTCAATTTATCTTCATTTAGACACATGTCTTGTTATACAGCTATATTCATCTGGGAGGTGTATATAGAACCTTTTTACATGTTTTAATATGAATATAATTAGAATTTTGATATATTATTCTTCATGTAATTGTAATTACTTAAATGAGGGTTATGATTTATTATTTCCAATTGGTAATAGTTAATTGAAGTAATTTCATTTTTTATCATGATTATGTATTATTATGAATTCATTTATGAATACTTATGATAAATATCTACGTAAATCTCATGAATTTTTTAATCCAATGGTTCTTAATTATTTTATAATTTATTGGTACTATTTTTTCAATCTAGTACATACGATGATTAATAAAGTGTCTTGAAGAATCACTAAATTTACCTTTCTCTTTGGTCAGAAATATGTGTTATTACAAAAAAATATTTGTGAAATTGTTTTTAGGGATTAATAACATGATTTAAATGAATTTTCAATGAAAAATGGATTAAAAACATTTTAATATATTTATTATATGTTTTCATATTATTTTAAATGAAAAATAATCCCAAGGAAAATTTCATTTTTATTTATATGTTTAAAAATAAATTTCAATGAAAATGGTTTCATTTTTTTAGGAATTATTATTAATTTTTAATTTATTTTAAAATAAAAATATTTTCATAATATTTTCAATAATTCACTATAATTTTAAAATTTAATTTCCAATGGAAAACATTTCAAAATGTTTTCAAGTATTTTTTATTGGTTTCCAAATTATTTTAAAAAAATGGTTCTCAAACTATTTTTAAGGTTTATTTATATGTTTGAAAAGTAATTTCAATGAAATGGGTTTAAAAAACTTCAATGTTGTTTTAAACTATTTAATATAAATTTTTATTCAAATTTTTTCTGGATTTTTATATATTTTTTAAATTAAAATGGTTTTTAAAATGATTTCAAATATTCCATAAATTTTTTCAAGTTTATTTTCAATAAAATTGAAATAAAAATTATTTTAAAACATTTAAATGAATAAACGATAACCCCATCTCGATATTTTTGTAAAAGTTATTCTTATATTAATTCGTACTTAAGATAAAATACATTATTTTTAATCATGCCTTTTTTGTAAAATGATTACATGGTTCTATTCACTTTATTTTTCTGAAAGGACTACATTTTTATTTAATAATATTTATGAAACCATTTTCTCATTCAATTGTTAAATTATAATGAATCATGTATATTTTCATGGGTAATTATTAGATTATATTATTATAAAACATATTTCTTTCTCACATATTTGGATGTGATTACATGTTTATCATAAGCAATTCATTTCTTGTGTTACAAAATGATTTTTATTGACTTTTAGAACACATATATATGAATTAATTATGATATCAGTGGTTCCTATATATTCCCCTAATCCCTTATGTAAATATTTAAATTTCATGATATATTCATGGATGTAATCATGAGTGATATCTGTTAAGAAAATTACTTTCTATTCTTAGATTAAAATGGGAGTAAACCTTTTAAAAGTAATATGGTCATTGGAGTGAAACATAACGACCATGATGGAATCAGTTGTATTCACATAATAATTGTATGGTCATGGTAGAGATTCCTTTAATACAATGGAAATTATGTAAATATTCATATGGGTCCATAAAAATTCAATTTATTATTTTGTTGTAATACATTCATGAAGTATTCACTTGATTCCATTATGATTTACGTATTATGAAATGCCATTGTTTAACCATTTAATGATGAATATGATAATTGATATAGTGGTTATTATATTCAAATTCTATTATCATATTATAATACCCTTTTATTCTCATTATGTTTATGTATCTATTTTTTTAACCATACTAACTATATAACCTCACCCCTTTCTTATGATTCCTTTAATATGTTATTAAAAATGTTTTTAAAAATATGTACATATGGGGAATAAATTTTTGTGAAATGTGGAAGATTTTTTCTAAAGTTACGATATTTTATCCATGTTTCCAATGACAATAAACTATATTGGTACTCACGAATGTGTTTCTTAGTATGTTTAATATTCATCTAATATGTTATAATAGCCATGTAATTAAATCCAAATTCTCTTTAAGTGTCAACCTTTCAGAACATCTCTTTTAGAGGGCCCAAAACCTGGAATGATAGGGTTATTCCAAATCCAAGGTTTAAGGAACTAACCAATGGTATGACCAGGGAGTACACACTATATCTATATTTATAATTTAGATGACCATATCCCTAACATCGTATGGGAGTGAAAAATCCATGAAAAGAGTAACCTCGTGGTCTTATATGGGAGTACCAATTCAATCATTATGGAATGTATGGAGGGCCCACAAAATAACGATCCAATGATTTATCAATATAATTTTTCCCTTATTAAATTAATGTTAAAATCATATATAATAACTTATGGACAATAATAAAAACATTGTATTCAATAAATTAATGAAATAATAATAATTTCTACAAGTTAATGAACCAATACCAATGAAATAGTAACATGAATTTTGGAACAATAATGTGACCCTACAAATAGTAAACAATACAAATGAATAGTTACCTCACCCATAAATGTATAAATAAAATTTATCTATATTATAAGTGAAAATATTTTATAATTATACAATATTAAAATTATGGATTTTTTTAAGAAAATTATTAATTATTTTTTGGTATTTATATAAGTTAAAAATATTTATTTATAGTTTTATGATTAGTTTAATAATTCCAATTAAAATTAATATTCACAAATTGAATTCATATGCCTTATAAATTTATGATAATTTTATGAGAGGAGAATTAATTTTTCAATGTCTTATAAATCATTTTTTAATTATAAATTTCCAAAAATTCTTAATGTGATTTTTTCATATTTTTTTAAAAATACATGATTTTTTGGTGAAAAGAGAAATACAATAATTTGTTGTATATATGAATTATAAGTTATGTTCATTATTCAATGATTAATAATATATGTAACAACCATTGGATAGAACTGAAATGATCTAATTACATGGGTTTATTCTTAATAATTAACACTATTTCTTTTCATGTGAAAAACAATAAACTAACCACTTAAATAAATAGAAACATCCCTCTCCTCCACTATAAAAACAACCCCTCACACCCACTTATACACACACATCTCAAGCATTGAACCATTCCAAAAATCTTCCCAATACTCTTCCTTATCATGTATCCCACATCTAGGAGATATTTGTTTATCCTTCTACAAAATTATTACATATGTAGGTCCAAAAGAAGGATATATTCAAGGGAAAATCCTCATTCTTTTTGTTTTAATTTGCTTTTAATTTCCTTTCTTTTCGTTTTATATCCTCACACCCATTCATCAAAATTAAATGATTAGTATATTACAATACATATGAATTAATTATATCTTGATAATGGGATATCAATCATCAAATTTACCCCTCTAACGTTTTTATTATTAAAATGAAATCCTCGCATGTGATGTGTCAATTTATCGATATCGTGGGCCATGCACATTTAGTTTAATTAATTTATTTCATGTATGTTAATAAAACCATTAACTGGTTAAAAAATATTCAAATTCTTTAATAAAATATTCTTTAAATTCTGTAAAAAAGTTTATAAATAATACTAAATGATAAAACAAAATTTATTCGCTGTGATTGAAAAATTTCCAAAACTAATAAAAAATGATCATCATTATATTTTAACAAATTATTAATATTAATTACATATAACAAAAATATTTATAATATAATTTAATCATTTTTAGTATCAGTAATACCATAGAGTACAAATTCGGGATATTTATCCCCATTTTACATGAACATCCAATCTTGAATATAAGTGTATAGATCTGGAAACCCATGAAAACAAATTCTCCTAAACGATAAAATTAAATTATACAACTGGAAAAAGTACCATAAATGAAGTTAGTAAAACTTTAATGAATCATATTCATGTATAAAATGTTCTTAAATTGTGTATTAATGGTTATAATATGAGTATATAATACACCAAAGTGAATAATGGATTAATATGGAAGGTAAATGAAATTTATGAACCCAAATAGTATTCTTTGTGTATTCTATAATTCACCCCATATTAAGTATTTATTCCCATTTTAAAAAATTTATTCATCATTATCATACCTATTATGAGATATAAAGTTTTTTCAAAAAGATTTGTTTTCAATCAAAATGATATTTAAATTAAATTGTCTATCAAAAAAAGTATTTTTACTTATCGAGAATGTCTCGTCATCACTCAACGATGAATATTAAATTATTGTATTACCATATTTATTTGGGATCCCAAATTTCTTAATGTAATGATTTTTAATTGAAACACATTCCATTCCATGGGTTATTTTATGTTTAATATTGATATATGTACTTTGTTAAATGCGTGATAATTTAAATTTTATGATGTGATGGGTGTGCTTGGAGTAATATAGAATAATGTAATTGTTATGATGTGAGGGGTGAGAGATTAAATATATATAACTCTAATTATTGGGTTAATTTTTTATATATCAGGATAAAAGTGAAATAATTGTGAACATGATGTTATATTTTATCACAAATATGTGTGGTAGTTTACTCCTAAGACATGATTTTTGATTTTAATGAATTCACAAAATCTAAGCCTTTTATTAATGATTAATATCATAATTATGGTATTATAGATATATATTGATGATAATTATTTTCCTCGACCCAAGTTACTTTTTTTCATGTTATTGTCTATCCACTTACTAGGCTTTTAGGTCTCCCCTTTACAATGTACATCCTAAGATGATTATATATACTAATGAGAAATAATGTGAAAATAAGATTCTATTTAATAAATAAATAAATAAATGTTCATGTTTTATTTATTAAATAACATGAATGGTCCTAATTTCCCCAAGAAATTAAATCTATGTATCCTCATTTTGTATTGATTTTATGATGTTTTTCAGTAAAATGAGTCATTAGGATATGTATGAAAATGTTGGTTCAATGTTGTTTGTGTTAGAGGATTTATTAGTTATTTTGGGAATTTGGATTAGAGATCCCTAGTTAAAACCCCGTAGTATAAGACTAAATATATGTTATGGACCAAGAATCATTTTTTAGAAAATGGTAAACATAGGTGTTCCATAATATGTGACTTTTGATTTATTTTCTCCCAGGAATAAATTATACATTATTAAATTTTTGACATTGTTTTGTTCTAAACATTAATATTATAAAAATGGTAGGAACATAGAGAAACTAAGACAATAACCCATAAGAGTTGTAATGTAGTGATTATCTTGAGTTACATCGCCAATGATTTGGGGTATAGAGTTCAAAATATTATGGAAAATCTAACCTAGTTATTTAAGGTTATAAACAATAACATGAATAATGTGGAACATACGCATTAACCAATGTGGTGGAAACCATTTATTGAGTGTTTTATGTAGGAAAACCATAGAAATTTAGTGGATCATCTGATCCACTAATTACAGAATAGTGGGTTAACTCAATAGGGATGTTTTTTTCTATTCTTCATTATTCTATGATGGAGAAGGTGAATCTCGATGATTATTGTATAGAAGTAGAGGATCATCAATGGTGTAATTTTATTAAGAACATCGTGAAAATGGATGAAATTGAAGATATGGCGTTTTAAGAATTTATGAAAATAATTCATATCAAATATTTACCTCAAACTCTAAAATCATATTTGGGGAGAGAATTTATATTGGTGACAAAATGAAGGATAATCTCTCACAACCTATGAAGAAATTTTCACAAGGCATCCAAGGTAGGATTAGTTTTTTAATTCACAATGTAGAACAATTTATTGATTAATTATTTTATTAAAACCACAAAATCAAATGGATCTAGAAATTATAGACATTGGGTGTTATGAATAATTTGATCAATATGATCAAAAAGTGTAGATGGAGTTTGGAAAATGATCTCATGTCTCTGGTCCTCCCTGTTGGATAATGATAAAGGTTCAATGAAATATCAAACACCCTCATATATAAAATTTTGGAAGAGGCATCAAGGGAACATCATCAAAGGGATGAGGAAATTATTATGTGTGGGAGAGGACACAAAACTCATGAATATTGAAGGACAGAAGGAATATACATAATGTGGTGGATGAAAGGGGAGAACCACCAATGGTACAGATCTAGAAAATATGGGAGATAGAGAAATATGAAATCCAATTCACTAAACCTCAATTTCTCATGGGTAATTATTGTTATCATCCAACAATGGAATATGAAAAAAGGCATGGCTTAATCTATCAATACTACATAAGTTGAGAGAAAAATTAAGTAATACAAGTTGCACATCATATTGACTCAAAAATGGAAAAATTCTTATTTGATTCTATTTCAACAAACAACCTTATATACTGCACAAATTATTCTACTATTGAATCGAATCCCTAAAACCATGAAGTACATATATCCATAAATACAACTAGTGGGAAAACCATTTTAACCCAAGTATTAGACTCTTCTCGTATTGGCATATGTGGGATGATTATTCCAATAAATCTTGTAATACATACCTTGATGTAATTTGACACTATACTGGGGATGGATTGGCTCTCTTTATACATATATCACATTTATAGTCTAATGAAATGGAAATAACATTTCATATTACAAACCATCCCATGATCCTCTAAAAATACAAGGAAGATATTAAATCTCCTTTGTAAAATCCTTCAATGTAGTGGTTATTTCTTCCATGTGAGGAAATGTACATCAATGAAATGGTTTATTCAAAGGACGTCCTAAACCCAGAGGAAATTCCCATCATGAGGGAATAAAATATGTATTTCTTAAAGAGTCACTCAGACTCCCCAAAATTGATGAGTTAGATTTCTAAATTGAACTCATACATGATGCTACGCCTATATCAAAGTTTCTTCACAGTATGACTCTTATAGAACTAGAAGCTATAACGAAGAATCTAAAACACCATTTAGGAAATAGGTTTATATGCCCTTGTTCATCACCTTAGGGTTCACCAATGATCATTGATATGAAGAAGGATGTATCAATGTGGTTGTATATCAGTTAATGGGATCTCAACCAGATAACCAACTGGTATCCTCTTACAAGGATTGATGAAATATTCAGTTAGATTCAAGGATCTCATTACTTATCAATTGTGTATCATTGTTCTAGATAGAACATGCTAAATTTTAAGAAGGTAGATATTCATAAGATTGTCTTCTGTTCAAGGTATTTATACTATTTTTTTCTGTTGATTCACTTCATACTTTCCAATTCCCCTAAAATCTTCAAGTATTTGATGAATAGAGTCTTTATGCATTACTTTGAAAAATTTATGGCAGTGTTTGTTGATGATATTGTCATGTAATCTAAGATCAAGAAGAAAAATGATGAAAATATAAGGCTTGTGTTGGAGACATTAATAAAGGATAATTTTTATCACTATGTTCATAATGTGTGACTTTTGGTTGCAGAAAGTCACATAATTTGTTCATGATATCAAAAGTGAGGGAATTTATGTGGAACCTTCAAATAATGAGATTAGGGAAAGGTCCCGAACCTTTACTTTCATAGAATCATGTACATTTTATTGATTAGCAGGATAGTGCTGATACTTTTTGATAATTTTACTTTGATTTTAAAGCCCTATAACAATTTTAATAAGGAATGGGGTAAAGTATTTTTTGAACAAAGAATGTGAGTAAATCATTAAGAAGCTAGAGAGAAGGTGGATCACTACACATTGACTCACATTACCAACAAGAGGATAATTTTTTGGGATATACAGTCATTCTTAAAAGAATTTCTTGGGATTTTTACACATGTAAATTGATAATGTGATAGCTTAAACCTCACAATAGTTGATGATTCATGTGAATAACTACACAATACGTGATTTGGAGTTAATTTTTTTTATTTTTCCTATAAAATATTACAGCACTACCTATAGAGTGATAATTATGACATATATACTAATAATAGTATTCAAAATATATATTTACTCAAAATGAGATCAAAATTCCTAATATGAGACTCTTAGTTAAAATCAAAGACTATAATTGGACTATTCATTATCATATTGGGATGTAAACCAAGGTAGATGATTCTATATATATGAATGAACCTACTACATTGTCCTTGATAAGGATTGAGAAAACCCTATATTCATATAAATGTGGATTTTTTAATAATAATAGAAGTGAATATATCCTACCATTCCCAAATGATTTCCCAACCATTTATCCAAGTAATGATTAAAGAGAATCAAAGGGTTGATATGGGGTTACAATTTATGGTGAACGAAATAAATGAAGGGAAGCTACAAGAGTTCCATATCAATGATGATGTTGTTATTGAATTAGGAACAAGGATTTCTATGCATTCATCACACTATATAAATAAAGTTCTATTCTATAATTCACATAGCTCTACTTTATTTATCCATCCCAGGAGTACCGAGATGTACCATAATCTCTGAGAACACATCTGGAGGGACAACATGAAGAAGGAGATTGTTGAGTATATCTCATGTTTCTTAATATTTCATCGAGTTAATGGTGAGTAACAATAGTAAAAATGAATGATGCAACCATTTACTATACCATGTGGAAATGGGATAATGTCAGTGTAGAATTTTTCACAGGTCTCTGGAATGCATCAAATGGAAATAATGTGATATAGATTGTGGTGGACCGAGTTATCAAAGATTCCAAATTTATTACATTTCATGAATATATCTCACTTTAATAACATACAAAGATATATGAGAATGATTTGATGATACTACATTGTGTTATATCCTCAATTTTCTGTGACTCTGATTCCATTTTCTCTTAAAAATTCTAGAGGAATCATTAAAATGCTTTGAGTACTGAATTTAATTTCAGAATGATATATCACCCTAAAATAAATTCCAAATCTAAAAGGAGTATTCAGACACTATAAAATATTCTACAATTATTCATAATAGAATTCAAAGGTTCATAGGATCAGCATCTCCCATTCGTTGATTTATCGTACCAAAATATATTTGACTCGAGTATTAAAATGGGTCAAAGTCAATATTTGTATATAATGTGATGTTGAACTCCAACCTATTGTGATTAAATTTTTGAATGAAAGCTACATGGACATGAACTTCTGAAATAGATGATAGAGAAGCTTTAAGACATCTATCAACATATCAATGCAACATAAAGATGGTAGTATAGCTACATTTCAAAAACACTTACGGTCTTTGAGTTCAATGTTTGAGATAAATTCTTCATTCAAATAATACCATGGGAGAGATTCATGCAGTTTGGAATGAATAGAAATTTAAAACTAAAGTAAATTTTCCCATTTAATATATCCTTGATCACATATGAGTCACATCCTATCAGCTTTTACTTACACACAATATGGATCATGTTCAAGATGTGATCCATGTATCACACTTATTGAATTACATACTAGATCCCTCAGATGTAGTGAAGTTAGACATTTTTTAGCTAGATTATGATCTCTCTTTTGAGGAGTAGTGAGTAAATATTCTAGAATGGATAAATAAAGTTCTACACAATATTAAATCCAACATTTTCACTATTTTGTGGTGGAACCATATGTATGGATAATAAAATTTTGATCATGAGGTGGAGATATAGTATATGTACCCTCACTTGTTTTGTAAAATGAAATTTTAAAGGAGAAATATTAAAAGGGGGAAGAATATAACATCCTAAACATTTATTAATAGATTTTACCCCTTGTTTTAATATTTTTATTATTACATAAAATCACTTATGCACCATAATAAAAACATTATATTCATTGAATTAATGAAATAGAATGTATTTCTAGAAGTTAAGGAACTAATAACTATTAATTAGTAACATTAAATTAGGCACAATAATATAACCATTATAAATAGTATACCATCCAAATGAATAGTAACAACATCCATGAAAGTATAACTAAAATATATGAATCTTCTTAGTGAAAATTAGATATAATTATATCATAGTATAGGTAAGAATATATTTTAGAATATATTAATTATGTTTTGTAATTTTTATAAAATATTATTTTACATTTTTAGTATTAATTTAATAAATTAAATGTACAATTTATATTCATAAACTGTATCCCTAAAAAAATATTTATATGTCTTATGATTTTGTGATAATCTTACGAGACCTTCTGTATTTTTTTAAAGATTTATAAATTTAGTTATAATTTTTTAATCTGTATTTTCCATGTAAATGATGATTTTAATTAAACATTTAATTAATCATAATTATAGTGTTTTTTTCAAAAAAAATGGATTTCATTTTGGAAGTCTTCAAATTGGAGTTCATTTAATTAAACATTAACTTTTTTAATCTGTATTTTCCACCCTTCACACCCTCTTCCCAAACCAATATCAATCATTGATATATACACCAATTCTTCCCAATACTCTTTCATTTCACCCCTAACACGTCTATGAGCTCTTTGATTCATCAAAATAACCTAAACTTTCGCTACGAAGGTCATCAAAAAGGATAAATTCAAGATGTAAATCACCTCACTTTTACTTTTATTTTCCTTTACATTCATTTAATTTTTTATTATCTCCTCACCCACCATCATCCATGTGAAATGATAACTCCAATACCCACATATACAATAATTATATATTTTTAATGGATGAACCATCTTTAAAATTCTTTCTCTCACTATTTAAATCTAAAAAATTAAATGGTCTCCCATGATGAGGAAATTTACCAACATCATGAGCTAAACAAATTCATTCATATTAAACTCCTTAAAGGTTGATAATAAAGACTTTAAAGGGTATAAAATATTATATAATTTGTATGATAAAACCATATTTATGTTCTTTAACTCATATTTATACTTAATAATAAATGTCAAACAAAATGAGTTCATTGTGATCGAAAAAATGCCAAAATTAACCTAAAATGATTGTAATTACCTTTTATATAATGATTCAACCTCATAAAATGTAAAAAAATTATTAATAATAACATTTTAAATTATTTTATATCATTAATAACATATAATATTAATTTTTCATAATTATCACCATTTTACATGAGCATCAAATCATTAATACAAGTGGACCGATTATGAAAACTAAGAAAATGAATGCTCCCGAATAATGAAATTAAACTCTATAACTCTTCAATGGAAAATATATTAACTTAATAAATCCATAAAATATTTTATATTTATAAAATATGGTCTTATAATTGTAAATTACCAAATATAATGTGATTATATAAGGCAACAAAGTAAAGAAATTTTTTGGACATAAGGTAAGGGGAATTCTTGATCCCAACTCTCTTTCTTAGGGGTCTCCCTATTTCACACCATTTTAAGTCTATTTTCCCTTAAATATCATTTCATTATAATTACCTGAACGTTTTGGGATATACATTATATATATAACATTTTATGAGAAACATAATTTTTTCCAAAATAACTCTTCATTGAAAAAACACACCATTCACTCCTCGAGATTGTTTCTTCTTTACATAAGGATGATGATTCAAGTGTTTTATTACCCCTATCATTTGGAAACCACGATCTTATGAAATAATTTTTATTAAATTTAACACATTCATTTATATATTTTATTTTATTAATAATATTTATATATTTTTTATGTGTCGTGGAAGATAATGTAAATGTTATGATGTGATGGGTACACCTTGAATTATATTGAGTCATGTGAATGTTATAATGTGATAGTTGGGTCATGAATTTTATTGAACTCAAATAAAATAGTAAATGTGATGTATATCATGAGAAAAGTGAAATATATTGGAACATGATGTTATCGTTTTCACAACTATGTGTGTATGTTGACCACTAAAACATGATGTTTCATTTTTATGATTTTTCACATTCTATGAATTTTCATAATGTCTAAACTCATGATTATGATTCAATACTAAGGTATGGACAATAATTATTATTCCCAGTACATGTTATATTGTTTCATGTTCTAATATATCCTATCACTAGGCTTTTATCTCACAACTTTTTGATGTATATCTATAGGTGATTACAGGTAATAAGTAGAATTCAAGGGACAATAAGAAAATTGATAAGGAGGAATTAATGTAATGATTATGTTTTATTATAGAATTATTTGTTTGTTCCTGATTTTCCCAAGTCACTAAACATTTAATCCTCATTTTGGAATGATTTTATGATGCTTTTATTCCAAAACATGTAATAATATATGTATTAAATTGGATGGTCTCTATACACACCCCAATAATACATGGGAGATATATATACAGCTATTACAATCATATGTAGAACACGCACCCTAGTCCAATAAGGGAGTTACAACCCTAGATGCACAACTATATGGGTATAGGACTAAACCCTGTGTAAATGGTAGGTATATTTCTATAAAACTGATATTTGAGGGTAACCCACTCCCTAATACCCATAGGGGAGTACTAGTCCCAACCACTTTTCGATACTCCATCAAGATATACAGTATGAGTTGTTCCCAACTCATAGGATAATCATATTAACCATTCCTAGTGAGATAACACAACCACTGGTGGGGAATATATTCACATATTCAACAGGGGATCACTGCATTATTGTCCTAAAGAGTCTTGGGTACCCAATTCTTTATATCATAGGGAATGTACCAATATTGAAAATCAACCCAGTGAAATACATTTAACACTTCAAAAATTATAAAACCAATATTGAAGCTCCACACTTGTATCATGTCATATCATAACCTAGATTAAACCAAAACATTTACAATCATGTCTTATATAGAAAACTCTTCATGATAGGCTACTCACATAAATGAATCTGATTTCAGAATAAGGAGATATGCTTGGGGGATTTCTCCAAATAAAGATTACAAGATGTGTATGAGGTGTACATAGTGTGTCACCACACATAAACAATCTTATGTTGCCTCAACTTCCTAGTTTTACTAGATATGTGATTATAAATTATGTGAACATGCTGATTGAATTATGTCTCTCCACACCCAAGGCACTTACTATGTTATTCCCCCATATCGTATTTCCATCAATGTAACCTACTCGGCATGTAGCTTGTTCACAGAGAGTGTCCGGGATAACCAGACTTTAGGCCATTAAGGATTCTCATTCCTTTGCATAGAACCCACTTTCCATGTACTCTGGTCATGAATTCCTCATGGACATGTCCCAATACAATGTTACCATGGCCATGTCCCTTGTCCACACAATGTGGGGCCACTACCTGGAATGTAACTACATTGCATGGAGTGAACCCAAAAAATTCATATTACATGAATGAGAGGAACATAAAACATATTATAATTTAATATATAGCATGTGTTTTAGATTTTCTAATGGTAATTAATTTCTATCATCCATAATCTCCCCATTTTCTATGAAATTTATAGATCATACCTCAAGGGATCTCTAGTAGTCATATAAGGAATCTAAAAAATTAAAAACAATTAACAACGTGTATCATAACATAAAACTCAAATACACATACAACATGGTGACACACTAAAGCCTTGTGTGTAGATCGACACTCTAAAGTCAATTTATCATGATCCCAGAGAGATCCCTGTCATCATTGGATACTGGAATCCCCTATTCTCAATAAAAAATGCCTTGGTTCATCAAATAATTTAATGGGGTGGGGGTTTGACTTTTCATATTACATGAACTCAATGATGTGTGAGGGAAAATTCATTGATTAATTTTATTAAATCAATATTCCCATTTAACATAACGTTTACTCACCTCAAACGAAGAACATGATGATGAAAAATTTATGCCACCCATATTGTTAATACAATGATATAATCCCACCAATATCCTTAGATTCCAGATGTGAGACCCCATAAATAATTTATCCCATGTTATCAAGGAAACTAAATTTGAATGATATAATTTATTTAAATTTTCTAATATTGTCACATTAAGGCTCTGATGGCCACCAGAATCCTAGGCAGATTCAATTCCTAGAATTAGAAATATTATTATAAAGATTCCAATGTAATGTAAGTGAAAACTTGACTCAAAACATATATCACCACCAAATTAACAAAAAAAACATCATTCAACATCCCAATCAATATATTATTCAATAACACCAATACCACATAATCTAAATAATAATGTAATATGATAAAATCAATTCCAGAAAACATATTTATGTAAACAAATTATTGTCGTAATTTCACGAGAATCCTTTCTCATTTTGTGTGATGGAAATAATGTTGTGGAGCATCATGCATGCTTAGCTAACCACGAATCTAAAGTTAACTGTATTAAAATTATTATGGATTAGAATATCTAGTTCTAACCAATTAGTTATCATAAAAAAATTAATTAGTTCTACTTAGTTTTCACACGATGCACTAGTTTGGTTTTTACCAAAAAATCAAACTATTGATATCCTAAATCCAAATAAATTATTGGCGATATCAAACAGATTTTTTTAATGAGCATTTCATAAGTATATTATTTTCTTATCCTCTAATTTACATAGGAATTCATTGTTTTTATTTTGATACATCATCCTTAGTGGTAGTTTAGTTATTTCATATGTTTTATTTAATCACTCTGAATCTAACTCCTCCAACATTTTTAAATACCATATTCTAAAATCAAATAGAGTTTCCACATCTTATAGAATCATTTGTTCATGGTTATATATTAATTTTATAAAGCATATAACAGTTATAAACCTCTACATCCATCGTTTTTTCCGTGAAGCCCTTCACAAATTTACATTTTTTTGTTATTCTATCATAACATTAAATTATAAATATTCTAATTCCTAAAAATTATAATAATCTTTCGTTTTTCTAAATATTTTGAAAATATCATCAACTAGAAGAAATTATGATTACTCCCCATATCCCACTATAGTTCCTTTATTATAATAAGGTCATTTTATGGGTTAAGAGACATTAAAAATTCTGAAAATTTATTTTATCCTCTAGAACCACATTTCATATAATATCTAATACATATTGAATCATTTCCCTAAAACAAATTTTCTATGATGTTTTGATTATTACAATAAATCTTCTCATTGAATCACACCTTTAATGTTCTATAAAAATAATTCTTTACAATATCCCAATGATGAAACTAATATCATCATAACTATAATATTGGAATAAATATCTATATTATTTTTATTCATATCCATATTTGTTTCAGCCACATTCATATAGGAAATGAATATAGAGACTCATATATGTGAAATTGTTTATACCTTTATTTAACCCAGTTATTCTAAAAAATGATGTCCATCTTCTATTGATTTAATTTTTCTAATATTTTTATTGAAAAATTTGAATATTTAACCAAATACTATATAGGAATTTTCAAATTTGGAATAACCATTTTTTATTTATTATAAAATGTATTATTTTTGAACAAAATTCAGTTTTGGTATCTTGGAAATGTGTTTGAATTCTAGATTAATGTTTTATTTTATAAAATCAAGAATAAATTTCTTATAAACTCACCCCATTATCTGATATGAAAAATATCATCATTATTATAGTTTATCATTCAACAATATACTTTAATGGAAAAAAATATTGAACACCTCACATTTATTTCATTGAAGTAATATCCACTAATTTTTAATGGTATAATAAATGATTTTAACATAATATTTTTTTAACAGTAAGACTAACGGAGTGATGGTCTTTATTTATAAAGGAGAACCAATTCTATATTATTACATTTTTGTGATCATTCATAAAAATTTAATGACATCCTTCATAGATTCTCAATTATAAAACACTCAGATATTATGTAGTTCTAATGATCTAGAATAAATATTCCAATATCTTCTTAAATCATCATCCCTTTAAATATGAGGATAAAAGTACAATTATACAAATGTTTTTAGAAAATTGAAGATGTTGTTCTGGTGTATATAATTCTCACTTCACATTCATTTGGATAAAATGATCCATCACTTACACTGTTGGGCATGAAATAAAACCTCATCTAATTTTCTATCCTCATTTCACAATTCTCATCGTAAATCCTAAATTACATAGATATCCAACAAGAATATGGTTATTTTATATATATGGAACATTCCACACAACCTTTAAAAAATAAAAAACCCATTATTCACCTCCACCTTTCCCACATCATCTAGAGTTTCATCATCAACCATATTAACTATAAATTTATTTTGGAATCATATTTGGATATGAAACCATTTTTCCTATTTAGTGGACTAATTCACCATATTATATGATCCACAGTTACTTTTTTGATTAAATATATTCTTGTTGATTTATAATTATCTCCACTATAACTATTCGATCTCCCAACGAATCCCTCATATATGATGTCTACCAATCGTGAAAATAATTTTCGTGATAACATATCATTCTAAAGTTTATACAAACTAGACATTATCTAAAAATAATTTATAAGATCAATTCCCTATATTTCCCCACTAGATGTTTTCCAATTCATAAAATAATGTGAAAACCCATTCTTTTTGAGTTCAAAACATAATAGTATTTCACTCAATTTTCATTAGTGCTCTTAATTAGGGATCATATTAGATATATTAGTGAACAACCTGACATTCAGTCAAGTTGAACTACCAACAACAAAAAATATGGAATCCCAGGATTCTGGTAATGATGAAAATAATAAAATTTCAAAAAAATCATCTACAAATATGACCATTGTGGAAACATTCTAGATAAATGTTAAATTATAATAACTCAATTTATATGATACCTCTTTTTCATCCAAAAACATAATTCTAAATATTCACATGATTGATAATAGTTTTCTAGGGATTTAGGTTTCGCATTCATATATATATGGGAATCCATCAACACTGATGTTGTATTATTATCTAGAATGATAAAATCCACATTGTACAATATGGAAATTCATATCAAATCATGTTATTTAATATCTAACTTTTCTCATTATCCCTTTTCAATTGCATATGTGTTGATTCTATTCAATTGAAGTTCTAAATCATTTTGAATTGTTTAATCATAATGTTTCAAAGTATAAAAATTGAAGTGAATTTGATATAATCTATTTATCAAGATTTTTACATCTTCTGAAATAATAATATTAAAGAAAAATAAATACCATGTAAATTTTAAAAATCTATAGGAAAAAAATAATTTTACTTGATATGAAATAAAAAATACCATACCACAATAATACAAAGCTTCAACACTACTTCTTTTGAATCCATCCACACACTACTTATGATAAAAATAATAAGTATTTATTCTATAGTAACAAGGTATTGATATATTTTATATTCTAAAATTTTAATATAATTTTTGATATAATGGATGATACTATGTCCAGCATAATTTCTCTACTAAGATGAAATAATTTAAGACATCTTTACTTCAATCGGGAACAAAAATCTATAGAAATAAAGAAATAGTAACCAGGAAATTTTTTTAACATGTTTTAAACTAAAATACGTATGTTGGTGAGATATAAATATATAATATCATTTTAAAATAAATAAATCATTAAAAAATTTAATCTCTTGGGTAAATTTTATTTACTAATAAAATGTTATCAAAATGATCAATAAGTTTTATATTCACCATTATGAAATGTGTTTCCAAAAATATAACTATATATAGTGACTTCCATTTATTTGGTTTCACTACCCTCTATGAAATACAAAATCACATATGTTCCACCATCCCCATTGTTGATCATCTATATAAATCATTAATGTAACCACCTACTCAATAAATCTAGAAATTTCTATCGTAACATCCATAGTCTCTATATTTTGATCATCAAATCCAATCATCCTAAACAAGAACACACTATAATGAATAAAATTTGATGAAACTTCTTTGTAACTACCATCTAATAGAAAAAACCATTTAGAATTATAATGTAAATAAAAGATACTTCCACATCTTCATCAAATAGGTGATCAACTAGAATAATTACATCAGGTTAAATTGCTTCATTAAACTAGTGTTATAATCCAAAATTATAATTAATCTCCCAAATTAATTCTGCATTAGTGAAATAAATATTACAACACTACAAACATCAAAAAATATCTCTTGTATTTAATATATGTATGAATAATCCACATCCATTCGTTAACATAATATCAATTACGTCATTATGTTATTTCAGTATTTCTAGACACAAACCCAGGGTAAACATATATGATGGATTCTATTTCCTAGAAACCATATATAACTCTAAATAACCATATTATAATTTATTATTGATGTAATGGAAAATAATATTAATTTTTATAGTTTTTTAATTAACAAAAATTCATATCATGATGGAATTCACCATGAAAATAACAATCTATTAACACATCCTTCTCATTGTAGAAGATATATTCAAATAAATTTCCCAATCATATCATATACATTTTAGTTTCCATATTAACAAAAAACTCTTCATCCATTATTGAGAGTCACTTTCATATTGTAATCATTTCAACTAAAAGTGTAAAAAAATAATTTTTCCATTTTTATTAATTAGAATTACCCTAATGTATGTATTTATGAACCCAAGTAGTAGAATATAGTATAATATAATTTTTATTTTTAACTAATATTCTATTAATATGCTGAATAATCCACATCACAAATTCCTAATGAAAACATCCTATATATACTATGAAATGGATGAATACTCTTAATACATGGGAAACATTCATACATGTTACCACCATAACATATATGAAACATTTAAACTAATCATCCATACATAGTTATAATATTCATATCATTTTTAATTTCAATATATTTTTTATACCTTTAAATTTTATGTTGTATTATATGAAATTCATAAATACTTTTTATAATAAATATCATTTACTAATTTTTTTTAATAAAATATATATTTATATATTCCATCATTTATATTATTTTAAATATACATATTTTTGGGGATGTCTCTATAATGTATTTTTATTTATACTTTGGGAGTTAATAATAAAATTCTATCAAAAAAATTATATGATTATAGTCAACCTATCTGCATTATCGACTACCAAATTGAGACACTTAGGGTGTTGAATGTTTTTAGGATATAGTAATAAAACTATAGTTATTTTAATCATTATGATTTATGGGAAATTTGGGGAATGGTCAAGATTTATAGGGACCCAAAATAAAAAAAAATTCATTGCATAAGAAACTTATTATCATTGGATTGTTTTAATGGACTTACGGTTAAAGTTATAAGATGTGATCCTAATAAGGTAGCAATAAATTTTTCAAGAAACATGTTTTAACTAAAAAAAATTTCATTTAATATATCTAAAGAATGTATTATTTAATCAGTATATAAATTGGGCATTAGAATGAGTAATTGGGCTAGATGAAAAATATATATATAGAGACACATATTAATACAAAAATAAATAAACATATAAATATATAAATTCAAAAAGAAGTTATACAAATTTATATATTTTAAAAATTATTATAACATAAAATACATTATTTTTCCAACATAATATAATTATTTTACATTATATATTAATTATTTGATTATATATACTAATACTGTAAATTCTTGAACCAAAAATTTTGATAGTTATTTTTTGAAAATAAAATATTTTAGTAAACATCATATAACAATTAATCCTACTATATTATAGAAAATTTTCACAATATAAGATATTTTAGGACCCTAAATTATGATTATATATTTTGAATAATATTTTACTTAAATAATGATGCCAATAGTATTCCGAAAGATTCATTTGACGTGAATCATTTAAAAACAAATTGATCAAATAAGTTCACATCAATTTATAAATTATATAATTCAAAAAATTATCATAAATGGGACTATGATCATCTTTAGTACTAATCAATTGACAATAAGACACAAATTTATTAAAAACACAATAATATTCAATAATTTACTTTTGTATATTCAATAGAATAAAATTTTACATCCATTATTATATAACATCCATATATAATAATCCATGTACAATGTGTTTGATGGTATTTTAGACATAGAACTCTACACATAAACTACTAGTGAAATATATTATTAACATATGACTTTTATAACCAAGACATTGAATTGATTAGTATGTATTTTATTAAAAATATTATGAAAAATAAATACACTACCTATTTATCAAAAATTTTATTTAATAATAACTCAATTTTTTGTAAAGTCGTTTTATTCATCAAAATATCAGTATTTTTTCAAAAATTATTTTTAATGATATGAATGTGAAATTAATGTAATTATTATAATTAAACATTAAAAATATATATTTTATTTAATGAAAATCATTTTTTGGAATGTTTTATTAAAATTAGACTAGGATGGAATTTTTTGGAATTTTTTCAATAGATTTATTTCTTAGTGAATAGTTAAACAATTATCATTTTTGGAAAAGTGAAATATCATTTGAAAAAGATTAATTTAAAGGTAAAATAATTATATTTATTTAATTTCTATATAATAAAATTTTGTGTTACATATATTATAAATAATTAACTACATAAAAATGATCATTATACATAATTTTGTTAAAATAATTTTTTTTCAGTTCTGAAAACTCATTTTTCTGAAAACCATTATTAAACGCATAATGCTGACCCATTACATGTAATTAGAATATCAACTTATATTTTAATATTTAAATAAAATTTATTTAATATATAAGTTAATATATAAATTAATACCATAAAATGATGATCACTATTCATGTAGTTAATATAAGATAATTTCATGCTTGAAAATTGAAGTCAACGAAAACCCTTTTTCAACATGCATTGAAGGTATGTTTTAAATATTAATTATTCCATTAATTAAAAATGTATAAAATAAAATTGAATTAGTACATGGAATAAAAATAATTAATATTTTTAAATATGTTTTGAGTAATTTTTTCACAGTGATTTCCAAAAAATCCCAAAACATTATTACACTGTCATTTTTAAAATGAATTTTCACAAATTTCAATATTTTATGTTAAAATTAATTTTATAATAACAATATACATTTATTTTAATAATTAAATTTAAATTTTATAATTATATGGTAAAAATTTTGTTATAGGGAAATTTTTATTTGGGGTTTCATGGATTAATAATTTATTTCAACAAACTAGTTATTAGGATAAAAGCTGACACTGTAAATATTTGTAATCATAGAGGATAAGGGAATACCATTTTTAAAAGATGTTATTTTTTTATTGTATGAGTTATTAAGACTTCACATCCCTCTATTTGATTACATATCCAATTTTTGGAATATTGATTTATATCGATGTTCCACTATTGAATTGTTTTGGGTATATTCAAAAACTAAAACTCCTCAATATTTATAAATGGATGTCCCCTCACGTCGCTTATTGATAAAACATAAAAAATTAGTCTTCAAAAAACACTAAAAAATATCTTCCCAAAATAATTAACCACATTTTAAAAAAATTTAACCTCAAAAGGATTATAACTAGTGTCCATAAAAAGATTCAAAGTTTATTTATCCAAGAGAAGATAATTGTCATAATAATGATCTCTCATTTTATGTTCTATTTCACCACCATAAATAAATATGTAAAAATTAAACATAATAAAAAAATTAACTATTTAAATATATATTTTTTTAATTAATTTTATTTTTTCACCATATTTTCTATGAAATGGAAAACGATTCGTCTCTCATGGGTATGGTGGAGAGCCACATAGTGAACCAATGAAAAATGTTTTCCATATTGGACTCATAAGTATTATAATAATGGTTGAAATAAAGAGGAAATATGATTAATATAACATGAATTTAAATATTTTTATTTAAATACTATTCAATTATTATCCCTTTCACCTATTGAGGTAAAGATATCAACACGAATGCATGCATACGACCCACCATCTCCAAATAGTAATGTGAATAATTTTTAATGTAAATATTTCATGAATCTATTTAATAATATATAGAAATAATAAATATGATATATATTAAAATAAAATATTTCTGTACAATATGGATCCCTGTCAAATTCATTGGAACAATAATATACCTAACAAAATCACGCATATGAAAATGAAATAGTTAACATGATAAATAATGTTAATAAATAGATACTGTCCACAAATGGGTGATAAGATGTTATAAAAATTTAAAATATTATTTAATAATTATGTATAGTTTTTATATAAATAAATAAGGTGTTTAAATTAATTATATAGGAGTATAAATCAAGGTCTACTCGAGGGAAACATGAGGTAATGGATTCTATCTCTATTTCCATCTATTATGGAATATATAATTTTATGAACCTAATTTAAATTATATACTTTATATATTTCACCATCCAAAAATAATTCCATGACTTATATATATTCATGTTATTCTATGATTAAATTTTAATTATTACAACCAATGGGATTGGACATGAATGTAACCATATTTTAAGGAATTTAGAAACTCTCTTTGGTTTCATTTGGTAATATCACTTATTCATTGTCTTTGATATTCATAGATTATTTTCTAAATGATAATATATTTGTTTTTATTTTATTTGAAATTGATTTATCTGGAATAACATTTTACAAAAATAATATCTTATTTAATTAATTATCAATTCAATTTAATGTGATCATCAAACATGTGTCCTTACCAATTTAATTTTAATAGATATTTTTTATATTATAATTTAAATTGAAGAAAATTTTGTGATAATTATCTAATATACCACTTAATTTTCTTCTCCTATTTTTATTTAGAAAAATTTCATATAATATTACCATTTTGATCTATTTGAATAATAAATTATACAAAATTATTTTAATGAAAATTTGACATTATTTATCTCTTAAGTAAAAAAAACATATACATCATCCATGCATTATAAAAAATCAATTTTATTAAATATAAAAATGATTTATTAATTATTTATTAACATTGTATTATTTATTTGAAAATTGATTTATAGTAATATTCTTTTCATTTTTTTAATGATGTACTTTTAATCTATTTGGCAACATTGTGATTATAAATTTTTAATATTATATTGTTTACTTGAAATTACCCACAATCAAGACTAATCATTTTCTAGAAGATTCCATTAAATTGTTTCAAGGTTCGTTTCCAAGGAAATTATTTTTCCAAGTATTATATAAAATATTAATTTTTAAATTTTATTTTACATTGAAAATTGTATTTTTGGGAAGAAAGTTTTTATTATATTTTTATGGAAGTTATATTCATAATGGATATCTATCCACTATTTTACCCATAATCTATTGGGGATATGATATAATGATCTCTTCATTATTCATACACTAGATGGTTTACGATTAGTTTGACAAAGGAATGTATTGATATTTAGTTTCATTATTTATTTTGGAACAAATGAACTTTTCATTAAAACATTAACCATCTTATTATCATTGGACATTACATTTTACATAAATTATATTATTTTTTAATTATTTTCATAACACTAAACCCATATATAATTTATACATTAGGTACATTATAATGATGTTAATTATTATTAATAGGGTAATTCTTGATAATATGTATTCTTATCTCAATAAGTACAGTTGATTATAAATAATATTATTCAAGAATTAAATTGATTATTCAACAAATTATTAATGTGTTGAAAAGGTATTGAGTGGTGAATCACTGAATTATATATCCCCATGATGCATCAATAGTCCAATGAGGTAAATTGGTATGTTATATTTACCAGGGTTTCTGATTATTCATTCCCATAAATTAAAATCTATTTAAAAAATGAAATTATTTTATAGAAATAATTACGTATGATTTCATTACATCCAATATTAATAATTTCCATCATTTACTATTCAATAAGAATAATTAAAGTGATTATTTCATTGATATAATACATGGATTCATTTTTTACTAATCTTATTGATTATATGGTATGTGAAACCAATTTTTTGCCTTATTATATTGAATACCCCTTATCTAATAATTATAAAAAAAATGATTAAATGTATTATTTGATCAGTTATTTACCTTTTTACATTCATTACGTTTTTTTAAGTACATGTTATTCTATATTAATCAATTATTATGAATTTGATATCACCGTTATATTTTTTTTCTTTCCCAATGATATGAAGAAAGATTGCATCAATGAATTCATGAATGGAGAATATTTTTTTTCATGTTGTTGTAATTTATTTTTTTAATATTAAAAATAAACTCAATTATACATCTATTGTACCAATAATATAAAAAAATTCAGTCCATTGTGATGTGATCACATTTATATATATATAATGTAATAAACTATCCATTACCTCTGGGCTACTGGGATTCAATATGATTAATAGTTTTTTTATTATAAACATTTTGATCATTATTTATGAAAACATAGATTGTGAAACATTATCTAATGATATAATTTTAGGATAACTATAGAAGAACATCTTACTTTATTTTTAAATAAATTCATGTATGGATAACAAAATAATACAATGTTTTAAAATTTTATTATTTATAGGAAATGGATTAGAAAAGGGATCATTGATAATTAACATGATCACTACCTTGTTCATCGAAATGGGCCTAAATGTGAACCTAGTTTGACACTCCTATGTGATATTCTTCAGATAATTCAAATTTATTTTAAAAATTTGAAACTGAAAATATGATGAAAATTAGTGATATAGGATACACATGATGATTCATAGATTGAAAATATGATTTCATGCTTTAGAAATCAAATTAATGAATATATACTTTTCACAGTATGTTTATTATTTTTTAAACTATGATTTTTTATTTTAGAGAGGAGGTGGAACCCAAAGAAATCATGTTAATTTTAAATATGATGGAAAATGTAGATATCATGAGTTACAGAATGGTTTATTTACCAAAGTGAATGATATAATAATTATTCCAAATCAGTTATTGTAACGAACTGACTTGGGTATCCCTAAATCCCATCAGTTGAGTGTTTCATTCCCACACATGAAGGGAATTCCTTATCCCCAAAGGGTAGAGACAAGTACCCGAGCATCAAACCACATAATAGAGGGAATGGTTTCACCCATCCTGAATAACCACATAAGATATATTTATTACACTAAAAGGAATAGAGAAATAAAATATATATATATATTCCAAACCAATAAGAAAATAGTGGAAATATACAAACAAAATTGTCTAAAAACATCAATGCACATGTCCAAATATAATATAACCAAAAAATAGCTACTCTAATCGATGGAATATGAAAAATCTCCGCATCTCACCCCCAAGTACCCATCCATATGACATGAACCAAACAACCTCACTATGGCACATTTCTATTCCCTACACATGATAACATAAAATGGTCTACACACCACCAAAATGGTGTGGATGGTGTGCGATAACGTGCACTATAGGATTGTAACATTGTGTTCCATATGATGTATCTATATAAACATTCATTAAATCACATTTTATGTAAAATCATTTCATAAAAATCAGTAAAGAGATTTTGTAGAAAACATGGGAAACATTACCCTTTTTTCATAGTTCAGAATAGAAGAGGGTATATCAACTTGAAAGATAATTTTCCATATAATTCTCCCAAGAACAAACATGTATAGTGCAGCTAACTCTGACATAAAAGAAATTCAAAACATTATCATAGGTATCAAAACACCATGGAATACTACAGGTCAGTACTGTTGACTACTTGTACCACAATAATCATGCGAAAAAATCAGTTCTTAGAACAACAGGCATATGAAGAAGAGGGAATCCCCATGGGTAAACTCCCCAAAACTATCAATATATTTCCCCTAGAAAAACAGTCCTTGGAAAGAAATAAAAGAACCATGAAATACCACCTTGATAATCTAAAAACATTTGAAAATTGATTTATTCTAGTCCTTATTGCTATGTACCAAAGGCAACCCATGTTCTCTATTTAACAGTTCATTTCAAATCATTGAAATCCATTTTTAGCATTTCAAACATCATTTCAATGCTTCAAAAACACATTTTACTTTCCAATTATCAAAGACTTGTGAAAACTACTTTTCTCTGAAAAATATTTCCAACACCCACAAAATTATAATTTCAATATTTCTTATTGAATCATTTTCTATATGAAAACAACACGATCCATTATCATAAGCATGGCGCAAAACGGTATACCTCAAAACTCAATTCACACATGCCCATAATGGAATCAAAATTCAAAGAAATCCAACAATTCCAATGATGCCCTAGAATGATATCCACATCAAGATTGATTCAATTTAAAAGATAAGATGTTGGTGGAAGAGAGGAAACCTACATACCCCAAGGAAGAGAACATGCGTCATTATGCCAAAAAATGAAAAACACCTCCATAATGAGATTGGACAACTGATCAAGAATGTGTTAAGAGGGAACATCAATCATATATGGATGGATATGGTACCATAATCATATGGTTCCAGTGTGATCACATGTAATGGAGAAGATGAAAGATCACTTACTCAGAGAGATGCACAACAACCGCAATGGATATCCAACACTGAATGGATCAATATAGAGGTATTGGTTTCTCTGAAAATTTCCAGAGATGATTTTTGGTTTGAGATACATGTGGTTTGGTAATGATCCATGGAAAGACAACAACTCTGTAATTTTAGAAATTGGATTCAGGCTGGTTCATGACATGTAATATAGATACACACTGTGAAATCCACGGTTAACAAATATAGCCAAAAATCTATCACATCAAATTAAAAATATGTTATATAAAGAATTTATGATGAAAAAACACCTTTAAAGACACGTAATCATTCACAATTTGATACCTCTCAGAACATGTGCCCTAAAATAGTTACAGAGTGTGCAACTCAGTTACATTTTGTAAAATCATTCTGCATCTGGAAAAAACAACCAGTTCTTAGTGAATGTCCTAAAAATCTCTCACCTAACCATTAATGATATACTCCAAAATTAAAGGGGTGGGGGGGATAACCACAATGTGGTTAATGTAGTACCTGATAAAATTTGAACGATATGTTACAAAATCCCCCCAATAAATATTTTTTATCCCCAAGAAGAAAAATGGACGATGTAATCCATATAATGTGGGGAGGACACTCCAACATCATCAACAACTCACATTTCTAATTCTCATGAGAATAATCTCCTTGTATCCAAATAACTTTAACCAATACAATTAAAATCAAAAAAATATTTTATCTTGGGGTAAAATAGTTTACTTGGTTCCTCTAGAACAGAAACATACAGTTCTAGCACATCTTCATCCCCACTCCAATTGTGTACAGGGATAAAGTGTTATTTCAAGAGATGATATGTATTTAAAACATTAAGAATACTATCAACTGAACCAGATATGATAACCAATAAGCAAATTTTATGAGCCGCTCAATGACCTTAAGTGGCCCAACATTTCTCATAGTCAATATTCCCTCCTTTTTAAGACAACAGTGTCCCAAAAAAAGAGAACCTTCTAGAAAACTCCTTCACCTATGGAAAAATCCAAAGGTCGACACTTTCAATCCACATACCATTTATATCCTCCTTGGGATTTAACCAAAAACTGATTTATATCTCAAATCGTCAAATATTTTTTATGAATCAAAAATGGTCTAACTAATGATACACCACCCACCTGAGCCCAATAATGATTTGATCTACAAGAGTTTCCATACAAAACCTCCAAGGGATCCATTATAATTGATATCTGATAACTATTGTTGTAAACAATCTCCACTAGTCCCTGATGGCTATCCCATGATACATTGGAATCCAAGAAACATGTGTAGAGAATATATAGAAAGATCATAATATCATTCTATGTTTTACAATATATCTATGGATAAAATGTTTTTCTTAACATGACCAGAGTTACCATCACCTTTGGGAGACTCCTATAGAACCTCGAGGTAAAACTAGGATACTGATTTATAACAAATGAAGAATGACTCCCATGCAACTAAACAATATCCAACAGATATATCTTACCATGATCTTCAACACTAGTTGTGTATTTGATCGCAATGAAATGAGTAGACATTGTAAACAATAAACAACCATACAAATAGAATTCTTCCCTCAGGGGTTCCATGGTAATCCATAAACAAAATCGATGGATATCACATCAAATTTTCATATCAGAATCAAAATATGGGGAAGCAAACTAGATGTTTCATATGTTATTCATTTATCTATTGGCAGGTGTAATAGCAAGACAAAAACACGACAATGTCATGCTTCATACCCAGCCAAAAGAATCACCACTTCCTATCTTAATAATTATTTTTAATACCTAAATGAATCACCAATAACATTTTGTGAAAATAAAAAAAGACTAAAATGCTCACAAATGTTAGGATTAAAATATATTTACTAATGTGAAGCACACTATCTAAAGGGAGACACCAACCCAAAATGGTTTCCTTGCCATAAAGGCTTTCTCAATTCTTCTAAAACACATCATCCTACTACTAACACTATAAAATAGACTCCATGAGATTTGATGATAGCTAAAAACATGTCAGAAAAATACCTGAAACAGCCTCTTGAACATCCATGTGAAATTGAGAAAAAATTCCCATAAGGTTTAATTCCTAATTCGATTCCAAAACAACCTGTGATAGAACACTCATTTTAGGATCATAGACAACAACATTCCAATTACGTGGGATGTATATGATATCAATGTCAAATGTATAAATGTATTCTATCCATCATCTCAATCTTAGATTCATGTCCTTATGGAAAAAGATATTACACACACTCTTATGATCAAATAAGAACATGAACCTCTCCCCAAAAATATTATACCTCCAACACTTAATCACATGCATGACTGAAACATGCAATAAAAAATTGGCAATGTGATTAATATCATTTAGTAGACGCTAACAAGAGAAATAATCTACTATATGGTC
Source organism: Viscum album (assembly GCA_963277665.1). Classification (NCBI taxonomy): domain Eukaryota; kingdom Viridiplantae; phylum Streptophyta; class Magnoliopsida; order Santalales; family Viscaceae; genus Viscum; species Viscum album. The sequence continues at coordinate 1,187,955,323 of OY728122.1, forward strand.
ATCCAATATAAGAATGAATCCCAAAATAGCACCAGAAGCCTCACAGAACACCACTTACCCCATACTAGGCTCAAGTAAGATAAAAATAAGAGCCAATGTCCAAAGACATTTCAATTCATTGAATAAAGACTGAATCATTGCATCCAAATTTAATTTATCCACATTCCTGGTAAGATCAGTCAATGGTTATGGTATCTTAGATAAATCCTTAACAAACCATTGGTAATATCCAAAAATACCAAGAAACCATTGAATGCCAAATACATTTTTTGGTTCCTTCCATGAAAATAAAACCTTTCCCTTATCTAGATCAATGGATAAGACATGCTCAAAAATTATATATACCAATAAATTCTCTTCCTAAATCCATAAACTAAATTTTGAAAGCATTCCATACAAATGGTGTCTTTTCAAAATTTCTCAAACCAAACACTGGTGTTTCTTGTTATCATGGTCAAATGTCAAATAAACTAGAATATCATCTGTGAACACTAACATATAAATTTCAAGATACATAAGGGATATTTGAATCATAAACTCTATAAAAACTATAAGATTTTATGTTAGACCAAAATGCATCACTAGATATTCATAATGGGGATACATGCTCTTGAATTAGGTCTTCATTATATAATTCTCCTGAAAACTGAGCTGATGATAACAAAAATGAAGATCAGTATTCAAAACCCAATTTTTCCCCTTTAACTGACTAAACATATAACCCATAAGAAGAAAATTATATTTTTCCTTAACTGTTACTCAGTTCATGTTCCAATAGTCCAAACATAAATAAATTGAACCATCTTCTTTCTTGGAAATGAGAACAGGGGATTTCTATAGATAAATTATATATAGAACAAAACTATTTTCAAATATGTCATCCAACTATTTAATATGGTATTTCAGTTCCCATGGTTCTATAAAATTATAAGGCAATAATATCAGCTACGTACATAGCACCATATCAATTGTAAACCCTACCTCTATCTCTCTAGAAAAGTAATACTAGATAAATTTTTTGGTAAAATATCCATAATGATTCAAAAAAACAATGGGATAATCATCAATAACAGAAAAAACATCAAACTTAAATGAAAAAATAACCCAAAAACACTTGATCTTAGGGCTATAGGTTTTTGTAAGACCCGACCTTAGGTTCAACTCCACCTAAAGAACATGAGAGATCCAATAGGAAACATGACTATAAAAACACCAATAAAAAATAATCAATCATATCTTAATGAGTGAAAAGAAAATCCATAACGATGATGATGTAAAATAGATCTAGATCATGAAGGAGAAAATACGAGACCAATTTTATATCATCTATTATTAACGAACAAGAAGGAAACGGAAACCCCCACCCCTTCTTCTTTCTAAGAGGTGTCCCAAACTCTATTACAATAGAAATAAGTTCCATTAGATGTTTATAATTGTCAACTAAACATTTAGATATAAAATAGTTTGTGGAACCAGTATTGAATAATGAAATTACAACTGATGTTTCAATAAGGATAGTACCTCTCACTAACTCCAGACATAAATAAACAATCATTAGAAACTCAACTACTTAATGAAAAGGATTTACTCATAAGGCCTATGGCTGGATCCATATAGTCCTTAAATAATTTGACTACACTGTAGTTTCCTTTGGAGATGACCAACCCTAACCATAAGAAGGAATATCTATGTTCTTATAGAAGCACTGTTTGTGACCAATGCATCATCATATATTTCACATCTTTTAGTACATATGAAAAGAATGTATGGAGTTTCATCAATTGAATAACTAATATTTAGTAAATGGATCATTACCCATAATAACCAATGGAGTAGAGGAGTATCGTTGCTAAGACCCTCATCCATTACACCTTTGATAACCATTCCATTTGTGTTATTCCTTTGAATGACACTGAAGCATTCACATGATGAATACCAAGAGGGGCGAATCCAACCATTCCTTCCATATTAATTTATTCCATCACATATCAATCTACCATCTCTTCATAATAAAAAAAATCATCAAAAACACATGTGATCTGATATTTGAAGGAAAACCTTATAGGTAATTTTTATCCATTGGTTGGTTATTCTCCGCAATACCATGTGAATAATGGAAATATCAAAAAATGTATTTGGTTATGCTGATAATGAATGATATCTATATTACCAATAAAATAACTCCATTGACATATCCAGAATTAGTGACTATGAATAAAGCTATTAAATGAACATTGTTTTAAAAACCATCCAATCCAAGTCCATATGTCTATCAGCTTGGACTATCAATTCCAATTATTTCTTACCAGATCCAATGATCCTAGATGCTACGTACATTAACCTATCATTCATTGGTGTATCTTTATTGTTGATGATTTTATCAATACTATCCTGTTAATCCTCCACCTCTTGGGTCTCAATTGTTCCTTTATAGGATGATGTCTTCTCATGATGGAACTCCAGTGATCGATCTCTCTCTCCCACAGATCCTTGTTATAACTCAACAATAGCATTCTAAACACATGGAACAATGTTTTCAATGAAACATACATCCCTTATGATAGACTCAATTATATATTGATCTATATGTGGGTTCTATCAATGTTCATTTGTTATAACTTCCCGAGGAAGACATGGAATAAGTCTGGGGTGATGGTTTCGAGCGATGTAAAAGCATAGGATAGGCATGTACCCAACTATTAAATTTCCCAAAATCAATGATTAATCTAGGATCAATACGGTGAATAATTCTAGTATCCACATAATTGAATCAATGTTAAATAAAAAAGTAGATATTCTGAAACCAATAAGAGAGGATCAACATATTTTATTTATAATTAACATAATTTAATTATAGAATTTTTTAGAAGGTTATTCTTTCTTCTTTGAGGTTTTTGACCACACATATGTTGAGTGAATTCGATGAATTTTATAATCCAATGATATGAATCCTCTGGTAGGGATCTATATATTCCTCATTTATCACCAGAACATGTCGATGGAGTCTCTAGGTGCTAGCTTGGATGATACTTTCACTTGAGATATCCACTTTAGAACGACATTAGAATCACATCAGAGCATTATATTGATCTGGTGGAGGATGATCTCTCACATTCTTGAGCGCATTTTTTGGGAGGGAGGAGTTCTCAAGGCTCTAGAACATTTCTCCAAGGATTTTGTAAAAAACATCATTGGTTTTTTGGTTAAATGTACTACTTGGAAAATTAAATGAATAATAAAATAATGGGGAATTTAATAAACTAGGTAAAAATAAATAATTAGCACATTTGTTGTTAATTTATTATTCCATGTAGAACCCCATGTCAAATAATAATAGCCATGCTATTACAACCATGAAATGTTCATGACATGTGTGTTATATTTAAATATTATTTATCCAAATAATATTTAATATTATTTCTCACCAGACCCACAACATGGTCTTCCAATACTCTTTAATATTTACCAGGCCTTGAATAATCACTATTTATTTATAAAAAAATAAAAATTCAATATTGGCTATTAAATAAATATTCATTCCGCAATATATTCTATTGAATAACCAGTGAGGAAATAAATGAAATTTGGCATATGTTAATAATTATCAAACCACATCCAAGGAAAATATTAATTCAACATGTAAAATTTATAAATTCATTAACTCAAATACTACCTACACTTAGTGTGTTCCCCTCTTGGCCTCGTTCTTGTTGGAATTATGCGAGCTTGCCTAGATTCGAAGAAAACTATCTATCAATTGGTCAAGGAAGCCAAAATATATAAGTTTATGTTTCTATGACATGTCACCTAATTTAAACTCGTACTATGTAATATAATCCCATTGTTGCAATATCTCCAATCAAGTGGGTTGCATGCAAGGTTCATCAACCCATGTTATTAATTTCTCATTCTTCGTTATACCATAATTGAACTTTACTAAATAACACCATGTCCATGGATTAATTTAGTTTATATAATTTCCATTAAAGGGATAGAGATATCTGCTTTGGTAGAAGTGAATAATCATTGATCACTTTATTCATTAATGCAGTATTACTCTTGACACAGCCAACATATCCAACCTCGCCACAAACATCTATCATAATGGTTTTTAAAAACATCTATCTGAGTGGGTCATAAAAAAAATTTATAATAATTATAATGTGTAATGACCAATTGACACATCCGTAGACAGAAACCTCTAATGACACTTATGAATGCAAATTTCTTACTGGAGGGTCTTGTTCTCATAATATCCTCAAGGATATTACTACAGGCGCACAATATGAGAAGGTGCCTCAAAGTTTCATGAGTTCCCACCCCTGATAGCAGGTATAATTTATTTCCCATAAAATGATATCATCCATCCACAAAACATATATTCAACAATAGTGTCATGGAACTTCCAGGTTCACATTATAAAAGGGATCCACTATGACTGTTTAGTGAGACAACTACTCTTATGACATTATCACATACTATGTCACGTAGAAAAAAATTCATGATGTGATTAGTAGATTATTAATATTAATCCAATGAATATAGGTTTGACATAAAGTTAAAAAGATGTTGGTTTATATGGCCCCAACTGCAAAATACTCCCACTTGCACTAGATCTAACTCTTAACAACCTTCATTATGCTTGCTCTCACATGATATTCATGCTTCTACTGAGATAGGACTATAGTCACGGGGTCCACCAAATTCACTTCTGTGGACACTCTACTCACTGAAACATCACCCGTTTGATTTGAATCCCTCAAATGGTGATACATTTTGAGTATTTACTTGTTTATTGAAGTGACCAGGTCTCTTTTTCAAGAACCTTTACTGTTGTATTATAATAATACAATGTAACCTGAAATTTACTACTACACTCCACATTAATATCCTAGAAGACATTATGAATCTAGATGGTATCCTCTACAGGATCTTTATAAACTATATATTCCAACACCAATATATAATCTATGAAAAATGGTTTCATTCAACTCTTGAAGCTCACATCTTCTCAATTAAGATATAAAAAATATCCTGAATCCATATTTATATCATTCTGATCTATCTAAAAACTAGCTTCAACATACCCACTGATGATAGGATCCTTATTTTTTATATACACTAGGAACATATACTTTTTTCTTCTTAGATACCTAGGTATAGCATTGACTGTAGCTCAATTTTGTTCTCCTATATCTTCTTGATATATTCCTACCACGATCAGTGCATAGGAAACATCATGTCCATTACATAACATGGAATACCTGAAAGATCATATCCCTAATTCATATGGAATCTTACTCATCCAATAAATCTCATGTTTGTTCTGGGGAAACAAATTCTTGGAATGAAGTATACCATGTGACACTTGAACCAATCCCCTATTGGATTGTTCCATACTAAATATCATTATAATCTAGTAATTTTATGTACATTGACATTGTCTATGAAAACTCTTGGATCTATCACGAATGATATTTATCTCTAAAATGTATGATACTTCACCTATGTCCTTCAATGAGAAGTACTTTTTCATCCATTCCTTAAATAAATACATGACTTGAATGTTGTTACCAATAAGAAATATGTTGTCAACATACACCACTTGGATAATGACCACATCACGATTGAACAACTTGTAAACAAATGTATCACATTCATTCACAATGACAAAAAATTATGTAATGGATTAATCAAATCTAAATTTCCACGATCAATATGATTTAATTACTCAATAAAAGGATCTCTTTAATTTTTGTACCCTTTTAGCATCACCTGGTGTCACAAACTGTTGTGGTTGGGTCATATAGACACCTACCTGAAGGTTCTCGTTACGAAATGCAGTTTTGATTTCCATCTTCCAAATCTCATAGTTATGGAAACCTATTATGGAATGTATGATTCCTATAGATTTTCACATGATATTGGTGAAAAGTTTTAATTATAGTCAATCCCATAACATTTTTTAAACCCTTTTGCCACAATATTTTCTTTAAAGGTACTAACATAACCTTCTATGCCCAATTTCTTTTTGAATTCCCATTTACACAAAACATGCATTTCATAAACTGGAGCATCAACCATAACAGAGAAGTGGTTATGATACATGGAATTCATCTCAGAATTCATAGCTTCTATTAATATTTATACAGATGATATCTGTTCTACATCCTGGTATTATAGAGGTTCATCAGAGTCTACTAATGGTGAGTCACCTTCCTCGTTGAAAAAGAAAACCATATATTTCTAGTTCCCTTACCTCCCATATGCTCTTACATAGTACCTATGTTTTAGGAACTACTACATACTTGGGGACATGTGGAACATTTTTATGTACCAACTCTTATGTATCTTTAGAATCAACTTCATCGAAATCAATATTTCTCCCACTATCCATTTTGAGGATATACGCCCTCACATGAAAGAAAGCTTATCAGGAAACATTCACTTTCTTTTCTGAGGGTTTGTATATACTGTATCCCTTTATTTCCTTATGATAGCCTATAATGATACACTTAGTTCCTCTGGATGCTAGTTTATTTCATGATAAAGCCTCCAAAAATTACTCGTATCCCCAAACATGTGTATGCAACAATGTGGGTTTCATTTCACTACATATCCCCAAGGTAATCCCATTATATGCATTATTTGGTACTTGTTTTAACATTTATAATATAGTTTTCAATGAAGATACCCAAATATAAAAGGGATGTTCTTCATGAGTCATCATCGACCTAACCTTGTCCAACAAGTTAAGGTTCCTCCAATCACAAACATCATTCCCCTGTTGTGTACAAGGTTGAGTGAGTTTAGAAAATTTCCAAAATCCTATAAAAGGTCGTTCAACTCTTGTTTAAGATTTTATCAAGCTCGATCCAATCAAATCTTCTTAATATTAATACCATTATGATTCCATAATGCATTCTTGAACTCCATGAATTTCTTAATGTACTCAGACTTATACCTGATTAATTAGACATAGCCATATCTATTCAATTCATTAGTAAATGTAATGATGTAATAATATACACCTTTAGATTCTACTAGAAATGGACCACCCACATCAGTGTGTACCAATCCTAAAATCTATTTATCCCTTTCACCCAATCCAAAAAATGGTGGTTTGTTCAATTTCCCTTCTAGACAAGTGTGAGAACTATCATGAGGTTTTAACTCAAAAGTGTCTAAATAACCATCATGATAATTCCTTGTTTGAAGCAGATCGTTTACATGACCAATGTGGTTATTCCAACACTGTGTTTTGTATGTGTCAAGTGAGCTTGGTTGGTTATGAATTTACAATATTTTTTATTATAATTTTATACACATAAAAATTTATTTAAATGTGCCATACTATAACATATGTTGTCCTTATAAAAGTAATGACATTAATTTACAAACATAAAAATACATACATCTGTATCTAAACATGATATATATATTATGTTCTTGGAAACACTAGGTACATAATAACTACCATGTGAAACCAAAATCATTCTTGTTGGAAATGTGAGGTGGTATTCACCAATGGAAGGATCATCCATCCTCGCACCCTTGGTAACTCACAGATCAATATCTCCTCTAGATATTTTCAGGAATCTACATGGGTCCAGAATTTGAATATAGATTTGAGCCCCAGAAGCTATATCTGATACCCAATGGGTATAAATGGAATGATTTCACTCTATAATGAATGTACCTTTGGCTACCCCTTTCATCTGGGTGTATCTCCTCTTACAATTGTTTGACTTTCCACATGCAATGTATAATTACTCTTTTTTCTTTCCTTGCGTCTAGATCATCTTCCTCATTGTCGAATGATGATCAGAGGATTTAGATTATTTTTAAATCTTATTCCCCTTTTCTAGGTCCTTCATCTTCCTATTCACCATAAGCACCGTGCATTTTTCACGCCCCATGTTCTTATCAACATAAAAATGAAGGTAAGATGGTCTAATAAACTCTTATAATTATTGGTCATAATAAAATTCAGAACAAAACAAGATAAGTACTTAGGAATTGATGTTAGTATGAGATCTATATGCTACATATCTGATAATTTAATCCCTAAAATTACAAGACAATCAATTTTTCCGATAATCATGACTACAACTAGTCCGGTAGGTGTACACTCTCTATGCATAGTAGTGAAAAAAGTGTTGGAGTTCTCATACATATCATGACTCTATTTCTATTAATATAGATCCCAAAGGTGAGAAATCATTCTATAAGATTCCATTTACTCGTTTTTCATAAATTGATTATTTTTCATGGATGATAGCATGAGGAAGTAAATATCTATAGCATCATTCATATGTTTCTCATACACAGAGTGTTCCACATCACTCTCTTTATTTCTAGACACATCTGGTAAAGGATCTTCCATCACATAAGGTTTCCTCTCATAGAGAATAATTTCCTGATGGCGCCATTGACACTTCCTGAAATTCGTACCGGTGAGAAGTCTTTCCATCCCAAGTTAATATTGAAGTGATATCTTTGATATCATTTTGATCTTTGTTTCTACAAATCAAGATGAACATTTTTTAGTTCATTATCTTGATAAATATAGACAAATAAATAAATTAATATCTATTAGTCTCCCAGTATTTTTTTAATCCAAATATCCCTCAAAACTGGCTTCATAATATCATATTTAGTGTACATTCTAGCAGAAAGGATCTATATTTCCCATCGAATTACCCCATATATACTTTCCAAAGAAACCTGAAGGGTTTTTAGTTAGGAATTATAAATGCCAACTGCATTAACTCATAGCACCATGATCTATTGAGTTGACTCCACAATCGTAAAATCATTATAGCTGTATTTCCTCAACCTTTTATTTCTAGTTACACAAAGTCCTTATAGGGATGTTAACCTTTTATGTAATCTAATTTATGTCAATCCATGACATCAAATTATAATTACCCCAAAATTGAATGCATCCAAACTATGGTTTCTCAAGCACTTTGAACTATGGTTCAAATCTATCTTATGTAATAGAAGTATATACCGACATTCTATTTTATTATTGGATTTTATAAATTATGATTAAATTTTCACATATTACCTTTTCACATGATTTTTAATGTTAAGTGGGATATACATAAGTGATTAACAATGTGTAGATAATATTTATGCATAAGCCATTCTATGTTCTATCTTCTATAATTTATAGTTCATTAATTATGTGATCACCTCAGAAATCCATATGAATAAACATACAACTAAAAAAATAACGAAGGGTGTGATCATGATATTTACAATTGGTTAGTGTTTATAGAGGTTGATAAACTAACCTAACCCATGGGGAGAAACACCTTGAAGCATATATGGCTTGTGTTTATATCATTCCACTAGTCCACCTTTGTATCTCTTTATATTGGTAACGTATCAGATCCTATCATTAAACCCCTAATGTAGCCTGGGAGCTCCATCTATTACATATTAATTTAATGCACCTGTAGTTTATGGGTTAAAGGGGGTTTACATTAAATAAACCATGAGCATGCATGACCTATATGTTATTGATGAGAAGGAATGCATGCCAACAATTTTATTTTAATTAATAAATTAAATGGTAACCAATCGCATACAATGGTATGGTCCACCTCATGATCATCCACATACATGCAACAAATTACACATTTAATAAATCTTGTATTAAATTCTTTAGTAATTTTTATTTAAGATAAATTACACTCAAATCGATTAATCCTAATCTGCAATAAATGATTCCTTTTCATCTTAATTTTTTTTCTGAATTCCCTAGATAATCTCATCTATAACCTTGTACATAACATGTACCATGGAAGAAACCCATGGAATACCCATCCAAAACAAATGAAAATGTTTTTATACATGTATACACCCTATTTTTTTTGACATGTAACATGCAGAAAGAATTATAATTGCAATACAACTCATAAATTATGTGAAAAACATTGAACATTACATAGATGTTAATTAATCACACACACACACACACATATATATATATATCAAGCACTTATCTCATGTTGTGTCCCGGAATTATAGCCACATGAAGGAATATGTCTTATGTGTCACATAATATAATAATAAATTTTTATATCTGCATAATCTAGAAATAGTAAATGGCATGTAGATCAGACAAGATGGTGTGTACCCTCCTCACCATCAATCTGATGTAAACACATGTGAATATGGATTTAGGGTAATTCTTCAGAAATCATCAGTGTATATTCCCTTTATTGTGGTCCACACGTCGTGCAAACTCCATGTCACTCCGTCACTAGTTGGGCAAGCCATGTATGTGATACACAACTTGACCCTGACTAGAATGAACTACACACTGTGTTCAGTGGGCCACACACCGTGTAATCCGAATGACCTCCAGTCTGTCATGGTCAACACATGGTGTAAAAATAATCTACATAACAAGACCTTAATGAACATGTCTTATTTAATTTACAAATTACACTTGATGCATTTAACATAACTACCCTGCGTGTACATATGACTACACATCTTGTATTTGTGTGTTATCTTGACAGAACTGTTGGTGCTTCCTAATGAGATCCTTAAATTAATTTTAATCACAAAATTATTTTTTCTATTATAACATCAACAAACGATAAGAGAGGAACATATCTCTGAATTCATATTACAAGAACAATGAACTGTGAATTGAAAATCTAAAATTTTAAAGTGTAATCCATCAATGTAGTATTGAAATACTTATAAATTAAAAACATGATATCTTTGATACCACTTGATGGTTCTAATCAATATGGTAGCATAGGATGGGCATGTCCCCAACATTGAAAATTTTCATAATCAATGATTGATCTAGGATCAATAGGATGATGAATTATAGAATCTAAGATATTGAACCAAATATAAAAGACATAGGGGAGAACTTAAAACTGAGAAGAGGGTACCAACTTATTTTTTTATAATTTATTTAATTTATTTCTAGAATTGCCTCCAACGTGATTATTTATTCAATGATGTGTCTGACCACAGGTCTGAGCTATGTATTCATTGCGATGTAGAATCAAAGGCTAGGAATCTTATATCATCGATCCAATCATTCTCCATGTATCTCTGGATGTCACAAAAGGAGTCTCCCTGAACTAGTGTGAAATATCGTTGAACATGTGGTTCCATCATTCGATTTCCTTTAGAATTGCTTCCAAAGTGTTCTCCTTGATCCCCTAGGGGAGTGTATCTCTCTTTCTTGATAGTGTTCTTGGAGGGGAAATATTTCTCTAGGTTTAAGAGTGGTTCCTCGAAGAATTTGTGTACACAACAATTGGTTAGCTAGTCAGATGACCCATTTTTCTATTTTATATAATAATAACATAACAGAGAATTTAATTACATAGGTAATAATAACTATTTAGAAGAGGTTTTGTTACTTAATTTATTATTACATTTGAATCCCCATGTCACGTAATAATTAAAATGCTATTATTTCCACGTCATGTTCATAACATGCATGTTATATTTGAATATTATTTAATAGAATAATATTTAATATTATTTCTCACTAGACCCATATCTTGGCCCACCAATCCATCGAAATACATATCAGACCATAAATAATGACTATTTATTTATTATATAAATGTAACTTCATTATTGACTGATAAATAAATATTCAGCAACAATATATTCTATCGAATAACTAGAGAAGAAATAAGTGTGATCATGTATACTTTCATAATTATTAAACCACAAAAAATAATAATATTTATTCAACATGATAAAAAATAAATTATTTTACTGAGATAATGGCTATACATATTGTGTGACCCTCAAGTCCATTTTCTCATTAGAACATAGTGGGATTGAGTAAAGTCCATGATTAATCTCTACCAATGTGACATTGCACCCAATAAAAATAATATGATGTCTCAATGGAATGACACTTTATATGAACGTTTACCATGTAATATAATCCATTTTTCATGATATCACCAATAAAGCATGTTACATGAAAATTCCATCAACCCATGTGCTTAATATCTCATTCTTTGACTTCCTAGAATAGTACTTCCCTAGTGAAAACCATGTACATGGATTTAGTTAGCCTATATCATTTCCATAGAAGGGTCTGAGATATCTACATCTATAAAAGGGAAAAATAATTTATTTCTTTATTCATTAATGTATTACTACTCATGACACACCAAACTTATCCTACCTCTCTATAAACCTCTGTCATAATGGTTTTCATCAATACATCTGTGTGCATTATTCATAATACCCATTAATAATAATATTAAAGTCTAAGGACAAATACACTCATCTGAAGGTAAAAGAATCCAATGACACTAATGAAAGTGGATTTCTTAGTGGCAGGTATTTTTCTAATAATATTGCCTTTGATATTACCAAGGGAACCCAACATGAGAAGATGACATAATGTTTCATGACTCCCCACCCCTGATACCCTGTATTAGTTGGGTCCCTTAATATGATATCATCCATCCATAAAAAATATAATCATGGATAGTTTTAGGGAACTTATGTGTTCTCATCATAGCAGGGATCCTATAAGACATTTTAGTTCGACAACTATTCTTAGGACATTATCACATATTATGTCATGTAGAAGAATAATCATGATGTCATGAGTGGTTTATTAATATTCATCCATTGAATATAGGTTTATCATAAACTAGAAATATGTTGGGTTCTAGGGAACCAACTCCAACATCAGGGATAGACTGTTACACACTGATACATATGAACGATTAGACAACAAAATAAATATCAGTTAAAACTAGAATACCAATAATAAAAAAATAATATATGTAAAACAAAAACCCTAAATTAGAGACAAACATCCCAACATCCCACAGAAACTTATGTCTCATTATGACAAGAGATGGACAGGAACTTACCGTAATAGACCTCTAAGGTCCTGACAATCCTAACTCTATTCTAACAAATGTTCCAATACATAGAATCTAGAGTAGATACCTCCTCTGATACCAAATTAAAATGAACCTACCCTATTTTCCCCCAAACCCAACACTCATCCCATTCCCTCCCATAAATGATGTGAATTCCCAATCCTGAAGGGTTGACAACAAGCACCCAGGATTCGAAAAACACAAGAGAGGGAATTATTTCTGTCAACCTAAACAACCACATGGCGTATATATACTAAACAATAAGGGGAAGAGGAATTAAAATAACTTATATATTCCTTAATTGTAAAAATATAATAGAAATAGAAAACAAAAAGAGTATCTAATAACTTTATAAGACAACTCTACCTACAAAGGACCCCAAACCCAATATCTACTCCAAATGATATCATGGAAAAAGTACTGCCCTATCACCACCTTCTAATCAACCATCTAACACGAACCTCACCACCCCACTTAGTTGCCTTTCCTTTCCCTATAATGGGAGACAAAAAAATTTCATCACACAATTGAAGTGATGCATAGGGTGTGAGGTAACACACTCATTAGAATCCCTCCTAGGTGTTCCATATCATGTCTCTATATAGAATTTCATGTATTCACATTTTAAGTAAAAACATGACATGATAAGTAGTAATGCAGTTTTATAGAAAACATTGTAAAGATTTCCATTTTTATACAATTATAAACAAATTCATGTATATAAATTTCAATGAACATTATCCATATAATTTTCCACAACCATAAAATGTATATCATTGATAACTCATTAATACATGAAATAAAAAATACAACCATAGGTGTCAAAAAACCAAGGAATACTACATGTTTATGCCTCATACTAATCGTACCATAGTAATCAAGTACCCAAATTAGTTTAATGAAGAATAGACCATGGATTTAGAGGAATACCACAAGGGTAAACCCACCTAATAATGTCAATATTAGTCCCCTAGAACAGTGGGACTTGGAAATAAGGGAAATACCCAAGAAAAACATCCTTGATATTCACAAAACAATGGACAATGTCCCCAATATAATCCTTCCACCTAATTACCCATGGTAAAAAATGTTCTATTTTTAAAAATCCATTTTAATTCTTTGAAATTGATTTTGAAATCATTTCATATTTTATTGAAATTTTTCTAAAATACACCTTTTTCATATAAATTTATCAATAACCCCTGAAAACCATTATTAATTGTAAAATATTCTCAACACATAGAAAAAACCTGAAAATATTTCACTTTGAATTAGTTTTTAGTGTAATCAAATATGATCCACGATAATAGGATAGAGAGGGAACAACCTAACTCAAAACTCATGTCACACACCCATGTAACAGAATAAAAAATCAATAAAAACCAATAATTTCACTGAATATTTTAGAATAAAATCCACATCAACATTGACAAAACTTATAATACTCGGGGTTGATAGAAGAGAGTAAACCTACATACCTAAAAGGAGAATACCTATGTAACCACGACCAATAATGAAAAATGTATCTGGAACAAGATCGTATAACATATATGGATGAATAAAATAATGAACATCCAATATTGATCAGTGTATCATATACCATAAAGATAGGGAACCACTGTGATAACATTAAACGAAGAAATAGAGCGATCACTTATCAGGAGAAAAGCTCTGAAGCCAAAATAGAGATCCAAAATTGAACATATCAATATTGGATGAGAATTGTGAACAAATATTGAATTGGATGAGTTTCAATTAGAGAGAAAATATATTTGGAGAAGGACCATTGAAAAAATAGATGCTCTCCCATTTTTAAATATGGAAGGGGGTCATTTCATGATGTGTAATTTAGTAACATGACCTGAAATCCACAGTGTACAAATATAGTGAATAATCCATTATCCCATATTAATAATATATTATTTAAACAAGTCATTATGTGTAATGAAAATTAAAGACAAGTAATATTTTACATCATGATACCTCTAACGATATGTACCCATTAAAAGTTACACAATGTGTATCCCAGTTATAAAATATGAAATCATTTTGCAGCCTACAAAAAATGATTATTTCTTAGTAATAGAACATCAAATCTCTGACTTTACCATTGAAGGTATCATCCCAATCTCAAATGAGGGGTTATACATGAAGAGGTTTATACTGTACCTGATAAATGATAATGGTATGTTATATTCATCATGACATTTTATTGACTACATACACTTTAAATAACTCACAAATTGTTTAAATAAGAGAAATATTGTGTTTGAAAAGAGAATTAGAGGTTGATACAATAGATGAATGAAGAATTTATTTCTTATAAAATTATATATATTGAATGATATGCCCTAGATAATGTCATAGTGGAATATCAATTTTTTTTTTCTGGAAGTGGAATGATTTTCTATACAAAATTGAGAGGTTTAATTGAGAGAAATAAATTTAATAATAGTGATCCATTTATATTTTTTTTCTCAAATGAAATTACATTAGAAATGTTCTAGTAAATAAAATAAAATAATGGTCAACAAACTGACCAGTGTAGATTTTATGTAGTGTCAATAATTGGTGTGTAAGTATTGAAGAATTGATATATTGTGATTCATGAACAATATTGTAGATTAATTTTAAACATTGGTATTTTGATTATAAATTATTAATAAATATAAGGAATATGTTAATATTAATTCACTATCTATCATAATTTGAGAATAACATAAATTTTATGGATATCATCATGGCATTTTGAGATTATGTTTTATCAAAAGATCTTGGTCATAGACTTCCCTTTTGATGTTTTCATTGATGAGAGTTTTATGTTATTATTGATATTATGGGTGATGTATCAATATGATAAGGTATATATGTCCCTATCTCCCTACATGAATTATTATTTGTTAAATTAATAACTATTTATAATATTGATCTTATTGAAAACAATTATGATTAATATTAGAATTGATTTTAATATAATAATAGTCAATTTAGATCCTCTTTTTTGATGTGAAAAAAATATGAAGTATAGAATAGCTTGTGTTTGAAATGTTATATATTGTGTAATGTTAATTTTTATCACTTTCCATATATTTTTGGGAACATTATTAGAATTATATTATTATAATATTAAATAAAGGATAACCACATAATCTATAAAAACCCAACACATCTTGTGAGGCTGTGAGGCTTAATCCCACATAAAAGCATTATATTGGTGGAATTCTTACCACTAGCCTACACAATATCACAATTAATATAAAATACATTTTATTTAAATTAAGTCAGGATAAATACTTAAGGAATTTATTGTGTTAATATTTTGGTATTACTATTGATGTTTTTGAGATTAATGTATTATAATATATAATATGTTTTAACCAATTTGGTTTTGGTAGATATTTTTAGATAGATAGAAAGAACTATTTCAGCTTTATACATCATACATTACAGTAACTATTGATTTTAGTGCATCATGCGAAAAAAATAACATTGGATACAAATTTAATTTAGTAAGATATATTATGTGAATTTATTGAAGGACAATGAAAGAACTAAATTGTTATAATGAAATATAAATATGTAATGTAACTATATGTCAATATATTCATATATATCACTTGTGTTCCTTAGCATTCATAAAACGTTCATCATAAAAAAACTATAATATTGCATCATTATTTTGAATCAATTTTCATTTCATCATCATAAATTTATGGTTTTTAGTTTATTTATATTCCAATCATCATTCACAAAATTATGATGAAGGATTTATAACACTATCGAAAATTATTAATATTTTCTTAAATATCCCTCTTTCAACTTAGCAATAATTTTTTCCATTGGGGAAAATACCTAATTATTTGTTATTTTAGATAAAATTTGTAGTACACATCACCTATATTAATTGAAATATTAGTTGAAACTTTTTTGGATAAGGGTTTTAAAAAATGAATTTATAATTATAGAATGAATTTTTACCAAGAGAAATTTCAAATGGAGAAAATGAAATTTACCATGGGTGGGAAGAATTTAACACCAAGAAAATTTAAAATATGAACATTCATTTAAATATAACATATAATATATAGAAATAAACATAAACAACCATAAAAATATATTATTTAAATATAATCGTTATAAAATTGTTTTTAAATTTGATGGTGAAAATAGTACTAAAAAATAATGAAATATAGTAAAAATCATTATCAATTAAAATTTATTTATAATAATCACTCTATTATTAAAAAAGATATTTATTATTCAAAATATAATTCTTTATAAAAAATTAATTTTAAAAACTTTTTGAGAAAAAAAATATAATGAAATTTTAAAACATTTTGAAAATGAATTTTATAATATTACAATCACTTTTTTAAAAAAAATATTAATTATCTTAGAGTTAAATTAATATATTTTTATAAAATGTTTTATTATTTAGTGAAGAGTGAACAATATCACTTATTTTAATCTATTATATTATTAAAATTAATTAAATAATATAATATAATATTTATTATATTAATTCTACTTGAATGTAAAATAAATAATTATTTTTATTTCTAATATAATTATTTATAATTAGAACATCATTACACATAATTTTTGGAAACATTTATTTTTACGCATAAATTTTTTTTAGAACTTTTTGTAAATACATAATTTTCCACAAATTAAAATGACTAGAATATCAACTATTATGGAATTATTAAAATAAAATCCAATTGTTTTATAACAAATTATTTATTTTATATCCAAAAAATGAATATCAATAGTCATTTAGTTAATATTTGATCATACTGCACATGAAAAATTCATTCGATAAAAAATCCTATATTACTAGATTGGTTATATTTTTTTAATCTAAATTCTACATCTTATTTGAATTGAAACTAATAATATTATATCCATATTTTCATTTTGAATAATTAACATTAATAAATTACTTCAATATTTTATTCAATTATATTTAAAATTAATTAACACAATTTTGGTTTAAAAGAGATCTTCTACGCGATGTGAATTTGGGTTGAAATTAACTTTCAAAACAACTAGTTTTTTATATTAAAAATATTTTTTATTAGTTATATTCATTCGGAAAAAAATATCTTTTAAGGATGCTTTTAATTTATTGTTATATTATTAATTTTTAGTGTTAAAAATGTAGATACCATGGTGAAAACTAAAAAGGTAAATGTTTGTAAATATTGACGATAAGCGAATAAAATGATTAAACATTTATTATTTTTATGTGTTAGAGGGAGGGAATAACCATAAAATAACTAATATAGTGTATTTTTAAATTTTCTCTGAACATAGGGAGAGGCTGAATTGATATTATTGAATTTTATATTGTATTTACACAAAATATGTCCATCCTAAATTATCAGAGGGTGATCCATCTCTTAATTTTTTAAGACATCATATCCCATTTTTCTAGACAATACCATTAAAATAATATCCCCCAAAAAACTCATTCCTACTAAATAGAGTATGTCACTTAAAAAATACCAACTGTAGTGTCCTTAAGAAGATATATAAAGGTGGTTTCTCAAAGACAAGATAATCATATTAACAAATCCATTTATCTTTCCACTATATTTTGATAAATTAATTTATGTCATAACAATTAAAATATACTAAAACAAATTTAAACCATATAATATTATTATATTATATTTATTGAATTATATAAATCCTTCTAATTCTAATTCAATTGGGTATAAAAGTATCTCATATGTGTATGGTGGACTACCACCTCACAAACAGATTCATCTTTTTCAACACTAAAACACATGGATAAAATAATAATGGGAATAATGAATATATATGATATACATGAGAAGAAATAAATTAGTAATATTTAAAATATCATCCATTTCCACCCACATTCACACATTATGGGAATAATATCATTGCCCATGTATATGTACGATCTACTATCTCAAAAAAGAAATATTATGAAATTGTTATGTCCAACATTAAATAAGGGTTTTAAATATAAAACCCATAAATATATAGTATATTTACAACATTGAACAAATTCCAGATATGATTGATCAATATCCCATTCACAAGAACCCGATCATGTCTAAAAAAATGTGCGTTTGAAAAATAAGCAGTTAACAACAAATATAGAGGATATAATGACTTTCTATTTTCAAAAAATAGATAAAATGATACAATAAGATCATATATGATAATTTAAATATTAAAATGGTTTTATTATTAATAATTAACTTGTTTTTAAAAAAAGATGAGGGATGTTAATTCATTTTCAACTGGTGGGAATCATAAGGTGTGATATTTTTTTCACAATTTTTATTCATTGAGTCATATTGTAATAATGCAACTAATTTATTATTTATTCCCTACAAACTAACCTCTTTACATGATATATAATGGAAACATTATATTAAATTATATTTTATGTTTTAAATATAATTAATTAATGCAAGGGGAGCTAATATAAATGATCACATATGTGTGGTTATTTCATATCTCAATTTCATTCCATTGGGTTATATAACATATTTAATATCTTATATTTTATAAGAATATGTTTATAATAAAAATTTATAATTTTTTGCCGTAAATATATGGTTTAATATTAAATTATATTTTTAACACTTCATATATTCATTGATTAATTCTCACATCAAAATATGATGACACTTATTAGGGATTCCATCACAATCTCATTCAATTCAAGATTTATTGTAAATTAAAATCCATTAAAGGAAATAATTTTATCATCGGAAGTTATAACACTTTCATTTTATTCTCATAATTTAATAAATTATATTTTTGAGTAATAGTACCATTTTCCACTATTCGGTACTACAAATTAATGACAAACTTTTTTTAATTAATAAATGACATTATTTCTATCTTCGGTCTAAAAATCAATTTCTTCCGTATATATATTTTCAAAAATTGATTTAAAAAAAGTTTTTGAAATCCACCAAATTGATTATTAAAAAATAAATACCCATGTTTTATTCATTAAATATTTTTACAAAACATGGTTTCATTTTCATAGAAATTTATTTTTTTATCCTTTTATCACAATGTGATAATATGTTTTTTATCATATATGGAATGTATAAAATTTCCCACCATCCTCACTATTCATTTTTTATTGAATCATTTCAAATATAAAAATATAAATTTTAACTAATATAGCTTCCCTATTATTCATGAAATTTATTGTTTTTAAACACTATTTACAATGTTAATAAGGTATTTTCCCCAAAATTGGATTAATGATAATTTTATTGTATTTCTATTCATCAACATCAACAAACCATTATTTTAAATATATTTTATATTGGATATTATATACTTATATCACCATTATTAATTCTCAATATAGTTTATTATATCTTATTAAATAGAAATTATTAACAACCAGTTTCTCAATTAATTATTAAAGTAACATTCCCTTAAAAATTTCTTATACATTTGATCAATAGACATTAAATTTCAATAAAATATAAAAATTCATTACCACAGATATTCTAATTTCATAATCAATATATCATTTCTGTATGTAGTTATTGAACATGAAAATTTTTCAAATAACTAGGAAGACATCCATAATTTATGTTTTTTTCTCAATAATTTAATCCACTAAGAAGACATATTATTCAAGAATTAAATCTATCATTTGATATTTGAGGAATGTGTCAGACATGTAGTAATGAGAAGGGACCAAAATTAAATATCTCCTCATTGCATTGATAATTACATGATTTGAATCAGTAAGATATCATAAAATTGGTTTTTCTTCTTTCACAAACCAACCTGGGTCTCCATCTAACCTGGCGCCCGACCCGATCAGTGACAAGACCCGAATGGAGTTCTTGATCCCCACGGGGCTATCAACTAGTGATGGACATCATGGTGAGACATTTGGGAAAAAATTAGCCAATAAAAAAATGCAGGTAGATGAATATAAACCGAACAAAACAAAAACAACACTAGTGATGGAAGGTAAAATAATAATAACCAGCTAGACATACCTCGAAGATACCCCATGGGTCACCACCAAACATAGGACTATGCTTGCCAAGAGAGATCCCAGACGAGAACATAAAACTGAAAATATAGTATCCGTGAGAACTAAAATGATATGCAGGAATTTCATTAATAAACAACGCCCTATTCCCTTGTCTTTAAAATGATACTCAACCATTCTAGTTTGAAAATAAGACCTATTAAAATAATTCTTTCATTATATTAAACTTCATGTAACATGTTTCACATTTATGGAAAACATTTCACTTACAATATATTAAAAGTGTAATCAAAGATTGTATTAATGATCAAAATGAAGTAATATAATCCAAAATTCAGGTATAGTTTTCAACAAAGGGGGAACACGCATGAAACGACTATAATTAAAGTCACACCACAATAACGGAGTCATATGTCAGCACCATGATCAAATCCCCAATGGTTCATTTATCTCGTGTGGGTCCCCAGAACCTCACGTCTTAGTGTAACAGTAACCATAAAAAATATATGTTTTCATGTATGAGCCACTAGTAAGGAAACACATACAAACCCTAGTGGTCTCCAAAATTATCATAAATTGTTAGCTAGTTTTGTAAGTGTTAGACTTTCTTAGTGAAGTAGGGGAAAATAACTCAAAATCACGAGCACGCTAGAACTAGTTCACTCACCAATATACCCAGGGTTTCCCAGGTTCTCAATTTCCACTTCTCTATTCTCATATGTATCCCCACTTTCACGTTCACATACTATAAATGTTAATAACCAATTATGAACCACCATTTCTCATAAGAAAATCCTTTTCCATAATTACATGCACACCAAATCTTATTTCAATCCATATTCTTCTTAAAAACATTCTAGAAAAGTTTTTTCATAATACCCATACATAATGATACCTTTAGAGGTCAAAAAAACAATTTTCAAGTTCATTTTAAAGGCCTAAATGAATATCCATAGAATAATAAATTTAATAGAAATCCTTATACTAGGAATAATTCAAAATATTCTGTTAATTATTTAAAAGAAAACCTAATAACTAAGTGTGAATCCATATTTTTTAAAGACCATGACAAATTTGATATATGTATATAATAATGAATTTAATATAAGAATGGAAGAAAATATTTTTAAAAAAATCATGAAATATGGGAATTGAAGTTAAAGTATTATGCATAGGTACCTATCTCAAACATGCCATTATTTATCGATGACCACTCAGTCCAACACTTGGAATATATGAGGATTGAGTCTGATTTGTCACCATAATGGTTAAGTGGAAGTTGGAGGGAACATAGGGAAATGGGATCCATGTGTAAGGGGTTTTTTGGGAAAACGGTTCTACATGATATATAGGGGAGATCAATAGAGGTGGGGGGAAAATAAAATAAAAAGGAAAAAAATAAAACAAAAGAAGATAAAATGAAATAAAGTATAAAAATAAAATAAAAATATACAATTAAAACAATATTCTCATTAATAACAACAAATTTTAATATGAATAATATAACTAAAAATAATAAATCCAAAATAATATAAACAACCAAAACAGTATTATTATTATTATTGAGGCACGACAACATGCATGGTCGTGCACAGGGTTTCACGCCCAATTAAAATAAAATAAATAATAAAACATTACTTAATTATGGTTAATAACTACACACAATCACACATATGGGTGCACACCCATGTATGATCCCAAATTTACATTAAATTAAATCTTTATCAACCTATGGATGAAAAGTGTGACCAAAAATCATTAATATAAAATAAATGTGTGGTCGAGGTTTGACAATTCTCCCTACCATGCCACTTTCTTCCACCAAAAATTCACAAAATACTTGGTCATCCCAAGATTCCAAGCAATAACATGATGACACTTATAAGAAATCCTCAATCACCCAAAGACCCAGAATTAAAAAATACCATAACCTAAAACTCAAAGATCTCATCACCAGAATCACCATGAAACATAACCAATATAAAGGAATACTCCT
Source organism: Viscum album (assembly GCA_963277665.1). Classification (NCBI taxonomy): domain Eukaryota; kingdom Viridiplantae; phylum Streptophyta; class Magnoliopsida; order Santalales; family Viscaceae; genus Viscum; species Viscum album. Next base: position 1,187,978,244 of record OY728122.1, read on the forward strand.
CCAAAAATCACTATAGCATAGAACACCACGACCAATAACATAAGGATCTCCATGGCTGCTTGAGGCCTCCACGAACACTCGTCAGACGACCCACTACCTGAGCTAATCAATTACCATGGTATTGGTGAGGAAAAGCAGAAGGAAGGGGTTTCCCCTCCAAACTCACCTTGAATAGAGACTGTATTATACATGTTCATCCTATGGTAGTCTCCCCACCATATTAGGATTCTTTTCGTACAATGGTTCTCCAAACCAAAACAGCTCACAAACCCAGACCACCTCTACCACTGGCATGACCCTATGTTCAATATGATTATCCAAACCAACATAAGAGTGGATTATAGTGACACCCATAGTGGGTCTCCCCACCATTTTAGAATTTACCTAACAACACAACACCTGCTTGGGAATTCTCAATTTTTTGAGTGATACTGACTGATCTCCTCATCACAAACCCACCCTCAAAGGCCGACCTTCACGGATTAATCCTAAACTTTCCAAAACTAAGACATATTATATGGTTGTGTTAAAGGAACCCCCTAAAATAGAGGCGAACATGATGGGTTCACGTCAATTACACAAGAAATGAGTATCTCCCAAACAAGTACAATTTCAACTCTTAACCGACCTATATGAATATCACAAAGCGCATCCACTGTATTTACAAGAAAATTGATTCTATGAACATCTTCCTAGCCAAAGAGGAACTCCCATAAATTAATACACAGTTAGGAGACTAGGAATTCATGCCCCTAACAAGAAAAATGAATCCATCACATATTATACCGTAGTAATGAAATTTAATCCATCCATAGCCTGTCATTGTGAACTTATGTCAGACTAAGCGCATCTCACGTTTGACGAGTTGTGACTGTGTGCAGGCTTCTCTCTGAGAACTATAGATGAGCCCCTAATATCGGAACCATATACCACCTCACTTACCAAATATGAAAACCTCTAAATGGAACTTCCTCTACTGGAAAAGAAATATTCATACTTCTCTTCATGTCTTATATGGCCACACGATCATCATACCCACTGAAAATCACAACGAACGACTTAGAGTGCTTGACTGACCACACTATAAATAGTATATTGAGTGGTCTATCAAACATGTGATGAAAAATAACTGAAGGGGCACTACAAGAACATCTACCCTTGGTTCATACTTCTCGTCGAATGAGGAACCTACACATACCACAATATGAACATGACCAACAACTATTTCAATATTTAAACTAATTTATCCAGACAACCTCTTTGGAAAATAAATCTAGTTCATCAGAAAGGTCAACACATCTCATTCTCTACCTGTTGAATGGTTGAGAAGCCATGAGATTCACCATTTTCAATCGCATTAACTTCCTTATGTACAAAACCTGAATGATACATGTCATGAGGATTGCTCAAGACAATCTCATTCGTAATGAAAATGTAATAATCCCTATTTACTAGTCTAGTAATACTCCCCCAGACATGCTCAAGAAAACATACACCAACATAACTCTTATAATTCTTCCAAAACCAGAGACACATTAAACTTTCCCAAAGTGATCAATAATATTCAACTAACCTTGACGTCTACAAATAGTCAACACAACCGAGCTAAACCTATCTCCGCCACTCCAGTAGAAGTCTGCGATAATCCATGAACTGAGTGGCCTAATGGAAACATATGGGAACATTCTAGGGGGCATATCCTGAACAAAAAACGTAAAACATCCTTCCACAAAATCAATCACCTCACAAAACAAACATCCACACTTCAGACACAAATCCAAAAAATCCGTTTTAAAACATCAATTATTTTTTCAAATATTAACACCTGCATGGAAAACCAAGAACATCACAAAAAATACCTATAACTTTTTGAAACCTTTTCATTCACAATAGAATCAAATCAATTTTAAAATTTCTAAAACCATTTAAACACAAAAACCATTTTCAGGGAAAAACCTGCTTTTTAGGAAATAAGAAGCAACCATATAAATCAATCACCCTCCACTAATATTCCATGATTCATCAAAAATTTTAATTTTTATTCCACAATGGAAACAATCCAAATGAATCACCATCTATCACTTAATCGTGTCCACATAAACACGCAATCACCCATAAAAATACAATTGAAAAAAAAATAAGGCACCACCACTTTCAAAACAAAACATTATCAATATTCAAAGAATAACTTTTTGCAAAACCATTGCAAAAATTAATGATAATATTTCAAAATGCATCCCATTTCAAAAATAACTCACATTAGTTTCAAAAAACCCAATATGTTCTTTTAGAAATTCAACATCGTAAAATCAAATTCCAAATTCTATAATCAAGGATCAAAGGAAACACACCCCAGGAATCATGTCAAACTCACAACATGAGAATGTAAGAGCAACCACAATGACATATTTCCTTTTAAAAACAACATTTGTTCCAATTTGAAAATGATTGAAGAAATCATGAAAAATAATCATATGGTTGGAGAACTAGTGTTTATGCCTAACATGGATACATGGTTTTGGAGACCATGCCCTAAGAAAGCGCCAACCACTAGGTGTGTCAAACTGTACTCTCAAGGTTCACATGGGTCACTAATCCATGTGAGACAGTGTGCAGTACTAGTTTACTCCTACTATCATCCCCCATACACACAGGCCAAAGACAAAAACATAAATCATGGACTACAGAGTTACTCAAGGATCAGAACGAGTAAGTGTTCACAATTATCTTCTTGTAGGTACCACTCGAGTACCGATAGTCCTATATATGATCTTTCTGATACCCCATATAATAAGAACAAGCCTACATTTGATACCATTTTATCACAAACCAAGTCAGGTCTCCATCTATCCCAGTACCCAACCTGGCATGCAACATCACCTGAAGGGCATTCCTGATCCCCATGGGCTGGAAACTATTGATGAGCATCATGGTGAGATAGGTGGGAATGGTTTTTCCGATAAACAGAAGACATGTAGTTGAATATAAAATGAACAAAAAAAATTCAACACTAGAAAGGGAAGATAAAATAGAGATAACTATCTAGAATTTCATCCATGTGCCCTCATGGGTTTCCCCAATACATAAGACCGTGTTTTTCGAGAGCAATCGAAGACCAGAACAAGAAACTGAAAATATAGCATGTGTGAGCACCAAGATTCTTAGTAGGAAACCCAAGAATAAACAATTCCCTATTAAATTGTATATAAAATTAAACCCAGTCATACTAGTTCTAAAATAAGACCTATGAAAATAATGTTATCCATTCTATTAAAATTCAAGTAACAAATTGCACTTTTATAGAAAAAAATTCACTTCCTATATTTTCAATGTGGATTCCAAGCATGAATTAAAATTTAAAATGGTGGAAGAAAATTCAAAATTCAACTATAGTCTTCAAAAAATTAGGGTACATTCATGAATCAAATTTAATGAAATTCACCCCACAATCTCCAAGTCTTATGTAAGAACCATAATAAAATCCCCTAAGGTTCATCTATATTTTTTGGGTCCCTAGAACCTCATGTCTTGGTGTAATATTGACCATAACAAATAATTGTTATCATGCACGAGCCAATAGTTTGGAAACACATCCATAACCTAGTGGTATTCAAAATAATCATAAATGTTTATTTTTTGTTGTAACCATCTTACATTTTAAGTGAAATAGGGGTGAACCACTCAGAATCACTAGCACGATAGAACTAGTCTGCCCACCTAGATACCATGGGTTTCCCATGTGCTCTATTTCCACTTCTCCCATTACATATGAATCACCACATTCACATGAACCAATTATCAATGTGAATACAAAATTAATATCCACCATTTATATTAATAAAAATCGTTCCCATATTTACACGCACACAATATTCACTTCCAAACCATATGGATCATAAAAACAATCATGAACACCATTTTCACAATACACATAAGTCATGAGACCATTAGAAGACAAAAATAAGATTTTAAAATTTATTTCAAAGGTATAAATGATCAACCATAGAATCACATGATTAAATTATTGTTTTATATCATGCATAATTAAAACTATTTACATTTAATGGTTTAAAAGAATCACTAATAACAGAGTTTTGAGTAATTTTTTTAAATACCATGGCCAATTAAATATATGTATATAATGTATGAATTTCATATAAGAGTGGAAAAACGAAAAAAAAATTAAAAAAAATCCATAAATCATAGAGTTCTTGTTAAAGATGTAGGCATACAGATCCTACCTCAAACGTGTCACTATTTTTCTACTACCACTTGAAATGACACAAGGCATACACATTCACAACAATTTGAACATATATATATATATCCCTTGTTGAATTGAAAATATTCCCCACACCATGAGGTAATATGTACAATGAGGGAATCTATATATATATATATGCATTACACTATGCATGTACCTATAGGAATCGTCGACACATGTAGCCCAAAACCATCGTAGAGAGGTCCAACGCAATAGACATATAATTTAATAAAATAAGTAAACACTTAATAAAATATTTTCAAATTTCACAACAAGATTTTACCACAAAAATAAACTCAAAACCTTCTACATAAAATAAAATTCACATGAAATCATTTTCCAAGAATTATTTGAATAGATTACAAAATTTAAAAAAACACATTCATAATTTAATAAAATATTTTCTAAATTCAGTAAATATTTCCTAGAATCCAATTGGGGCTTACACCAAAATACACACCTCTTTCAGATAAATATAATATTTTAAAATCAAATCCATATTAAATAATTCCTAATATCATTTCCACAAAACATGCAACAAATAAGAAACATGGTAAAATAATCATGTAAGAAAATAAAATTCATCACATAATTATTATACCTAGAAACACGTACATCAGCTTAGAAAACCTCAACAAGTTGGTTTGCAACATCATTTTCTCACCAATCACACCACAACAGAATAAAATAAAACTCTAAAATCAATAAATCGAACCACTTGCATCAAAAAAACCAAATAAACACGAATTTATAAGGAGAAAGAAGAAAAAAAATAAAAAGCTGAGCTGATCCAGGCGGGAAGAGATGGGTTTTGGTGGCGTCGTGGCCATGCAGGGTTATGGGGTAGGGCACTAGCTAGTTTCTTTAGAAGGTTTGCAACCATGGGGTGGTTTCCGGGTGTTACGTCTGAGTTCAGGGAAGTGTTTCGGTGCGAGGTGAGTCAGAAGGGAGGTGTGTTGTGAGTTGGCTTGGTAGTGATGGATTGGAGGTCGTTGGAGGAAGAGGGGTGGTAGCGGTGGCCGAGGTACGGGGATGGAGGCAGCGTGAACCAGGGGGTGAGGTGTAGTGTGATGGGGCAGCACTGAATGTTAGCATTATGATGGGGGGATGCTAGATGATAGTATGAGGGGAACATGGATAATGTGGGTATAGTTAGCCGGAAGGAAGAGTGGGTACTAGAGGAAACAAGGATAAGGGGGAGTAGAGTGCTAGGGTTACAAGGGGAAAAGGGGTTCATGAGGGGGAAAGGGGAGAGCAAGACAGAGAGAGGGAAAAAAGAGATAGAAAATGAAAGAGAAAGGAAATAAAAGAAAATATATGAAATAAAAAAGAAATAAAAAAATAAAAAAATAAAAAATAAAAAATAAAAAATAATTAATAAAAAAAATAATACAAATAGTTAAATAAAAAATAAAAAATAAAAAATGATGAAAACAATCATAATAATAATAATATTATTGATGATAGACAACATGGACGGTCGTGTGAAAGCTGACACACCCAAATAATAACACATTTAATAATAAAACATTCTCTAATTCTGGTTGCGCACTACACAAGATCATGTATAAGATCGTGCACCTGTGTATGAACCCCAATTACATTTTAATTAAAACCAGCTCCACCAATGACTAAAAAGTGAGACCCAAAATAAATAAAATAAAATAATGCATCAGTCGGGGTGTTACATTTCTTATAGCAACACATCAATTTTATTGTCGTACTAAATGATATTGATGATGTAGAAATAATGGTGTCTGATATCGTGACATTCAATACAATGAATTTTCTTTATTGATACCATCTAAGAGATTATTTTTCATTTATATTATATATGGATGCATATTTTGATCAATATATTAATTAAATATAATTTGTTTTTATTTATTTACATTTCCATGTTGGTTATGACATATCTAATCATATTTTTCATGTTAATGATTAAATGGATTTTGTGTTCATTTATGTATCATTCCAAATTGATTGTGAATTATATATTATTGACTTACTTACTATTATTTATCCCTTTATTAGTATTTTATCTAACCATTATTTTTTTCCTTTCAATAATATATTAAAAAGAAGTCTATAAATGAATTCAAGGATTCCATATATATACTTTTATTATATGGTAATTTTTTTTTCAAATGTAATGTTAGAATTAATTGGCTAACCAGAATGCAATGAATAATAAACAGGTTAGTCCACTGGGATTTTATTGTTTTTATCTACATGAAATGTGATAATGTTACACCAAATATGGGATATAATCATTGGGGTATTTAATCATGCACCATATTAAATTATTGTATAATAAATGTTATATGTCCATATAAATAATTTAACTATTTATTTTCCCCATTATTCATCATTTTCTGTTAATTTAATTATCTGTAACTTACATATACACATCTAATATTAATTGATATGATCTTTGGCATATACATTTTTAGTGATCCATTAAATATAGTCCCATAACATCACATTCTTATGTAAAATCAATTTTTTTTAATTAAAATAAAATTATATCATATTTTATAACATTCATCCTCATTAGGTAAATAATTAAAATAATATTTTAAAATTCGTTTTTAAAAATATGAATATCCAATTTTGCATCATAATAACATCCTAATCTAATAATCAAGAAATACTTACGACAAAAGATAATATATTTTATCTCAATATTAAATATGACTCAACAACCATTATGAATTTTTTTCTTATCCGGATGATATAACCTGAAAACAATTAATATGTTAGTTATATTCATATTTAAAATTAGTTCACATAAAGGTATGCCTAACGACATAAATATTTATTAATTAAAAACATATAAAACATCGATGAAATTACCCAATTAACCTCTATTTTCTTGTTTATTTATATTATTTTCATTACGATAAATTCAATTTAGATAACTACAACACAAATGTGACCACATCAACTATTTTTCCATATAGTTTGTGACACCAAATAAAAAGGATCTAAAATTAAATTTGAATTAATTTATAGTTTTGTAATTTTACAATTCATGCAATAATTTTGTCACCAAACAATATAATAAGTGTGGTGTTAAAAAAATATTTTATGGATAAGTCATGTTCTTGGTTCTATTTAATAGTCTCCCAATAACTATATATTCCCCATTGGGAAACATATACAATATTTTGAATAATAAATTTTTACTTATCTCAGAATTAATATTCATTGAATCGAAAAAAATTGACTTAATTGATCTCCTAATAATGTTCATCAACATATTAAATAATAATGGATTCTGAATCTTATAAATGTTAAAATTTATAATTTAATAATTATTATATTGATTTCAAATTATTAAATATGTAAAATCATAGAAGGAAATATTTTTCTCAGCCTCAATGATTAATTTTTCCATGAAAAATTAATGTCTATAACCTATGTATAAATTTATATCAATAGATGATGTACTATAAAAATTATAGTTAGAATATTTCAATAATATTGGTTTAAAAACTCCTTGTGAAGAACCCAAATTATATTCCCTCTACAACTAATACATGATCTATGGTAGTACATGATTAATTTTCAAGGATATTACATAATTTATAACTAATATTCATATCACTATGAAAATACATTCTAGTTGACTATAATAGTTTATTTTATTTATAAAATCAAAAAAACATATTATAACTTTTTGAATGATCCTTGATGTTTTTCTAAAATATATTCCCCCTTTGTAAGTCTAAATAAAAAATATTCATCATAACAGAGTGAAATGGAACATATGATATGTGTGGGCTCATATGCTCTGTAAGGGTAAAATGAGATACATATTCATTACCTGAGAATTGGGGTATGTGACCATGAGAATAACATTTACAGATCATACACAACATATTAATGATGATATACATGAGTCATAGAATAATGATTGGTAGTTCATAATACATGAATCATAAGTGAATCAATAAAATTATCCATTAGACCATAAAAAATGAATATGTTATATTAATTCTAGTGAACACGTAGGAATAAAAATTGATTTCCGTAGTAGATTTTTCATTGATGTGAAGATTATCTAGTTAGTAGGAGATCACTCCCAAATCTATCATGGTAGTCATGGTTCACTCTCAAGACTATGATATTGGACAAAGTACCCTAGTGATAAGGTTAACTCCCCATTCCAGCCATGCATTTCTATACTAGGATCATATCCCTTTCCAACCCTATATAATAGAGCACAAATCACTTCTGTATCTATACATGTCATACTAAACTGAGTTCACTACTCAGTTAGGAAATTTCATGTAAACATGAGTTCACTTCTCATTCAAGATATGTCATACAAAACTAAGTTCACTTAATGTTCCATTGCTATTATTCTCATGAGATATAAATCATTACCTAATGTATTAAAGGGAAATATAGGTCCCACCCTTATCATAATGAAATCATGAATACATGTGCTAGGAAACCATAAACAATCATATCATATCCTATGAAATGAAATTTGATTCATAAACATGTAATCATATCATAACCTATGGAAAAGACTTGTTTGATAGCCATTTATTCAATGAATTACATGTTATATGATGTGAGTTTCATAATCATATAACACCTAAAATAGAAACAGGTTTAAAAATAATCATTGAATCAAAACATAAACCATTCAGATATATAATATGAATGATATTCTAGGATCATATACCCATTAAACATTATCTACAGTAATCAATGTTATCTTAGATGTAGAATGTTATTGAGTGATCACATGGAACATTTCTTATAAAAAATATAATTTTTGTAAAATTAATTTTTATAAAAACATTACAAAATCCATTTATTATAAATAAAACATTAAAATTCCATTTCATAAGGAAAATATCATTTATTCTATGAAAAACTCTTTTTAAAACATAATTCAATTTGAAAATAACTTTCTTTTAAACGGATTTGAAAACATATAAAGGAAGATTTGTATAATTTAATCATTTAGTAAATAGGTTTTCCATGAAAATGCCCCAAAATTATAACCTCTAAATAAATTTTTGGAAATCTTTTCTAAAACATGGGGTTATTTAATGTATGATTCCAGAGCCTCGGTTTCAGGTATGGATCTCTCTTACGGGCTTTTAAAGTAAGAATGGAGAATCTGGAAATTTTCAAAGTACACGGCGTTTACATTATGATTACATGTCATGTACTCCTTGTCCACTTGAAGTCGTGTGTTGGTTGAGACCGGGCCACACACACGGTGTGTAGGGGTAATGTGGAGGCCGATATTGTCGGAGTATGGAAAAACACACTACACGCCGTGTACTTTAAGAGTACACGCCGCGTACTTTTTTTATTTCATTAATCGACCCGGGGTCGCCCCTAATGACGGTAAATGTCTTCTTCTCTACCTAATCCTGCCCAGAACATCCATGAAGGCCGATTCTTCTCTGAGCCACTGATCCATCACCGGTTGTATGAATCAAACACGGTCAGTTGCAGAAGAATCGCAACGGTGAGTTATTGGTTCTTCTTTAGCCATGTTTCCCGATTCTTCCTCTCGTGTATGTTATCTGAGGTTGAACTTTTTAGACTTTTTTTGCAGATATACTCTGTTCTAGGAAAATTCATGGGCCGAGGTTCAAGTATATCGATCTCCGAGGATCAATGTAGGTGGTTTGTTGCCCTACGTTGAAGTTATTTTAGTTTTGGTTGCAAAAGTGCCGAATACCCATGTGTTGGGTATCCCGAGTTTAGGATTTTGGTCCAATTGTTTATCTTCACTAGAATTCTTGTTAGATTATGATGAATTGCTACTAATTTATGCTTGGTTTCATGTTTTAGGATCACCCCATGGGTGTTTACCTCTCACGTTCGGCTATTTATCGTCTTTTGGCACCATTGCCGTGAGGCAACCCTATTGAAATTGTTAGTTTCTTGTTATCACTGATTACATGTCTTTCCGGCTGTTGGAATGCGTTTGATGTAAGGTAGAAATTATCCAAGTAGTTGTTTTACTTACTTAGGGCTGCTAACAGTCGATTACACATGACTTGACTGCTCAGGGCTGTGAGAACATGGTGCGGGAGATCGAAGTGGGAATAGACGGTTACATTCTTTACGAGAGGGTCTTTTGGTTTTAGTTTCGTACGTAGGACCTACGGGAATAGTACTTTGTGCTTCCCAAGAGTGTAATTAGTTACCCACGCATTAATACGATAAGAGGAATTAGACGTAAGTGCTTCCTCATAGATTCTGTAGCTATCATTACAAGACCATAGGGGAATTGAGGTGAGAGCTTCCCAGAGTGTCTGTGCCTTGTTTGATTACTAGACTATAGGGGTCTTCTAGTTTAATCCACCCATAGAGTCAGTGTGAATTTTTATGGTTGGTTGTGACGAGTCCACCAAGCAAAAGAACAGGATTGGGTTTTGTACTGCTTGTGTTTAGGTAGTCTTTTTAGATACCTGATGTGTTACTTGATTATCATGGAATAGAAAACATTGATGGTTTTCCCTGGTTGTGTAATTAAATTAATGTGAATGGTAATTGGTAGAATTGATTACTTCATTTATATACCTTTACTTTTTCTATATCAATCACTGAAAGTTGCGCACAAATCTTGTGGTGGTTGCCTACTGGGATTAGTCTCACACCCTGTTTGGGTCGTGCTTTCGGCCCAAACTGAATATATTATTGCAGGTATAGGTTGGGAGTGTGGCCCTTCAACCTCAGGTACTTGATTACTGGTCAGAGCTGGAGAGAATGGGACCAGGCCTTGGCCCGTGATTCAGCTGGAGTTGTTGTTTACATTTAGTAATTTGGTTTCAGTTGTATTTCAGTATGTTTTTTTCCTTACTGCTTTCCATAGATACATGTACCATTCTGCATCATTATTATATCAGACATTTCTTTTACTTTCAGTTCAGTTGTTGCATGTTATTTACTTCTTCCTCTATTGTTTATGCTTATTCTTCCGCTGCATAATTTACCAAATGATGGCATAGTTTCCCCACTAACTCACCAAGGCCCTCACTGCTAGTCTGCGGCCTCTGGCGTTTGGGGGAACGCGCTTGAGATCATGTGGAGAACCGGGTATGGGGCACCAGTTATGTGGCTTCGAAATCGGGTTGTCAAAAAGTGGTATCAGATGAGTTTTCTTTCTATACTATTTCTTACTATTTTGCGACAGTAGTCAGGGATAGGAAAAAGTGGGTAGTTAGTACTTAATTATTCCTGGGAGTAATTAACCCATGTACAGGGAAAAGCTATATTACATCGTAATTGCAATTATCAGTTTTTTCAAGTGTTACAGTTTATTATATTTCACCATTGGGTGATGCACATGTTTTGTGTTGTTATAGTTTATATGATTATGGTTCTATTTTGTTGCAACCTGATGAGATGAGGGTGTTCCATCCCATGCATCAAATAGGCACAGGGTAGGAAATCACTTGTAATGCATTTTACCATGCCATCTAGGGTGTATTAGAATTGCATGTTGTTGTGATAGATGTCGTGATAGATTATGCATGTCATTGTGATAGTTGATGTGATAGAAATACTTTTTTCGCTGATAGAGTATTACTTCTTTTACAGCCTGCATGCTCTGGTCTTGGAGGTGTTATGGGCCCTTGAGGATCAGAATCTGGCGGATCATTGTTTGTTATGTTGTTTAATTTTTGAATGCATTGTTATGATGTCATGCTTTTATTCGCAGGGAGTCTGGGCCCCCACGGATCGGAATTTGGCACGTTGCTTGTTGTTTTTCAGTGTTTCTGGTGTTCGGAGCAGTTTCAGAGCTACTGCACGGAAAAACCAGAATACACGGCGTGTGATTCATTCATACGCGACATGTAGTTTTTAAACCTTGTTGTTATCTGTGTGGACAAAAACACGGGGTGGCAGAACATCTTCAGAGACACGCCGTGTACTATAAGTACACGCCGTGTAGTAGTCAACCGTGTACCCAGCCGTGTCACTAACAACACGGGTCGGGGAAACTCGTGTAGTGCACGCCGTGTAGTTTCTTCTAGGTACCCGGTTGTGTCACGAACTACACGGGTCAGTGTTATCTTCTCCAATACACGTCGAGTTTGTTCGGAACACGCCCTGTAAGGGGTTAGCCTTGTGGCCGGCCGTGTAACCTGCTACACGGGCCGCCGAAGCCTGGCTTTTACACACCGTGTCCTTAGTGCACATGCCGTGTAGTTTAGAATTAGGAGGACCGTGTAGGTTAGTTGTGCAAAGAGACTCGGGTAGGGGAGTGCAGTTCAAGTAGACGCTATGTTTTGGGACAACACGCCGTGTAGTCTGGAACGTTACACGACCAGTGGTGGTAGAATTACATGCCCCTGTAAATGGCTTTAAAAAACATGTCGTTTAGTTTACATACACGCAATGTAGTTTAGTTTTTCATATTTAAGTGTTTCTCTCTCCTGTTCCCATTTTTTACACTTGTGTTTTCTGTCCTTGTTGATCCTAAATCGGAGGCATGATTTTGATCTATCAGGTCTATGGTACCAAGACATCCTCCCATTGCATGTCAGGAACCAGGCGGTGACCGTACGCCTGATACGGTAGACTAGGGACAACCATTAGTTTCGCCGATTGTTCCAGATATGGAACCTGTAGTGATTCCATACACTGGTGCGGACGCTCAGTTTAGAGAGGGTTTCATGAGGTTCATGCAGAACGTCCAGGGATTACAGCATCCTGCCTCGTCTATGGCAGAGCTGACGCGAGTCTTATAACAACAACATCCTCCCACTTTCACATGGGATGAAGGACCTCAGGTTGCAGAGTCATAGCTGGAAACCATGATTTTCATCTTTGAGTATCTGGAGACACCTACAGATAGAAGGGTGAATCTCGAGACTTACATGCTGCGAGATTCTACCAAGAGATGGTGGGTTGTAGTCTCACAGGCAGGGCACCAGTGGACTATGTCTTGAGACGAATTCCAGCGTACGTTCTACGACTACTTCTATCCAGCGATGCTGAGGGCCAACAGGGCCAGGGAGTTCATGAACCTGTAGCAGGGTACTCATTAGATTATGGATTATTCCTCCCTCTTCACTGAGTTACAGTGTTTCGATCCCGTTCTGGGAAATGACGAGCTGTTTTTGGCAAGGAAGTTTGAGGAAGGAATCAAAACAGAGATCAGATCATAGGTGAAAATTTTCCAGTTGACTTCTATAACACTGATAGCAACCGGGCGCTAATCACCGAAAGAAATCTGACGGAGACTGGAGCTGTAGACCAGGGCGGTTCAGTATCCAAGGCTGATTCATTTCATACTGATAGTGGGAAGTTCCACCGAGAGTCTACTAGAGGTGACTCGAGGAAGCGAGGTATATGTTCTGGTAGACAGGATCTTCCTTCTAGAAACCCATCGGTGTGCTATCAATGCGGAATGAGCGGGAATAAGAAGGATCAGTTCCTGAGAGATCCAGTGGAGTGCTGAGCTTATAGAAAATGGGTCATCTTCAACTTTTTTGCGGGGTTCTTCTTCCAGCGGCTAGTGAAGGAGAATCTGTTTCTACCCCTCGTTCAAGAGCAGGATTACCAGTCCCGTAGCAGACTGGGGGCTGGAGTTCTTCAGGTCATGTAGGCCATGGTAGATTTCATGGATGCGGTAGTCAGGCTCAAGGGGGTCAGCTTAGGGATATCAGGCTGCTACACAGGGTCACAGTACTGGCCAGACGTTTGCAGCAGAGCAGATCCATCAGGGGCAGGATCCTGGACCTTCCACAGTTCAAGGTACGATCTTAGTAGCCTCATTTTTATCCTTATCCCTTTTCGATACTGGTGCTTCACATAGATTATTATCTATTGTTGTCGTGGAATGTCTGGAGCTCTATTTCTTTTCATCTGTTGACATGTTGACTCTCAACACGCCCTTAGGAACATGGACATCTAGCGTACATCAGTGAAAGGAGTTCCCTCTCGAGGTTGCATGGTATCGTTTCATATGGGACCTCTAGGTCCTGGAGATGATGGGCTATGACATCATTCTCAGTATGGACTGGTTGGTTCCCTTCCAGACAGTCGTCGATTTCTATCTCCGGATGGTGAGTTTTGTATCACTAGAGGGTGAATCTTTCCTTCAGAAGGGCTAGTGGGTTGTTCAGGCAAGTCGAACCGGACTCGAGCATCATGGGCTAGGAGGAGTTACGAACCAGATTTTTAGTCTTTATCTTGATGACTAGGGGACTTCACAGTTAGATTTTCCTCTAGTGGTTGATCTCTTTCCAGATGTCTTTCCATAAAACTTTTCAGGTTTTCCTTTATAGCATGAGGTAGACTTCTCGATTGAACTCATGACAGGAGTAGAACTGGTGTCCATTCCTCCATATAGGATGGCTACACCTGAGTTGCAGGAGCTAAAGAAGCAGTTGGAGGAGTTGCAGACAATGGGTTTCATCCAACCCAATACTTGTCCTTGGGGTTCACATGTCCTGTTCGCGAAGAAGGCAGACGGTACCCTTAGACTTTGTGTGGATTATCGGAAGTTGAACCAGTTGACGGTCAAGAACTGATATCCCTTGCCTAGGATTGATGATATCTTCAATTAGCTTCGAGGAGCTCGGGTGTTCTCAAAGATCGATTTGACGTCTGGTTATCATCAGTTGCGCGTTAAGCCTTCAGATATACCTCTGACAGCCTTCAGGAGCAGTTATGGCCTCTACGAGTATACGGTTATTCGGTTCGGCCTTATGAACGCACTAGCAGTTTGCATTGCACTAATGAACCAAGTGATCCATCCTTACTTGGATTCCTTCATCATGGTCTTCTTGGTAGATATCTTTGTGTACTCTCACATTCGACACAACCAAGAAAACCATCTTGAGATCGTTTTGAGTACACAGAGGGAGCATCGGCTTTATGCTAAAATCTCAAAGTGCCACTTTTGAATTGACGATATTCACATCATGGGTCATGTCATCTCAGAGACAGGAGTATCAGTAGACCTCGAGAAGGTGAGACCAGTAGTTACCTGGGAGTAGTCAAAGAAAGTCTTCGAGGTACAGAGCTTCTTGGGGATGGCTGGTTACTACATGTGGTTTATACAAGACTTATCACGCCTAGCAGCACCGTTGATGGGCTTGACTAAGAAGGGGGTGTTGTTTGTTTGGTTAGAAGCCTCTGACTCAGCCTTCTAGGAGCTGAAGGGGAGATTGACCTCAGCACCGATTCTAGTTCTTCCAGAGTCGGGAAATATTTATACTGTTTTCTGTGATGCATCTAGCATTGGGATTGGAGCAGTGCTTATGCAGGAAGATCATTTTCTCGTGTACGAATCTCGGTAGTTGAGGCCACATGAGAAGAACTATCCTACACACGACCTGTAGTTGGCTGTTGTGGTTCATGATTTTCATTGTAGGAGACACTATCTCATGGGAGAGAATTTCGTGGTATATACTAACCATAAGAACCTCAAGTACATCTTCACGCAGCGTGACATGAATCTGAGACAACGGAGGTGGGTCGAGTACCTACAATATTTCAACTTCGAGGTTGCTTATATGCCTGGGAAAGGAAATACTGTGGTAGACGTAATGAGCAGGAGGAGTCAGTTGCAGGTAGTTCAGGAGGCCAGTAGTGAGTGTAAGGTCATGGATCTGTTCTCTAAGATGCATCTGGAGGTGCACGACAGACAGGGTCAGACGGTTCTTTCTTCTATAGCTGTTACCTCTACCCTTTTTGATCGAGTTCGAATGAGGCAACTATCAGACCCTGAAGTCCTAGTACAATAGTAGGGTGTGTCAAATGGAGACCCTACGCCGGGGTGGACAGTGGGCGATGACGAGGTGATACGTTTTCATGGCCGTGTATGGGTTTCAGAAGACTTACGGGAAGAGCTGATGCAGGAGTTCCAGGCTTCCGCTTGGGCAGTTCATCCTGGTGTCACCAAAATGTACTGAGACTTGCACCGTCAGTATTGGTGGCCAGGTATGAAGAAGGATGTGGCTGGTTTTGTTATGCGGTGTTCCACCTGTCTGTAGATGAAGGCAGAGCATCACCGACCAGCAGGGCTTTTTCAGCAGTTAACCATTCCTGAGTAGAAATGGAATGATGTCACGATGGAATTCGTGACAGGTTTACCAATATCTCCTCGAGGAAATGATGTGGTTTGGGTTGTAGTGGATAGGCTCACGAAGGTTTCACTTTTTTTGCCGATCAAAGATACCATCAGTGTTGATGAGCTGGGACGGTTGTACATCCGAGAGATTTTACGTCTGCATGGAGTTCCACACTCCATTATTTCAGACATGGATGGACGTTTTACTTCACACTTCTGGTAGGGGCTACAGAGGGCGTTGGGTACACATGTACTTTTGAGTACAACATACCATCCCCAGACTGATGGCTAGTCTGAGTGTACAATCCAGGTGCTTGAGGATATGCTCCGAGCATGCATTCAAGACTTTGGCGGTTCTTGGGAGAAGCATATTCCTCTGGTGGAGTTCTCCTACAACAACAGTTTTCAGGCGACTATTCAGATTGCAACTTACGAGGCTTTGTACGGTAGGCCATGTCGATCACCTTTATGCTGGCTAGTGGCAGGAGTGGCAACTTTGCTGGGACCTCATCTTGTTTAGGAGATCTCAGAATAGATAGAGCTGATTCGGAAGAGGATGGCGACAGCACAGTCTCGGCAGAAGTCTTATCCACATCAGCGGAGAGGACCTCTGGAGTTCGAGGTCGGGGATCAGGTTTTCCTGCGTGTCGCACCGAGGTTGGGACACAAGAGGATTTGGAGACATGGTAATCTTTCACTGAGATATATCGGGCCGTTTGAGGTTCTGGAGAGAGTTGGGCTGGTTGGTTATTGGTTGCAGTTACCTCAGAGGTACCAGGCTATGCACGATGTCTTTCATATTTCTCAGCTTCGACGGTATTTATCAGAACCGTCTCATGTTTTTAAACCCGAGGAGGTAGAGTTGGAGAAGGATGAATCTTTTGACAAGCATCCTATCATTATTTTTGATTGAAGTGAAAAATTACTATGTGGCCGGTCTTCTCCTCTGGTACGGGTGCTATGGCAGCACGTCCGTATACAGGACGAGACTTGGGAGAGGGAGGCTGGTATGCGATCACCATGGCCTGAGTT
Source organism: Viscum album (assembly GCA_963277665.1). NCBI lineage: Eukaryota > Viridiplantae > Streptophyta > Magnoliopsida > Santalales > Viscaceae > Viscum > Viscum album. The sequence continues at coordinate 1,187,995,610 of OY728122.1, forward strand.
GTTTGTGGTTTCTTCATCTATGCCTTGCTAAGGAAATTCTAGGAATAATTTCTTTAAGGGGGATGTTTTTATGAACCCGGAGCTTCGGTTTCAGGTACGGATCTCTTTTACGGGCTTTTTAAGGAAAATGGAGAATCTGGAAATTTTCAGAGTACACACCGTGTACTTTATGAGTACACGCCGTGTACTCCTCGGCCACTCGAAGACATGTGTTGGCCGAGACTGGGCCACACACACGGTGTGTAGTGGTGACGTGGAGGCCGATTTTGGTGGATTATGGAAAAACCCACTACACTCCTTGTGTTTTAAGAGTACATGCCGTGTACTTTTTTTATTTCATTAATCGACCCAGGGTCATGCCTAATGACCATAACATCTTCTTCTCCGCCTAATCCCATCCAGAACATCCATGAAGGATGATTCTTCTCTGAGCCACTGATCGTTCATCGGTTGTCCGATTCAAACTCAGTCGGTTGCAGAAGAATCGCAGCTGTGAGTTCTTGGTTATTCTTTAGCCTTGTTACCTAATTCTTCCTCTCGTGTAAGTTATCTGAGGTTGAATTTTTTAGACGTTTTTGCGGATCTACTCCATTCTAGGATAATTCACGGGCCAAGTTTCAAGTATATCAATCTATGAGGATTGAGGTAGGTAGTTTGTTGTGCTACGTTTAAGTTCTTCAAGTTTTGGTTGCAAAAGTTCCGGATACCCATGTGTCGGGTATCCTGGGTTTATAATTTTTATCCTATTGTTTATCTTCCCAAGATTTCTTGTTAGCTTATGATGAATTACTACTAATTGATGCTTGGTTGCATGTTTTAGGATCACCGCATGGGTGTTTCCCTCTCCCGTTCGGCTGTTTTTCACCGTTTGGCATTGTTGTCGTGAGGCAACCCTATTGAAATTGTTAGTTTCTTGTTATAGTTGATTGCATGTGTTGCCTACTATTGGAATTATTTTGAAGTATGATAGATATTATCCAAGTAGTTTTTTAACATACTTAGGGCTACTAATAGTCGATTATGCATGAATGGACTGCTCAGGGCTGTGATAACCTGGTGCGGGAGATCAAAGAGGGAATAGATGATTAAGTGCTTCCCTAGAGAGTCCGTTGGTTTTAGTTTCGTATGCAGGACCTACGGGAATAGGAATTTGTGCTTCCCAAGAGTGTTCTTAGTTACCCATGCATCAAGACCACAGGAGGAATTAGACTTAAGTGCTTCCTCAGAGAGTCTGTAGCTATTGTTGTAGGACCATAGGGGAATTGACCTGAGAGCTTCCCAGAGTGTATGTGCCTTGTTTGATTACTGGACTATAGGGGTCTACTAGATTAAGCCACCCAGAGAGTTAGTGTGAATTTTGATGGTTGGTTGTGATGAGTCCACCAAGCTAAAGAACATGCTTCGGTTCTATACTGCTTGTGTTTAGGTATAATTTTTAGTTACCTGCTGTGTTACTTTCTTATCATGGAATAGAAAACTTTGCTGGTTTTCCATGGTTGTGTAATTAAATGAATGTGAATGGTAATTGGTAGAATTTTTTACTGCATTTATTTACCTTTACTTTTGTTATATCACTCACTGACAGTTGGGCACAAATATTATGGTGGTAGCCTACTCAGATTAGTCTCACACCATGTTTGGGTTCTGCTTTCGACCCAAACAGATTATATGGTTTTCAGGTATTGGTATGGATTGTGGCCCTTCTACCTCGGGTACTTGATTTCTGGTTGGAGCTGGAGAGCATGGGACTAGGCCTTGTCCCATGATGCGGATGGAGTTTCTGTTTACATTTAGTACTTTGGTTTCAGTTGTATTTCAGCACATTGTCTCGCTTACTACATTCCATAGATACATGTACCATTCTGCATCATTATTATATCAGACATTGGTTTTACTTTCTATTAATTTGTTGCATGCTATTTCCTATTTACGCTATTGTTTATGCTTATTCTTCTGCTGCATACTTTACCAAATGAGGGCATAGTTTCCCCACTGACTCACCAAGGCCCACGCTACTAGTCGGTAGCCTATGGCATTTGGGGGAACGAGCTTGAGGTCATGTGGCGAACCAGGTACGGGGAACCAGTTTTGCGGATCGAGACTCGGGTCGTTACATTTAATGTTAATGGAATGTGTCTCAAAGATGTAAAATTAAGACAATACTACTTTACCAATTTTATATATTTTGAAACATAAATCCTATGAAATAGAGATAATCAAGTCAATATTAAATACCAATTAATATAAAGATAATAATTATATAATATCTTCATAGTTAGTATATAAACCTCAAATAATAAAAAATTGGTGAATAAGGCATATATCTCATAGAAATAAAAGTAAGACTATAAATACCATTAATATAATCCATTCAAAACACATGTATATTTAATATTAAAATATTTGAAATCTAAAAATAACCTTTTTATTTTATAAAATACCACATTATATTTTTTTATGGCATTATATTTTTTATTTTTTAACAAATCATGATTAATTTTGGGTTTATTGTAATATCTACCTTGTTTTTTGTATATATTTTGGCTTTTTATTCATGATTATCTTAATTAGATCATGATTTACTTATTTAAATAAAGAATAATATGATACAAATATAATATTTATTCATTATATATGTATTTATAATATTCTAAAAAATATAGGAATGTGAGATGGAATACACCGTTCGTAGAGACAGTTGTCCTGATGCACACATGAATGTTGATTCCATTATATTGACATATTTAATGAATGAATATAAATTGCATGTGTATATATATATATTATCATTATAGTATAATTATTATTTAATATATATCATAATATTTCACTAAACACATATTTAATAAATTACATGTAATGTGTTAATGAATCTCATCGCATTGAGGAGGCAGTAGTCCATATATCCATAATCGAAGTTATCATATTAACAAAAATAGAAATATTATATGTATTATTTTTTAAAAAAAATAATCAAAAATAAATCATAGATATCATATATTTCAGATAAAAAATACCCAAGAATAATAAGTTACATACCCACTATATGGATGAGTGTGTAAGAGAATGTTTAAAAACATATTAAAAAAATATCATTATATTTATTATAATGAGGATATTATCTAATCAATGAATAATAATGGTTTAGGGGTGGAGAATGAAAATGAAATAAAGGTTCTTAGGGAAGGACTATACCTCTTCTTTTGAAAACACCTTTTTTATTTTCACGAGAGGGGTTGCATGGTTATAATTTGAACAAAAGGCTGATTCAAGGATCAAGGGATGAATTTTGTGATATTATTTGTGAATATTTTTTTTATATCCAATGGTACTAAGATGAATGATTATTTTTTAGGGGCGAGCTCAATTTTGTAGTTGAGGAGGAGTTTCATTCATGCAAATTTTTTAATAGGAATCCCACCAATGTTCTTTCACATTAAATTTGATTACAATAATGGTAAAAATTAAATACATTAGATTATAAAGACTAAATATGAATATATTATGGTTTTTGGAAAGGTTTTGATGTCATTTGGGACCATTTGTTTATGTTTTATCTTTTGAATAATAAGTTTTTCACCTAATCATTCCAACTAATGATAATAATATTATATAATATATTTGGAAAAAATATATGACAGAGATATTTAAAATTATATATTTTATTTATTCCTAATATGGAATCCATTTGGCCAAATTCAAATAAATATAGTGGATGAAATTAATTTAAAATTAATCTTGCATAGAAGTCACGACAACATGTTTGTAAGAGAAAATATTAAAAATATTTAAACAAATATCCAATTTCAATATGAAATTTATTCCAATGAACTAAATTGTATTAATTTAGTTAATATTTATCTAATAAAAAAAATATATTTAAAATTTTTAAAAAATTAGATGAAGAATTATTTAAGAATTAAAATTCAGTGTTCTTCACCATTCATAAAACAATGAAATTTCTCAAAAAAATAATAAAACTCACCAAAAGTATATTTTGATATTACAATATCATATTTGATGTCTATTATGTCATATAGAAATTATACATGTTCCAAAAATATTTTTTAAATTTGATTTTGAATTAAATATTTTTAAAATTATATTTTCAAAAAAAATATCATTTATGTATAAAATTGAATTTATTCTTATATTATACTTATAAAGTATATTGGATGAGTATATAATATGTAAATATTATTGATACATTTAAAAATATTGGTTTATTTAATTTCATGAGATAAAACTGAATATAAAATATATAAATATTATTGAAAACATTAATCATTTGTGGTTTGTTTAAATTATTGAGATAAAATTTAATTTTTACAAAAAAATTTTTTTTTATAGAAAATAAATATCATTATTTTTAAATATTTATTTGATTCACCTCTACTAATAATATCCACAAGATTCATTTTATATACATGTGTAAATCATAATTTCATAATTTCATTAAGATTATTTGTAAATTAAATTCCTACATTTAGGTGGTAGCTACGATATTATATTCATATTCATATTAATAGTGTGTTGTATTTTGGTAAAAAAAATTCCTTGTGTGTAACGTAGGATATCTAATGGACTACGTATTGTGTGTAATAGGATAAAAACCTTGTGTTGCATGTACTAGAAGATAATATATTTGTTTTTTTATTGAAATATTAAATTGGGGTTGCATATAATAGAATCCCAATGTAGTTCTTATATATATTTCCTTATATTCATTGTTTCATTATATAAAAACATAAAAAAATTAATTGAAAAACGACATTTCACAAAAATTTGGGGTGGAACATTCTACCCACAATAAAATTTATTTCCTAATTGAATGTTTTCAATGTTTTCAAAATATTAATACTTGATTATTTCATCCTTAGAACCCCATAAAATATAAATGTGGACTAAAAATTATTTTAACAAAGAAAATTTGAAAACATCACTACTACCCAAAGTAATGCATAACTAGGTTTCCACATATGAGAACATATGTGAAAAGTGAAAACATGGACATGGAGGATAAATATAAATATCATGTTATAATAGGGAGTGATAAAGAACATGGATATAAGAATGATAACAATCTAAAAGGGGAAAATATTTGATTGTCTTTATGGCTATTTGATTCATAAAAAATTATTGTAATAGGTTTAAATTTTTTGTCTCATGATCATTTTATTTAATATAATGAATTTTCAAGAAAACATATACATAAATGATTTCTGTATAATGGTATCCTTTATGGTGACATTATCAACATCCACTTCATATGTTACTGTAATAAATAATGTTGATTTCTTCACTCCTCAAAAATTAATAGAGCACGATATTCATAAATAGATTTATAGGTAATTATATTTGTATTTATCGCCAAAATATGTTAATAAAAATTATTAAATTTGAGTAAATATTTATATGAAAACAAAACACTTTATTATAATTCGTCCAATAAATTGATATCCTTATATCCATTATATAATATAGTATTCCAAAACAGTATAAATTAGGTCAATAAATATGGGAAAACCACATAGAATTGATCCCCAATATATAATAAAGTATCTCTTGGTTATTGTATACAAAATATCGGAAAAAAATTGTCATGTAGTCTCCTGAATCCTTGTAAAAACCTGAATTACAAAAAATCCTCATTGAAAAAAAAATCATGATTCCTTATTTAAAAATTTATAGGATATGTTTAATAAATAAATTTTTTAAACATCATCAATAATAGATCAAACCACTTGTTAACATGTCATTAATTATTTCCATGGAAATTTTTACCCTTTAATTTATGTATTCATATCCGACATATCAATATCGAAAATAATTATTTTAATATAAAAAACATATTAAAGGTTATATTTCAATAAATCATGTTTTTTCCATGACAAAAAACATTCTATTAAATCAATTTTATAATCTATCAAAATAATTAAATGTGTTATTTTAAATCCTTAATGGGAAATAATAAACATCACAATCCTTATATATTTCACCATTCATATAAAATAATTAATAAATGTAAATAATTAATATTTTTGTTTATTCCACTTTATATATAAGACATGGGAATGATACCTTATCCTTTTTATTCATACCTATTCCATTCCACATTTTACATATTTCCTCCTAGTTATCAGAAATATAATTGTTACTCATAAAACCATTTTGATTCCCCTCGCGATATTTCTAGTGAATAAAGAATAATTAATAATCATCATTCGTTACACACATAAAGCATTTAATACACGATGATTTCTTTGGGATGGCAACATTAACATCCATTATGTTAAATTAAATCCTCGCATTTCCTTTGTAGTTACATTATTTGTTTCCATGATTTCCTTAGTAAAAAACATGTCATTGTCTACATAACACATTAACATAAGTTATTTTTTCCACATTCATGAAAAAGTGGAAACTAAATCTTCTTTCCTTCATAGTCCCCAAAACCCAAACACATAGTAAACTCCTTCATTCTCTTCTTTTATGACATTGTGTGTTATTTAACATAAACATTGTTAATCATGTTCTATGAAAAAATAATTAGGAATGCTCGCAACATAATTCAATCCATTGATCATACCATTTGATTGCTGAACAAAAAATTAGGCATCATATTCAATGATAACCTTTTTTCTTTATGGAACTTTCCATTCTATAAAACAACAAAGAATAGTGTGGGCATAAATAATCATATGGAAAACCATATATTCATGAAAAAATAACTTCAAGGATGTAAAAAATAAGGAACCACTCTATTCTACCATAGGTTTATCATATGTAATCTATATTTTTTGTTAAAATATATTATCATACTTCATAATATGATTTTGAATTTACATATAATATCTCGATGGAGTGTCCAACTAGTTGGTTATCATGTCCCATTTTCATTCACCAGTTAACTGATTGAGTGTATATCAATAAATACATTCAATTTACCCCTATCTGCATATGTTACATCTCCATATCTACATGTAGTATATATAAAATGATATATTTCTTGGAAACCTATAAAACAATAATTTACCAAAATTCTATCACATTAACCTAATCATTAACTCATCCTTATATTTATCATTTGAGAGATCCCTAGACAGGTCCTTATAAATAAACCTTTTGTTATCACAAATGTTTTCCCATGCTAGTTTCAAAATATTGACCAAACCATTCCTTATATACAAACTATAGATACCTATGCATAACATACATGGATATTACATCATTTTAAATGACTATTTTTCACAGTTGAAAAAAAAATTCCTAGAAACTATAATTGTTTATTCTATTTGTATATATGGAATGAAATTATTTGTTTTGTAAAATAATATAAATGATTATAAAAAAGATATTTTGTATTAGTATTCTACTTAAAATCATTATTCAAAACTTGGGGAAATAAACATAATAAAGGGTTGGAATTAAATTTTAAATAAAGTTACACCGAGGAGGATCAAAATGATAACATGAGAATAATGTTATTTCAATATTAGAATAACATTTCAAGATCATACCTTGAATATCAATGATCATATACATGATTTGTTGAATAAATATTATATCTTCAGAAGACATAAATGAAAATGGAATTAAATGAATATTCTATGGGATCATAAAATAAAAATAAGGCATAGAAATTTTTGTGGGAAAATAAGAATATAAAATGAATTCCATAGTATTCAAAACATCATTTCCAATTCCACATTAGTGTTATGGGTACACTCCCCAAATGATCATGGTAGTAAATTTTCACTCCCAAAAACATATTCATTGAACAATTCCTTATTATATTAGGGTCACTCCCCATTCCAGCACTATATTATTCAACTAGTTTCGCATCCACTTTCAGCCCTTTATTATTGAATTTAGTTCACATTCCATTGAAACTCTATCATATTTAACTGAGTTCACTCCACATTCTGTCCTTATCGTACTGAACTGTGATCACTCATCATTCAGGGAAATCATGCTAAGGTGAGTTCTCTCCTCATTAAAACCTCATCATTCTAATGAAATATAAATCATTACCCTATGTTTTCTAGATATATGAAAGTCTCACCCATGTCTTAATTAATTTTTACAAAAATATTACACAAAACAATAAAATATCAAATTGTAACCCATGCAATAAAATTGGTGTGGTAAAAATGTAATACTATATTAACTATGTAAGGAAGAAATGTTTGATAACAATTTATAAAAATCATAATCTATGAAAAGAATAAGTTTTTATTATCATATGACCCATGAAAGGGAAATGGTTTTAACAAAAATCATTCAATTAAATCATAAACCCTTTTGAGATAGAATAAGATTTCTATTCGTAGATAATATCCACAGTAATGCATATACTATAACAATGTACATAATATTAGATGGAGAAGGATTTGTAAATATAAAATGAAATATTTATTATTAATAAAATTAATTGACATTACATTTAATAAAATAATAAGAAAATAATTTTCTAATAAAAAAATATTTACAATTTTATTTACAAAGTAAAATATATGTTCCACTATGAAAAATATTTTAAAAACAGAAATAATTTTTTTAAAAAATTTTCTTTAAAAATGAATTCGTAATAATATAATGGATTTTTGGAAATATTGAATCACTTTTAAAATAAATTATCTGGGAAAATTATCACAAAATATATCAATGAAATAGTTTTTTATAACATTTTTGGAAACATGGTTTTTTTAATTTAACACTTGTGTCCCAAAGAAATAAAATTTAGACAAAACTACTTTACCAATTTTTTATATTTTGTATCATAATTATAATGAAAGTGAGATCATAAAATTTATATGTAAAAACCCTTAAATTTAACGATAATAATCATTTAATATATTAATGAGAGGTATATACGCCACTAAAAAAATAAGTTCTGAATGATATATATATCACATAGAAATAATAGTGAAACTGGAAATACCTTTAATATAAGTAATGAAATTATACATAATTATTCAAAAATTCTCTATAATATATATATATATATCATTTATAAGTCATAAAAATAAAAATATATTTATATCTAATACCATATATGAATTTTTTGACTTTATATTACCAGTTTATTAATAACTCCATGATAAGATTACATTTCAGATCATATCCTCATTGTTTTCGTATATGTTTTGTATTTATATTCTTGATTCTATTACATATTTAATGATTTAAATATTCCTAGAATAAAAATAATTAAATAATTATAATATATATTTTTGTATATTTACATATAATAATATATATAATATATATATGAAATGGAACACACTCTTCCATGAAATGGTAGTACGTACGTAAGAATGAACAATTATTCTTTTTTGTTTTCGTAATGAAGGGATGAATGTAAATAACATATATATATAATAGTATTCCATCAGAATTTTTATGTCTTATTTTCATAAAATTATATCTTCCCAATCCTTAATACATTCCATGTAAGTTGTTAATGAATCACATCACTTTGAGTGGGTGGTAGTCCACATGTTCACAAAAGATTATTTCAAATTTACAAATAATTTAAGTGTGAAGGTATGTGTTTTATAATTATTTAAGAATAATAAATAAATAATATAAACTATATATATTATATAGAAACATATTTTCCATCCTAATTCACAACCATGAAACCTGGGAAAGGGAAAAGGCAAAACATCATTTGGTGTGGGGGTTTTTCAATGTTCAAAAAATGGTATGATTATTACCCATTAGAACAATATTTGTGTATGTGTATGTATAAAACTAGGTATAAAAACAAAAAAAACATTGATTATAATTTTTTTATTATATAATAATTGAAGAATAATATTTTAGGGGATGGATATTGAAAATAAAAAAAAGAGCTTGACAAAGTAAGTTACCTCTTCTTTGGGTAATTCTTGTTGATTTTCACCAAAGGGATTCTTTGATTGGATTTATTCCCAATTGGGGGATTCTATAATAATGGTAAGGATGTTCAGAAATTATTTTACCATAATTTGGGGGATACAAATGGATTTATAGGTGTGAATAAGTGGTATGGGTAAGTGTTTTATTCTAGTAGTTGAGGATTGGAGTTATTTTAAATTATTTAAAAGGGATCTCCCCAACACGATTTCCCATGAAATGTTTCACCAATAATGGATAAAATTATTCACATTTGAGTATTTCATGTACATTTTAGCATCCAATTGTTATTTTTCATGTTTATTAGTTTATTTGGGTGATATTTTTATGGTGTAGTAATTTGTTTGGTTATATTGTCTATTAAACATGGTAGTTAATTTTTATCACATTCAGAAATATGTTTAGTCAATAAAATGTTAACCATATTACAGATTATAAATTATTCTTATTCAAAATATTTATTCCATTTTTTCAAATTATAATCACATTAGTGTCATAAATCAAATTATAAATAATCCCATATAGATGTCATAAAAGTGAGTTTTAAAGGGAAAAAATTACAAATGTTGATATTTATTAATATCAAATTTCAATATAAAATTGGATCCAAAAACATATATTTCATTAATCAATGTAAAATTTATTTAATTAAATAGTAAAAAAATATAATATAATTTATCAATATATATAAATTTTATGAAAAATAAGTTTTGAATTAAAATTAATTATTTTTCAATATTCATCAAAAAATGAAACTTCTCATAAATATAACAAAAAAACAAAAAATGTAAATTTATATTCACCAGTAAATATTTTTCTTTAATTATTCAAATAAAAATTATAAAAGTGTTAGTAATAAAATTTAATATGGGTTCTCAATAAAAAGTATATAAAATTACCATTTAAAAAATATATGTTTTTAATAAATTTTGATTTATCTGTATCATATATATATCAAATCAATTGTAAGATTATAAAATATAATGATTGAAAAAATAATATATAATTTTAAAAAAACATCAATGAAAAGTGAATTTTTTAATTTCTAATGATAACATTATTTTTGTAATTATAAAAAAATAGTTTTCCTCCAAAAATCATTTCATTCTTTTCGAATAGTTATGTAATTACATTTTTTAATTGCTAAGAAATTTATTAATATTATAAAGCTATGTAAATAATATTTTAAAAAATTATATTTTCTTATCCATAAAATTTATTCCAATGGTAAGGTTTTATATATAATAATAATTTATTTATTATTTTGATAATATAATTAGTTAAGTAAAAAACTCATTAATACGGGTAACACAAGCTATGGAAGGGACTCAGTATCATATGTAATACAAAACAATCGTAATGTTGTTTATACCCTATGATAATATATATGTTGTGTAGTGAAATAATTACATCTTGTTTCATATAAAATAATCCAAAATATGTTATTATATATATAAATATTAAATTTGTATGAAATGAAAAAAATCAAAAATATTAAATTAATTGATAAATATATAATTCAAAATATCATGGGGTGTTACACAACCCATGTTTACAAATAATTAGAAGGGATATAGTAATCCAAAATGGATGGGGACTAAAAATATCAACTTAATCAACAAAAATAGGCAACGATTTATCCCAACATAAAGAAATAACATAGAATATGTATATAATAGATAGAAACAAAGAATAAATTAATATTCATTCCATAACCAAAGAAGGATAGTGGAAAATGATAAAAACACTGAAATTATAAAATCCCAATAGGATGACCATGAATCAATGGGAAACAAAAATAAGAAACTAACTACTCCATGTGATAGCATGAGAAAAATCCCACCTGCTACTGAAACTAATCTGATGGAAAACCCCACTACCTCACTTTAGTCCCTTTAATTTCCCTATATCAAAATACATTCAATGGTTTATGTACCACCAAACAAGGTCGAATGGTGTGAATGAACAGGATGAATATGATCTGACCAAGGCATGCCATAATAAGCCTATTTACAGTAATACAAGGATTCCCAACATTAATGAAAAGAAATAATGGTCTACATTTTAATATTTTTATATAAAACTCATGAAAAAAATATCTAATCTCCCCTTTCCATGAATTCACTGCAAAAATAGTAAAAGAAAAAAACATGTAACATCAAGCCAATGATCAATCTAGGATAGTAAATCTAAAAATCTCTTACAGTCAAACATAGGAAATCACATGTTCATCATGACCCATGACATATGAATCAAATCTAGGCTTGATATGAACACCCTATAATGTGAACATCCCAATAATGTCTAGGATGTACCCAGATAGATTGGCATATGTAGCAGGAGAACACCCCATGAGTGTCCCAAAACAATCCCCAAAAGTATCAATGTAATATTCTTATTACTACTATTAACTCATATGTACCAATGCTTCATGTATGCTATATTTGCAAATCAATTCATTGAAAAATATTTCTAAAAAATTCACCATTATTTTGAAAACAATTTTCATTTACCAAAACTATGGAGAAACCATATACTATTAAAATACCAATTCCACACACACAAATCATTTAATCAAATATGTAATTTAATTTATAAAACAATTTATAAAACCCAAAACACTACATTTCATCCAACACATGCTAGAGAGTGATACACATACCTGAATCATGGGTCACAAATACCTGAAAAAAATACACCAACAAATAAGAACAAATTAATGACAACATAGTCTCAATAATTAATCCAAAAACCTCTAGATTTATATAATTTTTGAGAATGGATGTTGACGAAGTAATATCACGATATACCCCAAGAGCACACTCCTACCACAACATGACCAAAAAATGATCATCCCCAAAGGAATATAACATAATAGATCTAGAAGAAAATAATAGAATTATATTCATTTATCAAAATAATCAATAGTGAAATGAGACATCATTACAATGATTAATGTAAATTAAGAAGTAGAAGTATTCACATACCAGGATTAGCATCATGTATAATCCTTAATGATCAAATGACGAATTAATTGATATAATAGGAGATTATTTTCAAATTATTATTGATGATTTCCTCTATGTAGAGAGAAAAGACTCTTACGACCATATATTATATAAAATCATCTGATAAACACACTAAAATACCCAAAAAATTAGACATACAGATAATGTAATACCCTTATACATTATTTAATTTAAATGGTTCCTATAAAAAAGAGAACCAATAAACTTTTTATTAATATCCATATGTTCATTATTACACAGTTTCACAAGATTATATGGTACGTAATTTTACACTCTATATATTCAACACATGGAATGGAATATGAATTAAAATAAATGATGTGTAAAAACATACACTGTGTGTAATAACCATGAAGATTAAAAAAATAGTAGATTCTTAAATGAAAACACAATCCCAATTGATAATTTCCCTAACATTGGGAAAACCCAATTATTTTATAACACATTTATACCCATTCACAACTATTTATAAAAAATATAAATCTTAATAAAATGTGTTATTTTTAATATTACCTTCCCTATATCATCAATATTTCCCATAGACACAGAATTAATGAGGAAATCAAGTAAATTGGTGGGAAGTGCGTGAATAGTTGTAACGAGATGTTACAAATATGATACTATAACAGTACCTATCACTAGATTTTTTATGTTGAATATGAATTTCAAGTAAATTTGGTATGATACTACACCCATATCAATGTATCACACCCAAGATTCATGAGAATATAATCCATGTTAAAACAAAAAACTTATATATGGAGTCACTGTAGATACCCAAAGCTTGACGTACATGGACATTACTTTACTTTTTCAGAATAATTAATACATAACAAAAGTATACACACAAGGACCGTGATAGTTTAGTGTCTTTGGAAACTCGAAATATAATCTTCTAATCATGTTGAAATATCTTCAACAACTCCCATAACGATCTTCTCCTTTTTGTTTCCTTACCTAAAACCTTTCTCTACTTCCTGGGGAAAACAAAAAAAAAGGGTGAGCTCAAATGCTCAGTAAGGGCAAACATAGATTACATAAAACAATCCATAAACATTTGGAAGAAAAAACTTGAACATGAAATTTAAACATCAAAATCTTGAGAAAAGACATAAATCGTCGAAGTACGTAAGGCATATATCATAATAGAACAACAACCCTGATAAAATGGGAATAAAACATGTAATTGTGGCAACCATTCAGCACATGTCATGATTTCCATAGTAGCCACGACATTGCTGCCAAGACCATCTTATTGGACAAAGTCCCTTTCTGAATTGAGTTCACTCCTCGTTTCAGTCCTGTAACACTGAACCAGATTAACTTACCGTTCCAGCCATGTCTATCTCATGAGATATAAATCTTTACCCAATTAATTGGAGGGAGATATAGGTCCCACCCATCTCATAATGAAATCATTCTTACTTGTGCCAAAAAATAAACATACATCATTCATAATCACCCAGGGAATAAAATGGGTTTCATAAACATCATCCCATCATCAAATAATCCATATAAAATAAATGGATATCATTTCATAATAAGAAAATTGAAACCATGTAAATCATAGAGACATTATACTTATAACATACACATATGAAATAATGTCATCTTAGATGGAAAATGGTTTCGATAAAACACTTGAAATGAATTCTTGAGGATATTATCCTTTCTTCTTCAAAATAATTTTCTTTTCAAAAAATGTCAAGAAATTTTAAAAGAAATGAATTTTGTTGAAAATAGTCATGAAAGTTTTGGAGTAATATTCATGAAAATAAGGCTTTATGAAACCATAAAAATCCTTTCATGTCGTATACGTTAAAAAACATTCTTCTCGTACTTTTGTCGGAAAATTCAAAAAGTACCTTGTAGGGTAAATAAAACAAAGATTTCTTCCATACCATGGGGTAAAAGTCAAAATGGGTAAAAATGAATTTAAACATACATGAATACACTTTTATAAAACATGGACAAGGATTATAGCAATAACCCCAGAAAATACTTATGAATAAGCAATCTCGGATAAAAATGAGATTTGCAAAATTATCTCGTACCTTATGTCTGATATGCTTCATATGTATCTGAAACTCTTGTATAATGATTTAAATAATTTCATTGACTTATTAAAGAATCATATTCATTGTTATTATATCATATATGGTTGACTTATGAATTTATATTACCCGTTCTTTTGTAAATTCCATGTTAAAGAACGATTTGGGTAAAATCGTTTCATTTATCATATGTGTTTCGACTCGTCGTTCTTGATATTATTACTTATATATTGATTTACATAATTGCAGAATCTAAAACATGATTTATATATAATATATATTCATTATATACATATATATTATAGATCTATAAAATTAATGAAATACACCGTTAATGAAGACAGTAGGCCGTACGTATGCATGAACACTGTTTTCGTTTCCTTATTGAATTGAATGGAATTGAGTATATTAAATACATATATATATATATATACATAAATACAGTAGCATTATCATTTCATATATTTCATTATTATTCATTATATATACTTTATAATCATTTTTGAATGGTTAATCATGGAAAATGAATCTCATCGCATTCGTGGAGACGGTAGTTCGTACGTATGAAAGAGCGATGATATCATTCCCATGATTGTGGAATTGTATTGGAGTGTATGTATACTATTTCAGAATAAATATAACATTAAAATAATAATATATAGTTATTTATTTAAACCATTATACCCATCCATGTAAGGTGGTGGTGGAAAAACAGATTACACCACAGCGTGGAGATGATATTCTGTACGTACGCACGCGTGGTGATTTCGTTTTCCGTAGGATGGATAGATGGTGAAATAGGGTTGTTTCATAATTATAATAACATATCAGTATATGAGTGATACTGATGTTATTACATCATAATGAAACAACTAAAGAAGAATAAGTGGAAGAATAAATAAAGTTGAAAGAATCAGTAACGGACATTACCTCTTCTTTGAAGCGCCTTTTCGAAACCTCCTCTTAGGGAACTAATATTGGTCTTTGAAGAAGACCAGATCCTCTAGGATGTTTCTAGGGAAGTGGATAAGAGAAATTTTCAGGGTTGGACGAGCTTTAAGGCTCAAAGTGGTGTGAGGAAGAGAGGGAGGAGGTGCCCTTTTATAAGGGAGGAGAGGGGCACCTTTGGAAAAACTAAAAATATTATTTTATTATAAAGTCATATTCGGTTTTAAATATCTCCAAATTGATTTATTTAGAATATAAGGTGGGGATGGGTCCAAATAATCTCATACAATATAATTTATACAATTTTAGGTTCATATTTTAACCTTATCATTTAGATTTAACTTTAAGTTAGATAATTTTACTTTTACCGTGTCTTTTTGTGTTCTTACACTACAAGGTTAATAAACTTACTATAACAAGCCGAAATAATCCCAAGTTGTTTATTATTAATATATATATCCTTATCTAAGTAAATTGGTCTAACCATAGATTTTTAGCAATATAATAACAATTAATAATATAATATTTGTTTTAAAAACTATTTTATGTCAATTTTGACACTATTTGGAAATTGATTTTTGTAAAAATCATAACAGAATGATTAGTTCAAAAAAAGTTAGTTAAATCAACACTAACATGCCATATTAACATAGAAATTTTTTGTAATTAATAAAAAGTCTCAAATTACATTTATTTGGGTATTTATAACATCGATTATGTCAATATTTCATTAATAAGATGATTACTGCATCATCATTGTGTCATAAATAAATTAAATTATTTAAAGTCTAAAAATTACAAATAAAATATCACTATGTAGGAAATCGTTTTATCATTGTAATGAATATTTATAGTCTAATTTATCTTTTTTATAACCCTATATTAAAAATTATTTACGTATTAAACTTTGATTTTAACTATTTTAACCCTTCTTTAAATAAATTAATAATAAATGTCGTAATCTAATACAAGTGGGCCTAAATGGTCATATTTTATTGATAAGGTTGTTTCTGGTCGAATTAAACTTATCCAATAGAATTAGGACATGTGTTAGGGTAATAATAATATCATTTTTACCCTTAATTACCCTATTTACTTTTAACCGTGGTAAATAAAAGTAAAAAGTTACTATTCACCAAAAAATATTTTCATCTCATTGAACCACATTTTACATATTGACATCAACCGTGTCTCTAGGATTTTTGAAATTCCATTCACAAAAGCGGTAAAATTATGTTTTATGTAAAATTGCAAATTCTCCTAGGAGGTGGGTAAAAGACGGTCAAAAGTTCAATAAAATTTTTATATATCTAAAATTATTAAAAAAATGACTCCAATGAATTAAATTGAACTTATATAGGTATTATGTATAAATTTTGACCTAAAATAAATTTAAATAAAATAAATAATTATTTAAATAAAAATTCGGGTTTTAAATAGTAACTCAGTGTTTTCACTATTCATAAAAAATTGAAAGTTTTCAGAAAAATACCAAAATTTCACCCTAGTCTAATTTTGATATTCCGATCCAAAAATGAAGTCCATTTTCAAAAATAAATTTTATAATATTTCAAAAAGTCGGTGTTACTATTCATAACGGCTAGTTTTAATAATATTTTAAGAGCATATCGTTGTTTAGCGAAACTCGGTATTGCGTACAACACACACTATCGTGGAAGGTCATGCATTGCGTGTAATGCAAGCCAAGTCAGGGATGCATATTGTGCAAGCTCCTTTTGGTGTAGCGTACAACACAAGACATTAAAGAAATTAAAAAGAATATTTTTCGTAAAATCTCGGGGTGTTACATTCTACCCCCCTTAAAATGAATTTTGCCCTCGAAATTCGTCGGGGTTATAAATGGTTTACTACTAGAAAGTTTCTTTAATAGAAACCCACATCATATAAAATAATACCAAAACTTGGCATTAAAAACTAACGTATGAAACGTAACGGTTACCCAAATTAACTAATCACTCGGTTTCCACATAGGATAACATAGGTGAAAATATGGATATGGAAGAGAAAATTAACCGTCATGTTCTGATGGAGAGTGATAGAGAACATGGCTATGAAAAATCCAACAATCACAAAGCCATAAATTTGTGATGATCTAGGGTACCATCTGATTCATCGGATATAAGGGCACTAGGACAACATTTTTGGTTTTCAAGATCATTTCCCTAAAGTTGAAGAATTTGAATTAGAATAAATACTTACTTTCTTTTGGTACAATCTCACTATTGTTCGTGCTCTGAACAATTTCCACATCATCTCTTAATGAAATGAAGTTTAATTTGTTATTCTTGAAGTGTTAACCGATCATGTGATAGAATGATGGTTCATTCCATCTGTTTCAAACAAAAGGTTAGCAAAAGTTATCAAATACACATAAGTCCATCTTTGGTGAGGTTAATCATATATGATTCCAAAAATGAACTTATAATTCATATATCATACCGCGTAAAAAAAATAAAACTAGTTTCTACTAAGCAGGGACTTCCTGTAGGCCAGTGGTAGGCGATAAAGGCCAGTCGCACTTCGTTTGTGGGTTTGATTCCCATAGCCTTGTCCAACACGATGGGTTGCCACCCATCCTGCAGGTTGTCCTTTTTCTAAAACTATATTACTATAACATCCCATCGATAATATCGAAAAATGTTCTATCCCTAAACAATACTAACTTATGTCCAATATAATCCATTCCAATCTTTATGCTTATCTAAAATACTTCGGTCCAAGCTCATAGTATAAAGAAAATGATTACTTGAAATGTCACATAACAATCACGTGAATGCCATAATTTATCCCCCATATATCAGAAGATATATCTTTTTGGTCAAATTACAAACATGTGAATACCTTAATCATTTATTCTCTTGAAGAATGAATACCCATTGAACCTTAGTGAAAACATGAATGCAGTTAAAAGTTAACAGTTTCCACATACCAAAATCCTCAAAATTCTCTATACTAAAACCATGATATCACTTAGTCCTTATACCTATCATGAGCTCAAGAATACAATCAAACATCACATTATATTCTTATCCCTTCATTATGCGCATATCATCTGCTTACCAAAATTTCTCAATCACTTTCCATGGTTACCGGTACCATAAAATTATTGAAAATCACAATAGACCAATATATAAATATTCCAATATTCCACGATACTATATACAACATTATTTTTGAATCCCATTACATAAATACTTAATCATTCCTCTACATCGTTGTCATATTCAACATCGCCAATAGTGATCGCATGTGACTTCCCATTTTCCTTTGCCTTAAGTGGTTGCTCATGTCGATCATCATTAACCCTTGGATTATGGCATTGATTAGCATAATTCCTCATTTCATTGCACTTGATGAATTAAAGTGTTGTTGGTGCGTTCTCTGCAGTATTTTCTTTATTCACACCATTAGCAACCCTTTTTCCATTACTTCGACACTCAGCTGCTCGATGACCTTCTTTTTCACACTTAAAACATTTTCTAGTCCCTTTAAGACAATCTCCACCATGCTTCTTTCCACACTTTGAGCATAAGGAAACATTCATATTATTTTCACCATTATTCTAAGATTTATCCTTGAACTCCATCATTCGTTTCTGGTCAAAACCATGAGATGGATACGTAAGACCAACTTCCATTTCTACCTTGATAGCACAACGCATAATTTCATCATAGCTACTGAAGTCTCTTATAGCCAATTCCCTTCAAAGATTTCGTTTTAAGCCACTGAAGAATCGATCAATTTTACTTTCTAGTTGGATGATAATACCAGAAGCATATCTTGCAAGTCTTGTAAAATTTGCTTCATAGGTACCAACAGATTCATCATCCTTTTTATTTAGTTCAAGAAACTCCTTCTCCATCTTTGTTCGAAGAATACGAGGGAAGTACTTATTAAAAAATAAGTTCTTGAACTCGTCCTATTCCATGGACTAAATTTCATCTCTTGGCCTCGTATTCTTGATAAGATTCCACCATTGATCAGCTTCACCTTCCAAACGATATACTGCTAAGATGAATTTATCATGTTTATAACATTGAAGAACAGAAAATATCTTTTCAGTGGTACTGATGATCCGTTGTTCAGCAACAAGTGGATCAGAGGACCCACTGAAAGAAGGTGGACGTTTCCTCATGAAGGACTCAATTGAATATTTTTCCCTTCTCTGCTCATTTGGAAGTCCAAAATGATTCATAACTTGTGTAAGTATAGCAATATGATTTTTCACTCCATCTCCAATAACATTTGTTTATTCATGAGGACAATCATTTCATTGTCCATTACATTGATCAACACGGTTCCTTCGGGTTCCCGCCATCGTCTAAAACCCCAAAAATAATAGTGTGAGAGGCAAAAATCATGCTAGGGAAAACAACATAATAAAGGGGGATTACCTTCAATATCTCACATCTTAGGTTAAATTCTAATATCGTTCCCATAGTTCTAGGACTATATCCTATACGTATACTTATCCTTAGGGACATCCCTAGACATACATTAGAAATATCTCTAGGGATCTCACTAACATTTTCGCATCCTAGTTTCCAAAGGTTGACTATACCTTTCCTCTGATACAAACTGTAGAGACCCGAATCTTGATGTACATGGACATTACATTACTTTTTCAGAATACATAATACATAACAAAAATAGACACACAAGGACTGTGATAGTTTAGTGTCTTTGGAAACTCGGAATATAAACTTCTAATCATGTTGAAATATCATCAAAAACTCCCATAACGATCTTCCCCTTTTTGTTTCCCTACCTAAAACCTTTCTTTACTTCCTGGGGAAAATAAAACAAAAAAAGGGTGAGCTCAAATGCTCAGTAAGGGCAAACAAAGATTACATAAAATAATCCATAAACATTTGGAAGAAAAAACATGAACATGAAATTTAAACATCAAAATCTTGAGAAAAGACTTAAATTGTGGAAGTACGTAAGGAATATATCATAATAGAACATCAAACATGATAAAATGGGAATAAAACATGTAAGTGTGGCAACCATTCAACACATGTCATGATTTCCATTGTAGTTAAGGCATTGCTGCCAAGACAATCTTAGTGGACAAAGTCCCTTTCTGAATCGAGTTCGCTCCTCATTTCATTCCTGTAACACTGAACTGGATTAACTTACCATTCCAGCCATGTCTACCTCATGAGATATAAATCTTTACCCAATGCATTGGAGGGAGATATAGGTCCAACCCATCTCATAATGAAATCATTCTTACTTGTGCCACAAAATAAACATACATCATTCATAATCACCCAACGAATAAAATGGGTTTCATAAACATCATCCCATCATCAAAAAATCCATATAAAAGAAATGGATATCATTTCATAATAAGAAAATTCAAACCATGTAAATCACATAGACATTATACCTATAACATACACGGATGAAATAATGTCATCTTAGATGGAAAATGGTTTTGATAAAACACTTGAAATGAATTCGTGAGGATAATATCCTTTCTTCTTCAAAATCATTTTCTTTTCACAAAATGTCATGTATTTTTAAAATAAAAGAATATTGTTGAAAATAGTAATGAAATCCTTTGGAGTAAGCTTCATGAAAATAAGGCTTTATAAAACCGTAAAAATCCTTTTCATGCCGTATACGTTAAAAAACATTCTCCTCGTACTTTGGTCGGAAATGTGAAAAAGTACCTTGTAGGATAAATGAAACAAGGATTCCTTCCATACCATGGGGTAAAAGTAAAAATGGGTAAAATTAATTTAAACATACATTAATAAAATTTTATAAAACATGGACATGGATGATAGCAATAACCCTAGTAAATAGTTATGAATAAGCAATCTCGGATAAAAATTAGATATGAAAAATTATCCCTTACCTTATGTCTGATATGCTTCGTATGTATCCTAACCTCCTGTATAATGATTTAAATAATGTCATTTACTTATTACAGAAACATATTCATTGTTATGATATCAAATATGGTTCAATTATGACTTTATATTACCCGTTCGTTTGTAAATTCCATGTTAAAGAGCGTTTTGGGTAAAATCGATTCATTTATCGTATGTGTTTCGACTCGTCATTCTTGATATTATTACTTATATCTTGATTTACATAATTCCAAAATGTAAAAAATGATTTATATATAATATATATTCATTATATACATATATAGTATAGATCGATAAAAGAATTAAATACACCGTTCATGGAGACGGTAGGCCGTACGTACGCATGAACGCTGTTTTCGTTTCCTTATTGAATTGAATTGAATTGAGTATATGACATACATATATATATATAAATAATTCCAATATCATTATTATGTCATATATTTCACTATTATTCATTATATATACTTTATAATCATTCGTGAATGGTTAATCATGGAAAATGAATCTCATTGCGTTTGTGGAGACAGTAGTCCGTACGTACACACGAGAGAAGATATCATTCCCATGATTGTAGAATTGTATTGGAATGTATGTATAATATATCATAATAAGTATCACTTTACAATAATAATATATAGTTATTTATTTACACCATTATACCCATCCATGTAAGGTGGTGGTGGAAAAACAGATTACACCACGACATGGAGACGGTATTCCGTACGTACGCACGCGTGGTGATTTCGTTTTCCGTAGGATGGATAGATGGTGAAATAGGGTTGTTTCATAATTACAATAACATATAATTATATGAGTTATAATTATGTTATTACTTCATAATGAAACAACTAAAGAAAAATAAGTGGAAGATGAAATAAAGTTGAAAGAATCGGTAACGGACATTACCTCTTCTTTGAAGCGCCTTTTTGAAACCTCATCTTTGGGCAGTAATATTGGTCTTTGAAGAAAACCAGAACCTCTAGGATGTTTCTAGGGAAGTGGAGAAGAGAAATTCGAAGGGGTTGGCTGAGAATTAAGGCTCAATGTGATGTGAGGAATAGAGGGAGGAGGTTCCCTTTTATAAGGGAGGAGAGGGGCTCCTTTAGAAAAACTAAACATATTATTTTATTTTAAAGTCATATTCAGTTTTAAATAGCTCTAAATTGATTTATTTAGAAGATTAGGTGGGGATGGGTGGAAATCCTCTCATCCAATAGAATTTATTCAAGTTTAGGTTCCTATTTTAACCTTATCATTTAGATTTAATTTTAAGTTAGATAATTTTACTTTTACCGTGTCTTTTTGTGTTCTTGCACTATAAGGTTAATAAACATACTATAACAAGCCAAAAGAACCCCAAGTTGTTTATTATTAATATATATAACCTTATATAAGTCTTTTGGCTGAGACTTAGATTTTTAGGAATATAATTACAATTAATTATATAATATTTATTTTAAAAACTATTTTATGTCAATTTTGACACTATTTCGTAATTTATTTTTGTGAAACTAATAACAGAATTATTAGTTCGAAAAAAGATAAATAAATCAACACTAACATGTCATATTAAAATATAAATTTTTTGGAATTCATAAAAAGTCTCAAATTAGATTTATTTGGGTATTTATGACATCAATTATGTCAATATTTCATTAATAAGATAATTACTGCATCATCATTGTGTCATAAATAAATTAAATTATTTAAAGTCCAAAAATTACAAATAAAATATCATTATGTATGAAATATTTTTAGATTTATAATGAATATTTATAGTCGAATTTATATTATGTATAACCCTATATTAAAAATGATTTACTTATTAAACATTGATTTTAACTATTTTAACCCTTCTTTAAATAAATTAATAATAAATGTCCTAATCTAATACAAGTGGGCCTAAATGGTCATATTTTATTCCTAAGGTTGTTTTTGGTCGAATTACACTTATCCAATAGAATTAGGACATGTTTTTGGGTAATAATAATATCATTTTTACCCTTAATTACACTATTTACTTTTAACAGTGGTAAATAAAAGTAAAAATTTATTATTCACCAAAAATTATTTTCATCTCATTGAACCACATTTTACTTATATACATCAACCGTGTCTCTCGGATTTTTGAAATTCCATTCACAAAAGCGGTAAAATTAAGTTTTATGTAAATTTGCAAATTCTCCTAGGAGGTGGGTAAAAGACGGTCAAAAGTTCAATAAAATTTTTATATATCTAAAATTATTAAAAAAAATGACTCTAATGAATTAAATTGAACTTATATAGGTATTATGTATAAAGTTTTACCTAAAATAAATTTAAATAAAATAAATAATTATTTAAATAAAAAGTCGGGTTTTATATAGTAACTCAGTGTTTTCACTATTCAACAAAAATTGACTGTTTTCAGAAAAATACCAAAATTTCACCCTAGGATAATTTCGATATTACGAATCAAAAAATGAATCCCATTTTCAAAAATAAAATTTATAAAATTTCAAAAATTTGGTATTACTATTCAAAATGGCTAGTTTTAATAATATTTTAATTTCATATCGTTGTTTAGCGAAACTCGGTTTTGCGTACAACACACACTATCGTGGAAGGACGAGCTTGCGTGTAATGCAATCCATGTCAGGGATGCGTGTTATGCAAGCTCCTTTTGGTGTAGCATACAACACAATAAATTAATGAAATTAAAAAAGAATATTTTTCATAAAATCATGGGGTGTTACAGTCACCTTCCCAGAAATGATTTCACATGATAGTTAATGATATCTATTGGATTCTCCAAAATATATTCATTTTTCCCTAACTCAATATATTTCTAACTCAATTCATTTAAGGGACATAGATTTTATTTCCTACATTTAAATATGGGGAAAACATCATGAGTTCTTATCATATGAGTAAGAAATTCTGATTGATATGAATCTTACCAAAACAACTATGATACCTAAAAAATACTAAATATATTAGCCATAATATATAATATTTTCCATGAATATGGTGACCCAATTGAGGATAAACCATCAATAATTCTATAGAACCTATAAAAATATCTAATGGAAGAATTCGTTGATTTGGATATTATTTTCCCCATTATAATAAGTAACCAAATGATTGTGTATTTCATGAATTATCAATGACATCTCATAAACCAAATATAGAACCACCAATGCTATTTCTCCTAACCCTAAACTAATATGAGGTGGTATTCATGGGAGTCCAAAAATATCATAAACTGGAGTAATTCTAAAAATAGAATTATAACTTTTAATACAATGAAAAAATAATTCATTGATGGATATATTTATATCCACCTAAATCTAACACATGGGATCATAAAATATCCTACAATATCTAAATTATAGAATATGTCTAATTTAAATTTATAGATGGAGAGAATTACTCAACATAAGCTATGTCCCCCCATCCATGGATACCTCTCTAGAAACATGATGTAATCATAGGATCCTTACATGATAAAAAGGTAGAAGGAACCCCATATAACATCACAATTTTATACACATAAATATCACAATGGTAACTAATATTTTTAGTGACCCTAGTATGAATAAAGTGAGATGAATTTTTCAACCAATCAATAAAAAATATTAATCATATATTAGCGTGTCCATGGAAACAAAAAAAATCCATTTTCAGCTCATCCAATTTCCAAAATGGAATCAGAAGGGGCAGGATCAAGCCAAATGATTCTATGATCTCTACTGTTTTCTATTTAAAGGATTAACATCAAGACACATAATTGTCAATGTCCTTCATTATACCAGAACACTAGTACCACCATGTCATTTCATAATTCATCTTTATAGATCATTAAAGAACAAACAATGATGAACAATTAAAATTAAAAAACACAAATCAATTGGTAGAAGAGGTTAAAGAAACACAATTCCCAAAAATATAATATGATTTATAAAGTGTTAAATCATCCTAAAATGGTATTGCCTTCTTAAAGGGTTTCTCAATTTCATATTAACTCTTTATCCAGCGGTTATATCATTAGAATAGATTTACGTGGATATAATGATATCTTTTCCCCATACATGACCATACATGAATCATCCCCCAAATCATAATAAAAGAAACTAATCAAGGAGACCTATAAAGATCTAGAATTACACTAATTCCAAAAGTTCATATCATGGTACATTCCTATGGAGAATGTCTACAATGAAATTTCATTTCACTTGGATGTAGTAAATTTCTATTTCATTTAACTTGAAGTATTTCAATAACCACTACTATATGATATTTAATTCATTTTAAAAAAATTATATAGCTCAGAATCTTATAGTTATTAAAGGCAGGGAACCTCTCCCCAAAATTATTGTTCCTCCAACATTTATGTGCATTCACAATTACTACATCCTTTAAATCATGAGTAGGTAAATTATTATAATTATGTTGTAGATGAAGATATATTTAATATTACACATGAAAAAAACACCTGAGAACACATCTGAAACCAGTTTTATAAGCATCACATCAAACCCTATTCCCTTTACTCTGATTAATTAACATAGGAATAATAATCTATGACATGGGACATTTCTATTCATCAAAATAAAGAAAAACACAATGCATAAAGTTGAAGTGTCACAAATATCATTGTATGAGAAATCAAAGGTGATTTCAGTATTTCTCCATCCATGATGAACCATCGATAATATCCAAACAAAAAATATAATCTCAAAATTTTAATGGCATTTTGAGGCACTTCCTAGAAAAAACATCCATAATCTTCTTAAGATCAACTGATAATCCATGATTTTAAATAACATTCCCAATTTAATTCAATTAATTGATATTGAAATTTTATATTTAAATCATTCTATACAAATGGAGACTCCATGGGATTTCAATAATAAAACTCAAATGGTTATTGTTCTCTTTCTCAGATCATGAATAATCCAAAATAGAATGCATGAATACTATAAAAAAATCATGAAATTCATTTAATATTTGATACATCAATTCCATAAAAACTATAAGAGTGTTATTAAAATAACATTTTATAATGGGATATTCTAAATGGATATACCTTCTTTTGAAATCCATCTTTGTTATATTAGACTCATATACTTTGAGATGGTGATAACCTGGATGAATATCGATCTTTTCAAACCAATTTTGACAAATTTACAAACAAAAAATTCATCTATATGAGGATAATGATAAAAATTCCTAATATTTATCTAGTGCTAAATTTGATAATTTACAAAATCTCATACTTAATAGCATGTCATCATTAAAAGGATCCCTAGGGATATACAAGGTGAAACACTTTGGAGATAAATGTTGTACTCCATCAGAAAATCCAACTAAATCTTTACCATTTTTATCCCTACATGTTTCATAACCTGAAAAATGTATCTTTATCGATTTCATACCAAATATTCCACTTTCCTTTAAATACATGCGAGTTCACATCTATGGAATGAAATGAGGAACATTGATGATAATAATCTTCCTCAACATGATGAGTAACTAGAAAATAAATCCCAAGGATGATGTCTAACTAATCAATGTATAAAAAAAAATCAATGAATAACAATATATTAGATATAGATGGAAAAATTAAGGACACAAAAATTAATTCGCTATCCTCACCTCAATAACTGTCTCAAACTACAACACAATAGGAGTGACTTTCATTGGATGTTAAGTGATTTCAAAAAATAGATATATATATTAATGTGTGGGAATCACTTGTATCAAATAATGAAATATCTATAGAAGGTTAAATAAATATTGTACCCTTCACTATCACTAGAAAAACATTAAACTCTCCTATAAACATGTCTTCTATATGTAGTTGATTCAATTTAGAGTCCACTGATAGGAGCCCAATCATATTTGATGCAATTAATTATGTCGTATTAGACTTTGGATTTGAGAGACAATGACTATAACAAGTCATAGACATATCCTAGAATAAACCCTGAAGATAACCATGAAGTCGATACCTATTTGAAATATTTATAGGTAAATTTGATAAATTCCTATTGTTTCAGAACATTCCAAATGAATAGAAATTTAGAGGCACACCACAAGTTGCAACTAGTGGTTCTGAAGAGGCATATTTTTAAAATCCACCCTCACCACTCTGAAAATGGGTGTTAACATACCCATTTTTTCCTAGTGCGCCACTAATAATGTGACATGGAGGAAGAAATAGTGGAGAACATTCAACCATACATTCCATGTTAATCACATATATAATATCCCATTTCACAATCTCTTCATAGATCGAAATCGTCATCATAAATACATGTGACCTGATATCCAATTTCAATCCCAGCATATAATTCTGATATTTTAGATTGTCATTAATAACTATATCTAGTGTGAAATAAACTATCTCATAAACCATATTGATATATCAAAGTATCTAATTTTATAGCTAATACTATGATATACAAACCAGATACTTCGCAATCATTAGTGACTATAGACAAATAATATAGAGGAAGAGTGTCATGAAACCCTTCATGTCTAATCACATGTGTCTATAAACATATAACATCAATCCCACCATATATTGTTAGGAACATCTTTTCTGAAACTATTAACATCACCTTTAGACTCTCAGGTGTTTTAATGAAGTCAATTATTTGATCGATCTTATCCTTTTTGTCCTATACCTCTCGAGGTTCATTAGTAGCCCAAAAAACAATTTCATCTAATGTATGATCTCTTAGGATCTACATATATCTCCTATAGATCCTTTATTTACATCATCAACTAAATTATAGAAATTATTTATAGTTTTCTTGATGGAACAAACATCCTAAACAATAATACATCTGAAATTATGATCAATATGTGGATAACCTTGATGATATTTAGCTACAACTATTTATCAAACTTGTTTATGAAATATCATAGGAATACTACTAAAAACCCAAAAAAATGAATTGAATTGGTAATACATAATAATTATTCAATCCTAAAATTACTTATGAAAATATTGAAATTAATATCAAATATCAAAAAATGAGACGCAAAACCCCACATCGGATGGTACTATGAGTCTTGTTATTGAAAATGAAGGTCAGAAACTCACCACAACCAACTACTAAATTCCATGGAATCATATATCCTTTCTACGAGATGTCCCACGACATGGACCCTTGAGTAATGACTACCTATGATACAAATTATTGAAAACAAAACATGGATATCCTATCAAATGAGTACATGACCAAAATTTCAACATTATAAAATGTTGTTCCTAATTGAAACATGCTATAGACAAGAACCCATGATTCAAACAACAACAAGAAAGAACTATTACACCCAACTAGGAAAAAATGTTATATATATATAAATGATACAATTTAGAATAAGTAAATTTATTCCTCCACACAAATAAGGGATCAAATAATGATACTGGTTATAACTGTCAAAGAAATTAATATACATGTCCATTCTTCAATTGAAAACAAAAACTAGAAACCAGGTACTCCATTTGATAACTTTGTAAAACAACCAACATCTCAAACCCATCTTCCTCAACTTAGATGATAAAAAACATCAGCAACTCATTGTCATCCCTTCAACTTCCATATGTAAAAAGAAATAAAAATGAATATGCATCTTCGAAGAGATGCACAATGTAACACCCCATTATTTTGTAAATTATTTTTTAAAATTAATTTAATCTTTTTGATATTTTTCATTTCATGCAACACTAAAAATAGTTTTTTTTCAAAATAAATAATTGGGTTTGGTATTTTTTTTATGATGAACCAATTTAATTGTGCACTACCTTCAACATAATTTTTTCCATTATATACATAGAACACTGAGGTTAGATTACATTGCAAGAAATTATGATTGTCCTCGATGGTTTTCGTAAAACACAAGATCAAGTGTGAATAATCATTATTTAATTATTAAAATATTTTTTTAATAGGATATAACGTAAATATTAAATTCAAGTTCATATTATTAAATAACTTATGAATATATATAGAAAGATTTATTGGCCACCTTTTAATTAAAATGTTATATAAAAACCAAAGGAATACAGAGGGTCTAATTTTATAAAAAAACTATTTTTATGTAAAAAAGATGATTTATATAAACATTTTAATTAAATTACCAATTGTGAAAGCTCGTAATTGAATTTATATGTTATATATTAAAATATTTTTTTATAAACATTCAACATATATTATCGATATGTGAAATGAAAAAACCAAATTTTATTCTTACAACCCTATATTTTTAAAATAATAGTTTGGTCATTTGTTAATGGAGATAAAATTTTAAATCCAATTTTCTGAAAAATTAATTATGTAATATTTTAAAATAAACATCACATTTTAAATAGAAACTTAAAGAAAAATTCATAATTATTTTTGTATTTTTCAATAAGTTTTCATTCTATAACGTATATTTAAAAATAATAAATTTAAATTCAAAACTTCTTTTTCTTCTAATTAATTTATTTGGATAAATTATATTTTAAATTGTTTTAAAGGATAATTGGATATTATTTTTTTATATTAGTCCAATTTATTTCATTTGAATAAATTTCAATTTGAAATTTTGTATAAAAAGTAGTAAATATATGAACGCTTTTACTTTAAAACCCACAATGTCGTCCCATGATCGATATTATTTTTAGATTATTTTCTGAGATCTCTACAATTATGAATTTAAAAAATGGGTTACATAATTGGAATACTAATTTTTTATAATTTCTAAAATGATCATCTTGGGTTTTGACCAAAAAATTAGTGAAAGTGATTAAAATTAATTTCAATGATTAATAGAAAAAATATGTTAACAAAATTCTGAACCTAAAATAGAAGAAACAATACAACATATAAAATTGTCCAAAAATCATTTTATTTCCATGATCCTCACATTATTATGTTTTTTTGGTTTTTTATGACATTATTTTGGTATAAACATGGTTATAAATAGCTGGTTTTCAAAAATTACACATGTTACCTTTTCATTCCCTATAAAATTCCAACAACTCTCTGTCTTCATCACACCTTTATAATCACTTAGGATGATCAAATATATAACCAATAGAATTATCGTCATCCATAACATGCACCTATAATCCTATCATTAGGAAGAATTCATTATTAATTTGTTCAAAAACCAAATTCAGTTAGCCGATTAAGAGGTATGGTTTCTCTCAAGACCCTCTCCTTTATTTCCTTTCTCCACCCCTACACATTCATAATTACAAAATTTTATTTAAAAAACAATATCATAATTATAATTTGAATTTTTATGATATTTTTTTACTTACACTTACAAAAAACTCCACTTAATGGGTATGGAACATACTATTTATGTGTTCGGATAACCACTACACCACAAAATGACGATCATTCATTTTTCCTTATCACCTCACATATTGGAAATTTTTATGCACAATCTATTTGTAAATTTTATATGTAATTTATAATATTTCTCTATACTTCATTAATCATTTTACAACAAATTCTTTTATTCCATCTATCCAGTGTACAAACAGTTACTTCGTTTGAGGAACTGTGGACTAGCTCCCTCTCAAAGAGATATGATTCCTTCTCATACTTCATAGAATGTATTAAAGATGTGTTTACTAAAATTATATGATATTTATCATATAATAATTCTATAGGAATAATTATATATATATATAGTCAAATATTTCATATACATGCATTCTTTTAATTTGACAATTAAAATGGAAACCACATTCATGCATATGTACGAATTACCGTCTCCACAAACAGTGTATTCCATTTCATACCTATATATTCTATAAGTTACTATAATAAAAATATATTTAACATACATGTTATTTATCTACTAATTTTCTTTCTGTAAATCATGACATAAGTATAACAACCATATTGATAAAAAATTAAGACACATGTGAAGAACAAAGTGATTATTACTTGGGGTGAAACATTATCATATGATTGTAAAAAATCTTCTAACATAAGGTCATAATTAAACCATATATGGTATTAGATATAAGAATGTGGTTTTAAAAATGATTTATAGTGATATTATAATTATTATACATGTGTTTTCAATGAGTAGGATGACAGTCCTGATAAAAGGTTATTGGAGTTTGATTTCAATTTTTATTTCCATGAGAAATATGTTTTTCGCCCCACATTCATTTTTCACGGTGTGTATACTACCCATGAATGTACTATGTGATTTATATTTTAAAATTTATGTGTATTTACATATAGATTCTATGATATTCCATTCCTAGGGTTTATGTTTAAAATCATACCAAATTTCTAAGATAGTTTTTTCTCAATTTACCTTATTTGAGATACATGTGAGGTTATGAGCATATATTGTTTTATTAGGTGTACATACCATATTTGACAAGTTATATCATTAATATACATCATTTCAAGGTAATTTATGATTCATCTAATTCTAGAAATATTACATGGTGATTATGTATCCTAGATATAATGTCCTGATAGTTTATTGAAACTATCTCATTGTTTTAGATATTGTTTATCATTATGCTTCCATAGTAGAAATACTAAACTCCACCTTTCAATATAACTGATGCCTTTTCTTCACCCTTTTTATACATGATATATTATTTAATAGCTATAATTTTTATACTCTTTGATAAATAATTTTGTTATGAAGGTTTTTTTAAGAAATATGCAGTTACCCTCGCTTCAGTTTGAAATATTTGATCCATTAAAACCATGTTTTATAACAAGTTTTTCAAAAATTATTATTCAACGATGCTATAATAGTTATAATATAAGTTTTCCCATTTTTTTACTCTTACCAAATTATTCAAAGGAAACTTCAATTTTCATTCCAACAAAATATATTTTTTCTAAATTTTTTTCATGGAAAAAATGGATCTTCTTCTTATATTATATAACCTCTATGGATATACCCACTATCATGAATAATTTTCAGTTGAATCATCCATTAAAGGAAGAAAAAGATATTATTTTTTTGGAAGAAAAATTTTTACATTATATTCTGGATATTCATTATTTCTATCGTGGTTTTCTGTTAAAGGGGATTTTTGAAAACAATTATGGTTATAAATGCTTCATCAAAATGTATTAAAAGAAATTTTTAAATAAAGATGATTTCCAAAATGTTTTACATTTTAAAAATTATTTGGATTTTTTAAAATATATCTTTGTATGTTTTTATTTTATTTTAAATGAAATATTTTTTAATATAAATAATGATTTATTTATAATTTCTATATGTACTATCAAAGAGATATTTTTAAAATCATATTATAGCAATCTTTTTTATTTTTCAATATATCTTCAATGAAATAATTTTCAAGAAAATTTAAATCTTTATTTATACATATTTAATGTATTTTCAATGAAATTTTATTAAAAAAAATTCATGATATCATTATAAGTTTTTAAATTATTTTAATGGAATAGTTTTACAAACATTTTAAAGCATTATTTATTAGTTTTCAAAGAATTTTTAGATAAATAAATTTCCAAAAAAATTCAGAGTTAATTATATTTTCTCAGAATATTTTCAAAAGAATAGTTTTCAAAAAAAATTTATTCTTGTTTTATAAATTTTTTAAAATAAATGGTTTTCAAAATGTTATATGTTTAAAAAAAATAATTTTTCATTATGAAGGATATTTTATATAAGATTTGTTTTCAAAGTGACATTCAGAGTTATATTCCATCTATTATAAAATCTATTTATGTTATGCATGCACTACTAGAAAATTATCCAAAGTATCCATTCATATTCCCTCTTTAATGGTGTATGATTTAATGTAATTATACTTATAACACCAATTTATCTTCAACGTGTCATTTTCATTTGAAAAATTCTTCCATTCATGGGGTATACATTGGTGAAAGTTTTATGAATTTTTTTTCCACATGTTAATAAATGAATACATGTTTTTGAATCCCATTTAATTTCCTTGGGTCATGATATGATTGTTTATGGATTTTTGGAATTTTCATTTATGATTTCATTATAAGATGGGTGGGACCACTTTCTCCCTCTTATTCATTGAGTAATGGTTTATATCTAATAAGATATTCTAAGATGGTATTGTGAATAAACCTTGACAACTAAGATTTACATGGGAGTGAACCATGACAAATAATATTGTATGATGAGTTAACTCATAATATGATTTCCATGGGTGTGATCCATGACTACGATGATGGTATCAGAATTGAACTCTTGCATCTAAGATGTACATGGGAGTGAAACATGAAAACTAATATGGAATGGGGAGGTAACCCTTGGTACAATGATGGTTTTGGAATCAATTATTTACAAACTAAGGAAATAATATTATAGGATTATGTGTTTTCAAAATTCAATGTTTTATTCCTATGTAATGATTTCATTATTTATGTTCTTTATTTCCATATGATTCTTGTCTATTTAATAACCATGATTTATGCCAGAATTCATTTATGTGATCTTTAATGTGAATGTTATGATCATCTATTTTAGGGGAATGTTCTTGTACCCTTAATATCATGATTATGCTTACATATCTCACTTATTTACCATAACTAAAAATTGGATATCAACCTTTTTTATGTAACATTACCAATGTTATAAAGATATGTATTTTGATTGATGTTTCTAGGAATGGTTTATATCATTAGAACATATTGGGAGACAATGTATCACATTTATGTAATAGTTCTTCTAAATCCACATATCCAAAGGTCCTAGAATAGTGTACTATTTGGGTGAATTTTTTTATAATGTTTTATATATTATAAAAATATTATGTATCATTATTTTATGTATAGAGATCTTCTTTATAGTTGGTTTTAGAATAATGTTGTAGTTAAAATATGGAATCTAGGATGAGAAAATGTTAGTGATATGACTAGTTATATGTCCAAGGATATGAATAGGTATGTATCTAATGATAATTATAAGGATGTCTTAATAATTTTAAAAATGTCATGAAATTTTGTTAGATGATAGAGAGAGTGGTTTCATATAAATAAATAAAATTCTAGAAACTACTAGTGGATGTGGAACTGGAACAGATAAACCTCGGTGTAATAACTCTGAAAAAATATTCTGGGCTTGGCTCGTGTTAGTCAACACGACAACAATGGTCCATGATCCACACCTGGTTTGTCACTAATAGGTTATAAGCTTCTGGTATTCACAATCATTTCACAAACAATCATGAAGTATTTAAATGTAATTTTCTTGTTAATAACAACTGATAATCCAAGGGTGTTATTGATTAAGTAAGGTATCATGATTTAGACATCCAATATGTAATTTTTCCTAACTATGTGGGTTTCTTCTATGATATGGGTTTCTCATCCAGTGGATTCGAATTTTGTTTAATGGAGAGAAATAGAAGGATCATGGTAATCATATAATATCTCAGATGTATATTGTTCTATAATTTTGAAAATGGATTTCCCAAGCGGAAGTCTCATATTGGGAATCAGGAAGGTTGTTTGGGATTTGTTTATACTACTGTAAATAAACAAACTATAAATTACATGTTAGTGTTATGTGACATACTTCTATTATTTTTTACATTAATCATAAGAAGCATGATTACATTGAGTTTGAGGATCCTTAAGACATGATTCATCATATTTTTATTCTGGGATTGCAGTATTATGGAATATGTTGATGAAGAATGAGTAATGGTTTATGAATATGGTTGGATTAATGAAGTATTTATGTTTTAGAATTCAACGATTATGTTATATTAATAATAAACTATAAAACTATTTTCAGTATATATTTCCATTAAGGATTGAAAAGGACAAGATGAATGATGATGAATACAAGGAAATGTGATTTCATAGAAATGTGATATTTGTATTCGGGTAAGGTAATCATAAATTAATGCCTGATGTTGAGAATATGATGTTTATATATAGAAATGTTGGATATGAATATGTAAATTAGATGGTATGGATTACCTCAGATAATATTATTGACAATGTGTTCAATGTGATAAGGGTTAATTGGTAAATAATTTTTTAAAATATTATGTTAATTCTAGATAAATTTAGTAAGATTAATTTTTTCACTCTCTATATGTGGATGTATTCATATTGGATATCATATTAAAACTAAAATATGATCATGATAACTGCTAAAAAATGGGATGGTATATCCGGGATCTCATGATCTATTGATATATAAATAATGAAAAATCATCCTTCCTTTTTAGTGAATGACGTGAATTAGTTCAATGAACAACATAAGGTGAAATTTTCTAAAAATCATTTCTGTTTATTTTTCATGATAATTCATCATATTTTGGAAAAAGGATCTTGAGGAAAAAATATTTTTTCTAATTACATTCATCCCGATGAATTAGAGGCCCCCTTTGGTCATCCTGTATTTATTGAATTGGGATTGTTAACTATCTCCAAATAATGCTCTCTATCACTCTCTATCAAAACATGGAATTTTGGTTTTTTTAATCCATGTCATAGTTTTCACATCCCACCTATGTTATTATATAGGGTAATATCGTTATGATTTAACCTATGTCACAAATATTGTAATAAATTTTACTTTTTAATTGACAATTTTGTATTCAATTTAATGATATGGGTTTATATGAATAAATCCTTAAATTATTAAGACCTTTGAAACCTATATTAATTTTGAGGGTGAAATTAATTTACAGGGTGTATAATTTAACACCAAGAGATTTTGTGAAAAATTATGATAAAATTAATTTAGACTTTTTTATATTTTTTTCTCATGCCATAGTGAAAGTATTTTATTTTATAGTAATTAATTATTTTATTATTTTGTTATAAGAAAAAACATAAAAACTTTTCACTACACAAAACATAAATATTATATTTCTCTACACCGAACATAGTGATAAGATTTTTTTACACGAAGGACTGAATTTCATCAATGGATTGTGTAACTAGCAAGATCGAGTGTTATCAAAAAATAATTCATTATGAAAATATTATTATTCAATATGATATAACATGATAATTAAATTTTATATTTTATTATTAACTAATATATATATATATATATATTAATTCATTGGTAACCAATTAATTAGAATATAGTATTGAAACAAAATTAATATAATGGGGGTTTGTTTTATAAATGTCCTTTTTATGTAAAAAAGATTATTTATATTATTGATTTAAATTCATTTTAAATAATGAAAGATATTAATTAAATTTATATTAAATATATTAATAAAATAGATTTTATAATCATCCAATAGATTTCATAGATATTAGATAAGAATAATCTCAATTTCATACATAAAACCCTTTATTTTTTAAAGGCCGATTTACTATATTTTAATGGGGAACCAATTATAGATCATTTTTTTGTAACTTATATAGATTTAATATGTCTATATAAAAATATACTATTAAATAGAATAATAAAAATTAGGTAACTATTTTTTTTATAATTTTCTCTATGGTTATTTTTTTAATAAATAGTGGAAAATGCTGAATTTTAACTCAAGAATGTTTTTTCATCAAATACCTTTATGAAGAAATGCTATATATTAAATTGGTTTTAATTTTATAATATATTATAACTTCATAAATTAATCAAATTTCAGTTTTTGGAATAAATTTCGTTTTCAAATTTGGTATAAAAGCTTAGAATTTTTTTTGATGTTTTTACATTATAAACTTGTAACATCATATTATCAACAATATTATTTTCAAATAATTTCCGATACTTCTATGATTAAATGTTTTAAATAATGGATTCAATTTGGAAGTAATAAAAATTTATAATGGCTAATAATTTATGTGTTTTTACCAAAATGTTTTAGTGAAACTTAATAAAATGAAATAAAATGATTAAACAAGAAATATGGTTATCCCTGTTATAATCCCTAAATTTTGGAAAAAAGTTGAATATTTTAAAACACCCATTGTGTAGACTTTATTAGGAATTTAATTTTATATTATTGGATTTTAAGGTTTTGGTATTACTTTTTATAGGTAAAAACGTTCATACACCAATCTTGTTTTAATAAATGCAAGCTGAGTCATTTCCCTTCCCAATAAAAGGCCACCACCTCTACCTCTACTTCTCACCTCTCAAACGACATAGGTTCTGAAAATTTATGTCCAATAAGCATCCAAAAATCCATCCCTTTATCATATAATCCTCTAATTCTGAATAATTAAATACCACTAGGTATTGTGGAACATACCAAAAGGAGTTACTTAATTAAGAAGCAACATTATCTCTCAAGATCATTATTTTAGTTTTTTATCCACCCCTCCTATCTCTTTATTCCATGATTTTATAAAAACCCTAGTATCTTAAATATACTATGATGTTTTTATTATATGGTTTCTACCTAACCATACAGACACCTCCAACATTATGTATATCTACTAATACATTAATCTCGGAAGAAATTTAAAATTCCATTGAAATGTTATTATCCATCATCATATGCCCTGAGAATGATATGGTCATACCGTGTAATTATTATTTAGAAGTATAATATGATCAATATTTTTGTTTTTCAAAACTATGAATCTTGAGTTAGAGATTTATTAAATAATCTATAAGGAATTACAAAAAATATTTTTCAATATATTACTTCCTGACACTCTAAAATAAAAGTGTGAATTATTTATTTTTCATCACGAACATTGAAGATGAATCCCATTGGGGATTTGAATGAAATCATCATTAGACGTTATTTTTACAACACCATGTTATTCATGTCTGATAAAATTATGATATATATATATATATATTATTTGATGTTATAGAGATGAATATACAAAAATTATTTTCAATTAGATAATTTGAATGATATAAATTGGTTCTATGATGTTCCCTCATATCTCAAATGTTGATTATATAATATCAAGGGACACATGGTACTAGTGGAAAGAAGTGAATAATTGATCTAAATTCTTCTGATGTGATTGAGAAAACACATTTTGGTAAGAATATTGATCCTCGAGCATGTAAAACTTTTGGGAAGAATAATCTAAAATGATTCCTAAGAGGGACATGAAAAGAAATTTAGTATTGGAATTTTGGGAAGATAGATAAATATTATTGATGAGATAAACCCCTCAATGCGATTAAGGAATGAACTATTCATGTCCATTATTATCATTTTTTATAATTCTTCAACTACAAGGAATAATTAAACTTTGTGAATCAATCCCATATGCCATGGGATATCAATGACAACCAATGAAAAAAACATATAATGACTTTAGATCAAGTGAAATTATATAAAATCACAATTACATAGGTGGGTCCTAATAACAATGTGGTTTGAATATTTTAGAAATTAAATCAACAATATAGAAAATACTTTTTAATTATAATTATTATAATTCATTCATATCATTAGAGTTAAGTATAAGTATTCAAACACAACATTAAAAAATTATTGTTTACATCTTTCTAAAGATAGTGAATGGGGTAATTGAAACATCTTATGTATATAATTCTTTCAATGTAATATATGGTGGATTAATTTTATAGAAATACATGTTATACCCCCTTTAGAATAATTTTATGAAATTATTTACATTGACTTTAATTATATATGTAGGTCCAATGTAAATTTTAGAGACAAAGAAATAACCATATTCATAATTAATTTCCAACCATGTCTATTAAACTGAAAATAAGCGGTTAGGTCTTCCTTATTTCTAGTATTTCAAAATTTTATAATATTTTCTTAAGAGAATGTTTATTTAGATCAAATGATTGAGACAGAAGAAAACATAATTTATCATGACATTCCAATTGTAAGGGAATTTACTATGGTTTTTTTACTAATGTGTTTTATAGAATTCCTTTGTGCGTGATTATTATTTCTCACATGATTCCATATAAAGATCTTTTCCAATATCCAATACACCATTATGATTTACCCTTTTTGGACATGGTTATTAGAAGAAACCCTTACTGGAGAATTAGTTAAATGGTTAATATTTTAAATTAGATATCCTTGGGGTGTATTAGTCCACTTTTTCAATAAAAATTATGGGTGAATGCACCTATACACTGAGAATCATGATATCATCAGGTTCATGATATAGAAAAAGTATCCCCTAACATAGATTTATGACTTGAATAACAAATTTTCAGGATAAAAAAATTTTATACATTGGATCATTGATTAGGATAATATCATGAATAGGTAAATAAAAAGGATATCACAAATGATATTTTTCATATATTTTATAGATGTAATGAGTTCATAGTGATTCAATTTGCTGTCTATAAATCTAGAGAAATAATCATGGAATTTGAAAATATTTTCTTTATAGATTACCTTGAAAATTTCTTAGTAAAATTTTTGGTAGATATACTATTAAACTCCAATGTAATGGATGAACATGAGGATCATTTTAATTCGATAATAAATATTCAGTAAAAAGAAAATTTTTGTGAAAAATAAATTATATATGAGTTTTTTAGAGGAAATAACTTTCCTTGGGAAGGTTATCAACAAATAATTCATATCAATGGATCCCTCAAACCCATGGAAATTGAAGAACATAAACGACCAAAATTTGTTAGGAAAATTCGCAGATTCCTTGGATTAGATGGGTACTACAATCAATATGTTAAATACATATCATGATTTTCAAGGAAACTACCCAATATTATTAATAAGGGCGGTAATTATTACAGACTTATGAATGTGAGGAAATATTTTTAAAAATTATGAAGAGGATAATAATCATTCATATTCTCACATTACCCACTAGTTGGGATGTATTTATGATCAACTATGATAAATCCAAAATAGGGATTTGTTGTTTGACCACGAAAATGATATAGTCAAATGTTATGTCTCCTTCTATTTAATGGTTCATGAGTATAAATTCCTAAAAAATAATGTATAATTTATTGTAGTGATATTCATATTGAATATTTGGTGTCATTATATTTATATAGACAATTATGACATGTATACAGATCAAAAAACCATATACTATCAATTAAAACAAAAGGATAATATTAGGATACATTC
The DNA here is from genome assembly GCA_963277665.1 of Viscum album. Taxonomy (NCBI): domain Eukaryota; kingdom Viridiplantae; phylum Streptophyta; class Magnoliopsida; order Santalales; family Viscaceae; genus Viscum; species Viscum album. Next base: position 1,188,036,474 of record OY728122.1, read on the forward strand.
AATACTATTATAAATTATATATAAATATGACTATTAAATACATTAAATTCATGGGATGGGAAAATTTATAAGAACCTATGGTTGAATGGATAGGAAACCCTATTCAAGATGAGGATTTAAATGGATCCACTCATCTTGGGCATTGCACATTATGGATATGGGAATAAAGATACAATAATTATCCTAACATTCGTAATTAACTTCTCCAAAATCTATTTTCATGAAGATCAAGGAGGGGAAGAAAGATTATTAGTTTCTATAAAATAGGGTAGTGAATGTTTTGTAGTAACATATTTATAGTGATGTATTTATATAGTTTTAAAAATGGGTATGTTTCCCATAAAAATCACAAATGGAGTCAGATCTTTTGGGTGATGATAATATTCATCCATCTATAATCATATAGCATAAAAAACATGTATATAGATATGATGTAAATCATCTCATGGGACTATATTTTGTGGGAGATTGTGGATTTTCTATATCAATGATTGGAATGAAAATATTTCAAGATGGAATGAAAATGTTCTAAAGGGATGATGAATCAATTTCCAATAGGAGAATTACCAGAAAAACTATTACCAATCATTTCATCATTGGACTCCATAGGATACCACAAGTAAATAACACAATCTGGGTGATATTAAATTTCAATAGGAAGTAAGTGAACATTATTACTATGAAGGAAGACATATACCTTGACTACATCTCCATGATATAAATATGTTATTTGTTAATAAAATGTATAGTTCAGTTGTTTATTATTTCTAATCAGGATATGAGAGTTTCCTTGAGGTTTTATAGAATGGTTTAGAATGTGTTGGACATAAAATAGCGACTTCCAACTTCTTATCAACCAAAAATAGATATTCATTCTAGGATAACCATTTTAATTCGATAGTATGTAATGATATATTATTTAAAATATTTCCAATGATGACGAGAATAATATGTTATCCTACTAGAGTTTTCATATAACATTAGTTTCCATTCTATAACTTAAATGGAAAATTATTATTATCTATATGTGATGTGGTGTCAGGATTCAGTATGATGGGAGGATATTACAAAGAATAATCTAGTGGGACATGATCTTAAAAAATGGTTAATATATAAGGACAAAAATAATCAGCATCATATGAAATCCGCACATAATAGACATAAATTTATGAAGACAATTCATGATGATTCCTATATTTTGAGGTCAAGGATAATTTGTTCCTTCTTATATCGTCCTTGAATAAAGTCATCAACTATTGGAGGAATGTAATATTATCATTAAATCATCCCCTTTTATATCCTTTATCACATCATTGTATTGTCCTATCGACTCTCACTCTGAGAAACCTATCTTGAGGACATGATGTTTTATGTGTATCCATCTCTACGGATGGAAAAAATAAAATCCTCACATTTAATGAATCATAAGGTGATATTATTATATATTTTTTATTCATATGAGGTGAATTTGGGAAAGTAATTATATTCTAGAGATAAGGTTCTATGAAACAAGGAAACTCACATAGTCATGGATTTATGGTTGAGCTAAATGTTAGGGGAAGGGAAATGGAAGATTGAATAGGAAATGTAACATATGTACACTCATCTAACTTATTGTGTGAAATTAAAATTTTGTGAGTGAAATTTTTTAGGGGTGGGTGTGAGTGATAGGATCTAGGGTTTCGTATCTAAAAACCCCCTTTTGAAAGAATCTTTTCATTATTATATAATGTTATAATGAAAAACAATTCACTCCATTGCTTATTTTACACAATAATTGGATATATCGATTCATATTTAAAAGTCCATTATGATTCAAAATCATTGATAGTTTAGATGTTTTATTGTCAACTTGTGATAAGTATATATTATGTATTTTGAAAAATTCCAATTAACGTTGAAAAAGGAATTGATGACTTCGACAAATAAGATCATATATTTAGTGTCTCATCAATGATATCTTATTAGGGAGAGAGGTTCCATATTATTTTCAATTGATCAAGCCTATGAAATAATATAATAACTGAAGCATGAATAAAATAACACATATGGTGTTTTCAAGCTCTTGGATATTCCCTCCAAAACCATGTATGCTAAACAAACCAATGAGAATCTCACCATCGCACACCTTACCCATAAGGAATTAACTACTATAATAAATGGATTTTTATATAGAACCTAATAGAATGAATTTTTATATATAATATTATGTACATATTATTATATTTGTCGCTTTATGATATTACATTTTATGTTATTAAATAATGATATTGATAAAAATTATATCATTGTATGATGGAACCCATATTAATTTTTTTGGAAATTATATAATTTCATATAGAACACAATTTTGAATAAATTAATAAATATTTATATAAATTATATTTTAATAAAAAATTATTATGGACAAATATTTATTTAATATATTTGTTAAAAAAATTATGCAATGAATTGTAATTTTTATATGCACCAGAAAACTATTATTATAAAAAATTATAATACAATAAAATGATATTATGTTTTAAATTTATAATTTCTAAAAATCTAAATTCAAATTTCAGTGAAGTAATTAAATTTATGTAAATATACTTGACTAAACTATCCAGTTGTGATTCTTTCATAAATTTATGAGATATTTGATTTTTTTGATAAAAATTAAATTTTTTATAAATATATTACATCTATTTAGAAGTATTAATTTCCCAAAATGATGTAATATATTCTAGAAATGGTAATAATTTACCAATACATAATTCCAATTTTAAATATGGTTTTTAAATTTATTTTATTTATTTATAAAACAATAATGAATCCCCCAAAACCAATATAATGTATTAATGTTTTAAAATCTATTCAATATAAACATGAATCACTTATATATCTCCAAGGGTCTAATATTAATGAGATACATTCCTAATAATATAAAATATAAAAAATCATCACATTGGTATAAATACTTAGAAAACCCATGGGATGGATTATATTCATGATTACATTATCTAATGGAGTACAATACAAATGATTGGAATTTATAAATAATTCAATTCCCATTTGATGTATAAACCCTCCTAAACCCCATTTCTTATTCACTAAAAACCCATGGAGAACAAAATTACCCTATTATTCAGTTTCTATGGTCCTCCAATGGTGTCTCTATTCTATTGACAAGATCCACCAAGTCACTTAGAGGCACCCTATCATGATAACGGATCCACACCTTGTCTTTGTTATTCAATCACATATTTAATTTTATGAATTATTTATCTTGTTCAGTGTTGGGTATGTTTTTATAAAAACAATAAATTTTCATTATAATCGTAATTTAATTATGGACCCATTATTCTATAATTCACCCATTTTGTAATCCCTTACGTATATATATTATGTTACTAAAATTATCAAGTGATTTTTTATCCAAATATCTATGAGATGAATATGAGTATCAAAATCAACTCAATGGTATTCAAACTAGATTTTAATATCTATAATTGATATGGTTTATAAATATATGTAACAATCAATATATCAATTATTTTTTAAATTATTTTGAATGAAATCATTATGTTTCATGACCCGTTGGGATAACATTTGTATTTACATGACATGAATTATGTAAGTAGACTATAGTTATTTGTCTCCCCAGTTCATTGGGTAATTATTAAATAACATGAAATTACTTATATGGTGTCAAGTTGGTCATCCTAAGAAAACTATTTTATGTTTTCATGGTGGTTATACTGGAATTTTTTTATGATTTCATGTAAAATAGTTTTTCACATTCCCCTATTTCCTTTATAATATCATGTTTTATCATGCCTCATTTTTCAATAATGCAATTATCTCCCATTTATGATACATTTTTATACTTCTTGGATAAATTTTAATGATTTATCATATGTTATTATTTCTACCTTTCATAGCTAACCCTCTTATATTGTATATCCCTATGTAGTCTCCAGAAGTTTTAATAGACTTTTAGAATTTTTTGATCATGTTAATGATGGTTTCAATAATTTAATTATACTCCGACAACACATTATTATTTTATGTACATAATTTCACAAATACTATAATATTTAAAATATTTTTTATTGTATTATGTGTACCTACATAATAAATAATGAAATTATTTATACTAATGATATGGGTTCTTATAAAGAGTCTAATGGATATTTAATGAATTAAAAATACGGAAGGAAAATAATTCCCCCAATATTTAATTGTATTATTGTCATTAAATATTATTATTATTATATTCATGAATAACAAATTTCTTATTGATAATAATGTGTGTATACCATTTTCATGGATCAACTCTATATCCACACCACATCCCAAAAATAAACGTCCACTAAATCATGAATAAATAACGGATTACCCAATCATGAAAACTGAAACAACCCAGCCTGAAATTATCAACCTCTATGATAAATAACCACTGACCGTTAGTGAATTACATTTATTTTAAAAAGATCAATATATCCAATAAGTGTAAATATAAATAACATATAAATTATTTAACTACTTTTAATCTGTATAGTATATTTACATAGTTTCGATTTGAAAAAAAATGTAGCCTTTCAAAAAACATGACATTACAAAACATGTAGACATATAAAAATGACATCCATAGAAAATTATTATAAGTTATAAAAATATATAATAAAACATAGAATCTTTTTTTACTATAGACATCCATTCCATATCTCCTATAATACAAAAATACATAAGAAAAATTAGATATTCATATTTCTAAAATATAATGTCATCAATTAAAAATTCATTATGACCTATATAAATAAACAACCCAAAATAACTCATTTCCCTCCTGGAATCTGATGATCCATTATATTAGTATAGATGAATAATTCCATGACCCCCTCCCACCATAGATACCCTTCCTAGGAAAGCATTGAAGAAAGGAAGGTGATGACCTCTGAGTCCCACCTTCAGTTGGCTCGAGGGTAGTGAATAACACCATGGGTTTAAAATCTAACAAAATGAGAGGCATTACACTTTTTACAGTATACAATATTAGAAGATAATTTAATGCATCCCAAAACAACCCCAATAACTATATAGAAAATAAATCATAAATCCAACCCACACACATGTTTAAAAACAATGTTATAAGTATAATAAAACACTTAAGTAAATACTAGAAATGTGATAAGAAGCAACACAAAAACTATCTGGATTCGAGCTAGTGTGGTCCAGCATAGACCATAATGTCATCCTAAAAAGTTGAGAATAATTTATATATATGCAAGGTGAGAAAAAATTAACACTCAATATGAACAAAAAATTCAATCATGCACAAGTGTGAGAATCGTACTAATTCTCCTTTGAGAAAACAGAAGAAACCAACATCAGATAATGAAGAATACAAACCATCCGAATCTCACCAGGGAATTATCACCAAATAACAAAAGTCAGTTAAAGTAACAAAACAGTAAAATCTATTTTTTTACCCCCACTACATTCCCACTAGTTAACTACTCATACCCTAATGGATAGCTCATGGTGATACAACACTCTTCCACATGCCCCTTGTCACATCCCTCCCATATACACATGGGCCATAGAGCTAGTGCCACAAACTAAGCATACGAAGCTCGCCCCATCCCACCCGTAGACACCTGGGCCAAAAAAACTATATCATCACATCTCCCATATAGAAAAATGGGCCTCAAATATAACCTCATCATGAAGACACATGGGAAAATGAAAAAAACTCATCCCGAAAACACATTGGAAAGCACAACTTGACTGCATAAACCTCGACCACACAAACCACACAACGACCTGCTCGAAGGATCACAGGATACAAATGAATTAAAGAGTGAAATGGAAAGAGAATGTAACCATCAATAAATCCCCCCCAAGATTTTGGGAAAATACACCCTCCCTATGATGATGGGTTACTCAGAACACAGTTCTCATCTAGGGTGACATGCCTATAAAAACACAAGGAAATACAAATACATACATATATGATACCAACCTATAAATCCAAAACTATTTCTTCCCAAAAATCACTAGCATAACCATGAATTCCACATTTCTCTTCCAATTCTAAAATTAACACCCCACATAACAACCCCAATAACATTTCATATTTTCAAACATGATTTCGGTTTAACCATTTTTGTTCATTATTAATTAGTTCATTTATCAAAACTATCACTAATGGGAAACAACTAAAACCAATACATAACAAGTAACACAACCATGGTCATCACCATTGTTGAAAATCCAATAAAAAAATAAACTTAGCATTAGTCTATTATTGATAATAATTCCTGATGTTTCGACCTTTAGACATAGGGAATGATTTCTACATGTTCCAATTGAAAAAATCAAGTTAAACCACCCATATCATCCAGTACCATCGTTCTTCAAAGTCACCCTTCTTTTAGTCACATTCCTACCCAAACAAACCCCCACAGAAAACCGTATAGGGTCACATATCACCAAAAAATGGTCTTGTAGCCTCAAATCACCACACAACCATCCAATAGCCTCTCTACACTACACATGTTCATCCATTCCATAATCAAGCCACAACAAACACATGTGCTTGAAAAATATACTAGCACATAACCATGCAAACCCATCCTCCAAAACGAGACCACCTCATAACCCATCATTCCCACACAAACAACCAAAACCATAAAACATAGAAAATTACCCCACATATCAATTTACAATACAATTTCTATACATAACAAGAATCCCTTGATTAATTTCACTTCATAGTTTAGTGGTTATCACAAAAACAAGGACACTCTTGGGGAATTTGTTCATTATCCAACTATATGAATCTACCCAATTTTATTTTTCATTCCTTTAATAAGGTCCAACCAATATGAATCATTATTAGTGAAAAATCACGAACCAAAAATGGCCATGTTTTTTCAGTGGGGTTTTTAGATCATTCAATTTCAAAATATCACAACAAGGTCAAGGCTGTAAAATCATGAAAATGAATCCCATTAACCCTTTAATATAAATTATTTAGTTCTTTATCTTTGAATAAGCCAGCAAAACCATAATCCTTGTTTATAAAAAGTATATCCCTTGCTTAATGATGAAAAAAATAAAGAGATAAAATAGAATCTGTAAAAACAAACCTTTATAATTCATTCGTACACCACTTGGTCAATATGAAAAGACCGCAAGAGGTGATCACACTTCTAGATACATGGATGAATGTTTTCCAAACTAAATGGTTATCAAAATACTTCTCGGATGTTCATACCTTATCAACCCAAACCTCATCAGCAAACATTATGGAAATAAAAACATAACAAAGATAAAATGTGGTGGAAAACATACCACATATTGATAACATATCACTTACAAACAACCACCAAATTAGATTAACCAAGGAGTTGGGAGTGGGGATATAGTACTTCCACAAGGTACCAAGGGGTCATCTGGAGTGAGAGGAAAAAGGAAAAATGGCCAAATTAAATAAAAAGTCTAGACGAACAAAACATTTAAATAAAACTAAAATGTGGTATTACCTAACATGTAATACCCTTTCATGTCATGTATCCCTTTGAATCCTACTTCCACTAGAAAATACTATCACCTTTGAGATTTATTTTATTTCTCATACCCTAGACCCCCTCACACAATGAACCCTCTCTAACAAACTGTGACCAAAATATTCACTTCTTGTAATCTCATTACATGACGTCTGATCCAGAAACTTATAAACTTTGGAATCAGAACCTCTGCAAACATCCTCTAAACTTATCCATCCTAAAAAACCCATAATGTAAAAGACTGGGGGAGGACATACCATTACATAATATACCTCTCAAATGATTATAATTCCTATGAATCTATGACACAAACCTAAAAGTAGAAAAAGGTGTCCAAACAAACACCACGTGAAATACCTCTCAATGGTCTCACCAAACATTGAACATTGTTATCAATCAAACACACCAGCCTGATGACTAAAACCACATCACCACACCCCCTTACTAATGACCAATAGTAAGTGAAATACACTATCTGAACACATATATTATGAGTTTTCTTCCTAAATGACAAGATATTATCAGCTTTGGGAACCACTGACATTACATGATGGGATTAATCACATATCTATTAATGAGTATCGATTTGAAATCTGGTCCTTTATTTTCATATGTTATGAATTCATTAAAAATTATAACACACATTACTCAACTCGAAGGAAAATTTCTCATTTCATTACATAGGATTCAAACATCACATCACAAAGAAATAAAGAACAAGAAATGATCAAAATAACTCTGGGTACTGGGAAAAAATATATGGTTCTCAATCCCTTGTTTTATACTCCAGGACACCATTCCAACACAACATGCCAACCAATGGAATGGTATAACCATGAAGAACCTTCTCCCAAGGATCTTGGATCTCTATGGGCCACTCCAAGATAGTTTATTCATCATGGATATCCAACTCTCTAGTATTGATGAAGTGGGAGTCATCATGTAGATACTGATTATGATTGGAGACAAGAAATATGTTGGGGATCCTCGCTAACAATCGTGGGAGTTCCAACTAGTATGCCACCTTGAAAAATAGTCCAAAAACCTCAAAGGGTTAGATGAACATGGGATAAGTCATACTACCTCTTCCAGTCCTCCACTACCCACATTAAGGGGAATCCTTCAAAACACATGTTCTCTAATATAAAACAATAAGGGCCTCCCCATTCAAGTGACATACATCTTATACCGATCATGTGACACATTTATTATTTCGCAATGATAATAAACAATCTCTATCTTGATCTGCACTACCTATAGATCAAGAAAGTTATCTCCCCAAATTCTAGACAATGGAGCACTGGGGTTTTGACAGAAATCCCTTGCAATGAGATGAACACTGCCTGGATCTACTTGCACCACAAAATCAGGGTTCTTTATTGTAAGTGTAGAAAATAGAGCTTAAAATGAAGATAAATCATGCAAAAATATCCAATAATAGCATTCCACACTGATAAAATCGTTAATATCTTCCTCATTCATGGATTTTTACCAATAAACAACTTCCTTGAACTTCGACAGGTCCACTACTACACCCTGCTGGGGCACCACATGCCCATGAAAGTACTTAAAAAATCAGTTTTCAAGACACCACACTCCTTTACACTCAACTAGTGATACCAAGACAACATATTGATCTTATAGAACCTAATTTGTCCCCTCATGTGGTTATATAAATCTTCTTTACGTGGAAAAGGGTAACAGTTCTTGACTGTTTCTTGATTCACTATTTCGTAATCTATGAAAAACCTAAGGCCACCATCATCCTTAATTGAAAACTATAATGGAGCACCAGATGTTGGAAAACCGGGCTTAACAAATCCCTTCTTCATTAATTCATCAATATGAATCTATATCTCCCACAAATCAGATGGTGTCATCTGATAAGGATACACTGAAATTGGGAAAGCACCAACCAGCATGTCTATCCGGAACACAATGTCATATTTACGGAGTAGAGTCACAAGATCCTCTTGGAAGAAATTATAGAAATCCCCAAAAATTATGTGAACCTCCAACATCACATCATCCACTAGTTCCACTAATAGCTCAACCAACATGGATTGAAGAAGATTCAGACACCAACTTCCCTTCTGATTACATAATTTCCCATGAAAGCCACACCGTGGCCATCCACATATGAAAACACGAGTTAACTTATGATATTTTAGGTAATGGAGTGAATAGAATACAACATTTCTATTCCAGGTATGATTTTATTTGGCTGAATCTACAGAAAAAAATGATCCCCATGGGATTGATGTGGCCCCATCATCAGTCTACATCCCTGAAACACATAAAACAAGCTGATCTGACCCCCTAATGGCATACTCAACACCAAGGGAATATAAATTCTGTATATTCCTACTTATATATCATGGTAAAGACAAGGAAAAACAAAGGAGTGTGAATATACAAAATGAAACAATACACGTATAAGTGAACTGAAAAAACTGATTGTACCTCGAACAATCTCAGGTCCTGCCAGAACTGGTACCTTTTTTGAATGTAAAGAACCACTCCCACCTCCTCTTACAGTCATTGGGAGAACTCCTCCCTATACATGCCTATGTAGGGGTACTTGAGGAAGACCCTGATGTTGTTATCGACTTTTCCAATATCCCCTTAGTAGATGAGGAGTATGTTGTTGGTACATCTTAAATGGCCTAATCGAAAACTTCTATTGAGTCAGGAACTGATCCTACCCTCATCCGCTATACTAATTGTGAATGACCATCAGTAATTGAATCTACAGATCGATAGAGGCTCCAAAAGTGAAACACCTCTATCCATGTTCATGGGAAATGAACAAGGTCCTGATTTCTAAAAAGGAAACTGCATAGGTCAACTCCTTGTCGGGAAAAACCTAGAAGTCATTAGATCTCTAGGCCTACTACTAGTAGTCCTTCCAATAGGGGAACCCTACTGGATCGCCTCCCATGGTATGACCCCTCACAAGGGCATCCTCTAAACCACTTATTCCTTCTTATGGACCTCAAGGAAAGTTTTCAAGCTAAAGGGAGTAACTATGAACTAAAGACATGGAAAAAGTGCCTCATATAGATATCTCAGATGAGACTCCTCATCTAGAAATATTTATAGAGTAAAACAAAGGAATCCTTGATCTTGATCCCTTGGTATCGTAGAAATATTACACCTATTGGAGGGGGTGTTACTAATGCCTCTTTTAATTCATTATGGTCGATGAAATGAATTTAGCTCGGAACTCCTTCTAGATGTCAACCCATAGAACATATGCCTCCTTCCACTACCCCATATACACTGTTCACCACTAATAAATAGATCTATACATCGAGATCACTGCCATGGGAAACCATTATTCTATCAAAGACCGTATCAAGATAAGTTGATCACATGTTCTTTAAGACAACTCTTCATCTCCATGTATGAAATGATTCCCTCATACATTTCCAGGGAATGATATAGAAAATCATGTAGCATCTTCTCCAACTGATCATCCTCCTCTAATCAATCAACCCTCCATCTGTTGATTGGGCCAGTCTGTTGATCATACACTTCCTACAATACATGTGGACAATGACCTGGTTCCATAGATTAAATGTAAATAAGGAACTCATAATCCCATTTAGTGTGGAATTTTATTTATGATTTAGTTTAACTAATCATTTATTTAAATTCCCCAAATTTCCCAAATAAAATTAGAAAAAAAGTTACTATAATGCATATACATTTTCATAGTTTGTGTACCCTACAAGTTGTGTAGACTTATAGGTTAATTCGATAGAATCAGATTACTAACATCAGATAACAGGGGGCCCAAAAATATCATGTCCCACGTGGTCTTCCGTAGCCTACTTCATGCCCCAAGAACAACTAAAATGGTTTCCCTACCAACCCATATAATTCTCACTATGACTAACTCCAAAATCCTCCCTATCACTCAACCATGAACACTAATACAATTTTTTCATGTCCCACTCCCTCCAATAATACTCCTCCTAGGATAGAAATAAATAAAGGGAGATGATGACCCCCTGAGTCCCACATCCTGTAGGCCCAAGGTTGGAGACCAAAACCAAGGGCTAAAAATCACTCAAAATCGGAGGAATTACCCATTTTATAAGAAACACTATTAGAAGATAAGATGGTTCATGCCAAAAAACCCCAGATCACTATATTGAAAAGAAATCCAAAATCTAACCTACATGCATGTTTAAAAACAAGATAGTTGTAAATACAATAAAACTCTATTGTCACAACCAAATGTTAGAAAAGAAGAAACACACAAACATTCAAGATCAATGATAGTGGGGTCCAACATAGTCCAAAAAGTCCTCTTAGAATCCTGAAAAAAAATTATATATGTAGGGCCATCATACAAGTATACTCTGAAAGAAAAAACAATGTCTATCATGCACAAGTGGGTGAAGCATTATAATTCCCATGTGAGAAAATAGTATAAACCATCAACAGGTAATGTGGAATACTAAACATCCAAACCTAACCAGGTCATGATCGCTGAATAATGAAAGTAAAGTAATGTAATATATAAGCACATCAATATTTGGCTACAACATGAAACAATACATCTATTTAACAGATCATATAGTAAACAGTGAACATCATGTTGCTACCACACTCTTCCACAAGCCACATGTCACAATATACATGATGACGCCTTCGCCTCAAAGATGATCCCACACCCTGGGCATACATAGCTCATCACATCCTTCCCGCAGACACCTAGGTCACAACCACAACCTCATCACATCATGAATGAAGACACCTAGTACACTACCATAGGATCATCCAAATGAAACTTAGAAAACACAACACATCTCATCCCAAAAACACATGGGAAATACCAACTCACCTGTAGACACATGGGACTCATAAATGACACTACAACCTCCCAAAAGAATCTGGGGATAAAAATGATTATAAGAGAGATTAGGGAAGATCACGTAACCATACTTCCATCCTCCCACCAGGATTTTCAAAAAAGACACCCTCCCCCATGATTATGGGGATGTTCAGAACGTAGTGCTCTACTAGGGTGGTGTGTTTATATAAATAAAAAAATAGATACATATATGATAACCACATTTCAAGAACATCATATGTCTTGAAAAAAATCACTAAAAACCCAATGAAATTCACATTTTTCTACCACATCTAATATTCACACACCACACAACACACCTAAGCCCATTTCAGGTTTTCAAGAAAATTTTCCATTTATACATTTCTATTCATTCTTAAACAGTTCATTTATCAAAACCATCAGTACTGGGGATCTACTAAACACATTACACAACAAGCATCATGATAAAGACCATCTCAAAAGGTGAAAATACAATTAACTAAAGTACTTTCACATTAATATATGTGTGATACCCATTCATGATCGGTTTAAATCCAGACATAAGGAATGAAATCTTTATGATGCCTATGGAGAAACTCCGAGTAAACCAACCAAATCAACTGCTACCATTGTTATTCAAAATCATCAGGCTCAATTCATCTTCCAACCAAAAAAAATTCAATACAGAATCCCATCATGTCATATATAACCACACAACATTCTCATAGACTCATTAAACCAAAAAACAGTTATTCATCATCAATGCACCACCCAAGTTCATCAATTCGACAATCAACCCACAATAGACACTTGTGCTCACCAAATGTAGCACCACAAAACCAAGAAATCCCACCTGCGAAAAGATGGAAAATTCATATCCCATCCATCATGAACACACAACAACAACCATCCCACAAAACACATTACCCCACATATCAATGCACAACAATATTCCCAGATTCTAAAATCACCCCTTGATTAATTTCACATCATAATTCAAGGGTAATCTCATATATAAGGAAAATCTTGGGGGCATCTGTTCATTATCCAAGTGTATGTACATAACAAATTTCCATTTTCAAGTGTTTAACAAGGGCCAACCAACATGAAACATATTTTCTACCCACTAAAGTACCACCAACAGGAATAATTTTTTGAATGTGGTTTAGCATGTATAATTTCACATTATCAAAACATGTTCAAGGTTATAAAATTATGAAGACAACCCCATTAACCCTTTTAATTCAATTATATAGTTCTTTATATTTGATTAAGACGTAATAATCATAATACAAGGGTAAAGAAAAGTGAAACCCATGATGAATTATTCATAGATAAATTGAGAAAATAGAGTCACTACCTCAGATAATATTTCTGATTCATCCTTTCACTATAGGGTGAAGAATAAATGTCCCTGAGCAATGACAGAAATGATAGAAAAATGATTCAATCAATTTTGAATCAAATATTCATCAAAATTATTCCAAGATGTACATCCTAAGTCCACCTGAACTCCATTAATGAACTCTAGGGAATGAAAAAGATAACATAGATAAAAAGGAGTAGAAAAAATACCATGGGTTGATAACTGATCACCTACAAACAACCACCTGATTTGATTGGTGAAGGAGGGGGAGTGGGGCTTCAAGACCTCCTTAGGGAAACTAGGGATAATATGGATCAAAAGTAAAATAGATAAATTACCAAATAAAAAAAATGTGGGGCTGAACAAAACAATAAAATAATACTAGGTCGTGGTATTACATAAAGTTTAATACCCTTTCACATCATGTAACCCTTTGAACTGTACCTCCATTTGAAAACCACATCACCTCTATGATTATTATTATTTTTTAGTCCTTGAATCCCCTCACATTGTGAACCCTCCCAAAAAAATTGTGAACCCTTGATTCATGTTGTGTAATCTCATTACATACTCCGTAATCCCTTAAAATACATCCTTTAGCATCTGAACCTCTCCAAACATCCTCCAATCATCTATATAATCCAGAACTCCCAATGTAATGTACTAGGGGAGCACATAACATTACATAAGATACCTATCAAATGATTCACATCCTTGAGAATCAAAAAATCAATCCCTGAAGAATAAAATGTGGGTCTGAGCAACCACCATGTGAGATACCTCTCAAGGTTGTCGCCACAGTTGGAACATTTCTTACAACCAAAAACCTCAACCTAACACCTAAAAACACATCAACACACCCCCAAAATAGATTCTACTAGTCAAAAAACATTCCTTGACCAAAAAAATTAGTGGTTTAACACCACCAAGTCATGATATTATCCACTCTTGGTTAAACTGACTCGCCCAGATAGTTTTAATAACATATCTATTAATGTGCATCTATTGGGAATCTGGTCGTCCCTTTCTCAAGGATCAGTATATCATCATACACTATACCGCAAATGCCTCAACTCAAAATAAAACAACCTATCTCATAATATAGGGTTTCAATATTACATCAAAATAAATATAGAATAGGAAAATATCAAAAACAAATGTGTGAACTAAGAATAAATATGTGCTTCTCGCTCCCATGAATTCTCCTCCAGGCCACAATGCCTTGACATCACCAGAACCAATGTAATGGTCTTCCCATGAAACAACTTCTCCTAATTATCTTGGATCTCTACTAAACACTCCATCATCATCATTATTCTATATTTATAAAATATGGGAGATAAAATAGGGGATAGAATAAGTGAAACGACCTAGGGGACCTGAAATAATGAAGACTGAGGGCATCCCCAATAATAAGAACTACACCCTCAGGTTTCATCCTCAATATCCAAATCTCACCTATCAATGATGTGTGATTCATCGTGTAGATACAAATGAATCTCATAGATGTGAAATAAATTGTGGATCCTCTCTAATAGTGTTGGTAGTGCCAACTACTGTGCCACATCACCAACTTGTCCAAACACCTCAAAGGGTCCGATGATCCAAGGAGAAAGCTTACTCCATCTACCAAAACATTGTTCTTCACATCCATGGGAATCCTTAAACACCATGTGGTCCCCAACCTCAAACTCTATGGACCCCCTCTTGTGATTGGCATACATCTTATACATGTCTTCTGCTACTTTAATTCTCTCATGATCATGCTAAACATTTTCTGTTGAGCTATAAACTACCTCCAGACCATGAATAGTTTTCTATGCATCCTCTAGAAACATGATCACTGAACAGTATACCTTTTAAGTAGAGGGATGTTTTCTAGAACTGCTTGAACCAAAAAAATCATGGTCTTTTCTAGTCAGATATGTCAATGGGGATTCAAATAAAGGTAAATAGGGCACGAATATTAGGCAATGGACTTATATAGTAAGAACACATTGAACCATTAACACATTTATGAGTTCTTTCCAAGACTAAAATTCCCCGTCCTTCGATTTTTTCATTGATACACATTGTGGGGACACCACATGCCCATGGATGTGCCCCTAAAAGACGTATATGGGTGGTCACCCTCATTCACACTCAACAAATGACAATCATACAATCTATAGATCATAGAGAATTGATTTCCTCTATCAAATGACCGAAAATATCATTAACCTTGGGAGAGAGTAACTGTTCTTGAATGCTTCGTGATTCAACCTCTGGTAGTCTATACCCATCCTCTGACCACCATAAGGATTGTTTGCAAACAATAATGGAGAACCTCCATGGAGACACACTATGCAATATAAAGTCTTTCTTCCTCAATTAATTTGTCCGAATCTGCAGTTCCCACAATTTAGAATGTTCCATTTGATTAGGATCCATTTAAATCTGGAAAGCACCGTGCTACAAACCTATCGTCATATCCATGTCACTTCGAGGGGGTAGAGTCCCAACCTCCTAGAGGAATACATCCATGAAATCAATAACAATGCTCAAACCCTCTAATATCATATAATATACTATTTCCACTGATATCTCTTCCAATAATGAATGAGGACTCTCCACATTCCAAATTTCCATCTAATTACATTTCCTTCCAACGAATTCCACACACTTATCATCCAAGTCTAAAAATGACTCTCCTCTGAAATTAGTCTTTATTATCTTCTAGAAAATTCAACTATTAGATGATAAGGAAGATTTCATATGGTTTCCCATATAGATTGAAAATATCCCCAAGTGACTGATGCATCCAAATAATCATTATATATCATTAAAAACATAAAACATGCTTGTCTGACCCCCGAATGGAGTACTCAAAACCTTGGGAATGGAATGTTTCTCTATGACTAGTCGCAAAGAATGTTCTAGAAAAGGTTAAAAAATAGTGATAATCAGTTGAATCAGACAAAATAGATGAAAGAGTACTAATCAAACTTATTTTACCTCCAATGATATATGTCCATACTAGAAAGGATACCTCTACAACATGCAACTAACCATGTGAATCACATCATCCCCTCTTCTCATGACTACCACTAGGGCCATTCCTTGGTCAAGGTACCTAATGAAAAACTTGAGGTCATCCTCCCCCTACTCTTCCACCCCTCGGTGGAGTAGGAGTATACTGTTTGTATGACAAAAATTGTCTAGACAGTTACTGATACTTATATAGGAAATGAACCTACAAACCTCCTACATAATGAGCTGAAATGGTCTTCAGTATTTGACACTAAACATGGTAACATTCTCCACATTTGAAACAAAAATGTACAAACATCACAAGAAAATAACAACGACCTGAATGAAAAAATGGGAATTACTATGGTCAACTCCCTATCAGCCGAAACCTAGAAGGCACTCGTGCTCGAGGCCTACTGCTAGTAGCCCTAAACATAAAATTACCCTTCCAGATCCCCTCTCAAGGTAGAAATACATATATGTAAATCATATAAACAACATATTAATTATTATGGACATCCATGTATGTTAGTATTGTTAATGGAGTGACCACATACTGAAGAAAATGACGCAGTGCCTCCTATAGACGCCTTGAATGAGATTTCTCTTTTGAAAAGAGATTCTAAGATAACAAAAGGAAGTCATTGATCCTGATCCCCATATCTCATATCTCCATTCTCCCATTTTGGAGGGATAATAACTTTTTTCACATCTCAACCTACTTGTTCGATGAATATAATTCAGCTGCGAAGTCAATCTCGATGTTGACTCACATGACATCATCCTCCTTCCTATCCCTTAAGAACCATATCCACCATGGATGTGCAGCTCCCCACATCTAGCTCACTACCAAGGGAACCAAATACTCTATCAGAGACTACATAAAGTTTTAGGTGATCACCAAATCCAATATCCAAATCTTAGTCTCTTTTTCTGAAATGATTTCCTATTTCATTATTGTGTCTTACTACTGGAAAACATGTAGCATTTTATTCCACTAATCAACCTCCACTACTAAATCTACCCTTCATCAGTATACCGCACCAGCCTGTTGAGAATCAACTACATGAAATACACACAAATGATGACCAGGTTCAACAGTTCAAAAGAAAATACCTAACTATTAATCCAGAGTTGTGTGAAATTTTATATAAAATTAATTTTAAATAATAATTTATTAAAATTCCCCAAAACTCAAATAGAAAAAAAGTTATTATGATTTATGTACCTTTCCTAGGGCCTATACCCTACAAAAGGTTAGACTGAAATTGTCATTTAGTAGATGCAGAGTCCTTTCATCTGAAAATGGGGGGCCCTAAAATCCAATTTCCTAACCAGTCTTCCCTGGACAATGTCAGGCACCATGATCATCTGACCTTGTTTCTCTACCAATACATGAAATCCTTAATGTGCCTAACATGAATTAACCCCTATATCTCAACTATAATCATTTATAACATTCTATCATTACCCCTCCCTCCTAGTATACCCCTCCTAGGATAAAAATGAACAAAGGGTGATGACGACCACTGAGTCCTACCTACAGTAGGCCCTAGTTTTGGGACGAGAAACATTGAATTAAAATCTCACAAATCAGAGGCATTACACATTTTATAAGAATAAATATTATTAGATAATATGGTTCATTGAAAAAAACATAAGAACTATATAGATAATAAATCTAAAATGCAACCCAAATGCATGTTTAAAAACAAGAAAACTATAAATACATTAAAACACTATAGTAGAAAACCAAAAAAGAGCTATGAAATAACTAGAAACTGTCATGATCTGAGCTAGTAGGTTCCATCACATTCTGAAAAGTCCTACTAGAAACCTAAACATAATTTTTATATACATAGGATGAAAATACATGAATACACATTAGGAAAAACAAAAATTCTATCATGTATAAGTGGGAAAATTATACTACTTCCCCTAAGAAAAATAATAGAAACCAACAAAACCTAATGAAGAATACTGACCAACCCAACCTCACAAATGAATGGTCTCCAAATAACACTTGTCATGTAACATAATATAAAAATAAAATCAATATTTGGGTAACCCACACCGCATTACCACTGGTGAACTTCTCATACCCGAATGATGAATTTCCTCTCACTACAACACTCTTCCACAATCCCCATGTCGCATCCCACTTGTACAATCATGGGCCTCAAATCCAATCCCACAACCGTGGAATATAAAACACACCACATCCCGCCAGAATAAATATGTGCCACAACCATATTCTCATCACATGTTTCTCATAAATACCTAGTCCACAACCACAATGACATCCCTAATACACCTATGAAAATAGAATACATCTCATCTCAAAAACTCATGGGAATGAATAACTCTCTGACATACACAAGGGCCTCACAAACCACACCAAAACATGCTCGAAGGATCTTGAAATACCAAAAAATCGAAGAACGAGAAGGGAAGAGAAATTAACCAGCCAACCATCCTCCCATTAGGATGTTGTGAAAAGACACCCTCCCCAATAATGAAGGGTGTGTTTGGAATATAGTTCTCAACTAGGGTGGCATGAAAATTGAAATCAAAATGAAATACAAATTGATACATATATAATACCAACCACTAAAAAACCACCAATGGATTCAAAAATTAACTAATCAATCCATGTCTATCCCATTTTTCTGTAGTGTCTAGAATAAAGACAACACACAAAAACCATAATCCCATTTCATGTTTTCCAACCAATTTTCCATTTAACAGTTTCTATTTTTTTTAAATAGTTCATTTAACAAAACCATCTCTATTAGAAAACTACAGAACAAAATCCATAAAAATAAACACTACGAAGGTCATATCATAAGGATAAATCCAATAAACTAATGTATATTCACATTACACTATATTGTGAACACATTATTAATGTGTTGACCTCTAGACATAGGGAAATATTTCTGCATGCAATCCATGTTTAAAATAATAGTAATCCACCCATATAATCCACTACCATCATTCCATAAACAAATCAAGCTCAATTCATGTTACAACCAAATAAAAACACAAAACACAACACCATATGTTCACACATCACCACAATACGGTCATGCAGCATCACTGCACTGCGCAACAGTCTTATAGACTCGATACACCACACATGCTCATCAATTCCACAATCAACCCAAAACACACACCTGTGATCCAAAAATGTACCACCACATAACCAAAAAACCCACATGAAACAATAAAACCACTTCATATTCCATATATACAGCGAAAACAACTGCATCCATCCCACACAACACATTACCCCACATATCGAAGTAAAACAGAAATTTCAAATTTAATAGGCACCCCTTGATCTATTTCACTTCATAATTCATATTTTATCAGATAAAAATGAAAACTTATGGGAAATCCGTTAATTAGACAGGTGTTTGAATTTTACTTATTTCTATTTTCAATTTTTCATCACGAGATAACATACATGATACTTGATTATTGGTCATGCAAGGAACACCAATGACCCAGATTTTCAGCAGAGCATTTATCCCAAACAATTTCGCAATATCATAAAGAGGTCAAGAGAATAAAAAATGCTAATAAACCCCATTACCCCTTTAAATTCAATTATCCAGTTATTTATCATTTATTAATTTGACACAACTATAATTCAAGGGTAAATAATGTAAAACCCCTCCACTATGATCCACAAACTAAGAGATATACGAGAATCCCTACCTTGAAAAATATTTATCATTCATTCGTGCACTATATGGTGATGAAGAAAAGTCCCCACGTGATGATCACACTGCTAAAAATAGAAATCATCATATTCAAAACCAAAGGGTTATCAAAACACTATGCAAACATTCCATCTACATAAAACATAACCACATCAATGAACTTCAGGGAATGAAAAAGACGACCCAAATGAAAAGGACTGGAAAAAATACCTCGAATCAATAATGGACCACCATTGAACAACCACTATATTCGATTGAACAAAGAGGAAGGAGTGGGGGAAGATGACCTCATCATTGTGTACAAGTTTATTTTGAAAAGAAAGGAAAAAAGAGAAACTACATAAGGAAATAAGTTGTTTAGCCGAACCAAATATTATAATAAAACTGTACTGTGGTACAACACAATGTGTAATACCATTTCATGTCATGTAACACTTTGAGGTCCAGTTACACCAAAAACCCTTCCATCAATCAGATTTATTTTATTTTTTATAGATAGAATCACCTCACACCTTGAACCCTCTAAGAAAAACAATGAAACCAAGATTCACATCATGTAATGTCATTAAACAACATGTAATCCACCCACTTATATCCTTTTTCATCTAAGACTCTCCAAACATCCTTCAATCATATCCATCCTCTATAACCCTCAATTTAATAGTCCTGGGGAACATAGATCGTTATAACTAAAAGAGAATATTATTTCAACATAGTGTTTTAAAAGTAATCTAAAACCCCAGGACTGGATGTTATGATAGATCATTTATATTGAAAAAAATTCAGTATATATAAAATGATCAACTAACCCAATAATAATAATATATTTATATTTAAAAAAAATTAAATATATTATCATTACATAATAAAAAGTTTCATGTTATATGATTTATATTATTAAAAAAAATAAGTAAAAATTTATTTATGTGAAAAGAAAAGTCAAATAATCCATGATTAATAAGAATTCTTAAAATTCATATATTATATATATATATATATAAGATAAAAGATCACAAAAATCCGCTAGCATTGCCATAGGGAACACCAATTTCATATCAAAATGTATTCAACCCATATTGTACCACTATGAATGTGATACATTATATTGTACCACATTGTCAATACTATAACTAATTCATATCTAAAATAGGTGTTCTCAAGTCATTTTTTTATTATTATCAAAAATTTAATATAAAATCCAAACGATTTATTTTATAATCCACATATAATTTGGATGATAGGGTGATGTTCGATACTATCATCATTATGTAAAAAATAATTTTTTGTGTCCCAAAATATAGTTTAATATATTCATTTATCATATTAAAGAAGATTTTAATGTGATTTTCTATTGTATTTATAGGGAGGGTAACATAATTCATTATCATTCCTACCTGGTTGTAATTGTAGTATGTTATTATCTTTAAAATAATTTATAAAGAATCTTTTGTCATAATCTAAAGTAGTGTAACATAATACATTATCATCCTCATATGAAGGTTAGTATACCCTTCCATTATTTTCATTATGATGTTATTATACTTGTATATAATTATATTGTTGAACGATTTATACAATATTATCATCCTACATGAGAGGTTGATATCCAATTAATTATATAAAGTATTCAATGAATTCTCATAATTACAAACAGATTAATTAATAGTGTTTTCATCATCATGATAATATAAATATACATAATATATTCAAATGATATCACCATATAGTTAGAATTAATGTGAAGGAAATATTACTATTTGTTATCGTAAACAAGAAATTTTCTAATAAAAAATGCAGATCCTTATTTAATAGAAATAACTATCGAATAATAAGTATTTATAGTGAAATTAATTCTTAAACTAATAATATTCATGAAACATACACAAGAATAGATATAAAGAAGGTTTTGAAATAGAATCATCTTATAATGGTCATTATTATCCATAATCATAGTAAAATTATTTCTTACATTAAATTTTTATATCCTGGATTTTTCTTTGAATTTTATCATATCATAAATTATTATAATGTATCATAACATATGAAATGGAATTATATCATACTACATATAATTAATAATATAAATTCCTACTAATATAGTAATGTGTTATTATTATCCTTATTTTATTCACTCTAATATATATTGTAACTCCCAAATTGTTTTTCACTCATGGTGTTTGCTTAAACATAATAAATCTCATAAATTAATTTTAGAATAAGTTTTGTTTAATTTAACTCACATCACATGAACAACATAATACAATTTAATGTACCATTTAATTTAATTTAATAGTAATATTTTAATAATTATAAATTTAAATGGAATTTATTTTATCATATAATACATATTACTGGTTTTTAGTTGATAAATTGATGAATTAATATTGAAGTAACTAAAAATTCACAACTATAAATCATGTAAATATTATATAAATACTATAAATTATTATATAATTCATCTGTATCATGTGAAATCATATTCAGAAATGAATTAAGACACCACAAAACAAGACGAAAATTTTTTATGACCACTGTTTATTACAGATTAATTATCTAACAAAATAAGAGATGTATTTTATCATTTCAAAAATTATCCATGAAAAACCCAAAAACTATATTAAATCATAATATCTCACTAAAATCAAAATTAAAAGAAAATATTTAATACATATATATGTACAAATAATTTAAAATAATGGTTGAGAGGAAATATATAATTTCCTATATTTTAATTTCATTATATATTGAGATGATAAAAACCTCACTAAAAATACAAATAATTTTATATGTAACTAATCAAAAAAATAAATCATATGGTAAAAAT
The DNA here is from genome assembly GCA_963277665.1 of Viscum album. Lineage (NCBI taxonomy): Eukaryota > Viridiplantae > Streptophyta > Magnoliopsida > Santalales > Viscaceae > Viscum > Viscum album. The sequence goes on from OY728122.1 coordinate 1,188,059,800, forward strand.
TAAATATTGGAAAACCAATATATCACACTGTTGAAAAAAAATTCAAACCATATTGATATTATCAACCATACTTCCAAAAAAATGTAGACTCTAAACGGTTTGAAAATAATTTTCCCCAAATTATAAAGGAGATCTAGAGAATTTTATGTTGATAGAAAACCAAAAGAAAATTAAAAAACCAAAATTACCAAATGGGTCACTATTGATTGGTTTGATGATTTGATTAGTCACCGAAATTTACTCATGTTCTTTATTATATTTGATTATTATTATTCCTAAATGATATTTGAATCAATCCCCAATCACTCTAACATTTAATTTATTTTGAGTGTAATTATGGGGGATAAAAAATAATAATCATTTAATATAAAAAATAATTCATATAATTATCACATTTTAACCCTTTATTCTATTAATTTCCAATATTTTTGTGTTCCAAGATTTCCAATGAGTTTCTACAACTTCATGTTAATATTCTATAATATCTATTTTTTATTTATTTGACATATTTTTTTTAACATTGTTTGGGGAAAACCATGTGATTACACTTACATGTAAACTTTTTCAACATAATATTCATATTTGATGGTTCAGTTTTCATTGGTTGGGAATGTTAGGGTCTAAACCCAATGATTTTAAGTTAATATTATCTATCAAATTTGGGTGTATGGTTACTAAAGGATGTCAAACACTAAATTTGTCAAAATCATGACACATGAATGTGGGGTGAATGTAATTCATAGAAGATATATTTAGCATGGTTGGTCCCTTGTTTTTTATATATAATAAAAAAATCTGAAGTCAACCTATAAACGTAATATTTTGAATTTACAATTTATCCCATTTTTTAACCCCTATTCTCCCACTCTTCCACCCAATCATCTCATTAAACCTATATTCCCCTCGTCTCTTCATTATCCTCTCTTTCATAGTGATTAATTTTGATTTCTATGCCTGTGGAGGATAAAATCTCAAGGTAATCTCAAATAGAATTTATTTTCACATATTTAATACTTTTTCATCATGATAATTTTCATATGTGTGATCAAAATTCTAATGTTATAGGAAAGTTGATTTTATACTTCAGATATCATATATTTATGGTTTGATTTTTTTAGTATGAATTATTATTTTCACCAAATGCTGAATTAATTCATCAAATATAACATTGATGATAATATGGTATGATTTCCCAATTTTTTATTTTTATATAATTGAAAATTGATTTATTGATTATTAAAATTATCATTTGGGATATAAAATGGTAATGTAGAATAAGTTTTAGGATATTTTTCTAATTAAAAAAATGTATTTCTATGTTTTCATTGAATGAAATGGTGTTTCCCATTATAAATACATATATCAGATTTTCATTATTTAGACGTAAATTATGGATGATATATAATACTCTTGAATAGAATTTATTAATTAGTTCAGTATGTTAAGTGGTGTTTTTTCCATCAAACCAGGTTTTTTACGATTCTTCAAAATATCATTGTTTGATTGGTTCTATAATATAGATATTATAAGATGATTTCTAAAGAGTGTTTTGTTGACCTAGTTTCAATTTTTAATGAGTATTTTAATTATGAAAAAATTCAGGGAGTGTGACCCAAGTATTCATTGAATTCAAATAGATGAGAATATAGATTTTAAAGTACTTGTTTTTTATTATTCATATTTTTTTGTGTATGGGGGTATTCTAGAGGAATATTCCTTGGGGTTTCATTATAATTATTCTTTATATGTATATAAAAATATTCATATATTCAAAAAAATTTATATAAAACAATTTTTGAAATCATATGAACCAAGTGTTTTTTCAACTAATTGTTTAGAACACATGGTGAAACAATTTTTTAATATGATTTGGAATGTTAACTCTAGTATGGATATACCATAAATTTGGGATTTTCCCCTATGTTTGTCTAGGTAGGGTATGACCCTTGATTACGGTAGTGTTATTTCACTAAGAAAAATAATATTATAGATCTTTTTTATAATGTTATAGATTCCCCCCATCAACTCCTATGTATTATTATAATGACTAGTACATGGATTTATTATATAGGGTATATTTGGTTTAAATTTTGTGAAACATAGTTATTGGATAGAATACCCTCTTTTACAATCTTATTATTAAAATAATTATTTGTGACGATAATTTTTGAATAATTAATGTAACTGTATTTTCCATATAAACGAATGGATTATGTTTTTAGGAAGTTCTAAATATTTATCCAACAACTCCAAAATATTGGAGTTTTATATTAATTCATAACTCTACATTAATAATTATTTTTTTTTAAATGAAACTATTTAAAATGAATTATGGTAAAAAGTTTTTGTTATATTTGAAACTATATGTGATAGACCAGCATTTTTAAATTTTTATTTAAAATAAATAAATTTACATTTTAATTAAAATAAATTTTTTGATTATTTTTATCCCAAACTATAGAGTCACATATTCACACCTATCTACATTTCAATTTTACATTCATCATATAGTCTCTCTTGGAGAAATCACAGTATTGAGATAGGATATTGAATCATGGACTAACATAGATATGATGTTTAGTGTACTTGTTTTCATATTGTCTTCCCCTTAGTTGGGATGAACCCTAATGTATATGATCCAGGTATTATTTGTGTATATTATTTTTGTATGATCATTCTTCATTTTTTTATTCTCTATTTTATCATATAATAGTTAATAAAATAATTTTAATTTTATCCATTACCTCTAATATACGAATTGGTCGAAATAAAAGGATTGGTTTCTTAAATGTAATTGTATCATGAGGATTCAAGTGGATATAAAGTTATGAAACCTCTTTTCCTTTGGCAATATGAATCTTAAAAAAGGGGTGAATTGCACTTTTTGTAGAGAATTATAACATTATGGAATAATGTGTGAGTCTGGGAAAATATTCTATCATAGTTTATGTCATGATTTCATAAGGGCAGAATCCTGGTAAATGTTCACGATAATAGAAATATAATTACAGAAATATAGGGATTTTATGAGTTGAAGATGACACCTACGGGTAATGGATTATATCAATTTTTCTTACCTTAATATGAATGCAAGATCTATGATTGAAATTTATGATTGGCCACATTAAATCCAAGATTTCACATGATTCGAGATTGGGATTAGAATTCTAACCACAACAATGTCAATAACACTCATTACAATGATTGGATTCATGTATGAAAAATAAACTCACTTTATTAGAATCCTCCAGTTCTTTTGGATATTACATCTTCTATTGGTAATCCAATAATACTCAATATGAAAATGGATAACCAATGCTTCAGTCACAAATCAGGGATCCTTGTGGATGATTATATGTCTTGTACACTATTTGAGGTGGGTTTTTAACTACAATAGTTGATAGTATCAATCAAAACATCTTTTATGGGGGAAAACAAAAATTTTGTGTGGAATGTTAGTTTTTTTTTCACATTTTCTCGGATTGTGATAGGAAAAAGTGGAGTATTTTTTGTAAGATTAGGGGGAATGATGATGCCACAAGCAAGATGAAGGTTAGGAGGAATGAAGTTCCTCTACCTACGAATATGGCCTCTAACTATGGTCCATAAAATGGGAAAACTACAAAACCATTCCATGATGTTAGAAATATGGATGGTAATCTGATTTCTCTCAATGAACCTGTCCCTCCACTAATGGATGTGACATTGGATTTCATGGGGCCTTCTGATGTTACATTTTCTTTTTTTTAATTAAATATAATCATGGACACCCCCCAATATTTTATTGATATTATCTATCATGGGGCTTTTATCACTGAACAAGACAATATGGTTGATGTAGAACTGATGGTTCTTGCTTTGGAACGTGAGAAGGGTCCTGTTATGGATTATTTTATGGATGTTATTGGAGGTACACACTATTAATTACCTAAATAGGATGATCATACTAGGTAGATTACAATATATTTTGGCTATCCTAATACATTTTAACATGGAAATGTTTTCCCACCTGCTGTTACGGCCTCATAGGATGCTTCAACTAAATAAGCCATTAGATTTGGGGTCCTTCCCATACCTCACCACACATATTATTAAAATAGATGGTCTGGGTCTTCATCAAATTATATTGTTGGCTATTCAAATAGATTAAGTGGATAGTGGTCATATTCATGGCCCATTATCATAGGTTCCAGCTACTAAATCTCAAGGATGATGCTACCTAAAAGAATCAGTCTTTGTTTGGTTGAATCATCTATCAAATTTAAAATGTTAAATCTTGTATCATCAGATTAAGGTAATGAGTCATAAACCCCATATGAAACAAACTCCACTGATTTTTACCAAGAGGATGATGCATCGGGGGAAGAAGAGGGAAGTAATGACTATATGAATTTTTCTATTGATAAGAAATCAAGTTATTAAGGGCATGTGACTAGCTTCATATCCCTTAAACAGTGATGCTCATCTTCTATAATTACCAGTGGCATGGGAACCCTTTGATGGTCAGATCCCATAGGAACTTTTCCATGACAACTAACCACTGATCAATGGTCTTGCTAAACTAGGAAGGAAATTTTATAATTGGAAAACATCCATATGGAGTTCCTTATTATAATAATTTGTTGGGAGCACTAAACATAAATGTGTAATGGAATCTGTGTGGTTACATAATCATGATAGTGTTGTTATCAACTCCAGCATCAATGATCATCAGTGTATTACTATATCTTTTAGTTTCAGTGATATTATTACCTCTAAAACATTCATGTATTCCTTCAATATGAATATAATAAGGAGATATCATTGAAGAGATCTTGAAGACCAGTCATTAATTATAAGTAATAATTAGATTATATATGGTGATTTTATTTCCATTATTTTAAGATGAATGAGAAAACTAACAGCAACATCTGCAAAATTCCCACCAGTGATTTTTCCAATGTATTGATAAATGTTTCCTGATTGTGGTTCCAAATGTAGATGATGATTATAGATGGAGTAGACACATGATTAATGGGATGAATTCAAGTAAAAGTGACATATTTTTATAAAAAAATATGATAGGATTAGTTCAATTTATATAGATTGTCTCATCCATCTAAAGGATCATTCTGATCATTTCCAATTGATATATGATATTTGTTTCTAGAATAAGAGGTCACCATCCTAAAATTTAGAATTAAAAATGCACATCTTTTGGGGAATGCATAGAGAGATATTTTCATGGAATCATATAACAAAATTGTTTTGGGAAGTCATAAGCACATTTTTTCTAGAAAGAAGATGGTTGTTAAAATGAGATGGTTTTCAATAAATAGTATCCTTCTCTCCCATAAGGTATTTTGGGGATACATATAGGGATTATGAATGATTAAAATATATTTATGGAAGTTATTTATAATTATTTATCTGTTCTTCTAAATTTGAGGTATCTTATTTTATAATGGGTGAGAAAGATACTGGTGGCTTGATCCATTATTGGATACTACTGATTCTGGGGTTAATGAATGATAATGTTGATGGGGTAGCATCAGGTGCATGTGGTCTCTCAGTCTATATTAGAATCCTTCATACCCATCAGGGCCTTGTTAATGGTAGTTTTTATCACTTTATTGGAAATTAATATACTATTGAATCTGAAATATCACCAATGATCATGGAGATTATATATGCTGTCCATTTTTTATTGTGCGTTTTGGTTCGAATCAAAATCAATTGTTTTTGAAAAAAATTATAAATGGTCATTCTCATAATGTACCATATAGAATTTTGTACTCATGGATTGAATGTATTTATAATTCTAAGAATTTATACCTTAAAGTAACTCATTCCTATATGGAGGTAAATTAGGTTGACGATGCTCTTTTTAAGAGGGCTATTTTTTGGAGTGTAGTTAGAGATGGTCTTTTATGTTACTAGATTTTTTTTGATTTGGTTGAGTCTAACTCCCATGGTGACTATCATTCCCTCATTATTAAAGATACTCTGTAATGTCACTTTGTACTTTTATTTTTTAAAAACATTTCTTTGGATTAGGTTCGCCGGAATCAGGAATTTTTTGAAAAAACCTCTAGGGAAGAGAAAACATATACCAATAAAATATTTAGACATACCATCCTTATTAGAACATGATTTTTGAGTTTTTGTATCTTAATTATCGTTTTCCCTTATATGAATAAATACCATCTGATATTTGAATAGGTTCTTGAATCATCTAATTTGATATGGAATGGACCATTATATGGAGATATTAAAATGGATATTGTTTAGTATATACAAATAGTGTATTTCAATTCATTTCAACATAATATTTTTAAAACAACACAACTCATTCCCATTATGCATTGTGTATTCCATCAAAAAGTGGGGTATCAACACTAATATGTGGAACTAATGGCCATGAATATGGGTCCCCAAGGATCGTGAATGATACCTCCACCACCCATATGAAACTAAGGGAGATAGTGCAATAAATATGAGGTCCATATAAAGAAAAATGATATATTTTTAGGATAATATATCATGTAATATTATTGAAGGATGAAACCCTTGTGTCAGGTTTATTCTTGATATGTAAGAGAAGGATCTAGTTTTTATGAATGTGAGATTATCAAGAATATTGAAATTGATCTATGTCCTTACATTAATCTTTCATAACCATTTTTAGTGTGTTATTTTATGGGTGTATAATAGATTCTGGAATCACCACAAGTTGGGAGTTTTTCTAGTATTCCAATTATTTCAAACACTATCCCACACATCATGGAAAGTGAGAAACCATCAATTTTTTGTTCTTTATATACTAAATTAAGAGAAAATATATGAAATTTCTGTTATCAAGATATCATATGAAAAATTTAAATGTGTTTTCATATAATTTTTCTTACAGTAATTTTCTACTCTAGATTTGGATAATGTGTTCCACGCAACCAATGAGATTCAAATTTGGGTGGTCTTACCTAGTGTAGGGACTCCATAGAATGTAATTTATTTAAATTTTTCAAATAAAAAACCATTCTATATTCATTGATGACGTGATCAAGGGAAAATTATTCAATATATCAATTAGAATAATTTTCTATCAAAACCACATAAACAAATAGTTCCTTATTTTCATTTTACTATTTATTATTAGATCCCAAAATCAAAGAAATATTGTCTAGATTGTTTAATTGTGTTTTACATTTTTAAGGGGAAAATTGGATTTGAACTAAGGGTACATGATTTGTTAATATGGTTTAGAAAACCTTGTGTAGCTCGAGTATAAGGTTCATAATAAAAGACAATGAAAACATTACAACTGACTAATTGTTCACTAAAACCAATATTTGAGCCATATAGAGAAACATGTTACTCTTATGTAAATGTATATTATATATTCTATGTTTATATATTTTCATTATTTTATATTATATTTTTTATAATGGATTTTATGGTTAATTAGATATTGAGATTTTTAATATATCTAAAGATACATTTCAAATTTTTTGGATTCAATTTATTATTTGAATATATTGATTGTTGTTTTTAATGGAATAGAATTATGATCATTAATTAATTAAGATTATTTATGATAGAAAATGGTTTATACTAGTGATATTATTAATATTTATATTTTAAAAGTATATCTATGGTAGTTTAAAATGAACACAATATATACAAATGGATAAATGGTATTATAATGGTATTTGGGGAAAATTCATAATCATCATTTTATTATTGTTTTGATATTTTAAATACATGGATTTAATTTTTTTTAAATAGGATATATATTGTAATTTCAATTTAATTTAACTAGATATCATTTTTTATGAACTATTTTATATATTGGTATTTAAAATATTCTGGTTTTTTTTAATTGGTTGTTTATTTTATTATATTTAGGTTCTTGTCTTTGAGAGTACACAAAAATAAAGTCTCTATAGATATATATAACAACATAGTGTCTATAAACTATGAGTCCATAGTTAAATTATATTATTGATATATATTAAATGAATTATTGAAATATCCAATCACATAATAGTATTATAATTATATATATATATCAATAATTACACTTGAGATAATAAAATATATGAAAAAACTCTAAGAGATAATTATTTCTTATTATATAATATCACATAAAATAAAACATTTTTTTTCTTCATGGGTTGTAAGGAAGAGGAAAACCAAATAATATAGATCATTTATTTACCTTAGAGAGTTGCATAGAGGGAAAAATATCCCAATTTATTAAGGATACTAATAGTAGGATAAAAATAAATAAATGGAAAAAATTCAAACTAAACTGAGTGAATATTACAAAAATGTAAATAAATGAAGACATGTATAATAATTACTAAATAAATATTTATGAAATACATAATTACTTATATCATAAACATATTACATGGAATTTTTCTAAGACATGATTCATAACTGGGTGAGACATGATCCAATACCCGAGAAATATTTCCTAATGTGACCTAATAATGCATCAAGTGGCTATCTAGGTTGGGTAATAAAGATTCCCAATTAAGTTCAATGCATTGAACATATGAGTCAACAATAAATTTTTTACCATTTTCTTAAGAACTTTGGAGATAAAAATTGTATTATAGAATAATGTTTGTCTTTATGAATGAAATATGAAAAACATATATTTCCTTTTTTAATAGAATAATATCCATGCCTAGGAAAATATATTTAAAATCAACATAGGAAATTTTTTTTCTAAATGTAATTACATTCAATTTCTAAATAAATAATGATATGTTTTTTGATAGATAAAATGGAAAGATTTAGGTCTTAAAAAGAAACTTTTTGTTCTGTTTAGTAGATTTTAATGATTATTGAGAAATTAAATTGACTTAAAATCCCTTATTATGGTATGTAATAATCATTTGAATTATCCAGATCATATTAAATGTATGTGTATATCAAGATGAGTAGTCATTTTCCTATATATCAGACACCGAGTAATGATTGACATGATTCAAAAAAATTATTTTTAGTGTAATTGTAACATGTTTAATATATTTCATAGGCACACCCACATCCATGAATCTTTAAAGAGATGTATTTTCTAATAAGACACCATATAATTTACATATTTTAATTTATTAATGTATGAAATTTGGATATATTATATAACATTACATTCAAGACACCTTTTAAATATAGATCTTCTAATTTTACATAAAATTCAATGAATAAAAAAATTCATGATATATAAGATAAAATATAAATTATATAGAGAGGTTTTGATAATTCTAAGAGGCCGACGAAGCTCCCGACGAAGCTCGATGAAGGAACCCTAGTTCATGCTTGATGAAGAATTTCCCCCCCTTCCTGGCGGTGGGAAGGGGGTGGATGTTTCGAATTTCTCACCACGGAAGCCCCAAATTCCTTTTGTTCCTTTCTCCAACCCTAATTTCCTCCCGGATTTCCCCACGATTTCTTTAAGCCCGAAGGTTCCTGAACTTCACTTCGGTAATCCCCAGCTTCTGCTTACAGTTTCGGAGTTCTCTGAGGCATCGAGTCACCTTGGTCTAACTCTGGTGGCTCGTTTCATCCATCGACGACCATCTGTTGATGAGTTCGACAGATTTGTGTTTGGAAAATGGGATCTGAATGATCGTGCAGTCGTTGGCCTCTTGGATAGTCGTCACTTCATGATTCTCTTCTCCTCGGAGGAAGACTTGGTTTGCGCATGGTCCAGTGCTCCCAGACGATGCATCGGTTGCAGATTCTTCCTCTTTCGGTGGACATTTGATCTCTGCATGAACCGTGATCCATCCACCGTCCCGATTTGGGAAAGCCTTCCGCATCTGCCTTTACCTTTCCAAAATCCTGTAGTTATACGTATGATTGGGAATATGATAGGACGGTTTTTTTGTACTGATGCTCGCACCTCTTCTATGAGTCATCCCATAAATCCCCAGCTTTGTGTTAAAGTCGATGTTGCGAAACAGCCGGTGGAATGGGTCTGGATTTCGGTGGGTGAGGAGTTTAGGTGGAAGCAGGTTGTGGTATATGAGACCTGGACTGACTTCTGCACAGCTTGTAGCAGTTTGGGCCATTCGGATTCCAGGTGTCAGATTGGGGGCACGCTTAAGAGGTCTGCAGATATGGGGAAGGGCATTGGTAAGGCCCCTGTGAGGGAGAGGTCACCCATTGTTGAGGTTGGAATTGGCTCTGGTATTGCACATGTTATGGTGTCCCGGGGTGATTCAGTTAGGATGAATCTGTCAGGGGCTCATATGAACCCCTTGGTTTCTCATGTGATGAGCAAGCTGAGGCATGACTTGTGTAGGGGGGATGATGCTTCGGGTCCTGCTTCACAGACTGCTCCTACTGTTCGTGATTTGGCTTCAGGTGAAATTGCAGCCGCAGGGAAGAGCCAGAAGGGGCAGGGCATTGGTAAGGCCCCTGAGAGGGAGAGGATGAACAAGCAGAGGCATGACTTGTGTAGGGGGGATGGTGACTCGGGTCCTGCTTCAAAGACTGCTCATATGGTGCCAGATACCGGTGTGGTGAATCATTGCCAGGGAAGTTGCAGTGAGGATCTGGCTATAAATATGCGGGGGCCTGATGCTATGGCAGAATAGGATAAAGGGCATGGGTCTGCTTTTCCTGGGAAGAAATGGAAATCTGTTGGACGCCACGATAGAAGACTTTTGGGACATGGTGGAAATTGCAGTGGCCAGAATACTTCTGATAAGGGTGTGATGGGCACTGTAAATATGGAGAATCAGTTCCAAGAATTGAGCAGGTTAACTAGGGATGAGATGTCACCCTTAGGTGGCAGTGTTGATTTGCAGAATGTGGGACAGGAGTCTGGTGATTTTGATGCTGAACATACATTGGTGGAGCAGCCTCAATGCTTGTCCATTGTTGACACGAACAATCATCTTCAGCAGAACCAGCTTGTGAGATACCCAGAGGTGCAGTACCATGGGAAGTGGGGGGACCTCGATGACAGTGACAAGGAGAATTGTGTGAGCACGGTACGGTTGTCTTACAGCGAGATTGCTCAAGTGGGGAACAAGATGCTGCCGGTGGCCCAAGAAAAGGTGATTGCCCCACCTCGTGGGAGGATGAGGAAGGACTTCGCTCACTTGCCGAAGCCGATGCCGACCAGATCTGCTGTTAGAAGTATGCAGTCTCCTAATGAGTTTCTTGAGCTGGAGAAGCTAAATCTGAGGAGGAAATATGCAAAAGTGCTGAAGCATTATGAGAGTTCAGTATGGGAAACAGCGACAGAGGAAGAGTCTGTCTATCATGGTGACGGTAAGGGGTGTGATTTTGAGGATTTGAGGTGACTTTGTTGTGTCTGTTTTGCTTGTTACTGTTTTTCCTTTATTTTAATAAATGGCCAGGGGATTACCTTTGGCCACACCTTCATGTTATAAATTATATAGATAACATAATGTGAATATGATTCAAAATAAAAATCATATCTCAATAAAATGAATCTTATATATAGGTTACCTTATATCAATTCCTGAATTCTTATAAGGAACATGCATATCAACAGGAAAAAAAATGACAATACTATTCACCTATTTTAAAAAAAAAATTCCTCACCAACTAACCTGGTTACCTTTGAAACCCAATTACTAATTCAGTATTAACATAGCATAAATGGTATTCCTGGTCCCCATGGGTCAGTTATTAGCACAAGGCATCATACAATATTGAATTGGGACAAATTTTCCAGAAAACATAGTGGAAGAAAGTCAATCAAGCCAATTTGAATACAAAATAAACATTTATATAAGTAATGTACTAGTTATCTGCATGGAATTAAATCCCAATTTAATAAAACCAATGTACCAAAACATAGTAAAATAACATATGTCTCTATTGAAACTACACACCAAGTACATGGTTCAACAACAGGATCCACCTCCAAGATATCATTTCCCCCTACTGTAACCAAGAATGAGATTATATAGAAACAACCAAAAAAACCTATATGTTGTGAGTTAAAAATACCACTATGGTCTCACTAAGAATTACATATCATATCTCAACAATATATTAAAATATTTAATGCCTTCAATTTTTAATAAATATGTTTTGAATTTTAATGCATATTTTAAAATAAGGCTATAAAGTCTAGTATATGGAAAATAAATTATGAATAGAAATTAAATTTCATAGAATATTTCTAAAACATTTATTAAATAAAACAATAATATAATATATTCTATATAAATTTAGTTATCATGTAATTATTTTTACAACATTGGAGTACATTTATATCTTTCATAAAATCAAGGGAGCAATATAGTCATCTTCCAAATTGGAATGAATGATTTAGTATATATGAATATGAGTTGTATAAGTGATAAAAAAAATAAGTGTATACACATGTCCCTATGACACTGGCCCAAGGTGACTTGTCAACATCCCATCAGGGATGGGACCTTCTGCCAATATATTTTGGAATGTTTTATAAGCATAGAGTCTTCCCAAATAAATTACAAACTACCTAATGATTGCATGTTCTCTTACATAATAAATGTTGGGAAATTTAGTTTATGACTATTTGAAGGAAAATTAGATCCCATTCAACATGTTCCAATTCCAATCTTCCATTTAAATCCAAGATAGTCGTTAATAATAAATAATTATATTTAACAAGATACAACCAAATGGATTTTATAAAAACATTATAATCCATTTTTCACATGATTGAAATCAATTCAAAACCACTTCCATTAGTTTTACAATCCATTTCAAAAATTAAATTCAAAAATTTAAATAAAATATCATCCATCAAATAGAAAATTTAAATTTAACAGTATAAACAAACCAACTCCCATAAACACGTCCCAATTTATTTAAAGTATGGGTTTACCCAAATATCATGGAAACCCCATATTTGATCTCCTAATTTATAGGAATTAGGATTTATCGAATAAATTGAAATAAATTTTTAAGAAATAAACTTATATAAACAATTGATGCCATTCAATAATTTCCAAGATATTTAATTTAGACTAGGGGAATGGAATAACCTATCATTTCCCTAAAATTCAAAAATCTAAATTGAACTCATCAACAAGAATGATGGTGTAGAATATCATGATAAACCCTAGAAATGAGATCCTACACCACAATGAACAGATCCATCTATTTTAAGATGATCTATTAAAACCCTTAGTGGATGAGAAATTTACAATGGAGATGAACTCCGAAGAATTATGATCTTGTAATCACACCACATGCACATTGATTAATGAATTCCGTACGAGAGGATTATGAATGTTTTTAGATATCCAAGATAACTGTAAAAAGGTTTTGGATCAGGGCAGATGAATTTTTATATGATCCAATAGGGATAGATCAATCATTATGGTTGTTTAAAAAACCACAGTCATTTCATTACACAATGTGTAAAAACATTACACATCAAGAAATTGTTAATATCTGAAACCGTCCAAAAATGCATCACTTTAAATTTAAAACTGACACTCTGAATTATAAATATATATTTAATTCACTCAGGATGTGTAATTTTTTTTCATTTTGTTTACCCTTAATAGTGTTAACCCATCATGATAAGAACCCAATAACCATTACACTTAGTGTTACCTAGTTACACAGCCTCTCACCCACCGAAACCCTACCAAAAAGGCTGGTTAAAGGTGAGAGTACAAAGCATCAATAAATCACCATTATAGGTATCAAAAAAATTAATTCACAACACTTACAAGTTAAATAAGAAAACAAACATGCAAATATTAAAGAAAACCCTATCAGATAGGTAATGGGATGTTACAACATCCCCACCATAAGAACATCATTTCCCCAGAAAACCAATGAAGATGATTCTATTCAAAAAAATATAAGGCCATTGATCTCTCATTAGTTCCTCACCTTTCAATGAATCATTATTATCAGAATCAAATATCAATAGAACATGATCCAAAGGTATCATCCTCCCACAATGTATGTAATTGTCAGTATCCACTACCATGACTGGACACACTGTTAATGACAAATCATGTTCAATAACCTGATCACTTCATCATAAAAAGTGATATCGATCATATAGATATTATCATATAAATAATGCATAATATATATTATTTATAAATATCTGATAATTTGGATATTATAAATTATTTGAATCATTCCCCACCATCGCAGCCACTTTAAAAGGTCAAAAAATGTTGGGGAAGCTTCCTGTGCTTCCCAACCCGTCGAGGACCTAACCGCGGTGAATCATTCAAAAACACCTCATCACCAACTAATAACTCCAAAATCATATGAATATGTTCAATGTAAGACTAATATCTTCTCGGTGCCTTCAACATTATATGATGAATTAGTTGAATCATTGTTTTCCTCTTATGGACCAAAAATGTTACATCCAATGAATGTTCACCAATCTTTGACCAACACAACATATATTTACAAGTTCATTTATAAAAGGACTCAATAGGTTCCATTATGATTGCAGACATATGATTATCATTATATGAAAACTCATCCAACTCAATGTGATCATCCCATGCTCCAATAAATTCAATAACAGAAGCAATACACATATCATTAAGAAATATGTATATCTCTATCTATTTGTCCATCTGATTGCAGTTGGTAGACCGTACTAAAATGGACCTATGACCCCATCCATCCAATATTAGATATTTATTTCATTTTAAAAAGGTAAATTATAGAAAAAACAAAGAAAACCAACATCGGGTCCTAAAATCCCCCCCCCCCCAACAGACCTAAGAAGGACGGAAATAATGGAGGCCCATAGCATCCCCACGAACCAAATTTACCCCCTCTGGTTTCATAGAAACAACTGTGTGGAAACAAAAAGGATCTGGTCCAGGAACAACAAGAGAGGCAATATGGTCTGCGAACTTATTCCCCTCGCGCCAAGTATGGGTCACACTGGTATTATTAGATATCATACCTCAGCATGCCCTCATGATATAATGAACCGACCAATGAATGGAACCAGAACCCTGCAAAGCTTTAGGTAGAATATGTGAATCAGTTTCAATATGAGCAAGGATAATTCCTTCTTGGCGACATAGTGAGAGCCCCAACTTCAAAGCCCTTGCCTCCGCCTGTAGTGGAGTACCACGTCCCAACCGGCCTGAGAAACCCATGATAACTGACCCATAACTGTTTCTGACCACCCCTCCTCCTTGATTAACCCCCCATGTTGCATGATCCATCGAAATTGAGCTTTATCCCTCTACTGGGAGGATTACACCTCACCCATTTCCCTCTGCTGGCACTCCTACTTGTGAGACCACTAGTATTTCTTGTTTGAAGATGGATAAGAGAAGGCGCCTCCTGCCATTGTTTGAAAGATATGATGATATCCAAAATCATGAACTTGGTACAAAGGATAATCCCTCGTCCAGAGATGGTAAACCCCTTGTGGCGGGCCTTGTTCCGAGATTGCCAGATCGTCCAGCATCCCGCATAGAGAATCAAAGTCCGGGCCATCTGCTCAGGGCCCCTCTCCACCGCTCCATGGTACCATCTGTCCAGAAAAGGCATGTCGTTCATGAGGTTATCCGAAAAGGACGTGAACTCACCGAAATGAGTCCAAACCGCCCTCGCCCATTCGCCTTCAAAAAACAAGTGATCAATGCATTCTTTCCGATGCTCCGAGCAACAGTGACACTTTGAGATTAAAGGAATGCCGCAACTCCTAATGTTTTCATCCGTAGGAATGGCTTTGTGCCGTATCCTCCAGTTTAGAAAGTTTTGTTTGATTGGGGAAACCGTGGACCAAAGAACCTCATTCCAGGAGGTGTTGTGACCGGGAATGGCCAAGGAGTGGAGAAAATCCTTTGATGAGAAATAACCCGATGCAGAGAGGGTGAAAACACACCTGTCTGGTTCGGGGTTGATTTCGATCACCTCATAAGTGGCACGTTGATCATCGTCAAGTACAACATCAATGAAGGCTGGTTGGTCATTAGCTTCCATGAACGTGATCATGGTACCTGGACACCCTGGGAAACCGAGGATGGTCCCAACCCAGTTATGATGCCAGAAGAGAATATCCCCCTGTCCCACGAGCCATCTGGAGTTGGTTTCAAGCGCCTTGATGAGAGACGAGATCATCGACCAGTAGGGGGATACAGTGCCAGAGCCTGCGCTTCCTATGACCCCACTTCCTGTTGAATTACTCTCTAAAATATTTAATTGAACCAAGGTTCCCAATCATATACTATAGAATGTGGGAATCTATGAAAACAAATAATCTATGTCAGGTAAATAATTACCCACTCCTCATGTTTGGCTATATCACTATTGGATATAATTTGATCCTACTTAGTCAGCTTTTCAATCCCATCCCACATCACATTCTTCTTTCTATGGGTATGAGAAAACCCAACCAAAATTTCAATAGAGATTTTATCCCACTTCAATGATGTGATTGGATGTGGCTAAAGAAAGGTGAAGGTTTTAGCTTTGCAACATTCACCAACTAGCATGTATAAAAATATGAAACGAACTCAGAAATGACACACTACGTAACATGCCACCAAAACAAACACCACATGTCATAGAACATCATAGTTGTTCTTAGGTGAACATACTCAATGGAAAATATGATTTTCCTCCATAATCGTATTTCTTACAACCAATAACATAGTAAAGAAATTATGGTAACATATATCACCCTTTTAGAGCATGATAATAGGGAATATGTCTCACCACAATAAATAGAGTCTCAAATTCAATGTAATTATTGATCAAGATATTGATTATGAAGATTCATTTTGAGAAGTTTCGGTGTCAAATAAACATTGTCTAAATAATCATTAGCTCATTTCTTCTAATCTCCAATATAAAACTATGAAAAAAGAGCCATCAAATTCCACTTTTACGAAGATTCTTTCACTACATGTGTTATAATTTTCTGTCACAACGTATCTAAAACAACATTCCCATTACACAAGGTGTTGGTGAGGTTAGTGTTGAAATATTGTAGTTCCTCTCCCCATCATCTCTAGTGAAGATTCAAATATTTTTGTGAGAAGATATAAATGATGATTTCATTGTTGGAATATTCATTTAACAATTCTCTAAAAAGTATGTTCTACCAAATCTTAAACATGTGCATCATAGCTACATGTTCAAGATCATGTGTAGGATATTTCTTCTTGTGTGGCCTAAGTTGTCGGGATCTATAAACAATGATGTAATGAACTATCCTAGAAACATCACATAATCATTAACATGATGCATCAGAAAATACCACATTGCCCTACCTGTCCACTAGAATAGTTGAAACAGATGATGTTTTTAGAATATGTTTCATTTAATCAAAATAATGTTAACAATTAACTTTCCATGAAAAAATCATCCCCTTCTATGTTATATCAGTCATTGGAGATTCTAATATTTAGATGCCCTTCATGAACCGACGATAATATCTAGTTACTCTCATGATGAATTAAATTTCAACAACATACGTGGTTTCTCCCATGTCATAACAGCCATTGCATTTTTAAGATCAACTAATATACCTCATTCAAATACCATGTTACATATAAATTTCACTTCCAAGGTCCAAAAAACCACTTTGGAATCATAGAATGATGTTTTTAATTTCTTAAAGGACATTTAACTATTCTCATATGACTCACATTTTCCTCATTTTTCAGAGTGTAAATTAGGATTTCATACACAAATAATATCTAAAAGGAATCCATATACTCATAAAAAATCATGTAAATCAATGCCATGAAAAATGTTGGACTATTTGTTATACCAACGCAACTAACAAGGTACTCATAATGACCATATCTACTCCAAAAAGTAGTTTATTGAATGCCATGTTATTTTATCCTTAACTTTTTTTTACCATATAACTATTCAATCACTGAAAACAACTTCTCACCATTGAACATATCAAATATATCATCAATATATGTTAATAGATACTTTTTTCTACACTATAACTTAATTGATGTTTTGATAATACACTCATATGATAATAAGATGACATTTATTATTTCTATCATTATATACTATCTTGGTAAAAAACTAAACCAACACATAGAAATAATTTGGATACTTAGTTATGGTTTTGTCGGCTGGTTCAAGATTGAAAAACTCAACAACCTTCACCAATACCATTGACTCTGGACTGAAATATTCAGTGTTATGAATCATGATTTATTTCCGCACTAATCCCTCATGTTTCATTCATGTCACAATAATTACCCATAATCTTCCACTTAGACCATCCAACATGAAGTTGGAAAACATCACCTCATTCTATTCCAGTGTTTCCAAGAACTCAAGTAGCTGTTCATTCCTACACATAAATTCCTCAACAAGTTAATGACCATTGAATCCTTTTAAAACATGAGTCTTTTAGTGAAGTAACTCTTGATAATTATTAGTAACAACATCCCACATAAGGATCCACATCTGGAGCAATAATTGTGATAAGTGTTGGTTTTTATCCATACGTTTGTATAGTGATGACAATCACCTCAACAAGACTTGTTTCCACTTGACGATTTTCTTCTTGTGGTTCTGCAACTACTTTCACCTAGATACATTTTTCATGTCTTCTTGGGGGAATGATTCTACATGATTATACATAGAATAATTTGGCAATAATGAAGACATAAAATTAACACTTATTCTTAGCCACAAGTGAAATTTATTTCAATATATAAAACTAAAAAGATTTTTATTTCACCCTATCGAAATAAAAATAGGGAAATGACAAGAAATAATCCACAATATGTATTATGAGACAACCCGTGGAGTTTTATAGTTCATTGTAGTAAGAAAGTTTCTTGCACCAAATTAGAAGGACCTCCTATTTAAAACTTGATATTAAAAATACATACTGACATCATGAAAAAAACCATTACAACAGTCTTTGATACCACATTATCATGATCTATCCTGGTTACCATCGTAACTCAATAACCAAGACTGTCCTAACATATACCCATGGGAATTTTGGATCCCAATGGGTCAATGACAAGAACCTTGATTCATACAAAATTCAAATGAGAATGAATTTTCTACAAAACATTGTGGAAGTAAGACAAGCTAGTTCATATGATTTCAAATGAAACTCCACTTGGAGTAATGTACCTGAATTCAATTGGACGTTAATGCCCAATGTACTATAACCCATGATCCAAAATTTTGGAAGACATCTTAATTACCTAAGGAAACTACTCACCATGTCTCTGGTTAAATAGGTGGATCCACCTCCATGCGATTATTTCCCCTTGCTCATACATATAAAATGATAATAAGAAAACACCGGAAGGAACAAGTAGGGTGTGATATAAAAAAACCTATAGTATCTCCCCAATGATTCCATGATTGAAATAATATATTATCCCAATGAATGATTTCAATTTTTAATAAAAAAGTTTGGCATTTTGAATCATATTTTAAAAAATCATGATATGCAGTTCATATGATGAAAAAAATACTTTATGAATAGGAATTACATGTTATGAAATATTTATAAAACAATGGATTAAATCAAAATATATAAGGAATATTTTATATAATCTCAAAAGTCATGTAATGAAATTTTACAATGTTGGAATACATTTATAACTCAAATACAATCAAGAAATAAATAAGGTTATCCTCCAAATAGGTATGAATGATCTATGCTATAAGGCTAAACACACATTAAGTGATCACATAAATAAGTGTATAAACATGTCCCTCTAACACAAGCCAATGGTGACTCATCACCATCTCATCAGGGATGTGACCTGTTGTGTTTATGTTTTGGAAAACTGTATAAGCATAAAGTGTGTCCGAATAACTAACAAATTACCGATGGCATTCATGTGTTCTTACATAATCAATGAGGGGAAATGTATTTTCCGAAATCATAAAATATAATTAAATAAAATTCCCAATTTTAAATGGCAATATTCTATAAAAAATATATTTTAATTATAAACATGCCTCTTTAGAATTCTAAAACCACTAGGTTCCCATAAAAACTTTTTAAGACATTTTCACATGTTTTAAATAAATTATAATCCAATTCCATGAATTTCACAATGAATTTCCATAATTAAATTCATCAATTTAATTGAAATATATTCCATAAAATATAAAATTTATTTATTGAATTTAAAATTTTCAATTTCAATAAGCAAACCCCAAATTAATGAAATTGTGTGTTTTCCCAATTTTCATGTCAAAAACATTCCCAATAGAAACATTCATTTGAAATATAATTTATAAAATTAAATGAAATCATGTTTGATAAATTGAATTTAAATAAAAAATTTAATTAAATCAGAAAATTCAAGGTTATTCAATTTGGACAAATGGAACGGAATAACCTAACTTTTTCCAAAGCTACACACTTTCATAGGTACATGTCAAAGAGGATAAAGGTACAGAAGACCTTGAAACACCACCTAGAAACATGTTCCAACAACATGAGGCATAGATCCATCAATTTTAGGATGATCTATTGAAATCCACGAAGGAGGAGAAAGAGAAAAATGCATAGAATGAGAGACAACGCTTACCCGTGAATCACACCATTGGCACAGTCACGATCAAATCTCGAACGAGAGGATACAAATGTGTTGGATAAGTCCAAGGTCACCTTTGGAAGGCATCAGGTCATGGTAGATAAACATGGAGTGGTTACTAAAGAGATATATAAGAAATTATGTCTCCTTAAAAATGAAATGACAGGTTTTAAAATGGTTAATATCTGAAACATATGAAAAATGCACCACCTCCAATTAAAAATGGAAGATCAGAATTAAAACTCGATCATTAATTTACTCACATAAGATGTGTGAAGGATAATCACATCGTATACTATTCACAATGTGAAGCCATCTCGGTATGAACCCAACACCCATTACAAGTCTTGTCAATAAGTTACATGATGTGTAACCCTCAAATAGCCTATTGAAAAGGCTAGATAAAGCCGAGAGTCCATCAAACCTCCCACTTCACCTATATATGTATCCTCCCAACCATAACTAAAAACAACATCAATTTTAATGATGTACTAGTCATATTAGTAAGGGTATGTCCCATTATTCATCAGTATAAATTTTCTAAACAATATTTATAATTATTCCTTATATATATTACTTAATTATTATATATTTTCTATATCAAGTGTTTGTTATCTTTGTCGTATTCATGTATATTCATTATAACAGTATTGTAGGTTATTATTCTCACAAATATCATCACTACTATATAATTTAATGTAATCAAAGTCATAAATAATTTCGATTAATATTGATATTATCACAATCCTTTTTTAATTACTATACAAGAATGTGGAATCATTGAGTCTAAATTCAGTACTTTTATTTATAAAAGATAATGTTATAATAATTCATAAAATAAATATTATATTCTCTCAAAAAAATTTCATTATTTTAATATAATAATATTTTTATTGTAGTTTCCATTATTATCCATGATAGAGTATTATAGATTTCATTTAGTATGTGGTTATCCTAACGCAAAAAGTATCATACCATTATTTGACTTTTATGAATGGTTAATAAAATATTTTCATTAACATAATATAAATTGAAAAAAATTCATATTGTTTTTTATAGAATTTTTTATATATAAATTTCATTTAAATTATTTTGGAAAAATATTTATAATCATAATGTAAAACAAAACACAATACTTAGTGGGGGTGGTAGAACGCCCAACACACGGTTAACGATTTTATTTCACGATGAATGAGATGTTATTTTTTATTTTAATTTGTCCATTTTCATTTTATTAATTAAATTATTTACTTCGCATTTATCATGGTTTTACATACATAAAATTTCAAAAATAATGATTGTGGTTAAAAATAGAATACATCCCTTCATGGAGGTTATACTCAACACAACATCAGAACAATATTATTTTGATTTTCTATGTGGATGGGAAGGAATTAATATTAGTTATTCCAATTATACAATAATTCCATTGTATATTAAGGATATTGAGTTCAATATATAACAATGGTTAATGTGTTCATAGAATGTAATGAATAATATGAAATATTTAGGGAATGAGTAATACATATATTGATATTTTGCACATCTTTTGGATTTGGTCACTATAATTTATGGGTATAAAAAATATTGTATTGGTAATGAGATTTAATATAAGAAATATACATTTAATATAGGAATGTTGATTAGTATTTCAGATATATTTCTAATGGAAATTGTGATATTGTATGGGTTGATGTGATCTATTTTTATAAATTAAGAATACAAAATTATTTTGAATTTTTTTTCAATTAAATATTATTAATCATATTTAGTATTGAATAGTAATATAATGATTGATAAGTTGTATAACTGTTGGATTAAAAATTATTTTAATGTCACATTTTAAGTGATAATAATTTATTTAACAATATCAAAATTAGAAGATATTAATAAAACAATTCCATGAATATAAAAGTATTATTATTATCATTTTAATTTCTATTAATAATTGAAATGATAATTTTATTCCCATAAATGAAATTAACAATATTATATAATATTTTAATTTTTATCTATAACATAAATGAAATATTGATTTATTTAATTAAAATAACTTATTTGATCATATTTTTTTAATATACATTAATAAATACGGTTGGGAGTAAAATATTACATATGTATCAAAAAATGAAAAAAAGGGTTTTATAAAAACAAAATAGTAATTTAGAATTATTTATTATACTAATAAATTTATGTCATTTATATGAATTTATTTTTAAAACATTCACATATTTCTAGTATTTCATAAATTAAAAAATTGAATTTTTTTTAATGTCGATATTTTTTTACTAGTCACCTAAAAAACAATTATTTCACAAAAAATATGAAATTTTTTTTTAAATAAATTACAATTTTTAATCCATAATTATTATTACATTAGTAAAACTAAAATTAAAATTTAATTTCTAAAAAAATAAAATATTAAATTTCCTTTTGGTATTGCATTAAGTACAATTTTTTGGATGTTGTGTTTACCTACAATATTTGGGTCTCATGTATTACATTCCCTGTCATAAAACAGTTTTTTTTAGAAATTTAGAACATGTTAGGTAATACAATATTTGGGTATTTCAGTTTAATTTTATATAAAGTCTTTGATGATGCCTTGTATATATTTCTATTTATTCAAATGACTTTCACCAGTCGCGGTGTTCAATTCGGAATCACTCCCCCCATAATGTTTAGAATTTGGGTTGGTTATTCATTATAAGTCAATTTAGGATCCAAAACAATACCGTACTATTTTGTACATGTACTGGACCTAGAATGTAATTCTATAATA
This sequence comes from Viscum album, assembly GCA_963277665.1. Classification (NCBI taxonomy): domain Eukaryota; kingdom Viridiplantae; phylum Streptophyta; class Magnoliopsida; order Santalales; family Viscaceae; genus Viscum; species Viscum album. Next base: position 1,188,083,110 of record OY728122.1, read on the forward strand.
CTGAAATATAGAAGACATCATATACCATATAAAGGTTAGGTATAATGAAAAATTAGTAGGATAAAACTATTATTGCCTCTTGAATTTCATGCCTCGTATTTTATATAGATAATAAAATTTTACATGTTACTGACTCATACATCTCCCTTTCATGAGGACATAATTCAGAATATATTACCCCTTATATTAAATTTATTATGATTATTTTTATTATAATTATAACTATTTTTATACCTCCATCTTCATTGATATAACTCTAAATAGTCGATACCTTCTCAAATGTGTCCAATACGTGTTCTTGTCCACCATGAATCATTTCTAAAATAATTTCCATACAAGTAAGACTACAACAAGTACTCCTTCAAAATTATACATTCAGTTCTCTATTAATTAGATAAATGAAATATATTTTTTGAAAATGTAATCCCTAGTTAGATAACGATCCAAAGATCCTAGTACTTCTGTAGAATATGATATCATCATATATTATAGTTACATAATAGTCCTTTAAAATAAACTATTTCTATGGAATGAATAGTCATTTCAAAATAAACATTCCATTGGGGATTATATATGGTTCTTAATTGAACATTACTATCACGAGACTTTTGAAGACTATTTTAGAAAATTTTGAATGGAGGATTATGTTTAGATACCATTAATAGATATACCAGATATTGTCATATGATTTCATTAATATAGTCCCGAGAAAGGTTTTTGATAAATATGGTGTTTCCATAATGTTATGAAATGTCTAGACTTAGTACGTTGATCCATAATCACCCATATTGAAATGTTATTCCATTGATTCATTAGATGTCTAGAGACAATGTCCACCTTAATATTCACAATCATCCATATATATATATATATATATCCCTTTTGTATAACTTTTTGAATGTTTTCTTTTTTTCATTAACAAATGGAAAACAAAGCATCTAGACACATAGTCTAATATTTCAAAAATTAATCCAAACCACATGAAATGTTCTATTAAATTCATATGCATATTTATTATACAATGTTATATAGAGAAATTTGAGTTTTTTGCCTCATCTCGTAGATCCAAATTATGTTCACATATGGATAGAACACATATACTTTATCCACGCTTCACCAAAATAACTCTATTACTAAATTCTATTAATTTTCTATAATATTCTTAATCAATAATAATTTGTATATCATTATAATCTTATATTGTCACCATGATCATTTAAATTGAATATAGTTATGAAGTTTCTTAGAAATATAATGATTAGTATTCTTTAAAAAAACTACTATATATATATCTTCACTTTATCCTTAAATATATCATTCATATTAATTCTCATCACAAGGGTCCCCCATAATCAGTATATAATCCCCATTATAACATTTCCATGGTTGTAGTGTATCCTGAAATCATAGTTCTTGATTAGTTATGACCATATTATATTCCTCATACTGAGCAATTCTTCTGAAATAATATAATTTTTAATTATATGTTATCTATATATGTCTCTTCATTTACATTGACATAGTCCATCCATATAATTGGAGAAAATATTATATCTCCCAAATAAATTTCATTATCTGGATAATTCTATTTACTAATCATTAATTACATTGATTTGTATGTAACAACTCAATAAATTTTCATAACTACAATACCCATTCCTTTCGTCATGGAACATTATCTATTATAAATAATACCACTAACATTAATAAATTATATATTTATTAATTGATCATTCTATAATTTAACTCTACATAATTTTCCTCAAATTCTGATGAACATGAGAATTTAACCACTTTAAACATATAATTTTTCATCTCATTGACAAATCGGTCAAAATTACAAAAAATACACCTATAGTAACATAATAACATAAAGAAATTACATATCCAGGTTATATTTTTAATAGTGGTTCATTCCTTGACTACCATTTTCATCAGAGGATCAATTGATATTCATTTAGTAGTTTCTATATGTATATGAAATGAAACTTAAATGAAGAGAAATTAACACAATATAATTCCTAAAAATTTTCCTTTTATTGAGGTTCTCCAAAATTATTCACATACAGTTATTATATTCTTTATTGGTTTTATATTATATCCTTATATCATCAATGAATACCACAAAGGAGTTATATTGGTAACCCTTGAATACACTATTCATTAGATTCCAAAAAAAATATAATGTTAATCAATCAATACGAAGGGAATTAATATAAAAACATGATCTTTATATTCCATTGAGAAGTTTTTGTATATTATATACCACATTACCACTAAATGACGTTAACCATATTGAATATAGATCATTGAATAATTTTTATCTCAGTTTTTTTTGTCAAATAAGTATTCAAAATGCAGAAATGGATATATTTACATTATAAAAATGCAATTTATATCCCTATACTCAATACCCAATCTCATATATCCATCATTAATTTTTATAAATAATATCTTACATCACATTGTGAAACATTATGAAATATAACTACATTATCACAAAAACCCTATTGTTATATCTATAACACTACTGAATCGAATCATTTTATTCTAATGGAATTTCTATATATGGGTCTTAAGTCAAAAAATTTCTTCATTTTAAAGTCAACATCACTATATGATATGTGACTAGGTAATTATATTTGAAGAGCTTCAATTTATTTTTTAATAAATGGAACTTATTCTATTATTAAAATTTCATTCCCATCCCAATATATATTACACTCTTCCTCTATACCGAAAATTTCTTTCAGGTAGGATACTTGAGGAGGATTTATAGAAAACATTTATAGGGAATTCCATTACGTGAAAATAATGGATTTTAAACCACATTCTCATATAGTAATCTTCTAATATAAAAAATCACAGATTATAAAATGAAGGAAAATACATACCAAGGATTAAATTGAAATCAGCCATAGTTATGGTAATTAATATTCCATCCCTATAATATCTATTCATAAAAATAAACAAAACTCTATAAATCATTATTATAATAAGATTAAAAATACGTTCAATAAAATCAACTCTTGTATCATGGTGTTAGGTTATTATTCAATTATCTCTTTTCACATACCATATATAATGGAAAATGTATATCAAAAAAAAATAAGATAACATTGAGTTTAGGATAAATTTATATATCATCATAGTGTTTAGATCTTCCCCCTTAATGGTAGTGATAAGAAAAGATCATCCATTCTACCTTGTAGTTTTTTGTTATAAATTCCCATGATTTATGGGTCATTGATTGGTACAGTTCCCCATTTATTAACATTTAAAACACTAATACTCAGTTATTTTAACCATTCATGTTCTTTTATAAGCATGATCGGTATTTTCTCCACAATTGTAAAAAACACACATTCTTTTAAAAGAATTCCTTGAGTGTTTATTTCCAATGTTAATATATGTGTGAAATTTCAATCTTCTTCTACTTCAAAAGTCATTTATTTATAGGGTTCACATTAGAACTCTTCTTATCTAGATTCATATTGAATAAATAATTCATAAAAAATTAATTTCATTTCTTAATATTATTTGACACTATATTATCATATAAAATCAATATCTAATTTACTCTCTTCAACGGAGTGGCCATAACATGTCATCAAAATGGACATTCATTCTATCTATTCTGCATAAATATTTCACAACATGACTGTATAACCTCTTACTATTATTCATTTTCACTTTGATGTATTATTCACCAATCTATTATATATTGATGAATTTACATTCCATTTCAGACCATAGTGAACAAGAATGTTATTTTTCATAGAACATGTACTTAAATTTTAAAAATTCCATGAACAATTCCCCTAAATCCTATTTATTGTTTTGAGTATTGAACAAATTTGATCCACAACTCTCTACATATTTATAAAACAATAAACCATTTTTCATTACACTATATCCCAGATAGTGAAATATCTTTACTCAGGACATGATAAACTATTCCACACTAGAATGGATAATTAGTTCCATTAAATGATGTAGGTTTTTTTCATATGAAATAGTAAAATATAGATTCCTCACATTATCTATCATAAATTTTTTCTATATGGGTGAGGATATTTTTCATAACCTAGGTAAAATTACAAAAAAAATTGATATAATTAGCATTGAATCTAGTATCAATATCCCTGTTATATGGAATATATCTAAATTAAAAACTTGTGTTCATATAGTTCCCATTCTATTTTTTATATACCATCTCCAAACAATGGATTACATAAAATTATTACATTATATTTAATTAAAAAAATTATTATCATTTTTTCTTGTTTAAAATGTAAAAATCATAAAAGTATTTCAAAATATACGTGATATCTAAAGAAGGTCCTTTATTTCAAGTCACCATGGTTTCATAAATGAATATTCTTATAAAAAAAATAAAAAACCATACTCTAGAAACTAATATCTGATAGTTATATTAAATTATTTTTCTATAATAAAATATTTTTAAATGATCTATTAGCTAATTAATCATCGATGTGTTAATAAATATATTATTCATATAATAATTGATAGAATAAAATAAATAATAAATAATCTATGAATACCCTATTATCCCTTCTATTATATTGTTTTAAATGAAAACTAGTTCTATTATTTTATTCATATGGAATGAAGGAAATTTTTTTATCTCATATAGGATCTAGTGGACATGCTCCAACCATGTGTCATTGATTTTAGTGGATCTAGTTTTATGAATATCATTGTCATTGAGTTATCCTATAATAATTGATTTCTGGAAAAAACTATGACTACTCATTTTGAGGCCTTATATGATAGGCTGTGTCATTCAACCTTGTGATGGATAGAGGTAGGTAAGGTATCCCTACTAGGTCCTCATCTCTTGAAGGAGACATTAGAGAAGGATCAACTGATTAGGTATCATACATCTAATTCTCAATCTATACCATAATCTTATATCGATCACCATCAATGTCCTAAAGAGCTTATGGTCGAGGATCATATTTTCCAAAATTTATCACCATGGTTATGGAATATATGGATATTAAGGAAAGGTAATCAATATCCATGTTTCCTAAAGCCATTTGGGATCATGGGAAAAGATAGTTCGGTTTCCTATTAGATGCTACTACCATAGAGGTATCGTGCTATGTACCACATCTTCCCCGATTCACATCTTCACTGTTATCATGCACACTCTTCTCATAAATTTTATCCTAAGGAATTAAGTCTTCATGTCGATACTTCTTTTGAGTACTATCCTATATGAATTAACTACAGGAGAACGAAGGATCTCTATGATGGATTTTCCCTTTTGTAAGAGTAATATGGAAGCATGGCCATGTATATGATGTGACATGGCCAAAAGAGGATGATGCATATGGTCTACGGTAAAATATTCTCTCAGGAATTGTTCTACCTCCCATAGAAGGTGAACTTAAAGATGAGTTCCTTTAAGGGGAAGACTATTAGAAACAAGATTTTGACTCAAGAAAATATCCCCTAAATTTTGTTCTAAAATATTATTTATGAACTTTTTCAGATGTTTAATGAGTTCACAATGGTCACAAAGGTGTTCATGGATTTTAAGGTTCTTAGAGCCCATATATTTTAAATTAAAATGAATTGTAGCATCATTAGAGTAAACCATGTGGGGAGGACATAAGGATTCTCTAAAAAATTATGGAGGTCAGCTTTTTTAGGAAAAGCTGTATCACAGAGTTGGTGGATAGTTTCTCAAACCGTGTGGTCTAATGGCATGAGTTCCCCCCTTTTATCTAGGTACCAATGCATGTTTATCACATGGTTTGGAAAACCAGGATTCCAAACCATGGAAAGGATATTTTTGGGTGATTTTACCATTTTCCCTTAATGATAAAAATATTTAAACATATCTTACTGATTCCATATCTTTATAGACATAATCTCATTCCCTATATTTTTGTGTCTCATTAGTGTCTTAAACTGTTGATTGAAATATATTTCTGATCTAGGATTCAATTGAGCTTTTATTCATCTCATTGAATATGAAATAGTAAGTACTGGAGTATTCATAATACATTCTTTATTTCTCAAGGTCACAAACTAGTCATTGAGGATTGAATCATTATACTCATTTTTTATATAAACTCTAATATAAGAAATATTCTAGGTTAATAGTAGAGGGGGATTTTCTTATGAGTACATGGTGGGTGGAATACAACTCATATGTATAGTACATTGATTTTGGGATTGAAATCTGGGGTATGCTAATTTCATTGGGTTCCAATTATTGAATTTAATTCTTTTATGATTATATTCATTAGAAAATTATAATTTTCCTCATTCCATATATGTGGTTATTTTTTTGAATTTATTTTATTAACTCACAAACCCTATGTAGGGTAATATTCCATAATTGGTTTTTTAGTGTTTGGATTCTTTTGATCCATCCTTTAGTTGTGTTCATGATTAACCAAAGTAATGGTATGCCTCCAAACATTAATTTCCTATTGAATCGTGGAATTTTTAATAGATTATAACTTTTCACTTCCAATTGACCAACCTAAGGTAAGTTCCTAATTGTAAGTAAATCATTCAATTGGTATTATAGAAAACATACCTATGTATATCAAATGGATTTATTAAATGTAAATGAATATTTGGTTGCATGTCCATATAACATCGTGACATTTTTATCAAATGAAGTGGAGTGAACCTTATTAATAGAATTTACCTACATGGTTATAAACAAAAGGTTGCATTCAACATGGCCTTGTCAAACTAATGAACAGTAAGGCATGAACAAAGTGAATTTGATACTGGCATAGTAATAATATGAACAAATTATTTCTAATTAATTCATGTAAGGTGTCTCTTTATGCACATGGACCATGAAATCATTATAGAAATTTGTGACATGTGTTCGATCTTGGATTTTCAACAGAATGTCATGGGTACTCAAGGATGCCTTTCTAATTCAAGGGTGCTTGTTTCATGGGGTTAGACCAACCTGAGAACATGATCCTTATATACCTCTAGATGACCAATATGACACTGTATTATCCCCTCATTTTTAATACAGGATTCCTCAGATACAATCCTTGGATCCACCGGGACATGAGGTGACTCGGTTACATCCTTGGGCCTGACCACTACATAGTGACCATTTTACATTGGATGAATTCCATGGTCTCATTTATCATCATTAATTTATAAATTCCTTGTATTATGGTTCTTGAATTATACTCTTAACCAATTATCAGGACTCAATAACAACAGAGTTTTTGAGCCCTGAAGGGTTAGGTTTACATAGTGAATTCCATGAAACCACTTCATATTAATTATCAATTATGGTTTCCTTGTTACATCATGGAACCTTCATTATTTATATGATTTCAAGGTTATGTTAGTATGGGATATGCCACATGTGACTTGTTTATATAAAATATAAAGATGTTAATTAATTAAATGGTTACAGGATCCGACACTAGCCGATGGATGATGTAGGTACGTGGGTAGTAAGTTAAAATGGACTACTTAACATTATATATACATGCATGCAGACTATTACATGTCTATTAAATAGTATATGTGTCAATGAAACCATTGGTCGTGGCCCAATGAGATTTAACTCACACAATCTATTGGTGTAATTCGGTACCTGCGATAGATTGCATGTATGAATGTGTTGAGAAAGGGATGTGAAATGCATGAGAAACTTTATATCTTTCTCTATTACGATGGAGATGGTAACATATGATCGAGCCGTAGCTTTGGATGCTTGGGATTGTTTATGTATTTCCTTTTTTTAAATTCAGTTTTCATTTATACCTTCTACTTTGTAAACATTTTTTCTAGATTTTTAGTGACATGAAATATATCATCATCAATTATTTCATGTCATTCAATTTATTTTTAATAAATTTTATTTCTATCCATCCATTAGGCATTCTATTTACTTATATTGCATCTACAATTTATCTCTTATTTTATATTTTATGTAATCCACTCCATTTCACTTTGTTAATGTGGGAATAATATCTCCATTGACACAACCTAGGCCCTCACAACTAGTGATACGCCTTTAGTATTTGGGGAGATTCACTTGAGTCCATTTGGCCTACTAGGATCAGGGAACCTCCTAAGTGGCTTCTAGTTCTGGGACAACACCAGAATGACCTAAAAATATTCCTTCATAAAATTGTGAAGAAAAATTCATGTAAACTAACTTTTCTATTCAGAATGAATACATTTGATCAAAAAACATCTAATTGTGAATCGTTTTATTTTCTAACTGTCCCAAAATCATAAGGAGTTTTATTACAAAAATGAATTACTATAATTTGATTTATTGTATATAAATCATTACTTACTCTGTATGCCCAAAAATAATTTTTAAAATCAATATTCAATTAGTATGATTATAGTAATATCTGTATGACCTCTATCTCTTTATTTAACTGCACTATTTACTTTTGGAGTAATAGCTACGGAATTTTTATTTAAAATTTCTTTTTTTACATTAAAATGTATCAAAATTTGAATTTTAAAATTCTCCACCAAGATCACTTAGAATATTAATCAATGGGAATTTTTTCAATTTAAAATATGTAAAGTTGTTCTTAAAAAAAGACTTTTGTTTTTATTTAAAATAGGCTCATGTGTATGTATTATATAAATCATTTAAAACTTGTAAAAATTATTTTCCTTTGATACATAAAAATTTTTATATCTAAATAATTATATTTTCTCTAACATTAAATCATTAAAACATGATACATAATTAATATAATTAAAACACGACTTATATTTCTTACAAAATCAACAAGAATCCAAAATATTAAAAGTACCAAACTGACGTTCTGATAGATCTTAAGGATCCCCATTCATATATTAAATAAATATTGTTTTATGTATAAAATTTACATATATTAAATGATATAACTAAGAGTGATATTTCATTTCACTCTATCATGGTATTTCTAGGATCCAAATGTCATCAAATTTCAATATGTAAAAATTCTCATGCTGATTGGGATAAAGAATAAATTCACCTTAAGAATTGTTAACATTACATTTATCAATTTTTATGTTCACTAGAAAACACTAATAACATAATTGGAATATTTTTATAAGGCTTTCATTATGACATACATAAAATAAAACATTATAAATTAACGTTTTTTCAATAGGGACAATGCTACCAATACAAATAATTTCTCCATGATCATTATCTTTGAGAGATAATATTCCAAATTTCAACTTGATAATTATATTAAATAATTATTTATTTATAGATATATGTTTAGAAAAACCATTATCCATATGAATAATGATTTTATTCATTGTAATTTTTCTATTTTATTTATATAAAATAAATTAGTTTTTGAGAACCCAAATATCATTGGATATAGTATTATCATAAAATATGATTTTAGGTAACCACTTTTTTACAATGATACTATATTGAGAATATTTCATTTTTCTAGAATGTTACGTTATATGAGAATGTAGAGATTGAACTTTATTAAGATAAAACTTGTTTTTTAATGTTCCGAAAATTTTACATTTTTTGAAAAATGGAACACTTTTTGGAAGAAATATTTTTTTTTACAAACTTAATTATTATTTTTAAACCCCATTATCATATTATTAGATAATGGTCTTGTAATTTATACCACATAAATAAAATTTATTTCATATAGGTAATCATTGATAATATTTTCATCAAAATATAAATATTTAATTTTATTTTGACAACTAAAATTTTAACCTATGGAGTATATATTTTAAACTATGTTTCAAAAAATCATTTTGTAAATACTTTTCTCTAGGAATATTATTTTCTTGTTCTATATAAAGGATGTGTATTTTAAAATAATTTTTTTTCAAGATATATAGAATAAATGATATTTATTTAATTAAAATAGTAACCCTTCAATATTACTTAACATGTTTAGTTATTCCATTATCTTTTTTATAAAATACAATACTATTTTCATTTTCAATAATTTTCGAAAATCAAGATACATGTTCTTATCTATTTAAGTAACTAACCTGATTAATTGAGGAAAATAATTCATATGAATATATAGTTTCAACTTTAATAGTACTATAAGGATAATCACCATTATGAGTATGATTGGTAAGGGATTCAGAAATTTGTACCTTTTATATAAGAATGTTATTTAGTATAAGAATTTTAGAAATTAATTCAAAGATCATATATCAGAAGCATTCATTTTCATAATAATTATCAGATGAAATATCTCCTTCAAATTCACTCAATGTTTTAGTGTCCATAAAAATCATCTTATTCTTATTGGAACAAAAATCTATTTATTTCAATCTAAATTTATCTATTTCTTATCATTAAAATTAATATTAGGTCCAGTGGGCCTGAGATGTTCTTCTATATTTCATACATATAAAATAACATCAATATATACATTCTTTTCTTTTTTATCCTTATGATTCGTATTTTAACTATACAAAAAATCATTCTTTTCGAAGCTTTTATTATTCCTTCATGAAATATTTTATAATTTATATAGACTCATTCATGAATAAAAATAATATTATTCAATAATATCATTCTATTCCATTTAATTTTTTATAATGTTTTCAATAGGCAAAAATTTAATAGGAATATTTGATGTAGTTTTAAAAGCTACAGAATCATGATTTTATTTCATATTTGTATTATCTCTTATCAATATACTATTTAATTTTCTGAGAGTACAAGTAAGATGTTCTAATGGGAGATATGTAATCTTCCATGTACCGTCCAAGGCAATGCATAAATATTCCAATTCATTGGTCATAATTTCAATAATTTTTTCAACAAATACACCATATATAATATAATTATATCCACGATAGTGTACTATTATGATAGAAGTAGTAAATATTTGATACATTTTTACAGCTGCTTTTCCTGGTAGAAAATCAAAATCTAGAGAATGTTCTATAATAATAATAATTCTAGTCTCAACAAAATTATAAGTTCCAATATGAGTGACTATAATATTCTTTATATGCTACTAGAAGATTTACTGAAATAAATTTTTCTATATATATTAATTGTCATGGAACACAATAAATTATTCTATAACCTGTGTATCTATTGATATTCATGTTTTTCATGATTATTGAATATAGTAATGTATTATTCTGGTATCACATAATTTAATTAAGTATTAAAATGTTATATAACTCCAGTATTGATAAAAACTATTTTCATCATATTTCACCAGTACTCATAATCATTACAATCAAAAATATTAGGTCAACTAGGAATGATATTCTTTAAACATCCAAAATTATGAACATTCATCATAAACATAGTAGAATCCATTTTTATTTATTAAATTATGCAAAAAATAATTAGAACAATTTAATAACACAAAATATACATCTATTTGATAAAAAAGTTAAACTAAAACAAGTAAAAACAGTTAAACCTTCTTTGATACACTTTTTTTGATCAACAGGTGTTATAATAGAATTTAATAGGGAGAGTTTATTTTTCAAATCAAATAAAATACTATAAAATTCTATTTAAATAATAAAAATGATCACTCTCATACTCCATATGATATTTAGAGTGTTAAAATCATATTCAAATACTATTTGATTAAAATAAAGTATTTTTAGTATCACAATCATTATGATAAATATAATGTTGAATATTTTTAGTAATTAAAATAAGGTCTCTCTTTCCATTCTAAGAAGGCCCTCAATACAACTGATCGATATCATGATTTTTTTCCTATCCCATGTATTCCCTCAATGAGATGATATGATTTATCTCTGCCATTCATGAAAAATAAATCCTCCAATAATATGGTCATTCTATGTCTTCCAAGCCTCATAATCCAAAAATCTAATGGATTAGATTCGAATCAATCTTCAAATACTCATAATCCCTTAATCAGTTCCATAATCTAACATGTTTTTAAAAAATAATTGTTATATAATTTTAATTAGTTTACATACTCCTAATATCTTAATATCTCTAAATATTTACAAAGTCAATGAAAATTTTGTTCATTTAGATCAATCTTTAAATGATTTGATTTCAAAATTCATTAAATACCAACTATTCAAATGAAATTAAATTTTTAATAAATCACAAAATACTCATTTTTATATTATAGTTTCAATGTCCCCAAACAACATTCACATTGACAAATAATTTCTTGATATTAATAGCAATGAATGAGTTGTAATTGTTTCTTACTTCATTTATGTTTTCACCATTAAAATTTTATTTTTTATTCCATAAGATAGAAATAAATTTATATAAAATGATTGCAAAAATTATATATTCTAATTAACATCATTTTTTTATAATCCAATACACTATGTAATGGTCTACCTATTGTATCGATACTAATTCAAGTCTTATGATCATGACTTTTGTCTGTCTGATAGATATGACATAAGTTAGATAACTAGTCTTAAATAAATCAGATTGATTATTTAAATGTACCTTATGATTTTTGGAAAACATTGAATAATAAAAAATTAAATTCATTATATATTGGATCTATTTATATGATCACTAAAAAGTAAATTTTTCAACAAAACATACTAAGACAATTTTAAAATATAATTTTATTAAATGTCTTTTTAATAAGTTATTTTTCATTTCAAAAATTAAAGGAATGAAGGAGTATACATTATGAATATATGATCAAAAAATATATTACATACATACTTACCCACACACCACTTAAAACATGACAACGACGCTAGTTTCTATATGTTGGATACCAACAACACCAAGTAATGTGAATATTTTTTTACATCAACCATATATATATGAGATTATAAGTTTTTATTTTATGTATGAAATTTATTATTATTTAATTATTATTATTTTTTATTTGATTTAAAAATTACCATGTTGACCACATTCAACATTCAAAAAAAAATCAGTTATGATCCCAACTTCGTGAAAATACCTGATAATGAAATAACCAATTATGTAATTAAATAAGTCAATGTAGTAAATGAAATAAGTTGTTTATTGATTATAAAAACTAGAAAATGTTATAAAAATGTAAATAATTAACTTTACTATGTTATTCAAAAATGTGTTAGATGAACATAGAATGTCTGCAATAAATGTTAATGATTTATTAGCTAACTTTCCATTCCTTAGGTTATACATATACTTAATTTATTATCTTATGTGATGATTTTATGTTATATAAAATCTGAAATTATTATGTGCTATTTGAAATTTGTTTATTTTTTTAAAAAAATTACATAATATCTTCATTTATTAAATTCTAGCACCAATGATGAAATTTTTTTAAGGGGTTTCATCACATTATTGTTTCTAACAGACATGTATTATATTATGAATGTACTTTCATTCATAAGGAATATATGTTTCTTATTGATATATTTTGTCTTTAAATACTCTATGATCATGATATTGAGTGTAAATTTTATGTAATTATTTTCATGATATATTGATTCAATTATTATAAAACATTCAAGGGTCTTTATGGTCTTAATTTCAATTCATTGAGACAAAATTCATGTTATGCACCATGATTACTTTCATTTTGTGTACCTACTACCCCAAGAATGTGATTTAATATATAATTTAATGGAAATTTGGGGATTTAGATAATATGATTATGGTCATTCTATTATATTTTATTCAAGCATTTCCTAAGTAGTTTGGTTTTATAAAATCAAACTTCCTCCATAATGAAATGTTTCTATTTATGCACCTATATTAATTTATTTTTAGTATACAGTAAAAATTGAAATATTATGTCATTATAATTTTTATAAACCTAGAAATTTATTATCCATATTAATATCTTACTTTAAAAGTTTTTTTTGTTGTAATCCCTCATTAATGGTTCTACTTTTAAAAAATTGATTAAATTTTTTCAATAACTATTAACCAAAATATTCATAAATACTATATATGACATTTTAAAAAATATATTTTATAAATAAAAAATATTGAATAAATTTATTTTACATTATATTTTACTTTTCAATATATAATTTTAACTAATATTTCTTCACATTTTCTATATGGGTCACCAATTACACTTTAAAAAATTTGAAAGGAATATTTATTTTTAATTATTATTAAATTAGAATATTTTTATATCCCCATAAATATTATTTATTTGCATGGTTAAATTAATTTTATCAATGGATAATAACATATAAATATTTTTCCTCAATGTTTTTTGGTAATTTCTATTTTTTGACGGATCCAATATAAGATTGTATTCTACTGTTTTCTATGAAAAATTTAAAATTATCCTTTAAATTTATTTTTATATATGTAAATATTATTTAATGATTCCTATTATTCATTGAGAGCAAGCTCAAATGATACCATTCACCTCATTTACTTCAATGTTTTATGATGATGTTGTAATTTAATTTTCTGGAATCCTTTTTCATTTTAATTTATAAATCATGTTATGATTTTCTTGATGAAATAAAACCATACATGTTTTTTTCATATATGGTACATGGAAATTATTGATAAAAGTGGGATTAATTATTGATCCCATTTTCATAAGGGATATTTTCCAATATATTTTGTTTTGGTTTATTATGTCCCTCTTATTCATTGGGTAATGAGACGAAGTAATCATGGGGTAATTTACCCATAGTGGAATGTGGAGTTCAATAGATATATGATAATCTGAATATATATAGGAATTATCATGTTTTTTATTTCATGGTGAATGTTTTTTGATTTAAGATACCATGTTTGTTATTCAATTGTTCTTATAAGTTCCTATGGATCATTTTCTCTCTTATTGTTTTCATATGGATTATTATTATTTCCATTAATTACTTTTGTCATGTGTCAATGAATTATGAACTAAATCATGATTTATTATTTTAGTTTTATGTATATGAGTTATAAAATTTTATTCTCATTCAGTTTGATTATGTCATCATACTTTTATTTTAATCTTATTATAAATAATGATATTTAATTTTTAAGGTTTATGTTTTCTTATACTGAGTGTTTGAGCTCAACATTATAATGCCTCAAATTTAATTATTTTTTGAAGATTTATATTAAATGAATTGTCTTCACATAGGATATATATTTAAATTAAATTATGGGAAATATTGAGCAAATAATTTAAAATGAAAATATTTGTGTTTGTGGGGATAATGATCACGTAAATTCTTATTTATAGTTTTGTTAGAGTTTTTTAAAATTTAGTAAATCTCTCATAAAAAATTATCCTTTCGCATGAATGTTATAATATATTATTTTTATGTTTATATATATTTCTAATGACTAAAATAACGAAATTATTATTAGTATCAAATCCATACATCAAAAGATAGTCTGTATATAATGATATGTTATAGTGTGGGTTTGAGGAAATTATGGTTTCTATAAAAAACAGGAATTTAATGTCTTTGAGATGAATATTTTTACATTTGAACATAAATTAATATTTATGGACACAATCATTGGACTATAATTTTATGATTAATCATAATTTAATATCCATAAACACCACTCAAGAGTTCATTATATAATATTTTTAAATGTAATTAATTATATATTCGGTGAACTTTTGTTAGGATGAAGCAGATGTGACCCATAAGAATATTATGTGATTTAAAATTGATGAATCTTTGATAATAATTATATTAAATTTTGGGGACATAATCTGGATGTCATATGATAAACATTTAGGTTAATATTTTCTTATTGAGTTCATCTGATAAATAGGGATAAATAATTGTGGAATGATTTAATTTTAGGATTGAGTATTTTTGTTAAATTTTGTAGATTAATTTTTTATTTCATCAAATAATGGTTTATTAATTTTTGGTGTAATCTTATCTTTCTATATAAATGTATTTCTATACAAAGGTAAATAAATGTGTTCATCCTTTTACATACCAAATAGTCATTCAAGATTTTTTTATATTAATTAAAGAATTAAATATTTATATATATCGTTTAGATAAAATGATGAGATAAATATGGAATGTTTTTGAAATTAAAAAAATGAATTTTACTTTTTTTATGGATTTTATGAAGATCAATTAATTATATTTTAGTATGTTCATATTTTAGATTTTAAAAAAAATTCTCAACTCTAAAAAAAGGATCTGGGAATAAAATAATCATATTACCTTCATTTCTAATGAATTAATGGTCTTTTTAACACCTAATTGTTTTATGGTATTTTGGCCATTACCTTTATCATAGTCATTCAGTTTCTAATGATTAATGTTTTTCATTCACTATAGATCATTATTGGGGCTTTAATTTTTCATCTATGCCTATATTTTCACTTACCACTAATGTCCTCTTATGTCTAAAACCAGTTATGTGATATGATAAATGATATTTTTATATATTTTTACTCCCTTTTAGATTATGGTTTTATTAAAAAAAATTATACAAACCCTTGTATTATTATATTTTTTTAAAATAATTTAATCTTTTCTATATTTTTTTATTACATGAAACACTAAAGTTACCTTGCATTACATATAAGCATTGAGTTTGTCTTACATTATACAATAGTTAATGATTATGTTTTGTTACACACAAAACCTTGTTTATTGTGTGTTTCACACAACACAGTGTTCATCTTGAGTTACATACAACACTATGTTTGGCATGTGTTGCACAAAATACAAATTTTAGCTTCTGTTATATGAAATAATGATTTTAAATGAAATGTGATGTACTATTAATATATTATTATTTAATTTGAATTTTATCACTTAGAAAATGGAGTGTAAGGTGTTGATAGGATTATCTAATTTATGATAATATATGGTTTAAACATTCATATATAAATAATTTTTGGGGGACCAATTAATTATAAGTGAAAATTAATACTATTTGAAAAATAATAATTAATTTCCATGGAATATATATATTTTTATATAAAAAATATATTTTAACAAAATAAACTTACTGAAATAGTATTGGTGAATTATTTTAATGAATCATATATAACATATACTCAACAAAAATCAAAACAATAATCATAGTTTTTTCTCGAAAGGATATATGAACCAATCAAAATTTGAGCATAGAAATATCATTTTTAAAAAATTATGTTTCTTTAGGATTTTCCCACAAATATTTTAAAACTAATGTTTCAAATTTTTATAAAATTTATATTATAAAATAAGATTTATTTTTAATATAATAAATTCAATAAATTACATTAATTTTTTTTGGGTTTTCCAAGAATTTTCATTTTTTCATAAATAGTGATAAATAATAAATTTTAATTGAAAAATGTCATTTAATTTAATTAATATAGGTAGATATGTTATGTTATATATTGGTTTTAAATTAATTTTTAATATATAATATATTTATTAATGAAATTTCATTCATTATAATTAATTTCATTTTTATTTTAAATATAAATCTATTGCATGTTATTGAACATTTTTATCTTAAAAATCCTACATTCTCATCACGTGTACTGGATTTATTTTCAATTAAAATATTCCTCTTATATGAATTGAATTTGAAAAAATGTACTAAATATTTTAAATAATAAATTTAATATTATCTATTATTGGTTACATAAATATTGATAATAAATAATTGTGGAAAATATATTAATTAATTAATCTAGTTAAGGTGAAAATTAGATAATCATGATTTAATCTAAGTAGATAAGGGTTAAAATAAATATAAAAATTATTAAATTATTATTTATTGGAAATATTTATATATTATTCATCCCATGTTATAATATATGATATTTTTATACCATTTTCATGTTAATGATATTAATATTTTGGATTATTTTTGGAAATTTACTTGTAATCTCCAAGAGGGTTCCATTTCCCCTGTTATAATAGATCACTCCCACCCATTGCATATCCAAAACTCTAAATACCATTAAATAGACCATAACAAAAACACTTATATTCTTGAAATCCTTATATACATTTTATATACTTTTTCCTCCCAAAATACAATCTCTATGGTCCTTAGGTGGATATCCAAATGAGGATTCTCTTAGATATGGTAATTATCTTTACATGATATTTCCTTTTATTTCATCATTTTCAAAATTCAGTAATGAATTTAAAAATAAAATATAAAAAAACATTATCTATTGTATTTTTATGTTTTTTTGTTGATTTCATAATATCTATCTTTCTCCAGTACCGTTAAATGGGATATTAAATCATCATTTGTGTGGATTTTTATCTAATTTATTTTCATATGAGGTCACTAATTTTCCGTTAAAACCAAATAGGGATAGATTCAATTATGGGTTTATTATTTATATTTTATATTTTTTGTTTCATTATTATTTCAGAATTATTATATCCCACATACCATTATAATTTAATCCTTCTAAAAATATGGTAACTCCTCTCTTCTGTATTGTAGACTATTATGTTGTGATGAAAAATGATGTGTTCATGCTTTAAATGGAATTTATTAAGTTTGTGTTTAATAATGTTATGTGATATCTATGAAATTAAAATTATTATGGAATTATAATATATCATTTAACTTTCTTTCTTTTAATATGACATGAAAATTGAAATGATGTTCATGCATATGTATGACCTACCATTCCCGTGAATGGAGAACTCTATTTTCCTATAACTAAATACAATTGAATTATCTAAATACCTATATAATTTATATATTTATTATTTTTTTCATTTATAAAATTCAATATATTATAAATACAAGATAAAAGTTATATGACCATAAATAATAAAAATAAAACAGTATACCCAAAAATGGTTATTTCCTCAAATGTAATATTAACATGGAATAGTTAAAAAATTGGTAATCAATGGATATACTAAAATAATAAATAAAATTAAATAGATTATTATGGTTCTATACTATATATATAGATATTTATATTTAAATACATGAGGCTTAAACAAGTATGAAGGATTTTAAGACTTATTTTAAGGGATTTCATTCTCACTTTTTACATTCAGGAGACTCATGTCGTATTCACCGCTTATTTCATTTATGTACTATATATAATTTCCTTGAATGTGTCTTATTATTATTTTAATTATAATTTTTTGGATTTATATAATGATTTTAGGAACTCTCTTTCTTTTTTTATTGTTTAAATCTTACCAAAGTCGTAAGGGATTTTAACAAAAACTTTCTTTCTTTGAGATATATGTTAGGAAATACACCTATATTATATCATGATTTCTATATAATGACCCTATAAAATGTAATATAATTAATTAATTAAGCCTCATAATATTTTTTGTTGATTTTTTCTTTTTTTTTTGTGGGACATACAATTCAATGTTACCAAATTGGTAATGACGTTATGTTACAATTTCATCATTAATCGGGATTGTTTATGACTCTACCTCAATTAATGAAGTATTATGATCTATCTCTAATTGGAAACATAAATTATATCCACATGTATTAGTTTAATTATAATACATATTCTCCGTTAATTTTCCTCCATTAGTGTACTCAAGATTAACAAGGATTATTTTTATAAAAAATTGACTCTTCATTCAAAAACGCATTTTCTTCCCAAACCATGTTTTTAAAAACATATAATTTTTTATGTTTTATTCCAAGGGGAAATTATACATTCCTATATAAATATAATAAATGATATTTTAAATCTTTATTTAAAATTTTTCATGGTTATTTTCAAACAATGTTATTTTCAAAAAAACAATGTTTTAAAAATTAATTTTCAAAAAGAAAAGATTTTTTTTTAAATAGATGTCATAAATGATTTTTAAAATAATAATTTATAGTTTTCAAGGTTATATTAAAAGGAAATTATTTTTAAAATTTCATACATTTAAAAAAGTGTTTCCAAATGTAAAATGGGTATTTTCTATAAAAAATGTTTTAAATGATTTTTAAAAGGCATCATTTATATGTTGTCATGGTTATTTTAGATGAAAATAATTTCCAAAATGATCTAAATGATAAGAAGTGTTTTTAATAATAAAAAGGATATTTCCCACATGAAATGATATAAATTAATTCAAAAGAATAAATTTTATGTTTTTTGGTTGTTTTAAAAGAAATGTATTTTAAAAATATTTCATGAACATATAGTTTCAAAATTTGATTTTCAAGTAAATTATATTTTCATCCAAAAATCATCCTTTTTTATTTCAAAATTAGTTTCAAGCTAAGGTTAGATCCATTTATTTTACTTATTCTTTACTAGAGATAATATTTGATGATACCATACTTGTTCATTTTATAGATGGTTAATTTTTATACTGATGAAATGTTCATCATGCCCACTAATGTTTTAATAATTTATTCTATTATGATTTAAGAAAATATTTATGAAAAACATTTTAATTATATGGGTTCTATTGATGAAATGTTTATTGTTTTGTAATATTTTGTTTCAAATATGAAGGGATTTATTTTTGAGATGGTTGGGACCTATATCTCCCTCCAATGTTTTGGGTGAAGATTTATATCCAATTTAATAATAAAAAGAAACAATATCATGGCCTTGATAAACTACTAAAATCATGTGTCTCATTATCAACCCTATGAAATAGATCTCTCTTAATCCATAATAGGAAATAGGTGTGTCATGATCTATAATAATTAATAGGTAATAATTCCTAATTCACTTTGTTGATGGCCATGGTAGTTTACCTTAAAATATGAAATTGTTTTCTAAAATAGCGATGTTACCATTATTTAATGACATGATATTGTGGTTCGTGATTGTTTTATTATAACTTCTCACAATTAGCAAAATTTTTTTCTAATATTACATTATTTTCTTCCATGAATATTTTTTATGATCCATGATATTTTGAGTATGATCTCTTTATTTCTATTCATGATCACATACCCTTATGCTTATCTAATGATTTAAAATTATATTATATTGATATCATGCATGTCTACCCTTACATAGAACACGAGATCATCCTTTCTTATGATTCCTTTACATGAGTTGTGTAGAATAGTTTTACATAGGTCATGTCAATGTATATTATTTAATTGGATGATCAATATGGGAGATTGAATAACTATTAGAAAATTATATTATTTTGTTCCATGTTTCCAATAGAAGTAAACTATTATAGTATTTCGTGATTTTTTTAAATTAAAATAATATATATTTAAAAGAAAATAATATCCTTGTATGAGAAGCATAGTTCACTGTAGTAGGTATTAGATGAATGGTTTATATAAAATTTGGAATCTATGATAATAAGAAAAATAGTGACATCCCTAGGGATATTTCTAAGGAAATTTCTTAGTATTTCTCTAATGATATGTTTATATATGATTCAATATACATGAAAATATTCTATAATTGAGATAAAGGATTGAGGGAGTGGTTTCCACATATTAACATCCCTATATTGATACTATAATTTTGTATGTATGGAATATATATACCTATCGGTAATGGAACCAATACTATTGCACTGAAGGAGACTTTATTATCACTATGTTCATGACAATGGGATTTCCA
The DNA here is from genome assembly GCA_963277665.1 of Viscum album. Taxonomy (NCBI): domain Eukaryota; kingdom Viridiplantae; phylum Streptophyta; class Magnoliopsida; order Santalales; family Viscaceae; genus Viscum; species Viscum album. The sequence continues at coordinate 1,188,104,565 of OY728122.1, forward strand.
CACAGCTTGTATGACACTCTTAGGGGAAATTCACTAGAAAACTAGAAATTCCTTATGAACCATCATAAAGGATTTAAATATATGAATACAATGAATTACCTATGATAATACTATGTTTTTTATAGATTATAATTAATATGTTATAACATAGACATCCTAAGAGTGATAATTTAGTTTCCCATTATGATTTGTGTTTCTCACACTATTAATTTTTTTTTATCAATTGTAGGTACAAAAAGGTATTTTGATAACAATGAATGTGATAAAAATAATTTGATGAGTGGAAAAATGAGATGATTAATACAGTGATGTATGTTATTATTATTCCTAACCGGTATTCGCAGAACATGATTAAAAATTTCACCTAAACTAACTCTCATACTCACAAGTGATGAGAGGGAAAGAGTTCAGTGATAGTTCGGGTATTAGAATCTATTGAGGAAAAAGATTCAAATTTCTATATGTTGGGAATGTGGGAATAAGAACTCAGTGGAATTTTTAAGTGGTAAAATAATATACATTCACATTGAAAAATAATGTCACAATGAAATTACCTACAATATGAAAATGAAATAGGTGTGTTTGATCATTAGATTAAAATAATGATATCTATAACATTTCAATGATTTCAGAATTACATAATTGTGAAATCTATGTGAATTATGAACATCAATGGCATAGAGAAAGTGTTCATAATAAGAATCAGCAAGGTTGTATGGGGAATAGTTATATTACCAATCATGAAGCATCTAAAAATAATATATGAAAGTAAAATGTATTAAGGAATGAGATGATGAATTATATTTGATGGTTGGAGATTTAATTTGCGTGAATGAAGTATTTATGTATTTTAATTCAATGGTTTTGTTATATAATTCAATATATATCTATTTATTGATTAGTATAATTTTTTCTTAAAAATTTGAATGATTATGTTCAATGATTCTAGTGCAAAAGAAGAGATATTAAATGGTACTGTGATATTATTATTATATTAATTTAACCTTAATATATTCATGTTGTTTAAAAAATTTTGTTTTTTTATTTTTAGATGATCGATAAGGGTAATTTAAATATGATTGTATTGATTTTATCAAAAATGATAAATTATTTTCATAAAATGAGGTTAATCATACCAATGGTGGAGTTTAAAACATTATTTTATGTATTGAAAATATTCATTATTCATCAGTTTTATTAATGGAATGATATTTACATCATGAATTCACTAAGATTCTTTAACAATTTAATTATTAATTTAATAATAATATAATAATTTCAGATGTTTACAATTAAGAACTATTTCATATAGTTTTTCATATTAATGCTATGTTCAATTAAGAAATTTTGTGTTCTTATTTTAAATTTTTTGGATGATAATCTATTGGAATAGTCATAAGTTTCTACAGTTATGAATTTTTTTATGTTGAACCTTTAATGATGTTTATGATATTAATGTATTACTTCTCTGTGTGAATATTTATTCATATTTGATAACTTGTTCTATCCTTTTTATATAAAAGGATCTATATAACATTGGATTATTGATCTTATTTAGTGATTTAGACATTAGAAACTCATCTCATAAACAAATATTTGAATTTTATATTGAACAAGTAATTTCTAAAGGATAGAATTTTGATTATAAAATAAATATATATCAAGCAAGTGAAAATTCATTTTTTCTTAGTCCAGATTGAAAAATAATTTCATAGAATTAAAAAATGGATCTCGAAAAAAATGTTATCTTGGTAAATTTATGAAAAACCATCTAATTATTTCATATTAATTTAATATTTATTAATTAATTATACATATAATAAAATAAATAATTTCATGAATCATATTGTCTTTAAGAATATTGTACATATATAAAAATCGAATATTGTATACAACATATTATTAAAAACAACCTTAACATTCTCTTATAAGTCATTTTACCTCTAAAATGGAATGGGATAACCTAGGGATGTACATAAGAAAGGGGTTTGATTGATGTCTAGGTAAGGGGATAAATTGAGAGTAACATGAAGAACATATTACATGATAGAAAATATGAATTTCAATGGGACATAAATGTGTTGATATTGGTAAAACATGAAAAATAATGTATAGTATATCATGGTAACATAATAAGATCATGCGTAATGTCGAATCAACCTAAATAATGACATCAAAAACATTTATAAATGATAACAACCAAGATATAATCACATGGTTTTCTATATTAGGATCACTCCATAATACCTTAATGATTTCACATAATAAATACCCATTACTCAATGTGTTGGAGCCCCATAAAAAATTTTCCACACACGTCACATTAACATCATGTACATGCATAAGTGTTCCAAAGAGATCATTTAACAAAGGATCATATTTAATAAAATTTAATTCCACAATTGAGGATTTTGTAATTAATACATGTATATCCCAAATAAAATATTATATATGTGTCTACGTGAAAAATATTTAGTGGAAAGAGATATTGTATTAATAATATGAAGGTTGGTTGTGGAAAAATCAATGTGGAATTTTGGCTTTATATCAGGATCCATAAAGATGCAATAATTGGGATTATGAGATAAAAATAGTGTCTCAAAACTTTTAAATCAAATATAAAATACAAGGTATGTGGTAAAACAAATCACAATATTAAGATGTGGAAATTAAAGGAATAAAATCAATATCATGCTTGAATAAAGAGGATATGGAATGGTTCCCATACCTTGAGAGTGTGATTCCAGTATCATGGGAGGAGCTTTTAGAGAGAATTAGGAAACATGTGGAAGAATCTATATATGATAGGGTAGAAAAATGATGTGATAAAATGTTTTTAGAGGGAAGTAATAATATATTTGTTTATTTTTATACAAAAGGAGTGGGGAGTTCATTATTATTTCACATTCATATGTTTTGGATTCAATACAATAAAATAATCAAAACTACATATCATATCATGGTTTTGGACAATTGTTTCTTCAATTTTGGATTTTTTTTTCATTATTTTATATTCTCATTGTCAAAACTCAAAAAAAACACCTTAGTTATATTTATTTCAGTCATGATTTTGGGTAAATGATCTTAAAACACTAAAATATAATACAAGGTTTTGATTATAAATATAGGGTTTATAGAATTTAAAAAATATCAAAAAAATTAATTATATTTAAATTTAAACTTATATATGGTAATGGATATTATTAATATAATTTATTATATCAATATTGTATCATTGTAATGTCATAATACACACTTTATCTTTGTAATGTATTTAATTTCTACCAGAAAATCAAACAATACAAAAAAATTATAAAAAATAAACCAATTTATAATTTCAACTTTATTTTTCTAAATATAATATTTAATTGACCCAATTTTTTTCTTAATATGAAAATTTGTATTTGTAAAACAATAATATACATTTATTTAGGAATAATGGGTTTTTTGACAACAAAAGTTCATGAAACCTAGTTAATGTTTATTTTTTCATAAGAAAATATATTATCAGTTATACATAATAAAAATTACTTAATTATAATATATGCTGATAATATTATTTATTTAACAAATATTTATTTTACATAATTATTATCTTAATTGAAATTACAGATTACCCAAAAATAAACTTTCTATTTTATATAATCAACATCAAACCATTTATAAGGTAACAATAATAACATGAAAATATTAACATTATTTTGTTGAAAATAAAATATCTATATTAATATTATTATGGTATTGAAACATTTCCCAATATATCAGGTGAAAACCCCCAAATAGTATGGTATGTAGTGGTGATATTTTAATAATGTGGTTCTAAGTACATGGTTTTTTCCATAATCTCAATGAGAATAAAATTATATAAAAAATATTTTCACTCAAGGTTTTGTCTATGGATCTCGGATTTTTAATGGGAAAAGGAAAATCCAATTGATGGTATCACCCTAAGATGATCTAATAAAAAGGATTTATAAGGCATAATACTACTAGTTGAGGCCATCACCTCCTTTATCTATGTCAATTATATTTAACAATACCGTATATGAATATTAATTATATGAATGTTATTAAATGACAATGATATAAATATTTATGATTCTAAATTGTATTTTATTTTCTATAGGATATAATAATCACAACTAAGTGCTTATTCATTCTATATATATAATACATTATAATTAATTTAATTCAATCAAAAAGGATTTTTTTAAAAAATGTTTGGCTATTTACAATAATCCCATTATATAATTTTATCCTAATAAATTTCCATTTCACACAATGAAATAGCATCAGGTAATAATATTTCACCACCACCACGAATTCCCATATAACATTTTTAAACATGAGGTTCAACCATTATGCTCTAACGGATAGATTTTTTCTATTTATAGAACATCGTCTATATTTTTTAATATATTACCCACCTTCTCCTTATATGATATATAATTATCCAATGGTATAATCACTATATTCAACACATGTAATGGGTCTGTTATGTACTTCCTCAACGGGGTTACAAGATCATATCATGTACTTTACATAATTTAGTGGGATTTCTGGTTGATAGTTCATTTCCCTTATCTGTCATGGATCTAAAAGGTCCCATTATATCTTGGACTAATAATTACATTCTATCCAAACTCCTGAATTTATTTCATAGAGAAATGAATCGGAAAATATTATCTCCATCCTCAATCTCTAGGTGTTGTCACTTATTATAATCATAGATCTTTAATCAAATATAATAATACCTAATGGATTACCGGATGGTCTTAATCTTTTTCAATAATTTCCTTGACCCATTCAAGTCAAAACGTCTTCTGTTATCCAAAATCATCTTAGCATGTAGGATTTCTTCACTTATTCCCATAAATTTATTCATAGGGATCCATTTACATTCTATAGTGGAAACTGTTATTATATGAGATCGAGACCATAGGAAGATGTTGATACCATCATAATATGATGTGCTATGACTATAGTATTAAACGTTCGTCATATGTCTTGATTGTCCCCTCAGATCACCTATCGGTTTGAGCATGATAATCAATTATAAAGTGAAACTAAATATTTAGATCACTGTGGATATTCTTCTACAACATGGGTATAAATCATGGATCTCAATTAGATAAAATTATTAGTGGTGTTCCATCTACCATTAAAACTTTTCTCATTTATCTCATTATAATTTTATTGAGTGATAGTTCCCCACAAATTGTAATGATGTGAGAATTCATTGAATGATGATCCTCCACAACCTATATAGAATTATTTCATCTTAATATCTTCATATGAATAATGAAAAATTATATGTCAATGTTTTCCCATTTTCCTCTATGTATGGTTAACGGTTTACTCACTCTCTTGTACTTATTACTTTTAGTCTTTATTTGATGACATAAAATACATATATATATATATATATAATATGTGATCTCCTTCTTCATATTGTCACACTAATTATTCTTATGAAGATATCGATACTTTTTTCTCCCTAGATTGATGGAAAAAGTTGATCTATGTTTAACATCCAACACCTATTTTTTAATCTATTGATTTAATGGAACACATAATCATGATCCAAATTATTGAACTTTTCACCACCCATTTTGTACTCAAACTATTTCATTTTATAATAGTTTCCACCTTCTTCAGAACATTAAAAATCCCTTTGAGAATCTATTATCATATTTATAAGGTATGGTTGGGAAATAAATTTTGAAATGGTTGGTGATATTCCCTCCTTTATGATTCCCATGTCCATAATTTTAATATCTATGAAAATCAAATGATTCTCAATTCTCATCAATGATAGAATTTTATCATACATTACACATAGATAACCATATACTTTATTTGATTTCCAATTATTTTTATGGATTTAATAGTCATAGTATTTAATAGTATCCCACCATATAAGTTGTCAAATAGTTATCCATTTTTAAATGTATATATAATTGAGGATCATATGATCCCTATATATATCCTAATTCTCCCCAATGAGATAGAGATCCCTAATTTTCAATGTGAATATCACTATATCTAAATCTGGATCATGTGGTTTGTAGTTATATTCAAGAGAATTTAATTACCATAATTAATTGACTCTCGCATTGACGTTCCTCATTAATAAAATATCAAACCATCATTAAAGAATTATTTTGTATAAAAAAAAGTTCCACAGTTGTGGGTAGTGAAAGTACAGTATTATCAATAATCCACTAAATCAACACATTAATATTTTATTCTCATTATTTTTTCTAAGGAATCATGACTCCCTTATGAGTTATCTATTATAGAGTGTTTAACAATTTCGAGAATTTTCGGACAAATAATCTGTAATACCATTCCAATGAAATGAAAATACAGATATATATGCTATATATTGTCCTTGTCAATCCTTAAATTGCATCAGCCATTAAATGGTCTACAAAAAAACTATTTTTTGTGATTGATTTACTTAAGGATATTACTTTTTGAAGTTAAATGTTTTATTATGAACACATTGACTCATTTAAGAGGGAAACCAAGAAATAATTTTGGAAACACAACAATATATTCCCACAAAATGGTAATGTCTTCGTGGATGATAATTTCAATAGTCTATGTCATTTGATATCGATTAACTTTTTCAAAGTGAAATAATATATATTCATTAAATTATGATTTAATATAAGAATCAACCTCTTACTTTCACATGTATTTAGAGGATGGTTGATTCATGGTTTGAATGTTGTATTCTTTATCAAACTAATTTATTTTGGATTTGTAAACATAAAACCATTCAAAACATGTAATGAAATCTAATTATAGTAATTTAATATTGATAATAGGTTCCTAATGATAATTCAAAAAAACACTAAAATGTGACATAATTACCATTGACTAATCATCTAATGATATCAAATCATTATGGTTAGTGACTCAATGTTATTAAAATATCTGAAAATGGAATAAATCCAAATAAAAAATATATCCAATTTTAAAATGTAAAGTATAGATATATTTCGGTCATTATGATCAATATCAAAATAGGGATTTCATTATTCCATTGTTCATGGAGATTGTTGGTGCTCATCATGCTTGTTAGACCTTAGAATAGTGCATTGTCTTGAATAATGTCCAGTGACTCTACATTTATGACATATAACATTATAAGGAACCCATTATTGAATTATATTTCCATACATCACATTATCCATTTTCTCATTGAAATTGGATACATTATGCTTACTATTTCCATTCATAAAATATCTCCATGTTCCTTTCTAACATTTCATATTTTGTTACTTCCCATACGTTTTCACAAATAAAATTGGGGATTATTTCTCATATCACAATTATCATAGGAATATACGTGAGATGCCATCATCATTTTAATTATCATCGTTTGGAATTTAACTAAGATCAGGTTTTTAAATCAAATATTTTATTTCTTCTTTTTGGAATAATCACCATATTTCCTATATGTTCTCCAGTCAAAAAAGGTATATCATATGGGAATTCAACACAGTTCCCTTTATATTTTTCCCTCAGTTTCTCATATTGGTTTACATTGGGTATAACACTATAAAAACTAGGGATGAATAACTATAAATTATTAAATAGGTAAATGAGAATATAATTAAATTTAATTGATAATCATAAAATCGCATGTATTTCATTAGACAATAAATTTTTTAGATTCAATATTTGTTTTCAATGATCTATTTTCTAACATATAATATTTTTATAATTTACCCCCAAATATTGGTTTCATAATGAGATTTTCAATTTTCCTATTCATATCCTCTATGTGTTTCAAACATGGTTTATAGAAAGGCTCATTGTCTTCTACCAGTTTTTTGAAGATTCCATCTAAATATGTTGTTTTTGTGTGTTACACATAAGTACATCTGTGATAGAGACATATCCACATTTAGAATATAGATAGGGATTCATTTTCATGAAAAAACATACTCTATACAATAAAATGATTAGGAATTTTATCTTATTTTTTTATTATCCATGTGGCATTAACTAACGTTTTTGTAATCCTAATCACGAAAATAGTTGTAGTTTCCATTGAAACCAATTATTATGACCTATAATTATTTCCAATTGATTGTAATTCATATCTATCAAAAAATTAAACTTCTTGATACACCTACTTGGTCGTACACACCACCATCCCCAGTGGAGCCTCATTCCATTTGATGACCTTCGGTGTAGAGACATGTATTCACTAAAGAACACATGTGAGAGTTCACAAGGATTTCATAATCTCATTTTCCTCTAATTGTAACTATGAAATGACTCCGTAAATAATAATAAACATAACTCAACATAGATGATAATGAATTTTATTTTATTTTTCAATTTTGTACATAGAATAACTTTTTAATCATGTGATACCAAAACATTATTGAAAACCACCTTCACATGATCATTTAAATCATTAGTCCTCTAAAATTGCAGGGGATTAAATAGTAAAGTTCATATTGAATGGGTGAGATATAAAGGCAAATAAATGTATAATAAATAACAACATAATTAATATATTACATTTTAGAAAATATGAATATGAATTTAATATAAATGTTGTCATAATAATTCAATATTAACAATAAGGAATAACATAACATGGTAACAGAATGGAAACATGGGATATGTGAAAACAACATTAATCCAAAAATTATAAACACGGGTCATGGATAACAACCAATACTAAATAACAAGGTATAAAAGTATAATGATTTATTAGGTTCACTTCTGAATACATTACATAACAACTCATTAGACTAAGACATTACCCAATGAACATGAGTAATATATAAATACATGAAATCCCTTGGGTTACATATCATATACATACAAAGGTTTTACACGTTGATCATTAAACATAGGATTATATTTCATAAAATTTAATTAAAAGTTCAATTATTTTGGAATAAATGTATGGAATTCCATAATGAATGGATTATAAGTATGTCTAGGTGAATAATCATCAGTAGAAATGTTAATGGTATTCACAATACATTGTAATACCACTAAAAAAATGTAGTTAAATTTTGGAAGCATAAGGGTTCTACTTAATGATTCATAATATGGATTAATAGAGGTAAATGGGACTATAATAATTTTTAAAATAAATAGATAGTTTGAGGTGTGTGGAAAACATATCTCAAAATTAGTAATTATAAATAATATGCATAAAATAAGAATATTATTGAATAATGAGGATAAGAAAGGATCCTTTACCATGTGAAAATGATTCCAAAAGCATGGGAAGAGATTCTATAGAGTGTGGGGGATTTTTGGAGGACTCCTGAATGGGTAGGGTAGATTGTTGATATGATCCATAATTTTTTTCATGATGATGAATGCGAGATTATGTGTGTTTATATTAGAATTGAGAGGGGAGTTATTTATTATTTTCCCAATATTGTTTTTGTATTATAAATATTAAAATAATTAAAATCAAAAACTCCAAATGGTTTTATCATATGTTTTCATACAAATAAGATTGGATTAAATTATTTTATAATTTCATCAGATGAAATCATTTAAATATTTCCCATAGTGATGTGGAATATAGACATGTTTATAATGAATTTATATTAAAGACATAAAATATAAGATATATTTTGTAGTATTTATAATGGATTTATAAATTAAATAAAATAACCTCAAAATTAGTTTATTTTAAAGTGGAAACATATAATTATTCATGGATACCATTTGAATAATTTATTACATCACTTTTAGGACATTATTATTTAATAATACACACCATATATATATTTGGTATTTAATTTTTACCTAAAAATTCACCATTACTAGAAAATGATTAATATATAACTATTGGATAATTTCAAAATTATCATTCCAAAAAATATTTATTTGTCGAAATAATTTTCTACATATGTGAGTTTTCACTTTAAAACACGAGTAGATAATTATTGATAAATGTAAGGTTCTTTGACTCTAAATATTTTCAAACCCTTGTAAAAAAATTTCACCTTATTAAAATTATATTATCATCTAAAATTAATTTCAATTATTTCAATATAATATTTTTAATTTTTTTTGATTAATTTCATATTTTGATTAATAAATAAAAATTAATAACCTTTTTGTAATTATGTAATACCCCAAATTTAGTTTGGTTTTTTTCGAATGAGAATAAAAATAATTAATAATATAACAATAATAAGATGTATATATATCCATTATTTTAATTAAAATGAAATTTATATATTCCTATTGTTAGGGTCATGTAAAATATCCCTTTATAAGAATTAAAAATGTCATAATGATAAAACATGAAATACTGATATTTTTATGGGGTGTTTGGGTGTACATGGTTTGGGTATTGACCTTTATAAGCTTTAAATTATATCATAAATGGTTTAATGGGTATTTTAGTTGTAATATATCAATTAATGCTTCATTATGGGAAATTCAGTGTGATGTAATCTCCCATAAAAGCTCATATAAAATGGATTGATAAGGTATGATTGTAATGGTTGAGGACATCATTCCATTAGACATTGTCAATTGGATCTCCAAAGACCCTATATTAATACAGATCATTTTTCATTATTCAATATATATATTTACAATGTTTATGATGCATAATGATATTTTAAATATGATATGACATAAAAAACCAAATTGGTGAATGTTTTTTATATAACACTAATACATTATAGGGAAATGAATTTGATCACAAATGGAATTTTATTTATAAAACATTAGGTTGTTAAAACTCTTATATCTAATTAATGAATTTTTCCCTCAAATCATATGATATATATGTTTTTTTGGTCAATATACTTATCTACATCACCAAAAAAAACATGATCAATGATCTCTTTGGCACTTGATAAATATATACACTTTTCCTCATGGTCAAAAGAATCACTTCCCACATATTTTCTCCTCTATATAAACCTAGTTATGAGTTACATTAAGTAACCATTTTATATCCAAAATTTGGTTTTCAATGGAGTTTCATTATTTAATCTTATTATATCGATTTTTATGATTTAATTAAGAGAATCTAATCAGTGATGATTGGGTTTAATTCTTGGGATAAATTTTTTTTATTTTGGGAATAATGTTACACATAAATATTTTGTGAAAATTTTCTTTTAAAATAATTTATTTATTTTTGATATTTTTCATTACACATGATAAGTAATTTGACTCTGTTTCAAAAATCATCTATGATTACAATAAACATAATTTTATCTTTTATTACAAGAAACTAGGTGTGTATTAGGATATACATGAAATACTGAGTATAGATTGAATTAAATGAAACATTATATTTTCATTTTTTTATATACAATACCATGTAAATACATTGTCACATTAATTATCGAGTTTAAATGATACATGACATACTTTTAATATATAATTATTTAATTTTATATTTATCACCTAAATATTGCAATGGAATGTATGAATAATATTAAATAAATTATGAAAATATATGGGTTAAAAAATTATATATAAATATTTATTTGTTGGAAAATAAATTAGGAATGAAAATAATAACAATTTTAAAATAAAACATATCATTTTTTGTAAAAGAAAAATTTAGCTACGTAGCATTTTATATCAATAAATTAAAATAATAACTTTTTCTGAATGATATTAATATACTATATATACTAAATAAGAAATAAAAAATTTCAAAAATTTCATATTTATTTTCTATATAAGAGATAATAATAAATCAAATTTTACACTTTAAAACTCGAATTTTAATAAATATGGGTTTTTTTCATTTTGGTGAACTTGTTTTAAATATATTTTAATAAACATTCGTAAATTTTATTTTTTAAATTGAGAAATAATATTTTAATATCATACTTCAAAAATTATCTTAGGATGAATTTTTGGGACTTTTCTAACAAGTTTCTTTTTTATATGATTTAGAAAATTACTAAAATTAAATTCCAATCTGACATTTTTTTTAATTTATTTACAAAGATAAATAATATTTCATATTTATTTTAAAGTAAAATTAGATTAATTTAAAATCCATTATTCAATTTTTTTTTATTAAAATCAATTTAATTTTTAATTTCAATATAAAAATAGTGTAAACGTTTTTACAATTTTCTCATTAAAAACATGTTTTCACATAGCATATACGCTATTATTTTTAAATTAATTTTTCTCTCTTATGTGAATTAAATATTTAAAAATAAATTCCATATTTCTTTCGTATATATATTTTATCTAACAACCTCAAATATGTGGAGACTTGGAATAATTTGGCATGTGAAATATGATAAAATTTTGGTTTCATTCGAAACATTTCCACCTAATTTCTAGGTGTCGGCCTTTCCCCATATATAAAAGGGAACTCATGTTGCACATATAGTAAAAAAACCAATAAATTTGGCTCAACCAAACCCTGATATATTCTCTCCCCATTTTCCATATTTACTCTCAATAGCTTCTGTTCTCTCCTACAGGCCATCCCTTGGATCCTTAACTAGAGATTTGACAGTGGTTTCTCTTATATAATTTAATTATCTTGAGAAACTAGCACGTTTTATTTATTATTTCCCCCCTATAAATTATATATTAAAATATAAAATAAAATAAAAATATTATTTCATATATATTGGTATTTTATAATTATTTTGTCAAAATATTTATCTATCTCCAGTTGGATAAACTGGTTAACAATATCATTTTTTATCTGTACGGCAGACTACCTCACTGTGAACCGATGTTATTAATTTTACAATTTACACCCTTTAAAAATAGTTATAAAGATTGAATTATTATTTATTTATTATATATATCATTTTATAATGATTATTTAAATTTTATAAGACAAATTCATTCATAATTTGTAGTTTTTTAAATACTATGACATCTTTTATGGGGTATAATACACTATAACCTCATGAAGTGCTATAATTCATTCATTTTTTAAATCGATTATGTTTGGATGGTTTAAATAATATTGGTATATATATGTAATAAAAAATTAATCTTGAGTTATAAAATTTTATTTACAATTATATATTCTATTCTGATATGAAAATGTGAATATCGTCCATGTTTAGGATAGACATACCATCTCCATGAAAATATAATTCCATTTTGTAACATTAATTATTAATGATTAAACTAAATAAATATTTGGTGAAAATATATTATATTTATACCATAAATAACATTATTGAGGTGATTAAACTGTGATCACTGTAACATGATAAAAAATAATGAATCAAAACATATAAAGAAAAAATTAATTACTACCAGAGAAGTAAATTTAACAATGAATTTTTAATAAATAGTTAAATGGTTGTAATAAAATAAAATATGGAAATATATATATTTTAATATTTTATATAATATATTAATAATAAAATTAATTTTTTTATATTATTTGGTTATTGATGAGTTTAATGGATGTCATCAGTTAAGGTAAGGTAATTATGTCTCACTTTTTACTTCTATGATATGTATTCCACATTCACCCTATATTTATTTAATGGGACTGTATCCTTCCCTTGAATGTATTTTGTTATTATTAGAATGATAATTATTTGGTATTACATATAAATTTTATGAACTCTCTTATATGATTTTTATGGTTAAAATGTTACCAATGTGGAATGGGACTTTTTTCTCAATTTTTATTCTTTGATATGTATGTTTTTATGGAGTTATATTTTTCCATGAGGCTTATATGAATCCCATTGAAATATAATATCTTGAATTTATTCATTCTTATGAAATGTTATTTTAATTTTTATTTTATTCAATCAAAGGAATTATTATTCAAATTACCTATGTTTTAATGATTTTATGTTATATTCTCCCAATTTATCAGGATTGTTTATTATTATACATAAAATGATGAAAAATAACAAACTATATACCAATAAAATCATAAATTTTCTTATAGTTTGGTTATTACTTGAGAATAAATTTAATTACATTCATTTTCTCTATTTGATTACAGATGAGTAGAAATAATGGTTTTTATGATAAAATCTTATATTCGATCGAATAAACATTTTAAATTAAAACATATTTTCTAAAAAAGTTTTCAAAAATGATTTAATTTAATTTTCAAAGAAGAAATGATAATATATGCACTAAATTATAAATTTTTTTTATATTCTTCTATTAGAATTATTAATTGTTATTTTATACAAAATTTGTTTCCAAAATGTTTAATATTTGTAGAAAGTGTTTGTCAAAGAGGAAGGAATAGTTTCCTCAAGAAATGTTTTAAGTGATTCTGAAAAGAATCCTTTATATATTTTCCAGGTTATTTCAATTAAAAATGATTTCAGAAATGTTTTAAAATTATAAAAATTATTATTAAATATTACGTGATATTTTCCACATTAATATTTTTAAATGATTATTAAAATATTTATTTTTATATTTTTAAGATAATTTTAATCTAAAATCATTTTCATAATGTTTTATGATTTAAATATAGTTTTTTATATAAAAATTTCTATTTTACACAAAAAATGTTTTAAATAATTTGATAATATACAAGTATATGTTTTCATAGTTATTTTCAATGAACTGTATCTAATAATATTTTATAAATTTATAGTTTTAAAAAGATATATATTAAAAAAATGTTAGTTTCTTAAGAAATGGTTTATGTTTCCATTCAAAATTATATCACATCTATCATGACATCCTATGTTGTTACTTATACTTATCTGGGGATAAGATATATCAATAACATCATTATTTTTTCTACAAATAGCTATTTTTTATTGATAAAATCTATAGGATACCCATTTATTATTCATGGGTTATGACATGAAAAAATGATGAAATTTGTAAAAACTCATTTTTGTTAAATGGGTTATTATATGATTATTTGTTAAGTTTTTATCATATCATGGAACACATATGCATGGTTTTCTTTATGATATGGGTAGGACTAATATCTCCACTAAATGAATTTGGTAAATATTCATGTCTCATAAGATAATGATTGGAAATAAGTATATGGATGTAATACCCTAACACATGTGGCACGTACCTGTTCTGTGAAATGGTTCACCAAATTCCCACAGGAATTATTCCCTATATAGTAGATGATTATAAATGGTTGTGAGGGTCTATTGTGATATGTTGGGACACTATACCCACTTTATCAAATTAACATAATAGGTAAAAAACATATGATCAATATATATTATAATAATAATAAATTAAAAATAAACACCCAAACCTGATGGATCATGAAAATATATAGAAATAGACCATGATCCAAAGTACTAGACATGTCATGTCATATAATTTGCAAGTGTAAAATGAAAACCCATAAATTAATACACAACAATAAATCAAAACTGGGTCATGACATCTTGTCTAGATCCCTTATTCATACTCCTTCAAAAATAACAAATCATTCATCTATCACTAATAAATTTCCCATATTATGTTTTGTAAAAATGAAGTCTATTTGGGTAACAATCTAGAATCTAGAGTTTGGTGTGATTTCAACTCAGTGTTCCAATATAAAATATTCAAAATAAATATAAAGTCTATAATAGTTTAGGTGGTTATATAAAGAATAATGTGAAATGGTAAATGTAAAACAGTAAAAATTTATTATTATTTGGAAAACCACATCATTCAATATTCGTCCCACAATAGAGTATCAACAATACATAATTAAGATTTTACATATTACACTTTTCAACCGATTTAATCATTCAATTAAATTACAAATTACGTTCATGCATCGGGGGATTAGAGCATCAGACTGAAACCCCATGGGTATTTAGGGCATCAGTCCCTAACCCAAAATTCATTAACCACATTCACACACGCATACACACACACATAAATATATATATATATATATATATATATATATATTGTTTCCTAGAAAATTAGTCTATAATCCCATGTGTTTTTAGAGTTTTTGTCCTCGACCCACAACTCATTGTTCACATTTACATTCAAATATATATGTCTGAAGCATATTTTAAAAGTCTGGAACCAACATCAAACCATTTATAAGGTAACAAAAATAACATGAAATTTTTAACATTATTTTGTTGAAAATAAAATATCTATATTAATATTATTATGGTATTGAAACATTTCCCAATATATCAGGTGAAAACTCCCAACTGGCATGGTATGCAGTGGTGATATTTTAATAATGTGGTTCTATGTACACGGTTTTTTCCATAATCTCAATGAGAATACAATTATATAAAAAATAGTTTCACTCAAGGTTTTGTTTATGGATCTCGGATTTTTAATGGGAAAGGGAAAATAAAATTGATGGTATCACCCTAAGATTATCTAATAAATAGGATTTATAAGGAATAATACTACTAGTTGAGGTCATCACCTCCTTTATCTGTGTCAATTGTATTTAACAATAAACTATATGAATATTAATTATATGATTGTTATTCAATGACTATGATATCAATATTTATGATTCTAAATTGTATTTTAATTTCTATAGGATATAATAATCAAAACTAAGTGCTTATTCATTCAATATATATAATACATTATAATTAATTTAATTCACTCAGAAAATGATTTTTTTAAAAATGTTTTTCTATTTAAAATCATCCCTTTATAGAATTTTATCCTAATAAATATACATTTCATACAATGAAATAGCATCAGGTAATGATATTTCACCACCACCACAAATTCCCATATAACATTTTTAAATATGAGGTCCCACCATTACACTCTAACCGATAGAAGTTTTCTATTTCATAGAACATCTTCTCTATTTTATAATATATTCCCCACCTTCTCCTTATATGATATATAATTCTCAAATGGTATAATCACTATATTAAACACATGTAATGGGTCTGTTATGTATTCCCTCAATTGGGATACAAGAACATATCATGTACTTTACATAATTTAGTGGGTTTTCTGGTTGATAGTTCATCTCCCTTATCCATCATGGATCTAAAAGTTCCCATTATATCTTGGGAAAATCATTACCATCTATCCAAACCTCCTGAATTTATTTCATAGAGAAATGCATCATAAAATATTATCTCCATCCTCAATCTCTAGGTGTTGTCACTTATTATAATCATAGATATTTAATCAAATATGAGAATACCTAATGGGATACTGAATGGTATTAATCTTTTTCAACAATTTCCTTGACCCATTCAAGTCAAAACGACTTCCGTTATCCAAAATCATCTTAGCATGTAGGATTTCTTTACTTATTCTCATAAATTTATTCATCGGGATCCATTTAGATTCTATAGTGGGAACTGTTATTATATGAGATTGAGACCATAAGAAGATGTTTATCCCATCCTCATATGATGTTCTATGACTATAGTATTAAATGGTCGTCATGTGTCTCGATAGTCCCCTCAGATCGCCTATCAGTTTGAGGATGATAATCAATTATAACGTGAATCTAAATATTTAGATCACTGTGGATATTCTTCTACAACATGGGTTTAAATCATGGATCTCAATTAGATAAAATTATTAGTGGTGTTCCATCTACCATTAAAACTTCTCTAATTTGTCTCATTATAATTTTATTGTGTGATAGTTCCCCACAAATTGTAATGATTTGAGAATTCATTGAATGATGATCCTCCACATCCTATATAGAATTATTTCATCTTAATATCTTTATATGTATAATGAAAAATTATATGTTAATGTTTTTCCCATTTTCATGTATGTATGGTTAACATTTTACTCACTCTCTTGTAATTATTCCTTTCAGTCTTCATTTGATGACATAAAATACATATATATATATATATATACTATGTGCTCTCCTTCTTCATATTGTCAAACTAATTATTCTTTTGAAGATATCAATACTTTTTCACCCTAGATTGATGAAAAAAGTCAATCTTTGTTCAACATCCAACACCTATTTTTTAATCTATTGATTTAATGGAATACATAATCATGATCCAAATTATTGAACTTTTCACCATCTATTTTTTACTCAAACTATTTCATTTTATAATAGTTTCCACCTTCTTCATAACATTACAAATCCCTTTTAGAATCCATTATCATATTTATAAGGTATGGTTGGCTTATAATTTTTCAAATGGTTGGTGATATTCCCTCCTTTATGATTCCCATGTAAAATAATTTTAATATCTATGAAAATCAAATGATTCTCAATTCTCATCCATGATAGAATTGTATCATAAATTACACTTAGATAATCATTTACTTTATTTGATTTCCAATTATTGTTGTGGATTTAATAGTCATAGTATTTAATCATATCCTACCATATAAGTTGTCAAATAGTTATCTATTTTTATATGTATATATAATTGAGGATCATATGATCCCTATATATATCCCAATTCTCCCCAATGAGATAGAGATCCCTAATTTTCAATGTGAATATCACTATATCTAAATATGGATTATGTGTTTTGTAGTTATATTCAAGAGAATTTAATTACCATAATTAATTGACTCTCACATTGACATTCCTCATTAGTAAAATATCAAACCATCATTAAATAATTATTTTATATAACAAAACGTTCCACACTTGTGGGTAGTGAAAGTACAGTTTTATCAATAATCCACTAAATCAACACATTAAGATTTTATTCTCATTTTTTTCAAGGGAATCATGACTCCCTTATGAGTTATCTAGTATAGAGTGTTTAACAATTTTGAGAATTTTCGGACAAATAATCTGTAATACCATTCCAATGAAATGAAAATACAGATATATATGCTATATATTGTCTTTATCAATCCTTAAATTGATTCAGTCATTGAATGGTCCAAAAATTAACTATTTTTGGTGATTGATATTCTTAAGGATTTTACTTTTTCAATTTAAATGTTTTATTATGAACACATTGAATCGTTTAAGAGGGAAACCAAGAAATAATTCTGGAAACACAACAATATATTCCCTCAAAATGGTAATGTCTTAATGGATGATAATTTCAATAGTCCCTGTCATTTGATATCGATTCACTTTTTCAAAGGGAAATAATATATATTCATTAAATTATGATTTAATATAATAATTAACCTCTTACTTTCACAAGTATTTATTGGAAGGTTGATTCGTGGTTTGAATGGTGTATTCTTTATCAAATGAATTTATTTTGGATTTGTAAATGTAAAACCACTCAAAACATGTAAGAAAATCTAATTATAGTAATTTAATATTGATAATAGATTCCTAATGATAATTCAAAAAAACTCTACAATGTGACATTATTATCATTGAAAAATCATCTAATGATATCAAATCATTATGGTTAGTGACTCAATGTTATTAAAACATATGAAAATGGAATGAATCCAAATAAAAATGATATTCATTTTTCAAATCTAGAGGTTAGATATATTTCGGTCATTATGATCAATATCAAAATAGGAATTTACTTATTCCCTTGTTCATGGAGATTGTTGGTGCTCATCATGTTTGTTAGACCTTGGAATATTGCATTGTCTTGGATAATGCCCAATGACTCTACATTTGTGACATATAACATTATAAGTAACCCATGATTCAATTATGTTTCCATACATCACATTATCCATTTTCTTATTGAAATTGGATACATTATGCCTAATATTTCCATTCATAAAATATCTCCATGTTCCTTTCTAACATTTATTATTTTGCTACTTCCCACATGTTTTCACAAATAAAATTGGGTATTATTTCTCATATCACAATTATCATAGGAATATACATGAGATGCCATTATCATTTTCATTATCATTTTTTGGAATTTAACTAAGATCATGTTTTTAAATCAAATATTTGATTTCTTATTTTTGGAATGATCACCAAATTTCCTATATGTTCTCCAGTCAAACAAGGTATATCATTTGGGAAATCAACATAGTTCCATTTATATTTTTCACTTAGTTTCTCATATTGATTTACATTGGCTATAACACTGGTAAAACTAGGGACGAATACGTATAAATTATTAAATAGATAGATGAGAATATAATTTAATTTAATTGATAATCATCAAATGACATGTATTTCACTAGCCTATAATATTTTTGGATTAAATATTTGTTTTAAATAATCTATTTTATAACATATAATCTTTTTATAATTTACCCCCAAATATTGGTTTCATAATGAGATTTTCAATTTCCCTATTCATATCCTCTATATGTTTCAAACAAGGTTTATAGAAAGGCTCGTTGTCTTCTACCAGTTTTTGGAAGATTCCAACCCAATATGGTGGTTTTTGTGTGTTACACATAAGTACATATGTGATAGAGACATATCCACATTTAGAATATAGATTGGGATTCATTTTCATGGAAAAAACATACTCTATACAATAAAATGATTAAAAAATTTATCTTATTTTTTTATTATGCATGTGGAATTAACTAACATTTTTGTAATCATAATCACGAAAATAGTTGTAGTTTCCATTGAAACCAATTATTATGAACTATAATTATTTCCAATGGACTATAATTCATATCAATCAAAAAAATTAAATTGTTTGATACACCAACTTGGTCGGACACACCACCATCCCTAGTGGAGCCTCATTCCGCTTGATGACCTTCAGTGTAGAGCTAGGCATTCTCTAAAGAACACATGTGAGTGTTCACAAATATTTCATAACATCATTTTCCTCTAATTATAACAATGAAAACCCATGTTAGTGTTACACATTAATTCATGACTCCCTAAATAATAATAAAAATAATTCAATATAGATGATAATAAATTTTATTTTATTTTTCAATTTTGTACATATAATAACTTTGTGATCATGTGATACCACAAAATTATTGAAAACCACCTTTACATGATCATTGAAATCTTTGGCCCTCTAAAACTACAGGGGATAAACTAGTAAAGTTCATACTGAATGGGTGAGATATAAATCCAAATAAATGTATAATAAATAATAACATAATTAAAATATTATATTTTAGAAAATTTGAATTTCAATTTAATATAAATGTTTTCATAATCATTCAATATTAAAAATAAGGAATAACATACCATGGTAACAGAATGGAAACATGGGAAATGTGAAAATAACTTTAATCCAAAAATTATAAACATGGGTCATCGATAACCACCAATACTAAATAACAAGGTGTAAAAGTACAATGATTTATTAGGATCACTTATGAATACATTACATAACAACTCATTATACTAAGCCATTACCCAATGCACTTGAGTACTATATAAATCCATGAAATCCCTGGGGTTACATATCATATACATACAAAGGTTTTACATGTTGATCATTAAATATAGGATCATATTTTATAAAATTTAATTAAAAGTTCAATTATTTTGGAATAAATGTATGGAATTATATAATGAATGGATTATACGTTTTTCTAGGTGAATAATCATCAGTAGAAATGTTAATGGTATTCATAATACAATGGTATAGCACTAAAAAATGTAGTGAAATTTTGGAAGCGTAAGGGTTCTACTTAATGATTCATAATGTGGATTAATAGAGGTAATTGGGACTATAATAATTTTAAAAATAAATAGATAGTTAGAGGTGTGTGGAAAACATATCTCAAAATTAGTAATTAGAAATAATATGCATAAAATAAGAATATGATTGAATAAAGAGGATATGAAATGATTATTTACTATGTGAAAATGATTCCAATAGCATGGGAGGAGATTCTATAGTGTGTGGGGGATTTTTGGAGGACTCCTGAATGGGTAGGGAAGATTGTTGATGTGATCCATAATTTTTTTCATGAAGAGGAATGCGAGATTAGGTGTGTTTATGTTAGAATAGAGAGGGGAGTTATTTATTATTTTCCCAAAATAAGTTTTGTATTATAAATATTAAAATAATAAAAATCAAAAACACCAAATTGTTTTATCATATGTTTCCATACAAATAAGATTGGATTAAATTATTTTATAATTTCATCAGATGAAATCATTTAAATATTTCCCATGGTGATGTGGAATATAGTCATGTTTATAATGAATTTATATTAATGCCATAAAATATAAGATATATTTTGTAGTATTTATAATGGATTTATAAAATAAATAAAATAACCTCAAAATCAGTTTATTTTAAAGTGGAAACATATAATTTTTCATGGATACCATTTATATAATTTATTACATCACTTTTAGGACATTATTATTTCATAATACACACCATATATATATTTGGTATTTAATTTTTTCCTAAAAATTACCCATTCCTATAAAATGATTAATATATAACTGTAGGATATTTTCAAAATTATCATTGCAAAAAATATTTATTTATCGAAATAATTTTCTACATGTGTGAATTTTCACTTTAAAACATGAGTAGATAATTATTGATAAATGTAAGGTTCGTTGACTCTAACTCTTTTCAAACCCTTGTAAAAAAATTCACCTTATTAAAATTATATTATCATCTAAAATTAATTTCTATTATTTCAATATAATATTTTTAAATTTTTTTGGTCATTTTCAAAGTTTGATTAATAAATTAAAATTAATAACCTTTTTATAATTATGTAATACCCCAAATTTAGTTTGGTTTTTATTGAATGAGAATAAAAATAATTACTAATGTAAAAATAATAAGATATATATATCCATTATTTTATTTAAAATTAAATTTATATATTCCTATTGTTAGGGTCATGAAAAATATACTTATATAAGAATTAAAAATGCCATAATGATAAAACATTTAATAGTGATATTTTGATGGGGTGGTTGGGTGTACATGGTTTGGGTCTTGACCTTTATAAGCTTTAAATTATATCATAAATGGTTTCACATGTATTTGAGTTGTAATATATCAATTAAGGCTTC
Organism: Viscum album; assembly: GCA_963277665.1. Lineage (NCBI taxonomy): Eukaryota > Viridiplantae > Streptophyta > Magnoliopsida > Santalales > Viscaceae > Viscum > Viscum album. The sequence continues at coordinate 1,188,127,387 of OY728122.1, forward strand.
ATTATGGGAAATTCAGTGTGATGTTATCTCCCATAAAAGCTCATATAAAAGGGATTGATAAGGTATGATCCTAATGGTTGAGGACATCATGCCGTTAGACACTATCAATTGGATCTCCAAAGACCCTATATTAATAAATATCATTTTTCATTGTTCAATATATATATTTACATGTTTTATGATGCATAATGATATTTTAAATATGATATGACATAAAAAACCAAATTGGTGAATGTTTTTTATATAACCCTAATACATTATATGGAAATGAATTTGATCACAAATGGAAATTTATTTATAAAACATTAGGTTGTTAAAACTCTTATATCTAATTAATGAAGTGGTCCTGCAAATCATATGATATTTATGGTTTTTTGGTCAATATACTTATCTACATCACCCAAAATAACATAATCAATGATCTCTCTGGCACTTGATAAATATATGCACTTTTCCTCATTGTCTAAAGAATCACATCCCACATATGTTCTCTTCTATATAAACCAAGTTATGAGTTACATTAGGAAACTACTTTATATCCAAAATTTGGTTTTCAAAGGAGTTTTATTATTTAATCTTATTATATAGATTTTTATGATTTAATTAAAAGAATTTAATCAGTGATCATTGGGTTTAATTATAGGGATAAATTATTTTTATTTTGGGAATAATGTAACACATAAATATTTTGTGAAAATATTCTTTTAAAATAATTTATTTTTTTGATATTTTTCATTATACATGATAATGAATTTGACTCTGTTTCACAAATCATCTGAGTTTGTATTGAGTTACAATAAAAAGCAATTTTATCTTTTATTACGAGAAACTAGGAGTGTATTAAGAAATACATGAAACATTGAGTATAGATTGAATTAAATGAAACATTGTGTATTAATTTTGTTATATACAATACCGTGTAAATATATTGTCACATGAATTGTCGAGTTTAAATGATACATGACATACTTTTAATATATCATTACTTAATTTTATAGTTATCACCTAAATAATGCAATGGAATATATGAATAATATTTAATAAATTATGAAAATATATGGGTTAAAAAATTACATATAAATATTTATTTGTTGGAAAATAAATTAGGAATGAAAATAATATCCATTTTAAAATAAAACATATCATTTTTTGTAAAAGATAAATTTAGGTACATAGCATTTTATATCAATAAATTAGAATAATAAATTTTTTCTGAATGATATTAATATACTATATATACTAAATAATAAATGAAAAATTTCAAAAATTTCATATTTATTTTCTATATAAGAGATAATAATAAATCAAATTTTACACTTTAAAACTCTAATTTTCATAAATATCGTTTTTCTCATTTTGGTTAACTTGTTTTAAATATATTTTAATAAACATTCGTAAATTTAATTTTTTAAAATGAGAAATAATATTTTAATATCATACTTCAAGAATTATCTTAGGTTGAATTTCTGGGACGTTCCTAACGAGTTTCTTTTTTATATGAGTCAGAAAAATACTAAAATTTAATTCCAATCTGACATTTTTTTAAATTTATTTATAAAGATAGATAATATTTCATATTTATTATAAACCAAAATTCAATTAATTAAAAATCCATTAGTCAAATTTATTTCATTAAAATCAATTTCATTTTTAATTCAATATAAAAATAGTGTAAACGTTTTAACAATTATCTCATTCAAAACATGTTTTCACATAGCATATACGATATTATTTTTAAATTAATTTTTCTCTCTTATGTGAATTAAATTTTAAAAAATAAATTCCATATTTTTATCATATATATATATGTTATCTAATAACCGAAAATATATGGAGACTTGGAATATGTTTGCATGTGAAATATGTTAAAATTTTGGATTGTTTCCAAAAATTTCCAACTAATTTCTAGGTGTCGTCCTTTCCCCATTTATAAAAGGGAACTCATGCTACATACATAGTAAAAAAACCAATAAATTTGGCTCAACCAAACCCTGATATATTCTCTCCCCATTTTCCATATTTACACTCAATAGCTTCTCTTCTCTCCTACAGGCCATCCCTAGGATCCTTAACTGGAGATTTGACAGCGGTTTTGCTTATATAATTTAATTATCTTAAGAAACTAGTACATTTTACTTATTATTTTCCCCCCATTAAATATATATTAAACTATAAAATATAATAAAAATATTATTTCATATATATTGGTATGTTATAATAATTTTTCCAAAATATTTATCTATCTCCAGTTCCATAAACTGGTTAACGATATTATTTTTTATCTGTACGGTGGACTACCTCACTGTGAACCGATGATAATAATAATTAAAATTTATAACCTTTAAGGATAGTTATAAAGATTGAATTGTTATTTATTTCTTATATATATCATTTTATAATGATTCTATAATTTTTATAGAACACATTCATTCATAATTTTCAGTTTTTTAAATAAGATAACATCTCTCACGGGGTACAATACACTATCACCTCATGAAGTGCTATAACTCATTCATTTTATAAATAGAATATTTTTGGATGGTTTTAAGAATATTGGTATGTATATGAAATAAAATAATTATTCTTGAGTTATAAAATGTCATTTACCATTATATATTCTAATTTGATTTGAAAATGTGAATATCGTTCATGTTTATGATCGACATAACATCTCAATGAAAATTTATTTCCATTTAGTAACTCTAAATATTAATGATTACACTAAATAAATATATGGGGAAAATATATTATATTTATATCATTTATAACATTCTTGAGGTGATTAAATCGTGATTAATGTAACAGGATAAAATATAAGGAATCAAAACATATAATGAAAAAATTAATTATTACCGGAGAAGTAAATTTAACAATGAATTGTTAATAAATAGTTAAATGGTTATAATAAAATAAAATATGGAAAGATATATATATATATATATATATATGAGTATTTTATGTAATATATTAATAATAAAATTTATTTTTTTATATTATTTGGTTATTAATGAGTTTAATGGATGTCATCAGTTAAGGTAAGGTAATTATGTCTCACTTTTTACATCTATGATATGTATTCCACATTCACCATATATTTATTTAATGGGTTTGTATCCTTCCCTTGAATGTATTTTGTTATTATTAAAAAGATAATTATTTGGTATTACATATAAATTTTACAAACTCTATTATATGATTTTTATTTTTTAAATGTTACTAATGTGGAATTGGACTTTTTTCTCAATTTTTATTCATTGATATGTAAGTTTTTTTATGGAGTAATATTTTTCCATGAGGATTATATGAATCCCATTGAAATATAATATCATGAATTTATTCATTCTTACGATATGTTATTTTCATTTTTATGTTATTAAATTAGAGGAAATATTATTCAAATTGCCTATGTTTTAATGATATTATGTTATATTCTCCCAATTTATCAGGATTTTTTATTATTATTCATAAAATGATGAAAAATAACAAACTATATACCAATAAAATCATCAATTTTCTTATACTATGGTTATTAATTTAGAATAAATTTATTTACATTCATTTTCCTCTATTTTAATACTCATGAGTAAAAATAATTGTTTTTATGATAAAATCTAATATTCGATCGAATAAAAATTTTCAATTAAAACCATATTTTATAAAAATGTTTTCAAAAATCATTTAATTTAATTTTCAAAGAAGAAATGATAATATATTCAATAAATTTTAAATTTTTTTTATATTATTCTATTTGAATTATTAATTGTTATTTTATACAAAATTTTATTTAAAAATGTTTAATATTTGAAGAATGTGTTTGTCAAGGAGGAAGGAATAGTTTCCTCAAGAAATGTTTTAAGTGATTCTGAAAAGAATCCTTTATATATTTTCCAGGTCATTTCCATTAAAAATGATTTCAGAAAAGTTTTATAATTAGAAAAATTATTATTAAATATTAAGTGATATTTTCCACATTAAATATTTTAAATGATTAAAAAAATAATTATTTTTTTATTTTTAAGATAATTTTAATATAAAATCATTTTCATAATATTTTATGATTTAAATATAGTTTTTATATGAAAACTCTCTTTTCCATAATAAATATTTTAAATAATTTGAGAATATACAAGTATATGTTTTCATCGTTATTTTCAATGAACTGTATTTAATAATATTTTATAAATTTATATTTTTTAAAAGATATATATTAAAAAAAATTAGTTCCTTCAAGAAAAGGTTTATGTTTCCTTTCAAAATTATATCACATCTATCATGACATCCTATGTTGTTACTTATACTTATTTGGGGATAAGATATATCAATAACATAATTATTTTTTCTACAAATAGTTATTTTTTTATTGACAAAATCTATAGGATACCCATATATTATTCATGGGTTATGATATGAAAAAATGATGAAATTTTTAAAAAAATCATTTTCGTTAAATGGGTTATTATATGAGTATATGTTAATTTTTTATCATATCCTGGAACACATATGTATGGTTTTCTTTATGATATGGGTAGGACTTATATCTCCACTATATGAATTTGGTAAATATTCATGTCTCATAAGATAATGATTGGAAATAAGTATATGGATGTAATACCCTGACACATGTGGCACGTACCTGTTCCATGAAATTGTTCACCAAATGCCCACATGAATTTTTCCTTGTATAGTAGATGATTATAAATGGTTGTGAGGGTCTATTGTGATATGTTGGGGCACTATACCCGCTTTATCAAATTAACATAATATGTAAAATACATATGATCAATATATATTATAATAATAATAAATTAAAAAAAATACCCAAACCTGATGGATAAAGAATATATATGGAAATAGACCATGATCCAAAGTACTACATATTTCATGTCATATATGTTGCAAGTGTAAAATGAAAACCCATAAATTAATACACAACAAGAAATAAAAACTAGGTCATGACATCTTGTCTAGATCGCTTATCCATACTCCTTCCAAAATACCAAATCATCCATCTATCACTAATAAATTTCCATTATTATGTTTTTTATAAATGAATTCTATTAGGGTAACAATCTAGAATCCAGATTTTGGTGTGATTTCAACTCAGTGTTCTAATATAAAAGATTCAAAATAAATATAATGTCTATAATAGTTTATGTAGTTATATAAAGTATAATGTGAAATGATAAAATTAAAATTGTAAAAATTAATTATTATTTAGAAAACCACATCATTCATGATTCGTCCCACAATAGAGTATCAACAATACATAATTACGATTTTACATATTACACTTTTCAATAGATTTAATCATTCAATTAAATTAAAAATTACATTCATGCATCGGGGGATTAGAGCATCAGACTGAAACCCCATGGGTATTTTGGGCATCAGTCCCTAACCCAAAATTCATTAACCACATTCACACACACACACACACACAAATATACATATATATATATATATATATATTTGTTTCCCAGATAATTAGTCTATAATCCCATGTGTTTTTAGAGTTTTTTTTCCTTGACACACAACTCATTGTTCACATTTACATTCAAATATATATGTGTGGAGCATATTTTAATAGTTTGGAACCAACTTTATATTTTTAGAAGCAATCATTAACCCGTCTCTCATTATTCAAATTCATATACACATATCATATTTCCATATTCATAACTCATGTATCAACTATTTTCAACATGGTGTGCCAATTCAATTATCAAAAGAAACTATAGCTCTCCACATTATCAAAATGAATAAAATAATCATTTGACCCAATAATCCATTTCTCATCATTTATTTCCAAAAATATTATCCTTTTATGGTAAGAACAATCAACACATTAATTGCAACGATCTAACAAGAAATGAGAATTTATTATTATATTAAAATAACCATAAATTCCCCTTATAAATTCCATTTATAGTTGACTCAATATATTTTGAATGACTTAAGGGTTTCCATCATGAAAAATATAATATTCTCTAATGGGTCTAATGGGATCTAGGGAAGACTACATATATAATGGAAATCAATAAAAAATTTATTTAAATATTATTTCAAAATAATTCAATGAAAAAATTAATCTGCCACCCAAGATAAAAAATAATACCATTTTATTTTGTAGTTAGACCACTGAAATTAGGATCATTGAGGAATTATCTCCAAACTATATAACAACATTAAATGTAGAATAACTGAATTTAAAATGGGGGATGATATCTATGAAGAAAACTTATGATCAATTCTAATAAAACAGGATCTATTAAAACAATGATATGAAAATTTTATCCTATAGGAAATAAACTCTCATAAAAGCGGGAGGAAGATTGGATATATTGTATTCCAATAAAAGGGGGAATCACATAATGGGTGGGAATAAATTCTATCACTGGAACATTGATTAAAAAATAATGTTTTTTTAGAATCCTATGAATCCTTTCAAGAACCTACAGAGTCAACGGAATTCATGTTATGGTGAGCATGGGTGATTATGTATTTTAAATAATGGTTTGATAATATTTTATTAAATGATTGGGGATTTAAAATCTCATGTGCATGGGTTCTTATTTATACCACATGGTTTTCCAAACAGTTCATCCTAACACAGGGCCCCTACTATCTATGGTGAATGGTTAGTTATTGGTGGGTGAAAAATCTTCTAATCAAATCACAAATAATTAAATCCCCCATATCCAATGGTTAATAGTTTTAGAGGGTTACCAAATTTATTGGACTAACCATTTTCCCACTTTGCATGATTAAAAATAGGGAAAACTATTTTTTTAAAGCGCGGTTTTCTTTCTCCATGATCTAACCATGCACAACCCCTATAATCTTGAAAAATAATTGAAATTCACCAGAAAATACACTGAATCAAGACCTAAATTAGATATGAAAAAATCATGTGTAAAAAATACCAAAAAATGTGTTAAAAAATTATAATGAATGGATGGAATCTTATATATCCACAATGTTATAATATATCATAATTTAGATTCATTCATAATCATTTCTAAGCTTCTTAGTTTAAAATTTTATGCCAAAAGGGCCACATTTCTTCATCATCTTCCATTTTTCCTCCTACAAATGGATGTTCTTCCACAACACTCAAATAAATAAATGGGACATTCCCTATAATAATTTCTCAATATGATCACCCATATATATCATATTCTTCTCCATATATTCATCAGCATCAAGAAAAACATCATCAACACTAATCCCATTCGATGTGTTGAGGTGATGCCATAGAAGCTTTGATACATGGAAAAATCATGCATATATATATAACTCTGTGGATGATCCAGTCGATTTTCTTTTTGTCGATCCTCTCTAAAATCTAAAATTGTCAAAAAAAACTTTGTGATGTCATTACCTACCTCTAGACACTAAATTGATATAACGTTAGTGATGTTAGAAGTAACACTTGATAACCCACTGTAAATTCCACAGCTATATGATTTTATTTGGTCTAATAATTCTATATAACCAATGTTATATCCATGTTTTTTAATCATGTAAACCTTCCCCAATGTCCCACTCATGAAACTCATCACCAATAACTCTAATTCACCTACCTCCCGCAATCATAAGGTTAATCTATATAGACTACAATAAAAACCCTCATATGGTTCCATCTAATTTTTTTTCTATTTACTATTGTTATAGTAACAATCAATGTGCACTAACTATTTATCTTATGATCCAAAATAGTCTAGGATGCATGAAAATTGCTATTTCTCTAGCACCATGACTGTACACTCCAATTTCATGTCAATAATTGGGTAAAATGTCATACTCAGAAACCCCTACATAATAATTTTCAACTTCATATCTAACCAAAAGTACTAATTGAAGAAAAAATTATGATGTTGAACTATTATCGATGGAAGCCCATTAATATGAACTATTTCTTGAACATATATATCAACCAATGGATCAAAAGTGAAAGTTTTAGGGATTGGAAAAAATGGACCATTTTACACAATTTTTCTACAATAAAAGAAAATGTGTCACCATTATGATAGACCCTCATAATAACCACCACAAAATACATTTTAACATCATCAAATTTCCATTTTATAGTGGGAAATAGTTGTACCGTCACTACTGGTCAATGATTATCCTCGTTCACCATTTAACTGGGGTAGTATCATGCCACAAAACCTACAATCTATATTATCATGCTCTTCTACTAATAATATCGATGTTGGGCATAATACATTTTAGTAAAAACAAGATTATCTTCTCACTTTGTGTTATGAGACACATGAATCTGCTCCAGATGCATACAAATTGTCACAATAGTGTGGAAATGAATATAGATAATATCATCCTCATATATGGCCCAATTATAAGGTGACCCCCCACCCCCAAAAAATTTCCTCAAGGAAAGACACATCAGATCCTCATACTACCTCTCCTTGATCTGACATAAAAGTGTGAAATCCACTAAATAGAATAGAAGGTTAATCTTATCCAAACCCTCTTATTATTCTGTACAAATCTCAACCAAAAAATCCATCATTTTACATTCAAATCAAGACTCCTAGAATGCAAAAATGGTGACATTTTAATAAAGTGTTATCAAAATGGTTTCCCTTATCTCATGCATAGGATATCATAGATTCGACTGATTATAAATAAAAAACCCATATATCCAATTACAGGATCAAATATATTCATTAAATGATGTGCATTATGATTTTGAGAATGTAATAACTAATAAACATTTCATCCAATAGGTATTTCATCCAACACATTAAGGCTAACCACCATGTGTTACTGTATATTTTTATAGGGTAATTTCATTATTGTGGCATCACCTCATTCCACCAATACACCACAACCCAACCTATCTACATCAACACTATTTCTCAACCAAATTTTTTTTCATAAATATATGGTATAATCTTCACATAGGTAAGGTAGGATCAAAATTGATGTAGTAGCCAAATGTTTCTTTAAATCCTCGAAGGTAATCTCACATGCTCTTGGAAATTCAAAATTGGTGCCCTTGTTAGTCAAGAAATAAATTTGTGTTTAAAATGAGATAAACCCAAAATGAATCTCTTTTAATAACCACCATATCCTAGAAATCATCAAATATCAAAAAAATTATTGGGAAACTCCCAACAAAAAAACTACTAATCATTATCAAGGTAAACTTGAACACCTTCCATAGAGATAAAGTGACCCAATAAATGTACACCAATTATCCAAAATTATTTCTTATATATCAGGGTGTATAGTCAATTCTATATCAATGTATAAAAGATAATGTCAACATGTTGGTTGTAATCATCATGAGTCATGGATTACACAAATATTAAATAAACAAAACAACCAAAAACTGATACATGTATCGGTGAAAGATTCATTTAATCAATGTCGTATGCATAACGAAATTGTTTGTCAACCTTAATGGAATCATGATGAATATGAATATGCCATACATGATTCTAAATGGAATATTTTAAATTCTAAATTTCATTTGATGATACCCTAATATCATGTAAATCTTGGTTAAAACACATTCACCCTCAACTAGTTAAGGATATCATCGATATGTAGAAAAGGATATATGTTCTTAACTTGTATCGATATTATCCTTCAATAGTCATGAAATAAATTCAACCTCAAATCATCTATCTTAGAAATCAAGACTGGGGAACTAGAAGGTGAACATAATACACAGACAATTCACTTATCCATTAATTCATATAGCTAATTCACATGCACTTGAAGTATTTTTCTCATATTCAGTAAGGTAGATTAGAAACTATCTCAAATCCATCAAATAGTTCCATTATAATATCGACATATCTATTAAGTTGAAACCTTGATAAGTCCTTAAGAATCATATCCAAAAAAATAGTCCAATTCTTGTGTTAATTTAAATGGATTCTCACTACCTTAATAATTCAAAATAGATACAGCATACGTTGTGATATTCTCTATTTTCTAATGAACTATCCCTTCGTAGCCTGGTTGAAGATCCCCTTCTCCCTGAAGAATATAACTATTACCCTTACGAGATGGAAATTTCACTCTCCAACCATAATAATAGTTGTTGTATCTATATGATACCATCTAATCCATGAACATAATCATGTAAATACCTAAAATAAAATGTATATAAAAATCCATAGTAAAATATACTCACCAACCTCAACAGAGAACCCCTTTTATAAATAGATTTTCTTTGAATGTACACTCAGAGGTGTGTCGATCATCGTAACCCCAATCACAAACTACACCGTCATGATCAAAACATTCATAATTTCATCATATATAATATAATCAGAGGCTCCTCTATCAAATAAATAACAATTAATCATATATGATACAAGAATAGTACCTCTGACTATCGATGGCCCTACCTCCTTATCCATAATTGTAGGTTGAACCGCATGCAACATACATAACCCACTACATTTTCCTTAAGTTTGTGTCTCATATGATACACTTCATTTCTAGTAAAATATCTATTTCCATATAGTATCACATCTACAATGTATATGACCAAGGCATGTATAACTCTAACAGTATGATTGGTAATGGGTGGAAGACCATCATCCAATACTCTTCTTCATCCTAACTCCTCTGTCAGTTTGCAATGGTTTAGTTTTATTATGTTACCTATGTGAGTTTCCATCCATTTCACATGATCTTCATGTAATTAGGGGTTAGGTACAATCACTATAAATTTTACCCTCCCTAGTGTACGGATGGAATTAGAGTCCTTTTCACTTATAAGAAACTGATCCTTTTACATGGAATCAATGTTTACTACTAACCTCGATAAAATTCTGAAAATTATTCTTCCAAAAATTGTAATACGTACATCCAATTTATCAATAAAATACTAAATATCATCTAGTAGGTGTCTTCCTTAGGTTCCCCACAAAAAAAAGAGTGCTTGATTCTCCACCTTAGAAAACATAATCGATTAGATAATGTTAACATGATACATATTCGATCATTTAATTTTCTCTGAAAAACATTTTTCATAGATTCCTCATATCATACTAGTGCTAGAATAAAGCATTACAATTTGGTGAAGTGACTAACATAGTTAATCCCTAACATTATTCCCTAGGAAAACAATTTAAACACTACTACCCCTACATCCTTAGAGCCTCTAGATAAATGTGTTCAAGGAATTTCTCTGGAATGTTCTTTCCATATCATGGCCTCCACCAAGTCATCCTAACTATAAATACCCACTAACCAGTTTATTGACAATGTAACATATAATTGCACAACATGAATATTTTCAATGAAGGAGTATCTAAATGGTCATGAATTTTCTAGTTCACTAAATCCATAATTCAACTACCTTTGGTACACCTTATTCAATGAAGGTATTATGGTGACACAACTAGAACATAAATCTCATATCAAACATATTTTTCACAAAATAACCTTGGTCTCTTTTCATGAATTTCATAATATGAATAAAATTATCAATGAACATCTCTCCCACCCCTTCACCTAGAACTATCATATTCTATTGTCCTGCTGTTGGGCTATCATTTGCCTCAAGGTCATCCAATTATCCTATAAACAAATTCATTCAAAGTGTAATGTCTCAAAAATTACAAACACACCTCCTTTGATACATAACACATCACGTTCCCATAATTTTTATTTATATAAAATAAAAAAAAATCACCCCTTATACACCTCCACAAGGATAAAGCTGAGGAACTATAACTCCACTCAACCATCTCTAACCTAGGTCTTTACAATAACATAGTAAAAAATCATATCCTATGATTCCCATTGGACACCCATTTTAACCATTCCAAATCACCACATTTAGGAAAATTAATCCATTGTTAAATTTTCATTAGTAACCATTTCAAATTAAATTATTCAATTATGGAATAAAATATTCATTTCCCATAACCCATCATTAACATTCCTTTCCTCATCTTCCAAAACAGATGACTGTCACATTAATTATTAAGTTCCTAAAATGTTTCATGTATACAAAACTCTCACGGTATAATTTTCAACAATTTAAATCTCGTAAAATAATAAAATAACACAAAATATGCATTGCCCAAGGTGAAAATGACATCCAATAGTGAAAAAAAACATGAATATTTATAATCACCTTTCAGGTACGTGGGGTTTTCCCCAAAAAATGTATTAGCTACTCCAATGAAAACCCGCATGACCAAGGCTATACTCGTCCTAGTATCCATTATAATGATCCCAAATAATAATTCAAATAATATGAAATTAAAATCCTCTAATATCATTTTATAACACCCCAACCCGGATTCCACATACCTGTTCCACAATTTTGTTTTCCCATATCCTAAAGAGTGCCTCCCCATAATCCAATGTTAGGGGACTAGAATTGAGGATCTACTATGTGATTTGTGGATACTATTACCTCATTATTAATGAATCACAACAATGTATGTCATTATTAAAAATTTTACAAGATAATAACACTAAATTAAAATGAATTCCAACAACACATATATAAATCCTAAATATTTAAATTGGCCACTAAAAAAACTATAGGTATTAATTCTATATAAATTGAAACTGGTATGAGAATTCCAAAAAATTGGCACATTAGAACCTTCCAATAATGTAAGGATATAATGTATGGTTCCCTCATCAATTATCCATCCCAAATTCCAACTCATCTATTTATCTCATTACTCATTACATTATTATTTCCTTAAAACATAATGTTTAGTCTGGTAAAAATAAAGAAGCTTGATTTGGGTGTCCTTAATGTATAGTAGGTCTCTACTAATGGAATCTAATGAAATATCCATTCTATAACATCTTAGGATTTTTCATAATTAATAATGAGAAACTAGTAAAAGTAAACATGTTTTATATTTTTTATTTATTATCTAACCCTATAATAAATGCTTTTTCCCATGTAAGAGTTTGTACCGTTCACTATTTGGATTTTACATTTACCACATTTCATGAGATTTCATCATTTAATTTATTTACAAGTTATATTCATGCATTGGAGGCCTAGAGAAGATGTCAAGAACCCCATTGGTATTTGTAGAGTCATCTCACCGTGGGTATTTGAAGTAGAATTCCTCAAACAAGTACTTCTTGTTCATATTCACATATAAATATAAATATAAATATAAATATATATAAATATATTTGGTTCCTAAATCAACATTATAAAACCCCAAGGGTATTTTGAAAAAAATTTACTAAATGATAACTTATTTTTCACAAGAATATACACATATCATTGTTCTACATTCTTAACTAATTTAAAATCCATTTTCAACAAGGTGTACTAAATTATTTACCAAAAACAACCATGAATGTTATATTTTTTCAAAACTTACACAATGAACAATTATCCTATTAATCCATTTTCATCCATTTGTTTCCCAATTCCTTAACCCTTCATGATTATATCAAAAGCCCCTTAAATCTAATTATCCAACATGAAATATGGATTTTGTTCCATTTAATAAACTTATAACCTCCCTTATATATTAAAATTATCATCATATAAAGGTAATTATATCACCCATTGTGTTTTCATATTTTAAAGAATCCTAATATCAAATTATTCCAACAAGTTTCATCCAGGTTCTGTCAATTTAAGAGAAAACAGCCAAATTTGGTTATTTAAATAAAATTTTCCTACATGAAAATGAAATAATAAAACTAACATATAAGATAAATATCATGACTATGGTATTTAAAAATTATACCACAAACCATAGGATTTTTTATGAATGATCACCTATTATAGGACTTCAATTAAATATAGAACGGTCAAATTCACAATGGTGGAGGAGAACTATGATCAAACCCCATGATCAAGATCTAACAAAACTTGATCCAGGACAACTTATATCTAATTAATTAAAAATGGTTAAATTCATCACTATTTAAAGGGTGATAATAGAGGGAGAGAGAGAAACCCAATAAAATATGGAATCACATATGGAGAGGATCATATTATTTTATAGGATCACTGATTCACAAAAAAGGATTTCAATGTGCCTAAGAGTTTTCTCTGGATAATCGAAGTGAAATGTAATTCCTTTTTGTCCATGAAATGTTGATTTTTTATATAAATTACATATAAGCAGATTTTTATTTACATTTTCATGCTTATATAATCCCACATGCACTATTTCTGATGTCGGTTACATAGTTTGAAAAGTCATGTGCCCTACCCATGCACCAAATATATCGGGGGTTCATTGTTACAAAAATGTGGGAATACAAATTTATAAATAGTGAAAAAATTTGAAAAGCCCTTCTATTTAAGGGTTCATGTTTTTAGGAGTGTGGAATCACTGTTTGATTAAAACAAGTTCCCCTTTCTTATGGATCAAAATAGGGAACCCTATTTTCATTGCAAAAAACACAAAGTTTTTCATAATTTTGAGCCAACTGTACACTACCCCAATCGCTTCCAAAATTCCCCAAATTTACCCAAATTGACCAAAACCCATGAATTAAGAAAATTGTGATCAAAATAATAAAGAAGAAGAAAAAGGCAACTGCATAACAGCTATGATCATAAAATGCATGTGATCTAATATGGGAATGAAGAATGTCTTTATCCAAAATGGGAAAATTGTGCATCCTAATCCAAAATGGGACAAAGGTTTATCCTGATCCATAATTGGAAATATGTGATATGTCTTTATCTTCAATTTTGATGGTATTTTTAGTTTACCTGGACATATGAAATGGTTTTCATTATTTATGATTGTTCTATATATTTATTTCAAGAATAACGGTTCAAATTTTATTTATGATTATTTATCACTCTTATATCACATATTTCATTAAAAGATAATTTTTTTATTCCTTTAACCTTTTATAAGATCCACAATATGTAGGATATGATCTTCGTGTGGAATTTTCAGGATCATATAAATTTATTATTATAATATGATTCCATATGATCATTGATTAATATCTCTTATGTTTACCCCGACATAGAATATGATCTCACCATTTCTTATTTTTCATTTCCCCATGTTATGAATAAATGGTTTTATGATTGGTTTTTCTATAAAGAGAATATAATGTGGTGAATTTTTTGGGTAGATTAAAAATATAATAGGGTATAAGAAGATTCTATTCTAGGATTCAAAATGAACTATACTATTATAGTCTTCATGTGACAAGTTCTGTAATGTATTGAATATTTATAAAATAATATTGTAACATACAAGTAAGAGATGACTACATCAAATTAATTTAGGATTTAAACTAATTTATTTACAATTTTTAACCCCATGATTACTATGTATAATGTTATAAATGGATGGAAATAATTTATTAACAGGTAAATGGAAATTACATAGATATTTTTAATTAATATATGGATTGATTGTATATAAGATACGCAACTCCAAGATTACAAAAACCAGGAAATAATATTTTTTAAATATGTCCATTATTCAATTGCACCAGATTTAGATTGTTTTAATAGAATTATATAATTTATTGTATATATATATATAATTTACCTACCCAATACATATTTATTGATTAATTTTTTAATAATAATCAATAATTTTGTTTTTAAATTCACTATTTTCATAAATAGTATATTTTCATTGAAAATTATTTTTTTGAATTAATATTATTGTTAAATTCATAGAATATTATATATTTTAATTTATAAAAATCATATCGTTCCAAAACTCAACATATTAAAATTAGTTTATTATAGAATTTTGGTATTTTCATAAATTATATATTATTAAATGAATTATGACAAAACCTATTTTTATAAAACTATCGTATGTTAACAATGAAAACTCTCATAATTCATTGAATTTGAAATTTAATTAATATAATTTCCCTTTATTTTTCCATAATTTAATTAATTACATATGATTTATATATACTATTTATTTTGGTATAAGGTCAATTTTTTTGACTAAAACCCTTTTTTCTATTATTGTTTTCATTATTCATTACAAATTAATATTAAAATTGATTTACAAACATATATAAATTTTGAACAAAAATGCATTCAATTTTTTGAATAATGTGGTTTAAATTTGGTAAATAGAGCATCATTATTTATCATTATATAAAAAACTAAACATGGAAAGTATTTTTCACCTCTTAAATGCTTAATTGTCTAGTAGTGGTAAAAAATAATCTGGTGAGGCATTAAAATTATATCTTAAACCATAATTATTTATATTGGGTGTTTTTTACCACCGTTTTTATAATATTAAATATGGATTATGGGATCCATTTTTCATTATAAATAATAATATATTATAGTATGTAAAGGAAAATTCTAAAAATTTCACTCTTTTTAATTTATTTTATCTTATTATTTACTAAAGAGATCTGAAGTTGTTATGAAATAATGTTAAATTTTATTTTGTAGTTAATTTATTTATTTAAAGTATTTTTATTTACTTTTTTAATTATTTTTTAATTACACTAAAATCTTACACAACATTGACACTATGGGTTTACAACCAATAAAAAAGGAAACATAATGATATTAAAATATTAGAATGTAAAATTATTTTGATGAATTTTTTATTCAGAATATTTTTTTGATAAATAATAATTTATAACATCTGGTAAAATATTTTATATTCTAATTACATTTTATTCTTGATGACTTAAATGTTAAAATATCTGCATAGTTTTTAAAGGGTATTTAGTTGTATTTTATGAAAAATATTTTACATTTATGTCATTTAAAAATAATATAAAATTTAATGATTGTGGAGGTAATATATTTGTTATAAAATTTCATGCATCAATCATTTCAGAACCAATATTTTCATATTATGTATATTTATAACGATATTGTATAGAAAATTATTTTACAAAGTTTAAGGATAAAATTAATTTAAAAATATATTAAAACCCACATATATTGTTTAAAATAGAACAGAAAAACTATCAAAGATTTATTATATAATTGTATTTTATCCATACCCATTCATATCATTGAAATTTTGGCCACTCCGATCAACTTGAAAATAAAAAATAAATTCCTATTTTTAAAACAGTTAAGTAGTTCTATTTGTTTCCATTTAAAAAATATAAAACGACACCACCAATCATTTATTATTCATTCCACCAAAATTAAAATTATTAAAATAACTACCAAAAAACTTGTAAAAAACATCTTCCATGTTCAAAATATACTAGTATCTTCAAAAGTCTATCCCTGTGATTATTACGATGAAATCTAGAGGAGGCCACCCAAAATGTAGGTAATTATTCTAACTGATCTATTATATTTCACTTATACTTTAATATCCAACAATTACATGATATTCATTGAAATATTATCACATTATTATGTTCTATATAATTTGAGTCGGTTTTTCTAATGTAATTATGTATCAACATTTCAATCATATGGGTAACGAAATCACCACTAATGTTTATATTTGTCTAACTTATCCACAAATCATTATGTCCAATTTTCACCACCCCATCACAAGGATAGATATTATGTTTGATTTAATAAATATAAAATATATTATTGAAATTTAAAATGATTTCGGACATGTAATATATTAATTACAACCATATCATTCCACAAATTAAAATAATGATAATTCCACTCATGTCTACATGTGGATTACAACCTCCATGAAATGATATGATTAAATTTTCAAATCCATCATTTATGGGAGATTATAAAATTTAATTTTATATTAAAAAATTATTATTATTAATTAATATTATTCTATTTATGATTCATGAAATACCCATTTGACAATGAATAACATACCAAACCTATAACAACCTTGTAACGCCATGACCCCATCTACCCAGAGTCATTACATTATTGCAATTCATAGGCATGATCTCAAGATATCATTTCTCGGATGACTGATTAGTTTATTATACTTCTAAATAATAGATACATACATAAGTTTTACATTACATTATAAAATGAAAAAGTACAATAACATAGTATCCATAGGCCACACTCATATCCCTTAGACAATCCCCGTAGGTCATTCATAATATACATCTTCACATCCAAGAAAAAATAAAACATATAAAGTAGTGATCTCAGATGCTCAGTAAGGATAACAATATAGTGGAAACATTCATAAATAATCATAAACATGTAAGGCAATGTAAGAATATTACAAAAGCCTTTTAAACATGAACTTTAGAATAATATGGCCAAGATAAAATAAAATAATTCTATTTACTTATTCACATGGATATTCTACTAGTCGAATAATCACATTCAATATCAATATCCACTTTCATAATGGTGGAATGCATAATGCCAGACTTCATAACCACATAGTCAGGGCCTTCTTTCAAGACTACAAATAATATTTTGTCAAGGACATTTTCCTGGACACTAGTTTGTCTCATGAGACCTACTGATGCATCGAGGAGCTATAGCGAGATCCACCCATCACTTACTAAGTCCAATTCATTCCTCATATGAAAATGTTCAAATATAATATAAACATTCGTATTGAAACTATCATATGAAATCTCAATAATTTACTATAAACCATGAACGGTGTGAAAATAACACAACCACGGTCAAATATATCATAAAACCTTCAACACAATATGGATGTTTTTTATCATAATAAATCAACATCAATTAAGATTAAAAATCCATCAAAAGATGATGACATCGATGAAATCAAATCATTTTTTAGAGAAATATCTCTTTCTATTTTGAAATCATTTAAAAGTCATATAATTATAAAATAAAACAATTATTTTGATAATATTATTATAAGATTTTAAGGGAATCTTTTACGATGTTATAATGGAAAAAAATATTTGCACTAGCTGTATAAGTTAAAAGAACATTATTAACTTAATTTTGTCAAAAATGTCATAAGGTAATATGTTTGGAAAACAATGAAAAATTCCTTTCAAAAAAATTATAAAATATCAAAAAAGGGAATAATTTACATTAACCCAATGTCTAGTAAATAGTGAAAATGTTTTCGAATACATTTTTAAGAAATATAGATATCGATGATAAAGAGGTCTCATAAGATACTTACGTAAAAACAACCTCGGATAATAAAGAGATTGTAAAATTAACCCTTACCTTCAACATTTCCTTTGATAAGGGTAGGATAACCTAATTTATAATGGTGAAATAATTGTTATTAAATTATATAAGAACATTATAAATTAATATGATATCATATATGATCTTTTAATATTGCTTTGTTAATGATATTTTAGTAGTATCATCGTTTCAGGTTTTAACTGATTCATTTTTCATTATTTTCATGGTTAGGTAAGCCATGTTTGTTATGGATAGGATGTATTTTATTCATATACTGAATAATATTATGTTCATAAAAATTATTTTTATTCATAAAATAAAAATTATTTTTGAATGATTACGATAGGGAATGAACCTCATCGCGTTTTTGGAAACGGTAGTCCGTACATATGAACGAGCAACAATATCATTATTTTGATATTAAAATCATATATATTATATGGTATATCATATATAAATAATAATTAACATGTTATATATATTACTTACATCAATTATACATCATTATTATACTTATCCAAGTAATAATGTATTGAATAACAACTACACCACGACATAGAGAAGGTAAGCCTTGCGTATGCATGTATGGTGATATGTCATTCATAGGATGGATAAAATAATGAATATGGTTGTACCATATTTATAATATCATAATAGTATATAGAAGATACTAGATTTATATTTTTGGAATGGAAAAAACAAGTAAAGAAGAAGTGGAAGAAGAAAAGAACTTGGAAGAGGTGATGAAATATTTACCTCTTCTTTGGGTTCTTCATTTTTATTTGATCAAAAGGGCTCATTAGGATGGATTTTTCTACTAAATTAAGGCCTATAGGATGAAGGGAAAATAGTTTAGAGGATATTTGGTCCTGGGTTGACCAGGCCAAATGGCTTTGAAGGTCTGAATTTGAGAGAAGGGAAAGTGACCTTTAATAAGAGGGGCGAGGGGCACCTTAGGAAAAGATTGAAATATTATTTTATAATAAATTAATTTTCGGTTTTTAATGGATCCAAAATGATTTATTTAGGGAATAAGATGAGGATGGGTAGAAATATTCTCATCCAATAGTTTTTACATAGGTTTGGGTCATTATATTAACCTTATTATTTAGATTTAACTCTTAGTAAATTAGTTTGACATTTACCATGTCTCTTTGTATTTTTACATTATATGGTTAATAAACATACTATAACAAGCCAAGAGAACCCCAAGTGGTTAATTATTAATTTATTTAACCTTATCTAAGTCATTTGTCATAACCTTATATTTTTAGGAAAATTATATCAATTAATAGTATAATATTTGTTTTAAAAAAATCTTTTATGTCATTTTTGAGACTACTTGGTATTTTGTTTTTTTTAATTTATAACAGCATTATTACTTCGAAAACAATTTATTTAATCAACCCTAACATGTAATATTAACATATAAAATTAGAGGAATTAATTAAAAGTCTGAAATTACATTTATTTATGTATTTATAATATCAATTACTTTAATATTTCATTAATAAGGTAATTACTTCATCATCATTGTGTCATAAAAAAATTAAAATATCTAATGTCTAAAAATTATTAATAAAATACCATTATGTAGTAAATATTTTTATATTTCTAATTAATATTTATTGTTGAATTTATCTTATGTATAACCCTATATTAAAAATGGTTTAGTTATTAAACATTGATTTTAACTCTTTTAACTCTTCATTAAGTAAAATAATAATAAATGTCCTAATCTAATCTATGTGGAACTAAAGGATCATATTTTATTCATAAGTTTAATTTTGGTGAAATTACACATATCCAATAGAATTAGGACATGTTTTATGGTGATAATAATATCATTTTTACCTTTAATTACCCTATTAACTTTTAACCGTGGTAAATAGAAGTCAAAAGTTACTATTCACCTAAAATTGTTTTTATCTTAGTCAACCACATTCTACTTACTAAAATCAACCGTGTCTCTAGTATTTTCAAAATTCAATTCATCGAAGCGGTAAAATTAAGTTTTATTTAACTTTGCAAATTCTCTTAGAATGTGGGTAAAAGATGGTAAAAAGTTCAATAAAATATTTATATATCTAAAATTATTATAAAATGACTCCAATGAATTAAATTGAACTTATATAGGTATTATGTATCTATTTTTACCTAAAATAAATTTAAATAAATAATTATTTAAATAAAAATTCGGTTTTAAAAAAACTCAGTGTTTTTCACTATTTATCAAAAATTGAAATTTATCAGAAAAATACCAAAAATACCCCTAAGATAATTTAGATATTCCAAATCCAAAAATAAAGTCCATTTTTAAGGATTAAATTTATAAAATTTCAAAAATTCGGTATTACAATTCATAACAGCTAGTTTGATTGGTTTTGGTGTGTTTGAACTCGAAGTTGCGTACAACACAAGCTGTTGTATTATTCAAAGGGAAACGTACCGTAGAAGCTTGGGGTGTTACATTATCCCCTCCATCAAATAATTTTTTCCTTCAAATTTCTAAAATATTACTACATAAAAAGATTCAGGTGGTTCTTCATCATAAGTTGCTCAGGTTCCCACGTTTCCTCTTCCATCTTATGGTTTCCCCCTAGAACATTTACCAGATGAGTCGTTCGATTTCTCAACACTTGTTCTCTTGTTTCAAGAATCTTGACTGGCTATTCTTAATAAGATAGATCGGGTTCCCATTCTAATTCCTCATAGGTGAGTACATATGTTGATTCGGGCATTTATTTTCTCAACTATGATATGTGGAACACATCATGAACATTGGAGAGACTTGGAGGCATTTCCAAATGGTAAGCTACAGCCCCAATTAATTCTTTAATTTTTAATGTTAATATGTACATGAGTCTCAATTTACCCTTTTTACCAAATCATATAATTCCATTCCATTTAGAAACCTTCAAGAAAACATGATCTCCTACGTGAAATTCCAAATCCTTCCTTTGGTTCTCCGCATAGCACATCTGCCTACATTGAGGTACTCTGATGTGGGTTTCAATTACCTTCACTTTTTACATAGTTTCCTCAACATGTTTTGGGCCTATTTGTTTTATTTCACCAACATCATCCCAACAGGTTGGTGTGTGACATCTCTTTCCTTATAACTTTTCACATGGTTCCATCTGAATACATGAATGGATGCTATTGTTATAGGAAAATTCTACCAGAGGTAAATATTTACCCCACATACCTTAAAAGTCATGTGATCATGATCTCAATATGTGTTCTAAAGCTTAAATAGTCCATTCTGATTATCCATCAGTTTGAGGGTGGTAGGCAGTGCTCAAACTAAGTTCAGTTTCTAGGGATTTCTGATGACTTTTCAAGAATCTTGATGTAAAATTGGGATCACGATCAGAAACAATCCATAAGGGTACTCCATGAAGTCTTAAAACTTCTTTAATATATAGTCTTGCTTGATGTTAATGTGGTAAATATTCTCTTATATAAAGAAAATGTGATGACCTCGTAAGTTGATCAACAATGACCCATATTGCATCATTCTTTCTTGGAGTCTTTGGTATCCCCTTGACAAAGTCCATCATAATAATATCCCATTTCCAATCAGGAATGGGAAGAGGTTTCATGACAACTCCAAGTTGTTTCCTGACATCTTTCACTTATTACAAACCATACAACTTGACATAAAATAAAAAATCTCCCTCTTTATGTTGTCCCACCAAAAATGATCTTTCAAATCCCTATACATCTTAGTGCTACCAGTGTGTATAGAGAAATTGGAGAAATGAACAACATCTAACAATTTCCATTTCAGATCTGGTGTATCGAGAACACAAAGTCTTTTCCCAAATTTCAAAATATTGTCTTCATATTTTATGTCACTCAATCTCCCATCATTCACAGCATTAATCTTCTTTTGAAACTCATCATCATCGGTCTAAGAACTCTTTATCCTTTCTAGTCATTTTGGTTTGGAAACCATTTGAAAAAGCATTGATGTTTCACCTTCCTTGTTTATTCCCATATCCATATTTACTAGATCCATGTATATAGGATCCTTTTCCACTCTCATTTTTTTCAAAACTCCATGATCCTTTCTACTCAAAGCATCTTCCACCTTATTTTACTCCCCCTGGTGGTAGTGTATAGTGCAATAGTAATCCTGGAGTAGTTCAATCCATCACATTTACCTCAGGTTGAGTTCTTTTTCTGAAATATAAATCTCAAATTGTTTACCATATAGATAGTGTCTTTATATATTCAATTAAAATATTACAGTTTTTAACTCAAGATCATGAGTAGGATAGTTCTGTTCATTAATTTTTAGCTTTCGTGATGCATAGAAAATTACTCTATCATTCTGCACAAGGACACAATCGAGTCCTTTCATTGAGGCATCACTATAAATAACAAACCCATCATTCCATGATTATAGAGTCAATATTAG
The DNA here is from genome assembly GCA_963277665.1 of Viscum album. Taxonomy (NCBI): domain Eukaryota; kingdom Viridiplantae; phylum Streptophyta; class Magnoliopsida; order Santalales; family Viscaceae; genus Viscum; species Viscum album. The sequence goes on from OY728122.1 coordinate 1,188,150,855, forward strand.
AACATTAACTAATCTTCTCTTCCGTTCTTCAAATAATTCTTCACACTCTTTTTTACAAACAAATTTAACCCCTTTATGTATGAGCTTTATTAATGGGTTAGCCAACCGGGCACAATTATGGATGAAACATTGATCATAACCTGCTAAACCAATAGAACTGCATACCTCAGTTTTATTCGTCGGTGCTAGCCATTCTTGGATTACCTTAGTCTTTGAAGGATCAACAGAGATTCCATCCATAAAGACAATATGGCCATGAAATGAAATCTCCTAAATCCAGAATACACGCATGGTAAATTTCCCATATACTTCATTCCTTCTAAGAGTCTTTAGAATAATGTGCAAGTGATTTTCATGATCATCATAGCGTTTGGAGTATACCAAGATATCATCAATAAATAACACTACAAATTCATCAATATATTCCTTGAAAACTCTATTCCTTAGATCCATGAATAAAGAGGGTGCATTAGTCAATACAAAAGGCATGATTGTAAACTCGCAATTCCCATACCTGGTTCGAAATGTTGTTTTTGTAATTTTTTCCTTTTTCAGACACAACTGATGTTATCCATATAGATGGTCAATCTTTGAAAAATATTGATCTCTATGATTTTGTTTGAATAAATCATCAATGCGAGGTAGTTGATACTTGTTCTTTATTTTTATTGCATTGATCTCTATATAGTCAATGCACAACCTTAGAGATCAACCTTTCCTCTTAAAGAAAAGAACATTTGCTCCTCATGGAGAAACACTAGGGGGAATAAATACCTTATTAATCAATTTATCTAGTTGTTTATTTAGTTTCACTAATTCCACAATTTCCATTTTATAAGGGGTCTTCGATATGGGCCTTGAACCAGGAATTAAATCAATGGAAAACTCAATTTCTTATTCTGGAGGATATTTAGGTAAATATTCAAGAAACACATCAACATATTCTTTCACAATAGGTACATCCTTTATTTGAACATTCTTTTCCTCACCCATAATTATTTCATTCTATTCCTCCACAATAATTGAATTTACTAGAGCTACTGGTGGTGGATCTAGATAAGAATCAGGTTGTTATTTTTCTTCTCTAAAGATAAGGAACTCATTAATATCTTCTAAAATTTTAACCTCCATGTTATTACAAAAAATTGTCGTATCATGGTCTTAACGCCAATCCATTACTAGGATTATATAAATTCAATCATGGGTATGTGTTTCTCTCTGGAATGGGGGATGACCTCATTTATTTAAGGGTCAAACATTTCAATCAGTTTCTAACGGGTTTGTTCTTAGAAACGGAAACATCCAATGATTCGATATCCATTTGGACCTACTTTCCAAAGGTAGGCACTCATCAGTTGTAGACTAATGAGGCTTAGGAATTTGCATTGGTCGAGAGGATGGGAGGTCGAACTCATCACACATTTTTTATGGGAATTATTGTCTACTCTAGGACTCTCATTATAGATTTTTGTTATGTTTGTGAATCATTATTACATTACCAAGTATAAAATAAGCTTTCCATTAGATATTACAATCAATGATTGATATGTAGGAAATTTAGATAATCTTTTATATGTATTCAAGGTTCTTCATCGATAGATAATCATCTATATTTGTTAGAAATTCATAGTCAATGTTATCCTTCCATATATAAAAGTCTCTTGGTCATTATGATGACCATTCTGGTTTTAAACCAACTTAGTGGGGCACTTGAAGTATATTGACATTTAGAAGGACAAGGATTATTTCAGAGTCGGGATCGTACCTGCATATGGGCTACCTTCGTATCCTTTGTTTTGGAAAAAGGAATCAGAACCCACATAGTTCGAGTAAGGGAGTATGATGTTTATGATTGATGGCTCAAAGAAAGATGTCATAATTACTTTTACACTCTAAGCTCATGTGAGTCATGATCGGTGTGAGAAACAATAGGTATTGGTAAAACTAGACAATTGTGCCATGAAAGATACAATCATAAGAAATGATGAGGGTCTTATGTGTGTATGACTACCCAAATAGATGAATATTAAGATTTACTTCAGGGACGAAATACAGGAACAAGGTCCATAAAGGTATATGTAATTTATGGAGATTTGGATACTCTAATCTTGGGGTGTACTCCTAAGGAAGATTCCCAAGTTAGTAGGGGACATATGATTAGTTTTTACTCATGATAAGTAAGACCAGATAAAAAGATAATTAAGACTGATTAAGAGAAATTAAGATTGGGGCTTACTCTTGGGAAGGAGGCCTCAGATAAGGGACTTGAAAAATTAAGGGACTTGGGGCTTACTCCTAAAGAGGATGCACAAATTTGAGACTGGGGCTTACTCCAAAAAAGGAATCCCAGGTTAAGAGAATTATGGTTGGGGCTTTCTCCTAAGGAGGATGCCCAGATTTTTGGGAACTTTGAGACTGGGGATTACTCCTGAAAAGGAAGCCTAGGTTATGGGAATTATGATTGGGGCTTACTCCTAAGGAGGAGGCCCAAAATTAGGGACTTGGGGCTTACTCCTGAAAAGTAATCCAATATTAATGAGGACTTGGGGCTTACTCCTAAGGAGGATGCCCAAATTAGTGAAAATTTGGACTGGGGCTTACTCCTGAAAAGGAGGCCCAGGTTAAGGATTCTCTCATCTTAAATGATGAGGTTGAATGAATAAACTCTCTAACTTTATTGATGTAAATATGTGTAAATCACTAGGTTTTGAGATATGTTCCATAGAATTCCTATCAGATAAGGAATCCAACCAGGAAATCAAGCCATAAATGGATTTGTAGAGAGATATGAAGGCTTAATCCCAAAGAGGAGAGGTTGAGAGGTGTAAGAGGGGTGAAATATGCAGGAAGGGCACCCAAAAAAGAGGGGCGCACAAGTACTGCATAGTCACGCAAGTACTGCATGGGCGTGCAAGTCCTGGTCATCCTAGTATACTTGCATGACACATGGGTACTTGCGCTCCGGCCAATCCTTAGGGTAGAATTTGGCGAGGCTTGGCTCAAGCCTTTTATACTTACCCTTGAGACTTCCAGAAGAGAAGAGGGCAAGTTATGTAGAAGGAGTAAGGCGGTGCACAAGTGTGACTATTTCCTTTAAGGGATATCCACCTAGGCATGCATGTGTTGATGAGTTTCAACACCTAGGCCTTCCTCCCCCTCTTTAGATCTTCCGTTCTAGGTAAGAAATTTCCGTAGAAGTGTTTGGAATCTTTGAGAAGAGACTAGGGCACCGGGAGCTCAAATCTGAGGTTCTAGATTTTTTCCGTCCTCAAATGGGGAGCCCACAGGGGTATTTATAGGCTAGAGATATCGTGGGTGAAATTTCAAAGAGGGCGCGCAAGTCACCTGCGTGACCACTGGGCGGCGCGCAAGTGTACTTGCGCAACTATAAGGGTACTTGTGCGACCCAAATGGAAAAGAACCCCTGTTCATGCCTTTGTCAATTTTTGATGTTTTCTTCAAAGGATGAATCAATTTATGCTTAGGCATTTTTCTTTTCTTTCATTTATACTCTGTGACATAAAGGAGTTTCAACAAAAGTCCCCCCCTCAGAGTTGGATATGAATGAAATGAGGATGTGACTCTGAGGAAAAGAAGAAAACAAAGGAAAGTCGGTGTGCAAGTGTTGAGCATGCTGAGGGTGGCGCGCAGGTGTTGAGTACACTGGCTTTAGGTGCGCATTCTTTAGGCGCGCAGGGGTGCATCCTGGCAGATATATAAGCTGCCATTCTCCGGAAAAGCACTCAATTTCATGATTTTGATCTCCCGCCATGCAAGTTGTCTTCACCGTGCAAGTTGCTCTGTTTTCCGTTATTTCTTCATTGTCACACATCTTTCAAGGTATTTAAAATTGTGAGGTTATACTTGCACATCAAAAACCTGCATGGCACATCATACTTGCATGAAAAATCCATACTTGCACGCCAAGATTACACTTGCGCACCTTAATGACTTTGTAATTTTTTTCGAATTCTTTCACAAATTTTGTGAAAAATCAACTTACTTAAGAGTTAATTATTCAACTTTTGCATATATTCAAGGGATCCTAAGAGAATCGGAACGGCTGATGAGCTAGCTAGAAAGTGGATTGATGACATGATAAACATTGTTGGCCATGACTACTATGATATATACGACAACACTCTCCCATATTTGGCTAAGTACATGAAGAAGTATCATCTTAATTTCCAATAGAGAATCTACCTGCCTCTGTATGGTCATGGTCATCTGCAAAGAGTCAATGTTCTAGATGCAAATAACTATACGCCTGAGATGCAGCTGCACTGCTACCCCTCTATTTTGTTTATGTTGTTCATTAAGAGCAACAACAATGGTGTGAACTTTCAAATTTTTCCTCCATGTCATTTCCTTGCAGATATGAAAATGGAAAACCCATGGGCTGAAATGTTTTCCACTGCCTGTTGGTAGAGAGAAGACAAACATGGTATTAGAGAAATATCTTAAAAGATTATTCTCCTCAAATGGTTCTTTACTTCCAAAGCTCCATTCTCAAATCCATGTATCCGTCTTCGAAGTATCTTGAACAGAAACAAAGTCACTGTTTGATCAGCAGAATTTTTTTTCAATCCGCACTCAAGAACATTCTTTTACAATTGTTCCAAGAAGATCTGGTATCATTGCATCTCTTATTATATCCAGTTGAATGAATGAATTCCAGGTGGCTACTGATGAAGCTCGGGATGTCGTAAATCAAATAAAGAGTTATGTTGAAAGCCTTTTGTAATTCCTGAAAAATAGAAGAACTCCAGTATGTGGATGTCCTTCTAACTCATGTGCATCAATGAAAAACACTTTTATCTTCAATCATTTGTGCACACATTTTCCTGCTACCAACATTATGTTTTTACCTAAGTCAATGGGCCTAGTAAGCATAGTTTGATTTTTACTAGGATTAATATAAATAACCCTACAAACGTTGAATATTTTAATTTCTAAATATTACCTAAATCATGCAAAATGTATGTTTAGTGAGCTGGAACATAACTTTTGTTCAGAGTTCCCTTGTCTTTTGTGGTCAGTTTAATGTCACGCACGTCGGACATAAAGAGGATAATATTTAAGGTTGAAATATCATTGACCAAATGGGTTAAAATTGACTCAATTCCTTGAAAATTTATCTAAAAACATATTAGAATCCTCATGTATGAACGAAAACATGTAAACTATGACTTAAGAAATTTTGAATCTGAGGAATGATACGAAAAAGGTCTAAAAGTTATTAGGAGAAGTAGTTCCCAATAATGAAGTCAGCATTATTTAATAAACCTGTTAGGGGTTTGAATTATGAAGGGATAAGGGAATTGGATGCATAGTCAAATAATGGTTTCTTTTGGCTGACAATTCTGTTATGTAGACTGTTTATGCAAGGCCGCCTAAGGGAATTTACTGTATAGTCAGGAAAAAGAACTCTTGGAAATTTACTTTTCTACTGCTAAAAATCCAGTGAAAGTTTATGAGGATTCAAATTTTCCAAAGCATAGAGTTTTTTTAATGGAGAGTGGTACTTGAATATAGATAAGATATTTCCATAAAAGATTATCCATGATCTGGATGAATGTCACTCTTATGAAGTTCTGACGCAAACGTAGGGAAGAGAAATACAAACCAAAGACTTAAATACTTTCAGATCATGAAAAAGAACATGAAATTAAATATTTTAAGGATGGATATTTTTTATGGATCCTTACATATTTTTGATAAGACCAATAAGGACTAAAGAGTATTTCTTCCCAAGAATGAAGTTAGGATTATCTGACAAACCCGTTAGGGGGTTGAATTATGCAGAGCCGTCGAAGGGCATTGGCTGCATAGTCAAATAATAGTATCTTTTGGCTGACAAGTCTGTTATGTAGACTGTTTATGCAAGGATTCCTAAGGGAACGTGTTACAAAGTCAAGCAAAATAACTCTTAGAAATTGGACATTTTGTGACTAGATGTCGAGAAAAAGGGTAATGAATATCTGAAATTATTTATGGTTAGGATTATGACACATAAATATGGTTATTGGCCAATGTATGAAGAGATACACAGATCAATGCTAACCCTAATCATGTTGTGGTTGGATCCTAAATTGAAATATTGGACTTCACTACATATCCCATAAAGATGGAAATCAAGCCATACGTAGTTCTTGAATTACAGTTTAACGTCGTGTGGGACGAGAGTATAAGAGATTTTAGTTTATGGTCATAAAACACAGACCATTATAAGAAATACAAAATGTGTGTCTTCATAGGGACTTTTCAGCCAAGGGAATGAAAGTGGAATTTGGGGTGAGGGCCAAAAGACTTGGGGCTGGATTCGAGGGACACTCGAACGTTCCTATGTATCCCATAAGGATGGGAATCAAGCCCAAATAGTTTTAGAAATACCCTCTGTACAAATTTGGTTCGTACATGTGTAGGGTGAAAGGGGAATTTAGTGCCATGATGGTTTAACCCAAGATAAAAGGTTTAGAAATTTCCATGTATGCACATAGTTTTTTGGAATATAACATGATTGAAAATCAATGTAAATAACGATTCCCTATCAGGTGAGGGTATCAAAGAATATTGTAGTTTATTGTCATACAGGACAAAAATGTTGTATTGTTTAACGTCGTATAACAAGGAAAAAGGTGAACCAATGTAATGATATTGATTCTAGGGGCGGTTTAACTAATCAACATCGTATGAGATGGAGATGAATCGATGTGAAGAAATTGGTTTTGGGCTTGAACCTGGGGAGTTTGCCTACGTACCTTGCCTGGAAGGCAAGAATCAAAGTCTGTGTAGTTCAATTAAAGAATGAATTAGTGATCAAGTTGTTCTTGGGGACAACAACCTAAAAAATGGTGTTGGGACTTACGCGTGGTTAGCAGCCCAGAGAGGGTGTTATGGTTGAAGTTTTTTCTAAGCTCACATGATTCATACTTGGTGTGGGAAATAAGAGGTAGCAACAACCTTTACAATACACAGTTTAATGTCATGTAGGACATATGAAGGGACTATGCAGTTTAATGTCTTGTAGTTTGGACTATTGGTTATGCACAGTTTAGTGTCATGTAGAAGGGGAAAAATACAGTTTAATGTCATGTAGGATGTATTAGTGATTTCTGTATAGTTTAGCGTCATGTAGTTAGGATGATGGGGACAATACAGTTTAATTTCATGTTAGAAAAAAAGGGGAATGTGCAGTTTAATGTCATGCGGTAAGGACAAAAGATGACACAGTTTAACGTCATGTGGGACACATTAGGGACTTTTTCATAGTTAAACGTCATGTTGGACGAAATTGCCAATAGTTTAAGGTCATATGCATGGACCCTTGGTTATGAAGTTTACCGTCTTGCTGGACGTAACGGACTATACAATTTAGCATCATGTTTGACGAAAGTGTGAATAGTTTAAGGTCATATGCATGGACCCTTGGTTATGTAGTTTAACGACTTTCTGGATGTAAGGGACTATACAGTTTAGCGTCATGTTGGACGAAAGTGCGAATATTTTATGGTCATATGCATGGACCCTTGGTTATGAAGTTTAACGTCTTGCTGGACATAAATGTGAATAGTTTAAGGACATATTCATGGAGAGTTTCTGTATAGTTTAATGTCATATAGAAAGGAAAATAAAGGGGACACAGTTTAACGTCATGTTGGACGAAAGTGTGACTAGTTTAAAGTCATACACATGGACCCTGGATGGTTATGCAGTTTAACGACTTGCTAGATGTAAGGGACATGCAAATAGTTTATGGTCATATGCATGGACCGTGAATAGTGTATTTTGTGTTTATAAAAAATACTTCTTTAGAAATCTGGCATTGGTTGGAGTAGTGATGAGTTCTCCATCCATTGAGATTAAATAATAAGCTCCATTGGAATAGACCTTATGCATTGAATAAGGTCCTTCCCATTTTGTCTCAAGCTTGGGAGGTTTCATTCCTGGAATCATTGGAGCTCTGAGAACTAATACCAATTCTCCCTGAACAAATGAACAAAGATGAACTTTTTTGTTGAATTCTTGTGCTATTAGATTCTGGTAGACTTCCAAGTAGTGCAAGGTGCATAATCTTTTCTCATCTAACTGTTCTAATTCATTCAATCTCTTTTGAGATTTCTCATCTGTAGATGACTGATCACAAATTTCTACTCTGAGCGAAGGTAATTGAACCTCAATTGGAAACACTACTTCCATTCCATATACTAGTGAATATGGAGTTGACCGCATTGCAGTGTGGGTGGTGGTTCGATAAGCGCATAAAGCATGAAAGAGTTTATCAGGCCATGACCTGTTATCTTTATCCACCATCTTTTGCAGTATGTTTGAAAGAGTCTTGTTGAAGGCTTCTATCTGACCATTGGCCGCTGCATGATACCGAGATGAATGGTTAGATTTGATTTTGTATTCTTGATATAACATACTCACCTTGGATGAACAGAAGTTGGTGCCATTATCTGTCAATATGGTATGAGGGACACCAAATCTGGTAATGATGTTAGACTTGATGAAGCTAACAATGCAATTAAAACTGACTTCTTTGAGGGGTATTGCCTCTTCCAATTTAGAAAAGAATCCAGTAGTAGTAAGAATATACTTAAGCTACTTGGATGTAGCTGAAGGGTAAGTTCCCACCACATCCATTCCCCATGTGGAAAATGGCCACAAGTATTTAGCTGTATGAAGAAACTTTGGGGGCTGATGGATGTAGTTGGCATGTACGTGGCATGAATGAAACCTCATTGTGAAATCAACACAATCTTGGATCATTGAAGGCCAAAAGTATCCAAGCCTTCAAATTTGATCAGATAGTCTGTGTCCAGACTGGTGGGCACTACAAACTCTTTCTTGCACTTCTTTCATGAAATCCATTGTCTCTTCACCTTCAATGCATCTGAAGATAACTCTATCAAAACCACGCTTGTAAAGAATTTTATCTAGGTGATCTGGGCTATCATAATGAGTAAAATTGACCACACATATCCAGATTTGTTCTTTCTGCCTCTATTAGGTGAAAGTATTCCATTTTGAAGGTATTCCTTGATAGGTGTCATCCATCCTATAGTATGACCATATGGTTCAGGAATGAGACTAATTTAATTGATTTCCTCTATTTTGATTTGAACATAAGGTGAAATTGTATGATGGTGGGCAATACTGATGGTTGTCTCGTCCCAATTTGGATCTTCCAGAGCTGTGCCTATATTATCCAGTGCATCACCTTGGGTACTTAGTGAACTTGGGACATAAGAACATATTGGTTCCAAAAGGAATTCTGCCATTAACTCTCTGAAATAATCTTACAAAGGGATTAGTTCTTCTTTTCTAATAGCATAATCCCCATTGACTTGTTTGATTACTAGGTCTGAATCACCTTTCACCTATAAGTGATTCACTTGTGCTTGAAGTGCTAACTCCAAGACTACAATGAGGGCTTGGTATTCCACTTATTTATTTGTACCGCCTCCCAACAATGAGAAGGAATAAGGTAAAATTTCCTTTTCTGGTGAAATGAGCACAATTACTAAGCCAACTTTGTTGAATTTAGGATTTTCCATTTTCCTCCCTATTGGACTTCTAGAAGAACCATCAAAGTACATTTCCCATTTTTGAATACTTTATTAAATAGATAATACTTCCTCATCAGGGATTTCAATATCTGAAGATGTGTCTTCCACTGAAGGGTGTTCATCCAGAAAATCAGCTAGAGCATGGCCCTTTATTGCCTTTTGAAACACATATTGAATATCAAATTGCTGCAAGATAACATCCCACCTTTCCAGAAGTCCTGTAAGCATTGGATGACTAAGGATGTATTTGAGATGGTTATTGCGAGATACCAATTGGACCTCGTGATGTTGTAGGTAGTGTCTCAACTTCTGAACTACAAAGATTAATGCTAGGCAACACTTCTCAATACCTGAATATCGGGTTTCTGCTTCAAGCATAGTCCGACTGAGATAGTAGAGGTTGTTTTCATTCTTAGCATCATTCTTCTGAGTAAGAAAGGCACCCAATGATCACTCTAAATCTGTCACATAGAGGATAAGTGTACTTCCTTCAATAGGTGGCATTAACACCAGTGTACTCAAGAGATAATTCTTGAAAATATCTAATACTTCTTGAAATTCTTTAGTCCACTGGTAAGTGACTCCCTTCTTCATCAATTTGGTGAAGGGTAAGCTTTTTCCTGCAAAATTGGCGATGAAACGCCAAATATAGGGTAAGTGTCCTTCAAGTCCACTAAATTATTTCAAATTTCGAGGAGGTTACAAACTAAGGATTGACTTTTTCATCTCAGGATCGACTTTGATACCACGATGGCATACAAAAAAGCCGAGAAATTTTCCTGAGGTTTCCCCAAAAGCATATTTTAAGGGATTCATCTTCAAATGATGTTTCCGAAGTGTGTGGAATATGATTTCAAAATCAACCAAGTGATTCGGATGTTTCCTTGATTTGACCACCAAATCATCAACGTAGCATTCAACGAACTTCCTTAAAAATGGTTTGAAGATACGATGCATGGAACGCTGATATGTTGCGCCTGCATTATTTAGGCCAATGGGAATTAACCGACAGAAAAACACACCCTGAGGGACTCTGAAGGCTATAGATTCCTCATATTCTGGATCCATTCATATTTGATTACACCCAGAATACCCATCTCTGAAGTAGAGTGCTTCATAGCTAGCTGTTGCATCAATTAATAGTTCTGTAATCGGTACTGAAAAATCATCCTTAGGATAATTCCGATTAAGATCTCTAAAATCAATGAAAAATATAATTTTCTCAATATTCTTTTTCACTGGGACAATATTATCCAACCACTTGGGATATTGAACTTCTCTGACTAAGTTAGCTTTGATAAGCTTATCCACTTCAGCCTCAATTTTGGAAGCATAGGTTGGGTGTGTTCTTCTAGCAGCTTGTTTGAATCCTTGATGTTCTTCTGAAAAACCCAAATGATGAGTGGCAACATCAGGATCAAGCCCTGGCATCTCTTTATAGTTCCAAGAAAATATATATCTATTTTTCTTTAGAAAGGAAATATATATCCCTTTCCCTTCAAGAGTCATAGTCGCACTAATCAAAGTGGGGTGTGGATCTTCTTTTGTACCCAGATTTATTTCTCTAAGTTCATCCACTGTGGTAGAGATACCCTCTTCAAATGCTGGAGGAGAATCCCTGAGATCTTTCTCTTCTTCTTCAACACGTGTTATCTCTTCTGTTTCTACTTGCATAGTAGATTATAAAGCATAATTTTTAGGATCAGAAGAGATGCTAAAATTTTCACATCTTGAAGATAAAGCCTCCATACCTGACCTAATTGATGATGAAGGAACTTCCTTAGGAAATATATATGAGATGATGGATTGAGAATCGACATCATCATTCAATTTTGATATTGCTATAACTTCTTCTGGTCTGGTTGGCGATGTATAGACTTGTTGGATTTCAGCAGATGAAATGAAGGCATCTCAATTTGAGCTTTCATCATTGCTTGGTGTATCGCCACATTCTCCCATTCTTTCTGGCTTGATTGTCGTAATTGACATTATGGAAGTTTCCATAAGAGTATTTTGATTTGGGAATATCCTGTCAATTTGACTGATCGTCAACACATAATCTGTACTCACATGTGATAATGGGTTTACTGGAATCTTTTCCAAACCATATGGAGCATTAACTTTGGTAATATCCTTTGTTGTGGATTCCTCCTTTCCCTTCATGTGGTATAATTATACGTCAATGTATTGAGATTAACATGTCTTGAATGGGGATTTATCACCACACAATATCTCAACTTGACCATTAAAACAATATTTGATACATTGATGGTATGATAAAGGGATAGACACATGTTGATGTAGCCAGGGTCTTCCAAGAAAGATGTTGAAGGCTGAGTCTTGATCAAAAACCATGAAATCTGAATTGGATACAAGATCTCCAAACTGAGTTCAGAGTGTAATCTCGCCTAGTGTTTCTTGTTCATTTTTATCATATCCTTGTAACATCATAGTAGAAGCAGATAAATCAGATTCTATGAGGCTCAATCGATGAAGTGTATGAATGGGCATGAGGTTGACTCCTGAACCATTATCAATGAAAGCTCTTCGGATGTCTACACCATTGACCTTTCTAGATAAGTACAAAGGTTTAATATGTTCGTGCAAGACATCATCTTTATCTTTATCTATGAAAGATATCACTACATGGAATTCGGTGAGATTATTCTCTACATGGTAGAATTCAGCTGCAGCAATTTCATTTTCAAACTCTTGAGGACTTGACAAAGCCTCAATGAGTGCCTCCCGAAGATCCTTTGATAAATTGAAGGCATCCAGAATTCATAACTTGGCCGGTACTTGGGCCAGGTGTTTCAATACATCATACTATTGATCCAAAGGTCTACGTTTCACAATAGGAACATGTGGCTTAGAAGGTGCCTTGGAAGATGATTCTTTGGAAGTTTATGAATCTTGTACCGGGATAGGAGTTGGTAATACTCCTAGATTTTGAAGATTACAACGATTAGGTCTATTTACATGCTGAGAAGAAGAAGGTGGATCCTCCAACCGATCTTCCAGGATAACTGTGCCAGGATTGAATCTGCCTTGTGTAGAAGAACTTTCTTGTTCTTGTTGAGCTCATTGAAGGGATCTACCATGAGTTTCTACTACATACATAGTTATAGTAGGTGTAGAATTGGAATAGTGTCCTCTGAAAGATCCATGCCTTCCCCTATACCCTGAACCTCTGGAACTTCCTCTGATTCCTCTGGGGATACAGGGAATTCAGGCTCATCAAATTCGAAACTTTGATTGGCATAAGGATATGTTAAGTGAATCATATTAATAGAACCAAAGATTAACTCTTCATCTGATGAAGACTCTATATGACTTGCCAATTTAGGTTGTTCTGTTTGATGGGACGGTGCCAGTTGCTTCGATGTAGATGGCATAAAATCTTCCAGAGTCAAGGACAACTTGGGCTTTGGCACATACTCATCTTCTTCTGATTCTTTTTCTTTCTTTGAATTATGCTGTTATTTTGAGTATTTTCCCTCTAATGAAGAGGTTTTTGCTGCAGCATTCATGGAAGAAGGCACAATTGGTTTCTTCAATTGTGTTCGAAAAATAGTATGAGTTCAGTTTATTGTTTTTATGACCATCCAATAATCATATTTTTGTTCATTTTTGTACTTGAATTTCTACCACTCGCCTTCCTCCACTGGAACTGTAGTAGTAACACATGCTACCTGAGTTGAAGAACCTTTCAATTTGACTTGTCCCAAGTCGACCATTTTTTGTAAGAGGTCCTTGAAAACAAAACACTCCTGAATAGGATGCCCCAACATTTGATGAAATGGGGAATAGTTGGGATGGTCTTCATCTCCTTCCTTGTTTGTCCTCTTAGGCCTTGGAAATTGAACCAAATTATTTTCCAGAGCCAAAATGAAGTAACCAGGAACTTGTTCATTTTGGAAAGAGTAAACATTTGTTTTTAAATCCTCAAATTGTTATTGTCTTTGATCTCTTTGATCATCTTGACAAAACAGCTTTTGTTGCTGATGCTCAAAAGGTGGAGCCCTTCGAGAATATGAAGTTTTTGAAGTAGAAGCAGGTACAGGTGATTTTTTAAGAATAACTGTATCAATCTATGCATTACCTATTCTCCATTCTGGAGATGATGGAATTACACGAGCTTTATCCTTAGTATTTATAAGAGAATCTTAAATCTATTCAGCTATTGAAGTAAGGTCTCGAAACCTTCCAGTGTATTTCATAGGTATCAGTGGTGTACGCAACTCATCACGTAAATTTTCCACACATATTGGAAACAATTATTCTTGAGGGAGTGCTAAACTTAGGGAATATGTAAATTCTTTACAGTGAGCAATGAAATATGAGACCCTTTCACTCTCCCTTTTTATACAATTTGTAAGATCAAAAACTGTTGTCTTCGGCAACGTTGAGCTGAACTGAAGAAGGAATTTTTGGCGAAGATCCTCCCATCCGGTAATTGACCAGGATTACAAGCTTGTGTACCAGACAAAAGCAGGTCCTTGTAATGACTGTAAAAAACACCTGAACTTAACTGCTTCTTGTTTCGGAAGGGTTCCCATCATAGGATCGCAACTATAAACAAAATGTGTTAAGTGTTTCTCTAGGCCTCCCGAACCATTAAATATTGGGAATGTGGTACTTTCAAAATATTATGGGGGAGGAATTTCATCAACCCATTCAGGGAATGCTCTATTTTCTGGTTGAATTTGGTCACTCTTTTCCTCTATAGATTCCAACTAAGTTGTTAATGACTCAATAGTAGTTATTAACTTTTGAGAAACATCTGGTTGAGCTTGGACCTGAACAGGTGAAATGACTGGAGCTGGTATAGATGTGGTGGATGATACTGCAAATGATGGTTGCATAGCCAATTGTTTTTTCACTTGACCCGTAGGATTAGACCTATAAGGGTGTACTAATAAAGGAGGATATTCTTGATCCTTCTCAGTAGCCACAACAAAATCCTTTGACTGACTGACTTCAGCATGCTTAGGAGGAAGATTTCCCGGCAGTAGTTCTACATTCATCCTCCTCAATTCCTTTATTTCTTCCTCTTGTTGTGAAAATCATTGCTCTAGTGAGAGATATTGGCCTTCTCCAGAGGAAGGGTATGTAACCTGATTCTTTCCTTTCCCCTTGTTGGATCTCATTCGGAGAGGGGGTAGTGGGTTACTTGAAGGATTACCTAGCTTCTGAGTAATCCTTTGATTTCGTGTACGCACACCTTCTTCATTTGTGTCTGTGCGTACAAATTATTGAGTAGGAACCTCTTCATATGTTCCCTCTGAGTGAACCTCATCTGTTGGATCAGAAACAACAGCATTGATGACATTAATTGATGCATAGTGTGTTGCATCCTTTCTATCGGCATTTCTGCAATATTGTCTTCTTCCATGTCTTTGATGAGACATTTCTTTTTGATGACATGATCCCTCAGGAATTTCTTGACGAACTGTAATTTAGAGGGAATATCCTGATAATTTGTCTCTTCATTACTCTTGAGGATTCTTCCCCAATCGATAGAATACTGAATTTCTCTGAGGGAGGGATTGATGATTTGAAAAAGTCCCTAGTCTGGTGGACTGGGGCTATTCCCGCTCAACTCCTCGAATCCTATTTATTGATTATGAGGGTTGAGTTAAAAGAGTCCCCAGTCTGGCAAGCTGAGGTGGCTCTTGAGATAGTATATCTGAGACCTTCTTGAAATCCCTCCTGATCATGTAGACCTTAGTCCATAAATTACCTGGATGCATCAACCTACATCCACTTTTATCACCCTGCTCAAAAGACCGTTGGATGATTTCTGACACTTCTATCAATTGGTGACGTGATTTCTCCAAAGGAGAGGACTGTTCAATATTCTCGTTTTCTTGATGCAGGTGTAATTCAACAACTTGTTCTCTGTATGCTTGATTTTGAGAGGAACTATTTGAAGCCTATTCCTGGGCAAGCTTTTGATTGCAAACAAAACCCATTGATTGTGGCCAGCCATGGGCAATAACATTGCATGAAACCATTTTCTACGGGCTTTGATGACTGGAGGGAACAGTGAAATGCAGTTCTCCATAAACACCCCATCCCCTGATATGAATACCAGATGGGGAATTGGAAATTAAATGGCGCAACCTTCTTAGTCTGCCAAGGCATGAACGCTGAAGGGCTCTCTGCTGCTTTTGAGCCTTCAGGTATCGAGAAACTGAGAGAGATGCCAAGTCAATTTGGCAATGTAACCCTTCTATTATGTTGATATGATTTTCATATTCAGCATAAGATTATTATTTTTTTGACCCGACAAAGAGTTTTCAATATTTTGAGATGAATATCATGAATTCCATCTTATGTCAACATCTCTGGAATATCATACTGAAAGTTGGCCTAAGGCCAAAACATGACTGGCACTTCACCTTTTTCCAGTTGTATTCTCATATTCAGTACTTCTTCTTTATCATTCTATGAAGATTATTATACCTAATTATACCAGAGCTGGAGCTTCCTTGTTTCTTCATCGAATTCAAAAATATCGGTAGAGAATTCACATATCAAACTAGAAGATGAACGACCCAGGGGTGGTTCGGAGAATGACCTACACCCCGGGCTATCTTCAGATTTAGAAATTTTTTCACTCATTAGTGGTAAAGCGTCAAACATGAGTGGATTCACATTTTCAAGTGCCTCAAGATAAGAGGGTTTTATCGTCACTGCATTGTCTTCTGAATAATTTTCCGGAAAATGCGAATTACTACAGCAGAGAGGACTTTCACAGCTAAATTAATCATCATGGGGAGGACCACCATGGTGGGTTACAATAAAAGATGACACATTTTTCTTCTTGGTCTTCTGACCACACAGAGGGTTCTTGTGGCTCTCATCTGAATATGAAACATCGAGATCGACCGAATCTTCATGAAGCAGGCCTTCATGAAGAAGTATCAGATGCAGAACTTCATAATTAATGTTCCCACTATTGGGAACTGAGAGAGTAGAATCTTAAATTCCAATGGATAATTGTTTAAGGGCTTCAAGAACTCTAGCATAGGATAAGGCCTTGTTATAGGTTGGCCCTTGATTTCATGACTGTTCTGGGTGGATCTTCTTCTTAGACGCCTTCTTACTCAATTTGGCAGGTGTATGTGCCAGTTCAGGAGAAATGATCAGGTTAGGCTGATTATCTCTACTCAAACCAGGTGTATGTGACTAACTTGGTTTTCTATATGATATGGGGGAGTACGCCCCACAACCCTCTTGGACTATAATATATGTATGTGCCTATTCTAGAGTGAAATTTTGATGTGTAACTCCACTGGATGGGATAGATTTATGTGTCTTTCCCTGAGATGCTGCTGAAACTGTAATAATATCCTAGCAGGCATATAGAATATGAGTAGGGATTTTCTTCTACTCTTTCACCAATGATAGAATATGTTTGGTGACTTCAACTGTCAGAACAGTGATATACGTCCATTCCGTGCTTGGAGTAGGTGTGTGTTCCTACTCATGTCCTCCTTTTCCTGTTAGTGAATCCTGACATTACTCATGTGTGGGGGCAGAGAGTTGAGTCTGCCTCTTGTTCATCGCCGTAGTTTTCTGTTGACTTCTCCAAATGGTACCAAATGAGACTGTTGGTAGGCTTGATCAATACTAGCAGGTGTATGTGCCTGCTGATTTCACTCTAGTGAACATGGTTGACGAGCTTCCTTAAACACTAACAGATGAGGCTGCTGGCAGGATTGATGAGTGTAAGCAGGTGTATGTGCATGTTTACCAGTTGTCAACACATTGGGTTGGCGGGATTTATCGTATGTAGTTAGCCGATCCTGATGACTAGATAATGATTTCTAAATAGGTGCATGTTCATGTCTATATTACTCCACCATAATTGTCTGGCGGGATTGGCGTGATGCTGCCAGATGAGTCTGCTGGACAGAAGAATTAAAACAGACGGGTGTGTGTGCCCGCTCGTTTCCTGCCACCAAGTTAGGTTGGTGGACTTCTCCGGAGATGGTAGAGATGAGAACCTGCTCACTGTTGACCGGATTTAACCTTTAGTGGTTCGTATTTCTTTATCGGGTTTGAGGAACCTGAGCCGAACGCCTAGAGTCGATACCCTCGTCATGTTGAGGGCGCATTGTCGCATGAGTCTGGTGGCGATTATTGGTGGGATCCCTCAGGAAGGACTCATGTTTCATTTAATTAAGTCCCTGAGCATCCTTCTCATTCACCTCCACAGAATATGGGAGTGAATGGGGATTTCATTCCGGGGATAACGACCCGAAACGGTTGGAGACAGTGGTTAGCACTGCCTGTTTCTTGATCACTGGTCGTCGTTGTCCAGACGACCGGGGTGAGTTGTTCACATGGAGGGCTTGTCGAAAAGCCTCCAGAGTTGGAATGGTACCATGTTGATGGTAATTTTTAACTAGTTCATTCGATACCAAGATTTGAAGACGCTGAGTAGGTGATGTCATCCTTAGAGCGGACGACGATTCAGTAGGAGCAGCATCAAAAGAATTCATAGCATAGGTTTTCACAGATGTGAGCATAAGAAAATCCATTCTCGTAATGCAGAAGATATTGGAAAAAGAGTGTCTATTGGATATATCAGACGTAATCAAGATAAATCCGGCCACTACATCTTTTGGATAAGCACATATGTTATTGATTGTTTTGTTGGACCTCTCATTGAGTTTTAAATAGGGGCCTAACAAATAAGTAAAACATCATTTTAACATGGTTAAGGATTCATGTCAGGTTCATCATTTTTTGTTTCCCTCTAGAATTGGGAATGACCTCGTTGATTAAAGGCTCAATCATTCCAATCAGATTCTATCGGGTTTGTTCATAGAACCAAAAACATCCAATGATTCTATATCCATATAGACCCACATTCCAAAGGTAGGTGCTCATTAGTTGTGGACTGATGAGGCTTAAGAATTTGCAATGGACGAGAGGATGAGTGGTCAGACTCATCAAACCTTTTTTAGGGGAATTATTGTCTACTACAGGACTCTCTCTATAGATTTATGTTATGTTCGTGAATCCTTATTACATTACCAAGTATAAAATGATCTTTCCTTTAGATCTAACAATCAAAGATTGTTATGTAGGAAATTTAGAAAATATTTTATATGTATTCGAGGTTCTTCATCGATAGAGAATCATCTGTATATGTTATACATTCTTAGTTAAAGGTATCCTTTAATACATAAAAGTCTCTTGGTCATTATGATGACCATACAAGTTTTAAAGCCACTCAGTGGGGTACTTGAAGTTTATTTTCATTCAAATGGACATGGATTATTTCAGAGTTGGGATCGTACTCGCAGATGAGCTACCTACATATCCTTTGTTTTGGAAAAAGGAATCAGAACCCACTTAGTTCGAGTAAGGGAGTATGATGTTTATGATTCATGGCTCAAAGAAAGATGTCATAATTACTTGTACACTCTAAGCTCACGTGATTCATGCTCAGTGTGATAAACAAGAGGTATTGGTAAAACCAGACAATTGTGCCATGAAAGATGCAATCATAAGAAATGACATGTGGCTTATGTATGTATGACTGCCCAAATAGATGAAGATTAAGATTTACTTTAGGGAAGAAATCCGTGAACAAGGTCCATAAAGGTATATATACTTTATGGAGATTTGGATACTCTAATCTTGGGGCTTACTCCTAAGGAAGATGCCCAAGTTTGGACGAGACTTATGATTGGGGTTTACTCCTGAGAAAGAAG
The DNA here is from genome assembly GCA_963277665.1 of Viscum album. NCBI lineage: Eukaryota > Viridiplantae > Streptophyta > Magnoliopsida > Santalales > Viscaceae > Viscum > Viscum album. The sequence goes on from OY728122.1 coordinate 1,188,170,161, forward strand.
CCCAGATCAAATGTAAATTAAGACTTATTAAGAGAAACTAAGACTGATTAAGAGAAATTAAGACTTGGGATTACTCCCGAGAAGGAGGCCCAGGTTAAGGGACATGAAAAATTAAGGGACTTGGGGCTTACTCTTAAAGAGGATGCACATATTTGAGACTGGGGGTTACTCCTGAAAAGTAAGCCCAGGTTAAGAGAATTATGGTTAAGGCTTACTCCTAAGGAGGATGCCCAGATTTTTGGGAACATTGATATTGGGGATTACTCCTGAAAAGGAAGCCATGTTTAAGGGAATTATGATTGGGGCTTACTCCTAAGGAGGAGGCCCAAAATAAGGGACTTGGGTCTTACTCTTGAAAGGAAGCCCAAAATAATGAGGAATTGGGGATTTCTCTTAAGGAGGATGCCCAAATTAATGAAAATTTGGACTGGGGCATACTCCTAAAAAGGAGGCCCAAGTTAAGGATTCTCTCATATTAGAGGATGAGGTTGAATGAATAAACTCTCTAACTTTTGTGATGTAAAGATGTGTCAATCACTAGGTTTTGAGAGATGTTCCATAGAATTTCTTTCAGATAACAAAGTAAACAAGTAAATCATGACATAAATTGCTTTGTAGAGAGTTCTGGAGGCTTAATCCTGAAGAGGAGAGGTGTATAGGTGTAAGAGGGGTGAAATAGGCAGGAAGGGAACCCAAAATAGAGGGGCATGCACGTATTGCGTAGGCGTGCAAGTACTGCGAGGGTGTACAAGTCCTGGTCGTGCTAGTATACTTGCGTGACACATGGGTACTTGCGTGTCAGCCAATCCTTAGGGTAGAATTTGGGAGAGGCTTGGCTCAAGCCTTTTATACTAACCCTGGAGACTTACAGAAGAGAATCGCGCAAGTTATGTAGAAGGAGTAAGGTAGTGTGGAAGTGTGACCATTTCCCTTAAGGGCTGGCCACCTAAGCACGCATGTTTTGATGAGTTTCAACACTTAGGCCTTCATCCCCCTCTTTAAATCTTCCGTTCTAGGTAAGAAATTACCTTAGAAGTGTTTGGAAGCTTTGAGAAGACACTAGGGTGCTGGGAGCTCAAATCTGAGTATTTGGAATTTTTTCGTCCTCAAATGGGGGGCACACATGTGTATTTATAGACTAGAGGGACCCTAGGTGAAATTTCAAAGAGGGCGCACAAGTAACCTATGCGACCACTAGGCGGCGAGCAAGTGTACTTGCACGAATATGAGGGAACTTGTGAGACCCAAATGGAAAAAAACCCTTGTTCATGCCTTTGTCAATTTTTGATGTTTTTTTCAAAGGATGAATCAATTTATGCTAAGGAATTTCCCTTTTCATTCATTTAGACTCTGTGATGGAAAGGAGAATCAATAGTATGATTAAGAGATATGTAGATAAAGAACATTTATATTCCTTAATGGGAACTGATTCAAAAAACGTTGTTGCGATGATACTTCCCTTAGGTGTTTTGAATAACAACTCCATTACTAAGTAAAATTTAAAATATCTAATTTTCTTAGAAAATTGGGAAGATATGAAAGAATGTGATGATCCAAAATCAAATAAATCATTGAACAAACATGAGGAAACCATTAAATTACCTACCACCATGTCTTTTAGAGCATCAACCTCAACAGTAGTGATTTCATAAGCTTGGCCTTTCTCCCTTGGCCATTTCTGAGATAAGCTACCTTGGCGCTTATGATATTCATTTTCATAATACCCCCTTTCTCTATAACTATAGAATTCAACATTGACATCCTCTTTCTTCCCCTTGTAATCACGAGAATGGTTTCCTTTTTCAACACACTTGTAATAGACTACCATTCCCTTCAGGAAAGTACCGGTGTGTTTCTACCCACATTTACTACAGGATGGATATTAAACTTTTCCCTTCTTCCCCTTATTTCTATTTCCAGAGTGTTCAGCATATCTTTTCTTCTCTTTCTTTTCTTAAAAGTCGTAAGACTTAGATAATTCATTTTCTTTCTTGATAGCATGTGAGACAATATCTTTGTATTACAAGAAGGATTGCGAGAATAATGCTCGCTGGAGAAATGGTTTTAACCCATTAAAGAATTGATCAATCTTACTCATTGGGTTATGTATATAATCTCCTACATGGAATTCTATCCTTGTTATGTTGGCCTCATACCTTTTGAAATTCTCATCCTCTTTTTCCCTCAGACTCAGAAATTCCCATTCTATATCTCCTTGATGGTCATGAGGAAAGTATTTTTCTAAGAAAGTCTCTTTAAAATCCCTCCATTCCATATTTGATACATCATCAACTTCCGTTGTATTATGAATCAATGACCAACATTGATCTGCATCTCCCGTGAGGTGATGAACTTCCATGAAAACTTTTTCCCACTCGCTACTCCCCAAAGCGTGAAATATTTTCCCTGAGGAATTTATCCATTTCTCAGATACTAATGGATTTGTAATCCCATTTAATGTTGGTGGTTGTTTTCTCATGAAGCGGTCTAACATCGATCCTCCACTTTTTGCATCAGGGTGCTCCATACAATATGTTTATTATTAATAACCTAAGTGATTTGTCCCAGTATGGTGATAATCTGATGAGGACCAGTTGCTTCACTAGCTCCACTATAATTATCTTGATTAGGAGGGAAATCTATACATGAATTATGTGCATTGATACAGTTTCCATTCCTTCCACTAGGAACCATTTCTAAAATATGGCATAAAATAAATTGGTTTATGAATCGAGTAAAAATAATTCTATACTTGTAAAACATTTAACATAAATTGAACAGTTTATAGATATAATACATTATCATAAAAATGTTTTCATTGAGGAAGTATATTCTAATAAACCCTTCATAATGGATTGTGATGAAAATGGAAATTTTCCTAAGCATATCCCCCCGGATTGTCGTAACCACAAGTGCACAAGGCCTGTTGTCGTGCACCAGTTCCTGTTCGAGTATAGCTCAATGTAGTGTTTTCGGGTTTTACACCTAGGTACATTTGTGCCAGATCCACCTCTACCTGCGCATATATAGACACGGATGTATTTCATGGAAAACTCATAAAATCTTTAAAATAGAAAAATTCTAGGATGTTATTCTATACTAATCCCGAATGTATATCTAAGGATAATGTTCTCCAATATGAGTTTATCTAAATCTAGTTTCAGAGGTTTGTACTAAACATTATCTGATACCAACTGTAACTCCTTGACCCCAGTTACCAAGAGTTGGTAGATTATTACATAGTATTGGCAGGATCCCAAAAGATCAAGTCTCTAAAGACCAATTAGTTTAGTAGCCTTGGAAATACTAGATACATTCATAAGTTTTACATTACATTATAAAATGAAAAACTACAACAACATAGTCTCCATAGGACATACTCATTTCCCTTAAACTATCCTTGTAAGTCAGTCATAATATAATTCTTCTCGTCCTGGGAAAAATAAAACATAGAAAGGGGTGAGATCAAATGCTCAGTAAGGATAATAATATAGAGGAGACATTAATAAATAAGAATAAACATTTAACGAAATGTAAGACTAGAACAAAAGGCTTTTAAACATGAACATTAGAATAATATGGAAAAGATAAAATCAAATAATGTCATTTAATTACTCACATGTATATTCTACTAGTCAAATAATCACATGAAATATCAATAGCCACTTTCATAATGATGGAATGCATAATTCCAGACTTCATAACCACATAGTCAAGATCTTATACCTTGGCTACAAATAATATTTTGTCAAGGCCATGTTCTAAGACACTATATTTTCTCATGAGACCTACCGACGCATCGAGGAGCTAGAGTGGGATCCACCCATCACTTACTATGTTCAATTCATTCCTCATATAAAAAGTTTCAAACATAACAGAAACATTTGTATTAAAACTGGAATACGAAATGTCAATACTTTCTGCATAAAACATGAATGCTGTGAAAATAACACATCCATGGTCAAACATATCACAAAACCATAAATAAAATATGGAGTTTTTGTATCATAACATATCAACATCAATTAATCTTAAACATCCATCAAAGAATGTTGACATAGATGAAATCAAAACAATTTTTTTGAGAAATATCTATTTCAATTTTGAAATCATTTAAAATTCATATAATTATAAAAGAAAACATATATTTTGAAAATATTTTTACATGCTTCTAAGGGATGCTTCGACGATGTTATAATGGTAGAAAATAGCTACACCCGCTGTATAAGTTAAAAAACATTCTTACCTTAATTTTTTCGAAAAGGTCTTAAGGTACCTTGTTAGGAAAAAAACGGAAAGATTCCTTTCAAATCATTTTATAAAAAGAAAAAAAAATGGTATAAATGACTTTAAACCTTTGTATAGTAAATAGTAAAAATGTTTTGGAATACATTTTTACAAAATTTGTATGTGTATGATAAAGAAGTCCCATTAGATACTTACCTAAAATCAACCTTGGTTAATAAAGAGATTGTGAAATTAACCCTTACCTTGTACTTTTCCTTGGTCGGGGGTAGGTTAACATCCTGTATAATTGTGAAATAATTGATATTAAATTATACAATAACCATATACATTACTATGATATCATATATGATATTATAATATTTCTTTGATAATGATATTTTGGAAGTATCAAAGTTTTTGGTGTTAACTGATTCATTTTTCTTTATATGATTTGTTACGTAAGCCATGTTTGTTATGGATATGATGTATTTGATTCTTATAAAGAATGATATTATGTTTATAGAAATTATTTATAATCATAAAATAAAAATTATTCTTGAATGATTACGATGGGGAATTAATCTCATCGTGGTCGTGGATACGGTAATCCGTACGTACATACGAGCGACAAAATCATTATTTTGATATTAAAATCATATATAATAGGTGGTATATAATATATAAAGAATCATTAACATGTTATATTTATTATTTACATCAATTATACATCATTATTATACCCATCCAATAATAATGTATTGAATTACAACTGCAACATGACGTGGAGACGGTAAGCCATGTGTACCCACATGTTGTGATATATCATTCATAGGATGGATAAAATAATGAATATAGTTGTACCATATTTATAATAACATCACAGTATATTGAAGATACTTTAGTTACTATTTTATAATGTAACCAACCAAGAAATAAGAAGTGGAAGAAGAAAAGAATTTGGAAGAGGTGGTAAAATATTTAACTCTTCTTCAGGTTCATCTATTTGATTTGATTAAAAGGGCTCCTTAGTTTGCCTTTCTGACTAAATGAAGGCCTCTAGATTTAAGGGAGGACAATTGAGAGGATTTTTGGGTAGGGGATGGCCGATCCAAATGGCTTTGAAGATGTAAATTAGAAATAAGAGGAAGTGCCCTTTTATAAGAGGGTGAGGGGCACCATAGGAAAAGATTGAAATATTATTTTATAATAAACTAATTTTTGGTTTCTAATGGATCCAAAATGATTTACCTCTAGTATAAAATAGGGATGGGTTGATATCTTCTCGACCAATTAGTTTTTTACAGGTTTGGTTCATTATATTAACCTTGTCTTTTAGATTTAACTCTTAGTTAATTAGTTTGAAAAATACCACATCTCTTTGTATTTTTAATTTATGTTGTTAATAAACATACTATAAAAAGAAAATAGAACCCCAAGTGGTTCATTATTAATATATATAACCTTATATAAGTCATATATGGAAAATAATATTTTTAGGAATATTATATCAATTAATAATATAATATATTTTTTAAAACACTTTTATGTCAATTTTGACACTATTTAGTATTTTGTTTTTTATAAATTCATAACATCATTATTAATTCAAAAAAATCATTTTATAAACACTAACATGACATATTAACCACGAAAATTTGTTTAATTCATTAAAAGTCTCAAATTACATTTATTTGTGTATTTATAATATTAATTATTTTAATATTTCATTAATAAGGTAATTACTGCGTCATCATTGAGTCATAAATAAATTAAATTATTTAATTTCTAAAAATTATATATAAAATACCATTATGTTGGAAACCATATTATATTTATAATTAATATTTATAGTCGAATTTATAAAATGTATAACCCTATATTAAAAATGCTATAGTTATAAAACATTGATTTTAACTCTTCTAACTCTTCTTTAAGTAAAATGATAACAAATGTCATAATCTAATCCAAGTGGACCTAAATGATCATATTTTATACCTAATGTTTTTTTGGTCGAATTACACTTATCCAATAGAATTAGGACACGTGTTAGGGTAATAATAATATCATTTTTACCTTTAATTACACTATTTACTTTTAACGGTGTTAAATAAAAGTCAAAAGTTACTATTCGCCAAAAAAATTATCTTATTGAACCCCATTTTATTTACTGATATAAACTGTTTCTCTCAGATTTTTGAAATTCAATTCACAGAAGTGGTAAAATTATGTTTTATTCAAATTTTTCAAATGCTCATAGGAGGTGGGTAAAAGACGGTAAAAGGTTCGATAAAAATTTTATATATCTAAAATTTTTATAAACTAACTCCAATTAGTTAAATTGAACTTATATAGGTATTATGTATCTATTTTGACCTAAAATAAATTTAAATAAATAATTCTTTAAATAAAATTTTGGTTTTAAACAATAACTCATTGTTTTTCACTATTCATAAAAAAAATCATTATTTTTAGAAAAATACAAAAAATTTACCCTAGGAAAATTTCGATATTCCGAATCCCAAAATGAAGTCCATTTTGAATGATAAAATTTAAAAAAATTTAAAAAAGTGGTTAGTACTATTCATAATGGCACGTTTGATTGGTTGTGGGGTGTTTGAACTCAATGTTGCGTACAACATAAGCTATTGTTCTATTCAAAGGGAAACATACCATGGAAGCTTGGGGTGTTACAAACCCGCTCTTTATTACAAATTAAAACAACATTTTTTACATGAAATCGAACTTAATAAAACCAAGATGATTCATAGGTCTAGTGTCTTTGGGGAATACCAACATTACATGACAACTTAAGACATAAAAATACAACATATTTATTGAAAACATGTTTTACATGACCACAACATTCCTTCATACATAGCATTGTATTAGATAACTTGAGGACCTAGATAATAAAAGGAGGATCTATAAAGCCCAGTATGGGAGTAAAAAGTTCATAAAATTTAGAATACAATACATGTTAGTAAATAGGCATATCAATGGAACATTAGAGAAAAATGAACATAAAGGATTGATATAGCATGATTATCATAACATGGAGATGTGGAAAAACATTAAACATGATATTAGAACGATCTAATTCTCAATGCACTCTGAGAATGAGTAAACCCTCATTGAACATGAATTGGATTGAGTAAACCCTCATTTCACATGACGTATCATGATATTAATCTTTACCTAATGCATTGGATCGCTATCAGGGCACACCCATCATAACCTTTTCATTTCATGCATAAGTGTGATACATAGATCATACAACATGGATTCATTATACATTATAATTTATTCCATGAATAAGAGATATGGAATACGTAAATGTAATTCCTCAATAAAAAAAGTTAATGTGCATAATGTTTTATACCTTTGATTGAGAAATGGGTATGGTATTAACATACACAATGCTTTTGGCTTGGGAAAGTTTGATGTAAATTCAACAGCATAATGATGTCAAATAGAAATTGTAAAATGGGATGATGAGAGATAATGTGGTCTCTCATCATTTATACATGAAATGGAAAGTTAGTAGTTCATGGAACATAATATCCAAACACATGTAATGGAATTTAGATTCATAATGTAATAGAATTTATTGAATGTATAGGAGGAGAGAGAAATCCCTTACGAAAATTTCAGCATGGTAATGGGTGTATATGGGAGGAATTAATGATAGAGAAAGTGGACTCTCTTCATTTAAACATTTGGAGGGAAGTATAAGGGAGGTTTAAAATCTTACCCAAACATTTGTTATTGAAAATAAATGGGAATGACAATATAATGAAACTTGGAAATAAATAAGGAAGGAAAGTGCGGATCCCTTAAAAACAATAAGATTAAAAATAGATAGAAAACAATGTCTCCCTTACTACATGAATTTTAATGGTAGTTAGATATTGAAGGACCTAAATTTTAATTGACACACAATGGGTGATCAACACCAACGTGAAGGACATGTACTAGTTGAGAAGAGGGAACAGAAAGTGTAATAGACTCTAAATTGTGTCCACATATGGACTGAAAAGAATCCTTTTATAAACTTCTAACATAATTTTTATATAATATTTATTTTTTGAAAAACAAATGAATGTATGAGAATCTTTTGAAATACAACTTTGTCCATGATTGGAAGAACCAAATAAAGGTTGGAGTTAAGTTGGGGATTGAAGACAAAAGATTCAATATAAAATTCAATAAAAATTGAGGTTCTTTGAATTTAAGGGAATAAAATTAAAGTGGATTAAAGCTTCGCATTGAAGAATCATAAATGTTGATAAAAAACACAGTATACAGGATCACATATAATATTGAAACATTGTGAAAAAAGAGCCAATTGATGGAGATGGGTAAGATAATGTAAAGAAAATAGATGATACAATCCACAAAAAAGGATTTATGACAATATTCTAATCAAGATCCTTGATCTAAAATATCGAAACAGACAAATAGAGAACAAAAAACTACCTTGCATGAAGACTAAAAACATGATGACTTCTAAAACATGCAACATAACCCTAATCGAGATTGATAACAGAACTCGGATCTCCATCACTAGCATTGGTCTCCTTACTCGCTGTGGCCAAGGAAACCTTCCCATACATGGCTATATTGAAAACCATATGTCATACCTTGATCAGTATCACCACCACAACATCGACTCCTCAAAGTAGTTTCATTCCCATGACATGGATAGCATCCCGTCCCCACTTGTTGCAATGGATATGCTGAATATGGCCTCTTCTCTCTCCTCCAATGGCCATGTGTGACCCACATACCCAAATGGGGCACCCTCCTTCTACAGAAACCCTAAAATATTTTCCCACTTCCCATTAAAAATTTTATTTTAAAACATTTAACATATTATTACTTTTGTATATTTTGTTTTTTTAACAAAATCAGAAGTTAACAAATATATATCAATATCATTACAATATATAAATATATATATATATATAATAAATTCAAAATGAATAGTATTATTTTAAAAACGATTATGATTATAATTCCAATACAATTTCAAATATATACATAAATGTATATTGAAAATAATAATAATACTTTAAATAAAGTAAATAATGTTTTGTCATTTATTATTACTAAATATTGTATGCCCCAATTCATTAAAATAATATAGAATTTAATTAAGGTTTTAATTATGTTAAATTGAATGTAACACTTCATAAAATTATGTATTTAAATTACTTAAAAATGATTTTATTATATCATAGTTTTATTATTTTTAACAATAATATATATCTATTAATAATAACTTCATATTTCAAAAATCATATCACATTTTTAGAAAATTAAAGTTATACATTATAAACCCACTCAAACCATAATTTAATTATAAATATTTTTTGATATCAAGAAATTTACTCATTTTATTAAATTATTATCTAAAAATATTTTAGGAAAAATAATACCTTATTACTGTATTACATTAAAATGAACATGAAAACTAGAAAAAATAATTAGTTTACCTTATAAATAAATTGTTCAAAACACATTATTTTAGTCATTATTTATAATGAAAATTATCTCAATAAATTATTATTATTAGTCTATTTTATGAATTCATTTAATAAAAATACTTTCATAAAACAATTATGCTTAAAAATTATGGGTTGTTACATTAATCCCCCTAAAAATAATTGCATCCTCGCAATTAGTTTTTTTCATACTCAAAAAAATTATGACTTTCAATCATTATAATTAAGATGCATGATAACCGCTAAACATTAAACTCTATCGCTCAGACAAAAACAACCAATCTCCAAAGTTAACAATACCATTACTATGATACCTACTATAAAAATCCTAATGGTTATTTCACATTTAAACATGCTTTATTACGTACAATTGCACTTAATATAATCCAAATGATCAAGAGGTATACAATCATTGGGTATTATCAACATTACATGACAACATAAGATATAAAAAATATTACATCCTTATTGAAAACTTCTTTTACATGTCCAAATCATTTCTTCATGCATTGCATTTAATAGGATAACATGAGGAAATATATAAGTAATGGGTGAGCTATAAAGCCCAGTAAGGGAGTAAATGATGCATGACATGAAGAAAACAATGCATGTTACGAAATATGCATATCAATGGAGCATAAGAGAAACCTGAACATGTAGGAATTATACGTAATATTATCATAACATAGAAAAGTGGCAACAACATTTAACATGATATTTGAATGATTGAATGTTCATTTCACATGGATCCTAAGTAAACCCTCAGTTCACTTGAATTAGAAAGAGTAAACAATCATTTCAATTGACGTATAATGATAATAATTTTTACCCAGTGAATCAGATCACTATGAGGGCACACCCTTATTAACCATTTAATTTCATGAATAAGTGTGCCACGTAGATCATACAACATGGATTCATTAAACATCGTAATCTATTTCACGAATAAAAGATGTAGAATACATAAATGTATGTCCTAGATCAACAATTACATGTTCATAAGGGTGAATAACCTTGATAGAGAAATGGGTATGATATTCACTTACATGATGAATTTGGCATGGGATGTTTTGGTGTAACTTCTGAAGCATAATGAAGTCAAATAGAAATTATAAAATTGGTTGATTTTAGAGAAAGGGGTATATCATCATTTATAAATGAAATAGACTGTAAGGGTGTCATGGAATATAATATCTATACATATGTAATATAATTTAGATGAATAAAAAAATAATTGTTGGAATGTATATGAGGATAGAGAAATCCTTTGTGGAATTCTCAACATGGTAAGGGTGTACATGGGATGAATTAATGAGATAAATGTGGTATCTCGTCATTAAAACATATAGAGGGCAGTATACGGGAGGGGAGAAATCATACCCCACCATTTTTAATTGATAATAAAAGTGCATTCCAAAAAAAATTAACATGGACATAAATAACGAAGGAATGAAATTAAGGATCCCTTACAAACAATAAGATTCAAAAATAGATAGAAACATATATCTCCCTTACCTAAGTAATTTGAATGGTAGAAGTCTTTTGAAGTACCTTAATTTTAATTGACATATTAAGGGTGTTCAAAACCCATGTACATGACATGTAGTACTTAAGGATAGAGTGCACAGTGTGAATAAGACTCTAAATTGTGTCCACATATAGGCATAAAAGAAACATTTTATATAATTCAATCTTAATGATTATATAATACTTATTCTTATAAAAATGAATGAGTGTATGAGATGATTTTCAAATAAATATGCCACCTTACATAGTATAATGAAACAAAGGTTGGGGTTATGTTGGGGATCAAAAGAAAAAGGATTCAATATATGATTTAGTGAAAACAGGTATTCATTGAATTTAAATAAAAAAATGCATGTGGATTATTTCTTCGTAGTGAAGCACCATAAATGTTGATAAATGACCTAAGAAACAAGATCACATAGATGATCAAAAAATGTGCAAAAATGGACAACTGATGGTGATAGATAAATGAATTTCATGAAAATTGATGAAATAATCCACAAATAATGATCGACATCAAGATTTTAATCATGATCCTATATCTATAATATCGAAACGTAAAAACATAGAACTAAAACCTACCTCGCCCAAATATTAAGAACATGATGACATCTAAATAGGAAATAGAACCTTAATCCTGATCGATGACGCAACTCTGATCTCCAACACTAGGACCAGTCTCCTTCCTCATCGTGATCATTTAAACCTTCCCATACAGGGCCAATTCATCTATTTTATGCCGTAACTTGATCAAAAAATCCACCACAGCTTCGACTCCTCATTCTAGCTACTTACCCTCGACACAAACAATAGGTTAGCCTCGCTTTATTCCTTTGCTCTACTGAACTCGACCTCATCTCCCTTATCTGAATGTTGAACGCAACCTAAATACCCAAACGACATCCCCTTCTTCTATAATAATCTGAAACACCTTTCCCTCTTCCCTTATAAATTATAATTTTAAAACTATTAACATATAATCAATTTTCTTTTATTTTTTTTATCTAAATAATCTATTAATATATATATATATATATATATTTGTCAATATCATTAATATATATATATATATATATATATTATTTTCAAATTAAAAATTATTTCTCAAAAAAAAAATTTGATTATAATTATAGTATAATTTCAAATATATACATATATGTATATTGAAAATAGTATTTATAATTTCTAAAGAACTAAATAAAATATTATCATTATTTATTACTAAATATTGTATTCTCAAATTATTAAAACAAAATTAGAATTTCATTAAGGTTTTAAATATCTAAAATTGAATGTAATAATTCTTAAAAGAATGTATTTAAAATCACCTCATAAACAATTTTATTAAATCATAGTTTTATGGTTTTTAACTATAATATATATTCATTAATAATTACTTCATATTTCAAAAATCATATCACATTTTTTGAAAACTAATGTTATGTAACGTCCCGGTTCCAGAAGACGCCCCGAGGTGCCCCGTACCGGGTTGGTCACCTGGCCATAAGTGCATTTACTAGAATTCAAGAGGTTTTTGATGAGTAGTGAGGGCCTTCGGTTTGATAGTGGGTAAACTATGCACTCATTGGTAGAGTAACACAACAGAAGTAAAACAGATTGTAATTGAAAAATCAATAATAATACCTTAAAATAGTAAACATCGGAAGACTAGAAGTAATAACAACTGTGCACAAATAAATATATATTATACAAGATACATATTTCTAGGAAATATTACAAACAAGGAACAATTCTAGAATACAATACAAAACCAACGTGCAAAGAAAATCAAGTGAACAACTCTATAGCATCGCAAGCCTCAGCTTGGTCCGATGCTCCCCAACTCCACAGCTATCAAGTACCTGAAGTAGAAGGGTGTTTTCCCTTATCTATACCTGAAGAAATATAATCTATTTGGTCCCAAACGCATGTACCAAATAAGGTGTGAGAGTTATCCGAGTTGGCAACCACCCAAAGATCTGTTCCTACTTTCTAGGGAATATATATGACAGGAAATAAAAAAAATGGAGCAGTAAGAAATGAAGTACACATAGTAACAATCCTAAAAATTCATTTTCATTAATTTTCATAAATCAAGTAAGTAGATAATAAAAAGTAGGTAACCCTCTGGGTAGTAGTCATAGCCTAACCCCTTAGGTTCAAAAAAAATTAAAACAACCCTCTATGAAGTACACATTTTCTACCCCTCTTGTTCATCTTTAGAATAGTGTCTCTTTGGAAGCCCTCACCGTCAATTCCCCATTTAGTCTCATATATATAACTAATATGAACTATGAGGAAGAACTCAACATCCAATTTCACTTGTGGCCCACATCGAGGAACTACATACACTCTAAAATAGCACTTACGTCCATTTCCCCTATGGTCTCACAACGTAGTAGTAAAACAGACACTCTAGAGAAGCCCTCAACATCCATTCTCTCTATGGTCAACTACACCAGGTTCTCACGGACCTATGTCAGTTAGTCATGCACAAACGATACATGGAAGCCAATTAAAACATCAAGAACTACTTGGCTAAACAATCTACACCATATGATAGCATGCCAAATAATAATCAATCCATCCTAATAATACTAGGCTTGGGATGATAATCATCCTAACAGGCAAGCTGGGCCAAACAGTCAAAACAAGCAGACAAGGGAAAAACCTCCATAGCCTGGAAAAATTAACTGTATTTACAAAAAAACAAATTTTATCCCAAAAAACCAAGGCATGGAAGGAAAAACGGTTCTAAGAACCATAAACACGCAGTACCATGTTCTTGGTTGTTGGGAACGTTTTCACATAAAATTCAAAGGCTAGCAATAGAAGGGTACAAACCACCTACCTCAGCATCGTAGGGATGATATATGTGAACCTCGTGACATGAATCACCCTATAATGTTGTAGATGTACCAAAACGTTAAAAATGATCTACTGAGGATAACTCGTGAAGGAGGAGAAATCAAGAGATGATGTTCATGAAGAAGGGAGAACTCACCGATGAGATACATATGCAATCAACAGTAGTCGATTCAAATAATGGATAGTGAGTCAGGGGGCATGGAGAAGTTTTGTGGTTGTAATGTCTCTCTTAGATGAGACAGGCTAAGGAGAAGATTTTTCTATCCATCTGACGTGACCCCGATCCATTTAATGAAAAAAAGAAAATTCACGACATGTTTTTTAAAAGTACATGTTTTGTACTTGCCTTTTCCGGCCTCCGCTTTAGGCGGTCTCCAGGACACCACACACGGCCTTGTACTCAGCTGTTACAAAGCCAGTACATGGTCACCTATGCTAACTGGGTACAAGATGTGTACTTAATGTACAAGGTGTGTACTCTTGAAATTTCTAAACACTCCTCTTTCCTCATAAAAAAATTGAAATGAAAAATGTACCTGAAAATATGATCTAGGTTCTTAAACACTTATTCCTATAATGAAATTCATCCACAAATTTCCCTAGCAAGGCAGCATAAAAGAAGAATCCCCGAACAGCTTTGGCCACTGTGATTGTACATCATCCTCCATCTCCTAGGTCTCATCCTGTACTCACTTATGCTACCATAACACTCATACCAGTTGAATAGACTGGACACATGGAACCTTCGCACTGTGATCATCAATCTGGATAGGATGTTCCTCGAAGGATGCATCCACCTCTAACTCAACCTCCTCAGGTTGGAAAATATGAGACGGGTCTGAGAAGTAACATCGGAGCTGAGAAACATGGAATACATCATGCATAGCCCAGTACCACTGAGATAACTTCAACTGATAGGCAACCAGACCGACTCTCTCCAACACCTCAAACAGTCCGACATACCTCAATAAAAGCTTACCCATCCTCCTAATCCTCTGGTGTCACAAACTCAGTGTGACACATAGTAAAACCTGACCTCTATCCTCGAACTCCAGATGTCATCACCATCGATCATCATAAGACTTATGTCGTGACTGTGCAGTATACATCCTCTTTCAAATAAACTTTATCTACTATGTGGTCTTCTAGACAAGATGAGGTCCCAGCATAGCTGCCTCTCCTGCCATCAGCAATCATAAAGGTGATCGGAATGGCCTACTATACAAAGCCTCATGAGGTGCCATCTAAATAGTTGATTGAAAACTATTATTGTAGGAAAACACCACAAGAGGTATGCACTTCTCAGACAAACCACCAAAAATCCAGGATTCATGCTAGAAGCATATCCTCAAGCACCTAAATCATAAGATTGGACTGGCCATCTATCTGGGGATGGTAAGTTGTACTCCGAAGTACCTATGTACCCAAATCTCTCTGAAGTCCCTACCAGACCTGAGAAGTAAAATGTACATCCCTATCTGAAACAATAGATGGTGGAACCACATGTAGACCTACAATCTCTTGGATGTAGAACCTTCCTAGCTCATCCACACTGAAGGTATCCTTGATCATCAAGAACTGATAATCCTTCGGGAGTCTATCAATAACAACCCAAAATACATCATTCCATCATAGAGACCTCAAATAAACTTTCACCAAATCCATCGCGACATCATTCCCTTTCCACTAGGTAATGGGTAACTGCTGCAAAATCCCTAATTGTCGTTGATGCTCCTCTGTCACCTACTAATAGGTGGAACACGTCATGACCAAACAAGAAACATATCTGTTCATCCCTGGCCACCAATACAGATGATGTAGATCTCGATACATCTTGGTGACACTAGGATTAACTGTGCAAACCGAAGAATGAAAGTCTTTCATCAGCTCCTTATGTATGAATGATGGCGCCCACATGCATCCATGGAAATGCAAGATCTCATCCTTTCCTACTATCCATCTAGGAATAGGGTCATCACCTGACACACTCTCTTATAGGACTAGGCCTTCTGAATCTGATAGCTACCTCATTCGCACTCGATCAAGAAGAGTAGAGGTTATAATAACTGAATATCGAAATGTCTTCCCCTGTTATTGTGTACCTCCAAACGAATCTCATAGAATAGATCAATAAGCTGACATTCACTGTTGGCCTCCTGAACTACCTGTATTTGAGTCCTCCTGCACAATGCATCAACCACTGCGTTTCCATTCCAATGCATGTAGGAAATCTCAATGTCAAAATATTGAAGGTACTAAATCCACCTTCGTTGTCTCAAATTTAGGTAATGCTAAATGAATATATACATGAGACTTTTGTGGTTGGTGAAAACCTCAAAATTCTCTCCCAATAGGTAGTTTCTCCAATAGTGTAAATCATGAACAATAACATCAAACTTGAGATCGTGCATTGGGTATTTCCCCTCATGTGGCCTCAACTGCCAAGACCCGTAAGAAACAACCCCTTCTCCTTACATAAGCAATACTCCAATCCTGATACCTAATGAATCAAAGTAAACAGTATAGATCTTGCCCGGATATGGAAGAACTAGTATTGGTGCTGAAGTGAACCTCCCTTTCAACTCTGGAAAATATGACTCACAAGTATCTAACAACAAGTACATCACACCCTTCTTAGTCAGGCCCGTTAGTGTCGCTACTAAGCATGGAAGTCATGTATAAAATTGTTGTAGTATCCATTCAACCCTAGAAAACTTGATACCTCAAAGATATTCAATGGATACTCCTAGGAAACTATTACTCTCACTTTCTCTAGGTCAACCTTCTATCTCTGAGATAACATAACCCAATACGTGAATTTGGTCCATCCAAAAGTGGCATTTTGAGAGCTTAGAATTTTACTGATGCTCTATCAGTGTACTCAAAATGATCTCAAGATGTGGGGAATGGTTATGTCATATGTGGGAGTACACCAAGATACCATCCATGAAGACTACCAGGAAATAATCCAAGTATGGATGGAACACTCGTTTCATCAGTTCCATGAAAACTGCAGGCACATTCATGAGACCGAACAACATAACCACCTACTCGTATAGACAATGTTGAGACCCGTAGCTTGACGTACATGGACATTACATTACTTTTGTGGAATACTTATTACATAACAAAAACACACACACAAGGACCGTAATAGTTTAGTGTCTTTGGAAACTCGGAACGTAATCTTCTAATCATGGTGAAAGATATTCAACATCTCCCATAAAGATCTTCCCTTTTTTTTCTTACCTAAAAACATTCTTTATATCCTGGGGAAAAGAAAACATAAAAGGGTGAGCTCAAATGCTCAGTAAGGGTAAACAAAAGAAATATCAATCACATCATATTCATAAGAACATAACTTTTGGAAATCATAACCTGCAAAAGAGAGCATAATTTCATAACATGGGATAAATCATAGTAGTGAAATGTAATCCCAATAATCATAACTTAAAACATGAAACTTTGTTGAATACACACATAATCATAGAAAATCATTTCTTGTTAGTCAAGACTCATTTCCAAGACTATCTTAGTGGACAAAGTCCATTTCTGAACCGAGTCACCCTCATTTCAATCCTGTTTCACTAAACCGGTATAACCTACCATTCCAGCCATGTCTATCTCATGAGATATAAAATCTTTATCCAATACATTGGAGGGATATATAGGTCCCACCCATCTCATAATGATACCATTCTTATGTGTGCCACAAAATCATGAATCATACATCATTTCATAACCCATGTAATAAAAGTGGGAATCTTAAACATTGTGACATCATCAAACAATTCATATAAGATAAAGGAATTCATAAAAATAATTCCATCACAACATAATAAAATCCATGTAATAATAGGGATAGAAACAGAACCCTGTATTATCTTAGATGGAAAATAATTTTGATAAAACACTTGAACTCCATTCTTGAGGAAAATATCCTTTCTACTTCAAAAACAATTTCTTTACTTAACATGTCATACAATTTTAAACTAAAAGAAGTTGATTAAAAATAAACTTGAAAAATTGTAAAGGAAGATTCTTGTAAATAATGTTTTAAAAATACATTCATTCCGTATAAGATAAAAAAACATTCTTCGTACTTTTTTTGGAAAAGTCAAAAAGTTCCTCGTACGAAAAACGAAAAAAGATTCCTTTCATATCTTTTACTAAAAACTCACCGAAGGGTAAATTTTGATATAAACTATTGTATAAGGATATAAATATTACATATTGAGGAAACATGGATGTGGATGAAAAAATACACCCCAGTAAATACCAAATAATAAACAATCTCAGATAAAAATGAGATTGTGATATTTCCCTTACCTTAAGTCCGATTTGCTTCGTAAGTGTCCGAACCTCCTGTATAATGATTTAAAAAATGTCATTAACTTATTAAAGAATCATATTAATTGTTATGATATCATATATGGTTCACTTATGACTTTATATTACCCGTTCTTTTGTAAAGTCCATGTTAAAGAAGCGTTTTGGGTAAAATCGTTTCATTTATTATAGGTGTTTGGACTTGTTGTTCTTGACATTATTATTACTTATATCATGATTTAATTACATAAATAATATAAAACATGATTTATATATCATATATATTCAGTATATATATATATATAATAGATATATAAATGAAATGAAACACACCGTTCATGGAGACGGTAGTCCATACGTACGCGTGAACGCTGTTTTCATTTCCTTATTGAGTTGAATGGAATTAAGTAGATGAAATACACATATATACAAATAAATCCATAATCATTATTATGTCATATATTTCATGATTACTTATTATATACAATTTATAATTATTCATGAATGGTTAAAGTGGAGAATGAATCTCGTCGCGTCGTGGAGATGGTAGCTCGTACGTACGCACGAGCGATGATATCATTCCCATGGTCGTGTAATTGTGTTGAAGTGTATGTATACTATTTCAGTATCAATATCACTCTATAATAATCATATATATTTACTCATTACACCATTATACCCATCCAATTAAGATGGCGGCGTAAAATAGATTACACCACGGCGTGGAGACGGTATTCCGTACGTACGCACGTGCGGTGATTTCCTTTTTCCTTAGGATGGATATAAGGTTAATTAGAGTTTTTTCATATTTATAATGTCATATAAGTATATAAGAAATACTGATGTTATTATTGTATCATTAAACAACTAATTTATAAGAAGTTGAAGAAGAAAGAAATTGAAAAAGATCGGTAATGGATATTACCTCTTTTTGACGTGCCTTTTCTTAACCTCCACTTAAAGAACTAAGGATGGTCTTCGAAGAAGACCAGGACCTCTAGTATGATACTAGGGAAGTGTAGAAGAGATTGTTTCAGGGTTTGGCCGAGCTTTAATGCTCAAATTGGTGTGAGGAGGAGAGGGAGGAGGAGGTGCCCTTTTATAAGAGAGGAGAGGGGCACCTTAGGAAAATCTCAAAATATTATTTTATATTAAGGTCAAATTCGGTTTATAATAGTTCCAAAGGGTATTATTTAGACGATAATGTGGGTATGGGTCTAAATCCTCTCATACAATAGGATTTAGACAAGTTTAGGTTATTATTTTAACCTTTTCAATTAGATTTAACTCTAAGTTAAATAATTTAACTTTTACCGTGTCTTTTTGTTTTCTTACACTATATGGTTAATAAACATACCATAACAAGCCAAACTAACCCCAAGTTGTTTATTATTAATATATATATCCTTATCTAAGTCATTTGGCCGAACCTTAGATTTTTAGAAATTAAATAACAACTAATAATATAATATTTGTTTTAAAAACTAATTTATGTCAATTTTGACACTATTTGGTACATAATTTTTATGAAATTCATAACAGAATGATAAGTTCTAAAAAAGTTACTTATATCAACTATAAAATGTCATATTAACCTATAAAATTAATTTAAGTCATAAAATGTCTCAAATTACATTTATTTGGGCATTTATAACATCAATTATGTCAATATTTCATTAATAAGACAATTACTGCATCATCTTTGTGTCAAAATAAATGATAATTATTTAATCCCTAAAAATTCTAAATAAATTCCTATGATGTAGATAATTGTATTAGATTTCTGGAGATTATTCATTTTCGAAGGTTCATGAAGTTTATCACTAAATTAAAATTATTATACTTATAATATTTAAGAAAGTGACATGTTGTCACATTCTTTGGTTTTAATAATAATTAAATTATTTTCCTCGAAAATAGTAAATAAAATGAATCTAATCTGACCCTTAGGTTATATGGGTCTACTTTTGGCCGTCCAATATGATTTTTCCAAGTGTTAGGGTAATTTTATAATATTATATTTAACCTTAATTACCCGATTTACCTTTAACTATAGTAAATAAAATTTACCGTAGTTACTATTCACAATGCCCAAAAATAAAAAGTAGCTTATTAACATAATTTGGAACCACTGATTCCAAATATGGAATCCATTTTTCCAAATTCAATACAAAAAAGATGCAAAAATTAAATTAAAATTATTCCCGTTGTCGAAAGAAAACAGGTTTTTCTTTAAAACATTGCAAAAGATTGAATTGATTTAACCTGCGAATTCAAAGTAAAATCAATGATAATGAAATACATTATATTAAATGGTAAAAATATATTATATTTATAATTTAAAACCATTCAATATTATAATTTAACCTCATAAGATATTACGATGAAAATAGTTGTTTTTAATTAAAATATAGCATTTTTTACTATTCATTAAAATATTAAAGTTATCGGAAAAATATCAAAACTTTATCTAATGTAAATTTTAATATCCTGATTCAAAATAAGAATTTTATTTTGTCAAATTAAACTTATAAACATGTAAAAAACTAGATTTAATGTGGGCGCTCCATCAAAAGGCGGTAAAACTGTATTTTTTGAAAAATACTTATTTTACCCGAAAACTTTATTTTGTTCTTATACCATGTTCTAGAAATGTGTAAGATGAATAATAATGTTATAAAATTAAAAATTTAGTTAACACTATTCATAACGGCTAGTTCATAACAATATTATAATAATATATCGTTGTTTAGTAAAACCTGGTATTGCGTACAACACACGCTATCGAGGAAGGTTGCGATTGTGTGTAATGCAAGCCAATTTAGGGTTGCGTGTTGCGCAAGAATCCTTCGTTGTTTCGTATAACAGAATCCAACCATATTTCATTTATACATTGAATATATATATATATACTCAATGTTGCGTAGAATAACTATTATCAAAATTGTGTGTAACACGATCCAAGAATAGTGTTGCATATACTGCAAGCTAATACGGTGTTGCGTATAGAGCAAGGTAATCTTGGTGTAGAATACAACACAAGAAATTAATGAAATTAAAAGAATATTTTTAATAAAATCTCAGGGTGTTACATTCTACCCCCCTTAAATTGAATTTCTCCCTCGAAATTCGTTGGGGTTATAAATGGTTTTCTACTTGAAAATTTCTTTAATAGAAACCCACATCGTAAAAAGGAATACTAAAACCAATCTTTAAAAACAAAAGTATGAAATGTAATGGTTACCCAAATAAACTAATCACTGGGTTTCCACAAAGGTGAAAATATGGATATGGAAGAGAAATCTAACCATCATGTTCTGATGGAGAGTGGTAGAGAACATGGCTATGGAAAAGCCAGACATCACAAAGCCATAAATTTGTGACGATCTAGGGTACCATCTTATTAATCAGATATAA
This sequence comes from Viscum album, assembly GCA_963277665.1. Classification (NCBI taxonomy): domain Eukaryota; kingdom Viridiplantae; phylum Streptophyta; class Magnoliopsida; order Santalales; family Viscaceae; genus Viscum; species Viscum album. Next base: position 1,188,192,033 of record OY728122.1, read on the forward strand.
AGGCACTAGGACAACATTTTTGGTTTTCAAGATCATTTCCCTAAAGTTGAAGAATTTGAATTAGAATAAATACTTACTTTATTTTGGTACAATCTCACTATTGTTCGTGCCTTGAACAATTTCCACTTCATCTCTTAAATAAATGAAGTTGAATTTGTTATTCGTGAAGTGTTAGCAGATCATGTGATAGAATGATGATTCATTCCATCTGTCTCAAACAAAAGGTTAGCAAAAGTTATATACATAAGTCGGTCTATAGTGAGATTAATCATATATGGTTCCTAAAATGGACTTATACTTCATATATCATATCGCTTAATAATATAAAACTAGTTTATACTAACCAGGGACTTCCTGTAGGCCAGTGGTAGGCGATAAAGGTCAGTCGCACTTTGGTTGTGGGTTCGATTCCCACAGCCTTGTCCGAGGCGATGGGCTGTCGCCCGTCCTACAGGTTGTCCTTTTTCTAAAACTATATTACTATAACATCCCATCAATAATATCAAAAAAAACTTCTATCCTTAAACAATACTAACTTATGTCTAACATAATCCATTCCAATCTTTAGGCTTATCCATAATACTGCAGTCCACTCTCAGAGATTTAATACCATCGTTGATCCCCATATATCATAAGATATATCTTGTTGGTCACATTTCAAACATTCAAAGGCCTTAATCATGAACTCTCTTGAATACCCATTGAACCTTATTGAAAACATGAGTTCTATTAAAAGTTAAATCTTTCCACATACCAAAATCCTCAAAATTCTATATACTCAAACCATGATATCACTTAGTCCTTATATCAATCATGAGCTCATAAATACTATCAAACATATTAGATTCTCTTTATCCCTTCATTATGTGCATATCATCTTATTTCCAAAAATATTTCAATCACTTTTCATGGTTACCGATGCCATAAAATTATTGAAAACCACAATAGACCAATACATAAATATTCCAATATTCCACGATACTATATACAACATTATTCTGGAATCCCATTAAATAAACAATTAATCATTCCACCACATCGTTGTCATATTCAACATCGCCAATGGTGATCGCATGTGACTTCCCTTTTGTCATTTTCCTTAAGTGGTTTCTCATGTTGATCATCACTAACCCTTGGATTAGGGAATTTATTAGCATACTGCCCCATTTCCTTGCACTTGAAGCATTGAAGTGTAGTAGGTTAATTCTGTGTATCCCTTTGTTTGCATCATTAGACATCTTCTTCCCATCATTGCAGCATTCAAATTCCCGATGACCTTCCTTTCCACATTTGAAACATTTACTTGTCCCTTTAAGACAATCTCCACCATGCTTCTTTCCACACTTTGAGCATAAGGAAACATTCATCTTCTTTTCACCATTATTCTGAGATTTATCCTTGAACTCCATCTTTCGTTTCTTGTCAAAACTATGAGATGGATAAGTAACACCAACTTCCATTTCTATCTTGATAGCACAACCCATAATTTCTTCATAGCTACTGAAGTCTCTTATAGCTAATGCCCTTCGAAGACTTGGTTTTAAGCCACTGAAAAATCGATCAACTTTACTTTCAAGTTGGATGATAAATTCAGATGCATACCTTGCATGTCTTGTAAAATTCTCTTCGTATATACCAACAGATTCATCATCCTTCTTCTTCAGCTCAAGAAACTCATTTTCCATCTTTTTTCGAAGAATACGAGGGAAGTACTTACTGAAAAACAAGTTCTTGAACTCGTCCCATTCCATGGACTCAATTTCATCTCTTAGACTCGTATTCTTGATAAGATTCCACCATTGATCAGCTTCACCTTCCAAATGATATACTGCTAAGATGACTTTATCATGTTCAGAACATTGAAGAACTGAAAATATCTTTTCAGTGGTACTGATCCATTGTTCAGCAACAAGTGGACCAGAAGACCCACTAAAATAAGGTGGGTGTTGCCTCATGAAGGACTCAATAGAATATTGTTCCCTTCTCTGCTCATTTGAAAGTCCAGAATGATTCATAGCTTGTGTAAGTATAGAAATAAGATTTTGCACTCCATCTCCCATAACACTTGTTTGTTCAGGAGGACAATCATTGCATTGTCCATTACAGTGATCAACATGGTTCCTTCGGGTTCCAGCCATCGTCTAAAACCAAAAAGAATAGTGTGAGAGGAAAAAATAATGCTAGGGAAAACAACATAGTAAAGGGGGAGTACCCTTAATATCTAACATCTTAGGTTAAATTCTATGATAGTTACCATAGTTCTAGGACTATATCCTATACGTATAGTTATCCTTAGGGACATCCCTAGACATACCTTAGTAATATCTCTAGGGATCTCACTAACGTTTTCGCATCCTAGTTTCCAAAGGTTGACTAAACCTTTCCTCTGATACCAACTGTAGAGACTCGTATCTTGACGTACATGGAAATTACATTACTTTTGCAGAATACTTATTACATAACAAAAACACACACACAAGGACCGTAATAGTTTAGTGTCTTTAGAAACTTGGAACGTAATCTTCTAATCATGGTGAAAGATCTTCAACATCTCCCATAAAGATCTTCCCTTTTTTTCTTACCTAAAACCTTTCTTTATATTCTAGGGAAAAGAAAACATAAAAGGGTGAGCTCAAATGCTCAGTAAGGGTAAACAAAATAAATATCAATCACATCATATTCATAAGAACATAACTTTTGGAAATCTTAACCTGCAAAAGAGGGCATAATTTCATAACATGGGATAAATCATAGTAGTGAAATTTAATCCCAATAATCATAAATTAAAACATGAAACTTTTTGGCATACACACATAATCATAGAAAATCATTTCTTGTTAATCAAGACTCATTGCCAAGACTATCTTAGTGGACAAAGTCCATTTCTGAACCGAGTCACCCTCGTTTCAGTCCTGTTTCACTGAACCGGTATAACCTACCATTCCAGCAATGTCTATCTCATGAGATATAAAATCTTTACCCAATGCATTGTAGGGATATATAGGTCCCACCCATCTCATAATGATACCATTCTTATGTGTGCCACAAAATCATAAATCATACATCATTTCATAACCCATGTAATAAAAGTGGGAATCTTAAACATTGTGACATCATCAAAAAATTCATATAAGATAAAGGAGTTCATAAAAATAATTCCATCACAACATAATCAAATCCATGTAATAATAGGGATAGAAATAGAACCCTTTATTATCTTAGATGGAAAATAATTTTGATAAAACACTTGAACTCCATTCCTGAGGAAAATATCCTTTCTACTTCAAAAAAAATTTCTTTTCTTAACATGTCATACAATTTTAAACTAAAATAAGTTGATTAAAAATAAACTTGAAAACTTTTAAAGGAAGCTTCTTATAAATAATGTTTTAAAAATACATTCATGCCGTATAAGTTAAAAAAACATTCTTCGTACTTTTGTCGGAAAAGTCAAAAAGTACCTCGTACGAAAAACGACAAAAGATTCCTTTCATATCTTTTACTAAAAACTCACCGAAGGGTAAAATTTGATATAAACTATTGTAGAAGGATATAAATATTACATATTGAGGAAAAATGGATGTGGATGACAAAATACACCCCAGTAAATACCAAAGAATAAACAATCTCGGATAAAAATGAGATTGTGATATTTCCATTACCTTAAGTCTGATTTGCTTCGTAAGTGTCCGAACCTCTTGTATAATGATTTAAATAATGTCATTAACTTATTACAGAATCATATTCATTGTTATGATATCATATATGGTTCACTTATGACTTTATATTACCCGTTCTTTTGTAAATTCCATGTTAAAGAAGCGTTTTGGGTAAAATCGTTTCATTTATCATAGGTGTTTGGACTTGTTGTTCTTGACATTATTATTACTTATATCATGATTTACTTACATCCAGAATATAAAACATGATTTATATATCATATATATTCAGTATATATATATATAATAGATATATAAATGAAATGAAACACACCGTTCATGGAGACGGTAGTCCGTACGTACGCATGAACACTATTTTCGTTTCCTTATTGAGTTGAATGGAATTAAGTATATGACATACAGATATATACAAATAAATCCAGTATCATTATTATGTCATATATTTCATGATTACTTATTATATACACTTTATAATTATTCATGAATGGTTAAAGTGGAGAATGAATCTCATCGCATCGTGGAGACGGTAGTCCGTACGTACGCACGAGCGATGATATCATTCCCATGGTCGTGTAATTGTGTTGAAGTGTATGTATACTATTTCAGTATCAATATCATTTATAATAATCATATATAGTTACTCATTACACCATTATACCCATCCAATTATGGTGGTGGCGGAAAATAGATTACACCACGGCGTGGAGATGGTATTTCGTACGTACGCACGGGCGGTGATTTCCTTTTTCTGTAGGATGGATATAAGGTTAATTAGAGTTGTTTCATATTTATAATGACATATCAGTATATAATAAATACTGATGTTATTATTTTATCATGAAACAACTAAAGAATAAGAAGTTGAAGAAGAAAGAAATTGAAAAAGATCGGTAATGGATATTACCTCTTTTTGACGCGCCTTTTCTTAACCTCCACTTAATGAACTAAGGATGGACTTTGAAGAAGACCAGGACCTCTAGTATGACACTAGGGAAGTGGAGAAGAGATTTTTTCAGGGGTTGGCCGAACTTGAATGCTCAAATTGGTGTGAGGATGAGAGGGAGGAGGAGGTGCCCTTTTATAAGGGAGGAGAGGGGCACCTTAGGAAAATCTCAAAATATTATTTTATATTAAGGTCAAATTCGGTTTATAATGGTTACAAAGGGTATTATTTAGAATATAAAGTGGGGATGGGTCGAGATACTCTCATCCAATAGGATTTAGACAAGTTTAGGTTATTATTTTAACCTTATCAATTAGATTTAACTCTAAGTTAAATAATTTAACTTTTACCGTGTCTTTTTGTTTTCTTACACTATATGGTTAATAAACTTACCATAACAAGTCAAAAGAACCCCAAGTTGTTTTTATTAATATATATATCCTTATATAAGTCATTTGTCTGAACCTTAGATTTTTCGGAATTAAATAACAATTAATAATATAACATTTGTTTTAAAAACTAATTTATGTCAATTTTGACACTATTTGGTACATGATTTTTATGAAATTCATAAAAAAATGATAACTTCTAAAAAAGTTACTTATATCAACAATAAGATGTCATATTAACCTATAAAATTAATGTAAGTCATAAAAAGTCTCAAATTACATTTATTTGGGCATTTATAACATCAATTATGTCAATATTTCATTAATAAGACAATTACTGCATCATCTTTGTGTCATAATAAATGATAATTATTTAATCCCTAAATATTCTAAATAAATTACTATGATGTAGATAATTGTATTATATTTCTGGATACTATTCATGTTCGATGTTTCATGAAGTTTATCACTAAATTAAAATTATTATACTTATAAGATTTAAGAAAGGGACATGTTGTCACATTCTTTGGTTTTAATAATAATTAAATTATTTTCATGGAAAAAAGTAAATAAAATGAATATAATCCGACCCTTAGGTTATATGGGTCTACTTTTTTCCATCCAATAGGATTTTTCCAAGTGTTAGGGTAATTTTATAATCTTATATTTACCCTTAATTACCCGATTTACCTTTAACAATAGTAAATAAAATTTACCGTAGTTACTATTCACAATGCCCAAAAATAAAAAGTAGCTTATTAACATAATTTGGACCCACTGATTCAAAATATGGAATCCATTTTTCCAAATTCAATACAAAAATGAATTAGAAATTAAATTAAAATGATTCTCATTGTCGAAAGAAAACAGGTTTTTCTTTAAAACAATGCAAAAGATTGAATTGATTTAACCTACAAATTCATGGTAAAATCAATGCTAATGACATACATTATATTAAATGGTAAAAATATATTGTATTTATACTTTAAAACCATTCAATATTATAATTTAACCTCATAAGATATTACGATGAAAAAAGTTGTTTTTAATTAAAATATAGCATTTTTTATTATTCATTATAATATGAAAGTTATCGGAAAAGTATCAAAACTTTATCTAATGTAAATTTTTATATCCTGATTAAAAAGAAGAATTTTATTTTGTCAAATTAAACTTATAAACATGTAAAAAACTAGATTTAAAGTGGGTGTTCCATCAAAAGGCGGCAAAACTGTATTTTTTGAAAAATACTTATTTTACCCGAAAAATTTATTTTGTTCTTATACTATGTTCTAGAAATGTGTAAGAAGAATAATAATGTTATAAAATTAAAAATTTAGTTAACACTATTCATAAAGGCTAGTTAATAACAGTATTATAATAATATATCGTTGTTTAGTAAAACCCGGTATTGCGTACAACACACGCTATCGAGGAAGGTCGCGATTTTGTGTAATGCAAGACAATTCAGGGTTGCGTGTTGCGCAAGAATCCTTCGTTGTTTCGTATAACAGAATCCAACCATATTTCATTTATACATTGAATATATATATATATATATATACTCAATGTTGCGTAGAATAACTATTATCAAAATTGTGTGTAACACGATCCAAGAATAGTGTTGTATATACTGCAAGCTAATACAGTGTTGCGTATAGAGAAAGGTAATCTTGGTGTAGAATACAGCACAAGACATTAATGAAATTAAAAGAATATTTTTCATAAAATCTCGGGGTGTTACAGACAATACCTACTTTGAAAGTCTATAAGATGTATATCGGATGGTCTAGCACACAACTGGTGATAACCAGACCTCAATTCGATCTTCAAGAACACACAAGCTCCTCAAAGCAGATCAAAGAGATCTTCAATCATGGTCAAGGGATATCGGTTCATGACCATCAACTAGTTCATCTTCCCATAATCCAAACAATTTCTGAGGGTATCGTTCACCTTCTTTGATAACCGGACTGGCGAACCCCAAGGATAAGTACCGGGTTGGATGAAACCATTTTCCTGCATGTTCTCTAACTTCTTCTTAAACTCTTAAATCATAGGTGGAGCCATCCTATCGGGATTAATAGAAATTGGTGCCGCTCCTTGCACAAGATCAATAGAAAATTCCACCTCTAACTCTAGAGTAAAACCTGAAAATTCCTCTGGAAAGACATCACTGAAACAATCCACCACTAGAGTAAAGTCTATCTGGGAATTACCATAGTAATCTAGATATAGACTAGAAATATGGGATGTAACTCCTCCCAACCAATGATGCTAAGGTCTTGTTCTGCTCCCCTAGATATTCAACTCTTCCTTAAGAAGAAATTATCCTCCCTCAAGTGATGTGAAACACATCATACGATGATAGAAATCGACATCTACCTATAAGGGAACTAACCAGTCCATTCCGAGAAAGACATCATAGCATGTTCTCTCTATAAAATAAATGTCTCATAGGAAGTGACACCCACCAACCTTGAGAGGGCACTCCTTGCACTAATGTTTACTAGTCATTATTTTCCCCAATGTTGTGTCTGGCGTCAAGATATCCATAGAAGAAATGATACATAGCCCAATGCCTTCAACAAAATCAATAGATATAAAGCTATTGGAATCCCCTTTATCAAAAGGAGCATAACCTAAAACTGAGGCACTAGTATCGTTCCTCAAAATGTAGAGTGTCCGGGATCCTGCACTTGCTGGGTCTGCTCCACTACAAAATTCTGACCTACAGTCCAACCTTATGACCCTACTTGACCACCATGAGCTGATCCACACAGCTATCGTTGAAATCCTAGAGACTATCCACCATGGTCGAGGCATCCATCTCAACCTGAACGGTTGGAAGAACACCAGTTCATTAACTGATGGGAAACTTGTGGTGCTTCTCCAGAACGTTGAGTCATAGAAAAACCCCTTTCACCGGCTACTAGTGAAAATACCGAACAGAAGGGCTGAAGATGACCCATGTTGTTTCATGATCGACACTCTATTGGGTCTTTTGGGAAATGTGGAATCATATACCAGCTCTTCTCGCACTGGTAGCACACCACCGGGCTACCTTAATATGTCCCCCATCATCTAAGATCTCCACACATAGACTCCATGTGGTTCTTCCTGCTATCAGTAGGAGGGATACCAACTCCAGATGTCAAAAATCCCTTTCTCAACACTTCAGAATCCTGTAGATTGCACTCTGTGATTAGTGTCTGGTTGACTATGGAAGTGATAGATGTCAACCTGAATATGTTCTCCTGATATTGGATCTCACGCCCGATACCATCCTCAAACACCATTACCTAAAATAACTTCTCACCTCCAGGGATTGGTGTAAAGTACTATAGCATTGTGAATCCAGAAGAATGCTCCATACAAAAAGAGTACCCTGCTCTAGACTCATGAACTCTCAGGATCTATCAATCCTCAAAGTATCTAGGTAGAAGTAGTCATTAATGGTACACTGAAACTCATCCCATTCCATAACCTACTGGTGTCCCGCCAGTGATATCACCTCCCACCATCCCTTGGTGGAGTCCCGAAGCATATACGTAACAAGCTTCACCCTCCTCTCTAGAGGTGTCTCCAGAAGCTCAATGATAGAAATCATGGATTCTAACCATGAAACTGTAGCCTAAGGTCCCCCATACCCTATGAAGGTTGGAAGATTCTACTGTTGAAAGACTTGTGTCAACTCTTCCATAGACAGGGCAGGATGCGGTACTCCACAGATGGTCAGCATGAAACTCATAAATCCTTCATGGAACAGTCTGTTAGCCCCAAGGTTCGGAATGACGGTCGGTGCCAATACTAGAACAATTGGAGGATCTTCTTGTAGTCCCTGATCTACCTTATCTGGGGTCTGATCACAGCCCTATAACTGGCGGGCAACTGGAGGACGTCTCGGTGGCATGCCACTACAAGGTCATGTGCCCACCAGAGATCAAGATTATCAGGGATTGAAACATAGAAGTGTAAGAAGGGAGAAAGTTAAAGAGAGAATTCAAGTTTTTCAAAAAATGGATTCACGGTGTGTGTGTAATTCCTACATGGTGTGTTCCCTTAAGGATTCACATGGGAATATACTTCTGCTAACTCAGGCCGTGTAACACCACATACACATTGCATGTTGTCCTAGCACATGGTGTGTACTTGAATCCTCTTCCCCTACCCGAGTTCATCTACATGGCAAAGCCATACGGGTTCTCCTAGAACTAGAGTACAAGGTGTGTTAGTTCCAAAAACTGCGTGTTCTAGATGATCTTCACCGACCAGTTTTGTTCGACACATGGCTGGTTACATGGCTCACTCTACATGGCACACTTATGATAGAAACGACATGTACATGGAAGAATTCACTGACCTGTGTTGTTTGTTACATAGACAGAATCAAGGGTTACACTACACAACATGTTCAAGCTTGAAACAACATTTATGACTTATGTTTTCACCCATGTGTGTCGTTAGTCACACGGGTGGACACAAGGTCTACACAACACAGCATGTACGTCTGGAACCCGGCGTTTTCTACCAAGATTTCGCAACAATGTGTCTCTGGCCACAAATTCAGGGACAATGATAGAGACAAAATGATGTGTATATACAATACATGGCGTGTAATTAAGAAAAATAGTTCCTTACTGAACATAAGGACACGTGGCAGGTATTTATCATTACGTGTCGTGTATTTTGGGGTTTTCCCGATAGTAAGACACAAAAACTACCCCGAAACCCAGAAAAACACTGAAAAAAACATTAATGTTCCAAATTCTGATTCGTGAGGGCCCATACTCCCCACGAATCAATGCTTGGAATCTTATACATGTCATATTTGAGGATAAAAGTGTAATGATCCAACAAATTATGATCTATGAGGGCCCATAACACCTCATGAAACAATGTTTTGTGTCCATTCAAAGAAAACCTTACACAACCAACACCCTATCAAAAGAAGGTATTCTATCAAGGAATCTATCACCATAACATGCCCATCTAGACCAACATCATTCATAACTACATGAAATCACTAATTCACCCTAAATGACATGATAGGAATGCATGACATGGGATATCAAACAAGTGCCTATGTGATGCATGAGAGCGCATACCCTTATCTCATTGGGTTACAAAAGAAATAGAACCATAATAATGTTAACGATAGTAGAACAATAAATGTTAATCACCCAATGGTGAAATCAAATGAACTGTATAATTGAAAATTCAGAAAAACTGCAATATCTGAGGTAAATTGCCTTTTCCCTATACACTATTTAGCTACTCTTAGGCACAACTTATTATCAACTACTTATGTCTTCCTGTCCCTGGCTATAGGCTCCAAACAGTAAGTCAAGAAGAAAATAATCCTCTGATACCACTTTGCAATATCCCGGTTCTGGAAGCCACCCAATGGCGCCCCATACCTGGTTGGTCACAAGGCCTCAAGTGCATTTCCCCAAATGCCAGAGGCTTCCGACTAGAAGCGAGGGCCTTGGGTGTGAAATTGAAGAAACTATTACCTCATTGTAAGAGTGACACAGTAGAAGTAAAACAAATAGTAATAGACAAAGAAGTAATAATACCGTAAAATAGTAAACAACAAAAGACTAGAAGTAATAAAAACTAAGCACATATAAATATATATGATGCATGATACATATGTATAGGAAAGCATCCAAACATGTCACAATGATGGAATAAAATAAAAAACCAATGTACAAAGAAAAAAAGTAAATAACACCATAGCATCACAAGCCTCTTCTTGGTCTCATGCTCCCCAGCAACATAGCAATCAAGTACCTGGTGTAGAATTGTGCTTCCATATTTCTATATCAGCACCAATATAATCTATTTGGGCCCAAAAGCATGATCCAAATAGGGTGTGAGACTAATCCCAATAGGAAACCACCTAAATATATGTGCCTAACAGTCAGTGAATATATATAACAGACAATAAACAAAATGAAGTACTAAGCAAGGATTTACACAAAGTATCAATACTACAAATTAAATTGCATTAATTTTCATATATCATGTATGTAGCTAATCAAAAGAAGGAAACCCTCTATGGAGTACTCATAGCCTAACCCCTTTGGTTCAATCAAACAAACACAAGCAACCCTCTGGGATGTACACACAGTTAATTCCCTCTGGTTCAACTTTAGCACTGACTCTCTGAGAAATCACTCACCATCAATCCCTCTTTAGTCTCGTATCGGTAACTAATAGGCACTCTAAGGAAGCACTCAACTTCCAATTACCCATGTGGACCACATCAAGGAACTAAAAATGCTCTGAGGGAGCACTTATGTCCATCCCCCCTATGGTCTCACAATATAATAGTAAAACAGACACTCTAGAGAAGCCCTCAATGCCCATTCTCTCTATCATATTCTACACTAGGTTCTCACGGCCCTATGAAAGTCATTCATGCACAAACGATACATGGCATCCAATGTAAACCTCATGAAATACTTGGATAAACAATCTACAATATATCATAGCAGATCAGATAATAATCACTCCATCCTAACTATACTAGGCATGGGAAGCAAAGCAGCCTAACATGCAAGATGGACTAAACAGTCAAAAGAAGAAAACATGGGAAAAAGATCCATAGCGTGGAAAAAGTGACCCTATATATAAAAACCATCAATACAAGAAAACAAATCATATAAGTCAAAACAGGGAAAAAACCATAAATAAGAAATACCATGTACTTGGGTATTTGGGACTTTTTCACATAAAATTCAAAGTCTATCTTTAGAAAGGCACAGACCACCTAAATCAACATATTACGGATGATATACGTGAACCATAGGCCTTGAATCTCCCTAGAAAACAGTTGATCTATAAAAATGATAGAAAAGATCAACTGAAAATAACTCGTGAAAGAATACGAATCATGAGATGATATTCCAGAAGAAGTGAGCACTTACATATGTGATTCCAACGCAATCAATGGTGGTCGATTCAGATAACGTATGGCGTGTCAGGGGATAAGAGAAGATCCACGGGCATATGGTCACTCTCGGATGAGACAGGATATGAAGAATATGGTTTTTTCCATCAAACGCAACCCTAGACCTTTTAATGAAAAAAATAATGTACACGGTGTGTATTTTAAAATTACACGATGTGTACTTTCATTTTCCATCCTCTACTTTAGGTAGTCACCGGATCACCTCACATGGCAATGTACTCGGCTATTACAGGGCCAGTACACAGTCTTCTATGGAAAATGGGTATATGAAATGTACGTAATGTACACGGCATGTACTCCTAAAATTTCAAAAAACACCTCTTTTTCTAAAAAACAACCATATAAAAAAACATACCTAAAAATAAGATCCGGGTTCTTACAAGTTATTCATTAGAATATGATTGAAACTATAATTTTATTATACATATTTATGGATGTCTAGAAATTTACTCATTTTATAAATAATTATCATACAGTATTTTATAGAATATAATACTTTATTACCATATTACATTAAAATGAACATAAAAACTACCATTAATAATTATATTAACATATAACTAAATTAATCAAAACACTTTATTTCAGTCATTGTTTTTAATGAAATTTTCTCAAAAAAATTATTCTTATTAGTCTATTTTAAAAATTCATTTAATAAACTATTTTCATTAATAAATTATGTTTAGATTTTATCTACTGTTGTAAAATAAATTTTTCAATTATAAACCGAATTCTTTCAGTACACCTGACATGTATCTAATTAAGTAATTAAATATTTCATTTTGAAAACTAAAATAAATTGTTTAATGATAAGCATAAACATATACAATGTAATTAAATATATAATTAATCAGTATAAAATTATGATATATAAATGTAATGTATGTACATTGATAGTGTCGAATCTAGGAAAGGGGTTTAGTAACTCAATTTTCATTTATTGGGATATACTTCAACATGATTAACAATATCATTCAATGATTATGTGTGAAATGACTTCTGATTATACTATTTCTTATTTCCAATTTTTTTTGTTCTATAATGGTTACACTTAATCATATCATTGATTATATTCAAAAATCCATGATATGCTCTATGTATGGACTATTCGCCTCAATTTTGTATCTTGGAGCCATGTCATGTGAATGAACCTAACTCCATTTATAAGTATCTTATAGTAACTATTGATATATTATATCATGATTGAATATTTTATCCTAATATTTTATGTTCCTTTGATATTTTCTATTCTGTGAGATATTGATTAAAATATTATAAAATGTTACATGGTATTCATGGAAAAAATTTAATTCTTTGAGACTTAATTCATGTTATGCACCATAAAATATTTTATATGTTTTAATTAATAACCCATGAATGAATTCATAGTATAATATTTCATATAAAATATAGATTTTACAACATTTAGTTTTACCACTTCATTCAATGTCTTTTATTCAATTATTACCCTAGTTGACAATTTATTCTCACCACAAACATACTTATTTGATATAGGTTTTGATCTATGAACACATATTCCTTTATATGGATATTATACTATCTTCTGAAATAGAATATCATGAGAATTTTTAAACATAATTTATTATGTCTCACTTTATATATATTTTCATTCAAATTCGTATTCGTTTTAAAATGATAGACATGGTTTTTTATAAAACATTACGTTAATGGTTTTAATGACATTTAAACAAAATATTCCCCCATGTTATTTTACAGATTAAAATATTTTTATTTTCATAATTTATGTGATTTCAAAATGAAATTTTCCATTTTCTATGATCTTCATTTAAAATTATTTAAATGGAAATTTAATTTTTTTTCCATATGGGTCACTTTTGAATCCCTTTATAAAGGTATGAAAAGTTGGTTTATTTTTATCATTCATGAGAAGAATGGATTTTCCAATAATAAATAGAATTAATTTATTTAAATATTCCATTACAATTTTCATTTTTTATTTTCAATGAATATATTTTCCCTATATTTATTGAATTTTATGTTTCATATAGAAGTCAAGAAAGGTATTTTTTCCTATATTGTATAAAATGTTATTTTAATGTTATTTTTACCAATGTAAATATATTTTAAAGATTCAATTTCTTCAATTTAGATAATATCTATCAATATCGTTAACTTTATTTGTCTTTAAATTTTATGATGATGATTGATTAATATTTGAAGGAAGTCATTTGTTTACTTGGTAAATCATGATTTTATAGTTTTCATTAAATGTATGTTTTCATGTGTTTTGTTTCAAAATAAGTTACTTGGATATTATTATTTAGGGAATTATTGGAGAGTGAATCCAGTCCTTAGGCATATTTTTTTGTTATTAGATGGTAGGATTCATTATATCCCACCATTCCATTATGCAATGAGATGAGGTTAATTGGAGCGAACATTATTACTAGATAAAATATAGATCCCTAGTTATAAATTACACTTATGATATATTGGAATTATTAAAATAGTCGATCCCATGATGAATTATAGATATTATATGATACATATATATATTCATTTCTTTTTATGAGTTCAAATTGATCCTTCACTAAATGATTTTTTTCTCAAATTGATAATGATTATTCAAATTTATAAATATTATATTTTATTTAATATTTATTATATAATAATTTATAATCCATGTCTTATGGGTATGAAGGATATTATGTCATGCTTTTGAATTTTGATTATTTCATCAAAAACAAATTATCGTCTTATTCCAACTAATGAAATTCAATCACTGGTGCCTATTTTTATAATAAATGGGAATTTTATATCATCATTATTCTATTTTCGATTTCCCTAGGTAGTCAATAGCATGATTAAATAATTATTTATAAAAATGATATTTCATAGATGAATTTTATTGGACATTTTGATGATAAAATGTGAAATACCAAAAGTTGGGATTGTTCAAAAAATATTACATGAGAAAATTGGAATTATTATATAGTAGTTAGTTCCAATAATCTAGAACTCTAAACATAGAAGTATTTTTTGTATGTATGTGATCCAATATTTTTTTATTATGTTATTTTATTTTCATGATTACAATTGGTTCATGATTAATACTATTAGATAATGAAAATTAGATATTTGGTTTTTAGTACGAGATTAAGGGGTGTGGATTGAAGGATGTTATATGGAATTATTTTGGGTTTGGAATTACCTCTCATAGAGAGACTATAAGTCATATCTGGTCTCATCTAATATTATTTAACTTATAATATATATTGATATATAGTTATATTCATATTCATTTGTTTACAAAATGATTATTTTAATTATTTTGAATCAATGTAGAGCACCTTCATTGAATATTATTTTTTATATCTCCATGTAAGGTTAAAAAGGTATTGTATAAATTAATCATGGGTGTGAGATACTGATGGGGATATATCATTCATCATGGGAATTTAGCTTTATATAGATGCAATATTATTACGACATAGATTGAATGTATTGGTATTAGTGGGTTTAATATAATATATATTTCAATTGATATCATTTTTGAAATATAAATTAACAAGGTTCGTTTGAATTAAATATTGTGAAGGATCATTGGATAGAATTTAAATTTTTAGATCCAATAATATCATATCCCTCTATTTGTTCATGTTTTTATATAGTGGGATAATAAATAGAATTTACAATGGTTATGTGGAAAATAATTAAATTTTTTCTAGAGGTGGTGTTTGACATTCCATCTCATATTGAGAATAAATATAAAATTTAATTTCATTCTAGTTGTTCACCTTTCAATTTTCTACTAATAATATGGAAAAAAGAATAACTATTGGAGTTATAGATTTAAATGGATGATATATTTTATTAATATTTTTATAACTAGTGTGCCTCCCATGGGAGATATAATACTATTTTTCAATAAAATTAATTGTATTTTGACATTTTTATCTTTTATATTTATAAAAAAACATTGATAATGTGGAAATAGTAACTAATACAAATGATTAGTGATTTGTTAAAACACAATAATTTAATTTTCAATGTTGGACTTGTGGTTGTGATAACTTAAAATGAATTTGATGGAGGTTTATATTATTAATATGATTTTACAATCATTAATTGGGTATTTCATTCTTATGGACGTAGCCACTGTAGAAATGGAAACTATGAAAACTTGTCCTAGAGTTAATCTCAAACTGGTACCCGACCCAAACCATCATATACCCATATAAAAGTCTTGATTTTCATGGGAAGCAGACTAGAACCCGAGAATTAATAAAACCATAGGGGTCGATTTTACCCAACCTGAAGGAGACAACATGGAATATATATACACTGATGAAAGAAATAATGAAAGATTAAAACAACAATATATGTCATATCAAAAATTAATCAGCAAAAGAAATATAAAAAAATAGATAAATTTTCTCCAAGTACAAGTCCAATAAAAAGTAAAAAAACAAAAATAGATACTCCATGTGATTGTGTGAGAATAATCCCACCATTTCACCACCACCTGCCTAGACACCACAAAAAAACCTCACTGCCCCCACAATATATTCTTACCATTCAATATTTTTAATTTTATACGATGGTCTACCCAACACTAAAGGGGTTCGCATAGTGTGAGCTAACTATACTTATTCATATATCACCTAGGTGGTCCGTAACATGTATCCATGCAAAAATATGAAATATAGTTAACTATAACGAAAAATTTTCATGATAAAAAGTCATCTTGTTTTGATATCAAAATAATTGTAAAATATTTTCCTTTTTCCATAGTTCTAAATAATATATCTAATAAATTTTTTAATAATTACATATAAATCATTATTTTCAAATAAAATCAATATCACATATCATATCATATTCATGGTTTTACAAGATAAAAATGATTATGAAAAATGAAATGTAACATCATTATAGGGATCACTACAGGTCATACTATATAGGACACTCATAGCCTGACATATAAAATTTCACACATTAAACCTCTAGACATATTCATCGAATTTAGAAAGTAGTGGAACACCCCAATATTTTTCCCTCCAAATAGTTTTTAACAAGTCCCTTTAATAATGGACCACATGATTAGAGGACAACCATATAGTTGTATCCTACGATAGTATCAATGGAAACCTCCAAATAAAAAAACTTTCAACCAAATAACCTAAGGACTAACTTGTTCTATAAATTCCAATCCATTTCCTCAAATCCGATCAAGGAGAAAATACATTAATCCAATTCACATTTCTTATAAAACACATTTGATTTTAAAAAAACATGGGAAAATGTCCTTTCCCCAAAACTGATATCTGAAAACAAAATTCAAACAACCCAATTTATTTATAAAATAATTACAACCATAGAAATCTAGATCTCCAACTTAGGATAGAGATAGAAACACTTACCTCAGTCATTGGTTTCACATGACCACAAAATGTTCCACAAACACAGAATAGATAAAATAATGAAATAGAGGACCCATAATCAATCCTCACATCTCAGAATCAATTATATAAGAAAAAATCTCGTTGAGGATGATGGATCACAACAATAACTTATGAAAAAATGTTCGATTCACCCTAACCAAAGAATAGTCATATTTTAGGGGATGATCACATATCAGGTCCATAAATATTCAGGATATTTTATCATATTATGTCAATAGGTCCATAAACATAAATAATAAATTCTATCATGATCAATGGATATTAATAAGAAAAAGTATTACTCCCCAGAAGAAACACACTACAACCACCAAATGACAAATCACTAAAAATGATTTACAAGGAGTAGAAGACTGCAAAATTACCCGGTAGTTTTCTTAGGTCTGAGAGGAAATGGAATGGTATTAAATGAATGACCAATCAAATTTATTGTTACCTAAAAATAATAGATGGTGAGAAATATATTATAATAATCACAATTTTATGATGTGGAATCCATGAAACAGAATTATTTCATATAATGCATTGCATCGAATTAAAAATACTTATTTTTCCATTTCATGACGTGGAACATATTCAGATATTGTAACCATTTCATTTCAACTACCAAATTCAGGAAATCAACATCATAATCATTAAATTATGTATAGATTTTTCATGACATCTATTCATTTTTTTTCTTAGAAATAATTCAAGAAAAATACAATATAATGATTTCACATAGTGTAAATCATTTTTGATTTAAAAGTTTCTTTTATGTAGTAAACAGTTTATATTCTAAAAAAAACCAACTCGTGTATTCTATGAACATGGTGAGAACCCAAAATATCCATTGACATGTTAGTACCTATTCTATGATAAGTCAAATAAACAAACATCCCTAAAATTTTGGTTGTTTTATCTAACATCTATCACTATCTATAGATTCCCCAAAACACTCCTTAACATATAGGGGAACGAAATGTGAGAAAATAAATTCCTAAAATTAGATAATGGGATGTTTCAAACTCCTCACCCAATGAATTTATGTACCTATGAAGCGATGTGAAAGAATTATGTCTGGAAAAGAGGTAAGGACTCTACTCCATTGTCAACAAATCATGATCCTAGGTCTTGTGGGAATCTATTATATCCATCCATAACACCCTAACCAATAGAATTAACATCACATGAAAGAGATTCATGTGAATGTTAATGATCTCAACATGTTTTCTATAGAAGAATCATTCAGATCAAACTCAATCATTTCCCATCACAGAACATTTGAGGGGTCATGATGGTATTTCCTGAGCTACGATATGTATAAAAAATCATTAATATCTACATACTAATCTATAAATTCCAATAGTTATGAAATCATACCAACCTGCTCAGTGTCTTTTAATGATCCAATTTATCTCGAAACCAACATTCCATGTTTCCCAATATGATGGTGATCCCACCATGGTCACAATTTCCAATAAAAATGGTCCCCAATAGAAATATACAAATGATGACACTTCCAATTAATATATGAGTCATGTAATCTCTAATAAATAAAAAATTCTACACATATCCAAAATCCTTTCTAATTTAATCTAAAGGATTATCTATCTCAAAAAATATGATCCAACCACCATTTCTGTAAATATAGGTGGCATTAATATGTGACCAAAAAATACTCTAAAATTGAAAATATAATAAATTTCTGATAACTATTATACGGAATCTCAAAATGTAGAAGACAGATAAGCGATTATTGACCAAAATTAAAGACACTTGTGTTGATAATATGCACGATGATCTAAATACAGTGCTCCATCTATCTGTGTATCTATGATCGATAAATTATACTCAACCAAACATTTGTAACAATCTCTTTTTAGAGAATATTTCGAGATAATGATGTAAATATGGGATCCCTATCAAAATTAATGGTATACATATCCCCATTCAACTTCATATTGACCTACCCATATATCCTACACATGGCTTTATCATAAGTGGTATTTTTATAGGAATGAAGTGATATAACATTTTCAATTGATGAGTCACAACATAGATAAAGTTCCTACTTCAGTGATTCTAATGTAATCCAAAACATTACCATGGACACTTCATCCCATTTTCGAACCAGTATTTAATGTGTTTGGAGAAAACTAAGAGGGTATAGATACCCTTCCTTTAACTGTGATCAGTTGTAAAATTGGGAAACATAATCTATATTTCCATGCTTTATAACTAGCCACTATAATACCCATTTCACATCACAATAAATCTTCATAATTCTCAAGTGAACACCATATAAAGAACCATGAAAGTAATGAAAAATTGAACTTCTAGTAGATTTTAATATGACCAACCAATCTAAAAAATTGATAATATAATCTTAAGAGAGACTCCAAATTATAGGGTTCTTTTAATTCCACAATATCATTATCCTATGTCATACCATGAAAAAATTAATAAATGTTCGATGATGAAAACTGTAAACTAGTTAAAACAATGCATAAAAAATACCCTTGACCATCTATGTTAAATGACATAAATATCCTAATAAAGGAACACAATTAAATTAATTACATTATATCATTTGAAAGTACCTTCTTACTAAGAGAATGATTTTTGACATTCACCTTTCTTATGGTGTAGTAGATGACAAATTATGAAGTTTGAATTTATTCTACCCACCACCTATATCTGAAATTCTTTTCATTCTGATAAATGATAAAGGTCAAATTCTTATGGTCAATAAATTCCATAAACCACTCCCCAAAATTATAGTTCCACCAACACATAAGTGATAATCTCGAAAACCACAAAATCTTGAGGGGGTAATTATTCTAATTTGGTAAATGATGATGTGATTAATAAGATACTAGATGATAATCCTATACAAGAACACAAACCAAACTATCACTAAAGAATCACCAAACACCCCAAACCCATTACGAATGTAATGTATGATCACTATATGTTTTATGTAAAAAAATATACTTCAGTTTATCAATATAAGACTAAAAATTTTCTTGCCTATGTAAATATTAATCCTTTCTTGAAAAAAGAAGTTAAATTTGATCCTAACTTTAAAAAATCCATAAAATATGTGGGTAGTATCCAAGATGACCAATGAATCCCTGAATATCAATGGCATTCTTTGGAACATACCATGATTAGAAATTATTCACCTAATTAGGAGAAATAGATATCATATTCATATAAATAAGGATCCCTAATAAAATCCTTTATTGGATCTGGAAGAAGACTTTTGGATACATTTCATTCAAATTATGACTCATAAATATTTCAAAAATAAAACTAAAATTGAGCTCTTGTTCTTTAATGAAACTCAAATTAACCAAAATATAATCCATGAACACAACCAAAAACTTGTCAATCTATTCATGGAATATAATGTTCATTAAATAAATAAAAATGAAGGATATTTAGGTAGAAAATTGACAATATAATATATTCATAATGGTCGTACCTGTAGGATTGAAATGATATTTATTGTAGTATCGAAATAATAAACTAGATGATCAATATACAAGAGGGGGGTGAATTGTATACTTTAAAAAATTTCTTAATAACTTTTAAAGATCATAATGTTTAACAAAGTTAAACAAGGTAAATTCACAAAACCTCTTTTTTTTCTGATTTTCTTGATTAAAGAAATATGACTCTGAAAATTTAATTTCAAAAATGTGGTTCTAGAAATGAATCATGAGAAAAGTTTACAAAGAACAAAGATTCTACCTTAAAGCATATAGAAACATACTTAATCAGATTATTTCAGTACAAGAATGTAAAAGATAGTTATAATTTCCTTATTAATCAATATGAAGTGGGAAACTTGAAACAATTACATGTAACAAGTAGTAAATCTTTTAACCCAAAGAGAAGGGCATTCAAGAACCTTGGATAAAGGTATCTTGATTTATACTTTCAAGGAATTCTGTATTACCCACACTAGGATAATCACTCGATACAAAGATCGGAGTATGCCTGGCTGTCCCCACAAACCCACGAACTTCAAGGTAGTTGAAACCTCAATATTCTTATCCCTGGAAGCCCTCGAATGTACTCATCAACATTCAGAGTCACACGATGCAATTCTGAACAAGATGTTCAGTATGCATGAAGTAATAACGTAACTCTCTCTAGAAATAATTTCAGGAGCATGTAATCTCTAGATTGATCAACTTCATCAAAGTTATGAGCTCATTCAAATGAGCTCCTATTTATATTCATAGCTTCAACGATCGGCTCCCTCCTCCAACGGTCATATTTTTCCTTGAACTTTGGAGGGACATTTACATGTGTCACTAAAAAATGGTTAGTTAGTAACTGAATGCATGACATCATTTTATAACTAAAATTAGTGTAAGATAAATATTGTTGCATAACCAAATTCATTTTTCAGTGTCTATGGAAAAATAAAATTTCGAAGTCTAACCAAAAACCATTCAGTGACTATAATACGTAAATATTCAGATTATGTTTTCTAAAAATTCGTAACCTAAATTCTATAGAATTTTGGAGTCTGAATTCATAAGAATTTGGAGTCTAAATTTTTAAGAATTCTGAGTCTGAACTTAGAATTATTGGAGTGTGAATTCATTATAATTTGTAGTGTGGACTTAGAAATTTCAGAACCTGAATTAAGAGAATTCAAAGTCTGAACTCATAGGAGTTTGAAGTTTGTATTCGTGAGAATTCAATTTCTGATTTCTGAATAATTTGAAGTATGGATTCAGAGAACACAGAGTCTGAATTGATAAGAATTCAGAACCTAAATTTGGATCCTGAAACAGAATTATCTATATCCAAGTATTTATAAGATTCTGAGTTTTTAGATATGAAACTGAATTTGATATTTAGACATAAAATGATTAAGACTAAAATATGAACAATGAAAATCATGGTATGGATAAATTTCCTTAGCGAAGGAAAATTTTCTTTTTTAAGATAAAACAAAGGTGAAATTAAATTTTCCTTAAGATAGAGTGTTTGTGATATTCAAAACATGAAGGTATGGAAAATTCATAAGGAAACCTTATTGACTCAACAATCTCCCCCTCTTTGGAAAGCACAAACATCCATACAAAAAATAATATAAGGATATTGAAAATATTTTTTCTGGACATTGAAAATAAAACATGTCTTCCTTAACACATGGGAAAAGATGAATATGAATAACTCCCCATTAGGATTAGGACACACTATGGATCTTATTCTTTATTTCTAGACCAACTCTTATCATTTTATTACAAAAGAAAATCATCTGGGATAAGAACTCCCCCTTAGATGGATTCCCCATACATAGGGAAATTTCATCTTTACTTAACATTCGTTTCTCTTTCTCCCCCGTTGTGATTTTCAAAAAGGATTAAAGGAAATGGAAAAGAAAATATGGTACCTGAAATATTAGTATTAGAAAACAAAATATATGAAGATCACCCTAAAATTTCATTACTATTGGAAAATTTTTACAAGTAAGGAATACAACAAAAGATCGGAATTGAACAAGATTATCCTTCCTTTTACTTTGTCATCTACTTCTTCACTATGTTTTTGAACTTCATTATTTCTGTAGAGACCCGAATCTTGATGTACATGGACATTACATTACTTTTTCGGAATACTTAGTACATAAAAAAACATACACACAAGGACTGTAATAGTTTAGGGTCTTTGGAAACTCGGAATATAATCTTCTAATCGTGGTGAAAGATCTTCAACATCTCCTATAAAGATCACCCCCTTTTTTCTTACCTAAAACCTTTCTTTATATCTTGGGGAAAAGAAAACATAAAAGGGGTGAGCTCAAATGCCCAGTAAGGGTAAAAATAGAGAACATAATACAATCCATAAACATTTGAATGCAAGAACTTGAACACAAAATCTAAACCTCAAAATCTTGTGCAAAGACATGAATCCTGGAAGTACGTAAGGCATATATCAGAAGGGAACATCAATCATGATAAAATAGCAAGGGAATAAAACATGTAATTGTGGAAACCATTAAGCACATGTTATTATTTCCGTAGTAGCCAAGGCATTGCTGCCAAGACCTTCTTAGTGGACAAAGTCTCTTTCTGAATCGAGTCCACTCCTCGTTTCAGTAATGTAACACTGAACCGGATTAACTTACCATTCCATCCATTTCTATCTCATGAGATATAAATATTTACCCAATTCATTGGAGGGAGATATAGGTCCCACCCATCTCATAATGATACCATTCTTATGTGTGCCACAAAATCATAAACCATACATCATAGCATAACCCATGTAACAAAAATGGGAATCTTAAACATCGTGACATCGTAAAACAATTCATATAAGATAAAGGAATTCATAAAAATAATTCCATCACAACATAATCAAATCAATGTAATAATAGGGATAGAAACAGAACCCTTTATTATCTTAGATGGAAAATAATTTTGATAAAACACTTGAACTCCATTCTTGAGGAAAATATCATTTCTACTTCAAAAACACATTTCCTTTCTTAACATGTCATACAATTATAAACTAAAAGAAGTTGATTAAAAATAAACTTGAAAACTTTTAAAGGAAGATTCTTGGAAATAATGTTTTAAAAATCCATTCATGCCGAATAAGTAAAAAAAACATTCTTCTCGTACTTTTGTCAGAAAAGTCAGAAAGTACCTCGTAAGAAAAACAACAAAAGATTCCTTTCATATATTTTACTAAAAAATCACTGAAGGGTAAAATTGGATTTAAACAATTTTAGGTGGATGGAAATAAAATTACATATTCAGGAAACATGGATGTTGATGATAAAATACACCCCAATAAATACCAATATATAAACAATCTCAGATAAAAATGAGATTGTGATATTTTCCCTTACCATATGTCTGATATGCTTTGTATGTATTCACACCTCCTATATAATGATTTAAATAATGTAATTGACTTATTACAGAATCATATTAATTGTGATCATATATTTTTCACTTATGACTTTATATTACACGTTTTTTGTAAATTCCATGTCAAATAGTGTTTTGGGTAAACTCGTTTCATTTGCCGTCTGTGTTTTGACTAGTAATTATTAATATGATTAATTAGATCATGATTAATTAATTCCAGAATATAAAACATGATTTATATATAATATATATTCATAATATACATATATATAATAGAGTGATAAATGGAAAGAAATACACCGTTCGTGGAGACGGTAGGTCGTACGTACGCATGAACACTGTTTTCGTTTCCTTATTGAATTGAATGAAATTAAGTACATGACATACATATATATACAAATAAATCCAGTATCATTATTATGTCATATATTTCATTATTACTTATTATATATACTTTATAATCATTCATGAATGGTTAACATGGAGAATGAATCTCATCGCGTCGTGGTGACGGTAGTCCGTTCGTACGCACGAGCGACGAAACCATTCCCATGATCGTGGAATTGTATTGAAGTGTATTTATACTATTTCAGAATCAATATCACTTTAAAATAATCATATATAGTTATTATTTACACCATTATACCCATCTATGTAAGGTGGTGGTGGAAAATAGATTACACCACGGCGTGGAGACGGTATTCTGTACGTACGCACGCGCAGTGATTTCGTTTTCCGTAGGATGGATAGATGGTGAAATAGAGTTGTTTCATACTATATAATAACATATCAGTATATGAGTTATACTGATTTTATTACTTCATAATGAAATAACTAAAGAATAATAAGTGGAAGAAGAAATAAAGTTGAATGAAACTGTAACGGACATTACCTCTTCTTTGAAGCGCCTCTTTGAGACCTCCTCTTAGGGCACAAAAATTGGTCTTTAAAGATTACCAGGTCCTCTAGGATGTTTCTAGGGAAGTGGAGAAGATAATTTGGCATGTGTCTGCCGATCTTGAAGGCTCAAATAGGTGTGAGGAAGAGAGGGATGAGGTGCCCTTTTATAAGGGAGGAGAGGGGCACCTTCGGAATAAATAAAAATATTATTTTATTATAAAGTCATATTCAGTTTCTAATAGCTCTAAATTGAGTTATTTCGAAGATAAGGTGGGGATGAGTCGAAATACTCTCATAAAATAGAATTTTTACAAGTTTAGTTTACTATTTTAACCTTATCATTTAGATTTAACTTTAAGTTAGAAAATTTTACTTTTACCGTGTCTTTTTGTGTTCTTGCACTATAAGGTTAATAAATTTACAATAACAAGCCAAATGAACCCCAAGTTGTTTATTATTAATATATATAACCTTATCTAATTCATTTGGCCATCATTATATTTTTATGAAAAAAATAACAATTAATAATATAATATTTGTTTTAAAAACTATTTTATGTCAATTTTGATACTATTTAGTAATTGATTTTTTTGAAAATCATAAATGAATGATTAGTTAAAAAAAAGTTAATTAAATAAATAAAAACATGACATATTAGCCTAAAAAATTAGTTCAATTCATAAAAAGTCTCAAATTACATTTATTTGGGTATTTATAACATCAATTATGTCAATATTTTATTAATAAGATAATTACTGCATCATCATTGTGTCATAAATAAATTAAATTATTTAATGTCTAAAAATTACAAATAAAATACCATTATGTAGGAAATATTTTTATCTTTATAATGAATATTTATAGTCGAATATATCTCATTTATATCCTTATATTAAAAATTATTTACTTATTAGACTTTTATTTTAACTATTTTAACCCTTCTTTAAATAAATTAATAATAAATATCCTAATCTAATCCAAGTGGGCCTAAATGGTCATATTTTATTCCTAAGGTTGTTTTTGGTATAATTACACTTATCCAATAGAATTAGTACATGTGTTAGGGTAATAATAATATCATTGTTACTCTTAATTACCCTATTTACTTTTAACCGTGGTAAATAAAAGTAAAAAGTTACTATTCCCCAAAAATTATTTTCATCTCATTGAACCACATTTTACTTACTGACATCAACTGTGTCTCCTGTATTTTTGAAATTCCACTCACAAAAGCGGTAAAATTAAGTTTTATGTAAATTTGCAAATTCTTCTAGGAGGTGGGTAAAAGACGGTGAAAAGTTCAATAAAATTTTTATATATCTAAAATTATTATAAAATTAATCCAGTGAATTACATTGAACATATATAGGTATTATGTATCAATTTTTACCTAACATAAATTTAAACAAAATAAATAATTATTTAAATAAAAAGTCGGTTTTTAAATAGTAACCTAGTGTTTTCACTATTCATCAAAAATTGAATGTTTTCAGAAAAATACCAAAATTTCACCCTATGCTAATTTCGATATTTTGAATCCAAAAATTAATTCCATTTTGAAAGATGAAATTTAAAAAATTTCAAAAAGTGGTTATTACTATTCATAACGGCTAGTTTTAATAATATTTTAATAGCATATCGTTGTTTAGTGAAACTCGGTATTGCGTACAACACACGCTATCGAGGAAGGTGGAGATTGCGTGTAATGCAGCCAAGTTAGGGTTGAGTGTTGTGAAAGACTCCTTTTTTGTAGCATAAAACACAAGACATAAATAAATTTAAAAAGAATATTTTTCATAAAATCTTGGGGTGTTACATTCTACCCCCCTTAAAATGAATTTCTCCCTCGAAATTCGTCGGGGTTATAAATGGTTTACTACTCGAAAGTTTCTTTAATAGAAACCCACATTTTAAAAAGGAATACCAAAACCAATCATTAAAAACTAATGTATGAAACATAATGGTTACCCAAATTAACTAATCACTGTGTTTCCACAAAAGAGAACATAGGTAAAAATATGGATATGGAAGAGAAACCTAACCATCATGTTCTGATGGAGAGTGGTAGAGAATATGGCTATGAAAAATCCAACAATCACAAAGCCATAGATTTTTTATGATCTAAGGTACCTTCTGATTCATCGGATATAAGGGAACTAGGACAACATTTTTTGTTTTCAAGATCATTTCCCTGAAGTTGATGAATTAAATGAAATACTTACATGATTTTGGTACAATTTCGCTGTTGTTCATGAATTGAACAATTTCCACTTCATCCCTTAATGAAATGAAGTTGAATTTGTTATTCGTGATGTGTTAGAAGATTATGTGATAGAATGATGGTTCATTCCTTCTGTTTCAAACAAAAGTTTAGCAGAAGTTATAAGTCCATCTTATGTTTAGATTAATCGTATATGGTTCAAAAAATGAACTTATACTTCATATATCATACCAGTTAATAAAATAAAACTAGTTTCT
This sequence comes from Viscum album, assembly GCA_963277665.1. Classification (NCBI taxonomy): domain Eukaryota; kingdom Viridiplantae; phylum Streptophyta; class Magnoliopsida; order Santalales; family Viscaceae; genus Viscum; species Viscum album. The sequence goes on from OY728122.1 coordinate 1,188,219,733, forward strand.
ACTAACCAGAGACTTACTGTAGGCCTGTGGTAGGCGATAAAGGCTAGTCGCATTTCGGTTGTGGGTTCAATTCCCACAACCTTGTCTGACGCGATGGGCTATCGCCCGTCCTGCAGGTTGTCCTTTTTCTAAAACTACATTACTATAACATCCCATCAGTAATATCGAAAAAAGTTATATCCTTAAACAATAATAACTTATTTCCAACATAATCTATTCCAATCTTTAGGCTTATCCATAATACTTCAATCCACTCTCATAATATAGTGAAAACGATAACCATAGATTTCATTTAACAAGCATGTTAATACCATCGTTGATCCCCATATATCATAAGATATATCTTGTTTGTCACATTCCAAACATTCGAAGGCCTTAATCATGTATTCTCTTGAAAAATGAATACCCATTGAATCATAGTGAAAACATGAGTGTTGTCAAAAGATAACTCTTTCCACATACCAAAACCCCAAAATTTGATATACTCAAACCATGATATAACTATTACCTTATAACAGTCATGAGCCCATGAATAGTGTCAAATATTTCATTTTCTCCTTTTCCCTTCATTATGCACATATCATCTTTTTTCCAAAAATATCTCAATCAATTTATATGGTTACCGGTACCATAAAATTATTGAAAACCACAATAGACCAATACATAAATATTCCAATATTCCGTGATACTATATACAACATTATTTTGGAATCCCATTACATAAACACTTAATCATTCCACCACATCGTTGTCATATTCAAAATTTCCAATAGTGATCGCATGTGACTTGCCTTTTTCCTTTTCCTTAAGTGATTTCTCATGTCGATCATCACTAACCCTTTGATTAGGGAAATTATTAGCATAATGCCCCATTTCCTTGCACTTGAAGCATTTAAGTGTTGGTGGAGAGTTGTATATAGTCTTTTCTCTATTCACATCATTAGCAACCTTTTTAACATTACTTAGACAGTCAACTGCTTGATGACCTTCTTTTCCACACTTAAAACATTTTCTAGTACCTTTTAGGAAATCTACACCATGCTTCTTTCCACACTTTGAGCATAAAGAAACATTCATCTTCTTTTCATCGTTGTTCTGAGATTTCTCCTTGAACTCCATCTTTCGTTTCTTTTCAAAACCATGATATGGATATGTTACTCCAACTTCCAGTTCTACCTTGATAGCACAACGCACAATTTCTTCATAGCTACTGAAGTCTCTTATAGCTAATGCCCTTCAAAGATTTGGTTTTAAGCCACTGAAGAATTGATCAACTTTACTTTCAGGTTGGATGATAAAGCCAGATGCATACCTTGAAAGCCTTGTAAAATTCGCTTCTTATATACCAACAGATTCATCATACTTTTGCTTTAGATCAAGAAACTCCTTCTCCATCTTTGTTCGAATAATACGAGGGAAGTACTTATTGAAAAATAAGTTCTTGAACTCATCCCATTCCATGGACTCAATTTCATCTCTTAGCCTCGCATTCTTGATAAGATTCCACCATTGATCAGCTTCACCTTCTAAACGATATACTGCTAAGATGACTTTATCATGTTCAGAACATTGAAGAACTGAAAATATCTTTTCAGTGGTACTGATCCATTGTTCAAAAACAAGTGGATTGGAAGACCCACTAAAAGAAGGTGGACGTTGCCTCATGAAGGACTCAATAGAATATTGTTCCCTTCTCTACTCATTTGGAAGTCCAGAATGATTCATATCTTGTGTAAGTATAGAAATAAGATTTTTCACTCCATCTCACATAACATTGGTTTGGTTAGGAGAATAATCAATACATTTTCCATTACATTGATCAAAACGGTTCCTTTGGCTTCCAGCCATAATCTAAAACCCAAAAAGGATAGTGTGAGAGGGAAAAATCATGCTAGGGAAAACAACATAATAATGGGGGAGTACCATCAATATCTAACATCTTAGGTTAAATTCTAAGATTGTTACCATAGTTCTAGGACTATATCCTATACGTATACTTATCCTTAGGGACATCCCTAGACATACCTTAGAAATATCACTAGGGATCTCACTAACGTTTTCGCATCCTAGTTTCCAAAGGTTGACTAAACCTTTCCTCTGATACCAACTGTAGAGACCGGAAGCTTGACATACATGGACATTACATTACTTTTGTGGAATACTTAGTACATAACAAAAACAGACACACAAGGACCGTAATAGTTTAGTGTCTTTGGAAACTCAGAATATAATCTTTTAATCGTGGTGAAAGATCTTCAACATCTCCAATAATGATCATCCCCTTTTTTCATAACTAAAGCATTTATTTATATCCTGGGGAAAAGAAAACATAAAAGGGGTGAGCTCAAATACCCAGTAAGGGTAAACATAGAGAACATAAAACAATCCATAAACATTCGAATGCAAGAACTTGAACATAAAATCTAAACCTCAAAATCTTGAGCAAAGACATGAATCTTGGAAGTACGTAAGGCATATATCATAAGGGAACATCAATCATGATAAAATAGAATGGGAATAAAACATGTAATTGTTTCAACCATTAAGCACATGTTATGATTTCCATAGTATCCAAGGCATTGCTCCCAAGACCATCTTAGTGGACAAAGTCCCTTTCTGAATCGAGTCCACTCCTCATTTCTGTCCTGTAACATTGAACCGGATTAGCATACCGTTCCAGCCGTGTCTATCTCATAAGATATAAATCTTTACCCAATTAATTTGAGGGAGATATAGGTCCCACCCATCTCATAATGATACCATTCTTATGTGTGCCACAAAATCATAAACCATACATCATAGCATATCCCATGTAACAAAAATGGGAATCTTAAACATCATGACATCATAAAACAATTCATATAAGATAAAGGAATTCATAAAAATAATTCCATCACAACATAATCAAATAAATGTAATAATAGGGATAGAAACAGAACCCTTTATTATCTTAGATGGAAAATAATTTTGATAAAACACTTGAACTCCATTCTTGAGGAAAATATCCTTTCTACTTCAAAAACACTTTTCCTTTCTTAACATGTCATACAATTCTAAACTAAAAGAAGTTGATTAAATATAAACATGAAAACTTGTAAAGGAAGATTCTTGGAAATAATGTTTTAAAAATCCATTCATGCCGAATAAGTAAAAAAACATTCATCTCGTACTTTTTTCAGAAAAGTCAAAAAGTACCTCATACGAAAAACAAAGACAGATTCCTTTCATATCTTTTACTAAAAACTCACTGAAGGGTAAAATTGGATTTAAACAATTTTAGGTGGATGGAAATAATATTACATATTGAGAAAACATGAATGTGGATGATAAAATACACCCCAGTAAATACCAAAGTATAAACAATCTCGGATAAAAATGAGATTGTGATATTTTCCCTTACCTTATGTATGATATGCTTCATATGTATCCGAACCTCTTGTATAATGATTTAAATAATTTAATTGACTTATTACATAATTGTATTAATTTTTATCATATATGGTTCACTTATGACTTTATATTACACATTTTTTTGTAAATTCCATGTCAAAGAGCGTTTTGGGTAAAATCATTTCATTTGTCATCCTTGTTTTGACTTGTAATTATTCATATGATTAATTAGATCATGATTAATTAATTCTAGAATATAAAACATGATTTATATATAATATATATTCAGAATATACATATATATAATAGATTGATAAATGGAAAGAAATACACCGTTCATGGAGACGGTAGGTCGTACGTACGCATGAACGCTGTTTTCGTTTCCTTATTGAATTGATTTAAATTAAGTAGATGACATACATATATATACACATAAATCTAGTATCATTATTATGTCATATATTTCATGATTACTTATCATATATACTTTATAATCAATCATGAATGGTTAACATGGAGAATTAATCTCATCGCATCGTGGAGATGGTAGTCTGTTCGTACACACGAGCGATGATATCTTTCCCATGATCGTGGAATTGTACTGGAATGTATGTATAATATTTCAGAATCAATATAACTTTAAAATAATCATATATAGTTATTATTTACACCATTATAACCATCCAAGTAAGGCGGTGGTGGAAAATAGGTTACACCACGGCGTGGAGACGATATTATGTACGTACGCACATGCGGTGATTTCATTTTCCGTAGGATGGATGGATGGTGAAATAGATTTGTTTCATAATTATAATAACATATCATTATTTGAGTGATATTTATGTTATTACTTCATAATGAAACAACTAAAGAATAATAAGTGGAAGAATAAATAAAGTTGAAAGAATCGGTAATGGACATTACCTCTTCTTTGACGCGCCTCTTTGAGACCGCCTCTTAAGGCACCAAAATTGGTCTTTGAAGAAGAACAGGACCTCTAGGATGTTTCTAGGGAAGTGGAGAAGTGAATTTTGAATGGGTTGGCCGAGATTTAAGGCTCAAAGAGGTGTGAGGAAGAGAGGGAGGAGGTGCCCTTTTATAAGGGAGGAGAGGGGCACCTTTGGAATAACTAAAAATATTATTTTATTATAAAGTAATATTCGGTTTCTAAAAGCTCCAAATTGATTTATTTCGAAGCTAAGGTTGGGATGAGTCTAAATCCTCTCATACAATAGAATTTGGACAAGTTTATTTTACTATTTTAACGTTATCATTTAAATTTAACTTTAAGCTAGATAATTTTACTTTTACAGTGTCTTTTTGTGTTCTTGCACTATATGGTTAATAAACTTACGATAACAAGCCAAACGAACCCCAAGATGTTTATTATTAATATATATAACATTATCTACGTAATTTGGCCGAACATTATATTTTTAGGAATAAAATAACAATTAATAATATAATATTTCTTTAAAAACTATTTTATATCAATTTTGAAACTATTTAGTAATTGATTTTTGTGAAAATCATAACAGAATGATTAGTTAGAAAAAAGTTAATTAAATAAATACCAAAATGTCATATTAAACAATAAAATTAGTTTAATTCATAAAAATTATAAAATTACATTTATTTGGGTATTTATAACATCAATTATGTCAATATTTTATTAATAAGATTATTACTGCATCATCTTTGTGTCATAAATAAATTAACTTATTTAATGTCTAAAAATTACAAATAAAATACCATTATGTAGGAAATTTTTTTAGATTTCTAATGAATATTTATAGTCGAATTTATCTCATGTATAACCCCATATTAAAAATTATTTACTTATTAAACTTTGATTTTAACTATTTTAACCCTACTTTAAATAAATTAATAATAAATGTCCTAATCTAATCCAAGTGGGTCAAAATGGTCATATTTTATTCATAAGGTTGTTTTTGGTAGAATTAAACTTATCCAATAGAATTAGGACATGTGTTAGGGTAATAATAATATCATTTTTACTCTTAATTACCATATTTACTTTTAACCGTGGTAAATATAAGTAAAAAGTTACTATTCACCAAAAATTATTTTCATCTCATTTAACAACATTTTACTTATTGAAATCAACCATGTCTCTAGAATTTTTGAAATTCCACTCACAAAAGCAGTAAAATTAAGTTTTATGTAAATTTGAAAATTCTTCTAGGAGGTGGGTAAAAGACGGTGAAAAGTTCAATAAATTTTTTATATATCAAAAATTATTATAAAATTACTCTAATGAATTACATTGAACATATATAGGTATTATGTATCAATTTTTACCTAAAATAAATTTAAATAAAATAAATAATTATTTAAATAAAAAGTCAGTTTTTAAATAGTAACCCAGTGTTTTCACTATTTATCAAAAATTGAAAGTTTTCAGAAAAATACCAAAATTTCACCCGAGGATAATTTCGATATTCCAAATCCAAAAATTAAGACCATTGTGAAATATGAAATTTAAAAAATTTCAAAAATTGGTTATTACAATTCATAATGGCTAGTTTTAATAATATTTTAATAGCATATCGTTGTTTAGTGAAACTCAGTATTGCGTACAACACACGCTATCGAGGAAGGTCCCAATTGCGTGTAATGCAACCATGTTAGGGTTGCGTGTTGTGAAAGACTCCTTTATTGTAGCGTACAACACAAGACATCAATAAAATTAAAAAGAATATTTTTCATAAAATCTCAGGGTGTTACAATTTCCTTGTGATACTCCAATTCACATTTGGGATGCTGATCCTGATCATGTATTTTCTTCTCTAAGGATTTGATTTTTTATTCCTGATCATTAAGGGATTATGCCTAACCCTTTAGAACTTCTTCTTGTTTAGAAAATTTTTCATCAACTTTGATTCTAATATCTCTTCCCCCTTTTCAACACTAAGCAAATGAATACAACATCCCATTCAGATCATTCACTTCTTGCATCGGAGAATTCTATTCCAGAGTTATCTTTTCCTCAAAAATATTTGTGAGATCCTTGATATTCACATCTTGAATGTCAAATGAATCCTTGAAACTTTCTTGGAACCTATCAAGAATTTTCATGTTTTCAATTTTCTTCCTTTACCAACTTGTCATATTTTTACATGATCTTTTATGAGATTCATAGCTAATAAGAAAAGTCATGAAGTATGCCATGATTTTGACACACTTATCCATTATCATGGATAATGAATCTGATTTCTATTTCAATGAATGCTGAAGCTTTTGACATCTCGAGTCTATACTAGGAAATATTGGTATACTCCCAACAAGATTCTTAAAATACTAGACTACAAAATCATGTCCATAGGAGGACAATTCTGAATGAGAGATTTTGCATGGTGAGGATTATTTTTCTAACTCAGATTCTTTCCTTTTTGATGAACCACCAACATATTTCCTATTTACCACATCCTTGGTAGGTTTATAATCTACAAACTATTTTTCCTTATCAACCTTCATAATGACTTACTATTGATCAAGAGTTTCATGTTCACTATCAGATAGCTGAACAATTTTGTCTTCATCAAATTATTCTTTTTCAGCTCCTACCTCAACATCCTCTGGGTGAATGAAATCATTATTGATTCTTTCTTACTCAGATCATTTGTCTACATCGTCTTCTTCCTTCTCTTCATCCTTCTCAGGAGTGGAAATCTTTGATGGTTCAGCTTGAGAAGTTCATAATGAGAACTTCTGAGAAGTGATTTCCTTCTCATGAAAATCCTCAACTTGCTTTATCAGATCATCAGTATCACCACACCCTTATTATTCTTCTTCTTCTACTTTTTTCTTGTACTTTTTCTGGAGTGAAAAACTTCTTCTCGGAGTCTCTGATAAAGGTTCTACCAAAAAGGATTCTGGTACCAGAATATTCTCAGATGCTTTCTCAATATCCTTCTGAAGGTATTGCACTATTTCAGCCTCAGACAACTTCTTCTTTTTCTTCTTATCTTGCTCTTACTTCTCAAGCTCTTCAGTGGCCTTTTCTTTCAATGATTTTGCTTCAGTAGGGTCCAAGACAAACTTAGGCTCTCTTTATTTCTGATTTCTCTTGACTTCTCTCCACTTTGATACAACTTCTCAGGAGAGGATTCTTTGTTTCTTTGGATTCTATGGGGTGGATTTGGTTTCCTTAGATATTGGGGTTTTCCTTCTCTTCCACATCCTTCAACTTCCTATTCCATCCACCCTTTTTAGAGGTCTCAGCCACCTTCTGTTTCTTTGAAATAGTTTTAACATCCTCTTCAGGAAAGTCATAGAATTCTTCAGATTCTATAGAAGAGACAACATTCATCCTTCTCATAGTTTCATCACTCAACAACATAACATTACAATTTCTTGAAATATATCTGTAAGGAACTATTATAAACATTGAACAATCATCTTTCATAGAATGGATGGATATATGATAATCTGATCCTTCATATTTCCATTCATTTTGTTCTCAATCGTAACCAAGATATTCTTAACCATGTTTATCTTCTTTAGGTTTACCAAGAAATCCAGAATGTACATATCACTTTTCTTCAAAGTATCCTTTTCTATTTTTCTTTGTATGATTACTCTTTCGACCTAGAATTCAAGAATCTGAAATTTTGTAGACAGGTGAAGAATCATCAGAGTATTTACTTCTGAGAGACCAAGGAAAGCCATGGATTTTTATTTAATAAAACTTCCTTGAACATCAGGCAACTTATGAGGGAAAAACACAGCTTCCCCTTCATGAGGAACACCAACCAAGCTTGTAGTCTTGGTGTAAGAAAGTGAATATTTCATTCCATAACACTTGAAAGAAAACTTACATCTCCCTTCTTCCTTGATGAAAATTACTAACTCATAGAATTATATTAATAATTTTGGATAAACTAAATCTTGAGCTTTTGGTTTTGAAAGGAATACCATTTACCACCCATTTAGATTTATATTCTTGGAGATAATAGAATCATACATTGTGAAAATATTTGGATCAACTAACCTTTTTCTATATATCTACCATTCAGAGATCAGTTTTACAGTTGACATATCATTTTGAGAGTAGACTTCAGCAGACATTCAGAAGTAAGAAAGATCTGAGAAGTTTGGAACTTTCTTATCAAGGAGTGAAGAGCTTCAGTACGTGAAGGCTTGAGATTTGATGTGGGACAATCATCGGGGGTCCTTTATATAGGCGTTTCAGGTGATGGTTCAGCTTCCAAACTCTATCCAACGATTTAAAAACCTTCTGATCAGATCTGATGAATGAGATGATAGCTGGAAGAAAGTTTTGATAGAATCTGATCTTTTGAGGTTTTTCTTATGAAAAACATTCAGATTTAAGAAAAAGTGAATATGAAAATTTTAAAAACAGATAAAAATACCTACAAGTAAATGATGGTTATGAAGATTTACAAAAGGAACCATACCTTTCGGATTTCTAGAAAGACTATTCGTAATGAGGAAAGTTCTTCATGAAGAACATTAGATTCCAAAAATTTTTATTATGAAAATTTTAGATAAAAAAATATTCACTACAAAAATTTTATGTATAAAAATATTTATTATGAAAATTTTATGTACAAAAATTTTCATTGTGAAATTTTTCAATTCAAAAAATTTAGAAAATATGACTGAAAATATTCATTACGAAAAAAATTTAAACTAACTAACAAGATAATGTACACCCCCTATGAAAAGGATTTTCCTACTATAAAAATATAGGTTTTAAAAAAAATTAATAAGGAAGATTACATTACAGTTATCATTCCTATCTTCTGTTTAATTTATTAAAATCTTTCAGATGGTAATGATTTTTTGAAAATATTAGCAAGTTTATCTTGTTTTCCAATTAATTGAAGAATGATATCTCCTGTTTGTGTGTGATCCCTAAGAAAGTGATGACTAATATTTAGGTGTTTTTCAGGAGAGTGATGTGCAGGGATTTGTTCTTAAGGAAATGGAACTTGTATTATCACATAAAATTTTTGTTTTGGTAAAACTCATACCATAGTCTGTGAGTGTGTGTTGTATCCACAACACTTGAGAACAACAACTTCCTGCTGCTACATATTCAACTTTAGCAGTGGAAAGTACTACTGAGTGTTTCTTTTTGCATGATCGATAAACTAATTAATCACTTATGAAATGATAAGTTCCATATTTACTTTTTATATCCATTCTACATCCACCAAAGTGAGCATCGGAAAAACTTTTTAAAACCTAAACATTTTCAGATGTGTAAAAGATTCTAAAATCAATGGTTCCCTTTATATAGTGAAAAATCATTTAAACTACCTATAAATGAGATTCCTTAGGATTGGATTGATATCTTGCACATGAGAATACTGAATACATTAAGTCTGGAAGACTAGATGTAAATTAAAGTATACTTCCTATCATACCTCTAAAATATGTTTGATATACAAGTTTCCCAACTTAATTAAGATCTAGTGAATTCGAGGTACCAATGAGAGTATTTATACTCTTAGTGTTTTCATATCCGTACTTTTTAAGAAGATCATTAATATACTTCTGTTCAGATGTATAAGTTCTTTATGGTTTTTGAGAAATTTGACAAACAAGGAAACTTTTTAACTCACCCATCATACTCATTTCAAACAAAGATTTCATTAGATCTGAAAAGGAATCAGTTCAAGATTTCTTATTTGAACCAAATATAATGTCATCAACATAAATTTAAATAATCAAAACATTTTTCTTATCTTTATTTATAATAATAATTGGATCAACATTTCACTTAATGTAATTATTTTGAAGTTAAAATCATGTAAGTCTATCATACCATGCTTGACGGTCTTTCTTGAGTCCATACAAAGCTTTGGTAAGTTTGAAAAAATGTTCAGGATGTTTAGAATCTTCAAAACCAGGAAGTTGTTCAAAAAAACATCCTCTTGTAAAAAAAACATTAAGGAAATCACATTTAACATCCATTTGAAAATGTTTAAAATTAAAGAATGTTGTAAAAGCATGTAGAATACTAAAAGATTCATGTCTAGCTACTGAAGCATAGGTTTCTTCATATCCAATTCCTTCTTGTTGATTATAACCTTTAGCAAACAGTCTATCTTTATTTATTACAATGATTCCATTTTCATAACATTTATTTCTGAAGACCCATTTTACTCCAATAATAGATTTTTCCTTAGGTATTTCAACCAAGCTCTAGAATTTTTTCCTTTCGAATTCATTTATCTCATCTTGCATAGCTTTTATCCAATCATCATCACCTAAAGCTTCATCAGTGTTTTTTGGTTGTTATTGGGAAAGAAGTGCTAGATGTTCTTATTCATTTCATAAGGAACTTCTAGTCCTTATGGGTTGATTTACATCATCAATGGTATTATCACTGGGATGATTCTTTATAAACAATTGATTAGGGTTTTGTAAAACCTGTACATCACTATAGGGTAGGATGTCTTCTGGGGTAAATGCTTCAGAAATTTTTTCATGAACATTTTCCTTATCAGAAGGATCTTCCTTAAAAGGTTGATAATTAGTTTTTGAAAAGACATCCAAAGTTGTAGGTTGAGTTTGTTTAAAAAAATGGGATTACTTTCATCATATTTGACATTTACTAAATCTTCATCAGTACAAGTATTTTTATTGAATACTCTTTAATTCATAGAAGTTGAGGAGGAGACTAAAAAAATTCCTTCATCAGATTTTTGTGAGAATTTGTGTAGATTATCTTTACTATATAGATTGAATACCTTGAAAATGAAAACATTTAAGTTGGAAAGTCTAGGTTTACCACCATTATATAACTCATAAAGGCTTATATTAATAAAAGGTCTAATCAAAACATGATTTATAGTATAACAAGCAGTACTTACAGATTCATCCCAAAAAATTTTGGCTACCGAATATTGACTCAACATGGTTTATGTTATCTCTTGAAGAATTATATTTCTTCATTCAACAAAAACATTTTGTTGAGTTTTTATGGGTGATGAGAAGTTATGAGTAATTCCTTTTCAACTAAAAAAGGTTTAAAAATCATAATTTTGAAATTCTCCCCCATGATCACTATGAATATTTATCAAATGAATGTTTTTCTCATTTTTAACTTTGGTTATAAAACATTAAAATTTGATAAATCTTCATATTTATTTTCTTGAAAATAAACCCATTTTAATCTAGTGTAATCATTAACTCAGACAAATACATAATATTTTCCTCCAATACTTTTAGATTTTGTTAGAACAAAAAGATCCATATACAATAACTGTAATGCATCAGCAGTTGAAATTTCACAGATCGATTTAAAACTTGATTTATGTTGCCTTCCATATTGACAAGTATGACAGACTTTTGAAGCATCAAATCTAAGCTCTGGTATATCCTTAACTATTCTTTTCTAAGAGAGTTTTCATAGGTTCATAATGTTATAGTGTCCCAACATTCTATTCCCCAACCAAGAATGATATTTCATTTGCACTATGTCAAGGTAGATCTTGGCTCCTAAAGTCTTATAAGTTTTGTGTGTAAACATTATCTTGCCTATTGGAAGAAATAATAAACTCTTCATTGGAATTGTGTAATAAGCCCTTGTCATTCCTAAAATTCACAAGGTAACCTTCATCACATAATTTACTTATGTTAATGAGGTTGTTCTTAAGTCCCTTAACAAATAAAACATTTTTAATAAATGTTTTTCCAAGAATAACAATGTTACATATATCAATAATTTCTCCCTTAGCATTATCTCTAAAAGTTACTTTTTCCTCCTTTCGTCTTGATAATCTTTTCCATGAAGTTTTTGTTACCATTCATGTGTTGGGAACATCCACTATCCATATACCAGGTATTTCTATTGGTACTTTCCAAATTTTCATGAAAATAAGAGTGTTAGACTTTCATAACCCAAACATTCTTGGATCCGGAAACTTCATAAACAAAATTTTATGAATCCACATTTTTTTTGAGAAATAAGCTTTTTGAAATCATAAAGACTAAGTGTTGCTTAAGGAAATTTTTTTTCCCAATGCCCACCACACTGACACTTAGTGCCGAATAGATAACATTGAGGAAAAAAATAATTTTTACTAAAAATTAGTTTTGAAGTAGTATAACCAAAACCAGAACTATTCCATAAAGTTCTAATTTTAGAATACATCATATAAACATTTTCATTACTTAAGGTAATTTTTAACAAACACTTCCTCAATGAAAATATCTCTGACTATAGTTTAAAAACTAAGTACTTATCCTAAAAAATTTCAGTTTTAGCACTAGAGTTAGGCTCAAAAACATTTTTTTTGTAGAAATTACTTTTTCTTGATCCTTAGAATGTTTATCCTTCTCAGAATTTACATCCTCAAGGGTTTTTAAATACTTTCAAAATCAAGGGTTTTCTTATCAAGATCATTAGAAAGATCTGATATTTCCTTAGTAAGAATAGAAATTCTAGAATTTACCTTATAAATCATTTTCTTAACATTAGAATTTTCATTCTCAAGAAGATTAGAAAACCTAGAAACTTCCTCGTATAAAGGTAAAGTATTATCTTCCTAAGAAGAAGATTCTTCATCTAAGGATTCATAATATTTACTATCACTATAATTACCATTCAAAGATACATTGGTTCTGGATTCATCATTGTGTACCTTAGTCATTAAACAATGATTTTTAATAGGTAACTTGGTATGTAAACCAAGATTCTTCTATCCAGAAGATTCATAATCTGAGGATTCATTAGAAGATTCACCACCATCGGTACTCCAAATGTCATTAGCTTTCAAAGCATTCATAGATTTATCAATTTATTACTTCTTTATATTTAATTCAGAATTATTTTCCTTTCTATCTTTTCTCTTAAGAATATTACAATCTGACCTTATATGTCTAGCTCTTTTGCATTCATAACAAGTGACTTTAGAGTCTTTATTATCATTTATTTCTTTATTCATGTATCTATACCGAAATTATTTCTTCCAAACTATCTTGTTCATCCTTCATGAAATATTAGCGAGTTCTTTCTCACAATGTTCACTTTTACATGATTTAGATAAAACAGTAGCCTTATTACACATAGATCTTCTACCTCTCTCAGGAGTTTTGGCTTTCATATGATTTTAAGTAGTTGTAAAAGCAACACTTCCATTCCCTTTCTTATTCTTAACATTTTAAGCATCTCCCTTAATTCTAGTCTTATGTTGATGTAGAGTTCTAAAAAACTCATCAAGAGTGATCTGTGAGACTTTCCTATTATCAACAATAGTTGTTCGCTTTGATTCCCACTCATTAAGAATGATTTCAATAATCTTCTCTACAATTTCCTCATCATGAAAATCTGTTACAACCTGAGATTTTATGAGAATTATTATTTTTAATTTTATTGATGTCTTGTGTCGTACACTACACCAAAATTAGCTTGTATTATACGCAGCACTATTCTTGGCTCATGTTACACACAATTTCAAGTTTGTTTTGTAGAAATTATTCTACGCAACATTAAGTATAGATTTTGTTTAATGTATAAATGAAATAAGTTTTGACTAATTTTATATGCAACACCAAAGGGAGCTTTCACTACATGCATCCCTGGCGTGGCTTTCATTACACACAATTACGATATTCCTCGATAGCTTGTGTAGTACGCAATATCGGGTTTCACTAAACAACGATATATTGTTATAATATTATTCTGGACTAGCTGTTATGAATAGTATTAACTAAATTTTGAATTCTATAACATTATTATTTATCTTACACATTTTCTAGAACATGGTATGAAAACAAAATAAATATTTGGGTAAAATAAGTATTTTTCAAAAAAATGTCATTTTTTCGCCTTTTGATGGCGCACCAACATTAAATATAGTTCTTGACATTTTTGTAAGATCAATGTGAAAAAATAAAATTATTCTTTGGGATTAGGATATGAAAATTTAATTTGGATAAATGTTTCATATTATTCTGAATACTTTCATATATTAATGAATAGTAAAAACATGCTATATTTTAATTAAATACAACCTTTTGCATCGTAATAATTTATATGGATAGATTATATTTTTAATTGGTTTTAAAGTGTAATTAGAATATATTTTTACCATTTAATCCAATTTTGGTCATTGAAATTAATTTCACATTGAAATTAGACTTAAACAAGTGTCGATCTTTTGATAACTTTTGTTTCTTAAAAACACGCTATTTGTTTTGATAACGTGAATTAATTTTAAAATTAATTAATTACACTTATATGTTATGAATTTTGAAAAGTAGTCATTATTTTTGAATTCGGAATATCAAATATAACTTAGGCTGAATTTTTGGTATTTTTCTGGAAAACATCAATTTTTGATGAATAGTTAGACCACTTAGTGGTAGTTAAAAAACCGACTATTTCATTTAAATGAAATTTTACTGATTCTATGAGTTGAATTCCAAAAATCCGACATACATGGTTGTTATCAAGAAGTAAATTTTTTTTCAATAAGATGAAAATGTTTTTTTGTGAATATTAACTTTTGACTTTTATTTAATGCGGTTAAATGTAAATATGGTAATTCAAGGTTAAAAGAATATTATAATAATTCAAAACTACCTTAACACTTGTCCTAACCATATTGGATGATTATTGTCCAACCATGGGCATCCTTGGGACGATTTCGGGACCCCATGGAGCCACTTGTTAGTGATAGTGACAATTTGGATTAATTATTTTAATGTAGTCAAAATTGACATTAACAAAAATCTTTTAGTAATTAATTTTTATAAGGAGTTATATAAATTATATTTTCGACTATAAATATTCATTGGAAACATAAAAATACTTCCTACATGATGGTAATTTTTTAATACTTTTTAGACATCAAAAAAATTAAATTATTCATGACACAATAATGATGCAGTATTTACCTCATTAATAAATGATTTAAATAAATAAGATTATAATGATTAAAATATTATCCAAAACATGTCCAATTATGATTGGATGATTTTATTTCGACCATGAGTCATATTATATTCATCTTTAACGAATTTCTGATGTTTTGAAACCGATGATATGTTTATAATAAAATAATATTTTCACACTTTCCAAAAGAGCCCCTCCCCCCTTATAAAAGGAGACCATTTCTATCCAATTAATCACACATCTCAAGCCATTTGGACCATCCTAAATCTACCCTATTAAGATACCTATATCCCTATACTCCACCTAGTAGCATTACCTTAGGCATAAGGCCCTTCAAGAAGTACTTTTTGTTCAAACCAAATGAAGTTACCCAAAATAAAGGTAATGGTTTCTCTTAAACTATTTTCTTTTATTCTACTTATCCAACCCCTAGACTCTTTTTAATCCTTTCATTTGTAACCATACCAGTATCATAAATATACTAGGATTTTTTATGAGAAGCATTACAACTACACTTACACACACCTCCATCTAATGGATGAAGAACATATTGTTTCTACGGATGGAAAACTAATGCCTCCCGAAACGATGATTGTTCAATTTTCTCATACAGCCTCTCATGGTGGCCATTATGATGGAACTATATTTATGTATGATATATATTATGATTATTATTTCATTATAATTCTTTAATTTTTAATTATATCAAGACTTTATGGTTTCCATAGTGGGTAAATACGATAATCTCATTTGAGGAAGCGCGGACTACCGCCCCCTAAAAGTGATGTGATTCGTTAATGCCTTATGTGGGATGTATAAACGATGGAGTTAATGATATTATATATGATATTATACTGTAATTATAATATATCTATGTATCATTATGTTTTAATTCCATTAAAATAAGAAATATAAATGAAAGTAGCGTTCATGCGTACCTACGACTTACCATCTCCATGAACGGTGCATTTCATTTCATACCTCCATATATTATGTACTTTATAAATACAAGTATATGATGGATATATATGATATATATGATATATAAATCATGAATATCATTCTGTATATAATGAACCTTTGACTAGATGAACAACATGTAATTATAAGAAGTCTATTTTTAACTCAAGTACCAAATATCGACAGAAAGAATGTTATTAACTTAAATGGTTACATAATGTTTATAACATGGTAATAAGTGATATAAAAGGAATAATAAACTTGAAAAGGGTTATTAATAAATTATAGATTAACTTTGGTTTATTATTCAGAATATTAAAGAACGATCGAGTCAAGTCGGGCATGAGGTAAGGGAACTTCTTAACCCAATTTCCGTTCTCTGGGTTGATCTTCTATTTCTTGTTTATGTCGTTCATTGATTATGTGAGAAATGAATTTTTATATCATATAATTTATTTATACTCTCTTTATGTGACCTTATAGTGAATAAACATAAGTGATCTATTTTATTTACAAAAATATCTTTGTAAGGGATAAATTTTTCAATATTGTTTTTATCTGAGATTGTTTATTCATAAGTATTTGGGGTTATTGTCATCATCCATGCCCATTTTTTATAGAAATGTTTTCTTGTAATTTTAAAGTCCTTTTTACCCATTTTTCAAATTTACCACATTTTATGAAAGCAATCTTACTTTTTTTTACCACACAAGGAACTTTTTGACTTTTCCGACAAAAGTACGAGAAGAATGTTATTTTTAACTTATACGTAGTGAATGGATTTATACGGTTTCATAACGCCTCATTTTCATGAATATTACTCTACAATATTTTATGAATATTTTCAACAAAATACTTTTCTTTTAAAATTTCAAGACATTTTGTGAAAAGAATATTATTTTGAAGAAGAAATGATATTTTCCTCAAGAATTCATTTCAAGTGTTTTATCAAAAGCATTTTCCATCTAAGATGACTTTATTTCATATGTGTATATTTCAAGTATAATGTATCTATGATTTAAATGGTTTCAATTTTCTTATGATGAAATATACATTTGTTTTATATGGATTATGTGATTATGGGATGGTGTTTATGAAACCCATTTTATTTTTTGGGTTATGATGAATGTTTTATGTTTATTTTGTGACACAAGTAAGAATGATTTCATTATGAGATGGGTGGGAGCTATATCTCCCTCTAATGCATTGGGTTAAGATTTATATCTCATGTGATATACATGGGTGGAACTGTATATTAATCCGGTTCAGTGATACAGGACTGGAATGAGGAGTGAACTCGATTCAGAAAGGGACTTTGTCCCCTATGATGGTCTTGGCACCAATTCCTTGGATACTATGGAAATCATATCATGTGATTAATGGTTTTCCACAATTACATGTTTTATTCCCATGCTATTGTTTAATGATTAATGTTTCTTTATGATCTATTCCTTATGTACTTCCCAGATTGTTTTCACAACTCAATATTTTGATGTTTAAACTTTATGTTCATGTTTTTAAGTTCAAATCTATATGGTTTGTTTTATTTTTTCCATGCTTACCCTTACTGAGAATTTGAGCTCACCCTTTATATGTTTTCTTTTCCCCAAGATATAAAGAAAGGTTTTAGGTAAAAAAAGGGGATTATATTTATGGGAGATGTCGAAGATCATTCACCATGATTAGACGATTATATTCCGAGTTTCCAAAGACACTACACTATTACGGTCCTTGTGTGTCTGTTTTTGTTATGTATTAAGTATTCTGATAAAGTAATGTAATTTCCATGTCTGTCATGATTTGGGACTCTACAATTGGTATCAGAGGAAAGGTTTAGTCATCCTTTGGAAACTAGGATATGAAAACTTTAGTGAGATCCCTAGAGATATTTCTAAGGTATGTTTAGGGATGTCCCTAAGGTTTAGTATAACTATAGGTTACAGTCATAGAATTATGTTGACGATCATGAATAACCTAGGGTAAACCAAAGGTATCAGGGATTATAGAATGTTTGATAAGTTAGACATCCCATAAGTAACCTTTTATGATTATGTGGCTCATTATTTTAAATGTTTCTTACACCATGGTTTTTTGTATTAGTAAATGGAGGGAACCAGATGGAATTGGGTCATCGTTGAATCCAGTGGACAAATTTGAGACTATGAGCAAAGAAATTGTGTAATGCCTAGAAAGAAAGATTCTGTGATTTTTCTGAATCAGTCATCGCGATATATGATTAACAAGGTGAACTTTAGTGGTATTCCTAATTCATCAAATAAGAGGAAGATGGACTTTTATGCATGTTCACATATTGAGGAGGATAGAGAAAGGAATATAGTGATTTCTAAAGAAGGGAAGAAGAACCTGGTTGAATACATCAAATGGAGGGGAAGATTTTATCTCTGTGGAGAGAAGGGTTATAGAGTGACAAACTATTATGGAGTTCAATGTCTTATCTGTGGAGAACATGGGAATTACCCAACTCAATTCCCTTACCTAAGAGGTTAAATCTAAATCAAGGAAGTAATTATTCCATGATAATCATTATAGAGGATGGATTGAAGTGTTTATGTATTGGTATTCAAGAATAATGTTGTTGAGTTACTTTTATAGTATATTGAAATATTTATGTATTCATCCATTATGGTTTTCAATAATTTTATGGTACCAATAACAATGAAAAGTGATTGAAATATTTTTGGAAAGTAGATGAAATGTGAATAATGAAGGGACGAGGAGAAAATAATATGTATGATAGTATTTATGAGCTCATGACTGATATAAGGATAAAGTGATATCATGGTTTGAGTATATCAAAATTTTTGGATATTGGTATGTGGAAAGTGTTAAATTTTGACAACATTTATGTTTTCACTAAGGTTCAATGGGTATTCATTTTTTAAGAGAATACATTATTATGGTTTTCACATGTTTGTAATTTGACCAACATGATATATCATATGATAATGGGGGATAAATGATGATATTTACATGCTCGAAATATGACATTTCTCGTAATTGTTTTCTTTATACTATGAGCTTGGACATAAGTATTTTGGATAAGCCTAAAGATTTGAATGGATTATGTTGAACAACAGATAGTATTATTTAAGGATAGACATTGTTTTTCGATATTATTTCTGGAATGTTATAATAGTATAGTTTTAGAAAAAGGAAAACCTGCAGGACAAGAGACAACCCGTCGTTTCGGACACAGCTGTGGGAATCGAACCGACAACCGAAGTGCCACAGGACTTTATCGCCTACCAATGGCCTACACGATGTCCCTGGTTAGTAGAAACTAGTTTAATTATATTAATCGGTATGGTATATGAAGTATAAGTCCATTTTAAGAACCACATACGATTAATCTCACTATATATGGACTTATATATATTTAATAACTTTCTGTATCCTTTTTTTTGAGATAGATGGGATGACATATCATTCTATCACATGATCTGATAACACTTCACGGAAGACAAATTCAACTTCATTTCTTTAAGAAATGAAGTGGAAATTGTTAGTCACAAACAACAGTAAGATTGTACCAAAATCAAGTATGTATTTCTTCTAATTAAAATTATTCATCTTTTGGGAAATTATATTGAAAACAAAAAATGTTGTCCTAGTTCCCTCATATCTGATGAATCAGATGGTGCCTTAGATCATCACAATTTTATGGCTTTGTGACTGTTGGATTTTTCATAGCCCTGTTCTCTACCACTCTCCATCAGAACATGACAGTTAGATTTCTCTTCCATATCCATATCTTCACCTATGTTCTCCAATGTGGAAACCCAGGGATAAGTTAATTTGGGTAACCATTATGTTTCATACATTAGTTTTTAAAATTATGTTTTAGTATTCCTTTTTATGATATGGATTTTATGAAAGAAACTTTCAAGTAGTAAACCATTTATAACCCCGACGAATTTTGAGGGTGAAATTCATTTTAAGGGGGGTAGAATATAACAACCCGAGATTTTATGAGAATTATTCTTTTTAATTTCATTGATGCCTTGTGTCGTACACTACACCAAAGTTATCCTGTAGTATACACAACACTATTCTTGGCTAGTGTTACACATAATTTCGAGTTCATTTTGTAGAAATTATTCTATGAAACATTAAGTATAGATTTTGTTTAATGTAAAAATGAAAAAGTTTTGAAATATTTTATACGCAACACCATAGGGATCATTCACTGCATGTATCCCTGGCTTGGCTTTCATTACACGCAATTGTGAACTTCCTCGATAGCTTGTGTAGTACGCAATACCAGGTTTCACTAAACAATGATATATTGTTATAATATTATTATGGACTAGCCATTATGAATAGTATTAGCTAGATTTTTAATTTTATAACATTATTATTCATCTTATACATTTTCTAGAACATTTTATGTGAAAAAAATAAATTTTTGGGTAAAATATTTATTTTTAAAAAAATGAAGTTTTGCCGCCTTTTAATGGCGCACCCACATTAAATCTATTTTTTACATGTTTATAAGTTCAATTTGAAAAAAACAATTCTTCTTTGCGGTTAGGATATAAAATTTTAATTTGGACAAATTTTTCATATTATTCTGATAACTTTCATATTTTAATGAATAGTAAAAACACGCTATATTTTAATTAAAAAAAATTCATCGTAATAATTTATATGGTTAGATTATATTTTTAATTGGTTTTATAGTTTAATTAGAATATATTTTTACCATTTAATCCAATGTTTTTCTTTGGAATTAATTTCACTTTGAAATTGGAAATAAACAAGTGTCGATATTTTGATAGATATTGTTTCGTAAAAACACGCTATTTGTTTTGAAAATGGTAATTAATATTAAAATTAATTAATTCAACTTCTATATTTTGAATTTGAAAAAATAGACATCATTTTTGAATTCGGAATATCAAATATATCTTAAGCTGAATTTTTGGTATTTTTCTGAAAAACATCAATTTTTGATGAATAGTGAGACCACTTAGTGGTAGTTAAAAAAATGACTCCTTCATTTAAATTATATTTTACCACTTCTGTGAATTTAATTTCAAAAATACAACATACATTGTTGTTATCAAGATGTTAAATTTGTTTCAATAAGATGAAAATAATTTTCGGTGAATATTATCTTTTGACTTTTATTTACTGCGGTTAAAGGTAAATAGGGTAATTCAAGGTTAAAAGAATATTATAATAATTCAAACTTACCTTAACACTTGTCATAACATTATTGGATGAGTATTGGATGACCATGGACATCATTGGGTATATTTTGGGACCCCATTGAGCCACTTAGTAGTGATAATGACAATTTGGATTAATTAATTTAATGTAATGTCAAAATTGACATTAACAAAAATCTTTTAGTAATTAATTTCTATAAAGAGTTATATAAATTATATTTTAGACTATAAATATTAATTTGGAAACTAAAACTATTTCCTAAATGAAGGTATTTTTTTATAATTTTTAGACATAAAATAAATTAAATTATTCCTGACACAATAATGATGCAGTATTTACATCATTAATAAATGAATTAAATAAATAAGATTATAATGGTTAAAATATTATCCAAAACATGTCCAATTATGATTTTATGATTTTATTTCGACCATTAGTCATCTTATCTTCAGCTTTAAAGATTTTTTAACCTTTTTAAACTGAAGATATGTTTATAACAAAATAATATTTTCACACATTCCAAAAGAGCCCCTCCTCCCCCTTATAAAGGGAGACAATTTCTATCCAATTCCTCAAACCTATCAAGCCATTTGTCTCTTCAAAACTCTGTCCAATTAAGCTCCCTACATCCCTATCCTCACCCTAGAAGCCTTACCTTAAACATAAGGAACTTCAAGAAGTCATTTTGGTTCAAACCAAAGGAAGTTACCCAAATTAAAGGTAAGAGTTTCTCTTAAACTGTTTTCTTTTATTCTTCTTCTCCAACCCCTAAACTCTTTTTAATACTTTATTTTGTAACAAAACAAGTATCCTCAAAATACTATTATGTTGTTAAGAGAAGGATTCAAACTACACATACACACACCTCCATCTAATGGATGAATAACATAATGTTTCTGTGGATGGAAAACTAATGCCTCACGAAATGATGATTGTTCGATTTTCTCAAACCGCCTCTCATAGTGGCCATTATGATGGAACTCTATTTATATATGATATATATAATGTTTATTATTTCTTTATACTTCTTTAATTCCAAATTATATCAAGCATTTATGGTTTCAATAGTGGGTAAATACGATAATCTCATTTGAGGAAGTGCGGACTACCACCCCCTCAAAGTGATGTGATTCGTTAATGCCTTATATGGGATGTATAAAGGATTGATTTAATGATATTATATATGCTATTATACTGGAATTATAATAAATCTATGTATCATTATGTTTTTATTCCATTAAAATAAGAAATAGAAATGAAAGTAGTGTTCATGCGTACGTACGACATATCGTCTCCATGAATGGTGCATTTAATTTCATACCTCCATATGTTATGTACTATTATAAATACATGTATATGCGGGATATATATGATAGATTTCATATATAAATCATGAATATCATTCTGTATATAATAAACTTTTGACCACATGAACAATATGTAATTATAAGAAGTCCATTTTGACTCAAGTACCCAATATCGACAAAATGAATGTTATTAACTTAAATGGTTACATATTGTTTACAACACGGTAATAAGTGATATAAAAGGAATAATAAACATGAAAAAGGTTCTAAAGAAAGTAGAAATTATCTTCTGTTTATTATTCAGGAGATTAAATAACGATCAAGTCAAGTCGGACATGAGGTAAGGGAACTTCTTAACCCAATTTCCATTCTTTGGGTTGATCTTATCTTTCATGTTTATGTCATTCTTTGATTATGTGAGAAATGAATTTTTATATATTATCATGTATTTATAATTTATTTATGTGTCCTTATAGTGAATACACATAATTGATCTATTTTATTTACAAAATGATCTTTGTAAGGGGTAACTGTTCCAATCTCGTTTTTATCTGAGATTGTTTATTCGTAAGTATTTGGGGTTATTGTTATCATCCATGTCCATGTTTTCTAGAAATGTTTTCTTGTATTTTTAAAGTCCATTTTACCCATTTTTGAAATTTATCACATGTTAAAAAAGGAATCTTACTTTTTTTTAACAAATTAGGAACTTTTTTACTTTTCCGACAAAAGTACGAGAAGAGTGATATTTTTAACTTATATGGCATGAACTGATTTTTATGGTTTCATAATGCCTCATTTTCATGAAGCTTACTCTACAATATTTTATGAATATTTTCAACAAAATAATTTTATTTTAAAATTGCACGGCATTTAGTAAAAATAATATGATTTTGAAGAAGAAAGAATATTTTCCTCAAGAATACATTTCAAGTGTTTTATCAAAACATTTTCCATCTAAGATGACATTATTTCATATGTGTATGTTTCAAGTATAATGTCTATATGATTTACATGGTCTCACTTTTCATATGATGAAATATCCATTTTATTTATATGGATTATGTGATGATGGTATGGTGTTTATGAAACCCATTTTATTCATTGGGTTATGATGAATGTTTTATGTTTATTTTGTGGCACAAGTAAGAATGATTTCATTATGAGATGGGTGGGACCTATATCTCCCTCCAATGCATTGGGAAAAGATTTATATCTCATGAGATAGACATGGCTCGAATAGTATGTTAATCTGGTTTTGTGATACAGGACTGGAATGAGGAGTGAACTCAATTCAAAAAGGGACATTTTCCACTAAGATGGTCTTGGCAGCAATGTCTTGGCTACTATAGAAATAATATCATTTGATTAATGGTTTTCCACAATTACATGTTTTACTCCCATGACATTTTATCATTATTAATGTTTCTTTATGATCTATGCCTTACGTACTGCCAAGATTTCTTTCATAACTCAGGATTTTTATTTTTAAACTTTACATTCATGTTTTTAAGTTCAAATGTATATGGATTGTTTTAATTTTTCCATGCCAACCCTTACTAAGAATTTGAACTCACCCTTTATATGTTTTCTTTTCGCCAGGATGTAAAGAAAGGTTTTCTGTAAGAAAACAAAAGGAGAAGATCTTTATGGGAGATGTTGAAGATCTTTCACCATGATTTGAAGATTATATTCTGAGTTTCCAAAGACACTAAACTATTACGGTCCTTGTGTGTATGTTATTTTTATGTACTAATTATTCCACTAAAGTAATGTAATGTCCATGTACATCAAGCTTTGGGTATCTACAAAGACTTTCTCACCCACATATTGTAAGATGATGACAATAGTTGTAAATCTCTGTTGCACCTTGCATATAGGTTCTCCAAAAGGAAAAGGAAAAATCATGGTACTCAACTCTTAGAATAGATGTTCTAGTTTCAATAACAATGGAAGTACCAAAATGAGTAACTTTAAGCTTCTTCCAAATACAATTTGTAGCTTAAGAAGAAGGTATCTGGATATATATATTTCTGCTCATGGAATAGAACAAAGTATTGTGTATCATATAGTTTAGTTCATATTTGGACTTCTCTAGATTTGTAAAATTTCTGACATCCTTATCCGAAATCCTGTAATCTATAGATAGCACAAAAAAATTTCCACTCAAGTGTTAATAACAAATCCCTTAATATGATCTCTCCAATATTCATAATCATTGCCATCAAAAATAGGTGGTCTACTAGGATTATGATTTCCAATTGAACTAACATTAATTCATTCCATCTTAAGGAAAATATCTTTCCGCTCAAAATTGTTAGTAATAAAAGTCGGTAAACAAGGTTAAAAAAATCATATACAAAGAAAATATATAATAATATGAAACATGAGCAAGAAAACTAATATCTGAATATCAGTATTTAAAAGACCTCATATGATACCAACTGTTGGATCAAAATGAAACGGATTGTAGTATCTAAATAATGATGTGGATGCTCAATATACAAGAGGGGGGTGAATTATATACTTTAAAAAATTACATAGGAACTTTTAATGATGGTAATGTTTAACAAAGTACACAAGGTAAATTAACAAAACCTCTTTGTTCTGTAGACTTTCTTGATTCCAGAAATGTGATTCGGAGAATGTATTTCCGGAAATGTGGTTCCAGAAATGAAACTTAATAAAATTTTACAAAGAATAATGATTCTACCTTATAGCGTATAGAATCATACATAATTAGAGTATATAATTACAAGATAGTATAAGATAGCTATACTTTACTTATAAATCAAAATGCAGTAGAAAACATGAAACAATTACAAGTATCAAATAGTAAAACTTTTAACCCAAAGAGAAGGGCATCCAACAACCTTGGATAATGGCCTCTTGATTTATACATTCAAGAATGTCTGTCTTACCCACACCAGGGTAAGACCTCAATATGAAGATCAGATTATGTCTTGCTATCCCCGAAATCCCTCAAACTTCAAGGTAATCGGCACCTCTGTCTTCCTATCCCCAAAAGACCTCAAATTTACTCATCCACATTTAGAGTCGCATGAATCAATTTTGAACAAGTTGTTCAGTACGCACAAAGCAATAAAGTCTCTCTCTCTAGAAATAACATCAGCCATATGTAATCTCTAGATTTATCAACTTCATCAAAGTTATGATCTTATTCAAAAGAGCTCTTATTTACAGGCACAAATTCAACAGTCGGCTCCCTCCTCCTACGGTCATATTTTTCCTTGAATTTCATAGGGACTTGTACACGTGTCACTCGAACAATGGATAATTAGTCACTGAATGCACAACATCATTTTATAACTAAAAAAGTGTAAGAAAAATATAGTTTTTTAACTAAATTAATTTTTTAGAGTCTATGGAAACATAAAAGTTCGGATGCAAACCCAAAAAAAGCGTTGTCTATAATATGTGAATATTCAGATTCGGTTTTCCAAATAATTCTTAACCTAAATTCTATAGAATCCTGGAGTCTGAATTTCAAGGATATTCAGAGTCTGAATTCATATGAATTCAGAGTTTGAATTCATAAGAATTTAGAGTCTAAATTTAGAAGAATTCGGAGTCTAAAATTAGAATGTTTGGAGTCTGAATTCATTATAATTATTTGTCTAAATTCATAAGAGTTTATAGTCTAAATTCGTGAGAATTTTTAGTTTGAATTCAGAATAATTCAGAGTCTGAATTCCTTAGAATTTAGAGTTTAAACATATAATGTTTTTAACCTGAATTCAAAGAATTTGGAATATAAACTCCTAAGATTTCGGAGTCTGAATTCATGAGAATTTGGATCTGAATTTAGAAGAATTTGGAGTCTGAATTCAGAGAACTCGGGGCTTTAATTCAAATTAATTCGCAACTTGAATTCGGATCATGAAATAGAATGCTCTATATCTAAGTACTTATAATATTCCAAGGTTTTAGATACAAAACCGAATTTTATATTTAGACATAAATGAGTTAGACTAAAATATGAAAAATAAAAAACATGGTAAGGATAAATTTCCTTAATGAAGGAAAATTTTATTTATTAAATAAATCAAAGGTGAAATAAAATTTTCCTTACGATATAGTGTTTGTGATTTTCACAACAGGAAGGAATGGAAAAGTCATAAGGAAACCTTATTGGCTCAACGATACCTTCTTTTAAAATCCGTTTTTATTATATCGGACTATATAACAATAATATGGTGATAAATTGACAAAAAAATTGATTATTGAAAACTAATTTTTCCCTATTAACTGATAAAAAACATCCACCTGAGGAAAATGTTACTCATTCTTTTCCATTACCAAATTTATCTTTCGATAGTCTACAAACAATTTGTGTGACCCATATACCTTATGGGAAAATTGAATAGGGGATGACCAAGGGTGGACTTTAGGTAAAACTAAATATTTTACCATATGTTCATCCAACTAAATCATGAAATCATTCAGAATCATTTCTACAATATGATATGAATGTAAAAAATTTGGTTGTGTACCTGGAACTAGGTCAATCCTAAATAATATATCCCTCTCTAATGTAATATATGAGAAATATTCTGGGAAACTACAGGAATACCCTAAATATTTCTGGTAAGATAAACAATATAAGTAACATTATTGGTATCAATTACTATTATAGATAAAAACAACTTTGTTATGCGAAGGAAGGCCATACATGAACAGACCTCAGATCCCATTGTCCCTGAAACACTCAAGAGCTCTCATCGGCCACCTAAAATGAGATATGCAGAAGATAACAATCAACCATAGCATAATGACAGATAAGAAAATATTTATTGATGATGATTACATAGAAATATAGATTGATAATTATCAAATACAATAATAACTCCATATCAGCCATTTATATAGATTAATAAAGACACTAAAATAAAAAATATATCTTATTCCAAAGAGGTTTCACTAACTCCATGGAGATGGACATGACCGTCATTGGATATTTAAGAATATCAACTAATATAGAAGATATAAATGAGTAAAATGAACTAATATCAATTAAATAAACTACTAATTAATAGTTAATAATGATGGTACCACTCCCTTTTACTGCAACAATGTCTACCTCCACTAGAAACATGTCTACTAAATTAAGGCACATCACTCTTGAGGGTTATGGATAGATCCATGTAATCATTGAAGGATATTATTGTGATTTAGAATCCTTTGGATAAAATGATACCTGATCATGAAAGGGGTATACATAGTCTGGTATAAATTATATAGATGCCCAAAACGCCTAAAATTGACTCACATCGTCGTTGGTGAGGAAAAATAACACATGGTTTGAAAAATCTTTTAAAACTATTTTCTTATTTAGTTTACACTAATATAAATAAAAAAAGATATATAGGATACCAATTATTAATAATCACCCCACCACTCTAAAAATGATCATTATAGTTCAACAGCATCCCGTGTGTACCACAAAAAAAATCCATTAGGTGGAAGTGAAGGGATAGGATAATAAACCTTCTCTTCCATATTCATTTATTCAATTATTTTAATATCTTCCATATTCATGTATGTTGAATCATTTCATATGAATATCTATTATATGGTATATATTTAGAAACCATGTTGGTACTCATGAGCCTTTATCTTGTAATTCCTCACAACCTCTTGTGAAAAAAAAACCATATCTAGAAACTGCTTTGTCTATACCAATAATAAACTCTATCCCTATAAAAGGAAATTAACATGAGGGGATTTTCCATAATTAGTGACTATAACACCCCCAAGATTCCATGGAATTATTCTTTTTTAATAATACAGTAGCGTGTGTTGTACGCAATTTCGAGTTCTAACACACCACAACCAATCAAACTAACCATTATGAATAGTAATACCCACTTTTTGAAATTTTATAAATTGTTTCATTCAAAATGGACTTCATTTTTGGATTGAGAATATCTGAATTATCTTAGGGTGAATTTTTTTTATTTTTATAAAAACATTAAATTTTTTATGAGTAGTGAAAAATACTAAATTTTAATTAAAAACAAGGTTTTTAATAAAAATTCTTTATAGAGATAAATTATAATATTGAGGGATTTTTAAGTATAAATATATTATATTTTTACCATTTAATCCAATGTTTGTCATTGGACATAATTTCACATTTAAACTATGCATAAGAAAATATCATTCTTTTGATAGTTATTATTTCTTAAAAACACACTTTTTGTTTTGAAAACGGGAATTAATTTTAAATTAATATCTACCACTTATGTGTTTTGAATTAAGAAAAAGGGATTAAAAATTTAGAATTATGGGGTATAAATTTTTTAAATAGGTAACTTTTATTTTTAAACATTTTGAATAATTACTACGGTAAATATTTTATTTGCCATGATTAAAGGGTAAATCCGTTAAATAATGGTAAACATATAATTTTATAATAATATTAAATTAACCTAAAACTTGTTCTAACCCTATTTTCATATTCATGTCTGACCATGGGCATCCTTGGGTCAATTCTGGGACCCCATAGAGCCACATGAAAGTTATAATGACACTTTATATTAATTAAGATAAAGTAAATGCAATAATGACATAAGCATATATCTTTCAGTAAAACAATATTTACATAGGGTTATATATGTTATATCTTAATCTATAAATATTAATTATAAATATAAAAAGATTTCCTAAATAATGGTATTCTATTTATAAGTTTTAGACATTTAATAATTAAACTTATTTTTGACACAATGATGATGTAATATTTTCCTTATGAAAGAAAGAATCAAATTAATGGTATTATAAATGTTAAAATGAATATAATTTAATGTTTTTATGCCATACAAGAATTTTAATGGTTAATATGACATGTCAGGGTTGGTCCGATGAATTTTTATAGAAGTAATAATGCTGTTATGAATTTAGAAATAACAAAATACCAAACAGTGTCAAAATTGACATAAAATGGTTTTTAAAACAAATATAATATTATTAATTGATATAATATTTATAAAAATCTAATGTTCGACCAAATGACTTATATAATTATAGTTATATCATTAATTAACCACTTTTTGTTCTCTTGAAAGTATATAGTATGTTTATTAACCATATAATATAAAAATACAAAGAGACATGGTAATTGTCAAACAATTTAAATAAGAGTTAAATATAAAAGATAAGGTTAATATAGTAACCCAAAACTTTATGAAAAAAATTGGTTGAGTGTTTTTACACACATCCCCGCCTCATCCTTTAAATAATTCATTTATGAGCCTTTATAAATCGAAAATTAATTTATTATAAAATAATATTTCTAGATATGCCTAAGTTGCCCATCACCCCTCTTATAAAAGAGCACCCCCCCTTCACTCTATTTCACACCTTCAAAGCCATTTTTGATCGTCCAAACCCTACCCAAATGCACTCTCAACTATCCTTCCTTCATCATAGAGGTCACCATTTAGTCATAAATCCAACTTAATGATCCCTTTTGATCAAATCAAATGGAAGAACCCAAAGAAGAGGTGAATATTCCATCACCTCATTCAAGTTCCTTTCTTCTTCCACTTCCTCTTTATTTCTTGTTTCTATTATAAAATAATAACTCTAATATCATCAATATAATGTGATGTTATTATAAATATGGTACAACTATATTCATTATTCTTTCAATCCTTTGAATGACATGTCACCATACGTGCCTACGTAGGACTTACCGTCACCACGTCGTGGTGTAATTGTAATTCAATACATTATTATTATTTGGATGGCTTTAATAATGATTTTTAATTGATTTAAATAATAATTATAACATGATAATGATTCTTAATATATGATATACCATCCAATTATATATTATTTTAATAAAAAAGGAATGATATTGTCGCTTGTGCGTACATACAGATTACCGTCTCCACGAACGTGATGAGATTCTTTCCCCATAATATCCATACAAGAATAAAATTCAATAGATTATTAAAATAATATCTATAGAATTAATATCATTTTTAATATTAATAATATAAAACCTATAAATAAAAAAGATTACTTATGAATCAAATCATATAAAGGAAAAAAATCAGTTAACACCCAAAAAACGATAATAAAAGATATTATTAACAAAGAAATGTTAAGTAATAATTTATGATATCATATTAATGTATATGATTATTGTATAATTTATTAACAATTATTTCATCATTATGTAAGAGGTCAAACTACCCTCTACCAAGGAAAATTACATGGTAAGGGTTATTTTCACAATCTCTTTATTATCTGAGGTTGTTTATACGTAAGTATCTACTAAGACCACTTTATCATCCACATCCATGTTTCTTAAAAATTTATTTCAAAAGGTTTTTTCTATTTACTAGACTATGTGTTAAAGTCATTTATACCCTTGTTTTAATTTTAATAAAATGGTTTGAAAGATATATTTCCTTCATTTTCACAACAAGGTACTTCATAACCTTTTCGTCAAAATTAAGTTAAGAATGTTATTTAACTTATATGGCGGGTGCACCAATTTTCCTCCATTATAATATCATTGAAGCATACCTTACAAGCTTATAATAATATTTTCTAAATAAATTTTTTATTTTATAATTATGTGACTTTTAAATGATTTCAAAAAAAAAGAAAGAGATATTTATCTCAAATAGTTTTGATTTCATCTATGTCAATATCCTTTGATTGATTTTAAGCTTATTTGAAGTTGATTTATTATGATAAAAAACATCGCTATTGTATTTAAGGTTTTGTGATATGTTTGACTCTGGATGTTTTATTTTTACCCCATTCATGGTTTATGGATAAAGTATTGAAATTTTTTATGCTAGTTTTAATACGAATGTTTAGGTTATGTTTAAACCTTTTCAAATGAGGAATTAATTGTACTTAGTAAGTGATGAGTGGAGCCTGCTATAGCTCCTTGAGGAATCGGTATGTCTCATGAGACAAACTAGTGTCTTGGTAGAAGGCCTTGACAAAATATTATTTGTAGTCTTGGCACAAGGCCTTGGAAATGTGGTTATGAAGTCTGGCATTATGCATTCCATCATTATGAAAGTGGCTATTTATATTGTATGTGATTATTCGACTAGTAGAATATCCATGTGAATAATTAAATGGAATTATTTGATTTTACCTTTTCCATATTATGATGAGTTTCATGATTAAGAATGATTTTTTTTCGACTTATTCATTTACTTAAATTTTTATGCTTATTTATAAAAGTTTATGCTATATTGTTATCCTTACTGAGCATCTGATCTCACCCCTTTATATGTTTTATTTTTTCCAGGATGCAAAGAAGTATTTTATGACTGACTTGTAGGGATAATCTAAGGGGATATGAGTGTGATCATTGGAGACGATGTTGTGGTAGTTTTTCATTTTATAATGTAATGTAAAACTTATGAATGTATCTAGTATTTCCAAGGCTACTAAACTGATCGGTCTTTCGAGACATGATTTCCTTGTACCATGCCAATGTTATGGAATAATGCACTGACTCTGGGTAACTGGGGTCGCGGTATTACAGGTGGTATCCGAGGAAGTTTAGTAAAAACCTTGTAATATAGATTTATATAAACTCTAATTATAGAACATTACCCTAAGATAAACATTGAGGGTTACTATAGATGAACATCCTAGAATATTGGTATTGTACAGATTTTGTGAGTTTTCCAAGAAATACATCTCTGTCTGGATAAGAGCAGGTAGAGGCGGCTCTGGCACCAATGTACCTTGGGGTAAAACAGGAAAACACCACATTGAGCTAGACTCAAATAAGAACCGGTGCAAAGCAACGGGCCTTGCTGCACTGTTGGTAACGACACTCCTGGGAGATATGCTTAGGATAATTCTCATTTTTCTTACATACCATTATAATGGGTTTATGAGTATATACTTCCTAAAAGAAAATATTTTTATGATTATGGATTATATCGATAAGCATTCAATTTATGTTAAATGTTTTACAATTTTGGATTTATGTGTTGGGATTCATAAACTAATCTAGTGTATGTCATTTTTTCTAAATGGAACCTAGTGGAATGAATGGAAACTATATCAATGCATGCAATCCATGTAGGGATTTACCTCCTGCATAAGATAATTATAGTGGATATAGTGATAAAACTGGTGCTGATCAACTTATCGATATATTAGAACAAATCACTAAGGTTTTGAATAATAACCTTACCTATATGGAGCACCATGATCGGCAACATGGAGGATCAATGTTAGATCGATTCATGAGGAAAAACCCACCAACATTCAATGGGGGTAAAAATACACTAGTAGCTAAGCAATGGATAAATTCCTTAAAGAAAATATTCCACGACTTGGGTAGTAGAAAAAGAGAAAAAGTTATCATGGTAGTTTACCGCCTCACTGGAGATGCTTATCAAGGGCGGTCATTGATTCAAAACACAAAGGAAGATGATGAAGTATCAAATATGGAATGGAGGGAGTTTAAAGAAATTTTCTTAGAAAAATACTTTTTTCATGACCATCAAGAGGATATGGAAAGACAATTTCTGAGTCTAATGCAAAAGGAGGATGAGAATGTCGCAAAGTATGAAGATAAATTTACAAGGTTAGCGAGCCATGCTGTAGATTATATATGTAACCCAATAATTAAGATTGTTCGTATCTTTGATGGGTTAATACCATTACTCCATCAGGAATTAGTCTCAAAATCCTTCTCGTCATATGAAGAAATTGTCTCATGTTCTATCCTGACAGAAAAACAATTCTTTAAGTCTTATGACAATAAATAAAAGTATGAGAAGAAGAGATCTGTTGAACACTCTGGAAATGGAAATAAGAGGATGAAAGGAAATGTTGAATATCCATCATGCAGTAAATGTGGGAAGAAACACCCCGTTACTTTCCTGAAGGTAATGGGAGTCTATTACAGGTGTGCTGAAAAAGGCCACCAAGCTCGTGATTCCAAGGGGAAGAAAGAGGCTATCGATGTTGAATGCTACAATTGTAGAGAAATGGGGCGTTATGCGAATGAATTTACTAAGCGTTTTGGGAACTTATCTCAGAAAAGGCCAAGGGATCAAGGCCAAGATTATTCTATGACTACTACTAATGTTGAATCTCTGAAAGACATAGTGGCAGGTAATTTAATGGTTTCCACAAGTTTGGAAAATGCTTTATATGTTTTTGGATCATCGCATTGTTTCATATCTTCCCAGTTTGCTAAGAAAATTAAATATTTATAATTTGATTTAACAAGGGAGTTTTTAGTCAAAAATATTAAGGTTTGTATTATTGCAACAATATTTTGTGAATTAGTACCCATTAGGGAATATAAATGTTCATTATCTGCTGATCTCATCATCAAACCCATGATTGAATTTGATATAATCCTCGGTATGGATTGGATTTCGGACAATGATGTGAAAATTTATTGTAAGAAGAAGGAGGTTACAATTTTTGATAATGATAAAGAGTACATTATCTTTAAAGAAGAAATGTCACCACCTAATTCTTATCTAGATCCACCCCCAGTAGCTCAACTAAATTCAATTATTGTAGAGGAAGAGAATAAAATAACCGTGGGTGAGGAAAATAATGTTCAAATATAGGATGTACCTATTGTGCAAGAGTATGTTGATGTATGTCGAGAGTATTTACCTAGACAACCTCCAGAATAAGAAATTGAGTTCTCCATTGATTTAATTCTTGGTTCAAGGCCCATATCGAAGACCCCTTATATAATGGCCATTATGGATTTAGTGGAACTAAAGAAACAACTAGTGGAATTGAGTAATAATGGATTTATTCTCCCTAGTGTTTCTCCATGGGGATCCCCTATCCTTTTTTTATGATGAAAGATGGATCTATGAGGTTGTGCATTGACTTCAGGGAGATCCATGCTATAACATTAAAGAAAAATTATCCTCTACCTTGAATTGATGATTTATTTGACCAACTTCATAGAGCTCAATACTTTTCAAAGATTGACCTTTGATCAGGATATCATCAGATATGTGTGAAGAAGGAAGACATTCCGAAAACTGTATTTCGAACCAGGTATTGGCATTATGAGTTTACAGTAATGCCTTTTGGATTGAATAATGCACCCTCAGTCTTCATGGAACTAATTAATAGAGTTTTCATGGAATATCATGATGACTTTGTAGTGGTATTTATTAATGATATCTTGGTATACTCCAAAAGCTACGAAGATCATGAAAATCATGTGTACATTATCATGAAGACTCTTAGAAGACACGAATTATATGGGAATTTTAGCAAGTGTGATATCTAGATTCAAGATATTTCTTTTCTTGGCCATATCTTATCTATGGATGGAATCTCCATTGATCATTCTAAAACAAGATAAATCCATGAATGGCCAGCACCAATGAGTATAACTAAGGTATGCAGTTTTATTGGTTTATCATGTTATTATCGACGTTCCATCCAGAATATTTCCCGGTTGGATAACCCATTAATAAATCTCACTCAAAAAGGGGTTAAATTTGTTTGTACAAAAGATTGTGATGAATGTTTTGATGAATTTAATAGAATATTAGTCAATTCTTCTATATTGACTCTACCATCGAGGAATGATAGTTTTGTTATTTATTGTGATGCATCAAAGAAAGGACTTGGTTGTTTCCTTATACAGAATGATAGGTTTATTGCCTATGCATCACGGCAGCTAAAAATACATCAGAAAAACTATCGTACTCGTGATCTTGAGTTAGCAGCTGTAAAATTATCTTTGAATATAAGGAGACATTATCTCTATGGTGAAAATGTGAGATATATATAGATCACAAGAGTTTGAAGTATATTTCTCAGAGAAATTACTAAACATGAGGGAAAGGAGATGTCTTGAACTACTCAAGGATTATGATTGCATGATACACTACCACCCGGGTAAGGCAAATAAGGTGGAAGATGCTTTGATAAGGAAAGATCATGGAGTTTTGAACAAGATGAGAGTAGAAAGGGATCCTATTTTCATGGATCTAGTAAATATGGATGTGGGAATCTCCATGGAAGGGGAAACATCAATACATTTTCAAATGGTTGCCAACCCATTTTCACTAGAAAGGTTAAAGAGTTCTCAGACCAATGATGAAGAGTTTCAAAAGAATACTAAAGCTGTAAATGATGGTAGATTAAGTGAATTTGTGTATGAAGATGGAATTTTGAAATTTGGGAAGAGACTTTGTGTTCCCGATATACCTGATCTAAAAAATTAATTTTTGGATGATGCTCATAGTTCCACATTCTCTATACACCCGGGTATCACTAAGATGTACAAGGATTTGACAGAACATTTTTGGTGGGACAACATGAAGAGGGATATTGCTGATTTTGTGTCAAGTTGTATGGTTTTTCAACAAGTGAATGCTGGAAGATAATAGCCTGGAGGAGTCATGAAACCTCTTCTCATACCTGAGTGGAAATGGGATAATATTACGATGGACTTTGTTGTGGGACTACTAAAGACTCCTATAAGGAACGATGGAATATGGTTAATTATTGACTATCTTACCAATTCAGAAAATTTTCTTGTTATAAGATAAGATTTACCACTCGAATGATTAGAAATACTATATATTAATGAACTTTTAAGAATTCATAGATTACCAATGCTAATTTTTTATGATCATGATCCCCCTTTTACATCAAGATTCTGGAAAAGTCTTCAGAAAGACCTGGATACTAAACATCGTTTGAGCACTGCCTACAACCCTCAAACTGATAGAAAATCAGAACGGACTATTCAAACCTTAGAATACATGTTGAGATCATTCTCACAAGAATTTCAAGGTATGTGGGATCAATATTTACCTCTGGTAGAATTTTCCTATAAAAATAGCTTCCATTAAAATATTCAAATGGTGCCATATGAAACGTTATACAGAAAGAGATGTTGCACACCAACCTTTGTGGATGATGTTGGTGAAAGAAAACTCGTAGGCCCAGAACTTTTGGAGGAAACTATGGAAAATATGAAGGTAATCCAAAACCACATCGAAGCAGCTCAATGTAGGCAGAAGAGATATGGTGATAACCGAAGGAAGGATTTGGAATTTCAGGTAGGATATAATGTTTTCTTGAAGGTATCTCTATAGAAGGGTGTTATACATTTCGGTACGAAGGGTAAATTGAGTCCCAGGTACAAAGGACCTTTCGAAATTCTAGAATGAATTGGGGCTGTAGCTTACCATTTAGAAATGACACCAAGTCTCTCCAAAGTCCCCGATGTGTTCCACGTATCACTAATGAG
This sequence comes from Viscum album, assembly GCA_963277665.1. Taxonomy (NCBI): domain Eukaryota; kingdom Viridiplantae; phylum Streptophyta; class Magnoliopsida; order Santalales; family Viscaceae; genus Viscum; species Viscum album. The sequence goes on from OY728122.1 coordinate 1,188,256,751, forward strand.
AAAATAGATGCCTCACCCAATGCATGTACTCACATATGATGAATTAGAACTTGAACCCGATATGTCTTATTTGAAAGATCCTATCAGGATTCTTGATAAAAGATATTAAGTTCTGGGAAACCAGACGACTCGTCTGATAAAAGTTTTATGGATAAACTATAAGATGGAAAAGGAAACGTTGGAACCCAAGGAACTTATGATGAAAAACCACCCGAGTCTTTTTATGCAGTAATATTCTAGAAATTTCGAATATGAAATTATTTTAAGGAGGGGATAATGTTACATCCCAAGCTTCCACGGTACGCTTCTCTTTGAATAATACAGCAGCGTGTGTTGTACGAAACTTGGAGTTCAATCCCACCATAACCAATCAAACTAGCCATTATGAATAGTAAATACCCACTTTTTGAAATTTTATTTATTTTATCATTCAAAATGGACTTCATTTTTGGATTAGGAATATCGAAATTATCTTAGGGTGAATTTTTGGTATTTTTATAAAAGCTTTCAATTTTTGATGAATAGTGAAAAATACTAAATTTTAATTAAAAACAACTTTCTTAATCAAAATAATTTATATTGATAAATTAAAATATGGAATTGTTTTAATGTATAATTAGATTATATTTGTATAATTTAATCTATTGTTGGTAATTGGATATAATTTCACATTTAAACTGGACATAATCACGCATCAATCTTTTGATAGTTATTATTTCATAAAATCACGCTTTTTGTTTTGACAACGGGAATTAATTTTAAATTAATTTATGCCACTTCTATGTTTCGAATTTAGTAAAATAGATTCCATATTTATAATAAGGAGTTCCAAATTGTGTAGATAGGTATCTTTTATTTTTAGACATTTTGAATAATTACTTCAGTAAATATTTTATTTACCATGGATAAAGCATAAATCCGGTAAATAAGGGTAAAATAATAATAATATAATAATATTAAATTACCCTAACAAGTGTTCTAACCGAATTTTCTGATACATGTCTGATCATGGGAATCTTTGGGTCGATTTTGGGATCCCATGGAGCCACATGTAAGTGATAATGACACTTTATATTAATTTAGTTAAAGTAAATACAAAAATGACCTATGAATATATCTTTTAGTAAAACAATTTTTTAATAGGGTGATATTTGTTATCTATTTGACTACAAATATTCATTATAATTATAAAACAATTTCATACATAAAAATATATTATTTATAATTTTTAGACATTTAATAATTAAATTTATTTATTAAACAATGATAATGTAGTATTTTCCATATTAATGAATGAATCAAATAAATGGTATTATAAATGTTAAAATAAATAAAATTTGAAATTTTTGATTCCATACATTAAATTTATAGGTAAATATGATAGTTTTTGGTTGGTTATAAATTTTTTTTGATGTAATAGTTCTGTTATAAATTTAGCAAAAATAAATTACCAAATAGTGTCAAAATTGACCTAAAAGAGTTTTTAAAACGAATATTATATTATTAATTGATATAATATTCCTAAAAATCTAATGTTAGGCAAAATGGCTTATATAATGATAGTTATATCATTAAAGAACCACTTGGGGTTCTTTTTGAATTATATAGTATGTTTATTAACCATATAATATAAAAATACAAAGAGACGTGGTAAATGTCACACTATTTAACTAAGAGTTAAATACAAAAGATAAGGTTAATATAGTAATTCAAACCTGTATATAACCTATTGGATGAGTGGTTTTCAACCCATACCCACCTTATCTTTTAAATAATTCATTTGGGAGCCATTATAAATCAAAAAATGAATTAATTATAAAATAATATTTCTAGATTTTCCTAAGGTGTCCCTCACCCCTCTTATAAAAGGGCACAACCCTTCTCTCTAATTCACACCTTCAAAGCCATTGGCTCAGCCAAACCCTGCCCAAATTCCATCTCAATTGTCCTCCCTTCATCTTATAGTCCTTTAGTCATAAAGCCAACATAAGGATCTTTTTTGGTCAAATCAAAAGAAAGAACCCAAAGGAGAGGTATGTATATAATCAAAAGGAAGAACCCGGAGAAGATCAGATGGCTTTGGATGTCCAGGAAGGAGAGGCGGCACCACTCGGCGCCACCGTTTTAGGAAATAGCCCCCCCCCTGCATCGCTTGACCAGCTGGTCGTGCCGCAGCTGGCCACATTCTGCCGGGCTGGGCCATGCACCATCGGGCTGGGCCGCGTCCCACTGGGCCGGGTCGGGCCGTGTCCCACTGCTCCGGGCCGACCCCCCATCCGGGTCGGACCCATCAAGCTGGGTCGGGCCGACCCGCCAGCCCACTGGGCTTGACGGGCCAGACTCGTTTTACTTAAACATGAATAACTAAAAGACCGCGTGTCCGATCGATGCGCTGTCTGTGGCACTGGAATTCTCGTGATGAGACGGTCCTTTTGCGATACTATAAGTGTGTTTTGGTTGAATTTGGAAAATGTCGGGTTTGGAATGAACATAATTCCAACCGGGCCCCTGGAATTGAAAAGCCAATAACCCTCAGACCGGGCGTCCGATTGACGCGCTGTCTATCGCGTTGGGTTTTGTTTGAAGAGACAGAACATATGGATACATCAACTCAAGACTTAGTGATAGTTGATGTATAGACCATTGACTCGAGAAGCGGACACTTCCAGAATCAAGTGTGGTGTGTGAGGGAACCCCATAGCTGGCTGTGATTGCGACGACAACCATACTGGAATCCTCTGTGGGTTTGACAACGATGACTACTATATTGTAATCCTCTGTGGGTTCGACAAAAACTAATTCTGTTATTGTATCGTGAGTGGGTTTGATAGAGTAGATGGTCTTGTGTCCTATGTGGGTCTGACAACTTAGTTGTTCTACTATCCTATGTGGGTCCGACAGCTTAGATGAATCAGTGACTAATATTATCATCTCTATCACTATACGAAAGATGTATACCTGTGTGAGATGAGTCTTGAATTTCAATCATTATCATCGATGTGATTGAATTTAATTTCTGTGTGGACTGGTTTGTGCTCGGGCTCGAGAGCTGGAGCTGAACCGAGATTGATAACTTAGGTATATGTATGGGCATATACCTAAGTATGTTTGTTTGATACTTCATGTTTTTATCTTTCCATTATGGTTTATCCTTCATGGATTCTGGCAGACCTTCGGGGGTCTCGTGGTCTCTACTGATTATCGTTATACTCACCCCTGCATGGGCTATGCCCACACCTCGTTGTGTTGGATGCAGACGACAGACAACATTGACGGAGGTTGAGAGCGAGCCAGGATCGGACGGTACCCAGAGGTGGACCACATGGAGAGAGATACACGGAGTGGACGCATAGACCTGAGATGATGAGGAGGCCATCTGTACCGACCCATCAGGTGTGATTTCCGGAGGATGACTCAATAGTTACTATTTTACATTACTGTAGTTGTACTAGATTTTCAGTTGTACTGTATGTTACTGTTGGGCTTGTATTTCTAGCCCCTTTAATTTCAGCACTTTCTTTTATATACAGTATTTACTTAGTGTTTACTTCCAGTTGTGTACAATATTGTATGTGTTTACTTATTAAATTAAATGTCTTTCCTTTTTATCAGGATTTACGTCATTGGTGCTAGTTGCCATCCCCTGACCTATGGTAGGTGGGTTTGAGGTAGTCACGGCATGGAAACCGAGGACGGGTCATGAAAACTTGGTATTAGAGGAGTCTATTATACCATATAACTTAGGAATATGATCATTATTTTCTGTGAAGTAATAGTGTTAAGATTATTAAGTGTGGTTTTCAATCCAGGGAGTCCAGTGTTGCTGCGGTAGCTGACGTATCCATACACCAGGACCCTGATCATTGATTTCCGACTCAGTGAACAAAAACACTAATTGCATGTGTCTTTCAAAAAACAATTTTTTGATTACATTGTGTTATCTCACAAGGTATATTGTTTGATAGTGGCGCACCTATTTCTTTTCAGGATGGCCCCACAAAGGCAGCCAGTTAGGGTTCTGAGTTATGTATGAGATGGTATCCCACTGAGTGAAGAGGCCTCGATACAGGGCCCCATCAAAGCTGAGGTACCAAAGGTAGCACTACCCACTGGGCCACCGATACCACCAGCCCCAGCAGTAGAGAGTTCACTCCGCCTGAGTGCGTTGCATGAGTTCCAGTGACAGAGGCTGCCCAGGTTCCATGGAGAGACGGTCCCACATACTAATGAGGATTGGATGGAGGCTATCGTCAGAGTTTTCAGATTTGAAGGGACACCATCCGACCTTATAATGATCCTTGTCATGAGTCTCCTGAATGTAGCAGCAGGTAGATGGTGGATCTTGATGCTCCAAGTTTATGATGATTCATCTTTACTATGGACAAACTTTGAGGGTCTCTTCCGCTCGGAGTTTGTTCCATATATCCTTTTTGCGGTGTGGATTCAGGAGTTAGTACATCTGCAGTAGGGAATCATGACAGTAGCTCAGTACTCAGCAAGGATCACCAACCTCTCACGCTACTGCACGGATATGTTGATGGACCTGTTCTTCAGGGCCGAGACCTTCAAACAGTGATTTAGGCACAAGATCAGGGCTTCAATGATTCCCCTCAGTATCCCGACACTGGTGGGGGTGCTGGAGCGAGCCCTTCTAGTGGAATTTTTTCTCACTGAGTAATCACCAGCAGCGATACCCACCCCAGGGAGGCACTTAGCAGAGTCTTTTGCAGCCGGCAGTAGACAGATGTCACAGAGGTCTATGTGGAACAGGCCATTAGGTGGTAGACATTAGGATATAGGTTTGCTTGTGTGGGTTACACGAAACAGATCCAGATCTATGTGGAGTAGTCAGTGCTATGCATGCGGCAAGCAGGGTCACATGGATCGAGACTGCCTGACCCGCCATGTAGATAAGAAACAGACGGTTGAGAGACCCCCCAGGCAGAGGCAGAGGTTCAACCGTAGTGGTCCACCCGGAGCAGGCGGACGAGGCAGAGGAGCTGGCCGAGCAGTGGGAGGTGGATGATATTTCAAGGCTCTACCACCACCACCACCAGGAGGTCCAACCTAACCACAGGGAGCTGTAGGACAGAGGTGGGCTCAGATCTAGCCAGTCGAGGCCTACGACCATGGAATACCTGAGATGATTCGAGGTACTATCTGTGTCTACTCCACCCTTGCTGCAGTACTTATAGACACAGGTGCGAGTCATTATTTTATTTCCGCTGCCCTCTTTCAGAGCTCAGAGATTCTGACGGAGTAGTTGGCTCGATCCTTATGGCTAGAGACTCCTACGAGGGCAGGCTCAACGATTACACACTAGTGGTGGTAGTTTGATCTTACTCTAGGAGGCAAGAGCTTCGTCTGGGATATTCTTGTTGCGGCGTCAAGGTCGTGCGGCGTCATCTTGTGTAGGGACTTGTTATCTATAGTCCATGCTCAGATCTACTGTATTAGGTGCAAACTATTGTGTCTCCGCACATATGGGACCAGGATCACCTTCAACGGTGAGAAGGGAGCCTTTGTAGTGAAGGATGTAATTTCACATATGAGAGGGAAGCCAATCACAAATCTGTTGGCTAGTCTCATCCTCAGAGCGGTTGATGTGCGGAGTATGGATTTTCATGTTGTGGTGGATCAGTATATAGATGTTTTTCATAATGACATTCATGGACTACCTCCTCACAGAGAGGTAGAATTCTACATATACCTGTACCCTGGGATAGAGTCGATATCTACTTCAGCATATCGGATGGGTCCCGATGAGCTTTGTGAGCTACAGGTACAGCTGGAGGACTTGCAGGGGAAGGGATTCATCTGACTGAGTGTTTCACCATGGGATTCTTTGATTCTGTTCTCCAAGATGGCATATGGGAGCTTATGACTTTTTGTCCACTACCATCACCTCAATCAGGTGACCATGACGAACAAGTACCCACTTCTGAGGATTGAAGACCTCTTTGATCAGCTCAATGGAGAATGATGGTTCTCGAAGATAGACCTCATTTTAGGCTATCACCAGCTTAGAGTTCGAGATGAGGATGTGCAGAAGACAACCTTTAGGTGTCGGTATGGCCACTACGAGTTCTTGGTTATGTCCTTTGGCGTAACCAATGCACCATCAGTATTCATGAGTCTCATGAATAGGGTCTTCTTGCCTTACCTCGATCGATTTGTTGTAGTCCTCATCGAAGACATACTGATTTACTTGACTACTAAGGAGGAGCATGCCTACCACTTGCGGGTTGTACTAGATACACTCCGAGAGCACCAGATTTGTGGTAAGATCTCGAAGTTCCAGTTCTGGATTCGAGAGGTCCCCTTTCTGGGACACGTCATCTCGGAGTCTGTAGTTTTAATTGATCCAGCGAAGTTTGAGGCAGTAATTTCTTGGGATCCACCCAGAAGCGTCATGGAGGTGCGGAGTTTCATTGGTCTGGATGGGTAATATGGGAGATTTGTGCCAGACTACTCCAGGATTGCAGCGCCACTTTCATCTTTGACAAAGAAGGGGAAACCCTTCATGTGGACAGAGAGATGCCAGCAGAGCTTTCAGGAGCTGAGGCAAAGATTGACTAGTGCGCCCATCATGAGTCTATCGGAGGAAGGCATAGGGTACGTTGTTTACTGTGGCGCATCAGGGATCAGACTCGGGTGTGTCCTGATGTAGGAGCAAGCAGTGATCGCATATGGTTCACGACAGTTGAGACAACATGAGCAGAACTACGCTACCCTTGACCTAGAGTTAGTAGTAGTGGTCTTTGCCTTGAAGATGTGGTGGAGCTATCTGATGGGAGAGGACATTACAGTCTATTATGACCACAATAGTCTTAGGTACATCTTCTTGTCGATGGACCTGAACCTGAGACAACGACGATGGCTCGAGTTCCTCCAAGACTATGACTTTGAGATAGTCTATACTCCTAGGAAGGGGAACGTTGTAGCAGTTTCTCTCAGCAAGAGATCAAGCATTTAGATTCTAGGAGAGGGGACATAGTAGCTAGCTGCATTGTACATAGACTTTCTGGATAGAGATGGAGCAGCCTTTCTTTAGTCTCTCACAGTCACTCCTCCACATCTACAGCGTTTCAGAGAGGCACAACATGGGGACGTTGACTGCGAGGCATGACATGATCAAATATCCACATGACAGGCACCTGATAGATTTTCTGAAGGTGGAGAGTACGTCATCCTCTTCAGAGGATGTACCATGGTACCAGTTGCATTATAGGAGGAGGTGTTTAGGGAGTTCAACACTTCCCCTCTATCAGTACATCTAGGAGTGGCGAAGATGTATCAGGACCTCAGATAATAGCACTGGTGGCCGGGTATGAAGGAGGTTGTAGAAGATTTTGTCTCATGATGCCTCACTTGTCAGCAAGTGAAGGCGGAGCCCCAGGTTCCAGTAGGCTTGGTTCATCCCTTAGTGGTCCCAGAGTGGAAGTGGGATAGGATATCCATGGATTTCGTGATGGGGCTTCCACGTACATCCAAAGGAAATTACTCTATCTGAGTGATCGTATATTGACTCACCATGTCAGACCACTTTCTAGCGACCAGAGAGCAGGGCCCAGTAGAGAGCTTGGGACACCTCTATATTCAAGAGATTGTACGGCTTCATGGTGTGTCATCGACTATGTTATCTTATCGAGATGCGTGTTTCACATCCCATCTATTGAAGGGATTATAGGAGGATTTTGGGACACAGCTTCACTCGAGCACCGCCTTCCATCCTCAAATGGATGGCCAGACTGAGAGGACCATTCAGTATCTCGAGGACATGCTCTGTTCATGTTTTCTAGACTTTTTTCACATCTTGGAGGATCACTTACCCATGTGGAATTTGCGTACAACAACAGCTACCACTCCACCATGGGGATGGTAGCTTACAAGGCACTGTACGACCGACCTTGTAGATTACCTCTGTGCTAGACAGACCTAGGGGAGTCCGCCCTTGTAGAACCATAGATGGTGTATGCTATGACGGAGAAGGTGCAGATCATCCAGTAGCAGATGAAGACTGCAATGAGTAGACAGAAGTCATATGTTGATAGGAGACGGAGGCCAGTGGAGTTCGAGGATGGAAACCACGTCTTTTTACAGGTCTGACCTTGACATGGTCTATGGAGATTTGGTCGGGGTGATAAGTTATCTCCACATTTCGTCTGGTCATTCTAGGTCCTCAGCAGAGTAGGGGAGATGGCTTACCACCTGGCCCTTCCACCTTAGTTGCCCCAGGTTTATGATGTCTTCCACGTGTCTCAGCTAAGGGGATACGTGCATGACCCGACCCACATCATAGACCACAGGGAGTTGGACATTGATGATAGGGTGACAGTCACGGAGGTCCCGGTAGAGATCTAGGATCGACCGGAGTGTGTCCTACATGGACGATTGATTCCTCTGATGCACATTTTCTGGCAGCAAGGGATCCTCCAGGATAGCACATGGGAGAGGGAGTCTCAGATGCGTGATCAATACCCCCCATTTGTTTCCCGAGTGTGTGTTGTAACTTTATGGGGATGTAATGCCCGACGGTGGGGGTAATTTAAAACTTGAAATTTCATGGGAATATTTTTTCTTAAATTCTTTGGAACATTACGAGTTTGTAGTTTCTAATGGTGCCAGATTTAATGACCCGGTGTGCCCGGAGTAAATTTCTGATGTTTTGTTCAGGTACGTTCAGTAAACATACATGCGGTTTTTTCTATCATTTAAACTAGTGCTTGGAATTGAAATCTGAGGGAACCGATGAACTCACAGCGCCGGTATTCTCCAAAGGGGGCCTTTTCCGCAGTTGCGTTTGGTTGGGAGTAGAAGTTATATTTTGTGGTTTCTAATAAACTAAATAAAATGTTTTGTTATACAATTTACTTTAAGTGGTGGTTATTTCCTCCAAAGGGAAGTTAGAGGTGCATCCCACACCCCACATAACATCCCTTGGGAGGATGTAACTAAGGGTGGGGACCACATGAGCCCCAAACCATCCAACTCCCCCTTTAACTCCCTTAAAAACCTCTCTTAACGTTTGAACTTCCACATAATGGTGGAGCCTCTCCACGTCCCTCCCATTAATTGTGCCAAAATAATTAATTAAAGTCATATTTAATTAATTTTTCATGTCAAAAATTGTTTTGAATTCTTTTTAATTGCATGGCATTATTATAATGTTGAGGGAGCCTTTTGATTAGATTTTCTTGGAAAATATTCTATTGGGGAGGCTCTGGAGAATTAGAAGAATAGTGTTCTTCTCTCGAAGAAGCACACCGTTCTTCAATGAAGAAGATCTCCAACAAAGAATGTGAATAACCTCTCCAAACAAGAATCCTCTTCAGATGCTCCTGACGTCAACGGAATCAACGTCCGTATTCTGTGACGCCCGACCTCTGCGACACTAATCTTCTGCGGCTCATCGACGTGAAACGTTCTTGAAATCATGGTTGGGGTTTTTGATTACTTTTTAATGGAATAAATTTAAACTCTTGTTCTTTTATGTATTCCTTGGTTTGACTTTGGACAAATGATACCAACTAATACAGAGGGCGCGGGTTGAACCAACACGGCCCAACGACCCTCCGTTGGTTATTGTTGTTTTGGCGACGAGGGCTATGTCAAGGGGGGCGTGGTGCCGTCGTACCATGCCAGAGGAGGACCAAGGAAGAAGGAGGTGGTGGCATCAGCGACCTGAGGTAATGGAGGCCACACCCCGGACACGTGCAGAAGAATCGCGGCCCACAACCGTTGGCCGCTTGACCGAAGAAGAATTGGTCGGTCTCATGACCGGCCGGCCAGGAATAACCCACCGTGTTTATCCAAGCGGGATGGAGAATAGCGGTGCCTCATGGTGCCATGCTGTGGAGAACCACGGCCCTCTTCTGTGGGCCGCTGTGGCGGGGGAAGCGGTTGGCCGCCTGCCGGTCGGGTTGAAGGAGGCTGCGAAACCTGAAGGTGTCGCGTGGGAGAATAGTGGCCCGCATGTGTGGGCTGCTCGTGCCGGAGAAGACAGGGTGGCTTCGGCCAACCGGATAAGAGAGGTGGTGCCTTTTGGCACCGCCATTTCATGAAACCAGGGGGACGCACCCCCCCCCCCACCCCTGCACCGCTCGGCCAGCTGGCCGAGTCGCTGCCATCCGTGGGTCGGGCTGCCCTTGCGCGGGCTGGGTAGCCTGCTGCTTGGCCAGGTCACACCCCGCCGGGCCAGGACATGTTCCACCAGGCTGGGCCAACCCCCCTGCCGGGTCAGACCCACCGATCCAGGTCAGGCTGACACTCCAGCCCACTGGGCTTGACGGGCGAGGCCCATTTTACTTAAACACGAATAACTCAAAGATCGCACATCCGATCGACGCGCCATCTGCAGCACTAAAATTCTTATGATCAGAAGTTCCTTCTACAATACTCAAAGTGAGTTTTGGACTAATTTGAAAAATATCTAGGTTTGCAATGATTGTAATTCTAATCGGGCCTCTAGAACGGAAAATCCAATAACTCTCAGACCGAGCGTCCGATTGACGCGTCGTCTAACGCGTTGGGTTTATTTTGACGAGATGGAACTCCTGGATACATCAACATAGGACTTCTTTATAGTTGATGTATAATACTTTGACTTGAGGAGCGGAACCATATGGAATCGAGCATGCTATGTGCGAGAACCCAAGATCTGGCTGTGACTGTGACGACTACCGTACTGGAATCGTCTGTGGGTTCGATGACGAAGACTACTGTACTGGAATCCTTTATGGGTTCGACAGCGATGAATTTTGTTCTTATATCCTGAGTGGGTCCAACAGAGTAGCTGGTATTGTATCCTATGTGGATCCGACAGCTTAGCTGGTCTAGTATCATATGTGGGTCTGACAACATAGATTATTCAGTGACTACATCTAATAATCTCTATCACTATACGAAAGATGTATACCTGTGTGAGCTGAGTCTTGACTTTCAATCATTATCATTGATGTGATTGACTTTACTTCATGTGTGTACTGGATTGTGCTCGGGCTCAAGAGCTGAATCCGAACTAAGATTGATAACTTAGGTATATGTATGGGTATATACCTAAGTAGGTTGGTTTGATACTTCATGTTTGTATATTTCCTTTATGGTTAATCCTTCGTGGATTCTGGGAGACCTTTGGGGGTATCAGGGTCCCTAATGAGTATCGTTATACTCACCCCTTCACAGTCTATGTCCACACCTCGTTTTATTGGATGCAGATGACGGACAACATTGATGGAGGTTGAGAGCGAGCTAGGACCGGACGGTACCCAGAGGTGGAACTCTTTGTGAGATGTACACGGAGAGGACGAATGGACCTAGAGTGTTGAGGAGGCCATCTGTACCCACCCTTCAGGTGTTATTTCCAGAGGACGACTTAGTAGTTGTTGTTTTACTTTACTGTAGTTGTACTAGCTTTTCAGTTGTATTGTACTTTACATTTGGGCTTGTATTTCCGGCCCCTTTCCTTTCAGCACTTTATTTTTTATACAGTATTTACTTAGTGTTTACTACTAGTTGTGTACTCTGTTGTATTTTTTTACTTATTAAATGCAATTCCTTCCCTTTTTATATGGATTTACACCTTTGGTTCTAGTCTCCAGCCCCTAGCCTATGGGAGTCGGGCTTAGGGTAGTCACGGCACGTGCCCCGAGGACGGGTCGTGACATGATTCTACCATGATAAATAAAAATGAATAAGGAAAATAATTTTTTACTTTTTCAAATGCACCAATACTACACAAAGTTCAATCATTGAATGAATTAATTCAAAAGGAGTGGTGGTCTCCAAAATCACCTCAAGGAGATTAATGGTATGAGAGGAAAATTCACGAGATTAAATAAATGACCAATCAACCATAAATCACTCTAAAAAGAAAATACCATAAGAATCATGGGGAATTAATTCCTATTTCATGACGTAAAATCCATACTTACCTGATACTAAATAATACATTACCTTGGATTAGAAATATTGTATTTACAATTTCAGGATATAAAACCATATTCACAACGTTTAAACCATTCATAACATGAATAAAATTCATGAAATCTTTTTACAATCCATTTTAGGAGGTGTATAGAATTAGTAATATTTTTACCTACCACGCTTTGAACTGAATTAGGGAAACATCCCTATAAATGTTTCATGTCGTGTAAATCATTTAAAATGTTGTAATTCCCTAAAAACATAAATAGTGTAGATTTTTTAAAAAACAACAAAATTGCTCATGTGTTATCTATTAATTTGGAGATATCCACAAATTATTTCACCCATTGGTAGGTACAATCCATTAATCCAAAGAAACATGAATCTCCAAACTTTATGTCATCTTCCCCAACAAAGTCCGTCCTTCCTTAGAAGCCCCAAAATACACCCAATCAAACAAGTAAATTAAAATAGAGAATATAAATAATGTAATGTGGATAATATTATGTTGAACATACACATATATTATATAATATATTTATTTATATGGTGTTTCATCCATAATTTTAATAGTTATTAGTGGTGTTTATTTTTTTAATATTTATTTTTCAAGGTCAGATAATGAGATTTTGAGCATAGTGTTGGGACACCACTGTCAACATCAATTATATGGTAAGATGTCCTAGTGAATTATTTATACATAAAGGTTTTTTATTGTTATGTTGTCTATCAACTATATATCTATATAGATATATTTGATATCAAAGCTATTATCACTCGAGTTTCACCAAAAAATGTTTTCGAAGAGAATATCATTCCTGGTATAATTAATTTTTTTTGGTTCTATGGGGTTGAAATTTTTCTTATTGAAAATATTTTTATTGATTTATCAATAATGTTCAAAAATATTGTAATGATCAAAGAATTATAAGACAATGTTGAGTATTTATGTTTCATAATAATCAATATTCCAAATTTTAGGCTTATAAAGGTAGGATTCACATTAAATTTTAATCATGATGATTGTCATCCACAAAATAGTATATTTTACATAAGATATAGTAGTGATGTCTATGATTCACAGTATTCGTGACGTTGACCTTGAAACCATTTTTATGATTTTAATTTTATTTATTTATTTTCCACAAATATTATAGTATATAATGAATATATGTTTTTTTATATATTCTCAAATGTGGAATAAATTTTTTTATTACTAGATATGAGTTAAATTAATATTTTATTATAATTTAAAGACTCATATATCCATTTAAAAGTAATGTGGTAGCTCATATGTGGAATAATAGTACCATATTGGATTTTTCTTAAGAAGCATTCGATGAGTAGAAAATAAGAGAATATATTTTGGTGTTTAATTTGGATTTGGATTATGTGGGTGGTGGAGGTTTCTCATTACAAATAATATCAAAATCACCTATATTCAATATAGTGTAGTATAATCAGTCGGGTGAACCTAAGGTTGAATTATATATGAAATGAATTCAATAGTGATTCACTTTATAGATGGATGGAAGGATAATATATTTTTAATTTAATGATGAACTAGTCTTGGAGTCCTATGATAATGATGATTGTGGCTATGTTTATGAAAAATTGTTCTCTATTAATATCATTTATGAAAAATAAAAACTCACGTTATAGTTTTATGGAATAAATTATTTTTTTGGGTATTGGGAAGGTGTATATATATATATATTCACGTGGTCTCCTAATTCAATAAATATAATGATGAACTATTTTTGGATAGATTAGGTAAAAAAAATAATTTTTGGGGATGATTTAAATATTTTTAGAGAATATTTTCAACACTGGTCATTAATTTATGTCAAAATGCATCAGGGATTACACCAAACTTCTCTTACTCAGTCTAGTTAGAATAGAAGAATAATTCGTATTTTGAATAATTCATAGAGATAATTATTCAAATAAGTTGGAGGATCATTGGACAAAAATATAATAATGATTTTTTATAAATATAATAATAGTTATTGATCATAAATTTTCATGGATTTATTTAATTTATAATGTTTGTGGAATTGTTAGTTACCTTTTAGCTAGACTAATGGAGATATCTAATAGATTATATTGAGGATTCCAATTATAGATTGAATGGTAAATGAGACTTCATCAATGTATTTTTTTGTATTCAAATATATGGTTTTTTTTCTATCATTAGAATTACATTGTCATGTAATGTGTTGTTAACAATACACCAATATTTAGAGTTCACTATAAACTAGTTCTGGGTGTTTAAGATTCATGAGTTATAAATTTATTGTTGTATTTTATTTATTATCATAATGAACAAGGAATTTTTTATATTAAAATGGGGTTTCATATATTTTAATTGAATGTAATTTATGTAAAATTGGAAAAATATTGAAGGGTGAGAATCATTTACATTAAGAATAATTTTTAAAGAGTACATTTATTTTTTAATATTTAATTATAAATAAATTTAATAAAAAAAGATGTTATAGGTATTTTTCTATCATACATAAGATAGTTTAAAAATTATTAGGCGTCTCATAGTTATTGATTTATGTTTTCAAGAAAAACTAAAAAATTATTACAAATAGCGTATTAGATATAGATTTTTATTTAATTAAAATAATAAATAAATTACATTATATTATATTTTTCCAAAAAAATTAATTATTCACATGGAAATGTTTTATTTTTTCCCTTTTCATGGAGATGATTTTTTATAAACTAATAAGATTATTGTTTAAAAACATTTTTTGACTTTAAAATAATATTAAATTAATTTAATATGAAGAAAAAATGTGATGTTCAAAGGGAAACATGAATGTATCAGTATTTTTGGTATATTAATACTTGTTTTGGGGGATTCTTAAGAATGAATCATGATTATTTAAGACATGTATCATTATATTTATAAAATAGAATATTTATTCAAAATATTTATTTTTAGTATATTCATGGTATTACATACTTGATTTTGATCAAATAACATGACATGGTTCGGGGTAACATGGGTTGGTTTCCAGATTTTTATAAATAATTGTATATACGATTTGAAATTTTGATGTAAAATAATCCAAATTATAGAGTAAATGTTCATATATACTATAGTGAAAGTATTCGATTTTTGAAATGTTATATATCTCATTAGTGAGTCAACATTTCCTATAAATGAATTAATTATATCATTAATGTAAATATTTTTTAAATAATAGTTTTCTTCATATTATTTTTCAATTTTTTATTTTATAATATTTAAGGCTATGTTTATTTCAATGCCATGTGATTTTAAAATAAAACCATGTTTGAAAGCATATACAATACACAAGATAGAGTAAAAACAAATCAAAAAATGTTATTATGATATTTATAAGCAGAGATTCAATTTTACCAGTATAAATAATATAATCACATTAAGGAATATATATATATATATCATTATCAACACAAATTTAATGAATAATTCATATTAAATAAGAATTAAATTTTTCTGAATTTAATTTTATACATCAAAAATCTATTTTCTTGATAATTTATATCCTTTTCTCTGTCATAGTAAAAAATATAATTAAATTTTATAATATTTTAAAAAATTATTATTAAATTAAATAAAATTTTAAATTTACCATATCAAAATTACCTTAGTCATAATTTTTTATATTTTTCTCATAATAATGATTTTCCAGAGAATAATGGAAAATAACCCTTTTTATTGGAAAATTTATTTATTTATTAAAACATTGTAAAAGCACTATTTTATTAAAAAATGGTTTAAAAGTAAAATTATTAATTTAATATTTTTTGTTGATTTAGTTATTTTTATTCAAAATTATATATTAGATAATTTCATATAAAAACATTTTTAATCATAAAGAGTCATTTTTCAAAAAAACCAATATTTTTTCATTGCATTTTATATTTAAATATTAAATAATTTTTTCCCATCAATGAAATTTAATATTGAAAAATTGATTCTATATTTTTAATTAAGAAGCCCAAATTTCATATATATATCTGTTATATTTTTTCATTATGAAGAGTGACCATTGAAAATAATTTTCATAGTTGTAAGGGAAAATTCATTAATGAAGGTCAAATTTAATGTGATTGGGAAATAAAAATCAACAGAAATTTGTGTCTCAATTTTTGTTTATGATTCAATTTAAACCATAATCATACAATCATCAAAAAAATGATCTTTAGATTCAATTTCACTTTTATGTTTACCATTATAAAATATAAATGGGAGATTAAGATAAAAATAACAATTTTCCTCTTTTAATATGTATAAAAACTTATGATTTAGATATATAAAACATATATCTTGTTTTAAATATAAATTTAATAGATAAATTACTTATTTCATATTAATTAATTTCAAATTGTAATAATAAAATAATTACCCTAAATTTATACACATTGGTGACACAATATTTGTTAAATTAATATAAAAATATAACAATATATTATAAAAAAACCAATATAATTTTAATGAATAATTCAATTGCCAGATTTTTTTAGATATATATAAAAATATATTCATTTTTGGAATTATAATATTTGAGTTCCCACTTGTCCTAGATGTATTGAAATTACAATTTGTTGAATATTTTCAAAAAAGGACATTATTTATATTTTATAATACATAATATTCTAGAAAATGATTTAATTTTTTTTAATAATATCATATTCAAAAACATTAATGTTATATAAAGATAAAATCAACCATGTACCATTTATGGATTTTTTTCATTTTATAGTAAAATTATTGGCCCTTATAGGGTAGAAATAATTTATATTGTAGTAAAATTCACAAGGATAAAAAGATATTAAAAATAAAATATACGTGAAAAATTACCAAAATATGTACAAATTTAATTGTATGATATTTTTTAGATTAATCCACATTTTATATTAAAATCATATATATTTTGGTCTCTTAGGATTTGAAATTTATTCTATAATAATTTAATAATTTACAAAATTCCTAAAGTGCCTCTACCCTCACATTTGAAAGGAATCCTCTTCTCCTATTTTATTCAAAAATAGAAAAATTCAGACCAATAACTACATAAAAACCTTCCATATATCCCATCACACATCTTTGAGTCCTTGTTTTGATACTGAATTCAATCTAGTAAGGTGTTAAGTATAATTCTAAAGTTTTTGTCTGTAAAATACCTATTGTTCTAAATTAGGCATCTATTTATTTCATCTTCTAACTCCGTGAAATATTAATGAACCATTCCAAAAAATTAAATCATTATTTCATATATATTATGATTTTATTATGTTAATATAATAACAAACATCAATCTCATATTCAATCGAAATTGAAATAAATAATTATTCGTGTGTACGATTAACTACCTCCTCTTGAACTGATGAAATTCATTTTCCTTCAACACATAGCATGGATAGTTATAATGATTGATTATATATATATATATGAAATTAATGAAATATTTATCATTCTAGAAATGAAATATATCATAGATTTTCTAACCATACCATTCATTTGAAAAAAAATACACTATTTTCACATATGTGTGGACTACCACACCCACAAAAAAATATGATCTATTATTCACCACCTCATCATATAACAAAGAATATATATTTTTATTTAAATTAATAATATGGTATTTAAATATATAGTTCTATTTCAAGAAATAATAAATAATAGTTTCCCTGTTTTTCATCAAAATGGTTGATAAATGTAAAATGCAACTAATCCGTACGGACAACCTACCATATCCATGATTGAAACATTTTTCATTTATCATATACTTATTTATTAAATTCTATTAAATGTTTAATTTATGTGATAAAATGATTATTATTTCCTGATTATTATTTTTGAGATGATGAAATAATGAACTCTTTAAACATTTTAGGGGTATCGAGATCATTTTGGACATATGAGTATAATATCGACAAAAAATCTAACATGAACATCATTGAGTAAAAATTGGATAAATCAAGGTAATAAATAAAATAAATAGAATAATGAACCTAAAAATGATTCTCTATATAGTAAATAATTAGAATCAGTTCTTTATTTTGGAGGATAATGAACTTATGTGACATGTTAGAACTAACGTAATAAATTTCATCACATTTTACATTCATCGATGCATATTTTATTATTATTAAAATAATTTTTTATATGGTGTATCTGATGTAAATTTACAAGATATATCATGATCACTTCATATGTCATGTTAATTTTTTATTTAATTGAAATTATTTCATTCTTTGGGATTCTACCCAAATGCTACCAAAATGTAAGGGGTTTCAAAACCAAATTTTTATTAACTGTGTTATACAAATACATCATAGACTATGTTATGCAATGATACTATGTGAAATGAAATTTTATATTTTTAATTTTTTTGGTCTTTTTTCCTATATTTATATTTGTTATATTCAATCCATTCATTCATTAAATTCTCAATATAGTCATATGATTTGTGTAAGGGAGTTAATCGAAATTTTCACTCCATTGAGATTAATTCAACATTATATAGCAATTTAGTTTTATGTGGTTTATATACTACCTTTTTTTGGTATTTGAAATGAATATATAAATATTCAAGAATATTAATGATTAAATTAATATTACTCTTTCAAGTGTAATGTTCAATAGAAAATATAATTCTTATTATACTTCTTATGGGATTATATTTTTCTTCCACATCTATTTTTATATAAAATTACTTTTAAAAAGCCTATTTATTTATCAAATTATTAGAAATGAATTTTTATGTTATTCATGACGTTTTATATGGTTTTAAGGTAATTTTCATAATATTAATCTAAAAAATTTTCATAATTTTTTTTTAAAAAATTCCAAATGAGCCTTTTCTTTTAACTTATTTGGGATTAAATGAGTCTTCTACCACTATAACTATATTACAAACAATATATTATTCTATGAGTTTTTTATGGGGTGAAAAATTAAAATATCTAATGAAAACAAATTTCAAATTTTTTTTTTCAATTTTCAATAATTAAGTAAAATAAAAAATTCCACTACCAAAAATAAACTTTTTGATGATCATCTATCATCTCTTGATTAATCTAATAGACATTGTCAATATCATGAAACATTCAATTTCATAAGATCATTTGACATTGCATATCCATTGATTATACATCATAAATATCAATATTTCCTAGTCTACATAAAATTTCTAGATAAGGTATCTTACATTGAATGTAATTTGATTGGCAAATGAAATATTAATATTACATATTATATACTAGATACTAGTATTTGAATATAAGTAATTATATTTTTCAATTAAATTGATCATTTTATATATAATTAATGACATGGACATGGAATTTTAGTTGGGGTTAAATATATATATCCCTTGATAAATTGAATGGTCTCATGGGAAAAATTACTTTTCAAATTAAATGGGTCATTACCCATAATTTTAAACTATCCTATCGAAAGTTCTTGATGGTATAGATATTGTGATTTCTTAGATAATGGAATCAAATAATACTCATTTCCTTCTTTTATACTTAAAAATTATTATCAATGAGATTAAATCATTGTTATTATCCATGGATTCATTCATTACATGTATTATTGATTAAATTAAATGAAATTTCAATTATTTACAATAACATTCCAATTATGGTTTACATACTTGTAATAACATCCACTATACATTACCCTTAATTAGTTGTATCATATTAGAATTTAATAATGTGGCCACTCACTCTAGTTTACTATGGTATCGTATATTACAAAAAAGGATGAGATAAATCATTATAAAAGGAATATGGTCATCCCACCATACAAAATATTTCATTCTGATTTCAAAACAATGACTGTGTCATATATGATAAAAAAATTCACTATGGACTAGATTTGTATAATGATATATTGAAAAATATAAATATTATTTTATTATTTTTACTTTTACTACTTTATCATTTCTCATATTTCATTTGGTTCAGATATTTATATTTTCGAGTAAAAAAAGTGTTTTGATTGACAATTTTTGAAAATGATTGATTGGGAACTGATTACCCTCCTCCCTATACCCCTAATTCCTAACCTAATCCCAATTCCCCATATATCCATATATCATATAAACTTGTATTAGAGAAAATTTTAACTCTCAAGAGTCTCATTTTTGGTTCAATATTTTTTAAATCGCATTCAATTTAATTCTTTTTATGTATTTTTTGATTTTAGACAGTAAAAATGAGAATAATTATGATCAATAGAACTATATTTCATCAGTATAAGTATAGTTATATTCCATAAATTACATCAATGGGATTTTATTTACTTATAATCACAATAAATTGATTTACACCACCTAAACAAAGTACATTTTTATTTGTTAATTGTTAGATTAAATAATTTTTTAGATGATAGGCCTATCAATTCATTACTATCCTATTTCATTAATAAATAACTAATAGAGGTTATGGATTAAAACACTATTAAGCCTATGTAGTATAAACTAATTGGTATACTTAATGTTCATAAAAAGGATAAAGAGTTTTCAATACAATTTTATCAATATGAATTTTAGCATATCCATAGAGTTGAAGGTAAATCATTTGATGAATAATTTATATTCCTAAAATAATTTTTAAACATAATAAATATATTTAAAGAAATGGTGAATGTGTCAAATTTTGTGAAAAAATTAATCAAAATTTAACTATATATAATTGATGTGGTGGATATACAACATAAAGATAAATATTTGGATTATATAATAATTAAAATGAAAAATAAAATTCTGATTACTTATGAGGTGTGAAACTCTATGGTACTGAGGAATATATGAATAATAAAGAAAAAAAATACAATTTCGATCATTTATATAGAAAAACATACACATCACACATATAAATTTCATATTATTTTATAAATATTCACTATCTATCATTATTATCCTAGAATGAGCCATAATTTTTTATATTCATTAGAAAAATAGATACATCAATGTATAATTAAATATATATATATATATATATAATATCAAACTAATTTCATTATAACTACTTCCCTTCATAGATATATTATAGATATTATCATTCCTCATATCCTAGAGAAAGGTAATATAAATAATAGATATCACGAAATATCAGTATGGGTAATAAATGGATATATCAGTCAACAATGATGTTTAGTTATAAATTGAGCATACATTTATGATAATATGAACAAATCACTTAAAAAAAACGTGTCAATTCATTGATCAAAATCATCTATCATGGGAAAATTCATGGTAGTTTATCAGACATGAATCATAATAGAATAAGATTAAATCATATATCATAAAATTTCATTGTGATAATTTAATTACATAAAAGAGTGTAACATATAGTTTTACAATAATTATAATTAAAATATTTTATAAATGGTTCCCATCAAGGCAATCATATCATGTTATTATTAGGCTAACCAATCATGTATCTAATTTCATCTAGGTATATCCTCTTGTGTACCCTTGTTTTTTCTAGGATAACATCCCAAATAACTTTATAAAACATTAATCATTAATACTTATCTGATTCATTAGAATGATATAATAGACCTACCCATCACACAATCACTATCAATCTATATATATTCCCCAAGATCCTGAAAACATTGGTTATTTCATCATAGCATACCCTAGGAAATAGAAAACTGTTTTAATAAATAATTCATCATTATAATAAAAAAACATATATGAAAAAATATGGATAATATCAATGTATCATGTATTAATTTAATTATAAGTAATATAAAATGATGTTATCAATGAAAAAAAATTCCTTGAAAAGATTACTATGATATTTCTTATTGAAAATAATGTATTTATTTTTTAAATTAGTTATAAAAATTCTAAAAACAATTTTTGTAATAATAAAAAAATATTTTCATTAAAAACTAACATGTTAATTTTAAAATTAATCATTAAATAATAGTGCATTCATGAATATGGGAAACGTTGTTCTTGCCGTAAACTTTAAAACAGAGATGTCTTTCACACCTTTCGTAAAAAGAAAATTATTTATAAAATGACAAGTAGATTCATATTAAAAATATTTAATATATTGTTAAACATGGGTAAAAATGGATTTAAGAAATATTTTTATAATATTAGAATAATATTCAAAAAATTAAACAAATATATGAACATGGATGAAAAATATTTATGAAAAATATAAAAAACGGTTGGTTTTCATTGAAGATATTTTTTAACATATTTGAGTGAATTAATAAATGAAAATGAAATTAATTTACATTATTTTTAA
This sequence comes from Viscum album, assembly GCA_963277665.1. Classification (NCBI taxonomy): domain Eukaryota; kingdom Viridiplantae; phylum Streptophyta; class Magnoliopsida; order Santalales; family Viscaceae; genus Viscum; species Viscum album. The sequence continues at coordinate 1,188,278,966 of OY728122.1, forward strand.
ATTTTAATATGGGAAAAAATATAAATTAAAAATTGGGAGATAAATAAAATAATTTCATTATTATATATTTAAGAATAAACAATCTCATTAAAAACTGACTTCGTAATTTAAAACCATTACCTAGAGATTGGTTTTATTCATATCTGATATAACCTAAAATATAATAAATTAATGTAATTATTATTTAGAAACACAACCATATTCAAAATTATAGATTTTTTCTTGTTTTATTTATAACTTCTCATCACCCAAACATTAACAATTGTTTTTTAAAATCATGGTTACTAGGGATACTTGTTTCTTTTTACATATGTATTTTGATTCATATGTTATGGTCCATGAATCATGATAGTATTTCTAACACATCCTAAAATAATATAATAAAATAATATATATATTTATATAGGAAAATACATAAATGTTATTGATAGAAATTTGGATTAAATAGTATATAGGGATGGTAGTATGTATGTACTCCATCATGCTGTTTAAATTTCTTAAAAAAGGAGAGATGGTGAAATAATATTTTATAATTATTGAATGATAATAATATGATAAACTTCATATATATTTATTAAATTCAACATTATATCTAATAATTTTAATTATTTATTCAACTTTAATCTTATCTGTATATGGAGTATGCAGTCCACACATTTGTACGAGTGTTACTTTCATTTTTCCATTTGTAGAGAAGAGGTGAAAATGGTTCTTAAATTTGTAGTATAAAAAAATTTCATATTTATTGTACTGTATTATTCGTCTTATGAATGAAAAATAGGATTATACAAGGTTTAATAGCATGTATATTTGAAATAAATTGGTTAATAATTGTTCAACTTCTTTGAGAGACATTATTTTGTGTACACCTTCTCCATTGAAAAATTAGTCCTATGAGAATATCATGGGATCTAGAATAAATATAAAAATTATAGGAATTTTGTTTATTGTAATTTTATGGCTTCTATTACACAAAAATGTTTACTAACAGATGATAATATGTGTTCTTCTATACAATAGGTATTGACATACATGTAATTACTAAAAAGATTCAAAAAATATAATGTATTTATAAGAAAATAGTAAAAAAAAATTAGACTTATATTTTAGGGAATGATATTATATTGTTGAAATATATTAATAAAATAATAATTATACATGTTTTTTATAATTTATGTCTTTATATCATCATTTAACACCCCATGTTAAGCCATTTCTAACCCAAACCATGGTAACAAATTTCTACTATATTTACAAATAATTATGAAAAAAATAATGTTCCTTAATTTTGAAATTTACGAAAACTAATTCAAAATATGGAATAAATTTTATTAAATTTTTTTAATTTATTGGAAAAATTATTTTCTAGATAAACAAAAAAAATATGACAAAAACTCAGTTTTTGTAAAGTTAATATTTAAGCATAAAACTAAACATACATTTATTTTGTTACACATAAAAACTAAAAAAATGTAACTAAATATTTTTTATAAGATATATAACCTATAAATGTCATTAAAACAATTAATAAATAATGAATGATTTAACTTAATACAATAATAACACTTTTTACATGTAGAAACAATTTTCTTAAAAATATAATGTTTTCACATTTACATGATTATATCATCATTCATATATTTTGGAAACTATTTTATGGATGATTATTCATTTATATATATTAAATATTAATATATTGTATTTTAATAAATTTTAATGATTTCCATATTTATATTTTCTAGATTAAAATTGAAAACAAGTAAAAAATGAATTTCTTTAAAATAAATGGGTCTTGTAATAATTTTATTATTTTAATAAAATTGAGTTATTTTCCAAAAACATTTATCATTATAAAAATACATCACAATTTTCATATTAATATTCATAATAGAAAATAAAATGCATTGGATATAAAATTTTACTATATCACATGTTTTTATTCCTTAGTGTTTTATGTAAAAAGGTTATCTAATAACACATGTTTATTTCCAAGGTAATGCATTAAAAATATTGGGGTGTCACATTATACAAAAAATAAAATGATTTTTTCACATGATATTTTTTCACTATGATATAGATAAATAAGTAAATATATTCTTCATCAGATCCTCGGTTTTCTATATAGCTTATTTAAAGTATTTATTCTACTTGATAACTATAACCTTGTCAGTAATTTTCTTATATTAGAGTTAATAACTGTGATCTAATATTTATAAAAGTTGATAATCAAAGAAAATATCATTATGCATTGGTAAACCCATTTAGTTTAGTTTATGTGAAGGTTTTTGTATATACTTCTCAAAATAAATACATGGAAGGCCTTGTGATATTCATATAGTTTCTATAGGATCACTGAGAACTAATCTATATTCCATACATGATGAATAATATTGAAGGGTAAAACATACCTAGGGAACAACATTACCTTATTTCAAAATCTCAAAATATTATTATTGTGTAATTTCATATCAATTCCTTTTCACTAGTATTAAACTCCATAAATTACTGGTTATATCCTATATAACACATATATCAACTATTATTTGTTAATAATGATATTCTATATGACTATATAGTTCACTACCATTTCATTATATTTCTTGAGACATAATATATTTATTCCTAAAACTATATATATTATTTTGGATTCATATTATTATTTAAATATATGGATTCATTAGGATCAATTTTTAAAAGTTTTTAAAAGCTATTTTAATAAGATATTTCGATAAGAGGGAGGTGTTGATTCCAACCACAATGGGAATCTAGACTACAATATCATAGAATATCAACCATTGTTTAAATGGTCCCCTCAAACAAACCATATATATATATTTGATATGAAGCACTAAAAACACCAATATATCAAGAGATTGCAGAGGACTTCTATAGAACATAGACATAAACCACAACAATGGTTAAATAATAAATAATCTGGTATACAATGAAACCTTAAGACAAACTTAATGTTGATATATGAAATATAATCAAGAAGGAAATATTTTTTGGTAGAAATGAAATGTTATGAATTTTGAAGCTATATGACTAAGGGAAATATAGTATTATGTAATTTGGATGTTATGGGGGTGTCCAACAGTGAAATATATAGTGTTGCTTTCATATTTTGATTCTATTTTGGTTAATGGATGTAGAATACACTAATATATTTTCCCAAAAAACGTTTCTGATATAAAAAGGACTATGATACGTGTTAATAAACATCTCTTTTCATATTATCCCTTCATAAATGATTTTTTAGATAACTATACACTATCTCACTTCTTGGGTTAACATTGAATAGTAATTTATTATCTTTTTCCAATAGTAACTTCCTCGTATTAAGTATTCACAGGACAAATAATCGGTTATGATAACTTATCATTTGATTACAATCATTACCAAACTCATAAAAATTTCTCGCCATATTTTATATCACTAAATAATTCTTATACACCTCTTTTACCATTACAAATATTTTTATTCGAAAAATAACGTGAAAAATATAGTATTTCTCACATATATTTATCATTTCTTGGTTTATCCATTATAATTATAGAAAATTTTTATATTTTTTGTTCCTTATGATATATAAGCTAGAATGATCCATTTGAATAGTAGAATCATCAAACTTGATTACTTTCTAAGGGTGGTGATGTATTGAGATTTCAAAATCATTAATCAAATCCAACCATCTTCTCTAATGTATATTAAACTATATCTAAGTGAATATATATTTTAAAATATTATGATAAGAATATATTTTACACATATATCTACAAAGATAATGACCAAAAATTGTTAATCTAATTATTAACATGATAAATCAAGGTCATGGTTCTGGTAATTTTTCTCAAGAAACTTTAATCAGAAAGAGGAAAAATCTATCTATATATAATTCTATAGTAGAACACCCAATACCCCATTTTGATGAATCAATTTATATGACATACCCTTCAATACTATAGGGTAGTTTGATAATAATTGTAGTGGGAAAACCTCATTTATTTTTCCAGGAAATTTTCTTCACATTTATAATTAAAATTTAACATGACTCCCAACTAAGTTAACATGTGTATTAGATTAGATAGACTTGATAAATTCATCACAAATAATCAATAACATCCATCTATTTTAACTAAAACTATGGATCTCAATCATTGTGGTTGGTATGGGATAATGTTATAAAATGTTAATCATTGAATGATCAACTATTGGACCCACCATTGAAATTATATTAAACAAAATGAAACTCTCTATAGCCGAAATTTAATCATAGTAATGTTTTATGATATATTATGCATCCTTTGGGTATTCAGTATGATCACCAACAAATAATCATTTCCATACACACATTTTTAATACATTATAATACCAAATTTTAATTCTATCAAAAATGATCATTGTAATCCCTAAAGAATCTAATAATTAAATCCATGATGATATTAGGGGAGTAATAATAGCCAAATAACATCACTATAAATTCTTCATATAGATTCCTCTTAAGAAGGTTACCTAGAATTTTTATAAACATTTCACCCCCAATAGAAATTCTCTAGATATAATATCAATCATATAAAAATTATTTACTCAAAACTAATAAAAACCCCTCAATATGGGGAACAGGATAAACATTCATTTTATTCATCTTGGGATGTTCATGATAATCAATATATACATTCATTTATCCATCAATTTTCATAAAATAAATTCATTTGTTTCATGTTCAAACACATGAAATAATCAATCCCCCATCATGATTCTTCAAGAGTATTGTTCTCTATTAATGTAAGTCAATAATTTCATTTCATTAGGATTCATCAATATTGTAATTTCAAATATATGAGTTTGATTGGAAATGAAAATTCATGTTTCATTGTATGATTTGTAATCTCATCCTCAAATCCATAAACAATATCACATAAAATATTCATATCATTTATGATGATTTTATCCCAAGATAAATGTGATAAATATCCCATATTAATAGGAATCTAGACCTACAAAAGGAGTTTTATTTAAATTTTGACTTTATATTTTCCCTCGAATTGATAAAAGATCATTAGATGGGTTTGAATATCAATTATTACATTCCTTAATAGGAAGTTGATATAGACTCTATATAATGAAATACAATTAATGATGAAAATACTATCAAATTTAACAAGAGGGAGAAGAAATATATTTATAGGAATAACATTTCCACAATCATTTATCGGAGAGGAATCAGATACATATGATGAGATCATCATATAATTAGGAAAATTAAAATACCAATTATGTATCTAATCACTGAGTTGGTAATTTTATACCCTTGGTAAATTCCTAAAAAGAAAATGACTCGGTGGAACAAGAATCTAGTAAGACATTTAAAGTTCTATAATAGATTTTATGTGCACCCTGCAACACTTCATTGTCATACCCCATATTATAAATTGTGATCAAATAAGTTATACCTTTTTTATATACTTAATATGTTACAAACATTAGCCCCTATCATTTTCCCATAAACTCAATGAATTTATAGAATAATAAAAATACTCCTTGTATTAGAGACACTAGAGTCTATGTGGTGAATTATATGGATATTTCACTCTATTTAACTCAATAAATAACTTTTTCTCATTACTTCAGTATTTCACTACCGTGGGAACTTAGTTCTAACTCAAAATGTACTTACTAGTCCCTTAAAAATAATATCCAGCAATTTTTATTTGAAACATGTAGCATAATATAATAATCATCTTTTCCCTCCATGGCTTTAATTTTATGAATGTCTATTGATTTATATCATTTTTAATAATTTTTATAAGGATATTAAATGTATCAAAGTTAATTTCTACCTTGGGAGGACATCTAATTTCTTTATCTTAGATAACGATGTTTCTTATGCTAAAAAAATATAGAGTCTTGGTCTAAATACACTAAATAATCAATTAATCTTGATTTTTCCTTGGGTTATCAAACTAAAATTGTGACTCAAAAGTCTGGTATGATTAGTTTAATAGGTACTAATGGATTCCTCATCCTTCAATTGTACTTCAAGGTTCTCATTATTTATTTTCATAAATAGAATATAATAAATTTTCATATTGAAATGTAACTTACTAAAATCATATTAATCCATATATTCAATTTCATAATGTTACCTCATGTTCTATACAAGTGTCCATTATTGATCTGTTTCACCTTCCAAAGGATAATCAACCAGTAAAATTTTTTCAATAAATAAACATTGGTGTAAGGACAATATCTTTTTAGTGTAACTGATCCATTTCATATTAATTAGTGCATTAGTAGACCCACTAAAATAACCCGAATGTTTCCTCATGAAATACAGAAAAGAACACTATTCCATTATTTTTTCATTCACAATATGAACTAGATTCATGGATTAATAATATTTTGTATTCATAGAAATGATATTTATCATTATATATATATTATAAAATTTAGTTTCTATAATGTAAAATCATTATATTCTCTATCACATTCTTCATTATCATGGTTCTTTCTAGTTCCATCCCTTTAATAAAATAAATATTATTATGCTGATAAAAAATAATCATAGTGACAAACCATATATTCTTGATAATCATAAATATGATTTACAACTAATGGAACCTTCATTTCAGTCTATGACTCTTTATGTATAACTTCGTCCATCAATGGATATCATTTATTGAATTCAGTTATAGTGGTATATAAATAGAATATGAATTAACACTAAATTTATTATGTGTGTTTCAAGAAAGGTATGTTGTCTTAGACTGATTATTTATGTATTAGTGATGATCATGATAAAACAAAATCATCCCCATTCATAGTTTTTCCCCTATGTTCATCATTCTTATAACCATATCCACATTCCAAGATCAAGACATTGATGTATATTATTTTAAAATGAAACATATTTATATATCCTAATTTTGGATATTCTACTACACATATCCTAATACTAAGGGTTCTCACTAATGTTTTCTCATTAAAGTTTCAAAAATAAAAAAACCATTCTATGATACTAACTAAGGAGGACCACTCATTTCACATATAAATATTACATTTTATTAGATTAACTCTAGATATCTATCATTAGGATCCATTATAAAAATTTAATTATTAAATATATTTCGAAACATTGTTACATTAACACAGTCATACATAAAATTTCTCTATAAATTTTAATTAATTTATTCACAAAAATTAATTTTTTTAGAAATATCAAAATAATTCCCATTGTTTATATAATTTGGAAGATTAAACATAATTAATATTGATCTTAGATACATAGTAAGTGTAAAAAAGGATGATATGTTACTAGCACAATAGTTTTTATAAAAAAATATTTTATTCCAAATAAACATTAAAAAATTATTTTTTATAGATTTATATTAACTATAAAAATATTACATAAGTTTTCAAAGATAAAGGAAATAGATTTATTCGTACTAAATTTTTCTTCATTAATTATTTGATTTTACATAAAAATTAAAATTTATAATCTATAGAACTTAAATTGTAAAAATATGATATAAATATTTATTTCATAAGGATAAATCTATCTTATATTTAATTTTCATATATTTCTATAATAATTAAATTATTTTAAATAGTTGACAATATTGGTTTTTTAAAAAATCATTTTTTTACAAGTATTCACATTGTATATTTTTTCTATTCATTTTAAAATTTAATTCTTTAAATTTAATTTAAAAATCCAACAAATACCATATAAATATTAATTGTATATGAATTTGGTATTAAAAAAAATTATATATAAAATGAACTTTTTTTAAAAAATAGTTTTCCTATTTTTTGCATGTTTCATTCAAAACAATTCCCAAATAATGAAATGGGATTTGATAAAATGAAATAAAAATATGGATTCATAATATAAAATATTTTTAATTTGACCACATTCATGTTTTGATATTATAAGTAGTGATATTAGTAAAAAGTCAGTTTCCACTATATTTGTTGAAATGTGCTTAGAGGGTTAAAACTAAAATGTTAAGGGTTAAATGTCCTAAAAAAATTTATATATAAATTTTATGTTTCTATTTAGACTCGATATGATCTCATAATTAGGGGATATTGATTTTTTGCCTAGTTTCCATTTCCAATAAATTATTATATATAATTTATTTGAAATTTTCAATGTGTGTCCTCTCCCTCACTTATAAAAGAAAACCCCATATAATGTACTCTCTACACATAAAGAGATACATATCTATACCTTGACTATAAATAATACATTACTAAGATCCTAATCAATTTTATAGATTACATTTTCTGATTATAATTCCATCATTGGATTCCTCTAGGTATAAAACTTAGGAGGTTCTCTGAATTAGAGGTACATTTCTTAATTGAGTGTTAATTTTTATTCTTATTTCAACTCCATCAAAGACATAATTCACATTTCAATATAATAACATGATTATATCAAATTTAATTTAATATTATAAATATTTTCTATCACCATTAAACATCATATTAACTATATAATAAAAAATAAAAACATCACTCAAGTATATGAGTTGATTACCACCTCATGAAAAAATTTATTATATATTCCTCCATTGAAAATTATTGATGATAATAATATTATATTTATATGAAATATTATTATTTATTTGTTGTAAATTTAGTTCATTGATAAAAAAACATTATCTCTATTTCATTAACATCCATTAAAAAATAATGTTATTTTACATGTGTTCCTAGGAACAACCAATTCACAAATTGATGTATTTTATTTTTCATTACCTGTATCCATGTATTTTATATATTAGTGGATTTAAATAAATAAAATGATATTTATTTGTATTTTTTATTTTATAAATTTAATATAATAGTTAACGTATTCCTATATAATTCATCCAAAAAAGGAAATATTACACATGCATATGTATGGGCTACAATCGCTATATGGTAAGGTAATTGATTTTTTCATAACCAAAATACATTATTGATTAGTAAAATTTAATAAATATATAATAATTTTTTTATTAAAAGATTTTTATTGTGAAATTTTTTTAATAGTGATACATTTGGATGTAGTCAACCTACCAGATCCATTTTTAACTTTTAATAAAAAATTTCTAAAAATATATGAAGTAAAGATAATTAGTTATTCAATTAAAAAGAATTATGTTTTCAGTGAAATAAAATGAAGAATGAACATGAAAAACATTATTAAAAATTTAATTAACAAACCATTGTTTTTTATTCTTCAATATAAAATATATAATAGACAACTTGGACTCAATGTTGGGGAACATTTACCTTAAAAGCACATTTTAAATTATTTACTGATTAATTATATAAACGATTTTCCTCACTGTATATATTAATAAAATTTTATTACGTAAATATTTATATTGTTATAAATAAATTATACTATAATATTTATTTATATTTTTAAAATATTTTTATTTTTTTCAAAAGGATTATTTTTAAATATTTTATCGAGAGTCTTCCAAGATTCCTTATAAAAATGTAAAAATTAATTCTAAATTTTAACCAATATAATGTCAATAGATATTCCTACAAATATATTTATTATTTTATGTTTATATTCCCTTATTGTAATCCATGTTTCCTAATAAGGAAAAACCTTCCTCACATTGTTTTAGATATTCTAATTTTGAAAATGATATCAAAAAGGAATATGATTTATCAATATCCCATATCATTTAAAAATTTGTTCAAAAGTATATAGTTATAAGATTAATTGTGTTAATAAAACATTTTACATTTTTTTAGTTTATATTCCTTGGAAATTTTTATGACAAAGGCTAAGACTGATATAGTTCTCCAGTGCATTATGTAAAAAATGTGTTCTCTAGAAAATTATTACAAAGATAACAATGAATGTTATTCCATTTTAATGTTTTTTGTAATTGGTTTATGAAAATGATTTCCCAAGGGATATACATAGTATTTAAATTCATTCTAATAAATTTCAATCTATATACTTTGAATGCATATGTTATGATAAAAAAATTGCGTTTAATGGAATGATTGTTCACTTTAAGTGTAAAAAATTATCTTTTTAATATAATTTTTTTCAATGTTTCTCATATTTTCTAATAAGCTACATGATTATAATTTGGAAATTATATTTTATTATAATTTATTTTATATAAATCATTGTAAGGGAAATATGATTTCATGTGTTTGTAAATGATTATTTTAGCACCATGTTAATTATTTTAAGGAAAAACTCTCCTACGTGATCTCATGGATTTAAAATGGACCAATGGGTTAATTTCATTATTTTTATATGTTCTTTGTTGAATTTCAATTCCACAGACAACATTATAACATTATTTATGAATAATTTAAGCATAATTATAAAAAAATATTATGTAATTTTGAAAAATGATAATATTTATCATTAATATAGAATGTGTATCATTTTAATATTATTAAATTATGGGAAAAAAGGGATAAAAAGGAGAAGTGTTTAAATTTTATTGTATGTGAATGTATTGAATGAGTTATGGCCAGCTTCTCTAAAACTCTAACCTACAAATTTTCTTAATGAATAAAAAACCCTATCTTTAAAACTCAAAAGTATTTTTAATAAAGATCATGTCCTTATTGTTTCTATAAGTGAAGGGTTTATATAATATTAGAGGTTATGGTTATGTAATTAGGTACCCATATAATAGAATACTTTATGGTTATAAAAATATATAATTTGACTATTTCTATATAGATTCATCTAATTATGGTTTTTTATAGTGGTTTTCAATATAGTAAAGAGGTTAGATGATTTATATTGGAATTACAAGGAAAATAACCCTCCAAATCAATTTTCATTAATATTGTTATATTCAATATAGTAGTTTGATATTGTTTTGGATCGGTTTAGGCCTTATATAAGTAGTAATGGTATCAATAAAACACATTCATGAATTCAACGGATCATTTAAACATATGATATATAAAGTATGCATAAAATTATTATGGAATGTGTTTAATGTTAATTTTAGTTCTAAACCAAAATATGTAATTTTTATTACTAATTTCTTTCACTGTGAAGAAGATCTGTTTTGGTAAGCAGTTTAGAAAATAAGATAAAGAGAATAAATTAAGACCATCATATATAATTGATTAATTAACATTATGTTTAAGAATAATTATCCTTATATTGTTCGATATGGAATTGAAATGAAATTCAATTAATGAAGATAGAGGAGGAAGATTCAGTAGTCATGTACAATATAAAACTCACTATATTTTAATGTTATAATCTATATTATATTCTATAATTTGATAGTAAAATTAATGTAATTAAGAAATCTTCATTGATGAAGACTTATTATAAAAAATATATATTTATTTATTGTGATATGTGTGTAGAAAATAAAACTAGGTAATGGATTTTATTCACTGGAAGGTGTTTATCATGTGTAATGTATGGACATGTGACTTGAAACATTAATGATATGGACAATAGTAGTGATAAAAAATTATATGTATGAAGTAATTTTTTTAACACTAATGAAATATGTAATGATGGGAGTACATGTTTTAAGATAAAAAATAAAGGATGGATGTCTTAAAGATCACCTGAATAATGGTTTACTTAAATACATAATGTCCACATTGATAGATGTTTGAATATCATGTTATGTGGTGTACGATAAAATACATATTTAGTTAGATTATTTCAATGTATTTTTCATTAAATTCCACACATATATTCATTTTGGAGAAATATTTGGGTAAATTAAGAACTTTCTACTTAATAAATTATGTTTTATAATTTTATAAAAACATGTGGGTGTCATATTATGAAAATATAAAAATATAAAAATATTCATTTTATCTTTTTATTTAATGGATTTAAAAGAATCTATTATTTTTTTGACCCTAATAGAGTTTTTAATCGTGTTTTGGGTTGTATTTTTCTTTATCATTAAATAATATATTGTAGAACTAAATTGGAATTTTTTTGAATGACAATTATTTTATAAAAATGATTGAATCCATACATTTCATAGCATATATAAAAGATTTGAAATCAATTAAATATGGATAAGGTTGTTATATATTATTTAGAAGAATTAATCTATTTAAAATAGAGATATTCTAATAATAAATGAAAAACTATATTTTGTCCAATTTTCTTTTCCTGTATTATACATGATCAGAATTTTGAATTTACAATTAATTTACTCACAGATGTGAAGGCAATTTCAATACATCTATAAATAGTTTTTCAATATTGAATTTTGTAATTACAAAACTATTTACAAGTGTTTCATAAAAACGTTCCATATATTACTTTTGAAAAGGGTAATCTTATTTTTTTAATAATAATATTCATTTCATGAGTTATTGAATTTAATATAGAGATTTCAATACATATCTCTTAATAATATGCATCTATTTAATCACTAAGATTTTTTTTGATCATATCCATTGATATTTTTTTATCAATTGATCTCAGGTTTTGGTGGCATCAACTAAAGGTAATGGAGGATTAAATTTTTAAGACAAAATTATGTAATATGTATGAGAATTATGAGTTTTTTTTAAAATGCCATTATGGTTTATAAATGATCCAACTATGGTTATAAACCCTATGAATAAGAGATTAACTATGCTTATTGATAAATTGGTTGTTGTCTTAATTTTTTATATATTTTTATATTTAATATTTTATTAAAATCATGAGAAAAACATAAGTATTTTCCTTTAAATATTTAATGAAAATATGTAATATAGAAAATTTAATAAATATGGATTCCATTTCAGACTGATTTCATTCCATGTATATATTTTAAATAATTATTTAATAACATTTTATTTATCTAGAAAATGTTTTTAATGAGTTAACAAAACCATTAAGTATCACATTGATTCAATGGTTTCTTAGACTAGAGGGTTATTAAAGAAAATTTATTGACAATTGTTCTCGGCTATCTATTTCACTATATAAGATAACTCACAATGGATTTAAATTCATCAGGATAAAAACATTTATAGAATTTCTTTTGGAAATTATATAAAGAATATTTGATGTCCATGTTTTGTCTCTACCACCCATATGTGGTTAGATTATTATATATAGTGGGGCTTCCTTAAAGGGACGCAATTGTTTTATAATATAAAATTATTAGGTTGTATTTTATTATTCACATAAAATGAAATATGCTTAAAAAAATAATCATACACATTATATTTCACTAGATGTTTGGGTCATTATTTATGTACCTGGTATTTTATGAAATAATTTTTTTAAATATATTAAATTTTTTTGATATCAATTGATACAGGAAACATCATGTTTTAACAAACCGTGATATATTATTAATAATATAAATTAAAAAGTTCATTATAATGTATTTATTATGAATGGTCAAATAAATAGTAATAAAAGATATTGATAAATAATTATGATGTTTTCAGATTAATTAAATATATTTAAAACAAGTACATACTTTTTTGAAACGCCTTAATAATAATTAAAAATACATTTTCCTAAATTATTTATTTTCAATACATATTTTGAATAAATGCTAAAATTATTTTCTCAACTATTCAAAAATGTAAGTCAAAAAATTAAATTTCTTTAATAAATAAAACTTATATTATGGTATATTATTATGATTTTAATGATTATTTTATTTTTTTAATAAAATGTGAAAAATGATTATTTTCATTAAACATTATCTCTGTGTTTATAGATTTTACAAGATTTATTTTAATATAATATTTTTAGTATAAAAATTCGGTTCAAAATATCATCATTCAATAAATTTGGGTCATTCAAAACAATTTAATTCTGAATTTTGATATGAAATCATTTTATACATTAGAAAATGTTTTCGTTGTGAAATTATATTTTCATCGCATTTGGTGGTCTAATATTAAATTTTTTTCCAAATATATGAATATAATTTTTAAAAAATGTTTCCCATTTTAAATAATTATAATTATAATTATATAATAAGTTTGACGTACTTTTTGTTCAAAATGAATAATAAAAATATTAAAACCTAATTACTGTTGTAATTTTTTAAATGGATTATTGGTTGTTAAACTAAAATGATAATGATTAAAATGACCTAAAAATATCCAAATTCTATTCGTTGGAAATATGTAGAACTTAACTAATTTATATTTCCCAAATATACTGTTTATTTTCTTTGTTTCATGTTAAAAATATGTGTTTAATTTTTTTTTTAAAAATCCATGTGTGTACTCTCCCCTACTTATAATAGGGAACCCCTTATCCTTTATACATCACACTCCCAATGCCTTTTGATTGAAAATTACCAATGATAATATATTCTTTTAATCTATTCCCTTTTCTTAGAGGAATTATTTTCATTACGAAACCATCTTCAAGAAGAATTTGGTGAAAACCGATAGAGGTTGTCCAAATAATTTTAATCATCCTTAATCTAGAATTTTTTTATTTCTTCTTCTAACTCCTTCAAAATATATTGAACTAAAAAAAACTTATAACAAATTTATCTCATATAAAATTGTATTAAATTATTTTTAATTCATAACCTATATCCATATCGTCTTCCATCAAATTTGAAACTAAACCATCAATTATGGGTTCAGAGGACTACCTCCTAGCGAACTGATGCAGTAAATTTTCTAGAGCTACCTCTTAAACCTAGATATAATCATGTGTTTAACAAATTTTATTGATATTAATTAACTAATTTAAAATATATAATTATAATATAATATCTATATTAATACCTTACAATCTGCTATAAAATGATATAGGTACTCCTGCATTCCTGTGGACTATTGCTTCTATAAAGTGTTGTTTCACCATTTCATTAAAATTTGAAATGAATGAAAATTATTGTATATTCAATGAATATAAATGGTATAGATGAAAAATTAATGATACTGTATAGGTTAATTAATATTAACAGTTATTTTTTACTTCAATCATGGAATTTGATAAAATGGTTAGGGGTATTACTGTCTACCATCTACATGAATTTTGAAATTAAATTTCAATCTCTATATTTTATTAATTACTGTAAATGGATATTTAATGAAAATATTATTTATTTATATCATTTTTCTCATTATTGATATCATTGGACCACGAACAAAAAAATGTAATGAAACAAATAAACAAAAACATGTAACAAAATTAAAACAATTATTACTAAAATATTATTTCAAAAATGAAATTGTTAATAAATTGTTAATAAATGTGATATGTGTAAATAATATATGGTATGGTATATATGATCATAGTTATATAATACATTTATAATAAACAAATATTTATTATAAATTAGGATCTAAAATATTTGTATAAATTCAGGACTTAAGGATTAATATTTTCATCTTAGCTTTATTTTCTTGGGGGAAATTCCTTATTCGCCACATGTTTATTTTTATATATATATTCATCCCAGGAATGAATTTTTTGAATTTTAAAAAGAAAAAATATGATCTAAATATCGTTATAATATTTTTTATTTCGTAGATCTTTTGATTCTAACATTAAAAATATCATCAATGTTTTATGTTACTATTTCATTATTTATCATAACTGTTTATGATAATTCATGAAATGTTGATAACATATGATATTTATATCATGAATATAATGTATTTTATTATTCAAATGATATCTCTATAGAATACATATTTAACATTTTTTCGCCTTTTAAGTACTCATGATAGCAAAAAAAATTAAAAGATAACTACAGTTCTCTCTTCTATAGAAAATACATTATTCCATTTACTTATTTTAAAAAAATTAACCAAAGATTACTTAATTCTATAATTATTATATAATAAAATTCATACCCCTGAAAGAAGTTTTATTAATGATATTAAAATGAATCTTTGTATCATTTTCATAACAAGGATCTTAATCGTTTTACCAAAAACATGAAAGGTGACCTCATTTGATGATTATAGAATGATTTATATATTCAACCATCATTACCCCACAATTATTTAATACATCTATTTAAATTTAAAAATGCTACATTAAGTGAAATGTTTATCTTTATTATTTGGAAATTTTGTATATTTAAAAAAATCCAACGTGGGATGGTTTTTTTCTCAAAAAAACATCCATGAAATCATGTAAGGATGGCTTCCTATAGCATTATACACCCACTATACCTATTTCTATTCCACATTGTATTAGATTTATCTTTTAAGAAGATGTAGATTCACTCACATTCACATTCTTTTAAAATAGAGGCTTTATTTTTCTATAATGATATTTTCTATGAAGAAAAACATTTTGAAATTATATATCATAAAGAGAATGATCATTGATGTAAGATCATTAACCTGGTAATGATTTTATAGAGAAACCACCCACTGGAGGAAGTTAGAGTGGAACCTGAGGATATGATGAGAAATAAGTTCCCTAGTTGTTTATATAAGAGTGAAATAATTTTTGATTAAATTTATTTGTAGTATTGAAAAACATAACAACACAAGATTTTATAAAAAATTTGTAAAAATAAATTTAATTTCTATAATACCTAGTTTTACATGAAATATCGAGTGGTAACATATCACAATATACTATTAATATTTTAACGTAAAGAAGACCCATATAAACTAGAAATTAAAAATGTATTTATGAATATTAATAAAACAATTATGAAAAATAATTATGAATTTCATTGATAAATAATATATATTTGTAAATATATGTATAATTTTCAATGATGTCTATATAATATTTGAAAATACAATTTTCTTGAAAAAAAATTTCATGTTTTTATATAAAACTAAAAAAGTAATGTTTTAAACATTTGGAAAAAAAATTTAATGAATTAACATATTTTTTATAATCAACATATCTTAAATATATTTTTCTTTTTTTCTAAAAACATCATTTTTTTGTAAAAACTGAAAAATCATGATTTTTATTAAAATCATTCTTTTCATTTAATGAATTTACAGGTTCCGTAGAGTTTTAATATTATTTTAAAATTATAATTAAAACCTTTATATCTTAATTAATATAATTTTATTCAGTTTAATCAATTTCATATATAATTTTAATATGTAATTATTCTATTATTGTGAAATATTTTTCATTGGGAATCTATTTTTACACCACATATGTGGGTTAAATTTTATTTTATATTTTTTTCACATATATGAAATAATTTTTAAAAAATAGATTTTATATTCCGAATCATAATAATTAGTATTGTATAATAATGGAATGTAATATTTTACCATAATTAACTATAATAACAATAATAATTAATTTCATTGGTTAAGGAATAATCTGGTTAATCTAGGGTTAGACTAAAAAAATAATCACTAAAATGATGATGTAACATGTAAAAATAATATTTTATGGCCATATTTAAAGAACATAATAGGTAAATATTTATAATGAGTAACTTTAGATCATTTTGCAATATGAAAAATGTGGGTATAACTTTTTAATTTTTAAAAATATCCTTTTATAATCTCCTTTACCTATAAATGGGAACCCCCTATCATCTACAATTCACACTCCCAGTTTAGTTTGGTTAGTTAAATACCAACCAAAATCACATCCATAAATCTATCCCCATGTTATAGAGTCCTTATTTATATTGGTAAATCATCATATTAAGGCTTTTTGTGCAAACTTTATGTGGTTTTCAGATGATGATTTGTCATTTTTAAGAGTGTGTTTTTTATTTATTCTACCAATTCCTTAAAATATTAATATAATAGTAAAATATAATCAAATATTTATAACCAATTTATTTAGGTATTTTAATCTTAATATTTTTACTTATATATATATCATATTCGATCAAATTGGAAAAAACCATGTTAATCTTTTGCATAGTGCACTACCGCATCGCAAACTAATGTTTCTCATTTACCATGACCACCACTCATGTCTAGATAAAATAATTAATTTACCAAATTTATATTGTATTTATGACATAATCATTCTTCATTGATTATAATATTTAATTTTCCTTCAAAACCATCCAGTATGTTTGAAAATTATAACATCATTCCTGCAAACAAGTAGACTATCATCTTGATAATGTGATGTGACATGTTTTTCATTTTATAGGGAAATAGATGATAATGATTTTATATTTAATGAATATATATTAAATATATTTTATGAAAATAATTCTCTAATGTTGGTCTAGTATTTACCTTTCCTTTTTTCTCTTATTGAGATAATGGAAATAGTGTTCATTTGTGTGTGTATTCTACGATCTTAATCAATGGTTTAGTTATATTTATATTTATATAATTTATTCATTAATATAATTAAATTTCTAATGAATATATATTATCTTTATATCTTGTTTATGATTCCACATATAATTGAAACTTGATCAATTAAAATGTATGGAAATACAACACCAAAAACTACATGACAAAAGATGTTATTGTCAACCAAAAATTGAATTTAACAATGAAATTTATAATAAAAATGAAAAAAATATAAGTAAATAATATATAAGATGATTTATATGAATATGGGTTATTAATATTTGTATAATTGGTATATATTTTTTATTTAAGAGATTCATTTGAGTATGATGAAAATCAATACTTTTTGTTAATAAATTTTCATCTAAATTATATTTTGGGGGGACATATTCCTTATTACACACATGTTTTTTGGGGGTTTATATTATACCCATGATTTAATATTATTATTCTTAATCTTAATTTTATAGGTATTTGAAAATTCATTGGTGGTTCTTTCTTTTATGTGGATTACAATTCAAACATTACAAAAGTGGTAATGTTTTTGTGTTACAATAGCATTGTTCATAGATATTTTTTATAATTGTGCATTGAATGATGAAATATTATTATAAATATCTTTAAAAACTCATTTCATTTCGTCTCATATAGTTATATATGAAGAATATATGTTTTTCTTCCATGTCTCACTCTTTACAGACACAAGATACAGAAATAATGTTTTAAAAAATTCGACATTTTTTATATCTTCAGTTGAATATCCTTTTCATCCATTAATATGTTTTATGAAATTGTAATCATGAATGATTATAAATTAAATTAATTATTCTCTAAATAATTTATATCTATTTTTATTAGTTTTAAATAAGTTTTATGATGAATTTTATTTTTATTTTCTGTATTTGGATTTATTTAGTTTTCCTTAAAATGTGAAATAAATTATTATTTTAATGTGTACGGGATGACTGGAATTTCATGAAATCATTACCAGTCAATTTCAATATAATCCTTTCCAAATATAAATGGTTATATTAAATTAAAATATTTTCATTAATAATTATGAATTATTTATTTCATAAATATGTATTTTCAATGTGACACGAATTTTTTCAAATTAAATGTTTCAAATGATCTTTCAAAATCATTTTACATCCAGGAGTACAACCCAGATTTTTTTTAAAAAATTAATTCTTATATGATTCAATGATAAAATAATTATAATTTATCTGTATGATTTATGATTATGATAAATAAAATTATGAAACATGTTTCTCTTTTGTGGGTTGTGAAATGATAAAATGTTTATAAAAGTCGTTTCATTTTCATGGTGTAAAATATAATTTATGTCTAAAGAACATTTAGAATAGTAGTTATTTATTTAAATAATATTTGAGAACAATATATCCCTCAAATGAATTCTGTATTGATTAATTTTATAAAATATCAATGGTTATGTGGGTGGTTATACTAATCCAGAATGATTATAAATAATAGAATATCCCAAGACTAAAAAAATGTACGTATGATGTTAATCCAAGACTAAAGAAATATGGAACATATTACATTATAACAAGAATGAAATAGGTTACATGGGTATTTATCCCATGTTTGATTTAGTAACACATGTGGTTAAACTAATACCATAATGTTAGTAATGCACTCATGGCTTATCGTGACATAATTGATTCTATGTTTATATGCATGACACAAATCTATGTCTTATGAAAATTTTATTTTATCATGGAATTTGTATTTTGATTCCATTATGATTCATGTCTTATAAACTAAAAGTATTTATTCCATGACTCATGTTTGTGGTGTATTATATGCTGGTTATGTCTTTCAAATTATATTCTCCTGATTACATTACCATTGATGTAATGACCCACTTATTCCCTTTCGATTGAGAGTACAATGAGTCATTAAATGGCCATTAGCGACATCCCCAAGACTCTAATGGAATTAAATAAATTCCTATGGGGTTCAATACAAATGGGTGATGATTTATCCTTCAATAATAAAACCATTAACTCTAAAAACCATAACCAAAAATCTCCATGTATGGTTCATGAACAAATTAATTGAAACTCAACCACTTCATTTATCTCAAAACCACATCAATGTGTACCACGGTGTATGAAAAAGAAAATATCTATGTAAAAAAGAAGAATAACTACTAAAGACTCTAATAATACCACAATACTCCATTCTCTACAAGGTCCCCCCTCCGGAATCACCAAACAACCCCACTATCATGAGGTGGTGCTAAAAACATGTGATACTATACCTTTTCCCTTCTCAAAAAATATAACATAATAAAAGTAACCAAATTTCCAAATAATGGGTTGAGTATCACACTTATTAGTTATTCCCCAATGACTACCCTACTCACACCACTAGTATAGAATAGTTAGAAGCGTTTACATAAAACTATTTATAATAAACAATTTCTCAATATAAATTAGAACTACATATAATCATGTTTCCAAAACAATTTATATCCTAAAGCATACAAGAGAATTTTAAAAAAAAAATCCAATTAGTTATATTATTAAATAAAATAACTAAAAAATCTTTAAAACCATTTCCCAATATTCTTCTAGAATACCCAATCCATTACACACATCCACGCAACCAATTATCCATACTACATGATGAAAGTTCGATACTTATTATTGGTTTCTCATTGATATACCAGGTCATCAAAAGGTAATTATATCCCATGTTCCATTTGAAATTTGTATCTAAGAACAAGATCATATTTCAACCAATACGCATAAATACAATAAGAACACATACACCAAGTATGCCAAATGATCATGTAAAAAACCCTTTCAAAAAAATAACATTTTTATTGAAAACAATTTCCCGAAAACCATTTCAATTATAAAATATTTCAATAAACCACACATTTAATTGAAATAAAAATTTTATATAAATCCATTTATCAATTATAGAAAATCAAAAATTTTAAATCAATATTTTAAATTTATGAAACATAATCACTTTGCACAAAATTTTACCAAGGTCGCACAATTAAACCAAAAACAAAAAATGATCACTATGAATGATTTAGTAAATGATTTTTATAATAAATTAAATTATAATAAATCAATGTTAAACTAATCTAATCAATTTTATCAAGAGGATTCAAGAGTGAAGCCACCTACCTTGAAGGTTTTAATGAAAACTGACAAGGTATAGAAAATGCTCACATAACCAGGATGAAAGTCCCCGTAAATGGACTTAGATAACTTCTCCTATAATAAAAGAAACCATATGTCATCTTATTTGGAATAACCCAAAAGAAATCTACCATTAAAAGGCATGGATATTAATAATTCGAGGATAGTTTATGTTGGTATATGTAGATCTATGAAATGAGACAAGAAAGGTGAAGAACGTCACACACCATGATAATTGGGTTTGATAATGCCAAAGGTGGGCTCCAAGTCAGTTCCAAAACTTATTGGAGGGGTAAAAAAACCATAAATGGGGTGAAATCCCAAAATTTGTCTATTTAGGATAAAAACATTTAAATGGGAGCAAAAACAAGTAATATCCTAAAAAATATGATCTTACATTTTCTATAGGCATGATTAGACAGAATGGTTGGAAAAAATCATCCACAAACCGTGTTTTAGATACTACCTTAAGTAACTAATGCATGGCCACCATGGATGGTCTCTCTAACTATTCTCAAACCATGATAAAGACACTACCTCAATAATGAAACTATGCACAATTTCTCTTAGGACTTCTCCATGGTTTTGATAAATCATGCTAAGCCTGTGCGCATCTACTTGATCACCAAAAACCTACTGAATGTTTGCCAAACTCTCCCAATATTCACCCATAAATAAAAATAATCATGTAAGTGTTAAATACTATAAATTGAGGGTACAAAAATTTGACACCTTATAATGATATCTCCCATATTTACCCTTACTAAACATGTGAGCCCACCCATTATTATTTTTCCTTTCACTAGGTTATGATGAATGGTATTAGGTATGATATTCCTAATATGATTTCCTGTTATCATGAAAATTAGTGGAGATGATATAGTTCTCTTATGAACTATGTTTTTTGTATCCATTTTTATAAAGAAACTATACATAAATTATTTTATCATGGATCCTTATGTTATGTAACTAATATAAATATATTCATATTTCATATCCATAAATTAATGTTTTGGGTAATTATAGTTTTTCATTAAAAATTTAGAGACATTATTTATTTCAATTTTACTGTGAAATATATATATACCATAAAACATTTAAGTATATATTCACTTATAATGAGTTTAAAATTATTTATAGAAGATAAATGTAATATTACACACACTAAAATGACACGTTTCCATTATTTTATTTATTTTTCAGATTCAATATTATTTTTTCTATTTATAGGTGTTTTTTCTATTGAACTGGATGTTTTGGGCTTTCAATGAATTTCACATGGTTAAATATCACTGATTTCGAAATTGTGTGGTAACTTTGATATAACTATTATAGGTATTGATATATCTAAGAACACCGTTGGTGCACAGTTTTCCAAATCTTGAGGCTATCCCATTTGTGGTGGTCATGGTTCCCAATAAAGTGTGATTGGCTTTCCATACTGTGTGACCCAAATTGTGTGACCCAAACCATGATATGAGTGTATTATTTAAAAAAAATAAATAAATTAAAAATAAAATAAAAAATAAAAATCTAATTTTTACTCTCCATACTCTCCCTACCTCATCCAACGCTTCCCCTAGCCCTTGATGCTACATGCACTCCCCTATAAGACAAGATCCCCCTCTATGATTCCTACTCTAAATATCTATCATTTTCTCACTCGATTCACCAAGTTATGACCACCTCATTCTTTGCGTAGAATTTTCTATTGATTTTTATCTATCCTCTCACCATGTCCAATTTGGTTAAAATAGTAGGTCATGGGTTGACCAGATTTTGGTTCATTCTTCAATTTTTAGGGCATGCAGTGGGTGTCCCAGGACCTCTTCATGCATGTCTCTTCATCTGTCACCAATGGTGAAGTTATTATCTCCATTGTAGTTCATCATCCACAATTTGAGGTTGGTTTTATATTAAGAATTTTATTGTTTCAATTTTATTTAGTGTCTATGGTTTTTAATGTTCCCTCTTGGTTAATTTGAATTTTTTTTGGATCCTCGGAGGTTCTGACACACATTAATAGGAATATATATCTCTTTATTTATATAAATATTCCTTTTTCATATTCCCTCATGGTGGGGGGAATATGTACATTGTATTAAGGGGTATATATATATATAGTATTGTATGTGTATGAATGTGTAGAGAAATCAGTATAAAAGGATTTGAGTGTCGAGTTGTTTGGAATGGTTCTCATCCTTTTAAGGTGGTTTTTCCTATTAAATAGCTTTTTAATTTAAATAAGTATTGATTTCTTTCTTTTGAAACACTTACATAATGATAATTATTAATTTTTAGTTTTTATAATAATGGCTTGTTGTGAAATATAGTTATTTATTATTTGAGTTTTAATTGTTTGAAATTTGTTTTTAAATGTACATGTTAAGTGTTTAATGAAATTCTCCTTTGGTCTTTATAAATTTTTATCATATTTATAATGGTGTTTTGGGTTTCATAACAGGGTTTATAAGTTGAAGCATTGTTTTAAAAGGGGTGTTTACTGGTTCTTTGGGATGTGTTTTGGTGTGAAATGGTTTACTGAATCCCATTTAGTATTTTAATAAAATATATGTTAATTGGAAAACTATCTTTGGGATGAACCACTTTCCCTGTAAGATATTGATGGGAATGGGTGGTCCTATGGTGGGGATTCCCCCATGAATTGGTGGATAATGTAAAGAGAGGGTAATGACTATTTGGGTGATTTGGAGGGGGTGATTGTTGTATGTGTTTCCCAATTGTGATGCATGTATATGCGGTTGGTTTCAAGTTTGTATTAGTTAGCTCACGCCTATTTTTATTAATGACTTGGGAACCTACAATAACGATTTATTTTTTTTCTGAATATTTGCTGCATTTTTTTAGATTACACACTGGCTAGTGTACACAAGTATGGACAATCTATATTGGGATTTACCCCTCGGTCAGGCAGGGTATGGTGTGATCGAGTGTTTGGGTGTTATGATTTCATCAATTAAGGCATACATTTAGTATGGGTCACATATATAATATGTTCTAAATTACCCACAAGTTCTTATCTTCTTCCATGTACTTCAGAACATATTTATCATTTGGAGATGATTGAGGGTAATTTTTTCACTATTTCTAACTATTTTCAATTTCCCTTGTGTGATTTTTGATTTTTCATCCCTTTATGTTGCATATCATTACAAAAGGTGATATAAGGATATTCCATTTTTTGTGAAAAAAGTTTTTGAAAATGTTTATAATTCCATATTTTGTATCCTTCATTCTTTTAAAGTTTAAATCCTTCTCCATGGAATCGAAACTGGTTTATAATAATATGAGAAATAGACTGTGATTTTTTTCCAAAGGGAAAATGTGTGTAAAATAAACTTTTATTTATTTTTGTTCAATACTATAATTTATAATTACTTTGTTTTGAGGAAAGGAATATGATAATATATTACTTTAGCACACTTACTATGTTTTAATACCTACACCAATACATCATTCTTGTTGTTAGACTCATGTGCATGTTTTATCTTAATCTCAATCATCGTGGGAAATTTGGACTTTTGGGAATAGAGAGTAACCCATGGGGTCATGTAGCATTTTAGTTGTCATCAGGTTTGGTTATTTTTATTTTTTATTTCCTTCATAGTCATTTATTTGGTTTATTTATTTTGGGAATCTCTTTTATTATTCTGCAACTTGAGTTTATTTATATTGTTAGAAAAAAATTTCACAATTTCCCAATTGTTTCTCATGGTTCATGTTTCTATTATAGGAAGATCAGGAGCGCCTCTCGAGCATTGTCAAGGGTCTGCTTGGGTGACCAGTTTGGGGATTTCCTGGGTTGGTTCATGAAAATATGGTATCAGGGCTAGGTTATTTTGAGGAAATAACTCTTAGAGTGCCTATAATTAATTGGAATGTGAGGGTAGATAGAGTAAACCTTCGAAAACTGGGGTGTAGTAACACGGATGTTTCTGGAAAACACATTTTATAATAGACCATGAGTCACTTGGGTATTTTGGTTTTTTCATGGTTTATATTTTTCTTTCGGTTTATTTGGTGTTTGAGAAAATGAAAGGAGAGCAGGGATAAAAGTATTAGTGATTTTGTAGTGCCTATAAATCCATGTGGAACTTAGTAATTGGTTCAAAAGTTCTCTCCCAATGGTAGTTTTATTTTTATATTTCCACCAGCCATATGGTCAGGTCACTCATCAATATATTTTTTCATCAATGGGTTTCATTTGACTGTGCTTAAAGTTTTTAGAGATTGTTTTTTGTGTTTTCATTTAGATTTTCAAATAATGGTTTGTTTGAAAACATTTTTATTTTTTTATCAAATACGATATATCCAAAACCAAAACATTGATTCTTTTTTAGATTGAAATGGGTTGTTTTGAAAGTGTGAGTTATTTTGGAAAATTATTTTTGAGTTTTTGAAGGTTTTATAAGTTATGAAATTGTATAAAGAATGTGTAATTTTTAGATTTTTTTCTTGAAAAAAACATATGGTTTTAAAAAAGTTGGTTATAGTTTTTTTAAAATTTACTGGAAATGTGATAATGTTTCCATTATTTTTAAAATATTTTTTCTATGAGTTCTCACATATAAGTATAAGGATTCATGTATGGGGTAAGCGTATGGTTATTAATATGTGTGGATAGATTCTTGAGTGAACATTGGAATGTATATATTTTTGGATTCATGGAACAAAAATGTTGGGTGTTTGGTTCATAGGGATTGTTATGTCTTCTAAAAATGTTTTTAAATAAGGGGAAATATCAATGCATTTAAATGCAGGAGAGTGTGATTCTTCCTTTTTGTGATTGAATTTTTCCATTTTGGGATTTTTTTAATGTATTGGTGGTGTGATTTAAATGTTGTTTTTAGTTTAGGATTTTTAATTTAAAATTAGATGTGTATTTTTTATTTATTATGTGTTTTGATTTTTTTTCACCCAATTTTGAAATCATGTCCCCACGGATTTCTAAGATATTTTGAGAACCATATTTGGGTCATTATTTCAATGTTTTTCATTTAGTGGATCATGTAGTTCATTAAAAATTTGATTTATCCATTTTGGATATAGATAATGTTAGTCCACAATATTAGAAGTTTTTCTAGAGGTTATGAGAGTCAATGCCTCCTCATTTTATTAGGTATCTGGAGCTAGAAAATGCTACAGAATGGTTGTGAAATATTGGGGAGATATTTTTTCATCTTGAATCTCTTGAACCTCTCAAGACTGATCTTCCCACCTTCGCATTAGAAGGCCTATGTTGGTCATGGTTTAAATATTTTCTTCAGGATGAACCACATAATAATTACTTGTGGGAATTCTATACAACCTTGTCCATACAACATGGCATTCTGATGACTTCAGGATACCAATTGGTTTAACATTATATTGTCATGAGAAGGGTGATTATATAATGATAGTGTATGGTAACATCTTCATTGATCTGGTAGAGTATCTCCCAAACATTGTTGATGATGAATATTTGAAGGCTCTATTCTTTAGAAGGGGTATCAGATACGAATTCCCTTAAGCAGTGCCTTTTTTCCCTAACGATTATGACGATGAAGTGGGGTGGGTGGTTTAGGTCGAATCCTATTTAGTTGCACCTGGTTAGTTGATTATGGGTACAAAAATGTAATTTTATTATTTATCTCCATATCCAATGAAGAGTAATCATTGTCTACATTTTTAGTGTTGGAAGCCTGGGAGTAAAAATATTTAATGTCATAATGAACCTAATATATGTCATACTTATGTCCGTTTAGGTGATTTTCAATGGGATTTCATGGGTGTTTCCATGATGCGACGTTGAACCAGAACCATTCCCATGGATAACCTTATATATCTATTAGATAAATATATCAAGCGAATAATATCAATTAAAGGCTTATTTTATTGTAAATTCCTCTTTTGTTGAAATTAATGTATTTTTGTTACTATAGTTTTTGGGTATAGATAATGATGTTTAGGTCATTAGGGAACTCTATTTTAATGGGTATTGTCATTGTAATTTTATTAATGTTGTTTATTTGGAATAGTAGCGTTCTTTGTCCCATTATTTATATCATTGTTCTATTCTAATTTTTTAGGTTTGGGGGATTATTCCATCTTGAGAAACCAATGTATTTATGGAATCCTAATATGGATGGTAGGACACCATGGGTTGAGCTTATGATGAAACCAAATTCCATGTGTTCTTGATAGAGCAGTTTATTGTTTCCACTCCACCCAACCCTCATCATAATTGTTTGTTCAATTGAATAGTGGAACAAGTAATGGATGCTTGTGGAAATCCTGAATAAACAATGACTAGTTTCTTCAATGGTTTTTATGTTAGGGGATGAGGTTTTATTTATTTTTGTGTTTAGAAACAAGTGAGTCTCTACTTTTAAATGTATTTTTTGTCATTCCAAAACTTTGTTACTTTGTAATTTTTTTCTATGAAGTGTTTCTTTTGTTGAGGATGGTCTCATTATTTCTTTTGGGAATTTATAGTTTAGCAATTTGGATAGAAGTGAATGTTGGTTCTTTATTCATTCAGTTTTTAGGTCTTTCCATGGGTTTTAGTTCATTATTTTTTTGGAACTGAACAAAAAAATCTATTGAGGCTTTCTTGGGATTGAACGTTTCATGTTGGGGAGACTTTCTACACCTTATATTGACACAATTTTGTTTTTTTAATTTGGTAGTACTTATTTAATTTTATTTTTTCTGGTTGTTTTTCCATGAATTTGGAGGTTTGGGGAATGTAATGCATGTCATATGGTTAAGTTTCACAATTTTATAAACCTTCTTATAAAAGTGTGAAGAATACATTAGTTTTTGATAGATTCAATGACAATGTTGGTCAGGGTTTTCCAAACCATGCGGATAACATGTGTGTTGTGTTCTAGGTTTTTGAAAAAGTGGAAAGAGTTGTCACATGTTTTATCAAACTAAACAACCCAATCCATGCACCGAGTCTCTGTAAAAAACATAATTTAGTCAAATTAAAAATTAAATAAAATGGTAACCTTATTATAACTCTCCCCTCCCCCATACCTTACGTGACACTCCCCTAGTCCTCTCTTCTACACACACTACCCCATTATGGTGAGCTCCCCTCTACATGTATCCTCCTCTCGATTTCTCTATGATTTTCACTCGTGTAAACAAGGTATGTCCTTTGCCTAATTTCCCTATATTTGACATTAATTTCCCTCTCTCCTATCACCCTGTCTCGTTCGACTGAAACCCTAGGTCTGGATTTTATTAGATTTTGGTCCATTATTCCATTTTTTGGGTGAGAGATGTGTATCCTGAGAACTATTTAATCATGATTCACCATCCTCCATCAAAGTAAAATCACATTGGTCCACCCCTTTATTTATACAACAATAGTCGGTTGGTTTCGTCTACCCATTTTTATTGTTTAAATTTTTTTATCATAATTTGTTATTATTGGTTTCCCCTAGATTTATTAGATCATTTTATGGCTCCTTAATGATTTTAACACACATACATTGGTACGTATATCATTATATGTATATATATATATGTCCTCCATGTACATATTCATTCATAGATAAAGGAATATTTTTATTGGATT
Source organism: Viscum album (assembly GCA_963277665.1). Classification (NCBI taxonomy): domain Eukaryota; kingdom Viridiplantae; phylum Streptophyta; class Magnoliopsida; order Santalales; family Viscaceae; genus Viscum; species Viscum album. The sequence continues at coordinate 1,188,307,955 of OY728122.1, forward strand.
CATGGTTATATATATAGGAGTGTATGTGTGTGAATGTTTGGAGAGAACATCATCAAAGGCATTGAGTGCCAGGGTGTTCAACTTGGTTATCTTTCTTTTTGAGGTATATTTTTTATGTAATTTCTTTTGAACTTTATAAATTATTTATTACATACATTTCAACCCATTATTTAAGGATAATTAGTAATGTATGGTTTTTAGAATAAATGATAATTCTTAAAATAGTGATTTCTTCTATTTCATTTAATTGCATTTATTTTTTTATTAAATGTGCATACTATGTATTTGATGAAATTAAACTTTTTCCATTATAAATGTTTTCAAATTTAAATTGGTATATTGAGTTTCTTATATGGATTTGTAAGTGTATTCATGGTTTTGAATGTCCCATGTGTTTTTTCTTTTGGATGTGGGATTGTGTTAAATGGTTACTTGATGCATGTTTGTTACTTTAATAAAATTAGTTAATTGAAAAAATCCAATTAGGTTGCACATAGTTGGTTTTTTTATGTTTATGGGAATGTGTTCTCCCTATGTGGGTCTTCCCTCACACATTGGTGTTTAATGTAATTAGGGGGAAAAGTCCTTTGGATTGATTTGGTGTTGATTGTTGTGTGTTCTTCCCATGTGTAATGCATGTATATGAGTTTTTTTTCATTATTGTTTTGATTGGATCCTTCCCCTTTTTATTCGGGATAGGAAAACTTGGAATTACGACTAAATTTTTCATTATTGATTGTTCTAAAAGTTTAGATTACCCAGTAGCTAGTGGCCATTAGTACGAACTTCCTGTTTTGGGATTATACTACTTATTTGGGCTAGGTAGGGTGTGAGGGATAATTTTGGTGATGTGATTTCATTGGGTAAGGCATTACATCAGGATGAGTCACATGTATATTATGTTTTGTTTTATTCCAATGCTCTTAGGTCATTCCACTTACATTAACACTAAATTATATGTGTGGGATGATTGAGGTGCATTGTTTTATTGGTAACTATTTATTTCTTTTCTCCATTTCCCTATTCTGATCTATTGTTTTTTCATCCTTTTATGGTTTATCTCTTCTCTAAAGGTGATAAAATTAATTTTAAATTATTTTGGAATATCGTTTTTAATTTTTTTACAAATAATTCTTCTCTGAAACTCTTTAAGGTTAAATCTATCTTACTAGAAAAAAATGGATTAAAATAAAAATTACAGTGGACTGTGATTTCCTCTAAATGTAAAATGTGTGAAAAACATAATATTATATTTTTTAGTTGAAAAATAAAATTTATTAATATTTTGTTTAAATGAAATGATTTTTGGAATATATTACTTCATAACACCAATTATGTTTTAATACTCATTCCTATTCTTCATTATTTGTTTGTCTTAGGTGTTGCTTTTATCTTAATCTCAATAATCATGGGTTATAATGAATCATTGGATCTGAGAGTGACACATGGGGTAACATGGTGTTTAATTGGTCAACATTTTTAGTGAGTTTTATATTTTAGTTCTTACTTATTTGTTCTGTTTGGTTTATTTATTTCAAGATTCCCTTTTATTATTCCAAACAAAATTATTTATATTTTGAGAAATTATTCCCAGAGTAACACTATTGGTTCCCTTAATACTTGTCTCTAACACAATAGGATTGAGAATGCTTCACAGGCCTTGTTATAGACCAGCTCAGGAGACCGATTCGGGGTTGACACTTGTTGGTTCATGGAATAATTGATTAAGGATCGTGACTATATGATTTTTTAACTCCCATGTTTGTAAATCATATTATCTAATAATTTAGTTTAAAATTTTGATGCATTATTAAATACTATATGATCAGAACAAGATCCTTTTTTGAAGGGTTTTTTGAATCTTGATCTTCAAAACAAGCTTGTGGTAACATATTATGTTTATACATATATTTTATTGCAGTAATCATTAATAAATACAATTAAGAATATTTATATTGAGAAGCATATTTTATAAGAAAATGTGAAATTTGGTCAAGAATGATATGATTATTTATTTTTTTTAATTACAAAAAAATATTTTTTAGTCTTATTAAATCATTATGTGTTCCTTGTGATTTATAATTTAAAAAATTATTCTTTAGTGATGATCATATTTCACAATTTGATATTCGTCTTAGAAATACTAAGATGTGTAGATATTTATAGAAATATTTGTAGTGTGATTGGCTAAAAATTTTGTTGAATTTACTAGGATATAATTTCATTTTCAACATGTAAAATTTGAATAAATATTATAATTGGGTATCATTCATCCTTTTCATACTCAAAAATGGAAATATAAGAACATATCTAATTATTTCATGGTTTCATTACAAAAAATATTAGGATATAAAAATGTGATATGGGTAATTGTTGATCCTTTCACTAAATCAATACATTTACTTCATATTTGAGATAACTTGAATGAATACTTTCTTTATTGAAATTATGTAATGGTGAAAATTAGAAATAATGGAATCCCTCTATTATTTTTTTCATATCATGATCCTTGATATACCATTAATTTTTATAAATCCTTTCAAAGATATTGGGTACCAAATTAAATTTAATTACATCTTTTCATCCAAAAGCAAACGGAATGTTGGAATGAATGGTTCATATATAATGAAAAATACTTTGTGATTCATTATGGACTATGTAGGATTTTAGGATATGTATCTTTTATTAATTGATTTTTTTAGTAATAATTTTTATCACAACACATAAATGGGTTATTTGAAGAATTATTATGAATTTTGGGTTAAAATATATATTTTTGGGGGAATTTTTTTAAATAATTGTTTTAGGACCATTATAGGTATAATAAATGGTATATAATGTGATGTTTATTCAATATTATTTTATTGTTTACAATTACAAATATTTTTTCTGGTTAACATAATGAATTGTCTATTTTTGAGGCAGCTGACTATGTTTTTTATAATGTATCACCATTGATAATTTGTATTCATTTAATTTTGAAGGTAATTTTATTTGAATGTTTCAATAGACAATAAAAAATATAGAGAATATTATATTTGTTTCAAATTGAACATCATTTCCTCTCATTTTACCTCTTGCACATGATGTGTTTCATGTTTTATTTATTATGAATTGTCATTCATTTGAATCCATTGTTTCCAATCCTGAATTACTTTATAATGAAGAGAAACACTATTATAATGAATGAATTTTTCATATTCATTAATATATAGAACAAATATTGCATAATAATTGACTCATGGTGTTAATGTTTTAGGGAAAAACCATATGACTAATGAAGTGACATGGGAATTATAAAATTCTATGAAAAAATAACCCCATTGGTTTATTCAAAGAAATTTTTTAGAGGATTTGGTTTTAAATATGGATATGAATGTAAAAATCCTCGGTAGTGATGGACAATTAATTACATCACTTCCTGAGGTTTCATCTAACATACACATGAGCAACATTACATTAAGAGGAAATTCAGAAGGTATATGTTATTTAATAATTATATATGTATAATAACAAAACATATATATATATATAAATATAAATTTAATCCAATATTTTATCCATATATGAGGGGTCATGATGGGAAAAAATAACAATAGTTCATGAGGCAGTAGTGGATCGTACACATGGATGATGATATTATACACTATTTGAAAAAACTGAAGATAGATATAAGATATTAAATTAACATAATAATTTAAAATATTAAGATAGGTATTATTTCTTACATATATGAAATTGAAGAATTTTATTAGGATTTAAAATATGAGGCAAAGAAAAAAATGATTATTTAAAATCTCAACATCACCTTTTGACAAACTCTTCTAGTTTAGCCTAATTCTATATTATACTATATTTAAGAACTCACTAAGAGATATAGGATATGGGGAGGTATATAAATAATATATTTGGGTAGGTATTTCCCATTTAAAATGGTTTTTAAATTGTGATGATGTGATTTTAAGGGGTATCTTTTGTAAATTTGTGAGAAGATACACTTCGAATTTCTGAAATGAATAAAGTCAATCTACATTTTTTATGTATAAACATGACATAAAATGGACCATTATAGAACTGTAGAGGTAATAAGGTTGATATATGTGTAGATAATGTTTTTTTTAATTTTCTTATATATTCTATAACTTATAATTTTATTTTAAAAACACTATAAACAAATTTTCACATTTACCATGTTAATTAATCTATTTTTCTTTTACTATTTATAATGGAAAAAAATTAGGTTGAACATATTAAAATATAAAAATTACTATTATTAGAAAAATTGAGTCCATTTTATAAAATTCAATTTATGTAATTGGAATATTTTAATTTCAAATTACACCCACATATATGAGGAGATAAACATTTTCTAATGAGGAAATGATCAAAACAATTTAAAGGATTTTATATTATAATTAAGTGTAAAAATGATTCCAATGAAAACATTTGGATTTTAATAAATATAATTGAACTAAAAATAATTTAAATACCGTATTATTAAAAAAAATATAATTATAAATTATTTAATAAAAAGGCAATATTTCCTTAAAAACAAGTGTTTTTTCATATTCATATAATAATAAATCATATCTAAAAAAGTAAAAAAATCCATATGATAATTTTTTCATGATTATTATATGAATAATATTTATTTTATTACATTAATTTTCTATTAGTGTCAAAAATTAATTTTATTATATTACACAAAATGAAATTGTTTTTTAGAATATATTATTGTTGAAAGATATAAAGGCTTTAACAAAAATTTTATTTCTTTTTATCAATATGTTTTAATTATATAAAACAATTACATAATATGTTTTAAAAAAATTCTATTTATTTTCCCAATATTAACATCTTAGTAATAATTTTCTATATTTAACTAATGATATTAATATTTTTCCCACTTTGTAAAAACTCAGTGTTTTGGGTAATGGTAGCTACACTAAATGTTGCGTGTAACGTAAAATTTAAATGGAATTTAGTTTATTCAAAAAATAAATCTATTCATTAAAACATAGGGTGTAAAATTATAGACCCCTTAAAATTAGATACTACCTATAAATTAGATCACTTTGGTAAAAAAAGATGATTCCTTTATTTCATTAAATTCCCAGGTTCCCATGTAGCTTCCTCAAATTTCTAGTTTCACCAAAATTAATTACCAGGTTAGTGATCTTGACTTATTGATCAGTCACAATACGATCCATTCTCATCATTTGATGTTCTTTAAAATAAATATCATTCTCTAGTGGTATAATTTATGAATTTACTACATGTGAAAATTTTTGTATTACATTGTTATGAGTGATTGATGGAACACTTTATAGACCGAAGAGAGGTTTCTAATGATCTTACAACTTTTAGGATACCTTAGTGATGTGAATAAAAATATAAGAGGGATGATATATTTAGTTATTAGTTTCAATTTCATTTTGAATATCATAACCTTATTCCATGGGTAAATTCATAGAAATAACTTCTTATAAATAACAAATAATAGATCATGTTATCCATAATCATTATTACTTTTCTGTTGAATTTTTAATTACATTATGTGTTATTGAATAGATCTAACATTCTCAATAATTTACTCACCTATCTTATGTCACAAGATCAGACATTCTCCAATGTCATTCCATCCTTTTGTATATCTTAATTGTTTTCTATAGATGGATTTGTTGGAGTCAATTTGAAAGGTTGAGGGAAATATATTATTTTATGAATCCTAAACTAGATAAAGGGGTTAATCCCAACCACATATAAAATAAAATGAATAATATCTCAAAAATTCCTCTTGGTTTTGAATTGTTATCTTAGACTAACCATCTATTTAAAGATGACATGAAGTGATGAAACTCATCTCTATATTAGGATCATACTAAAACAATATCAACAAATTTGAGTAATCCTTAGATAAGGACTATATAAAATTGAATGTGGTAAAATATGAAACCTTAAAACTACCTTAATTTATATCCTGGAATGTTGATACAAAATGAAATATTATCTGATAGTGATAAATTGTGATAACGTATCAAGTCAATAGACTACAAACCATATAACATTATAATATTTTGATACATTATGGAGTCCAATGAATAAATCTATAGTTATTTTTTCCTACAAACATTATGGTATAGGAAATAAATATATCATCAACATAGACATTTTTATATTCTACTAAACATCTGAGAAATAAATTCATTGAGATGAAACTATATGATATCTCTCTTCATGAAATGTCTCTAGAAATACTCTCTCAAAACCCTATACATCTTCATAAATCTATGATGGATTGATAATTATGAAATACATGAATAGTATATAAAATCATTATTTAAATATATTATAGATGTAATAAATATATGTTTACTGATATTTATCATTCTATAATGATCAATGTAAATCTAATGAACATTTTTTACCGTCCATTTTAGATCTATTTTTTTCTTCTATAACACTATAATCTCTATATGGATTGATGGTTGAAAAATATTTTTAGAAAGAAATTATTTTTACCCTTCCTTTAGATATTCTATATCCATCCTTCCCAAATCCAGAATTATTAGATCCTATGATATCCTCATAAAAGACATGATATCACGATACTTTCAACTCAAAGCATTGGTCACCTTGTTCACATTCATAGGGTGGAAATTTGTTGAGAATTAAAAATCATTAATTCTAATTAACAATATTCAATTAAGCATATTCAAATAATTCAATAAGATTATATAATTGAAATTTTTTTGATCAATATATATATATATCCACATTTTTTTAAAAAAATTATTCCTCCAAGTCATTAATGAAAAAATTAATGCTGCTAAATCTAAATCAGAAGTTTGCTAATGTTTATCATGAACAGTAAACGTTTTGGATTTATAATAATTAAATTTTTAATTATTAATAAGAATGAATCCTAACCCTTTCATGTATGAAATAATATATATTAAAAACCCTTCTCAATAATATTGTAAACTAAGAACTGGTGCACTGACTAATCTTCACTTTAATTCAATGGAATTTTGCATGAATTCATATATCCAATGAATTGTTGCTCCTTCTAATATATATTGGTGAGTAGAATAGATATTCATTATAAATTATCCACATTCAATCAAAAATGACATGTTAAACTATAAAAACTATGGATCTAATTCACTGTGGTTGTTATGGTCCAACATTCAATAGTCACCGTCGATGATGGATCTTACAATATACCAGCTATTGAGATTACATGTTACAAAAATGATACCTTTAACAACCAAAATTCAAAATTTATTTATTTTTATTATAGTTTCTCCTTAATTGGGTTTTTTTGTGCAATTACAAAGTAATATTTATGCTCTATCATTGGATTTTAATTGAAAATAATATCATTTATAAATACTGGGACAAACTAATAAAACTAGTCTCTAAATTATTTATTCATTAAAGACAAGAAAATAATCGGGGAATTAGTATGCCCAAATGGAATAACTATATATTTGTATACTTAATACCTTATATAGAACACTTTTTGGGTATTTATAACTTTTTTACCCACATTTGATGATTTCAAAATAAAATTTCATAGCTAGAAATGTGTTTATATCTGTAGAATTTAATAATCTGTAGTCCATAATAGGTAGAGGTTACTTGTTATTAGATTTTGTTATTTCCAACTCTTGATAAAAAATGAAGAGTCTAATTAATCTACATTTCATTATGATAACAAAATTGGTGCCCCCTAATGTAACACAGTTATGTAAATTAAGTAATTGTAATTTTTCTCAAGGAGTTTCAACTTATATTTCTATATTTCAATCGTGTAAATTCTATAGGGCTCATTTTAAATAGATATATAACCATGTATGAGTTCTATAGGGAACTCAAAATTACTTTCTAGTGAATATATATGAATCTATTCATTAAATATATCATAAAACCTTTGAACATTTTGGAAATCATTGATGTTGATTCAATCCACAACCATCAAATATAAACTCCCCTCTTTAATAGCAATCAAAACCTATAAATTGAATGTGATTTTCATTGGAATATTTAATTTTTCATAACACAAATAGACTAACATTTCTAGGATTGTAATATCAAACATAACATCCATTCTTAGGAAATTAATTTGGGATATATATTGGGAAATCAAAACCCTTCCAATGATAAAATAAAATCCATCAAGAGAAAGAATTATAAGATTTTTTGTAAGAGAAATCTTAAAAAAAATAAACCTTAGTGGAATGATATCATTGAGACGTGATCATAGTACCATTAGGTATTCTCACTGGTAATTATATATCAAATTTTTTGGTTACAATCACAGTTCCCTTAACCAGTTTTTCAGATATGAAATAATTGGTAGATCCAGTGTCAAATAAGATATTATAAATTATAAAGATTATATTTAGTGTACCTTTCACAAATTCATTATCAAACCCCTCTTCTAAAATAGTGATTCTATAATATTTACCTTTTTATCATGGATTAAAATGTTGCTAATAACAATCATCATCATTAAACACTAAATATGTGAACTCCTTAGCATAATGACAATACTGCTACATTTGAAGCAATGGAGTGTGGGAGAATATTTATGTGGAATATTCCCTCTATTTTAATCATTATTTAACATCCTCACAATACTTGGGAAATTTATTTTTAGATATCATTCCCTTGTACACATAAAACATTTTCCATTCACCATAAGTTGATTTTAGATGTAATTCCTTCCACGCATCATATTTATTGAAAATATCAACATCTTGCCTCCATGGTTTTTAGGGATTCATATTGAAATTTATCTTCTTATTATTTTTAAAACCATTAAATTAATGTGTAAATATATTCTCTATTTTCAAGATGATATAAATTCTAATGTTTGATTCATAGTTATTTAATTACATTGTGTATAATGAAATGTGGGGACATTGTCATTTTTTCACTAAATAATCAATAAAAATTACAATCATGTCATTTGATAATTAGATGTCTATACATCACATGTCTGGTAAAATTTTCATCATAGTTAACAATAGATTCATCATCCATCTTCTTCTGCTAAAGGAATTCCTTCAATTTGTATATGAAGAATATTATGGAACTACTTACTGAAATACAATATATTAAATTATTCCCACTACATAGAGTAAATTTCATCATGTTCCCTTCTATTCCAAATTATATACCACTATTTATATTCTTATCCTTCCAAATAATAGAATGTCAAAATGAATAAATCATATCTTCAAACACAAGATAATGGAGATTTAAATTTCATTGGTACCGATCCAACATAATGTTAAATAATCCACCTCATGGACTCGACATAATGTTGTTACATCCTTTTATTTTTTGGATTTCTAGAATGAATCATTCCTTGAGTAAGTAGTGTTAGTATATAAATTATATTTTTCATTAATACTCCCATTAGATTTTTCATATGCAAGAGAAAAGTAATTTAATTGTTTTTCAAAATCATCATTAACATGGATGCTTTGGGTTCCATACATTTACTAACACTTGAATTAATAGTGTAAGATACAATAATATTATTAGGGAACCACATAATCATGAAAATTAGTTATTGGATATCTAAATCATGAATCCTTCTTTAAGATTTAGAGAATCATAGGTTTTTCCCGGTATATTCATTATAACCATCTATTTAAATTCATTATGATGTATTTTATAGTATTTATGAATTTAAAAGGGTTATCATGTAGGTGTGTCAAACCATGTTTGTAGTAAGGCCCAAATTCAAGTACAGAGTAACCCTTGAGTAATGATCGATGTATCTTTTTTAGATTTATTAACTCTTGATTAATATATTCCTAAAAACATCCACTTATAATATCAAGATATAGAGGATTTTTTTATAAACCACTCTCTATCCTACACAAATATTCCATGATATTTTCTTTTACTAAGAATTATCCTTATGGTTCACATTAAATTTTACAAATCCATGTTTCTTAAGGATATCTAAACCATTACTTGATAGTAATTGTAATGTTACTAATTTCACATATAAGAATATTATATAAGAATAAAATAATATTCATTATATATAATTAAAATATATAACACTATAATTTATGTATACTATCTTTGGAGATATAAAAAGACCAATAATTGGTCCATAAGTGAGATGTGTTATCTGGAACTTCTTTCTTCATAACCAAACCCCTTATAATACATATCAAAAAAATAATAATTATAACAAAGGAAAAAGAAACATAATAAATAGTGAGCTCAAATTCCTTATAAGGGTAAAAAATATATGTAACAATATTTTAGTTTCATAATGGTATGGGAAATGAGAATTAATTTTAAAGACAACACTATAAATATCATATATTATAAATATAAGTCATGGAATAAATAATAGTAGTTCATATGGAATAAAGAATAATAAAATCTATAAATAGTAACAATTATATTATATCATTGTCGTGTGACATATATTTTTGTCATACATATAAACATAGAAATAAAGTCCTTCATATTATTAGGATCATTTACCAGAAAATCATAATGGAATTGGTTCACTCCCAAAATAATCATTGTAAACATGGTTTACTCCCAAGACTATCATAGTGGATAGATTCCATTATTGAATTGTTTTAACTCCCCATTCTAGTCATATTTATCCCCTGAGATATTAATATATAACGAACGAATTAGAGTTAAACAATAGTAACACCCATCATATAACAAATATCATGCATATGTGTACTACAAGATCCTAAAAAATAATTATATACAAACATGTGATATGAAATGGGATTAAAAAACATATCATTATAGCATAACCTATTAAAAATAAATATGTTCAATAATAATTTGATCATTTCAGCATTACATAACCCTTGGAAAAAGATGTAGGTCAAATAAGAATATTATTATGGTCTAACCCATGGATGATAAATTTTTATCATAAATATATTATCATTATGAAAATTAACAATTCAAATAAAAAATAAGAATGGATTACATGGATCATATGAAAAATAATACAAAAGTACATAAAATTATCAAGTTTTTAAAGGAAATGTTTTTGAAAGAAAAATCCCATGTAATTTTTTTTAAGAATAATATACTTTCCACATTGAAAAATAATTTCTTAAATAAAAAATTTTTAAATTATCATTTTCATTGAAAATAAACATAAAATCATATAAAATAATAATTAATAACCATTTAAAATTTTTGAGGTGGAAAATAACCATTCCTTGAAAATATCTTTTAAAACTATTAATTAAAAAATCCTTTTTAACATCCATTTATTTGAAAATAAAAATTTATTTTTATAATTTAATAACTAAAATAGTGAGGGTCCTTGATGGTGGGAAATATAATACACATTTAGAAAATATCCCTTTCTCATTTTCCGTAAAATATAGATAGTAATTATATTGAAAAACTCATGGCAATTCATTGTAAATTTTTGATATAAAATAAAAAGGTAAATAATTAATTTATAAAGACCAATAGGGAAATTAAAACATTTTTCAAAATCTATATGATGAACATTTGTATTCAAGAAAAATTATTTTTTAAAAAGAAATAAATAAATTTAATTTTCCTTAAAAATATTCAATTATGAATCTTTTTTACCAAAATAGAGGAAAATGAAGGGAAAAATGTATCCACATTAAATTTCTATATATTAATAAATTTCATGATTTTCTATTGAAATTTATCAAAATATTTCATTATTAGAAGTATGAAAATAAAAAATCCAGATAAACAATTAAACTGTAACATAAAATCAACACCACTTTGGTGACCATTGATCATTTTTCAAAATAATAAATAACATAAAATAAAAATTAAGATATATTTAATAGAATTATATTACTGATATAAAATTTATATGGGGTTAATATACCCCCAACATAAATGAAATGAGTGGTTAATTTGCATATGTATCCCAGAAATAAAAGTGAGACTAGAAATCTCATACATTAAGTGTCAAATTCCATCGCACACATTAAAATACACTACATAAAAATTATAATCATATTATATAACTATTACAGAAACATTATTATATATAGTATACCATATATTTTTTCCTTATGTCCTATTATTAACCTTTCAATAAAAATTCTATGTTTATGTCATGATTTAAGAAACAACTGCTTGATTTTTCATGAAAGTTTTATTTTTTTGTGATATTACAGTATTTATAGTTAAATTTTTTTTATAAAAATAATAATGATTTAAATATAATATATATTTATTATATATTCATTTAATGTAATCTGTAAGAGTTAGAGATAGATAATGAAGTACATTGTTCATAGAGACTACAAACCTTACGTATGCATGAACATGAATTCCATTTTCATGAAGCATCGAAATAAATAATGGTAAATAATAAATAATTATTTAAGGAAATTATTTATATATTATATATATCATGTTTTCATTAATATATTCTTCTTACAAACCAGTTAATCGTGAATGAATCACTACGCTACACAAGGTTGTTTCCTATTACACACACGAGTGACATTATTATAGTCAATCAAAATGGATCGTATAAAGGTATATGTTATATAATACAATAATAATAATAATAATATCATATATATGTAATATATAAAAATATAATCCATCATTATATGAATTTTTGGTAGGTGATAGTGGAAAATGAATAACGTCGGTTTTTCTAGTGGTAGTCGGGTGTAAAAAAATGATTATTTCAAATCTCATTTGATGAAGATGGATATGAATATAGGTTATGAAATTAAAATAACAACATCATATTTTATTTGAGATACTATTTTTATTATATGTTCATAATTGAAAAATATTTAACGGTGTTAAAAAAGATGTATTACAAAAAATGCACAGTTAAAATGTTACATATTCTTTGGAAACCCTCTATTATTTTAACCTAAAGCCTTCTAAGAATGTATTTAGGATCTAAGAGATGGATATATATGTATGGAGGTATTGAAATAATATATAATGGTGGGTATTTGAAAAATAATTTTTTCTTAAGTGTTATGTGGATAGGTGAATGGGTGTCCTCTTATTAGTGGGGGAGAGGACACACATGGTATTTTTGAAATGGTTAATATGTACACACGGTTTTTACATGAAATAAAACTAGAAATGGACCATTTTAATACCATATATATCATATGGTATAAATAGGGATACAAAATTATTTATTAAAAACCATCATGGAAATTTTACCCCTTACTATTTATGTTTAACCCCCAATTAAACCCATCTCTTCTTTAATTGTGATATTAATTATTTAATAATTTTACTACACATAATGGTAAAAAATTATGTTAATTTTGTTACAGAATATAATTTTTTGTGATTATAGATATGGAATCCTATTTTATAAATTCCATTCATAAAAGTGAAAAAATTTTATTTCAAATTAATCAGTAGATGTGATGAGAATGATATTTCTTGAAGAGAAAATGTTCAAAATTTTTAAAGGATCCTATATAAAACTTATATATGATAATGAATAAAATTACAGAAATTATATTAATAGATATATAAATAAATAAAATTTACATTAACTCCAAATCTAATGAAAAAAATTATTCTTAGAAGTTATTTTAAGTAAAATTCATCTTTATATAAAAAATTATATTTTCACTATTCATTGAAAAATTAATATTTTCAAAAAGTTACCAAATAATAACCCTAAGAAAAGTTTGAAATTATTATTTAAAAAATCACGATTATTTTTTCATATTCATTCCAAAAAATATAAAAATTTAATTTTAATATCAAGCACAAAAATAAATAAAAACGATTTTCTTTTAAAATATAGTATTTTCAAAACGTATAAAGACCTCTAAAAAATTAATTACCCTTATATAAATATGTTTTTTATATAAAATGATTCTACATAATTTTTGTAGAAAAAAATTTTTCCTATTAACTCCTCTAGGTTTAATGAATATGTAATAATATTAGTTTTTAAATAATAATATTAATAATCATCATAATTTATTGAAACTATGTGTTGCACGTAACGTAAGCTAAACAATGTTTTTTTGTGTAATAAATGATATTAAAAAATTAAACAAAATTAAATAAATTCATAAAACCATTAGTTGTAACATTTTACCAATTTTTCATCATCGAAACCACTTAATGAAAATTAAAAACTTTTATTGTGTGTAAAAGGGGATTCAGACCTCCTATGTTGATGTATTTAAATATTTCATCATCAACTAATATATAGGGTCCTAATAATGGATCAAAATGAAGTGATATCATATATATATATATTGTCATTTTGGAGTAGTTTTTATGAAATATTCTTCCTTTTTAATAAGATAATGAATAATTAAAACATCGCTCTTCTATACGTGCATACTAATACCACACAAATCGATGTATTTTACTATTCCTAGCAACCTCACCTAAATTATATATATGTGTATGTGTGTGTGTATTTAAATAAATAGTACTATATTTCATATATATAATTATTTTTTTAATATTAAATTAATTCTAACATTATTTTCCTCACTTTCGTTGAAATATGGAAATATCACATATCCGTATATATGGGCTACCATCTCCACGTTGTAACATAATTCTGTTTTCATAAACACATAAAATATTTAGTTCAAAATTTAAAATTAGTGTATGAAAATGATAATTAAAACATGTTTAATGTAATATAAATGATATTATAATTATCTATTTCATCTTTGTCATCCTACTAAATCCATTTCCCTATATAAGATTAAACTTCTCAAAAAGTATGAGTAAACTAAAATAAATTATGTAATTTCTAATAACATTAATATTGGTTAAAGAAAAATTAAAATTAAAATGAAAATATATTAAGAAATTAAACAATTAACATATTTTTAATATTCGTTAAGATGAATAATGAATGTGACAATAAAACTATAAGGTAAGGGACACTTTACCCTAAAAACTCATTTTAAATGTTTTATTGATTTATTTCTAAACCATTTTCATATTGGTATATATATTTTAAAATATTTTATGGATATATTTATATTGATATAAATAAATTATAACAACAATTTAATTTTATTTTTACAATATTTCAATGTATTTGAATTGTAAATGTTATGTCTTCTATAATGAATTTTTTGACATTATTTAAAAAATGAAAATATAAATATATTATTTAAATATATGTATAATCAAAATCTCAAAATTTTGTGAATGTTATCAATTGTTCAGCTTCCATTACTATATTTCATGCTTCATACAAATAGAATGAAATCTTCCTTTTTTGTGTATTTTATGAGACATAATGGGAAATAAATAAAATTGGACATATTAATATACCATGTTTCTTTACTAATATATTAAAATTAATATTTTATGATTTTATTAATTGAAATTCACCCCTTTATGTGTTTTAATAATTTAATGACCCTTGATTATTATTTATAATGTTGGTTGAGCCCAATATTGAGCTCTATTTGATAAGGTATATATTATGTATTCCATAGAATTCTATTGGAATTAACTGAGTAGGTTTCTTCATTAATAATGATTCTATAAAGTTGAAATCATAACACAGTTAGATGAATTTTTCATTCGTAATAATTAGTTTTCATGTATATATTTTGATTTACTGAGGTATAAAAATGATACTTTGATTAAATGAATGATCATTCCCTATAACTGAAGAAAGTATATTTTTTATTATGTTTTTATGGGTGTCTCTTGTTTCCTAAGAAACAATAATTATTATTATTTTTATAATTTTTTTATTAATGTGGGTTTTATGACAAAATTAAAATTATAGATAATTTCATGTTTATGTAAATGATTATTTGATCTTAATGATTATTATCTTAAATTTGAGCTCTCTTATAAGATATCAAGGTTTTCAAATTGACTAACGAGTTTCTTTATTCCTTTTTAGGTGTCCCTTACTGAGCTATCATTTCACATAACACATTTTAAAATGTTTTCATAGGTTATAAAAATGAGTATATAAAATGATGAATCCAATTTGAAAATAATAATGATATTTCATGAAATGAAAATTTTCATTATCTTAAATCCTTTTTATTCTCATAACTGGATAATGGTGAAATGTGTACCCTTTCTAATTTATGGATTTGTTAAGAAATATTTTGGAACTAATTCAATAAAACACAAAATATCTACAGGTATTATAGAATATCATAATATAAATTTAATATTTTAAACTCATTATTATGAGTTGAATAATGATTGGTCCATTATATGATAAAAATAAATAATCATTATTGTGTTTTAAATGAGCATAAATATATGAGGACATGATAATAACATTTGAAAATGAATTCCATAAATTTATAGATCTTAATTAAGAGATATTGAATAAATCATGTTAGTTCATAAGTCATAATCATAATGTTATCCAAGAACAATATCATAGGGATCATAACATTTGAAATAGATCCTTTCATAAAATGTTAGAATAATGTGTCATTACAAATAATCGAGATATTATATCAATGCTACACACCAATACATTGATCACGTTATATTATTGGGATAACAAACCATGTAACATATTTTTTCAACATATAACCTCTCATGTACACTTTTTTGGATTTTTATAATGACACATGTACACTTTGAGTACATACAAAATGAATCATTACCCAAAAAAATTGAGGGATATAATGTAACTATTAGTAACATAATCCCAATCTATTCATATGTATTTTGTATGATAAGAATTATATTTATTATTTTATCATAGAATTCCAAATAGAATAAAAATTTTGATTTATCAATATCTGATCATCACGATTATAAATCATCTATAGAAATAACAAATATGTTATCATAAGATCACACCACCGTGATTCATGATTCAAAATAATGGATGTTATCATGGATGAAAATTTGAATAAATATTAGTGTATGATTCTACATGGAGATAGCCATCTAATTTTGATGTTTCTTATATAAAAAATAAAAATATCAATAGAACATGGGAAAATATTATTTAAAAAGATCCAAGTATTATTATAGTTAAATGTTAAAAAAATATTAGTAAGGATATCAAGAACATTATTTTTCATTATATATGTCAATGAAATGATTTCCACCAAACTATTGTCAAAAAGTGAAACATTTCCTTAAAGGTACATTCATTTCATAAAAAATAAAAAATATTAAAACATCTTTAATAATAAAAAATGAAAATAATTATAAAATAGTAAAAACATTTCATGAAAACATTTTAAAAACATGTACATATAAAAAACATTCAGGAAAAATAGAAAATTAAAACCAGCCTTCCTTAAAATCATTTGTACAAACATTGGAGAACACTAAGGGAGGTAAACGAAATTAAAAACAAGTACCTTTTTCAAAAACGTTGATCTTATTAATTGATATTTTTATTTTTATGGATTGATCATAAAATTTAATTATCATATATTTATATATATAGTCACAATAAAAATTGTTAGTTCCAAAAGGGGCTAAGATACCCTGATATAGGGGTGAATCAGGGTATGGATATTCTTTTCCCTAAATAATTCCTACCCCACTAGATCATTACCTTTTTATAAAAAGTCTCAATTTTTTTACACTAGTATGCTTTTTATGATCATGTATTTTCTTCATTATTGGATAATGATTCTTTGGATGCAACATAGGAAAGAAAGGAGATGACACATTGATTTTTACATCATTCACCATCAATGGGCTATGTCCAAGGAGCATATAACGACAATGTGTCATTGTACCAAATCCACTAAAGCTCAAGGATAATTCCATGTCAATTCTATTACTAGGATCACTACCATTACAATGTTAATGGATTTCCCACTACTTTCCAAGGGTCACTCCCTATTCCTACCTCTCTGGATCACTACAAGTATAATGGATAACCTTCTTCCTCTTCCTTTTCTCATTGTACTCGGAAGGGATCCACCCATTGTTTAGAGACTTGTAGGTTCGTTCATTATCTCTAATGAATTTATCCTCCACTATATGTAGATACTCTATTGAAGTCCAAATTTCATCCATTTATGAATAACCCATTTCAACTGGTCACCGGGAAACAACCATTGGAAATACCTCTACAATGATCCCTACATCGTAAAGCTCCCAATTTCAATAGTTTAAAAAATCCTCCACGACAACCCTTCATCTTCGTAAATCACACACCCTCACAGAGATCACTGCCTCATAGCGAACACTTCTTTATAGAGCTCATGCAATTACAGAGCTCAATATTTTTCAAGGCATAGGTCGTCGCAGATCTCAAGCCACTACAAAGTGAGTTCCTTTGGGAATCTCACTAAGCCAACGTGGGACACACCTCATTTGCAGTGCAAGATTAGCCGCTATGATGCTCTTATCTTTTTTGAAACACAATGCCTCCGAAAACATACTTTTCAATTTGAGAGAAACAAATATTTCTTGGAATGTACAATACTTCCCTCGAGGGGGTCAAGGCCTATTTATAGGCGATTCCACTAACTCGAGAATCTTCGGTGCTATGTCAGTTCCACGTCATCTCAAATTGTAATGCTCTAAAAAATCCTCTAAAATTCATTCTGTTTCACAAATCACCCTAGATATTTTCTAGATTTTTAAATCTTGTCCTAATCATAGGGTGTTCCGTAAATTCTTTTATGCCTCATCCACAAATCTTCGCTGCAATTCTCATTACCTATGATATTCATGAAGCTCATCATAATCATAGAGATCACCATTAAAATTCTTTTATTCTCTGCGGAATCCACATCAAGAATCCCATATTCAAGAAACACAAACATTTTCCATATTTGGATGATATATTCAAGGAAATCCACTTTTCCCAATTCTCACCAAATTCCAAATATTAGACCCAATTTTTTTTGCAGACATTGGAAACTGTGGCCACCATGCATTTTTTATTTTTTATTGCCTCCAGATCTTCTCATACTTTTTCATAGTTCTTTGTGAACAATGATTGTAAATAACATCTATCGAACTCCAAACATCGCCATAAAAAACCTGAATTTTCAACAAACATGACCAACTCAAGAATGATGCATTGTTGCCTTGCGGGATTTTTTTCCAACAAAAAGTCAGATAATAATATAAAACCCTTACCTCAAGATTAACTTGTTTCATACCAAAAAAATAACTAACTCTATAATAGATAAAAATTTATAAATGTTTTATACAAAAACAATATTCACACATATATAATTATTCATGTTTTATGTAAAACATCATACAACCCACTTATTAGCAATTCACTGTTAAAATCATGATTCTATGTGATAAATGTTTCATGGATAGTTTAATTTATATCGACGCAAGAAAATTGTTTTCATATAATAAAAAATTTGTAATCAAATATAAGTAATAGTTTACCATTATATATTCCTAAATAAATATAAAATTTAATATTTATTTATTGAATACATCAATATAATCTTCAATTTGATTCAATGATGGAAAAATACCTTGTAATATATGGAGGTGGTAGTCGACAAGAATGCATGAGTGATACTTTCATTTAAAATTTTGTGGAAATAGATGTAAAATTATTATAACTTATTCATAATAACAATAATATATATTTCTTAAACTAGAGTTATAATAATTATTATTATTGATACAAACATTTTAAAATATGTGGATGTAGATATAATATTATAATATACTGGTTATGATTTATACTTCTCAATTAAGTGAAATCTATTGTATTAAAGCATAGTAAATTAAAGTAAGGACTTAGGAGTAGTCCGGTGGATCTATAATTATAGACATGAAGTGAGTAAGGCCTTCAAGTTGAGATTTTCAATGATATAAGGCTCAATATTTATTCATTAGGGAGGAGAGAGTGTGTGCATTTATAAATTATGGAAATGTATCATTTGAAATTAAATAATGTATTTAATTAAAACAAATTATTTTCTATCTATCATTAAAAAAACATTGAAATTTATTTTAATTTAATATATCATAAGGTCTAAATAGATTCATATATTAATATTTTTACATGGTTATGTACAATTCTCAACCATATATCTATGTTTAACATCACTGATAAACTTGTTTTAACACTAAACATGGTAAAAACTTGTCAATCATTTGAAAAGTCAATGTGAAAACAAATTATAATCATTCACAAAATTGGACATGATGATTCCAAACATGTAATCTAATATATGAAATTCATTTTTAATAACATGATAGAAATATAATGTTGATGGATTATGCTTGACTCAAAAATGAGGGGATGTAGCCTTGTGTGAGATATTGGAGTCCTAGTAATTATCTATTATAGTACATTATATTTTCTAGAAAATTGTATGGGAGCAGTGGAGAGGGATATATTTAGTGATATCATAATATGAAGACTCTATAACATTAGAATTGTAGAGGTTGAATCAGATTCTAAATGAATGGTTGGGTTTTTTTGGAAGATAATCCCCCATTGGATTTGGATTACTTACTCGAGAATATAATCATATTCATTGATATGATAATAAGGTTTTATAATATATGGTATGAGTGAAACTTTTTGTGAAGATATTTTGGAATGAAATAGGTACACTAGAGAGAGTATCATCCTTTTTTTTTCAATGGCTCCCTTCTGATTGATTTTATTCTCATTTTGATGGAATATCCCTTTAGTCTCCATTACATTAAACCCCTGGGATCTAGTTTCTCATTCCTATTAATTATAAAAAGATAACATTAAATAATAAAATTTCTATTTTTGATTATATTTTTATTTAATTTATTATGAATAAAACGCTTTTCATGTATTATAAAATTTCATAAACCTCACTCTTTTTCCAATTACTGCATCTACCTTCCTTCTTGATCATTAGAGAACTAATTAATTGACAAATATTCATATATTTAATTTAATTATTAAAATATTTCACTAAAACCATTATTCAATAGTGATCAACATAAATTATCTAGAATAATATACATAATAGTTTAAAAATACGTTTTTTTTAAAACAATGTTATTCTAAGCATTACATAATTTCATAAAACATTAATATGTATTGTGAAAATCGTTATACATATTGTTCTTATTTTTATCATTCCAATTCCTTCCCTCTATTCAAATGTGTAGGTTATATTGATAATGTCAATCATGGGATCATATATACTTTGGGTTTTATGTAAGGAATATTATTAAATTCATATTGTTCATTTCAATGGAAATACATTTAATATCATATGGTGTTACAATTCAAATTAATATAGATTAATGAATAAAATGAATCTCGTATAAAAAACTCTAAGAATAAATTTTGATGAAATGATAACCTTATAAGTATGTCCTTTCTATCAAAATTATTTTAAAATGGAAGGGTAATTAAAAGGGTAAAATATAAACAAATATTTCAATTATGGTAATGTTAATTATTTATCCATTAATTTTATGGAGAAAATCATGGGGAGTATGAGTATTAATAATATATAATATGATCGAGAAGGAATAATTTTTTTTATAATGATCATAATAGAATGAATTTATATAAAAATTAATTTTTACTGTATCGTAAATGAATATAAAATCACATTATAAAATGGATGATTGTTTTTGTGATAATTAAAATGAAGTATAATAAAAATTATGAGAAAATAGATCTTGATTTTTTGGATAAATTTAATAAATCTAATAATTCCTTCCTATGAAAATGAAAATTGTAATGTATACATTAAGGGAAAATAAATTGATAGATTTAGTATCCTTATAATCAATCTCATCATTTGAATCAATGAGGTTTCATTTCATGAGAAGGATAATGCGTCATTAATGAAAACCCATTCATGTGCATATTGAAAGAATATATATTTATTAGGATATAAATTTTAAAAAAATGTTTCAAAAACTCAGTTTCATTCAATTATTAACAAAATCATTTGTTCCATTATCATATATTTATCATGATGTAAGAGTAGTTTCAATAGCATGAATAAAAAAATTATGTCAAGATGTTTCCAATAATTTTTCAAATTGATTTTTAAAAATCCATTGAATAAATGGGTCAATAACAAAAATCACAAAGGAATGTTCTCAAATCCCTAAGAAACATGATTATTGTAAAAATAAAAATAATAAAATTTGAAAACTCATAAGGTAGTAAAAGTATTTAAGATGCTAATAAAAAAAGAAGATGAATGACTTTTTGTTTCTTTTAAAAAAAATTCTTATGTTTCATCATTAAGTGATGGTAATGAAAATTTATAAATAAATAGTATGTGGATGTAACATTTTTTGATGGATCAACTTAAATAAAAATCTAACTATAACCTTATAATAATGTTATATAAGAATGTGGTGAAAAATCAGTAAAGACCGAAATGGTTGAGAATGAAACAATATGAAATATTTCAAAATGATAATTTTATTAAAATTTGAAAATTTTAATGTATGTTAATTATTTATATTTATATTTATAAAAAGTTTCTATACATTAGTAAAATAAAAAAATTACGAAATGGTTATTTGGTATTTAATTGAGATGTATATGATATCAAAATTTTAAATAAAAACAACTAAAATACTTTTGATGGTGGTCACAATATATTTTTTTTAATAAAATGAGGGGTATTCAGTAAGAAGTTAAAAAACAATGATATATTAATAACTATCTCGACACTATTCAATTTAAAAATATTTATTTGTGTGTAAACTCTATGTCACACCATATGGTGACTTATCATGAATAAGATATCATCTATGATGTTACTTATATGGAATTGAAGCCTGAAATTTCTATTTTTATATGTTTTCTCTCATCATATATGAACAGTATTAAAAATAATTTATAATGTTTTCTCAATATTTATTAATGCTTTTTAATTTTTTAAATTAAATATCTTTCAAATTCTGATATATTGGAATCACTCAAATTGGATAGAAAAATATGACATCAAATCATATTAGCTTTTTTATGGTTTGACACATAATTTATTATTTGTATCTCATTTGAGTTATAATGGAAAGAATGAGATTTTTGGGAAACATTATTTTTTTTTATAATTTATTAATGGTTTTATTGATATATATGATAATGTACTACCGAGAATATTTTTAAAATTATATAGGAGATAATTTTCTCATTGACTGTGAAATTATATAATGGTATTTGGATTCATAGACTTGGATAAATGGACCAAGAGAATATAAAAATGATTCACAATATGATTTTATGGGAAATATTTCAAAAATTATTTTTTAATTATAATATGGAGTCCATTTTATTCATAAATTGATTATGAGGAATTCAATTTAAAAATAAATGGTTTTAAATCATAACTTATCATTGAAAAAAACTTTTATTTATATTGGCCTATAAGTTTGATATTAAATAATAATGATAATATTTCTTTTATTTTATTTTTGATTTAAATAATATAAATTGTATTCTTTTATGTTGAGTAAATACCAACATTTATAAGATTTTTTGTCTATTATAGATATTTTGAGAAGCATTCTTGATTTTTTAATAAGAAATTTTTTTAATAAAATAATATTGTAACATTGGTATTATTAGATTGATATATATTATGAGAAATTCATAATATGGAATTAACATAGATCATCACACACCCCCAAAAATATTAATGTGAAAAAATAAAGGAGTTTTTTTGTTGATATAAGAATAATTATATTTTATAAGCATGAAAAAAGTATTTTTTTTAGAAAATAATCATAAATGGTTTTCAATTAATTAAATTGATTATTATATTAGATGATTAATATGAATTTGTGTATTATAGTATGATAATATTATAAGCATTATGATTGTGAAATTTTTTAGTCCTTTTATTTTCATTATGAAAATATATAATTTGGGTATGTTTGATAGTAGACCTAAGTATAATACTTTTAGAACATACACACTAGTTTAAAGAATTTATTAACATAATAATAATAATATAAAAATAATTGTGCATAGAATTGATTTTTTCATGAAGGAATGTAATATTTTGAATAAATTAAAGGGTCTCATATAGGGTCTAAAAATACACAATGTGTTTTATATCATAGTGGAGTAAAATTTAATGAATAACGTTGAGATTTCATGATATCACTAGAAATATAAAAGGTTTTTTATAACATAGTGGAGTAAAATAATATAAATCAGAAGATGATTTTAGGATATCTAATTATAAGAAGGTAAGTCTACTAAATGGGAATAACTTCAACATATTTTATAATCATGTAGAACCTAAAAACCTCATCAGGAATATTACCAATGATGTCTTATTAGGATAATATTTATGAAATTACACTTACATTACATTACCTTGTATTAATTAAATTGAATTTATTAAGGAATAATGACAATATAAAAAAATTAATTAAATAAGAACTGATCAATATAGTGAGTAATTATATATAATATTCAGTTTCATTTACAAGGGAGAATAATGTGATGTTGTTTATCTGGGATTCAAGAAATAAACATGATAATATGGTTTTGTTATAACTATATAAAACCTATTTCATTTTTAGTTGATATTATTAAATTATAGGCATAGGTTTCAATATTAATTATTCATTTAATTCAATATTTAAAAAAATTATATGTTTTCTAGAATATATATCCAAATGAAATAATTGTCCTTCATATAAATGTGAATTATACATTATTTAAAGGGTATAATGTTGAGAATACTTATGTTAAATAACTCATGGTATTTGTTTTTTATTGTCATGAATGATGATAGAAATTTGTAGAGTTTATATTAAGGTATTAATAAAATCTCTCAAGTATCTTATTTAAATATAGATATATGTTTTAAAAGAATGAGTCTTCAGAAAGGAAAATTTTATTTTAATCATTATATCTACGAAAATAGTGTTACCCCATTCATTATAACAAATATTGTCTATTAAATCATGTATGTAATAAATTATAAAAACTATTTTCATCATTCATCAACCCAAATGAAGGAATATTTTTTGAATTTAGTCATTTATGATATGAAATGTTTAGATGATTTTTATATGATTCATATCTATTATATTTTTTTCTTAAAAAATTCTTGTTTATATGATCTAATGAGTATTTTTTTTAAACAAGTGGGGGGTTTTATTATTGAAAATAAAATAATTTCTTTTTCAACCACTTTTAAAAATTTATTAGATGATATTTTATAATGATAAACATTATAATCAGGGCTATAAATTTTTATAAAATTAATTATAAAACATTTCATGATAAATTCGGAGTACAATAATAATCATTTAGTAACATTGATAGAAAACATTATATGGTGAGGCATAAAAAATAAAAAAAATCTAAAAAAAAATTTCATACATTAAAATTTTTTTAAAAGGATTTATTTACTCATAAATAAACTATCCCTAATATTCACCTTATCATAGAGATCATTCTTCTATAAAATCCAAGGACCATGATATCAATGATCATATAAAACTATTTTCCATTAACCTCAAAAACCATCGATCAAACCACTCATACTAGATTCACTCCCCCTAACCTATAACCCATTAATAAAAAGAGATCGAAAATGGCTATTGTAAAAGAAAAACATATGGAATATTTAAAAATCGTCACCATAAGATATATCTCCCTATATTATTCAATGAAGTTCCCATGAGTAAAAAATATTTTACAAAAACATCTTAATATATTTAGATAGTTTAAGTTATAAAAATTATTTAAATGATAGTTCATTACAAAATATATTTCTCCTCAATCATGTGTATATATTTATAAATCTGTTCCAATGATCATACTATGAATGTATTGATATTAGTTTCAATAGAATTTTATGAAATTATTATTTTCTTGAAATTTTCATCCCAAAATATATGTCTAATGGTTGTTAAAGATTAAAACATTATATTGTAAATAGGTTCCATTAGGTTAAAATAGCATTTTACTTCTATTTGAGTTTTTTATAGTCTTTATCTAGTATTTTAAAAAAATTCATTTCCTATATACATGTCTCTTTTTGTACACAATTACTTTACTAGTAGACATGGAACAACATCAATTGATGGAGTACATTATACATTATCTCATTGTCTTTATAAACCTCAATTTTGTAAAGTAGTATCTTCCCTTCCAGTGTATATGGTTGATATTTTTCCAATATACATAGAAATGAATTTCTAATTTTAAATGATATATTCTTCTCACTGAACATAATAGTGTTCATCCCATTGGAAGTAATATTCTATATATGTTAATGAATTTATCATTCCTACAAAAAAATCTAAAAATGAGATGTATAAAAGATATAAATATAAATACATTTAATAAAGTCGATTGGGACTTTAAAAAATAATTTAGGAATTTATAAATTAATAATTTCAACACATCAATATAATTTTTTTTAAATAACATAATGGAAATTTTGAAGGATGAAACTAATGTTAAATCTTTTAAAAAAGATTGTCCCCATATCATATGTATTTTAAATGAATGTTTTCCATTTCCCATTTTTAAATAGTTTCTTAATCAATCTTCCACTAACTCCATTTTTTTAATGTTTAAACCCTCTCTCCCAATTCTATAGACATTTTTTCCCCTTATTATTTTTGGAATTATTTTTAGAATTACGAATATTTTACTTGAATTGTTATAAAAATTATATAACACCAAAATATATCTATATAAGTAATAATAATGGTAACAAAAAAATTATGACTAGTTTCTATAAAAAATAATAAACATATCCTTCCAATATTATCAAATAATTTATCAAATATTATTAAAAAATCCATAAAACGATAATGTGTTTCACTATTAAAAATTCATTTAATAGTTCAAAAAATCATTATATTTTTTATTGTTTATTAATGATCTCTATTTTCTATCTAATATAGTTTTTTTAATTTTCTATGATAGAAATAAATGCATTTTACTTAGAAAATTATTCTTCTAAAAATTATATATTCATCACATTCTTTGAAATTAATTCATATTATAGAATAGATAGTGATTTATGAAAATCAATTTATATTTAACTTTCATATTCTTCTGTGTTGATGATTCATTAAATATTTGATACTAATTTTATTTTCATTTTAATTACATTCACATTCTCATTGGATGTAAATATATAACCCTCTTTATTTTTTTATCTATTTATAACACTTTTTAAATTTTTATATTCCACCTTTAACATTAAATTATTATCTAG
The DNA here is from genome assembly GCA_963277665.1 of Viscum album. Lineage (NCBI taxonomy): Eukaryota > Viridiplantae > Streptophyta > Magnoliopsida > Santalales > Viscaceae > Viscum > Viscum album. The sequence continues at coordinate 1,188,335,101 of OY728122.1, forward strand.
GAACTCATCTTTATTCTAGATAATAGTTTCTCTATTAGTTTTATGGAACATGATTTCACAAAAATTTCATTTATTACATATATATATGTAAAATTGTTCATGATTTCAACTAAAAAAGTGAAACTCATATTATATTATTTTAATTACATCATTTATGTTATTAAACTTAATTTATATTCTTTTTTTAATGGTACTCAAAGAAGAATAGATGGAATCAGTAAAAACAATTGTTACTAAAGGTATTACTGGTCAAGAATGTACAACATCTTATTATTTAACAATGTGTTATTTTTAAATATCCATTACATAAAAAAATTAAATTTCATACATATTTTGTCAATGTTTTGATTCTTTATTTATACAAATTATCAAATTGGTTTTCCACTATCTTTGGAACATTGAGAAAAAAATTGGCTAAGAAGATATGGATATTGAATTTTCATATGACATGTATTAAATATCGATATTCATTTTTAACTTTATAATAAATTGGTTTGTTTTATTTGAAATTATCGACATATATATGCTCATTTTTACTTTTGGATAAGAATATTCATATATGAATTTATTTTCATTCTCAAAAATATTTCTGGAGTATAATGTCTTCCTCTTTAGAATTAACTAAAAAATCTAGTTTTCTATGTTGATTTTATTTAAACTCATGATTTTTATGGAACATGTACTGGTTGATAATTATATGGAACAGATGGGAAAAATGGACCAAGGATAATCTTTCCCCTCATAAATAATATATTATTCCTAAACATATATTCTTGTATAATCCTTTAAAAATCTCTTAACAGTGTGTGTAGATTATTTTTTTTATATATCTAAGCATACCACTTTTTTCAATATTTTTCTCCATGTTTTTATTCACTTCTTCCTTTAGTGACCAACCACTGACCACATGCAATCCAAAAGGTGGGATATCAATTTATGTTCTCCATTAATTTTAATAAACACATAGATTGATACTCAAGAAATAGTTTTATCATTAATTATTGAAATATATTTTAGAATTTATGCTTATTTTACATTCTCCAAAATAATTTCATTCATTTTATCAACATCATTGATGTATGTTCCATTAGCTTATTTTTCAAAAAAAATTGAAATAAAGAAAATAATGAGATTTATATTGTTAATATTTTCATTCCCAATGTACGATATCTTTTCTATAACCAAATCTACTCCACTTTTATATTATTATTCAACCATGACATTTACTAGACAATGTTAATAAATATTCATATAATGAAGAGTCTTCAACATCAGTGACCCTTTATTTATTTCCTTAATACAACTAACCATGAAATTATCTATGTTATAAATTCTATTGTTGTATAAGAAATATAATACATATTTATCCTAAAATTTTAGATTGTCACTATCACTAAATCATGGTATTAGAAATTATTTAAACAATTCAGAAACTACTCTTCCATTCAGTGAAAGATGATATACTTTTCTAACGTTATTATAAGAAAAAACTAAACCACTTTCCTTTCCTATTTCTCAAAAGATCTAATATTATTATGAAACATGTAGGTGATGAATTTCTTTTATCCCTCTAATGGAATTTAAACCATGTTAGAAAAATATCTTATATTGGGAATCGAGTATTTTCTAAAATGTTTGAAATAAATATTATTGATAATTTCTACTTAATTAAATATAATATTCATATAAAATTCACTAATTTTTTTGATATTATAAATAGAAATACTATTTAGAAACACATAAATATTCTCAACCATTGAAAACGAATATAGCGTTCAATATATACAAAAATTCAGAAGACATTATTTCTATCTAAATTTCATTAACAACATCACATATAGAGAAATATTATAATAAAATTATGTATTTTTATGAGGAAATTTTGAATGAATTGATGATCCTTAAAACTATTAGAAAAAATAAGATTTTAATTACTATAGCTCACAATAAAAGTCATGTGGTGAAAAATAACTTGTTACCCCTTCATGCTTTATATTGACATTAGGTGGAGATGATACACTCCTTCAAATACAATGGATTATATTAAAACCATTTAAAAATATACATGGTTTATAATGATTCATTAGTAGTGTTCATGTATTACTATTATTAAAATAAATGAATATGAACCTGGTAGATTTTTTTATCATTTTATATGAGATTTATTAGAATGAATTTCCTCTAATTAATCTTATACGTTTTTAACAAATACTATAAATAATTTTTTAACAAAATACATAATGAAAAATAATATAGAAATTATATAGAAATTTATATTAAAATATATTAAATTTTTTATAAAATAAAAACAATATAAAAACATTCTTACAATATTTTTACCTTTAGTATGAATCTATTTATTTTCTAAATAAATAATTATTTTGAAAGATTATGTATAATTAGATTTTGGATTGATCTCAAAAAAATGAAATATAATATGTTTAAAAAATCTAAAAAATAATCATATAAGTAATATTCAATAATAATAAGAAATATTTCGATGGAAATTTTTATTTAAAACATAAGGGAATACATTTAAAAACATGAAAATATTATTGTCCCCCTTTTCAATGTTATTTTTACTAAATAGATGTTGGGAAACATAATTTGTATTAATTTTCAATTTATGCTGACTCTGTCATGATATTTTTTTAAATATATTTAAATATATAAAAATTGTGGGGTTTTGATAAAATATTTTCAATTTTGTCATTCATTCCTATGAATTATAAAATGATATATCATTTTTTATAATGTTTAAGGAAATAGTGTCTTACATCTGATTGATTATATCATGATTGATGTGTTGGTTTTTTATTTAATGATATTAATGTTTTGTTTTGGCACAAAATTTAAGATATACAAATGTTAATGGGAATGTGAATGAGGTTTTGTTTCAATATCCACCCCAGAGCACAACAATATCCATCTCCAATATAATAGTATTTACAAGTGTAAAGTGATAAAAAATGGTATTTCTTATGAGTCTAATAATCTATGTAAATTCCTATGAAATTAGAATTTCTATATAAACATTTTCAATCCATTTTAAAAACAAAAAATCATAATATAAAATACTTTTTAGTTGAAATTCATTTCAAATGAATTAAATAATTAATGATCTATAGTTCCCTTGTGGAACTATAGTTTTATTTACATCTTTAGAATGGGATAATTTATGATAATCTTGAAATATCTAACATAATAATAAATAAAAAATTATTCACTAACAACTAGTTTTAATATATAGAAACAAACTAATCATTCTTCTAAAAATAAGTCATCAATTGGATTGCTATATTTATAATGATATAATTTTGTTCTGGTTTGGATAATATTACTAATAATCATTTAATTGTTATATCAACACATTTTATGTAAATATTTTATTTTTATTTTTCTGAGATAAGAATGTTATTTACATTAAACTGTTGAGAAAATCGAAAACCATGTTAAAGAATAAGTAAACCCATTATTCTCATTTATAAATTTTTATATGATCTAAAATGGAATCAAAAAATTGATTTTTGATTTGAACAAAATATATTAATCACAATATAAATTTGAGCAATGATTTTCTAATTAGATATATTCATAATAAAATGTTTTGGATAATCATATTACATAACAAATTTTTTTAGTATAAAATATTCTTACTACATCACTCTAAGGTAAGGGAAATTTTTTATGCCCCGATATGTCTTTACTGTGTTTAAAATCCTTTTCTGATGATTTGGTGATCGAAAATCATGGTGGTTGTTTGACATACACCTCCTCATGGGTATATCTATTAATAAAAGAACACTTTGCATCCATTTTATAAAGAATAGTGTTTATGAATGCTTCATATGATAGAAGTAAATGCAAAGATTCAAGTAATCCTACTGCAAAAAAAATCTTCATAATATATTACTTACTATTGATTATCTTCATTATGAACTTATCTTTCTTATTTCATACAATCATTCTATTTTCATCAAAATTATTACAATTATAAATTCTATAACTATAAAATGTTAAATATGGTTATAAAAATTAAAAACATTATTACATTAGTATTTGTTATGTTCATTATGCATTTAATTTATAGAATATTCATAACATAAATCCCCATCATGATTTTTAGGTATAAACCATGATGAGAATACACACTTTTCAAATTCACTTCTTAATGTGTATGTTTTGTTGGAATACTTGATCTACATCACCAATGATATTTGTAGTTCTATGATTCCCAATTATTAATTTATTTATTATGTTTGTAAACCATTATTCTTCAAAAAAAATGTTGTGTTTCTTCTAGTGGTATTACAAGGAATTTTTTTTCAATTTTTCACTACGTTGAATATTTTTCCATCATTGAGGGAAAATTGGTTTTGAAATTTAAATATAAGGTTGTTTTTTTATTTCTTCAAAGTTATTATTTGATAAAATTTATTATTAATCGTTTCATAAATTGTAAATGTTTTTTCATAGAAACATGAAAGTGATACTATTTTTAGAATATATAAGTATGGTTCCTTCATCAACTTTTGGATAGATGTTTTTTATATTAACATTATTATTTTATTATTAATACATTATATCCAAAAACTCTAAAGTGATAATTATTTTGATTTCTTTTTTTCAACAACTAGAAATTAGTTTTATTATGAAGATTCATAATTAAAAAACGTTTTATAGTATAGAATGGGTTTCTAATAGCTTCATCCAAGAAAAGAATTCCAACTAAGCATTCACTCAACACGGATCCAGTAATTTCTTGAGGAACACTCTCATTGTTCCACTACAGAATCATTCTTAGTTGAAAAATGATGGGAAATGTTTTGTATATTACATTATAAAATATATAATGTTTTAAAATATTAAATTTCAAATTATCCACCATGATCTATATAAATTGTTTTCAAATGACAAATTTTATATTTTAAACATGACTAAACAGATGTAAATTATAAAAAGGGTTCCAAATTTTTAGATAAAACAAATACTAATTTATATATTTTATATTAATCAACTGACTAAAATACAAAGTAGTTCCCCTAAATACTTTCATGTTCTATTAGACCAAGAAATATGCATCCAATAAATTTAAATCATCAGTTGTTTAAAAATAACTATTTGATAAAAATCAAGAATTATGCTTCATTAAAAATATGAAGGGATCAAAAAAATTATATTAATTATACCTAATATTGTGTAGATAACTAATTATTCATTTTGTATAATTATTAGCTAGGATCTTAACATCATGTTTTCTTTTGTCATATAAATTGAGATTGTACATTTTATATGATATATATTATAATATTATACAACTTTATTTATTATTCTTCATTATATGCAATTACTATTGTACTTTTTGTATGTTTTTTAATTTTATATTTTTAGTTGTTATCCTGATATGATTATATTTTTCTCACATTGTATATATAATATCAGATCTATTTAGTAGTCTCTATTATAATGGGAGGAATTACAAAGGTCAAATGGTACCGAAACTCATGTTTAAAATTGTTTTTCTAGTTTGGGACATTAGATATGTGTTGTGGTATAATAATTATAAATATATTCAGCTATATGGTTATTTGATGAAAATTGAATAAGTGATAATAGGGATAGAAATTAAACATGTATAATATTTTATTTTCAAATAAAGAGGGTTAACTTTCAACTAAAATAAAAAAACATATCCACTCTTATCAGAATATAATTTATGTATATTGTTACATAAAATTCCAAACCTCAAAGTATTTGGGTATACCAAATTTATGAATATGTGAGAGATGAATTCAAATATCTAAGGTTATCATATGATAGAAAAAAATTGTAATAAATTATTTAATCAATATATTATTAATATTTTTTTTAAAAATGTAGTGTTATCAATAAAAATATCACATTTGAGAAACTATAAGGGGGTATACTAAAAAAATAGTATTTATCTATAAAGGATCAATGATTGGGTATCATGAAATTTTTTCAAATTATGGATGTATTGAAATACCTTCATGTGTTTTTGTGAGTTTAATATCTCATAAAAATATTTTGAGTGCATTTCTAAATATCTCATCCATAAATTATATTAAATTTTCATAAAATGGTGTTACTTTAGGGTTTTGTTTCTAGTTAATGGGGGAAATTAACAACATTATATTTTTGGAGATGTTTAAATTCTATTCTAATTTATAGAAAGAATGTATGTATAACTATATAAGGGGATACTTAGTATATGAAATATTAAAGTACATATATGAGTTGATAATTCTTGTGAGAATTATAATTTATCTTATGGATTTAAATTATTCAAATTATTATTTATTAGTTTAAAATTAATTTTCATTTGGGATCATGTTACTAACATAAAAAAAAAGTGGTAGATTTATGATCCCTTCGATATAATTGATGTTTCTAATGTATATTAAAAGGGAAATTTGGATTGTTTAATGTATTTTTAGTCTTTAAATGGAGATATGGGGTTTAGGAATTGTTGTGTAGCACCAGGGTTGGGATGATGCAAACTAGTATTATAGGAGGATTTCTTTCTTCATAATTTGTCTTACTATTTGGGGAATGATATACATGGGACTAGTTAGATTATGGGCTTTGTAATGAAATCATGCATGGGATTTTATAACTAATTAATGGTGGAAATCTGAGTACTCATGGTTAGATTGTTGTTATTGATGTTTGCAATTACTGTTGATTATTATATCAACATTGTAAAATCAAATGTTGTCTATTGTGATCATTGTTTATGATACTTTTGGAGAATTAATTTGTGTCTTAGAAAAGAAAGAGATTTGAGTCTACATGTAGTATTCTTCTAACTACGAATTAATTTTGGCATGAATCAATTTAGGCACACATAGGAAAACATGTTTTGTGTATGTTGTTGAACATAAAATATTTTCAATAATGGTGAAATTGAAATGATAATGGCACCTAAGATTAAATTGAATAATATTTTAAAATTATGTAAGATGAGAATAAGTCGGTTCCTAAATGATAAATTAGAATGTGAAAAAGTAGTGTTCCCTTGTTAACCATGACCTTGTTGTAGGATGGTTAAGGTTAATGATAGTTCCTTACTTTTGGTTGCGTGGTGGGATGTGGGGAAAAGATATATTGTGAAATGTTGAGATTTTCCCTCTTACATAAATATTACATGGTTGTGTTATGTGGCTTATTAATTGTGTTTTTCGTTGTATATGTATTCCCCTATGATGCTTATTGGGGGATGATTGGGTGATTGGCATGGAATGGATCACCAGTGATAGAATCTGAATTATAAATATTTTTGGGTGAGGAAGCAGGGGAGTAGTTCGGGTTGATCATCGCTTGCTTCATGTAATTCATCAAAAAAGATATAGGGAAGCCTCTGAAAAGAATGTCTGATCTAATGAGGTGGTTTTTGTTGTAGCACCCTATAACCTTTACTAGTGAAGGTGGAACAGAGGCAGGTGAGTTCTAGGTTGAGTCAATAATGATTATACATGCCCTTTTGGAGACTATTTCTAATAATAAGGTTATGTTGGTTGATTACTTTCTATGATGATTAGTGAGGAATTGGTGGTATTTTCATGCTTAGACTATACATACTGATAGTATTCTATAGAGGGTTATCTTGGAGAAGTTCATGGAACACATATGCTAAGAGATATTGAGTCATCAGATAGGAGCCAAGTGCATGATATTGAATTAGGGGAACATTTCTATGAGAGACTAAGCTAGGATTTTGTAGTGATTTTCTCCTACATTTTCAGCATATTAGGCTACATCAAAAATTGTTTTAGAATATCCTTAGGTGTAAAATAATATCCAATATGAATATCATTAAGAGGAATAAGTTCTCATAAGTGGTGAATAAAGAACTCATTTTGAAGGATAACCGAATGGTGTCTTCTCATGGTGGATGTGTATTTATTACATGATAGTCAGGAGGTGTGACTTTTGACAGTATGACGCATCATTAAGAGACCTTTACTCATGTTATTTGAATGAATGTTGGGAATTCAGTAGGACCAGTCTCTTAGGATCTTAATCTAGTGAGTATTAAGTAGTGTGGTAAGATGGGACAATATCAAAATAATTTTCCTTATCCACAATTGGAGTTATAATTTTGCTATATGATCGAATATCTATAGAGGTTTTGTAGGAGCTCGAGACAAATGGTCAGGGATGGAATAACTAGACAATGTTAGAGTGTTATATGGGCATCTTCTACAACGTGTCAATCTCAAAGATGGATTTCTATAAGATGGGGTAGTAGAGGTAAAGGATGTGGTGCTTCATGTAAACAAATCCAATATCAGTATGGTTGTACTACTTAGGTCAGTTAGAAAACATCATAGTAAAAAGGGGTAGGAAAACTATATGTGGTGTAAACTACAATTTTGGAGAGTAAGGTTGGGTCACCGACAGTGAGATATACTATTCTATTATCTTTGACATTAGTTACTTCCGTATTTGATACTAGTGCCTATCATTCTATTATATCCCCCAAAAAATTAAATGGTTTGAAATTGGTGGCTGTGTTTACGATCAGAGTAATGATTTTAGATACAGCATTGGGAGTACCATCTAGAATCATTAATTTTCTCAATGTATGTTCATGTGAGATCAGGGATTATCACTTTCAATATGATCTCTATATTATTTGTATGACGGGCTTTGAACTGATCGTGGGTTTGGACTCAACAGTGGCATACTAAGCCCACATTTATTGTTACCATAGAATAGTGAAATTTATATCTCATAAGGGTAAAAAATACATTAATCATGGAGTTTGTGAAATCTTGGAAAGCCAACAAGTTCCAATTACTCAGCAACTGGAATATCTCACTTCCCAAGATGCTAGTTGTATACTGGATGGTGGATGAGTTATTTATGGAATCTTACCACCAGTGGTGGAATTGTTTATGACTTATTTCCTAAAGCCTAATTAATGACACCATCTGAGAGATATTAATAATTCAATATTGAGTTCATGTCGAGTGTTGAGCTAGTATCTATTCTACCATATTTAATAGAACTAATATATCTTCAAGATATTAGGACTCAGCTGAAGGATTTGTAGTATAAGGGATTTATCTTCCCAAGTATGTCACCATGGGGATCACCTATATTATTTGAAAAGAAGGATGATGGGAGTTTGTGTTTGTTTGTAAATTATTGTATTTAGAAAAATATGACTTTGAAAAATAGATATCCTCTTACACATATAGTTGATCTATTTGATCAGCTTAAGGGAGCTTGTCTGTTATCAAAGATCGAAATAAGATCATGATATCATCGGTTGAGAGTTCGAACTATTGATTTAACAAGGACTGAATTGAGGAGAATATATGGCCTTTTTTATTTTTCGTAATGCCATTTCTGTTGAAAAATTCACTAGAAGTGTTTATGTCCTAAATGAACAATTTATTTCTCGTATTCCTAGATCAGTTTCTGGTGGTGTTTTTGGTTGAAATCTTAGTGTACTCTAAGACTCATTATGATCATTCCCAACATCTAGAAATTGTCCTGAGTGGAATAATGGAGCATCGGCTACAAACAAAGCTATGTAATTTTTAGTTTTGGTTTGATAATGTATACATATTGGGATACATCCTATCGGAGGAAGGTGTGTTAGTAGACACAGATAAGGTTCGAGAAATGGTTTCATATAAGCACTCCAAGAATGATTATGTTATCCAACGATTTATGGGATTAACCGAATATTATAGGAGATTCATCCAACACATTTAAAATTATTTAGTTCCACAGTTTATCTTATGTAAGAAAGGGAAAACATTTCATTGTATGAAATTATGTGAGAATGATTTCCAAGTGTTGAAGAATCATTCCACATTGGAACAAATTTTTACCCAACGTGAGTCATGTGAGGAGTACACCGTGTATTGTGATGCTTTTGGGATGGTACTCAGAGCTGTGTTGATGTAAGGGTATAAATTTTTGGCATATGCATCTCTGTATTTGATACCACAATATTTGAATTACCCTATTCAAACCTTTATCATTGTTGAATTTATTCTTCTATGGATTTCTAGTATACCTCTTCGATCTGGATGTGTTATAACATTAGATCATGGATAATAGGACCTATATTTTTCAGGTATTCCATTTGGTTGTTCATCATATTCTTGATATGTTTCTAACAAATTATCCTCTTCATGTTGAATTGAATCCAAGAGTTCTTTTCCATCACAGATATAGGGTTTTTATCACTGTTTCATCCACTTTTAATTTAGGTGCCTAAAAATTCAATTCCCATAGTCATAATTTTTTAATATGTATATGCATGTAGTATAATTTCAAGATAATTTTGCAATTGAATTCATAATATTAATTAATTAATGTGTAAAATTAATTAATTGGGATTTTTGTGAAATAATGAGATATTATGGGATTGATTAAATATATAATTAATTTCTTATTAATTAATAGATTTTGGGAATTGAAAATTTGTAAAAATTAATTTATGAATTAATTACAATTCTTGAACTTTGTAATTCATGTTTTTGTTGAATATTAGAAATTTTTTATTTAAGATAATTAATTGATAAGAAAATTTTATAATGGTGATTTTTAAATTGAGAATAATTACATGGGGAATTAATTATTACATGTTGATTATGTGAATGGTAAATCAATTATTGAATTGGTTAATGGGAAAAAGTGGATTGATTAATTAATTTTTTTTCAATTAACTAGTGTTTTTGGATTATTTAATTTGTTTTTTATTAATTATTGGGTTTGTATTATTTAATTTATGATTTAATTAATGGTTATTAGAAATTTGGGTGATAGAAGTGATGATCTAGGCCGATAATGATATATTTGAATTGTTTTTAAATGTTGGTTGGACATGACGTTCTAGCCAGTGATAGATCTATCATGGTATTGATTGAATAGGGATATAGACATGATGATATAAATAAGTTATAGGAGATAAAATAATAATAATTTTGTGTTATACATGATGATCTACACCAATGTTATGTACACATGTTGAAAATTGGGAGGCTAGACATGACATTCTATGTTGATGATGATTATTGAAATGATGAATGATAATAATGGTACTCCATGATATGGTCGCACATGAGAATACATTGAACACCAACGTGACTTAAATTAGGATGGGAGGTATGATATCACATTTTAATTATTTTATATCTAACATGATTTGATGTTGTTATTATGATAATATATCACCCAAGGAACACATCATGCATCAATATGAGCCAAAGAAAGTTTTGTAGTATGGGTGTCATCAGGAACCCTATAGTTAATATGGAAAATAAAAAATTAAATGATAATGTGATAAATATTTATTTATTCATTTTAAATATTTATTTATTAAGATTCAAATGAAATATTTTGATTGGACTTTTTTTAGACAGTGTCGGTGGTGTCCTACTGTGTTGTAATCCCACCCTACTCAGGCTTCTGAATCAGTACCCGGGTAGAATTTACTGTTTAATGAGAGGTTAAGGGAAAAGTCTATATATTAGATTGTTATTTGGGTATGGAACTTGGATAAGGGAACTAGATGTGGTTCAGGACCCACATTGGAATCATTTATATCTTTGTTTTCATTAGCATTTTATACACATAGATTTTTTGGCATAGCATGTTTAAACCATTCAATTAAATATTTAATTTTTTGTTTTTGATATCTTGGGACATTGGTATGTTTAATTTTTAATATTATTCCACATTTGTTTTTCTTTTCTACTAGTGTTTTACTCTAATAACTGAGTGTAGTGTGTCCCCATGATAGCATTAAAAGACCCTCTCCACTAGTCAGTAGTCTCTTGAATATGGAGAGGTGTGCTTGAGGTCATATGATCAACTGTATCATGGAAACATTATGTGGAACCTGGGGTGGTGATGCTAAATCTCTTATAATGGGGCCTTTTACTAGGGGATGATTTATCCTAGAATCCATGGTAATGAAAAACTGTGCGGTCTTGGCCCAAAGCTGACAATATCATGATTGTGGGTTGGACTAAGCCATTAAAAATGCAGTCAACTCCAATTTTCGTTCAATGTTCGGTGAGGAAGATGGTCCCTTCAAGTGTTGTAGGATTACAGAAATCCCACATTGATGGATGATGAGCATGAATGTCCCCTTTATAAGGTGGTGTGAATATTATCCACATCATGAGGCCATTTTTAGGGGATAAATTAAGGACAATGCCCAAAAAATAAAAACCATGTGGGATAGGCCCAAATTGGATAATATCATGATCGTGAGATGGACTAGGCCATCGTAGTGTCAAATTATGAAATTAGTAGTTTTATTTAATTTAAAAATTGAATAAATTGTATTTTTATTTTTAAAATAATCTCATGGTTCACAATTAATGTCGTGTATTCAATGTGTGTCCTAATGATGACTGGAAACGGCTACTATAATTTATGTGTAGATAAAATAATTTGGCTAAAAAATATATTTTTTTTGAATGATATTATATGTGAATTTACTTTTGGACATCATAAGATCAATATTCCATGTTTAGGAATCATTTTATAAATGAAGATAAAAACCAACCCATGAATTCAAAAAACATGTCAGTTATTTTTTGATCATTCATATTTTTCAATGTAAATTATTTTTTATTTTATTGAGGTATTTTTATAAAAAATAATGTTGATTTTTATTTTATATTTTATTTGTTATTGTATAACATGTTAAGGATGATTATATTCTCATAAAAAATAAATAAAATGGGTTTAATACCTTCCTATAATTATATAAATTCTTTTTTGATAAAAAGAAAAAGATGATGTGACATAGAATAAGACCCACTAATCACCAACGAATACCCACTCATTCATAGTTAGTGAACCCTATAACGAACTAGTATTGTATGTTTTTTATTTCATTATAATCCATCTAATTTCAATAATTTGAGAGGTTGATCTTATATACAAATAATAAATGAGTGAAGATTATATTTTCTATAAAAAATATATATGCACCACAAACCCCCCCCCCCTTAACTTGGTGACCACTATATATGTCTATTAATACTGTATTTTTAGTAAGTTGTAGATTATTAAGTTAGATTTTTTATTTTTTATAAGGTATAGTGTATATGAGATTCTATATATGATAGAGATAATACATGATCATCAAAAGTGATATGATGATTGAATAAGGACATGGTAGATCATTTATGTAGATAAACATATATTCATGAATGTTTCAATCATCCACTGATATTTTATAATAATTAATGTTGTTATAAACTCTATTAAATTCATTATTATTTTCTAGGTGTTGTAACTAATTTATGAATTGTCATTTTGAACTATTCATACAACCTACATAGATAATATTCAAAAAAAATCATAGGGATGTTGTATAAAAATTATATTCATGATGATTCTCATGTAGTTTATTTGAGTTATCTTGATATTGAGAAATTTCATTAATTTTTTTAAAAATATATTGAATGTAAAATTTTTTAAATGATGATGTTTCATAGACGAGTCATTACCATTGTGCTTATATAGAGGACTCTTGGTGTAATGGAGAAAGTATATTGAAACTATATTCCCTTAATATATGTCAATATTAGGTTAAAATTTAAACCTTATTCCTCAACAGATTATGAAAAAATTTCAATACAAATTTAAATTATAGTCTTTATTTATGTCATCAAATATATTTTTAGAGGTATTACATGTGATAAATGGATTATATTTATCTATTTTTATATTTTGAAATTTAATAATTTCTAATTTTGGGGATGAAAATATTTTTAGGGATACATAATATTGATGATATTAATTTATGTTAATTTTCTTTTATTTTTTAATTATTTTAAGAAATGAAAAATTAATATTATATGTCTAAAATGGTGAGAAATTATTTTTAAAATTAAAATACCATTACGTTTTGAGAAAGAATGTTATTAAAATTGTAATTAATGGGTGTATTTATTAAAGGGTTCATGGTTTATTGGAAATTAGAAATTGATGATCTATCATACTGACATGATATATATATATATGCATATCATTTTATAATCTAGATGATCATATAGTTTTGTTTTTGAATCATAATTGTTCATGACCTGGGTGCAACGAGGATTTTGGAAGGTATATGAATATTCTATTTTAACAAAACATATTATATCATATTAAAATTGACTTTTTATGTTCGGTCAAATTTTAGTGATTGTGATCATACACCTAGATAAATTTAGTAGTTCTAGCATTATATCATTGATTTTAGTGGAATCACTGAACAAACATTTTTTATTATGATGAGAATTAAATATTTGTTGAATTTATTTTTTAAGTGGTTTTATATTATTTTATATAATTTGAAGTAACAAATCAATTTTATAGAATTATTTTACAAAACAATTTGTCCATTATTTATATACAATGCATCATTGTTTTTTTTGAGATGAATTAAAAAATGTAAACCATCCAAAAATTAGTTCATTTCTCTGAAAAACTATTCTCAAACCTGAGAAATCCTTTATCGTAAATTTAGTGACATTTTTTTTATTTTTCATTCATTTCTGAATTTATTGATGGGAGGGATTTAATTTAATTTTGAATCTCTAGGATTTTTAGATTTTTATGTTTAATGGATTCTATTATTAACTTATCAATTAAAGAATCATCTCTTTGTTGAGGTATGTAAATCTTATATGTGTCTTATTTATGTATATTATCATTTTGATATGTCATGTTTCTGCTTATGTATATGAATATTGACATTATTACTAGTTTTAGATTATGGGGTGTCTTGTTATTTTTGAAAGGCTATTGATCATGGAATTATTATCAAATAAACTATAATATTCATTCATTGAACATTTAGGTATGAATGTGTAAATGGTTAAAGGGGATACAAAGAATTTTTAATTTATTCTATATTAGATGCATCCCATTTTATATCACATAGAGGTAATAAAATGATATTCAGTATTGAGTTGGTGGATATTGAAACATGAAGTGTATTTTGGATATAAAACTCTAGAAATATTTTGTAGAGGTGATATGTTATTTGGAGGTCTGGATATGTTGAGAGATTTAGTTTCATACTCTAGATTTTAAACAATTAAATTTTTTTTTTGAAATTGGGATTTCATTGATAGTAGTTTTGTTTATGTATTATGATGGGAAAATATTTTAATTAAATTTTTTATGTATAAAATGAATTTTGTTTCATAAATGATTTCAATTGAAAATAATTTGAAAAGTGATAAAATTGGGTAGTTATGGGAGCTCATATATAAGTCCGTATATTGAATCTATTAGAAGTATATAATAGTATATTTTGGAATTTATGAGATTAGTTATCTAGAATAATATATTCACAATATGAAAACCACCTAAACCTGACTCCAAGAGTGCTATTATTTTTATTATATTTGATACAAGGTGAACCCAAATGACTATTTTTCATTTCATGGTTCTCTAAAAATATTTCAATACATTTGAAGGGGATATTGAATTAATCCAAGATTTTATATTACTCAAAAAAATTATGAGATGATGTACTACCTAGGTATACTATTCAATCATCATGAACATTCATTGGGATGTGTGAAATGAGTTCCTTATATGATGTTTATAGATTCTGGGGTAGTGTGATTTTAGACAGATGGTATGTGAACAATTTAGAATGTGGTGTGACGGATTATATTATTTTTTATTTCATTCCTGAATGATCTGGTATACATCATCCTCATTGGAATGTAAATATTTATGGAGGAATATAATATTTATTTTTTCTTACTCATCCATGTATTTATGATATTCAGATATTTTAGATCAATGGGGATTCTATTATTATATTTATTATCTTAGATAACATATTGATTAAGAAGATATATTGGTGATGCATCTTAGGTTTTCTTTTTTGTTGAGTATGATGAACATTACGTTTTGGTATTATCTCATATTTGGATTATATTTTTTGTTTGTGGGGCACATCATGAATGTTTAATATAATTTAGTCTTATCATATGGTTTTATTATTAATTTTTATGGTGATTGTGGTTATTATAACAAAAACATTAGTGTCACTCATTCCATGATAATTGTTCATGTGGCTTAAGTTACCACCATGTATCCCATTCAAGGTAAGAAACAAAGGACACTCTCACTAACTCAATTTGGGTATTATATTGTTGGTATATTTTAAATCATCCACTATGAATCAAAAATTTCATGTTTATAAATTTCCAAACATGTAGATATCCTAAAAATGTATTATTAGTTTATTTTCCTGAAATATGTCATCAAGTTAATGTATGTTATAATTCAAATAATACATATTTTATTATGAAAATACGAATATTAAATATGTCATTATTATTTTAATAGATTATTTATCATATCTCAATGGTATCAAAATTTTAATATTTTTATATGGGTTAGTCTTTTTTATAATACATTTAATTACATTACTCTATGCTCAAAGGAAATTTTTAAATATTAAATAAATTATTATATAAAAAAATTTTGACTGGATTATTACTCATTATATATAGTGATAAACTATATATATAATTTATTAATGATAATATTCATTTTGAAATTGAATTTAATGTTTTGGTTTTTCATTGTTATGGATTCAAGTGGGGGATTTACATAATCATGGGCACCATTTTTATTTATCTCTATCCATTGAGATCATACAATCATGTTGAACCATATATTTGGTTTAGTGATATTATTTTTTCGAATTTTAGGACTATGATGGTGGAATTTACTTTTTGGAGATTCAATTTCCATGGCATTTTGTGTTATTATTCAATGCTTTGGTTGTCAGTGATTTTTTCTCACAGTCAAGGAACCAAGTTCATTTATTATTTAATCATTAAACCCTAACTCTTAAACATGAACCCACATTAGTCAAATGTAATTATATTCCTATTACATCAGTATTTTTTCATTTATGAATCCATTGGTTCTCTATAAATCATTTTTATATTGAATGAGGAGACGGTGGAACTTTGATGTTGATAACCATCTATTCCTGGATGTTTCAACCATCCAAAAATATTTAATATTAATATTGGATTTCAAAAACACTTAAAAATTCCATATACTTTTCTATTTTTTGTAACTAATTGGTAAAGTGTTGTGTTGACCTATAGTTAAACATTACATCGATAATATTCATGCTATATTCATAGGGATATGGTATAAAAATTCCATTCATTCATTTTATCTTGTCGTTAATTTTATTTATATTCTTATTGATAAATTCTATTTATTTTATTAATATATATATATATATTCAAAATTTTCAAATTATTTTGTTTCATATATGATTCATTACTGTAGTGATTGGATTATAGATGCCTGGTGTAGTGGGGAAAGTACATTGAAACTATATTCAATAAATAAATTTTTAAATCAAAAAAAATTTATAACATATTCATTAAAACATTATGAAAAATATTTAGTACAATAGAGTCCCAACCCCAGATAGACCAGAGCCACTATCTGCTAATAAATAAATTCGCATGATTTCAAAGAGTCAGGCCCTAAAGGACCGAACAGTTTAGTAGTCCTAGTAAACCAGATACATAAATGAGTATTTCATTACAAATGGATACACAAATTACATCATAATTTTTTATTCTAAACAAATAAAGAGATTGATGATAACACTAATCTATCTAGTATATTCCTGCATTTCTTTTATATTATGCTTCATGGATTCCAGTGGAAAGAAACATAATAAGGGTGAGCTAAAATGATCAGTAAGGGAAAAATATAGAGGGAAGAAATAATAAATCAATTAGAATAATCCATATTGAAATTTCAATAACTAGAAACACATTCCATTAAAATAACAAGATTATTAAAAAAATGGCATGGTATGAAAATAAAACATATTCCATTAATCAATGAAATAAAATTAAAAGTGTCCATAGATATGACGACCAAAAATATGATATATGAATAATAACTGAAATATACATGAGGGAAATTCTTTCTCAATGGACGTCATATCTATGGAAAAGGAGTACATTTTACTGTTAAGATATATCCCCTTGAAATTTTAAAACAATGGATCTTCCTTTATTTCAGTTTCACAACTGGTTTGTCTCATAAGAACCTATCAATGCATTGAAGAGCTATATAAAGGATGGGCTCCACCCGTCACTGCATTCCTAAATCATTATTCATATTAAGAAATCAAAATAAAAAATATTCCTTATCAAATATTTTTATTAAATAGATAATATATATTTACAAATATTTCCCCAGATAATCAATCAACAGCCTAGGTTGAGAATGTATGTAAGTATATGGTTAGGAAATATTATTGTCTACGATAAATGAAATGGATAATTTTTGTGTAATTAAATATTTAATTTTCATTAGTGAAATAATATATCAAGAAGAATATAAAATAAATCAAATAAGTTAATGTTAATTTTATCCTTGTACAAATAAATAATAAACCATCCAATGTAAAAATAAGGATGGTAACAACACAACAACTCAGAAGTGGAGTAAGATAGTGTGTTGTTTTCACTCATAAAATAAAAGATTAATTTTCAAAATATTCTTGAGGAAAATATCCTTTAATTTGAAAATATTTTTTTTTAATTAAAAATTCATTTCTAAAAAAATTGAGAATGGGGATTAAATGAAATGATAGCTGATAAATATATACTTTTCATATGAGTTAAAAATAAAATATTCTTTTGTATGGATAAAGGTTAAAAGATGCCTCATTTGGTAAGTGACAATAATATCTCTTCTAATATATTACTAAAGGAAAAAATGTAAATTTTTTTACAAATTAATTTTAAAATCATTTTTAATACATTTTAATAATATAATATTTTAATAGTAAAACAGGTTCTCTAACTAAAGAGAGATATAAAGTCATGTTTTCTGAAAAAACATTTTCCAAAAACATCTTAGTACAAAAGAGTGTAAAATGGTACAAACAATTGAAAATGGTCATGAATGACCATATAATAATGAAATGTTTTATTAAACAATGTTTATATAATTTTCTTCAATGATAAATCCATTCGGAGTTAAATAGGATTAGTATTTAGGAAAATAATATTTAAACATTCCAAAGTGTCACATACCACTTTTAAGCTTTTGTAAATCATAATCCTCTTCAAAGAACTATATTTAACGAAAGTATTAACTACCATTTAGGGAAAATTATTTCATTATATAATATAAAAATTTCATTAGTTACACCACACAAAATATGTGTGTAGTGAACCTGACATTTATCTCATGGATGTAAAAAGTGAGATGATAATCCCTTAATAATGTTGTAACAAATTGATTAGAAAACCCAAATGTAATAATAAAAAAATAGATAATTTAAATAGCATGATTGTAGTATAATTGATTTTATTATATGATAATGGGGAAGTAATTACTCTATATACAAGAGATTAGGTGTACAAAAAATTATTATTCCTCACATAATTAAAATGAGACATGAATCCCTTACCTTATGTTTCCTTTCATGTCAACATGCATTAACTTCCTATTTAATAAACTTATGTTAATTTTATACTTTTTAATAAACATATTCTTGTTTATAATTAATTTTATTTCACATATTACCATGTTATGTACAACTACTTATATATTTAATTTTATGTCTGTTGTTTTTTACCAAATTCAATTTATGTGTCAAAACAATTATTTTTGGTCAACTATGGTCAAAGGGGATATAATATAAAATCTGTTGAATAATAACCATGAAATATTTACCATATTTTTATTTCAATAATAATTTTCAAATAAATCATTAAATGCGGTTATGAAAAATGAATCAATGTTACAATCATGGAGATGGTAGGTCATAAAAACGCATTAGTAACATTCACATTTTAAAATTATCATTGTGAAAAGAATGTATACAACTAAAATCTTCCCATAATTATCATTATATAATAAATAAAACAATATTTAATCATATATACATATATATATATATATATATATATAATTATGTGGTGTAAAAGGAATCACATCATGTCGAGGAGGCGATAGTCCACACGTCTACGAACGATGTTATCTCTTTTAAAGTATGTGAAGGGTTAATAAAGTAAATTATATATATATATATTTATTTATTATTTACAGAGATATAATTATTTAATTAATATATTATTTATGTTTTTTACTTCAATAATTTTTTATTATGTCCATTATTTTATACGTTTTTTGTATCGTTCGATCAAATCACATCGCTATGTTGGGGTGGTAGTCCATTGTTCCTCAAACAAGATTAACTTATTTACACAACCTATAAATCATAAATTAATGTTATAAATAATATTTAAAAAATTTTAAAACATTATAAATAACATATATATCATATATTAATAGTTTTTACAACATAATTGACACCATGAGAGGTGGTAAGGGAAGGATGAATAGTCATCATTTCGTATTGCAGTTGTTTGTCATCCAAAGAAACATTATATTTTCTACCCATAAAATGGTGTTGTGTGTGAGTGTACGTAAAATTCATAGAAAAAACATACTATTAAATTTTGGATACTATTTTTTTATCTAAGATAATAATAAGGACTTTGTAGGGGTTGTATAATGGAAATGAAACTAGTGAGATTGAGAAATGACATTACCTTTTAATTTGGTAACTTCTTTTAGTTTGAAACAAAATGAATTTTTGGAAGGGTTTCTACCATAATAGATATTTCTAGTACAAGGATAGAAATTATGGGAGAATATATGGGTAGGGCCTATCTGAAATTAGGATCTTTTAGATGTTTGAGGAATGGGTATAGGTGGAAGCCTTTTATTTGGAAGGAAAAGGGCTCACATGGTTTTCTGGGAATCAAATAAGGTGTGAAAATATTATTACCTAAAAGAAGGCTAAAAAACAACCCAACTCAATAATTTATGTAATATGGGCGAACTATGGACATCCAATAGGTTTTATACAAGTTTTTATGTCATTTGGGCCCTTAATTGTAAGGTTTAGTCCCTAATTAAGATTAATTTGGCCTTAAATGTTGTGATTAATTTTAATCACATTTACTAATAATTTTCTGTTAAAAATATATGTTGATATTAATTGACCACAAATATAATATTTATTATAATTTAGTGTGTCGGATTTTCAAAATTCAAATCAGAGAAGTGTAAAAAATAATATTAATCTAAATCTCACACACATGTGGATTAACCCGTTTTAGTAGAAAAATGACCAATGGTTTGCTATGGATTTATATTAAATTTAAAATTTATATTATTTTAATAAAATAAATTTTATTAATATTTGAATAGTTTATTTAATGGTACTTTAAAACAAATTTATAATATGATTTATCATTAATAATTATTTAAATGAAAACTATTTTTTAACTAAAACAGAGTATTTTTCACTATTCACTAAAAAATGATGTTTCTCGAAAAAATCCAAAAAATTAATCCTAATATAATTTTGAAATTATGAATTCCCAAATAAATTTTATTTTATAATGTTCATTTCATATGTGTGTAAAATTATAATTTAATATAGTTTCTACTTTAAAAGGTTGTTTAAATTTCTTGAATGAAAATATAGGTTTTTTATGTGAAATATTTGGTTGGATCCGATATTATTCTTACCAAATTTGTTCGATGAATATAAAAAATTGGATTAATATTTAAAATATTTATTAATTAATATCAATCACTAATTTTAATTAATTGAATCTATTAGGTAAAAATTGCTTTGTGAGCAAACAAATCGTTTTCTTTTAAAGTTTTCTTTTAATATTAAATTATTACTTATATTCATTTCTAATTACTTTGTAACAAAAAATTTAGAAGTCGGAAAAATATTATTTCAAAAGTTATTTAATAATATTCATAATTTCTAGTTTATATATTTTAATATTTTAATAATATATCACTGTTTGGTGAAACTCATTTTTTCGTATAATGTATGCTTTTGATAAGGGTCTATCTTACATGTAATGAAAGATATCGAAAAAGGTTGCTCTTGAATGTAACACATGATAACATGGTGTTTTCTGAATTGAATCTACATAAATATTTAATATTTTATAAATTATCAAGATATTATATTACCTTGTGTGCTTTTGATCGTGTTTCATACATGCTATCGAATACAAGGTTTTACTTTAGTTTTTCGAAGAGTCACATTCTTACCACCAAATTTAAATTGTGTCCTCTCAATTTAAAATCAATATTGGTAATAAATGGTTTTACATTTCCTACATTGAAATACCACTTCTTGATAATTGTTCATAAGCAATCCTTAATAAAATATTGTATAGAAATTACTAAGGTCACATGGACTACCATGTAACTAGGTTTCTAAGTAAGGTAACATTAGTGGAAAGTAGGGATGCATACTTGAAGGAAGAGAATAAATATTTATATGGAGCGAATGAGGTCATCAATCACCAAAAAAGTGAATAATCAATGAAATTTTGAGGACCTAAAATCCATAAATATGTCATTATTTACAAGACCTTCAATTCAATAGAAAATTAGGTATTAGAAAATTTTATTTTTCTAAGTCATTAAATCGATGTTGGGTAATTATTTTAGAGATAAATAATATAAAAACATTATTACATGATAGGTTTCAATATCATATGAAAAATCCTAAAGTTTGTTTGTACTTTGAAAAAATTTAATTCATCCCTTTACTCCCAAAAATATTAATTACCAAAAATGATTTTTTTTTAATTCATGATGCACTAAGAGAATCATTTAAAAGATCATAAGGCCTAAAATTGAGTGAAAAGTATTACTATTTTTCATTAAATATATCCAAAAATAAAATTAGGTTAATGGATTAATTTCTAATCCTCAAACGTGTTACTATTACTTAATCATTAATATTTATTCATTAAATTTTTTGACAAACAAACAATGAAAAATTAATAGGGACATTGTTTAGGACAATGGTTGGCGTGGAACCCTTATCGTCATTCGTCCATGGGTTCAAGACCCACAACCCTACCAGATTTGATTTTTTTCACCTGGAATATAGGTTTTCCTATTTTAAAACCATGTTAATATAATTTATATAATATATAAGATGGAAATCATTGAAATTATATTAATCTCTATATTTCATTTTATCTAAGTTCTTCACTACAACCACATTACATAAATACTTCATCCCCATATTTCCACGTTGATCCTTCAATTTCCTAGTGCTTATCCTCTATGATAAGGAATTTACTTGGGAAATGTCCATGTTTTCCAGATTTATGATATAGAAGTATAAATAATATCTTAGGATAATCTTCAATTATTTCAATCAAACACTTACATTTCTCCCAGAAAACCATTTCTTTATGTCCTTCTTTTCTACACGTGAATCATTAACATGATCCGTTGAGACACATTTCTTGGTGTCTTCTTCCACACTTCTAACATGTTGATTATTGAGACTTCTTTTCTATATGGTCTCTTCTACTATTTCTCTTATGATCCTCAATAATTCTCTTCTATGGTTCAATTGGGGGTTTTTAAATGTATATATTTTTTATAAACTTTCATAAAAACTTATCTAGAATAAACAAGATATCCTTCAATCTGTTCAACACATCATTTAGATGATCATTTTTACCATCTATTCCTTCACATTTGATTTTAACATGAATCCTTTGGGTTCCAGAAAATGAATAAAACTAGAAAGAATAGTGTGAGAAACAATAGTCATAGTGAGAAAAGATTGTAATTATCTATAAGATATCAAGATCATGACACCTAATTTTTTCAAACAAAAAACATTTAACATTTATTACTCATTATAAAAATCCTTTCAAATTTATCATAATTTTTTAAAAGAAATCATGTATTATCTAATGTATATTCCATGAGAATGACATAACTAGTGCGTAGTAAGGCCTGTTGTCATGTATCAGGTTACCACGAGTCAAGCCTGAAACACAATTTCATAGTTTTTAATCATAGGTACATCAGGGAAAGAACCATGTCCACTTGTAGAATCTAGACATGGATTTATCACTAGGAATACCCTTATAATCTATAATTTAAAAAAAAAGGTTTTCATATATTCAAATATTAAAATTCTACCTTAGTGTTATGTTCTCTAATCTATTATTTCCTAAATCTAGTTCACATATTTGTAACTAAATGTCCATTGATACTAACTATAGTGAACTCTCCCTAGATAGCCCAGAGTCAGTGTCTTCTACTAAAATATTTGGATGATTACAAATAATAAATCCCTAAAGGAAAAGATGGTATAGTAGTCTTAGAAAACAAGGCACATATTTGAGTATTTCATTAAAAAATGATACACTAATTACAATATATTTGTTTTTTATAAACAAATAAATAGGTTGAGAATAACATTAATCCATTCAGTATATTACTACATTTATTTCCTAGTATGCTTCTTGGATTCCTGGTGAAGGAAACATAATAAGGGTGAGATACATTGATTAGTAGGGGTAAATATAGAGTGCAAGAAATAATAAACCATTGACAATAGTCAATATATAAAGTTAAATGATTGTAAATACATGTCATTCAAATAACTAGATAAACAAACAAATATGGAAATGTATGAAACTAAAACACATTCCACTAATCAATGAACTAAAATTAAATATACCCATTGATATGTTGATGTCAAATCTCATGGATGAATAATAACAAAAACCATTATGAGGGTAATTATTTATCAATGGACGTCATGTTTAAGGCACATGAGGACATATTAAAATCATGATTTATCCTCCAAATAGTTTAAAACTATGGATCTATCCACTATTTTGTTTTCACATCTTGTTTGTATCATGAAAACCTATCAATGCATTGGGGAGATATATAATGCTCGAGCTCCACCCATAAATACATGTCCAATTAATTTTTCATATTGAATAACCAAAATAAATAATATTCCTTATCAAATATTTTTATTGAATAATAAATATAAAATTACCAATATTTCCCCAAATAATCTAACGACTATCAATGTAGACACCATATGTAAGTAGGTATATGATTTAGGAAATAGTAATATCCAATATAAATGAAATGTGTAATTTAGTGGAAATTCAATGATCAATTATCATGAGAGATTAAATATTTCTTACAGACTAAAAATTAAATCATGGGCGTGAATATGAATAATATTCTTAGTTAAATCAATAATAAACCATCCAGAGGAAAAATAAGGATGGTATTAATACAAAGAATTCCATGTGGAGTAAAATATACATTTATTGACTTGGATGAAATAAATGATTAAATTTTAAAAATATTATTGAGCAAAATATCCTTTGATTTTGAAAATATTTATTAAATTGAAAATCGATTTTTTATCACATTCATAAAGAGGACTGAAATAAATTATGGGAGATAAATAATTACATGTAGTACGAGGTAAAAATAACATTACTTTTGTAAGGATAAAGGTTCAACAATGCAAAATTTTGAAAGAAACAAGAATATGCCTTATAATAGATTGGAAAAATAAAAAAATGGTAAAACATTATTTACTAAATCATTTTAAATTTAGTTTTTAAAAATCTTATTAAAAAATGATTTTTTTATAAAATAGGTTCGTTGAATAAAGAGAGATATAATTTTTGGTTTTCCAAAAAAAATCCAATAACATCTCAGTTTTAAATAGTGTAAAAATGGTAACAAATCATGAAAATGGTCATTAATAACTAAAGGAGAAAGAAATTTTTTGAAACAAAATGTTTATATAATTTCCTCTAATGTAAATTCCATTGAGAAATCCATAGGATTATTCTTGAGGGAAAAAATATTTATACATTCCAATGTGCCCCATAAAACATTGAAATTTCATTAAATCATAATCGTCATGGAAAAATAATATTGAATGAAAAAATTATATACCATGATGGTAAAAGGAATTCATGATATAATATAAAAATTGTAGTATAATCACCATACAAAATTTGTATGTAGTGAAATTTACATTTTTCTCACAGATGTAAAAAGTTAGATGTGAATCCCATAATAATGTAGAAACAAATTGATTGTAAAACAAAAGGATAATAAACATTAAATATAAAATTTTAATGAAATTAAGGTAATATAATTCATGATATTATATTTTAATGTTGAATTAAGTACACTATATATAATAAATTAGTTGTCCAACAATTAGGTATTCCTCACGTAATAAAAATGCGACTAGAATCCATTACTTTGTGTTTCCTTTCGGGTGAACATCCTTTAACACCCTGTATAGTACACTTATTTTAATTTTCCTCATTCTTTAAAACTATTTTTGGGTTTATAATTACTTTTATTTCACTTATTAGTAGGGTTTTTACAACTACATAAAAAATTATGTTTACATCAGGTGTTTTGACAAAATTGAATTTATGTGGAAAACAACTATTTTTGGTCAACTATGGTCAAATTGGTCACTATATAACATATCCATAATAATAATGATGAAATAGTTATCATATTTTTACATCATTTATAATTTTAAAATCAATCATTTAATATGGTTATCAAAAATTAATCAATGTTAAAATCATGGAGATGGTAGGTTGTACGTACGCATGAGTAACATTCCCATTTTTTAATGATCATTGTGGAAAAAAGGTGAGTAAATAAAATCATTCCATAATGATATTTATATAATAAATAAAATATAATTTAATCACATATATTTATATATATAATTATGTGGTGTAAAAGTGATCACATTATGTTGAGGAGATGGTAGTCCACACGTCCATGAATGATGTTACCTCATTTAAATTGTGTTAAGGGGTAATAAAGAAAATAACACAGACACACACACATAGATATATATATATATATTATTTAAAAAAATATAATTATGTCATGAATATGTTATTTATGTTTTTTTATTTCACTTATTTTTAATTTTATCCCTTAATTTATACATTCCACGTATCGTGCGAACAAATCACATCGCTTTGAGGGTGTGGTAGTCCACACTTCCTCAAATGAGATTATCATATTTACACAACATGGAAGGAATTAATATATGTTATAAATAAAATTCATAATTTTATAAAATTATTAATAATATATATTTCATATATAAATAGGAATTCCATCATAATGGCCTATGTGAGAGGAGGTAGTGGAATAATTAACAATCATTGTTTTATGAAGTAGTAGTTTGTCATCTATAGAAATGTTATGTTTTTCCCATTAGATGGCAGGGTGTTTAATTTTAGGCTAAAATATTTTCATAAAAACATCCAAGTATATTGGGGATACTAGTTTTGTTATAAAATAAAATAATAAGATGATTTTATGGGTTGCATAATGGAAATTAAACAAACATAATAGAGAAATGACATTATCTTTTAATCGAGTAACTTATTATGATTTGAACAAAAAGGATTTTTTGGAAGGGTTTATTCTAAAAGTAAAGATTATAATTTGAGTATAGTAATTATTTGACACTAATTGTGAAGGACTTTTTCTAATATAATAGTTTTTAGAGGTCTCGGTAATGGGTAGATGTGGTGGCCTTTTATGGGGAAGGAAAATGACTCACATGGTATTGTTAGAAAAAAATTAGTCATGCATATGTTATTACCTTAAAAATTATTACCAAATAAAAACACACAGTAATGGATGGTGTATGGGAGAAATATGGATATAAAATGGGTTTTGTCTAAGTTTCTAGGTCATTTGGACCATTAATGTTAAGATTTAGTCCATATTTAAGTTAAATTTGGCCTTAACTAGTGTGATTAATTTTAACCAATTTTACTTATAATTTTTTTTTTCATGAAATTTAGTTAATTTTATTAGAAGAAAAATATTATCATGATTAAAACGTTTTATGTATGATTTTCAAAATTAAAATCAATAAAACAGTAAAATTAAGATTAATGATAATCTCGTCGATAGACGGATTAACTAGGTTTAGTAGAAAAATGATCAAAATCATGTAATGTTTTTATATTCAATTTAAATGTTATGTTTATTATAATGATCTTAATTATATTATTAGATTTATAATTTTTACAATTTTACTTTAAAACAAATTTTTAATATCATTTATCCCTAATAATTATCTAAATAAAAATATTGTTCTTAACTTTAACGCGGTATTTTTCACTATTCACCATGAATTTATGTTTCTCCGAGAAACCCAAAAATTCAACATATGATAATTTTGAAAATATTAATTAGAAAATAAATTTTATTTTATAAAATTAAATTCATATGTGTGTCAAAATTATTATGTAAAATTGGATCACCATTAAAAGGCAGTAAAAAATATCTGAATAAAAAATTTATATGAAATATTGGATTTGATCTTATCTTTTTCTTACCAAATATATAGGATTAATATAAAAAATAATTTATTCTTTATGTAAAAAATTTATTACATTTATTAGACTTTAAAATTTTAATTAATTTAATCTATTATAGAAACACAGATTTGTTAGAAAACAAATATATTTCAATAAAACTATCCCTTTAATATTCAATTACATTTTATATTCATTTATAATTTATTTGTAACCAAAAAATTATTTATTCATAAAATATATTTCCACATGTTAGTTAATTATATCCATAACAACTAGTTTATAATTTATAATATTTTGATAATATATCATTTTTGTGGGAAACTCAGTCTTGCGTATAGTGTAATCTTTCGAGGAAGTTCGATCTTGTATGTAGTGAAAGCTATTAAGAAAGATATCTCCCGGGTGTAACACACGCTAACTCTTTTTTTCATGTATTGAATATATTTCGAATAGTAAATATATTATAAATTACTTGAATATTATATTACCTTAGGTGCTTGTTATCGTGTGGAATACATGCTATCGAATACAAGGTTCGTTAGTTTTTCGAGGGTCACATGTACTAATTTAAATAATAGGTGGTATTTGTATTTTCAATAATAGATTGAGATATAATACTTGTGACAGTTGGTTTTTAGTTATCTATCTCCTTATTTTGAAATTAAATACTTTTAATTTTTTGGATTAATATAATTTTAGTGGAAAAATATATATAGAAAATTAAATTATATTAATTCTATTTTCATTTTAATGTTTGATATTAAAAAAATTAAACAATATGTTGAAAATGGTGAGGAATTATTTTTAAAATTAAAATCACATTATATTTTATGAAGTAATGATTTTATCAATTTAATTAATGGATTTAATTAGTAAATGGTTCATGTTTTACTGGAAATAAAAATGGATGATCTATCATAATGACATGATACATATATTATTCCATAGTCTAGATGATCATGTAGTTGTTTTTTGGAACCATATTTGTTTATGAACGTGGAACAATGGGGATTTTGAAAGGCATATGATAACTTTATTGTCATTAAACACAATATATAATATTAAAATACATCTTCTAATGTTCGGTTAAATTTTTGTTATTATTATTTTAAACCTAATTATATTTTCTTTTAATGGTTTTATTTCATGACTTCTATCAGAATCAATAAACAATAATTTTTTTATTATGTTTAGAATTAAATTTTTGTATATTTTTATTTTAAAGTGATATTGGATTTTATTTTATAATTTTAAAAATTAAATAAATTTTCTGTAATTTGTTGTTAAAAATAATTATCCCATGTTTCTATAGAAAACATTATTATTTTGGAGGTATTTTTAAGATATTTTTCATCAATTGGAAAACTTATTCATGGGTTTGATTTTATTTAGTCTTGAATCACTCAGAGTTTTTCATTTAATTGACGAGATTAATAAACAATCATTTAATGAATCATCTCTATATTGAGGGATGTAATTACTACAACTCTGATATTTATCTGTATAATAATTTTGATATATTATTTTATAACCCTTATATCTAGCCCTATTAACCTTAATATTATCTTAAGATTATGGGGTATGAGATTATGGAAAAAGGGTCATTGATCATTGAATTATTTTCACATAAACTATTATATTTATTCATCTAACATTGAGGAGTGAGACTATAAATATTTGAAGAAGATACATGTACTTTTTCATGTATTCTATATTTGATTCATCCCATTTTATATCACATAGAGGAAATATAATGGTATTTAATATATAATATGTAGAAATGGAAATATGAAGCTTACTTTTCAAATAATAAACTAGAACTAATCTGTAAAAGTGGTATGTTATTGGGAGGTCAAGATATGTGGAGAGATATAGTTTGACAATTGGGATTTAAATCCATTATTATTAGTTTTTCATGAAATTTCGATTTTATTAATACAATTTTTATCTATGTTTTATGATTTGGAAACTATATAATAAACTTTTTCAACTTTAAAATGATTTTTTTCATAAATCAATCTGAAGGAATATGTGTTGAATTGAGATAAAATGTGGATGTTATGGGATCTCTTATATAAGACCCTACAATGAATCTATTTGGAGTATATCAAAGAATTTTTTTTATTTCTATTATTTTTTATCAGAATTTGTCTATTCACTATGATACCACCACTAATGTTGGACTCCATGAGGGATTACATGTTTGTTATATTCAATTCAAGGTGAACCCAAATATACAAGTTATGTTTCTTAGTTCTTAAAAAATGTATCATGTCATTCCTCTGGGATATTGAATTCATCATATATATTATATTCCTCTAACACGTAAATTAATTAGATGTAGTATTACTAATGGATATTGAGCCCACCAAAGGAAAAATGGATAGGATGTGTTTTTTGAGGTCCCAATATGATTTTTATAGTTTATAGGGTAGTGTAGTTTTATATATTTGGGATTTCATCGAATCAGAATTCTAATTAATCGAACATATTATTTTTCTCATTCATTAATGTTTTAGTAACGACATCAAGATGAGCATGTGTGTATTAAAAGAGGAATATATTATACATTTTCGCCTACTCACCCAAGAATTTATCATATTCAGATATATTAGATAAATTCGGATTATCTTCTTCTATTTGTTATCAATGATGACATAGTGATTATCTAGAGTCAGTGGTACTACATCATAGGCTTTATTTTATGTTGAGTATGATAAAAATTCCCCTATTCCTCTAATATTTGGATTTAATTTTTGAATTGTATTGTATATCATGAATATTTGTGCAAAATTAGTTGTATCACATAGTTTTACTAATAATTTTGATGTTGATGTGTGGTTATGATAAATAAAAATAAACATTTCTCCAATATTATGATAAATATTCATGTAGTTCAAGTCACCACCATGTGTCCCATTCGAGGTAGGATTCGATGGACACTCTTGTTGTTTTTATTGAAGATATTATCATTTTCTTCAATTGAAGCTGTAGATAAATCACCAAATTCATGGAAATAAATAAAAACAATGGAAAGGTGAGTGGAAATTTTATTAACCGAAGGGAAACTAGCATCTTCGTATTTAAATAATTCCTTATAGGTCACAACAAAAAAGTAATAGAGTGTCTTGGCATGAAGAGTCTTTAACTCCTGAGGTAATTTCTCAGTTCGCCCATATCTAATGAAATAATTAAAGGATACATGTTTGGTAACATCATTATTATAATTATGGGATGAATAGGCTTCTAGAAAAATTAGTTTCATCCTTTCATAGGGTGTATAACTCTAATCAACAACATGTTTTCCTTAGTTCTTATGAAAAGAATTTCCATCAGTAAACCACCAAAGGGGGATGTTAAAAAGATAGGTAAATCAATGAATATGTCAATTTATGATGATAATCAAACTAGAATATGTCACTTAGTTGAATGAAACTGGTTGGAATGTCCAATTTGATGAAGGTAGTATTAACCATACAATGTTGAGGAAACAATGCATGCCATGAAAGCCCATATAACATGGGATATCATGGAGAGATATTCCCTCTAGAAAAAAGACATGTAAATTCGATATAGAAAAAACTAGGAAGAATGATCTAAATTATATAGGGGACATATAATCTTGCCCGGTGCATTTTGGACAATCTTTAAGAGCTACATGATAAAGGCCACATGTTTGTGGGAATATTTGTATTCAATTTCAAGGATTCTAACTTGTTTGAGGAGATGCTTTATGTTATGGGGTACCTAGTACCAAATATATCATTCATGGATTTAATAGTTAACCTATAAGTCACTGATTCCATGTTAAACAAAGATCATAAGGTATTTACATGAATATTCAAATTGTTTATGAACATGATCGGTGGGTATTCTTCAGATTATTTTCTGAGAATTTCAACAGTAGTGACTTCAAATATATGTTGCATGAGAGAAACAACTCTGATGAATGGGATCTCAACAATTACTGCAATGTGATATATAGTAAATTAAATATTCTTTATTGGATATTGAGGAACAATGTGTGGCCATCTTATGAGAACATTCAAAGGAATGGTGTGGTCCTGGCCACCCACTGTCAATGCCACAATTCACCAACACAAGAGTTTCCATGGAATGGTTTCTTCATGGGATAACATGCTATTTAGATTTGGATCATTGTGGGTAATTTGTTGGGACTTCTTTTTAATGGTGATATTATACAAGATATTCTAGAGAATTGGTTCCATGGAGTTTTAATGTAATGAGTGGAAACCAATTCTCGAGAAATGATTTTTCTACTATTTTTTGGATAATTTTGGCAGTGAAAAATAAAATTAGAGAAGGAAGATGATAATTATCCATGCTCAAGTAGTTTCATACCTTGTCTATCATTTACTAATTGTGTGTGGTACTTAATGGAAGGGTGACAACTACTTCCTTACAAAGACCCATTCTGAGAATCTTCTACTCCATGGAAAGTTAAAGAAGCTTTCGTGGGATTTGGATTAAATGGATACATCCTTCCTCCAGTATGAAACATAACGTGGGTGAATTCTACATCATCTGGGTGATGAAGGGTGGCAGTTTAGCAAGAGGCTATCAAGGCTCCAACCTTATGTGTTTTTTAAAATTTTATTGAATATTTACGTCATTGGTATCAAAGACAAGACCCATGGATATTGGTTTTAAGCCATGTAAAAGAATACATTTAGTGATTTTAGAATTTGAATATTACTTGACCTTGCTGGTCTGCTTGAGAGAAGGCCAAGACAAATCCCCATTTGATTTGTATTTCATTATTCGGAATTGGAGAAGCTACATCAACCTGGGAATCCATGTCCAAAACATGGGTACATAAGGGAAATTCACGGCAGATTCTCCTGCCAAAAAAGGAACTCTGAGAGTGAACATTATTTTATATTCTGGCACAGGATCTCTTCCTGATGATTGAAATTTATTTGTAATTTTGGATTCCATTAGTCTACAACATTTTCATCATCAATTATTGGGAGTGGACTTTTATAAGAACTTGGATTTTTATTTTTTGAATGGATCATGATTTCGGGTTATTTTTGAAAAAGAATAAATTGGGATTTTATATGTACGTAATGTGTACTTATGTGTACCCTCTGTGTACCTGGCCATGGCATATATCAGTGTACTAGCCATGTAACAGCTATCTAAATGGTTGTTTGGTAACCTGGTGGACCACTTTTGTTAGTGGATGGTTGAGGCTAATACATAGTGTGTACAGTTAATGAACACATTGTGTACTTTTCCTTTTATTTGATAAATCAGATCGGGGTCACATCTCATCCTTGGAAACATCTTCTTCTAGTAGTGGTTTGAATTGGAGCATGATGGAAGGGCTGAAGATCAAGGAACCCCTCTTGATTCTCTGTTCGAGCTCTAGTTGAGGCATCGTCTAGTGCATTGGAATCCCACCTGTGAGTTATCAAATCCCCTAGAGCATTTCTTCATGATTTTTCCCATATTCAAGTCTATTTAAGGTTGAACATTTTTCACCTTTTTATATATCTATGTTAATCTAGGATGATTCAAGGGACAATGTTCCAGTATATCAATCATGTGATATCATCTTGGGTGGTATGTTCCTTTCGTTATGTTGTCATAGATTATATATGCTAAAAGAGACAAACACCCAAGATTGGGGTACTTCATGATTTAGTATATAACCCTATTTATTAACTGTTATGGTTTGATTCATAGATAAATGGTAGTATCAAATTAGATTCCTTGTTTACGTAATTCCCTGTGGGTGAGTTTAACTTGATTGATTATTTTGGTCGTCGGTCTAGAATTCATGTTATTCTTTGTTTTTTTTTCATACCTTTTTTTGTTTGGATAGAGTTAGTGATTAAATGACATTCTTGTGATATGAATTGTGAATTTTTAAGAAAGGGTAATTTTTCTATGAGAGATCCTCGAGGTAGGGTAACTTATGAATATTTTCCTCTTATGTTGACCAAGGGGTATTAACTGTGAGAGCTTCCATGTGTTCATAGACCTGTGTTTTAGACCATGAGAGATGATCGTGTGGTCATTAATAATTTATTGATGCAATGTTGACCAAGGGGTATTAACCGTGTGAGATGCCAAGGTGGTCATTTGAAAATGTTTAATGATGTATTATACAAAAGGGGATAGACTGTGATAGCTACCCAGAGAGTCGTTATTAAATGAAATGTAGTTATGTTATACCAGGGGGATCATAATATGATAATACTTCCAATGGGTAACTGTTGAATAATTGAATGATTATGACGAGTCTTCCAAGCCAAAGGACTAGCTTCAACTTGGCCTTACTTGATTTTTTAGATGGCCATCTGATATATTTGTTTTATTACTCTTACATAGGGGATACATATCATATGCTAGATCCCAAGGTTTACATGATTCAATGGATTGAATAATAAAACAAAATGAATATAATTGAAAACTGTAGGATCATTTACTTTTGAGTTATTCCTAGTTTATTTCATTATTCTTGATTATTACGTGTTATATATATTCATTGAATTTTAGGCACATATCTCTTGGTGGTTTCCTACTGGGATTTGTCTCACATCCTATTTGGGTCATCTATTAGTCCCAAACAGATTATATGGTTGAAGGTATAGATAAGGAAAACCACCCTCATTCATTAGCTAGATGATTTCTATTGTAGTTTGAGAGCATGGGACCAAGCTACGCCATGCGATTCTATTGTAGTTTACAATCTTTTTTGTTATTGGGTTTCTATGTTGTATTTCTATCATTTCTACATGTTTTTATGCTTCCCTAGACATATGTGACATGCATCATTTATATATATTCTCTAATTGTTTTATTAGAAGTAGTCATCTACTAGTTACTTCTGATGTAGAGTATTATTTATTTTGCTATAGTTTAAAATTATCTATGTAGGGTATACTCTTCCAATTAGGGTATAGTGTTTCCATTATCACACATCTTCCCTCATTTCTAGTCAGCTACCTCTACAGTTTGTGGAAATTAACTTGAGGTAATGTGACAAATTTGGTTTTGGGCACCTTTTGGCGGCACCCAGATCTAGGATGTTACAAAGTGGTATCAAAGGATTTTTTTTTATTTGCCTTTCTATTTGGAGACAATAGTCTGGGGTAGAAAGGAATATTTAGTTGGTAATAATATGTACTCAGGAGTAGCTAACCCATGTATAAGGAAAATACTTGTTACCACGAATATTGAAATTTTTCTAGGTTTTCAATTGTTACATTGTATTTATTTCACCGTTGGGTGATTCACTCATTTTTTGTTGTTATTATTTCTAACATTGTGGTTCAATTTATATTGAAACTTGATGAGAGGATGGTATGTCATCTCATTCATCATATAGAAACTTTCAAGAGATCACATGTCATGTATTATTTTCTTGCCATTTAGGGTGAATTACTGATTTCATGATGTTGTGATAGATGTTGTTATAGATATTCATGTTGTTTTGATAGATTTCATGATAGAAATACTTTATTTTTTGATAGGGTAGTGGTAAATGTAAGGTTTTATTTGGATGGACTCCAAGATTAGTTCCTTGAGATGTTATTGGCCATATGGGATTATAATTTGGTTGAAAATTTTTGAAATTTAATGGAATGTTTAAAAATTATGATGTGAAAAATGATGTCAAACTTTGATTCACGGGTATTGTGGGCTCTCATAGGTCGGAATTTATCATACTATGGACAAATTTTTTGTTTTAAAGGGTTCTGGAGAAGTTTTGGAGGCTTATATTCTAGAAATCTAGACAACACGGCATGTGATGTTATGAACACTTTTCATGTTTTTTTCTTTTCTAGAATAACTGACTTTTTTTAGTACATGTTGTGTACCATAAGTATATGTCGTGCAGTGGCTAACGGTGTGACAGACTGCATGGGCAAAGAAATGGGGTTGATAATTTTTTTTGTAGAACATGTTATGTACTGGAAGTACACATTGTTCTATTAAGACCATGTATCCATTAATGTGACTAATGACACAGGTGGATAAAGCTTAAGGTGCTACAAGTCGTGTCTATATTATACACGCCATGTTGTAATCGACTGTTTATCTAGCCGTGTGAGAAATGACACGATTGGATGAAACATATTCTGTACACACTATATCTAGGGATAATATTCCATGTAGTGTTACACTAGGATAGAACCATGTAGTCTATCCATGTCAAAGAACATGGAGAAGATGGGATATTCAAGTACATGCCATGTCTCAGAAGAAACATGTCGTGTGTATGGGGTGTTACATTAAAACTTTGACAGAGGATACACCCATCATAAGGATTAAGGGAACATGTTGTGTAGTGGTTATACATGTGGTGTAACCCCCTTTTTTAAAACATGATTGCCTTATTTAGCCTATTCCTTTAATGCACATCTATGATGGAGTCCTTTATATTGTTGAATTGATGTGTGCGCTTGACCTTGTAGAGTCATGCAACCAATATTTCCTTAGGTTGTACGCGAGGTACATGGCGATGATCAAACACCAAAAATTGTAGATCAGGGACTACTTGTAGATCCTCCATGTTGTGCACGTCTAGGGACCATCTATTATACCGGACATAGGTGTTGATGCTAAGTTTCATGAAAGATTTTTGAGGATTATGCAGACTTTTCAGGGATCACCACATCTTTACATGACTATGGAATAGTTGACATGGGTGGTCCAATAGTATCATCCTCCTACTTTTTAAGTGGATGGAGGACCATAGGTTCCAGATTCATGGCTGGAGGCCCTTATTTAAATATTCAATAATCTGGAGATTCCTCCAAAGATGAGAGAGAATCTTGCAATATACATGCTACGTGATTGCGCCAAGATATGGTCAGATGTTATCTCATAGGCAGGACGTCAACAAGATGTGTCTTGGGAAGAGTTTCATAGGACCTTCTAGGATTACATATACCCCAATATGTTGAGGGCCGACCAAGGCTAGTATTTCATACATTTTGAGCTAGGTGCTCTTCCGGTGAAGATTACTCTTCATGATTTACAGAGCTATAGTGCTTCTCACCTGTTTTGGGAGAAGACGAGTTATCATTGGCTCGGCAATTTGAGGATGGTCTCAGGTATGAAATCTAATTATAGGTGAATGTTTTCAAGTTGAATTCTAGGACTACTATAGTAAATACATAACTGATTTCCAAAATCAATTTCAGGGAGTTTGGAGCTATGAGCGAGGGTGGTTCAATATCCAGGACGGGTACTCCTTTGACTAATAGTAAGAACCGCTGTAGAGAAGTTTTGTTAAGTAGCCAGGTGGTGTGATACCAGTGCGAAAGAAGTGAAATCATGAGACTTCGGTGTCTGAGAGTTCCTGTTTATTTTTGATCTTGCGGCAAGATGGGTCATATTCAGTGTTGTTTCAGGATATTCTCACCCGCAATGAATGAGATGGGATCTGTTATGTCTCCTTTTTCAATAGCAGGGCCATACATTTCTAATTAGTCAGGAAACTAGAGTTTTTCAGGATGTTGAGGTCGAGAAGGTGGTCATGGTCATGGTATCTAGGTAATGGGTTTTCAGTGATCGTATGGTGGACCAGCTCAAGGTATTTAGGTAGGGGCGCAGGGCTGCGACACAGTTAAGACTTTCACAATGGAACAGACCAAGTAGGGGTAGGATCCCAAACCCTCTATAGTTAAGGGTACGATTATATTTTCCCTAGTTTTATCTTCTAATATTTTTGATAAAGGAAATTCCCATAGTTTTATATTTCTTTTCATTGTGGAAATACTTGGGCTCTACATTTTTACCTCTGATGATGTTATCAGGCTAGACACTCCATTGGGGATTTGGAAGGCTAGTGTACATTAGTTCAAGGAGTGCCATCTTGAGTATGGTGGGTTTCACTTCTTGTGGAACCTCTATGTCTTAGAGATAAAAAGATTATATTTTATTCTCATAATGGACAGGTTGGTCTCCTTCCAGGCCTTGGTTTACTTTTATTGCTGCTAGCTGAGTTTTACATCACTAGAGGGTGAATATTTCCAACATAAGGGAGAATGGGATGTCCGGGTGGAAGAGCTGGACCCGAGCATTATGGGATAGGAGGAATTACATCTCAGATTTCCATTCTATATCTAGATGACCTGTGTACTTCACAGATGGATTTTCATCTAGTGGTGGATCATTTCAATGATGTATCTCTAGACGAATTTTATGGTTTTCCTTCAGATATAGGTATATTTATCTTTTGAACTTGTTTTTGGAGTGGCACTGGTGTCCATTACTCCTTATAGAATTTCAAGAATAGGGAAACAATATCTCAATAATAAGTTAGAGGAGTTTCATGAGAAGGTTCTCATTTGTCCCACTACATCACCTTGGGGTTCACTAGTCCTTTTTGTTGGATCCGTGTGTAATAGAAGCTTATGGATGGGGGTACCCAACATTAATTTTACCATTTACAATGATCAATATGAGATCTTTCATCATGATAAAACATAGATTATTTAGAATGTATATAAGAATGAAAACAATTAAAAAAGTCATGAACCCATAGATAGGATCATCATATGTTGTTTAGAATTAATTTAATTGAAATAAAAGAATTACCTTAATGGAATTATCAATCTGTTGATGCTTCCAGTCATGATCTGATGTGATCCATCATTACGTCACAGAAGCCAATTATCGGTTTTCTCTAGCGGTGATCCACGCGTTCTACACGTATATTTGGACATCGCCGAAGGTATCTCTAGGTGTAAGTATGGAAGAGCCTTCATTTGTGTTGTTATCCTTTGACCGCCTTGATAGCCAATCCCAAAGTGATATCCTTGATCTGGTGGAGGAGGATCTCTCTCGTAACTTCAGAGCATTCTTGGAGGAAAGGGATTCTCTCTTGGTTTGGAAGCTTTCTCCAGGTCTGTTGTACACAACCACAAATAATGGCAAGGACTAATGAGAATAATGTAATTAGGATTTATAATATATAGAATAATAAAATAAAATAATTACCCGTAGGTATTTATTTATTTCATCTAATTCTTAGTAAGACCCCATGTTTAATTATTGTGTTTGACTATTATTTTAACTTGACAAGAACACCGTGAATTACACCTAATATTATTTAGTTAAAAAATAATATTATTTTCCACAAATCACTAGAAAAAAAAATAAATGGTGTGTATATTAAAATACATGATGTATACTTTGGTTTTTCCATTTTCATTATTTTCTTCACAACATTTATTAGACCTTATATAATTACTATTTATTTTATAAATAAATATAACTACAGTTTTCAAAAATATATATATTATTTCACAAACAATATACTCTCTCAAATAACTAGTGTAGAAATAAATGCAATCAGTTATCCTTAAATAATTATTAAACCAAAATCAGGAATAATCTTTATTCAACTTGAAAAATGAATATTTAATTGAGATACATGGTTACACTTATTATATGACCCTCTAGGCCTCTTTTTTAGAGGAATTAGGTGGAGCCAACCTATAGTCCAAGGTTAGTGTCTAGCTTCATGACAAGGCACCCATATAGAAAGAAGTTAATGCTGCAATGATGTGTCACCTCCTATAAACTGTTACCATGTAATGTAAATCATTTTTCATGATATCTCCAATCAAGTGGGTTTCATAATAACATCCTGGATTGGAACTTTCCCTATCATCACAATGGTTACGGATTTATTTAGGCTATATAAATTCCATCATAGGTCCAAATATATCCACATATTTTATGGAATATAAGGTACTAATCCTTTCTTGCATTATCTATTAATGTGGAATTACTCATGAAACACCCAACATATCCTACCTCACTGCGAACTGTGTGCCATTACAGTTGTCATCAACAATTATATGTGCGCGAGTTGTGATACAGACTAATAATAATCAGAAGGACCAAGGACCAATACACACAACAACATATAGGAACATCCAATGACACAATGAAATGAGGATTTCCTATTGGTGGTTCTTATTCTCATAATATCCTCCTGGATATTACTAAGGGCACACACCATGGTAAGGTCCCTCAATGTTTTATGAGTCGTCACACCTAATGGCCTATTTTATTTGTGTCCCTCAAATAACATCACCCGTCCATAGAAAATATATTCTATAACATTGTTATGGAACATTCGAGTTCTTGCCATTGGAGGGTTTCGCAATGACCCTTTAGTGCCATAGCTATCCTTAGGACATTTATCACATGTATAGTCACGCAGAAGAAAAAAAAATGTGATAAGTTATTTATGAATACTAGTTATTTATAAATTAAAAATTAGTTGGTTCTAGTCCACCAGCACCAACTGACTCCAACATGGACTAGCACCAACTCCTAACAACCGTTAACTTGCTAGATCTCACATGATATTCATGCCTTAGCTGAGATAGGACTTTAGTCATGGGGTCTACAACATTATCTTCTATAGACACTCTGCTCATTGCAACATCCCATATTTTATTGAAATCACTCAAGCAGTGATACTTCTAAAGAATTTTCTTTGTATGTTGATGTGACCTTGGTTCTTTTGAAAGATTCACCATTGCACTATTTTCACAATATAATGTGATAGTGTCTCTGCTACTAGGAACCACATCAAGCACTAGGAAAAAGTTATGAATCTAGAATGCTCCCTTGGATGCATCAGAAGAAGCTATATTTTTGAACTCTACTATAGAATCGGTGACATATAGATTTCTTGAACTCTTCCAGCTCACAGCTCCTACGTTGAGACCAAAAACATATCCTAATTTCAACTTCATATCATTTTTATTTTCCTAAAAACACGCATCAGGATACCCTCTAATAACAATCTCCTCAACTCTCCCACAGACTAGGAATGTACCCTTAGTCCTTCAAAGATGCATATGGATAGTCATAACAGCAATCCAATGTTGTTCTTCTAGAACTTCATGATATCTCCCCACCATGATTAGTACATAGACAACATTAATATTTGTATATAACATGACATACAATATGGATCCTATAGATGAAGCGTATGGGATCTTACTCATCCTATATTTCTCTTGTTGTGTCCATAGAGAAATTATCTTAGAATGATGTAGGCCATGTGACACTGAAACCAATCCCCTCTTAGAATGTTCTATACTAAATTTCTTTATTATATGGTCAATGCATATACCCTGATTTAGTCCAACCATCATATTGGATCTATCACGAATGATCTTGATCCCTAAAATGTAGGCAGCTTCACCTAATTCCTTCAGGGAGAAACACTTTTTCAACTAGTTTGTAACAAATTGTAAGACCAGTACATCATTTCCAATAAGTAATATGTCATCAACATATACTACAAGGATAATGAATGCATTCCCATTAAACATTTTATAAAAATGTGGCTCTCATTCATTCTTAATGAAACCAAATTCTATTATGTATTTATCAAATCAAATTTTCCATGACATAGATGCTTTCTTTTAAACCGTAAATGGATTTCTGCAAATTTCAAACATTTTTGGCTTCACCTGGTGTCACAAACCCCTCTGGTTGTGTCATATAGATATCTTTTTCAAGGTTCCCATTAAGGAAATCTTTTTTTACATCCACCTTCCAAATCTCGTAGTGATGGTAAGATTCTATGGAAAGTATGATTCTTAAAGATTTAAACATGGAAACTAGAAAGAAGATTTCATTATAGTCAATTACTTGATATTGTATAAATCCTCTATCCACTAGAATTGCTTTATAGGTGAAAACATGCCCTTCCATGTCCAACTATATCTTGAATTCCCATTTCAATCCAATATGATTTACATTAACTACCTTGTCGACCAGAACCCAGACATTTTTCTGATACATGGAATCAATCTCAGAATTCATATCTTATAGACAATTTGCATCTTCTGAACTATCTACTTATTCCTGGTAGTAT
Source organism: Viscum album (assembly GCA_963277665.1). NCBI lineage: Eukaryota > Viridiplantae > Streptophyta > Magnoliopsida > Santalales > Viscaceae > Viscum > Viscum album. The sequence continues at coordinate 1,188,377,293 of OY728122.1, forward strand.
AGAGGTTCATCATTGTCCAAAAATAATAATTCACCATCATCGGTGACATAGAAATAAAATCTATATGGTTCTCTAACATCTCTAGAGCTCTTACACAGTACTTGTTTTTTCTGAATCATCTTCCATGAGGACCTGTGGATATTGTTCTGATACCAACTCATATGTATCTTGAGCATCAGATTTTTCAAAGTCAATATTTCTCCCACTATAATTTTTTAGTATGTGTTCCCTCTAAAGAAAGATGTCTTGTCTGGTGATAGTCACTTTCTTTTCTGAAGGTCTATATAGGTAATATCATTTCCTTTCTGTGGGATATCCTATATATATACACCTCATGCCCCGAGGTGATTTTTTGTTTCCAAAGAAGGCCTTAACAAATTCCTTGTATCCCCATACACATGTGTGAAACAAATTGGGTTTCTTTACATTCCATAACTGTGTGGGAAGTCCATTTTCCTCCATAGTAGGTACTCATTTTAATGTGTATGTTGCATTTTTTTAACGAATATCCCCAAAAGGGTAACTGAAGATTTTTATGACTCGTCATCGACCTCACCATTTACAAAAAGGTGTGGTTCCTCATTTCACTCACACCATTCCACTTTGTTGTATAAGGAGTAGTGTTTTAAGATTGAATCCCAGAGTCCTACAAAAGGATGATGAACTCTTGGTTCAGAAATTCTCCACCTCGATCTGATCAAAACATTATCATCTTCTAACCAGGATGATTCTCTACTTCATTACTGAATTCCATAAATTTCATTAAGGACTCTGACTTATGCCTCATTAAGTTGATATATCTAGGTCTACTCAAATCATCAGTAAAATTAATGAATTAAAAAAATCCACCTCTAGATTTTACTGGAAATGGTCCACTAACATCTGTTTGTACCAATCCTAGAAGCTATGTAGCGCTTTCACCCTATCTACCAAAACATTTCATGGTCATTCTCCCTTATAAACAAGTGTCACATCTATTAAGTGGTTTTATCTTAGTAGTTTCTAAATAACAATTTTGGCAGAACTTTTTCTAGCGATTCCCATTTACATGACCGAGATAGTGATGCCAAAACTGGGTGTTGTATGAGTCATGTCAGTTTGTTTTGTTATCAATTTCAAACACATGGTTTTCCTAATTTAATACTTAAAAAATATTATTTAAATGTTCCATACCATAACATATGTTGTTCTTAAAAAATAAACAACCCTTTATTTCCAAACATCAAAATAAATCCATCCATATCCATACACAATACAAACATTATGTTCATAGTAATACTATGTATATAATAACAAATATGTAAAACCAAAAGCATTCTAGTTGATTATGAGAGATGATAATCACCAATAGAAAAAGTATCTAGCCTCCCGTGATTGGAAGCTCAATTATCCACCTCTCTTCTGGAAATATTTCTAAATCTACATGGTTCCTACATTTGAAAACAGATGTGATACCCACATGTGGAATCTAATATTGAATTTGTAGAGATAGAAAGATTACAATTGACAAAAAATGAACCTTTAGCATCCTTTTGCTTCTAGGTATAGTTCCCATTCTAGAGTCCTAGCTTATGACATACAATAGACTCCACCTCATGTTCCTTTCTATGCCTCTGAATCTTCCCATTCTTAGAGGGATGGTGGTCGATTTCTTTATACGATTTATAAATCCTTGGCACCTTTTCCTTGTCCCTCCTCTTATTATTCACCATAATGAATGAAGGTTTGTCACACCCCATTTTCTAATCATCCTATAGAATCATGTTAAGAAGTTCTAATAGATTCTTCTCATTGTTTCTCATCTTGTAGTTGAAAATAAATCTATAAAAAGGACTTGGATAGTGATCATAGGAGGATATCATTACACAACTCATCAGGGAATTTAATCCCGAAGATGTCCAGATGTCCAATTTAGCCAATAATCATGACTAAATGAGGCCTAGGTGGCATAAAATCTCTAGGAATAGTTGTGAACAAATCATTGAAGATCTCATAACTCTCTTGTCTCACCTTCTCTTTATAGAGATCCTTAAGGTGAGACATCATTCTATATGTGTACATGTTTACATATTGCTTCAAGAGGTCTTTAGACATGGATGATTACATAAAACATTGGACATCTATGGAATCAACCAAATATTTCATATAGAGATATATTTCCTCTTCAATGGCTTCATTTCTAGGCATAGCTGGAGTAGGCTCCTCCAACACATACAATTTCCTCTCATGGGGAAGGATGATGCGTAAATGCTTATTCCACTCCTGTAAATTGGTGTTGGTGAAAAGTTATTCCTTCTCGAGTATGGTTTAAAATGATATGTTTGAGGCCATTTTTTCTTCCATTTATAAAAATTTAGATGATAAAATATTTAATAGTTTATCATGATTAAACTAAAATAAATAAATTTATTAGTACTTATTAGTCTCCAACTATTTTATCGAAATCCAACATCACTCTTCATTTACATCGGAATATTCTATTTTGTAATTATTATAGTGGTAAGAATCCATATTTCCCTTCATTTTTCCCCAACTAGTGTTAGTCAAGAAACTTTTTGGGTTTTAGTTAGGAATTACAAATTCCAACTACATTAACCCGCACTTCCTTGATCTGCTGAGTGGACTCCCCAATATTGAAATCCATTTATTTTGGATTTCCTAAACCTTTACCTCTTGGTCACGACAAGTCCGACTAATGAAAAAAAATCCTTCATGAAAATCAAGTAAATTTTACCAAAAAACTCATATTAGAATTCCCCAATAATGGAAATCACCCCATGTAGGGTCTGTCAAGCACTTTGAACTATGGTTGGATTCTCATAATGATTTTTGAAGGCAGTACTAACATAATATTTCCTTTAGTGATTTTATCCATATACGTAAAGTTCCATTTTATTATCTTTATTTCATTATTTTTAATATGAAGTGGGATATACTCAATTGATTAATCGAGTCTAAGATAATATTTATGCATAATTCAGTCTTATTTTAGTTCCATCTTGCATTCTTGTTTAATTCATTAATTTCTTGATTGTTACAACACACCAACAATAAATAAACCATGCATCTAACAGAAATGAAATAAATGGAATTATCATGATATTTTTCTATTATTTAGTTTATCTAGTGGCTGATAAACTAATATAAGACCTAGGGGAGAGAACACCTTGACCATTTTGGGATCGTGTGTAAATCCTTCCACCTATTCACCTTTGTATCTCCTTGGATTTTTTTTCACCGTGACTCCAAACATGAGCCACCTCCACTAGCTTGGGAGCTCCATCCATTAAAAATACTTTATCTCACATGTAGGTGAGGGGTAAAATAGGGTTTTACATTAATTAATCCTTAAGAACACATTACATACATATTAATGAACAGAAGGATCACAGGCCATAAATTTTAATTTTATTAAATTAAAAGAAACCATCCACATACAAAGGTCATGGTTAGCTCTTAATAATCCATACATGAAACAATATTTAAGAAAAAATAAAACAATAATTCAATTCTCCAATAATTCATGTTTAAACTAAATAATGCTCAAATTAATTAATAATTATCATTAATAAGTCAATCCTTTTATCTTAATCCCTTTTCTGAATTTCCTTCAGTTTCTCATCAATCATAATATAAAACAAATAAATTCATTTATAATTATCCTTGTACGTAACATTTACCTTAGAAGAAAACAAGTGAATTCTTGTTCAAAATTACCCAATAAGTAGAAATTAACATTATGCATATGTTAAATTTAACATATATATATATAACACCTATCATGTGGTGTGCCCTATCTTTATTCCCACATGATGGTACACTTCTCAAGGGTTCAGATAATATAATAATAAATTTTAATAAATATGAATTATTTGGATGAGTATATATCATGTAGTTCCTACTACATGGAGTGTACTATTGTTCACTAAATATCTTAAGTACACAACTGGGGATACGGAATTTAGATGTAATTCAGAAATACATGGAGTACACGGTGTTCCCAATGGGCTACACACCGTATAGTATCTGCATTACATGTTATCCAACTAGTAAAGCCATGTATGGGGTACATGGTCTAACCCTAACCCGAAGAGACTACACACCATGTATAGTTGTCCACCCAGTGTGTAATATAGAAAACATGTTCCACCTATTTCTTGTCAACCTAATAAATCATTATGTCTTAGAAAAACTCCAATCACACAACTAGGTTTTCCGGACCAGTCCTGATGCATTGAACCTAGACTATATGGCATGTATTGCTGAATACATTCCATGTGTTTTGGTGTGGTACGGCCAGGAACCATTGGAACCTCCAGAAGAGATCCTTTATTTTATTTTAATTGAAAGTAAAAAAAGAAAAGTATTGTTTCTATAAGGTGAATGAGAAATGAAAGTGGAGGAACAGATATCGAGATTCATATTTATAGAATGATTAACATGAATTGAAACAACAAAATTATTAAATTCATAAATCATCAATGAGAAAAATAAATAATTATAATCAACGATATGACCCCTCTGATACAACATGTAGGTTCCGGGCATAGAGGAAGCACATGGATGGGTGTACCCAACATCAATTTTATCGTTAGCAATAATCAATCCAAGATCAGCCACGATGATAAAACGTAGAATATTTGGAATAGAGTAAACAATGAAATGAAAAGGGGGATATATCATTACAATTTGTGAGGACCATCATCTGTTGGTTATAATTAATATAATTAAAAGTCAAGAATTACCTTGATGGAATTATCTCTCTGTTAATGCTTCTGGTCATGATCAGATGTGATCCCTCGTTATGTCGCAGAATCCAAGTATAGGATTCCTCTAGTGGTGATCTATATGTGTTCCACGTATCTCTATATTTTGATGATGGAACCCCTGGGTTCTAGAGTGGAAGATCCTTTATTTTCAATGTTCTTCTTCAATCTCTTTGAGAGACACATCCCAAGGTCTCTCCTTGATGAGGTGGAGGAGGATCTTTCTCGTAACCTGAGAGCATTCTTGGAGGAAAGGAATTATCTCTTTTCTTGAGAGCTTCCTCCATATCTGTTGTGCACAACCACAAAGAATGGTTTGATTTAATGAGAATAATGTAATTTGTATTTCTAATACATAGAATAATAAAGTAAAATAATTAACCATAAGTATTTTTTTATTACATTTAATTCATACTAAGACCCCATGTCTAATAATAGCATTTGACTATTATTGTCACTTGACATGCACCCAGCAAATTACACCTAATTTAATTTAATTAAAAATTAATACTATTTCTCAAGAATCCATAGAAAAACATCATAGAATTTATATTAATATACATGGTGTGTAATTTTGATTTTATATTTTCTTTATTTGCTATAAAAAAATTATTAGACCTTGAATAATGACTGATTATTTCTTAAATAAACATCACTGCACAATTCACAAATAAATATGTTATTTTTCTCCTAATATATTATCTTAAATAACTACTTTAAAAATAAATGCAATCAGGGATCCATGAATAATTATTAAACCATAGTCAGAAATAATATTTATTCAACTTGTTAAATAAATAGTTAACTGAGATACATGGATACAATTAGTGTGTGACCCTCTAGGCATATTTCTTAGTGGCATTAGGTGGAGCCTTCCTAAAGTCCAATGTTATTTTATAACAAAATGTCAGGAAACCATAGAGAAATAAGATAATGATGTAATGATGTGTCACCTCCTATGAACTCTTACCATATAATGTAATCTCTTTGTCACGATATCTCTAGTAATGTGGGTTGAATTCTAGTGCCATCAACCCATGTGCATGATTATTCTTTTTCTGACTACCTAGAATAGAAATTTCCCATTCCTCACCATGGAAATTGAATTATTTAGGCTATATCACTTCCATCATAAGGCCTGAGATATCAACTTTTGTTATGGAATAAAAAGGAAAACTCCTTTCTCACATTATATATTAATGTTGTATTACTCGTGATGCACCCAACATATCCTACCTCATTGTGAACAGTGTTTCATCACTGTTTTTTTCAATACATCTATGTGTGTGGGTTGTAATACCCACTAATAAAAATCTTAAAGTCCAATGACCAATAAACACATCTACATATAGGAACATCCAATGACACTATGAAATGTGGATTTCCTACTAGTGAGTCTCATTCTAATATTATCCGTTTGGATATTACCAAGGGCGCAAACCATGATAAGGTTCCAAGAATATTTATGAGTCTTTACCCCTAATTGTCTATATTATTTGTGTCCCTAAAATAACATCATCCATCCATTGAACATATATTCAAGAATAGTGTTATGGAACTTTTAGGTTCTCATCCTATCATAGATCCACTCTGAACCATTAGTGAAAAATCTCTCCTTAGAACATTTACCACATGAATTTTCACGCATAAGAAAAATCAAGATGTGATAAGGTATGTATGAATATAATATTATCATAAAGTAAAAAGTAGTTGGTTGTAGGTCACCGGCTCTAACACTTTTTGAGAAAAAAGCATATGGTACCCTAAAACTGTGTGTGGATTAATGGAAGTTAAACTAGTTGACATTCTAGAACTGATATCCCTTACTGAGGATTGATGATCTCTTTGATCATCTTTGAGGATCCCGGGTGTTCTCGAATATTGATATGAGATCCGATTATCATCAGTTTCACGTTATACCATGAGATATAACTCTTATAGCATTTCAGAGCAGGTATGGTCAATACAAATACATGGTTATGCCCTTCGGCCTCATGAACACAGTGATAGTTTTCATGGAAGTGATGAACTGAGTGTTCTATCCTTATATGGATTCGTTTGTGGTAGTTTTTTTGTATGATATCATGGTGTACTATCATACTCAACACGACTATCCCACCCATATTGAGATCGTATTGAGTACACAAATAGAACATCAATTATATGGTAAAATATCAAAAATCCACATTTTGATGGATCTGATTCACTTCTTGGGCCATTTAATATTTGAGACAGGAGTATCAGTAGACCCATTGAAAGTGAGAGCTATAGTTTCTTGGGAAAAACTGAAGAACGTATTAGAGGTACAGAGTTTTATGATAATGGCTGGTTACTATAGAAACATTATTCATGGATTTTTTAATTTAACAACACACTAAATGGTCTGACTATGAAGGGTGTGAATTACTTGTGGGTAGATTCTAGTGATTTAGCCTTTCAGAAGCTGAAAGGGAGGTTTACTTTAGTGTTGATCTATATTTTCCCATTCTGGACAAGAGATACACCATTTACTATGACGAATATGGTATCAGGATGGGTGTAGTGATTATGAAGGTGAAGGAGTTGTTTCCAATGAGTCTTGGCAGTGGAGGTCACATGGGAGTAATTTCCAAACGCACGATCTCGAGTTGGCTACCATTGTTCATGATTTGGTTTTTTGGAGACATTATCAATTGGGAGGGAATTTTATGTTTTACATCGACCAAAAAAGTCTAAATTATATCTTTACTTAGTGAGATATAAATTTGAGATAGTGAAGGTTGGTTGAGTACATTCAGTATTTTGACTTTGAGCTTTCCTACACACCTGGGAAAGGCAACGCAGTGGCTGATGCGTTGTGCAGGATGACTCAGATACAGGTAGTTCAGGAGGCAAGTAGGGAGTGAGAGCTTATGGATCTGTTCTCTGAGGTGAAATTGGAGAGAATGATATATAGGGTAAGGAATTTATTTGTTTTATATTTTTCACCTCTACTCTACTTGAACAATTGTGAATAAGGTGGCTATCAGATTCTGATGGCCTAGTCCTTTGAGAGACAGTGTCAGGTGAGGAACCTACTCTTTGATAGACCATAGGAAAGGATGAGTTTTTTCATTTGTATGGGTGTGTATGGGTGTCAGTAGTCATACGTGATTAGACGATGCAATATTATCATGCCTCTATATGGGTAGTTCATCCTGGTGTCACCAAGATTTATTTAGATCTTTTTCATTAGTATTAGTGTCCAGATATGAAGAGATATGTAGCTGGTTTTGTTATGAGATGTTCCACGTGTCAGCAAGTCAAGGTAGAGAACCAGCAATCGACAAAGATTTTACAGTCGTTACCCATTCCCATGTTGAATCAGAATGATGTCACAATAGATTTCATGATATGTCTACTAGGGACCTATTGAGGTAATCATGTTGTTTGGGTTGTTATCGACTTGCTCCCGAAAGATTCCATTTTTTTACCGATCAAGGAATCCTTTAGTGTTGATGAGCTTGGAATGCTTTACATATGAGAGATTGTATGTTTTCATTGGGTTCTGCATTCTATCATTTCAGACAGGTATGTCTGATTTACTTCTCATATCCGGCTGGGACTATAGATGGATTTGGGTACACATGTACTTCTAAGTTCAGCATACCATCCCCATGTAGACGGCCAGTCTGAGTGCATGATTCAGATAATGGAGGAAAAACTTTGAGTATGTGTCCTAGAATTCGTGGTCTCTTTGGAGAAACACATTCCCTGGTGGAGTTTTCCTTTAATAACAATTTTCAGGCAATGTTTCCAATGTAACCTTATGAGTCTTTGTATGGTAAGCCATGAAGATCACCGATATGTTGGTTGGAGATAAGAGAGTTGACAATGATGTGACCTCATCTTGTCAAGGAGACCACTAAGTAGGTGGAGTTTATTTAGAAGAAGATGGTCGTTGTAGAGTCTCAGCGGAAATATTTTTCTGATTTACGGAGACGACCTCTCAAGTTAAATGCCATAAATTTGGTTTTCTTATGTGTCACACTGATGTTGGGATATAGGAGGATTAGAATTCTGGGAAATATTTCACTGAGATACGACGGGTTGTTTGTGGTTTTGGAGAGAGTCGGACCAGTTTTCTATCGGTTGTAGTTACCTTATAGGTATCAGGTTATGCATTAAAAATTTTAGGTTTCTCAACAACGGTGTTATATTTCAGATCAGTCTCATGTTTTTCTACCTGAGAATGTAGAGTTAGAGGTGATTTCATCCTTCGGAGAGAACGCTATTAGGATTTTGGATCATAGAACGAAGGTTCTTCGAAGTATGTTTGTTCCTCTGGTATGGGTACTATGGCAGCATGAATGAGTATAGGATGAGACTTCGAAGAGGGAGGTAGAATTACGTTCATAGTGGCTAGAATTGTTTGCAGATTCTTATTCACCACCCATGGAAGGTAAATTTAGGGATGAATTTCTTTAAGGGAGTAGCTTGTAAAAACCAAGATCTTCATTTCATGTATGGATCTTGATTCTGTGTTGTTTCTCAAGAAAAAGGAATAAATTATGATTTTCTTGGTACAAGTCATGTACTTATGAGTACATGCTATGTACCTTGTCAATGCATACATCCGCGTACTAGTCGTGTAACAGGAGAGTACATGGTTGTGTGGTGACCTAGTAGACCGCATTAAATAGTGGATGGTTGAGGATAATACACAGAATAAACATTTAATGAACATTATGTCTACATTTATTTTTATTTTATAAATAAGATTGGGTTCGCGTCTCATCCTTAGAAACATCTACTTTTAGTAGTGGTTCAAACAGGAGCACGACGGAAGGGCCAAAGAACATCAAAACCCTCCAGATTGTCCATTTGAGCTTCGATTGTGACAATGTCAACTGTGTTGGAATCCCACTAGTGAGTTATAAAATCAACAAGATCCTTTGATCTTGATTTCTCCTATATTCTAGTATATTCAAGGTGCATTATTTTTCTCCTTTTGTAGGTCTTCATTGATCTAGGCCGATTCAAGGGCCTACGTTCAAGTATATCGGCCATGTGATATCATGGTAGGTTGTTTGTGCCATTAGTTGTGTTTTCATGGATTATATATGCTAAAAGTTCCATATACCCAAGATTGGGGTATTTCATGATTTGGAATTTAACTTTTTTTATAACCTGTTATGGTTTGGTTGATTGATAAAGGATTGTTGAATATGAATAGAGATAGATACCTTGTTTATGGGACACCTCGTGACTAAATTTCTCTTGATTGATTGTTATTTTTGTTGGTCTAGAATAATTGTTTGGATTGCCTTGCTTTCCATTCATTGTTTTGTTTGGATGGTGTTTCTGATTATATGAGATGCATGTGATATGCATTGCGAATGTTTGACCAAGTGGAATTTTACTATGATAGGTTCTTGAGGTAGGGTCACTTATGTATGTTTTTTATTATTTTGACCAATTGGTATTATCTGTGAGAGATTCCATGTGGTCATCGACCTAGGGGTTTAGACTATAAGAGTTACCTAGGTGGTTATTTATAATTTATTGATACTATGTTGACCAAGGGGTATTCACTATGTGAGCTGCCCATGGGGTCGTTTTTAATGTTTCATGCTATGTTAAACAAAAGCTGTTAGACCATGAGAGCTACCCATAGGGTCTTTATTAAATGAATTTATTTTATGTTAGACCAGGGTGATTAGACTGTTAGAACATTCCCAACATATCGTTATTAAATAATTGAATGATTGTGACGAGTCATCCAAGCAAAATCATAATCTTGGACTGGGTCTTACATGATTATTTAGATAGTCTTCTGAGACATCTGTTTTTACTCTTACACTAGGGATACATAGCTTTGGCTAGATCCCAATGTTTACATTATTCAATGTATTGAATAATAATTGAAAATTAATGTAATTGAAAACTATAGTATTGTTAACATTTGAGTTCTTCCTAGTTTATTTCTTCATTAATTCATATTTCCTGCTATATATATATATATTCACTGATAGTTAAGCATGTATATTTTTTTGGTTTCCTATTGGGATTTATCTCACACCCTGTTCGGTTCATTTTTTAGACCCAAAAATGTTATATTGTTTCAGGTATAGGTAACAGAATTCTCCCTTCTTCTTTATGTACATGATTGTATTAGGATTTGGAGAGAATGGGACCAAGCTGAGGCTTGTGATTCTGTTAGAGATTACTTTCATTCATGTACTTTGGTTTCTGTATTTCATTTCCTTCATTGTGACTTTTTTGTCTACTTCCCTATACACATGTGACATGCATCATTTATATATATGTGGTCTAGTTGTTTTATTACTATCAGTCATCTTCTATTTACATCTGTTATACGGCCTTACTGCTTCTTCATTTGTTTACCAATTGTTTTCTCCTATGTATACTCTTCCAATGAGGGGATAGTTTCCCCATTATCACACATTTTCCCTCATTGCTAGTCGGTAGCCTCTGGCATTTAGGGAAATTCACTTGAGGTAATGTGACCAAATGGGTTCGGGGAACTTTTGGGTGGCACTCGGATCTGGGATGTTTCAATTTATTTGCATGTTTCCTTTTTCAATAAAAACTAAATTTTCTGTTTACTAGTCTCACATGGTTGGTATATTTCACAAACACCACTATGAATCATAAGTTTTTCATTGATATATTTTAATTCTTTTAGATATCCTATTAATTTATTATGAGTATATATTTGCTTATATTTTATTAGGGTAAAGTATATTATAATTTGAAGATTGTATGTTTTTTATAAAAATTAGAATATAAAATATGTCCTTAATAATCTAATTAATTGTTTACCATATATAAATGGTATAAAATATTTAGTATTGATATATGGAATAATATTTTTTTATGTATTTAATTCCTTATTATGTGTAAAAAATATGATTTTAAAAAAAATTAAAAATCATTTCTAAAAAGTATATTGATAGGATTTTCATTCAATTTATCTAGAAATATACTCTATATATCATTTATTAATGATACCATTACCTTTTAAAATGATATTAATGTTTTCTTCATTTTGTGGATTCGTGTGGTGGATTTACATAATCAAGGGGCCCATTTTTCATCTATCTCTTCCCTTAGTAATCAAACCATCCTGTTAAAGCATGTGTTTTTTCGGTGATATGATTTTTTTGAATTTTAGGATTGGGGTTGTAGAATTTACATTTTGGTGATACAATTTCTCTAGCCTTTTTGTTTTATGTCTCAATGGGTTTTTTATTTATGAATGTTTCTTAGTATCGAAGAACCTAGTTCATTTCTTTGTTAATAAAAAAAACTATAATTATCAAACAAAAACGAATATTTGTCTAATGTAATAGTTTTCGTATTACATGGGTAATTTTTCATTAAAGAATTTATTGGGTCACTATGGGAGATGACCCATAGTATCATTATCTCCTCTAGAATGTCGTATCTCCTTTAATATTACATCTATTCTACTATGGTGATTGGATTCATATCAAATTAAATAAATTATTCTAATCATGACATGGATCTTATGGGGAATTTAGTTGTCAAATGTGTTAAAATCATATTTTTATGAGATTATAGTGATATTCGACGGATTTTTTATTTCTTTCTATTTTTTTTTTTGTTTTTAATCCTAACAGTGTGATCGTGCTTTGAGTTTCTGTAACACCCCAGGATTTCAGAGTGTGTTATTTCTTAAAAATAATTCAATAACTTGCACTACACGCAACACCGAGTTCAATCACACCATTAAAAGAGGTCATGAATAGTATTAACTAAATTTTGAACTTTATATAATCCTTATAATTTAAGAATCCCTATTATGAGTTTCTTAGTCATAATGCAAGAACAAATTCATTTTCAGTATTTCACTTTTATCAACTTCTAATAGTGAAACCTTTTTAAATACAATATTTTAAACTTTTTGACTAAATGGAGACATCAAAAAATTTAAAATGAAACATCCCAAGCATCCACGGTACGCTTTCCTTTGGATAAAACAGTAGCGTGTGTTGTACGCAACTTCGAGTTCTAACACACCGTAACCAATCAAACTAGTTGTTATGAATAGTAATACCTACTTTTTGAAGTTATATATATTTTATATTTTAAAATGGACTTCATTTTTGGATTCGGAATATCAAATTTAGCCTAAGGTGAAATTTTGGTACTTTTCGGATAACTTTCATATTTTGATGAATAGTGAAAATTACTAAATTTTAATTAAAAACAACTTTTTTAATCAAAATAATTAATAGTGATAAATTATTAATTTGAGTGGTTTTAAAGTATATTTAGAATATATTTTTACCACTTAATATAATGTTGGTCATTGGACATAATTGTACAATTAAACCGAACATAAACAAGTGTCAATCTTTTGATAGTTATTATCTCTTAAAAACACGCTTTTTGTTTTGACAGCGGGAATTAATTTTAAATTAATTTCTGCCACTTCTGTGTTTTGAATTTAGAAAAATGGATTCCATATTTGGAATCAGGATGTTCAAATTGTGTAAATAGGTAACTTTTATTTTTAGACATTTTGAATAATTACTGCGGTAAATATTTTATTTACCATGGTTAAGGGTAAATCCGGTAAATAAGGGTAAAAAAATAATATTATAATAATACTAAATTACCCTAAAACGTGTCTTAACCCTATTGGTTGATACATGGTCGACCATGGGTATCTTTGGGTCTATTTTGGGACCCCATGGATCCACTTGTGAGTGATAATGACACTTTATTTTAAAATGAATACAAAAATGGCATAAGCTTACATCTTTTAGAAGAAGAATTTTTACATAAGGTTATATATGTTGGATTTTAGATTATAAATATTCATTAGAAAGCTACAAAGATTTCCTACATAATGTTATTTTATTTATAATTTTTAGACATTAAATAATTTATTTTATTTATGACACAATGATGATGCAGTAATTACTATAATAGTGAAAAATTAAAATAATTGATATTATAAATACCCAAATAAATATAATATGAAACTTTTAATGAATTAAACTAATTTTCTAGGATAATATGATATATTAGGATTGATTTAATTGACTTTTTTCTAAGTAATAAATCTGTTATGAGTTTCACAAAAAATCAACTATTGAATAGTGTCAAAATTGACATAAAAGAGTTCTTAAAACAAATATTATATTATTAATTGATATTAAATTCCTAAAAATCTAAGGTTCGGCCAAGAGACTTATATCATGATAGGTTAATCATTAATGGACCACTTGGGGGTCTCTTGGATGTATATGGTACGTTTATTAACCATATAATATAAAAATACAAAGAGACATTGTAAAAGTGAAACTAATTAACTTAGAGTTAATACTTAAAGATAAGGTTAATATAAGTACCCAAACCTGTCTAAATTCTATTGGATGAGTTGTTTTCGACCCATCCCCACCTCAACCTTTGAATAGTCAACTTTGGAGACATTAGAAACCGAATATGAATTTATTATAAATTAATATTTCTAGCTTTTCCAAAGGTGCCCCTCACCCCTCTTATAAAAGGGCACTCCTACTTCTCATTTCTTCACACCTCTAAAGCCACTTGGCTCGTCCAAACTCTGCCCAAATAAGCTCCCCACATCCCTCTCCTCCTCCTTGAATCTTCCCCTTAGGCAGAAAGCATTTCAAGAAGTCCTTTGGTTCCAACCAAAGTGAGTTACCTAAATTAAAGGTAACGATTTCTCTTAAATTATTTTCATTTATTTTGCTTCTCCAACCCCAAAACTCTTTTTATTTCCCTTCTTTTGTAACAACACCAGTATCCTCAATATACTAGTATGTTGTTATAAGAAGTATTCAAACTACACATACACACAACTCCATCTAATGGATGATGAACATAATGTTTCTGTGGATGGAAAATTAACGCCTCACGAAACGATGATTGTTCAAATACATCTTACCGCCTCTCATGGTGGCCATTATGATGGCACTGTAATTTAATATGATGTTAATGATATATATTTTATATATAAGCTTCTGTAATTCCATTTTATTTCATACCATTATTCGTTTCATGTTGTATATACATACGATAATTTCATTAGAGGAAGTGCGGACTACCGCCCCCTTAAAATGATATGACTCGTTCATACCGCACATGGAACGTATAAAGGATGGTGTTAATGAACATAAGTAACATATATAAAATATTATATTATACTGGAATAGTAATATACCTATGTATCATTTGGATTCGATTCTTTTAAAATAAAAATTAAATGGAAGTAGCGTTCGTGCGTACGTACGGACTACCGTCTCCACGAACGCGATGAGATTCATTCTCCATCGTATCCATTCAAGTATAATTATCATTTGATGATTTAAAGATGATGTTTAAGGACTTAATACCATTCTGGATTTGAATAATATACAACCTATCCTTTACAAACATGTCTTACGTAACCAAACATTTAAGAACGAATCGATTATCACCCGAAACGACGATAATACTAAGATATTATTAATAAAGCAATGTTAAAAGATCATATATGATATCATATTAATATATATGATTCTTGTATAATTTAATAACAATTATTTCACCATTATACAGGAGGTTAACCTACCCCAACCAAGGAAAGCTACAAGGTAAGGGATTATCTTATCTCACTTTTAATTTCGTGAGATTTCCATTGATCACCACTTAATTATTGCATGTGGTGTATGTGTACTGCCCATGATTGTATTCATTGTGTAATATACTTTAATTTATGGGTATTTACATCATCATGGTATGATACTTCTTTCATGGGTGTATGTTTCGTATGTTACCTAATCGGTAAGGGAATTTGAGATTTCAATTTCCACTCATTTGGCTTTACGCATATTTCATTGATTATATTACCCCAAGATTATGTGTGGAATCACTATTCATTTGATTATGTCATAATTTCCACTCCCCTTCCTGTGGATATAAGTTTGATACACATAATCACTCCATTGATAATTCTCAAGTCATTGATATGAATTTCATAAGAGTAATTTTAACTCATTCTCCATTTGTTGAGTTAAACATCCAATTCGTTGGTATTGTTTTTTTTACAAGAATATGTGTGAATGTCCTTTGATTGTTTTACACTGAATATCCAATCATATTTAGTGTATTTATATTTGTCACACATAATTATGTCATTGATTTATCCTTAACCTAAGGATACAACCTTTTTGAGAAATTTCATCTCAATTTACATTCCATTGAGACTTCTTTGATGATATACACCAAATCACTTCTATGTGGTGTATATAATGTACTTTGACATAGTATATCATGAATTCCTTTATTCTCATGATATTACAATGTTTTGATTACCTCAATTATTTGTATTCAAGTGTCTCTCTTTTGGTTAGAAACTCTAACCAAAATACCATTTTAAAATGTTTTAAAGAATTATTCTTCTAAATCATGCTCATTAATGTCCATATTTTAAAAATGGTTTTAAGGATTTATTTATATGGACATTAAAGTTTTAAAATTAAAACTCCTTTTAAAAGTTTCAAAGTGGTATGGGACACTTTGATTCAAAAATATACTTTTAAATGGCTTCTTGACAAATAGTGTGACTTTTAAATGTTTTCAAGAAAAGGGGGATATTTCTCTCAAATAGTTTTGATGATTATTTTCATCTATGTCAACATCCTTCATTATTATTGATTGAGGTTAATGTGATACAATACAATCTTCCATATTGTATCGAATGAATTATGTTTGACTGTGGATGTGCTATTTTTATACCATTCATGGTTTGTGGTGAAAGTATTGACATTTCGTATGCTAGTTTAATACGAATGTTTACGTTATGTTTAAACCTTTTCATATGGGAATGCATTGGACTTAATAAGTGACGGGTGGAGCCCGCTATAGCTCCTCGATGCATCGGTAGGTCTCATGAGACAAACTAGTGTCTTGGCACAAGGCCTTGGCAAAATCTTATTTGTAGTCTTGGCACGAGGCCTTGGCTATGTGGTTATGATAGTCTGGCATTATGCATTCCATCATTATGAAAGTGGTTATTGATATTGCATGTGATCATTCGACTAGTAGAATATCCATGTGAGTAAGTAAATGGAATTATTTCATTTTACCTTTGCCATTTTATGCTGAAGTTCAAGTTTAAAAGGCTTTTGTTTTAGTTATAAATTGCCTTAAGTGTTTATGCTTATTTATGAAAGCTTCTGCTATAATGTTATCCTTACTGAGCATCCAAGCTCACCCCTTTCAATGTTTTATTTTTTTTTCCCCAGGATTATGAAGAAGTAATTATGAATGACCTGCAGGGATAGTATGAGGGGATATGAAGACAAGATGTTTTTTTTTTATGATGTAATGTAAAAAAATTTATGGATGTATCTAGTTATTCCAAGGCTACTAAACTAATCGGTCTTTCGAGACTTGATCTTTCTCATGATCATGCCAATGTTACGAAGTAATGCACCGACTCTGGGTAACTAGGGTCGGGGCGTTACAGTTGGTATCAGAGGAAGTTTAGTACAAACCTTGGAAGCTAGATTTAGATAAACTCTGATTAGAGCACATAGACCTAAGATGAACTTTGAGGATTAGTATAGAAGAACTTCCTAGAATTTTGGTATTGTAGAGATTTTGTGAGTTTTCCGAGCAATACATCCCTGTCTGGATACGAGCAGGTAGAGGCGGCTCTGGCACAGATGTACCTAGGGGTAAAACCCGAAAACACCGCTTTGAGCTAGACTCGAACGGGAACTGGTGCACGACAACGGGCCTTGCTGCACTCTTGGTTACGACACTCCCGGGGGATATGCTTAGGATAACTCTCATTTCCTTTACAAATCATTTTGAAGGGATTATGAGTATATACTTCCTCAAAGAAAACATTCTTATGATTATGGATTATATCCATAAATAGTTCAACTTATGTTAAGTGTTTTATAAGTATGGGATTATGTGTTTTGATTCATAAACTGATCTAGTTTATGCCATGGTATAGAAATGGAGCCCAGTAGAAGGAATGAGAACTCCAGAAATGCACATGATCCAAAGAGAAGGAAGGATCATATCTTTCATGGTCTTAAGCTAGAATTTATAAGAGAAATAGTTTCCCATGTATTATCATCATATGAAGAAATAATATCATGTATTGATAAGATAAGTAAAGAGTTTACTGAGTCCTATGGCTTTGAAGGGAAGCAAGAGAAGAAAAGGATAGAAGAGAAAAACATGGATAAAGGGAAGAGGGAAAAGAAGAATTTTCCCATATGTGGTAACTGTGGAAAGAAACACCCTGGAACATGCCTGAATGGAATGGGAGTTTGTTATAAGTGTGGAGGAAAAGGGCATAAAGTACGTGACTGCAAGGGCAAGAAAATGGTTTTAAATGTACAATGCTTCATTTGCAAGGAGTTTGGACACTACGCGAACCTATGTCCTAGTCATCAGACTATGACGCAAATGATGCTATTGGATAATAATCAAGTTATGATACTACCACATATGAAGAGGAATGATTAGAGTTCTTATGTTGATTATGTCAATTGAGCTTTGTATCAACAATGTACTTGTTATAATAATTATGGAGTATATAAGGATTGTACTGCAGTACTATTTCATTAAGGACTTGAGATTGTGTGGAACAAAGAAAAGTGACTCATTAGCAGGATAGATTTTTGGAAAATATATGGTTGAGAGAATGATAAACCATAATATAGTTCTGATACTGAGGTAGTGATTTTGGAATAATATGTGATTGTTTTGGATAAATTATATTGGATATTCTTGACTACCTTGGAACTGATTAATGATTTGTATATTCCATCATTGTTGGGGTTTAAAACATTTTTGGATTAATGAAGTATATCCAGCATTCTATATGGAATAAGGGAGCATGAATGTAATCAATAAGGAATATGGTAATACATGATGAAGGTATTCATATGCTATTACGGGGTAAAAAGGATCTATATTATGTTTACCTTCCTTATGAATGTTGGACTGTGAGTTTGAACAGAAGTATTTTGGATAGTTCTAGTTTGGATTATTTTGGATTGCCATAAAAGGATAACCCGGAGGTCGGGCGGCAACCCGTCGCGTCCGGCAAGGCTGCGAGACTTGAACCCGCAACCAAAGGGCGACAAGGGTGTATCACCTACCACTATCCCACGAGATGTCCTAGATTAAATAAAGTAGTTTTTTAAAAGATCTGGTAGATGAATTATAAATTCGTTTATTTTGGAACCCTCTATGAATAGTATAAATAGAATTTTTTTTACGAGTGAATGATGAGTTTTGGTAGAAATTTATTAATGGATAAAACTCTAATTATAAACTAAGTATATCTCCTTATTATCTTATCCAATCTCATAAATAAATTCCTCAACATTAATAATAGAAACTTAGAACAAAAATGTTGTCCTAGATGGTACCTTAAATCATCACAAATTTATGGCTTTGGGATTGTTGGCCTTTTCATAGCCATGTTCTCTACCACTCTCCATCAGATAATTGATGGCTAGATTTTTCTTCCATATCCATATTTTCTTACATGGAACCCTAGTATGTGTTATTTTCAGTAATCTTCATACTTTCGACTCTTTATTTTAAATAGAGGCCTCGTTAATTCATTTTTCGATGTGGGATTTCAACTAAGATATTTTGAAACGTCAAAAATGTGTTATCCCAATACCCTATATTTTGTTGAACCGATGGTACTTCAAATCATCATAGATTGATGAGTTTAAGGACCTCAATTATACACTTGTTTTTGATTGATGACCTCAATCACTACCTATAAATATTTACGTTTTTCCTCTGATTATATGTCTCTAATTGCCGCCAATGTTCTCCTAATCGAGATCATAATTTGGTGGTGACCCTTTAATTTCTCTTTTCCTAATATTAAGACTAAATTTTAGTAACCCAATTTTCAATGTGGGTTTTCCCACAAATATATTTTCTACTTTCAACCTTTTATCTTTGAAGAACAATTTCAAATTGCGAGGACGCAATTTATTGAAGGAGGGGAGAATGTAACACCCCAGGATTTCAGAGTGTGTTATTTCTTAAAAATAATTCAATAACTTGCACTACACGCAACACCGAGTTCAATCACACCATTAAAAGAGGTCATGAATAGTATTAACTAAATTTTGAACTTTATATAATCCTTATAATTTTAGAATCCCTATTATGAGTTTCTTAGTCATAATGCAAGAACAAATTCATTTTCAGTATTTCACTTTTATCAACTTCTAATAGTGAAACCTTTTTAAATACAATATTTTAAACTTTTTGACTAAATGGAGACATCAAAAAATTTAAAATGAAACATCCCAAGCGTCCACGGTACGCTTTCCTTTGGATAAAACAGTAGCGTGTGTTGTACGCAACTTCGAGTTCTAACACACCGTAACCAATCAAACTAGTTGTTATGAATAGTAATACCTACTTTTTGAAGTTATATATATTTTATATTTTAAAATGGACTTCATTTTTGGATTTGGAATATCAAATTTAGCCTAAGGTGAAATTTTGGTACTTTTCAGATAACTTTCATATTTTGATGAATAGTGAAAATTACTAAATTTTAATTAAAAACAACTTTTTTAATCAAAATAATTAATAGTGATAAATTATTAATTTGAGTGGTTTTAAAGTATATTTAGAATATATTTTTACCACTTAATATAATGTTGGTCATTGGACATAATTGTACAATTAAACCGAACATAAACAAGTGTCAATCTTTTGATAGTTATTATCTCTTAAAAACACGCTTTTTGTTTTGACAGCGGGAATTAATTTTAAATTAATTTCTGCCACTTCTGTGTTTTGAATTTAGAAAAATGGATTCCATATTTGGAATCAGGATGTTCAAATTGTGTAAATAGGTAACTTTTATTTTTAGACATTTTGAATAATTACTGCGGTAAATATTTTATTTACCATGGTTAAGGGTAAATCCGGTAAATAAGGGTAAAAAAATAATATTATAATAATACTAAATTACCCTAAAACGTGTCTTAACCCTATTGGTTGATACATGGTCGACCATGGGCATCTTTGGGTCTATTTTGGGACCCCATGGATCCACTTGTGAGTGATAATGACACTTTATTTTAAAATGAATACAAAAATGGCATAAGCTTACATCTTTTAGAAGAAGAATTTTTACATAAGGTTATATATGTTGGATTTTAGATTATAAATATTAATTAGAAAGCTAAAAGGATTTCCTACATAATGTTATTTTATTTATAATTTTTAGACATTAAATAATTTATTTTATTTATGACACAATGATGATGCAGTAATTACTATAATAGTGAAAAATTAAAATAATTGATATTATAAATACCCAAATAAATACAATATGAAACTTTTAATGAATTAAACTAATTTTCTAGGATAATATGATATATTAGGATTGATTTAATTGACTTTTTTCTAAGTAATCAATCTGTTATGAGTTTCACAAAAAATCAACTATTGAATAGTGTCAAAATTGACATAAAAGAGTTCTTAAAACAAATATTATATTATTAATTGATATTAAATTCCTAAAAATCTAAGGTTCGGCCAAGAGACTTATATCATGATAGGTTAATCATTAATGGACCACTTGGGGGTCGCTTGGATGTATATGGTAAGTTTATTAACCATATAATATAAAAATACAAAGAGACATTGTAAAAGTGAAACTAATTAACTTAGAGTTAATACTTAAAGATAAGGTTAATATAAGTACCCAAACCTGTCTAAATTCTATTGGATGAGTTGTTTTCGACCCATCCCCACCTCAACCTTTGAATAGTCAACTTTGGAGCCATTAGAAACCGAATATGAATTTATTATAAATTAATATTTCTAGCTTTTCCAAAGGTGCCCCTCACCCCTCTTATAAAAGGGCACTCCTCCTTCTCATTTCTTCACACCTCTAAAGCCACTTGGCTCGTCTAAACTCTGCCCAACTAAGCTCCCCACATCCCTCTCCTCCTCCTTGAAGCTTCCCCTTAGGCAGAAAGCATTTCAAGAAGTCCTTTGGTTCCAACCAAAGTGAGTTACCTAAATTAAAGGTAACAATTTCTCTTAAATTATTTTCATTTATTTTGCTTCTCCAACCCCAAAACTCTTTTTATTTCCCTTCTTTTGTAACAACACCAGTATCCTCAATATACTAGTATGTTGTTATAAGAAGTATTCAAACTACACATACACACAACTCCATCTAATGGATGATGAACATAATGTTTCTGTGGATGGCAAATTTACGCCTCACGAAACGATGATTGTTCAAATACATCTTACCGCCTCTCATGGTGGCCATTATGATGGCACTGTAATTAAATATGATATTAATGATATATATTTTATATATAAGCTTCTGTAATTCCATTTTATTTCATACCATTATTCGTTTCATGTTGTATATACATACGATAATTTCATTAGAGGAAGTGCGGACTACCGCCCCCTTAAAATGATATGACTCGTTCATACCGCACATGGAACGTATAAAGGATGGTGTTAATGAACATAAGTAACATATATAAAATATTATATTATACTGGAATAGTAATATACCTATGTATCATTTGGATTCGATTCTTTTAAAATAAAAATTAAATGGAAGTAGCGTTCGTGCGTACGTACGGACTACCGTCTCCACGAACGCGATGAGATTCATTCTCCATCGTATCCATTCAAGTATAATTATCATTTGATGATTTAAAGATGATGTTTAAGGACTTAATACCATTCTGGATTTGAATAATATACAACCTATCCTTTACAAACATGTCTTACGTAACCAAACATTTAAGAACGAATCGATTATCACCCGAAACGACGATAATACTAAGATATTATTAATAAAGCAATGTTAAAAGATCATATATGATATCATATTAATATATATGATTCTTGTATAATTTAATAACAATTATTTCACCATTATACAGGAGGTTAACCTACCCCAACCAAGGAAAGGTACAAGGTAAGGGATTTTCTTATCTCACTTTTAATTTCGTGAGATTTCCATTGATCACCACTTAATTATTGCATGTGGTGTATGTGTACTGCCCATGATTGTATTCATTGTGTAATATACTTTAATTTATGGGTATTTACATCATCATGGTATGATACTTCTTTCATGGGTGTATGTTTCGTATGTTACCTAATCGGTAAGGGAATTTGAGATTTCAATTTCCACTCATTTGGCTTTACGCATATTTCATTGATTATATTACCCCAAGATTATGTGTGGAATCACTATTCATTTGATTATGTCATAATTTCCACTCCCCTTCCTGTGGATATAAGTTTGATACACATAATCACTCCATTGATAATTCTCAAGTCATTGATATGAATTTCATAAGAGTAATTTTAACTCATTCTCCATTTGTTGAGTTAAACATCCAATTCGTTGGTATTGTTTTTTTTACAAGAATATGTGTGAATGTCCTTTGATTGTTTTACACTGAATATCCAATCATATTTAGTGTATTTATATTTGTCACACATAATTATGTCATTGATTTATCCTTAACCTAAGGATACAACCTTTTTGAGAAATTTCATCTCAATTTACATTCCATTGAGACTTCTTTGATGATATACACCAAATCACTTCTATGTGGTGTATATAATGTACTTTGACATAGTATATCATGAATTCCTTTATTCTCATGATATTACAATGTTTTGATTACCTCAATTATTTGTATTCAAGTGTCTCTCTTTTGGTTAGAAACTCTAACCAAAATACCATTTTAAAATGTTTTAAAGAATTATTCTTCTAAATCATGCTCATTAATGTCCATATTTTAAAAATGGTTTTAAGGATTTATTTATATGGACATTAAAGTTTTAAAATTAAAACTCCTTTTAAAAGTTTCAAAGTGGTATGGGACACTTTGATTCAAAAATATACTTTTAAATGGCTTCTTGACAAATAGTGTGACTTTTAAATGTTTTCAAGAAAAGGGGGATATTTCTCTCAAATAGTTTTGATGATTATTTTCATCTATGTCAACATCCTTCATTATTATTGATTGAGGTTAATGTGATACAATACAATCTTCCATATTGTATCGAATGAATTATGTTTGACTGTGGATGTGCTATTTTTATACCATTCATGGTTTGTGGTGAAAGTATTGACATTTCGTATGCTAGTTTAATACGAATGTTTACGTTATGTTTAAACCTTTTCATATGGGAATGCATTGGACTTAATAAGTGACGGGTGGAGCCCGCTATAGCTCCTCGATGCATCGGTAGGTCTCATGAGACAAACTAGTGTCTTGGCACAAGGCCTTGGCAAAATCTTATTTGTAGTCTTGGCACGAGGCCTTGGCTATGTGGTTATGATAGTCTGGCATTATGCATTCCATCATTATGAAAGTGGTTATTGATATTGCATGTGATCATTTGACTAGTAGAATATCCATGTGAGTAAGTAAATGGCATTATTTCATTTTACCTTTGCCATTTTATGCTGAAGTTCAAGTTTAAAAGGCTTTTGTTTTAGTTATAAATTGCCTTAAGTGTTTATGCTTATTTATGAAAGCTTCTGCTATAATGTTATCCTTACTGAGCATCCAAGCTCACCCCTTTCAATGTTTTATTTTTTTTTCCCAGGATTATGAAGAAGTAATTATGAATGACCTGCAGGGATAGTATGAGGGGATATGAAGACAAGATGTTTTTTTTTATGATGTAATGTAAAAAAATTTATGGATGTATCTAGTTATTCCAAGGCTACTAAACTAATCGGTCTTTCGAGACTTGATCTTTCTCATGATCATGCCAATGTTACGAAGTAATGCACCGACTCTGGGTAACTAGGGTCGGGGCGTTACAGTTTCATTCTAATAGTGATTATCTGTATCATTTATGTTGTCTTACCAGATATGAGGGTGGTTTTGATATAGTCATTTAGGCAGGTGCATGATAGATAAACATAATTTGACTCATTGGGCCTAAGATAACTCATCACAATCATGGAATCTAGGTCCATGTATAAAGATTGTGGTAGATAATCCTTTCATCTACAAAATCCTTTTATTTTGATGTTATTTTTAAATTTTGTATTTTTAGTGATTTTATGGGTGTTTTTTTGTGGTTCTGTTTTTAGTTTTGTTTTTTCATAGGTTCTCACTACTACCTTAAATGTGGTTTTATGAAAATAAAACAAAATGTATTATATAGAATAAATTCTACGATAAAATAAATATATAATTCATTTATCCATCAATTATTCTTTTTACAAAAATATGTCCATTCACATCATATCTTCCTGGATACCTATAGTAAATCAACCAACATCTTTTTTTCATAACTATCCTCTCCTCCCCTATTTCTTGTTTAATAATGTATAACTACATCAAGAAGAATCAATGTTCTTATTACATTGGTATATCATAAATTTTTAAAAAAAATCATTTAATCGTAAATAATGCATTTAAGTATTATGTTCGATATTTGGACATATGTTTTTTGAATTTATTAAATAATAGTTATTTTTATATTTCAACATTATTTTTTAAAAAAAATTATTTTTACATTTGGTATGTTCTTTGAATTTATTTTAATATTTAAATATTTTTTATATAATTGAATATTCAAGATCATTATGATGTTTTATAGTATTACAGATATAATTAAGTTGATTATTGGGAGAAAAAGACTCCTCCATTTGGGTTGAACTTATTGAAGGAAGAATACATATCAAAATTAGAACATTAGGCTACTAAAATATTTTAAAAATGTTAATCAGAATCTGTATATTAATTTTATTCCCTTTTGGGAACAGTTTTTATAAATACTATGATTATTAAAATAATGGGATATATCCTTATTATTTATTTATTATCTCATTTTAAACCCCCTAATTATTCTTCTTTTACTACAAAATATAATTCAATTTTTTATTCAAAAAAATAGTGTTTTGTAAAGGGGGGGGGAATGAAACAGTTATGTTTTAATGATACACTATAGAGATAATCTTTAAATTATTTAATCTATATATATTTTCTATTTTATGTTCACAATAAGAGATGATTAAATTCTGATTCATTAACTAATACATTCATTTCATTCCAATCACCACCAATATATCAAAAATCCAAAAATCACTCATCAAAACCACTATATATATTTTTAATTAGTTTCATGTATCTTGACTTTTTATCATCCAAAATAGAAATATTATAGAGTTATACTTCTTCTCCCACTTCTCTCACCCCATTTTGAAGTCATTTTAATCATAAGATGATACATATATTAAAATTTTATTTTGAAATTTATTATTATTTATATATAAAAATATGGTCCTCAAAAATATTTTTTTATGCATCTTTTTTGTATTCGGAATCAGAAGATATGAATTGATTTTTTTGAATGGAACATGATAGCAATGCTTATAAATTAGGAAAATTGTTATATGTCATTATACAAACACTAATGATGAAATAAAATTTGAATAAAAAATATAAAAGTAACACATCATTAAAATGAAATAAATATTAGATAAGGATACTAAAGAAGTCAATAGATGAGTCAATGAAAACATATGAAACATAAAATCACTACTAGTGATTGAATATCAATCTATCTAGACTAACATTTAAATTATTTTTTGTAGTTAAACCTCATCGTGTGCTGGATAAAATTACAAATGTCTCTAAGAAAATACATGTATTTATAGAACCTATTAGAGAAATGACTATAAATTTATGATATCTATATTTAATATAACTCAAAATACCTCAAAATAATATATTTATCAATATATAAATAAAAACCCACAAAAATATTTTTTTTCTAGAATTTTATATTTCTCAATGAATTAATTTCAATAAGGATAATATATTTCATTACATGCATGCTTATATATAGAGGATTAAGAGATCATTTCTGTTAAAATACACCAATAATGGAAAATATATAATGTAATTATTTTGACATAGATAATTTTATAATTGTAATTAAATTTTAATCATTTACATTTTAGTTTTTTGGATTTTTTTCATGAAAAACTCTTGTAAAATATTTTTTAGTAGTAATGATAAATAAAACATTGTGTATCCTTACATTCTAAAATCTATATTATATAATACATATTTAATTACTGATGGATTTATGTAGGAATAAATTGTAGTCAGTTTTCATAATCCTTTTGACTTAACGATAGTATTCAGATCACTTTTTCTATAAATAATTAGAAAACAATTTTATGGATGTTAAAATTTTATAGATGTTATTTAATTATAATTAGAATCATTAATTTTGGGATCTATTAAAGGGTATTTTGGATGATAATATTTATTACCTTATTTTCATGTATCATTTTTTGTATCTATCAAACATGAGTCTATTTAAAAATGATAAATAAATGATCTTTCATTTATGAACTCTTTTTCTCAAGTCACATCATATAGAGGATTTCTTCTCTTCTATAATTAGGTTAATTTCCAAAAACTTATTTAATGGTTAATGATATTTCATTTATCAATAGATTATTTTAATTTTTATAATATTTATAAACTTTGTATTTCAGAGAGTCAATAATCAAATCATTTTTTATTTAGACCCATTCTATTTTTTTCTAACCGCTATGTAATTATAGTATATGATTTTATTTAATTTCTGGTGGTTTTGGAGTTCCAACTATAACATCTATTTTTCAGTTTTTTAATGGCCCTGGTAAGTATGAGTATATGATTTTCATTAGTTCATCGGATCAAAAGTGGTAGTTGTGTAATGAATATTCCAAGAATGATGCATGTTTTTAGGGTGGTATTTCATTCCATATACCATCTATAAGAAAAATGTATATTTTTAGGGTGTCCATTAACACTATAGAAGTGGTGTTTCACTATGAAGGGGTTTGACATGTTTCTAGTAGACACCTTGAATCAAAATTTTTCCCATGAACCATATTCATAGGTTTTTATTTTATTTGTCACATCCGAACTTTTAAATTAATGTTATTTTATTATATTATCAGACTTTGAAACTCTCTATCGTGCTGCGGGCCAAGCTTGTTTGAAATTTTTTCTTTTCGTTGATGAATGATTGCTTTGCCCTTGACAGAATCTGGTGCATGGGCAGGGTGTGTTCAAATTCGTGTGGCTTTTCTCAGGTCATCGTGCGGCCTACCTCATGTAGAAGACAAATAAATAAAATGAGTTTTTAATGAGATAGTTTAATAATTATAATAATGGTGATTATTGTTATTATTATTATGATTAATAATATTATTATTATCAAGTTTATTATAATTATTATTAACTTGTTTAAAACAATATAATTATCATTATTATTTGAGTTTATTAAAATTATTATTATGTTTATTATTTGTTAATATTTTATTTATTTTAATATTCTTTTTCTTTAAATTTTTTATTTCCTATTTCACTTATTTCTTTTATTATTATTATTTTAGTTTTATTTTATTATTATTATTAATTTTTTTGTTCTCTTCTAACCCATCACGACCCCCCCCCACCTTTCCTCTCCCTCTCACGCTACCCCCGCCAGCGAGGGCCCTCCGGCACGCCTCCCTCCCTCCGGCCGCTCTCCCTCCTACTACCTCCCTCCGACGACACCACTACCCTGCTCGCGGGATTCCGACGTGGCCTCCCTCCTTCCGGCCAGTTCTCTCACCATCGCGCTCCCCCTCTCCCTCCAGAAAGTAGCACTCTATCTGGCAAGCAGCCTTCTTCCGGCCAAACCCTCTCCTCCCCTTCGGTATCCCCCTTTTTCCTATTAGCTAGGGTTTTAGTTCATTTTCTTTTGGAGTTTTATTTATTTGTTTTTTTGTTCGATTTCTTGATTTAGGGTTAATTGGTGTTGTTTGCGATGCGTTTTGTGCACGGTTGGTGTTTCGCTTCAAAATTTGGTGCTTTCGACGCCAATGGTAGGTGATTTCATCTATTAATGTTGTTTGATGAAAGACTTGTATAGATTAATTTATTTGGAATGTTCTTTGATTATTTTTTATGGTGTAAAATGTGTTATATGAATATTCTGAAATGCATGTGTAATGGAATTGAGTTTTTCTTATAATTGGTTATGTTTTCGTATGGGTCTTGTTGTGGGAATTCTTGGAAACGTTCAATTAATTTTTCTTACATATGAAAAGTATGTTTCGAAAATAATTTATTATGTGGTTGTGTTAGAAATAAATTTTCATTAAAATAAATTTATTTGTGTCATGCGTATCATATTGTTGTGTTTCTTGAAGAGTATTAGGCCTTGTTTTAGAGAATGTGAAATGTTTTCCAATGAAATTAAGGTGCATGTGTATTAAAATGTGGTTTGAAGGAAAAATTTGTTATTTTGTCTTGTTGAACTTGTGCACTTTTGAATTTAAATTTTAAATAGTTTGAGTAACGGAAGACATGTTTTGGTATGGATGTGTTGTGCGTTTGGTTTTAAAGTGTCGTTTTTTTGTGTGGTCAAGTGTTCTTTTGGTGTAACCTCTCTGGTGCTAATTTTAAAGTGTTTCATAAATTGTTTTATTGATTTATTAAATTATTTTTGTTGTGCATTGGACCTCGCTATGATGGTTTCAAGTTTTGGGTGTCAGGAATTCCTACATTTACATGCATAGGATATGGCATATATATATATATATATACTCTTTGTATGTATTCCCTCATTGCGTAGGGAATATGTGCAATGAAACTAGGGGTGAGTATATATATATATGTATAAATCCATGTGCGTGTATGTGCCTAGTGTCAGTTTGAGTGGCCATCGACAAATAGCGACAAGTTTGAGGTAGGTACCCTATGCCCTAATCTTTAATTAGAATTTCCATTTCTGCTTGATGTTTCTTTAAAATTATTTCCTTGTTTTTTATGTGAAATCAATATGAACTTTATATATATATGGTTTTGGTTCTTAAAAAGTGGTTTCATAGGGGTTGAACATGAAATGGGTAATTCCAAAAGTTGTGTGGCCTTTCATTCAATTTTGTTATGAAAGTGTAACACCATGAATTGTTTTTAAAAAAGGGGTTCCAAAGTGATTTTCAAAAATGGGTTTTGATGTGAACACAAGATTAAAAGATGGTTTGACCTCCTTAAAAGTATTACTTCATTTTAAGTGTGGTTTTTAGCTTGTTTTAAATATATAGTACATTTAGGTGTTCTAAAATGATGAATACTCCTTCTAAAGAGATGAGGCCCGTTTGGCACTTTAATATTTGGTTTGCGAAAATAGAAAACCCCTCTTGAGTCATTCCCCTTAATTTTAAAATAAAATGTGATGCAAGTGTTAGTGTTCGGTTTGTGATATGTGCCTATTGTAAAGGCTTCTTCCTGGTTGTGTGATGTAAAGAGGGGGAATGCGCTTAAGGAGGGAGAGCGGTTGTGAGAGGGTGAATGAGTTTTAGATAAAGAAAGTGTTATGTAATTTTTTGTTTTATTGATAAAGAAAACTCATCACCATTTGAAATTGAGCACAATGGGAAACCAGGGTATCTAGGTGGGTGACCAGGACTAGTACACTAAATGACATGGTAGGGGTTCATCCCGGTTTGTCTAGCAGGATTGACTCAACAACACTAACTAAACATATGAATTTCTGAGGGTTGTGGTCTCCTAAGCCACATTTTCTGAGGTTTGTGTCCTTCTAAGCCACATTTCACCAAGGTGCGAGGTCTCTAGGTTCCCACTAGTTCTAGCTACCAATAGAGATTACACATGGTGCTCATTGGTGACATGCTGCTTGTGATGTAACTTTATTTCTAGTTGCTTCATACATGTTGTCTTGTTTGTGAAAGCCATATTTTAATCCAAACTAGTTTCTTTTTATTTTGAAACTTCAAAGCATGCTCGGAACATATTTTTAAAATGTAGTGGGAGTGAAATGCCTTACTTGAAAATGAAAACTCATCACTTGAATTTGAAAAGAAGAAAAAACATTATTCTATTATTATCTTATTTTCAAACTGGCATAATTGTATTTCTTATTAAAGGTAGGGGAATGGGATGTGGTTATATTTTGGCATTCCTACTGAGCATCTCGGTGCTCACGCCTAATTTACTTTTCAGTTGTAGGTTTCAGTCTTGGATCACTTTTGGGAGCGAGTGTATTTGACGTACCGCGGTGATCCACAGGGTCACCTGAGGTATGTCACGTCGCATTGTTTATTCCTTTTTTCGATGCCATGTTGTTTAGTTTATTTTCCTTTATTTATATGCTTCTTAAGTTTATGTTCATTTATCTTTGTTATGGTCAAAACGTTCCCAACTTGTTTATTTTGATGCCCGGCACTAGTTTCCAACCCCTGGGGATTGGGAACGCCCTTCGGACTATGTTGCGGACCGGGCCGGGTGTCGGGTCGGATGACGACCCGGCCTGGTTCGTCACAAAATTTTATCAAAGGGTTCCCTTGTTATATGGGGTGTCAAGTAGCATGGGGATTATGTGTTTTAGGACTCAAGAGGTAGGTGCGGGAAGGACGTCATGAACCCTTTCCCATCCCAAGACTCGAGTTTCTAGGGGTAGTCTGGGATTTGAATTTTATTCTTTGGATTGGTATGTGTGGATGAGGGATTACCAAGGAAGTGAGCCAATTTTACTCTGCGGTCTTGCATGGAGTAGCAGCCCATGTACAACCCGAGTGCACTGTTCAATATGCTTCCTTTGGTTAATGCTCACTCAGAACATGGTTTTCTAAGCCATGTTACCGGGTTGGCATAGCCACTAGTCCCTTATTTTTGGAAATTTTGTTGTGAGTTATATATGACCTTCATTTTGGTTGGTGTCAGTAGATCTAAAAAAATGAAAATGGATTTTTGTGAAGGTGTTTTAAAAAGGGAATATGGTTCTTGGAGTGGAAAATGGTTTTTTGAAATGGAAAACGTTTTGGAATTTTGAAATGTGTTTCTTTAATGATAAGTGACTTTATCAAATTGGTTGGGAATTTGTTCTTTGTGCTTAATGGTCTGTTTTGGAAATGAGAAGTGTCTTGAATTGACCCTTCGTATTCCTATGAGTGATCATATACATTGACGTATGCATGTGGAAAGTGGGGAAATTGGTGATGATATTGGATGGGTGATTGAGCTAGCACAGGGATATGTATGTGTGAGACTTCATGGGATACTAACGGTGGATATTTAAGTTGTTTTGTTTGCTGAAAAATGGTTTTCAAAAAGGGTTTTTCAAATGTTTAGAAAAGTGAGCTAGAAAATGTTTAGTGTTTTCTGTTCGTGTTGGGTATTCTTTTTTGTGGTTTCTTGGTTTTAAAATTTTGAATTGTGGTTGGAATAGTGATTTGAGTTTGAGCTTTTGTTTGTGATTGAGGTGTGTAATTTTGATTTATGATCAGTTTAGATTTGGATTTGTACCTCTGGTTTTTGGGTATGCTACCCAGAAAAGTCTCAAAAATTCTAGTGAGCCTCTTCTAGTTGTTGGTTCTACCTAGACTCTTAGCGGAGTGGAGGAATTTAATTCTTTTTAATTATTGTATAGATTCTGTTGTGATCATGATCTATTGAAGGTATCTGGCTAGCTTGGTGAAATATTTGGTGTTTCCTGGTTATTGGAAGCTCCCAAAACTGTGAGAGTCCGTGTTAGTTCGGGTCCGTTTGAAGGTGAAACTTTGGATTGGTGGAGGAAACAATCCCTGCGTCATTGCATGATGGTATGTCTTGGAAGGTGTTTAAGACCACTCTCGTCTGATGGGTTATACCCAAGGAAGTAAAGGAGAGGAAAGTTTCAGAACTTGTGAGTCTCAAGTAAGGCCAACGAGCAGTGAAGGCCTGTGTGGGGGCATTCCAAGGAGTCGATTCCATTTTCTCTGGAAGTAGCGTCGTGGAATCAATTAAAGTTTCTCTTGTTTGGGGTCTTTGTCCAGTGTTTCAGGACCATCACTTTTTGGTGTTCGAGAAGGTTCCACATCCGGTGATGAGAGCGAATCGGAAGAACCTGTCTCAGACAAGTCTTATTATCAATTCCATCTTCTATTAGTTTGTCCACCCCCTTGTTTGCTTCTTGTGTGCTCAGTTTGGGTACTTTAAGTGTCCTTGTCATCATCCTATAAAGTTTTGCCATCGGTGTGGCCATTTGGGGAACTTGGAGAGGTTCCTCTAGCGGCCTCATTAGAAGGAGTCTCGACCGGGGGATATCAGCTCCTTACTGCGGGGCAGCAGATGCTTTAATAAGAATGATTTTAGTTTCTCTGTTGTAGCTCCCTCACCATTGAAATTTCTGTTTTGTTATAAGAGAGGAAGAGGCTTTGTTACCTCGTTGTGGTCCTTGTCCCTTTAATACCCCACTTTGGCAGTAAGGAGGTGTGGTGGTATCGTTTTTTGGTAATTTTAATAGTTGTTCCTCCTCAAATGTGAGCTTTGAAGGTTGTCTCTTTATGGCCGTAATTTTCTGGATGATTGTATTTCTTGTGTGGCTAGCTCCTTCGGTGACCCTCTCTTGTTTTGGGACATTCCCATTCCAGGAGACACATGCGTCTTGAGAAATAATGAATAGGGGTTTGGTCTGCTATTCAGTTCAGGGTCTTTCGTCGAGGACCCCATGTGGTGGGAGTCTGGTTCATGGGAAGAGTTCATTGGTTAGTTTGTGCTGGGTTTCTCGGATTATTCTATTCTAATTGGCTTAAGTTGGCCAGTTCATAAATGGTGGGGAGACCCACTATGAATGATATCGTTCCTTCTTCTAGGTTTGGTCTGTGTGGAGGTTTCCACTTTAGTTCAAGTTAGCAGTTCTAGAGTTATCTTGTGCTGAGAGCCTTGATGATGGCTATGCTAGTTGGGTTCTTATGGTGGGGAGAACCCTCTTCATTTCCTGATGGTTCTTCTATTTTCAATTTCCCTCAGAGTTGGTAGGGTGTGACTGGTGGAGTGAAAAGTCACACCGAGTTCGTGTTTTTGTGGGTCTAGTTCCGTTTCAAACTCGAGTTTGATTCCTCGTTTGACTGGGCATCTTTCTGGGGGAAGAATTTTTTTTTGGTGGGGAGATTTGTCACACGTGAACATTTAAATTAATGTTATTTTATTATTTTATCATACTTTGAAACTTTCTATCGTGATACGGTCCAATCCTGTTTTAAATTTTTGCTTTTCGTTGATGAATGAATGCTTTTCCCTTGACAGCGTCCGGTGCATGGACAGGGCATGTTCAAAGTCGTGCGGCTTTGCTCGGGTCATCGTGCGGCCTGCCTCATGTACAAGACAAATAAATAAAATGTGTTTTTAATGAGTTAGTTTAATAATTATAATAATGGTGATTATTTTTATTATTATTATGATTAATAATATTTTTATTATCAAGTTTGTTATAATTATTATTAGATTGTTAAGAACAATATTATTATCATTATTATTTGAGTTTATTAAAATTCTTATTATGTTTATTATTTATTAATATTTTATTTATTTTAATATTCTTTTTCCTTAATTTTTTTTATTTCCTATTTCACTTATTTCTTTTATTATTATTGTTTTAGTTTTTTTTGTTCTCATCTAACCCGTCGCGACCCCCCCCCCCAATTTCCCCTACCTGGGTTTTTTCCTCCCCCTCAACCAGCTTCTCTCCTCCCCCTCTAACCGAAGTCGCAGTGCACACCCCCCCCCACCTTTCCTCTCCCACTCATGCTACCCTCGCCAGCGAGGGCCCTCTGGCACGCCTCCCTCCCTTCGGCCGCTCTCCCTCCTACGGCCTTCCTCCGACGGCACCCCTAACCTGCTCGCGGGAGTCCAACGTGGCCTCCCTCCTTCCGGCCGGCTCTCTCAGCATCACGCTCCCCCTCTCCCTCCGGCGAGCAGCGCTCCATCCGGCGAGCAGCCTTCTTCCGGCCAAACCCTCTCCTCCCCTCGGTATCCCCATTTTTCCTCTTATTTAGGGTTTTAGTTCATTTTCTTTTGAAGTTTTATTTCTTTGTTTTTTTTTGTTTTTTTTTTGTTCATTTTCTTGATTTAGTGTTAATTGTTGTTGTTTGCGATGTTTTTGGTGCGTGATTGGTGTTTGGCTTAAAAATTTGGGGATTTCGACACCAATGGTATGTGATTTCATCTATTATTGTTGTTCGATGAAGGATTTGTCTAGATTAATTTATTTAGCATGTTCTTTAATTATTTTTGGTTGGTGTGAAATGTGTTGTGTGAATATTCCGACATGCATGTGTGATGGAATTGATTTTTTTAGAATAGGTTATGTTTTCATATAGGTCTTGTTGTGGGAATTCTTGGAAACGTTCAATTAATTTTTTTACATGTGAAAAGTATGTTTCGGGGATAATTTATTATGTGGTTGTGTTAGAAATGAATTTTCATTCAAATAAATTGATTTCTGTCATTCGTATCATATTTTTGTGTTTCTTGAAGAGTATCAGGCCTTGTTTTGGAGAATGTGAAATGTTTTCTAAAGAAATTAAGGTGAAGGTGTATTAAAATGTGGTTTGAAATAAAAATGTGTTCTTTTGGCTTGTTGAACTTGTGCACTTTTGAATATAAATTTTAAATAGTTTGAGTAACGAAAAACATGTTTTGGTATGGTTGTGTTGTGCGTTTGGTTTTAAAGTGGCGTTTTTATGTGAGGTCAAGTGTGCTTTTGGTGTAAACTCTCTGGTGGTAATTTTGAAGTGTTTCATAAATTTTTTTATTGATTTATTAAATTATTTGTGTAGTGTGTTGGACCTTGCTACGATGGTTTCAAGTTGCGGGTGTCAGGAACGCCTACATGTACATGCATAGGGTAAGGAATATATATATATATGCCCACTTTATACGTATTCCCTCATGGTGCAGGGAATATGTGCAATGCAGCTAGGGGTGGGTATATATATATGTATAAATGCATGTGTGTGTATGCTCCTAGTTTCGGTTCGAGTGGCCATTGACAAATAGCGACAAGTTTGAGGTAGGTCCCCTATGCCCTAATCTTTAATTAGAATTTCCATTTCTGCTTGATGTTTCTTTAAATGTATTTCATTGTTTTTTATGTGAAATCCAAATGCACTATATATATATGGTTGTGGTTCTTAAAAAGTGGTTTCATAGGGGTATAACGTGAAATGGGTAATTCCAAATTTTGTGTGGCCTTTCGTTCAATTTTGTTATGAAAGTGTAACGTCATGCATTGTTTTTAAAAAGGGGGTTCCAAAGTGATTTTCAAAAATGGGTTTTGATGTGAACACAGGATTAAAAGATGTTTTGACCTCCTTAAAAGTATTACTTCATTTTAAGTGTGGTTTTCAGCTTGTTTTAAATATATAGTACCATTAGGTGTTCTAAAATGATGAATACTCCTTCTAAAGTAATGAGGACTGTTTGGAACTTTAAGATTTGGTTTGCGAAAATAGAAAACCCCTCTTGAGTCATTCCCCTTAATTTTAAAATAAAATGTGATGAAAGTGTTAGTGTGTGGTTTGTGATATGTGCCTAGTGTAAAGGCTTGTGCCTGGTTGTGTGATGTAAAGAGGGGGAATGCGTTAAGGAGGGAGAGTGGTGGTAAGAGGGTTAATGAGTTTTAGATAAAGAAAGTGTTATGTACTTGTTTGTTTTCTTGATAAAGAAAACTCACCACCATTTGAAATAGAGCACAATGGGAAACCTGGGTATCTAGGTGGGTGACCAGGACTAGTACGCTAGATGACACGTCAGGGGTTCATCTCGGTTTATCTAGCAGGATTGACGCAACAACACTAAGTAAACATATGAATTTCTGAGGGTCACGGTCTCCTAAGACGCGTTTTCTGAGGGTCGTGGCCTTCTAGGCCACGTTTCACCAAGGTACAAGGTCTCTAGGTTACCACTTGTTCGAGCTACCAATAGGGATTACCCATGGTGCTCATTGGCGACATGCTGCTTGTGATGTAACTTTATTTCTAGTTGCTTCATACTTGATGTCTGGTTTGTGAAAGCCATATTTTAATCCAAACTGGTTTGTTTTTATTTTGATACTTCAATGCATGCTTGGAACATATTTTGAAAATGTAGTGGGAGTGAAACGCCTTACTTGAAAATGCAAACTCATTGCTTGAATTTGAAAAGAAGGAAAAACATTATTTTACTATTATCTTATTTTCAAACTGGCATAATTGGATTTCTTATTAAAGGCAGGGGCATAGGACGTGGTTATATTTTGACATTCCTACTGAGAATCTCGGTGCTCGCGCCTACTTTACTTTTCAGTTTCAGGTTTTAGTCTTGGATCTCTTTTGGGAGTGAGTGTAGTTGGCATGCCGTGGTGATCCACGAGGTCACATGGGGTATGTCATGTTGCTTTGATTATTCCTTTTTCCACTGTCAAGTTGTTTAGTTTATTTTCCTTTATTTATCTGCTTGTTCAGTTTATGTTCATTTATCTTTATTATGGGCCAAACCCTTCCCAACTGGTTTATTTTGATGCATGGCAATAGTTTCTAACCCGTGTGGATCAGGAACGCCTTTCGGGCCATGTCGCGGACCGGGTCGGGTGCCTGGTCGGATGACAACCCGACTTGGTTCGTGACATTGTTCCTTTTAAAATATTCCCCCTTATATATAATTTGTTATCCACCTTTATCTAATTGTATATCTCATATGAACTTAGTAAAGGAACAAGGTGAGTATCTCAATCTCTCGATTTTTATCTTTATCCACTCACCACTTGAATTTCATTAGGATTTATGTTGTGTGTGCTTAATTTTTTCCTCCGTACACTTCTTCACATCACCCCATGTACTCTCCCTAATGTTTTAAATCTCTCATAATTGCATTTTCTGGTTTTATTTGGGATTATAGTTTTTCATAGTTTTAATGATGGGTAACTGATTATGTATGGGACTGGGGGGTTTATTACTTGCTTGTATGGGTGTTATCAAAAGGAGAAATCATGTTGTGATTCTATTATGCTTGAAAGTGGTAGCTATTTTTATGTTTTCCATTACACTATATTCCGTGTTATTCATGAATGATTTAAAAATACTTTCATTATTATTTCTTCCTTTTGGTATCACCCATGAGGGATTTAAAATGGGTTTTTTAATTTTTTCCATACATGAAATGTAATAGTTGTGTACTACTGTAACAATAAAATACATACATGGATCTTTTAAATGAAATTTAATATTTTCATAGGCATCTTGTGACATGTTAGTTTTAAAATATTTTGTTTTATATTTAATTGGTTTTTTTCTCTTAGAAATACTATTAAATAACAAAATTTCATCTTATTATGTCTTTTTTTCTTATAGTGATTTATATTTATTTAAAGAAGGTATTGGTGTTTTCATAAAGGGTTCTCAGTCGTAGAAAATTTCAATGAATTTTTAAATTAATTATTTTACATTTAGATAATATATCAAGGAAATCTAAGGTGACCAAATAATTACATAGATAAATATTATAAAAAATTAGATGAATATTCCATTCATCTCAATATTATATACACTTCAGGATTGTAATATATTAACATATTGGCAGATAAGATACTTATGCGACTAATTTCATGAATAATATTAATGATCAACCAAAAATTACATCAAACATAGTACTTTTATGAATCATAAACTATTTAAAACATAATTTCATAACCTAGGTATATAGAATCGTAAGAAATGAGGAGCTTATATTATAAATAAGGGTAATTATGGGATATATCAACCAATTATATTATGTGAGCATACTATATGTACATGTTTAAAGGAAGATGATTATAAATTAAAAAAATCATACACAATTATTCAAGAAAAATCAAAATGAGTCATTAAAAAACCCCTATTGCAAAACATAATACATGTGTATTCATAGGAAGTTATAATCTTTATTTGTAGTGAATAATAGGAGAATATATCACATAAATGTGAAACATTAAAAAAAATGGAAATAATTTCATAGTGAACATATATGAGTGAGAAAATATTAACTCATAATTTTATAGATATGATATCATGTCCCAATATAAAATTCATCACATGAAACATGGTATATTCTTAAAATTGTGAATATATAAAAATATGAATAGGTCCGTGAATAATGATATGAAAAATAAATCTTTTCCAAACATAGAAAAATTATCCCATGATATTAAAATCATTACCATATTCTTTGGAGTAAATTTTAATTGTATTCTAATCATTCATATAATTAAAAACATGCATATTTTATCCGTAGGTTCAAAAAAAATTTATTTCATTTTAGCATAATCAACTCATGGGAATGAAATAGGTTGCACGAAATCATTCTTAAAATGTTATAATAATAAGAAATATAGATAATTATTGTTTATTATATTGTAATATTGTCACCTTGGGATAGAATAATAATCCATAATTGATATTAACATATAAATAAAATATATTTTTAAAAATAATTTAAAATATAAATTAAATCCAACTTGAATAATCCCATTTCATTTTGTGACTATTAATAAAAAATATTTCAAAAAATATATGTAGGGTTATATTTGTAAGTAAATTTAAAATAATAAACAAGACCTCATTGATGTGGAAGTACATGATGGTAGAAAAATAATTTCATGTGATATATGATAAAAAAGATATGTCCTTGCCATTTGTTTTTTGAAAAGATAAAAAAACTAATTGTTTAGAACTCTTTTAAAAATATTCCAATTCAAGAATGTAAATAAATTCAATGATAGTGTAAATGTACATTTTAAAAAAACTATATATAGTTACAAACATCCATCAAATAATTCAATGAACATGGATTTGGGAGAGAATGATTACTAACCAGAAATGAGAAATAAATTTTTTTCTTAGAGACCATTCTCAATAATTTTAAGTATATGATAGTGGAATGTGGAATAGATAGATAAAAACCATATAAATTACAATAACAGGATAAATTATATGTGTTTTAAATGATAAGGATCCAATAATTTATTCTTATAAGTTTATCATATGCCAAAAATAGTGATTTTCAGTTAGATCATTACCTATTTGGTATCTTTTAAATCATAAAAATAGTGAAATAACCTAAATAAAATGGAAAATTAATTACCCTTAATATTAAAATATTCTTTATATAATATATCAAAGAGGAATTTTATACAATATATAAATTAATATAGGTTTATATCATGAATCATTTCTCAAAGAAACAACCTTTTTAGAAACAAAACATACCTCATGTCCTAAAATTATATATATGCATTGTTAATCTATTTTATAATAAATAATTATTTATTATACCTATATAAAAACACATATTTATAATTATCATACTATATGTCATTATTTTATAATATTAAATTACCAATCAATTAAAAATTTAGCATTAATATCATTATCATAGTTTGAACAGGCCATTTTCCATACATGTTTTGATACTATAGTTATATTCCTTACACCATTGTTAAGAATTCATTATCTCCAAAATTTCAATAATTTCATAAATATAATATTTTTCATTATATATTATTTTCTAACTATCCATATCTGGTGGTAATGAAATAGAAATTTCATCACATCATAGAGATGAAAGTCTATGCATGCGTACAAGTGATGTTTCAACCATTCAATGTATGGAATAAAAGAAAGGGTAATTGTTATTATAATTTATAGAATAATAATTATGTTATTAATATTAAAAATAATCCTTATATTTATCCTTATTGGTATCTAAGAAAATCATATATGAATAATGAATTGTATCACATTGTAGAGGTGGTTGTCCACACATATTAATGATAATTTAATAATTTTCCATCATATGAGAGGTTAATAAGGTGGGAAATATTTTTTAATTTAAAGAATCAGAAATAAATTTTTAAATTCATAGTCACCTATAAAACTAATTAAAGTGATATGTCATTTGATTTTTCATCATAAAAAACGAGGAATAGAAATTTATAAAATAGTTAAATAGAATTAATATAATCAAAATAAATAATAATGATCACTAGAAAATGTAATTGAGGAATCCAATAAAAATTTATGTCAAAATTCAACATATTTGTATAATTATGAAGGTGATTATTCATCTATGTTGGAATACCTAAATGATTAAACATTGGATATAGTATAAATAAATTCAACAAATAGTGAAAAAAAATTTCCACAATCACTGAAATGGATTTATGTGTAATTCACTAAAATCAATAAAATAAATAACTAAAAAATAACTATGTGTTTTTTGTTGAAAATAATAATAATTACAATAAACTAATTTTTAAATTAACAATTATAGTATCGAAACATTCAATAGAATTATATTAAAAAATAATTCATACATGAATTCAATTAAATATAAATTGTTTCAGTTCAAACATATTGATAATTATAATTGAAATTTTATTGTTTTATATATATTGGAATTACAATATCTAATGATATGTATATATAACATTACCACTATAAAATAAAATGTAGATAAAATATATAGATAAAGTGGATCCTATAGAAATTCAATTATAAAATTTTATAATTCTATTACACCATAATTTTAATCAAGATATATTACATATAAAAGTCAACCTTTTCAGTTTATATCACAGAGGATATTAATGGGGTAAGTATAAATATTTATGAAAAAACATTATTTTAGTTTCTATAAATCCTCTATTATAGATTAACTACCATTGGTATAGATTAAAATATTTTAAAAGATATAAGATTATCGAATTTCATTTTCTATAAAAAAAATTCCAACAAATTTATTGGTAACAAAAAATTATTTATTTAATTTTTCAGAAAATAAGATTAGTACTATGATTAGAAAAAAAATTACATGGACAATTATTCTTCTTGATATATGACAGGATAAAATTACAACATCCATAATTTAAGTAAAATGAATTATGTATCATTCATATTTTGAGACAATGCACATAAACAATTTGTTATAATAAATTAGGATTAATTTATTTTAGAAAAAATATTATCAAATGTTTTATATATTTTTGTGCCTAAGATGAATCTTATTACCTAATAAATTTTTTCACTGGGGATGTCTTATGAACTTCATGAATTCTAAACATAATATTATATATACATAATATTATTTTATTTTATGATTCGATCATGATAAAAATGTTTACACACTCTAATTAAAATAACTATAAATTAGTAATATTCCTTAATTTAGTTAAAGTGAAAAAATATCTCGATTATGGAAAAGAAAATAATGACACTGCAACATTTAGACATTAAAAATATTTCATGGAATGAGAATGTTAAGGATCTACCAGAATGTATGATTAATTCAATTAGAGTGTACGACACATATAAATATGATAATAAATATAAGCCATGTTTTAAATCTAAATTTCATGTTTCATATAGTGGTACATTATAGTGCGTTAAAAAAGATTATTTATTCATACACAATCTATATGTAATAGATGATGGTAAATTTTATATTTTTTTTATGGTTATACTTGATCTACAGTGGCCAATTTTATCTCAATACAATCATAAATATATTAATAATTTTTTGATATTTTTTTCTTCTATTAAAATAATAAAAAAACTTTCACTTTGTTACTATCTAAAGTGATAATTATATTAAATTAGGAAAATTTAATTTTTTTTAAAATAAATGCAACATAATTTTTATACACTATTCAAACCACAAAAAAAATTATTTGATTATATTAATTAAATTATTCAAGAAATTTTACAATCAATTATTAGTTATTATTCTAACAATATAAATTTATGGGCAGACACCATGAGTATAGATTATTGCACTCTAAATTGTTTTTACTAATTACATTTTTAAATAACATACCATAGTTTTTTTAGAAAAAACTAAGATGAAACATTTTTATTTTTTATTTTTTGAATGTATATTATTCATCCTCAATAGAAAATATTAGTATCTGAAATTTGATCCTAAAACTGATGAAGGAATTTTTATTTCTTTTTCTCTTTACATGAAGGAATATATTGTTTTTAGTAAAGTAATGAATGTTTTTTGAGGAAATGGTACATCTAATTTTTTTTAATCCAATCCTTCTGATTTTGTAAAACTATACGAGAATCGTAATCCAAATAATGTTTTTAAAATTAATTTTTTACTTTATTGGAAGAAACCTTTTAAGATCTAATATTCAATCCAATAGAATAATACCAATTGTTATTTAATATTTCAAAATTAATTAAATATAAAATATAATTCCTTAGTTTAAGAAAATCCTAAATTATTTGAAAAAAATTAGTCGATATTATAGATTCATTAAAAAAATGATGATATTAGTGATGTTATAAGACATGTTAAAATATTAATTTCTAAAAAAATAAATGTATTGATAATGTCTTTCTTTCAAAATTAGATCCTAATCCCATTGATAATTCTTTAGGTGAGGAGTTATAGATAATTTCCATGATATAGGTGTGCAATTATTCTGAAATGAACTTTGGTAGGACCAATATTGTTTATCCAAAAGACCTCCATGTATTTAGTGTGAAATGGGGTTTTATAAAAAAAGTTATGAAAAAGGAATTATTATTTTAAATAATTTAAGGATTGATTCTAACAGAAAAAATTCAATAAGAATATATAAACAATATTAAATATTTTATATTGGTGTCTCTATTATAAGTTTTCAAACTAATAATATCCTATCCATATCATATGAATAAACCATTATTTTAAATTGATGAGAAGAATAGATTTTCACAATGGCTATGTTAATAATGAATTATATTTTTTCAAAAAATAATAGATTTGATGATATTAATTTTGTAAAAAAAATATTTAAAAATATTAAATTATTTTTAGGACCTAAATAATCTATAATATCTTGGAATTATAGAATAATTAGATATTTAATTTAATTCTATTTTTGAAAATGAATTTTTGATCCAATCATTTTATAAATAAAAATATTAAAATTTCCACCATTGTTAAAACATTTTATAAATTAATTATATTTATAAAAAATAATAAATATTACTTATATATTTTTATAAACATGTGAAAATCCATTCAAAATTTGAATGATGGGACAATAAAAATGTATCCATGGTTTTATGATTTTCAAAAAACTGGAAGGAAAATTTTCAACTCCAAAAAAATATAAATATTTACTCAAATTTTATGGTTTTTGAAATTCATAAAACCTAAATACCATAGTACTGACAAATATCAAATGAAATCATTAGGATTTTGGTAAATCATAAGATAAGAAACATTATAGATTTATAATAAGATATTTTCTATATCTTACTAAAAGTTTACGAGGAATATTATTTCAGTGTGTCTTTATGTGAAATTTCTAACTAATAGAAATCAATATTTTTTAAAAATTTTAAAATTAATTTCCTGATACCTTTATCGTAGATGATAAAATTGATTAGTTTCATCTATTGGAGATAATTTTGTACTAAGATGTTTCATAAAAGACAATTTTGGAGGTTTTATATTAGATATGAAATCATCTTTCTGAACATGTCATGTATTAGAAAAAGCCTTATACTCGTATTATAAGGGACTAGAATTTTATTAATGTAAATTCGCTTCTTATAATAATCTCAAGAAGTTTAAGTCACGTAAATTCTCATAGAAAAAAATACAAAAATTATATGGGAATATTGATTTTAATAAACAGTATTCATTGAAATTAAGGATCCTATTACAATATAATAGTAACGAGACTATTGAAATAGTAATGTGACTATTGGGAATAGTAAACCGACAAATAGAATAGTAAACAAACAAATTTATGTGTAACTATAATTTTTGAATCTTGTGATAAAAAATTTAATATATTTATATCAAATTATATATTAACAAATGTTTATAAAATGATAAACAAAGTATTAGTTTTTTGAAATGTAAGTTATTATTTACAATATTAATTTTAAGGTAATTATTTAAAAGATAATTTATATTCATAAAATATATTCATAATATAAATTTCATTTCCTAGTCATTATATAATTTTTTTATGACAACAAAATTATTTTTTAAAAGTGTCATAAAATTAGATCAAATTGTAATGACTATAATTTTTGAATAAATGTTCATTTTAATTAAAAATTAAATTTATCTTATTCAAAAGATTATTTTCATAAA
Source organism: Viscum album (assembly GCA_963277665.1). Taxonomy (NCBI): domain Eukaryota; kingdom Viridiplantae; phylum Streptophyta; class Magnoliopsida; order Santalales; family Viscaceae; genus Viscum; species Viscum album. The sequence continues at coordinate 1,188,422,057 of OY728122.1, forward strand.
ATTTAGTCCATTTTTTAATATACATATCAAAAAATGGTTATGTTGACATATTTTGATTTTTCTAAAATAGTATATTTTTTGGAGAATAGTGAAACATTTTAATTTATGGTATTTAACATTATATGTAAATTAATTAATTTTGGAGACATGTATTAATAATGCATCAGGTAATTTCCCATTTTCAAATACTATAATAATGTTTATTTTTTATAAATTCATGGAAATCACCACTATTTATACCATTGAGTTGAAATAATAAACTAGTTAATAATATAACAAAAGCACACCTTTCCTCCCCTAAAAATATATCTCCTCACCAACTCTTCTCCTCACAAATTCTATGCTTTGTATCATTCTAATATTTTTTCCAATTCCTCTCCCAAATGAATCCCCAAAATTATGGTCCTTCTATTCTCACCGAAATTCCATTTCCTAGTGTCACAAGGAGCTTCACAATGAGATGACACTCATGATGTAAAATTGTCCCTCTCCATTTTAATTTATTTTCCCAACTTATCCTTCCCTCACATCACCTATCCAAATAATCATGATAAATCAAGTATAATACAAATTATTTAATTTGAATATTTTAATGTAATAGTAATCATCAAATCTCTTCTGTTCATTTTTTATCTTAAAACTGAAAACATCATTCATGATATGTTGATTCACTAACATAATGAAAAATGTTTTTTTGGTTTTTTATTATCTTGTTATTGTTTGGTCTTAAAACAATTATAATGGTTAAAATAGATTTCAATATTTATATTACAAATTTTTTATGATCCGAAATGTAAATATATATATAATAAAAATATTAAAACAAAACTAGTTTGTGATAATTGAAAATTCACCAAAATAAATTAATGATCATTAGTAACATTTTATGTAATTAATCATTATCTAATCTTATAGAAAAAAATAATATATTGGACCATTTAAAATTATATAGATACATCATTATCATGTAATTCTACTTCTATTTTATATATTCCACTCTATAGAAACTCTCATAATTTAACTGAACAGAACCTATCATAAAATCAAAAAACAAATGCTCGTAAAACCACAAAATTGAATCTTATAACTCATAAAAATGTCCATAATGGAAATTAATAAATATACAATAAATTAAATAGATGTATAATTGATAATTAATTTTTTAATTAATATAACTAAATTGATTATAGAAGACTTTATGTACAAGTATAGAATAGTTTTAGACACAGGCTACATATTCTCCCCAAACCCCCATTTTTCCTTCAGGTTATTCATTATTTATATTTAGCCCCAGAATAATTTTTTATTCTTCTTATAATATTCTAAAAACATATGTGTTTATGTTACAAATATATGAACCTAGAACAATTTTTCTTTCTTTTAATGGGAAATATATTTTTTATAATTTTTCTTATTCAATTTTTCCTGATAAGAATATCTAATTAAAGAAAACATCTCAATTTCTTACACATTTTCAAGTACACTATAAAATCTACTTTTAAATAGAAATATTCTTCTAAAATTTCATGACCCATCCCCCGGGGCCCATGCCATGACTACCCCAATCCCACCTTCCATAGGCCAGGGGCTGGCGACTAGCACCAAAGGTGTAATTCCCTAAAACTGAAAAGGCGTTGCCTTTATAACCTATAAACGCACATAACAGAGCACACATCCAGATAAAAAATAGTAAGTAAACTATATAACAAAGAGTTATAAAAATTAAAGGGGCCATAAATACAAGTCCAACTATAATGTACAAGGAACCGGATGTAAATGTACAATAGAAAAAAGGAAAAACAGATGTTGGGTCATCCTTCGGAATTCCTACCTGAAGGGTAGGTACAGATAGCCTCCTCAGCACTGCACGTCTGTTAGTCTCCTCCATGTACTGACTCGTCGTAAGGTCCACCTCTGGGTACCGTCCAGTCCTAACACTCTACGCCTTGATCATCATTGTCCATCGTCTGCATCCAACATAATTAGGTGTGGGCATAGGTCGTACAGGGGTGAGTATAACGATACTCAGTAAGGACCCCGAGACCCTCAAGGTCTCACAAAATCCAAAAAGGATAAACTACAAGGTATGAAATGAACATATAACCCCACTTAGGTATATTCCCATACATATACCTATGTTATCATGTAATCTATCTCAATAATGAGGAAAACACAAAAGTTACAGACTCAACTCAACCAGGATTTTATTCAAATTATCAAAACCTTGGCTACTGGAGAACTCCTCCTCTATCGAGTACAGTGGTCCTGTCGTGACACCATGGCGCTTCCCACTAACATTGGAAAGTTGAGGTACTCCTCCTGTTGAGTACCGTGGGTCTTCCGATTCACAAAGTGGCACTCCCCACCTTGGGTCTGCCGCCACAACCAGGCACTCCCCCTAATAGCCTACCGAGGTACTCCTCCTGTCGAGTATCGTGGGTCTGCCACCACAACCAAGCTCTCCTATATCGTGGGTCTACCGCGACACCAAGGTGCTCCCCACTAGTCTAGTCGAGTCAATTCGAGTCAATCAGTCAGCAGTCGTCATGTCTCAGGCAGCTACAAGGTCTCTGCACTCTGCTCGCTCGTCACCGAAAGGATCTGCGCCACGAGCTACTGGTCGATACTCCAACTGTGGAAAAGTCCCACGAAGAATTATCTCAAAGGTCTAACGTGTCATAGAGGTCTCAACAAAATAGATGGCACATCAATCGGACGTCTGCTCTATGAGTTATTATCCTTTTAGCCCAAGGGGCCCGGTTGGATTCGTGCGCAATCCAACTAGACTGTATCTCAACTATACACCAATCTCTAGTGGGGTATACTAAGAGAGACCTTCATGCTCCAAGATTACCAGGGCCACTGATGGTTCGTCAAACGGATGCCCGGTGCCAAATATATGGCCAAAAGAAAGTTAAGTGGTCGTAATGGGCCCAGGTCCGGTCTGACCCTGTCGAACCGACCCGGCCCGACCTAGTCTGGGCCGACCCGCATTGACATGTTGGTTTCGGAATGGTACGATGGGGCCCACCTAGCTGGCCGCGAGGTCGGTTCATCCCGGAGACGCCACGTAGGTGGCCCGACTCGGTGCCACGGGTTGGTTCGGCCTAGAGGCGCTGCGAGGGCCGGTTCGGCCCGGAGGCTCCGAGAGGCCAGGGGAGGCTGGCTCTGTAGGGCGCTTTGAGGGGTGTGGATTGGGCAGCTCATCCCGGGAGGCCGAGTCCAGTTTGGCCAGCGATTGCATAGGGCGTGCGGACGGCCGAGCCGTAGGGGTGCGCGGGGTGCATGAGGTGCGTGGAGACTTGGGAAGTGCGGACGGGAAGGGGGTGCGTCCGGTGGGGTGGCGCGGCCGGCAGGGTGGAACGGTCGGCGGGGCGGCGCGACCGGTTGGGCGATGTGGATCATCCGGCAGTCGGAACACAACGCGGGAGGCGTGGGTCGCGGAGGACATGGGTAGCATAGGCATTACCTTCGTCGCCTATGTTGTCTCATCGCCTCTTCGCCTTTCCGAAGAACATCACAAACAAGAACGGTGGAGGGGTCGGACCATGTTGGTGTGGCCCGCACCCTCCACGTTTAGGGTTGTAACAATTTTCTCTCAATAATGAATCACAATAACACTCCCACAAAGATTAATCCAAAAACTTGCAAAAGAAAAACATCATCGTTCATCATTTTAAAAGAAAGGATGAACATGGTAGTAAAACATATATAAATAAAATTAAACCCCTAACTTTGTTCGTTGATCGTCGACGTTGGTGCAAGAAGGCGGACGTCGATTCGTTGTAGATTAACATTTCCTACGTCGAAGGAGGTTCTGAGGAAGTAATTCAAAGTCAAGGTCAAGTTCGACGTTCTTCCTTGGTCGGAGCGTTCTTCATCGGTGGAATATATTATTCGTTGGGATCTTTCTCCCAAGTTCTCTCCTCTCCCCGTGTTCCACCAAAATGAGAATGCCAAGACAAAATAATAGATTAATTTATCTATTATTTTGTTGTCAAGAATTCGAAAAGACAATTGAGTATGGTGTGTGGAAAAATTAAATGTTAGAGGGGTTGGTCTATTTAATTGGCATGTGTGTTGGCACAATTAATTGGGTAGAGGAGGTCAAGAGGATCCCCCTCATTAATGAGGCGATTTGATAGGTTTTTCACAATAAAAAATGGGGGTTTAGTCCCGGGTGGTCCCCACTACCGTAACCTCTCACAAGATGTTAGGTTCAGGTAGGGGCCCCCCACCATTACCTCTCATGGGAGGTTAGGGTCGGTTGGTCCCCACATTTCGACTCCCACAGGGGTGTTTAGTTCTGGTAGACCCCATCTCCAACTTCCACATGGAGGTTTTAACCCACAAATAAAAATAAAGCTACACAACTTTATTTCTATTTTATTCATTCACTAAAAACCCAAAAACTAACTTTTATTCTTGACCCACTGTCATCGAGGTGAAAGTATCCTTAAGCGAATATTGGCGATGTGAGTCCAACGATGCCCTCATATATCAATTCCTAGCACAGTTTCAAAAGTTATAAAAACCCGCTCGTATGTTTAATGAATGTACCTGAAAAAAATATCAAAAATTGATTACAGGCACACCGGGCCTTGGAATCACGCACCCTCAATTTTCACAGACTCATAAAATTCCCATATATTTTTTAAAAAAAATTACATGGAAATTCTAGGTCTTTAAATTCTCCCCACCTCAGGGCTCTACATCCCCGTAAGCCACAATTCATAACTAAGGGAACAAGTGGGGGTACTGAGCAAGCATCTGAGCCTCTCGCTCCATAGTTCTCTCTTGGAGGTTCCCGTTCTTCCATTGAACGCGCACCAGAGGTATCGATCGTCCATGAAGGACCCGCTCATGTCAATCCTCAATCTCAATAGGAACATCCATAAAAGTCTCCCCATATTCGATGTCCAGATCGCCATGGTAGATGATTTGAGAAGGGTCGTGCACATATCTCCTCAGCTGAGATACGTGGAAGACGTCGTGCAACCTATGAAACTAAGGTGGAAGAGTTAAGCAGTATGCTACCTCACCAACTCTACTTTGGACCTAGAACGACCCGATGAATCTCATAGACAACTTCTCGCCTTGGCCAAATCTCTGTAGACCTCATCGGGGTGAGACCCGTAGAAAGACGTGGTCCCCTTACTCTAACTCTATAGGTCTCTATATCCTGTCGTAATACGACTTATATCTACTATGTGTAGTCTTCATCCGCTTCTGGATAATCTGCACCTTCTCTGTGGTAGCCCGTACCATCTCTGGTATCACTAGTGCTGACTCCCCTGGGTCAGTCTAGCACAAGGGTGATCTGCAGGGTCGCATGTACAATGCCTCAAAAGGTTACATCCCTATGGTGGAGTGATAGTTGTTGTTGTTGGAAAACTCCACCAAAGGAAAATGATCCTCCTAGCTACGACCGAAGTCGGGGAGAAAAGCACGCAGTAGGACCATGAGGGTCTGAATGGTCCGCTCAGTCTAACCATCTGTCTGAGGATAGAAGGTGGTGCTCAAATGAAGTTGTGTCCCGAAATCTTCCTACAACCCCTTCCATAGACAAGACGTAAAGCATGCATCATGGTCATAGTCAATCGTCGAATGTAATTCATGTAACTGCTCAATCTCTTACACGTAGAGGCGTCCTAAGCTCTCTACTGAACCCTGTTATCTGATTGGTAGGAAGTGGGTAGACTTTGTGAGTCGGTCAGCGGTCACCCAAATCAAGTCATGACCCTTGGATGTATGTGGAAGTCATATAACGAAGACCATGGATATCCCATCCCACTTCCACTCTGGGAACTCTAATGGATAAACCATGCCTCCTGGTACCTGATGCTCCGCCTTCACTTTCTCACAAGTAATGCCTCAAGAGTCAAAATCTGCTACTGCCTTCTTCATTCTCGGCCACCAGTACAGTTGTCTGAGGTCCTGATACATCTTCGCCAGTCCTGGTGCACAGCTAGAGGGGATTTGTGGAACTCCCTCAACAATTCCTCTTGAAGTGACACTGGTACCATGGTACATCCTCTAAAGAAGATGACGTGCTCCCCACATTGGGAAAATTCATCAGGTGCATTCCCTATGGATATCTGAGCACGTCATGTCTTGCAGTCAGCATCCCCATGACGTGCCTCCCTGACTCACTGAAAAAGTGGGGGAGTGACTATAAAAGATTGAATTAAGGCTTCTCCATACCTATTCACAATGGAAATCTATAAAGCAGCCAGCTCCTCTGTCACCTCTCCTAGAAGATGTATACCGGACCTCCAACTGAGTGCATCTATAACAACGTTCCCCTTCCAATGAGTATAGACTATCTTGAAGTCATAGTCCTGGAGGAACTCAAGCCATCATTGTTGTCTAAATTTCATGTCCTTCTTAGAGAAGATATACCTAAGACTCTTGTGATCCGAGTACATGGTAAATCATTCACCCATCAGATAGTGGTGCCACATCATTAAGGTGAAGACCACTACTTCTATCTCTAGGTCATGGGTAGCATAGTTCTTCTCATGTTGTCTCAGCTGAGTCCCTGATGCGTCGTAGTAGACTACGTACCCTACACCTTCCTCTAGAAGCCTCAAGATAGGGGGCACTATTCAGCCTCTATCTCAACTCCTGAAAGCTCTGCTGGCATCTCTCCGAACACACAAAGGGTTTCCCCTTCTTCGTCAAGGTTGATAGTGATGCTGTATCTCTGAAGAAGTATGGCACAAACCTCCAGTAATAAATTTCCTAACCCAGGAAACTCAATACCTCTGTCACACTCTTGGGTGGCTCCCAAGAATGCACCGCCTTAATTTTCGTTGGATCTACTGCAACTCCAGATTCTAAGATGACATGTCCATGAAAGTGAACCTATTGGATCTATAATTGGAACTTTGAGAGTTTACCATAAAGTTGTTGCTCTCGGACTGTGTCCAATAATACCCGCAAATGATAAGCATGCTCCTCCTCAGTAGTCAAGTAAATCAGAATGTCGTCGATGAAGACTATGACAAAGCAATCGAGGTATGGCTAAAAGATCTTGTTCATGAGTCCCATGAACACTGTTGGAGCATTGGTTACGCCGAATGGCATAACCAAGAACTCTTATTGGTTGTATCAACATATGAAGGTCATCTTCTACACATCCTCTTATCAAACTCTGAGCTGGTGATATCCTGATCTGAGGCCTATCTTCGATAACCAACGTGCTCCCTTCAACTGATCAAATAGGTCTTCAATCCTTGGGAGTGGGTACTTGTTCTTCACGATCACATGGTTCAGCTGTCAATAGTAAACACAAAGCCCCAAACTCCCATATGCCTTCTTAGAAAACAGAATCAGGGTTTTCCAGGAAGAAACACTGGGCTGAATGAATCTCTTGATATGAAAGTCCTCTAGTTGTACGCACAGCTCGTGAAGCTCTGTGGGAGCCATCTGATATGTTGGAGTAGATATCGGTGTCATCCCGGGGTAAAAGTCAATGTAAAATTCCACCTCTCTGTGAGGAGGTAGACCTAGGACATCATCATGGAAAACATCTGTGTACTGGTCCACCACTACAGGATAGCTCGGACTCTCCACATCAACTGCTCTGAGGGTAAGGCTAGCCAATTGATCAGTGATCGGATGCACTCTCCTTAGAGTAAGTCCTTCATGTGCTGAAAAGGCTCCCTTATCACCGGTGAAGGTAAACCTGGTCCCATCCGTGTGGACACACCTCACCTTTCACCTAATATAGTCAATCATATCATGGAATGTAGATAAGCAGTCCATACCCAATATGACGTCATAAGGCCTCGATGCCAATGCAGGGAGATCCCAGTCAAAGCTTTCACCTACTGGAGTAAGCTCACACTGCCAGCACTAGTGCACAATCATCGAGTTTTCTCCTTTATGAGTCTCTGGCCATAAGGATCGAGCCAATGGCTCTATCAGAATCTCTAAGCTCTGGATGAGGGCAGTGGAAATGAAAGAGTGACTGGAACATGTGTCTATAAGAACTGCAGCTAAGGTGGAATAGAAATAGATTTACCTCGTATCATCTATGGAGTGTTGTGGTCATAGGCCTCATATTCCTAGAGTTGTGCTCTCCTCGGTCCACCTGCTCCCTGCGGTCGGGTTGGACCTCCTCGTGGTGGTTGCGGTAACACCTCAAAACATTTTCCACCGCCAGCTGTACATCCAGCTCCTCTGCCACATCCACCTTCTCCCTATGGACCGCCTCGATCAAATCTTTGTCTCTACCTAGGCGGTCCTTTGACCATCTATTGATCATTTGAACTGCAGGTAGTACAGTCACGAGCCATGTGACCCTTCCCACCACATGTGAAACACGGCCTGCTCCTGGAATATATGTCTTTGCTCCAGGTGCCAAGCACAACCGATCTTGAGTCATGCAGTCGTCCACCTATAGTTATGATCCTCTTAAACCACTAGGACATCTGTCTAATACCAGTTTCAGAAGACTAAGCTACATTTCAACTAGTGGTGGATATCACTATTGGAGACTACTCAGCAAGGGAACTCTCCACCCAAAGGGCTCTCTCTAGCACCCCCGCCTGCGTCGAGATGTCTAGTGAGATCATTGGAGCTCGGATATCCCATCTGAGCCCCTGCTCGAAGGTATAGGCCCAGAAAAATGGGTCTTGCACCATATCAGTGGAGTAGTGTGAGAGGTCAGTGAACCTCACTGAGTACTAAGCTACATTCATGCTGCCCTGTTGTAGGTGAAGTAGCTCTTGTATGTGCTCTACGTGAAGGGTATTTGGGATAAACTCTGCCCGAAACAGGCACTTGAAGTCTTCCCTGAGAAGCATCATTTCGTCATGAACGTGGAGGATCAACCTCCACCATCTGCCCATGGCTTCCTGTAGAAGGATAGAAACAAGAATCACCATAAGGTCGGCCGGTGTCCTTAACAGTCAGAAAACTCTCACCACGGCCTCCATCCAATCCTCAGTCATCTGTGGGTCCATCTCTCCACTGAACCTGGTTGGCCTATGGCATTGGAACTCATGAATCATGCTCAAGTAGCATGCATCGTCTGCTGGTGGGGATGGTGGTATCGGTGGCCCAACGGTGAGTGGTACCACTGGTTCCTCCGCTAGAAAAGGGCCCTACACCGAGGCCTCATCACTCGGTGGGCTATTTGTGCATACAAATCTCAAGACCCTAGCTGGTCATGTGTCGGGATGCATCCTGAAAGAAACAGATGTGACCCGGTCAAAATTTTATACCTGGTGAGATGACCTAGTTGAGCTGACTTAAAGGAAATTTTTGAAAACACACATGCAATCAGTGTTTTCATTCACTGTGTCGAAAATCAGAAGTCATGTTCCTGGTGTATGGATACGTCAACTGCCGCACCAACATTGCACTCCATGAACTGATAACCAAACTCACTACTCTTAACATTATTTCTTCATATAAAAGAAATATCATATTTCCAGGTTCTGTGGCAGAACCGACACCTCTGATACCAATTTTTCATGACCCATCCCCCGAGGCATGTGTCGTGACTACCCCAAGCCCGCCATCCATAGGCTAGGGTCTAAAAACTAGCACAAAAGGCGTAATTCTCAAAATCTGGGAAGGAATTTCCTTTATAACCTGTAAACGCACACAATGGAGCACACAGCCGGATACAAAACATTATGTAAATAGTATAACAAAGAGTGCTAAAAAGTATTGGGGCTAGAAATAAAAACCCAACTGTAAAGTACAAGGAACATGAAGTACAAGTACAACTGATGATAGGAAAAATAGTTATTGTATCATCCTTTGGAATTCCTACCTGAAGGGTAGGTACAGATAGCCTCCTCAGCACTCCATGGCCATCAGTCTCCTCTGTGTATCGACTCGTCATAAGGTCCACCTCTGGGTACCGTCCAGTCCTGACACTCTCAGCCGTGATTAGCGCTGTCCGTCGTCTGCATCCAACACAACGAGGTGCGGGCATAGGTCGTGCAAGGGTGAGTATAAAAATACTCAATAGGGACCCCGAGACCCACAAGGTCTCACAAAAACCAACAAAGATAAACCACAATGTATGAAATCAATAGATTACCCCACATAGGTATATGCCCATACATATACCTATGTTATCAGGTAATCCATCTCAATCATGAGTAAAACACAAAAGTTACTGACTCAGCTCAACCAGGATTTTATTCACATTATCGAAACCTCGGCTATTGGAGAACTCCTCCTATATAGAGTATAGTGGGTCTTCTGTGACACTAAGGTACTTCCCACTAACCTTGGACTGCTGATGTACTCCTCCTATCAAGTACTATGGGTATGCCATGTCACACAAAGGCACTCCCCATCGTGGGTCAGTGGCCACAAACAGGCGCTCCACCTAATAGCCTCCATAGGTACTTCTCCTGTAAAGTACTGTGTGTCTGCTGCTACAACCAGAAGCTCCTATTTCGTGGGTCTTCCGCAACACCAAGCTGCTCCCCATTGGGCTCATCAAGTCACTCTGAGTTAATCGGTCAGTAGTCGTCATGTCTCTTCCAACTAAAAGGTCTCCACACTCTACTCACTCTTCACCAGAAGGATCTGCTCCATGAGCTACTAGTCGATACTCCAACTGTCGCGATGTCCCATGGAGAAGTATCTCAAAGGTCGGCCACATCATAGAGGTCTTAACACAATAGACGACACATCAATCGTACGGTCGTTCAGTGAGTTATTATCCTTTTACTCCACGGCGCCCGGATGAATTCATGCGCGATCCAACCTGACCATATCTCAATTATACCCTAAACTCTAGTGGGGTATACTCAAAGGGACATTCATGATCCAAGATTACCAGGTCCACTGACGGTTTGTCAAACGGATGCTCGGTGCCAATGATATGGCCAGAAGAAAGTAAAGGGGTTGTAATGGGCCCATGTCCAGTCCGACTAGGTCGAACAGACCCGGCCAGACCCAGTCTGGGTCGACTCGTCCTTACCCGTTGGGTCTGGCCTGACCCTTTGTGTGGGCCAGCCCATTGGTTTTGGCCCAGTCCGATAGGCCCATCCCAGCAGGGTGCAAGGGCGGTTCAGCCCAGAGTCTTCGCGTAGGCGGCTCGGCTCAGTGGTGCAGGACGGTTTGGCCTAGAGGCACCGCGAGGGCATGAGAGGCCGGCTCGGTCGGGCGCTGTGAGGGGCGTGACTAGGGAGGCTCAGCCCTTGAGGCCAGGGAAGGTTTGGAAAGAGGCTGTGTAGGGCGCGCGGATGGAGGAGTCGTGGGGGAACACGGGGCACATGAGGCGCATAGAGACCAGGGAGGCACAGTCGGCGGGGTGGCATGGCCGGTGGGATGGCACGGTCGGCGGGGCGGCGTGGCTGGAGGGGCTGTGCGGTCGGGGTGTGGGGCTTGATTCAGCCGGCGATCAGAATGCCACGGGGTCGGCATGGCTCGCAGAGGCCGCGGGTAGCGCGGCCATTACCTTCGTCGCCTATGTCGTTTCATCGCCTCGTCGACTTTCTAAAGAACATCACAAAAAAGAACGGCGGAGGGGTCGGGCCATGTTGGTTTAGCCCGCAGCCTCCATGTTTAGGGTCATAGAAATTGGCACTCAAGAACGAAGCACAACAACCCTCCCGCAAAGATTAATCCCAAATCCCGCAAAAGGAAAACATCCTCATTCTTCATTTAAAAATAAAAGAAGAACATGGGAGTAAGACATACATAAATAAAATTAAACCCCTACCTTTTTTTGTTGATATTTGACGTTGGCACAAGAATGAGGATGTCGATTCATTGTAGACGAACACATCCTACGTCGAAGGAGGTTTTGAGGAAGGAAGTTGAAGTCGAGGTTTAGTTCTATGGTCTTCGTCGGTTGGAGAGTTCTTTATCGGCGGAATACGTTCATCATTGGGAGCTTTCTCCCATGTTCTCTCCTCTCCCCAACTTCCACCGAAATGAGAATCCCAATCCATAATAATAGATTATGTTATCTATTATTTTGTTGGAATTAATTTGAAAATCCATTTGATTAAGGTGGGTGGCACAATTAAATGTGAGAGTGGTTGGCACATTTAATTGGCATGTGAGTTGGCACAATTAATTGGGTAGAGGTGGTCAAGAGGCTCCCCCTCATTAATGAGGGGAGTTGAATGGTTTTCCACAATTAAAAATGGGGGTTTAGTCTCCGATGGTCCCCACTACCGTAACCTCTCATGGGAGGATAAGTTCGGGTGGTCCCCACAACCATAACCTCTCATGGGAGGCTATGGTCTAGTGGTCCCCACACTTCAACTCCCACAAGGAGGTTTAGTTCTGGTGGACCCCACCTCCAACTTCCACATGGAGGTTTTAACCAACAAATAAAAATAAAGCTAAACAACATTATTTTTATTTTATTAATTCAGTAAGAACCCAAAAACTAACTTTTATTCTCGACCCACTACTGTCGAGATGAAAGTCTCTATAAGCGAATATAGGCGCTGTAAGTTCAACGGTGCCCTCAGATCTCAATTCTGAGAACCGGTTTAAAAGTTATAAAAACTGGCTCATACGTTTACTGAACGTACCAGAACAAAACATCAGAAATTTATTCCGGGCACACCGGGCCTCAGAATCACGCGCCTTCAATTTTTACAGACTCATAAAATTCCCATATATATATATTTTAAAAAATTACATCGAAATTATGGTCCTATACATAAAATAACTCTATTTTTAATGAAAAAATATATTAGTTAATGTCTTGTTTTTTACAAAAATTATTCATTTTTTACATTAAATACCATTTTATATATTCCCATTAATTAAACCAATGTTGATCATTTTTAATGTTTCTTAATTACTATTATAACATGTTTTTACTTAAATTAGACTTTATTTATCATTACATATTCCTTATTTCGCTTATCAATGTCTATATATGCCTTTTAATCCACTATTTTAGGGAAATCATTATGAAACAGCAAATTTTATATCTAATGACATGATTAGATACCCATTTCTTCCCTTGGGTAACCCTTATACTAATACCTTAGGTTTGAATATTAATATGGAAAAAATGCATGAACATGTTATGATGGATTCTCCCAGGTAGCACTCCAACAGATTTGGTAATGTTAAGTCATCTGAGACATCATGTTGGTACTAGGAGTAATTGTTAAATAAATATGATATTTTTTTCCACCATGAGATATATTCATAAAATATAGACTTGAATTAGGTTTTTTCAGTTTATATGATACATCCACATTCCTATTTTTACCTGATTATATGATCCCATGTTTTATATGTTATGATTCAGTATTTTTATTCATGATCCATTCCTTTTTATGTTATTATTTTATACATTCTTATTGATGTGATGTGTTTTATTATTATTTTTATTCCCTTACTCTTCTTTTAATCACAACCCTTTATTATTATATTATCTAGGTTATCCAATACAGTTTTAAGATATAAAAGGATGTTAGGATTTAATTATGGATATTAAATAAAATATGATTTTATTTTAGTTTTACTCTTTCTATTTATGTACCTAATCTTTCAAATATTGAATAATTTATCCTCCATTGTTTGAATGTGATTGTTAATTATCTCTAAAAATTGAATAACATATTTAAAATTGTAGTTTCTCTATAATTTGTATCATTATATAGAATATTTATTTTTTGATTAGGAATAGAAAATTATAGTAATAACCCTATATATTATTCTATCACCATAGATAAATTTGATCGAATCATTGGGAATCACATTTTTTGAAATACATTTCCTTTTTAAGTTTATACTTATATGTTCAATGTTACACATTTTATATTCTTATTAGCTATGTATTGAAGCCGCCAATGTTGTTCTTTATTTTTCTTTGATAATTGAGGGAAATACGAGAACCCAATGCAACTATAAATTTTACTGGCCATGTGACAATTTCCCTTAATAAATTCCAAATTATATAGAAATGGGTGCTGAAAAAATCTTGACAGTTCTGACACGACAATCCCATGTGATGAATAATAACATAGACCATGTGGAATGACCTCCTCCCTCTAAGAAATTAAAGGTTTCGGTTGATTATTTTATGGCATAAGGGCCTCCCATATTTAGTGGATCTTATAATCCCATCATCATTGAACAATGAATTTACTCCATCGAGAAAATTTTCTTGGTCATTCTATGCTTATAAGAAGATAATGTCATATTGGTAGTCAATAATTTTAATGGGGAAGCTAATCATTGGTGGAAAATGATTGAAAACTAAATGTCTTTGGTGAAATTAATTCCATGGAATTGGAAGATTTTGAGAAAATATTTTTCCATAATTATTTTCCCCAAAATCTTTGTCTTAGTATGGAAAGGGAGTTCCTTAGACTATAGAAAAAGGATGAATAGTCTTTCAGGTTGTATAAGAAAACATTACAAGGATTTCATGATATGGATATTTATTTTAATTAACACTAAATTCATGGTTGAGGACTTCATTAGTGTAATAAATATGATTTAATGAAAAGAATTAGTGATTCGACACTTAGAGATTTATGAGGGCAATCTCCATTATTCCCTTATGGATGAAACTGATATTGGAGCCTCTCATTGTTCTCGAGGGACCAGAGATAAAGCTAGAAAATTGATATTAATATTACAGGATAAATATATAAATCCATTTATCTAGAGAAAACCAAAAATCCCATAGGTAAAATGTGTGGGGTGAATCATCTAAGAAAAATCCTTACTATAACTTGTAGATGTTTGAAATGTTGAAGAGAGGGATCTATGGATAATAACTCGCAAAGGGATATGAAGAACCATGAAAATGATGATGAAAAAATAAAGGTGAATATCCCCACTCAACCTATAGTGTATTGTTTCAACAAAAAGTAAAATTTCAATTATGAAATCAATTTCCTTATGCCATGGGATATGTTAGGAAATCAATAATAGCAACCTACAAGGAAACAAGGAATGGAATATTCTATCATTACTCCTAATGTGGAACCTGAAAAGGATTTGGTTTCTGGTATTCTGGTTATTTTTTCATGAATATATATCATAATATTTCATTCATTTTTTATACTTTATTCAATTTCTTTAAATTTTAGTGGACCTAATCAAACACCACATCAAAATATGTATGTTGAGTTATCTATGAGAATATTAATTGGGGAAATTATTCCATCCAATGTATATAACTCCACCCAAATTAATGTTTATAGATGGAACCTCCAAAAAAGTCATTCATTAGTTCCATTGGTGAATTTTGATTCAATTATGGAAATTGATTGGCTGTCATTATAAAAATCAAACATCAACTATCGAGAAAGGGAGATCAAACATCACATCTCGTGGAATCATACAGTTTTTTATATATGTAAGTATGAGGATGATATTCCTTTAGAATTAGTGTCTATAAAATGGAAGTTATTGCATTATAAAAATCATATCTATATCAAATGATTGAGATAAATGATAGAATTAGGATAGAATGCATTCCCGTCCTAAGGAACCACACTAATTTTTTCTCTGACGAATTTTTTAGTATTCCAACCGATTGATAGGTTGGTTTCTAGATTAAACATAATCCTAGATCATTTAATATATCAAATACACCTTATATAGTTTCAACCATTGAATTGGATGAACAATGTAAGATAATATAATATAACATGGATAGGGGGCTCATATGCTCATGTTCTTCACTAGGTGGTAAAGTAGTAGTATTCTTCAAGAAGAATAATAGAATGATGCACCTCTAAATTGATTATCATGAGATCAACAAAATTATGATAAAGACCATACATCACCTTCCATGAATTAATAACTCCTTCAATCGAATATATGGGTCTTGGTAGTTCTTTAAAGGGGACCTTTAGTCAAGATATCACCAATTAAAGGTATGGAAGGTAGATGTTCCAAATACTTCCTTTAAATGGATGAATGGAAACTATGAGATCATAGTGATACCCTTTTTACTCACTAATTCTCTATAAATATTCATGGACATAATTAGTAGGGTCTTTTGAGATTACAGTGAAATGTTTTTGTTAATATTTATTGATGATATTCTTATATAATCTAAGAGTATGGATGAACATATGGAGTATTTGAATATTGTACTAATGAACTTGGGAAGTGTGGAACTGTGAGAAACATATAGTATATATGATTTCAAGATGGAGGAAGTAACATTCTTGTGGAATGTTGTCACCAATAAAAGAATATTTAATGACCCTTCCAAGATATTGGTAATCAATGAGTAATCCAAGATATATCTTTAATGGATATCCATAGATTTCATAGTCTTTCTGGTTAATATCAATTATTTGTGAAGAAAATATCATTACTATAAAACTAATTTGTAATTTTGAATCTAAAGGGAGTAATATTTTTCATGAATAGTGAATGTGAAGACTGATTGAATGAGTTAAAAAATTGGTTTATCAATGCACCAGTACTCAAACTTCCAACCAGTGGGGAACTATTTTCTCAATATAATGATTCTTCAGAGAAGGTATTTGGATGTGTACTATGGAAAAATGATAAATTTATAGCTACTGCTCCATGATATTGAAAATTAAAGATAAAGACTATCACCCTCGTATTCTGGATTTATCGGCTATGATCTTTTCATTAAAAATCTATCGGTGTTATCTTGATGGGCCGAAGTGTGAGATATATACTGATCATAATATCCTCATATATTTACTCACAAATAAGGACCATAAAATATTATAGTGAGGATGGTCAGTGCTAATCATGTAATATGACTACTCATTCCACTACCATCTTCACAAGTTAGATAAAGTGGAAAATTCTCTATGTAGAAAGGATCGTACAACTGTATCAATTACAAGAATTTTAAAGGATCAAATATTGTTAATTTTTACATATCATTCGCATGTGAATCCTTAATTAAGAAAAATAATCAATACTTTGTCAACTTATTATTTAACCATCCCTTATAAAGAAAATAAGGATGCTAAAACATTGATGAGGAAATATAGAAAAATGTGGAAGCTACAATAAATTAAAAATCCGTAGAGTTCCAAATTTATGGAGTCATAATATTTGGTTAATCACTATTTATAACAGAAAATTAAGAGATTGAGGGAGATATTATGAATGATACACATAACTAAAACTTCGATATTCATCTACAAAAGATAAAGTTGTATCAAGATCTCTGAGAGCATTATTGGTGAGACAAAATAAATATGGAGGTCATTAAATATACATAAAAGTGTCTAGTATGTTAGAAAGTGATGTCTGAAAGTAAAAAATATAATGGTATCATGAAATCATTATCAATACCAACATGGAAATTGGATAATATCACCATGTATTTTTTCACTGGACAACAAAAGGCATTAAAAGAAAACAATTCTATATGGTTTGTTGTGGATCATCTTATAATGAAAGGTCACATTATCACAATTCAAGAGTAGTTATCACTCGACCAACATACATAGATATACATAATAGTAGTGGTGAGGATGAATGGATTTACACTATCCATTTTATCTAAATCGGGTTGTAGATTTAAATCCACGTTCTTGAAAAGTCTCTAACATGATCTAAACACTGAGCTAAACTTTAGTACGTCCTATCATCCTCAAACTAATTTCCATCATAATAAGACTATTCAATCACTGGAGGACATGTAGATATCAAACTTTATGGACATGAATTGATTATGTGATCAACATCTTCCACTGTTCAAGATCTCATACAAAAATAGTTTCCACTTAAGGATCCAAATGGATCTATATAAATAAATTTATAGGAAATGATGTAGAATAGAAACATACTGGGAAAAAGTTCATGAATTGAAGATATTGGGACCTGAAATAGATGATGAAATAGTAAAAAACATGAAAATCATTCAACAAAATATCATGGTCTCCCAATGTCGATAGAATAGTTATGTATACAATCATCAATGAGGCCTATAATTTTAGGCTGGAGACATGTTATTTATCTTCATATATCCATGTAATAGGATCTTGATATTTATGAAAAATGAAATGTTATGTTCTATGTACATCATCCCATTAAAGATTATTGTTCATGTCAGAGCTGTGTTGTATTTACAAGAACGTAAACCTACCATCTATCAAGTATATGATTTATTCCATGTATCCTTCCTATAGTATATACCATATATGTCATATGTGTTTAATCTAAATGTGGTACAACTGGATAATGACCTATCATATGAAGATAATTCATTGAAGATGTTGGACCATAGTGATAATGTTCTATTCAACAAGACTAATAACCTAGTAATAGTACTATGGAAGAATAATTAGTATAATAAGGTGACATGGGAACCAGAGTAATCAATGAAGGACATGTACACTCACTTTTTTCACCATAGTATGTAAAAAAATTAACGGAGAAAATTCATAATGAGAAATGAATTTAATAATGAAGATTTTATAAATATGAATTTCATTCTAATTTAGTTTCCATATAATATATGTTAAATAAAATCCAAAAATAAAACAATAAAAATAGTATAAATTAATAATAAATGAAGTAAGAGGTATTTACGAAAATTTAGGAATATGTACCAATGGAATATTTACTTGGTCGTTGGAATAATGATGTGGCCATTATGAATAGTAAACCACCCAATAGAATAGTAACATATCCTATGAATTTATAAATAAAAAATAGGTATCATGTGAGAAAAATTATAATGTATTTATATCATTGAATAAATAAATAATATAATTTAAAATGATAAATTAAGAATGTGTATTTTTATGAAATTTAAATGATTATTTATAATTTTATAATCAATATATTGTTATAAAATAAAATTCATTTTCATAAAATAGATTAATAAATTAATATTTCATTGTATTATGATTATAATACAATTTATGAGACCTTACATAATTTTTCAAAGTGTCGCAAAAATAGTTCCAATTTTAAAATTGGTATTTTTTTAATAAAAGTTGATTTTATTAAAAAAAATTATTTCTCATTTTTAGAAAAATATTTTTAGAAAATTGATAACATTTTGTAAATCTATACATCTATAAGTTGTTGAGGTGAATTTTGGGGATTTTTATATAGTATTTAAATTTCTGGTGAATTGTGGAATATTGTAATTTATGGTATTTAACATTTTTAGTAAATAATTGAGTTGTTGAGTCATCATTGATTGAGGGATATTGTAAAATACCACGATGTAAAAATCTCTATATCTTTTCATTTTATTTATTCATGGAAAAAAACTATTTATAGTCTTTATTCAAAATAACTTTTTTTCATTGTTCCAGATTTCTGAATAGGTTTAAGATTGGGAATTACAATCATTTTCATTCCTATAGTCGACCAAAATTCAAGTAAATTTTATCATTAAACAGTTCTCAATCTAAATTTTTAGTCTCTAAATATTCTTCCATTTTATTATAGACTGCAAACTAGAGTGGTGTTCCTCTGATTCATTCTCTCACACATGATGAAACAATCAAGGATTTAGTGATTTCAATCCAAGATCAACTGAATAATATGGAGGCTCTTCTAGAACACATCAAATTCATTATGGGAAGCCAAAAATTCTAATTACAAGGATATTTCGAGGTGTGTGATCTAACTAAAAATGGATTCCCCATTGATAAACGATTCTTTTGGCATATCATTGGTTATTTTGTTGATCTTCAATGGATAGGGAAATAGAGAAGCAACATCATTAGTGCATCTCATTCCATCTTTTTTGGAGGTAGATATATAGAAAGATTCAAATAGATTAATTTTTATATAATTTTAGTGTTTATATATATTTGGTGTTTTCTCTTTTTCATATGTATAGGGATGATATTGATCTTTTATTCTTTAGTTTTTTTGCCTCATCTATGTTGGAAGTTATTTTAGACATCATTGTTGTCTGGATGCACCGTGCTTAATATTTTGGGATTTCATCAAAGGATAGTTAGATCTCCCATTATCTACCAATATTATTTGTATTTTTATGTTCCTTCAAATGAATTGTGAAACATCATCGGGAAAGACTGATATAAATGGGTACATGATCATGTTTTCCTCGTTCCTCATTCTACTATGGCTCATTTATTAGCTGCTGTAAAAAACAATAGTACATCACAAAATAAATATTTTCATAATTCAATAAATGATTTATCTATTATTAGAAAAATTGGAATTAAGTGTAATTATCACCCTCCTTTTAGAATAATGGAGGTTTTAATATAATCTCCTATATAAAGATGGATTAATATTAAAGTTGAAGGTTCACCAAGAGGAAATTCATACAATTAGTTTATTGATATTTTTTCTGTTATAATCATTGGAATGTCTTGAAATATCTCCATGATTGTTGTGATATTTCTTCTTCCATTTAGGTGTAAATTATTATTGATATTACTTCGTTTAAGAATGTTTAACAGAGGGGCTGAAAAGATGTTTTATTGGAATGTGACTCCACTATTTTAATTCAATATCTTAGAACGTGATATGTTCTTATACATTGGATGTTAACTAATTGGTGGATTTTGTTCTTGAATTTTATAGGAAGGATAGGTCATATTTTAACTCATGTATATAGGGATTCCAGTTATCTTTTTTATGGTCATGCCAAAAAATGTGTAGATGGAAATGACCTTATACACTCTAATCATATTCTTATTGAACTCATTACCCTTTTTCAGAGGGATTAGTGTGATGGTACTTTTTTATCCTCTTATAGACTTGTTTCATTTTATACTAATGAAGTCCAACATTCAAGTAATTGTCTTATATTTCTGATATAACTATTTTCATTTTTGAGAAAAAATAATAAATTAATGGATAAAATAATCAAAAACCCTCCTCTCTTATCACTATAAATAAAATTCATCACAACCAATTGTCCTTACACCTTATATGATTTTGAGCTTGCTAATATTTTACCCAATTCTTTTCCCAATCATCATTTCTATATTTTTGTAAAGCTAGTCTCACCAACATAGCATTTCTATGTTCCTTATTGAGGATCTCAAGGAGACGACACTCCAAAGGTAAAACCATCCCACTTTCTCTTTTAATTTAAATTATATTATTATCTTTCTCTCACCTCCCCTATCTAAAGTAAAATTATTACTATTCTATCATACATATACCATAATTTTATTATGTTAATTGTATATCCTTATCCAAATAACTTCTCTTCTTTTGTTAACTTAAAAATTAAAACCTTATCTATGATGTATTGATTCACTACCTTCATGGATGATGATTTTTTTAATTTTCTATTATCACATTCATGTATACTTGTAAAATAACTATAATTATACTACCATATTGTAAAATGTATATTGAAACTTATTTTATGTTCTGGAACTAATATATATACATAATATTAGATATTAAAGAAAAACAATTTGTTGATAATCGATGATTCCCAAAAATAAATAATGATCAACATTAATATTTTATCAAATGAATCATTTTCATATCTTAAAATCATATATGGGGATATTTAAAATTATAGAGGTGAATCAATATCAAATAATTCTACTTGTGTATTTTTTATTAAATTTTATAGAAAACTTCGATAATTTTACTGAAGGTAACCAATATTGTTATCAAGAATTGAATTCTCTATAATTGAAAAAATTTAATCATGCAATACAACAAAAAGTCTATAAATAATCATAAAATAAATAAAATAAATTTATATATAATATTTTTGGAATTAATTAATTATTATATCTAATTTTATTATCCAGGACATTAAGTATAATTGAAAAACAGTTTCATACATTGGCAAGGGATTCTCTCTAAAATCCCATTTTTCCTTCGAGTTACGCATTCTCTATATTTAACCAAGAGTTATTATTATTTATCATTATGTAATCCTCATATGTTATATGTTTATGACCAACAAATATGAACCTATATCAATTATTATTTATTTTATAGAGAAATACATGTTTTATAGGGGTCCATATTCAATTCCTCTTGATAAGCAAGCTCGATTAAATAAAACTTCCCAATTTCATACACATTTTTAAGTACAACCCATATTCTATTTTAATCCAAAAATAGTTTCCTAAAATTACTAATTTTACCATTAAGATATACCTCATTTTATATCTACTTTTAAAATAAAAATATTCTTTTATCTTCTTTAAAGACACTTTTATACTTTCTTTTTATCTGCACGAAAGTGGCTCAATTATGAAGTTGCTTAAACACTATTTTCACATGTTTTCACTTCAATAGCCATCATTTATAATGATGTATGCCTAATTTAAACTCATAATTTCAATGTATATTTCTTAATCCATTCTTTTATGTTAATAATTATTATACACCCATTTTTTATGCATTAGGACATGATTACGATACCAATTGCATTCCTTGGGAAACTATTATATTTATCCCTTATGATTGAGTATTCACATGGCACATGTAATGTCCTGATTTTGGGTACCCCCCAAAGGTACCCTGTACCCGATTGGCTATATGGCCTTAAGAGAATTTCCCCAAATGATAGAGGCTTTCAACTAGTAGAAAGGGCCTTGGTGGTTATAGTGGGGAACCTATTCCCTGGTTGGAAGATTATACATAGTAGAATGACAAATAGTAACAACAGCGGAAGCAGTAATAGAAAAAAAATAAGTACATAGTAGAATATTGATAGGAATATATCAACTGGATTATATATAAATGATGCATGTCACATGTATCTAAGAAAGCATCCAACAAAGTCACAATGCTGGGAATCCAAACAGAAACCAAAGTACAATAGAAAAAAAGTAACCCCAACTGCATCACAAGCCTCATCTTGGTATCATGCTCTCACGCTCCAACGTGAATCACAAACCTAATGAAGAAGGGTAGTTTCCCTTACTAATACTCGCTACCATATAATCTGTTTGGTTCCAAAATCATAACCCAAAAGGGTGTTAGGATAATTCAAGTTGGGAACCACCAAAAGAAATGTGCCAAACTGTCATTGAATATATATAGTAGGTAATATGAAGAAATGAAGCAATAAAGTAGGAGGAACATAAAAGTAAACAATCCTACAGTTTTAAATTACATTCATTTAACTTTATTATTCATCCTTTGAATCATGTAAACCTTGGGATATAGCCTATGATATATATACCCTATTTAATAGTAACAACAAACATCTGAAAAGACCATCTAAACAAATAAGTATGATTGAGTCCAAGATTGTGATTTGGCTTCTCAGAATCACAACAATCATACAATTTTTCAGAAACAACCCTCTAGGAAATCCCTCATGTTCTAACACCTTTGGTTTAAAATATCTCTAATCATTTACAATCAACAACCTCGGAATCCCTCATGGTCAATACCCCTGGGTTAGCATGGAATTAATAACTTATAAAGGACATCTTGGTAGATCTCACGATCAATACCCCCTAAGTCAGCATAGCATAAATAACAATAAATGACCTCCTGGGTTTCTCTCATGGTCAATACCCCAGGGTCAAATTCTACACCAAGTCTCTCACTATCCTATGTAATTAAACATGGAAATCCCCATAGTTTTCCTTGTATAAGGATCACATGGTCCACTAGAAAACCCACACACATATCATAACAAGGTAGCACGTGTAATCTATAACTACTACATGGATACCAAAAACAAGCATAACACATAAAATTTATATAATCAATCGAATTACATCCTAGAAAACTCAATGAATTGAATCAAGTAATTCTTCATTAGAAACCTTGTCCAAACAGCTATAAACAGTCAAACTAGGGAAATGTACCCATGGGGTGTCCCGTAAATAAGATATCTAACCTTATGCATATGCAATAATCCCTTTTTAATTAATTAAACCACATCAAGTAACTAATAGGGTTAATTTCCCAATCAAGAAATACCCCAAACATGAGTATGTGTAGCTTTTAGCATATATAATCCAAAGACGAACAATCAAAGGTACAACCCTCCATCCTTGATGTCATACGATTAATACTCTTGAACATTGGCCCTTGAATCAGCATATAATAGAATAGATCTAAAAAAAGGTAAAAATGATCATCCTTGAAAAAACAAATGAGAGAGGAAGGATCAGAAGGAGAGTCTCTAGGGGAATTGAGAACCCACCGTTGGGATTCCAACACAGGCAATGACATCTCAATCAGAGTTTGGATGGATAATATAGAGGGGTTTGAAGTTCATTTCCATACATTAGCTCTCCTATATGACCCAAGGGAAGAAGAATTATGTTTTTCACATTAGACATGACCTTACTCCAATTCATCAAATAAAATGAAAATTACACAGAGTGTTCATAAAATGTACACCCCATGTACTACCCTCATCTAGACCCTACATTAGGTGGTCTTCCAGGTCACCTATAGGACAATGTACTTAGGCAATACATGGCCAGTACATGACTATTGATATTACCCTTTCACATGGGATGTACTCATAAGTACCTGGCATGTACATATAAATTTCTCAATTCATCATTTTTTTTTAAAAACCTGAATAATGATTTATACCTGAAATAAAGATCTGGGTTCTTACAAAGCTCCCCCATTATGTAAATTCATCCCCAAATTTCCCTTCCAAGGGTGTTGAAGAAGAAACTTCAAACAAATTTTTCCATTGGGATCATATGTTTGCCTCCCTCTCCCTAATCTCATCTTGTACTCACTCGTGTGGCCATAGCACAGGTACCATAGGAACAGACTGACCACAGAGAACCGTCGTTTTGTGATCCAAAATCCAAATAGGGTACTCCTTGAAGGATGCATCCACCTCTAACTCAACCTCCACGGGTTGAAAAATATGAGACAAGTCTGAAAATTATTTTCATAGGTGAGAAAAATGAAAGACTTCATGTGTATCCTAGTTCTTCTGAGGTAATTGCAACTAATAGGAAACCGGCGCAACTCTCTCCCAAACCTCCAACAGCCCAATCTATCTTAGTGAAAGCTTACTATATCTCTTAATCCTCTTGTTTCATAACCTCGGTGTAACAAATAATAAATAATGATCTCCTACCTCAATCTCCAGAGATGTTATTCATCGATCAGCATAAGATTTCTACTGAGACTATGTAGTAACCATCCTCTTCTGAATCAACTCCACCTACTCAGTGGTCTCTCGGACAAGATGAGGTCCCAACATAGCTGACTCTCATACCTCTAGCCAACTTAAGAGTGATTTTCATGGACTACCATACAAGGCCTCATATGGTTCTATCTGAATCATTTCCTAAAAGTTGTTATTGTTGGAAAACTACAGCAATGGTATTTGTCTCTCCCAAGATCCCCTGAAATTCATGATGCATTCTTGAAGCATGTCCTCGAAAACCTGAATCATGTTCTCGGACTGGCCATCTATCTTGGAATGGTAATTTATACTCGGATTTACCTATGTACCCATAGAGCTCTGTAGTCCCTTCCAAAAAATGAGATGTTAACTGATATTCCCTTTCTGAAATGATAGAGTATGGGACACCATGAAAACATACAATCTCTTGGATTTACAACCTTCCAAGCTCATAAACACATAAAGTTTCTTTAATTGGTTGGAAATGAGAAACCATAATGATTTTATCAATAACAACCCAAACCACATAATTCCCTCAAGGAGACCTCGATAAACCTGCCACAAAATCCATCGTGACATCATTTCACTTCCAATATGGAAGGTGTAACATCTGTAAAACCCCTTCCAATTGTTGATGCCCTGCCTTCACCTGATGATAAGTGGAACATCTCATTAAAAAGATATATACATATTTATTCATACCTGGCCACCGATATTGATGATGTTGGTGTCGATACATCTTGGGGACACCGTGATGAACTGTCCATGGGGAGTCATGAAAATATCACAATAGATCCTCGCATATGTCTACTAACACCCATACACTTCCATGAAAATTTAAAACCTTATCCTCCCTTACAGTCCATCTAGGAGTAGGGGCCTCTCCTAACACATTCTCCCTTAGGACTAGGCCTTCCAAATATAATAGCTACCACATTCTCACTCAGTCCTGTAGAGTAGAGGTAACAACTATAGATGAATGAAACATCTACCAATGTCTGTCGTGCACCTCCAAATGCATCTTAGTGAATAGATCCATAAGCTTCCACCCATTATTGTCCTCCTGAACATCCTATATCTGAGTCATTCTGCTCAATGCATTAGGAACTATGTTGTCTTTCCCTGTTGTGTAGACATGCTCAATGTCAAAAGACTTATCGTACTCGACCCACCTTTGTTGTCTCAAATTCAGATCATACTGAGTAAATATACACTAGAGTCTCTTTTGGTCAGTGTATACCACAAAATTCTCTCCCAAAATATAATATCTCCAAAAGTGAAAAGCATGAACAACTACATCTAACTCGAGATCATGTTTCAGGTAATTCCTCTCATGTGGCATCAACTTCCGACACCCATACACAATGAATCTTTCCCCCTGCATAACCACTACTCCTAGCCTGATGCTTGATGCATCATAGTAAATGTTGTAACTCTTTCCTAACTCTAGAAAAATCAGTATCAAGGCTAAATTCAATATCCCTTTTAACTCCTTAATGGATGAATCACAGGAATCTATCCACAAGTACTTTTCCCCCTTGATATCAGTAATGTTAGTGGCACTACTAAGCATTAAAATTCATGAATAAAGTTCATTTAGTAAATATCCAACACCGAAGAGAAATTTACCTCAAAGACATTCTTCAGATGATATTACAAATCTACTACTCTCACTTTCCATCGGTATGCTCATATTCATTTCTGGGGGATAACATGACCCAAGAAGTGAATCTGGTTCATCCAAAAGTTGTAATTTGAGATTTTGGAATATAAATGATTCTCTCTAATTGTACTCAATAGGATCTCAAGATGGGTGGCATGGTCATGTAATGTTTGAGAGTACACCAAGATATCATCCAAAAATACTATCACAAAAGAATCTATGTAAGGATGGAACACTCGGTTAATCAGTTCCATGAAAACTACCGGCACATTCATGAGACTGAATGTCATGACCAAATACTCGTATAGACCATACCTGATATGATAGGCTGGGAGAGGTATATCTGATGGTCTAACGTACAACTGATGATAACCAGATCTCAAGTCAATCTTCGAGAATACTTGGGTTCCTCGAAGCTGGTCAAACTGATCATCATTCCTCGGCAAAGGATATCAGTTCTTAACCATCAACAAGTTTAGCTTATGATAAACCACATAATGTATAAGGGTACCATTTTCCTTCTTCGCAAAAAGGACAGGTGAACCCCAAAGAGAAGTACTTGGTCAGATGAAACCCTATTCTTAAAAATCCTTGAACTACTTCTTGACCTCTGGTAAATATTGTTTTTCCATCATATATAGAGGAATGGACACTGGGGCCACTCCTAGCACAAGCTTAACAGGGAAATCTACTTCTCTCCCTAGATGTCAAACTAAAAATTTGTTTGATAAAAATATCTAAAATGATCCACTACTGAGGAAAATTCTATCTC
This sequence comes from Viscum album, assembly GCA_963277665.1. Lineage (NCBI taxonomy): Eukaryota > Viridiplantae > Streptophyta > Magnoliopsida > Santalales > Viscaceae > Viscum > Viscum album. The sequence continues at coordinate 1,188,449,504 of OY728122.1, forward strand.
TGATGTCTCTTGGGTATCCAGATATAAACTATCAATCAGGGGTGTAATTCCTCCTAACCCGTGATTCTTGGGTCTAGCTATGCTTTCTCAGACACCCAATTCGACCTTTTTTAGAAAATACCCACCATATCATGACGTAAAACTCACCTTTTGGTGATAAAAGTCAATAAAGGCTCGAAAAGAGACTAACCAGTCCATTCGAAGAATGACACCAAAGCCTCTCATCTCTAAGACTTAGAGGTTCATAAGAAGTGACACCCACCAACCTCAAGAGGGAACTCCTTGCACTGATGTACACAAGCCACTATATTCCCCAACATAGTGTCTACCATCATAACATCATTAGGTATAATGATACAGAGCCCAAGTCTCTCCACAATAGCAACAGATATAAAACTATGGGAAGGCCCTGCATCAAAAAGAGAAGAAGGTAAAACTGATAAAACTAGATTTGTACCTCTAACTGTATAAGGTCTAGCATCCTACACCTACTAGGTCTAATCAATCGAAAAATTCTCAACTATAACATAGCCCTACAACCCTACCAGACTACCCTGACATGATCCACCCTGTTGTCACGGAAAACCTACTGTCTGGCTACCATGGCCACGACCACCTCCTCAGCCTAAAAGACATTATAAACTCTAGTTTTTGACTGGGGAGAAACTGGTGGTCCTTATCCTAAATTTGGAGTCATAATAGATCCCCTCTCACCAGCTGTTGGTGAGAAAAATTGGCAAAAAATCTAAATATGACCCATCTTTCCATAAGATTGGAACCCAATTATATCTCTCAGGAACCGATGTCTCATATTCCCACTCTTCCCACACTGGTTGCACCTCACCTGACTACCTATAGATACATTCCTACTACTTGAATAACCACATGAAGGCTCCATGTGGCACTTCCTACTATAAAACAAAGGAGTACCATCCCTGGATGCCGAACCACCCTGCCTCATAGCTCCAAACTCCCTCTGATTGTGCTTAGTAATCAGCACTGGATTTACTATAGCATTCACCGAAGTAGGCCTGAAAACATTAACAGGCGGTTTTATGTTGTACCTGAGACCATCCTCAAACCACCTAGCCCAAGATAACTCATCACCGCCCAAAAAAGGTGTAAATTTTTGTAGCTCTATAAAAAGAGATGAATAATCCAACACTGAATAAGAGCTCTGCTCCAAATGCATGAACTCTAGGGATCAATCATGCCTCAGCATCTCAGGGTAGAAATATTCATAGAAGGTCCTCTAAAACTCTTCCCAAACCATATCCTGAAGACGTTCTGGATGTGGGATAACATGTAACACCACGAGCTTCCACGATACGCTTCTCTTTCAATAATGTAATAGCTTGCATTGTACGCAATTTCAAGATTCTAACGCACCGCGACCAATCAAAATAGCCATTATGAATTATAATACCCACTTTTTGAAATTATATATATTTTATATTTCAAAATAGACTTCATTTTTGGATTCGGAATATCGAAATTATCCTATGTTGAATTTTTGGTATTTTTCTGAGAACTTCCAATTTTTTATGAATAGTGAAAAATACTTAAAAACAACTTTTTAAATCAAAATAAATTATAGTGATAAATTATACTATAGAGTGTTTATAAAGTATAATTAGAATATATTTTTGCCATTTTATCCAATTTTGGTCATTATAATTAATTTCACTTTGAAATTGGACATAAACAATTGTCAATCTTTTGATATATATTGTTTCTTAAAAACACGTTATTTGTTGTGACAGCGGGAATTAATTATAAAATTAATTAATGAAACTTATATGTTTGTAATTTTGTAAAATAGACATCATTTTTGAATTTGGAATATCAATTATATCTTAGGGTGAAATTTTGGAATTGTTCGGAAAAACATCACTTTTTGATGAATAGGGAAACCACTAATTGGTAGTTTAAAAACTGATTTTTGGATTAAATGAAACATCACCACTTCTGTGATTTTATTTTCAAAAATCCGACATACATGGTTGTCATTAGGAATTAAAATGTAGTTCAATTGGATTAAAATAATTTTTGGTGAATAGTAACTTTTAAGTTTATTTAATCGTGATTAAAGGTAATTAGTGAAATTTAAGGTAAAAATGATATTATAAAAATATGACATTACTTTTACACTTGTCCTACCCTTATTTTATGATTCATGGCCGACCAAGAAAATCCATGGGTCAACTTGGGGATCCCATGGAGCCACTTGGCTAAGAAAATGACATTAATTACTTTTTATTTAAAGAAAAAATAAAATTGTCACAAACATGTGTTGTTTTACTATAACAATTATTAAATGCGGTTATATAAGTTAAATATTTTACTATAATAATTAATTGGAAATATAAAAATATTTCCTACATTATGGTAATTTTTTTATAATTTTTAGAAATTAGATAAATTAAATTGTTTATGACACAATGATGATGCAGCGATTACCTCATTAATTAACGATTTAAATAAAATGAAAAGATAATGTAAAATCTAAGTCTTACACTTGTCAAAAACCTATTGGATGAGCATATTTCGAACCCTTATCACCTTACCCTCGAAATATATCATTTTGGGACATTTAGAATCCGAAAATCATTTCATAATAATGTAACATTTCAATCTTTCCAAGAGTGCCCCTCCTCTCCTCTTGTAATAGGCCCCCACCTCTACCACCTTATTCACACCTTAAAGACATTTGGCTCGGCCAAAATCTGCCCAAAAACTCTCCCAACATCCCTATATTACTCCTAGAAGCCTCACTTTGGGCATAATTCTTCCCAAGGAAGCCTTTGGCTCAAATCAAAAAGAGTTACCCGATTTTAAGGTAATGTCTTCTCTTGTGTTCTTTTGTTTTATTTTTCTTCTCCAACCCCCTAAAATATTTTTATTACTTTATTTTGTAACAACACCAGTATCCTAGATATACTTTTATGTTTTTATGAGAATTATTTTACTTAAACTTACACACACCTTCGTCTAATGGTTAAATAACATACTGTTTCAGTGGGTGGCGAATTACTGCCTCACGAAACGATGATTGTTCAATATTCTTTTAACACCTCTCATGGTGGCCATTATGATGACACTATTTTTATATATGATATATATTATGTTTTTGTTTTCATTATGATTCTGTATTTTTCATTTATGGCATACCTTTATGATTTCCATTATGGGTAAACGCGATAATTTCATTTTAGAAAGTGCGGACTACCGCCCCCTCAAAGTGATTTCAATCGTTAATGCCATATGTGGGATGTATAAAGGATGGAGTAAATGGTATTATACATTATATTATACTGGAATTATAGTATACCTTTTTATAATTATAATTTCAATCCATTAAATACGGAATAGAAATGAAAGTAGCGTTCATGCGTACGTACGGCTTACCATCTCCATAAACGGGGCATTTCATTTCTTACCTGTAAATGTTATGTAATATTATAAATGCATGTATATACTAGATATATATGATATATATGACATCTACATCATGAGTATAATTCTAGATATAATGTATATTTCACCACATGAAAAACTTGTAATTATAAGAAGTTTATTTTTGACTCAAGTTCCAAAGATCGACAAAATGTCCATTATTAACTTAAATAATTACATAATGTTCATAACATGGTAATAAGTGATATAAAAGGAATAATGAACATGAAATAGGTTCTTAAGAAAATATAAATTAACTCAATTTTATTATTCAGGAGATTAAAGAATGATCGAGTCAATTCGGACACGAGGTAAGGGACCTTCTTAACCCAATTTTCGTTCTTTGGGTTAATCTCATACTTTCAAATTATGTCATGATATTATTATATCCTATTTTGTATTTTTACTTTATTTGTGTGCACTTATAGTGAATACACATAATAGATCTATTTTATCTAAAAAATGTTCTTTTTAAGGGACTTCGTCTCAATCTCGTTTCATTGAGGAATATTTTGTTTTATACACAACATTCTTTTATACGGTGTATAAACCCCTTTGACTTTTACTCAAAAGGAATCTTTTTGTACAATGCGTTTTACTAAACGACAAAAGGAATGTTTTTGTCTTACATATGCGGTGACAACGACTTCTCTACCACTATGACCATTATTTGTGTTTCGGCTTCCTCTACAAGCCATAACTTTTTTTAAAATGAAAAATAAATACCATGTTTTACTTTTCTTTTATTTTGGTATTGAAAATGGTTTTGATAATGTTTTTATTATATCAATTTGTTGTATTGATATCTTGTGATTGAAATGTGTAAATGTTATGTTTCCTTTATGCATGTTCTATGTGGTATGATTATGTTATGGTTTATGATATGTTTAAACCTGTTCATATGAGGAATGAATTGGACTTAATAAGTGACAGGTGGCGCCCGCTATAGCTCCTCGATGCATCGGCATGTCTCATGAGACAAACTAGTGTATTGGAATGAGGCCTTGACATAATCTTATTTGTAGTCCTGGCACGAGGCCTTGGCTATGTGGTTATGATATTCTGGCATTATGCATTCCATCATTATGAAAGTGGTTATTGATATTTCATGTGATTATTCGACCAGTAGAATATCATTGTGAAGAAGTAAATGGAATTATCTCATTTTAATTTTTCCATATTATGTTTAAGTTCATGTTTAAAAGGATTTTTTTTTAGTTATACATTGCCTTAAATGTTTATGTTTATTTATAAAAGCTTCCGCTAAATTGTTATTCTTACTGAGCATCTGAGCTCACCCATTTCAATGTTTTATTTTTCTCAGGATGTTAAGAAATATTTTATGACTGACCTGCAGGGATAGTCTGAAGGGGATATGGGTGTGGACTATGGAGACTATGTTATTGTAGTTTTTCACTTTATGATGTAATGTAACACTTATGAATGTATCTAGTGTTTCCAAGGCTACTAAACTAATCGGTCTTTCGAGACATGATCTTTTGTGATAATGTCAATGTTACGCAATAATGCACTGACTATGGGTAAATGGTGTCAGGGCGTTACAGTTGGTATTTGAGGAAGTTTAGTACTAACCTTGGAATCTAGATTTAGATAAAATCTGATTAGATCACATAGCCCTAAGATAGTCTTTGAAGATTAGTATAGAAGAACTTCCTAGAATTTTGGTATTATAATGATTTTGTGAGTTTTCTGAGCAATACATCCATGTATGGATACGAGCAGGTAGAGGAGGCTCTGGCATAGATGTACCTAGGGGTAATACCCGAAAAACCGCTTTGAGCTAGACTTGAACGAGAACTGGTGCACGACAATGGGCCTTGCTACACTCTTGGTTATGACACTCTCGGGGGATATGCTTAGGATAATTCTCATTTTATTTACAAACCATTATGAAGGGTTTATGAGAATATAATTCCTCAAAGAAAAAATTTTATGATTATGGATTATATCCATAAATTTTTCAATTTATGTTAAGTGTTTTACAAGTATGGAATTATTTATTTTGATTCATAAACTAATCTAGTTTATGCCATTGTTTAGAAATTGTGCCTAGTGGGAGGAATGGAAACCGTATAAATGCATGCACTCCATGTAGAGATTTCCCTCCTGCTCAAGATAATTATTGTTGAGCTGGAGATACAACAGGTGCTGATCACCTTATCACCATACTGGGACAACTCACTCAGGTTATGAATAATAACCTTACTCATATGGAGCACCTTGATCCACAACATGGAGGATCAATGTCAGATCGTTTATGAGGCAACAACCACCAACATTTAATGTGGGTACAAATTCATTAGTAGCTGAGCAATGGATAAACTCCTTATAGAAAATATTCCATGCCTTGGGGAGTAGTGAAAGGAAAAGGTTATCATGGCATTTTACCGCATCACTGGAGATGCTGATCAACGGTGGTCATTGATTAAAAATACAAAAGAAGATGATGATGTATCAAATATGGAATGGAGGTAGTTCAAAGAGCATTTCTTATAAAAATACTTTCCTCATGACCATCGAGCAGATATGGAAAGGCAATTTCTGAGTCTGAGACAAAAGGAGGATGAGAATGTCACAAAGTATGAGGCCAACTTTACAAGGTTAGCAAGACATGCTTCAGATTATATACTTAACCCAAGAAGTAAGATCGATCATTTATTTGATGGGTTAAAACCATTTCTCCATTGAGCATTAGTCTCATAAACCTTCTGTTCATACGAAGATATTGTCTCATGTGCTATCAAGACAGAAAAGGAATTCTCTAAATCTTATGACAATAAAGTAAAGTAAGAGAAGAAGAGAATGGTGGAACAAGAGACAGATAAAAGGAAATAAGGAAATAAGGATTTTCCATTATGCGATAATTGTTGGAAGAATCACCCCGGTACTTGCCTAAAAGGAATGGGAGTTTGTTATAAATGTGGAGAAAAAGGTCACCAGGATCGTGATTGTAAGGGAAAGAAAGAGGATATAAATGTTAAATACTACAATTGTAGGGAAATGTGGCATTATGCAAATGAATGTCCTAAGCATCAGGTAAACTTACCTCAGAAAAGGCCAAGGGATCAAGGAAAATATTATGTTGTTACTACAGTTGAAGTGGAATAATTAATGTATTGGTGCTTTTGTACTCATGGATTATATTCTGGTTATAAGGATAATGTGATATATATATATAAGGATTGTACTATAGTACTTGTTGTTTCCATTAAAGATTTAATATGATGAAGGTAATCATATTTTTAGTATCTGACAATAAGAGAAACTTTACTTTGTTTGGGGAATCTGGTGTTACAATTGATTTTGGAATTTAGAGACATTTTAGAGAAAGTATGGATGGAGTTATTTTGGATAACTATAAAGGTTGGAATGAATTAAGTTGAACTTTGGATAGTATTGTTTAAGGTTAAAACATTTCTGAAGATTATTTTTGGAATATTATAATACTATAGTTTTAGGAAAAGTACAACCTGCAGGTTGGGGAATAACCTGTCGCGTCGGACAAAGCTATAGGAATTGAACCCACAACCATAGTGCGACAGGACTTTATTACCTACCATTATACTACAGGAAGTCCTTAGTTATTACAAAATATTTTTCCTAATATAAATGGTATGTGGTAATATTTGTAACCTTATACAATTAGGAAAAATAGAATATTTTTGAGTTATGTTACCATTTGGAGTGAAAGATGGGTTCGTGGTAAAAATTTATTAAATAATGAAAGCATACATGACAAGTAAGTATATTTCCTTACATTCCTAGTAAATATCTTAAATAAATTCCTCAACTTTATGAAAGGTAACTTAAAACAAAAACGTTGTCGGTTAACTTTTTCAACTGGGGATTCAATGACCGTTTAACCAATCACGAGTTTGTGATTTTCTTATAGTTAAATTTCTCCTAATATTATTTTCTACAACTCTCCATCAGACCTTGATGGTTTTTTTCCTCCATATCCATATTTTCATATAATCTTAGTATGCGATATCCCGGGTGACTTTTGTACCTCTCTTTCTTTCTTTTAATGTTATATTTTTATTAACCCTATTTCCTGTGTGGGTTTTCCACAAAGGTATTTTCTATTTTCAACCTTTTATCTTCAATGAAAAATTTCAAATTGTGAGGGCGCAATTTATTGAAGGATGGTAGAATGTAACACCCTGAGCTTCCACGATACGCTTCTCTTTCAATAATGCAATAGCTTGCATTGTACGCAAGTTCGAGATTCTAACGCACCGCGACCAATCAAAATAGACATTATGAATTGTAATACCCAATTTTTGAAATTAAATATATTTTATATTTTAAAATGGACTTCATTTATGGATTCAGAATATCGAAATTAGCCTATATTGAATTTTTGGTATTTTTCTAAGAACTTCCAATTTTTTATGAATACTGAAAAATACTTAAAAACAACTTTTTTAATAAAAATAAATTATAGTGATAAATTATAATATAGAGTGGTTTTAAAGTATAATTAGAATATATTTTTACCATTTTATCCAATGGTTGTCATTAGAATTAATTTCACTTTGAAAATGGACATAAACTATTGTCAATCTTTTGATATATATTGTTTCTTAAAAACACGCTATTTGTTGTGACAGTGGGAATTAATTATAAAATTAATTAATGAAACTTATATGTTTGGAATTTTTTAAAATAGAAATCATTTTTGAATTCGTAATATCAATTATAGCTTAGGGTGAAATTTTGGCATTGTTCGGAAAAACATCAATTTTTGATGAATAGTGAAACCACTAAGTGGTAGTTAAAAAACTGATTTTTTGTTTAAATGAAACAATACCACTTCTGTGATTTTATTTTCAAAAATCCAACATACAGGGTTGTTATTAGGAAGTAAAATTTGGTTCAATGGGATTAAAATAATTTTTTGGTGAATACTAACTTTTAAGTTTAATTAATCGTGATTAAAGGTAATTAGTGAAATTTAAGGTAAAAATTATATTATAAAAATATGAAATTACTTTTACACTTTTCCTACCCATATTGTATGAGTCATGGCCGAGTACGAAAATCCATGGGTCAACTTGGGGACCCCATGGAGCCACTTGGGTATGAAAATGACATTAATAACTTTTTATTTAAAGTAAAAATAAAATTGTCACAAACATGTGTTGTTTTACTAAAAAAATTATTACATGGGGTTATGTAAGTTAAATTTTTTACTATAAATATTAATTGGAAATATAAAACGATTTCATACATCATGGTAATTTTTTTATAATTTTTAGACCTTAAATAAATTAAATTTTTTATGACACAATGATGATGCAGCGATTACCTCATTAATTGGCGATTTAAATAAAATGAAAAGATAATGTAAAATATAAGGCTTAAACTTGTCAAAACCCTATGGGATGAGAATATTTAGAACCTTTATCACCTTATCCTCTAAATATATCATTTTGGGACCATTATAATTCTAAAATCATTTCATAATAATGTAACATTTCAATCCTTCCAAGAGTGCCCCTCCTCTCCTCTTATATAAGGCCCCCACCTCTACCACCTTATTCACACCTTAAAGCCATTTGGCTTGAAAAATCTTGGACCAAATACTCTCAAAACTTCCCTATCTTACTCCTAGAAGCCTCACTTTGGGCAGAATTATTCCCAAGGAAGCCTTTGGCTCAAATCAAAAAGAGTTACCTGATTTTAAGTTAATGTCTTCTCTTGTGTTCTATTGTTTTATTTTGCTTCTCCAACCCCTAAAAATCTTTTTATTACATTATTTTGTAACAACACCAGCATCCTCAATATACTTGGATGTTTTTATGAGAATTATTTTATTTACACTTACACACACCTTCGTCTAATGGTTAAAGAACATACTGTTTCTCTGGGTGGTGAATTACTGCCTCACGAAATGATGATTGTTCAATCTTCTTTTAACACCTCTCATAGTGGCCATTATGATGACACTATTTTTATATTTGATATATATTATTTTTTTGTTTTCCTTATGATTCTGTATTTTTCATTTATGGAATACCTTTATGATTTCCATTATGGGTAAACGCGATAATTTCATTTTAGGAAGTGCGGACTACCGCCCCCTCAAAGTGATTTGAATCGTTAATGCCATATGTGGGATGTATAAAGGATGTATTAAATGGTATTATACATTATATTATATTGGAATTATAGTATACCTTTATATAATTATAATTTAATTCCATTAAATATGAAATAGAAATGAAAGTAGCATTCATGCATACGTACGGCTTACCGTCTCCATGAATGGTGCATTTCATTTCTTACCTCTAAATGTTATGTAATATTATAAATGCATGTATATACTGGATATCTATGATATATATGATATCTAAATCATGAATATAATTATGGATATAATGGATATTTCCCCACATGAACAACTTGTAATTATATGAAGTTTATTTTTGACTCAAGTTCCAAAGATCGACTAAATAACCGTTATTAACTTAAATAATTAAATAATGTTCATAACATGGTAATAAGTGATATAAAAGGAATAATGAACATGAAAAAGGTTCTTAAGAAAATATAAATTAACTCTAGTTTATTATTCCGGATATTATATAACGATCGAGTCAAGTCGTACACGAGGTAAGGGAACTTCTAAACCCAATTTTCGTTCTTTGGGTTAATCTCCTACTTTCAAATTATGTCATGATATTATTATATCCTATTTTGTATTTGTACTTTCTTTGTGTGCACTTATAGTGAATACACATAATAGATCTATTTTATCTAAAAATATGTTCTTTGTAAGGGACTTCTTCTCAATCTCATTTAATTGAAGCATATTTTGTTTTATACACAACTTTCTTTTATACAGTGCGTAAACCCCTTTGACTTTTACTCAAAAGGAATCTTTTTGTACGATGCATTTTACTAAACGACAAAAGGAATGTTTTTGTCTTACATATGCAGCGACAACGACTTCTCCACTCCCATGACCATTATTTGTGTTTCGGCTTCCCTTACAAGCCATAACTTTTTTTAAAATGAAAAATAAATACCATGTTTTACTTTTATTTTATTTTGGTATTGAAAATGGTTTTGATAATGTTTTTATTATATCAATGTGTTGTATTGATATCTTGTGATTGAAATGTGGAAATTATATGTTTCCTTTATGAATTTTTTATGTGGTATGATTATGTTATGGTTTATGATATGTTTAAACCAGTTAATATGAGGAATGCATTAGACTTAATAAGTGACGGGTGGAGCTCGCTATAGCTCCTTGATGCATCGGCAGGTCTCATGAGACAAACTAGTGTCTTGGAATGAGGCCTTGACAAAATATTATTAGTAGTCTTGGAACGATGTCTTCGCTACGTGGTTATGATAGTCTGGCATTATGCATTCCATCATTATAAAAGTGGTTATTGATATTTCATGTGATTATTCGACCAGTAGAATATCCATGTGATGAAGTAAATGGAATTATCTCATTTTACTTTTGCCATATTATGTTCATGTTCATGTTTAAAAGGATCTTGTTTTAGTTATACATTGACTTGAATTTTTATGTTTATTTATAAAAGCTTTTTCTAAATTGTTATCCTTACTGAGCATCTGAGCTCACCCCTTTCAAAGTTTTATTTTTCTCAGGATGTGAAAAAAATATTTTATGACTGACCTGCAGGGATAGTCTGAAGGGGATATGGGTGTGGACTATGGAGACTATGTTATTGTAGTTTTTCACTTTATGATGTAATGTAGCATTTATGAATGTATCTAGTGTTGTTAAGGATACTAAACTAATCGGTATTTCGAGACTTGATCTTTTGTGATCATGCCAATGTTACGCAATAATGCACTGACTCTGGGTAACTGGGGTCGGGGCGTTACATAACATCCCACCATCTCATGGATTAATCACATAGAATGTACATCATGAAATTAAAACTCCACTCAAGAGATGTCTCCAGATGCTCAGTGATTGAAAGCATGGCCTCCAACCATGAATCTGTAGTTTGTGGTCTTTCGTCCCCAAAAAAGGTGGGAGGATGCTACTTCTGGAACACCCATCTCAACTCTATTATAGTTGGGACAGGATGTGGTGCTCTCTGTAATGTCTAGATCATCCTCATAAATCCTTCATCGAATTGTACATTAGCACCTAAATCTGGTATAATAGATAGTGCCAAAATTGGAATGACAATAGAATCTGTTTGTAGTCCATGATCTACCATTTCTTGTGTCTAGTCCTTGCCTTACACCTGTGGTACAACTAGATGATGTCTTGGTGGAATGTCTCTGCAAGTTCAAATGCACACCTCAGTTCAATATTATCAATGGAAACAACATAGAACTACAAGAATGAAAAATGGAAAGGAAAAAAATCATGTTTTACAAAACAGGGTTATAAGGTGTGTCCCTTTTAATACATAACCTAGGCATGTACCTCTACCAAACCTGGTTGTGTAACACCCCTACACATAGCATCTTCCTCTTATGACATGGTGTGTGCTTGAACATTACCTCATGCCCAAGTACTTATACACAACTATAATGACATGGTTCTACTAGTGTAACAATACATGACGTGTTAACCCTAGACATGGCGTCTGTACTATAGGAAAACAGCCGTTTAATGGTGGTTTTTTCATAGCGGTTTTAAAAACCACTGCTAAACATGTTTTGAGCCGCCATTTCGCGGCGGTTTTTAAGCCTCCACGAAATGCCTTAATTTTTTTAAATTTTTTTTAAAATTTTTTCGAGGATTAGTGGTGGTTTTTTAAAAAAAATCACCGCGAAATAGCGGCAGTTCAGTAAAACTGCCGCGAAATGAAAGGAAAAAAATAAAAAACACGAGAAACCCCAAAATCACTAAAACAACCATAACTTTTGATCCAGGCGTCCCTTGGAGTGCCACGACCAGTCAAATCGAAGCTCATGAAGAGATATAGAGGCACGTATAATCAAAATCGTGAGATGGTCTAAGGTGCGGAAGATATGAGAGTTATAAGAAAGATGAAAATAGTTCTCAAACTTCAAACGTTCATAACTTTCGCTCCGCGTGTCCGTTTGGGCTCTACCGCATATCAAATCGAAGCCAGTGAAGAGGGCTACGCACCAGTTCGACAAAAGAAAGCTTCTATCATGTTTTTCAACTCCAAAAACCTCTTCGAAGGCCTATGAATCCATGTTTCTGTCACCAGTGTCCCGTTGAACTTGTCATCAAACGGACCTAACATTCGATTCGCGTGTTAGTTCAGACTCCTCCACATGCCAGATCGTATCTCATTCCATGATATTTAGTTTAATTGGTCACGGCGCCCACATGCACTCCTGGATCATAATTTATGTCCTTTTTAGTGAGTATCGAGTTTGTTATGTTTTTCGATGCCTCATTTCTAGCACCCGTTCCACATCAGCTTTTTTTTAAATGGTCGTAACTTCCGATCCGCCTGTCCATTCAGACTCTTTCACCTATCATGTCAAAGATCGTTTTAGGATTATTGATTTGACAGGTCGCGGATCTGAAATGGACTCTCGGATCATTAGTTATCTCTGTTAAAGTGAGTCCAATGTTTTTGTCACTTTATGACCGTTTTGATGGGTTTTAACGGTTGCTTCATTTATTACTGTTTATTTGGGATTCCAGGACTTGTTATCTCTATCAATGGCTTTTTGTAGGTTATTATGATGATTACGTTGAATTCTTAAGGGGTTTTCCAAAGTTGTCATGAGTTTTCATGTGTTCTCATTCTTTCTAATGCCTCATTCTTCATATGCTTCTCCATTCGTTTTCATGCGTTTTCATGATTTTTCATCCCTTGTCACGTCCTTTCATACATTTTCATGTGTTTCATTTATTATTTATTATTTATTATTTATAATGTACTTTAATTTATTTATTATCTATTATTTGTTACTGGTTATTTATATTTTATTATTTATATTTTTTTAATATTTTTAATTTATTTTTACTTATTATTTATTTTTATTTATTATTCTTATTTATATTTATTTATTATTTATATTCATTTATTACTTATTATTTATTATATATTATTAATTAATTATTATTACTAATAATAAAATATTATTATTATTATTATTATTTATTACAGGTTATTGATTATTTATTATTTATTATTTATTATTTATTATTTATTATTTATTATTTATTATTTTTTTATTATTTATTATTTATTATTTAGTATTTATTATTTATATTTATTTATTATTTATATTTATTTATTATTTATTAGTAATTATTTTTATTTATTTATTATTTATTATTTACTATTTATTATTTATTATTTATTATGTATTTTTATTTATTATTTATATTTATTTATTATTTATTATTTATTATCTATTATTTATTATTTAATATTTAATATTTTTATTTTTATTTTTATTTTTTTTATTTATTATTTATATTTATTTTTTATTTATTTTTTATATTTTAATATTTATTACTTATTACTTATCATTTATTATTTTTTATTTTTTATTTTTTATTTATATTTTTTTTATTTATATTTTTTTATTAGTTTTTTATTATTTATTTTTTATATTTATTTATTTTTTATTTTTTTATTTTTTATTATTTATCATTTATTTTTTATTTTTTATTTTTTATTTTTTATTTTTTATTTTTTATTTTTTATTTTTTAATTTTTATTTTTTATTTTTTATTTTTTATTTTTTATTTTTTATTTTTTTTTTTTTTTTTTTATTTATTATTAATATTTTTTTATTATTTATTATTTATTTTTTATTTTTTATTTTTTATTATTTATTATTTATTATTTATTATTTATTATTTATTATTTTTCATTTATTATTTATTATTTATTGGTTATTATTATTTAATATTTATTATTATAAATCATTTATTTTTATTTTTATTTATTTTTATGCTTTATTCTTTATTATTATTTATTCTTTATTATTATTTATTATTTATTAGATATTATTTATTATTTACTCTTATTTATTATTTATTATTTATTGTTTATTATTTATTATTTATTATTTATCATTTGTTTATTATTATTTATTATTATTTATTATAATTTATAATTTATTATTTATTATTTATTTTTTATTTTTTATTTTTTATTTTTTATTTTTTATTTTTTATTTTTTATTTTTTATTTTTTATTTTTTATTTTTTATTTTTTATTTTTTATTTTTTATTATTTATTATTTATTATTTATTATTTATTATTTATTATTTGTTATTTATTATTTATTATGTATTATTTATATCTATTATTTATGTATTATTTGTTTTTTAAATTAATATATATAACTATATTAAATTCTGTTTGTTAAACACATGACGAGCTTGCTGGAGTGGTAAAGTCTTTGGAAAATATGCAAGTGGTTAGGGGTTCAAATCTCATCAAACGTAGTATTTCGTTATATTGCATGGGCATGGGCATGGGATGTGCATGCATGGATAAATAAATTAAATAAAGTAATACGAAATAAATAAATAAAATACGAGAAAAATAAATAAAATAAATATGAATAAATAAATAAATAATATAAATAAAATAAATAAATAAATAAATAAAATAAATAAATAAATAAATACGAAATAAATAAAATAATTATAGAAATTATAAAAAATTTAAAAAAAATTAAAAAATATAAAAAAAACTGCCGCTAAATCATTTAGAGGCGGTTTAAACCGCCGCGATACGTTCTGCGAAGGTTTTGAAAACTGCCGCGAATAGTATCTCGACCCACGATTTCGTGGCGGTTTTTCAAAACCGCCGCCAATCTATTTAGCGGCGGTATAAACAACCGCGAAACGTAAAATCAAACTGCCGCTAAATGCCTTTTTTCCATAGTGGTGCCAGTTATGTCCCATCCACTCATGTCGTTAGTCACACGGCTGGATGAATTGTTGATAACTACATGGAATGCATAAACGAGACACAACATGTACAACCTATGTTCTATCCACCCAGATTGTTGGTCACACGGTTGTATACATGATTCATTATAACACGGCATGTGCAATCTAACCATGGTGTCTTCTACCAAATGTTTCCCAATCCTATGTCTCTTCTAACACATTCAGTCACACAGTCAAGAACTGCATGACATGTACTCCAATTACTTGGTGTGTACTTAATATAATAATACTTCCTTAATAGAGGAACACATGTGTGTGTTTATAAACTCACACGTCATATTGTTTACGTTTCTGGACAATAATCCTCTAAAACTTCTCTAGAAGCCTTAAAATCATAAATTTTGACCTTTTCATGAAAAATTCTGACCCTTAAGATCCCATACACCCCATGAATCAATGTTTTACATCCTTATTCATGTCATATAGTAACAAAATTCAATTAAAGTTCAGACATGATCCCCCAAATTTTGATCTAAGAGGGCCCATAACACCTCATCGATCAAGGTTTCATATCTATCCAAATGAATCTTTATATATACCAATACCCTATCAAAATATCAGGTAATCTATCACGGTATCTTTCAAAACAACCTGACTATCTAGCACAACATCTATCACAATAACATGAAATTAGTAATTCATCCTTAATTGCATGAAAGAAATGCATGAAATGTGATCTCTAGGAAGTGCCTATATGATGAATGATATTTCATACCCTCATCTCATTAGGTTGCAACAGAAATTAAACAACAATAATATCAATAATAACATACCAAAACAAGTGTGTCACCCAATTGTGAAATCAAATCAATTATAACAATGGGAAGACTTGAAAAATTGAAATATTTGAGGTAACTTGGTTTTTCCCTATACACAGGTTAGTTACTCCTGAGAATAGCTTATTACCAACTACCTATTCCTTTCTATCCTTGTCTATAGGCTCCAAATAGAAAGAAAAATAAGAAAATAACTCATCTGATACCAATTTGTAACATCCTAGTTCCAGGTGCTAGCCAAAGGTGCCCTATACCTGGTTTGCCACATGGATTGAAGCGCATTTCCCCAAATGCCAGAGGCTACTGACTAGAAGCGAGGGACGTGGTTGTGATAGTGGGGAAACTATACAGACATTGGCAAAGTATACCTAGTTCAATAACAAATAGTAACAATTGAGGAAGTTGTAATACCAACAAAAGAAGTACAAAATAGAGGACTGATACGAATATAAAAACTCAAGTGTATATAAATGGTGCATGTCATATGTATATAATAAAGCATCCAAAAAAGTAAAAATTCTGAAAAACAATATAGAAACCAATGTAAAAAAAGAAAAATAAGTAACTACAGTAGTATTTAATTCCTCAACATGGTCTCATGCTCTCCAACTCCAACAGTTATTATGTACCTAATTAAGAATGGTGATTTCCCTTATCTATACATACAACTATGTAATCTGTTTGGATACAAAATCATGACCCAAATAGGGTGTGAGAGTAATCCTAGTATCCAACGACCAAAATATCTTTACCTAACTGTTAGTTAATATATATAATAGGTAATATGAAAAAATGAAGCAATAAACTTGGAAGTACACAAAAGTAAAAAATCCTACAGTTTTCAATTACATTCGTTTACTTTTATTATTCATCCTTTGAGTCATTAAAACATTGGGATCCAGTATAATCTCTATATACCCTTTTTAATAGTAATAATAGACGTCTTAGAAGACCATCTAGACA
The DNA here is from genome assembly GCA_963277665.1 of Viscum album. NCBI lineage: Eukaryota > Viridiplantae > Streptophyta > Magnoliopsida > Santalales > Viscaceae > Viscum > Viscum album. The sequence goes on from OY728122.1 coordinate 1,188,466,628, forward strand.
AATAGGTAAGACCAAGTCCAAGCTTGTGATTTGGATTGGAAAACTCACCACAATCATTCAATATTTCATTAAAAACCTCTGGGAAAGCTCTCACAGTCAAACCCCATTGGTTTAATATAGAACAAGTCATTTAAAAATGACCACATTGTTAGCTCTCATGGTCAATACCCCTGGGTCTACATGGAATCAATAACCTATAAACAACCTCTAGGGTATCTCTCATGGTCAATACCACCTAGGTCAGTATAGCATAAAGAATCATAAACGACCTCCTAGGTAGCTCTCACAGTCAATACCTAGGGTCAAATTCTACACCAAGGCTTTCACATTACTATGTAAATAATCATGGAAACTCCCATAGTTTTCTTCATCCAAGGCTCTCATGATCCATTGGAAAAATAAAATTCATATCATAATAAAGAAGCACACATAATCTATAACTACAACATAGATAACATTCACAAGTATAATACATGAAAATCATATAATAAATCAAACTCCATCCAAAACAACTCAATGAATGGAAACATGGAACACCTCATAGGAATCCTACGCAAAACTACCATAAATAGTCAAACTACAGAAACACACCCATGGGGTGTCCCATAAAGAAGACATTGAATCTTACACCTATGCAGCAACCATTTTTAATCAATTAAACCATATAAGGTAAATAATATGGTAAATTTACAAATCATAAAATAACCATAACATGGGTATATGGAACTTTAGTATATATAATCCAAAGATCAACAAAGAATAGCACAAAACACATACCTTGATGTCATGTGATCAATACTTTAAGAGCCCGGACCTTCTTTTCAGGTATGTTTTCCTTTTCTGGTTGTTTTTGTGAAAAAGTGGAATTTCTGGAAATTTCCAAAGTACATGTTGTGTACTCTATGAGTACACAACATGTACTAGGTTACCACATGTAGTTGTGTGATGGTCGTGTAGTGGCCACACACACATGGCCGTGTTGGTGTGACTTTGAGGGTGCCTAAAGTGGTGTACAGAAAAAGCAAGTACGCGTCGTGTACTTCAAAAGTACATGTTGTGTATTTTCTTTTTTATCATTAAATATACTGGGGTCGCGTCTAATCACCAAAAAGTTATCCTTCTAGTTCTCGTTTGACCAAGAGCATCGTACGACCACGAATCTTCGAAGAACCCCTGAGCGAGCATCCAACCTCTGAATCTAACACTGTCAGTTACATTGGGATCACCTCAATAAGCTCTCTATTTTGCTTGAGCTTCGTTTCATGTTTCATCCTCTTCCTCAAGTTATCCTCTGTTGAATATTTTAGACATTTCTGTAGATCTTTGGTGTTATAGGGTGATTCGAGATTTGAGGTTCACGTATATCATTCCTACAACCCCGAGGTACGTGGTTTTGGCCTTTCCATTGAAAGTCTTTGAGTAATATGTGAAATTTTTTCCAATACCCTTAAAAGGGGTATTGAGGAATTACCGTTTTACCCTTTCTATTTTCCTTCCATTCTTGTATGCATTCGTAGAGGTTGATTGGATGTGAATAGGGTTGATTGGTTTGTTCTGTTTAAGACTGTTGGTCCTGTTTTTCCTGTTAGGCCACCCTTCCTTGCATTTCCATGCCTAGTTGTAGGATGATGCGATAATTGTTGATTGGTATGTGTGACATGTTGTAGACTAATTATCCATGTAACTCTGTAGGATTGCTTTTCCTGTATTGCTTTTCTATGCTTGTTCTCTTTACACAGGGTCGTGAGAACCTGGTGTAGTAGACTATAAAGGTAATTGACTGAGTGAGATTCCTCAGAGAGTCATTGAGCACTTTAGGCTATAAGGGGAATTGACCGAGTTATCTTCCTCAGATAGTCATTGAGAACTTTAGGCTACTAGGGGAGTTGACTAAGTGAGTTTCCTCAGAGATTCTTGAATCACTTTGGGATATAAGGGGAATTGACTGAGTGAGCATTCTTATAGAGTATATGACCACTTGGGGCTATAAGGGGAATTTAATATGCAATCTTCCTCAGAGATTCCCTAACTAATTTGGACTATAATGGGAATTAACCATGTATGCTTCCATAGAGAGTCTTGAATCACTATTGAATAATAGGGGAGTTTACTGTGAGTGCTTCCTCAGAGAGACTTTATATATTATTATGACTGAACCAGAGGGGATTGGCTATGTGTACTTTCTAGAGGGTTACCTTGCTTGATTAGCTGCTTATTTGATATGTGGAACTATTTATTGTTGAGTACTTTCTTGTTTACTGCATCCTTACTTATTACCTATCATATATATTCACTGACTGTTAGGCACAGATATTTGGGTGGTTTCCTACAGGGATTTATTCTCACACCCTGCTTGGGTCATGCATTTGGGCCCAAACATATTATATTATTACAATTATAGATAAGGGCAAGTTCCCTTCTACTTTAGGTTCTTGATTTACTATAGAGCTGAAGAGAATGGGACCAAGCTATAGCTTGTGATGCTAAGGATTTGTTTACTTGCTTCTTTTGTATTTGGTTTAGTACTGTTGTATTCCAGCTTTGGGACTTGTTTGGATGCTTTCCTAGACATATGTATCATGCATCATTAATATATATATGTGTGTGTGTGTTCTCCAATTTATTATTCTCCAGTCATCCGTTGTTACTTTTTTATGGATTTTTACTGCTTCCACTATTGCTATTGTTTTTCTTCCGTTGTATTACTCTGCCCATGAGGGAATAGTTTCCCCACTATCAAACCTAGGTCCCTTGTTTCTAGTCATCATCCTCTGGAATTCGTGGAAATTCTCTTGAGGACATGTGACCAACCGGGTATAGGGCACCTCTGGGTGGATTCCGAAACTGGGACATTACCAATACTCTCAAACATCAGCCATTGAATCGTCCTAGAATGGTGTAGATCTATAAAAAGTTGAAAAACATTAAACCTTGAAAAAATCATGAGAGATGAGGAATCATGAAGAGAGGTTCTAGGGGAATTGAGATCTCAATTCTAGGAATCCAATGCACCCAGCAGTGTCCCCATCAGATGTCATATGAAGAATTGGGAGGGGTTTGATGTTTTTGGTCGTTCTATCGCTCTCCTATATAAACCGAGGGAAGAAGAAGTATGTTCTGGACATTAGATGTGACCCCACTCCAATTCATCAAATAAAATTAAATTTACAAGGCATTTTCATAAAATATACCCACCGTGTGTTAGCCTTAATCGTCCCCTACTTTAGGTGGTCTTCCATGTCACCTAGACGACCATGTACTCAGCCGTTACACAGCCAGTACATGATGTGTACTTCAAAATTTCTCAATTCTTCATTTTTTTCTCAAAAACTACCCGAGATAATGATTCATACATAAAATGAAGGTCCAAGTTCTTACAGTACACATATTCATTAATGTATTGTAATGGGTGTGCCTTTGTATCCCACCAATTAATTGGGTAATGTTTAGTATCATGATTCATCCTTTTGGTAAATTGTGTAAAATTGATTTATTTATAGGACTTTGTCTGCCATGTGATATAGTCGTAGCAGTTAGCACTGATTCATGTTTACGTCATGTTATATTTTACTCTCACATTCATATGATGTAATGATTAAATGATCCAATTTTATATATGTTATGATTCCTTATGTTTATTTATGTTCCATGCCTTTTCATGCTATCATGTTATGCATTCTATCTTTTTTTATCTTTTATTCCTCTTTTTATTCCCTTAATGGGATTTTTCTCTCATCCATGCATACATGTAATAACAAGTTTATCCTATGAAGTTGTAAGATCTAAATGTAACAAAAGATATCATTTTTTATATTATATAAAAGATGTTTTTATTTTGGTTTCATGATTTCTATTTATATACTAAATCTTACAAATACACTAGATCTTTATAATCCTTGGTTTCTATTTGGTTGTTAATTTTTCATAAAATCATGTTATAATATGTTTAAAAGTATATTGTCTCTATACAGGTTCTTCAATGAAACAAAATTTCGATTCACATTATACTTATAATAAAGAATATGTAATAGATAGATGTTGTTATGCTCATATTTTTTGGATGTGACAAAAACTTACATATTTTGGGTTTTTTTTAAAAAAACATTTTTTTACAATAAAAGGGAAATTTACTTATCAAGAAACACATAGAATCTCTAATGAGTAAATAACATCGATGAAAGACACCATTTATATATATATCAGTCACAAAAAGGTGTTATTAAACTTTAATTTAATAGAATAGGAAATTAGCATTTTTGTATTTTTAAAAAACAACTAATAAATGATATATTATAAATTATTTGTTGTATTTAGGAGTGAAAAAAAATTATATACATTTCATTAAACTATTTTTTTCACCCATATTATTACACAAAAAACTCCTCCTGTGAAAAAAATGATAAATTTTCTTTCAAACTTATGAGAATCTCATAATTGTATATATTTTTTAATATTTACGGTTAATAATTTTTTTAAAAAAAATTATTATTTTTAGGATAAATTTATCTTTGAAGCATATATAAAATGTTAATATAGTGTACATATTTGGATAATATCATTATAGAGGCTTAATATTTTGATGGTTTTTTTTCCTTTAATATTTTATTTTCCTTACATAAGATTTTAAAATTAAAAATGAAAATGAAAATTAATAATTATAAGGGGATATGATATAACTTATACAGAAGAAAAAAATTTCTTATTATATTAAGATAATTTTTAAATCAAATTATTAAAATAACTACACAACATATGATTTGTGCTTTAATTTTTTTTGTATGTCATTGAGATCCACTCATCTAACAAATTAAAATTCAAGTGTGATGGAAATTAGAAATGAAAATATATACACTAAAATCTAGAGTATATATTGCATTCATTTTTTCAATATTCTCATTCATATGATGAGTTTTTCCCCTATTTAAAATCTCTTTAAATTATTCTATCTAAATAATATTATAATACATTTTGTGAAGATCAATTTTTTCAATAAAAATTTGGTATTCATATTAGATGTAAGTTGAAGATTGAACTATGATCAATTATAAATAATGGGATGTTTAATGTTTCATAATGAAATATCATGACAATTATTATATTTATCTTACTAATAAGATAAATAAGATGAGTGTAGAAATTTATGTTCACCTGATATATAATTACTATGAGGATTTGAATTAAATTAAAGAAAGGGTGAAATAGACTCGATGTAGAAAAATTATATTATAGTAACCCAATATAATAGATATTTCATGACAGTCTAAAATGTTATAAATGATTTGGGAGATAGAAATTAATATTATCAAAAAACTATAAAATATAATTAAATATATATTTTTCATTTTATTTTTTCCTACAATAATTTCTCAAAATAGAAAGGGTTAATGTATGAAAAAAAAATATCTTGAATATTTAGTTTTATTAAAAAAAATTCAATAGGTGGTGTAAATTTTAGTTTTTGAAATAGTTTTTTATGTATATTGTTTCTCCAAATAAAGAGAAATAAATTCTATACCATGAATACTATAGGGATATTTGTTATTAATTTTAGTTATTCCTTTAAAATATTCATTTTTGTTATTTATTTTCTGAAACTATGGAGATTATCGAGATGATGAATAAATTTATTTATTAATTTTGAAAATAATAAAAATACATTTTATTCCTAATTAATACCACTTGTGTTATTGTTTACATTTTTTTGAATATATAGATTGAACATTTCTAGAAAAATATCATAAAAAATATATTTAACAAAAATTCGATGATCTAAAGTATCAAATTAAAATATATCCATTAAGATTTTAATAAATATATTGGTCTTGATTTATCCATTCATTAGATAAGGTAAATGTGATGTTCAATGATTCAAGAAGAAGATATTGATAATATATTTAAAACTAACTCCATGTTTTATAGAATTCGGTCAATAGAGTTTTTTAGGAAGATACCTATAAATAGAGCTACACAAGGAGAGTTAGAAGAAAACACATATGCGTGAATGAACATTTGGATCAATCATTCTAAAAGGTTTTTTTCATTTTAAATAATTGAAACCTATTTTCACTAAATTCTCTTCTAATTGGTATAATCATCTTAATTCTTAGTGTTTATATTGAAATATTTCATTTTAAGGATTTTATTGTAATTATACTATCAATATTTCATTGAAATTATTCTTCTTTGGAACATTAATTATCATGATCATTCAGGGATAACATAAAAGTGGATTTTTTTTGTCATATAGATCAAGGTTATTCATGTCTAGGAAGACAGAGCTCATGTATATCTTGCATGTGGAAGTGAGAAACTACCTACATGTGTAATTGAGGGATTCCAGTTATAGGTGTATATATCCTCAGGGATAAATAAAATAAAGGATAACTTAGGAAATGATTAATTTCACAAATACCATGGATCTGGTTAACACATCCATCATTCACAATAGTTTAAAAGTTGATATTTAATAATATCCTTTTAAAAGTGTATTTGGTTTTCTGAATATAAATCCCCATATTTTTTTTGTAAACTATTTTAATTGGGACAGTTAAAATACCAATCATTTAATTTCCACTATATTCATAGTATTTCATAGATGTTATAATTTTTTACTCATTCATAATTAATAATTAAAAAAATAATATATATAATAATTTTATATGATTATTTTTTTTCTTTCATAAACTAAAATCCACCACATCCCCCACTTTATATAATTTCATATCACACATCAGGACAACACATCGTTCTACATTCATGAAATGTAGGAATATGAATCTTCTCTAGTTCATGGTCAATATCTCATGAATGTTCCTAAAAATTAATTTTTCTATTTTTTATAAATTAGGAATATTGCATGTGTTCAAATTTCACATCATAACATAAGAGATTGGATTATTCATTATAAAATGGTTTTATAATAAACCTCCCATTTTAGTTAGTTCCCATTAGGACGATCATTGTGTTCCTTGTAAAAAACAATGTCAAAATGTTCCTCCAACATCCAACCATTTATATAAAGTCATAATACTTATTGTGAGTATCAAATATTAATAATCAAACTGTTAGAAAAAATGATACTAAAAATCTTTTCAATGTTGTCCAATATTTTTTTACCTTTATTAAACACATGAATTATAAGATTCATCACATATAATATTATTTTATCACTTTTTTTATTCATTTTATCCCTTAATTAATCAAAATAGTTTATAATGAGAATGTAAAATTACTAAATCATATCCCCAAGGAGGGTCAAACCCAGTGTGCAGTTAAGCCTCTTTATCATTAAACTAGTGAATATCGAGTTAATTCCCAATTATACTTTTCAAGGTTATTACCACTAGGTTTATAATTCCCAAATCCTATATGTTATTTGTTATATCTAGATAGGTATTTAATTTTTATAAAACTAAAAAATATCATATTTTCCAAATTGTTAAAATATTATCCAATATATATATATATATATATATATATTGTAGGATTTCACCAATTTTTTCTAATTAGTATCTTAAAAAATATCAAAATCTATTTTTTGTACTAGCTGAGCTGTCCATATATTATATAGAAAAATATAACATAATTTTAGATAAATATTAGAAACATATCATAATAATAAACACTCAAGGACCGTAAATGATTAGTCCATTTGGAGGATATATATAATCAAAAAAATTCATAAATGGTCTTCAATTTTCTCCCAAAAATTTCATCTCATATAGTACCATTCTTTGGCATACCACATTTAAAAATATCCTTCATAAAATAGGAAATATAAACATATAAATTGGTGGACATAGATTCTTAGTAAGACTATGGTTGTGGTAAATCATTTAATGATTATTAGTCAGCATAAGATATTTACAAGTGTAAAGGAGCATGTTCTTAACTTAAAAAATAATACCTAATCAGTTATGATCACAAATAATCAGTCATATAATATGTATTTTAGCCTAAAATAATACATTTGTATATTAGTTGATCTAAAATCATGAAACATGGATCATATCACGATTATGCATTATTGGAATGTGTCACAAGAATTAACACTGATAATGTATTCACCCGAAATTATTGAACCATTAAAATACATACTATGTTATATAACATGTGTCGCATGCTACAACTATTATAAAAAACATCAAATATTAAGAATTTATTATCAATAAAGGTATAATAAATACTAATATGGTAACACCCTAATATGTATTACCTTTACAAGGTAAAAAAATTATATGTGTTATTATTGAAAATATTATTTTAAATAAAATTCATTTTATTTATAATATATTTTTTAAAACAAATATTAATTTATATATTTTGAAATTTAAATTAAATAAAGTAAAATTTTTTTTCAAATCCATTACAACAAACTAATCATATTATGTTTTTTGATATTTTCCTGTAATATATAATTTTTAGGTGATAGTTACGAAAAATTGATTTTTCTAATACTACAATAATTACATGACATTGATATTTTATAAAAAAAACATGTATACATAATATATATTTATAATGTATAATAGATCATTTAATAATTCTATTTCAATTTATAAAACCCATGAATACAATTTTCGTATAACAAATAATATTTTATGAAATTATTTTTTGATCTATTACATTAATTAAATCTATGAAAGGGGAAAATATGGTTTTCAAATTATTTTAATTTAAAAAAATATATAATTTTAAAAACTGAAATTTTCTTAATATCATTAGAAACAATATCATTGGTATTTTTTTCATATATATAAAACACCCTTTTAAAAAAAATTAAAAATAAGTTGTCATGTGTTACCAGAACCAAAATTATGACTAATTTCCCTAAATATAAAAATATAATATTCTAAATTTATTCTCATATATTATATGGATTTTTACATATTATTTAATTTTTACCAATACAATTTCAGCTACAAAATTTTCAGTGTTAGGATTAATTCCAATTACTACGATAATGGTGAAATAATTATTTTAAAATTATTATTTTTTCAACGGTATTATACAGAATCAATTAAATAGAAATAATTTGTATAATTCATGTAATATTATGTATAAATACATGAATAAATATATTAACCCTTATTTAAAAGGATATCAATAAAAAAAATATTAATATTCCATACTCATTATAATGTTTTTTCTATTATAATATAATTCTTAATACGTTATCTTTTTTAATTTAAATGTTAATAGAAACATTAAGATCATAATATGAATAAATATAAATTTAATTTAATTTCATCACAATAAAAAATTTTAATATGGGTTATGTTATATGTTTAATAAAACAAAAAATTCATTTAGTTAAAAACTAGTTAACTAGTTTAAAAGTAAAATACTATATTGTAAAAACATAATGGTAAAACCCTATAACATTTTTAAAATATGTCTGAAATAAATGATGATTCATTGTATACCAAAAAATACCTAAAAACATTATTTTTAATCTCTGGATCCATTTACATTGAAATTGATTCCTCAAATTATTAAAATATAATAGTGAGTCATCTTCTTCTCTTATAAAGGGGGATCATCTACACATTATCAAGGATCCAAATCTCATTATAATTACTTCATAATAATCATAAATTATTCCTTATAAATATCACATACCCTCTAATATAAATGTATGCTATCACATTGTTATCTTATTCCCTTAAATATTAGTTGGAGTACAAAGAAAAAATCAGGTCTCCAACATAAGTATTGTCTCATTATTAATATTTTCTTCATAATCTTACTCCTCCAAATATAACGTAACCACAATAATATTATTAAATGTGTTTAATTTTTTTACTGAGATGTTTTTTAAATTAATTTTTTTACCCTTATTCGTTCATATCCATCCACTTATAATAACAAGGGAATGTAAGATGTTTATGTTTACACACTACCCCCTCAACAAAGAATATTTTTTTCCACTAGTATTTCATTATTTATCCCTAAATAATAAAAACCATTTCAGTATAAAAAAATAACCAAGTAATATTATCATTATTATTTCATAAGTATATTATACTAAAACAAACACTTCCTTAACTATACTCACTAATCAAGTTAACTAGTGTTAATTTATGGGTGGGTTTAACCATATATATGGATGATTATATATAAATATATTATAGATAAATATATATAATAAAATATAATACTACTATATGTTCATAGGAAAATAATTTTATTTTAATTTTTGTTTAATTTTCATATTTTTTTTTAATTTTTTTCTAATAAATCATCTCTAACCACCAAAATTATAGAAATTAAAGCATATCAATTTAGTTTTTTTAACATAACCCAAACACATATGGAATTACTTATGATCATTATATAAAAAATAATATATATATTACATAATATTAAATTATATACCCATTATTAACATGTTAAAGAAATATGGGTTATTGTATCAAATTTATTAATCATTCATAAGGTAATTAATGTTCTTAACACCTAATGATCATAATAAGCTATAAAATATTAATTTACTCATGATAAAAAATCAAATTAATTATTTTAAAATGGTATATGTATGATTATATTTATTTTATTCTTATTTTATTTTATTTATTTTTGTTTTAAATGATGTTGGAGATTGATCAAATATGCATGGAAATAAGGTAAGGGAATCATTGTCTCAAATTTAAATCAATTGAGACATGTTTAAGATATACACCATGTTTACTTTTTAATGTTATAAATGAATACCTATTTTTATTATATATTAATATATATTATATATCCTCATATTAGGTGATATATTTTATTTTATAATTGTATCATCCTTAGAATTAAAAATAATATCGCTACGATAGACTGTATAAAAGAAGCGCAATACAGAGCTTAAGCGACCCATGAAATATATGATTGTTATAACATATCCATTAAATTGGTAGGTATGAATATGATTAACTAAATTTTATATATATATATATATACATATCCTACTCATTAAATAATTATTGAAAAAATTGTAGTAAATAACCACTCAATTTTTAGTAATTACATTTTATTCCACAAGATTCCATTTTCTATAAAAAAAAATATAGGTTTTATGATATAATATTTAAATTAAATTATATTTATTTCATAAAATGTATTTTATAAAATTAAAATAATTTGTAAAGTAAAATTATCATAATTTACTAAAGGTGAAATTTTTTTATTTTTCAAAAAATATTTATTTTTCACTAAATTGAGATAATTACGATTTTTCTAAAACTTTCTTATCATTTCAATAAATTATTTAATATAAAATCAGAATTATTTATTTAATTATATTTAATTTACAATAAGAATTATTTTTTATATAATTTAATTAATTTAATTTTAATCATATTAATACATGATTTTAGAAGCAGTATATTTTTTGAATTTAATACATGTTTTTTCTGAAAAATATTTTAAATTCAATAATGTTTCTACATTATAATTAATTAAAATAATAAATATTTAGGAATTATTTAAATTAAATTTATAAATTATATATTTATAAAAATTAATTGAAAATTATATAATACTTTTTAACTATCATAGAGTTGATAGAAGATCATCTTCTGATAGAAAAATACATTTCCTGAAAACTTGTTTTTTTATCACGTCTCTATTTTTTATTTTAAAGTAAATTATACAAATAATGAAATCTTAATATAGTAAAATGGATTCCGTATATTTAATAATAATAATAATATATAATCTATTAATTTCAACTATATTTTTGGTCAAAAGGAAGAGTTAAAACATTACAAAATATTTTTCCTCGGTTAAAATGAAAATGGGTTTAAGGGTGATAAAAAAAATATCTCAGTAAAAATTACCCAAAAATTTAATCAATTACATTTTATGTATAGATTTATACCTTATATAATCTAAGTTTTTATAATGGTCCATTTGAGGGTCTTATTTCATGTGTTAAACCTGGGAGTAATGTTTTCTTTTCTATAATTCCAAGGGTGTCCTCTCACCTCATATAAAAGGCCAACCCCAGTCCTCTCCATATCAAACATACAATACCATTAGTTTTGACCTCTTACTTCCCCAATACATTAATTACATACATAAAAATGTTCTATAGTACATATTTTTATCATAAATTCTATATCAGAACGATTTTTGGTATAATCATGCAGGGTTGGTCCAAAGAAGTGGTCCAGTTCTTAAGTGTGCATTTCTGTTTTGATTCTTCTTCCAAATCCATAAATATTATTCAAACATAAATATATATATACATAATTATATCATATATATATATATATAATATGTGAATTTTATCATCTATATCAATTTCTTCTTCCATTAAATGGAAAATGAAACCATTATTCTTGTGTTTGATCGATTACAGTCTCGCGAACTACTGTAATTTGATTTCCTTCATCACCACTCACGTATTCTTTTAATGAAGTAATTAATTTCATATATTATATTAATGAAGTATTTATTATTAGTAAAATATAAAATATCATATATTTTCTTACCATTATATTCATTGAATGAAAATAACATAGTTCATGTGTATGGGTGGACTACCGCCTCTACGAAGCCATAAGAATTTTTTATCATCACCACATCACATTGATGATATTTATTAAATTTATTTTTTTTAATATAATATTTTGGATAATATGATAATTATTTAAATATAAAATAATACTTATCTTCTTTCTATAATGATCCTTGAAAAGTTGAAATTTTTCTCATGCATATGTACGACCAACTGCATGTGTGATTGTAATGCAGTTCATATTTCATAACAATTATTCTTGGTTAGTTTTAAAATTATAATTAAAGTATAAATTTTATAAATATTTCATGGATTTTCATTTTTGTATAATTTAATAATGATCCTATTTATCATGATCAACACATCGATATTGTCTTCAAAATATGGATCTAATGTCATAAAAACACAACACATGTACATTTATAAATAAATATTTCAATATTTCAATAAAATAATTTAAATTAATGATATAATTATAATAATTAAAACATTTAAATGTTTATTCATAAATTAAATAATTTATGTGTTCCTATTATAAGGATGTTAAATAGCGTACAATGAAATTTTGAACTTGAGGTTAGGGTTTCTCATCTCACATTTATTTTTGTGAGATAAATGTAATATTAACCACTTATTTCTATAATGTTGTGAATATACAACCCCTTCTTATGTTATAACTTAATTAATTGTTTTCTATGTTTCATTATAGATTTTTTTATTATTATGGATCTGAATTGAATGTTACTAAGTTTGAAAGTTTTCTAAATCAATTCCCTTGTGTTGGGTTACAACTCATCCTAATTGACTATGTTATGAAATGATTATGTTTTAGTTGACCTATAATTTTTTTACTCATAAATATATCTTATTTTGTGGATTTTATTTACAAATAATATCTATATCGATTAACTCACAATTCAATGATATATTTTTTATTTTCATTTATCTCAAATTACATTTATTGGGGAAATACATTAGATGGTATGCTCTTGTATTCTTTTATGAGGTTAATATGTGAACCATACGAATGTAACATCATGAATATAAATATTTTTTTTATATTTAATATTTAATTTTGTTTAATTATTTCTTGGGGATTATGATTGAATAGTCACTAATATGGAAATTTCATTTTGTTACAATCTCCCTTCTATTTTAGATAAATGTTTTTTTGAAAGTTTTTCTAGATGAAATAATCTTATATTATTTTCATTAAAAATATATTTATTCTTAAAATATATTTTTTTAATGGGGTAAAAATTCTTAATTCCTATTATTAAATTGATTAATAATTAAAATCAAGAAAAAAAATTTAAGATAAATTAGATATTTTATCTTATTTATATTTGAAATATTTATCTTCCAAGTATATTTTTTATAAAATTTAATCAAAAATGTTTATTCATAAATATAAAATATTTCCTAAATATATTTTACATGATCATATTAGTTATTTTAGAATTTTTTTTAAATCTTAATTTATAAAAAAATTCCATGTGGGTATCACATTACTATAATAAAAAAATGAAATGAATTTTTATTTGAACATTTAAAACATCAATGGATTTTACCACCAAAATTTCCATTAAATTCCTTTGATAAACCTTTATATATTTCCAAGGATACATTCCAATGAATTTATTTTCACGATTTTTTTAATATTTTGTTTTTAAAAGTGATTTCCAATGTCAAAATGATATTTTCCTCAGGAATATTTTAAAGAACTATTATTAGTATTTATATTCATCAACCTCAACAACCCACACTGTTATATATTCTCCATAAGGGATATTTTTTAATGATACCTCACTTGTTATTCCAATATATGGATTATAATATTTATATGGATGTAGATTATTTTTAATTGATGAATCAAAAATTGAATGAGAAATTATTATTATTTTTATTGTTAAGAGTGAAAGAATATATATATTTTATTCAAAAATTATACATGAACATTAATATTGATCACGTCTGGACCAAATATAGATTAGGTAAATCTCATTATATATTATATGATGGGATCACCATAACAGTATGGGTTGAGAAAGATATATCTTATATGATGGGTGCACCAATAAATCATTGGGTGATCCTGATATATCCTATTCAACTTGTGAACCCACGATTTTCTCCAATGTGTTTAGTAATGATTATGTTCTCTATAGAATTATTTTCGGAGTCGTCTATAGGGTTATTCCAATTTTTAAGGATTCTATAAGAGTTCCAAAAACCTAATTTTCTAAGATACTAACATCTTTTTATTATCATTTCTATGGATTATAAATGTTAACATGGATCAATATTGACCACACAAGGATCAGGATTATTGATTATTGTTACTCATTCATTTTTTTAAATATTTATGACATGTTTTATGATTGATAACTTATGTATTTATGGTTATTATTTCTCTTATTTATGCTCATGTACTTTTATTATGTCATCATACCATTATTCTCGTCTTCCTCTCACATATATGTCATTCAATTTTTAGTGATTATTTTTACTCTATCAAATAATTTTATCTCACTTATTTTGATTTCATTTCCCCAAGACAATAATAATGATGTTAAATGAATTATGTCTAGAATGGTATTATATGGATGATAGCATTGAACTAATATAGAATATGACATTATGAGTATAGTGGAAAAAATACTCTCTTTAAGTCAATTCTATTGTTTATGTAAGTGTTCTTTTTTACTTATATAAACCATACAACATACATGTGTATTGTGTATGTATATGATTCAGTTTTTTATTTTGTTATATTTTTTTAGATTTAAAATGGAATAATGATTATCTATATCAAGATATAATTGTAATGATTAATTTTGTAGCACCAGATATGGGAATCTGTGTTCATGGATGTTATAGTTGGTATTAAGAAGGTTTTTTTTACATTATATATTATTATGTATTATTGGATTTTTCATTAAGAGTTTTTAAAAACATCAATTTTTTATGGGATTAGTGTTGATTATATTTTCAATTTCTCAAACACCCCTTTGGAGGTTTTAATTGATGATATTGAAAAGTTATTAAAGATATTTGGGTGATGTTTATTGGTAAAAAGTATACGTAAAGCTTTGGATCAGCTTGAAGTATGTTATTAAATTTTGTGAAAATAAGTTTTAATTTATTGATAACAATTATGATTTATATAATCAATTATGTTGAGATAAATATGGGAACACATATTTTATCTTACAGATAATAATGGGGTTGAAATGAGACATGGTGGAAAAGTGATTAATATTATTTTGGATGAAAATGGAAATTTTTTAATGTACTCTAAAATAAATGTAATAAAAATTTAAGTTCATAACATATTTAATTATTATATTATTATGTGTATTTGTTATATAGTGTTATTTAGGTAATATCCCATGTTTGAAGAAAGAAACACTATGTTTGATAGTATACATATTTTTCCACATTGAGCTTAAACAAACATATAAATATTATTATTTAAATGTTAGCATTATAACCTAGCCACTAGAATGGAAGGAATGAACATTAGAATTTTAATTATAAATATATGGTTTATAAATGTTTATATAGTAATTCATTATTACCAAATTAATTATAAAAATAAATAAAACCCAATTGAATTTAAAGGATGATTATTTATAAAAAATTATTTTAATGAAAATAATTGTTTTTTTAATAATAAATAACTCTTTTTGGATTATATAAATAATATATATATATATATATATTATTCAAATTAGTTATTATAATTCAATTTATGTGTTTCTAGATATTATATAATAAAAAATTCAATTTTATGTATAAAATATTTATTTTTCAAACAAGGTGTATTTTCCGCTATTTAATGACAAACCCATTTTAAATAAAAATTTTGACACATTTATAAGATATGTAAGACATAATTAACTATTTATTTGGAATCAGGATATAAAATTTTATTTTGGAAATACTTTTAGTATTTTTTGGATAATATTCATTTTAATGAATAGTGAAAATAATGCATTTTAATTCAAAAAATATTTTTCAACTGGTTAATTTATATATTTTTATTGTCATTTGAATTGTTTTTTGACTATTATTATAACACTATTTTTATCATTTAATCCAATTTAGGTAATTCTAATCATTTTTAAATTAAAATTATATATAATCACATTTCATCCTTTTGAAGTACTCACTTTAAAACCACACTTCTCTATTTTTTATATAGATTTAATTTTAAATATCATTATTCAAATTTTTCGAATTGAATTGGGTAATTTTGATTCCATAATTGTATTAATAGGGTTTATATTAGATTTTATGTTATATTTCAATTTTTGGTATAAAAAATTTTTCATGGTAAAAATAATTATCATTGTATAGGTAAAAAATGAACCATGTTTAGGTTAAAAGGGTAAACACATTAAATACCTAAAAAAATACTTAAAGGTTTTTTGGGGATTTTCTAGACCCTAAAATTAATAAAAAACATTAATGTAATGTATAATTCATTTACATTAATTTCACCTCAATGTGGTTAGTATTAGATATAAAAAATCAATAATTTATTCACTTGAACCTACCTCTCGTCATGTATAAATTCCACCATAACCTTCCAATTTTGGATCCAAAAAAAATTAGCCCTTAAAAAATCTTCCCAAACCTCCCTTCCTAACTATCCCAATGTAACAGTGATTTTGGTCTCACCAAATGACAAAATCCATGGTCCTCAAGGGCCCTTCATTGATGATATATTCAAAAGTAAAATTTCTCACAGTTCCTCTCTTAATTGCATTTATTTTTATACATTATTCTCACCACCATCATCCATAAATTCATGTTAAATCCAGATTAATGTATATAATAGATTCATTTCTGTAATGGAATATATCTTATCCATTTAATTTCTCACCTCCTCTTATTCCAATAAACGAAAATTCTTTCCAAGTTATGCCGGTTAATCGACTCCGTGAATAATGTTATTGTTCTTTTTCAATATCACCTTCATGGATGGTCCTAAAACAATTTGTTTGGTAAAATAAAATTTTAATATTTTTATTATAATCTATTGAATATTCTATAAATTCTTTATTAAACACACCTTATTTCTTTCCATATTGTGTTTATATGATAACTTTGTTCTTGAACATGTATACTATCGCCTCCTCAATATGTTATGATTCATTCATACATCACATAAAATGTATTAATTATTTTTACTAAAAATATATGATATTAGTGAAATAATAATTCTACTCTAATGATATTATATATATATATATATATCATTTATTATATATATTTCGTTTATTTTCATTCATTAATACGACCGGAGAAATGAAAATAGTGTTCAAGTGTACATACAACATACCATCTCCATGAAGTGGGTTTTTAGGATTTTTTAAGATTACTATAAATAATAAAATAATTAATGTATAATATATTTAAATGATTTTTTGTATTATATATATGATTAACTTATGACCACATGGAATATGGGCATCTTATCAAGTTTATTTTCAACTAATGTACTGACTTTCAACAAAATATCCTATAAGAACATAAACAATTATGTTATTGTTATAACATGTTAATTACATATATAAAATTAATAATAAAAATAAAAAGTATATGATGAAATTATAAATTAACCTATGTTTATTATTTATTAAGAATAAGGAATATATGGGACGAGTCGGACTTGAGATGAGGGAACTTCTTAACCCAATTTGCATTCTTTGGTATAAACATTAACTTATTGAGTATTTTGTTCTGTGATTAAGTGAGAAATAAATTTTTAATATATTATATTTAATATATAATTTATATAAATTGATTTATAGAGAATACACATAATCTATCTATTTGATTAACAAAATTTTCTTTGTATGGGAAAAATTAACTAAAATATCATTTTAAATGTTTTAATGATTTATTATTTTAAATATTTCCCATTAATATTAGTGAATTCAAAATGGTTTAAAGGATATTTATATATTGAAATAAATGTTTTAAAATGTTAATTAATTTAATAAATTTCAATTTGGTAATGGAAACATTGATACAAATATATTATTTTTAATTATGTTAATGGTGTTTTAAAAATGGAGTAATCACTTCAATAACATGGAAAGTATTTTTAACTAATATTAAATGAATTTAATTTCTTAGTTTTTTGTCATTATTATATATTGATGTTTAATTTAATAGTTTACCATTTAATTTTAAATTAATTTGTTTCCATTTATGAGTGCGCGGAATATAAAGATGAAATGTGACTTCAAAGTTGAAATGTTATTTTTCCTTCAAGAATTTTTTATTTGTTATGATTATATTATGATTTTTGGAAGTTATTTATGTATATATGTGGGTCAATGATATACTGAGGGAGTTTACCCAATGATATCACACTAACTAATTTGGTAATGATATAGTGTTAAATGATAAGTTTTAACCTAAAGAGGTTTAAGGAATATACAATGATGTGTATTCCATATGTAACCATGAAGGTTACTCCCTTAGTAACTATGATTGCTAAAAATTGTGTATAATATAGATGAAAAAAATTATTTTTATTATTTATTATTTCAATGTTTTCTTAACAAAATTATTGTTACTTGATGAGGTATGATGAGGATTTTAGGTTTTATTGGTGAAAAATATGATTTCTATGAAATTTATTTGAGAGATTAAAATATTAACGGACTAACAGTTCCATTCCTTATTTAATATCCCTTACTGATCTTTTTTCTCATCCCATTTTTTTCAAATGTTTTCCATAGGGTATAATTATGGGTAAGGGAACGGAATAATTCATGATGAATGTTATGATGTTTTTTTATTAAGGAATTGAATTTGTGTTTTATTATAAAATGTTTTAAATTATGAAAAAAAACATTATTGCGTAGAAGTATCTACTCTATAATAGTTTGGATCTGATGTAATATTTATAGAATTATTCCGTAAAACTATAATGGTGAAAATAACCTCCTTTTTAAGGAGTTTAAATTCTTAAATTAACTCAATATTATGTAATTTTTATAGATGGGGCCTAAAAGTTGGTATATGAGGTCGATTTAGATAACATTAGAGATTGTTGTGTTATTTTAGAATAATTGACATGTTTTATGTAAACACAATGGTTAAAATATTAATTTGACTCATAATTATTTTATATAACCTTAATGGGTTTCGGATAAAATAAATTAGGAAATATTAGTGCTTATCTTCTACATATGATATTATATGATGATTTTATTGATTCACTCACACAAACCATTTTTTATTAAATGGATGAATCTAGGAGGAACCAAAGTAATAATGGATATGATGCAAAATGTGGTTGTTCAAGGAATAATAAACTAAATTAAATGGAAGCTATAATGAAAACTCTCTAGGTTATTATAAACCAACTATAATAATTAATGGTTAACCACTTGATCCATTGTGTTGTTTCTAATGTATCAGTTATGAGAGAAATGAATCCATGTGGAAGTGAATATAATGATTATAATGGTATGTATATTAAATGTAACGTGTGTCAAGTATGGGGATTTAAATTCCTGGGATAATGTTTTAATGGGTGATGAAGATGTTATATTTTTCGTAATAGAGGTCATTATGAAATAAAATCCCCAGGAAAATGAAGCATTGAGTATACTCAATGAAAGGAAAATAAATTATTTAAGAGTGATCAATTTAATTTTTTTAATGTGGGGAATATTTTCATTATGAAAATAGATGTCCGACAAAGAAGGCATAGGAATGGGATCACCCAGATTATACAAATATATGAATATAAATATCTAATTTCATTCAAATTGATAATGAGGAAACTGCAAATGATATATGATTTTTAGGGATTATTTCTTGGATCATTTTTTGAAATTATTGATGCTTAAGACATTGTTAATTACCCTTATTATAGGAATCTGATGGAAAATCATAGTTAGGTTATCATGAAGAATGATGAATAATTATGAAGTCAATATATATGTGATTCATGAGTAATGTAGCATGATGAAATAATTAAAATTATTAATACTATTTTGATGATAGGGGTAATTTGGAAGACTTTTTCATAGTTTGTGATATATGTAACAATTATGTTGGATATTAGAAAATTTTATTAGAGTAAGAAAAATATTTTCTTTTATTGAAATGATTTTAATGCAATGGATAACCTTTGTGATTTATAAGATCTTTTTTTAGCTGATTGTTGTTTATTACTTTTTGGGGTAAATAAAGACATGCATAAGACAATATATGAGGTTAGACATGTTACTTTATCTCAAATTTCAGATGTTATAAGAATTAGAAAAAGGAAAAATTGCCTGATGGGTGACAACCCTCCACATTGGATAGGGCTACAAGAATCGAAACCAAATCGAATGGTGATAAAGGCGCATCGCCTACCATAGGCTTACATGATGTCCAAGGTTAGAATGACTTCATTACATTTACTTAGATGATTTTATGGAAGAAAAATAATTTTATTTTTGGAACCCATGATTTATTGAATAGGTATTCTTAGAAATGGAAAATGATATAGTGATTAATTATATAATTAAATTTTGGGAGATATTAACAATTTGGGGAATCATATGTGATCTAAGAAAGTAGAATAATAAAAAAATTAATTTAAGGAGATATTTTTTTTTATTATGTAATAATATATTTTTTTATGGGATTATGGTGATTCAGGTTATTTATGTAAACGATTAACTTATCTTGGAGAGTATTTTATTTTGGAAATTACATTTTTGGTTTGATACATTATGAGTGATCGACATTATTTGGAGATAAATGTTAAAATTTATCTTGTAAGACTATGTAATAAAATTATTCTATGTTTTGGGATTCAAACATAGTTTTAATTATTTGTTAGGGAAATTAATGATTGGAGTTTGTTAAATGGTCAATGTTTATCTTTTTTTATTACAGTTGAATTTTGGATGGTAAAAGTATTTTTTCATCATCCGTTAGTTTATTCATTTTTTATAATTATTTTATATTGTACTTAGCATTTTTTGGTTGATTTATAAATACATGATATACATACAGTTCATCTTTTGTGGATTATGTGATTACTTATTAGTTTATACCAATGATTCAATTATTAAAAGTTAATCTCGAATTGTAATCTTTTGGAGAAAAAGATGATTTTATAGTGGAAATTTTTTAAATTATGAAACTATAAATTAAAAGTAAGTGTAAATCATTTTTAACATTGTCTTGTTAGTAATTGAATTCCTTAATTTTATGAAAATGATCATAATATAAAAATTTGATTTATTTATATAACGGGAAATCAGCCTCCTTTTAACCAATTACAGAATTATGGTTTTTTGATTGTTAATTTTCTCATGAAAATGATTTCTATCACTCTCCATCAGAACAATATGGTTAGTTTTCACTTCCTAATCCTTTTATTCCTACATGGAACCTAAGTATTTTTTATCTTAGGTGATCTTTGTAATACTCTTTCTATCTATTAAAGTGGTACTTTTATAAATACTTTTTATGATGTGGGATTTCAATAAAGGTATTTTGAAAAGTCAAACCTAAGTTACCAACCCCAAATTCATATTATGAGGACACAATTCCCAAAATTGGGGAGAATGTAACATCTTGAGTTTTAAGAATTAAACACGATGTTCAATATTATACATGATACGCCACATTGAGCTTAAAGGAACAAAAATATATTATTATTTAAATTTTACCATTATAAACTAGCTGCTAAAACGGTTGGAATAAATGGTATTAATTTAATTGTGAAAATAGGGTTTACACAAATTAATATAATTATTCATTGGTTATCAAATTAATTATAAATGGAATTAAAACCCTATGGAATATTAAGGTTTTTTTATAAAAAAACTAATTAAATGAGAATAAATTTTTTTATAAAATAATAAATCACTATTGTTTGATAATATTAATAATATATATATAATATTCAATTTAATGTTTATAATTCAATTTCACTGTTTCACGACATTACATAAGAATAAATTCATTTTGTGAATAAAAGAAGTATTTTATGAAAAATGAATGTTTCTGACATTTTGATGTACAAAACATTTTAAATATAGTTTTTGATAAATTTATAAGTTTTGTATTAAAAAATAAACTTTTTCTTTGGAATTTGGACTTCAAAATTTACTTTTAACAAATTTTAGGTATTTTTCTAAAAATATACATTTTTTATGAAAAGTGAAACATACTGAATTTTAATTCAAAATAACTATTTTGTCTTATTTATTTATATAGTTGTATTGTCATTTTAATTTTATTTACACTTTAATTAGACTATGTTTTATCATTAAATCATGTTTTGTCTATTGGAGTCAATTTTAAATTGAAATTAGAAATAAAACATTTCAAACTTTTGAATGTTTCACTTTAAAACCCTACTTTTATGATTTGTGGGTGGAATTAATTTTAAATATAATTATTCAAATTTTTTCAATTTAATTATGAAAGTAGATTCCATATTACGAGTCCTAAGTTCCAAATTATTTTGTAAGGTCATTTATATTTTTTTCATAAAAAAGAAACCATGGTAAAAAAATTATTTACTGGGGTATAGGTAAAAAATTAAACAAATTAAAATTAAATGGGTCAAGGATTAAACTACCTAAAAATAAGACATTTAAAGGATTGTTTAGGTGTTCCTAAAACCGAAACAGACTAAAAATTCAATTTAATTTCTAATTCTTTGAAATTAATTCATCAACAATGTTGTTATCATTAAAGATAAAATAATCAATAATTTAATCACATGAACCCACCTCTCTTGAAGTATAAATAAAATGCATCACCTACCAATTTCAACCCAAAAGACCTATAGCTCTTAAAATCTAATCCCAAATCTCTCTTCCTCACTTTACCCACATCGAAGATATTTTTTCCCATATAAATACAAAATCCAAGGTATTTAATGTTCTTTCCAGGAGGTGATATTCAAGAGGTAATTTTCTCAAACAATAGCTGTTAATTTCATTTCTTTTTCTATAATCTACTCAACAATTTCATAACTCAGTGAATTATAAATAAATAATAATTTATATAATTTTGTTTTGTGATTATAATGGAATATATCATATACACTTCATTTCTCACATCCTCTTATTCAATGAAAGGATGTTTTTTCCAATTTATGTCGGTTTATCACCTTCATGAATAATATCATTGTTCATTTTCCATTACCACCTTCTTGGAGAGTCATAAAACTATTTTTTTGTGTAATAATATTTGAGTATGTTTATTATAACCTATTTAATATTATTGATATTTTATATTATCAATACCTTTATGCTTTCCAAATTTTGGTTTTACGATAACTTTGTTTGGGGACTCATGGACTTCCGCCTCACCAAAATGATGTGATTCATTCATAAATCACATGGAATTTATTAAGGATTTTTCTTATTAACCTATGTTTATTATTCAGGAAGAATACGGAACATACAAGACTAATCATACTAGAGGTAAGGGAACATCTTATCACAATTTCCATTATTTGGGTTAAACTTCTAATTCTTGATTAGGTCATTCTATGATTATATGGAAAATGAAATTTTTATTTATTATCATAAATTTATACTTTATTTATGCGCATTTATTGTGAATAAACATAACTAACCTTTTTTAATAAAATAACTATCATTGTAAGGGACTCTTTAACTAAAACATCATTTTAAATGTTATAATGATTTATTATTGTAAATATTTTTAATTATAGTACATGTTGTCAAAATGTATTGATGGATATATTTATATTGAAATGAATGTTTAAAATTTTTAATACCATTCAAATGCTTCAATGTGGAATGTTACACTTTGAATCAAAAATCTTCTTTATAAATGTTTTAATTATGTTCTAAAAATGGATTGATTGCATCAATTACATGCATAGTATTTCATAATATATATACCTTGAATGGAATTTCTCTCTTTCATTTTACTATTATATATTTATTTTTACTATAAATTTTAACCATTTTATATAAAAACATGTTGTTTCTATTTATGAGTGCGTGGATTGTAAAAATGAAATGTGATTTCAAAGTGGAAATGTTATTTTTTCCATTAATATTATTTTATGTGTGATGATTCTTTTATAGTTCTTGGAAATATTTTTTGTGTATGTTTGGTTCCTTGATAAACTGGGGGAGGGTAATCGTGTGATTTCTCTCCAATGAATTGAATAATGAGATAGAATTAAATGATAAATTTTCTCCAATGATATTTGTGGAATATATTGTGATGGGTATTACAAACGTAATTGTGAAGGTTATTCTATATATAGGTGTGAAAGCTAAATGTAAGTATGATATGGGTGAAAAAATTTACATTTATGATTTATAATTTCTATTTTTTTATAATAATCTTATGAATTCATTATTTAAGCTGTATTGTTTATGTTTTAGAGGTGAAAATTATGCTTTTTTGTGTAAATGGTTTCATGTATTTAAAATATTAATGGAATATTAGTTTCATTACTTATTTTATATCCCTTAATGAAATTTTTATTCTGATTCCATGTTATAGAAATATTTTCCACAGGGTAAAAGGATGGGTAAGAGAAATGGAGAAGTCAGTATAATGGTTATGAATTTTTTATCAAGGAAAATAATTCATGTTTAATTTTAAAATGTTTTAAATTATGAAAAATATGGATAGTGAGTATAATTGTATACTATGTAATATTTGAGTTCTAATTTAATAGTTAGAGACAAATATTATAAAACTCTAAACATGAAATGATCTTTATTTTAAAAGAGATAAAATTGTTGACATAACTCAATATTATGAAACATTTAAGGGTGTGGCCTTTAAATTTATTTATGGAATGATTTAGTTTTATCTTTGGGTTTTACAGTTTAATTGAATTGATAAATGTTGTATTTCACATTAAGAGGGTTTATTAATCTTTAGAATTATCATATTCTATTCTAAAAAATATGGTTATGTTTATTTTATAATTATAAGAGGAAGTTATTTTGACTTTTTTTAATTATTTAATCTATTTGAAGTGGTTTTTAGTGTTTCATGTATAATAATTATTCATCAAGATTACTAACATTTATGAGAAAAATATTATATTTTTTATTAATTTGAATAAAGGAATAAATTACACATATAATGTCTGTATATTCTCGTATATTATTATTATATATGGAAATGTATTTCCTTTCCTATGTGAAATGTTTATTTAAAAGAAAAATTATTTTATACCCACCATTTCGGATTAAATCCATGATCTTTGCACCCCTATTTGGTTTATAGTTTTGGGGTAGTTAACTTTCTCATGAACATTTAATTTCTTATGATCAATTATATAAATCACTCTTAGTCATTATTTAGGAATGAAACTTTTTTAAATGTTAATATCCTCAATTTTAACTAATGTTCTCTGATTTGGAATCCTAGCTATGTTTCATTCTTGTTTACATTCATATTTTATTTTCCATCTATTAAAAAGGGGGTTTTATTAACCCCTTTTACATTATTAGATTTCAAGAAATTAATTTTCAAATTTCAACCCTTTAATTATCTAGATCAATTTTAATTTTATAATAAAATAATTATTAAATTTTGGGTGTGGGTATATAACAACATGTTATTTTAAAAGGACGTTATATCTGATAGCATATATGATATTCAATATCGACCTTAAAAGACTCACGAAAAATATGAAAGTTATATCCTAACCAAAAAATTGGATGGTTTGAATGGTACTAACAAAATTATGAAATATATATTTATAAATTCCCAACCAAATATATGTTTATTGATAAATTATTAGTAAATAACCTCTAAAGTGTTTGTAGTGTTATTTTATTTCTCAATAAACATATTTTAAAAAAAATTATTTCTTTTGGAATGAATAAATTATAATTAATTTTTAGAGATTTTATAAATTATATTGGATTAAATTAAATTAATTTGAGAAATCCTCATATCAATATTGAATTATCTGGAAATTTAGTGATTTTTTTTTAAAATATTTATTTTTTTAGTGAATTATGAAAAATATTGATTATTATAAAACTTCTTTTTTCCTATAATTAATTAATTTAAATAATAATAATAACTATTATTTTAATTTTAAATAAATTAATATAATTATTAGTTAATTATATTTGATAAATTTTATTTAATTTTAATCATCATTACACTATATTTTAGTATATGTTTATTTTGGGATAAAAAGCATGTTCTCAAAATAAGTTTTAATATGCATATTGTTAATCCTTTTTAATTAACTAAAATTACCCCTAATTTAGAATTTTAAAAATTATATGTTTATATAATATATCAGTAAATATTAATTTAAATTTAGTTAATAATTATTATAGGTCATATATTTAATATATCATTCTCTTAACATTGAATAATACATTTCATAAAAAAATATTTATATAGTTTTATTTGTGGGTTTTATTTTTAATTAAATTAATAAAATTTTGTGAATTGTGTTTAGTAAATTGGATTAAATTTTTGAAATGATATAAATTTATATTATATAACACGTTAGTCATAATTTTTGTGCATATTTAATATTGAAAAGTGAAAAAAAACAACTACTGCAATAAAAGATAAAATAGGATTACCGGGAGTTAAACTAAAAATTAACGTATTAAAATGATCTATATACATGTCTAAATTATATTAATACTTCATACTACAACCTAAAATCATATAATTATAAATATGGGTCCATTTTTATCATTCTGGATATTCTTAAATGTTGGTATTTCATTTTCTTTTCAAGAATAGAAAGTGTACCCTCACCCCCACTAATAAATGGGCCCCACATATTCCCTTTAATTCACATATCCAAATTATTTTGTTCCATCCAATAAATACTTATATACATTACCTAATTCCCTCCCCATTTTATAATGGGTTTTCAATGATTGTTAACCCACTCCTTGAAGGATTTTTGTATAATCCTATAGAGGTGGTCTGAAAAATAAGTAATGTTCTTAATTGAGAATTTGTGTTTTTTTCATCCCCTTAATTAAAATAATATTTAAAAATGATTATTTAATAACATAACTAGATAATATATAATTATATTTTATTATTTTATATTATTAACCTAAAACCATATGCTCATCCATCAAATGAGAAATGAAACAATAGTTCAAGTGTATGATAGACCATTGTCTGGTGAATCGATGTAATTAATTTTCTATCACCACATCTCACAAATATTTATAATTATTGGATTGATGATTTGTATAGTATTTTGAAAATATTTTTCTTTTTTAATGGATACTTTTTTATATATTTTCTTTCCATTTCATGACTTGAAAAACATAATGTCATTCATGTGAACGTGTGGAAACCCTCTTCCACGAAGCGATAACATTTTATTTTCATCACCAAATCACATGTATGATATTTTTAAATATATTTAAACAATTAATATCATATTTATAATATTATTCTCATCGTTAATGATAAAATAATTCTTACATTTTATCTATAATGATCTTTGAAAATTGGGAATGTTATTCATGTATATGTATGACATGTCATCTCTATAATTGTAATACAGATCATTTTTCATAACTGTTATAGATAGTTTTGTTTAAAATAATAATTTTAGAAAAACATTTATAAGTATTTCCTGATTATTATTCAATGTATGATGTAATAATGACCCTTTGACCCTTTTCAACATATTAAATCTGTTTTAGAAATTTGAATAGAGTGTCATCAAAACACATGATGTTGTATTAATTGGATAAATATTAATATATATCATTGAAATAAAGAAAATAAATTATTTATATATAAGGTATTAAACATATATAAGGTTCATGATAAGTTATATAATCGTATTATACAGAAGTTATAGGACATAAGGGTAATTTCTAGAGTTGAGGTAATGGTTTCTCATCTCACATTTAATTTTGGAAGACATGTGTAATATTCACCCCTTATTAATATTTTATGGAATATATAATACCTATTAATTTTGTTATATCATGAATAATAAATTATTTATGGTATTATATGTCTAAAATTTAATTATTTCATCAATGGGTATTTGAATTGGAAGCTACTAAGTGGTAAATAGTTTCATAACTCAATTTCCTTTTCTTAAGTTACAAATCCTATTTATTAACAACATTATAACATGATTACATGTGCATTGTTCTCTATCATCGTATTATTATATATTACCACTTTTAATTGTAAATTTTAATTTAATACACCTAGTAACTCAATTTTTTAACTCTAAATTCAATAATATGTTCTTTTCATGTGTTTCTTTTCTAATAATCCCTTTTATTGGGATATATGTTTGATGATATGGTCATCTTGTCTTTTATGAGGTCTGTATAAAGACCAATATACATGTAATATCGTGAATCTCAATATGGTTTTTATATTTAATGTTTAATTTGAAAGTATTGTTTTAGGGGGATTATGATTAAAAATATTCCAATGTGGAAATTGATTTATGATATATTCTTCTATATTCTATATATTTTTTATGTTGAAGGTTAATTTTAAGGAAATAATGTGATAATATATATTTAGAAAAATCATGTTTATTACCCTCTATTTATGAATTCCCTATAATAATTTAATATTCATTCCCCCTATTATGTTTTTTAAATAAAATAATGAAATATTTTCATAATAAATACTAATTACATATCATATTTTAGTTCAGGAGACATTCTCTTTGATATCATTATATTCAAAAATGATTTAAAAATTTTCCTATAAATATAAGATATATCATATTTTTATTTTTTATTATATTTTTCCTTCATTTATAAGGTTTTATAGAGTAAATTTCATTATTTCGTCTAAATGGATCATTTTTTTATCCCATAAAAAAATTTAATGGAATATTTATTTTCAAATTTAAAACAAGAATGGATTTTCATTCATTCATGTCCCTTATTTTCCTTTATGTTTCCATTATATATTTCAATTTTTATTTTAAAATAGTAGTATTTAAAATATATTTTTTGAATTTTTAGTTTTATAATTTGTTTATCAATGTGAAAGGATTGTTTTCCTTTAGAATGATTATAATTACTATTTAATGGTATTGTCATCTATAAACATCAAAAACCTTTTATATTGAAAATAATCCACTAAGGATATTTTCTAGTGATATCATCTTTATTAATACTCTCTATGGATTTTTGAGATTGGCATGGAATCTATTACATTTTAATTGGTAAATCAAGTAATAAAATTATTATTATTATTATTATTATTATTATTATTATGTCAATAAGTGATAGATTCAAAAGGTTTTCTTCATGAAAGGTACATAAAAATTATTAATTATCATGGGTATTCCCATGTAGTGATATGTAGGATTTATATATATTATACACAGTGTGAAACCACATAAAATCATGTGATCCCGATATAGCATTTATGATGGGTTCACCGACAAAACGTATGTTGAGCATAATATAGCTTATAAGATGAGTGTACCTAGATAGAACTCTAATAAAATGGGTAATGATTATTTTATTCAAAAATATATATTGAAATATGAATGTATTATTATTCAAATTTTTAATGATTATGTTAGGGTTCTATAAATGAAAAATTCCATGATACGAATACATTTTTATTATGCTTTCTATGGGTTCTCAATGTTTCAATTAATCAAGCCATTCATCACATGGTTCTTGATTATTAATTCTTATGCCACCTACCTCTATTAATATTTTGTTATTTATTTCATGATTGATGATATAGGAATTGATGGGTATTATTTATCATATTTTAATAATATGATCACTATATATGTCATTATACCCTTATGGTCATCGTTTTTCAATGATGGAATTCAGTTGTTATTTATTATGTCTACCCTTTCTAAGAATTTGTGTTCACTTATCACTTGATTCATTTTCCTAATGATGGTACATAAATTATTTCAAGAAGAGGTTCATATGGATTTTTATTATGACCTAATATGGAATATGTAAAGCTAGGTGTAGTGGAAAAAATACACTTTTAATGTCATGTGAATTATGTATTTATGAGTCTAGGTTAATACTAACAACCCATAATCCTATATAATCCTTGGGTATATAAGTTATAAAATATATCATG
Source organism: Viscum album (assembly GCA_963277665.1). NCBI lineage: Eukaryota > Viridiplantae > Streptophyta > Magnoliopsida > Santalales > Viscaceae > Viscum > Viscum album. The sequence continues at coordinate 1,188,497,232 of OY728122.1, forward strand.
GTTTTATAATTTAAGGATTCCAAAAAAATTGGGTTACTCTTATTAGTATCAATCTAGAAATATAATAACTTTATTTTTAGCACCAGATTGAGGAGTGTGCGCTTTGGGATGTAATAATACATTTAATGGGGTTTTATTGAAAAGATAAAAATGTAATAATAGTTTTTTGGCATAAAATTCAGTAACATGGATCATAATCACTCTTATTTTTCTATTGTAATTCAATATTTACTGATTTAACTATTATGATGTTATGTTGTATTTAGGCCATATTATTTGCGAATTCTTGTTTCCACCAATCACTTCTTCTTATAAGATTAAATTATTTTTTTAACTGAATTTCATTAAGAATAATAATAATTGTTTTTAATTGATTTTTCTTCCATATAAATTTATTCTATTTTGGAAAAATTACCTATGTTTCATAATTAAAATTATAACACCCCTATATTTTATGAATTATTATTTTTGACCAAATTAAATTTATTTAATGGATTGTATTTCACACTATACCATGTTATGATTCATTTATATGAAACAAAACGATAATATTGTGGTACATTAGGAGCTACATTTATTATATTTTATACACAAAACTATGTTTTCCTTTGGTTTCCTAAAATACAAATTTAAATTTTTTTTATACACAACAACGAGCCTAGATTTCATTATGCATGACACTGAGATTAAATGGTAGATAACATAATATTAAAATATTATTATAGTTATCTCATATTTATTAGAATAGAGTGTATGAAAATTATTAACTAAATTATGAAAACATGTTGTATTTATGTATATAAAATAAATTATTTTGTAGCTAATAAATATTTAATAAAATAAAGAACAATTTAAAAATAAAAAATAATAATTGCTTTATTGAAAAATTATTTTTCTTTGCACAAACATGTATTATCTAATAAAACTATATAAACCACTCTTTATCTATGATTTTAATGAAATTAATATATTATATACTCAATAAACAATTTAAAATTCATATTATTATTTTCTATTTATGAAAAACGATTAAATAAAATTTTATGATTAATTTTTTTTCTAGAAGAGTTTCATACAACATTTTAATAGTGAAATTATTATAAAACTATAATTTTACACTATTAAATAATCTATTTTACCAACTAAAGTAAATTTTTTGAAAAAAAATCATATTTATCAAACATTTCTTTTTTATTTTTCATAGATGTTTTTTTATTAATAAAAATTAAAAAATAGTAAATTTTATTTGAAAACCACTTTTCCTATATATAATTTTTAACTATTAGTTATATTTAAAAAAATTAAAAGTAAAATTCGATCAAATATAAATTAATCGATGTAATTTTTCTCATTGGAGTCATTTTTATATTTAATTTATATATAAAATCTTAGTAAAATTTTGAAAATTTTCACATTGAAAACCTACTTTCTCATCTCATCTCTGGAAATAATTTTAAATTGTTGATTTCATATTATGTGATATTAATTTAAAAAATGTATTTAAACTTTGGAATGATTATAATTTATTATTTCAGATAATTCCAAATTAATATTTTCCATATCAATTAGGAAAAATATTTAACATTAACTTCACTAACTAAGAGAACAATGACATTACTAAATAAATAAACATAAATCATAATGATCCAAATGACCTTCAAACATTATAGAAACCGTTTTATGGATATACTTTTACATTATACCATTTATGATCAATTTTTGTTCATTATTTGACCCATATTACATGAGAAATAGTGGATTTAATTCCCAATTAAAAACATTTTCATGTTTTCCACTGAAACACTTATAAAAAGCCAATTAGTCTGTTCCTCCCTTCACAACTTTCAATCCCAATTTTGTCAGAAAATAGAAAACCATATAACTTATCCAAATCCATAATATAGTCCAAAAATAATTCAATTGGTTATAAATCCATCTATGGACATCATTTGGTGTAAACCAAATGGAAATACATAGTGAAGAGGAGGTTTGAACCTGTATGATATATGTTCAGCCATATGGTATGGTATTCCTATCCCAATTTTTACATTTAGGATAGACTTGATATATTCATAACAACAATATTTCATTTGGATTATATATAGAATATAAATTGAATTTTGGGTTCATATTATGAAAATTTTGGTACTCACACATCCATTTAATGATCTCTCTTTTATGGGGTTATGCTTTTTGAGTTTCCAAATCTGTTAGCGATGTTTTTCTCAAATTTCCATCCCGTAAAAACATGTTATGTTATAAAACTATATTTTTTTAATTATGTTTATATAAAAATTATTTTAAATTTTATATTATCAATATCCTTTTTTCATGACATTTAAAGTATCATGTAATATTATTCGTTCATGGGGATTATGATTCAAAGTTACCAATAGGGTATTGATATTATGTTAAAATCTTATCATTTTATAGTATTGTATATAATTAAATATTTAATATTGATATCTAATTACATTACTCTCATAAATTCTCATGAATTTTATTCCACTATAGTCATTCATGTTCTTTTCATGTAATGGTACAATTTTAACACTCCTTGGTACTTATGATAATTAAGAAAATCATTTTAAGAAAATCCTATATTATTTCCCTCTTTGATTAGAAATATATTTTCATCCAAAATATTATATTCTAAAAATTATCTCAAATATTAATTAAGTGATATTTTAATCTTATTTGCAAGGAAATATATTTTTAAAATTTATTATTATTTAAAAAGTATTTTAAAATATTACATTTTTTGTTTTGAGGTTTTTTCAAATAAAATGATTTTCAAATATTTTATGCATTATAAAGAATTTTCTAAATCAAAAATGACGTTTTCCACAATAAATATTTTAAATGAACCATTTTAATATAATTTTCCATCTAATAAGACATTATTTTTTGTTTTATAGGGCTTATGGTGGATTTGATCTAAGGAGACAATTCATATTAATTCTCTGAATGGTTTATGTCCGGATAACATGAGGTTTATGGAACCCATTTGTTTTTAATGGGTAAATTATGTTTCAAATAGATTATTAGGAAACCAACTTCTTTTATTCATGTTAATCATCTCTCAAAGAGATTTATATGAAAACCATTTATTTTTTATGGATTAATTAGTGTATGAAAGAAAAATGATTCTTTTTATGATTTGTTATCTGATATGAAACATCTTTGGACATAATTAACATTGTGGTTCATGGAAATATATTATATTAGAGGGTTTCCTGATCATTCCATGTATTCTTAGTATATCATATACTTTGGTTCGGCCTATATAGCACTCGGAATTCATGTTAGAGCTTATATGATTGGCTGGCCTAGATAATGACATGGGATCCCGTAATAGCATACATGATGGGTGCACGTAGATATAACTTCAATTCATTAGTTAATGATAAATTCCATATGTATTTATATGGTATATAACTATTTAACCAATCCTAAATATGAAGTTATACATTTTTTCCCAAGCCTGAGAAATAGGGTCCCTAGTGGTCAGCCTAAGTCCAATAAGTAGGGTGCTCATGTGGCCAGCCAAAGCCCAAAATGGGGGTTCATGGGTGGTCAGTTCAATCCCATAAAAGGTATACAAGTTTTTATACCAAGGCTATCATGAAATTAATTTCTTGTTGGGTAGCCTTTACATATGGTTTTCTATTCTTATATTTATGTCACAAATTCGTGTAATTATGCTACTACAGCACATGTAGATTGATTACTTACGAATAATGTCATATGAACTAATATTTTTTTCCATGACTCATGATTATGAAATTATATAAGTGTTTTATCTTTATAAAATATTATTTTTATATTCTCATTCCCTTTTGATCAGGTTATGCTTACGTATATCCCTTATTCTCCATTACTGGCCATCTGAGCTCACCCTTTAATAGGTTTTAATTTCAATTTTTTGGAGGATATTTATTATGTATGATATCTCTAAAAACGATACACATTAAGAAGATTGTAGTAAGAGGTGTCATAGCTCAATTATGGTTTAGTTTTTATGTTTCCATATTTCCAAAGGAACAAAATTATTATAGTTCACAGGTGTGTATTAAACTACTGAAATAAATATCTAGAAAAAATGATGGTATACCAAGAAAGCACAGTCAGAGGAGAAAAAATTACATAATATATAGGTATGAAAAGATAGGTATGTTATATTTTGTAGCAGAGAAGAGATTATTCGACCATTGGAAATAAGGATCATAAATCAATATTGGGATCCCCAAGGAAATTTATGTGATAAATAAAGAATGATTCAATGTATATGAATAAGTCATGGAATATTTGTAAAAGACAAAGTAGGCGGTTTCCTATAAACACATACATGTCTAGAAACTAATGTTATTTAAATTAATAGGAAGGCATCATTATTTAGATATCCTATATATTATTTTCTATGATAATGTGGTTCCCTGATATGAACAGTGACTCTCACAATATTCTTTGTTTTCTTCAATGTCTGGAACCTAAATAAATCTTCTTAATGATAAATTTAGTGGAAATTTCAATGTTTTTTCTCATGAGAAATTAACTTTCATGGGAGATGAAATGAAAAACATTTTTTATATGGTTACATAACATTCTCAAGCTATGAATCATGGTGAACATCCAAATGAGAAAAGGGGGAACAACAATATGTTTATACCATCATGAGGATGTGTCAACCATCATTTAGTGATTCTATTTATTCAATAGTTTCTTGAGAAATGGATGAGTACCCTACGAAAATAATATTTTCTATTCTCCAGTGTTTATAGCATTAGAAATTTTGTGTGTATTCATACTACATGGAAGGTGATGAATATAAATGGAAGAATATTATCATGGATATGAGGTGACAATATCAAAATTTACTCAAGGGATTCAGATTATTTAAATAAATTATTTTTGAATAATTATTTTCCTTGTAGTATTATTATAATTATGTTGAAGGAATTAATTGTGGTTAAGAAAAAGTATGGCTTATATTTGGTTTCCAATAAAGAAAATTTTATAAGATTTGAGGTACTCTTTGGGTATTATCATTCATCATAATGGTATGATCTTCCTATTCTTCAATGTATTAACATAGAATCACTAATGGGAGTTAACCATAAAAGAAATCAGTTTTTATGAATATATTTTTAAATGTGCATTAAAAGTGTAAATGGATGTTACAGTAACATATCGGTTTGTTGGTCTTGATAAGAAGATAAAAATTTAATTCAATGGATAATTTAAGAACCATAGACAGAAGATGATTATCATGTATTTATACTCAAAGTGTAGGATAAAACATGGAACAAATTACCTTAAAAAGACTAGTAAAAATATTTATGTGTGGAATAAAAGATCATCAAGTGTCTAAATTAAAAATTGATGGGAAAAAATTATGGAATGTTGTGAACAATGAGAAATTTCCATAGAAGACACCTCCCATAATAAAGCGTTACAATTATAAGGAGTTTGGGAATTGTGTTTACATGTTACCCAATCTATAGACTAATGAGGATGATATGACACAACTACCTATGAAGACAAAGAATACAAGGAATGATTATTCCATAATAATAGATGAAGTGGACTGTAATAAATATGGAAAAATTATCCTCCCATAATTAATTGGGAATTACAAATTTTTTGTATGAATGGTCCCCCTATGGAAATGATATTGTTCATCCTTTAGTGAAATTTCATTTGATTATATACATAAATTTTCTAATAAATAAATCACATATTCAATTGGAAATGAATGAATCCATAAATCAAATGAAAATTTGTATTTATAAGATAAGTTCATATATAGGGAATAAATAGTGAATTAATATTTAGACGTATATATGTCCCTATATAATATTATCTTAAGAGTTATAGATTCTATCCTAGGTTTATTATTTTGTGGTTGATATTTTGTTCCAATTATTATACATCCCCACCCAAGGTTTTACATGTTGGGATTTTATCAATAACAGTTATATTTCTTGATATATTTATGTTAATTTTGGTTTTTAAAAATCTTCAATAAAATATAGAACCATGGTATTCACGTTTTTGGAATTTGAGTATTGTGAGATAATTAATGATATTTGAACTATCAATGTTATTTTTATTATTGAAAATTAAGTGACCTTATTTATAAAGCCTGAATTTGGATGTATGATAAGGTTAACTATTTTGGGAATGGTTTTAGTTGAACATTGGATGATGTTTTGGAGATTAATATTTGATTTCACAGCATTTTTATTTAGGAATTCTAGTGTAGACTATTTTTCTAAATAATTACTATAGACATAATTAATGCCTAATTTTTATATATATGGGGATTATAATCTATTTGTAATTCGGGTGTAAAAACATCACCTTCACTACTTGGAGTAATGGATGAGGTGGAAATCGATCAAGGGACAACAACAGACTGAGATTTAAATTGTGGAATAAAATAAAGTATGTATGTATTCTTGTGAGAATTTTTCATCCTTATGAAAATAGTTGTGAAATAAAATTTTATCTTGTTAACATATATTATTTATTATATCAATGACCTTTTCATATAAATTTGGGTTATGAGTTTTTGTCCTTTAAATTTATAATGATCTCCCACATTCTTATGATGGGTGATCTTTATCACTCTCTATAATTATTTAAATATTTATTCTACATCCAAATCAACACTTCTAGCTTATGTTCTCCTTTGTGGAAACCTAGTTATTAGTTATTTTCAGTAACCATTATGTTTCCAAAATTTCATAATTTATATGGATGTTTTATTTTCCATTTTTATGATTTGGGTTTCTAGGAAAGGAACATTCCCCTAGTAGAATATTAATGACCAAGATGAATTTTTAGAGAGAAATTAATTTTAATGGTGTAGAATATGATACCCCAATTTGTTATGAATTATTATTTTTCTTAATTAATTAATATTCTTTGATGTCTTGTGTTTCATGTAACATGAAGTTAGCATTTCATTATCTGAAAGACCATGTTAATATTATGAAACAAACAGAAAATAGTTTAGATTATGGTATAAAAAAACTTAATATGGTTTTTTTTATATCAAATACCATTTAACAATGTGTTTCATGCAACATCAAGGGTAGTATGCATTACATGCAACCTAGAGTTTAAAAAAACATAACATATTATTAAAATAGTATTATAGTTATCATCTGGACAATTGTAATGAAGGGTATTAAAATGATTAACTAAATTATTAAATTATATTTTATTAATTATTATGATATCAATTCATTAGTAACTAATAAATTATAAATCAATATACGAAATATTTTAAAATAAAGAAACTCCATTTATAAAACATTATTTTTTTGAAAAAACACGTCTAATGTAAATAAATTATACAAATCAATATTTATGAATTTACATAATTAAATTTATATATAAATATTCCATAAACTATATAAAAATAATTCCAGTCTTTTTAGACATCAGATAAAAATTTATACAATTTTAATCCTTAAAAGATGTATTTTTTCTAAAAGGTAGTTTTACTCTTTAAAATGGGGAAACTATATTAACTATAAATTTTAACCCTTTAAAATAATTTCATGGAAAAAATGAACTTAATTTATGAAATATTAATTTCAAAATTAAATTTTATTGAATTGTTATTTTTAGAAGTTTTATTTTTAATGAATAGTGAGAAATAATGAGTTTTTATTGAAAACTATATTTTCAGATAAATAATTTATATTGTTAACTTATATTCTAAATTGTTTATCTAAAATTTGATAAATTATAATTCTATAAATCCAATTTAGTTCATTGAAAATAGTTTTATATATATTTGTTATTATAAAACATGGTAAATGTTTGAACATTTTCACATTTAGAACCTATTTTCTTATCCCTTCTATGGGATTATGTTTAAATTATTTTTAAATTAATTTTAAATAAATTTTTCCCAATTACTTGATTTGAATTTGGAAGATTTTATTCCCTATTAAGATGCATAATAATTTATAATTTTTATTAATTCCAACATCATTTTTTGACCAAATTGATTAGTGAAATCAAATAAAATAGTGATGAAGAGAAAAAAAGAGTTTACCAAGGCGCTACAATTTAAAAATAACGGTCCATGTAACCTATAAACATGACCATAACCCATGTTATGGTCATATTTCTACCAAACACCTTCTAGAATCTTTTTTTTATTTGAGCCACTTCACATGAAAAAATTGTGGGAGAAAATTCATCATTTAAAAATTTTCAACCTTTCTACTCACCATACTTATAATAGGTTTCCCATTATCCTACTCTAATCACACCTCCCAATCCCTTTTTATTGGCTAATATCTACCCAAAATTACATCTAAACTTCCCTAAAATTATCCTATAGGCCTTAAATTAGGTATAAATTCATCCAATGATATGCCATAGTGAAAACCTCAATGAGATTATAGAAGAAGAGGGTGTCTGAACATGTACAAAGGATGTCGATACTTAAAGTAATGGATTTCTCTCTAAATATTTTCTTTTTTGAGACACATGTTATATTAATCATCTCAATATTATTTTTGTTGTGTATAAATCCAATAAATTTGCAAATTTCATCTTCTAAAAAATTCTTTATATTTTCACATCCAATTTAGGATCCCTCTATCATGGGGTCATGTTATCTGAATTGAAAAATATTTTAATGAATTTTATATCATATTCCTTCTTTGATACACATGATATTTTATGAAAATATATTTTTTATGAAATATATTTACCTCCCAATTTAATTATTATATCGTGAATATCAATCATTCCATGATATTTTATGCTTCATGTAATATTGTTTTTCAAAGAGATTATGATTGATAGATACCAATGTTTTTATGATTTTATATTATAATATCATCATTTATCATTATATTTTATAATTAATTCGTTGAGGTTAAAGACTCTTGATCTACCTCTCGATAATTCTAATTAATTTTCTTCTCCTTAATTTATTCAATGAATTTTTATTTAATATTATCATTTTTCAACTCAATTGAACATAATATTATTAATAATATGTTTTAATGGAATCTTATTATATTTAACTCTTTTATTGAAAATAAAATTTCAACCAAATAATATTTTAATTTTTTTTTGAAATTATCATAAAATTTTATTTTAATCTCATTTATAAGGAAAAATATTTACAAAACATTTTATGTTTTGAATAGTGTTTTAAATCATATTCAAAACCTCCCTTATATGTTTTTAATTTAATTTTCAAAGGAAAATTATTTCAATATTTTTATTTGTCAAATGTATTTTTTAAAAGAAGAAATGCTATTTTTCTCATGAAATATTTGAAATTATCTTTCCAAAATTATTATTCATCTAATGTGGAAAATGATTTCCCTGCCTATGGCTTATAAGGGAAATGATCCAATGGTATCATTCATATTATTTCTCTAAATGGTTTATATTTTGATGTAATGATATTTATAGAACCAAATTATTTTCTATGGGTCAATTATTTTCCAAACTTATTATTAAGAAAAACATTTATTTTCAATATTTTAATCTTGTTTCAATGTTATTCAAATGAAACCCATTTTATTCTTATGGGTTTATCAGGTTATGAATGTATAATGATTGTTTTATATGTTTTTTTAATATATATTCAAGATTGTTAATCTTTATTCATGTTATGGTTCTTGGACATAGCATATATGAGAGGGAATCCTAAATAGAATCCAGTATGACTGTTAGAGCTTATATGATGGGGAATTCGAGATTGTTTTGAGAATTTCCATAGAAGCGTATATGATAGGGATGGATTGACCGAGTCGATTAAGAACATTATAGCTTACATGAAGGGTGCACCAAGATATCACATTAATTCATTGTGTAATCATAAATTCCAAATGATCCATTAGGATACATGGATGTCTATCACAAAACTGAATATGAGGGTATATGAGTTTTTATACCAACAAAAAAAAGGTGGGAACAAGCATGGTCATCCCAATCCCAAAAATGGGGGTTAATGGGTGGTTATCCAATGCTCAAAATGAGTGTTTCAGGGGTTTCCATCCCAATCCCAAATAAAGTACATAGGTGGTTAGCCTAAGAAATGACTATCATGAATTTATTTGTTGGTATCTTTGAAAAAATATTTTCTATACTTAAATTATTTCCACAAAATCCATTCCATATGCTCTCATGGATAATTTTCATTGATTTTTTTAGTCATATCTCACAAATGATAAGTCATTATTCCATTACTCATGATTATAATCTTTGATATGCGTGGTATAGTTTCAAAATATTATTATCATGTTCACATACACTTATGACCATGATATTCTAATGTATCTCCACTATTTTTCTGTTCTGAGCATTTGATCAAAAAATTCATATGTTTACTTTCCCCAGGATATGAGGATATGTATTATATATGATATTTCTATGACGGGTTATAGTGATTATGTATTTATTGGTATATGTTGTAGTTCACTTATGGTCCCATTTTTATGTTTTCATGTTTCCAACGGTAGTAATCTATTATGGTTCTTAGGCATGCAGTTATGCAATGGAATGAATATTCCACAAATTTTATTTAATATATATGTAGGAAAATCATTAGTTGATATAGAAACAAAATCTATTTTTATCTCCAATGTTATTTTTATACCCTACTATTTATTTTAGAAAAAATGTCTCATCATTATTTTTACGATGCAAGTTTTCAAAATGGTTATTTCAAAATGGTCAAATTTGTGTTCAATTATTTAATAATTAAATTTTTTATTATCCACTCAAAATTTTATTTTAATAACTTTAATGTCTTTTTAAATAATATTTTATTAAATATATTTTTAAAAAATAAATATTTTCACTATATTTTCACTTCCTTTATTGAAAACATTATGCCTTTTCATGTCTCCATTATTAATGATTTTTTTAAAGTGAATGTTCTCAAAGAAAATTACCATATACTTTTTAAAAAAATATTTATTTTCAGGGATATTTTATTATTAACTCTTTATAATACATTTTTCATTAATGTATCCTTCCTTTCATGAATTTTTTTTTAATTTAATTTTATTTAGATGTTTTAATTTATTTGGTGAGAACAATTTTATTTCAAAATCTATTAACCCAATAAAGTATATCTTTTATAAAGTGGTATTTTTATCATCATACATATCTTTATATAATATAATTGATTTTTTTAAATGATATTTTCAATATCATATGATTTCATGATTATATTATATGTAATGTTTCTGTATATTTTATGAATCACCAAAATTTATCATGTGATATTTATGATTTCTTATGATTGATTTCATGTTGTTCACATATGTATAGATGAAAATAGATTGTATCTTACATCACCCTCTAATTTGATTGTTTAATTGTATATTACATGATATATACAATAATATAAATAAAGAGTTTGTTCATAGAGGTGTGAGAATGATGGGTTTGCAGACATTTTTAGGGATGGAAATAATATTATAGTCAACATAAGAATGGGAATAATGAGTTTTATCATATATTTTTTTCTTTCCTATAAATTTTTCCATATCTTAATATTTTTAGTATCTTTTTTCAAAATTTCCAAGATTCACTTCATTTCTATGAAATCGAGGATTTCATTATTATGAATTATTTATTATGTATTCTATAATTTTATGTTATTCTCACATATTCTAGTATTGTTGAGATTTTTTTGATCTATTTTATTCTTATTATGATTAATTAATTTTTTAATAGTTTTTTTTATGATAATATGTTTTATTATTATCATAAATGGTCTTTTAACTATTGTTATTATATTCATGGATTCTTCATATTTTCTATCTTGTTTAGGATTTATTACACTATGATAAATATTTCCATTATTGATTATTCAAGCACATTTGTTTCTTATACATTCATTAATAATGTATAAATATTATTATATCATGTGGGATTCCAAGAAAAATGGCCATGAATAGAAAAATTATAGAGAATTTTTTTCAAGCATAACAAAACAATGTGTTTTTATAGATAATCTCCAAGACACAACAATTTTTCGACCTTCATATATGAGAATTTTATGATAAATATTAGTTAAATCATCAGAATTATTTATTATTTAGGTCTTTTGATACTTAATTAACGTTTTCTCATCAAATAAAGGTTTCGTTATTTTAGATATTTGGTTTTTTGTAAAATATAGTTCTTACCATTTTTTATTTAGGTTACAAAACCTTAGAAAAAAGAATATAAGTGAAACTCTGTATTAGATGATATCCTAGAATATTGTCAAAAGAAAATTATATATGGAGTTCCATATAAATACATAAAATATGTAATACTACATGTAACCCCCTATATTAAATATAATTGGAGATGATTATATTTTAAAAAGACACTAATACAATGTTCATTTTATTACTTCAAAGCACAAAATGTTGTATTTAACATATACACCTTCCAAATATAATTATTTTTTATTAAATGTGTTACTAACCGTGTATTAATTATCAATTATTTAGAAATGATTATAACACTGTTTATAATTAATAAGGTATATTTTTCAGAAATCTAGTTCTAAAATTAATAATGACATTCCATTATAATTAATGAAAATAAGAATAAGTAATTAATTATTTAAAAGAAATTTAAAGAATAAATATATAAATAAGTTAATATAAAACCATTATATTATTACTACAAGTCATATATGTAATATAATATCATCTAATTCTTGAATATTCTTTTTTTAAAACCCATTTTTCATCACTTTTTGAAGGTTATTCATTAAATTATATTATTCCACTCAAATTTATTGAATTTAAAGAATTATATTTCATATTTTGAATCATCATAATTTATATTATATAATATTGTTAACATAAATATTTATCAAAATGAATAGAAAAAATTGGTTTCCATACTAATAGTCAAAATGGGTTATTAGGTCGGTAATTCTAAAATGATAAGGGTTATAATGGTATATATAGTTATTAATACTCATTATTTGTTCATGATTATCCCAAACCATTTTCATGTTTAAATATGAGTCATTTCAACTCCATTATTTAGAGAAAGGGTCTTAATAATAATTTATAACATGCAAAAGCTACATGTGTGCCACTCACCTAAATTATAAAATGGAACATACTTACATTACATTATCACAGGTCTTGAGCCTTTTATCATGACCAAAACATAAAAAATAAATCCTAAACATACTTACCAATATTCTAGAATTTCTATTAATCCTAGAATACCAACCCAGGGGTCGTTATGATGTGATCAAAATGATTTCTCTTTAATATAGTGTAATCATCTTAATACGTTTCTTTTTCTTTTTCACATCATCTATTGTAACATTCAATTATTTCCTAAAATATCCCACATAATAACATTATTATATCCCGTATTCATATATTTTAAAATATTTCTTTAATAATATAATATTTTTTTCTTTCTCTATCAAATGAGGAACAAAACAATCTCCCATTTGTACAGAGAACTATCATCTCACAAACTGATGTCATTTTTTCACCATGACATAATAACAAGGATAATAATAACTATAGAATTAATTAATATATATAAATTTGTGATTATTTTGAAATTAAATTATTTTTTTAATATAATATTTTATCCCCTTTTTTACCCTTTCACACATTTATGAATGATAATGTATCACTTGAAAACATATGTTTTAATGTAGTTATAAAGTGATGCGATATATTTTTTAGGTCCAACATTCAAGAATTATTCTAAAAAATTAATTTTATATTTAAATATGGTATTTATAAAATTAAAATTTTTATGGATTTTATGAAACTATATCCTATTCAAATGATATGGAACATACATAATAAAACATGAATGATAAAATGAAGTAGTAGACAACCGAAACAGGGGTAATAATAAAAGATTTCTATAGAATATTTTATATGATATTATAAAATTATCATATATGACATCATAAATATATATATATTGTTATATAATAAATTTATTACATTCTTTAGACAGTTAGATGTCAGTTTAAATCACATTTAACTATGGGGAAGTGTGAGTTGTGGGATTTCATGTAAATTTCCACTATATTGAGGCATATTTGGTATCAAGAACATATTTACTTCTATATGTTTTGTAAAGACTTGTAAATTTCAAGGAAATTTTTTTCTTAATTTCTCTGGAATTCTACGAGTACACAGTTTTTGACGGAACCTGATTCCATGGCCAAGTGTGCCCGGAATCAATTTCTGAATTTTAGCTCAGGTACGTTCAGTGAACAAACAAGAACGTTTTTCTATCTTTTGAATTGATGTTCGGAATTGAAATCTGAGGGCACCGATGAACTCGCAGCGCTGATAATTGCTTAAGGGAACCTTTACCGCAGTAGCGTTTTAAGCGGGTTGAGTTTTATTTTTTAGGGATTTAGTTTAAAATAAATAAAATTGTTGAACAATTTTATTTTTATATCTTGGAAGTTAAACTCTTCCAAGTGTGGATAAATGAGAGGTGGGGCCCACACAATCCCCAACCACTCATCTTCCTTAACTCTCTCCAACCCCCTTTAACACCCCTTCAATTTAATGTGACAACCCCTCTAAAAAAGAGACCATCTCTCTCCCTCTTTAATGGTGCAACACTTTAATTAATTAAGTGTTTTGAATTTAAAAAGGCATGGAATGTTTATTAATTGGGGAATAATCTTTTTAATATGGGTTGGAAAATATTTTGGAGAACATGTAGGATCCTCTAGAGGATTGGAAAGAAATGTGTTTTTCTCCCGAAAAAAGAATGCTCTACGATTCAAAGAACGTGAAGTCACTGATGACGTGCCTTTTCTTATTCTTCCTCTACATCAAGGAAGAATACACTGTCATGGGGGAACGTAGCCAATGACAACGTTCTTTCTTCCTCCGATGTCGACGGGATCGATACTGTTCTTCCACGACGTCGTTCTATCGCGATGCTTTCCACTTTTTGCGGCTCGATGACGTGCAACGTCATGATCGAGGTAGGGAGTTTCATATATAATTTATATATGATTTATACCTCGTGCATGGGTATTTAAATTTTAGTGTGTTTATATAAATTATTTTGAATAAATTAAACCCTTTTCTTTGATGAATTTTAGATTGATCCTCTAATGCGGAGGGGACGGATAACGAACAAGCTCGGACCCTCCGTTGGTTGTTCTTTTGTGCGAGGATTAATGAGATACATTGAAACAGTCCGCAATGTCGTTTCAAAGCTGGTATGACGTGCAAAAGGATCCCATGGCACGGGCTGACGAGGGTCCCGATGGTCCAAGGTGATGGTTTGGTTGGGCGAGCAGGTGACTCTGGCTGCTAGTGCAGGCGGAAGGTGGTGCGACATGGGGTCTGGTGTGTGGTAGCAGGAGGTGGCGCGGTGGGTAATTAGATTGGAGATATCTACTCAGGTGCGTGGTAGTAGGATATGGCTGCTAGGGTAGAGGTTGCGTGAGATTTCTGGAGGAGAAAGGAGATTGGAGAGATAAATAAGAAATAAGAGAAATAAATTAAAAGAATAATAAATAGAAAATAAAAAAGAGAGAGGGAGTTGGTGTTTGATTTTCCAGCATGGAATAAGGGGCCTCCAAATCGTGGATTGATTTGGGAGTTATAAAAAAGGTAATTAATAATAATAATATAATAAACATATTATTACTTTTGTGAATAAAACACCTTTTTGTCCGCAAATTCTTCATTCGATCTCGGTTTCAAGAACCGTCTGTGGCAGTGCGACCCTGATTCTGAGATGGACGTTTCGATTCCAATATTGGATGTCTTTTTCGGTTTTTTGGATCAGGTACCCAAAGTACTCGGAAAATAATAGATTTAATATTATTATTAAATCTTTGACCTTCGATAACTCATGTGTGCGACGTCAGATTGGATTGCCGTCAACAGTGACATGACCCTGTCTTTAAGACAGTCGATTCAAGTGAAATGTTCGATACTAAATTCTACTTCATGGCTCGGGTCCACAAAACACCCAATGATAATAATAATATTATTATTATGGAATCCTGTATCTGACATATCTCTCTTTTTCGGTGTCGGAATGAAGAACCATCTGTGACATTGGGACCCTGGAAATTAAGACGGATGTTTTAAGACCAATTTTGGATATTTAAGTCAAGGTCGAGGTGCGGGCCCCACGAGGCCCGGTTCACGCGTGTTGCAGTGAAATGAAACTTTTTCACCGGCTATCCGTTTTGGAACAATGGGTAGTCCATCTCATGTGTTTTTCAGTATGGATTGAAATGGTGTGACCAGTTTGGATAACCAGTGTCATTTGAAGTACGGCCGGGTTGGTTCGATGACGAAATCAACCGGGCCCTCGGAGCGGAAATGCTTATAACATGTGCTCCGGACGTCTGATTGACATGCCGTCGACTTTGTTGGATTCCTCTTGATGAGAAGGTTCTTTTGGAATACTTCACCTGAGGTTTGGACGTAGTTGGAGTATGGCCTGATTGGATTGTACCCGAAATCCAACCGGGCCCCTGGAACGGAAAAGCTAATAACTCACAGTCTGGGCGTCTGATTGAAGTGTCGTCTGTTGTGCTGAGACCCCTTGGACGAGGAAGTCTTTTGAGATACTTCCACATGAGTTTACATGACACTTGGAAGTATCGACAAGTATCTCGTGGAGCAGATCCTCCCGGAGACGAGCATACGTACTATGGTGACCATGTAGCTGGCTGAGACCTGATGACTGCTTGTCCAACTCGATTCAGAGTGACCTGTATAGCCCAGTGGGGAGCACTACTTTGTGAGGTGGTAGACCTGTGGTACTCGATAGGAGGAGTACCTCTGTAGCCTATGAGGGGGAGCACTACTTTGTGAGGTGGTAGACCCATGGCGGAGGAGCACTACTTTGTGAGGTGGCAGACCCTCGGTACTCGACAGGAGGAGTAACTCAGTAGTCTAAGGTTAGTGAGTGGCACCTCGGAGTCGTGGACGGACTACTACGCTCAATAGAGGAAGAGTTCTCCAGCAGTCGTGTTTTCTTCATCGTGAATAAAAATCCTGGTTTGAGCTGAGTCAATGACCTTTGTGTTTTCCTCATGATCGAGATGGGTTACTTGATAACATAGTTATATGTATGGGCATAAACCTAAGTAAAGTTTATCTGTTGTGATCTTTCTTTGTGGTCTATCCTTGCTGGATTTTAGTGGGACCTTGAGGGTCTCAGGGTCCCTACTGAGTATCGTTATACTCACCCATGCACGGGCTACGCCCACACCTCATTGTGTTGGTTGTAGATGACGGACAACACTGATCGTGGTTGAGGCTTGAAGAGCTGGACAGTCCCCGGAGGTGGATCTCACGACGAGTCGGTACCTGGAGGAGACGGACGGACGTGGGGTGCTGAGGATGACATCTGCACCTACCCCTCATGTAGGAACCTGGAGGAAGATCCAGGAGCTTCTTCTCCTTTAAGTTGTTGTCTTTTCAGTTGTACTTTTATTTCAGTTGTAGCCGTACCTTTCTGTTGGGCTTGTATTTATATCCCCTTTGTACTTTCAGCACTTTTTTTATACTACTTACATAGTGTTTGCTTCTGCTTGATCTCTGGTTGTGTGAGTTTTCGTTTTATAAATGCAATGCCTTCCCAGTTAAAGGGGTTTATGCCTTTGGCGCTAGTCGCCAGCCCCTAGCCTATGGAAGGCGGTCTTGGGGTAGTTATGAAACAGGCCCCGGAGTACGGGTCATGAAAAATTGGTATCAGAGGAGTTGGTTCTACCGCAGAAATTAGGACTCTGATATTTTCCTTTCTGTGAAGAAATAGTGTTAAGGGTACCAAGTTTGGTTTCAGTTCGGGGAGTCCAGTGTTGGTGCGGCGGCCGACGTATCCATACAACAGGACCCTGACTACTGATTTCCGACCTAGTGCACGAAAACACTGATTGCGTGTGTGTTTTCAAAAGTTTTCTGAAAGTCATCTCAAACCAGGTCATCTCACTAGGTATAGTCTTTTGGCAGTGTCACATCTGTTCAGGATGTCTCCACGCAGATATTCATTTGGAGTTTCGAGAGAGTACCCGATGACGGTCCACTGAGCGATGAGGCTCCGGTGCTGGACCCTCTTGCTAGGTTTCCACCTTTGGGTGGTGTACCGGTATCACCCCCACCCATTGGGAAGCAGATTCCACCAGCCGTACTAGCGAGTGGTGCATGCTGACAGAGCATGTTGCGAGAGGTCTAGCAGTAGAGGTCTCTGAGGTTACAAGGTGAGATAGATTCCTAGGCAGCAGTGGACTGGCTGGAGGCGATTGGTAGGGTTCTACACCTAGTTTAGACACTAGTATAGCAGATGGTGATCTCAGCTACTGGTGTTTCCCAATGAGTGACCATGAGGATGGTCGGCATACTGATGAGGCTTCGGTACGTGGACGGATGCCTGAGATAGTACCTTCGTGTAGTGTTCTAGCTATATCACTACCTGTTGGTCAGCAGTTTCAACCAGCGGTACTGGTAGATGACACATGTAGGATTAGTGCCTTACACGTGTTTCAGAATCAGATACCCCTTAGGTTTCGAGCCGAGCCCGACTCATAGGCGGCTGAGGACTGGCTTGAGAAGGTGGCTGAGTGTTTTCTAGAGCTTATACAGCTTCAGCAGGACGACATGTCAGAAGCTGAGTATTCATCGATGCGTACCGATCGTTCCTGGTATTTTATGACTACGTTACGATCATTGCTTTAGAGCTCGGACCTCAGATTGATGAAGTGTTAAGTACAGATGAATCTTCAGAGCATCATACGTGGAAGAAGATCTAGGAGAGCAGCATGAGGTGGTGAACATTTCGACAAGTTACAACCACCCAACTTTGTAGTCCCCACTAGGCTCAAGGAGCTGGAGGGCAGGGGAAGAGAGTAGCTGCATGCGGTCAAGGAGTGTGACCGAAAGGCTCTAGGGATGATTTGAGGAACAGTTTGTGTATACTACTAGCTTTCGTATCAATAGACATAGGTACCAATAATTCCTTCCTTCCATGAATCTTGTCTCATACCTAGAGTTTCCAGTTAAAATTGTTGACTTGACCCTCATGTCTGGAGATACCTTTGGGAGGAGACTCGATAATCACTCTTTCGCCGACAGTGTGATTTGACCCTTGAGGTCAGAGTTTCAGTTGAAACCTCTTGGTGGCAGCGTCGAGGCCTTACGACATTGGTCTGGGTATGGATTGGATTCATAGTTCATACTCGTATTGATTGTATTAGGCAAAAAGGTTTTGGTTAATCTACAATGATGGAGTAGGATTTTCCCTTGGTCGGTGAAAAGGGAAACCCAGGAAGCACAGGATAAACTCATTCATAGGAGTGTGTGGCCGATCACTCTTGAGTTGGTCAACCTTACCCTCATTGTGGAATGAGTTTTGAGTTTTCAGTTCCAATCAGGAAATGGAAGCGTCTAGAGTTTGAGGATAGAGACCACGTCTTTATATGGGTCTTACCTCGACGAGGTTTACGAAGATGTGGCCGAGGCGGAAAGTTACCTCTGAGGTTCATCGGACCCTTCTAGGTCATCATCAGGGTAGGTGAGGTGGTTTACTGCTTGACCATTCCACCTCAGTTGCACCGGGTGCATGATGTCATCCACATATCTCAGCTGAGGAGATACGTGTGCGACCCTTCACACATCATCGACCATAGGGAGTTGGACATCGATGACGGGGCGACATTCACGGAGGATCCAGTGGAGATTGAGGATCAACAGGAATGGGTCCTACGTGGAAAGTCGATTCCTCAGGTGCGCTTTCACTGGCAGCACAAGAACCTCCAGGAGAGCACATGAGAGCAGAAGGCTCAGATGCGTGCTCAGTAACACTTTTTTTTTCCTAGTGTCTGTTAAAGATTTACGAGGACATAAATCCCTGAGGAGGGAGTAATGTAAAGACCCTTAAATTTCAAGAAATTTTTTTTCTTAATTTCTTTGGAATTTTATGAGTACGTAGTTTCTGACGGCACTTGATTCTGAGGCCCGGTGTGCCCAGAATCAATTTTTGAATTTTATCTCGGGTACGCTCAGTGAACGAATGAGTGGGTTTTTCTATCTTTTGAACCGGTACTCGGAATTGAAATCCGAGGGAACCGATGAACTTGCAGCATCGGTAATTGCTTTAGGGGACCTTTACCAAAGTTTCTTTTTAAGCGGGTTGAAGTTTATTTTTTGGGGATTTAGTTTAAAATAAATAAAATTGTTGAAAAATTTTATTTTTATATCTTGGAAGTTAAACTCTTCCAAGTGTGGATAAATGAGAGGTGGGGCCCACACAAGCCCCAACCTCTCAACTTCCTTAACTCTCTACAACCCCCTTTAACACCCCTTCAATTTAATGTGACAACCCCTTTAATAAAGAGACCATCTCTCTCCCTCTTTAATGGTTCCAACACTTTAATTAATTAAGTGTTTTGAATTTGAAAAGGCATGGTATGTTTATTAATAGGGGAAGCCTCTTTCTAATATGGGTTGGAAAATATTTTGGAGAACCTTGAGGATCCTCTAGAGGATTGGAAAGAAATGTGTTTTTCTCCCGACGACGAACGCTCTACGATTCAAATAACGTGAAGTCACCGACGACATGCCTTTTCTTCTTCTTCCTCCGCTTCAACGAAGAAGACACTGCCACGGGGGAACGTCGCCAACGACAATGTTCTTTATTCCTCTGATGTCGACAGGATCAATATCGTTCTTCTGCGATGTCATTCTATCGTGACACTTACCTCTTTCCATGGCTCGACGACGTGCAACGTCCTGATCGAGGTAGGGGGTTTTTGTATATACTGTATATGTGATTTATACTCGTGAATGGGTATTTTAATTGTAGGGTGTTTGTATAATTTATTTTGAATAAATTAAACCCTTATCATTGATGAATTTTGGATTGAGCCTCTAATGCAGAGGGCACGACTAATGAACAAGCCTAGACCCTCTACTGGTTGTTCTTTTGTGGGCGGATTGACGGGCGACATTGAAACGGGCCGCAATGGAAATTCGAAGCCGGTATGACACACAGAAGGATCCCATGGTGCGGGTCCGATGAGGGTCCCGGCGGTCCAAGGCGATGGTTTGGTTGTGCGAGCAGGCGACCGTGGCTGCTGGTGCAGGTGGAAGGCGGTGTGAAATGGGGTATGGTGTATGGCAGCAGGAGGTGGTGCAGCGGGTAATTAGATTGGAGATGGGTTCTAGGGTGCGTGGTGGTAGGATATGAATGCTAGGGTAGAGGCCGCGTGAGATTTCTGGAGGTGAAAGGAGATTGGAGAGAGAAAGAAGGAATAAGAGAAATAAATTAAAAGAATGTTACATAGAAAATAATAAAGAGAGAGGGAGTTGGTGTTTGATTTTAAAGCGTGGAATAAGGGGCCTCCAAATCGTAAATTAATTTGGGAGTTACAAAAAAAGGTAATTAATAATAATAATATAATAATCATATTATTACTTTTGTTAATAAAACACCTTTTTGTCTGCAACTTCTTCATCCAATCTCGGTGTCATGAACTGTATGCGGCAGTGCGACCCTGATTCTGAGATGGACGTTTCAAGTCCAATATTGGAATTCTTTTTCGGGTTTTTGGATCAGGTACCCGAAGCACTCGGAAAATAATAGATTTAATATTATTTTTAAATTTTCGACCTGCTATAACTCATGTGTGTGATGTCTGATTGGCTTGCCGTCAGCGGCGACATGACCCAGTCTTTAAGACAGTCGATTCAAGTCTAGTGTTCGATAAAAAATTCTAGTTCGTGGCTCGGGTCCATGAAACACCCAATAATAATAATATTAATAATATTACAGGATCTTGTATCTGACATATCTCTCTCTTTCTGTGTCGGAATGACGAACCGTCTACAAAGTTACGACCCTGGAATTATGACTGATGTTTCAAGACCAATTTTGCATATTTATGTCGAGGTCAAGGAGCGGGCCCCACGAGCCCCGGTTCGCGCCTGTTGCGATGAAATGAAACTTTTTCACCGGCTATCCGTTTTGGACCAATGGGTAGTCCATATCGTGTTTTTTCGGTATGGATCGCAAGGGTGTGACCAGTTTGGTTAACCGGTATCATTTGAAGTACGGCCGGGTTGGTTTGAACCTGAAACCAACCGGGCCCTCGGATCGGAAATGTTTATAACATGAGCTCTGGACGTCTGATTGATGTGTCGTTGACTTTGTTGGATTCCTCTCAATGAGACTGTTCTTTTGGAATACTTCACCTGAGGTTTGGACGCAGTTGGAGTATGGCTGGGTTGGATTGTACCCGAAGTCCAACTGGGCCCCTGGAACGGAAATGCTAATAACTCACAGACCAGGCGTCTGATTGACGCGTCGTCTGTTGTGTTGAGACCCCTAGGATGAGGAAGTATTTTGAGATACTTCCACGTGAGTTTACTTGACACTTGTAAGTATCGACCAGTAGCTCATGGAGCAGATCCTCCCGAAGACGAGCATACGTACTACGGTGACCTTGTAGCTGGATAAGACCTACTGACTGCTTGTCCGACTCGATTCGGAGTGACTTGTATAGCCCAGTGGGGAGAACTACTTTGTAAGGTGGCAGACCCGCGGTACTCAACAGGAGGAGTACCTCAGCTGTCTAAGGTTAGTGAGTGGAACCTCAGATTCGTGGTAGGACTACTG
This sequence comes from Viscum album, assembly GCA_963277665.1. Taxonomy (NCBI): domain Eukaryota; kingdom Viridiplantae; phylum Streptophyta; class Magnoliopsida; order Santalales; family Viscaceae; genus Viscum; species Viscum album. Next base: position 1,188,519,882 of record OY728122.1, read on the forward strand.
CACTCGACAGAGGACGAGTTCTCAAGAAACCGTGTTTTCGTCATTGTGAATAAAAATCCTGGTTTGAGCTCAGTCAATGACCTTTGTGTTTTTCTCATGATTGAGATGGGTTACCTGATAACTTCGGTATATGTATGGGCATATACCTTTGTAAAGGTTATCTGTTGTGATGTTTATTTTTGGTTCATCCTTGCTGGATTTTAGTGAGACCTTGAGGGTCTCAGGGTCCCTACTGAGTATCGTTATACTCACCCCTGCACAGGCTACGCCTGCACCTCGTTGTGTTGGTTGTAGATGACGGACATCACTGATCGTGGTTGAGGCTTGTATAGATAGACTGTACCGGGAGGTGGATCTCACAACGAGTCGGTACCCAGAGGAGACGGACGGACGTGGGGTGCTGAGGAGGACAACTATACCTACCCCTCAGGTAGGAACCCGGAGGACGATCTAGGAGCTGCTTCACCTTTTAGTTGTTGTCTTTTTAGTTGTACTTTTCTTTCAGTTGTAGTTGTACCTTTCTGTTGGGCTTGTATTTCTGTCCCCTTTTTACTTTCAACACTTTTGTTATACTGCTTACTTAGTGTTTGCTTCCGCTTGATCTCTGGTTGTGTGAGTTTTCGTTTTATAAAGGCAAGGCCTTCCCAGTTATAGGGGTTTACGCCTTTGGTGCTAGTCGCATGTCGTTGGCCTATGGAAGGCGGGATTGGAGTAGTCACGACACGGGCCCAGGGGGACAGGTCGGGACATGTTTTGTATAATGAAACTATGATATATTAATCAGAAATATATATTTGGTCGTGATGATTAAATTTTCAATTAATGTTACTTTTTCAAGGGCTTACAATTTATATTTTTCAAAGAGGTATTAATTTGTTTTACAATCTCATTTTCTATGGATTCTTATATTTTTCACTAAATTAATATTATTTCTCTCCTTTATAAAAGCTACCAATTTCATATAATATAGTCATTAAATTATATTCATTATTTTATTATAATCTTTACTCTATTTGGTATGTGAATAAACTAATGAAATGATTAAAATAAAATCTGATCACATTTCCCTTTTTGATCACGTTTAATATTTTTCATTTCCATATTTTTTTAATTATTTTACTAATTTCCTTATTATCTAGAAAAACATTTTATTATATAAATTTTAAATTATACCAGATGTTATACATGTTTTTAGTGGTAAAATTTTAATTTTTTCTGAAATTTTATTTTTCTACTATCATTATAAAAACTAAAAAGTTATTTTTTCATTTAATATTTTCGACATTAACATACATTCCTACCACTATAATTGTTATTATATATTTACCTCCATGAAAAAGGTTTCAATTTTTTAAAAAATAGAATATATTAATGAATAATTTTTTTTATTTTTTTTACTTTGATTCTATTTTATTATAAAAAAAGGAAAATATTTGTCCACAATACCAATACTTTTGATAAATTTTTATTCATTATATATCTTATATTAATTTATGTTACAATAATTTTATCTTGAATTGATACATTATTTGGAATAATTATTTTATTAGACATTAAATTTATATTACATTTATATATTTTTATTATTATGCATATGATTACTTCATAGTCCTTTTATAATTTTTTCCATATGATATATTACTATGAATGTTATCTAATTAACTGGTAATATAATGAAATTATTTATTCTTTACTTGATATGAATATTTAATTACCAGAATTAATATTTATAAATTTAACTGATCTTTCTATATATATTTTATGACTTTTGGAAGTAGTAGGGGGTGGGTATTTGGTATATAGAGCCAATTAGTGCATCGACACTTCTCATGTGACAAGTTGGCCGGCCAAAATTAATAAAAGGGATTTTGTGTTATACCAACACATCGATTAAAATGTCTTAGAAGAATTTAGTGAGATTAAATATATCAGGATTTTTGATATCATGACTCCCAATTTAGTGTATTTCCATTTTTCATAAACCAGTTATTTTTGTCAATGATGTTATTGTATTGATTTTATCAATGGTTTCATTTCCTTCTCAAGTTATTGATTAAATGGAATATATTTTTATTTATCTATAATTCCATACTAAATATGACATATTTACTAATGATATATTCAATTTTATGTGATACTTAATTAGAATATTATATCACCCTTATATTGTTACCTTTTCTAAGGATAATAATAATAAGTATTTGAATAAGATTCAAGGATATATAATATTAATTTTTTTACTTTATATATTATATCCAATATAATAAGGGAATCATGTTTATATATGGTTCCTTAATCCTACTAAATTTGTTATTCCATGGAGATATGATAATTTGTATCTTTTGATAATGCTTTAATGAAAAAAAATGAACTCTAGATTACTAGTGTTTGTGTTGTTACACATCTTGGGGTTATAAGATGTGACATAGATGTATATAGGGGAATAACCCCATAGAAGGAGGATTGGGTATTAACATGATCATCACCTTGTAAATGAAGAAGTGTCCCAGATCCACAACTTATTCAAAACTCCAGTGGGATATTAATTGGTTGATTATAATATTTATAAGAACCACTATAAATTATTCATTTCTTAGTTATATGGAGAATAATTATATAACTATTACTAATGTAACCAATATAAAACTAAAATATATGCAGGATGACCATGATGAATATTTTAAAATCATAAAAATGTAAAAGAAAAAGGATTTTTAAAGATTAGTTTTTTATGATTATGATAATATCAATGTATTGTAAGTGATTCCCCAATCATTTACACCCGTAATATTTATTAATGATGTAAACTAGAACATTACATGGGGGTATGGACAATGTGGAGATTACAAAAAATAAAAACCAATCAAATGGGAGCTAGATTGAGAAACCTTGTGATTTTTTCAAAGAAGTTATCATGTAAAGTGACTAAAAATGTGATCATAGTCGATGTCCCTAAATCAAAAGTGAAGATAAATTAATGTATAATTAATGATCTATTAACAATGTAAAATATGTAAAAAAATATAAATTTTATATATACCCAACTATTTTAAAAAATCACTAATAGAATTTCCTTAATGAGACTGGAAGGTGATTTAGATTTGGAAACTGAGGTTATCGATCATCAAAATATCTAGGGAAAATAATGATATCAGTTAACATATGGGTAGCATATAGAACTCATCATAGGAAACTAATAAGAAATTAATGTAATATTTGTATAGAACTAAGTCGTTGTAAATTGTAATTCACTATTAAATTTATTCTTAGAATGATTAGAATCTACAACCTAATATACATAGAGGGAATAGAAGAACAAAAGAAATTGTTATAGATGAATTGGATAGTAGTAATTTGGATTCACATACACGCCACCTTGAATTGTTTTATATATTATAGATCCAAAAAACATTTTGTATCGATGATTTTTTTAAGAATAATATGTTACCCCCTCGGTGATTTTTTTATAGAAAAGATTTAGTGTTGAGATTGTTATGTTTATGGAAATAAATTTTTTGAAAATTATAAAAGCATCTTATAAATAATGATTTTAATTTTAAAATAAAATTTATATTATCACTTTGAATCCACAATAATTACTATAATAGGATTTAATACCTTGATATTTTTAAATTATGATGTTATATTCAATAGTGTATATAATACAGTAGATTGAGCTTAAATAAAACTTGAATTATTATTATATAAATGTATATATTATAACCTAGCAATTGAATTGGAGGTTTTGAATGGGATTAACTATATTTTTAAAAATATATCTATCGGACCTTATAAATAAATATATTTTTTTAAATTCATCATAATTAATAATTAAATTTTTATTGATGTTATTTTATTCTTAAAGAATGTATTTTTCTGTAAAATGATTTTAATTTCATTCCACGAAAAAATAATATAATTTATTTATATAAATTGTAAAAAAATTATTTGAAAAAAGGACATCATATTTTTAAACAGCAGATCAATATTATCTTATTGTGAAATTTTTATATTTATCTAAAATGTTGGATTTTCAGTGAATAGTGAAATATATTGATTTGTGTTGGAAAATGAATATTATATTTAAGTATTTCAAAATTAAAATTATATATTTAATAATTTTAAATTTATATTGTTTTCTTTTTATTTTGAATAATCCAATTTTCACTTTTCAAAAGAATTTTATACATTAATATTGTATAAAAAAATTTATAAATAAAATGGAATTTCCCTAAAAACCTGTTTTCCACCATATATTACAAGGTTAATTATAAATTTCAAATTAGGAAAATATTTTTATTTGTTAAAAATGGATTTCATATTTCAAATCAGGGGATCCATATTTTGTAAATAGATCCTTTCTATTTTTAGTCAAAATGAATAGTAACCTTTATATTTTTTGTTATCATTAGAAAGGGTAAATCAGGTAATTAATGTAAACAAATAAATGATAAAAACTAACTTATTAAAATATCAATTTAAATATTGTTATTTATGAGTATATCTCATCATTTAATCATCCCATTATTTTATATATGTCTTTTTTAAGCCATTTGTGCCTGATTTTGAGCCATACACTATTTAAGTGAATATAAATCAAAAAAATCACACTATATATTTAAATAAAATTAATATTATTAAAATAAGGATAAAATGATTATATGTCTATTAAAAATATTGATTTAAAATATTAGAATTTTTTATCATTTTAATTTTTTTCAATTTTAATAATGAAATAATATTATTGAGTGAATTATTGTTTTAAATTAATTTTTTTGATAAAAATTTGATATTATAAAGTTTTTGATTCATTTTATTTGAATTATTTTTTTTCATTATTTTTTTAGGTCAAAGTAAATGAATTTTTTTAAAATTTACGAACATGATATTTTATGATAATTAATAATTTATTAAATAATTTGAAATTTCTAAAAATGTAATAAATATCCATTTGAATGGGATATGGTTGATTATACTAACCAGGTACAATTTATTTTCCATTATTCCTTTTATTGTAAATATATTAACACCGTTAGAGAAAATAAATTGATATCAACATCATTTTGAAAATGGTAAGTGGAGGGTTCAATCCAATTATTATGGTAAAAATATGATCCAAAAATTTCCAAATATTATTTTTTTGTGATTATTTTGACACGTAATAATATTATATTCTAATTTATTTAATTTGGGATTTCATTTAAATCAAATTTAATTTATATTAATTTAATATTTTAAGAAATTCCAAAAGTGTCCCTCCTATATCTTATAAAAGGGAGCAACTTATTCTCATTTATTTGCACCTCATGAACCATTTGGATCAGAAAATACCTTCCCAAATATATTCATAACATCCATTTTATCATAATAATAGTATTATTTTGTATTGAATACCAACATTGTAGGTTTTAATGTATAATGATATAGAGGATGTCTTAAGAAGTTGTATAGTTATTAAACATGGGTTTTTTATTTATACATCTATATCCTTCAAATATTATCTAAAAATTATTTTATAATAAAATAAATATATTAAATTTATTATGATATTTTTTTGTTATTATAACAACCTATGTCCATTAATCCTCCTACTAATTGGAAAGGAATTTAATGTACATTTGTGTGTCAGACTACCGACTCACGGAATGATGTAATTCATTTTCCATCACCTACAATCATCGATAGTTATAATTAAAGAATTAATGATTGTATATTATTTTCGTGGAATATTTAAAATTATAAGAAAACGATATAATATTTAATTTCATACCATCCAATCCACTAAACAAATTATAATGTCATTCATGTGTATTTGTGGACTTTCACCTCCATAGTGAAATGTTCTTCATTTTTCATCACAACATCCCATATAAGATATATATATAATATTTAATGAATTAATAGTATATATATTATATTATTATCTTTCTATAATAGTAAATTAATATTTAAATTCTTTTCATAATCATCTTTGAACATGGAAAAATTATTCATCCATACATATGGAATACCATCTCCAAGATTGTAAGATAGTTAATATTTTATGACCATGATTCATTGTTAATTTTGAAAATGTAAATGATTAAGAAATATGATATTTATTTCATGATTATTATTATATATGTGATGAAATAATTAACCTTTTTACCATATTCAATCTTACAAATTCATTTTGAACTCATCAACATCATATCATTAAAACAATTGATATGAACATAAATGCTAACGTAATCATTTATAACATGGTAATAATTCAAATAAAATAAGTAATATACAAGGAAGAGTTTTTTAAGAAACTAAATTATTAACATAAAATTGTCATTCAAGATGATTATCAACGTACATGATGAGTTAGAGTCATGGTTTTTGGTTTATTTTAAAAATACTCTTTTAAAATTTCATTTACAATTATTTTTCTTCCATGTCCATATTTTAAAAAATATCTCACTGGCATGTTTTTAAGAAAATAATAATAATAATATAAAACATTTAATATCACTTGTTACTTTCTTTAAAAAATTTCCCAAATTGTATCTTTTTACATAATTTCTTCACTTTCAATATAAAATAAAATTGAAATGTTCTATTTAAACAAATATATAGAAACAAAATTTCCTACCATTGTAATTGTTATTTGTTTTATAAAATAATTTATAATATACTATGTTTTATTCAAATAAGAATCTGCATTTTCAATTTTATTTTTATTTTCAAAAATGCTTTAAAATTTTAATGGGTATTTTTAATATCCATAAATTTTTTATTATGTGTGAAAATATTATATTGAAAAATGAAAGCTTTTATTTGTTATGATTTTTTTTGGTTATTTGTATTTTTTTATGACAACTATTTCAGTTATAAACCATGGATGGTTGGGTATATGGTATCTCTCCATTTTATTTTATGAAATTTTTTTCATGATTTTTTCCTTAAAGGTTATTTCTAGTATAACCATAGTGGATATATATGATTGTTAATCCATGTATAATTGTGATTCTTTTTATTTTCCAACCATAAGGGTGACTTTATTTACAACCATGATGTTTATTCCATATGTAAGAGTTATGTGAAAATTATTTCCCAAGTTAAAATCTTGTTTTATCATTACTTGTCATGGGTTTATAAAATTTTACAATGTATATTAATGAGCATATGTTTAAAGTAATGTATATTCTACTTTTTAAGGTTGAGAAAAATAATGTTGTGAAAATGATCCTATGTTTTTTCAAGACTTCAAAGGAACTATTATTTTTTTATTATTATATAAATATATCTATGGAAATGTTTTATGAAAAGAATTTTCTAATGATAGTGATTTCTTGGGAAATAAAAGTTTATTTTGTGAAAACATTTTTTTAAGAAGGAAAATATCTATAATTATTCACGAACTAATGGTATCATTATCTATTATTATGTCTCATACTAAGATATTTTATGATAAAAAAATTAATTTGTTTTTATAGGTTTTTATGGATTAGTAGTGACAGGAATTATATCAAGATTAAAACTGTGAAGATGTGTAAGCTGATGAAAACATGTTTCTCTTTAAAAGATTTTTTTTGTGAAAAAATGGTTACTAAATAGATGTGTCCACATTGAAATATATGGGGTTTTATATAAAATTTAACACCAAAATATCTAAAAATATTAAGCTACAATATCATTGGGAATATAATAAGGTGATATCTATTTTAAAATCATATAAATATGGATTCTTCAAGGTTGGGTCCTTATAGTTAGTAATAGAGAAACATTATGATTATTTCATGTGAGTTTATCAGAATAGTTATGCACACCATCATTGGATTTTATTTTTATGATTTATTATATATAAAATGGTGAATATTCCACTTTTTAGGGTTCTAAGTGATGGAATATTAAGATGACTAATGATATTTTGTGAGATGTTTTACTGATTAAAAATGAATTATTCTTTCAGGTTTAATGTGAATGATTAATTTAGAAGTATGATCATATATTTTTAGGTATGTAATAATAAATATATAATATAACCTTTTATTTTAATATAACCTTTTTTCTTATTAAGGTGATTTTTTAGAATATGAAGGTAATAGAATTATTGATTTTCAATGGATATTTTCTTTATATAAACCATTTTCATTTAAATATATAATGATTCATTTAATGTTTTAATCATGTTTTATTCTATATATTAAATATAATTTTTCATGATGAAAGGAAAATTATCTCTCATATAATTTAAATCAATTAAAAATTATTTAATCACCACTATAATGTAAAAATATTATTCAAATACATTTGAAATATTTTTCAAAATCACAATGACCTATGAGAAACTATTTGATATTTCAAACAAATGTTCATTAGTACATAATTTATATAGATCATGGAATATCCTTTATTTTTCTTCCAAGTCTCAACTCATCTATCTCATTTGGAAAGGGATATACAACCAAGTATGTGACTTTTTTCCTAGAGATATTGACTTTATTTTGAATGATAAAAGGGATATGAGCAGGCACTGTAGCGGGTGCATCCAAGAGACCCGAGATCAAATCCGGGTGGAGGTATATTTACAAGTGCAGTAGTAGTACTATAGAAGTATTGTAGCAGTACTGTAGCATTACTGTAGAAGTCGTTGTAGCAGACACTGTAGAAGTACTATAGTAGGCATTGTTCTTTACTGTAGCAGCCAGAACTATTCATTCATCTGGGCCTTCGGGCGACCGGTTTGGTCCTTGGGTCGTACAAGGCTTTCTGGCCACCCAAGGCCTTTGGGATAGTTAATTCTCAGGGCCTTCGGGCCACCTTAAGGCCTTAGGGCCACCCCAAGGCCTTTGGGCCACATGAATGCAGGCCCCAGACACACTACAAAAAAGGAGCAGCCCCAGAAGAGGATTCAGAGCAGGTGCACTGACCATAGCAGAGCCAAATGGATTGTCCGAATGAGAGGACATGGCTATTCCATCAGTACCAGCTTGTGCTAGCACGGTAAGCCTAGCCGGACGGTCATGCAAAGGTAGAGAGATACTATCAGGATGAGGATGCTGGGGAGGGGCAGTTCCATGTAGATAGACTGGTTGATTTCCCTAAGACCTTCGGGTCATTTAATCGTTTAAGCCTACAGGCCATGTAATCTATGATCCTATGGGCCTTGTAAGGGTTCCCCATAATCCCTTGAAACGGGGGTTATCAAAAATAAATAAAAATGAAGGCGTTCAGGCCATTCAGGTAGAGTAACATTAATGAGGACCCTAGTTTCTGGATTAAGGGTTTGAGTTATTTTCATATCTTCAAAGTATGAAACATGATTGAGTTTATATTTATGAAAAATAGGTTCATATTTATTATCAAAAAAAATTGTGAATATATTATCAAGTAATAAAATAATAAATAGATGTTTTTTTATTAAAACAGAAATCATTAATGACGAAAATCAGAAAAAGTACAAGCACAAAGCCAAGAAGGGAAATTGTCCAACCAGAGATGGATGGAGTTGAATGGTCATGATGCCTCCAGCTGATGGGCTGCATTGTTTCCTTCCCTTTTTGTAAAGGAGAAGGTGCAAGAAGACAAGCACTGACCAAGTGAGAGAATTCTAATAATGATGATGCCAAAAGGAGGGATCCCACTTTCATTGTGGTTAATAGAATCAATAATGGTAAGGCAGTCAGACTCAACAATAATATCGCTCTATCCACATTCCAAAGTGAGAAAAAAACCAGTAAGGATGTCCATGGCCTCAGTGACCGCCGGTTCCCAGAAATCCTGATGTGGATCATATTTTGCAGTAAGGATTTTCCCGAGATGATTATGGGTTAGAAGGTCGAGGGAAACAAGGCCATCCTTTTGGAGAGATGTGTCCACATTAATTTTAAGAATCCCTTCTGTTGGGGGATTCCAATGAGAGGGGGGTGAGGGTAGCTCCTGGCATAAAATGGTCCTTGTGGTCTTTCTAGCCCTCAATCCAAGAAGAATCCTTTTCAATCCATAATTCGGTAAGTTTTTGAGCATGATGAAAAATGGAATCATTGTACCAGATCCAAATAATCTAGGCCAAAGTGAAAAGATAACTTGAGAGAGCCAAGGAAAGAGAGGATCACCAACACGTCAGAAGATTAGGAAGGTCAGAGGCCAAATCCAGTGAATATTATGATATATTATGATTATTATATGTATAATTAAACACTTATGTATTATTCTATAATATATATTTTCTTTAATATTTTGGAATATATGATAGATAGAATCTTTACTTTTGAATAGTGGTGTAGTGAATAAGATACAATATTTGGAAACATCCATTTGAGGAAATATGAAAAAAATGATAATTAACCCTTTTGGGTAAAATGTGATTTATTCCAAGAAAATTGTAGTACATTAAGAATATTTTATTTTGTGAAAAAATGAGCTTTATAGAAAATAAATAATTATAAAAAAAAATTAGATGATTATTGATATGTTTTAGGATATTCAACATATTTTTTGAATGTTATAGAAATTATATTAATATAATATTATAAAATGGTAAACCCACTAGTTTAGAGATGACCAATTTCATTCAACCAGTATGTGGGGAACGAACCAATAACTGAAGGCTGAAAAGGTTGAAACACCTACAACTGTCCTATGTTAGGCCCAGAATAGAATGCCATGGTTTTTCTAGTTCTGTTTATATAGGGATCCTTATATATTTATTGTAAATAGAACACAATGGGATTCTATTTGAAGATTAAATGTTGAGATATATTTAGTAGGAATATATAATTTTAAGGTGTAATTATGGGGATTCGGGTCATATATAGAATGATTAGGACATAATGGATATTAAATAAATTTTTAATATAATTTTTTTATGAGATATAAAGATTAATTGATATTATTTAGATATAATAATTACATTTATTATGGAATTAAGAGTGATCAAATCATTATAATCATTGAATATCATTACTATTCTAGAATATTTTGTAGAACGTCAATGATATATATTTATTGAATAATATTGAGTTGATAATTTTGTTTTATTAGTGAGACTATTTACATTAATATTATGGTTCATTAATTTTTAGATATTATCTTACTTTGGGAAAACCATTTTTGTTATTTTTTAGTGATTAAATATAAGAGGAGTAACTTTTAACAATGATTGGAATAATCTTATAGATTATAAGTTAATTCTTATACATTAGGCATTAAAATTTAATCTTGATTACTCATCATTTGGAGAAAAAGATGATATTTTGGTATAAATTGAATATCTTATGAAATTATAATTATAAATTAATTATATTTCCCTATGAATTAGTCTATATAGATAATAAATTTATCAACTCTAGTGAAAATATTCTTGAAATAAAAAAGATATCATATTATCTTTATTTATGCTGAACAGATTGTCTCTTCACCCATTATAGATTTATGATTTTGTGGTCTTTAACGTTCTCTTTAACATTTTCTAAATCACACTTTAAAATCATTATGTGTAATCTTTCTCTTCTATTTATATATCATTTTATCCCACTAGTATTTTTTAAAATCATTTCAATCTTCAAAAATATGTTTTCAAAACAAATGTGTGTCTTAATTTTCTATTATAAATATTATAATTAATTTCTTGAAAATTGAAAATTTGTATTATATAAAAAAGTTATAATTTTAAAATCAGAATATATAAATTATAATAAAGTCAAATTTGGATAATTTTCTAAAAACATTTTTTTTCGGTGAATGGTGAAATATATTGATTTTTATAAAAACTAAATTTTATTTTAAATTAATAATAAAATAAAATCCAATTTTGATTTATTTATAAATATAATTAGATAATTTTGAATTAAAATAATAATAATAATTTTAAAATAAACTGTGTACATTATTTTAGTGTAATAACTTTTTACAAAAATAGTGACATTCCTCTAAAAACCTATTTTCATTAGGTATTTTTGCTTTAATTTTAAATTAAATTCTAAAAATTTTATGTTGTTAATTTCAATAAATTTATTCCATATTCGAAATTATTAGTTATATATTTGGTAAATATTTTATTTTATATTTTTTACAAATGGTTTGTAACATTTCTAAATATTGTTCCCATAGTAAAATCGACTCATGTAATTGTAATTTTATATATAACGATAAAGTCTATAAAAATTACCCTAACACTATCTTTAATATTATTGGATGAGTATATTAAATCTATAATCATATAAAAGGAATATTTTTGTACTTTTTTCCATTTGTATTGGATTTTTTCTTTTAAAATATTTATGTGAATTAAAATCCAAAAATAGAATACACATTATCTTAATAACTTCAATATTTTTTATCATATGAAAAAAAATAGAGTATATTATGGGTAAGAAATATTAATTTGAAATATAAATTATTTTTTATCATTTTTTTATTTATAGTTTTTATTTATGAAATAAAGACCTTAAATTGTTACACAACTCGGCTGAGTGATTTTTTAAATTAATAGAAAAATAAAATAAATGATTTTTGAAACGTTTGGAATAATATTATTTTAATGAATAATTGTGTTACAGTATTATTATAGAAAAAATTCAATATTAGGGAGTATTTAGTTCATTTTATTTTTATTCCTTATTGTGTGGATGTTATTAAATTCAATGTAAAGGGGTATTTCTAAAACTGATGTTAATAATATTTCATAATAAATTATAAAATATTAAATGATTTAAAATTATTAAAAATATTGTCCTAAAAAAATAAGTTTAATAGGGTTTATTTTATCAATAATGTTGGATATATGGGAATTGTTTCCTTTTATAGTAAATATTATATCTCTTTTAATTTGAAAAAACATTTATATCACTATTATTGTCAAAATGGGAATCGGAGGATTAAAATGGAATGATATCTTTATAAATGTGATCCAAACGTACCAAAATATTACTGTACAATATTTTTTTTATTACCTATATTTTATTCATGTATTTTCAATTTCAATACATTTGGACATGAAAACAAAGTTATATTCTTCTAATATTTTATGAAATTCAAAAAGTTTGCATCCCCTCTCTTATAAAATGAATCCTATTATTCTCATTTATTCACACCTTAAGAGACATTGTGCTTAGCCCATACCTACCCAAAAACCTTATTAAAACCCCTATTATAATTATTTTTTCGTATTTTTATAAAATTTATATCCATAGTAGGATTATGGTATAATGAAAAGGATGTTGTCCAAAGAAGATGAATAGTTCATAACCATGAATTTTTTAATTTCTTCTTCTACCTCTATAAAATAATATTAATGCAAATAGAATTATATCATCAGTATCATAATTAAACTATAATTCAAAGTGATGAAATAAAAAAATAGAAAATATAATATTCAACTGAAAGAGAGAAAAAGCTATTCTGATATAGGTGTCAATGTTCATAAAATGCCACTGAAAATAAAATAAAAATTACCATTGACTCCCAAGTGTTTCTCGAACCACATTTGATTCCCTAATCCTATATCCAACCCCCAACCAGCAATCTAAAATATGGCCCTTGACCATATCATGTCCTACAGTAGAAAAGTTAATTTGGGTACCAATTAGGCAGACCAAGTAGTGTGTGAGTACAACTCAGTAGGACACCACCAATAGTGTCTAAAACATGTAATGTCAAAATATAGTGAATTTAATTTTAAAAAGAAATAATCAGGGTAAAAAATAAATAGTTATCACATTATAAATTATTTTTTATTTAATAACCTCAGGACTCTATGGTTCTTAGGGATACTGGAACCTCAATTATAACTTCGGCTCATGTTGTATCCCAAACTGTTCCTAGGTAATGTCATATCTTAAGACCTTTTTTGACACATGCTAGAGCTCAAAGTATTACCATGTTTCCATTAACCGATTCATAAGTCAGATGACCTGGTTACCATTGTAAATCCTCAATGGAATGACCATGTTACCATTCCTTCACTCCAATGTACAATGAACATGACACCATTTATACAACTCATTTTAATGACCATGTTCCCACTCTTTTATGCACAAGTACAATGACAGTTTTAGCATTTATAATTCTCATTTGAATAACCATGTTATTATTTATTCACACACAATTATTTCATCAATAAATTATTCACCAGAACCATTCCTAAGTCAAAAATTTGTTAAGTACATCAATATACTTAATTAACTTCCCAATTAATTAATTATAAAATTCTATTAATTAATTCACCAATTAATTAATCAAAAACACAATTCATAACCTGCAAATAATTTTTCTAGAATTAATTATCTAACTCTCAATCTCAACACTTCATAGTCAATTTCAAAATTAATGTTCTATATCATAATATCGTGACGTGTAATTGATTTTTATTTAATTATATCAATATATCCACTTAAATATCTCATTATTAATCTCTTGATTAATTATCAAGATCAAAACCCATATCTCTCAAAAAAATACTCCCAAATTAATTATCCAATAGGGATTCCCTTTAATCTCATGAATAATTCTCAAATCTGCCATTAAATTCAATAGTGCTTTGGTAAATCAATTGGTCCACCTAATTATCCCAATTTAGGAATTAAATTGATAAAGAATGCTAGAAATTATACAATGTTTCATAAACATATAAAATTTAAGACTATTGGAATTAGATTTCAGACCACCTACCTCAATTCATTGATGGATGATTGTTTAAAGGAAATTCAAAAAATCATAGCATCACAACAAAGTAGATCTCAGTTCCGGATCTAAATCCCTAAGTCAAGATAAAGGATATAAAAATCATATCAATCTTAATATAGATATATAGTCTAAGATATAGAACTCCCCAAAAAGGATTATATCTATAGATAAAGAGGATAAAATCCAAAAAAACATCAATGAATTGTGAAGAATGAACGGGATATGTATCAGTATGAGATCCATTTATTGGGAGAAGATCGGATCTTCAATTTTGGCATTGAATTGTAAAAAATAGTGGACTTATAGCCTTGTAAACCCTCCTAAAATCTCTAAAATCACCCAAAAACATTTTTTTAAGATAAATGGTTGAATAGGAGGGGTTTCAAGGCTTGGAGTGATTTTAAAACTAATTTTTTGGTAATTAAAATCCATGAATATAGTTTCTGGGGAAGCAGAACACAGATAGGTAAAACATGCGCCAACTATGATAACCTCACTACCCAGGGTCACATTCATTAATGGGGTTGGGTTCATGGTTTGTCAAACCATGTTCCATCCATGTGGACCTCTCTATCTTTGATCACATGGTCAGCTGGAATGGGTACACTATTTACCATAACCATGCGCCAACCGTGCATAGACCCTTTATATAAAAAATTATTAAAAAATCCAACCAAACACACCCAAATTATTAACTCCAAACAAAGTTACATAAATAAACATGAAATGTGATTGATTCAAGCCCATGATAACTCTAGAAAAGGAAGTGATCTTACAATCTCCCCACCTTATAACATCTCATCCTTGTGATGCACATCCAATACATTCTAGGATTATGTGCCAAAACAATTCGGCCATTGATCCCTCATATATACCTCTATTTACCATGTTTCCTCATTCACAAGTCCATGCTTCCATAATACATGAACAATCAACATGATAATTCCCTGAAAAACATTTTCACTACGATTTAGCACACAAATCGGATTTTCCTCAAAGGATGCATCTAGATAAAGGTCAAACACATCCAAATCAATCACATGAGAAGGTTTGGGGTGATAAATCTTTAGATTTAACATATAGAAGACATCATGCATAGAACTATATTTTTGAGGATGGTCCAATTGGTATGCCACCACCCCAATTCGGTCCACTACCTCAAACGATCCAACAATCCTGGGTGCCAACATGCACTGCCTCTGTATCCTACGGTGACCCAACCTAGGAATCACCAAAAGAAACATGTGATCCCCACTTATAACCTCTAAGTGTTTTCTTCTCCTATCATCATACATATTCTATGGAATCATATTTGTAGATATACATTTCTTAATAAAATAGTGCCTACTATGATGTCTCATGCATGAGACTTAGTCCCAAAAACTCTCACTCACTATCCTCTAACCAACATAGAATTGGTATGTACGGTTTAACATAAAGAGCATCGTATGGTGCTATATGTTTAGGTTCCTGATAACTATTGGTATAGGAAAACTACACTAGATCCAAGTGCTTCACCCATGACCTACTGAAGTCTAGAACAAACGAAACCAGCATATCCTTAAGCACATGTATAGTACATTCTAACATTCCATATATCTTTGGGTGGAAATCTGTGCACAATGATACATATGTACCAAGTGCTTTCTGCAAGCCCTACCAGAAACGTGAGGTGAAGCATGAATCATGGTCTGTAACTATAGTCTGTGGCACCCAATGTAGATAGACTATATCACAAGAATTGATTTCTCCAAACTCATCTACTATAATGGTTTTACTTATAGGGAATAAATGGGATACCTTTCTTATTTGATCCAAAATAACCCATATAGAGTCACTGTTTCTAAGGATATTTAGAATACCCACAACAAAATCCATTGTTACATCCTCCCACTTCCATTAAGGAATATAAAATTGATGCAGTAATCCAATAGGTTGTTAATGCTCTGCCTTCACCAGGAGATAGGAGAATCATCTTCTCATAAACTATGATATCTCCTTTTTCATGTATGGCCACCAAAACAAATTTCATAGGTCAGAGTACATTTTTGTTACACCTATATGCACCACCCACAATGAGGCATGAAATAATCACATGATATCCCCTCATATGCTTGTAGGTATGACATCTCAATTCTTCACAAAGCTTATATATTCCTCATCTATTAATTAGTCCGAAGATGTAACCCCACCTTCAAATATTTTCCTCAAGGCTAAGCATTCTATATCCCCATAATTTCTATCCTTAATCTATCTCAAAAGTGTAGAATCCACTATGACTACAACAAGTGTCATCTACTATGGTCTCTCCTAAACCACCACATGAATTTAACTAAACAAGGTCATCATCTTCCACTCTAAACTCAACTACTAAACGATTTTTGTCTTATTTTACCTACTCAAGGAATAATCCACACAATTTCCTTTCCCATGAATATATTCTAGTACAAAATCAAAATAAATTTTATAATCTACCAATATCTGCTACTGAAGATTAATATCATGATGTGAAGATATGTACTTCAAGCTCCTATGATCTATATAAACTATTAAATTTTCCCCCAAGAGGTAGTGTCTCCAATACTTAAGAGCATAAACCACTGCTTCCAACATGAGTTCATGTGTAGGGTAGTTTCATTCATGTGGTATCAACTTCCAGGACCCATATTCCAAAAATCTATCTCCATGCATTAGCAACGCTCCATTTCTGATCCCAGATGCATCACAATACACTGTATACTCCTCACCTGGATCTAGAGGGATCAAGATCAGTGCTGATTCCAAGCACTTCTTCAACTCTCGGAAGGCCTCATCACATACCTCCAACCAATAAAATATTATCCCCTTCTTGGTCAAGCCTGAATGTGGTGCTTCTAAATGGGTAAAGTCTTGGATAAAACTTTGTTAATATACAATTGACCCTATAATTCCATGAATATCAAAAAATGTTATTGGACTACTCCCAAGAAACTACATCCATGACCATCTCTAGTTCCACTAACACACTTACCTCTGAGAAGATGTTCCCTAGGAAGTGTACCTGATCAATATAAAATTGTCACTTAGATAGATTGGTATATAAATTATTATCCCTTAGTGTACCTAACAACATTTCAAAAAACCCATAAGGGGCATACCTACTCCATAAAACATTCCAAGGTGTATCAAAAGTCTGTAATCTCACTTGATGATACCCCAACCTGAGGTAGATCTTCAAGAATACAGAATCTACTCTCAACATTTCAAATAGGTCATCAACATCTAGAATTGGATAGCAGTTCTTCACAATCACCATGTTCAACTTTTGGTAATAAATACACAAATATAGAGTCACATTAGCCTTATTTGCAAACAACATTGGAGAACCACAAGGTGATGTACTCAGATGGATAAAACATTTTTTCTCCAACTCCTCCCATTGAGTCTTGATCCTTGAATCTCATTTAGTTCCATTCTATATAGTGGAATAGAAATTGGTTCAACACCCAGTACGAGTTAAATATTATATTTTGCATCTCTCTTAGGTGGAAGTCGTTAGATTCCTTTTTCAAAGACATCCTATATCAATTCCACCACTGGTGGTAAGATATCATGCTTAATACATTCATCAACGAGAATAAGACTGACAAATTGGGCTATGATATCTCCCAATCTGAGATAATTGGACCTACCCAGCCAACTAGGATATCCGGCTATCCCATGTGAATACAATTTTAACCCTTTGGTGGCATAATGGTAAATCTACTACGGTAACAGTCTATGTGGGACTGGAATGTGACTAGACAGTCCATACCAAAAATTAGATATAATTCCATCATATCTAGAATATAGAGATCCCATATAAAATGATATTCCATAGTCTCGAGTGAACATCCCTTGCATCCCTTGCATAAATATATGACTCTAGACTGGGTTCCCAAAGGTGTATCAATAGCCATTACACCACTCACAAACACCACTATTGGGCTCAAAACAGAAAAAAAAATAGATATAAAATAATGAGAGGCATAAGTATCAAATAAGGCACTAGAAAAAGTATAAGCTTTGATAATGGTACCTCTCACTATTGATGGACGAGTCTCTCTCTCAACTACTTTATGATGCATCGCATGTAACATTCCTTCTCCTCTTCCCTTTGATGTTGTCAGAGTACCTTCAGTATCACCACTCTTCTCATGTGTGTGTGCTAACTCTAAATCACCTTATTCACTGCCTCTACCATCTTGGCCAAAAGAACTCCAACTTCCAAATGGATAAGGTTTAGAAGATCCCTATCCCATACTCTGACTCTACCCATATTCTCCATCAATACCAATCTATCACTACAATCTATAGAACTTTTAATCATGGCCCATTTTTTATCAAGATCATAACTCTAATGGTGGTTGGTGACAATTTCAACGATAGTTTCCTATCCTACCATGCAGTTGTAATATAAATATAGTAATGTCATGTGAAACTATCTTTTCCCCTTGGCCAATATGGTTCTAAGTACACGAGATAATGTTTTCATAATGGTGGTTCCTACTCTCAAAATTCGCACGTATTGATCGTCTAGTACAAACCACATATGCACTACTAAAAGCCTCCTATAGTTTTCTCTCAGCTATGAGATCCTAATCCACTACATCAAAAAAACATATTTATTTTAAATAGGTTATCCTGGGAATTAATTTCATACTAAATTCCATCCAAAAAATGTTACACTATAGCTATATCATCTCCAGCTAACAATAGAAAAAAACTATATAGATTTTTGAAGCTCCATTCATAGTCCATCCCATAAATTCTCACTTGAGTAAGCTTCAGGAACTCTCCTGCTTTCTGTTTCCTTATATTCTCTAGATAGATGTTTTCCAGAAAACTCTCCAAGATTTCATTCCATATCATATCATCCATATTTCTGTATCACACTTGAAACACCCACCAGTGCTTTGTTAATCCATGTATCATATATCCAACTAACTGAACCCTAATCTCATATGGAGTTTCAAGAAGATCATTTATCATCTTGATTGTAACGACCCGAGTTCGGAGCCCCTCCACGGGAGCCCCGTACCCAGTTCCCCACATGACCTCAAGCGTGTTTCCCCGAATTCTAGAGGCTGTTGACTAGCAGTGAGGGCCTTGGTGAGTCGGTGGGGAAACTATGCTCTCATTTGGTAAGGTATATAAGGTAAGAAAACAACTATAAACAGTGGAAGCAGTAAACAACATGCATAACAACAAAAACCTAACAGTGGAAGCAATGTATATATATATAATTATGATGACAATGATGCAGAAGATATAAGTATCTAAGGAAAACATCAAACACAACAACGTGATGAAATACAACTGAACCCAAGTGCAAAAGAAAAAAAAAGTAAGCTCCTCAGCATCGCGAGCCATGGCTCAGTCCCATGCTCCTCAGCTCCTGGTGTAGTCAAGATTCTGAAGTAGAAGGGTGCTTGCCCTTATCTATACCTACAGCAACATAGTCTACTTAGGCCCAAAAGCATTGCCCAAACAGGGTGTGAGATAAAATCCCAGTAGGAAATCACTCAAAGATTTGTGCCTAAAAGTCAATGAATACATGGAAGTAAATAAACAAGAAGCAGTAAACAGGAACACACAAGCAGCTACAATCAACAACTCTAAAAAGTAAATCACACAAGTAAGCAGTCAAAAACAAGAAGAAAACAGGTAACCCTCTGGGTATCTCTCACAGTCTAACCCCTATGGTTCAACCTCTAAGTACTAGTAACCCTCTGGGGGGCACACACGGTCTCACCCCTCTGGTTCAACTACGTAATTAAGAAGAATGTCTGGGGAAGCACTCATCGTCAATTCCCCATATAGTCTTGTAACGTGCTAAAGGCTCTCTGGGGAAGCACTCAAAGTCAATTCCCCCTTGTGGCCCACATCATGGATCTAAATACTCTCTGGGGAAGCACTCAACGTAAATTCCCCCTATAGTCTCACGTCGTAATTAAAAGACACTCTAGAGAAGCCCTTTCGTCAATTCTCCATTTGGTTCACTACTCTAGGTTCTCATAGTCCTGAGTATAACTAAACATATTCAGCACGTGCGTAACGTCCATGTAAACCTCAAGAACTACTTTGCTATCAACTAAGGCTCAACAGAAATAGTAAAACAACAGATCCAAAATCCTACAACTAGGCATGGAAACTGGGAAAATGCCAAATAGGAAGAACAATCATGGTAAAGCAACCTGAGAACAAAATAATTTACACTTCTCACAAGTAATAACATCTACTAAAGCAATCAAGAAAAGAAGGCAAACAATAAGGGAAAAATAGGAAACACGCAATACCCCATTCAAGGGTATTGGTGGAATTTTCACATAATACCCATCGAATTTCAACAGAAAGGCACAAACCACCTACCTCTATCTGAGGAGATCGATATACGTGAACCTCAACGACAGATTCCTCTTAGAACAACATAGATATGAGAAAACGCACAAAACGTTCGTCCCATGATAACTTGGAAACTAGGAGGAATCAAGAAACAAGGCTAAAGCAGAAGGAATAACTCACCGCTACGATTCCAACGCAACTGACCGTGCTCGAATCGGAGAACGGATGGCGGGGCGGGAGTTCGTCGAAGATCCGGTCATACAGTCGCTCTCGGACGGTCGAAAACTGAAGAAGAAGATGAATATGAGGGTTAGACGCGACCCCTACCCATTTAATAAAAAAAGAAATTACACGGCGTTTACTTTTTAAGTACACGGCGTGTACTTCGAATTTTATGTACTCCGAAATAACCAGCCTCTACCTCAGCCTTACACACCGTGTGTGTGGCCCAGACACGGCCAACACACAGCTTCGAGTCGGGGAAAGAGTACACGGCGTGTACTCAGAAAGTACACGGCGCGTACTTTTGAAATTTCCAGAAAATTCATTTTTCTCAAAAACAACATAAAAAAGGAAAAACATACCTGAAAATAGATCCGGGTTATTACAAACATCCCCCCTTAAAGAAATTTGTCCCTGAATTTCCCTAATGAGGCGGAGAAGGAGAAACCCCGAACAGCTCCGGCCACTGCGATCGTACATCGGTCTCCCTCTCCCAGGTCTCGTCCTGTACTCGCCCATGCTGCCATAGCACTCGTACCACAGGAATAGACCGCCCGCGGAGACCTTCATACTATGATCAACAATCCAGATAGGATGCTTCTCGAACGACGCATCCGCTTCAAGATCGACTTCCTCGGGGTGAAACACGTGAGACGGGTCTGAAAAGTAGCATTGGAGCTGAGATATGTGGAAGATGTCGTGCATGGTCTGATACCTCTGAGGTAGCTGCAACCGATAGGCGACCGGACCCACTCTCTCCAAGACCTCAAACGGCCCGACGTACCGTGGTGAAAGCCTACCCTATCTCTGAATCCTCTTGTATCCCAACCTCGGTGTGACACGTAAGAAAACCTGATCACCGACCTCGAACTCCAGAGGTCGTATCTGCTGATCAGCATAAGACATCTGTTGAGACTGTGTTGTAGCCATCCTCTTCTGAATCAGCTCCATCTACTCTGAAGTCTCTGAACAAGACGAGGTCCCAGCAAAGCTACCTCTCCTACCTCCAGCCAGCATAAGGGTGATCGGCATGGCCTACCATACAAAGCCTCGTATGGTGCCATCTGAATGGTCTCCTGGAAACTATTGTTGTAGGTGAACTCCACCAGAGGAATATGCTTCTCCCAAGAACCACCAAAGTCAAGGATGAGAGCTAGGATCATATCCTCAAGCACCTGGATCGTACGCTTAGACTGGCCATCAGTCTGGGGATGATATGTTGTACTCAAAAGTACCTGCATACCCAAGGCCTTCTGAACACCCTACCAGAACCGAGAGGTAAAGCGCGCATCTCTGTCTGAAACAATATAGCATGGAACTCCATGAAGACGAATGATCTCTCTAATGTAAAGTCATCCCAGATCATCGACACTGAAAGTCTATTTGATCGGAAAGAAGTGAGCAACCTTCGTATGTCTGTCGAAGACAACCCAGACAGCATCGTTCCCCCGAGGTGATCTCAGCAACCTGGTTACGAATTCCATCGCAGCATCGTTCCACTTCCACTCCAGAATGGGTAACAGCTATAAAATCCCCACTGGTCACTGATGCCCTGCTTTCACCTTCTGATAAGTAGAACATCTCTTGACAAAACCAGCAACATCCTTCTTCATACCTGGCCACCAGTATTGGCGATGAAGGTCCCGATACATCTTGATGACGCCATGATGAACTTCCCAAACAAAGGAATGGAAATATCACATCAGCTCCTCATGTTTGTCTGCTGGCACCCATACGCGTCCTTGGAAACGCAAGATCTCATCCTCACCCACTGTCCATCCAGGAAGTGGGTCCTCTCCTGACACACTCTCCCGCAAGACTAAGCCTTCTGAGTCTGATAGCTGCCTCAATCGTACCTGATCAAGTAGCGTAGATGTAACAGCTACAGAAGATAGAAAAGGTTGTCCCCGTCTATCATGCACCTCCAGATGCATCTCAGAGAACAGAGCCATCAGTTCCCACTCACTACTGGCCTCCTTAACTTCCTGAATTTGAGTTCTCCTGCTCAACTCATCAGCCACGGCATTGCCCTTTCCCGATGTATAGGAAAGATCAAAGTCAAAGGACTGAAGATACTCGACCCACCTGCACTGCCTTAGATTCAAATCACGCTGAGTAAAGATATACTTGAGACTCTTGTGGTCAGTGAAGACCACAAAGTGCTCTCCCAAGAGATAGTGTCTCCAACAGCGCAAGGCATGAACAATATCAGCTAACTCCAAATTGTACATAGGGTAGTTCCTCTCATGTGGCCTCAACTGTCAAGACCCGTACGCAACGACTCGATCTCCCTGCATAAGTACAGCTCACAGCCCAATACCTGAAGCATCACAGTAAACAGTGTAGCTCTTGCCTGGCTCTGGAAAGACTAGTATCGGTGCTGACGTCTACTTCCCTTTCAGTTCCTGAAAGGCTGACTCACAAGAATCTGACAATAAGAACTTCACCCCCTTCTTGGTCAGTCCTATGAAATGCGCTGATAGGCGCGAAAAGTCTTGAATTAAACGTATGTAGTATCCCTCCAGCACTAGAAAACTCCATACCTCAAAGACGTTCTTCGGATACTACTAGGAAACTACCGCTCTCACTTTCTCTGGGTCCATTGATACTCCTGCCTCTGAGATGACTTGACCCAAGAAGTGAATCTGATCCATCCAGAAGTGGCACTTCAAAAGTTTAACATAAATCTGATGCTCTCTCAGTGTACTCAGAATTATATCAAGATATGTGGCATGGTTGTGTCAAGTGTGACAGTACACCAAGATATCATCCATGAAGACCACGACGAAAGAGTCCAAGTAATGATGGAACACTCGGTTCATCAGTGCCATGAAAACTTCAGACGCGTTCGTGAGACCGAACGGCATGACGGTATACTCGTATAGACCATACCTCCTCTTGAGGGCAGTTAGAGGTATATCTGATGGTCTAACGCACAAATGATGATAACCAGACCTGAAGTCGATCTTTGAGAACACTCGGGCTCCTTGAAGCTGATCGAAAATCTCATCGATCGGCGGCAAGGGAAATCTGTTCTTGACTGTCAACTGGTTCAGCTTCCGATAATCCACACAAAGTCGATGGGTACCATCTTCCTTCTTCGCAAACAGAATAGGCGAACCCCAAGGAGAAGTACTGGGTCGAATGAAACCCTTAGCCTGTAGCTCCTCCAACTGCTTCTTGAGCTCCTATAACTCATGTGTGGACATCCTATAAGGAGGAATGGACACGTGTGCCGCTCCTAGAATGAGCTCAATAGAGAAGTCTACTTCACGCTCCGGAGGCAAACCTGAAAAGTCTTCTAGAAAGACATCCCTGAAGTGATCCACCACTGGAGGAAACTCCAAATTTGGAGTCCCCTGATCATCTAGATACAGACTAGCAATCTGGGTTGTCAACCCTCCTAGCCCAAGATGCTCGAGTCCTTCCCGACTCCCCCGAACGTCCCACTCTCCATTATGAAGAAAAGACTCACCCTCTGGTGAAACGAAACTCACTCTGCGGCGATAATAGTCGACGACTACCTAAAAGGGAATCAACCAATCCATTCGGAGAATGACATAATATCCTATCATCTCCAGGACATAGAGATCCCATAATAAGTGATACCCAGCAACCTCGACAGGGCACTCTCTACATTGGCGTACACTAGATGTCCTCGTCCCCAAGGGTGTGTCTAGTGTCAATGAGTCAGCAGAAGAAAAGATGCAGAGTCCAAGGCTCTCCACAACAGCAATAGAGATAAAGATATGTGTAGCACCAGTATCGAAAAGAGATGAAGATAAAACTGAGGCTACTAAAATCGTACCTCGAAAAATAGAAGGGTTGGGATCCTGCTCCTGATAAGTCTGCTCCACGGCGAAAGACTGGCCTGTGTCGCGGCCCTGCGCCCCTGGATGACCAATCTGAGCTGAACCGCCCTGTAGGTGCTGAGGAACTGGTGGCTGACCGCCACGGCCTCGACCTCCACCACAGCCCGAATGGTTGGAAGAACTCCAGTTCCCTGACTGGTGAGAAGCTGGCGGTGTTGTTCCTAAACGAGGAGTCATAGAAGAACCCTGGTCACCAGCTGCTGGTGAGGAAACCTGGAAGAAACGCTGAAGGTGACCCATCTTGCCGCAAGATCGGCACTCCACTGGGTCCCTCTGGCACTATGGCCTCGTGTGCCCTGTTCGGCCACACTGATAGCATGTCACCTGGCTTCCTGATGATGTGTCCCGCTTCCTCGAATCACCGTGCGTAGGCTCCCTATGGTGCTTCTTGCTATCATCTGAAGGAAATCTAGCTCTGGAAGTAGAACCGCCCTGTATTGCAGCTCCAGAGTCTCTCATATTGCGTTCCTCAATCAGTGCATGGTTGACTATGGAAGTAATATAAGTCAGCTGGAAGATGTTCACCTACGAGAAGATCTCCTACATGAGTCTATACTCAAACATCCTTACCAAGAACACCCCACTCCCATCCCGAAGGGGTGTAAAACGTTGCAGCTCAGTGAAATGAGAGGAATACTCCATGACAGATAGAGTACCCTTCTCTAAGCTCATGAACTCCCATGCTCAATTGGCCCTCAGGGTCTCTGGGTAGAATTAGTTGTAGAACACACACTGGAACTCCTCCCAAGCAATGGCCTGCTGTGGACCCGCCTGTGAGATCACATCCCATCACCTCTTGGTGGAGTCTCGGAGCATGTAGGTGGTGATCTTTACCCGCTTCTATGGAGGCGTCTCCAGATGCTCGAAGATAGTCAGCATGGATTCCAGCCATGACTCTGCAGCCTGAGGTCCTCCCTCCCCCGAGAATGTGGGAGGATGCTGCTGCTGGAAAACCCGCGTCAAGTCTGCCATAGACAAGGCAGGAGGCGGTTCTCTTTATAAGGCATGCATCATCCTCATGAAACCTTCCCTAAACTGCGCATCAGCGCCTGCAACTGGCACAATAACCGGTGCCAAGGCTGGCTCAGCTGGGGGATCGACAGGAAGTCCTTGATCAGCCCTGTCTGGCGTCTGATCACTGCCTGACGACAGACGTATGACCAGAGGATGTCTCGGAGGCATAGCTCTGAAAGATCAAAAGCACACATTAGATCAGGAAAACAAAGACAGAGAACACATGATTACAAAAAAGTAATAGGGGAAGAAAACACACAAAATTTTAAAACACGACTATATGGCGTGTATAAAACTACACGGTGTGTCTTCTTAAACCACATACATGAGCATGTACTCTTGCCCTACAAGTCATGTACACTTAAAACTACACGATGTGTTGATCCCAAACACACGATGTGTTCTTGAAAACTATTCCCCTTCCCGAGTCTCCTTACACGGCTAACCCACACGGTCTAACTCAACCTGAGACTACACGGCGTGTTCTCAACACACACGGCGTGTACTAGACAAGGATTAGATAACCCGTGTTTGTGAAACACACGGCCACCTACACAGCTGAAACTTACACGGCGTGATCCTAATAAAAATAGCGTGCACAGGCAAGGTGACCTCGTCCCGTGTTGTTCGTGACATGGCCGGGTACCTGGACAAGACTACACGGCGTGTTCCGAACAAACACGGCGTGTGGAAAAGAAGGTAACGTTGGCCCGTGATTTTTATCACACGGCCGGGTACCTGGACTTGACTACACGGCATGTTCCCTAAGGACACGATGTGTTCTACCCGAGCTTCCCTGGCCTGTGTTGTTAGTGACACGGCCGGGTACATGGCTTCGAACTTACACGGCGTGTACCAAACGTACATGGCGTGTTCCCGAAGTTACTCCCATGACATCGTGTTTTGCTCACACGATCAGTGACATGGCCTGAAAACTACACGGCGTGTATCCAAAAGGTACACGCCGTGTATTCTGGGATTTTCTGGGCAGTAGCCCAGAAACTGTGCAGAAGTCCAGAAACACTAAAAACAAGGTAAGAGGTGCCAAATTCCGATCCGGGAGGTCCCATAACACCTCAAGAACCAAAATTTGGCATCCATTTTATGCAAGAAACAAAACAATAGTTTTCTAACACAAGCAGAGAATCTATCAACATCTTTCACAACAGCATGCATAATCTACACAGAGCCTATCACAACAGCATGAAATCTCTAATGCACCCTAGATGGCATGGTAAGAATGCATGACATGTGATTTCTAAAAGTTCCTATATGATGCATGAGATGTCATACCCTCATCTCATCAGGTTGCGATAGAAATAGAACCAAAATATCAAAACAATAACCGCACAAGTCATGTGAACCACTCTAGGTGAAATCAGATCAACTATAAAATCTCATAACCAGAAAACTGCAATTAACGAGGTCGTATGGCCTTTCCCTGCACATGGGTTAGATACTCCCGAGCACAGCTTAATGCCAAGTACTGAATCCGTCCTATCCCTGGCTAAAGTCTCTAAACAGTAAGGCAAGAGAAAAGAACTCCTTTGATACCACTTTGTAACGACCCGAGTCCGGAGCCCCTCCACTGGTGCCCCGTACCCGGTTCGCCACATGACCTCAAGCGCGTTTCAACGAATGCCAGAGGCTGCCGACAAGCAGCGAGGGCCTTGGTGAGTCGGTGGGGAAACTATGCCCTCATTCTGTAAGGTATACAGGGTAAGAAAACAACAATAAACAGCGGAAGCAGTAAACAACATGCATAACAAATGAAACCAAACAGCGGAAGCAATGTATATATATAACTATGATGAAAATGATGCAGCAGGTACAAGTATATAAGGAAAATAGAAAACACAACAACGTGCTGAAATACAACTGAAACCAATTTCAAAAGAAAAACAAAGTAAGATCCTCAGCATCGCGAGCTATGGCACGGTCCCATGCTCCCCAGCTCCTGGTGCAGTCAAGATCCTGAAGTAGAAGGGCGCTTTCCCTTATATATACCTGCAGAAACATAGTCTTCTTGGGCCCAAAAGCATGGCCCAAATAGGGTGTGAGATACAATCCCAGTAGGCAATCACCCAAAGATTTGTGCCTAACAGTCAATGAATACATGGCAGTAAATAAACAAGAAGCAGCAAACAAGAAAGCAGAAGCAGCTACAATCCACATCTCTAACAAGTAAAGCACACAAGTAAGCAGTCAACAACAAGAAGAAAACAGGTAACCCTCTGGGTAGCTCTCACAGTCTAACCCCTATGTTTCAACCTCTAAGTACTAGTAACCCTCTGGGAGGAACACACAGTCTCACCCCTCTGGTTCAGCTACGTAATTAAGCAGACTCTCTGGGGAAGCACTCACCGTCAATTCTCCCTATTGTCTCGTATCGTGCTAAAGGCTCTCTGGGGAAGCACTCAACGTCAATTCCCCCTGTGGACCACGTTATGGATCTACAAACTCTCTGGGGAAGCACTCAACGTCAATTCCCCCTATAGTCTCGCGTCGTAATTAAAAGACACATTGGAGAAGCCCTTCTGTCAATTCTCCCTTTGGTCTACTACTCTGGGTTCTCACAGTCCTGAGTATAACTAAACATGCTCAGCACGTGCATAACTTCCAAGTAAACCTCAAGAAATACTTGGATATAAACTAAATAGCAACAGTAATAGTAAAAAAACAGATCTAAAATCCTAAAACTAGGCATTACAACTGGAAAAACGCCAAACAGGCAGAACAAGCATGGCAAGGAAACTTGAGCACAAAATAATTTACACTACTCACAAGCAATAACCTCTACTAAAGAAATCCAGGAAAGCAGGCAAACAACAAGGGAAAAATAGGAAAAACGCAATACCCCGTTCAAGGGTATTGGTGGAATTTTCACATAATACCCATCGAGTTTCAATAGAAAGGCACAAACCACCTACCTCGATCCGAGGAGATTGATATACGCAAACCTTGATGATAGATTCCTCTTAGAACAACGTAGATCTGAGAAAAAGCACAAAAAGTTTATCCCATGATAACATGGAAACGAGAAGGAATAAAGAAACAAGGGTAAAGTAGAAGGAAGAACTCACCGTTGTGATTCCAACGCAACTGACCATGCTCGAATCATAGAACGGATGGCGGGGCAAGACTTCGTCAAAGATCTGGCTGTACAGTCGCTCTCGTACGGTCGAAAACTGAAGAAGAAGTTGAATATGGGGGTTAGACACGACCCCGGTCCGCTTAATAAAAAAAGAAAGTAAACGGCGTGTAATTTTTGAGTACACGGCATGTACTTCGAATTTTCTGTACTCCAAAATAACTGGCCCCCACCTCAGCCATACACACCGTGTGTGTGGCCTGGACATGGCCAGCACACGGCTTCGATCCAGGGAAAGAGTACACGGCATGTACTCAGAATGTACGCGATGTGTACTTTTGAAATTTCCATAAAATTCATTTTTCTCAAAAACTCCAGAAAAAAGGAAAAACATACCTGAAAAGAGATTTGGGTTCTTACATTGATGGACTCAACCCATAATTTAGCTCCCCTATATCCAACCTATCCAGTAAAAGTCAGAGGGTGTTGCAAATAGAAGTCCCTTGTAAACTCATAGCAAATTTTTACAACCCTCCTTTGGTATTTCTTCATGAAATGCAAGAAACCAACAATGTTCCCCCATAACATATCTCTTTCATCTTCATCTCGGTCTATCTGTGCCTCAAGTTACCTAGCCGGATGTCCATTCCAATCCATTCCCCACAGTCTTCCCCTCAATAGGCGTTGTGGAGGCATATTATATAAAATTCCAAACACACACTTAGGTCTCATAATACAACCTTATAACATTTACATAAGAGGAAATAACCACAACAGGTCACAATATTTTTTCTCCCACAAATATCACCACATGGTCAAATCTCAGAACTAACACTTCCCTTAACAAACATACTCCTAGTTTTTCATTGAAAAGGGTAAACAAACTATCATAATCATGTTACTCATTTAAGAACCCAATTATTTTCATTTCACAACATATTTAAAACCATTAAAAATTCCTGTTTGGAAGGATTTTTTTCATTTTAATCTCATAAACAAGGAGAAAAATTCAACTTCAACCACTTACACATGACCTACTTTCCCATGAATTCCTAAAATCATGAATGTCATAACAATTTTAGGTTCCTAGGATGATGCATGAAGTCTTAACTCTCATTCAATTCTAGGCCACAAATAAAAACAAAAAATTTATTATAAATAATAATCATATCACACCACAAGTTTTTCATCCAAGGTGAAATGATATTCAACACTAACAACATACAAAAATAACTACAATCCCACCCTGAGTACTTAGGTTTTCTCCCATACATGGGTTTGCAACTCCCATGAATGAGATAATTACCATGCCCCAAATCTTCTTAGTCTCTTTTCTACCTTTCCTCAGATAGTAATACAAATGAAGAAGAAAGAAAACTCATATAATTCCTCTTTTTAACCACCCGAACCAAGTGACATGTAGTGGTTCCTCATGCCAGTTCACTACATGACCTCAAGCATGCCTCCCCATATGTTATAGGCTACTGACTATAAACGAAGGTTTGGTAAGTTTGTCATGGGGGGAATATCTCCACTTATAATAGAGTAAAACATCACCTGAAATAGATAAAAACATGGGGGATCATATATAACCAGAATACTTCTAAATTCATAAGATAACCAAAACCATAAATACAATATTAAACTGAAAGAGAAAACATGATATCCTGATATAAGTGTCAAAGTTACAAAAATGAAACTGAAAAAAAAACCAAAAAAAAACTATCGACTATATTGTGGGTTGGGAAACTTGTCTAGTTCCCTCATGAAAGATACAACCCCAATCAACAATCTAACATAGGGCCCTTTCCCATAACATGTCCAACAGAAGTAATGTCTTTCGAGTACAAATCAGGAAGCCCGAGTAGGGTGTGAGTAAAACTCGTTAGGACACCACCAATGGTGTCTAAAACAATTCTATAAAAAAGATATCGTATGAAATTATATAAATTAATAAAGCACATATCAAAATAAACAATTATCGCATTATTATTTATTCTTTATTTAATCACCTCAAACATAAGGGTTCCTGAGGATACCCATACCTCAATACTATCTTTGACTCATGATGAAACCGGAAGTGTTCACTAGGTAATATCATATCATGTGACCTATTTCGGCTCATGATAAAACTTGGGGTACTAAAATGTTATGTGATATCTGAGTATCAGATTTGATTCGCACCAAATTTGATGTATTCTTAGGTTACTCTATAACTCAGAGTACCTTTACTACCATTCATTAGGTTTCACACCAATGACAAAGTTATTAATAAACAATTCATATATAAGATGACCATGTTTCGATTCTTACTCTAATATAGAATAAACATGTTTTGATTCCTTTACAAATATGTAAAATTACCATGTTATCATTTATACAACTTGTTTTAATGACCATGTTCCAATTACTTTACTCACATATACAATGATGATGATACCATTTATAATTCTCATTTGAATGACTATATTCCCATTATTTCACACACAATTAATTCATCAGTTAATTATTCTCTCAGATCATTCCTAATTCATGGATTAGTTAAGTGAATAACTATCCTTTATTAACATCCCAATAAATTAAGTATTTCAATCCATTAATTAATTCACTAATTAATTAATCAAAAACATAATTCATAACCCATAATTAATTTTTCCAAAATTAATTATCTCACTCTAATTATCAACTCTTCATAATCAATTCTACAATTAATTATCTAAATCATAATATCAAGACATACAATTAATTCCTGTTTAATTATCTCAATCTACCCACTTTAATATCTCATAATTAATCCCCAGATTAATTATCATGATCCCAACCTCTAACTCGTATAATCTATTACAAAAAAATTAATTATCTAATAGGGATTATCCAAAATCTCATGATCAATTCTAAAATCAATCATTTAATTCCACAATGCTTAGATAAATCAATTTATCATCCAAATTAACCCAATTTAGGAATTCAATTGCTAAGTAATGCTATAAATTATAAAATTTTGTATACACAAATAAAATCCATGATTACTAGAATTAGGTTTTACACAACTTACCTCAATTCTATGATGGATGTTTGTTCAACAGAAATTCCCAAAATCTGAGCAGCACAAGGACGTAGATCTGAGTTTTGAAAATAAATCCCTTAATCAAGATAAATAATAGAAAAATATTTTCAATATAGATTTAGATCAAAATTACTAGATATAGATCTCACCAAAATGGTTTAGATATATAGAAATAGAGGCTAAACTATAAAAAAATATCAAAGAAGAAATAAAAAATAATGGGATACACATCTAGATGAGATCCACATACCGGGTGAAGAGAGGATCATCGATTCAGGCATTGAAT
Organism: Viscum album; assembly: GCA_963277665.1. Taxonomy (NCBI): domain Eukaryota; kingdom Viridiplantae; phylum Streptophyta; class Magnoliopsida; order Santalales; family Viscaceae; genus Viscum; species Viscum album. The sequence goes on from OY728122.1 coordinate 1,188,552,452, forward strand.
GTTTAAGGATGTAGTTTGGGTGCCCTTATAACCCATCCAAAAATATCTATAATCACAAAAAAAATGTTTAGTTCAGAGCAAGGCTCAAATATGAGGTTTTTCGAGTGTTTAACGGATTTGAAAACTAATGTTTGGGTAATTAAACATTGTGTGAACGGTTTCCTTGGAAGTGTTGCACAGTAAGGTAAACCGTGCACCAATTTTATAGACCTCACTATCTTGGGTCACACACTATACTAGGTTTGGGAACACGGTTTCCCCAATTGTTCACCAGCCATGTGAGCTTCATTTCTAGGGATCATCGGGGTTGTTGGTCTGGGAACATGGTTTTCCCAAACCATGATCCAATCATTCTTAGACCCTTTTTTAAAAACAATTCTTAAAATAATCCACCCAAACAAACCACAATTCATAACTCCAAACAAAGGTACATAAATAATCATGAAAAGTAAATAATTCAAGCATGATATAACTTTATAAATGGGTGGGATCTTACATGGTTACTTCATGTGAACCATTATGGTTTTTCCATTTATAAATGTGATTGTTATTCTATATGTAAGAGTGGTATTAAAATGAATTCCCATGTAACCTTCATGTTTTATCTCTAATTTCATTGGTTTTTTATGATTTCATGAGTTATGTTACATATATTATTTTTAAAATAAATTGTATTATAGTTTTTACGAGAGAAAAGTATAACTATTTGAAAAATATTTATGAGTTTTCAATATTAAAAAGAAACATTCATGATTTATATTTTTCCTTTAAGTAATATTGAGAAAATTTTTATCAACATATTATGTAATATATGGTGGCTTATTGGGTATAAAAATGTTTATTTTAAGCCAATGTTTATATTTGAAATTGAAAAATAAATTAAGTATTTAGGTACTGATGGTTTTATTCTCTATTTTAAAGACCCAAACTATGCATTTTTTTCATCGCACATTTTGAAATTTTTTCCATAGTATTTTAAGGATTATTCAGGAAAAAGATGATGTCAAGATGAAAATTATGATGATTTTTATGAAAATATAATACTTATCTTTTTAAAAGTTTTATTTGGTTAATAAAATGCATATCAAATAGAAATTTTCACATTGTAAAGAATGAGGTTTTTATCTAATATTTATAACCTAAATTTATAAAATGATATACTTAAAATATATTTTAGATTTAATGAAATTAAATTCTAGTCTAAAATCAAAATAATGTGTTTTTTTCAATATGGGGCCTTATAGGGTGAAAAAAATGAATAAACTTTGACCATCTATTTATGGAGGAAAAACATTGAATTGTTGATGAACATGGTAGAATCATTCACTAGAGCCTCAATACCCATTTATGAAATAAATTCATATGAAATTCATATGGAAAATAATTATTTTATAGTTTTCCCTATGATATTGGGGATTTATTCTCATTATAGATAATATCATGATAAATTATTTTTTTTCAAAATTTATATGTTTCTACCATTCAATGATAATTAAATTTCTAGGATGCAATTTTTTTTGGATGATGAATGTAACGACCAGATATTTTGGATCCTTTAAAATACATATTACGTACAATAACTTGTGTCACAGGTTTTAACCAAGTTCAAATATAAAAAATATACTAAGGAAAAATTATTATGAAATCTATAATAACCAATACGATATAAAACCATTATTAGTTATTAACATAGTATTTAAATAATTATTATGAGTTAATATAAAAAAATTATTTTTAATGAAATATTATTTCATTATATTACAAATTTAATATGAAATATTTAATTATAAAATCATAAAAATTTAAATTTAATAAATATAATTTATTTTTTGAGTTATTCACAACAAAATTATCTTAGGATATATTTTTCATTTTTCTCTAAATCAAAATGTTTTTATATGAACAATTAAAAAATAATTTATCTAATACCATAAAATTTAGATGACATAGATGTTTTCAAAACTTTTTTGACATACATAATATATATTTATTATTAAATATAGTTATTTTAAATCCTATATGTCAATTTATCAAACCCAAGAATTCCATTTTATAAAATCAAAAAACATTTTTCTCAAAACTATTTGTCTTCAATTTCTATAAAAATGTTTTTTATGTGGTGAAAATTATTAGTATGATTAATTTTAATTGAAAATAAAAATTATTTTAATAATTTTAATTTTAATAATATAATCAGTGTAATAAAATTTATAACATTTTTATATACATAAAACATTATGATTTAAAATAAATTTTTCTAAAAAACTGGTTTCTATGCCTCACATGCACTAACATTAAGATTAATTTCCCTACACCTATGATACAATTTTAATAAAATTATGCTTCTTTTTAGTAGGTAATGTTCATATTATTTAATATTTTCATTTTCATTTTCTGTTATAATATTTATATACTTATTTGTAATGATAATCACTTTGATAAAAGTGAAACAATAATTTTCAAATTATAGTTTTATGAAATAAGTTTTATCAAATCAATTAAATTTTCTTAAATTAAAAAATTCAAATAATTTTATTTATAAGTATAAAAATAAATTTATAAAAACTAATTTAATTTTTAATATATAAAAAATTGGATTAAGAATCCATAAATTTCCAAAATGATTTTTCTACTAAAAGAGTGTTTTCTATAGATTATTTATTTAATTTAAAGAAAATTTCAAACATATTTGAAAATTTAATTTGATTAAATTTAATTAGATATTGGAAAAATTTTCTAATATGGGTCATGTTATATGTTTAATAAAACATAATATAATTCATCTAAGAAATAGTTACCTGTTATAAAATAGAGATGCTAGAATATAAAAACATAATGGATAAAATAATTTAAAAGGTGTCCAAAAAAGTGAATCCACTTATTTAAGCCATTATAGACTCAAACATAACCCTAATTCCATTATTTTAATTATTTAGAGAAAGTACCATAATAATAGTATCATAAAATTATTAGAATATTTATTATTTTTTCCAAAGATTCATCATAGAAAAATTAAAATAATATCATTATTTTTTCAAAATGATATTATGATAAAATAGCGACCTTATAAACCATACTCACTAGTCAAGTTACTATGTGTTAATATTTAAGTCGGTTTAACCACCTACATGAATGATGAAATAAAAGATTATTATAAATTGAAATGGAAACTAGTTAGTGATATTATTTTGGGTTAATAAAAAACTAGTGATTATTTTTTGTTTAGTAAATTTCATATATGTTATATAATTTATTATTAATAAATCATCCTCAACCACCAGAATTTCCAAAATAATCTTTTATCAATTCAGGTTCCATAAAACATTGCCAAAACAAATATGTGATTAAATAATTACATTATAATTTATATAACATACATATGAGATAATCTTAAATGATATAAAAATATTGAAATTTTTATCAAATAATGTGTAATGAAATCAAAATTATAAATCTTGTGAAAAAAAGTTAAAGTTATTAAAAAGAAATGGTAATGTTTGTCACATAAATATCTTATTTTATAGTTATATTTCATTTTTTTTCCTTTCTATATTTTTTTGGGTGTTTCTTATGAATTTTTTTGAAAATAGTGGGTTTTCAAAATTTGGGCCAAACCATGAGCCCATTTTTTGATTTACAAATAAATTGTGTTTCTTTATAAGTCTTTCAATTTTCAAACAAATTCAGCCATTCCACTTCCAAAATGGCCTCCTATGACCTATTGATGGCCCCATTTCAATTTGGACCCTTTAGTAATCCCTACTAATGGTGGATTTGGGTTTTCATTTAAGGAATTGTGTCAGCCTGGAAGCCCATTTCTAGTTTAAAAACTGTTTTTTAATATATTATTCACTTTCTATGAATTTTTTGTGATTCCAAGTCTCACTCAAGCCTAAGGATCCTATTCGCATCCACATTCTATTATCCCCCTCTTTGGAGCTCATTGTCTTCATAAATTAGGGCAGAACTTCATATGGTTTCTCAAATTGTCCAAATTTGATGAGGTAACTTATTTCCTTCATAACACCTTCAATTCATACTCTTTTCCCCCCATTTCAGTTCTCACATGAATTTCATAGACATATTCTATCCTCACTTAAATTTTAGGCTATTTTTAAATTCAGATATTGGGTTATTTGGGGTGATTTTATCCAGATCCCTCAAGTAAATGGGTCTCCATCATTCTTCCTCCCAATTTCATAGGGTTTTCTTCTATTTTAATTAGTGTTTATTCAAATTATTATTGATTTTCCTAATTTCTAGAAAGTTGTAATTCGAACCTAGGGTTTGATCTTATATTTCTTAGCCTTTTATTTGGGTTTTAGTATTGATCTAAGTCCCATGTGGTGTGGCGGTGCTGCAGTTGGATTTTCGCACAAAGATTCAAGGATTTTCATTATTGTGGTAGGTGATTACAAGGTTAATAAATTATAGATGAGTTATAATTTCTGAATTTCTAATTTTATCCCACTTATTATTTATTATACTTGCTTTTAAATCTATTATTGGTGACTTTTGTTGAACAAATGAATTTAGGTACCAATTTTGTGCTAAATTGGGTGTTTTACATGTCTACTTTGTGTAACGACAATTGGGTTTATTTTGTTACTCATTTTATGGATTGATAAAAATGTTTTTGTGATAAAAAATTCCATTTTGGTGAATATTGGTATGCAAATGGTGTTCAATGTGGTATTTTAAATGGATTTTTTGTGTAAGAAAGTGTTAAATTTTATGAAGTTGTTTTATTTTGTGGTTTAAGTGGTGAAAAGAATTGGTATCTACTTTTTTTATTTTATTATGACCATAAATGATGTTTTTTTGTACTAATGGGTTTTTTATCATGATATAATGGTTTTAGTACAAAGGGGGGAAGCACGAGTACCTAGTAGGGAAGATATGTACTAGTACACTAGTGATCCATATGGGTTTTCTCCCTATTTCACTGAGAAAATGGATAAAGACAGCACAAAAAAAACTATATTGATAATTATTGAGGACCAAAAGGTTATGGGTATGTTCCTTACTTGTGGCTCATGCATGATAACATATTTTTCTGTGGTCACATTACACCGACATACGAGGTACATGGGGCTGAAGACTACATAGTGCCTAGGGTTTTCTTGAGTTTTATACTGATTGAATCTTGTGTATTTATCATTGAAATATGGTGTTTTTTTCTATAATATATAGCATCTTACATTTTTTACTTAAATTTTCTCACTCATGGAATTTTTTCCATTAAAACTGCTACATTAAAATGTTTGATTTTTAGAAATTATTTCCACCACTTCTTATTTATCAAAAAAGGAATGATTTTTATCTTTTTTTATTTAATATATGGAATATTTTGGTGGTATTCTATAGGTCTTAGTCTCACACCCAAATTACACTCATTGGGTGTAAGTATACTTGATTATGTTTGGCTCAGGTAAGGTCAAGGGCTCATGTGAGGGTTGTTCGGGTTCTTAGTCCCCTCCTATGGTGCGGTGTTGTGGAGATGGCTCGGGGGTGAAGACAGATTATTGTTTAGATTCATTGTGGATATTTTTGTGGTAATTCCTTGTGTCTTTGGACCAAATTTACTATATTTTATCCATTTAATTTAGTTCTAGATATTTCTTAAGAATTTTTTTGGCATGAATAATCAGATTTATTTTATCAAATGTTATTTATGTTTTATGTATACATATTTGGGTAAACCATTCCCAACCCAGAGTAAATGATACTTGGGTACTTAATCCAGCCTGTAGGGATAGGTAACACTCTTTATGCCTTATCATGGGATGGATTTGGTGAAAGTATTAGTGGTGACCAACTTCAGTTTGAGACAAAACAATATTAGAGGAGTTTATTGTTTTTGGGTTATATTATTATTTTGGGATGAGTCATGCTAGATAGGAGCGTAGACTATCGGGATTCAGAGTTTTGTTCATGACTAGGGTGGTTTTCCTACACCACTCTTGGAAGACCTCGTGTCCCCATGGGACATTGGAATTTTTTGTTTGGCTTCACTTCTTGGTGAGACATGATGGCTGCAGACTACACGTGGACATTGAGTGGGGTGGGGTAGTTGTTTCTTAGATCATAATTATGTGTTTGTATCATTTATATATGATGTTATTTTTGAAATATTTATAATTTTTGTTCTTATTTTTGTTCTTTAGAATGTTTCATTTTGTAGCAACATGTATCCTTTTAAAGCTCACATGCACCCATTGGAGGAAGCCGAAGAGAGTTCTCTCACACCGATTGATCAGAGGCTAGTTGAGGCTTGGTCTAGGCTATCCATGCCACAACCAGACCTATATTGGGTCTCGAGCTGCAACTACCCCAATCCTGACTCCATAGGCCATGGGCTGGTGACTATCGCCAAAGGCACAACAAACTAGGGGAGGCCTTTTCCTAAGAAAGAGTACCCACACACGCATCCAAATCAATGCAAAAGTGCAGAGAAAAGAAAGAAAGATACAAAACTGCTACGAAAAGGGAAACTGACATATATGCATCGACTTCTAACCAGTACAAGTAAATCTGAATAGTAGACTGACATATAAACTTAACATTAAAAGGGGAAAAACACGCGCCCAACCAGAAAGGTTCCACAACCCGGAAATAGGTAAACCAAAGTAAACAGCTAGTGAGTATCACACCCAAAAAGTCCTTCTACAGCCACTGAATGCATCCCAAGATCCCGAGTCCTCTATTCTCCTCCGTAGTCTTGATCGACCTGTCCGTCGTCTTCAAGGGCACACCAAGTGCAGGAAAAGCCCAAGAAGGGGTGAGTATAAAGATACTCAATAGGACGCCCCAAAAGCTCGAGGGAGAAAAAAAGGAGGTACTAAAATGGTGCGTAGTAGACATAACAAAGAACAATGCAAGAGTAAAAAAGAGAGAGTTCAGCTCAACCCAACAAAAGGAAGGAAGTAGACTCTTCCAATCCAAGAAGAGCTAGACACAGAAAGCATGTGGCATACCCCACGCGTCTTCGCCCCTGCTGGAAGTATAGTAACTGAACCCAAGGAGTGGGATTAAAAGTAGGGTGTATATATATATTCTCAATAAGAAACCCGAACAAGTGTGTAAGGGGATCTCTATCTCCCAGATCATCCCAAGAAAAGTCACCAACAGTTCATAGGATATCAATCACTGATGCGTAACAGTCCCGCACGCCAAAGTTGCATCATCTCTAAACCATACAACCAAGGGTCCAGCTCCGATAATCACGGAGAAAAGCCACTAACTAGCCACATCGAAAGGACTGAGACTAAAATAAGTCATCGAGTAACCCACTGCCTAGCCTCGCTAGAGGGTAAACCACAAGAGGTCTTCAGGTAACTCACTCCCCATCCATTCATGTGGGTAAACCATAATATTTCATCAGGTAACCCACTGCCCAGCCCCGCTGGAGGGTAAACCACGAGAGTTTGTCAGGTAACCCACTACCCAGGCCCGCTGGAGGGTAAACCACAAGAGGTCGTCAGGTAACCCACTGCCTAGCCCCACTAGAGGGTAAACCACAAGAGGTCGTCTGGTAACCCACTACCCAGCCTCGCTCAAGGGTAAAACCTAAGGTCAAAGGGTAACCCACTACCCAGCCCCACTGGAGGGAAAACCCGGAACTGATCTGATAACTTTGCATTGTTCGTGCCATCACTGGGTTCTACTAATGCCACTACCGCGTGTAGGTTCAGAGTGCGTCAAAGGAACCTTTGACCAACTCCCTTTCTTGTTTACACATTTAATAAGATCTCAAAAGAGGCTCTACATGCTCAAATAGATTACACCATTGTAATCCTTGCATAAAAACACGCGATATAGACTAATTACTCGCTGGAAAAGGGCTCCCGATGGAAAAATTATTCAACACCACCTTATTCCCATATGACGTCTCGTGGGGCCCGTACCTTTTCCCCAAGAGAGGTCGGGCGAACTGCGCCTCGCGATGCTCTCCAAAAAACACGCCGAAATGACTATTCATACACCCCAAAAGGACGCCAGATGAAAAAGTCGTAGTACGCTGCACACAGTTCAAAAGATGGCATGTGGGGCCCATGAATCAACTCCAGCTTCAACGCCTGAAACCACACTAGTTAACTTCGTCTTGATTCTAGTGTCACAATGTCGCTGACGGTGCCTAAAACGGACTTCGGATGCAGAAGTTGCACCACCCCGCATTATAAGCCAACGGGGCCCTATGGGGCCCACACCTCGGGTCTGAATTTTGGTGGGTGGATTACGTCATTGCAATCCCCTTGAAAAAACACTCATAAATGAGTACTCAAACACCCCAAACGGATGTCGGGTGAAAAAGTGGTGTTTCACCGTAAAACATGCGAACTAGACCATGTGTGGCCGCACCTTGTCTCCAACCCAAACGCTTTGGAAAGTATCTCAAAAAGTCCGCACGAGAACTGGGGTCACACTACCGCTAACAGCGTATCAATCGGACATCCCAAGCAAGAGTTAGGTCCGATGCAAGAATAACTAATTAATTATTCACATTAAGTGTTTCGTGCAACCAAGTAATTATACCAACCCCAAAAGGTTCTGAACTAACTGTGGAAGGACCGTATCAATTCTAGGGCCATAGCGCCTCTGACGGCATGTCAAATGGACGTCTGGCTCACAAATCACGTCCGTCGCAACTTTAATAATAATTTAAAATCATTAAATTAAAGTTTTTCGGGTCACAAGGCTTCGGGCACAGGACACAAAAACCTTGAAACCCACTTTAAAAGGTCCTCATTGCCGACACGAATTCGCAGCCGCATACAGCGTGTCAAACAGACGTGCTGTTTAGAAGTTACGGCCCTCCGAACGCAAGGGGGCCTAACCGGGCCGGTTCAACCTGGCCGGCCCGGTCCGAACAGCTGACCCATGGCCCAGCTGCGGGTCCGGCCCATCACGCTGCAGCCCGCTGTCCGCGGCCTGCCCGGCAGCACCGGACCTACCTCAGATCCAGTTTTCCTCAAACTAAATGACCATGTGGCCAGTCTTTTTCGCCCAACAGGACCCACGAAGCACGGGTCCTGGTCTCCTCTGTACACCCATGGCGCTGACCGCCTCGAGTTCCCCCAGCAGAGCCTGAAAGGCTTTCTACATGGCGACCTCCCTCTGAGCTCCGCTACGACGCTGCCGCACACCCGACGTCCCCCTCGAAGCCGCCCTCTCAGGCTCCATCTCCGATTGCTGCCTGCTCGACCGCACTGCGGCCGCCCGGCTCGCCACTCTGCCAACCGAGCGCACCACCCAGCCTAGTCCCCCGCTCCGCCGAAGTGGCCCTGTCTGAAAACCGCCATGCACTGGCCGCAAGCCTCCTCTCTACCAGAACCCCTCTGGCTTGACCGCACCGCCTACCCCACTCGTTCCCCATCGTTGAAACACATCAGCAGCACCCCGCTCCAGTCTCCTCTGCACCGGATCGCACCCCAGATCCCACTCGATCGCGCTTCACTGTGTTGCACGATGCCTCTGCCCTGGCCACGGGCCCCTTTGTCGCGCCTCCTGGCTGGTCTGCCGCGCTCCACCGCCACCTGCGGCTGAACTTCGATGGTCCCTTTATCGGATCACCGCGACTCGATCGGATACCCTATTCTAGATCAAAGGATGTTTTAGCAATCCCTGCGATGAGACCTTCGCAGCGCTTACCTCTGATCAATGATTCGACAGTCAGTTGACACATCCGAAAATTATAGCGGGTGTTCACGAAGAACGGAACCAAGAACGGGGTTCCAAACATAGATCGATGGTCATGTTCTTGTAGACATCGATAACGATAATTAAAATGATGAAAAATATGGACAATGAAGGATATTTAATTTAAAAACATGAATTGGAACTTAAAAGTACAAGAAATACTACCTCGTTTTTGATGCACGTCGTAGGCGATGCGTCTGTGAGGCTCCTGCCTTGATTTTCCAATGTTTTGGCAAAGACTGCACCTTAATCCGACAAAGAAATATGAAGAACACTGAAGAACTGATGAGAGAGAGAGAGAGAAGGGTAAAATGGGTCCCCCCCCCCCCATTAATTCCAACACTTGGAATTTATAACTCTCGGAAACTCCAGTGACGGGCATAGATTCTGAAACCTTTGGGCCCGCTCATTTTATTTCACTCCTAGGAAAAACACCCCCTTTCAAACTCAATGGAAGTCTTGGATTTCCAATCCGAGACTCCTTTTTAATGTTATTTGATATGGACGTCAGTGTTAAAAATCAATAAGTCATCATTTCAAAATGACGGTTTGGCCCCTGGGTGACATCTCTCATAGCAGGCCCGCACCAGCAACTTTTACACCCCGACTAGAGTAAACGGCACACTTCAAATGCAATTGTGCCCTCGGATTTCTGATCCGAGCTACCTTTTAGGGGAAACCACAACCCCTCCATGTTCATAGTATAAAAACTCGTAATATTTTTATAAAATTTATTCCGGGCACACTGGGCCTCAGAATCAGATACTGTCTTCATGCCGAGATCTGGAATTATATTTAGAAATATTCCAAAGCCTTACAGGGAAAAAACTGGGTCTCTACATCATTACCTCCATCATGCTTTTCATCCCCGAAAATAAAAACTAGGAAAAAAACAACTTGGGATACAGAGCTCACACCTAGCTCTCCAACTCCCAAGAAAACTTGCACCACACCATGCTAGTACAACACGCAAACCAAAGGGATGGTTCATACATATAAGGTATGCTACTCTCAAGGAAATTCTTAGGAAGATGCACGCACCTCATCAGCTAAGACATGTGGAAGACATCGTGCGCCCACTCCCACTGTTGGGAGGGTAGGGCATGACGGTAGGAAACCTCTCAACCGCTTGCACGATTCCGAAAGGCCCAAAAAAACTCAGGGGACTTCCCCGGCCAAACCTCTACTTTCCACTTCAAGACTGAAATCACGATTTTGTTCCTGGAACATGGTCTCATGATTCCCTCCTTCAGAATACTCATTGGGTACATCGCCCGTGGATATCTGATCACGTGGTACCTCGCTGTCGACATCCCCCAGCTGTGACTCTCTCACACGCTCAAGGAGCGAAGGAGTCAACACCATCGACCGCAGGAAAGTTGTACCCTTCTGTTCCACCAAGGTCAGCCATAGTGATGCTAACTACTATGAAACTTTCCATGCCTGACGAGTCTGGGACTTCCTCCAAAGGGAACCTACTACAACACTTCCATTTTCCATAACATAGACTACATTGAAGTCATAGTCCTGCAGAAATTTTAACCAGTACCATCGTTTCAGGTTCAATCCCCTCTGGGTTAGGGAGCACCTCATACATTGGTGGTCTGAGCAAACCACAAAGCACTCTCCCAAAAGATAGTGTCTCCATAATCTCAGGGAAAGTACCACCACCATCAGCACCACATAGTGAAACACGTAGTCATGTTTATGGGGTTCCCATCACCTCGATCTGTACATGATAATGGTATCAATATTGACGTTGAGCACGCTAGGTACTAATGAACAGGGCAGGAGAGCAACCTCATCCAACCACCAAAGGATAGACACAAAAAGTAGGTGGCATACCCCACATGTCTTTGCCCCTCTTGGAAGGAGAGTAATTCCCAAAACAGGCACTGTTCCAAACCCACTAGTGGCACCTCTAGCAAAGGGAGGTCATTCAGAAAAAAAATCCACTAGAAAATCCAGAACCTTCTCTAACACTCCACCACACAACCCCACCATGAATGAACATGTCAGAGGGACTCATCCACCGCACCTCAATACTACCCAATTTTGGTGGTACTGACTCTCCCTCATAGTTTTTATCGTATCAAAAAAATGCATCTTAGTGGAGGAAGAACCCCACTTTCATGTGCATTCAAAGCTACATCGTTCAACACCAACATAGGGTTACACCGACACCCTGCGTCACCCTCGGTAACCCCTTGAACAAGGAGCAAGATGAAAAGACTATCTCACGCAGTGTCTAACAAGTTCTAATGAGAAATGTAGAAAAACGACATAGAGAATACCTCTTATTGTCTCATGCATTGCAGGATTGTAGACATCCATAGCACAAAGCCACCAGCGGCCTCGTCCGTCAGCTCCCTGAGCCTGACATGGGCCGCCTAGTGGTGGTGGAAGGACCTCAAAATGTCGTTCTCCTACCATAGTTCTTCTCACCAATACTGTCTCCATGGGGACCACCTTGTCCCCACCTGTGAGTTTTCTGATCACAACACTGCCTCTGTCGTGGCGGTGCATCTACCAATTATCAGGAAAACTCAGCACATTTGGTCGAGTAGTCTCATTCCATGTGACCTTGAACGTCACAAACATAGCACTAGTCCTCCTTGGGATATCTTGGTGCTCTATGTTGTCCCCTACCAGGTTCCTAAGCGTCATCAAGGGGAGACTTCCGGCGTCGAGGCCCTGCCAATCAACGTCCCTTTGACAGAAATTTCTCTATCACCAGTGCCTTCTTCAGAACCCCGAGATGGGTGAGGATGCACAAGGGCACTAAGCTGGCACGAATCTCCTCTACAGAGACCTCGCTCAAACTTCTGTTCTCATAAGTTTCCATCATGAACCACATTTGAAGAGTACCGAGTAAGGTCTTTGAACCCAGTCGCGTACTCAGCCACTGCCATCACGCCCTGCTGAAGCACCACCAGCTCCTAAAACTGCATAAAGCGTAAGTAGGAGGGGTATTACTCCTCATGAAATAGCTACTAGAAGTCATCCCATGGGAGTACCGACTAATAGTTCATTTGAGTAACCATAGATTTACTATGCCAAATTGCGTGGTGGAAAAAGACCGGCTGTCAAAGCCACCATGTAACCTGTCAGTGTCCGGACCAGCCTGAAGTGGTGGACCACTGACTCTAGACAACCCTTCACTATCTGAGGGTATGTCTCACCATGGAACATCAGCAGTCTCTGATGTTGGGACTCATGTAGCGTGCCCAGCATGCGCTCTTCATCAGCTTTCGATGCCAGTATTATCTGTTACTCCATAGGTGGAGGTGCTACCGCATGTCCTCCTGGAGAAAGGGTAATCATATGATGGATCTCGAACTTAGGCCTAGTCACTCATGAAATCATCATCATAAACCAGAGCTAGTATCCTAGTTGTCTATCATCACGGAGACATCCTGAATCTGATCAAGGAGTACCGCGGTCAAATGAGCATATATATATATCAACAATGATGGGGAGATGACTCAAGAAGGACAGTCAAAGACTCAATCCTATATGATGCATGAACCAAATTCCCTACAATAAGTGTCTTAGTGTGCCGAGTTGACAAGAAGGTTATCAGGGTCCTGGTGAATGGATACATTGGACGCCATACCATCACTGGACTCCCTGGCCTGAGAGCCGCTCTCGAGACACGTTGACACTATTGCCCCAAAACTCAACCAATTACTTTTTAGGGACGTCCGAACAACGCCTGAAGGAACAAACCACATTTGATACCACTTTGACATGACCCGACCTATACAGAGGCTTGAGACGCAACTACCTGAAGACCTCCTCCATAGGCCAAGGGTTGGCGACTAGCACCGAAGGCACAACAAACTAGGGGAGGCCTTTGCCTAAGAAACTGTACCCACACACATAGCCAACTCAATGCAAAAGTGAAGAGAAAAGAAAACAAGATACAACACTGATACAAAAAGGGAAACCAACATATATGCATCGACCTATAACTAGTATAAGTAAAGATGAAAAGTAGAATGAAAAGTAAACTAAATAGTAAAATGGGAAAAACATGCGCCCAACCAGAAAGGTTCCAAAACCCGGCAACAGGTAAATGAAATTAAACAGCTAGTTAGTCTCACACCCATAAAATCCTGCTACAGCCACTGAATGCAGCCCAAGCTCCTGTGTCCTCTACGCTCCTTCGTAGTCTTGACCAACCTGTTCATCATCTGCAAGGGCATACCAAGTGCGGGCAAATCCCAAACAGGGGTGAGTATAAAGATACTCAGTAGGATTCCCTGAAAGCTCGAGAGAGCAACCAAGGAGGTACTAAAACGGTGAGCAGTAGACAGAACAAAGAACAGTGCAACAGTACAAAAGAGAGAGTCCAGTGCAACCCAACAAAAGGAAGGAAGTAGACTCATCCAATCTAAGAGGAGCTAGACATGTAAAGAACGTGGCATACCTCGTGCGTCTTCGCCCCTGCTGGAAGGAGGGTAACTGAACCCAAGGAGTGGGAAAAAAAGTAGGGTGTATATATATATGCTCAATAAGAAACCCGAACGAGTGTGTAAGGGGATATTTATCTCCCAGCTTAGCCCAAGAAAAGTCACCAATAGTTCAAAGGATATAAATCACTGGTGCCCAATAGTTTATGCATGCCAAAGCTGCCTCATCGCTAAACCGTACAACTAAGCGTCGTGATCCGGTAATCATGGAGAAAATCCACCGAATAGCCACATCGAAAAGGCTGAGTCTAAAATAAGATGTCGAGTAACCCACTGCCCAGCCTTTTGGAGGGTAAACCACAAGTGGTCATCAAGTAACCCACTGCCCAGCCCGACAGGAGGGTGAACAACAAGAGTTTTTTAGGTAACCAACTTCCCATCCCCGGTAGAGGGTAAACCACAAGATTTCTTCAGGTAACCCACTGCCCTACCCCACTGGAGGGTAAACCACAAGAGGTTGTCAGGTAACCCACTTCCCATCCCTACTCGAGGGTAAACCACCAGAGGTCATCAGGTAACCCACTACCTAGCCCCGCTGGAGAGTAAACCCAAAGGTCAATGGGTAACCCACTACCCATCCCCATTGGAGGGAAAACCTAGAACTGGTCCAATAACTCCGCACCACCTGTATGATCACTAGGATCAACTAACGTCGCTACCGCACGTATGTTCGGAGTGCATCAAAAGAACCTCCGACCGATGCACTTTCATGTTTCAACATTTAATAATATCTTGAATGAAGCTTCACACGCTCCAACAGATTACACCATTTTAATCCTCGCAGAAAAACACGTGAGATAGACTACTTACTCGCTAGAAATGGAATCCCGATGGAAAAGTTATTCAACACAACTTTATGCCCATACGGTGTCTCGTGGGGCCCACACCTCAGTCCTGAGGGAGGTCAGGAGAACTATGCCATCGTGATTCTCTCGAAAAAACATGCTAAAATGACTATTCATATGCCCCAAATGGACACCTGATGAAAAAGTCACAGTACGCTGCACACAGCTCAAAAGACGGCTTGTGGGGCCCATACCTCAACTTCAGCTTCAATTCCTGAAACCACCATGGTTAACTTCATCTCGATGCTAGGGTAACAACGTCGCTGATGGTGCCTAAAATGGACTTCGGATGCAGAAGCTGCACCACCCCGCATTATAAGCCAAGGGGCCTAGTGGGGCCCACACCTTGGGTCCGAATTTGGGTGGGCGGATTGTGTTATTGCAATCCCCTTGGAAAAACACTCAGAAATGAGTACTCAAACACCCCAAACGGATGTTAGGTGAAAAAGTGGCGCTTCACCGTAAAATGTGCGAAGTATGACCTGTGAGGCCCACACCTTGTCTCCAACCTAAACGCTTCAGAAAGCATCTCAAAAATTCTGCATGAGGACTGGGGTCACGCTGCCACTGACGGCGCGTCAATCGGACATCCCAAGCAAGAGTTAAGTCCGATGCAAGAATAATTAATTAATTATTCACATTATGTGTTTCGTGCAACCAAACAATGAAACCAACCCGCAAAGTTTCCGAACCAACTTTAGAAGGACCGTCTCAACTCCAGTGCCACAGTGCCTCTGACGGCGCGTCAAACGGACGTCCGGCTAACGAACCACGTCTGTCGCAACTTTAATAATAATTTAATATTATTAAATTAAAGTATTTTGGGTCACCCAACTTCGGGAAAATATCCCAAAAACCCAGAAACCCACTAAAAAAGGCCCACCTTACCGACATGAATCGGTATCCATAGACGGCATGTCAAACGGACATGCCATTTAGAAGTTACGGCCCCCTGAACGCAAGGGGGCCAAACCGGACCGATTGACCCCGGTCCGAACTGCCGGCCCACGGCCTGTCTTAGTTGCCCAATAGGACCCGCGAAGCGTGGCTCCTGGTCACCTCTGCACACTCGAGGAACCGACCGCCTCAAGTTCCCACTGCCGAGTGCCACAGGATGCCTATGCCGCAGCCTCCCTCTGAGCTCCGCTGCGATGCCTCCGCACACCCGATGTCCCCCTTGAAGTCGGCCTCTCCGGCTCTCGCTCCGGTTGCCGCTAGCTCGACTGCACAGTGGACACTCGGCTTGCCGCTCCACTGACCGAGCGCGCCACCCAGCCTGGTCCCCCACTCCATCGAAGTTACCCTGTCCAGAAACAATCGTGCACCGGCTACAATCATCCTCTCCACCAGAACCCCTCTTGCTCGACCGCACCCACTACCCCACTGGTGCCCCGTCGTCAAACCACGCCGGTAGTGCCCCGCTTCGGTCTCCTCCACACCGGCTCACACCCCTGATCCCGCTCGACCGCACTTCCCAGTGTTGGGTGACACCTCTTCCCTGGCCACTGACCCCTTTGTCGCACGTCCTGGCCGGTCATCCGTGCTCCGCCGCCACTGGCGGCCGAACTCCGATGGTCCCTTCGGTGGATCACCGTGACTCGATCAGACACACGATTCCAGGTCCAAGGATTTTTTTTCAATCCCTGCGATGAAGCCTTCACAGCGCCTTCCTCTGATCAATGATTCGACAGTCGGTTGACGCATCCGAAAATTATTGAGGGTTTTCATGAAGAACAGAACAAAAAACGGGGTTCCCAACATAGATCGATGGTTGTGTTCATGAATCCATCAATGAAGATAATTAAAATGATGAAAAAATGGAAAATGAAGGATATTTAATTTAAAAACTTGATTTGGAACTTAAAAGTAGAAGAAATCCTACCTCGTTTTCGATGCACGTCGTAGGTGATGCATCCGCGAGGCTCTTTCTTTGATTCACCAATGTTTTGGTGAAGACTGCACCTCGATCTGATGAAAAACGATGAAGAAAACTGAAGAAATGATGAGAGAGAGATAGAAGGAGAGAGAGAGAAGGGGAAAATGGGTCACCCACCTTTAATTCGAACACTTGGAATTTATAACTCTCGAAAACTCTGCCTACAGGCACAGATTCTGAAACCTCTGCGCCCGCTCATTTTATATCACACCTAGGAAAAACACCCCATTTAATACTTAATGGAAGTCTCAGATTTCCATTTTGAGACTTCATTTGAAAGTTATTTTAATTGGACGTCCATGTTAAAAATCACTAAGTCATTATTTCAAAATGACGGTTTTTCTCCTAGGTGACATCTCTCACAGCAGGCCCGTGCCCGCAACTTTTACACCCCGCCTAGGGTAAAAGACATGCTTTGAATGCAACTGTGTCCTCGTATTTCTGATTTGAGCTACCATTTAAGAGAAAACACAACCCCTCCCCATGCATATTATGATAACTCTTAATATTTTTTTAAAATTTATTCTGGACACACTGGACCTCATAATCACACGTCGTCTTCATGCTTAGCTCTGGAATTGTATGTACAAATATTACAAAGTCTTATAGGGCAAAAACTGGGTCTCTACAATCCAAGAACTAGGATAGGGACCGGCACCTATTCCAATTCCTGTTTGGACAGAAGAGATGGGATCTAGAAAAAATAAAGCTCAAGAGTTTCTGAAAAACAAGCCTACAATTTTTCATGGCAGAATAGAACCCCATGAAGTAGAGGAATGGCTCAAAAAGTTCAAGAGCATGTTTGAGTTCAGGGATTCACCTGTGGAGCTCAGGGTGAAATGTGCATCCTTTCTATTGGAGGGTCCAAACCGCAGGTGGTGGGAATCAGTACTTCAAACTGGGAAGAATGAGAAGATGCGTTGGGGAGATTTCAAGGCTGTCTGGAATGAACAGTACTTCCCTAAGGTCTTGGAATATTCCAGGTCCTGAGAGTTCATGGATTTTGTTTAGGGGAATATTTCTATCATGGAGTATGCCAACTGTTTCACTTATCTGGTTTGGTATGCTCCTTAAATCCTCTCGAATGCACAAGTGAAGGCCAAGAGGATTGAGAAAGACTTGCGACTATAGATATAATCCATAGTTTTCTTGTTCAAGGTAAGGACCTTTGCTGAGGTTGTTGACCGGGCGTGTATGGTGGAGATTGACTGTAAAGTTAAGGCTGGTTTCTCTGGGACAGTATCAGTAGTGGGTAGTGGAAACTCTTCAGAGAAGAAAATGAAGAGGGAGGATCATGTGAAGAAGTGAGTTGGTCATTCTGACCACTCTTCTAGGCATTTTTCATCTCTGGATTCTACTATAAGATTTGTTGTCTGCCACCATTGTGGGAGGCTGGGGCACATCCCACTAGAATACCCACTTCCTTTGAATCCCTTTTATAAATGTGGGGTAATGGGTCATTTGTAGTGCTTTGTGGGGTGTCACACCCACTCCAGAGTGGGGTAGGGTCTGTGGCTTCATGATGTGGGCCATCTCAGTCTAAGCCATCGAAGATCGGGGGATCTCGATTTGGTGGTCATGGTGGTAGGGCCAGTTCATCTTCTAGACTGAGCCAGTTTATTTCATAGCCATAGAATGGCGGTTGTCATCAGGCAGAGATCGGACATCTCCAAGTGGTGGATCAAGCACCAGGAGGATTAGAGACGGGACCGTTGACAGTTTGAGGTACTGTTTTGATCGCATCCTCTATAGCTGCTACTCTTTTTGATATTTATGCCACTGTTTCATTCATTTCTGCCCATTTTGTGGACACGCTAAATTTTCCAACCATGTTTTTTTCTTTTGCGATGGAGTTGGTGATGTCGTTTAGATGGAAGAATGTAGAGACTCGAAGCTTGACGTACATGTAAAATAAATTACTTTTGAGGAATACTTAATACATAACAAAAACCAAAACTCAAGGATTGTAATAGTTTTTGTGTCTTTAGAAACTCGGAACATAATCTTCTAATCATGGTGAAATATCTTCAACATCTCCCATAAAGATCACCCCCTTTTGTTTTCTTACCTAAAACCTTTATTTATATCTTGGGGAAAAGAAAACATATAAAGGGTGAGCTCAATTGCTCAGTAAGAGTAAACACAGAGAACATAAAACAATCCATAAACATTTGAATGTAAAAACATGAGCATAAAATCTAAACATCAAAATCTTGAGAAATGACATAAAACATTGCAGTACATAAGGCATAGATCATAAAAGAACATTAATCATGATAAAATAGCATTGGAATAAAACTTGTAGTTGTGGAAAAACATTAAGCACATGATATGATTTCCATATTAGACAAGGCATTACTGCCAAGACCATCTTAGTGGACAAAGTCCCTTACTGAACTGGGTTTACTTGTCGTTCCAGCCCTGTATTACTGAACCGGATTTACTTGTCGTTCCAGCCCTGTATTACTAAACCGGACTTACTTTTCATTCTATCCATGTCTATCTCATGATATATAAATCTTTACCCAATGAATGTGAGGGATATATTGGTCCCACCCATCTCATAATGAAATAATTTTACTTTTGCCACAACATAAACATAAATCATTCATCATAACCCAAAGAATAAAAAAATGGGTTTCAAAAACATCATCCCATCATAACATAATCCATATAAAAAAAATGCATATAATTTTATCATAAGAAAAGTGAAACCATGTAAATCATAGAGATATTATACTTCAAACATAAACATATGAAATAATGTCATCTTAGATGGAAAATGGTTTGGTAAAACACTTGAAAATAATTCTTGAGGAAAATATCCTTCCTTCTTAAAAATAATTTTCTTTTCACAAAATGCCACAAAATTTTAAAAGAAAATGATTTTATTGAAAATAACCTTGAAATATTGTAGATTAAACTTCATGAAAATAAGGCGTTATGAAACTGTAAAAATCCATTCATGCTGTATAATTTAAAAAAACATTCTCCTCATACTTTTAACGGAGAAGTCAAAAAGTACCACATATAGTAAACAAAAGAAAGATCTCTTCCATAACACAAAGTAAAAGTAAAAGATGGGTAAAAATGACTTTAAAAATACATGGAAAAATATTAAAAACTTAATGAAAAACAAATTTATGGAAATGGATGAAAAATATACCCCAGTAAATACTTACGTATAATCAATCTCGGATAAAAATGAGATTGCAAAATTATCCCTTACCTCGTGTCTGACTTGACTCGATCGTTCTTTAATCTCATAAATAATAAAATAAAGTTAATTTATAATTTCTTAAGAACCTTTTTTAAGTTTATTATTCCTTTTATATCATTTATTACCATGTTATAAACATTATGTAATCATTTAAGGTAATAACGTTCGCTTTATCGATATTTGGTAATTGAGTCAAAACTGGACTTCTTATAATTATATGTTGTTCATGCGTTAAATAGTCTATTATATCCAGAATGATATTCAGTATTTAGATATCATATATATAATATATATCCAGAAAATACATGTATTTATAATAGTACCTAACATTTAGAGATAAGAAATGAAATGCACCGTTCATGGAGACGGTAAGTCGTACGTACGTATGAACGCTACTTTCATTTCTATTTCTTATTTTAATGGAATTAAAACATAATTATACATAGGTATATTATAATTATAGTATAATATCATATATAATATCATTAACTCTATCCTTTATCCATCCCACATATGGAAATAACGAGTCACATCACTTTAAGGGGGCAGCAGTCCGCACTTCCTCAAATGAGATTATCGTATTTACCCACTATGGAAACTATAAAGGATTGATATAATTGGGAAGTACAGAAGCATAAGGAAATAACAAAAATAATATATATCATATATAAATATAGTTCCATCATAATGGCCACCATGAGAGATGGTAAGAGATAATCGAACAATTATCATTTCGTGAGGTGTAAGTTTTCCATCCATAGAAACATTATGTTCTTCATCCATTAGATGGAGGTGTGTGTAAGTATAGTTCGAATACTTATCATAAAAACATCCTAGTATATTTATGATACAGTTTATGTTACAAAATAATGGAATAAAAAGAGTTTAGTGTTGGAGAAGTAGAATAAAAGAAAACAATTTAAGAGAAACGGTTACCTTTAATTTGGGTAACTCCCTTTGGTTTGAACCAATGGACTTGTTGAAGTTCCTTCTGCCTAAGGTAAGGCTTCTAGGAGGAGGATAGGGATGTAGGGAGCTTAATTGGGCAGAGTTTGGGTGAGAAAAATGGCTTTAGAGGTGTGAGGAATTGAATAAAAATGGTCTCCTTTTATAAGGGGGAGGAGGGGCTCTTTTGGATAGTGTGAAAATATTATTTTATAATATAATTATATTCGGTTTCTAATGGTCCAAAAATCATTAAGGAATAAGATAAGATGACTCATATTTAAAATAAAATCATCCAATCTGAATTGGACATGTTTTGTATAATAATTTAATCATTATAATCTTATTTATTTAAATCATTTATTAATGAGGTAAATACTCCATCATTATTGTGTCATAAATAATTTATTTTATTTTATGTCTAAAAATTATAAAAAAAATTACCATGTTGTAGGAAATATTTTTATATTTAAAAATAATATTTGTAGTCGAAAATAGGACTTATATAACACTATATAAATATTAATTACTAAAATATTTTTGTTAATGTCAATTTTGTCTTCACATTAAATTAATTAATCTAAATTTTCATTTTCACTCCCAAGTGGCTCAATGGGGTCCCAAAATCGACCCAAATATTCCCATGGTCGTTAATGACTCAACAAATAAGGTTTGGAAAATTGTTAAGGTAATTTTGAATTATTATAACATTTTTTTAACATTGAATTACCCTATTTACTTTTAACCGTGGTAAATAAAAGTAAAAAGTTACTATTCACAAAAAATTGCTTTTATCTTATTAAACCACATTTTACACATTTATATTAACTGTGTCTCTCAGATTTTCAAAATTCAACTCACAAAAGCAGTAAAATTAAGTTTTATGAACAATTGCAAAAGCTCCTAGGAGGTGGGTAAAAGACGGTTAAAAGTTCAATACAACTTTTATATATCTAAAATTATTATAAAATGACTCCAATGAATTTCATTGAACTTATATAAGTATTATGTATCTATTTTGACCTAAAATAAATTTAAATAAAATAAATGATTATTTAAATAAAAAGTCGGTTTTAACCAAAAACTCAGTGTTTTCATTATTCATCAAAAATTGAAAGTTTTCAGAAAAATACCAAAATTTCAGCCTAGGATAATATCGATATTCTGAATCCAAAAATGAAGTCCATTTTGAAAAATTAAATTTATAAAATTTTAAAAAGTGGTTATTACTATTTATAACGGCTAGTTAATATAATATTTTAATAGCATGTCCTTATTTAGTGAAACTCGATATTGCGTACAACACACGCTATTGTGGAAGGTCGTGATTCCCTGTAATGCAAGCCAAGTCAGGGTTGCGTGTAGTGCAAGACTCCTTTTTTATTTCATTTAACAGAATCCAACCATATTTCATTTATACATTGAATATATATATACATATATATATATACACTCAATGTTGCATAGAATTACTACTATAAAACGAACTTGAAATTGTGTGTAACACAATCCAAGAATAGTATTCTGTATACTGAAAGCTAATACGGTGTTGTGTATATCGCAAGATAATCTTGTTGTAGCATACAACAGAAGATATGAAAGAAATTAAAAGCAATATATCTCACAAAATCTTAGGGTGTTACATTCTACCCCCCCTAAAATGAATTTCGCCCACAAAATTCATCAGGGTTATAAATAGTTTACTACATGAAAGTTTCTTTCATATAAACCCACATCGTAAAAAGGAATACTAAAACTTAAATTAAAAAATTTAAGTATGAAACATATCGGTTACCCAAATTAACTCATCACTGGGTTTCCACATAGGATAACATAGGTGAAAATATGGATATGGAAGAGAAACCTAACCATCATGTTCTGATGGAGAGTGGTAGAGGACATGGATATGAAAAATCCAACAATCACAAAGCCTTAAATTTGTGATGATCCAAGGTACCATCTGATTCATCGGATATATGGACACTAGGACAACATTTTTTTGTTTTCAAGATCATTTCCCTAAAGTTGAATAATTTGAACTAGAAGAAATACTTACTTTATTTTGGTACAATCTCACTGTTGTTCATGCAATGAACAATTTCCACTTCATCTATTAAATAAATTAAGTTGAATTTTTCATTCTTGAAGTGTTAGCAGATCATGTGATGGAATGATAGGTCATTCCATCTGTCTCAAACATAAGGTTAGCAATAGTTATATACATAAGCCCATCTATGGTGAGATTAATCGTATACGGTTCCTAAAATGTACTTATACTTCATATATCATACCGCTTAATAAAATAAAAGTAGTTTCTACTAACCAGGGACTTCCTGTAGACCGGTGGTAGGAGATAAAGGCATGTCGTACTTTGGTTGTGGGTTCGATTCCCATAGCCTTGTCCGATGCAATGGGATGTCGCCCATCCTGCAGGTTGTCCTTTTTCTAAAACTACATTATTATAACATTCCATCAATAATGTCAAAAAAAGTTCTAGCCTTAAACAATACTAACTTATGTCTAACATAATCCATTTCCAATCTTTAGGCTTATCCAAAATACTTCTGTCCAAGCTCATAGTATAAAGAAAAAAATTACTAGAAATGTCATCTACTGAGCATGTGAATATCATCATTTATCACCGATATATTTTGTTGGTCACATTCCAATCATGTGAATACCTTAATATTGTATTCTCTTCAAAAATAAATACCCATTGAAACTTAGTGAAAACATGAATTTCGTCAAAACTTAACTCTTTCCACATACCAAAATCCCAAAAAATTTATATACTCAAAACATGGTATAACATTGTCCTTATATCAGCATTGAGCTCATGAATACTGTCAAACATTTCATTTTCTCCTTATCCCTTCATTATGCGCATATCATCTTCTTTCCAAAAATATCTCAATCACTTTCCATGGGTACCAGTACTATAAAATTATTGAAAACCACAATAGACCAACACATAAATATTCCAATATTCCACGATACTATATACAACATTATTTTCAAGTCCCATTACATAAACACTTAATCATTACACAACATCATTGTCATACTCAACATCACAAATAGTGATCGCATGTGACTTCCCTTTATACTTTGCCTTAAGAGGTTTCTCGCGTTGATCATCATTAAACCTTGGATTAGGGAATTGATTAGAATAATGACACATTTCCTTACACTTGAAGTATTGAAGTGTTGGTGGAGCGTTCTCTATAGTATTTTCTCTATTCACGTCATTAGCTACCTTTTTCCCATTACTTTATCACTCAACTACTCTATGACCTTCTTTTTCACACTAAAAACATTTTCTAGTAACTTTTAGGAAATCTCCACCATGATTCTTTCCACACATTGAGCATAAAGAAACATTCATTTTATTTTCACCATTATTCTGATATTTCTCCTTGAACTCCATCTTTCGTTTCTTGTCAAAACCATGAGATGGATATGTAACACTAACTTCCATTTCTACCTTGATAGAACAACCCATAATTTCTTCATATAAACTGAAGTCTCTTATAGCTAATTCCCTTCGAAGACTTGGTTTTAAGACACTAAAGAATCGATCAACTTTACATTCAGTTTGGATGATAAAGCCAGATGAATGCCATGAAAGCCTTATAAAATTCACTTCTTATATACCAATAGATTCATCATCCTTTTTCATAAGCTCACGGAAATCATTTCCATCTTTGTTCAAAGAATATGAGGGAAGTACTTATTGAAAAATAATTTCTTGAACTCATCCCATTCCATGGATTCAATTTCATCTCAGGGCCTCGTATTCTTAATTTTAGTCTACCATTAATCTGCTTCACCTTCTAAATGGTAAATAGCCAGAATGACATTTTCATGTTCTGAACATCGAAGTATGGAAAATATCTTTTCAATGGAACTGATCCATTGTTCAGCAACATGTGGATCCGAAGACCCACCAAAAGAAGGTGGATGTTTCCTCATGAAGGACTCAATAGAATATTGTTCCCTTCTCTACTCATTTGGAAGTCCAAAATAATTCATAGCTTGTGTAAGTATACCAATAAGATTTTTCACTCCATCTCCCATAACATTGGTTTGTTCTAGAGGACAATCATTTCATTTTCTATTACATTGATCAACACAGTTCCTTTGGGTTCCTGCCATCGTCTAAATCCCAAAAAGAATAGTGTGAGAGGAAAAAATCATTCTAGGGAAAACAACATAATAAAGGGGGATTACCTTAAATATATAACATCTTAGAGTTAATTCTAAGATTGTTTCCATAATTCTAGGACTATAACCTATACTTATACTTAAAATTAGGGACATCCCTAGACATACCTTATAAATATCTTAAGGGATCTCACAAAATTTTCATATCCTAGTTTCCAAAGGTTAACTAAACCTTTCCTCTGATACCAAATGTAGAGACCCGAAGCATCAAGTACATGGACAGTACATTATGTTTGTGGAATACTTAATACATAAAAAAAACTCAAGGATCGTAATAGTTTACTGTCTTTGGAAACTCGGAACATAATCTTCTAATCATGGGGAAAGATCTTCAACATCTCCCATAAAGATCTTCCCCTTTTGTTTTCTTACCTAAAACCTTTATTTATATCCTAGGGAAAAGAAAACATATAAAGGGTGAGATAAAATGCTCAGTAAGGGTAATCATAGAGAACATAAAACAATCCATAAACATTTTAATGTAAAAATATGAGCATAAAATCTAAACATCAAAATCTTGAGCAATGACATAAAACATTGCAGTATATAAGGCATAGATCATAAAAGAACATTAATCATGATAAAATAGCATGGGAATAAAACTTGTAATTGTGGAAAAACATTAAGCACATGATATGATTTCCATAATATCCAAGGCATTGCTTCCAAGACCATCTTAGTAGACAAAGTCCCTTACTGAACCGGGTTTACTTGTTGTTTCAGCCATGTATTACTGAACCAGATTTACTTTCCCTTCCAGCCCTGTATTACTGAACTGAATTTACTTTCCATTCCATCCATGTCTATATCATGAGATATAAATCTTTAACCAATGCATTGGAGGGATATATAGGTCCCACCAATCTCATAATGAAATCATTTTACTTATGACACATCATAAACTTAAATCATTCATCATAACCCAAAGAATAAAAAAATGGGTTTCATAAACATCATCCCATCATAACATAATCCATATAAAACAAATGGATATCATTTCATCATAAGAAAAGTGAAACCATGTAAATCATAGTGATATTATACTTGAAACATAAACTTATGAAATAATTTCAGCTTATATGGAAAATAGTTTTGATAAAACACTTGAAAAGAATTCTTGGGGAAAATATCCTTTCTTCTTAAAAATCATATTCTTTTCACAAAATTCCACACAATTTTAAATGAAATGGATTTTATAGAAAATAACCTTGAAATATTGTAGATTAAACTTCCTGAAAATAAGGCATTATGAAACCATAAAAATACGTTCATGCCATATAAGTTAAAAAAACATTCTCCTCGTACTTTTAACAGAAAAGTAAAAAATTACCACATATGGTAAACAAATATGTAATAAACATTATTTAATAATTTAAGTTAATAATGTTCGTTTTATCGATATTTGGTACTTGAGTCAAAAATAGACTTCATATAATTACATGTTGTTCATGTGGTCAACAGTTCATTATATCCAGAATTATATTCATGATTTAGATATCATATATATAATATATATCCATAATATAAATGTATTTATAATTGTACATAACATTTGGAGGTAAGAAATGAAATGCACCGTTCATGGAGACGGTAAGCCGTACGTACGCATGAACGCTACTTTCATTTCTATTTATTATTTTAATGGAATTAAAACATAACGATACAAAGGTATATTATAATTCCAGTATAATATAATATATAATATCATTAACTGTATCCTTTATATATCCCACATAAGGCATTAACAAGTCACATCACTTGAAGGGGGCGGTAGTCCGCACTTCCACAAATGAGATTATCGTATTTACCCACTGTGGAAACCATAAAGGCTTGATATAATTGGGAAGTATAGAAGCATAAGGAAATCATAAACATAATATATATCATATATAAATATAGTTCCATCATAATGGCCACCATGAGATGCGGTAGGAGATAATCGAACAATCATCGTTTCGTGAGGCGTTAGTTTTCCATCCACAGAAACATTATGTTCTTCATCCATTAGATGGAGGTGTGTGTAAGTGTAGTTAGAATCCTTCTAATAAAAATATCCTAGTATATTGAGGATACTGGTGTTGTTACAAAATAAAGGAATAAAAAGAGTTTAGGGGTTGGAGAAGAAGAATTAAAGAAAACAATTTAAGAGAAATTGTTTCCTTTAATTTGGGTAACTCCCTTTGGTTTGAACCAAAGGAATTCTTGAAGTGCCTTATACCTAAGGTAAGGCTTCTAGGAGGAGGAGAGGGATGTAGGGAGATTAATTGGAAAGATTTTGGATGATCCAAATGGCTTGAGAGGTGTGAGGAATTGGATAGAAATGGTCTCCTTTTATAAGGGTGAGGAGGGGCTCTTTCGGAATGTGTGAAAATATTATTTGGTAATATAATGATATTCGGTTTCTAATGATCCAAAAATCATTAAGGTCGAAGATAAGATGACTCATATTCGAAATAAAATCATACAATCAGAATTGGACATGTTTTGGATAATAATTTAATCATTATAATCTTATCTATTTAAATCATTTATTAATGAGGAAAATACTGCATCATTATTGTGTCATAAATAATTTAATTTATTTGATGTCTAAAAATTATAAAAAAATACTATGATGTAGTAAATATTTTTATATTTCCAAATAATATTTGAAGTCGAAAATTGGACTTATATAACACCATATAAATATTAATTACTAAAATATTTTTGTTAATTTCAATTTTGTCTTCACATTAAATTAATTAATCTAAATTGTCATTTTCACTCCCATGTGGCTCAATGGGGTCCCAAAATCGACCCAAATATGCCCATGGTCGTTAATGACTCAAAAAATAAGGTTTGTGAAAGTTTTAAGTTAATTTTGAATTATTATAATATTCTTTTAACCATGAATTACCCTATTTACTTTTAACCGTGGTAAATAAAAGTAAAGTTACTATTCACAAAAAAATTATTTTTATCTTATTGAACAAAACATTACTCCTTGATATTAACCGTGTATCTTGTATTTTCTAAATTCAACTCACAGAAGCGGTAAAATTATGTTTTATGAACAATTGCAAAACCTCCTAGGAGGTCGGTAAAAGACGGTGAAAAGTTCAATACAATTTTTATATATCTAAAATTATTATAAAATGACTCCAATGAATTTAATTGAACTTATATAAGTATTATGTATCTATTTTCACCTAAAATAAATTTAAATAATATAAATTATTATTTAAATAAAAAGTCGGTTTTAACCAAAAACTCAGTGTTTTCACTATTCATCAAAACTCAAAAGTGTTCAGAAAAATACCAAAATGTTACCCTAGGATAATTTAGATATTCCGAATCCAAAAATGAAGTCCATTTTGAAAGATAAAATTTATAAAATTTCAAAAATTGGGTATTACTATTCATAATTGCCAGTTTATATAATATTTTAATAGCATATCGTTGTTTAGTGAAACTCGGTATTACATACAACACACGCTATCATGGAAGGTCGTGATTGTGTGTAATACAAGCCAAGTCCGGGTTGGGTGTAGTGAAAGACTCCTTTGTTGTTGCGTATAACAGAATCCAACCATATTTCATTTATACATTGAATATATATATATACACACTCAATGTTGCGTAGAATAACTACTATAAAACAAACATGAAATTGTGTGTAACAGGATCCAAGAATAGTATTTCATATACTGCAAGCTAATACGGTTTTGTGTATAGAGCAAGATAATCTTGGTGTAGCACACAACAGAAGATATGAAAGAAATTTAAAAGAATACATCTCATAAAATCACGGGGTGTTACAAAGAAGGAGTGTCTCAGTTTCCCATCGTGTGTGCTTTCCATTTCGAGGACTGAGATGGAGTTAGACCTCTTTGTCCTAGATATGGATATGTTAGACATAATAAATGGCATGGGTTTTCTAGTAAACTTACATACACACATCAATTTCTATAGTATTTGGGTCAGTTTCACACCACCTGATGGGAGTCATCATGTTTTTTGTGAAGAATGGGATCCTCAGTTAGGTCGCACATGACCTCCACTCCCAGAGTTGGGAAGTCTTATCTTCTAGTTATCATCACTCGCACTATAGTACGATGGTATTTCCCCTAATGGTGCACCACCTCATGTAGTGAATGAGTTTCCATAGGTATTCCTGGATGATTGTTTAGGTTTTCCCCCAATGTGGGATGTGGAGTTCTCGGTTGATCTGGAGCCTAGACCATAGTATATATCTCTTCCCTCATATCTTATGGATCCCACTGAGCTGAGGGGATTAAAGATACTGTTGGAAAACTTAGAATCCAAAGTATTCATTCTCCTGAGTTTTCTCCTTGGGCCTCTCCGGTGTTGTTCGTGAAAAAGACTAACAGATCCCTATGGTTGTGCATTGACTTCTGGAAGCTGAATAAGGTAACAATTAAGAAAAAATACCCTTTACCCAGAATAGTTGATTTTTTTGATCAGTTGATGGGGGAAAATTGGTTCTCAAAGATAGAATTTTGTTCGGGATACCATCATCTCAGGTTGAAAGAGGCATATATTTTGAATAAATCCTTCTAAAGAAGGTATGACAACTTTGAGTATATGGTCATGCCCTTTGGATTGACCAATATTTCAATAGTCTTTAAGGAACTCATGAAACGGGTGTTCAACCAGTATCTTTATTCCTTCATTGTTATATTCATCGATGAAATTATAGTATACTCTGGATCTAAGTAGGAACATGAACATCACTTGAGGATTTTCTTATGAACTTTGAGAGATCATCACCTCTCTGCAAAGATGTCAAAGTGAACTTTCTGAATTAGGGTGGTGAAATTTTTGGGTCATGTGATCTCAGAGTAAGCAGTTTCGGTGGACCTAGAGAATATCGGTGCCATTATATCATTAGAGAATCCAAATTATGTGTTCGAGATCAGAAGATTCCTAGGCCTAGAAGGTTATTGTAGGCAGTTTTTTTCAGGATTTATCTCGGCTGGCATCAACGATGACCACACTCACCCAGAGAGGGGTGATGTTTTTATGGGGTCTAGAATGTCTGGAAACCTTCGAGGATCAGAATCGGTGGTAGAATACCACCCCCATGTGAATTTTTCTTGAGTCTGGAAAAGGGTATGTGGTCTATTGCAACACTTCAGGTATGGGGCTTGGGTGCATGTTTATACAGGATGATCACATTGTGGTGTATGGATCTCACCAACTCCAACCCCATGAACAGAGTTACCTGACCCCCGATTTGGAGTAAGAAATTGTGATGCATTATTTGAAGACATGGTTTTACTACCTCTTTGGGGAGATGTTTTTGTTTTGCTCTGATCACAAAATCTTGGCCTGTATCTTATCACAGAAGGAACTCAACATGAGGCAGCGTCATTGGATCGAGTACTTGCAGGGGTTCGACTTTGATATTGTCTATACCCCAGGAAAGGGTAACGTGGTGTCTCACTCCTTGAGTATAGGAGTTCTAGTGTAGGATTTGAGGAAGTCCAGTGACGAGTGGACTTTGATGGGGATCTTTGCCCAGATGAATGTGGAGAC
Source organism: Viscum album (assembly GCA_963277665.1). NCBI lineage: Eukaryota > Viridiplantae > Streptophyta > Magnoliopsida > Santalales > Viscaceae > Viscum > Viscum album. The sequence goes on from OY728122.1 coordinate 1,188,583,334, forward strand.
CAGGGTGTAAATTCTGGGTGCATTCATGGTGAGCATCCAGTTGAATCCTTCTCTCTTGGAGTTGATTCAGTGGGAATATCCTATTAATGAGCTTTTTTAGTGATCAAAGTAGTTTCTTCATGGTGAGAATATGTCCTATGATTGGTTGTTGTATCTCGAGGGCATCCTGTTCTTCAATGGAAGTTCAGTAGTGTTGTTATCTCTACAGAAGGTGGTGATGAAAGATATCCACCAGTCTCAGTGGGATGTCTATAAAAGTGCCACCAAGATTTATTATGATTTCTTTCGGAATTTCTGGTGTCTCGGTGTGAGGTGAGACATTAAAGTCATTGTGTTGAGATGCTACAAATTCTAGTAGGTGATAGAAGAGAACCAAAGGCCCTCCAGTTTTCTCCAGACATTACCCATTCCAACTTCGAAGTGGGATGAGGTTTCCCTGGAACTAATTGTTAGATTTCCTCATATACATTGGGGTAAGAATGACATTTGGGTTGTGATTTATGATCTGACCAAATCCTCCCACATCATTCCGATCGGAGTTACAGCTAAAGTGGATGAGTTGGGCTGTTTGTATCTTCATGAGGCGGTGATAATCCTTGGTGTTCCATCCGCAATTGAATTAGATAGAGACCCCTAATTCAGTTCTCAGTTTTGGGAAGGTCTTCAGAAGGCCTTGGGGTCTTAGATTAAGATGATAACGGCATACCATCCTCAAATGGATGGTCATAAAGAGTGGAAAAATCAGATATTGGAGGACATGTTTCATGCATGTGTCTTGAACATTTTAGGTTCATGGGATAGCTATTTGGGATTGGTTGGGTTTTCTTATAAAAATAGTTACCAATACTTGATTCGAATGGATTCTTTTGATGCATTCTACAGTCGGCCTTGTCGGTCCCCCCTGTGTTGGGCTAAGGTATGTGAGACCTCACGACTGGGGCCGAGTCTGGTGAAGGAAACATATGAGAATGTCAAGTTGATCAGGAAGCACTTATTGACAGATCAGAGTCGCCATAAATTATATACTGACTAAAGGCTTCGAGACCTAGATTTTTCTGTGGGTAACAAGGTATTGATAAAAGTGGCCCCTTGTTTGGTCCATCATCGATTGAGAAAGCAAAGGAATATAACGTCACTATATGTCAAAACTTTTGAGATCACTGAGCATATTGGAAAGGTGGAATATAGGTTGGACTTACCTTCTATATTGACATCCATCCATGAAGTCATCCATGTCTCCCAGTTGAAGAAATACAACTCGGATCCATCCCATGTACTGAATTGGGAGTAGTTGGATATAGAGCCTGATTTGACTATTTTTGAGCGACCAGTGTGAATAGTTGATTCCCAAGAGAAGGTTCTTAGAGGAATGTATATTCCATTGGTCTGGTTTCATTGGCATAATGGTAATGATACACATGAGATGTGGGTGCGAATGTCATGGTATGAGGAAGAGTACTCGTTCCTGTTTTCCGATCAAGCTTCACGTTGACTTTCTGGGACGAAAAGTTGTCATGGTGGGTAGAATTGTCAAATAAATGACTTATTTAAATGGTATTTTTCATTTAATTTACATTATTTTATTTTTTTGGTGTTTCCCATGCATTATGGTGGAAATGGTGGGTTTTCAAAATTTGGGCCAAACTGTGAGCCCATTTTCAGATTTAAAAATAAATTTTGATTCTTTTATAACTCTTTTATTTTTCTATATTTTTTCACCCATTCCACTTCCAAAATGGTCTCCCAAGACCTATTAACACCACCATTTCAATTTTTTCCCTTTATGAATTCATAATAATGGTGGATTTAGGTTTTTATTTATGTAATTGGGCCATCCCCAAAGCCCATTTCATGTTTTAGAATAATTTTTATTTAATATCTAATTAAATTTTTATAATTTTTGGTGATTCTAAGTCTCACTCGATCCCACAGAACCCATTAGAGTCCCCATTCTCTTCTACCCCTCTTTGGAGCTCATTTTCTTTGTGAATTAGGGTAGAATATCATAGGGTTTCCCAAATCATCTAGATTTGAAGAGGTAAAATCTTTCCTTTATAACTCCCTCAATTCATACTCTTTCCCCTCTATTTCTATTCTCACATGACCTTATCAGACTTATTAGAACCTTACTTGAATTTTTTGCTGTTTGGAAATTCTTCTACTAGTGTATTTGGCACGATTCAATCAAGATCCCTCAAGTAAGTGGGACTTCTTCATTCTTCTTCCCATTTACATAGGGTTTTTTCCTTTTTCTTAGGGTTTCTTCAAATTATTCTTGGATTTTCTAATTCCCATGATTTGAGGATTTGAACCTAGGGTTTCTTCATAGTTTTCAGGGCCTTTTATTTTGATTTTAGGCTTGATCTAAGTCCCAGGTGGTGTGACGGTGGTGTATTTGAATTTTTGCACAAAGTTCAAGGGTTTTCATTATTGTGGTAGGTGTTTCACTGGGTAATCAATGCTAGATGAGTTATAATTTATGAATTTATGTTTTTATCACATTTATTATTTATTATCCTTAATATGGAATCTGGTTTTGGTGACTTTTATTGAATAGATTATTTTTAGGCACCAATTTGGTGCTAAATTGGGTGTTTTACATGTCTATTTTGGGTCATGCCATTTGGGTATGTTTTATAACTCATGTTATGAATTTATAAAAAACAAATTAGTGCTGAAATATTCTGTTTTGGTGAATATTGGTCAGCACATAGTGTTAAAAGTGGTATTTTAAAAATATTTTGTGTGTAAAGCATTATTAGATTTTGTTAAGTTGTTTTATTGAACATCTAATGGATTTATTGTGTGGTTTAACTGGTGAAAAGCATTGGTAGATACTATTATAATATTTTTATGACCATAAGTGATGTTTTTATGTGATAATGGTTTTTTTAATCATGAAATAATGGTTTGATCACAAAGGGGGGTGGTCGGGTACCTAGGAGGGCGGATATGTACTAGTACAATAGTGATCCGGATGGGTTTTGTCCCTATTTCACTAAGAAAAATGGATAGCAACAACACTAAAAATACTATATTGATGATTATTGAGGACTAATAAGTTATGTTTATGTTCCCTAATAGTTTTATTGTGTATGATAATGGATTTTTCTATGGTTACGTTACATTGAGGTATGAGGTACATGGGGCCCAGGATTACCTAGTGCCTAGGGGTGTTCCCAGGTTTGATACTCATTAAATATTGTGTATTTATCTTTGGAATATGGTGGTTTTTTCTGTAAAATAATGTATATTAATTATTTTACTTAAATGTTCTCACTAATATAAATTTTCCATTTGAAAACTACTTACATTCAAAAGTTTTATTTTTTGAAATTATTTCTACCACTTCTTGTTTATCAAAAGATGAATTATTTTTATCTTGTATTGTTAACTCTGTAGAATCTCTTGGGGGTATCATATTGGGCTTAGTCTCACACCATAAATCTACCCCTTGGGTGTATGTAGACTTGATTATGTTTGAATCAGGTAAAGGAAAATCCTAGGGTGATGGTGGTTTGGGTTGTTAGTCCCCTAGTATGGTGCGGTGTTGGGGAGATGGCTCGGGGGGTGACGACCTCTTGTCGTGTGGAGTCGTTGTCATTATTTTTATTCTATTTACTTGATTATTTGGAGCTATTGTATTTTATTTAAACCAATGTATTAAGTTGTGGATTTTTCTTAATGCTTTTTCAGCATGAATATTTAGATTTATTTTATCAAATTTATTTTATGTTTTATGAATCCATATTCAAGTAAATCGTTCCCAAACCAAAATAAATTATACCCAGGAACTTGTTCCATCCCATGGGTATAGAGATCAACCTTCGAATTATTTTATTCATTGAATAAATCTTATTAAGGATTAAAAAATAGTGATATTTGTGAAAATGGTTCAGTAATGGGATAATACATTATTAAATTTTATATTATAAGATATTATAGAAAGATGAAAGAAAAAGGAAACAATATAATGGATTCATTGTATTAATTTTGAATCCTTTGAGACCTGATAATACTATACACCATTTTTCCTTTCAAATGGTGTTAACAATTGCCTAATTTTATATTATATCATGATCATTTTATATATAATTATATAATAGGATCTATTTAAATTTATACCTCTCTTGAGGTCTTGATTCCAAATTTATTAAGTATTTAAAGGGTTTTCAAAACATAATTAATTTCGATGGATTGAAATCACTATTCATCGATAATTATCTTTTAAATTTCATTTATTCTATGGTATGATGATGTTATTTTTTATTTCCACCATTTTTAACTTGTAAATCATATTTCATAGAAACCACTTCTTACTTTATTATTGTATTATTTTGTTAAAATTAATTTTTCTAAGAATCGTTTCCATTACATTGAGTGGTATCTTATTTCACGTCCTTTATTTTCCTTCCATATGAATGTTCTCGTTCTTCTTGTTAAATTTTTTTTTGTGACCAATTATAATATTAACCCTTCATATATATTAAAAAAAATGTTTTAATCAACCCTTTAATGATATTGTTTTTCAAAATGGTAATTTTTAAATGATCCAAGGGTTTTTCCATCGTTTCAAATAAATTAGTTTTATCATCCACGTTAAAATTTATGCTGATAAAAATTATGTATTTTTCAGGTTTCTATTATTAATTAATATTTTTAAAAGAAATAAATTTCAAAATATTTTTAATTCCCTTTTTGAAAAAATTATGTCTTTTTCATGTCTTTATTATCAAATATTCTCTTAAAATTAATAATTTTCAGTTTATTTTAACTTCACCTTTTTAAAAAATTTATGTGTTTTAATGACCAATAATTAAGAACTATTTATAATAAAATTATCAAAAATCATAAATTTTTCCTCAAAAAAAATTTTTTAATGTAATTTTTACTTCAATGTTTTAAATTTTTTGTGAATTCTTTATTATTTTCAAATCAATTTATTATATATGGTTTATCATTATTGATGTGTTGTTTTGATCACCATATGTGTCTTGTTATGATATGATTCCTTTTTTAAAATGATATTTTTGATATATTTTTGTTCCTTAAGTTTATGATATGTGATATCTTTCAAAGGATAATGAAAATTATTATATTCCCAAGGCAATTTAAGATATTATTTGAATGATTTTATGTGGAAAATAAATGTATAAATATTGATGGGTGGGTATTATATCTCCATAAAATTAATTGATAAATTTTTATATCTTGTGAGATTGTTAGGTGTATACTTGACATGTTCATTCACATAGGCATGGTCAAGATTTTTTTCTCACATTTTCTAGAATTAAGATAATTATTTGTTTTCACATAAGAGTGGGAATAATGAGTTTTCTTATATTTGTTTTAATATGGTAATGGTTATTCCACATTGACAAGGTATTCATAAAGTTAATATATATTTTCAAAATGAATTTCATTTCGATGAAATTACTTTTTTATAAATATTAAGTATTTTTAAATAATTCCATACTTTTATATGATGTTCATATGATATATGACTATTAAACTTTGTTTGATACTTGTCATATATTTTATACTTCCTAAATGATGTTTTTATGATCTGATGTTACATTAACATGTTTTTTATTCCCAAATATGTTTTTTGATTTTTTGTTTCGTCATTTGTTTCTTCATCATTGTAAGTTCTATATTTATTATCAATTAAACTATGATTATATTTTTCATCATTTAGTTACTAAACACACAACATTATTATGTTAACAATCCCAATGTAATGAAGATATTATACCATTTTAGATTCATAGAAAAAGTTCTAGAAGTGGACAATTAGGGTTATAATTTCACAAGTGTAGTACAATTAGTTATTAATGTAGCTAATCTCGAAGAAACTAAACCTTTTCCCATTTTGGATCCATGATTATTTATGATATTTATAATTTAAATCCTGATATTAATGAATTATTTAAGACATATTTATCTTGGTTATTTATATGAAATCATTACATTGTGAACAAGTATAAACAATAATAGGTCACTTTTTTATGTTAAGGTATACAAAATATGGTCCGCACATAACATTTTGGATATGGATCTAAGAACAAACATAAAATGATTAATAGGTCATAATATATATATGTCCATTAAAAATGTTGTGAAAAAGAAATCTGGTTCATGCTTAACATAATTATATTATGAAATATAATGATTTACTAAATGAATTAGTGGGAAATATCATTTTTGGTCCATCCTTAACATAATGAAATCTATACATAACTATTCTAGTAGATAATAAAAAAATTGTTGTTTTATTATAGAATAATTATCCCATATGAAATAAATGGGTTTTCAGGAACCATCCTTAAAAAATCGTCATCATAATACATATATATATGTCACGACCCGCCTTCACCAAAAGGAGGGAAGGGTCAGCAGGTTGTCAGGCCCTTCCTTCTTTAAGTTGAAGGAGAGATAATGACCCCCGAAACCCGCCTTCAATAGGTCCCGGAGTGGCGACTAGCACCAAGGGTATAGGAAATTCTCGCAAATGAAAGGCATTACCCTTTTTTTTATAGGATCGAAAGATAAGGAGGAGAAAGCCCAACAACACCAAGGTAGAAATAAAAGTAAAGCCAAAAGTAAACCATTCCCACATGCATGTTTCAAAAGTGAAAGCCATGAAGTGCAAAAAGGTTTCTACAAGGTAAGTACCAAAAGAAAAAGAGGACAACTGCAACTGCTCCAAAAGTCCGAGCTAGTAAGGTCCTGCGTGATCCCCGAAGTCCTCCTGGAAACCTGAAAGCAGTTTTATATACGTAGGGTGAGCATACAAGTACACTCAGTAGGGAAAACCAAGACTCTCGTGCACAAGTGGGGGAACGTACTAAAGTCTTATGAGAAAAGAGTAAACCAAACACCTAACAAGGCAAACTATCCATCCCAGGCCTCACCAAGGCTCGCTCCCCAAATAACGCAAGTCAAGTAATATATATATATAAGAGCACATCAATGTTTGGGTACCCCGCGCCACTTTCCCACTAGTTATTGAGACATCCTACGCATCGGACCAATCCTGCCATTCTCACCGCAGTCCCACTGCCACACCCGCCCGCACACACCTGGGCCACAACCACACGCAATCCCACTGCCACACCTGCCCGCACACACCTGGGCCACAACCACACGCAGTCCCACTGCCGAATCCCGCCAGCACACACCTGGGCCTTTCTGTCACATGTAACCATGCCTGCAAACACCTAGGCCAGAACAACCACCGCTACGCCCGAAGACACCTGGGCTAAAGGATCCACTGCCACGCCCGAAGACACCTGGGCCTCATCCCGAAGACACTTGGGAAACCACCTGCCGCACACACCTGGCCAACCACCACAACACCCCGCCCGGAGGTTCTTGGGATAATAATGGACTTCAGGCCATCACAGCCTGCCCGAAGATACTTGGGTTATCCGGGAAAGGGAGCAGAAAAGGAGCTAATAACCAGCCACTAAGGATAGTGTTGGGAAAAACACCCTTCCGCCATAAATGGGGGTGTTCGGCACTAAGGGCTCAACTTGGGTGGGGCGCGAATAAGAAACACAAAGCTACAAGTATAGATATAGGTAAGAAACACTCACCCAAAACTTAGGTTTTCCTAGCCAACCTACAGAACACCACACCACTGCGTCCGAGTCACAATTCACGACCATTGCCCACAAGACCATTGTCCCATTCTTGTTTCACGTTCAGTCAAAATGTTCAATTAATTTTAAGCACTACTGGGCAACTACCATAAGCATAACCAAGGGAAGCGTCAAAAGCAAGGATCAACCAAAACACTCAAACCCGGTTCTGTTAACAGAGGATCTCTCCCCAATTTGTGATATTTCATGTAACCACCCGGATTTAAAACTCACAACCACCGAATCCATACCAACAGGAGATCCCATCCCCAAATTCACACAGCCACCGAGAGTATAAACAGAATAGGGGATCCCATCCCCTCCCACATTTCCAGCAATCGGCCCGAAAGGAAAACAACCAACCACCGCTACCAACACAAGTCAGGAATTTTCAGATTTAAACGACTTAACACACTCCATGATTTCAAATTCCGTGTGTTCTAACCGGGAGTTATCACAGAAAGGTTGATCCTGGTGCTCTCAATTATTCAGCCGGATATACGTGATTAACCAATTTCACCGCAGGAGTTCACAAATTCAGCAACCCATTTAAAACATCACGAGGGGATTTATCAGTGCACATACAACGACCACCAACGGCCTCAATTTTCAGGAAACATAAACCAGCACAACTAAAAAGGATGATCACAAGATAAGGCATAAACAACGATCACAAACCCTTCCCCTTCTTTAACCAGTTATTATCTTCATTTAAAGGCTCAGCCATTTCTCATGAGAACAAAAGATAACGCCCACCCCGCATGATACACAGAAGTGAGAGGCGAAAGAAATTCCCTACTTGTTGATAGATGATCGACGTTTAGGCCGGGGGCGCGGAACTTTACGGATAACGACGCGGCGGTCCCGATGCACCAGAAGAGCCACGATCGAAGAAGGGGGGGAAACCACGGCCTAACCCTTAATTTATAAGAGCCGGGAACGGTTGAGATAAAAACGCCGAACCGCGTAAGACGTGGAAGTCGTGGGTTGACCACGTAGTTTGACTCATCATTAATGGTGCTGAGTGGTTTAAACCGACTCATGAGCCGATTTAGTATTTAATTAAGCTTTTGGGCGCGTTACTAGAACAACTTGGCAAGGCTGGGTGACGTCGGCCGGTTCCGCCGACCAGTGACACCGATCGGTCGCACCGATCGGTCTCACCGATCCCTCTCACCAATCGGTCTCACCGATCGGTCTCACCGATCTCTCTCACCGATCGGTCTCACCGATCGGTCTCACCGATCCCTCTCACCGATCGGTCTCACCGATCGGTCTCACCGATCCGTACCCCTTAAGGATCCGGATTTTGGCAAAGGAAGGGACCAAGGGGGGGGGGGTCTGGGTCATCACATCAGATACCTCTTAAACGATTCTCGTCCTCGAGAACCACAACAAACCAGAAGGAAGGAGAGGGTCCGAACAACCATCTTCGAAAGATACCTCTTAGGAGTGAACCTCTGCTAACTAAAAACACTCTCCTGACAAGAACTCAGCAACATACCACGCCAAACAGCCCGGTCATGCGGGTTTGGGGAGTTCCCCTCTCCCATGTCAAGATATTATCCGCTTTGGGTGGCACTGACTCGCCCGCACGGGTTTAATCGCATCCACCTTAATGCGTCTTGATTAGGGGTCGGGTTCCCTCTTCCCTTTAGCCGGGGCTTTTCACACATAACAAAGGGACTAGTACATTTCATAGCCAAAAGTCAAACGTTCTACCACAACAGGTACAAAAAGGAACAAATCTCAAAACAACACGGGGTATTGGGCACGCATCTGTGCTTCCCTCTCCCACGTACTCTCTTCGAGGCCACCATGTCTCCACAACACACGAACCAAGCCGATGGTTCGTCCACGGAGCACTTTCTCCTTGCGATCCTCGATCCTGACTGGTCGTTCCTCGAAGTTCGTGTCTTCTCCCACATCTAGCTCTCCCCAGTTGATGACATGAGAGTCATCATGTAAGTACTGACGAAGCTGGGAGACATGGAAGACGTCATGGACCCTTTCCAACTGAGGTGGTAGGGCCAGCTGATATGCCACCTCGCCAACTCGCCTCAGCACCTCGAAAGGTTCGATGAAGCTAGGGGAGAGATTACTCCCCTTTCCGAACCTCCGCTGCCCCCGTCGAGGGGAAACCTTCAAGAACACATGATCTCCCACCTCGAACTCCAAGGGCCTCCTCCGACGATCAGCATAAGATTTCTGCCGATCCTGAGCTGCTTTCATCCTCTCCCGCACTAGCTGGACTTTCTCCGTGGTACTCTGCACTACTTCTGGTCCAAGAGTACCAGTCTCACCAACCTCTGCCCAGCATAAGGGTGAACGACATGGTCTTCCATACAAAGCCTCAAAAGGAGCCATGCCGATAGTAGAGTGGAAGCTGTTGTTGTAGGCAAACTCTACTAAAGTCAAGTGTCGTACCCATGATCCTCCGAAATCCAGAACACATGCTCGCAGCATGTCCTCCAATGTCTGGATTGTCCGCTCTGTCTGTCCATCAGTCTGAGGGTGAAAAGCAGTGCTAAGGCGTAGCTGGGTGCCAAAAGCATGCTGTAATCCCTTCCAGACTCGTGAGGTGAACCGAGTGTCCCGATCTGAGACGATAGTCTTCGGAACTCCATGCAAACGCACCACCTCATCCACGTCCCTCTGTGCTAAGGTACTCACAGGTCCTGACTCCTTGATAGCCAAGAAGTGAGCATATTTTGTCAATCGATCCACCACTACCCAGATAGCATCATGCCCGCCCTGAGCTCTGGGTAGTCCTGTGACGAAGTCCATCGAAACGTCGTCCCACTTCCACTCGGGAACATCTAAAGGATGCAACAAACCACCAGGAACACGGTGTTCAACCTTCACCTGCTGACACACCAGGCATTTAGCCACAAACTCTGCCACTGCCCGTTTCACCCCGGGCCACCAAAACTGTCCCCTCAGGCCTTGGTACATTTTCGAAATACCCGGATGTACTGCCAAGGCTGAGCTATGGAACTCACGAAGGACTTCATCACGCATCACCTCTGGAACAAAAAACCCCCCATGAAAGAGCATCTGATGTCGGCTGTCCTCCGACCATCCTTCCGGAGCGTTGCCCTGGTCAACCCGATCACGCATCACTTCGCACTCGGGGTCTCCCCACTGAGACTCCTCCACTTGTCGAAACAGAGACGACTGCACTATCATCTGATATAGGCAGCCTCTGCCACTATCCATCTTTGCATCCAGGTGTAAGGAAGCCAACTCCTCCATTGCCTTCCAGGCATTTGCCGACTCTCGGACCGCATCCTTCTGCGCCCTCCTGCTCAAGGCATCGGCCACCACATTGCCCTTGCCCTCAGTATAAGAGATTTCAAAGTCGTAGTCCTGGAGGAACTCCACCCATCTCCGTTGTCGCAAGTTCAAGTCCCGCTGGGAGAAGATGTACTTTAAGCTTTTGTGATCTGTGAAGACCACAAAGCATTCCCCGATGAGGTAGTGCCGCCATAACTTTAGCGCAAAAACGACCGCTGCAAGCTCTAGGTCATGGGTGGCGTAGTTACGCTCATGGGGGAGTAGCTGCCTGGACCCGTAAGAGATCACCCCTTATTGCTACATCAACACGCATCCCAGGCCCTGTCCTGAAGCATCACAAAATACCTCATAGGCCATCCCTTCTTCTGGTAATCTCAACACTGCGGCACTAACCAGCTTTTCTTTTAGGTAGCTGAAGGACGACTCGCATTGCTCGCTCCACACGAAAACCTGGTCCTTCTTGGTCAAATCCGTTAAAGGGGCTGCTACCCGGGAGAAGTTGGGTACGAATCTCCGGTAGTATCCTGCCAGTCTGAGGAAACTCCGAACTTCCGCCACATTCTTCGGTGCTGCCCAAGAAACAACTGCCTCAACCTTTGATGGGTCGACTGCTACCCCCTGCTCAGACACTACATGCCCGAGGAAGTGCACTTCTCGTGTCCATAACTTTCACTTTGACAACTTCCCGTAGAGCTGGTGCTGTCGGAGGACTTCCAAAACTGTCCTCAGGTGCTCTGCATGGTCCTTTTCTGACCTTGAATAGATCAGGATATCGTCGATGAATACCACCACAAACCGATCTAGATATTCCCGAAAGATGGAGTTCATAAGCCCCATGAACACGGCCGGGGCGTTCGTATCACCAAAGGGCATGACCACGAACTCGAAGTGCCCATACCTGCACCTGAACGCCATCTTCAAGACGTCGCTATCCTTTACCCTCAGCTGGTGGTATCCAGATCGCAGGTCGATCTTCGAGAACCATCCTGCCCCCTTCATCTGGTCAAAAAGTCATCTATCCTCGGAAGAGGGTAGCGATTCTTGATCGTTACCTGATTCAGCCTCCTGTAATCGATGCACAACCTGAGGCCACCATCTTCCTTCTTTGCGAACAAGACTGGGGCACCCACGGTGACGCACTTGGACGAACATAACCCCTCTTCATCAGATCGTCAATCTGTATCCGCAACCCCCGTAGCTCCGAAGGTGCCATCCGGTAAGGAGCCATCGAGATTGGTCGAGAGCCGGGCTGCAGGTCTATCCCGAACTCGATATCACGTCGAGGGGGTAGAGTCGTCACCTCCTCAGGAAAGACGTCCATAAATTCACGAACGATCTCTGGTACTTCCACCATTTCCGAATCTACTGATTCTATCGTCAGTTCGGTCAACAAGGAGAGGAGAGGTTCCTCCCTCCTGTTTCCCTTCGGACAGCTCCGCTCGCCGGTGAAAGTAACACGCTGGCCGTCCAAACCGGAGAACACCACCCTTCTTTGGAAACAGTCGATGACGGCGCACACAGAATATAGCCAGTCGATGCCTAGGATGACATCGTACGGCTGAATCTGTAGCAGAAGGAGATCCCTAACCGACTGATGTGGCCCTAACATCAGTCTATATCCCCGACAAACGAACAGCAAGTCGGTCTGACCTCCAACTGGTGTGCTCAACACCAGGGGAACTGGAAGTCTCTCGGCATCTAGACCCAAGGCGCGGGCTAGACTGGGTGCAACAAAGGAGTGCGAAGCTCCGGTATCGAACAAAGCATAAGCAAGAGTGCTAAACACACTGATCGTACCTCGAACAACCTCTGGCCCTGCTGGAACTGTTGATTCTGCGGCGTGTAACTGTCCACGCCCAGCTCCCCTGCCCCTCGGCTGTCGGCCACCTCCTCCAACGTCTGCCTGCGGAGGAGCGGGAGCTCACTGTCCCTGCTGCTGCTGCCGGAAGGGTCTGGCTGGAAACTGCTGTTGCGGCGGATGCTGGGGATGACTGCCACTACTGTACTGCACCCGATCGGGGCACTGACTCCGGAGATGTCCAGGGCTCCCGCAGATGAAGCATCGTGGTCCCGATCCTGAAGGAAAAGAACGTGGGCCAGGGGATCGAAACTGAAACTGCTGCGGTCTGCTCCCTGTAGGTCGGAACCTGGAGGGTCCCGATGCTGGAGGCCTGGCGCTGACGGCTTTCCCCTTCGATGGTCCCAGCTGGATCCCTTCTCGTGACACTCCGCCCAGAGCGTGCATCCTTTCCACCACTTCGGCCTTCTTCTGAACCTCTAAGTACGTCGGAAGGGTAAAGGGGGTAACAGCATACTGGAGGGAGGGTCGGAGCGCCTCCTCCAAACGTCTTGCCCGAGACTCCTCATCGGGAAAGAGGTCCGGAGCAAAACGCAGGAGGTCCTTGAACTTGATTCCAAGTTCCCTCACGGACATGCTCCCCTGTTGGAGGGAGAGTAGCTCCTGCCTCTTCTCCACCTTCATTGTCGAGGAGAGAAACTCCGCCCGGAACTCCTTCTCGAAATCCGCACAGGCAACCTCAGACTCTTTCCTACTCCCCAGTTGAAGCATCCACCACTGACGTGTCGCTCCTCGCATCTGGCTAACATCCAGAGGAACCTAGTACTCAGTCGGGGCCCGAATCAGGACGAAGGCTATGACTAGCTCCTCTAGCCAGCCTTCCGTCTTCATATCGGAGGTGCTGCCCTCATACTTCTTGAGGGCCTGTCGCTGGAAGGCTCGAAGAGTCTTCTGCCACTAGTCGTCCTCTTCCTCTCGATCAGCCCTCTGTCGATTGGCCAAAGTAGTCTCAGGAGTCTCGATCGCCTGTACCACACGTGGTCACCTTCCAGGTGCCATAGCTGCAAGGTAAACAAGGAATGCCTAAGCCCAGTAGTGCAAAGAAAATCGTTTTTAAAACTTATTAAGATTTAATTTATTCTTAATTTCCCAAGACATCCCAGAAACACAAGAAAACAAGTCATTTATGATGCATGTACCTTTCCTAGGGTCTCTACCCTGCAATCAGTGTGGCCTCACTTGGTCATTCGGTAGGTCCAGAGTCCTTGCATCGGATCACGGGGGGCCCTAAAATCCCGTTTCCTAGCCGGTCCTCCCTAGCCTAATTCACGCACCAAGGTCACCCAACGTTGTTGCCTTACCATCCCATGCAATCCTCACTGTGCCTAACTCCAGACTCCGTCCTATCTCTCAACCTCGCCTCTGATACCATTCTGTCACGACCCGCCTTCACCAAAAGGAGGGAAGGGTCAGCAGGTTTCCAGGCCCTTCCTTCTTTAAATTGAAGGAGAGATAATGACCCCCGAAACCCGCCTTCAATAGGTCCCGGAGTGGCGACTAGCACCAAGGGTATAGGAAATTCTCACAAATGGAAGGCATTACCCTTTTTTTATTTTATAGGATCGAAAGATAAGGAGGAGAAAGCCCAACAACACCAAGGTAGAAAGAAAAGTAAAGCCAAAAGTAAACCATTCCCACATGCATGTTTCAAAATTGAAAGCCACGAAGTGCAAAAAGGTGTCTACAAGGTAAGTACCAAAAGAAAAAGAGGACAACTGCAACTGCTCCAAAAGTCCGAGCTAGTAAGGTCCTGCGTGATCCCCGAAGTCCTCCTGGAAACCTAAAAGCAGTTTTATATACGTAGGGTGAGAAAACAAGTACACTCAGTAGGGAAAACCAAGACTCTCGTGCACAAGTGGGGGAACGTACTAAAGTCCCGTGAGAAAAGAGTAAACCAAACACCTAACAAGGAAAACTATCCATCCCAGGCCTCACCAAGGCTCGCTCCCCAAATAACGCAAGTCAAGTAATATATATATATAAGATCACATCGATGTTTGGGTACCCCGCGCCACTTTCCCACTGGTTATTGAGACATCCTACGCATCGGACCAATCCTGCCATTCTCACCGCAGTCCCACTGCCACACCCGCCCGCACACACCTGGGCCACAACCACACGCAGTCCCACTGCCGAATCCCGCCCGCACACACCTGGGCCTTTCTGTCACATGTAACCATGCCTGCAAACACCTAGGCCAGAACAACCACCGCTACGCCCGAAGACACCTGGGCTAAAGGATCCACTGCCACGCCCGAAGACACCTGGGCCTCATCCCGAAGACACTTGGGAAACCACATGCCGCACACACCTGGCCAACCACCACAACACCCCGCCCGGAGGTTCTTGGGCTAATAATGGACTTCAGGCCATCACAGCCTGCCCGAAGATACTTGGGCTATCCGGGAAAGGGAGCAGAAAAGGAGCTAATAACCAGCCACTAAGGATAGTGTTGGGAAAAACACCCTTCCCCCATAAATGGGGGTGTTCGGCACTAAGTGCTCAACTTGGGTGGGGCGCGAATAAGAAACACAAAGCTACAAGTATAGATATAGGTAACAAACACTCACCCAAAACTTAGGTTTTCCTAGCCAACCTACAGAACACCACACCACTGCGTCCGAGTCACAATTCACGACCATTGCCCACAAGACCATTGTCTCATTCTTGTTTCACATTCAGTCAAAATGTTCAATTAATTTTAAGCACTACTGGGCAACTACCATAAGCATAACCAAGGGAAGCGTTAAAAGCAAGGATCAACCAAAACACTCACACCCGGTTCTGTTAACAGAGGATCTCTCCCCAATTTGTGATATTTCAAGTAAGCACCCGGATTTAAAACTCACAACCACCGAATCCATACCAACAGGAGATCCCATCCCCAAATTCACACAGCCACCGAGAGTATAAACATAACAGGGGATCCCATCCCCTCCCACATTTCCAGCAATCGGCCCGAAAGGAAAACAACCAACCACCGCTACCAACACAAGTCAGGAATTTTCAGATTTAAACGACTTAACACACTCCATGATTTCAAATTCCATGTGTTCTAACTGGGAGTTATCACAGAAAGGTTGATCCTGTTGCTCTCAATTATTCAGCCAGATATACGTGATTAACCAATTTCACCGCAGGAGTTCACAAATTTAGCAACCCATTTAAAACATCACGAGGGGATTTATCAGTGCACATACAAAGACCACCAACGGCCTCAATTTTCAGGAAACATAAACCATCACAACTAAAAAGGATGATCACAAGATAAGGCATAAACAACCATCACAACCCCTTCCCCTTCTTTAACCAGTTATTATCTTCATTTAAAGGCTCAGCCATTTCTCATGAGAACAAAAGATAACGCCCACCCCGCATGATACACAGAAGTGAGAGGCGAAAGAAATTACCTACTTGTTGATAGATGATCGACGTTTAGGCCGGGGGCGCGGAACTTTACGGATAACGACGCGGCGGTCCCGATGCACCAGAAGAGCCACGATCGAAGAAGGGGGGGAAACCACGGCCTAACCCTTAATTTATAAGAGTCGGGAACGGTTGAGATAAAAATGCCGAACCGCGTAAGACGTGGAAGTCGTGGGTTGACCACGCGGCTTGACTCATCATTAATGGTGCTGAGTGGTTTAAACCGACTCATGAGCCGATTTAGTATTTAATTATGCTTTTTTGCGCGTTACTGGAACAACTTGGCAAGGCTGGGTGACGTCGGCCGGTTCCGCCGACCAGTCACACCGATCGGTCGCACCGATCGGTCTCACCGATCGGTCGCACCGATCGGTCTCACCGATCGGTCTCACTGATCCGTACCCCTTAAGGATCCGGATTTTGGCAAAGGAAGGGACCAAGGGGGGGAGTCTAGGTCATCACAATATAAGTAAAGTGGATGGTGCGATAATACCATATCCCCAATTGAGCATATCAATCTTCAAATGATTCTGGGATAGATAAAAAAATATCATCTATAATACCATTTAAAATATTCATTAGAAATTAATAGGAAATGTACCTTTTTTATAACATCTGAAAAATAAAATTCTTAGAATATCGGGATAATGGTGTTTTATTAACTATTGAATAATGAAAATGCATTTTCATGATGGTAGGTTGACATGGTGGAAGGAAAATACATTCATGACGTGTCTGTTAAACATAACTAGATTTTATCAATACTTTTCAGCATCAAAAATAGATTTTTTATAAATGTTTTAAAATAAATCCACATAAAATATTTTAAATAAATGAACCTTTAATTATAACTGAAAACATCAATAAAACAATTGAAAGTACATGGATATAAAAGTGAAATATTATTGACCAAATATAATAAATATGGTTAGTTTTTCATAAAAAAGGGTTTCTTACTCATTTTAGTTACCAAAGTTGATAAAATTTAAGGGGGATATGAAAAAATCAAAAAAAAATTACAGTAATAAAAATTAATTTTTCGACATTATAAGAATCATATAATTTCTCTCATTGCAAATTTACCACACAGAATATTAAAAGGATATTAAACTATAAGTTATACCCTTTTTTGCTTTGTTAACTATTGAATTATATAATCCATCAAAGAAATAACATAAAATATAAGATAAATTATAGTTAATAAAAATATATACCTAGTATAATAAATAAAATTAGTTTTATATACACCATATAAACACAAATGTGTGCTTTAAATTAAAATTATCTCAATAAAACATTATTTTGATTAAGAACTGTTTCCACAAGTACAGACAATAAACATATATTCCGTCAATTAATATACACTAAATAAAAAATATTATAAACCTATAATATATTAATATTAATAATTAACGAATTATATTTCATATCAACATAAATTTTATAGATTTATCAATTAATAATTCTTCATTAAAATCACAATTAATGATAAAACTGGTATGTTTTCCATCCTTATTCTGGTTCGATAGTTTTTGTCCTTACACCTTTTTCATGTATTAATAATCCCAATAATCTATATCATCTAATAAATATCATATTAATTACTTAATTACACTTATTTTTCAAGATATAAAGTTATTTTTTGAAGGTTGATTTACATCACATTGTGGATAAGGTATACCATACGTCCACATGAATTATTTTTCAACATTTCAATGGATAAAAATAACAAACAATAAATTATAATTTACCATTAAGGAAAATAATAACATCATAAATTTAATAAATATAAAAAAATATAATTTTCATCATTCATGTAAAGTGGACTGGAAAAATAGATCTTTTTTATTTTTGGAGGTTGTAGTCCACATTTTGGCATGAACGATGTTATCATTTTCCAATGAATTTAAAGTTAATAAGGTTGGAAAAATTTCATCATTAAAAAATCATTAATATTTTTAAAACATTATATGTTTCCATTAAATCCATCTATGTTTCCATACAATATATATAGTAATGAAATATAAAATTCATCACTTCATGAAGGTAGTAGACCATAAATACAGATGAGATATGATTTTATTTGATTTTGTAAAAAAACTAATAGAAAATAGTTAAACCATTAACATGAAAAATTATATGTATAGTTAATATAAATATTTAATCATGTCAAAGTAGTTATAGAATATTTTTATGAGGATATAGACGAAATAAACCTAAATATTATTAGTAAATATAATTACCTCTTCTTCGGGTATATTATTTTTTTGTAGAACATAATACTTATAAAGATGGAATTTTAGTCAAATCTGGACCCATTATTCATGGATGGGATCATTTATAGTGTATTTGTGAAAAATATTTTTAATAGTTAAATGCTCATGTTGGGTTGATTAGTGACAAATGGAGGTACCCCTTTTTATGTGATGTGGGAGTTAAACTTGTAAATAAATGAAATTTTAGAATATAATATATATCTTACTCATGTGAAGAGGCTCCAAATATTTAAATTATATTACATTGAAATGGTAACATAAAAATTTAATCAACCAATTAGACGAAGATATGTTTTTTGTGTTATCATAAACAATATACCTTAATCTAACACCAACTTTTAACATTTTTAACACTTTCTATTATAACATGATTTTAACCCTAGTAACTATTCATTATAGTCAATAATTATATTGGATGTCTTACCAAAAATTAGGTATCCAAATTAAAATTATAAAATTAATTTTACCAAATTAAATGCCTAAATTTGGAAAAAAAATAAGTATAATGCGCTCTTTAAAAACACTTATAATTCATATTTAGACAAATTGTATTATTAATCATAAAATAATTTTAGTCTAGTTACATTAATAGAAGAAACCATGAGGTTAATATGAAAATATATGGTTGAATAAATCATATAAAAATTTCACTAAAATAATTCATCAGTAATGACTTATTTAATTAACTATGATAAAAATAAAATATGCACATGAAAACATTTTCTAAAAATTATTTCCTTAAATTTTATAATTCTTTTATCATAATTCATTAACATATAATAAAAAATATTATAATTATTATTCATTTATATAAAAAATTTCAATATATTTTATCATTGATCAGTAAGGATCAATATATTTTATATACATAAAAATTCATAATAAGTAAAAATAAAATAAAATTCATGAAAAATGTGGTCTTAAATAATCTTATCCTTATTATTAATATATAAGTACATAATTCCAAAGAATTAATAATTAAATTTATATTCAATAAAAAAATTCCTAAATATTATTATGTAATTAATCATATTCATACCCACCAATTTAACAACTAGGTTATAACTTCCACGTTTCAAAATATAACCTGGTACACATAAGCTCAGTTTTATATATAAAATAATATATAGAACACATAAAACATATTAAATAAATATATATATATTAAATATATTTTTTACAAATTCCAATAATTTTTTCAAAGGATTATTTTGAGATTTTTAAAAGATTATTTTTGAAATAGTAGGTAAACTCATTGTTGATCCGTTTTTTAGATTATTATCAAGATAGATTTTGGACCAATTTGGATGTTACAAATTTTTTATTATTTATTCATTTGAATGGATTGTAATGGGGTATTTTATTTTATTTTTTTGAAATATATATGAGGTTTAATGATTTTTCATTAAATATTGATTTCTATGGTGAGCTTGTGATTCATTTTACTACTCACATTACGTTAATTGATTTCATGTGAATCCTAGTGAGTTGTAGGTATGGCCTAAATGTGTGATAAAATAGAATACTATCTTCATGGATGGTAATTACCTATGAATATTACACCCAAATAGGTATTTTTTACAAGTCTTTACTAGTTGTGGTATCTAAATATGGGTGTTGTTACGATGGAAATTGGGAAAATGCTTTGGGATCTTGTCCAATAACATTCATGTTAGAGCCTAGTGAGCCATACAATAATATTATATTTGTTTGAGGTTGACATAGGAGATCTCAATGCATATTCATGGATTATTTACCCTATCATTACACTACATATATCCATGGTTTGGTTGTTAGCTATTTATTTTATTCAATTGAAAAATATATTGGTTCTTGATGTGTTATTCATTGTTTTAATTATTATTTTTGTTTATATGAGAACTAATTTATTAATATTGTTAAGTAATAGATTATAAAAAGTAAAGTCAATTTTTAAAAATGAATTGTGAATTTTTTTAGGAATGTATAGAGAATTTAGTTGTTTGGTATTAAATATATTAGTTCCTTTTTCCAAGGTTTAAAATTTATTTTATGGGAACATTTTGATTTAGTTATTATGTTAACACTATAGTTTTAGTTCAGGTGATCTTTGTTGTTCTTAAAAATGTTTCAGCTTATTTTTTGAAAGAATGAAATAAATAATGTTAATTATTTTCAAATCAATGCTTATTTGTAACCCCTATTTTTTTAATTTTTTCATACTAGAAATTATAACATTTATTAATAATGTAAATACATGGAATGTTTTAGAAATACTATAAGGAATTTTAAACTCAAATCCTAACTATACATTAATTTGTTTGTAGCTCTGATAATCCCTCAGTAGTGTCCATTATATTCTTCTATTCATTGGTAAATTGTATGCCATAAGGAGGATGAGTTGGGTTACGGGGAATTATTTTGTGTCACATGATTATTTAATTATCATTATTCACATTATATATTTTTTATATATTATATTTCATAATTCATCCTACTATATTTTATTGTACACCCATTGTCTATAATTCCAAAATATATTCTCTTCGTTATAATACTGTGTGTCTAGTATGTTTGATTACATTATTATGAAATGTTTGGATTTTTTCATTATATATATCTACTTATTTCATATTCATTTTTTTCTCTTGTCTAGATTTTTCATTTATGATCCTTAAATGTTATCATTGATTATTTTTTTATATTGGTAAATTAATTCTGATTTGTAAATTATGGATACTTGTGCACAGTTTTTTATCCCATGGGGTTCAAGAACACCCTTTTGGCCTAGTGTAACATCATGTAGAGAAACATGTTGGGTTATCCTTATCAGATATATTACTATAATATCATATCAATATTTACCAAAATGTTATAATTTATAGAATATAACTTTTATTAATTGGGTGTGTCATCATATAATGGAGATTAATATTGTTGTTAAGACTCTGGAACTTGGTCCTGAGTAGGTTCATGATCACAACTATTCAAAGTGACTCTTATGTTTCCATAGGTACTCTAGATTAAAATTTTCATTTCATTATAGTTTTTACTATATATTGTGTTTTATTTCCCATTGTACTTTTTTTAGTTTCGAAGAAGTTAATTCTTAGAATTTGGTATAAATATAAGAAAAAGTATCAGTGGTGTGATCTTAGATTACACATTCTGATAAACAAGGAAATAAATAAAAGTTGATCATTGAGATATATCCGGAGATTTTGAATAAAGATAACTTGGTCAATAAAATAAATTTTCCTTGTTAATCATTGTCCAAAATCATAGTTGGTTTTAATATTTAGAGTACCCTTTTTAAAAATATTTTGATAGGGGAGAATTCAATGGAGATTTTTTAGTATTATACTACTAATAATTGGATTTATTTTTGTTTTTTTCTTCTTCTTTTTTCTTATGAAAATGTTGAGATATTTTTTTATTGATAATATAATTTTATTAGATTTATTATTTAGAGTTACATTTAGGGACAAATTTTTCTTACATATTTCAATTGGTTTTTTTATAAATGTTGGAAATTATTTATATAATAATGAATTCATGAATGTTTTTTTTGGGTTTCAAAACAACTATGTTATTTATTTAGAATAATTTTTCCCTCTTTGAGTGTATTTCCAGAAAGGGAGGGTTTTGAAATAAAATTCATGAGGTGTTGTGAAATGTTTAAAATTTTAGGTGATTTTATATTTATAGAAAATCATAACATTTTTAAATAAGTTTTTTATTGAAACTTAAGTGGCTTTTTTAATTTAATAAAATTACTAGTTTTCAAATATGGGTAGATATTTTTAAATTCATATTTGGAATTGGGATATTTAATTCAATCTAAGGGTTTATAAAAGTATTTATTTTTCAACGGAATGTGTGTGTTTTTAAGGTTATTTTTTATTTACTAATAGAATTTTTTTTCAATAAATGGGATTTTTTATAGGGTAATTCTATGATTTATTAATTATCCAAGATTGTTTCCCACTATTGGTTGGGACTAGAATATTTTTTATTAAAATTAGATGGATATATTAAGTATTCTTATCGTTTAACCTTTTCCTCCCATATGGGTTCTGATAAAAATTATAAATACTATTTCATTTGATGGACCATTGAGTGAATCCTCTAATTTCTTAGGTCTAAATCACATTCAAATTGGAACTACTACAACATTAAATTTAGTGGATAATGTTCTTGTTTTATCCGTTCATATTTTTCTCCGTATTATAAATTATTAAATATGATGTGTTTTTAGTGGAATTATTTCCAGATTATTTATGCAGAGAATACAGTGATATTTTTTAGCATTCATTTTTTCTGAGATGGTGTCAGGGGTTCATGGATCTTCTATAAGATATAAATTTAGGAAATTGATAGTAGTTTCATATGGATAAAATATGAGATTAAATATCAAGTATGGTCATATTTTAGGTCATAATTGTTTCTGGGTATCTTTCATGAGATATTTGTTATGGTTAGGTTTTTAGGTGATAATCACATGGTGTATCCCTTTTTTGTATTCTGATTCCTCTAATATGCAGTGTGGTATCATTGGAATGTTCATGACACATTATGTTGATATTTTTTAGTTATCTATGATGAATAAATTCTGGTGAGAGATATGAATAAATATTTTTTTATGGGTAACATGTGAAATACTTGGTTATGTAATTACGGTAATAGGGTTGATCAATAGGTTTATTTTTATATTATAAGTGATTTGAAGTCTAAGTTTTCTATTAGAATCTCCATGTGTTGGTGGTCCATGATTTTGGACATGAGTAGAATACCCTATATTTTTCTGACCTAAGTCCAAAAACTTGTTTTCCATGATAAGTCATGATCAGGATATGTATTATTTCTTCCATTACTATAGCATGTGTTATGTTTTGGGGCATATATTTTGATATTCTAGATGCACCTTTTTGGTTTTTTCTATATCTTGGTGATTTGATCAAGTTATCCTTATTGTTCTTTATCACTGGTGGTGTTTTATTATTTCCATTAATGATTATTGGAAATAAGGTTTCATTGGTGATGTTCATTCTATTTGGTGGGTCTATAAATTGGCCAAAACTGGTTGAGTTTAAAATATTATTTATACCTATTCTCTGTCATTATTTTCTTATATATTCAAGTTGGATGATCACAATCTGGGTCTTATATAATGTTTCTTTATTTTTTTCTGATTCATCCATTGGAATTTTCATAATGGTGTTTTGTGTCAAGTTACATTTCATAGATTCACCTCTAATTTTCCATCCCCACCTCCTATTTTTTGGAATTTTGTATTATAGATTTTATTAATCCAATATTATTAATGAAATTTGGGTTCATACAGTAGAAAGATAGGAATAATTATGTCCACCCCATATCTTATGTTATGTAAAATTTATTTTATTTTACCTTAATTGGAAGTTCTCCAAGTTTACATGGCTTTTTAGTTTGTTTTGGATGTCATCATAAGTAGTATACCTATTACTTTATAAGTTTATAAAATAAACACGGGATTTCATATACTAAATGATCCATCAAAGGTCATAATTTTTAGGGAAAATTTTCATCTCATGAAAATGGGTTTCGTCTTATAAAAAACCTCTAACAAGACTTCACATTTTTATTGATTTTCATTCAAATTTTGAAAGGGGTGTTATATTTTGAATGGGTGTTTTGTAATCATGGGTTTTACTAAGATCCTTGTCTCATACTATTAAATATCTACCCAAGTATTAACTTGTATTACCTTCTACATTATCCTCCTTAAAACAAAAGTGTTATTTACTTATTTTCTCAATAATTTATCTCTAAAAACCAATGATATGATCAATGGAGTATTTCACTCTCTCTATTTTATTCGAAACTTATTTTATGGAAAATTTCAATAGTCATTTAGTGGTATTACATCCATCCCCTTTATTCCACTTCATCTCTTCACCCCTTTACCCCTCCCCTTGGTCTTCTAACCCTCAATATCCCTAACCCATGTTTGGGTTAACATTATAGTCCATAATGTATCTAATATTGGGTTTTTTTGTTTTTTTATTGTTTTATAGGTTGATTCATTCCTTTTTTGGGTTTTCTTAGTTAAAGGCTATGTGTTTTGTTTCATTTCATCTCGAAAAAATTAGTTCTTTTAATTTCATTCCACTATAAAATATTTTATGAATTTTTTTTATAATTTTCAATTCTCTCCATTATGAATTACTCGTATTTTTTTTAACCATGAGGTGTTTAGAAAGTGTATTCAAATTTTTTACGCATGTGGAATAGAGTATACTCTTTCAATGTTTTTGGTAAGATTCATGAGTGGACCATTCAAATGGATTCAAATATTTTGGAACGGTGTTTTTTATTTGAATGAATTTAAAAATGGTGTTTATATTTAAAGGGCCATGTTTTTTTTAAAATAGGATGTTGGAATGAAAATTATTATTTTTAATACCTTTAGTAATTTGATGAAATAAAATTACATCAAAAGGTAAATGGGGGTTTTCAAAGAGGGTTGAAGGAACAATATGACTTTAATGAATATGTAAATGGTTAGTTTTATATTTAGGTAATAAATCATGGTATTCCAAGAATGGTTTCAATGGCCCATTTGGAACCTTTCCAATGAAGTTAATTTTGAAATATTGTTACCCCAATTTTAGAGACTTTATTCAATAATATGTTCATTTTGGATTATTGCCTCAATGTTTATCACAATATATGTTTTTAATGATTACATATGGATGTGAAAGTGGATGTATCTTGATAGAGTGTTTTATATGAGATAGGATTTAAATATTATTATTTAAATATTCATTTATATAATAAGATTTTTATTTTGTTATCAACTCTAATTTAATGATATAATGGGCACAATTTTATTAGAGGATATTTTTTAGATCATTGTTACATGTGCATTATCTAGTTAGTTCCCTAATAATATCACACCCATGGAGTGCTTTATAGAACATGTCTTGATTGAATGTATATATGGATAAGGATGATGATATAATTCATAAAGTCATGAGTGTCTATTGAAACAAGATTAAAATCATTCATTTAAGATCCATGTGAGTCACTCATGATTCTTAGATCAATCTATGGATTATTTTTCATATCCCAAAACATATATGTTGATTTTCTCCGTAATTTTTTTATTTTATAGATCCTTGACTTGATTTTTTTGTATTATTTTTATTCATTGATATAAATTTTTACCTAATGTTTTATTAGTTGTTTTTATTTTATTTTATTATATTTACAAATTTATTAATAACTGGTTAAAATTATTTTATTTTAATATGGAAAAGGAATATTGTATTTAAAAGTTCATAGTAACAAGTTTTATAAAAAAAGTGGAGATTTTTTTGTTTGAAAATAAAAATGAAGTTTTTCATTGGATTTAGATAGATTTTAAATAGATTTTTGTCTTTAATGATTAGGATAAAATGATGGTTCTTCGATGGATGAACTTCATTGTTCATAAAAACGTTTTCCCCTGGTTTTTTAAAGGAATTGTTAAATCATATAGCTTGTTTCTATGTACATTATTATATGAAAATAATATTTTATAAATTGTTTTTATAACTATAATTTATGTCACATATTATAAAACGAACTACATAGAATATTTTGTGAAATATTAATGGTAGTTTTTGGAAAATACACATCATGTACTCTTATGTGTGTCTATGTGTCCATGTGTTCCTAAAGATCATATGTTCTCTTGCAGTTCCATATTATTTTTTTCTATTTTTTCATTGCTTCTCCAATCCATGGATGGTTGATTTGATTTATAGTTTTTCATGGTGAGTCACTTAGTGGAAGTTTTTAATCTCTTTTGGTTATATTTTAATTTTGGATGACATCTGTTCTAATTCATCCATCTTAATTTTAAAATTCTTGCATTATTCCTAATTCAATTTAATTTTTTTGGTTATACTATTTTAATTTTTTGGATAGATATTTTCTTTTATATTCCATGTTTATACAGCTTTCTTAGTCAAATATTCTTATTTTATATACATAGATCTCCATCACCTAGATTGGTCATGTTATAACCTATTTAGTTTCCTAAATTTTTAATTTTATTTATACAGGGGTAAAATTCATCCCGAGTGTATATTAATAACTACATGGAACTATTTTCTAGCCTATAGGGATCATGAATACCCTTCAAGATTTGTAATGGGTTGGGTCAGGTGATATGTCAGGTCAACCCAGTCTAGTTCATTGTTACTTTTTTATTATATTTCATATAAAAATAGGAAATTAACTTCAATATATTAAAAAAAATTTAACATTCATTTAAAATAAAAAAATAAGATATTCATTATATTTGAAAAAGTTCTTCAAAAGTGGAATGGTTTTATTCTCTTCCATTTTTAAATTTACCCAACTAATTATGGATAGTATCCCAAAACCAATACATAATTTCCATATAATAATTATATTAAATTTCACACACTATATATTATATCCCCATGTAATAAAATTATGAAAATTTACAAGTTAATATCCTTGATTTTCAAAATATTATGATTATAATAAACTATATACATCGTGTAAATGTCCTAAAATATCTTGGGTTATGTATATCCAAATCCATATTTTTAACAAATTTTGTTATATTATACAATTATTCTTAATTTTTATGGGGAAATTTATCATGTAATCATGTAATCTACATGTGGTTCTTAGATCATGTAAATATTTTCAAAATGTATTCTTGTATATATATTGTTAATTTAATTATCATATTATTAATTTAAAATAAACCATTTCATTCTTTTAATTCCACAATAAATAACCATTAAATGCACTATATGTTTTATGTTTTAATAGACGTTATCATTTAAAATTACATATAAATTTTTTTGAATAGTATGTATGAAATAAAATTTCGAATATTTTATAAAACTTTTTATGAGGTTATAAATTCTTATGTATTATATATTGCATCCCACCCCACTCTCATAGTGGTATCTTATTCCTATAGCATCACAATAATTTCCTAAATCTTTTCATCCTAATGTAATAATTAAAAATCATTCAAACCTTACTATAAAAACTCTTGAAATATTAAATATCTTTTTAGAATAATTTTATTTTTATTTTGGGTGAATTAAAAATTAAATATTTTGAATTCAATAAATACATCATCTTATTTTATCTGATGGAGAAAAATGTCTCCTTAAACATTTTATATTTGTATGACTAATATTATTTATGTACGCCATATTTTTCATATTTAATAATTCAAAAAAATAAGAATGAGTGTCTAATAAATTATATAATTCATGAACACATAGTCAAGAAACTTACATGAGCCTCCCTCGTGATTTTCATTTTTTGGATATTTTTGGTAGAATCTTAAATAAGTTGTCTATATAGTTAATTCAATATATGATATTTATTATATAACCCACATAACCTATTTTTAGGTGAAAAGTATTAATACTAGATTCATAGTTATTATCAAAATTATTCATTATAGGATTATACAATGTTTTCTATCGTACAAAATTCATAGACATCATGTGTTACCAACATTATTTGTTCCCAATGTCAAACATACATCACTCTTTACACATGATCAGATATAATTTCAAATCCCACTTCAATCCCAACAATATTATATTATATTATATTTTAATCATTAAATGTCTCACATACATTCTAGTTTTGTAAACCATCCAAGACATATACTAATTTTCTAACCATTATTCACTAGGATTATTTTTTACAATTCCATCATAGTTTTTTAATTTAATTATACACATATTATAAATAAATAAATATATAAATATATGTGTATATATAATATTTTTAATTCAAATGATAATTTTTAATTCCTATATATAATATAAGTATTTCTTTCATTTATACACTAAATATTTTATAATATGTGAAACTAATAGACATGTTTATTATGTATGTAGTTATAATGCACAATTATTACATCATGTATCAACTAATGGAAAATATAATAATTTTTATAGAGTCAAAAATAAATTTCTATATGATCGCTAATATTTTTATTTCACCCTCACATCGATGATAATACTAAATTCTTATAATTAATGTGGTTGAATTTTAGGATCATAATTTTATAGAACTCCATCTTATTTTTTCCAATATTCACTCATATCCCTTAATATTTAATTAAGAACAATGGAAAATAAGGGAAATATATTGTTTTGGAATATGAATTTAGGTTTTGGATACTATGAACGTAGATATTATTTTGGAATCATAGGTTTTATTTGGTATCAGTTCATATATTATTCTCTATTGAAAAATTAAAATACAATTACTAAAAACCTACTACATTAGGATTACATGTATATAGTTTTTCATCGGTTTTAACTCATCAAAATCCCAACCATCAACTAGAAAATTTATGAGGAAACACTATAAAAAAAGAAAATTAAGACAAAATAATCTTTTATCTTTATATGTAATTAAGTACTATAGTATTATTTGAGTGCATCCAAAAGGACTCATGGTTTCAATGAATAATAAATTTTATATATCATACAATATTAGACATATGTGTCACTATTCTAGAGAACTTCTCAAGGATACTGATCATTATTTATTTTTATATTACATATTTTTTATGGGACTGAACTCTTAGTAAACTGTCAATTTTGACTAGTCTTCCATTTTAGTTATTGGGGAACAATTAAATTTTAGGGAATCCATTCAACATTAAACTAATCATAAATGTAGCTTTTCCTAAAAAGAATAAATAAATTTTTTGTGGTTTATAATAATTTATTAAATATTATATTATCTTTTATCACATGGGAATTATAAACCCCACTACCCAATTGTTATGGATTTTATTAGTGGAGTACCAATAGTAGTAATAATTATAATGAAAACATGGTACCAAATAAGTCATGGTTATTAGTAAGATTTAAAGAGGGGGGAGAGATAGGTAGGTAGTGATAGAAAAACATCAAACTTATATATGGAAATTACATGCTATTTTTTATAAGGTTTACTATAAAATGGATGGTATAATATTTTAATAATGTTTAAGAAGAGGGGAACTACTATTGAAGTACCTACCCCCCTGAGGATAGTGTCCTAACCCACACACACCACAAATTTTGAATGACATAAAGAAATTTAATTTAATGACATATTATGGGAACCTATTTAATATTCCATATTGACCCAAAAAATACTATATTGTATATTAAAGTTCTACCCTTGTGATTTTAGAGTCCCAACCCCAAGATTATTCTACATATCTTACTATCATTTAACTACCCTTGAAAATACACCTTGTCCTTACAGTGGAGGTATTTTGGGTTGTATCCTCATCTATATGACCCATATTTCTCATATCATCTGACTTGTTAGCATTCCACCTAACTTAGTGGCTTGAAAATTCTCATAACATTATTATGAATATCATATCTAGAAAACTATGAATCAAAAATAATTTCAATCTATAAGAATTTACCAAAACCATCACATTCCAATATTCAAATTCCTCCACATATATGTTAAACACTCTCATATCCCATGGATTATTTTCTCATCCTCACATTCCCCTCTTTCCCCTTCCATTATTTAAAAAAATATAATTATTCTAGAAATTGAGCTACATCCTTTTCTTCAAAAATAATTCTTACTCTTCTGTGGTTTAGGTAAATCCATAATTCCATTATCCAATATATATCCTTCTACTCTGGTAGTAAAATTAAATAACCATATATTTGTTTTGTGGATTTTGAGTCACTGCAGTTCCGTAATCTCAAGTCAAATACCTCAAACAATAATTTTAATATAGAATTTTTTATTATGTCATTTATGTGTAATGTCAACCAATCTTACTCAAAAAAAATTAATCTAAACCCTAAGACTACTATTAATATTTCAATAGAATAATTTTAACCTCATCTATGTTACCTATATATATACAATATTTTACTTAATCTAAATCCATGTGGGTTGTGGTTTTATATACATCATATAAATAATATGAAATATAGGCTTCCCTTTCATACTATGTTGTTTTAATGGAGCATTTATTTTTATCACATGTATGAGAGATTGAGAAATGATTATCAGTATAATTGATCCATGTAATAGTTTCCTCTCATGTGATGCTTTGAATTTCCATTATCTTAATTATTATAATAATCTCCCCTTATTCAACATAATGATGTTGGTATCCAACCTCTATTAAAATATCTATATGATCTCATCCTCCATCAATTGTGTTTAGACTATTTGTTTTATATTATAGTAACATGTTTCTCCCACATTCCTCCACAATAGATGGACTAATTTAACATATTTCATGATCCCTACAATCTATTGATATAAATATTGTCATCTTACTTGTATCCTTCATTCATTTTTCTAGGCATGACTAATATCATTAAAGATAATTCTATTGAAACTCTAAATTTGCGAGAGATGAAATAATAATAAAAAATTTATATTATTGAAAATAATCTCTTTTAGGTGTATATTTTTAGGATAAGTATAATTATAGAATAATGATTATTTAATAAAGGATAAATCAGAATAATAATATCCATCAGTGAGAACCAATCTCATATAGATCATAAGTGAGACCACCCAAGGTCAAGCACCACTCATCAACCACAATAAAATATAGAATATATTGTAAATCCCCCCTCATCTTTCCTTACTTCTCCATTATTTATTAACCCATACAAACTACCAACAAACCCAACCAACTAACAATATAAAAGTATAACATAGTCTTGAAATGATTGTAGACAACATGATGACATCCCACGGATCACTGGCCAAATCATTACGTCATACACGGTATCCTCAAACAACATTCATGAAATATCACTTATCTAAAAACCACATAATAACTTTTGTAAAACTCCAATATTACTTAATTATACTTTAATATAACTTATAGACCCATATTTTAGCACATACAAGGTGTAAATCTAGCTAGGATAAATTTTAATATCACATGAATTGAATCCTCTAGTAGTTTGTTTACTGTTGTCCTAAGAGACGAAAACAATGGTAGATGGATATTGTTATAATAAAATTACATCATAAATATTCCATTTATAGGAATATAGTGTTTTTTAATTTCCCTATGGTTCTAATTAAAATAGAAAAATTATAAAAATTGAAACCATTCTACTTAATTAATTAAAATTTAGTATTTGAAATTTTAAGGTTGAAGACACAAATACGGTGATTTTTTTTATTAGGTCTCTAAAAGAATTGATTTTATTACTTCAAGGAAAGTGGTGAATAAATTATGGGTTGTATGGGTTTTATGGAAATTAAAGATGAAATGAAAGAATATTTTTTGGATTGAAATTAAATATCGAATGTGTGTTAGGGTTTTATAATTTTATAATTTAGGTGAAATTAATTGTTATAAAATATGATGATTAAAAATGAATACTATCAGAGTCGAGATGAGGGATATCCAATTTTCATGTTATCCCCTACTTGATCCAAATTCCCTTATATCCCATATTCCAGAAATTTAGGGTTTCACCATATCAAGATTTTCTCCATTCCATATTTGAACTAGATTCCCTGAAATTTGACAATGGTCTTTCCTCCTTTGGAGTTTTCAATTTCATAGTTTTAAGTTTCCATTCATATTCAGACACCATTTTTCATGATTAATTTAAAATAATGGGAAAGAACATTAATTGGTCCAAAGTTTGTCATGGGTGTGTCTTAGGTGTTAAAATATGTAAAAAACTAATGATAGATCAAATATGTTCTTTCTAAGAATGAATCACATGTGTCACTGTGTGACATACATGCATCACTCTAGGACACATGTCATGTTAATTTATAGATTCTTTCATCCACTTCCTGACGGGTCTCTCATTCATGATATGCATGAGTTCATGGAGTGTATTGATTACATGATGTGTGATGTTATTTTTCTACTCCATAATCCTTTTCTTCCTGTGTTAATTAATTATATTTCTTGGATGTTGTCCGCTATCATCCTAAAAGATATGTCACTTCATTTATCTTTTGTATCATTCCATAAAATACATTATTAGAAAACCCTATACAAATTTTAATAAATAATAATTTAAATAATTAAATAAATATATTAATATATCATAAAATACATGCATGAAATATAGATATTATAATATCTCCATATATAAATTCAAACATTTCCTCTAGGGTGGAATCTCAACACACACAAATGGATTCACACCATATTAGGAATTAAATTCAATTTCAACAAATTAATTTGATCGAATGGAAAAATAAAATCTCAATCATTAGAGGTAGAAAATTTATCAACGCGTCATTTATTAATGAATACAAATAGACCATGTATTTTACATTTATTATTTTTAAATTCCCAATCACTTTTCTTTATAAATTTTCATTTTTAAATTCATTATTAATATGCATACCATTTTTAATTTACCCCACATGAATTTTTCCTCTCATCATCATTGTTTGAATGAGTAATGTGATGGACATACCACATGAACATGTCACATTCCAAATTCTTATAATTAATTTAATATATCCACTGAGTAAAGATGGAATCACAAGTTATCACGAGTGATTCACCATTTAGAGTCAAAAAATTTTGATGCTTAGGGTTGGTTGGTAAATGATGTAATAAATAAATTTCAAAAAGGAGTTTTATTTCTAAATTACATTTCATGACAATTGAAAACGGTTCAATGAACGTCTCCTCTTTCCCAAATATCTGACAGGGATCTTAAATAGAAAAAATGAAATGAATAAAACACCCAATTTTATTAGTATTTTTTATTTTATTTTTTAAATTTTTGTGTCATGGAATATTCACATAGTCATCACCCAACCCCATATGATTTTATCATGACATTATTTGTAATATATATAATAATATCACCGATCACGAAATGTTTATTTTTTAATTTCCTTAAACACCTACAATTTTTTCCCTTTTCTCTTTGTTGAAGAGTGTTTTTAGTAAATAAAATTAAAGTTCCTTCGCTATATATCATGAAATTTCCCCCAAAATATTCATTAAAAAAATTTCATCTCTTTCAAAAGTCAAAGTTTCCATGAATACTATGTTTGATCATTATGAAAAATATTAAGATGAATCTAAGAAAGGATGGCATAGTCATGTAACATATATCATTTATGAAAATGTATTTTCATGGATTAAAAGAGCTTTAAAATTGATAAATGTAATGTGGGTATCCCTATAAGGGATAAAAAAATATTCATCGTTCATATTAAATGTGATTTTATTCAGCCATAACATTGATTAGATAAAAAGAATGTTCATGAATTGAAAATTCCATAGTTTCACAAGAAATATACAATATAAATAATAGGTAATATTGGTCTTAGAGTATTACTCATAAATTAGATGAATGGTTAAGAAAATAACTCATGGAAAATTATATAAAAAATTAAATCATTTAATAAATATATGTAAAATTAAAAACTTGTCCAAATATCAGAAAAATGTAATTTACAATGATCAAAATTCTACTCAAATAAATATTTATCACAACCTAATCATCATGATCATCTCTATTAATTATTTTTCATATATTTCTCATTCATATATATTGAAAAAGAAATATAAAATCATGGTATGGAATTTTTCTGGAGCAGTTTCTGTCACATAGTTTAGTTGATTAATTAAAGAAGTAAGTATCAGTTTGTAATTGAAAATTTATGCTATAAAAATTTTCAATGTGTGGAATACATAAGAAAAATTATTAATTGATGTTATTAATCTCTTTTTAAAAGTTTCTTTGATGTTATTTTTCATTTTTCTTCTAACTCCTAATTCCAGAAATGTAATGTTCATGTAGACTCTTCTTAGGTTTCTTAATACTTTTTGACAGCCTGTATCTTGATGGTGCCTCTAATTTAAAAAAAATTAGTGAAAGAACACACTATCATTAATGATTTTTAAAATATATTAAGTGAGTTATTTATCATCTATAAAAACATAAAATAAATAATGAAAAATAAAAAAACATGGGTTTTCTCCCAAAAGATAATTTTTTAACATCATTGGCTCCACCCAACATCATGTAAATTCATCTCATGTGAAGAATTATTGAAAATTTTGAACATATTCAGGGTCCATAAATTGTCTCAATTGTTTATTCTATGTTATTAACTCCGTAATATTCTTCTCTACATAGAATAATTCTTCCTGATGGCATTACCTTCCTAATCTTTATTATCCCAATCCATCATTTCATCTGAAATCTTGATGAACTAAATGGAATTTCATGTGCCATTTATACCTGTTATACATTCTCTAATCTAGTCGAGTCTACCACTCCTCTTTTTCCATTGGGATAATCCTTCGTATTCTTTTTCTTCTTCAGTTGATCATCCTCTTTCAAAACAACAGCTAACTCGTATACCTATTCAATTTCGTCGACACCCTCTTCTTCAAGTGTATTGTGTTCTTCAACCTCGTTTTCATATTTCTCATAATAGTTAATCATTTATTAGTGTATGTTAAAACTTACTTGATCACATCCAACTATCATATTTATTTCTCCACTTTATACATTGATGAGTGTATTTTTAGTGGCTAAAAAGTTTCCCCCTTGAATGAGTGGATTTTTCTCCCATTCCATGTCTAGAAAAATGATGTTAAAGGGAATGATAAAATTTTCAACATTGATTAAGATATTCATTATGACTCTATTGGGGTATTTAACTATTGAATTAGCTAACTAAAGTGAAACTCTTGTAGTATTTCTTCCTTATAATCCCAAATTAGTGAATAGTGTGAATTTCATGATATTGACACTCTCTCCTATGTCACACACTGATTTTACTTATTTTATATATTAAAAAAAATATGGGATTCAAAAACCTACCTGGATCACATTTCTTCTTATAAAGGTAATATGATAAATTATTGAACACTCCCATATCAATAGAATGGTTCTAATCTCTTCAATCTTCATCATGTTGGATAGAATAATTTTCATTATTTTTTAATATTCTAGAATGTTCATGAAATACTCTTCAAAAGGAATATTAATATGTCATTTTTAGAGTGTTCATGAAAATCACCTTTCTATGAATTTTTATACAAATATAAAATTAATTTTGGAAATGGAGAATTGTCTTGTAAAGTGGTTTTTGTTATTATTATTCCTCAGTTAGTTTTTCCTCACTATTTCCAACTTCTTTTTCACTTCCTCCCACTGGTTGTTATTATAAAAATTCTGAACCACTTCCTTATTTCTTTAACCCCCATTAGAGTAGTACAACATTTAACTCTTCATGTGGGAATACTTCTAATAATCCTGGTAGTTCTCCTATAGGTATCTCTCTGTGATGATATCCAATTTTTTCATATTGATTCTCCATATTCTAAAGTGTGGAATTATGGTTTATTTATTCTTATTTTATTCCATTAAGTACATCCCTAATTGTGGAAATGAATGTAGTTAGTGTCTATTCCAATATACAGATTGGGATTATTAGTGTCTTCCCTTAAGGTTCTTGTTATTGGTACCCGTGTTGGATTTATTAATGTCTTTTAATTTTTTTTCATACAACAAACCATGAAATTGATTTCCACTATTGTAATCAGCATAATCTATATCTTATATACATGTACCATGGGGGGTTTTCTACTGGACCATCATGATTTCCATCTTATTGGTTAATGGTTCTAATTATTCATCCATCTAGACATTGAATTTTTTTTCATGAATTAATTTCTATTTCTTTTATTCCCCTCTGCACTGTTAAATATTTCTTGGAATTTCATATAACAAGTTATAGAACACATCAGGCAATATCTCATTAATGATCCTCTATCTGTAGCTAAATAGGTGACATGTATCCCTATTAAAAACATTTATAGAATGTCTGGATTATTATCCATATATCTATACCATGTCATGGGAATTTACAAGTCAAATATTTATAATATTCTAAGGTATAATATGTTGAATTATCTTCCAATTGAGAAAATATTAAGATGTTTACTATATTTTCATTAACGTAGATAGTGGAAAGAAGTGGGTAAAAAATTCTTGACCAGTTCATCCCATATAGAGATGGAATTCATGTTAAGTAATTAGATCCATTCTCAATCTAGATAATAAAATCAAAATTAGAAAAGAATAATCTTTAACACCTCACTTTAAACATACTGTAATTTGAATGTGTCACAAAACTCAAAGAAGTTTCGCATATTTTTGGTCACATATTCAAGTGGTAGTCCAAATAATTGATTTTTGATTGATATCATCAAAATATGTGTAGTCATAACCTTGATTTCATTTTCTATAATGTGTGGTGCATTAATTCTCAGTTTCAGTATAGTTTTTGATGGTCTCTCATATTATGGAATAATAATCATCCCCAGATCTCTTTAAAGAACACTTGTAAGTTATTATTGCTGAGTACTCACCATGGGTGTAGTGATATTGTTATAAAGGATTGGTTTAGAATATGGTGTGGAATCGATGATTTCATTACTCATATACCAAGTAATATATATTTTCCTTAATTATTTTACTCTGATAATTGTAGTACAAAATATAATACATAAAAAGAAGAATTGTAAATATTTAACAATATTAATATAGAAATTAAAATTTTAATCTATTTATAATCCATTTTTTAAATTTTATTTAAAATACACTTTATAGGTAATTGGTAACCTACAACACCATTCCTCTAAACATCCAAACACCTCCTCATAAAATACCCATTACGTAGAAAATTTTCAAAATAAGAAACACAACCATTCACTGCACCTTGACCATCAGATGCAATCAATATAAAATTCAAAAGATACCATGAAAAACCAATAGAATCGACAATACCACCACCGAAACAACCATTTAAAAAATTGAAAATCAATAAGCAGTACACCATCATCATGCCACTATCATTGTTTCCTTGAGATGCACACACTGACATCAAAGCTATTAGATCTTTGTACCATAAAGACCCCCGTCATCACTGAGAACACTAATGTCATCACCGTAGAGCACCTCTAGAATCACCAATGAAAGAAACCATTGTATACCATCATTTCCAAGGAGAAATACTCATCATCACCACCGAGAAGAAACCCTTCGTCGACGTCGAAACCAAACCTGAACCACAACACCTCAGAACAAGCATTAAATAGATCAAACTCTAAGAAGAATCATACAAACCTTCACTGATATCATGAGGAAGAAAACTAAAAAAACCAAAGCCAACATTGAGGAAATCACGCCTGAAACATTGAAGGTCGTCGAACCACACATCACAAAACCCTATTTTATCCCCCAATCCAAATCCAACCATGATAAGAGTAGCAAAACGTAGGGTCAGAGAAATGGTTCAAGTGACTGAGGGATCTGAATGAAGGCATCTTCAACGAGGAGGAAGAACTAGGGACCATCAAAGTATAAGTGAGGCAACCTGGGTAGAATATTCCATCGATATGAAGAATACTGAAGAACATGTCGTCGATTCAGGGGATATTGAAGAAGATTTTGTTGATTCGAGGGAGACTGAAGAAGATACCATCGATTCGAGGAAGACCTAAGAGACTTCATCGAAGAGAAAGTGGAAAACAAGACCAAAGTGGGAGAAACACGGAGAATCTGAAGGTGATGGGAAGTGTAATTGTGGTCATGGAGAGAGCGCAAAAGAGGCCAGGAGGAGAGAAGAGAAACGAGAAGGAGAATAGAGGAGGAGATCCAGAGAAGGACATTCACCATAAGGAGCGTGAGGGGGGAAAGGGAGGGAGTAGTGGTGGCGACACTGGGATAAAACCCTGATGCAGAGGAGAGCGGAGACCCTGAGAGTGGGGGACCATCCCTTGGACTAATTAAAAAAGTAATGAAACCTAAAAACAAACTTGTAACTTTCCTTGATAAAGATACCAGTTTATATAGGCTTGTATAGAGTCATTATTTCCCTATCGTCCTAATAAATATATATATATATTTAAATAAATATATATATAATCAACCTATTTTAATTAATTAGTTAAAATATATTATTTTAATTTTCATGATAAAACCCAAAGAAATTGTGAATTAGCTTGATTGTGTTTTTAAAATAATTAGTTTTTTAAATTATTGAATTTGGTGAATAAAATATTTTTTGATTAATTATATGAAAATGAAATAAGAAACGAAATAAGATTAATTGGTTTTAAATTAGATTGGAATTGTGTTTTAGGGTTTTCTAATTATATAATTTAGGTGTAATTATATTTTATAAAATAATATTATTAAACCATTATTAGTGTCTGAGTTGAGATGATGGTTATCCTATAGTCATGGATTTTCTTCCATGAAGTGGTAATCCCATGTTTCCCATGGTTTAAAAGATTGGTGTCTTTTCGAATCAAGTTTGTCTTGATACAATATTTATACATTAATCAACTATATTTGAAAATGGTTATGTACCTTTCAGGTTTTTCTATTGTGAAATTTTATGGTTCCTATAAAATACAAATACCAATGGTCATGAAAAGAGTAAAATAAATGGATTGAAATTTGATTGATGAAATCTTGGGAAAATAAATACAAGAATAAGGGGGAAAATGGAATCAATCCAACAAAACATTACCCCTTCATTTACATAACCGTTTTATATAATGAGATTTCCCCCTTCATCCTAATGATGAGATAATAACAGTGAAGCAAATTAAAATAATACATAATTAAAAAAGATAAAAAACTGTAGAGGAATTTGCTCAACATAGATTTTCTACCAATTATATGGACATTGTGATCTCCTCATAACATCATGTCAATAGTCAATTTATAGAGCCCATATGGGCCTGTTTAGTATTGAATTTCATAAATGAATGATCAAAATTGTTCATGGGATGGTCCGGTTGTTAAAACATGTAAAATTTTATTTGTAAAAAAATAATGCCTTTTTTATCCCCTCTTGTCTCTTTAAACATTGTTTAGTGATTAAATGAAATATAAATCTTTCACCACTTATATTTTTTTCACAAAATGTGTATTTTTAGGCTTATGTCACATGTTTTATGGAATGAAATACATGTTTCATGTCATGAAACATGTCGAATTTATTTAATCATTCCTTATTTTACATCAGATGTGTCTCTCCTTCATAACTCGCACCATTTCATGAAGTTTAATGACTATAAGATGTGTAATGTCAGTTTTATTCTCTAGAATCCTCATTTTACTCAATTCACTACATATATTCCTTCAATGTGTTCCATGATCATCCTCAATAATATATTGATTCAATTATCCATTACATCTATCCATAAAACACAAAATTATTTAAACCATTCACAAATTGTGAAGAATAATAATTTCAATATAAAAATAAATATATCATAACACCATAACATACATGCATAAAATACAGATATCATAATACTCCCACACATGTATACATAAATTTACTTGGGGATGGAATATCACAATACTACAAAGTTAGCACAACATACAAAAATTTAAATCCATTTTCCACATAATGAACTAATCAAATTAGAAATTAAATGTTTAAGCATCACAGGGTAAAAATTAATCAGCACCTCATTTTTCAAATAATGAAAATAAACCTTGTAATTTACATATCTTGTTTTCAAATATTCAATCTTTTTTTAATCGATTTAGATTTTTCAATTCATTCTTAATATGCATACCATTTTTCATTTACCTCAAATTAATATTTCTACCAATGGTCAAGGTATGAATGAAAAGAGTGATCCACATTCCCTAAGAACATTTCACTTACCAATGGATTTTGAGGCATCTAACATCTCCACTGTATGGAGAAAAAATAAAAAGTATATTTGAGTCATTCACCATTTAGTATTAAATAACATTGAAAATTTGGGTAGGTTGGTAAATAATGTAATAAATAAATCTAAAAAAAGAATCTTTTCTCTAAGGTAATTGAATGATAATAGAAAACACCTCAATTAATGTCGCATTTTCCCCTAGAATCACATAGAATGCTCATAAAATGATGAAATTATTAAATGAAACACCCTATTTTTTTATTATAACTTTTTCATTTCTATTTTGAATGTTTTTAGTAGGGAAAATTCTCCTAGCCATCACCTAACACAAAATGTTCTCCTTGTGGAAATATTTATAATAGGTATAAAATACCACATGCAATGAAATGAAGAATATTTAATTTCCCTACACACAACACATTTTTCCATTTTTTTTCTTTTTTTCATCAGGGTGTATAATAATTACAATTATTGTGTCCTCCCAAAATCACATTAAATTTCCACCAAACATATTCATTGAAAAAACAACATCCCTTTCACCAGGGACTCTATCACCCACTCTTATGTTTGATCATCATCAAACATATATGGAGGAGGGTAGGAATAGAGAATATGGGATATTAATATGTTTTGTTTCCTTAAATGGATTTCCATGCCTTCTATATGATTTAAAATTAGAAAAAAAGGTAAGGTGGGTCTCATGATAAGTTCAAATAAAATATGTCACAATAATATTAAAAGTGAGTTTGTTCATTCAATGATTTGATAAGATGAAAAAAATTACCTAGAAGATAACATCAATGGGTTTAACAATAAATTTACTATATAAATAATGGGATGTACTAAGAATAGGGAATGTCTTATAAATAATATAAAGGGTTCGTAAAATAACTCATGGAAATGAATATGAATATTTAAATCATTTAATGAAAATATTATAAAATAAATCAATCGTAAAATCAAATTAAATTTCATTCAAAATGATAGACATGATACTAAAATAATTATTTGTAGAATATTAATTTGCATTCTCATATCTATAAATTCATTTTCTAATTTCACTCATTAAAATTTATTAAAAATAAATCTAAATATGGGAAAAGGTTTTTTACCTATGAATTTTATGTCATCTAGTTTAGTTGATTAAAACATGATTCAATTATGGGAATGAAATTTGAAATTAAAAATCTAAGAAAATCCAATGTTAGGATTAAAGTATAAAAACTATGAAATTTAATTATTATTCCCCTTTATAATGTTTCCTTGATGTTGGTTTTGCTTGTTTTTCATGCTCCTAATTTTGGGGGTGTAGATGACCTACATAATTTTATTACGCTTCCTATTTCATATTATTGGTCTGGGTCTTAATGGCCCTAAAAAATAAAAAACACAAGTGATTTAATAAGAAATTATTAATGAACTTTAAAATTTTTTAAGTGAGATAATGTGTACCTTTAAAAATAGAAAGTAAATAATGAAAAAAATACAGGTTTCCTCCAAGAATATTTTTTTTATCATTGTTGGCTCAACATTAACTGTTTTAACATTATCTCTTATGATAGATGATTGAATAGTTTTTAACTATTTGAGGTCCATTAATGGTCTCATTTATTTCTTATCTATATAGTTTGGTCCCTATTCTTCTTCTCTAGAGAGATTAATTCTTCCTCATTGAAGTATATGCTTAATATCCATTAGATGAATCCAATTTTTCATCCCCATTCCTGATGATCTAAATGGATGTACATGTACTATCAATTCCTATTTACCTCTCCCAAATGAAGTTTTTTTTTGTCGCTCTACTGGTGTCGATGGTTTGACCATTCATATTCAGTGTCTTTTTCTCTTGATCATCCTCTTTCCTAGTAGCAGCTAACTAATTTAACTACTCTATTTTAGGTACACCATCATCATCATGGGTATTGTGTTCTTAATAAAAATTTTCCTCTCTCACATCATATTTATTAATTTAATATTGGATGTTTAATCATACAATATCACATCCAACTCTCAGACAGAGTTCACTACTTTGGGTGATCATTAGTGCATGATAGTGGGAAACATTTTGTCTCCCTAGAATGATTGGATTTCACTCCACTTCTATTTTTATAACCATTTATTCTATAATAAATATAAACTTATCAACTTTGATCATGTTATCATCAATGAAACCTTGGCAGTATTTCATTGTTGAGTCTTCTAACTAATGTGAAACTGTTGTGGGATTCTATCTTTCTTATCCCAAATTCGTGAATTTTTTGTATAACATGATATTTCCTGTCACACCTATGTCCAATAAGTCATATCCACATTTTTTATCTCCAAAGAATATAATAATCCAGAAGCTACCTAGATCAAATTTATTCTTAAGTATGTGACAAGATAGCACTTCTAAACACTACTATGTGAGTGTAATGGTTCCACTATCTTCCTTCTTCCACATGTTGGATACCGTGTCTTTCTTCAATTTTTTTCATTCTGTCATGTTTGCAAGATCCACTAAATAATTTAAATTAATATGAAATTTTCTAAAGTGTTCCAAAACACAATCATTATGTTTATTTTTATTCCCTTGTGCCATTAATTATAGAATATTTTTTATCTGATTGTATTGTAGTGGATATTTTCTCCGGCTACATGTTCCTTTATATTTTCATTTTCTTTTCACTTTCTCCCATAGGTTGTTTCCCTCAAATTTTTATACCAATTATTTATGTCTACTTACCTATTTTACAAAGTACATAATTTACATATTCATGTCAATGTACATAAGGGCATCCTAGAAGTCCTCCTCTAGGTCAGTATCTATTTTTATCAGCAGTGAGGAAAACCAGATCCTTCATATTCTATAATGTGGAATTTTATTCGTTGAGCCTTCTTTTATTATGTTTTGTATCCCCCTGGTTGTTTACTTTAATTTTTCAAGTATCTCATGCAACATATGGACATGGCATGTTAGTGTGGTCCCATGAGTTTGGTATTGATGGTACCCTTGTGTCAAATTTTTATATCCTTGTCATTTTTATTTTTGGTGCCTCAAACCCTTAAATTTATAACAATGATTGAAATCATCAGAACTTGATCCTTCTATACATGTAACTTGGGAGTTTTACTATTAGAACATCACGATGTCTATATTCAATATTAATAAATCAAATTATTCTACCATCCAGTCATTTTATTGATTTCCTGAATGAATTTTATTTGTGCCCCATCTTCTTCCCACTAGAAACTATTTCTTTTAATTTCATCTAACTTGTATTAGCTCGCTTCAAGAAAACTCTTCATTAATGATCCTCCATCTAAAACATCAAAAAATTTATGTTTCCATATGAAACCCCATATATAAATTTGTTATTAGCAACCATATCTCAATACCATGGGGGAATATTTATGATTAATATCATTAAAACATTCTCATGAAGAATATGTATATTCATATAAAAAGTGAAAAATGATTGGTATGGTTATCCATATTTCCATTGTCATTTAATGTGGAATGAAATGGGTAAAAAATTCCTAACCATTTCATCACGTGTAGTGATAGAATGTGCATGTATGCTTTAGATCCAATATCAAGATTTCTCTATTAACGAAAATTGGAAAATATGAATCCTTATCGGGTTACATGAGACATGCGGGGACTGGAATGTTTTCAAAACATTGAATAATTTTTCCATATTATTGTTTGGATCTTGATATAGTAGTTTGGTGAATTCAATGATTTTTAAATTCCTTAAAATAATTTAAGGATTGATCATAAAATGATTTTCTACAATGTGGGGAATCCAGATGCTCAGTTTCAATCCTCTATTTAATATATTCCCATGCCCTACAAGTACCCACAACCCTTGATCTATTTCAAGAACACTAGTTGTTTCATATTACTCAGAACCCTTCGTGGTCCTACTGAATTCGTGCATAGGTCTTGGATCAGAATTGGGGGTGGGCAAGATGATGTCATTACTATTCTAAATTTTTTTATAAATGGGTACTACTGATTTCAACATATAAATTGCATTAAAATAATT
The DNA here is from genome assembly GCA_963277665.1 of Viscum album. Taxonomy (NCBI): domain Eukaryota; kingdom Viridiplantae; phylum Streptophyta; class Magnoliopsida; order Santalales; family Viscaceae; genus Viscum; species Viscum album. The sequence goes on from OY728122.1 coordinate 1,188,627,589, forward strand.
CCCATCATAAAAAATAGTAATTTAATTCATGAAAAAAATTAAATTGAAATTAAACTTTTTACAAAACCTAAAAAACGAACTTGTAACCATCCCCAACAACAACACAAAGTTTTATTAACCCATAAGGCTTTGTTATTTCCCTATGGGTCAAATAATAATTCAGAATTTATAATAACTAAATATATTCTACTTAATTAATTAATATATATTATTTTAAATTATGAGTTTGAAACCACAAAGATGTTTAATTAGTATTATTTTTTTCATAAGAAGTGATTTTATTAAATTAATGAATGGGGTTAAAAAATATGGCTTTGAATGATTTTTGGAAAATGTTATATAAAATCAATGCAGATTGAATGATTTGAAATAATATTTCAAAATCATGATAGGGTTATGTAATTTTAGGATTCCAGTGTAATTTTATTTTAGATTTCATGTGTAATTTTATTTTGGAAAATAATATGTTTAATCCATGATTGTTGTTATAGTCAATACAAGGGAGATAAAATTGTAATGGTAACCCATCCATGTCATGGACATTCCCTACTTCCCATCATCTGATAATTTAGAAATTCACCAAATCGTGTTTTTCTTTATAATATATTTTAAGCTAATTATATTAAATTTCATAATGGTCATCCCTACTTTAGGGATAATAGTTGTATAATTTTAAGGTAATAACTTGCTTCATTTTTTAGTATGTTTGGATTTGTTATTTTTTTGTTTCTCTTAAAAATATAAGGATTTAATAACTTCCAAAATGTAATAAATTAATAAATATCATATATATTAAATATTTATTTATTTCTAGTAATCCATACAATTTGGTGATCAAAAATGAAATGCTCTTTAAATGGATACAGAAGGTCATAGGTAAATATAAACACTACTTCAATTTTCATGTTGTACTGAAGAAAAAATTAAATGATATATATGTGTATAATTATTATATTTTAGTATTTATGTCATATATATCCCACATGTTTATTAAACTCATACTCAATGTATTTCATGTATTCTATGAATGAATCACATTTATTTAAGAGGATGTAGTCTACTGTACACATGAACGGATTTTTCGTATTCCTATAAAATATAATGCATGATGTTAAAAATTATATAAAAATTAAAGAAGAATAAATACATACTAAATATCATAAATATCATATATAAACATCATTTATATAGGTATACCCAACCATGATTGTTGTTAATGGGAAAATGACTGACATTGGTTCGTGAGGCGGTAGTACTTCATACACAAAATGATGATTTCAAAAAATATTTTGTTGAACTGTTTAATGTTTTTATTTCATAAAGATAAAAATAAAAATCTATGTATATTTATGATAATTATTATTTAATATATTCAAAATATGATAATAATTTAATGGGGGTGGAGAAATAAATAAAACAGAGATGCATGTTGATGAATGTCACATATTCTTTCGGTAACACCTATTGGATTGAACCAAATACCTTCTTTAGAAGTCAATATGAAAAAATTAAGGATTCTCGGATGAGGGGAGTTAAATTTTTATGTTAAGTGGGTAGGTTTTGGATGAGACAAATGGATTGGGGGGTTTTAGTAACTGTGTGGAGTGAATTCACTTTTAAAGTGGAGAAGTTGAATTCTTGTAAAAAAATTGGGAGGCCTCGATTACCTCATGTGTCCCCAATAATGAGCCATTTTTTAGAAAATAAGTGATATTTTATAAATATATCCATATAATGGGTTTTAGGGATGGTTATAGTAATTTTGTCACCTATTTCTCCAATTTTAACTACTTAGGAAAATCATTATTAAATAATCAATGTATTTAATTTTTATTTATTTCACTAATACAATTGGTCAAATTATAGGTTTACCTTATTATAAATTAAAACAATTTCTGATTCTAATAAGGGAATAATGTTTTTACAAATTCAACTCATATTAGTGGGAGAATATAATTTATATTTTATCCCACAAACATGACAACAAAGCGGTGTTTTAGAGTTAAAATGTTCAAAACATTGAAATTTTTTTTTATCGAAATTAGATATGATATGTATTAAAATTACCTATAATATATTAATATCAATATAATTTATCTAATATATCATAAAAATAAATTTAAAATATTACTTAACAATTAATATTATTTAGATGAAATATAAATTTTTAATTAATATTCTGTATTTTTAACTATTCATCATAAAATTATTCTTATCAGAAAAATAACAAAACATTACCCTATGATAATTTTGAAATTAATATTCCCAAATATAAGATTATTTCATCAATTAAAATTTATAAAAATATAAAAACATAGATTCAACAAAAATTCACTATTAAAGGGTGGCAAAACTGTATTTAGAAAAATACAGTTTTTATGCATAAAATTGGATTTATTCGTATCTTATGCCTATAAAATCTGTTTTATAAATTTAAAAACATTATATTAACTATAAAATATAAATATTTCATTAATATAATTAAATAATAACAATTAATTCAATTAATTATGATAAAACACATTTTTTGCATAATAATAGTTGTTTTATGAAAACATTTTCATTAAATTTTAATGATTTTTAATTTCATTTCTAATAAATTAATATCTAATTATTTTAAACAAATATATTCACAAGTTATTTAATCCAATTAGTAACAAAAAATTTAATATCAATGAGGTAATTTCCATTTTAAATAAAAATATTAACAGTGATTAATAAAACCTAGTCTTGCCTGTAACACAAGCTATCAAGGAATGTTTTTGTCATGTGTAGTGCAACCTAACTCAGGGTATTGTGAATTTCATGATATATAATAGTTATAATATACTTTAAATAATTTCAAATCAAAAGTTCTTGGGATTTCATATTTACTTATATTCATGGTGTTTTGGGTCTTACATGCTATTAAATATAATGTTCTTACTTTATAATAAGATGATGATACATTATCCCTACCTTATTTAAAATGTGTCCCCACAATTTAAATATGATCCCCATAATCAATGTTTTGATATCATAAAATTCTTTTTCTAACACCACATTGTAAAAGAGTTGATAAATAACCTCTTAATAATATGGAAATGGAAGTACATCTGTCATATGGAATTACATGTAACTAGGTTTCCACATCGAAGAACATTATTGTAATGTTAAGATATGGACATAGTGGAAAAGCATAAATAATTATAGGGAGTTATTTAGGTCATTAATCACAATAAATTTAATGATCCATTGAATGTTTAGGGCCCATTTCCGTAAATATAATAGGTTTGAAAAGGCAATTTATATAATCATAAATGATTTTAATAAGATTTCGTTTTATTTCAAGATGATTTTTCAAATGTTGAAAAAAAATTCACTGGCATATAATATTGGAAAATATAATTAATTGACGTAGTTTTATTTTTTATGTATTATTTCTTCATTTGGTTGTTCTATAATTTCGTACTCTAATAAATTAATACCTAATAATGAATTTTTTCCTCTAAATCACTAAAATTCACATTTAATAGATTGTATGATCAATAAAAAGGTAAAAATTATTTTCATCAATCTCTAACTACTCTCCAAAACCAATATGGTTAAGAAATTAATCTCTAACCTAATATGTAATACTATAGATTTATAATTAAAATTTGTTCCTCAATTTTTTGACAAAAATAAATGACATATTATCCATGAAAATATGTAGGTATGTGGCTGGCATTTGACCTTTATTATCCATTGGTTTGGGTTCAAAAACTATAACCTTAACATGATGGGTTTTCACCAATAATATATGTTTTCCTTTATCTAAAAACTATTTATATAATTCAAAAAACAAATATTATCAACATATTTGAAATGAATTTAATCATTAAATAACATTTCTAATGGGGTTTTCGATACAATTATTTCTATAAATTCAAACAATATTTTTTGAAAAGTATTATAATGTCATTAATGGTAATATTAACCCTACATCCTATCAATGCCTTTTAACATGGGTCTATAAAATATAAATTCATTATTACTTAGAAATAGTTTCCACTAAAACATATACATTCCATAATTTTTTACCCAAATTCATTAATCATTATAGACTCTAATTATATAAAATATAAAAAGTGGTATTTTAGAATTTGAACTTAAGATCAATATTAACTTCGTAAACCCATGATAGTATTTATAAATCTTGTAATATTGAGGACATATATAATTCTAAAATTTAATACAATCATTATATGTTTTATAAATCATTGTAACCAAAATACCATTGGTAAAATTATTACATAATATAATTCGTAAAACCCAATAAAACACTAATTTATCAGTTTTATTTCTATATTGGCTTCTCCATGGTCTATGTTTTAAACAAGATCATTAATTGTAATTATCTAATAATATATTTTTTATTTTTTTTTAAAGAAAATGTAAATTACCCTAAGCATATCTACTAACAGTGTTAAACTAGGTGCCTAGTAAGCCCAGTTTTCATGAACCAGGATACATTGGATTCAAGCTCGATGCACCATTTTGAGAGTTATTACCACTAGGTACAAGTATTTCAGAACCAATTCCGCTTATAGTATCTAGATAGTGATATATTTATCGAAAGACACACATAATATCTACCATACCAAAACATTAGTATTTTTTCTATAATTATCCTCAAATTCTATAATAGTGTTATATTTTCAAATATATGTATTCCTAAATCTAGTTTCAATGTTTATTACTAAATTTTCACCAATAAAAACCAAAGTGACCTCGAATCTAGAAACCCAAAACATGTTCATTCTACCATTACAATAGAAAAGATACAAGATCTAAATACAAAAGTACCGATCAATTTAGTTGTTTTCATAAACAATGTACACATATGATTAATATATTATATTTGAATATAATTATGAAAAAATAATTTATTATAAAATAACATTATTACTTCTACAATATCCTTGAATATTTATCACATTAAAATTCATGGAATTCATGGAGGATGGATAAAAAATAATGTTGAGCTCAAATTCTTAGTACCGGTTAAATACAATTGAACCAATAATTATTCAATGAGAAAAGTCAACATTTAAAGGTAAATAACTAAACACATGTTCCTTTTAATTAACAAAATAACGAATAATAAATCTGGAAATGTCACGACCCGACCCTACCCGGGCTCGAGCCGCAACTACCCCAAGCCCGCCTCCATAGGCTAGGGGCTGGCGACCAGCGCTGAAGGCACAATAACTCGAGGAGGCCTTTGCCTAAGTACCTGTACACACACATGCAGAAAACTCAATGCAACAGTGCAGAGTAAAAGTAAAGACAAGAAAAGAAAAGGAAAGGGCAACTGCTATATAAATACCACAAAGTGCACCGACCTCTACAAGTACAAAGTACAAACTGAAAAGAAAAGGGGAAAAACACGCACCCAACCAAAAAGTGCCACAACCTGGCAACAGGTAAACAAAAGAAACTGCTGATGGGTCTCCCACCTGGAACCCGGCCACGACCACCGCACGCGGTCCAAGCTCCCAAGCTCCTACGCTCCACTGAAGTCACGCTCCACCTGTTCGTCGTCTGCAAGGGCACACCAAGTGCGGGCAAAGCCCAAGCAGGGGTGAGTATAAAAATACTCAGTAGGATACCCCGAAGGCTCGAGGGAGCAACAAAAGGAGGTACCGAAGGGTGAGCAGTAGAGCGAACAGAAAAGTAAAGGAGTACAACAGAGAGTGCAGTAAAGAGTCCAGCTCAACCCAAAAAGAGGAAAGAAGGTAGACTCATCCAGACACAAGGAGCTGGAAACGGTGAGAAGACGAACTTCTCTTCGAGTCTTCGCTACCTATAGTTGGAGAGTAGACTCGTCCAACCATGAGAAGCTAGACACGGAAAGCACGTGGCATACCCCGCTCGTCTTCACCTCTCCTGGAAGGAGAGTAGCCAAACCCAAGAAGTGGGTGCTAGAAACAAGGTATATACATATGTATGCTCTGTCAAGAAGCCCGAACAAACTCGTAAGGGGATCTCTGTCCCATAGCTCAGCCCAAGAAAATGAGTCGCCAACAGTCCTAGAAGTAAACTCCTTCGATGCCCAGCATCCCGCACGTCTGCCCCGAACTGCAAGCCAAGGGGCTCAATCACCACACCTCGACACTATCCACTTTGGGCGGCACTGACTCGCCCGCACGGTTTTAGGTCGCGTCACAAGGACGCGTCTCGGTGGGGGAAAGTGCTCCTCGCACTTGAGAGTTCTGGGGGAACATCAACCACAACTCGTCACTGCCCTGCAGTCGAGAGGTCTGCTCAAAGTCGACAGGCGACCCCCTGCCCAGCCCCGCTGGAGGATCCCTGGAAGTCAACGGGTTCCCACTACAGGGAGACCTGGAAAGTCGACGGGTGCCTCACTGCCCAGTCCCGTAATAGGGTAATCCACTGGAGGGAGACCTGGCTAAAGACGGCGACGGGACCACTGCCCAGCCCAGCTGGAGGTAACCCGGCGTCGGGGACCACTGCCCAGCCCAGCTAGAGGTAAGCCCGGCATCAGGGACCACTGCCCAGCCCAGCTGGAGGTAAGCCCGGCATCGGGGACCACTGCCCAGCCCCACTGGAGGTAAGCCCGGAACTGCTCTGGCCATCCCTGATGGATGGTACTGCTCCGTGAACACCATTGTACTGGCCATCCCTGCTGGATGGTAACCCCCTGGCGAGCCCCGCTCGAAACAACCTCATCCCTGCTGGAACAACCTCAGACCTATTGGAAACAACCTCAGCCCTGCTGGAACAACCTCAGCCCTGCTGGAACAACCTTAGCCCTACTGGAACAACCTCAGCCCTGCTGGAACAACCTCAGCACTGCTGGAAACAACCTCAGCCCTACTGGAACAACCTCAGCCCTGCTGGAACAACCTCAGCCCTGCTGGAACAACCTCAGCCCTGCTGGAACAACCTCAGCCCTGCTGGAACAACCTCAGCCCTGCTGGAACAACCTCGGCCCTGCTGGAACAACCTCCTGGGTAGAGGATCGGTGCCCGCGTAAAGTGTTGGTCACACCGAAACCACAAGCTCTACCAGGAAACACGGAGCAATGGGAGAAACTCCCCAGGCCTCAAAAGGCGATCCCACTCCAATCCGCTGAGTCACTGTCGAAGCGGACCGAGACACCTCATCCCAGAAAGAGGGGAAAAGACCCACGCTATACAAACACCCGTAGTCGCAGACGGTGTCGCAGTCCGGTGAAAGGGCACAGTACTGAAACCCCTCACAGCCAAAGAAGCAGAGGAACCAAACCATCTCTGTCGGCCAAACCATCGAGCACAAGACCAGGGGGAGACCGCTCAACCCTACTTGTCAGACAAAAGAGCACAAAGCCAGAGGTACACTCCACCCTACTGGTCAAGCAGACGAGCACAAAGCCAGGGGAAAACTCCACCCTGCTGGTCAAACAAACGAGCACAAAGCCAGGGGAACACTCCACCCTGGTGGTCAAACAAACGAGCGCAGAGGGACCCTCTACGTCGCGAGAGGTAAAAGTACGTCAAGCAGATCGCGGCACGCACGTGGGGCCCACACGACGTGTGGACCCAAGTCAACCCCAACTGAGCGCACAAACATCCTCAGGTACAATCAACAACACGTACCTCCTAGCGCTCCCGTATACTCCCGGAGTATACCTCATTCCAGCACAAAGGCTATAGTGCACACGGCACCCAACGTCAACGCGAAGGCGTGACATAACAACTCCACCTCAAAGGCCCAGGCACGGCCAACCACATCTCGTGGACCAATTGTATCACTCTCCCAAGAGTGCGCGATCACACGCCAAGGGTCCGCTACAAAAAAAATAGGGAGAACCACTACTGGAGCACCTTCCATGCTTCCACATTTAACAAGATCACGCAAGAGGCTTTTTACATCCAAACGGATCACACCGTTGCAATCCTTGCGCAAAAACATGCGAGTTAGACTACTCACTCACCCGAAACGGTCAACAGGTGAAAAAGGTACTATTCACCATGACCAAACCCGTGTAGGGCCCACCCCAAGATCCTAAAACTGAACCAATAGATCACGCCACTGCGATCCCCTCGGAAAAACACACGGGATTGAGTAATCAATCGCCCAAAATGAACACCCGGTGAAAAAGGTACTATTCACTGTAGCCAGGTCGGGTGGGTCCCACACCTCGTCCCCGAAAAAGGTCGGGTGGACTGTGCCATCGCAGAGCTCTCGGAAAAGCAAGTCAAAAGTACTACTCACTTGATTGCAACGGATATCCGGAGAAAAAGGTGCATCCTGGCGCACCGGACACGATCGGTGCCATGTGGGACCTGCATCCCGGTCCAGAAACTCAACGAACGGATCGCACTGTTGCGATCCTCTCGAAAAAGTACACGAAATGGACTACTCACTTGTCCAAAATGGTCGCCCGGTGATAAAGCTGGAAATCACCGTCAACTCCCGAAACGGCCCTTGCGGAGCCCGCACCATCGTGCAGAATTACAGCGGGCAGACTGCACCATTGCAATCCCCTCGGAAAAACACCCAACATCGACTGCTCGCACGCCCCAAACGGACGTCCGAGGAAAAAGTTTCTAAAAGCTGCACGCAGCTCAAAAGACGGGCCGTGGGGCCCACGCCTCAACTCCGGCTTCCACGCCCGGAACCACCCTGAAAACCTCTGCCTCGACGCCAGGGTTCCAACGCCACTGACGGTGCTTAAAACGGACGTCGGACGCGTCCGCGCCGTCCAAAACAATATAACCGACAAACCCCTCGACATATGTGTCGCGCCACCGAGGCCCCTCGTTTCGGGAATTAAAAATTCATGAAACCACCTCAAAGCATTCCACTCGACGCAAGGTCCGCACTGCCACCGACGGCACGCAAAACGGACGTCCGTAACGAAAGTTACGGGCGTCGGAAATTTTAAGGAAAAAAAATTCCCTTGGGCCGGACCGGCCCGCGGCCCGGCCGTGGGTCCGGTTCAGTCCGCCGCGGCCAGCTGGCGGTGGCCTGTCTCCACCGACACCGACCGGCCTTTGACAGCCGGTCTCCTCTCCCCGCAGCGACCTGCGACGTGCGGGTCGCGGTCGCGCCGCACGAGGGGTCGCGCACCCCGCGACCCCCTTCCCTCTCTGCGCTACGCCGGCGCCGCCCGAGACCAGCCGACCGCCGCCGTCCGCAGCCGCCTCCGTCGTCCGCGCCAGCCGCCAACCGGAGCCGCTCCGCCTGGCCACCGAACCACCGCGACGCCCCGTGGCCGCCTCCTAGGACCGAAGCCACGCCGCCGCGCCTCCTGCCGCGGGAGCTCCCCAAACCGGCCGGAAAACCTCCAAAAAACCGCAAACTTCGGCGAGGTGTTGCGGTCACCTCCGAACTCCGTTTTCAATTCCGAAAGAAGAAACGGAAAGAGTAAAATGCGTACTACACGGCCATGGAATTTTTTTGAAGACTAAACAACAAATTGATGCTAAAATTGGGGTTCAAGGGAGGTTCGGGAATAAAAACTCAAATACGCAACCCTACCTCGCGGGCGTTGCCCGGAGCTTCGCCGCTGAACCGCTGCCTTGCCGGAGTCGCCTCTCTGGAGCTCGCCTCACCGGAGCTCGAATCTCCGGAGGTGAAGGAGGGGGAGGAGGGTTTGAGGAAGAAGAGGAAGAAGAAGAAGGGGGGGTGTTTAAGTACAAATCACTTAAACGCCCGCCCGACAGCCCCGAACCCGAACTCCCGACGGGGTCGGGATTTAGCCTCTCCTGGGCTAAGAAACACACTCTGAGCGCAACGGTAGTCTCAGAATTTTATTCCGAGACCCCGTTCAAAAGTTACTAAACTTAGCGCCCGAGGCCGCCAAATTACGAAAACGCCCCTTGGGCCATTTTTCACAAACAGCCTGCGCCCGCGAAACTTATACCCCTACTAGGGTAAACGACACTCTCTGAACTCAACGGTGACCTCGGTTTTCCAATCTGAGCCACCGTTTATGAGATACTAGCGTTTCTCCATTAAACGAATAAATTAATTAATTTATTCATCCGTTTAACGTTCCGGGAGTGGGCGAGGGGTCCAAACGCCCCGCGCCGACAAGTTTTATGTCTTTCTTAGGGTAAAAACCCCATTCCGGACCCATCCGTACACTCGGATCTGTGATCCGGATCACCGTTTAGGAGTTATCCCATTTATTCAGCATTTCCAGTGTGAACGCACTGAAAATTTAATTTTGGCCACTCTGGGGATCGGAATCGCACGCCGTCTGAAGGTGCTGCCCTGGAATATCATCAAGAATATTCCAAAGTCTTTCGCAGCAAAAACCGGGTTCTTACATGATTCCCTCCTTCAAGATTTTAGTCCTCGAAAAGAAAAACTAGGGAGCAACACAGGGTACTAAGCCCACTCCTGGCTTTCCCATACCCAGGAGAACCCACGCACAGCTCTGCGTCACCGCACACGGACCAAAGGATTTATCCGTTCGCGCAAGGTCGTCCCTTGCCGATTTTGTGCATCCACTCCAGACTTTGGGGTTTGGGGCAAGGCGGTAGGGTACCTCACCATCCCTTTGCATGGTCTCGCACGGCCCGAAGGCCCTCGGGGGTATCTCACCTCCCCGGTCAAACCTCTACGTCGCGAGCCGCGACTGGAATCACCACCCGCACTTGAAACAAGGCCCGGTGATTCCCTCCTTCATAATATCCATATGGTGAAACACCCAAGGATATCTGGTCACGCAAGATTCCACAGTCGATGCTCTCTTACACGCTCAATGGGCGAATGAGCCAACACCATCGACTAAAGGAAAAGGTCTCGCGCCTTTTTCCTTACCAACTCAGGGTTACACCCAACGCCATGCGTCACCCTGGTAACACATCAAACAAGTAGCAGGGAGGAAAGGAGTTCACACAGAGAGTCTAACAATTCTACTGTAAGAAGTAGAAGAGTCTCAAGGGGTGCCTCTCACCATCCCATGGTCTGCAGGATCGTAGACATCCAAAGCTCGCGGTTGTCCGTGGTCCCAACTGTCAGCTCCCGGAGCCTGACGTGGACCACCTAGTGGTGATGGGAAGACCTCGTAACGTCATCCCCCACTACCAGCTCCTCCTTCTCCTCTGCTAGCACCACCTCTCTGGGTACCACTCCGATCACGGCGCTGCCTCTGCCGTGGTGGTGCACCTGCTGCCTGCCCAAAGCTCCCAGCAACTCGGGTCAGGCAGTCTCGTGCCAAGTGACCTCGCCCGTCACAAGCACAGCATCGGCGCTCTCTGGGCCACCCTGGTGCCCTCTGGCGCCACTGTGGTATACGACCACGGCCCGGGATCCACTCACGGAAGGGCATCCTCGGCTGAGGCCCTGCGCCTTTTCGCCATAGTGGTATACAACCACGTCTCCGAAACCAGCAATGGGAAGGCCACCTGCATCGAGGTCCTGTCCTCCGGCGCCTGCTAGCTACGGCAGACGTCCCAGCTCCGTCGCGCCCACTGCCACTGCCAACCGCAAAACATGACAGGAAGCCCTCTGTTACCAGCGCCTGCTCTAGCACCCCATCATATGTGGAAATGCCCAAGGGTACTCTGACAGCATGAATCTCTCGGCGGAGACCCTTCTCAAACTTCCGCGCTCGGAAGTTGTCGTCATGGACCAAGTCCGGGTAAAAGAGTGCACGATCTGCAAAACTAGACGTGTACTCGGCCACCGTCATCCCTCCCTGCTGAAACTACAGGAGCTCCTGAATCTGAACGGAGCGCAAGAAGGAGGGGAAAAACTCCTCACGAAGCAACAACTAAAAGTCGTCCCATGAAAGTGACGACTCATCAAGAAACTGAGTCACCAGACTCCACCAACGCCGAGCTGCTCCACGAAAAAGGGTGGCTGCCAAAGCCACTCTCTGATCTGTCGACGTCTGCGCAAGCCTGAAAAGGCAAACCACTTCCTTGAGCCAAACCTCTGCTGCCTGAGGGTCTGGATCACCACTGAACCTCAGCGGTCCCTGCCGCTGGAACTCACAGAGCACGCTCAACCTGCGCTAAAACTCAGCCTGCTCTGCTGAAACTGCCTGCTGCTCAACAGGTGGGGGTACTGCTACCGGCCCACCCGGAGAAAGGGCTCATATCATGGGTTCTGGACTGAGGCATCGTAGCTCACAGGGTCGTCGTCACATACCCAAAGCTGGTATCCTGGCTGGCTGTCCTCGCGGAGACATCCTGAATATTATCAAGGAGTACCGCGGTCAGATGAGCATACATGTATATACCAACAACAACAACGATGGGGAGCTGACTCAAGAAGGACAGTCAAAGAATCAATCCTATGTGATGCACAATCCAATTTCCCTACAACAAGTATCTCAGCATGCCGAGTCGACAAGCGGGTTATCAAGGTCCTGGTGAATGGATACGTCGGCCGCCGCACCATCACTGGACTCCCTGGCCTGAGATCCGCTCTCGAGACACGTTAACACTGTTGCCCTAAATCCCAATCAGTTACATTTATTTTAGGGACGTCTGCACAACGTCCCAAGGAAAAAACCACCTCTGATACCACTTTGTCACGGCCCGACCCAACCCGGGCTCGAGCCGCAACTACCCCAAGCCCGCCTCCATAGGCCAGGGGCTGGCGACCAGCGCCGAAGGCACAATAACTCGGGGAGGCCTTTGCCTAAGTACCTGTACACACACACGCAGCAAACTCAATGCAACAGTGAAGAGTAAAAGTAAAGACAAGCAAGGAAAAGGAAAGGGAAACTGCTATATAAATACCACAAAGTGCACCGACCTCTACAAGTACAAAGTACAAACTGAAAAGAAAAGGGAAAAAACACGCGCACAACCAAAAAGTGCCACAACCCGGCAACAGGTAAACGAAAGAAACTGCTGATGGGTATCCCACCTGGAACCCGACCATGACCACCGCACGCGGTCCAAGCTCCCAAGCTCCTACGCTCCACTGAAGTCACGCTCCACCTGTCCGTCGTCTGCAAGGGAACACCAAGTGCGGGAAAAGCCCAAGCAGGGGTGAGTATAGAAATACTCAGTAGGATACCCCGAAGGCTCGAGGGAGAAACAAAAGGAGGCACCGAAGGGTGAGCAGTAGAGCGAATAGAAAAGTAAAGGAGTACAACAGAGAGTGCAGTAAAGAGTCCAGCTCAACCCAACAAGAGGAAAGAAGGTAGACTCATCCAGACACAAGGATCTGGAAAAGGTGATAAGATGAACTTCTCGTCGAGTCTTCGCTACCTATAGTAGGAGATTAGACTCGTCCAACCATGAGAAGCTAGACATGGAAAGCACGTGGCATACCACGCGCGTCTTCGCCTCTCCTGGAAGGAGAGTAGCCAAACCCAAGAAGTGGGTGCCGGAAACAAGGTATATACATATGTATGCTATGTCAAGAAGCCCGAAAAAACTCGTAAGGGGATCTCCGTACCATAGCTCAGCCTAAGAAAATGAGTCGCCAACAGTCCCAGAAGTAAACTCCATCGATGCCCAGCATCCCGCACGTCTGCCCCGAACCGCAAGCCAAGGGGCTCAATCACCACACCTCGACACTATCCGCTTTGGGCGGCACTGACTCGCCCGCACGGTTTTAGGTCGCGTCACAAGGACGCGTCTCGGTGGGGTAAAGTGCTCCTCGCACTTGAGAGTTCTGGGGGAACGTCAACCACAACTCGTCATTGCCCTGCAGTCGAGAGGTCTGCTCAAAGTCGACAGGCGACCCCCTGCCCAACCCCGCTAGAGGATCCCTGGAAGTCAACGGGTTCCCACTACAGGGAGACTCGGAAAGTCGACGGGTGCCTCACTGCCCAGTCCCATAACAGGGTAATCCACTGGAGGGCGACCCGGCTAAAGACAACGACGGGACCACTGCCCAGCCCAGCTGGAGGTAACCCGGCATCGGAGACCACTGCCCAGCCCAGCTGGAGGTAAGCCCGGCATTGGGGACCACTGCCCAGCCCAGCTGGAGGTAAGCCCGGCATCGGGGACCACTGCCCAGCCCCGCTGAAGGTAAGCCCGGAACTGCTCTGGCCATCCCTGCTGGATGGTACTGCTCGGTGAACACCACTGTACTGGCCATCCCTGCTGGATGGTAACCCCCTGGCGAGCCCCGCTCGAAACAACCTCAGCCCTGCTGGAATAACCTCAGCCCTGCTGCAAACAACCTCAACCCTGCTGGAACAACCTCAGCCCTACTGGAACAACCTCAGCCCTGCTGGAACAACCTCAGCCCTGCTGGAACAACCTCAGCCCTGCTGGAAACAACCTCAGCCCTGCTGGAACAACCTCAGCCCTACTGGAACAACCTCAGCCCTGCTGGAACAACCTCCTGGGTAGAGGATCGGTGCCCGCGTAAAGTGTTGGTCACACCGAAACCACAAGCTCTACAAGGGAACACGGAGCAACGGGAGAAACTCCCCAGGCCTCACAAGGCGATCCCGCTCCAATCCGTTGAGTCACTGTCGAAGCAGACCGAGACACCTCATCCCAGAAAGCGGCGAAAACACCCACGCTGTACGAACACCCATAGTCGCAGACGGTGTCGCAGTCCAGTGAAAGGGCACAGTACTGAAACCCCTCACAGCCAAAGAAGAAGAGGAACCAAACCATCTCTGTCGGCCAAACCATCGAGCATAAGACCAGGGGGAGACCGTTCAACCCTTCTGTTCAGACAAAAGAGCACAAATCCAGGGGAACACTCCACCCTGCTGGTCAAGCAGACGAGCACAAAGCCAGGGGAAAACTCCACCCTGCTGGTCAAACAAACGAGCACAAAGCCAGGGGAACACTCCACCCTGGTGGTCAAACAAACGAGCGCAGACGGACCCTCTACGTCGCGAGAGGTCAAAGTACGTCAAGCAGATCGTGGCACGCACGTGGGGCCCACACGACGTGTAACCCCAAGTCAACCCCAACTGAGCGCACAAACATCCTCAGGTACAAACAACCACACGTACCTCCTAGCGCTCCCGTATACTCCCAGAGTATACCTCATTCCAGCCCAAAGGCTATCGTGCACACGACACCCAACGTCAACGCGAAGGCGTGACGTAACAACTCCACCTCAAAGGCCCAGGCATGACCAACCACATCTCGTGGACCAATTATATCACTCTCCCAAGAGTGCGCGATCACACGCCAAGGGTCCGCTACAAACAAAATAGGGCGAACCACTACTGGAGCACCTTCTATGCTTCCACATTTAACAAGATCACGCAAGAGGCTCCGTACAGCCAAACGGATCACGCCGTTGCAATCCTTGCGCAAAAACACGCGAGTTAGACTACTCACTCGCCCGAAATGGTCAACAGGTGAAAAAGGTACTATTCACCGTGACCAAACCTGTGCAGGGCCCACCCCAAGTTCCTGAAACTGAACCAACAGATCACGCCACTGCAATCCCTTCGGAAAAACACACGGGATTGAGTAATCAATCGCCCAAAATGAACACCCAGTGAAAAAGGTACTATTCACCGTAGCCAGGTCGGGTGGGTCCCACACCTCGTCCCAAAAAAGTTCGGTTGGACTGCGCCATCGCAGAGCTCTCGGAAAAGCACGTCAAAAGCACTACTCACTTGAGTGCAACGAATATCCGGAGAAAAAGGTGCATCCCGGCGCACCGCACACGAGCGGTGCCATGTGGGACCCGCATCCCGGTCCCGAAACTCATCGAACGGATCACACCGTTGCGATCCTCTCGAAAAAGTACACGAAATGGACTACTCACTTATCCAAAACAGTCGCCCGGTGATAAAGCTGGAAATCACCGTCAACTCCCGAAACGGCCCTCGCGGGGCCTGCACCATCGTGCGAAATTACAGCGGGTAGACTGCACCATTGCAATCCCCTCGGAAAAACACCCAACACCGACTGCTCGCACGCCCCGAACGGACGTCCGAGGAAAAAGTCGCTAAAAGCTGCACGCAGCTCAAAAGACGGGCCGTGGGGCCCACACCTCAACTATGGCTTCAACGCCCGGAACCACCCTGGAAACCTCCGCCTCGACACCAGGGTTCCAACGCCACTGACGGTGCTTAAAACGGACGTCAGACGCGTCCACGCCGTCCAAAACAAGATCCGCCGACGAACCGACAAACCCCTCGACATACGTGTCGCGCCACCGAGGCCCCTTGTTTCAGGAATTAAAAATTCCCGAAACCACCTCAAAGCAATCCCCTCGACACAAGGTCCGCGCTGCCGCTGACGGCGCGCAAAACGGACGTCCGTAACGAAAGTTACGGGCGTCAGAAGTTTTAAGGGAAAAAAATTCCCTTGGGCCGGACCGGCCCGGTCCGGCCGGTCCACCCACAGCCGGCCCACGGCCCGGCCGCAGGTCCGGTTCGGTCCGCCACGGCCAGCTGGCCGCGGCTTCTCTCCACCGACACCGACCGGCCTTTGACGGCCGGTCTCCTCTCTCCGCAGCGACCCGCGACGTGCGGGTCGCGGTCGCGCCGCACGCGGGGTCGCGCACCCCGCGACCCCCTTCCCTCTCTGCGCTACACCGGCGCCGCCCGAGACCAGCCGACCACCGCCGTCCGCAGCCGCCTCCGCCGTCCATGCCAGCCGCCAACCGGAGCCGCTCCGCCTGGCCACCGAACCACCGCGACGCCCCGCGGCCGCCTCCTCGGACCGAAGTCGCGCCGCCGCGCCTCCTACCGCCGAAGCTCCCCAAACCGGCCGGAAAACCTCCAAAAACCTCAAACTTCGGCGAGGTGTTGCGGTCTCCTCCGAATTCCGTTTTCAATTCCGAAAGAAGCGACGGAAAGAGTAAAATTCGTACTACATGGCCATGGAATTTTTTCGAAGACTAAACAAAAAAACGATGCTAAAATTGGGGTTCAAGGGCGGTTCGGGAATAAAAACTCAAATACGCAACCCTACCTCGCAGGTGTTGCCCAGAGCTTCGCCGTCGAACCGCTGCCTTGCCAGAGTCGCCTCGCCGGAGCTCGCCTCACCGGAGCTCACCTCGCCGGAGGTGAAGGAGGGGGAGGAGGGTTTGAGGAAGAAGAGGAAGAAGAAGAAGGGCGGTGTTTAAGTACAAATCACTTAAACGCTCGCCCGACAGCCCCGAACCCGAACTCCCGACGTGGTCAAGATTTAGCCTCCCCTAGGCTAAGAACCACGCTCTGAGCGCAACGGCGGTCTCGGAATTTTATTCCGAGACCCCATTCAAAAGTTACTAAACTTAGCGCCCGAGGCCGCCAAATTACGAAAAAGCCCCTGGGGCCATTTTTCACAAACGGCCCGCGCCCGCGAAACTTATACCCCTCCTAGGGTAAACGACACGCTATGAACTCAACGGTGCCCTCGGTTTTCCAATCCGAACCACCGTTTAAGAGATACTAGCATTTTACCATTAAACGAATAAATTAATTAATTTATTCATCCGTTTAACGTTCCGGGAGCGGGCGAGGGGTCCAAACGCCCCGTGATGACAAGTTTTATGTCGTTCCTAGAATAAACACCCCATTCCGGAACCATCTGTACACTCGGATCTCTGATCCGGATCACCCTTTAGGAGTTATCCCATTTATTCAACATTTCCAGTATGAACGCACTGAAAATTTAATTCCGGCCACTCTGGGGCTCGGAATCGCACACCGTCTGAAGGCGCTGCCCTGGAATATCATCAAGAATATTCCAAATCTTTTCGCAGCAAAAACTGGGTTCTTACAGGAAAGGTAAAAAACAGAACATGCAATCCATTTAAATAACTAGATAATACATAATAAATATGGAAATGTTAGAAAATGAAAACACAAACTATTTAATCAGTAAAATTTGAATGAAATGCATCCAAGGATTTTCTTGTTGTGAAAATATACTAGATAATAATAACAGAATAGTAAATGATGGGAATTCCTAATTATGAATCATCATGTTTCCCAGGAACATGACTTCTTTACCATAAACATCAATCCACAAAAAATTTTATAATATTTTGGGTAAAACCCCATTATAAAAAGCTAGAAAATTTATTCTTCTTGTAAGACTACTAATACTTCAAGGGGCTTGCATTAACTGGTCCCAAACCCTTGTCTTTTTGTCCAACGCATTCTATATATATCAAATAAATTGACTAAATTCACATAAAATGTGCCTTATCAAATATTAAAATTTATTAATGGATAAAAATTTATTAATATTTCCCAATGTAATAAAATAAAATTCAATGTAAACATCATATATTAAAATTGTATATGGTTTTGGAAATTATCATATAAATGATAAAATATATTGATATTTAGAGGGAAATTAAATGTTCAATGATCATAGAAATGTTAATAACTCAAGAGAAAGTTAACGAATTCAAAAATGATTCAATGAAGTTAATTTCAATATTATTCTTATTTAAAGTTATCATAGTCCATCTAGAGGAGGAATAAGGATTTCATCAATTCAATTTATACCCATTTGAGTAAGTATAATTTTTCTTATCGATGACTAAATTAAAAATATATTTGTAAACATTATTGTGTAAAATATTATTTTTAATTAAAAAAATTATAGAAATGATTTTCATTATAAATTAATTTAAAAAAAATTCATTAAAAAATTCTTTTAAATTTTCAGAATGAATCTTTAATGATATAATGGCAGATAATTATGAAAAATGTAAAAATAATATTATTTTTAAAATTGTGAAAAATATAGAAAATTTCATTCTTCAAAAAGTGATATGTAGCTACCTTGGAGTATTTTTTCACAAATTTTGATTTCATAAATACATATATTAATATATACTTTTGAATGGATTAATGTAAATATTTTCAATTTTTTTAAATAAGGTTTTGTAAGAAAACTGATTTCTAACAGAAGAGAGAAATGATGTCGAATTTTATAGCAGCTTTATCTCGATTATATTAAGTACAAAAGACTTGGAATATGGTAATATCACTTCAAAAATATCATTTTTAACTACTTGATATTAATATTAAATCTATTATTAATCAATATTCGTATAATTTTATTTAATGTAATTTGATGAACAAAAATATCGATTAGAATGAGATGGTGAAATAATCCCTTGAAATTATAAAAACATGAAATGATAATTAATCAATGATCTGATTATATATAATATCTATAAGACAATATACAACAAAATTAAATACCACATAAGATGATAAACATACATTATACACATAGTCTTAGAATATTACCAATAACGAGGAAGTAATATATCCCAATGAAACAAATTTGAGTTATGTATTTATTTAACACATGTAAACATTTAATTAAAATCTCCATATATGAAATAATTCAAATTGAGACCTAAAATATCATTAGTTATTCATGATATTAAATTATTTGGGGTACTATATAGACATTTTAAAGTAATTAGGTGTATAATAATACAATATGCCTCAATGAAATGAAATTGAGATTTAATTCCTTACTACATTAGTTTCTTTTTAATCATTTGTTCCTTAGAAGAATAAAATCAATTGAAATGTTCAGTATCATGAAATAAATTATAATAATGATATAATATTTCATAAATCGGTATATACACCTTACAAAAGAAACTAGTGGTGAATATGGAGTAAGTCTCATATAAGTAAAAGTGAGACAATAAATCCCCTTACCTTTCACTTTCCTCCTGGTATTTAATGAGGCTGGAGGTCTTCACAGCCCTCAAAATTACATTTATAATCCTACACTATCACATCAGTTAAGGGATGAACCCAAGGTAAGGAATGTGGTAAATATAAGGTTTATTGACAAAAAACCCCACTATTGTCAACGGTGGAGGAATACATTTTATTAAATAATTTTATTTTACAAATTCCATATACCTGGGAAAGAGGAAAACAAGTATTCAAGTAAAGACAATGAGTAGCACTAACTAATATTGGACTAGATGAAAAATAGTACACTAACAAACATAGCAGCAAAGGCAAAGAAGCGAGATCAACAAAGTTCTTAGGAATTCAAAACTACTGGTATGAATGTATGTTCTCTCCATAACTTAGAATCAAACCACACCTCAGGGAAGACTTAAGAATTTGCATCACAAGGAAATTCTACAGGAATAGGATTAAGTCCGGGAGTTTTCCACACCAAAATTTATTCGTAATGCAAATAAGTATAAAAAATAAACATTATGAAATGAACTCACCATAAATTTACAACGTTTATTATGTTAAATATTTGAAAAATAACATTCAAGATCAACCTTTCTAGTTGATAATGTAGTTTGAAATTGAAAACATTGAAGTGTGAGTGATCAAAAGATTAGAAATAGAGTCATCCTCGCCAACTGATTGTAATTTCATAAAAAGAAAAGCAAATGATGATTAATAGAACAAAAACCAGAAGGTTTTAAAATTCCTAAGCTGGGAAAGTTCCAACTATGATCATATTTTTTAAATCAGTGAAAACAACAAATAATAGAGTACATGAATTATGGAGAGAGGGAGGAAGAACTCCCCTAGCACATATCTGCTTCCGGGATCCTTCATCAACTACTCTGCTCATATTTTTCTCCCGGGAGTCTTTGCTCTTGAAAAAGTGTGATCGTGGAAAGAGAATGGGCCTCTCTGGATCTTCTCTCTAACAGTTTGTTCGTGGAATGAATGAGCGTCCTGATATGCTCTTGGATGGATGTGATCGACGAATGAATGAGCATCCCTAGAATTCTACTATTTCTCTGCTTTATATTACAACTGTCACTTCCTGCTCGTCGCCGCATCTTTCCACCAACATTATGTGTCTTACACGTGTGCACCGCACACATGCATTTTTTTGTGCAATGCGCGTCGCTCTATCTTTTCCTATTTAACTAACTCCCTGTGAGTTAGTTAATTGAACTTGGATGTGTTTCCAACTCTTTCATAAACCTGCATAATACATAGAAAACCAAACAATTAAAACATGTAAGAAATTAACTAAAAGATTAAAGTTATTTTTTAAATAAAAATTATATTACTTATAATAAAGTCAATTAATTAATAATTCAATTGATAAATGTTTTTTTGTTAATTAAATATTTTTATTATAGTTATTAATTTGTTATAAAATTTTTAATTAAATAAAATTTTTAAGTCTTTAAGTTATTAATAAATTATTTAATTTCTTTAAGTATTATTAATAATTCATTAGTATAACTTTATTAAATTCTTAAATTAGATTAATATAAATTACTTTATTAATCTAATTATTATATGTATTCTGTTGAAATTAATTTATAATTAAAGTGTTAATTTAAATATATTAATTAATATTAATAATTAATTTTATTTATAAATTATTATTGTTTATATTTTAATTTTATAAATTCTTATCAGTTTTTAATCTATTTTATTTTATAATTAATATACTTATTAATATTATAATACTTTTATATTATAATAATCATATATTATATTATATTTATTTTTTTAATTTATTAATTATTTATTTTATCTCTTTATCTTTTCTCTTTTTTTAAAAAAAATTCACTTCTCCCCCCCCCCCCAATTCTGGCGCACAAAGGGTGGGGGGTCTTTGATTCCTAAGAAGGAGAAGCGTCGACTCCTCCTACCAAAGAACAGGTGTGTCTCCAGCTTGACCTCACTCCAACACAATAGCAATGAGCTTCTCCTCTTCAATAGATCCTCGATGGTGCAGTGGAAGATGATCAAACAAATCGCGACGCAATGGCTTCTGGAAATAGTTCTACTACGAGGGATTCTTCTTCCGCGGTGCCAGTTTCATCTTGTTTCACCGGCAACAGCATACTCTCTTTTCAAGGCTTCTCCTCCCTCGCATTAACTTCAAGCAGAATTAGGTTGGCTCGAGATCAGCCTTGGCTCATTGATACGGTGACACAAGCTCCCCTTCCCGGTGGTATGAACAAAACCCCTTCGCAGCTCTTTCATGGTAGCATTCCAATTTTCCTTCACCTTTGCAGAAACAGCTGAAGGAAAGTTACTCATCCAAGAATAACAGTAGCGTCGCTCGGGTTGGCTTCAAGTTTGGGTTGGTTAGAAGAAGAAGTAGCAGTGACAGTGAAGAACTGGTATCACAGTTTGGTGAGAACGGTTGAATGCTAAACGGTGCCACAGGTGGAAACGATAGCATGTGGAAGCGGTGAGACAGCTTGAAACCGGTGAGACCGTGAGGGAGAGAACCAGTACCATGAGAGGTCATGGTGGCAGGGGATTGGGAAACAGTGTGAGGGAGTTACTGTGGCACCAGTTTAGATGAAGTCATGAGGAGTTGGAACTGTAAAGAGGATACTTTCGCAGGGGATGTGGTGCCGGATGGTTGATATGGTGGCAACGTAAAAGAGAAAAACAGTGTCACTGCAACTCTGCAAAACAAACAGAATAGTAAAATAAAATAAAACAAAAATAAAATCTAATCAAGATAATTAATTAAAACATACAATTAATTTAAAAAATTGATTATTTAAGTACATCATAAACTTTAATAAACATATAAAACCATTTAATCAAAAGTTAAATTATTATGAACTTCAATTTATAAAACATAAGTTATTACTAAACTAAAACTAATATTAATAGGCAACTAAATTATTAAAAGTTAATATAAAATTTAATCATTTATAAAAAAGTTAAATTATTTATAATAGTTAATGTATCAAATTAAATTAATAAAAGTATAAACATAATTAATCTTTTGTTAAAAAATTATGTTATTTATTTAAATTAAATTAAAGAGATTTAATAAATGTACTAAGCTTAAAATCTTAAAATTATAAATGTTGAACTGTTGAAAGGCGACAAAAATATAAATTTTATTACTTTAAATTAATTAATATTTAATATAAGAAATTCTTAATTTAAACTATATTATTTATATACAAAATCAGAATTAATTAATTAATTAATTAATTAATGTTATATTATTAAAAATGCAGACAAAAATATCCAAACTAAATAAATAGTCGTTAGACTATAAAATTAAAGTAAGATATAAATTAACAATTTAAAGACTAAAAATATGATTTTAATTATATAAAATTATTAAATAATAAATTTGACAATAAAAATACAAAAGTACCAAAATTTGGCAGAAGGTGTAATAATAATTTATTAAATCATTAAAAACTAATTAAAATGATGTGGAAAAACTATGTAAAAATAATGCCACATCATATTCCCCCACACATAACCATTGTTTTTCCCCAAGTAATCTCTTGTTTTATTATCAATGGGAAAAAGAAAATTATTTTTTAAGGTAGTTCAATATGTAACATGTCCAACATTTTGAAAATAGAGGAATGTAGTGTCAATAGGCTTTTTAAAAGATAACTCAAACCAAGTCATGCCTTAAACAATCCCTTACTAGTAATCAAGAATGTTATGAATCAAATATTAACAAAAGTGTCCTACCTCATTTGTGAACATTCATAGTGGCTCATTACAATACAGGCTTAAGTCCAAAATCCAATATTGATAAGAGGTAAAATATCGGTGGAATCAAAAACTTAATAGGGGAACCTTGTACTTTGACTAATCACCTAGGGTCCAAAAATAAATATAATTTTTTTTGGTATCACCTTATTGATACAACCTAAATAATCCTCATATAAACAATTTTCCCCTTCTTCATTTAGTGTTCACCATTCCCCTCACCTTAATGAACTCATTTTTGACCCTAGATACATAATTTTATTTTTTACAAGCCATGTATCCATGTGATAAGCACTATGAAAATGCACTTATTCAAAGTGTACAGAGGGATTACAGTAAACAGAGACGCACCCAGCATCTAGGGTCTGAGAGATTCACCATGGGATCCTAGATTCCCAAACTACTCCAATTTCAAAATATTTTTATGAAACCCATTTGTGTAAGAACCCAGATCTTCTTTTCAGTTATGTTTTTCTCTTTTCTGGTGTTTTTGAAAAAAGTGGAGTTTCTGGAAATTTTTGAAGTACACATCGTGTACTTATATGTACAAACCATGTACACTTTTCCAGAATATTTCCATGTGATGGTCGTGTAATGGCCGAGCACATAGTCGTGTGTGGTGACCTAGAGACCACCTAATGTAGGGGTTTGTAAGGGCAAGTAAACACCGTGTATTTCTAAAGTACACACCGTGTACTTTTATTTTTTTCATTAAATGGACCGGGGTCACGTATAATTGGCATAAGTGTCTTCTTCTTCGACTTCTTCGACCAAGAGCATCTGTATGGTGTCAATCCTTCCCCGAGCCCCAGATCAAGCATATGTTCTCTGGATCGATCTTCGTCGGTTGCGTTAGAATCACATCCATGAGTTCTCTCTTCTTGAACCTCATTTCCAAATTTCTCTTCACTCATGAGTTATCCTTTTTTGAACGTTTTAGATATTTTTGTAGATCTACAGTGTTCTAGGTCAATCTGAGGGCTGACACCGAGATATATAAATCATACAGCGCTAAGGTAGGTGGTTTGTGTCTTTCCGAAGATAGTCTTTGAGTTATATGTGCAATAGTTCCCAATACCCCATTCGGGGTATTGCGTGTTTATGGTTTTTACCCTGTTATTCTCTGCTATGATTTATATGCCTGAGTAGAGGTCAATTGAATGTGAATAAGGTTAATTTCTATGCTATGGACATGTTAGTAAGGTTTTTTTTTATTATTGTTTGGTCTTTCTTAGCCTATTAGCCCAATTGCTTTCCATTCCTAGTGCTGATAGGATGGAGTGATACTATTTATTGATATGAATTGCTATGATGCTGTAGAATATTTAGCCATGTATTTCTTGAGGTATACTTGGATCGTTATATATATCATTTTGCTCGATTGACTTACACAAGGCCATGACAACTTGGTGTAGTAGACCATAGGGAGAATGGACATTCAAGGCTTCTCTAGAGTGTCTGTTTATTGTTACGATGTGGAACCGTAGGGGGAATGGACATAAGTTCTTCCTTAGAGTGTATGTAGTTCCTAGATGGGGCCACAGGGGGAATTAGACAATGAGTACTTCCCTAGAGCGCCTTTTAGCCATCGATACGAAACTATAGAGGGAATAGATGGTGGGTGCTTCCTCAGAGAGTCTGTGAAAAAGCTGAACTTGGGGGGTTAGACTGCGTGTACTTCCCAGAGGGTTGCTTGTGTTTGTTTTGGTTGGGGTAGAGGGGTTTGGCTATGAGTACATCCCAGAGGGTTCCCTGCTTATGATTAGCTACTTACTTGATATATGTTCATTGAATTTATTTGAAACTGTATGATTGTTTTCTTTTGAGTGCTTCCTTGTTTATTGCTTCATTTTGATTATA
This sequence comes from Viscum album, assembly GCA_963277665.1. Classification (NCBI taxonomy): domain Eukaryota; kingdom Viridiplantae; phylum Streptophyta; class Magnoliopsida; order Santalales; family Viscaceae; genus Viscum; species Viscum album. Next base: position 1,188,652,778 of record OY728122.1, read on the forward strand.
GCCTTCCATATGTATTCACTGACTGTTTGGTACAGTCTATTGGGTGGTCGCCTACTAGGATTTAGTCACACACCCTTTTTGGGTCATGCTTTTGGGCCCAAACAGATTATATTTTTGCAAGTATAGATATGGTCAGGCACCCTTCTACTTCAGGTACTTGATTTCTGGGAAGCTGGGGAGCACGAGACCAAGCTGAGGCTTTCATTGTTGTGGAGCATTTTATATGTTTTCTATAGTAATTTGGTTCAGTATTTTATTCTAGCATTGTGACTTGTTTGGTTTCTTTCCTAGACATATGTATCAGGCATCATATATATGTGTGTGTGTGTGTGTGCTCCATTAGTTTATTACTTCAGTTGTTTACCTATTGCATGTTTTAATGATTTCACTATTTCTATTTATTTTACTTCTGTTGTGTTACTATCCCAATGAGGGAATAGTTTCCCCACTATCCCACCCAAGTCCCTCGCTACTAGTTGGCAGCCTCCGGCGTTTTGGGAAATGCGCTTGAGGCCATGTGACCAACCGGGTATGGGGTACCTTAGTGCGTCTTCATGAACCGAGATGTTACAAATTGGTGTCAAATGAATTCTTTTCATCTTAACATATTTTTTGGACCCTTTATCTAGGGATAGGAAGGAATGGTTTCTTGGTAATAAGATTTACCTAGGAGGATCTAACCCGTGTACAGGGAAAAAACCAATGTACCTTGTTATTGAAATTTTTATGGTTTATCAATTTTACAGTAGATTTGATTTCACTGTTGGGTGATTCACATGTTTTGTGTTATTATCATTGATATTATTAAGGTTCTATTTATGTTCCAACCCGATGTGATGAGGGTATTCCATCTCATGCATCATATAGGCACTTGTTAGAAATCAAATGTCATGCATTCCTACAATGTCATTTAGGGTGCATTAGTGATTGCATGTTTTTGTGATAGATGTTGTGCTAGATATGCATGTTTTTGTGATATATGCCTTGATATAATACCTTCTATCTGATAGGGTATTTAATTTTGTAAATACTTATTTGAATGGATGCCAAACGTTGGTTCTTGAGGTGTTATGGGCCCTCATGGATATGAATTTGGTGGATCATTGTATTTTTTTCCTATAATATGACATGTATAAGATGCCAAGCTTTGATTCATGGGGATTTTGGGCTCTCACGGATCGGAATTTGTCACTTTAATGTTTGTTTCAGTGTTTTCTAGACTTATGGAGTAGTTTCGGAGGCTTATGGCCTGGGGAAACCCAGAATACATGGCGTGTAATGATGAATACACGCCATGTGTCCTTCTTTCCAGGAAGGAACTATTTTTCTTAAAAACACATCGTGTACTGTATGTACACACCATGTAGTCTCTAACAATTTCACTGAATGTGTGGGAAGAGACACAGGATTGAGAAATCTTTGGTTGGACATGCCATGTACCAGATTTACATGTCTTGTTTCATAGACCATGTGTCCACCCATGTGACTACGACACTGATAGATGAAAACATAAGTTGTACACTTCATGTCAAGATTGAACATGTTGTGTAGTGTCACCTTTGTATCCAGTCGTGTAACTAACAACACGGGTCAGTGAGGTTTGTCTAGTACACGATGTGTCTAGCACTAACACGCCGTGTAGACTTGTTCTAGGAGAACCATATGGATTTTCCATATAGAAGAACTCGGTAAGGGAATGGGTATTCAAGGTCACACCGTGTATTAGGACAACACGTTGTGTGTATGGGGTGTTACACAACCTGGGTTGGCAAAAGTACAGGCCCATGTGAAGGCTTAAGGGAACATGTCGTGTAGTCATTAAACACGATTTGTATCCTTGTTTTGGAAAACATGAATTCTTTCTTTCTCTTGTTCTCTTATCAAACTTTTAAGTTCCAACCCTTGTTAATCCTAATCTATGGTGTGCGCTTGACCTTCCAGAGTCATGCCACCAAGACATCCTCCAGTTGTCCCCCAGTTATAGGGCAGTGATCAGACACCAGATATGGCTGATTACAGACTACCAGTAGATCCACCAGCTTTTCTGGTCAAGGAACCATCCATCATTCCGAACACAGGTTCTAATGTACAGTTTCTAGGGGTCTTTATGAGGTTTATGCAGACCTTCCGAGGAGTACCACATCCTACCCCTTCTATGGTAGAATTGATGCGTGTTTTACAAAAGTAGAATCCTCCCACCTTCACAGGGGAAGGAGGACCTTAGGATGCAGAGTCATGGTTAGAATCCTTACTTTCAATCTTCTAGAATCTAGATATGCCTCCAGAGAGGAGTGTGAATCTTGGTACTTATATTCTTCAAGACACTGCCAAGAGATGGTGGGATGTGATCTCACATCCGGGATGTCAGCATGTTATGGAATGGGATGATATCCAACGTGCCTTTTATGATTACTTCTACCTAGAGACATTGAGGGCCGATCAAGCCTGAGATTTCATGATTATGGAGTAGGGTACTCTTTCTGTTATGGAGTATTCCTCACGCTTCACAGAGTTGCAGTGATTCACCCCTATTCCAGGAGGTGATGAGTTATTTCTGGAATGAAATTTTTAGGATGGTCTCAAGCACAACATCTGATCTCAAGTGAACGTCCTTAGGTTGACTTCCATCAATTCTATAGTCAACCAGGTGCTAATCACATAGCACAAACTGAGGTATTCTAGAGTGGTGAGCTAGGGCGGTTCAATATCCTGAGTTGGTATCCCTCCTACTGATAGTAGGAAGCACCGTAGGGAGTCTACGTGCGGAGATCCGAGGATATGAGTGATATCTTCTAGTAGCCAAGTGGTGTGCTACTAGTTCGGATGAGCAGGCATACAAGACCACATTTCTCGAGAGACCTAGTGGAGTTACGATCATGCGGTAAGATGGGCCATCTTCAACGCTTCTTTCAATTCATCTCACTAGCAGCTGGTGACAGAGGTTCTTCTATGACTCCTTGTTCGGGTGTAGCACCACCAGTTTCCCACCAGTATGGGAACTGGAGTCCTTCCGTCCGTTCAGGCTGAGGTGGAGGTCGTGGTCATGGTAGCCAGTCGATAGGCTTTCAGTAACAATAGGGTGCATCAACTCAGGGAGGCCAGGTAGGGTCGCGAGGCGACGATGCAGGTCATACATTTACTGTAGAGCAGACCCAGTAAGAGCAGGAACTCAGACCCTATATAGTTCGACATACGATCCAATTTGCCTCGGTTTTAGCTTCTTCTCTTTTTGATACAGAGGCTTACCGTAACTTTATTTTTTTCGCTATTGTGGAGAGCCTTGGGCTCTATATATTTTCTTTTATTGAGATCTTGACGTTAGACACTCCGCTGGGGACTAAAATGGCTAGTGTACGTCAGTGCAAGGAGTGCCCACTGGAGGTTGGTGGGTGTAACTTCTTATGGGACCTTTATGTCATAGAGATTAAAGGCTATGATGTCATTTTCCAAATGGACTGGTAAGTTCCCTTCCAAAAAGTTGTCGATTGTTGTCTCCATATGGTGAGTTCCGCATCACCAGAGGGCGGATCGTTTCTTCATAAGGTAGAATGGGATGTCCAGCTAAGTAGAGAGGTACCGGAGCATCATGGGTTGCGAGGAGTTATAGCCCATATTTCTAGTCAATATGTGGATGCCCAGGGGACTTCATAGATGGACTTTCCTTCATTGGTGGATCTTTTCAGGGATGTCTTTCCATAGGACTTTTCATGCTTTCCTCTAGATCAAGAGGTGTAATTTTATGTTGAGCTTGTTCCAGGAGTGACATTAGTGTCCATTCCTCCTTATAGGATAGCAACACCAGAGTTGCAGGAGCTCAAGAGGTAGTTGGAGGAGTTGCAGGCAATGGGGTTCATCTGATCTAGTACTTCTCCTTGGGGTCTGCCTGTCCTATTTGCGAAGATGGTAGAAGGTACCCTCAGACTTTGTGTGGATTATCAGAAGTTTAACTAGTTGACGGTCTAGAACTGATATCACTCACCTAGTATTGATGATCTCTTTGATCAACTTCGAGGAACCGGGGTGTTCTCTAAGATTGAATTGAGATACAGTTACCATCAGTTACGTGTTAGACCATCAGATATATCTCTTACTGCCTTTCAGAGAAAGTATGATCTATATGAGTATGTGATTATGTTGTTCGGTCTCATGAACATGCATGTGATCTTCATGGAACTGATGAACCGAGTGTTCAATCCGTATTTGGATTCTTTCACGGTGGTCTTCATGGATGATATCTTGGTATACTATCACACTCAACACGACTATGCTATACATCTTGAGATCATTTTGAGTACACTGAGAGAGAAACAGTTATATTCTAAGCTCTCAAAATTCCACTTTTGGATGGACCAAAATCACTTCTTGGGTCATGTTATCTCAGAGGAAGGAGTATCAGTAGACCTAGAGAATGTGAGAGTCGTAGTTTCCTGGGAGCATCCAAAGAATGTTTTTTAGGTTCGATGTTTTCTAGGGCTGTCCGGTTACTACAAACATCTTATAAAAAACATTTCACACTTATCAGCACCATTGACGGGCCTGAATAAGAAGGTTTCGATGTACTTGTGGTCAGAATCTTGCGAATCAGCCTTTCAAGAGATGACAGGGAGGTTGACTTCAGCACCGATACTAGTATTTCTAGAGTTGGGCAAGAGATATACTGTGTACACTGATGCATAGGGTATCAGGTTGGGAGAAGTACTTATGCAGGGTGAATGTGTTGTTGCGTATGAGTCTTGGTAGTTGAGGCCACATGAGAGATATTGCCTGATGCATGATCTTGAGTTGGATTCAGTTGTTTATGCTTTAGACTGTGGGAGACACTACCTGTTGGGAGAGTATTTTGTATTTTTCACTGACCACAAGAGTCTCAAAGATAACTTCACTCAGCGTGACCTGAATTTGAGACAGTGAAGGCGGGTTGAGTACCTTCAATCCATTAAATTTGAGCTTATCTATACACATGGGAAGGGCAACATTGTGGCTGATGATTGAGCAGGAGGACTCAGGTACATGTAGTTCATGAGGCCATTGGTGATCGGCAGCTTATGAATCTGTTCTCAGAGATGCATTTGGAGGTGCACGATTGACTGGGGTAGATGTTTATATCTTTTGTAGCTATTACCTCTACTCTGCTTAATCACATGAGAATAAGGCAGCTATCAGTTTTTAAGGCCTAGTTATATGGCAGAGTGTTGCATGATAGGACCCTATTCTTAGATGGAAAAAAGTAGAAGATGAGATCTTGCGTTTTCATGGGTGTGTATGGGTGCCAGCATACATACGTGAGGAGATGAGGTGGGACTTTCATTCCTCGGTTTGGGAAGTTCATCCTGGTGTCACGAACACTACTAGAAAAATAGGTATTTGCGACGGGCCATTTGCGACGGGATCTCGTCGCAAATGGTCCGTCGCGGAAAACGGTGTCGTAACAACAATTATTTGCGACGGACCCGTCGCTAAAGACATTATTTGCGATGGGGATCCTTCTCGTCTCAAATATTACTCCGTATATTTGTAAAAAACTTTTAAAATAGTAATTGCAATGGGCCCCGTCGCAAATACTATTTGCGACGGGCCCCATCGCAATTACTATTTTTAAAAAAAAATAACAACTATTAATAATAATAATACTATTTGTGACGGGCATAGTATCCCGTCGCAAATACTATAAAAAAAATAAAAAAAAATAAATTATTAATAAATTATTTTAATTAATATAATAATAATCAAATTATAATTCAAAAATAAAAATAATAAAATATTAGTAAATGATTTTCATTAATATAATAATAGAATTATAATTCACAAATAAAAATAATAAATTATTAATAAATTATTTTAATTAATATAATAATAATAGAATTATAATTCAAAAATAAAAAATAATAGAATATTAATAAATGATTTAATTAATATAATAATATTAGAATTATAATTCATAAATAAAAAAATATTAATAAGTTATTTTAATTAATATAAAAATAATAGAATTATTTTACATTCAAATATTAAAATAATTCAAATATTACAAAAAAATATAATTAAATTATAATATTATAAAATTTTAATATATATATATATAATTTAATATTATAAAATATAAATAATATTATTATTCATATTAATATTGTTATTTCAAAATATAATATTATTAATATTTTATAATGAGACAGAAACTACGAATAGAAAAAAAAATCATATTTTGATTTAACAAACTTTATAACATAAAAACAAACTCTAATTTGAAGGAGGGGGAGGGGGGAGGGGGGATCTTCAGATGCTGGTGGAGGAAACTCAATCCCTAAAGCATGAGTGAGTCGGCGCATGTACTCCATCTGCTCCTGCTGCTTCTGCTGCCATCGACTCATCTGCTCCTCGTACAGCTGATGCTGACGTCGACGCTCCTCCTCATGCTTCTGCTGTTGCTGACTCATCTGCTCCTGCTCCTGTCGGAGACTCTCTATCAGTGTAGTCTGAGATCGCAACGGATTCTCATACTGTGTAGCAGAAGAAGATGCACGAGCTCCTCTCGAGATGGACGCCGACATCACAGCACTGCCATAATAATCTCCGGGAGTCAGTCGAGAGCTGATACCAACTACCCGGCCATTCACGAAGGCATACTGGGTGGCCTGCATCCATACCGCCTCATCAAAATGACGACCAGTGGTCTGATCTGATGACTCGGCCTGACTCTCAGGCCGGGTCTATGACGTTACGGCCTCATATGACACCTGTAGTTGCAATTTAAAATTAAAATTGTGAATATATTATATGCAGTTAATTTTTAAACTTGAAAACAATTAATAATGACCATGATGTGATGCTGACGATCACCTCTGAGCTCCCCAGTAGCAGGATCACTATACATCCTCCGATATACGTCGTACTCCATAATATCGGGGTGCTCGACAGCCTATAAGAATAAAAAATAAACTGTTAATATTTATAGTTATATAAAATATTTTTAAATAATGTACGTACCAGATGCTGTCTATGAGTACTGAAAGAATGACTCCCAGCTCGATGAGTCACCTCTTGTCTCCCCCGATTCTGCCTCCCCACCGATGATCTCTTCTGAAAGGCACCACTCAACCAGTGCTCACATAATCCATCCCATACATGGGATGAAATGTACTCTGGTCGGTGTGCTCTACATGACTCGTCAAAATCTGACACTCCTGCTTTCTTCATTACAACTTTTCTTAAATTGTGCAAAAACTGACGAAAGCGATCACGCATGGCCACCTCTCATGCCTCATGGATGGCGTCACGCATGGTATCCTTGATCGGATTCCATAAACCCTACAAATAAATCAAAATATCAAGTTAGAAATGAAATAATTTTCAAAATAAAAATTATTTATTTACGTACGTACCAACCAATGGCCGAACATGGCCTGCTGCACATCAATGGGAATCTGCTCCCATGTGGTCCACGGCTGAGAGAAATAGTTGCGCAAAATAGCGCTGCCCTGTCTGACTGCTATATGCGGAAAACTGTAAAAATAATAAACAATTATTATGCGAATAGATTAATGAAATCTTAGTTAAATCCACAGGTTATCACACAGGTTATCACACCTCCATGTGCGTGGATCAAACCCAAGACGTGGACGTCACTCGGGGACGGGGTCAGGAATCATCAATCGTGCAAGACCGCGCCCCCTCCGCGTACTCCCTGGAGCGCCTTCAGGCTAAGGGTCATCTGCCAGCAACTCATCCGCATCGAAAGGTAGGTCAGCATCCGCCAACTCATGAAATGTGTTTTCGTCCATCTGAAACAGAAAATGTTAATGTTGTTAGCAAATAATTGATAATTACTATTATATATACATATATATATATATATATTATGATTGTATATAACTACCATGGAATTCTTTCAGTGTTCATCTTCATCATCATCTTCATATATGTCAATGTCATCTTCATATTCCTCCTCAACATCATCGATATCCATTCGAGTTCCATTTGCTTCATCTCTTACCATTTCAAATTCATATGTGACATCATTAACATCATCGTCATCACCGACTCTTAAATGTGGGGTGTCGTCATCGATGCTCATGTCTCTTTGTAAAAAAGATTTATTTTGAGTACTCTCTTGAAAAACTTCAATTCTTTTCACATCAGTGAAAGAACATTCACTTTTACTAAACTGATTGTCTCGAATTTTGATTTTTATTACACTCCACCAATCAGTCAAGTCTCTTGATGTAGCACAGTTGGCCTCGCCCAAATTTACCCAAGTTTTAAGGGTCAAGCGGTCGCTTATAGTGTAGCTTGGGTTGTCGAATCCTCAGAGACCTAAGAAGAACCTTTAGACATCAATAAAAGAGATGGATTTTTGACTATGGAGTGGCCAACTATTTGGATTGATTTGATTTTAATAACTACTGATTTAAACTAAAGAAAATAAATTCACACATACAATTACTTAGTCTAAAATAATTAATGGAGATGAGTTGATCCTAAGTTGTTACTAGGGTTAGATTGGATGAATTTATTTTCTTATAACGTTCATTTCACTAATTCAAGACGTACCAACAAAATGATATAATTCCTCAACACCATTCACCAATTTAATCCCTACACAATTACAAGGCTAATCACTAATGCACTTAGAGGATTGATTTAATGATCACTCCAAGGAATTGGATTGTACTAGCACTCGAAATGTGTCAGTGTTAAAGTTGGCAAAGACGAAGAAGGAAATAAATCATCAAATGGAAATAAAAAAATAATGAAATGATTACAGAATTTTAGATCATAAAATAACATCCAATCTTCCCCATGCAACTCCCTAGGACCAACCCATAAGGGTTTAGCCCTCCATTTATGCTATTAAATAAATGGAAGCGGGAAGTCGACTTAAAGAAGCGGGATTGGAGAAGAAAAAATACAACAATGAAACGATCACTCCACCGTTGTGTGAATAAATTCACAAGTTCTGGTGTGAATAAATTCACACCTTAAAGAAACGGTATCAAAGTAATAAGAAGAATAAAAGTAAAAGAGTAAATGAAGAACTTTTATTAAGAACTAATGTGATTCAAACAACTTACATTAGAATGAAGAACGATTACAACATCAAATGGACAACATAACATTATAATGAAACAAAGCACCCAAGATCCCAAAATCCATCACCACTACTGCCTTAAATAGGAAAAAATGAAGCCTTGGCAGAGCCCCCAATATCCCATGTGCCTTGAATTAATTATGTTGGGAAAAGGTGGGTGGAACATTAATGATTAGAGACTTTTCCACTTCTTGCCCCGAAGTTGCAGCCAGCTTGCATCCACCGGAAAGACGCGCCTAAAGGACCTTCTAGAAGGACGAATTTGAGTGGGCCCTAAAAGACTTAAATGAAGCCCCGGATGTCCCCTAACAGACTGTAAAAGTTCCGCCCAAATTAATTTGTGGTTCGGGAGATATTATTGAAATGGTGGGCTATTTTTCTGGGCCGCAGACTCTGGCCCAAAATTAAATCTTCAACTTGGGCCGCCTTAATAACCACCATTTAGGACGAATTAGCACTAGATCCAGAAGAATTATTTGTTCCCATATATGTATTCTAGTCTCCTATAAATTTTGGGCTTCATTGGGCCTGTATTGGGGGCCCCATAGTCCGATCAGTGGGATGATATCCAATCTGCCTTCTTCAGAATTGTTTCCTTTAATCGCCAAATATCTCCATCATACTTTATTAATAATCCATTGATCCCTGAATGAAAAATGTTCATAATTAAGTTCATATACATTTCCAAAAATGTAAAATTAAAACATGGATAGTTACATTCTTTAAAATCAGATGAAACATTGGGCCTAAATTGGTGCACATTAGGCATGAAGTGCACAAATGATGAGAATGAGTGTTCAAAATGTAAAATGAACTAAAATGGTATTTATGAATAGCAAGGCACATGAAAACTACATATATTAGCAATGAATATTAGCCTCTTACAGTGGATAATCAACAGTACTTTGCGTAATAAACTTGATGTACCTGTTGAGTCAATAAGAATGGTTCATTTACCGCGAGAACACTTTTACATTTAATATCGATGATTCCATGAGTCGGATGAACACGCACGCCACTCTCTGTATCTAACCACCGACAATTGAACATGGTTATATAATTTTGTCCAAGATAACAGAGTTTAATGATTTCATCAAGTATGCCATAAAAGTCAACTTCATTTTCTCGATGATGAGATCCTCTCAAGCTAACTCCATTGTTCATTGTTTTTTTTGATTCCCCATATGCATGTGTGTGAAATCTAAATCCATTCACCACATATGCATTATAAGTTTTAACAAGTTTGGAAGGTGGGTTACTCAATATACACAGTCGTTTGTCAATTTTATCAGCATGTCGAGACACCTGAAAATTTGTGAAATAATTATCAATATAGTAAACTATACATTGAATGAGTTACTAAAAGATAAATAATTTATGTTACCAGTTTTTGAAACCACTCAGAGAAATTTTTCTGTCGGCGTTCTTCGAGAGCATCTGCTGTAATTTGTGGAATTTGTTTCTTGATATGATTATCATACAACCTATAAAAACAAAGTTATTTACTGTAACACAAATGATAGAATAAGTGATATAAACACTTACAGTATAACTGATGCCATCTCTTTACAGTTGAGCAGAACATACGTATGAGCTCTGTGATGTTCATCATCCGAAAGCCAGCATTCATAAACTCCACCAAAACCAAGCTCTGGCTGGTTGAAAACAGATAATTGATTGTCGATTTCATCAATATTCCTCTCGTTCCGTCCCATTCGGTTGTGTTTTAAAGGATACTCAGATTCAAAATAATAGGAGCAGAAAAAAGATATTTCCTCTTGCAAATAAGCTTCTGAAATGGATCCTTCAACAGATGCTTTGTTACATACTTTTCTTTTCAATTTTTGCATGCATCTTTCAAATGGGTACATCCATCGAAACTGTACTGGACCTCCACATTTGGCTTCATATGGAAAATGTAACATCAAATGTTCCATTGAGTCGAAGAAAGATGGTGGAAATATTTTTTCTAGTTTACATATAATTACAACAACATCTTCTTCAAGTTTGCATAGAGCATCATAATCTTCTGTAGCCGCACAAATTTTCCGAAAAAAATGAGACATGTCTGTTATGGAATCCCAAATCACAGAATTTAACAGACCTCTTAATCCAATGGGTAGAAGTCTTTCCATTATAACATAACAATCATGACTTTTTAATCCAGTAATATGACCATTCTTTACACATCTACCCAAATTGGAAGCACAACCATCTGGAAGTCTCAAATCTGCAATCCACTGACAAAATAATAAATGGTTTTCTTTAGATAGTGTATAAGCTGCTTTTGGTTTCAGTAACCTTTCTGTTCTGACATTCTCAAACAGTTCCAGTTCTGGATGCCTACAAATTTGGGCAAGATCTAAACGTGCATTTACATTGTCTTTTCTCTTTCCTGGCGTATCCAAAACTGTATGAAACAAATTATCAAAACAGTTATTCTCAATACGCATGACATCCAACATGTGGCGGACCAACAAATCATACCAATATGGAAAATCCCAAAATATGCTACGTTTAATCCAATTGTGTTCTTTCCCAAAACCAGAAATTTTCTGTTGGTTTATTGTGGGACCAAAAGTGATGGGAGGTAATGAAAATACAACTGATTTTAACTCCGAACCTGATAGCATCTTTGGATTTCCATCCCTTTCAATTGTTCCTTTTCTGAAATTAGATCTGTTTCTGCGAAAAGGATGATCAGCTGGAATAAATCTGCAATGACAGTCAAAATAACAAGGTTTCTTTCCATGAATGAGCATAATTGCTTTGTTCTCTCCCATACAGTAAGGACATGATTTCTGACCATGTGTACTCCAACCAGATAACATCCCATAAGCTGGGAAGTCACTAATTGTCCACATCAATGCTGCTCTCAGTATGAAATTCTGTTTCGTAGCAATATCATATGTACTGACACCAGTACTCCACAATAAAATTAATTCATCAATCAATGGTTTCAAATAAACATCAATATTTTTCTTCGGATGTCCTGGAATTAGTAAAATCAAAAAGATATATGGCTCCTTCATCAACATCCATGGAGGTAAATTGTACGGAGTTAAAAAAACGGGCCAACATGAATATTGACTACCATAAGATCCGAACGGACAAAAACCATTAGTGGAAAGGCCCAGTCGAACATTTCTAGCTTCTAAAGCAAAGGATGGATGCACTCTATCAAAATGTTTCCATGAATCACCATCGGCTGGATGATTCAAGCTATCGGTTGAAATATTCGCTTTTTGTCATGACATCATTGTCGCTATATTCTTAGACATGAATAAACGCTGAAGTTTGGATGTAAGAGGAAAATATCTCAACTGTTTTACAGGAATCAAACCAGACTTCCCATGTTTCCCTTCTTTATATCTCAATTGCCCACATGTGGGACAACTATCCAACGACTCATTTTCCCTAGAATATAAAATGCAGTCATTTGAACATGCATGAATATTCTGACAAGTAAGTCCCAAATTTCGAACCAGCCTCTTACTCTCATAGTAATTTGCAGGAAAAACATTTCCTTCGGGTAACAGTGTTTTAAGCAAAGAAAATATCTGGAAAAAATAGGTGTTTGACATTCCATTATCTGATTTGATAGCCATAAATTTTGCAACTGCTTCTAATTTTCTCATCTTGCAGCCAGGATATAATTCATCCTCAGAAGACCTCAACAACTCATAAAATTCAGACGGTGCCAACTCAGGATTTGAATCTATATCAACCGGAGTTTCTGTATGTTGAACAGATGAACCTGCAACATCATGTACTAAATCTTGAAACCGGGATGGATCTGAAATCAAGTTGGTATCACCTACTCTAGAACTGCATTCACTCTGTTGATACCAAAAAACATAATTTGATTGAAAACCAAAACACAAGAGATATCCCCCCACTTTGTCAAACATGTCAAACGTTCTCAATGCACATTTTCTACAAGGGCATTTTATTTTGCCTTCTGAAACAAATTCTGGATTTGATGCCGCAAATGATAAAAAAGTCTCCACACCCTCTATATATACTGTATTTAAACCAGAACCGTTTGGATTTCTACATTGATTTATCCATATGCAGTCATCTAATAATGACTGTTGACGACCTCGTTGTTCCATATTTTTTAAAAAAATATAAAAGCATTACTGTTTTTGAATAATTTGTTAGAAAAAACACTCAATCAAGGACTGAATATGTTGAGAATAAAGCAAAACCTGTTACAAATATTGATAATTTTAATATTATATTGATTTTTATTTTTTTAATAATACTAATATAATTTTTTCATAAATATTAATTATATAATAATAACATTATTACATTATTAGTATATTTTATTATTAATATTAAAATAATATAATTTTCTATATTATATAATATTCTCCTTTCATCTGTGTGTTTAACATTCTGTCTCCACATGTAATATTTGCATTCACTTTCACCTCTCCATTGGCGAGTAGGTTGATAATTTTGAAAAAGAATACAGAGATTACATGTGTAGACAGAAAACACACAGATGAAAAGAGAATTGTATATAATATAGAAAATTATATTATTTTAATATTAATAATAAAATATACAAATAATTTAATAATGTTATTTTTCCTAATAATTGGTAATTATTCCTAATTATTGGTAATTATTACTAATTATTATTAATTATTATTAATTATTACTAATTATTACTAATTATTACTAATTATTGGTCATTATTGGTAATTATTACTAATTATTGGTAATTATTACTAATTATTGGTAATTATTACTAATTATTGTTAATTAGTACTAATTATTGATAATTATTACTAATTATTACTAATTATTGTTAATTAGTAATAATTATTGATAATTATTACTAATTATTACTAATTATTACTAATTATTACTAATTATTACTAATTATTAATAATTATTACAAATTATTGGTAATTATTGGTAATTATTACTAATTATTGGTAATTATTACTAATTATTGGTAATTATTACTAATTATTGGTAATTATTACTAATTATTGGTAATTATTACTAATTATTGGTAATTATTACTAATTATTGGTAATTATTACTAATTATTGGTAATTATTACTAATTATTGGTAATTATTACTAATTATTACTAATTATTGGTAATTATTGGTAATTATTACTAATTATTGGTAATTATTACTAATTATTGGTAATTATTACTAATTATTGGTAATTATTGGTAATTATTACTAATTAATGGAAATTACTACTAATTATTACTAATTATTACTAATTATTACTAATTATTACTAATTATTACTAATTATTACTAATTATTACTAATTATTACTAATTACTGGTAATTATTGGTAATTATTGGTAATTATTACTAATTATTGGTAATTATTACTAATTATTACTAATTATTACTAATTATTGGTAATTATTACTAATTATTACTAATTATTATTAATTATTACTAATTATTGGTAATTATTACTAATTATTGGTAATTATTACTAATTATTGGTAATTATTACTAATTATTGGTAATTATTACTAATTATTGGTAATTATTACTAATTATTGGTAATTATTACTAATTATTGGTAATTATTACTAATTATTGGTAATTATTACTAATTATTACTAATTATTACTAATTATTACTAATTATTACTAATTATTACTAATTATTACTAATTATTGGTAATTGTTACTAATTATTGGTAATTATTACTAATTATTACTAATTATTACTAATTATTACTAATTATTGTAATTATTATTAATTATTACTAATTATTGGTAATTATTATTAATTATTACTAATTATTGGTAATTATTATTAATTATTACTAATTAGTGGTAATTATTGGTAATTATTTCTAATTATTACTAATTATTGGTAATTATTGATAACTATTGGTAATTATTACTAATTATTACTAATTATTGGTAATTATTACTAATTATTGGTAATTATTACTAATTATTTGTAATTATTACAAATTATTGGTAATTATTACCAATTATTGGTAATTATTACTAATTATTGGTAATTATTACTAATTATTATTAATTATTGGTAATTATTATTAATTATTGGTAATTATTATTAATTATTGGTAATTATTACTAATTATTGGTAATTATTACTAATTATTGGTAATTATTACTAATTATTGGTAATTATTACTAATTATTGGTAATTATTACTAATTATTATTAATTATTACTAATTATTGGTAATTATTACTAATTATTGGTAATTATTACTAATTATTGGTAATTATTACTAATTATTGGTAATTATTACTAATTATTACTAATTATTACTAATTATTACTAATTATTAATAATTATTACTAATTATTACTAATTATTACGAATTATTGGTAATTATTACTAATTATTGGTAATTATTACTAATTATTGGTAATTATTACGAATTATTGGTAATTATTGGTAATTATTACTAATTATTACTAATTATTGGTAATTATTACTAATTATTGGTAATTATCACTAATTATTGGTAATTATTACGAATTATTGGTAATTATTACTAATTATTACTAATTATTACTAATTACTAATTATTACTAATTATTACTAATTATTGGTATTTTTTACTAATGATTAGTATTTATTCTTAATTATTGGTAATTATTAATAATTATTCCTAATTTCCATTAACTATGAACAATGAATACTAATAATATAAATTTATTAAGTAACAAAACAATGTAAACATAATTAAATTACAACTAATTAAGAATAATTGAAACTAATAAAAAATTTAAAATAAATATTAAATTAAAATGAACATAAATACCTTTAAAATTGATCTGAGGTTGATCTCTGATCGTTGTTGAAAACTTCAATATCAACTCCGGAAAAAAAAAATTAAACCTAAGAAACGCTGAACTCTAAAAATAGAGTTTTGAGAGAAGTAGAAGATCGATTTTGAGAATGAATGAAAAAAACGGATGGGGGGTATTTATAGGTTAGATAATTTGCGACGGGTCTATTTGCGACGGGATACCCGTCGCAAAAAGTAGTATTTGCGACGGTACCTGTCGCAAATACCTTAGCCCGCATTGATTACGGTAAACGGTTAAATAGTTATTTGCGACGGGTCCCGTCGCAAATAATAACCTGCCGACATACTATTTGCGACGGGAATATACCCCCGTCGCAAATATCTTTTACCGCCGCCGGTTATTTGCGACAGGTGGTAACTGCCCGTCGCAAATAACTTTCCCGCGATTTGGCGCGCAAAGCGCGCCAGTCCTTTTGCGATGGGGAAAGCTAACCCGTCGCAAATAACTACTTATTTGCGACGGGGGAATTCCCCCGTTGCAAATAAGTTTCTAACGGGATTATTTGCGACGGGATTTAGCCCCGTCGCAAATGCCCATTTTTCCCGTAGTGGAAGATGTATCGTGATCTACACTATCGGTTTTGGTCATCGAGTATGAAGAGAGATTATGCAGGGTTAGTCAAGAGATGTTCCACCTCCTAGCCGATGAAGGTGGAGCATCAGCGACAAGCAGAGCTTTTGCAGCAGTTACTCATTCCCAAGTAGAAATGAAATGATGTTGTGATGGACTTCATGACAATTTTGCAGAGTTTGCCTCGAGGGAATGATGCAGTTTGGGTTTTCATTGACAGACTCACGAAGGTTGGTCATTTCTTTTTTATCAAGGAGACCATCAGTGTTAATGAGCTAGGATGGTTGTACATCCGAGAGATTATAAGTATATATGGGGTTCCACACTCTATTGTTTCAGACAGGGATGTGAGTTTTACTTCTCGGGTCTGGTAGGGATTTCAGAGGGCTTGGGGTACATAAGTAAATCTGAGTACAACATACCATGCCTAGGTAGATGGACAGTCCAAGCATACGATTCAGATTCTTGAGGACATGCTTTGAGCATGCATCCTGGATTTTGGAGGTTCTTGGGAGAAGCACATACCTCATGTGAAGTTTACCTACAATAATAGTTTTCAAGCAACTATTCATGTGGTACCTTATGAGGCTTTGTACAGTTGGCCATGCCGATCACCCTTATGTTGGATGGATGTAGGAGATGCAGCTATGCTGTGACCTCGTCTTTTCCAGGAGACCACCGAGTAAATACGACCGATTTAGAAGAGGATGGGTACTACACAGCCTCGACTGAAATATTATTCTGATCAGCATAGACGAACTCTAGGGTTTGTGGTCGGGGTTTAGGTTTTCCTTCATGTCACACCAAGTTTTGGATAGAGGGGGATTAGGAGATAGGGTAAGCTTTCAACGAGGTACGTCGGGCCGTTTGAGGTGTTGGAGAGAGTTGGGCTGGATGCCTATCGGTTGTAGTTACCTCAGAGGTACAGGGATATGCACGACGTCATCCATGTTTCTTAGCTTTGACGTTACTTATCATACTCATCTCATTTTTTTCAACCTGAGGAGGTTGAGTTAGAGGTGGATTCCTCATTTGAGGAGCATCCTATCTAGATTTTTGATCAAAGTATGAAAGTTCTCTATGGCCAGACAGTTCCTCATGTACGAGTGCTATGGCAGCCCGGGCGAGTACATTACGATATCTGGGAGAGGGAGGCTGATGTACGATCATAGTGGCTGAATCTATTCGAGGATTCTACTTCTATGCCTCCTTGATAGGGAAATTCAGGGACGAATTTCTTTAAGTCGGGATGTTTTTAAAATCCCAAATCTTCTTTTTAGGTTTGTTTTTCCATTTTCTGGTGTTTCTGAGAAAAAGAGGAGGTTCTGGAAATTTTTGAAGTACACGCTGTGTACTTATATGTACACATCATGTACTATTTTTCTGCATGTAGTCGTGTGCTGGATATGTAAAGGCCGAGCACACAGCCGTTTGTGGTGACCTGGAGACCGCCTAATGCGGGGGGTGGTAAGGGCAAGTCCATGTCATGTACTTTGCTTTTTTTCATTAAATGGACTGGGGTCACGTCTAATTGGTAGAAGTGTCTTCTTCTTCACCTTCTTTGATCGAGATCATCCATACAATGTTGATCCTTCCCCAAGCCCCCGATCAACCATCCGTTCTCTGAATTGAACTATGTCGGTTGCGTTAGAATCCTATCGGTGAGTTCACTCTTCTTCTTGAACCTCGTTTCCTGATTTCATTTCTCTCATGAGTTATCCTTGGTTGAACATTTTATACATTTATGTAAATTTTCTACGTTCTAGGTCGATCCAAGGGCTGACACCGCGGTATATTGATTATACAACACTGAGGTAGGTGTTTTGTGCCTTTACATAGATAGTCTTTGAGTTATATGTGCAAGAGTTCCCAATACCCTATTCGGTGTATTGCATGTTTACAGTTTTAACCATGTTGTTGCCTACTATGATTTATATGCTTTAGTAGAGGTCAATTGAATGTGAATAGGGTTAATTGCTATGTTATGGATGTGTTTCCAATGCTTGTTTTGTTTATGACATTTTTTTCTTGCTTAGCCTGTTAGGCTGGTTGCTTTTCATTCCTACTGTTGTTAGGATGAAGTGATACTATTTATTTATTTGACATGTTGTTATGTTGTATACTATTTATCCAAGTAGTTATTAAGGTATACTTGGACCATTATATATATCACTGTGCTCAATTGACATACACAGGGCGGTGAGAACCTAGTTTAGTAGACCATAGGGAGAATGGACGTTGGGGGCTTCTCCAGATTTTTTGTTTATTGTTACGATGTGAGACCATAGGTTGAATGGATATAAGTGCTTCCTCAGAGTGTATCTAGTTCCTCGATGTCAGTTATAGGGGGAATTGGATGTTGAGTGCTTCCCCTGAGCACATTTTATTCCTTGATATGAGACTATAGGGGAATTGACGGTGAGTGAATCCTCAGAGAGTCTGTGCAAAAGCTGAACCAGGGGGGTTAGACTCTGTGTACTTCCCAGAGGGTTGCTTCTATTTATTTTGGTTAGACCAGAGGTGTTAGGCTATGAGTACTTCTCAGAGGGTTCCCTGCTTATGATTAGATACTTACTAGATATCTAATCATTGAATGCATTTTAAATTGAAGGATAGTTTACTTTTTAGTACTTCATTGTTTACTTCATTATTTTGATTATAGCTTTCCATATATATTCACTGACTATTACACATAGATCTTTGGGTGGTTTCCTAATAGTATTTAGTCTCACACCCTGTTTGGGTCATGATTTTGTGCCCAAACAAGTTATATTTCTATAGGTATATATACGGGAAAGCGCCCTTCTACTTCATGTACTTGATTGCTCCGGAGCTGGGGTGTCTGGGACAAAGCTGAGGCATGCGATGCTATGGAGAATTTTAACTATTTTCTTCTGTACTTTGGTTTAGTATTGTATTCCAGCATTGTGACTTGTTTGGATGGTTTTCTAGACATATGTATCATACAGTATATTTATATATGTGTGTGCTCCAATTGTTTTTTATTTCCAATGTTTACCTATTGCATGTTTTACTACTTCCTCTATTTCTATCTGTTTTACTTCCGCTATGTTACTCTTCCAATGAGGGCATAGTTTCTCCACTATCACACCCAAGGCCCTCGCTGCTAGTCAGAAACATCTGGCGATCGGGGAAATGTTCTTGAGGCCATGTGACCAACCGGGTATGGGGCACCTTTGGGTGGCTTCCGTAACCAGGACATTACAATTTGCATTGCCTCATTATGGTGATTAATTTTTATAATTAAAAGATGAATGAGGCACCTAGGATCATGATCCATCTTCTCGTTCCAAAGGCTATGATCATAATTCCACTAATAGGTTACCCATATCACTGTCAGAAGTAGTACCTAAACCGAAATTTCATAAAATCACTAAGCAAGATCACTCAACAATCATCCACCAACATTAATTTTAGTTTCATATCAACTCTTAACTATCGACAAGGTAATTATCCTAAGGAATGACCCAATTGAGTATTGCGTAAAGCCTAAAACTATGAATGATTTTGAAAATTTTTTCCCATTTTTGGGAAAAAAGTTTTACATTGCAGTGGGAATTTATGGGATTTCAATTAATCACAGTTAAGCACAATCAAGAATTAACCCCCTCCTCCACACTTAAAACTCAAAATTTTCCCCAAAGTTGAATTCTAAGTGGAGAAGAACTATGTGACAATAAGGGTTCAAAACATATTTTCAATAGAGTATATTTATGACATGTATAAAGTGTCTCTTGGAAGTTTTAAAAGTTTGTTTTCCACAATTAATAACTTAACAACAAGTTATAAATCAAGTACTCGCATTAACATTTATGTCCAGTTACAAATATTTTCCATTAAAATTCAAACGTGGTATGTTACTTGTAAGTGCACAGTGTACTGTGTGAAATAATTTTAATAGATTGAATTCAATGATATTTTCAATAGTGAAAAAAATATTAATGCTAAAACACCCCCACATAAATAAGATTCAATAAAAAAAATTTACCCCCCCACACACACATAGTTCAAGCAGTGGGTGAATTTAATAGCAATGATATTCAGTTTTCAGAAAGGTGGAACATGCAGAATTATTTTTTTCAACTTAGTGACAAGTTGAAAAATCTTTTAGTATGCAAGACATGCAGATGATTTTTTTCTAAATCATTAAGGAGGAGATAAATAAAACAAACTTTACAGTAATGTACTTCCATGACTTAGAGTTTTTTATATTAATTTTCCAACAAGGGAATTCAACTCCTCCATGAAACTAACAACAGCATCCTAAAAATCAGAGAATGTAATCCAAGTACAAATAACTAGGAGTGATAGAACATATAAAAGACAACAAAGAAACACTTTATTCAACGCAAAACATTACAAAAAAATTAAA
This sequence comes from Viscum album, assembly GCA_963277665.1. Taxonomy (NCBI): domain Eukaryota; kingdom Viridiplantae; phylum Streptophyta; class Magnoliopsida; order Santalales; family Viscaceae; genus Viscum; species Viscum album. The sequence goes on from OY728122.1 coordinate 1,188,673,676, forward strand.
ATAAAGGAAGGGCATGGTTTGACGCCCATGAAGCACTGAATTTAAAGTCTTCAGTTAGACTTTATTTATTCATAATTTTTTTATTTATTAACACAACAATAACCATGGGTTTTCTATCATGAAACATTATATTTAAAGTCCCCATACAGAATCACCTAGAAACTAACCGTAGTCACTAGGTGGATGTGGTTTCCTTCATAAGAACCACCACATGTGTTTGGCCCAAACATTTTTTTACCGAAAAATGATATTTATGGGCACTAAAACCAAATAAAACTGTTAATAAACTCTCATATCTTATAAAAATATCTAAGAAACACCATTTAATAGTTTTGAGAATAATTTTGTTCACTCCCATAATTATATTATAATTCAAGGGTGCTGATGTGTGAGTTTTGATTAGTAGGATCAAGAAAGGATTCAATAGAATGATAAACAGAATCATGTACAATGGAACTCAAGTATAAATACCCTTCAAAACTACAATCACCATCGTGATGGTCTTTTACACCCGACTCAGATGATGATTGAAGTGATAGACATGGATGGAAATTTATTTTAAAACTATTCAAAGATTCGGGTTTGAAAAAGTTATAAATCTCTTATAAAAGATCCTCATCTGTTAACTCGCACTGAACATCTATTTCTTTTAACAAACCAATTCTGCCTAATTCAAATGTATGCACAACCTATTTTTCATGTTCAAGTTCAAATGGCTCATTTCCAAAAACAAGGTCTACAGTGTGTTCCAGAAAGATCAAATCAGGGAAGGAAATGTTCAACTCGTCATTAATAAATTGAAATTCTAGATTTTTCAAATTCAAATAGTGTTCCCAAGGAATAACAACACTCCTTTCAGTTTCAGTACACAGTGATTCAAAAAAGTTATTAATATTTAAAAAAAATCAGTGAAATCTCATCAATCAACTTTTCCTCAAAACACAATACCTCAAATTCTTTTTCCAAAATCATTTCAGAAATTATTGGGTTTACAGTTTCAAAACATGGAAGAGTGGTTTTCAATTCTGGTTTAAAATTTTCAGATTCATTATTATCCAGTTTCATGTTCTCTTCCAAAGTGTTTCCCATTTCCAGTACAGTTTCTATATTCACAATGTCAGAAAAATTGAGTCTAGTGTTTTTAAAATTCAAATTTTCATTCTCAAATATCTCTTCTACCCGAGTGACTTCCTTTTCAAAACACCTAAATCGGTGAATTTTCTCGAAAGAAGGGATGATGAAAAGAACTGGGAAATCTTTTTCAATCTATTTCAATTCAATTTCAAAATTGTCCAACTAAACATAAATAAAGTTCTTTTGGGATATTCAATGTTATTTTCTTGATTCAATGAGTTAGTTATTTCCAATTTTAATTCAATAGAATCAGATTTTTCAGAATAAAAATTATGTTTCCCAATTTCACTATCACTATCTTCATCAATTTTATTTTCAAATCTTTTATAAACACTTTCCTCTTAATTTTCATCAAATTCATCTTATTCATTGATCATTTGTTGTAACTATAAAAGCATGTTTTCTAATCTTTTTAGTCATTGATCTTGCTCTTTATTGTATTCACCAAGAATTTCAAGGTTCTTATCTAACAATGCGTTACAAAGTACCACCCTGGCATCTAATTTAGAATCAATTAGTTCAATTTTAGCAAGGGTTTTGGGACTAGGAAAAAAATATTCATCCTCTTCAATGAAAGAAGTTATTTGTGCCCAGTTTTAGATACACTATCAAGCAGTGTGTCCATAATCTCCACAAAAAAACACAGTAAGGTCCATTATGAAAATCTGAGCCTTTATAGTGTTCCATTTTTTAAGATGTTTTTGATCAAACACACAAAAAAATTCAAACAGAACTTCCTTATAATTCACGTTAAGCAGCTGATTCAAATTCACATATTTTTTTAGAATTTTTTATATATATGTTTTTTTAATGTTTTTTTTTATTTTTTTTATATTTCTTAACCATTATACTCTCTGTGCATTCCTTCTCCTAAAATGGAACCAAATATTGATGATGTTGGAGTTCATCATGGCCTTCAAAATTTTATTTATAATCTGATACTAGCACAGTATTGAAGGGTCGAACCCATGGGAAGGAATGTGAGAAATATAAGGATTATTTACAACAAACCCCACTGTTGTCAACAGTGGGGGAATACATTTTATTAAGTAATTTTCTTTAAAAATTTACTTATAACTAGGAATGAGGAAAAAAAGTATTTAAGTAAATACAAATCCTAACACTAACTAATAATGAGCTGGATGAAAAATAGTACACTAATAAACATAGCAGCAAAGAAAAAGAAGCGATATCAAAAAAGATCACAGGAATTCTATACTACTAGTATGAATGGATGTTCTCTCCACAACATATAATAGAACCACACCTTAGGGAAGACTGAATTATTTCCCTCTCCAGGAAATTCAAGAGGAATAAGATTAAGTCTTGGAGTTCTCCACACAAAAATTTAACCGAACTGCAATGAAGTTTAAAAAGATAACATTTGGAAATGAAGTCACCATAAATTTCCAACGCTTAAGTTGTTAACGATTTGAAAAATAACTTGTAAGATCAACCGTTCCAGTTGATAATTATGTTTGAAATTGAAAACATTGAAGTGTGGATGATGAAAAGATTAAAAACAGAGTCAGTCTCACCAACTGATTCTACTTCTGTAAAAAGAAAATCAAATGATGATTTATAGATCAAAAACCAGAAGGTTTTAAAATTCTCGAGCTAAGAAAGTTCAAACTATGATCATATTCCACAAAGCAATGAAAACATCCAAAAATAGAGTACAAGGATTATGGATAGAGGGAAGAAGAACTCCCCTAGCATATATCTACTTCCAGGCTCCTTCGTCTCTTCCTCTGCTCATATGTTTCTCCCGGGAGTCTATGCTCTTGAAAAAGTGTGATCGTGGAAAGAGAATGAGCCTCTCTGGATCTTCTCTCCAATGGTGTGTTTATGGAATGAATGAGCATCTTGATATACTCTTGGATGGATGTGATCATGGAATGAATGAGCATCCTCAGAATTCTCTCGTTTCTTTGCTTTATATAATAATTGTCACTTCCTGCTCGTCACCGCATCATTCCACTGACTTTATGTTTCCTTCACGTGTGCACCGCACACGTGCATTTTTTGTGCAATGCACGTCTCTATATCTTTTCCCATGTAACTAACCCTTGGTGAGTTAGTTAAGTGATCCTGGTCATGTTTCTGACTCTTGCATGAACCTGCATAATACAAAGCAAACAGAATAATTAAAACACGAAAGAAAGTTATTTAAAAGATTAAAGTTGTTATTATAAATAAAAAGTACGTTTCTTATAATAAAGTCAACTAATAAATAATTAATTTGATAAATTTTGTTTACTTAATTAAATATTATTATTAAAATTATTAATTTATTAGTATATCTTTAATTAAATAAAATTATTAAGTCTTAAATTTATTAATAAATTATTTAATTAGTGTATATATTTTTAATAAATAGTTAGTATAACATTATTAAACTCTAAAATTATATTAATATCAATTACATTATTAATCTAATTATTTTATTTATTCTGTTGAAATTAAATTATAATTAAAGTTTTATATTAAATATATTAATTAATATGAATAATTAATTTTATTTATAAATTATTATTGTTTATATTATAATTGTATAAATTCTTATAAGTTTTCTTATATTTTATTTTTTAACTTATCTATTTATTAATATTATAATAGTTTTATATTATAATAATCTTATATTATATTATATTATATTTTTTAATTTTTTAATTTTTTATTTTATCCCCAATCTGGCGCACAGAGGGGGGTCTTCAGTTCTTTCTCCAGGAAGGAAAAGGAACGGCTCCTCTTCCTCCTGAAGAACCGGCGGGTCTGCGGCTTGGCCTCACTCCAACACACTAGTAGTGTGCTTCTCCTCTTCAGCAGATCCTTGGTGGTGCAATGGCTTCTGGAAATAGGTCTGCTACGAGGGCTTCCCCATCCACGGTGCTGGGTTTATTTGGTTTCAGTGACGGCAGCATACTCTCCCTTCAAGGTTTCTCCTCCCTCGTAGTGACTTCAGGTGGCGACAGGTCAGCTTGGGATCGTCCTCGGCTCGCTGATGCGGCGACATAGGGTCCCCTTCTCCGGCGGTGTGAACAGAACTCTTTCGCAGCTCTTTCATGGCAGCATTTCGATTTACCTTCACCTTTGCAAAAATAGCTGAAGGAGATTTCCTCATCCAAGAATACCAGCGGCATGGCTCCGGTTGGCTTTGAATTTGGGTTGGTCTAAAGAAGCAGTAACGGTGACAGTGAAGAACAGGTAGCACAGTTTGGTGAGAACAGTTGAATGGTAAACGGTGCCACAGCTGGAAACGATAACATGGGGAAGCATTGAGATAGCTTGGAACCGGTGAGACCACTTTGAACGGGTTAGACCGTGAGGGAGAGAACTGGTAATAGGAGAGGTCACGGTGGTCGGAGATTGGGAAACTGTGTGAGGGCGTTACGGTGGCACCGGTTTACATGAAACTGTGAGGAGTTGGAACCATGAAGAGGATACCCTCGTAAGGGATGTGGTTCCAGAAGGTTGATACGGAGGCACCGCACAAGAGAAAATTGGTGTCACGACACGACCAAACAAATAGAAGAGTAAAATAAAATAAAACATAAATAAAATCTAAACAAGATAATTAGTTAAAACTAAAAAATAATTAAAACAATTGAAAATTTAATTACATCATATAACTAAATAAACTTATAAAACCATTTAAACATGAGTTAAAATATTATTAACTTCAATTTATAAAACATAAATTTTTACTAAACTAAAAATAAAATTATTTTGAAACTACATTATTAAAAGTTAAAATAACATTTAAGCATTTATAAAAAAAGTTAAATTTTTTATAATAGTTATTTTATCAAATTAAATTATTTAAAGTAGAAATATAATTATTCTGTTATTAAACAATTATGTTATTTAATGAAATTAAATTATAGAGATTTAATAAATGTAGTTTGTTTAAAATATTAAATTTATTAATGTCGAACTGTTAAAAGACGACTAAAATTTAAATTATAATACTTTTAATTAATTAATATTTAGTACAAGAAATGCTTAATTTAAACTACATTATTTATATACAAAAGCAGAATTAAGTAATTAGCTAATTAATGTTAATTCATTAAAAATGCTGAAAAAAAACACCAAACGAAATAAAATGTCAATAGACTATAAAATTAAAGTAAGATACAAATTAACTATTTAAAGACTTAAAATACAATTTTAATTATAGAAATTGAATAAATAATAAATTTAATAATAAAAATACAAAGGTTCCAAAATTAAGCAAAAAATGTAATAATAATTAAATAAATCATTAGAAATTAATTAAAAAGATGTGGAAAACTATGTAAAAATAAGGCCACATCAGTATTACTTGATTCGACCACCAGAATAGATATCTTAAACATATTATTAACTTACAAAAAAACGATAATAATATTTATAATTCAATATATGACCATTTTATAATATATCATTACTCATTTCTTAATAATATTTTATTATTTTCCTCATTTCTTAAAATAACACGCTTTTTTATAGTATGTATTGACTTGTAATTTTTACTATTACATTGACAATGATTACTGTAAAATCTTATATTTTCTATGTATTATCATTAAATATGATGTTGATTTTTTTAAGACTAGGCATTAAGGTGGTGTGTGATTCTTAGACCCAGTGTGCTCAGAATAAAGGTTTCAAATATATTAAATATATTAAATATCACCCACAAATATTTTTTCTAAAAAAGTGAAACAATGTGTAAATGGATGTCTTTATCTGAAATATAAGGGCATCATTGAGTTCTGAATGGCAGTTTCATCCTATTTGCAACTTAAAATTAGTCGGTGTGGGTTATTTATAGAAAGGCTTCTGCAGGCGTAAAATAAGTGGAATAATTTAATAATTATTATTTTGTTACAACAACCTAGTTTTCTTTTTAAATAAACGTTTCTAAAAAATTCATTGGGTTAGCCACATATGTAGTGACCCATCCCCTGATAGCCTAGATCCAGTGTCTCCAACTAAATATATTGTCATGATTAGAAGGAATCAATCCCTGAATGACCTCTCAGTTTCATAGTATTCACAAACTAGATACATAAACTAGTATTGCATTACAAATGGATACACTAATTACAACATATTTTTTTCCACTATGCAAATAAATATCCTGAGGATAACTATAATCTATCTAGTATATTCTTTCATTTCATTCATTGTATTCTTATTAGATTCCAATGGAAAGAAACATAATAAGGGTGAGCTCAAATTCTTAGAAATGGAAAAATATAGAGCGGTAGAAATAATGAATCAATGAGAATAGTCGATATGGAAAGGTCAATAACTAAACCCACATTCCATGTAATCAATAAAACAAATATAATTTTGTAATCAATATGTAAAGGTAATAAGTGGAAACACATGTCATTTAAATAACTAGATGAGGTAAAAAATTTGAAAAGGTAAGAAACTAAAACACATGCCATTAATAAATAAACTAAAATGAAATGTCTCCATAGATTTTTCAATGGAAATTTTCATGGATGAATAATAACATAAAATACGATGACATAAATTATTTCTATGTTAATATCTTGTTTAAGGAACTTAAGTACTTATTACTGTCAAGATCTATCCTCTGGATAGTTTAAAACTATAGATCAATCCTCTGTTTAATTTATTCAACTGGTTTATCTCATGAGAACCTATCAATGCATTGAGGATATATATAATGTTTTGTCCCCACCCATCAGTGTATGTCTAAGTAATTCCACATATTGAATAACCATAATAAATAGTATGCATTTTCAAATACCAGTATTGGATGAGAAATACAGATTTATTAAGTAACTATCAAAGTAAACACAGTATGAAAATGGGAAATAGTTTTGAAAAAACTAATATCTATTGAATGATATTGTGAATATTCAATAAAATTTCCAATGAAAATTTATTAAAATTAAGTGATTGTTTCTAGTGAAATTAACAATCAAAAAATGAAGTGAGATTAAGAAAATTTGAGGAGAATAATCTTATAACATTCCAATGTGTCTCATACCACTGTGAAACATTTACATCATAATCACCAGAAAGGTATGACATTAAATTAATCTTATAATATCATGATATTAATTTGATTCATAATATAATTTATCGAAATGGGAAGTAGATAAACAACACAAAACATGTAACTAGTGGAAACAACATTAATCTCACAAATATAAAAAGTGAGATTGAAGTCTCTTACCAATGTGGTAAAAAATGAATTGGAAACCCCAAAGGAATTAAATAATACTTTTAAATAACATAACTATAATAGGGATCATTATATTATATTTCAATATGTAAATAAGTACACCATATATGAGAAATTATGTGTACAATAATTAAATAAGCCTCATGTAATGAAAATGAGACAAGAATCGCTTACCTTGTGTTTTGTTTTGGGTGAACATCCTTTAACATCATATATTAAAAAATTATGATAACCTTATACATGTTTCAGAACCTTCCACATGTTTTTAATTTCTTTTATTTCACTAATTAACATGTTGTGTATAACTACATAAACAATTATGTTTACATTAGGTGTTTTTAGACCAAATTCAGTTTCTGTGTCAAATCAACTATTATTGGTCAACATTTGTCAAAGGTATCATTATATAAAATCTAAATAATAATTACCATTAAATAATTATCATATTTTTACATCAATTATAATTTTAAAATCTATCATTAAATATGGTTATGAAAAATTAATCAATGTTACAACCATGGAGACAATAAGTCATACGTTCGCATGAGTAACATTCACATTTTTAAATGATCATTGTGGATAGAAGGTAAGTAACTAAAATCATTATAGAATGATAATTATATAATAAATACCATATTATTTAATTACATATAGTTATATATATAATTATTTGGTGTAAACACAGTCACATCATGTCGAGGAAGTCCACAAGTCCACAAACGACGTTGTCTCTTTTAAAGTGTATGAAAGGGTAATACAAAAAATGATACATAAATATATATATAGAGAGACATAGAAAGGTAATTTTTTCATTAATATAATATAGATAATGTTTATGTATAATATTTTTAATTATAACCATCATTTATACATTCCATGTATCGTGTGAACGAATCACGTTGCTTTGAGGGGGTGGTAGTCTACACTTCCTCAAATGATGTTATCATATTATAATAAATTGGAAAGTAATAAATTTATATATTATAAAAGGTTTAAAGAATTATAAATACACAATAAATATCATATATAACATATATAAACGTATTTTATATCATAATGACCACCATGAGTGGCGGTAATGGAGGAATGAACAAGCATCCTTTTGTGAGCCAGTTGTTCATCGTCCACAGAAACATTATGTTTGTTAACCATTAGATGGTGGTGTGTAGAAGTTGGTTAAAATATCAGAATAAAAATATTCTATTATGTTTAGGATACTATTTTTGTTATATAATAATAGAATAAAGATATTTTATGTGTTGGATAATGGAAATGAAACTACAGAGATTGAGAAAAGACATTACCTTTTAATCAGGTAACTTCTTTTAGATTGAATCAAAAGGATTTGTTGGAAGGGTTTATTCCCAAATGGATGCTTCTAGGTCAAGTATAGGAACTATGGGAGACATTTTGGGTAGGTATGCGATGAAATTAATAGGTCTTATAGGTGTGAGGAATGGGTAGGTGTGGTGGCATTTTATAGAGAAAGAAAAGTACTCACATGGTATTCATGAAATGATGTTTGGTGTGAAAATGTTATTACCAAATAAATGTAATAAAAAACCACACAAAAAAATTAATGCATGGTTCATCATATAAATATTTCCATAAAATCGGTGTTGGACTAGTGGCTAAGTCATTTGATCCCTTAAACATATGGTTTTAGTCAATTTTAAGCCTAATTACACCTTAATCATTGTAATTAATTTTAATCACATTCACTAAGACTTTTTAAAAAAAAATTAAGTTGACCTTATTAGTAAAAAAATATAATCTTGATCATAATTTTTTGTATTGTTTTTTCAAAATTCAAATAACAAAAACGGAAAAAATATGATTAATGTTAATCTCGTAGGCAGATTAAATGGCTTTAATTGAAAAATGTTCAAAATTTTGTTATGTTTTTATATTTAATTTGAAAGTTATATTGATTATAACGAACTAAATTATTTTCATATGTGTATAATTTATCCAATTTAACTTTAAAACGATTTTATAAAATAATTTATCATTAATAATTACTTAAACGAAAAGGCAGTTTTTAACTAAAACACGTTTTTTTTCACTAATCACTAAAGATGAATATTCTCTGAAAAATACCGAAAATTAATCCTCATATAATTTTGACAATATGAATTAAAAAATAATGTATATTTTATAAAATTAATTTCATAATTGTGTCAAATATAATATTTAAAATAGGTTCTCCCTTAAAAGGTTGTAAAAACACCATAATAAAAATATTGGTTTTTATGTGAAATATTTGGTTTGCTCTTATATTTTTATTACCAAATATTTTGGATGAATAAAAAATATAATTTATTTAATATTTAAAATATTTATTTCATTAATATCACTAAATAATTTTAATTAATTTAATCTATTATGGTAAAATAGCTTTGTGAGCATAAAAACAGTTCTCTATAAAAATATCCTTTTAATATTCAATTGGTTCTTATATTCATTTATAATTTATTTGTAACAAAAAATTTAGTTGTTGAAACCTTATATCTCATAAGTTAGTTTATTATATTCATAATGGATAGTTTATATCTTATTATATTAAATAATGATATTTTAATTACATATTGTTTCTTGATATGACTCGGTATTGCGTATAGCTCAAGCCATCGAAGAAGGTCGCTTTTGCGTGTAAAACAAGCTGTTGAGGAAGGTATATATTTCATGTAATATAATCTAACTTGTTGTTTTGTTAATTAAAATATATATAGGATCTATTTTAAATATTATATATATTATAAAGTATCTGGATATTACCTTACGTTCTTGGTGTCGCGTGTCATACACCCTATCGAACACATGGTTCTTAATTTTTTTTTGGGAGAATCACATTCTCCCCACCTTATTTAAATTTAATCCATAAAATTTAAAATCTATCATGGTAATAGATTTTTATATAATTCCTATGTTCGAAATCCCACATCCTGAAAAGGGTTCATATGTCATCCTCTATATAATAGAGAATTGAAAGTACAAAGGTCGCATGGAATACCATGGAACTAGGTAACTACGTTGGAAAACATCAATTCAAATTAGAGATAAATACTTATAGGAAAATCATAAATATTTACAGGGAGTCAATGAGATCATAAATAACAATTAGGTGAATGATAAATGGAATTTTTAGGGTCTCAAAACCATAAATCTATGATGTCTTTGAATGCCATTGGTTCAACAGTAATTTAGGTACTATGAAAAAAAATATTTCTATGTCATTTTATTAGTGTTGGGTAATCCTTTTACTGACCTAGAATATAATGAAATACTATTAAATGATAGGTTTCAATCTCATATGAACAATCCTATCTTTTGGTTGTTCTTCGATCAAATTATAATTCATCCCATTACTCACAAAAATTAACTAGCAAAAATTAATTTTTTTTCCTAAAGCACTAAAAGAAACATTTAAATAATCGTAAGGCCTATAAAAGAGTGACAGGTCTTACTATTTCTCTTTCACTATCTCCAAAAATAAATATTGTTAATATATTCATTTATAATCATCAGAAGTGTTACTATTGGTTCATTAGTAATATTTATTCCTTAAACTTTTTAACTAAAAACAATGAAAAATTAACAAGAATATTGCATAGATCTATGGTTGGAATGAAACCCTTGTCGTACTTCAGTCATTGGTTCAATACCTACAGTCTTTCAGGATTTGATCGGCTGTCACCCAGATTATAGGTTGTCCTTTTCTACGCCCATATTAATATAATTTCAAATATATATGATAAAAATCCATGAAAACTAGTTAATCACTAAATATCATTTTATTAAGGTTTTTAATACAACCTCAATACATAAATAATTCATCCACTTATTTCTTTATACATCCTTCATTGGTCTAGGGTTCATTTATAATATAATTAGGTGCATTTCTAAATCATGACACCTTATCTTCAATATAAAACTCCTTATGATTAACCATGATTATTATTTTTAAAAATCTTTTAGAATTATTCATAATTTTTGTAAAGAAAACATGTATTATCCTAACCATATCCATCAAGAGTGTCGAACTAGATGCATAGTAAGGGCCATTGTCATATACTAGGTTACCTCAATTCAAGATCCGAATACCTTGTCACAGTTGTTGCTCTAAGGTATATCTATGCCAAAAAAACATCCACTTGTAGTATTCATATAGGGTTGTATTTTTATGAGGTCCCACATAATCTATAATTTAATAAAATTAAATGGTTTTCATCTATAATTCTTCAAATTCTACCTTAAGGTTATATTTTCTAATATATGTTCTCATAAATCTAGTCACCAAGGATTCTACAAAAAACATCCTCTAATACCAACTATATAATCCCAACCCCAGCTATCCCAATGATGGTGTCTACTACTAAATACATTTTAATGATTATAAGGAATCTCACCCTCAAGTACTAATTAGTTTATTATTACTAGTAAATAAGACAAAAAAATGAGTATTTCATTAAAAATGGATACACTAATTAAAAAATGTTTTTTTCTTATAAAAAAATAAAAATCTTTAGGATAAATCTAATCAATATATAATATTCTATCATTTCTATCATAGTACAAATCATTGATTCCTATGGAACAAATAATATGGGTGAGCTCACATTCTTAGTAAGGGGGAATATAGAGTCGAAGCCGTAATAAATCTATAAGAATAATTAACATGGAAAGTTAAATAACTGAACTCATATACCATGTAATAAATAAAAAAATTGAAGTACATAAGAAATATGGAAAGGTAACAACTGGAAACAAATTCCATTCAAATAACTATATAAGGAAAATCAAATATGGCAAGGTAAGAAACTAAAAAACATGCCATTAATCAATGAATTGGAATGAAATGTATCCATATATATACCGATGGAAATTATCTTGGATGAATAATAATTGATGATACTATGAGGGAAATTATTTATCAATGTATTTCATGTCTAAGGCACATGAGGACCTATTACAATCAAGATCTATCCTCTAGATAGTTTAAAACTACGGATTTATCCTCCATTTAATTTACAAAATTGGTTTACCTCATGAGAACATAACGATGCATGGAGAAGATAAATAAATTCCAGGCTCCACCCATCACTACTTTTCCAAATAATTCAAAATATTGAATAACCAAAATAAATTATATTCCTTTTCAAGTTCCTTTATTGGATGATAAATACAGATTTATCAAATAACTGTCAAAGTAAAAACCATATTAAAAATGGAATATGATTTTTGAAATACTAATATACATTTATTTAGAATGTGGATAATAAAGTAAATTTTCAATGACAATTTATTATAATAAAGTGATTATTTCAAGGGAAATTAACAATCACAAAAGGAGGTGATATTAAGAATAGTTGAGGAGAATAATCTTTGAACATTTCAATATGTCACATACCACATCAAAAAATTTAAATCAAAACCACTTGAAAGGTATTACATTAAATTAATCTTATAATATCATTATAATAAGTGGATTCAGGATATAATGTATCAAAATGGGAAATAGATACACCACACAAAAGATATAAGTAGTGAACATGACATTTATCTCACAAAAATAAAATGTTTGATGGAAGTCACTTACCAATGTGGTAACATATGAATTAGAATACCCAATGGTATTAAATAAAACATTGAAATACTCTAAATATAATAGGTCCTAGTATATTATATGTGAATTTGGAAATAATTACACCGTATATATGAAATCACATTTACAATAATTAAGTATTACTCACATAATGAAAATGAGGCAAGAATCCCTTACCAGGTGTTTCTTTTCGAGTGAACGTACTTTAAAATAATATATAATAAACATATATTATTTTTTTAATTTTTTAGAACCTTTTTAATGTTCATAATATATTTTATTTCACTTATTACCATGTTGAGTACAACTATATAAACAATTATGTTTACATCGGGTGTTTTTTAAACAAATTCCGTTTATCTGTGAAAACAACTACTATTGGTCAACATTGGTCTAAGGGGTCAATATAGAACATATATAGAATAATAAAAAATAAAAAATTATAAAATTTTTACATCAATTTTACATTTATAATCAATCATTATATATGATAATGAAAAACAAATCAATGTTACAATCATGAAGATGGTAGGTCGTACATACACATGAGTAACATTCCCATTTTCAAATGATCGTTGTGGAGAGAATTTAAGTAAGTAAAATATTTATAAAATTATTATTATATAATAAATAAAATATTATTTAATCACATATAATTATATATTTAATTAGGTGATGTAAAAAAGAATCCCATCATGTCGAGCAGGCGGTAATCCACACATCCACAAACGATGTTATCTCTTTTAATGTGTGTAAAGAGGTAATAAAAAAATGTTATATATATATACACGTAATTTTTCCATGTATATCATATATTTTTTTTTATGTCCCATATTATTAATTATAACCATCATTTATAAATTCCATGTATCATGTGGATGAATCACATCGCCTTGAGGGGGAGGTAGTCCACACTTCCTCAAACAATGTTATCGTATTAATGTAAGATGGAATGTACTAAATGTATGTATTATAAACGGTTTAAATATGAATAAAGACACAATAAATATCATATATACCATATATAAACAATTTTTACATCATAATGGACACTATGAGAGGCTGTAATGGAAGAATGATCAATCATTGTTTCGTGAGGCAATAGTTCACAATAAACATAAACATTATGTTCGTTACCCATTAGATGGTGGTGTGTGTAAGTGTAGGTTAACATTATAGAATAAAACCCTCCTAGTATATTTAGGATACTTTGTTTGTCATACAAGAACAAAATAATGGGATTTTTAGGGTTGGATAATGGAAATTAAACTACATAGATTAAGAAAAGACATTACCTTTTAATTGGATAACTTCTTTTGGTTTGAACCAAAAGGCGTTTTTGGAAGGGTTTCTACCCAAATTGATGACTATAGGTATAGTATATGAATTATGGGAGATTATGGGCATGTATTAGTAGAATATATGTTTTTTGAGATGTTTTAAAATGGGAAGAGGTGGTGGGCTTATATAGGGAAGGAAAATGACTCACATGGTATTCTTGAAAAGAAGTTAACAATGCATAGGTTCTTCCCTAATAAAAGTCATAAAAACCCACCAAAACTCATGAATGGAAGGTTCATGGACGAAATATGTACATAAAATGGGTTTTGGACAAGTTCCTAGGTCATTTGGTCCCTTAAACATAAGGTTTTAGTACTTTTTAAAGCATAATTGCACCTTAATCATTGTAATTAATTTTAATCACTTTCACTAATCATTTTTGTAAAAAATTTAGTTTAACTTATTAGAAAATAGTTATAATCATTATTAAAATGTTTTATGTTAGATTTTAAAAATTCAAACCCCAAAAGAAGAAAAATTATGATTAATGCTAATCTCTTAGACAGAATAACTGGTTTTAGTATAAAATTGATCAAAAGGTTGTTATGTTTTTATTTTAAATTTTAAATTTATATTTATTATAATGATATAAATTATTTTAATAGATGTATAATTGATCCAATTTTACTTTAAAACAAATTAATAATATAATTTAGTAATAATTATTATTTAAATGAATAAAAAATATTTAACTAAAACACAATATTTTTCAATATTCACTAAATAATTATGTTTCTCCGAAAAATACCAAGAACTCATCATAAGCTATTTTTTAAATTTTAAATTCAAAAATTAAGTTTATTTTTTCAAATTATATTCCTAAAAGTTTCAAAATTAATATTTAATATAGGATCTCCATTAAAAAGTGGTAAAAATACATTAATAAAATATTGGTTTTTATGTGAAATATTGAGTTTACTCTTATCATTTTCTTATCAAATATATTGGATAAATATAAAAAATAATTTATTGAATATATGTAACATAAATATTACATTAATAACACTCACTAATTGTAATTAAATTAATAAATTAGGGTAAAATAGATTTGTGACCATAAAAATAGTTCATTATAAAAATATGCATTTAATATTCAATTGGTTCTTATATTCATTTCGAATTTGTTTTTAACCAAAAATTTAGTTGTCTAAACCACATATTTTCATAATTTAGTCAATACTATTAATAATAGATAGTTTATATCTTATTATATTAAATAATAATTTTTTAATTACAGATTGTTTCTCGGTAAGACTCGGTATTGCGTATAGCAAAAGACATCAAAGAAGGTCACTTTTGTGTGTACTGAAAGCTATAGAGGAAGATCTCTCTTCCATGTAATGAAATCAAAATCAGTGTTGGGTGCATTGAAATATATGTAAGATCTATTTTAGGTAGTAAATATATTATAAAGTATCGAGATATTGCCTTATGTGCTTGGTTTCGGGTGTCATACATGTTGTTGAACACAAGGTTCTTACTTAGTTTTTTTGGGAATCACTACATAAACATGAGAATTTGATGACTTCCATCGGACCATCCAAGGATACCCCATTAAAGGATGATGATGGATTTGAAATTTAAATATAGACTTTCCTTGGATTCGACAGATCATTCTAATGATAATGAAAACACATTCTTCTTGATTAGTGATCAAACTAAATCAATATAGGTTGTGTGTTTTATTTGTATTTCTTCCCTATTCTTGACTCATTTGATGAAAATGGTCCAATAAACAAAAATATTGATCTATAGTTCAATTTTTTTGGGGCATAGTTTTATTATGGGGTTATTTTAGAGAATAACGTTGAATTTATTTGTTGATTATCTTATGGAAACAAATCAAGAAATACATGAACATCGATCGAGTTTCATTACTCTATTTTGTTCATATTCTATTCTCCCCCAATTCATCATTTTTCTTTGGTGTTATTCATTTGGAAAATAACTGGACACATCTCGATCAATCGATCATTGTGCACCCATTTCATGGAACAATGATCTGATATCATAGATTTTGGATTGGCACGACATGATAGAGGAACGACAATGGGGATAGAGCCATTATAATGATGGGTGATTCTTTATTTCTTGTTCTTTAACATGCTTATGTACATTAAAAATAACATCAATCACATTCATTTTGCTGTAAAATCTGGTGATGGAACATATTAATTCATTTATTTCTTGGAAAACAAGGTTTATATTGAATTTCAAGGCATGTTGGTTGACATATCAATTGTTGGAGGTTCATACATGGTGTGTGGATGATGATTTGGGATTTATATAAAATCTCATTGAACACTACATGTAATCAGGAATTATATAGTGTGTGGGCCCCTGAGTAGAGAGTAATATTTTAGTTAGGATAAAGGTATCACAAGGCATGTTTATCATTCAAATGGTGTGTGTTCCCTCACTAGATACTCTTCATGTTCTTGTGAAGTACATGAATAAGGGACAGTTCACTAGTTGATTTCACGACATGTAATCCCCCATGTAAACATTGGTTATATTGAGTACATGGGATATGTTGTGTACTGATACATGATCAAAGCCATGAACTGATAGATAGATATGGGTATGTGGGATAAAGAAATGTACTGGAACACAGGTAGAGTACATGGGTTTCTTACATGATGTGAACAACTATAAGGACATAGTTTTATGACATTGTCTGTTTACACAAGCAGGACATGGGCACAAGGGACATGACATGTACCCCATCTACATTCCTTGAACTCCCTTCAAGAGTGTTAGAGGTGATTTTTCATATTTTGGACTTTTATAGGTTTACTGTGTTCCATTATTAATTTCCCTTGAGGTTAAAGTGTGGTATTACATCCACATCACTAGGTTGTAAACCCCTCTAGAGGTCGAGTATTAGATAGAATTGTGGTGACCCTCCATGAGACTGGAGTGTGATCCTCTATCATCCCTAGTTCCCCAACCAGATTTTGTGGAATTATCATGACCTCATAGAGTAGATTATTTAATTTACATATATTCGGCCACATCGGTATGGTTGGTGTAATATTTGACGTATGATCCCCTATGTAGCGGGTTGATACAAATTAGGTTTGTGGTGCCCCCCAGTGGTTCTGGGTGTGACCCCGTATTTGTGTGTCAATTTCTTCTTAGACTAATGTGTTCTCTTTGGGTAGGGTCTAATGTGATATACCTCTTTGTTGAGTGTCTTAGATGACAGTGTGTCTCATGGAGTGATTTCTCTCGGAATGAGTGTTTCATCCAGAAAAATCTTATGCCTTATATTTTGTTAAGACCGCTTGACGGTGTGGTGTATTTCCTAGGTAAATCTATGTTTTTTATGTTATACATTGAATGTTATTTTTTTATATCTGACTAAACTTGGTGATTCATGGTTATCTTTTCTGTGGTGTCCTACGTGTTATTTCTATGCTCAACCTGGTATAGGCCTTTCCAGCACACGTCGTGCCATTTGCATATGATGACCTTTTTTATGGTGTTCTAGGGGGAGATGGATTGGGTGGAGTATATGTGGATTTTCATAGATTTAGGTGTTTAACGATAATATAATTTTTACTTAGTCCTCACCCTTTTAGCTGGTTGGAATCATTACAAATTTGGTTGGAGTTTTTTCCCCTTTTCTATTTTTAGTTCAATACTGTCATATTCTGTTGTGGGATCTTAGATGCATGCATGCATTATTTCATTTGTTTAAATTTCAGCATTGTGTGGTCTTGGATATGTGTGTGTGTACAGGTAATTCAGGATAATGCCTCCAATTTGTAGGATATGACTACTTGGTACTGGTCATCATCCATTAGACTATTGGAGGAAAGCTTGGGGTAGTCATGGTTCATACTTTAGTAGGTAATTTTTTGATAGAGTTTTATCAAAAGTGGTTAGTTCTACAATACGACTAGGAGTCGGTGAGATTAGTTTGGGGAAGCAGGGATTTGTGTTATGAGTTTGGATTTTAGACAAAGGATTCTAGTGTTTGTGTGGTGGCTAACATATTCATATACAAGGACTCTGATCACCTTCCTTCCAACTCAGTACATTTAAACATTTAGTTCTGGGGAAAAATTTTGGTACATGCATCATATTTGAATTGGGAGTGATTTCTATTTCCATCATGATTCATCTCCCTAGATATACTCTTTTTATCATGGTACATGTTGTTTTATCCTAGGATACCTCAACAGATACAACCATATAGGATTCCAATGCATGATCAAGAGGATGATCTGGTTCATGACGAGGCATCAGTAGAGAGATTATACCATAGATAACACCTCCGGGTGATTTATCGGCTATACAACAACCTTTCACGCAATAGCTCGCACCAGTACTACTAACCGAGAATATATTCATGCTAAGTTCATTACATGATTTTCTTAGGCAGTGGCCTCCCAGGATTCAGGGTTAGTCAGACCCCTAGTTGGCTACGGAAGGATAGAGGTACTCACTCACGTTTTCTGCCTCATGAGGACACCATTTAATAAGATGTAATTCTTTTCATTGGGTCTTCGTTAGGGCTCTTCAAGGTGATGGTGGTTCATTGTGACTCCGTAAGGACATGAAAAAGCTCTCTGCAAGTCGAACTTTGAGAATCTCTTTAGAGGGTTGTTATATCTATCCACATTTCAATTGTTATTCATACATGATATTTTGAATTTTCCGCTAATAAGCATATTCATGTAGGAGTATTCAACGAGGTTTACTAATCTGACATGTTACTCATCAGATATATTATAGAACCAGCTCTTTAGTGCTCGTACCTTAGATCATGTCTTGTGCTAGAACATCAGTGTGTTAATGGTATATCTTATAATTTCCACCAATTATGGAGTGCATTATGGAGCCCTATTGGTATAATGTCTTCTAGCATAAAAGACAATAGTAGTGGGATCTAGTAGTGGGAACCCTATAGATGAGACCTTTGTTGATGTTAGAAGATGGTAGACCCAGGGATCCAAGTGGTTTATACACTTTAGGAGGCAATCCCATGACTCAGGGTTAGTAGTGCATGGCTCTCTAGGTGTATTGAATCAGCCAAGGGACAAGTGGTGTTTCACTTACAATGGTTTGGGAAATCTGGCATGAGATTTCTCGACCCATCGTATTGTTGATCGGGTGATGTTAGAGGGACCACCTAGATTGAGGTAGAGGTATGATAAGAGTGGTATGTAGGATGAATGATGTGTAAGAGGGGTCAAATGGGAAATATGAGGTGGTCATTTTTTCGATCTATTACCAACCCCACACCTAAGTGGTCCACGCCAGGCTCAGGGAGCTAGTGGGTAGGGATAAGGCTAGCTATAAGCAATGTAGGCCTATGACCCTGATCCTCCATGGATGATAAGAGGTATGATCTATGCCTTTGCTAATTTAGTTATAGAATTGATAGAAATAGGTTCTGGTGATTCATCCATTTCCACTTATCTTGTTCTTTTCAAAGATATTTTGGTTGATCTTTTGACTCGACCCTTATAGTTGGAGACATCGACGAGAAGTGACTCAATCATTTTTCACATGTGTTGATAGTGCGAAATGATGCTTGGAGGAGAACGTTTGTTATGGGATCTATTTTTTCTAAAATGAGGACATAAAAATTCATCTTAGGTATGAAATGTATATATATATTTCATACCAAAATTAATTGTTTTTGGTGAATGATGTGTTGTGTTTGTAGTGATAGAATGGGGTTTTCCTTTTGGGTTAAAAGGAAAACTTGGAAGAGTAATGGAGAGCGTAGGCATTGGAGAGTACCACTGATTTCTCACAAGTTATATAGAATGACATTCTGGGTAGTGTATTCTTTGGTTTATTAGTTTCCGACTATGGTGGTAGAGTATGAGGATGCCTTTCCTGAGGATATACCACGTTTACCTCCCAACTGAGTTTAACACCCCAATGTTTTTTATGAAATATTTTCTTTAAATAATTATGATTCATCAGTTGCTTGTGTTGCATGAAATCGAGATTTTAAATGAATTATTAGATGCCCATATTATAAATTACCATTATATCATATCCATTAGGTTAGTGGGAATAATTATAACTAACTTATGAAAATGCATTGTGAATTCTTTGGTTATCAATTATTTATGAAAAAAATATAAACTAGATATTTGTATTTTTTAGTGATTTACTTTTGGAGATGAAATTAATGAGATATATATATATATATGTGTTATATACATGATAACATATTTTTAATATTCATCCAATGCAAATTTTATTCATAGGCTATGCATAAAAGCCGATTTGATGTATAAAAACCAATTTTTTAAAATGTTTACTTTTAATTATTTGAATGGAGAACCCATTTGAAATTATTATATTGACATATTAATAATTTTTATATGAAAAAATAGAAATTTTAATTTGAATCAAATTATAAAAATTTACTTTTGGTGAATTTCTGAAATTTGTCTGATAACTTTCATGTTTGGATGAACTACAAAAATACGATAAATTTTAATTGAAAAAACATTTTTCATTAAATAAATTTATATGGTTAAATTATATTATTGAATAGATTAAAACTATAAATAGAATATATTTTTACCATTTAATATAATTTAGGTCATTGGAATTAATTTTACATTAAATTAATATGTAAAAATATTTCAATCTATTGCAATGTTTTATCTTTAAAAAAACCTTTCCCTCATTCTGATAATTTGATTGATTTTAAATTAATTATTAAAACTCTTATCCATTTAATTTTTAAAAATATACTCCATATTAAGAATCATTTGTTCTAAATTATCTTAATAATATTCTTTTGCATTTGGGCATTATGAATATTAACTCTATGATTATTTTTATTATTATGGTTAAAGGTAACTTTTGTAATTAAAGGTAAAAATTATATCATATAATTACCTTTACACCTATAAAAATTCTTTTGGTTAGAAAAATTAGACACTTATAATCTATTTATTGAAATGTAATCACTTTATTTCCACTTACCTATGAATATGACATGAATGTAATAAAAACTAATGACTGTGACAAAATTTCGTAATCTCATTTTAATAAGTATGTTAATTCTAATGTATGGATAACTATGAGATAATATCGACTATAGATAGTCTCTATAAATCTAAATTAATTACCTACCTCATATGAATTTATTTATAATTTTTATTGAATAAATAATTTCCATTAATGATGACACAATAGTGGTGTAAAGATTATTTTATTAATAGAATTATCAAATAAATGGGTTTAAAAATATTAAAAGAAATATAATAGGAACTAATTAATTTTATATATGAATTTTATAGTTTAATATGAAATTTTAGGTGTATATTGGTTTATTTTAAATTTATATTTTGTTTGTTTTTTTATAAATTTCAATTAAATGAATAGTGTCAAAATTGACACTCTTGATATTTTATGAAATTAACTTTTTACTAAAAAATATAAAAATAAAAAAAATATTTATAAATTAAACATTTATATTTATAAGATATAAAATGTCATTTAATTTCCATTTATGGTCAACTAATACAATAAAAGTAAATAATTATAACCATTAAATTTTTAGATTGTTATTACCATAATTAAAATTAAAGAGAATGAAAAGGTGTCAATTAAAAAGATATTGTTTAAATATACCAAATAAATTGTCCAAAATTTATTGAATGATGATATTACAATGATATCTCATATAATATAAAAAATTGGGACATTTTGGAGGATTTTTCAAAAGGATTTAATTTTTTTATAAATTATTATTTATGGAGTTTCCAAATGTGCCCCTCAACTCAATTATAAAAGGGCACCTCATCCCTCACCTATTAACTTCATTTTGAGCATTAAATCTCAGCCATACCATGAAATATTTCCTTATCAACTTCCAAATATTAATTCTAGATGTTCTGGTCATCTTCAATGACCAACTCAAGTAATATAAGAAGAGATTTAGAGGAAGAACATCGAGGAAGAGTTAATCCATTCTATCGATTCTTTCAAACATAATTCTTATACTACATACTCTTCATTAGTTTTTTTGTTTTAAAGTAATAGCATAAGTATCACTCATATATGATATTTTATTATAAACATGAAGCAGCCAAATTTTACCTTATATCCATCCAATGAAAAATTAAATCATCGCGCATGCGTACGTACGACTTATCATCCCCATGCCGTGATACAGTTTTTTTCACCACCACCATACATGGATGGGTATAATGATGGAAATAAAAACGATATATAATTATTATTACATGATAATAATTATTAGGTATCATAAACTATCCACTTAAATACTATTCAATAATTTTGGGAATGATAGCATTGCTCGTGCATATGTTCGACCTGCAATCTCCACGATGCGATGTGATTTATTCTACATGATATTCATTAAACCATGATCATGTACATGAATTAAATGAATAAATATGATATATATTATACCAATACCATTATTTAAATGATATAATTATAACATAAAAAAGAGGAATTAGAACGTATTTGACAAAACATGCATAAGAACATAAAGTAGTTAATACCCGAATAAAGAGTAACAATGAAATATTACTAACAAACGGATTAAAATATGTTCATAAATGTTATAATAAAAATGATTGTGATTATTTAATAAATCAGTACCACTATTTAAATTACTATATAGGAGGTCCAGATTCATATGTATAATATCAGACCTAAGGTAAGGGATAACTTTGAAATTCTTGTTTTTATCAGAGATTATTTATTCGTAAGTATTTCCTAGGGTATATTTACCATCCACGTCAATGTTTCCTAAATATTTATTTCAAAATATTATTTATATCCTTATATAATTTTCCAAATTCAATTTTAACCATTGGTGAATTTTTAATATATGGTAAGAATGGAATCTTTTGCCATTTTTCGTACAATGTACTTTTTGAATTTTCTGGAAAAGGTATGAGAAGAATGTTTTTTAATTTTACGCCATGAATGGATTTTAATGATTTCATAATTAATTATTTCCTTGAATATTCCCCTATAATATTATAGGGTTATTTTATATATAAAATTATTTCTTCTAAAACTATGTATCATTCAGAGAAAGGAAAAAAAATTGAAGGAGAAAGAATATTTTCATTTGGAATTAAGCTCAAGTGTTTTATTGAAATTATTTTCCATATAAGATGAAATAGGTTTGTGTTTATAAAACAATTATTACTTTTATCGGATTTTTTTTATGATGGAATTATTTTTATGAAATCTATTTTTTTATATACATTAGGTTATGATGGAATGATGTTTAATAAATCCACTTTTATTATTCCTTGGGTTATACTATGGTGAATGGTTTATGTTTTTTGGAACCCGTAAGAATGATTCCATAATGATATGGGTGGGACCTATATCTCCATCAAAATAATTATTTAAAGAATTATATCTTGAGATATATACATAACTTGAATGGAAAGTAAATTTGGATCAGTAATACAGTGCTGGAATGATGAGTGAACTCCATTTAGTAATGGAATTTTTCTACTATGATGGTCTCAGAAATGATCCTTGACTAATAGGAACGTATTTTCTACGCTTAAGTTTTTATGCCACTAAATTTCATGTCTTATGTTATGAATATTCAGATTAAATTTCACATTTATGATTTATCCCATGATATAATATTATGATATTTTATATGTTGGATCATATTTTCAAATGTTAGGTTCTTATGATTATGATGTGATTAATATTTCACTTATTTACCCTTACTGAGAATTTGAGATCACCCTTTCATATGTTTCTTTTTTCCACGTCATTTAAAATGTTATTAAGTTTGATATGTCAAATAGGATTCTTGTTATGAAGAAATAAGCAAGAGAAAATGTAGATGTTTTATGAACCCATTGTTTATGTTTCCCATTTTCTAAAGAAACTAAACATATACAGCCCTAGTGTGGTTTTTGTTGTGTTATGTAATAAATATTCTTCAATGTTGAATTAATTTCTATATGTAAATTATGGACCATTATAGTTGGTATTAGAGTAAAGGTTTAGAAAACCTTTTGGAACTAGGATGAGAAAACCATAGTAATATCCTTATGGATATGTCTAAGAATTGGTTGCAATCCTATCCCAGTGTTTAGAGATGTTCATGAATAACCTTGGATAAATACTAATGTTTCCAAAATTGAAATTTTATTCTTTAATTATGTGGTTTCCCATTATGATTAGTGTTTCTCACACTATGCTTCTTGGTTTTAATCAATTTATGTATCTTAAGGGAACCATGTTATTTCTAAATACTATGGGAAATGAAATGATTGTCCCCCCGAACAACCAAATGTTATGGGCACTGGAATGAAAAATCGTGCATCCATGATCCCAAAATATTCTCAATCTATGAATCATGGAGGTATTCTAAATGAGAAAAAGAGGGAGCAACATTTTGTTCAATCCTTTATGAAGTAGTTTCTACCTTCGTTCAGTGTGTATTCTGATCCATTAGTGGCTGAACAATGGATCAGTACCACTGAAAATATATTTTTAGTTCTAAAATGTTCAAGACTTGATAATTTCATCTTATTAGTATATCATTTTGAAGGTGAAGCTGATCAGTGATGAAATATTATCAAAAATATGAGGCAAAGATATTAAATTGAGTCCATGGAATGGGATGAGTTCTAGAACAAATTTTTCAACAGGTACATTCCTTTTATTCTTCGAAAAAATATAGAGAAGGAGTTACTTAAACTTAATAAAAAGGATGATGAATCTGTTGGTACCTATGAAGAAAATTTTACAGGACTTTCAAGGTATAGTTCTGGAATTATTATCCAACCTAATAGTAAATTTGATCGATTATTTAGTGGTTTAAAACCATTTCTTTGAAGGAATTAACCATTAGATACTTCAATAGCTTTGAGGAAGTTGTTTTATGTTCCCTTAAGGTTGAGATGAATATTTTAGTAACTCGTCAGTCATATGGGTTTGATATGAAGAGAAAAATGGAATTAAAGGGAAAATCTAAAGACCACACTAAAATGAATATTATTTTTCCCTTATGCTCAATGTCTAGAAATAAATATGTATGGAATTGTATTAAAGGGACTTGTAAATGTTTTAAGTGTGAAAAATAAGTTTATTGGGCATTTTAAAGCTGATGTGATGGGAAAACTATGTCTAATGATGTGAAAAAAGAAAAGGATACATAAAATGCACCTCCTACACATTATGATACATGTGCAAGAAAATGGGGAATTATGCAAATCAGTTACCTAATACAATGTTTATTGATGATAAGAAACATTAAAAAACTCTTGAGGCCAATGAAAAAGTAAATTCACATGAAATCACTATTGGCTATGTGGAGTGCGATAATGAAGTGGTGAAAGGTACACATACCATCCACTTTAATGTAGAAAATGTTTTATTTGACTCTGGATCCACCCACTCTGTTATTTTTGAAGAATTTTCTAAGGTGATCACTATATTAACTCAAAAATTATATGTTGAGTTAATTGTGACAAATCCTAATGGCACAACAGTCACATCAAAAGTTTATAATTCTTCCCTAGTTGAAGTTTATTGGAAAGTGCTTCCTACAAATCTTGTTATCATTTCTATAGTTTAATTTTATGTGATTATTGGCATGGATTGGATTTCTCTATATGGACCTCATAGTAATTACCAAGGATGGAATGTTAAATTTCATAATCCATATCAATCTATAATCATCTATCAATGAAATGATGAATATAACCTTCGAGTAGAAATTTTTTCCATCTTATGTGTCTTGTTTCCTATAAATGAAGCCTATTTATCTCAAATTATTTGGGAGGAAATCAAGATTAAGAATATACCAATTTTATTGTATTTTGATGATGTCATTCCAGATGAATTTCTTGGTCTTCCACAAAATCGTGAGTTTGATTTTTCAATTGAAATCATACCGGGTGCTATGCCTTTTTCAAATACACCTTATATAATGTCCCTAATTGAGTTATAGGAATTGAAGAAGGAACACCAAGAGAATATTGATAAGAGATTTATACAAATTAGTGTGTCACCTTGGGAATCACCTATTCTGTTTCTTAAGATGAAATATAGATCAATGAGAAAATTCACTGATTATATAGAACTTAACAAGATCACTATCAAGAAAAAGTATCCTCTTCCCCGCATTAATGAATTATTTTACCAAAAAAGTGGAGCTAAATACATTTACATGATTGATTTTCATTCAGGATATCATCAATTATTGGTCATAAAGGAGGATATACCAAATAAATCAATCCGTAAAAGGAATGGAATATATGAATTTATAGTTATTCCTTTTGTTCTTACTAATTCCCCCACTATCTTCTGGGATCTAATGAATATATTCTTTAGATACTTTCTTGGTTATTTTGTGGTAGTCTTTATAGATGAAATTATTTTCTATTAAAAGATCATGTAATAGCATGATGATACCAGTATAATTGTACAACAGGCCTTGAGAAAGGATAATCTTTATGAAAAATTTACCAAGTGTGAATTTTGGATTCAGGAAGTTTCATTTTTTGGTCATATAATATCAAGGGAAGGGAAATCTGTGGATCTAGAAAAACCAGATGTTATTGAAAGATGGTTGATACCAACAACAGTAATTGTAAAATGATGTTTTCTTGGTTTTTCAAGATATTTTCGATGTTTTGAGAAATATTTTTCCAGATTATCTAAAACACTCACCTACTTGACTCAGGATGGAGTTACGTTCTTTTGGGATGAGGAATGTGAAGAGAATTGCAAAGAGCTAAAAAGAAGGTTAGCTAGATCACCTATACTCACACATCCTTGTAGTAGAGATTGGTTCGTGATCTATAGTGATGCATCTATGAAAGGGTTGGGATGTTTTATCCTGAAAAATGATATGGTGATAGCTTATGACTCACTACAGTTTAAAATTCATGGGAAAAATTACACAACTCATGATTTGGAGTTAGCTACAATTATATTTTTATTAAACATATTGATGAATTATATTTATGGTGAAAGGTGGGATATTTATACTAATCATAAATGTTTAAATTATATTTTCACATAAAATGAGCGGAATATATTCCAAATAATATGGTTGTATTTGATTAAAGATTATGACTACTCAATACATTACAACCCTGGGAATGAGAACAATTTGGAAAATCCTTTGAGTTGCAAAGACCATGCTAGCTCATCCATGATTCGGATCGTGAAAGATTAAATATTTATGGATTTTTAAAGGATGGAACTATAATTTTTTTTAGAATGCGAGAAATATTATCTTTCTCAAAGGAATGATCAACCTTCTATACACATGAAGATTATGGAGGAAAAGAAGGAAGATGTAGAGTTACAAAAGAAGATAAGAAATGTTCCTCAATTCATCATTGATTGGGATTGAATAATAAGGTTCAGGAACCATGTTTTTATTCCTCCCATACAATAATTAAAGAAGGATCTATTGGATGAGGTTCATAGTTCATCATACTTTATTAATCCTAGATGAAAAAAGATATAAAGGGACTTAAAACATCTAATAGAGAATATTTTTATCATGATACCCCTAATAGTATATATGTAAAAGAAGTGGAATGAGTTCATGGAGTGATACTTTCAATTATATCTGATCAGGATCAGATGTTTACATCTATGTTCAGATGAAGTCTTCAACATGCTAGGGATACATAGTTATGTTTCATCACAGATTATAATCCTCAGACAGATGGTCAGTCTAAGAGGAAAACTAAAACTTTGGAAGACATGTTGAGATATTGCTCTATGGATTTGAAAGGTGGTTGGGATTAACACCTAACATTAGTGGAATTTTCTTACAATAATATATTTCACTTCAGTATTAGGATGGCTCCTTATGAATCCTTCTATGGAAAGAAGTTCAGAACTCCAACTTGATGGGATGAAGTTGGGGAAAGAAAGCTATTGGGACCTGATCTTATTGATGAAATTGTAGAAAAAGATCAGATCTATTGAACAACACATAAACTTAACTTAGAGTTGAAAAAAATATGTTGAAAACCAAATAAAATACATAGAGTTTGAAGTGGGTGATAATGTGTTTCTATTAATATCACCCTAGAAGAGTGTAATGAGATTAGGGAAAAAGGGAAAGTTGAGCCCTCAGTATATTGGTCCTTTGGAAATTATGGATCATGTTGGGAAGGTAGATTAGCGATTGGAACTTCCAACTAATATCTATCAAGTTCAAAATGTGTTCCATTTATCTCTCCTGATAAATTACATATTTGATCCTTGACATGTACTATGTTCAGAAGTCGTACTATTGGAGCAAGATATTTCTGATAAAGAACAACAGATAGAGATTCTGGATCATAGTGAAAATGTTCTACGAAAGAAGAACACTCACTTAGTTATTGTTTTATAGGTAACTTGAGGATATTATGGGGGAGAGGAATCCTCATATATTTGTTTCCAAGTTTTGAATTTTGAGGGTGAAATTCAGTTTTAGGGGGGTAAAATATAACACCCATATAATTTTTATGAAATATTTTCATTAAATAATTTTTATTCTTCAGTATCTTGCAATGAACGCAATCATTATTTTAAACTAACTCCAATAAACCCTTAGTATAAAATTAACAATATAGCTATTAGGATATTCAGAATAATTATAACTAACATATGATAATGTATTGTTAATTCTTTGGCTATCAATTATTTATGAAAATATAAATTAGATATTTTTATATTTGAGTGAATTACTTATGGTGATGAAATTAATGAGATATATATGTTTTATATACTTAATAAAATATTTTTAATATTCATCCAATAGATATTTTAGTCAAAGGCAATGAACAAAACCCTATTTGATGTATAAAAACCTATTTTTTTAAGTTTAATTTTACACATTTGAATGGAGAACCACATTTAAATTAATATTTTGGTAGATTAATAACTTTTATTTGAGAAAATAAATATTTTATTTTTAATAGGTATAAAAAAATTTACTTTTTATTAATTTCTAATATTTTTCTGCCAACATTCATGTTTTGATGAATAATAAAAAAACGCTAAATTTTAATTGAAAATAACTTTTTTCATTAAAATAATTTATATAGATAAATTATATTATTAAATGATTTCAAATTATAAATAGACTATATTTTTATCATTTAATATAATTCTGGTCATCGGAATTAAGTTTACATTAAATTTAGATGTAAAAACATTTCAATATTTGGCAATGTTTTAACTTTTAAAAAAACATGTTCTCTAATTCCAACAACAAAATTGATTTTAAATTAATTACTACAACTTCTATGTTCTGAATTTTTATAAATTGAATCCATATTTGGAACTATTAGGTCCAAATTATGTTAATACACTACTTTTATTTTTGGGCATTATGAATAGTAACATTGTTAATTATTTTTGTTTTTTTTGTTAAAGGTAAACCGAGTAATTAAAGTTAAAAATAATATTATAAAATTGCCTTAACAACTATAAAAATCATATTGGATGGATAAATTCTACCCTTATCAACTATTTTTAAAAATTTAATCCCTTGGTTGCAACTTACAATTGAATATGACATGAGTGTAATAAAAACTAATGAATGGGACAAAATGTCAGAATCTCATTTTATAGAAGTATATTAATTTTAATATATGGATAACTTGGATATAATAGAGAATATATATAGAATATGGAAATATAAAATAATTACCTACATCATAGAAATTTATTTATACTTTTTAGAGATTAAAAAATTACTCTTAAGGATGACAAAATAGTGTTGTAAAAAATATTTTATTAATAGAAATATCATATAAATGGTTTTAAAAATATTAAACGAAATAAATATGAACTAATAAATGTTCTCAAAGAATTTTCTAGCTTAATATGATATTTTAATAGTACATTGAATATTTATATTTGAATTTATATTCTGTGTGGATTTTTAAAAAAAATTCAAATAAATTAATAGTGTCAAAATTGGCACTCTTGATATTTTATGAAAATAAAATTTTATTAAATACTTTAAAAATCATTAAAATATTTAAATAGTATAAACTGATATTTATAAGATCTAAAATTTCCTAAAATATCCATTTATATTAAACTAACACCATATAAGTAAATATTTATAACCATTAAATATTTATAATTTTATTACCATAATAAAAATTAGATAGAATAAATAAGTGTAAATTAAAATGATATGGTTTAAATTGACCAAATAATCTATCCAAATTTTTTTGGATGATATTACAACAACATCCTATATCATTTTAGAATTTGGGTCATTTTGGAGGTTTTTGGGGTAGGGTTTGATTTTATTATAAATTATTATTTATAGAGGTTCTAAAAGTGCCCCTCAACTAAATTATAAATTGGTACCTCCTCCCTCACCATTCACTTAATTTTGATCCTTAAATATCATAAATTCCCTTAAATTTTTCCTTATCAACTTTTCTATATTAAATTTATAGGTTATGTTCATCTTCAATGACCATATCTAGTCCTCTAAGAAGAGATTTAGAGGAAGCACGTCGGGGAAGAGGTAATCAATTCTAATGATTCTTTTAAAAAAACTTTTTATACACTCTCTTCATTAGTTGTTTCATTATAATGCAATAACATAAGTATCAATAATATACTTATTGTTATTATAAATATTAAACAACCATATACAACCTTATACCCATCCTATAAAAAATAAATCATTGTTGGTACGTACGTACGACTTACCGTCTCCACGTCGTGGTTTAATATCTTTTTCACCACAAACTTAATTGGATACATATAATGATGGAAATAATAACTGTATATTATTATTATAAAATGATACTAATTATGAATTATCACACAACATCCACTTCAATACCATTTGATAATTTTGGGAAGGATATCATCGCTCATGTGTACGTACGACCTACTGTCTCCACGATGTGATACAATGTGATTAATTATACTTGATCACCATTAATCCATGATTATATACATGAATTTAATGAATAAATATGATATATATTATACTAGTAACATGCTGTAAATTATATAACTACAAATTAAAAATAGGAAAAAGAACTTATCTGAAAAAACATGCATAAGAACATAAAGTAGTGAATAATGGAATAATGAGTAATAATGAAATGTTACTAAAAAAAATGAAAATATGATCATAAATGATATCATAAAAATGACTATGATTCTATTATAAATCAGTAACATTATTTAAATCCTTATACAGGAGTTAAGTATGCATGTGGAGCATATCAGACCAAAGCTAAGGGATAAATGTGCAAATATCATTTTTATCTGAGATTTGTTATTTATGAGTTTTTACTAGGGTATATTAATCATCCACATATATGATTCCTATATATGTATTTAAAAATAGTCTTTATATCATTCTCTAATTGTTTAAATTTAATTTTACCCATTGTTAAAGTTTTACTAAATGGTTAGAACAGAATATCTTTTCATTTTCAGTACAAGGTACTTTTTAAATTTTTAGGAAAAAGTATGCGAGGAATGAGTTTTTAACTTGTACAGAATGAATGTATTTATACAATTTCATAATGCCTTATTTACTTGAATATACCCCTACCAGAATACAAGGTTATTTTTTCATAAAAAAATTCTTCAAAAATTGTGTGGCATTTTGTGGAACGAAAACATTTTTAAAGAAGAAATGATATTTTCCTCATGAACAAAACTCAAGTGTTTTATCAGAATTATTTTCTATCTAAGATAAAATAGGTTTATATTTCTATACATATTATTAATTTTATTATATTGTGTTTATAATGTAATTTTTTTTATAAAATCCATTTATCTTATATGTATTATGTTATTATGGAATGATGTTTAAGAAAACCACTTTTTTGTCCCATGTGTTATGATACGGTGAATGGTCTATGTTTGGTGGAACATATAAGAATAATTTCATTATGAGTTATGTGGGACCTATATCTCCCTCTAATGAATTGGTAAAATAATTATGTCTCGTTAGATAGAAATTAATGGAACATCAAGTGAATATGGTTCAGTAATAGAGGTCTGGAACGAGGAGTGAACTCGGTTCAAAAATGGAATTTTTCCGCTATGATGATATCAAAAATGATCCTTGGATAATATGAAATAATTTTTTAGGTTTATGTGTTTCTGACAAAAATTTTCATTTCATATGTTATTATTATTTTTATTAGGTTGCATTTTTTGATTTATCCCATGACATTATATTATGATCTTTTATATGTAGGATAATATTTTCGAATTTTATGTTCTTACGATTATGATATGCCTCATATTTCCCTTTTTTACCCTTAATGAGAATTTTAACTCACCCATTCGTATGGTTATTTTACCCATGTCAAGAATAAGGGTATTAAGTTAGATATTTCAAAAATGAGTCTAGTTATAATGAAATATGTAGGAGAAAATGTGGATGTTTTATGAACCAGTTGTTTATGTTTCTCAATTTCTAAGGACACTAAATCTATACGGTCCTAGTGTGGTTTTTATTATGTTATGTAATAAATATTCTTCAATGTTGAAGTAATATGTATATGTAAAGTATGGTTCGTTATACCGAGATTTAGATTTGTACATCAAATTTCCTCTTGAGACCAAACCAATATATGCACCAGTATATCGTATGGATCTCATAGAGCATCTAGAGATGAGGATGTAGTTTATAGACATGTAGGAGAAGGGACTCATGAGACCTAATGTTTTTCCATGGGCATCCCCAAAGTCGTTTTCTAAGACGGTGGATAGGAACACGAGGTTGTGTGTGGACTAAGAACCCTTGAACCAAGTTACCATGAAAAACAATTATCCAAATATTGAAAATTGAGGATCACTTCAATCTATTGAGAGGGGCATGGTGGTCCTCAAAGATTTACCTCAGATCAAGATATCACTAGCAGTGAGTATGGGATGAGGATATACTGAATATGACCATCATATGTTGTTACATTCACTATGAGTACTCATGGATGTCGTTTTTCATGATAAACTCCAAAGAAGTGTTCGTCAGACTCCTGAACCAGATATTTCAACATTTCATAGAACATTTTGTGGTATTGTTCCTCAAATGACATACTAGTGTATTCAGTATATGAGGAGGATCATGCGGGACACTTGTAGATTATCCTGGACACACTTCGAGAGTACCATCTTTATGAGAAGCTCTCAATGTGTCAGTTTTGGATTCAATGGGTCCACATTCTAGGAAAAATAATCTCAGAGGTTGGAATTGTTGTGGATCTAGTGAAAGTTGAGGTAGTTCTTTCTTTGGAGCCACCCTATATTTTCATTAAGGTGTGGAGTTTCCATGGATTATTTGGGTACTATAATATTCCTGTACCCAACTTTTCTAGAGGGGTTGGACTCTTTAAATCCATGAACAATAAAAGGAATCATTTTTATGGATGAAAAAGTTACAACAGTGCTCTTAGGAGTTGAGGCATAGGTTGAAGAGCACTCCCATCTTGAGTTTACTATAGGAGGGTGTTGAGTATGTAGTATTCTGAAATGCATCATGGACCAAACATGGTAGTGTTAGGAGATGAGGAATGTAGTTGTTTCCAATGTTTCACACATGTTGAGACCACATGATGAGAACTACATGACCCAAAACATTGAGTTTGTAGAGACCCGAAGCATGACGTACATGGACATTACATTACTTTGGAGGAATACTTAATACATAACAAAAAAATACACACAAGGACCATAATAGTTTAGTGTCTTTGGAAACTTGGAACGTAATCTTCTAATCATGGTGAAAGATCCTCAACATCTCCCATAAAGATCTTCCCCTTTTTTTCTTACCTAAAACCTTTCTTTAAATCCTGGGGAGACGAAAACAAAAAAAGGGTGAGCTCAAATGGTCAGTAAGGGTAAGAATGTATAAAATAAAACATACCATATACATTTGAACTTAAAAACATGAACATAATGTTTAAACATCAAAATCTTGAGAAATGACATAAAACATGGAAGTACGTAAGGAATAGATCGTAAAGAAACATTAAGCATGATAAAATAGCATGGGAATAAAACATGTCACTGTGGTAACCATTAAGCACATGATATGATTTCCATATTAGCCAAGGCATTGCTGCCAAGACCATCTTAGTGGACAAAGTCCCTTTCTGAATCGAGTTCACTCCTCATTCCAGTCCTGTATTACTGAACCGGTTTAACTTGCCGTTCCATCCATGTCTATCTCATGAGATATAAATCTTTACCCAATGCATTGGAGGGAGATATAGGTCCCACCAATCTCATAATGAAATCATTCTTACTTCTGGCAAAAAATAAACATACATCATTCATAATAACCCAACAAATAGAATGGGTTTCATAAACATCATCCCATCATCACATAATCCATATTAAAGAAATGGATATCATTTCATAATAAGAAAAGTGAAACCATGTAAATCATAGTGAAATTATACTTGAAACATACACATATGAAATAATGTCATTTTAGATGAAAAATGGTTTTAATAAAACACTTGAAATGAATTCTTGAGGAAAATAACCTTTCTTCTTGGAAATCATTTTCTTTTCACAAAATGTCATGCATTTTTAAAAGAAAAGTATTTTGTTGAAAATAGTCTTGAAATCTTTTGGAGGAATCTTCATAAAAATAAGGCTTTAAAAAACCATAGAAATCCGTTCGTGCCATATAAGTTAAAAAAAACATTCCTCTCGTACTTTTTCCGAAGATGTCAAAAAAGTACCTCGTAACGTAAACAAAAGAAAGATTCCGTACATACCATGTAGTAAAAGCCAAAAATGGGTAAAAAGGACTTTAAACATACATGAAATAAAATTAAGCATTTTATGAAAACATTTTGAGAACATATGGACATGGATAATAAACATAACCCCAGTAAATACTTACGAATAAACAATCTTGGATAAAAATGAGATTGGAAAAGTCATCCCTTACCCTAGGTCTGATATGCTTCGTACGTATCCGAACCTCCTCTTCTTTGAAGCGCCTCTTTGAGACCACCTCTTAGGGAACTAAAATTGGTCATTTAAGAAGACCATAACCTCTAGGATGTTTCTATGGAAGTGGAGAAGAGAATTTGGCAGGGGTTGTCCGAGCTTTAAGGCACAAAGTGGTGTGAGGAAGAGAGGGAGGAGGTTCCCTTTTATAAGGGAGGAGAGGGGCCCCTTTGGAAAACTAAAAATATTATTTTATTATAAAGTCTTATTCGGTATTAAATAGCTCCAAATTGATTTATTTCGAAGCTAAGGTGGGGATGGGTCGAAATCCACCCATACAATATAATTTAGACAAGTTTAGGTTCCTATTTTAACTTTATCACTAATATTTAACTTTAAGTTAGATAATTTTACTTTTACCGTGTCTTTTTGTGTTATTACACTATAAGGTTAATAAACTTACTATAACAAGCCAAACGAACCCCAATTTGTTTATTATTAATATATATAACCTTATCTAAGTCATTTGGCTGAACCTTAGATTTTTAGGAATAAAATAACAATTAATAATATAATAATTGTTTTAAAAACTATTTTATGTCAATTTTGACACTATTTAGAAATTGATTTTTGTGAAAATCATAACAGAATGATTAGTTCGCAAAAAGTTACTTAAATCAATAATAACATGTCATATTAACCTAGAAAATTAGTGGAACTCATAAAAAGTCTCAATTTACATTTATTTGAGTATTTATAACATCAATTATGTCAATATTTCATTAATAAGATAATTACTACATCATCGTTGTGTCATAAATAAATTAAATTATTTAATGTCTAAAAATTACAAATAAAATACCATTATGTAGGAAATCGTTTTAGGTTTCTAATTAATATTTATAGTCGAATTTATCTTATATATAACCCTATATTAAAAATTATCTAATTATTAAACATTGATTTTAACTATTTTAACCCTTCTTTAAATAAATTAATAATAAATGTCCTAATCTAATCCAAGTGGGCCTAAATGGTCATATTTTATTCCTAAGGTTGTTTTTGATCGAATTAAACTTATCCAATATAATTAGGACATGTGTTAGGGTAATAATAATATCTTTTTTACCCTTAATTACCCTATTTACTTTTAACCGTGGTAAAAAAAAGTAAAAAGTTACTATTCACCAAAAATTATTTTCATCTCATTGAACCAAATTTTAGTCCTTGATATTAACCGTGTTTCTCGGATTTTCTAAATTCCACTCACACAAGCGGTAAAATTAAGTTTTATGAAAAATTCAGTTTTTTTAACTACCACTTAGTGGTTTCACTATTCATCAAAAAATGAAAGTTTCCAGAAAAATACAAAAAATTAGGCCTAAGATATATATGATATTATGAATTCAAAAATGATGTATATTTTATAAAATTCAAAACATATCAGTTACATTAACTAATTTAATAATTAATTCTCATCGTCAAAACAAATAGCGTGTTTTTAAGAGATAATAACTATCAAAATATTGACACTTGTTCATAACTGGTTTAAATGTGAAATTACATCCAATGACCAACATTGTATTAAATTGTATAAATATATTCTAAATATACTTTAAAACCCCTAAAATTAAAAATTTATCACTATTAATTATTTCGATTAAAAAAATTATTTTTAATTAAAATTTAGTAATTTTCACTATTCATCAGAATATGAAAGTTATCCGAAAAGTACCAAAATTTCACCCTAAGCTAATTTCCATATTCCAAATCCAAAAATGAATTCCGTTTTGAAAGATAAAATTTTAAAAAGTGGGCATTACTATTCATAATGGCTAGTTCATAATAATATTATAATAATATCTCATTTAGTGAAACTCGATATTGTGTACTACACACGCTATCGTGGAAGGTCGCAATTGCATGTAATGCAAGCCAAGTCAAAGATGTGTGTAGTGAAAGCTCCTTTTGGTGTAGCTTACAACACAAGAAATCAATAAAATTAAAAATAATATTTTAATAAAATCTCGGGGTGTTACATTCTACCCCCCTTAAAATGAATTTCGCCCTCGAAATTCATCGGGGTTATAAATGGTTTACTACTCGAAAGTTTCTTTAATTGAAACCCACATTGTAAAAAGGAATACCAAAACTTATCTTTATAAACTAATGTATGAAACTTAACAGTTACCCAAATAAACTAATCAGTGGGTTTCCACATAGGATAACATAGGTGAAAATATGGATATGGAAGAGAAATCTAACCATCATATTCTGATAGAGAGTGGTAGAGAACATGGCTATGAAAAATACAACAATCACAAATCCATAGATTTGTGATGATCTAAGTTACCATCTGATTGATCAGATATAAGGTCACTAAGACAACATGTTTGGTTTTCAAGATCATTTCCCTAAAGTTGATGAATTGAAAGAAATATTTACATGATTTTGGTACAATCTCACTGTTGTTCGTGAATTGAACAATTTCCACTTCATCCCTTAATGAAATGAAGTTGAATTCGTTATTCTTGATGTGTTAGCAGATCATGTGATAGAATGATGGGTCATTCCATCTGTTTCAAACAAAAGGTTAGCAAACGTTATAAGTCCATCATATGGTTAGATTAATCGTATATGGTTCCAAAAATGAACTTATACTTTATATATCATACTGCTTAATAAGATAAAACTAGTTTCTACGAACCAGGGACTTCCTGTAGGTCAGTGGTAGGCAATAAAGGCCAGTTACACTTCGATTGTGGGTTCGATTCCCACAGCCTTGTCCGGCGCGATGGGTTGTCGCCCGTCCTGCAGGTTGTCCTTTTTCTAAAACTACATTACTATAACATCGCATCAATAATATCGAAAAAAGTTCTATCCTTAAACAATACTAACTTATGTACAACATAATAAATTCCAATCTTTAGGCTTATCTAAAATACTTCGGTCCAATCTCATAGTATAATGAAAATGATTACTTGAAATATCACATAACAATCATGTGAATGCCATCATTTATCCCTAATATATCATAAGATATATCTTGTTGGTCAAATTAAAAACATGTGAATACCTTAATCATGTATTTTCTTGAAGAATGAATACCCATTGAACCTTAGTGAAAACATGAATGCTGTCAAAAGTTAACTCTTTCCACATACCAACATCCCAAAATTTCTATATAATCAAACCATAATATCACTTAGTCCTTATATCAGTCATGAGCTCATGAATACAATCAAACAACTCATTATCTTCTTATCCCTTCATTATGCGCATATCATCTACTTTCCAAAAATATCTGAATAACCTTCCATGGTTACCGGTACCATTCAACATATACTTTCATATAATTTAGGAAAAACAATAGTGTAATAATCCTTAGATGATTCTTTATTCCATAATACCATACATTATTCTTTATAAACATACAATTGTTCCACTAACTTCTTAAACCACTAGCTGAGCTTCATCATTTATCTAATATTTAATTTGTAGTCTCTTCATCATCATCCACATAAATACTACCCGTATGACCATGATGATTCTCTTCATGAGATTTTCCCTTAGGGCATTGGTTTTCATAATGCCCATACATTCCCCATTTAAAACATATAATCATTGTTGATGTCGTAGAAATACCATTATTCTTGTCCATGGTGTTAACTGAACCTTTTCCTTTGCACTTACTGGCTTTGTATGCTTATTTTCCAAACCAAAAGCATCTTTCAGTTCCTTTGAAATAATCTCCCTGATGCCTCTTCCCACATGATTTACATGAGGGAAATTGAACTTTCTTTCCTCTATAATCATCATGAAACTCCATATTTCTCTTATTATATGAGTCGGGATACTTACCAAAGATGAGATTATTGATCATATTATGAGATTTCTGATTAGGCCTAATAATGATGTTTGGACTTCCAAATCCCGTTTCATTTGGTTGCTCATGAAGAATATCATTTCATTGTCCATCATATCCTCCATTATCATGAATCTTCCTGTTTCCAGCCATTTTCTAAAACCCAAAAGGAATAGTGTGAGTGGAAAAAATCATGCTAGGGAAAACAACATAGTAAAGGGGGAGTACCCTCAATATCTAACATCTTAGGTTTAATCTAATATTGTTACCATAATTCTAGGACTATAACCTATACTTATACTTAACCTTAGGGACATCCCTAGACATACATTAGAAATATCTCTAGGGATATCACTAAAGTTCTCGCATCCTAGTTTCCAAAGGTTGACAAAACCTATCCTCTGATACCAACTGTAGAGACCCAAAGCTTGACGTACATGGACATTACATTACTTTTGTGGAATACTTAATACATAACAAAAACAGACACACAAGGACCGTAATAGTTTAGTGTCTTTTGAAACATGGAACTTAATCTTCTAATCATGGTGAAAGATCCTAAACATCTCCCTTAAAGATCTTCCCCTTTTTTTTATTACCTAAAACCTTTCTTTATATCCTGGGGAAACGAAAACATAAAAAGGGTGAGATCAAATGGTCAGTAAGGGTAAGCATGTATAAAATAAAACATACCATATACATTTGAACTTAAAAACATGAACATAATGTTTAAACATCAAAATCTTGATCAATGACATAAAACATGGAAGTACGTAAGGAATTGATCATAAAGAAACATTAAGCATGATAAAATAGCATGGGAATAAAACATGTAATTGTGGAAACCATTAAGCACATGATATGATTTCCATATTATCCAAGGCATTGCTGCCAAGACCATCTTAGTGGACAAAGTCCCTTTCTGAATCGAGTTCACTCCTCATTCCAGTCCTGTATTACTGAGCCGGTTTAACTTGCCGTTCCAACCATGTCTATCTCATGAGATATAAATCTTTACCCAATGCATTGGAGGGAGATATAGGTCCCACCCATCTCATAATGAAATTATTCTTACTTGTGACACAAAATAAACATACATCATTCATAATAACCCAACGAATAGAATGGGTTTCATAAACATCATCCCATCATCACATAATCCATATAAAAGAAATGGATATCATTTCATAATAAGAAAAGTGAAACCATGTAAATCATAGTGACATTATACTTGAAACATACACATATGAAATAATGTCATTTTAGATGGAAAATGGTTTTAATAAAACACTTGAAATAAATTCTTGAGGAAAATAACCTTTCTTCTTTGAAATCATTTTCTTTTCACAAAATGTCATGCATTTTTAAAAGAAAAGTATTTTGTTGAAAATAGTCATGAAATCTTTTGGAGGAATCTTCATGAAAATAAGGCTTTATAAAACCATAGAAATCCGTTCATGCCGTATAAGTTAAAAAAAACATTCTTCTCGTACTTTTGCCGAAAAAGTCAAAAAAGTACCTCGTAACGTAAACAAAAGAAAGATTCCTTACATACCATGTAGTAAAAGTCAAAAATGGGTAAAAATGACTTTAAACATACATGAAATAAAATTATGCATTTTATGAAAACATTTTGAGAACATATGGAAATGGATAATAAAAATAACCCCAGTAAATACTTACGAATAAACAATCTCGGATAAAAATGAGATTGGAAAAGTCATCCCTTACCTTAGGTCTGACATGCTTCGTACGTATCCGAACCTCCTCTTCTTTGAAGCACCACTTTTAGACCACCTCTTAGGGCACTAAAATTGGTCTTTGAAGAAGACCAGAACCTCTAGGATGTTTCTATGGAAGTGGAGAAGAGAATTTGGAAGGGGTTGTCCGAGCTTTAAGGCACAAAGTAGTGTGAGGAAGAGAGGGAGGAGGTGCCCTTTTATAAGGGAGGAGAGGGGCACCTTTGGAAAACTAAAAATATTATTTTATTATAAAGTCATATTTGGTATTAAATAGCTCCAAATTGATTTATTTCTAAGATAAGGTGGGGATGGGTCGAAATAATCTCATCCAATAGAATTTAGACAAGTTTAGGTTCCTATTTTAACCTTATCATTTATATTTAACTTTAAGTTAGATAATTTTACTTTTACCGTGACTTTTTATGTTCTTACACTATAAGGTTAATAAACTTACTATAACAAGCCAAAAGAACCCCAAGTTGTTTATTATTAATATATATAACCTTATCTAAGTCATTTGGCCGAACCTTAGATTTTTAGAAATAAAATAACAATTAATAATATAATACTTGTTTTAAAAACTATTTTATGTCAATTTTGACACTATTTAGAAATTGATTTTTGTTAAAATCATAACAGAATGATTAGTTCTCAAAAAGTTACTTAAATCAATACTAACATGTCATAGTAACCTAGAAAATTAGTGTAATTCATAAAAAGTATCAATTTACATTTATTTGGGTATTTATAACATCAATTATGTCAATATTTCATTAATAAGATAATTACTACATTATCGTTGTGTCATAAATAAATTAAATTATTTAATGTCTAAAAATTAAAAATAAAATACCATTATGTAGGAAATATTTTTAGCTTTATAGTGAATATTTATAGTCGAATTTATCTTATGTATAACCCTATATTAAAAATTATCTACTTATTAAACTTTGATTTTAACTATTTTAACCCTTCTTTAAATAAATTAATAATGAATGTCCTAATCTAATCCAAGTGGGCCTAAATGGTCATATTTTATTCCTAAGGTTGTTTTTGGTCAAATTACACTTATCCAATATAATTAGGACATGTGTTAGGGTAATAATAATATCTTTTTTACCCTTAATCACCCTATTTACTTTTAACCGTGGTAAAAAAAAGTAAAAAGTTACTATTCACCAAAAATTATTTTCATCTCATTGAACCACATTTTAGTCCTTGATATTAACCGTGTCTCTCGGATTTTCGAAATTCCACTCACAGAAGCTGTAAAATTATGTTTTATGAAAAATTCAGTTTTTTTTAACTACAACTTAGTGGTTTCACTATTCATCAAAAAATGAAAGTCTCCAGAAAAATACAAAAAATTAGGCCTAAGAAATATATGATATTATGAATTCAAAAATGATTTCTATTTTATCAAATTCAAAACATATCAGTTACATTAAATAATTTAAAAATTAATTCTCGTCGTCAAAACAAATAGCGTGTTTTTAAGAGATAATAACTATCAAAAGATTGACACTTGTTTATAACTGGTTTAAATGTGAAATTACATCCAATGACCAACATTGTATTAAATTATAAAAATATATTCTAAATATACTTTAAAACCACTCAAATTAATAATTTATCACTATTAATTATTTCGATTAAAAAAGTTGTTTTTAATTAAAATTTAGTAATTTTCACTATTCATCAGAATATGAAAGTTATCCGAAAAGTACCAAAATTTCACCCTAAGCTAATTTTGATATTCCGAATCCAAAAATGAAGTCCGTTTTGAAAGGTAAAATTTCAAAAAGTGGGTATTACTATTCATAATGGCTAGTTCATAATAATATTATAATAATATCTCGTTTAGTGAAACTCGGTATTGTGTACTACACACGCTATCGTGGAAGGTCGCAATTGCGTGTAATGCAAGCCAAGTTAGGTATGTGTGTAGTGAAAGCTCCTTTTGGTGTAGCGTACAACACAAGACATCAATAAAATTAAAAAGAATATTTTTCATAAAATCTCGGGGTGTTACAGAGTTAGCTTTAATAGGGTTTTAATTGGAGATTTCATGACACTTCCTAATGGGTGAGTAGTTTGTCATATACTAAGACCAAAAAATTCACAAATATATCTTCTCATAGAAGGATCATAACATCTGATAGATTTTATGGATAGAGTTCCCTCTAGGATTATGACATTGATATTTTCTACAATCCTAGGAAGGTGAATGTGGTGGTATAAATACTCAGCTAGAGATCATGTACTCTATTTTTTGGACGAGGCATCAGAGCAGTTAGCCTTATTGCAGTTGTTCTGTATAGACAGGGATAATTCATCAAATATTTGGTCGATGGTTGTTACCCCACTTATTCTTCAGCATGTCCGGGATTCTCAACATGGAGATACCTATTTTGAGACCTTATGTGTGTAAATATTCACTCGACTTTCTCCTGATGGATATTCTGAAGGAGGGGAGTAAGTTATCCACTCTAGAGGATAGATTGTGTTACCTTTGGAATTGTGGGAGGAGGTATTGAGGGAGATTCATAAATCCATTTTGAGGTAAATACATGTATGTATATGTTATTCCAATACCTATGATGTCAATTTTGGTACCGAAGAAGGATTAATGGATTTTCAGAGTTTTTCTCTCGATGCATTACTTGTCAGCCAGTGAGGTCTGATTTATATGTTTCAATGGATTTAACCCAAGACATTGAGGTTACAGAGTGGATGTGGGATGCGATATCCATGTATTTCATGTTGGAATTACTATGTACATCTTGGGGATATTATTCCATCTGGGTTATCATAGACCGACTCACCATGGCATCCCACATCTAAGAAATTTAGGAATAGAGTTAAGTAGAGAGCTTCTGAGATCTCTAAATTTAGAAGTAGTCATACTCTATTTAGTTCCATCAAAGATTGTTTTTGATCATGATATTAGATTTAAAAAATCAGTTGTGGAATATTTTACAATAGGTTTTTTGGACTTAGCTATAATTGAGCACACCATTACAAAGACAAATTGATGGTCAGACTAAGAATACCATTCAGGTTCTGGAGGACATACTACGGGATTACATGCATGAATTTTTCCAATGTTATGAGGAATAACTACCCATTGCAGTGTTTATATAAAAAAATGTGTACCATTATACCATTAGTATGGAACCAGAAACATGTTTTATGGGTAACTCTGAATGTCACCATATTGTTGGACGGATCTAGTCGAGTCGGCATTTGTGGGCCCAGAT
Source organism: Viscum album (assembly GCA_963277665.1). Taxonomy (NCBI): domain Eukaryota; kingdom Viridiplantae; phylum Streptophyta; class Magnoliopsida; order Santalales; family Viscaceae; genus Viscum; species Viscum album. Next base: position 1,188,717,762 of record OY728122.1, read on the forward strand.
TTGGTATGAGATAACTATGATTTTGACCACCCAGGGGTATTTGAATATTGAATAGAGATATCATAAGTATTATGATGATAGTAGACATAGGCCATTAGAGTTCTAATAATGACACCATGTATTCTTATAGATTTGAACACAAGTTGGAATATGGATATTTGGTTGAGGTGGAAGGCTATCAACAAGGTACATCATCCCATTTTAGATACTATGTAGATTTGGAGAGGTGGAATACCACTTATAACTACATTAGAAATTATACTAGGTACACAACATCTTCAATGTGACACATATTAGGAGGTAAGTGCATTACCCATCATGGGAAATTGAATGGGGTGATCTTGACATCAAGGATGGAGTGGAAATTACTGGGTATCGAATGGAGATTGTGGATCAGAATGATATGATCTTTCATGGGAGATCAAATCCAAAAATGTGTGTATTATGGAAGAATGAGAATCTATATGAGATCATAAGGGAGGAGTTGGATTTGATTTATGCTCAGTACCCACATCTATTTGAATATCCCTTTTTGGATTTTTGTGGATGTCGACCCCATGATGGGGAGAATGTGACATCTTAGATTATATATTTATTATTTTAAATTATTATATGGATTGTTTTTTATACTAGGAACTGAGATGGAATTTGATTCGGAATCCTGGTTTTACTGAAATAAATGTTTGAAATATATTAAATAATTCTTGTGCATTGTTTTCTATAAAAACTGGAATAACTTCTAAATGGTTTCTCGGATAAAAAATATGAGGCCACTGTTGAGTTTATAGTGGCGGTTTTAACCAAGGCACGACTTAACATTTCTCAGTGTGGTTCATTTGTTGAAAAGTTTCCATGGGCATATAATAAATAAAATAATTTAATTATTATTATTTTGACACAGTAGCCCATTTTTCTCTTTGAAATCATTCTTATCAAAAAATCATAGGGTTAGGCACGTAATACACAAATTGGACGAGTTCTATTGGAGTGTTGGTGGATACCCCATAGGAAGACGATGACTTATTTTAAAATCAAATATCAATGGACCTATGATTTTATAGATCATATTAATAATAATTAAGATGAATTCATTCTCCTTCAGCGGTCAATTGGAATCAAGGTACGGTATGTGTTTTCTTGGATTTCTTCCCCATTTTTTATTCTTATGATGAACGCAGACAATTCAATGAATATATTGATTGGTGGTTCATTTATCATGTGTGATGGGTTTTTTATGTGGTTATTTGGGAGAATTACATTGAATCTATTATTAAATATCTTATGGAAAAGAATAGAGATAGACACAAAAAATAAAATGATTCTTTTTCAGTCATTTTTTTCTTCCATTCTCATACGATTCATCATTCATTTAGGGTGTACTTTATATGGATTGTCTTTTGAAACATCCTGATCAATCTATCATTGCTCAACTAGTTCTTTTCACAATGATCTAATATCATAGATCTGGTATTAGTATGTCATGATGAAAGTACAAAAATGGAGACAAAGTGATTCTAATGATGGATGATTCTTCATTTCACATTCTTCAATATTCCTCTACATATAATGACGAACGATGATATGATCTATTTTGCAAGCATCTATGGTGATGAAACTTATTCATTTGGGAATGGAATTGACAAATGTGTTTTGATCTTGAGTTTATCGGCATAGATGTCAATGGATCTAAGGACATTGGTTCCACCAAGTCATATCGAGGTAGATCTAGGATTTATAGAAAATTTCACGGAATATGGTATGTAATCTGTGATTACACGGCATGTGGGAATCCCTGAATTGAAGTTAGGGTTTCTTAAATGATATTGATATCATAGGAAATGTGTCACAACCTACACAGTTTCTGGTCCCTCCCAAGATACTCGGCATGTACATGGGAAGTACAAGGACATGGGTTGGAGTACACTGGATACCTACATGGTGTGTACTCACCCACACGGACACGAGTTCAACTGAGTACATGGGATAAGCTATGTATTAATACAAGGAAATGGGTATACTAGATCATTCCATGTACTAGATCATGGTTTGAGTACAAGGGTTTCCTACATTTAATATACTAATATATAAACACAATTTGATAACATAGCCCATTGACATGATCATGGTATAGGTTCAAGGAACACGTTGTATACCCCTTCTACACACCATGTACACCCATAAAGAGTAAATTAGGGTATTTTTTTCTTAGTTTGAACCAAAATAATTTGGGGTTTTTCCCTTTTTAATTTCACCAGTGGGTACAATGTGAAATTACATCCACATGATTGGGTAGTTATACCCTATAGAGGTCGAGTCTTAGAACTAGTTGTGGTGTCACTCCGTGAGATTGGAGTGTGATCCTATATCATCCTTAGTTACCTAATATAGTTTGGGGAATTAGAGTGACCTCCTTATGTAGATAATTGATCCTCCATCTAGTTGGTGGAATCAATAGGGTTGGTGGAATCATTTATGTATGGTCCCCTACATAGAAGGATGATCTAGATTAGGCTCATGGTGTCCCCCAACAGTTCTAAGAATGACCCCTATCTATGTGTCAATGTCTTCTTAGAACAATGTGTTCTCCTTAGGTGGGGACCAATGAGATTGATCTCTTTATCACGTGTCTTTGATTATTGTGTTGTTCATGGATTGAGTTCTCTCAGAACAACTATTTCTTCGAATAGAATCTTATAGCTGATATTTAGTTATGACTGCTTGATGGCATGGTGTCTTTCCTAGATATATAGGGTGGTTTTCTATTATAAATTGATTTTTATGTATTTTATTGATCTAACAACACATGGTTCTCCATGTTTAATGTTTTTGGGGCGTTCTACTGAGTATTGTTAAACTCACACCTATACGGGCTTTGTGTGCAAGTATCATGTCTTGTGTAAACAAAAACTATTTTAATGATATCTGGGAGGATAAGGAGTGGGTGGATAATAGATGGAGCTTGATAAGACTAGGTTTTCACTAGGAATTTAATTTTTCTTTCATATTAAATCTTGAAGCATGTTATATTCTTTATAGTATGGGTTGGGTTTGTTTTCCCCTTTTTTCAGTACTTTATTGTGATACTATGTTCTGGGATCTTTCATGTACGATTTCAATGTTTCAGTTGTCTTACATTTTAGCATTGTATGGGATTGTATATGTTTCCTTTCTTATAGTTACTATAGGTTAATTCTTCACATTTTAGGTATATGCCTTCTCAATGTTGATTTCCAATCCCTAGACTATTGGACGCAGGCATGGGGTAGTCACGGGTCGGACCTCAACGGGTCGGGTTGTGATAATTTATTAATCTATATAATGTGAAACTTGATTTAAAATATCATTTATATTCATTATATATATATATATATTTTAGTGAAATCTATAAATTTTAGTGATAGGAAATGAAACTCATCATTCATAGAGATGATAGGTTGTATGTACGCATGAAAACTACTTCTATTTCCATGTCATATTAAAGAAAAGATTTAAATGACATATATGTATATTATTATTCTATTGTCATATTTGGGTCCTCTATATCACATATTTTTTCTAAAACCATCCTTAATAAATTTTATGTAATGTGTGACCAAATTCCATCACTTTGTGAGGTGGAACTTCGCGGTACACATGAATGACATTATCATATTCCCACAAAATTGAAACAAAAAAGTTATGGGTTTTATAAAAATTAAATATCTATAAAGGCCTAATAAATATTTTAAATATAATATATAAAATATTTTTAAATAATTATTTCCATCCTTTATTGGTGGTAATTGAAAAAATTAATGACGTTATTTTGAGAGTTAGTAGTCTTCCGTACTCACAAACAATGATTTCATAACCCATTTGATGGAATTGTGTGAAGTTGTAGGTCATAACCATTACATAACAACATCTTCATATATTTTATATACTTTTTTAATATGTAATAAAAATATATGAATAATACAAGGGGTGTAGAACAAACTAAAACAATGATTTATGTTAATGAATGTTGCCTCTTATATGAGTAACTCTTATTAGATTGTACCAAAGGACTTTCTTGTATGAATTTACGTAAAAATTTAGCCCTATAGAATTATGGGTGTTTTGAAACACCAAAACATTTTGAGAATTATTTTTTTCGAATTAATTTAGTCTTTTGGATATTGTTCACTTCAAGCATCACTGAATATAGTTTTTTATAAAAGCACTAAGTTTGTCTTGCTTCATATGTGAGACCAAGTTAATATTTTTCCACACAGAACACTTATATTATCTTATGATTCATGGAACACAATTTTTTTCTTGTATTACCCAAAATAAAGAGTCTCTTTTATATCTTTCATTACACACTAGGTCGAGTTTTACCGAACTACAATATAATATTAATTTAATTATTTAAATATTATTATTGATACCACTTATTACTTTTAATGTAAGATTAGAATAATATTTAAAATATTTTAAAAATATGATTTATATGTTAATCCTTTTGTTATATATTATTATATGTGAATACATTAACTATGTGAAACTAAAGAAATTATATTTCTATGAAAACTATTTTTCTATGCACAAACACAATTTTATCTCCATAAATTAGACAAAATAGTTTTTATTGATGATTTCAATTAAATTTATATATTAAATATTAAATAAATATTTATTTACTCATATAATATTTTTTACATATAAGATATGAATAAATCCAATGTTACGAGTAAATATATTTATTTTTCTAAAAGGTAATTTTACCGCCTTTTAATAGAGCACACTTTTTAAATTTATTTTTTTGGCACATTAATAATTTCTAATTTTAATAATAAACTTCATTATTAAAATATACATATCATAAATTATTTTGGGTGAATTTTTGGTATTTTTTTAGAACATTCATATAATGATGAATAGTGAATAATGAGGAATTTATTTCAAAACTTTTTTTCATCTAATTAATTTTATAGATAAATTATATATTAATTTTATTTTAAATATTAATTAAATAAACAATCCATCAATTAATCCAATTTTTTCTGTTATAACCAATTTCCCCTTAAAATTGGATATAAAACAATTCAATCTTGTAAGAATTCTCGCATAAAACCCCATTGTCCTAACATGTCTGTGTGATTAATTATAAATTAATTTCATCCACTTATGTGAACAAAATTTTAAAAAATAGATTTTATATTTTTAATAAATAATAATTTCTATTTTATAATAAGTTAAATTAGTTTTTTAAAATAATTATTATTGGAGGTAGGTAAAATTAATTAAATTGATTAAAGTAAAAATTTGTATACTTATTGATTAGACATTAATCATAAGAGGCCGAATACCCAAGAAATAGGTACAAAACCCATTGTATTCACATATTGGGACCATATACTATCATGTATCGAATTTTAAAATTTATTGTATTCCCATGATGTAGGAGAGACGACTATATATGGTTTACTATTTTACATTTACATGAATGTCACTCATCATCCACTATAAAAGAGAACTCACCCCCTCACATCCTCACACCTATGAAGCCACATTGTATTTGAAAACCCCTGACCAAATATCCACCAAATATCCCTAAATTCATACTATATTCCTCAGTTTATTCATAAATCTAACCAAGTATTTCCTTTTAGGAAAACTAAGAGGACATACTCGAAGAAGATGTAACATCCTATCTCAAGCTCCTTTGTTTTATTTTCATCATGAACGACTTCAATTATTATTGTAACATGATTATTTAACAACCTATGTATCATATATATGCTAAAATATTTCTATTATAAGGGTTAAACATACACATACACACACTTTCATATAATAGGTAACAAATGCATCGTTCTTCTGTACTGTGAACTATATCCTTATGAAATGATGTCTACTTTCCTTTACCACCACTCATTCTTGGGAACTATGATGGAAACTTTTCTAATATGATATTTAGGATATTTATGATTTATATAATATTCTATAATTATTATACATTTCACACCTTTAAAGTTTCAATTTTTTGTAAATATGATGACTTTGTTTCTGGACGTGTGGACTATCACCTCTTTAAAGCGATGTGATTCATCCACACATTACAGTGAATGTATTAAGGATGGGTTTAGTGATGATATATTATATATATTAAATAGTAATTATACTTTAATAATTATATATATATAAACATATATTTCATTTAAATTATTTCTTTAAGTATAAAAAAATGGAAACAACCTTTATGTGTATGTACAACCTACCGTCTCCCTGAAGGTATATTCAATTACATAAATATAAATTTTATAAATTATTATAAATATTTATATAATAAATATATATGATACTTATATAGTTTTATAAATTTTTTAAATAAGTAAATAATGATCTAATTAAGAGTATCAAGAATAAAAATTCAAAACATATACGAAAAAGAACACTGATATTACACGAAATGTAACATTATTAAGGAATTGTTAACAAATGAAAAATATAAATTCATAATAAAATAATATATGGTATTAGATATAATAATATATTATTTTAGTAGATTTATAATAAATTTTGATTAATTATATTGGAGTTTTTAATGTTTATGATGAAAGTCAAGACTTAGGGTAAGGGTTTTCTAATCTCACTTTTGTTTCTATCAAACTTATGCCTTATACAACAATAATTTAATTTGTAGAGTGAAAAAATATAACATGAATTTTTTATATTATTATTATACATAAATTTAATGGTAGTTAAATATCCACTTTATGATCCCTATTTAATGGGGTTTTACCATTCAAAACCTAACAAATTAGTAAGATAGTTTAGTCTCTATTTCCCTTATTTGAGACACATGTTTTGTTATGAATCTATATTCTTTTCTGATGTCTATATACTCAAATTTAACAAATTTTATAATGAATATAATTATTTTAATGATATTTTATGATTCATGAAATTTCATTCTCATACACGAGGAGTATTATTTAATGTTCCCAAGTGGTAATAGTTTATTAAAACAATATCATCATTTATCGAGATTATTTATGATTATGATTCAATTTTGGTAACATTCCAATCTATACCTCAATTATAAGGCCCCAGACATAAAAATTACTTAATATTGAATTAAATGAATAATTCACATTGAGGATATTTTCAGGTTTAGAGTTTTAGAGAATTAGAACATAACTACTACATCTCAAAAGATTACAAAGTAGACACTTCTACTAAGTTTCCACATAATAAAAAAAACCTCTTAAAAAGAAACATGTCTAGTTCCAAGTTTTATATAGCATGACTTTCCCTTGATCCCATCCTTGACCCTATTCCACATTAGGTCCTGTGAAAAACATTTCAAAAAAACTTGGGGTGACCATAAAGAGCTCAGTAAGGGATACACAATCAATGAAAACTGTTAGTTTATCAAAACAACAAGTAAACCATGTATACTTTATCAAAGTAATACTTTTCAACTTTATGAAGTAGTAAATCCTCTTCAATGAATAAAAGATCATTACATAACTTGTTGTAACCAAAAGATTACCATAAAACCCATAAAAAGATCACATAACATATAAAGGTAACTTGGGACATAAACATACTTAAGTGGAGTAACCATACGGTCGACTTACACACATATCACTTAATGGAATAGCCATACGGCCAACTTCCATACATACTTAATGGAATAGCCATACGGACGACTTCCAAACCCAATGAATTGGAGGTTATAATGTAACCACCCGTCTTGGTATTCACGACACCACCTGTCATATGGTTTATCACGTAACCACCCGTCAAATGTCCAAGTACCATTATAAAATCATAAGACATAAAACGAATATAATGGAAAGAAAACATATCCACACTTTAATCACAATATATCACTCAAATATATTGACATAACAAATCCATTACAAAAATCATTTTCAATACCAAGATACATAAAAGAGTATATGGTATTTATTTCATTTTAAAAAAACATTACGGCTTGTTCAGGAATCCAAAGACCAAATAATACTCGTGGTGGCGGAAAAGGTCGTTGTCACCGCATACGTTAAAAGAAACATTCCTTTTTGTCGTTTTGTAAAACACTTCGTAGAAAAAGATTCCTTTTGTATAAAAGTAAAAGTAAAAGGTGTTTATACATCGTATAAAATAAAGTTGTGTATAAAACGAAATATGCCTCAATGAAAGGAGATTGAGACGAAGTCCCTTACCTCGGGTCCGACTTGACTCGATCGTTCTTTAACGTCCTGAATAATAAACTTGAGTTAATTTCTACTTGCTTAAGAACCTTTTTCAAGTTCATTATTACTTTTATATCACTTATTACCATTTTATAAACATTATTTAATCATTTAAGTTAATAATGTTTGTTTTGTCGATATTTGGTTCTTAAGTCAAAAGTGGACTTCTTACAATTACATGTTGTTCATGTGGTCAAAGGTTCTTTATATACAGAATGAAATTCCTGATTTGGATATCATATATATCATATATATCCATCATATACATGTATTTATAATATTATATAATCATTTAGAGGTAATAAATGAAATGCACCGTTCATGGAGACGGTAAGCCGTACGTACGCATGAATGCTACTTTCATTTCTTTGTCATATTAATGGAATTAAAACTAAATGAGAGGTATGTATATTTTAATTCCAGAATTATATTCATCATTTAGATGTATCATTCATCATATATATCCATTATATACATGTACTTTTAATATTACATTACATTTGGGGATAAGAAATGAAATGCACCGTTCATGGAGACGGTAAGCCGTACGTACGCATGAACGCTACTTTCATTTCTATCTCATACTTTAATGGAAAGAAATAATAATGATATCGAGGAATATTATAATTCCTTTATAAAATCATATATAATAACTTTAAATCCATCCTTTATACGTCCCACATATGGCATTAAAGAATCAAATCACTTTGAGGGGGCGGTAGTCCGCACTTCCTTAAATGAAGATATCGCATTTACCCATAATGGAAACCATAAAGGTATGCCCAAAATGAAAAATACATAAGTTTAAGGAATACATAAACATATTATATATCATATATAAATATAGTGTCATCTTAATGGCCACCTTTTAAGGTGTTAAAAGAATGTTGAACAATCATCGTTTCGGGAGGCCGAAATTCACCATCCACAGAAACAGTATGTTCTTTAACCATTATATGTAGGTGTGTGTAAGTGTAGCTCGAATAATTATTATAAAAAAATCCTAGTATATTGATGATACTTGAGTTGTTACAAAAGAAATGAATAAAAATAGTTTAGGGGGTTGGAGGAGCAAAATAAAACAAAAGGACTCAAGTGAAGAAATTACCTTAAAATCGGGTAACTCCCTTTGGTTTGAGATCAAAGGCTTTCTTGGGAAGCCTTCTGCCCAATGTGTGGATTTACGGAGTAAGAGAGGGAAGTGGAGAGATAAAATGGGCAGGTTTTGTCCGAGCCAAAGGCTTTGTAAGTGTGGGTAAATAGGTAGAGGTGGGGGCCTTTTATAAGAGGAGAGGAGGGGAACTCTTGGAAAGTAAAGATATGTTACTTTATTTTAAAATGAGTGTCAGATTCAAAAGGTCCCACATTGATATAATTCTAGGGTAAGGTGATACGGGTTCTAAATCCACCCATCCGATAGGTTTTGGACATGTGTAGGTAATAGATTTTACATTATCATTTCATTTTATTTAAATCCTTTATTAATGAGGTAATCGCTGCATCATCATGATGTCATAAATAATTTAATTTATTTAAAGTATAAAAATTATAAAAAAAATACTATGATGTAGGAAAACTTTTTATCTTTCTAATGAATATTTATAGACAAAAATATGACTTGCATAACCCCATGTAACAATTGTTTTAGTAAAACATCTCATGTTTGTGTCATTTTTACTTTAACATTTAATAAAAAGTTATTTATGCCATTTCCCAACCAAAGTGGATCCATGGGGTCCCCAAGTTGACCCATGGGTTTTCTTGGTCGGAAATTTCACGTCAAATGAGGGTAGGACATGTGTCAATCTCATCTCATTTTATTAATGCATTATTTTTACCTTAAACTACACTAATTACCTCTAATCACGATTAAGAACTTAAAAGTTACTATTCACCAAAAAATTATTTTAATCTCATTGAACCACATTTTACTTCTTTATGAAAACCATGTATGTCGGATTTTTGAAATTCAAAACACAGAAGTGGTAAAATTTCATTTAATAAAAAAATCAGTTTTTATAAGTACCACTTAGTGGTTTCACTATTCATCAAAAATTGAAGTTTTCCAGAAAAATACCAAAAAATCACCCTAAGCTATATTTGATACTCCGAATTCAAAAATGAAGTCTATTTTACAAAATTCAAAACATATAAGTCACATTAATTAATTTAATAATTAATTTCCGCTGTCATGACAAATAGCGTGTTTATATGAAACAACAAGTATCAAAAGATTGACACTAGTTTAAGTCCGATTTCAAAGTGAAATTAATTCCAATGACCACTATTGGATTTAATGGTAAAAATATATTCTAATTTCACTTTAAAAACAATTCAAAAGATAATCTAATCATATAAATAAATTATATTAAAAAGAGGTTTTGAATTAAAATACAACATTTTACACTATTCATTAAAAAATGAACTTTATCGGAAAAATACCAAAAATTTACACAAAGTAAATTTTGATGTCCCGATTCTAAAGGAGAGTTTTATTTTGTCCAATAGAATGTATAAGAGTGAACAAAAGTATATTTAGTGACTGTTCGCTATCAAAAGGTGATAAGTGAACCTTTAGTGAAAACTGTGGCATATACGCCTAAAATTGAATTCTTTTTGTATTTTAAGCCTTTATATTTTATTGGATAAATGTAAAAACATTTAAAAAACATATATAATCATATTTTAGTTATTTCTATCCATTCCCGCCAATACAACGACTACATTTTAACTACCATTTAAAATAATATTATTATATTACTAGTGTGCAACGTAAGATTTCAATGAAACTCTTTGTTGCGTATCGGGTACGCTATTGAACATAGAAACCCCTTTAAAGTAAAATTAATATTTAATTCGTAAATATTAATAAATATGAAAATTCTTTATTCTTTATTTACCTGGGATGTTACATCCTTCCCCCCTTTTGGGAATTGCATCCTCGCAATTTTATTCACTTATCAAAATAAGTGGGGGTATTTATCCCTCATAGCATTTTCTGATTCCCACGTTGCCTCTTCAACCATATGGTTTTTCCACAAAACCTTTACCTGGTGGATTACCTTATTTCGCAACACTTTCTCTCTTCGGTCAAGAATCTGGATTGGTTGTTCTTCATAAGAGAGATTCTCTTCCAACCAAACTACCTGTGGGCTCAAAACATGAGATGGATCTGGCATAGACTTCCTCAAAATCGAAACATGAAAAACATTGTGTACCTGAGATAAACTCGGAGGTAAAGCCACTCGGTAAGAAACTGATCCAACTTTCTCCAGAATTTCATATGTTCCAATGAACCTTGGACTCAGCTTTCCTTTCTTATCAAATCTCATCACTCTTTTCCATGGAGAAACCTTGAGAAAAATAGGATCACCTACCTCGAAAGATAGATCCTTCCTCCGATTATCTGCATAACTCTTCTACCTGCTCTGGGCTGTTCTCATGTGTTTCTGTATCAACTGAACTTTTTCTGCCATCTCTTCTTCCAATTCTGGTCCCATCAGCTTCCTTTCACCCACTTCATCCCAAAATGCTGGAGTTCGACACCGCTTCCCATATAATGCCTCAAATGGTGCCATATGTATACTGGAATGAAAACTGTTATTATAAGAAAACTCAACCAAAGAAATATGTTGATCCCAACTTCCCTGATAATCCATCGAACAAGATCGTAGCATATCCTCCAAGGTCTGAATTGTTCGTTCTGACTTCCCATCTGAGTGAGGATGAAAAGATGTACTAAAATTTAATTCAGTACCCAATGACTTCTGAAGGCCTTTCCAAAAGTTAGAAGTGAACCTGAGATCACGATCAGACACAATGGAGAGAGTAACTCCTTGTAACCTGAATATCTCTTTAAGATACAAACGGGAATGTTGATCTAGGGAAAAAGTATCTCGTATAGCAAGGAAATGAGCAGATTTAGTCAAGCGATCAACAATAACCCAGAATGCATTATTACCTCGTGATGTCTTCGTTAATCCCACAACAATGTCCATGGATATGTTTTCCCATTTCCACTCTAGAACTGGTAAAGGCTGAAGCATCCCTTTCGGTAAATTCCGCTCTGCTTTAACCTGCTGACAAGTCAAACACTTCACAGTAAAATCAGCAATATCCCTTTTCATTCCATCCCACCAGTAATACTTCCGCAGATCTCTGTACATCTTAGTACTACCAGGATGAACTGAAAACGGGGAACTATGAGCCTCACATAACAAATCATTCTTTAAATGTGAATCACAAGGCACACACAATCTCTTCCCAAATCTCAAAACACAATCATTATCAATGTTGAATTTAGAAAACTTACCCTTCTGAACCAGCTCTACCTTTTTCTGCAACTCACTGTCTTGCTTCTGTGCTTGCTTGATTCTGTCTGATAGAGAATATTTCACTGATACCAGAAATAATACAGAAGGACATCCTGCACCAACAACTTCTATGACAAAGTTCATCAAATCCTTAACCAAAGGATCATGTTCCAAATGCAACATTGTTAATGAAGCATTACTTTTTCGACTCAAAGCATTGGCCACTTTATTTGCTTTTCCCGGATGGTAGTTAATTGTACAATCATAATCCTTGATTAATTCTAGCCATCTCCTCTGTCTCATGTTCAATTCTTTCTGAGTGAATATATACTTTAAACGTTTGTGATCGGTATATATTTCACACTTTACTCCATACAAATGATGCCTCCAAATTTTTAAAGCGAAAACAACAGTAGCTAATTCCAAATAATGTGTAGGGTAATTTAACTCATGAGTTTCCAACTTTCGTGAAGCATAAGAAATTAACTAATCATTCTGCATTAGGACACAACCAATTCCTTTCAATGAAGCATCACCGTAGATAACAAACTCAACATTCCTGGAAGTTAGTGCCAAAACTGAAGCATTCACCAATCTTCTTTTCAACTCTTTCGGTAGTAACCTGAGTCAACTGAGCCATCACTGCAACAAACTATTTAGTTGTGATTCTGATCATCTCAGGATACTGATTTGAAAGGTCATTTCCCTCTGTATGCCTTCCCGGAAAAGTTTTTCTGTTTCCTCTACGGAAAACCATTCATAACACAGAAATATCTTAGGCAAAGCAACATGGTAATCTTTAAATGCTATATCATTTCAATCATACCATAAATTAACTTATAATTTAACACTTTTCTAACTCCTAAAGTTGTCTAACCCGACCTCTGATACCAACTATAAGGCCCCGGCCTTAAACATTACTTAATATTTAATTAAATGAATAATTCACATTGAGGATCTTTTTAGGTTTAGAGTTTTAGAGAATTATAACATAACTACTACATCTCAAAAGATTACAAAGTAGACACTTCTACTAAGTTTCCATAGAATAAAAAAAACTCTTAAAAAGAAACATGTCTAGTTCCAAGTTTTATATAGCATGACTTTCCCTTGATCCCATCCTTGACCCTATTCCAAATTAGGTCTTGTGAAAAACATTTCAAAAAAACTTGGGGTGAGCATAAAGAGCTCAGTAAGGGATACGCAAAGAATGAAAACTGTTAGTTTATCAAAAAAACAAGTAAACCATGTATACTTTATCAATGTAATACTTTTCACCTTTATGAAGTAGTAAAAACTCTTCACTGAATAAAATATCATTACTTACCCTGTTGTAACCAAAAGATTACCATAAAACCCATAAAAAGATCAAATAACATATAAAGGTAACTTGGGATATAAACATACTTAAGTGAAGTAACCATACAGTCGACTTCCACACATATCACTTAATGGAATAGCCATATATCCAACTTCCATACATACTTAATGGAATAGCCATACGACCGAATTCCATACCCAATGCATTGGAGGTTATAACGTAACCACCCGTCCTGGTATTCACGACACCACCCATCATATGGTTTATCATGTAACCACCCGTCAAATGTCCAAGTACCATTATAAAATCATAAGACATAAAATGAATATAATGGAAAGAGAACATATCCACACTTTAATCACAATATATCACTCAAATATATTGACATAACAAATCCATTACAAAAATAATTTTCAATACCAAAATACATAAAAGAGTATATGGTATTTATTTCATTTTAAAAAAACATTACGGCTTGTTCAGGAATCCAAAGACCAAATAATACTCGCGGCGGCGGAAAAGGTCGTTGTCACCGCGTACGTTAAAAGAAACATTCCTTTTTGTCGTTTTGTAAAACGCTTCGTAGAAAAAGATTCCTTTTGTATAAAAGTAAAAGTCAAAGGGGTTTATACACCGTATAAAAGAAAGTTGTGTATAAAATGAAATATGCCTCAATGAAAGGAGTTTGAGATGAAGTCCCTTACCTCGGGTCAGACTTGAATCGATCGTTCTTTAACGTCCTGCATAATAAACTTGAGTTAATTTCTACTTGCTTAAGAACATTTTTCAAGTTCATTATTAATTTTATATCACTTATTACCATGTTATAAACATTATGTAATCATTTAAGTTAATAATGTTTGTTTTGTCGATATTTGGTTCTTAAGTCGAAAGTGGACTTCTTACAATTACATGTTGTTCGTGTGGTCAAAGGTTCTTTATATCCAGAATGAAATTCCTGATTTGGATATCATATATATCATATATATCCAGAATATACATGTATTTATAATATTACATAATCATTTATATGTAATAAATGAAATGCACCGTTCATGGAGACGGTAAGCCGTACGTACGCATGAACGCTACTTTCATTTCTTTGTCATATTAATGGAATTAAAACTAAATGAGAGGTATGTATATTTTAATTACAGAATTATATTCATCATTTATATGTATCATTCATCATATATATCCATTATATACATGTACTTTTAATAGTACATTACATTTGGGGATAAGAAATGAAATGCACCGTTCATGGAGATGGTAAGCCGTACGTACGCATGAACGCTACTTTCATTTCCATCTCATACTTTAATGGAAAGAAATAATAATGATATATAGGTATATTATAATTCCAATATAAAACCATATATAATAACTTTAAATCCATCCTTTATACGTCCCACATATGGCATTAACGAATCAAATCACTTTGAGGGGGCGGTAGTCCGCACTTCCTTAAATGAAGATATCGCGTTTACCCATAATGGAAACCATAAAGGTATGCCCAAAATGAAAAATAATGAAGCTTAAGGAAAACATAAAAATATTATATATGATATATAAATATAGTGTCATCTTAATGGAAACCTTTGAAGGTGTTAAAAGAATGTTGAACAATCATCGTTTCGGGAGGCCGAAATTTGCCATCCACGGAAACAGTATGTTCTTTAACCATTAGATGTAGGTGTGTGTAACTGTAGCTCTAATACTTCTTATAAAAACATCTTATTATATTGGTTATACTGTATTTGTTACAAAAGAAATGAATAAAAAGAGTTTAGGGGGTTGGAGGAGCAAAATAAAACAAAAGGACTCAAGTGAAGACATTACCTTAAAATCGGGTAACTCCCTTTGGTTTGAGCTCAAAGGCTTCCTTGGGAATCCTTCTTCTCAATGTGAGGCTTTAAGGAGTAAGAGAGGGAAGTGGAGAGACAAAATGGGCAGGGGTTGGCCGATCCAAAGGCTTTGTAAGTGTGGGTAAAGAGGTAGAGGTGGGGGCCTTTTATAAGAGGAGAGGAGGGGCACTCTTGGAAAGTAAAGATAAGTTACTTTATTTAAAAATGAGTTTCGGATTCAAAAGGTCCCAAATTTATATAATTAGAGGTTAAGGTGATAAGGGATCTAAATCCACCCATAAAATAGGTTTTGGACATGTGTAGGTCATAGATTTTACATTATCATTTCATTTTATTTAAATCCTTTATTAATGAGGTAATCGCTGCAGCATCATGATGTAATAAATAATTTAATTTATTTAAAGTCCAAAAATTTTACAAAAACTACTATGATGTCGGAAATCTTTTTAGATTTCTAATAAATATTTATAGTCAAAAATCTGACTTGTATAACCCCATTTAAAAATTGTTTTAGTAAAACACTTCATGTTTGTGTCATTTTTACTTTAACATTTAATAAAAAGTTATTTATGTCATTTCCCTAACAAAGTGGCTCCATGGGGTCCCCAAGTTGACCCATGGGTTTTCTTGGTCGACCATTACACATCCAATGAGTTTAGGACATGTGTCAAGCTCATCTCATTTTATTAAAGCATTATTTATACCTTAAACTACACTAATTACCTCTAATCACGATTAAGAACTTAAAAGTTACTATTCACAAAAAAATTATTTTAATCTCATTGAACCACATTTTATTTCATAATGACAACCATGTATGTCGGATTTTTGAAATTCAAAACACAGAAGTGGAAAATTTCATTTAAACGAAAATTCAGTTTTTATAAGTACCACTTAGTGGTTTCACTATTCATCAAAAAATGAAGTTTTTCAGAAAAATACCAAAAATTCATCCTAAGCTATATTTGATACTCCGAATTAAAAAATGAAGTCTATTTTACAAAATTCAAAACATATAAGTCACATTAATTAATTTAATAATTAATTCCCGTTTTCATGACAAATAGCGTGTTTTTATGAAACAATAAGTATCAAAATATTAATACTAGTTTAAGTCTGATTTCAAAGTGAAATTAATTCCAACGACCACTATTGTATTTAATGGTAAAAAGATATTCTAATTTAACTTTAAAACCAATTAAAAAGATAATATAATAATATAAATAAATTATATTAAAAATAGGTTTTGAATTAAAATACAACATTTTACACTATTCATTAAAAAATGAACTTTATCGTAAAAATACCAAAAATTTACACAAAGAAAATTTTGATGTCCTGATTCTAAAGGAGAGTTTTATTTGGTCCAATATAATGTATAATAGTGAACAAAACTATATTTAATGATGGTTCTCTATCAAAAGGCGATAAGTTAACCTTTAGTGAAAACTGGGGCATAAACGCCTAAAATTGAATTCTTTCCGTATTTTAAGCCTTTATCTTTTATTGTATAAATGTAAAAACATTTAAAAAAACATATATAATCATATTTTAGTTATTTCTATCCATTCTCGTCAATACAACGGCTACATGTTAACTACCATGTAAAATAATATTATTATATTACTAGTGTGCAACGTAAGATTTCAATGAAACTTTTTGTTGCGTATCAGGTACGCTATCGAACATAGCAACCCCTTTAAAGTATAATTAATATTTAATTCATAAATATTAATATATATGAAAATTCTTTATTCTTTATTTACCTGGGATGTTACATCAATAATCCTCATGAATTTTATTATACTATGGTTATTCAATATATCATAATTTATTGGTAAAATGTTTTCACTTTTAGTTACATAATATGATTAATACTTGTTTTTAAAAATGTATTACATTACCTCTCTCTTCAGTCAGAAATCTGTGTTCATTAAAAACAATATTTTCTAAAAAAATCACTAATTATTCATGATTTATAAATTTATTTTCAAAGAAAATGTCTCTCAAAAAACATTCATCTTCTCTTTATATCTTTTTAAATTATTTACAAAGAAAAATATTTTCAAAATGTTTTTGATAATTAATTATATGCTTTCAATTTATTTTCAACCAAAAATGTTTTCAAAGAGTTTTCATTTTTTTATTATAATTATTCAAATAATTTTCAATGAAAAAGGCTCTAAAAATTTCCACATTAAGTATTGATATATTTTCAAATTATTTTCAATAATATATTTTTTCAAAAAAATTTCAAACTTTCTTTTTATGTTTTCAATGTATTTTAAAAGAAAAGGGTTTTAAAAACTTTTTCATGTTTTCTTTATAAGTATTCAATGTATTTTCAAAGAAAAAGGTTTTAAAACTTTATTCAATATTTAATTATAAGTATTCAATGTATTTTCAATGAAATTATTTTCAAAAAACTTTCAATATTATTTTAGAATATTTCAAGTAAAATGGTTTTCATGATGTTTTCAATATATCTTTATAAGTTTTCAAAGAAAAATATTTTCAAAAAAATTCAAATAATCCGTTCTAAGTTTTACATTTTATTTTCATGAAAGTGGTTTTTTAAAGTTTTTATGTTTTAAAAACATTTTATCATATAACAATAGACCATTCCCCCAGGAAATGTTTTTAAAATATCATAAAAAATTATTTCCTATAGAAAATGAAATCAGTTGGTGTTCCTCCTTAGTTTTTATGGAAATTATCCAATGGTTCCATAGATATTATTTCTCAGAATGGTTTATATTTTGATAATATTATGTTTATGAAACATTTTCCCCTTTAATAGGTTAAATAATTATGAAACCCACTTGTTTTTTAGTGGTAATTATTAGATAAAATGATTGTAAAATATGTTACTTTTACAAAGGTTATAATATGATTAAATGTTTGTGATATCCATCTCATTTCATGGTTTCTGGTATGATTTTTTATGATCTTTTGGAACATGTATGTATGATTTAATTATGAGATATGTGGGACCTGTATATTCTTCCAATTCATTCAGTAATGATTTATATCTCATGAGATTGACATAGTTGGAATGGAGAGTGAACTTAGTTCAGTAGAGGGATCTGTTCGCTATGATGGTCTTGAGAGTGAAACTTGACTTCTAATATGGTCTGGGGAGTAAACCATAAATACCAAGATGGTATGGGGAGTGAACCCATACTACTAATATGGACTTATAAGTATTTACTTGACTATTGTGGAAATCATTTTCATATACTTATGGGTCTTCCATAATTTGATTTCCTATTTCTATATAATGCTTACATGGATTACACCCTTGATTCTCCTATGATTATTGTCTTATGAAATGGAAATATTTATTCCATGACTCACGTATATGATATTTGATATGTAGGGTATGATCTTATAAATTTATTCACATTTTCTCAAAACATATTCCCACGTAATGCTTACATATCTCTTTTTTTACCCTAATGATGCATCTGAGCTAGCCATTTTCTTAAGTTTATTTTTCAAGGTTATGATGAAAGGTTTTAAGTATAATTACTAATAAGGAATATCATTATGGAAAATATTGAATTTCTTTCACCAAGTCAGAAACTGATTTTCCATGTTTTGAATAATGATAACCTATTATGGTCCTCAGGAAATAATTTTGTAATGATCTGAATGTTCATCTGAAATGATAAAATATACAAGTATGTTAATCTAGTCTCTCAATAGTTGGTTTCAAAGGAGGGGTTTAGTAAACCATTGGTAATGAGTATGATAAAACTTTAGTGAATTCCCTAAGTATATTTCTAAATACATTTAAAGGGACGTCACTGAGGATAAGCCTATGGTTTCCTTAGAAGGTGTCATAATTTTGCATCGTAGAATTTATTTTTCATGATTAAGCAGTTTTTCTCTATGAGAATTGATTATCAAACTATTAATTCTAGTTTTTTCTAATAGAGGAAAATAGAAGGAACTGGGTTGACATTGAAGGTGATGGTAAATTTTCTGATGAGCAGTCAAATGGGATAACTACTGGAGTGAAGGATGTTGTGATCACGCCTAATTAGTTTTCATAGTTCAATATTATCAATGTGTAAATTAACCAACTATTGGACACCTAAAATAATAAAAGGATGGAGTTGTTGTAAATTTTAGGTAATGGAGACAATGTAGTAAAGAATATTTAGTTTCCTTTGTGTCGCAAATGTGGAAATATGCCAATAAGTAAATGTATTAGATGGACAATAAGATATTTTTACTATGGAAAAAAGGACACAAAGAAGGTAATTGAAAAGAAAATATGAATAGTTCGGTTAATGATGTAGTTGTAAATATTGGCCACCCTAAGACATCATAAAAGGTTAAATCATTTAAATTTTAAAATAATTGTAATTATGAAAATCAATATCCCAAGTGGAAATATCAATAAGAGAATAATCAAGATTGTATAAGTACTGGTTATATTTCTGATGGTGATGAGACTGTAGGTGAAATATGAATAGAAATTGGTACTAAGTAATAGGATGAGGTATCCTTGTTATGGATTAAGGATAAAGTCTAATAATAATTTTTTTTATATATTTTGATTCAGGATTTATGAATTTTTAGATATATAAGAATTGATAATTTTATTTTTTTTTTCACTATGGATTTATAATAATATGTTGAATGGTTTTTATGTACTTTAAATTTGATTTAATTGAAAGGTTATGTTAATGGGAAAAATATGATTAAGGTAAAGATAACCATAAATATCTGCATAATCTTGATTTAAATATTATTGGATCAATATATGTTGGATATGAATAAGTAATTTAGATGATAATGATTTCATACTAACATATTGAGGATTTTATGAAGAAGTGGTATTTGTTATCCTGGATGATGTTTATAGAAACAATTTCATATAAGAAATATATCCAACAAACATTGTAATAAAGAAACATGCATGTTTTAAATATAGGTATATTAAAATTCCTATTATTACTAAGTTTCAAGACAACACATGAGAAAGGTTTTCACTTGGTAGGTATGTAACAAACCAGAGTTACATTGTGATATATAGGGGATCAATGTTAAGAAAATTTTGAGAAATTTAGTAACATTACTTTTAAATTTTGGGACATTCAACATTCATAAGGGTTATAAGGTTAACCAATTATGGAATGTTTTATGATAAAATTTAGATGTATTTTTAGTGATAAATGTTTTATCTCTCCATATTAGTATTTATGCATATTTGATAACATGTGAAAAACATTTTGTTTTTTTAATGATATATGAAATGAAAAATTGTTCATGTTAGGGATTATATGATCTAATAATTCATCAAGAATGAAAAATTCAAGTTCATTTTATAGATTATGAGATGAATTTTAAATTGATCAAGTAACAAAAATGGATGTCATTGTCCTAAAATAACACTACTATATCATTTCCGGAAAATTACTCAACTTTAGAAAATGGTGAATAAATTAAAATTTTGTCTTATTATCATCATTTTTGATGATGTCAATGAAATTTTTCATATAACTTTGGTTTATGTATTTTTTACCATTAACATTATCTTAACCATGTTCTCTGTCACTCTCTATCAGAACCTGATAGTTAGATTTCACTTTTATGTTAATGTTTTTAGTTCCCACCAATTATATCCTTTGTGGAAATCTAGTTTAGAGTTACTTTGGGTTATAATTATGTTTCCAACATTACATTTTTAAAATAAATTATAATATTAATTTCTATGATGTGGATTTCCAGGAAATAAAAATTCAAGTACTAAACCATTGTTAACCTGTACAAATTTCAAGGGAAAATTAATATTAAGGGGGGTATAATGTTACACCCTGATATTTTGAAAATTATTTTTTTGAAATTAATTTAATCTTCATTATATTTTTTCACTTCATGAAACACATAATATATATTTTTTTTAATAAAAGAACTAAGTTATTATTGTGTTCTATGAAACACCACGTTAATCATTCACCACAAAATACAGTTATATTAACTTTTTGTAAACATAACACTATGTTTGTATTGTATTGAACACAATACAGATTTCCACTGATAGCTTATGTTCTATGGAAGGATGAGTTTTAAGAACATAAATATACTATTAATATAGTTATTAAAATATAATTATATCTACCTCCTAACCATTGGAATGGATGTTACAAATAATATTATCAGTATATTAAATATAATATTCACACATGAATAATTTTGTTATCTTTTAGTATAAGTGAGTGAAAGTAGTATTTGAAAATAAAGAAATTACTTTGAAACTATTTTTATATATAAAACAGAATTTTATATCAATAAATTAAAAAAACCGTTTGTGATTAAATTTTTCAATAAAATTGAAATATTATATATTAAATCAATATTTTATATACTCATCTAATTTATTTTAAAGGTATAAGGAAAGAATTAGTCATATCTTATGAATAAAAAAGATGTATTTTTCTAAATGGTGATTTTATTGGGTTTTAAGAGTCATCCCATTTTAAATATAATTTTTGACACATTTATAAGTATTATATGAAAAAATAAACACCATTTTCCAATTCTAAGTATCAATATTCACTTTTGGTGAATTTTTTGTATTGTTTTGAGAACAGTCATATTTTGATAAATTGTGAATAATACTAGATTTTAATTCATAACTATTTTTCATTGAATTTATTTATATAGGTAAATTATATTAAAATTTGGTTTAAATATTTATTTGGATAAATATTATATTAATTAATCCCATTTAATCCATTAGAACCAATTTCACATTGAAACTGGATGTAAAATCTTGTCTATCTTTTAAAAACTTTCCCATACAAACCCTATATCATGAAAAATCTTTGATATTAATTTTAAATTAAAATATTAAAAAACTATGATTATAATTTAGTAAAATGAATTAAATATTTGTAAAAAGTCTAATTTATAATTTCAAATAATTTGAAAAATCTTTTTAGTGTAATTATTATGAATGTAATTAAAATTAATTACAATGATTAAGGTAAAAATTAGTTTATATAATGATTAATCATTAACTTTTAGAGGCCAAATACCATATAGAATTTTCCGAAATCCATTTTTTGACAATATTTCAAAAAATTAACCAATTTTCTATAATTTTATCATGTATTGGATTCAATTATGTAATAGAGACCTCTCAATTTTTTGTCCTTTTAATATCTACAAGGATGCAACTTCTCATCCACTATAAAATGGATCTCAACCACTCACTTCTTCACATTTCTCATGACACATTAGCTCAACCAGTATCATCTAAAATATCCTCTAAAAATCTGTAACTTCCTCTTATAAACATCTATTTGTGATGAAATCTAACTGAGAAATCCCTTCAGTGAAAACTACGAGGCCTTTCCCAAATAAGAGGTAATATCAATCCTCAAGATCCTTGGTTTTACTTTCATTCTACACCAACTAAATTATAATAATTCCATTAATATGTAATAACCACATTATCAAAACTATAAGAAGATGTTTTTATTTTTGGGGTTACGTCTACACTAACATGCCCTTCCATCTAATAGGTATTAAAATTATCGTTCTTGTGTATGGTGATCTATATCCTCACAAAATGATAATGGTAATTTTTTCTTCACCAACTATCATGGTTGTAAATTATGATGGAAACTATATTTTTATATAATATTTATTATTTTTTTGATTTATTTATTATTTTTTAATTATATTATAAAACATACATTAATGATATCCATTTTTTGTAAATATGATAACTTCATTTGTGGACTTGTGGACCACTGCCTCCTCAAAATGATGTGATTATTTCACAAATTAAATGGATTTAATTAAGTATGGGTTTAGTGAACTTGATTAATATATAAGACCTAATAATTCTACTATAATGATTATATATATATATATTATTTACATTATTTATTTCAATACAAAAATAAAATGAAAACAACATACATGCGTACATATGGACTTACATCGCCATGAATGGTGTATTCCTTTTCATAATTATATATTATATATATTATTATAAATATTTATATAATAAAATTATATAATACTTATATCATTTTATAAATTATGTAAATAATTAAATCAAGATCTAAGTAAGATTATCAAGAATAACTTGTCAAAATATATACGAAAAACAATTTGGATATTACCTAAAACATAATTTCAACATGGGATTATTAATAAATGGGTAGTATAATGTCATAATAATATAATATATGGTATTATATATAGTAATATGGTTATGTTTTAGATGAAAAATAATCATATATTTTTTATTCAGGAGATTCTAACTTGTATGAAAAAAGTGAATACATAAGGTAATGGGTTCCTCACCTGACTTTTATTTATGTGAGACTTATGCATTATTAAACCTTCATTAAATTTCTTATATAATGGTCGTGACTATTATATATGATTATTAACCTAAAATTTATGTGTATTTAAATATCCATTTTATTATCTCTCATTCATTATAACATATTGTTACTGGTTTTTAGGTGTTTTGATGCATTGATTGGGGTACCCAATGTGTGGATCTCTTCGATGGGTGTTTTTGATATTTTATCACACATTTTTTGAATTTTTCTGGGTAATTATATGATTTTCACATGGTTTTATGATTATTGAAAAACTTTATACACCATGGGATTCATGGTGTGTGCTTTCTCTGCACATGGTTAAACAAAGTGTGCAGCCTGTTTCATAGATTGTGAAATGTTTGTGCATGGTTAAATAATGTGTGCAACCTATTTCTTGGTTTGCGCATGGTTTTCACATTTTTAAACAATATATAAAACTTATAAAGAAGGGGTTACATGGTTGGAACATGGTTAGTACAAACCTTTCTACATGGCCTAAGAAACCATGTGATTGGTAATAAATGTTATCAAAATAGAAATTAAATTCCCCAAACCCACCCCTTAAAATCCTCTAAATCAAACCCGATTCTATTCATTGATTTTGAGACCCCTTAATAAAAAATTAGGCTCTCCAAACATCATCTCTTGGTGGTTAAAAGGGATTATTTAATTTTAGATCTTCTATTTGGTGAGTACGTTTATTCTTAATCATGGATCTCCCTTATCCTCTTGATTCCTTCTTCGAAATGTTTTTATGGACTTTTTTTCTCAATCATGGTATATTTTGGTGGGATATTGGATATATAATCTCTTTTTTCTTCCATAAAGACAAATATTCTTAGATCTGGTGATCACCATTGAAGGATTTATATTCTGTATTTATTACGGTTGGATTCCTTATATTCCAAGTAGTTGTTTCTATGATTTTCCTTCATTTTGTGATTCATTGTTTCTTAAAAACTTGTAGAAACATGTTTCCAAATATCTAACACATGTTATATGAAATTTTATCAATGATTTATTTAAAAAATATAATTTGACTCTATTATCTTTTAATTGAATATGTAATTAATTTAATGGATATAATCATGATCTATGTAACCTTTGAACTATTTTTTTAAATTCCATGATTATTTTTAATTATTTTATACGGATTTTTAAAGGGTGTTTTTCTAAAATTTATAGCTTTGGACTAGGTTATAATTTATTAAATGAGATTCCTTAGTTTTAATTAAATGAATTGAACTATTTTATTTTATTTAAAAATTTAACAATTGTTAAATTTATTACATGACAAAGAACCTCCTAGGAATGATTTTGTCGATTCTTTTGAATTTTTTGTTCTGTTTTTATTTGATATAAATGATTTATACTCATGAAAATGGGGTCTAAACCTATGTTTTGAAATAGATTTAGTCCTTTTTAAAATTGTAATACTTGTTTTAGGGTTTATTTAAAAAAAATTATCTTTTTAAAGGTATACTAGGAATTTAATGATAAATTTAGAAAGGAATCAGGTATTATTTTCCTTTTCAAGATTGAATTGTATAAAAGGTTTTGAATTAAAATTAATGATGCTTGAGGTCCTAGATAGAACATTATGAAAATTCTATAATGTTATAATCCCTTAATTGTAACTTTTTGATTATTATACTTCCCATTTTGTGGGGGCTGAAAAATGGATTATTTAGTTTAACATAGTTTCAGGGTGAGAGTGAGATGTTGTTGATAAGGATTCCCATTAGATCCTCATAACTTTTTTTCTCACCCCTACTTTTTACTAGCCATGGGAACCGGGATAGCTAGTAAGGATGGCCTAGATATATGCTTCACTAGCAGAATAACACCCATCGAGTGGATCAAAAGAGAATTTGAAAGGGTTAAGCTATGGATGTGAAACAAATAAAGAGGGTGTGCAAAGAAATATTTTTATTTAGACTTTTGAGACTATATTTAATCCCATTAATTATTCATTTTATTAGTTATTCTGACATGGACTCACTATTGTATCTATGTTCTACCTATAACATATATATACATGATCTTGATACATGATAGTGTTAACTGTCACTATTTTGCACCATAGATACCTTTCTTTATTAATTTATTATTATAATTTACCTTTAATATATTGTATTTTTTATATTTATCCTTTTCATATCATGTGGATATTCACATTTTTTATTGATTACAAAATTTATATTGTGAAATGGTTTTGTAAGTATTCTAAAAAAAATTTCTCATTAAATGGTTAAATGGATTTTTTATATGTTTAGTTTTGATAAATGATTTTTAAATGTTTAAAAGTATATTTTTAAAATAATCATATTTCTCTATTATTTTTAATAATATTTTAGTATATTTTGATTTCCTTATATTATAAATGTATATTATATTTTTTGGAATCCTACTGGGCACTTTAGCTCACATCATTCTTGTACCTTTTGATATTTGTAACCTTTTATTATCTTATATAAGGTGATAATTTTATCACCTTCATCTATGGTTATTTGTTAGGGTGACCAAGGGTGAGTTACTTGGGACATGGTGGGTGGTCACGAACTACTAGGAGGAAGTTTTTTGTTTTTATGTTCTGCTTTCATTTTCCTTAGTGTCTCTCTATATATTTATATTTATGAATTAATTTATAGATATGATTTTTTCCATATTGTACTATATTATTTTAATTATTTTACGGTGAAATCATTCCCAACTATTATTTTTTGATGGCTAGGTGCTCATCGTTAGTCTGTGGAGATTGGGAACAGTATTCTAGTAAGTAGTGAATCATCTCGAGTGTCGGTTTAAATTGTATCATAGGTTGGTTTGTTAAAAATGGTGTTATTATAGGTCATTACATAAATATAAATACTTCAATTTCAAATCCTTATTTTATTTTCATTGATTCATGGAATAAAATGAAATTAATAATTTTTCAGGACTCAAGTGGTAGTCTATGAATAGACACTTGATCATTACCCCTTCATGGTGAGACTTGAGTTACTATGCATATTAGTGCATGATTCATTATTTCTTGTTATTAGTTTTCTAATGATAAATTAAATTAAGATTCCCAATGAGGATATCATTGATTTCAGGAATCTCATTTGAAAGTTTCAACCATAATAGAAGGATTACATAGTGGAACCATGTTTTCATTGACTAGAAAACCCTAAGGTATCTATGTGGCTGATTTGGAAATCAAACCATGAATAGTTGCGAGGTTAGTGTATGGTTTACCAACCCCTAAGAATAGTACTTTTATAGTTATAACATGGTTCTAATCTTGAATATATATTCATTTTATTAATAGTGACATAACTTATGTGAGGTTGGTTATGTGAGTTATGGATGTGGGTTGCTTTATTCCCTTGTTTATTTTTATTTCAAATTTAATCCCTTGTAAATAATTTTAAATTCCATGTAAAAACTAAATTTATTCATAACACACATTTTTTAGGTTCTTATAGAAATTTCTTTAATGACCAATTTTTTTAAAAAAATTTCTTCTCCCGAAAACTAATTATTAAAGACTCTTATGTGATGTGATAAAATAATATTTTTGGAAGAAACATTGGTTTGTAATGGATTTAAATAGAATGGTTTCCATAATTCAAATGTGGGATTAATGAATGTTAAAACATGAAATTATTTACATGTGTTGGTAAAGAGTTTTTTGAAAAATTTATTGATTTTTATAAATATTTATAATTTTGAAAAAAATGAGTATTTTTTAAAATTGGTGTAATATTTGGTGTTACCAAATAAATTATATTTTGACTAATGTTGTTTTTTAATTTGTTTTGAATCAATTTTTATATTTTGGAGTGTTATTTGATTCCTTAGTTGATATTCAAATGATTTTTCATGTTCATAAATATCTCTTAGAAATTCCATTATGAAAGATAAAATATTGGTCCAACGGTCTGGTCATTGGTGTAGTTCTTCATGTTTTCTAATAGTGAATCCATTTTTTATGAATTTTCCAAGAATCCATGTTATGTTGTGGATCATGTTTCTATTTGTCCTTCAAAACCCATCCATGATATCTTGAATTTTGATCCAACTATTTATAAAGTTAAATGGGGTTGTCTTGAGGAAGTGTAGTGGCTTTAAGAAGTTGATGTCATCTTTATTACTTTAAATACTCCTGGATCTATGACGGTAATGTTTATCCACTACATATTTGAAGGAACTATCTAGTAGTGGTTGTAATTTTTATTACCTCTATTATGTATGATATAATTTCATAGGAATTTATCAAGTCAGGATTGTTTCTATGGAAGTATCCCAAGTAAGTGAAGAAGGTTATAGTTTCTTAGTTATTGAGATTTAGTCATGATATAAATCTATTATGAAGTATTACAAGAAGTTCTCATCTTTGGTATGTTTTATACCTGGCTCTTTTTAATTAATTTAGCAAGGCTACCTCTTTTAGAAAAGGTATTTACCTAGTCATTTTAATAGTAATGCCTATATAATGGTCGATCTCATATCAAAAGATGGTTGAAAGGGAATATTAAGATGAATTTGGTATTGAAAAGTAATAGGAATGGAAAAACTCCATATTCCAAATTGTGGTAGTTCAATCACCTTAGGAAAATATGAGGCACTCCAAGTGTTTCCATTGTGGAGAACCTAGTAATTCTAAGAGGTTGTGATTAAAATATCAAATGTTTTGTTGATCGTGTGGCCTTTGTGTTCACCTTCCTAGGTTTTGTAAGTTCTTAGACCAAAAAGGGGTATTTTGGTGACGAATATCAGCTCCTGAATATAGGGAAGTATATGATTCCTGATAATATGGATCCAGTAATAGGCCTCAGAGTGAAGCTTTTCATGATGTGGAGGTGTGTCCAATTATTAGCTATTAATTTTCGTATGTGGTTAATGTTGATCAAAATTGTTTTCTGATGTGTAGGTAATTTTTTTTACTTTTTCATCTTATGGATTGTCTATTTTTAGAAAAAGATTGTTCTAAGATCATTATGATGGTATCAGGTGGATCATGGATTGGATAATTTTTTAATTAGTTATGTCATAATAAATTCATTTCCATTATAAATTTATTATTATTCCTTGGTGTCCTTTTGTTTTAACATTATTGTTAGAGATACATTTAAATATATTGGATGATCTCCCTTGTGAATGTATAGTTCCATTTTGTGCACTAATATAGTTAGATGATCCCTTTCCAATTGGACATGGATTCACCTTGATAATGTACGTGGGTAACTAAGATTATGTGGATTTTGGAATGAATTGAAACATAGTGGTTCTAGAATTTATTTTGATGAGATCATTGAGGTATGATATTGGTTTTGAAAATCATAATTTTACATCTATTACTTCCCCAAGGTAGTAATCCTTTTATATTCATTACCTTCCTTTTGGATCTCTGATTTTTTAATTTCCTATGTAGTGAACTATTAAAGAATATCATTTGTGTCTAAGAGATGTGATTTTCTAATGTTATACCATTTTGGTTAGTCCTTAAATGGTTTTGATACCTATTCTAGGTCTCCCGTAATTCTCTTGTTTGGAGGGATGTGATGATCTTCATGTTTTTATCTTGGAGTTGTGTGCGTCGTTATCCTTTGGGTGAGTCTAAAATATGGACCATAGACCATTCACAACACAAAATTAGTGGTGGACTTCTTCATCTATTATATTGTACTGTATTTTGGACTAGAAGCTATTAAGGGATATAAATTCCAATGGTGTGGAGGTTGTAACATCCCTTTACTTGTATTTACATGTTTGGGACCATTTATTCATGAACTAAATGCTTGGATATCATTGTGAGTTTTTATGGTATTTTACCAGACCATTTTTAAGGTTCCACGACCATTTCATGGTGTGTTTATGGTTTTTTCATGCTAAAAAATGTCTACAAACTAGGTTTTAGGGTTAGTACATGGTATATGCATGGTCAAGATAAGTGTGAAACATGTTTCCTAGTTTTAGAATGGTTGTTTCATGTTTAAATAAATTTTACAACCTATTTCATGTTTTTTAATGGTTTGTGCATCAATTAAACAAGGTGTCCAACCTGGGCGAAAGGGGTTTGATGATTTGTGTATAGAAAGTACTAATGGTGTAATGTGGCCTTGAAAACTATTAGAATGGTAATTAAAGTTATGAAAATTTTTATGAAATTCTTGTAACCAACCTAATTAACTCTAAACTCCTCCCACTAGATTCTAAATTGAGTCCTTGGATTTTTGGAGCCCTCCACAGGCATTTTGGAACCCCCAAAATCATCTCTTTGATGATAAAAGCATCAATCGATGTAGTAATGTACTCTTTCAGTGAGTTATTTTCTTAATAATATTGGATTTCCTTTATCCTCGTGATTCATTCTTCAAAAGGGTTATGGGGGAGTTTATTTTTTTGGACCGTAGTAGATTATTGTGGGATATTGTATCTAGAATCTCTTTTCTCTTCCCTCAAGAGTTAAATTCTTGGATCTGGTGATCTCTATCAAAAGAATCGCATTCCGGATTCATTGTGGTTGGTTTTATTAAATTAAAAGTATTTTTTCATATGCTTTTCCTTATTTTTTTTGTTTCTTGATAATTCATAGATACATGTTTTCCTAATTGTTATCACATGTTTTATGAAATACATTCACTAAATGACTTATAAAATATTTACTGACCCTATTCTCTTTTAATTGAACGTGGAATTAATGGGACATATACAATATTGATCTCAGTAACATTTTTATGAATTTTTAAAATCCAGGACTATTTGCATTTATTTTCAATGAACTATTAAATGGAATTTTGGTGAAATATAGTGTTTTTACTTAGTTTTTGATTTATTAAATGAACTTCCATGATTTTAATTAAGTGAATTGAACTATTTTATGTTTTCTAAATAGTTCAAAATGATTGAATTTATTTAATGATCAAAACCCTCATTAAATTATTTTATCCTTATTTTGGAAACTTTTGTTCATGGGTTATTTGAAATAAATGAATTATTCACATGAAACTGAGGTGTAAACCGATGTTCTAATGTTTATTCAATCCTTGTTAAATAAAAATACATACATTTAATTCTTTATGTTTTCTTTGAAATAGATGAATATTTTGCAGGACCCTTTTAATTTTAATGATGATTTGTGAATGGAAGAAGATTTTATTACCCTTTTGAATACTAAATAATATAAATAATATTGAATTTAAATGGTTGATGATTGATATCCTGGTCAGAACATTATGATGATTATACCATGTGATATTCCATTAATTTTATCATGTTTGATTATTATACTACCCATTGTTGTGGGGGTTGAAAAATCAATTATTTTCTTTGTGTGTTTGGGGTGAGAGTGAGATGTTTTTGATAAGGATCCCTATGTTATCCTTATAAATTGTTTGTTCATCCCTTATTTTGAATCTTAATTGGAACCTGGATAGTTAGATGGTTTGGCCAAGATATATTCTATAATAGAAAACCCACACCCTTCTAGTGGATCCATATAGAATGTGAATGGTTTAGGCTATTGACGTGCGACCAGGAAAGTGGTTGTGTGTGTAAATTATTTTCTATAGAGCCATCACACAATATATAATCCTCTTAATTAGAAATTTGATTAGATATTATGAGTTAGAGTCACTATTGTACTTAGTTTGTACCCATGAAAACCATATACATAATCTTGATACATGACACTATTCATTGTCACTATTTGGAACTGGAGATTCCTTGCTTGACTCATTTATTAATATTATGTACCTTGACTGCATTGTATTGACTCATGTACAAATTTAAATATCAATTGAATATTATCATATTTTCTTGAGTATCTGACTTGATATTGTCAAATGGTTTTCAAATAATTTAATGAAATTTTTTAGTTTTTAAATGGTGAAATGGAATACTTTATAGGTTTAGTTTGATAAATTATTTCTAAATGTTTAAAACTCTATTTTTTAACTAATCCTATTACTCTATTATTTGTAAAATATTTTAGAAAATTATAATTTATTTATAATGTAAATTCATAAAGTATTTAAGGAATATTACTAGGAACTTTTGATAACCCCATCCATATACCTTTTAGTGTTTAAATCCCTTTATTATCATATAGTGGGTTTTTTTCTCTATCCTTCATTTTTGGTTTTGAGTTAGGGTGGCTATGAGAGGGTGACATGGGACATTTTTGGTGGTCATAGACCACCAAGAGGTAGGTTTTTGTTATTATTTTCTGATTTTAGTTTTCGTAGTGTCTCAATCTATATTCATATGTATGTATTTATTTGTATATCTGATGATGTTTCAACATTGTACATTATTATTATAAATATTTTATTGGTAAAATAGTTCCGAAATGTCATTTTTTTGATTCTAAGGTTCTTGTCATTATCCTATGGATATCGAGAACATACTTTCAGTTAGTTTTGAATGATCTCAAGTATCGGTTTAAATGGTATCCTGCATGGTATCATTGCATTCCTAGGGTTTTTTCTTTAAAAAGTTACCAAATCAGTAAGATAGTTTTCTCTTAATTTTCCTTCTTTGAGACACGTGTTTTTTTAGGAAAGATATATTATTTTTTGATGTGTATATAATTTAATTTGACATATTATATAATTATTCTCCTTATTTTCATGATATTTTAAAAATCATTTAATTTCATTATCTCAGATGGGGATTGTGATTTAATGTTACCAAGTCATATATTTTTATTGAAAAAATATCACCGTTTATAGTTATTTTTTATTATTATGCTTCTATCATTGAAAACATATGATATATCACTCATTAGTACTCATGAAATTTATTCTTCTATGATGCTTCCTGATATCATCATATATCAGTATAATTTTTACACTATTCGGTATATATGAATATTAATAAAAAAATTAAGAAGGTCTGACTATACATATTGCATCAATAAAAAAAATGTGTTGTTTCAAAAATATGTTTTTAATATATGTTTTCAAACTTTATTCATAATTTTTAAATTTATTTTCAAAAATAATTGTTTCCAAAACGTTTTCATGTTTTCCTTATATGTTTTCAAATTTTTTTGAAAGAAAAAGTTTTTTAAAAATTTTTCAATAATTATTTATAAGTCTCCAAGATATATATAAGAAAATATATTTTCAAAGGGTCTTCAAGTTATCATTATAAATCTTGAATTTATTTTCAAGGGGGGATGATTTCAAAATGTAATCACGAATTATTTATACGGTTCAAATGATTTTTAGAAGATAAAACATTTCAAAATGTTTTCAGTCATTCTTTATTAGTTCAAAATTTATTTTCAATGAATTTTTTTAAAATGTTTTCATGATTTACTTATATGATTTCAATGTATTTTCAAATAAATAGTTTTCAAAACGTTTTTAAGATTATTTATTTAGTTATTAATGGAAATATTTTTCAAAATATTTTCAAGTTTCATTATATGTTTTCAAAGAAAATAGATTTCCAAATTTTATCTAATCTTCCATTATATGTTTACATGTTTATTTTCAGGAAAATGGTTTTATGATTTAAAAATAATTTCTCAAGGAAAAATGGAAAATTCTCTCCTAAAATGTTTTTATAAGATCAATCCAACTTATTTACCATATTATAAGACATCTGTTTGTGTTATTGATGCCTTTATCATGAAATGATCTAAATGTTCCATTCATATTATATATCTGAATAGTTTATTTTTAGATTGAATTAGGTTTATGAAACTATTTTCTCTTTCATGGGACATATTCTTATGAAAACGGCTTCTTTTAATTGGTTATTCTTTGATGAAGTTATTATGAAACCCATCTATTTTTTTCAATAGTTGTTATATAATTACATTATTAAGATACCCATGTTATTATATTGGATATGATATGATTGTGTATGATCTTTTGGAACACATATGTATGGTTTAATTATGAGATGGGTGGGACCTTTATCTCCCCCCAATGATTTAGATAAATATTTATATATCATGAGATAGAGATGGATGGAATGGGGTGTCAATATAAGTATGTAAAGGACTATTTCTACTAAGATGATCTTAGGAGTGAACCTTGACTAATAAGAAAGACATCAGAGTGAACCATGACTACCAAGACGACATGGGGAGTGAATCCATGCTACCAATATCTCCTTCCAAGTGATTCCATAACAACTATGGAAATCATTTTTAAATTATTATGGTTAATCCATAATTCCATGAATTATTCCTAAGTAAATAATTCCTTGCGTATTTCCTTGATTCTATAATTATTCGTGTCTTATAAACTATCAATCTATATGCCATGACTCATGTATATGATCTTTGATATTCAGAGTATTGTATTAAAATGTTATTTTCATGTTTTAATACCTTTATTAATATATTATGCTTATATATCTCTTTTTATTACCCTTACTAAGAATTAGAGATTACCCCTTCCTTATGTTTCATTTCCTATGTTATAAAGAAAGGTTTTATGTTTAAGTACTAAATAGTAAGTATATAGACCCCACTTTTTATATATTTCTCCATTACATCATTTTAGATGTACTCAACTAAAAACATTACAAAACATAGAATAGAGGATTAGTTTCTTGTGAAAATTAGACCATAGATAAAATTAAAAATTAAAAATATACTTTTCCTTCTCCTACAACTTCTTAGTGAACATTGT
The DNA here is from genome assembly GCA_963277665.1 of Viscum album. Taxonomy (NCBI): domain Eukaryota; kingdom Viridiplantae; phylum Streptophyta; class Magnoliopsida; order Santalales; family Viscaceae; genus Viscum; species Viscum album. The sequence continues at coordinate 1,188,752,489 of OY728122.1, forward strand.
GTACTTCAAATTATATGTACTCACCTGAGGATATACATCTCTGGAAGGGGTGACCTAAAATCTTAATAACATGATAGATAAGAACATGAATTAATATAACATAGGTGATAATTATCATCATAATCATAAAATAATTATCATATCATCATCATAATCTTGATAAGAAGCATAATATTAAGGCATGAAATTTGGAAATGCATAAAATTGAAACTTCATGTCCAAGTTGGAAAGTAAAACACATAGTTGTGAACAAAACTGTCATCATGTTCACACATAACATATGTTCATAATCATAACATAATCATTGTGATCTAAGATATAATCATGATCATATATATTTAAAATTATATCATGAGATAAATCTCATTACCCAATGCATTTTAGTGCTATATAATTACAGGTGAAACCATCACATCATAACATTTACATAATCATGCATGCACTGTAGAATATATAACAATCATTTCCATAAAATAATCCATGGGAATGAAATGGATTTCATAAAAAGTTAAAAATTCATAATTTAATGAATAGAAATTATGGTTAAAAATGGATATGTTGAATAAATTGTGTACTAGATGTAACACCCAAAGATTTCATAGTACGTTATTTTTCAAAGTAATTCAATAACTTGCACTACACGTAACACCGAGTTCAAGGGCACCACGACTTACCAAACAAGCCGTTCAAAAGTGGTTATGAATATTATTAACCAAATTTTGAACATTATATAATCCTTATAATTTTATAATCCATATTATGAGTTTCTTAGACATAATTTAAGCACAAATTCAATTTTTTAGATAAAATAAGTATTTTTCAGAAAATGTAATTTTACCACCATTTGAGAAAGAACATTATTTTTAATCCAATATTTGACACTTTTATATATATTAAATTTGAAAAAAATAAACTTCTTCTTTAGAATCGGTAGATAAAAATTTAGTTTTGATAAATTTTTGGTATTTTTATGATAACTTTAATATTTTGGTGAATATTGAAAAGTACTAAATTTTAATTAAAACAACTTTTTTAATCAAAATAATTTATAGTGTTAAATGATAAATCTTAATGGTTTGAAAGTATAAATAGATTATATTTTTACAATTTAATTCAATGCTGGTCATTTTATGTAATTTCACTTTGAAATTGGATATAAACAAGTGTCAGTTTTTTGATAGTTATTATTTCTTAAAAATACGCCTTTTGGTTTTGACAATGGGAATTAATTTTAAATTAATAAATTAATCATCTATGTTTTGAATTTGGTAAAATAGACTTCATTTTTTAATTTTTAATATCAAAATTATCTTGGGGTGAATTTTTCGTATTTTTCAGAATATTTTCAATTTTTGGTGAATAGTGAAAAACACTAAGTTATAGTTTAAAACCGAATTTTTATAATTATTTATTTTATTTAAATTAATTTATGTAAAAATATATACATAATACCTATATAAGTTCAATTTAATTCATTGGATTCAGTTTATAATAATTTTAGGTATATTAACAAGTTATTGAACTTTTCATCGTCTTTTACCCACCTTCAACGAGAAATTGAAAATTCACATTAAACTTAATTTTACCACTTCTATGAGTTGCATTTATAAAATCCAAGAGACATGGTTAATAACAAGAATTAAAATGTGGTTAAATAAGATAAAAATAATTTTTGGTGAATAGTAACTTTTGACTTTTATTTACAACGGTAAAAGGTAAATAGGGTAATTCAAGGTAAAAAGACTATTTTAATATTTCAAAATTACCTTAACACATTTCCTAACCTTATTGGATAAGTAATGACCGACAATGATCATCCTTGGGTATATTTTTTGACCCCAAGGAGCCACTTATGAATGATAATGACACTTTAGATTAATTAATTTAAAGTAAATGCAAAATTGACACAAACAAAAATCTTTTAGTAATTAATTTTTATATGGTGTTATATAAGTAATATTTTTTATGATATGTATTCATTGTAAAGATAAAACTATTTCCTACATCATTGTAGTTTTTTTATAATTTTTAGACATCAAATAAATTAAATTATTTATGACACAATAATGATGCAGTATTTACCTTATTAATAAATGATTTGAATAAATTTGATTATAAATATTAATATAATATCCAAACATGTCCAATTATTATTGGATGATTTTATTTCAACCATTAGTCATCTTATATTTTGTAATAATTATTTTTGGACCTTTAGAAACTGAATATCATTATATAATAAAATAATATTTTCACACTTTCCTGAAGAGCCCCTCCTCCACCTTATAAAAAGATACCACTTATAACCAATTACTCACAACTCTCAAGCCTTTAGGATCATCAAAACTTTTCCAAATTAAGCTCCCTGCATCCCTATCATCCTTCTAGAAGCCTTACCTTAGGCAGAAGGCACTTCAAGAAGTCCTTTTTGGTTCAAACCAAAGGAAGTTACCCAAATTAAAGGCAACAGTTTATCTAAACTTATTTTCTTTTATTTTATTTATCCAACCCCTAAAATATTTTTATTCATTTCTTTTATAAGAACAACAGTATCATAAATATACTAGGATGTTTTTATGAGAATTAATAGAACTACACTTACAAACACCTCCATATAATGGGTGAAGAAAATAATGTTTCTGTGGATGACAAACTAACGCCTCACAAAATGATGATTGTTCAATTACCTCCTACTGCCTCTCATGGGGGCCATTTTGATGTTAACTTTATTTATATATCATATATATTATGTTTATGTTTTCATCATGCTTCTTTATTTTTCTTTTATAGCATACCTTAATGGTTTCCATTATGGGTAAACGCGATAATTTCATTTGAGGAAGTGCAGACTACCGCCCCCTCAAAGTGATATGACTCGTTAATACCATATGTGGGACATATAAAGGATGGATTTAATGTTATTATATATTATATTATAGTTTAATTATAATATAACTTTGTATAATTATGTTTTAATTCCATTAAAATAATAAATTTAAATGGAATTACCATTCATGCGTACCTACGGCTTACCGTCTCCATGAACGGTGCATTTCATTTCTTACCCCAAAATGATATGTACTGTTATAAATCCATGTATATACTGGATATATATAATATATATGATATCTAAATCATTAATATAATTATGGATGTATCGAAATTTTGATCGTGTGAAAAATTTGTAACTATATGGTGTTCATTTTTGACAAAAGTTCCACATATCGACAAAACTAACGTTATTAACTTAAGTGATTACATAATGTTTATAACATGGTAATAAGTGATATAAAAGGAATAATAAACCTATAAAAGGTTCTTAAGCAATTAGAAATTAACTTTTGTTTATTACTCATGATATTAAAGAACGAACGAGCCAAGTCAGACATGAGTTAAGGGGTTTCTTATCTCACTTTTAATTCCGTGAGATTTCCATTGTTCACCACTTATTTAATTCATGTGGTGTATTGTGTACTACCATTTGATATATATTATCATGATTCTCTTTATATTCATGATATTATATGGTTCATTTGGTTTTTAATGATTTTTGTTCATATGAATCGATTGATTACAGTGAGGTAAGGGTTTATTTCACAATCTCTTCATTATCCAAGGTTGTTTATACATAATTATCTACTAGGAACTCTTTATCATCAACATCCTTGTTTCTTAAAAATATATTTTAAGACATTTTCACTATTTAATTGACTATGGGTTAATGTCATTTATACCCTGGTTTAACCTTTTATAAGATGTTTATAAAGTAATCTTTCCGTCATTTTCCAAACAAGGTCCTTTTTTTCCTTTTCAGCAAAATTAAGGTAAGAATTTTTTTTAACTTATACGGCAGGTGCAGCTATATTACGTCGTTATAACATCATCAAAGCTTCATTTACAATATTATAAGAATATTTTCAAAATAAATTTTTTCTTTATAATTATGTGACTCTCAATTTTTTTCAAAATATAAAGAGATATTTCTCTAAAAATGGTTTTATTTCATCTATATCGACATCCTTTGATGGATTTTAAGTTTATTTGAAGTTGATTTATTATGATAAAAAACATCCATATTGTATTGAAGTTTTTGTGATATGTTTGACTATGGATGTGCTATTTGTGTACCATTCATTGTTTATGGTTAAAGTATTCACATTTCTTATGCTTGTTTTAATACGAATGTTTATGTTATATTTCAACCTTTTCATATGGGGAATGTATTGGACTTAGTAAGTGACGGGTGGAGCCCGCTATATCTCTTCGATGCATTAGTAGGTCTCAGGAGACAACTAGACGTGGAATTGGTTGAGGCCTTTCGCAATTTGATATATGGTTTTGGCCGAGGCCTTAATCATTTTTAGACGTCTCGGCTTAGGCCTTGAAAAATTGTTTCAGAATGTCCGACATTATACATTCCCTCATTATGAAAATAATATTGATGGTTCATGTGGTCATTCAACTAGTAGAATACCCATGATTATGTTTTATTATGATATTATTTACTTAGATCATATTCCTTCCATAAAAGTTTTCATGTTTATTATTGGTAAAGGCATGTGGTTTCAATTATTCACCATACTTAATATTTATATTATCTTCCGATGTATTTCTTAACCATACTGAGCATTGGAGCTCATCCCTTTCTATGTTTTATTTTTCCCAGGATTCCAAGAAGTGTATTGTGATTTATATACAGGGTTAAGCTAATGTAATAATGTCTTTTATAAAGGATTATTTATGTTGTGTTGTATGTTATAAAGTGTAATGTAACATTCATGTATGTAATATATTTTCCAAGACTTCTAAACCGATTGAAACTTCAGGGCATGATTCCTTGTAATCATGCCAATGTATTAAAATAATTCACCGACTCTGGGTAACTATGGTCGAGGCGTTACAGTTGGTATCGAGGAAGTATATTAATAACCTTTGAAACTAGATTAATATAAACTCCGATTAGAACAGACAGACCTAAGATATACTTTGAGGATTATTATAGAATAACTTCCTAGAATTTTGGTAATGTGGAGATTTTGTGAGTTTTCCAAACAAATACATCCCTGTTTGGATACAAGCAGGTAGAGGTGGCTCTAGTACAGATGTACCTAGGGGTAAAACCCGAAAACACCGCTTTGAGCTAGACTCAAACGGGAACTGGTGCAGAACAAAAGGCCTTGCTGCACTCTTGGTTACAACAGTCCCAGGGGATATGCTTAGGATAATTCTCATTTTCTTTAGAAATCATTATAAAGGGTTTGTGAGTATATACTTCCTCAAGAACACATTTTTTATGATTATGGATTATATCCTTAAACTGTTCAATTTATGTTAAGTGTTTTACTAGTTTGGAATTATGTATTTCGATTCATAATCTAATCTAGTTTATGCCACTGTATAGAAATGGCGCCCAGTATAAGGAATGTGAACTCCAGCAAAATGTATGATCCAAAGAGTAGGATGGATCATATCTTTCACGGTATTAACCCAAAATTTAGAAGGAAAATAGTATCCCTTATATTATCAACATATGAATAAATAGTATCATTTGTTAATAAGATAAGTAAATAATTCCTTGAGTCCTATGGCTTTGAAGGGAAGCAAGAGAAGAAAAGGATGGAAGAGAGAAATATGGGTAAAGGATAGAGGGAAAATAAGGATTTTCCCATATGTTATAATTGTGGAAAGAATCGCCTTGGTAAATTCATGAAGGGAATGAGAGTTTGTTATGAGTGTGGAGAAAATGGAAACCATGTACGTGATTTCAAGGGTAAGAATTTTTTTTTTAATGTACAATGCTTCATCTGCAAGGAGTTGGGACACTATGAGAATCAATGTCAAAATCATCAGAGTATACCCCAAATGCTGCTGTTGGACAATAATAAAGTTATGATACTACCGAAGATGAAGAGGACTGATTAGATTTCTTATGTTTTTATTAAATTATTGTGTCATTTGAGTATTTTATTAATGATGTACATATTATAAGAATTATAGAGTATATAAGGATTGCACTGCAGTAATATTTCATTAAGGACATGATATTTTTTGGAACCAAGAAAATTGACGCAATTTCAGGTTAAATTTTTGTAAAATATATGGTTGAAAGGTAGATAAACCATAATATGGTTCTGATACCATGGTAGTGATTTTGGAATAATATATGGTTGATTTGGATAAATTATATTGGATATTCTTGACTTCCTTAGAAATGATTAATAGTTTGTTTATTTCATAATTTTTGGAATATTTAATATTTTTTGATATACAGAATATATCCAGTGTTATATAAATGATAAGGGAGCATGAATGTAATCAATAAGGTTTTATGGTAATTCATGGTGTTACCATGTTTTAAAATAATTCATGATGAAGGTGTTCACATGTTTTTATGTGGAAAAAAGGATCTTCACTGTGTTTAATTTCCTTATAAATTTTTTGAATGTGAGTTTGGATAGATTTATTTTGGATAAGTATAAAGGTTGGAATGGATTAAGATAATATTTTTAAGGTTATTTTTTGTATTTTTATAAAATGGACAACACGCTGACCGTGTGACAACCCAACACGTCGGACAAAGCTGCGAAAATCGAACCCACAACCATAGTGAGATTAGGATTTATCACCTACCACAGGACTACGAAAAGTCCCTAGATTTTATAATGTAGTTTATTTTTTTAAAGGGTCTGATAGGTGAATTATAATTTCATATTTTTTTTAACCCTATACGAATATGATAAATATAATATATTTTTTATGTTCTATTATCTTTTAGAGTGAAAGATGAGTTTGTGGTAGAAATTTTTTAAAGGATGGAACTCTACTTGTCAAGTATATATATTTTTTCTATTATTCTATGAAGAAATTAATTATTAAACTTTAGGTAAGAGATATTAAAACTAAAAATGTGTCATCCTAATACCTTATGTTTTGTTGAACTGATGATATTTTAAATCATCAGATATTAATGGATTTTAGGCCCTCAATTCTACAATTGTTTGTGATTGATGACCTCAATCACTCCATATAAATATTTACATTTTTCCTCTAATTACGTGTCTCTAATTCCCACCAATGTTTGCCTAATCGAGATCAGAATTTGGTGGTGAATTTTTCATTCCCCCTTTTCCTCTTATTAAGACTAAATTTTATAAACCCAATATCGAATGTGGGTTTTCCCACAAAGGTAATTTATATTTTCAACCTTTTATTTTTGAAGAAAAATTTCAAATTTCGAGGATGTAATTTATTGTTGGAGGTAAGATGTTATTTCTTCAAAGTAATTCAATAACTTGCACTACATGTAACACCGAGTTTAAGCGCACCACGACTTACCAAACTAGCCGTTCAAAAGAGGTTATGAATAATATTAACTGAATTTTGAACTTTATATAATCATTATAATTTTAGAATCCATATTATGAGTTTCTTAGACATAATTTAAGAACAAAAAACAATTTTTTAGATAAAGTATTTTTCAGAAAATGAAAATTTTCCGCATTTTAAAGGTGATTTTTTTTAAATCAAATATTTTCCACTTATATATATTCAATTTGACAAAATAATATTCTTCTTTAGAATCAGGAGATAAAAATTGAGTTTTGATAAATTTTTTGTATTTTTCTGATAACTTTCATATTTTGGTGAATAGTGAAAAATACTAAATTTTAATTAAAAAAACATTTTAATTGAAATAATTTATAATGTTAAATTATACATTTTAATGGTTTGGAAGTATAAATAGATTATATTTTTAGAATTTAATCCAATGATGGTCATTGTATGTAATTTCCACTTTGAAATTGGACATAAACAAGTGTCAATCTTTTGATAGATATTATTTCTTAAAAATACGCCTTTTGGTATTGACAACGAGAATTAATTTTAAATTAATAAATGCGACTTATATTTTTTTAATTTGGTAAAATAGACTTCATTTTTGAATTCGGAATATCGAAATTAGCTTTGGGTGAAATTTCGGTATTTTTCTGAAAACATTCAATTTTTGATGAATAGTGAAAAACACAGAGTTATAGTTTAAAACTGAATTTTTATAATTATTTATTTTATTTAAATTAATTTATGTCAAAATAGATACATAATACCTATATAATTTAAATTTAATTCATTGTAGTCAGTTGATAATAATATTAGATATATTAAAATTTTGTTGAACTTTTCACCGTCTTTTACCCACCTCCTAGGAGAAATTACAAATTCACATAAAACATAATTTTACCGCTTATGTGAGTTGAATTTAGAAACTAAAAGAGACACGGTTAATATCAAGGAGTAAAATTTGGTTCAATTATATAAAAATAATTTTTGGTGAATTGTATCTTTTGACTTTTATTTACCGTGGTTAAAGGTAAATAGTGTAATTTAAGGTAAAAAGAATATTGTAATAATTCAGAATTACCTTAAAACATATATTAACCTTATTTTATAAGTTATTACCAACCATGGGAATCCTTGGCTCTATTTTGGGACCCCATAGAGCCACATATGAATGATAATGACACTTTAGAATAATTAATTTAGAGTAAAGTCAAAATTGACATAAACAAACATATTTTAGTAATTAATTTTTATATGGTGTTATATAAGTAATATTTTTGAGTATAGATTTTCCTTGGAAATATAAATATATTTCATACATAATTTTAGTTTTTTATAATTTTTAGACATAGAATAAATTAAATTATTTATGACACAATAATGATGCAGTATTAACCTCATTAATACATTATTTAAATAAATTAGATTATAAATATTAAAATAATATCCAAAACATGTCCAATTATAATTTGATGATTTATTTAGACCATGAGTCATAATATATTCGACTCTAATGATTTTTGGACCTTTGAAAACCGAATATCATTATATAATAAAATAATATTTTCACACTTTCTAAAGAGCCCATCCTCTCTCTTATAAAAGGATACCACTTCTAAACAATTCCTCACACCTCTCAAGCCTTTAGGCTCATCCAAACTATGACAAATTAAGCTCCCTACATCCCTATACTCCTCCTAGAAGCCATACCTTAGTCAAGAGGCACTTCATGAAGACATTTTGGTTCAATCCAAAGGAATTTACCCAAATTAAATGTAACAATTTATCAAAACTTATTTTCTTTTATTTTACTTCTCCAACCCATAAACTCTTTTTATTACTATATTTTATAACAGCACCAGTATCCTCAATATACTAGGATGTTTTTATGAGAAGGATTCGAACTACACTTACACACACCTCTATCTAAAGGGTGAATAACATAATGTTTCTGTGGATTGAAAACTAACGCCTCACGAAACGATGATTGTTCAATTACTTCCTACCACCTATCATGGTGGCCATTATGATGGAACTTTATTTATATATGATATATATTATGTTTTTGTTTTCTTAATTCTTCTGTAGTTTTATTTTATAGCATAACATAATGGTTTCCATTATGGGTAAACACAATAATTTCATTTGAGGAAGTGCGGACTACCGCCCCCTCAAAGTGATATGACTCGTTAATACCATATGTTGGATGTATAAAGGATGTAGCTAATGATATTATTTATGATATTATACTGGAATTATAATATACCTATGTATCATTATGTTTTAATTCCATTAAAATAAGAAATAGAAATGAAAGTAGCGTTCATGCGTACGTACGACTTACCGTCTCCATGAACGGTGCATTTCATTTCTTACCCCAAAATGATATGTACTATTATAAATACATTTATATACTGGATATATATGATATATATTATATCTAAATCATGAATATCATTCTTTATATAATGAACTTTTGACCATGTGGACAACTTGTAACTATAAGGTGTTCATTTTTGACTCAAGTGCCAAATATCAACAAAACTATCTTTATTAACTAAAATGATTACATAATGTTTATAACATGGTAATAAATTATATAAATGGAATAATATACCTGAAAAAGTTTCTTAATAAAGTATAAATTTACTATATTTTTTTATTCAGGATATTAAAGAATGAACGGGTCAAGTCAGCCACGGGGTAAGGGGTTTCTTATCTCACTTTTAATTCTGTGTGGTGTCTATTGTTTACCACTTATTTATTGCATGTGGTGTATTGTGTACTTAAATTTGATATATATTATCATGATTATCTTTATATTCATGATATTATATGATTCATTTGGTGGTTATTGACTATTGTTCGTATGACTCGATTGATTATAACGAGGTAAGGGTTTATTTCACAATCTCTTCATTCTCCGACGTTGTTTATACCTAATTATCTACTGGGACCTCTTTATCATCCACATCCATGTTTCTTAAAAATATATTTTAAAATATTTTTTCTATTTAATAGAAAATGGGTTAATTTCATTTATACCCTTTTTTACTTTTTATAATATGTTTATAAAGGAATATTTTCATCATTTTCGAAACAAGGTCCTTTTTAACCTTTTCGACAAAATTAAGGTATGAATGTTTTTTTAACTTATACGGAAGGTGAAGCTATATTACGTCGTTATAACTTCACCAAAGCTTCCATTAAAAGCATATAAGAATATTTTGAAAATAAATTTTTTATTTATAATTATGTGACTCTTAAATGATTTCAAAATATAAAGAGATATTTCTCTAAAAAAAGGTTTTGATTTCATCTATGTCAACATCCTTTGATGGATTTTAAGTTTATTTGAAGTTGATTTATTATGATACAAAACTTCCATATTCTATTGAAGGTTTTGTGATATGTTTTACTATGGATGTTCTATTTTTATACCATTCATGGTTTATGGTTAAATTATTGAAATTTCGTATGCTAGTTTTAATACGAATGATTATGTTATATATATACCTTTTAATATGAGGAATGTATTAGACTTAGTAAGTGATGGGTGGATCCCGATATATCTCCTCGATGAATCAGTAGGTCTCATGAGACAACTAGATGTGGAATTGGCTGAGGCATTTCCCAATTTGATATATGGTTTTGGCTGAGCCCGTAATCATTTTTAGACATCTTCACTAAGGCCTTGAAAAAATGTTTCAGAATTTCCGGCATTATACATTCCCTCATTATGGAAATAATATTTATGGTTCATTTGGTCATACGACTAGTAGAATACCCATGATTATGTTTTATTATGGCATTATTTACTCTGCTTATATTCCTGCCATAAAAGTTTTCATGTTTATTATTGGTAAAGGCATGTGGTTTCAATAATTCACCATGCTTAATATTTATGTTATCTTATACAGTATTGCATACCCTTACTAAGAATTTTACCTCACCCATTTATATGTTTTATTTTTTCCAGGATTCCAAGAAGTTTATTTTTATTGATATGTAGGGTTAAGCTAAGGGAATAATGGTGTTTATAAAGGATTATTTATGTTGTGTTTTTTGTTATAAAGTGTAATGTAACATTCATATGTGTAATCTATTTTCCAAGACTGCTAAACCGATTGGTCCTTCGGGATAGGATTCCTTGTAATCATGCCAATGTATTAAATTAATGCACCGACTCTGGGTAACTAGGTTCGGGGCGTTACACTAGAGACACGATTGGTAAAAGTTCATGTTAATTGGCCATGTCTCCGACATGATCAAGAATATAAAAGGGGTTGATGTACATGGTACTTAAATTTCCTTTCCTCACAAATATCATGATCCTATTACATGGATATATGTGGGGTAATACCATATCTTCAACCATATACTCCAAGTCTCATCACTTTTTATCTACATATCTCTTTTTTCATCCTTGGGATGGCTTGATTTTATCCTGAATGGTTTTCACCATCTATGTAATTTCATCGAATGTTTCGGGTACTAGAAAATTTCCTTCACTAAATTTTTCCAAACATTTCTGTGTTCTAAATATTTTCCCATGAAGGGATTATTATGTATCCATTTTGATTCTCGAGTTGAAACTATTTTGTAAGAGAGCTCATCTAGAAGAAGTTGTTGGTCCAATCCTACTATAAATTCCATATAACAGGCTCCCAATAATATATCCAGTGTCTAAGTATTCCAATAAGATTGGATATTAGTTTTAGGACTATAATATATCTTTAAGGTTAACTCATTTTTTAGATTAGTATAGGTAATTTTCTAGAACATGGAGGTGAATTTTGAATCTCGGTCAGATACAATGGACTGTGGTACTCTATACGGCCTAAACACTTCTCAAATGTATATACATGATTGTTGATCCAATGATATGTCCTCTAAAATTATGATAAAGTTATATTTATTTGTGAGACAATCCACAACATCCCATAGAGCATTATTTCCTCTAGAAGTATTTGGATGACTAGTGACAAGGTCGTTGGTGATGCTTTCCCATTTCCATGTTTCTATGGGTAATGATTTCATCATCCCATTAGAATTTTCCCATTAATAATTCATTTATGTATATAATAGGTACATTCATGTATATTCAGTAATCACCATCTTCATATTAATTATGATATGGTGATCAAGGAGATCTTCATACATCTTTGGGGTTCATGGGTAAATAGAGAATGTTTGGCTATGCACATCATTCAGAACCTCTTTCATTATGTCTAGATTGGATGGTAAATATATTTGGGACCCAAATATTATAAATACATTCACATAAAAATTGATCATTGATGATTAATCATTTATGATAGCTTCTATCAACTTCTTAATTTCTGTATAATTTCATTGAGGGTCCTATTTTAATTATGGGGGATAGTTGAGAAATCATTTTAAAAAGGATTCATGATATTAAATTCTTAATGATTCTGATGTCCATCCTTTCTAAATATAAAATATTGTATCCTTCTAAATTATCATTACTAATATTTTTGTATGGTCTTTTATACTTATAACATCTTCCACATAATTTTTTATATGAGTATGGTAGTGGATTGATAAATTGTATAACCTTAAGTTCTATATCCTTCTTCACTAGAGAATATTTTTCTACTTTGGTATGAATCTATATTTTTGTCTATTATGATTAGTAAATATCTCACACTTCTCCCCATGGATATAATGATGCAACATTTTCAACATGAAAGTCAAAACTGCTAACTTCAGATCATGTGTGGGATAGTTATGTTCATGATTTTTCCACTTCCTTCATGTATAATTTATCACATTATCATTTTTAAACATTATTCATCAAAATCCCTTTTTTGGATCACTGTTAAATACCACAAAGAGTTACCTATTTGTCGGTAGTGTGAGTTTCGTTTTAATGATAAGCCAATTTTTGAAATCTTTGAAGCAGTATTTGCATTCATAGGTCTAGAAAAACATTAATCCATTTTGAGTAAAATAAGGTAATGGTTTTTAAAATAAGGAGAATTTATTTAAAAATATTTATTAATAAATAGGTAGACCAAGGAAAATATATATCAGTATTACTGATGTAGGAATGAGACACTCTTGGATTCCATTTTTCAAAGAAGGGTCCACAAATAATCCATTTTGAGGGATAACATTCCCCAAGAATGGTAATTATTCTATCTAGAATTCACATTTTCATTACATGGAATAGATGTAACCCTTTAAAAACATATTTAGAACAGTATTCAAATTATCCTCATGTTTCCCCTTTCTCTTTGGGTATATCACAATATCATCAATAATGAATACCACAATGTTTTTGTCATAATCTCTAAAGATTGTGCTCATATTGTCCATGAATATTTCATGATCATTAGTGAGTCTAAAATGAATAACTATGAACTCATAGTGTTCATACCTCATTTGAGAGGTGGTCTTGGATATATCTTCCTTCCTCACCTTTAATTGGTGGTTTCTCGACCGAATATCTACCTTAGTGAAATACTTTTCCCCACATATATAATTGAAAAAGTCATATATCTAGTGAATGTGATACTTATTATTTTTAGTGATCTTGTTGAGCTTATGGAAATAATTGTAAAACCATATTGAATGTACTTCTTTTGGACAAAGAAAACTAGTGCACCCCATGGTGAAGATCCAACTCAATGGTGTTCATTATAAAAGGATTCCATGATATAGATGGAGATCTAGGAATAAGTTCAATTGATAAATGAACCTCTTGGTCACGAGGATGACCAAAAAATTCTTTGGGGAAAAAAATGTAGTTCCTCACAATGGGAATGTATTTAATTAGGATTTTCTACATTGTATCAATCATTTGAGATACATATGCTTCCTCACAAGGAAATAATATCTACAATTGATATGATAATTACGAAAGGGTTTCATTCTCCTCCTTACCATTTTATATAATTGGAGGATGCCTCATGATGTGAATAGTGATCTCCCTTTCTGGAAAGTTGATATTGGATTTTTATAGAGATAGTTGTAATGTCCCAACAAGGCTTAACTCTAAGACAGTGGTCGGACCAGTGGGTCACATGACCTCAAGCACATCTTCCCAAACTCTAGAGGATACCAACCAGAACTGAGGGCCTATTTAACATGTCTGTAGGGAATACTATTCCCTCATAGGTAATAGGTAATATACAGTTGAAAAAAACATGTTTATAATAAATAGAATATTCATATAAATATGAAAATTGTAGTATATGTTCAGAAGCTGATACAAAAATGTAGATACAAAATTATTTCATGATACGTTGTATGTGATAAAGTAATAGTATGGAAAACAATAATACAATCTTGAAATAAATGTACTAATGAAAAACACACAAGTTTAATAACTACATCTTGAGAAAATACACGGTCCCCTTCCCCCAACATCCATCCTAAGAATCAAATTATACTCAAGCATCAGAATTGTATGCTTCCCCTTATCCATACATGTGAGAATAAATTATACTCATGTACTAAATGGAATCCAAGTAGGGAGGGAGATAAAATCTCAGTAGGTCGACACCCACGGGGTCTAAACCATTCCATTTTATGTTATAAAAAAAGTGTTCCAACATATGATAAAGTAAATCACCTAAATTAAAAAAATATATATATCTTGGTTTGGGTTCTCTATGGAACCCATCCCATATCGCTTGCTTTGTCCTAAGCTATGAATATAAATAAGGTACCTGTAAAAAGTAGGATCCACATATATATATATATATGTATATATATATATATATATGTGCCCATAAATATAGAAGGAAAACAAAAGGATGACACCCCAATACTGTTCTATAGCTTGGGTCTAATTTACGTGTCAAGAAAGTGTGTTTGAAAGAACCATAAGATATCCCAATTCACACAAAACTCAAGCAGTGTCAATAATAACCTTCCACACATTATCATTATTATTATGTTCAAGTATATAATTTTAGTTTGATATCATCCCAATGGTATCACTGGTTAATATCCTTCAATTTATCCAATAACACTGAGCCCATCCAAGGAAATCTTATGAAAGTCCATGTATTACTTGTGGCAGGGATTTATCATGAGTTCATCCTGTTATCTCACATAAGGGGTAAAATATCACCTGAGGCATGGAATTGACACTTTTCCAATGGGTACATCCTTGAATGTAACCTTGGGAACCATACTCACTAATGAGTATTTAGAAATCTGGGGAAACCCTCTTCTGGAAAAGCCTAAGACATCATCCCCCTATAGTAATGTGTAACATGTCAGGAATGTAGAGTCCTTGTGTAGTCCTTAATACGGAACCCATGTTGCCTCACCACCCTGAATTTATTTAGATTTCATGAAAGTAGATATAACATGTTATGCTTTTATAATAGCAAAAATATAATATAATAAACTCAAGACACATACTAATGATCATTCAAGTCTAGAAGTTACAGCCAAAGTAATTTATACGTAAAGGCTGAAAAAAGGAACATATCACATTATAATGAAATTTCAGGATAATAATCTAACAAGGAAGAAAATAATTAGTCATAGATAACCAACCAAAATAAAGTTTCATGGTACACAATAAACCCAACTAATTTATTTAATTTAAAACTCAACCTAAAGGGGGTCATGCAACATGGAATTAAATAATATAATTATTTTGGGATAATGAAAATGTGACCAAGAATGTTGGCACACACAAGGGGGTATCCAATGATGTTGCAACAATTTAAGAAAAATAATTTATCTCAAACAAGGGTTTAATAACTAAGACAAACAATTTAATTAAATTAGTATAAGTAAACTTGAACATCCTTGGTAGTCACCAACAAGTGGTAAAACATACATTTTAATATATGCAACGAAATGAGGGGAAAGAGAGTAGACATCCTACCATGTACTTGTAGAGGATCCTATTCTTTGCAGCGATATTTTATTTGATCTAAAATAGAAAAAGTCAGATGATTTTAGAAAAACCCCAATTTCAGTTAAAATCCATTTGTGGAAGATCACACGACAAATTGAGAATGAAATCGCACAATTCTTGGTGTTTGAGGTTAGCCTCATCAAGAGCCTTACTATGCACCAGATGATGTCGAAATCTGAGGAGATACGAGGTTATGGAATGCTTTTGAATGAGAGGGGAGGGGGTGAACACTGCCTAGAAGGGGGAGGTGTGACACAATAAGAGAGGGGGAGAGGAAGAGATAAAGGAAACCAAAGAAAATAAAAGAAGGAGAAAAAAATAAAAAGGAAATAAATAAATTAATTATTAAAAATAAAATGGTGGAAGAAATGAAATAATTAATTAAAATGGGCTTACCCCATTTTAATTATTTTTAATCTCTCAAACCATATCTATTTTATTATTTATTTCTATCCGTATTTAAATTCCATAAATTTTATTTAAATTATTTTTATTTCTTTTTAACCCATTTAAACTATTTTTTAGCTCAAATAAAATTCTAGGGCGCGACGTAAAATTTTTACATAAAGCCTAAGTACTTATTTAAATAATTTTAAAATGTTCTTGGGACCCACAATAGGGTGTGTAGGTGTATTCCCTAGGTCACTTTAAGAATTTAGACTAAAAAATTTAAACGGTCTACACCATGGTTTAATCTATGATGTTATATGAATTTTTGTGGGAAATAAATAATATTTTATCTAACCCAACAATACATACCACCCATATATATATATATATGTTATATATATATATAGACACACACATATCTGAATAAGAATATATATACACCCGAATATGTATTTATACCTACATATATATTTAATCCCATATATATTTACATCATATAAATATACATCGATTTGTTTGTCCCAATGTAATAATATTAACAATAATTAAAATATTTATTATTTAATATAACCCATCTATGAAACTATTAGAATTTTAACAAAAATAGTAATTAAAAATAGACAACACCAAATAAATTAATATTGAATACACATTTGCATTTAATTTTTACAATTAATAATATCATAATTATTACATTGTGTACTTATTATTTACACCAAAACACAATTTATTAATTTTAGAAGTAAATTTTCATTTTCTTGTCTTCAATGTAAAATATAATATTAATAAAAATTACTGTTATTATTTCTAACATCCAACAAAAATATTTATAACACATATAAATTATTTTTGGGTGTGATCTAACAAAAATTCCAATGCTCACAAAGTTAAACCCTACCTAGAATAAACCCCACATCTTAGAAATATCAGTGGACTCAAATTTCTCATTCAACACACCATTTGTGAGGAAATAATTATTTATTATATAAATAACTGCACAATAAATTAATCAAAAATAAAGAGGGTATTATCACATGCAAGGTGTCTAGACACCCGAAACACATCAAAGTTATACCTTACCTAGGGTAAACCTGTTGTTCCATACCTAATTGTGGTCTCTAATTTCTCATACAACACACCATTTGAGGGATATTTCAATTTTTATAAAAACATAGATTTATATGAATAAAATAAATTTAAAATTTTTATTATATCAAGGTAGATGGTCAACGGACCTCATTACCCCTCATTGACTCAGCGTCTAACTCTAAAAATGTTTCATAAAATATTTCATAGTTGAAAGTTAGGTTTTTACCATTAATTTAATTTATCAACTATCAAAATGAAAAAGTTTCTAATGCACGATTTTAAAATCGGCATGTTTAGGTAATGGAAACAATTTAATTTCCTTCACTTTTTTGTGTAGTTTAAAACACAGGACGTTACAACCATCAACCTTAGAACATCTTGTCACCGAGAAGACTTTGGGAATAATGTAACTCTAACCCAATCTACAGGGTCATGAAGTCTCATACAAAAGGTCAGGTTGCATTGCCGAATTCCCAACACATTTTTAAACATTGGTTAAGAAACAACCATCTAATCCATTAATATCTGAGTCAACAATCATTTTCCAACTAAAACACCAAGATTGTACTTATCCAAACACATTTACCTAGAGACATGACTATGTATTCATCTCATTAATCATCTAGTCAAAGTTAAATCCCACATATTTATTTAATATTAGAATATGGAAATATCTGAGTCAAGAAACCTTCCACCCTAGAAATTTCTTACAAGACATGCCCTTAAGAATTCTAGTGATGCTTCTCGCATGATTTGAAAAATAGATAAAATGGTCGAATCCCATTGTCCTAAAAGCCCATGTTAATCCAACTTTTCAAGATAAGACTTGTTTGACCCAAATCACACTCGTCTCAACTAAAGACATACAAGAAAAATTTCACTCACTGACCTCTTCATTGAACAAGCGAGATACCAAGTTTATCCAGTTCAATCAACCATTTCAAAAGATGAATGACTTAGACTACAATAATTTTACAAACTAAAATGTTTTGTATTCTTTAATGGTATCTCACATTTACCATGAACACATGTGATGAGGTTCTTACATATCACCCAGTGATGTTCCTTGATTTAGGCATCACCATTCCCAATAAAAAGTCTAGGGTATCCTCAAATTGGCGCAAAAGGAGTGAATGTAACTAACAAAAGGTAGTCCATACTGCATTTTTATGGGTGATACATTGGTATAAGAATGAGATGCCCATATCATAACATTGACCGAGCACATAATGATATCATCAGGGCATTCAAGTTTGAAAAAATGGATGGTATTCAAGAGTTCGTCCAAGGAATTCCTAAAAGGGTGTCCAAGGTTCACTCAAGATAATCAAAGCATTGATAAGAACCTTGTGTTTAACATAAAATACTGGGAGACCACTATATCCATCCAACAACATTTAAAGCCTTAGCGTGGTGTAAGACCGACGATCTCTTAGTGCATTAAGCATGAATGAAATTTAGGGGAAATGCTCGTAGCTTAAGGAATATTACACTAATAGGATTAGAAGATTACAAAGAATATCAATCGAACCACATCTAGTTAACTTCTGTTATAAGAACCATAGCTTCACCTGCTGACGCAACATCACTAGCCAATCACTAAGAATTTACCAATAGAAGCATCATGTGATTGTTTATTCTTAACCATCACAGTCCACCCATGAACAAAATTTTTACCTGAAGGTGGAATACACCTCCAAACCTACTAACATAACGTTTTCAAGAACATACTGACGTGATTTAAAGTTCAAAATCTTCAAGTCATTTAAGCCATCTTGACCATTCTCTAAAGGTCCCCTTTAGTTTCATTCATCATACCTGAAAGGACATGTATTTAACAGAACTGAAATGACACTCCCCACATTAGGAGTGTTATAATAATCAAAAGGAAGAGATATAATAGTCTCTCAAAAGTGTGCTAGATTAGTATCATAATAAATTAAAATGTCTAAAAAGTATCATGAAAGTACATCCAAACTGTCTGACGTGTTGTACCATCCCGAACCGGATCACCTCTAAGATGGTGGTCAGACTGGTGGGTCACACAAACTCAAATGTATCTTCTCAAATGCTAAAGGCTACCAATTAGCAGCAAGTAACTTTTTAACATGTCTTCAGGAAATACTATGACCTCATAAGAAATAGGAAATTTATTTTAGAAGATAACTAGTTAATAATAAATAGCGGAAGTATATAAATATGAAAACTATAGTAGAAGAAAATAAATAATCCCAATTGAATACAAAATAAGTGCAGAAGTGAATAAAAAGACAGATACAAAATGATTTCATTCTATGATGTATGTGCTAAAGTATTTGTACAAAAAATAGGAATGAAATCTTGTAATAAAAGTATTAATGAAAATGAAATAAGTGAAATAACAGCATCTTTAGCAAAGACTATGTCCTCTACCACCAAGCTCCTTCCTTAGAAGAAAAAACACTCAGGAATCGGAAGCAGTATGCTTCCCTTTATCCATACATACAAGCATAAAGACTCATCCGATACTAAATGAAGCCTGAGTAGGGAGTGAGATAAAATCCTAGTAGGCTGACACCCATTATTTCTAAACCATTCCATTTTTATTTTGTACAAAATCAGTGTTCCAACATATGATAAAGGTAAGTTCTTAAATAAACATAAATAAATAAATATATCTTGTTCCAGTTTCACAACAGAACCCGTCTCATATCACCTACATCATCCTAAGCTGGGATTCTAAATAAGGTACCTGCAATAAGTAGTATGGATAAATATATAAGGCTAGAAAAATAGAAGATAAAAAAGGAACAAACCACATGATTTTTCTTTATCTTGGGTCTAATTTATGTATCAAAAAAGTGTTCATCAAAGTAATGTAAGATATCAAAATTCACATAGAACTCCAACAGTATCAATAATAACCTTCCATGAATTATCATTATTATTATGTTCATGTTGGGAGTCAGAGTCTGAGCCCGTCCCAAAGGTATATCTATGGTACATCCTTTAATTTTTCTAACACCACCAAGAGCATCCAAGGAAATATTCTGAAAGACCATATATCACTCGAGGTATAGAGTTCTCATGAGTCCATCATGGTATCACAAATAAGGTTCCAAGTATCATCAAAGGCATAGAGTTTTCAATATTCCAGTGGTTTGATCCTATAATCTCCCTTTGGGAACTAGTATTGCTAATGAATATTTAGAAACCCTAGGAAACCCTCATCTGAAAAAAGAATATGATATCATCTCCCAGACATAATGTGTAACTGGTTAGGAATGGAGAGTCTTTATGTGATCCGTAATGTGGAACCCACATTGTATCACCTCCCAAAATTTAATTAGATTTAATGGAATATAATATCACATGGTATGAATTTATAATTGCAAAAAATTAATTTCAAAAACTCAAGCTATATACTAATGATCATTCTAGTTAAGAAGTTACAACCAAAGCAATCTATCAGCGAACATTGAAAAAACACACATAGAACATTATAATGACATGGTAGGATAATAAATTCACAAGGAAAAAAATAATTAAGCGTAGATAACAAAAAACCCAAGGTTCCTGGTTCACAATAATCCCAAATAATTTATTTAATTTAAATCCCTACATAAAGGGGGTCATGAAACACATGAAATTAAATAATTTAATTATAATGTTCTAATTGAAAATGAGAAAAACATTGGAACACCCAAAGTGGTGTTCAATGATGTCACAATAATTTAAACAAACTAATTTATCTCAGAAAAGGGTGGAATCACTAATCCAAAAAATTTAATTAAATTAGAATTGGTATAATTGAACATCACCAGTAGGAACCAGTGAGTTGAACAACATGCATTTTAAAATATGCAATGAAACAAGGGGAAAGAGAGTAGATAACCTAACTTGTACTCATAGAGGATCCTATGCTCTATAGAAATATTTGATATAACCTAAAATGGATGAAATTATAAGATTCTAGAAAACCCCCAATTTTAGGTAAAATCCATCCACTACAAATCACACGATAGATTGAGAATGAGATCACACGATTCTTAAGGTGTGAGGTTAGCCGTATCGAGAGATTTACTATGCAGTATATGACATCAAAATTAGATGAGAAATGAGGCTACAATGCGATTTCGATGGAGAGGGCAGGTGGTGTGCACCACCTAGTAGGGGGAGGCATGACACACCAAGAGAGGGGGAGAATAAGAGAGAAAGGAATGAAAAAGAAAATAATGAAAGAAAAAGGAAGGATAAAAAATAAAAAGGAAATAAATCAATTATTTAATAACAATAAAATGGTGGAAGAAATGAAACAATTAATTAAAATGGGTTTACCCCATTTTAATTATTCTTAATCTCTCTATAATTGTTTCTTTTTTATTATTTATTTTTATCCCTCTTTAATTTTTATAAATTTTCATTAAATAATTTTTATTCCTTTTTAACTCATTTGAATTATTTTTATCCCGAACTCAAATCTATGGAATGATGAAATTTTTTTACATAAAGCTCAAGCAATTATTTAAATAATTTTTCATGGTTCCCAAGACCCGCAACAGGGTACGCAGCCACGTGCCCTGGGTCTCTTTTAGAATTTGGACTAAAAAAATTAAATTGTTTTAAACTTGGGTTAATCCAAGACATTACATTCATTTATGTGGGAAATTTATAATATTTTATCCAAGACAACAATAAATATCCACCCATATATATATGGTTGTGTTATACACACACACACACACACACACACACACACACACTTATATATATAAGAATATATATACACCCAAACATGTATATATACCTACATATATATAATCCCATATACATATTAATCATATACTTATACATTAATGTATTTTTCCCAATCAAATAATACTAACAATAATTAAAATAATTAATATTTAATAAAACCCATTAGTGAAACCATTATAATTATAACAACAATGACCATTAAAAATAGATAATGCCTAATAAATTAATGTTGACTGCACATTTTCATTTAATTTTTACAATTAATAATATCATAATTATTACATTATCCACATATTATTTACACCGCAACACAATTTATTAATTATAGAAGTGAATTATAGTTCTTTGTCTTCAAGGTAGAAAATAATATTAATAATAAATTTATTATTATTATTTCCAACTACCCAAAAATATATTTATAACCCAAATAAATTATTGTCGAGTGCGATCTGACAAAAATTTTGACGCCCCGAAAATTTATACCCTACCAAGGGTAAACCCCAAATCATGGAACTTTCAGTGGTCTCAGATTTCTCATACGATGCACCTTTTGTTAGAAAATAATTATTTATTATATAGAAAATGAATAATAAATTAATTAAAAATAAAGAGGGTATTATCAAATGAGAGGTTTCCAAACACCCAACACTCATAAAATTTATACCCTACATTGGGTAAACTTAGTGTTCCATATGAAAAAGTGGCCTATGATTTCTCATATGATGCACCATTTGAGAGTTATTTCATTTTTTTGAAAAAAACACAAACATATGAATAAAATAAATATAATATTTTTATTAAATTAATTTCAAGGTCCTAAAGACCTCATAACCCCATGTTAACTCAACAATTAACTCTAAAAAAATTTCATAAATTATTTCAAAGTGGAAATAATGGTTTATACCCATCATTAAAGTTATCAAATATCAAAAATAAAATGTTTCTAACACTTGGTTTTAATACTGTCTTGTCCAGCTAAAGGAAAAAATTATTTTCCTTTTTTTTCATATGGTTCAAAACATGGGATGTTACAATATCCAACCCAATCCCAATATAGCATAAAAATCAACCAAATTAAGTAATTCCAGATTTGACGGGAGGTTCAATCCCAAATAATTAATTATGGAGTTGTTATATACTTTGGATGAAATAATTTTCCCATTTTCTATTCTGAAAGATAACTCATCCTCTAAATTTTTAGGTGGTGATTTAATTGTTAGAACAGATACATTTTTCATTTTATAAAGTGATTTATCATGGAAATCTATAAAAGGGAATCTTTACCAATGTTTCATAACATGAATATTAGGATGATTTAGGATCCTTGTAATGAGATAGAAAGTATGTATAGGATTCTTTATGTGTTATCCATAAGATCTAATAGGTATCGCACATTTTCTACACAACCTAACATCTCTTATGATTTGGTTATAATAAGTATATACAAATCCAATCGATATGTGATTCACTAGATTTCATGAAATAACACACTTTTCTTTTTATTAGGGACTGCAGATGTGTTCTTGGTCATATGAACAGAGGATAATTTTTTTCTAAATGGTCACATATATTTTAGTTTCCAATTTAAAAATGTTGATATGAAATATCAATCTATATTAATATTTCCCTAAATGGGGGACCTATAATTTATATGACTAACTATGAGAAGGTATTGGACCGATGGATGATACTATTATTACAGTAGTAGTATGTGGGTAATGTTGAATACACAATTATATGATATGTGGGATATTGAAGTAACCTTTGTAAATGTATAATTATTTTATAATAAAAGAAATACATAATTATAATTCATTCAGGTGTCCTATAATTTGATTAAAATGAGTTTTCAAATGATAATATCACCTCAATATATGAATTTTAGTTTTCTATGATTGATATTTATCATTGAATATTATAGAGGTGGTGAAATGAAAATATTTGAATCGATGGAATCTTATACTCAATAAAAGTGGTTTTATTTTAGATTGTATGGCTATATCCATGGGATAATAAGTAGTTACCTATTACTTTTATTGTTCTAAAAACATATATCTCACTGAATTCAATATTTTCATAGATACACTGATGGATATATACTTATTATCAATCCTTATTGCACATGGTTTGTGAAAACACTAGAAATGAGACCTTTATATTTGATACCCAACTTATGAAATTTATTATTTGAAATTAACTAATCATATGGTGGTTTGGAATTTTTCATAACACATCACCTGTTGGTGCACAACTAATATTCGATTTTTTCTCTTAAATGAAATGAAATTATATTTAAAACTTTATTAAACTATACTAATTTAATAAATTGGAATTATAAGTTTCTTAAAATATAATATAAATAACTACATAGATAAATTACATGAGATTTATTTATCAGTTATATTAATGGAATCTGATGTATTCATCAATATGTCCCGACTTTTTCAGAGAATCAAAAAATGGTGATAGATTTAAAATAGATTAAAATTTTCCACACCTAATGGTTTCAAGATATAATATAAATATGGATTATATAGTTATAAATATAATATATAGGATTGATGTTTTAGTAGATATGTTAATATATAGATTTGATTGTGTTTGATATAGGTCACAATAGACCCCCAATATATTTAAAAGACATGACACATTTAATGAGATATTTATTTTCTTATATATATGAAAGAAGGATTTAATATTGGCTATCAATGTTGGTATAACCCATGGGGTGACACATCTAGATGGTGGATGAGAATAAAATTTGGGACAATGTGTTTCTTCAATATTAAGAGTGTTTGATGGAAAAAGACTATGCAATTTGTTTTTATTTATTCTCAAAGAGTTTTGATTTTTCAGAAGTTCCTTAGGGTATTTTAGTGAAGGTGGGAGATTATTACAAGTGCACATAAAATCCCATGAATGTGACGCATGGTAAACATTGGAAACCTAAGTAGATCATACCATTATTTTATATCATTTTCAACTTCTATAAAAAAAATCTCACAAAAAATCGCACAAGTACAATAATGGAAGGTCTTATTTCTTTGATGATATGTTATATTGGGAACCTATTATAAAAAACTTTTCAAACATTTTTACCTATTCGAGCAATATTAAATTGTTTCTTTACATCTCAGAAGTTACACTTCTGTTCATATCATTGGGGATAGAAATATATGATAGGGGATACCGTATGCTCAGTACACATAGACATAAGTGATACTAATCATATATCATAAGTAAAAATATAATGATCATTTGGGTATATTCATAATACGTAAGAAAACATAAGCTAACAAATCATAGAACATATATCAAGAGTCATGGAATATGGTATACAATAACATAACGTGTGAATCAAAATATTCTTAAACATTATTAAATAAACAAGTGTCATGAGAGCATAATATAAGGATAATAATATGGATAATAGTGAGGTATTAACATAAGCATAAGAAAATATATCATTTTTAACATAACTAAAAATATTTTTGTTAACGCGTAGAGTTTTGAACAAAGTTTAACAACCATAAAAATAATTCACAAAAAAATGAGCATAGCTTAACCATAATTATTACCATTTATAACATTGTGGGAATAGTTAAACCATAATTACCCCCACATACAACATTGTGAGATTATGTAAACCACAAATATACCCACACACAACGTTATGAGAAATGAAAAATTACAATTATACCCCCACAAAAATTCATTATCTCAGGATATATAAAACCATAGTCATTGAATTAGAGGGTGATATAGGACCCCAACCCTCGTCATCCAAACATATAGAGTTCCATTTAAAATAAACTCATTAAAAATATCATAGATAACCTAATGGAAGAAAATGTGCTCCATAACATATTCTAAATGGTATTAAATAAAAAATATTATCATTTAATAATAAAACCTTCATCATATAAAATTATTATTTTAGAACTATCACATATAGTGTAGTTTGTGACCAACTACTACATTGGGTAAGAATGCTTTAAAATAAGAGGGAAATTGCAAAAAGGGATTTTCTCAAAAAAAATATTAATATCTAGTTATAATATATGAATATCAAGTCACGTTTCAAAACAAAAATTGTGTATAAAGTGAAAAAATCTTAAAACACTATAATCCAAACTTTTTATTACATAACTTTTTATTACAAGGTAGGAATAGATGATATTTTAATGTTTATTTTTAATGAAAAAAGTTGCATAATACATGAAAACGTAAAAAAATGTCAATGTACAATTGAAAACACATTAATGGGTTCAAAAAAACTTACATTTACTAAATATCATAACTTGCGACATAATTCAATTGAATAGTGTCAGCATGAGGTCCACTAATAAAATAATAAAGGAAAAAATTATAATGTAATCAGGAGGAATATCAATAACAACATGAGGCATTGCAATATATCTTGATCAATAGATCATGAAAAATTAAATAATATAATTACCATGATCCAAAAAAAGGAAATTTGGATAAAACATATAAATTATACATCTATAATCCAATAACTAAATTTAATACCCAAGGTATCATAAATGAAAATTACCAAGTCTCTTCACCAAGGTATCGTAAAATATTCCATCAATAGATATTAATTTATTTTCCCAATCTGTTGGAGTGATATCAAGTAAAACCCTTAATATGTCTAAATTTATTATGAGCTACATATGACAAAAAAATAATTCTGTTAATAACCCATGGTGAATAATTAATGGGGTTCTTATTATAATATTGGTGTACCAATGTTCTTAAAGACATGACCGTTACATCATTTTTTACCCATGAAAGGAAATATGAGTTTCATTTATATAAATACATGAATCAGGAAATAAATATTAAATATTTTTTAATACCCATTAAATTTTAAAAAAGTTTTTGGTATTCAAATAAAAAAGAAAATAAATTTCAATTCTAAAAGGGAGAAATTTTAGAAGTAAATTCAACAACACTACTGGTCTATTAATTGTTTTTAGAATATGGGTAAATGAAAGGGGTCTAGGGTCTCCATTTAGTAAAAAATATTATTATAGTAATGGTATGTTATAATTTTAAAATATTAATTTTTTTTGAAATTATAAGACATGCCACATGAAAATTTAACTTGAATGGAAAATAGAAGTGGAGTTTTCCTATACCTTGAAGAGTTTTCCCTAAAACCTGAGGATGTATCCTTAGGGAATTGAGGACACCTTGGGGGACTAATTTATAGTAATAACCCTATAAAATAATTTAGTATAGAGTGGTAATTAAATTAAATTGATAAATTGGTGGTTGTTTATAGAAAAAGTGGAAGAATTGTCTAATAATTTCAAAATATAGGTCTTAGAAAAATTGGTTGTGGAAAATGAAAAACTTGTATCTTATACATTTGTTTTTCCCTTTATTTTAGGAACATGGGTAAAATTTTAACATAAATGATTCTAAAAAAACCAAAATACATTTTATAATACATATTTTTCCATTTAAAGGTAATGATTCTATAAAATAATGTCTTGAATAATCAAATTTTCCTTTTTAGACATTAGAAAGTCACTTATAGTTTTTGGAATTAGTTAAAACCTATTAAAATATATAATGTTATTAAAATAACATATATTAGGTCATATATTGTTTTTAATAAATTATTACATCATTATATAATTAGAATGAAGTTATAAAATATACTGAGAACCAAAAACTATATTATTTACTATTCATGAGAAAATAATTATTTTAGAAAATTATACTAATTTCTCACTAAACTAATTTAGAAATTCATATTTAAAATATGATATTTATTATATCAGAATAATTTTATAAATATGATAATTTTATCTTTAATATATAATAATCCTAATTTATTTAAACATAAGTTTTTTTAAGGACAAATAAATTTCTAACAGTTATAAATAATTTCAGAATGAATTAAAAAATATTTAAATAAATTATATTTGATTGAAATTGTTTTAAAATACTACTATATTAAAGGTATATTATTCGGAATAATTTAATTTCTTGTAAAATAGTATATATTTTCTAGGGAAAATATAATTATGTTTCATTTGCATCAAAAAATAAATTTATCAAATTCAACTCAAGTTCAACGTATATTTTATTACGACAAAAAATTCATAAAATTTAATTTTAAGAATATAAATTTTACTTATAGAAATGAATTTAGGCAATGGTCTAGACATGTAACCCCTTATTACACCCACATAAGCACTAAGGGTATGGTTTGTGATGGATGTTGTTTCGTGGGATGGGTCAAAAAACATCAGCAGAGTAGTAATCTACAACAATTTTAACTTCTCATATAAGTGATATCATCCATGCTTCACTTATATAAGCTCAGCTTGGGATTTTTTAAGTTGAATCCACATAGATGATACATACCTCCCAAGTTATGAAAAATGGGCTTCAAATGGCTTTACTCTACTGGTTTAAGTCATCAATTATCATTTCTTTATCAATTGTCCTTTTTACATTACTACTTATAAATATTACTTTTAATGGAAATATTATAAAAAATGGGTATAGTTTCCAATTGTCATATTGAAAAATAGTCATACTGACCAGTGGTCTAATCCTAATAGTCACATTTCCCTTTATACCCTGTAAATACAACTTCATTTTTTTAGTAAAAATTCCCTTCAATTTCTCATAATTTTATATTTTTATTTTCATATGATATTTATTGGTTTTCTAAAATTTTGTTTTATTTCTACAGTGTTTATTGTTGAAGAAATTATTCTAGAAGATTGGTGTGATCTTTACTTTCCCATTTTAGATATTCAATTTTATATTTTCTATCATGTTTTAATATTTTTCATCGTAATTAGATTCATAGTTCACTAACATAATGATCATTATAAAAGAGATACAATATTTTATTTATATTTCTTTATTACATTTGTGATATTATATAATATGTAACATACATTTATTTAAAAAACAAATAACATTTCCAAAAACTATGGTTTGTTACAATATTCCCCACCTATGAATTATTTTCCTTGAAATTTCATCTCATTCTATTGGATGGGAAAAGGTTATGGTACTTCTGTCTCATAATCCCCTCTAGTTCCCATGTTGCATTATCATCTATATGGTTCATCCCTAAATATTTTATGAGGTATGTAGTCTTGTTTCATAAAACATTTCTTATATACTCCAAGATCTCCACAAGATTCTCCTTACAACAGAGTTCATGTTCCATTCATACCACCTCTAGATTTATTACATTGCAATGATTCGATATGTAATTATTTAAGACTGATATGTGGAATGCATGATGAACATGATCAATATTTTGTGGAATTTCTATTTGATAACCCATTGATCCTCTGTGAACAAGGATCTAAATAAGGCCAATGTAACTAGTGATAAAATTTCATTCCATTCCAAATCACATGATTCTATTACATGGTTACATCTGAAGGGAAAAAATTCCCAAGACCTCAAAC
Source organism: Viscum album (assembly GCA_963277665.1). Lineage (NCBI taxonomy): Eukaryota > Viridiplantae > Streptophyta > Magnoliopsida > Santalales > Viscaceae > Viscum > Viscum album. Next base: position 1,188,782,408 of record OY728122.1, read on the forward strand.
TCCATGTACCTTAAATGGATTTCATCATACCTCTTTAATAAAATCTGATCAGCCTTTATTTATTGTTGGATAGAATGAAACTTTTTTTTTTTCATTTCCTTCACAAGATCAGTCCTAATAAATTTCTTCTCACAAAATTCATCGGAACAAGTTGTAGTTATACATAACTTCTAATATATAGCTTTATATGGTACCATTTGAATAATCAAGTATAATAATTTATTATATGGGTACTCAACTAATAGAATGTGTTGTTCCCATACATCCTTTAAATTCCATTGAGCATATTCTTAGCTTCTAATCAAGTGTCTAAATATTCTTTTTATATTGACCACCATTTTGGGTGTGATAGGACACAATAAAATTCAATTTTCTATTCGGACCATGATGAAGAGTTCTCCAAACTTTAGATGTGATACTTAGATAATTATCATAATCAATATAATTTGTCACCCCATACACCCTCACCACATATGTTATATATATATTGTCATGTTTTTTAAGATACAAATATTCTCAAATAGTGATGAAATTGTTAGTCTTGGTGAGTCCGTCTACTATAATCCACATTGAATAATTTTTTGGATGTTTTTGGAAGACCATTCAAAAAGTTTGTAGTGATATTTGTCCACTTCCATATAGGATTTTGTAGTTTTTGAAACACCCCAATATAATTTTGTCTCTCTAACTTCACTTACAGACATAAAATTCACATTGAAGTGTTCTTGAAAATCTCTATTTTCTTATTACCCCCCAAACAATGATCATGAAGGTCCCTATATATTTTAGTGCATCCACGATTTATAGAAAATGTAGAGCTATGATAATTATCCATCAATTCCTCCATTATCTCTAGGATAGATAGTACACATAGCCATATTTGAAATTTCAATATACCATCATGATCAATATTTAACTCATGAAACATCACATTCTTAATATCCTCTATATTCATAAAAAGATCTTATCATTTATATTTATTGATCTTCTCTAGTAATGATGATTAAGAAATCATTTTGGATATGGTTGATAATGTCCCTTCCCTTTTGATTCTCATGTACAATTTTACTAGGTCCCTGATCAATGGATCTCTTTTATTCCTAATCTTTGACATTATAATAGGGTTTCTCCTACTTATTGCATCTGCGACAATATTTTCACTTCCATAGTGATAATGAATTGAATAGTCATAGTCTTTAATATTTTCAATCATTATCCTTTATCCCATGTTCATTTCCTTTATCATGAAAATATACATAACACTTTTTTGATATATGTATATATCACATTTCTCCCCATAATTATAGTGCCACCATATATCCATTGAAATAATAAATACAGCTAACTCTAGGTCCCGCATAGGATATTTCTGCTCCTGAGTATTTAACTGTTGTGATGCATTATAAATCACCTTATTATTTTTCATGAGGATGAACCCAATCACAATAATATAGGTATTGCTATAAATAAAAAATCCTTCTCAATTTGAGGGTAGAGTTGATATAGGTACAATAACCAATCTCTTATTCAGTTAATGGAATCATTATTCTCAATCCTATGTCAAGATGAACATGGCCCCATTTTTAGTTAGCATCTTTAGTAGATTAGACATTCATGAAAAGTTTTTCACAAACCTCCTATAATAAATAGTTATATAATGGAAACTAAGAATATTAGTTACTATTGTGAGATTAGACCACTCTTCTTCAGCCATTGTCTTCATAGGGTCAATTGAGATTCCTTCGTTGGATATAATGTTCCATAAGAATGAAACATTTTTTAATGAGAATTAATGTATTAAAAATTTAACATAAATCTTATCCTTCCTCAATGTTATCAATATATCCCTTTGATGATCCTTGTACCCCTTTCATATTTATAATATATCATAATATCATCAATAAGAACTACCATCAATTTTTCATGGTATCCCTTGAATAATTTATTCCAAAAATTCAAAAATATAAATGGGGAATTATTTAATCTGAAGGGAATAAAAAATATCATAATGTGCATATCTTATTTAAAAGGAATCTCTAACGACTGAAGCTTGACGTACATGGAAATTTCATTTCATTTGTGAAATCCTAAATACATTACAAAAATAGGCACCCAAAGACTATATTAGTTTACTGTATTTGGAAACTATGAAACATAGAAAACTAGTTCATGAAACATCTACACCATCTCCTACATTATCCTTCATAACTAGAACCCCTTTTGACACATTTTACTTAATACCCATCTTCAGATACTGGGGGAAAAGAAACATAAATAAAGGTTATCAAATATAGTCAATGAGGGTAAAAAATATGACATGTAAACATAAACAAGAGTATCAAGGGAGTGAGAATGTGATCATAATATTATAAGATCATGCCTTGCATGTTAATGGGAAAACATTAATCACAAGAGAAATCAAATATCATAATACATAAGATCATAAATGTAATATAATACATGAAATTGTGACATACAAATAAACTTATAAATTTTTTAACATTTATAAATTATAGAAAGTTCACTCGTTAAGTTGAGGACATGAAATAAGGACCTTGCATAAAAATATGGACATGTAAACCTATTCCACTCATAAAATTATGGACATGAAAACTACATCTACACATATAATTGTGAAAAAAACATTTCTTCTTCAAAAAAAACATCCTTTTCATAAATCACCGTACAATTTTAAAAGAAAATAATTTCTTTAAAAATAACCATTTAAAATGTAAGGGAAGATTATTTTAAATTTGGTGTTATGAAAGCATAAAAATCCATTCATTCTGTATAAGTTAGAAAAACATTATTCACATACATTTACCTGAAAAGTCAAAAAGTACCTCATATTTGAAAATGAAAAAAGATTTCATTCATACCGCTTAATAAAAATTCACTAATGGGTTAAATTTACTTTGAACAATTTTTTAAAAAAATATTTAATATTATATAATACATAATTAGGATACATTGACATGGATGTTAAATATACCCTTGTTAATACTTATGTATAATCAATCTCAGAAAATAAAGAGATTGAAAATTATCCTTTACCATGGACATGCAATACTTTGTATGTATCAAAATATCATGTTTTATGATTTAAATGATTTCATTATTTATTCAAGAATCATAGTCATTTTTATAATATCATATATGGTCATATTATCATTCATTTTTTATTTACATTTCATTTTTACTCGTTATTCAGGTAATAACTTCTTTATGTGCTTATGCATGTTTTCTAAAATAAGTTTTGGTTATCCTTTTTAGGTCATATTTATTTCATTTAAAAATGTTATTAACATAATATATACCATATTTATTCATTATTTACATTTATATACACATTATTTAATGGATATCATGTATAAGGAATCACATCGTATTATGGAGACGGTAGGTTGTACTTAAGCACAGACAACTATAACATTCCCACAATAGTGAAATGTTCTAGAAGTGTATAGTATATAATTTATTATAGAATCCATATCATGTTATAATAATCATATATATCTTTTATTTCTATCATTATACTTATCCATGTAAGTTTGTGGTGAAAACAGCATACACCATGGCGTGGAGACTGTAAGTTGTACGTACACACGCATGGTGGTTTCATTTTTCATAGGATGGTTAGATAGTGGAATATGGTTGTTCATTAATTATAATAACATATCATTATATGAGTGATACTTATTTTATTACTTTATAATTAATCAACTAATTAAGATTAAGTAGAAGAATAAAGAAGTTTGAAAGAATCATTATAGAAGATTACCTCTTCTTTGATGTGTATCCTCTAAATCTCACCTTATAGCACTAGAGTTGGACTTTTAAGATTTCCAGAACCTCGATAATGTAACTAGAGAAGTTTATATGGAAATGGGAAGGGTATGGACGATAATAAAGGCTCAAATTGAAGTGGAGTGGGGATATAGGATGTGCCCTTTTATAATTGAGGTGAGGGGTACCTTTGGAAATTCATAAAGTATTAAATTAATAAAAATTAATTTTATTAAAATTTGATCCAACATGAGATATGTAGAAGATAAAATGATTACTATTCTAAATAATCTCAACCAATAATTTTTAGACATGTATTGATTTTATTTTAGACCTTATCTTTTCAGTTTACCCTTAATTATTCTCTTTTAATTTAAATTGTGGTAACAACATTTTAATTATTAAGAGGATATTAATTTTACTTATATGGGATAAATTTCCAATAATTAGACAAATAATGAAATTTCGGACCTTTTAATATTTTCTTTATGATTTTAAAATATTTTTATGATTTTAAAATAATTTAATAAATTACTATTTTTATAAAATATCAATTTTGACAATTTTTACAGTATTAATTTAATTGTATTTAAAAAAATCGAAAAATATGGATAAATTTTAATAAAAATATAATTTAATAGTCTTATAAAATTCCATATTCACCTATAAAAATCTTGGAGGACATAAATTATATCATAAATTATTTATTTTAATGTTTATAATATCATTTATTTCATATTTCTTTTAATAAAATAATTATCGTATCACCATAGTGTCAATATTATAGTAATTATTTAATATATATAAATTATAAATAAATTAACATTATGTATATAATTTCATTAGATTTTTGTAGAGTATTTATTGTTTAATATTCATTATGTTTATCCCTACATTAATATTATTATACTTATAAGAGATAAGAGAGTGACATGAAGTCACTTTCTTTTACTTTAAAAATAATTACAATGCTTTCATAGAAAAAAATTCATTAAAGGAATAAATTAAAACCCTTAGGTGATATTGGTTGACTTTAATTCATCCAATAATATTTTCATAGGTGTCAGGATAATTTTATTATCTTTATCATATTGTTTGTTACCATAATTTACCTGATTTACATTTAAATGTGGTAAATAAAAGAATTTCCAAAATTACTATTCATAATGTCCAAAAATAAAAGGGACATATTTACACAATTTGGAACTTATGATTTAAAATATGGAATCCATTTTCCCAAATTAAAAAAAAACATAATTCTTAGTAATTAAATAAAAATTATTTTCGTTCTGAGAATGAAAAACAAGGTTTCCAAACTTAAAACATTTCAAAAGATTGAAATGTTTTGAATATGAATTCAATGTTAAATTAATGATTTTGAAATAAATTATATTAAATGATAAAAATATTTTTTTTATAATTTAGAAACATTCACTACTATAATTTTACCATATAAATTATTTTGATGAAAAAATTTATTTTCAATTTAAATGTATCGTATTTTTACTATTCATAAAAATAAAAAAGTTATCAGAAAAATATCAATAATTCATCCAAAGTATATTTTTATATACCAATTACAATGAAAATGTTTATTTTGTTAAATAGAAAATATAAAAGTGTCTAAAACTAAATTTAAAATGGATGTTCCATCAAAATGTGTAAAAACTACAGTTTTTTTAAGAATAATTCATTTATCAAAAGAATTGAATTTGTTCTTATACATTTTATATAAAAAATATAAGATGTATTTTAAAAATTATATTGAATAAATTAAATATATATTATATTAATAATATACCTCAAGAGTTCTATCAATATTTTATTTTTATTTAAATAGTTTTTTCAAAGAAAGATAATATTGTCCATACCCTACATTATAATGACTAGGATCTAAGGTAATAAAATAATATCTAATTGTTCACCTAAAATCAGTATTTTATGAAATTTTTTCTATAGAAATATATTTTAATTGTGTTCAACACAATCCAAGTATAGTGTTTCATATACCGCAAGCTAAGATGGTGTTCTGTATAGCCCAAGAAAATCATGGTGTAGCATACAACACAAGACCTAAAAAAAATAAAAACAATATATCTCATTGTCACGACCCGACCCTACCCGGGCTTGAGCCGCAACCACCCCAAGCCCACCTCCATAGGCCAGGGGCTGGCGACCAGCACCGAAGGCACAATAACTCGGGGATGCCTTTGCCTAAGAACCTGTACACACACACACAACACACTCAATGCAATAGTGCAGGGTAAAAAAGAAATGCCAAGTAAAGTAAAGGGAAACTGCTATAAATAAACCACAGATGTGCATCGACCCCTAAGTAGTACAAAGTAAACTGAAGGTAAACAGAAAATGAAAAAGGGGAAAAACATATGCCCAACCAAAAAGTACCACAACCCGACATCAGGTAAATAAAAGAAAACAGCTGGAAGGATCCCCGACCTGGAACCCAACTCCGACCACCGCACGCGGTCCAAGCTCCCAAGCTCCTAAGCTCCTCTGACGTCATGACCAACTTGCCCGTCTTCTGCACGGGCACACCAAGTACGGGAAAATCCCAAGCCGGGGTGAGTATAAAAATACTCAGTAGGATACCCCTAAGGATCCAGGGAGCAAAAAGGAGGTACCGAAGGGTGAGAAGTAGAGAGAATAGGGAAAAGTAAAGGAACACAACTGAGAGTGCAGTAAAGAGTAACAGTAGAGAGTCCATCTCAACCCAACAATAGGAAAGAAGGTAAAATCGTCCAGACACAAGGAACTGGAAACAGTGAGAATATTAACTTCCTGTCGAGTCTTAGCTACCTATACAAGGAGAGTATACTCGTCCAACCACGAGAAGCTAGACACAAAAAGCACGTGGCATACCTCGCGCGTCTTCGCCTCTCCGGGAAGGAGAGTAACCAAACCAAATAAGTGGGTACTGGAACAAGGTATATACATATCCTTATGCTCAATCAAGAAGCTCGAACGATGTCGTAAGGGAATCTCCATCCCATAGCTCATCCCAAAAAAAGAGTATCCAACAGTCCTAGAAGTAACACCATCGATGCCCAGCATCTCGCATGTCTGCCCCGAACTACAAGTCAAGTGCTCAATAACAGCACCTCGACACTACCCGCTTTGGGTGGCACTGACTCACCCGCATGGTTTTAGGTCGCGTCACAAGGACGCGTCTCGAGGGGGAAAGCGCTCCACGTACTTGAGAGTCCTTGGGGAACGTCAAACCACAACTCATCACTGCCCTGTCGTCGAGAGGTCTGCTCAAAGTCGACATACGACTCCCTACCCAACCCCGCTGGAGGGTCCCTGGAATTCAACGAGTTCCCACTACAGGGAGACTCAGAAAGTCGACGGGTGCCACACGGCCCTGTCCCGTAACAGGTTAATCCACTGGAGGGTGACCCGGCTAAAGTCGACAACGAGACCACTTCCCAACCCAACTAGAGGTAACCCGGCATCGGGGACCACTGCCCAGCCCAAATGGAGGTAAGCCCGGCATCAGGGACCACTTCCCAGCCCAGCTGGAGGTAAGCATGGCATCGGGGACCACTGCCCAGCCCAGTTGGAGGTAAGCCCGACATTGGGGACCACTACCCAGCCCCGCTGGAGGTAACCCTGGAACTGCTCTGGCCATCCCTGCTGGATGGTACTACCTGGTGAACACCGCTGTACTGGCCATCCCTGATGGATGGTACAACTGGAGAGCCCTATTCAAAACAACCTCAGCCCTGTTGGAAACAACCTCAGCCCTGCTGGAAACAACCTCAGCCCTACTGGTATCAACCTCAGCCCTACTGGAAACAACCTCAGCCCTACTAGAAACAACCTCAGCCCTGCTGGAAACAACCTTCGGGGTAGAGGATCGGTGCCCGCGTAAAGTGTTGGTCACACCAAATCTACAATAACTCATCCAGGGAACACGAAGTGACGGGAGCAACTCCCCAGGCCCCTCAAGGCGATCCCGCTCCAAGCCGCTGAGTCACGGGACTGAGACAACTCATCTGAGAAAGTGGGTAAAACACCCACACTGTACGAGAAAACATAGTCACAAACGGTGCCACAGTCCAGTGGAAGGGGCATGGTACTGAAACCCCTCATAACTGAAGAAACAGAGGAAGAAAACCTTTTCTACTAGCAAACACCATCGAGAACAGAACCATAGAAAACTCAACCCTACTGGTCAAAAGTCGAGAACCGAGGAACCCTATACGTTGCGAAAGGTCAAAAGTACGTAGAGAAAAATGCGACATGCACATGGGGCCCACACGACATGTGGACCCAAGTCAACCCCAATTGAATGCACAAACGTTCTCAGGTACCAACATCCACATGTACCTCCCAACTATCACGTATACTCCCAAAGTATACCTCGTTCCATCCCAAAGGCTGTTGTGCACACGACGCCCAACATCAACGCGAAGGCATAACGTAACAACTCCAACCAGCCACCTCAACGGACGAGGCACAACCAACCACATATCTTCAAGCATTTATATCACTCACACGGGAGTGCACGCGATCACACGCCAAGGGTCCGCTACAAACATGGTAGAAGAACCGCCACCAGGGCACCTTTACATTTCCCCATTTAATAAGATCGTGTATGAGGATCCGCACGCCTGAACAAATTACACCGTTGTAATCCTCACAGAAAAAAATGAGAGATAGACTACTTATTCGTCTCAAACGGATATCCGACGTAAAAGTCGCCAACACCGCCTTATGCCCGAACGACATCCCATGGTCCCAAGCCTCGAGCTCAAAAATAGTCGGGCTCATAACACCATTGCGATCCACTCGAAAAAAAACATCAAAAAGACTGGTCACTTGAGCACAACAGATATCCGGAGAAAAAGATGCATTCTGGCGCACCGCACACGAGCGGTGCTTCGTGGGACCCGCAACCCGGTCCCAAAACACAACGAATGGATTGCACCACTGTGATCCTCTAGAAAAAGTACACGAAATGGACTATTCACTTGTCCAAAATGGTCGCCCGGTGATAGAGATGAAAATCACCGTCAACGCCCAAACGACCCTTGCGGGGCCCGCACCATCGTGCCAAATTAGAGCGGGCAGATTACACCATTGCAATCCCCTCGGAAAAAACAACCAAAATCAACTACTCCTATGCCTTGAAAGGACGTCCGATTAAAAGGTTGTAAAAGCTGTGTACAGCTCGAACGGTGGCCCATGCGGGCCACGCCACAACTCCGAATTAAGTATCCAATATTGGGCTCAAAAAGACCGTCTCATTGTCAGGACTACGCAGCCGCAGAAGACGTGTCAAACAGACACTGTATGGGATTTTTCTCTCAAATAAACCACTTATTAACCATAATAATAATATATGATTATTATTATTAATTTATTAACTTTTTTTATATCTCCCTTTTTTCCCTTTCTCCCCACGTTGGAATCATTGTTGTTTTTTATATGTATTTTTTTAAATCCTCTCCTTGATTGGAGAGAGGAAGCCCCCCCCCAAATAAAAATCGATGCCTCCTTTTTTATTTTATTTTAACATTATCTTTCTTTCTTCTTCTTTTTTCTTTTATTATTATTTTTTTTATCACCTTCTTTTGCAGGTCATTCGGCAGAGACCCACTGTTGCGGGTCTCCTCTTCTCCACCAGGGTCGCGCGACCCTGGTGGTTCAGTGACTCCAGCACCAGTGGGCCACCCGTCCGTCCGCTCCTCCGTTGGTCACCCTCAGACGATTGCCACCCGTCGCCGCCCGCACCGAGGCCTGCTGCCGCATCCGCTCGGCCGCGCTCCCGCAGCCTGCTCGCCGTCCCCACCCGGAACCCCTACTCGCCGAGCCTCTAAAGCCCATGGCTGTCTCCGCTGAAGGGAGCCTGCTCTGCCATGCTCGGCCTCACTTCCTTGAGCCGATGCCTCACACTGCTGCCGAACCGCCGAAACCCTCAAAACCGGCCGAAAAAAAACAGACCACTAGAAAACTCCAAAACACGCATTCTTTTCCGAGCCGCTGCAGACGACTCAATAATCGGATTTTAAATCCGAAATGTGCATCAGAAAGCTCATAAAATTTAATATGCAAGTATGGAACTCTCTCGAAAATTCGACAGTAATTCAACAGGAAAAGTTGCATTCGAAGTTAAGTACATGAATGAAAAATACAAAACGCAACCTCTTACCTGTTGGGGCGTTGCCCGACGCTTCATGGAGGGTCCGCCGCCACGCCGCTGCCTTTGCTTCCACCTTGATTGGAGGAGGAGGGGAGAGGAGAGGTTGAGGGAGAGGATTTTCCCGGGGGTCCAAAATGGGAGAGGGGTGGGGTGAGTTAGGTTTAAATAAAGAAAATTTAATTAAAAAATTAATTAATTAAACCCCCCGATTTAACCTGCATCTGAAACTCCCTGACAGGGTCGAGGTTAATCCTCCCATAGGGTAAAAACCACCTCCCGAGCACAATGGCGGTCTGAAAAGTTTTATCCTATACCCTGTTCAAAAGTTATAAAACTGAACGCCCAAAGTCGCCAAATTACAAAAATGGCCCTAGGATATTTTTCACAGACGGGTCGCACCCGCGAAAGTTACACCCCTCCTAGGGTAAAAGGCACGCTCCAAACTCAACGGTGTCCTCGGTTTTCCAATCCGAGCCACCATTTTAGAGATACTTGAGTTAAGCCGTTAAACGAATAAATTAATTAACTTAATTATCCGTTTAACGTTCCAAAAGCGAGCGAGGGGTCCAAACGTCCTGCACCGACAAGTTTTATGTCATTCCTAGGGTAAACACCCCATTCTGGACCCATCCGTAAACTCGGATCTTTGATCCGAAGCATAGTTTAGGAGTTATCCCATTTATTTTGCGTTCCTAGTGTGAAAGCACTGAAAATTTAATTCCGGACACTCTGGGGCTCAGAATCACACGCCGTCTAAAGGCGCTGATCTAGAATATCATCAAGAATATTCCAAAGTCTTCCGCAGTAAAAACTGGGTTCTTACATCATTCCCTCCTTCAATCATTTCATCCCTGGAAAGCAAAACAAGGGATCAAGATAGGGTACTAAGCCCACACCTGGCTTTCCCATACCCAGAAGAACCCACACACAGCTTTGCGTCACCGCACACAGACCAAAGGATTGCTCCGTTCACACGAGGTCGGCCCTTGCCGATGTCGTGCACCCACTCCAGACTTTGGGGATAGGGCAAGGCAGCAGGGAACCTTGCCATCCCCTTGCACGGTCTCAAATGGCCCGAAGGCTCTCGGGGGTATCTCACCTCCCCGACCGAACCCTTACGTCGCACGTTGCGACTGGAATCACCGTCCGCACCTGGAACAAGGCCCGGTGATTCCCTCCTTTAGAATATCCATATGGTGAAACTTCCAAGGATATATGATCACTCTAGGTTCCACAGTCGATGTCTCGCAACCAAGACTCTCTTACACGCTCGAAAAACGATGGAGTCGACACCATCGACTAAAGAAAAAGGTCCCACGCCTTTTACCATACCAACAAAGGGTTACACCCGACGCCCTGTGTCACCCTGGTAACACCTCAAACAAGGAGCATGGAGGAAATAATTGAACACCCAGAGTCTAACAATTCTATCGCAAAAAGTAGAAGGGTTGTAGAGCGTACTTCTTGCCACCTCATGCTCTGTAGGGTCGTCGACATCCAAAGCTCGCGGCAGTATGCTGTCCCAACTGTCAGCTCCCGGAGTATGACGTGGACTGCCTAGTGGTGATGGGAAGACATCATGATGTCATCCCCCACCCCCAGCTCCTCCTGCTCCTCTGCTATCACAACCTCTTTGGGCGCTACTCTGATCACGACGCTGCCTCTGTCGTGGTGGTGCACCTGCTACCTGCCCGAAGCTCTCCGCATGCCTGGTCGTGCAGTCTTGTGCCAGGTGACCTCACCCATCGCAAGCATAGCACCGACTCTCTCTGGGCAGAACTGGTGCCCTCCGGTGCCACTGTGGTGCACAACCACGCCCATGAGTCCGGTTGTCATAAAGCCACCTGTGTCGAGGTTCTGGTTGCCGACGCCCACTAGCTGCGGCAGATGTCTCGGCTCCAACGTGCCTGCTGCCACCACCAACTCCAGAACGTGACAAGAAGCTCTCGGCCACCAGCGCTTGCTCTAGAACCCTAGAATATGTGGAAATACCCAAGGGTACTATGACAGCAAGAATCTCTCGGCGGAGACCCTGCTCAAACTTCCGCGCTCGGAGGTTGTCGTCACGGACCAAGTCCGGGTAAAAGCGTGCACGGTTTACAAAACTAGCCGCGTACTCAGCCACCATCATACCTCTATGATGAAACTACAGGTTCTCCTGAATCCGAACGGAGCGTAAGCAGGAGGGGGAAAACTCCTCACGAAACAACAACTGAAAGTCTCTCTATGAAAGTGACCACTCGTCAAGAAACTGAGTCACCAGACTCCACCAACGCCAAGTTGCTCCACGAAAAAGGTTGGCTACCAAAGCCACTCTCTGATTTGCCGGCGTCTGCAAAAGCATAAAAAGGCTAACCAATGTCTCTAGCCAAACCTCTGCTGCCTGAGGGTCTGGCTCACCACTGAACCTCAACGGTCTCTGCCATTGGAACTCACAGAGCGCGCTCAACCTGCGCTCAAGCTCAGCCTGCTCTACTGAAACTGCCTGCTGATCAACAGGTGGGGGTGCTGCTACCGGCCCACCCGGAGAAAGGGGCTCGTGTGATGGGTCCTGGACTCTGGCCTCGTAGCTCTTAGGGTCGTTGTCACGAACCAAATATGGTATCCTGGCTGGATTTCTTCGTGGAGACATCCTGAAAATTATCAAGGAGTGACGCGGTCAGATGAGCATATATGTATATAACAATAACAACAAAGATGGGGAGATGACTCAAGAAGGACAGTCAAGGTCTCAATCCTATGTGATGAACAAACCAAATTTTTCCCTAAAACAAGTGTCTTAGAATTCCGAGTCAACAAGTGGGTTATCAGGGTCCTGGTGAATGGATACGTCGGCCACCGCACCATCACTGGACTACCTAGCCTGAGAGCCGCTCTCGAGACACGTTAACACTGTTCCCCAAAATCCAAACCAATTCCTTTTATTTTAGGGACATCCGAACAACGTCTCAAGGAAAAAACCACCTTTGATACTACTTTTACATGACCCAACCCTACCCGGGCTCGAGCCGCAACTACCCCAAGCCCGCCTCCATAGGCCAGGGGCTGGCGACCAGCACCGAAGGCACAATATCTAGGGGAGGCTTTGCCTAAGAATGTGTACACACACACAGCACACTCAATGCAATAGTGCAGAGTAAAAAAGAAAATCCAAGTAAAGTAAAGGGAAACTGTTATAAATAAACCATAGATGTGCCTCGACCCCTAAGTAGTACAAAGTAAACTAAAGGTAAACAGAAAATGAAATAGGGGAAAAACACGTGCCCAACCAAAAAGCGCCACAACCCGGCATCAGGTAAACAAAAGAAAACAGTTGTAGGGATCCCCGACCTGGAACTAGACTCCAACTACCGCACGCAGTCCAAGCTCCCAAGCTCATAAGCTCCTCTGATATCACGACCAACCTGTCCGTCGTCTGCAAGGGCACACCATGTGCGGGCAAAGCCCAAGTAGGGATGATTATAAAAATACTCAGTAGGATACCCCAAAGGCTCGAAGAAGCAAAAAAGGAGGTACCGAAGGGTGAGCAGTAGAGTGAATAAGGAAAAGTAAAGGAGTACAACCGAGAGTGCAGTAAAGAGTAACAGGAGAGAGTCCAGCTCAACCCAACAAGGGGAAAGAAGGTAGACTCGTCCAGGCACAAGGAGCTGGAAATGGTGAGATGATGAACTTCCCGTCGAGTCTTCGCTACCTATAGCAGGAGAGTAGACTCGTCCAACCACGAGAATCTAGAAACGGAAAGCACGTGGCATACCCCGCGCGTCTTCGCCTCTCCGGGAAGGAGAGTAACCAAACCCAAGAAGTGGGTACTGGAACAAGGTATATACATATCCTTATGCTCAATCAAGAAGCTCGAACGACGTCGTAAGGGAATCTTCATACCGTAGCTCAACCCAAGAAAAGAGTATCCAACAGTCCCAGAAGTAACACCATCGATGCCTAGCATCTCGCACGTCTGCCCCGAACTACATGTCAAGGGCTCAATCACCGCACCTTGACACTATCCGCTTTGGGTCACACTGACTCACCTGCACGGTTTTAAGTCGCGTCACAAGGACATGTCTTGGTGTGGAAAGCGCTCCTCATACTTGAGAGTCCTGGGGGAACGTCAAATCACAACTCGTCACTGCCCCACAGTCGAGAGGTCTTCTCAAAGTCGACAGGCGACCCCCTGCCCAGCCGCGCTAGAGGGTACCTAGAAGTTAACAGGTTCCCACTACAGGGAGACCCAGAAAGTCGATAGGTGCAACACGACCCAGTCCCGTAACAGGGTTATCCACTGGAGGGTGACCCGGATAAAGTCGGCGACGAGACCACTGCCCAGCCTAGCTAGAGGTAACCCATCATCAGGGACCACTGCCCAGCCCAGCTGGAGGTAAGCCCGGCATCAGGGACCACTGCCCAGACCAGCTGAAGGTAAGCCCGACATCAGGGACCACTGCTCCGCCCAGCTGGATGTAAGACCGACATCAGGGACCACTACCCAGCCCCAATGGTGGTAACCCTAGAACTACTCTTGCCATCCCTGCTGGATGGTACTGCCCGGTGAACACCGCTGTACTGGACATCCCTGCTGGATGGTACAACTGGCGAGCCCTGCTCAAAAAAACCTCAGCCCTGCTAGAAACAACCTCAGCCCTACTGGAAACAACCTCAGCCCTGATGGAAACAACCTCAGCCCTGCTGGTATCAATCTCAGCCCTGCTGGAAACAACCTCAGCCCTGCTGGAAACAACCTCCTGGGTAGAGGATCGGTGCCCGCCTAAAGTGTTGGTCACACCAAATCTACATGAACTCTACCAGGGAACACGAAGTGATGGGAGCAACTCCTTGGGCCCCTCAGGGCGATCCCGCTCCAAGCCACTGAGTCACGAGACTGAGACAACTCATCCCAGAAAGTGGGGAAAACACCCACACTGTATGATCACACGTAGTCACAAACAGTGCCACAATCTGGTGGAAGGGGAACAATATTGAAACCCCTCACAGCTGAAGAAACAGAGGAACCAAACCATCTCTGCCAGCCAAAACCATCGAGAATTGAACTAGGGGAAAACTCAACCCTGCTGGTCAAAAGTCGAGAACCGAGGAACCCTCTATGCCGCGGGAGGTCAAAATAACATAAAGCAAAACACAGCACGCACATGGGGACCACCCGACATGTGGCCCCAAGTCAACCCCAACCGAACGCACAAACGTTCTCAGGTACCAACATCCACATGTAACTCCCAGCGCTCTCATATACTCCCCGAGTATACCTCGTTCTAGCCCAAAGGCTATTGTGAACACGACACCCAACGTCAACGCGAAGGCATAACGTAACAACTCCAACTAGCCACCTCAATAGACGAGGCACATCCAACCACATCTCTTCAAGCATTTATATCACTCACACGGGAGTGCACGCGATCACACGCCAAGGGTTCGCTACAAACACGGTAGAAGAACCGCCACCAGGGCACCTTCACATTTCCCCATTAAATAAGATCGTGTATGAGGCTCTGATCACCTGAACAGATTACACCATTGTAATCCTCATGGAAAAATATTCGAGATAGACTACTTATTCATCTCAAATGGATATCCAACATAAAAGTCGCCAACACCACCTTACGCCCGAACGACATCCCGTGGTCTCGAGCCTCGGCCTCGAAAACAGTCGGGCGCATCCCACCATTGAGATCCCATCGAAAAAACACGTCAAAAGACTACTCACTTGAGAGAAATAGATATCCAGAGGAAAAGATGCATTCCGGCGCACCGCACAGGAGCGATGCTTCGTGGGACCCGCAACCCAGTCCCAAAACACAACGAACAGATTGCACCGCTGTGATCCTCTCGAAAAAGTACACGAAATGGACTATTCACTTGTCCAAAATGGTCGCCCGGTGATAGAGATGGAAAATCACTGTCAACGCCCAAACGGCCCTTCCGGGGCCTGCACCATCATGCCAAATTAGAGTGGCCGGATTGCACCATTGCAATCCCCTCGGAAAAATACCCAAAATAAACTGTTCCTATGCCTTGAAAGGACGTTTGATTAAAAAGATGTAAAATCTGCGTACAACTCGAACGGTGGCCCTTGCGGGCCACGCCTCAAATCCGAATTAACTATCCAATATTGGACTCAAAAAGACCATCTTATTGTCGGGACTATGCAGCCGCAGACGACCTGTCAAACAGACACTGTATGAGAGTTTTCTCTCAAATAAACCACTTATTAACCATAATAATAATATATGATTATTATTATTAATTTATTAACTTTTTTTATATCTCCCTTTTTTTCCTTCCTCCCCACGCTGGAATCATTGTTGTTTTTTTATATGTATTTTGTTAAATCCTCTCCTTGATTGGAGAGAGGAATCCCCCCCAAATCAAAATCTACGCCTCCTTTTTTATTTTATTTTAACATTATCTTTCTTTCTTCTTCTTTTTTCTTTTTTTTATTATTTTTTTGTCGCCTGCTTTTGCAGGTCATTTGGCAGAGACCCGCTATTGCGGGTCTCCTCTTCTCCACCAGGGTCGCGCGACCCTGGTGGTTCGGAAACTCCCGCACTGGCCGGACACCCGGCCGACCGCTCCTCTGTAGGCCGCCCTCGGACGATCGCCACCCGTAGCCGCCCGCGCCGAGGCCTGCTGCCGCCTCCACTCGGCCGCGCTCCCGCAGTCCGCTCGCCGTCCCCACCCGGCACCCCTACTCGCTGAGCCTCTAAATCCCACGGCTGTCTCCGCTGAAGGGAGCCCGCTTTGCCACGCTCGGCCTCACCGCCTAGAGCCAATGCCTCACACTGTTTCCTAATCGCTGAAACCCTCAAAACTGGCCGAAAAAAAAACAAACCACCGGAAAACTCCAAAACCCGCATTCTTTACCGGGCCGCTGCAGACGACTCAATACTCAGATTTTAAATCCTAATGGTGCATAGAAAAGCTCATAAAATTTACAACGCAAGTATGGAACTAGATCGACAATTTGACAATAATAAAACAGGAAAACTTGCCTCCGAAGTTAAGTACTGAAATGAAAAATACCAAACGCAACCTCCTACCTGTTGGGGCGTTGCCCGATGCTTCACGGAGGGTCTGCCGCCACGCCACTGCGTTTGCTTTCGCCTTGATCGGAGGAGGATGGGGAGAGGAGAGGTTGAGGTAGAGGCCTTTCCAGGGGGTGCAAAATGGGAGAGGGGTGGGGTGAAATAGGTTTAAATAAAGAAAATTTTACTAAAAATTTAATTAATTAAAGCCCCAATTTAACCCGCATCTGAAACTCCCTGGCAGGGTCAAGGTTAAGCCTCCCCTAGGGTAAACACCACCTCCCGAGCACAACAGCGGTATCTAAAGTTTTATCCGAGACCCCATTCAAAAGTTATAAAACTAAACGCCCAAAGTCACAAAATTACGAAAACACCCATGGGGCCATTTTTCACAGACGGGTCGCGCCCTCGAAAGTTACACCCCTCCTAGGGTAAACGGCACGCTCCGAACTCAAAGGTGTCCTCAGTTTTCCAATCCGAGACACCATTTAAGAGATACTTGAGTTAAGCTGTTAAACGAATAAATTAATTAACTTAATTATCCGTTTAACGTTCTGAAAGCAAGCGAGGGGTCCGAACGTCCTGCGCCGACAAGTTTTATGCCGTTCCTAGGGTAAACACCCCATTCCGGACCCATACGTACACTCAGATCTTTTATCTGAAGCACAATTTATGATTTATCCCATTTATTTTGCGTTCCTAGTGTGCACGCACTGAAAATTTAATTCCGGCCACTCCGGGGCTCGAAATTGCACGCCGTCTGAAGGCGCTGCTCTGGAATATCCTCAAGAATATTCCAAAGCCTTCCGCAGTAAAAACTGGGTTCTTACACTCATAAAATATCATAGTGTTACATTTTACCCCCTTAAAATGAATTACACACTCAAAATTCTTCGGGGTTATAAAAGGGTAGAAACCCGCACTGTAAAAACATAAAACATCCTTTCAAAAAATAATAGTCGTAAAATAATATTTACCCAAATAAAATCATAACTAGGTCTATACATAATAGAACATAGGTGGGGACTGTGCATGGTTTAAACGTATAAATAATCATAGAGATTTATGAAAATCAATTATCATAAGAAATTTAATGATCTAGTGATTGTTAATAAAATCATAAATAAAATAAGCATGTAATAGGTCATTAATATCATTAAAAATGATAATAATAAGACACCCATTTAATTCAGGATCCCATTTACAAATGTTGAAGAATTTTTATGAGATGATATAATTACTGGATTTCAAAAAAATATCATTATTGGTCATGTCTTAAAATATTTCCACTTCACATCTTATTCAAATAAATGAAGTTGAATTTTTCATTCCTAAAGTGTTAGTGGATCATGTGATCCATAAACATAATGATAGGTCATTACATCTATCTCAAAAAAATGGATATCACATGTTATAAAATATGCATAAGTTCACCTATAGTGAGATAATGCATTAATCTAACAAACTTCAACCATAATATAACTTATTCTATCTATAAATGGATAACCCTAGAATACTTCCAAAAAAAAAAATCTAATTTTTTTGAAATAGTTGAACTAAATCATTTTATAATTTATCTCACATATCTCATAAGGTAGTTCTTCATTGTCAAATTCCCAAAATGTGAATACCTTAATCATTTAATCCCTTTACCATACATCCTTATTGAAAACATGCATGTTTCCTTATGGTTGAATCCGAAAACCGGTGCACATCATCCATGAAAGCTTAAAACAAATTTCAAAAATCCTTAATCAGTTCTAAATAAATCATTATAATAAAATTTACTTATTCATGTCCAACATATCATTATCCAAATATCATTATCTCATAATCAGGTTCATATTAAGTGTTATCCATCCCTTAATCAAATCTTTCAAAAACAATTAACTTCTTAACTTAATCATTATCTATGTTTACCAGTACCATTCAGTGTATGATCTTATATCCTTATGGAAAAACTACATCAAACAAATACATAGATGTTTCAGTATTCTATAATACCATAAAAGTGATTTTTCAACATTATTTCTGAATCCCATTACATAAACACTCAATCATTCCACCACTTTGTTGTAATAATCTACATCGCCAACAGTGGTCAGATGTGATTTTTATTTATATTTATCCATACTAGGTTTCTGATATCGATCATCATAAATAACCCTTTGGTTAGGGTATTGGTCAGTATATTTCCCAATTTTCCTTGCACATGTAGCATTAAAGTGTGGGTGGTGAATTTTCTTGATCTTTACCGACATTGAATGGCATTTTTTACATCACTCTGACACTCTTTGGAACAATGGATAGTCCTCCCACACTTGAAGTATCTTCTTGTTCCTTTCAACAAATCCCATGAGTTCTCTTCTCATCCTATTTGACAAGTATATGGTTGAGACTTTTTCTTCTATATTTTTAGAAAACCCCCAGAGTTTCTATTAATCTCTATCTTCTTTTTCTTATCTCCATATCCTTGAGGGTTACCAACTTCTATTTCAAATTTTAGTGCACAATGAACGACTTTGTTACATATTTAAAATTTAATTTTGGCAAAATAATTTTGGACACTATGTTTTAGGCTTCGAAAGAATTGGTTAATTTTTCTTTCTGTTCTTATGATTAACCCAAAAGCGTGCCTTTCAAGTCTTGTAAAAATAGCTTCATAGGTACCAATAGATTCAACATCCTTTTCTTTAGCTCAAAGAATTTATTCTCCATATTTGTTCATAGAATAAGATGGAAGTACTTATTGAAAAATATAACTTTAAACTATTCCCATTGAATAGATTCAATTTCTTATTTATCCCTCATGTTCTTAATAAGATCACACAAGTTATCGACTTCTCTTTCTAGATAATAAACATCCAACACGACTTTTTCATGTTTAGAACAATGATAGGTGGAAAATATATTTTCAGTGGAACCGATCCATTATTCAACAATAAGTGGATCATAAAACACACTAAATGAAGGTGGAAATTTCCTCATGAATGGTTCAATAGAAATTTGTTCTCTCCTCTTCTAATTTGGAAGTCCAACATGATTTATATCTTGTGTGATTATAGGGATAACATTTTTCATTATAGATCCCATAACATTTGGTTGTTTAGAAGGATAATAACGTCATTTACCATTGCATTCATTATTAACATGAATACATCAGGATCAGGCCATTGTTTAAAATCCAAAAAGAATCATGTGAGAGGAAAAAATCATTCTAGGAAAACAACATAATCAATGGGGGTTACTTTTAATCACTAATATCATAGGTTTAATACTATGTTATTCATGATCATTAACATAATTTTACGACTATAACCTATAAATATACTTATCCTTAATTCATCCCAAGACATACCCTTATAAGTATCTATAAGGATCTCACTAAAATTTTGGAATCCTAGTTTCTAGGGGTTGACTAAAACTTCGCTCCCATACCAACTCTAACTACCCAATAATGGCACACATGGACATTACATTTCTATTGAGTAATTCTTAATGCATTACAAAAATAATGAACCGAAGACTGTATTAGTTTAGTGTCTTTGGAAACTTGGAAACACAAACAACTGTATTATAAAACATCTATGTCATCTCCTACATTATCCAACATAACCAGAACCCCTTTTGATGCATTTGAGTTAATACCCTTCTTCAAATACTATAAAAAATGAACATAAATATAGATGAGCTCAGATGCTCAGTAAGGGTAAAAAATGGTGATATATAAACAAATAAAAGAGCATAAAGGGTAAGATAATGTAATCATAACATTGGAAGATCATTCCCTGTATATCAATGGAAAAACATGAATCACATGGAAAACAAAAGATCATAAAACATAAGATCATAACTATAACATAAGACATGAAATTATATTTTACACATAAACATATAACATTTTCAATATGTATAAATAGTTACTGGATCACTAATTAAATTAATGACATGATATCATGCCCTTGAATAAACAAATGGACATGGAAACTAAGTCCACTCATAAAATTTTGGACATGAAAACCTTGTCAACACATAGAATTGTGAACATGAAATCAGGTTCACGCATAACATATATACCTCATTATTTATCAATCTTTACCTAATTCACTAAAGGGAAATAATTTTCCCAATCATCTCATAAATAAATCATTCATATGTGTGCCACAAAAACAAAAATCACTCATCATAGTATAACCCAAGGGATAAAATGGGTTTCTTGAACATCATTTCATCAAACCATAATCCCGAAAAAAAATTGATGTTGTAAATAACATATATATAATCAAAAAATATAAATTATAGAGATAGTGTACATAATACATTACTTTATTAAATAATGCCATCTTATATAGAAAATAATATTTATAAAATACATGAAATTGATTCTTATAGAAAATAACTTTTCTTCTTCAAAAAAAAATTCTTTTTCATAAAGCTCTGTGATATTTTAAAAAAAATTCATTAAAAATAACCTTGATAACTAAAAAGGAAGATTCATGGAAATCAGGTGTTATGAAATCATAAAAATCCATTCATGTCGTATAATTTAAAAAAATTTATCGTACATTTTTTTGAAAAAGTCAAAACGTACCTCGTATTTGAAAACAACAGAATATTCCTTCCATACCACTTACTAAAAATTCGCCAATTAGTAAAATTCTATTTATAAAATTGTGAAATAATAGAAATAATATTATATAAAAAATAATTAGGAAACATGTAAATAGTTGATAAATATACCCTAGTAAAAACTTATGTATAAACAATGTTAGAAAATAATGAGATTGAAAAATTATCTCTTACCCTAGGTCTTATATCCTTTGTATGTATCCAAATATCATTTATAATGATTTAAATTATGTAATTTTTTTATTCCAGAATCATATTCATTTTTATGAGATCATATATGATCATATCATCATCTATTTTTTGTTAACATTTCATGTTACTCGTTATTTCAGTATTATCCGCTTTATGTTCTTATGCATGTCTTATCAAATAAGTTTCGGTTATGCTTATTAGGTCATAGTTATATCATTAGAAATTTATATAAACATAATATATTCCATATTTATTCATTATTTACATTTTTATAATCATACATAATGGATATCATGTAGAATAAATTACAATGCATCGTGGAGATGGTAGGTCGTACAAACGCACGAGTGATGATATCATTCCCATAATTGTGAAATGTTATCGAAATTAATATAATATAATTTTTTCTAGAATCCATATCATGAATTAATAATGACATATAGTTGTAATTTCATCATTATACCCATAATTTTAAAGTGGTGGTGATAAACAGATTACACAATCGCATTGAGATGGTAAGTCGTACGTACGCACGTGTAGGGATTTCATTTTTTGTAGGATAGATAGAAGGTGGAATATAGTTTTTTAATAATTATAATAACATATCATTATATTTGTGATTTTAATTTTATTACTTTATATTGGAAAAACTAATGAATGTGAAGTATAAAAATAAATAAGTTTGAAACAATCGGTAGAGGGTATTACCTCTTCTTTGACGTGATTCCTCTAAATATCCCCATAGATCACTAGATATGGTCTTGGAAGATGACCTGAACCACTATAATGTAACTAGAAAAGTTTATAAAGGAAACAGTCATGGGATGGACTTTCTTGAAGGATCAAATTTAAGTAAAGAGGTGAGATAGGAGGGGCCCTTTTCTAATTGAGCCAAGGGGAACCCTTGGAAATTCATATAATACTAAATTAATAAAAATTAATTTTTAAATCAAAATGCCTCCAAAATGATATACATATATGATAAGGTTATGATAGTTTTAAATACTCTCATCCAATAATTTATAGACTTGTATTTATTTAGTTTTAAACCTTATCGTTTATGTTTATCCTTAATTAATCTATTTTAATTTCAATTGTGGTAACTACATTTCAATTATTAGGGGGATATTTAATTTATTTATATGGAGTGAATTTCAAATAATTGTATAGTTAATGAAAATTTGGACGTTAGAATATTTAATTTATGATTTTATAATATTTTTTATATTTTTAAATAATTTAATATATTGATATTTTTTAAAACATCAATTATGTAAATTTTTACACTTTTAATTTCATTAAATTTAAATAAAATCAAAACAGAGGGATAATATTGAAAAAAATACTTGAATAGACATATAACACTTCATGGTCACCTATAAAAATATTTTATGACATAAATTATTTCATATAATATTTTTTTTCATATTTATAATATTATCCATTTGATATTTATCTTAACAAAATAATTATTGTATCACTACTGTGTCCATATTTATGGTAATTATTTAATATCTAAAAATTATAAATAAATACACATGATGTAGATAATTTCACTATATTTTTAGAGAATATTTATGTTCTAAGATTAATTAATTTTAACAGTACATTAAAATTACTATATTTATAATAGATAAGAGAGTGACATGTTATCACTTTCTTTTGTTTTAAAAATAATTACATCACTTTTATGAAAAAAAGTCCATTAAATGAATCAATTCATACCCTTATGTTATATTGGTCGACTTTAATTCATCCAATATGATTTTGGTAGGTGTTAAGTTAATTTTATTATATTTATCATATTGTTTGTTACCCTAATTTACCTAGTTTACCTTTAACTATGGTATATAAAAAAATTATCAAAGATACTATTTATAATGTCTAAAAATAATAGGGAACATTTTAAACAATTTGTATTTTCTGATTTAAAATATGGAAAAAAGAATTCATGTTAAAAGAATATATGTTTCATTAATTAAATTATAATTATTTCCATTGTCAGAATGAAAAATAGGGTTTAAAAGGTTAAAACATTGCAAAAGATTTAAATGTTTTTACATCTGAATTCAATGTAAAATTAATGATAATGAAATAAATTAT
Organism: Viscum album; assembly: GCA_963277665.1. Taxonomy (NCBI): domain Eukaryota; kingdom Viridiplantae; phylum Streptophyta; class Magnoliopsida; order Santalales; family Viscaceae; genus Viscum; species Viscum album. The sequence continues at coordinate 1,188,806,318 of OY728122.1, forward strand.
ATTTAAGGATAAAAATATATTCTATTTATATTTTAAAACCATTAAATAATATAATTTAACCATATAAATTATTTCAATGAAAAAACATGTTTTCTTTTAAAATTTAGCGTATTTTTAGTATTCATCAAAATAGAGAAGTTATTAGAAAAATACCAAAAAATCATCCATAGTAAATTATAATATCCCTATTACAAAGAAAATTGTTATATTTTTAAATAGAATATGTAAAAGTTTCAAAAACTGGATTTAAAATGGGTCTTCCATTAAAAGGTAAGAAAACTATATTTTTTAAAAAATACTTCTTTTATCCAAAAAAATTAATTTATTCTTATATATTTTATAGAAAACATATGAGATGAATTTTAAATATTATATGGAATATATTATATATATATATATTAAATTAATAATATCCATCAAGATTTCTTTTCTTATTTTATTTTCATTTAAATACTTTTTTAGAAGAAATTTAATATAATCCATACGGTCCATTATAATGACTAGGTTCTAAGGTAATGTAAAAATATTTAATTGTTCACATAAATTCAGTTTTTAATGGAATGGATTCTATAAAAATAATATAAAATTATGTGTAACACAATCCAATAATAGTGTTTCATATACCGCAAGCTAAGACGGTGTTGCGTATAGCACACGCTAATCTTGTTGTGGTGTACCACACGAGACATGAAAAAAACTAAAAAGAATATATCTAATATAATCATGGTGTATTACAGAATCCATCAGAATATCTTCTTTATTCACACTCAATTGATGATACCAAATCAGAGGACAATCATGAAGAATAATTGATCTCCATGAAGCTGATCAAATATCCTTGGGAGGGGGTTCTTTTTCTTCACTATGATCCCACTATGTTTTCTATAATCGTTGTCTCGCCAAATTGATCCATACTTCATCTTTACAAATAGAACCAGTTCTCCCCAAGGTTACACACTTGGTTGAATAAATCCCTTCTCTAAAATATCTTGAAGTTATTTAATTAATTCAAGTAACTCCATATTAGCCAATATATATGGGGTCCTTGATATCATCTTGGATCCAAGTTTGAGTTCAATAGAGAACTATATATCTCATTATGTGGGAGTTTCATGTAACTCATCAGGAAATACATCAATTTATTCTTGAATAATAAGAATATTCTTTATCCTTTTACCTTTTTTTACTTCCCCCTCTTCACTGATCATCACCCTAAAGAGGTCCATGTAGGTTCTTCTGGGAAAATCTTAATCTAGGATGTATCTCCTTTGAAAATGAATATAATATTTCTATTCAAGACTATGTAAATATCCTTTCTTATTTAGATGATCATATCATTATACTCTGAAATCTCTTCCATTCCGAGTATTGTGTCAAATTCCATTATGAAAGGACTAATAGATTTTTGATGAGACTGTACTTTTCAGTGATAATACTATTGTTTCTATACACTCATGATGATATGATAACCAATACAAGAGTCTTGACTAATAAGCCTACTACTATAAGTTCAAGAATTGACTCTATATTCTTCAAAAAAATGGATAAAATATAGGAATTTATAGAACCAGAATTTAACAATGTACTTGATATAATTGAGAGCACAACAAGTGTACCTTCCCCTAGATCATTTCAAGCCTCCGATTTATAATTGTTAAAGAAAATAATTTCTTTAATAACCTATAGATAATAATGAATGGGGTTCCAGTCAATTTATTGGAATACTAGAGTATATAAAGAAATTATCATTACATCATTTTAACCCATGGAAGGTAATGTGATTTTCATATTTGTAAATCTTGAAATATAAGAGTATTTTTTATATATTTTTGAATACCCATTGAAAAAAATTGTTTTGGGTTTTAAAAAAAACAGGATTTATCTTGTAATAGAGTGAAAATTTAGAAGTAAATTAACCCGCATGATGGGTGTAAAACATTGTTTTAGAAAAATGGGAAAATGAGAGGAGAAAACGTTATCTCAATCATAATAGGCATTTCATTCAATTATGGGATAAATAAATTGAAAAAAATGAACATAGTTTTGATATTATAATACACCCTACAAGAAAATGGAATAAGAATGGAAAAAAGAATTGAATATTTTCCATACCTTGAACAGTTTTTTCTAAAACATGATTATGGAACCTTGTAGGATTGAGTACACCATGGGGGGACTCCTTGGGATATGAAACCACCAAAAAATTGTAGAGGGTGGATTGATTATAAATGGAAATAGAGAATGGGTGGGTATTTATAGAAAAATTGGTCGAATTGTTTAGTCATTTTTGAATATATGTATTGGAAATATAGGTCGTGGAAAATGAAAACCCATATCCTTACCCATGGGTTTTACTCATGTTTTTTGGAAATTTGGGAAACAATTATGTTATATTAATCCATTATAAGAAAACACCATTTTTATAATTATTATTCTATCATAGAACTGTAATGATTCCATAGAGTACTACTTTTTAAAATAAAATAATAATTTTTATACTTTGGAAAGTCACTTTTAGTGTTGGAAATTTATTAAAATATATTAAAATAAATAATATTAATAAAATAAAATAAATTGGATGATGGATTATTTTTAATTAATTATTACATCTTAATCAAAAATGTATAAATCCATAAAATATATCGAAAATCAAAAGTAATACTTTTTAACAATTTACAAAAAAATAATATATTTTAGAAAATTTCCATAAATTCACCCTAATCTAATTTTGACAAGTTGTTTAAACATATGATGTTTATTTTATAAAAATAATTTTATAAATATGAGAATTTTATTTTTTAAAAATATCAAAAATATTTTTATTTAAAAATAGAACTTTTTAATGCATAGTAAATTTTTTGAAACTTATTAAAAAATTACCAGGACATTATAATTTTTTTTTATGATTTATATTTAGGTGATAGTTTTTTCAAAGTACATTTTATTAAAAATAATTATTCCAAATACTTGAGTTTATTATAAATTTATATATATTTTTTATAAAAAATAAAATTATGTTTTATTTGTGTCCAGAAATGTTTTTATCAAATTTTTCTCAATTAAAAATATATTTTATCATGAAATAATATCCTTAAAATTAAATGATGTGGATAAAAATTTTATTTATACAAATTAATTTACAAAAAAATTATTCACACATAACCCTTGTTTAAACCTGTATACATAGTAAGGGTAAGGTGTGTTGTGGTGTTATTTTATTGGGGTGGATTGACTATCATAAACCACATGGTAATCTCTCCTAATTATATCTTCTTCTATAGGATATTTATTTCATGCTTCAATAATTGAAGCTTGGATTGGGCTTGGTTATAGGAAAACCCTAGTGATGATACCTCACTCCCAAGTTCTAATAAATGGTCTTCATACGTCATGACTCTACTAGTTGAGGATATCGATTTTCCTTTCAATATCAATTAAACTTGTTCAATACTACTTAAGAACAATAATTATAATGCTTAAATTATCAAAAAAAATTATTGTTTCCAATGGTCATATTGAAAAATTTTCAAATAATTTCTGAATCCCAAAGGTCACATTTTCTTTCTTACCCTATTAATACCACTTTATTATTTTAGTAAATTTTTACTAATGTTTCTATTAAATTTAAATTTTCATTTAAAAATATCTTAAATGACTTAAATTTTATTTTTAATTTATAGCATTTTCTATGGGTTGGATGATTCTAAAAGTTTGGGGATATCCAAACTTTCCCATTTAAGTTGTTCTATTTTATATTTTTTTATAGTAGAAATGATTGTAATTTTTTTTTCATATATTACTTTTGTAATTATAATTGTTAAAGAGATACAATATTTTCTGTTTATCTTTATTTTATAAGTGTTTATATTATATAATATGTATCAAACATTTATTCTGGAAATAAATATCATTTAAAATAATTAGTCGTAAAAAACACATTACTCCAAAAAATATTCCAAAAAATATTCCATGATAATAAATAAAACATTTATTAAAATTTCATCTAAAAGGGATGAAAATAAGATGATAATAAGTAAGATCCTATTAAATATTTTAAGACCCCAATTTTAACAAACAACATCAATAAAAGGATATCCAAAAAATTAATTCAAAATAAATAAAGTGAAATTTAAGGACCAATAGCGATAAAAACTATTTAATTTTCCACTAGGTAAAGAAGAAAATTAGTTAGAAGTGAAAACATGGGTATGGAGGAAAAATGTAAATGAGATAGAAATTATTCTTAAAAAAATTAAATTTTAATTAAAATATTTGATACCCAATAGAAAAAGATTTTGGTGTGAATTAATGTTTACCTTTTAAATAAGTTGTCAATAAAACATTTCTTTATCATAGTTTAGGATAATTCAATCTTAAATCATTATAATCTATGTAGAAGGACTGTTACTCAAGAAAAAATGTTTCTGGAAAACACCATACACATATTCCCTCTTAGTATAATACTCTAAAACCTCTTGCAAAATAAAGATAACAATCATAATACTATATTTTATAAACTTTAATATTTACATTACACATTTATATTTCTACTTTATGATATTTTATTAAAAACATATTATTTATTGACGACTTATTTTTATCATTGGGTGATGGGAATTTAATTTTTTCACAATTTCTTTATGAAATTGTTTTTGAGAAACATTCATTAATACGATGTTAATCATTCATAGTTCATGAGATATATTATGATTTATGATTTATAAGAACATATAAAGTTGTAATTCATTATACGAGAACCCTTTCTTGTTTAGTGAAGATGAAATGAGTGATGAATTAGTTTCACGTTATTTAATGATATTCATGTAATACCAAATAACAACAGGTAATTTTTTTATTATGCTAACAGAATCATATTTCTTATATTTTTTTACACATATATAACATATATGATCATCAATTATAAATTATATACATCCAACAATGTAGTTGAGAAAATAATATTTTAAAATTCCATAGAGAAGTTAAGCTACACGTACACAATATTAAAATTTTCATTTTCCTAAAGAGAAAGGGGGAAGTGGTTAATGTGTATTCCCAGAAATGTGAAATTTTAAATATTATATAAATAATGAATTTATTATTTAATATTTGTTAAAATAATTAAATGGAGTGGTAAATGGATAATATTTTAGTGAAAATGTAGACCTTATATTGAGAAACATTGATTTATCTTGGAGGATCCCATATAAATAAAGGTATTTGGATAATATCTTATGATAAAAATATTATTATTCTAACAATGGAAACTAGGGGAAGTAATGTGGTGGGATTTTTATAATGAAACATAATTTTTAAAGTCTTATTTCATTGGTAGTGAGAAGCCCATTTTATATGTTTTTATAGTGGAGTTTTTGTAAATATTTCAACATAATATATAGGGATAACATGTTAAACCTATCATGTGACTAAAAAATAGAAAATCATAAGGTTCATGTAGATATAAGGTCTACAGTCTCTAAATAATAAAAATAAAAAACATGTTCTTAACATGTTTCAAGTCCTTTAATCCTTGAATTTTTTCCTTTATAATTTAAAAGTTTTACCATAGTAACTAGTTATTATCTAAGATAAATTACTATTTATGAATAAAAATATTGATATCCTTATTAGATAATTTGTAACCATATATAATATATTTTAAATACATTTTATTTCTAATTCAATTTATAATTTTTTAATTAATTTTAATGTAATGTTTTATAATCAGTTAAAATACTTTTATTTAATATTAATTGAGTTATAAATTGTCAAATATAGGGTTCTAAACTATAATCAATATTTAAAATGTATAATTTCATTTATAAAATATATAATTTTTGAATAAAATGGTTCTATAAATTTTTAATTTATTCATATTATAATGAGCCAACCTGAATATCCATCTGAAATGGTGCCAAAATTGTCATGAAACATACCTAAGGAAAATCCCTGATCACCCTAGTCTTACGAAAAGTTTCATAGGTGTTTAACAAACCATTACATATTATTTCAGCCTCAATATTCTTATAAAACATAACATAAAATAAATAATAACAAAATTAACTAATCACATACCGAAAAGTCATATCAAATAAAAATCAAATACAAATCTGAAGACCATAATATGAAATTAGAAACTAATAAGATAAATAACCCAATAAGGTTAAACTAACATGAGGATAAGAGTTTCACAAACAAATAGGACAACCAATATCTCCATTTAGCACTCGAGTAAAAACTATGCTCCTAATTCCAACCACTTCCTAAAGAAGGTTGGACCATATCCAACCTGAAGCCAAGACCTGAAGGAACCTAAAAAATACATGAAGACTACATACCCACAAACATGGGTGTGTATGTTGTGAGAAGAATCACATAGGATAACACCATGATTCAATGTCACTAATTTTATTTAAGAAACCACTTATTCTATTTTTAATATAAATAATGGAAAAAATCATTTTCACTTAAAAATAATTAGAGAAAAACATGTTTAAATCATGAAATTCCTCAAAAATAGATTTTAGAAAACTATTTGATGAAATTGGTGCTATTTCGGAACAAATGAAATTTCAATGGAAACCAGAGCAGTATCCAAAAAACTAAACTTTTGAAAATAATCCTAAAAATGGATACAATTTTTGAAAAATAGTTTTTTAAAATGAATAATTCCATTTTATAATAATTTCCCCCATTTTCTACTAAAATAATACATACTCCTTGCATAATGAACATAAAGAAAAAATAGAGATAATGATATAAACTAGACCAATAAGGGTCATTAGAATGATATTAAATAGATGGGTTATAACTAGTTTACAATCAGACTAGGACATAATAGATCACACCTCAACCAAATCCATCTAATAAGGGAACTATTAAGTTTCCCACATATCAATTAATTAGGCATAAAATAGATGAATAGATTGAGGAAACACCAAAAGGAATATCAAGACCCAAAAGTATATAAAAAACATACCTAACATCTGATAGGGTATTGGTCACACATCCATCTATTGTATCTCTCTAATAAGTATCCTCAGTGATAAACCACAAATCAAGGTGTTACGTACAACAATGGGGGGTCTAGCCTACGAAGAACCTTAACTGTCCAAGCAATGACCATCTCATTCCCACTTATAAACCTCAGTTTCCTCGTGGAGCCAGAATGGTTGTGGTACCCAAACAATAACATCATCATAATAAAAATACAATACCCTAGGTCTAGGACCAAAATTACAACCTTTCCACCTCACACACTTCCATCAATGTTATCTATAACAGATAAAAATGTTTAATCAAATAAAAAATAATCCAACACATTGATAAGAATAAAATCAACCAAAATAAAAGGGCTCAAAAAGGGAAAATCCAGCAATCAACACATCAAAAGGTACCAAACGAGTCTTTACATTACCAAAATATTGCATATAAATTTTGGAATCCCGTACATTCAGAGTTAATATAAAATGATAGATCAACTGAAAACCTCTCTCATCAGACCATGAGGGTGACATAGAGAAACCATTTTTTGTAAAATTTCCAATGAACTATAGAATCTCCACCGACTAAGGTTGATTAAACTGGGATAAATAGAAATAACCAAGAACTAAACCTCTTATTTTATTATAAGATGCATCCATGAATCAAAAAGGGATCAAAAAACAAATAAGAGAATTAATATAAGTCATTCCTTTCTATAAAATTATAGGGTTCCAAACAAAGATTCACAACTAGCATATGATGGTTTTGGTATCCAACTCCCCAAAACACCATCCCATGGTAATACTAAGAAATACATACAGCTCGGTGGCATCCACATTCCAACATAAAAATAAAACAAATCCCTAGTCATCCATGATTTCAAAATAAGTTACTCACAGGTTCATAAAAATGAACATAAAATTTCCAGCAGTATACCTTGTACAAGAAAAAGAAAAGAAAAAACAACATGGTATGAACATATCAAATGATACTAAGGTGTGATTAAAATAAATTTAATCTATTTTAAAAAATAGATGGTGGGTAGAAAAAATATGGTATGAGACTCCATGTACAATTAATCTTTTAAAAATAGGAAGTCTGCATAAAAGAATCATCTTCCAACTCTCCCCTGGGAGTGGAAAAACAGAACACCACTAACCAGATTCGAGCTAGGTCATATCCTTCTTATTATGAGTCATGACCATCTCATATATCATCCATATGTGACCAGGTAATCCACATATATAATAAGTTTTTTTTGATATAATATATAGGATGTTAAAACATGCTCATACATCCCATAATAGAAACACCTAACTAGATTCCCCTTCACTAAGACAGTAATGGTAGGTTGAGTAGACAACTTCCCTATAGTATCAAATTCTTATTCCCTTACATGACAACCATATATTATTTACATGATCTAATGAAAAATTAATCATCACATAGAATAGGATTCCCTTCCAAGATTTCATTGACAATGACTACCATTTAAAACAGTTCCTCATAGGTATCTAGGATTGATTTTTTACTAATGAATAAAAATATATTCATAGGGATCTAGAATTGTACCATGGTTTCTTTTCATCACCATCAAAGAAATTTAATTATAATGTTTTTAAACATTTTAAATGTTTTAAATATTCATTCACTATCTGATCACCTTTAAGGATACATAAAAACTCGTTTTCCCTCTCCAATTTCACTTATTTAGGATAAAACTTTTAAACAAAGGCATCCTTGAAATATTACAATGAGAGATCCTCAGATGGTTTAGTATAAATATATATATATAATAATACATGATTCAAAAAATTAATTCATCTCACCCTAGACATTTCTGGAGTCTGCAGCGATTAAAAAAAAACATCTTTTGTTAACCACTCAGTCACCTCATAGTGTCATCAATCATGGTTGAAGCTTATGGTGTAACAATTATGAAAATGTCATTCATGGTTCATGATAATGAAAAAACATGGCTTTAAAAATCCATCATGAGTCTTGGTAGGGAAAAATTGAAAGAAAACTCTTAGATCACCTGAAAAAATACATGAAGAATTCCCTTCCCAAAGTTTTTATTCCTTTTTTGGAGACTCACTATAAAACAATATATAAAAATAACTCCATCAAAAAACCTTAAAATATCACATCTAATGGTATTCATGAATACACATTCCAAGCCATATAATATCCAAATGTATCTCAATAATCAACATTAGATTATTTAACGTTAAAAAAATAAAACAATTTCAACCCCCATTTATTAAACATTCACCAAGAATCATTGAAAATAATTGACACCACAACAAAAAAGCATTTAAAAACATAACTTCTAAGTCACATTATTTTTATCAATATACTTAATTTAGGGTTAATAAATTTTTAAGTATTTTAATTATTGAAATGATTAAATTCCCCAATTTGAATAATTTAAAAGCTAGAAACCATTCTATATAAGGAACTAGGGTGAAAAAACATGGTTTCTAAAGAGAAATTAACTACTAATGTATAAAACATTTATTTTAAATAAATTTTAAATGAAAAAAATCACATGAAAAAACCACAAACAAACTAAAACAAATATATAAAAGGATAATTTAAAAAAAGGATGAAATTAAAACAAATCCCAACATTCTCCACTGTGAGTGGTTTGGCAACATGTTTTTTCACAATGTGTATAAACCATGTGAGTTACACTAGAATATTCCTAAACTATTCTATGAGAGATATATATGGTTTTATATTCCAAGATCTTTTAATGTTAACCCCCTGGAATCCATAAAAATCAACTCCCAATAGAGTATTTTTTGGATGATGCCTCCAAGGAATTTCACCCCACTTTGAGTACTAGCACTCGAAACTAACTTATTAAAAATTTGAACCAACATATCCCCATGAAAATTATAAACCCAACCACCCCTCAAAAATTATTCTCTTACATAGGAAGGAGTTGTTAAAAACTTTCCTTGACATTCCACCTATGTCTCGATAGTCCTATGTGATTTTTAACACTGGATCCCCAATATAAAGAAGGTGAGTCGAATGAACCTAGTCCCCTTCCATAAATCATGATCTCTAATATCTTTTTTAACAATCCAACCAATGTCTTTATCTAAACCAATTCCCAAACCAGGCCTCCACATATTTTAGGAGGATCCCTAGTCCCCATGGACTAACAATAACCATGAATGATATTTTACAGAACCAATGGGTATGATTTCACCCTAATGTAGATGAGAAAAAACAACATACAATAAAGACATAAAATAAATAAGAAGGAACATAACCAAAATGTGTCTCAACTAAATAAACATCCTATATATAGTAGTAGAAAAAAATTGAAACTAAAATAAGAACGAGTAAAACACCCAAAAATTCCAAACGAACAAGAGATAACAAGTTTCAAAAACCAAGGTTTTGACCAACATCTCCATGTGATAATATAGTAACTGCCATGATCCTAATACCAATCCAATCCAAAAGGATTTTGAATCAAATACAACCTGAATACAATACCTAATAATTATTTATAGGGAATGAATTATATATACCCACCAATGGGATAATATAGGGTTTCATCTGGATCCAAAGGGATGCTACCGTTAGTCCATTTACCTTTATTTAATTAGGAAACAACATTTTTTAGTCTAAAAAATGGTGCTGAAAAATAAAATTTTCATTTCACATAAAAAACATGGTATAAAACATCAATAAAATATGTATTTCATCAATGATCCCCTTTTTAATTCCATTTCATGAAATTGGGTCTCCTTCAAAACAAAACCATTTCAATGGGAAGCCAATACATTTTCCCGAACATTACAATTTTCAAAATAAACACACACATGATTTCAAATATTTAAAAATCCAAATTTTATACCATTAATGAAATTTGAAACCCATTTCCCAATTTTGTATTGAATATCAATTACACCCAACTCAAATTATGAAAGTATGTAAGGGAAATTATTATTTCATTAGGAACAAAATGGTTATAAATTATTATATTAAATAGAGGGAATAAAACTAGTCAAAAAATGACTAGTCTATATAGTGTCACACCACAAAAATGTATAAATTTTTTGTAAATTTGACATATTAAAACATATTAATTAAATAGGAATAACATAGATTCATATCATGAGGTGGTAGTACAAGGAATAATGGGGACATAGATGAAACACTATTGTGGACTCAATGTTTCTAATGGTAATGGTCTCACATCAATCCACCAAGTATCTCTAAGTTGTATAGATAGTTAAATCCCAAAAATACATATATTATGTACAATAATGGAGTCTCTAGAAAGATCAAAATATCAATAATACAACCAATTTCCCACTACATCCCACTTATAATCCTCAGTATCCTCATGGAATAATAACAGAGGTGGCCCGTAAACAATAACAACAAACAATGAAAATAACAATCCCCAAGGTATATGACCACAATCACATCCTTACAATTCCAAAACTACCCTAAATCTGACTCCCAACACAAAAACATTAAATGAATGACATAAAAAATCTTTAACCATAAGGATAATCACAACATAAACAAAATAAAGGAAGCTCAACAAGGGAACAAAAAACATTCAACACATCAAAAAATGATAAGCATTACAAAAAAATTTCATATATTATATAGAAATTTGGGAATATATTTTTGGATAAAATACAAGTTCAATTTCATTTAACATTATAACTCCAAAAAAATCCTTTAAAACCAGAAACCCTATTTTAGAAAAAAATGGAAACTCACTTTGGATAACTCAATAATCATAAAACACATAAAATAGGAATTCTTATTTATGATACCATAAATTCTTTTTTATCTAACAAGGGGAGTGTATGAACTACCCTTTCACATCAAATTATCATTTAAATCATCAAATTCCACAACTTTTCCACCTGAAAATAAAACATATTCAATTGAATCATTAGATAAACCCCAGATAGGTCTAATAATTGATTGTCTATGAAAATATATTTTATAAAACCCAAGAAATAATGGAACCCTAGAATAAAAGTAAATGAAATGGAAACTAAAACCTCAAGTGTAACACCCCGACCCCAGTTACCTAGAGTCAGTGCATTATTACATAGCATTGGCATGATCACAATAGATCAAGTCTAGAAAGATCAATTAGTTTATTAGGTTTAGAACTACTAGATACATTCATAAGTTTTACATTATATTAAAAAATTAAAAACTAAAAAAACATAGTCCCAATATACCACACTCAAATACCTTAGAATATTTCTTCATGTCAGTCATAATATACTTCTTTACATCATGGAAAAAATAAAGCATAAAAAGGGGTGAGCATGGTTTCTCAGTAAGGATAACAATACCGTGGTAACTTTCATAAATAAGAATAAAAATTTAAGGAAATTTAAAACTAGAACAAAAGACCTTTAAACATGAACTTCAGAATAATATGGAAAAGTTAAAATCAAATAATTCCTTTTAATTATTCTCATGGATATTCTACTGTTCGAATAATCCCAGGAAATATCAGTAGGCACTTTCATAATGATGGAATACATAATTCCAGACTTCATTACCACATAATCAAGGCCTTGTGCCAATTCTACAAATAAGATTTTGTCAAGGCCTGGTTTCAAGACACTAGTTTGTCTCTTGAGACCTATCGATTCATCGAGGAGCTATATCGGGCTCCACTCGTCATTTACTAAGTCCAATGCATTCCATATATGAAAATGTTCAAACATAACATAAAAATTTGTATTAAAACTAGCATATAAAATGGAAATACTTTCTCCAAAAACCTTGAATCATGTGAAAATAGCACATCCATGGTAACAAATATCACAAAACCATCCATACAATATGGAAGTTTTGTATCAAAATAAATCAACTTCAATTAAGCTTAAACATCCATCAAATGATGTTGACATAGATGAAATCAAATTTTTTTAGAGAAATATCCCTTTCTATTTTGAAATCATTTAAAAGTCATATAATTATAAAATAAAATATTTATTTTTAAAATATTATTATAAGCTTGTAAGGGAAGCTTCGACGATATTATAATGGAAGAAAATAAGAGCACCTGCTGTATAAGTTAAAAAAACCTTCTAACAATAATTTTGTCGAAAAGGTATTAAAGTACCTTGTTTGGAAAACGATGAAAAGATTTATTTAAAAAAAATATAAGGTCAAATAATGGTATAAATGACTTTAACCCATTTGCTATTAAATAGTAAAACTATTTTGAAATAAAGTTTTATGAAACATGGATGTGGATGATAAAGAGGTCCCACTAGATAATTATCTTTAAACAACCTCGGAAAATGAAGAGATTGTGAAATTAACCCTTACCTTGTACTCTTCCTTGGTTAAGGGTAGTTTAACCTCCAGTATAATGGTGAAATAATTGTTATTAAATTCTAAAAGAACCATATACATTAATATGATATCATATATGATCTTCTAATATTACTTTTTAATGATATTTTAGTAGTATCATCGTTTTGGGTGTTAACTGATTCATTATTCTTTATATTCTTGGTTACGTAATCCTTGTTTGTTATGGATAGAATGTATTTCATTCATATAAAGAATGATATTATGTTTATAAACATTATTTTTAATCATAAAATGAAAATTATTCTTGAATGATTGCTATGGGGAATGAATCTCATCGCGTTCGTGGATATGGTACTCCTTACGTTCGCACTAGCGACAAAATCATTCTTTTGATATTAAAATAATATATAATAGATGGTATATCATATATACAGAATCATTAACATGTTATATTTATTATTTAAATCAATTATACATCATTATTATACCCATCCAAATAATAATGTATTGAATAACAACTACACCAAGATGTGGAGATGGTAAGCCTTACGTACGCACGTATGGTGATATGTAATTAATAGGATGGAAAAAATAATTAATATGGTTGTACCATATTTATAATAATATCACATAATATAGAAGATACTAGAGTTATTATTTTATAATGGAAACAACAAGTAAAGAAGAAGTGGAAGAAGAAAAGAACTTGGAAGAGGTGATGAAATATTTACCTCTTCTTCGGGTTCTTCCTTTTGATTTGATCAAAAGGGCTCCATAGGTTTCATTTATGACAAAATAAAGCCTCTAAGATTAAGTGAGGATAGTTGAGAGGATATTTGGGCCTTTTTTGGCTGATCCAAATGGCTTTGAAGGTGTGAATTTGAGAGAAGGGGATGTTTCCTTTTATAAGAGGGGTGAGGGGAACTTTAGGAGAAGATTGAACTATTATTTTATAATAAAATCATTTTCGGTTTCTAATGGCTCCAAAAATATTTTTTTCACCTCTAAGGGAGATATGGGTATAAATATTCTCAACCAATAGGTTTTAGATAGGTTTGGGTCATTATATTAACCTTATCTTTTATATTTAACTCTTAGTTAATTTGTTTGACATTTACAATGTCTCTTTGTATTTTTACATTATATGGTTAATAAACTTACTATAACAAGCCAATAGAACCCCAGTGGTTAATTATTAATATATATAACCTTATCTAAGTCATTTGGACAAACCTTATTTTTTAGAAATATTATATCAATTAATAATATAATATTTGTTTTAAAAACTATATTAGGTCAATTTTGACAATATTTGGTATTTTGTTTTTGTTAAATTCATAACATTGTTATTACTTCGAAAAAATTCATTTAATCAACCCTAACATGTCATATTAACCTATAAATATATTTTAATTCATTAAAAATTTCAAATTACATTTATTTGGGTATTTATAATATCCATTATTTTAATATTTCATTAATAAGGTAATTACTACATCATCATTGTGTCATAAATAAATTAAAGTATTTAATTTCTAAAAATTATAAATAAAATACCATTATGTAGGAAATAATTTTATATTTCTAATGAATATTTATTGTATAATTTATCTTATGTATAACCTTATATTAAGAATGGCTGAGTTATTAAACATTGATTTTAACTCTTTTAACTCTTCTTTAAGTAAAATAATAATAAATGTCCTAATCTAATCCACGTTGACCTAAAGCATCATATTTTATTCCTAAGATTTTTTTGGTCGAATTACACTTATCCAATATAATTAGGAAATGTTTTTGGGAAATAATAAAATCTTTTTTACCTTTAATTACCCTGTTTACTTTTAACTGTGGTAAATAAAAGTCAAAAGTTACTATTCACCAATTTTTTTTTATCTTATTGAACAAAATTTTAATTTCTGATATCAACAGTGCCTCTTGGAGTTTTTAAATTCAATTCATAGAAGTGGTAAAACTAGGTTTCATGCAAATTTTCAGATGCTCTAAGGAGGTGTGTAAAAGACGTTAAAAAGTTCGATAAATTTTTTATATATCTAATATTATTATAAACTGACTCCAATGAATTAAATTGAACTTATTTAGGTATTATGTATCTATTTTCACCTAAAATAAATTTAAATAAATAATTATTTAAATAAAAAGTCAGTTTTAAACAATAACTCAATGTTTTTCACTATTCATCAAAAATAGAAAGTTTTCAGAAAAATACCAAAAATTCACCCTAAGATAATTTTGATATTCCAAACCAAAAAATGAAGTCCATTTTGAAAGATAAAATTTATAAAATTTCAAAAATTGGGTATTACTATTCTTAATGGCTAGTTTAATTGGTTGTAGTGTGTTTGGACTCGAAGTTACGTACAACACAAGATACTTTTTTATTCAAAGGGAAACATAATGTGGAAGCTTGGGGTGTTACATTCTCCCCTCCATAAAATAATTTAGTCCTATAAATTTCAAGAATATTACTGCATAGAAATATTCATGTGGTTCTTCATCATATGTTTCTTGGGTTCCCACATTGCCTCTTCCATCTTATGGTTTCTCCATATAACTTTTACCAGGCAAGTCATCTGGTTTCTCAACACTTGTTCTCTTGTATCATGAATCTTAACTGGTTCTTCGCAATAAGACAGATCGGGTTCCATTTCTAATTCCTCATAGGTGAGTACATGCATTGAGTCAGGCTCATATTTTCTCAACAGTGATACGTGGAACACATCATGAAATTTGGAGAGACTTGGTGGCATTTCCAAATGGTAAGCCACAACCCCAATTTGTTCTATAATTTTTAATGATTCGATGTACCTGAGACTCAATTTACCCTTCTTATAAAATCATATAATTTCCTTCCATGGAGATACCTTCAAGAAAACATGATCTCCTATATGAAATTCCAAATCCTTCCCTTGGTTATTAGCCCAGCTCTTCTACCTACTTTTAGATTCTTGATGTGGGTTTGTATTGCCTTCACTGTTTCCATCGTTTCCTCAACAAGTTCTGGGCCTATGAGTTTTCTTTCACCAACATCATCCCAATAGGTTGGTGTGCGAAATCTCTTTCCAGATAACACTTCATATGGTGCCATCTGAATACTTGAATGGAAGCTATTGTTATAGGAAAATTCTACCATAGGTAAATATTGATCCCACATACCATGAAAGTCATGTGAGCATGATCTCAACGTGTCTTCTAAGGTTTCAATAGTCTTTTCTTTTTGTCTATCAGTTTGAGGGTGGTAGGCAGTGTTCAAACTATGTTCAATATCCAAGGCTTTCTGAAGACCTTTCCAGATTCTTGATGTATAACAAGGATGATGATCGGAAACAATTGATAAGGGTACTCCATAAAGTCTTACAACTTCATTAATATATAGTCTTTCTAGACATTCAAATGGTAAATATTCTATTATATCAAGAAAATGTGTTGACTTCATAAGACGATCAACAATGACCCATATTGCATCATTCCTTCTAGGAGTCTTTGGTATCCCCATGAAAAAGTCAATCGTAATATAATACCATTTCCACTCAGGTATGGGAAGAGGTTGCATGACTCCTCTAGGCTGTTGCCTTCCATCTTTCACTTTTTGACAAACCATATCTCTAGACCCAAAATCAGAAACCTCCCTCTTCATGTTGTCCCACCAAAAATGTTCGTTCAAATATCTATACATCTTAGTGCTACCAAGGTGTATAGAGAAATAAGAGCTATTGTAATCATCTAAAAAATCCCTTTTTCAGATCAGGTATCTCGGAAACACAAAGTGTCTTTCCAAATTTCAAAATCATGTATTCATATATGACGTCACTCTATCTCTCGTCATTCATAGCTTTAATCTTTTTTTGAAACTCCTCATTATTAGTCCTATAACTCTTTATCCTTTATAGTAAAGATGTTTTGGAAACCATTTGAAAAAGCATTGATGTTTCACCTTCCATGGTTATTCCCATATCCAAAATTACTAGATCCATGTATATAGGATCCTTTCCAACTCTCATCTTGTTCAAAACTTCATGATTCTTTCTACTCAAAGTATATTCCACCTTATTTTCCTTCCTCGAGTTATAGTTTATAGTGAAATCATAATCCTTGAGTAGTTTAAGTCATTGCCTTTGCCTCATGATGAGTTCTTTTTGTGATAAAATATACATCAAACTATTGTGATCAGTATAAATCTCATATTTTTTCATCATATAGATAGTGTCTCCATATCTTCAAATCAATGATTACAACTGCTAACTCAATATCATGAGTATGATAGTTTTGTTCCTGAATTTTTAGCTGTCATGATGCATAGGCAATAAATCTATCATTCCGCATAAGGACACAACTAAGTCCTTTCTTTGAGACATCACTATAAATAACAAACCCATCATTCCCAGATGGTAGATTCAATATAAGAGCATTGACTAATATTCTTTTCAGTTATTCAAAACATTCTTCACACTCTTTTTTCCAAACAAATTTAACCCCTTTACGTATGTGCTTTGTTAATGGTTCAGCCAACCGGGAAAAATTATGGACGAAACGTCGATAAGAACATGCTAAACCAATAAAACTTCATACCTCAGTTATGCTCGTCAGTGCTAGACATTCTTGGATTTCCTTGGCCTTTAAAGGATCAACAAAGATTCCATACATAGAGAAAACATGGCCAAGAAAAGAAATATCTTAAATCCTGAATTCACACTTACTAAATTTCCCATATAATTCATTTCTTCTAAGAGTCTTTAGAATAATATGCAAGTGATTTTAATGATCTTCATAGATTTTGGAGTATACCAAGATATCATCAATAAATACCACTACAAATTCATCAAGATATTCCTTGAAAACTCTATTCATTACATCCATGAAGATAGAGGGTGCATTAGTTAATCCAAAAGGCATTACTGTAAAATCATAATGCTTGTACCTAGTTCGAAAAGCTGTTTTCAGAATGTCTTCCTTTTTCACACACAACCGACGATATCCAGATCAAAGTTCAATCTTTCAAAAATATTGATCTCTATGAAGTTGGTCAAATAAATCATCAACGTGAGGTAGGGGATACATGTTATTTAATTTTATAGCATTTATCTCCTTGTAGTCAATGTACAACCTCATAAATCCATCTTTCTTCATAACAAAAATAATAGGGGATCCCCATGGAGAAACACTAAGGAGAATAATTCCCTTATTACTCAATTCCTATAGTTGTTTCTTTAGTTCCACTAATTCCACAATGTCCATTCTATAAGGGGTCTTCTATATCGGCCATGAACCAGGAATTAAATCAATGGAAAACTAAATTTCTAGTTCTAGAGGATGTCCAGGTAAATCTTCTAAAAACACATCAATATATTCTTGCACAAAAGGTACGCCCTCTATTTGAACATTCTTTTCCTCACCCATAATTATTTTATTCTATCCCTCCACAATAATTGAATTTAGTAGAGATACTATGTGTGGATCTAGATAAGAATCAGGTGGTGACATTTCTGCTCTAATGATAATGTACTCTTTACCATCATCGAAAATTGTAACCTCCTTCTTATTACAATAAATATTCGAAATATGGTCAGAAATCCAATCCATTCTGACGATTATATCAAATTCAATCATGGGTATGATGATGAGATTAGAAGATAAAGAACATTTATATGCCCTAATGGGAAGAGATTCAGAAAACATTTGTTGTGACGATACTTCCCTTAGGTGTTTTGACTTCCAACTCCCTTGTTACGTCAAATTGAAAATATCTAATTTTCGTAGAAAACTAGGAAGATATGAAACAATGTGATGATCTAGAATCCAATAAAGCATTGGCTAAACTTGACAAAACCATTAAATTATCTTCCACCACATCTTTCAGAGCTTAAACCTCAGTAGTAGTGATCGCATAAGATTGGCCTTGCTACCTTGGCCTTTTTTAGGTAAGTTTTATTGGCCTTTTGGACATTCATTTGTATAATGCCCCCTTTATCTACAATTGTAAAATTCAAAATTGACATCCTCTTTCTTCACCTTGAAATAATGAGCTTGGTGGCCTTTTTAACCACACTTGTAGTAGACTCACATCCCCTTCAGGAAAGTACCAGGGTGTTTCTTCCCGCATTTACTGCATGATGGATATTCAACTTTTCTCTTCTTCCCCTTATTTCCATTTCTAGAGTGTTCAGCAGATCTCTTCTTCTCTTTCTTTTCATTAAAGTCATAAAAATTAAATAATTTCTTTTCTTTCTTGATAGAACATGAGACAATATCTTTGTTTGACAAGAAGGATTGTGGGACTAATGCTCACCGGAGAAATGTTTTTTACCCATCAAATAATTCATCAATCTTTCTCATTTGGATATATATATAATATATTGCATGCCTTGCTAACCTTGTAATGTTAGCATCATACTTTGCGACATTCTCATCCTCCTTTTTCCTCAGACTCAGAAATTGTCTTTCTATATCTGCTTGATGGTCATGAGGAAAGTATTTTTCTATGAAAAGATCTTTAAACTCCTGCCATTCCATATTTGATACTTCATCATGTTCCTTTGTGTTTTGAATCAATGACCACTGTTGATCTGCATCTCCTGTGAGGTGATAAACTTCCATGATAACTTTTTCCCTTTCACTACTCCCCAATGTGTGAAATATTTTTCTAATGAATTTATCCATTTCTCAGCTACTAATGGATTTGTACTCCCATTTAATGTTTGTGGTTGTTTCCTCATGAAGCGGTTTAACATTGATCATCCACATTGTGGATCAGTGTGCTCCATACGGGTAAGGTTATTATTCATAACCTGGGTGAGTTGTCCCAGTATAGTTATAAGATGATTAACACCAGTTACTTCACCAGCTCCACTTTAATTATCTTGGGTAGGATGGAAATGTCTACATGGAATATGTGAATTGATACAGTTTTCATTCCTTCCACTAGGCACCATTTCTAAACAATGGAATAAATTAGATTAGTTTAAGAATCAAAATACATAATTCCGTACTTGTAAAACACATAACATAAATTGACCAATTTATGGATATAATCCGTAATCATTAAAATGTTTTCTTTTAGAAATTATATACTCATAAACCCTTCATAATGTTTTGTGATGAAAATGAGAATTATCCTATGTATATCCCCTAGGAATGTCATAACCAAGAGTGCAGCAAGGCCCGTTTTCATGCACCAGTTCCCGTTTGAGTCTACTTCAAAGCAGTGTTTTCAGGTTTTACCCCTAGGTACATCTGTTCTAGAGATGCCTCTACCTGCTCGTATCCAGATAGGGATGTATTTCTTGGAAAACTCCCAAAATCTCTACAATACCAAAATTCTAGGAAGTTCTTATATACTAATCATCAAAGTATATCTTAGGATAATGTGCTCTAATCAGAGTATATCTAAATCTAGTTTCCAAGGTTTGTACTAAACTTCCTCTGATACCAACTGTAATGCCCCGACCCCAGTTACTTAGATTCAGTTCATTATTACATATCATTGACACGAACACAAAAGATCAAGTATTGAAAGACCGATTATTTTAATAGCCTTGGAAATACTAGACACATTCATAATTTTTACATAAAATTATAAAATGAAAAACTAAAACAACATAGTCTCCATAGGCCACACTCATATCCCTTAGACTATCCCTCCAGGTGAATCATTATATACTTCTTCACATCTAGGGAAAAATAAAATATATAAGGCGGTGGGCACATATGCTCAGTAAGGATAACAATATATCAGAAACTTTCATAAATAAGTATAAACATTTAAGGCAATGTAAGACTAGAAAAAATACTTTTAAACATGAACTTCAAAATAATATAGAAAAGATAAAATCAAATAATTCCATTTACTTATTCACATGGATATTCTACTAGTCAAATAATCACATGCAATATCAATAGCCACTTTTATAATGATGGAATGAATATTTACAGACTTCATAACCACATAGTCAAGGCCTTGTTCCAAGACTAAAATAATATTCTTCAAATCCATATTCCAAGACACTAGTTTATCTCATGAGTCATGCCGATACATCGAGGATCTATAGCGGGCTCCTCCCGTCACTTACTAAGTCAAATGGATTTCTCATATGAAAAGGTTCAAACATAACATAAACATTCATTTTGAAACTAGCATACGAAATGTCTACACTTTCTCCATAAACCATTAATGTTGTGAAAATAACACATCTACAGTCAAACATATCACAGAACCTTCAATACAATATGGAAGTTTTGTTTCTTAATAAATCAACATCAATTAAGCTTAAAAATCTATCAAAGGATGTTGACATAGATGAAATCGAAACATTTTTTTAGAGAAATATATCTTTCTATTTTGAAATCATTTAAAAGTGATAAAATTATAAAAGAAAACATTTATTTTTAAAATATTCTTATAAGCTGGTAAGGGAAGCATTGACTATGTTATAATGTCAGAAAATAGCCGCACTCGCCGTATAATTTAAAAAAACATTCTTACCTTAATTTTGTCGAAAAGGGTATAAAGTACCTTGTTTCGAAAATGAAGGAAAGATTCCTTTCAAAAACATATAATTTCAAATAAGGGTATAAATGACCTTAACCCATTGTCTATTAAATAGGAAAAAAGTTTTGAAATAAATTTTTAAGATACATGGATGTGGATGATAAAGAGGCCCCAGTAGATAATTACGTTTAAACAACTTCAAATAATGAAGAGATTGTAAAATTAACCCTTACCTTGTACATTTCCTTGGTTGAGGGTAGGTTGAACTACTTTATAATGGTGAATTTATGGTCATTAAATTATACAAGAACTATATAAATTAATATGATATAATATATGATCTTCTAATATTGCTTTATTAATGATATTTTAGTAGTATCATCATTTAGGGTGTTAAGTGATTCGTTTTTTATATACTCTGTTACGTAAGCCAGGTTTGATTTGGATAGGATTCATTTTATTCATATAAAGAATGATATTATGTTCATAAACATTATTTTTAATCATAAAAATAAAATTATTCTTTAATGATTACGATGGGGAATGAATCTCATCGCTTTCCTAGAGATGGTAATCCGTACGTACGCATGAGTGACAATATCATTGTTTTGATATTAAAATCGTATATAATATATGGTATATCATATATAAATAACCATTAAATTGTTATATTAATTATTTAAATCAATTTTACATCATTATTATACCCATCATAATTATAATGTATTGAATAACAACTACACCACGACGTGGAGACGGTAAGCCGTACGTACGCACGTATGGTGATATGTCAGTCATAGGATGGATAAAATAATGAATATGGTTGTACCATATTTATAATAAATTCACAGTATATTGAATATACTAGAGTTATTATTTTATACTGGAAACAACAAGTAAAGAAGAAGTGGAATAAGAAAATAACTTAGAAGAGGTGATGAAATGTTTACCTCTTCTTCGGGTTCTCCTTTTGATTTGATAAAAATGGCTCCTTAGGTTTGATTTCTGAAAAAAGGAATGCGTATAAGAAGAATCTAGGATAGTTGAGAGGATATATGGGTAGGGTTTGGCCTATCCAAATGTCTTTGAAGGTGTGAATTTGAGAGAAGGTGAAGTTCCCGTTTATAAGATATGTGAGGGGAATCTTAGGAAAAGATTGAAATATTATTTTCTAATAAAATCATTTAGATTTATAATGGCTCCAAAATGATTTATTTATAAGATTAGGTGGGTATGAGTCGAAATATTCTTGACCAATAGGTTTTAGACAGGTTTGGGTCATTATATTAACCTTATCTTTTAGATTTAACTCTTAGTTAATTAGTTTGACATTTACCATGTCTCTTTGTATTTCTACATTATATGGTTAATAAACATACTCTAAAAAGAAAATAGAACCAGAATTGGTTCATTATTAATATATACATCCTTATCTAAGTCCTTTTTCTAAACCATATATTTTTAGTAATTTTATATCAATTAATAATATAATATTTATTTTAAAAAACACTTTTAGGTCAATTTTGACACTATTTTGTATTTTGTTTTTGTTAAATTCATAATAGCATTATTACTTAAAAAATTCATTTAATCAACCCTAACAAGTCATATTAACCAATAAATTTTTTTGAATTCATTAGTAGTATCAAATTTCATTTATTTGGGTATTTATAATATCAGTTATCTTATTATTTCATTAATAAGGTAATTACTGCATCATCATTTTGTCATAAATATATTAACTTATTTAAATTATAAATATTATAAATAAAATATCGTTATGTAAGAAATATTTTATGTTTCTAATTAATATTTATAGTCGAATTTATCTTATGTATAACCACATATTAAAATGTTATTAGTTTTTAAACTTTTAATTTAACTCTTTTAACTCTTCTTTAAGTAAAATAATAATAAATGTCATAATCTAATCCAAGTAGACCTAAAGGATCATATTTTATTCCTAAGGTTGTTTCTGGTCAAATTACAGTTATAAAATAGAATTATGACACGTTTTAGGGTAATAATAATATCATTTTTACTTTTAATTTCCCTATTTACTTTTAACTGTGGTAAATAAAAGTCAAAAGTTAATATTCACCAAAAAACATTTATCTTATTGAACCAAATTTTACTTACTAATATCAACCTTGACTATATAATTTTTGAAATTAAATTCACAGAATCGGTAAAATTAAGTTTTATGCAAATTTTCAAATGCTCCTAGGAGGTGGGTAAAAGACGGTAAAAAGTTCGATAAACATTTTATATATCTAAAATTATTATAAACTGACTCTAATGAATAACATTGAACTTATATAGGTATTATGTATCTATTTTGACCTAAAATAAGTTTAAATAAATAATTATTTAAATAAAAAGTTGGGTTTAAACAATAACTTAGTGTTTTTCACTATTCATCAAAAATTGAAAGTTTTCAGAAAAATACCAAAAAATTACCCAAAGCTAATTTCGATATTATGAATCCAAAAATGAAGACCATATTGAAAGATAAAATTTAAAAAATTTAAAAAATTGTGTATTAATATTCATAATGGCTAGTTTGATTGGTTGTTGTGTGTTTGAACTCAAAGTCGCGTGCAACACAGGATACTGTATTATTCAATGGGAAACGTACCGTGGAAGCTTGGGGTGTTATATCAAGTGATGGATAACTGTAACCATTGAAAATGAAAATGAAATAGACTCATTTTATGGCTTATAACCACTACAATCAAAAATACCCAAAACCTAGAAAACGTAACCAAGATATTTGTACAAAACAATACACTAGAGTTTGAGGGGCTATAACAATAGAGATATATCCAGATAAATATAATAGTGGATCTCATTCCACTTAGACTGAATGAAGAGCCACCAAATATCCACTCTGAAATCACATAATGAATCATATGAGTTGAGGAGGATGACTTGGAGATATTTAGTGAATGAGTGGGTTGAATGGGGTGGCTATGGGTGGAATCTATAAGTAAAAAAATTAAAATACAAACAAATACCCTCAGTCTTTATACCCCGTATGGTTATCCCGCATTATTTTCCAGATCGTGCGTCAATGATGTGGATCACCCTTACTAAAAGGTGCATGGTCAGAAACATTATTCCATGTATTTATTTAACCGTGAACCCTAACCATACTCTACCCATAGACCAACTCAATGTGGTGTATGATCTACCATATGAATACCCCACGGTTTACAAACTATGCGTTGAAACTATACACCCATATAAAATCCTCCAAATGTCAAAATGTTTACTAGGAACACCCCTAACTCAAGACAAAAAGAAACCATAATATTACTACCATGTAATTGACACTTAGGAGTGTCATTCTTATATAATAATAATTGAATAAAATTTAATGTATCCTTAAAATGTTATATTTCACTATTTACCTAAAAATAAATTTTAAAAAAAATAAAAAATATATATATCATGTTACTATCACCAGGATAAATATAATAATAAAGTTTATTTTTTCAAATTTACATCTTAAAATTTGAATATATTATTTTTAATTAATAATATAAATTATATTAAAAAAAAGTTCTCTATAGAACAATTTGATTGTATATTAACTATTCATTTGCCTATTGATTAAATATTAATATAGTATTAACTTATTATTTATAAAATAAATTGAAATTTTTATTATTAATTCATATCAAACATTGTTCCTTTAAATGAAATTACAATTTCTTAACTTGATATATTTATCATAAATTGAATTGAACATAAATTTCCTTTAAAAAAGTATTAAAATTCATTTTATATCTATAAATATAATTTTTTTATTACATGTTCCTATTATCCAAATTTAAACTTACATAACCCCTTATGATCCCTATGTCAACCCTAAGATTTCTATATGATCTTGATTTATTTTTGGGTGGTGGATCATCTAGTAAGGATCTTTTGGAATTCTCCAAATATGTGAACTTTTCCCATGTACATTTTTTAAACAAAATATAATTACTCATGTTATTCATTGGATTAGTACAAAAAAAGTATTTTGGAATCTACCTATATTTTGAGACTAGAAAAATTATCTTTCTTTTTTTGGAATAGTTTCTCTATTATATTCTATCTCTTCTTAATTTATTTATTGATTTTCTAGTATGGTTATTTCAATTCATACCAGCTAACTTATAGTTAATTCATTAACAATAATATTTAATATTAAAAATATATTATGTTTATTTATTTTATTTAGGTATTCAATTTGGATAAATATATCAAATAAAATGTATAATTATGGAATATATATAGTTAAATATTAGGTCATTTCATTCATCCCATTAAATGAATTGTGCACTAAACATTTTATTTATTTCTATTTAATTAAAATGTATATGGGTATATATAAGGTAATCACAACTAAATATATAATATCAAATTCACCCTTCACCATCATAGTTGGAATAATCCCACCATTGAGTTTCTCTCCAATTATTTGAGCTTATTTCCTATTTTTTCTAATTATTTTTAATTCTATTTTTAGATAGACAATCGACTTCAAAAATAACATCAAATTTCTATAAATGATTAATAATAACATTTTAATGATTTATATTCCCATATATATATATTAGGTATGTCTTATATACTTGTGTTTTAATTTTCATAACAATTTTATTTTTTTATTGATTACCTAACATATCATCATTTGAATTTTATAGAGATAAACAAGTTGATTGGACATGAACCAAATAAAGAAATTATTGTTTAGGAGTTAGTTATGAGTGTACCCATTATCATTAATTTTCAGGTTTATATTTTTTAGGTGTTAAGGAATATTATTTCCCTCATTACCTTGGAATAGGAGGTTACTTACATTCATTATCCTCATTAGTTTGGGGTTGGGGAATAAAATTCTACAGTGATGAAACTATTTTCATTTGAATAAGTATATATTTTTATCCTCCATCTCATTGGTTTTCCTCCACATATCTCTTCTACTATTTATTTCTTGATCAACAATCCATGAACAATTGAAACATAATATTTTTTTCATTTTAGAAGGTTCATCACTCCTACCTTAAGCATTTATTTCTTATTGGCAGTTCATATTTCTTTCCTTCATGAGGTTTATCATCTGATTTTCCAATAAAGACCATATTTATTTATATTTTTATGGATTCCCTATAATCCATTTAATCCTTATGTATAAACAAAAAAATATCTTCATATCTATATAATCTCTAATAACTAATTCATTTTGATGTTATGGTTTTAGGCCACCAAAAAACCATTTAATCATACAGTCTGGGTTAAAAACAAATAGATGTGTACCCTGAGAGTCTCATAATATTTTATTCATTTTATGTAATGATTCATAAAACATTTGTATAATATAGGAATTATATATCTATTTTCATGTAAAGATTTAGGGTGTAATAGTTTAATAAAAAATAACTTTTTGAATTCTCCTCATTCCATGGAGTCAACTTCTCGCATCTCTACCATATTTTTAATGACTGTCCACCATTTGATATCATCAAAATATAGATGATAATTAATTGAAATATAATTTTATTTTTATTTGTATTATAGAATTTAAAATAAATTTCCCATCAAATTGATTAATATTTCATCAATATGTGGATTTGAAGATCCACCAAATGATGTGGAAGTTGTCACATTGGTGACTTGATATCAAGTCCCTCCTTCTATAATGAATTTGGAAGATAATAATGGTTTTTTTATTTATCATAAACTTTAATATCATTTTGAAAAAAGTCACTCCATTTTCAATCCCATTACGTTTCTCTTTTGGTTAATCATTACATATTATATCATATCAATTATTAACACAGTTTCTCCTTTGGGATTAATCCATCACTAAAACTAAAACAGGTTAACATGAGTGATGAATATTTGAAATCATACAAGATTTATCATAAATTTTCTCATGGTAATTCTCCATTTATATTTCATTTCCATGATAGTAATAAAATTTTATTCCAGTTTAACCAAAATCAATCTTGAATCGATCTAGGTTTCTTTATGCTGGTTTCTACCATACTTTATTTCTTAATTCCTCAATGGGATAAATACCTTCTAATATATTGAAAATAAAATGTGAATAACCAAATAATATTACCTTGTATTTTCAAACTATGAATCTATTTTTGATACTTTATTATGAACTAGGTGATTATTGGGTTATTACAGAACATGCCCTTTTTATATTTTTCACCGATAAGTATATAATTTCCAAATCCTGCATCCACTTGTAGTATATGAAGATTTATTTTCTTTCAATGAAAAAACAAAATCAATATTTTATAAAAATTTTATTATTTTATGCTATGATTTGACATTGATCATAGACTCATCATTTTGGTTTTTATTAATTTTCTCTAATCCTAATCCCCAAAAATTACTAAACAAATCCTCCAAAATAATTAAATGTTACATTGATACCTATTGTAGTCTCCTAAGGTAAAAAATATCTAAATTTTATATAATTTCCATAATATTACCATTAAATTTCCAAAAAAAATAACACAATACCATGAACACGAGGTTCGGTGTCTTTGGGGACATGCCATACAACAAACATTTTTTACCAACAAATTGAACATTTCTCCCTAATCGAACCACACTAGTTCCCTTCTATATTTCTCATAAGGTATAGATATCTTTATAAAATGGGTTAAATAGTCATTAAAGGGGCGTGTTTCCATATTCATACTAAGGGTTAAAATAATTAATAATAATCAATTTTCATAGCTGACAATAATATGAGAATATGGATATAATAATTATATGTAAGAAAGTCATACCCAAAAAATCATGGAACATAAATCATGAGTCATGGAATATGTCTTGGTATAAAAATAGGAATCTAAATATTTTATAAAAATTACATAATAAAAATGTACGGCGAGATAATAAAAAAGGCATCATAATATGCATAAGATTTAGACTTGAGCATTTTCATAAGAAAATATATCATTTTTGACATAGAATAACTAAAATTATGTGAACTCTTAAAGGTTTGAGTCAATAATAACTGAAATAATACTCATTAAAACCCCAGTGAGCATATATTAACCACAACTATACTGTCTTATAACCATTTGAGAACACCTAATCTATAATTATACACATGAAATACCTTGTAATCGTAGCTAATCTCCCACAAAACCTTTTGAGAATTATTATACCATAATTATTCCCACTCACAAAAATAAAATTCAACCAATATATAAAACATTATCCAATTATTTGGAGGGTGATATAGGACCCCATCCACTATCATTTAAACACATGAGTTACACTTAAAATCAACCCACTCATCTTATAATAAATAATTGTTGGGAAGAAAGTGGGTTTGATAACATTTATAAATGGTATCACATAGGAAATACAATAATATGATACAAAAAAATGATCACCGAAATAGATTATTTAAAAATATCACCTTTAGGGTGATTTATGAAAAAATAAATTATTGGATACTGTTACAATGGAACTCAATGAGAAGTCACAACATGGATTTTTCAGAAAAATTGTAAATTAATATCGCCATAAAAGAAGGGATATTCATGAAACATTCCAAAGAACATTTATTTTGATAATAAAGATAATAATTCATAAGAAAATTACTCAAAAAATCCCAAAAATTATCTTGAGAAGAAAAATATGTCAAATAGGTAGTAGAATGAAGGAATATAAGATCATGGTAAGAAATAACCATTTAATTATTATAAAATTCCTTGACAAAAAACCCTTATCGTTTAAAGTATAATAAATCATTTTTTTAAAAGAAATAACGGGTATTATAAAGATATTTGGAGATAAAATAAATATTAGTTTATACTAGGGAATGGAGAACATTAGTATGAGGTAAACAATAGATATGGGGAAAAATCCATTTAACGATATAGGAATTATGTATAATGAATTTAATTTTTCTATGAAAAATTACATTATAAATGGAATAGGAATTTGTTTTCAAAAATGAATTCTCCATAAAATAGAATTTATCTACATCACAACATCATTATAGTATAGGATAATTCATTCTTAAAATATTATAATAAAATTGGATTGACTAGGACAAATGAAAAATATTTGAGTCAAGAAAACCAGTTTGCTTTATTCTCTATTATTAAAATGTACTCTAAACTCCAATAAAAAGCATAAATATCATAATAATTTATCTCATGATATTATTAAAATACAATACTCTTCTATATTCATCATTTATTATCATTTATTAGGAATATTTTTATAGTTATCACTAATTTATTCCATCTTTTGTGAGTAACTATAATTGTTTTATGCATATTTTATGACATTGATTTTGATAATCATTATTTGATACTAATTTCATCATTATTAAGTAAAATAATCTACTAGAAATAATTTTTTATAAGGACTCATTATGTTATTATACGATTATATAATATCCTTATAACGTTTTGTGAAGGAAAATCTCTAATGAATATGTTTGTGTTTTTTATCAATATTTATTGATTACATAATAATGATAATAAATTTTTTTATCAAAAAAAGGTTAATACTATTGATATTTAGTTATAATATATATAATAAAATCAAAAATTATAATTTATAAGCATCCATGAAGGTGTTATTATAAAATATAATATACCATTCAATAGAGGTGGTAGTCTACAGGTACAGACAATTAATGATTTTTCTTTTACTATGGGGAAGGGGAGGGTTGTTTATGATTATTACTATAATAAAAATATATAATATAACTACTAAATTAGTCCTATAATATTGGGAAAAATAAATTTAATATTGGAATATAACAGGAAATATTCGAGCTATAATATTGAGCAAACATTGAGAACCATTGGTTTCTCTGAGACAATTATTTAGAAATTGAGGGATTGAGAAAAAATTATTTAACCAAAAGACTGTGAGAGTGAAATAGGATGATAGGTGAAGGAATTGGTGGTTATTTTCTGGAGGAAATTTAATTTTTAGATTTGTATTGTATGGGAGGATGGAGGTCGTATTTAGAAGTTGTGACAATTGATGATCCATAAATATTTCAACATAATATAGAAAAAAATATGTTAAACATGGAATGTGTCTATAAATATGAAGAATGATTGATTTTACAGTTATATGAGGTCATTCATCTCTTAAAAAACCAATTGAAAACATTTTTCAATCCTTTCCCCACAAATATTATTTTTTTATTCCATTTAATCTTTTATTGTGGTAAAATCTTTTAACAATTGGTATTATAAAAAATATAATTAAAAATAATGTGGTCATTATAACATAATTTGTAACTAATGATTATAAATTTTAAATCCATTTTTTATAATTAAATTTATATAAGAATTAAAATTTTTAATTTATTATAATTAATATATGATGTATTAATTTTTTTTTTCAAAAAAAAATTACTTGAGTTATAATATATAAATATTGGATTGAAAACTACAATAAATGATTTAAAAATAATAATTTAAATTTAAAAATTCTTATTTTTTTTCAATAAAATGATTTCATATATTTTTATATCATTCCAATATACTAATAATTACAAAAAATTTAATTTATTCATAAAATCAATATATTGTTCTACTTTCCAATTTTTTAGAAAACTAAAAAAATTATAACTTTAATTATTCTTGACATGATAAATCTAAAAAACAAATTTATTTTTTTTCAAATTGACATTCTATAGTTTAAAATTTTATTTTGAATTTTAAATATTAAATTTAGAAAAATGTTTTTACCAGAAATAAACATTTGGTATATTGAATATTTTCTATTATAAAATAAAAATTATTCTCGAGATAAAATTTTATTCTTCCAATAAATATTTATTATTAATATTTATTCATAATAAAATATTTTTATTGAAATAACACACTGATTTCATCAAAATGAAATGTTTAAAATAACGTGAATTGGGAAAAACTGAGCATTCAAGTGATATTAAAATACTTGATATATCTATATATGAAGATATTTTATTGCAAATTGAAATGATACTAATTTCTATATACATAACCACTTATGATTTCCATGTAAGTCCTAACATCAAATGATCTCTAGTAATATTTTTGGATGGTGGTTCAACTCAGAAAGATATTCTATAAGTCTCCACAAGCATGAACTTCTCTTATATACAGTTCTTCTAAAACTGTAAATTCTCTAGATTAGATAGGTCTTAGTCTATGAAAATCCCAAGGGAAATTACCTTGTTTTTATGTGAAAACAAATATGATTCATAAGAAAGAGTTATGTTTATAGTTATCATTTCATCATACTTTATTTATTTTATATTATAGTTACTTTAATTTATTATAGTTAATTTACCATATCTAATTTCATGATTATATATTATATTAAAAGTATATCAAGGTTATTTATTTTAGATTTGTAATTCATGTGTAGAAATATATTGAACAAATCTTTTAATTAAAGAAAAATTTAATTCAAATATTTGGTCATTATAGAATCCATTCTTGTGATGTGTGCAACTATCACATCCACTCTAGTAATATTATGTATCATATATGAACCATAATATAGATATTTCTAGTAGTATGGTATTCGTTCATTGAGTGTTTTTCAATGAATGAACATGAATAGTATAAAACTTCCAAGTACCATTCAATGTCCCCAAGACATTATAATAAAGCTAATCGTATTGATTTTCTGAATAACGTTATGGAAGGAAATATATGAGGATGAGATCCTCTCCTATTATTGGTCTAATATTTCTATGACTGTAAAATAATTTTTGAATTACGCTTCATCCTCAAATTTGATTCACTATTTTGGTGAAGGTGTTAGAACACCGTCATATTTTTAATAGACTCACTATATGATCTTATATTCAAGTGTTTGTTGTATTATTTTAGAGTTAGAGGTCAATAATTCATCTTCCTCTAGTGATCTCCTTCAAGAACACTCCATCGACACAAGAATATTGTACCTCCTACAAATCATTCTTTTTAGGTTCTCTATTTTATGATAATATTATTCTTACAGATTCCTAAAAAAATTGTAAATATAACATATTTATTTATTAATGAAATAAGATCAAATATCATTGATGGAGATTTTAATAATCATATTATGGGTATATTAATTTGAAAAAAACAAAAAAACCATAGTTCTATCATGATGAATTTGAAGCATGAAAAATATAAGAAAATATAACACCATTAAAATATAGGTTTATAGTAACATCCATCTTCTTGTTGTGATAGAGTGTTTTGTTGGAGATTTTTCATATTGGTTTCAAAAATTTATACTACCTCTAAGGTAATACAAAATCTAATTTAACAAGTGATGATATAATGAGTATAATGAAAAGATAATGGTGTTCTAGATCCTTTGATAGAATGATGGACATCATTTCAGGAATAAGGGAGTTCTAAAATGGTTTTCCTATCTCTGTAGTATCATAGAAAAAATATGTGAGGAACCAATCCAATTATATATTCTTCTTAGAAACTCTTCATGAAATTATTATTATCGGATTTATAATAATTCAATGTAACCTGGCCAATTTTTTCATTGAGAAATGATTATTTAGGAAAAGGTTTAAAAAATGAAGTATCAATACATCAATTCATACAAACAATATGTAATGTACATAAAATATTAAAAATAATATGAAACTTACACTAGAATACATTACATGAAATAATAATCCATGTAATTTATGAATCCAAACTCCCATATAGATTCATCAAATGGGATAATCCAAACACCAGATATTTATCTTTAACAATTCCAAAAATATAAATATCATATTAATTGTCACCTGGATATCATGAGTTATTGAAGAATCCATATTTATTTGTTGAATGAGTGTACCAGATGGAGATAGTTGGGAGAAGTTGAACAAAATCCTTCTAAAACAAAGGTAATACATGAGAAAAATGAATATAAAATCACATCATGAGGTTATATGAAATCTATAGGGGTTTTAGAACCTTAACAAGAATAAAGAATGTAATTTCTAGAATAAAATAGGTGAAAATTGTTTTATATCCTCATAAGTGTCATTCACACATAATAGGTTAGGATCTCATACTCTTATATATCATTCCTCGATGGTTTTCATGAAGTGAAGAGTGTTAGTTATTTCATTACATATTCTGTGTCATCATAAGTTACCTGAGTTTTTCTACCTTGTTATGTAAATTTATTAAAATGTTTCAATGAATGCATATCATTAAACCGGCATGATCAATTATAAGATATCGATTTTTCTGGAGATATCTCATAATCATTTTGAGGTACCATTTTAACCTTGTTTGGAGAGTAAATTGGTCAGATTTTACCTTAGGGATATATTGGGTTAAATAGGATAATTTTGAATGTTTTTAGGGGTTTTGGGTAGTGCATTGTTGGCACATGGTTTTCCCAAACCATGCACTCTCCCCATCAAACTGTCCATTCCCAAAAATGAGGGGAAATGGATGGTTGGGACATAGTTTTTCAAACCATTTTCCATCATATAAGTAATCGCGTGACTCCAAAAAAGAGGCACACAGTTACAGAATAT
Organism: Viscum album; assembly: GCA_963277665.1. NCBI lineage: Eukaryota > Viridiplantae > Streptophyta > Magnoliopsida > Santalales > Viscaceae > Viscum > Viscum album. Next base: position 1,188,840,685 of record OY728122.1, read on the forward strand.
GGTTTGGGAAACTGAATTCCCTAACCTAAGAAATCGTGTATATAGTTTTTAAGTCTCTATAAAATTATTCTAAATATTATGAACCCCTCAGTTTCAATAATATTTTGACTCTACTCGGAACTAATGTTTTTCCATCATTTCTGAGAGCTCCCAGATAGATTCCCAAGCTGCTCAAACTATATTTTTAAAGAATCCTATATTCTTAATGAATCAAGGATCTGATTGATGGGTATACCCCACTTCAGTTATATGATATCATCGCATATAAATTTCTCTCTCTTGTCTAGATAAATAGGAATCTCTAATTCCCCATTAGGGTTGGTTTAGATCTAGGTTTTTTTGGATGTTGATCCATTCAATCTTGTTTCTAGGATCAGGCTCAAGATATTTCGCACCATTGTGAATTAAATAATTTCCTTTCAATTTTTGGTTTTTTCTTGGGTGAACATCTATCAATGATCTTGGCATGGGTGTTCTATTAATCAATTCACATTGTCTTTATTTCAAATATATGAATATAATTATGAAATTGAAATTCCTATATTGGGAAATCACATCATGAATGGGATTACTATATTTGGAAATTAGTTAACGGAATCATGGAATTAATGGAATGATGTGTTTATGAAATTTGGTGAAATTGTGATTATGAAAATTTTAATTAATTGGATTATAAATTTATTGATAAATGGATTAAAATTTCAATTTTTGAAAATTTTTTAAATGGTGAATTGTTCATTTTATTAAATGTGATTAATGTGATGAAATATGAATATTTTGATAAATTAAAATTTGGAATCACCTTGTGATTAATTTAAAATAGGATTAATGATGAATAATCATGATATATGTGATATATGTGATGTTTTTGATTTATGTGATGAACTTTATTGGGATAATTACTGGTGATTCAAAATCCCGTATGTGATAACTAAGAGTGTGGGACATTGATAGATGATTTCAAATCCAAATGTGATAACAATGGGGTGTGGTTTAGGGACTAATGCTTCAAAAGCTCATGGGGTGTGATACATGATTCTCTATGCCAAAAATGTTGGAATTGGATAGGGATCCAAGTAGTTGTGATATTAACTGAAATTAAATAGATAATGGAATCCCATGTTATATGGAATTATGATTTCCTATGTGATATCTTGTAGATTCCAGCATGGGCAGAAGCTGGTATTGGTGGATTGAGTATCATCATGAACCCAAATAATTTATTAAGGGAATTTTATAATAATGAGATATGATAATTGTTTAATTTAATATACATTATTATCTATAAAACTATAAATACTATTACAGAATGGATATATGTTTATACGCCATTAGCAGTGGCCCACTTAGTTTTACTCACTCCCTAATCGATCCCCCTGATCAATACTAGAAAATATTTCGTTTTTTCAAGAGAATATAAGGGAAATGTCCCTATGTTGGTTGGTTGAGTTGGGATGGATCCTAGATTAGGGAACCAAACATGATTTTAGGACCTACTTGTGGAGTTGCAAGTGTGTGTTTTTTGGAATTTATTTAGATACTTAAAAATGATATGTAACAACATATATACTTTTTTGTTTTTAATATTGTATTCTTACTTTGGTTATCATGTGATATTGATATTATTTTAGTTATGGTTATTTTAAATTCTTATTATTTATTTATTTTCACTATTTAAAATCTTTAATAAAGAGGGTATATGTAACAACATGAACCATTAAAAAAAATTCCCTTATAGTTTAATTAAATGTATTATTATGTAATATGGGTATAGAAAATGTATTCACGTGTTTTGTTATCTCCCATAGGATTTAAATTACCTTTAATAATCACTAACATTGAAAATATAGTCGTTGAACAGGGAGCACATGATTAGTATAAATACAGGGTTTTAACAAATCCAATTTACCAATACAAAAGAAGTGATGGCCTCAACCAGTAGGATTATACCCTTTGAAGACCATTTTAGAGCTTATATGGGGGGTAGCATCTTGGGGGATTTCCCTTATCCAATCCCAAGATTATATATGACAACATAAGCATGATCGAAACCATTTATGGTATTATTTCAAACTCATCAAGATCACGTCCCAAACCATATACGTTGAACTACCCCATTAAATTCTTACCATCAAACACCTTGCTCTTAGGGAATTTTCTATTGAATTAAATGTATATGTATCAATTCCATATAATTTTGAGTATGTACTTCATTTTTTTATAGAATAATTAATATATTTTCCTCGTATTATTGTAACTTTATATATGACTTTTATTTTGATACAATAAAAAATAGTATAATTGATTAATATTATAATTAAATTAAGGAATTTATTTTCATGAACTAATATATTTTTTAAAATAATATTATTTTCTTAAAATAATATTATAAATTAAATTTTATTAAATATAAATTACCTTGTAATCATTATAATGTAAAATGTAATTCTTATAAGGTTTCTAAAACTGTAATGGTCAACAAAACCCATCATTTATCATTGAATAATTATTGTTATTTAAAAACTAAAATGATTATTTGGAAAATTATTTTGGTAAAATGAATCTTAGTTTGGGATTATGAATTTAGAAATTATCAAATAGTGAATTTTTGATAATTTTTTTAGACAATCGAATTTTCAGGAAAAAAATTAAATGTCGTATACATATCTGTTTTGTATTATGACATCATTATGACCCAAAACTGATGTAATAAATACTATTAAAGGACTCCAAGACCAATTATATGTTTCCCCATTAAATTAAAATAATTTTATGTTTATTTTATTTATTTTATTAATCCATTATAAATCCCCAAAAATTTAAAATATATTTTATGGGTTTAAAATCATTTATTTATGAGTATGAATTACTTCCACTTAATAAAAGGGTAATATTTAATTATTTTATAACATTTAACTTATAAAATAATTACTAAAAATATATTTATCTAAAACCATTGGAAAACCCGTGGGAAATTTTTTATTTTTGGTTAACTTATTACAAAGAGTCCAAAACCTATGTTTGAGAAATAATAAATAAAATCCTACTCTTTTACCTTATTATCCATCCCAAGATACCATTTATATTCACTAAAAATAATTATACCATGTCCTCATTCATCCCTACCCTCTATATAGTCCTCTAATGGAAAGTCCATGCTCGTAAGAAACGCATCCCGGGAATTTGGAGTCACAATCTAAAGTATGTGATTTCTCTCTTATCATTTCCATTCATGCACCTCTTTGATGTTATGATTCTTACATTAAATTTTTTTTTGATGTGATATGTTTTAATACCACCACCTTATTTTACCATTTATATAAAAAAATTGAGACATGTTTCTCCCCCTTTAATAAATCCCATGATCCTTTAGGTACACCCGTTACCATAATGATATACAGTAAGGGATCCTTTCCTTCTCTTTTTTATTGAAGTTTCTTTGTTATATTATTCATTATATATAAAATTAAATATTCTAGGATATGTATTTATATGTCTCTATTACTACATATTTTATGTCTAAATGATAATATACCCATTTCTCTCTCATCGTCAAATTTTATGAATTATTAATTGATAATGTTATAGTGTTGATATTTCACCATGATTTTCCATGACAAACCATTTGTGTGGGGAATACCATAACAATTTCATATCAATAGTGTTCAAATTTATTCAGATATAAATATTTGAATTAGGATATACATATATTTATTCCACACTCTATTATTATGGATTAAAATAGGATGATAAATTAACCCATGTTGTATGATATTTGTGGCACACATAAAAATAATAATTAAATGAATGTGATGGGTGCACCAGAAATTATATAGTGTTCCAATGAATTCGGTAATTTTTATTCTTATGAGATGTCACATTAGGATATGGACTAAACCATATTCCTTTATGGGACTTTTTCTGTCATTAAATATTGGTATTTATCCTTGTCATATGTTTATGATACAATATTTTATGTTGTTTCCACATTTCACATGTTATTATTATAATGTTATATCCTTCCTTAGTATTAATGTTTAAGATTCCCACATATTTTATTCCCCATTTATATAAATTTTTTATAACATGTAACACTTTATTCTGTGTTTATTTCCTTATTATATTTTATAGCATACTCCTTTCTTATGTCCATCCTCAGGTTATCCCATGCATTTTTGTAATATGTGGAATTTTAGAAGCCTATTAAGAAAGTTGTGTAATAACTTATATGTTTCCCATGTTAAAGATATTATTCAATGTACCAAATTCCAAAAAAATTCTGGACTTATTGGTCATATGGGTAGTATTATGTTTACTTTTATATAATAAATCTAGTGTTAATGTGGAAAAAAAGAGCAGGGTTATTATAGTTGGTATTACATGAAAATTTTACTCATGTTTGGGATTAGGATTAGAATACAATAGAGAAATACTTAGGGATAAGACTGTATATAAGAAAACATAACTAAATTTTGTGAGTATATAGTAAGTGGTTTTTCAAGAAAATACATCCTTATCTATATGTTACAAGTTCACATGGTTCTGAAATAGATGTATGTAGTGGTAACAACAATGATAAGGTGCATCAGGTCTAACTCAAAGTAACCTAGTAAACAACAATGGGCCTTACTGCACACCTATTTTGACACTATTGGGGTATATTCATTAGTAAATTCATATGATCATAAAGAATATTAAATAAGGGAATAAAAAGGCCCATAAGAATATGTGATAGGAAATAGATCACAAATAACACATATTGGAGCCTAGATATTCAAAAGATGAGGAAACAAATGTAAGCTATAATTCAACCCTTTACTGTCATTAAATTATAATTTATCTATTTAATTGTTAAAAAATATTCACCCCTAATATTACCTTTTTTATATATATAGAAATAAACAAGGGGAATTTGTTAAAAAATCAATATTACATGAAATGTGATGACTACCCCAATGAGATTCCCAGACCGATAGAAGTAAGAATCACAAAAATTGTGACAATACTCTCTCAATTAACTGGGTTTTTAAATTTAATCCTAGATTATGAGAATCACACAAATCTCCCTAATAAATGACTAGTTTCAATTAAGAGATATATGTGATAAAGGCATTCGACTTTAAATAGATCATCTGATACTTTAATTATGGAACAATGGATCATCTCCATTGATAAGACCATATAAATACATCAATGTTATGAACAAGAGAAGGTTCTACTAGTTGTTTATTGTAAAAAGGGTGAATCTGATAAATGGCGGTCATGGATCTCATGTTTGAAGGTTGAGGAAGAGATCGATGTGATGGAGTGGAATGAATTCTAATTTTTTTTGATAAATATTTTAATCGCACTCTTAGTGTTAAAATGGAAAGGGATTTTGTTTCCCTCAAGAAAAAAGATAATGAATCTATCAGGTCATATGAGGAAAACAACATAATATTTTCATGATATTTTGTCATTTTTGTCATTACCTCTTACTGAAATGTTTTATACTTATTTTTTAGATAAAAAATCAATTAGAAAAATTCTTTGGTTATCTGATACTTTGATTTTAACGCCCCAACCCCAGTTACCCAGAGTCGGTGCATTATTGAATAACATTGGCATGATCACAAAAGATCAAGTCTCAAAAGGCTGATTAGTTTAGTAGCCTTGGAAACACTAGATACATTCATGAATGTTAAATTACATCATAAAGTGAAAAACTACAATAACATAGTCTCCATATTCCACACCCATATCCCCTTCAGACTATCCCTGCAGGTCAGTCATAAAATATTTCATCACATCCTGAGAAAAATAAAACATTGAAAGGGGTGAGGTCAGATGTTCAGTAAGGATAACAATTTAGCGGAAGCTTTTATAAATAAACATAAACATTTAAGGAAATTTATAACTAAAAAACCCTTTTAAACATGAACTTCAACATAATATGGAAAACTTAAAATGAGATAATGCCATTTAATTCTTCACATGGATATTCTACTGGTCGAATAATCACATGAAATATCAATAACCACTTTCATAATGATGGAATGCATAATGCCAGACTATCATAACCACGTAGCCAAGGCCTCGTGCCAAGACTACAAATAATATTTTGTCAAGGCCTCATGCCAAGACACTAGTTTGTCTCATGAGACCTGTCGATGCATCGAGGAGCTATAGCGGGCTCCACCCGTCACTTATTAAGTCCAATGTATTCCTCATATGAATAGGTTTAAACATATCATAAACTATAACATAATCATATCACATAAAACATCCATAAAGGAAACATAACATTCCCATATTTCAATCAAAATATATCAATACAACACATTGATATAATAAAAACATTATCAAAACCATTTTCAATACCAAAATAAAAGAAAATTAAAACTTGGTATTTATTTTTCATTTTAAAAAAGTTTTGGCTTGTAGAAGAAACCAAAACTCAAATAATGGTCATGGTAGAGAAGAATTAATTGTCACCACATACATATGAAAAAAAAACATTCCATTTTGTCGTTTAGTAAAACGCTTCGTATAAAAAGATTCCTTTTGAATAAACAAAAATGTAAAAGGGGTTTATACACCGTATAGAAGAAATTTTTGTATAAAACAAAATATACTTCAATGAAAGGAGATTGAGACGAAGTCCCTCAAAAAGATAATTTTTTAAATAAAATAGATATATTAGGTGTATTCACTATATTTACACATAAATAAAGTATAAATACAAGATAGGACATAATAATATCATGATATAATTTAAAATTAGGAGATTAACCCAAAGAATGAAAATTGGGTTAAGAAGTTCCCTTAACTCGTGTCTGGATTGACTCGATCATTCTTTAACCTCCTGAATAATATACTAGAGTTAATTTATACTTTCTTAAGAACCTTTTTCATGTTCATTATTCCTTTTATATCACTTATTACCATGTTATGAACGTTATGTAATTATTTAAGTTAATAATGGTCATTTTGTCGATCTTTGGTACTTGAGTCAAAAATAAACTTCTTATAATTACAAGTTTTTCATGTGGCGAAATATCCATTATATCCAGAATTATATTCATGATGTAGATATCATATATATCTTATATATACAGTATATAAATGCATTTATAATATTACAAAACATTTAGACATAAGAAATGAAATGCACCGTTCATGGAGACGGTAAGTGGTACGTACACATGAACGCTATTTTCATTTCTATTTAGTATTTAATGGAATTAAATTATAATTATATAAAGGTATAATATAATTCCAGTATATTATAATGTATAATACCATTTACACCATCCTTTATACATCCCACATATGGCATTACCGATTCAAATCACTTTGAGGGGGCGGTAGTCCGCACTTCCTAAAAAGAAATTATCATGTTTAAGCATAATGGAAATCATAAAGGTATGAAACAAATAAAAAATAAAGAATCCTAAAGAAAAAAAAACATAATATATATCATATATAAAAATAGTTTCATCATGATTTCCACCATGAGAGGTGTTAAATGAAGATTGAACAAACATCGTTTCGTGAGGCAGTAATTCGCCACCCACAAAAACAGTATGTTCATTAACCATTAGACGAAGGTGTGCATAAGTGTAAATAAAATCATTCTCATAAAAGCATCCAATTATATTTACGATACTGGTGTTGTTACAAAATAAAGTAATAAAAAGATTTTATGGGGTTGGAGAAGCAAAATAAAACAAAAGAACACAAGAGAAAACATTACCTTAAAATCAGGTAACTCTTTTTGATTTGAGCCAAAGTCTTCCTTGAGAAGACTTCTGCCCAAAGTGAGGCTTCTAGGAGTAATAGAGGGAAGTTGGGAGAGTATTTGAGCAGATTTTGGTCGAGCCAAATGGCTCGGAAGGTTTGAATAAGGTGGTAGAGGTGGGCGCCTTTTATAAGAGAAGAGGAGGGGCACTCTTGGAAAGTCATGAAATGTTACTTTATTATATAATGAGTTTCGGATTTTAAAGGTCCCAAAATTATATATTTGGAGGATAAGGTGATAAGGGTTTGAAATATACTCATCCAATAGGTTTTTTACAAGTGTATGTTCTAGATTTTACATTATCTTTTAATTTTATTTAAATCGTTAATTAATGAGGTAATCACTGCATCATCATCGTGTCATAAACAATTTAATTTATTTAATGTCTAAAAATTATAAAAAAACATCATGATGTAGGAAATCTTTTTATCTTTAAAATTAATATTTATAGTCAAAATGTTAACGTATATAACCCCATGTAATAATTTTTTAGTAAAACAACACATGTTTGTGACAAGTTTATTTTTACTTTAAATAAAAATTTATTAATGTCAATTTCTTACCCAAGTGGATCCATGGGTTCCCAAAGTTTACCCATGGATTTTCTTGGTCGTCCATGACTCATCCAATATGTGTAGAAAAAGTTTAAGGGTATTTTCATATTTTTATAATATCATTTTTACCTTAAATTTCACTAATTACCTTTAATCGCGATTAAATAAATTAAAAGTTACTATTCACCAAAAAATTATTTTAATCCCATTGAACCACATTTTACTTCCTAATTACAACCATGTATTTCATATTTTTGAAAATCAAATCACAGAAGTGGTAATGTTTCATTTAAACAAAAAATCAGTTTTTTAACTACTACTTAGTGGTTTCACTATTCATAAAAAAATTGAAGTTTTTTCATAACAATGCCAAAATTTCACCCTAAGATATAATTGATATTCCGAATTCAAAAATGATGTTTATTTTACAAAATTCTAAACATATAAGTTGCATTAATTAATGTTATAATTAATTCCCGCTGTCACAACAAATAGCGTGTTTTCAAGAAACAATATATATCAAAAGATTGACAATTTTTTATGTCCAATTTAAAAGTGAAATTAATTCTAATGACCACCATTGGATAAAATGGTGAAAATATATTCTAATTATATTTAATACCACTCAATATTATAATTTATCAATATAAATTATTTTGATTAAAAAAGTTGTTTTTAAGTTATTTTCACTATTCATAAAAAATTGGAAGTTCTCGAAAAAATACCAAAAATTCAACATAGGCTAATTTCGATATTCTGAATCCAAAAATGAAGTCAATTTTCAAATATAAAATATATATAATTTCAAAACGTGGGTATTACTATTCATAATGGCTATTTTGATTGGTCGCGGTGTGTTAGAATCTCGAACTAGCGTACAACACACACTGCTCTATTATTCAAAGAGAAGCGTACCATGGAAGCTAGGGGTGTTAAATTCTCCCATCCTTAAATAAATTGCATCCTCGAAATTTGAAATTTTTTTTTGAAAATAAAAGGTTGAAAATAGAAAATACCTTTGTGGAAAACCCACATCAGAAATAAGGTTAATAAAATTTACCCTTAATAAGAGGGAAAGGGAAATGAAAAAGTCACCACCAAATTATGATCTTGATAAAGAGAACATTGGTGGAAAATTGGAGGAAAACGTAAATATTTTTAGGGAGTTATTTTGGTCATCAATCACAAACAAGTGTAAAATTGAGGGCCTCAAAGCCTTCAATATATGTTGATTTAAAATATTATCACTTCAGCAAGACATAAGGTATTAGGATAACACATTTTTTGTTTTAATGTAACTTTACTAAAGTTTAAGAATTAATTTATTCATAGAATAAGAGATAGGTATATATATATTTATGATTGACATGTAGAGTTTCAACATTCAACTAATTTCTACCACAAACTCATCTTTCACTCAAAAAGATAATAGAACTCAGAAATATTATATTTATCCTAATCGTACAAGGTTCAAAATATTAACACATACCATTTAGATTAGGAAAACTATTTTGTAATAACTAGGGACTTCCTGTAGGCTAGTGGTAGGTAATAAAGGCCTGTCACACTATGGTTGTGGGTTCAATTCCTGCAGCTTTGTCATATGTGACAGGTTATCCCCTAACCTACAGGTTATCCTTTTCCTAAAACTATAGTATTATAATATTCCAAAAATAATCTTCAGAAATGTTTTAACCTTAAACAATACGATCCAAGGTTCAACTCAATCCATTCCAACCTTTATAGTTATCCCAAATACCTCTGTCCAAACTTTCTATAAAAGGTCTCTAATTTCCAAAATCAATTGTAACATCAGATTCCCCAAACAAATTAATGTTTCTATTATTGTCAAATACTAAAAATATGATTATTTTTATCATATTAAAACTTTAATGAAACAACAGGTACTGCAGTACAATCCTTATATATATCACATTATTCTTATAACCAGAATATAATCCTTGAGTCCAAAAGCACCAATATATTAATTATTCCACTTCAACTGTAGTAACAGAATAAGATTGGCCTTGATCCCATGGCCTTTTCTAAGGTATGTTTCCCGGACTCTTGGGACATTCATTTTCATAATGCCCCATTTCCCTACAATTGTAGCATTCAACATTGATAGCCTCTTTCTTTCCCTTACAATCATGTGCCTGGTGACCTTTTTCTCCACATTTATAACAAACTCCCATTTTGCTTAGGCAAGTACCGGGGTGATTCTTCCCACAATTATCGCATAATGGACATCCTTCCTTCCCTTTTTCCCGTTATCCGTATCTTGTTCCACTGTTCTCTTCTTCTCTTGCTTTACTTTGTTGTCATAAGACTTAGAGAATTCCTTTTCTGTCTTGATAGAACATGAGACAATATCTTCATACATTGAGAAAGATTGTGATACTAAAGCTCTATGGATAAATGGTTTTAACCCATCAAAGAAACGATCAATCTTACTTCTTGGGTTACGTATATAATCTGCCGCATGCCTTGCTAACCTTGTAAAGTTAGCCTCATACTTTGCGACATTCTCATCCTGCTTTTGTCTCAGACTCAGAAATTGCCTTTCCATATCTGCTTGATGGTCACGAGGGAAGTATTTTTCTAAGAAAATATCTTTGAACTCCCTGCATTCCATATTTTATACTTCGTCATCTTCCTTTGTGTTTTAAATCAGCGACCTCCATTGATCGGCATCACCCGTGAGGCGGTAAACTGCCATGAAAAATTTGTCCCTTTCGCTACTCCCCAAGGCATGGCATATTTTCTCTATGGATTTTATCCATTTATCATATACTAATGGATTTGTACCCCCCTTAAATGTTGGCGGTTGTCGCCTCATGAAGCGGTCTAACATTGATTCTCCACGTTGCGGATCAGGGTTCTCCATACGAGTAAGGTTATTATTCATAACCTGAGTGAGTTGTCCCTGTATGGTGATAAGCTGATCAGCACCAGTTGTATCACCAGCTCCATTATAATTATCTTAAGCAGGAGGGAAATCCCTACATGGAGTGCTTGTATTGATACGGTTTCCATTCCTTCCACTAGGTGCCATTTCTAAACAATGTCATAAACTAGATTAGTTTATGAATCGATATACACAATAACAAACTTGCAAAACACTTAAAATAAATTAAACTACTTATGGATATAATCTATAATCATAAAAATGTTTCCTTTAAGGAAGTATACACTCATAAACCCTTCATAATGTTTTGTAAAGAAAATGATAATAATCCTAAGCATATCCCCCGGGAGTGTCGTAACCAAGAGTGCAGTAAAGCCTGTTGTCGTGCACCAGTTCTCGTTCGAGTCTATCTCAAAGCAGTGTTTTTGGGTTTTACCACTAGGTACATCTGTGCCAGAGCTGCCTCTACCTTCTCGTATCCAGACAGGGATGTATTTCTTGGAAAACTCACAAAATCTCTATAATACCAAAATTCTAGGAAGTTCTTCTATACTAATTGTCAAATTTTATCTTTGGGCTATGTGGTCTAATCAGAGTTTATCTAAATCTAGCTTCCAAGGTTATTACTAAACTACCTCTGATACCAACTGTAATGCCCCGACCCCAGTTATCCAAAGTCGGTGCATTATTGCGTAACATTGGCATGATCACAAAAGATCAAGTCTCGAAAGACCGATTAGTTTAGTAGCCTTGGAAACACTAGATACATTCATAAATGTTACAATACATCATAAATTTAAAAACTACAATAACATAGTCTCCATTGTCCACACCCATATCCCCTTCAGACTATCCCTGCAGGTCAGTCATAAAATATTTCTTCACATCCTAAGAAAAATAAAACATTGAAAGGGGTGAGCTCAGATGCTCAGTAAGGATAACAATTTAGCGGAATATTTTATAAATAAACATAAACATTTAAGGCAATGTATAACTAAAGAAAGACTTTTAAACATGAACTTCAACATAATATGGAAAAAGAAAAATGAGATAATGCCATTTACTTGTTCACATGGATATTCTACTGGTCGAATAATCACATGCAATATCAATAACCATTTTCATAATGATGGAATGCATAATACCAGACTATCATAACCACGTAGCCAAGGCCTCATGCCAAGACTGCAAATAATATTTTGTCAAGGCCTCGTGCCAAGACACTAGTTTGTCTCATGAGACCTGCCGATGCATCGAGGAGCTATAGCGGGCTCCACCTGTCACTTATTAAGTCCAATGCATTCCTCATATGAATAGGTTTAAACATATCATAAACCATAACATAATTGTATCACATAAAACATGAATAAAAGAAACATAAAATTTCCATATTTTAATCACAAGATATCAATACAACACATTTATATAATAAAAACATTATCAAAACCATTTTCAATACCAAAATCAAATAAAATTAAAACTTGGTATTTATTTTTCATTTAAAAAAAAGTTATGGCTTGTAGAGGAAACCGAAACTCAAATAATGGTCATGACGGCGGAGAAGTCATTTTTTCCGCATATGTGTGACAAAAAACATTCCATTTTGTCATTTAGTAAAACGATTCATATAAAAATATTCCATTTGAATAAACCTAAAAGTCAAAGGGGTTTATACATCTTATAGAAGAAATTTGTATATAAGACAAAATATACCTCAATGAAAGGAGATTGAGACGAATTCCCTTAAAAAGATAATTTTTTAAATAAAATAGATATATTAGTTCTATTCACTATATTTACACATAAATAAAGTATAAATACAAGATAGTACATAATAATATCATGACATAATTTGAAAGTAGGAGATTAACCCAAAGAACGAAAATTGGGTTAAGAAGTTCCCTTACCTCGTGTCCGACTTAACTCGATCCTTCTTTAAACTCCTGAATAATAAACAAGAGTTAATTTCTACTTGCTTAATAACCTTTTTCATGTTCATTATTCCTTTTATATCACTTATTCCCATGTTATGAACATTATGTAATTATTTAAGTTAATAACGGCCATTTTGTCGATCTTCGGTACTTGAGTCAAAAATAAACTTCTTATATTTACAAGTTGTTCATGTGGCGAAATATCCATTATATCTAGAATTATATTAATGATGTAGATATCATATATATCATATATATATATAGTATATACATGCATTTATAATATTACATAACATTTAGAGTTAAAAAATGAAATGCACCGTTCATGGAAACGGTAAGCCGTACGTACGCATGAATGCTACTTTCATTTATATTTCATATTTAATGGAATGAAATTATAATTATATAAAGGTATAATATAATTCCAGTATAATATAATGTATAATACCATTTACTCCATCCTTTATACATCCCACATATGGCATCAACGATTCAAATCACTTTGAGGGGGCGGTAGTCCACACTTCCTAAAATAAAATTATCACGTTTACCTTTAATGGAAATCCAAAAGGTATTCCATAAATGAAAATTAAATAATCATAAGGAAAAAAAACATAATATATATCATATATAAAAATAGTGTCATCATAATGGCCACCATGAGAGGTGTTAAAAAAATATTGAACAATCATCGTTTCGTGAGGCAGTAATTCGCCACCCATAGAAACAGTATGTTCTTTGACCATTAGACAAAGGTTTGTGTAAGTGTAAATAAAAACAATTCTAATAAAAACATACAGTTTTATTGAGGATACTGTTATTGTTACAAAATAAAGTAATAAAAAGATTTTAGGGGGTTGGAGAAGCAAAATAAAACAAAATAACACAAGAGAAAACATTTCCTTAAAATCAGGTAACTCTTTTTGATTTGAGCCAAAGGCTTCCTTGAGAATACTTATTCCAAAATTGAGGCTTCTAGGAGTAAGATAGAGAAGTTGGGAGAGTATTTGGGCAGAGTTTGGCCGAGCCAAATGGCTTGGAAGGTGTGAATAAGGTGGTAGATGTGGGTTCCTTTTATAAGAGGAGAGGAGGGGCACTCTTGGAAAGTCATGAAATGTTACTTTATTATATAATGAGTTTCAGATTTTAAAGGTCTCAAACTTATATATTTCAAGGATAAGGTGATAATAGTTCTATATATACTCATCCAATAGGTTTTTGACAAGTGTAAGTCTTAGATTTTACATTATTTTTCCATTTAATTTAAATCGTTAATTAATGAGGTAATCACTGCATCATCATGGTGTCATAAAAAATTTAATTTATTTAATATCTAAAAATTATAAAAAAATATCATGATGTAGTAAATATTTTTTTCTTTCCAATTAATATTTATAGTCGAAATGTTAACTTATATAACCCCATGTAATAATTGTTTTAGTAAAACAACACATGTTTGTGACAATTTTATTTTTACTTTAAATAAAAAGTTATTAATGTCATTTTCTTACCCAAGTGGCTCCATGGGGTCCCCTAGTTGACCCATGGATGTTATTGGTCGTCCATGAATCATCCAATAAGTTTAGGGCAAGTGTAAGGGTATTTTCATATTTTTATAATATCATTTTTACCTTAAATTTCACTAATTACCTTTAATCGCGATTAATTAAACTTAAAAGTTACTATTCACCAAAAAAATTATTTTAACCCCATTGAACCACATTTTACTTCCTAATTAAAACCATGTATGTTGTATTTTTTAAAATAAAATCACATAAGTGGTAATGTTTCATTTAAATGAAAAATCAGTTTTTTAACTACCACTTAGTGGTTTCACTATTCATCAAAAATTGAAGTTTTTCAGAACAATGCCAAAATTTCACCCTAAGCTATAATTGATATTACAAATTCAAAAATGATTTCAATTTTAAAAAATTATAAACATATAAGATGCATTAATTAATTTTATAATTAATTCCCGATGTCATAACAAATAGCTTGTTTTTAAGAAACAATATATATCAAAAGATTGACAATTGTTTATGTCCAATTTCAAAGTGAAATTAATTATAATGACCACCATTGGATAAAATGGTAAAAATATATTCTAATTATAATTAAAAAACACTAAATAGTATAATTTATCACTATAAATTATTTTTATTAAAAAAGTTTTTTTAAGTATTTTTCAGTATTCATAAAAAATTGGAGGTTCTCGGAAAAATACCAAAAATTCAACATAGGCTAATTTCGATATTCCGAATCCAAAAATGAAGTCAATTTTGAAATATAAAATATATATAATTTCAAAACGTGGGTATTACTATTCATAATAGCTATTTTTATTGGTCATGGTGTGTTAGAATCTCGAACTTGCGTACAACACACACTGCTCTATTATTCAAAGAGAAGCGTACCATGGACGCTTGGGGTGTTACATTGATAGTTATGAGAAAATTTTCTAATGTTCCCTCAAAGTAAAAATAGGTATTGGTGAGTTTCAAGGGTATCATGGGGATATGAAGAAAAAATTGGATTTCAATTCTCATTATCCAATGGAGAAATCTAATGGTGCCATGAAATTTCAACATCCCTATTTTCAAATGTGTCGAAAAAAGCACCCCCTACATTTATTATAGGGGAAGAGGAAATGATTTGGGTCTAGTAAATAAGGATACTAAGCTAGTAATTGTAGATAAGATAAACCTACTAAATTAAAGGAGTAAAGGAATTAGATTTTATAAATTTAGTGAAATGTTCATTACCTCAATTAGAAGGAACCAGGTCACATTGAAAATCAATGCACTGTGACAAGTGTGATCAGAGACAACCAACAAACTCCAAGGTAGGAAGGGTGAGCTTTTTCTATCACAACTGATGAGATAGATCTCAAAAATGATGTTGTGAAATTTATGCTAGTTATTCATTTAGGAATAGAAAACATAATTTTTTATTCTTTTCCTATGAATTTCTTCATATCACAAATATTTAGGGGATCTATTCAAACACCACTAAAAATCATGGAACTAGAATTTTTGGTGAAAATGGAAAATGAGAAATTATTGATTCCTAGGAATACAACTCCTCCCTTGTAAAAATTTGTCTTCTAAACATGCCATCACACCTTTTCATACTCCCTCTGGTGTAATTTCATGAAATTTAGGGTATGGATTGGATTTTCCTATATAGATCCAACATTAATTTTCGTGAGATGGAAATAACTCTTTGAATCAAGAATCAACATACAATTCTATACAAATTCAAGGAGGAGGATAAATCTTATTTTGAACTGACATAAAAATAATATATATTATTTAACTATTAAAAAGTTTATCTAGATCAAAATATTTAGCATATGGAATGAATCATACTTGATTTCATTCCCATTGTGAGGGAATATGCTGATGTATTTCTTGTGTAATTGCCTAATATTCCCCCTTAATAAGGGGTTCAATTATCAATTAAGCCTATACCCATGGAATTACCATTATCATGGACTCTATATAGATTGGAAATCTTGGATCTTGAGAAGCTTGAGAAACAAATATAGAAGAATCTGTACAAATGGATCATATACCCATGTTCTTTATCATTGGGATAACTAGACCTCCTCAATAAGAAGGTCAGGCCAATGCACCTTTGGATTGACTATCATAAGCTCAAAAAGAACACAATAAAATACTATTATCCACTACCATGTATTGATGAGTTTTTAGATTAGCTATGTGAAGCACAATACTTCTCCAAGGTGGATCTGTGGTTGGGTTATTACCTAGTTGAGTTGGAGAAGGATAGTATTACCAAGACAACTTTTCATACAGGATAAAGGCACCAGTAGTACATAGTGATTCCTTTTGGGCTCACTAATTCTCCATTAATATTCATGGATATAATGAATAGAGTCTTTAGATATTAAGTTCAAGAAAATTTATTGTCTTAATGGTTGATATTATAATAGTCCCCAAAAATAAGGAGGAGCACGAGAAGCATCTGAGCACTATACTAAAGACCTTACAATAAGAGAATCAACATTCTATTTATAGAAAATGTGATTTCTGGTTAAATGATGTCTCATTCAGGGGAAATATCATCATATGTAATGGAACATACCTGGTCCCTTAGAAATTGAAGAGAATAATGGATGGTCTAGGACAGTATATGGGAAAAATATTCAATGTTTCCTTGGATTAGATGGGTATTATCATCAAATTTTTCTTAAATTTCTCACGATTTTCAATACCTTAAACAAAGATAACTCAGACATGAGTAATGTTTTCATAGAATGATGAATGTGATAAGATATTCAAAGAGATAAAATGGAGGATTATCACTAACCCTATACTCACTCTACCAACAATTAGAGAAATTTTCTTGGTTTTCCATGATACTTCAAAGAATGAATTATGTTGTGTGTTAATGAAAAGTAAAAAGGTTGTAGATTATTCTTAAATGAATTCGAACATTCATTAATAGAACTACCTAACACAGGATCAGGAGTTGGATGCATTAATATTCACATTGACAATTTGACAACATTATCTCTGTGAGTAGAAGTGCGAAATATATACAGATAAAAAAGGTTCAAATATATATTCCCACAAAAAAGATTTGAATATGTGACAATGTATATGGTTATAGCTATTCCAGGACTATGGATTCTAAATTCATTTCCATCATGGGAAACTAAATAATGTGGAGGATGATCTATCTATATTGGATCTAGAAATTTTATCCTTGATGAGAATTGAGAGGGATATGATCTTCTTATTTTTGGAAAGTATGGATTTGGGAATATTATAGGATGGAAATTCGTCAATCCTTTCACAAATGATTTCTCAAATAACCCCTATGTAGAGGATAATCGATATTCAAAGATATAATATTTGAATTCAGATGAAAGGGGAAACAATTAGAAATGGTAAATCCTCAGAGTTAAATGTTAATAAAGAAAGGGCTCTAAGATTTGGGTCAAGTCTACCAGTTCTGTCAAATCACGAGTTAAAGGAGTTGTTGGATAAAGTAAATAGATCAACCTTCTCCATCCACCAAGGACGCACAAAGATGTATCTAGATCATTGATAATTCCATTGTAGGTACAATATGAAGAAGGAGATCACAAGATATACATCAATATGTTTGGTATGTCTAAAAGTGAAAATGGAAAGGAAAAAATCAAAAGGGATGATGAAACCATTAAAGATACCTATATGGAAATGGGAAAACATCACCATGTAATTTGTCACTTGTCTTTGGAAGGCATAAAGTGGGAATAATGTTTTATATTTTTTTTTGTATCATCATAAAAATAGTGTACACTTTATTGTGATTTGAGAGGATTTATCATGGGATCAACTTTCACAGATATACTTTAGATAATTGGTGATGCAGCATAGACTACTACTATTGACTACATCGGATAAAAGTCCATGATTAACCTCTATATTATGGAAGATTATCCAAGACAATATCAATACTGATATGAACATCATCATGGTACATCATCCCCAAACTGATTTCCAATTTAAGTGGACTATCTAGACACTTTAGGACATGTTGATAGAATACTGAGTTAAATTCGATGGAGGTTGGTACCAACATCTTCCACTTGTACAGTTCTTTTAAAAAATAGTTTCCACTCAAACATCAAAATGGTCCCCTATGAATCCTTTTATTGGGAGATTTTCTAAACAGCTGCATGGTGGGATGATGTTTGGGAATGAAAACTTCTAGGTCTGGAAATGGTCGACGAAATGTTGAAAAAGATCAATACCATTCCACAGTACGTCAATGTTGCTCAGAGTCAACAGAATAAATATGCTGAAAATCATTGATGGGACATAGAGTTTGATGTTGGAGACATGATATTCCTCTATATATCTCTATAAAATATAGTGATGATATTTGGGAAAAAGGGAAATCATAGTACAAAATGCATTTCCCCCTTTGAGATCTTTTGTCAGATTGGGGTGGTGGCCTAAACACTAAAACTCCCACCTAACCTATCTCAAGTACATGAAATATTACTTGTTTTATCTTGAGAAACTACATACTAGACCCCTCACATGTACTCAATATATAAGTGGTTCCATTAGATAATTATCTATCTCATAAAGAGAAGTTGGTGAAGATCTTAGATCGTAGATACAATGTCCTACAAAATTAGATAATTCACCTTGTCAAAGTGTTGTGGAAAAAACAAGTTTTAATAAGTGATGATGGAATTGGGGATGTAATGAAGCAATGTTTTCCTCTTCGGTTTTAGGGTTGAAAATTAAAATTTCTATAGAGAAATTTTTCAATGTTGAAAGATTGAAATAAACCAAACTGTTATAAATAAAATTTCTATTGCGATTCACTTAAATTTATTAGTTTGTAATATTGTTATAGAAAAAACATTCAATTATTTGTTTTTATAATATCCTACCATATTTAAATGAATGTTAATCAACATTACCAATGATAACATAGTCATTGAAAAGTGACAACATTATTAGTATTAATATAGTGTCTTAACAAATCGAATTGAAAAATATAAAGGATGTGATGGTCACAAATAGTAGGATCATACCATATGAACACCATTTATGGGAGCATACAAGGGAGAGAGCATCTATTGAATTTTTCATTGACCATTCCCAAGCTAATATCCAACAACCTAAGTATGAGTGAAACTATTTACGAGAGATGTTCAATCTAATTGAGATCAAGACCTAAACCATGCCCTTTTAACCACCCCATGAATGACTCACCATTTCACACTATATTCATAGGGTGAATGAAGGTGTATTAAAGGGATATGTATGAATACCATTTCAAATTGAGTATATAAATTATTTTGTATAGAATAATGAATATACTTTCATCATATTATTTTTACTTTATATATGATATTTATTATGAAATAATAAACCAAAAATAGTTTTGTTGGGTAATATTCTTATTCAACTAAATAATTTATTTGGATAAATTAATGGATTTTATAAATAAATAATATTTTTAGAATATATTATTATTAAGTAATTGTTCTAAATATAGAAGATCATATAATTTTTACGAGCTCAAATGTAATTTTTATAAGGGTTTAAAAACTATTATTGTCAAAAACAATGACAAGATTTATTAATAAATGACTAATATTATTTTAAAAGTTAAAATTAAAATATTTAGAAGATTATTTTGATAAAATTACTATTATTTTTTGAATGTTAATTTAAAAATTATCAAACATTTAATTTTTAATATTTTTATGAGGGATTCATATTTTTAGGTAAAAATAAAATATAGTATAAATATAATATGTTTATTATGACATCATAATGACACAAAATTGAGAGAATAATTACTATAAAATGTATACACGACCAAATATTTGTTTTCCATTATTTAAAATTTAATTTTTAGTTTATTTTATTTATTTTATAAACCCATTATGAATAATCCAAAACATAAAATATATTTTAATGGTATAAAATAATTTCTTTAAGAGTATGACTCACTTTCATATAAAAATGGGTATTATTTTATTATGTTAATAAAATTTTTATATTAAATAATTAACACCAATACCATTTTTTAGAAACCATGGGAAATTGCCATTTTAATGTTTTTTTGTTTTTTTTGTTATTTTATTATATAGATTCAAAAACATTCATTTGAGAAATAATATTAAAATCCTTACTCCTTTCCACTATAAACCAACCCAAAATACCATTTATCATTACTAAAAAACATATTGAACATCCTTACAACTCAATCTCTTCTCTATAGTCCTCCCAAGCTGCACCATTCTATAAAGAAGCTCCTCCAAATAATTTTTAGTCACACACTCAAGTATGGGATTTCTGCCTTTCCATTTTCATTCAGGCACCTCTTTTTTGTTTTGATTATTAGATTGAATTTTTTGTTTTTTTGGTATGTTTTCCTATAAACCAATTAAATTAAATTAAATTTTAAAATAATTATATACCTCTTTCTCTCCCATTAATCCCTCAATTGATCCTTTAAGTACACTTGTTACCATGCTTAAATTTAGTGAAGCATCGTTTCCTTCTCTTTTATATTCACATTTCATAATTATCTGATGCCTTATATTACAGTGAATTATGTTTTAATATGTATTTACTTTTACCTATTACATCATATTATATATATAGATTATGACATAGCAATTTCAATCTCATCAGCCCATTTTATTCATTTTTAATAGATGTCATTATGCTCCTGAAATTTCTATACGGTTGTCCATGACAAAACAATTGTGTGATGAATGACATACCCTTTTCCTATAAAGGGTGATCACATATATACACTTATACGTATTTTAATTTTGTATAACATGTATCTCTTAAAAAACCATTATTAAATATGATGATGAATGATTCCATGTTTTGTGGTCATTGTGGAACACTTAGATGTGATAATGAAATGAATGGGATGGGTGCGCCTTTAATTATAAAGAATTCCAATGAATTGGGTAATTTTTAATCACATGAGACATCATGTTGGGATAGGGAGTGAACCAAATTCTTTTATTGGTTTTTTTCCATAATTATGTGTTGGTAGTTATCCTTAGACTATGTTTATTATGTAATGTTTTATGTTTTTTCTATATTTCCCTTGTTTAAATTATTATGATTTATCATGACTCATTATTCATGTGTGTGATTATCACACCATTTATTCCCCCATTGATTTTACTATTGTATAACATGTTTCTCTTTATTCCTTCTTTATTCCCTTACAGGGATTTATAGAACAATAATTTCTTATGAATATTCCCTGGTTATCTTGTATAGTTTTTAAATACATGGAATTTCATAAGCAAGAAAAGGAAGTTTCAAATAATGTTGTGGTATCCAATTTCCAGGATTTAATAATTTTTACCAAACCCCAAAGAAACTATAAATCTCTATATTATTGGTTTTATTAATTGTACATTTATTTAATAAATCAAGTTTTAAGGTCAAATAAAGAGTTGGTTGTTATAGTATTGTCTCCTCATGAGATATATTTGACCGTCACTACTACTCAGAAACCTCGTAAATTTATGGAGGTTTGCCTAAAGTCATGTATTGAACATGATCGAGGCACCGACATGTGGCACCCAGATCAGTACATCACAAAGTGGTATCACAGGCATGTTTTAATTTCTTTTATTTTTTATTTTTATTTCAAAATGGTAGATAATAGATTAGGATGAGCCTAGCCTTAGTAAATACCTCTTGCATGGGAGTAGGTAACCCATATACAGGGGTAAAACCATGTACCAATTGTAAGAACATTATTAATTATGTTTTCTATTATAGTTGAATGTTATTTTATCTAGTGTTATGCATTTTTTTGGATGTCATTATATTCATAGATTTTATTCATGGTCCATTATGGCCTGAAGTTTGAGTAAACATGTATCATTATAGGAAGTTATGAATTATTATGACATTAATCGTTTTTATGAACACAACAAAATGTTAGGTTTTGGTTGATTTTTAAAAAAACAATTATTTTTTGGTTTTTGTAATTTAAATAAAAATATTGCCTAATATTGAGTGTAAGAATTATAAATGATGTAAACAATATGGTAAATGAAATGGATAAATGATTTTATATTGGTAAATATTTAAAATGATAAAATTTTTATGCTCTGTTAGTCATGGTATATATGAGGGAAGGAAAAGGGTAATGATAGCAACTCAGTTTTGACCTTGTTGTGGGATATGGGTGATGAATTCTTATAGATTTATGTCACTCCCTATTATTTAAATTTGATAAAGCTATGTTATTGTTCCTAAGACATAAATATGGTTTTGTAGAAATATTCCTTCATAAAAATGCTTTTAGATAGGATGGTTGGAGGACATGGCAAGAAATGATCCTCTAGTGGTGGAAACAAAGTCTCCAATATTTCTGGGTGAGGATGTTCTGTGAGAAATTTTCTATCTTTATATAGTTTGTAGAGAGATACCTATGTTGGGTTGTATAGAGTGTATCTAACTTTCCATCATAGTTCTAGTTGAATCACCCAACAAAATTCATCTCGAATGGTTGTCTTGATGAATTTGAGTTCCAGGTTGAGTCTATCCTGGCAATTATTGACAACATAGAGACTCCTATTAAGAAAATAGTCAAACTAGATGTATATATGTTACATGGTGTAGAGAACCATTGGTGGTATACCTAGAATTGAGATGGATAGCTGGAGAACGTTGTTTGGAAGGAATTACCAAAGTAGTTATTGAATAATTTTTACCCTAAGATGCTTAGGTGGGAGAGGGAAGTTGAGTTCATGAGGTTGACCCAGGGGAACATGGCTATTATTCACTATGATGGATGCATGATATATTTCTAGAATATTTTTGTAGTGTTGAATGGAGAAGAGGCTTCTATGGAAAAATAGTTATAGGATGGGATTAAATGTGAAATAATATCCCATGTTAACATAATTAGGATGATTGTGTTTTTTTAAAGTGGTTAATTAGACACTCATTTCATAGGGGAACCTGAAAGAATCTTCTAATGAGATAGAGGTGGTTTCTACTAGATTAAAAGGAGGCACATATTCTAAGGGATGTAAGTGACTCTTTTATAATTATAACCAGATACATGGAATGTAGAGTGGCCATTGGGAAGGGTCTGTTACTCAAAAAAATACAGGATTGATCTTCCAGATGTGTTGTAGTATGGGTCACATTCATAGACTATTCCCCCAACATATGGTATAGTGGAGAGAAAATGACAGGATGCTGAATCTATAATGGTTCTTCATGAATCCATGGTATATGGGTAATGGTGGAGGATATAGACAGAGTCAGAGTGTTGGAAGGGGATCTTCTACCCTATATTTCCTGGTATTTTAAGTTCTAATTTCAATGGAAGTGGATGAAGTGGATGTGGAACTTCTTGGAAATAGTGCATGTTCTGGAATAATGGTTCTACACAGGAGACTATGACTACAACATAGGGAATAGGGTAATGAAAATTTCATGTAATTCAGCCAACATTTAGGGATAACAAAGTTGAAAAATCGATGTTCAAGTGTAATATTCATGTATATTCTATGATTTCTAGTAAATTCGTTGATATTGGTGCCTCTTATTATATTATGTATACACAACTTGTTAATTGGTTGAGTCTGATGTTGGGGTTTATGAGTGGGGTTATGATTATCGATACACCATTGGGAGTACGGTCAAGAGAAATATACCAATGCAACTGGTGTCCTCTCAAGGTTGGGGAGTATCATTTTTAGGGGATATTAATATCCATGATATGTCAGTATATTACTTGATTATGGGTATAGACTAGATAGAAGTATATCGATCATACATTGATTATTACTATAAGAGAATGAAATTTACATCACTTGTGGGTAAAAGTTGTGTTCATCATGGACAGTGGGATTCAAGGTATTTCATTTCGGTCCATTTGAAGATAAAATGGGGGATCTCAAAGACCATACAGAATGTATTTTTCTAGATGATGGGGTGTCAAGAATGATGTCTTCACACCAAGATTAGATCAGTTCTAGGAGGTGTTTCATAAGGAATTCTTAGTTCTACAACTTGAGAGGGATGTGGAGTTTACAATTGATCTCATTCTTAGTGTTGATACAGTTTCCATTACAACATATGTAATGGAACCAATATTTCATAAAGAGCATAAAATAAATTAGAAGTGTTGATTGATAAGATATTTATCCATCTATGTACATCACCTTAGTGTTCCCTAGTTTATTTTGTTAAAAAATCTATTAGTATGTTTCACTTATTTGTTGACTAATAGATATTGAATAAGATGATGGTGAAAATAGGTATAATATTATGAATATAAAAGATCCCACTGACTAGTTTAGAGTATTTTTTGTTTTCTATGTTCGAATTGATATTAGAGAATCATTTGTTTGGAGTTTGAGATTTTCATATACATCAAACTGATTTTAGAATTACTTATGTCCAATATGAGATAATCATGATGTTTTTTAGGATAGAGAACACTTATTCTATTTTTATGGATTTGATGTGATGAAAATTTCACCTATGCCTAGATCCATTTTTTTTCTTCATTGATTACATATTGGTACTCCAAGACTCCTGATGATGATGCCTAATATCATGACATTGTTCTAAGTACACTAAGAGAGAATCAGATAAATGTCAAGATATCTAACTTTCATTTATGAATTGACCAATTACATTAATTATGTCATATCAACTCATGTAATGGTGTGTTAGTAGACCCCGAGGTGGTGCATGCAACATTTTCTTAGGAGAAACCCAAGAATGGTTTTCATCCATAGTTTTCCGATGTTAGCAGTATACTATTAGTTGTTCATCTAGGAAATTCCCTTATGGAATCACCCCCTTCATTCCAGGCCAATGTGGGAGTTATTATCAAATGGTTTTAATCATTTTATAATTATTTCTAGGATTTAAATAAGTGATTGAATACTACACTAATTTGGATCCTACCTAAGCAATACAATGAGTATACAGTGTTTTTTGATTCATATGGGGTAGGACATAGAGAATTGTTGATACAGGTAGATCGATTTATGGTGTATGGTACATGTTAGTTAAGTCCACATGAATGAGACTCCCTTTTGAATGATTAAGAGTTTGGGGAAGTTGATTATGAGTTGACGTGAGGGAAACTTATTAGTGGGTGGAAAAGTTTAAAATGTATACTAACAAAAAGATCATATATTATATCTATTCTTATTGAGATTTAAAACTCTATTAGTAGATATTGTTGGAGTATATGAAGTCTTTTTATTTTGAGATAGAATTTAGAGATGGGAAGGGAAATAGTGTTATTGATTCTTTTATAATGAAAAGTGAGACACTAGAAGTTCAAGAATGTATCTCTGAGTTGAAGGTGAATAATTTGATGTAAAAGATGCATGTTTTTGTTCAGGAGGGCCAGGAGCATGTGGCCCTTATATCTATATCAGTTGATTTGAAACATTTGAACCAAATTTGGGAGATGCAGTATGGGCATTATTAGTATTTGTTCTTGAGATAAATGCTTGAAGGTGTGGATTCACCTTCCTATGGGAAAATATATTAGGGAAATATCATTTATGTCTAGGGATGTGTTATTGTTCCTATGAGTATGTGGGATGAGATGATATGTGAATTCAATGCCTCAATGTGGGTGGTGAATTCGGGCTTAATGAACAACATTGATTATATTGGTAGCTAATAATAAAAAAAAGAGATAGCAGGGTTAATGGAACAAGGATACACATTTCAATAGGTGAAGATTAAGAATCCATGACCTGGTGGTTTACTACAACCATTTTCCATTTCCGAATGGAAATGGGACAAAATTTCCCTGTATATTATTGTATGTCTCCCACGGTTTCCTCTTATGAATAACACTATTTTGGTGATTCTGTATCGACTGATGAATGTAGCACATTTCATGCCTATAAAAGATAATTTTTCTATGGATCAATTGGTCAACTTTTACATTTGAAAATACTATGTCAACACGGGTTTTTCATGGAGTCCATTTTAAGGATATGACTTAAATTTACATTTAGTTTCTGGAAAGTCTTTCAGAAATAACATCGTACATAGGTTTTTTTGTATAGATTTCCACCCATTGATGGATTGGAATTCGAAAAATAGTGCATATATTTTTAAGGACATGCTATGAGAATGCATTGTTGACTTTGGTGGGTCTTGGTATAAAAACATGGTTCTCATTAATTTATCCTATAAAAATAGTTTTCTATAGTCCATTCAGATGGAACCATATGTGGCTTTTTATGGTAGTCAATACAAATCACCTCTATGGTGGATGGAGGGAGGTGAGTCAATGTTATTGCAACCGAGTCACCTAGATGATATATCAGAGATGGTCTAGCTAATTTGGTAACATATGGCTCTATATTAGAGTAACAAAAGGTCATATAATCAATGATTTTGACAACCCCATGAGTTTAATAGGTGATAATTTGTTCCTTTCGGTGTCTCCTAGATTGTGTCACAATAGGATTCAGAGGAAAGAAAAGTTGGTAGACTTGTTTATTGCACCTTTAGAGATTTTGGAGTGAATCGGGCTAGTGGAATACTGATTGGATCTTCCAAAGTGGTATAATGTTATGAATTATTTTCTTCATGTGTCCCGTATTCAGGGGTATCCCCCCGACACTTTTCTTGTGATTGATGTTGATGATATTGATTGAGAAAAAATTCATCTTATGAAGATAATATGGTATGTGTTGTTGATTACTGTGAGAATTTTTTTATGGAAGTACCATTTGAATAATATATTTATTCTGGAAACATGGTCATGTTTAGTAGGAAACATGAGATACAAAAGAAGATATGTAAGCTTAGTGTCCCTATATTTTTTCATAAAAATATTAGCTATGATTGGGAGTATAGTATGAGGATGAGCTATTTTAGGGTGGAGATATTGTATGATCACCACTTTTCTAGAGATGTCCTGTGCTCAATCTTAGGTACAATTTTACCCTTTTATATTATTGGGATTTTTTGGGTGATATTTCTAGTTAAACAAAAGAGTCTTTGATGTTTATTGAGGGGTTTTAGTTAGTGCAGAGTTGGTGTGTGGTTTTCTAAAACCATACATTCCAAAACATATGTAAGATTTAAGGTTGGAACACATTTTTTCAAACAATGAACCCTATTTTTAGTAATCATGGTACCACTAGAATAGGTGCCCGATTATGGAACGATGTTAGAAAAACCATGCACCACTGCCCAAGAAACAATGTACATGGTTGTTAATTCCCAAAAAATTGTTTCAAAAATCCCAGACCCCCTAGGTGTCAACCCCAATTCTACCCATCTCAACCTAAAAATTTTCATTCATTTTTACATTCTATTACATGGATTTACAGGTTCCTTAAACCCCATTCATTAAGAATATTAGACCTTGTTGATGGATCTAATCCTTATCTAGTA
Source organism: Viscum album (assembly GCA_963277665.1). NCBI lineage: Eukaryota > Viridiplantae > Streptophyta > Magnoliopsida > Santalales > Viscaceae > Viscum > Viscum album. The sequence continues at coordinate 1,188,868,794 of OY728122.1, forward strand.
TATACTCTCTTCATGTTTGGGTTTATCTCTCCCTGTTATCTCTATTCGAATGAAGATGTATATTTTATTCCCCATTGACATAGGTTTGAATTAGGGTTTTTTAAATGTTTATCCATTTTATATTTTTCCAGTATTTGGTTCAATATCTTTTAAAACATTGTGAATTCATTCATTCCATTTTAATTCAGTGATTTTCTTTTGGGGGAAAACTTTCAATAATATTTAGGTAGGTGTTATATTTATCAATTCCCAAACTATGTGTTTGTATTATATATATGTAATAGTGAAATTGGAATTTCCATATTTGGAAATCATATCATTAATTGTGTTAATTAATTGGATATTTGGTTAGAAGAATAAGGGAATTGATATAATGATGTAATTATGAATTTGGGTGATATCATGATTATGAAATTGGTAAATAATGGATTTTTGAATTTATTGATTAATGGATTATATTTTAAAATGTTGGAAAAGGATTAAAGCGTGAGTTTTTAATATTATCCCATGTTATTAAATTAATGAACCATGATTTTTTTGATAAATTGAAATGGTGCATTGTGTTTTTCATAATAGACAGGCAGATTAATATTGATTGATCATGATAAATTTGATATATGTAACATTCAATATTTATGTGAAAAATCTGTGTTAGACAAGGAATGATGATTAAAAATCCCTTATTTGATAACAACGAGTGTGGGACATGGACTAATGCTTCAAAATACCATATGTGATAACAGTGAGGTAGGGGACAATGATTGATGCTTCAAAATTCCGTGGAGTGCTAGACATGACATTGTACACCCAAAATTGTGGCATTGTACTATGGATTAAATTATATTTTATATGAATCAAAATTAAATGGATAATGGTATCCCATGTGATAATGAATTTAGATTCCCTATGTGATATGATTCAGACTATAGAAGAAGGAAAAGTGTATATTGATGGCTCTGGTGTCATCACGAACCGAGGTAATTTATGTGGATAATTAAAGAATAATGATATTTAATAAAAATTTACATTATCTTTATACATCATCATGAAATATTATACACTTGATATTGTTTTAGACATCATTTTTGGTGGCCTAATTATTTTTACTCACACCCTACTTGACAAGCCTAATCAATACTTGATATTCATTATTTTTTCATGAAAAGATAATTAAAAGATCCCTATGTTATATCTACGAGATGGGATGTAGAATGTATAAGCGAACATGATGTTAATTTGGGACCCTCATGGGGATTATTCTATGTGACATTATTTTTTATTTTTATTTAGAAACATGAAACATGTATGTAATGAAATATCTACTATTTTTTGTACATTTTTTTCTTTATTATTCAATCTTGTGATACTAGCATCATTATTATTGTGGTTGTTATCCTTTGGTTGATATTTGTTTATTCCAGTTATTGTACTGCATTGATAAAGAGTGTGTAGTCTCACCATGATATATATTTGAACATTTCTACTAGTCATCAACCTTTGGTTTAAGGGTTGGCATGCCTAAGGTCACATATTGAACTGGTTCTTGGCACCAGTATCTGGCACCCAGGATGGGATGTTACATCCATATTATGGATAATCACTAAATTGAAACCATTTTGAGTGTAGGTTTTAGAATAATGAATCACATGAATGTATTTTCAATGCATATCATGCAATGGATTTTATGTGAACATCTAAAAACACCCACTTTCACTAATATCCTATAATGAATTTATGATAAACAACACAACTATATTGAAATAAATCCAATCACTTTTAGATACAGTTCTCCCATAAAAATTTCTTCATTTTTAACATACACTTTGAAAAAATGTTATCATTTTCCAATGGCCTAAAATTGTGACCCTTTAAACCTTTTTAGTGTCAAAAATAACTATTAAATAATTGTTTTATAGATGTTTGACAAGAGAAACTTTTAGCAAAACATAGATTCTACTCATGATACTAAGGGGTCTCATGGGATCTATATATGAACATGTACACCATAATTTGTATCATATACGTCGTTTCTATACCTATTTAATCACTATTTCTATTATATTATTTAACTAATAGACATTTAATTTATACATATACTATAACACAATACATTTTTATTGGTTCATAGAAAAAGACACATTTTTGTTGAATACATCATATTCCATTCATCTATTGGATCAGGACATAATACGTCACATATCTATGTTTTTAGACACATCGTATGTTTAGAAAATAATAATATCCATGCATTTATTTAGTCTAATTCAATTGAGGTAAAGACGTATTTACTTTTCATATGAGTAAAAAAAATCCCATATTGGTTTTGAACTAACATAAATCATATTTAGCAACATACCCAACCATAAAATAATTGTCTATGTTGACATAATTACTTTCATAAGTTGGGCATCAAAGTTTTAATTTTCACAGTAAATTAATTTTTTATCATACGGTAAGAAGGATTGATATGAAGAGTACATCATAATGTATATTGGTGATTTTATTATTTTCCATGAGATATACATTTGCGGATCAATCCCTGTAAAAAATATTTACTTATTTCCCCATGAATCTAGAATTCATTAGTGTATGTTTCTATTGATTATAATCATGACATTTCATTATAAAATAAAATACATCTTGATGATCATCTACTATGGAAAACTTAATATCTCACATTGAGGGGATATTATCATTAATACATTTATGTTAGTCAAATTTCAGCATGGAAGAATAAATGATAATTGATGATCATGTTTATTATAATAACATGATACATTTAAAACCATTTGATCAATTTATAAACTATCATATACCTAGATATTTAATAATACCCAAGTGAATTTGTTGTGATAATAGAAACATAAATTTATTTTCAACATTCTCCTTACATGTTACCTAACTAATCTATAAATCTCCACTCTCAGTGATCATTGATATGATATATTATTTAAATAGTATGTGTGTGGTCTTTTTGTGTAATTGGGGTTCAATAGCCCAAGAAACATCCCCATTAATCTCATAATATTCTCAATTTTCTTCTTTTATGATAAGAACCAACCAATGTTTATAAATTAAATTTCTGATCTAAATATCTTTTTCATAGTATCTAATCTCCTGATGTGATTTTATTCTATTATAAATTCTTCTGAGGTTTCATTTTTTGATATTATCAAATTGATTGCACTTTCACTATGGGAAAAATTAATCCTGAATGAGATTTCAGGTCATCAATAATGGATTAGAAGCTCGTATTTGTATAACCCTTTAAAATAATGATTATCCTCTCCTCTAAACATGAAGAACATATCCTTAGTTGTTCTTAATTAATAATGTTTGTTAAAAAAATAATCATATTCACTCCCACTAGGATTTGATTGGTATATAAAATTAATTTCTAATGAATAATATATATCAAGTAGAGTACGAAATATGGAATACATGATAGATCAATTGTCCAGTGAATAAGGAATTATATCCATCTATTATATCTTCTTTGAAGATCCTGAATTATCGTAAGATGTGTTCCATTAAACAATGGTAAAGACACCATTATAGAGTTATTCATGAAAAACGTTTCAGAAATATACCTCTCTAATCTGATCTAATAATCAATATACTCTTTTCCAATTTATTTTTTTACATTTTTTTAATTTCATTGAACTTATTAAAAGTATCATTCTTTTCATTGATATGAAATAAAATAAAATACTGACTATAGTCATATTTGAAAGTAATGAAGTATATAAAACCACCATTTTTCATTGTACTCATTGGTCCACATACATCAATATGTATAAGAACCAACATACCACTATCCCTCTCATGTAATCTTCCAATAGTGTGAATTTTAATTTTTTTCCAATATAGAATATTCTCATGTATCAAATTATCTATAATCAAATATGAGAAAAATTCAATATCTATGGATTCATTGAACGTTTTCCTCTTTTATATGTCCAAGGAGACAATACCAAATGTTGGAGGGATTAGAATGAACAATAAACTTGTTATTTTCAATATTATAAATAGTATTATCTATATCAAGAATATACTAACAAATCATTACATTCCCAATCCCATAAATAATTTCATCCATATATATAGAACAAATCTTTTAAATAATTATGAATGAAAATATCATCTTTTCTACAAAAAATATATACATAAAATTCATGTTTATTACAAGAATGTGGTAATACATTTTCAATTCTAGGATCAATCCACTATATAATGTAAGATCTATATTGTAAACATATAATTTTAAAACTCTTACTTTATTTATGACAGGAAGATCTATATAACCCTTCATCAAATCCCGATTATCCCTGAGTTTTTATTTTCCAACAAAAATATTTGACCCCCACATGGAATATAATACCCATATATTAGAGTTTTTTAATGTGATATCAATAACATTATGATTTTCAAACAATTAATGTTTATTCTTGATAACACTTCTAAAACATACATACTAGTTATTAACTACTTTATAATTTATACCAATTAGTGATCTGAATATGAATATGATTAAGTATTCCTTAATTTATAGTAGGTCCATATTCGCAAGTGAATATCATGTATTATATAATTTAATTATGGACTTTCAAATAAATGTTATATAAATAAAAATGATGAAAACGAACATCATATACTTTTACTATGAAAAGATCCATATTTTATCATGTGATGAGTCAAATTTTGTGTTCCAATCACCGTATAATTATTTATATAAGGGAAAATACAACTTTTAATAGTTATGGTTCTTAGATAGTTGATCAAATAACCACTTATACAAATCCATTTTATGGATTCAATAATCTATATTCTTTTTTTATCTTCCCCAAGGGTATATTTTCCATGTGTTACCCAAAGGAAGCACAAAAAAGTAACCTATCAAGAAAAAATATAGTGTCACCATAATATATCAAAATCTAAAAAATGATATTCAAATGTTACCTATTAATTAAATTATTCACAATATATATTGTATGCAACATTTATTTGGTATAATATATCTAAATGAATGATCAAGTTATTGAAAAGTTCCACATTAAAAGGAGTGTTGCAATTAGTATTTTAGTGGTTTGAAGTATTACCAATGTAATATATATAATATTATTATAAAATCTATACCTATTACTTATTAAGTAAACATTATTTTCTAGTAATTTATTCCCTTTTCGGTATCAATTCTTCAAAAATAAATTAGTTTTGTAATCCTTATCCCAAACATAAAATTAATATATTTACACAACATTGATGTTTAACCCTTTACAGAAACCCAAATAAAATATTCACCCAATAATAAAAGCCATGTATAATCCCACATATCCAAATTTATTACATGAATATGGTATGTGAAATCTTTATGTAAATTCAATGAATTATATGAGATTGAGAAATTCAATATTATTATGCACAAAGTGACAGATAACTAAACCCATTCAAATTTCTAAGAAGGAATAATCCTCTAGGTCAGTAGGTTGTCCAACATCAAGTCTCTCTTCCTTGGGAGACTTTAATCTAGAGAAAAAATCAATTCAGGATACTTATATCAGTTAATATTCAAAAACAAAATTAAATAACTATTATCAATCAAATAATATCAATTATATAAAATGTTTATGGTTGATGAAATATAATTTTATGATAAGATACCAAGCATGATATGAAAGGAAATATCCTTGAGTAATTTTATCATAAAACTAGGAATACAAAATATTTATATATATTAGATTTTTTATTTCATGGAAATTTTGATTTAAATTAATTCTATATCGTTCCTTGTAACTTTTAGAAAAATGATAAATTGTTTCAATTTCTTTATTTCAATTATATGATCACCTTTAAAGAAACTATTTCATAAGATGAAACATGATGGATTTGTATATATTAATGATTATTTTTATTTGTTTTGATGATGAAATGTTCACTAATTCTATATAATTTCTTGAATAAAAATAATATGTCAAGAAAAATTATCGTTTATATTTATATTACAACAATTTAATGTAAGTGGTATGGTCTATATGGTTTCATTATACCTTTAAGAAGCTCTTAGATATCAAATACACCCATTATCCTTGCCCTTTGTATTAGATTCTCTATCATTCCATGGAGTAATTATTGTTTCCATGGGAATTTTATATTATTTATTAGGATAATTTATTCATAATGGATAGAGTATCAATTTTAGCTGTCCATCATGATCTTTTTCAAACAACATGTTGATGGTAATAATGGTTTAGATAATATATATTGTTCAGTATTCATGTTTTTATAACACCATTCATTAATAATTCTAGATGAATTTTAATAATTATACCTGGGTGATCTGTGATTTTTTTACCCTTGAATATTATTCTATGATTAGGTGTTAATCAAAACTCTATAAATCCAATAGTGGTTTCAGATCAAACCATGTTCATAGTTTATTAAATCTTGTTTGTGAAATGGACAATATATAAGAATTGATCACCACATCAAACAAAAAAAATAGCATGGCTTGACCATCACCACATGATGGATTTAGTTGATTTAGACCATATTATAAGAGTTAATAATGAAAAAATGACTTCTCTATATAGAAAATAGTGTGGTTTGGAAGCCAGCTAATGTTATGAATTAAGATTTAACACATGTAAACCATCCATAAATCTTTCACTAGGGTATGATTTTGATATTTTTATACAGGTGAATTGATTATTATATAATACTTTAGAAAGAACAATATTACATATCTCAAGATATGATGCCTCCAAAATGTGTTAATAACCTACACCACAATTTATCGCAAACTATAGTGATGTGGAAAAATAGTTTTTCTAAATTGTTCAATTTTGAATTGATTAAATAATTTATAACTGATGTCTAAATTATTATAAAATAAATTTTTTGGAAAATTTATTAGTTAATAACTTTATTATTAATTACATAATTTTAAAGTGTATATAATTAATTAATTAATGTTTTTAAAAATATAATATTGAATACTCTATTAAATATTAAATAATTATATTTGAGATATTTTTACATAAAATGAATGTTTTATTTATGATAAATGAAGGTGTATATTTTATAATCATAATAGATGGGTAACTTATAAAATGTATATCAATTCCATAAATGAGGCTAGAATATTAAATTAATTATATTTTAAATTATGAATTGTAAAAAAAAAATTAATTTTCCTAAATTTAATATTCCCCAATTTGAGATTCCATATAATTAAAATTATTTAGGTGTTGATAATTAATATTAATATAAATTAATTTTATTCATAATTATTTAATGTTGATAGGGTAAAAATAAATTTATAAATTTTTTATAATTATAATTTATCAATTATTTTTTTATAAATTGTCACCACATTAAAAAATAAATGAATTGATAATTTATTTAATGGTTATTCAAAGAGTTTTTCAAAGTTATAAATTATTTATATTATGAATGGTGTACACTCTATTTTATATGTTAAAATACTTTAGGTATAAATCCAATCATTACATACTAGGGATTACTCAATAGTGAATTTAGTTTTTAATCAACCATTAGCTCAAATTAAAATTAAATATATAATCTTGGATTTAGTTGTTTAACATAGATTATTCATGTTAGGTTTTACTATTTCTATTAATTTGAATATCACTTGAGTAAATTATACATGGTTAGAGGGACTTGGGATCAGACAACCTACCTACCTCTAGGCTTATTCCTTGTCTAAGCTGGTGAATGGGATTGGATATCTTCTTCTCTAGGTTTACTCGTGTGGATATTTTAAATATAATATAAAACTAAATTATACATGATTTTCTAAATTTAAATAAAAATAGGATGAATTTTGATATTTATGAATGTATTTAGATTTTATTTTTCATTGGGTATCATAAACATAGGGGTTGTGTAAATATTTACACATCAATAATATTATGATATATTCTTCTGCTAGAGTCAATTGGATTATAAACTAAATCACAACAAGTATAAATATATAAAATGAAATAATATGAGATAATATTTTGTGATTTAATATCCTTAAAATACTATGGTTAATATTCCTTCGAATGTAGCACTTATCAAGACCTCTATTATTCAACAAGGTATGTTATAAAAAAGTAGAGTGCCTATGGATTATCTTGTTTAAGGAAATCATTTGATATATGACACTGCATCATTCTTGGGAATGTTATACCATTGTCTAATATTTTTTAGTGTGGTATTATGTTTTCATTGGGTAAAACATATATGGAAACCCCTTTGGAAGGATGCCAAAGGAATAGAGTAGAGTATAACGATATGATAGATTAGCCAATGGGTTTTACTTCAATGATAAAAAAAAATATATGGTATGAATAGAAAGATTACCTACATAAAGAGAAATGTGGTGAGAGTTTCAAACACAAATATTTTATATCTATTTTATTTTAAGGAAACAAAAAGTATTTGATAATGTTATTTGCATGAAACCCTAAGTCTGAGTGAACATTAATATAGTATTCCATTATTAACTAGTAATTTCATTGGTAGGTATGAAAAGTAATAACCATATTGAAAAATAACAATAAATTATTAATATAATATAATTGTATTCATTAATTCCTAATAAATGTATACTCTATTTTCCTTAAATTCATTTTATTCATTAAAAATAAGTTTTCTCAAGAAAACTTTATTGTATTTTCAGAAAATATATTATTATTTACATATATAATTTTTTTAAAATATTTTCAAAAAATATATATAATTTTTGAAATAATTATATTAAAATTATCTGATTTTTTAATTTTTTGATTTATCTGGAAAGAGAATTCATTCAGTGAATAGAGAGAAAAATTCCAATTTTATAAACCATTATCCATTAAATTAATTTATTTATGAATTCTTAGTTTGTTTTTAATTAATATTAATTTCTTTAGTAATTTTTGCTTAAGGATAATAAAATTAATTTCATTACAATCCAAATTACATGAGGTTTTTTCTAAAAATATTTGTATAATAGAAAATTATTTTTTCTCGAAAACATTTTTTGACACATTTTTAGATTTAATTTTAAAATTGATTTTGGATATTTTTAGAAATTTAAATTTATAAAATAGACTCCATACTTTCAATAATCATCTAGGAAATGGTTAATGTGGCCAATTTCATTTTTCATCAACATTAATAGTAAAATTCATCAAAAATTTTACCATTGTTTATATTAAAACAGGTTTTCCAGGGGTTATAAAAAAGATATGGTATTGATTTCCAATTAAACATGTATAAATAATATTTTTGGGAAATATATTTACCTAATATTATCATACATTTAATTTAATGTCAATTTGGAATACTTTCTATTTAATAATACAATATTATATTTTAAAATTTCAAGAAATACCAAGTGCTTCATCTCCCCAACATAAAACATGACACTCACTCTTTACTTTCATTACACCACATTGATCCTTATAACTAGAATAAACAATGCCCAATTATCTTATATTCACCCCTAGATTCAATTTATAGGTTCTTTTCTTATTAAAATACCAATTTATGGTTCCTTAATAATGAATCTAAGTGATATCTATCATAGAATAGATGATTATCCTACCTGACCACCTCCTATTTAATTTTTCTTATACCTACTATAAATATTGGGAATTTGAAATTTATTTTTAAATTAATTATTATAAATTTACTTAACTATAATTATGATTATGTAACCACCATTATCCATCCTAATTTCCATCAAATTTGAGACAAAAGTATCAGTTTTGTGTATGTATATTATACCACCTCCACATAGATATATAATTCACTAACCATCACCATCATTCATGGATAACTAAAATGTTTTATTTAATATTTATATATGATATTTTTAATATAATTATGGTTATGTAACTATAAAATATTATATTTCTTTCTTTATATTATTTATAAAATGAAAATGGTGTTTAGGGATACATACGAACTAACATCTCAGGGAATGGTGTAATTTATTTTTCTATCGTTTCATTTTTTGGATTATAATTAAAATGTATATTAGAAATATAATTGATATTTATATTCTAGATAAAAATTATTTTATGGTGTAACCATGATAAAAGTCAAATGAAATGATCTTCCAAACAAAAACTCTCATAAAAACTATAACGCTCCGACCCCAGTTACCCAGATTCGGTGCATTATTTTAATAGATTGGCATGATTACATGGAATCATGTCTCGAAGGACCGATCAGTTTTATAGTCATGGAAAATATATTACTTACATTATGTTACATTACAAAATGAAAAAAAAAACAAAAACATTTTCCTCATTGACCACATTCATATCCCTTAGACTATCCCTCTAGGTCAGTCATAATATACATCCTCTCATCCTGGGAAAAATAATACATAGAAAGGGGTGAGCTCAGATGTTTAGTAAGGATAACCGTATAGCGGAAACATTCATAAATAAGAATAAACATTTGTTTCAAGGTATAAAACTAAAAAAAATTCTTTTAAACTGAAACTTCACCATAATATAGAAACGATAAATCAAATAATGCCATTTACTTATTCACATAGATATTCTACTAGTCTAATAATCACATGTAATATAAATAGATAATTTCATAATGATAGAATGTATAATGCCAGACATCATAAGCACATATTCAAGGCCACATACCAAGACTACAAATAATATTTTTTTCAAGGCCTTATACCAAGACACTAGTTTGTCTAATGAGACCTAATGATGCATCGAGGATCTAATGCAGGCTCCACCTATCACTTACTAAGTCCAATGCATTCATAATATGAAAATGTTGAAACATAACACAAAAATTCATATTAAAACTAGTATACAAAATGTTAATACATTAAACATTAACCATGAATGTTATAAAAATTAGACATCCACAGTCAAGCATATCATAACTCATTCAATACAATATGGAAGATTGTATTATAATAAATCAACCTTAATCAAGAACAATATATGGAAAAGGATGTTGACATAATTGAAAATGATCAGTAAAACTCTTTGAGAGAAATATACCTTTCTGTGAAATCAATTAAAAGTTACCAATTTGTAAAGTAAATAATTTAAAATATATTTTTGAATCAATGTGTCCCATACCACTTTGAATTTTTTTGGAGTAATTAACATTTCAAAATAACCATGTACATATAAATAAATCCTTAAAACCATTTTTGAAAACATGGACATTAATGAGAAATGTTTTGAAGAATAAATATTTAAAACACATAAAATCATGTTTTAGTTAAAGAGTAACTTAAAAATAATCCTTTTTAAAATTCATTTATGAAACATGTACATGGAAGATAAATATGTCTTAGTAAATACTTACATATAAAAAATCTTGGATAATAATGAGATTGAGAAATTAACCCTTACCTTGTACTTTTCCTTGGTCAAGGGTACGTTAACCTCCTATATAATAGTTAAATCATTGTTATTAAATTATACAAGAACTATATACATAAATATGATATCACATATAATCTTCTAATATTTCATTGTTAATAATATTTTAGTAGTATCATTCTTTGGGTGTTAACTGATTTTTTTTCCTTTATATGTTTTTTCACGTAAGTCATGTTTTTTATGGATAGAATGTATTTGATTCATATTCCAAATGATATTATGTTTTAAAATATTATTTTTAATAGTCAAATTAAAATTATTCTTCAATGGTAATGATTGAAAATGAATCTCATCACGTTCGTGGAGACGGTAATCTGTATGTTTGCACGAACACTACTTTAATTTCTTTTTTTATTTTAAAAGGAAAGAAACCCAAATGATACATCGGTAAATTATTATTCCATATAATATAATATTTTATATATGTTATGTTTTTTCATTAACACCATACTTTATATGTTACATGTATCGTATGAACGAGTTATATCACTTTGAAGGGGATGTAGTCCATACTTCCTCAAATGAAATTAATGTGTATATACAACATTAAAAGAATAGAGGTATGTTATAAAAGAGAATTATATAAGCTTATAGATAAAATAAATATCATATATATCCTATATAATTAAAGTTCTATCATAATGGACACCATAAGAGGTGGTAGTAGAAGATTGAAGAATCATCGTTTTGTGAGTCTAAAGTTCGTTGCCCACAGAAACATTATGTTCTAAACCCATTAGATGGAGGTTTTTATAAGTGTAGTTCAAAAACATATCATAAAAAACTTAGTATATTTAGTATATGTGTTTTGTTATAAAATAAAAGAATACAGAGAGTTTATGGGGCTGGATAAGTAAAATAAAAGAAAAGAACTTAAGAGGAGATGTTACTTTTAAATTGGGTAACTCCATTTGTTTTGAACCAAAATCCTTGATGTTCTTCATACCTAAGGTAAGGATTATAAGATTAATATATGGATGTAGGTAGCTTAATTGATAAGAGTGTTGATGATCCAAGGGGCTTGAGAGGTGTGAGAAAAGAGTTATAGGTGAGGGATTTTTATAAGGGGGAGGAGGGGCTCTTTAAGAATGTTTGAAAATATTATTTTATTATAAAATTATTTTCGGTTTATAAAGGTAAAAAACTCATTGAAGTATAATATAAGATGAATTTTGTTATAAATAAAATAATCTAAAAAGAATTAGACATGTTTTGGATATTGTTTTAATTTTTATAATCTCATTTATTTAAACCATTCTTTAATGAGGTAAACACTTCATCATTATTGTGTCATAAATATATTTATTTATTTGATTTCAAAAAAATTATAAAAAACTAACATTATGTAGGAAATATTTTTATATTTCCAATAAATATTTATAGTATAAAAGATAAATTATATAACCCCTTGTAAAAATTATTTTACAAAACGATATATGTTTATGTCATTCTTGTCTTTACTTTAAATTAATTAATATAAATTTTCATTATCACTCTCAAGTGGCTCCATGGGGTCTCCAAAAAGACCTAAGGATGAAAAGGGTCATAATTTTCCAACCAATAGGAATAGGAAACATGTTATGGTAATTTAATATTATTATTATAATATATTTGTTTACCTTATTTACCAGATTTACCTTTTAACCATGGTAAATAAAATTTTTACTCAAGTGAATCTTCATAATGTCTAAAAATAAAAGCTAATTATATAAAAAATTTGTACCTATTGATTCAAAATATGTAATCCATTTTTTCAAATTCAAAACACAGTAGTTGTAGAAATTAATTTAAAATTAATTCTCATTGTCAAAACCAAAAAGTGTGTTTTTATGAAGTAAAAACTATCAAAAGATTGACATGTGTTTATGTACAATTTAAACATGAAATTGCATCAAATGATATAAATTATATTAAATGATAAAAATATAATATAATGATACTTTAAAACCACTCAAATCAATAATTTAACACTATAAATTATTTTGATTAAAAAAATTGTTTTTAATTAAAGTTTAGTATTTTTCACTATTCATCAAAATATGAAAGTTTTTAGAAAAGTGGAAAAAATTTAACCTAAGATAATATTATTATTTTCAATCCAGAAATGAAGTCCAATTTGAATAATAAAATTTATTAAATTTCAAAAATTGGGTATTACTATTCATAATGGCTAGTTTGATTGGTTGTGGTGTGTTAGAACTAAAAGTTGTGTACAACGCAAGCTATTGTATTATTCAAAGAGAAGAATGTTGTGGAAGCTTGGGGTGTTACATTCTTCCCTCCTTCAAATAATTTCATCCTTGAAATTTATAAAATAATACAACATTAAAAGATTCGGGTGGTTCTTCATCTCATGTTCCCCGGGTTCCCACTTTTCCTCTTCCATCTTATGATTTCTCCATAGAACTTTCACCAGATGACTCATCTGGTTTCTCAACACTTGTTCTCTCATATAAAAACATCGAATAGGCTCTTCAAAATAAGATATATTGTAACCCCCCTGACCCTATTTACCCAGAGTCGGTGCATTATTACATTACATTGGCATGATCACAAGAAAGATAAATTCTCGAAAGACAGATTGGTTTAGTAGCCTTGGAAACACAAGATATATTCATAAAGTTTTACATTACATGACAAAGTGAAAAACTACTACAACAACATAGTCTCCATATTCCACACTCATATCCCAACATACTATCCATGCAGGTCATTCATAACTTACTTCTTCACATCATGGGAAAATTAAAACATAGAAAAGGGGTGAGCTCAAATGCCTAGTAAGGATAACAATATAGCGGAAACTTTCAAAAATAAGCATAAACATTTAAGGAAATGTATAACTAAAACAAAAGCCTTTTAAACTTGAACTTCAACATAGTATGGAAAAATTAAAATGAAATAATTCCATTTACTTATTCACATGGATATTCTACTAATCGAATAATCACATGCAATATCAATAACCACTTTCATAATGATGGAATGCATAATGCCAGACTATCATAACCACGTAGCCAAGGCCTCGTGCCAAGACTACAAATAAGATTTTGTCAAGGCATTGTGCCAAGACACTAGTTTGTCTCATGAGACCTACCGATTCATCGAGGAGCTATAGCGGGCTCCACCCGTCACATATTAAGTCCAATGCATTCCCATATGAAAAGGTTTAAACATAACATAAACATTCGTATTAAAACTAGCATACGAAATGTCAATACTTTCACCATAAACCATGAATGGTATAAAAATAACACATCCACAGTCAAAAATATCACAAAACCTTCAATACAACATAGAAGTTTTGTATCATAATAAATGAACTTCACATAAGCATAAAATCCAACAAAGGATGTTGACATAGATGAAATCAAAACTCTTTTTAGAGAAATATCTCTTTTTATTTTGAAATAAGTTAAGATCCATATAAATAAAACATTTTCTTTGAAAATATTCTTATAAGTTTGTAAGGGAAGCTTTGAAGATTTTATAACGGCATAAAATAGCCTCACCCGCCGTATAAGTTAAAAAAAACATTCTTACCTTAATTCTGTTGAAAAGGTTAAATAAGACCTTGTTTTGAAAACGACAGAAAGATTCCTTTATAAACCTCTTATAAAAGTCAAAAAGGGTATAAATTACTTTGAATAATATTCTAGTAAATAGTAAAAATGTTTTGAAATACATTTTTAGGAAACATGGATGTGGATGATAAAGAGATCCCAGTAGATTATTACGTATAAACAACCACAGATAATGAAGAGGTTGTGAAATAACCCTTACCATGTACTTTTCCTTGGTTGAGTTAGGTTAAACTCCTGTATAATGGTGAAATAATTGTTATTAAATTATACAAGAATCATATGCATTCATATGATATCATATATGATCTTTTAACATTGCTTTGTTAATAATATCTTAGTATTATCATTGTTTCGGGTGTTAACTTACTCGTTTTCTTTTATATGTTTTGTTACGTAAGCCATGTTTGTAATGGATAGGTTGTATATTATTCATATCCAGAATGATATAAAGTCCTTAAACATCATTTTTAAATCATAAAATGATAATTATACTTGAATGGATACGATGGAGAATGAATCTCATCGTGTTTGTGGAGACGGTAGTCCGTACGTACGCACAAGCGACAATATCATTATTTTGATATTAAAATAATATATAAGTTGATAGTATATCATATATATAGAATCATTATCATGTTATATTTATTATTTACATGAGTTACACATCATTATTATACCCATCCAAATAATAATATATTGAATAACAATTACACCACGACGTGGAGACGGTAAGCCGTACGTACGCACGTATGGTTACATGTTATTCAAAGGGTGGATAGAATACTGAATATGGTTGTACCATATTTATTATAACATCACAGTATATATATGATTCTGGAGTAATTATTTGAGAATGGTAACAACAAAGGAAGAAGAAGTGGAAGAAGAAAGGAACTTGGAAAGGGGTGGTGAAATCATTACCTCTTCTTCGGGTTCTTCCTTTTGATTTGATCAAAAGGGCTCCTTAGGTTGGCATTATGATCAAACTAAGGCCTCTATGTTGTAGCGAGGTAAGTTGTGAGAGTATTTGGGCATAGTTTTGCTGAACCAAAATGCTTTGAAGGTGTGAAGAAAAGAGAAGGAGAAGTGCCCTTTTATAAGAGGGGTGAGGGGCACCTTTGAAAAATCTAGAAATATTAGTTTATAATAAATTCATATTCGGTTTCTAATGGATCCAAAGTTGATTATTCAAAGGTTAAGGTGGGGATGGGTCTAAAAACACTCATACAATAGAATTTAGACAGGTTTGGGTACTTATATTAACCGTATCTTTAAGTATTAACTCTAAGTTAATTAGTTTCACTTTTACAATGTGTCTTTGTATTTTTATATTATATGGTTAATAAACTTACTATATACATCCAAGAGACCCCCAAATGGTCAATTAATGATGAAGATATCATGATATAAGTCTCTTGGCCGAAAATTAGATTTTTAGGAATTTAATATCAATTAATAATATAATATTTTGTTTAAAAACTCTTTTATGTCAATTTTGACACTATTCAATAATTGATTTTTGTGAAACTCATAAAAGAATGATTACATCGACAAAAGTTAATTAAATAAATCCTAACATTCATATTAGCCTATAAAATTATTTTAATTCAGTAAAAGTCTCAAATTATATTTATTTGGGAATTTATAATATCAATTATTTTAATTTTTCACAATTATGGTAATTACTGCATCATCATTATGTCATAAATAAAATAAATTATTTAAAGCCTAAAAATTATAAATAAATTATACTTATGTAGGAAATATTATTATCTTTCTAATTAATATTTATAGTCGAACATCAAACATAAATAACCCTATGTAAAAATTGTTTTTCTAAAAGATATACACTTATGTCATTTTTGTACTTATTTTAACTTAATTAACATAAAGTGTCCCTATCACCTAAAAGTGGCTCCATGGGGTCCACAAATCGACCCAAAGATTCCTATGGTCGAACATGTATCAAAAAATAAGGCTACGACACATTTTAGGGTAATTTAGTATTATTATAATATTATTTGTTAACCCTTATTTACCGGATTTACCCTTAACCATGGTAAATAAAATATTTACCGCAGTAATTATTCAAAATGTCTAAAAATAAAAGTTAACTATTTACACAATTTTAACATCCTGATTCCAAATATGGAATCAATTTTTCCAAATTCAAAACATATAATTGGCATATATTAATTTAAAATTAATTCCTGTTGTTAAAACAAAAAGCGTGTTTTAAGAGATAATAACTATCAAAAGATTGACACTTGTTTATGTCTGGTTTAATTGTAAAATTATGTCCAATGACCAACATTATATTAAATGGTAAAAATATATTCTAAATATACTTTAAAACCACTCAAATTCATAATTTATCACTATTAACTATTTTGATTAAAAAAGTAGTTTTTAATTAAAATTTATTAATTTTCACTATTCATAAAAATATTAAAGTTATCCGAAAAGTACCAAAATTTCACCTTAGGCTAAATTCAATGTTATGAATCCAAAAATAAAGTCCATTTTAAAAAATAAAATATATATAATTTCAAAAAGTAGGTATTACTATTCATAACGACTAGTTTGATTGGTTATGGTGTGTTAGAACTCGGTGTTGCGTACAACACACGCTATCACATTATTCAAAGAGAAGCGTACCGTAGAAGCTTGGGGTGTTACCTTCTCCCCTCCTTCAAATAATTTCGTCCTCTAAATTTCTATTATACTTATCACATGAAAAGACTCGGGTGGTTCTTCATCATAAGGTCCTTGGGATCCCAAGTTGCCTCTTCCATCTTATGGTTTCTCCACAAAACTTTTACCAGACGCGTCATCTGGTTTCTCAGTACTTGTTCTCATGTATCAAGAATCCTGACGGGCTCTTCTCAATAAGACAGATCAGGTTCCAGTTCTAATTCCTCGCAATTGAGTACATACGTTGGGTCAGGCATGTATTTTCTCAACAATGATACGTGGAACACATCGTGAACTTTGGAGAGACTTGGCGGCATTGCCAATCGGTAAGCTACAACCCCAATTCATTCTAGAATTTCAAAAGGTCCGATGTACCTGGGACTCAATTTACCTTTCTTACCAAAACGTATAACTCCCTTCCATGGAGATACCTTCAGGAAAACATGATCACCAACTTGAAATTCCAAATCCTTCCTTCGATTATCAGCATAGCTCTTCTGCCTACTTTGAGCTGCTTTGTTGTGACTTTGGATTACCTTCACCTTTTCCATCGTTTCCTCCACCAGTTCTGGGCCTACAAGTTTTCTTTCACCAACGTCATCCCAACAGGTTGGTGTACGACATCTCTTTACATATAACGCTTCATATGGTGCCATCTGAATACTCGAATGGAAGCTATTGTTATAGGAAAATTCTACCAGAGGTAAATATTGATCCCACATACCCTGAAAGTCAAGTGAGAAAGATCTCAACATATCTTCTAAGGTTTGAATAGTTCGTTTTGATTGTCCGTCTGTCTGAGGGTGGTAAGCAATGCTCAAATAAAGTTCAATATCCAGGGATTTCTGAAGACTCTTCCAGAATCTTGAAGTAAAATGGGGATCACGATCAGAAACAATCGATAGGGGTACTCCATGAAGTCTCACAACTTCATTAATATATAGTCTTGCTAGACGTTCCAGTGGTAGATCTTCTATTATAGCAAGAAAATGTGCTGACTTGGTAAGACGATCAACAATAACCCATATTTCATCGTTCCTTCTAGGAGTCTTTGGTAGCCCCATGACAAAGTCCATCGTAATATTGTCCCATTTCCACTCCGGTATGGGAAGAGGTTGCACGACTCCTCCAGGCTATTGCCTTCCAGCTTTCACTTGTTGACAAACCATAAATTTTGACACAAAATCAGCAATCTCTCTCTTCATGTTGTCCCACCAAAAATGTTCCTTCAAATCTCTATACATTTTGGTGCTCCCAGGGTGTATAGATAAATTGGAACTATGAGCATCATCCAGCAATTCCCTTTTTAGATTAGGTATATCGGGAACACAAAGTCTCTTCCCAAATTTCAAAATTCCATCTTCACACACAAAGTCTCTCAGTCTCCCATCATTCACAGCTTTAATCTTCTTTTGAAATTCTTCATCATCGGTCTGAGAACTCTTAATTCTTTCTAGTAAAGATGGTCTGGAAACCATTTGAAAAATAAATGATGTTTCGCCTTCCCTGGTTATTCCCATTTCCATCTTCACTAGATCCATGAAAATTGGATCCCTTTCAATTCTCATATTGTTCAAAACTCCATGGTCTTTTCTGCTCAAAGCATCTGCCACCTTGTTTGCATTCCCCGGGTGGTTGTGTATCGTACAATCATAATCCTTGATTAATTCAAGCCATCTCCTTTGCCTCATGTTGAGTTCTTTTTGTGAGAAAATATACTTCAAACTCTTGTGATCAGTATAAATCTCACATTTCTCACCATAGAGGTAGTGCCTCCATATCATCAAAGAAAACATCACAGCTTCTAACTCGAGATCATGAGTAGGATAGTTTTGCTCATGAATTTTCAACTGTCGTGATGTATAGGTAATAACTCTATCATTCTGCAGAAGGACACAACCAAGTCCTTTCTTCGATGCATCACTATAAATAACGAACCCATCATTCCCCGATGGTAGAGTCTATATAAGAGCATTGACTAATCTTCTCTTCAGTTCTTCGAAACATTCTTCACACTCTTTTTACCAAACAAATTTAACCCCTTTATGTGTGAGCTTCGTTAATGGGTTAGCCAATCGGGCAAAATTCTGGACAAATCATCGATAATAACCTGCCAAACCAATAAAACTATGTACCTCAGTTATACTCGTAGGTGCTGGCCATTATTGGATCACCTTGGTCTTAGAAGGATCAACAGAGATTCCATATTTAGAGACAATATGGCCAAGAAAAGAAATCTCATGAAGCCATAATTCACACTTTCTAAACTTCCCATATAATTCATGTCTTCTCAAAGTCTTCAAGATAATGCGCAAGTGATTTTCATGATCTTCGTAGCTTTTGGATCATACCAAGATATCATCAATAAATACCACCAAAAATTCATCGAGATACTCCTTGAAAACTCTATTCATCAAATCCATGAATACAAAGGGTGCATTAGTCAATCCAAAAGGCATTACAGTAAACTCGTAATGCCCGTACCTGGTTCGAAATGCTGTCTTCGAAATGTCTTCCTTCTTCACGCACAGCTGATGGTATCCAGATCGAAGGTCAATCTTTGAAAAGTATTGAGCTCCATGCAGTTGGTCAAATAAATCATCAATGGGAGGTAGGGGATACTTGTTCTTTATTCTTATATCATTGATCTCCCTATAGTCGATACATAACATCATAGATCCATCTTTCTTTTTAACAAAAATAACAGGTCTCCCCATGGAGAAACACTAGGGATAATATATCCTTTATTACTCAATTCCTCTAGTTATTTCTTTAGTTCGACTAATTCTACAGTGGCCATTCTATAAGGGGTCTTTGATATAGGCCTTGATCCTGGAATTAAATCAATGGAAAACTCAACTTCTCGTTCTGGAGGATGTCCAGGTAAATCATCCAAAAACACATCTACATATTCTTTCACAACAGGTACATCCTCTATTTGAACATTCCTTTCCTCACCCACAGTCATTTCATTCTATTCCTTCCCAATAATTGAATTTAGTTGAGCTACTGGGGGTGGATCTAGATAAGAATTAGGTGGTGACGATTCTGCTCTAAAGATAAGGTGTTCCTTATCATCATCATCAAGAATCATATCCTCTTTCTTCTTACAATAAATCTTCTCATCATAGTCCAAAATCCAGTCCATACTGAGGATTATATCAAACTCAATCATAGGTATGACGATGAGATCAGCAGATAAAGAACATTTATGTGCTCTAATGGGGACTGATTCACAAAACTTTGTTGCAATGATACTTCCCTTAGGAGTTTTAACTGACAACTCCCTTGTTAAATCAAATTGGAAATATCTAATTTTCTTAGCAAACTAGGAAGATATGAAACAATGCAATGATCCAGAATCAAATAATGCATTTTCTAAACTTGAGGAAACCATTAAATTACCTGCCACCACGTCTTTCGGAGCTTCTACCTCAGCAGTAGTGATAGCATAAGCTTGGCCTTGATCCGTTGGCCTTTTCTTAGGTAAGTTCTCCTGACGCTTAGGACAATCATTTGCATAATTCCCCATCTCCCTACAATTGTAGCACTGAACATTGGTAGCTTCCTTCTTCCCTTTGGAATCACGAGCTTGGTGGCCTTTTTCACCACATTTGTAACAGACGCCCATTCCATTCAAGCAAGTACCAGGGTGTTTCTTCCCACATTTACCACAGGATGGATATTCAACCTTTACTTTCTTCCCCTTATTTCCATTCACAGATTGATCAGCATGCCTCTTCTTCTCTTGCTTTTCTTTAAAGTCATAAGACTTAGAGAATTCCTTTTCTGTCTTGATAGCACATGAGACAATGTCTTCGTACGATGAAAAGGATTGTGATACTAATGCTCGACAGAGAAATGGTTTTAACCCATCAAAGAAATGATAAATCTTACTTCTTGGGTTACGTATATAATCTCCAGCATACCTTGCTAACCTTGTAAAGTTAGCCTCATACTTTGTGACATTCTCATCCTCCATTTGTCTCAGACTCAGAAATTGCCTTTCCATATCTGCTCGATGGTCACGAGGAATGTATTTTTCTAAAAATAGATCTTTGAACTCCCTCCATTCCATATTTGATACTTCATCATCTTCCTTCGTATTTTGAATCAATGACCATCGTTGATCAGCATATCCAGTGAGGCGATAAACTGTCATGATAACTTTTTCCCTTTCACTACTCCCCAATGCCTGAAATATTTTCTCTAGGGAAAATATCCATTGCTCAGTTACTAAGGGATTTGTACTCCCATTGAATGTTGGTGGTTGTTGCCTCATGAATCGATCTAACATTGATCCTCCACACTGTAGATCAGGGTGCTCCATACGGGTAAGTTTATTATTCATAACCCGAGTGAGTTGTCCCAATATGGTGATTAGCTGATCGGCACCAGTTGCATCACCAGCTCCACTATAATTATCTTGAGCAGGAGGGAAATACCTACATGGGGTTCGTGCATTGATACGGTTTCCATTTCTTCCACTAGGCGCCATTTCTAAACAATGACCTAAACTAGATCAGTTTATGAATCAAAATACATAATCCCATACTTATAAAACACTTAACATAAATTTAACTATTTATGGATATAATCCATAATCATAAAAATGTTTTCTTTGAGGAAATATATACTCATAAAACCTTCATAATTATTTGTAAAGAAAATGAGAGTTATCCTAATCATATCCCCTGGGAGTTTCGTAACCAAGAGTGCATCAAGTCCCGTTGTCGTGCACCAGTTCTCGTTCGAGTCTAGCTCAAAGCGGTGTTTTCAGGTTTTACCCCTAGGTACATCTGTGCCAGAGCCCCCTCTACCTGATCGTATCCAGAAAAAGATGTATTGCTCGGAAAACTCACAAAATCTCTACAATACCAAAATTCTAGGAAGTTCTTCTATACTAATCCTCAAAGTTCATCTTAGGTCTACGTTCTCTATTCAGAGTTTATCTAAATCTAGCTTCCAAGGTTTGTACTAAACTTCCTCTGATACCAACTGTAACTCCCCGACCCTAGTTACCCAGAGTCGGTGCATTATTACATTACAATGGCATGATCACAAGAAAGATCAAATCTCGAAAGACCGATTGGTTTAGTAGCCTTGGAAACACTAGATATATTCATAACGTTTTACATTACCTGACAAAGTGAAAAACTACTACAACAACATAGTCTCCATATTCCACACTCATATCCCCAC
The DNA here is from genome assembly GCA_963277665.1 of Viscum album. NCBI lineage: Eukaryota > Viridiplantae > Streptophyta > Magnoliopsida > Santalales > Viscaceae > Viscum > Viscum album. Next base: position 1,188,891,697 of record OY728122.1, read on the forward strand.
ATACTATCCCTGTAGGTCATTCATAACTTACTTCTTCACATCCTGGGAAAATTAAAACATAGAAAAGGGGTGAGCTCAAATGCCCAGAAAGGATAACAATATAGTGGAAACTTTCAAAAATAAGCATAAACATTTAACGCAATGTATAACTAAAACAAAAGCCTTTTAAACTTGAACTTCAACATAGTATGGAAAAAGTAAAATGAAATAATTCCATTTACTTATTCACATGGATATTCTACTAATCAAATAATCACATGCAATATCAATAACCACTTTCATAATGATGGAATGCATAACTCCAGACTATCATTACCACATAGGCAAGGCCTCGTGCCAAGAATAAAAATAAGATTTTGTCAAGGCCTTGTGCCAAGACACTAGTTTGTCTCATGAGACCTACCGATGCATCGAAGAGCTATAGCGGGCTCCACCCATCACATATTAAGTCCAATGAATTCCCATATGAAAAGGTTTAAACATAACATAAACATTCTAATTAAAACTAGAATACGAAATGTCAATACATTCACCATAAACCATGAATGGTATAAAAATAGCACATCCACAGTCAAAAATATCACAAAACCTTCAATACAACATAGAAGTTTTGTATCATAATAAATCAACTTCACATAAGCGTAAAATCCAACAAAGGATGTTGACAAAGATGAAATCAAAACTCTTTTTAGAGAAATATATCTTTTTATTTTGAAATAATTAAAGAGCCATATAAATAAAATATTTTCTTTGAAAATTTTCTTATAAGATTGTAAGTGAATCTTTGAAGATTTTATAATGGCAGAAAATAGCCTCACCCTCCATATAAGTTAAAAAAATCATTCTTACCTTAATTCTGTCAAAAAGGTTAAAAGGACCTTGTTTTGAAAACGACAGAAATATTCCTTTATAAACCTCTCATAAAAGTCAAAAAGTATATAAATGACTTTAACTCAAATTCTAGTAAATAGTAAAAATGTTTTGAAATAGATTTTTAAGAAACATGGATGTGGATGATAAAGAGATCCCAGTAGATTATTACGTATAAACAACCTCGGATAATGAAGAGATTTGAAATAACCCTTAACTTGTACTTTTTCTTGGTTGGGGTAGGTTAACCTCCTGTATAACGGTGAAATAATTGTTGTTAAATTATACAAGAATCATATTCATTCATATGATATCATATATGATCTTTTAACATTGCTTTGTTAATAATATCTTAGTATTATCATTGTTTCGGGTGTTAACTTACTCATTTTCATTTATATGTTTTGTTACATAATCCATGTTTGTAATGGATAGGTTGTATATTATTCATATCCAGAATGATATCAAGTCCTTAAAAATCATTTTTAAATCAGAAAATTATAATTATACTTGAATTGATACGATGGAGAATGAATCTCATCGCGTTCGTGGAGACGGTAGTCCGTACGTACGCACAAGCGACAATATCATTCTTTTGATATTAAAATAATATATAAGTTGATAGTATATCATATATACAGAATCATTATCATGTTATATTTATTATTTACATGAGTTACACATCATTATTATACCCATCCAAATAATAATATATTGAATAACAATTACACCACGACGTGGAGACGGTAAGCCGTACGTACGCACGTATGGTGACATGTTATTCAAAGGGTGGATAGAATAATGAATATGGTTGTACCATATTTATAATAACATCATAGTATATATATGATACTGGAGTTATTATTTGATAATGGTAACAACAAAGGAAGAAGAAGTGGAAGAAGGAAGGAACTTGGAAAAGTGTGGAGAAATCATTACATCTTCTTTGGGTTATTCCTTTTGATTTGATCAAAAGGGCTCCTTAGGTTGGATTTATGATCAAACTAAGGCCTCTAGGTTGTAGTGAGGGAAGTTGGGAGAGTATTGGGGCATAGTTTGGCCGAACCAAAAGGCTTTGAAGGTGTGAAGAAAAGAGAAGGAGGAGTTCCCTTTTATAAGAGGGGTGAGGGGCACCTTTGGAAAAGCTAGAAATATTAGTTTATAATAAATTAATATTAGGTTTATAATGGCTCAAAAGTTGATTATTCAAAGGTTAAGGTGGGGCTGGGTCGACAAACACTCAACCAATAGAATTTATATAGGTTTGGGTACTTATATTAACCTTATCTTTAAGTTTTAACTCTAAGTTAATTAGTTTCACTTTTACAATGTCTCTTTGTATTTTTATATTATATGGTTAATAAACTTACTATATACATCCAAGAGACCCCCAAGTGGTCCATTAATGATGAAAATATCATTATATAAGTCTCTTTGCCGATCCATAGATTTTTAGGAATATAATATCAATTAATAATATAATATTTGATTTAAAAACTCTTTTATGTCAATTTTGAAACTATTCAATAATTGATTTTTTGAAACTCATAACAGAATGATTACTTCAAAAAAAGTTAATTAAATCAATACTAACATGTCATATTAGCCTATAAAATTATTTTAATTCATTAAAAGTCTAAAATTATATTTATTTGGGAATTTATAATATCAATTATTTTAATTTTTCACAATTATGGTAATTTCTGCATCATCATTGTGTCATAAATAAATTAAATTATTTAAAGTCTAAAAATTATAAATAAAATATAATTATGTAGGAAATCATATTTTATTTCTAATGAATATTTATAGTCTAAAATCCAACATATATAACCCTATGTAAAATTTTTTTTTTCTAAAAGATATATACTTATGTCATTTTTGTACTTATTTTAACTTAATTAAAATAAAGTGTCCCTATCACCTACAAGTGGCTCCATGGGGTCCAACAATAGACCCAAATATTCCTATGGTCGAACATGTATCAACCAATAATTCTAGGACACGTTTTAGGGTAATTTAGTATTATTATAATATTATTGTTTAACCCTTATTTACCGGATTTACCCTTAACCATGGTAAATAAAATATTTACCGCAGTAATTATTCAAAATATCTAAAAATAAAAGTTACCTATTTACACAATTTGAACATCCTGATTTCAAATATGGAATCAATTTTTCCAAATTCAAAACATAGAAGTGGCAGAAATTAATTTAAAATTAATTCCTGTTGTTAAATCATAAAGCGTGTTTTTAAGAGATAATAACTATCAAAAGATTGACACTTGTTTAGGTCCGGTTTAATTGTAAAATTATGTACGATGACCAACATTATATTAAATGGTAAAAATATATTCTAATTATACTTTAAAACCACTCAAATTCATAATTTATCACTATTAACTATTTTGATTAAAAAAGTTGTTTTTAATTAAAATTTTGTAATTTTTACTGTTCATCAAAATATTAAAGTTATCTGAAAAGTACCAAAATTTCACCTTAGGATAAATTCGATGTTATGAATCCAAAAATGAAGTCCATTTTAAAAAATAAATTATATATAATTTCAAAAAGTAGGTATTACTATTCATAACGGCTAGTTTGATTGGTTATGGTGTGTTAGAACTCGGTGTTGCGTACAACACACACTATCACATTATTCAAAGAGAAGCGTACCGTAGAAGCTTGGGGTGTTACATATATTGGGTTCCAGTTCTATTTAATCATAGGTGAGTACATGTGTTGGGTCAGGAATGTACTTTCTCAACAGTGATATGTGGGACACATCAGGAACTTTGGAGAGACATGGCGGCATGGCTAAACGGTAATCTACAACTAAATTTTTTTCTAGAATTTAGAAAGGTCCAATGTACCTGGGACATAAGATTCATTTATTATTGAATCATATAACACACTTTCTTGGAGATACCTTCAAGAAAACATGATCCCTTACTTTAAATTCCAAATCTTTCCTTCAGTTGTCAGCATATCACTTTTTCCTACTTTGAGCATCTTTGATGTGGGTTTGGATAATCTTCACCTCTTCCATTGTTTCCTCAACATGTTCTATGCCTACGAGTTTTCTTTCACTAACATCTTCTCAACAAGTTGGTGTGAGACATCTCTTTCCATATAACGCTTCATAAGGTTCCAACTGAATACCTGAAGGGAAGCTATTGTATAGGAACATTCTACCAGAGGTAAATATTTATCCCACATACCTTTAAAGTAAAGTGAGAAAGATAACAACATGTCTTCAAATGTTTGTATAGTCTGTTCTGATTGTCCATCAGTTTGAGGTTGGTAGGCAGTGCTCAAACAAAGTTATGTATCCAAGGCCTTCTGAAAACATTTCCAGAATCTTGATGTAAAATGGGGATCACGATCAGAAACAATTGATAGGGGTACTCCATTAATCTTACCACTTCCTTAATATATTTTCTTTCCAAAAGTTCAAGTGGTAAATCTTCTCTTATAGAAACAAAATGAGTTGACTTGGTAAGATGATCAACAATAAACCATATTGCATCATTACTTCTAGGATTCATTGGTAGCCCCATGAAAAAGTCCATTGTAATATCATCTTATTTCCACTTAGGTATGGGAGGAGGTTGCATGACTCCTAAAATATGTTGTCTTCTAGAATTCACTTGTTGAAAAACCATAAATCTTGACATAAATTCAACAATCTCCCTCTTCATATTATACCACCAAAAATTTTCCTTCAAAAAATTCTTCACACTCTTTTTTCCAAACAAATTTAACCTCTTTATGTGTGATGTTGGTTAATGGGTTAGCCAATCGGGAAAAATTCAGGACAAAACTCCAATAATAACATGCTAACCCAATAAAACAACATACCTTAGTTATACTCGTCGATGCTGGCCATTCATGGAATGCTACTGTCTTTGAAGGATCAATAGAGATTCCATCCATAGATAAAATATTTCTAGGAAATGAACTCTCCTGATGCCAGAATTCACAATTTCTAAACTTCCCATATAATTCATTTCATTTAAGAGTTTTCAGAAAAGTGCGCAAGTGATTTTTATGATCTTAGTATATTTTTAAGTATATCAATATATCATCAATAAATACCACTAAAAATTGATCAAGATATTTCTTAAAAACACTATTCATTAGATCCATGAAGACCTAGGGTGAATTAGTCATCCCAGAAGGCATTACTGTAAACTCGTAATGCCCATAACTGGTTGGAAATACTATCATCAGAATGTCCTCCTTTATGCACAACTGATGGTATCCAAATCGAATGTCAATCTTTGAAAAATATTGAGGTCCATGAAGTTTGTCAAATAAATAATCAAGGTGAGGTAGGGGATACTTGTTCTTTATTGTTATATCATTGATCTCCCTGTAGTCAATGTACAACCTCATAGATACCTCTTTATTATTAAAAAAGGACAGGGGATCGCCATGGATAAACACTAAGGAGAATAAATACCTTATTTCTCAGTTCCTCTAGTTGTTTCTTTAGTTCCACTAATTCCAAAGTGGTCATTCTGTAATGGTTATTCTATATGGTCCTTGAACCAAGAATTAAGTTAATGGAAAACTAAATTTCTCATTCTGGAGGATGTCTAGGTAAATCCACTGGAAACAATTCAACATATTCTTGTACAATAGGTGCATCCTATATGTGAACATTCCATTACTCACCCATAGTTATTTCATTTTCTTTCTCCCCAAAGTATTGAATTTAGTAGAGCTACTGGGGGTGGATCTAGATAAAAATAAAATGGTGACATTTCTGCGCTAAAGATAGGGTACTGCTTATCATCATCAAAAATTGTAACCTCTTTCTTCTAAAAATAAATTTTTGCATCATGGTCTGAAATCCAATCCATGCTGAGGATTATTTCAAATTCAATCATGGGTATGACAATGTGATCAGCAGATAAAGAACATTTATATACTCTAATGGGAACTAATTCATAAAATATTGTTGCAATGATACTTCCCTTATGATTTTTACTGACAACTACCTTGTTATGTAAAATTGGAAATATCTAATTTTATTAGAAAACTGAAAATATAAAAAACAATTCAATGATCTTGAATAAAATACAGTGTCGGCTAAATTTGAGGGAACCATTAAATAACCTGCCTCCACATCATTCGTAGATTCAACCTCAGCAGTAGTGATCGCATAATATTGGCCTTGCTCCATTTTCCTTTTCTAAGGTAAGTCTCATTGTCACTTAGGACATTCATGTTCATAATCTTCCATCTCCCTGCAATTGTAACATTGAACATTGGTAGTTTCTTTCCTCCCTTTACAATCACTAGAATAATGTCCTTTCTGTCCATAATTGTAGCATACTCATTTTCCTTTTAGACAGTCACCAGGGTGCTTCCTTTCAAAATTATCACATGGTGGAAATTCAACTCTTCCCTTCTTCCCTATTTCCTTATTTCCTTTTCCAAAGTGTTCCACGAATCTCTTCTTCTCTTTCTTTTCTTTAAAGTCATAAGACTTAGAGAATTCCCTTTCTGTCTTGATAGCACATAAGATAATATCTTCATATGATGGGAAGGATTTTGAGACTAATTAGTGATAGAGAAATGGTTTTAACCCAAAAAATAATCGATCAATCTTACTCTTTGGGTTATGTATATAATATTCTACATGCCTTTATAACCTTGTAAAGGTATCCTCATGCTTTACGACATTCCCATCCTCCTTTTCCACAGACTCAAAAATTGCCTTTCAATATCCGCCTGATGGTCACGTTGAAAGTATTTTTCTAATAAAGAATACTTAAACTCCCTCAATTCCATACTTGATACCTCCTTATCCTCCTTTTTATTTTGAATCAATGACCACCCTTGATCAGCATCTCTAGTGAGGCGATAAACTGTCATGACATCTTTTTTCCATTTGGCTACATCCGAAAGCGTGAAATATTTTCTCTAAGGAACTAATCCATTACTCAGATAAAAATGGATTTGTAATCCCATTGAATGTTGGTGTTTTTTTCCTCATGAAGCGTTCTAACATTGATCCTCCACACTATGGATCAGGGTGCTCCATACGGGTAAGATTATTATTCATAACCTTTGTGAGTTGTCCCAGTATGGTGATAAGATGATCAGCACCAATTACATCACCAGATCCACTATAATTTTCTTGAGTAGGAGGGTAATATCTACATGGATTACATTCATTGATATGGTTCTCATTACTTCCACTATGAACCATTTCTAAGAAATGGCATACACTACATTAGTTTATAAATCGTAACACATAATTCTAAATTTGTAAAACACATAACATAAATGGAATAGTTTGTGGATATAATCCAAAATCATAAAAATATTTTATTTTAGGAGGTATATAATAAAAAATACTTCAGAATGGTTTGTAAATAAAATTTTAATTATCCTAAGAATATCCCATGGGAGTGTCGTAACCAAGAGTTCAACAAGGCTCGTTTTCCTATACCATTATACCCTGAGTCAAGCCCCAAACTCCTTGTCGGAGTTTTCACTCCTAGGTACATCAGTGCCAGAGCTACCTCTAACTGATCGTATCCAGAAAGGGATTTATTTCATGTAAAACTAACAAAATTTATACATTACCAAAATTCTAGGAAGTTCTTCTATACTAGTCCTCAAAGTCTATCTTAGGGTAATGTTTTCTAATCAGAGTGTTTCTAAATCTAGCTTCCAATGTTTGTACTATACTTCCCCTGATACCAACTGTAATGACCTGACCCTAGTTACCTAGAGTCGGTGCATTATTACATAACATTTTCATGACCACAATAGATCAAGTCTCAAAATAACGATTAGTTTTGTAGCCGTGGAAACAAGATACATACATAAGTTCAACATTTAAACTTGAAAAGAAATACAACACTTATTTATTCCATTAGAAACATCCAAGCCTCTTAGATTATTCCCGAAAGTCACTCATAAATAACTTCTTCATATCTTTGGAAAATGAAACATAAGAAAGGGGTGAGCTCAAATGCTTGGTAAGAGAACGAAATACATCAGAAGATAACATAAACATTAGGCATAGTGAATAATTGAAAACACATGCCTTTACAAATAATAAACATGAACAATTTTTGACAGGAATATGAGTTGAGTAAATAATTCTATAATAAAATATATTCATGGGTATTATACTAGCTGAATAACAACATGAACCATCAATATTATTTTCATAATGAGGGAACGTATAATGTAGGACATTCTGAAACATTTTTTCAAGGCCTTGGGCAAGATGTCTAAAAATGATTAAGGCCTCGGCCAAATCAATATATCAAATTGTGAAAGGCCTCGGACAATTCCACGTCTAATTGTATCATTAGACATATCAATACCCCAAGGAACTATATCAGGCTCCACCCGTAACATACTATGTCTAATACATTCCTCATATGAAAATTTTGAAACATAACATAAACATTCGTAATAAAACTAGCATACGAAATGTCAATACATTAACCATAAACCATGAATGGTATAAAAAACACATCCACAATCAAACATATCACAAAACCTTAAATACAATATGGATGATTTGTATCATAATAAATCTACTTCAAAAAAGTGTAAAATTTATCAAAGGAAGTTGACGTAGATGAAATCAAAACTTTTTGAGATAGATATCTCTTTCTATTTCGAAATCATTTAAAAGTCACATAATTATAAAAGAAAACATTTATTTTGGAAATTTTCTTATAAGAATTTAAGGGAAGATTCTACGGTGTTATAATAGTGGAAAATAGCCACACCCACCGTATAAGTTAAAAAAGACATTCTTGCCTCAATTTTGTCGAAAAGGTCATAAAGTACCTTGTTTGGAAAATGACAGAAAGATTCCTTTAAAAACATATAAGTTCAAATAAAGGTATAAATAACATTAACCCATAGTATAGTATATAGTAAAAATGTTTTGAAATACATTTTTAAGAAACACGGATGTGGATGGTAAAGTGGTCCCAATAGATACTTACATAAAAACAACTTCGGATAATAAAGAGATTGTGAAATTAACCCTTACCATGTACTTTTCATTGGACGAGGGTATTTTAACCTCCTATATAATAGATAAATAATTGTTTTTAAATTATAAAATTACTATATAAATAAATATGATATCATATATGATCTTCTAATATTGCTTTGTTAATAATATTTTAGTTGTATCATTTTTTCAGTTGTTAAGTGATTCGTTTTCCATTGTATATTTTGTTACATAAGTCATGTTTGTTATGAATAGGATGTATTTGATTCATATCCAGAATGATATTATATTCTTAAATATTATTTTTAATAATCAATTGAAATTTTATTCTTTAATGGTTATGATGGGGAATGAATCTCATCGCGTTCGTGGAGACAATAATCTGTACGTACGCACAAACGCTACTTCCATTTTATTTTTTTATTTTAAAAGTATAGAAAACCAAATGATACATAGGTATATTATTATTAAATTATAATATAATATTTTATATATGTTACATAAGGTCGTTAACACCATCCTTTATATATTCCCTGTATGGTATGAATGAGTCATATCACTTTGAGGGGGTGGTAGTCCGCACTTCCTCAAATGAAATTATAGTATATATATAACATGAAAAGAATAAAGGAGTATTGTAAGAGATAATTTAATAAGATTATATGTAAAATAAATATCAGAAATATCTTATATAATTATATTGACATCATAATTTCCACCATAAGAGGTGGTAGTATAAGATTGAACAATCATTGTTTTGTGAGGCCGTAGTTTGCCGTCCACAGAAACATTATGTTATATACCCATTAAATGGAGTTGTGTGTAAGTTTAGATCAAATAATTATCATAAAAACAAACTATTATATTAATTATACTGTCTTTGTTATAAAAGAAATGAATAAAAAGATTTTAGGGGTCAACGAAGTAAAATAAAAGAAAATAACTAAAGAGGAGATGTTACCTTTAAATCGGGTAACTCCCTTTGGATTGAACAAAAATCATCCTTGAAGTGCCTTATACCTAAGTTAAGGCTTATAAGTGGAATATAGGGATGTAGGGAGCTTAACCGGGAAAAGGTTAGATGATCTAACGGGCTTTAGAGGTGTGATAAATGGGTTATAGGTTAGGGCTTTTTATAAGGGGGAGGAGGGGCTGTTTCGAAATGTTTGAAAATATTATTTTATTATATAATGATTTTCGGTTTATAAAGGTCCCAAAATTATTAAATTTTAAGATAAGATTACAAATGTTATAAATAAAATCATCCAATAATAATTGGAAAGGTTTTGGAAATTTTTTTAATTTTTATAATCTCATTTATTTAAATCATTCTTTTTATGAGATAAACACTGCATCATTATTATGTCATAAATAATTTTATTTATTTTATTTCTAAAAATTATAAAAAAATACCATGATGTATGAAATAATTTTTTCTTTCAAATGAATATTTATAGTCAAAAACATAAATTTTATAACCCCTTGAAAAAATTATTTTACTAAAATATATATGTTTTTGTCATTTTTGTCTTTACTTTAAATTAATTAATATAAAGTGTCATTATCACTCATAAGTGGATCCATGGGGTCCCAAAATAGACCCAAGGATTTCCATGGTCATACATGTTTCAACCAATAGAAATAGGACAAATGTTAGTGTAATTTAATATTATAATAATAATATTTTTTTACCCTTATTTACCAGATTTACCCTTTAACCATGTTAAATAAAATATTTACAGAAGTTAATATTCATAATGTTTAAAAATAAAAGTTAACTATTTACATAATTTAAACCTTCTAATTATAGATATGGAATATATTTTTCCAAATACAAAACATAGAAGTTACAGAAATTAATTTAAAATTAATTCCCGTTGTCAAAACCAAAAAGTGGGGTTTTAAGAAATAAAAACTATCAAAAGATTGGCATGTGTTTATGTACAATTTAAATGTGAAATTATATCAAATGATGTATATTATATTAGATGATAAAAATATAATCAAATGATACATTAAAAACACTCAAATGTATAATTTAACTCTATAAATTAATTTGATTAAAAAAAATTAATTAAAATTTTGTATTTTTCACTATTCATCAAAATTTGAAAGTTATCAAAAAATAGACAAATATTTACCCTAAGATAATTTTGATATTAGAAATCTAAAAATGATTCCCGATTTTAAAAAGAAAATTTATAAAATTTTCAAAAGTGGGTATTACTATTCATAACGTCTAGTTTAATTGGTCGTGATGTGTTAGAACTCGAAGTTGTGTACAACGCAAGCTATTGTATTATTCAAAGAGAAGCGTACCGTGGAATGTTGGGGTGTTACAAAAACAAAAAAAAATTTAACAACCAAAAACTATGACTTTGAAACAAAATTATTAAGAAATGGATATTTTAATTCTATAAGTGGATCATATTCAATGTTATAAGTATATATTATTCTATTATTTAATTTTAATAAATATAAATTTATCATATTAGAGGTTATAGCTCTTATGGTGCTTGTGGAACAAAAGTTGTGATATTTATTTCATAATCACATTTTTTACAATGATTATTTATAATAAAGATTCTAAATATGAACTTTTATTTTATAATACTCAAGATTATAATAAATTTTCATCTCATATAGTTATTTCTAAATATTTGATTTTTTTCCTTTAATTTTCTTCTCATTATGTAATTAATGGAAAAAAAAATTCCTTTAATTTTCCCATCTTCGGTGGTATCACCCTGACCCTCTTCATGTGATCAATCTTGATGATGTTGAGATGGATAAAAATGCATCCTTTTAGGAGCATATAATACATGTTAAGGATTTTAGTGATAAATTGTTTATTGAAATACCATTCTTATATTCTGTTTATTATGGAAACATGGTCGTGTTCAGTAAGTAAAATGAGAGAGAGAAGCAGATATATAGGCTCAGTGACTTGATATTTTTACTCTAGAATCATAAAGATGATTGGGAGTATAGATCAAGGATGAGCGATTATAGGTTTGGGAGATTGTATGATCCACACCTTTCAATATATTCCCCATTCTTGTTTTTAGGTACTATTTTACCCTTTTACCGAAAAACATGATTGGTTTTTATATTGGGGATTATTATAGTGACACAAAATAATTATGGAAGTTCATTGAGGTGTGTTTGGTAGAGCACAATAGGCGCATGGTTTTCCAATATCGTGGTCCATACTACAGTTAACCATGCATTTCAAAACAGAGGGGAAATGAATGTTTGGAACACCGTTTTTCAAACTACGCACCCTCTTAGTGGTAACTGTGCTACAACTTGAATATGTACATGGTTACAACACATAGTTTGAAAAATAGTGCACCCCATCCCAAGAAACTATATATGTGGTTTTTAATTCCCTAAGAAAATATTTCAAAAATCCAAAACCCTCTAGTATCAACCCTAATATGACCCATCTCAGATCTAACATTTTCATTCAATTTTTTGGGATCCTACATGTATTTACAGGATCTTCTAACCTCATTCATGAAGAATCTATGACCCTGTTGATTTATATAAACCTTTTATGGAATTTAATCTCTTCTTATTTGGATTAATATCTATCTTTTCTCTCTTTTGTGAAGTAGATATATTTTTTATTACCCATTGGAGTTGTATTAGATCAAGTTTTTTTGGATGCTGATCAATTTAATCACGTTTCTATTATTTAGTTCAAGCTCTTACATGCCATTTTGAATTCAATTGTTCCATTTCAATTTGTTGAATTTATATTGGGAGGTAAACCATCAAAAATATTGTGGCAGGTGTTCCATTTATCAATTCAAAAAGTCTTGATTTTTATTATATGTATGTAATTGTGAAATTTTAATTTCCATGTTTGGAAATCACTTCTTGAATTGTGTTAATTAATTGGATAATTGGTTAATGGAATCAATGACTTCATGGAATGATGTGTTTAATAACTTGGGTTATATCATGATTATGTAATTGGTAAATAATGGGTTTTTGAATAGATTGAATAATAAATTATATTTCTAAATGTTGAAAAGGGATTAAAGGGAGAAATTTTCATATTATTACATGTGATTAAACTAATGAACCACGATTGTTTTGATAAATTTAAATAGTGCTTCAGGTTGTGCGTAATTTAAAAGAGGATTAATCTTGATTAATATTGATAAATTTGATATAAGTTATGTTTGTTATTCATGTTATAAATGTTTTTGGGACAAGTAATGAGGCTTCAAAATCCCATATGTGATAACTATGAGTGTGGGACATTTATTAATGATTAAAACTTCTATATGTGATAATAGTGAGGTGGGGGATATGGATTGATAGTTCAAAAGACTGAGGTGGGCTAAACATGAAGTTATACACCCAAAATAATGGAATTGTTATATGGTTTAATGTTTCTATTATATGAATTAAAATTAAATGGATAACGAAATCCAATGTTATAATTATTTTTTATTCCCTATTTGTTACGGTTCAGGCTCTTTCACAAGATAAATAAGGTAGGGATGGTTCTAGTGTCATCGTGAACTATAGTAATTTATGTGGGTAATTAAAAAATAGTGATATTTTATAATTATTTACATTGTCTTTATAAAATTTCATACACTACTATAGGGTGTATATTGTTTTATACATCATTGGTGTGGGCCTACTGAGTGGTTCTCAAACCCAACTCAGGGGTCCTTATCAGTACATGATAGACTTTATGTTTTCATGACAGGATAATGGAAGAGCCCATGTTATATGGATGGTTTGGGATTGATATTGTATGAGGGAATCAGACATGATACCAATACCTTCTTACGGAGTTTTCTTTCTGTTTTTATTTTAGGTTTTTATATAGACACATAACACATGTATGGTGTGACATATCTACTATTTTTGTTTGTGCATTGTATTCCTTATTTGGACACCTTTTTATAATGGTATTATTTCTATTTTGGTTATTATAATTTTTTTATTATTTATTTTTTCTACTATTTTGTTTCATTGATAGAGTGGGTATATTCTCACCATGATATATATTTGACCCTTTCTTTTTGTTAGCAGAATCTGGTATCTTGGTAGGAATTCATGATGTTACATATTAAACAATGGTTGGCCACCGGCATGTGGCACATAGGATGGGATGTTAAGTCCATATTAGATATGATCAATGAATTAAAACCCTTTGTGAGGGGTGGTTGTAGAATAATTCATCACAGGCATCTATTCTACATGAATATCTTTCATGGGATTTTATGTGAACTTCTAAAAATATCCCACTTTCAATAGTATCCCACAATGAATTTATGATAAACAACACAACTCTTTTAAAATCCATTAAAACACTTTTGGATATAGTTCATACAATGAAATCTCTTCATTTTAAACATACATTGTGTAAATTATGTTATCCTCGTCCAAGGACATAACATTGGGACCCTATGATACTTAGAACTGTTCAAAAAAACTATAAAAACCCTATTTTATAGATTTTTAAAAAAAATATTTTATCAAAACCTATAATATATTCATGCTATTAAGGTTTATCCAAGGATCTCCATTAAACATTATTGTATCTCTATATGAACATGTACACCATAATTTTTATCATATAGGTTATTTATATACCTATTTAATCAATATTTATATGATATTTACTAACCAATAGACATTGAACATTAAAATATACTATAATACAATTCATTTTTCTTAATTCATAGAAAAATACTAAATATTTTTATGAATACATCATATGTCATTAATATATTGGAAAAGAACATAAAACATCACCTATCCATGTTTTAGACACATAATTTTTGAATAAAATAAGAATATACATGCATTTATTTATTCTAATTCAATCGAGGTCAAGATGTATTTACTTTTCACATGAGTAATAAAATCACATATTCTTTTGATCTAAATTACAACATTTTCAGCAATATACCCAACCACCAACTAATTAGCTTTGTTGACAAAATTACTTTTATAAGTAGGGTACAAAATTCTATAATTTGAAAATAAAGGAATTGTTTCATAATTTGGTAAGATGGATTGATAATAATAGTAAACTGTAATGTATATTTATGATTTTATTATTTTCCATGAGATGTACATTAACATATCAATCCATGTTATAAATATCTACTTATTTCCCCATTAATATATAATTAATTAGTATAATTTTCTTGTGATTCTAATATTTTTATTTACTAATAAACTAAAATAATTAATGATGATAATCTACTAGGTAAAACTCAATATTTCACTTTGAGGGGATATTAAAATTCATCCATTTATGTTAATCAAATTTCAGCACACAAGAATAAATGATAATTGAAGATCACATTTATTATAATAGCATGACACATTTAAAATCATTTGATAAATCTATAAAGTATCATATACCCTGATATTTAAGAAGACCCATGTTATTTTATTTTGATAATAGTATAATTAAAAATCTTGGTAGAGCTAACTTCTTTTAAAAAATTCCACGTGTTTCATTTCCCTTCCCTATAAAAAACCGCCAACTATCCCTCTTCTTCACACCTCCCAAACCACTTGAGTTCATACAAGATCTTTCCAATACACATAAAACATCCATCCATTTCTCCTAGAATCCTTCTATTGGGAATAAATCAATCCAAGTAATCCTTTTGTCATAAACCAGAAGGAGTTACCTGATTAATGGGTAATGACTTCTCTAAAGCTCTTTCATTTATTTTATTTCTCCACCCCACCCCCACTCTCTTTATTAAATTATTATATAAAAACACATGTATATCCAATATATTAGGATTTTTTTATGATATGGTTTCTACCTAAACTTACACACACCTCTATCTAATGTGTAACAAACATTATGTTTATGTGTACAACAAACTACCACCTCACTAAACAATGATTATTCATTTTTTCCTTACCTCCCCTCATGGTTGAAATTGTAATGGAAACTATATTTATATATTTTATATATTATATTTATTATTTATTTAATCTTATATAATAATTTTAAAACACATATATTTATACATTCCATTTTTTGTAATTTTGATAATTTTATTTCAGAAAGTGTGGACTACTGCCTCCTCAAAGCGATGTGATTCATTCACACACTACATAGAATGTATTAAGGATGAGTGTAGTGGAATTATATGAAATATATGATAAAATGGTACTTTTATAATGATGATATATATATATATATTTTATTTACATACTTTCTTTCAATACGACTATTAAATGGAAACAACATTCATGTTGTCATATGACCTACCGTCTCCAGAAATGATGTATTCCATTTTATACTAATATATTATATTGATTATTATAAAACAAGAATACATAATATACATGATATATATATATATATAATTATTTACATTATGTAAATCATGATATAATTAGAAGTACCACATATATAACAAATTAAGGCATGTGCAATGAAGGAAGTAGATATTTCCTGAAGTGAATCCTTGACATATGAGTTTTAACAAGTGGGTAATTTAATGTCATAATAAAACCATATAATGTATTATATATAATAATATGGTTATATGATTGATATATAACAAAAATATATTCATTATATAGGATATTTTGATGAGTATGATGACAGTCAACACACAAGGTAATGGAATTTCATCTCACGTTTTATTTCCTTGAGATACATGCTTTATTCACCACCCATTACTTTTATGTGGTGTGAATAATGCCAATGGATGTATTCTATGATTATTATACTTACATGTAAAATTATTTACATATCTATTTGAATATATTTGTTTCATGGGTACTATGTTCCAAAATTTACCAAATCAGTAAAATTATTTTATCTCTATTTTCATTCATTGAGACAAATTCCATATTATGAACTAATATTTTTTCATGAGGTATATATAATAAATTTGAGACATAATATTTTTAATATATTAATTATAGTTATATTTTAAAGACCATTTAATTTTATTTTATTAATATGTCTGTATGGTTCAATGTTTCTTAGTGGTAAGAGTTTATTGGAAAAATATCATCACTTTTTTAGATTGTTTAGGATTATGCATCCTTCGATGAAATATTATGATCCATCATAAAAGAAAAATCATGAAGATTATTATTATTTGGTTATTTATGATATATTCATGTATTTCTACCAATGTTTGACTATTCGGTAATTAAGATGGTTAAGAAAGTGTTTTTAAGAAAGCCCAACTTTACCCTCTCTTCAGTCAGAAATCTATGTTCCCTCAAAACCATGCTTTAAAAAGGTGCTTCCAATAATATTATACTATTTTATAATAATTATAAGAAGTTATTCACCTTTTTTATCTTTTACTGATTTTTTTAATGTAATATTCTTATCACATTCTGTTCAATTATTTTTTATAAACTTTTTATTGTGAAAAAGAAATGTTCTTTTCCCCTTATATAGAATGTACAGATGTACCCACCACCATTTTTGCAAAGCAACCATATTATGTGTAAAAGGTTAATTTTTTCGGAAAAAAAATCAATCTAATATTCAATGAAATGGTTTTCAAAAAAAATTCAAAATATTTTCAATGTAATGGTTTTTTAAATGTTTTCAATATTATTTTATATGTGTTCAATGAAAAATATGGTAAAATTTTATTTATGATTATTTTATATGATTTCAAGGGAAATTTTTATCAAATTTATTTAAAGCCTTAATTATATGTTTTAAATTGATTTTTAATGAAAATGGTTTTCTAAAGGTTTTATGTTTTAAAAAAAACTTTTCAAAGAAGAATGGATGTTTTCATCAAGAAATTGTTTCAAGAGATATTTACAAGTTATTTTCTATATATGCTGACATTAATTTTTGTTACTCCTTCCTTTCTCAGATATGATTCAAGATTACATTCATATCATTTATTGAATAGTATATGTTTTGATGGAATGATGATCATGACAACAATTTATATTCCACAAGTTATATGATTTTGAAACCCACTTATTTTCATACTTTATTATTTGATGAAATGATTTTGAAACATTTATCTTTTCCAAAGGTTATAATTTGATGAAATGTTAATGATTCCAATTTAATTTCATAGGGTTTGATAGGGTATTTTTGAAACCCATATCTTTTTATGGGTCATAATATGATGAATGTTTAATTATCTTGTGCCACATGTATGAACAATTTTATTATGAGATGGGTGGGACCTATATCTCCCTCCCATGAATTGGGTAATTATGGATGACTAATAAGAATAAATGTTATGCCTGAACCAGATTACATGGTCACAATGTTATTCATGGACCTTGTATCTTCTCCATATGATTATGAATGAACCTTTTCAATTGTTCACAATTTTATTAGTGAACCTTGTTATGTGTTCATAATGTTATGTGTGAACATGATTACTTGTTTAGATTATTATGAATGATCCCGGAATCATGTCCATAAGTTTATGAGTGAACTTGATTACATGTTCAGATTATTTTGTGTAATCTTGATTACTTGTTCACAAAATTATGTATGGACATGGTTACATGTCCATAAGTCTATTAGAGGGACTTATTTAATTTCCTTAACATAATGAGTGAACATGTTTCAACATAAATATGGTAATGATGTTATACATTGAATTGTATTCCAAAATCCCATTACTTATTTATATGTTACTGTTACATGGATTATACTCTTTATTTTCTTATGATTCATGTCTTATGAACATTCAATATTTATTCCATGTCTCATAATTATGATCTTTGATATGTTGGGTATTATCTACAAATTTTATTATCACCATATCACACCCTTATGCTCATGTTATTCTTACACATTTCCCATATTTACCCTTATTGGGAATTTGAGATCACCCCTTTCTTATGATCCCTTTCCCTCGGATATTAAATAATTTTTTAGGTATATGTATTATATTTGAAGATATTTACTAGATATATTGATGATATTACACCAAGCTATAATATTGTTTTCTATGTTTCCAAATACACTAGACTATTATAGTCCACAGACATATACTTTTTAAATATACTGAATATTCATAAAAAAATGATATAATGTAAATGTATCTTAATCCTACATTTCTATAGCTAGTATCAAATGAATGGTTTAGTCAGAATCTTGAATCTAGGATGAGAAATCCATAGTGATAACCCTAAGGATATTTCTATGGATAATTCTAAGGAAAAGGAAAACTGTAAAAAAATTAATGTGAATTTTTTTAAAGGATAGAACTAGTGGTTTCTATGAAATACATCCCTATCTATAAACTATAATTATTTTTAGATCTATCACATATGTAACTAGGAGTTATAACCCTGAAAAATGTTTCAGCATAACTTAGGGTAATCTTGTACTTGAAAATTGTATTTGAGGCACACCTTTTTTTAAACTCATGGGGATATGCATTAGGAATTTATGAACAATTCATGAACCATCGAGCAGGATTTAAATAGAGGATGGATATAAATAACCTAGGATAAACATAATGTTTCATAGATCAAATAATTAATATCCCTAATTTACGAACCCTATAATAAGTTTTTCATGATTATCTGGTATCCCAATATGACAAATGTTTCTCACACTATGCTTTATGGTTTTAGTCAATAGAGATAAATATATGTAACATAGATAAAATTTATTATTTCAGATTTGGAATGTATGGGAGATATGAGAATTGATTTCCCAAGTAGAAATTTCATAAATTGATTCAAGAAGTGGATACAAGTATTGGTTATACTTATGAAGATAGTGAGACCAAAAATTACAAGTGAATGTTATGTGATGTTCTTCTAGTAGTGTTTGCTTTAAAAAATAGCATGATTAAATTAAGGTTGACTAAACTTAAAAATGATTCATATTTCATATTATAGGAAAGTGGTATTAAGGAATATGTTGATGAAGCCTCAGTAATAGTTTAAGAATAATGATAGATTATTGAATTATTTATGTTTTTGAATTGAAATATTATGTTATTTGTATCCTGAAATATATAATAATTTTCAATATAATTTTTCATTATGGATTGAAAAGGATAAGTTGACCAGTGATGAATATATAGAAATGTGATTTCATGGAAAGGTGATATTTTTATTAGGGGAAGGTAATTCATAATTAATTGTAAATGTTGATGTAATGATGTTTTGTTAAAGATATGATGGATAGGAATAATTAAATTTGATGGTACATATTACCCTGGAACAAATTATTAACAATGTATTCTATGACATCAAGGATAATGAGTATAACTTCTTGAATTTTATGTATATATCTTGTAATCATTGGAATAAAGAAACATGCATGTTTTCCAAAAGGATTTCTGGAAACAAAGGTTATTACCATGTTTCAAGGGAATATATGATGAGGGTATATAAATGTTTGTAATGTGACAACTAAGTGGTACATTTTGATATATGGGCTATCAAAGTAAAGGTAATTTCATGACATTATTTCCAAATCTCAGAATTTTCAATGATTTAAAGGGTTATAAGGTTAACCATTTATGGAAATTTTAAATTAAACATTATATAAATCTATTAAGATTAAACTATTGTCTCCCCATATATTGATTATGTATATTAGATACCCTATTCAAACTACTTTTTGTTGATAATAACTGATAATAAATGGGATGTCATATCATGGACCTCATGATCTCTTAGTACATAAAGAATAAAAAAGTCACATTATTTTATAGTGAAAGAGGTGAAGTGGATAAATGTATAATGAAGGTTGATGTTGTACAAAATTCTTACAAGTATATCATTTCATGAAAGTTAGTCAACATTAGGGAAAAGGATCTCGAAATAAAAAATGTTTTCCCAGAACCTTCGTTTATGATTAATTAGAAATACACTTAGGTTGCTATAGATTTATGGCCATGTGATTGTTAACTTTCCCATATCCTTTTTCTCTATAACTCTCCAATAGAACATGGTTGTAAGGTTTCTCTTTAATTCCCAAGTTTTAACTTCTCAAATATGCTATCCTATGTGGTAATCTTGTTACGAGTTACTTTAAGTAACTGTTATGGTTCTTAATTTCCCTTTTAGAGGAAGTTTCATCATTCATTTTTAAGATGTAGTTTTATATAAATGAATCTTTAAAGAAAACTTTGATAACCCATAAAAAATATTAAGGGAAAAAATTATTTTAATGGGGATAGAATGTAACATCCTGACATTTGGTGAAATATTTTTTTTAATTAATTTAATCATTTTTATATTTTTCATTTCATACCAAACTGAAAATACTTTATTTTATTTTAAATTACTATGTATGGATTGCATCATATGAAACAAAAAGTTAATAAATCACGTCATGCAACATAAATTTTAGATTTATCAACCTGGAACACTAAGGTTATCTTACATTACACGCAAGACTGACATTCCTTAATAGTTTATGTAACACATAGGACCAAGTGTTACCGAATAATAAATCATTATTAAAATATTATTTTTAATAGGATAAAAATTTCAATTAAATTTATGATTAAAGGATTAAAAATATTATAAATATATATAGTTTATTTCGTTTTTTCACTTAATAATTATAAAATAATATAGAAACCAAATGAATGTAAAGGGACTGATTTTATAAAAGACTTTTTTATGTGAAAAAAGATGATCGATGTTAATAAGCTAAATTAATTTCTAATAGTGGTCAGTATTAATTAATTTTATATGTTATAGATTAAGATAAATAATTTGTATAATCTATCAATATATTTGATAGATATAAGATAATAACAACCCCAATTTTATGCTTAATAAACTATATTTTTATAAAGGTAGATTTACCACATTTTAATGGAGAACACATATTAAATCTACTTTTGGGGACTTTTATATATTTAATATATCAAAATAAACTTCATATTGGATATAAAAACATAAAAATTAGGTAAGTATAATTTTTTGGTATATTTCTGTAAGGTCACATTTTTTAATGAGTAGTTAAAAATACAAAATTTTCATTCAAAAATGCATTTCCATCTAATTCATTTTTAAGGTTAAATTAAATTATAAATTGGATGAAATGTTTAATTAGATAATAATTTTAAAAAATAATCAATCTTAAGATGTTTTAATCTTTTCCACATTGAAATTGTTTAGAAAAGCATAAGTCTTTTGGATGTTTTTACATTAAAAACACACAATGTTATTCTGTCAGCATGAATATTTTTAATTTAGTTTCATCAACTTATGTGATTTGAATTTTTAAAAATTCATTATATATTTTGAATTAGAATAATTTATAATTTATAATATAGTCAATTTTGTTTTTGAACAAAAATATTAGTGAAAGTGATTAAAATTAATTACAACTATTAAGAGAAAGATTATATTAACAAAGTACTTAACCTTAATGTGAAGACCCAAAACAACCTATAAATTTATCCAACTCCAATTATTTGGCCATTGTTTGGAAATAATACATACATTATTTAGTATGGTTATTTTTTAATGAATTTTTTTAAAAACAGGAGCACACCTATCTTGATTTAAAAAATTCCATGTCTGAACTTTCCTTTCCCTATAAAAGGCCCCAAACTCACCCTCCTCTTCACACCTCAAAAACCACACAGGTTCGGCCAAGATATGACCAATACACTTCAAAAAATCCCTAATTTCTACCCATAATCCTCCCCTTTGGAAGATGGAAATCCAAGGAAGCCTTTTGGAACAACCCAAAAGGAGTTACCTGATTAAGAGGTAACGACTTCTCTCAAACTCCATTCATTTACTTTCTTTCTCCACCCCCTCAAATATTTTTATTACATGATTATATAAAAACCCTATTATCTTAAATATACTAGTATGTTTTTAGGCTACGTTTTATACCTACACTTAAACACACCTCCATCTAATGGGTAATGAATATATTGTTTATGTGTACGGTGAACTATCGCCTCACAAAATAATAATTGTTCATTTTTCCTTACCATCTATCATTGTAAAGATTGTGATGGAAAAACTATTTATATATGTTATATATTATATCTATTATTTATTTATTCTTCTTAAATATTTTTAGAATACTTATCTTTATAATTTTGATTTTCTGTAAATATGATAATTTCATTTGAGGAAGTGTGGACTACTGCCCCCTTAAAGCAATGTGATTCATTAAAAAATTAAATTAAATATATAAAAGGATGGGTTTAGTAAAATTATGTGATATATATGATATATATATGATAATTAAATAATGATATATATATATATATATATATATATTTCATTTATGTACTTTTTTCAATATGACTATTAAACAGAAACAACGTTCATTCGTACGTACGTTATACCGTCTCCATGAACGATGTATTCCATTTCATACATATATATATTATAGATTATTATAAAACATATATGATGAATATAAATGATATTTATATCATTATTTTTATTCTTTAAATCATTATATAAGTATAAAGTCAAAAAATATAACTAATTAAGACACATGCAAAGAACAAAGCTGATATTACCCGAAGTGAAACCTTAACTTAGGATTGATAACAAGACGGTCATATAAAGCCACAATAAAGTCATATTATGTATTATATAAAATAATATTTTTATTCTATAGATTTATAATAAAATTAAATTTAATATGTAGGTGGTTTTAATGATTATGATTTGAATCAAGACACAGGGTAAGGGAATTTCATCTCACTTTCTATTTTGGGAGATACATTTCTTATTCACCACCCATTCTATTTCTATGGTATGTATACTACCCATGGATGTATTATATGATTATTATACTTAAATATTTGGTTATTTAAATATCCATTTTATTATATTTATTTCTTGGGGACATTGTTTCAAATGTTACCAAATCTGTAAAATCATTTTGTCCCAATTTTCATTCTTTGAGACACACGTTATGAAATGAACCAATATTTTTCTATGTGGTGTATATACTACATTTGAAATTTTATTTCAGGAATATTGTTGTTCGGAGTGATTTACTCAAGAGGGGGGGTGAATTTAGTTCCAATTAAAATTTCTGTTAACAAATAATATTTCTTTTAAAATCCCCCAATTATAATACTATGTTTAACTGTAGTGAATTTGTATTATAGTAAAGGGTCAATTAGATTCTCAAGAGATTGATTAGTTCTCAGTTAATTCAATATGAAGATTAATTATCTTTTGAACCTAACCTAATTCTTTATAGTACATACAAACACTTGCTAGTTTGACTATCAAAGTGACTTTAAAATAGACTTGTATTTTAAAGTATATAGCAATGGAATATAAAATATGTAGTATAATTTATACTTAATCTAAGATGCACAAAAAATATAAAATAAGTGGTTCAGTCTCAAGACAAAACCTAATCCACTCCACTTGGTGATCACCTTCCACCAAGTAGTTTATATAAATAAAATCTGATCCACACCCTGGATCGGGGTAACGACAGTACATAGACTGTCCAAGACATGCAGGGGCCTCTTACATAGTTTTCATGGGTAAAAAAATAATAGCCAGGCCACACAGGGACCTCTTCCACAGTTATCATGGGTAAAAAAAAGTAAAGAGTTTGGTGTAAGGATTTTGAAATCCTTCAGTTCAGCACAAAAGTTAGTGCGTCTGTAAAATATACAAAGTACACACACTTCTCGAAATTAAAATAAAGAAATCACTGAGAGAGAGAGAGTAAATATGAGTTCATAATTCTATAGTGATTAGAATTGTAGCTCTAGACTTGTTGGATAACACAAAAATACTTCTGAGTACTTCTCTTGTTTTTCTATTGAAAAACAGAGTGTCGTGGTTCATCTTGTGTTCTTCACGAGTGAATATGTTCTCTGAATTTCAGTGTACTTCATGTGTTCCTTAGTAGTGTCAAATTGAATGCATGAGACAATTGCTTCTTTGAAGATCTTGCAATCTCTTCTTTGTGGTCGTGCTCAAGATTCGTGTTCTGTTTAGTACAATGCACTCGCGTGTTTTTCTTGTTGCGTGATGTATTGTGTATATCTTAATATTGGGAACTTTTCTCTTTATATTTGAATGTATGAGGTTTAGACAATAGGTTCCCTGTGTTTTGTGCCTCTTACCTCGTACTATGTCTACAAATAAACAATAAATATGTTATTTCATTAAAGACGTCAAATATGACCGTTAAAAATTTAAATAGAAATATGAAAAAATAGGTTAAGAAACGGTGTCACAATGTTTTATGTAAATGGTATCTTCTTCATAGTATCTCCTTCGTGGTGTCTCCATCATGGTGTCTCCTTCACGGTGTCTCATTCACGGTGTCTAAGTCACGATGTCTCCTTCACGATGTCTCCTTCACGGTGTCTGCATTACAATTTCTATCTTCTGGTGCCTTGCTCATAGTTTCTAGATTCACGGTGTCTTGATGATTTTGTTTGGTACATAGACAAACAGAGTTTATGGATTACGGTGTCTCCTCTTAGTGTCTTGCTTCACTGTGTCAGTATTACTGTGTCACGGTGTCTCATTGTCACTGTGTCTGAGACTTAGGCTTCATGGTGTATCCTTCACTATGTCTGGTTCCACAGTGTCTGTGTCTTGCTTAATGTGTCTGAATTACTGTGTCAAGCTTCACAGTGTTTTGTACATAGGAAAATAACTGTTTTTAGACTTAAATAGTAATATGCATTAAATGAATTGGGCTTAACCATTATAAAGTATGAGATAACTTGAAACATAAATACACATGATTGATAAGATTTGTGAGATTAGTGACCATTCACAAGATTTGTAAACATTAATGAGATTTGTAAACATTAATGAGATTTGTAAACATTAATGAGATTCGTAAACATTAATTAGATTTGTAAAAAATAATGATATTTGTGAACATTAATGAGATTTGTAAACATTAATGAGATTTGTGATCATTAAAACATTATTAATACATGAGGAGTCCAACAATCTCCCCCTTTTTGATAATCACAAATAATATATAGGTAAAGGGTAAATTAAATGCAACTACAGAGAAAAATAACATATGTAAACATATAATTCATATTTCTCAAAAATTAAAAAGAATAGAGGGTCAATAGTGCATATGTCATTAAAAGTGTTCAGAATACAACATACAATAGAAATATAAAAAATCAATGACATCTCCATCAAAAAAAGTAAGCAGCGGTCTTCTTCAGGGATTGGCCTTCTCTTTGCCTTTATCAGTAGCAGAAGAGGAAGCCATAGGGGCAGTTGCTGATGTAGAATAAGGCATAGAAGTGGTAGATATAGAAGTTAAATGGAGACCTTTGAAGAATTAGGGAGCCAAAGTAGGAGCAGTAGAAGATCTTGGCTGTTGTTGATTAAGAATGACAAGCCTGGTCTGACAAAGAGCTTGGCCAACAGACATGGTTGTTGAGGGTAAGGCAGCGGTGGAAGAAGGTAATCTAGGTCTAAGAGGACCAGCTGCTGGAGCAAAAATTTATGTTCTTTGAACATGAAGATATGGTCTCAAAAGTTTAATGAAGTCTGTAATAATCTATCCTCCATACTGCATGGCCTTTTCTAGTCATATTTGTTTTCCATGAACTTTTCCAACAATCTGGTAAACTCGGTTAGCTTCTGGACTTGGTTTTTAAAGGCGTGGGTAATAGGAGGAATTCTTATATTCTCTACAAGGTATTTTAAGTGATTGGTCATATCAGTCTTGGAGAAAATCTAGTTGAAATAGAAATCTACTTTATTAGAAATCTCCTTTTGGGAATCATTGGAAATCTTTGAGTGAATTTGAACTAGGTCAAGTACTCTACCACTGTTCTTAACAAATTCAGATAAAGGAGCCATATCAAAGCCACTGAAGTCATTTTGAATCTCTTCCATTACTATAGATCTGATCAAAGAACTATCCAAAGAATTAGTGGAGGTCTGAACAGAAGAATTAGAATATTTAACAGTAGTGGTCAATGATTTGAGCTGTTTCAGGACCTTTTGAAGATATCCAGTATATTCATCTGTGAGCTTATTAAGGTTCTCCACAATCTCTCTCATGTTTTGCAACATGTTTTTGTGCCTTTATCCAATCTTTTCATCAATGGATAAGAGGTATGGATGAATCTAGGACACAATATCTTTATAAATATAACAAACAATAGGTCCAGGAGAGGCAGGAGCATGATCTGATCTTGAATGTAGTTCTTTATGTAGGTTTTTAATAATGCTTTTCAAAGTTGCAACTTTAGTACTGAGAAAATTATTCTCAACTCTTACTTCTTGAATTTCATTGATCATCTTGGGTTCAATGTGCCAGATAATATTTTCTAAAAGCAGTGAGGCATCTTCCTGACCCATTTTGGTCACAAGATGAGGTTGAGAGGACATAAGTTTCTCAACTCCAGCTAAGATAGTGTCTCCAAAACTTTCAAATCATATTTACTAACAAAATATTGTTGTTTAGGTAAATGTGCAGGTGCAGGAAGTGGTATAGGTGCAGGCTCAGGTTGAGGTTCAGGTTGAGGTTTAGGTATAGGTTCAGGTTGGGGTTCAGGGTGTGAGACTGACTTCAATTGAAATAGAGAAGAATGATCAATCCCAGTGGTATTAACCTATTGAGATTCACTCACATCATAAAAGCTAGTGAATTTATACTGAGTGTCCACCAAATATTACTCATTTCATTGATATGCTTCATCTGACTCAGCTTCATCAGTATCATGATTTTGAGGTCCCTCCCCCTCAATAAGTGCTTCCTTTTCAGGACCTTGAGGCTCATGTACTTGTTCTAAATCCACTGGTTCATCTCTAATTTCCTCAGCCATTTCCTACCTAGCCAATCTAAAGGCTATCTCCATACTCTCTTCACCTGAGGGTATTATCTCAGAGATATATTTTTCCACAGGAAGGTCTTCCATATTAGCTTCTAGGATAGCATGGATTTCTTTTTGAGTTTCTTCTTGCACAGTAGGGAGTTCACTTACTACATCCTCTTCCATGGCTTGCAGCTCAGATTCTGGGACAACTAATTCTCTTACAGCCTTAGATTATATTTCCAGATTGATATCAACTCTATGGATAGGAGGTTCTTCTTCAAGAACAATAGGAATAATAACAGGCCTTTCTTCCTCAACAACAATTTCTTCCCTCTGAGGTACTTCAGCTTCTTCTTCCTCTTCATCTAAATACTCAGCAACTTCATCTGGTTCCAAACCAAGATCAGTAATGTCCTTTTTCCTTGTTGGATAATCCACAGGATTAAACTACTCATAAAGCTTATCATTATCTTCAACCCATTCCTTCTTACAGGGGTTCTAGTTTATTTTCATCCTCTTAATGGTAGGTTTAGATATATAATATTAATAGTCTATAATTAATTTTTCATTGGGTCCAACTACTCCTTTGGAGACAAGCATGGTCAAAATCAGCCTAGAGTAGAACAAAGATGTGGATTTGGATGTGATCTTGATCAATTCACACAAATGGTGAATGATATACTTGCACAAATTGATTTTGTATCCATTCTTCATAAGATGAATCAGGAACACATCTTGGTACATCATGACGGAAAAGTCACCTTTCCTTGGTCAAATCATATTTTGAACAAATTTAAACAACAGCCTTGTATCACCATCATGTTTAGAAGCTATGGACCTTCAATTGGGGCCATTTACATTTAGGTTTTCTAGTGCATTTTCCAGGTCAAAAAAATCAGTTGTTGGAGGGGGATCTCTCTGATAATTATCACAGATCCCTTCTTGAGGAATCCTAAGGCTTGCATCCCATAACCTCAATGAGAAAGAGCACATTTGGCCATTAATCCAGCTTCTCACAACAAAACATTCACCAGCATCAAATGAAAATTGTACATACTGATAGAACTGAGCTACCAACCATGGGTAAATGAGTCTATCCTTCCTTGAGAACCTTTCGATCCAGCATTGTTCTCTTAAAACATTTAAAAACAGATATTTTCTAGACAACAGCCACTAAGGGAAAATTTCCTTTTCAGTTAAAAATTTACGGTTTACCAGGTTTGGATTCAAGGGTCCTTCGGGCGCCAGCTTCGGTGCTATCTTCTTTTTCTTCGAGATGTGCTTCTCAGGTGTCGATGAAGATGGATGCTTCATCATTGGCATTCACCGAAGGTCGAGAGAGAGAGGGTTGCAAGGTTGAAAGGGTTTGGAAAGAGTTAGTAGGAGAGAGTTCAAGTGAAGCATAGAGTGGAACCCTTTTGTTTTATCATTTGGGAATGTCATACGTCACAAAAACAAAAACGCAAGAAAGTAAATGAGGTGAAAATAAAAATTACCGCGATAAGGGTTAAAAGAAAAGAATAAATAATTTTCACGGTAAGATTGTGAATAGTCGTTACGGTGCGATGGTAAATGGTTGTCATGGTGAGACAGTCAGTGGTCATCATGGTGAGACAGAGAATGGTCGATTCTATCACGGTGAGACAGTAAGCAAACTGTTCGGTCACGGTGAGAAATTAAATAATAGACCGTGAATAGAAAGTGCTAATGGTGAGGCTGTAAATATGAGAGACATTAACCAAGAAACCGTGAACATGAAACAATAGAGTAAAATATAGTAAAATATTGAACAGTATGATAAGTAATATATCTATTTTTGATTTATCATGCCATGATCAGGTATGATGTAATCTAATCTCTCAGAATTTAATGGTTTAGTGAATATATCAACAAGTTGATATTCAATACCAATGAATTCCAAGGAAATATCACCTTTTTGATAATGATCCCTCAAAAAGTGAAGTCCTACATCAATATGTTTTGTCCTATAATGTGAAACATAATTTTTTGAAATTTTAATAGCACTTGTGTTGTCACAATTTATTGGTACATGTCTGAATTGATATCCATAATCTAGTAAAGTGTGCTTCATCCACAAAATTTTTGCACAACAACTGCCAAAAACTATGTATTCAGCTTCTGTAGTAGATAATGCAACCGAATTTTGTTTCTTACTACACCATGATACTAGTGACTTGCATAAAAAGTGACATGTTCTAGAGGTGCTTTTTCCATCTAACATACAGCCTCCGAAGTCAGCATTAGAATAACTAACTAGTTCAAATGATTGTCCTTTTGGATAGAACAGTCCTAAATTGGGTGTATGCTTTAGGTATTTGAAAATTCTCTTGACATCATTTAAATGAGATTCTCTAGGATTTTCTTGAAAACGATCACACATACACACACTAAACATAATGTTAGGATGGCTAGCAGTTAAGTAGAGTAGACTTCCAATAATTCCTCTATAATTGGTTTGATCAACAAATTTTCCATCTTCATCAAGATCCAGCTTACAGGTGGTACTCATGGGAGTGTCACTACTTTTAGTGTTATCCAATCGAAAACGTTTTAGAAGATCTCTAGTATACTTACTTTGATTCAAAACAATTCCATCATTATTTTTTAATATTTGAAATCCAAGAAAGAATTTTAGTTCACACATTAAACTCATTTCAAATTCGTTTTACATCATTTTAGAAAAATCAATACACAACGAATTTTTTTAAGATCCAAAAATAATATCAACTACATAGATTTGAACAACTAAAACATCATTAGAAATTCTTTTTATAAACAGAGTAGGATCATTTATTCCTTTTGTAAAACCATTGGAAAAAAGAAAAGTACTTAATCTATCATACCAAGCTCTTGGAGCTTG
This sequence comes from Viscum album, assembly GCA_963277665.1. Lineage (NCBI taxonomy): Eukaryota > Viridiplantae > Streptophyta > Magnoliopsida > Santalales > Viscaceae > Viscum > Viscum album. The sequence goes on from OY728122.1 coordinate 1,188,922,204, forward strand.
ATATAAACCATATAAAGCTTTTGAAAGTTTGAAATTATGATTTTGAAAATGAGGGTTTGTAAATCCAGGGGGCTGTTCAACAAAAACATCCTCAGCTATATACCCATTTAAGAATGCACTCTTACCATCCATTTGATATTGTTTGAAATTCAGATGTGCAGTATAAGCAAGTAGAATTCTAATGGCTTCAATTCTGTCTACTAGAGAAAAAGCCTCCTCAAATTCTATTCCTTATTCTTGACTATAGCCTTGTGCAACTAATCTAGCCTTATTCCTAACTATATTTCTAGCTTCTTCTACATTATTTCTAAACACCCATTTAGTGCCTATGACAAAAGTGTCCTTGGGTCTTTCAACAAGTTTCCAAACTTTGTTTCTTTCAAACTGATTCAGTTTTTCTTGTATACAAATTACCCAAAATTCATCATAGATAGAATCATCAATGTTTTTAGGTTCACGATATGACAAAAAGGATTGATGGTCAACCTGATTTCTAAGAGAAGCTATAATATGTGTCCCTATATCAAGATTACCAACAACAGTATCTAAAGGATGATTCTTTAGAATCCTAGTTGATCTAGTAAAGGTAGGACTAGAAAGTTCAGGTTCCTCTATAGGTTCGGGTTCAACAGAATCGGGTTCTGGAAAGTTTCTAGAACTGGATGTCTTTACAACAGGTTCATTGATTTTATCATTAAGGCCCATAATGGAAAAATATTCTTCATGATTTTCAAGAGATGAGTTATGTTCATGTGTATCAGTTTCATCAAATTTTATGTGAACAGATTCTTTCACACACTTGGTTCTTTTATTGAAAACTCTATAGGCTTTTCTAGTTATAGAATATCCTAAAAATAATGCTTCATCACTCTTGGATGAAAATTTTTCTAGATTGTCTTTTGTATTGACAATAAAGTCTTTGTAAACAAATACTCTGAAGTAACTAACTTTAGGTCTTTTATTATTCAAAAATTCATAAGGGGTCTTCTTGATAACAGGTCTAATCAAGACACTATTTATAATATAACAAGTTGTATTTATAGATTCATCCCAAAAATAAATTGTTAGGTTATACTAATTAAGCATAGTTCTTAGAATTTCTTGAAGGGTTATATTTATTCTTTCTACTACACCATTCTGTTGAGGTATCCTAGGGGCAGAGAAATTGTGATTATAACCATTTTTTGAGCAGTAATATTCAAACACAGGATTTTCAAACTCACAGTCATGATCACTTCTCAATGTCTTAATATTAAGTCCACTAAGGTTCTCTACAGACTTGGAGTATTTAATAAATTAAGAACAAGATTCACTTTTTTGAGCTAAAATTTATACCCAAGTATATCTAGAAAAGTCATCAACTAATACATAGACATAGTGCTTTCCATTTAAGCTAGAAAATCTAGATGGTCCAAAAAAATTCATGTGAACCAACTCGAGAGGTAGAGAAGTAGAAACTTCTTTATTTGGTTTGAAAGAGATTTTGTGTTGTTTTCCCTTTTGACAAGGATTACAAAATTTTTCATTTGGAAACTCATGTTTGGGTAAGTCTAACTAGTCATTTTCTAGTTATCTTTCTGAGGGAGTGAACATTATAGTGTCTTGGTCTCCTATTCTAAATCTAAGATTCTTTATGAAAATCATTTGAACAAGTAATATTTAGTTTAGCTAAAGAATTCAAATCAACTACAGAAACAGTTTCATTTCTTAAAGCAGAAAATACTAAAGTACTTTTACAATTAAAAACCTTACATGAAATTTTTTCAAAATTCACATTAAATCCATCATCCCATAACTGAAAAATACTTAACAATTTGTATTTTAATCCATCAATAAATAATAATTTGGAAAATAAAACTGAACCAGTGTTACCAATCTCGCCTAGGCCGATGATCTTTCCTTTAGAATTATCACCAAAGGGGACAGAGCGTCCATCAACTTTGATTAAGATTTTGAAGCATGAGAAGTCTCCTGTTATGTTTCTTGAACATCCACTATCCAAGTACCATGTCTTTATATAGGAACTCTTTAATCAATTTTCCTTCAAAATAGTTTTAAATGGAAAATGATTTTGGTACCCAGATTTTCTTGGGTCCAGATAGGTTAGCAATAAAAGATTTAGGTACCCAGATTTGTCTTATGGGTCTCATATGTAACACCCCATGCTTCCACGGTATGTTTCCCTTCGAACAATGCAATGGCGTGCATTGTACGAAACTTCGAGATTTTAACACACCACAACCAATCAAACTAGCCGTTATGAATAGTAATACCTACTTTTTGAAATTTTATAAATTCTATATCTCAAAATGGACTTCATTTTTTGATTGAGAATATCGAAATTAGCCTAGGGTGAATGTTTGGTACTTTTCGGATAAATTTCATATTTTGATGAATAGTGAAAATTACTAAATTTTAATTAAAAACAACTTTTTTAATCAAAATAATTAATAGTGATAAATTATGAATTTGAGTGGTTTTAAACTATATTTAGAATATATTTTTACCATGTAATACAATGTGGGTCATTTAACATAATTTGACATTTAAACCAGACATAAACAAGTGCCAATCTTTTGATAGTTATTATCTCTTAAAAACATGATTTTTGTTTTAACAACGGGAAATAATTTTAAATTAATTTCTGCCACTTCTGTGTTTTGAATTTGGAAAAATGGATTCCATATTTGGAATCAGGATGTTTAAATTGTGTAAATAGGTAACTTTTATTTTTAGACATTTTGAATAATTACTGCGGTAAATATTTTATTTACCATGGTTAAGGGTAAATCCGGTAAATAAAGGTTAACAAAATAATATTATAATAATACTAAATTATCCTAAAACGTGTCCTAGCCTTATTTGTTGATACATGTTCGACCATAGGCATCTTTGGGTCTATTTGGGGACCCCATGGAGCCACTTGTAGGTGATAGGGACACTTTATTTTAATTAAGTGAAAATGAATACAAAAATGACACAAGCATATATCTTTTAGAAAACCAATTTTTACATAGGGTTATGTATGTTTTATTTTCGACTATAAATATTCATTAGAAAGATAAAAAGAGTTCCTACATAATGATATTTTATTTATAATTTTTAGAGATTACATAATTTAATTTATTTATGACACAATGGTGATGCAGTAATTACCATAATATTGAAAAATTATAATAATTGATATTATAAATACCCAAATAAATATAATTTGAGACTTTTATTGAATTAAACTAATTTTATAGGTTAATATGACATATTAGTATTTAATTAATTAACTTTTTTCGAAGTAATCGTTCTGTTATGTGTTTCAAAAAAATTGACTATTAAATAGTGTCAAAATTGACATAAAACAGTTTTTAAAAAACGTATTATATTATTAATTGATATTAAATTCCTAAAAATCTAAGGTTAGGAAAAGAGACTTATATCATGATATTTATATCATTAATGGACCACTTGGGGGTCTCTTGGATCTATATAGTAAGTTTATTAACTATATAATATAAAAATACAAAGTGACTTGGTAAATGTCAAACTAATTAACTAAGAGTTAAAACTAAACGATAAGGTTAATATAGTGACCCAAACCTGTCTAAATTCTATTTTATGAATGGTTTTAGACCTATACCCACATTAACCTTTGAATAATCAACTTTTGAGCCATTAGAAACCGAATATGAATTTATTATAAATTAATATTTCTAGCTTTTCCAAAGGTGCCCCTCACCCCTCTTATAAAAAGGGCACTCCTCCTTATCATTTCTTCACACCTTAAAAGCCTTTTGGTTTGGACAAACCCTTCCCCAATACTCTCCCAACCTCCCTCGCTACAACCTATAGGCCTTATTTTGATCAGAAATCCATTCTAAGGAGCCCTTTTGATCAAATCAAAAGGAAGAACCCGAAGAAGAGGTAATGTTTTCACCACACTTTTCCAAGTTCCTTTCTTCTTCCACTTCTTCTTTCTTTGTTATTACCATTATAAAATAATAACTCCAGTATCATATATATTCTGTGATGTTATTATAATTATGGTACCACCATATTCAGTATTCTATCCACCCTTTGAATAACATGTCACCACACGTGCGTACGTACGACTTACCGTCTCCACGTCGTGGTGTAATTGTTATTCAATATATTATTATTTTGATGGGTATAATAATGATGTGTAACTCATGTAAATAATAAATATAACATGATAATGATTCTGTATATAATATGCCATCCAATTATATATTATTTTAATATCAAAATAATGATATTGTCGCTCGTGCGTACGTACGGACTACCGTCTCCACGAACGCGATGAGATTCATTCTCTATTATATCCATTCAAGTATAATTATAATTTGATGATTTAAAAATAGTATCTAGGTACTTGATATCATTATGGATATGAATAATATAAATCCCATTAATAACGAATATGGCTCACATAACAAAGAATATAAAGTAAAATGAACCCGTTAACACCCGAAATGACGATAATTCTAAGATATTATTGAAAAATCAATGTTAAAAGATCATATATGATATCATATTAAAGTAAATGATTCTTGTATAATTCAATAACAATTATTTCACCATTATACAGGAGGTTAACCTACCGTCGACCAAAGAAAAAGTACAAAGTAAGGTATTTTCTTATCTCACTTTCAATTCCGTGAGATTTCCATTGTTCGCCACTAATTTATTGAAAGTGATATATTGTGTACTGCCATTTGATATATATTATCATTATTCTCTTTATATTCATGTTATTGTGAAAATTATTTGGTGGTTATTGACTTTTGGTCATACGACTCAATTGATTACAACGTGGTAAGGGGTTTCTAATCTCACTTTTAATTTCGTGAGATTTCCATTATTCACCACTTATTTATTGCATGTGGTGTGTGTACTGCCCATGATTGTATTCATTGTGCAATATAATCTAATTTATGGATATTTACATCATCATTTTATAATCCTTCTTTCATGGGTGTATGTTTCGTAAGTTACCAAATTGATAAGGTAATTTGATATTTCAATTTCCACTTATTTGGCTTTACGCATATTTCATTGATTATATTACTCCAAGATTATGTTTGGAATCACTATCCATTTGATTATCTCATAATTTCCACTCCCCTTCCTGTGGATTTACTTTTGATACACATAATCACTCCATCGATAATTCTCAAGTCATTTATATGAATTTGATAAGAGTAATTTTAACTCATTCACCATTTGTTGAGTTAAACATTCAATTCGTTGGTGTTGTTTTTACAAGAATATGTGTGAATATCCTTTGATTGTTTTACACTGAATATCAAATCATATTTAGTGTATTTATATTTGTCACACATAATTATGTCGTTGATTTATCCTTAACCTAAGGATACAACCTTTATGAGAGATTTCATCTCAATTTACATTCCATTGAGACTTCTTTGTTGATATACACCAAATCACCTTTATGTGGTGTATATAATGTACTTTGACATAGTATATCATGAATCCCTTTATGCTCATGATATTACAATGTTTTGATTACCTCAATTATTTGTATTCAATTGTCTGTCTTTTGGTTAGAATCTCTAACTAAAATACCATTTTCAAATGTTTTAATGACTTATTCATCTAAATATTTCTCATTAATGTCCATGTTTTAAAAATGGTTTTAATGATTTATTTATATGGAAATTAAAGTTTTAAAATTAAAACTCCTTTTAAAAAGTTTCAAAGTGGTATGGGACACTTTGATTCAAAAATTTATTTTTAAATGGCTTCTTGACAAATAGTGTGACTTTTAAATGATTTCAAGAAAAAGGGGGATATTTCTCTCAAATAGTTTTAGTGATTATTTTCATCTATGTCAACATCCTTAATTATTCTTGATTGAGGTTAATGTGATACAATATAATCTTCCATATTGTATCGAATGAGTTATTTTTGACTGTGGATGTACTATTTTTATACCATTCATGGTTTGTGGTTAAAGTATTGACATTTCATATGCTAGTTTTAAAACGAATGTTTATGTTATGTTTAAACCTATTCATATGAGGTATGCATTGGACTTAATAAGTGACGGGTGGAGCCCGCTATAGCTCCTAGATGCATCAGTAGGTCTCATGATACAAACTAGTGTCTTGGCACAAGGCCTTGGCAAAATCTTATTTGTAGTCTTGGCACGAGGCCTTGGCTATGGGGTTATGATAGTTTGGAATTATGCATTCCATCATTATAAAAGTGGTTATTGATATTGAATGTCATCATTCGACTAGTAGAATATTCATGTGAGTAAGTAAATGTCATTAATTTATTTTATCCTTGCCATTTTATGCTGAAGTTCAAGTTTAAAAGGCTTTTGTTTTAGTTATAAATTGCCTTAAGTGTTTATGCTTATCTATGAAAGCTTCTTCTATAATGTTATCCTTACTGAGCATCTGAGCTCACCCCTTTCAATGTTTTATTTTTCACAGGATTATGAAGAAGTAATTTATGAATGACCTGCAGGGATAATATGAGGGGATATGAAGACAAGATGTTGTTGTAGTTTTTTTACCTTATGATGTAATGTAAGACTTATGAATATATCTATTGTTTCCAAGACTACTAAACTAATCAGTCTTTCGAGACTTGATCCTTTTTGATCATTCCAATGTTATGTAATAATGCACCGACTCTGGGTATCTAGGGTCGGGGCGTTACAGTTAGTATAAGAGGAAGTTTAGTACAAACCTTGGAAGCTAGATTTAGATAAACTCTGATTAGAGCACGTAGACTTAAGATGAACTTTGAGGATTAGTATAGAATAAATTCCTAGAATTTTGGTATTATAGAGATTTTGTGAGTTTTCCGAGCAATACATCCCTGTCTGGATATGAGCAGGTAGAGGTGGCTTTGGCACAGATGTACCTAGGTGTAAAACCTGAAAACACCGATTTGAGCTAGACTCGAACGGGAAATGGTGCACGACAACGGGCCTTGCTGCACTCTTGGTTACGACACTCATGGGGGATATGCTTAGGATAATTTACATTTTCTTTACAAACCGATTTAAGTAATATATATATATATATGATGACAGTAAATGAACTTGGTTAATCCTAATATGTTTTAAATTGAGAATACGGTGACATATTAATATCTAAATGATTTTACAACTACTGTTACCCACACAATGCTTTCTCGTTTTAGTCAATGGCTGGATTCCAAGGAAGTCATAGTGACTTTGATAATGATGTACAAGGTGGGAACGGTGGTGGAAATGAGCAACAAAATGGAATGTTGATAGGCGTAAAAGATATCTTCTTTATGCCAAATCAGTTTTCCAAAAATATGATCAACAACATATATATTAACCAACTCCCAGACTCAACAAGGAAGAGAAAGGTGATGAATGATAAGAGCTCCATCAATGGAGACCACTGAGAAAATAACCCTCAATTTTCATCATGCAGGAAATGTGGAAGGAGACACCCAGGAAAGTGTGTCAATGGGACAAAGAAATGCTTTACGTGCGGGAAGAAAGGACATAAAGTGAAGAATTGCCGAAGAAAAATGAAGAGTACTATGGAAGAAGATAAAAATGGTCCCAAGAGTCCATTTACAGTCATTTGCCGTAAATGTAGGGGACCTGGCCATTACTCGAGTGAATGTCCTATTCTATAGGATATTTTCTTGGTCAAAGAAGAAGCTATGTGGAAATAAATGGTTGGATAAATGTTTAAAAAGTATTAGCGCTCCTTGTTGATGGGTTTACTTTGGAATAATTTTCTCTTGTATGTGTAACCCTGAAGTTTGCCAGGTGAGACTGATATTTGAGGAAGAATTGTCTCTTCTCTTGTGGATATTGGTATAAATAACCATTCGGTTTTATATGATCATTGGGGTTTGAGATAATTATAAGTTATTATAATTTGGGATGAAAATGCAAGGTATGATATAACATTCGTGGTTAAATTATGTTATTTTGAGGAATTTATCTCATTTTGGTAATATTATAAAATATAGTTTTTGAAAAAGGACAACACGTAGACCGTGTGACAACCCATCACGTCGGACAAAGCTGTGGGAATCGAACCCACAACCAAAGTGCGATTATGATTTATCGCCTACCACTGGACTACGTGAAGTCCCTAGTTAGTGTGATTATTTTTTTAGTTAAATGATTTTATTGATCAATAATATGTTGATTTGGGTTCTTATGTCTTATCAAATGAATACCCTTAGTATAAGAAAATGATTTGGAGATTAAGTGATAAATGTTATTTTGGAAGATGTTCACTTTGTTGGGAACACTATATGTCCAAGGAAAATAGAATACTATTGGATTTCATTAGAGGAGTAATGGTGGATTTTTATCTATTTTTTTATTGTGGATCTATAGTGATTTGGGTTATTTATGGAAATGATTAATCTATAATAAAGAATATGTGATTATGTTAATTACTTTTAAGTATGTGACTTTAAGAGTAGATGATGTCATTTGGAGATAAAATTTAACGTGGAAGACTACATTCTTATAAGTTTTGGGTTTCAATATTAGTTTGGATTATATTGAAGTATTTTAAGGAATATTTATTATTGAATGTTATTTATTTAACTTTGGGGTATTATTGGTTTAATTTTTGAAATTAAGATTAGTATTTTTTTTCTCTAATGGAATACACATTTGGGGGATCATCAGATCTTATACTAACCATTTTGGTTTTGATTAATCTCTAAAGAAAAGTTAAATATATAGTTTATCCAACATGGATCATGTATTTCTATAGAAGTTTATTCTAGCTCTTTTATTGTGACCAAGTCTTCTTGAATACTCATTGTTCAAAAAAATAAGTTAGTGGTAAAAAGTTATTAAATAATGAAACTCTACTTAAAAAGTAATTATATCTCATTATGTTCTTAGTCAATATTATAAATGAATTCCTCTTCCTTATGTAATGTAACTTAAAACAAAAAAAATGTTGTCCGTTTACTTTCCTACAAGGAGACTAATGGTCGTTTGTCCCAACATAAGTTTGTGGTTTTCTTATTGTTAACTTTCTCCTGATCATTATTTCTGTCCCTCTCCATCAGAACTTGAAACTTATTTTATCATCCATATCCATGTTTTCCTACATGGAATCCGAGTATGGGTTATCTTGGATGACCTTTATACCTCTCTTTCTTTATTTTAAAGTGATAGTTTTATTGACTCTTTTTTCCAATGTGGGACTTTCCCTTATATTCCCAAGCACAATTTTAAAAATTGCAAGGACGCAATTTATTGAAGGAGGGGAGAATGTAACACCCCATGAATCCACGGTACGTTTCCCTTCGAATAATGCAATGGCGTGCATTGTACGAAACTTCGAGATTTTAACACACCACAACCAATCAAACTAACCGTTATGAATAGTAATACCTACTTTTTTGAAATTTTATAAATTCTATCTCTCAAAATGGACTTCATTTTTGGATTTGGAATATCGAAATTAGCCTAGGGTGAAAGTTTGGTACTTTTCGGATAAATTTCATATTTTCATGAATAGTGAAAATTACTAAATTTTAATTAAAAACAAATTTTTTAATCAAAATAATTAATAGTGATAAATTATGAATTTGAGTGGTTTTAAAGTATATTTATAATATATCTTTACCATGTAATAAAATGTGGTTCATTGAACCTAATTTCACATTTAAACCAGACATAAACAAGTGCCAATATTTTGATAGTTATTATCTCTTAAAAACACGCTTTTTGTTTTAACAACGAGAATTAATTTTAAATTAATTTCTGCCAATTATGTGTTTTGAATTTTGAAAAATGGATTCCATATTTGGAATCAGGATGTTCAAATTGTGTAAATAGGTAACTTTTATTTTTAGACATTTTGAATAATTACTACGGTAAATATTTTATTTACCATGGTTAAGGGTAAATCCGGTAAATAATGGTTAAAAACAATAATATTATAATAATACTAAATTACCCTAAAACGTGTCCTAGACTTATTGGTTGATACATGTTCGACCATAGGCATCTTTGGGTCGATTTGGGGACCCCATGGAGCCACTTGTAGGTGATAGGGACACTTTATTTTAATTAAGTGAAAATGAATACAAAAATGACACAAGCATATATCTTTTATAAAAACAATTTTTACATAGGGTAATATATGTTGGCTTTCAGATTATAAATATTAATTAGAAATATAAAACGATTTCCTACATAATGATAGTTTATTTATAATTTTTTTGAGATTACATAATTTAATTTATTTACGACACAATGGTGATGCAGTAATTACCATAATAGTAAAACATTAGAGTAATGGATATTATAAATACCCAAATAAATATAATTTGAGACTTTTATTGAATTAAACTAATTTTATAGGTTAATATGACATATTAGGATTGATTTAATTAAAGTTTTTCTAAGTAATCATTCTGTTATGTGTTTCACAAAAATCAACTATTAAATAGTGTGAAAATTGACATAAAAGAGTTTTTAAATCAAGTATTATATTATTAATTGATATTAAATTTTTAAAAATCTAAGGTTTGTCCAAGAAACTTATATCATGATAGGTATATCATTAATGGACCACTTGGGGGTCTCTTGTATGTATATAGTAAGTTTAATAACTATATAATATAAAAATACAAAGTGACATGGTGAATGTCAAACTAATTAACTAAGAGTTAAAACTAAAAGATAAGGTTAATATAGTGACCCAAACCTGTATAAATTTTATATGATGAATGGTTTTAGACCTATCCCCACCTTAACTTTTGAATAATCAACTTTTGATACATTAGAAACCGAATATGAATTTATTATAAATTAATATTTCTAGCTTTTCCAAAGGTGCCCCTCACCCCTCTTATAAAATGGGCACTCCTCCTTCTCATTTCTTCACACCTTCAAAGCCTTTTGGTTCGGACAAACCCTGACCAAATACTCTCCCAAATTCCCTCACTACATCCTATAGGCCTTATTTTGATCAGAAAGCCATCCTAAGGATCCCTTTTGATCAAATCAAAAGGAAGAACCCGAAGAAGAGGTAATGTTTTCACCACCCTTTTCCAAGTTCCTTTCTTCTTCCACTTCTTATTTCTTTGTTATGACCATTATAAAATAATAACTCCTGTATCATATATATGGTGTGATGTTATTATAATTATGGTACCACCATATTCAGTATTCTATCCACCCTTTGAATAACATGTCACCACACGTGCGTACGTACGACTTACCGTCTCCACATCGTGGTGTAATTGTTATTCAATATATTATTATTTGGATGGGTATAATAATGATGTGTAACTCATGTAAATAATAAATATAACAAGATAATGATTCTTTATATAATATACCATCCAATTATATATTATTTTAATATCAAAATAATGATATTGTCGCTCGTGCGTACGTACGGACTTCCGTCTCCACGAACTTGATGAGATTCATTCTCTATCATATCCATTCAAGTATAATTATAATTTGATGATTTAAAAATAGTATATAAGGACTTGATATCATTCTGGATATGAATAATATACATCCCATTAATAACGAATATGGCTCACATAACAAATAATATAAAGTAAAATGAACCCATTAACACCCGAAATGACGATAATTCTAAGATATTATTAACAAATCAATGTTAAAAGATCATATATGATATCATATTAAAGTAAATGATTCTTGTACAATTCAATAACAGTTATTTCACCATTATAAAGGATGTTAATATAACGACCCATACTTTACATACATTGTTAATACTTCAAAATTGAAGCATACTTATTACAACATATGACAAAACCACAAAGGACCGTATAGGTATAGTGTCTTTAGAAACTGGGAAACATAAACAACTGGTTCATAAATCTTCTACAGTGTCTCCCATTTATTTCATCATATCTAGGGTCCCTTTAGCATATTATACTTAATATCCATCTTCCTGACCTGGGGAAAAGAAAACATAAAAGGGTGAGCTCAAATGCTCAACAAGGGAAAATAATGGAAATAAAAATCATATCATATCTTTTTGAAAATCATATCCTGAAAAAGAGATCATAATATCTTAACATGGAATAAATCATAGAAGTGAAAATGAGATCCCCATAATCATAACATGAAACTTGAAACTTTGTGGCATGCACACATAATCATGGAAAATCATTTCTTGTTAGTCATGACTCATTGCCAAGACTATCTTAGTGGACAAAGTCCCTTTCTGAACCGAGTCACCCTCGTTCCAGTCCTGTTTCACTAAACCGGTATAACCTACCGTTCCAGCCATGTCTATCTCATGATATATAAAATCTTTACCCAATGCATTGGAGGGATATATATGTCCCACCCATCTTATAATGAATCCTTTCTTATTTGTGCCACATAATCATAAATCATACGTCATCGCATAACACATATAACAAAAATGGGTTTCTTAAACAACATGACATCATGAAACAATTCATATAAGATAAAGGAATTCATAAAAATAATTCCATCACAACATAATCAAATCAATGTAATAATAGGGATAAAAACAGAACCCTTTATTATCTTAGATGGAAAATAATTTTTATAAAACACTTGAACTCCATTCTTGAGGAAAATATCCTTTCTTCTTCAAAAACATTTTTTTCCTTTCTTAACATGTCATACAATTTTAAACTAAAAGAAGTTGATTAAAAATAAACTTGAAAACTTGTAAAGGAAGCTTCTAGGAAATAATTTTTTTAAAAATCCATTCATGCCGTATAAGTTAAAAAAAACATTCTTCGTACTTTTGTCGGAAAAGTCAAAAAGTACCTTGTATGAAAAACGACAAAAGATTCCTTTCATACATATTACTAAAAACTCACCGAAGGGTAAAAATAGATTTAAAAAATTTTAGGTGGATGGAAATAATATTACATATTGATGAAACATGGATGTGGATGATAAAATACACCCCAGTAAATACTTACGAATAAACAATCTCGGATAAAAATGAGATTGTGATATTTCCCTTACCTTAGGTCCGATTTGCTTTTTACATGTCCGAAGCTCCTGTATAATGGTTTAAATAATGTTATTGACTTATTCCAGAATCATACATATTGATATGATATCATATATGGTCATATTCTTAGCTTCTTGTTAGTAATATTTCATTATTACTTGTTACTCGGGTCTTTATTGCCTTTTGTTCTTATGCGTGTTTTGCCGAATAAATTCTTATTCTTCTTTTAAGGTTATAGATACCTTATATCCATAATGTTATTAGTGTACCATATATCATATTTATTCATTCAATTCATTTATATAATTACTATGTAATGATGATCATGTAGAACGAGTCGCATCACATCGTGGAGACGGTATTCCGTACGTACGCACGAGTGATGATATCGTTCCTATGATCATGGAATTGTATTGGAGTATATATATATTATTTCAGTATCAATATTACTTTATAATAATCATAAATAGTTACTCATTACACCATTATACCCATCCTTGTAAGGTGGTGGTTGAAAATAGATTACACCACGGCGTGGAGACGGTATTCCGTACGTACGCACGCGCGGTGATTTCATTTTTCCGTAGGATGTATAGAAGGTGAATTAGGGTTGTTTCATATTTATAATAACATATCATTATGTAAGTAATACTGATGTTATTACTTTATTATGAAACAACTAAAGAAGAAGAAGTTGAAGAAGAAAGAAATTGAAAAGATCGGTAATGGATATTACCTCTTCTTTGGAATGCTTCTTTGAATCCTCCACTTAGGGAACTAATATTGGTCTTTGAAGAAGACCAGGACCTCTAGGATTATTCTAGGGAAGTGGAGAGGAGAAAATGGCAGGGGTTGGCCGAGCTTGAGTGCTCAATTTGGTGTGAGGAGGAGGGGGAGGAGGTGCCCTTTTATAAGGGAGGAGAGGGGCACCTTATGAATATCTCAAAATATTATTTTATATTAAAGTCAAAATCGGTTTATAATGGTTCCAAAGGGTCTTATTTAGAAGCTAAAGTGGGGAAGGGTCGAAATACTATCAACCAATAATATTTAGACAAGTTTAGGGTATTATTTTAACCTTATCAATTAGATTTAACTCTAAGTTAAATAATTTAACTTTTACCGTGTCTTTTTGTTTTCTTTCACTATATGGTTAATACACTCACTATAACATGCCAAAAGAACCCCAAATTGTTTATTATTAATATATATATCCTTATCTAAGTCATTTTTCCGAACCTTAGATTTTTAGGAATAAAATAACAATTAGTAATATAATATTTGATTTAAAAACTATTTTGTGTCAATTTTGACACTATTTGATATATGATTTTTTTGAAAGTCATAACAGAATTATATGTTCGAGCCAAGTTGATTATATCAACACTAATATATCATAGTAACATAGAAAATTAGTGTAATTCATAAAATGTCTCAAATTACATATATTTTTGTGTCTATAACATCAATTATGTCAATATTTCATTAATAAGATAATTACTGCATCATCATTGTGTCATAAATAAATTAAATTATTTAATGTCTAAAAATTACAAATAAATTTCCATTATGTAGGAAATATTTTTAGCTTTCTAATGAATATTTATAGTCGAATTTATCTTATGTATAACCCCATATTAAAAATGTTTTAGTTATTAAACATTGATTTTAACTATTTTAACTATTCATTAAATAAAATAATATTAAATGTCATAATCTAATCTAAGTGGACCTAAATGGTCATATTATATTCATAAGGTTGTTTTCGGTCGAATTACACTTATCCAATTGATTTAGGACATGTGTTCGGGTAATAGTAAAAGCATATTTACCCTTAGTTACCCTATTTACTATTAACCGTGGTAAAAATAGTAAAAAGTTACTATTCACCAAAAATTATTTTCATCTCATTGAACCACATTTTAGTCCTTGATATTAACCGTTTCTTTCTGATTTTAGAAATTCCATTCACAGAAGCGGTAAAATTAAGTTTTATGCAAAATTCAGTTTTTAACCTACCACTTAGTGGTTTCACTATTCATCAAAAATTTAAAGTTTTCAGAAAAATACCAAAATTTCACCCTAGGCTAATTTCGGTATTCCGAATCCAAAAATGAAGTCCATTTTGAAAAATAAAATTTATAAAATTTTAAAAAGTGGTTTTTACTATTCATAACGGCTAGTTTTATTTTAATAGCATATCGTTGTTTAGTGAAACTCGGTATTGCGTACGACGCAAGCTATCAAGGAAGATCACGATTTCCTGTAAAGCAAGCCAAGCAAGTGTTGTGAAGAAAAATATTCCTTTGATGATTTATATAACATAAAAGTCTCGGGTGTTACATTCTACCCCCCTTAAAATGAATTTCTCCCTTGAAATTCGTCACTTTGTAACAAACAGATGAGGATACTTCTCCCTCATCATATCCTCAAGCTCCCATGTAGCTTCTTCTAATTGGTGGTTCCTCCATAAAACTTTCACCAAGCGAGTGGTCTTGTTTCGTATGACTTTTTCGCTATGATCCAGAATCTCTATCGGCTGTTCTCCATAAGAAAGATCTTGCTCCAGCGGTACAACTTCTGAGCTGAGTACATGTGAAGGATCAGGTATGTACTTTCTCAGGAGAGATACATGGAACACATCGTGAAGTTGAGAGAGATTCGGTGGAAGCGCCAATCGGTATGCTACCTTTCCAACACGATCCAGTATTTCGAAAGTACCGATATATCTAGGGCTCAACTTCCCCTTCTTTCCAAATATCATAACACTCTTCCAGGGAGATATTCGTAAGAACACTTTATCACCCACTTCAAACACTAGGTCTTTTCTTCGGTTGTCGGCATAACTTTTCTGTCGACTCTGAGATGCTCTTATGTGTTGTTGAATAGATCTGACCTTTTCTGCCATTTCATCAATGAGATCAGGTCCTAATAGCTTTCTTTCCCCAACTTCATCCCAGCAAGTTGGAGTCCTGCATTTCTTTCCATAGAGAGCTTCATAAGGAGCCATCTGAATACTGGAGTGAAAGATATTATTATAAGAAAATTCCGCCAAAGGTAGGTGTTGATCCCAACCTCCTTTGAAATCCATAGAGCAAGCTCTCAACATATCTTCTAGGGTTTGAATTGTTCTCTCAGACTGACCGTCTGTCTGGGGATGATAAGCAGTGCTGAAACTCAACTCTGTATCCAGAGTATGCTGAAGACTTCTCCAGAACTTCGAGGTAAATCTCGGATCCCGATCAGATATAATAGAAAGTGTTACTCCATGCAATCTTACCACTTCCTTTACATATATCCTGGAAAGCTGATCTAGAGAGAAATCCTCTCTAATAGCAATGAAGTGTGCAAACTTTGTAAGACGATCAACTATGACCCAAATAGCATTATTGCCTTTGGATGTTTTAGGAAGTCCTGTGACAAAGTCCATAGTGATGTTTTCCCATTTCCATTCGGTTATGGGTAATGGTTGTAACATCCCCTTAGACTTTTGTCTCTCAGCTTTAACTTGTTGACAAACCAAGCATCAAGAGACATATTCAGCAACATCTCTTTTCATTCCATCCCACCAGAAGTACTCTTTCAGGTCCCTATACATCTTCGTGCTTCCAGGATGAATAGAGAATAATGAAGTATGAGCCTCATCCAGCAACTCCTTCTTTAATTCGGGGATGGGAGGAACACAAACCCGATTCCTGAACTTTATTATCCCATCACAATCAAGGTTGAATTCAGGAACATTTCTCACCTTCTTTTGTAACTCTACATCTTCTTTCTGTGCCTCTTTAATCTTCACATGTACAGATGGTTGAACATTAATTTGAGAAAGATAAGATTTTTCCCCTTCCATTATAATTCCAAGATCCATCCTTTGTAAATCCATAAATATTGGATCCTTTGTGATCCTCATCATGGATAAACTAGAATGGTCTTGTCGACTTAATGCATCTGCCACCTTGTTTTCTTTCCCAGGGTGGTAATGGATTGAGCAGTCGTAATCCTTAATCAGCTCCAACCATCTTCTTTGACGCATATTCAACTCCTTTTGTGTGAAAATATACTTTAAACTTTTATGATCAGTATAAATATCACACCTTTCACCATAAAGGTAATGCCTCCAAATATTTAATGCAAAGATTACCGCAGCCAACTCCAAATCATGAGTTGGGTAATTTTGCTCATGGATTTTCAACTGTCGTGAGGCATAAGCTATCACCATATCATTTTTCATAAGAACACACCCCAATCCCTTCTTGGATGCATCACTGTAGATCACAAACCTTTCTCCGCTACAAGGCAGTGTGAGCACAGGTGCACTGGATAACCTTCTTTTCAACTCCTTGAAATTCTCTTCACATTCTTCCGTCCAGACAAACTTAACTCCTTTCCGGGTCAACTTGGTGAGTGGATTATATAATCGTGAAAAATCTTTTACAAAACGTCTATAATATCCAGCCAAACCAAGAAAACTTCGGATCTCAGTTACTGTTGTTGGTCTCGACCATCTTTCGATAACCTCTGTTTTTGCTGGATCCACAGATATCCCCTCTTTTGAGATTATGTGACCCAAAAATGCAACTTTTTGAAGCCAAAATTCACACTTGGTAAATTTGGCATAAATCTTCTCCTTTCTCAGGGTCTTCAATATAATTCTCAAGTGATCTTCATGCTCTTCCTTTCTCTTTGAATAGACAAGAATATCGTCTATAAAGACTACCACAAATTGATCAAGATAGTCTCTAAAGACTCTATTCATTAGATCCATGAAGATAGCAGGGGAATTAGTAAGACCAAATGGCATAACTATAAATTCATAGGGTCCATACCTTGTACGGAAAGCCGTCTTTGGTATATCCTACCTTTTGACCCTTAATTGATGATACCCTGAACGAAGATCAATCTTGGAAAAGTATTGAGCTCCGCGTAGTTGGTCAAATAAGTCATCAATGCGTGGGAGAGGATATTTGTTCTTGATAGTGATCTTGTTAAGTTCTCGATAATCAATGCAGAGTCTCATTGATCCATATTTCTTCTTAACAAATAGAACAGGTGCTCCCCACGGTGACACACTAGGGCGTATGAATCCCTTATCAAGATTCTCCTGGAGTTTCTTCTTCAATTCCTGCAACTCAATTGGGGCCATTCTATAAGGTGTCCTTGAAATTGGCAAAGCGCCCGGTACGAGTTCTATTGAAAACTCAACTTCACGATTTGGTGGAAGACCCGGTAATTCCTCCGGAAATACATCATCAAACTCTCGTACAATGGGCGTATTCTTAATCGTGAGTTTCTCACCAACCATTTGAGATAAATAACCTTCATTTAGTGGAATCAATACCCATAAGATGGAAGAAATTTCCACTGGAAGGTTATGTTCATCCTTGCATTGATAGACGATCGTAGATTGATCTGGAATATGAAATGTGACTTCCCTTATTTGGCAATTGATATGATATCCATGTAGAGAAAGCCAATCCATGCCAAGAATCACATCAAATTCCACTAAAGGAAGTATCACAAGATTTGCAGGAAGCACTTTCCCGCAAACTTCGATCGGAGAAGAATTATAAACTTTTGATGCGACTGTTGTGCCATTAGGTGTTGCCACAGCTAACTCAACATCTAATTGTTGAGGTAATACGGTGATACCCTTAGAAAATTTTTCAGAAATAAAAGAGTGGGTGGATCCAGAATCAAATAAAACATTTGCTACTTTAGAGTGGATGGTAAGTGTACCTTTCACCACTTCTTTATCGTACTCCACATCGCTGATAGAAATTGCATGTGACTTTCCTTTGTCTTTAGCCTTATGATTTTGTTGACGTCGACCATCATCATCAACCCTTGGATTTGGGCATTGATTGGCATAATGCCCCATCTCCTTGCACTTGAAACATTGAAGTGTAGTAGGTTCATTCTATGTATCCCTTCCTTTGTTTGCATCATTAGACATCTTCTTCCCATTATCGCGGCATTCAAATGCCCGATGACCTTCCTTTCCACATTTAAAACATTTACTTGTCCCTTTAAGACAACTCCCTCCATGTTTCTTTCCACACTTTGAGCATAAGGGAAAGGTCATCTTCTTTTCAGTGTGCTCTTTAGATTTTCCTTTGAATTCCATCTTCCTCTTCTTATCAAACCCATGTGACTGATGGGTTACTCCAATCTCCATCTCGACTTTGAGAGCACATCGAACGATTTCCTCGTAGCTATTGAAGTCCCTTATGGATAATGCCCTTCGAAGACTTGGTTTTAAGCCATTAAAGAATCGATCGATCTTACTCTCAGGTTGGATAATAATACCAGAAGCGTAACTTGCAAGTCTTGTAAAATTTGCTTCATAGGTACCAACAGATTCATCATCCCTTTGCTTCAGTTCAAGAAACTCTTTCTCCATCTTTGTTTGGAGAATATGAGGGAAGTACTTATTGAAAAATAAGTTCTTGAACTCGTCCCATTCCATAGACTCAATTTCATCCCTTTGCCTCGTATTCTTAATAAGATTCCACCATTGATCAGCATCTCCTTCCAAACGATACACTACTAGGATGACTTTATCATGTTCAGAACATTGAAGAACTGAAAAAATATTTTCAGTAGTACTAATCCATTGTTCAGCAACTAATGGATCAGTAGACCCGCTGAAAGAAGGTGGACGCTGCCTCATGAAGGATTCAACAGAATGTTGCTCCTTCCTTTGCTCGTTTGGAAGTCCTGCATGATTCATAGCTTGAGAAAGTTGTGTGATCATGTCTACAAGATTTTTCATTCCAGCTCCCATATCATTTGGTTGCTCAGGGGTACAATCATTGCTTTGCCCATCGCATTCCGCATTAACACGGTTCCTTCGGGTTCCAGCCATTGACTAAAACCAAGAAGAATAGTGTGAGCAACACTAATTATAATAGGAAAACCACATAATCAAGGATAAAATTTCACACTTAAGGTCTTATCCTAGGGTATTCATGTCCATTTCTAAAACACTAAGATTGTGTTCTATGCTTAGATTTATCCTTAGGGTTCTTACTAAGACTTTCACATCCTAGTTTCCAAAGGTTGACTATACCTTTCCTCTGATACCAACTATAACGACCCATACTTTACATACATTGTTAATACTTCAAAATTGAAGCACACTTATTACAACATATGAAAAAACCACAAAGGACCGTATAGGTATAGTGCCTTTAGAAACTGGGAAACATAAACAACTGGTTCATAAATCTTCTACAGTGTCTCCCATTTATTTAATCATATCTAGGGTCCCTTTAGCATATTCTAATTAATATCCATCTTCCTGACCTGGGGAAAAGAAAACATAAAAGGGTGAGCTCAAATGCTCAGCAAGGGCAAATAATGGAAATAAAAATCATATCATATCTTTTTGAAAATCATATCCTGCAAAAGAGATCATAATATCTTAACATGGAATAAATCATAGAAGTGAAAATGA
Source organism: Viscum album (assembly GCA_963277665.1). NCBI lineage: Eukaryota > Viridiplantae > Streptophyta > Magnoliopsida > Santalales > Viscaceae > Viscum > Viscum album. The sequence continues at coordinate 1,188,942,664 of OY728122.1, forward strand.
GATCCCCATAATCATAACATGAAACTTGAAACTTTGTGGCATGCACACATAATCATGGAAAATCATTTCTTGTTAGTCATGACTCATTGCCAAGTCTATCTTAGTGGACAAAGTCCCTTTCTGAACCAAGTCACCCTCGTTCCAGTCCTGTTTCACAGAATCGGTATAACCTACCGTTCCAGCCATGTCTATCTCATGAGATATAAAATCTTTACCCAATGCATTGGAGGGAGATATAGGTCCCACCCATCTTATAATGAATCCTTTCTTATGTGTGCCACATAATCATAAATCATACGCCATCGTATAACACATATAACAAAAATGGGTTTCTTAAACATCATGACATCATGAAACAATTCATATAAGATAAAGGAATTCATAAAAATAATTCCATCACAAAATAATCAAATCAATGTAATAATAGGGATAAAAACAGAACCCTTTATTATCTTAGATGGAAAATAATTTTTATAAAACACTTGAACTCCATTCTTGAGGAAAATATCCTTTCTTCTTCAAAAACATTTTTTCCTTTCTTAACATGTCATACAATTTTCAACTAAAATAAGTTGATTAAAAATAAACTTTAAAACTTTTAAAGGAAGCTTCTAGGAAATAATTTTTTTAAAAATCCATTCATGCCGTATATGTTAAAAAAACATTCTTCGTACTTTTGTCGGAAAAGTCAAAAAGTACCTCGTACGAAAAACGACAAAAGATTCCTTTCATACATATTACTAAAAACTCACCGAAGGGTAAAAATAGATTTAAACAATTGTAGGTGGATGGAAATAATATTACAAATTGATGAAACATGGATGTGGATGATAAAATACACCTCAGTAAATACTTACGAATAAACAATCTCGGATAAAAATGAGATTGTGATATTTCCCTTACCTTAGGTCCGATTTGCTTTGTACGTGTCCGAATCTCCTGTATAATGGTTTAAATAATGTTATTTACTTATTCCAGAATCATACATATTGATATGATATCATATATGGTCATATTCTTAGCTTCTTGTTAGTAATATTTCATTGTTACTTGTTACTCGGGTCTTTATTGCCTTTTGTTCTTATGCGTGTTTTTCCGAATAAATTATTATTCTTATTTTAATGTTATAGATACCTTATATCCAGAATGGTATTAGTGTAACATATATCATATTTATTCATTCAATTCATTTATATAATTACTATGTAATGATGATCATGTAGAACGAGTCGCATCACATCGTGGACACGGTATTCCGTACGTACGCACGAGTGATGATATCGTTCCTATGATCGTGGAATTGTATTGGAGTATATATATATTAATTCAGTATCAATATTACTTTATAATAATCATAAATAGTTACTCATTACACCATTATACCCATCCTTGTAAGGTGGTGGTGGAAAATAGATTACACCACGGCATGGAGACGGTATTCCGTACGTACGCATGCGCGGTGATTTCATTTTTCCATAGGATGGATAGAAGGTGAATTAGGGTTGTTTCATATTTATAATAACATATCAGTATGTAAGTAATACTGATGTTATTACTTTATTATGAAACAACTAAAGAAGAAGAAGTTGAAGAAGAAAGAAATTGAAAAGATCGGTAATGGATATTACCTCTTCTTTGGAACGCTTCTTTGAATCCTCCACTTAGGGAACTAATATTGGTCTTTTAAGAAGACCCGAACCTCTAGGATTATTCTAGGGAAGTTGAGAGGAGAAAATGTCAGGGGTTGGCCGAGCTTGAGTGCTCAATTTGGTGTGAGGAGGAGGGGGAGGAGGTGCCCTTTTATAAGGGAGGAGAGGGGCACCTTAGGAATATCTCAAAATATTATTTTATATTAAAGTAAAAATCGGTTTATAATGGTTCCAAAGGGTCTTATTTCGAAGCTAAAGTGGGGAAGTGTCGAAATCCTATCAACCAATAAGATTTAGACAAGTTTATGGTATTATTTTAACCCTATCAATTAGATTTAACTCTAAGTTAAATAATTTAACTTTTACCGTGTCTTTTTGTTTTCTTTCACTATATGGTTAATACACTTACTATAACATGCCAAACGAACCCCAAATTGTTTAGTATTAATATATATATCATTATCTAAGTCATTTGGCCGAACCTTAGATTTTTAGGAATAAAATAACAATTATTAATATAATATTTGATTTAAAAACTATTTTGTGTCAATTTTGACACTATTTGATATATGATTTTTGTGAAAGTCATAACAGAATTATATGTTCGAACCAAGTTGATTAAATCAACACTAATATATCATAGTAACCTAGAAAATTAGTGTAATTCCTAAAAAGTGTCAAATTACATTTATTTCGGTGTTTATAACATCAATATGTCAATATTTCATTAATAAGATAATTATTGCATCATCATTGTGTCACAAATAAATTAAATTATTTAATGTCTAAAAATTACAAATAAAATTCCATTATGTAGAAAAGCTTTGTATCTTTCTAATGAATATTTATAGTCGAATTTATCTTATGTATAACCCCATATTAAAAATGTTTTAGTTATTAAACTTTGATTTTAACTATTTTAACTATTCATTAAATAAAATAATATTAAATGTCATAATCTAATCTAAGTGGACCTAAATGGTCATATTATATTAATAAGGTTGTTTTTGGTCGAATTACACTTATCCAATAGAATTAGGACATGTGTTATGGTAATAGTAATATCATATTTACCCTTAGTTACCCTATTTACTATTAACCGTGGTAAAAAAAAGTAAAAAGTTACTATTCACCAAAAACTATTTTCATCTCATTGAACCACATTTTAGTCCTTGATATTAACCGTGTCTATCGGATTTTCGAAATTCCATTCACAGAAGCGGTAAAATTATGTTTTATGCAAAATTCAGTTTTTAACCTACCACTTAGTGGTTTCACTATTCATCAAAAATTGAAAGTTTTCAGAAAAATACCAAAATTTCACCCTAGGCTAATTTCGGTATTCTGAATCCAAAAATGAAGTCCATTTTGAAAAATAAAATTTATAAAATTTTAAAAAGTGGTTTTTACTATTCATAACGGCTAGTTTTATTTTAATAGCATATCGTTGTTTAGTGAAACTCGGTATTGCGTACGAAGCAAGCTATCGAGGAAGGTCACGATTTTGTGTAAAACAAGCCAAGCAAGTGTTGTGTAGAAAAAGATTCCTTTGATGATTTATATAACATAAAAGTCTCGGGTGTTACAGTTAACCTACCGTCAACCAAGGAAAAAGTACAAAGTAAGGTATTTTCTTATCTCACTTTCAATTCTGTGAGATTTCCATTGTTCGCCACTAATTTATTAAAATTGGTATATTGTGTACTGCCATTTGATATATATTATCATTATTCTCTTTATATTCATGTTATTGTGAATATAATTTGGTGGTTATTAACTTTTGGTCATACGACTCAGTTGATTACAACGTGGTAAGGCGTTTCTTATCTCACTTTTAATTTTGTGAGATTTCCATTATTCACCACTTATTTATTGCATGTGGTGTGTGTACTTCCCATGATTGTATTAATTGTGTAATATACTCTAATTTATGGATATTTTCATCATCGTTTTATGATCCTTCTTTGATGGGTGTATGTTTCGTAAGTTACCAAATTGATAAGGGAATTTGATATTTCAATTTCCACTCATTTTGGGTTGACGCATATTTCATTGATTATATTACTCCAAGATTATGTGTGGAATCACTATTCATTTAATTATGTCATAATTTCCACTCCACTTCCTGTGGATATACTTTTGATACACATAATCACTTCATTGATATTTCTCAAGTCATTGATATGAATTTGATAAGACTAATTTTAAATCATTCACCATTTGTTGAGTTAAACATCCAATTCATTGGTGTTGTTTTTACAAGAATATGTGTGAATATCCTTTGATTGTTTTAAACTGAATATCCAATCATATTTAGTGTATTTATATTTTTCACACATAATTATGTCGTTGATTTATCCTTAACCTAAGGATACGGCCTTTATGAGTGATTTCATCTCAATTTACATTCCATTGAGACTTCTCTGTTGATATACACCAAATCACTTTTATGTGGTGTATATAATGTACTTTGACATAGTATATCATGAATCTCTTTATTCTCATGATATTACAAATTTTTGATTACCTCAATTATTTGTATTCAAGTGTCTCTCTTTTGGTTAGAATCTCTAACTAAAATACCATTTTTAAATGTTTTAAAGACTTATTCATCTAAATCTTTCTCATTAATGTCCATGTTTTAAAAATGGTTTTAAGGATTTATTTATAAGGAAATTAAAGTTTTAAAATTAAAACTCCTTTTAAAAAGTTTCAAAGTGTTATGGGACACTTTGATTCAAAAATCAATTTTTAATGGCTTCTTGACAAATAGTGTGACTTTTAAATGATTTCTAGAAAAAGGGGGATATTTCTCTCAAATAGTTTTGATGATTATTTTCATCTATGTCAACATCCTTCATTATTCTTGATTTAGGTTAATGTGATACAATATAATCTTCCATATTGTATCGAATGAGTTATTTTTGACTGTGGATGTTTTATTTTTATACCATTCATGGTATGTGGTTAAAGTATTGACATTTCGTATGCTAGTTTTAATACGAATGTTTATGTTATGTTTAAACTTGTTCATATGAGGAATTCATTGGACTTAATAAGTGACGGTTGGAGCCCACTATAGATCCTCGATGCATCGGTAGGTCTCATGAGACAAACTAGTGTCTTGGCACAAGGCGTTAGAAAAATCTTATTTTTAGTCTTGGCACGAGGCCTTGGCTATGGGGTTATGATAGTATGGCATTATGCATTCCATCATTATGAAAGTGGTTATTGATATTTCATGTGATCATTAGACTAGTAGAATATCCATGTGAGTAAGTAAATGGCATTAATTTATTTTATCTTTTCCATTTTATGTTGAAGTTCATGTTTAGAAGGCTTTTGTTTTAGTTATAAACTTCCTTAAGTGTTTATGCTTATCTATGAAAGCTTCTGCTATAATGTTATCCTTACTGAGCATCTGAGCTCACCCCTTTCAATGATTTATTTTTTCTAGGATTATGAAGAAGTAATTTATGAATGACCTACAGGGATAGTATGAGGGGATATGAAGACAAGATGTTGTTGTAGTTTTTTTTACCTTATGATGTAATGTAAGACATATGAATATATCTAGTGTTTCCAAGACTACTAATCTAATCGGTCTTTCGAGACATGATCCTTTGTGATCATGCCAATGTTATGTAATAATGCACCGACTCTGGGTATCTACGGTCGGGGCGTTACATCATATAATTTACATAATCAATGGATTTTGAAATATTAACTCTATTTGAGCTATAAAAATGTGAATAACTAGGTGAGGCATATGATTTTCTAGAACTAGAACAAGAAATATTCTGTCCAGATTTACAAACAAATTTATTTTCAGTGATCTGTCACTTTCCAGGATGATAGCCTATTCCAGTGGTATATTTTTGTTCCACTTGTTTACCTAACATTTGAGTTAGTGTTTCTTTTCCATTTGTGAATTTTTCTATGTCTTTTATCAGTTTCTCATTGGACATTTTCAGTTCAGTATTTTCCTTAAGTAATTGGGAAATCATTTCTTTTTCAACATCAAGATCATATTTAACAGAACTGGTCAAAGCATGTTGTTTCTTAAATGTATTATATTTGTCCTTAAGCTCATTACAGGTTTCTTCTAGCATGTTAAAGTATTCAAATAGTTCCTCACTAGAAATGTTTTAATATTCATAATCAGAATAAATTCTAGAATAATAATCATTCAGCATAGGAGAAAGAGGTACCTCAAATGTATTGGTCATGAAACACTTGTTAGCAAGATTCTTTTCAGAATCAAAAACACCAGACACACTTGTGCTGTCTTCTAAAGCACTCCAGGTAGATTTCATAGCTTTCTTGTATTTATTTTCCTTGTAGTCATATTTCTTTTTGAACTTCAATTTTGGACATTTAGCTTTAATGTGACATTTTCTTTTTCATTCATAGAAGACAACTTCATTACTCTTATCATCTTTCTTCCAATCTATATTCTAGTGTCCTTTGTTTTCATATTTACCTTTGTAGTTTGGTTTTCTGAAAAATTTCTTCTTCCTATAGAACATCTTAAATCTCCTGGCTATCTGAGCCATCTCAGCATCACTATCAGAATCTGAACTTTCACTTGTTGATCTTTTAGTTAGTTTGTGAAATTTCTCCTTGTCCTTGATCTTTGAGGCCATAGATTTAAAAGCCACTGACTTCATTTTTGGTTCATCATATTCTTCCTTGTTCATATTCAGTTCTTATTCATACATCATAAGCTTTACAATCATCTCCTAAAAAGGAAAATCACCAATATCACAGGATTCTCTAATTGAAACTGATGTGCCTCTCCATCTGTCTGGTAGAAATATCAGTATTCTCATGATTTGTTCCTTTGCTGGAACAACCTTTCCAAGTGAGCTCATAGTGTTGAAAATCTCATTGAACCTGAGATACATGTCAGAGATACGTTCATCAGGCTTCATTTTAAAATTATCATATTTAATAGTATAAGTGTTCAATCTCTTTTCTTTAACATTGGTTGTTCCTTCATGAGAAACACCCAAAGTATCCCATATTTCTTAATCAGTTTTACAAGAAGATATTAAATTAAATTATTCATCTCCTAAAGTACAATACAGGGCATTCAAAGCTTTACAATTATTATTGTAATCTATTTTAGTAGGTTCATCCCAAGTTGTTATTTTAGTTTCTGTAATCTTATATTGAGTATCTATAGCAGTCTAGATATCAAATCCCATACTCTCTAAGTGAATTTTAATCTTAAGTTTCCACTGGGCATAATTTGTTCCATCAAAGAAGGGTGGCCTATTGGTAGCAGCACCTTCCAATCTATTTTTAATAATTAGATTTTAGAAAATATATTTAAAGAGATAAAATTTAGAAGTAATAGAAATTTGAGATCATTAAGGATGCAACTAAAATAACAGTTGAAAAATGTTACACAAAGTCCTAATAAAGAAAAATATGATACCAAATGTTGGTCAGAGTGATTTACTCAAGAGGGGGGTGAATTGAGTTCCAATTAAATTTTTTTTATCAAAAAATATTTCTTTTAAAAACCCCCAATTATAATACTATAATAAAATATAGTGAATTTGTATTACAGTAAAGGGTCAATTATATTCTCAAGAGATTTATTAGTACTCAGTTAATTCAATATGAATATTAATTAACTTTTAAACCTAACCTAATGCTTTACAGTACATACAAACACTTTCTAGTTTGACTATCAAAGTGACATTAAAATAGATTTGTATTTCAAAGTAAATAGCAGCGGAATATAAAATATATATTATACTTTAGACTTAATCTAAGATGCACTGCAGATATAAAACAAGTGGTTTAGTCACAAGCTGAGACCTAATCCACTCCACTTGGTGATCACCTGCTACCAAGAAGGTTATATAAATAAACTCTGATCCACACCCTGGATCGGGGTAACGACAATACATAGACAGTCCATTCCACGCAGGGACCTCTTCCACAGTTTTTGTGGGTAAAAAAAATAATAGCTAGGCCACACAGGGACCTCTTCCATAGTTATCGTCCGTAAACAAAAGTAAAGAGTTTGGTGTAAGGATTTTGAAATCCTCTAGTTCAGCGCAGGAGTCAGTGTGTGTGTAAAATATACAGAGTACACACACTACTCGAAAGTAAAATAAATAAATCACTGAGAGAGAGATTAGATATGAGTTTAGAATGCTCTAGTGATTAGCAGTGCACCTCTGGACTCGTTGGATAACACAAAAATGCTTCTGAGTCCTTCTCTTGTTTCTTTGTTGAAAAACTGAGTGTCGTGGTTCAACTTGTGTTCTTCTTGTCATGTTTTGTATTGTGTATATCTTACTCTCTGGCACTCTTCTATCTACCATTGAATGTATGTTGTTTAGCCGATAGGTTCCATGTATTTCGTTCCTCGTACCTCATACTATGTCTTCAAATAAACATTAAATATGTCAGTGCATTAAAGACGTCAAATATGACCATTAAAAAGTTAAATAGAAAGACAACAAAATAGGTTAAGGAACGGTGTCACAATATGTTATGAAAATGGTGTCTTCTTCACAGTATCTCCTTCACGGTGTCTCCTTCATGGTGTCTCCTTCATGGTGTCTCCTTCACGGTGTCTGTGTCATGGTGTCTCCTTCACAGTGTCTTCCTTACGGTTTCTGGCTTCTGGTGCCTTGGTCATAGTTTCGGGATTCACGGTGACTTGATGACTATTTTTGGCACTTAGACAAACAGAGTGTTGGGATTACCTTGTCTGTTCTTAGTGTCTTACTTCACGGTGTCAGTCTTACTTTGTCATAGTGTCTCACTGTCACTGTTTCTGAGACTTAGGCTTCATGGTGTCTGCTTCACTATGTTTAGTTTCACGGTGTCTGTGTCTTGATGAATGTGTCTGACTTACTGTGTCAAGCTTCATGGTGTCTTGTACATAGGAAAATAACTGTGTTCAGACTTAAACAGTAATATGAATAAAATGAATTGAGCTTAACCATTATAAAGTATGAGATAACATGAAACATAAATACACATTATTGATAAGATTTGTGAGATCAGTGACCATTCATAAGATTTGTAAACATTAATGAGATTTGTAAACATTAATGATATTTGTAAACATTAAAGAGATTTGTAAACATTAATGCGATTTGTAAACATTAATGATATTTGTGATCATTAAAACATGATTAATACATGAGGAGTCCAACAAATATATTTATATTAATGGAATTTTGTGTTTCATATAATTTCATATTCTTAAAAGGGTAGTATCGCTCAAAGTTATTACCAAGTGGTAAAACATTATTGAAACAATCTCATCACTTTTTGGATATTGTTTATTATTACACTTCCTTTAATGAAATATTATGATCCATATCTCAAGAAAAATCCTGAATTTTATTATTATCTGGTAATTCATGACATATTCATGTATTTTTTCAATTTTTTCAATATTTAGTATATAATATAGTTAAGAGATTGTTTAGAAGAAAGCTCAACATTACCCTCTATTTAGTCAGAAATATGTGTTCCTTCAAAACCATGTTTCCAAAAAAGATTTCCAAGAATATTTTTCTATTATTTAAAAAATAAAATTAATTTTAACCCCCTTTCATATATTACCAATGTTTTTAATGGAATATTATTATCTCTTTTTGATCAATCCATTTTTAACCTTATTACTATACAAAAGGAATTTTCTTTTTACCTCATATAGCGTGTACGGATTTACACACTTCCATTTCTACAAAGCATAATTTACATTTTTAAAAGGTTAATATTTAGGAAAATGTTTTTTTAAATTTATTATAGAATAAATATTTTTTATAATGTTTTAAATCATCTTTTACATGTTAAAAAGTAAAATTGTTTTCAAAATGAGTTTCAAGAATTTTTTATATGTTTTCAATATATTTTGAAAGAACTGGCTTTCAAAAAAATTTAAAGATTGTTTTATAATTTTTCAAGCAAAATGTTTTTCAAAAAATTTCATGATTATTTTATAATTTTTCAAGGGAAATGTTTTTAAAAATTATTTAAATCCTTCATTATATGATTTCAATTCCTTTTTGGATGAAAATGAGTTTATAATGTTTTTATGTTTTAAAAATAACTTTCGAAGAAGAATGCATATTTTTATCTAGATATGTTTTCAAATTACCATTACATGTTATATTCTATCTAAGATTAAATATATGTATGTTATTCATACCCTTATAGGAAATGATCCAATGGGTCCATTCATATCCTTTCTTGAATAGTTTATGTTTTGATTGAGTGATACCTATGACACCCATTACTATTACATGAGTTATATTCTTTTGAATCATGCTTCTTTTCATTGGTTATGATTTGATGAAATTATTATGAAACATATCTATTTTCCATAGGTTATGATTTAAAGAAATGCTTATGTTACTGATTTCATTTCATGGGTTATGATATGATGTTTATAAAACCCATGTATTTTTATTGGTCATGATATGATGAATGATTTAATTATATTGTGGCACTTGTATGAAGAATTTTGTTATGAGATGGGAGGGACCTATATCTCCCTCCAATGCATTGGGTAATGAAGGATGACTCATGTGTATAAATATTATGTTTGAACGTGATAACATATTTCAAATATTATGAATGGACCTCGTTGTATGTCCATAAGTTTATGTGTGAACCTGATTACATGTTCAAAATTTTATGATTAAACCTTATTCTGTGATCATAATGTTATGTTTGAACCTTATTACATGTTCAAACTTTTATTCATGGACCTGGTTTTATGTCAATAAGTTTATTCTGGAACCTGATTATATGTTCACAATGTTATGCGTGAAACTGATTTCGTGCTCACAACATTATGAATGGAATTGTTTTAATGTCCATAATTATATGGGAGGGCCTTATTTCATGTCCTTAACATAATTTGTGAACATTTTTCTACTTATATATTTTCATGATGTTATACATTTATGTGTATGTCACAATTCCATGCGTTATTCATATGTTACACTTTCATGGACAATGATCCTAGTTTCCTTCTGATTCATGTATTTTGAACTAATAATATTTAGGCCATGTCTCATGATTATGATCTTTTATATGATGGGTATTCTCATAAAATTTTATGATCACATTACAATACCCTTATGTTAATGTTATGCTTACATGTTTCCATTATTTATCCTTATTGAGTATTTGATCTCACCCATTTCTTATGTTTCATTCCCATAGGTAATAAAAGAATTTTTTAGGTAAATTTACTATAGGGGAAGATATTTAATGGGTACATTAAAGATATTTCACCAAGATAACATATTTTATTCCTACATTCCAAAAATACTAAACTATTATGGTCCTTAAACATTTACTTTTTGTAATATGCTTAATATTCATAAAAATGATGTAATATCCAGGTACATTAAGACTAGGTAACTATTCTAAATCAAACATAGATATGAGGGTCCAAAAATCATTATTTTTACCCAGAAATAAACTATTAAATACACCATGATATTAGAATAATATGGAGAAAATATTATTTTCAATTGAAAAATAATAGAAAATGATTTTTTCTCTAAAGTGGTTTGTTCATTTAGATCATTCTACATATTAAAATTTTTATTTAAAATTTAACACAACATAATTATATTCATTCTCACATTGATTGGAAATATTACATGCAATGAAACTAGTATGAGTTGTTACATCAGGATATGGGAATCCTCATATTCTATAAGCGTCAACTTCAAATCCTTTAAACACACAAAAAAATTTATATTTTATGAATAACCATATAACACTTTGATATCATAAAGACATTGAAAAAAACATAATTTTCTCCCTCAGGGATAATGTATGAAAATACAGTCATAGTAATGTTCATATTCTGTCAGAAGTACAAGCTAACTCTATACATATACTCATTTAGATTATGTGCAATTTTTTATTCAACCCATATTAAGTATTTACTTTAATATCAAACAAGTTTATATTCAATCATTCATAGAAATTATTCTCTATGTAAATGATATTAATGTTATGTATGACCTCATGATATATCAAATATCATATATCAATAAATATTTTCCATCTCATAGAATTATATACATAATTTTTATATTTCTATGTCTTTTTAAATGTCACATGAATGTTATTCACCCTCTCAAGAAACTGATAAATGGATAACTTTTTTTTGAGAAATATAATATTGTTGTGAGCCATTTAATTCCTTTTTTTAATTATATATAATAGTGATTCATATAAAAAACTTTTGATGACCCATGTAAACTATTTTTCTCCCATGATGTAGTTGATAATATGATGTCTTTTTCCCAAACATAAAAATATTTATGACCCTTAACACTATATGCAAATCAATTTACATATGTTTAGAATCCATTTATAGTGAAAACAATAATTTCATGCAATTGATAATATTAAATTTTATAGGATTCATAAAATCTAAAACCATAATCCAATAAAAGTTTAAAATCATCAATTAATGGTGACAAAAAAACATCAACAGCACTTCTTGGCTGTTATTGTCTAGATATCTTTAAATTCAGCATGAAATATTTACACTTTATACAAATTTTATGAGGTAAGTTTCAAATTACTAATAAAACAAGACATGAACTATGCTTACTACTAAGAATCGATATGGATTCATTTTCTTCATGCACATCCCAAGTATGAGCTTTCTAACTTCATTTTTGATTCTCAAAAACTAGTGATCAATATTCATCCACTATGGAAAATTAGCTAAATGTTTTAATTTTACATCAAATATCCACTCATCTACATTACATGTTAACATTTTTCATAATTTGAATTTTTAAATAAGCATTTAAATTGAGTAATTATTGGAAGATACCAAAATCTCATTAAATGGGTCTCTGTAACTACTAAATCAGCCTATTATTTTAAATTCAACATAAATTGTGACATCCCAGATTTTGGAAACCATCAAATAAATTCGTATTCCTTCTTATATAGAATACATTCAATTGGTAAGGCATGTAATTTTTTGAACCCTAATCCCATCAAGCATAGTATTTTATTTTCCATATTATGCAAATCTAGAGGATCTTTTTCTTTAGAAATAATATATTTCAACAATTATATCAACTCTATAAAACTTTTTTCACTCCATCCATATTTCACATTAATGTTAATAAATATTAAAATTGTCTATAAATATATAAATTAAAAACAATCTAGATACAATGGTTTTTTAGAATTACCATATTGAAGCTCAATTTTATATTCATTCTCAATTTCCTCTAATTAAATATCCCTATTAATTTATTCAATTTGACCAAAATTTTCATCCCTCAATGCATCACAATTAATAGATCAGAAATTTTTCCCAGTTTAACCATAATAAATCCAAGGTCTATAACTGAAATTAAAACCAAGAGAAATTAAATGAACTTTAATCTCTCTGCATTTTAATTTCATTATTTTTAAACATTTTAGACAAGGATAAACAAACATGTCACTCTTAAGAATGTTTTGTTTGGAAAATTCCAAAAAAATCTTCAACACCTTCTTCATATTCATCACTTATTCAATGAATCAAAATCCAACTTCGGGTAATTATTATATATTAAAAATATCAAAAATATTTTTCAAAAACAAGTATCCTATCAAAAAAATTATAGTGGTGATATAATTGAGTTAGATGGATAAATAATATATTATTTCATTTATAATAAATTTTTTAAGGTATTAGAAAGTAAAATTCTATTACCTCTTTAATGAAAATATGATGTTAAATACCTTAATATATATCCAATACTTATGAAGGATATAAAAAATTTTCCTGTCAAAAAATTATTACTTTTACGTATTTATATAATATAAATTAGAAAAAACCGTAATTCTAACATATCATATTGAAAACAAGATAAATAAAATGAATTAAAAAATTATTTTCCAAAAATTCATCGAAATCCAAACATAAAAATAAAGTTGTTTGATTTTATTAGAGTGTATATAAATAGGATAATAAGAAATTATATTTGGTGTTAATGTTGATGAAAATTACATTATAATAGCATAATAAAAATATATTGGAAATTTAGAATATATTAAAACAAAATATATTATTAACCTTTATTACATATGGAGTAATTTTTCAAATATTTTTATTATAATTTAATTATAAAAATATAGATAAAAAATGAAACTATTATAAATAAATACAAAAAAAATTATTAGAAAATTCATTCATGTAGAAGGAACTAAAAAATATATTCATTTCAAACATTTGTAAAGAAACAATACTTGTATATAATCTTTTGAGGTTATAAAAATATATACAATTACATCCATAACAAATATATATAATATTTATATAGTGAATAATGACTCAAATTAGAAAAAATGATATTATTAAGGGTCAATATACATGGAAAAACTATTTTTAGTTCATAAACATGGAAATGATAAATGATAAGATGGGATATAAAAATAAAAATTTAATGATTACATGTGTAAATTGAAATATGGAATAAGATAAGTCAATAAATCTCATTACTTTCACCCTTATCATTTAGTTAATCTAGTCTTGTATATGATTAAATAAGAAACAACATGGAGAAACCACATTAATATATTCTGATAAAGGTTCTCCAAATTGATAATAACATAAAAAAAGTTAAAAAAAATTCTTATGTGGGAAAAATTAGATGGAATGGTTAAAAACCCAAGAATATTCCAAATTCAATGGATATCCTAAGATATTTTATATGAAACAAATGATAATGAGGGATAACATCAAACATGATTTTATTTTTTTTTCACCTGAAATACATGTTACTAGAAGAAAAACAACTTGAATTGAACTATCGTCATGGAAAAACATCAACATCATTGATATTGATCATTATATCCAATATTTGTATTTATAATTTTTATTTTAGATTCATTTCTATGTAATCAATATTAGTATACAAACAATGTATCTATGTATATTCTGAAATATTAGAAAATATATGGTGTTATATCTCTATAGTTGAATAAGGGTAATTCTTATCATAATCATGAGAATAAAATAACATCCTTTTTTCTATGTTGATTTATTATAGTTGAACTAATGTTTACTTTTATGTAGTATTGAAAAATTATACTCAGGTTTCCATTGTACATATTGAGACATTATTTAATTTTTTAATGATTATTATTTACTATATCTCAAAACAAACTAATATTTTGGTAATACCTGAATGAACAATAATAAAGTTTGAATATAAAATATAATATTCAATAATATACAGTTTTTCATTGTAAATTCTTATTCATGTAAATCAATATAAAATTTTCCAAGAAGGGTGAGTAGATTCATCAAGAGAAAAAAAATATTAGGATTTTTACATTATTATGTATTGGGTATAAAATGACCAAGAAATATAAAGAATTTATTGTTATAAATAAAAAATATATTTTATAAGTAAACAAAAAATTTAATTTTTTTACTTTCATAGATGAATTGAGAGACAAATTCGTGTTCATTGTTTGATTCCATTAAAAAATTATTAAATGTTAAATTAATTAAAAATAATAATTTCTAGAAGATATTTGAACATTAAAGAAATCCACATAGAAATAACCATATATATATTCAAACAAGAAATTATTAGTTAGATGAAACATGAGGGTGTATGAAGATGGTAATATGAGAATGGAGTCTACCAGATTGAATAAATGAGAGTTAGGTATTCAGTTCCATGGAATGATTGGAAGGAGTGAAACAAAAATGTGTAAGCATTACCAAATAGATGATTATATATATCTTCAATGTGAAACATCAAGACTGAAAAAACATGTGGGTGTATTAATATTGTAATGTGATATTATACTTCAAAAAATTGAACAAATGAGATAGTTAGGGCTTCAGGGTGAGAGTGACGAGAGGTGCCTTCCTAAAAATAGAATATCAAGAAATGAGTCCAAAACTGTTTCATAAAATTTTAAATGGTATATAACATCAGTTATTTAATAACCAAATTGAGAAATATGTGAATTATTATTTTTCACATTGGTAATTAAATGAAAAATGTGAATCCTTGATTTTTTCACGTCATTTATTTATAACCGACATGAAAAGGCTATGAAAATTTCTTTTTCATGTCCATTCTTATATAAAAAAATGAAAAATTGGGAAAATTTATTTTTCACATCGATTACGAAAGATACAATAGAAAAATTCAAATATTCTCCCATCAGTTCTAAATAACCTACATGATGAATCAGAATTCATTAATAGTTTTTGTACTAGTAAATCCTTTAAATGATGGTGTTGTATCATTAACCTCTTATTATATTGGAAAATTTTGAATAGTAAACCCCATAAAATAGAGATCCATAAATTTATATATAAATTTCCATAATTTTTGTTATAATTATAATAAAATATATTAATTGAATCTATATACGACACATAAAAGAAACATGTGGTGATTATTGATTTTGTCTCAAATAAAATAAAAGTGAGATAGAAATTCCATACCATAAGTGTTGACATTTTTCGTATATGTTCAAACCTAGTGTATAATAAATATAAATTTATTATAAAAATAATATAGAACTATAATTATATATATCAAACCATATATTATTTACTTATGACATTCTATTACATATTTTTTAATAATACCATGTTAAAGTCATGTTTTGGGAAATAACTAGTTTTCGTGTATGTTTTGACTTATTGTTTTTTCCCCATTGCATCGACAATGGTTCCATAATCTCTATAATATTAACCACAATAAAAATATCATTTATAGTTAGTATATATATATTTATATTGATCCATTAATGTTAGAGATATCACATGAAATACATCGTTCATGAAGATGGAAGATTGTACATAAGTATGAGTGTTGTTTCCATTTTCATAGTATAATCAAAGATATAAAGTTAAATTATATATATCCATTATAGAATCAATTTTTATTTCATATATATCATATATTTTCACTAAACACTTTACCTTCCCTGTAAAACATGAATAAATGTCATCATTTAATGAGTTGACAGTTCGTTATACACACGAATGATGTTATCATATTCCGAGATAATGGAATTTATGAAAGAACATATTAAATAATGATTTCATAAGAATAATAATATCATAAATAACTAATATAACCCAAAAATTAATCATTATATCCATATTTGATTTGTGCTTATAGAAAACAAATAACATGGGATTTGGAGGGGGCATTCTTCTGTACAACCCAACAATGGTTTCATAACAAATTTTATGGAAGATACTGAGGTTATTATATAATAATTCATTAACAAGAGTATTAATTAGGTGTATAATTAAATAAAATAGAACAATTGGTTAGGGAATTAACTTCTTCTTCAGACAACTTCATTTGGTTTCCAACTAAAGGCATCTTGGGTTAGATTTATGACCAAAATAAGGATTCAATGAAGATAGGAGGGAAGTATGTAAGTGATTTGGGAATTTTTTTTCCAATAAAAATGTTTTTGTAAGTGTTTATATAATGGGTACTGGGTTTAATTTAATATTTTAGGTGAGTGACACGCTAGTGATTATTTAAAATAAAAATGTGTACCCCTTATTTCCAAATGAAAAAAGTATTCAAAATGGAACACTCTCAATTATAGATGAAATAATGGGAAAATAATTCTATATAATTGGTTTTGGACTTGTTTTGGGATTTTGAAACCATTATTTTTTTATTTTAACTCCAAGTTAAATCCATTGTTTCCTTAACAATGATATCAATTTATACTATTATTACTATTCATTATGGTTAACAATTGAGTTGAACATATTAGATAATATAAATATTTCTAATTGTAATTAAGGAATTAATTTTTATAAATTACTTTAATTTAATTAGAAAATTTTAATTTACAATTTATCTCATAGACATGATGATAAATCTATATTCCAAAGAAAAGCTGTTCAAAAGTATAAAAATTAATTGTAAAAAATAAATATTGAGTTGATTAAAATGACATAAATTTGATTAATAGATATATAATTTATCTAATTTTACCTTTAGAACAATTTTAAAACAAATTTAATATTATTAAATACATTAAAATTAATGAAAATACAAAATAAAATCCATTATTTTTCACTATTCATCAAAAATTATCTTCATTGATAATTTTAAAATGTTTCACCCTAAGATAATTTTGAAATTATGATTCAAAAAAATAAATTAATTTTTTAAAATAAATCTGTTAAAGTGGAAAAGATTAATTTTAAAATAACTTTTTAGAATGTGAAAAGCCCTCTTTTTGCAAAATATAGTTTAAAAGATTAAAATTGGATTAAATCCTATATATTGTCAAGAATACACATAAGATAAGTTTAAAAAAAATTAAATATATTATATATAAATTTTATTAAAATAATTCACCAAATGTTACTTATTTAATTTATTGAGAACAAACAATTTTTTGGACATCAAAATAGTTTTTTAGAAAAACATTACCATCATTTTAAAAATGTTTCAATTTTCATTTCTAAACAGTTGGATTCCAAGTAATTCATTATATATACATGTTTAAACCATATATTCTCATAATTTAGTTAATATTATCCATACCCTCCATTTTAATTTCAAGATGATAACTATCATATTGAATACTAATATTTTAATAGTATTTCTTGTTTTATTTAAACTCAGTGTTGTTTATAAAACATGCTAAAATCAGTGTCGCGAGTAAAGAAAGATAAACATAGTGTTATGTTTAATACAATATATCAATGGTGTTTCATGAAACACAATCTAAATAAGACATTCCATGAAACAAAAAAAATATTAAATATTAAATTTACTCAACTAAATCTATTTCTCAAAATCTCTGGGTATTACATTGTGGTATGACACTGTGATTCACTAGTACCATTTCAAATAGTTTTAGCATGGTCTTTCATACCAGTATAGTCAGCAAGAAAATAGTGCTAGTTTTTGTGTGTTTGTGTGATGGTAAAACATTGATGGATTTTGGTTAGTTAAAATATTTGTCTCTTCCCCAGGTAATCATTCACCTCATTTTTTATAGGGAATAGGTCAAGCATGGTTGGCACACCATTTTTTAAACTATGTGGCCTAACCATGTGACATGATCTAAACCTCCAAAAGGTTTTCCTTTTTATCCTTGATAGGGTTTTTCTAATCCCCACCACTTCTCTTATATAATCTAACTAACCTCTCCCGAGTACTCAATAGGATTATCCCCTAGCTTCATTGGTGATCTTCCTTCATTCATGGGGAATATATATTCAGGTTTGTTGGTCGGAGTGGACACTCAAGATGGGGGTGAATTGAGTTCCAATTAAAATTTCTGTTAAAACATTGTCTAGTTAAAATCCCCCGATTTATAAAATAAGTTAAACTGTAGTGAGTTTATACAGATTGTAAATGTTCACTTAGCTTCTAAAAGATTTATTTTGTCTCAGTTAGTTTAACCACAAGATCAAACTAAATTTTGAAACTAATCTACTGATTTACAATAAGTGTAAACACTTGCTAATTTAACTATCAAAGTAGCTTTAAAATAATTTTGTATTTTAAATTAATAGCAGTGGAATAACTATACTATAGGTCGTATACATTAAACATAAATAAAAGATGAAAAAAATATATAACAAGAGGTTTAGTCTCAAACCGAGACTTAGTCCGCTCAAATTTATATAAATTTAATCCACACCCTGGATCGGGGTTAACAATAGTTAACAAAACTATCCAGGCCACACAGGGACCTATACCACTATTCTACGTGGGAAACAAAGAAAAGAACAGGACACACAAGGACCTCTTCCACAGTTGACGTGGGTAAACAAGTGATAAGAGATTTGAATTGAGGATTTTGATATCCTCCAGTTCAGTGCAGGAGATAGTGTGTGTATAAGAAATACATAGTACACCACACTGCTCGAAAGGTAAATGATAAATCACAGAGTAGAGATGTAGAGTTTAGAAATGGCTCTAGTGATTTTCAATGTAGCTATGGACTCGTTGGATTGAGCAGGAATGCTTCGGAGTCCTTCTATGGTTTTTCTGTTGAAAAACAGAGTGTCGTAGTTCAGCTTGTCTTCTATAGTATCTTGATTCGTCATTTGTTCTTCAGAAATTTAGGATTGCATGTATGGAACTTCTTTGAAGATCGTGCAATGTGTCCTTCACAGTTGTGCTCTGGATTGTTCTTCGGCTTAGTACAGAGCTCGCATGTCTTGTATTATATGTGTCGAGACGTGTCAAGCGCGCGTGTGTCTTCGTGTTCTCTAATGTAGCTCAATCTTCTTTATATTCCACGAGTTCTGGCAGTAGGAATTATTCCCTTTTCATAGGTACGAGATACGGTTTCCTGTCAAGCCAACAACTAACATTAAATAACATTAATTGCATTAAAAACAATAAATATGACCATTAGTATTATTTAAAATAATATTGAAAAAAGCTTAAGAAACGGTGTCACAGTGATCATGGAAACGGTGTCTTCTTCACGGTGTCTGATCACGGTGTCTGGTCACGGTGTCTGGTCACGGTGTCTGGTCAAGGTGTCTGGTCATGGTGTCTGGTCACGGTGTGTCCTTCACGGTGTCTGGGTCACGGTGTCTGGTCATGGTGAGTCCTTCACGGTGTCTGGGTCACGGTGTCTAGTCACGGCGTTTCCTTCACGGTGAGTCCATACTTAGACAAAAAAAATCTGTATTTGGACTAAGACAGTGATATGCAGAATATGAGTTAAGGTTACTCATTAGAGATAATATATGATACAATTGTAATTATGCATAAAACTTGTAAAGAGTAATTAACATCCATAATATTTGTTATTATAAAAACATGATATGCACCTATTGTTGAGTTTGAAGAGTATTAGCAAGATGTGCACTGAAGATCTAGATTAATTAAAAGTAATGAGATTTGTGATTATTAAAACATGATTAACACATGAGGAGTCCAACAAGGTTATATTCAAATTTTTAATGATTTATCCACTTATTTATTAATATATCCTAGATATAATTTCCCATTGTGTCATTGGAACCTGGTATAGAATCCCGCCTTTTTAACATAAACTTTCATTACATTACACAAAACTGAGGATCTTTAAGTTTTATTGTCTTGGAAACCAGGAACATAATACATGAAAACAACATAAAATATTCTTCTTAAACACTTGAAAGGACTCTCCTTAAGTTCATCCTAGGTTCATTACTGCATATCATAACCTGGGGACATACATCAAAAGAAAGGCTGAGCAGAAGGCCCAGTAAGGGAAACAAGGGAAACATTTAACATGTGAACTTGAGATACATCAACTATGTCATGAAAAAAAAACTTTAAGGCATGAGAAAGAAATCATGTGGCATATCATAATAAAAATAAAATTCTTCATAACATTAAGATGTGGCTACATCATTTAACATAGAAAATCATGAGCATATCAACAAGGTCCATCCCCAAGGTGTCATTTGAAAATTACCAAGGTTATTCACCAAGATATCATGAGAATTGTAATCTCTAGTGGTTACATCATTACCCAATGCCTTAGAGCGCTATCAGGGAGCACCCTTAAATTTTCATTTATTATCATGTGATCTACATATATCATCATCAAACATTTCATAAATAACCCATATAGCATAAAATAAATGGGTTTTATTTCATAATAATAACGTTTTCAAAACATCTTTAAAGACATGATCTTTATGTCACTTTAAACCCACAGAAAGGGAAAGCGGGTTTCATGTATGTAAATCCAAAGATTTAAAATAGAAAATTTTGATATATATATATATATATATATATATATGAATACCCCTGTAGAAATAAGCGCTTTGAGTATTCACTTAATAACGTAAAATAATTTTGAGAAAAAGAGAGAGGCATTTTGAGACGAAAATTCTGCAGCATAACAGCTACGTTACAGGGTTTTAGAAAACATTTAAAAGAGAGGGGACATGGGTCTCCTACTCATAAATGATATATAAAAATAGTATAGGGACAGAATATAAATTATATGAATCATGGTAATGAAATTTGAAGGACATACCATTTGAAATGAAAAACATAGAAGGAAAACAAAAATAAGATTTCTCTTATGAAAATTCGGCAGCCTAACATCATCACTTAAACTTCAATAAAAAATGAATTGACAAGATAAAATAGGGTATCTCATCATATGATCATAAAATATCAGTATGATAAATATAGTGATCATACCCCAACAATATAAAAATGAATTTGAAATACTTGACATGAAAAAGGAGAAAGGTGAAAGAATCCCTTAAAAATTCGGCAGCCTAACGACGTCACTTAAACTTCAACAAAATGAATTGACGAGATCAAATAGGGTCTCTCATCATATGAACATAAAAATTCAGTATTATATATATAGATATCATACCCTAACATAATAAAAAGTAACTCGATAGACTTGACATGAAAGTAGAACTTTGAAAAATGAGAAGGGTGAAAGAATCCCTTAAAAATTCGGCAGCCTAACGGCACCACTTAAAACATAAAAATACTGAATTGAATAGATCAAATAGGGTCTCTCATAATATTAACATAAAATATCAGTATGATATATTTACATATCATACCCCAATAAAATAAAAAGGAACTTGAAATACTTGACATGAAAATAGAACTTGAGAAGGGTGAAAGAATCCCTTAAAAATTCGGCAGCCAAACGGTGCCACTTTAACATTATTAAAATGAAATGATGAGAGAAATAGGGGGTCCATCATCATATGAACATGAAAAATATAGTAGGATGAATATAAAATAACATCCTACAACATAAGGTCATGGATCATAAAAGAAATGACATAAAAGAGATTACTTGAAAAGAAGAGAGTGGTCGGATCCCTTACTTAAAACGTCACTCTTAAAAATCAATGGTTTGGACCTTGAGGGATTGGGGGAACATTGAGAGGACTCCTTGGGAGTTAAGGAGACCATAACTTAGTTGAGGATGGTTTTGGAGTCGAAAGGATGATAGGAGGGCTTGGTATTTATAGGGAAAGTGAGGGGACAAGGCATTAATGTCCAAGGGACACCTCATTAGTGGTTTTGGCAAAACCATGGGCTTGCCCATGGTATTTTCCCATGGTATTGGCCACTCGGGACACCTCAGAAAATAATTCATCCCCTTTAGTTGAACATCCCTTAAAATATCTCTTTACATCATCATGACATAGTTATGATGTCATTTAACATACCGAAACCCTAAAACTGTATTTTTACTATTCACTGAAAATTCAACTTTCTCAGAAAAATCCCAAAATTTAACCTTAAACAAATATCAATGCTCTGATTTCAAAAATGAATTCCATTTTTTAAAAATAAGTTTCTAAATATTTTCAATTTTATTTTTAAATAAATACACTATTCACCGAAAATTCATTTTTTTCAGAAAAAACCCCAAAAATTACATTTACATAATATCAATGCTCTAAGTTCAAAAACGAAATCCATTTTATAAAAATAATTTTCTAAATATTTTTAATTTATTCTTTAATTAAAAAAAACACTATTCACCTCAAAAAACTAATACTTGAATAATAATTTATGAAACCGTTATTTAACTATTTTATTGAATCACATTACTTAATCAAGCTTCCTAGATTATTTTAATACTTTCTTTAAGTGAGATTACTAATCCATTTGGACCCATTACTAATCCTAATCATAAAATCACTATTCATAATTTAGTATTCATCAAAAATCAAGGTGATCTTATTAGACTCTAAATTTCATACTTGACATAATTGTAGAAGACTATTTTTTTAAAATCATTACACATTTTTAATTATTTAAGGTTTACATAAACATTTTTTTAAAATATCCTTTCTCTAAAATTCATCAAAAATATGCATACTATATTTATCCGGTCATTTGAAAATTCATAAACTTCATCATAAGAAGAAATCCAAATTTTTTATTTAAAACAAGGGATTACACAAGGCAGTTACGGTCTCCTTACATAGCCCCTTATCACACCAGTATAGAACCTAAGTGTAAGGTGCGCTAAGGTGAGAGAATCTGAGGGAGGCTCGGCCAACATCGCACGAGTAGTAATTTCTATCAGTTTGAACTTCTCATGAAGGAGATTCCGTTCTAGTTTCACACGATCAATTTTGGCTTGGGTTTGGTCTAGAGCAAAGCCCAGTGGTGCTACCTCCTTCCCAAGTTCTGTTAGATGGGCTTCAATCGGTCCAAGACTACTGGGTGAGGCCATCGAATCTTCTTTCTATAATAATTAACCAAGATTACTTGTATTTAGAGACAATAATCAAAATATTTAGTTTCCAGCGGTGATATTGACCAATGGTCTTATAACAATCAAAACCTAATGGTCTCATTTTAATTATACTCATGTTATCAAATGAAACAGTTTTGTTGAGTATAAAAATAAAATAACACACAAAATTAGGAACCAATATTTATTCAAAATTTCGGGTTGTTACAATCTTTCCCCCTTAAGAAATTGCATCCTCGTAATTTTTAAAATTGGGTTTTGAAATTTCATTGAAAGTCCCACATCGAAAAAGGAGTCAGTAAAACTATTACTTTAAAATAAAGAAAGGGATGTACAAAGGTCACCTGAGTTAACCCACACTATTATTCCATGTAGGAAAACATGGACACGGAGGAGAAAACAAAGGGTCACGTTCTCAGGGATAGTGATATAAAACATGATTAGGAGAAATTTAACCATAATAAAATCCCAAACTTATGATGTGTGTAAACGGACATTGATTACCTAGTAGGAAACGTAAACCAAAAACGTTTTTGTTTTACATTCCTTTTCATAATTTTGAGGAATTCATTTACTACATAGAACAAAAACATAAGAAAATATACCTACCTTCATGTAGAGGTTTATCCTTTAATAAGTTTCTACCAAAACTAATATTTTCTCCAAATGATGATCATTCAAAACTACTTGGTCTCATCAAAACACAAGAATCATCTTCTAGAGAATCACATAATCCACAAAAGATTAACTATCTATTTCTTCTATCTTTAAACATTATCCAAAAAACAGAAACGGTAAGGTAAAAGAACTCTTCAAAGAGAAAGAATCCCATAGGAATGGAAACTAATTTTAAATCTTAAAAGTTCCATGGTACTACCCAAAGATCATCATAGACCATTCCATAAATAACGAGACTTAAAATTATTCAGAAAAAACCAAACTAAGATTGAAACCCAAATACAAGAAGGATTTGATAACATAGTTTTCTAAAATAATCTTCATTGTTCATCTCCAAACAACATCAACCACTCCTAACATCTTAAAACAAAAGTAGCTAACCTAAACATATTTTACCCAAAATAGGTTAATCATTCCCATAAGTAACCTAAATTACAATAAGTCCACCATAAATTCATCTATTCTTCAAAATATAAGTCAACCTTACTCCTCAATGAAAATACCGTAGTAATCTATTAACCTCGATCATATAGGGTCCCAAAAATAGTGAATGTCTTCCAAAATAATAATCATCTTTTAATCCCCTAATCATCTCTGTCATATTAATATGGAAATCGTCGCATTTCCTATCACATTGGTTGTTGGGACATGTTCTTCCATTTCCTTCCATTAACTAAGAAAATAAACTATAATTATGGGCTTTAATACTTAGCCAATAATCATGAAAAGGAAACTTTAAAAATAAAAGGATAAACTTGTAGAATAAAATTATATCCTAACTTTTGATCCCTTAGGTTCCAATATAGGTTATCCATGATCATATATTCTTAAGTGAATCGTTATTTTATTTTATCTTTGTTCCTTTAATAATGGTTCATACTAAGCTTTTGAATTTACCAGAGCATATCCCCCGGGAATGTCGTAACCAAGAGTGACGTAAGGCCCGTTGTTGTGTACCAGTTCCCATTTGAGTCTAGCTCAAAGCGGTGTTTTCAGGTTTTACCCCTATGTACATCTGTGCCAGAGCCACCTCTACCTACTCGTATCCAGATAGGGATGTATTTGCTTGGCAACGCATTACTCAATACTCACCAAAATACCAGGAAGATTTCATATATATAAACTTTTCTATAGGCTTCTTCCTAAAGTTTTCATATCCTAATTTCCACAAATAACTAAACCATCCTTTGATACCAACTATAGCATCCCGCCTTTTTAACATAAACTTTCATTACATTACACAAAAATGAGGATCTTTAAGGTTTAGTGTCTTGGAAACCAGGAACATAATACATGAAAACAACATAAAACATTCTTCTTAAACAGTTGAAAGACTTCTACATAAGTTTTTCCTAGGTTCATTACTGCATCTCATAACCTGGGGACATATATCAAAAGAAAGTGTGAGCAGAAGGCCTAGTAAGGGAAACAAGGGAAACATTTAACATGTGAACTTGAGATACATCAACTATGTCATGAAAAAGAACTTTCAGGCCTGAGAAAGAAATCATGTGGAACATCATAATAAAAATAATATTTTTCATAACTTTAAGATGTGGATACATCATTTAACATAGACAATCATGAACATATCACCAAGGTCCATCCCCAAGATGTCATTTGAAAATTACCAAGGTTATTCACCACGATATTGTGAAAATTGTAATCTCTAGTGGTTACATCATTACCCAATTCATTGGAGCGCTATCATGGGAGCCAAATATATCAACATCAAACATTTCATAAAAAACCCATATAGCATAAAATAAATGGGTTTCATTTCATAATCATAACATTTTAAAAACTGTTTTAAGGACATGATCTTTATGTCACTTTAAACCCACAGAAAGGGAAAGAGGGTTTCATGTATGTAAATACCATGATTTAAAATAGAAAATTTTGATATATATATGTGAATACCCCTATAGAAATTATATCTTTGAGTATTCACTTAATAACGTAAAATAATTTTGAGAAAAAGAGAGAGGCATTTTGAGACGAAAATTCCGCAGCATAATGGCTACGTTACAGGGTTTTATAAAACGTTTAAAAGAGAGGGGACATGGGTCGCCCACTCATAAATGATCTATAAAAATATTATAGGGACAAAATATAAAGGATATTAATCATGTTAATGAAATTTGAATGACATACCATTTGAAATGAAAAACATGAAAGTAAGACAAAAATAATATTTCTCTTATAAAAATTCGGCAGCCTAATTACGTCACTTAAACTTCAATAAAAAATGAATTGAGAAGATAAAATAGGGTCTCTCATAATATGATCACAAAATATATTTATGATAGTTATAGATATCATACCCCAACATAATAAAAAGTAACTTCAAAGACCTGACATGAAAAAGGAGAAAGGTGAAAGAATCCCTTAAAAATTTGGCAGCCTAACGGCGTCACTTAAAATTCAACAAAATGAATTGATGAGATAAAATAGGGTCTCTCATCATATGAACATAAAAGTTAAGTATGATATATATAGAGATCATACCCCAACATAATAAAAAAGAACATTAAAGACTTGAAATAAAAGTAGAACTTTGAAAAATGAGAAGGGTGAAAGAATTCCTTAAAAATTCGGCAGCCTAACGGCGCCACTTAAAACATCAAAATACCGAATTGAAGAGATAAAATAGGGTATCTCATAATATGAACATAAAAGATCAGTATTATTGATTTATAGATCATACCACAACAAAATAAAAAGGAACTTGAAATACTTGACATGAAAATAGAACTTGAGAAGGGTGAAAGAATCCCTTAAAAATTCGGCAGCCTAACGGCGCCACTTTAACATTATTAAAATGAAATGATGAGATAAATAGGGGGTACCTCATCATATGAACATGAAAAATATAGTAGGATTAATATAAAATAACATCCTCCAACATAAGATCATGGATCATAAATGAAATGACATAAAAGAGATTACTTGAAAAGAAGAGAGAGGTCAGATCCCTTACCTTAAAACGTAACTCTTAAAACTCAATGGTTTAGACCTTTAGGGATTGGGGGCACCTTGGGAGGACTCCTTGGGATGTAAGGAGACCATAACTTCGTTGAGGATGGTTTTGGAGTCGAAAGGATGAGAGGAGGGCTTGGTATTTATAGGGAAAGTTAGGGGACAAGGCATTAATGGCCAAGGGACACCTCATTAGTGGTTTTGGCAAAACCATGGGCTTTCCCATGGTATTTTCCAATGGTATTGGCCACTTGGGACACCTCATACAATAATTCATCCCATTTAGTCGACCATACCTTAAAATATCTCATGACATCATCATGACACAGTTATGATGTCATTTAACATACCGAAACCCTAAAACTGTATTGTTACTATTCACTGAAAATTCAACTTTCTCAGAAAAATCCCAAAATTTCACCTTAACCAAATATCAATGCTCTGATTTAAAAAATGAACTCCATTTTATAAAAATAATTTTCTAAATATTTTTATTTTTATTTTTAAATAAATACACTATTCACCGAAAATTCATTCTTTTCAGAAAAAACCCCAAAAATTACCTTAACATAATATCGATGCTCTGAGTTCAAAAATGAAATCCATTTTATAAATATAATTATCTAAATATTTTTAATTTAATTTTTAATTAAAAAAACATTATTCACCCGAAAAAACTAATACTTGAATAATAATTTATGAAACCGTTATTTAACCATTTTATTGAATCACATTACTTAATCAAGGTGCCTAGATTATTTTAATACTTTCTTTAAGTGAGATTACTAATCCATTTGGACCCATTACTAATCCTAATCATAAAATCACTATTCATAATTTACTATTCATCAAAAATCAAGTTGATCTTATTAGACTCTAAATTTCGTACTGAACATAATTGTAGAAGACTATTTTTTGAAAATCATTACACATTTTTAATTATTTAAGGTTCACATAAACATTTTTTTAAAATATACTTTCTATAAAACTCATCAAAAATATGCATACTATATTTATCCGGTCATTTTAAAATTCATAAACTTCATCATAAGAAGAAATCCAAATTTTTTATTTAAAACATGGGATTACACAAGGCAGTTACGGTCTCCTTACATATCCCCTTATCACACCACCATAGGACTTAAGTGTAAGGTGCGCTAAGGTGAGAGAATCTGAGGGAGGCTCGGCCAACATCGCACGAGTAGTAATTTCTATCAGTTTGAACTTCTCACAAAGGTGATTCTGTTCTAGCTTCACACGATGAAGTTCTGCTTGGGGTTGGTCCAGAGCAAAGCCCAGTGGTGCTACATCCTTCCCAAGTTCTGTTAGATGGGCTTTGATCGGTCCAAGACTACTGGGTGAGGCCATCGAATCTTCTTTCTATAATAAATAACCAAGATTACTTGTATTTAGAGACAATAATCAAAACGTTTAGTTTCCAGCAGTCATATTGTCCAATGGTCATATAACAGTGAAAACCCAACGGTCTCATTTTAATTATACTCATGTCATCAAATGAAATAGTTTTGTTGAGTATAAAAATAAAATAACACACAAAATTAGGAAACAAGATTTATTCAAAATTTCGGGTTGTTACACCTGGTATTTTTACATTTGATATATCAAGAGGGTTTTATGTTGGAGTTGATAATGTTGTTATAGATCTAGGATTGTGAGGATGTGATCACATTGTTTCCAATATCCATTTTCGTAGGTGATTATATTTCTTCTATTGGTGATGTAGGTGTCTCTATACAATGTGGATAACTCATTAATGACATAAATTTATTGTAAATTTATTTTTTGATATTTAATAAATATATTCATTGTATAAATATTATCATCAAAAGTGTGATTTAAAATTATTATTAATTAAAATAATTATAAACATTAACTCATTGGTGAAATTCTTAAATGGTGGATTTTTATAAAAGTGATTTTCATGAATTAAAGTAGTAATTCTTCACTTGGGCATGTTTTATAAAATCTTACCAGTTGGAATTTAAATTTTTTAGAAAATAGAACACATTAGTAACCTTGGGTAAATCATCTATAGAAATATGAAAACTCTGGTGGGTGTGGAACCATTATGGGTTATTCTAATGACAGTAATAAATGGTGGTAGGATACAATATTGGTAGGAATTGTGATATTGTGTGATTAGTTTTCCTTACTTTTTATTATAATGTACTCAATTATGTTATAGCCCACTTATTATTAGTTTTGTACATGGTGGTCTTGTTCTAATTTTTATTTTACACATCCCTTTTACATTATATTTCCATGAATAATTATTTTTATAACTTTATGTTAGAATTAATATAATATCCATATTTCTAGTTTCATTGAAATTGAAATTCTTAAAAACAATTGTTCTACAAAACTGGGTATCATTTCATGTTTAATTTAAAACTAATTTTTTATCTATAACAAAAAGTTTTATTATGTTATGCATCATATATATTTATGGTCCTATCCACTTAAGATTTTCAATTACCATAAACTTAATTTTTTTGTGTCTTTAGATTTTATTGTTGATGGCTTTGGAAAAGGGGAGGGTTTTAAATAGTTTTTCATCCTCTCATGGTTTCTATGGCCATCTTACTAAGATGTTTTGGTGGTCATGGTTGGTCACATGGAGATGTTATTTTTATTATCCCATGTTTCATTTTCTAGTTTTATCAATTAGGATTTAAATTTTATTTCACAAGGATGTTTACTCCTCTTACACATTTTAATATATTAATTTATCTCCTTTTTGGTTATTCATGTTTATTTTTTGGTTATTTTTTCATATTATCCTTCAGGATATCTATCTCTTGTGATGTGTCATGTAAACCTAGGTTGGTTTTTGATAAAATCGTATTACATACGTCACCTAGACAAAATTATGATGAAATGGCCAATATTTTGTTTTGGGAATAAATTAGATAGGAGATAAGACCATCAGAATTTTGGTAGTAAGTGCTGGAGGGAGCCTGCCCAGCACACATCTACTTTTAAAAATGAGTTACAATGGGTGGTCATGGATTTTTACCATACATGAAACATGGAGTGTGATGTTATATAAATTAACATTATTTCTAGTTAATTAAGATCCACCTATTAAATTTTAATGATTTTTATCATTTATTGAATCCATGTTTTCATTAAATTAGGTAATTTAAATATATTAATTTGGATTCATGAAGTACATAATTTAATTCAATAATTTTATCTAAAGGTAATATAATATTTTATTTTG
Organism: Viscum album; assembly: GCA_963277665.1. Lineage (NCBI taxonomy): Eukaryota > Viridiplantae > Streptophyta > Magnoliopsida > Santalales > Viscaceae > Viscum > Viscum album. Next base: position 1,188,973,465 of record OY728122.1, read on the forward strand.
GTTTTATTAGATAACGCATCCTAAAATAGTTATTTGTATCTAGTAGAGAAATCTACAAAAACATGTTTTGATGATGAAAACTTTGGTATACCCTACCCTGAAAGAAGATTTTATCCACACAAGTCATTCTATGGGTCAATAGGGTTTTGTAAAATAGGGAACTGGGGTTGATCATGGCATGGAATTTACAAAGAGAAATTCACTTATATTATAAGGTGTTAAGGGGACCTATGAATCCAAATACTACCATGTATAAATTTTTAGGATCTTCCATTTCCTAAAAACACCAGAGGAATCTAATGTGGTTTTTCTCACCTATATTCTAGATTTAATGGGAAGAAAATGTTGTGATTACATCATGAAAGATTTGTTACATGAGGATATATCTGAGACTTATTCCAAGTGGATATTCAACTAATGGTTTTACCCTAAATCATTGTGTGTGTAAAATAATTATGAATTCTCAAACATAATGCAATGGGAGCATTTGAATATTTCATATTCCACCGGTTTCCTAGAATTACTTCACATAGTGTGAGATATTGTTACAAATGAATACAACAATGCTCAAAGATTCGAGATGGGTTTGGCGAATGATACCCAATCGATACTAAATCTCTTATTCCTATGGACCTTTTTTGAGTTATTTAATAAATGTGTTATGACTGAAGCAAACATAGTTGGGTGAGTTGGATTATTTGAAGTTTAAGTTACTCTTATATGTAATGAGAGTGTGAATTATATTTGGATAAGTTAGCTAATGGTACTCAATTTTCGTGGGGATAGAATTGGGTAGTTTTATATAAATTTGGGTCCTCATGGGATACAATGACTAACAATACAAAATAACATTGGGATTATCATTTTTTTGGGTAGTATCTCCACCTTAATAATTTCAGTGGAAGAATAATCCATGGTAGTAAAGATAGATCCACTATTACAAGAAGGTCGAAAGTTTATTATGATGCATCAAAGGGTAGTCGATCAATTTCTAATATCAAGGAGGACACCAAGGTTCTGATGAAATATTAGGGAGGTGTTAAGATTAGACATCTTTATATAGAAGAGTATAATTAATAGGATCCTAAATAATGGATGGTTACTCTTAAAGGAATGGTGTTTATCTCATCCAATGTGGTTCTGAATTCATTTGATATTGGTGAGTCTCGTGTTTTATAACATCTAAGATGGTTGACATGTTGGGAAATTGATCTGATCATATTTCATTCATGTTGTAACATTCTACTCTTTCTTATAACATGAAAAGTATGTGGTTCTAATTGTATTGTGTGTCGAGTGATGATTCCTGACATCACATTTGTATGGGACCTCATAGTTCATGATCGTGATATATTAGACCTGATTATAGGATTGTATTAGTTGTTCAATGTTAATTCCCCAATCAAATGTTACTATCATTGAGTTCAATTTCTATCTTCTAATGTGATCCTTCATGTCTTTTACAGTTACTCAGATTTTAGACCAAGGATAGCAGGGCATGTTGTTCCCTATCATTGAATTATATCATGATATTTTTTAGAAATTTTCTATGATTTCATTGAACATAATTTCAGTATTCCACTTACTATAGTGGGGAATACATAACCTATGGCATTTCTTGATGATTTTTTTGGGTTACCACCTTAGAGAAAATTAATGTTTACTACTGACCCACTCCCTGGTATATTATACCTTTCTAGGCAATCATTTCATTTATCACCTTCTCAGTTATATAATCCCAAATTTTAGCTTAAATATATCAAGGACATGGGATTTATGTTTCCTAGTGTTTCACTATTTTTATGGAATGTTATTTAAGACAATAATTAATATGGGATCCTCAAAATGGTTTTTGATTATGGAATGATTAAATAGTTGGCCATTAAGAATAAATTAACATTACCAATGATTGATGATATCTCTAATAAACTCTAAGGGTTTTGATTATTTTCAAATTTTAACATACAATTGATATACTATCAATAAATATTCCGAGAATAATACATATATAATATATAACATAGTATTTGTTTTGGTAATTTCATATTACTAGTTAATTATTTCATTATTTCTAATTATCCTATGATATTTAACATATTATTAAACTAGATACTTCATTAGTTATTAGATTATATTATTTTCAACTTTCTAAAAAATATGTTAGTGTACTGAAAATTAAAAGAGGAAACCAGTTATAATTTGAATATCATATTTATAATCCTAAAAAACCTCTTGTATAGTAAACATTCTCTATTTTATTTTTGGATCTAGGAAGTGACATTTCTGGGACATTTTATTCATGAGTGGGGTATCTCAATGATTATGAAATTATTTGGGAAGTGATATCATGGGAGAACCCTAGAATTTTATTTGACTTTTGGGGATTCATAGTTTTATATAGTTATTATAAAAAAATTGAATTTTTCCCTGATTGTATATGCAATGAAAAAATTATATTATAAGGGAGTTAAGATATAATATATTTAAAAGTGTCATAGATCTATTGAGGAAATGACGGTGGTGTTAACTTCATAAAAATTTATAATTATTACACAACCATGTTTGGGAAATGACTCTTTCTATGATTCCTCATTTACAAGATTAGGGTGTGTCTTTATATAGGGATAATAACTTTTGGTCTATGGATCTAACCAATTACTCCCTCATGAGAAGAAATATTGTACCCATGACCTTGAGTTATTATCTGCAATTCATTCTCTCAAAACATGATTTCACACTATTTTTGGGGGAAAATTTACAATACGCGTTAATATTAAAATCCCAAATAAAATTTTTAATTAGAGGGATATATACTTTCGATAGAGCCATTGGGTTTAATGTTTTAATACATTCAATTTTTATGTCCCATGTACTCCAAGAAAGATAAATTCAGTGATCAATGCATTGATTAGGAATCTATGTTTGTTATCATTGAATGAATCGTTCTATGAGTATTCTCTATTCAGTCTATTTTTTATGATGATCTTGGGAGTGGAAGTTTCTGGTGGGATGGTGATTTTATCATTGTTGATGGATGACGTGCCATTTTATGGTTTATTTAGTCTTGAGAAGGTGATATTAATTGATTTCATATGCTTTAGAGAAATAATTAATTGTGGGGAGACCTTATGTGGCTTGTCTCAATCTCCCATTAGTGAATTTTGTTTTTTTCGGTAGATTGGTTGTTTTGGTATCTCTGAGGTAATATTTGATGGATAGTGGACATCATTCTATTAGATCTATAAACATTTTGATTACCATGATATATCATGATATTAAAAAAATATTGATTATAGGGTATAAAGCTATTGATTTTAGAAATTGGGAAAAAATCCTTACTTTTAAAAATATTAAGGTAGTGCACCAGATACCTATAGGTTTGTTGTAGAATGTTCCCATTACAGTGTGGAATTCTAATTATATATAAATGGACATCATCATTATTTTTCTATAAACTTCTTTTTGGGAGGATGTGATATGGGTGAACATTGATTGAATTATGAAATCATATCATTTCCATCCAATAAGGGAGAAGATGAAGGTGTGGGTGTTTGGGAACCTATACATCTGGGATGTTTTCAAGCCTCATGGTGTTCCCTCTGTGGTAATTTTCTGTAAGTACATATTGTTTACATCAATTTTTAGTAAGATTTTTCATGTTTTTATGGGAATCCATCTATAGTTTAACATCAAATACTATCCTAATATTGATGGGAATACTGATTAATTTATTCATATTCTCGAGGATATGATTCAAGTGCATATAGTTGATATTAATTATTTGTCGGAAAATCATCTATCATTCTTCAAAAATTCATATAATTATATTTTTCATGATTCAATTAGAATGGATCCCTTTGAATCATTGTTATAGAGTCCATATGTATCATCTTTGAACATGGTAGAGTTTAGAGAAAAGTACTTGGTTTCACTGATCATTTTACAAGATACAATGGAATTTTTTTTATTAGATCCACAATAGGATGGAAAAACATATATTCATAAGAAATACCATGAAGAATATCATCATTTCTGGTTATAGTTTGAGGTTTATGATCGGGTCCTTCATAATGTTTCACCTAATTTGGAACATCATTGATTTGGAATAAGGGTTAAATTCGAAATGTGGTTTTTTCCCTTTTATGTAATTAAACATTTTGGAATTATCAAATATTGATCAGGCTTTCCATATCACTTGATATAGATTCACAATATGTTTCATGTTTCTTAGCAGAGGATGTCTTAAATATACCCATCCAATGTGATTCAATGGAAAGGTATTGATTTCTAGCTTGAAACAATTCTAGTTGAAAAATCATTTTAGATTATGGATCTCTATTAAAAGGTACAGCATGAAAAAAAACAATTTCCATTTTTAAAATATTGTAGTATTAAAGATAGTATATCCACGAAACATAAGGGTGGGAATAATTGATGAGGAATAAATAATAGTTCTATTTGTGAGTTCCAAAAAATGATAACTTTTAGGGGGAAATATTTTAATGGTTGGGGGAATTTGGACACCCTCTGATTCGTAGGTATGATTTATTTTTACCATGGTATACACCTTGTTTCATTAAAGTTGTCTTTTGGAGTAAAGTTTTGAAAAAATGGTATTTTTGAGGAAACAAGACAGGTTAATGGTATATTCATATTATTAGTATTAACCTTGTGGTAACTATGTTGTATGGTACTATGAGTTCCTAGTGGCATCTTTCACTAATGGAGAATGGTTTGTCAAATTATAGAATACACCAGTATAACTGTGAAACGATATATGTGGTTTTATAGAGATGACAGAAAAAATGGCAATGATTAGACATACTATGTGGTTATTCTCTTAATAACCATGCACCTTATTTGATAACATACACAAGACATGCATGTTTAGAGCATGGTTTTTTATAATATGCATAATAAATATCTTCCATGATCCAAACCTCATAAAATTTGGAATTTTTCTTTCTACCCTTGATCCTTTTTATATCTAATAAGCCCACAAAGTTAGAATTAAATGTTGTATTTTTTAAATTATACAAAATTTTAAAAATAAAATAATAGTGTATAATAAAATTAAAAAGAATTAATGAGTAATAAATATCAAATTCATAGATCTAGGATGTGAAAAAAAATGTTGGACAACCCAATGGTGATTGATCTGTGGATAATTTTTTGAATGTATTATTTCATATTTTCCTCAAAAATTAAATGGGGATAAAAAACATGAATGTTTCCTAACTCTAGTTTCCATATATCACTACTAAATAATGTTTTTGAATCATCAAAATTGTAATGATACAATAACTTTTTAGATGATGATGATCTCCATGGTACTCCAATCATCGATATGTTATCCTAAGACCATTCACCAATGAACTCACCCCTTGAGCCCCCACTCATTATCACATCAATACCACTATGGTTATACAACTAAACCTAGGTAATTATACATAGTGGGGATTAAATAGAGGATCCATTATTGTTTCATGATTTAATGAGAATTAACATAATAAATTAATTTTACGCGATAAACTCACCCATAATAGTATCGTATCCATGCTCCAGATGAAAACATGACTAATGTAAATCCTTTGGTAAACCCCACATTACAAATTTAATTAAAATCCTAGATTTCCCATTTGAGAGTTAATTTTGGATTTATTCCATTATTTCATAAAAATTTCATTTTTGTGATATAATCTATATAAAATTTTAATATAGATACACTGAGGAAATATGGGCCTTGGAATATCTCACCAACTAAGAACCATCCATTGAAAATATGTCTAAATATATTCCAAATTCTCTAATTCAAAAAACAATTCATTTAATTCTCCTCACCTTATTGTATTTTCTTCTTGAAAACAAAAACCAACCTACAAGTAAGGATAATGATCTCTCATCATTTTGTACCTCTACCACAAGCTCTCATAGAGGTTCTCATACATCCAATGAACATGAACCAAAGGGAAACATTTTCCTAGGAATGGTATTCTCAATTTGGTTTCCAAAATCCATCAAGCTCCTTTAAAATGTATCTCCACCCTCAATTTCCATCTCACCCAAATATAAATCATGTAATGAGTTTTTCACATAACTCCTCAGTCATAACCTATAAAATACATCATTCATATATTATACCTATGGTGGTAGAGCTGATAAATACACAACCTTGGTAACCCAACAAAGTAGTTAGGAAAATGGGCCTATGAACCTCAAATATATCTTTCCACCCAAAAAAAATATCAACTATCCTAAATAAGGTGATATCTCTAATAACACATGATCACACATCAAACACCAATAGCCTTTTATTTTATCTAGTAATGGACTATGAATATCATTGTGTAGTCCTCATCCACTACTAAATGAATTTCCAATTTTCAACATTTTATTACACTAACTATGGGCCTAAAAGTTTTTTCCCCAAAAACTCTGACAAGCAATATTTTGAACTACATGGTCTCCCATCCATGGAGATAAATAGTAAAATAATGATAGTGGAGTGGTAACTATTTTTATACACACAATCCACTAAAATTAGATTATTTTCTTAGTTGTGCCTTGAAGCTTACATGAATACCCAAAGCATGTTCTCTAAAACCTAGGTTTTCTACTTTTCTTAGCCATCTATCTAGGTTATAAACACTATTCTTAGTCACACCCAAGTCCTAGAGGCCTCTTGAACACACTATATATAATTTTGATAATATAAAATCATGGGAAAAATGATTTTCAAGAGAACACCATGAAGCTACAAAAACTACTACATGCACAGATATCCCAAACTCTCCACTAGGATCTTCCCTATGATTGTTTGGAAGTGTTCTGACTTTTTGAGTTAGTATGTGATCACTCATTTATCTTAATGACCTATCTTTGATTGCAAAATCCACACTTCCAGAACCACAAGAATAACATCCCAAACCATCTTCTATCAGGAAACCATGTCCTTTACCTAATGGTAGGTGAGACATCTTGGAATAAACACTAATAAATACCGCCACACACATGGATACATAACTCAATACCATAGTATCCATGAAAATAATCACCCCTCCTCAATCCACTAATAAATTAAATCATTAAACATCATCAGTACCCACCCCCAATGAATGTCTCGTTCCATAATCTATCCTTTAAAAATAATTATGTTCTTACTACCTTTATAAAATCCACCACGAACATGTCTAGTTGATATTGGGTCATACAAGATCTAACAATTTTAATCCCTGGGTTGTGCCTCCCTAACATGATGAATAATTGATCGGGGGAAAACAATTTACTGGAGGTACTCTACCCCACCCTCATCCTTAAGGATCAACTAAAAATTTGAAAACATATCTATCACCTTTCTCCTAAATTGAAAATAATAAACCTTATTTCGAGTATCACATTCCATGACCACACCCTCAGGTGGGCCTTATGCTAGAACTTCCTCAACCTTTATTGGGTCCATATCTACTACCATATATGATAAGACTTATCCCAGGAAGGGGACCCCCTAAACACACAACCAATTCCTTGATATCCCCTAGGAATATGGTAGTCTTTTAGAATATCTAGAAATCTCCTCAACTATCTCCCATACATTCCAAGAGATACCGAGTACACTATGATTTAATTGAAGAAGACATGCAAGGATCGATCCAGGAAGGGTTGATGTATTTGGTACACAGGTCTCAGAAACACTATTGGGGAATCCAACATGCCAAAGGGTATCACCTTGTTCCCAATTAAACCATAGTTACTTCAAAAATAAACCTATGGTATATCCTCCTCTTGAACCGGAATTTGGTGAAAATATGTCTTGAGATGAGACATTGAATCCACATCGTCCATAACCACTGGTTGTAGAAGTCATTGATCCTTGAGGGTGGAAACTACTTCCTGAGAGTCACCTAGTTCAAGTGACCAAAATATATACATTACCTTAAGCTTATATCTCTCTCCTTGGTGAATTGACCCTGGGGTTTCACAAAGAAACATAGTGGTTCAAACGAATACCATACTCTATAGATTCTCATACTCAGCCTCCATATCTCATAGCCAAATGGGGTCATCCAATATACTGGGTAAAAATATCATGTTATCCTTTGGTACCTGGATATGAAAAAGTAATTCATTTGATGGGGAGTTTAGCCAGAAACATCCTTAGGGAATAATATCCTCATGATAATCTAAAACTACTACAAAATAAAATCTCAAATCATGCGTTACTCTGATGTTCATACTATTGAACACATAATAAATAAAATATATCCTCCTCTCAAGATCATCCTTCTCTATATGGTATCCCTTATATCCAAAAATATAAAATTCAATCCCATTGAAACATAAACCCTGAAACCCTCTCTAGTAATAGTAAAAAATTCATTGATTTTTTAAAATCAGTTCATACTAAGAAAATTGGAAAAGGGCCTCACCAGCTGCAAACATAATGATTCCATGTGAGGCTATATCTCCTCTTATATTCTCTTCACACTATCAATAGATGTTTTTTTAACTAAATATTCTCTACTAGATCCTTCAAAAAAACCCTCAGGTAAAAATGGATACACTAAACCACTAGCTCTTAGATAGGGGTTGAATTTAGTGATAATTATTATATCTTGGTACTAAAAATTCCACTGGGTATATAGGAGGCATAAGTTATAGCCCAAAACACACTCGGATTCACCGAAACGTTATCCATTATTACCTAAACCTATCATCCTATTGTTTTCTTGTTCTCCACTAATAGGGAACACTACAATTCCATATCACAACACAAATACCTCAAACAAACTTGTAAAAGGAGCTTATCCACTATACTATTTCACTATTCACTTCCATGGAACTAACACGTCTACTTTTTAAATATAATTAAATGAATGTGTCTTGGTGTGGAATGTTTCCCTTTAATTCACATGTCTGAAGAAACATAAAACATCAAAAAAATAGTGCTCTATCATTATGTTTTGTCATCCTAGAGAAGTTTCACTACCATGACCACCATCAAGAGGGGTCCTATCCATATAGGGAACTCACAACATAGGATAAATTCGGTCCTTAATGTCCTAATAAATAAGTATGTCACACCATAATACACGGGGAAATCTATCTCTAAATCTCATGATGCACACACAAAAATGGTGAGAAATTGGCCCTCACCCCAAGCATCAACTATTGTTTCATGAAGAAGATTGATTGTGAGATGAACAGTCCAATATTTATGGGTCTAAATTATGAAAAAAAAAGCAGACCACATCATTGATCCAATCCTATACTTCCTCAAGGTCTGGTTCACCATAAAACCATAGTGATCTCTATCCCTTGAACACATATAACGTTCTAAACCTACATATATCAGTGTCCTGACCTACTAGATATGTCATCTTCCCTGTATGACATTAATAAATAGTTAATTCCACTGGTGGTGGATCTATTCACTACTCAATATGTGGTATAACTACTCTATGACTTCTTATAGGAAACACATCTACCATAGTTCCCTAAACAGTGGCCTCATTACTAAACTGTCATCATCAAAACATTATACTAAAAGAATAGATTTATATCATCATGGATGCATCTTGAAAGTAATCATGATGAAAAAATATAAAATAAAATATTTGGGGATTAGTTACAATAATTATAAAAAAAACATCAACACATTTTTATATGATGCATGTTCCAATCATTTCCCTAAAACCTGTGCCTACTTGTTTCGAGTCAACAGAATGGTTTTCAAAGTTATGTTGAATGAATATGTTAGTTTCCATATCATTATTGGGTTCCCTGATCTAAAATATAAACACAACACACTTTAAAGTTGTTACCCTTGTTCCAAAAACAAACCACACATCTAGAAAATCTCAACACTCTAGTCCTAAGATGACCTTCTCTGATACCAATAACTTACAACTTGACCCACTATGGCCTTTGTTGCCAGTGATATGTTGAGTTAGACACCCCAATCCCATATCTAATAGGGAAAGGGATGTTGACCAGCACTGGGTAGGAATATTAAACCCATGGAGGCCATATCCTAATTTACTTTTATATATACACATATGTACACACACCAGTATAATGTTGAAAATGATAAACAAATGATATCATAGATGCATTCATAATAGTTATCCCACATCAGTGTAAAATATGTAGTATAGAAAAAGTATAATGGGTCCAAATATGAACCTACCAAAACATGAAAAGAACTCATCAAACTGAAAATATAGGAAAAGTTACCCAAAAGTCACTCCTATATTTATTTGAGGTCCATCTAATAAACTAGTCTCTAATTATACTCCATTATATCCTATTCCACCTTAGAATCCAATGAATGGAATTTCATCATAATAATACAAGGCATGAGTAGGTAGTGACCCTATAGGGATGAGTACATATATAGCCACTTGGAAATCATAAAATAACCAAATATAAATGATTAAGAATGATCTTTAAGAACATCATAATAATGGAATGTCAAATAGAATATGGGAGAAAAAATATCACAATTATTTTTTATATTCCAAAAAATTATCCTAAAAAAGATATTATTTTTACATCTATCTCAATAGAAATTTACTAATGATGAGTCATCTGGCATCCCCAAAGGTCCTTATTCAATCAAAACCACCATGAACAACCTTTCTACATTCTGTGTGTGTGGACCACACCTCACCAAAACACTCCACAATTGAGGAACCAATATATCTTGTATCATACATGTGTAACCAAATATGATATTGTGTGGAAGGACCACTCCTCAACACTATATGTCAAAACTGATGCATCACTATCTCATGTACATTAATCACACATCAATTCTCAAGTATATGTATTTCATGTACCTTGTATCTACATAGCACAACTGAGGGAGGAAACTCCAATAGATGACCCACTCAATGGTAGACCCCAACGATGGAGAGTAAACTCCATAGATAGAAGACCAAAACCCTCTGTAATGTAGAGGAATCCAATATCTACCTAAATAAAGGATATGGGGGACTCAGACCATAGAGATTTGTGGAGGAATACTAACCCGAGTGACACTTTGATGATCAAACCCATACTTTTCTATGGTTTAAGCATATCAAAGAGGAGTTTCCCGTAATAATAACCATTTATCATACATAAAAAACTGAAATAAATTACATCTTTATGTTCTCTATGAAAAAAACATAGGATATGTTTCTCATAGGCCTAAATCCATTTTCTAAAGTGGTGAATACGTATGGTCTAAAATTCTATCGAAAGTACATGGTGTGTGTCTAGGGTCGCCCAATGTGTTACCTCATCTCTACTCAACTTGACTAGCCAAATAGATCTACATGGTATGTACAAGGTGTGCATGATGTGTCATGGTATCCAAGGGTACACACATTTTCTCCAAACCTGATCCCATGTACATATCCATGCTTGGGACCAAGTACCATGGTTATGCACGGGATAATGTACTTTAAGAATTAAATGGTGTGTTCCCTAACACACATGTCATCTGGGATCACATGGACTCTTGGGTGTGTAATTTCTATACACATTGATTCATCTATCTATGTACCACCTGGTGTATTGGAAAACCATATTATTTTTCATATTTTAATCAATGTGTAAACCCCATCTGACACTAAGATGAAACTACATGACATATGTCCCTATGAAATACGTGGTGTGTAGTTAAAAATATCCCATAATTCCAAGTTCATCAAATATCTTCACACAATTCATTTCAATATCTTCTAATTCATTTGAGAACAACTCTTCAACATCATGATTTTATTTAACTACCTTCCATGGATGATCAAAAGTCGCATTCTTCCCATTCTTTGCAAAAATTAATCATTCATTGTAATCCAATGATACTACACATGTTCAGTCCTAGGAATCCTACCTCCATCACCAATGCTATATTCCATCCTTGCATATGGCTGGATTTTAACCACTCGTTGTTAATATAAAAAAACTCCTTTGAATAGATCAACCAAATCCATATCGCAAACATCTAATACTCGATCCAAAGATGGGTTCCTATCATCACTACCAAAACGTTTTCACATCTCTAAAACCCAATGATGGGTCCATGAATGTGATAAATTATGCAAAACAATGAATGTAAATGATCTATAATCCTATGTATCACTGATTTACCACCCAACATATTATCATTAATGAGTGATAAGAATGGAGGGAGAAAGGAGAAAACCAAAAATTTAGCATCGAATGAACACCGGGTTCTTTTTCAAATTATCATTAGAATACACGAATGGTGTATTATAAAATAATCAAGAATTTATGAGGAATAAATATCAAATTCCTAGATCTTGGAAGATAAATCAAATTTTGGAAACCCAAATATATATTGACCTATGATTTAATTTCATAAAGGATAAATTGATGTTCATATCAAACACTACATATGAATAAAAATATAAAAAAACCTCATTATCATGTGTTTGGATTGACCACTAAAGAATAATTCATCAGAATCATTATTTTTGTTTAGATATAATAACCCATTTTGTGATGTCGATCGTTGTGGTACTAAGATCATCAATCAGAGATATCATGACCATCCATAGATTTTTTCACAACCGGAGCCCCCTATCTCTATCCTATGAATACAACTATGGTTCTGTTTATAATAATAGTTAATTATCTATATATTATATTAAATAGATGATTCATTTGGATTTCACAAATAATTGACAATTATATTAGTTGATTAATTTAATTCGCCTATGACCACACATTATCTATGAACATGAAGCCAACATAACTTATGGTGTTCCTAGGGTAATACCCACATTATAAATATAATGGTGGTATAATATTTCCCTTTTGATACCTGATTTGTTATATATTCTATTATTTCAGGAAAACTATTCATGAATGATATTATATTTTTAATATTTTTAATATATCTGCATTGTGGCTCTTGAGGCCTTAGAATATCACAGCTACTTAGATACTAGATTTGAAAATATTCTATATAATATTAAAGTGTCTTCCACTAAAAAACAGAGTCGTTACCCATACTTATAGATGTAATTATATAAAAATATTTAATCAGGGGTGTTTTGTTAGGTCATTGAACAAGATATTTGTTGGACCACAACCAGGAAGTCATTTTTAAACATGGAAGATGATAAAATAAATTTATCCCATCATTAAATTAGATTGAGGAAATGTGTGGTTGTTCTTAGTTTCTTCACATATGTTGTGATAAACTACTTAGATAACATACATGTATTGTACTTATTATATATTTCAATTACATGTTATGTATTCATAGACATGGTCATTATTTTTCAATGAATATAGAAAAAATGATAGTTTTTTACCATAAGAACCTATTCCTTGTTGATAGGTTTCTTAGTTCCATTGATAAATGGATTATATATGTATAAACAATTATATATATGAAACATCTTGTGGGGACATGTTTATATAGATAAATTATTTTCTTTGATAAAAATCACACCAGACCATATAGTAGCCTTAGTATCCCTGGAACTTGGTCCCCACTCACTTCTTACATATATGAAATAGGTCTTTCATATTTATTTTCAATGCTACTATGGATTGTTGGGATATATAGTAATTCCTTTTCACAAGGATTATTTTTGGGAAAAATTCATTATTTCGAAATGGAGATATTATTTAGGAAATCATATAAAAATATTTTTTGTATGGATTAAAAAATATTGCTGATGTTTTGAATAAATATCTAACTATATTTTAATACAAGTGCGATATTGTTATATATCAACTAAAATGGGAACTACCACACCATACTGGTGCATTTTAATCCTATATTGATAGTCATGTTTGTTTAGCATGCATATGATTCCTATTTTATGACACATCCTTTTCCTGCATGTTTTTATCTATATGAACAAATGATTTAGTTCATTCATAACTACAATACCACATTCATTAAATTTTTCAATGAATGTATTATCTAGAAGATGTAACATTTTAGTTCTAAAAAATTACACTAGAACCATTTCATTTTGTTGATTCTATTTATTCATTGAAGATCATCAATGAGGGATCCTCACCTGTCTATATGGTTGGTTCCTATAATAATTTCATGCACTCCAAATCTCCATTCTCTTACCAAAGATTATTCATCACTAAAAAAAGTATCCAGTTCCCTTAATGCATTTTTTCACATATAAGATATATTTTATTTCATAAAAATTGTGATTTAAATATATAATATATCATTCCACACAATGTGAAGAAAAATAAAAAACTATCATAATTTATTTTTCCACCACATATGAATTTATTTAATAAAAATATTTTATAGGATGAATTGTGTGGGAGTTTGATATAATCATGATCATTATATATCAATTGGTTGAAGTATAATTCACTCGTGTGTATAAAATGAATTTTTAAAACTAGTTTCTAAAGGAGGATTCTTGTGTCTTTATAAATTACTGTAATTTGGTAGATTTGGTGTGGTGTGTATACTCACATGATGATTTTATCGTGGATAATCTATATGGTGGGGATGATATTTGGCATCCCTAAGTGTTATTAATCAAACCATATGAAGATCATTAAGTAGGTAAATCTTCTATACAGTATACGGTATGAGTATTTTTATAGTGTTCTTCATTTCATGATTTATATGTGGCTTCAAATTCCTTCAATCACGATACCATATTTTATAGTTTCTATTACACTTACTAAAATTATTATTGTTAATAAACCCCATTTAATTCAAACTATAATATAATATTAATCCAAGTTCTTATTTTATGAAATCTAATTTGAAATAATTGAGAGTAAAGATGAATGGAGCACTGTGTTTGATTCTAAAATAAAATGGCTACACTATTACAATTAAATTGAGCCATCCATTTTTGAGCATTTGTTATGATTCAATAAATGAAAAATGGGTACTCAGAGTACAATGGACTGAGTTGAGGAAATCATTTTTATTCATGTGTTAAGTTAAATGTTGGGAAAGAAGACTTGAAATTTACACATAGACTTTGTGTGGATTCCCTTTGAAACATGTGAATAGATTAATTAAATTAACTTTTGAAATAACACCATATAATAATTCAATAAATGTTTACCTGAAATGGGATTTAAAAATTACACCCTGGTGTAGTTAGAACCTGGATTCTAAGAAAAAAATATTTTTTAACATTTTAATTTTGAATTGAATTACTAATTTTTAAATTACTTATAAATTTTTATAAAAAATATTCCTAGTGATATTTATTAATGAAATAATTGTTAAATAATTAATTAACTATATAGATTTTTAAATTATTTAAATAATTTTTTAATCATTTATTATTAAATATTTCATAAAGCAATAATTTTTAATATTTAAAATTCGTTTTATATATATTTAATGTTTTATATAGATAAAATAAAAATATTTATATTAAAATCATAAAATATTATAATTTGTAAATTGTTTCTAAATTAAGTTAATGATTCTAGAATATAAAATCTTCTATATTTTATTATATGAATTGATGAAATTTTTTTATGAAAATTCAATAGTTAATAAGACCATATTTGAAATTACATATAATGAATAATACGAATGTGTAAATGTTCATTATAAATATGAATTAATTTTATTCATAATTATGGAATATCCATAATGTAAATATAATGTGACTATAATTATATTTTTTCCATAAATTTTTCATAAATAATAATTTCCTTTTAAAATACATGATTTATTCAATTATATAAGGGATTTCTATAATTTTTTAATAGTTATAAATATTTTATATTATGAATGTTTTTTGTCTAGTTTAAATTTTAAACTACACTAGGAGATACATCCTTTTATTACATGCTATGAATGATTATATAGTGAAGTTATGTTTTCATCAAACGTGGAAATGGGTTGTAATTGAAGTTATGAAATTTGATTTTTTTTTCAAAAATAGATTATAGAAGTTGGGTTTTAGTGTTATGTTAAATTAGATTCTCTTTTGAGAAAAGTATCCCCAATTAAAGGGATATTTTTTTAAACTACCTAACCACCTAGAAACATGTAAATTTTCATGAATCAGATAAGGGGTTTTCTATCTATCTCTTTGGGATTACTCTTGTGAATATTATAAAACTAATATAACTCTAAATGTTTTCATAATATTTTAATGTTCTATATGCATATTATTATTTCACATATGTATAAATATACTTGGATTATAGTTTTTTGGTGAGTAACACAAACATTTGGGTTCCTTAAAGAGTTACACATAAATATTATATCAACATATTGGTTTAATGTATAGAATTCAATTTTAAACTATGTTCTTAAAAGTATAAATATATAAAAGAGGATAACATGATATAAGTTAGTGATATTTAATCACTTCCATATATTATGTGTTTCAATTTTTTATAATAGTCACTTGTTTATACATTGATTACTTAACTGGGTAGATTTGGCTAAAGCAGGGTTCCTCGAGAATATCTTATGTCGAGGAAGTAAGTAATAGATGAAACTAGATAACCCTTGGGTAGTTTAATCTAAATTAGTGTTCCTCTAGTTCATCTTATATTAGTTTATTATTTCTCTTCGCTTTGGGTTACACGTAGCATGGAAACCCTTATAAATTAGACCAAGGGAATAGAGTTGAGTTAAATCATATTTGAATTAGTCCAATGTTTTTTCCCTCACTAATCCAAGGATTCTATATGATATGATTGGAATTATTCCCTACCAAAATGCTATTTAGTGATAGAGACTCCAAATAAAACTCATTGAATAGTAAAATATGCATCTTGACTCACTAAATGGATATGATGTAAGGGATTATAATTTTATTAGGAAATAATTGAAAAAAATGACTTATTAATTATTATAAATAATGATACTCGTCTTATAAAACCCTAAATTATAGATAAATGATACCACCATCAAACTTAATCATTCACATTAATCTCTATAAGGTGAATGTAAGATGCATAAATGAATAATAACATATGAAATGTTCTTAAGATAGAACATTGAGTAAAGGAAATTTAAAGGGAAAAATTATTTATGTTAGAATAGTTTTTTCTTGAGTAACAAATCATTTAAATAGTTCAATAAATGAATCCTATAGATTCTCATATAATCATATAGTTATTAACTTAATTTATTAAAAGTAATAATATGAAAATGATAAAATGGTATCTTACTCTCAATGAATGCACTAAATAATATTAGGTATTCCAATTATTTAAAGAATTTTTTGTCACTAATTATCAATATGATTGGAATTAGAAGTTTTATACAATATTCTTGAATATGTTCGTGATTTTTTAATACTAATGGTTTCCATAAACCATTATTGGTTATTAAAATTAGTTCTATTATTCTAACAAATATATTATATTGACATTATATTTTACATGTTTCATAAATATAATGAATAATTAGAAGATAACATTTTCTTAAATATTTAACATAACGTATAAAACTAATGTATGGAGAAAATATTTTCATTTAATTGATGAAATGTAATCTTCAATCATGGAAGAACTTTTTATAAGATGTTTCTCTTTATCTTGTTTTACACATGAGAATATAAAACAAACAATATATAAGATCCCATAATTTTATAAAAAGTCTCTTGCTAATTTATAGGTTCACTTTTTCCCTTATTTTGGTACACCTTGGATGGGTCTTCATTCCGGGGTGTTTTGAGAGAAAAATGAGAATTTTGGATGAAAATGTATAGTATATGGTTGGCGCAATCTTTTGCCAATCTTTGTACCTACCCTCGGAAAATTTTGCATCCCCAGATAGATGGGGATTTCATGGTTGGAGAAAGGTTTTTTAAAATTTTATACCCTTTTAGGATAATTTTTACTCCCCTAAGATGTTTAACATAGTTAAACTTCATGGTTTAGATAATTGTACACCCTGTATAAGAAACCATGCACATCGTATTTTAATAGATTGGAAATTTATAAAAAAAATATTACACCCCATAGTATTCATCCTTAATAACCCCCACTAAAACCTAATCTCATTCCTAAATTTTTTTAAGCTCTTGGGAGTCATCCATAGATCCTAAAACCATGTTCTTGATGATTTAAAAATCTATTAAAAGGATCATATCTTCATGGTATTTGGTCATAGATCTTCAACATAAGAGTTAGTTTGATCATTTACTTCAATTTGGGGATTTATATTTGGTGAATTATCATCGAAAAAGATGATATAAGGGGTATAAATTTCAATTCCCGTAGTCATTAATTTTGATTGTGTGTGTGAAATTCATGAATTTTAATTTCCACATTCATTAATTGAATCTATAATTGGATAAAATAATTTTTTAATTAATTAAAGGAATTATGAAATTGGATGGATATTTGGATTATGAAATTAGTGTAATATTGGAATTATTAAATTAGTCAATTACAAGAATTATGGTAGTGATGATAATCTATCTTAATAGAGTTGTTGGATTAACTATGTAGAGTTATGGGATATTTTTAATAAATGTTGATAAATGACTTAACTATGAATTTTTCATGCTATTCCATAATATTTTGATGAAGAAACATGATTGTTGTGATAAATTGAAATAGTTTAACATGATGAAAATGTTTTATAATAATTTTAATAATAATTAACCTTTATGTTGGGATATATGTCATATATGTGTGATTGATTAATAAATAGGTTGTGGGATAGGTACTGATGCTCAAAATATCCACATGGTGCCATAAATAATATTCTATACCCAAATACATGCATGTGAATATTATTATATGGGATAGGGACAAATTCTCCAACATACCCATGGGATTTGAAATATGTATTGACGCTCTAAATACCCATGAGGGACTATAAATGATATTCCAGTCTAAAAATATTGAAATTGGATGTATTTCCAAGTAGAATTGTTATGAAAATTTAATTAAATGACTAATGAAATAACATGATATAAGGAATTTTTATTCCTTATAATATATGGACCAAAATATGGAATTTTTTGAAGAAGGTATTGATCGTTTTTTCTTCCTTGTGATCCTGGTAATTATGTGGTCAATTAATGAATAATGAATTGTGAAAATTGTTTACTTGTGTCGTTGGAACTTATTATGTATAAAATTTCATACACTGTTATTGATTGGATATTATTTTAGACAATATTATTGGTTCCCTACAAATTTGTAATAACACCCTATTCAGTTTGTATGACTAGTACTCGAATAGACTACACATTTACTGGAAAGGATAAGGGTAAGAGTCCTATGTATGATGGATGAGTTGGGATAGATCATGAATGATGGAACCAGATACAATGTCATGACATGCATGGGTATTTTCAGTTTGTCTTTACTTTGAGTTTTTGAAATTAACACTTAAAAAATATTTGGAATGACATATCAACAACATCAGTTTGGATATTGTTTATTTTTTTTGGTTTATAATGTGATACTGGGTTGTATTGGTTATGGTATTATTCCAGTTATTGGTTATATAATTTGGTTGTTATTTATTTATTTATCATATTTTACTTCTTTTATAAAGAGGTTATAGTCTCCCCACATATTATATTTGACCCTCACAACTAGTCGGAAACCTTTGGATTATGGAGAGGTGCGCCTGAGGTCATGTGACTAACCGGCTTGGGGCCCCACTGTGTGGCACCCAGGTTAGGATGTTACAAAGTTTTATAAAATCATTTTTCTTTTATTTTATTTTTTAATACTATGTTAAAAATTTATATTAGAGGATAGAAATATTATAGCCTTGTTCATGAGTACATGCATGGGATTATCTAACCCATGTAAGGGGGAAACACCATTCAACTGGTGTTGTATTATTTTTATTGATGTTGTATATTAAATTTGGATGTTATTTCACATTGGGTGATGCACTTGTTTAGTGATGTTGTTGTTTTTTAGTGAATTTTATTTGTGGTCTGATATAGAATGGAATATGAGTACACGTGAAGCATTCTAGTAACTCAGTAATTATTGTGACATGTATCATTTTTAGGAACACATAGTAAATAAGTCTTAGGGTAAGTTTTTTCAATAAAAATAATTTTCATTACATGATAAATTTGAATGAAAAGGTGCCTAATAAGAAATTTATATTTGAAAAATGGTATAGAATGTGTTAAATAATGTTGATAAAAGGGTATTTAAAGAGAACATTGATTATTGTAAAATATTTACCCTTATTCTACCATGACATTTATGAGGTATTGTTGAGGGTAGTGACAGTACCTCAGTTTTGACCATGTATTAGGGTATGGGGGTGATTTTGTTTGACTTTATATCAACCTATATTACATTTATGTGATAATGATGTGTTATGTTTCCTAAAATATGGGTTTTTAAATATAGATATATGACTCCATGAATATTATTGAGGATGGTATGAAAAGATAAAATAGATAGAAATGTGACTCTAGTTCTAAAACTAGAGGATCTGATAGTTCTAGGTGGGGAATCCCCTAAGGAGTTCCAAGAAAACATTTCATGGTTTATAAAATTTATGGAATGAGACCCAGTGAGGGTTGTGAAGAGTATGTCTAACATGACTTGGGATTTAAATTGTAACACCCTATGACATTTACCATCAAGGGTGGAACTGAGGTAGATGAGTTATTTATTTAGTTTATCCAAATGATTCTTGACCACTAGGAGAAACCTACTAAGAAAAACATCAAAATGGTGGATTATATTTTATGTGTTCAAGAGAAACATTTTTGGGACATCCAAACACAATATGGGTCGATATAAATATAGAGTGGAGTAAAATTCAAGGGAATCTCTTAGAGCACTTTTAGCATGAGATGATCTATAAGGAGTTGGAATTAGATTTTATAAGGAAAACGAAGGGGAGCGTGAATGTGATGGAATATGCTGGATGTTTTCCTGATTTGAAGTGGTTTGTTCCTACACCATAATAGGATAATGCTAATACAACGATACATTTCTATGATGTGATTTAATATTATATTATTTCCTAGTCTCATATCATTATGGTAAAAAAGTTTTAAAAAGTGGTGCATCATGCTCTCATATGTATGTGGAACTAGAGGGAGTATTCCAATGAAGGATCAGTGGTTTATGCTTGAAGAAATAGTGTTATTTCTTCCAAGAGTTTGAATAGTTTCTCTGAGAATGTTAACCAGAGGATTGGAAAGAAAATTATAGATGTGGAAGGATAAGTTAATTTGGAGATTACTCAAGTCCTCTTCCACTAGTGCAGTATGCTAGGTCACCATTGATGATTGTTTCCCCAAAACATGGTTGAGCTTTGAGCTTGAGGTAGGATGGGAGATATATAATGGATTTGTGGGAACCCACTACATGTGGGAAATTATAGATTATCTAGGAAGAATATTGTTGTTTAAAGGGGGTATTCTATCACATATTATTTGAATAGTTGGACTTCTAGTAGACATGGAGGTCGAGGTTTTGGACATGGTACTTCTGAGAAAGAGAGCCCATATCAGCAGAGTGGTGTAGCTCAGGGGATTTAGACTGCCACATAGGGAAGAGGGGAAGGATTGTTGCATGTATTTCAAGCTACGCATGAGGATAGGGAGGCTAGACAATCGATAGTTATAAGTACTTTTCAAATATATTTGACACTTTCTAGTTCCTTATTTGATACTGAGGCCTCTAATTCTTTTATATCTTCCCAAAATGTGAATAGGTTGAGTCTAACCATGGATTTTTTGAGTGGGGTTTTGATGATCAGTACATTTTTGGGTGTACATTTGAGATACATCTATTTATATAAGGGGATATCTCATGAGGATGGGGAACATAATTTCTACTAGGATCATTACATTCATGACGTTTCATGTTTTGACTTGATATTGGTTATGGATTTTTTTATTTGTATATGGATCCCATATAGATTATTTCTACCATAGAGTGACAATTATGTTTCATGATGGTGATAATTATGATCATCATTGAGATTGGGATATCTTGGCAGCCCATGTAGGGGCAATTCACTATAAACTGTGGGATCTAACCAATCTTGTTGTAAGTAATTTTTCTAGATGATTGGAGTTTTATTAAGTATTTTTTTTTACCAATAAAATATTGGTTTTATGATGTGTTTCCTGAGGACATATGGGAGATACCAACTGAGAATGATGTGGATATATGATTTAGTTCATTCTTGGAGATGATATGGTTTCCATTAAATCATATAGAATAGAACAAAAAAAGCTTCAATAACCAAATACCAAACCGGTATAGATGATGGATAAGGGAGGTATCCATCCATGTATGTTTCCTATGATTTATTTATTCTTGTTTGATATGAATGTAGACTAGAATTTTTTATTATGGTTTTTTTTTATCAAAAGTTAAACCAAATGATAATGACGAACTTATATCATGTTCCATTTATCGATGATCTCTTTGACCATTTGAGATGATCTTGTGCATTCTCCCTGATCGGCATGATATTGGGGTTTAATTAGTTTAGAGATAGATCATTTGATATACCATAAATGACTTTAAAAGTAGGTGTGGACATTTTGAGTTTTTTGTGATATCGTTCAGACCAATGAGCACGCCTAGATTGTTTATGGACATGATGAATTTATCATATGTATGTACTGATATTTTTTTGTGTTTTTTTGTGGATGAAATATTTTTGTACACAAAAACCCATTAAAATCATTCCCTAAATCTTGACACCTTCTTGAGTACACAAACAAAGCATCACATATACACTAATCTATTTATGTTTCAATTGAAGATTGACCGTTTACATTTCATTGGTCACATCATCTTGTAGGAAGCTATGTGAGGGGATCCAAAGATGTTACAGGTAGTTTTTTATTCGGAGAATACAAATAATGTATTTGATATCCATATTTTTATGGGTTTAGTGGAATATTGTCATAGATTTATTCAATACTTTTCTCTCTTTCTTGCACCGCATTCGGGCTTGAAAAAAATGAAATCAAGTTTGAATGGTATAGAGTATAATAGTATTCTTTCTAATAGTACAATAAGTATCTGAAAACTACACTAACCATTCCCCTTCCAAATCTAGTTGAAGAGTATATTGTTTTCTATGATGCATCTGGAATATATATTAGAAACGTTTTTATGAAGGGAGATTGATTTGTGGTGAATAAGTCATGTAATTTGAGTCCACATGAACATAAATAACCTACACACTACTTCAACATAGTAGAAGTGGATTATGACTTGAGGTTTTGGTGGTATTGGCTGTTAGGAAAACTTTTTATTTGTATATAGTCCACAAGAGATTAAAGTATACTTTTTAGCTGTGAGATTTGAATATTTGGAAGTGGAGGTTGGTTGAGTTTATATTTTCTTTTTATTTTTTCTTGGAATATAAATTTAAAATGGGAAATAGTGTTTCTGATTCTTTAAAAAGGAACACACAGACTCGATCAATTTAGGAGTCATGTTTTGAGAGGAAGATGATGGCCATGCAAGATGAGATAAATGTTGTGGCTCATGAGGGCTAGGAGAAAATTACCCTCATATCATAATGAGTGGAGTCTAAAAAATTTATCTAGATTATAGATAGGATTTATTAGTATATGGAGTGTTTTTACATGGGGGGAATCCTTGAAATTTGAGAATCACATTTAGACTAAACCATAGATGATTATGAGATCGTCTATGTTAGGAATTTAATTATAGTTCTTATGAGTATTCAGGAGGATATGATTAATGAATTTCATGCCTTGAAGTGGTCAGTGCATCTGGTTTTAACCAAAATGTACCATGATCTACATCTATAGTACTGGTGTTCATGCATGGAAATGAATTTTGAAGGGTTAATGACATGATGATCCTCCTATTAGTATGTGAAGGACGAGCATCAACAACCATGTTGTTTACTATATGAATTTCCCATTTTGGAATGGAAATGGGATTATGTTACCATAGATTATGTAGTAGGCCTCCCAAGGATTCCACAAATGAATTATTCTATTTAGATAATTGTGTAATAATTTATTTTTAGTTTATTTCTTTCCTATCAAGGAAACGTCCTTAGTGGAACAGTTGGTGAACTTGTATGTTTGGGAGATAGTCTGTCTGCACGGGGAACCATGGAGTCTAATTTTAGAATGTAAATCATGTTTTACATCACACTTATGACAAGGAATTTAGAACACACATTGTATTGAGGTAGTTATCAGAATGGATTTCCACCCATAGAAAGATAGGAAGTCGTAATGTACCATACAAGTTATGGAGGATATGATACAAGCATGAATTCTCTATTATAGTGGGTCTTGAGAGAAAAACCTAGAACTTTTTAGTACACCTATATCAAAAGTTATAAATAAATAATAGAAAATGAACCATATCATATTCTATTTGTTTTTCCATGTAGATCACCTCTACACTAGATGGAGGTAGGTGACTAAGGTTTAATGGGACTGATTCTAGTATAAGAGATGTTTGAGTAGGATAAGAGGATTCAAAAATGTATAGATAAGGATCCCAATAAGCATAATTCATATGCTAATAAAAATAAATGGCCTATTATGTTTATAATGTGGTATAATGTGTTACATTGAGTTTTTCATAGATTGGGTCACTGTAGGATTTAGAGGTAGCACATGTTGGTGACCAGGTTTGTTATACCTTTTCAGATTATGGATGGAATTGGGTTGGTGGAGTACTAATTGGATATTCTACAAAGTAAAAGTGAAATTAAAGATTTTATTCTTCTTTAGTTCTTTTGTTAGTATCACCCCGGCCCTTCTAGGGTGATTTTTGTTGATGATGTTGATATTGAGGGAAATGTAACATTAGAGGAGAATCTAATTTGTGTTTTGGTTTTTAGTGTGAAGGTGTTGTAGGTAAATACCATTCCAAATGATCATGCATTATGGAAACATGATCATTATTAGGATGAATCATGGGAGAGAGAAAAATATATGTGGTCTTAGTGGCCTGATCTTTTTTACTTAAAATCTTAGAGATGCTCAGTATTATAGCTCACATATGAGATGTTATAAGGTGGGGTAATTTTAAGACCATGACCTTTCATGTATATGTATCATTATCATTTATATTTACTAGTTTACACTTATTTTTTATGCCTTATATGGTTTTTTGGGGTGATTTTCAAGAATAATTGGGAATTTTGGAATAAAAGGGGTAGTGCTTGGTTGGTGCATGTTTTCCCCAAACTGTGTTTCTACCCACAAAAAACCCGGAATCACCATGCATAGGGGGGTTGTATGGTAGGTGAATGACTTTTCATTCCATGCACACTCTATGGAGAAACTATATTCCCCTAATAAGAAGTTCATTTCTAAGGTTTATGGTTTTCCAATCCCTATTCCACATACTAGAAAGTAACCACACGGGATATTATTATCGTGAAAAATTATCAAAATCCCCTAAGCACCCTGTATTAATCCATAAATTCCCCCAATCATACCTAAACTCATTATAACATTTTTAAAATCTCTTGAGAGGGTTACAGGGCTCCATGAACCATGTTCTTGATGAATTGAATCTCAATTTGAAGGATCGTATCTCTATTGGATTTATTCCAATATCTTTGGAATCATTGTTATCTTGATAATTCATCACCAATTTGGGTATCTTTTTAGAGAACACTCTTCAACAACAATAATTTTGGTAGTCTAAATTTTAATTCCCAAAGTCTTTAATTATGATTGCATTTACATGATTTTGGAATTTCAATTTCCACATTTAGTAATTAAATCTTGAATTGGACTAATTAATTGGTTATTTAATTAATGGAATTATAAATTTTTTTGGGTATTATGATTATAGAATTGGTGGGATATTGGAATAATGTAATTGGTTAATTAATTGGATTATGGAATTGGTGATAACTGGGATTAAAGTTGGTTCGATTAACCTTGTAAAGTTAATGTATATTTTGATTGAATGTTGATAAATGGTTTAATAGTTAATTATTTATATTATTCCTTGATATTTAAATGAGGAACCATGATTTTTTAGAAAAATTTATTGGTTTTAAAATGATGATTTTTTTGATAAAAAGGTTAATGATGATTAAACATGATGATGTGATATATGTGATATATTTGTGATTGATTAATAAACCTGTTTTGGGATAGGTAATGATTCTCCAAATACCAATTGGTTGCTAGACATGAAGTTCAAGGCCCAACTGCATGGATTTGAATATTATTGTATACGATAGGGACTGATTCTTTAAATAAATATGAATGTGGGATAAGTTTTGATACTCTAAATACCCATTGGGTTATAGCCATGATGTTCTGAACCCAAAATATTTCCATTTTACAAGAGTTAAAAATTTTCCTTGATATGAAATTGGAATTAAATTATTAACAAAATCCAAATATATATTGAATTTTTATTCCCAATGATATTTTTATTAGACTGTGGCATGGGATGAAGAATAAATTGATGGTTCAGGTGTCATCATGAACCAAAGTAATTATGTGGCTAATTAAAGACTTGTAAATTGTGAAAACTATTTAACTGATTTATAATACATTATTATTTATACAAATTCATATATTTTAATCGACTGGATAATGTTTTAGATGATCTTGGTGTTGGCCTACTAAGTTGTACTCACAAACTAATCAGGCTTCATAATCGGAACCCAAATAGACATTCAATTTTTAGAACATGATAAGGTAATGTTCTATGTTTTAGATGGATGAGTTGGTATGGAGCATAGATAATGTGAACAGATATGATGTTGAGACCCAAAAGGGTGTTTTAAGTGTGTCTCTACTTTGGGATTTTCATATTGACACTTAAAAATTATATGGAATGATATATCTATATCTTTAATTTGGATATTGTTTCCCTTTATTTATTTATCATGTAATACATGTTTGTATTGGTTATGGTATTATTATGATTATTTGTTATATAATTTGGTTATTTTTTGTTCATTTATACTATTGTCATTCTTTAGTAAAGATGGTATAGTCTCCCCTATTTTATATTTGACCCTCAATGCTTATTGGTAGCATTTAGCATATGGGGAGGCATGTATGAGGTCATGTGGAAAAACATCTTATGGAATCATTGTGTGGAACCCAAGTTGGGATGATACACAATCATGTTTAACAAAATGATATGGTTGTTTTGTAAAATATATTTTTATGTCAGGTTAAATTATATAATATTATTTTAGTAAGGACTAAAATGGTTTGTTCTAGTTAATTAATTAATACATTTTACATTTTTTTACAATATGATTGGATTCAAGAAAAATTTACACATTATTCAAAAGGTGATGATAATAGGTAAAGTAGGCATATGTTTTCTAGGTTATGATGTATTATATAAACAATTATAGTTTATAAAAGATAAAACCATAAAAAGAATAATTGGTTGAATTATTTTAACTTTCTTTCAATAATACATTAATGGTATTTGAAAACTGTGGTTGTTATAATTGATTAGTAATAATTTCATTTTATAGGATTATCCAAAATACTTGAAGGGGTTTAAAAAACTCTATAGAATGTCTATGTTAGATAACAATTTAATATAAATTCCTTGATTTTGAAGGGTATATGATAACAAATGTATATTTTAAAAGTTGTTATAAATACAGAGAAGTTAAAAATAAAAAAAACTTCACTGAGATTATATGATACATTCATGCATCAAAGAGTCAATACATCAATATTTTTAATGCAATGTAAAGTGTCAATATCAAAAGAATCTATTCAATATATGTATTATTTTTATTTTATCATTATATTATAATAAAATATGATTGATAAAAAATTAGTATTATTCACAATATGAGGGGATTAATTTGATACTTAGTTTATGATTCATCTCCTTTCAAAAAGATGTTTTGTGAAGAATATATTGAAAAAATTTATTAATTAGGATAAATATTTTCTCTTATAATTTGACATAATATTGAAATTTGTTCCTTCCCCCATTAGTGGTATATTTTTTATTGTATTATTCTTAAATGAATGTTATAAAAAGAAATAGAATAATATATAGTTGTAAAAGTTTAATAGTTAAAAATTACTAATATAAGAAAATAAATTATATTTCCTTAACATAATGTTTTTCTATTTCATTGGATGTTATTCTGAAAATAATTGGGGGTCAAGGAGGCTAGAAAGAGTTTTTTAAAAATGTATTGATTTTAAATCGAAATAACTAAAGGATATTACCAGCCTATGATTAATGTAACTATTCACTTTATATCCTAAAATAGTTTAATATATGATGGAATGTAAAGTGTAACATTGGATAGCATTAAATTTTAAATTTCACCATATCCTAATGGATATAAGAATGAACCTAAAACCCTAATGTAATCAGCTACATTATTTCAAGGGAATTTTTTTATATTAGTGTTCCATGGATAGTTATTATGTATATACAAATACATCTAACTAGATAATGGAAATTTACATAATAACATTTGATGTTATAAAGATATGATGTTTAAATATGACTAAAGAGTTAAACAGTTAAGATAATGATTCCAACATATAGTAATTGTTCAATCTATATTACATTATATATGTTTCTCACTAAGAATTTTTCTGGTATGGTTTTAATAGTTGTTCACATAGAGATGCTACTAGAATTACATGTAACGTAATAAGATAAAAAAACCAAGAAATTATAGAATACATAAGGATAATATATCTTTTTTTCACATATAATATGTAAAACCATGCAATTTTATAATATATTTCTCTTTGAATAAAATTTAATTTTTTTATATCTTTCTTTACATGAAACACCTAGTATAAATGAATTGTGATATCATATTGAATTGTCATTATTTATTTTTATAGTTATTTTCTATCCATTTCATTATAGGGTATAAATATAAAAATTTATATTGCATAAATTTATTTTTGACACTTGTATATAATAAATACATTGGTTATCAGTTTTTAAAATAATTTGAATGTATAAAAATAGTTTTTTTATAAAAGAATATTTTTATGTGGGAAATACGTTTTTAACATAACTAATTAAATTAATCACTGCTAGTTGTTTAATTTAATGGAAATTATATATTATATATTCAACAAATTTTCTTAACATTAATCTAATGGTTTTTACTAGGCATGATAGTAGATAAAACTTTATTATTACAAACACATTTTTCTAAAAAATATTTTTGTGCATTTTACAAGCTTATTTAAAAATTGATTTCATCCACTACTATAAATTCAATCATTATAATTGATTAAATATTTTTATTCTAGAAGTTCAAATTTCTTCAATATTTCCCTTTTATTTTTTGTTCATTATGAGTAATAACAATTTTAAATAGTTTTCCATTTGGTAAAAGTAAAATGAATAAAACAGGGTTAAAATAATGGTAATAACCAAGAAGAATCTAATACAAATAAATTTATTTCATTTTATTGGTTACTTTTGACCATAATTGTCTTATATAAAATGTTTTAGAAACATACCACTAATTTCATTTGCTAATGATGTTAATATTATTTTCAGAAAAGAATAAATTGATCTTTTCACTCTCATTTTTAATATCTATAATATTTTTTAGGTGAAAAAAAGATGATATGTTCAATTATTAATTCATATTTAAAATATGAATAAATTTTTTGATCATGTTAATTTATTATTAATTTTTAGTGAAATAATAATTACCTTAAATTCTTACGCAATGTTAAAACAATACTCGCTAATGTAATCTAAAAATAAATAAAATAATATAAAACAATTTGTAGTGATACAAGTTCAATTATTCATAGTGTTCTATGAATGATGTATAAATATAATAAAATTTTGATGTTTTAAAATTTAATATTCTAACTCCTTTTCTATTTTTTCCTTTAACATCAAACTATTTATGTATTTAAGAAAATTACATTAGTGGTATCTTATGTTAAACAATATTTTATTTGTTGAATTCATATTCCTAAAAATATTATTTTCATACAAGTTAATAGTATACGGTCAATCATGTCAACCATTTTCCTTTTATTTTCCACTTTTAGTTTTATAGTAACTTTCATAACAACTATAGAGTAAAAAAATTGATATCACAGTATTCATGAAATGGGTTAATGGGGGTTAAAACTGAGAGATAAGGGTTAAAAGCCCTAAAATTTTATAAATTTTATTATATGAGAGGATTTAGATTCATTATCATACTATATTAAAAATAAATAAATATTTAGCTTTGTGAAAATTATATTTTAACTATAATAATTAAATACATTATGTAATTTCATAGGTGTCCCCCTCCCCACATTTCAAAAAGTTTCCTCTTATTCTACCTTATTCATAGTGATTAATATCAAAAGATCAAAAATTAAATGTCCTAATACCATCCTTGTTTATTTTTACATATCGTAGAGCCTCTTCTCTTTACAAAATTACATCCTGTCAAGTCGTGAGATTTATGATAAGCAATATTTCACAAAAAAAGAGTAATAACTCTTAACAGAGTATTTAAATTTTATTTTGTCTTCTATCACTTATACATGTATGATATCCACCATAAAATAATAAATTATGTATATAAAATATACTTAATTGTTATTATGATGATATAAAATCTATTATCCACACCCTTTCCATCCTATGAAAAAAGGAAACATTAATCATGCGTATGTGTTTACTAACACCACGACAAAGTGATGTGTTTGGTTTTTCATAATTGTTTCACATTGATGGTAATAATGATAAATTTAGATAATATATATGATATTTATATTATTATAATTTTTCAATAATGGTAAATTATTTTTTACTTTTCATTTTTCCATTTATTATAAATTTGCAACACTTCTGCATACCTTTGGAATACTATCTCCACAAAGTTGTGTAATTTATTTTTCATCCTTGATTTATATTAATAATTATAAAATAGTTGTTAAATATTTATTTCTGTTCTCATGACCTAATTAAAATTAGGGAGATGATGGAACCATGATCAACATACAAAGTCCAAGACTTTTGAATTGAGAAATTCTTGAAAAGTGATGTTGTTATCACTTGGATTAATGTTCTAATAAATAATTGTTAAAAACGTGTGATTAGATTATATAAGTATATTATATATGGGGTTATATAGATGTTTATTATTATATAA
Source organism: Viscum album (assembly GCA_963277665.1). Taxonomy (NCBI): domain Eukaryota; kingdom Viridiplantae; phylum Streptophyta; class Magnoliopsida; order Santalales; family Viscaceae; genus Viscum; species Viscum album. Next base: position 1,189,004,528 of record OY728122.1, read on the forward strand.
GTTATTTATAATATATATATATATATATATATATTATACATGAGTCTTGACCTTGTCCAAAGAAAGATGATAGTTGAGGCAATGATATCTCAACTCACTTTTGTTTCTATGAGACATATTCCATATTCATTATTTGTTTATTTTTTATATACTTAATCTTGAATGTGTTTTGTGATAATTCTCATGATTTTTTTACAATTCCATCTAGTTTTCTCTAAATTGTGATATTTTTATTTCGATATTACAAAAATGGTCAGTGTTTGTGTTACAATGTAATTTTCTTTTGGGGTTTTCTACCATAAATTTATTTGGAGGAAAATTGTGTTTATATTATAATTTTAACCCCGAATATTTTATTCTCTTCTATTTATTCCTTCATTTTTTTGTGCTAATTTAATTTCCCTCTCATGTGTACATAAAATAATCTATAAAATGTTTTAGAGAAAAGATAACCTTATTTCCTCTTCGGTTCGAATTATATTTCTTCAATGTCCATACTATTCAAAAATTTTCTATGGATTATTTTAACTATACATAAAATTTTTTAAATGTCTCATTTTCATTAAATTTCCCTTAATTTAAAATATTTTCAAAGGAATGGTTTTAAAAAAAAAATTCTAATATGAAATTTTTTGACTCTCTAAACTAGTGTGAAAGTATTATTTTATTTCAATGTATAAAAAATAAATTATTATTTATACCATAATGATTTTTATTTTCATGTAATATTAAAATAAAATTTTCCTATAATATTTTAATGAAAATAATTTTCTCAATAATATGCTAATTTTTTGTTAAAATATTATCAAAATAATGGGTTATTTTTCTCATGTTTTCAAATAATGTTTTTAGTGATCATTTAAAAGTATTTTTCATCTATGTGAACATATTTTAAGGATAGTAATGATTCTTTAAGAAATCATCATATGATACAATACTCATTCCCATTAGTTAATTAATTCATCATGTAAATTTTATAAAACTAATTTCTTTTGGATGGGTTAAAATATGATGAAATTATTAATTATTTATAAAACCCATATTCCATTCCATTTATTATGATATGATAATTTATTTATAATCTTATAGAATACTTATATATAGTTTACATTATGTGATGGGTGACCCTAGAATTATATAGCCCTCTAATTAATTGTGTAAATACTTTTATATGAAGAGAAAAATAGGTGAAAAGAGTTGATGTGATCAATCCAATATAAGAAATAGATAGGTATTAATTGTCGACAATGATATGGGAAATAGTTTTGGATTATGTATCTCTTAATATATTAGATATAGGTGGTGATTTCTAGTATGGTAGGATATGATGGACTTGGTAGTTAACCTTAACATATGATATTGTTTTAAGGCCTCCCATGGTACCAAACTCCTATGAAATGTTGATATAATTATGATTTGAAATCATGGACTATGATTAGTTTTTATATGATTCCCAAATCATGTGACATACAAATGTTTTATCACATGACTCATGATTCCAATATAAGAATAATTGAGTACTATTTTCTAGTGATAATCACATGTTATCAAACCATTATATCCATGATATTCTTATATATGATTATTTATTTTTGTCTCTCATATTTACCCTCACTGAGAATATGATATCCCCCAGTCCTGTGTTTTAATTTATCTCCTAGTTAAGATGATTAGTACTAAGTATGATGAGTCTAGAAAGGTGCCTTATGTAAATCAAGATGCTATAAATTATGAATATTGTACACAAATAATATGTTTATGTTTTTAGACAACCAGTAATCTAAACATTTGTAGTTATCAAGCATGTTTATTTGGGAGAAATATTTGATATTTTTTAGGAATAGGTAATATCTATGTTTCTTATACATGAATTGATATAGTTCATATCACATCATTGTTTAATTATTTTTTTATACAAGTATTATAGAAATTTTATGAAATACTTAGGGATAATAATAAAAATAATATAACATCATATACATTTGGTAAGGAAGATATTATGAGGTTTTCCAAAAAAATAAATCCATTTATAGATACTACATGTAAATTTTAGTTTGGAATAGGTTTATCTAGGTGTAATAACCCCAAAAATCGTTGGATTATTATATCTTGGTCATAATTATTATACATACATAATGGGTCATTAAAATGATCTAGGATTGAAACAATCATGGATATTCATGGGTCATTTCACATATTATTTATAAACCACTATTAAATATTAGAATAAATAATGAACATAGATGACATAGATAAAACCAATTGTTTCATGGATTTACAATAATGGTTCATGACTTAGACAAACTATGAATGATTTTCCATGACTAAATTATTTGTCACTCACATTAATATAATTTGATGATTACACTATGCTTTTGGTTTTAATTAATTTATGGATGGTGAATGAAGGGTGATAAAAATTAATCTAGTGGACAGTGAACTTTTTTTTCACCATAGAAACCAAATTTAATTGGAAATGGAATGAAGAATATTATTTTCATGCTCATGAAAATTTTTCAGGCCATGAATCATATTAAAAATTTTATTGATCAATGGACGGAAAAAATTTCATGAGGCTATATCCATAGTCCTTTAGTGGCTATTCAAATATATTAGTTTCTGAGTTATGTATTGGTACCAATAAAGAAATATTTTCTATTCTCCATCTCTCTAAACATGAAAATTTTGACCATGACTTTTATCATATATAAGGAGAAGTATATCTATGGTAGAATCTGATTAATAATACAAGGAAAGAGTGGGAATTTGGATCCATATAATGAGAAGAAATTAACATGATATTTTTTTAAATAATTCCCTAATATTCTACAAATTAAATTATAAATGTAATTCTATGAGATTATAAATAAGGAAAATAAAAACATTAGTAATTAGGTTAAAAAAATTTTAAAAGTTGAATGGATTATTCTTGTATAGTCATCATCCTCAAAATAAAAATTGATATATTTTTGGGTCAATTAAAACAAATTTTTAATAAGGGTTTTTCAATGAGAGAAATTTGTATAAATGAAAAAAATTATTGATTTTATCTCATGGAACAAATGAAAATTGGAGATTCTAAACATTTTCATTATTTTGATAAGAAGGGGAACATAGAGTATCATAAAAACATTAATAAATCACATAGAGGAATGAAATTACATTCACATGCACACCATAAATTTTTGGATAATCATCAAAACAATTATTCAATGGAAATATAAGTTTATTTAAATGTATACAGGATGATTATAAATATCATTAATGTAGAAAGATGATAAAGTTTCCAATTGATACAATGGAGTAATGGAAATGAAAACTAAATCACAAATTCCCCTCATATTTGTTAAATGTATTGAGTAGAGATATTATTCCATCCAATGAATGAATCTGAATTTTTATGAAGATTAGCAGAATTAAAAACATTTTCACCCCAAATAAAAAGTAGAATATCAAGCTATCATTACATATAAAGTTGGTTATGATAATTACAAGATGAAAGTTACACTTTTCATCCACTTTATAATAGATAATTTTTTATTTGATTCTTTCTATATCCACTCATTTATATATAAAAAAATTATTTGTTTATTAAATTAACACCTCAAGAATTATTTGGTTAGTTGGTTTTAGAATATTCTAATGGAATGATGATCGTATATCAAGTATTTAGTTATAATCCAATTGATGTTTATGGGAATGTGCTTCTTGTAAATCTTGTGATTCTAGTTCTAGTTGAATTTCATGTTATTCAAGGTCTCATTATTTATATGAATCCCATATCAATTAGTATGGATGGAAATTTAAATTTCATATTCTGAAAAAACATATGATTATATATTATTTTGGGGATAAATATGAACATTCAATTAAAATTAGTTCAATCATTAATGTTCTTAATTCAAATTAATAAAGGGTATTAATTCTGTATTTTTTGGTATAGACTCAAAAATGAGGATATTACTATAGTATAAGAGTTTTTAACATATTTTCAAAGGATTTTCCAAGTCTAACTCTAAATTTTGAAGATTTTTCAATAGAACTCATACATTATTTTATTCCTTTCTTACATACTCCATATAGAATCTCCCCAAATGATTTATAAGAATTGAAGAAGTTACTTTATGAGAATATAGAAAATGGATTCATATGACTTATTCAAACACCATATGGTCCAATTTTTCTTTTTTATGAGAATAGAGATGGGTCAATGCTTGTTTTTATTAATTATAAGGAACATAACAAAATCACTATAATGAACATTCATCGTATACCTAATATTAATGATTTGTTTAATCTATTAAAATGAGATAAATACTTTTAAAAAAATCTAAATTCATTATTGATATCATCAATTGAGTGTAAAAAATTATGACATACCCTATGACAACATTCAGTATGAGGTATGGGAATTAACAATCTATAGTGATTCCATTTGGACTTACTAAATTCCCTATTATATTCAAGGATTTAATGAATATAGTCTCCTGAGTTTACCCAAATCATTTTTTGGTAGTATTTATAAATAATATTCTTTTTTATTATTAGAGAAATAATGAGAATGAATATTAAATGACAATTATATTGAATACTTTGAAGAAGGATAAGTTATCTACTAATTTTACCAACTGTGAATTTTGGCTTAAAAATGTTTCATTCAAGGGTCATATAATCTCAAGGGATGGTATAAGAGTGGATCCTTTAATGAGGAAGTTTATTAAGAAATATCCAAGACCAACCACGGTAACCGATATCTCTATTATTATTTTTTGGATGGATATTATCAATTCTTTGTGATTTATTATTCAAGACTATATAATCTACTCACCATGTTTGCATAGAATGGGGTTATGTTCTTGTGGATCGATGAATGTGATCATAATTTCAAGGATATGAAGTTAAGTATGGTCGTTGAAACTATGCTCACACTAACATATAATGTAGAAGTTTTTTAGTCTATAGTGATACATATTTTAGGGTATTGGAATGTGTCCACATGTGGAATGATATGGTGATTGAATATGTCTCTTTACAATTTCTAATTCATGATAAAAATTATCTAACTCATGACATGGAGATGGAAATTGTAGTGTTCTGATAGAAGATATATATACATTATATTTATGGTGAAATGTATGAAATATATTTAGATTATAAATTAATAAATTATATATTCTCAATGAAAGAGTTGGATATATTCTAGGGAAGATATTTGGAGAACTTTAATGATTATGACTACTTAATACATTACCATGACGGGAAGGAAAATAAGGTGGTTATGGTCTGATTCATAATGAGATATCAAGTTAAGCTATGATATTTATTTAAAGATATAAATACATATGTATTTTTAGAACATAGAACTTGATATTTATAAAAAACAACACATATAAAATCTTTCTCAAATTAATTTTAACTCATCTATTTGTGTGATGATTAAAGAGTCATAAAAGGAAGATATTGAATTGAAGTGTAATGTGTGGATTTTTCCAAAGTTCAACCTTGTTTATGACTGAATTATAAGGGTAATTAATATAGTATGTTTTGCATTAATACTAGAATTGAGGATGTAATTGTAAGATAAATCTCATAGTTTTTCATTCAACATTCATCATGTAAGTATTAAAATGTATACAGATAAGAAAATATTTCTAATGGGATATCATAAAAAATGATATTATAGATTATATATATTATTTCTAATTATTTAATCATGTTAAGGCTGAGAGAAGAAAGTATAAAGGGATGTTACAAACATTATCCATATCAGAATGAAAATAAGAAAACATTACCATTTATTTCATCATCAGACTCCCCAAAACAACTAAATGAATAAATTATATTTGTGTTTTTGTCAAATATAATATGATATCATTGTGTTTTATTCGAAATTATTGAATATTTCACTCATGATAAACTTATTAATTTATATATTGAATAATTTTTCAGATTTCATGTAGTACCACTCTCAATTGTATTTGATCAAGATTCCATGTTTACCCCATTATTATATAGAAGTCATCAATACATCTGGAAGCATAGTTTATTTTATATACTTAATATCATCCATAGGTTGATTTTTATCTTGATATAAATATTAAAAATATATAATACATTATGATAAATTTATATGTGTATTTTAAATGAGGTTGGGATCAATACCTTCCCTTGGTATAATTTTCCGAAAATCGTATATTTCACTTGAGAATTCAAATGCTGAAAATCCTTTTTTTTATTTTCAATAGCCGGTTTAATTGGTTTTGGTGCCCAAACATACAACCACCAATTCAACCAAGAAACAGACAGCAACGTACAGACACAAAATTAAAAATCATCAAAGGTATACTCCTCTCTGCATCCCCTACTGGACTCATCTTCTCTAGTGGCTGAGGCCGTTTCCCAACCTTGTGTCCTCCAATACTGAACACTTTGCACCCGATTCCTGAGTTTCTCCAGAACTGGGTCCAGAGATGTCCTCTCAGTCACTATGTACTTTGCAAAAGACACAGTAACCTTTCCTTTCCTCCTAGAGGTGGAATGAGTCTGCATTGGCCATGGAAGACAAGAGTAATCCTTCCTCGGCCGACGTCTTACAGTGGGAGAACCAGACCCTCCGACTGGTACAAAGTTCTACCCACTCTGAACCACCTCGTTGAACGAACGACCACCTGTTCCGCTCACATTCTCTTTCCCTCCCATAGAGATCTCCCTTCCTTTTTCAGCTTGACCAGTAGTTGTGTTCTACATCACAGGCAGAAGCACCCCCACTGAGACAACTTCATCCACGATCTCCACAGGAACTTCCTTCAAGCCATTCTCATCCTGACTCCCATCCGCTTCCACCGCATTGGATCTCCTGACCTCATTGCAGAAATCAGCCAAGGATAATCCTGCAGACCCAAGTCCCCTGTCACCCTCCTGAATTTGTAAGAATCCATCTATGTAAGTATGTGGAGAACATAAACATAAATGGATGATTTTGGAGAAAAAAATATATTTGGACATGATATATATTAGGGAATGGAATATAAGTTTATATATATCTTTCAACACGTCAAGAAACCTCAAAGTTCAAAGAAAATTTCTTATGAAAATTGTCCACAAAATATTGAAGTTGAGGTTAGTGATAATGTATATGTAAAAATATATCCCTAAAATAATTTCATGAGTTTTTTTAATAATTTAAATTTGATCCCTAGATATATAATTATGTATAAAGTTTTTTATTTTCTCAATTTCGTATTATATTACTTGGTGCTTCCATTGAAACCCACTCATGTTCCTGATGTATTTCATATATCTCTCACGAGGAAGAAAATTAGAAAGTCATTAAAATTGAAAAAATTAAAGATAATAAAACTATATAAAGATCTATTTTATGAGGAAAAATAGCCAATATTATGGATTTAAGAGGTGAAGTGTTTAGGAACAAGACCACTCACTTTTTCAATGTTTTGTTATCAAACCCTAAATTTATGGGATTTTTTTGGGATCATTAGGATCTGAGAAGAAGATGTATCATAATTTTTTATATTGGAGTGATAATATTTAGATGTTGAAATTATTATAATGGGGTTTATAGTTTCCCCTTGATTTTTATGATATATTTCTTTTTAAATAAAATTTAATTTCTATGATAGCTTGTTTCACAGACAACACCAGATTTAAATAAATAGTGATATTCTAATGAATTATTATTATATAACATGATAATTATAAAATATATGATTTATTATAGGTTATTAATATGAATAAATAAATTATAAAAATTTATTTTTTACAAATTTATTGAATGAATTAATTCGTTATAAATTGATAAAATATTTGGAAAGTAAAAAAGGAGATGTTTTTTTGAAAACATGTTTTCTCATATTCAATTTATTTTCATATTAATAAATTAAATTAATCATATTCCAGGAATTATTTCAATTATATTTATATATTATATATTAAATATGAAATTTAACATGAATTTAATGTTTTTTACCGTCCATGGGATAAGTATAAATCAAGTTCTATGAGGAAAAAAAATATTTTTTTAATTATTTTTTGTTGTGTTTTGGAAGATTATTTTAAAATAAATTTCTACCACTTCTAAAAATTTAATCTTTAAAATGGGTACCATATTTTTGAATTATGTTTTTTAAATTTTTCGAATTGTAATTTAATGGTTTTTTTCATTATGAATAGTAACCATGATAAATATGCATCACATCATTATTGTAACACCCCGACCCCTATAAACTGGAGCCGGTGCATTACATAGGATATTGGAATGGTTTAAAGGAATGAGAAATCCCAAAGGAATGATCAGTTTAGTAGTCTTGAAGAAACAATATACATAAATGTACACAAATTACATTGAAAATGGTTACAAAATACAATACATAACAAAACTAAAAACTACAACCACATGAAGTCAATAAATGACCTTCTCTTCATCACCTATTGAGGGTAAAAAATGAAAATGGTGAGCTTAGATTCTTAGTAAGGGTTAAAAATAGAAGACACATGAATACAACAATAAGTGAATCATACTCCATCTGATATAACAAATATTGCATGTTGAATAAATGAAATACTAATTCCCTTAATAATCTAAGAATGAAACTGCATCAATAGATTTTGTCATAGTGAAAACCTCATGGATAATAATAATAACTGATAATGAATAAAGAGAATTCTTATTATTTATAATTCATGTATCTGGCACATGAAACCATAATACTGTAAAAACGTTTTAGTTATATGGGTAGAAACCCCATTTGATTTTTGGAAACAAACTAGAAGGGTTTGTTGCCAACTGATTTGTCTCATGAGACCTACTGATGCATCGAGGGGCTATAGTTGGCCCCACCCACCACTTTATGTCTAAATAATTATTTATACATTTATTAAATACAATAGAAATAGGCCTTTTCAATATCTGTATAGAGTAGTGTATACAGATTCATCAATAATTCTCTAATTAAAACAACTTTCCAAATAAACATCATATATAAAATAGTATACGGTTTAGACAACAAACATATCCATGATATGAGATTACGGATATTTAATATAAATATAATTTCTAATTATAAGTGATCTTAAAAGGGCAGTAGGTACACCACATAAGGATTATTAGTTTCACAATACAAAGTTAGTCACAACAAAATGGTAGTTGAGACAAAGTCTCGTACCACAATGTAATCGGTCGAATCATATGAATAGAACTTAATACCCTAAAATGAATCATTTATTTATATGAATTTAAAGATAACCATGTTATTATATATCAAATGGTAGTACACATATACCACATACAAAAAAATAAGTGCTGAACAATGAAAATCTCACAGATATGAAAGTGAGATAAGAAACCCCTTACAAACATTTCGGAATGGTAACGAGTGTTATTTCAAGTAATTAATGAAACTTAAAGGGGTATTATATTATTTATATGTCACAAGGTCAGAATGGGGGTGGTGAAAAAACATACCCCATCATTAGGAATTAAAAATAAAAGAGCACAACATAGGGGAGATTCTTGAACAAAAGTGAGAGAGAGGATCCCTTGGAAAGATTGTGTCATTAGAGTGACGATAAATCAATGAAATATTTATGCGTGAAAAATAAAAATCCACAAAATATATGTGGATATATAGTATAAAAAAATAATATGTCATTCATATATATTATTGGAATGATGTAACCAATGAAATAGATGTTTAACTCAATGAATGAAAATTGAGTTAAGTAATCCCTTACCTTATGCTGGAAGGTGTTCTTGACTTGTTATTTAAGACCTAAATAAACAAATTAGGAATATTAATTAATAATTAAAGAAACTATTATATATTTAAATGATTTATTATAACAATTTTTAGTTCATTCAAGTCCTTTTTGATTAGTTATAAGGTTCAATTTCATTGTTGGGGCTCGTTTGTTTACTTGGTTTTAAATGATCGGTTCACTTATAATTATGTTTGGATAAATATGAAAGATGGATGTGGTTGTTCGGAAATGAAGTTATATGATATTATTGAACATAAAAAATATTACATGGTTTTAAATTTAATTTTGTTACTTAGATTTAAGTAGAATTATTATATATATAACCATAGTGAGAACGGTTTTGGTTAATCAGTGGGTTTGATTACAATCAACATGTTTTTCTTTATAACTTAATACCATTTGTACAAAAGGATTACAGAACTAAAAATAGGATATATTAAATATATAAAAATATTGTTCAACCATAACACAAATGGTTTCATTACCATAAGTAAATATTATAATAGAAATTGATAAATCGTTGTCCTTGAATGTGTTAAATTAGCACATCTCAAACGGTGCTTTCATTTCATTCAAATAAAGGGTGTGGAAAGGAGAGAAGATAATGAAATATCTCATTATCTTAAAAACATTATAGTAAATGTATTTTACTAGGTTTATTGTAATATTTCGGTGAAGGTAGTTGAGGAAAGAAACAAAAACAAAAGAACTTAAAATAAATGAATGAATTGGAAAGTGGAATTTACCTCTTGAGACTTCCTCCTTTGAGAAACACATAAAGGGAGAGGTTTTGATATTTTGAAGGGGCTATAAGCTTTTGGAAGTGGGGGAGGATCTTGGGGAGAGATTTGGGCAGAATATTGGAAAGGCATAATGCTTGAGAGGAGTGAAGAGAAGAGGGAGTGAAGGGGGTTTTATAGTGGAGAAGAGAGGAGTTTTCTTAATATTATAATCATTAATTTATTATTTCCTCTCAAGAAAAAAATAGTGAGTATTCCATAACCAGGAAAAGTAATTTATTCAAGTGACTTCGAACTAATTGGGCTTACATCAGCAGATCATCATCAATAACTAAATTAATCTGTTATTTAGCATTTATTGTGAATTATCAGATTTTACTATTCATAAAGAATTCAAGTATTTCAGAAAAATCCCAAAAATTCATTCTCGCCATTTTTTGACGTGTAGAATCAAAAAATGAAGTCTATTTTTCAAAAATAATTTTATATATATGATTAATTAAATATTAAATTAATATCATTATTTAATCAAAAAATATAAACACTTAAAATATTCATATTCATTTTTAAGCTGCCTAAATTCATTTATACACTCAAGGGTATGGATAACATTCATAAGATTCATATTACTATTCATAAGGGAAAGTTACTATTCATAAGGTTAGATTACTATTCATAAGGGTAGGTTACTATTCACTAAAAATTGAGTTTTTCTTATAGGACTCCACATAACTTACTTACCACAAACATGTATGTTAGATTTTCAAAATTCACATCATAGAAGTGAAAAAAGTAGGTTTACTTGGATAGGTTATAAATAATTTTTGTTTGTAGAGACTTAGTGATCTATGCATTCTAAAATAAATATATTTGAAAATTATTTGGGTGTTACATTATTCCCACCTTCAGAAATTTCATCCATAAAATTTTATTTACTTATTAAAAAAAGTGAGCGTACCTTGATCATGTTGTCCATAAGGTTTCATCATCATATTTCTCATGTAAATAGAAGGTCCATGCCTTGAAAAAATGATTTAGAAATCCTTCAAAATCATTTTCTTCCTTAATCTAGATACACCTTATACAACATGGGACATAAGGGTTTTCACAGAAAAAGAGTTTCGGAAAATAATAATGTATGACATATAATTTCAAAACATATGATAGAACATGATTTTTATAAAACAATCTGACCGAATTTGAGTTGAAACTTTCAATCAATGGTCCTTTTAAAATTCCATAAGTATGTGCTGAAAGATTATATTTCAAAATCAAATATAAATAAGTTGCACAAGGGTCTCAGTCTTCAGCACCTTTTTCAAATTCATAATATGCTTTAAAATCTTGTGATAAAGTAAAATATTTGAAAATTCATTGATAATATTTAACTTTCTTGAAAATATGACAATATTTTGAAATAGGATTTGATTAATACAACCCATGCTCCACGATGTTATTGAGGTATAGTGGAGGTGTTTTATATCTCAAACAATTTCTTTCAAGTGAGTTGTATGTTAGAAAATGTTTCAGAATTGTCAGGACATGACATTGCAATAATTATTGCAATCAAGTCATCGGGAAGTGATAGAAACATCATTTTAGATCCTCCTATTTCCATTCGTAACTGACTTTCCTTGATCTTAAAAGTTATAATACAAGGATTTAACTTAAGGAATAAACATAGAGACTAACCATATATTTAATAAAAACTCATAATTCTTAAATTTTTCTACGAGTATTGATTCCCCTTATTCCATTAGGAGGTATTTCTAAATAATGAAACACGCAAGATTAGGGTATGAATCATAATGTGAAATCATAACTTAACAAAATACTTTGCAAAAATTGAGGTCCTATGCATGGATAAATCCAAAATCAGAAAATGGTTTCCTTGAGGAATAATTTAAATTGCAATACTTCATAAAGGCTTGTAATGAAAATATGAATTATCCTAAGCATATACCTTAGGAGTTTCATAACCAAGAGTGAAGAAAGTCCTGTTATCGTGTACCAGTTCCCATTCGAGTCTAGCTCAAAGCGGTGGTTTCGGGTTTTATCCCTAGATACATTTGTGCCAGAGCTGCCTCTACCTTCTCGTATCCAAATAAGGATGTATTTCCTGAAAGATCCACATAATCTATTCCTTACCAAAATATCAGGACTTTCATGAATGTTTATCCTCAAAGGTTAATCTTAGGGACTCTTCCATAATCTACGTTTTTAAAATATTATTTCCATGTTTTCTACTAAACTCCCTTTAATACCAACTGTAACACCCTCATGCCTCAAGACTGGAGCTGGTGCATTACATGGGATATCGGCATGGTTAGAAGGAATGAAGAATCCCAAAGTAATGATAAGTTTAGTAGTCTTGAAGAAACTAGATACATAAATGTAACACAAATTACATTGAAAAAGGTTGCAAAATACAATACATAACAAAACTAAAAACTACAACCACATGAACTCAATAAATTACTTTCTATTCATCACCTGTTGATGGTAAACAATGAAATAGGTGAGATCAAATGCTCAATAAGGGTTAAAAATTGCGGAATCATGAATACAATAATAATTGAATCATAGTCAATCTGACATAGTCAATATAGAATGGTGAATAAATGAAAAACTAATTCCATTAATAAACTAATAATGAAACTGCATCCATATATTTTGTCATAGTAAAAACCTCATGAATATTAATAATAAATTATAATTAATAAATAGAGTTATTATTATTTAGACATCATGTATCTGGAACATGAAACCATAATACCCTAAAAATGGTTTAGTTCTATGGGTAGAAACTCGTCTGCTTTTTAGAAACAAACTCGAAGGGTTTGTCGCCAACTGATTTGTCTCACGAGACCTAATGATTCATAGAGGGGCTATAAAGGTCCCCACCCACCACTAAATGTCCAAATAATTCTTTATAAATTGATTCAATACAATATAAATATTCCTTTTTAATATCCATATTGAGTAGAGTATACTGATTCATCAATAATTCCCAATTTAAAACAACTTTCCAAATAAACACCGTATGTAAAATGGTCTACAGTTTAGAAAAAAAAACATATACATCATATGGGATTATGGATATTTAATATAAATATAATTTCAAATGAAAAGTGATCTCAAATGAGAATTATTTACCCCACATAAGGATTATTAGGTGCACAATACAAAGTTAGTCACAACAAAATGGTAGTTGAGACAAAGTCTCTTGCCACAATAAAATCGGTCGAATCATATGACCAGAACATAATAGCCCTCAAATGAATCATTTATTAATATGAATATAAAGGGTATTGTGTTATTATATATCAAATGGAAGTACACATATACCACATAAAAAAATAAGTGGCGAATAATGAAAATATTATAGAAATGAAAGTGATATGTGAAACCCATAACAAACATTTAGGCATGGTAACGAGTGTTATTACAAAGACATAATGAGAGGTTAAGGGGTATTAAATTATTTATATGTCATAAGGGAATTATGGGGGATGTGTGAAAACATACCCCATCCTTAGGAATTAAAAATAAAAGGGCACAACATAGGGGATATTCTTGAACAAAAGTGAGAGAGAGGATCCCTTACAAAGATTGTGTCATTAGAGTGACAATAAATCAATGAAATATTTATGCATGACAAATAAAAATACATAACATATAAGTGGATATATAGTAAAAAACAATAATATGTCATTCACACATATTCTTGTAATGATGTGACCAATGAAATAGATGTTTAACTCAATGAATGAAAATTGAGTTAAGCAATCCCTTACCTTATGCTTGAAGGTGTTCTTGAATTGTTATTTAAGACATGAATAAAAAATTTAGTACTTTTAATTCATAAGTCCATAACCTCTTATATATGTAAATTATTTATTATAACCTTTTTTAGTTCATTCAAGGCCTTTTTTATTAGTTATAAGGTTCAATTTCATTGTTGGGGCTCATTTGTTTACTTGGATTTAAATGACCAGTTCACTTATATTCAAGTTCGGATAAATATAAAAGATGGATGTGGTTGTCTAGAAATTAAGTTATAAGATATTATTGAACATCCAGGATATTAAATTGTTTTTAATTTAATTTGGTTACTTAGAGTGAAGTCGAATTATTATATATATAACCATAGTGACAACCATTTTGGTTAATCAGTGGGTTTGATTACAATGAACATGTTTTGCATTATTTTGATACCATTTGTACAAAAAGATTACAGAATTAAAAATAGGATATACTAAATATATAATAATATTGTTCAACCATTACACAAAGTTTTTCATGACCATAATTAAAGATTATAATAGAAATTGATAAATTGTTTTCCTTGAATGTGCTAAATTAGCACATCTCAAACGGTGCTTTCATTTATTTCAAGTAAAGGGTGTGGAAAGTAGATATGATAATTAAATATCCCATGAGCATAAATAAATTATAGTACATTTATTTTACTGGATTTATCAAACTATTTGGGTGAGGGGTGGTGAGGAAAAAACAAAAAGAAAAGAACTTAAAAGAAATGAAGGAATTGGAAGGAGGAATTTACCTCTTGAGACTTCCTCCTTTAAGAACCTCTTAAGGGGAGAGGTTATGGTATTTGGAAGGGGATGGGAGCTTTTGGACGTGTGGTAGGATCTTTGTAAAATATTTGGGTAGAATATTGGTAGGGAAAAAGGCTTTATAGGAGTGAAGATAAGAGGGAGTGAAGGGGGGTTTTACAGTGGATGAGCGAGGAGTTTTCTTAATATTATAATCATTAATTTATTATTTCCTCTCAAGACAACAAATAGTGAGTATTACATGACCAATAAAAGTAATATATTCATGTGACTTAGAACCAATTGGGCTTACATAATCAGATCATCATCAATGACTCAATTAATCTGTTATTTAGCATTTATTGTGAATTATCAAATTTTACTATTCATAAAAAATTCAAGTATTTTAGAAAAATCCCAAAAATTAATCCAAACCATTTTATGATGTGTAGAATCCAAAAATGAAGTCCATTTCTCAAAAATAATTTTATATATATGTTTAATTAAATATTTAATTAAAATCATTATTTAATCAAAAATATAAACAGTTAAAATTTTCATCTTCATTTTTAAGGTGCCTAAATTCATTTATACACACAAGGGTATGGATAACATTCATAAGATATATATTACTATTCATAAGGGAATGTTTCTATTCAAAATGTTAGGTAACTATTCATAACTGTAGGTTACTAGACATGGAAAATTGAGTTTTTCTTATCAGACTACAAATAACTGACTTACTGCAACCATGTATGTTAGATTTTCAAAATTCATATCATAGAAGTGAAAAAATTAGGTTTACTAGGCTAGGTTATAACAAAGTGGTGTTTTTAGAGACATAGTGATCTATTCATTCTATAGTAAATTTATTTAAAAATTCTTGGGGTATTACAATTTCGGGTAAAATGGGTAAAATAGGGTTGAAACTATTGGATAATGCCAAAAAAACTTAAAACATTCCATTATAAAATTGGATAGGTTATGTTTTACCTTAATAAAATTCCCCTCAGTTTTTTTCTCTTTCTTCAATTCTACCATTTATAATAACCCAAATATTATTTTTAATGATGAATAAATACAAAATGTTTGTCCTTTTGTTTTAATATCTCTAATATTTTTAAATGTGTATAGAAAGAGGATATGTTTAGTAATATATTGTTATATTATTGATGAAAATATTATTTTCAATGGTGGGTTGTTTTTATTCTTTAGTGGATAATTAATTACCTTAATTTCTTATACAATTATGACAGAGTAGTTACTCAAGTAATATAAAAATTAATGTAAATAAATTGAAAAATATTTTATGAAATATATTTTGGATGAATTAATATCTTAAATTAATTTATATATCAATATAAAATATTATTGTTATGTTAAATGTTTAAATTAAAATTCTATTTCTATCTTGTCACCATTATTTCAAACAATACGAATAGTCTTGGATATTTCATTAATAGAATCTTATGATAAAAAATATTTAATTAAATAATTTAAAATTCATAAAAATATTATAATTAGAAGGGATGAATGGTATGTGGTACATAATATCAACCATTTTCTACTTATTCGTCACTTATCTTTTATTGTAACATTCGTGGACACTAGAGTAAAACACATTGATATTATAGTAATTGTCATATGGGTTAACAAGGTTTAAAACAATGAGATACTGGTTCAAACATCAACTAAACGTTTTCTAAATTTAATTTATGAGATCATTTAGACTAATAACCATCCTATATTTTACATATATCAATTTGGTACCACATTAACTATAAAAATAATTAATATTAATTTAATCCTTTAGTTAATTCCCAGGGTGCCCCTCTCCTCACATATAAATGGGTATCCCATCCTCTCAATTATTCATAATTTATGATCCTTAAATATAGTCGAAAAATTATCTTAATATAATACAATATTACTTCCCCACATACTTGATCCTCCGATATTCTCAATATATCATCTTTTGTCTTCATAAATTGTATGGTAACAGATGTTTACCAACATAGAGGTATTGCATTTAACTATTTAATTTCAATTATATTTCTTATTATACTACCTCTAAACCTATGGTATCCATTATAATATAATGAATTAATTTTAGTAAATATATTTAATTGTTATTATAATGATTTGACAACATTTATCCAACTCTTTTCCATTCTAAGGAAAAACAGAAAAACACTCATGTGTACGTGTGGACTACCACCACCATGAGGTGATGCATTTAATTTATCATCACTACATTACAATGATTGTTATAATTATTTGTAACACCACAATATCCCACAGTACATTTCCCTTTGAATAATGTAGTAGCATGCGTTTTACGCAACATAGAGTTTTAACCCACCACGACCAATCAAACTAGCACTTATGAATAGTAATACCCACTTTTTAAAATTTTATAAACTTTATTTTTCAAAATGGACTTCATTTTTATATTCAGAATATCAAAATTAACTTAGGGTGAATTTTTGGTACATTTCTAAATACTTTCAATTTTTGATGAATAGTGTAAAACTCTGTGTTACTGTTTAAAACCGAATTTTTATTTAAGTAATTAGTTATTTTAAACTTTTTAAGGTCAAAATAGACACATAATACCTATATATGTTCAATTTAATTCATTGGAGTCATTTTATAATAAGTTTACATATATAAAATTTTATTGAACTTTTTACCGTCATTTACCCACCTTCTAGAAGCATTTGAAAATTTGCGTAAAACATAATTTTACCGCTTCTGTAAGTTGAATTTAAAAAACCCAAGAGACATGGTTTAAATATTTAAGTAAAATGTGGTTCAATAATATAGAAATAATTTTTGTAGAATAGTAACTTTTTGCTTTTATTTACCACGGTTAAGAGTAAATTGGGTAATTAAGGGTAAAAATAATATCATAATTACCCTAACACATATCTAAATTCTATTGGATAAGTTTAATTTGACCAAAAAACCTTAGGAATAAAATATGACCCCCTTTGGTCCACTTGGATTAAATTAGGACATTTATTATTATTTTATTTAAAAAATAGTAAAAAGAGTTAAATTCAATGTTTAATAACTAAACCATTTTTAATATAGGGTTACACATAATATAAATTAGACTATAAATATTTATTATAAATCTAAAAATATTTCCTACATAATGGTATTTTATTTATAATATATATAGATTAAATAATTTATTTCATTTATGACACAATGATGATGCAGTAATTACATTATCAATGAAATATTAAAATGATTGATATTATAAACATCCAAATAAATTTAAATTGAGACTTATGATAAATTACACTAATTTTATAGGTTAATATGACATTTCAGGGTTGATTAAATAAATTTTATTCGAAGTGATACAGTTTTTATGGCTTTCAAAGAAAATCATATACTAAATAGTGTCAAAATTGGCATAATTGAGTTTTTAAAACAAATACTATATTATTAATTGATATAATATTCCTAAAAATATAAGATTTAGCCAAATGACTTAGATAAGGTTATATTTATTAATAATGAACCACTTGTGGTTCTATTGTCTTGTTATTGTATGTTTATAAACCTTATAAGATAGAAATACAAAGAGGCAAGGTAAATGTCAAACTACTTAACTAACAGTTAACTCTAAAAGATAAGGTTAATATAGTGACCTAAACCTATCTAAAACCTATTGGTTGAACTATTATAGACCCATAACCACCTTAGATTCTAAAAAAATCATTTTGGTGCCATTAGAAACCAAAAACCATTTTATAATAAAATAATATTTTAATATTTTCCTAATGTGACCATCACTCTCTTATAAAAGGTACTTCTCCTTATCTTAACTTCACACCTACAAAGCCATTTGTCTCAGAAAAAACGTACCCAAATATCCTCCCATCTTCCCTCACATCAACCTAGAGTCCTTACCTTGATCAGAAAGCCACCCTAAGGAGCCCTTTTGATCAACTCAAAAGGAAACACCCGAAGAAGAGGTAATAATTTCACCACCCTCTTTCAAGTTCTTTTCTTCTTCCACTTCCTCTTTCTTTGTTTATTCCATACCAAAATAATAACTCCATTAACTTATACATAATTTTATATTATTATAAATATGGTACAACCATATTCATTATTCCACCCATCCTATAAATGACAAAGTCACCATACATGCATACGTACGGCTTGACATCTCTAAATCGTGGTGTAGTTTGTTATTCAAACACTTCATTATTTGGATGGGTATAATAATGAGTATAACTAATGTAAATAATAAATATAAAATTTTAATTATTCTGTATATATGATATACCATCCAATTACATATTATTTCACCATCAATATAATGATATTGTCACCCGTGCGTACGTACAGATTACCGTCTCCATGAAGGCAATGAGATTCATTCCCCATCATAATCATTCATGAATAATTTTTAAGATTAAAAATAATTTTTATGAAAATAATATCAATCTTTATAGGAATAAAATACATCCTATCCATAACAAACATGGTTTATGTAACCAATCATATAAAGGAAAATGAATCAGTTAACACCCGAAACAATAATACAACTAAAATATTATTAATAATGCAATATTATAAGATCATATATGATATAGTATTTATGTATATGATTCTCGTACAAAATAATAACAATGTTTTTACTATTATATATGAGGTTAACCTACCATCGACTAAGTAAATTTACAAGTCAAGGGTTAATTCTACAATCTCTTTACTTATCTGAGGTTGTTAATACGTAAGTATCTAATGGGACCTCTTTATCATCCACATCTATGTTTTCTTAAAAATGCAATTCAAAACATTTTTAAAATTTACTAGACTATGGGTTAAATTAATTTACACCCTTGTTTAACCATATATGTTTTGAAAGGAATCTTTCTGTCATTTTCCAAACAAGGTACTTTATGACCTTTTCGACAAAATTAAGGTAAGATTGTCTTTTTTTAACTTATCAAATGGGTGCGGAAATTTTGTGTCATAATAACATCATTGAAGATTCCCATTCATGATTATAAGAATATTTTCAAAATAAATGTTTTCTTTTATAATTATATGAATTTTAAATTATTTCAAAAAGGAAATAGATATTTCTCTAAAAAAGTTTTGATTTCATCTATGTCAACATCCTTTGATGGATTTTATGCTTGTTTGAAGTAGATTTATTATGATAAAAATATTCCATATTGTATTGAAGGTTTTGTGATATGTTTGACTATGGATGTTTTATTTTTACACCATTCATGTTTTATGGATAAATTATTGACATTTCATATGCTATTTTTAATATGAATGTTTATGTTATGTTTAAACCTTTTCATATGAGGAATGCATTGGACTTAGTAAGTGATGGGTGGAGCCCGCTATAGCTCCTCGATGCATTGGTAGGTCTCATGAGATGAACTAGTGTATTGAAACAAGGCCTTGAAAAAATCATATTTCTAGTCTTGGCATAAGGCCTTGAATATTTGGTTAAAAAGTGTGGAATTATCCATTCCATCATTAGGAAATTGGTTATTGATATTAAATGAGATTATTCGACTAGTAGAATATCCATGTGAATAAGTAAATGGAATTATTTGATTTATCTTTTCCATATTATGCTGAAGTTTAAGTTAAAAAGGCTTGTGTTTTAGTCATAAAAACTTCCTTAAATGTTCATTCTTATTTATGATAGTTTCTGTTATATTTTTATCCTTACTGAGCATCTGAACTCACCCCTTTTTTATGTTTTCTTTTTTCTCGGATGCAAAGAAGTATATTAAGATTAACCTGTAAGAATAGGCTATGGGATATAATAGTGGTCAAAGGGGAAACAATGTTGTTGTTTTTTATTTCATGATATAATGTAAAACTTATGTATGTATCTATTACTTCCATGTCTACTAAACTGATTGGTCTTTCGGGATATGATTCCTTGTATCATGCCAATGTTATGTAATAATGCGCCGATTCTGGGTAATTGGGATCGGTGCATTATAGTTGGAATTAGGGGATGTTTAGTACAAACCTTGGAATCTAGGTTTAGAAAAACTATTATTAGAGAACATTACCCTAAGATCGACTTTGAGGATTAGTATAGAAGAACTTCCTAGAATTTTGGAAATGTATAGATTTTGTGGGTTTTCGAAGCAATACATCCCTGTCTAGATATGAACAGGTAGAGGTGGATTTGGCACAGATGTACCTAGGGGTAAAACCAGAAAACACCCCTTTGAGCTAGACTCCAATGGGAACTGGTTCATGACAACAGGCCTTGCTGCACTCTTGGTTACGACACTCCCGGGGGATATGTTTAGGATAATTCACATTTTTTTACAAACCATTATGAAGGATTTATGAGTATATACCTCCTCAATGAAACCATTTTTATGATTATTGATTATATACATAAACTGTTCAATTTATGTTAAGTGTTTTAAAAGTTTGGAATTATGTATTACAATTCATAAACTAATCTATTGTATGCCATTGTTTAGAAATGGCGCCTAGTAGAAGGAATGGAAACTGTATCAGCGCACGTAATCCATGTTGGGATTTCCCTCCTACTCAAGATAATTATAGTGGAGCTGGGTATGCAACTGTTGCTGATCAGCTTATCATCATACAGGGACAACTCACTCAAGTTATGAATAATAACCTTACCCGTATGGATCAACCTATTCCACAATGCAGAGGATCAATTTCAGACCCCTTCATGAGGAAACAAACATCAAAATTCAATGGGAGTACAAATCCATTAGTAAATGAGCAATGGATAATTTCCTTAGAGAAAATATTTCATGATTTTGGGATTGACGAAAGGGAAAAAGTTTTCAGGGTGGTTTATTACCTCACGGGAGATGCAGATCAAGGGTGGTCATTAATCCAAAACAAAAAGGAATATAAAGAAGTATCAAACATGGAATGGAGGGAGTTTAAAGAATTTTTTTTAGAAAAATACTTTCCTCATGACCATCGAGCAGATATAGAAATACAATTTCTGAGTCTGAGGAAAAAAGAGGATGAGAATGTCGAAAAGTATGAGGCTAACATTACAAGGTTTTCAAGGCATGCAGCAGATTATATACATAACCCAAGGAGTAAGAATGATCAATTTTTTTAAGGGTTAAAACCATTTCTCCATCAAGAATTAGTCTCACAATCCTTCTCATCGTACGAAGATATTTTCTCATGTGATATTAAGACTGAAAAGGAATTCTCTAAGTCTTACCACTTTAAAGAAAAGAATGAGAAAAAGGGATTTTTGAGCACTCTGGAAATTGAACTAAGGGGAAGAAGGAAAAAATTTGAATATCCATCCTACGGTAAATGTGGGATGAAACACCCTGGTACTTTTCTGAAGGGAATGAGAGTCTGTTATAAGTGTGGTGAAAAGGACGCAAATCTTGTGATTTCAAGGGAAAGAAAGAGGCTATCAATGTTGAATTCTACAATTATAGAGAAAAGGGTAATTATAAAAATTAATTTCCTAAGATCCAAGGAGAAATTACCTCAGAAAAGGCCAAGGGAGAAAGGCCAAGCTTATGAGATTACTACTTCTGTGGATGAAAATCTGAAAGACGTGATGGTAGGTAATTTAATGGTTTCTACATGTTCAGAAAATGATTTATTTGATTCTGGATCATAAAATTGTTTTATATATTCCCATTTTTCTAAGAAAATTATATTTTTCAATTTTAATAAACAGTGGAGTTATCAGTAAAAACACCTAAGGTAAGTATCATCGCAACAAAGTATTGTAAATCAGTTCCCATTAGGGCATATAAATGTTCTTTATCAGCTGATCTCATCGCCATACCCATGATTGAATTTGATATAATCCTCAGAATGGATTGGCTTTCAGACCATGATTTGAAAATTTATTGTAAGAAGAAGGAGGTTAAAATTTTCGATGATGATAAGGAGTACCTTGTCTTTAGAGCAGAAACTTCACCACTTAATTCTTATCTAGATCTACCCCCAGTAGATCTACTTAATTCAATTATTGGGAAAGAAGAGAATGAAATAACTGTAGGTGAGGAAAATAATGTTTGAATATAGGACGTACCTATTATGCAAGAATATGTTGATGTTTTTCTAAAGGATTTACCTAGACATCCTCCAAAATTAGAAATTGAGTTTTCCATTGATTTAATTCTTGGTTCAAGGCCCATATCGAAGACCCCTTATAGAATGGCCACTGTTGAATTAGTGAAACTAGAGAAAAAACTAGAGGAATTGAGTAATAAGGGATTTATTCTCCCTAGTTTTTTTCTATGGGGAGCCCCTATTTTTTATTATGAAGAAATATGGATCTATGAGGTTGTGTATTGACTACAGGGAGATCAATACTATAAAAATAAAGAAAAAATATCCCCTACCTCACATTCATAATTTATTCGACCAACTTCATGGAGCTAAGTACTTTTTAAAGATTGACCTTTGATCTGGATATCATAAGTTGTGTGTGAAGAAGGAAGACATTCTAAAAACTACATTTCAAACCAGGTATGAGAATTATGAGTTTACATTAATTCCTTTTGGATTGACTAATGCACCCTCTGTCTTCATGGATAAAATGAATAGAGTTTTCAACGAATATCTTGATGACTTTGTAGTGGTATTTATTGATGATATCATGGTATACTCAAAAATCTACAAAGATCATGAAAATCACTTACGCACTATTATGAAAACCCTCAGAAGAAATACTTTATATGGAAGGTTTAGAAAGTGTGAATTCTGGCTTCAAGAGATTTATTTTCTTTGCCATATTGTCTCTAAGGATGGAATCTCTATTGATCCTTCAAAGACCTAGTAAATCCAAGAATGGCTAGCACCGACGAGTATAACCGAGGAATGCAGTTTTATTGGTTTAACAAGTTATTATTTATGTTTCATCTAGAATTTTTCCCAGTTGGCTAACTCATTAACCAAGATCACAAGTAAAAGGGTTAAATTTGTTTGAACAAAAGAGTGTGAATAATTTTTTGAAGATCTGTAGAGAAGATTAGTCGACGCTCCTATCTTGACTCTACCATCAGGGAACAATGGGTTTGTTATTTATAGTGATGCTTAAATGAAAGGACTTGGTTGTGTCCTTATGAATAATGATAGAGTTATTTCCTATGAATCAAGGATTCTGAAAATTCATGAACAAAACTATCCCACTCATGATCTTTAGTTAGCAGCTGCAATATTTGCTCTAAAAATATGGAGACAATATCTCTATGGTGAATAATGTGAGATTTATACTGATCACAAGAGTTTGAAGTATATTTTATCACAAAAATAACTCAACATGAGGAAAAGGAGATGGATTTAACTACTCATGGATTATGATTTTACTATACACTACCACCCGAGGAAGGAAAATAAGGTGGTAGAGGCTTTGAGGAGAAAAGATCATGGAGTTTTGAACAATATGAGAGTTGAAAAGGATCCTATAGAGATGAATCTAGTAAAGATGGATATGGGAATAACTAGGGAAGGTGAAACATCAATTATTTTTTAAATGGTTTCCAAACTATCTTTACTAGAAAGGATAAAAAGTTCTCAGACTGATGATGTGGAATTTAAAAAGAAAATTTAAGCTGTGAATGATGGGAGATTGATCGAATTTGTATATGAAGATGGAATTTTGAAATTTTGGAAGAGACTTTGTGTTCCCAATATACCTGATCTAAAAATGGAATTGTTGGATGATTATCAAAGCTCCAATTTCTCTATACACCCTGGTAGCACTAAGATGTTTAGAGATTTGAAAGAACATTTTTGGGCGGACAACATGATGAGAGAGATTTCTGATTTTGTGTCGAGATGTATGGTTTGACAACAAGTGTAAGCTGGAAGACAATATCTTAGAGGAGTCATGCAACCTCTTCCCCTACATGAGTCGAAATGGGATGATATTATGATGTACTTTGTCATGGGTCTACCAAAGACTCCTAGAAGAAATGATTCAATATGGGTCATTATTTATCATTTTACCAATTCAGCACATTTTCTTACTATAAGAGAAGATTTACCACTTGAACGTCTAGAAATACAATATATTAATGATTTTTTCAGACTTCATGGAGTACCCCTATCAATTTTTTCTGATTGTGATCCCTGTTTTACATCAAGATTCTGGAAAAGTGTTCAGAAGGCCCTGGATACTGAACTTCATTTGAGTACTTCCTTCCACCCTCAAACTGATGGAAAATCAGAATAGACTATTCAAACCATATAATACATGTTGAGATATTGCTCACTTGACTTTAAAGGTATGTCGGATCAATATTTACCTCTGGTAGAATTTTCCTATAATAATATATTTCACTCAAGTATTCAGATGACACCATATGAAGAGTTATATGAAAAGGGTTCTCACACACCAACTTTTTGGGATGATCTTGGTGAAAGAAAACTCATAGGCCCAGAACTTATTGAGGAAACAAAGGAAAATGTAAAGGTTATACAAACCCACATCAAAGCAGCCCAAAGTAGGAAAAATATCTATGCCAATAACCGAAGGAAGGATTTGGAATTTCAAGTAGGAGACCATGTTTTCTTCTAGGTATCTCCATAGAATGGTGTTATACATTTCGGTAAGAAGGGTAAATTGAGTCTCAGGTACATCTGACCTTTCAAAATTCTATAAAAAAATTTAGATATAGCTTATCATTTGGTAATGGATCCAAGTCTCTATAAAGTTCATGGTGTGTTCCACGTATCACTGTTGAGAAAATACTTGTCTCACCCAACACATGTACTCACCTATGAGGAAATTGAACTAGAACCTGATCTGTCTTATTGTGAAGAGCCGGTCAAAAATATTGATACAAGAAAACAAGTCCTGAGAAACCAGACGACTCATCTGGTAAACATTATATGGAGAAACCCTAAGATGGAAGAGGCAACGTGGGAACCCGAGGAACTTATGATGAAGAGCCACCCGAATCTTTTTATGCAGTAATATTCTAGAAATTTTGAAGATTAATTTATTTTCAGAAGGGTAAAATGTAACACCCCAAGCTCCCACAGTACATTTCCCTTTGAATAATGCAGTAACTTGCATTGTACACAACTTGGAGTTTTAAAACACCACGACAAATCAAAATAGTCGTAATGAATAGTAATACCCACTTTTTGAAATTTTATAAATTTTATTTTTCAAAATTGACTTCATTTTTGGATTAGAAATATAAAAATTAGTTTAGGGTGAATTTTTGGTATTTTTCTGAAAACTTTCATTTTTTTGAATAGTGAAAAACATTGTGTTATTGTTTAAAACAGACTTTTTATTAAGTAATTAGTTATTATAATTTATTTTAGGTCCAAATAGATGCATAATACCTATATATGTTCAATGTAATTTTTTGGAGTCATTTTATAATAAGTTTAGATATAATAAATTTTATTGAACTTTTTACCATATTTTACCCACCTTCTAGGGGCAGTTGAAAATTTGCATAAAACATAATTTTACTGCTTCTGTGAGTTGAATTTCAAAATTCCAAGAGACGTGGTTGACATAATTAAATAAAATGTGGTTCAATAATGCTAAAATAATTTTTTTGAATTGTAACTTGTTACTTTTATTTACCACGGTTAAAAGTAAATAGGGTAATTAAGGGTTAAAATAATATCATAATTACCCTAACACATGTCCTAATTCTATTGGATAAGTGTAATTCGACCAAAAACAACCTTAAGAATAATATTTCACCCCCTTTGGTCCACTTGGATTAGATTAGGACATTTATTATTATTTTATTTAAAGAAGAGTTAAAAGAGTTAAATTCAATGTTTAATAACTAAACCATTTTTAATATAGGGGTACACACAATACAAATTCGACTATAAATATTAATTTGAAATCAAAAATTCTTTCCTACATAATCATATTTTATTTATAATTTTTATTCATTAAATAATTTAATTTATTTATGCCACAATGATGATGCTGTAATTTCCTTATTAAAGAAATATTAAAATAATTTGTATTTTAAATATCTAAATAAATGTAAATTGACAATTTTAAAAAATTCCACTAATTTTATAAGTTAATATGACATGTTAGGGTTGATTAAATGAATTTTATTTTAAGTGAAAAAGTTTCTATGGCTTTCCATCTAACACCCCAAGCTTCTACGGTACACATCTCTTTGAATAATGTGATAGCGTGTGTTGTATGCAACACCGAGTTCTAACACACCATAACCAATCAAACTAGCCGTTATGAATAGTAATACATACATTTTGAAATTATATATATTTTATATTTCAAAATGGACTTCATTTTTGGATTCGGAATATCAAATTTATCCTAAGGTGAAATATTTGGTACTTTTCGGATAACTTTAATATTTTGATGAATAGTGAAAATTACTAAATTTTAATTTAAAACAACTTTTTTAATCAAAATAATTAATAGTGATAAATTATGAATTTGAGTGATTTTAAAGTATATTTAGAATATATTTTTACCATTTAATATAATGTTGGTCATTGGACATAATTTTACAATTAAACCAGACATAAATAAGTGTCAATCTTTTGATAGTTATTATCTCTTAAAAACACGCTTTTTGTTTTAACAACGAGAATTAATTTTAAATTAATTTCTGCCACTTCTGTGTTTCGAATTTGGAAAAATGGATTCCATATTTGGAATCAGGATGTTCAAATTATGTAAATAGGTAACTTATATTTTTAGACATTTTGAATAATTACTAGGGTAAATATGTTATTTACCATGGTTAAGGGTAAATCCGGTAAATAAGGGTTAAAAAATAATATTACAATAATAATAAATTACCCTAAATGTGTACTAGCCTTATTGGATGATACATTTTCGACCATAGGCATCTTTGGGTCAATTTAGGGACCCCATGGAGCCACTTGTAGGTGATAGGGACACTTAATTTTAATTAAGTTAAAATAAGTACATAAGCATATATCTTTTAGAAAAGCAATTTTTACAAAGGGTTATATATGTTTGATTTTAGAATATAAATATTAATTAGAAAGCTAAAACGATTTCCTACATAATTATAATTTATTTATAATTTTTAGACTTTAAATAATTTAATTTATTTATGACACAATGATGATGCAGTAATTACCATAATAGTGAAAATTTAAAATAATTGATATTATAAATACACAAATAAAAATAATTTTAGACTTTTATAAATTACACTAATTTTCTAAGTTAATATGACATGTTAGGAATGCTTCATTTAAATGTTTTCGAAGTAATCATTCTGTTATGAGTTTCACAAAAATCAACTATTGAATAGTGTCAAAATTGACATAAAAGACTTTTTTAAACAAATATTATATTATTAATTGATATTAAATTCCTAAAAATCTAAGGTTCGTCCAAGAGACTTATATCATGATATTTTCATCAGTAATGGACCACTTGGGGGTCTCTTGGATGTATATAGTAAGTTTATTAACTATATATTATAAAAATACAAAGTGACATGGTAAATGTCAAACTAATTAACTAAGAGTAAAAACTAAACGATAAGGTTAATATAGTAACCCAAACCTGTCTAAATTCTATTGGTTGAATGGTTTTCGACCTATAACCACCTTAACCTTTGAATAATAAACTTTGTATCCATTAGAAACCGAATATGAATTTATTATAAATTAATATTTCTAGCTTTTCCAAAGGTGCCCCTCACCCCTCTTATAAAAGGGCACTCCTCCTTCTCATTTATTCACACCTTCAAAGCCTTTTGGTTCGGAAAAACGCTGCCCAAATACTCTCCCAACTTAACTCACTATAACCTAGAGGCCTCAGTTTGATCAGAAAGCCAACCTAAGGATCCCTTTTCATCAAATCAAAAGGAAGAACCCGAAGAAGAGGTAATGATTTCACCACCCTTTTCCAAGTTCCTTTCTTCTTCCACTTCTTCTTTCTTTGTTATTACCATTATAAAATAATAACCCCAGTATCTTATATATACTGTGATGTTATTATAAATATGGTACAACCATATTCAGTATTCTATCCACCCTTTGAATAACATTTCACCATACGTGCGTACGTACGGCTTACCGTCTCTACGTCGTGGTGTAATTGTTATTCAATATATTATTATTTGGATGGGTATAATAATGATGTGTAACTCATGTAAATAATAAATATAAAATGATAATGATTCTGTATATATGATATACTATCAACTTATATATTATTTTAATATCAAAAGAATGATATTGTCGCTCGTGCGTACGTACGGACTACCGTCTCCACGAACGTGATGAGATTCATTCTCCATCGTATCCATTCAAGTATAATTATCATTTTCTTATTTAAAAATGATGTTTAAGGACTTGATATCATTATAGATATGAATAATATACAACCTATCCATTACAAACATGTCTTATGTAACAAAACATATAAAAGAAAACGAGTAAGTTAACACCCGAAACAACGATAATACTAAGATATTATTAGCAAAGCAGTGTTAAAAGATCATATATGATATCATATGAATGCATATGATTCTTGTATAATTTAATAACAATTATTTCAATATTATACAGTAGGTTAACCTACCCCAACCAAGGAAAATTACAAGGTAAGGGTTATTTCACAATTTCTTCATTATATGAGACTGTTTATACGTAATAATCTACTGGGATCTCTTTATCATCCACATCCATGTTTCTTAAAATGTATTTCAAAACATTTTTACTATTTACAAGAATATGGGTTAAAGTCATTTATACCCTTGTTTAAATTTTTATAAGAGGTTTATAAAGGAATCTTTCCGTCGTTTTCCAAACAAGGTGCTTTTTAACCTTTTCGACAAAACTAAGTTAAGAATGTTTTTTTTAACTTATATGGTGGGTGCGGCTATTTTTTGCCGTTATAAAATCTTCAAAGCTTCCCTTACAAGAATATAATAATATTTTCAAAGAAAATGTTTTATTTTATAAATATATGACTCTTAAATGATTTCAAAATAGAAAGAGATATTTCTCTAAAAAGAGTTTTGATTTCATATATGTCAACATCCTTTGATGGATTTTACGCTTATTTGAAGTTGATTTATTCTGATACAAAAATTCTATATTGTATTGAAGGTTTTGTGAAATTTTTGACTGTGGATGTGCTATTTTTACCATTCATGGTTTATGGTGAAAGTATTGACATTTCGTATGCTAGTTTTAATACGAAGGTTTATGTTATGTTTAAACCTTTTAATATGGGAATGCATTGGACTTAATATGTGACGGGTGGAGCCTACTATAGCTCCTCGATGCATCGGTAGGTCTCATGAGACAAACTAGTGTCTTGGAACAAGGCCTTGAAAAAATCTTATTTGTAGTCTTTGAACGAGGCCTTGGCTATGTGGTTAGGATAGTCTGGCATTATGCATTCCATCATTATGAAAGTGGTTATTGATATTTCATGTGATTATTCAATTAGTAGAATATCCATGTGAATAAGTAAATGGAGTTATTTCATTTTACTTTTGTCATACTATGTTGAAGTTCAAGTTTAAAAGGCTTTTTTTTAGTTATACATTACCTTAAATGTTTATGCTTATTTTTGAAAGTTTCCACTATATTGTTATCCTTACTGGGTATTCGAGCTCACCCCTTTTCTATGTTTTAATTTTCACAGGATGTGAAGTAGTAAGTTATGAATGACCTACAGGGACAGTATGTGGGGATATGAGTGTGGAATATGGAGACTATATTGTTGTAGTAGTTTTTCACTTTGTCATGTAATGTAAAACTTTATGAATATATCTAGTGTTTCCAAGGCTACTAAACCAATCGGTCTTTAGAGGTTTGATCTTTCTTGTGATCATGCCAATGTAATGTAATAATGCAGCGACTCTAGGTAACTAGGGTCGTGGCGTTATAGTTGGTATCAGAGGAAGTTTAGTACAAAACTTGGAAGCTAGATTTAGATAAACTCTGATAAGAGCACGTAGACCTAAGATGAACTTTGAGGATTAGTATAGAAGAACTTCCTAGAATTTTGGTATTGTAGAGATTTTGTGAGTTTTCCGAGCAATACATCCCTGTCTGGATACGAGCAGGTAGAGGCGGCTCTGGCACAGATGTACCTAGAGGTAAAACCCGAAAACACCGCTTTGAGTTAGACTCGAATGAGAACTGGTTCATGACAACGGGCTTTGCTGCACTCTTGGTTACGACACTCCCAGGGGATATGCTTAGGATAACTCTCATTTTCTTTACAAATAATTATGAAGGGTTTATGAGTATATATTTCCTCAAAGAAAACATTTTTATGATTATGGATTATATCCATAAATAGTTCAATCTATGTTAAGTGTTTTATAAGTATGGGATTATGTATTTTGATTCATAAACTGATCTAGTTTATGCCATTGTTTAGAAATGGCGCCTAGTGGAAGAAATGGAAACGGTATCAATGAACGCACTCCATGTAGGGATTTCCCTCCTGCTCAAGATAATTATAGTGGAGCTGGTGATGCAACTGGTGCCAATCAGCTAATCACCATACTGGGACAACTCACTCAGGTTATGAATAATAACCTTACCCGTATGGAGCACCCTGATCCGCAGCGTGGAGGATCAATGTTAGATCGATTCATGAGGCAACAACCACCAATGTTAAATGGGATTAAAAATCCCTTAGTAGCTGAGCAATGGATATTTTCCCTAGAGAAAATATTTCAGGCATTGGGGAGTAGTGAAAAGGAAAATGTTATCATGGCAGTTTACCGCCTCACTGGAGATGCTGATCAATGGTGGTCATTGATTCAAAATACGAAGGAAGATGATGAAGTATCAAATATGTAATGGAGGGAGTTCAAAGATCTGTTTTTAGAAAAATACTTTCCTCGCGACCATCGAGCAGATATGGAAAGGCAATTTCTGAGTCTGAGACAAAAGGAGGATGAGAATGTCACAAAGTATGAGGCTAACATTACATGGTTAGCAAGGTATTCTGGAGATTATATACGTAACCTAAGAAGTAATATTGATCGTTTCTTTGATGGGTTAAACCCATTTCTCCGTCGAGCATTAGTATCGCAATCCTTTTCATCGTACGAAGACATTGTCTCATGTGCTATCAAGACCGAAAAGGAATTCTCTAAGTCTTATGACTTTAAAGAAAAGCAAGAGAATAAGAGGCCTACTGATCAATCTGGGAATGGAAATAAGGGGATGAAAGGAAAGGTTGAATATCCATCCTGTGGTAAATGTGGGAAGAAACACCCTGGTACTTTCTTGAAGGGAATGGGCGTCTGTTACAAATGTGGTGAAAAAGGCCATCAGGCTCGTGATTGCAAAGGGAAGAAGGAAGCTACCAATGTTCAGTGCTACAATTGTAGGGATATGGGTCATTATGCAAATGAATGTCCTAAGCGTCATGAGAACTTACCTCAAAAAAGGCCAAGGGATCAATGCCAAGCTTATGCGATCACTACTGCTGAGGTAGAAGCTCCGAAAGACGTGGTGGCATGTAATTTAATGGTTTCCTCAAGTTTAGAAAATGAATTATTTGATTCTGGATCATCTCATTGTTTCATATCTTCCCAGTTTGATAAGAAAATTAGATATTTCCAATTTGATTTAACAAGGGAGTTGTCAGTTAAAACTCCTAAGGGAAGTATCATTGCAACAAAGTTTTGTGAATCAATCCCCATTAGAGAACATAAATGTTCTTTATCTGCTGATCTCATTGTCATACCTATGATTGAGTTTGATATAATCCTTGGTATGGACTGGATTTTAGACTAAGAAGAAAGAGGTTACGATTCTTGATGATGATGATAAGGAACACCTTATCTTTAGAGAAGAATCATCACCACCGAATTTTTATCTAGATCCACCCCCAGTAGCTCAACTAAATTCAATTATTGGGAAGGAAGATAATGAAATGACTGTGGGTGAGGAAAACAATGTTCAAATAGAGGATGTACCTGTTGTGAAAGAATATGTAGATGTGTTTCCGGAAGATTTACCTGGACATCCTCCAGAATGAGAAGTTGAGTTTTCCATTGATTTAATTCCTGGATCAAGTCCTATATCGGAGACCCCTTATAGAATGGCCACTGTAGAATTAGTCAAACTAAAGAAACAACTAGAGGAATTGAGTAATAAAGGATTTATTCACCCTAGTGTTTCTCCATGGGGAGCCCCTGTTCTTTTTGTTAAAAAGAGAGATGGATCTATGAGGTTATGTATCGACTATAGGGAGATCAATTCTATAACAACAAAGAACAAGTATCCCCTACCTCGCATTGATGATTTATTTGACCAACTGCATGGAGCTCAATACTTTTCAAAGATTGACCTTCGATCTAGAAACCATCAGTTGTGTGTAAAGAAGGAAGACATTCCGAAGACAGCATTTCGAACCAGGTACGGGCATTGCGAGTTTACTGTAATGCCATTTGGATTGACTAATGCACCCTCTGTAGTCATGGATCTGATGAATATAGTTTTCAAGGATTATCTTGATGAATTTGTGGTGGTATTTATTGATGATATGTTGGTATAATCCAAAAGCTACGATGATCATGAAAATCACTTGTGCATTATATTAAAGACTCTGAGAAGACATGAATTATATGGGAAGTTTAGAAATTGTGAATTCTGGCTTTAGGAGATTTCTTTTCTTGGCCATAATGTCTCTAAAGATGGAATCTCTATTGATCCTTCTAAGACCAAGGCAATCCAAGAATGGCCAGCACCTATGAGTATAACTGAGGTACGTAGTTTTATTGGTTTAGCAGGTTATTATCGACGATTCATCCAGAATTTTGCCCGATTGGATAACCCATTAATGAAGCTCACACATAAAGGGGTTAAATTTGTTTGGAAAAAAGAGTGTGAAGAATGTTTCGAAGAACTGAAGAGAAGATTAGTCAATGCTTCTATATTGACTCTACCATCGGGGAATGATGGGTTCGTTATTTATAGTGATGCATCGAAGAAAGGACTTGGTTTTGTCCTTATGCAGAATGATAGTTATTTCCTATGCATCACGATAGTTGGAAATTCATGAACAAAACTATCCTACTCATGATCTCGAGTTAGCAGCTGTGATATTTTCTTTAAAGATATGGAGGAACTACCTCTATGGTGAAAAATGTGAGATTTATACTGATCACAAGAGTTTGAAGTATATTTTCTCACAAAAAGAACTCAACATGAGGCAAAGGAGATGGCTTGAATTACTCAGGGATTATGATTGTATGATATACTACCACCCGGGGAAGCCAAACAAGGTGGCAGATTCTTTGAGCAGAAAAGACCATGGAGTTTTGAACGTGATGAGAATTGAAAGGGATCCAATTTTCATGGATCTAGTGAAGATGGACATGGGAATAACCAGGGAAGGAGAAACATCAATGCTTTATCAAATGGTTTCCAAACCATCTTTACTAGAAAGGATTAAGAGTTCTCAGACCGATGATGAAGAATTCCAAAAGAAGATTAAAGCTGTGAATGATGGGATACTGAGAGACTTTGTGTATGAAGATGGAATTTTGAAATTTGGGAAGAGACTTTGTGTTCCCGATATACCTGATCTAAAAAGGGAATTGCTGGATGATTCTCATAGTTCCAATTTCTCTATACACCCTGGGAGCACCAAAATGTATAGAGATTTGAAGGAACATATTTTGTGGGACAACATGAAGAGGGATATTTCTGATTTTTTGTCAAGATGTATGGTTTGTCAACAAGTGAAAGCTGGAAGGAAACAGCCTGGAGGAGTCGTGCAACCTCTTCCCATACCGGAGTGGAAATGGGAAAATATTACGATGGACTTTTTAATGGGGCTACCAAAGACTCCTAGAAGGAACGATGCAATATGGGTTATTGTTGATCGTCTTACCAAGTCAGCACATATTATTTCTATAAGAGAAGATCTACCACTGTAATTTCTAGCAAGACTATATATTAATTAAGTTGTGAGACTTCATGGAGTACCCCTATCGATTGTTTCTGATCATGATCCCCATTTTACTTCAAGATTCTGGAAGAGTCTTCAAAAATCCCTGGATATTGAACTTCATTTGAGCACTGCTTACCTCACTCAGATAGACGGACAATCAGAACGAACTATTCAAACCTTAGAAGTCATGTTGAGATCTTGCTCACTTGACTTTCAGGGTATGTGGGATCAATATTTACCTCTGGTAGAATTTTCCTATAACAATAGCTTCCATTAGAGTATTCAGATGGCACCATATGAAGCATAATATGGAAAGAGATGTCGTACACCAACCTGTTGGGATGATGTTGGTGAAAGAAAACTTGTAGGCCTAGAACTGGTGGAGGAAACGATGGAAAAAGTGAAGGTAATCCAAAGTCACATCAAAGCAGCTCAAAGTAGGCAGAAGATCTATGCTGATAATCAAAGGAAGGATTTGGAATTTCAAGTCGGTGATCATGTTTTCCTAAAGGTATCTCCATGGAAGGGAGTCATACGTTTTTGGTAAGAAAGGTAAATTGAGTCCCAGGTACATCGGACCATTCGAAATTCTAGAACGAATTGGGGTTGTATCTTACCGATGGGCAATGCCGCCAAGTCTCTCCAAAGTTCACGATGTGTTCCACGTATCTTTGTTGAGGAAATACATGCCTGACCCAACGCATGTACTCACCTATGAGGAATTAGAATTGGAACCCGATCTGTCTTATTGCGAAGAGCCCATCAGGATTCTTGATACGAGAGAACAAGTACTAAGAAACCGGACAACGCGTCTGGTAAATGTTTTATGGAGAAACCATAAGATGGAAGAGGCAACGTGGGAACCCGAGGAACTTATGATGAAGAACCACCTGAGTCTTTTCATGTCATAAGTATTCTAGAAATTTCTAGGAAGAAATTATTTGAAGGAGGGGAGAATGTAACACCCCAATCTTCTACGGTATGCTTCTCTTTGAATAATGTGATAGCGTGTGTTGTAAGCAACACCGAGTTCTAACACATCATAACCAATCAAACAAGCCGTTTTGAATAGTAATACCTAATTTTTGAAATTATATATATTTTATATTTCAAAATGGACTTCATTTTTGGATTCTTAATATCGAATTTAGCCTAAGGTGAAATTTTGGTACTTTTCGGATAACTTTAATATTTTGATGAATAGTGAAAATTACTAAATTTTAATTAAAAACAACTTTTTTAATAAAAATAATTAATAGTGATAAATTATGAATTTGAGTGGTTTTAAAGTATATTTAGAATATATTTTTACCATTTAATATAATGTTGGTCATTGGACATAATTTTACAATTAAACCAGACATAAACAAGTGTCAATCTTTTGATAGTTATTATCTCTTAAAAACACGCTTTTTGTTTTAATAACGGGAATTAATTTTAAATTAATTTCTTCCACTTCTGTGTTTCGAATTTGGAAAAATGGATTCCATATTTGGAATCAGGATGTTCAAATTGTGTAAATAGGTAACTTATATTTTTAGACATTTTGAATAATTACTGCGGTAAATATTTTATTTACCATGGTTAAGGGTAAATCTTGTAAATAAGGGTTAAAAAATATTATTATAATAATACAAAATTACCCTAAAACGTGTCCTAGCCTTATTGGTTAATACATGTTCGACCATAGGCATCTTTGGATCGATTTGGGGACCCCATGGAGCCACTTGTAGGTGATAGGGACACTTAATTTTAATTAAGTCAAAATAAGTACATAAGAATATATCTTTTAGAAAAACAATTTTTAAAAGGGTTATATATGTTGGATTTTAGACTATAAATATTCATTAGAAAGCTAAAACTATTTCCCACATATTGATATTTTATTTATAATTTTTAGACTTTAAATAATTTAATTTATTTATGACACAATGATGATGTAGTAATTACCATAATAGTGAAAAATTAAAATAATTGATATTATAAATACACATATAAATAAAATTTTAGACTTTTTATAAATTAAACTAATTTTATAAGTTAATATAACATGTTAAAAATGCTTTAATTAAATTTTTTCTAAGTAATCATTCTGTTATGAGTTTTAAAAAAATCAACTATTGAATAGTGTCAAAGAAGACATAAAAGACTTTTTAAAACAAATATTATATTATTAATTGATATTAAATTCCTAAAAATATAAGGTTCGGCCAAGAGACTTATATCATGATTGTTTCATCATTAATGGACCACTTGGGGGTCACTTGGATGTATATAGTAAGTTTATTAACTATATATTATAAAAATACAAAGTGACATGGTAAATGTCAAACTAATTAACTAAGAGTTAAAACTAAACGATGAGGTTAATATAGAGACCCAAACCTGTCTAAATTCTATTGGATGAATTTTTTTCGACCTATACCCACCTTAAAAGTTGAATAATAAACTTTGGAGCCATTATAATCCGAATATGAATTTATTATAAATTAATATTTCTAGCTTTTCCAAAGGTGCCCCTCACCCCTCTTATAAAAGGGCACTCCTCCTTCTCATTTCTTCACACCTTCAAAGCCTTTTGGTTCGGACAAACTCTGCCCAAATACTCTCCCAACTTCACTCACTACAACCTAGAGGCCTTATTTTGATCCGAAAGCCAACCTAATGATCCCTTTTGATCAAATCAATAGGAAGAACCTGAAAAGGAGGTAATGATTTCACCACCCTTTTCCAAGTTCCTTTCTTCTTCCACTTCTTCTTTCTTTGTTATTACCATTATAAAATAATAAACCCAATATCTTATATATACTGTGATTTTATTATAAATATGGTACAACCATATTCAGTATTCTATCCAGCCTTTGAAAAACATGTCACCATACGTGCGTACGTACGGCTTACCGTCTCCACGTCATGGTGTAATTGTTATTCAATATATTATTATTTGGATGGGTATAATAATGATGTGTAACTCATGTAAATAATAAATATAACATGATAATGATTCTGTTTATATGATATACTATCAACTTATATATTATTTTAATATCAAAAGAATGATATTGTCGCTCGTGCGTACGTACGGACTACCGTCTCCAGGAACGCGATGAGATTCATTCCCCATCGTATCCATTCAAGTATAATTATCATTTGCTGATTTAAAAATGTTGTTTAAGTACTTGATATCATTCTGTATGTTAATAATATACAATCTATCAATTACAAACATGTCTTATGTAACAAAACATATAAAAGAAAACGAGTAAGTTAACACCCGAAACAACGATAATACTAAGATATTATTAACAAATCAATGTTAAAAGATCATATATGATATCATATGAATGCATATGATTCTTGTATAACTTAATAACATTTATTTCAATATTATACAGGAGGATAACCTACCCCAACCAAGGAAAAGTACAAGGTAAGGGTTATTTCACAATCTCTTCATTATCCGAGGTTGTTTATACGTAATAATCTACTGGGATTTCTTTATCATCCACATCCATGTTTCTTAAAATGTATTTCAAAACATTTTTACTATTTACAAGAATATGGGTTAAATTCATTTATACCCTTGTTTGACTTTTTATAAGAGGTTTATAAAGGAATCTTTCTGTCGTTTTCCAAACAAGGTGCTTTTTAACCTTTTCGACAAAATTAAGGTAAGAATGTTTTTTTAACTTATACGGCGGGTGCGTCTATTTTTCGCCGTTATAAAATCGTCGAAGCATCCCTTACAAGCTTATAAGAATATTTTCAAAGAAAATGTTTTATTTTATAAATATATGACTCTTAAATGATTTCAAAATAGAAAGAGATATTTCTCTAAAAAGAGTTTTGATTTCATCTATGTCAACATCCTTTGATGGATTTTATGCTTATTTGAAGTTGATTTATTATGATACAAAACATCTATATTGTATTGAAGGTTTTGTGATATGTTTGACTGTGGATGTGCTATTTTTACCATTCATGGTTTATGGTGAAAGTATTGACATTTCTCTTGCTAGTTTTAATACGAAGGTTTATGTTATGTTTAATCCTTTTCATATGGGAATGCATTGGACTTAATATGTGTCGGGTGGATCCCGCTATAGCTCCTCGATGTATCGGTAGGTCTCATGAGACAAACTAGTGTCTTGGCATAAGGCCTTGACAAAATCTTATTTGTAGTCTTGGCACGAGGCCTTGGCTATGGTGTTATGATAGTCTGGCATTATGCATTCCATCATTATGAAAGTGGTTATTGATATTTCATGTGATTATTCGATTAGTAGAATATCCATGTGAATAAGTAAATGGCGTTATTTCATTTTACTTTTTCCATACTATGTTGAAGTTCAAGTTTAAAAGGATTTTGTTTTAGTTATACATTGCATTAAATTTTTATGCTTATTTTTGAAAGTTTCCGCTATATTGTTATCCTTACTAGGCATTTGGGCTCACCCCTTTTCTATGTTTTAATTTTCCCAGGATGTGAAGAAGTAAGTTATGAATGACCTGCAGGGATAGTATGTGGGGATATGAGTGTGGAATATGGAGACTATGTTGTTGTAGTATTTTTTCACTTTGTCATGTAATGTAAAACTTTATGAATATATCTAGTGTTTCCAAGGCTACTAAACCAATCGGTCATTCGAGGTTTGATCTTTCTTCTGATCATGCCAATGTAATGTAATAATGAACCGACTCTGGGTAACTAGGGTCGGGGCGTTACATTCCAAAAAATCAAAAAAAAATAGTGTCAAAATTGACATAATTGAGTTTCTAAAACAAATGTTATATTATTAATTGATATAATATTACTAAAATTATAATATTCGGCCAAAAGACTTAGATGAGGGTTTATATTTATAATGAACCACATGGGGTTCTATTGTCTTATTATATTTATTTTATTAACCATATAATATAAAAATACAAAGAGACATGGTAAATGTCAAACTATTTAACTAAGAGTTAAATCTAAAAGATAAGGATAATATGGTGACCTAAACCTATCTAAAACCTATTTATTGAGTGGTTTTCTAATCATACCTACCGTATCCTCTAAATAAATCATTTTTTTCCATTAGAAACCCAAAATTATTTTATTATAAAATAATATGTCAAGATTTTCCTTAAGTGACCCTCACCTCTCTTATAAAAGGGTACCTCCCCTTCTCTTAATTCCACACCTCCAAATCCATTTGACTCAGCCAAACCCTGCCCGAATATCCTCCCAACTTCTCTCACATAAACCTAGAGTTTTTACATTGATCAAAATCCATCCATAGGAGCCCTTTTGAACAACTCAAATGGATACACCCAAAGAAGAGGTAATAATTTCAGCAACCTCTTTCAAGTTCTTTTCTTCTTCCAATTCCTCTTTATTTTTTGATTCCATACCAAATAAATAACTCTAGTACCTTATACATACCTTTATGTTATTATAAATATGGTACAATCATATTCTTCATTCTACCCATCCTATAAATGTCAAAGTCACCACACGTGCGTACGTACGGTTTATCGTCTCCACGTCGTGGTGTAATTTGTTATTCAAACACTTCATTATTTGGATGGGTATAATAATGTGTATAAATGATGTAAATAATAAATATAACATGTTAATGATTCTTTATATATGATATAACATCCAATTATATACGATTTCACCATCAATATAAGGATATTTTTGCTCATGCGTACGTACAGATTATTGTCTCCACGAACGTGATGAGATTCATTCCCCATCATAATCATTCAAGAATAATTTTTATGATTAAAAATAATTTTTATGAACATAATATAATGTTGTTTGTGAATAAAATACATCCTATCCATAAAAAACATGGCTTATGTAAACAAGAATATAAAAAAAATGAATCAATTAAGACCTGAAATGATGATACTACTAAAATATTATTAACAAAGATATATTATAAGATCATATATGATATCATATTTATGAATATTATTCTTTTATAATTTAATAACAATGTTTTAACTATTATAAAAGAGGTTAAAATACCATCTAATAAGCAAAATTACAAGGTAAGTGTTAATTCTACAATCTCATTACTTATTTGAGGCTCTTAATACGTAAGTATCTTCTGGGACCTCTTTATCATACACATCCGTGTTTCATTAAAAATGTAATTGAAAACAGTTTTACTATTTATTAGACTATGTATTAAAGTCATTTATACCCTTGTTTGACAATATATTTTTTCAAAGGAATCTTTCTGCCATTTTCCAAACAAGGTACTTTATGGCCTTTTCAGCAAAATTAAGGTAAGAATGTCTTTTTTTTGACTTATACAGTAGGTGCAGAAATTTTTTTTCATAATAACATCATCGAAGATTCCCATACATGGTTATGAGAATATTTTCAAAATAAATGTTTTCTTTTATAATTATATTACTTTTAAATGATTTCAAAATAGAAAGGGATATTTCTCTCAAAAGGTTTTGATTTCATCTATGTCAATATCCTTTGAGGGATTTTAAGCTTTTTTGAAGTTGATTTATTGTTATAAAAATATTCCATATTGTATTGAAGGTTTTGGGATATGTTTGACTGTGGATGTGTTATTTTTACACCATTCATCGTTTATGGATAATGTATTGAAATTTTGTATGCTAGTTTTAATAAGACTATTTATGTTATGTTTAAAACTTTTCATATAAGGAATGCATTGGACTTTGTATGTGATGGGTGGAGCCTTATATAGCTCCTCGATGCATCGGTAGTTCTCATGAGAAAAACTAGTGTCTTGGACCAAGGCCTTGACAAAATCTTATATATAGTCTTGGAAAAAGGCCTTGACTATGTGGTTATGAAGTCTATCATTATGAATTCCATCATTATGAAATTATCTATTGATATTACATGTGATTATTCGACCAGTAGAATATCCATGTGAATATGTAAATGGAATTATTTGAATTATATTTTCTATATTATGCTGATGTTTAATTTTAAAATTCTTTCTTGCTAGTCTTATACATTTCTTTAAATGATTATTCTTATTTATGATCATTTCCACTATATCGTTATCCTTAGTGAGCATTTGAGTTCACCCCTTTCTTATGTTTTATTTTTCCTATTATGCAGAGAAGTATA
The DNA here is from genome assembly GCA_963277665.1 of Viscum album. Classification (NCBI taxonomy): domain Eukaryota; kingdom Viridiplantae; phylum Streptophyta; class Magnoliopsida; order Santalales; family Viscaceae; genus Viscum; species Viscum album. The sequence continues at coordinate 1,189,046,648 of OY728122.1, forward strand.
TTACAATTAACCTGAAGGAATAGGCTAAGGGATATATGAGTGTTCAAAGGGGACACAACGTTGTTGTTTTTTTATTTTGTGATGTAATGTACAACATATGTATGTATCTAGTACTTCTAAGGCTACTAAACTGATCTGTCTTTTGGGACATGATTCCTTGTATCATTCCAATGTTATGTAATTATGCACTGATTTTTTGTAACTGGGTTCGGGGCATTACATGATTGATTTATCAAATTATATAATTTTTATGATATTTTTATACTCATTGATATGATAATTATTAATAAATTCTTATTCATTACATCCATCTAATAGTTGAAACATCACTCTTATATATGTACGTACTACCATCTCAAGGAAGTGATATAACTATAATTTCATCACCAATTTATAAAACTATATATAATGATAAAATTGGATACTCAATAAATTATTATAATTATGGAGAATATGAAATGATGAACCAATTATATGGATTGGTACTACCAACTCGAAATAAGCATAAAAATGATTCAATTATCATCCATAATAGTGAATTTAAAAATAATTTTTAATAAATGTGTGATAAGATCTTACAAGTAAATTATATGTGGTATAATATAAAATAGAATGTATATATAATATATTTATAATAAATATATATTTATTATACATGACAATTGAATAGGTACAAATCAAGATACTATGTGGGAAAATTGTTTCCCTCCACACTTGTATTTATGTGTTACATATGCCATAATAACCCCTTGTATCTTTTATCTATTGTATAAACTATACAAGAATGTATTTATTCACACTTTTAATTAAAATTATTTGATTTTACAAATACATAAATGATTCTATCTTTCCTTAGGTGTTGATTTGGACATTAGTAAAACAATAAGGGTCTAAGTTATAACCTCATTTCATTTTGAGATTGTCTATTCTAAGATTCCAAAAAGTGAAATTATATGGATATTATCCATTAAGAAAAATAAATTTTCTTCAACCCTAGATATAAATAAATTTATTATGTATTTAGACTATTTTCTTCTCTTTAATACACATAAATACTGGTAAAAAATAGAAATGTAATCCATCCTTATTTTCTATTTAGATGATAAAAATTTTCATTCGTGTCCATTTTATTAAAATTAATTTTATTAAAGTTTTTTACTTTTATGAGAAATATTTAATAAGGTCATTTTTATTAAATTTTACTTTATTTAATATTTAATAAAATTAAAAATATAAAATAAATTTCTTCTAAAAAAGTTATTTTTTTACTCTTCTCAAAATTTTCAAATGAATGTTTTCTTTTAACATATGGCGTAATGTTATTTTCCCCATGTTATGATCATTAATTTCATTAATTATTTAATTGAAAGTTTTCATAGTTATTTTCAAAGAAAAAGTTTTTACCAATATTCTATGAATTTTTAGTTATAACTTTATATAATAAATATTTATTTTTCTAATATTTTTACTGAATGGTATGGATGATGTTTTAAAAATATTTTCCATCTATTCCATCATCATTTGATGATTTTTATTCCTCACTGGGAATGTGTTATTCTAATACTATATAATTTTATTCCCTAGATGGGTTACACTGATTAGGATTTGAGTATTATTCTATGAAACCTGTTTCATTCCCAGAATTTAATTATGTGATTATGAATCCATTTTTAAAATCATTTATCCCTGGGTTAAACTTTGATAAAATGAGGAAATATTTATAAAACGTTTTCCCCTTTCCAAGGGTTACGATATACTAAATGTTTTATGGTATTTTGGCATACATAAGTGTAATTTTGATTATGTGATATGTGATCCTATAATTTTATTTCAATTCAATGTATTTTGTAAATCCTTATATATCATGACTTACTTATGGGAAATTAGTTGATGCACTAAATACACTATAAAAAATATGAATGGATGATTGATCCACTGTGATATGGAAGGAATTTAGTGACACCTAGTCCCCTATGATATAAGATACATGTATTAATTCATAATATTATATTATATGATGGAATTAGTAGAAAACCATTACATAACATATAGTTTTTACTCCTATTATGGTACCACACACTTATGACATTGTATAATATTTTCATTTGAACTAGTGGATCATGAGTGATTTTTGAATATTTCCCCAATCTTATGAAATACTAATATTTAATATTATGAGTCATTATTGTGATATATATTTATGTGTATTATTTTATAATGATAATTTGTAACACCCATATATTTTAAAAGATCACTCAATTTAATAACATATACAGTAAGAAAAAATGATCTTAAACGAACCATGAAATACTATTATTTACATTTTTCCAACATAACCTTATTATTGAATAAGAAAATATAAATAAGGGTAACTGAATTATATGATATATATATAAGAGTCATAATTAATAAAAATTTATTTATTAATGAATATAAAATAGACACTCAATTTTTAACAAAGTAATTTTATGCTTTAAGAAAAAAATTTCTTCAAAAATTATTTTTTATAATTTTTTTAAATATAACTAATTTATACCACTTATATAAGTATTAGTGATAAAAATAAAAAAAATCAAATATATATATTATCTTTTGATGGAATTTGGTGAATTTTTGGATAGGATAGCTTTTTTGTGAATAGTGAAAAAATAATTATTTTTATTGAAAACAATCTTTTCCATTTAGACATTTAAAAAGATCCATTTTGTTTTAAAATGGTCTGAAAGTAATATATTTTCATTTATATTGTGAATAATAAAATTTAGATCACTTGATTCACTTTTTATATATTTTGTATACAAACTTATTATACATAGAAAGAAATTTTTTATAGAAAACTGGTTTAATTCATGTTTTGCAGGTTTTTTTAAAAAATTAAATTCTTCCACTTTTATCAATTGAATTTGATAAAACTATTTAAATGATTAGGATTTTTATAATTAATATTTGTAAAATATATCATTCATTTTTTTTCATTATGAATAGTAACTATGGTAAATAGTTATAAACATAGTACAGGGTAAATAAGGAAGTTAAGGATAAAAATAATATCATAAGGACATAAAATATAAGATCCATACCTTTTTATGAGGTCTGTATGATTAAAAATATAGTTGGTTTCCATTTTAAATTTTTTATAAAAACATTCCCATTAATATTAGTGATTTGGAGGTGTCTAAGAGGTTATAGATGAGAAAAAGGAGTAAAATATGTTTTGTGGCGTATAATGCATAGTTTGTACATAGTTAGAGATAACTATGTGAAATGGCCTAGGAAAAAATAAATCCTAGCCCACATGGATATAGGTAGTCACACGGCTACAACATGGTTTTTTAAACCTCATGGGATGTCCATCAAAATCTTGTATCCTTCCCCTATTTTATATAGTGGACAATGCACAGTTGGTGAAAAAATTTTACAGCCATACATCCAAAACATGCACCTCATTAATTATTAGGAATTTCTCATTTTCCCCCTTTGGATTAAATGTTTCGTAGATGATTTCTCCCAAAACTTTCACCTCCTATAGAAAGGGTTATAAACCCTTACTCTTAGGATTCCTAGGGATAAATCTCCTTTGGTTCATGGCTATTTTATGTTATATTGTTTTTGTATCAAATCTTTTGGTTATTATACCACTATATATTATCTTACACTATGAAAGAACATGGTGTGTCACTTTTTCTCATTTATAAGACTATAAAACATTTTTCTAGAATATTCAATGTTTTTTAATTTATGGTTATTTGTGTTTGAATCATATTATAAGGTTAAGAGTGTGTTTGTCTATGATGTTTAGGTAAGTGATAATATAAGTCAAATCTCATAGTTTTATTGTTTATTCACATATATTAAGATTTTTTAATGGATTAACATAGAATAAAATTATTTTGATGATTAATAAATGTGAATTTATACTTCAGTAGAAGTGAAAACCCCACTATAGACCATGTTGGGTTCGTTCAAGATTATGACACCTGACATGGGGGAACCCATGGGGTGTTTTGATCCAATTAATGTAATAGAATGAGATATGAAATTGGTAAAATAATTCATTTAAGTGGATAAACAATTCATATGTGTTTCAGGTATGTTAATATGTTTATAGGGTTGTTTGTTATATCATGTAATGGATAAATAATCTCTATAAGGATTAAGGGAAATGGGTTAAATGATTATAGGGTTATTTCTATGTTGATAAATGATTTAACATTTGTGTAAAGTATGTTGGAAGGAATAAGTCGTAAAATGGACTTATTACAGAATGATTCATAGATATTGAATAATGGAAATGGTGATGAATTAAAATGGTGAACCCATGTTATTTTATATGCTAAATCACGAAAGGTAAATTGTTAAAAAATGATATGGGTGTTGGTCAGAGTTCTCCACACCAAATTATGGATGTTATTCCTGGACATCCACTTCATGAAAGGTGGTAGGTCTTGGAATTCCACCCTATGGTAATGGTTTTGGTCATGGTGTTTTAAATAATATAAATGATGTTATTTATGGTAGTCCACGTCATGAATAAGTGTTGGTCATGGTGGTCCACTACAAAGTTTAGGAACTAAGACTGATTCTCTAACTTATAATGAATTATATGAAATAATTAATTCCCTTTTGATAAAAATTAATTAACCATTAATTTTATTATTTTGAACCTTGGATCACTAGGGAAAAATTTACAATACTTATGGTTGAAACTAGTATTATTTTCCTGCTCTTATGTTGAGTATATATACATTTTAATACACTTTTCTTAGACTATATATTATTATAGACAAACTTTATGGTGTCTTATTGAGTTTAAAGAACACCCTTATTGGGTTTTTGTTGTGTACTTGATCATATTTCATGTATACAATTGAAGATGAGGTAAAATTACCTATGATAGATGGGTGATTTAGGATTTGGTTATGGATTATGGATGAAGGGTTATGGATGATGTTGGTACATTTTTTGGGTATTTTCATTTAGCATGCCTTATTTTGGATTTTATTGTAACACTTGATACTATAAGGATGTGGCATTTTATTTGTACTTGGTTGGGGTCATGTGATTATTTTTTTGATATATTTTATGATGCATGGTTATTGTTTTTTATTTATTATCAATTATGTGGATTTTGATTAAATTGATTTTCCCAGATATATTACTTTGGTAAATAGGGTATAGACTCCCTAAGAACTTCATTAGACGCTATCCATAAGCTATAAGCCTCTAGCCTATGGGGAGGTTGGCTTCAGGTTATATGGTGAACTGTCATGGTGCACTGGATATAGTGGCACCCAGTTTAGGAAATTATAATGTGGTATCATATGGTTACTTTTCTACTACATACAAGATGGGGGGTAGATAAGAGGTTAGAATGTGTTGAGACTTGGTAATGAGATCTTTTATGTCAGTATATATCATGTGTTTGGGTGAAAAACTAGGTTTTTGGGTGTGAGATTTTTGTAATATTCATTTGATACTATTATATTATATTCCACCATTGGGTGATGCACATGTTGTTGGGTGTTATTGTTTCATGAGAATTTATTAGTGGGCTATCCTAGAATGAGGATTATATATTCATTCCTAAATTTATGAAATTAATATTTTATGTGAGATGCATAAAATGTAACGCCCTGATCCCAGTTACCCAGAGTCAGTGCATTATTACATATCATTGTCATGATCACAAAATATCAAGTCTCGAAAGATCAATTAGTTTAGTACCATTGTAAGTACTAGATACATTCATATGGTTTACATTAAAACATAAAATGAAAAACTACAACAACATTGTTTCGATAGACAACACTGAGATCCCATAGACTATCCCTATAGGTCAGTCATAATATACTTCTTCGTATCCTGGGAAAAATATAACATAGAAAGGGGTGAGCTCAGATGCTCAGTAAGGATAAAAATATAGTTGAAACTTTCATAAATATTCATAAACATTTAAGGAAATGTATAAGACTAAAACAAAAGCCTTTTAAACAAGAATTTATGCATAATATGGAAAAGATAAAATCAAAATAATTTTATTTACTTACTCACATGGATATTATACTAGTCGAATAATCACATGTAATATCCATAGCCACATTCAAAATGATGCAATTCATAATGCCAGACTTTCATAACCACATAGTCAAGGACTTGTGCTAAGACTAAAAATAATATTTTTTCAAGGCCTTGTGCCAAGTGACTAGTTTTTCTCATGAGACCTATCGATTCATCATGGAGCTATATCAGGCTCCACCTATCACTTACTAAGTTCAATTCATTCCTCATATGAAAACTTTTAAACATAATATAAACATTCGTATTAAAACTAGCATACAAAATGTCAATACTTTATCCATAAACTATGAATGGTATGAAATAACACATCTATAGTCAAACATATCACAAAACCATCAATACAATATGGATGTTTTGTATCATAATAAATCAACTTTAATCAAACTTAAAATCCATCAATGGTTGTTGACATAGATGAAATAAAAACCATTTTAGAGAAATATCTCATTCTATTTTGAAATCATTTAAATGTAACAAAATTATAAAAGAAAACATTTATATTTGAAAATATTCTTATAATATTGTAAGTTAAGCTTTGAAGATGTTATAACAGTGGAAAATAGCCGCGCCCACCGTATAAGTTAAAAAAGAATTCTTATCTTATTTTTATCGAAAAAAACATAAAGTACCTTGTTTGGAAAATGACAGAGAGATTCCTTTATAAAAATCTTAGAAAATTCAAAAAAGGGTATAAATGACTTTAACCAATATTCTATAAAATAGTAATAATTTTTTGAAATACATTTTTTAGAAACACGGATGTGGATGATAAAGAGGTCCTAGTAGATAATTACATATATACAACCTCGGATAATGAAGAGATTGTGAAATTAACCCTTACCTTGTACTTTTCCATGGTCGAGGGTAGGTTAACCTCCTGTATAATGGTGAAATAATTGTTATTAAATTATAAAAAAATCATATACATTAATATGATATCATATATGATCTTTTAACATTGATTTGTTAATAATATCTTAGTATTATCGTCATTTCGGGTGTTAACTGATTCACTTTCCTTTATATGAGTTGTAACGTAAGTAATATTTGTTATGGATAGGATGTATCTTATTCATATTCATAATTATATTCAGTATTTAAACATTATGTTTAATCATCTAATGAAAATTAGTCTTGAATGGATACGATGGGGAATGAATCGCATCACGTTCGTGGAGACGGTAATCCATACGTATGCACGAACGACAATATCATTCTTTTGATATTATAATAATATATAATTGGATGGTATGTAATATATACAAAATAATTATCATGTTATATTTATTATTTACATAAATTACACATCATTATTATACCCATTCAAATAATAATGTATTGAAGAACAATTACACCGCGACATAGAGACGGTAAGTCATACGTACGCACATATGGTGAAATGTCATTCAATGGATGGATAGAATAATGAATATGGTTGTACCATATTTATAATAAAATCACAGTATATAGAAGATACTGGATTTATTATTTTATAATGGAAATAACAAGGAAAGAATAAGTGTAATAAGAAAAAACATGAAAGAGGTGGTGAGATATTTACCTCTTCTTCGGGTTCATCCTTTTTATTTGATCAAAATGCCTCCATAGGTTGGCTTTATGAGTAAAGGAATGATTCTTGGATGAAGTGAGGACTACTTAGAGGGTATTTGGGTAGGGTTTTTCTGAGCCAAATGGCTTTTTAGGAGTGAATTTTAGAGAAGGGGCAGTTTCCTTTTATAAGAGGGGTGAGGGGCACCTTAAGAAAAGCTAGAAATATTATTTTATAATAAAATAATTTTTGGTTTATAGTGGCTCAAAAATGAATTATTTAAAGTATAAGGTGGGTATGGGTCGAACAACACTCAAACAATAAGTTTTAGATAGGTTTGGGTCACTATATTAACTTTATCTTTTAGATTTAACTCTTAGTTAAATAGTTTGACATTTACCATGTCTCTTTGTATTTTAATATTATATGGTAAATAAACATACTATATACTTTCAAGAGAACCCCAAGTGGTTCATTAATGATACACCTATCATTATATAAGTCCTTTGGCCTAGCCTTAGATTTTTTGTAATATAATATAAATTAATAATATAATATTTGTTTTAAAAACTCTTTTATGTCAATTTTGACACTATTTGATTTTTTGTTTTTATATATTCATAAAAGAATTATTATTTCGAAAACAACTCATCTAACCAACCATAAAAAGTAATATTAACCTAGAAAATTACTGGAATTCATAAAAAGTCTCAAATTCCATTTATTTGGATATCTAAAATATCAATTATTTCAATATTTCATTAATTAGGTAATTACTGCATCATCATTGTGTCATAAATACATTAAATTGTTTAATGTATAAAAAATATAAATAAAAAACCATTATGTATGAAATTTTTTTATCTATATAATGAATATTTATAGTCAAAATTATCTTATGTGTAACCCTATATTGAAAATGGTTTAGTTATTAAACATTGAATTTAACACTTTTAACTCTTCTTTGAATTAAATAATAATAAAAGTCTTAATCTAATCCAAGTGGACCTAAAGGACTATATTTTATTCCTAAGGTTGTTTTTGGTCTAATTATACTTATCCAATATAATTAGGACATGTTTTAGAGTAATAATAATATCATTTTTACCCTTAATTACCCAATTTACTTTTAATTGTGGTAAATAAAAGTAAAAAGTTACTATTCACCAAAAATTATTTTCATCTTATTGAACCACATTTTACATACTAATATCAACTATGTCTCTCAGATTTTTGAAATTCAACTCACAGAAGTGGAAAAATTATGTTTTATGAAAATTTTCAAATACTCCTAGGAGGTGGGTAAAAGACGGTAAAAAGTTCAATAAAATTTGTATATATCTAAAATTATTATAAACTTACTCCTTTGAATTACATTGAACATATATAGGTATTATGTATCTATTTTGAACTAAAATAAATTTAAATAAAATAAATAATTATTTAAATAAAAATTCGGTTTTAAACTATAACTCAGTGTTTTTCACTATTCATCAAAAATTATAAGTTTCAGAAAAATACCAAAAATTCACCCTAAGCTAATTTCAATATTCTCAATCCAAAAATGAAGTCCATTTTGAATGATAAAATTTATAAAATTTCAAAAAGTGGGTATTACTATTCATAATGGCTAGTTTGATTGGTTGTGGTGTGTTAGAACTCGAAGTTACGTACAACACACGCTATTGTATTATTCAAAGAGAAGCGTATCGTGGAATATTGGGGTGTTACATTCTCCCCTCCTTCAAATAATTTCATCCTTGAAATTTCTAGAATATTACTGCATAAAAATACTCAGGTGGTACTTCATCATAAGTTCTTGAAGTTCCCACGTTTCCTCTTCCGTCTTATGGTTTCTCCATAGAACTTTTACCAGACGAGTCATCTGGTTTCTCAGCACTTGTTATCTTGTATCAAGAATCTTGACATGCTCTTCTCAATAAGACTGATCAGGTTCCAGTTCTAATTCCTCATAAGTGAGTACATGCGTTGGGTTAGGCATGTATTTTCTTAATAGTGATACGTGGAACACATCGTGAACTTTAGAGATACTTGGAGGCATTTCCAAATGGTATGCTACAGCCCCAATTCGTTCTAGAATTTTGAAAGGTATGATGTACTTGGGGCTTAGTTTTCCCTTCTTACCAAAATGTATAACACCCTTCCATGGAGATACCTTCCAGAAAACATGATCTCCTACCTGAAATTCCAAATCTTTCATTTGGTTATCGGCATAGCTATTCTGCCTACTTTGAGCTTCTTTGATGTGGTTTTAGATTACCTTCACCTTTTCATTCATTTCCTCCACAAGTTATGAGCCTATGAGTTTGCTTTCACCAACATTATCCCAACAGGTTGGTGTGCAACATCTCTTTCCATATAACACTTCATATGGTGCCATATGAATACATAAATGGAAGATATTGTTATAGGAAAATTCTACCAGAGGTAAATATTGATCCCACATACCCTGAAATTCAAGTGAACATGATCTCAACATGTCTTGTAAGGTTTGAATAGTCCATTCTGATTTTCGATCAGTTTGGGGGTGGTAGGCAGTGCTCAAACGAAGTTAGGTATCTAGGTATTTCTAAAGACTTTCCCATAATCCTGATGTAAATCGTGGATCACGATCAGAATCAATCAATAGGGGTACTCCATGAAGTCTCACAACTTCATTAATATATAGTCTTGCTAGAAGTTCAAGTGGTAAATCTTCTCTTATAGTAAGAAAATGTAATGAATTGGTAAGACGATCAACAATGACCCATATTTCATCTATCCTTCTTGGAGTCTTTGGTAGCCCCATGAAAAAGTCCATCGTGATATCTTCCCATTTCCACTCAGGTATGGGAAGAGGTTTCAGGACTCGTCTAGGCTGTTGCCTTCCAGCTTTCACTTGCTGACAAACCATACATCTTGTCACAAAATCATTAATCTCCCTCTTCATATTGTCCCACCAAAAATGTTTCTTCAAATCTCTATACATCTTAGTGCTACCATTGTGTATAGAGAAATTCGAACTATGAGCATCATCCAAAAATTCAATTTTTAGATCTGTTATATTGGGAACACAAATTCTCTTCCCAAATTTCAAAATTTCATCTTCATACACAAACTCACTCAATCTCCCATCATTCACAGCTTTAATGTTCTTTTGAAACTCTTCATTATAGGCTGGAGAATTTTTTATCCTTTATAATTTAGATGGTGTGGAAACCATTTGAAAAAGCCTTAATGTTTCACCTTCCATGGTTATTCCCATATCCATCTTTAATTGATCCATGAAAATAGGATCCCTTTCAACTCTCATCTGGTTCAAAACTCCATGATCTTTTCTTCTCAAATCATCTTTCACCTTATTTTCCCTCCCAGAGTGGTAGTGTATCATGCAATCATAATCTTTGAGTAGTTCAAGCCATCTCATTTTCCTCTTTTTGAGTTCTTTCTATGAGAAAATATACTTCAAACTCCTGTGATCAGTATAAATCTCACATTTTTTACCATAGAGATAATGTATCCATATCTTCAAGCAATGATTATAGCTGCTAACTCAAGATCATGAGTATGATAGTTTTGCTCAGGAATTTTTAGTTATCGTGATGCGTAGGAAATAACTCTATCATTCCGCATAGGGGCACAACCATGTCCTTTCTGAGATCTATCACTATAAATAACAAATCCATCATTACCTGATGGTAGAGTCAATATAGGAGCATTGAAAAATCTTCTCTTAAATTCTTCAAAATATTCTTCACATTCATTTGTCTAAACAAATTTAACCCCTTTTCATGTGATCTTTGTTAATGGGTTAGCCAATTGGGAAAAATTTTGGACGAAACATAGATAATAACCTGCTAAACCTATAAAACTGTGCACCTTAGTTATACTCATCGATGATGGTCATTCTTGGATTGCTCTTGTCTTAGAAGGATCAACAGAGATTCTATCCTTAGAGACAATATGGCCAATAAATAAAATCTCCTGAAGCCAAAATCCAAACTTGTTAAACTTCCCATATAATTCATTTTTTCTAAGCGTCTTCAGGATAATGCGCTAGTGATTTTCATGATCTTTGAAGCTTTTGGATTATACCAAGATATCATCAATAAATACCACTACAAAGTCATCAAGAAATTCCTTTAAAACTCTATTCATTATATCCATGAAGAAGGAGGGTGCATTAGTCAATCCAAAAGGCATTACTGTAAACTCGTAATGCATGTACCTGGTTTGAATTGCTATTTTTGGAATGTCTCTCTTCTTCACACACAACTGATGTTATCCAGATCGAAGGTCAATATTTGAAAAGTATTGAGCTCCATAAAGTTGGATGAATAAATCATCAATGTGAGGTAGGGGATACATGTTCTTTATTGTTATATCATTGATCTCCCTGTAGTCAATGCACATCCTCAAAGATTCATCTTTCTTCTTAACAAAACGAACAGGGTATCCCCATAGAGAAACACTATGGAGGATAAATATCTTATTACTCAATTCCTCTAATTGTTTCTTTAGTTCCACTAATTCCACAGTGGCCATTATATAAGGGGTCTCTGATATGGGCCTTGATCCAAGAATTAAATCAATGGAAAACTCAATTTCTCATTCATGAGGATGTCTAGGTAAATCTTATGGAAACACATCAACATATTGTTTCACAATAGGTACATCCTCTATTTGAACATTCTTTTCCTCACCCACATTTATTTCATTATCTTACTCCCCAATAATTTAATTTAGTTGATCTACTGGGGGTGGATCTAGATAATAATTAGGTGGTGATGTTTCTACTCTAAAGATAAGGTACTACTTATCATCATCAAAAACTGTAACCTCATTCTTCTTAAAATAAATTTTCACATCATGGTCCTAAAGCAAATCCATACCGAGGATTATATAAAATTAAATCATGAGTATAATGATGAGATCAGCAGATAAATAATGTTTATGTGCCTTATTGGGAACTGATTCACAAATCTTTGTTGCAATGATACTTCCCTTAGGAGTTTTGATTGACAACTCCCTTGTTATATCAAATTGGAAATATCTAATTTTCTTAGAAAATTGGGAAGATGTGAAACAATGTGATGATACAGAATCAAATAAATCATTGTCTAAACTTGAGGAAACTATTAAATTACCTTCCACTATGTCTTTCAGAGCTTCAACATCAGCAGTAGTGATAGCATAAGATTGGCCTTGATCCCTTGGTCTTTTCTAAGGTAAGATCCCTTGACACTTAGGGAATTCATTCCCATAATGACCTCTTTCTCTACAATTGTATCATTCAACATCAATAGCCTCTTTCTTCCCCTTGAAATCATGAGCTTGGTGCCCTTTTTCACCACACTTGTAACAGACTCTCATTCCCTTCAGGAAAGTACTAGGGTGTTTCCTCCCATATTTACTATAGGATGGATATTCAACTTTTCCCTTCTTCCCCTTATTTCCATTTCCAGAGTGTTCAGCAGATCTCTTCTTCTCTTTCTTTTCTTTAAAGTCGTAAGACTTAGATAATTCTTTTTCTGTCTTGATATCACATGAGACAATGTGTTCGTATGACAATAAGGATTGTGAGACTAATTCTCGACAGAGAAACGGTTTTAACCCATAGAAGAAACGATCAATCTTACTTCTTGGATTACATATATAATATCCAGCATGCCTCGCTAACCATGTAAAGTTAGCTTCATACTTTGTGACATTCTCATCCTCCTTTTTCCTCAAACTCAGAAATTGACTTTCCATTTCTGCTCGATGGTCACGAGGAAATTATTTTTATAATAAAATCTCTTTAAACTCCCTCCATTCCATATTTTATACTTCATCATCTTCCTTTTTGTTTTGAATCAATGACCACCATTGATCAACATCTCCAATGAGGTGGTAGACTACCATGAAAACTTTTTCCCTTTCACTACTCCCCAAGGTGTGGAATATTTTCTCTAAGGAATTTATCCATTGATCACCTACTAATGGGTTTTTACTCCCATTTAATGTTGGTGATTTTTGCCTCATGAATCAATCTAACATTGATCCTCCACGTTGCGGATCAGGGTGCTCCATACGAGTAAGGTTCTTATTCATAACCTAATTAAGTTGTCCCAATATAGTGATAAGCTAATCAGCACCAGTTGTATCACCAAATCCACTATAATTATCTTCGGTAGGAGGGAAATCCCTACATAGAGTGTGTGTATCGATACAGTTTCCATTCCTTTCACTAGGCGCCATTTCTAAACAATAGCATAAACTAGATTAGTTTATGAATCGAAATACATAATTCCAAACATGTAAAACACTTAACATAAATTGAACAGTTTGTTGATATAATACATAATCATAAAAAATGTTTTCTTTGAGGAATTATATACTCATAAACCCTTCATAATGGTTTGTAAAGAAAATGAGAATTATCCTAAGCATATCCCCCAAGAGTGTCATAACCAAGAGTGCAGCAAGACATGTTGTCGTGCACCATTTCTCGTTTGAGTCAAGCTCAAAGTGGTATTTTCGAGTCTTAACCATAGGTACATCTATACCAGAGCTTCCTCGAGCTTCTTGTATCCAGACAGGGATTTATTTCTTGGAAAACTCACAAAATCTCTACAATACCAAAATTCTAGGAAGTTCTTCTATACTAATCCTCAAAGTATATCTTTGGGCTATGTGCTCTAATCAGAGTTTATCTAAATCTAGTTTCCAAGGTTTGTACTAAACTTCATCTGATACAAACTGTAACGCCATGACCCCAGTTACCTAGAGTAGGTGCATTATTACTTATCATTGGCATGATCACAAAAGATCAAGTCTCTAAAGATCGATTAGTTTAGTAACCTTGGAAGTACTTGATACATTCATAAGGTTTACATTACATCATAAAATGGAAAACTACAACAACATTGTTTCTATAGAAATCACTAAGATCCCATAGACTATCCCTGTAGGTCAGTCATAATATACTTCTTCACGTCATGGGAGAAATAAAACATAGAAAGGGGTGAGCTCAGATGCTCAGTAAGGATAACAATATAGCGGAAACTTTCATAAATAGGCATAAACATTTAAGGAAATGTATAAGAATTAAACAAAATCCTTTTAAACATGAACTTCAGAATAATATGGAAAAGATAAAATCAAGATAATTCCATTTATTTACTCACATAGATATTCTACTAGTCTAATAATCACATTCAATATCAATAGCCACTTTCATAATGATGGAATGCATAATACCAGACTTTCACAACCACATAGTCAAGGACTTATGCTAAGACTACAAATAAGATTTTGTCAAGGCCTTGTGCCAAGACACTAGTATGTCTCATGGGACCTATTGATGCATCGAGGAGCTATATCAGGCTCCACCCGTCACTTACTAAGTCTAATGCATTCCTCATATGAAAAGGTTTAAACATAACATAAACTTTCGTATTAAAACTGGCATACGAAATGTCAATACTTTATCCATGAACCATGAATGGTATGAAACAACACATCCACAATCAAACATATCACAAAAACTTCAATAAAATATGGAAGTTTGGTATTATAATAAATCAACTATAAATAAACTTAAAATCCATCAAAGGATGTTGACATAGATGAAATCAAAACCTTTTTAGAGAAATATCTCTTAATATTTTGAAATCATTTAAAATTAACATAATTATAAAAGAAAACATTTATATTTTAAAATATTCTTATAATATTGTAATGGAATCTTAGACGATGTTATAATGGCAGAAAATAGTCACACCCACCGTATAAGTTAAAAAAACATTCTTACCTTAATTTTGCCGAAAAGGTCATAAAGTACCATATTGGGAAAATGACAGAAATATTCCTTTATAAACATATTATAAAATTAAAACAAGGGTATAAATGACTTTAAACTATAGTCTATAAAATATTAATAATGTTTTGAAATACATTTTTAAGAAACATGGATGTGGATGATAAAGAGGTACCAGTAGATAATTACATATAATCAACCTCGGATAATGAAGAGATTTTGAAATTAACTCTTACCTTGTACTTTTCCTTGTTCATGGGTAGGTTAACCTCCTATATAATGGTTAAATAATTGTTATTAAATTATACAATAAACATATACATTAATATGATATCATATATAATCTTTTAACATTTCTTTGTTAATAATATCTTAGTATTTCGTCATTTCGAGTGTTAACTGATTCATTTTCCTTTATATACTTTGTTACATAAGAAATGTTTGTTATAGATATGATGTATCTTATTCATATTCATAATTATAATAAGTCTATAAACATTATTTTTAATCATCTAATAAAAATTATTCTTGAATAGATACTATGGGGAATGAATCTCATTGCGTTCGTGGAGACGGTAATCCGTGCGTACGCACGAGCAACAATAAAATACTTTTGATATTAAAATAAAATATATTTGGATGGTATATCATATATACAGAATCATTATCATGTTATATTTATTATTTACATCAGTTACACATCATTATTTTACCCATTCAAATAATAATGTATTGAATAATAATTACACCACGACGTGGACACGATAAGCCGTACGTACGCACGTATAGTGACATGCCATTCAAAGGATGGATAGAATAATGAATATGGTTGTACCATATTTATAATAACATCAAATTATATAGAATATACTAGATTTATTATTTTATAATGGAAAAAACAAGGAAAGAAGAAGTGGAAGAAGAAAAAACATGAAATAGGTGGTGACGTATTTACCTCTTCTTTGGGTTCTTCCTTTTGATTTGATCAAAAGGGATCCTTAGATTGGATTTCAGACTAAAGTAAGGACTATAAGATGAAGGGAGGATGGTTGAGAGGGTATTTGGGCTGGGTTTGTCCGGTCCAAATGGCTTTGAAGGTGTGAATTAGAGAGAAGGTGGAGTGTCCTTTTATAAGAGGGGTGAGGGGCACCTTAGGAAAATCTAGAAATATTATTTTATAATAAAATTATTTTCGGATTCTAATGGCACCAAAATAAATTATTTAAAGGATAAGGTGGGGAGGGGTTGAAAACCACTCAACCAATAGGTTTTAGATAGGTTTCGGTCACTATATTAACTTTATCTTTTAGATTTAACTCTTAGTTAAATAGTTTGACATTTAACATGTCTCTTTGTATATTTATATTATATGGTTAATAAACATACTATGTACTTACAAGTGAATCCCAAGTAGTTAATTAATTATACACCTATCATTATATAATTCCTTTGGCCTAACATTAGATTTTTTGGAATAGAATATCAATTATTAATATAATATTTATTTTAAAAACTCTTTTATGTCAATTTTGACACTATTTGATTTTTTGTTTTTATATATTCATAACAGAATTATTATTTCGAAAAAAATTCATCTAACCAACACTAACAAGTCATATTAACCTATAAAATTACTGGAATTCATAAAAATTCTCAAACTACATTTATTTAGATATTTATAATATCAATTATTTTAATATTTTATTAATTAGGTAATTACTGCATCATCATTGTGTCATAAATAAACTTATTTAAGGTCTAAAAAATATAAATAAATTACCATTATGTATGAAATCATATTATCTTTCTAATTAATATTTTTAGTCGAATTTATCTTATGTGTAACCATATATTAAAAATGGTTTAGTTATTAAACTTTGAATTTAAAACTTTTAACTCTTCTTTGAATTAAATAATAATAAATATCCTAATCTAATCCTAGTGGACCTAAATGGTTATATTTTTTTACTAAGTTTGTTTTTGGTCGAATTATACGTTTCAAATAGAATTAGAACGTGTTTAGGATAATAATAATATCATTTTTACCATTAATTACCATATTTACTTTTAACCGTGATAAATAAAAGTAAAAAGTTATTATTCACCAAAATTTATTTTCATCTTATTGAACCACATTTATTTACTGATATCAACTGTGTCTCTCGGATTTTTGAAATTCAACTCACAGAAGAGGTACAATTATTTTTTATGTAAATTTGCAAATGCTCCTAGGAGGTGGGTAAAAGACTGTAAAAAGTTCAATAAAATTTTTATATATCTAAAATTATTATAAATTGACTCCAATGAATTACATTGAACTTATATAGGTATTAAGTATCTATTTTATCCTAAAATAAATTTAAATAAAATATATAATTATTTAAATAAAAATTCAGTTTTAAACTATAACTAAGTGTTTTTCCCTATTCATCAAAAATTAAAATTTTTCAGAAAAATACCAAAAAATTCACCCTAAGCTAATTTTGATATTATGAATCCAAAAATGAATTCCATTTTGAAAGATAAAATTTATAAAATTTCAAAAAGTGGGTATTACTATTCATAACGGCTCGTTTGATTGGTTGTGGTGTGTTAGAACTCGAAGTTGCGTACAACACACTCTATTGTATTATTCAAAGAGAAGCGTACAGTGGATGCTTGGGGTGTTATATAAAATTAGGAATCCATGGAAAAGAATTTTATGTATCAGTTCTAAGAAATGAAAAATTATTTCCGGTTTCCTTATAGATTTTCAGAAAATCAGGTTTGATAAGGCATGTAATTGGTTTTAACTGTGAGGTGATAAAAAAAAATGGTTAAAATTATGTCTAATGAAAAGTAAAATTATAATTCTAGTTTTCCCTTTCGTTACATTGATATGAAAGGGATGGTTGATGGTAGATATTATTTACTATCATGAATGTAGTGATAGTATATGTAGATTGGTCTAGTTATGGAATTTTTTTAACCTTTATTTTTTAAATTGTTTAGAAACTATATGTTATGTGTATGGATATG
Source organism: Viscum album (assembly GCA_963277665.1). Lineage (NCBI taxonomy): Eukaryota > Viridiplantae > Streptophyta > Magnoliopsida > Santalales > Viscaceae > Viscum > Viscum album. Next base: position 1,189,065,094 of record OY728122.1, read on the forward strand.
TGAATTTCTCATTGTATATATATAACACCACAATGATGTTTACCATTTGGATGGTAAGATTATATCCCTAAGAATTCTCCTCTATTAGTGGTACAAGAACCCAAATTTGTAACCAGTTATTATTTCATGTATGGAACCTTTTATTTTCAAATTAATTCAATGGTTGTAACCTTTTAGGAATCACTAATGATGTTACAGAGTAAATGTCATTGTCCCAGGCTTTTTTGGAGCCTAGAGACTCATAGTTTGGTGGAAGCAGTTGGGAATCATAGTGAGTATAAATGGTGATACCCAGTTCACATGGTTAGAGAAACTATACTAAGTGTTGCTGGTCTCCACAAAGGGAAGTGTGGAGGTTGTGTATGGTTTTGGAGAAAATGTATTACGGTATGTGTGGGGTGTACTCCCTAAGAATAGTGGGATTCAAGGGAAGATCATTTTTAGACAAAATATGTTCCCTAACCATACGGGACACATTTCTTGAATAGTAGATGGCACATGGTTGGAACAGAGTTTGGAAAACCATGCTACCAAACTATTAGCCTCTTTAAAATAGGGTGGAAAGACATTTTTACCCTTATTACTTTTATGAACCTCATCCTACTTTTCCTTTATTCCTCCTTTGTAAATCATCCCACCTTTTCTATAATTTTATCCCTCTCATATTCCTACTCTCGGATTTAATGGATCGTCTCTATCTGATGTTTCATTTAGCCACCATTTATCTCACTATATCCCTCTTAGTAAGATCTTTGATCTACTTCATTCGCCCCTTTTTTATCTCACTATTCTTAATGTTATTTTGTTGAGATCTCTTATACCATATTTTCTTTATTTTCATCTATTCTTCTATATTCTTCTATTCTAGGACAAACCATGGGCCAATAGTAGATATGGAATTTTCTATAGGATTAATGTAGGTGGTGTATGACTTTTTCCACAATGTCTCACTGTTTATAAATTTTCATCATTTTGGTCACACTGGTTTTACTAGGAAGTGATCCAAAAAACTAATCTTCATTATTTTTAGTTGTCAATGTTGTATTCTAAATCCTTAATGACAACTCTTGGAATTAATTGAGGTCTATACCTTAAGGTTATAAACCCCAATTAAGGTGATTTCTTTGTAATTCCTTTTGTAACCCATATTGTGATTAATAGAGACATTATTTTTGTGTGCTTGACATATACATTGAAGTTTTAATTGATTCATCAAAATAAATAAATAGTCAATTAAATAAATAGAGACTATACACTTACATATATTAATTGGTTCTTATCCATTATAATTAATTTGATAATTGGTTGCATGTCCTCTTAGACATTTTCATGTGTGATTAAAATTAATTAAATGAAACTATTGTATGGTAATTTTCAAGAGTATTATATGGAATTTGATGAATTATTAATTAAAATTAAATTTTTATATGGTTCCAATGAAATATATAACATTTCAGCTATATAGGAATGGTCAGACCTAAGAAAGCCTTGGATTCCTTTGGGAATTCCTTGAGCACTTATAGGATTCCATTCTAATTCATTCAACCAGTTTCCATGGGAGATAACAATCTTGGAGTATGTTCTTTTTCTTTTATAATATTCCTATAATGATTCCATAGGATCCCATCATGTTTTCTCATGAAATTAGAATGCCTCGGATATACTTCGTTGATTAAAATTCCCACCTATGGAGATGTGATGCCTTGGATCATTCTCCTTAGGTCAATTCATTATTAACCAATAATTTAATGTGGACGTTCCCCATAGATTCGTCCAGAAACACTTCTCATGTAATTCTTTGGAGATACCTCTTGGATTACTCTTAGTCCCTTATTTTAGGCTTCTCAGTTTTATTCCATGAGTTGGGTTGACCTTCTAAGATCATAGATTCCATTATTTCACCGTGGATTCTTTGTTATTATCATTATATTTTATAGAAATTTTTAAACCTTTATATTCTCTTCATGTTATAAATTGAATCATAATTAATTATGTGAATCCATGTTCAAAGAACCTATCTACTGCTGAAGTGGGTTTGGGTTGTTTTCATGCTCACTTATTCACTTTTGATATACCAACACATTTTTATGTTTTATATCCATACACTAGTTGTTTATAGAAGCCATTTTTAGTGTCCCACTAAGACTTATCTAACACACTATCTATTCCACCTTTATAACCCATGATGGTTATATGATAGTAGGTGTGGAACTAGGGAAGCACCCAAATTTGAACATCAGACTTCATTCTTTAAGATGGGAGCTTGGTAGTATATGATGAATCCAATGGTCATGAAGCTTAGATAGTTTTCTCTCTTTTGATTATTTTGAATGTCATATATTTTACTTTCTACCTGCTTCTATGTATTCATTTTTCTATTTTTTGTAGATACATTCCATCATCTTTTGTATATGATATAGTTTACAAAATTATATTCTTAATCTTATTCCCTTACCTTATTCATTATTAATATGCATACACTATGTATTCAACTTTTCCAATGTTTTGATCCTCTCTGACCAAATGATATATTCTCCTGATTGACACACCCTATTCCCTCATTACTAGTCAATTGTCTATGGTGTATGGGGATTCATTCTTGAGGCCACATAAATAACTCGGTTTGGTTTATAATGAGTTAAAATCAAATAAGAAATTAAAAATTAGTATCATATAATTTCTTTTCTTGTCATATTGTTTGGGAAATTTACATAATAGAATATAAATGTGTCAAATCATAGTCAGAATCCTTTCATGGGGGTATCTATCCCATGTTCGATTTAAAAACCATGTTTTTGAGGATTGGAAAATTACTATTTTATATTCCACCTATTTTGGTTGATATATTGCAGCATTGTATGATGAACAAGAATTGATATTTTTGTTATGATTTATATAGATTCTACCTCATATCTGTAATTTAAGGATAATTTTAAATCTATCATCATAGGCACCTCTGGATTAACATTACATGCATGTTTTATTCCACATAGATTCTTTTTTTAAGTTTACATTTCATGTTTTTTCTAATATTTTTTATCTTTCCTTGGTTGTGATATATTCATCTACCACTAACATATTATATTATAATTGGAAATTGGTTGATAAAAATTCCAGCATCAACCTAAATGGGTTTCCCCATATATCTTGATAATATAATATCAAATATCCAATTTCAAGCCATGTAAGATATGTACCTTTTCTTACACGAGATCAACTTTGGATATTATTATATGAGTACCAATATTAATTTATAAAGAGAGTTTTAATTTATAAGTTAGAAGGATTAATTAATTTAATTGATCCATAAAATTTTATACTACATTTTGACATCGAAATTAAGGGGGGATGGTTTCAATTATATAGATATGATATCAGTTTATAAAGTGTATAGGACACTCTAAACATGGGATGGTAATCCATTTAATCGATCCTTGTATTATGTATATAGGCACATATGGTGTTAAAAATTTACATTTTAAATTATATAAAAATGGTTTCAAAATTTAATTAATCGAATTGGTCTATAAAAGTGTATACATGACATTTTATGTGATTTTTTGTTGTGTATTCTTTATTTTCTAGTTTTGATTAGGAAATACCTCTGTAATTTTATTGGATCATTTTCTAAAGAAAGTTCTTGTAATTTTTAGTACTGTGATACTAGGACGTCATGAGGTAAAACTTCTAGAGGGTAGTTAGTATTCTGGTCTAGAGATGGTGGGCTTTGAGCCACTAATGTTACCTCTAAGAGTGTACCTACTACAACAACTATTATTCCTGAACATCTCACTAATGCTCATCATCGATATAGAGTACTACATTTTATGTAGTCTATAAGTTTTGATCCATAGTATGCACCTATAATTGTGATCTTACTCAATAGTTAAAGCATTATCATCCTTCTATCTATTTGGGGGATGGAATTACTCAAGCTGTCGATTCGTGGATACAATACATTTTTTATATCTTTGATCATGTGGAGATGAATTTAGAGTGTAGATTCAATATTTCCACCTATATTTTGTGTGTTTATACGAATCGCTAGTGGGATGTGGTTGCACAATCTGATCATCATGAGCAAATGGTCATAGAGGACTTTCAGACCACCTTATCTGATTACTTTTTCAATGATATAGTAATACATGACAAAGAGAGGTATTTTATGCACCTAGAATAGTGGGCTATGTATATTATTGAATATTTAGTGCACTTCACTGAGAATTAGTGTGTTTCACCGATTCTTTTTTGGGAAGATTTTTCATGAGAGTGACACTTTGAGGATGGGTTCAAAATGTCATCCTTGATCAGGTGAATGTCATACATCTTTCTATCATTTCTAAGATTGTGAACCATGATCTTTTAAATGAACTCAATTATATGGAAGATGGTCTTATAGTGTGCATAAAGTCAGTGTTGAGACAAACTAGTAGTTCTTTCTGTAGCTGGATGGGTATCCATGAGGTTTCTCATCATCACATGGGAATCCAGAGTATACACACTACTATCTATATTTTATGACATTAGTGTGGATGATATGGGAATTAAAATGAACAATGTGATAGATATATAATTTATTGTCATTATTATGGTCAAATGGGTAATCTTTAATGGTTTTTCCAAACCATTTCACCTATTTCTAATGGAAGAGGACATGCACCAGGTCCATGTTTAGGAGAAAGATCAATGCTTGCACATCAAGAAAGAATATGGAGTAGAATCCTATGAATATGTTGAAGAGGATGAAATATTCATGGTATCTAGTAATATGATTTTCAGCACCATATGAGAAGTCCTACCTATGTAATTTAGTATGTACCTCATGGCCATGGTATAGGATAGCTACCTGCTTTCCCATAGATACTTGAGGAGAAGAGTAAATAATATTATACTTTATTAGGTACTAATTGAGTGGACTAAACTATTGTATTTTCTTTGTGCGATATAGGTATGTCTTAATTATTTATCTATTTATTGATCAAGGAATATCATAGGCTTGAAATTATATACTTATGTGGTGTGATGACTTTGGACACATTGTTTAGTGTACAATCCTCTTGATATTGGCAGTTATAATATCTTATAGAATTTATTTATCTTTGATATGATTGAATTTGATCTCGTAGTTGGGATGGATTGTCTTGTTCCTTATCATTCCAACATTTATTCTTATTGCTGAAGGGATACATTCACATCACTTAAGGGTGATATATATGTTGATAAGGGTGAATGGGATTTCCAGGATAGTCGATCTAGACCTGATCCTCATGGGATGGGTGGAGTGACAACCTAAATTTCTTACCTTTTCTTGGATGATCAGACGATGTGTCTAAAAAAATTTCCCCAATTATTGGAATGATTAAGGGATGTTATCCTAAAAAATATCTAGATATTACCACCCAAAATATTGGTATATTCTATAATCGATCTCATTCCATGAGTAGATCAAATATCAGTTTCTCCATTAATGTTGGGACCTACTGAGATCTTGTAGCTCAAGATACAATTAGAGGATTTATAATCGTAGGGTTTTCTCTGAATTAGTAATTCTCCATGAGGTCTAGTTATCCCTTTCACCAAGAAGGTTGATAGAATCCTCTGAATATGGATACATTACTGATTATAAACCATATTATGGTTATGAATCAATATCCATTGGCCTGAATAAATGATCTCTTCAATTAACATAAAAAATATCGAGTTTTTTTAAAGATCAACCTGAGGTTGATATACCATCCAGTGTGATTCAGTCCTTCATACATTCCACATATGACTTTCCATAGTTGGTACAGTTTATATGACTACCTGGTTATTCCCTTTGGTCATACGAATGCACACACTTTTTTCTTATCCTTGATGAAAAGGGTTTCCCACCCATACTTAGATTCCTTCTTCATTTTTTTGGGGATTACATATTTTTTTATTCTCAAACTCAAAGTGACCATGCCAATATCAAGAGTTTGTATTGAATAAACTGAGAGAGAATCAATTATATGTGAATCTCACCATGTCCCCCTTCTTTATCAATAAGGATAACTTATTAGTTCATATTATCATATAATTATGATTACCTTTTGACCTAGATAAGGTGATTACTATTATTTAATAGGAAAAATCCAATAAAATGATTTATATATAGAGTTTCTTGGGGAAATCCATCTATTAAATTCATTTTATACTATAATTCTAAAGCCTTATGGAACATATTACCAATATAAATAAAAAGGGTATGATGTTTCTATGGTATGAACTGTGTGAGAAGTATTTTCAGGATCTAAAAGGAATACATAATTTATAACCAATACTGGTTCTTCCAAAGCTTGGAAGAGGCTATATAGTGTTCCATGATCCATCCAACATCTGACTGGATGAGGTGATGATGTAGTAGGATCTATTAATTTCATACGTTCTCTCCAGTAGAGACTCCAAGATAATAACTACACAATTCACAATCATGAGATGTATGTAGTTGTTCATGACCTCTTTTCCTGGAGACAATAACATATGGGAGAGTTCTTTGTGGTTTAAACTGAAAAAAAAAACAACTTTAATGTAATATCAATTATCATTACTTGAACCTAAAACAATGTTTATGGGTTGATTATGTAACACCCCAAGATTTCAAAGTACGTTATTTCTTCAAAGTAATTCAATAACTTGCACTACACGCAACACTGATTTCAAGCACACCATGACTTACCGAACTAGCTGTTCAAAAGCGGTTATGAATATTATTAACTTAATTTTGAACTATATATAATCCTTATAATTTTAGAATCCTTATTATGAGTTTCTTAGACATAATGTAAGAACTAATTCATTTTTTTAGATAAAAGAAGTATTTTTCAAAAAATATATTTTTATCGCCTTTTAATGGTGAACCCTTTTTAAATATAATATTTGACACTTTTATATATTCAATTTGACAAAATAAACTTCTTCTTTAGAATCTGGACATAAGAATTTAGTTTCAATAAATTTTTGGTGTTTTTCTGATAACTATCATATTTGGGTGAATAGTGAAAAATACTATATTTTAACTAAAAACAACTTTTTTAATCAAAATAATTTATAGTGCTAAATTATAAATTTTAATGTTTTGGAAGCATAAATAGATTATATTTTTACCTTTTAATCCAATGCTAGTCATTTTATATAATTTCACTATGAAATTGGACATAAACAAGTGTCAATCTTTTGATAGTTATTATTTCTTAAAAATACGCCTTTAGGTTTTGACAATGGGAATTAATTTTAAATTAATAAATGAAACTTCTATGTTTTGAATTTTGTAAAGTGGAATTCATTATTAAATTCAGAATATCAAAATTAGCTTAGGGTGAATTTTTGGTATTTTTTTGAAAACATTCAATTTTTAATGAATAGTGAAAAAACGCTGAGTTATTGTTTAAAACGGACTTTTTATTTAAATAATTATTTATTTTATTTAAATTTATTTTAGGTAAAAATAGATACATAATACCTATATAAGTTCAATGTAATTCGTAGGAGTCATTTTAAAATATGTTTTGATATATAAAAAGGTTATTGAAATTTTACCGTCTTTTACCCACCTCCTAGGAGCATTTGCAAATTTGCATAAAACATAATTTTACCAATTATGTGAATTGAATTTCAAAAATCCTAGGGACACGGTTGATATCAGTAAGAAAAATATGGTTCAATAAGATAAAAATATTTTTTTGGTGAATAGTAACTTTTTTACTTTTATTTACCACGGTTAAAACTAAATAGGGTAATTAATAGTAAAAAATGATATTATTATTACCCTAACACATATCCTCATTCTATTGGATAAGTTTAATTCGACCAAAAACAAACTTAGGAATAAAATATGATCCTTTATTCCAACTTGCATTAGATTAGGACATTTATTATTATTTAATTCAAAGAAGAGTTAAAAGACTTAAAATCAAAGTTTAATAAATAAAACATTTTTAATTTAGGGTTATAAATAAGATAAATTTGACTATAAATATTCATTAGAAATATAAAAATATTTCCTACATAATGGTATTTTATTTATAATTTTTAGACATTAAATAATAAAATATATTTATGACACAATGATGATGTCATAATTACCGTATTAATGAAAGATTAAAATAATTGACATTATAAATATACAAATAAATGTAATTTGAGACTTTTTATAAATTACACTAATTTTATATGTTATTATGACATTTTAGGTTTAATTAGATCAATTTTTTCAATGTAATCATGCTATTATGATTTAAAAAAAACAAATACCAATAGTGTCAAAATTGACAGAAAATAGTTTTTCAGACAAATATTATATAATTAATTGAAATAATAGTCATAAAAATCTAAGGTTAGTCCAAAAGACTTATATAATAATATATATGACATTAATTAACCAATTGGGGTTTGATTGGCATTTTATAGTAAATTCATTAACCATATAATATGAAAATACAAAGAGACATGGTAAATGTAAAACTATTTAACTAAGAGTTAAATATAAAGTTATGGTTAATATAGTGACCTAAACCTATCTAAAACATATTGTTTGAGTTTTTTTAGACTCATACCCACTTTAGACTTTAAATAATGAATTTTGTAGCCATTATAAACTGAAAATTAATTTATTATAAAATAATATTTTAAGTTTTTTCTAAGGATCCCCTCACCCCTCTTATAAAAGGGCACTTCCCCTTATCTCAAATTCACACCTCCAAATCCATTTTCATCGGCCAAACCCTCCCCAAATATCGTCCCAAATATCCTAACTTCATCCTAGAGGACTTACTTTGGTCAGAAAGAGAACCTATGGATCCATTTTGATCAAATCAAAAGGAAGAACCCGAAGAATAAATAATGATTTCACCACCTTCTTTCAAGTTCTCTTATTCTTCCACTTACTCTTTCATTGTTGTTTACATTCTAAAATAATAAATCCAGTATCTTCTATATACTTTGATGTTATTATAAATATTTCACAACTATATTAATTATTATATCCATCTTATAAATTATAATGTCACCATGTGTGTGTACGTACGGATTACCGTCTCCACACCGTGGTGTAATTTGTTATTCAACACTATGTTATTTGAATGGATATAATAATGAGTAATATGTATATAAATAAAGAAAATAACATGATAATTTATCTTTAAAATTAATATACCATCCAAATCCACACCTTTAAGGAAATGATATTGTCGCTCGTGCGTACGTACGAATTACCGTCTCCACGACGCGATGAGATTCATTTCCACTTTCACCATTCATCGATGATTATAAAAATATATATTACTAATAAGTATGTAATATATGAAATAATAATGCTACTGGATATATATATATATGTGTGTGTGTGTGTGTGTGTGTGTGTTTTTACTGACATATATCTTACTCACATAGTTTCATTCAATATGATATGAAAACAGAAACAGGGTTTATGCATACGTACAGACTACCGTCTCCATAAACGGTGTTTTCAATTTTATATTTATGTCTATTATACATATTTATATTCTAAATATATATGATATATAAATCATGTTTTATATTACGGAAGTATTTAAATCTGGATCTAAGTGATACAATCAAGAGTTACAAGTTAAAACACATACAATAAAGAAAGCGATTATTACCCGAAATGTTAATTTAACAAGGAAATTATTATTAAATGGGTAGTATAGAGTCATAAATGAATCATGTATGATATCATAAATATTAATATGGTTTTGGTATAATTTAATAACATAATATTATCTTCATACAAGAGGTTAAACATACCCTCGACTAAAGGAAAGTGCAAGATAAGGGTTATTTCCTCAATATCATTATTATCCGAGATTGTTTATGTGTAAGTATTTACTGGGAAATTTTTATCCTCCATGTCCATTTTTCATAAAAATGATTTAAAAATGAATATTCTAAGGATTTTTGAAAGTTACTCTTTATCAAGATCAGAAATTTAAATGTTTTAAAGATTTATCTTTCTAAATCTTTTTAATTAATGTCCTCATTTTCAAAATGATTTTAAGGATTTATTTATGTGGGCATGAATGTTTTGAAAAGATAATTCTTTTCAAAAGTTTCAAAGTGGTATGCGGAACTTTAATTAAAAAATCTCTTTTAAATTAATTCCTTTATAAATGTTTGACTTTTAAATGATTTTACAAAAAGGATATTTCTCTCAAAAAGTTTTACTCATCCTTTTCAACTTTGTCATCATCCTTTACTGGATATTATTTTTGATTGAGGTTGATTTATTATAATAAAATCTTCCATAATGTATTGAATTAGTTATGATATGTTTGAATTTGGATGTTCTATTTTTATACCATTCATGGTTTATGGTTATTGTATTGACATTTTGTATGCTAGTTTTAATATGAATGTTTATGTTATATTCCAACCTTTTCATATGAGGAATGCAGTGGACTTAGTAAGTGATGGGTGGAGCCCGGTATAGCTCCTCGATGCATCGGTATGTCTCATGAGACAAACTAGTGTCTTGGAACAATTCCTCAACAAAACTTTTATTTGTAGTCTTGGAACAAGGCCTTGACTATGTGGTAATGATGTCTGGTGTTATGCATTCCCTCATTATGAAATTAGTTATTACATGTGATTATTAGACTTGTAGAATATCCTTGTTCATGTTTATATGGTAATGTTTGATTTATTTTTTCCATATTATGTTCATGTTTATGTTTAAAAAGGCTATTATTTTTATCGCACATCTTGCCTAAAAATTTTATAGCTTCCGCTAAATTACTCACCCTTATTGGGAATCTGAGCTCACCCCTTTCTTGTGTTTTATTTTCCCAGGATTCCAAGAAGTGTATTAGGATTGATATACAGACACTACTAGAAAATCTGGTTTTAGAGGCGGGGCATCTATAGCGGCTGCCATTTGGTAGTCGCTAATACCATCAACAGCGGCCACCAAATGGCGGCCGCTGCAATTTTTCCTAAAAAAACCCCTAATTCCCCCTCCCTCCCCTCCCTCCACTCCCTGACCCCGTGACCCCCCCTTCCCCGACCCCGTGACCCCGACCCCGACCCCCGGTGACCCTCCCCGACCCCCGGCGACCCCGACCCCACTGGTGACCCCGACCCCCGTCGACCCCGACCCCCGACCCCCGACCTCCCGGCGACCTCGGAAACCCCCGACGACCCGACCCCCGGCGACCCTGACCCCCGGCGATCCCCACCCCCTTGCCTCTGTGCTGCGCCACCGGCAACCCCCACTGCCTTGCCTCCATGGTGCGCCCCCGTGACACCGACATCCCCTGCCCGCACTACACCCTGGCGACCCCCACCGCCTTGCCTCCGCGCTGCGCCCCCGTGACCCCGAAACCCCCACGACCCGACAACCCCCACCCCTGCCCGTGCTGCACCTTTGGACAGCCCCACCGCCGCCGTCCCCTCGCGGCCCCATTGCATCCCTCCGGCAAGTCATCCTGCCTCCATTGGACCCTTCTAGTCCATTGTGCCCCGCCGTTTAGAACCCTCCACGCGGTCCAACGGTTCTTCTCCTTTCGAGTCTGGTCGTCGAACCTCAGTCGTTAATTCACTGTGCCTTCATGGATCTGTAATCGAGTCAGACCCTGTTACTCGTGGTCGAGTCCTCCGCAGGTAATGTTTTTTATCCAAATTTGGTTTTTAAATTTTAATGATATGTGTTTTTTTAGAATTTAAATAAGATATTTCACTTTTGATTTCTATTAAATACAGATATGGATAGGAGTTGGATTGATCTGCAAGATAGATTCTCAGCTGAATATTATAAGAGGATTAAGCGATTTATGGATTTCACCAACAAATTTCCAAGCGATATGATTAGTGTTCCATGAAGAAAATGTGAAAATAGATATCTCTTCAAACGAGATAGTGTTAGAGAACATTTGTTTTTGAATGGGTTTTTTAAAAACTATAAGACATGGATGCGTCATGGAGAAGATTCTATTTCATGTCATTGCTCAGAAAATATTCATATGAATGTTTATTTGGGAACAGTTGATCTGATGAAATTAATGTTGAATGATATGATGCGTTCGTTTCAATCTGAAGACAGTAATGTCATAAATGATGACGTTGGATTGAGTAATCCTTGTTCTTCTGCAGATGGAAAAGCATTTAAATTCTTTGAAATTCTTGACGATGTGTGTACTGAATTATATACTGGATGCACTAAATTTAGTAAACTGTCATTCATCGTTGAATTGTTACAGCTGAAGGCCTTGAACTAGTGGTCAGACACCTCATTCGACATGTTGTTGGTATTATTGAAGAAGGTACTCCCTGCTGGAGCGAAGATTCCGAAGTCATTCTATCAAGCTCGCAAGTTAATCGATGATCTTGGTTTTATATATGATATAATTGATGCATGTCGCAATAATTGTATGTTGTTCAGAAAAGAGAATGTGCAACTAAATAATTGTACTGTTTGCTATACATCCAGGTGGAAGACCAATGAGATTAATCAAGGTAGTCAGATTCTTCCTGGGAGAGTCTTGAATCAAGGGAAACAAGTTGCCGCTAAACAGATGCATTATTTCCCACTGAAACCGAGACTGAATAGATTCTTCTTGTCCACTAAAATTGCTAAATTTATGACTTGGAATTCAGAGAGAAAGAAAGAGGTTGATAAATTAACTCACCCGGCAGATTCTTTGGCATGGAAAGAGTTTGATCAAAGACACCCAGACTTTTCCCGAGATGATCGTAATATTCAACTGGGTTTGGAAGCAGATGGTTTTAACCCATTTAGGTCCATGGTTGGTGCGACACATAGTACATGTCCAGTGGTGTTGGTTCCATACAACATTCCCCCATGGGTATGTATGAAGCAACATTTTTTGTTACTGTCAATTCTAATTGATGGAACGAGAGGACCTGGTGATAAAATCGATGTTTATATGCAACCTTTGATTGATGAGATGCAAGAATTTTGGGCCGATGGTGTAATGAATTTTGACTCGGCAGAAAATGAAATGTTTTGACTTCGGGCCGCTTTGTTATGGACAATTAATGATTTCCCAGTGTATGCTAACTTATCAGGTTGGAGTAAAAAAGGATAATTTTCTTGAACTTGTTGTAATAAGAGTAATAAATCTATATGGCTTAAGCACTGTAGAAAGTGGGCATATCTTGGTCACAGGCTCTTTCTTCCTCCATTACACAGGTTCAGAAAAGACCGTGTATTGTTTGATGGGAATAGAGAGTTTGACCCATCACCACAAATACTGTCTGAGGTTGAAATTTTTGCACAACATGATGAGGAAAACATCCATACAATGTATGATTTTCAAGATTTATTGGTTCTTGCATTGCCTTCTATTCCTGCTGCAAATAGACAACGAAGTCATAATTGGAAGAAACGAAGTATTTTTTTGAATTGCCTTATTGGAAATATAATATTTTAAGGCATAATTTAGATGTGATGCACATTGAAAAAAATGTATGTGATAATATTTTGTGCACCATTTTAGGCGTCAAGGGGAAATCAAAGGACAGTGCTGATTCTCGACGTGATTTTCAAGAAATGGGATTGAGAAAACCTTTACATTTACAGCTGGGTGAAGGTAATCGGGCATACATGCCTGCTGCACAGTACACAATGAGTAAAAAAGAGAAACAAACATTTCTATCAATTTTAAAGACTGTTAAGGTGCCAGATGGTTATTGCTCTAATATTTTGAAGCGCGTGAATATGACGAGCATGACATTATAGGGTTTGAAAAGTCACGATAATCATATTCTTCTTCAATAGTTAATTCCTATAGAAATTCGTGATTGCTTACCTTCCCAGGTTGTTGAGCCATTGATTAGAGTTTCTAATTTTTTCATACACCCCTATTCTAGGAATCATCGCATGAGTGATTTGAAAAAGATACAGGATAAGATTGTACTTGCACTATGACACCTATAAAAACTCTTTCCGCCGTCTTTTTTTGATGTCATGGTTCACTTGACCGTGCATTTAACTGGTGAAGTCATTGCTAGTGGTCCCGTGCAATTCAGGTGGATGTATACAATAGAGCGATACTTAAATACATTGAAAAGCTATGTGTGCAACAAGGCTCGTCCAGAAGCATCAATTGCCAAGGGATATTTAATGGATGAGTGTACTAATTTCTGTGCTTCATATATTGATGAGGTTGAATCAAAGATAGATAAACCGTCCCAGATTGACGAGGGTCCAATTGGAGAAGGAATAACATTTGATATGTGTAACGACGAGTGGGTTCAAGCCCATCGATATGTGTTGTTCAACACTCCATCAGTTATTCCATTGATACAGTAAGTTTCATAGTTGATGTGTATTTTGTTTCTATATTTATTTTATTGCTTACCTTATATTGTGTTGTGATTTAGGATGCATATCGCTGAGTTGAAACGTGAAAGGCCCCGTGCAACTGAGTATAAAATCCAAAAAAATCATTTCAACACATTTCATGAGTGGTTCAAGACTCATGTACGTATAATTGATTTAATATTTTTATAGCGCAACTAAGTTGTATTTTCACAATCCTTTATCCATTAAACTATATATGTGAAATTTGCATATTCAAAAGTTACGTGATTTAACCCAGCATGTGAACGAAGAACTCAACTAACTAGCTGATGGTCCATTTATTACATCTCATCACTACAAGTCTTTGGATGCTAATGGATTCCGATTTCGTATTAGCGATATTGACATGAACCGATCCACACAAAATAGTTGCGTTGGTTGTTCTATTGTTGGTGCGGGTTATTATTATGGATTGTTGAGATATATTATTGAGGTTATTTATGATCATGTCTTAAAACACATATTGTTAAGGTTTGATTGGGTTGATCCAGTTCGTGGAACGAAAGTTGATAACTTCCAATTTACATTAGTAAACGTTAACAATATGCTATATAAAGATGACCAGGTTAGAAATGAGACCTTCATACTGACATCGCAGGCAGAACAATTTTACTTTGTCGGCATTGATTCTGATTGGAAAGTTGAGATGAAAATGTCTAGAAGAGGGGTTTTTCTGATTGAGCAAGAGGAACCTGAAGTTATCGCATTTCCTGATCAAACACTTGAGCAAACAACAGTAGTTGTACGAGATGAAGATATACAATGGACCAGAGATACGGTAGAAGGAGATACGATAGACTTGTATGATTAGTGGAAATTGTAATTATATTCCTAGTTATTATTTGTAAAAATATTTATCAGTTATATATGTATAAAAATTGCTTGATTTAACTATAATTTCTTTTAATGGAGGTATGTCACAGGGTGGTCATAGTGGTTAACCTGATGTTGTTGGTATGTGTGTTTTCATTTTTCTAAATTAATTGATTGAAATTTTCTGTTTATATTTCCCTAACTGTTTCTAATCATTAATTTATTTTGTAATTGAATTATGAATTTATG
Source organism: Viscum album (assembly GCA_963277665.1). Lineage (NCBI taxonomy): Eukaryota > Viridiplantae > Streptophyta > Magnoliopsida > Santalales > Viscaceae > Viscum > Viscum album. The sequence continues at coordinate 1,189,080,518 of OY728122.1, forward strand.
TTTATCAGGATCTACTTCTTCTTCCAGCAGACGCAGGGGTCCTGGTAGAGGGGTTCGATCCCGGAACTCTGGAGCCCGATTGGATGTGTTATTTGACAACACATTTCATCCAATTGGATATGGTGCTACTGCATTGAGTCTTCAGCTTGGGCATATGATACGAGACTCACACAGATTCCCTCTGACAACTCATGACTGGAGTTCTTTCCCTCAGGATACGATGGACAGATTATGGAGGGAGGTTCAGGTAAATTCAATGTTTAATTTTTCATGATATTGTTATTATTATTTTCCCATCTACTGACAATATTTTTAAAAGGATAATTTGACATTCTGTCCAGATGAGTTTCGGGCTGTTTGTATGTAGAAATTCAGAAAATTATGGAAGGATTACAAGTAAAGGGTGAAGAGAGATCACTGGACACCATTTGCGGGTGTGCTAGAAATTCTACAGTGAGTCCCTCCGGGATTTCTTCCTACACAGTGGCAGGATTTGGTTGCGTTTTGGTCAAGTGGGGCAGAGATGGTATGATTTATTACTTTTAATCTATAAATGAATTATTTTTCAAATGTCTATTAAGTAAATACGTTGAATGTAGACCGAGTCTGCTCGTCATTCACATAATCGGGTGATGCAGGCCACGCCTTCCATACTTGGCACTCGACATGTGTCACAGCTCAGACATGATGTAAGTTCAAAATTCACTATTTCAATCATATTTTAAAAATATTGTAGTATAACATGGTGAACCACATTATTATAGTTACACCAACACGGTGAGCCAATCGATCGGATGTCCATATGGATGAGGACTCATAGGGCGGGTGATCCCGATGTTGCCGGTGTTATAGTAAGAAAATTATTTACTAATTAATAAATGTATTTTGTATTTTATATAAATTATGCATATTTGTTCATTGATTCATTATATGCTACAGGATCAGTTTGACGCTCAGTTAGCAGAGTTTCTAGAGGAGCAACATCGTAGTATTGTGCGTAGAGATGAAATATTTCACCGTTCCGTGGGGCGTGACGGTCATGGTTATTCTTTGACTTATGGCGGCGGTGTCCCACAATGTGCAGTTGTTAGAGAAGATGTGATGAGTGCATGCAGAGAGTCAGGGATGCATACACAGGCTGAGATAGATGCTTCCATGCAGGATATGTAGTGCAATTTTGATTCACAGTTTCAGTAGTTACATGCAGAGTATGAGGAGAGGCTGTCCCAGATGTCATCACATATCGATGAAATGACGACGCAACAGGTGGCGCCACAGGTAAACAATAAAACAAGCCATACTCAGATTGAATTTTATTGATATGTTTAAGATACATAATATTGATATATATTGTAGGCTCCAAATACATCTGGTGGACATCACAGTGATATTGGTGATCCAGATGAGAATGAACCCCATGCATGAGGTAATTTCATTTGTCTTGATTAATTATTTAGAATTTTTTATATCCTTGATGAATATAATTTTCCTTTTTACCTAGATTAGTTTGTTTTAATATTTTTGGATGACATCTTCATGCACTCCAAGTGTGATTATGATCATACCCAACATCTTGACATCATACAGATTACACTTATTGACTATACGTAAAGCTATATATATGTCAGTTTTGTATTGATTATATAGGTATAGTTATTGGGTCAAATAATTTCATAGGAAGGTGTGTCAGTGGATGGAGAGAAACTCAAGACAGTTGTTTCTTGGGAGAAGCCCAAGAACTCTTTCAATATTTTTATCTTTTTAGGGTGAGTGAATTATGACGTGCACGTGCAGACAACATGTCAATCGGACGTGCGGTCTGCACGGTAGGGCTCATTATGCGTTCTTTAAGGGTTGTGCGCTCTTGATAAACGTGCGTGGGGGTCCAAACTGGCCGAATGATGTCTGAATGGCATGAAATCGGACGACATCAAAGGGTGAGCGAATTGTGATGTGGTCGAGCAGACGGCACGTCAATCGGACGTGTCGTGTGCCCGCGGTGACCGGGAACGCCGTTCTGGTGTCATAAACGGCCAAAACTGGCGTCTAACGGTCAAACTCTTATCAGACGACATCAGATTGACATGAAATCACAGGACAACAATCCAATTATTATTCGCGACGTGCAGGCATAGACAACACGTCAATCGGACGTGCGGTCTGTGCGGTTGGGCTCATTATGCGTTCATTAAGCGTTGCACGGGCATCATAAACGCGCGTGTGGGGTGGGGGGGGGGGGCGGTCCAAAATGTCCGAACGATGTCCGAATGGCCTTAAATCAGACGAAATAAAAGGGTGAGTGAATTTTGATGTGTTCGAGCGGACGGAACGTCAATCAGACGTGCCGTGTGCCCGCGGTGACCAGGAACGTCATTCTGGTGTCATAAACGGCCAAAACGGACGTCTAACGGTCGAACTCATAGTGGACGACATCGGATTGACCTGAAATCATAGGAGAACAATAAAATTATTATTCGCGACATGCACACGCAGATGGCACGTCAATCGGATGTGCGGTCTGCGCGGTAGGGATCATTATGCGTTCTTTAAGAGTTGTGTGCTCTTGATAAACGCGCGTGGGGGGTGTCCAAACTGGCCGAACGATATCTGAATGGCCTGAAATCGGACGACATCAAAGGGTGAGTGAATTTCGATGTGTTCGAACATACGGAACTTCAATCAGACGTGTCGTGTGCCCGCGGTGACCGGGAACGTCGTTCTGGTGTCATAAACGGCCAAAACTGGCGTCTAACGGTCAAACTCTTAGCGGATGACATCGGATTGACCTGAAATCCTAGGAAAACAATAAAATTATTATTCTCGATGTGCACACGTAGATGTCACGTCAATCGGACGTGCGGTCTGCGCGGTAGGGTTCATTATGTGTTCTTTAAGCGTTGTGTGCGCTTGATAAACACGCGTGGGGGGTCCAAACTGGCCGAACGAAGTCCGAATGGCCTGAAATCGGAAGCAATCAAAGGGTGAGTTAATTGTGATGTGGTCGAGCAGACGGAACGTCAATCGAACGTGCCGTGTGCCCGCGGTGACTGGGAACGCCGTTCTGGTGTCACAAACGGCCAAAACTGGCATCTAACGGTCAAACTCTTAGCCGAAGACATCAGATTGACCTGAAATCACGGGACAATAATCCAATTATTATTAGCGGTGTGCACGCACAGACGACACGTCAATCGGACGTGCGGTCTGCGCGGTAGGGCTCATTATGTGTTCTTTAAGCATTGCGCGCGCTTGATAAACATGCGTGGGGGGGTCCAAACCGACCGAACGAAGTCCGAATGGCCTGAAATCAGACGAAATCAAAGGGTGAGTGAATTTTGATGTGGTCGAGCAGACGGCACGTCAATCGGACGTGCCGTGTGCCCGCGGTGACCGGGAACGCCATTCTGGTGTCACAAACGGCCAAAATGGGCGTCTAACGGTCAAACTCATAGCGGACGGCATCGGATTGACCTGAAATCACAGGACAACAATCCAATTATTAATCGTGACGTGCACGCGCAGACGACACATCAATCGGACGTGCGGTCTGCGCGGTAGGTCTCATTATGCGTTCTTTAAGCGTTGCGCGCGCTTGATAAACACGCGTGGGGGGTCCAAAATGGCCGAACGAAGTCCGAATAGCCTAAAATTGGACAAAATCAAAGGGTGAGTGAATTGTGATATGGTCGAGCAGACGTCACGTCAATCAGACATATCGTGTGCCCGCGGTGACCGGGAACGCCGTTCTGGTGTCACAAACGACCAAAACGGACGTCTAACGGTCAAACTCATAGCGGACGACATCGGATTGACTTGAAATCACAGGACAACAATACAATTATTATTCACGACATGCACGCATAGACGGAACGTCAATCGTATGTGTGGTCTGCGTTGTAGGGCTCATTATCCGTTCTTTAAGAGTCGTGCGCTCTTGATAAACACGCGTGGGGGGTCTAAACTGGCCAAACGATGTCCGAATGGCCTGAAATCGGACAACATCAAAGGGTTAGTGAATTGTGATGTGGTCGAGCATACGGAACATCAATCGGACGTTCATTGTGCCCGCGGTGACCGGGAACGTCGTTCTGGTGTCATGAACGGCCAAAACTGGCGTCTAATGGTCAAAATCTTAGCGGACGACATCGGATTGACCTAAAATCACAGGAAAACAATCCAATTGTTATTCACGATGTGCACGCGTAGACGGCACGTCAATCAGACGTGCGATCGGCATGGTAGGGCTCATTATGCATTCTTTAAGCGTTGTGCGCGCTTGATAAACGCGTGTGGGGGGGTCCAAACTGGCTGAACAATGTCCGAATGGCCTGAAATCGGACGACATCAAAGGGTGAGTGAATTGTGATGTGTTCAAGCAGAAGAAACATCAATCGGACGTGTCGTGTGCCTGTGGTGACTGGGAACGCCGTTCTGGTGTCATGAACGGCCAAAACGGGCGTCTAACGGTCAAACTCATAGCAGACGACATCGGATTGACCTGAAATCACAAGAAAACAATCCAATTATTATTCTATATGTTCACGCGCAGACGGCACATCAATCGGACATGCGATCTGTGCGGTAGAGCTCATTATGCGTTCTTTAAGAGTTGCACGCTCTTGATAAACACGTCTGGGGGGTCCAAACTGGCCGAAAAATGTACGAATGGCCTGAAATCATACAAAATCAAAGGGTGAGTGAATTTTGATGTGGTCGAGAAGACGGCACGTCAATCGGGCGTGCCGTGTGCCCGCAGTGACCGGGAACGCCGTTCTGGTGTCATAAACGGCCAAAACTGGCGTCTAACAGTCAAACTCCTAGCGGAAGACATCAGATTGACCTAAAATCATAGGACAATAGTCCAATTATTATTCGCGATGTGCATGCGCAGCGGGCAAATCAGTCGGATGTGTGGTCTGCGCAGTAGGGCTCATTATACGTTCTTTAAGCGTTGCGCGCGCTTCATAAACGCGCGTAGGGGTGTCCAAACTGGCCGAACGATGTCTGAATGGCCTGAAATCGGACGACATCAAAGGGTGAGTGAATTGTGATGTGGTCGAGTAGACGGCACGTCAATCGGATGTGACGTATGCCCGCGGTGACCGGGAATGCCGTTCTGGTGTCACAAACGGCCAAAACGGGCGTCTAACGGTCAAACTCATAGCGGACGACATCGTATTGACCTGAAATCACAGGAAAAAAAATCCAATTATTATTTTCGATGTGCACGCATAGACGGAACTTCAATAAGACGTGCGGTCTGTGCGGTAGGGCTCATTATGCGTTCTTTAAGAGTTGCTTGCTCTTGATAAACGCACATGGGGGGGGTCCAAACTGGCTGAACGATGTCTGAATGGCCTGAAATCAGACGACATCAAAGGGTGAGTTAAGTTTGATGTGGTCGAGTAGACGGCACGTCAATCGGATGTGCCGTGTGCCCGCGGTGATGGGGAACGTTGTTCTGGTGTCAAAAACGGCCAAAACTAGCGTCTAACGGTCAAACTCTTAGCAGACGACATCGGATTGACCTGAAATCACATGAAAACAATACAATTATTATTCGTGAAGTGCACGCGCAGACGGAACATCAATCATATGTGCGGTCTGTGCGGTAGGGCTCATTATGCGTTCTTTAAGCATTGTGCGCGCTTGATAAACGCGCGTGGGGGGGTCCAAACTGGCCGAACGATGTCCGAATGGCCTAAAATCAGACGACATCAAAGGGTGAGTGAATTGTGATGTGTTCGAGTAGACGGAACGTCAATCAGATGTGTCGTGTGCCCGCGGTGACTGGGAACGCCGTTCTGGTGTCAAAAACGGCCAAAACTGGCGTCTAACGGTCAAACGCATAGCGGACGACATCAGATTGACCTGAAATCACAGGACAACAATCCAATTATTATTCGCGACGTGCACGCATAGACGGAAAGTCAATCGGACATGCGGTCTGCATGGTAGGGCTCATTATGCATTCTTTAAGAGTTGTGCGCTCTTGATAAACACGCGTGGGGGGTCCAAACTGGCCGAACGATGTCCGAATGGCCTGAAATCGGACAACATCAAAGGGTGAGTTAATTTTGATGTGGTCGATCAGATGGCACGTCAATCAGACTTTTCGTGTGCCTGTGGTGACCAGGAACGCCGTTCTGGTGTTATAAACGGCCAAAACTGGCGTCTAACGGTCAAACTCTTAGCGGACGACATCGGATTGACCTGAAATCACTGGAAAACAATCCAATTATAACTATAGAATTAATGATTTTAAATTTTTAAAACGGTAATCAAATTTATGAATATTTTTTTGAAAATCAAATACTTTAGATCTGTTATAGTAAATTTGAAGTTAAATATTTGTTTTCTAGGTTTTATTCAGTACTAAGTTTGTTATTAAATTTTGTTATGCAGTTATATGTGATGATGGATGCGGAGCTTGGAAGATGACCACCGGGATTTATTTTGTATATTAATGAATAATTGAATTTTTTTAAAAAAAAATTAAAATTTAATAGCGGCCTCCATATGGCGGGCGCTATAGGTTTTTAAGGAGACCTATAGCGGCCTCCATTTGGAAGCCGCTATATGTCCGGGCTATAGCGGCAGCCAATTGGCAGCCCCTAAAGCCCATCTCGGCTTGCCTACAGCGTCCGCCAAATGGCGGTTGCTGATAGTAACAGCGACGGGGCAAAAGCGGCCGCTATAGGCCTTTAGCGATGGCTTTTGGTGGCCGCTAAAGGTCATTCTTGTACTAGTGAGAGTTAAGATAAATGGAAGAATGGGGTCCTCAAAGACCTATCTATGTTGTTTTTTATGTTTGAAATTGTAATTTAATGTTAATGTATGTAATCTATTTTTCAAGAATGGTAAACTGATCGGTCCTTCAGGACTTGATTCTTTGTAATCATGCCAATGTATTTAAATAATGCACCGGCTCTGGGTAACTGGGGTCGGGGCATTACAGTTGGTATCAGAGGAAGTTTATCAATAACCATGGAAACTGGATTTAGATAAACTCTAATTAGAGAACATTACAATAAGATATAATTTGAAGATTACTATAAATGAACTTCCTATAATTTTGGAAACATAAATATTTTTTGAGTTTTACAAGAAAATATATCCCCGTCTGGATAGGAGAAGGTAGAGGCGGCTCTGGCAGAGATGTACCTAGGGGTAAAACCTAAAAACACCGCTTTGAGCTAGACTCAAATGGGAACTGGTGCACGAAAATGGGCCTTGCTGCACTCTTAGTTACAACACTCCCAAGGGATATGCTTAGGATAATTCTCATTTTCATTACAAACCACTATGAAGGGTTTATGAGTATATACCTCCTTAAAGAAAACATTTTTGTGATTATGGATTATATCCATAAACTTTTCAATTTACGTTAGGTATTTTACATGTTTGGAATTATGAATTGTGATTCATAAACTGACCTAGTGTATGCCATTTTATAGAAATAACTCCCAAAGAAGGAATGTGAACTCTAGCAATATGTATGATCCAAAGAGTAAGAAGGATCATATCTTTCACAGTATTAAGACAACATTTAGATGGTAAATAATCTCCCATGTATTCTCAACATATGAAGAAATAGTATCATGTGTTAATAAGATAATTAAATAATTCTCTGAGTCCTATGGCTTTGAAGGGATGCAAGAGAAGAAAAGGATAAAAGAGAGAAATATGGATAAAGGGAAGAGGGAAAAGAATTATTTTCCCATATGTGATAACTGTGGAAAGAATCATCATGGTAAATACTTGAAGGGAATGGGAGTTTGTTATATGTGTGGATAAAAAGGACACCAAGTACATGATTTCAAGGGTAAGAAAAAAATTTCAAATGTACAATGCTTCATCTGCAAGGTGTTGGTACACTACGTGAATCAATGTCTCAGTCATCAGATTATACCTTAAATGATGCTATTGGATAATAATCAAGTTATGATACTGCGTCAGGTGAAGAGGAATGACTACTGTTCTTATGTTGTTAATATAGAATTATTTCATTTTATTTTTGTATCAATAATATACTAGTTATATGAATTATGGAGATAAATAAAGATTTTACTACAATAATATTTTATTGTAGATTTGAGATTATATGGTTCTAATAAAAGTGAATTAATAGTAAGCTAAACTTTTTATAAAATACATAGTTTAAGGAAAGGTAATCCTTAATATGGTCCTGATAATAAGGTAGTGACTTTGGAATAAGAGACGGTTGATTTGGAAAAATTATATTGGATAATCTTGACTTCCTTGAAACTGATTAATGATTTATATATTCCATCATTGTTGGAGTTTACAACATTTTTGGATAGAAGGATTATATCTAATATTCTCTAAGGAATAAGGGAGCATGAATGTAATCAATAAGGTTTTATGGAAATTCAGGATGTTGCGGTGTTTTAAAAGAATACGTGATGAAGGCGTTCACATGTTATTACATGGAAAAAAGGATCTTCATTGTGTTTAACTTCCTTATAAATTTTGGATTGTGAGTCTAGATAGAAGTATTTTTGGATAAGTCTAAAGGTTGGAATGGATTAAGTTTGTAATTGGATATTATTGTAATGATTGTTTTTGGATTTTTATAAAAAGGACAACTGGCAGACCGTGTGATAATCTGTCGTGTCGGACAAAGCTACAGGAATTAAACCCAAAACCATAGTGTGATTGGGATTTATCGCCTACCACTGGACTACATGAAGTCCCTCTATTGTATAATCTAGTTTTTTTAAAGGTTTTGATCGGTGAATTATAAATTCATTATTTTTGGAACCCTATACAATTAGGATAAATAGAATATTTTTTTTTGAAATCTTTGGGAGTGAAAGATGAGTTTGTTGTAGGAATTAGTTGAAGGATGAAACTCTTCTTGTCAAGTATATATATATATAATTTTTTTACCTCTTAATCTATGGGTAAATTAATTCTTAAACTTTACGTAAGGGATCGTAAAACCAAAAATTTGTTATCCTATTACCTTATGTTTTGTTGAACCGATGGTATTTCAAATCATTGTAGATTGATGGATTTGAGGCCCTCAATTTTACACTTGTTTGTGATTGATGACCTCAATCACTCCCTATAAATAATTACATTTTTCCTCCAATTATGTTTCTCTAATTTCCACCAATGTTCTCCTAATAGAGATCATAATTTGGTGGTGACCCTTTCATTTCCCTTTTCCTCTTATTAATACTAAATTTTATTAACCCAAATTTTGATGTGGGTTTTCCCACAAAGGTATTTTCTATTTTCAACCTTTTATTTTCGAAGAACAATTTAAAATTTCAAGGATGCAATTTATTGAAGGAGGGAATAATGTAACACCCCAAGATTTCATAGTACGTTATTTCTTCAAAGTAATTCAATAACTTTCACTACACGCAACACCGAGTTCAAGTGCACCACAACTTACCAAACTACTCGTTCAAAAGAGGTTATGAATAGTATTAACTGAATTTTGAACTATATATAATCCTTATAATTTTAGAATCTATATTATTAGTTTCATAGACATAATGTAAGAACTAATTCATTTTTTCAGATAAAAGAAGTATTTTTCAAAAAATATACTTTTATCGCCGTTTAATGATGAACCCTTTTTAAATCCAATATTTGAAACTTTTATATATTAAATTTGATAAAATAAACTTATTCTTTAGAATCAGGACATAAGAATTTAGTTTCAATAAATTTATGGTGTTTTTATGATAACTTTCATATTTGGGTTAATAGTGAAGAATAATATATTTTAACTAAAAAAACTTTTTATATAAAAATAATTTATAGTGTTAAATTATACCTTTTAATGGTTTGGAAGTATAAATAGATTATATTCTTACCATTTAATCAAATTTTGGTCATTCTAAGTAATATCACTTTGAAATTGGACATAAACAAGTGTCAATCTTTTGATAGTTATTATTTCTTAAAAATACGACTTTTGGTTTTGACAACGGGAATTAATTTTAAATTAATAAATGGAACTTCTATGTTTTGAATTTGGTAAAATATACTTCATTATTAAATTCATAATTTCAAAATTATCTTAGGGTGAATTTTTGGTATTTGTTAGAAAACATTCAATTTTTGATGAATCGTGAAAAAACACTGAGTTATTGTTTAAAACTGACATTTTATCTAAATAATTATTTATTTTATTTAAATTTATTTTAGGTTAAAATAGATACATAATATCTATATAAGTTCAATTTAATTCATTGGAGTCATTTTATAATAAGTTTAGATATATAAAAAATTTATTGAAATTTTACCGTCTTTTACCCACCTCCTAGGAGCATTTGCATATTTGCATAAAACATAATTTTACCGCTTCTGTGAATTGAATTTAAAGAATCCGAGAGACACGGTTGGTATCATTAAGAAAAATGTGGTTCAATAAGATAAAAATAATTTTTGGTGAATAGTAGCTTTTTACTTTTATTTATCATGGTTAAAAGTAAATAGGGTAATTAAGGGTAAAAATGATATTATTCTTACCCTAACACATGTCATGATTCTAGTGGATAAGTTTAATTCGACCAAAAACAACCTTAGGAATAAAATATGATTCTTTAGATCCACTTGGATTAGATTAATACATTTTTTATTATTTATTTCAAAGAAGAGTTAAAAGAGTTTAAATCAAAATTTAATAACTAAAACATTTTTAATTTAGGGTTATACATAAGAGAAATTCGAATATAAATATTCATTAGAAAGATAAAATGATTTCCTACATAATGGTTTTTTATTTATAATTTTTATACATTAAATAATTAAATTTATTTATGACACAATGATGATGCAGTAATTACCGTATTAATGAAAGATTAAAATAATTGACATTATAAATATCCAAATAAATGTAATTTAAAACTTTTTATAAATTCCACTAATTTTATAGGTTATTATGACATTTTAGGGTTGGTTAGATCAAATGTTTTCGAATTAATCATGCTATTATGATTTTAACAAAAAAACAAATACCAAATTGTGTCAAAATTGACATAAAATAGTTTTAAAGAAAAATATTATATTATTTATTGATATAATAGTCCTAAAAATATAAGTATTGGCCAAAATACTTATATAATAATATACATGACATTAAGGAACCAATTGGGGTTTTATTGGCATTTTATAATATGTTTATTTACCATATAATTTAAAAATACAAAGACACATGGTAAATGTCAAACTATTTAACTAAGAGTTAAATCTAAACGTTAAGGTTAATATGGTGACCTAAACCAGTATAAGACATATTTTTTGAGTGGTTTTAGACCCATACCTATCTTATCATTTAAATAATTTATTTTGGAGCCATTAGAAACAGAAAATGAATTTTTTATAAAATAATATTTTTATTTTTTCCTAAGGTTCCCCCACCCCTCTTATAAAAGGGCACTTCCCCTTCTCTTAAATTCACACCTCCAAAGCCATTTTTCATGGCCAAACCCTTCCCAATTATCCTCCCAACTATCCTAACTTCATCCTAGAGGCCTTCCTTTGGTCATAAAGCCAACCAAAGTATCCCTTTTGATCAAATCAAAAGGAAGAACCCGAAGAAGAGGTAATGATTTCACCACCCTCTTTCAAGTTCTCTTATTCTTCCACTTACTCTTTCTTTGTTGTTTCCATTCTAAAATAATAAATCCAGTATATTATATATAATTTGATGTTATTATAAATATGGCACAACTATATTTATTATTCTATCCATCTTATCAATGATAATGTCACCATGCGTGTGTACGTACGGCTTACCGTCTCCACGTCGTGGTGTAATTTGTTATTCAACACTATGTTATTTTAAGGGATATAATGATGAGTAATATGTTTATAAATAATGAAAATAACATTATAATGTCTCTTTGAAATTAATATACCATCTAATTCCACACCTTTAAGGAATTGATATTGTCGCTCGTGCGTACGTACGGATTACTGTCTCCACGACGTGATGAGATTCATTTCCACGTTCACCATTCATCAATGATTATAAAATATATATTACAAATTAGTATGTAATATATGACATAATAATTCTAATATGGATATATATATTTATATATATATATGTGTGTGTGTGTGTGTGTGTGTACTTACATATATCTTACTCACTTAGTTTTGTTCAATATGATATGAAAACGAAAACAGCGTTTATGCATACGTACGGACTACCATCTCCATAAACGTTGTTTTCCATTTCATATTTATGTCTTATACATATTTATATTCTAAATATATATGATATATAAATCACGTTTTATATTATGGAATTATTTAAATCTTGATCTATGTGATACAATCAAGAGTAACAAGTTAAAACACATACGATAAAGAAAGCGATTATTACCTGAAATGTTAATTTAACATGGAAATTATTATTAAATGGGTAGTATAATGTCATAAATGAATCATGTGTGATATAATAAATATTAATATGGTTCTGTTATAATTTAATAACATACTAGGATCATCATGCAGGAGGTTAAACGTTCCCTCGACTAAAGTAAAGTGCAACGTATGGGTTAATTCCTCAATCTCATTATTATCCAAGATTGTTTATGTGTAAGTATTTACTGGGAACTTTTTATCATCCATTTCCATTTTTCATAAAAACTATTTCAAAATGAATATTTTATGGATTTTTAAAAGATACTCTTTATCAAGATCATAATTTTTAATGTTTTAAAGATTTATCTTTCTAAATCTTTTTAATTAATGTCCATGTTTTCAAAATGATTTTAAGGATTTATTTATATGGACATGAATGTTTTGAAATGACAATTATTTTCAAAAGTTTCAATGAGGTATGGGACACTTTGATTCAAAAATCTTTTTTAAATTACTTCCTTTATAAATGTGTTACTTTTAAATGATTTTACAAAATGAATATTTCTCGCAAAAAGTATTACTCATCATTTTAAACTATGGCAGTATCCTTTAGTAGATATTATTTTTGATTGAGGTTGATTTATTATAATACAATATTCCAAGTTGTATTGAATGAGTTATGATATGTTTGACTAAGTATGTACAATTTTTATACTATTAATTGTTTATGGATAATGTATTGACATTTCGTATGCTAGTTTCAATAAGAATGTTTATGTTATGTTTCATAGTTTTCATATGAGGAATGCAGTGGACTTAGTAAGTGATGGGTGGAGCCCTCTATAACTACTCGATGCATCGGTAGGTCTCATGAGACAAACTAGTGTCTTGGCAAAAGGCCTTGACAAAAATTTTATATGTAGTCTTGGCACAAGGCCTTGAGTATGTTGTAATGATGTCCGACGTTAGGCATTCCCCTATTATGAAATTAGTTATTACATGTGATTATTCAACTAATAGAATATCCATGTGAATATTTATATGGTAATGTTTGATTTATTTTTTCCATATTATGTTCAAGTTTATGTTTAAAAAGGTTGTTGTTTTTATCACACATCTTGCCTAAAAAGTTTATAGATTCTGCTAAATTATTTACCCTTACTGGGTATCTAAGCTCACCCCTTTCTTATGTTTTATTTTCCTAAGATTCCAAGAAGTGTATTATGATTGATATGAAGGGTTAAGCTAAAGGGAATAATGGCGTACTGAAAGAACTATCTATGTTGTGTTTTATGTTTGAAATTTTAATGTAAAGTTAATATATGTAATCTATTTTCCAAGACTACTAAATTTATCGGTCTTTTAGGACTTGATTCCTTGTAATCATGCCAATGTATTGAAATAATGCACCGGCTCTGGGTAATTGGGGTTGGGGCATTACAGATTTCCTTCATTCCTTCAATTTTTAGCATAACTATTTTCCCGATGATGGAAATAAACTTTCTGATGCTCCTAGATGGATGACTTAGACAAAATCTATTTAGGAATTTAGTGATGAATAATGATTAATTGATCTTTATTTCAAGATACATCTATAGTTTTAGGAGTGTTATGCATGGCCATTTCTAACATCCTTGGATATATCATCAACACTTCTTAATAGAGTGAATAGGAGGTGTTTTCGTGATCCTTAATTCTTGGTACTGAGGGAGTTTATTTTAGGTACATACCCACCATCAGTTTTATAGGTCAATAGAGATGACATCCATCTTATACATGGATATATTTAGGTCTCTACCGACATGTGATAGGATCTTCTATAAGAAACTCATGCATCTCAATGGAAAGTGAACTCTGGATTCTCTGATATGTATCATGATATTCCCCACAATTATTCATAGGATGAAATGTTGTATTGCAGGTTTTATCAATAGGTGTGCCACAAGTCAATTGTTTAAGGAGGAACACTATATGAACTTTTTCTTCTTAGAAACCTCATCTATCATGAAATTGAAAGGTGTCAAAGTCTTGCTGTATTTTTTAACTAGTTTATGGATTTCACCTCTAGGAAGTGATATAGTTTGGTTATTTATTAATGGTGGACAAAGTTGTTCCACTTACTTCCTATTATGGAGACATTATTAGTGGATGATCATGGATGATTAAATTTCTGTGATATTTTATGCCTTCACAGGGTCCCTCTTACAAATTTTCTAGATATGGATTCTCATTTCACATTGATGTTCAAGGAAGGGTTATAAAAATAATGTTGTATATAGGTTTTTATGAGCACATTGTTTCACCCTCATACCGATGTCCAGTTATAATGGACTAAACAGGTCTTGGAGGAAATATTTTGATAATGTTTCATTGATTTTAAGTGTTCTTGGGCATGAAAAATATCTCACATTTAGTAGTCCAACCATTACAAATTTTAGGTAAAAATTAATATGGCTATATATGTGGCCTTATATGGTAGGTCATGTTTTTCACCTCTATTCTAGATATAGGAATGGGAGACAATTCTAATAGGTCCTTATCTCATATAGGACAATTTGGTGTATGGGAATTTTATTAGAAAGTGGATTTCCTCTGTATTATCTAGAAAGAATTCATATGTTGTTCTACGTTAATGACCATTGTATTTTGATTTTAGGGATCGTGTTTCCATGTGAGAATCACCCGATCATGGGAGTATTAATATTAGGATACAAGGAAAAAAATTAACCTCATTTATTAGGGCCTTTTAAGATCTTTTAGATAGTTTTATCAGTATCCTATCATTTGTTTTTATCTCAGGGGTACCATTCCTTGCATGATGTCTTCCATGTTTCACATCTTCACTAGTATCTTTTCATATCATGTCACAATTTTGATCATGAGTATGTTAAATTGGATTTTGATGCTTCTTTTTTGGAGTATCCCATTTTCATCATTGATTGGAGAATGAAGGAACATTGTTGTTGGTATGTCCTTTTAGTATAGGTGTTATGGTAGTACATCCATATAGAGGATGATACATCAGAGTTCAAATCCAACGTACATGCTTAGTGGATGGAGTTATGCTCAGAAAAAGTTTTACCACCCATTGATGTGAAACTAGAGGATGATTTTCTTTAAGGGAAAAGATTATAAAAACCTGTTTTTTCTTCAATATATAAAACCGTTCATTTTCCTTTTAATTCCTTTGTATTATCCTTATATAAATTCCTAATGATTTTATGGAGGAAATGTGGGTGTTTATACCTTGTTCATAGATTGAACCCTTGACTTTTTTATGAAACATTTGGGCCGAGTAGTTATTATATATCATGTTTCCTAGTCTGTATGGTTTGAAAACCCGTATAGGGTGTTGTAGGGATCCACATAGGGGAGCACAAAATCTATGAATGGTTTGTTAAACTATCTTCTGCAGCATGAGTGGGGTATATTCCATAGGTAAAGGTAGAGGAATAGGTAGACAATATTTAGGAAAACCATGCTCCCCAATAGTATTATCTAGTGTCCCAGGACCATAGCTGGTGCATGTTTAGTACAAAGTTTGGAAAACTATGTGACCAAATTGTGAGCCAATATAAAATTGGGTGATATGACCTTTTTCCCTTCTTACTTTTAATTACCCCACCTGAATTTTTGTTTGTTCCTAAAATGGATAGTATCCATCACATTCTCTCATTTGAGATCTCTCTCATGCATATCATAAAAGTTTGAGGATCTTATCCATTTGACATCTGATTGAGCCACCATTTGTCTCATTAGATCACTCTCTATAAGATTTCAAATCTACTTCCTTCACTTCAGGGTTTATTTCCCCATTATTTGCATTATTTTGGGGTGATATCTTTTGCTTTATTTTCTGGTTGTTCATCTATTCATCCATTTTTGTCAGATCTATTCCATAACAATGGATGATAATTGATGAAGTATCTTATATAGTCTTATTTTAGGTGGTCTATATATTTTCCCTCAATTTATGATCGTTTATAAATTCACCTCATTGTGTACACATTTATTTTACCAGGATTTGATTCTAAAATATAATTTTCACTATTTTAAATTGTATAGGTTTTATTCTAAATCACTAATGAGACCTCTTATCAATAATAGAGGTGGATACCTCATGGTTAACCACCCCAATATGGGTTCATTCTTTATTATTTATTTTGTGACCCATATTGTGATTACATGAGACACGGTTCAGGTGATCCTTACTTGAACATTGAGAAGGTATGTGTTTTAACATGATAAATTAATCTTTAATACATTAACAGAAATGTATACAATTATAAATACCACTTTCCTCATTTCCATTATATGTAATTTGTTAATTAATTTCATTCCATCCTAGAAATTTTTATATATGATGAAAAGTAATCAAATGAACCTAATATATGGAAATTTGAATGAGTTTTACATGGACTATGATGAATTATTATTAAATAAATAAATGAGTATACAATCCCTATTACATATATACCACTTAATCATTATAAGAATGTTCATACTTGAGCCATCCTTGGATTCCCGATGGAATACCTTAATCACTCATAAAATTCCATTCCGATTCATTGAGTTAATTGGCATAAGAGTTACCCACCTTTGAACAAGGTCTTTCTATATTAGAGGATTCCTAGCATGACTCCATGGGATCCCCTCACATTCTCTCTAAAAATTTAAATTACTTGGGTACACTGCATAGATTCAGCTAAACATCTACGGACATGTGAATCCTTGGATCATTCTCTTCAGGTCCATTCATTCTTCACCTGATTTTTATAGTGGAAGTTCTTTAAAGTCATGGTAAGAAGCTCTTACAGTGGAATACCTTGGTGTTACATCTTAGATTACACCTATTCCATTATACTCGGCTTCTTGGTTGTATAGAGTGAGATTGAACGGCCTTCAAAGGTTATCGAATCCTTAGTTTCACCTTGAATCATCTGATATTATCATTATATTTTAAAATATGGATGAAACCATTATATTATATTCTAATAATAAAATGAATCATAATTAATTAAATGAATTCATGTTTAGAGACACCCACTAATGCGTATGTATGATTTTGTTGTTTACATATTCACCTATTTAAATTTGATATATCTTCACATTATTTCAACATATGTACACAAACTGGATTTTTATACCTATCATTGGTGGTGGATTATAGATATTTATCTCATACCCTCTCCAAGAATCCCTTAGTTCTTGGGAAATGTATATGATCAATGGTTTGAAAAAAGTTAAGAAACCCACTTTGCCCACCTAACTTCTTGTTATAGGATGAGAGATTGATATCATATGATTGTGCTAGTGCTCAGGATGATTAGATTGTTTTTTCTATTTTTTATTATTATTTATATCATGTATTGTATTACATTCCTACATCCATGTATGCATGCTTCCACTTTATATAGATACATCCCAAGACCTTTTTTATGTGATATAGTTAAAATATTTTAATTTTTATGATTTTTTCCACTACCTTATACATTATTATTATGTTTATAATGTTTATTCATATATTCCACCACTATGATCCACTATGATCAGAGGTCATAGTATCCCAAAGGACACACCCTAGTACCTCCCTACTTGTTGGACACTTATGGAATATGGGGAGGTGTTCTTAAGGCCATGTGAACAGCTAGTATCAGTTAATTGGGAATAAACTTGGCCAGTGATGCCACACTAATGGTTCTTGGTAATATGGAAAGAGTAACTCAATGATAATTTCACAAGATTCATGTTGTTTTATGAGAGAGAACCAAGGTGGGTTGTGTTTAGTCTATTTAACCAGACTATAGTGTTTTAGTTGTAGCACCCTCCATGTCTTTCAGAGAAGGTGGACTTGATGAAGATATGTTTTGAATTGACTCCAATAATATCATTTGGGATCAATTAGATATCCCTCCTAAAAAGGAAGTTATTCTTATAGCTTATACATTATGAAGATCAATTAAGTGATGGTGGGATATCTAGGCTTAGGACGAGTAGTTGGTGGGAATGGCATGGAAGGACTTTTGTTGTAATTTCCTATAGAATATATACCTATTGGTCATGATGAAGAGGAAATATTAAGATTTTATGCATTTGATTTAGGGGATTTTGATGCTGATATATTATGTTATCTTCTATATTTAATTATAGTCTTTTTTATGTTGATAGGAGATGAGGAAGTTGTGGCCTTTAATTTTTAAGATGGAATTATATATGTGATAAAGTCTCAGGAAAATATATTTTCTTTGAAGTGGTTAGTTGAGGTTGTGGATCTGGATCTCATTTATAAGGGGAACTAGGAGAAATATTCTAGTGGTAGGAAAACTATTTCACTTATGAAATATATTATTATAGCTTCTGATATTATGAATCATAATTATGAGAACCTCCACCATGAGGTAGTGGATTGAGTGTCTAGGAGAAATGTTATTCCTCTCATGGATGTATCTTTTTCATCTACTATAAGTGTTTTAAAACATGTCAGGTGACAGGTCAGTTCCATTGACCATTTGGGGTGTGTTAATATTTGAGTGGGATGGTTCATATAGAAATGTTCTATAGGAACTCTCAGTGTGTGTGATGTGATGGAGGATTTAGTTCTATATAGAGCACTGGTATGTCAACAACTACACAACATTATTCCTTAAGTTGGAGTTCCACCGGCCATACTTATCGGGGCGGTGGGTGTGGTTCTTTGGGAAAAAAGTGTCTATATCAGTAGTGTAGTATTTCTCTAGGGACTCAAATAGGAATGTAGGCTAGATGGATAAGATAATGTCATGTAGTTAAACCTCATAGAGTTGTGTAAATTCAAGATCCTCAACTATTAGAGGTACAATTCTTATACCTTACATGATAACTTGTGACTTATTTGAAAGAAGATACTCACATTCAATTACTTAAAATCAGTTCAGAAATTTTTTTGGTCTATTTTTGGAATATATGTGTGGGATTTTTTTATTGACTCACCATTAAGAGTATGAGCGTGTGGTATTTGAAAATTCAAGGATTTCTCCCTCAATTGTTTTGGCCACCATATCCTTTAGGTCTTATAGATTCATGAGGTGGAAGGTTTTTACCTAATAATTGGAATAGAATAGTTGGTTATATATCAAGAACAAATTTATTGTTACCATAGGGGTGAGTTTCACATCTCTTTAGGGAAACACCAATTTTCACTATGGAGAATCGGAAATCTTGGTTGGCCACATAAGACTAGTTCCTTAACAATTGGGAGAACTCCTAGCCCAAGGTGTTAGTATCTTATTTGATGATGTGGGAGTGGAGGGTGATTTTCTTAATCTTATAGTGGATCAGTTATTGGATGTGTTTTTAATTTATTCTCAAGGTTTCTACCAAAGATAGATTTTTAGTTCATAATTGAGTTGATTCTTGGAGATGAACCAGTTTTTATTCCACCATATTGAATGGAACCAATATATCATCTAGAACCCAAGACTCTATTAGATGAAATAGAGGATTTGGGATTTATCATTATAAGGATGTCAACTTTGGGATCTATGATTATGTTTACCATGAAGAATTATGGGATGCTCTATTTTTTTATTACCAAAAGTTGAATCAGATTTAGGTTAAGAAATGGTATTAGATTCCATGTATTGGTGAACTCTTTGACTAGATGAGGGGTGAATGCGTGTTCTCGAATATTGATTTTATATTTGTTTATCATGATCAGGAGTGAGAAATTCTCATTTACATAATTCCTCTTTTAGAAACATGTATCGATTGTATGAGTTTTTTGTGATGAATTCTAGAATGATAAACACACCCTATATTTTTATTTCTTTGATGGATTGAATAAATTTTTTGTACCTTTATCAGTTCCTAGTTATTTTTTATGAATTCTTGGTGTACTAAATGACTCGTGATTATCATCAGACACATCTTATCATAGTCTTGAGTAAACTAAAATATTATCAAGTATACACCAAACTATCTATGTGTCAATTATAGATTGAAATTTTGCATTTATTTGGTCACAATCTCTTAGAGCAATTTTTTTAATGGATATAAATAATTTTTAGGAAATTCATTCATGGGAGAAGCTAGTGAATATTTTTTATATTCAAATCTTTTTGGTTCAAGTGTTTTACTACTGATGAATCGTTAAATAATTTTCGTACATGGAAGTTCCACTCTCTATCCTAACCAATAAGGGTATAAGGTTTGACTAGTCAGAATAATTTTATAATCTTATCAATATATGAAAAACATTTTACCACTTCACAAATCGTGATCATACCCAAAAAAAATTTTGCATTATACACTGTATTATAATATATATGTGATTGAACATGCAGTAGTGTTGATGAAAGGAGATTGAATTTTGAAAAATGGATCATGAGTGTTGGGTCCATATGAACAGAATTATACTACACATGATATCAAATTAGAATGAGTGTTTTATGATTTTAAATGTTGGTGACATTATCTCTTGGGTGAAATGTTTTCATTTATACCGATAAAAAGATCCTTAAGTTCAATTTATTGTAGTGTAATTTAAATTTTAAACAGTAAATATGGGTTGAATATTCAAATTCTTTTGAATTTTAATGAGTTTATACACCAAGAAAGGGGAATAGTTTTGCAGATGAATTTAGAATAAATATATAGACTTAGGAAGTTACGAAGTCTAGTTCTGCATGGAGGATTGTGGATTTGTTCATTGAGATTCATATAGGTGTTTAGGAGGACCATGAGTTGATGAATCTCATGTTCTTATCAGTTAATACCCATCTACTAGATCAGGTAATGGGTATATGGTATGAGGATTCGGAATGTATGGTATTGAGATATAGTTTTGATGATGGGGTGTCAACATCCAATTAAACTATTTATGGATATTAAATTATTCAAATTCATGGAAGTGTTTCATCCCTACTTGTATAAAAGAAGAGTTGATGTTAGATTTTCACGCCATGAAGTGGGAGGTTCACTTTGTATTGAACAATATATACTGGTATCTTCGTAGATAGAATTGGTGGTTAGGAAAGAAGAAAGATATTTTTGGTTTCATGACATGATGTTACAACTATTTGCAGGTGAAGGCCAATCATCAATGACCTACTAGTCTATTACATCCATTTCCTACTATGAAATGGAATTTTGATCATGATATTTTGTATTTTTTGGTTGGACATAAAAGGATTCCTCATATGATCATGCGCTATGGGTGATTGTGGACTAGATAATGAAACTAAAGAATTTATTACCGATTTGAGAGACTTTCGCCATTGACCATTTGGGTTAATTGTACGTACTAGAGATAGAATTTCTCTATGGGCTACCATAGACTACAGACTCTGACCATGATCTTAATTTTAATTCATTACTCAAAAAAGGGTTTTAGAAGAAGCATTGTTCCTAGGTTCATCAGAGTATGGATTTTCACCCATAGATATATAGGGATTGGAACACGCTATTCTAGTTCTATAAGACATGTTGAGGCCATATTTCCTAGTCATTGGCAGATATTAGGGAGGAAAACCTATAAATTATTGATTTTTACTCTAAAAATATTTATCAGGTGACTATTTAGATGGTACCATATGAGGTTCTCAATGGTAGGACATGTAGATCACTGTTGTGTTGGATGAAAGTAGGTTAGTCATAGTTTTTGGTACTAAGCATCATGCAAGAGACATCAGAGAAGATTCAATTGATTTGGAAGATTATCGATGCAGATCATTGTATAAAAAATTCATCCATTGATCTATGTTGATAATATGTTGGGGTTTCAGGTGGTGAAATCATGTTTATTTAGGTGTGTCCAAGGTTAGTTCACTGTTAGATTTGAAAATAGGGTATGTTGGCGTCCATATATGTGGGGTCATTTTAGATGGTAGAGAGGATCAGACTTAAAGAGTAATGATTAGATCTCCAATAATTTTATTTTTTTATTCATGTTGGTTTCAATGTGTCATAGATTAGATTGTCGCACCCTCTCCCTTATCAAGTGATATATATTAATTATGTTAGGATTCAGGTTGATTCCCCCTTTAAGAGGAATTTCGTTTGTGTTGAGGGTCACTTTGAGAATGTATTGTAGGGTAAGACCATGCCATTGGTCTAAGATATATAGAATCATTATAAAGTTTTGGAGGAAACATGATAATGGGAATTGAATATTGGGTCCCAGTGGCCTGATCTTTTTACTATGGAGGAATAGGGATTTTTTTGAGTATACCTCTAGGATGATTTGTTTTAAGGTGGGTACATTGTAAGATCCTGACATTCATATGATTTATTTATCATATAAATTCTAGTGGTTTTCCATTTTAAATCATTAATAAAATTATTCCCATGAATTTGAAGGTATTTAGAGGATTCCTAAGATTTTATGATTAAAATGGAAGAAAATAGATTATCTAGGGAATAATGCACAGTTTGTGCATAGTTAGATATTACTATTAACCAGGGCCTAGAAAACTATGTGGGTTCATAGTCACTGCATGGTTTTTAAAACTATGTGGGTTAACCATCTAAACTGTCTCGACTATCCCTATCTTGAAAATAAGAGTATACATGGTTACAAAATAGTTAGTTCAACCATGTTTCCAAACCATGTGCCTCATTAAATTTTTGGAATCTCCCATTTTCCCCTTGGGATTAAATGTTTCTTACCCAATTTCCACCTCAATTGAACCTCTAGTTTCATGCATTCCAAATCCTTCCTATCAATCTTCCCCCAAGGATCAATCTCCTTCGACTCTTGGTAATTTGATGAACCTTAAGTTATGAATATAAGTTCTAGGTGAGTCTATCACACCTTTTGCTTCTATCTTATAAAATAATTATGGTGTCTTTTTTTCATCTGAATCCTGTAATCCCTTTTTTATATTAGTTTCTATGTCAGGTAAATGATGGTTTCTTGAGTTCTAATCGTGGCATAAGGTTAAGAGTGTGGTTTTCAAGGAACATTAGAAAATATTTCTATAAGTTAAATCCCATAGTATTTATGTTTATTCACATATATGTAGTTTCTCTATGGCACAACCAAGTTGTGAAATTAATTTCATGATAAATAAAAGATAATTAAGACTTTAGTAGAAGTCTAAAATTTTATAGGGAGCCAGTTGGGTCTGTTTAGGATTAAGATTCCATAATTATGGGAAACCATGGGCTGTTACACTCACTTTAAAGTAATTGAATTCATTGTGAAATGTGTAAATTAAGGGTTTTATGGGGTTAAACCATTCATATGTGTGTATGGTATGTTTATGTGGTTTGAGATTTGTTTTTATTAAAATGGAGATGATAAATGGGATATGTGAGGATTAAGGGAAATGTTAAAAATTATTAATGGGGTATGCCTATATTGAGAAATGATTTAATTTTTAAAAAAAATTATTGTTATGAATAACTGTTAAAATGGACTATTTACAAAATGATGCTAAAATATTGAATAATAAAAATAGAGATGAGTGAGGAAAGTTTACCCGTGTTTTTGAATATGATAAATAATGAAAGGTAAATGGATATAAAATGGATATGGTTGTATGTCATGGGGGTCCACCCCAAGGTATAAATTTTCTTCATGGTGGTCTATATTGAGAATTCGGGTTGGGAATGGAATTCCTCCCCATGATAATGGTGTTGTTCATGGAATTCCAAATCATGGAAATGATGTTGGTCATGGAAGTCGACATCAGTAGCAGTTGATGGTCATGGTGGTCCCCACCATAGTTTGGGTACCTAGAATGATTCTCTAAGGTACAAATAATTATATAGTAAAACAAATTCCCTTGTGATATAATGTGGTTAACCCTTCATCATATTATTGTAGAACCTAAGATCCCTTAGGGCTAAGTGTAATCTTCTTAAAGATGAAACCTAGATTTTTTTACTTCTTTTTAGTTGTTTATTTATACATAGGAATACATAATTCTTATGTAGGATATTATTATTGACACCATTTTTGGTTGCCTACTGAGTTGTAACCACACCCTCCTCGAGTCATCATTGGGTGCTTGAGTATATTTTAGAGTTACAAGTAAGGATAAGAAAGTAGACACTATGATAGATAGATGATTCGGGAATTAGGGATGGAGCATGGGTGGGGGGATAGAGAATATTTCAGTGCCAATTTCTTGGGATTTTCTTTTATTATGTCATATTTTGGTTTTTATTTTAATACACGAAAATGTCATGAAATACCATGTTTATTTTAATTGGTTTTGTAATTATACCCTATTTTTAGATCTTTTATATGATCAATTATTTTTTTTGTCATTTATTATCATTGAATTCTATATTTTTTACCTTCATTTATGTTGTTTGATTAATTTTTTATGGAGGTTACAGTCACTAAATATAAATTACTCGACCCGCTTTTCTAGTTGGAAACCACCGGCATATGGGAAAGTGTGTCTGAGGTTATTTAACGAACTAGATTGGGGAACCTGTTATAGCAGAACCTAGGTCAAGACATTAAAAATTTGTAGCAAAGGGTGTATCTTATGTTACTCAATATTTTTGGAATTTAGATAGGAGCCTAGGTTATATTGAAAATTGTTAATTAGTGAATGTATAGTATTGTATTACCCCTGTAAAGGGGGATGCGGTAGTTTTCCATCGTAGTATAAGGTTTGTATATGCATGCATCATTTTAGGTACCGAGTGTTATATATGACATCAATCAAATTAATAAGGAAAAGAAAAGAAGGGTTTTGTTGGGTTTTAGGAAATGAAAAATAATTTTCTATATCTATATAGATTTAGTGATCATTTTTACTAATAAATAATATAATTGGTTTTATCAGTGAGATTTTAAAGGAGATTATTACAGTGATGTGTAATGAAAAGTTGAATTTGACGATTTTTTACCCTTGTTATCCATTACCGATGATAGGTATAGTTGATGGTGGTAATTATGTATGGTTATAGTCATTGAGATATTGAATATATATTGGTATTATTATTACATGTTTTTAGACTTTTTTGGTGTAACTTGTGGAAATTGTATGTTCTGTTTTTTTCGATGTGTGTTTGGAATTATTTAGAGATGTCAAACTTTTGACATTAAAAATTTGATGGTAAAAGTAAATCACTGACAATGATCCTACAATAGTGGGATAAAAACCCAAGTTGTTTTTGTGTAATGGGGGAGATAAGTTTTGTGAGAACTCTTCTTGTTTCATGAAGTTTATAAAGAGGGGACTAGGGCCATCTATGTTGAGTATATTTGACCTGAATTCAGAGTTTTAGGTACATAACCCTCCAAATTTTCCTTCATAGTGCTTTCCTTATGATGTGATGTGATGGATTGAGTCCATTTATGTGATTCTAGACCATATATAGACCCTTCTAGAGAATATATCAATGTTGGAATCTTTCATGTTGCAAGGACTAGTGAAGCACTAGTGGGATATCTAGGATTGGGAGAATAAGTAGAAAGGAATGGAATGAAAGGAATTATAAAAGAATATCCTGAATAAATTTGACCCTATGATCCTATGGAAGAGGAAATCTGAAGATTTTTTGTCCATGACTCAAGGAAGTATGATGGTGACATATAATATTGGTTATTTATAATAATTTATATTTATTTTCCTAAAATTGATAGGATAAGAGGAAGAAGAAGCTAGTCATTTTTTAAAATAACATAGATGTGAGATCATTTCCTAGTTAAATATATTTCATCTAATGAGGTTTTATGAGGTAGTCAATCTAGCTCTCAATTATGAGGGGAACATAAAGGAGGATTCTAGTGGGGGGGAAGATATTTTCAGTTTGGAAATATATTGGTGAGTATTCTCAAAGTATAATTCATAATTATGATAACCTTCACTAGGGATGTAGCAGACATAGTATCCCTTGGAGAGGATATACCTATCATGGAGGTATTTCATCCATCTTCTAGAAGTGCAGAAATTTTTTTCATGTGTGTTGTTAGTTCCTTCGACTAGTATAGTGATTATATTATAGTAGGATGGGTCTTATAAATATTTTATATAGAATACACATCATGTGGGTAGTGATAGAGGATCTAGTCTGATATAGAAAACTAGTAGGGACTAGTTACTCCATTTCAGTCCAATAGTTGGAGTTTAACTAAATGTACTAGTAAGGGTTGTTAGCATAGTGCTTTGGGAAAAGAGATTCCATGTAAACATGGTCGTGTAACACCAGGTAATCAGGCAGGATAATAGGGTAGTGTTACATGCCAACTATATATATTTAAACCTTCTCCCTATGGAGAAAATATAGGACAATAAACTATCAAGTGTAAAATTCCTCTAGATTCCATGCTTTCATTTTATTTATTTGATATATGAGCCTCGCATTAATTTAAATGACATTGTTTTTTAAATGATTTTGTTATAGATAAGGAAGATATGTGTGGGTTAATGTTAATAAACTCACTATTAGGAGTATGAGTATGGGCGACACAATAATGCAAGGAGTTCTCCCTCATGTTTGGTGGGTAGCATCTCATTTGGGACTTGTACATGATTGAGATGACAAGTTTTGACCTAATAGCAGGAATTGAATTTTTTTTTAACTATCATAAACACATTGATTGTGACCATTAGATGGTAATTTTCATGTCTCTTGAGGGTGAAACCTATGTTCACCATGGGGAATGGGATATCTAGGTAGGATATAAGGGGCCAATTCCTCAGTAATAGGGTGTACCCACATCTCATGTTTTGAGTTTCTTATTTGATGATAATGTAGTGGAGAATGAAATTTTTCCACTAGTAGTGGATCAATTTCATGATTTATTTCATAAGTACTTCTCAAGGGTTCAGGTTAATAGAGAGGTTGAGTTCATGATTATGTGGATGCATGGAGTTGACCCAATTTATATCCACCATTTGGAGGTCCACCAAAATAAATTCTAGAACATAAGAATGAGTTATAATAGTTAGATAAAAAGGTATTTATCTTTTCGAGTATGTAAATTTGGGGATCCCTGGATTTATTTTCCAAGAAGGATAATGGGCCAATGTAGTTGCTTGTTCACTATAATAAGTTTAATTGGATGATGGTTAATAAATTGAATACTCTTCCATTTTTTAATGATATCTTTGACAAGCTGAGGGGTGATAATGTGTTATTTAAGATTTATTTGAGATCATGGTATCATCATTTGAGTTTCATACCTTCATATATAGCAAAGAATAATTTTATAATTACTTATACATTTTATTAGTTTATTTTGACGTCATTCATGCTGAAAAATATACCCACTATGTTTGTGGATTTTATGAACTGAGTTATCTAGCTATACCAAGATCATTTTTTATTTGTTTTTTAGATGAAATGTTGGTGTACTCCTAGACTCGTGATAATCATGACACACATCTTGGCATCATCTTGGATACACTGAGAGAGAATAAGTTATACATTATGTTATATAAGAGTCAATTTTGGATTTACAGGGTCCATTTTTTGGTCTAATCATTTCAATTGAAGGTTAATTAATATTCCTATTGAATTTTTAGGTAGTTTTTCCTCGGGGTAGCCTAATAATGTTATCCATATCTATTTCTTTTTTTCATCTAGAAGGTAACTAACAAAGTTTCATCTAATAATTTTCTTGTTTAGAAGAAAAAATCACAAACATGAATAATAAGGGAATATGTTTTGACTATTTAGAAGCCTGGTAAACTTCATTCTAAGATCGAAAGAATCATTTTACCATTGCACCACTCCGGCTCTTACCCGAACTGGGTAAAGAGGAAACTATGTATTATAAGGCATGTGGGATTGGACTTGGGGTAGTGTTGATGTAGGTAGATCGAAACATTGAATATGGATCGTGATAATTGATGAAACATAAATGGAATTATTCTATGCATGATCCCAATTTGGCAAATTTGGTTTTTGATTTCAATTTTTGGTATCATTATCTCTTTGGTTAAATGTTCTTTGTTTATACCAATCAAAATATCTTTAATTTTACCTTTTCCCAGTGTGATTTAAATCTTACATGGAAAATATGGGTTATGTATATGCAGTATTTTGGAATTTAACTAGTTTATACATCAAGAAAGGGTAAAATTTATTCAAATGTATTGAGAAGAAATATCAATACTATATTTGTTCTTGAGTCTAGTTCCAATTATAGGATGGTAGATTTGTTCACTGAGATGCAAATAGGTGTTCAGAATAAACATGATATAATAAAACTTATGTCATTATCAGTTGATCCCTCTCATCTAAATTAGGTAAATATGGGAGATTTTGAGGATAAAAAATATTTTTTTTAGAGATAGTTTTGAATGTAGCGAGCCACATTCCAATTGTTCTACTGATGAAGATGAAATTATTCATGATAATGGCTGGTTTTTTATACCTACTTATATGTGGGAATAGCTGATTTGTGAGTTCTATTCCACGAACTGGGTTGTAAAATATTGATTGGACAAGACATACTGATATCTTCATAGACAAAATTGGTGGATGGGAATGAAAACTTTGTCCAGTTTTTTCCCACGATGTTATACCTCTCAGCTGTTGAAGGCTAAGCATTAGTGACCCAGTGTCCAGTTACAACCATTTCCCATTTTGAAATTCATGTAGGATGACATTATAAAGGATTTTGTGGAATTAATCTAAGGAAAACATAGAATAATGACAAAATTTTGGTCCTTCTATATTATTTTATGAATGTAGTTCAGTTCATGCGGATTCGAGAGACATTCACCCTTGAAAAATTTAGTGAATTTTATGTTTAGGAGGTAGCATGTTTTCATGTAGTACCATGATCTATAGTTTTCGATATTGATATATATTTTAATTATTATTTGAAAAATTGTTGTAAACATTTATTTGTATATAAGTCCTTCTAAGTACATCTTTTCATGAAATGAAATAAGGGAAATCTGAATAAATTATTTATATACTAGAGGACATGTAGTGAAAATGTGTCATATACTTCTTCGGACTTTAGAGAAACCCTTAGTGCTTGGTGAGATTCATAATAACAATGATTACCAGTGAAATATTCTGATGGAACCATACAAGTTACTCTATATAAGCCATTTGGATCACTATTATATTGGATGGATGATGGTGAGTCTGTGTTTTTGGGACTGACCCTTATATAGGAGACATTTGAGAATATTAAATTGACTTATAAGTTCATGAATATATCCCGAAGTAGATATAAGTCCTAAAATAATAAGAATTAGTGAAATCATTAGTTTTTAGTGGGAAACTATGTGTTTTTTGAGTGTCTCTAAGGGTGGGTCACCTTCAGATTCAAAAAAGGTTAAGCTAGCACCCAAGTATGGGGGAAATTTGAGATCATAGAGAGGATCAAACTGGTTGCATACTAGTTTTATCTACCATAAAGATATACCAATATGGATAATTTTTCCAATTTTCACATATTTGGTAGTATCACCCCTAACATTATCATGTGATATATTTTGATTTTTGTATATTGAGGTTGATTCATATTTTTGGAGCATTCAGTTAGTGATGTGGATCGCAGTGAGAAAGTATTATTGGGTAATATTGTGTTGTTGTTATGAGTTATGTTGTAGCATGGTAATGTTCATGAGAAAAAATGGTAGAATGAAACAGATATATGGGCGTTTTGTCCTATTCATTTTACTATGTAGGGATTGATATTTTTGGGAGTTCATCTTGGGGATGACGTGCTCTATGGTGGGGGTTTTAAGATACTGATCATCTTATGAGGAATATATAATTTAAATTCTGA
This sequence comes from Viscum album, assembly GCA_963277665.1. NCBI lineage: Eukaryota > Viridiplantae > Streptophyta > Magnoliopsida > Santalales > Viscaceae > Viscum > Viscum album. The sequence continues at coordinate 1,189,110,570 of OY728122.1, forward strand.
TTAGGTTCTATTTTAAAAGAGAAAAAAATCTTCCCATTAATATGAGGGGATTTTGGGGTGTTTGGGGGGTTCTGGATGGGAAAAGATCGAAATAGGTCATTTGGTGTGCAGTGAAAGGTTTTTTCATGGTTAAAGATAACCATGCTCCCCATCATAGGAAACTATGTGGACAAACCCCCATAGAAAGGGGAAGGTGCATGACCACTGTATTGTTTTTTAAACCATGTAGTTGTCCCTACCCAACAATCTGTCTTTTCCATCTCTTGGGTAGAGGATGATTCACAGTTGGCACATAGTTTGTCCAACTATGATACCAAATTTTTTCACCTCATTAAATTAGGGGAATATTCCATTTTACCACCTCTAGAATAAATGTTTCCTATCAAATTTTTCCCATCATTTCCACCTTCATTTGTAAGGGGTATGATCCCTTCCTCTTACGCACCCCACAGGTTAATATCCTTTTATTTGTGGTTATTTGAATCATTTTTTGTCATGAATCAACGATCTTTGTGATCCTATCACTCCCCTTTCCCATATTTTCTAATGGAACCATATAGATTCTTTTATTGTCTTTATGAATCCTCTAGACAATTGTTTTTTCATAGAATAAATATCTTGGAATTGAAGGTTGATTGAGTTTTAATCAAGGGCTATCGTTAAGTGATTGGTTTACCAATAACATGATCTTGGTGGTCTATATGTTAAATCCCCAAATATTGATGTTTATTCACATGTATAAAGTTATTCTAATGTTCTTAATTATTGTGAATTAAATTTATTGATCAAAAAAAGTTAATTGAGACTTCAATATAAGTGTAGAAACATAAACAGACCCCATTGAGACCGTTCGAAATTCTTATAATAGACGTAGGTCTTCACATGTGGTGTGCCACTCCCTTGAAAGAATTGGAGTGATTTTTAATGTTGGAAAATTAATGGTTTTGTGGGGATAAACTATTCATATATCTGTATGGTATGACATTATGATCTAAGGGTTGATTGAAAAAATATAAAAATATTTATTGATAATTGTGAGGATTGAGGGAAAATGTGCTGAATGTTTAATGTTGTGTGTCTATGTTGATAAATGATTGAAATTTTGTGTAAAGTATGTGGTAGTGAATAAATATTAAAATGTACTAGATATGGAATATAACTAAGATAATGAAAATTAGAAATGATAATGAATGAAATTGGTAAACCCGTGTCATTGAATATGATAAATAATTAAATGAAAATAGTTATAAAATAGATATGGGAGTTGGTCTTGGTGGTCCACCAAGGTATTGATTTTGGTCATGATGGTCCACATCAGAAATTTAGGTTAGTCATAGAATTCCACCCAATGGTAATGTTGTTGGTTAAGGTGTTCCATAGCATGGAAATGATGTTGGTCAAGGTGGTCCAGATTGGGAATAGGAGCCTATCATGGAGTTAAACACCATAGTTGGGGTACCTGTAATGATTCAATAAGGTACAATGAATTATAAGCTATAATGAATAAACTTATGATACAGAGTGTTAACACTTCAAAGTATTATTGTGAATATTTGGTTCCCTTGGGTCTTATTGGAAACTACATAAAGATGAAACCGATCTTATTTTCCTTATTTGTCATTTTTTATTTATAATTATGCATTGAAAATTGATAGGATGGATTTTATTATACACTCCATTGGTAGTGTCCTACTAAGTTACACTCAAACCCTACCTAGATAGCCAATGGATAATCGAGCATATTTCTTTGTTGCAAGTCAGGATATGGGAAAAGGATTTTATGATAGATGGATGAGTTGATATTTGGGGATGGAGTGTGGATGAGGAGATCATGATGATGTCAGTATCCATTTTGGGTATTTTATTTCACTATTTATTATTTATTATTTTCTTGTGATAATTTACACTTTCAGGAAATTGCATGTCTATTGTAATTGGTTGTTAGCATGTACAAAATTATGGGATCTATTATAGGATACATGGTTGTTTTTGGTTACTGATTATCAATGAAATTGATATTTTTTAAATTCATTCCAGCCATTTTATTTCAATATTAATCAAGTTTTAGTTTCCATACACACTTCATTAGACCATTGATTCTAGTCATCTACATCCGGAAAACATTGTGGCATGCTTGAGGCTTTATGGTTACCCATCTTGGTGCACCAATCATATTGGAACATGGGATGGAATATTAGAAAGTTGTATAATAATGTTTCATTTATGTTTATTACTATTTTTTAAGGTATATAGCAATATAGGGTGGATCAGGACATGGTAATGAACTCATCAATGGGAGTCAATAACCCATGTATAGAGGGAAACCCCATGTTTCCCAGCATAGTATTGTTGTTCTTGATATTCATTGGTTACAGTTGAATGATATTCCACCATTGGATGTTACAAATTTTGTGTCGTGTTATTAATTCCAATGAGTTTATTTGTAGCCCAAAATGGAATGATGTTTGTATATGCATGAATCATTGTAGGGCCCGAAGGTCATATGTGACATTAATCATAATATAAACACACCGAAATACAGGATACAGTTGGGTTACTTAAAATGAAAAATTATTTCTTTTTTCCTTATGGTTTTAGTGAAATTTTTTCCTAATAATGAATGTAATTGATTTACCAATGAGGTGTTAAATGAAAATCATATAATAGTGTCTAATGTAAAGTGGAATTAAATGATTACTTCACACTTATTAGACATGGAACATGATATGGATGGTTGGGGGTAGTGATTATGTATAGTTGTGGATTTTGAGATATTTTATGTTATATAATATGGTTATGTTCTATTTTGACCCTTGTTTTTAACTTATAGAAACTATATTCTTTTTTATTGATATGTGAGTTTGGCATTGTAGATATATGAAACCATGATAAGGATTACTGGTGGGTAAATAATAGGAAATCACTAAGAATTCAACTATAATAGTTGAAAAGAACCAATGTTTTTCTTAAGTAATAGGTGAAGAGATGTTCCATGGATAGAGACCCGAGGTAGGATATGCTGAGTACCATTGACCATTCTAGATTTGTTTCATTATAACACCCACCAATGTTTTCTAGAGGGGTGGATCTAAGGAATCATAGTTATAGATTTCATCCATCTTTATAACTTTGGTTCAATTATATACACCTCTAGAGATGACAGTTAAGATGGAGGCCTACATATTATGAGGACTAGTGAAGAGAATTTGGTATATCTAGTATCAAGATGAGAAAATGATGAAAATTTCATGGAAAGACTTCTAAGATAATTTCCTAGATTAGATTTACCTTGTGACACTATGGTAGAGTAAATTTGAAGAGTATATGTATTTGACATAGGAACATATGATTGTGATTAATTATACTGGAAAATTCAGAGACTTATAGTGATTTTCTATGATGTGGAAATGAGATGAGGGAACTGTAACCAGTTATTTTCAAGATTCTCAAATATTTGACAAAGATAGTCATGTAAAAAAATTTCATTTGAATATGATTTTGGAGGTAGTGGATTAGGCACTTCTTTATAAGGGGAACCTGAAACAGGATTCTAATGGCAGTTAGACTATTTTAGTTGGGTAATCTTTTGGTAAGTCTTATGATATTAGGAATTTTCATTAGGGGATCCTCCACCATGGTGGTGATGGAAAATGTAACTTGGGGATAGGATCTACCTCTCAAGGAAGTAGTTTAATCATATATTATCAATGATGTAGAACTATTCATGTGTGTGTCCAATGCCTTTGACCACTAGTGGACTGATGAGATTATGTCTAGATGTGTCATATAAAAAGTTATTGCATAAAAATTCTAAATTCAGTAAGTGATCGAGGATCTAGGATTATACAGGGCACCAACATGGTATTGGGTACTCCATTTCAATCTGAAAGTTGGAGTTCCACCAGATTAGAAGCATAGTATAGCACCAAGGACATAAGAAGGAGCATAGAGCAGGGGATGGGCCAACTGCATGTAGTTCATCCAGCACCAAGTGGTGGAAAATCTTGAAAATCGACTTTTAATGCTACAATTATTATGTCTTCAATATTTTTAAATAATTATTTGAAACAAGAGACTCATATTATTTGATATCTTCTCAGTTCAAAAAAATTGTCTATTTTAATATTATATGTGTAGGGTCATGTCGGTCGACTCACTATAAAGAGTATGAGAACCTGGTATTTGGTAATGAAAGCAGTGAGCTCACAAGGTTAGGGGTGACATCTCCATTATGACTCTTATGTTATTGAGATGACTAGTTTAATACTGATATATATAATGTATTGGTTGGATAATTATAAAGAACATACAAATTAATATCATTATAGGGTGAGTTTCACATCTCCTAAGGAAGAAACCTATGTTCACTAAGGGAATAGGATATATAGGTAGGTCGTGTGAGCCAAGTTCCTCATAGACTGGGTGAACTCAAATCCCAATTAAAAAGTATCTTAATTGATGATGAGGTATTGGTTCATAATGTTTGTCCTTTATTAGTGTATTATTTTTAGGACACGATTCATGATGGCTTTTTTGGGTTACCACATATGATAGGGGTTGAGTTCATTATTTATTTTTGGTAAGAACCTATATTTTATCTCAAAAATGGGTCATTTTAAATTTGGTCTCATTATTTATTTTTCACCTAATATAGATTCCCTATGAGGTTAGAAAGTTTTAGAGGTGTCTGGAGCCTTTTTGTAGCTTGGACCCTCAGCTGGTGGATAAAAACATTGGGTCGTAATTTAATTGGAAACCATGAGACCAAGACTACACAGTTTATCATAATTGTGTAGGGATGGATATATGGGTGAATCATGGAACACATTTTTCCCTAAATGTGCTCTAAGGTCCACATGCCTATTCAAAATCTCTTCAGTTTTTAAGAGATGATATTTTCATATTGGTAACACGGTTTCCCTAACCATGCACCATAACCATGAGGGTTTCCTTCCAAGGAATTGTGACTCATAGGATTGGTTTATGGGTTTTCCAACCATGTGGCCAAACCATGAACCCATATTATTTCTTTAAAATGACCGAATTTCCTGTATTTCATAGTTAAACCTCATCCACTCATTTAATCACTAATTCCCAGTGAAGATAGCCCTATTTTTCTTTCATTGGAGCTCTGAAGTTCCCTCCAGTCTAGTGTGTTTATCTTGTTCATCCATCTGAAGTCTGATTTGATCCCCATTCATCATGTTGTAAGTGCATTGGTATGTAATCGATTTATTTTTATCCATTCATAATATTTATTCCCCAGGACGATATTGTATATTTGTAGGCTCATACACCGGATTTTCATGGTGTTGATTAGTTCTTCATCTTTCTATTGATCTAGGAAAAACTAAATTCTGATACAAGATAAGGACAATCATACAAGATTAAGTTAGGTAGCCTATGAATTATAACTTATGTTTCTTTATTTTCTAAATTATGGTAGTGTGTGAATTCTGATTTCATTATCTGTGGCCTATTAAATTCATGTGAATTTTCCTATAATCATTATAATCTTAGTATAAGCTCCTTGATATATATCGTGTCCATCATTTGAGGTTATTACCCCAATTTCATCTGGCCAAAGTAGGGTTTTCCCATTATTATTCTTTTAGTATCATGTTATGTCTACATTCCCCACCATTTGGGTCTGTTAATCCATTACCCTATTAATGTTAAGCCCAAATGTAATTAAATGAAATTTGAATTTAGTTGGTTATCCCTTGTATATGGTAATGTCAATTTTACCTTCTAAGGTAAGTGTTCTAATTAATTGACTAATGAAAAAATGGATTATTCACATGTATATTATGAATCTCACTTGGACTAAAAGAATTTACTTTAGTGGATTGGTTCATTTCTATAGAACCCCTTGACATGTATAATGGAATTATGAGGATTGAACCTAATGATTTTTTTTAACTTATATAAGTCAATGGATGGTTTCACATTCATAGCACACATTTCCATTATTATGTAAGGAAGTAGAGTGAACCTAAATAATTATTATGTATATTATGTACTAAATGAATTCATTCCAAGTTATTCCCTTTCACACTAAATAAATGAAACTACTAGAACCAAATGACTTATTTAATTACACAACTAATACATGGCCTAATTAATTAAATAAATCATGTATAATGTACCTATTTTACATAGACCTAGTTATTATTAGAGGGGTTTTTAGTCCTGAGATAGCCTTGGATTCCTAAGGGAATACCTTGAGAACTTTTTGATGACATTTTGATTCAAGGATGATAGTTTACAAGGTTCATACCTAGCTTGGAAACTGATCATTTTCTACTTGTGGATGCCTTTATGACACCATAGGATCCACCTGTTATCATTATACAATGTCTTGTATACACTCATTGGACCCAAAATTACATTTATGGATATGAGTTTCCTTGGATACACTCATTATTCCTTGTAATTTTTTATTTCTTTTTAGCTTGGATAAATTCTATGGACTCAGTTAGAATCATATTATAGTGGAATGCCTTGGTCGATGACCTTTGATTACACAGATACCACTTATATAAAGGATATATATTATTAATGGGTTGGATCAACCCTTGAGGTCATGGATTCCTTATTTGTATCCTTGGATCCTCTTTATTATTACCATGATTACATGGTTCCTTGTTATATCTTGGATCATTCATTATTACTATTATCAAGACATGATGTCAGTACTAGTTATTCTTAATGTGACTTATTATATAAACAATAATATAATGAAAAAATGAAATGGTTACATATACACACACAAACTAAGGTTGAATTAGGTACTACTTATTTACATTACTATACTTATTTACTTTTAAATATATATTTTTACACACTATTTTGAGTTTATATTTCATGGATTTGATGTTATAAAGGACATTAGTGGAAGCTTACTGAGAATTATCTCACACCCTATCTAGGTCGCCAATGGAACCCATGAAGATTATATGTATACAATTGTTGAAAAATTGATGTATCTCACTATGGACACATGATATTTCATTCTCTTGTTAGGATAGATCATGGTATTAGATAACCGAGAAGGTGCTCGAGATTCTTGGATTCTTTTGGATTATTTTTTCTTATTTTGTATAGCAAGAATGTTTGGTTTCCATGCATAATTTATTTCCGTTTTTACAAATTTGTTCCATAAATTGTCCTTATATTTTGTATATTATTTCGTTTTTAGGTTTGAGTACAATTATAATTTTATTTATTTGTTTATTATTTTTTTCGTCTTCTATAGTGATAGGTTACTGGTCTAGTGTCTCAGTGTCTATTTCTATTTTTCCATATTTTTACTTAAATTTATTCAAATAATTACCTGATATTATTATTAACCATTACACTCTACTCTTGTAATCAAGGCATAGTATCCCCCATGGATTCACCCTAGGACCTCACTGCTAGTCGGTATCCTATAGTGTTTGGGACATGATTTTGAGGCCATGTGGCCAATCAGGCTCAGGGAACTGTTGAGTGGAACCCTTGTTTGGGATGTTAAAATGTGGTATCTGAGTAGTTCATTAATTTTATTTTTTACTATTTTTATACAATTAAAATGAGATTAATAACACTTTAGAACTTTTTTATAAGTTATTCTTGGGCATAACTGACCCTTGTTCAGCGTAAATGTCGAGTTTCCTGTTGAAATATTTTTTTTATGTATTTATCTTATTATCATTTATATCCTTTGACCATTAAGTGATATACATGCTATGTGAGGGTTACTATTATTATTCTAATTGAGAATTTCGTTTTATCATTTTCTCAATGACATGGTGGAATGAAGCATTATTACATGCATCATCATAGGCACCTGGAATTCACATTCAATACATATGTCATACCATATATGTGTATTTCATTACTTGAATTTAATTTTTTCATGTGGTTGTTGAGTGACCCTTGTTTATATATATTCTTGTGTTTCCTTTGGCTGTGATTGAGTGATTTCCAATTTCAATTCATGAGTTGTATAGATCCTCATTGGTTGGAAAAGATAATTTACCAAGTTGATCCATTAGAATGAAATTAAATGGGTGTCAATTTTAGTGATATGTTGAATGGTCCCTAATTCATTGGAAATTACAATCCATTTTAATCATATTTTGATATATATTTTTTTAAGAAAATGAAGTATAAAAATGTTAAAAATAAATTAAAAATAAATGGTTACCAGTAATTGAAGAGTCAAGTTATAGATGACCCTCCATCTATTGGAACCCCTATCATTTAAATCGTAACACTTACCAATACATATCCTTCTATGTGGGTATTTTGGGTACTATACCTTGCGTAGTGATCCCTTATTCTTACTTTCTTGTTTTTCTAGTGTATATGTATGATTAAAGCTTGTTCTGAGGTGTGTTATTGGAATTTGTAAACTTATGCCTCTACGGAATCCTTATTGTATACACCAGGAGGGTGGTGATGACCATGCTCCAGATGTGGTGTGCCTTGAGCCTCCATTCATACCATCAGGAGTTCCACAAGAGGCCCCACCTACTAAACCAAATATAGTAAATGATTCTCAAATTCATGAGAGTTTCATATGTTTGATGCAGTCCATGCCAATTACTCTATGACCTACACCTACTATGGATGATCTGACTTGTGAGTTTTAGTAGCTGCATTATCCCACCTTCTCTGGGGATAGTGATATATAGGCCATTGAGTCTGGGCTAAAGGTTACCCTATCTATCTTTGAGTATCTAGATATTCCTCCGGATTAGAGGGTTAATATTTATACATATATGTTTTGTTATTTGGCCTAGGGCTAGTGGGATGTGATTATCATGATGGTCATCATAAGGGCATGGTAAGAGATGATTTTTATATGGTTTTATATTATCACTTCTTTACTTAGGAACTAATTGCTAATTGCTCTATAGTGTCCATGCATCTAAAGAAGTGTTCTGTTTCATTCATGGATTATTCAGTGTGTTTTACTGAGTTACATATATTTTCGCCGCATTTAGATAGTGATGACATTTCACATGTTAGAAGTAATAATGTTGGGATCCAGTAGGATATATGTACATAGGTGAATTTTTTCACCTACCTAATTTCACTGATATTTTCTATCAATATATTATAACTAAGTGAAGACTAAGTTAATTTTATAGTATCGAGTAGAGATGATCATTGTCGAGGTAGGACATTAGTTCTTCCAGTAGTAGGAAACATTCCCTTGGGGTTGCAGGTCAATGTTGTGGTGGTTAGAGTAACTACACCAATAGCTCCATTGTATTCCATCATTATGGATAGAAGGGGCATATGATGCCTCCTTGTGATAGAGGCCCAATGGAGTGTAGTAATTTTGGTCATATGGGGTATCTTCCAGAATTTTTTTCTAACCATTTCATCAACTTCCAGTGGAAGAGGCTTCACCCTAGCTCCACCTTCAGGGTCCAGTTATTTAATATCATGTTTGGTTGGGAGTTTCAGTAACACCAGTAGGATTGTACAAAGAGGAACTCATTGTTGTGGTATCCAAACACCTACTCATTATCTCTATAAAAGTTTTCATGCTTAGCATTGTCCAAATAGAGCACAAGTTTTCATATTAGGCCAATTGCATGCTTTACAACCTATACCCGAGTATCATAGTTCAAGGCCATCTATAGTATGAGGTACTATTCTAGCAGCCTCCACTAGAGTATCATCTCAATTTGATATAGGTGTTCCACACTCCTTTATCTATTTATATATCATGGAATGTCTCAGGCTAGAAATTCAGTATTAATATGGTCTAATGACACATGATACACTTTTGGGGGTACATTAAGAAGGCATACCCCGATGTAGGGACTATCCCCTTGTTATAGGCAGGTATCCTTTCTTATGGGACCTCTTTTTACTTGAAATTAATGGATTCAATTTCATTACATAGATGGATTTTTTGGTCCTGTATCATGCCCTCGTAGACTACTATCATCATAGGGTATCATTTACATCACCTGTGGGAAGTAGTTATCTATAAAAGGGTCAATGGGATTTCCAGGCTAGTAAATCGGTATTAAAGCATCATTGGTTAGGTGGAGTGACCTCCCAAATTTCTATCCTCTCTATGGAGGATCAAGGAGTACACCTAGAATATTTTCCTATTGTAGTAGATCATTTAAAAGACATCATTCTTGAATATGTTTTTGGATTACCTATAAGGAGAGAGGTATGGTTTCTAGTGGATCTCATTCTAAGAGCATATCCAGTGCCCATTCATCTATACATGAAGGATCCTACTAATCTCTCTGTTTATATGGCATTTGGATGATCTGGAGGCCAAAGGTTTAATGAACCTAGAACATCCACATGGGGTTCACCAGTTCTTTTCTCCATGAATGGGGATGTGACCCTTTGTTTATGTGTTTATTATAGATGCTTGAATCAATTTATGGTCAAAAATTGGTATCCACTACCTTTAATAGATGATCTCTTTGACCATAATTGTGGATCTATGGTGTTTTCAATGATGGACCTATGATGGGGATGTCACCATGTGTGACTCAGACCATCACACATACCTTTTATATCATTCCATAGTAGGTATGATATGTATGAGTATCTCATTATGTCATGAAGTCTTATAAATTCACCCACCATTTTCATAGATTTGATGAATTAGATGTTTCCTCCCTATGTAGATTCATTTTTCATGGTCTTTTTGGACTAAATGTTGGCATATTCTCACACTAGTAGTGACCATGTAATCCACCATGAGATAATTTTTAATTCACTGAGATATCATCATCTTTATTCCAAACATGATATGTTCCTCATATGGAGTGACAAAGATCACTTCTTGGGTAATATTATCTTCGAATATGGAGTATCTGTTGACCTAGAAAATGTGAAAACTATGATTACTTGGGATCATCCCATGAACATGTTTGATATATGGTGTTTCTTGGGAATGGATGGATATTAAATGTGTTTCATACATGAATTATGATCACTTTCTTCACCTCTTACAAGTAATAAAAATAAGGTTTTCATCTTTTTGTTGTCAGAAGTGTGAAAAAAATCCTTTCAGTAGTTGAAAGGATGTGTTGTTTTGGAACCTATTATAATTTTATTGAGTCAATAAGTGTCTATAAAGTGTTATGTGATGAATCTGGAATCATACTAAGTGCATTGTTGAATCATCAAGATATATTCACTTCATACAGATCTCAGCAAACTGATTCGTGAACTTAAGATAGGAGTATATTTCCATTCCGTACATTGTTGGAGATATTATGTATTGGGTGAGTTCTTTTTGTTGTATACAGACCAAAATATCCTCAAATATTTCTTGAAACCATGATACGTGAATATCAGATAGTGAATATGGTCCAAATTTATTCATTAATTATATTTTGTTCTTACCTATACACCTAGAAATGGTAATGTACTAGCTGATGCACTAAATTGGGAAACTCATGCATATTCTATTCAGGATGTCAGTTATGAATGGTAATTAATGGACCAATTCTATGTGATACATCTAGTGTTTCATGACAATCATGAGCATTATTATCTCTCATCCTTGAAAATTACCTCTTCAATCCTTGAGAGAGCATAGATTATTTAGTTTTCTAATGCTGAATTCTTGGTTCTATAGGAGAGCATCGCAGTTGGGGACCAGCCTTTAGATTGATCTGTGGACAAGGAATACATCCAACATATAGATGGGAAATTCATGGTTTCTACATATATAATAGAAAAACTAAAGTGAGAGTCCCATGTTTCTCAGTGGGAATTTCATTTATGCATCTCCATGATGTTTTGAGATATGTGACGCTGGTATTGGAGGCTTGGGATGAAATTCTAGATACAATGATTTATCACTAGGAGTTTCGCATTTCCGTAGTTGAAGGTGGAGCACCACATACCTGTTGTAATTTTATAGCCACTTCTAATCCTTGAATGGAAGTGGGAATATTTTTCTACAGACTTTTTAATTGGTATATCGAGGTCACCTCGAGGTAGCGACGCAGTATGGGTTTTCATTGACCAACTGAAGAAAGTATCCCACTTCCATCCCATTTGAGAGACTTTCTCAGTTGATGATATAGTAATATTTTATGTTTTTTAGATCATATTAATTCATAGGGTACCTATTTATATCATTTAAAATAGGGACACTCGCATCATGTCATATTTAAGAAAGGGGTTTCATAAGGATATGGGTAGATATTTTTTCTGAGCATGTATTTTCAAACTCATATTGATGGATAGTCAGAACAGACAGTATAAGTTTTAGAGGACATTATTTGAGAATTTTTCCATGATTTTGGAGGTTCTTGGGAGAATCATTTCCCTCTCATTGATTTTTTCAACAATAATGGATTATATGAGATGATTCAGATGGATACTTTTGTGGCCTTGTATGGTAGGTTGTTACATTCACCCCAAGTGTTGGTTAAGGTTTGGTGAGTTAGTGCTACTAGTCCCTTGTGTTTTTCAGGAGACTTAAGAGTTGGTTCAGTTGATCATGATGTGTATTCCTACTACTCTGTCTAGACATAAATCATATTTCAATTGATATTTATAACTTATGGAGTTCCAGATCATGGATCATGTTTCCCATTGGGTATATCCCGGTCTTGGTAATAGATGAATACCAATGTAAGGGAATCTATCATCATGCTTTGTTGTTCAGTTTTAGATCTTGGAGAGGGTCTGGGTGGTAGCCTATATTCTTTTATTAACTCATAGGTACCATGTTATGTACAATGTATTCCAAATTTTGTAGCTTAGTTGATATCATGATGACCCATATTGTACCTTTCTTCCTGATGTAGTTGAGTTAAATGTTGATTCTTTGTTTGGGTAGTATCCTATATTCATTACTGACTAGAGAATAAAGTCTCTTCAAGATTGGTATGTTCATTTAGTACATGTGGTATGGTATCACGGTAGTGTATGAGATAATAAATGGGAGTCAGAGGCTGACGTACATGCCCAGTAGGCAGACATGTTCCCAGAAAGTGTTGCACAGTCTATAGAAGGTGAAATAGATGATGAGTTCCTTCAAGGGTGGAAGACTATAAGAACCCTTTTTTTTATCTCAAGTATGTATCATTTTATATTTTTTCTAATTCCTTATTTCGTTCCAATAAAGATTCCATATGCAGTAAGAACAATTTCAGTTGTGTCTGGGGCTTGTTTAGAGCTCAAAACCCAACAATGTTGGGAAAAACAATGGGTTTCATGGTTAGTAGAAACTATGGGACCCATACAAAAAGTTCTCCCCTAACTGTGAGGGGCTAGAAAAAGGGGTGAATTAGGGTGCATGGTTTTACTTAACTATTCTCTAGGTGGCACACATCCATATGAAATTTCTACTATTTTAGTAGAATATATTCACATAGTTGGCAAATGACTTCCAAAACCATGTAGCCTAACATTACAGATTCACTTCCACAATAGTGATCCTTTCACGGTTGGTGAATGGATTCAATAGTCATTCGGAAAAACCATTTTCCGCTAGAATTTTTTGTAAAATGACCAAATTTCCCAAGTTTTCAAATTAAACCTCACCATATCCTTCAATATCCTATTTCAAGTGATGATAGCCCCCTTTTTTTAGGATGGAGCTTCCAAGTTCCCTCTAACTTGGGTTTTTATCTTGTTTGACCATCCAAAGCCTGATTTGATCCCTGTTCATTACATTGGATGTGCATCAGTAAGTACTTGATTACTTTTTATCCATTTATCATTCTTCTACCCTCAAAGATTCAATTTATATGAAGGCTCATATGCCCAATTTTTAGGTCACCAAAATGTTCTTTAGATTACTTATGATCTATGACAAACTAAAGGCCTATAATAGATAAGGAGATTCATATGAGCTTATGGTTTGTGTTATATGACTCATCCCTCATGTTTTATCTTCTAATATATATTTTTAGTGTATACACACTTATTTCATCAGGTGTAGCCTATTAAATTCATGTTCCATTCTTATAGTAGTTAGAATCATATTCTAAGACCCTTGTTATATATGTTATCCATTTTTGGATGTAACAAAATCAACATCAGCCACCCAAAGTAGGTTGTTTCCATTGTTATGATTTTATTATCCTGTTATGTCTACCTATGCCACCACTTTGGTGTGCTATGGATTGACCTTGTTAATGATAATCCCTTTTATAATTAAATGAATTATGAATTGAAGTAGTTATCCCTTGTATATAGTAATTCCAATTGACCCTTCAAAGGAAAGTATTGTATTCCAAACAATTTTTTTTATTATATTCATAAAATCCACTTTTAGGGAAATGTGGGATCCACATAATACCACTTACACCATATAAGTTCAAAATTCAAAATCCAGACCCAAATTCAAAATTCGAACAAAAGGCACCACCAATGGAACGAAATCCAAAAAATCACACACCACTAGTAAACATGCTAATTCTATCATCATCACAATAGGGTAGTCATTGTCACACCATCTACATCCCTGCCAAACATTGATCCTTCACCTCCTGAGTTAGCTGGTGAGAACACCACTAGAACATCCCACTACTGCACACCCGCTCAGTCATCAAAAAACCCTCATTGTCACCACTCCAAAAAAATATCAAAATTGTAGAAACATGAATCCCAAAACACAATACATCTAAACATGAACGAGAAGCATCATATACATCATCGTAAATGAAAAAATCAGAAAATTTCATCTTCATAACATGAACACCCCTAGTGTCGAAAATAAGAACAAGGGACAAATCCAATGAGGACGATCCGCCTTGAACCCCGATGGCTGCTCGAGAAAAACATCCCAAAATATCCTGCACACCACCCCTCCATATAGACATATCTCGAGATGAATTAAGCATAGGACATGACTCCCTGAGCAGCATTGGTTGATCCATAGAACCCAAAGACTCCATGAAACTGTCGCTGCAAACCAACTATGAGAGCAGTTCTCGAACCGGAATCCAGAGCAATAATAATTGGGCAGATCCAAAACAGAGAAGAACTTCCACAATTAAGACACCAACTCGGTCTGATGAATACATCACCTTGTGAATCCATACCATAAACAACCACATAGGATCAACATCGCCAGAAATAAACACCGAGTGAGGAAGAAACTATATGGAGGGAGGGATGGTGGAGATGAAACCGACAAAGTAGTGCGCTGGCCTCCCCCACTGAGGCACCACCAAGGAACCCTAGTAGAGAACGTAGAGGGAGATAAGCCACTCAGAGGCCCTCATGGATAGTATTTTAATTAATGAATGAAACTTATATTTATTTATTGGAAAGTATATTATGGATCTCACTTTTCCTGAAAGAATTCAATTTAATTATTTTGTTTCATTTCTATAGAACCCATTTACAAATATAATTGAAGGTAGTAGAGGGATCCTAATGAATTGATTATAACTTATATAAAAAATGGGTAGTTTTAAGTTTGTATTGTACCTTTCCATGCTTATAGAAGGCATCATAGTGAACCTAATTAATGATTATGCAACTTATTGTCTAAATAGTTTCATTCATAGATATTCCTTGTCACACTAATGAAAGGGAATGTCTTGAAATAGATGACTAATTTAATGAAATGAAAATTACATGGCCTAATTAATTAAAGGAATCATGTATAGTGTTTTTGTTACATATGGATAAAATAATCATTATAGTAGTGGTTCATCTCAAGTTATCCATTGATTCATGAAGGAATTCCTTAAACACCCATGGCATCCATTTAGATTCAAGGATGTCGATTTAAAATGGTGAGACCCAACTTGAAACCTAATATTTATCTTCTTGTGGATTCATAGTATAATAATATAGGATCCATCAATTATCATTATAGGATGACTTGGATATACTCCATCGATCCATCATGACGTCTATGGGTATAAGGCTCCATAGATACACCCACTGGGCCTGTCATTTCTTATCCAGTTTTACCTTGAATGATTTACTTATACAATGTTAGAATCTTATTATAGTGGAATTCCTTAGGAATTTCCCCTTGGAGTAAATACTAACCCCTTATAGACAAGGTACATATTATTAATGAGTTGGCTCAACCCATGAGGTCATGAATGCCATGATTATTAACTTGAAAACTCATTATTATTATCATAATTATAGTGTGACTCACTATATCTTGGATCATTCATAATTACTATTATCAATAAATGGTGTCAGTTCTGGCTATACATCATGTGACTTACTATATAAACTGGAAAATAATTAATAAATGAAATGGTTAAATGATCAGACACTAGGTGAAGATGAATCAGGTATTGTGATACTATAATCATTTAATTTTTTATATAAATTACTGCACACTATTTCAGTTTATATTAAATGGATTGGATGTTATAGAATTCATTGGTGGTGACTTACTAAGATTTTCCTCACACCCTATCTGGGCCTCCATTGGTACTTGTGATGATTACAAGTATGAAGGTGTTGAAAAAGGTAAGGGTCCCACCTTTGGACATGATATTTCCTTCTTGAATTAGAATGGATCTTGGTAGCAAATGATCGATATACAAATCGGTATCCTTGGATAGTTTTTTTCTTGTTTTGGATTCATTTGTATATCATTGTTTCCCTACTTCTATGTATATCTATTTTTAAGTTTTATAGAAACATGAAATACATCATCATAATCTATTTTATATGATTTTTAATCATATTTGTGTACTGGTATTAGTTTCTTTAGTTGTTTATTGTTTCTCTCTACTTCCACTATGGTGGGTTACTAGTCCAGTGTCTCAATTTCTACTTCTAATATGCCCTCTATTTATATAAATTGATTATACTATTTATTCATTGTTATATTTAACCAATGTTATTCTCTTTGGTAATGAGGGCATACTCATCCCAATAACACACCCTAGGCCCTCTCTACTGGTGGTAAGCCTCTGTCATTCAGGTATTTTTTCTTGAAGTAGTGTTGTTAACCATGCATGGGCACCATTGAGTGGAACTCAGGTTCTGGATTCCATAGTTGATGACTGGAAGAGACCATGTTTCTACTCCACTATATAGAATGGAACCAATAGTACATTAGGAACTTAATACTCATTTGTAAGTGTTAGATGATTATGGATTTATCTATCTATGAATGTCACCATTGGGATATCAAGTTTTCTTCATGAAGGTTGATTGGATGTTTCAATTATGTGTGGATTATAAGTAGTTGAATCAGATAAAGACTAAGAATTGGAATAATATTCTATGTATTGATGATCTCTTTGACCAGCTGAGGTGTTCTAGTGTGTTCTCCAAGATTGATTTGATATAAGAGTATCCAAAATTATGGGTGATACCTTCTGATATATTATAGCCTACTTTTATAATTATGTAAGGATTGTATGATTTCATTCTAATGTTGTTTGTTATGATAAACACACATTATATTTTTATATATTTTATGTACTAAATCATTCACCTATACCTATATTAGTTTTTATTTAATTTTACAAATGAATACTTGGTGTAATCCAATATTCATGAATATTATGCCTCACATCTTATCATCATCTTGAATACATTGAGAGGGAATTAGTTATATTAAAATATATCAAAGATTCAATTTTGTATGCATAGTTTTCAATTCATGGGTCACGTCATCTAAGAGGAATATGTTTCGATGGACCCTAATATTTTTTAGGTAGATGTTTCTTGGGGGTATCCCATGAATATCTTTGATATCCATGGATTTTTTGTTCTAGAGGGTTACTATTGAATGCTCATAAAATACTTTTATCACTTTTTTGTTCCACTCTTTGGATTAACCAAGATGGATAAACTCATTGTCTAGTCTTAAGAATATGATAATACTTTCCAAGTGCTGAAGAAGGTTTTGAACACTACACTAATATTGATCTTACCCGACCAAGGTAGGGCGTATAATTTGTACAGTGATGCATCTAGTATTGGTCATGGGATAGTTTTGATTTAGAGAGATTGAGTTGTGGAATATGGATCACGATAGTTGAGGACACATGAATGGAGTTATATTATGCATGATGATGGGTTTCCTGTCTTGATTTATTCTTTGAAATGATGGTTGAATAATCCCTTTTGTGAATAAACATTGATTTATACTGATCATAATATCCCAAAGTACATACTTTTATAGTGTGATTTCAATATTTTATATTGAATATGGCTTTATTATATGAATTCTTTTGAATAAAAATTAGCTTATATGTCCGGAAAGAGGAATAGTGTTTCATATGATTTTTTTTAGAAACAAATATACTCTTCATTTTCATGATTCTAGTTCTAAGTCAAGGATGGTTGGTTTGTTCATTAAGATGAAAATATCTTTTTAGGAGAACTATGAGCTGATAACACTCATGTCTCTATTAGTTGATCCCACTCTTCCAAATTGGGTAAAGTGGAGATATTATGAGGATTTAGAATGTATGGAATTAATAAATAGTTTTTATGGTGGGGTTCTAACTTCTGATTAGACTATTAATAAAGTTGAAATTATTTATGTTCATGGACATGTTGTTGTACCTAATTCTATGTAGAAAGAACAAATGCATGAGTTTATTATCTCGATTTGGGATGTGAACCCTATTTTAAACAAGATGTAGAGTGATATTAAGATATAGTATTGGTAGATGGGAATAAAAAAATTATTGTGGGATTCGTGACACAATTCCACACCCGTCTATCGGAGAAGGTCGAGAACCAGTTAAATGTGTGACTATTATAGCTTTTTCCCATTCTAGGATGGAATTTGGATGATATTACCATGGATTTTTTGTTAATATTATAAGGAATCCATAGAATAATATTGATATTTGACTGGATATGGATAATTTGATTAATGTAGTTAATTTCATTATGATTTGAGAGACTTTCTCCATTGAACAGATAGGAAACTTTTATGTTCTAGAGATAGTCCATTTCTATAGGGTTACATGGACTGTAGTTTGTTATCAGGATATGAATTTAAATTCATGTTTCTGGAAATTTTTACATATGGATATTAGTATATAGGTTCCTCTAAGTAGAGAGTTTCTCCCATAGATATATGGGAAATCTAATCGTACAATTCAGATTCCAGATAACTTGTTAAGGTCATGTATCAAAAATTTTGTTATGTTTTGGGAGAAACATTAATGTAATGATGAGTTCACCCATAAGAATATTTTTCTAGAGAATATTTAGATGTAATTTTGTGAGGTTCTATATGGAAGTCCATGTAGATCACCATTGTTTTGGATATAAGAGTGAATTTCTTAGTTCTTGGGACAAAGCCTCATGTAGGAGACATTATAGGAGATTAAATTTTTTCAGAACCATATGTCTAAGTAAATGAGAAAATGGAATCCATATGTATATCGACTCTGATAACATCTTGGGGGTTTAGTTTGATTCTATGTATTTATTCTGGAGATCCCAAGGTTTTGTAGTAATTGTATTTGTAAATAATGTATGTTGGAACCCATGAATATGGGGAAATAGGAAATTGGAGAGAGGATAGGACAGGAGGAATGCCTATTTGCTCATCCATAGTATTATAGTGATATTAATGATAATTTAAATGATTCATATCTTTGTAAGTATCTCTATAATCCTTCCCAAGTGATTTATATTGATGAAGTTGATCTTGACGTTGACGTGTCCTTTTTGGACCATCCCTTTAATGAATTTGATCACCGTGAGATGTTATTATGTGGTAAGAATGTGTTGTTGGTCCAACTTCTATGGATGAATGGTAAAGTTCAAGAGGAAAATTGGATTGGGAAACATAGATTTTGGGCTAATGGATTGATCTTTTTACAATTGAGGTGTGTGGATGTTTCTGAGTGCAGCTCAAGGATAAACAATTCTATGGTGGGGATATTGTGAGATCTCAACATTTATATGAGGTATGTTTCATTTAAATTCTGGTTGGTTTCCATTTGAAATTTATAATGAAAGGTTTTTCATGAATAAGATAGGACTTGTGGGTTTTCTAGTGTTTTTCAATCATAAAAAATGAAATAAAAGAGGTCATCTAGTGTATAGTTCATGTATTGCATGCAGTTAGATATAATAGTCCGCCATGGACCAAGAATCCATGCGGCATGACCCCCTTGGATAGAGGTAAGAACATGACCATTGTATAGTTTTTCTAACAATGTGGGTGGACCATCCAAACAATGTGGTCTTGACACCTCTTACAATGAGGGGGATGTAGGGTTGGAACACGATTTGGCTAAACATGCTACAAAACCATGAACCTTATTTAAGTGGGGAAATATCCCTTTCCCCCTTGGGATAAAATTGCATCTTACTTGTTTTTCCCTTATTTTCCATCTCCAGTAACTCGGGTTATAAACCATTCCCCTAAAAAATCTCAAGCATCAATCTCCTTCAATTCATGGTTATTTCAAGTACCATTGTTTTCAAATAAAACTTCTTGATGATTATACATCTACTATTTCCCATATTTTCTAAAATAAACATGGGGTGTCATTTATTCACGTTACAAATTCTCTAAATCCTTGTTTTATAGTAGATCATATGTCTTATAATTGATCGTTGTTTGTGTTCAAATCAAGGGATAAGGTTAAGTGTGTTTTTTTGTATAAACATATTGTCGGTGTTATATTTGTTATATCCCATAGTATTGATGTTTATTCACATGTATGTAGTTTTTAAAATAAAAGAACTTGTAACACATGTGATTTATTGATTATTAAAATTGAATTGTGAAATTAGTATAACTTTAAATCCCTAAAATAACCCCATTGGTTCCGTTGATGATTATGAGATTGGAGGAAGGGGAACTCATGGGGTGTTACAATCACTTGAATGTACTATAATGTTTTTATAAATTAGGAAACTAATAGATTTTTTGGGTTAAACTATTCAAATGTATGTATTATATATTAGTATGGATTAAGGTCATTGGGTTAACATAGAATAGTTAAATGGGATATATGATAATTATTGGAAAATGTGTTATATTATTAAATGGGTAAGTCTATGTTGATAAATGATTGAAAGTATGTTTAAATGATGTGGTTGTGAGTAAATGGTAAAATGGATAGTAATGAAATGGATATAATATATAGAATAACTGAACTAGAAATAAATGAAAATGGTTCACCCTTTTTGTTGAATATTGTAAATCTTGAAAGGTGAATGATTACAAAATAGATATGGGTGTTGTTTATAGAGATACACACTATGGTATAGATGTTGCTTATTATTAACAACATTGGGAATGGGGGTCAGTCATTGGATTCTACCTCATTGTAACAGTGTTCTATATGGATTTACACACCATCAAAATGATATTGTTCATGGAGGTATACATAAGGAATAAGTGTTGTTAATGGAATACCACACCATAATTTTGGTATCAAGACTTTTTATCCAAGGAACAATGAATTTTATTGTATAATTTTTTCCCTCGGGATAACAAGTATTTAATGCTTCATAGTATTATTATTGAACCTAGTATCCCTTGGGAATATTTAGAAACTTCATAACGATGAAAACATTACTATTTTCCTACATGTCCATTATTTATATACACTTTTATATTCACTATAGTTGGAAGTTATTTAATTTTAGACATCATTGGTGGTGGACTAAATAGTTTAACTCACACCCTACTCAGGCCATTGTTGGGTACTCGAGCAGATTTTAGGGGTGTAGAAAAGGATATGGGAAAAGGCCCTATATTAGATGTTGGTTTCAAGATTTGGGGATGGAACTTAGAGGAGGGTAGTGGGATGATGTTAGTACCTATTTTTTTGTTTTTCATACAAAATTTCTTATTTAGGGATTTTTTATGACATGAGAAACTATAAGTACATGGAATTTTTATTGTAACTTATTGTGGACATGTACCAATTATTAGGATCTTTTTTATGATGCCCAGTTGATGTTTTTATTGATGGTCTGAGACTTGGATATTCATTTTATTTATTTATAATGTATTCTTACTCTTGTGAGGAGGGTATAGTCTGTCCAAATACATTATTAGGCACAGGCTGGTTGTTGGCATCCATTTGGAATATGGGGAGGCGTGCTTTGGGATATTTGGTGAACTAGGTAGGGGCATTGATTATTGTGGAACATGAGTCGGGACATTAAAAAAACCATAAAACTTAAAGTTTATCTATTTAATGATTTTGGTTGATCAATGATCATTTAATTTTCTACATAATGGAAATTCTGTTCTTTTTTTCTTTGAAAATTATTTAAATATTTTTTTAGTAAATAAAAATGAAAAATTATACTCCCTTTCTTTTATATTTATCTTATACGTTCACATAGAGATAAAAATAAGTTTTTAATGAACCAATAATTTCATTTTAAGAAAAATTAAATTAATTTTATGATGATAATTTATTATTTATTTTTTGTGATGAAATAATTACCTTAATGTTTATGGAATGTTGGCATAATGATTGTGTAAGAAGTAGAAAAATCATGGGAATGATTTTAAAAACTATAAAATTAATTTTTTTTATTGTGTCCCAAAATAAATTATATATATATAAAATATTATGAATTTTTTATTTTTATTTTCATATTTAATTGTTATCTTGATGACATTTAAGTAAATGTGAATTTGTAGTTCAAAAAATGACATTAATGATACTTTATAATAAAAAATATTTTATTAAATGATTTAAAATTCATAAAATTCATATTATAATCCAAGTGAATGGTATATGGTTTAAAATAGAAACCATGATAGATTTATGGGTCAATTTTGTTTTGTTTTATCTTTCTTTACCACTTATGATTAGGATACTTTGATATCACTGTAATCTCAAAAATGTTAATTGGGAGTTTAAAAAGTGATAAGAATGAAAAAATAAATTAAACTTCTAAAAATATTATTATATTGGTGAACTAATACTATTCCTCATAAAATTGATGCCAAATATCCATTTTTTATACTTTTTTTATGAAAAAATAATTATTGTCAATTTTTTACTTTACCTAATTCAAGAGTTACCCTCCCATAAACTGTAAAAGGGAACTTACTCCAATTTATAATTCACACATGTGGATCACTATAAATCTAACAAGACCTTCCAAGATAACTTAATAATATCCTTAAATATGTTATAGAGGTATTATTTTTTTCATAATACCAATATTAGAGGTCTTATGTTATTTATAGAAGGAGGTTGTCCAAAGAATACGTAATCATTTTAACTGAATTTTTTAGTTTTATTTATGATTATACCTATCTCAAAATATATTAAAACATGATAAAATAGTAAATAAATTGTTCTGAATCTAAATATATTTTATTTTGGTTAATTTAATAACTTATATTACTCTCATCCTCCATTAAATAGTAAATGAAATCATTGTTTGTGTGTATGGTGGACTATAACCTCATTAACTAATGTAATTCGTTTTCCATTACTACGACTCATAGCTGGTTATAATGATATATTTACTATATATATATATATTATTTATTAAATAATTATCATTATTTGAAGATAACGTATCATATATTTTATTACCTTTCCATCCACTGAAAAATTGTAACATCATTCATGTGTGTGTGTGGATTACCACCTCCACAAAGAGATGTTATTCTTTTTCCATCATTGTACCATATGAAATTTAAATATCAATGTGTTTAAAGATATAATATTATATTTATGATATAATTATCATTATTTATAAATAAAATATTTTTCCCCTTCTTTCCCTCTACTTCATTGAAATATGGAATTATTACTCATGCGTACGTATTTCCTAGAATATCTATGATTGTGACATAATTTATTTTCAATAACCATAATTCTTGGATTGTTTTAAAAGTATAAATAATTTATAAAAATGATATTTATAATGTTTATTTTAGTCTGTATATAATTTTATAATTACTATTTTGTTCATGATCAACATACCAAAGTTTTTCTGCAACTTTTAACCGATTTTTCTCAAAACAAACGATGTGGAGTTAACTAATTAAGTAATAAATATTTTATTTATTTAAAATAAAAAAAATTCATAATTATAAAGTAATAACCATATATAATTTTATTAAATGTGTAAATTAATTAAATATGTTAATAATATAGGAGTTAAAGTACATATATAGAATTTATAGACTCAAGGTAAGAGATTTTGTCTCAATTTCCCTTCACTGAGGAATATTTTAATGATATTTACCTAATTGATTTTATCTATTGTATATAAAATACTTTTACCTGTTATTATATAAATACTTAATAATTTATCTTTCTTTCTATTAGAATTAAAATTATTCCATCCAATGTAATTTTACATAAATGTTACCATATAGTAAGGGGTTTCTTAACTAAATTTACATTTATTAGGTTGTAAAACTAATTCATTGATTTTTTTTATTCCATTATAACTTTTGAATTGATTTGTAAATTTTTTTATATTGTATTTGAACTTGTTTTATATTGATTTACATATGTTCACATAGTCAATTTTGAAAATTATTATCGAATTAATTTTTACTGTCATTGAAAGGTTTTTCATCATATCAATCTCATTTTATTTGGACATGTTTTATGTTGTTCACTATGATTTCATTTAATGGTGTAACTAATACCCAATTAACTATGTTTTACATATTATGTTGTTTAATTAATGGTTTATAAATCCATTTTAGATTCTTCCTTTCATTGAAAGTTCACATTGAATGTTACCAAGTGGTAAAGACATTATGATACATTCACATTTATTTTGGGTATTATTTATATTAATGGTTTTATTAGGGATTAATTTCTCTTATTTACTTGAACAACCTATAATTTCTTATTATATAGTTATGTATGTGGTTTAAATATTAAATTTAAATTTTCTCCCTTCATTATTATAGAAACATTTAGGAATTTGTTTATAAGTGATACTGATTTAAATCTTCCTTAAATTGAGAATGTTTCCCTTCCATATCCATGTTTAATTAAATGAATTAAATAGTATCATTTTAAAAAAAATAGATTATTTCCTAAAATTATTTTACATGATCTTTTACCAACATTTTAAATGTTTTAAAAGGAAATTTCGTATCATTTTCCTCATCGATCACATTGGAAACTCCTTATAAATGATTAAAAATAATGTTTATTTTAAAATTTTACATCATGAAGGGATTTTCCCTCCATTAGGAAAATTATTATATTTATATAATCCATTACAAGTTTCTACGGTGATTTTCAATGAAAATTATTTTTACAATATTTTTTTACTTTCATTAAAAATTTATTTCAATTTTAAAATTCTATTTTCCTCAAGACTAATTTTAATGATATTTTTAATCGAATTTTTTTATCCAATAAAAAACACCTTGATATTAAATACACTAACATATAGATATGTTGTAATGATACCATCCTAATTATTTCTCTCGATGTATTGTGATAGTTTCAAAGTGATTTCCATGGAACTCATTTATTTTCTATTAGTAAATCATGTCATAAAACAAATAATGGTATATTCAATGAGTTTCATGATGAAATTAAATTTATATTTAATTTATTCATTTTATGGGTATTATAAATTTCTTATGATGATATTTAGTTTTGTTATAAATGAAGGATGAGTGATTCTAATATACCTCTCCAATTGTTTGGTTAAAGATGTTGAGTTAAACAGTAATAAGAATCCCCTATTAGATTTTTGGCATTTAACAGGTAGGTAGTTCCATTTGTAAGAGTTATTTTAAGACTTATAAGTTAATAATATTCTAAGATACCAACACGTTTTATTTATACTTTATTGGGGTTTTAAATGGTTCCTTTGATCAATATTGCACTCACATAGCTCATGTTTATTTATTTTCCTGACTTGTACCTTTTATAATGCCTTATTCTGTATCACATGTTTTATGATATAGGTTCTGATGCTCATGAATTATCTTATGTTGTGCTCATGAACAGTGACTATTCCATCATACACTTATTCTCATATCTTTCCCACAAATTACATTCAATTTTTAATGCTTATGTTTACCCCTGCTCATAGTTTTTTCTCACCCATATTTTGTTTTTAATTTCCCCAGGTTTTGAGAAAAATGTTTTAAGTATGTTATTCCTATAAAGATTACTAGTCGTGAAGAACATTGTGGGGCATGTTGTATATTTTTATGAACTTGTTTTTTAGGTATCCATTTTTCAATGTGATATTTTTTACAAATTATCTAAAACTCTAAAACAAAAAGGTATTTCATAATGTAAATGATCGAATATTTTAGATTTATGTTATATGTCATGAAGTGTTTAAATTAGATGACATTTATTAGTATTAAAAACATAAATGTTATGATTATGTTTTCAGCACTAGATCTAGTAGTGTCGGTTGAAGGTTGTTAAATAATCACATATTTGATTACCCTTATTCTAATGGTATTCTAAAAAATGATCATTGAATGACTTATACCATTTTTACCCTTACTGGGAATGTAAGATCAGCTCTTTATTATGTTTTAATTTTTCACTAGGTTATGAAGAATGATAAAAAGAATGATGAGTCTATAAAGGTTCTTTATGTAAAAAATGATACTATATATTGTGAATATTTTATTGAAAATAAGATATTTATATATCTTGTCTACAAGTACACTAAACCATTATGGTTTCTAGTCATGTTTATTAGGGAAATGTAATGATTATTCATTGGAAATATGTAAAATATATGTATATTATTCTTGTATCACTATATAATATGATCAATCATTTATTATATTGGGTTTTTTAAATATTCATAAAAGTATTAAAGTATATTAAAAGTTATCACAATGAAAGGAAAAGTCCACATTATCATTATTTCACATTGGATACATAGATGAATATTTAGTTATACATTTCATGAAAAGAAATTATAATTGTCCTCTTAATGTAAAACATTGATTGTATACCTATCTAATTTTCAACATGAATTATTATAGTACATAATAAAATTTTATTTTTTGTATCTATATGATATTAATATAGAGATAGAAAATATTATCATAAGGCACAAAAAAAGGAAAAATATTATTTGTGTACCTAGTATTTTCCACTATGTATACCATTTGTATTTTCATAGACATTCCATTAGTGTACTACATGAGGATGGAATCATGCATAGTATGAGAACCTTTAAACCATGAAACCCTATATAAGAAAGTCTAGATGTTGGCATAGATAATAAATGTGTAGTTGGGTATGTTTATGATCGTGTCATTAGTTAGTGATTCCGTAATATGGGATTGGTCCTCTTGAATGATGAGTATGATATCAGGGCCCTCGATTGATATCGACTCAATAGTGTGCAGTCTCACTATAAAAGTAAGTATGATGTGATTATCTATTTGGATGATTGAGATTTGGTATAATCATATTTGAATTCGAATGATACTATATTTATTAATCAACTAGGAAAGTCTATGAATTGAAAATAGAGAACATATGAGTATTATTTATGGGATTTAAATGCTTTGTGCACCACAGACACTGGATGTCTTGGAAAAAGTGGAAATATGAGAATGGATGTCTTTATATGGTATAAAATGATAGATATAGGTTTGGATATACATATATTTGATGAATATAATTCCACACCCCAATACAACTTGTTACTAATTAACACTTTTCTAGATGTTTCACTTTGCATATAGATATATATATATATATATCTATATATTTTTATTTATTTCAATTCTATAAATGATTGTGGGGTTACAAATCATTATTAACTGAAATGGGATTAATTTTTACTTAGAGAGTGACTCTAAAGTTAATTATATTTAATCTAAAAGTTCTTGGGATAGGGATTCACATGTATTTTCATATTATGTGATACAAGATAATTCGTATGGTTGAATGGTGACATCCCTTTAAACTATCACATTGAGTCTTTGATAATTGATGTTCGTCAAAGATTACTTTATGTGGTGGTTAAATGAAAAATTATTTTTAATGGAATTCTATACATAATAATATTATTTGTATGTGAGGAAAAAATATTAATTCATGGGGTAATAAGTAGAGATGTATCAACTGTATTGATCTACTAATGTATCTCTTATATAATGTCATATATTAATCGATATTCTTAGGTGTGTATTCAAATTATCTTTCATTATTACCTGGGTTTTGTGAGTCACCTTGAATTAGAACCATCTTAATTTTATATAATACTTACGAAAAAAAATTATATGAACATATCTAATTCGCATTGGTTCAATATGTTGTCGATCGGATCTTCAGTTCAAGCATAACCAACATGGAATTTTTTTACATATAAGAAAAGTAAATTCATCTTTCCCAAGACCGAATTTGGATGAATAAATATATTTCTATACATTTTTTAACATATTATGTGTCAAACTACATGGAAAATAGAAATATAATTTCTTATCAGATATATAAATGACATGTGTTGTATTCATCGACATGGTTAGTCTACCTTTTAGAATCATGTAAATATGAGTAGTCATATACTACATTTACCTATTATATGACTATTGGTAGCTCTATTTCATGGAAAAAATGATTATATAGTAATTAATGTGATTTATAGGTTTTATATTGTGTTATAAATGTTCATATTTGGATTTGAGTATGTTTGATGGAGATCGCACCAAACCCCTTAGTTTATTGAGTAGCACTGACATTTTGATAAAGTTTTCTCTTTTCTTAATTAAATAAAATGTGCATTTCATAATTATGTTCAACATGGATATGCTCCTTAGGGCCATATAGTTAGGCCCTTAAAAATGATAAAATTTTAGGCAAATTATTTTTCAAAATGAAGATATTTTAATGGGAAAAAAATCTTAAATATTTTTAATGAATTCACAAAGTGTTTTGATGTTTTTTATAAATCCCTTATGGGATTTTATTTGAAGTGAGATTATTTTTTATGAAAATAAAATACCAAGAATGTGATGAATGTTTTTTTACTATCAAGTCGATTAGAAAGTAATTATATAAGTATAAGAAATAGAGGCCAAAAAATAAATGATAACCATGGAAGAAATGTGAAAGTGTATATAAAACTGTAAAATATTAACATAGTTAAAACAATGTGTATTGTACACCAAATAGAATCTATATCATATCCATCATCATCATTTTCTTTCATAAAGATCATAATGGGATACCAAAGGAAATCCCCTCTATTTAGTGTATCCACAATCCAAATTAATCATCTCATTTTCATATGGTATTTATCTTTCCTCTATATCTTTCTAGAGACTCTAATGTAAATGATAATGATAAAAGAAGTATTTAGGATCAAATAGGTCTAGTCATGAATCAAGAAATCCTACAAACACCAACACTACCATTAAATGACACTGATATATAATTATATTTAAATTCTTATCAAGATTCAATATTGACACATGAAATGATAACAGTTGAGTGATTTATACTTCATAATACCCTAGAATCAAATTCATGACTATATAAAACTCACATATGCTTCATCTTATGAAATAGATTCTTTAAAATATAACTTACATGAGACAAAAATAAATGAAAACAATTTATAATTTTGATTTATGTTTCATGGAATGATATCCTATGTATGGAAGTCAAACTTTTCACGAAATATGAACATATCATTTATATATATATTCTACACATACATATATTTTTCTTTAGTGAATAACTATATTAATCTACCTCTTGCACTAAAGCCTAGTGGACTCCTTTAAATTTCACTTTGTATTGTACCATATACTGTAACTCATGATATAATATCAAGATTTTGTTTTGATATCATCCAAAACACTTTTGGTAATCTTCCATTATAACTACCTTATATCAAATCATATATAAAACCTTGTGAATCCCTATCCCAAAAAATAGAATTAACTCAAAAAATATTTTAAAGTATCCCTTTAAGTCAAACTAAATTCCCTTTTGGTCAACCAAAAAATGTGACCTCATGATCCTTTATACTATTTAATTAAATAAAAAAACATAATATCCATATACATATGAAAATATAAAACTCTATAAAAGCATTAGTGTACTTTTTATTAACATTTTCATCCCACCTATCTTCATTTATTCACCTAGAAAAATTATTTTTTGGCTACAAAAGCATCAATGGTACCCCATGTATAAAGGGATATGACATATTATTTATCAAACATATTTATCTCTATAACTATTTATACTATTTTGTATCATTATAATATAGAAATTTTAATATTTTACATTTTTAAAAGTCATCTAGTGATCAAGGGACACTGATCATGTCTATCCCATAAAGCCTAATCATCTATTCTCAAATATCATATTATATATTGAACTAATTTATGATTATATAACAATTCATTAATTGTCTTGGATGAGTAATCCACGTGTCACTCCACTAAATAAACAAGTACATTGTATATAAGTTTTAGGTGTACAACCAAACTCTACAGTTTGTCTCAATAATGGGCCCTGATATCATACTTTCCATACCAGTAGAAATTCAATCATTGTTAAGCTCTAACCGACCACAATATTACTAGAATCCCCACCCACCCCCTGATTAGCTAATTCAGAACATATGATTTCATAAGTATATGATAAAATTATAAACCATCTTATACATGGTATATTTCAAAAATTATAGGATAGAGGACTCAAATATAATCCATGCACCCCTGTTATAATGAATACATTGGTATAGAACACCATGGGGTATACCAAGTTGATCATATTTCCCACATAAAAAATAAATTTTTTGTTATATGCATAATTAGTATAATTTGTATCTCTATACAAAAATCATACTCATGATATCCTTAACTTTTCATCATGACCTATAATAAATCATGATGAACATTAGTTAGGGATATACTTGAAGTTGTACATTAAGAGATCAATCATGATTGTAATTCATGAAATGTATATCTATATAAATATCTATATATCTAAAGTGAAAGTATGATAAAGTGATGTTTTCAATTCATCATAAAACCAATTTAGAACCTCAAAATGTTTTAATAATAATTAAAAAACTTAACATAATAATCATTTTATCATATTATATAGAAAAATTCAAATATCATGCTTATATTTTCTACACTATATAGGGTTTATTATCAAATTACATCATATGTAATTCTTCCCAATTCTATATGTAAAAAAATGGTAAAACCCTCCCCTTAAACACAATTTTGAGAAGAATCTATGAAGGTATCTAGATTGAATAATGGTGGGATTTATGATTGATAATCCTTACTGTTCAACCCTTTGAACATATTAAAAATTCTTAAAATTAAAACATAAATCTTACAATGTTAAATTTTTTTGTCTACATAGAACTCTTCCTAAGTTCATTATCATAATACTTGGAACTAAAATCCATTAATATTCCCATTAAATATTTTAACTACTTATAATAAGTTTTTTTATTACATTCTAATATCATTTTGAATATATTTATATTTATATTTCTACAGTAACTAATATATCTCTTTAAATTCTGTCATACCTGAAAATATATTAGTATATCTAGTGTAAATAAAACATAATCATAGGTTGGTGAAATCATTTATTTATTTACATTGAACTTATTTAAGTTTAAACATACTCCCTCTAGCCTATTCAACATTGTATTCTTTTTATAATAATTTGAATGAAAATAAAAACTAAACTGCATTAAGAAAATATAATTTATTTATTCTTAATAGGAATGATTTAAAAATAAACTATTTTAACTATATGGTATTCTATGTGATTAAAGATCTATAATTCAAAATGAAAACATTACTAAAACATTCTACCGATGGATAGAAGGAAAAATTCTCAAATATTTTAACAAATAAATTGATATTTATTTTATCAATGATAAACACATTAATCAATATATTATTCTTAAAAAATGTTATATAAATATGATGAATCATAAATCATTTATTTTCAATTAATCACTTAATTATTTTATATGAAATTATTTATTATCGATCATCTTCTCTTATCATATAAGAAAAAAAATAGAAAAATGAACATCCTTTATGAAAACCCTGCACTTAATTTCAATATATGTTATGATTTATTACATAATATTACACATTATACAACCTGTAAGATCCAAAAGTCTAGTTAATTTGGTAATTAGTAACATTAAATAAGAACTAAAAACATGGAATTCATCAACATAATTAAAAAATTCCTTAACATGATCTCATTATTCCTTCAAACTTAACACTTCATGGGATAACTAGGGGACATACATAATAAAGGGTTGAGATATAAATCCCTTAAAGGGAATAAATAAAGAATAACATGAATAATGTAACACATGTTTTAAAATTGGAATATCAATGGGGAATAAAAATGGGGAGATTCATAAGCATGAAAAATGAGTCATGATATACATGATAACATAAATGAATCATGGGAAATGTCGCAACAACATTAAAATAGAACATTATAAACATAGTTCGGGGATAACTACCAATAAATAAAGATATAAGAAGTGTATTGAATGGTTAGTTTCACCCCCTAATCCCTTGAATGATTTTTTATTTGACTAAAAC
This sequence comes from Viscum album, assembly GCA_963277665.1. Taxonomy (NCBI): domain Eukaryota; kingdom Viridiplantae; phylum Streptophyta; class Magnoliopsida; order Santalales; family Viscaceae; genus Viscum; species Viscum album. The sequence continues at coordinate 1,189,143,046 of OY728122.1, forward strand.
ACTACCTGATTCATTGGAGTGTTATATAATTATGGGTGCATCCCTGACATTCGTTTTATTCTCTTGCATAAGTGTGCCTCATAGATCATACAACATTCCTTCATTCATCATAATATTTTATTCCATGACCATGGTGCATGGAATAAAAACATTTAAGTCCCAAATAAAATAATTATAAGTTAATAAAGGTTAACACCCTTGATAAAAAAATGGGTACAAGTATTCACTATTGTTTTTCCTAGAAAATAACGATGTAATTTTTTTATAATAACAGTGGAATATAAATGTTCATGGAAGAGTTTAATGATAGTGAAATATATCTCTCAACATTTAACAATAATAGGGTCAGTAAGGTGGATATAGAATAGAATATCGCAAAATTATGAATTAGAGAAAAATGGTATAATATAAAGAAGATACTTGAATAAAGAGTATAAAAAAATAACCCTTACCTTGAGAGTGTGATTACAACTGCTTAGGAGGATATTCTTGAGAACTTGGGGAACCTTGTTAAGACTATAGAGGGGAGAGGTAATAGTAAAAACATTATCCAAGTATTTTTAGTGAAGATAAATGGGATATTGTGTGGTCTTATATAAGAAATTGGTGGGTAATTCTTTTTCGTTTCTCAAACATAAGTTTTTGACTCTATATAATAAAATAAAAAACACAATCCTTTCCATGTTTTTTGCCCTTTCTTTCTGAAACATTTTAGTGGTTTTTATTATTTTATAATTAAAAGGGCCTATGTAAATAAAATAATACAATTTCTAATGTGTAATTTAATTATAATATTAAATAAATGATTTTAAAACCATAAAATATATTAATGGTTTGGAAGATTCATAAATATGTTTTAAAATTAATTAATTAAATATAAAATTAAATTTTTTTAGGGTAAAAAGTGGATTTCATCTTGGACACCCTTTATAGTATTTATTAGATTACTTTTGGTCCATTATTATTTCATAATACACACCGTATATTTATTCTATATTTAATTAATACCCTAAAATTTGAATGTCTCAAAAAAATATGGAAAAATAAACATTGGAAAATTTCAACATTATTATTCCAAAAATAATAATATTTTTTTCCAAATAATTTCATATATATGTGTATTTTTACTTTTGAAATATGAATCGATATTTATTGAGAAATTATGGGTTTTTTGATAATAATAGTTTCTAAAAGCTTATAAAAATACATTGGACTTCATAAAAAATATATGATCATTCATATTTAATAAAAAAATTAGTAATAATATTTTATTAAAATATTATTTATTTTAAAATCCATTAATTCATAAAAATAAACATCATAATTGAAATTTAATACTAATTAAGGTAATAATTTTTTTGTTGTATAAAAATCAAAATAATATTTAAAGTAACAATAAGAATAAAATATGAAAATTATTTTACTGAAAGTAAATTATATATATATTAATATTATTATGGCCTTGATACATATCCATTTACTTTACTAGAAAACTCCCTAAGGGTAAGTTTGATGATGGTAAGACGTTTAATGGGTGGTTCATATTACATGGTTTGGGTGGTGATCTCGATGAGCATAAACTTCTCCCTTAAACGGTTTCACTCATGATAAAGTTATTGAATCTCATATTGGGATTGAACAAGGTAAACCCTAGTGATTCTATCACCATTTAAAGCTATGATAAATGGGATTCATAAGGTATGATCCTACTAGTTGAGGTTATAACTTCCTTTTTCTATTTCGATTGGATTTGATAAAACCCTATATTTATACTAATCAAGTGACCACTATTAAATGGTTATATTATCAATGGTAATGATTGTTAATGGTAAATTAAATCTGAAAAGATATAACAAAATCTAAATAACTCCATGTGTTTTATACAACCATAACACATAATAATATATTTATTTTCAATTATAAGGGTAATTTAATTTATAAATTTTTCAGACCGTACAATATTCCCCCATTAGAAATTTCTCCTTTTAAATTTTCATTTCACACACTAAAACCGATGACTATAATTATATTTCATCACTTCCTCTGATTCCCACATCAGTTATTTTACCATTATTCATCCCATTGGGGCCCATGTCATGGCTCCCCAAGCCTACCACTATTAGGCATGGTGCTGATAACTAGAACTGAGTAGACATATCACTAACGAGGTAGGAATTTCCTATGTACCTTTACACATTAACACTTCTACAAGCCCACAAAAGTTTGAAATTTAAAAAACCAAACAACCATTGCATGCATACATCTATATCCCACAACCAGATTATGGCAGGAAGTAATGGAAAATGAATAGGGCTAAATAAAATCCCACTGTAAAGATTTTGTAACACAAGTCCAACCTAAAAGTAAAGGTACTTGGACTACTATCTAAAAGCCACTGGAACACACCTTGGTCTGTACAGACTCACTAATAACCATCTAGTCCTAGTTCACCTAGGACTCTATCAAAAGTTTGATCAACTACACAATACATAAAATGTTCAGGTTAGTCCCATACAGTGCTCAATGTGACAATACTCAGTAGGAAACATTGAAATGATAAAGCATAATGAAAAAGAAAGTAAATTGAGCTCTACATAGGTATATATCAATAATACGTATAACATTAATATCTAGATATACTCAAAATAAGACACACCTTCTAGAGGTAATCCACAGATATAGTATACTAGCCCTATGATTTCAACTCGAAGATTCCATAAAGCACTCATCGAGGGGAACACACTCCTGAGTCTGATAGCATAGATGATGACTGTTTGAGAGGTACTACTATTCAAGTATCCTTATGAGAATGAACACAATGATAGTCCAAAGAGATACAATACACATATGAGGATCACCACCAAGTCTGTGGTGTGAAATCAACCAACTCAATATCTATTAACCTGCTAAGAAGATAATCGACACCCACATAGTGTTGGATAAGAAAATTCCAAGAAATATAATTTTTCCATGAAGATGAATAGAGGATCTCACTATAATATTTTTATAGGTATTCTAAATACTATATACTAGAAGTCCCATAGAAGGGATCATTTTCTTAGGGGTAGTAAATGATCCATACCAACCATTAGGGAAATGATTAGGTGAACGAACCCAAACAAAAAGTATCCAATATACAGAGGAAAATAGATCTAATCCATGTATAAAATAGAACACAGGATGTAGAATGATTCACAAATTGTGACCCTTGATCATAGGTTCTACCAGTGTAAATGAGCTATTTAATCAAAACATGTTTTTGTAGAAGAATAGCACATGGTGTGTAGAGTGGTCTCATGTCCTGTACAAGTTTCCAAGGTCCCTCCCATGTACTTTTTCAATGTTACAATACACAATTCCATCTCATGTATTCATTCCCATGTACCAGCAGACTTGGTATCCCATGTACACGGTCTGGGTCATGTCGTGTGGGGGAGTTCATGCTGTATAGGAAACTCAAGTACTCCACCCCATGTCTATGTACTATCTGAAGTACACTTACAGTATTTGAGGAGGTCCTTCATGTTGTCTGATAGTTTCACATGCTTTATAATGTTTACCTTCCCCCAAAAATCCTATATACCGCATAGGGCGGCCCACATTCCCTATAATCCCAGATTATAGGTCGTGTGGTTTTTTATTTTCCAGAATCATTAGAGCTTCTCTCGTGCATCTACTTCACTGACATATTTTTATATGATGTTCATTTTTCTATGAAATTGAAGATCCAATCTTGTACGCGAATTTACATCATTGAATAATGTGTCTTGTCGCTAGATATGCTTGGAATATAGATCAAATCAATATTATTCATTATACATTGAAGAACACTGAAGAATGTGAATTATTCTATCCACCATCATCTAAATTACTCTATCTCCTTCTATGCACCTCCATCAGGTCATTCTGATCCCGAATCTAGGATATCATATCTTTGTTCTAGGAAATGGGAACACAAAAAATGATTGATAGAGATTTGGCGAGCCGTGGGCCAAATTAATATTTCCCAAAATGAATGATTTATATGTGAGAAACAAACAAGAACATAATTGAGGAATGAACCTTGATTTTTTTTGCATCCATATCAATATTTTTCTATTATAATGTTAAATGATAAAAATAAATAATCATAATATAATCTCCTATCAAAATCCCAAAAGTAAACCCATCCCACAAGGAGATCGATCAGAAAATCAATATATTCATTGATTGATTTAGATTCATCATATAAATTAAGAACGAAGAATAAATCTAATTCAAAACACACACCCTACCTCAATTTTATTCAATCACTATTTAAGAATGATGCATCATCTTCATCATTGGAATGATATGTCAAATCTAAGGTGTGTAAATCTTCGATACCAACTCTGTAATCATTCACCCAAGAGAAAATCCTCAAATCTCTATCCAATGGCTCTCCAAAAATTATAGGGTTATGTTGATAACCCTTGAAATTCTCCACAATCATTGATTTAATGATTTTTCAATATATGTGTCAACAATTCAAAATAAAAAAAATAATTTTTTTGTTTTCTTGTTCATTTTGACTTTTCCTCAAAGGACCTACATCGACTAATGTTATGTCACTCCTCGGGTAAACCTTTCATTTTGAAATCAACAGTCCACTCAGATTTCTAATTTAGTAACGCATTAAAATTTTATTCCAATTTTTTAGGAAAATTATGCGTGTGAGTATTTAAAATATTTAATATATTTCAAAATTTTATTTCAGGCACACCTAGCCTCATAATCACATAATTTCTTAGTTCTTAGTCATCAAAATAATCCATATAATATACAAAATTAATAAATTGAAAACTTGAGACATTACATTCTCCCCACCTTGGGGTTTTATACCCCTACAAATCCCAAACAAGGGTTACTCAAAAATTTGGGGGTACTAATCACGAATCTGAGCCTCTAACTCCCATGAAATCTCAAGAAGAATATTGTACTTCTATCAGACTCCTAATAAAGGAATCAATTTCCCAATAACAATCCCCTCTTACATATCCTTGATATCTATTGAGTACTGGGGAAAGGTCTCTCTATCTTTGATGTCCAATTCAACCCAATCAATAATTTGTGATGGATTATGCACATAAATTATCAGCATTGAAACATGGAAGATTTCATGTAATTGGTCATGTTTTGTAGGTAGAGCTAAGTGGTACACCACCTATCCAACTCTACACAGTATCTAAAAAGGGAAAATATAGCTTGGAGATAGGTTTCCACCCTAGAAAAATCTATGTAATCCATGTCTAGGTGAAACCAATATGAACATATGGTTTCCCTCTTCTAAATCCAATGCCATCCATCACCTATTGATTCATTCCTGTCATTGGGTGTGGAAAAAGAAATTTAATTTTCTTAGTGCAGCATAGTGGCTGACCAGGGTCGTCTCACTTGAGGAGCTTTCTCAGTTCGTTCACCTACTTAAACTAATTCACTTTAACTACTTCTTTTTGGTTTTTCTATTTAATATAGCAATGGAATGGAATTTATGAAAATAAATGAAATGAAAAAATTCAATTCAAATTAATATGAAATGCTAAACAAAATGGAATTAGTGAAGAAGGGAAGTTCTCCCGAGGGAACTTTCAGGGAGCACCTTCATTGGCCAACTTCAAATATTCTTAGTGAACACACTCCATCATATGTGTGCACACCATAGTCTACCCCGGTTATGAATGAAAATTATACTTAGATATCACTAAGCACACCCTCCATCCACCTCCTCAATCGAGGGAAAATGGTTGTAGATTAAGAAGCTAATCATTAGACAACCACAGTGTGGATTACACCCACTATAAATTATCCATATAAATAACTCAAAGAATATTAAAAACATGGTCTTGGGTTAAAGAACTTGATTACTCCCTTGGGATATTTCTCATATTAGTTACTCATGATCATTGGTATTATAGTTTACAATGGTAATATGAGTGGAAGAAAAGAGGGTGGATGGGTGGACACAATAATAAAAACAATGCGTGAATTTATTTGAAATCTAAATTACAATTGAAAACTAAAAAAAATAAAGAAAATAAATAAATAAAAATGAAATGGGGAATATTTGTGGCCATCATATCTTGGTGGAGATCTCCTCCTTGGTTCCTTGAAGGAATGGATGGGGAATGGGATGATTTGGGAAAGAGGTGAGGGCCTTCTTTTATAGGAAGAATTCTATCCTCTGAAATTTTGTGCGTTGTTTACCAATTAATGGCAGTTTCACACATGGTCCCCTTCTTTAATGATGTTCATACATATGTTGGTAGTTCACCCAAATTTCATCTCTTTTGTACATAGAATGAAGGATCTATGAATTTTTAATTCTCGGTTTCTTTTTTAGACGCATCTTCCATGAAGCTTCCTTCAAAAATATAACATTCAATGGAAGCCTTCATGAATTCCGAACTCCCCAAAATTTTTTGTAGATTCGTCCCTATATTTACTAGTTTTATCCTAGGTATAAGAACCTCAAATTGATGTGTGTATGTTGCGTTGTGCTTCTATTACTATGGTGGGGTCCACGTTGTCCGACCGAAAAAATCATAAACTTCATTGATTTTTTAATCCCTTTAGATGGCCGAATCAACTCCCGGTCCAGAAGACAAAATTGAAGAAAATAAAATCTGGATTCTAAAAAGAATTTAATTACACAATTTGGACATACATGTTATGATAAATGAAAAAAATACCCCTATGATAAAAATCTGTTAAAATTCCAGATTTAACCGCTTTTGCATTTAAGCTCAAATTACCACAATAACCTAAAAATGTGACAATTACCCATTAAATAACACTATGGTCAGATTATAAACATTTATTTATAGTATAAAATTTATGAAAATGTGACCTTCATCACTCCACCAAACTTAAACATTGCACTCTGGGGCGATCTTCTTACATCCAAATCAAAATCCACACAACAATCAAAAATGAGAAAATATCAATGATCTTACTAAAAATAGAAATCCATCATGTATCATCTATAAAAAACAATTAAATCTAATTTTCATTCCAATAATTGAAATTTTTTCAACCCCATAAATCAATCCATGGACCTACCACAACCTATCTCACATTGAATTTTATGTCACTCTTCACTCAAGAGAAATTGATTCTATATTTATGCCCATACTTGGAAATCGCATGTATCACCATAGGCTTGTGAAAATTATCATTTCTCCACAGCATGAAAAATGAAAATGAATTCAATAATGAGGTCTTTAATTATAGTTTCAAATGATTTTGTGGCTTAGGGTTGGTAGAAAAATTATTGAAAAGGATTCTGTCTAGAAAGAGGCGGTTAGACTCTTAAGTACAATGCATGATTAATTCAAGTGAAAACACAGGAACTTCCTCTCTCAATCCCACTTGAAAATGTGAAAAACAAAATCACACCCTTTTATTACATGGTACATGATCCACGAAGTGATTATAATGAATGATATAATCTAAGTTCTCCCGTTTCTTCAAAGCTCCAGAAATGGATAGCTTTATTTTCTTTTTTTTTCTTTTTTTTCATTGAGGATGAGCTAAAAATTTAATACAGTGAATTAATGACAATTAATGCCATTGATTTTTGAGAGGGAAATGAGTCTTAAAATAGTGTACAATGAGGAATTAAATCTCATATCTATTTTTTTCATTATGTTTTTGAAGGAGAAATGAATAAAACAAATAAAGCACAATGAAATGACGACACATGCCCAATTCTCTTATTGTTCACTACCCAAAATATTAACACACACATCGCACAACCCATAAATAATACACATCCCAATGAATGCACATTAAAGTCCCTTCCCCCACACTAAAACTTGAAATATCCATGCATAAATACTAAAAGTGCGGGTAGGTAAGGAAAAATTGGCTTGTAATGTGGCTTAAACCTATGAGGAAATTCATGTAATCTGAGGGCTTACGAAGGATAAATGAAAAGTTGGGTCTCAAGATAAAATGTGGCTAGCCAATGATATACCTTAATCATTTCAAATAAATTTCATGAAATCCAAATATTCGAAAGAGAATATTCACAAATTCTGGTTCCCACACCAAATTCAAGTTTCCCTCAAGAATGTGTGGGTATTAGGAATAATTTGTAAATGTGGTTTAGAATACCTCACAGGATTGGAAAAATATTTTGAGTTAGGGTTTAATGGGTATGGATTTCAAAAATCAGTCAAACTCCTAAAAATGATTGATAATCCAATTCAAGAAAAATTTCTTCACATCAACAATCATTTAAAATTTATTATTTCAAAAATCTTTTCAACTCTTTCAAAATAAATTAATGTTTGAAAAGTGATAAAAATATTCATTAATGCTCAAAAATACTAAAATTATAATAAACAAAAATGAAAAGAACACAATAAGAACTAAGCATGTTGACACTCCCCCACACTTAAATATTACTACCGCTCATTTCAACTCAAAAAAATATAAATAAAAAGGTAGAAAAGCCAAGGGAAGGAAAGATACAACCTGATATTATTTTTAAAGTGGATTCATTGAGTTGAGATCCTAGAATCTACCACATTAAGACTACAAGAAAGTAATGAAAATACATAATAAAAATAAATAAAAAGAATGATAAAGGGAAAAAAAAGAGATAATGCTTGGCTTGGACCCCCAAGTAGGTGCTAGGTTTTTATTTCCCCTAGTCAGGCAGTTTCAGTGGATTATCCCAATCCAAAGGTGGGTGTGGTTTCTTTGAGATAAACCACCACATGTGACTTTTCCCGGTTTCCATGAGCAAACACCAGTAATGGAGATCCCCAAAGAATATATGAATGTTCCCAACCCCCAAGAAAATATATAGAAGATTTAAGGTCCAGGGTAGGTGGGAAAAGAAAATAGGGGTTCTCCCTATGAACTTTTGTGGTGTCCTTATACATATGATATGAAAGTTGATGTAGAGGAGGTAGTCGCACCACCATCATCTTCTCTATATATTCTTCCTTGATCACCACTACTTCGGTGGTATCTTTAGTATCATCCAAGGTCTGCTCCATTTTTACTATATCAAAAATTTTAGGAAAGGAGAAGTTAGAAAACAATTCAGTTTGAATAAGATTAAAACATGATGAATCAATAAATAAATCTTCTATTTCATGTAAGTCATCTTGGAAATTGATCTATTCATGCATGACCATTAGCGACTCAATCTGAGATATTACATCTTCTTCATTATCTTACAAAGCAAGAGAGAGGTAGAAAGTTTCTGATGTTTCATTATCAAGGATGGGAAGATCATGTTTCATGTTCTCTTAGACAATGTAATTCCAAGATTCTTCCAAAAAAGGTTGATCTCCCATCAGTTCATCAGTTGGAATGTGTACTTATGGGACCTCCTTGAGCAATGGTTGAGTGTGGGATGATGTGATTAGTTTCTTTCTAAATTCTTTCTCACCCACCTCAGGTTCTTTAACATAAAAAATGGTTGGTGAAATCTCTTCCACCACTCATTCTATTTCAGGTTTTGTCTTAGGTTTGGATTGCTCCTGGGATAAGTGTACATATTCAGCAAGAAATTTTATTTGACTCCCAAATTTTTTCACTCTATCACTAATCCTATGAAACTGAGCATCAAGTTCATTGTAAACATTTTCTTTCTCTTGAGATTGGTTAGTCCATTAATAAGAATCACAATTTGAATATATCATGAATGAAGAATATTTTTTTAGTTTTTGAAATTTATGATTTTTTGTTGTTTTTTTAATGAAAGAAAAATTATTTACACAATGTGAATAAAATAGTGAATGAAAACCACTTGGCTCCCCGGAAATGGTGCCAGTTTTGATGCACTCTTGTCGTAGGGTGTGGAAAAAGAAATTTAATTTTCCTAGTGCAGCACAGTGGCTGACTAGGGTCATCTCACCTGAGGAGGTTTCTCTGTCCATTCACCTAATTAATCTAATTCACTTTAACGACTTATTTTTTGTTTTTTTAATTTAATAAAGGAATGGAATGTAATTTATAAAAATAAATGAAATGAAAAAATTCAATTAAAATTAATAAGAAATGCTAAACAATATGGAATTGGTGAAGAAAGTAAGTTCTACCGAGATAACTTTCAGGGAGCACCTTCATTGGCTAGCTTCAAATATTCTTAGTGAACACACTCCGTCGTATGTGTGAACACCTTAGTCTACCCCGGTTATAAATGAAAAGTATACATAGAGATTTCCAAGCACACCCTCCATCCACCTCCTCAATCGAGGTAAAATGGTTGTAGATTAACAAGTTAATCTTTAGACAACTACAGTGAGGATTACAGTCACTATAAATTATCCTTAGAAATAAATCAAAGAATATTAAAAACATGGTCTTGGGTTCAAGAACCTGATTAATCTCTCAGGATATTCCTTATATTATTTACTAATGATCATGAGTATTGTAGTTTACAATGGTAAGATGAGAGGAATAAAAGAGGGTGGATGAGTGGACACAATAATAAAAATATGTCAAAATTCTAGATTTTACCGTTTTTTTCATTTAAGCTCAAATTACCACAATAACCTAAAAATGTGACAATTACCCATAAAATAACACTATGCTGGGATTATAAACAATGATTTATAGTATAAAATATATGAAAATGTGAGCTTCATCACATATCAGCATAATACTTCTGATGGCTATGGGAAGTATTCATCCCTTCCTGGATGACCTTCACCTTATCTATTGTAGGTCACTCCAACTCTGAGCCCATGAGTGTTGAATCTCCTAGGTTAGTCCAACAATGTGGTGACCTACAATTTCTCACATAAAAGGTCTCAAATGGTTCCACACTAATGGTGTAATGGAATCTTTCATTGTACATAAACTCTACTAGTGGTAGTTGAGCCTTCCAAATATGGAAAAATCCAAACATGAAAGCTCACAACATGTCCTCCATAACTAAAATGGTTCTCTACATATGTTCATAAGTTTAGTGTGTGAAACGTTGTACTCATGCATAACTGGTTCCAAAATTCCTCCTGAAATCTATTCCATAGCTGGAATATAAAGAGAGAATCGCTATCAGAAACAATATTCAATGGAATTACAAGGAGTTGGATGCTATTACATATAGAGGCATCCCATACTCTCTACTAAACTCTACTCTCAAATATCTAAGAAGTGGGAAAACATGGTGAGCTGATCTATTATTACCTATATTGTATCTTATCCCTTGGAAATATGTGTTCAATTGTCACAAAGTCCATATATATCCCATCAACATCCCTTATGGAACCTTAAGGGATTTATACAAACCCGTTGAGCATAGTGTTCATCTATCACTTTCTTGAACGTAAGGCATCGAGAGATGAACTATCCAACTCCTTTCTTCATCCCTAACTACTAAAATTGAGGTTTGAGGTCTTGGTACAACTTACAAAACCTGGATTTACTTCCAAAGGATATTTATGAAATTATATTAGAACCTCCTTCTAAAATATCACTGGTACCATTGGGCATCCTTTTAAAAGAATGAAATTCTCCTCACCTTTTTAAAACCCATTAGAAGCATGCCCTGTGGATATCTAATCACATACGGTCTCATAGTTGGTATCCCCAAGATTTTCCTCCTTAACTCACTATATGTGTGGAGGGGTAACAACCATCAACTAGAGTTAAGTTTCTCTATCCACATCCATAAAGGATAAATGCAATGATGCGAACTGCACCAACTCCTCATTTAGTAACTATGAACAGGATCTCCATTTGGGGGAATTTACTACCACATTATCCTTCCCAAGTGTATATAAAATTTAAAATTCAAAGTCCTAGGTATCTATATTCATCGCCTCTATCTCAAGTTGAGATCCTTATAAGATAATATATACTTGATACTCTTGTGATTGATGTAGATGATAAATTGCTCACCCATCAGGCAGTTTCACCACATCTTCAAATATAATACTACTACTACTATGTAAAGATCAGAGGTCAAGTAGTTTTTCTCATGTGAACTCAACCGGAATGAACCATATGAAATCACTACATGAAACTACATCAAAACAAAACAAATCCTGGTTCCAGATGCATCATAGAAAACTATGTACTCAAAACCTTCTTCCAGAAGTCTCAAGATGGGAGCACTCATCAAAAATTGACTCAACTACTGCAAACTTATGTATATTCTCTATCCATATTAAGGGTTTCCCTATTAGAGTAAAATCTAGCATGGCTGTTAATAATATGGATAAACCATGTATGAATCTCCAATAATAGCCTAACAACCCAAGGAAGCTCCACATCTCTGTCCTACTCTTCAGTGTCTCCCAAGCTAATATTTCTTCAACCTTGGTGGGGTCCACTACCACTCCATCTATTGTGATAATTTGTCCCAGAATGTGGACTACCTAAATCCAGAACTATTTCATTGAGAGATTTTTGTAAATCTAGTTTTCTTGGAGTATGTTATTAACTTTCCTTAAGTGTCCCACATGATCCTCCTCAAATTATGAGTACACGAGGATATCATCGATGAAGACTACCACAAATCAGCCTATATAAGGATTAAATATCTAGTTCATGAGTCCTATTAACCCTGCTGGGATGTTCATCAAGCCAAAGGGCATCACCAAGTACTCATAGTGATAGTAGAGATATCTAAATGTCATCTTCATTATATCCTAATCTTGTACTCAGATATTTTGATAGCCTGATACAAGGTAAAAATTCTATAACTATCATTCTCCTATCAAATGATCAAATAAGTGATCGATCCTCAATATAGGATAGTTATTATTCATGGTCACTTTCTTTAAGCTCTGATAATCCAAACACAACCTCGTGCTCTCATTTTACTTTTTGGAGAACAAAATTGGGGTTGCCTTGGGTGAAACACAAGGTCAAAATAAACCCTTTCCTTTGTAAGTCCTCAAAATACACCCTCATCTCAATAATGTCAATGGGATCCATATGTTATTATAGAATAGATATCAGTGTCATCCTAATGTTTAAATAAATTCATAATTCTATCTCTTGTCGGGGAGGTAAGCCTGGAACATTATTGAGGAATACATCCTTGTACTCTCCCACCACTGTAGGAAACTGGAATCTCATAACATCCACATCACCAAGGGCCAGGCTAGTAGACTTAAGAGTAATTGGTTTCACCCTCCTATGAACTATTCCATCCTATAATGCTTATGTTTCCTTTTCACCAAAAAAAACCTAGTTTCATCGCTACAAACACACCATACCCTTCTCCTAAAACATTTAATCTTGGAATGGACTATATATAACCAATCAATACAAAGGATGGATTAATAAGGTCTTGACACTACTACCAAGTGATCCCAACTGAAACTCTAACCTCCAAGAGTCATGTCACACTGTTGGAATAAGTGTGTGATCATCTAGTCTTTCCAGAATAAGTCACTAAGTATAAGGGTCGAGTAAACTGTTCAACCAGACAAGATATGTGGTGGGAAAATAATGACTACAACTTATGTCTTTTAGTTCTACATCTAAAGTAGAAAACATTATTATCATAACTGTAATCATTCTCAGAGCCTCAAGGTTATATGATTTTACCGCCTACATCTATCCCCTCTCATGTCCTCCAGCTCCATGAGCCTAGCATGGACAACCTGGGGGTGGTGGTGGTAACATGTTGAAACCTCTACCACCTCTTACTTTTCTCCCAATTCCCCTACCATTTCTGTTTCCCTATGAACCTACCTACTAGTGCCACTATCTTTACCTTGGTATCCCATCTATTGTTTCTATGATAGATGTACGGAAGATCAGAAAAACATGGGCAACATGTCCCTTATCATCACATGAGTAGAACATTGGCTCTCTAGGATAATTGGACTCACCCTGTGAGACCCAAACTATAGATCCTCTATCATGGGACCTCCTCCTAAAAATTCTCCCATGTCCATGTCCATGAGACATCCTTAGGCTCCATTTTTCTGAGGTCTCTCCTCTTTTTTTCCCACTGATGAAAATCATTGGTTTTATCTACTCATCCAAGAAACTCTGAACCACTAATTCTCTCTCTAAAACCCAATAATAAGTATGAATGCATAGAGGGATACCATTGGATATAATGCCTCAATAAAGACCTCTATCAAATTTTTGAGACCAAAATAACTAATCTCCAACCAAATCAATCAAGTACTTGGAGAGTATGGTAAACCTTGATAAATACTCATCCACTGTCATGCTGCCCTGATGGAGTAATAGAATATCCCAGATACATATATCCCTCAGCATAGCTAGTGAGTAATCCTCTCTAAATATGCGCTATAAATCTGTCCATGAAAGATTCACCGCATCATAAGACTCAGTAACTAAACCCCACCGTCACCCTATTGATCCATCAAGAAGGCTCACTTTTCGGACCACCATCTATTCTGTCGGTGTCCTGACTAGACAGAAAACTCAGGTCACCACCACAAGCGAGTCCTCAAACACCTATGGTCCAGACTCATCTTGGAATCTGATGGGTCTCTATCACTAGAAAATTTGAAGCACATTTATCCTACACATGTTATCTACTAGTTGGGAAGGTTTCATGTTCTTCTTTATAGGTGGTATGGCTGGTGCACCACCTAGATGTAATATCTCAGGAATTTTTCCTAGAATTGATGCATCTATTAAGAAAAAGATGGAGAATAAAGGTGTATCTATTTTGATGTCAAGGAATGTTTTTCATGAATTAAAATCACTTCTATTTTTTAGTGGAAATCGTATTGGTACATATTTTCAAAAGAATCAGACTCGTTTTTTCTAAAACATTGGACTCACTTTGACCAACTTAATGAGGAGAATCTATTTTGGAAGAAGTGGTTCTGATCAGACTCACCTTGTTTTTAGAAAAATATTGAAATGAGTAATTGATCATTATACAGAAAGATAGAATGAGTCTCATATAGAATATATATTTCTAGAAGTAAATGGTCATCGAATTCACTATAAATTTGGTGAGAAAGAAGTGGTTGTTTTAATGGAGAATCAAAGTCTGTTTGACTATGACAAAATAAATGTGATTATTCTTTGTTGTTTTATATTTCATATATAATTACTGAATTGAGAACTTATGATGCAAGATTTATAGAAGGAAAGGGAAAAGTGGGATTATAAATCGTACCTACAATTATAATACCTTGGTGGAAGAGAAGAAAGATATGCTTTCGATTGAAAAGGAATTATACCCAAATTTATCGTATCTTGGTGGAAGTGGAGTAAAAGATAGTGTTTATTCAATATAGTGTCTGATCATCCATCTAAAGAAAAAAAATGTTTTATACCTAGGATTATCGTACTCAATATAAAAATGAAAATTATTTTACCAATAATGATCATACCCAAAAATTAGTGTATCTAGGATAATCACACTCAGAAAGATTTTACTTGGGACAATGGTATTCAAAGAAGGAACTACATGAGGTTGATAGATGACACGAGAATAATATAATGGGATCAAAAATTTATTAAACCTTTTCAAAAGGGTTGAATTATTTTTTGGTTTCTGACTATGTTAATAGAAGAGGATAATATGATGTTTAGTATATCCATTCGGTCAAGAAAAAAGGGGGAGTTTCCTGGATGTTTTGTCAAAGGGAGAGCTGTATATTCAAATGAAATATTTTGATTCAAATCAGTTCTGAGAATTATTTTCAGTAATCATTTTGAGAGAATCAGATTCAGAATATTGACTCATATATTAAAGTCATTATAGAAATTTAAATGAGAGTCTGAAGAATAAGTGATTGTTATAGAAGAATTGAGAAGCTTCGAGAATAGTTTAGAAAGTCAAGATTCACATGATATTTTAGGGTAAATATATATTAAGAGAAATTTATTAAGCAATAATTTTTTTTGGGATTCCCGCCAAATATCTTGAGGTTCACCTATAAAAGTATAAGTGCTTTTTACATTATGAGTGTTGGAACTATTCAGTATAGTAGAGAGAGAAGCTCTGAGTTATCAGTGAGAGAAAGAAGATATTGTGTTAATATTTTTTTAAGATGTTCAGATGGGAAGAAGTCATAGGAGAAGATACAATATCACAACATTGTTTTTAGATGGTAATAATACTCAATGATTTTCGTATTTTCACTAGATAATTAGGCATTTGAATGAAGGAAATTAACATCTCTCCACAGCCAGTGCTTAATGAAAATCAATATGTATCATTATCCTTTGAAGAGGGGGGATCCTCCTCATCAGATGAAGAGAAACCTTACCATTTTATTGAGTAACAAGAGGATATAATTAAGCTTATAAATTGCACTCATGTGATTAAGGAAGGATACAAGGAGGACTTCTAACCTTGGATTGAGGAATAAGAAAGGTTGCCTTTTGGAATATATCGTTACAAGTAAATATCTATTGATGACTATCTCAGTATCAAGGAGTGAATGTTTGATAGAGTGGAATTTGAGCTTGACCAAAACCCTGATTTTAATTATCTTCATCTTTGGTGGGAATAGCTCTTTCGTAGGATTTTACGGGCTGCTTCTATGGTTTTTCAACTCTAAGAGGGTATGGTACCCTACTTGATGTGTTCTTCTTGGGTTTTTTTTGATTTTTTAGTCTATGTTCCTCAACTACCCTTGCTCTTGAATGGATGGTTTTGAGAATAGCCACTACAGAGGTCTTTTTCTTAATTTTCTTATGCGGATGAGGAATACTTGTGTTGGAATTGATGCCATTGTTCTTTTTTAGCTCCTATTGTTTGATTCCTCTTCTATAGTGAAGGAATTTAACTTATTGGAATCATGTTATTTGCTATTTATTTATGTTTGGAGGCCTTAGGGAGGGGTTGTTTTCTCTATGGTCAATGTGTAGGAGTGTTTAAACTAGTTTGTGTATCTTTTTTTACAGCTATGTGTGATGTTGTCTCTCCCACAGGGCTATTTATTCTTACTCTGTGTATGGATTTCAAAGGCTTTTTTGATCCAATAAGGTGAGGTCACATGTTTAAGACATATTTTTTCCGTGAATTCCTAGAAATTGGGGGCCTCCATGGGCTTGCAGGGATGTTTGAGGTTCATGTGTGGATGAATCCGAAAGCTTCTTTTGATGTGGAATGGGAAATCAGGTAACTGTGTTGGATTCACTTTTTTGTTGTCACTGGATGGGATTCTTGCATTTTGGGCTTGAGATAGACTAATTATTGGATTTACATGTTTCTTTAGTGAAGACATGGACAGGGGTGTTTTCTTCTCTTGTTTGTATGTATGCATGCCAATCACTCTTATGGCTTTAAATGGAAACTTTTGAGGTACTTATTTCCAATTTATTTATTCTTTTCACATATTTTATCTTGTCAGTACAATATCATTGTACCTCATGTAATCACCTTAATTTTTTCTTTTTATTAATAAATTTTTGAAAGCATGGGTTCTACTCATGCTCTGATTCTTTTTGTCAGTGATCATCATATTCAGTTGACTACCATATTTGGTATGTCAATATTATTCGGCTGATCATTGTATCAGGATGGATTAATTACCTTCAAGATTTTCAAATTTTGGTTTCCAAACTAAGGATATATCATACTGAGTTTATTAGGGTCAGGAATTAAAGTGGTTATGATTTATTTCATTTTTATTCTGAATTAAAATCGGACAAGAAGAATCATATTTGGGAAGAACCATACTCGTAGGAATCGGACTGGGAAAATCATATCGTGGAAATTCAGAATGATTTTCTCAAAAAAAAGTATTGTAAATTCTTACCTTCTTCTAGGTAAAAAATTGAAAAGTTGTATTTAAATTAAATATATTTGTGAAATTGAAAATAATAACAGGTGACATGAGTTGTTACATAATCATTATATTACCATGTTTGTTCTAAGAGGGTGTACAGGTACTATTGCAATTGTTTATATAGTTCTACCTGAGTGAACGTGTATATCCTACTCATTATAGTACAAGTATTCATTTATATTGGATTTTATGGTATTTTATCATTTTAAACCATACTAAGGATGTAGATATTCTTATTTAATAGTAAAACTTATAAATCCTTGTGTTCTTGTGGATGTGTGGTGGATTTTTTTTAGCAGGGAATTGAAATCATTAATAGGAGGTGAAGGTTGTTTCAATTGAAAAGAAACGTAAAATAAAAAGTATCACTAATTCACCATCCCTGTCTCAATGATAAAACTATACTGAATAGGAAATTACATGTGGTATTAGAGCGCAGGTTCCCATCGCTTATTTTTTGCCGATGGAGAATTTGAATTATATGAACAACAATGGTATTCCAGTCTTCGACGGAAAAATTATCTTATTTGGAAGGATATACTATTTTTTTATCTTATCTTTATTGGATATTATGTTCTTGAAGCTACAATAGATGGATTTCCTCCTGTTGATTATAAAACTTCTCTTACATATATTGTTAAGGAGAATCTGGAGATTGGTGAATGTGCCAAGAATTCTATATTATCATCACTTTTAGAAAGTTAATTATAAAGAGTTAAAGGAGTTTCTATAGCCAAAGGTATATGGAATAAATTGAAAAATATATAAAAGGGATACAAAAAAGTGATGAAGGAAAAATACAACCCTGGAGATTGTAAAATAAATATTTGATTATGGGTCGGAATGAATCTGTCAGGTATTTCTTTATCAGTGTGAATGAAATTGTGAGTACTATCATATATCTTGGTGAAAAGATGGATGACTTTATGGTTGTTGAAAATAAATTGAAAATCCTGCCTATAAAATTAAATTCCAAAGTTTCTTAATTAGAAGATAAGAATCCGGAAACATTATCTCTTGATGATTTGAATAACAATCCCATTAATTATTAAATGACAAGGGAGAAAGTAAGGAAAAGAAAAAAAAGATTGATAGAGAAATTTCTTTCAAGGCAGAAAGGAAAGAAATTTAAAAAAAGATTCTTATTGAATATGAATCGATAGAATCTGATTCTAAAAATGAGGTACGTAAAAATCTTGAAAATATTTTATCCTTTTTTTCTAAAAATGTGAAAATATGTATAGTGAAATGAAAAGGGAAACTTCCCTTGAAATGTATTGATTGATGATTTTTTGGGCACTTTACTGCAGATTTTCCTTAAAGAAATAAAGAAAGAAGAAGATAGTGAAGAATAATAAAGAAATTCAAGAAGACTATGGAAGAAAAAAGGTGAGAAATAAAAAATGTATTCCACAAGGAAAGATTGGAAATGCTTCAATTCCAAAAGGAGAAGTTTCTTATCTAAAGATAAAGAAGAATATGGTAGTGGTGTTTAATCCAAAAAATAAATGGATTATGGTATAGAAAATAATTTTATTGAAACTGTGAATAATGAAGAATTCAGAAGTACTAGTTTTAAAGAAGAAAAAGAAACACAACATGAATTCCATTTGAAAGAAGAATTAAATGAATTCCTGAGGAAGATTAAAAGTCTTGAAAATAAAAACAAAATGTTGGAATATGAAAGTTCCACAAAAAATAAATCAAGATTTTTTTCAGATTAGAAATTGAAGCTAGAGAAAGAGGTAGATGATTTGAAGAAATCTAGTAAAGAAATTAATTGTAATGACAATCTAAAAGTGAAGCCAAAATAAAAAGAAGAAGAGTGAGATCTTATCTAATAAAATTTATCTAAAGCTTAGAAATAAAAGTTTCCAAAACTATACTACTGAATTTGGTGAATGATCTTGTAATAAGAAACCTGATAAGGTTCCAAAAAAGTACCTTCAAAGGGTGAGAAGAAATGTATAATTGGTTTTGGGAATAATAAAGCCGGAAATGTCAGGTATGTCACCAAGACCAACAATGTTAGGAATTCATAAGTCTCAAAGAAACCTAAATCTAGAAAATTTTCAAATATTTCTATTTATATTAAGGGTGAAAAGAAATTGAGGAAGATGTATGATAGATGTATTCATAGTTTATGGATGTTTCAGAGGAAAATACTCCTTCAATGGCTATTGTTAGTATTGTGGTGGATTCGTACATACAAAAAATATGTATTGGTTCAACCAGAAACATTACTATTATTCTATATTTTACTAAGGTAAATGTTGAGAGTTATTCAATCCCCTCAAAATAAGATTTCTTAGAAGGTTGTAAAAGGTGGATAAAAAATAAAAATAGGTTCCAACCTCTAGAATCTATTTTTGAAAGGTGTGAACAACCTAGACACCTTTCAAAAATATTTCTTGTTTTGTTACTAACATAGTATAAGATTCATAGAAATTCTCAAAATATGAAGATAAATAAGGTAAATGAAGAATAAAGGGCTCCTTTTGTTGAAACTAAATTGAAAACTTAAAAGGTAGAATGACCATGGATACTTGACTGTGGGTGTTCTTCTCACATGATAGGACACTTGAAACGATTGAAGAATGTGAAAGCTTTAAAATAGGTAACTGTTATATTTGGAAATGATGGATCATTAAATTTAAAATGTGTTTGGTCAACCATCATTGGAAAAGTAAAGATGAAATCAAAGAAAACATTGTATGTTTCTAGTCTAAAACAAAATTTTCTAAGCATTTCAAAATTGGGTGATAATGGTAACAAAGTTATCTTTAGGAAAGATGTGTTTGTTTTAAATACTTAAGTATTTGGGAAAATTTTTATATGAGGTCAATTTTAAAAATGGAATTTGTTTTAGATTGGTGAAATACAAAAATTTTGTTACATGAGCTTGGTTGAAGAGAATCAGTTGTGGCATAAATGTCTTGGATGTATGTGTTAGATAAACCTGATAAATTTATCTAAGATATAGTGTCTAGGGAATTGTTGAAATTCCAAGAATAAGATATTGGTTTTTTAATATCTTTCATAAAGGAAATATTACAAATTATGTGCATAAGAAAGTTGAGATATGTACAAGACAACCCCTAGAGCAGTTTCATTCTAATATTTGTGGGTCGATGAGAAATAAATCATGAAATGGAGAAAAGTACTTCATTACTTTCATTGATTATTTTACTCCCATTAATTTTTTTATGTATATGAAACCCAAATTAGAAGCAATAAATTTTTTAAAAGTTTCAAAAGGAAGGATGAGAAAGAATGTGAGTATTTAGTCAAGAAATTGTGAACATATAATATTGGTGAATATAGAAGTGAAGAGTATGAAGACTATCTTGGGAATCATGGACTTAATAATGAGTATAGTTCTCCATGAAATCCTCAAAAAAAATGTAGTTTCTGAAATAAATAATAAAAGCTTTTTGAAAATTGGAAGAACCATGTTACTTGAACATGGTCTCTCTCATTACTTTTTGGAGGAAATCCATTAGTACTTCTGTTTATATTTAGAACCATTGTTTCTATAGGCCTCAATCAGGTATGACTCCATATGAAATTTGTTATTGAAATACTCCAAGTTTGATGAAATTTAGAGTTCTTGGGAGTCTATTTATTATAAATAATAAAGGTGGAAACTATAGTAAGTTTGAGCATGAAGGTGAAGATGGAATATTTCATGTATATGATATAGAAGAAAGAGGATATATATTCTTCAACAAAGAAATAGAAATAATTTTTGATTCTGTTGATTTGAAAGTGATTAAAGGATCATAGAAAGATAATCATACTCAGGTAGACAATGAAGTTGAGAAAGTTGAAGAAATAAATTCTAATAAGGAGATAAATAATTGTAATACTTCTCATGAAGAAGAATCAAACTTATATATTTAAAGTGATGAAGAATATAATCGAATATCTCATCCTAGGATGAGGAAGCAAGTGGAGGTTCAGAACATTATTGGTGATCAACATCAGATGTATTAAACAAAAAGAACAACCAATTAATTTACATATACTTCTGTATATTCAAAAGTTGAACTGAATGACGTGAACGAAAATTTTGAGCATCCATAATGGGTTCATACCATGAATGAAGAGATTGATCAAATTGAAAATAATTATACATGGTAACTCATATCAAATCCTGAAAACAAAAAAATTATTATCACAAAATGGTTTTTTCATAACAAACTGAATGAATAAGTTGACATGATAAGAAATAAAGAAATATTGGTCTCAAAAGGGTACTCATAGATTGAGTCATTTATTTTAATGAAACATTTTCTCATGTGGAAAGATGTGAAATAATTACAATCTTTATTTATATTTATGCACAAACAGGCTACAATATCTTTCAAATGGATGTTAAATATGTGTTCTAGAATGGTGATATAGAATAGGATGACTATATTGAAAAAATATATGGTTTTTTTGTTGGTAAAGCTGAAAGTTATGTGTGCAGATTGAAAACGTTTTTGTGGGGCTTAAAACAAGCTATGATGGCATAGTATTCCAAGTTGGATACATGCTTATGGAATATGAGTTTTATGAAAGGAAGAATGGGTATAAATAATTATACCAAAGAAATTAAATATCATTCCCTTATTTTAATTTTTTATATTGATGGTATTATCTTTAATGGGAATAATGAAAGTGCTTGAGAAATATTTTCTGAATAAATGAAGAAGAGATTAGAAATGTATATATTGGGGTAAATGAAATACATTCTTGGGTTAAAAATGATTAAAAAGGATAAATACATCTTTCTTTATCAAGAAAATTATTCTAATGAAATTTTAAAGAGGTTCATAATGGAAAAATAAAAACCAATTTCCATATCGTTTTCAAGGGGAACCAAGTTGAGTAAAGATAGAGAAGGAAAGCAAGTTGATCAGAAAGAGTAATATATACTGATTAGAATCCTATTGTATTTGACTTACTAAATACTGGTAATTTTTTTCAGTCCAGTTTGGAACCTTAATATGGTATTTAATTGGTGAATCAATGCATGTCTGGTAGGGAGTAGACAGGGTCTAGTCCTGGGCTTGCAGTACAGGACAACTTGAGAAATGTATTTTTTACCCCTTTGAACCTGAGAGTGGATGATGTGTTTGGAATATTGAAGCATGACCTGGGGGTGTGTAATCCATGGGAAATGGTGAGAAAAGATAATATAGTGTAAATGGGTGTTGTAATTGAAGATGTGGTTATGGCCAAAGACATTGCAGATTTAGGTTGCAATGAAGAGGTGGGGGAAGACAAGAAAATGCTTATAGAAGGTTGTTCAAATGGAGGTAGTGGAGATTGAGTAAAGGTTAAAAATATGACTAACTTGAGTCTAGGGAATTATATTCCGTGTATTGAGCTTTTAAATTGATTCACATGTTTGGTGAATAAAGAACCGACTTTGGAATCGGGAATAGCCTGGGCAGTGCCTTTGGAAGGGAAAGGAGTTCTCAAATATGATCCTATTAAGGTGACTCATAACCATAATTATGGTGAAGCATATGATGACTTCCTTGATAGTAGGATCCCCAGTCCATGGTGGAAGAAAATTTATAAAGGAAATAAGAAATGGGGCAAGGATTAATATCAATTAACACTACCAATGAAAAATAGATTTGTCATGAATTTGAAAATCAAGGCCCATAAAGGTGAAAATAATGAAGTAAATTCTCAATGTTTTGGTTTTTGAGGACACTAATGTTCAACCAAAATTCATGGGGTATGGATTTGTGGAGCCGGTGCAGGATTTGAGGGATGAGACTCATGGAAATGAGACAAGTATAATTTTTGATGAGGCCCTGAAATCCACTAAAGTTTCATTTAAGGATATTTTTGAAAATGGGATGTTGAAATTGATTAACAATGAAGGCCGAATATCTGACCCCAAAGAAGAGAATACCATGGATTAACTACTCCAATACACCAAGGAACATGACTACCTAATCCAAGATGTTCATAAATAGTGATGTCGAGGAGTTCTAGTACTTCAATCAAGGTAACTCTCAATCGGAATAGGGGATTGTTGTTGAGTATGGTTTTGAGGACAACTCGAGAAAGTCAGAGGATTAAGAACATTAGATGACAACTTGCGACATAAAATACAACATCATTATTGAAAACATATTTTACTTGACCAAAAAATTCCTCTGCACTTAGCATTTCTTGGGATAACCTAAAGAAATAACTACTGGAAAAACACCTATACCCACAGTTTGGAACTGTGGGTATAGGCTATACCAATGGTTTTATAAACAATGGGCTACCTAGGAATTGGTATAGGGATATACCCATGGTTTCTATAAAACCATGGTTATAACCCTAGAGATTTCCATAATTCCCACGGTTTTATTTAATCCGTGCTAAAATATCTATACCCATAGTTTACAAAACTGTTGGTATAGATTATCACACCAGAATAATATACCCACTATTATTTAATTGTGGGTATAGATCCTTCACCTATAAAAAAATATTGTTCTTGAACTAGGTATAGACTATACCCATGAAAAAGATGTGGTCTAGTGTGCAGAATAAGAGATAATATCTAGAAGCATTATTTCTAAAATATTAACATTATATAGAGGATGAAGCATTATAGAATTTTTTGTCCCAAAGTTACAAGATGAGTTTTTGATTCTAATTTTAAGTGAATCTATAAGTTGATATATGAAGGAAGGTGAACATTTGGATGATATGTTTAAGTGAAAAAAAATACAAATACATTTTCAAGAGATGATTCATAGAAAAAACAGCTATTGTTTATCCAAAAGATAAAGTACATATCACTGGAAGTAGAATCATCAATGGAAGCTAAATGAGACAACCTAGAAAAATTTCACAAAACATTACTAAAAGATAAAATATCTTAAGAACATGGAATGAATTCTCATAGTGATACATAAGATTAATAGTTTATTACGTTATAGTAAGGAAGATAATATGTATGCGTTACAATCAAAGTGATACATTAGGCTTATCTATTTGAAATAATTTGAGGTTTATTGAATGATATTTTAGAATTTACTTAAGATGATTCTATACTAATCATTTAATGTAACAAGTATCATGAGTATTTGAAAATAGTTCATGATTGATGTCAGGTATGGAAGATGGATTTTTTCTTTGATTGATGGATAAGTATCTGATTGTTTTGAGTCTAAAACATGAACAAAAAACATGAGGGGTAAAAATTTTGGAATGTGAATATATAAATTAAATCAATAGATGCTAAGGATTCTCTTAAAAAACATATATTGGAAAGAAATTCCAAAAACTGAAGTAGAAATTGAAGAGGTTGATGTGAAATACTAGAAGTTAGTAATGCTTCTTAATTCAGTTGATGTAAATCTTAGAGTGTACTAAATGGAGTGATAAAATCTACCATGTTGTAAGAAATACCAAATTATTTATCCATATCAATAACCATGTCATTTTCAAGAAGGAAAATTACAAGTAATCTACCACAAACATAAAGTTGTTTCTTAGCTTGAGAAAAAAACTTGTTAAAGTTGAATCAAAGTGGGAAATATGGGTGATTATAAACATTACAAATGATTACCCACTATTCTAATGTCAATTATGTGAAATGAAGACTTAAATATCCATTTAAGCTAACAAAACAACATTATTTTTCAAATAAAAGTAGTTTTTCATAAATTTTATATAATGTAAAAATATGCATTAAAGATTCAACAACAAGAAATTCATCAAACTTGTATCATGTATAACTAGATTATATGAATCATTTTTTTAAGTAAAATATAAGGATTTCTATAAAAAAACATTATATTGAAGATAATACTCAAATAATACATCTCAGCATTTGATCACATGGAATTTTTGTCAAGGTTGTTAGTCCCAATATTCAGAAGAAAAGGAACTGCAACTCAAACAACCTGAGTAGAAATCCCCTCTACAAAGAAAACATCATAGACATTCTTGATTATTGGTAAGGGGAAACAATCAAACCAACTAGTTGAATGCTATATATTCATGATAATATAGTACAAATTATAACAAATTCCTATCAATTCTGTGAAGATTTCAAAGTAAAAAAGCAGAAATAATCAATAATAAAATTCAATGAATCTTTAATAGATTATATTCCAAAAAATTATAAAAACTAGTTATCTGTTTGTGGGGGGTATATTTCCCTAGTTTTCTATCAATAAAATATTATCATGGTCCTAAAATAGAAAAATTTATCAGCATAAAATAATTTATTTGAAACAGAAGATAAGACATTTATGTACCATAAAATAGAAACCTAGAATGTTTCGGGGATGCAGAGCCTCTGTGGAATATCTCCCACTAATCACTCCTCTATCACCTGGAAGAAACCATAACACTAACCACCTAAACCATTAATTAAACAATGATATATTTTCTAAACTTATCAACATGCATATGATTCAATTAAATAACAACACAAACATGGGATTTGTAGCGTTCATTGATGTTTCCACTAGTGTAATCACAGACCATGTAATTATCATGAATCTGTTTCGATTCCAATAAAATATGAGAAAATAGAACAATTGAGGTGTTCTACATCATTGGGATATGCCTTAGGATTAAAGCATTAGAATTCAATAAATGTCCAAGAATAAATTAGATGAGACGGATTTTGTTCAAGGTAAAGTGTAAATTTAACATGAAACACCCAAAATAAATTCTGCAACTAATATTTCCAGAATTTTGCTCCATTTTATATATAATATATGGAATCAAAGGACACATTTATTGGTTAGTAAATGGCCTCATAGGAGTGATGAATTGAGGGGATGGAGTGGGACCGCAAGCTATTAAAGGATAGTAGTGTGTGGTGATCGATGTTGTAATTTATAAAGAATAAAATCATTGTTTTGAAGGGAAGGGGATCTGACTTAGTTACTCACTGTATGTTTCAGTTAATTAAAGATAAGGAGTAATAAAACTAGTACCGTTGTTGATGATATAAATAGAGAAAAAAAGATTTTATTTTTTATGCTATAATGAAGTTAAGAATTCTAAGAAAAATAAGAATAAGAAGATGGTGAAATAATCATCTTCTCTACTATGAAGAATTGTGTGTACTATTGTTCATAACAAAGAGGAAGAGGGTGTTACTTTCAAGATGTTGTTTAAATAATAGAGGATAAAGAAGAAGAGTCAAGAAGTACACTGAAGGTGATAAGGGATAATAAGAGATCCATTTCATGAAAACTAATGCATTTTTAAGAGACTATAGTGTAATGAAATTTCATGGTTACTCCATGCTTGATGTAGATTATAGGTGTATTAATAGTGGGTCATGTGTTTTCAGGTTTTTCCCACTCACACTAAGGATTGGAAAATGTTATTGTGAAGTGATCCATGTAAATCACTATCCTCTTTATGTGTGTGTGTATTTGGATGTGTTTAATGTATAACCAAAGGTGATCAGGGAGAATGAGAGATCCATTTTATCTAACTATAATAAAATAAGTATGAAATGGGATATAAAATATTAAATTTGTTTAAAAATTCATTAACATTGATTCAACCCACCACTAAGTGTTTCATACGTCTATAAATAATTCATTTAAATATTAGGGATAATAAGTTTGAATAAAGGCACTATAGATTCTGAAGGATAGAGATGGAGGATTATTATATCTAAAATGAAATAGGAATTCCATTAACTATAATTAAGCTAGAGAATATAGATAAATATCAATGGGAATGGATATATCATAGGGAATATAGAATGGTTATGGTGACATTAGTGAGGAATGTTTCTTTCAACATTCGAGAGAAGAAAACAACACAAGCACTGATGAATACCTTGACAGACATGTATGAAACAATAATACATTTAAACAAGGTTCTTATGATGTATAAGTTTTGGGAATGAATTGATGGAATGAAGACCACATTAAAACCATGTTAATTACTGTAACATGATCTAGAGTTAGATCAAGTTATGGAAAGTCACTTTCACAAATGATATAGGGGAATTGCTTCCATTTTCAACAATACTAGAGAATTGGGAGGAAATGGTCACTTCTTCCAATAACTCTATTAGAAAATAATTGGTTTTCAAGAATTCAAATCACTAGAAGCATTACCAAAAAAGGATTACCAAAATTAAGAGAATAAGCTACCTAACAAAAAATGGGTTCATTTAGAAGATCACTCTAGTTAATTAACATAGCTATGAAATGAATGGTTGCCTATAGTGCACATTACATGGAACTTAGAAACTCAAACTCACCAAAACCAAAGTAAAATACCGTTGTCAGTAGAGAAGTTCAAAATAAATTCACATGAAATTTATAATGACATTAAATAGATAAAATCAGAGCTGGAATTTAAAATGGACCTTACAGCTTCTGACTTGAATGCCACCATTTTTTATCGGTCCAAACTACTTGAACACATCATAGAGTTCCTTAGGTGTTGTGTAAAAAGAAAAATGTTTATGTATATGGAGTATCCTATAACTATGAGAATTTCATGTATGAAAAACATTTAAGCCGGAGAAATATTGGTCGACGTATTATAATAAACTTCCTTAGACCAGAACTTTGTTCCCTTTCAACTAATGCTATAAAAAAAGGGTACAAAAAAGGCAGTGATGTCAATTTTCAGCCAAAAAATAATTATATAAAAAGCTATATGAATACCTTAAACTTCAACATTATTTATTTTAGAATCATTTTCACTCATAGGAGCAGCTACTTCAGGAACAGAAGCAGATTTTATAGAATCAAGTGGTTGTTGTTCAGTGCTTGTAGGCACTGCTCTCACAGTACCTGTAGGGACATAAACTACAGTAGATACTCTATTTCCCTTTTTAACTTTTACTTTCATAGGATTTAGTATACAGTTTTGAGGATAGATAAATAAAAAAATTGAAATAGAAGAAATATGGGTACACACTTACAAAGACCAAAATATAACATATATTAAAATAGGGTTCAAGGAATCCATAGGACATTATCAAGTCAATCCGGATGAGGGAATTAGAATCACTAAAGTTATATTGAATTTAGATGATGGGATAAACATTTTTAATGATAAAAAGTGGTAGAGATACCTAAATGCTCAAGTCCTTTAGAGGCATGAACTTGATCCCTGGATGTTCAAATTCCATAATTTTATACAAAAAAAAAATAGGTCACACCATAAGTGGAAGAATTATATTGAATTTTGATTTTCGTCCAGAGTAAAATGAATCTTATAAATATATGTCCATGATTTTCATTGTCTACATCTGATGGATGGTGGAGAACAAGGAATCATGGAAGAGGCAACATTATTATGCAATTCCAGTATATGTAAGTTATATATGGATGAGGAAATGGATTCATTATATTATAATGAAACCTATGGTCTAACAACATTACCATGAGGAAATAATGAGATGGAAAATAAATGGGTCTTTTGATTGAAGGAAGGAGTGTATGGTATTAAATGGTATAGATAAAGGCAGGTGGTGAAAGTATTTCAATAGAAAGAGGGAGTAGATTTCTATGGGATACTTTGACTAGTAGTAAAACATAATACCATCCATAAAATATTAATAATGGGTACTATCAGTGGTTTATGTTTAGAACAAATGGATGTAAAATGAAGGATTTTAGTGGTAATGTGCATTAAACAATTATTTTATTTGAAGTGGGAGTTATATATATCTTTCAAAATGAAGGATTTTAGTGTTGTAAAGAAGATTCATGGTATTAATATTGAAAAGTATTGGAGTAATGAGATCTTTGTTTCTTCTCAAAGGGAGTAAAAGTTAAAGGTCGTCGAGTAGTTTGAAGTTATCAGATTTAAATCATTTTCAAATATTTTTGTTAGGAACTTTAAGCTATGAAAGGGGAAATAAACATGAATCAGTGACATCCCGGGAAAAATGATTTCCCAAGACCATTTTTTAAAATGTTTTCCTTCGATTTAGAAAACAAACAAGAAAAAAAATCTAAAATTCAATGAATAAAAAACATGAAATAAAAATCATAAATTCAATGTTAATCAAAATAAATATCATTAAAAACTAATCACACCACACATTTAAAAGATTTATGATAGATCTGATTTCAAAAATAATAATGATTATGATTATTATAAATTTGAAGAACAAAATTTCATCAAGACTAAATAGGGACTGTGTTTACTTTACCTGGTTAAACAAAGGAGGTGTCCATGAAATGGCAGAACATATTCAAGCAGTGGTGAAGGAATAAATAGAGCGAGGTATGTGAGATAGTGTGATGGGAGGTGGATCCTACCTTGTCAAAGTCTACATGAGAAAATTAGGTATGGGAGGGGGCGTCTTCCAAGATTCAGCTGGAAAAGGAGATAAAAATTGGAAAACCTACATCAAGATTTGGGCATCAACTATACATGAATCCAGGGATGGGGTTATATAATTAAGCTACATCCACTGGTGAAGGGGTATTCCCCTCTCTTTCAATCCTTGGATGCCCTGAAATTCATAATGTAAACCAGAACATGTCCATCCCTAATATCCACATCGATGATCATGAATAGTGTACAAGGTGAGATATATGGACAAAGTTATATTTTCATAAGAAGTTGGAAGATTAATGTATTACATGGTTAACATAAGTATAGATTTAACACAAGGAGAGATATGTGGACAAGGGAATCCCTAAATCAATAGATTACATAGAATAATACAAATTCCTTTTGAGGTTGAGAGGCAGAGGCCAGGAGGAGGTGGAGGTGGTGGCCAGGAGGAGGCGGAGGCCGGAAGGAGGCGGAGGTGAAGACTGAGAGGAGGTGGAGGCAGAGGTGACTGCAGAGATGAAGGTGAGGGTCGGGAGGTGTAGGTGGGGTCTTTAGGTGTAGGTGGTCGCGGACGTGGAGGTGGAGGCAAGAATATGGAGGGAGGGAGGCGGGGGCCAGGAGGTGGAGGTGAGGGCAGGAGGTCGAGGTCGGGGAGGGGAGGGCAGAGAGGCTGGGTTGGGGGAGACGTGGGGTATGAAATGAAAATCAGGAGGGGGATCCCAATAAAATATTTAAATTGGGGTTACTATATCCATGGTTCTATCAAAACCGTTGGTATAGGTTAAAAAATACCTCTTATACCCACGATTATCTTAAACTGTGGGTATATATGTGTGGGTATAGACCCATTTTCCAGTAGTGCATACATAAGAAAAGGGTGATATATAAATCCAAGTAAGGGAGTAAAAAAGGTATAATATAAAGAATAAAATACATGTTCGGAAACAAGAATATCATTGGATTATAAGAGAAACATGAACCTAAATGCATGATATAGCATGATTATCATAACATGGATATGTGGAAACAACTTAAAACATTGCATCGTAAACATAATGGAATCAGGTAAACCCTTGTCCCAACATGGGGGAAAATTTTCCTAAAAATAATTAGGTAAAATTCTATCCCAGGATGACATATCATTATACTAAACATTACCCAATCCATTGGAACGCTATCCAGGGGAACCCTTCGTGAACATTTCAATCTCATGCTTAAGTGTCCCATGTAGATCAGATAACATGGATTCATTCAACATAATAATTTATGAAATGATGAAGGAATGTGGAATACATATATGAAATTCTATAATCAATAAGTATATGTGCATAAATTTTAATTCCCTTGATAGATAAATGGGAATGGTATTCACTACATTATGATTTTGGCATGGAAAGTTGTGGTGCAATTGTGGCAGCATAATGGCATCACATGGGGATTCATAAAATGGGTTGATGAGAGTGAAAAATGTATCTCATAATTTATAAATGAAATGGGAAGTAACGGGATCATGGAGAAAAATATCCTAATAAATTAAATGGAATTTGAGATGCATAATATAAGAGAAATGCTTGAATGCAAATGAGGAGAGATAAATCCCGTATAGAATTTTGGCATGGTAACAGTTGTACATGGGAGAGATTGATGAGATTGAAAGGGGTATATCATCATTAAAACATATTAAGGGCAGTATGGGGTAGGTAAGAAACATAACCCATCATTTTTAATTGAAAAATAAAATGTTATAACAAATAAGAAAACATGGACAGAAATGAGAAAGGAAGGAAAGTGAGGATCCTATAAAGAATTTGGGCATAGTAATGACTTAAGTAAGGATCCAAATTAGGGAGGATAAATGATACATCATTGAAATAACAACAACTTTATAGTAGATAATTGATTATAAATGGATGATAATATAACCAATTTAAAAAAATGATTAATTTCAAATAAGGTTCTTGAATTGAAAGGGAGAGAGAAAGGTTAGGATACATTACTTGGATGTATGATCCCAAAGACATGGGAGATGCTTCATGGGATATTGGGGGTGCTTGGGAGGACTGTATAGAGTGAAGATAAGAGTGATTAAGATCTTAAAGGATATTTATTGAATAAAAATGGGTTCCTGGGTGGTTTTATATAGGAAAGGAGGAGTAATTATTTATTATTTATATTTTGGCCACTATACACAAAAATATTCAAAAACACAAAACAAATAATGGTTTTTTCCCATGATTTCTGGACAAGGGGAGTGGAAAACATTATTTTATAAGTCTGAGGCTTGAATACATTAAATTATTTACCTTTCTTATGTGGAGGTGTGTCACACCCTCAAGGAAATGAATTTAAAATCATAAGATTTATTATACTTTTTGGAGGATTCACTAAGGCATTATAAAATATGTCAAATAAATCCAAAATTAAATTATTTTAAATTTAATACAAATATTTGGTCAATTATCCATTTTATTGAATTTATAACATCACTATTGGGAAATTATGATGTCATAAAACACACTATATATTTATAAATTATATAATTTTTACCCAAAAATTCGTCTATCTCTGAAAATTATGGAATATTCACCATTGGATAATTTCAACATCTTGATTCCAAAACTAAAAATCATTTTATATGAATAATTTTATAAATATATGAATTTGTACTTTTATAATGAGAACCGACATTTATTGAAAATTGATTCGTTTTGATAAAAATAGTTTTTAAACCTTAATAAAAAATACACTTGACTTCATAAGAATTATATACTCATTTATAATTAATAAAAGTAATTTAATAATAATATTTTATTAAAATATTAATTATTTCAAAAATTCATCAATCCCTTAAAATAAATTCTTTAATTAAAAAACTACACTATATGTTTTATCGTATAAAAATACAACTCTTATCAAACTGATTTCATAAGAATTTATAGATAATGAATTTATATAATCATCATTTAGAAGAATTTTTTTATAATATTAGTCATAAAAATCTTAATGTATATATTTCTCAAAAGTACCATTTTTACCCTAAAAATCAATTTATCAAATTCATCATTTTTTAAGAAAGACTATTCTCATAAAGGAATTGGTGGAATAAGACCTTTATTTATAATAAGGTATTACACAATAAGTAACTAATACCTTGTCACATAACCCCTTATAACACTTGTGTAAGACCTAAGGGTAAGGTTTGCAGTGGTGATAGACTCTTGGGGCAGTTCATATAACATCACCTGTGTAAGAACCTAGATCTTCTTTTCAGGTATGTTTTCCTTTTCGTGTAGTTTTTGAGAAAAAGGGGAGTTTCTAAAAAAATTGAAGTACACGCTGTGTACTTTATGAGTACATGTCGTGTAATCAGTTACCGCGAGTAGACGTGTGCTGGTTGTGTAGCGGCCATGCACATAGCCATGTGGTGACCTGGAGACCGCCTAAATCAGAGTACAGAAAAGGCAAGTACATGCCGTGTACTTCTAAAGTACATGCTGTGTATTTTCTTTTTTTTTTATTAAATGTACCGGGGTCGCATCTAATCACCAGAAATCCCTACTTCTAGGTCTAGTTCGTCTGAGAGAACTCGTATAGCTGTGAATCTTATCCGAGCCCCTGAGCGAGCATATGTTCTCCAAATCTACTGTCATCAATTGCATTGGGACTGCAATTGTAAGCTCTTCCTTCTCCCTGAGCTTCGTTTCCTGATTCCTCCTCTTTCTCAAGTTATCCTCTGTTGATCATTTTGAGTGTTTTTGTAGATATATTGTGTTCTTGGGTGATTCAAGGATTGAGGTTCATGTATATTGATCTACTAACACTGAGGTAGGTGGTTTGTGCCTTTCTATAGATAATCTTTGAGTTTTATGTGAAAAAATTCCCAAAACCCTTGAATGGGGTTTTGCGTATTTAGGTTCTTAGCCTTGTTAATTGCCTGCTATGCTTGTATTCTTGAGTAGAGGTTGATTTCATATGAATGGGGTAAATTGATATGCCTGGAGGTTTTTCCCTCATTGCTCATTTTGACCATTCTGTTTAGTTCTTCCTTTTAGGCTATTGTTTTTTTCATGCCTAGTATTTTAGGATGGAGTGTTTTATCTTATCTGACATGCTGATATTCTATAGATTGTTATCCAAGTATTCCTAGGGGTTCACTTTGGATGTTGTTCATCGTTTGTGCATGTTTTCTTTATACAGGGTTACGGGAACCTGTTGTAGTGTGACCATAGGGGATATTGACACTGAGGACTTTCCCATAGTATCTGTTATAATTGTCACACTGTGAGACCATATCGGGGAATGACGTTGAGTGCTCCCTTAGTGGGTCTACAGATACGTTATGAGGCCATAGGAGGAATCGATGTTGAGTGCTTCCTTAGAGCACCTATAGTTACCACTGAAAGACTATAGGGGGAATTAATAGTGAGTGCTTCCTCAGAGAGTCTTTGAATCACACATGACCATAGGGAGAATTGATAGTGAGTGCTTCCTCAGAGAGTCTTGGGATTATCCATCCTTTTTTTGGTTGAACCAGAGGGGTTAGGCTGAGAGTACTACCCAAATGGATACCTACTTTGATTAGCTGTTGTTTGATATTTGAAACTGAATGCATTGAAAATGTGGATTGTTTACTACTGAGTAATTCCTTATTACTTCTTCCTTTTCTTTTTTACCTACCATATATTCACTGACTCTTAGGCATAGATCATGTTGTGGTTGCCTAATGGGAATTAGTCTCATACCTTGTTTGGTCTGTACTTTTGGGCCCAAACATATTATATTGTTGCAGGTATAAATAAGGGCAAGCGCCCTTCTACTTCAGGTACTTGATTGTTGTGGAGCTGGAGAGCATAGGTTCAAGCATGGGATTGCGATGCTGAGGAGGTGTTTATCTGTTTTCTTTTATACTTTGGTTTAGTACTGTTTTGTACTCTAGCATTGTGATTTGTTTGTCTGCTTTCCTAGACATATGTATCATGAATCATTTATATGTATGTGTGCTCCAGTTTATTATTTCCAGTCTTCCATTGTTTAATTTTTCATGGATTATTATTGCTTCCTCTATTGTCTTTTTTCTTACTTCTGTAGTGTTACTCTTCCAATGAGGGCATAGTTTCTCCACTATCTCACTAAAATCCCTCTCTGTTAGTCGGAAGCTTATATCATTCGGGGAAATGTGCTTGATGCCATGTGACTAACCGAGTACGGGGCACCTCTGGGTGGCTTCTAGAACCGGGACGTTACATCCTGGGTGGTAATCTCTATTAACTTAGACTTCTCCCATAGGTGATTATGTTCAAGATTAACGTGTTGAATCTCATCTTGGGAATGGTAAAGATTGAATCCCAGTAAAGGTACCTCCTTTCTGAGCTCTGAAAAATGAACTTCATCTGAACCAAGTCTACTGGATGAGTATATCCCCTCCTTTGTCTATGTCGAAAGGATATTTTTTTAAACTTTATATTTATATTAGTTGTTTGATCACTATTAAACGACTATATCATCAATATTAATGATACTTAATGGTAATTTAAAATCAATTGGATAATAAAAAAAGAGTGCTTGTGTTTTTATATCCATAATACATTAAAATAAAGGGAATTTTGTTCAAAAATGATCAGGTCATTACATTTTTTGTTTTTTATTTCATAAATCATAAGTGAATTGATAACTTATGATGTAAGATTAATGGAATAAAATGGAAAATTGGTCTTCCAAATCATACCTAGATTTATCCTATCTGGGTGGAAGATAAGAAATAGATTATACTGATTCAAAATGAATCATACTCAGATTTATTATATCCAGATGGAAGTGGAGTAAGAGATAGTGTTGATTCACTGTAGTGTCTGATCATCCATCAAAAGAAAAAAAAGCATTCCCAAGATGATCTTAATTATTCTCGAAATGAAAAAAATCATGCCCAGAATGATCATACGTATAAATAAGTTTATCTAGGGAAATCATACTCACAAAGATCATACATTGGGCAATCTTATTTAGAGAAGGAAATTCTTGAGGATGATAGATGATAAGTGAAGTAGATAATGAGATCAATAATAAAGTAAACCATTTTAAAAGTGTTGAATTACTTGGTAGGTTTCCAACTAAGTAAAGAGAATAAGGGATGATGATGTTTTGTATCTCCAGTGGGTCATGATAAAAGGAGAAGGATTTTTCTAGCTGTATTGTCAATGGGGGAGTTGTATATTCAAATGAAATATTTTGATTCAAATCAATTCTAAGAATAATTTTAACAAATAACATTGAGGAAATTGGATTCAGAACATCGGACTCATGTACTAAAATTAATAAAGATATTGATATGATATTCTGAAGAAGAAGTGACTATTTTAGAAGAATTCAGAAGCTTATAGAAGAGTTGATGAAGCCAAAAATCAACCGTGATATTAGATGAAATTGAGATTATGGTGAATTTGATTAATTGGGACAAAATTGGGATTCCCAAAAAATCTCTCAAGGGTCACCTATAAAATGATAAGTACTTTTCACGTTCCTAGGGTTGGAACTGTTCACTATAGTAGATAGAGAATATTAGATTTTTTGGTGAGAGAAATAAGATACCATATTGATCTTTGTTGAAGATGTTTCAATGGGATGAAGGAATAGGATAATAGATAATATCAAAATTTTGTTTTCAGATGATAATCATATTTAGGGATTATCATATTCAGTTGATTAACATATTCTTCTTGAAAATTGAATTAATGTGATCATTGTATTATTCTAGATTAATTGGCTTTTGGATTTCTATATTTGGGTTCTCATACTAAGGAAGAATCATACTAAATTTATCAGTTTTAGGAATTGATGTGGTTCTGATTCATTTCTAATATATTATGAATAAAATCTTAATATAATAATTGTATTTGGGAAGAATCGTACATGGAGGAATCAGATTAGGAAAATCATACCCACGGAATTCACACTGAGTTTCTAAAAACATAGTCCAAGAAGTTCATACCTTCATCTGGGTAAGAATGTGAAAAATTGTATTTAAATTAAATACATTTGTGGAATTTAAAATAATCACAGGTAACATGAGTTGTTACACAATAATTGTATTACCTTATTTCTATTAAGAGGGTTCACACTCACTATTGGAATTTTTTACATAGTGCTACACGAGTGTAAGGTTATATACAACTCATTGTAATCTAAGTATTTATTTCTAGTAGATTTTATGGTATTGGATCATTTACAAACCATAACAAGGACATATCTATTCTTATTGAACATTGAAACTTGTAAATATTTGTGTTCCTGTTCATGTGTTTTGGATTTTTTTAGTGGGGAATTGTAATCTTTAATAGGAGGAAAAGTTTGTTTTAGTTTAAAAGAAATGTAAAAAAAAAGTATCACCAATTCACCCCCTCCCCATCTCAGTGATATAATCATCCTTAATGAGAAATCTTGTCATCATTTCTGAGGGGATCATCCTCATGACCATCATGGTAAATCCTTACTGTTGTACTTCATGGCAGTATCCTAAGAGTAAACAAGATGCACCATGGTCAATGAGTATATATATAGAAATGACTCAATAAGTACATGGAAACAAAGCCCATTCCTATATTATACATGTACCATTTTTTCCTCCAACTAGTGTTCTCATGTACCGAGTCGAAAATCAAGTGATTAGGGTCATGGTGTATGGATACATCAGCCACCTCAGCAGTACTAGAGTCTTTAGCCTAAAATCCAAACTTGAAACACTTTACACTATTTCCCCAAACCAATCTCACATACTCCTAGTCCTAAGGTATAACCAATCCCTCTAATACCACTTAGTCCTGACCCATCCCATTAGGGATCATGTTGCAACTACTTGAACTAGCCTCCAGTAGGCTAGGGGATAGTGACTAGAATTGAGTAGGCATATCACTAACATGGGAGGAATTTTCTATGTAACTATACACACACATGCACACATCTCCAAGGCCACAAAATTCTGAAGTGTTGAAACAACTAAAAAATGCATGTATAAATATATATCCCAAAACTAGAGTATAAGAGAATGTATAGGAAATTAAATTGGGGTAAATACAATCCCATCACAAAGAGCCGATAACAAAATTACAACCTAAAAGTAATGGTACTAGGACTGTTATATGAAATCCACCTGAACACACCATGGTTTATCCAGCCTCACTAAGCACCATCTCATCTTGGTCCACCAAGAACTCTATCAAAAGGTCAATCATCTTCATAATACACCACAAATATGCATATTCATAGGTGATCCATAACATTAGTAATCCATCCCTAGGATTCAAGCTCAATGATTCCATGAATCACTAATCTAGAAGAACACACCCCTATGTCTGATATAATTGATGACATATGTTTGGGAGATACTTCTCATCAGGTCTCATTATGAGAAAGAATATGCTGATTGTATGAGGAGGTATGAGAAAAAATTGATGATCACTACAATTTCCATGAGGTGATACAAAAAAACTCAATCCAGATTAACCCACTAAGTAGAGGATTGACACCCATGTAGTGTTAGTCATGAAAATACCCAGAAATCCACCTAGGGAAATAAGTTGAATAGACAATCACACTAGGGACTCTCCATGGGATTTTAATGACTCTGTATTGGATGTCCCACTGATGTGATAGTAATCCTAGGTGTAGGAAATGATCCATACCACCCATCAGGGAAAGGATAAGGGAAACAGACCCTTACAAAACTTTTCCCAAATATAGAGGAAAATAGATCTAATCAATGTATAAAAGAGTAGATGATGTGTATTATGGGACACATGTCATGCCCCTTGACCCCAGTTTCCACCCACATAAGAGGCACATGTCATCAAACCATGTTACTATAGAATAAGAGTATAAAACATGTAAAGGGGTCACATGTTGTGTCCCTAGATCTAGGGTCCCAACCGTATAATCCAGATGTGTCCTAGTACATGGAATCATCTCGTGTATAAATTCACATGTACAAATACATGGGGTATCATGTGTAAAAGGACTAGTCCATGTCGTTTGGTGGGATACACGCCGTATATGTAACATGGGTAATCTACCCCGTGTCTGTGTACTCTCTGAAATACACAAAGTGTATCCACGGATGGACCACATGTCATGTGATAGGGTCACATGTTGTGTGATGTTCAAATCCCCCTATAAACTCTAGATACCACCCAAGGGGCCCCACATTCCTTGTAATCCTGGATTACATGCCGTATGGTTCACCATTTTTTAGAATCACGATATTTTCTCATATGTGTCTCCTCCATTGTCGGATTTCAATATAATGATATTTTCACCATGAAATCAAAGATTCAACTCATCCAAGATTTTCCATCATCGATCAATGTGTCACATCACCAAATCTACTCGAAATACAGATCAAAACATTGTTTTTCATTTATCATCAAAGAATACGAATTAGGGTATCCAACGTACCTCTTTGTCTCCATTTTCAAACCTCCATCGTGTTGTGATTATCGCACATCTATGATATTGGATTATTTTACCAAGAAACGATTGAAAATGATCTACTTATCAGGATTCATTGAGCTTTGGTTTAAAAAAACAATGCCCGCCATGAACAATGAATGGGAGGAGAAAAATACAAAAAATGAATTCAGGAATAAACCTAAATTAATGTTTTTGTCAATATCGAACTATTTTTGTTTTAATTACAAACAATGACTGTCAATAATTATAATATAATATCAAATTAAAAACCCTGAAAATAAACCCATCCCAGAAGCTGATCAATTCAAAAATCATTACATTCATTGATTTATTATTGTTTGACATAGAAATTATCAGCGGGGAATAAAGACAAATCAAAACATATTACCTACCTCAATTCGGGTTGATCATTGATAAATAACGATGTATCATAATTGTCTTCATTAGCAAGATCCTTCTAATCAAAGGTGTGTTTATCTTTGATCCGTAATTTTGTTGTCGCTTACCCACGAGGGAATCCTCGAACCTCTCTCCAACAGCTCTCCAATATTTCCTGGGTTATGCAACTAACACTATAAATTCACAGTAATCCTCTATTTAAAATCATATAAATAACTTCATCAATAATTTAAATAGAAGAATAATTTATTTAATTATTTTATTCATTTATGAACCCATGATGACATTTCCACAAATAAACCACATAGACTAATGTTATGTCGCACCTAGGGTAAACCTCACATTATAAACTCCATTGTGCCCTTGTATTTCTGATTCATTCACACATTTAGAAATTATTCCACTTTTTTAGAAAAACTGCATGCACGTGATATTTAATATATTTTAAAAAATTATTTTTAGAACATTGGGCTTGAGAACGCATGTCTTCTCGGTTCCTGGTCTTGGAAATAAAACATACAATATCTAAAAATAATATATGAAAAATTTGAGACATTACATCATTAAACTTGTGGTTCCTACACAAAACTTTTACCAGGTTCATCATTTAATTTAGTATAACATTGTCCCTATGATCAAATATTTTCACTGGATGATCTTCATTCGAAAGATAATTCTATAATGGTACTACATCTTGATTGAGTACATGTGAAAGGTATTCTATGTTCTTTGTAAATAAAGATACATGGAATATATCATGTACTTGATATAGATTTGGTGGAAGTGGTAGTCGATAGGCCACCTCAATTATGAGATCAATTATCTCAAAGATACCATTGTATCTTGGAATAAGGTTTCCCTTTTTCCCAAACCTCATTAACTTCTTCCATAGAGATATTTTTATTAATACCATGTCTCAAAAATCAAAATCTAAGTCTCATTGATGAGTTTCATCATAGATCTTCTGTCCAATTTGAGCATCCTTGATGAGATACTTAATAGTGTTAACCTTTTCAACCATTTTCTCATCCATTCCAGTCCTTAGAAGCTTTTGTTCCATAACTTCATGCCAGCATGTAGGCATTCTCCATCTATTCCAAAAAGGGCTTCATAGGGTTCCATTTGGATTCTAGAGTGGAAATTATTATTGTATGATAACTCAACCAGAGGAATATGTTAATCACATCCCCATTTTAAGTCATTTGATAATTCTATCATGTTTTTTGATATTCCTCTCATATTGTCCATAATTTTGATTGGAATAAGTTGTGTTAAACTTCAACACTATATTTAAATCATGTTGGAGATTCTTCCATAACCTGGAGGTAAATATTTTATCTACATAAAATATAATAGATTGTGGTGTCCGATGTATTCTCACTACTTCTCTGATGTATATACTTATAAAATTATCATGTGAGAAGTCCTATCAAATAGTAATAAAGTGTGTAGTGTTTGTATGATGATCCACCACAACCCGGATAACATTATTTCCTATTGATGTCTTAAAAAGATAAATGAAAAATTCCATGGTGATTCTTCCCATTTCCATCCATGTATGGTTAATGGTTTTATAATCACCTTGTATTTTTTCCTTTCATCCTTCACTTACTGACATACAAGATGTATTTATGTATATTCCGCAATACCCTTATTCATATTATCCCACTAGTAGTTCTTTGGGATATCTTGATACATCTTTTTACTTCCTAGAGGATGGATAAAGTTGAATTATGTGAATCATCCAATAGATCCTACTTTAACATAACATTTTATGGTACACATAGTCATGACCCAAATATTACAACTTATTTATTAACATTGAAATCCTAGGATTTTTCTTTTCTTATAGCTTCTAATTTTTGAATTCCCACATCATCTCTTTGAGAACACTTTATCATATCTATAAGGGATAGTTGATAAATCATGTGCTAAAGGATTTATATTGTTATTTATTTTATAATTCCAATGTCCATCCTTTTCAAATCTAAAAAT
Organism: Viscum album; assembly: GCA_963277665.1. Taxonomy (NCBI): domain Eukaryota; kingdom Viridiplantae; phylum Streptophyta; class Magnoliopsida; order Santalales; family Viscaceae; genus Viscum; species Viscum album. The sequence continues at coordinate 1,189,184,925 of OY728122.1, forward strand.
ATCAGATCCTTCTCAACTATCATGAATGATAAAATTTCTTGATACTTTCTACTTGGATAATCTTTCACTTTATTCTATTTCCCAAGATGGTAGTGAACTTAGAAGTCATAGTCCTTGATTAGATCTAACCATCTTAGTTACTAAATATTCAAGTCTTTCTATAGGAATATATACTTGAGGCATTTATGATCTTTATATATTTCACACTTCTCCCCAAAGATATAATGCCTCAATATTTTCAATGTGAAGATCACTTTAGCCAACTCCTGATCAAGTGTTGGGTGGTTCTGTTCATAAACATTCAAATTACTTGAGTAATGGTCTATCAATTTTTCATTATTCATTATCACACAACTCAATCACATCCTTAAATCATCACTAAATACACCATTAGAGGGTTTTCAAAATCATGAGAAATTTCTCACAAATTGACCGTAGTAACTAACTAATTCATGGAAACTATGGATATATGTTACATATATTGGCCTCATTCAGCCTTCAATTTCATCTATCTTTTAAGGATCCATAGATATCTAATTTATTGTGATACTATTCCCCATTAAGGATACATCCTTCAACTAGAACTCACATTTTCTATACATGTCATAAAGATTCTCCTTTCATAAGGTTTTTTGAAAAGTTCTCAAGTCCCCCTCATCCTCCACATTGCATTTATAGTATATTAAAATATCATCTATAAATACTACCAAATTTTAGTGAGGTAATCTATAAAGACTCTATTCATCATGTCCATGAAAATTTTTGGTTCATTAGTGACTCTTAATGGAATTACTATGAACTTATAGTTCCTATACCCTGTATGAAAAGAGGAATTAGGGATATCCTCCTTCATCACCCTATCTTGGTAATACCCTGACCATAGATCCACCTTGGAGATGAATTTTTTCACTATAATTGATCTAAAAAATCATCAGTAAATTGTAGATGATACCTGTTCTTTATTGTGATCTTGATGAGCTCATAAAAATAAATGCAATGGCACATTGACCCATATTTCTTGAAGAAGAGGACTATTGCACCCCACAATGAAGCAGTTGCGCATATGAATGCCTTGTCAAGATTATCATGTAGTTATTTCTTCAACTCCTCAATTTCCACAATTTTCATTATATATGGAGTCCTGAATAATGGTAACTCCCCATGTATATGCTTGGTTGAAAATTCAATTTATCGATTATGAGAAAGACCACAAAATTTTTCAAAAAACGCATTAGTGTATTCCCCCACAATGGGAATGAATTTAAGGATGATTATTTTCATAAAATCAAAATTTTGAGATAGATATGTATTAATTTGGGAAAAAATATCCATTCTTGAGATTTGGGTTCAAATAAATATTTATCCTCCTCCTTCAACTTTTATAGAATCAATGAATGATTTGCAATATGAAGATAAATGTCTTTCTTGCAGCAATTTGTGTTGGCCCTATAAAAGGAAAAACAATCTATAATGACACTCACTTTTCATATATTAACATTCCATAACTTTACAGAATTCATAATACATTACACAAAAATAAAGCTAAATACAATATTAGTTTAGTGACTTTTGAATCTTGGAAAAAAATATTCTTACTCAATGAAAGATAATAAATGTGTCCCACAAAGATCTTCCACCATAGTAATTGTACTTAAAAAATTTCTTCAGAACCTAAGAAAAGTAAAAATAAGAAAATAGTGAACTAGAATTGTTAGTAATGGTAAATAAAGGAAATAAATAAGCATTAGAAAAACTTAAGGGTATGAGAACAGGATTTTATGATAAGAAGATCATACCCTACATATCAAAGATCATAAACATGTATAATAAAATAAATATTAGTAGATCATAAGACATGATTCATAAGATAATTAGGAACATATTCCAAAAAATAATATCGTATGAATAATATATGTAATTGTGGCATACACATCAACTTATAAAATAAAAAACATGTATAAGTAGAAATAGGTTCACCCATTATGTTACAGACATGAAATTAAGCCCTCAGATATACTTATAGACCTGAAACCAAGTCCACGCATAATGTGTTGAACATGAAATTAGGGTCATAGATAACATTGTCAACATGTAATTATGTTCATTAATAACTTATGAGCATGAAAATAGGTCCATGAATTACATTTTGAACATGTAATTATGTTCCCACATAACATTATGAACACATAATAAGGCTCACTAATAACAATTTGAACATGTAATTAGGTTTATGAATCAACTAATGGACAATAATCCAGGACCATGCATAACATTATGAACATGTAATCATGTTCACATATAAAATTTATACTATTGAGTCATACAGCATTTACCAATTCATTGGCAAGAGATATAGGTCCCACCTATCACATAATAATGCATTAATATATGTTAGAAATATAATAAAACATGCATCATATTTTGACCCATAAAAATTTTTCACATCATAACCCATGAAATGAAATGGGTATCATAAAAATTTAATCATATCATAAAAAATAGAAAATATATAGGTCTCATAATCATTTCACCCTAGAATATCTTGTGAATAGAAGAGGGTTTCTTAATCATTTATCATGGTATAACCCATTTAAGAAAAAAAGGGATTCATAAAAATATGTATTGTAGAAGAGGAATGGGTTTTATACACATATAACCTAGGTATGATGATGGGGTTTCATAAATATATAACCCATGTAAGTGGAACTAGTTTCATAAGAATATAACCCATGAATGAGAAACAATTTTTCATAAACTTATAACCCGTGGAAGAGGAATGTGATTCATAAAAATATAACCCATGGAAGAGGAATGGGTTTCAAAATTATATAACCCATGGAAGAGGAATAGGGTTTCATAAATATTTTTCCATCAAAACAAAAACCATTCATGGAAATAATATGGATGGAATCTTCTGATTAGTTCCAAAAAGGGCATGAGTAACATCAATAAATGTCATCTTATATGAAAAATAATTTCAAGAAATCCTTTAAAAAAAATTAAAGAATCTATGACTTCTTTATTGAAAAGAAATTTCTAAAACATAAAACCTTTTTAAAACTAACTTCATTGAAAATTATTTGAAAACATTAAAATAATTCATCAAATCATTTGGAAAACCAAATCCCTTGAAAACCTATAAAATATGGTTGAAAACATTCTGTACACCATTTTCCATGAAAACATATAAAATAAGATTAAAAAATTTTAAAAACCATTTTATATGAAAATACTTTGAAAATTTATAAATGAAAAATTGAGAATTTTTAAATACCTTTATTTGAAAACAACATTTTTGAAAACATATTAAGGTTGTCATGAAAATCATTTAAATCACTTTTTAAAAAGAAATCATTTTTGAAAGAACTTTTCTATGAAAACAAATTTTAAAAAAATACATTCGAGGATATTAGGGTAAAATTAAAAAAATGTAGTCCTATATAGGAAGCTTTAAGGGAATTATTTTCATGATGGCGGGTAAATCCATGCATGCTAAACATTCTATTAACAATATAAATATTTTTAGAAAGTGCCTAAATCAAAAAATTATAAGAATATTAGTCATCAAAAACCATGTTTTTTGATAGGTAAAACAAGGGTAAAAATTTATTTTAATGATAATATGATAATAGTAGAATATATTTTGAATCCTTTTTGAAAATTTTGCTTTTAAGGGACACATATTTCTAACCAATGATAGATGTATATTCAGACATTCTTAAAAAAAATTCTTAATCACCATATGTAACAAAGAGTGGAAAAAATTTAAGAATGCATGAATATATCATTAATATAAATATTATAATAAAACCGATGAGGTATCTTGAGTGATGGATCATTATATTTCATCAATGGATGCATAATCATAAACAATATCGATAAATATTGATATTGTAGCTATAAACCGCTACCAATTTGGTAACATTGAATCATAAAAAAATGGGAAGAATAAAATTAATATAATATTAACATATATTTAAAATAAGGAGATTCATGATATGACATGTAAATGGTGTCATATACACCTCATGAAAAAATATAGGTGCATAACATGGAATGTGTCTCAAAGAAGGAAAATTGACACAAAACTACTTTACCAATTTGGTAACAATTGAAACATAAACACCATGAAAGAAACATTATAAAATTTATATGTAAATACCCATAAATTTAATTTTAAGAATAATATAATATATTCATTTCAAGTATACACACTAAAAAAATAAAATTATAGGTGAATTAGGAATGAATCTCATGAAAATAAAAAAGTGAGATTAAATTTCCTTACCTTATTCCATGACTCTCATCGTACTCATACGAGCTTCCTTTATAATAAATTTATGTTTATTATAAATATTTTAAAGAACAATATTATTATATCTAATACTATATATTATTTTATTGTGACTTTATATTACAATATTATTAACAATTCCAATTTGAATTAATGCTTCGGGTAATAACCCCTTTATTGTTCGCATGTGACATATTTTGTTATATATTTAGTCCTTATGCATATATCATGATTTAAATATTGTAAATCATGATATAAATTTCATTTATATCCATTATATGTTTATTATAATAATATACATAATATTTATGTGTGAAATGGAATATACTATTTATGGATATGTTATGTTGTATGCATGTATAAACATTGTTTCGGTTTCATTTTTCATATTGAAAGAAAGTAGGTAAATGAAAAATATGTACATTTATATGTATCTATATAATTATTAAAATATAATTATTATATCATATTTATAATACATTTTCACTAAAATAATCTTTAATACATTCCATGTTGAGTGTGAACTAATCACATCTCTTTGAGGATGTGGTAGTCCACACATCCACAGACGATGTTATTTTATTTACAAAAGATTGAAAGTATAAAGGCATGAGTTGTTAAAGAATTAAAGAAGGATAAATATTTAATAAATATTATATATATCATATATAAATAATTTTTCGATCATAATTATTAACCATGAAAGGGAATAAAGGTAAATGAACAACATCGTTTCATGTGGCGGTAGTTCTCTTTTCACAAGAATGTAGGTTCCTTACAAACTATTTGGATGTGTATAAAAGTTCAGGTTGAACCATTAATATAAAAAAATCTTAGTATATTTATAATATAGGTTCCATTATATATTAATGTAATAATTAGATGTTAGGGTGTTTATAATGAAAATAAAATAAAATATCTTGAGGAAGGGTGTTGCCTCTTATTCGGGTAACTCCGTTTGGTTTTCACCAAAGGGATTCCTTGGATGGATTTCTTATAAAAATGCGCTTTCAAGGATAAGTGGTGGGATTTTGGGAAATGTATTTTGTATATCATGGGGGATACTAAGTGGTTTTATAGGTGTGAGGAAGGAGGATAAGTGGGGTCTTTTATAAGGATGGGAAAGGACACAATTTGTATTTTTCGAAAAGAATTGTGTGTTCCCCAAGTATTACTTATTCCTAAAGTGTCAAAATGGATACTTCAAGAACCATAGAGGGTTATTTTGAAAAATATGTGAATCTAATTTGTTTTTGAAGGTTTATAGGACATTTTTTCTCATAATAATAAGGTTTAGTAACTTATGAAACTTAATTTTACTGTAATCTCTCTTTTTAATTTTAATCACTTTCATTAATAATTTCGATAAAAACATAAGCTGATAATATCATACCATAAATATTATACTGATTGAAATCTTTTATTTAAATTTTTCTAAATTATATTTATAGAAGAGGAAAATTTATGTTTATTTCTAGTCCTGAAGACGTTGTGAGAAAGCGGGTTTTTACAGTGAGAATGTTCAAAAGGATCATTATGATTTTATATCTGATATCAATATAAAGAAGAACAAAATGAACTAAATTTGATTAATACATGTATAATTTTAATATTTTTACATTTAAAATAACCCAAAATAGAATTTAACAATATCAATAATTTAGCCCAAAGATAAGGTTTGGATAAAAATTATTATTTTTCACTATTCACACAAAAATGATGTTTCTCCAAAAAATACCAAATATCAACCATAAGATAATTTTTAAATTATGAATTCAAAAGTGAAGTTTTATTATAAAATTAAATTTATAAGATTCTATAAAATTATTTTTATTATTTTTTACATAATAACATAAAAAGAAGTTTATTTTAGAAAATAGTATCTTCAATCATGAAAAGACATTACAAAAAAATATATTTAATTATCAATATGTTTTATTTATATGAAACTATTTTAAATAAAATTTAAAAGATATTTACTGATTTTCATATTACTATGTCTGATCACAAGATTATATCTATCTCGTTTAAAAAATTATAATAATAAAGTGTTGTTTCGAGAAACTCGGTGTTTCATGTAACGCAAGCCAAGTCAGTATGGCGTGTAGTGAAATCCTATCATAGTGTTGTGTGAAAATAAATTCAAAAATTGTGCATTAATATAAAATAAGATACATCCAAATTTTATTTAAATGCAAAATATCAAAAAGATAAATTTAATACAAGAAAAATATTTTAAAAAATCTCAGGATGTTACAATCTACACCCCTTAAAATGAATTTCATCCTAGAAATTATTCTGGGTTATCAATGATTTAACACTTGAAATTTCCTTTCATAGAATCCAACATTGTAAAAATTAATAGAAAAACATCCTTTAAAAAATAAAGTGGAAAACATAGTGATTAACCAATGTAACTCATAACTTTCTTCCCTCATAGGAGAGCATAGGTTTGATGTGAAAGCATGTACTTAAAAAAAACATAAATTTTCATAGGGATTGATTTAGGATATCCATAAAAAACAATTGAATTATCAATTTAAAGTAATGGGCCTCAAAGTTTTAAATTTTTTTATTTAAAATTCCATCAGATCAACAAAAATTAAGGTATTAAGATAACATTTTTTTGTTCATTTTCCCATCGATGAGTAATTATTTTATTGACAATGAATATAAGGAAATATACTAACTTAATAAATTTCTATAAACAAAATTTCATTATTTTTTAGCTTCAATATATTTCTAATTGATCCATTACATCATGAAATGGATATCCATAAATTAACATTGATTTCTGATGCACTAAAATAACATTTAATATACATTAGGGTCCTAAAAAAATTACAAGTTCAATTATTTGTCACTAAAAATTATTCTAAATCAATATGTTTAATAAATTAATCTCTAAACACAAAAATTTCCACTAATTCTTCATCATTAATATTTATTAATAAAATTATTTAACTAAAAAAAAGCATTAACCAGGACATCACGTACCCCAATGGTATATGTGAAACACTTATCGTCATCCGACTATGGGTTTCAGACCCACGGCCTTGTTTGGATTTATGAGTTGCAACCTGAAATATAAATTATTCTTTTCTAAAACCATGGAAATATAATTAAAAAAATAAATTTTATGGATATCCTTGAAATAATTTTAATTACTAAATAGAATTTTAAATAATTTTTTCAATACAAACTCAGTTAATAAAACCTTTCTATTAAGTTTAACATAATCATTTCATAAAGGGTTAACCTTGTAATCCTTTTGGAAGATGAAAATACAAACCATTTAGAAATAATTTAACAAAAGTATCTTAATAAGAATCCCCCCATATAACAAAATGTAGATCTTGGTTATCACAATCCAAACATGTGAATAACCTCACTGTAAATTCTCTTGAAACATGGTAATAACCCAAATTACCATAAACACATTTGGAAAATATGAATTATTATTTATTCCAAAGATTACTGGATATCTTCTTTAAATCCAATACTTATTAAACTTCATAGACTAATTTTTCAAAAAAATCATTTATATTTTCTTAGGTAATCAATACATTCCAATTTACTTATTCATATCCATCATATCTTTATCCAAACTTCATTATCTCAACATTAAGAATAAATTAAGGTATACCTTCCCTTAATCAAACAATCTCCTTTCCATGAAATCGTCTTTCTACCTCACCAGCACCATCCAACATATCCTTTATAATTTATAAATTAAAAAACGTATGTTGGCAATACTTACATATTTCATGATTCATAATATTTGAATCCCAAAACATTAATAATTCATTCATCCAACTTTATTATTAAACCATTACTCAGGTTCCCAAACTTATTCCTTAATACCTCTTTCCTATAATATGAAATATGTACCATGTATTAAAGTTCCTCAATATCAATGTAATCTTTCTTCTAATGTTTAATGTAAAAAAATACTAGAATAATATCACCTACCTTTCACTTGTCGTTTGCATTCACTTTATCCACATAACAATAACCATTACATGTACCACCTTCATGATTCTATTTTTGATATTTACACTTGGGAAATAAATTTTCATAATGTCCATACCTTCCACATCATAAAAATTCAATGTTAACCATGTTTCTTCTTGTTCTTGTCATTCACTAAAACAAGAATCATAGTGTGATAAACATTTATCATTATGTAAATATATATAAGCATGAAAAAACACATATTTGATGCTTAAATCATTGATCCTAAATCATTAATCCAATACAATACAGTTTTATATTAGGTTATTCATAGTCATATTTATCTAAAATCCTTTATGATAGTTTAAAAAGATTTTCTGAACTTCCAAAGCATATCTTGTAGGAGTGGAAATCCATGTGTGCAACAAGGCACTTTGATTACTTCCAGGTTACACTGAGTTAGGCCCAACACACCATGTTAGAGTTGATACAACTAGGTAGATATGTTCTATAGCCAAATAATCTTCTAGTATCCAGATGTGGATTTATTTCTAGGAAACCAGTGACTCTATCCTTTAACAAAATTCCAGTACATTTTCCTATAATTTTCCTCATCCTTAAACTTATCCTTAGATACATCCATAGACTTATACTTATAAATATTTATAGGTATACCACTAAAGTTTAATAATAATATTTTCTAAATGTTGACTAAATTTTTCCTCAGATACCAAATATAGTGGCCATTTCTTTTCATACATTTGCATTGCATCACCTTTGTGTAAAACATAAGACATTACACAAACTGATGTCAAATGACCGTATTTGTTTGTTACCTTTATAAACACGGAACAAAAATATTCCAACTTTTTGAATTATATTCAACATATCCATCAAGGATATTAAAATTTATTAATTCTACATAAAAACTATTCTTCATAACATGATGAATGGAGACATAAGAAAGGATTGAGATCGAATGCTCCTTAAGGGTAAATAAAAAAGAAATATTTAAGCATTAAATGAACATAATGTATGAGACCATGATCGTATCATTAGAATGTCTTACCCTACAGATAAATGATCATAAACATGTATCATGGCATAAATATTAGTAGTTCATAAGAATGAATAATATGATAATTAGGAACATAATCCTTGAAAGTATAACATATAAATAAGTCATGGAATTATGGCATACACATCAACGTATAACATATTAAACATGGATAAGTAGAAACATGTTCACTCATTAATTATAAAATCAAGGCCTATAATAGACTTATGTACATGAAACTAAGTCCACTCATAATGTTTTGATCATTAAATCAGGTTTACTCATAACTTTGTGATTTTCTAATCAGGTTCAGACATAACTTATGGACATGCAACCAGTTCCATGCATAACATTTTGAACATGTAATCTGGTTCACACAAAACATTAAGAACACATAATAAGGTTCACTCATAAAATTTTAAACATGTAATCATGTTCATGTATAAACTTATGAACATGAAACCAGGTATATTCATAAAATTGTAATCATGTAATTATGTTAACTCACAACATTTATAATCAAGAGTCATCCTTCATTACCCAATGAATTAGAGAGATATTTAGGCCCCACAAGACATATAATAACTCATGTATACATGTTCCACAAGATAATAAAACGTTCATCATATAATGACCCATAAAAATAAATCATATCATAACCCATGAAATGAAATGGGTATCGTAAAAATTTAATCATTTCATGACCTATATAAAATATATAGGCATCCTAATCATTTCAGCTTAGTAAAGCCTGTGAAAGGACATTTTTTCATATGCATGTATTAGTTTATAACTAATTTAATAAAAACGGGTTTCATAAGCATATAAACCATAAAATAGGAACAAGTTTCATAAACATATATCCTATGGAAGAGGAAAATTTTTCATAACCATATATCCTATAGAACCAGAATGGGGTTTTATAAGAATATAACCCATGAAATAGAAACATGTTTTTATAAATTTATAAATTTTCGAAGAGGAATGAATTTCATAAACATATATCCCATAGAATAGAAATGGGATTCATTAACATATGACCCATGGAAGATAAATTTGTTTTCATAAATGTTACGCCATCAAATCAAAATTCATTAAGATAAATAACATGGGTTGAATCTTTGGATCATTTCCAAAAAGGGAATGAGTAACATCAATGGATGTCAACTTGGATGGAAAATAATATTTAGGTATCCCTTAAAAACATTTGTTAAGGAAAATATCCTTTCTTCTTTTAAAAAGGCTTCTTAAAACATAAAACCTTTTGAAACCTATTTTATTCGAAAATACTTTGAATACTTATAAATAAGGCTTGAAAACATTTTTAAAACATTTTTCCCTGAAAACCTACAAAATTATCTTAAAATTATTTTGAAAAACCTTCTCATTGAAAATATATAAAATATTATTTAAAAAAATTTGAAACCCATTTTTCTTGAAAATTATTTTAGAAAATTTAATGAATCTTTGATATCATTGAAATACATTTCATTGAAAAAAGAACCTTTTTGAAAACATATAAAGGATTGTTTGAAAATATTGTAAAATGATTTTAAAACATAGATCATTTTTTATAATTATTTTCATTGATAAAAACTTAAAAATAATATATTTCCATAATATTATGAATAAAAAATAAAAAAATAACTTTTAGTATTCTCAAAAAAACTTCAAGGGAATGATAGTCATGATGACGGATAAATCTATACATGTCGAACATTTCTTTTTCATCGTTCAATGTTTAGAAAAGTGCCTTGATCGAAAAATTAAAAGTAGATTCATTTTTAGAAAACACTATTTTAAATGTTAAAATGTGTAAAAATTTCTTTTCATGATCATAGGAGAAAAGTAGAATATTTTTTTAATCCTTTCTGAAAACATGGTTTAAAAGTAACACAGATTTCCAACTAAAGAGAGAGGTAAAGTCGAACTTTCATAAAAAGACATTATTAATCACCATACGTACCAACGAGTGTAAAATGTTAATAATACATGAATATGTAATTAATATACATAGGATTATAAAATTAATTATTTATCTTGATAGATAGATAATAATATTTTATTAATGGGAGTTTAATCATAAATAATTTCAATAAACTGTGAGATTGTAGCTACAAACTATTACCAATTTGGTAACACTGAATCCTATTAAAATGGAAATAATAAATTTAAATGAATCATAAAATATAATTAAAATAATAAGATTCATGATATAAAATGTAAAAGTCAGTTTATACACCTCATTGGAAAATATATATGCATAACATGGAATGTGTCTCAAAGAAGGCAAATTGAGACAAAACTACGTAATCAATTTGGAAACTTTTGGAACATAAACTCCAGGAATGAAAGATCATCAAATGGATATGTAAATAACCATAAAATTAATTTTAATAATCATATAATACATCCATTTCCATTATACACACCATAAAAACGAAATTAGTGGATAATAAGGCAACAATCTCACGACTATAAAAAGTGATATAAAATTCACTTACCTTATCCCTTGACTCTCGTCAAACTCGTAGAAAATTACTGTATAATAAATGTAAGTTTTTTGTAAATATTTTAAAGAAAAATATTATTATATATAACACTATAAATTATTTTAATATGACATTATATTACCTACTAATTAACAATTCCATGTTGAAGTAATATTTTGGGTAATAATCGCTTTGTTTTTTTCATGTGTCATAATTTGTTATACCTTTGGTCCTTATACTTATATAATGATTTCAAGAATTTAAACCATAATATAAATATCATATATATTCCCTATATTTTTATTATAATAATATATATAATATATATGTATGAAATGGAATACAGAATTCATGGAGATAGTAGGTCGTAAGTACGTATAAACATTGTTTTCATTTTATTATTGTATTGAAAAAATGAAAGTAAATGAAATATATGTATAAGTATATATATATATAATCTTTATTAAAGTATAATTATTATATAACATATATAATTTTATCTCACCAAACCAATCCTTAACACATGCAATGTTGATTGTGAAGTAATTGCATCCCTTTGAGGAGGTGGTAGTCAACGTGTCAATAAATTATGTTAAAGTCCTTACAAAAGAAATAGAGTATTAAGGTATGTGTTATAAAACAATTAGAAAAGCATAAAGACATAATAAATATCATATATATAATATATAAGAATAATTTCCATCATAATTCCAAACCATGAATGGTGGTAATGGTAAAATGAACTACATCATTTCGTGAGGTGGTAGTTCACCGTACACAAGAACGGTAAGTTCGTTATCCGTTATGTGGATGTGTATGTAGGTTGAGTTCAAAACCCTAATATAAAAAATATATTTACATTGAGAATATTTTTTTATTATATAATCATGGAATAAGTATATTTTATGTGGTGGCTAATGAGAATAAAATAAAAGTGCTTGAGCAAGGATGTTACTTCTTATTTGGGAAACCCTTCTTGGTTTGCACCAAAGGTCATTATTGGATGGCTTTCTTCCAAAATTGAGGATTAAATGAAAAATTTATGTATGTTCATAATTGTATTGGTAATATATTTTTCTAGCCTATGTGATTTGAGAGTTGTGAATAAGGGGGAGAGTTGGTGGCCTTTTAAAAGGGATAAAAAAGACACACTTGGTATTTTTTTTTGAAATGAATTTTGTGTTCCCCTAGTATCATGTATTCCCAAAGTGTTAAAATTGAAAATTATATAACCATATAGGTGTATTGGAAAAAATATTTCCTTGCAATAGGTTTTGTAGAAACCTTATAGGTCCTTTTTTCCTTTATGACTAATATTTAGTCTCTTATTAAGCAATATTTTCCCTTAATCATTGTAAATAATTTTTATCACTTTCACTAATAATTTTGGACAAAAAAATATACTAATATTATTATACTATAAATATTAAATGAATTATAACCATTTATGTCTGTTATTTTAAATTCAATTCACATAATAGTAAAAATTTTGTTTAATATTAATCCCACGGGTGTGGTGAGAAAGATGGTTTTTAAAGTGAGAATGATCAAAAATATCATTAAGATTTTATAACTAAATTAAATATAAAAGAGAATAAAATGACCTAAACAGGATTAATAGATGTTTAATTTATCTATTTTTTTTAAAATAATATAAAATAATATAACAATATAAATAAATTAGATGAAAAAGCAATTCTGAATTAAAAATCTATATTTTTCCATATTCACCCCTAAATGAAGATTCTTAGAAAAATACAAAAAAATAACCATAATCGAATTTTGAAATTATGAATTCAAAATTATTGTTAATTTTTAAAAAATAAAATTATAATAGTGTCAAAAATTAATTTTATTATTTTTCAAAAAATGACATAAAAAGAAGATTATTCGGCAAAATAGTATTTTCAATCATAGAAATAAATTACAAAAAAAATTATATTTCATTATCAATATGTTTTAATTATATGAATCAATTAAAAATAAAATTTAAAATTATTTTAAAACTATTAATATTACAATTTTTAACTACTATATTATATCTATATCATTTGAATAATTATAATAAAAAAATATTGTTTTGTAGAAACTCAATGTTGTGTGTAACTCAAGCCAAGTCGGTGTTATGTGTAGTGTGGGATTAGTATGGTATTGTGTGAAACGACAGTAATCCATAGTAAATTCATATAATATAATCTATATTTGTTATTTCTTTAAATAATAAAAATCAAAATCATTAATTTGATTCAATAAAATATTACACAAAATTTTGGGGTGTTATACAATCCATTCCAAGATTTGCATCAAATTCCACCAAAGGGAGTATGACAGGGTTCGTTGTGATGTTCAGCCTAAATATTTTGATAGGGGTGGATTTACATACATGGGATTCAATAATTAACTCATTTTATGTTTTCATTTATATCTCTATGTCTATTATTTGTGGTGGTGTTTAAATAGTTCTACTAAACTTTTATGATTTGAAAGAATGCATTGATCTGGAATAAAAATGTATGGTCACTATTCTTGAATGAATAACTAGAATACCTATCACAACTTCATTATTAGGATCCATATCAACATGTTTTATGGAAAGGCTTGCCATTTCTTCCTTGTAGGATGTTTCTTGCCACTGAAAATCCTTAGGTTAGTGCATTGGTATGAAAAGTGCTAAAGTTCCTTGTAGCTGAAGTAATGAATATTGCACTAACAGTTCACTGGTGAATTCCTTTCCTTCATCACATTAGTGGGGATCCCCCTTTGTAAATCACTATCTATGTTTCCTTCCTTCCCACAGCTATAGAATATCCCCACCCCCTTAGGAAATATCTAGGATACTTCTTTCCTCACCATTGATAAGTGGGATGTTAAATTTTCTTGGGACTGTTATATTTGTCAATAAGACCACAAAAAACTCAAATTTATGATTCTTATCCCCATGATACCCTTGATATTAATCAATACCCATTTTTTAATTTGAGTTAACATTAAGAAATTTCCTCATAACTACCAAATTCTCGGATAGCCGGTTCAATTCATATAATAGTTTTTTCCCACCAAAGAAGTGGTCAACATTGAATTTGGTGGTGAAAAAAATAGAGAGGCATATGGTGCAAGTATTGTGATGTTTACCTTGTTCCCTATGATAGATTCGTCATATTTTTTCTTGATGGAAAAGAAATCCATTTCCATTTTGAGTTAGAGAGTTCAGGGAAACTATTGATCAGAAAACATATTCCAGAATTCCTTCCACCTCATCACATTGATCTCTTCTTTAAGATTAATATCTTTTATCTATGTAATCCATTAATTAGATTCTCCCTCCGTATATTAAATATCCATTAGAAAATTCTCTTAAACATATAATTTAAGGATTTTGGAGTTATTCTCAATATATTTTAGCCATTTTTTCCTATTAAGGGATGAGATGATCTATTAAAAGATGGATTCCTTTGTCAAATAATGCTCTCAATTCTAGATTTCTCATTATTAGGAGGATTTTGGCACTCATACAGATCCCATAATCTATTCAGAACTTTATTTATCTGAGATATTATTTTCACAAATATTATTATTCCCTCTCCCAACAAGTTTTTCATCTCATTGGCAGAGTCATAAGATTGTCTGTCACATTCAATGTTTACCTGATTCCGCTTATTTATAGAAATTATCTAGAATAACTGTAATATTATGGATGTATTTTTTTAAAATATTATACACATAAATGGGAATAAAATTAAATTAAATAGATAACATATAAGTTACTTGTATTTACGTAACATATAAATTTCAATTCTTTGTTCTATATTATCCATGATTTATTTTCTAACATATATTCTTTGGGTATTTTTTTGTTCCATTAATAATTTTCATAATTTCCTAGGGAGTTTACCAAAGAATATACCCTAGTAGTGTCAAAAAAAATTTGTGTCAAGGAATTTTGTCATGCACTAGTTCTTAGTCGTGTCCAGTTCAACGTAGGTTTTTTAGGCTTTACCCCTATGTACATTTGTGGTAGAGACACATCAACTTATGGTATCAAGATAGGGATGTATTTACTTGATAAACCTATTATTCAATAGACACAAAAACCTGGAGATGTTATTTTATACATATTTTTAACCAAAAGGCTTTTTATATAGTTTTCTTATACTATTCCTAGAAATTACTAAACTTTTTTATTATTCCAATAATAAAAACCCTAATCTTTATTACACTTTATTTAAAGTTTTATTACATAATATTATATATGATACAACCATGAAGATTTATAAGTCTAGTTTTATTGGGAATTAGGTACAATACATATCAACTCAAAATAGGTAATACATCAACCTTTTAAAAAAACATCCTTAACATGATCATATTGTTCTTTCATACTTAATATTACATGGGATAACCTGAAAACACACATAAGAAAGGGGTGAGAAATAAATCACAGTAAGGGAATGAAAATGGAATAACCTGAATAAATTAATACATTTTAGAAAATAGTAATATCAATGGGGCCTAAAATTGGGGATAATCATAAACATGAAAAATAGGGCATGGTATAGCATGATAACATAAATAAAACATGGTAAATGTGAATAAAACTTAAAATAAGGCATCATAAACATAAGTTAATGATAACTATCAAGACTTCCTGTTGGAAAAACTCATGTGATGGATTATGTTCCCTCCCTTATCCCTTGTATTATTTTTCATGATACTAAAACCTTACCCAATTCACTATAGTTATATATAATTATGAGCGCACCAATCACATTCCTTTCAATATCATGATTATGTGTTCCAATGATGATTATAAAACCTTGATTCAATCATCATAATATATTATTCCATGATAAAGGAGTTTTGAATAAATAAATTTAAGTCCCCAATAAAAAAATATAAGTTCATAATGGTTACCACCCTTGATAGGAAATGGGTATGGGAATTCATTAAACTTTTGTTTGGTATAGAAAGTCATGGTGGAATTTCAACAGCATAATAGGGGAACAAAAATATTTACGGAAGGGATTTATGAGATTGAATGGGGTATCTCATGGTTTAGTAATCATAGGTGATGTAAGGGGATATGGAATAGAATATCCCAACATTAGGAATTATAGAAAAGGTATATAATATAAATAAGAAACTTCAATAAAGAGGAGAAAAAAATGAACCCTTACCTTGAGAGTGTGATTAAAAATGAATGGCAAGAGATTATTGAGAGATTGGGGAACCTTGGGGGGACTCTAGTGATGGGATATCGGAGTGAGAATGTGATCCAAGTATTTTTAGTGAAGATAAATGTGAGCATGTGTGGGTTTATATAGAAAAAAGAGTTTGGAATTATTTATCAATTCTCAAACATAGTCTTTGAAATCTATATAATAAAATTATAAAAACCACAATCTTTACCATGGTTTATTCCAATTATTTCAACCAAAGTGGATTGGTTTTTATTATTTTATAATTATAATGTGTGAAATTCATAAAATAATACCATTTCTTTTGTGGGAACTATACTCTTAAAGAAATGATTTTAAAACCATAAAATATAATAATGTTTTTAGAGGATTTATGAAGACTTTATAAAATTAATTAAATAAACATAAAATCACATTATTTTAAAGGTAAAACATATATATGGTATTTTATATTCCTTATAGTATTTATTACATCATTATTGGGTCATTATGATGTCATAATATACATTGTATATTTATATGGTATTTAATTTTTACCCAAAAAATGACTATTTGAAAAAGTTATGGAAAAATCACCACTAAATAATTTAAAATTTTTTATTAAAAAAATATTTTTTAAAAATATATATATTTATAAATATATTTATTTTCACTTTTAAAATAATAGTCTATATTTATTGAGAAATAATGGGTTTTTTTCAATAACAATTTTTGAACCCTTATAAAAAATAAATTTAACTTTATTAAAATTATATAATCATTAATATTGAATAATAATATTTTATTAAAATATTATTTCTTTCCTAAATCCATTAATTCATCAAAATATACATCTCAATTTAAATTTTATACTAATTAACAATACATTTTCAGTCTTATTGTGTAAAAAACAAAATCGTTTATAAAGTAATGATTAGAAAAAAAATATAGTCTTTATTATATTGAAAATACAATATAAATATTCATATTATTGTAGTCTATATATATACCTTTAATACACCATAAAACTATGTATGTTTAATGTTTGAAGAGGTGATTGTTTCATGGGATGGTTTAGTGTACATGGTTTGGGTCATGATATCGATGAGCTTGAACTTCTCTCATAAACAGTTTTGATCATGCTTA
Organism: Viscum album; assembly: GCA_963277665.1. Taxonomy (NCBI): domain Eukaryota; kingdom Viridiplantae; phylum Streptophyta; class Magnoliopsida; order Santalales; family Viscaceae; genus Viscum; species Viscum album. Next base: position 1,189,203,042 of record OY728122.1, read on the forward strand.
AGTTGTTGGATCTCAGATTGGGATTGATCAAGGTCAAGTCATAGTGATTATATCTCACATATAAACTATAATAAATGGGACTCGTATTGCATGATCCTACTAGTTGACGCAATCACTTCCTTTTTCATTATTAATTGGTTTTGATAAAACCCTATATTTATACTAATCTTGAGATCATTGTTCAATAGTTATCTTATAAATAGAAATGATGCATAATGGTCTGTAACTCTAAAAGGATATAATAAAACTAAATAATTTCATGTGTTTTCTATAACCATATTATATAATAATACAATTAATTTAAATCATATGGTGAATTTTATTTATAAATGGTTGGGTCATTACATACTTTACATAGATTAATCTAAGATTGACACATTATTTTATATTCAAAATATAAATTTTGTAACTACTTGATTCATGAATATAAAATTTATGCTTATTAAATTATTTAATTTATTTTTAACACCTTCATATTTAAAATAATTTATAAAATATTCATTCGATATAACATACCTTTAAACATTTAAAAATTTCATTGACATTAAAACTGAATGTGGATGTTCCACAGTGATTCCTAAACTCCATCATGTATTATGTATAATCCCATCATATGTATTTATTACTCATCCTTCATGAAAACCCTAGTTTTCAATGATCTTTCCATGTTTCTTCAAAAATGTTTTTGATCAGTTCAACTAATTTTTCTTCTCCTCGTTTGAACTTCTACCGACTAGCACTTTATTTATAGTACTTATGAAACTTAACATAACATTCCAAGATTATATATTCTCAACACTTTTAGAATATTCATTAAATTTTTTTTGAATCCAATTATATTGTATGAAGATGAAAATAGAATCAATTAATTAACTAGAAAACCCCATTCAGTCTCTCCCTGAATCCTGTTATAAAATAAAACATATTCTAATAATTTATACTAAAAACACCAACCTAATTTTTTATAAAAAAAGTAGTTTATTTTCTATTCCCAAGATAAAAATATGAAAAAAAAATTACACCTTTTATAAATGTTTATCAATTCCTGAAGAATATAATTAAACAATACATCAATAAAAATTATCCATTACTTGAAAGAATACTTCATGTTCCAATAATGAATATCATTAATCATTAGTCTGTGCAATATATTTTATGCACTTATAAAATATTCAGTCGATATCATATATCATTTAGGATAATATAATTGAATTATTTAATAAATAATACTTTAAAGAAACTTTACTCTCAAAAAATCAATAGCATATTAGGTCATATTTAATATAATATTTAATTCCAAATAATATTCAGTATGTGAGACAAAAAAATAATTATATTATTGATGTACCCAATCATATTCATTAGATTCATGGGGAATAAGATTCATTTTTATTATCATATATCCTATGACTTTGAAAAACCTATGTGAATAACTCCATTCTTTCATAAGAATCTAGAAAATAAATTTGTTAAACTATTTCAATGCTATGTTACTCAAAAAAGAACTATTATATGACAAAATTTTCAATAATAAATTTCCTTAATCACTAATGTTTCTTATTATATTTTCATAAGATATAATTATTAGGGGTATATTACATTGAGCTTCTCCTTTTAAAGATTAAACTCAAATATTAAGTTTGATTATGATGATATTTATATAAAAATAAATATTTTATCTGATAAGTATCATTCCTTATGACAAATAATAAGAACATTTATTTTATGATAACCCAATGAAATTATGACCTAATATATCATATCCATTTAAGGAGTAAAGATCCTTAGTTACATAATAAATGAGACTAAATTGGAATTTTTCTCACTACTTAGCTATTTAGGTGGGGTATGATCCCAATCATGTTATATAGGACTCTTGGATAGTTTAGTAGAAAATAATTTTTAAAATAAATCATATAGATATAACCGACTATTTTACCATGGTATCCTTCCAATGGGTTTCCCAGTTATGTGTAACCAAAGGAAAATTCCAATAACAATGTAAAAAAAGATTATATAAGGGCACTATTATTTGGAATAACCTACCTAAGAATGGTCTAGTTTCATCTATTAGATTATTTCATTACAAAAGTTAATACAGAGAAAACCATATTTGGAATAATCTAACCACTTGGATGATAAAATCCTTGAAGAGGTCCAATTTAGTAGGACTATAATGCTTAGTATTTTAAGTAGATTAAATATCACCATAATATATCATTTTATTACCTTTTATGTATGAATATTTATATTGATTTAGTTTTCAATTTTATTCCCTCTATAAAAAAAATATGTTCAAAACATATTGATGTGTAACTGTTTAAATGACCAACCTCTTAGTGTTACTCACCCAAAAATGGAAGTCAAGTATATTCATACATATCTGAATGAATTATATTCACTAGTTATATGAACCCTTCAAATAAAGTTTTAAATTTATATGAGATTGAAAATATTTAAAAGAGTAATCCTATATTGATAGATTGATGACCCAATTATCTATCTTAGAAACGGGCATATGTCTCTAGCAATGTAAGTAGTCTGACCTAAAGTCCCTATACCTAAGGATTCTTTACTCAAGAGAAATTCCAATTCATCTTTACTCTTAAACTAAATATGAAAAAACTATATTCATCTACTATATTAAATATCATAACTTTTATTGAAAATATTTTTCATTGTAAAATAAAAACCAAATTCATTATGGGGTCATTCCTAGAATGTAATTTAAGGATCCATCTCAATAAATTAGTTAAACATTGAAACAATAGAATACACTATTAATAATAGAAGTTATTTATATCTATGTATGAATTATTGAATAAATGTTAAATAAATGAATAATTGAAGTATTTATACATTAAATAAATTTTTTTGAACAATTGAAATATAAAATCTCAATAAAAAACATTTTTAATTATAGCTTTATAGTTGTTATATTCCATAATTATGAATAAAACTACATTATTTGAATATTAAATATAAACTCCTTAAAAATTTTCATTATATAAAATTTCAAATAACATAATAAATTTACATCTATTAAATAAATATCTAATAAATCATATACTAAAATATTTAATATACCCCTCATTATTTTCATTTCATGATTGTTTTATCAATGGACCTGATATATTCTATATAATAACCCTTTATAATACTCCAACCATTTAGGGAAAAAATGAATCTAGATTGATATTTCATATCATATTTTTTAGATTATAAACTATAATATGTGTAACCCTTTTCAAAAATCTCATCCTCTCCTCTAATGTCAAAGAATATATCATTAATTCAAAGTAATATTGTGGGTCTCATTATAATTGGATTAGTATCAATAAATTATTCTCAACTCATAAGAGACATTTGGTCAATTAAAAAACACGGAATTCATGATAGTTCCTATAAGAAATTAATAAGTAAGTTTATCCATCTATTCTAACTCCTTAGAAAGATTTTAAAGCATCCTAAGATTCATTCCATACAATACTAGTAATGATACCTTCTCAGAGTTCCCCATACTAATCCTCATTAATGCTATATGAATATATGTGTTTTGACTCTGTGAGATAATCCTTTTAGATCAAGATTTATAGATCCTAATACTTATTATATAGGTAGACTCGCCCAGTTATTTCAGTGAGAAAAGTTCACTTAGACACAAATTTATAAAATGAAGTGTTCAGAAATAATTTTCAATAAGTATTATGTCGATTATATAAAATATCATAATTTTTATAACACTTAAACTAGAATTATTATAAAAATAGAAATTAACTATGATTTTTATGAATCTGAATTCATTGATTACATCTTCAAAATGGATATTCCAAATCTTATTAGCATTATCTAGTCCATAAATCAAATATTACAACTTAAAAACCTTATCTGACTTTTTTATAAGCTCAAGACCCCAAGGATTTGTCATAAACACATCTAAAGATGAATTTTATTTGAAATATTTTACTTTGAATACATTTTATATATCTCATAATTTTAATGAGATATTATGTCTAGAAAAATATGAATGGACATTATCATCAAAACAGGTGATAATATAACATCATAGTTAATACCATGAATTTATTTGTAATTATTTTCCACCAAGTGTTCTTTTTAAGTTTAAACAGTACTCTCCATATAATTTTTCATAAGAAAAATTAACATTCACACTATGAATCTTACCCCTTATGTTTCATCCACCATGTTCCAAACTTAGTTAGTTGATATGGATCCTATCTGAAATTCATTATCTTCAAACCATATCTCATAATAAAAACCATCAATAGTCTATTTATTGGAATTATATTCATCTCTGATGAACATTATTCCATTATCATTATACTTGAAAAACCAATTTCTTTTAGGTTCTTGATGAATCATACCAGACCTTTAATGTTATTTTGTAAATTTATTTGATTCTTTATCTATAAATATTTGTAGAACAGGATCAACTTCCATCTTAGTAATACATCATATTTTTTTCCCTGAACTTCTCTAAGTTCACATTCCACCCAGAGACTCCTCTATTGATATGTTCTCTCAAAAGTAGTGTTTCAAATATGGCCACATATACTACATTATCAATATTATTATAAAATAAATATCACTTATTTTCCTTAGAATAATAAACAAATAAGAATTTGGGTTATATATTCATCAATTTCCCATACACACTATATCTTATAGACTTGTTTTCATGTAGCCTCACATTGTATCCTCTACAATAGAATGTGATATCATAGCCAAAACACATTCATATGTCTTCCAAAATACTTTTGGAAATATATAATTTACTTCACATTGTATTGCATCATATGTAATACCTTGTAAATACCCGCCCAAAATAACATTGGATTAACACTAGAAAATTAGTGCAGAATTCAAAGGAAAACATAATCCTTATTAATTATACCAAAATGTGTAACCCCATAGGTATTTATGGTATTAAATAAAATATTTTTATAAAATAATATAGAATCCAAATGAATATAAAGGTATTGATTTTATAAAAGTCTATTTTATGTGAAAAAGATTATTTATGTTAATTAGTTAAATTAATTTCTAATAGTGAATGATATTAATTAAATTTATATGTTAAGTATTCAAACAAATATGTTTGATAATCATCCAATATATTTGATAGATATAATACAAGAACAAACCCAATTGTATGCTTAAAAACTGTATTTTTATAAAGGTGGTTTTACCGCCTCTTAATGGAGAAACCATTTTAAATCCTATTTTTAGAACTTTTATATATTTAATATGTCAAAATAAACATCATATCTGAAATATAAACATAAAAATTATGTTAGGATCAATTTTTCATATTATTCTATAAAGTTTTATTTTTTAATGAATAGTTAAAAATAATAATTTTTAATTCAAAAATTATTTTTCATTTTATTCATTTACAAGGTGAAATTATATATTAAAATGGTTGTGGTGTTTAATTATATAATAATTTTATAAATTAATCCAATTTAGGTCATTGGAATAAATTTCACTTTGAAATTGGTTATAAAACATAGAAAACGTTTTGTTGTTTTTACTTTAAAAGCACGTAGTGTCATCCAATCTGTGGGATTATTTTAAATTAATTTTTTCCACTTAATTGATTAAAATTATTAGAAATGGATTCCATATTTTGAATCAAAATAATTTAAATTTTTTTGAATGTAAACTTTTTATTTGACCAAAATGATTAGTGAAATTGATTAAAATAAATTACAACAATTTAGAGAAATATTAGGTTAATAAAGTACTAAACCTTAAATTTAAGACCAAAAACAACCTAGAAACTTTCCCAACACCCATTTTCTATCAATTATTAAGTCATTCACCTTCCATTATTTAATTATTTTTTTATTTTTATGACTTTTGTTATGTTAAAATGTGGGTAAACCTAACTTGTTTTCAAAAATACCAATTATGTCCCTTCCCTTCCCTATAAAATGCCACAAACTCTCCCTCATCTTCACACCTTTGAAACCAAATAGGTTCAGAAAATCTATTCCAAATACACTTCCCAACATCCCTCCCATACTAATATAAACCTCCCATTGGGTGGAAATAAATCCAAGAAAGCCTTTTGGCACAAACTAAAAGGAGTTACCCAATTAAGAGGCAATGAATTCTCTCAAGGTTTTTTATTTTATTTTCTTTCTCCATCCATCCACTATATTTATTACCTGATTGTATAACAACACCATTATCATAAATATTTTAGGATGTTGTTATGATAAGGATTCATCCAATACTTACAGACACCACCATCTAATGAGTAATGGAAATAATATTTATGATTATGGTGCATTACTACCTCACAAAATGATTATTATTTATTTTTATTTTCCACCTGTAATAACGGAAATTATGATGGAATCTATGATTATATATGTTATATATTATATTATTTATTTATTTATATTTATTTAATCCTTTTACAACACATATCTTTATACATTACATTTGGTGTAAATATGATAATTGCATTTGAGGAAGTGTGGACTACCACCCCCTCAAAGCGATGTGATTAATTCACACACTACACGGAATGTATTAAAGATGGGTTTAGTGAAATTATATGATATATATGATATAATAATTCTACTAGAATAATGATATATATATATATACATATATACACATATTTAATTTTCATTATTTCATTCAATACTCTCCCCAAAAAAAATTATTTTTTTCCAAGATTCACTTTATGGTAAAGCGGTAACTGAAGAAACAAATTTCACCAAACAAATAATGCATTATAATTAAAAAGATTCAAAATAAAAAATTCTAATTTCAAAACCAAACAATATCATCAACATTACCAATCTACATGCCAAATCCATCATGCACCCACAATCAGTCATACATCCATCAGGTCAATCACTCTATCATCATGCTAAATCATCATCCCAAAAGTTGTCGGTAAAACCTAGTAGATATATTCATTCATTGAATTTGACAATAAAAACAAAAATAGTGTACATGTGAACGTATGGCTTACCGTCTCCATGAACGGTGTATTCAATTTCATTATTCTATATAATATAGATTATTATAACACAAATATACATAATATAAATAACATTTATATCATTATATAAATTTTTTAAATTGTGATATTAGAAACAAATTACGACACATGAAAAGAATAAATCACTTATTACCCGAAGTGAAACCATGTCATAAAATTTTAAACAAAAGGGTAATATAAAGTTAGAAAAAAACCATATAAGGTATTAGATATAAGAATGTGTTTTTGTGATATATTTATAATAAATATATATTTATTATATAGGAGGTTTGAATGAGTATAATGGGAGTCAAGACCAAAGGTAATGGGATTTCATCTCACTTTTTATTTCCTTCAGATATATGCTTTATTCACCACCCATTCCTTTTGTGTGGTGTTTATACTTCCCATGGATGTAATTAGTGATTATTATAATAAAATTTATAGGTATTTACATATCCATTAATTGATATTTATTATATGGGTTTTATGTTTCAAAATGTACCAAATTGGTAAAATAGTTTTTTCTCAATTCTTCTTCTTTGAGGCTCATGTTTTGTTATGCACCTAAATTATTTTTGAGGTGTATATAAATCAATTTTATAGGTTATATCATGAATTTAATTATTTTCATTATATTTTAAGATTAATTTAATTTCCTTTTATTACATGGAGTGTATAGTCCCATGTAACCAAAACATAAGATTTTATTGAAACAATCTCAATGTTTTTCAAGATTTTTTATGTTTGTGATTCTTTTATGAAATCTTATGATCCATCTCTCAAAAACACTAATTAATTTTATTCTCCTCTAGTTATTTATAATATATTCAGGTATTGTTACCATTTATTAACTATTTATTACATAAGATAGTTAATAAATTGATTTTAAGAAATCCTAACATTACCCTCTCTTCAGCCAGAAATATGTGTTCTTTCAAAACCATATTTTCTAAAAATGTTTTAAAAAAAATTTCATTAATTATTTATAAACTATCAAAGTGTATTAAAATAAAAAAAAATTAATTTTTTTAAGCTTATTTTATATGTTTTCAATGAAATTGTTTTTAAAAATCATTTTTAATCTTCTTTCATAAGTTTTCAAATGAAAATATTATCAAAACATTTTTAATATTTCTTTATATATTTTAAAAATTATTTTCAAACAAATTATTTTCAAAAAGTTTTCAAGATTTATATATATGTTTTCAAGGTATTTTAAATGAAATGGTTTTTAGAATGTTTTCATGATTTATCTATATTATTTTTAGTTATTTGTTAACAAAATTAATTTCAAATGGTTTTATGTATTAAAAAACTTTTTCAATGAAGAGAGGATATTTTATAAAAGAAATTTTTTTAAAAGGTATTTCAAAATTATTTTCCATCTAAGAAGATCTTTGTTGATGTTACTCGTGCCATTCTAGGAAATGATATAAATGTTCCTTTCAAATTATTTCTCTAATTGGGTTAGGCTTAAGGTCATGGTCTTTATGAATCCTATTTATCTTTCAGTGGTTATATATTTATGAAATAGGTTTCTATTTCATGAGTCATGATTTTGATGAAATAATTATTAAACCTTTATCTTTTTACATAGGTTATGATATGATTACATATTTATGATACCCATTTCATTTCATGGGTTATGGTATGCTTTTTTTATGATATTGTGGAACATGTATATATTATTTCATTGTCAGATGAGTGGGACCTATACCTCCCTCCAATGAATTGGGTAAAGATTTATATTTGATTCCATTACAATATTCCTTACTACAGACCTGGTTTGACACTATCAGGGGACATGCTTTGGGAATTCACAAACTCTTTATGAAATACCATGAACAATTTAAATAAATTATGATTATGAATAACTTAGGATAAACCAATGTTTTTATATATTAAAGAAGTAGGATCCATGATTTATGCACCCTATAGGTAGGTGTTTATGATTATATGGTATCCCAATATAATAAATGTTTCTCACACTATGATTTGTGGTTTTAGTCAATGGAGAGAACTAGTAGGAACATGGTTAAAATTTATTTTTTAAGATGTCGATAGTATGGGAATTTTTAGAATTGATTTTCCAAGTGAATATATCATAATGAGATTCAGGAATGTGGTACGAGTATTGGTTATACTTCTGAAGATAGTGAGACCACAAATGACATATGAATAGTAGGTTATGTTCTTCCAGTATAGTTTACATTAAACATAAGAAGCATGCTTATATTGAGTTTGATGAAACGTAAGAATGATCCATATTTTATATTCTAAGAAATATTTATTATGTAATAATTTGATGAATCCTGAGTAATGGTTTTGTAATAAGGTTGTATTAATTAATAATTTTTGTTTGGGAATTCATATATTATGTTGTATGAATCTTGAAATATATATGTATTTTTTGTATAATTTTTTAGTAATGATTGGAAAGGAAATTTTAAATGGTTATGAATACATATCAATATTATTTCATAGAAATGTAATACTTTTATTTATTGAAGGTAACCCTTAATTATTGTATAACATTGAGATAATGATGTTTGGATCAAGATATGTGGGATGTGAATAAGTAAATAAGATGGTACGGATTACCCTATAACTAATTATAGACAAAGTGGTCTATGTCATCAAGGATGAAGGTAAAAATGTCTTGTATTTGAATAATATATCTAGTAATATTTGGAATAAAGAAGCATGAATATTATCCAAAATAATCTATTGTAATTCAGGTTATTATCATGTTTAAGTATGAATTATAGTGAGTGTATTCACATGTTCTAAATGACAAAACCACGAGATACTTTAGGATATATGGGGGATCAATTTTAATCTAATTTCATGACTTTCATTATAAATTTTTATATTTTCATCTTCCAGATGGATTACAAGGTTAACCATTTGCGGGATGTTTAATTTAAAAATTAGATGATGTTTTCAAGATTAATGTTTTATCTCACCACATGAGGATTTATGAATATTGGATATCCTATTCAAACTAATTTTTATTGATGATAACTAATGACAAATGGGATGTCATATCATGGATCTCATGATCTTTAGTATATCGGGAATGAAAAGGTTACATTAATTTTTAGAAAAGAGGGGAAGTTGATACACAAAAAAAACTATGTGATATTTTCCTCAAATAATGCAAGTATATCTTTTCATGATAATTATTCAAATTTAATAAAAATGATCTTGAAAATAAAATGTTTTCCTAGTGCCTTAATTTTTTAGGAATTAGATGGTCCCATAAGTCATTACAGATTTATGGATTTGTTGTTGTTAAATTTATTTTGACCTTGTTCTATATCACCCTCCATCAAATCATGGTGGTAATATTTATCTTCAATGTCCGTGTTTTTACTTCCAACCTATGTTCACCTGTTTTGGAATCTCGTTCTCAGTTATATTGAGTAACCATTATGGTTCCAAATTTCACTTTCTAAGGGAAGTTTTTGTATTAATTTTTATGATGTGCATTTATAGGAATGATAATTTTAAGTATTAAAACTTCTAAAACCTAGAATAATTTCAAGGGAGAAATTATTTTTAATGTGGGGATAATGTAGCACCCTAAGATTTTGTGAAATATTTTTTTCGAATTAATTTAGTCTCTTTGATATTTTTCATTTCCTGACATAGTAAAAATAGTTTATTTAATACTAAAGAACTATGTCTATCTTTCCTTATATGAAAGAGAACGATATTAATTCACTATACTCAACATAAATGTTATATTTCTCTACATTGAACATCAAGTATAACTTACATTACACACAAGACTAACCTTCCTCAATGGCTTACATAACATAAAAGACTGAGTGTTACCGAACAATAATTCATTATTAAAATATTATTATTTAATATGATTTAAAATTTCCATTATGTTGAGTATTCAAGGATTAACTAATTTATGAATTTATATATTTAAATTTAATGGTTACCTAATAAATAGAAAATAATATAAAAAAAATTGAAAATAAAGAGACAGATTTTATAATAGCCCATTTCAATGTGAAAAAGATGATTTATATTAATAAGTTAAATTAATTACTAATATTTAATGATATTAATTAAATTTATATGTAATATATTGAAACAAATATTTATGATAATAATTCAATATATTTGATAGATATAAGATAAAAACAAACCAAAATATATTCTTAAAAACCTATATTTTTATAATGGTAGTTTTACCAGCATTTAATGGAAACCCCATTTTAAATCCAATTTTGGGAAATTTTGTATATTTAATATTTCAAAAAAAACATAATCATTGAAAGAGATATAGTAAAAATAGGTTAGGATAATTATTTTCTATAAGGTTTAATTTTTTGATGAATGGTTGAAAATAATAAATTTTAATTCAAATATGATTTTTCATCAAATTCATTTATAATATTAAATTGTATTTTAAATTTTTTGTTAAGTTTAATTTGTTAATAATTTAATAAATTAATTAAATTTATATCATTTAAATCAATTTAAATTTAAAATTGGCTATAAAAACCTAGAACACTTTTGGACGTTTTTACATTAAAAACCCCCAGTGTCGTCCCGTAAACAGGATTATTTTTAAATTAATTTCATCCACTTATGTGATTAGAATTTGGAAAATTGGATTAAATATTTTTATTAATAATATTTTTTATTTTTTAATTTATAATAATTTTTATTTTTTTACCAAAAATAATTGTGAAATTGATTAAAATTAATTACAACGATTATGAGAAAAATTAGGTTAAAAATAAATAAACCTTAAATATAAGACCCAAAATGACTTAAAAACTTTTCCAACACCCATTATATGGACATTATTTATCCATTAATCTTCCATTATTCTTTTTGGTTGGTTTGGTATGACTTTTTTATGTAAAAACGTGGGTACACCTAACTTGTTTTCAAACATTCCAAGTCTCTCCATTCTCTTCCTTATAAAATTATTCCACTTCTCTATATTATTCACAGCTCTAAAACCACATAGGTTCATACAATATATTCCAAATACACTTCCCAAAATCCATGCCTTCCTACTATAGTAATCCCTTTTGGCATAATGAAATCCAAAGAATCCTTTTGGCATAAACCAAAAGGATTTAATCGATAAAGAGGTGAGGAATTCTTTCAATCTCTTCTCTTTTATTTTATTCCTCCACCCCATCAACTCTATTCATTACAATATTTTATGACCAAAAAAATATCTTAAATATAATAGGATTTTTTTATGTTATGGTTTTAACCTACACTTACACACACCTCAATCTAATAGGTAGCGAACATACTGTTTATGTGTAGGGTGAACTACCGCCACACAAAATAATAATTGTTCATTTTTCCTTACCACCTATCATGGTGGAAATTATGATAGAAAATATATTTATTATGTATTTAATAATCTTTAATCCTTTTATAATACATATATTTATACTTTACATTTTTTTTAAATACGATAATTTCATTTGAGGAAGTATAGACTGTTGCCCCCTCAAAGTGATGTGATTTGTTCACACACTACATGGAATTTATTAAGGATGGTTTTAGTGAACTTATATGATATATATGTTATAATAATTATATTAAAATAATGATATATATATATACATATTTCATTTACCTTTTTTCTTTCAATACGATGATAGAAATGGAAACAGTGTCCACACGTACGTACAGCTTAAAATCTCCATAAACAGTGCATTCCATTTTATACAACAATATTATATAGATTATTATAACACAAAAATAAATTATATTCATGATATTTATTTAATTATTTACATTCTTTAAATCATTTTATAAGTATAAGGACCAATATGACAACAAATTATGACATTGTTAAGGAGAGGGTAATATAAAGTCATAATAAAACTATATAAGGTATTAGATATAATAATATGGTTCTTTGATATATTTATAATAAAGTTATGTTTATTATAAATTAGTTTGGGAAAAATAAATTTAGAGTCAAGACACATTGTAGGGGGATCTCGTCTCACATTTTAATTGTGTGAGATACAAGATTTATTCACCACCCATTAATTTTGTGTGGATTATATACTAACCATGTAAGTATTCCATGAATATTATACTTAATTTTATGGGTATTTAAAAATCCATTCTATGATCTATATTTTATGGGTTCTAAGTTTCAAAAGGTACAAAATCGGTAAAATAGATTTGTCTCAATTTTCCATATTTGACACTCATGTTCTGTTATGCATATAAATTCATTTCAAGGTGTATATACTTCCATTTTATATATTATATCATAAATATCATTATTTTAATGATATTTTAAGCTTTTTTTAATTTCCTTTTCTTTCATAGAGAGTATTATCCCAAGTTACCATGTTTTAAGAGTTTTTGATAAAAACTCATCGCTTTTCGAGATTGATTATGTTTATGCTTCAATTGATGAAATATTATGATCCATATCAAAAGAACACTCATTAAATTTCTTATCCTCTGGTTATTAATAATATATTAATGTATTGGTACCATTTTTCATGTATTTGGTACATAATATAGTTAAGAAGGTATTTTTAAGAAATCCGGACTTTACCCTCTCTTCGGTCGGAAATCTGTGTTCTATCAAAACCATGTTTTCTAAAAAGGATTTCAAAACATTTTCAATAATTATTTATAAAAATTAAAATTGATTTTTAAAAAAAATAATTATATTTTAATCTCATTTTATTTTATTTTTTCAAGTAAAATGGTTTTCAAAAACATTTTCAAGCTTCTTTCAAAAGTTTTCAAGTAGAACGGTTTTCAAAACATTTTAAAGCTTTATTTATAAGTTTTCAAATTTACATTAAGAGAAATGTTTTTCAAAACATTTTCAATATTTCTTTATAGGTTTTAAAATTATTTTTAATGAAATTGTTTAAAAAAAAATTCTAGATTTCTTTATAATTTTTCCAGGTTTTCCTAAGGAAATTGTTTTCTAATGGTTTTATGAATTAAAAATACTTTTTAAAAGAAGAAAAAATATTTTCCAAAATGTTTTTTTTTGAAAGATATTTCAAAATTATTTTTTATCTAAGGTGACATATATTGATGTTACACATGCATTCCAAGGATTTTATCTAAAGTTTTCATTCATATTATTTCTCTAAATGGGTTATTATTAATGCCATGGTCTTTATAAAACCAATTTCTATTTCAAGGGTTATATGTTTATGAAATCCATTTCTCATTCATGGGTTATTAATTTTATGAAATGATTATGAAAAATGTATATTTTTCCATGGGTTATGATATGATTACATGTTTACAATACCCATTTAATTTCATGTGTTGTTATTTTATTTCTTTTAGAATCTTGTGGCACATGTATTTATAATTTAATTATGAGATAGGTGGGACCTATATCTCCCTATAATTCATTGGTAAAGATTTATATCTCATGATATATTTTAATATAGTCTTGGGAATGAACCTTGACTACTAAAATGGCTATTGGAGTGAACTATGATTACCATGATGGTATTTGGAGTGAAATCATGCCACTTAGATCATCATGGGAGTAAACAAAGACTACCTAGATGGTATGGGGAGTGAACCCATACTACCAAGATTGTATTAGAAGTGATGTATTGGATCCTATATAAATAATATTATATTCTTATGTGTCTCCAAAAATATACATTTTATTCCTTTTTATGCTTTAATTCCTTATTTTCTTTATTTCCTTATGATCCATGTCTTCTGAACTTCCATCCTTTATTCTATGATTCATGTATGTAATTTTTGATATTCGGTGTATGATCTTATATTTTCATGATCATGTTCGTATACCCTTATTACCATGACTATGTTTGTGTATCTCCCTTGTTTACCCTTATTGAGAATCTGATCTCACCCCTTTTTGTGTTTTCTTCCCCCAGGTTATGAAGATATGTATTATGTTTTATGTTTCTAAGAAGTTTGCTTATCAAGAAGCACATAGTGGGAGATGATGTAGCTCATTTATGTGTCAGTTTTAAAGTTTCCATTTTTCCAAAGGCAATAGACTTGTAAAGTGTTTGAGAAAATATTTTTATAATGTTTTAAGTTTTCCTAAAAAGTTATTTGAAGTTAATATATGAAAAGAAAGGACTGTTATATAATTTTTGTTCATTAAATCATAAAAATGGTCAAAATGGAAGGCTATATGACATGGTAATGGGTCAGTCAAGCCATTTTCCCCTTCGATGTAGAGCTCTATTATTCAGAATTCTCCCTTTCTTAATAATTATTTTATAAAATATGAAAAAGAATTTCTTAGATACCACTTTTTGTATTCCTTAATATAGATTAACACTTTATCATAGTAGCAAAAGTAAAATAAACAACAAAAATTCATGATCATCATAGAAGAAATGTGAAACCATATGATAAATGGAAATGAAGAAACTATTATAAATGAATAATTCTTAGTAAATAGTACTAACACTACAACATTATTTTCCTTTAGTGGTGTTTCTTTAGCAGCAGTTTATTAAAACCACCGCTAAACTTGTTTTTTATAGTCATGGCCCTTCTCCCACCCCCCAACTCTCCCGACTCCCCCAACACCCCTTACACCCGCAACCCCTGCGACCCTCTGAAACCCTAGGCGCAACCCCGATGACCGCCGCAGCCCCCATGACCCCAGTGACCCCTGGAAGCCGTAGGAGCCCTAGACCCTGGCGACCCCTGCAACCCTGGTGACCCTCGTGACCCCAGCGACCCTCCCCCTAAATCCATCAATGCATATCGCCGCCTCTCACTGCGCCTTTCCGCCCATCTCTATCGGTCAGTACCTTTTCCACCCCTCTAAGCAGGTTTGTATACCTTTGTGGTGCAATTGTGGTTTGTTTTTTGGTTGGTTTGGTTGAATATTAGATCAATTCCAATGCGTAGAATTAAATTATGGTATTCATTACTCTAAAATAGTGCAGTAATTGGAAGGAGCTCTAACTAGTGCTATATTTTGTGATAAATCTTTAAAATAAGATAGCACATGAATAGGGTGCGTCAAATATAGTGTGTTACTGTGGTTTCACTTCAAAATAGCACTAGAAATGGTTCTTGGTTAGAGAAAAATCACTGTGCCATTTTACCATTTTCATTCTAAAATGGTGTGGGTTTGAGATGGTCTTCATTCTTTTTTTTCAATATCTATGGTTGTGGTATGATCTTTCATTTATTAGTTCCCTTTGTGGTGCAGTTGTGGTTTTCCACAAGATTCTGGAAGTTTTCAATCTTGTGGTATGTGATTCCATAATTTTACATTATTAAATGAATTTAGTATGTTTTATGTGCTTCTTAATTGTGTTTTATAAATTGTTTGAATGGATCTTAATATGTTTTCAAAGGGTTTGGAGGTTTGTATGGGTCGAAATATGATTTTGAAAATGAAATTGGTTAGGTTTTATGTGTGCCTTCCCTTTTATGATTTCGAAATGTGTTCCATGAATTGTGTAAATATGAGTAATTATAGTTGTATTATTAAGTATTGAATAAATTATATTGGGTTATATAATGATATTAGGTAATTATGTCTTATCCACTATGTTATGAGAATAAAGTGGTAATGCATACTCCACTATATTAGGGGAAACATGTAGTGATATCTGATCTGCTATGTTATGATTTACTATGATTATTTCTATGTAACAATTTTATATCACACTCTTTAATGCCTATGTTATGATCAATAGATCATCTTTATTATATTATGTTTCCATAATCTTACACTATGGTATATGTTTGTTTATTTGAGTTTACATGTCCTTTTATCATGACATGTGATCAACTCTCATGAATCCATGACATTTTTAATATGTTACATATTCCATGCTCATGTTTACCATATAATTATATGATCTACACATTAATGGTATATTGATAAGTTTTGGGGATTGAATATTTTATTTTAATTCCCTAAAACTATGGATTTAATAGGTTATCCCACTTTCAATAATTGAAACCAAATTAAATGGAAATTGAAAAGGTATATTGATAATAATAATTTTCAGTGTTATTCCAGAATCTATTTTGGGAAATGTAATATACATGATTTCATTTATCCAAGGAATTTCATGTTTCCTTTGAGTTTGGAAAAACAAATACCTTACTCATAAGCCTTAGATTCATTTACCCTAGTCATTAATACTTTCACCTGATGATTCTTGTAATGTTCTACATCTTGGTTCCCCATGTATTTTCTAAAGTAGTGAGTGATGTTTAAGGTAGGGGTTTGTTTTCTTTTCATATTACTAACTTCTATTCAATTATTATACAATTTATCAAGCCATTACCTTAGTGATATCAAATTTATGGCATCATCAGTTTGTCCATCTGTTTTGTTGTAGCATGACAAATAAAAAACTACAGGGATGGGATCCTTGTTCTCCTCTTCTTTTATGGATCTTTTTAATTTTCATTATATGGTTTTCTAGTGGGTGGGTTCATTATTTACCCTATTTATTTATATAGGAAAAAAAATTTAACATATTTATATTTTTTCAACTACTATATATGAATATCTTTCCCTATTTAGTAATAGTTATGTGTTTTATTTTTTTTAATATTGTGTAGGAACGTTGTGATATACATGGATAAAAATTGGATCACATTACCGAGGAACACACCTCAGTATGATAAGGGTTTGGAGGATTTTTTAGATTTTTTAATTTCAAATCGATCTGTTGAAGGGAGAATAAGATTTTCATGTCCTAGTTGTAAATTTAGAAGATGGATGAAGAGATATGAAGTTTATGAACATTTAATATTAAATCAATTCCCTGGGAAATATTTTTGTTGGATTTGGAATGGAGAATAAAACATTACAGAAAAGTTGATCACTGATGTCAACCCACAGAAAGGGCTCCCAACTTCATCAAAAATTGAAAATTAAATAAATAACCTTATAAATGATGCATTCATCATTGAAAGACACCAACATCAACATAAAAATATATCATAACAACCAGATGAGGGTGATACAAATACCAACATGACAAGTAATTTTTTTGAGACTATAGGACACACATATAATGATTGTAACATAATATTTGATCATGTTTGTGATTTTATAGAGACTAATATAAGATAAAACTTCACTAAGGAAAATACGTTTCATGGTTTAGTTGACGATGGAAATCAAGAGTTGTATAGTTGATGTTTGAAATATTCAAAACTTTCTTTTATGTTGAAGTTGTACCATATCAAATGCCTATGTGGAATTACAAGTAAGTCAATGTCCAGGATATTGGAATTGTTGCGTGATGAATTTATTGAAGAAAACCTTCCCAAGTCTTTTTATGATATAAAAAATTTAATAGGCTTGGTATGAATTATACAAAATTACTTGTGTGTCTCAATGATTTTATGCTTTATTGGCGAGATGATTCAAGTATACAAGACTGTAAAAAATGATCTTCTTCTAGATGTAATTCAATGGGTGATGTTGGAAGTATGGATCAACATATTACCATGAAGAAGAAGAAAAGGAACACACCTACAAAGGTTTTGAATTACTTTCCTTTAAATCCTCAATTGCAAAGATTATTCATGTCATTGAAAACCACTGAACACATGAAGTGGCATTCTGTTGATAATAACAATGATGGGTTAATGTGACATCCATGATATTCATAATCCTGGAAGACATTTGATTTATTAAATCCAGATTTCTCAACTCATCCTAGGACTATTTTATTGGGATTGGATACCGATGGATTCAACCCATTTGGGACTTTGAGTACCAGTTATAGCATTTGTCTAGTTGTTTTGATCCCTTACAATCTGCCATTGTTGATGTGTATGAAAAATATGTCTTTTATCATTTTGATGATTATTCCTAGAAAAAAAATGCCTAGAAATGATATTTATCTATACTTTCATCCTTTAATTTAATAATTATAGGAGTCATGGAGAAAAGGTATTGATACATATGATGCTTCATCTAAAACAATGTTCAAAATGCATGTTGCTCTAATGTGGACCATTAGTTACTTCCCTAGACTTGGGAATTTTTATAGTTGGAACACTTACATAGGTTTGTCTTGTCATATTTGTAACTTGGATTTTGAGCCCAAACGTCTACCTCACAGTAGAAAATGTTTCTTCTTGTTCCATCGAATATTTCGAGATGCATTTCATAGATTTTGGATAAACATATCAAAATTCAATAGTTTCATTGATCGTAGACCACCTCCAAATTTTTTAACCGGTTCTAAAATATTGGAAAAACTTAGAAATGTTGAAATAGAATTTGGGAAGGTGCATCATTTGAATGATAGTGGGAAATGAGTTCTAAGTGCATCGTCAAGAGAAATAGGAATTCAACAATGGAAGAAAAAAATTATATTCTTCAAACATCCATATTTTAAATTTAATTTGTTGTGGAATAATCTTGATGTGATGCATATTGAGAATATTTTTTGTGAAATTTTGATATTCACATTTCTTAATGAGCGTGGAAAGTCTAAGGATCATCTCAATTCTCAGAAAGACTTACATGTAATGAACATAAAACATGATCTCTGGCCAGATGAGAATGAAAATTATGCTCTGACAATTTTTTCAATGAAAAATAGTGATAAAGATACATTCCTTAGAATTTTAAAGCATGTGAAGGTATATTATGGGTATTCAAGTAACATCTCATGGTGTGTTGAAAATTTTGATAGATTGTGCAATGGAGATGACATTTCCTCCGTCATTTGTTTCTATCATGATGTATTTAACTATGCATTTGGTTGAGGAAGCTAAATTATGAGGGCCCATATATTATCGATGGATGTATTCAATTGAGAGGTACTATATTTATGTGTTTTCAATTAAGTAAAAAAAATTGGCACATAATTAAATTCATAATTATGTTTTTTTATTTTATTTCACAGATATCATGGGAATTTAATGTCACACGTGAGAAATAAAGCTCAACCTAAAGGCTCTATTGCTGAAGTAAATTTGGAAGAGGAGTGTCTTACCTTTTGTTTTAGAAACATGGATGATATTGAGACATGATTTAATCGAGTTGGATGTGTTGACAACACATCGACTAAATCTTAAATACATGGGAAATCAAAAATATTTCCTGTTATTGACCAATTTGTTGGGAGGTCCTCAAACGTTACACTAAAAGAAATAGAATTATTATAGGCACATAGATATATGATGCTGAATAGTGAAATTTGAAATCCATTTATTGAAGAGTTTAAGATACAAACAAAGAGATGAAATATAGGATGAACACGAAATGAGAAAGATATAATTAAATTTGTTAATAAAGAGCTTGTATAATGGTTTTCATGACGTGTAAGTTCTTAAATATTGAAATAAATACAGATATTAGGTTGACATATATATTTTTTAAATCTAATAATGTTTTCTTTTTTTAGATCATGAATACTAATACTCGAGTAGATTTGTCATAATATTTGATGTTTCTTGCTTGAGGTCCTCTAAAACAAGTTTGAAATTTCAACGATTACAACTTGAATGGATTTAGATTTAGTACAGTATATCAAGAAGAGGGATTAAAAACACAGAATAGTGGTATATTTACATTTTATGAAGTGGTCTATAATCAAAAGAAGGCTAATATTATTGAATTAAACAACCATGTGAATTTTTCATTTTTTTTATTCAAATGAAATTGGTTCGATATTATCAGAGGTGTTAAAAGAGATTCCTTGCAATTTACTTATGTGAACTTTTCTCTCTTGATGGATGTTGGTGATCGTGAACTGCATGGTCCATATATCTTATCATCTTAAGAAAAAATTGTTATATTATGTGAATGATGTTGTGGATGAAGGGTGGAGTGTATTTGCTCATGTAAAACAAAGAGATTTATATGATACAGGTGATGAAGTGGAAGATTTGACCTCTGAAATTGAATCTCATGAACCGAAAGAAGCGGACTTATTTGTCTACCATGATATTTAAAATATTAGTCTAGCAAGGATATATTAATTGGATGATGTAATGGAGTAGGAAACCAACATGATTGAAGGGGTAAATGATTGTATGTACAGTTATGCATTCATTTAGAAACTAGTTATTTCATTTCTACAGTCATTCATTCTCATTGTTATGTATATTTTTTTTTCAGTACTGTGTATCTGTTATCATTTTTTATTTTTTTCTGAATAAATTTTTTGAAATATATGTTCCGAAATAAATTTTATTTTATTAAATGGCAGGAATTCCAAGGAGGAAGTGTTATACTATTTCATCGAACACACCGACAAATGACGATCCATCTGTCTCCCTCCCAACGACATCTGAGCCACCATCTATTTTCCCCTCTCCACCATCTCCACCTGAACTATCTTTTACACCTTTTATAAGAGTCCCTTCATTATCTCATTCATTGCCTCTCCCTTTAGAAGCCTCAGTAGTGAGGGAGAATCGCACCACTTCTAGTTCTTCTCGGGGATACTATAGGGTGACTATCATAGGTACAAATATTAATATGAATAAATTTATTGCACTTTTTTTATACTAACTATTTTTTTATTAAAGATGAAATCAATGAAACTATGAAGAAAAATATAAAATGCTCAGATGTATGGAATCTGACTGGAGAGAAGATCATTGTCCAATTTGATTCATATGGGGTCCCTACAGGTGATGTTGCATGATTACTTGGCCAGATTCTTGGTCAACTGGATGTGAAGCCTGTTTCTATTCATATATCATATGATGATTGGAGGCATATGCCTTCAAATTGGAAAAATGAAGTTTTTTATTCCCATATAAATGTAATTTTAATACATTATGGTATAATTTAATGTCATTATGTTATTAAATTATAATATTTTCAAAATGAATTTATGTGTATAGATGTTTTTCCACTTTACGGTTGCTGATGTGCATGCACAAAAGTGGACATTGAAAAATCATGGAAGGAAATGGAAATAATTTAAATAGAGATTGTGGATTGATGTCAAAGATACTTCATTGAGTTTCCAACAGATGTATAACAAGCTACCTGATGGGGTACCCAAAGAGAAATGGAAAGTTTTTGTTGACAGACATCGTGATGAGAAGCAGATGGTATATATATTATTATATTAATAAAATTTTACATGAATACATGTATATGAAGAGGAAGTTAAATTGAATACATTACTATAAAATTACATTTTATTTATTTCAGGATATTTCAAGGAAGAATGCATCAAGCCGGGATTAGCAAGTCATCACTCACACTGCAGGTTCAAAGAGTTTTTCTAGAAGCCGGTTAGTTATGGTAATCTTTTAATTAGTTTAAATATTTATAAGACAATATTATTTGTTTAATTTATTAAATTTTTTATTTATTTTTGTTTAATACAGTCATAGATTTTAGGACACCCAGCATCCTGAATAGAAGTGTGGTTGAATGTTTATAAAAAATCTGATGGATGTTTTTTTAATGAGTCTGCCAAAGAAGTTGGGGTATAAACTCATTTTTCATTATAATAACTTATTATCAGTTTTCACTATGTTAAAATATATTTCTCCTAATATGACTGATATTTGATTTATAGGTAAACATAAAAGAACAATGGGATTCCAATCCTGCGCAGCCCTACTCAGTCTCCCAGGATGATCCAGTTGCTAAAGTTCTTGAGAAAGAGCATCCTGGTCAGTGCACTAGATAGGTTTGGGACCTATACCATCTGAGGTCTTTGGAAGGCCACAGGGGATTTCATCTACATCTAATCTATGTTTTAGTTAGTCTATACCCCGATATACTCAGAGAGAAAATGTTTCTCTATGAAACACAGATCCGAAACAGGGGACTCAGATATCTACTTTGCAGAAATTGGTGATTGAATTATATCAGAAGATGACCGGAACTACCCCTTATGGTATTTCATTGACTGGTGGTGAGTAGTTAAATCAAAAAAATTCAAAATCATTTAGTTTGAAAACATTTCTTGGTTTTATGTATAAAAATAAATATATAGCAATATTTAATTTTCAATATAATGTTCTTACAGGTGGTAGTAGGAAGTAGAGATGGAGGTGGAGAGGGTGATGAGTTGTTTTTATCATCAGACAGTGATTAGTGGTATTGTTGATATGTTGGAAAAATATTTTAACAGTCAGTTTGTATATGTATCATGTGTGGCCCAAAGTTGTCACCTAACATTTTCTTGATTTGTCATGTTTCCTTTTTTTATTATGAACCCTGTCTTCCAAAGACACTGGGAATTTACGATCCTAATGTTGTATTAATGAATATTTATATTTATGAATCATATATGGATCAAAACTAGATAGTTATTAGAGACTTCAACACTATCCTAAGACTAGATGAAATGATTGGACCACCTCTTCCAGATTTCTGATAGATATGTGTTGTGACCAACCTCTTCTAGATAAACTATTGTTTTTCCATCATCTCTTTAATGAGACTTATCCCAAATATGGACCACTCTCCCAACTCTACCTATCATAAGGAATATCTATATGGATGTATATATAAGGATTCAAAGGGATCTATATTTATTAAAACCTAATAAATATTATTATAGGAAAGACTTACCAGTGGAAAATGATTTTCCCAAGATCCACCAAAATCAAGCACACAAGCCTGAATCATATACTTAAGAACCTAGATAACTCTCTATGTTGATCCATCCATCTATGGATGATAATCCATACTCAATTTTATCTAGGAACCCATCACCTCCCACAAACCTATACAGAACATGGATGTGAACCTTGGGTCCCTATTAAACAAATAATAAAGGGAAACCAATCAAGTCTCACAATCTCTTAGACATATAAGTCTCTAAGATTCCCCACATGTATCATTTTATTGACAGGTAAGAAAAGCATAGATTTTTTAAGTTGATCAATGATCACCCAAATCACATCCTCCCTACTAGGACTCGGTGGAAAACAAATAATTAAGCCCATATAAATATCATCTCACTTATACATTAGAATGGGTAAAGGTTGAAAAAAACTATTGGGTCTTTAGTGTTCTGCCTTAATTTTCTAAAAACTAAGACACCATGAGACAAAATCTATAATTTCCCACCTCATCCAAACCAACCAATGATTACATCTCATTTTGTGACACATATAGGTAGCTCTAGGGTGTACGGGACAACAATATAAATGTCCATTTTCCATGAACTCTTAACATAAAGAAAATGAAACAACTAACCTATTATGGAAGCACAAAGTTCCACTGGGACACTAACACCACTCACCTGAGGTCTCCCAACCATAAAGGATTTTACTAAAGCATTTAAACTCAGTATTTTTCACTTATTATTGGTAAACCCAGTCATCAAAGGATGAGTCCGAATTCATCAAATCCAATAACACCATTCCATATATTTCTTCCACTCCCAATATCATCTTATAAAATAAATTCATAATAGACCACTCCATAAATTATTCTCTCACAGCTTCTGTTTGTAATTTTATGCTCAATGCATAAAAAATCACATTTCCTTTCCAAAGGGTCTATGCAATGTCAAATAAATATTATGAAGATACACCACTCCTCATTTCTATCATAAGTTAATACCCCTCTATGAAAAAATATATTTTAGGTTCTTATGATTAGAATAAACAAACACATTAGGTGTCATTTGATAAGACGAAATATAAATTGACATCATACTAAGGAGAAGATCAATAATAAATTTGACCTCTCTCTATGGTGGTAAACTAGAAAAATCATCCTAAAATATTTTGGGGTATGCACACACCATAGAATGAAGTTAACATCCCAAAAAAGGTTCATTGACATTATGAAAAATATTTGACAACTAGCATGATATTACCCAATTATAAGGAACAACAAGCCCCGCCCTTCATGATCTAGAATCCCACTCCCACTAAAAATCATGAGTGACCCAATTAGAAGATAAAAACTGTACCCAATGAAGATACAAGTCTATGTGGGCCTTAATTATTGTTGATCATTTAATCTATTCTAGGTATCATTTTGAAGATGTCAACATCAAGAACTAAAAATTTCATCACCACCTTGAAGTCATCTATCATCACCTGACATGTGCAATAATTGAAACCAAGTTCATTCCTCTTTTCCAAGGCATGTAAAGATAAAATAAGAATGAAATAACTTCTAAAATTAATTCCAAAAATTCAATTAACTTTGAAAATATAAAGGAATTATTAGAAAATGTATAAAACAAATCTAGAACCATAAAAGATTAAATAAACATTGTACCACTAGAAGTAGTTAAACCTTTTTTAGATTCATATATCATGTACTCTTCCAAAAAAATCCATCTAGTATTAGCCTAATAAAAATCCCCCTTAGATTAAGTATTTGACCCACCACCCTTGTAATCATCGTTATGAACCTTTGAACCCTTGGTGAAAGTGGATCCTTCCTTACTTCCCTAGGATATACATTCACAAAAACACTTTAGATGACCAAAGAATCTACAATGATGAAAAGTATTAGGATCCTACACACAATAAAGATTTATATGAACAGACATTCCACACTTTTATAAGAAAACATTTTGTTACCCTGATGAAGCCCCTAAAAATCATAAATGAAACTAATCCCCCATGCGTATTCTTTTATGGCCAAAAAATACCCCATGGGTAACATCCCCTCCAAATGAAGCTCCACCCAAACTTGTCCTCCTAGAAATATCGGCCTAATCTAGACATTATTTTTAGACTACCTCTATGTAGGTCAGAATACATGGGATAGTCAATATTTATGGAATATCTGGACTTAATCCTAACTCAAACCATTTAGCCTTTAGCATCTCATTGGTGACTAGCTCCGGTGCTAGATTCGCCAACTCAGCAAAATGGGCGGAATACTCCATAACGGTACACTTACCCTTATCTATGGTTAGAAACTACTGATAATTTCCAAACATAATTCCTTAGGGTAAAACTATTGGTAGAATATTTTCTTGAAATAAGTCCAGTTAATTTCCTTGTGAAACATAGCTTGCACGATAGAGCCACACCATCTCCTACCTTGTCCTTTGAGCATATACATGGAGAAACCAACCTTGAAGTCTTTATGAGTATTGAAGAAATTGAGGATCCTCTCAATCTTATCAAGAAATTCCTCATATTTCTAGGTTTCCTTATCACCATGGAAGATGGGTGGATTAGTACATGTCCCATAGGACTTTATAATTGAAATAGCATAATAACTCCCTCTATGGAATGAGATTATTCTTTTAAAACTCTTATTGAGAAATATTTAGACCACAATGTGGTATCCAATAATATCATATTTCTTCACCCTACCATATTCTCTATCTCTATTATGTGTTTCCAAATTGAATAAGTGTGTGGATTTGAAAGTGATTTTTCTTATGAAAATTTTGGTTTCCTTGTATTCTTTTGAATGTAGGATGTATGTGCATTTAAAATTGGCACATTTTTTAGGACACTAGTACTAGGGCTGCAGAATCATCTCATTTTTTTATAAATCTACCATTAGAAGTGGTTTAAACTGTCACTAAGTTAATTAATGATCTTTAGCATTAGATTTAACTACCACTACAATTTGGTATCTTACTACTGGTAGTTCTTAAAATAGCCACTACATACAATAATTTAGTGGTGATTAAAACCACCACAAGATAGTTTCCATTTTCTGTTACCATTTCATGGTAGTTGTTCCTGGGTTTAGCAAATGTTTTCCTAAAGAAAGGGATTTTTTTTAAGGTGGTTTAAACCACCGTGAAAAAAAATCCTTTTTTCTAGGAAAACTATTTCTAAACCCACGACCAACCACCACGAAATTCGATCTCTATGACGGTTACTAGAAACTATGTCAAAATCGAAGAAAACTCCACGTATTGTATGCCGACACACAATTTAGAGGTGGTTTTTTGAAATAGCCACAGAAGCATATGGTGGTGGTTTAAATCATCGCCATATCTAAAAAACCACCACTATGTAGAGATTTTCCTATAGTTTAAATACATTATAACTTTGTATGAATAATTTAATGGCAAGAACTGGAGTAAAAACCCAATGATGTACCACCTATGGAGTAATTCATGGGATAAATTAATTGTCTGCTATTATGATGGTATCCATCATTACATCATGTAATTATAGTGTCTCATTTATAATGGAGATGACGAAGAGAGATTTGGGTGATGGTGAGTCTTGGAATTTCCTGAAGCAATCCCCCACACCCACTGAAATTATATGGTTTTATAATTGAAGTATATTCTAGGACACTACTTAGGTGTTTATAATTTATCCATGAGTTTTAATGCATGAATAAATGGTATTTCCAACTTCATGCATCTAATTTAGGAATGAAATTCTTCTTAAAAATTGTATCTAATGAAATGATGTGATTAATGATATACAACATTAGAATTCAAAATGGCAGCATCATATGAAAAAAAACCAAACCAAAGCGATATATCCCATTCATGAAAATGTTTATTTTCATGGAACAACTGATATAGATTCTATATATATATATTAAATGAACTTATTTTTATCATCACAAAAAGCTTCAAATGAAGATCAAATATTTTTTAGGCTTCTTCAGTGAATTCTATATTGTTAGAGTAGTTACTTGACGTCCAGCTTTCACATGGTTTAATATTAATTCCATGGAGATCTGAGATTTTTTGGTTTCATCTAATTTTTTATGATTAAATTTTAATATTTCATGAACCAACAAGATTTGATTTGGAACCGATCACCTGAACCAATCTGTGACATGACCCAAAGGGTATTCTTGATCCCCATGGGATGAAAACTAGTGATGTGAATAAATAGAGAAATAGGAGGGAATGATTTCTCCCAATATAAATAAATAAAATGAATATTGGAAACAAAATATATCATCCTAATAAATATTAGAAAACAAACCAAACATTTTTTTCAAGGATGCAAAATACAACAAAACTATAAAACCAAACTAAACTAATCCTAACAACATAATATATCTATGTGACCATGAGGGTCTATTTCCATCACAAAGTACAACCATATCCCATGATGATGAAGACCATAGTGAGACAATCACCAAAATCTAAAAACAAGAAGATACTATAGGTATTAGTATTATGACTCATTAGGCATGCTCTAACAAATCTATTCCCAATGCACTTCCTTTAAAATAAAATAAACATAAACATCATGTTTGAAATAAAATATATAAAACTAATCCTTTCAATACATTTTCCATTTTAATAAAAAAATGGGGTACATTTACATTTTTCCATTTAAAAACACATTCACAATAAAGAAGGAAACCTGGGAATTTTAAAATATAAAGGTAACATTTCATTTATGAAAAAGAGTAATAGTTTAAGTTTTTCATCCCCAAATTGAGGTAATTAACACTCATTTTATGTGTTTTAAGTATATAAAGTGTTGGGGTTATGTTTGGGATAGTTTAAAGAAAATTTGGATTATTTTATTGGATTTTATATAGGTACATGATTTTTGAATGGTTTGGGGAAACAATGAAAAACATACATGAAACCATGCATAATGAGATAGGGGATAAAGGGAAGGTGCATGGGCAGTGCACGATTACTCTAAACCATTCAGAAGCCTAGAATAAATTTTTCTTTCTTCTAAAGTGGTCTTTGTCATGACTAGTGCAAGGGTAACCCCTTGAGGTAATGGATAGATCATGGTTAGCACATGATTTACTTAATCTTACAACTAAACTATGTGGGGTTAAAAAACTAGATACTAAAAATTGGATCTAGGTCGGTCATGTGTCTTATTTCTTCTTTTGTTAACCAAAATGGTCCTAACTTAGAATATTTCTCTATTAATGGTTGGAGAACCTCTCCCAATCAAATTGAAAGCAATCTAGAGTTGTTCCTTGGTGCGTTGAAAATTGATTATTGTAGTAAACCTTCCTTCTTATTAGTGCTTAATGAGTTTTATTAGATCTACTTTTTATTTTATCTCAGTTTCATAGATCAACACTTGTTGTGGGTAGATGTAATGTTTTGTATTCCAAATAAGTATATATTTGTCTTGGTTTATGATAGGGGAATAGATCTAAGAAGTTTTCTTGAGATTTAACCTAGTTTCATGGGTTTTTTAGTTCCATTCTTAGTTTTTATCATAAAACTCAAGGTAGATGGATTCACTCTCGACACCTCTATTTTTAACATTAAGGATTAATTTTGATCTTTTTAATTGATTGATTTTTATTTTGAAATTCTGGTGAAAATCATGTTAGAAATCTTCTTTAGTGATGATTTATGGTTTTTGGTAAAATTTTGGAATTGTGGTAATTGGTTGTACAAAGTGATTTGGTTTCCTAATTTTAAATTGTCTATTTTAAATTATGTTTATCCTATATTTTTGAAATGTCTTGTTGGAGAGATTTCAATAAAAATTAAATTTTATTTAAATGGTTTAAAATGGTTTGGTTGAAATGGTTTTGGCGTACATGGTTTTTGTGTGTGTTCTTGTTTGATGTTCCCCTAAATAAGGGACATGTTCCAATGGAGTACAGGGTACGTGACCCAAGATTGAGGTCATGTGTAGTGGGACACAAGGTGATCAGATGAGAGACCAATCATGAGTATGGAATTGTCAAACAAGAATTCATGTGTGGGTGTGTTGTGAACCAGGGAAGGGGAATGCCTAAATAAAATGTTAAATGAATTAAAGAATTATTTATACACTTTCATTGGAAAAGTGTTTACTATGTGTTTTTTATATATTTGGATATAAAATGTTTGAGAATTTATTTTATATAAATCTTCTAACATGTCTTATCCAAGTGGCGTGAGTTGGTAAGCCCTCAGGGAAAACCTACTATGTTTTAGTAATCACTTTTACTCTAGAAATTTGGTGCTTCTACAGATATTGCCTATTGAGATACAAGAAAAGGTAAATCATCACACATAAATCGTACTAATTCTTGATACTTGAGCTATCTGGTTGAGTTGGAGAATGGATCATGTGGAGCATTAGAGACATGTGGCTTTATTTGAGTTTTATTAGTTTTCCATATACTGTTTACATTGATGTTAGTTTGTCTTATGCTATGATAGCCATTGGTTGGATTTCATATAAATTAAATGTTTATGTTTCCTTTCATTTTTTATCTTTCATCATATAATGTTTTATAAGGTTATAGTTATTTGTTGGCTGTTTATCTTAAAATGGAAAATCATTCCCCAAATTGGAAATGAATCCCTAGGCATTTATTTGTAGCCTTTGGCATCTTAGGGATATCTCTTATGTCCAAGTAATTTCTCACCTCCCTCTCAATTCGATGATATGGGGGTGGGATGTTATAAGTTTTATCAATTTTTTCGATCCAAAATCTGCTTAGGACAAGTTGTATCAACTTGGTCCTTCTGAATATCTTTCTATAAAAAATGGTCTTTGACTTGGTATTAGTTTAATGTATTGAATTTGAATTAATTCTTGTATATTCCTTGATTTGGGATCATAAAAAAATTATAATTTTTATCACATGAAATGTTGAGCATAAAAATATGTATTTATCCATTTTATACATAAATTCATGTTACCATGGAGTTGGGGGCATAAGTGTTGTGCAGACATTTATAAGAGTTTTAATCTTATTGTCATGGGTTTATCCACTGAGATGAGAATGAAATGAATTAGAGGAATGACATCCCACTAGAAGTGTATATATCAATTTGAGTAATTATTTATAATTTTGTGTAAAAGTGTTTATTTTTTAAAATTGATAAAGTGTTTTTAAATGTGTGATTTTAAAAAGAAATGAAATGGTGATTTTGAAAATGTATCGACTTTCACAACAATGATGAATTTTTTTAAAAATGGTTGAACTTAGAAAAACATATAATTTTGGAATCAAATATTGTGATAATATATTGTGATAGAATTTGATATTATTAATACATAATTTAATAGAGAGTGAGGTTTATAGAGGTTATTCCCTATATAGAAAATGGAACTCAGTAGGCGTCGTAGAAACAAACTGGAAGAAGTTGTCATGACCCGTACCTTGGAGCTCGTGTCATGACTACCCTAAGCTCTCCTTCCATAGGCTAGGGGTTGGTGACTAGTACTAGAAAGGCATATCCCTAAAAAGGTAAGGCATTTCCTTTTAACCTAAAATCACATAGACCAGGTACAAAACAAGAAACAACCACGTAGTATAACTACTAAAAGTAAAAAAGTGTGAACTGAGGCAGAATGGGCTATTATACAAACCCCACTGAAATAAAGTATAGAAAAATGTGAAAATAGCTCCTGAGGTTGTCCTCCAAGGATCCTACCTGAAGGTTAGGTACAACTCATCTCTACAACTCTCTATGTTAACTATTCACCTTCGTGCACCGTCTAGACCTGGCTCCCAAATCTCGAACAAAGTTGTCCGTCATCTGAACAAGAAACAACAAGGTTCAGGTGATCCCCATGTAGGGGTGAGTATAACAATACCCAGAAGGGACCTCGAGACCCCCAAAGGACTCCCAGAATTCCAAAAAGGAAAAACCACAAAGCATGATCTCAATCACAAAGCACAAACTAAAAGCCTAAGCTCACAACAGGTATATAACTTAAAGAATCTTAATAATGATGATTAGTCATAAAGCTAAATCATCTTATTATATTGAGAAGTTCCACTATTGAATGATGAAGATGTCGTTATGTTTCCATTCCACAGAGGTTTGTAAGTCATCGGTCCACATAGGGTCGTAAGTCATCAATCTACATAGGATTGTAAGTCATTGATCAACATAGGGTTATAAGTTTCTAATCCACAGTGGGCCACTCTAAGGCTGGTCTGCATCAGGTCACGCTACTACTGATCCATATAGGGTTGTAAGTCATTGATCCACATAGGGTCATAAGTCATAGATCCACACAGGGTCGTAATTTGTTGATCCACGATGGGCTAATCTAAGGATGGTCCTTTTCGGGTCATTCTACTGCTGATCCACACATAGTCATAAGTCATCGATCCACACAGGGTCACTCTAATGATGATCCCCAAACGGTCTCTCTTCACATGAGATTCATCCATAGGATTCATGCACTAGGTGTTCTTGAGTTCCATTTCTTATTCTCCTCAATATAATGGTCATACCTCAACATCCATGAAGTTCTAAGAAGAATTAAACCAAAGTACCTCCATGTATTAAGGGTTCCAATGCAACAGATGTCACGTCAATCGGACGCTCGGTCAGTAAGTTATAAGTATTTTAGTACCAAGGGCCCGATTAGATTCGAGTTCAATCCAACCCAGTGGTACTACAAATTTATCCAAAACCCAGGTGAAGTATCTCAAAAAGGACCGCCTCTTCCTAAGGATTCCAAAGATACATACGGTTTCTCAAATGGTCCTATGGTTTAGAATTTATGTCCCTTTAAGAGAAACTTGGTCAAACTAGGTTTGAGTTCGGTCCAACCCGGTTGGACCGACCTAACCTAACCTGAACCAGGTCGGTCCCGACCGGGGCTGACTCGGCCCGCAAGATCGGGTTCAAACAATCTGGACCTGGTCCGGTCTGCCAGCTGGGCATGGACCGCCAGCTTGGTGCATTCCCAGCTCCCCTGAATAGGCGCAGGTCCATTTGGGTCTTCTAATAGCAGCACCAGGTTAGCACCGCCCTTCCATATGATAGGTTCGGTGGACCAGTCAAGAGTGGGACTCGTGGACGTAGGTCTTCCACTACCGTAGCCGGAACCAAGATGTCCCCTTCGCAGCGCACCATCCACCATCAACGCAGCTGGCATCAGTCGGCCACCCCCTATCTGTCGCGGTGCCTATGAGTGTTTCCACCTCCTCACAGTCTGGGACACTTCTGCGGGCCACCAGTAAAGCTCTGGTGGTCCTATATTCTTTCTTTCTGCGCCTACAGGCCTCTCGGGACACCACCTTTATTCTGTGGCCCTTAGTTTCACGTGGCCATCAAGTTGAACATTCTCACATGAAAAAATCATAAAAACTGAGATCAATAGAGGTTCCAAGCCTTGTTTGGATTGGCTCACACCCTCCGCATTATTTTTTTAACAAGGGGAAGTACTAAAATTAATTCCCATATTAATTTCACGCAATAACCACCTGCATATTCAAATGAATAGTGGATCAAACTATTGGTTGGTTCATCCTCATTTGTCATATAATTCAAGAATGGTGTAGGTTGAATCAATAATTCACTTTGAAAAAACAAAACCCCTACCTTAAACATGTTGTATTCCACTGATGACGAAGGATGAGAATCTATTTTTCAAAGAAATTCATTGGTGTTCATCAATCTCCAGATTGAATCCTCAATGGCATCGTTCATTCTTCGTTGGAGAGGATTTATGTCGATGCTTCGTTGAGAGTTCTCCTGTAGTCTCCAAAAACCTTTCACCAACCTCTTGATTAATATCAAGTTAAGGAGTTTAACTATTGGTTCATTAATGTGGTTCATTAATGAACACAAATTAATGAACCATTTAATTGCCTGAGATTGTGGTTACAAAACCATGTGTAACAAGTTATTAAATGATTTCATTTAATTTTGAGTTACCTTATAGTCCTACCACCTTATCTAAACAGTTTAAAAAAATTTAAAATAACCTTTAGTTGTTTTTTTTTTTGAAATATCCAAAATTCAACTTTTTCGTCCAACCATTTTTGGTCAATATTAATCTTTGCCTAAGAAAATCCCGACATTGAGAATTCAATGGTTCTCCCAGATTTTCAATCTGAGCACTGGTTCAAAATTTAGAAAATCCTGCTCGCACGTTTACTGGATGTACCTTAAAAAAATTTCAAAATTCCATTCTGGGCCCTCCGGGCCTCAGAATCACATGATGTCAATTTTTGCAGTCTCTTAATAATTCCATATAATGAAAGAATATTATACAAATTTTTTGGTTCTTTACATTCTCCCCACCTCAGGTATTTTCATCCCTAAAATCCACAACAAAGTCTAAGAAAACAAATGGGGGTACTGAGAATGAATCTAAGCCTCTCGCTCCCATGTAATCTGCAGGAGGTTCTCATGCTACCACTGAACTCATACCAGAAGAATCGACTTCCCACATAGGACCTGCTCCTGTTGATCCTCTATCCCCATCAGGAACTCCATGAACATAGTGAAGGTTTCGAGTGCAGTGGAAGCATGTGGGTGGATGTGCCCACTTGGCTTTTTGTCATTAGCAATGATCAATCCAGGATCAATATGACGATGAACGCCAATATCCATGGATCGATTCACAGAAATAGACAAAGAAGAAGAAAATTCCTGGAACCACAAAATTAGATTATCACATGTTGATTATAATTCATTTAATTAATTGACAAGAAGTACATTTTGGGTGTTCTTTCTTCGTTGATATTGTTGATCACGTTCTGATGTGATTCTTCATTGCGTCACAGAAGCCAAGGGTAGACTTACTCTAGTGGTGATCCACACGTTCACCACATATCTCTGGACGTCGCCAAATGTGTCTCCGAGTGCTAGCATGGAGAAACCTTTTCTTGTGTTGCCCGCCTTAAATCATCTTGATCTGATGAAGAGGATCTCTCTCGATCTTGAGAGTGTTCTTGGAGGAAGGAGTTATTTCGGTCTTGAGAGAATTCTCCAGAATTTTTGTGCACAACGATTCATAGGAAAAGAGTTGGGTTGTGAGGATATTTATAATCGGTTTTGAGGTTTTAGAGTTATGACAATAAATAAACGTGTTACACATTTTATTTATTTAATTAACTCTTTTGAAAACCCCATGTTGAATTATTAATTCCTTGACATGAACCCACACTGATTATAATAAAAATCATTTAATAAAACGATATTTCCTCAAAATCCCGACTGGAAAAATACACTGCATGTAATCATAAATACATTGCGTGTACTTTTTTTTCATTAAAACCTATACGGCGTGTAATCATTAATACACAACATGTACTTGTTTTCGAAATAAAAACTACACAGTGTGTAATCATTAATACATGGCATGTACTTGTTTTCATTTTATTCTTCCTCCAATATTAAAATGATTTAGGCTTCCTTGAATAATTATTAAACCACATATGGGAATAATATTTATTCTACTTGAGATATTTGGATACACTTAGTGTGTGACCCTCTAGGACTCTTTCTCGTTGGCATTAGGCGGGCTTTCATAAAGTCCAAGATTACTGTCTAGCAACGGGTCGGGGAACCCAAGAAGAATAAGTTTATGTCGCATTGATGTGTCACCTCATACGAATGCTTACTGTGTAATTTAATCCCTTTGTCTCAATATCTCATTAAACAGGTTTCATGGTAGTGTCATAAACCTATATGCTTGATCTGTCATTCTTTGACTTCTAGAAATAAACTCATCATGACACCATGGCCATGGAATTTGTGTGATAGTTCTATTTCAATCAAAGGGCCCGATATATATAATTCCATAAATATGGAAGGGATAAATCCTTCCTCGACTTATCCATTAACAACATTTCATTCTTGATGCATCCAATGTACCCTACTTCCCGCCAACTCTCTTCATGATGGTTTTCGTCAGCAAATCTAATTTCATGAATCATGACATGAGTTAATAATAATCTTTCAGTCTAAGGACCATTACACATGGTCGTATATAGTAATGTCCGATGACACCAAGAAATGCAGAATTTCTACTGGCGGGCCTGTTCTCATAATCTCCCATCTTGGAGATTACGATGTGCGAAATCCATGAGAGAGAGTATCGTCTTCTTATGAGTACTCACACATGACGGTCTGTATACTATGTGTCCTATCATAGTATGTCATCCAATTGTAGAAACTTTATTTAAGAATATTGTTATAGAATTTCAAGGTTCTCATCATAGTAGGGATCTAACATGACCTTATTAATGCAAAAAATATTCCAGGACATTATTATATTATAGTCATGAAGAACAATGAACAATATATAATACGAGTAGTTTCATGTAATCAAAGTAAAAAATAGTTTGTTCTCAAGACACCAACCCTTACAAACTCCCACTTGGACTAGATCCAACTGCCTACGACTTTTAGTCCGCTAGACCTCACATGATGATCATGTTTCTGGTGAGTCAAGGATTTAGTCAAGGGGTCTTCCACATTGTCTTCTATGGAAATACTACTCATAGAAACTTCACCTCTCTGATAAAAATCCCTCAACAGATGATACTTCCGAAGTATGTGCTTTTTCCGCTGATGTGACCTTGGCTCTTTTTCAAGTTCTACCGCTGTAGTATTATCACAAAAGAGTGTCATAGGATCTTTACTACTAGGTACTACATCCAACTCTTGGATGAAGATTCGCATCCATACTACTTCTTTAGATGCCTCAGAAGATATGATATACTCGAACTCTGCTGTAGAATCTACCATCACACTTTTCTTTGAGCTCTTCCAGCTCACTGCACATCTATTCAAACCGAAGATGTATCCAGTCTACAACTTCATGTCATCTTGATCAGTCTTGAAACTAGCATCTACATGTCCTCTAATGACTAGTTCCTCATCTCCTCCATAATCTAGGAATATATCCTTAGTACGCCTCAGATACTTAAGTATAATCTTGACTACCATTCCATAGCATTCTCCTGGATTATCTTGATATCTTCCTACCACCCTTAATGTGTAAGAAAAATCTATCCTTGTACATAGCGTAGCATACAAGATTGACCCAATCGTGGATGCGTAAGGTATCCTTGCCATTTTCTTTCTTTCATCATGTGTTTGAGGACACATTTTCTTGGAAAGATGAATGCCATGTGACACTGGCAACAATCCCCTCTTGGATTGTTTCATACTGAATCTCTTCAGTATCTTGTCAATATATGTACTTTGACTCAGGACCAGTATTCTCTTGGATATATCACGATGGATCTTGATCCCAAGAATATATGCTGCCTCACCCAAGTCTTTCATGGAGAATCATTTATCTAACCGTGCCTTAACTGACTGTAATACAGGTACTTCATTTCCAATTAGTAATATGTCATCAATATATACTATTAGGAAAACGACTGCACTTCCACTAAACCTCTTGTAGACACAAGGCTCACATTCATTCTTAACAAATCCAAATTCTGTTATAGCTTCATCCAAATGAATGTTCCATGTACTTGATGCTTTTTTTAATCCATAAATGGATTTTTGCAACTTTCATACCTTGTTGGTATCCTTTGGAGTCACAAACCCTTCAGGTTGTGTCATGTAGACATCTTCCTAGAGGTTCCCATTAAGGAATACTATTTTGAAATCTATTTTCCAAATTTCATATTCATGGTAAGTGGTAATGGACAATAGGATTCTGATGGATTTCAGCATCACAACCGGTGAAAAGGTTTCATCATATTCAATTCCTTGACGCTGTCTAAAACCTTTGGAAACCAGTCGTGCCTTATAGGTGCTGACTTTCCCCTCCATGTCCAGTTTCTTCTTGAATAACCATTTATTACCAATAGGCTTTACATAAACTAGGGGATCTACCAAAATCCAGAATTGGTTTTGGTACATGGAATCCATTTTATAATTCTTGGCTTCTTTCCACTTGGCAACGTCTATACCTTCAACTGCTTCCTTATAGGTAAGAGGATCATCATTGTCAACCAATAACGAGTCACCATCCTCGGTGACAATAAGATCATATCATTCTGGTTCTCTCACCTCTCTCGTGCTCCTACATAGTTCATGTGTCGCTAGAATAGATTTTTCTTCAATGGGTATTTTTGGAATCTGTTCTTGAACCAACTCATGTGTATCTTGAGCCTCGACTTCATCGAAGTCTTTCTCGCTCCCACTATCTCTTTTGGAGATGTACTCCCTCTCAAGGAATATGGTGTGTCTTGCCACTATAACCTTTTTGTCTGAGAGGTTATATAGGTAATATCCCCTTGTTTCCTTGTGATATCCTATAAAGATACACTTTGTGCCTTAGGTGCAAGTTTGTTACCTAAAGAGGCCATAAAAAATGCTTCTCTACACCACATATGTAAATTTGATAACATGGCTTTGTGTCCACTCCATAACTCATATGGAATACCATTTATCAATTTAGTTGGTACTTGGTTTAGTATTTGTGCGGATGTTTGTAATGAATATCCACAAAAGGATAATAGAAGACTCACATGACTCATCATTTATCTCACCATGTCCAACAGGGTTCAGTTCCTCCTTTCACTTGCACCATTACACTAAGGTGTGTAAGTAGGAGTGAGTTGAGATAAAATCCCAAACTCCTATAAGAAATAAATGAAGTCCTGATTAAGATATAATCCTCCTCTATCTGAGTGGAGTTTCTTAATATTCTTACCAAGCTGGTTCTCAACTTCATTCTTGTATTCTTTTAACAGATCAAAAGAATCTGACTTATACCTCATTAAGTAAATATATCCATATCTACTAAAATCAACAGTAAAAGTTATTAAGTACGAGAACCCACCCCTTACTTCAACTGGAAATGGTCCACACACATCTGTGTCAACTAATTCTAGAATATCATTAGCCCTTTCACCTTTCCCACTAAATGGGGATTTGGTCATTTTTCCTTGTAGACACACATGACATACACCCAGTGGTTTTAGTTTGAAAGAATATAAATACTCATCTTGATGTAATTTTGTCAAACTTTTCTCATTGAATTTACATATCCGGTGATTCCAAAGTTGGGTGTGGTATGAGTCATGTGAATTAACTTTGTCATTGATTGACATTACTTGGTTTGTTTAGGCTAACACATAAAGGCCATTATATAAATGTGCCCTACCAAAACAAATGTTATCTTTATAATAGTAGCAACATCCACATCCAAACTTGAAGATGAATCTTTAGTATCTAATCTAGATACTAAAATATTGTATTTGGTTATAGAGGGTACATAATAACATCCTTTCAAAACCAAGACCATCCTAGTAGGAAATGTGAGGTGGTAGTCTCCGATAGCTACAACAGCGAGTCTAGCTCTGTTGGCTGCTCGTAGATCCACCTCACCTCGGTCAATCATTTTGAATCTACTTGGTTCTTGTATTTGGATACAGATGTGAGCACCATAAGTAGTATCTAATATCTAATTGGTAGAAACAGATAGATTTCATTCGATAACAAACGCACCTGAATCTTCCCCTTGCTTCCTTGGCTGGGTGCAGTTTTTCTTCCAGTGGCCCTTCTTGCCACATGAAAAAAAAATAGCCTCCTATTCTCTTGCCTCCCATTTTATCTTGATTTTAATGGAAGGCCTTGAAGAAGCTTTGGGCATAAAGATCTTTTCCTTCACTTTCCTTTTATTCACCATGAGAACAGAAGGATTTTCATGCTTCTTGTCATTGTCCACTTGGCTAATGAGGATAAGAAGATCAGACAGAGACTTCTCAATGTTGTTCATGTTGAAGTTCACAACAAAGTTTGAGAAACTCTAGGTGAGTGATGTAATAATGAGATCAGTACCCAGTTCTTCGGGGATTTTAAACCCTAGAACCTCTAAGCGCTCAATGTGGCCAATGAGCTTGATTACATGAGGCCCGGATGGGGCACCCTCTCCAAGCTTTCTCTGAAATAGATCCTTGGAGATCTCAAACCTTTCCTGTCTTGCTCTCTCCTGGTATATACCACGGAGGTTCTTGAGCATTCTATAGGCATCCATGTCTTCATGAGAATTCACGAGATCACTATACATTTACGATAGCATCAAATATTGAACGTCTAGTGCGTCGTTCAAATGTTGATCATAGAACAGGAAATCTTCATCACTCGCCCCTTGGGCAGGAGAATCAGGAAGTGAGGACTCCAACACGTAAAACTTTCATTCATAGTGTAGGATAACCCGAAGGCACCTAAAACATTCCTCAAAGTTACTATCAGTGATGATATTTTCTTTTTCCAGAATTGATCGCAGAAAAAATGTGGTTGATGAGTTTTTCATATTGATTCTACAAATTAAAAAGAGCAGATTTATCAGTACCGTTTGATTACATTTTATGAAAAATAATAAATGAATTTATTAATTCTCCCACTATTTTATCAAGTCCTAATGGACCTCACCATTGAACCAGAAATGTCTAGTTTCTTTGACATTCTAGTGGCAAGGATCCATATTCCCCTTCGCATAACCCAAAAAGGGTTGGTCAAGCTATTTCAAGGTATTTAGGTAGGTAGGTCTTTGCCAACTGTGAGCTTACAGTTCCTTGATCTGTTGAGTGGACTCCCCAATCCTGAAATCCTGACTTGGATTTCCTTAACTCTTGCCTCCAATATTACATCAACTCTAGCAAGGGCTACTCGTCTTGATGTAATATGGTTAAGTCAACCCAAAACCTTTCATAAGAGCTTCCTATATAAAAGTAGGTGTCCCAACAAGGGTTGATCAAACAAATAGTTTTATTGATTATTTACCTTAATCAAGTAATGGAAGGCTTGGTCTAACTTAATATGGTATTGAGGGATTTTAATACTTTATGTGTAGTTTCGCATTATCACATGCTTGTTAATATTAAGTGATTCTTTATTAAGTGATTAACCATGTTTCGATAATGTTTACACATAGTCCGTTTTTTATTTTATTCCATCTTTTCATGCTTGTTCATTTTATTAACTATGTGATCGTGAAAACACATACATAATAAATAAACCATGAAATCAGATAGAAATAAAATAATATGGCATGATCATGAGATTTTATTGGTTAGCTTATCTAGAGGTTTGATAAGCTAACCCTGACCTAGAGAAAAACACCTTGAAACGATGGTTTGTGTTTTGCAGCTTCCACCTGTCCACCTTTGTATCTTCTTGGGTTAGTTTCACCTCAGATTTAGGTTTTGAACTGTCTACTCTAGCATGGGAGATCCTCCATTACATGGGGTTTACATTAAATAAACCATGGTCACACAGGACCTACATTTTATTGGAAGAAGGTTCACATACCAACGAATTTAAATTAAACAAATTTAAATAAAACCAAACACATATACAAAGGGTCTTTGGTCTATATCATGATCATCCATAGCATGAAATGACATTTACAGATAATTAGAATTCAAATTCTTTTAATCATTCTATTATTTAAGATAAGTCGCGCTTGAATTTAATTAATTATGATATTATAATTGATCAATTATTTATCTTAAATTCCTTTCTGAATTTCCTTGAGATTCTTCTCATCCATATCCCTTGTACAGGTCTTTGTACTTTTGGAGGAAACCTACTGAAATTTTATTTCTGGAAAGTATAGGGAGTGTAGTTTATATTTACATGGCATGTATTTCTTTTCAACCTTTATTCAAAGTATAGGCCAAAGCCCCGGCGTGTTTTATCTAATTTGGAAATTTTGGTGTACACGGCATATAGATTAATCTAACATGGCCTGTACTTTCTTGTTACCGGCCTGAAAGTCTTGTGTACATGGAACACGGACTCTCCTTGTACATGGTTTCACTTGGGCCAAATCGGACTACACGGCGTGTTTATTCAACATACACACTGTGTATTCTAGTTCCATGCGCCGTTCAATTCTGGTCAACACGGTGTAATAAAACTCAGGTATACTCAATTCACAAGGCATGTTATGGTGGACCATTACCATTTCATTGAACCTAAGTACATGGCATGTAGTTTTCATTACATTTCGTGTATTCCCATGTTGTACAGACAGAAAGAGCGGCTCCTCTGGATGAGTTCCTCGTTTTTTATTTTAATCAAAATTAAAATTAAAAGGTCGTTTCTCTGATGTGAATCGAGAAACGAATGAGGAAGAACAGATCTCTTTCATTCAGTTTAATAGAATGATTTATCACGAATTGAATCAAATATAAATGCATAAATTATCAATGAAAATTAAATAACTATAATCAACGTTTTAACCTCCCTATGATACCAATTGAAGGTTCCGGGAGCAGCAAAAGCATGTGGTTGGATGTTCCCACTTGGCCTTTTGTCATTAGAAATGATCAATCAAGGATCAATATAACGATGAACACCAGTCTCCACGGATCGATTCACAGAAATAGACAAAGAAGAAGAAAGGTCCCAGAACGACAAAAGTGGATCGTCACATGTTTATTATAATTATTTTAATTAATTGAAAAGAAGTACCTTTTGGGTTTTCTTTATTCTTTGATATTGTTGGTCACTTTCTGATGTGATTCGTCGTTGTGTCGCAGAATCCAATGGTAGACTTCCTCTAGAAGTGATCCACATGTGCACCACGTATCTCTGGACGTCGCCAAAGGTGTCTCTGGGTGCTAGCATGGAGAAACCTATTCTTGTGTTGCTCACCTTAGATCATATTGATCCGATGAAGAGGATCTCTGTCGGTCTTGAGAGTGTTCTTAGAGGAAGGAGTTATTTCGGTCTTGAGAGAATTCTCCAGAATCGTTGTGCACAACGATTCATAGGAAAAGAGTTGGGGTTGTGAGGATATTTATAATCAGGTTTGAGGTTGTATAGTTATGAAAATAAATAAATGCCTTACGCATTTTATTTATTTTTTTAACTCTTTTGAAAACCCCATGACGAATTATTAATTCCTTGACATGCACCCACGCCAATTATAATAAATATCATTTAATAAAATGATATTTCCTCAAAGTCCCGATTGGAAAACTACATGGCGTGTAATCATAAATACAATGCGTGTACTTGTTTTTCATTAAAAACTATACGGCGTGTAATCATTAATACATTGCATGTACTTGTTTTCAAAATAAAAACTACACGGCGTGTAATCATTAATACATGGTGTATACTTGTTTTCATTTTATTCTTCCTCCAAAATTAAAACGATTTAGGCTTCCTTGAATAATTATTAAACCATGTATGAGAATAATCTTTATTCTACTTGAGATACTTGGATACACTTAGTGTGTGACCCTCTAGGCCTATTTCTCATTTGCATTAAGAGGGCTTGCCTAAAGTCCAAGATTACTATCTAGAAACGGGTCAAGGCACCCAAGAGAAAGAAGTTGACGCTACATTGTTGTGTCACCTCATATGAATGCTTACTGTGTAATTTAATCCCTTTGTCTCAATATCTCATCAACCAGGTTTCATGGCAGTGTCGTAAACCTATATGCTTGATCTGTCATTCTTTGACTTCTAGAAATAAACTTGTCGTGACACCATGGTCGTGGAATTTGTGCGACAGTTCTATTTCAATCAAAGGGCTCGAGATATCTACTTCCATGAATATGGAAGGGACAAATCCTTCCTTGACTTATCCATTAACAACATGTCATTCATGATGCCCCCAACATACCCTACGTCCCACCAACTCTCTTCATGATGGTTTTTGTCAGCAAATCTAAGTGTGGGGGTCATGACATGAGTTAATGATAATATTCAAGTCTAAGGACCATTACACATGCTCGTAGATAGCAATGTCCGATGACACCAAGACATGCAGAATTGCTACTGGCGAGTCTGTTCTCATAATTTCCCATCTTGGAGATTACCAAGTGAGAACTCCATGAGAGAGAGTCTTGTCTTCTTAGGAGTACTCACACATGACGGTCTGTATAATATGTTTCCTATCATGTTATTTCATCCAACCATAGAACTTTATTTAAGAATTTTGTTATAGCATTTCAAGGTTCTCATCATAGTGGGGATCTT
The DNA here is from genome assembly GCA_963277665.1 of Viscum album. Classification (NCBI taxonomy): domain Eukaryota; kingdom Viridiplantae; phylum Streptophyta; class Magnoliopsida; order Santalales; family Viscaceae; genus Viscum; species Viscum album. The sequence goes on from OY728122.1 coordinate 1,189,246,587, forward strand.
CCATAACCCTATTAACGTAATAAATATTCCAGGAAATTATTATATTATACTCATACAGAACAGTGAACAATATATAATAAGAGTACATTCATGTAATCAAAGTACAAAAAAGTTGGTTCTTAGGACACCAACCCTTACACATCGCCCCATCATCAATGTTCATCTCTCCCAAGTCGATGACGTGCGATGGATCTTGAACATATCTCCTCAATAGCGACATATGGAAAACATTATCCACCTGGTGCATCTGTGGGGGAATAGGTAGGTGGTATGCCCCCTCACCAACTCTACTATGAATATGAAAAGGTATGATGAACCTTGATGATAGCTTGTCACCCTATCCAAATCTCTACAATCCTATTCAAGGTGAGACCTAAAGGAAAACATGATTGTCCTCCTCAAACTCCAAGGGTATCCATCTCTTGTCAATATAAGACTTATGCCTGCTTTGTGCAATCTTCATCTGCTCTTGGATGACCGCACCTTCTTAATGATAGCCCGTACCAACTCTAGACCCATGAGTATGGACTCCCCTATGTCTGTCTAGTATATAGGTGATCTACAAGGTCACCCATACAATGCCTCAAACAGTACCATGGAGATGGTGGAGTGATAGTTGTTTTATGAGAACTCCACCAAGGTATAGTGATCCTCCCAACTGTGGCCAAAAATCAAGGATTCAAGCACGGAGCATGTCCTCAAGCATCTGTATGGTCCGCTCCACCTGACCATCTTTCTGAGGGTGAAAGGCAGTGCTCAAGCGTAGATGAGTCCCGAATACCTCCTGTAATCCATTCTACAACTGGGTTGTAAAATGATCATCAAGATCTAAAACGATTTTCAATGGAACCCCGTGAAGTTGTGTTATGTCCTGTATGTAAAGGTTTCCCAAGACCTTTAATGATCCCTTCTCTCAGATGGGTAGGAAGTGGGTCGACTTAGTTAGTCAGTCAACGATCACCTAGATAGAATCATGACCCCTAGACGTACATGGTTTCCCTGTCACAAAGGCCAAGGAGATGTCATCCCACTTCCATTTAGGAACCTCAATTGGATGTGGTAAGCATACTGGAACCGGATGTTTGGCCTTCACTTATTGACAATTGAGGCATCATGAAACGAACTATGCCACCGCTTTCTTCATCCCTAGCCACTAGTACTAACATTGGAGATCCTGTTACATCTTCACTACACCAGAATGTACCACCAAATGGGATATGTGGAACTCCCTCAACACCTCCTATCATAACATCATGGGTACCATGTTGCATCCTCTGAAAAGGATGAAGTTCTCTCTACCTTCAGAAAATCCATTAGGAGTCTGTCCTAAGGATATTTCAGCACGTCGGGTCTCATAGTCAACATCCCCAAGATGAGCCTCCTTGAATCATTGAAGGAGTGTTTGAGTGACTATCATATATTGGAGGTAATATGCTCTATCACTATCCATGAATGATAAATGAAACTCAAATAACTACTTTGTCGCCTCACTCAGTAATTCTAAACTATATCTCCTGCAGAGTGTGTTTGCCACCATGTTCCCCTTCCTAGGGGTGTAGACTATCTCAAAATCATATTCCTAGAGGAACTCCATCCTTTGTCACTATCTTAGGATTAGTTCCATAATTGATAAGATATACCTAAGACTCTTGTGATCAGAATAGATAGTAAATTATTCACTCATCAAGTAGTTTCGCCACATCTTCAAGGCAAATACAACTACTTATAACTTTAGATCATGGGTAGCATAGTTTTTATCATGTTTTCTCAACTGTAGTGATTCGTAGGTGATCATATCTCAATATTTCATTATGAAACATCCTAGTATGGTTCCTGATGTGTCTAAGTAGACTACATACACAACACCCTCTTCTGGTAGCCTCAAGATGGGGGCACTCGTCATTCTCTGCCTCAGCTCCTGGAAACTCTGATGGAATATCTTTATCTATAAAAAGGGTTTCCCATTATTTTTTAAAGCTAAAAAGGGTTTTGAAACTCTGGAAAAGTCAGGTACAAATCTCCGATAATAACCAGACAATCCTAGAAAACTCTACACCTCAGTCAGACTCCTAAGTGGATCCCAAGAAAGCACTGCCTCTATCTTCTCCGGATCCACTGCAACTCGAGCCTCCAATATAACGTGTCCTAGAAAGTGGACCTCCCATATCAGGAACTAGAACTTAGAGATATTAACATAAAGCAGATGATCTCAGAGTGTATCTAGAACTATCTACAGATGAGTGGTGTGTTCTTCCTCTAACGCTGAGTACACCAAGATGTCGTCAATGAAGAACACCACGAAGCGATTGAGTTAAGGCTGGAAGATCATGTTCATGAGTCCCATGAACACTACTAGGGAATTAGTCACATAGAAAGGAATTACCAAGAACTCATAGTGGACATACTAAAATATTAAGGCCATCTTCAGTACATCCTCATCTCGTACCCTGAGCTGATGATAGACCGATATGAGGACTATCTTTGAAAACCACTTATCTCCCTTCAACGGATCGAAGGGATCATCAATCCTTAAGAGTGGATACTCATTCTTCACTATCACCTAGTTCAGGAACCAATAGTCCATGAAAAGCCTCAAACTCCCATATACCTTCTTGGAAAATAAAATTGGGGCTTCTCGTCGAGAAACACTGGGCTTTATGAATCTCCTCCCCTGCAAGTCCTCCAGTTGTACCCTCAACTCACGAAGCTCCACCGGAGCCATTCGATAAGCTGGTGTAGATATCGGTGCCATCCTAGGGTATAGGATGATATAGAAGTCAAACTCTCTTTGAGGAGGTAGTCCTAGAATGTCCTCAGGAAAGAAATCAGCATACTGGTCCACCACTACAGGATTGATCAGGCTCCTCTCATCAACTATTTTTAGGGTAAGGCTAGCCAACTAATGAGTGATTGGATACACCATCCTCCAAGAAAGTCTATCCTGATCTGGAAAGGTTCCCTTCTTATTGGTGAAGGAAGACTTGGTCCAATCCTAGAAGACACACCACACATTTCACCTAAAATAGTCGATCTTAGCAAGGACTGTGGGTAGCCATTCCATGCCTAAGATGACATCGTAAGGACTCGACGCTACTACTAGGAGATCCAAGAAAAAGTTCTCACCTACTAGGGTAAGCTCATACTACCTTCACCAGTGTGTAATCATCAAATCCTCTCTCGTAGGAGTCTCTAAATGTAAGGATCAAGCCAACGGCTCCATCAGAATCTCTGAGCTCCAAATGAGAGCTATGACAATAAAAGAGTGACTGGAACCTGTGTCTATAAGAACTATAACTAGGGTGTAGTAGACACAGATCGTACATTGAATCATCTCTAGAGTTTCATGGTTTTAGGTCTCAACTACCTGAATGTATGCTCATCCATGTCCATCTACTCCCTAAGGTCAGGGTGGACCTCCTAGAGGTGGTGGCAGTAGAACCTCTAATCACCACAAATCGCCTACTGCACAGCCAGCTCCTCTACCACGTCTGCCGCCCTAAAGGCCTCCCTACTCGAATCTATGCCTCTTTCTTGGTGGTCCCTCAACTATATTCTAATCATCAGTGTGGTGGTTCAGGCAGTCATGAGCCATGTTACCCTACCCGCCGCACAAGTAGCACAGTCTGCTCCTCTACTGACCTTCTATGTCCCGTGATCTCTACACCTCTGACCCTACATCCTGGGGTCATCCACCAGATGATATGGCCTGCTTGGGCCTCTACATCATCCTCCTACTGCTTTCTGGACATGACTCATCTATGTTTCTTCTGGTGGTGGATCTCGTTGTCTGTGTCTGCTCGGCTAGGAAGCTCTCCACCAGAAGTTCTCTCTCTATCACTCTAGCATGTGTCGGTATGTTGAGAGATATCATTGATGCTGTAATATCTCATCAGAGACCCTTTTCAAAGGTCTCGCCCCAGAATAAAGGGTCACATACCATGTCGGTGGAGTAGCGAGAGAGGGAAGTTTATCTCGCCGAGTACTGGGCCACTATCAGGATTCCCTACTATAAGTGCAGGAGCTCATGAATATTCACAGAGAATAGAGTTTTTGGTACAAACTCCACCCTGAAGTGGCTCTTGATGTACAACCAGGTGAGGTTCGCCTCATCATGAAACTTGAGTGTTATGCTCCACCATCTCCCTGTTGTTCTCTAAAAGAGACTAGCATCTAGGATCACCAACTGGTTTGTTGGTGCCTCGACTAAATGGAAAACTTGTTCCACAACCTCCATCTAGTCCTCAGTAGCCTATGGATCTATCTATCCTTGAAACCTTAGAGGCCTCTACTGGTAGAACTCATGCAGCATGCTAAGTTGGAATGCACCATCTACTGTTGGGGCTGGTGGAAACTACATCCCTATGGGTAGTGGTTCTACTAATACACCAACCTAAGGTACTATAATGGTAAGAGGGCCCTACACCGAAGCCTCATCGCTTGGTGGGCCTTCATCGTAAACTCTCTCTAGAATCATGGGTGCCTATCTAAGTGATGAAATCCTGTAAAGAAATAGGTGATCCAAGGTCAATATGTTATACCTTGTGAGTATACTCAAAAGAGATCAAAAAACATTTTCAAAAAATATATTCAATCAGTGTTTTCATGTATCGAGTCTGAAATCAGAATCCAGGGTCCTTGTGTATGGATACGTCAGTCACTACACCAACACTGGACTCCCCGAACTAAAAATGGTACTCAAAACACTTGACACTATAGCCCAGTTGAAAAGATCATAGTCTTAGTTCTACAGTCGAACTGACTCCTCTGATACCACATTGTCACAAACTGTCCCCCAGGGCCTATTCTAGGACTACCCCAAGCCCATCATCCATAGGCCAGGGGTTGGTGACTAGCACTGGAAAGCCATATCCCTAAAAAGGGAAGGAAGTTCCTTTAAAACTGAAAACGCACATACCAGGTACACAACAAGAGAAAACCACATAATATAACTTTTGAAAGTAAAAAGTGTGAACTGAAGTAGAATGGTCCAGTATACAAACCAAAATAAAAGAAAGTATGGAAAAAATTTAAAAATAACTCTTGAGGTCATCCGCCAAGGATCCTACTTGAAGGGTAGGTACAGCTCATCTCTGAGGCTCTCCACATCAACTGGTCACCTCCATGCACCATCTAGACCTGGCTCCCAAATCTCAGTCAAAGTTGTCTGTCATCTGCACAAGACACAATAAGGTGTGGGTGAATCCCGTACAGGGGGGAGTATAACAATACTCAGCAGTGACCCCTGACCCCCGAAGCTCTCCCAAAATTCCACAAAAGAAAAACCACAAATCATGATCTCAATCACAAAGCACAAAGTAAAATACTCTTCTCACACCAGGTATATAACATAAATAATAGGAATAATGATGATTATTCATAAAGCTAAATCATCATATTTAATTAAGAAGTTTCACTCTTGAACCACGAAGTCATTCTATTACTGTTCCACACAAGGTCGTAATTCAATGATCCACACAAGGTCATAAGTCGTCAATCCACACAGGTTCATAGGTCATTGATCCACATAGGGTTGTAAGTGTTTGATCCACGATGGGCCGCTCTAAGGCTGGTCCTCATCCGGTCGCACTACTATTGATCCACCGAGGGTCGTAAGTCATTGATCCACATAGGGTTGTAATTCGTGAATCCACACGGCATCTTAAGTCACTAATCCATGATGAGCCATTCTAAGGTTGGTCCTCATCGAGCCGTGCTACTATTGATCAACATAGGGTCATAAGTCATTGATCCACATAGGGTTTCTCTGATGTCGATCCCCAAAGGGTCTCTCTTCACATGACAGTTATCCATAGGATTCCCACACTAGGGGTGCTTGAGTTCTATAGCTTTTTCTCCTCAAGCCAACATTCATACCTTAACGGCAATGAAGTCTGACTAAGAATTAACTTGAAGTACCTCAATGTCTTAAAGGCTCTAATGTAATAGACAGCATGTCAATCGGATGCTCTGCCTGTAAGTTATAAGCATTTTAGTATCGAGGGCCCGGTTGGATTCGAGTTCAGTCCAATTCGTTTATACTCTAACTTTCTCCAAAACATAGGTGAAGTATCTCAAAAGGACTGCCTCGTCCTTAGGGTTCTATCACCAAAAAAGGTTCATCAAACAGACATTCGATTTAGAAGTTATGGCCCATTAAGAGAAATTGGGTCAAACTGGGTCCGGGTCCGGTCCACCAGCTGGGCACGGCCCGCCAGCTGAGCGTGGTCCCAGCTCCCCCGAATAGGTGTGGGTCTGTCCAGGTCTTCCAACAGTGGCACTAAGTTGGTGCCGCCCTTCCAAATAACCAGTCTGGTGGACTGGTCAAGGGTGTGACCTGCGTCGTCACAGCTATGCGGCACGTTGCCCACCATAAACATGGTTGGCGTCGGTCGGCTACCCCATGGCTGACATAGTGCCTATGGGCGCCACCAACTCCTCACAGTCGGCAAGATCCGGCTACTTCCACCAGTCGTCAGCACCGCCGCGCCGGTGGTGCTGCGCTGGCAGCACTTCCGCAGGCCACTGGTGAAGCTTTGGGGGTCCGATCTTCTTTCTATCTATGCTTACGGGCCTCCCAAGACACCACCTTCACTGCATGGCCCTTGGTTTTGCATTTATGTCAATTTTTTCATTCTCCCATGAAGTAAAAATCAAAACTGACAATGGCGGATGGTATGGGCCTTTTCGGATTGGCTCATGCCCTCCGCGTTAGTGTTTTAACAAGGGAAAGTAATCAAATCAATACCTAGATTAATTTGCCACAATAACCACCCATAGATTCAAATGAATCACGGATCAACCTATTAGTTATTTGATTCGTGTTCATCATATAATTCAATAATGGGGTAGGTTGAATCAATAATTCACTTTTAATAAACAAAACCCCTACCTTAAACATGTTGGATTTCGCTGATGACGAAGGAGTAGAATCCATTGTTCGAAGATGTTTGTCGGCATTTTTTGATCTCAAAATCAAATCCTCAATTGCATCTTTCATTCTTCCTTAGAGAGGATTTCCATTGGTGTTTCGTCGAGAGTTCTCCCGCAGTATCCCAAAACCTTTTTCCAACCTCTTGATTAATATCAAGTTAAGGTGTTTAACTCTCAGTTCATTAATGTGGTTCATTAATGAACCGCAATTAATGAACCATTTATGTTCATGATCTTGCGGTTACAAAGCCATGTGTAACAGGTTATTAAATGATTTCATTTAATTTCCAGTTACTTTGTAGTCCCGCAACTATCGCTCAACAGTGTAAAAAAATATAAAATAACTTTTAGTAATTTTATTATTTTTTTTGAAAGATCTGAAATTTAACTTTTCTGTCTGGACCTTTCCTGTCAAAGTTAAACTTCACCTCAGTGAATCCTGATGATATAAATTAAACGGTGCTCTTGGATTTTCAATCCGAGCACTGGTTCAAAAGTTACAAAATATCACCCGTATGTTTACTGAAAATACCTTAAAAAAAGTTCAAAATTTCGTTCTGGGCTATCCAAGCCTCGAAATCACATGCTGTCAATTTTTTCAGTCTCGTAATAATTCCATATAATTAAAATATATATACATAATTTTTAGGTATTTACCAAAGCTTTGGATAACATGGTTCCACCTAAGCCCCAGGTGAACCAACACCTGGTTAAGAGTATGGTCCAAGTGTTTTAGGTTGTGGACATAAGGAATCAGAGGGATTCCCCAAGATATGTGGATCATTGCATCTAATTCCAGAAGCAGAATCCACCCATTTGTGGGTCATTCTGAATCTGGAAAAGTAGAGGTGTGTATGAATTGGAAGAATTGTATCTTCGAATTCATCAGCACACTGAAAGAGGTGAAAGTCAAGCTAGTGAAGTATATGCTAGATGATCTTGCATGTCAATGTTGGGATCTAGCTATACAGGATAAGGTGGATCAATTTCTTGGTTAAGAGGATTTTGATGAATTGTTAAACAAAAAATTCTATACTCACGCATTCAAGATTCAAAGAACAACAAAATTCTTCAGTATAAAGTAGAAAAATATCTCTGTCCCTGAGTATGAGGCTAAATTCATGAATTTAGTGCACTTTTCACCATAAATCACTACTAGTTCACAATTGAAGTTACACATCTTTGAATTGGGGCTGAGATAGGAGATTCACTTGAAGATAGTTGTGCTATGTATTACATAATATATGGTGATTTTCAATATAATTACGGTGGATAAACGATAAATATCAATAGATATGGGAGGATGAAGTATATTGATACCCACAAGAAATGGTGGGAACTCTAATATTGGGAGTAAGCGGATGAGGGACACATATTTCCAAGGTGGGAACAAAAACTGAAATCATATAGATGGATCAGTGATCCTTCCCCCATAAACAAATAGAAAGGAATAATGTTTCCAATGTGGTTCATTTTACCACATAAAGTGAGAGTGTAGGTCACAACATGGAGCATTCCACAAGTACAACTTAATGGGACATGTTCACTTCAATTTTCATAGTGTTTTATGGTTAGGTGATCAGGACACTTCCTAGGAGTCATAGGAATCATATGCTTGAATGGGTAAAGGGTAGTAGAATCAATCTCATTAGCAGAATAGATCTAGCCATGGTGATTCTATGAATACCATGACTCCTTAGGAAGAGAAGTTTCTACAATGAAACAAGGAGCATAATGTTGCAAGAAAGAAATTATATGGAGGTGAGTATTTTATGGTGGATGATCAGTCTGGATTATCTACAATAAGAGGTACTATTATTTTGTATTCTACACTTATGGAAGTGTTGTTTGATACAGGTGCATCACATTCCTTTATTTATTCTCAAACTGTTTATTGAGTTTAAAACAAGAGATGATGCCATCTGTGATAAAACTTCATACTCTATTTGGGAAAAGATAATTTCATGACATTCTAGGATGATAATGTTCTATAAATACTGATGGACCTGAGTTGAAATGGGATTTTTCTATATTGGAGATGAATGTCTATGATATAATACATGGTATGGTTTGGTTGACAACATTCAAGGCTCACATCAACTGTTATAGTAGAATAGTGAGTTTCACGATTGAGGTTAGGGTTGAGCATCTCTTTAATGGAGAAAGAAAGTTAAATGAAGGTACAACATGCATGTTTTACCATTAGTTGGAATGATCTCTTACCATTTATCACCATTGACTTTGGCATTGAAGGAATATATTAAGAATAGCATTTTTCCAGTAGTTTTGGATCAGTTTCTAGATGTGTTTCACAAAAATTTCTCTAGGTTACTTCTAGTAAGGGTAGTGGATTTTACGATTGATATCATTTTGGGGAAAATTCCTATATCAAATTAATCTTATTGAATGGAACCAAATGAATTAAGGGAGTTGAAAGTTCATTTAGAAGAGATGGAAAGAAAAGGGATCATTCGGTCGAGCACATCTTCGTGGGTAGCATCGGTCTTGTTTGTAAAAATGAATATGGAACTCTACTGATGTGTGTGGATTATCATATGATTGACCAAGTTATGATGATGAAAAAATATCCACTTCCATGCATTGATGATCTATTTGATCAATTTTGGGGAGGTCATTTGTTCTCTAAGATTGAATTATGATCAGGATATCACCAATTGTGATTCTGGAAGTAGGATATTCTAAAAATAACTTTCAGAATAAAATATATTCATTATGAATATGTGGTAATTAATTTCATTCTTATGAATGTACCAGTTATATTTATGGAATTTTTTAATCAGATATTTTAGATATATCTCGATTATTTTGTTGTGGTGTTTTTCGACGACATATCGGTGTATTTAAGGACAAGGGTTGGGCATGAGAAACACTTGTCGATAGTGTTGGGAATATTGAGGGATCATCATTTGTATTAAAAATTATCAAGGTTCCATTTTTTGAAACCAAAGTTATGCTTTCATGGCCATGTAATTTCTGAAAGAGGTGTTTTGGTGGATCCGAAGAAGATATTATATGTTATCTCTGGGAAATTGCAGAAGAATGTCTTGGAGGTATGGAGTATTCTTGTTCTATCTATTTATTACTGACACTTTGTTCATGAATTATCATGACTAGATTTACCTATAGAAACTTTTAAAAATAATAACATTCCATTCCAATGGAGTGAGGAAATATATAATTCTTTTCAAGAGTTAAAGGTTCACCTTACATCCACACTGATCTTGATTTTTTCAGAATCAGGACAAGGTTATCTAGTGTATTGTGATTCTTCACAATTAGAGTTGGTGTGTGTTCTAGTTAAAGGAGACCATGTTGTTTCCTATGGTTTAATGTAGTTATGAGTTAATGAGGAGAACTACCAAACACATGATTTAGATCTAGGATTCTTATTCCATGAATTGAAGACATGGCGTCATTTCCACTTTGGTGATAAATTTATTATGTCTACATATCATAAGAGTTTAAAACATGTTTTCTCACAAAGGGATTTGAATATGAGACAAAGAATATGGATGGAGAATCTCTAAATTTTAAACATTGACTTGATGTATACACTAGGTAATGGCAATTTTTTGGTTGATGCATTGAGCATAAAGTTTTATGTTCGGTTGGAAAATGAAGCATCAGATGAGTGGCAGTTGATGTTAGTCCTAGCAGACATGAGTTTAGATTGTGAAGACTGAGGTAATGTTGTAGTTTTATTTACTATTTATTTGATTCTATATCTATTGAGGATGGTTAAAGAGGCACATATGTCCAATTTAGAATGTTTTTCTATGAGTTCAAAACACAATGTTGGGGAGACCATTAAGGGATGGATGATTGATAAGAGTTCATTTTTGTGGTTCAGATGTTGGATGGTCATACCTATGGCTTATAAAGAGAAACGTCTTCATGTATACCACTATTTAGATGTGTTTTCCATCCTAGAATATATAATATTTATAAATCATTGAAAGTGAATATTTTTTGGATCAGCAAATGATCGCACCGTGATTCACTGTATCATTTTCACCCTTACACTACTGTGCTAAACTGGTTTTGTATTGAAAATTATTAAAATAATAACAAATTTTACTTCATTTTTATTCAATTATTTTGTTTCTATTACTGATAAAAAGGTAAATGTTACTTATTTTGATAATTTAATTGTAGTTGGAGGTGATTTGGAGGTCCTAGGATGATGTCTAAGAAAAATGGGTCAAACTACACAGGATCCAAGCACACCAGTGGAATCAACCACACAATTCTTCTAAAAAGAGTTTTAAAATGGGCTGATATTTTTTGGGCTGCTCCAAATTTAAATTTTCTACTTTTTATATAAATAAACCCAAGCCCCATTAATATATTAAAGGGCCTATCCAAACTAATCTATCTAGGGAACCAAATCTAAAAAAGTCAAAAATAGTGTTCTATATTCTTTCTATATCTCTAGATGTGATGTCCCAAATGGTTCCAAACATTTTGTGTAGATATTTAGGAGGTTGGGATACAACATTTTAGTTTTTTCAACAAGGATATAAGACTATATATCCACTGAAAACCATGGGCCAAGTGGTTTTATGAAATCTGTGTGCCCAAAACCACCTACCAAATTGCCTATAAAATGGATCCTTGGGCTCCCCATGTGTAATTTAGAACCAGAAGAAAAGATCTTCCATTTTGGGGTCCCAATGGATCCCTATCCTCATCCAAGAAGTTCTATATTCCCTTATCCTCATTGGGTGGTCAACAATGGAGAAGGAGTTCCACTAGAACTTCATCCTCCTCCTGATGTTGAGCTAAGCGGTGGGTGGTCGTTGTGAGGGATCTACACACTTGAAGAGGGAGTTCTAGAACATAATTATCTATTATTTTGGTGTATATTTTTTTTGGTAATTGTTCTTTTATATGTATATTGACCTTTTTTATGCATTTAATTTAAACACTTCTTATTTCATAACCGATCAGTGTGCAATTTTAAGTGTGTGACTTCTGTTGTTATGATTGGACAACATAAGACTCCGATTCTTTCCCAAAAATTTGAGATTTTAGTGTTCCTTGAAAAACCTTAATTCATTCTTAGGGAGTTTAACTTGACTATATGATTTTTATGTCATGTTTTAGTCCTATTTTCATTGTTTTAGGGGTTGTAGGTTCCCCAGATCTTGGTTAACCCTCGGTCTATAGATTAAACCAAAACACTAATAATCAATTAAGAACGAGGAACATTTCAAGTGGGGTAGTAACTTTTAAATTATCTTATACTTATCATATATTTTCAAAATCAATTTATTTCTCAACTACTAAACTCTTTAAATTAATTTACTTTTATAAAACTGTTTTCAAAATCACCCCTAGTACTTTTTATTAAAAACACCTACTCTAAACCTATCAACACTCCTTGAGATATGACTTAGGGTTTGAAATATACTTCAAATAAACCTTAAAATCATAATAAATTTGATGTGTCTCAACAACGCAGTCAAATTTTGGCATCATTTCCATGGAGCACTTTGGTTTTTAGTGCATTTTTTATAAGAATTTTATAAATTTTATCAATATTTATTTGTTTTATCTTATACCTTTACCAATATTTTGGTGTTCTAATTTCATTCTTGTGTAGTTTTTGTGAATGATGTGTTCTACTCCATGAAATTTACCACATTTCAAACCCGAATTGGAGAGGATCCTTAGTCAGCGACATCGAGATGCACAAGAGAACTATTTAAAGGAGGACACACAAAACATCAACACTCTTATTGATCCTTCATATTCATCATATGGAACCAACATAAAAACTGAAATAAACATGCATAACATGGATGAAAATAATAGGATATTAAAGGAACTAACCACACATTATGTTTATGTATAACCCACCTATATTCAAATATAAGGTGAGGCAACCAATTTTAAACTAAAATCTAATCTAATTCACTTATTTCAAATATTTCATGGACTTGTTGGAGAAGATCCACATAACCTCTTAAAATAATTTCATATTGTGTGTTAATCCTTAAAACCTGCTAATGTGGATGAAGAAAAATATAAGATTAGGGAATTATCATTTTCATTAGAAGACACTGCGAAAAATTGGTTGTATAATGTTAATTCACCAATTAGAGGTTGGGAGGACATGAAACGCATTTTTATTGAAAAATAATTACAATCTTCTAGAACCGCAACAATTAGGAATGTAATATGTGGGATAATAAAATCATAAGTGGATACACTTAATGAATATTGGAAGAGATTTAAGAGCTTATGTTCAAAATTTACACACCACCAAATAAGTGATAAAATTTTAATTCAGTATTTTTATGAAGGTTTAATTCATACTGATCGGAATATGATTGATGTATCTACAGGTGGTTCACTAGTTGATAAAACCCAAATTTCTACAAGGAACCTAATTGATAACATTGCTCAAGACACTCAATAATTTGGTTCAATGTCTATTGTACCCATTCGAGGTGTCCATGAGGTGTAATGTACTAAATTCGAGAAGAAGGTGGACATGAAGTTTGAAGAAGTATGTACCCTTCTTCAACAACATTATCTTTCCCAAGGGAAATCCCAATCTCATCATCCCATCCATTGTGGTATATTATCTTCTGAAACCCACTACTCTAACTAATGCCCCCAACTGAGAGAAACTTCTGAGAGTTGTGAGGAAATCTTTCCAAGATGCCCCTATAACCAACCCTTTAGGAAAGAACAATACTATCCATCTAAACCTGGGTGGAAAGACGACCAAGACTATAGGAAATGGGGTATTCAAACCAAACTCAACAACCATGGAACCAACTGGGGAAGAGTATTCAACCACCACCACCAAGAAATACCCAACCACCGCAAAGGCCTTTTCCAACCACCCCCTCCAAAACCCAAGCCTATCCTAGAATATATGATGAAAAAAATGGCTACCAACAATCTCTAATTCCAAAAAACCACCCAAGCATCCATACAAGACCTAAAAACCCAGTTAGGCCAACTCACTAACTCTATGGCGGGAAATTCAAACTCATGGGTCTGGTAGACTACCTTGTCAACCAGTAGTTAAACCTAGGGATAAAGGAAATGTTAGTTCCATCACCCTTAGGAGTGGAACTCAGCATAAAATCCAAATGACCTCTCCAATAGAGTCATCACCTCCTAAGGAAACCACCATCCTAACCACTGCTAAAAATGGTCCAATAGAAGAAAATCATTGTCCTGAGAGAATCCCTTCCAAAGGAAATAGTGTGTTTGTTGATGATTCACCTATCTCAACCATTCTTATTCCATTTCCCCAAAGCGCCACCCAACCATGAAAACAAAATGAAACTAAACTTGATAAGTAAATATTGGAATATTTCAAAAAAGTGTAGGTTGACATCCCCTTAATTGATGTTGTGAAGAAAATTCCAAGATATTCCATGTTTCTGAAGGATATGTGTACACACTGAAGGCGAATTATAGGTGATGAGAAGGTATTCTTGGGGACAAACGTCGCATTATTAACAGATCCATCACTTCATAAAAAATGTAATGATCCGAAAACATTCTCAATTCTGTGCATTATAGGGGAGTATTCCTTTTCCAATAATATTCTTGATTTAGGTTCCTCTATAAATGCGATGTCTCACTCCATTTACTCTTTATTTCAGTTCGGAGAATTGAAACCCAAAGGAATTATTGTTCAAATTTCAAACGGGAGTATTGAACACCACTATGGTTTGTTAGAGGACGTTTTTTTAGGGTGTAAAATTTAATATTTCCTATTGATTTTTATGTTCTAAAAATGGAATATGATACGATGAATAGACATGCCCCGATTATATCGGGGAGACCCTTCTTGAAAATCTCCAAAACCATAATTAATTTCCACAATGGTATATTATCTATGGATTTTAGTAGTGACATTATCCACTTCAACATCCTTAATGCCACGAATCACCCCACGAAAGAACATTCCTCTCTCTCTGTTAACTCTATATATCTACTCCCTTACCCTAAAAACACTTATTTCATTCCATTCATCACCTTTTTGAGTTTTCATAATTTACTGAAATTATAGGAAATGAATCATGCATAGAATGTTGTACCGGTTTAGAAAATTGTCATGCATGTTTATTAATTGATGATTTCTTGAATATTCAGGATCACATGGCCATCAATGATACTACTAAGCTTATAAAATATCATTACACATATATGGATCATTCAATTTTGCAGTTAGATGAGATTAGTGACCTATCACTTACACACACACTCCTATCAATCCAAAATCCCCTTGAACTAGAAATAAAACAACTGCCTCAAGATTTAAATTTTTCATATCCTGAGAATGGAAACAATTTTCCTATCATCATTTCTAGTTCACTCCCTCTTGAGCATGAATTGTGGATTCTTGAACTTTTGAGGGAGTATAAACAAGATTTGGAATGGACACTTGTTGACATTCCTGGAATTAGCCCATCAATTTCCACACATTATATATTGTTAAATGATGAGGATAAACCAGTGAGGCAAAATTATCGGTTGCTGGAATGAAACAAAAACTCTAAAATGTTATTAAAAAGGATGTAACAAAATTATTGGTTGCTGGAATCATTTACCCCATCTATAAAATTCAATGGGTCAGTCCAGTCTAAGTAGTTCTTAAAAAAACTAGTCTAATAGTAATAAAAAATAAAAACAATGAATTGGTTCCAGATCATGTCCAGAATAGTTGGCATGTCTGTATAGACTCTCTCCAATTAAACTAACATACTAGGAGGGACCATTTCCCATTTCCATTCACTATCCAGATGCTAGAGAGGAATGTAGGGAAGTCCCATTACAATTTCCTTGATGGTTATTCTGGATACATT
Organism: Viscum album; assembly: GCA_963277665.1. Classification (NCBI taxonomy): domain Eukaryota; kingdom Viridiplantae; phylum Streptophyta; class Magnoliopsida; order Santalales; family Viscaceae; genus Viscum; species Viscum album. The sequence continues at coordinate 1,189,262,375 of OY728122.1, forward strand.
CAGATCCATATTTCCCTGAGGATCCAGAAAATACAACCTTCACCTACCCATTTGGTACATTTTCATATAGGAGGATGTCATTTGGTCTATGAAATGCTCAGGATACTTTATAGAAATGCATGGTTAGTATTTTTTTGGATTACCTAGAGAATTTCATGGAAGTATTCATGGATAATTTCACTATTTATGGATCTTATTTTGATGAATGTTTTAGTAGTCTTGGTTTAGTTCTACATCATTGTATTGAAAATAATCTCATATTAAATTATGATAAATTCCATTTCATGGTGTGACAAGGTATAGTTTTGGGACATGTCATTTATGGGGATGGTATCCAAGTAGATAAATCAAAAGTGGAAGTCATTTCTTCCTTACCATTCCCCAAAAATGTACAGGATGTGCGATCTTTCCTAGGTCATGTTGGATTTTACCATCTTTTAATTCATGAATTTAGTAAAATTGAACTCCCCCTCTCTCAATTTTTCTAAAAATAAAATTAATTTGTTTTTGATAAATAATGCAAGAAATATTTTAATAAGTTAAAATAGAGTCTCACATCACCCCCAACAATCCAACCACCTCAGTGGGATTTACTATTTGAGATCATGTGTGATGCCTCTAACTATGCAGTTGGGTTAGTCTTATCAGAAAGGGTCGATCGAGATCCACATGTCATTGCCTATGTCTTACATACACTGGACCATGACCAATAAAACTACACCGCATCTGAAAAATAATTTATTTCCATTGTATTTTTCTTGGATAAATTTAGGTTGTATATTTTAGGGTACAAATCCATTATATTCTCAGACCATGCAGACCTCCAGTATCTCCTTAAGAAACTAGAATCCAAACCACGACTCATTTTTTATATTCTCCTACTTACAGAATTCAATTTAGAAATTATGGATAAAAAAAGTAGATAATGTGCTGGTTGTACATATCAGTAGTATCCACCCATCCTATAACATCGAATAATCCCTCTTTATTCCCATAAATAACATGTTTCCAGATGAGAAATTGTACCAAGTGAAAGATTCTATTCCTTTTCATGATGAAATTGTAAATTATTTGGTCACATCATGCATTCCTACTGATTTCAACAAAAACTAGTCCCACCATCTAAAACAGGAGCCTCATTGGTACATTTGGGATAACCCCTACCTTTGGAACACATGTAGTGATAATGTACTTAGTTTTTGTGTCCCATATAGTTAGTTTTAGTCTGTCCTTAGGTTATTCCACTCTCTTTATTATGGGGTCCACTTTGGTACCCAACAGACTACTCACAAGGTCCTTGATTTTGGTCTCTTTTGGGAAATATTATTTTTGGATGCCTGTGATTTTTGTAAGTCTTTTCCTCACTATGAAAGAATGGGCAATGTCTCTAAAAATAATGAAATTCCACAACAACACTTACTCTTCCATGACATTTTTATGTTTGGGGAATTGAATTTATGGGACTATTCCCCTGATTCATTTGGGAACATGTACATTCTTCTGGCAGTGTATTATGTTTCAAAATGGGTAGAAGCACATGCCACAAGGACTGATGACTCCAAGACTATTATGGAGTTTTTGAGAACCCAATTTTTTGTAGGTTTGGATTACCTAAGTTCATCATTAGTGACCAGGTTTCTCATTTCTGCAACTGAACAAAACAATCTCTTGTGTCGGTATGGGGTGGGGTATCGAGTGTCTACTGCATATCACCAACAAACCAATGGTCAAACTAAGGTGTCAAATAGATAGGTAAAAAAATTCTTCAAAAAATAGTTTAACGCATTAGAAAATATTGTATTTTTAGACTTTATGATTCATTATGGTATTGTTATACTACTTTTAAAACTCCCATTGGAATTCCACCATATCAGCTAGTGTTTGGAAAGATTTTTTACCTCGTAGTTCAGATAGATCATGAGGCCTATAGGGCCATTAAATAATGTAATTCTTGTCTTTCTAGTGAAAGTTCTTAAAGTAAGTTACAGATTCAAGAGTTGGAGGAAATGAGAAGAAATTCATATGAGAACAATAGGATTTATAAAGAGTGAACAAAGTCTTCCCACGACCTCCTCATCCTTTATAGTTAGTTCCACATTGGGTAGAAGTTATGACTTTATAATGAGAGGTTGAAGTTGCATCCAGGTAATCTTTCTTCCAACTATTTTGGCACATACTCTATTACTAATGTATCTCCATTTGGTTTCTTTCATGTTCAAAATGAAGAAACCAAGAAAACATTCACTGTCAAGGGGCAGCGGTTAAAGCACTTCCATGAAGCCATTCTGGAGTCCCGAATAGAGGAAATCCAAGTTCAATAAGCAGTCTATGAATGATACACACCATGTTTTATCCTTCCTTAACACATTATATTTCATTATAGTGAGGACATTGCAAAATTTAGGTGTGGGGTGGATGGGTATATTCCTGGTTTAGTTTGTAATTTTCATCATCTTTCTTCTTTTTCTCATTTTATCTTGATGAATAGTATTGATACTTTTCCCCCTTTCCCTCCCCCTCAACTTTTTACTGGAATATTAGTTTTTTATTCCCACTTTATCATGGAAAATTATTCCTCTTTAATAATAGAAGTTATTGAAAATTAATGATGAATTTCCATTTTTCATATTGTTTTAACATTCAAAAAAATCTGATGAAATGTGAATTTTAGCAAACATTTAATACTTTGGTGTGAATTTCTCTTGAAATTTAATTTTTTTCAATGATATAAATGGTTGTATCATTTTGAAACCTTTGAGAAGAATGGTACCCTTTTATTGAATAGTTTAAGGTAAAAAAAATTCACTTAATCTCTCTACACATCTTTCCACCCAACCATGAAGTGTGAAAATTTCTTAATTAATAAAAGGTAGATATAAGTTAGGTTGATTTTTTTATACCTTCAAAAAATATTTTTCTATACATTCGTTCCTTATCTAATCTATTTATTTATTGTACCAGATTGACCTATGCATGTGTACCTGTTATCTGACTATTGTACACCCTCAAAAAGATGGGTTCTATCTTAGCCAAGTCAAAACACACCCTTCATTAACTTTGTATATTATTATAACTATTACAATTTGTGTCATGAGGAGATAAAACATGGGTTGGTAGAAGTGTTTGGGTTTTGTTCCAAGTTAAAATCTTGAGAAAAAAATAATAAATTATGGGAGTGATGATATGTAAATCATATGGGTATATTTAGGTCGGGATTTTATGGTTTGACTTTTGGAAATACTTATGTTATCAGGACATTAAATTTTATTACAAAGGACGTATGGCTGGTTTAGTGGAGTGGATCATGTAAGTAGACAATTTTTAAAATAACTTATATTTACTCGATAAAAAGTGGGAATAATAGAATGAAGTGATTTTGAAGCACACATAGAGAATTAGTGACATCAATAAATTTTGAATTATTTTCTTCAATTAGTATCATGAATCTCTTTTAATTTCATTCTAATACAATTTTTGAGACATCTTTTTCCATGATCACTTAGAATAACTCCTCGGTGTGATTTTTTCTTTGATTAGATTTCTATCAAGAATTAAATATTAATTGAATGTTAAATCATTATGAAGCTGAAAATATATAAATGAATAATTTTTGGAAATATGACTTTTCCGAGGAGTTCAAATTTTTAGGTGTGGGGATGTGATCGCACCGCGATTCGCTGTTTCATTTTCACACTTACACCACTGTGCTAAACTGGTTTTGTATTGAAATTTAAAAAAATAATAACAAATTTCACTTCATGGTTGATTCAATTATTTTTAATTTATCACTTTTAAAAAGGTTAATGTTACTTTTTTTATAATATCATTGTTAGTGGAGTTTATTTGGAGGGCCACTGATGATATCCAAGAAAATGGGCCAAACTGTGTCGGATCCAAGCATACCAGGGAACTTAACCACACAATTTTACTAAATTGTGCATCCAAATGGGATGATATTTTGTGGGATGTTACTAAATTAAATTTTCTAAATTTAATATGAAGAAACCCAAGCCATATACATCCACTAAGGGGGCCGTCCGAACCTATCTATCCAGGGAACAGAATCTTCACAATGTCAAAAATAGTGTTATTTATTCTATCTATATATCCTACTATGATTGTCCAAATGGTGCCAAAATTTAGTTTTAGATTTTCAATATGTGGGGATACAACTTTTTTGTTTTTTCAAAAAGGAGATAAGTGTTTATTTTCATATAAAATCACCGGCCAATTGGTTTTAAGGAATCTGTGTGCCCAAAACCACCTTCCACTTTTCCTATAAAATGGAACATTGGGATCCTCATTTGTGAGTTCTAAGCTGAAGAAAATATATTCCATTTTAGAGTCCCAAGGAATTTATCTCATCATCCAATAATTCCTAGAGGCCCCTATCCTCATAGGGGGGTCAACAATGGAGAATGAGTTCCACCTGATCTTCCTCCTCCTCCTCATATCGAGCTAAGCGGTGGGTGATCGATGTGAGGGAGGTACACACTTGATGATGGAGTTTTGGAACATAAATATCTTTTTTTTTGTATATTTTGGTTGTGAATTGTTATTTTATATATATCTTGACTTTTTTTGATGTATTTAATGGAAACACTTCATCTTTCATAACAGATTGGTGTGAAATTTTAAGTGTGAGACTTGTGTTGTTCTGATTGGAAAAAAAATAAGACTCCTATTCATTCCCAAAAATTTGATATTTAAGTGTTCCTTGACAACCCTTAATTCATTATTAGGTTCTGTAACATGACTATACAATTGTTATGTCATGTTTTAGTCCTGTGTTCATTGTTTTAGGGGTTGTGGGTACCCAATATCATGGTTAACCCTCAATCAAAGGATTACACCAAAAAGATAATAATCAATTAAGAACAAGGATCATTTCAAGTGGTGTATTAACTTAGAAATGATAATATACATATCATATATTTTCAAAAATCTACATCTTTCTCAACTATTAAACTCTTTAAATTAATTTAGTTTCATAAAATTGTTTTCAAAATCACCCCCCCTAGTACTTTTTATTAAAAATGCATACACTAAACCTATAAATTCTTCTTGAGAGATGACATTAGGTCTAACCTATAGTTCAAATTAACCTTAAAATCATAATAAATTTGATTTTTCACAACAACGTGATCAGCATGAAACAGATGGTCAATGAGTTTATTTCAAGGTGCTTAACTTGTTAGCAAGTTAAGGAAAAGTATCAGTGACCGGAACCTATGTTAAAGTTATTACCCATCCCAATTTGGAAATGGGAGCATATTTCTATAGATTTTTTAATAGTTCTCCCAAGAATGGTTTGAAAAAATGATTCCATATGGGTGATAGTGGATTGCTTCATGAAGTAATCTCATTTAATTCTTATTAATGAATCTCATACATTGTATAAATTGTCAAAAATAAATATCTACTATGTAATAAAGTGGCATGGAATACCAGTTTCAATCATATTAGACAGAGATTCAAGGTTCGCATATCATTTTTGTAAATCCTTATAGAAATATCTTGGGACTAAGCTAACCGTGAGTACAGTGTATCATCCTCAGATGGATGGGAAATCTGAAAGGATGATACAAGCATTGGAAGACATGTTGATGTCTTATGTAATGGATTTTAGTAGATCATGGGAGGATCATGTGTCATTAGTGGAGTTATTATAATACAAAAACTATATGGCTTCCATAAAAATTCCTCAGTTTGAAGCATTGTATTGGTGTCCTTGTCAATATCCACTTTGTTGGGTGGAAATAGGCGAGACATCACTAGTTGGGTTGAGCCTTCTCCATGAAATAATGGAGAATATTTAGTTGATTATGAAATGGATAGAAATGGAAATGATTCATCATAAATAATATTTTGATCATCATCAATGACCATTTTCATTCATAGTGAGTGATCATATGTTCTTGAAGATACATACAAGGGTTGGAAATCTTCATTTTGGGAAATAGGGAAAGTTATCTACTTGATACATAGCACCTTTTGAGATACTATAACGGGTTAATGAGGTATAAGATCATCTGGTATTCCTACTATGGTTCGGTGAAGTGAAAAATTTGGTCCATGTATCTCAGTTGAAAAATAATTACCTTGATCCTGACCATGTGATCAAATGGGATCATGGTAACCTAGAGCTGGATGCTTCATTGATGTGCATGCCAATGTGGATTGTGGATAGGAAAGAGAAATTATTTAATAGAAAAAAAAATATTCTAGTGAGGGTTTTGTGTTAGCATGGTCAGATTTAGTAAGATACTTGGGAATGTGAAAATGAAATGAAGGAATAATGGACGGAACTCTTTTATAAAAATGATGGATTTCTACATGATGTGGATGGAAACACCAATGGTCGGGAGAATGTAGCAACACTGGTTTAAGGTAATTAACCCTAATTTTATATATTTTATTTATATAATGTTTTGGGGTTACATTTGGTAGATTTTGAATAAATTTTGGAGTTTGTTTTTTGCTTTGTTATAGGTTCAAAGTTGGGGAACGGTTTGGGAAAACCATGAAACAGCTGTAGGAATTTGGGCATAATGAGATAAGTGTAAAGGAAATTTGCACGATCTACACATGTTTTGTGTAAACCATGAATATGGCTAAGAAAAACCATGCTATGTTGCATAGTGATATTTTTCATATTTATATCATGGTTTGGAAACCGTGTGAGCCAACCATGCAAGGTTCAACCCTTGAGGTAGTGGCTAGTGCACAGTTAGCTCACAGTTTACATAACAGTGATACTAAACCATGTACGATTAAAAAACTAGATCCTAAAAAAGATGGATCAAGGTTTTACTTGGGTCTTGTTGCTTATTTTTTCCCCAAAATGTCCCTAACTCAGGATTTTTCTCTATCAAAGGTTGGGGAACCTATCCCCCATCGAATTAGAAGTGATCTTGAGTCGTTCCTTGGTGTGTGGAAGCTCAATTATTGTGATAGGCCATTAGTTATTGTTAGTTATTGATAAGTTTTTATATATCTATTGCTTATGTGGGAAGATATATGGTTTTGGATGCCAAATATGTTTATATTTGGCTTAATTTATGATATTGTAAGAGATATAAGGTGGGTTTGTTGAGATTTAACCCTATTTTGTGGGATTTTAACAACCGTTATTGGTTTTCATCTTAAAACATGAGGTAAGTGGCTTCACTCTCGACACTTATATTTAGAACATGAAGGATTAGTTTCAAATTGGTTTAACTAATTTATTATTATTGTGAAATTGTTGTGTAAATCATCTTGTAAATCATATTTAGTGACAATTTATGGTTTTTGGGGAAATTGTAGAATTATGGTAATTGGTTGTGAAAAGTTATTTGGTTTCTTGATTTTAATATGTTTATTTTAAAATATAGATCTGATGGATTTTTCAAATTCCTTATTTGAAATTTTTTCGATAAAATGGAATTTTTATTAAAAAAATTTAAAATGGTTTTGTATAAATGGTTTTGGAATACATGGTTTTTCAGTGAGTTCATGTTCGACATGCCGCTAAGGGACATGTACCAGTGGGGTCAAGTTACATGACCCTGGATCAGGGGCATGTATTAGTGGGACACAAGGTAATTAGAAAATATTTTTCTCATCAGTATGGAACTATCAAACAAGCATGTATGTGTGGGTGTCTTGTAAACCATGGAATAGGTATGCCAAAATAAAATGTCAAATTATTTAGGTAATTTTTTATGTTCTTTCCCTAGAAACGTTTTTACAATGGATTTTGTTTATATTTTTATATAAATTGTTTTTGATATAGTTTGTATATAAATTTACTAACATCTTCTATCCTATTGGCATGAGTTGGGAAGTTGTTAGGGAATACCTGATGAGATTTATCACCCACCCATGATTTTTTAGTTTTTAATTTTTCAAAATATCATCTATCGAGATATGGGTAAACATAAAGTATCACACATCTTTAGTACTACTTCATGATACTTTTGATGTTTGGTGGAGATGGTGATGGGGGAATATGGAGATTTTGAGTCATGTGGTTGTCTTTCAGTTTTATTAGTTTTTCTTCTACTATTTACACTGATGTTAGATTTTATCCATCTATGGTAATCTTTGGATGGTTTTTATATAAATGAAATGTTTGAGTTTTCATTCACTTTTATCATGCTTCAAGTAGTGTTTTATCTTATTTTTTTTATTTTTTTTATCTTAAAATAAAAAATCATCTTAAAAATGGTAAATGATTCCCTCAGCATTTATTTCATGCCTTTGATATATGGGGAATTTCACTTAAGGCCATGTAACATCTCACCACCCACTCAATATAATGAGAAGGGGGAAAGTTGTCACAGTAAGCCATTTCCAAAACCATTCTCCATAAACGCGTGAAATTTTTTTATCATTTCTAGCACAAATCCACTCTACTCCAGAAGTAAGAACAATAACCATACAACATGTTCAACATGAAAAATATCAAACAAGATCATACAACCAACCATTCATCACAATCATTTTTGACAAGAAACTAAGTTCTAATAGACATGGCTGAACCTAAGAGCTCATGAATAATCCAAAATATAATAATACATGTTAAATCAACCCAAAAGCATGCCTCACTCAATGACATCAATAATTCCCAATACACTCAGTCATCCCCCACATGGTATAGAATAATGGGAATAATCCCATAATAATAACAACAAAATATATCCCCTTCTATGGGCCACTAAGTAGTGCAGCAAATGTTCTCAGAAATTTTTTTCACTATTTCAGGTTCCCCTATCAATATGTAATGAATTGGGCGAGCCAACTGATTCGAAATGAGCATCAAGTCACATGAACATATATAATAATAAATCAAAAAACATTCATCACCCTAGTTACCCCAAGGATCAAGCTCTTACTACAGAAAAATTATATCTCATAGGATTCCATACTGAGTATCTCCCATTCTTCTCAAGGAAAATGGGTCAATAGGGTTACATGGATATTAAATCCCACCCATTAAATTTTAACAATGAATTAAATTATCCTTGGAGGTTTTTTATGAAAAACATTTCACCACTTTCACAAATTTTCCTAATGGGACTCAAGATCTTTTCACAAAGAAAATTATTTATCATAGACCCAAATCATATGTAAAAAAAAGGTGAAAAAACACTATTTAACAATTCATAATCATTTTTCAAGTATCATTCAAGTTCTGACACCACATATTCAAACTTAAAACAATTTTCATGACATTTAAAATTGGACCACACACCATTATCACATTCCATTATATTTTCAAGATCCAAAACCATTTATAAATTAAATTGAGAAACCCAAAAAACCATTCTGATGTCACAAATATAATTAGAAATCAAATCCATGCTTTTAATGCCACCAAATATCCAAAAAATTTAACCATTCATTTCATCGAACACTTGGTGTGCAATAATTTACAAAATAAGGACATTTATCACAAAATTAGGGATAAATCACCACTATGCACACCAAAAAAATTATCCAATGATCACACAGGGATATATAACATGTATAGAAGGTGTTAAAAGTAATAAAAAAATTAATATTAAATTATAAATGCAAGAGAAAATGGAAACCTACCTAAAATCTTGTTCGCTTCAACAATACCCACCTAAAACAACTCCACAAATGTTATGTGAAGCAAGAACATCTACAAGGAACCCTAAGAATGAAAAACACCCAACTTCACAACCCCAAGTTATCCAAATCATGCAAAAAATACCACTATGGTTTGAAAAGAAAGGTAAAATGGAATAAAACCAAATGAGAAAGAGATATGAGCCTACCATTTCAATCTAGGTAATGAATCGCCAAGAAACCACCATATATCCAACATAGAGGAGATTAGAGGAGAAAAAAATAACCATGGGTGTCTTCTTGGTTATAGGGTTCAAATGGGTGAGGGAAAGGAAAAACTCATAATAAAAAAGATTGAGAAAATCCCAACATAATCTTTCCCATGTGGGTTTCATGGTTAGCTCATATGGATTAACAAACCCTGTGAAAATTGTGCAATTCACCACTATCTAATGTTGCATTGGATGAACACTTAGGCTTCATGGTTATTTAAACTGTGATACATAACCATACAACCCCTATACAGATAGGCTTCATGGTTAGTCTAACCATTTGCCTTTACCATTTTATCTGGATAAAATCCCACAAACATCACCCTTTTCACCACAAAACTCTTCTATCTCAAGGGGATAAACCATCCCTCAAATAGAACCCCTAGAGAAGTGACCGAAGGGGTTTCAAAACCTCTCCACCAAGCTATTTCCTCCCCATAAATTCATACTAACAATGAAAAAGGACAAATACCAACCAAAAAATACATGAATCAAAATTTAAATCAATAACACCTAAACACCTAATTTAAATTTGGAAGACGTGAAACATGGTAGAAAATCCAAGAACCAAAATATATTTTAAAACAAAGGATCAAAATGAAAATTCATGTCTGATAATTATACACACCATTAATGCTTTCCTCCCCTGTAAATTCAAAACAATTTCCAGTTTATTGATAAAAGAATAAGGATTCCATAAACACATGATTCAAACTCTTAATTCATGAAAACATCACCCACCTCTAAATGAAACTCATGCCTCTTTCCAAAAACAAATCAATGAGTTCAAGCCATTTTCTAAGAAACAAATGATGGGAAAAAAACTACAACATCCAAAAAACCATTGGGAAGACTCTAAATATCCAAATCTTTACCCAAACCAAATGTAACAAATAAATTTTGTAACATAAAAACAAAACCATTTTCTACTGGACCACATCAAAAACCAAACTAAACATCCAACACAAGCGGTTAGAACTAACTCAACGCCATTAGAAAACAACTAGAACTGATTTATCACAAGAGAAATCTCAATGATACCCATGGTGGGTCTCAGAAACATTAGGAACCATCAAGATCAAGCCAAAAAAATTACACACCAATCAAAAAACCCCCACGACAAGGGGTAAAATATGTGGATAAATAAGGAACCTTAAACTATCCCCATTTTTGCAATGAATAAAAAATCTAGAATAAGGTTCCTCACACCCCGAGGAATTTTGACTACATGTGAGCTTCACTTTGGGGTAGATGGATGGAGACCTATTTTTTAATGCATATCCTTCCTCGTATTTAGAATATGATAATCCCCAATCAAAATTCATAATTCATAATTTTAAATAATGCTTCCATTGAAACATAAGTTTAGAAGGAAATAAACAACAGTAAATTTTAAAATTTAAAGAAAAAATGTCACCAAAAAACAAAACTAGATACAACCATTACAAAAAAAATCATACATAGGTAGGTACATTAAAATGAGCCTATAAAAGTGCACTGCTCCTGTGAATTGGCCCCATGTTTTTTCCTAGAAACACCCCCAAAAACCCATTGAAAGTGGCCTAGGAAAATACAAGAATGTATGGTCTTTAGAGAATTCAAACATGATTAATTTTTATGAACCGTCTTATTGCACTGATGACACAATAAGATCCCACACCTAGAAGAATCTGATGATATATCTAGAGGCCTTTTAATCCTATGACTGGCACCAATAGTTTCGGGACACTGTCCCACATCCTTACTAGAAATAACCTCACAAATTCTAAGCACTGAATGAGGGAAGACTACATCAAGAACTCCTTCTATCACTGCTTCAACTCGAACTTCTTGCCTCACCACGTTGGAAAAAGTAGATAGATTGGACTTTAACACTTTCGACTAAAAATCGAGATGAATTCCAAACTCAAAATGTTGATCCTTCATAGAATCATTCGTAGTATACTCTAGGAGTTAAGGGATTGGATCCATGATATAACAGAAGTACTACAACACTGATCCATTACATTGATCAAAACATCACATCTCTATCCCCTTTATCACGTTCTCTATCTTAGATAAATACTGACGGATTAATGCATACTTTAAGAATTACAAGGAAAGATCTTCCAGAGGGTTTTTTTTCAGATACTAACATCCACCACTTCAAAGTCAATCCTTCAAGCATGAAGGTAGAAAACTTCACCTTCAATAACTCAGTAAACTCATGGAAACTGAGGTTTCCTTCAATCTTACACATCCAATTTTCCACTTCAATAAGATCCTATTGACTATAATAAATATTTGGATTCAACTTCTAAAACTCAAGAGGGGAATCCTTAGGTTGACCAACCGGAGGTTCCCCTAATGGGGATCCACCCGTAGCTTCACCCCAATTATCCATCGAATCATTATGGGGGTGAACATTAAGAATCATGAAAACCAGGGGCTCAATCATATTCAACTCATAAACAAGAGTTATAAAACTCAAAACACCATATAAGAAACATTCCCAAAACATAGGATAAAAAACCACACAATAGATGAATATCAAAACATAAAATTGTTCCTCTTCAAGAAAATTTCAAAACAAAATAAATATGGTGGATTTTTAGACTCACCAATGTTATTCCTTGGAACCTTACACATTCACATTCCCATGCCACACTATAAACTCATCCACCCACATCATCCTTAATCCACTTTCCACAAATATCCTTGCATGTTAATACCCATGGAAATACCATAGGTCAAAACAAATCATTCCCATTTTCCAAAACACAAAACTCCACCCAATATTTTCACACTATAAATATACTTTACAATTTAAAATTCATAAAACTTTTCAAAATATCAACAAACACTAATAAAAACTCTTTTTCAAACTTTGAACATCAATACATTTCACTCCACTCAAAATTCCATCTCATACTATACAAAACATTTTCAGCAGCCTAACAAACCCATTCCATAAAAAAACAATTTGGTTAAATACCCATTATTTTTCATAAAATATTTTCCAAAACATCCTTCAAAATAAATTTTCAATTTCCAAAGAAAAAAATTAAAAAACTCTTGGTTTTGAATATAAAAATTCAACCTTGTTAAACAATTTTCATTTCACCCAAAAGGGACATTTTACAAAAATCTATTTTTTAAATCATTTCTCAAAGTAGATTCTAAAAAAATCTTTTCAAACTTTCCAAAAATCCAACCATTATCACTAAAAACCCATTTTCACAAATAAAAAACAATAATTTTCAAAATAAATATTCAAAACCAAGGAAAACCCAAAACAAATCAAAAGAGGGAACTAGTGTCAAAGGGTGACTTGACCACATGGTTGGTGGCAATATGACCAAAAATGCCACCATAATAGAGAGTATTCTAGGGATATGTCCCTGTATCCACATGGATTTCCAAGACCTATGATATCACCGATACCACTAGACCACTCCCATTTCATATCCCATGTAACCATTAAAACTCAAGACCCAAAGAAACCAAACAAAACCAGACTTCCCATGGAAACTCAATGTTTGGTTCAGAATGTGTTGGCCGGACACTCCCCCATAATTTTACCCAAAGTTCTAGAAGTCCTAGTCTATCTACCTTGGAATTACAAAGTAATAATGGGTGCTCTAAAAATCATATTCCTATAAAGATATTTCCTGCTCTCATATCATTTTTTCATAAAACAATCGGGGTTAACCCTAAGTTGGTCACGCGATCCAATATTCAATATGAATCAAAGGTCATTATCGATCCCCATGGGATTGAAACAAGTTTCGGGAATCTACAGATAAATAGGATGGAACTATTTCTCCTAATATAAATAAATAAATTTAATAGTTGAAAAACAGAGAAACTCAATAAATATAAATAAAAAAATGAATATCTTTTAAGTGGCTGAAAAATACAACCAAAATCAACTGATCCTGACAACAAAATATCTCCATGTGACCCTGAGGTTCACTCTCTAAGAAAAATACCAACCATCACCCATGGGGATCAAGATCAATAGGAGACATACACCACAAGATAAAAACAAGAAGAAACTATAGGAGTGTGTATTAAAACACAGTAAGCATGCCTGAACAAATCTATTTTAAATGAACTTACTTTAAAATAATAAAAATATAAACTTAATGTTTGAAATACAATATATAAAAGTAATAATTTCAAAAAAAATCCATTTTAAAAATAAAAGTGGTCCATTTTCATTTTTTCCATTTAGAACCACGTTTACTTTCAATAAGAAAACATGATAACTTTAAAAGAGAAAGGTTGCATTTCATTTATAAAGTAGAGGAAGAGTGTAAGACATTTCCAAAACCATTTTTCATAAAAACATGAAAACATTTTATCATTTCTATAACAAATACACACTACTCCATAAGTAAGAAAAACAATCACTCAATAAGGTAAATGGGAAAATATCACACAAGATCATCAAACCATCAATGCATCATAATCATTTTCCATGATAAACTAAGTTCCAATAGATATGGTTGAACCTAGGAGCTTGTGAATAATCTAGAACATACTAATACATGTTTAATCATCCCAAAAAGTATGCCTCACTAGATTAAATAAAAAAATCCCAATACACTTGTACATCCCCCACATGGTAGAGATCCAGGGGAACAATCCCATAACAATAATAACAAAATATATCACCCTACTATTGGCCACTAGCTAGTGCGTATATAACTAGTGCAGTAATCATTGTTACCAAATTAACACATTATAAAAGGATCCCATTTCAATATGTAATAAATAGGATTATCCAAATGATGAAAATTGGGCATCAAATCACATGCACATATATAATAATAACTCAAACAACATGAATCACCCAAGTCACCCTAAGGATAAATCTCTTTCTATAGAATAATTAGATCTTAGAGGAGTCTATATTGAGGATTTCCAATTTTTCTCAAGGTAAATGGGTCATGATTATTACATAGAAATTAAATCCCTATAATTACATATAAATAAGGAAACAAGATTATCTATGGAGGGTTATCATAATAAAAATTTCACCATATTCATAAAATTGTGAAACAGGCCTCAAACTCTTTTCAGGAAGACTATTATTTATCAAAGAACCAAACCATATTTAAAAAATGTGAAAACAAACCATTTTTCATTTCAAATTCATTTTTTAAATCTTATTAAATTACCATCACAATATTTTAAAACTAAAACCATGTTCATCAAAGTGTCAATCAGGCCACATGTTGTTGTCACATGCCAATCTATTTTCAAGATCCAACACTATATATAAATTCATTTGAGAAACCCAAAACCACCATTTATATGTAATAAGTATATTTTATAATCCTTTCCTTGCTTTAAATGTCCTAAAATTTCCAAAAATCCAATCAATCATTTTATCAAACACTTTATGTGAAATAATTAATAAAACAGTGACATTTATCACAAATCAAGGGACAAACCGCCACTTTTCACTCCAATTAAATTATCCCAATATCAAAAAATAATATCTAACATGTATGGAAGGTTATAAAATAAGGAAAAAAATAAATTTAAAATTATAAAGGCAAGTGAAAAAGAAACCTGTGTCAAATCGCATGCGCATCAATAGCACCAGCCCAAAACAACTCCATGAAGCTTCTGAGAGGAAAGAACATCCACAAGTAACCCTAATAATAAAAAAATACCTAAATTTTAACCTATATAGAAATCCATATTATCCAAAAATTTCCACAAGGTTTATATAAGAAAGGTAAAATGGAATAAAACCTATGGAGAAAGAGAGAGGAGCCCTAACCTTTCAATCCAGGTGAAGAATCACCAAGAAACCACCTTGATTCCCACATAGAGGGGCTTGGAGGAGCCAAAAACCACCATGGTAGGAATCCTAGTCGTATAATTAGAATGGGGGATACTGATGTAAAAACCTCCAATTAAAAATAATTATAAAATCCCAAAAATACAATTTCTCGAGTGGGTTTCATAGTTAGCTCGCACGGTTTAACAAACCATGCACAAACCATGAAATTTTCCATTGCCTAATATTTCAAGGTCTTCACACATAGGATGGATAGTTAGTTAAACCATGATACCAAATAATGTTACCCCTACACACATATGGTTCTTGGTTAAACTAACCATGTTCCTTAACCATGAGACCTAGAGAAAATCCCTAAAGCATCACCCTTTTCAACCTAAAACACATATAACTCGATGGGATAAACCATCCATCAAACATTCCCCATAGATATGTTACACTAGGGGTTTCAAAAACTCTACACCAAGACATTTCCTCCCCATTATTTCACAATAATAAGTAACAAATCCAAATACCACTCAAAACATCCATAACTCAAAATTTCAATCAACAACACCTGAAAACCAAATTTAAATCAAGAACACCCAAACATGAGAGAAATACCATGAACCAAAAGATAGTTCAAAAAAAGGATATAAATTAAAATATGGGTGTGGCATAATATACCCCAAGGAACTAATCAAATCCAACAGGATATGATCAAATAGTTTTATATAGATAACATCGATGCTCATTTTAAATGAATATCTTAATCCATATGTGATGTATTGGATTCCATCTCATGGAAAATGTTTCTTTCAACCTATTTTTTCATTATGTAAAAAAAATAATTAATGAACCACACATTATATTAATCAAAAAACTACTTGTTTCAAAAAAGATATTAAATTATATTGGAGGATGATGTTTTACCTTCGTGCATCAGATATTTTCTAAAACTAGCATGGATTTTGACCACAGGTTCAATTTCACCACTATGGAATGTTGGTTTCTCTTTTATTACATAACAATAAATATAAAACTTACACTAAAATCCCATATATATTTTATAAAAAATCAGATCTCTATGTGAATCATTCCAAAATAATATTGATATGGTCTTTTATTAAAGACTCTTCATTTTGAATGAAGACTTTTCCCAAAAATTGTATCCATATCCAAGGGCCTAACTATGTGGCCTTGTGTGACTTAGAAACATTTAAAACAATTATAAAATATCTATTTCATATATATATATGTAAAGGTAACCCCTAAAAAATATTTATTACTATTAAATATATTAATGGGTCTGGTGTTATTTCCATAAAACAAACTCATGTATCAATAAGAACATGTACACCACAAGATGTATCATATAAATTATATGCACACCTATGTATTCTATTTTTCTAGGAAATTGAGAGAGAATTATACATGGAACATTTAAATCATTTAAACACCCCTCATAATTTCTTTATTATCATAACAATTATGACCAAATTGAAGAATACATCACATGACACTCATATATCTGATGATCACATCACATGTAAATTTTGTATGCACTCAATCACATCATATGTGAACAAAATAAGCAGGATCATGAATTTATTCAATATAATCAAATAAAGGGTATAATTTTTTTCTTATTATATAGTAAGAAAAATCCCATTTTGGTTTTTCTCTAATTGATTACTTGTTCAGTAACATACCCAACCACCCACTAACTAGCTATGTTCATATATTGATGTGTGTAGGGAGGGTATTGAAGTATGGTGGTTCCAGTTCTAATTTTCTTACCAACATCATGAAATAATAATTTATGATGATAATACACCTCAATGTGTATAGATGATTGTATTACATTCACTGTGATAAACAATAGTAAATCGATCAATGTTATAAGTCTCTATATGTTACCGCATAAATCTAGCCTTTATACATCACATACAACAATTGTTATTGAGTAAAAAAAAATTCATGATAATATTTAAATTTCAACACAATGTATAATACTCCATGATAAACATAAATTATTAATAAATCAATGTTTTTCATTGAGGGGGTAATTTTTTATGACCATTAATGTATAATAATTTTTTGACACTCGAATAAATGATAATTTGAGAAGGAATTTATTATAATAATATATTATATTGAAAACACTATTTATCAAAAAGTGGTTATATCCTATATATGATTTTTACTTAATAGGGAACACATAATGAAAAGTTTTAGTGGTAGGAACATTGAACTGGGAGACATTCGAGACTAAAAAACAAGAAGTAATCCTGATATAAAGGTTAATCTAGATCTACAAAGAGTAAAGGAGGAAAAAAGAAATAATTTTACCCAAGATGAATGCATATATGGTTTAATTAATAAATATATAGTGATATTAATAATTAAAATAGTAAATTATGATGAGTTAATGTTCATAAGTTATGAACCAACCACTAACTAGAAATCCATTGTGAATTCTGATTTTCAGAAGTGATTAAATGTCATAGAATCTTAGATGTACTCCATATACACTAACCATGATGGGATCATTGTGGATACACCACATGGTGTAATGAAAATTGGTTTTAATTTAGTTTTCCATAATCAAATTGAAATGTATGGTTGAGAATGTGGTTATAATGCATTCCTAATGGAAAAGTGTTATAAACATGTTCATGGTATTGACTATGAAGATATCTTTCGCCCATTTGGATGATAAATTTTATTCAGATGTCAGTAAATGTAGCATATCATTATGGTTATGAAATATATGAAATGGATTTCAACAGTATATTCATTAATGGTAATTTAGCCGATGAAATGTATATTATATACAATAGGGTTTTGATCATCAAAATGAAACTACTATTAAAAAATTCTATAACACCCATGGAGAATCCTTGCGTGTTATATAAAGTCACATTCATTTTATGGATGTGGGTTTGGATTCCTGGTTTAATATCTCTGATTCCCAACACTCACTTGTTATTTATCCATAGCACATCAAGGATCTAGCACATCATGGGTGGAAGAGTGCCCCTCTCATATGATAAGTGTTTGGGCAAGGTTTGTGGATATATGCATAGGTGAAAGTATTTCATAAGCCACATAGGTGGTATTTATTAAATTATTTACGAAAAAGATCAACATTTTTTATGTAGCTTAATTGGTGAATTGAATGATTTTATTGTAGTTTCTTAAATTTTAGTTTTTATAATTTTTCACATTTCTTCTTTGGTTATCCATGTTTTTAATAGTTACATTTTCTTGTATTATAATGAAAATAAATGGTATTACTTAAGGTTCTTAACCATTTACCCTTCTATTGAGTATCTATGTGAATCTAATAGGTTGTTAAATATGCATAAAGTACTTTTTTTAGGTTAAAGGGAAGTTAGCCATATGAAGAATAGGGATTCTATGAAAGTTAAAGTAGAAATAAATTTATAAGTTTTTTTTAAAATATATTAAATGGTTTTAGGTTTTATAAAATTATAATAAAAAATATTAAAACGTGTTTTGGGGTATTTTAATTAATGGATAATTTTTAAATTAATTAATTAATTATAAACGGTTTATAATTAACTAAATAAATTTTGATGAAACATTTTTTCCAAAATATAAATGGTTAATAATAAAATATATTTCCCCAATATTATGTGGCATTCCTTGTGATCAATAAATAAAAGGGTTCATTTATAAATCATAATATGTAATTTATATTGAGTTTATAAATTATAAAAAAATTTATATTTAAAATATATACAATTCAAAAAAATATAAATTTAATTTTCAAATTTCTATAAATCATGAAATATCTTCTAAATAACATATAATATATAATACGAAGGACTTTAGTTTAAAATAAATATAAAATGTTGATATTATTACTAATTTAAAAAATGTTCTTAATTAGATTAATTTTATAAATAGTTCATAAACATCTAATTTTTATGAAAATAAATATAATGTTTATTTATTTGATACATTCCTTTGATAATAATTTTTAGTAAATTGATCATTAAAGTTAAATATTTTGTATGTTATAGTTTATGTGTAAAACATCTTCTAGGATAGAGACATACATTTAATTCTAGTTTTAGTATCATAAAATGTTGTTTTTAATTTCCTTGACCTTGGTGTGCTCTTATAGATATAAACATGATATTTTTTGTTGAATATATTTAGTGAAAAGTAGGTGTTAGTGAAATCCTGAATTAAATTCAAATATGAGTAAAGTGTCCCCTAATAGAGGGACTTGGGCTTGGGCCATCTACTGGCCAGGAGTAGTATTCAATGTTAGAAAAGTGAAAGGGGTTGGCTATCTATCACTATAGGCTTACTCTTGTAATTTTTTAAATATTTTATAAATATATTCCTTTACAAGGAGTTTTAATATAGCCTATACATACAATGAATTTTTATACGTATGACTATACTTGTATTATATTTTTTGGGTGAGTAATACAAATATCTGGGTTTTTTAAATGGTTATACAATGATTTGGTGTGAAAAAAATAACGAGATGGTGTGAATAGAGATTCTAAAACCAAATCATTATAATAATGCATTCAAAATAATGAATAAAACATGACAGGATAATTATTATATAATATTTACTATTTATATATTTAATATTCATATAATGAATAATAATTAGTGATACTTCAAACCCCATAAAATAATATTTGTGATATTCCTTACAAAGTGAAACTATTCAAGACCTCAATCATTCAATTAGGTTGGATATTTTATATAATATTTCCATGGTATTATCTATTTAATGTTTTGAAATTAATACATTACATTTCATCATATTTGGGTAAGTTCTACCAAATAATTTTGCCTCTAGATTGTGTTTTGTTAGTCTTTTTTTAAATTTTCTTTATGTAACAAATTTATTGGATATAATTATGAAGGATACCATAATAATAGTGTTTAGTGACCCATGTAATCAATTTTTCAACTAGTAATCTACTCAACTATCCATGAATAATAAAAAATATAGGTCAGATATATCTCAACCTATATAATTAAGTGGTGATGAAAACAACAAAGATAAATCAACACTTAATGAAATATGGATATTGGATCACTAAAACGATATGATATTTGGGGATATCCTTTGTAATTATAGAAATTTTATTTAACATCCTTAATGAAAAATTTAATATATAATACTTACTCACTAGTATGTCCATGATAAATATTATGTCATACTTAATCAAAATCATATTGTTATTACTAATAGTTATGACCTATAAAATAGTTAAATATTTTTATATCGGATTGAAATTTTTTCTTTAGTATAAACATTAAGAGTACCCAAATATGAATTTTATTGACATAAATTCCACCAACTATGAATCATTGGTATTAGATATAATGTATTCCTCGCATATTTGTGATGAAAATCAAAGATTCAATGATGGGATATAATTGATTATGTGTTAAGTAGATATACTTGTTGGTAGTAGAGGATCGGTTTCATCAATATAGGTCAACACTTATAATCTAGATTTACTATGTGGATTAATCAATGATTTTAAAAACTATTAATTGGTTACCTCTATAAATATGATTTTTATTTGAGTTTTTTTATAATATGGGATTTACACTCATTATTAATAAAAAACTTTATTCTACATATAAGGATTAATTTTATTTTTCTTTTAGGAGTATAATTAATGGTTTATATATTTTATATATGAATATAAAAATTTATAAAAAAAAATTATAAGAAGTTAATGGTAGACTCAAATCCCACCTACCTTTAGTTTTGTCTTTATTGACATATAAACAAGAAAAATATTCATAGTATCTATAAAAATGAATTGTTGGATGAATTTTATTATAAATAATTTTTTATAAGTGAATCTTGTTTATTGGAAAAATTGAAAAATTCACAATTTGGGAGAAAATATGATAGGGTTGGTTATCTATTAGATGTCATATGTAGTGATATATGTCGGCCAATGTGTACACAAACAAATTGTGATTTTAGTTACTTAGTTACTTTCACTAAGGACCAAATTTGGTATTATTATTTGTTTTTAATGAATCCCAAGAATGAATACTTTGTAAACTTCATATATTTTCAAAATAAATTACATAATCAACTTGAAAATAGTATTATGATTCATTTATTGGATCAGGGGGGTGAATACTTGGGCCAAGAATTAATTGATCATTTGAGAGATTGAAGAATTGATTCACAACTCAATCCAAAAATTATAGTATGATCTTGTTCCCACGTTGGTAGGAACTTGTTGAACCTGTAAGATGAGAAATATCAAAAAGAAAACATGCACATACATAGAGAAGACATAGCCCTTTATACTTGGTTCACCACTAAGGGCTATGTCCAAGGAGCATACGCCGACAAGTTTTCGGTCGTACCAAAAACCGCTAAGCTTCACTAGCTGGAGATTACAATTGTTTGGGCACAGTCACTCTATCCCAGGCTAACTGCCTTTACAAAGGTTCTGAGATAGCTCACTGCTTCCCTCGGGTCACTCCCGTTGACTCCCCCTGGCTCACTACCGTTGGTGAAGTCACACTCAGTTTATAGACGTGAAGGTCTCTTCAATTGATAGTCATGAAGTTCATTGTCTCCTGTTCAGCATGAGACTTTGCTTGCATCAGAGTCCAAATTTTAATTCTCTGTTAAGATCCAAATTCCAGCCACTGATGAATACCCCATTTTCCCTTGTCCACAGGGCAAACAACCTTTGGAAAGGGCCATCGCAAAGTACCCTACTTTGCGAGGCTCCCAATATTGCAAAGCTCAAACAAGCCTTCGCGGAGCCCCTGCCATTTCGCGAAGCTCAATCGCGAAGCTCAATCTCGAAGCACTCTCGCGATGCTCCAGCCTTCGCAATGCTTGGCTATCGCGAAGCTCCTGCCTCTTCGCGATGCTCCCTGAGCCAGCGAGGGTCGCCCGTCTTTCGCAGAGCTAGAATAGCCGCCGCGAAGCTCCTCTTTCGCGAAGCACGCTGCCATTGCGAGAGAACTTTGCGAACCGAGAGAAAAGGACTTTCTCTGAAATTATCTCTACTTCTCTTGAGGGGGTCGGCCTCTATTTATAAGCGATTCCACCGACCCACGACCCATCCACGCGAAGTCAGCGCCATGTCAGCTCAAATCGTGAAGCTCCGAATTTCCCGCCGGAATTCTGTCCAAATCGTGAAGCACTACGGCAATTTTCCATTCGCGGAGCTTGATGTAATCGCGAATAATCACCGTCAACATTCCTTCGTGCCTTCGCCACGAAGCTCCCTCGAAAATCCCTTCATCTCCGTGAAGCTCTCCAGCCTCTGCCGTTCGCGAAGCTTGACGTAATCGCAAAGACTCACCGCCTACATTCTTCTGGTCTTCACGAAATCCAATCCATGCATCCCATCTTTGCGAAATTCATACCTTTTCCATATTAAATCATGATATTCATGGAAATACTATTTTTGCGATGCTCACCGAATTCCAAATTTTGGACCCAAAAATTTGGAAAACACTGGGAAATGGCGCCACCTTCAAAACTGTTGTCTGCTTGAACGGTATGATCTCTTTGATGGTACACGATCCGAACTTCCATTGATGATTGAAAACAAACAAAAACCACACTCCAAATCATGCATAGAAGACCATGGTTCCAACAATCTCCCCCTTTGGGTTTGTTGGCAATCAGAAGAAAAATTCAATAGATCTCCATCAATGTGAAAACCAAAAAAACAGTAATCAACCCAGCCAACATTCTAAGTCTACGTGAGCAATGCTCGGTGTAGAAAACAAGAGAGGAGGCTTGAATTGGGTTCCACTGTTTTCCTTCTCATTCTTCTCATCACAGAAGTTTGCCTGAATTTATTCCTTCTCCTTTCTCCCCCATTGACAATAAATCCAAAGACCAGTAAATTTTTCACGTTCAGCTCAAACCATACTCCCCCTGGATAGTATCTCCCCCATAAACCTACATCATATCCATAAACAGATTAAAACATTTATAAAAAATGGGGATAGGGGTACTTCCATAACCTCCTTATGCACTGGGAGGTGGTCGAACACTGAGGTTCAACCGATGCTTCTCAAACACAGCCACTGACAGTGGCTTTGTCCGGATATCAGCCACTTGCTCATCTGTTCCCACATGATCCAATCTAATCACGCTTTGCTCAACTTTCTCTTTGATAAAGTGATACCTGATTTCAATGTGTTTTGTACGAGAATACTGAACATGATTCTTCGTAAGATCAATTGCGCTCTTATTGTCACAGTAAATCACCATTGGTTGTGTCACCTCATCGCCAATGTCAGTTAATTGTTTCTTCATCCATAGCAGTTGAGTGCATGCCTTTGTGGCAGAGATATACTTGGCTTCAGCAGTACTAAGAGAAGTACTTTCTTGTTTCTTGCTCAACCAGCCAACACATTTCTGCCCAATATAGAAAGCTCCACCACTAGTGGACTTTCTGTCTACTACATCACCAGCCCAGTCAGCATCAGAAAATGCTGATAATTCACTATCCCTGCCTGCAGCAAAAAATAACCCGAAGTTATGTGTACCTTGAATGTACCTCATGATTCTTTTTACTGCTGCCATATGTTCCTCCTTTGGATTACTCTGAAAGTGGGCCGCAAGGCATGTTGCAAAGACAATATCTGGCCTTGTCACTGTCAGGAACAGTAGGCTTCCAATGATCCTCCTGTACATGGTGGGATCAACAGAGTTCCCATCCTCATGCTTTCCAAGTTTAGTTCCAACTGCAATCGGAGTTGAAATTGGTTTGGAGTCTTGCATATGGAACTTCTTCAGCAGATCTCTTGCATATTTTTCTTGAGAAAGGAAAGTGTATTCCTTCTTTTGAATCACTTGCAGCCCCAAGAAATATGTGAGCTCCCCAATCATAGACATTTCAAATTCTGATTTCATGTGGTTGGAAAGTTCATCCACTGATTTCTGCCTGCTGCCACCAAATATGATATCATCAACGTAGACAAGAACAATGAATTGATCTTTTGGAGAATTATTCACATAGAGATTGTGATCAACTCCTCCTCTTTTGAATTCCAACTTCTTGATATATGAGTCCAGCCTTGAGTACCATGCCCGTGGTGCCTGCTTCAAACCATATAGAGGTTTCTTCAGTTTGCAGACCTTTGTTTCATCAGTACCCAAAACAAATCCCAAGGGTTGTTCAATGTAGACTTATTCTTCGAGTACACCATTCAAGAATGCTGTCTTGACATCCATTTGATATACTTTATATCTTCTTTGGAGTGCCATGGAAAGGAAAAGCCTGATTGACTCCATTCTAGCCACTGGATCAAAGTTTTCTTCAACATCAATGCCTTTAATCTGGGAGTATCCTTTACATACTAGTCGTGCCTTGTTTCTGATGACACTTCCATGCTCATCAAACTTATTTTTGAAGATCCATTTGGTATCAATCACATTGTGACCTTTAGGTCTCTGGACAAGATCCCATGTCTAATTCTTGTCAATCTGATCTAATTCATCATTCATAGCTTTCAACCAAGATTTATCTTTTGCAGCTTCTTCGAATGAGGATGGCTCTACAACTGATAGAAATGAAGATTGCATGGTATTCCTCATCCTTCTTGTTTGAGTGGGTGCACTCCTATCCCTAATTATGTTGGATGGATCAATCTCAGCTCTTCGATTTCTCCTGCAAGGTTCAGTAGTGTTCTCTTCAGCCATAGTTTCTTCTTCAGATTCTACTTCTGAGTCAAAATCTTGATGTGACTGTTGAGTGTTTTGAACAGCTTCCTCTATTTCTGCATTTGTATTTTCTTCACGTTCACATTCTTCCTGACTTTCTATCACATCAGCATATGACATCCTTTAAGCATTTGTGGTTTTCTCTTCAATTATCTTAACATCACTACTTTCCACAATCCTTCCCAAATACTTGTTGAAACATTTGTAGGCTTTGCTGTTCATTGAGTAACTGGGGAAAATTCCTTCATCTGCATTGTCGCCATATTTCCCTTGATTTCCTTCTTTGTTCCTGATGAATCATTTACTTCCAAAGAAACGAAAGTATTTTAGATAAGGCTTCCATCCATGCCCCAATTCATATGGTGTCTTCGTCTCACCCATATAAAGTCTTATTTGATTCTGAATGTACATTGCAGCTTGAACAGCCTCTTTCCAGTAATGTCGTGGAATACGACTCTCAATCAGCATGGTTTGTGCCATGTTGTTCACCTGTCGATTCCTACATTCAACAACTCCATTTTGTTGTGGAGTTCTCACAGTAGCTACCTCATGATGTATCCCATGATTTTCGAGATAATTCTCAAATTCAATTGTTGTGTATTCTCCTCCATTGTCAGATCGCAACACTTTGATTGTTCGTCCAGTATCATTCTCGGCGATTCTCCGATATGTTTTCATGCAGTCAAGGACGTGCCGTTTCCTGTGAATGACCATCACACATGCCATTCTACTGTAATCATCTATGAAAAGTACAAAGTACCTTTCTCCATGAGTTCCGGCAACATTTATTGGCCCACAATCATCTGTATGAATCAGATCAAGAAGGTGTGATGCTCTTTTCTTCTTTGGCCGATATGAACTGTAGACCAGCTTCCCACGAATACAAGCATCACAAGTTTTTTCACGCTCACGCTTTAGTTTGGGAATGTCCATGACAATTCTCAATTTTGATATTTTCTCCATGTCTTGTTGATTGATGTGTCCCAGTCTCTGATGCCACAAATTGTTTTCTTCTTCAACAGTTATGTAACATACATTTTCTTCACTATCAACCTGATACAAGTTTCCTTCTGTTCTGCATCCCTTCATAAGTGAATTTCCAGACTTTCCCTTGATAGTGTATCCTTTCTGATTAAACGTGACTATAAGTCCTGAGTCACAGAGTTGACTCACGCTGAGGAGATTATGACATAGGCCATCTACGTAAAGGACTTCAGTCTTCTTTAGTTCTCCGTTAGCTAATTCGGTACTTCCACTCCCTTTGATTTTCAGATCCCCGTCATAACCAAATCTTACTGTACCATCGACATTCCTTATGATATTCATTAGTAGGATGGCATTACCTGTCATATGGGATGAACAACCGCTATCCAGAATCCAGGTACTGTTGTTCTTTGTATCTTTGAGGGCCACCTCTGCAAGTTTGGATTTCTCAATCTTCTTCCTTTCCTTCCATGAGACATTAGATCGAGTATAAAGAACTGATGGTCTTTAAATTATCTCTTCCGCATACCCAGGTTCTTCATAGTCAAAGTCTTCTCTGAGAGGTGAAAACCAGTTTGAAAGAGCAACACTGTCTTGCTGACGAGACTTGACTTGTCTTGAACTTCGGTATGAGGTGTCAATTTCCCTTATCTGCCTGCAATTAGCGGCCTTATGACCAAATTTAGAACAACAAAAACAATATCCATATAAATTATTTCTTCTATAAGAATTAGGATATGAAATTGTTCTCCTTTGTTGGGCTTCTATATCTTCTCCATTTAGATAGCTTCTTGCCTCTTCACAATATGACATGGTATGGCCCAGATAGCCACAGAACTGATACTTCATGAGAGGAAATGTCTTCTCACTTGAATTTCTCCTCAAACCTTCTTCCTTGGGAGAATAGTAAGACTGTCTGTCATTTCTGAATGTTTGAGGATAATTTGTAGGTCCCCATTTAGTTTGGATTGAGGGTTCCTTTTTCGTCAATCTAGGAAACGTTTCAACATGTTCAACTTTCATCTTATCTTTCTTTTGGATCTTTTCACTTCCAGCAGTTGATGTCTCAGCCTCACAGCCAATTCCAATCTTTCCCATGCAAGCGGGTCTTTGATCACTCAAGATTTTTCTAACCCCATATGAGCCACACTTGGCTCTTGCTAGTAATTCTGCATCTGAGAATCTTCCAAACTGTATTTTCTTCCTCGATTCTTTTGGAACTGATTTAGTCTCTATTTTACTCCTTAGAGTAACTACTTCCTCCTCAAGACCATCAGCAGTCTTGGATTTTTCATCCAGTCTGGAGGTGAGGTCATTGATGATCTTTTCCTGTTCTTCAATTCTCAGCTTCAGATCTACTACATCATCATTACATTCAATTATTTTAGACTGTACCTTCACAAATTCTTCTAGTCGTTCAATTTCAGCTTCAAGTTGATCAACGTATTCACTTGATTCTTCCATAATTGATTTCCACTTATTGCAGCTCTTACATTTAATCTTCAGCTTACTAACTGCATCCTTAAGTTGCATCTTAGGATCTACACAAGTTCTCAGTTGTTTTTCTACTTCAGTATCTTCTGGCTTTTCAATAGTGTCCATCATAGAAGCATGGTTCCCAGTTTTGAATTCTAGTTCTTCTTCATCACAGAATTCATTATCATCTTCTTCCTCTTCACAGACAAAACTCTTCCTTTGCATTTTCTTACCATATTTGAATTATCCCTTTTTGAAGAACCTTCTCGGAGGCTTCTTGAAGTTTTCATCCTCACTATCTTCATCATTGATCATTTTTAAACACTGAGAGGCAATGTGCCCAACTTTTACACAACGTAAACACGTGAGAGGTAACTTCCCTTTGAATTTCCCTTTCCCCTTCTGGAACTTCTTTGCAATGAGAGAAAGAATTTCTTTTTCTTCACCATCTTCACTGCTACTATCCTTTGAGATTTTCAGTTTATCCATGGCCTTGAATGCCATTTCCTTGCTCACCCGAGTCGTAGCATCTTCATTTTTGACTCTCATTTCATATGCTACCAAACTGCTCAGTAGATCATCAAGAGAAAGTTTGGAAAGATCTCTTTCCTCAAGGGCTGACACCTTCGCATTATAAAGAGGTGGAAGTATTCTCAATATTTTCTTTACAATATCAATGTCTTTGATTTCTTCACCTAGACCCCGAATAGCTCCAACCACTTCAGTAATTCGATTGAAGAAAGGGTCTGCATTCTCGTCTGGATGCATCTTCAGATCATCAAACCGATTGTGCAGCACTTGTAGTTTCGCCTCCTTCACTTTGCTATCACCTTCTTAAATATTCTCAAGTTTATCCCACTTGGATTTTTCTGAGGTTCAATTCATCACCTTTAGGTAGATCTGATCAGAAAGGGCTGCAGTGAGTGCATTCTGTGCTTTAGCATCTACATCAAGAAGTTTCCTGTCTATTTCAGTCATAGCAAGGCCTGTTGGATCAGTGACTTGTATTCCTTGCACAGTATAGAAGAGAACTTCCATTCCAAGAGATCTCAGATAAGATCTCATTCTGTTCTTCCAGATCTGGAAATTGCTTCCATCGAAGGGAGGGACTCCCCTGACATTGACCGTGTTTTCCATGGCAAAAAAAGGTCATATTCAACACCAGCAACCTCCCTCTGATACCACTTGAAGGACCCTGGGACACCCTGAGAGGGGAGGGGTGAATCAGGGTGACAACGTTTTCTTCTTAAAGTTGTGGATCTTGTTCCCACGTTGGTAGGAACTTGTTAAACCTGTAAGATGAGAAAGATCAAAAAGAAAACATGCACATACACAGAGAAGACATATCCCTTTTTACTTGGTTCACCACTAAGGGCTACGTCCAAAGAGCATACACCGACAAGTTGTCGGTCGTACCAAAAACCACTAAGCTTCACTAGCTGGATATTACAATTGTTTGGGCATAGTCACTCTGTCCCAGGCTCACTGCCTTTACAAAGGTTATGAGATAGCTCACTGCTTCCCTCGGGTCACTCCCGTTGACTCCCCCGGGCTCACTACCGTTGGTGAAGTCACACTCAGTTTATAGACGTGAAGGTCTCTTCAATTGATAGTCATGAAGTTCATTGTCTCCTGTTCAGCATGAGACTTTTCTTGCATCAGAGTCCAAATTTTAATGCTCTGTTAAGATCCAAATTCCAACCAATGATGAATACCCCCTTTTCCCTTATCCACAGGGCAAACAACCTTTGGAAAGGGCCTTTGCAAAGTACCCTACTTCGCGAGGCTCCCAATATTGCAAAGATCAAACAATCCTTCGCGGAGCCCCTGCCATTTCGCGAAGCTCAATCGCGAAGCTCAATCACGAAGCACTCTCACGATGCTCCAGCCTTCGCAATGCTTGGATATTGCGAAGATCCTGCCTCTTTGCGATGCTCCCTGAGCCAACGCGGGGCACCCGTCTTTCACGGAGCTAGAATAGCCGCCGCGAAGCTCCTCTTTCGCGAAGCACGCTGCCTTTGCGAGAGACCTTTGCGAATCGAGAGCAAAGGACTTTCTCTGAAATTCTCTCTACTTATCTTGAGGGGGTCGGCCTCTATTTATAGGCGATTCCACCGACCCATGACCCTTCCGCGCGAAGTCAGCGCCACGTTAACTCAAATCGCGAAGCTCCGAATTTTCCGCCGGAATTCTGTCCAAATCGCGAAGCACTACGGCAATTTTCCGTTTGCGGAGATTGATGTAATCGCGAAGAATTGCCGTCAACATTCCTTCGTGCCTTCGTCGTGAAGCTCCCTCGCAAATCCCTTCATCGCCGCGAAGCTCTCCAGCCTCTGCCATTCGCGAAGCTTGACGTAATCGCAAAGACTCACCGCCTACATTCTTCTGTTCTTCGCGAAATCCAATCCATGCATCCCATCTTCGCGAAATTCATGCCTTTTCCATATTAAATCATGATCTTCATGGAAATCCTATTTTCGCGATGCTCACAAATTCCAAATTTTGGACCCAAAAATTTGTCAAACACTTGGAAACGGAGCCACCTTCAAAACTGTTGTCTGCTTGAACGGTATGATCTCTTTGCTGGTACACGATCCGAACTTCCATTGATGATTGACAACAAACAAAAAACACACTCCAAATCATGCATAGAAGACCATTGTTCCAACAATCTCCCCCTTTGGGTTTGTTGGCAATCAGAAGAAAAATTCAATAGATCTCCATCAATGTGAAAACCAAAAAAAATAGTAATCAACCCAGCCAACATTCTAAGTCTACCTGAGCAATGCTCGGTGTAGAAAACAAGAGAGGAGGCTTGAATTGGGTTCCACTGTTTTCCTTCTCATTCTTCTCATCACAGAAGTTTGCCTAAATGTATTCCTTCTCCTTTCTCCCCCATTGACAATAAATCCAAAGACCAGTAAATTTTTCACGTTCAGATCAAACCATACTCCCCATGGATAGTATCTCCCCCATAAACCTGCATCATATCCATAAACAGATTAAAACATTTATAACAAATGGGGAGAGGGGTACTTCCATAACCTCCTTATGCACTGGGAGGTGGTCGAACACCGAGGTTCAACCAATGCTTCTCAAACACAGCCGCTGACAGTGGCTTTGTCAGGATATCAGCCACTTGCTCATCTGTTCCCACATGATCCAATCTAATCACGCTTTGCTCAACTTTCTCTTTGATAAAGTGATACCTGATTTCAATGTGTTTTGTACGAGAATACTGAACATGATTCTTCGTAAGATCAATTGCGCTCTTATTGTCACAGTAAATCACCATTGGTTGTGTCACCTCATCGCCAATGTCAGTTAATTGTTGCTTCATCCATAGCAGTTGAGTGCATGCCTTTGTGGCAGAGATATACTCGGATTCAGCAGTACTAAGAGAAGTACTTTCTTGTTTCTTACTCAACCAGCCAACACATTTCTGCCCAATATAGAAAGCTCCACCACTAGTGGACTTTCTGTCTACTACATCACCAGCCCAGTCAGCATCAGAAAACGCTGATAATTCACTGTCCCTGCCTGCAGCAAAAAATAACCCGAAGTTATGTGTACCTTGAATGTACCTCATGATTCTTTTTACTGCTTCCATATGTTCCTCCTTTGGATTAATCTTAAAGTGGGATACAAGGCATGTTGCAAAGACAATATCTGGCCTTGTCGCTGTCAGGAACAATAGGCTTCCAATGATCCTCCTGTACATGGTGGGATCAACAGAGTTCCCATCCTCAGGCTTTCCAAGTTTAGTTCCAACTGCAATCGGAGTTGACATTGGTTTGGAGTCTTGCATATTGAACTTCTTCAGCAGCTCTCTTGCATATTTTTCTTGAGAAATGAAAGTGTATTCCTTCTTTTGAATCACTTGCAGCCCCAAGAAATATGTGAGCTCCCCAATCATAGACATTTCAAATTCTGATTTCATGTGGTTGGCAAATTCATCCAATGATTTCTTCCTGCTACCACCAAATATGATATCATCAACGTAGACAAGAACAATGAATTGATCTTTTGGAGAATTATTCACATAGAGATTTTGATCAACTCCTCCTCTTTTGAATTCCAACTTCTTGAGATATGAGTCCAGCCTTGAGTACCATGCTCTTGGTGCCTGCTTCAAACCATATAGAGGTTTCTTCAGTTTGTAGACCTTTGTTTCATCAGTACCCAAAACAAAGCCCACTGGTTGTTCAATGTAGACTTCTTCTTCGAGTACACCATTCAAGAATGTTGTCTTGACATCCATTTGATATACTTTATATCCTCTTTGGAGTGCCATGGCAAGGAAAAGCCTGATTGACTTCAGTCTAGCCACTGGAGCAAAGGTTTCTTCAACATCAATGCCTTCAATCTGTGAGTATCCTTTACATACTAGTTGTGCCTTGTTTCTGATGACACTTCCATGCTCATCAAACTTATTTTTGAAGATCCATTTGGTACCAATCACATTGTGACCTTTAGGTCTCTGGACAAGATCCCATGTCTGATTCTTGTCAATCTGATCTAATTCATCATTCATAGCTTTCAACCAAGATTTATCTTTTGCAGCTTCTTCGAATGTGGATGGCTCTACAACTGATAGAAATGCAGATTGCATGGTATTCCTCATCCTTCTTGTTTGAGTGGGTGCACTCCTGTCCCTAATTATGTTGGATGGATCAATCTCAGCTCTTCGATTTCTCCTGTGAGGTTCAGTAGTATTCTCTTCAGCCATAGTTTCTTCTTCAGATTCTACTTCTGAGTCAACATCTTGATGTGACTGCTGAGTGTTTTGAACAGCTTCCTCTATTTCTGCATTTCTATTTTCTTCACGTTCACATTCTTCATGACTTTCTATCACATCATCATATGACATTCTTGAAGCATTTGTGGTTTTCTCTTCAATTATATTAACATCACTACTTTCCACAATCCTTCCCAAATGCTTGTTGAAACATTTGTAGGCTTTTCTGTTCATTGAGTAACTGAGGAAAATTCCTTCAACTGCATTGTCGCCATATTTCCCTTGATTTCCTTCTTTGTTCCTGATGAAGCATTTACTTCCAAAGACACGAAAGTATTTTAGATAAGGCTTCTGTCCATGCCCCAATTCATATGGTGTCTTCGTCTCACCCATATAAAGTCTTGTTCGATTCTGAATGTACACTGCAGCTTGAACAGCCTCTTTCCAGTAATGTCGTGGAATACGACTCTCAATCAGCATGGTTTGTGCCATGTTGTTCACCTGTCGATTCCTATGTTCAACAACTCCATTTTGTTTTGGAGTTCTCACAGTAGCTACCTCATGCTGTATCCCATGCTTTTCAAGATAATTCTCAAATTCAATGGATGTGTATTCTCCTCCATTGTCAGATCGCAACACTTTGATTGTTCGTCCAGTATCATTCTCGGTGATTCTCAGATATGTTTTCATGCATTCAAGGACTTGTCGTTTCCTGTGAATGACCATCACACATGCCATTCTACTGTAATCATCTATGAAAAGTACAAAGTACCTTTCTCTATGAGTTCCGGCAACATTTATTGGACCACAATCATCTGTATGAATCAGATCAAGAAGGTGTGATGCTCTTTTCTTCTTTGGCCGATATGAACTGTAGACCAGCTTCCCACGAATACAAGCATCACAAGTTTGTTCACGCTCACGCTTCAGTTTGGGAATGTCCATGACAATTCTCAATTTTGATATTTTCTCCATGTCTTGTTGATTGATGTGTCCCAGTCTCCGATGCCACAAATTGTTTTCTTCTTCAACAGTTATGTAACATACATTTTTTTCACTATCAACCTGATACAAGTTGCCTTCTGTTCTGCATCCCTTCATAAGTGAATTGCCAGACTTTCCCTTGATAGTGCAGCCTTTCTGATTAAACGTGACTATAAGTCCTGAGTCACAGAGTTGACTCACGCTGAGGAGATTATGACATAGGCCATCTACGTAAAGGACTTCAGTCTTCTTTAGTTCTCCGTTAGCTAATTCGGTACTTCCACTCCCTTTGATTTTCAGAGCCCCGTCACTACCAAATCTTATTGTACCATCGACATTCCTTATGATATTCATTAGTAGGCTGGCATTACCTGTCATATGGGATGAACAACCGCTATCCAGAATCCAGGTACTTTTGTTCTTTGTAGCTTTGAGGGCCACCTCTGCAAGTTTGGATTTCTCAATCTTCTTCCTTTCCTTCCATGAGACATTACATCGAGTATAAATAACTGATGGTCTTTCAATTATCTCTTCCGCATACCCAGTTTCTTCATAGTCAAAGTCTTCTCTGAGAGGTGAAAACTTGTTTGAAAGAGCAACACTGTCTTGCTGACGAGACTTGACTTGTCTTGAACTTCGGTAAGAGGTGTCCATGTCCCTTCTATGCCTGCAATTAGCGGCCTTATGGCCAAAGTTAGAACAACAAAAACAATATCCATATAAATTATTTCTTCTATAAGAATTAGGATATGAAATTGTTTTCCTTTGTTGAGATTCTATATCTTCTCCATTTAGATAGCTTCTTGCCTCTTCACAATATGACATGGTATGGCCCAGATAGCCACAGAACCGACACTTCGTGAGAGGAAATGTATTCTCACTTGAATTTCTCCTCAAACCTTCTTCCTTGGGAGAATAGTAAGACTGTCTGTCATTTCTAAATGTTTGAGGATAATTTTTAGGTCCCCTTTTAGTTTGGATTGAGGGTTCCTTTTTCTGCACTCTAGGCAACGTTTCAACATGTTCAACTTTCATCTTATCTTTCTTTTGGATCTTTTCACTTCCAGCAGTTGATGTCTCAGCCTCACAGCCAATTCCAATCTTTCCCATGCAACCGGGTCTTTGATCACTCAAGATTTTTCTAACCCCATCTGATCCACACTTGGATCTTGCTAGTAATTCTGCATCTGAGAATCTTCCAAACTGTATTTTCTTCCTCGATTCTTTTGGAACTGATTCAGTCTCTAGTTTACTCCTTAGAGTAACTACTTCCTCCTCAAGACCATCAGCAGTCTTGGATTTTTCATCCAGTCTGGAGGTGAGGTCATTGATGACCTTTGCCTGTTCTTCAATTCTCAGCTTCAGATCTACTACATCATCATTACTTTCAATTATTTTAGACTGTACCTTCACAAATTCTTCCAGTCGTTCAATTTCGGCTTCAAGTTGATCAACGTATTCAGTTGATTCTTCTACAATTGATTTCCACTTATTGCAGCTCTTACATTTAATCTTCAGCTTACTAACCGCATCCTTAAGTTGCATCTTAGGATCTACACAAGTTCTTAGTTGTTTTTCTCCTTCAGTATCTTCTGGCTTTTCAATAGTGGCCATCATAGAATCATGGTTCCCAGTTTTGAATTCTGGTTCTTCTTCATCACAGAATTCATTATCATCTTCTTCCTCATCACAGACAAAACTCTTCCTTTTCATTTTCTTACCAGATTTGAATTATCCCTTTTTGAAGAACCTTCTCTGAGGCTTCTTGAAGTTTTCATCCTCACTATCTTCATCATTGATCATTTTTAAACACTGAGAGGCAATGTGCCCAACTTTTACACAACGGAAACACGTGAGAGGTAACTTCCCTTTGAATTTCCCTTTCCCCTTCTGGAACTTCTTTGCAATGAGAGAATGAATTTCTTTTTCTTCATCATCTTCACCGCTACTATCCTTTGAGATTTTCAGTTTATACATGGCCTTGAATTCCATTTCCTTGCTCACCCGAGTCATAGCATCTTCAGTTTTGACTCTCATTTCATATGCTACCAAACTGCTCAGTAGATCATCAAGAGAAAGTTTGAAAAGATCTATTTCCTCAAGGGCTGACACCTTCGCATTATAAAGAGGTGGAAGTATTCTCAATATTTTCTTTACAATATCAATGTCTTTGATTTCTTCACCTAGACCCTGAATAGCTCCAACCACTTCAGTAATTCGATTGAAGAAAGAGTCTGCATTCTCATCTGGATGCATCTTCAGATCATCAAACCGATTGTGCAGCACTTGTAGTTTCACCTCCTTCACTTTGCTATCACCTTCATAAATATTCTCAAGTTTATCCCACATGGATTTTGCTGAGGTGCAATTCATCACCTTTAGGTAGATCTGATCCGAAAGGGCTGCAGTGAGTGCATTTTGTGCTTTAGCATCTGCATCAAGAAGTTTCCTGTCTATTTCAGTCATAGCAAGGCCTGTTGGATCAGTGACTTGTATTCCTTGCACAGTAGAAAAGAGAACTTCCATTCCAAGAGATCTCAGATAAGATCTCATTCTGTTCTTCCAGATCTGGAAATTGCTTCCATCTAAGGGAGGGACTCCCCTGACATTGACCGCGTTTTCCATGGCAAAAAAAGGTCATATTCAACACCAGCAACCTCCCTCTGATACCACTTGAAGGACCCCGGGACACCCTGAGAGGGGAGGGGTGAATCAGGGTGACAACTTTTTCTTCTTAAAGCTGTGGATCTTGTTCCCACGTTGGTAGGAACTTGTTGAACCTGTAAGATGAGAAAGATCAAAAAGAAAACATGAACATACACAGAGAAGACATAGCCCTTTTTACTTGGTTCACCACTAAGGGCTACGTCCAAGGATCATACACCGAGAAGTTACCGGTCGTACCAAAAACCACTAAGCTTCACTAACTGGAGATTACAATTGTTTGGGCATAGTCACTATGTCCTAGGCTCACGGCCTTTACAGAGGTTCTGAGATAGCTCACTGCTTCCCTCGGGTCACTCCCGTTGACTCCCCCTGGCTCACTACTGTTGGTGAAGTCACACTCAGTTTATAGACATGAAGGTCTCTTCAATTGATAGTCATGAAGTTCATTGTCTCCTGTTCAGCATGAGACTTTCCTTGCATCAGAGTCCAAATTTTAATGCTCTGTTAAGATCCAAATTCCAACCAATGATGAATACCCCCTTTTCCCTTATCCACAGGGCAAACAACCTTTGGAAAGGGCCTTCGCAAAGTACCCTACTTCGCGAGGCTCCCAATATTGCAAAGATCAAACAATCCTTTGCGGAGCCCCTTCCATTTCGCGAAGCTCAATCGCGATGCTCCAGCCTTCGCAATGCTTGGCTATCGCGAAGCTCCTACCTCTTTGCGATGCTCCCTGAGCCAACGCGGGGCGCCCGTCTTTCGCGGTGCTAGAATAGCCGCTGCGAAGCTCCTCTTTCGTGAAGCACGCTGCCTTTGCGAGAGACCTTTGCGAATCGAGAGCAAAGGAATTTCTCTGAAATTATCTATACTTATCTTGAGGGGGTCGGCCTCTATTTATAGGCGATTCCACCGACCCACGAACCTTCCGCGCGAAGTCAGCGCCACGTTAACTCAAATTGCGAAGCTCCGAATTTCCCGCCGGAATTCTGTCCAAATCGCGAAGCACTACGGCAATTTTCCGTTTGCGGAGCTTGACGTAATCGCGAAGAATCGCTGTCAACATTCCTTCGCGCCTTCGTCGCGAAGCTCCCTCACAAATCCCTTCATCATCGCGAAGCTCTCCTGCCTCTGCCGTTCGCGAAGCTTGACGTAATTGCGAAGACTCACCGCCTACATTCTTCTGGTCTTCGCGAAATCCAATCCATGCATCCCATCTTCGCGAAATTCATGCCTTTGCCATATTAAATCATGATATTCATGGAAATCCTATTTTCGCGATGCTCACCAAATTCCAAATTTTGGACCCAAAAATTTGTCAAACACTGGGAAACGATGCCACCTTCAAAACTATTGTATGTTTGAACGGTATGATCTCTTTGCTGGTACACGATCCGAACTTCCATTGATGATTTACAACAAACAAAAACCACACTCCAAATCATGAATAGAAGACCATGGTTCCAACAATCTCCCCATTTGGGTTTGTTGGCAATCAGAAGAAAAATTCAATAGATCTCCATCAATGTGAAAACAAAAAAAAACAGTAATCAACCCAACCAATATTCTAAGTCTACGTGAGCAATGCTCGGTGTAGAAAACAAGAGAGGAGGCTTGAATTGGGTTCCACTGTTTTCCTTCTCATTCTTCTCATCACAGAAGTTTGCCTGAATTTATTCCTTCTCCTTTCTCCCCCATTGACAATAAATCCAAATACCAGTAAATTTTTCACGTTCAGCTCAAACCATACTCCCCCTGGATAGTATCTCCCCCATAAACCTGCATCATATCCATAAAAAGATTAAAACATTTATAACAAATGGGGAGAGGGGTACTTCCATAACCTCCTTATGCACTGGGAGGTGGTCGAACACCGAGGTTCAACCGATGCTTCTCAAACACAGCCGCTGACAGTGGCTTTGTCAGGATATCATCCACTTGCTCATCTGTTCCCACATGATCCAATCTAATCACGCTTTGCTCAACTTTCTCTTTGATAAAGTGATACCTGATTTCAATGTGTTTTGTACGAGAATACTGAACATGATTCTTTGTAAGATCAATTGCGCTCTTATTGTCACAGTAAATCACCATTGGTTGTGTCACCTCATCGCCAATGTCAGTTAATTGTTACTTCATCCATAGCAGTTGAGTGCA
This sequence comes from Viscum album, assembly GCA_963277665.1. Taxonomy (NCBI): domain Eukaryota; kingdom Viridiplantae; phylum Streptophyta; class Magnoliopsida; order Santalales; family Viscaceae; genus Viscum; species Viscum album. The sequence continues at coordinate 1,189,300,741 of OY728122.1, forward strand.
TGCCTTTGTGGCAGAGATATACTCGGCTTCAGCAGTACTAAGAGAAGTACTTTTTTGTTTTTCTTGCTCAACCATCCAACACATTTCTGCCCAATATAGAAAGCTCCACCACTAGTGGACTTTCTGTCTACTACATCACCAGCCCAGTCAACATCAGAAAACGCTGATAATTCACTGTCCCTGCCTGCAGCAAAAAATAACCCGAAGTTATGTGTACTTTGAATGTACCTCATGATTCTTTTTACTGCTGCCATATGTTACTCCTTTGGATTACTCTGAAAGTGGGCCGCAAGGCATGTTGCAAAGACAATATCTGGCCTTGTCGCTGTCAGGAACAGTAGGCTTCCAATGATCCTCCTGTACATGGTGGGATCGACAGAGTTCCCATCCTCATGCTTTCCAAGTTTAGTTCCAACTGCAATCGGAGTTGACATTGGTTTGGAGTCTTTCATATTGAACTTATTCAGCAGATCTCTTGCATATTTTTCTTGTGAAATGAAAGTGTATTCCTTCTTTTGAATCACTTGCAGCCGCAAGAAATATGTGAGCTCCCCAATCATAGACATTTCAAATTCTGATTTCATGTGGTTGGCAAATTCATCCACTAATTTCTTCCTGCTGCCACCAAATATGATATCATCAACGTAGACAAGAATAATGAATTGATCTTTTGGAGAATTATTCACATAGAGATTGTGATCAACTCCTCCTCTTTTGAATTCCAACTTCTTGAGATATGAGTCCAGCCTTGAGTACCATGCCTGTGGTGCCTGCTTCAAACCATATAGAGGTTTCTTCAGTTTGCAGACCTTTGTTTCATCAGTACCCAAAACAAAGCCCACTGGTTGTTCAATGTAGACTTCTTCTTCAAGTACACCATTCAAGAATGTTGTCTTGACATCCATTTGATATACTTTATATCCTCTTTGGAGTGCCAGGGCAAGGAAAAGCCTGGTTGACTCCAGTCTAGCCACTGGAGCAAAGGTTTCTTCAACATCAATGCCTTCAATCTGGGAGTATCCTTTACATACTAGTCGGGCCTTGTTTCTGATTACACTTCCATGCTCATCAAACTTATTTTTGAAGATCCATTTGGTACCAATCACATTGTGACCTTTAGGTCTCTGGACAAGATCCCATGTCTGATTCTTGTCAATCTGATCTAATTCATCATTCATAGCTTTCAACCAAGATTTATCTTTTGCAGCTTCTTCGAATGAGGATGGCTCTACAACTGATAGAAATGCAGATTGCACGGTATTCCTCATCCTTATTGTTTGAGTGGGTGCACTCCTATCCCTAATTATGTTGGATGGATCAATCTCAGCTCTTCGATTTCTCCTGTGAGGTTCAGTAGTATTCTCTTCAGCCATAGTTTCTTCTTCAGATTCTACTTCTGAGTCAACATCCTGATGTTATGCTGAGTGTTTTGAAGAGCTTCCTCTATTTCTGCATTTGTATTTTCTTCACATTCACAATCTTCCTGACTTTCTATCACATCAGCATAAGACATCCTTGAAGCATTTGTGGTTTTCTCTTCAATTATCTTAACATCACTACTTTCCACAATCCTTCCCAAATGCTTGTTGAAACATTTGTAGGCTTTTCTATTCCTTGAGTAACTGAGGAAAATTCCTTCATCTGCATTGTCGCCATATTTCCCTTGATTTCCTTCTTTGATCCTGATGAAGCATTTACTTCCAAAGACACGAAAGTATTTTAGATAAGGCTTCTGTCCATGCCCCAATTCATATGGTGTCTTCGTCTCACCCATATAAAGTCCTGTTTGATTCTGAATGTACACTGCAGCTTGAACAGCCTCTTTCCAGTAATGTCGTGGAATACGACTCTCAATCAGTATGGTTTGTGCCATGTTGTTCACCTGTCGATTACTACGTTCAACAACTCCATTTTGTTGTGGAGTTCTCACAGTAGCTACCTCATGCTGTATCCCATGATTTTCAAGATAATTCTCAAATTCAATGGATGTGTATTCTCCTCCATTTTCAGATCGCAACACTTTGATTGTTCGTCCAGTATAATTCTCAGCGATTCTCCGATATGTTTTCATGCAGTCAAGGACTTGTCGTTTCCTGTGAATGACCATCACACATGTCATTCTACAGTAATCATCTATGAAAAGTACAAATTACCTTTGTCCAAGAGTTCCGGCAACATTTATTGGCCCACAATCATCTGTATGAATCAGATCAAGAAGGTGTGATGCTCTTTTCTTCTTTGGCCGATATGAACTGTAGACCAGCTTCCCACGAATACAAGCATCACAAGTTTTTTCACGGTCACGCTTCAGTTTGGGAATGTCCATGACAATTCTCAATTTTGATATTTTCTCCATGTCTTGTTGATTGATGTGTCCCAGTCTCCGATGCCACAAATTGTTTTCTTCTTCAACAGTTATGTAACATACATTTTCTTCACTATCAACCTGATACAAGTTGCCTTCTGTTCTACATCCCTTCATAAGTGAATTGCCAGACTTTCCCTTGATAGTGCAGCATTTCTAATTAAACGTGACTATAAGTCCTGAGTCACAGAGTTGACTCACGCTGAGGAGATTATTACATAGGCCATCTACATAAAGGACTTCAGTCTTCTTTAGTTCTCCGTTAGCTAATTCGATACTTCCACTCCCTTTGATTTTCAGAGCCCTATCATTACCAAATATTACTGTACCATAGACATTCCTTATGATATTCGTTAGTAGGCTGGAATTACCTGTCATATGGGATGAACAACCGCTATCCAGAATCCAGGTACTTTTGTTCTTTGTAGCTTTGAGGGCCACCTCTGCAAGTTTGGATTTCTCAATCTTCATCCTTTCCTTCCATGAGACATTAGATCGAGTATAAAGAACTGATGGTCTTTCAATTATCTCTTCCGCATACCCAGGTTCTTCATAGTCAAAGTCTTCTCTGAGAGGTGAAAACCTGTTTGAAAGAGCAACACTGTCTTGCTGACGAGACTTGACTTGTCTTGAACTTTGGTATGAGGTGTCCATGTCCCTTCTCTGCCTGCAATTAACGGCCTTATGACCAAAGTTAGAACAACAAAAACAATATCCATATAAATTATTTCTTCTATAAGTATTAGGATATGAAATTGTTCTTCTTTGTTGAGCTTCTATATCTTCTCCATTTAGATAGCTTCTTGCCTCTTCACAATATGACATGGTATGGCTCAGATAGCCACAGAACTGACACTTCATGAGTGGAAATGTCTTCTCACTTGAATTTCTCCTCAAACCTTCTTCCTTGGGAGAATAGTAAGACTGTCTGTCATTTCTGAATGTTTGAGGATAATTTTTAGGTCACCTTTTAGTTTGGATTGAGGGTTCCTTTTTCGGAACTCTAGGAAATGTTTCAACATGTTCAACTATCATCTTATCTTTATTTTGGATCTTTTCATTTCCAGCAGTTGATGTCTCAGCCTCACAGCCAATTCCAATCTTTCCCATGCAAGCGGGTCTTTGATCACTCAAGATTTTTCTAACCCCATCTGAGCCACACTTGGCTCTTGCTAGTAATTCTGCATATGAGAATCTTCCAAACTGTATTTTCCTCCTTGATTCTTTTGGAACTGATTCAGTCTCTAGTTTACTCCTTAGAGTAACTACTTCCTCCTCAAGACCATTAGCAGTCTTGGATTTTTCATCCAGTCTGGAGGTGAGGTCATTGATGCCCTTTGCCTGTTCTTCAATTCTCAGCTTCAGATCTACTACATCATCATTAATTTCAATTATTTTAGACTGTACCTTCACAAATTCTTCCAGTCATTCAATTTCGGCTTCAAGTTTATCAACATATTCAGTTGATTCTTCTACAATTGATTTCCACTTATTGCAGCTCTTACATTTAATCTTCAGCTTACTAACCGCATCCTTAAGTTGCATCTCAGGATCTACGAAAGTTCTCAGTTTTTTTTCTCCTTCAGTATCTTCTGGCTTTTCAATAGTGGCCATCATAGAAGCATGGTTCCCAGTTTTGAATTCTGGTTCTTCTTCATCATAGAATTCATTATCATCTTCTTCCTCTTCACACACAAAACTCTTCCTTTGCATTTTCTTACCAGATTTGAATTATCCCTTTTTGAATAACCTTCTCTGAGGCTTCTTGAAGTTTTCATCCTCACTATCTTCATCATTGATCATTTTTAAACACTGAGAGGCAATGTGCCCAACTTTTACACAACGGAAACACGCGAGAGGTAACTTCCCTTTGAATTTCCCTTTTTCCTTCTGGAACTTCTTTGCAATGAGAGAAAGAATTTCTTTTTCTTCATCATCTTCACCGCTACTATCCTTTGAGATTTTCAGTTTATCCATGGCCTTGAATGCCATTTCCTTGCTCACCCGAGTCGTAGCATCTTCAGTTTTGACTCTCATTTCATATGCTACCAAACTGCTCAGTAGATCATCAAGAGAAAGTTTGGAAAGATCTCTTTCCTCAAGGGATGACACCTTCGCATTATAAAGAGGTGGAAGTATTATCAATATTTTCTTTACAATATCAATGTCTTTGATTTCTTCGCCTAGACCCCGAATAGCTCCAACCACTTCAGTAATTCGATTGAAGAAAGAGTCTGCATTCTCGTCTGGATGCATCTTCAGATCATCAAACCGATTGTGCAGCACTTGTAGTTTCGCCTCCTTCACTTTTCTATCACCTTCATAAATATTCTCAAGTTTATCCCACATGGATTTTGCTGAGGTGAAATTCATCACCTTTAGGTAGATCTGATCAGAAAGGGATGCAGTGAGTGCATTCTGTGCTTTAGCATCTGCATCAAGAAGTTTCCTGTCTATTTCAGTCATAGCAAGGCATGTTGGATCAGTGACTTGTATTCCTTGCACAGTAGAAAAGAGAACTTCCATTCCAAGAGATCTCAGATAAGATCTCATTCTGTTCTTCCAGATCTGGAAATTGCTTCCATCGAAGGGAGGGACTCCCCTGACATTGACCGCATTTTCCATGAAAAAAAAAGGTCATATTCAACACCATCAACCTCCCTCTGATACCACTTGAAGGACCCCGGGACACCCTGAGAGGGGAGGGGTGAATCAGGGTGACAACTTTTTCTTCTTAAAGTTGTGGATCTTGTTCCCACGTTGGTAGGAACTTGTTGAACCTGTAAGATGAGAAAGATCAAAAAGAAAACATGCACATACATAGAGAAGACATAGCCCTTTTTACATGGTTCACCACTAAGGGCTATGTCCAAGGAGCATACACCGACAAGTTGTCGGTCGTACCAAAAACCACTAAGCTTCACTAGCTGGAGATTACAATTGTTTGGGCATAGTCACTCTGTCCCAGGCTCACTGCCTTTACAAATGTTCTGAGATAGCTCACTGCTTCCCTCGGGTCACTCCCGTTGACTCCCCCTAGCTCACTACCATTGGTGAAGTCACACTCAGTTTATAAACGTGAAGGTCTCTTCAATTGATAGTCATGAAGTTCATTGTCTCATGTTCAGCATGAGACTTTGCTTGCATCAGAGTCCAAATTTTAATGCTCTGTTAAGATCCAAATTCCAACCAATGATGAATACCCCCTTTTCCTTTATCCACAGGGAAAACAACCTTTGGAAAGGGCCTTCGCAAAGTACCCTACTTCGCGAGGCTCCCAATATTGCAAAGATCAAACAATCCTTCACGGAGCCCCTGCCATTTCGCGAAGCTCAATCGCGAAGCTCAATCACGAAGCACTCTCGCGATGCTCCAGCCTTCGTAATTCTTGGCTATCGTGAAGCTCCTGCATCTTTGCGATGCTCCCTGAGCCAATGCGGGGCGCCCGTCTTTCGCGGAGCTAGAATAGCCACCGCGAAGCTCCTCTTTCGCGAAGCACGCTGCCTTTGCGAGAGACCTTTTCGAATCGAGAGCGAAGGACTTTCTCTGAAATTCTCTCTACTTATCTTGAGGGGGGCGGCCTCTATTTATAGGCGATTCCAACGACCCACGACCCTTCCACGTGAAGTCAGCGCCACGTTAACTCAAATCGCGAAGCTCCGAATTTCCCGCCGGAATTCTGTCCAAATCTCGAATCACTACGGAAATTTTCCGTTTGCGGAGCTTGACGTAATCGCGAAGAATCGCCGTCAACATTCCTTCGCGCCTTCGTCGCGAAGCTCCCTCGCAAATACCTTCATCGCCGCGAAGCTCTCCTGCCTCTGCCGTTCGCGAAGCTTGACGTAATCGCAAAGACTCACCGCCTACACTCTTCTGGTCTTCGCAAAATCCAATCCATGCATCCCATATTTGCGAAATTCATGCCTTTGCCATATTAAATCATGATCTTCATGGAAATCCTATTTTCGCGATGCTCACCAAATTCCAAATTTTGGACCCAAAAATTTGTCAAACACTGGAAAACGGCGCCACCATCAAAACTGTTGTCTGCTTGAACAGTATGATCTCTTTGCTGGTACACGATCCGAACTTCCATTGATGATTGACAACAAATAAAAACCACACTCCAAATCATGCATAGAAGACCATGGTTCCAACAATCTCCCCCTTTGGGTTTGTTGGCAATCAGAAGAAAAATTCAATAGATCTCTATCAATGTGAAAACCAAAAAAAATATTAATCAACCCAGCCAACATTCTAAGTCTACGTGAGCAATGCTCGGTGTATAAAACAAGAGAGGAGGCTTGAATTGGGTTCCACTGTTTTCCTTCTCATTCTTCTCATCACAGAAGTTTGCCTGAATTTATTCCTTCTCCTTTCTCCCCCATTGACAATAAATCCAAATACCAGTAAATTTTTCACGTTCAGCTCAAACCATACTCCCCCTGGATAGTATCTCCCCCATAAACCTGCATCATATCCATAAACAGATTAAAACATTTATAACAAATGGGGAGAGGGGTACTTCCATAACCTCCTTATGCACTGGTAGGTGGTCGAACACCGAGGCTCAACTGATGATTCTCAAACACAGCCGCTGACAGTGGCTTTGTCAGGATATCAGCCACTTGCTCATCTGTTCCCACATGATCCAATCTAATCACGCTTTTCTCAACTTTCTCTTTGATAAAGTGATACCTGATTTCAATGTTTTTTGTACGAGAATACTGAACATGATTCTTCGTAAGATCAATTGCGCTCTTATTGTCACAGTAAATCACCATTGGTTGTGTCACCTCATCGCCAATGTCAGTTAATTGTTGCTTCATCCATAGCAGTTGAGTGCATGCCTTTGTGGCAGAGATATACTCGGCTTCAACAGTACTAAGAGAAGTACTTTCTTGTTTCTTGCTCAACCAGCCAACACATTTCTGCCCAATATAGAAAGCTCCACCACTAGTGGACTTTCTGTCTACCACATCCCCAGCCCAGTCAGCATCAGAAAACGCTGATAATTCATTGTCCCTGCCTGCAGCAAAAAATAACCCGAAGCTATGTGTACCTTGAATGTACCTCATGATTATTTTTACTGCTGCCATATGTTCCTCCTTTGGATTACTCTGAAAGTGGGCCGCAAGGCATGTTGCAAAGACAATATCTGGCCTTGTCACTGTCAGGAACAGTAGGCTTCCAATGATCCTCCTGTACATGGTGGGATCAACAGAGTTCCCATCCTCATGCTTTCCAAGTTTAGTTCCAACTGCAATCGGAGTTGACATTGGTTTGGAGTCTTGCATATTGAACTTCTTCAGCAGATCTCTTGCATATTTTTCTTGAGAAATGAAAGTTTATTCCTTCTTTTGAATCACTTGCAGCCCCAAGAAATATGTGAGCTCCCCAATCATAGAAATTTCAAATTCTGATTTCATGTGGTTGGCAAATTCATCCACTGATTTCTGCCTGCTGCCACCAAATATGATATCATCAACGTAGACAAGAACAATGAATTGATCTTTTGGAGAATTATTCACATAGAGATTGTGATCAACTCCTCCTCTTTTGAATTCCAACTTCTTGAGATATGAGTCCAGCCTTGAGTACCATGCCCGTGGTGCCTACTTCAAACCATATAGAGGTTTCTTCAGTTTGCAGACCTTTGTTTCATCAGTACCCAAAACAAAGCCCACTGGTTGTTCAATGTAGACTTCTTCTTCGAGTACACCATTCAAGAATGTTGTCTTGACATCCATTTGATATAATTTATATCCTCTTTGGAGTGTCATGGCAAGGAAAAGCCTGATTGACTCCAGTCTAGCCATTGGAGCAAAGGTTTCTTCAACATCAATGCCTTCAATCTGGGAGTATCCTTTACATACTAGTCATGCCTTGTTTCTGATGACACTTCCATGCTCATCAAAATTATTTTTGAAGATCCATTTGGTACCAATCACATTGTGAACTTTAGGTCTCTGGACAAGATCCCATGTCTGATTCTTGTCAATCTGATCTAATTCATCATTCATAGCTTTCAACCAAGATTTATCTTTTGCATCTTCTTCGAATGAGGATGGCTCTACAACTGATAGAAATGCAGATTGCATGGTATTCCTAATCCTTCTTGTTTGAGTGGGTGCACTCTTGTCCCTAATTATGTTGGATGGATCAATCTCAGCTCTTCGATTTCTCCTGCGAGGTTCAGTAGTATTCTCTTCAGCCATAGTTTCTTCTTCAGATTCTACTTCTGAGTCAACATCCTGATGTGACTGCTGAGTGTTTTGAACAGCTTCCTCTATTTCTGCAAATGTATTTTTTTCACGTTCACATTCTTCCTGACTTTCTATCACATCAGCATATGACATCCTTGAAGTATTTGTGGTTTTCTCTTCAATTATCTTAACATCACTACTTTCCACAATCCTTCCCAAATGCTTCTTGAAACATTTGTAGGCTTTGCTGTTCATTGAGTAACTGAGGAAAATTTTTTCATCTGCATTGTCGCCATATTTCCCTTGATTTCCTTCTTTGTTCCTGATGAAGCATTTACTTCCAAAGACACGAAAGTATTTTAGATAAGGCTTCCGTCCATGCCCCAATTCATATGGTGTCTTCGTCTCACCCATATAAAGTCCTGTTCGATTCTGAATGTACACTGCAGCTTGAACAGCCTCTTTCCAGTAATGTCATGGAATACGACTCTCAATCAGCATGGTTTGTGCCATGTTGTTCACCTGTCGATTCCTACGTTCAAGAACTCCATTTTGTTGTGGAGTTCTCACAGTAGCTACCTCATTCTGTATCCCATGCTTTTCAAGATAATTCTCAAATTCAATGGATGTGTATTCTCCTCCATTGTCAGATCGCAACACTTTGATTGTTCATCCAGTATCATTCTCGGCGATTCTCCGATATGTTTTCATGTAGTCAAGGACTTGTCGTTTCCTGTGAATGACCATCACACATGCATTATACTGTAATCATCTATGAAAAGTACAAAGTACCTTTGTCCAAGATTTCCGGAAATATTTATTGGCCCACAATCATCTGTATGAATCAGATCAAGAAGGTGTGATGCTCTTTTCTTCTTTGGCCGATATGAACTGCAGACCAACTTCCCACGAATACAAGCATCACAAGTTTTTTAACGCTCATGCTTCAGTTTGGGAATGTCCATGACAATTCTCAATTTTGATATTTTCTCCATGTCTTGTTGATTGATGTGTCCCAGTCTCCGATGCCACAAATTGTTTTCTTCTTCAATAGTTATGTAACATACATTTTCTTCACTATCAACCTGATACAAGTTGTCTTCTGTTCTGCATCCCTTCATAAGTGAATTTCCAGACTTTCCCTTGATAGTGCAGCCTTTCTGATTAAACGTGACTATAAGTCCTGAGTCACAGAGTTGACCCACGCTGAGGAGATTATGACATAGGCCATCTACGTAAAGGACTTCAGTCTTCTTTAGTTCTCCATTAGCTAATTCGGTACTTCCACTCCCTTTGATTTTCAGAGCCCCGTCATTACCAAATCTTACTGTACCATCGACATTCCTTATGATATTCGTTAGTAGGCTGGCATTACCTGTCATATGGGATGAACAACCGCTATCCAAAATCCAGGTACTTTTGTTCTTTATAGATTTGAGGGCCACCTCTGCAAGTTTGGATTTCTCAATCTTCTTCCTTTCCTTCCATGAGAAATTGGATCGAGTATAAAGAACTGATGGTCTTTCAATTATCTCTTCTGCATACCCAGGTTCTTCATAGTCAAAGTCTTCTCTGAGAGGTGAAAACCTGTTTGAAAGAGCAACACTATCTTGCTGACGAGACTTGACTTGTCTTGAACTTCGGTATGAGGTGTCCATGTCCCTTCTCTGCCTGCAATTAGCGGACTTATGACCAAAGTTAGAACAACAAAAACAATATCCATATAAATTATTTCTTCTATAAGAATTAGGATATGAAATTGTTCTCCTTTGTTGAGCTTCTATATCTTCTCCATTTAGATAGCTTCTTGCCTCTTCACAATATGACATGGTATGGCCCAGATAGCCACAGAACTGACACTTCATGAGAGGAAATGTCTTCTCATTTGAATTTCTCCTCAAACCTTCTTCCTTGGGAGAATAGTAAGACTGTCTGTCATTTCTGAATGTTTGAGGATAATTTTTAGGTCCCCTTTTAGTTTGGATTGAGGGTTCCTTTTTTGGCACTCTAGGCAACGTTTCAACATGTTCAACATTCATCTTATATTTATTTTGGATCTTTTCACTTCCAGCAGTTGATGTCTTAGCCTCACAGCCAATTCCAATCTTTCCCATGCAAGCGGGTCTTTGATCACTCAAGATTTTTCTAACCCCATCTGAGCCGCACTTGGCTCTTGCTAGTAATTCTGCATCTGAGAATCTTCCAAACTTTATTTTATTCCTCGATTCTTTTGGAACTGATTTAGTCTCTAGTTTACTCCTTAGAGTAACTACTTCCTCCTCAAGACCATCAGCAGTCTTGGATTTTTCATCCAGTCTGGAGGTGAGGTCATTGATTCCCTTTGCCTGTTCTTCAATTCTCAGCTTCAGATCTACTACATCATCATTACTTTCAATTATTTTAGACTGTACCTTCACAAATTCTTCCAGACGTTCAATTTTGTCTTCAAGTTGATCAACGTATTCAGTTGATTCTTCTACAATTGATTTCCACTTATTGCAGCTCTTACATTTAATCTTCAGCTTACTAACCGCATCCTTAAGTTTCATCTCAGGATCTACACAAGTTCTCAGTTGTTTTTCTCCTTCAGTATCTTCTGGATTTTCAATAGTGGCCATCATAGAAGCATGGTTCCCAGTTTTGAATTCTGGTTCTTCTTCATCACAGAATTCATTATCATCTTCTTCCTCTTCACAGACAAAACTCTTCCTTTGCATTTTCTTACCAGATTTGAATTATCCCTTTTTGAAGAACCTTCTCTGAGGCTTATTGAAGTTTTCATCCTCACTATCTTCATCATTGATCATTTTTAAACACTGAGAGGCAATGTGACCAACTTTTACACAACGGAAACACACGAGAGGTAACTTCCCTTTGAATTTCCCTTTCCCCTTATGGAACTTCTTTGCAATGAGAGAAAGAATTTCTTTTTCTTCATCATCTTCACCGCTACTATCCTTTGAGATTTTCAGTTTATCCATGGCCTTGAATTCCATTTCTTTGCTCACCCGAGTCGTAGAATCTTCAGTTTTGACTCTCATTTCATATGCTACCAAACTGCTCAGTAGATCATCAATAGAATGTTTGGAAAGATCTCTTTTCTCAAGGGCTGACACCTTCGCATTATAAAGATGTGGAAGAATTCTCAATATTTTCTTTACAATATCAATGTCTTTGATTTCTTCGCCTAGACCCCGAATAGCTCCAACCACTTCAGTAATTCTATTGAAGAAAGAGTCTGCATTATCGTCTGGATGCATCTTCAGATCATCAAACCGATTGTGCAGCACTTGTAGTTTCACCTCCTTCACTTTTCTATCACCTTCATAAATATTCTCAAGTTTATCCCACATGGATTTTGCTGAGGTGCAATTCATCACCTTTAGGTAGATCTGATCAGAAAGGGCTGGAGTGAGTGCATTATGTGCTTTAGCATCTGCATCAAGAAGTTTCCTGTCTATTTCAGTCATAGCAAGGCCTATTGGATCAGTGACTTGTATTCCTTGCACAGTAGAAAAGAGAACTTCCATTCCAAGAGATCTCAGATAAGATCTCATTCTGTTCTTCCAGATCTGGAAATTGCTTCCATCGAAGGGAGGGACTCCCTGACATTGACCGCGTTTTCCATGGAAAAAAAAGGTCATATTCAACACCAGCAACCTCCCTCTGATACCACTTGAAGGACCCCGGGACACCCTGAGAGGGGAGGGGTGAATCAGGGTGACAACTTTTTCTTCTTAAAGTTGTGGATCTTGTTCCCACGTTGGTAGGAACTTGTTGAACCTGTAAGATGAGAAAGATCAAAAAGAAAACATGCACATACACAGAGAAGACATAGCCCTTTTTACTTGGTTCACCACTAAGGGCTACATCCAAGGAGCATACACCGACAAGATGTCGGTCGTACCAAAAACCACTAAGCTTCACTAGCTGGAGATTACAATTGTTTGGGCATAGTCACTTTGTCCCAGGCTCACTAGCTTTATAAAGGTTCTGAGATAGCTCACTGCTTCCCTCGGGTCACTCCCGTTGACTCCCCCTGGCTCACTACCGTTGGTGAAGTCACACTCAGTTTATAGACGTGAAGGTCTCTTCAATTGATAGTCATGAAGTTCATTGTCCCCTGTTCAGCATGAGACTTTGCTTGCATCAGAGTCCAAATTTTAATGCTCTGTTAAGATCCAAATTCCAACGAATGATGAATACCCCCTTTTCCCTTATCCACAGGGCAAAAAACCTTTGGAAAGGGCCTTCGCAAAGTACCCTACTTCGCGAGGCTCCCAATATTGCAAAGATCAAACAATCCTTCACGGAGCCCCTGCCATTTCGCGAAGCTCAATCACGAAGCTCAACCACGAAGCACTCTCGCGATGCTCCAGCCTTCGCAATGCTTGGCTATCGCGAAGCTCCGGCCTCTTTGCGATGCTCCCTGAGCCAACGCGGGGCGCCCGTCTTTCACGGAGCTAGAATAGCCGCCGCGAAGCTCCTCTTTCGCAAAGCACGCTGCCTTTGCGAGAGACCTTTGCAAATCGAGAGCAAAGGACTTTCTCTGAAATTCTCTCTATTTATCTTGAGGGGGTCGACCTCTATTTATAGGCGATTCCACAGACCCACGACCCTTCCGCGCGAAGTCAGCGCCACGTTAACTCAAATCGCGAAGCTTCGAATTTCCCACCGGAATTCTTTCCAAATCACGAAGCACTACGGCAATTTTCCGTTTGCGGAGCTTGAAGTAATCGCAAAGAATCGCCATCAACATTCCTTCGTGCCTTCGTCGCGAAGCTCCCTCGCAAATCCCTTCATCGCCGCGATGCTCTCCAGCCTCTGCCATTCGCGAAGCTTGACGTAATCGCAAAGACTCACCGCCTACATTCTTCTGGTCTTCGCGAAATCCAATCCATGCATCCCATCTTCACGAAATTCATACCTTTTCCATATTAAATCATGATCTTCATGGAAATCCTATTTTCTCGATGCTCACCAAATTCCAAATTTTGGACCCAAAAATTTGGCAAACACTGGGAAATGGTGCCACCTTCAAAACTGTTGTCTGCTTGAACGGTATGATCTCTTTGCTGGTACACGATCTGAACTTCCATTGATGATTGACAACAAACACAAACCACACTCCAAATCATGCATAGAAGACCACGGTTCCAACAATATATTGACTGATGATGATTTTATGTGTCCTTGCTGTTTCATTCTGGGGATATGATTTAGAGACTGTTGTATTTCCTCCAAACTATGTTCTATCTAAAGCAGTCATGAAGATATGATATGTGATATAGATAAGGACACATCCCAAAATATATTTTATGAGGATTTTGGGTTGTGAAATATTAATATTATGATTGGATATAGAAAATTAAATTACCAGGTTAGATAAATTATTATTTTTTAAGTCTTCATAAGAAAACTAGGGGATATTTATTCTGTAATAATATTGGATAATGTTCTTTTAGAACAATTTAAAATATTCCTTGGGATGGAATTTATGTATAAAGGTATTAGTAGAGGGAAATTTAAACTTATAAAAGTTCAAGTCCATTAAATCAAAAAAATTTCTAAGATGGAATTTGACTTATTTCCCTAATGATTTATGGAATAAGAACTAACTCAAGTAACATTTTTTCCTCAGTGGTATAGCAGGATTCATAAATAATGAGTGAGATATGTATTTCACATAGTAATTGATGATGAGGTATTTTTCATAGTTCATTAAACTTATAAATTCTAAGAATCCATTAAGAGATCTAATTCCTAGAATTGGTAAAGATATTTTGAATTTGAGATGGAATTAATGAACAAAATATCTATGGATTTACCAAAATGGTTAATAAACATAGGGTGTTAGTGGGTTTTATAAGATAAAATATACAAGGATTGTATATTTTCTTCCTAAAATCAAAAATTGGGGAAAATCATGAAAACAAATTTAGGGCATTGGATATGAGGAGACCTTTTCACCAGTTGTGATGATGAATTATATTTGGTTTTTTCTAGACATGGTATCTCATTATTATTATAAGATATATCAAATGGATTAAAAAATGAATTCATTAATGAGAATTTATCCAGGGTAATATTTATGTTATATCCTGAAGGTTTTAAACTTCTAAATGGGTATGAAAAGGTTTACAAGTTATAATGGTCAATTTATGGATTGAAGAAAGATTCTATGAGTTATAATATCAAATTTTATATTGTAATAAAATATTATTATTTCATGATTGACATGGATAAATTATTTTTATTTAATTTAGATAGTGTAAGTGTTGTAGTATTTCTGATATTGTATGTAGATTACATACTACTTATCAGAAGTTATATCCTCACACTTCATACTATGAATTTCTTGCTAGGTAAATGGTTCACAATGAAGGACATTGATTACAATTGATATATGTTATATATAAAGATACATATAGATACATCTAAAGGTTTATTTTAATTGATTAAAAACATATATATTGGAAATGTGATAAAAATTTACAAAGAGGAATTCCAAGAAGGGGTCCTTACCAGTATTGCATGTAATGATACTTGGTACGATTTAGAATCCATGTAATTAGTTATAAATGATTATTAGGATTAAATAAGAGTACTTCAGGTTGTGTACACAACCATATGTCACTTATTATATTATAATAACAAGTAGATACAAATCTAATCCTATAAAGAGTAACTAAGTTACTATGAAGAAAATCCTAAAGTATTTAAGAATGACTAATTATATGTTCATGGAAATTGGAGGATAGGATGTGTTTTGTGTTGAGGGTTACACATAATCTAGATTCAGATTTAAAAAACATGACATGAAATATAAATATCTATTCTAATTTTTCAATAATGGTGGATCTATTTGAAGTGTGGCTATTGGGGATAATATAGTAGGTCCATTGATAAAATTGTTATCACAATATAAGCATTAGGGTCATATTGAATAACTTATTATATGATAATTGATATATTGATATGTCACTTGTAAATTAATCATGTTATTATTATATAAGAAATATCCAATTCTCAATCATTTGAGTGTGTTTTAATTTACATTCCTTTAATAAATTAATGATAATATCCCCTCAATTTAGATCATTTTTTTCCCTAATCAACATTCATCATGGTGTATTAGGGGTTGTTATGAAATGAAAAGATCTGCAAGAATAGAATTTTACATTTAAAAAAGTTTCTTTATATATTTTTTTATGGCTTCATTCATGGGATAATATGTAGAGGGTTATAGTATGGATTGATCCGATAATTTCTATTACACAGAATTTCATACAGTCATCAAAATAATTAAGGGTGCATACTCATTATAAATTCATATTACATGTGGTTGGAGATATTCCTAGAATGGTAACCTTAATAATATAATACCCTATATAGGTAAGTCATTATATAATCATAGAAGATCAGGTGGTTGTTGGGTATATTATTGAATATCTCATTGGTTAGTGCACAAACAGGATGGTATTTTTCCACTTGTCTAACAAGAATATTCATTTGGAACAAGACTGGATTATAAATTAGAAATTCATGTCCATTATTAGTTACATCACATTTTATGTGATAAAATACTTAGATAAGTGAAATTTTGTATTCTTATCTGATATATGAATAACAGGTGATATATTATTCGAATTAGTCAGTATTTTTAGAATGGTCCTTAAATTATGAGAGGCATTTACTACAATAAAATGTTTCATGCCTAGTGGTCTCTTGATTTCATATGAAAATGGACTATATAGGTATGAATACAACATAAATGATATATCTTATAGAGGGTTTTTTTTGTATATAGATGTGACTATTTTTTATGGAAATCACATCAAAACCCTTAATATCTTTAGTATCCTAAATTATTTCCTAGATTATTCACTTTTTGTGCATTTGTGTAATGGGGATTTCACATTTGTTTCCAATGATTCTACAGTCTACTGGTTAAATACATTTAGGACCTATAATAAGGATAAAATTTTGTACAAAGTACATGTTTAAAATGATGATTGGTTGATGGGATAACCATATCAAAAATAGTTTGGATGGGTTCACATAGATTTATGGTGTTTTTTATAAAGTAGTTATGTGGTTTTAGTGTAAGTGGTATATTTTTTGAATTGAATATAAAGTCCCATTTATGGGATTCATGGGGAATCCATGTATGGGACGCACAGGGAATCCATGCATGTTATTCATGAAACTTCAACCTATATTCAAAAATGTTTTTATATCATTTATGATCTATATTTTGGATCATACTAGTTGGAATATATGTATTCATTGAAGTTCTTTAATGAATGAACATAAAAATTATGAAACAATTGGGTTTCATGTGATGAAACTCCCGGTTTAATCATATATCTAATTATCTTCATTTCATGAAGAGGATTGATGAATGTTATATAAGAGTATGGAATCCTATGAATTTTTATATCTGATACTTTTGAGACTATCAAACTTCTATCGAACCTTTAATCTATCCAAAATACTATTCACTTTCCTTATGATGGTTCTAACTCCCCTGCAGATTTTTTGTATCCACATGGTACATTCTTATATTCAAGTGTGAAGTGTATTTCCTCAAAGTTAGTAGCTTTTTTCTTAGGTGAACCAAGTGATCTCCCTAAAAAAAATCCATTAACATTGGAAGATGGAAGATTCTACAACTCACAATTTCTAAGTGAAATTATTTAAAATAATTTTCCACTATAAATTTATTAATGATAGATCTCATCTATTTTAGTTTTTTTTTCATTTTCTTTAATCATATCATGATTATAAAAAAACCATGTATTTTTTATTTCCCCATGACTAATCAAACATGATTAATGTAATTTTAATCACACATGATTTATGTGATGTCCATATTGTGGGATATTCTACATGATGTATAAATATTACATATTAATTGGTAAAAAATTATGAAATAAATATATCAACATATTTTTTAAAAAATTTACATTTATTGTATTATTTTATAAGTAATTTTTTTTAAATATTTTATGATTTTTTATTACATTTCCATTTTTTAATACTACCATAATCATATTGAATACTAAATTTTTTATGTGAATTAATTTTACTATTCTAATTTTATACTTCAAAATTAACATTTTACTATGAATTTTTTTTATTTTAAATCAATTCAGTGATTTTTTTATTAAAAAACTATTTCACGTTGAATTATAATGATTTTTAAGATTTTTATAATAATATTTATAGAGTATTTATGTGATATTATGGATTATTATTCATCATATATACTCATTAGAAACTTCATTGGACAAAACACACTTAGTTGAGTTAGAATATGAATATTAGTAATTAATATTAATTAATATCCTTTTACCTAATTCATTATGAGTGATGTTTCATAATAGATATATATTTGTGAAATTCAATTAAGCATCCAATTTTCTTTTTTATTATTCAAAGATAATGTACATGTGGAAATTCTTATGTCAATCATATTATTTTTACATATAGAATCATAGTTGATTTTAGGTTTAAATATTATTATCATGTAATAAACATACCAACCGTAGCTGAAATTTCATGAATGTAAATTCATATGATTTTTAAATTATTTACATGTAAATGATCAATGTTGGATTTCCATTACATAAGATTACTAATATAAATATTTAATAAATTAATTAAGATGAATTCATGAAATTATGATAGTATAAACTGATAAATTATACTCTCATTATGAACATGCATTCTTCTTTTAATTAAGATACTATAGTATGACCAATAAAATTAATAAATACTCATTAAAAGAACCCAAAGCATGAGAGGAGTCATAATTGGAATGGTAGATTATTTTTTCCATGAAAACATCTCTTAATAATCTATTTTAGGTAAAAGTACAATATTTACAATGAAATGTTATCTAATCTATATATATTGTATAATAATCATGGAATTGAACTCTAATTAATAATAAAATTTTATTTTTTACATCAATAAATTCATAATTTTGTTTGTAGCACTCAAATATATAACATTCATATGAACCCCAATGAGTGTTTTTTTTTTGTTTTTTATTTAATCTCTTAAACTATCTAAAATAATTCATTTCCCATGACATTAATTAAGACATGAAAAATAGGGTGTCTACTATACAACTATTTGTATTATCCTCAAAATCCTGCGCTGTGTACATTTCTATTTAGTATTGTTTTACTAAAATGATTTCTAATTAATATAAATCTATAATATATAATTCCAATTCATATCCGATATATTTGAACGTGATGTTGTGAAAATTAAAGTATGTTCAAATTAGTTTTATAAATTTTTTATTCAAGATAAAATATTATTTCTAAGATGAATTTAATAGAGTGACGTAAAATGTGTGTTGTGTGATTTTAAAGCCCAAACATTGAGCAGATATTTTACATATTTTGTGATTATAATTTTTAGAATAAATTCATGTCATATTTTTTATAAAAATATTTTTCATGTTAATATTGGAGACAAACTTATTTAAAAATACACGTGATTAATGGATTCCTAGAGTCTCACACGATATCCTTAGTTATGTTAGTTAACTGGTAAATTTTATAATTAACACATTGCCTGATTAGCCTTGTAGTGTTTCATGACCTCTAAATTGAATAGTATTGAATAATAATCACATTATGATATATTTCCACTTAAATCATGTTGCGTTTTAGGGAGATTTTATGATTTTGATGACCCTATGAACTCGACCATGTCATCCTAACACATCAGTTGAGATGGCTCACCACAAGGATTTAAACATTCCTCCCCAAAAACTTTTCGATTATGTCGATCTATCATGGTCTAAAATTTTTTTTGGGGAGACTACAACCTCTGTTCAGAGTACAGTAAAATTTGAAAATAACACAACTCATACATTGGATTTAACATTAGAGTATGTATAATAAATAAACTAAAAAAATATCTAACAAATTGAATTCATCATACATTCATTAAGACTCTCAGGAATGAAAAATATAAAAAAAAGTTTCTCCCACTAGGCTGAACACATATAAAAAATATAAAACTAAAAAATAAATACATTATACTCTACTAAAAACACTAGCCAAACCACATAAATATTATCCATGATAAACAACTTAAAAAATTCCAACATTGAGACTCTATATGATTAGATCCACTCGATCTAGCAACACTAGGCCATGGCCCCATCCATTATGAATTCTATTTTCCAACATAAAATCATACATCGGGTCTTCATGGACACTAAGGTGCATGAATAGGGGGTGAGAAATAAATCTCAGTAGGTAGTTCCCTAACGGGGAACCTAAAATATGATGTCATAACAAGTTCCTTCCCATGTGATATATCAAGTATATACAAAATCTAAAATCTATTTTCATGAAGAAAAAACTACAAAAAAGTATGTGGGAAAACAAAAACAAGGAAAAACCAACTAAGGGTTCTATGCTAACACCTTAGGTAAATATACCCATAATCTGACCCATGCCAAAGGATTTATAGCACATATCTCACCTATTCACATGAAAACAGGAACATCTTCTAGATATAAATAAGTTCTCTAAGATGTCTAAGCATAATAGGCATGAATGTCTGACCCCATGGCGTAATCATGGGCATCTATATGATGAGGTGCATTCTACCTAGATCTAGGAAGTTGATGGAATGATCTAAAAAAGAGAAAAAATCTCCTCTTCAAGATTAAAATATATGTCATTTCTTATAAAAATATCATGACACCTTGGGATCCACAACAGACCCATTAAATACACCGCTCTATAGGCTCCATCCATATAGATCCGATAGATGCACTAAAAACAGGATTTATACACAAGTGCGAGAGCATAATGGAATCCCTAAAAAAACATCTATCATGGTAAAATAAAAAACTATAGTGGTGTACTCATCTAGATAATATTTTATCTCTCTAATCCCATTTAAAATAATCATCTATCAAATTAATGAACCATATGAAAATTCATGCATAATCCCCAATAAAAAATATCACACAGGTATCCTTCTCAAACCCTATTCCTGAGAATAAACTTCCTCAAACATCACTTATAATGGATAACAAAATTTGGTATAATCCATCCTTGAACCCACCATCCAAATAACTGAACTAACATCACTATTCAATCTCATCCAATAAAGAACGGTGCCTCTCTCAGTACCTAGATCTGAGCCTCCAAAAAACAATCACAACAGGTTCTCAAATACTTTCCTTATGGAAAACCAATTCTCAGGGATCCCATGGTCCACAAGGTCTCATCATAAGGTTGCTTCCTCCATAGGACACCCCTCATTAACCCAATCTCTCATGCCCTACAAGAATAAAAATCATAAACTATCCCAATGGCTATAGTAAGAGAAGTAAATCCTATGAGGTGTTCCTCTAGATCATCAAATGTATGAGACATATCTGGTGCAGAAACATACCAAATGTTCCTCATTTTCCTCCAAACGGTCCTTAACAAACAACACAATGAAAATGGGGCATCTAAAAGTACAATCTTGTGAACATGGATATTTAAAATGGTCCTCATGACCACCTCAAATGCATGAAACCCTATAAAAGGTCTCTTTAATCTAGCAAACCCATTCCACACAAGAATTATTGACAACCAACCATTAAAACCACTAAAAAACAAATTAATGACCAACCAACAAGGGCATACTCAAGAGTCCCTAAGACTCATCTTAATAGATCAACAACATCCAGTGATAACCCCAATCCAAGGCATCACCAAAAGCTATGATCCAAGAAATACGAGATAAACCTCAACTACTCTAACATTGAGAAACTTTTCCCATCACACATGAAAAACCCAAGATCTTAATAAATATATAATATCATAACCCCTTTTGAAATATATCTAATAAAACTCAAAATATCACTATGGAACACCCAAGCCAGGCTGATCCACAAGATCTAAACCATCACTAAAGACTCACACCTGACAACCCAAACCCCATGATGATTATAAAATCAAACCATAATGAAATCCTAGTATTGAACACTCACATTTTAAAACACTATCTATATATACTGTAAATGTAGAAGGTATTCTACTATTAGAATCCATGTAAAACATTACTCATAATGGACTACTAACAATCCCTACTCTGAGTCTAGGGTAGAAAACATCCAAAACCCCCAAGCTATAAAAAGTAGATGGCATGTACATCTGATTACATGTCATGTACTCTAAAATTTTCACCTTTCCATGCACTTCTACATAGATAGAGAAGACCCAGGGTCTTCTAGTATACTATTACATGGTTATGGAATACATGGGGTATTTCTATGTACTTATTCATGTATATGTACATATCACATTGGGTGTCTTACCATGTACATGGCCACATTTCCATGTCCCCCTACATAGCATCTCACTATAGTACATGGTGTGAACCTCCCAAATCATTAACTACCCATGTACTTATCCACAATAATAGGTACATGGACAGTCCCAACTACTTATTGTGTACTAAAAGTACATGGTTTTTAGTTCTAAAATATTCTTCCCTGAATAGGTGAAACATACAACATGTGTTCATGAAACCCCATTCCATGTACCAAGGGTTTCTCAACAAGAAGGCCCCTTAAATGCCTCAAAACCCTAGATTTGTCCAATAAAATCTATTTATTGAACCCTAAGGGGTCCCAAAAACCCAAAAGGGGGTTAAAAAATAATTTAAACACTACTGGTATTTATAGCACGGAATGTAAAATTTTCTACAGTCGGGAAGAAACCACTGATGCTTCATGGAAAATCCACCACCTGTATCTAGAACACTCTAATATGGGCCTCAAATAATCTCTTGGTGATGCCTCTTCCCTTTATATCTCCTTATTATCTCCCTATCCCTCTCTCAGCCAAATTAAGGGAATCCCACAAGTGTGTGGACGGGAATCCAAATGGTAAAATGGGAAACAAAAAAAGGAAACAAAGGAAAATGGAAGAGAAAAGTAATAGAAAAAGAAATTAAAATGGGGTCCGGGCCCAGACCAGGTGCCCAATGTGTGGTTATTTCTCACCTATGAAAACCCCCCATTCCAAACTCAACCATGGATATAAAACATTAATCAAAACCTCTATTTTAAAAAAACCTAATGAACATTCAAAAATAAATTAATATTTAATTATTTAAATTTTAAATATTATATGAAAAATCAAATGGATCAAATTTCCACCAAACTCGTATCCTAGCATAAACATCCAATTATGGGAAAAAATATAGTGCTTGTAATAATTACCCAAGATTATATTACATGAAAATTTACAATTTTTTCTAGTAAAACATTCGAGAACAAAATTTTCAAATATCCCTTGGATTTAGCAACCTGTGATGATATGGGTTATCACATATGACCCATTTTCATGTCCTTTAGATATTACATAAACTACATGGAAATTTATTCAAAATGAGAGAGGTACTACAAAACCAGGGGTGAAAATAATTATATATTAGTTATTCCTTATTTAATTAATAATTTATAATGTCATTGAATAGACATAAAATTGAGATAATGGATCTTAAAGGGTTAAAGACAATAATAAAAAATTAAATTACTAGTAAAGTTTCATGGTTAGGAGATTGGTGATTGTCATTATGGTTTCTTGGTTTGGATTTAAATGCCTTTTGTGATAAAATTTGGTTTTTATTAGGGTAATTTTTTCACATTAGTTTTTGTCTTTATATCAACCTTTAACATTATAATACATGGGGATACCCTAAGTGGATTTAACCTGACATAAGTTTTATTTATATCCTAATTCTCACGGATTGGGGATTGAAGTTTCTAAATCATTATATTACTATATAATTTGACATATTTATTATAGTGTTTCAAATTTTTAATAGATATTTATAATAGATGGAATTTTTATAGAGTATTATAATGAGATTGAGTGGATACCAAATTATTAATGAATTATGATTTATTTTTAATTTTTTTATTATTTTAATTTTGTTAGAAGAACTCAACATGAGGTAATCGGGGTTAGATGTGGTGAATGTTACTCTAATATCCAAGTTATCAAGATAGTTGGTCATGGTTTTTATGGTCACTTGTTAATATAGTTACACATAAGCACATTCCATTTTTGATAAGATCATGTTTTTAGTGATTTATAAAAATGCATAGTCCTAGTGGAATATACTTGGTTTGAAATGAATTTTTTGAGATATATTTTTTATAACTTCATTATGTATTATAGTATTATTTTTTTCAAAATTATAGTGTTCCTTATGATAACCATACTCATTGTAAATACTCTTATATGCATGAACACATGATCATTTTAATCTTGTTTTTATGAAAATTTATAAGATTATACTTAAAGTACCATGATATAGATTATTATTTGGTGTTCTCTAGGGTTTCAATGGCTATTTATTTTTTATCTAAATGATACCAATTGTTTAATGGGATTTTTGCAGCCTTAAAATACTCTTCACGTATGTAATATCATTACATATTAGGGGATTTTTTATAAAAAAAAATTCTGTTGCGTTATATGACATTCATAAATATTTTATATAATCTTTATCACTTTGATAATTAATTTTATTAAAATATATATTTATATATCTTGGTATTTTTGTTAGTTTATAATTATTAAGAAATATATTTTAAAAGGTAATATCTCTTATTTAAGTGAATTTATACCTTATTTGTTAGTCGTAAACCTCTATCCTGTCATATATAGCATAATAGAGGAACAATTAGTATTATCGAAAACCCATGTGAGGCCTTGATTAGGTTTACACATTTTAAAAATTTTAAATTAAACTAAGATTATTTTAAGCATTACGATTGGAGAACTAATAGTGGGATGCATCTTGATTAATGGAGACACAACACAAATATTATTCAAAGGTATAAAAACTTATCCTCCTCAAGTAGAAAAAATAATAATGGGGAAATAAGTAATCATTTTTTCGGATCGTAATAAGTTATTTACACATATTTCTTAAAACATATTTTTTTAAAAAAAAATGGGCCATGTAAAATAATCCAAACTTAAGGACTAGATAAGAAATAGCCCAAGAGAGCCATGAAATTGGTAATTGGGATAGATAAAAAATGGAATAGTATAACAATATAAATACCCAAACACATAAATATATATATAAACATAAATGATATATATTTATGAAAATTAAATATTATAATAACTTCAAAAAAATTATAGTTATGATGCAATTATTTTAGAACAAATTTTACCAATAACATCACACAAACTGTTATGATAAAATTTTTACCAAAATAATATTTTCTAGTATTTTATATGAGAATATATTTAGTAAATTCCATTTCCCTAATAAACCCATAATAGTTTATATAATTATATAGAATTTGGGAAATAAAATTACCCACATTATGCTGTTAGGTTTCAAATAATAATTTCATCATATCATCAAGTATTTGGTATTTTAGAGGATGTTTATAAATTAATTACTTTCATACCTGATATATAAAATTGGCCTCTAAATTTTTTTTAATTAATTTAATTTAAAACCTTATAATAAATGGTTCTATGAACATCATTTGTACACCTTATCTAAAAATAAGATAAACATTTATTGAAATTTTCCACTATAATTCATTAAATTCCATTCATATTATCCAAAAAAATTAAATTTTTCTTCAAACATACCCCATATAAAATTATCATATAATAACATTAATGCTTTCACATTAAATATTTCCCTAATTTAGTCCCCTTTTCGATATTAAATATCTATTTATCTCACTTTAATTTAATATCTCACATCTAAAAAAATCATTGACCTCTTCATGGGCCATTATCTTTTCATTCATATATTAGTCAAAGTCTTATAACCCCCCTTTCATAAGGTAAATAAACCATTGTAAAATACCAACAAATTATCTAAGCAAATGAAAATCATTCAGCGTCATATGTTTAATCCTTCTTATGATACTATCTCATTCTTCATCCAACAGATTCCTTATGATGTTTTCCCTTGTAATATATTGATAATCATTTTATAAAACCCTAATGGCCTCAAAATACAAAATATTCTTTTTCCAAAAATAATAATACTCTACAATGTTGATAACAAATAATTAGTGTTACTATCTTGATTATAGAACATCAAATACCAATAATAAATTAATGTTATTTGTTTATTATTCTTGACCATTATTACAAATAAATGGATCCCAAATCATGAAAATATATATGAAACAAAATTCTACACAATAGACATCAAATTACTATATTATCCTCCTAGTATTTTTCACTTTATATTAATTAGATTATAAAAAATCTAATTAAAATAACTAAAAAAAAATGATGACCACATCAACTAATTTTAAATATATTACATGAAACCTTATGAATCCATTTTCAATATGATATATTGATTTTTTAAAGCCTTTTAAATTTCCAAAAAAAATCTTCATTAAAAACCAATACAATATTCGAAGTGTGACATTAAAAAAATAATGTTGGAGGTATACTTCCTATATCTATAGAATATACACATGTCTCTATCTATTCCCTAATAATACACAAACGCACAATATTTAAGAAAATAACTTATTTAAGAAAAAAATTATTTCAGTCTTAAAAATTGTGGAAAGAACTAATATTTACATAATGTTCATCATCAAATAAAATATCATGGTCTTCATAATACCTTAAAAGTTATAAATTAATATTTTCATTATTATTGAGAGGATTTCATATGGACTTACCTAAAAAATTATACCCTGAAATATTATTCCCCATAATTGATTGATATTTTCATTAAAATAGTGTTACCTAGATACAATGATTTCCTAATATAAAAAGAAGGTCCACCATTGAACATTTGTTTATCTAATTACATTATTTTCAGTTCCAAAATACATATATTACACTAACCAGTAGATCTAAATATTTATACCTCTCTAATATAATCCCCCATAACTCATGAACTAAAAATCTATACAAATATTCTATTTAATGGATGGATACATGACTTAGTTCCAACTAGTTTTGTTATAAATAATAAAAAACCATTTCTACTCTAGGTCTCTTTCAATCATGGGTAATTATATTTCTATCTACCACCATAATTTCCTTGATTTGTCTAACTAAAGACTTATAATGTAATCCTATAATAATATTCATACCACACCATACCTCCTTTAACATTCCTCATATATTTGTTTTGGATAAGAAAACCTCATTACTAACCATTCATTTTTAAGTGATGAATATAGACCAAGTGGCTTTGATATATCAATGAATCCTAAACCACAAAAATAATTTATGACCTTTTTTATCTACAACCCCTTACTTAAAAAATATTTTATCACCTTAATATAGATTATTTTTTCTCCTTGACTTAGTGATACCTCTTCATTAATTTTTTCCCTTCCATATATAATCCATAAACCATGGATTAAAAAATTTCTCAAGTAAAACTCCATATTAGGGGTTTCCCCATAAGTCACATTAATCTAACTTCATCATCAAATGATTAAAAAATAAATTTAACCTAAATTTATCAATATATTGTATCTAAATGAAATAAATATTTTAGTCCTCTAGGATGTTCTAGAAACTTCAATGAAAATATTTCACTCTGTGATAATCAAATTTCAACCTAATGAAAAATAACAACCTTGCATTCTATCATTTTAATTTTAATTAATTAAATTTTTTTAATGTTAGTGAAAATTTTATTTTCCTTAGTTTGAAGGGAAAAATACCACATATGACCTTGGAAATGTATCCATGATTTAAAAAAATTCACTTCCTTTTATGTTAAGTAAGTTTATCAATCCTTAAAAACTAGAATATTATACAGTACAACCCATGGTCCAAAAGTTAACATAATAATTTTCTTTTATTTTCATATAAACTAAATTATAAATGATTGTAATCATCCAAGAAAGAATTTACAATATATATTCAGGTTTGATACTCTTATAAGAGTGTCCTAGACAACTAAGACATTAAAAATATGACCAGTTACTAACTACCCCTCCCCCAATATATTATATTATAATCATTGAATCACTATATTATAATATTCAAGAACAAGTAATATACCATATAAAATAATGTTTTTTCAACATTTTCATAAATCGTTCATAATTAGACACCTCCTCTAAGAAATTGAACTCCAATAAATTTGAAATAAATATTGACTTATATTATCATGGCAAGTATACTATACTAGACTGAAATGATCTAACTCTAAGATAGACCAGCACTAACATTCTTTATATTATACTAATTTTTAGAGGCATGTAAACATAAATAATGTAGAATCACATTCCCTAATTTTACTCTATTTAGAGTATTTACCATGTTTTTATCAAAAATTTGGCATAACCAATCCATAAGTATTACATGATAAAACATATTGATAGAGGAAAACAAGATCCATATAGAAGTATAAAAAATTATAATCATATAAAATAAAACATTAAACTATTTTAAATACATATATCCATACCTAAAATATATATGTGTGTGTGTGTGTATTATTATACATATATATACATACTATATAATCATACATCAAGAAGGTATACATTATAACAATTATATAATTTAAAATATATATATAATATGGTTATGATAATATAAAATTTCAATCTTAATTACCATTTCATCATGAATTAGGGTGGTATTATAAAATAAGGTATGGAACAACTATAGTATAGATTATACATCACTCTTTAGAAAACATCAAGTATCATTTAATCATTACAAATCATATAAAGATGTGAATCATCCCAAATGAAAAATTTGGATTCATATCCATTTATAAAAATTGTTATGGGTTTGGATATGATGGTACATGGGAATATATAAAAAAATTACCATGTCATAATAGAATATTCCATAATTATCAATTAAATTTATCTATTATTCTATAATAAAATCATCCATTACCTCTATGTTATGAATTTCTACCTTGGCTATTTAGGGAAACCTGATCAAGTAATCTATTGCTTGATTTTAATTTCCTCTAATGAAATTTAAATCTAAATTAAACTCCTATAGAAATAAAATATAACTTACTATCCATGGTTTTATTATACCCTCTTTATCAGGCACATAAGCTCTACATGATAAAATAAAACCTTCCCTTTATAACAATGAATTTTTAATATGAATTTATCTACATAAAAACTACTAAAAATAACATTAAATGATTGTATAATTCTACTTAGTTACATATATTTATCTTAAAGTATAATTAATATCACGATTTCTTCATTCAATTTTATGAGACAAAACTAATTCAAGGGTATGGTTTAAATTGCCACTTAGCAGTTCAAATGGGTACTCCCATGTGGGTGGCTATAAGACTGTTAGTGTAGTTATCTTAAACATCATATCATTAAAGGATTTTATGTAATGATAATAAAATGTAAACTCATAATATTATAAAACTAAAAAAGAATGTATAATAGATAAATTACCCAAATTCATGATAAATATTATATATAAATATGTATTTCATAAATAGGATTTAGCATTATTCACACAGTTTTAGAAAGGTAATGCATTGATAATTTCAATTTTATATTTATCAAACTTAATCAATTTTTTAAAAATTACACACCCAAGTACAATCCATGTCCCAAACATGAAATGACACTTTTCAAAGTTAAAAAATATCATTTTCATATATTTTCTGAAGGACTTATATAGATTGAAAAATAAATGCTTAGATAAATTAAGAAAAAAATTAAAATAAAAAAGAAAAAACGATAGGTTTTCTTCAATTGAAATAATAAAATGATTACTGTGAATATTTGAAAAGCACATACTTTGTTTTTACAATATAATGAATTATCCTATAAAAAATGGTACCACGGGTACAAGTGAAGGATTTCTTTTTTGGTCCTCATTTGAAATGTGCACCTAGAAAAAACATGAAAAATATATGAAAGGAAATAATGGGTTTTTCCTGATTTCTTTTCATGTATTTAGTCCAAAAAGGGTATGGTAAATGATCTATTCATATAACTTAGTTCTATTTTTTATATCTCATGAAAACTCTCCAAAATTGTTTGACTCTCATGGTAATTTTATAATATTTTTCATTATTTAAAATTCCTATTAAATATTTTTTGGAAACTATGGGAATTAGTATTATCTAATTTAATTTTTAAATGGGGTATATAATTCTTGATTTTAATAATTTTTCAATTTACTTTTTAAATACATTCATTAAAATTTGGATGAGTCTCCACTAAGGGTTTTAAATACATTTTTCATCACATTTAAGTATAATTTTATGTACACATATTTTATAATTAATCCCAAAAAGTTATCCAAATTTATATCTTGAAGCTCACATAGTTTCCCTTGAAATATTTAATATTTTTGTTCCTATTTATAACTCATTTTACTATAAATAATTTATGACATCTTCTCACCTTCCGAATTAATATTGTTCTTATATACCTATAAATTATTATATTTTATAAGAAAAAATAACTTTTATCTTCCTCCATTGAAGATAAAATAATCAAACCCATCAATGAAATTAGCATTTACCACATCATCAGGTGGATATAAAGAATTATAAAATTTATCCCAATTGATTTTTAATAGAATTTAAAAGGTAATTTTTCTAAAAAATGTAAAATTCCATATAATAAACTAGTTTCTACATATGATATCAATTCATCAGAATGAGATAATTTAAAAATGGACAATTATTTCTTTAGATATTTCATAGAATCAAAAAAAAACTAAAGTCAATAGTGTTTTGTCAAAACTTGGTTTTTAGTGCACCTTCATGGACATTTATGATCATGTTTTCTATTGTAAAAATGATTAATAAAAATATTATGGGTATCGTGGATGATATCTTATATTATCTCATGTTCTACATGTAGAAATCATGTAGAAATATTAAATCATACACTCTCCATTACACATATTCAAGAACTCCAAAAGGAAATGTGGTGGATTTGTTATCTTGTTAGATAACCACTCATGGTAGTTTGAGCTATAACATTAGCTAAAAAGAAAATATAAAATTATTAATGACATTAATAGATTTTTATACATCATATAATGCCTACATAAAATAAATATATCCAATTATATGTGAAATAGAACATTTCCATGAAACATGAAATTTGTTTAGATGTTATATTGTGAGCAATGCTAAAATATTTCATACTAAATACTCTACCTCGTTATATTTTAGTCTCCATTTTATATGAAAATAGTTCCATGATAAATTTATCATATTTTGGAATCTTTCTTATATCTTCAAGTGTAGGTTTGTATATTTCAAATTATTTTCAGGTATCCATAATTTCTATATAGATTTCATCCTCATGTATCTTCTTGATTGTTCTTTTCTTATTAGGCCTAACATCCAATTCCCCATTAATCATAATAGGATATTGTAGATATTTTTTGGTTTATATTGAATCTTTATACAACTCTTAGGTATTAACACGCTCGCATTTTTTTTTTGAAATTTTAAATTGGTTGCATTGGAACTTTCTCAAGATTTTGGTCATCAATTATATAAGGCTTCCTATCTAACTCTTTAAATATTTCATCTCATTTATAAATTCCTTAATTACTGAATATTTTTTTCTAAACTTGTTATTGTGAATTTATTATTGGTTTTCCATTTGATTTAATTTTTTCAATGTGTATTGTTTGAATATTTTCTATTGTATTGTTTTTTGAAGGGTTGTATGAACGGTGGAAGCAGATGATATTAGTTTTTGAACGGTGTTTAAACATGAGATTTCTAATTTTCAAATTCATTTTGACATAGGAAGAGTTTATCCATCATTTTTTAGGATATTGAAATTTCATCTATTGATAATAAATTGTAAAGTAGTGATTTTCTTATACCTAATCACATTATCAATCATAATTATTTTTAAAAGAGAAAAGATCGCATAACTATATTTGTGTGAGTCATTCACATAATTATTTAAAATAAATATATTTGATAAATGTGGTTAATTCATCATGTATAGGCTCATGTAAATTTTATTTATAAGATATTACCTTATACACTCATATTTTACCAAACTACTGTTAATTTTATGTTCCCTTCTCAATTAATCATATGTATTATACTAGTGAATTATCTGTCAAACAACAACCTCATAATTCTTATAATAAATTCATGTCCCTATATTATAGTCCTTCATAGAATAATATTAGAAAAATTATGTTCCTAAAATTCTCGGTGAGAACAAATTTCATAAATCCTTGTGAATCTTTCATAATACTCATAAAAATTCTCTCATG
Organism: Viscum album; assembly: GCA_963277665.1. Classification (NCBI taxonomy): domain Eukaryota; kingdom Viridiplantae; phylum Streptophyta; class Magnoliopsida; order Santalales; family Viscaceae; genus Viscum; species Viscum album. Next base: position 1,189,332,591 of record OY728122.1, read on the forward strand.
GTTCCTACCTTATAGAATACATCTCTTTCTAAAGGGAACTAATACATGAATATGGAGAAAACCAATGAAATATAATCATATTGGGTTCATCCGGATCATTAGATTTTTCATCTTTTAATATATATATATCCATTTCATGGTTTCTCTTTCTTAAGAGAATAAAATGGCCCTCCAATTGGAATATTCTTCATCCACTCATCTTCACTTTTATGTAGCACGCACAAGAGTGAATTAAATGATGTGTTTGTTTATATCATCATATTGTAGTCCATGAAACATTTTTAAAAGTTGAATAAATATATCTTAGGTTTTATTAAGGTGTTCTCCCATTATTTTAGAATCAGAGTCAATGTGTCCATTGTACATCCTACTTAATTTTTTCTATTCAATGTTATATAATTTTCAATTAAATTCCATAAATTCCCTTAGTATAGATACTCTTATTATTTTAATCTCTATATTAAAAGAAATAAAATTTCTAATTATATATCATGTCATGAAGATAAATATATAGAAATTTGGCATAAAATAACCATCAATAATTCCATGTTTTTGACACAATTTTCACAGGGTTTTGTATAACGTTATTTAAAATTTAAGGATATACTATAGAATATTGGGGAAAAATTTTAACCTTCAATGAAGGGTAAAAAATAATTTTATCAAAATTAGTAAAATGGGTTTTGGTGATTTTTATGTTGAAAAAACTTGAGAACAATTTCAACAAGTGTAATTTCACAAAGTGATTATTAGTGATTTGTTTAGTAGTTAGATTACAATTTGTAATTTTATCCTATAATTTAAAATGGTTCACTCATATTCTTATTTAATGAAAATTTAATTTATAAAAAATCATGTAATAATTAAAATTTTATTAATAGGAATGGTGGTTATTAATAAAACATAACCATTTTTTATCAACCCATATTCCTATGTGTGTCAGAAGATAGATAATTAGTTTAGACCTCATCCCCCACATGAGTCAAATTTTTATCAAAAAGGGGGTTTGGGGGTTACTTCTATCATTTTTATTTGTTTTACCATGAATCAAAAAAATCTATAGTAATATATTTCTACCAATATTTATAAAAGAGCATGAATTAAAACTGATATAGTACTGGCATGTCAGAGCTCAAAAAAAGTTCTCACAGCATATGAAGAATATTAAAGTGAAAAAATAATTTATTAGTTTTTAAGAATTCTATTAGATGTGTGATCATAAATAACACTATTAAAATGAATTTCTTCCACATATTCTATGTTAAATATATCATTTTCATAAATATTGGAATATTTAGAGTAAGTGAATGTCAAATAAAAATGATATTGTGGTCAAAGTTTCTTTTAAAGCATGTAAAATTAAGATGGAATGGGTTATAGGTAGTGGTTTACCATCCCAAATGAAATTTTATTTTAAAAATCTAGTAAATTATATGAAATTTAATGTAGTTTTCACCTATGATAATGATAACTCCTCAAAAATTGAAGGACATATAAAGGATAATATCATAATAAATCAAATTAGTCCCAAAATTGTCAAAACAATTATAGATAAAAACATAATTTATTGATTGTATCACAACTATGTGATAATAGTAATGATGTTATTGTAAAAATGAATAGTTATATTGTGAATAGGTTTTTTTATCTAGTCATGATAACAAGAGGGTTGATAAACCAAGGTAAACTATTTTATATCAGGTAATATAAGTAATATTACTACATGGAAATAAAAAAACATTATGGTGCAAAAGACTTAGCCATCATGCCCAAACTAAAATAAAAAAAATATTGAATAGTAAGGGATAAATATTACTATTTTGAAATTAAATACTATTATGGTTTTCTATACATTTAGGATAAGAAAAATAGAGAACATAAATCATAATGGAGTTGATATTCACTCTAAAAAACCAATGATGCTAATACACTATGATGTTTTTGGATGTATAATAAAAAATAAAAAAGTGGATATTGGTATTTCACCATTTACAATAATGAATTTACTATAATTTAATTCATTATGTTCATATCATAAAAACCATAATCCTTGGATAGGTTAAAATTTTTAATACAGGTTGCTAAAAAATATGGTTTACTTTGAAGAGACTAAGTTATAACAAAGGATCTGAATATTAAAATATGTTTTTTGTTGAATATTTATATAATTGTATAATAAATGAGTTTATATTACCATATAATATTAAAAAATATGGTATGGTTGAATGGATGATCATAATCCTTGTGGCCATGAATAGACTATTCTCAGAGAGCATGAAACCAAAGATATTTCTATTTATATGAAACTTTTGGAATCATCAATAAAATAGGTATTTTAAAACAAAATTAAATTTGAATCTATATGAAATAGTGTTCATGAATAACCTAAATATACACTATAGGGTGTTTGGTAATCCATGTTTGATCAATAGGAAAGATATATGATTAGGAACATTTCATGAAAAGGCATCAGAAGAATATTGAATAGTTGTAAGCTAAATAGATGTCATTATAGATGTTACAACAACATATCTAAGAGGATTATCAACATTGATGATCTAATAGTCCATGGAAATGATGGAATGGTAATGAACTCAATTATAGTTTGTGATGAGGATGATATTATCCATTTTAAACCAATTAATGAAACTTTAGAGAATACATGGATTCATATTGAATATATAGATTCTATTTATTTTATTGATGATGTTGAATATTATATGTTCATAATATAAAATTATAAATTAAAGAAGCATATTGATGTTTAAAATATAATTATGGATTGGAATTAATGTTTTTTACTGTAATAATAATTGTTGTAACTAGTCACAATGGTTTATAATTATTTTTTGAACCCAAAATATTTAATGGGGGTTTTGAGAATAATAAGTGCATTCAAGATATGAAAGAAATGAAAAATAAAATTAAAAACCATTAAGCATTGGATATAATTCCAATACCCAAGGAGAAAAATTTGTAATTGGGAAAATATGATTTTTGGATTAATTTGGATAAGAAATTTGAAGTTTATTGAAAATAATTAATGCTAATATGAAATGTGTGTTTATATATTCAAGGAATTGACATTGTTGAAAATTATTCTCCAGTTTCTATACATGAATCAATTATAATATCTTTTGTTATTATATCCCATAGATGCATAAATGTTTTCCAAATGAATATGAAACAAAAATTTTAGAATAGTGAGATAAATTGAAAAGTATAGATAGAGAAACCCAAATGGTTTATATTTGATATATATGTTAGAAAAATGTGTAATTTTTAAAATTATCTATATTAAATGAAAAAAAAATCTCATGAGATTAATAATATAATATATATGAATATTTTAGGAGCATGAAATTCAAAAAAGGTTAGGTGGATTGGAATTTTTTGTGAGGAAGACTAACAACACATCAATATTTGTGATTGTGTTTTTTTTATTATATTTTTTCCGAATTAAAGATAAATTGAAGGAATTTTTTTATATAATGATGAAAAAATATTCTTTAGATTCCATTACTTGGTGAAATTAAATTCTTCATAATTTTACAAATCTCCCATACATTAGTTCATGTTATCATATCATAATAAAAATATTATGTGGTTTATAATGAAGGTTTGGCATATAGGATTCAATATGGGTAACTAAACCAATTCAAGAATTCATTAAACAATGAAATATTAATGAAGGGAAAACTATAAATGAAAATGAATCCATTAGGTTTGTTGGAATTATATTATATTTGACTACATAATGTCCAATCATTTTTTATATTTTTACTCTTTGGTCTACATATAAATTTAATCCCAATTAATCATATCCTCTATAGGTAAAGAGAATTTTGAGACTTATTTCACATTAAATTAATTATGATTTGATATAAATGAAAAATGGAGATCGTCATCAAAAATTCTTTATATATGATTATTGGGAAGGATTATTTGATGATAGTAAATACACGTGTTAGATAATATTTTATTATTATGATATGTTTTTCATGTCACTCAAAAGATAAAACATCTTTTACATTGATATGCATGAAAGTTAAGTAATTGTTTGGATCAAAATTAGCTACTCATATGATCTGGATGTAGACACAGAAAGAGTTTTTTAATATTAATGTTAAATATCCCTTGTTCATCAACTGTCATAACTAGAGTGTAATGAATCTATAAAAACAATTTAGGGCATCCTTCCAAGTTGAATCACATTGAAATTCAGTATACTTTTTAGAAGGATAAGTTTATATAAAGTATCCTAAAGTTGGAATTAATTATTTTCATGGAATAAATTACTCATTTTTTTCAAAGATACGTCCAATGGAATATTTTGAAATGTTGAAACTATATATGGGAGTGAATTACAATTCCCAATATTTAGGTATATTAATTTTTGGGTTTACTCCCCCAATTTTATTAAATATTAATGTTTTCAAAAGTTGATATGTAATCTATAGGGGAGACACTAATATGATTATAAATTGTTTTAATGATTTTGTTGGGTGAGTGAAAGAAATTTATTTAGAATTATATTTTTCATTTTCCTGACTAAGGATATCAAGTTAAGATTTTTATATTTTGTTTCTTAAGGAAATAATTTCTGACTGAATTAATAACACTATTTTTCTACTCTAATAAAATATTATTTATAAAAATATTTGATTATTTTGTGGATAATTTATTTAATAAAGTTGATATGATCCCTTTAATATGATTGTATTTTCATTTTTTATCAATGCATGGGAGAAAAGCTATACACATTTTAGATTATTTTCATATATGTACTTTACACAGATTGAGGGTAGAAATGAATTATTTAGATATTACTAGAACTCCCTTTATGTGAATTAATTAATGGATAATGGAATTTTAGAGTGATATTAAAAAAATTAATCCCTAAAAAGTGTCCAACCATGAAACTGCACCTAGGAAACTTTCCCCAAAAAATAAACATAGTATTATACAATCACATTTGGGTAAGGGTGATCTGGGTTCCCCTATAGATGCCACCATTGTACCCATGTAAAACCCAAGCCCACCATTTCACATCGCCTCTCCCCACTGTCACACACTCCATCATGCTCAACCTATTTCTATTGTTTTCCTCTAAATAAGACCCATGGGGTAATTATAATACTCTTCTAATGTATAAGGAAGAGTAACATTAAGATCCATTCACTTAAGTCTTTAACTACCCTCCAGCTAGATTATATTAAGAAAAAATCTAGTGGAATCAACCAAGATATAAGATCCAATGTTTTTGTACATGGTAAAAATCCTTTTGTTTTTTGTTTAAATTATTGTATACAGACTGATGTGAATTTCCTTTGAGTTCATGGAAGAATAAAGTGTTTATGGGGATATTTTAGATCCCAGAACCCAACTTTTAGAGAGAAACAAGCCTATCACATAGTTAATATAAATTTTGTGATGTAGGATGTACAATTAGTACAAACCATGCGAGGTCGGATAGTGGGATGGAGGATCCTGCACAATTTGACAAACCATGTGATTTGAGGTACACACCCATGAAGAAGCCTCTATAGTTTTTTATTGTATTCTCAAACATGGTTTGTGCATGGTTAATAAAATCATGTGTAAAAACCATATGGGGTGCCCCTTCCTACAGAAAAGGGTGCACAGTTGGTACATAGTTTTCTTAACTATGTGGCCAAACCGTGTGGACAAGTAATTTCATTAAAATTATGAAATTACCCCAAATTAATCTATTATTTAAAATAATTTTTCATTATTATTTTTCATTGGATAAAACCTTCATTGGGAGATTTTTTTAGATAAAATATAGTATTTGATCTTGTTTCTTTTTCTGATCACGGATTCAAGTGTTGATCATCTCATTGGATATGCATCGGTGTGTACACAATTGCTTTTGTGTTGTTCCTCATTCAACTTATTATGAGTTGTGATATTTAGGTGAAAGATAATTTTACCTATTTCCTAACTCTTCATCTGTTGATAATTTTTCTTTGGATCTAAGTCGAATCAAAATTTGATACTAGATGATCACTCTACTAAAGACCTATAGTGTTTGTTTTATACATTTTCAGTTTGTTTTGGTTCTTGATTGATCTATTTTTCATTATGCCACATGTCGGTATTTCTAGAAGGACCCTAAAATTGAATTGGTTTATTGAATTAAATGAAATGGAAACTATTAGGGATTCTATTTAGCTCCCCTGAGATTTTTAAGAGGCTATTTCTTGAACCAAGGTCACACATGTGGTGTGCCATTTAATTTCCATGATATTAACATTGTTGAACCACCTAATGGGTGTGTGTATTAGATTTTCTTTTTAGAGAAAAAAAAATTAAAAAAATTGAATTGAATTTCTTTTGAAGGATATGTTCTAAATCCTTTCCTTGTTAAGAATAATTTTGAACCATTTAATTAATTTCTTGGTATTGTATGTGAGTGGGTAAAATAATTAAATATAATTTAATTTTACTTGTAGATAATGAGTGGGTATACTCATTGGTTTTAATTGGATGCTTACGAGTGGATAAATGGAATGAATGATTAATTATTCCATTCGATTCCATAGTTTTTTCTTATGTGTTTCTTGAATGCAGTGGTGGATTCCATGGATGGATATTGATCCTTATGTCTTGTTTTAATGGGATTCCATGGGCTTTTCTACCCCTTGTATCTAGTTCTTCTTCGGTTCACAGTTTGCATGGTCGGTAGACATGGTCCTTGGACCCCAACTCAAGCTTAACCAAGTTTATGTCGAGAATCTCAGGGGAATCACAGATGATTCCTTAGCCACGTATACCATGTATCTAGCCCCAAGGGGTATGACACTTGATTATATGGCACAAACATAGTAGTTATGAAATACTTGGTTATAAGGCTCGACCATGGATGTTTTGACCATTCAATTTTAAAGGAAAGTCCTTTGTTAACATGATACATATGTATGTATAGTGAGTCCATGTTGGTTATTTATGCATTGTTTGTATCTACCTTATTATAAGAGATTGAACATGAATTGGAGGGATCCTTGTTGGGATATAAAGTGTCAACTGACATGTTCCATGGGAAGTTCACCATTTAGCAGTGCAAACATATTTTTCTTTTTATGTTTCTTTATATTTATTTATTGAATATCTAGGATTTTTATAGATCTTTTGGTGGTTTTCAACTAGGATTATTATCTCACACTGTATTATAGCTATTTTTGGGTACCCAAAGATAAAATTTGGATACAAGTGGAAATCGAGGAGAGTTCCCACAGTTTGATGGTTATTTTGTGCCATGTTTAATAGAAGTGGAGAACAGGACTAATTTTTTATCATGTCATATTGCACAGCCAGTAATGTTATATATCTCTGGGTTTTTACCTATAAGTATTTGTATCTCACACTCTGTTCAGGACACCATTGGGTACCTGAACTATTTATTTTCATATAGGTAGGGACTAGGGAAAGAACCCATAGTTGGATGGTTGGTATTGTGTTATTCTTAGGTAAATAGGAGTAAGAGACTGACCTGAGGTTCATGACGCTATCTAGAGATAACATTGTTTTAGTCTTTTTGGTATTTTAACTCATGTATTGTATTGTAATATTATGTACCTAGTTTATCTATTTTATAGAAACCTAAAATTGACCGTAATCTATTTTATATGATATTAAATATAGAACTATTTATCTATTCCTTATGTTTATCTATTTTCTGACTATTATACTGCATCCCCTATTTGATCGGTGTGATTTCTACTATTGTGTTACACTCTGGTAAGATTTAATATTCTCCCCACAGACACACCCAAGTCCCTCTCTACTAGTCATAAGCCTTGAGAATTTGGGGATATGTGTTTGAGGCCATGTATCCAACAGGGAATGGGGAATTATTGAGTGGAATCTGAGTTCGGGATGTTACACAAGAAATATGACAAAGGAAATATCCAAGCATTTGTATATAAAAATACCCTTCATGAATAAATACTTTGATCATTTTTTAATACTACTTGGGTAAAGGACCTCCCTATTAACAAACAATAGGGCACCACTCACCCAAAATATCATCGAGAGAATAACATTCAGAAAAAATTTCCATGACACCTAGTGATACCACATCATGGTGAAGGTCATCCAATCTCTCTTGAATATGGAAACCATTCAACCTAGCCTTCTATTAAGGGTGACCATTCACCCTGGACTCTAATTAAAAGTTTACAGTAACCCAATCCTTTCATTGTGGTTATTCTAGTCCCCTTAGGGAGACCTTTCAGTCTACCTATTAACTAAGGAAACAATTCACCATAGCCCCCCTTTTAGGGAGACTCCTCACCCAAACACTCAATCACTTGGGTAAATACTCATACTATCTAGACTATAACTTCTGTGAAACCCTCCTCCATACATTTTTTAGAAAAAATATTCTCTATAAATAAAAAACTATGAAAAAATGAAAACCATGGAATTTAAGGTAGATTTTTCTGTTTCCCTTGACTCCTACTCTGGCCTCTAATCCTTATGAACACATTTGAAGGAACATGATGCTCAAAATTAATGAATATATTCCAATTTTAACCCATTAAAACATATATTAACTTGATAAAATTTGGTTTTTGTTTATCATCCCATTTATGTAGAACCCAGAAGGGGATCAAAACTTTTATCACAAAAATAATGAGGTTCCTTTTTTGGAGGGAACTATATTTTTTCCTACCCTATTGATGTAGTATTTATTCTTCAATAAATGAATATGTTTAGATATGGAATTAATAATGGAATAAGACATTGGTTTATCTTATAGGATTCCATTCTCCTCCTACCATTATACCATATCGTGGCCTAGAAACATATAATAATATGGAAAGGTTGTATTCCTCTTCATAATTAAGAAGAAGGGTGTTTCCCATTGATGATACCATAATATTGAAATATAAATTATCCATGAACCCCCACTCATACACACTGAAATATATGAAAACATCCCCCCCCCCTCTTTGTCATAATCCTTACCTCTCTATGTCTTCAACTATAACACTTGTTGTGTAAGGAATCACCAAGAAACCTCATTGTATAAGACCTATTCGAATATAATTTCACACTCCTATGTATTGTCACCAATCTATTATTGTATCTAGTTTATAAATTTAAGAATAATCCATATAGGAAAGGTGATATGAATTTATCATGTAATTACACTAATTAAAATGACTCTAACATGATCCTCAATCTAGTTGTATGTCCCACTTGTCAGCTCAATTAAAAAAAACATATTTTCTGATCAATGAGAAATTTCATTTTTAAGGGTAGATCATATAAATATTCCCAACTAAATACTTATTTATTGTTACTTTCAAGACAAAAAATTAATTTCCACATGATGTAAAATTACATGGTATGGTCCTACCACATGACCCTATATTATGCACAGTAAACTATGTGAGAATTGATTCATGTTTTGATAGGATAGGTAGGATGCATACCTAAGGTTAAAATCCAAAATCAACAATCCAATATTTCCACACTAAAGAATACATATCCATCATGAGATCACCAATTTCCTTCCCTCTCATGGATAAATTCCAATTAACCTGTTCATCCCTTTCACCAAATATGTATTCCACATAAATCCTCCTCATCAGGTTGTATACATGATGAAACAATAAACCTTCCCAGAGATCCTTGCTCACTTAGAGTATCATCATTAATCTTCTATCAGGTTATAAAATTTATGAAACCATTTTATTTATAGAGATTACCAGAAGAGTAAACTCATACATTTATCCCACACCAACCATTTATATGAATCACTCACCTAAATTATCCCACTGTATGAAATTAAACTATATAGATCTGTCCTCTTAAGTTGATCTTAAAATTTAATACATTACCTATTATATGGCACGAAAAATATATGGGTTTTGATTCCATTCACAAGGATTTGTTGGTGTACCATTATATGGGCATGATCCCAACTCTACAAAAACCATCAACACCTTGTATAGAAATAAACTCCAAATCACCAAGTTTTGTTTTTTTAAACCAACGTTTATAAAAGTAAGTGTATTTAATAAGTAACTCAGTGATTTAGAACCTATGATATATATATATATATATATATATATTAATATTGAATCTTGTTAAGAGTTGATCATTGGCATTGGATTAACTAGTCCCATATTGGGAATTTTGGAAGGTCTCATAAACATGACACAAATCTATAAAAGAGTTATGGGTAGCCATTAATCACCTCCACCACTACTAAAGGAGATGATTCTTTTGTCCCCTCATCCTCTTGACCAATATATAATATGAATCATATTGATGATAACCAAATTGATTTCCTTCCTTTGGAAAGAAATTCCATGTTGGTATCTCTTCTCACAGATACAGGATCCACTGGGTATTTATAGTTCTATAATCAAATCCCATAAGAAAATGATTGAACCACAATGTTGATAATGATGTGTAATATTAATTTACCAAAAAATATATGATTTATTAGTCTCAAAACAAACTGATTGATAGATCATATACTTTCTTGGAAAACTACACTAATTGTGTTCTTTTTGTGTTGTTGTTTGATTCTCATATACCCTTTCAAGATCTCCCTTCAATCCAAAGTGAATATCTCTCCATGAAATGGGAATTATATTTCTTTATCTACAAAAAAATTCATATCCCCTACAACTAGAGGGATTTCATATCCTTTTCAGAATATTTATCACTAATTGTAGAATGTGATAGTAAGAGAAGACCAATCAAATGGTACCACTCCAAAATTTTAGGCTACATGAGAGATTCTCCAAACATTGAATCCTTCTAGTCCATCCCATCTATGGAAATCTATATTGAGTAAGTGTCACTTTTCTCCATCACCAACAATTTTGAGATTATATCCCCCAAAGAATGATAATAAGTTCTATAATTATCTTATGAAGTTTTATAATGATTTAAATTGTGATCTCATCTCATTTTAGGGGTCACTAAGGATGGATTCTGAGAATCATTGTTGTCAACTGCACCACAGGTCTACCATTCCCCAACAACCTACATAGGTCACCACCCAACAGATCACTTCCCTACTCACTTTAACCCATGTATCTTTTAGGTCTCTATAGGTGTGGGGATATAAAGAAAAAATGGAGTGGGATATTATCCCTACTTCAATATAAGAATCATTCTAGTACATTATGCCAACAACTAGTGAGTATATTCATTTCTCTCTTCATGCCCATAGTCAATAGATTTGTTAGAATACCATGATAGTTAAACTAGAATGTATTAATTGGTATATCCCAATAATCATAAAAGATATAGCCAACATCTCTACTCTTACCAATGCTAAAGAATCTCATCAGAAAAACCTAAAAGTTACTCAAGAGAAGTCTCATACACATGCTCCCCTCCAAGAGGAAAGATAGTATATTCAAATGGGAACGTGGTAGTGGGACTATATTTTTACATTTATTTAAGAATATAGTTATAATATCTTAATATTAGATTAGTGGAAAGAATACACTCAAACTTCTCTTCATCCTAATGATGAAAAATGACATGACTAAGTGGAAATTGAAAGGTAGGCATAGATTCTAGACTAGTATGAGGGGACCAATTGGAAAAAAAATTGAGGAAAGGGGACAGGTTCTAATTAATACCTGGTATAAAGGATGTGTTTACCCATCTCATTCAATAGTATAAGGGTCACCCATAAATACACATATCCCACACTGTCACCATTGTTTCACAAAAAGTGAATCTAAAAGGATATCTCTCTAATAGAAGGAAATGGACAACTATCATAAAAATATTATTGAACTAATTAGTTTTGATGATATAGAGGCCCTGAAATAGATTTATATATTGGACTAAGACTATGGTGAATCATAGCTAGAGAGAAATAGTACACTTACCTATAGAGGCCATTTTTGTGATATCCTGATTAGTAGTCCTATACATCTTCCTTGGAATACATTCTAGAAAGGTACTCCTTATGAAAAAAATAGATTATAGAACTCCTCTCATGATTCCAAATGTGATATTCATCTATAAAGTGATGAGATAAATAAGAAAAAATTACCTTACCTTGGTAATATAATAACTAGTCAATATAAATTCCCTCCATATGGAAGTAGTTTCTCCTAATAACATAGTCATCCTTAAGTCTAATTATATCTAAGAGAACCATCGTAATGAGTAGAATTCAAAAGATCAAACTCATTCATGCATAAAGTCTCAACTAACACTTGTGGTACATAATCTCCATACACTAAAAGGAACACTCCACCTCATTATTCAGTATGGGGAAAATAACCACAGTGGTCGGATCGGGTGGAATACGTTTCCCCTAAAAATGATAATGATGATATGTATATATATAAAGAAACTGTCAGGGATAACCACCAAGATATATTATAGATCGCATACATTCATTGATATGGTATCCTATGGGTATTAAAGGAAGATTACATGTAATAATTTCTTAAAAACATGTGTGAGACCCTTAATCTATAAATGAAAAAACCTACTATATCCAGAGTATGATAACTATATCTAGGTGGTGAAAAATATTTTCTATGAGGTTGAATTTTTTATTTTCTACGTAGATTTGAATTTGATTTCATTGAAACATTTCTAGAATATGAAACATACTTGTATCCATAATCTAATGGAATGTCACTAGATAATCATTAATGACCTTTCTGATGTACATATCTAGGTATGAAGTATGCATGAACCATTTCACTTCACTTCATCGCTGGGAATGAAAGGCCATGTAAATAAGGCATCATGTAATGTCACTAGTGTAGGAGATATCATAGACCCATATAATTTCATAACATTTTTTCTATCCAAAAAACCCCTCTCACATATAAGACACAAAATTAGTGTAACTGAAGGAAAAAATCCATTGACAGACTCCAGCATTGAGCCTCCAAAAAGGTCATTCAAGAATATCAACTATAAATGGAAAATCCCCTAATCATGGGAAAACCTCATATGGAAAGAGGATGACTTAATGAACATGAATTTTACCTAAATCCCACAATAATGAATGTGAATCAAATCTATATGATTGTGTGGGATGATACTGAGCCATCTTTATAAGATAAATACAGGGTTGGGGGAATTTTTACTATTACCACCACCACCACTCTAATAATAAAGCTCTAAATGGGTGAATAATGTGATGGTGTTAAAATTATGAAAACATTATCCCTCTTATATGTGGGAATTTTTTCCACATCTTCCAAGGAATTAAAAATTTTATAGGCTAAGCAGTGATCTCCAAAAATTAGATATCTCATCATTCATGATGATATACTAAATATATTTTTCATTTACAAACTTTTCAGACAGGATGCTTATGGAATCCCTCTGAATCACTAACTATAGATTAATGCTAATGGAATATCCAATAAATATTTCTAATCCATACTGAGGTCAAAAACCAATATGGAATATCTAGAAATAGGATCTAGATGAGGCCAGATATGAACCCTATGAAGGTGTTACTAGGAAGGAAGAGTCACTTTATTACTTAAATGAAAATGAAGTGATTATTTTCTCTATATACATATTATTGGATGTTTTCACTATCAATTTTGTAGAAAATATAGACCAAGATATGGAAATCAAGGAAGATATTGAGAAAATTATAGCTCAATATGTGTTTCAAACTAAAAATCATAAGGAAAACATGTGTACTTAGAATCAGATGTAGAGCTAATAACTTTTTTCTCCAATTATTAAATTTCATGACCCCTTTATTCCATTTTCTTAAAGAAAAATGGAAAATGGTTTTTATATCTATGAAACCACCCAAATAAGTTAAGGTTATTTCCTCTAAAGAAAATATAGTGAAGTGTGAGGTTTAGATTGAATATTTAAAACAACTCAATGTTGAACTACACAGATGAATTATAACTACTGATTATATTTGTCAAATGGGAAAGAATCCCCAAATACCACACATCATGAGAGAGTTATAAAACCTATTTTATTATATTTAGATAAGCAGTTTTTATATGTGTCTAGGTTACAAGTGTAATTTAATCTATTGATTATATAAAACCATGATTTTCCTCCACTGTGACAATAGATTCCCTCATTCTGGGAAAGTCAACCAATCTTGGGATGATATAGGATCCAAAAAGTGATGTTTTTTGTGAAAATACATCATGATTCAATAGATTCCAATGTTTAATTCAGGTCTTATAATATTTTACCTATTGAATTCCATAGCTCTATTTAGTCATTATCTACATGAATGGAATCATATAAGGTATTTGTGCTCTAATACAGCTTGAAAGGAAACCATACCCCTTGTTGGTGGATTCCACTCCACCACCATTCATGTTTTGGAATCTTAATATTCCAACCATTAAGGTCCTGGGAGATCTAGGGAAACACTTTCCACTTTTTTTCCTATGTATTTCCATAATTATTCCCCACTCGACTATAAATATGTGTAAAAACATAGGTGTTTTTTGCAAACACTGGTTGAACCAAATGTCATATTATATATTATCTTATCAGTTGGATCATTCATTAGATGGGAAGAACTCCATCATAAATTCTTTACATATTTTGGTTTATAGAATGTAATATGAAATTTTTTTACATCATATATTACATGTACCATGAAAATGAAATGGACTCTTATTTCCTCACTATATAGAGAGGATTTGTGGTAATCGATCATCATTTAGAACCTATAGAAGAATGTATTGGATCTTTCTGTAGAGAATATTTATAAAGATCAATAGAAATTTTGAATAAGATTGAAATATCCAAGTAGGTTTTTTGATTTTTCATATGCAGCACAATAGTCAGAGGATTCCATTAGGGGGACTGTTGGTAACTCTAGGAATATGCCTAATTCTCAAGGAATAATGTATTGTAAAGTATAATTTCCCATTATTACATTTATTCCAACACTAAAAAATTCCATGGTGACCATAAAAGCTCTATATCACCCAGAACCTCCCCCATAAGAATGGATAGACCAAGGTCTCCCATGATAAGAGGAATAAATAAACAAAACCAATTATTTCTAAAATTAATAGGTTCCTGGATACTTCATCACACCCATAAAAAAATATTCCCATGTTTCCCAAGACTAAGAAACCAAATTAGTTCAACCTTAGGGATCTTCCTAACTATTTCCCATTCCAAATAATGTTAGACCAGATTACCCAATATTATTTCATCATTAATTATATCCTCATGAAATTTTTTATTCTAGAATGGTGACACTTGGAATACCTCTGACTAAAATGGATTGTGTGTCTTCTCTATAACTAGAATAATAAGTGAAGTGGAATTTTTTCCCCTACATACATTAAAAAAATTAACAATGGGATGATCTAAAATATAGTTTATTGGGATCGTGCTATCATTAAGGAGAAACATAGACATCTATTTTTTCCCAAGTTCCCACTAAATAATAAAAAGAGACACTATATAATCTATCTTATGGAGGTATTAATAATGGATAAGAGGTGGGTACTATAGATAAAGTGTATTATTAACCAGTTCTAATTTCTATAAATAGGCTCATTGATTTCCTGTCCCCATCATTTAGACCACATACACCACCTTTCAAATTGGAATCCTCATCAGATGAACAATCACTATTTGACTCTATCAATTTAATTTACATGTGATACCACTTATGAATTTGAACTCAAGTTCCCCATATATAAATGACGAACCATAATTTGAGGATATAGACTCCAAGGGAAAAGGGGTGACACAGTCATGGATGAGCTCATCATTCTAGTCATGTTCCCTTCTATGCCATATATAAGGATGAAACCTGAGGTAAATATCATAAAATGGCAAAGGGGTGGATAGTTACATTATAAAATCCTCTATAATCCATAAAAGAATATTTTTTTATATGATTTTTTAGAAATATTATAACATTATGACTAACCTAGATGTGTGGGTAGACAAGTTTGACTCATCCCACTAGTGAAAAACATGCCTCCAACTTCTATAAAATAACTAAAATCCATATACATAAAACACCTTGGCCCAAAATCATTGGTATATATAAAAACCCCTTATCGTTAATCATAGATAACTGGTGATCAAGTATGAAATCTTCTGATAGTCAACTATCATCCTAGCTAAACTCTCAATACTTGATGATGTTAACTGCTCCAAGGAGCTCAGGAAAGAACTTCTCAATTCTCTTGAGATCACCTAGGAATTCAATATTGTAGTCAAGGTGTTTGAAGTGTATCATCTGGATACCACCTCCACATAAATACATTATAATATATCATTTATATATCAAGATCATGATATTTTCATCCATGTATATATAACACCCATGTATATCATAGGAAAGATCCACATTGTCACAATTCAATGATCCATAATCTAAAACATCTGGGATCAATATTATCCATTTATGGAAACTATGGTGCTTTAGTTGTGGTGTATATTAATTGTCTACCATGAATTTTACCATTAAGGGATACAAAAATAGTATTAAAAAATCCCCATTGAGAATCAATCTCAAATCCAAATTCCAAAATCTTGTATCAAAATCTGAGTTTAGGGTAATCTAGATGGATAAATCTCTTAATATTCTATTAGGAAGACCTTGGCTCCATAACTATATAGAATTATTGTAATCATACTATAAATTCCTAAATTCCCCTATAAATTGAAATTTTGGAGTATTTTATGGGGGAAACCCCTTATAATATTTTTAATCATAATATAATTAAGTGTGTGTATTTGAGAGGGAATAAAAGATGTCAATGATAGAATGTGGTATATAGGTCACCACTCTTGGAGGTTTGGTAATATTCTGAATGAACCCTTTGAACATACATTTCATAGATTATGTACTATATGTTAATATGAGAGATATAAAAATCAATTCTCACTGGGTTTTACATAGTTCCGAGGATTCACTATCCCCCATTACATAGTTATAGTTATCCAAACTGAGTTAATCCCATCAGAAGATCATTAGATTATACCTAGGTTGAATGAATACACCTAAGTCAATGATCAAGTAAAACATGGTACCTATTCATATTTAAATCCCCAAGGGATCTGTACAACATCATTGGGTTTAAAAAACATCTATTTCATCTCTAGGATCTAAGGATGTTCTCACAACTACATTTATAGGATCTGAAGATGTCTCCTCCTCATCAATAGGAGTAGATGATACCACCACACCATCCTATGAATTTCAATATTTTACCCTTTTCTCACCTTTATCATGGTGAGGTGGAAGTGGGAGATATCCAGGATATCCCTATTAATATTTTACCTATAACATTTTTCAAATTATTTAAAGAAACCTCATCTTCATTCATGTAAGAAAAAAATTCCCCAATGTCTTCTTATAGATCCCAAGATAACCATTCATTCCCTAGATATAATGATACTATTTTGGGTGAGGAAGAGGAGGATGGCCATATATATTCCTATATATAATTTTAGTAATGAATCTCTAAAACCATTTATAAACCCAGTAAAATAAATATAGGCACAACAAAAGACCGATGGATAACCATGATTAGCACTCCTATGTCGTAAGAAGAAAATAAATAAATATATATATATATATATATATATATTATTCTTGAAACAAAAAAACTATATATTCACCTAGAATTATACAGATATTACTGTGATGGATATTTAATTTTTCACTCATCATCTGGGAATGTTGAAAGATCATCATGTTTTCAAATAGTTATTCCAAATGATGCATCCATCCCACACCATTATGCTCGAAGCCGAAGTTGGTAGGATCCTTAAATGAAACATTATATAGGAAGTTCAATAAAAAATTATAGAAACCAAAGCATTTAATAAATAAATACTAAGTATATTTAAATGAATTTTCAATATATCTCATAATAATACATGTGGTAGAATCATAAAGTGTTGGTGTCTTCCAATATTAAATATATAAAAAACATATTTTTAGGAATGATCTTAAACATCTCCAACAAAATTATTCACCTATAGTTCTTTATACTTCCTATCATACATAATAACCTTACTCATAGCCAGGGGAATGTTAACACATAATAAGGGGTGAAATCAGATGCCTAGTAAGGGTAAACTTGGGATATATCAGTCAATAATCTTATGTGAGCATAATATAAGAACAATGGTATGAGGACATGATCATATAATATGAAAATAATACTCAATTAGTCAAGATAGTAAATACTGAGTCATAGAATAGGGATTTTATACTATCCTAAGACATGTGTATAATCATGAAGCCTAAATCATGATCCATGAAGAATAACATGTGAATATAACATAGGAATGTGTAATAATAATAAATTTATGAAATACTAGAGTTGTGAATGTGTATAAATACCAATAGGTCAACTCATCATATTAATAACATTAAATTGGATACCTGAATAAAATCATGGAGATAAAACCAAGACCACACATAATACTGTGAATATTCCATAACATGAACAAGTTCACTCTTAATGTTCTGAACATAAAATTAGGTTCAACCATAACATAGTTATCTCATGATATGTAATTATTTTACAAATGAATTGGATGGATATATAATTATAGTCCCACCAATTATACAATAATAATTATACATAAGTGTTTCATGAGATTATAATGACATTTGTCATTTCAGCATAGAATAATTAACTTGTGGGAATGAAATAGTTTTCTATAAATCATCGTTAAAACATAATCAGCATAATATATCCTAGGAAATAAATTGGGTGGTATCATAATATCATATCCCTATAGAATAATTAAAATACTTAATATATGTTGAAATATATGAAAATTATCTTTTATAAAATAATTTAATATGTGGTTTTAAAATCAGGAGGAATCATCCCTTTATATTTAGAAACATTAAAAAATTCCCATAAAAATGGTTACAAGATTTTATTTGTAAAACCTTTTAAGCTTATAAAGTAAACTTCATGGAATATGAAATAAATTACAATGGGAAAATACATTCATACATTATATTAAAAGAGAAAATTCTTTCAGACATTTGTAAAAATTCAAAAACAAATTCTGCTAAAACCTTTTAAAAAGATTAATTTTATACCTCTATAAATAATGTCATGTTATTGAAAATTTAAATTTTAAAACATTTATGTATGATTTAAATTTTCCATATAACAATTTGATGTTCATGTATAGGGAAGATAATGAATCTTGAACAAAGAGGAGAAATAGTCTATTTTGTATAAAAATATTTTACTGGATATTTTGAGTTTCAAAGAGAAGAAAATTTAAAGGAAATTGGAAAACCAAAAAAATAGAGGAGAGAAAAGTAAATTTGGTGTTAATGATAATTTAATATAATTTTTAAATTTTTAAATTTATTATAGACAATCCAAAACATTAATAAGATTGTAACATAAACCCATACAAATTTGGTAGCATTTTAATCATAAACCCATTGAAAGAAATAACATTAAATTTAAAAATAAAAAAAATTAATTTGAATATATTCATGATATAATATATCCAAGGGGTATTATATATACTATATATACATAAATAGTTCTATAACATAAAACATGTCTCAAAAAACAATATTGAGATGAAAAACCCATAACTCAAGTATTGAATTTATTCATAAGTTCTATTGAGATCAAAAATAATAAATTTAGAAATATTATACACACATAGATATATATATATATATAGATGTGAGAACTATATTAATAATTATTTAACTATATATCTCCAATTACATGTCTATTAACAACTCATCATTAAAATAATTATTTGGGTGAAAACTAGTATGTTTTCCATAAATGTCTCAATTTTAAATTTCAATTACTTTCCCATTATTCATGGCTTCATAATTTATATAATTTTATTGATGTGATAAATACCATATTTATTTTTTATATATTCTTTTTTTCTAATCATATAAGGTAGTGATGAAAAATAATTACACACTTCATGGAGATGGTCGTCTATAAGTACACAAGTGTAATATTTACATTTTACAATGGATGGATTGAAATAAATAAAAATAATAATTTAAATTTAAATAATATTTATTTTAAATAAGTATAATATATATTAATTGAATATATCTTTATAATAATCCATGAAAAATGAAATTAAAAATGAATCACATCACTTCATGTAGGTGGTAGTCCAAACATATTCATGAGTGACGTTATCGTTTTAAAACAGAAGAGAGGATAAGAAAATAGAAAAAATATTATTTTATTAGAGGCATAAATATATTAAAATAATCATATATATCTAATAATTCATTCTATATAACCATCCATAAGATATGTTGGTGAAGAATAAAATATATCACTTTATGGAGACAATATTTTGTATGTATGCACGAGTGATGTTATTATTTTCCATTAGATAAAAAGTAGATATAAAATGGTTTTACATTAACAAATAATAATTTAATTATATTAAATATGATTATTTAATCATGATATGAGGGTAAAATAATATTTATAGGTGGTTAAAGAATAAATAAACCCAAAATGTATCGGTAAAAAAAATTACCTCTTCTTCAAGTATCTTCCTTTAGATTAAAAAATTATCCTTATTTAGATGATATTTTGTTAAGACCAGTATTTATAAGTCATTTATAGGATGTTTGTAAGGGTTTTTTGGTAGTTTTTTGTCAATATATGGGGCTCTATTGATCTAGATAAGTGAGAATAGAAGTTTCCCTTTTATAAGTGAGGTTAGTTGAAAACATATAAATACATGAAACATTGTTATATATGTCTTTCTCAAGTAAATTGGATAAAAATTTCTATAAATTAAAATTTAGTAAGGATAATGTGGAAATAAAATTAAAAAAATAGATTTTTTCAGGTTTTTAATTATATAGACCTCACTTTTTCTTACATTATTTTCATATCATTTTAAAGATAAACAAAATAAACGCATTAAAAAACCTGGACCTAAAGGTTTAGTGTCTTGTAAAAACTAGGACCAAATATAAAATTTACATAACAAAAAAATAAAAAATATTTAATTTCTTCTTCTATTTCATCTTAGTTTCCCTCATGTACTCCTTAGTATAAGTATTAAACTTTGGATATATATCAAATAAAGGGGGAGCTAAAATTATAGTATGAGGACAAATAAGAACATGAATCAATATAAAATGGGTGAGCATATTTATCATCATCATAACATAATAATGGGATCATAATCATAATCATTAGAGGAAAAATTATATGGAGACATGGAATGTGGAAATGCATAAAAATGAAACATCATGTCTTAGTGGTCAACTATAATACATAGTTGTGAACAAAGCTAGCATCATGTTCACGCATAACATATGTGCATAATCATAAAATCATAATTCATAAAACAAATATCATAAATTTCATGAATATTTCACATTATATTGTGAGATAAATCACATTACCCAGTTCATTGGAGTGCTATATAATTTTAGTCACACCTTTCACATCACAACATTTACATAAACATACAAGAAAATTAGAATGTATATTAACATTTTATATAAAAAACCAATGGAATGGAAATGTATTGCACGATAATGATATATAGAATAAATTAATTAATAAACATTGTGTTTCCAAAAATAAAAATGGAATATCATACTTGGTATAAGAATCATCAATCTTGAGTGAAGAGGAAACAATATCAAGAGAAGTAAAAGACTTGTTTTTTTCAAAAGAATATTTTGTTTAGAAAAATCTCTAAATTTGAAACAAAATCATATTTAAAACATTTATATACCGTATAATAAAATATACTAAAAAAGAAATTATAATTGAGTAATATGAAAATAAAATCCACACTAAAATTTGGCATGAAATAGGAATAACCCAAAGAAAGGAAATTGGGTTTGAGAATCCCATTACCCTAAGTCTGAATACTTTATTCACTTTTATATCTTGGATAATAATATTAAATTCATAAATTACTAAATCTAGAACCATTTTAACATTTATTTTATTCATTATAATTTTATTATGTTTTTTGTGGCCATTATTATGAGTAATATAGCTCAATTTTGTCATTCTAAGAGTGTTCGTTTTCTTTTGATTTCATGATTAGTTCACCTGTATACATGTATAAAAGATCAAGTAAAATGGGTATAATTATTTAGAATTGAAATTATATGTTATAAAAACATATTAAATAAGTTTAATTGGTATTATATATTATTATTTTTTGAGATATGATGATGATTCATTAGATAAAATGTTAATTATAATCATTTAGATTAATTTTTATCACAACATACTTGATTTTTTATATTATTTAATATTATATATATATGATAGTTACAGAACATAAAAAAGTTATAAAATACATTTTAAAATATTTATAATCCATTTTAATGGTTTTATGGCATGCCTTGAAAGCGGTAAATGAAAATGAAAACTAGTCATCCTCAAAGGTGATAAATCAATACCCTATAGATGGTGTTTTTATTTTTTGAATAAAAGTGATAGGAGAAGTAGTTTTATGATAAATTGTTCCGTTAACATAATAAAATTTAATTATATATAAGATAATAGAGTTATCATTCAACTTGGATAAGGGGAGTTGAGGATAGAAAAATAAAATAAAAGAAATTAAAAGAAAATGAAAGAGGATTTAACCTCTTGAATTATTCTCCCTAAGGACCTCCTTAGAGAAATTGGTTTTGGTCTTTTGTTGGGACTAAAGTCTATTGGACATGGGGAAGTGGAATGGTAAGGGTATTGGTCTAAAATTAGACATGATTCAAGGCTTTGGATTTGTGAGGATAATAAGTGATGTGGTGTGGTATTTATAGGGGATAAGAGAGGTGTTTTTTATTATTTTATTCATTGGTTTACTATTCTGGCTCAAGAATATGAATATTTTAAACCTTATCAATAAATATATTAAATAAGGGATGATTTTAATTTTTGGTTCTTACATCATCCATCACTCAAGAAATTTTTATTTTTTACTTATACAGTTATATATGGTAAATTATCGCATTTCACTATTCACCAAAAAATTGACTATTTTAGAAAAATCCCAAAAATTATCTCAAACCATTTTTTGAAATTTTTAATTCAAAAATGAACTCCATTTTATGAAAATAATTATCTATAAATATTATTTTTAATTTTTAATTAAAATCATTATTTACATGGAACATGCTTATTTTAAAATTCTAACTACTTTTATAACATTTTTAAAAATAAATTAAGGTATTTAAAATTTATATTATAATTATATGAAAATAAAATATTAATTTATGAACTTATATTATAAAGAAATTTTTCTATTAAATAATTTTATTAATTATAAAGTTTTAAATAAACATTTTTTTTATAAAAATACCATCACTTAATTAATAATCTTACAAATATTTATTTACTTATAGTATGATATAATTATATCATATTATCATTTATAAGATGACTAAATTTTATTAATAATTTCATAGATGAGGTTAACATTCTATTTTCTAAATTACTATACTAAATGATCACATTACTATTCCAAATGTAAAGTTATTATTACATTGATATATGTTCCATAATTTATAGAAATACATCTTATTCCATTCATTATTCATTTGTAGATTTTTTATAGTGTTCATGAAGTGATTTTATTTGGTTAATACTATATTACATAATTATGAAAAGTTAATTATAATTGATAAAATTATGGATCTTTACATTCATCCCCCCTTATGAAATTTCTCTCTCAAAATTTGCTTTTATAATCTATGTTGAAAAAATGTGAGGGTAAATCTCTTTCATAACTTCCCTTAGTTCCAATGTTTCCTCATTTTACTTATGGGTTTTTATGTATGATCCTACAAAGACATCTCACTTTATCAAAATTCATGAGGAATTCTCACTAGATCAACTTTCACAGATATACATCAAAGAAGTGGTAAAACTACATGGAGTACAACATTAAATTGTATCTGATGAAGATCTAAGATTCACCTCCATGTGATGTAAAAGTATCCAATATTCTATAAACATTGTGTTTAACATCTGTATGACTTATCATCCTCAAAATGATGTCTAATCAATGATGACTATTTAGAAATTGGATGACATGTTGAGAAAAGGTTTGATGGACTTCAAAGGAGGATAGGACAAACATCTTCCTCTAGCTGAGTTCTATTAAAATAATTGTCTCCACTCAGGCATCCAAATGGCTCCATATGAATCCCTTTGTGGTAAAAGATACAATAATTTTAGTGTTCTACATTGTTTCACACAAATGGATTCATTTGGATCCATTTTGATGGTTGAGAGGAGACAGTTGTTTTATGAGAACACAACCAGAGGAAAATGTTGGTCCCATAATCCTTTGATGTCCATAGAACATTCTATCAATATGTCTTACTATTTATAAATACTCATAATTTATTGTCCATTAGTTTTAGGTGATAATTCATACAGAAATTTATCTTAGTGTTTAGAGTATGTTGGATATTTTTCTAGAACTTGGAGGCAAATCTCAGATTTTGATCAGATACAATTTATAGTGGTACTCCATGAATTATTACCACTTCTCTGATCTATATCTGTGAAAGTAAATATAGTGAGAAGTCCTATTGAATTTTGATAAAGTGATTTGTCTTTGTAGGATAATCCACAATAGCCCATATTTCATTGTTTCATTTGGATGTATTTAGAAGTCTATTGAGAAATTCCATGGTGATGTTTTCCAATTTCTATGTTGGTATGGGTAATGGTTGCATCATCCCCTTGAAATTTTTCATTTCATCCTTCCCTTTCTCACATACCAGTTACTTTATTTGTATTCAGTGATATCCTTCTTCATATTATCCCACCAATAGGTCTCTTGGGGATCTCGATATATTTTTGTTCTCCATGGGTGATAAGAGAAGGTTGATCTAAGTGGGCCACTCATAAGATCTTTCAAAATCACTGGATTGGATGGTAGACATAGTCATGGCCCAAATCTTATGACTCTTTCATCAGCAATTTGGAAATCGGAGGACTTCTCTTTTTTAAGATCTTTCACCTTCTTCTGAATTTCCAAATTATTTATATGATCATCCCTTATTTTATCTATTAGGGGTTCTTGAGAAATAATTTGAGAAAGTATTGATGAAATTACTTCATTAAGGATTCATGTTTCCATCCATTAAAAATATAATAAGATTGGATCATTCTCAATTTTTATAAATGATAATGTTGCAGGATCCTTTCTACTTAGATCATATTCCACTTTTTTTCCTCACCTGGATTGTAGCTGATTAAGTAGTCATAATCATTGATTAGATATAATCATATTCATTGGATAATATTAATCTCCTTCGATGTGAATATATATTTGAGTCTCTTATGATCAGTATATATCTCACAATTCTCCCGATAGAGATAATTCCACCAGATTTTCAATTCTAACATCACATCCTCTAACTCCAGGTCGTATATAGAATAGTTATATCATGAATTTTATACTTCCTTGAGGCATAAGCTCTCACTTTATCATTTCTATCTTGTAGATAGCCTAATCCATTCATTGAAGCATCAATATATTCAAAAAAATAGTTCCCCACTTTTCAAAAGTGTGAGTACTAGAACGGTGATAAGAATCTTTTTTAGATCCTTGAAAGAGTCTTCATATTCCTTGGTCAAGAAAAACTATTCTCACTTCTGAGTCAGATTGGAATGTGGTTTTTTAAAACATGAGAATTTCCTCAAAAAATCTCTTATAATACATAGCTAGAACAAGAAATCTATATATCTCTACTATAGATGTTGGTAAGGGCCACTCTTTGAATGATTTTGTTTTTTGAAGGATCCACATATATTCCTTTTTTATTGATAACATGCCCCAATAAGGATACTTCATCCATCTAGAGCTCTCATTTACTATAATTTTCATAATTTTCTCCCTTTGCAAAGTCTTTATAATTATATTCAATTTCTCATCAAGTTCCTCCTTTCTCTTGGAGAATATTATAATACCATCTACATAGACTACCAAAAACATGTCTAGGTAATCTCTAATAACTTTATTCATTAATTCCATGAATATTTCTAGAGAATTAGTGAGCTTGAAAGGAATAACTTTAAACTCATAGTGTCTATACCTCATTTAAAATATATCATATGAATATCTTACATCTACACATTTATTTTCAAATATCCTTGTCAAAGGTCCACCTTAGAGAAATACATGGCCCCACACATTTGATTGAACAATTCATCTATATATGGAATGGGATAAATTTTCTTTATCATGATTTTATTGAGCTCATGATAATTAATGAATAGGTGCATTGATACATCCTTCTTCTTGATAGAGGCCTGGTGCACCCCAAGGTGAAGCACTTGGGTGTATGAAGCCCCTATCCAGATTTTCTTGTAACTATTTCTTCAGTTCTCCCAAATGAATTGTTTCTATTTTATCAGGTGTTTATGATATAGGTAGATTTCTAGGAATAATTTCAATTGAGAACTCAACCTATCAGTTAGGAGTAAGATCTGGTAATTCTTCAAGGAACACATTAGTGTAGTCCCTCAGAATGGGTATGTCTTTGATAATGATTCTATCCTTTTAATAAATAATTTGATTAATATATAGTTACTCATTAGTCAATAATATCCACACTTGAGATGATTAGTCTGAAGTAAATTAATCCTTTTTCTTAAAATTGTATATAATTAGAGGATACCTCAATATGTTAAGAGTAATCTCCCTTTCCCAATAGTTTATGTTGGCGTTGAATAAATATAGACAATACATTCCCAATATAGAATCAAGCTCCACTAAATGAAGCCATACAATATTTCCTATGAGGATCATTCCACAATCAGTAACCAGGTAGGAGTTATATACTTTGGATGCAATGATTTCCCCTTTTTTTACTCTCACATATAACTCAACCTCTATATTTTAATGGGGTGTTTGAATTTTTCTACTAAACATGCAAGATATAAAAGAATAAGTAGAATTAGAATCAAATAGTATGTTCTCTATTATTGAATGAATATTCATAGTACCTTCCACCACATCATTTTGGCCTCTACCACATTATTAGTGATGGGATAATCTTTCCTTTTCTCATTTGTCTTTTGTGGCTACTGATGTTGACTACCATTGAGGACTCAGGGTTTACTGTACTAGAAATAATAGTTCCCTTTCTCCTAATAATTTAATCATTGAACCAAGGGTGGTTCTTTCCATTCATCCACCACATTTTCCTACTTACTCATATATCTTAGATATTCATGAGATCAATGGCCTTCTCTCCTACACATGAATAATTTCCCTATCCCTTTTAGGTAATTACCATGATTCTTTTTCCCATATTTTTGACATGTGAGTGGTTGAGTATTCAATACACATTTTTCATTAGATCATCCAGCATGAAACTCCATCTTTATTTATTATCTCTATAGCGATGGGACTATTCACCAAACTCTATCTCTGTATTAAGTGCACATAGAAAAACATCTTCATAACTCCTAAATTCCCAAATTTCTATAGATTTTTGAAGGAGTTGTTTTAAACCAATAATGAATCTATCTATTTTTCTATCATTGTTGATAGAAAAATCTAAGGAATACCTTGAAATCCTTATGAAATTTTAATCATAAGTCATGATAGATTAAACTTCATTTTAAATTATTTCTTATAATTCTCCCTCCATATATGTATGAAAATAACAATGGAAATACATATTAAGGAATATTTTCTTAAAGTCTTCCCACTCCATCACTTCAATTTCTTTCTTTCGATTAGTGTTCATAATCAACTCCCACCATTGATTGACCTCCCCATCTAAATCATAAACATTAAGTGTTACATTATATATCTCAGAATAGTAAAGCACATAATAGATCTTCTCCATTCAGTTGAACCAAGATTCCATGACTAGTGGATTAGAAGACCCACTAAAAATTGGTGGTCATTTACACATAAATTAATCGATAGTCAGTTTCTCCATCGTAGGGTAAAGCATACATGCCCTATTATTTAGGTTATTTTTCATATCTTGAGACATATGGTTAATCATTTCCATGAAATTTTGAGCTTCAACTCCTAAGGCATTGGAGATGTCACTGGGGAAATTGTTACATTGTCCCTCCCATGGGTAGTGGTCCTAGTTTCTCCTAGTTCCCACCATTTTCTAAAAATAGGTTTGAACAAAATCTAATTCAATATTACATGAATAAATAATTTATTACTTTCTGTAATTATCTTTAATAGAATATCTTGTGGGATAGATATGTTTAGAATTTTATAAATGAAATCTTCTTGTGAGATTTCATATACCTAGTATCATACTATGCGTTTTCACTAATATTCCCTAATCCGAATTCCCAAATTAGCTAAACTGTGCTCTGATACCAACTATAGTCAACCAAAATTTTCTTACATTACTGTTACATCATTTTAAATATAAAAAACATAAAATCATTACAAAAATAGGATCCAAAGGTTTAGTTTATTGGGAAAATTTGGACCAAACATAAAATTTATATAATAAATAATAAGAATTATTTAATTCCTTCTTATATAGATTCTTATTTATCTTTATTTATTCCTTGGGACAATTAGTATCCTGAGGATATACGTCAATGAAAGGGTTGAGTTAAAATCCCAGTAAGAGGATAGATAAGAACATGAATCAATAAAACATGGGTGAGAATAATAATAATAATCATAACAGAAGCTTGGGATCATCACCATAATCATTATAGGAAACATTATATAGATATATGTAATGTGGAAATTTATAAAAGTGAAACACCATGTCTTAGTGGTTAACTACCACACGTAGTTTTGAATAAAGATAGTGTCATGTTCACGCATAACATATGTTCTTAATCATAAAATCATCATTGTAAAAAATACTAGAATCATTCTCAATCATATTACACATTTTCTCATGAGATACATCACATTACCCAATGTATTGGAGTGCTAAATAATATTGGTAATAGGCATCACATTGTAACATTTACATAATCATGCATTCCACATTGAATGTATATCATTTTTTCCATAAAATAACCCATGGAATAAAAATTGGATTAATGAGAACATTATAGAGAATACATTCATGAATAAAAAATTTAGTTCTAAAAATAAAAGTGGAATAATATAATTGGAATAATAATCATCAATCTTCAATGAATGAGAAACATTATTATGATAAGTAAGAGATGTGTTTTTTAGAAAGATTAGTTCTTTTGGAAAAATGATTACATTTTCACAAAATAAGATATGAAAAATATATATCCTAGAAAATAAAAGGTAATATAAATAAATAAATTATATTTGAGTAATATTAAAATAAAATACACACTAAAATATGGAATGAAAGAGAAATACCCAAAATAAAGGAAATTGGTTTTGAGAATCCCCTTACCATAAGTTTGAATGTTTTCTTTACATTAATATCCCAGATAATAAATTTAAACTCATTAATTAATAAATCGAGAATTTATTTTACATGTATTTTATTCATTATAATTTTATTATGTTTTTTATTAACATTTTTATTAGTTATAGAGTCCAATTATATAACTCTGAGAGTGTTTGTCATATGGGTTTTCACGATTAGTTCACTTGTATACATGTGTGGAAGATCGTTTAAAATGGGGGTAATTATCCAGAATTGAAATTATATGTTATTAATGAATTTATAGTAGTTTAATTGGTCTAAAATATAATTTTTTCTATATATGAGTATGATTCATTAGGTAAAATTTTAATGATAATCGTTTAGAATAATTTTGGCAGTTTTCAATCACAAAAAAAATCATTTTGTTTTATTATATTATTTTGTGTATATATGTTAGTTCTAGAAAATAAAAAATTATAACATAAATTTTAAAATATTTCTCAAACATTATAATGGATTTATGACCATCCTATAAGGCTGAAAATGAAAATGAAAACATGTCTTCCCCAAATATGATAAATCAACTCCTCAGGGATGACGTTTTTATTTTTTGAATAAAAGAGAGAGGAGAAGAGGATTGATAATAGATTATTTCTTTATCATAATAAAATTAAAGTATATGTATTATACTACAGTTATCATACTACTTGTAAAAGTGTAGGTGAGGAGAGAATAACAATATAAAATAAATTTAAAATAAGTTAAATGAAAATGAAAGAGGGTTTTACCTCTTGAATTCCTCTCCTTCGGGACCTCCTTAGGGAAATTGGTTTTGGAATTGTTTGAGAAAAAAGTCTCATGGAAATGGGATATGGGATTGATAAGAGTATTAGGGAGAAATTTGAAAATATTAATGTATTTGTAGTTGTGAGGAGACGAGGGGGTGAGGGGTGGTATTTATAGGGGAGGAGAGGGGTGTTTTATGATTATTTTATTCATTAGTTTATTATTTTGGATCAAGAATATGAATAGTTTCACCCATATAAATAAATATATTAAATAAAAAATGATTATTATAGGTTATGGTTCTCATATCATTCATAACTCAATAAATAGTGATTTTAACTTATACTGTTATATATCGTAAATTACTATATATCACTATTCATCAAAATTTGAACTGTTTCAGAAAAACCCAAAAAAATCTCCCTAACTATATTTCGATAAGTATAATTAAAAAATGAAATTAATTTTATGAAATTAATATTATAAAAGGGATAAAATATTTTTTTAATTAAAATCATCATTTACTTGGAAAATAACGATTTTTAAATTATAAGTGATTTTATAACTTTTTGAAACATTAATTAAGGTTTCATAATATTATATTATAATCATAAGATAAAAAAATATTAATTTATATTATATTTTATGTAAATAAAATTTCTATTAAATCATTATATTAATTATAAGATTGTAAATAAACATTTTTGTTTTATAAAAATACCAACTCCTAATAAAAAAAAATTAAACATTTTTTTACTTAAACTATAATATATTTATATCATATTATCATATATAATATGTATAAATTGTATTTATTATTTAATATATAAGTTTACTATTCTATTTTCCATATTAATATTCTTATTGGTCACATTACTATTCCAAATTTCAAGTTATTATTTCATCGGTATAGGTTTCTTAATTTCTAGAAATATCTCTTATTTAATTAATTATTTATTTATAATGATTGTATTGTGTTATAAAATTGATTTTATGTGGTTTATAAAATATTAAATAATTATAATAATTGAATTTACATTTATAACATTTTGGGTCGTTACATTATTTTTATCTATAAACTTATCTATTAGGCTAACCACTCTTTTAACACTTTTATCCCTTACCATGGTAAGAATAATTTTACCAAGGTAACTATTTATTATGGTGAAAAATTCATTTTAACTTATAAATTAATATTAATTATAATGAATCAAATTATAGAATACATTTTACATGTTTTAAATTCTTGACAAGAATGAAATTAAGTATAATATCAATACAAAAAACATGTAGAAATTTATTTATAAAAAATATATTTTTAATCATAAAATTATTTTATTATCATTTCATTCCTAGTAACAATGATTAGATGAATTTTAATATAATTAAATTAATATTTATCTTCAAATATAATTATAATTATTCATCAATATTTATTAACTGAATTTGTTACAAAAAATACATTTTGTACAGTAAAAACGTTTTCAAAAGAAAAACATTTATTTTAACCTTCAAATAATTTTATCTTCATTTTCAAGAAAATAATAATCCATTAATAAATAATTATTATTTTTTTATAAACATTAAATATATATTTCACCATTTATCTATAGTTATCAATATACAAAATTTTGATAAAAAATATTATATGTAAAAAATCAATTCATTAAATATTAGGTCATGTATGGTTATATTTTTATCATTAACATTCTAGTATATAATCCTTATTCATTAATCATTATATTTATATTAAGTAAAACCATTCATTCAAATAGTTTTCAATTTTTATACTTCTATTCATACCATCTAATGTAATAGCTAGGTTATAATAGTCACTTTTAATAATATACCATGGTTCATATAACCTCAATGATGTGAGTAAAGAAAGCTATCGAACACTAAAAAATTATTAATGAGAAAAAAGTATCTATAATAAAATTTTGAGTTTTTATAGGTTTGGATCATAAATATCATCCCTTTTTGAGAAACAATAATGCAAATATCAGGGTTTGCATCATTTTCTAGGATCTTAACTAACACTACTTAAAAGATGAGTTCCCAGTTTCAATCACTAAATTCATGATCGATGCAACCAAAAGATTAAAATATGTATACATAAAGGATGGATACTTATAGTGGAATAAGATTTGGATAACCCTTGAATAATTGGAAATCACTACCTTTAGATCAAGCTAATATATATATTTCTATCATTTTATACTCTTTAATTTGAACATTCTATGGTCCACCCATCAGCATGGCATGCATTACATCTTCATGAACTTTCTCTAAAAGATCAGAGAGTATTGTATCGATGATCTATTGTTCAAATACTAATATAAATTTGATTGTATTTCCAACCATCAATATTATTTCATCAAATAATGGATTTTTGGACTAGAAATTAAACCCTCTAAAAAGTGCATTGAGGATGACATAGGGAATGTCCATCGGCTTCATGGTACATCACTATGGCATTGAAGTTGACCATGGGAGAACTCAAATAGCCCATGAGATTCCTCCCCTTTAATATTTCAAATAGTTGAGAGTAATTTGGAGTTTCCTTACCTAAATTAGGTGTTTCATATCAAATATTTCAGGAAAATTTCTCTATTTCATGAAATTTATTAAAAAAGGGAGTTGTATACCAATAGAATGATTAATATTAAGAAACCTCTAAAAATATAATGTGATATCTACTATAGACATGGGTCATAATATTTCTTGTGGAAGATAAAACATATATAATATATGTGGGAGTTATCTCTAGGTTCCCTTTGTATAAATAATAATGATTCATGAAATGAGAACTATCTCAACTTTCTTTGTATGATAATTATAGATATCGAGACTTGTTATTTAAATATTAATATTAACTATCTAGCACTAATTTATGTATTCAAAAATGATGTGGCACTACTTACAACACCATATGGTCTTCATTGTCTCTTTAATTGATCTAATATTGTACATAATCAACTATCCAATATTGATTGGGAATATGTATTGATGTGATGTTATCATATATCACATTGACATTCAATTCATATCACATAAGGCAGTCGAACATTCCATTATTATTGATTTTCACACAAAACACCATATCTTGGAAGGCATAAAGTTGAATACCAAGCTCCCATATGAGGATGTTTTCATTTTATATCAAACTCTTCATACATGGGAGATGTACTTTGATGTAACCTATCAAATTCCATCTTGGGAGAGACTAAATGCCCTAAAGATCAATAAAGTAGGAATATGGATTGACCTCAAATCTCCATTCGTGGAGGTTATATCTTATTTTGTTCGTCTATGTGAAGGCTTCATCAATAATGAGTAATAGTACTAATATCCCATCACAAACTTATATATGGCCTTACAAATAAAATTATACCATTTTAATGTTAATGCGGGCTCAGATTTTATGGTTAAGAAAATAAATGGGTAATATTCCATTATAAAGGAATCATTACCCCCCACCCCCCACCCCCCACCTCAACCCCACTCAATTTTTACATAAGGGGAGTGATAGTTTAATTCTTGTTCAATCCCATACTGAATCACATCCCCCACCTCAAAAATTTCATGTTAATTCCCTAGATAATCCTAGTATGTCCATCAATGATCCTAACAAGGATGATATAGTTTTTTACATCAGACACCATATGATGGTCTCCCCTATCACTACATATAACATGGAGAAAGTAAATGAAATCAAATCTATCCCAAATCATGATGATTCGATATCCTCATCAATTGACGTTTCCACAGGGTGGAATCTCCCCATTATAAAATTTTTCCAATATGTGGACCTTTTTGGATTGATATAAGAAGGAATTGATCTAATATTAGGCAAAACAAATTCATCATCAATGATGTGTGAAATGTATAGAAGGTACATTAAAAGTAATGATACTATGGGGTCCTCCTCATATGCATAAAATGAGGGAAAATATTCACCATTATACAAGAAGTTCATGAAGGATCTTATGACATGCATCATTAATGGACCATGATCTCCCATAAAATATAGAGGATTGTCTATTTAAAATCAATGATCATATAATACTACATGGAATTCACCAGGAAGTTACCCACCTATAAAATACAGGACAATTTAATCCATCATCTCCAATATTTATTGCATACTTTTAAGTACTCCCAATCATTCGTCATATTGGTAATGGATATCATTAGGCCATATCCCCCAACCACATCCAAATATTTTTAATATATACATAATTCCACCAATATATTCTCTAAGTGGGTTGTGGAAATACCCATCAATGAATTCATTGTAAATAAAATAATCCAATTCATAAATTGTAACCTTAAAAAAATATTTTTTTGGGGGGGGGGATCTCACATTATATTGATGAAAAATGACACCAATTTCTACTCGTGCAAGATGAATATTTTGTATTAGGAGTATAATATTGAACCTAACCACTCATCCTACCAATATGTAGTAGAAAATAGACAAGTATAGGCCTCCAATATGACAATGTCAAATATAATCTAGAAGATTGTGGATAAAGGTAATAAATATTAGTCTGAAAAACATCTGCATGTCTTGTGGGTGTATCTCACCATGATTTTTACCACCACATGAGTGACCCCATATTCTCTAGTCTATGGAATAAAGGTTTTGTTACCCATTTATGTTCAATTTCACTTAGTCCACATTGTTTTCTATGTTCTACCCTCATAATATTAGAAATACTAGAACCAGTTTAATGAGTTAGAGAAGCTATATGAAAATAGGTTCAACACATTTCATAGTATGTAAATTTATCATAATCGGATCAAAAGAGTCTTAAATAATAAATTTCACCTTATTTCATTTCTCTAGGGAGAGCATATGGTTTCCTTGATAACTCCAATGGTTCCATGGAAGAAGACCCCAATGTAGGAACCAAAGTTAGATGGGCCATACATTATACATAAGGTGTACTCTAATGGAGAATATTCCCTAATCATGATGGATAGTAATGTATCATGCCCCCATAAAATTTAATATTTACTAAGAAATATTTTTCATGATACCACATCAATTTATAGATGTTCCAGCTAAAAAATAATAAGCTATATAGTCTTGGCCAATTTCACATGGCCTAATATTGTGTGATGCTTGGTTCCTTGTCATACATCCTTAAAATTCATGTATTAATATCCCAACTACATGTCATTAAAAAATGTGATTGTGGACCACATTACATAAACTTAAACTAAGTTAAACACTCGTCCAAATTTTATAACCCCAAACTAAAATGAAACCATAGGTCCACTCCTCACGACCTTAAACTAGTTAAGGGTATCTTTTCTACAAATGGACTAGATTTCCCTATATAAGATTCAAATATATATAGGATTCCTTGACACATAGTGATAATATTTCATTGGATATTAATAAGCACTTTACTTGCATATAAGCCAGATCTATGACTGATATTTATTTTCAAGAACTATGTGTGTCTTGATTCTCATCATCAAGGGAATCATAGTAACACATAAATTTAATATTCTATGATGAAAATACAAAATAAAACAAAATAATTTAATTTCCCATGTGAAATATCCATATCTACATTGAGTTTATTCAATTATCACATTTCTCTTAACCTATGATGATAAAAACGACACTTTCCTCACATATGATCTCAGTATATGCAATGAATTCCAATAAAATAACTACATTTGGTTCATTTCCTATTATTTAAGGATATATAGTGAATCTCATATTTCATATCTCTTTCTAATCCATAAATTTCATTAATCAATAATACCCCCAATATTTGATCTTTGTCAATGTAGAGGCAACACCATGCGAGAATTATCTGTGACTTGATTCCTATTATTAAATGATATCTATTAATGACTAGATCTCATATCTTAGGATAATCAAAAATTTCAAACCAAAATGGAAGGAAAATAAAATTCCCATTTTCCCTAGGTACAATTCAGATCTATGTAAGGTCCCCCATCATAGGATTCATTATCCATGAACTAATAATCAGATGAAATGTCCTTTTCCAAGGTATATGATCAACATATATGAAGTGGTGTTTCAAGAAAAATGTGTGGAATCGTTCATATTCTTTTAGTTTATTTAGTGATTCCATGGATACTTACCTTTTTTCCAACCACAATTTCACTACTATCAAAATAATATTTTGATAGTAGGGTGATTCAATTTAGTTTTAGTCCACTTGGGTGTGTGTTACCAACACCTAAAAATTATCCTCTTCTTTATGTGAATAAAATTAACATGGGAAACCCCAATTTGAAATTTTTTATTGATCAACCCATGAAATATAAATTGGAACCTTTACTCTGCATACCAGATTTATCTATATCGGGAAATTTCAAGAAATATGTGTTACTGGATTCATGCTCTAATTGTGTATGTAGAGATGTTTGGATCTCTTTTCCTAGTCCTAGCCATACACTATAATAAAATCCACCTATATCCTAATTAATTTTGGAATCATAATTAATAAATTATATTCCTGATTTCACTAAACTAACATGAGGGAAATTTTTTCTATTCCCACTAGATATGATCTTGATCTATTTA
Organism: Viscum album; assembly: GCA_963277665.1. Lineage (NCBI taxonomy): Eukaryota > Viridiplantae > Streptophyta > Magnoliopsida > Santalales > Viscaceae > Viscum > Viscum album. The sequence goes on from OY728122.1 coordinate 1,189,369,295, forward strand.
AGGACACTTCTAATAGCTATGGGTGGATTGACTCCTTTCATCATGGGATTAGTAGTGATTCATGAATAATATATCCAAGTCCAAGTTGAATATTTCACCAACTAGAATTCACTTCTCCCCTATGTATGATTCATATATACAATAGAGCCTCCATTTAAAATCATTTGTGAAATTTCAATATGAAAGAGGAGGACACAAAAAAGTTATCTCGTCCTAGTGTTGGAGTACTCATTGTCTATATCAAGTCCTATCTACAAGCCACTTAACTAACATATTTCAAGACTATGTGTGGAATGATTCCTATCCTCACAGTCTATATAGTGACACCATGATCTTCTATTGTGCACCCATCCCCAACTATTTACAAAGAATACACTCCCCCCCCCCACTGACCTTATTGAATTGTGTTTTACGAAGGTGATGTCCAATATACTCCCCTACACATAAATATAATATATAAAAAATGGGACATGTAATGATTTTTTGTGTCTCTATAAAAATTTTTATCCTATGTGTAATCAAGATTCACATTGATACACCCAGTATATATCTATTCACATGAATCTTCTTACTGAATATTCCCCATCCTTGTGTATGACCTTGAGCAATATAGGGGTTAAAGACCTTGTTTTATGACATTAGATCTGAATGAAATGAATTCCATCATCACATAATGTTAAAATAAAAAACATTTGGTTATATTATGTATGACCTTAAACTTTTTAAAGTTTTTTTCCTACCTATCATTTTCCCTTACATGTGATCTAAACACATGGAAGGGTGTTTGATGTGGGGTGATTTTCTAAAACATGATTCAGGATAAAATTATTCTTAACGATATTATATATCAATATTTATATAATTTAATATAATTTTGAAACTACAAGTAGCATTATTTTCATCCTCATGGGATATGTTTTGACAACTAGATGTGTTATCCTAGTCCCATCTTCAAATTTAAAAAACAAATTCCCTTTCACCACATACCAGATAGATCTGTACAAAAGATTTATCATCAACATCTATGTATGTTTTAATTCCTACCCTTTTAGGATACATATTGGGGAATGGACCCTCTATTCTATTACCATACATGAATCATTATTATGTCAATCCTTTCCTCATTACATTTGATATAAAACTTTATGGAGTTTTCCTGATGGCATCAACATAAAAATTCCCTCATAATTCTCTTGTCAATTTCTCTCATATGTCCTATATAATCTCCTAGATGCCTCTTTTTTTCACAAATAGTGTGATAATTTAATATATGTGGTCCTAAAATGTTACTCATACCATAATTATTTAGTTGAAACATATTTAAAGGAAGGTAATAAAAATCCTCATTACATGATGTTAAATTACACAACACATAGGTCCCTATTGCAATTTGTTAAAATTAAAGACACCCATGTCCCTTTTTTATGATGTTATGTTATATGGTTTGAGTCCTTGTCACATGAAATTAAACTACATGACACTCATTTACATGTTGCATAATGTTAATCTATATAAAGTCATCCATTTTCACTCCTCTCTAATAGAATGCATGAGCCTAATCATGGTCAATCATAGTCTAGGGTGCCTCCTTTTCCTTTTTGGAAAATTCATTTATATAAATCAGTCATTTTTTGTTATGTTTATAAAATTTCCACAAATATTTCAAGGCAATTAGTAATTATTTTATATGGATTCATGGGACACCTCTACATGGCTATGCATACAGGCCTAAATATGGATCCTAAAAATGCACCCCTAATCCTTCCTGCCAACTAGAATCATCTTCTCCCATAGAAAAAAAAGTTCCATGAATATATATTCACCAAAATAAAATCACATTTAAATAATTCATTTAAATATGTTAATTTCCCATCCCTTGTATTTATAACCTCATATCATCACTTATAATATGAGGACCTTGATCTATGATTTATTTCATCACAATTATCTATTAAAAAGGGTGATAGATAATTTTTAGACTTGTAATCCTAATTGTTTTTTGTCACAGATCACATTATATTTCCTTTTTCTAATCCTCTTGATAAGAAAATAAGGGAACTACCCATTTGAAAATATATACTATTGTCAGGATCCCAATTTACCTCATGATTCAATCACCCTTTCTATATGGATTTCTTACCCTTGAAACTTCTTTGGTCTAATAATCCTGACCTTAAACCATGTACACCAATCCATGAGGTAGGTAGTGCTGGTTTTGATCATATTATTCATATGGAATTTTTCTTACCTCATTTTGATTAAATAGACTCACGTTTTTATCAAAGTTTTAAAACCTTAAACTCTCTCCTTAAGTGGTTCATATCAAAATACCTAAAACTACTAGGTAAGAGTCAAAAAACATGTCATGATATAAAACCATAAGGGTTATGCTATGAAAAATTTCTATCTTCACTCTTGAAGAACTAGTATTAGGGTTTAGGAAAAATATGGGTCACAAATAAAAAGGCAAAAATTTCTTAAGTTATACCCTATGGTCAAAGAAATGGTTTTTTATGCTTTTTAAACCCCCATGGTCTGTGAAATTTTTTGAATATATCTTCCTAACCCCCCCCCCCAAGTTGGTTTAAGTTATGTCATCGATACATTGTATTTCATGGAAAAACTACCTCTTCACATTGATAATATCACCCATTTAAGTAATTAGGAACTAAATATTTTCATGTCATATTTCTTTGTGTTAAAAATGCATTAAATACATAATACATACCCTTTAGGGAGCTTGAAACCTTCTTGGATATCCCTTTATCCATGATTTTAGTTTATATATTTTATGTTTGAATTATCTATTTACATTTTCCCTAGATGAGATATGTCTCTTGGAATCCCATAGCCTTGAGTAAATCATATCAGTTCTCCCTTTCATTGAAATATTAGTAATATGGATGTTTTATTTGAATGGAACCTTTAATGAATTGATGTTAAACAAAAGTTTTTAAACTGAGCCAATGAAGAAACCTATAATTGATTTTTTTTAACCTGGAGGTGATTTACCCCTTGACAACATGACCTATTTTCTAGTGGTGAGACACTGGTTTCTACCACTACTAATATATAACCTACTCCTACCTGTCACTATTTACAATTGATTAAATCATTCATATGTTATTATTTACATATCCCACTACCCAATTAGTCAAATGGATTCAAATACCCATAATGTTACCGAGTTTTTTATCATGCCTATTATAAAATAAATACTATGGGATTATATTCTAATTCCATTTTTTATATGGGTGTGACACTCGGATGGAGAATCCATTCCCTCAAGACTCTTATTACTCCTAGAAATAACAAAAGCCTTTAGTTAAGATACACCTCAAGTAACATTCTTAGTATATAATTATTCCTCATAACATGATCATAAATCACATGATGCAACGGTCTGATCATCATGAAAAAAAATTATATCCCACCATTTTGACGAGGTCTAATCTTGGAAATAGACCCTTTATTCTCTTTAGATTTTTCATTTCCCTTTCTAGATGGACTATTCCACCATATATGGTTAAAACAATAAAAACTTAAACTATAGTGATACTCAATATAAATATGTCCATTTTTAAAAAGAAGCTATAATTTCCTAACATGCCTAACCATAAACATCCAAAATCAAGGGACACAGGTCATGATAAGTTAGAAACCCACAATTATTATCCTATAAAAAAGTGGAATGATATCTTAGTAGACATGTACCTCACGTAGTATAGATAAAATATGTTTTTAATGTTAAAAGTAATAAAACATGTTATGTAAAAATAGCATTGTGGGAGGCCTAAGTAAAATTTGAGTTCCTTCTCGAAAACACCCCATGTGATGCTTAGGGAAATTTTGGGAATGAAGAAAAAATAAACAATTATTTGGGGTTTAAAATATTTTAGGAACCTAGAACACCTTGAAAGTGGATGGATGAATCAGGGTGTCAATATTTTCTTTAAAGGATATGGATATTGTCACCAAATTTGTATAAACCTATTAAACTTATCTAATGGAATAATGCAATTATCAAAAACCCAAATATATAAATAAAAACACAACATAGTATTTTTACTTGGTTAAACACTAAGGGATAGTCTGAGGGGAATATTTTGATAGTGTGTTTTTTATACCAGAATCAACTAAGCTTCATTAGGTATTATGGATTACAGTTGTTCATCCATAGTCACTTTACTCCAGGCCCACTACCTTTACATGAATGTTAGGGATATCACAATGCCTCCCACTAATCACTTTAATTGAGTACCCCTTTATCACAACCTAGGGTGAAGTCTAACTTAGTTTATCAACATTATATTCTATTATGTAGATTATTCATATAAGATTTTGTACCTGATTATCATGATACTCTTCTTAAACAAAAGTCATGAATGGAAGTACTTGAATGAACTGTTCACTCATAGTAGATGTTAAAAACCATAGTTTGGAAATATCATAACCTTTTTGAAACCCCCTTTTTTCAATGATGTTTTATCTTTCATTAACCAATATACTTATTAAAATATCCTATCATTCATGAAGCTACCATCCTTCACCAAAATCCAAACTTGTGTGAGGCTCCTAGCCTTAAGAAATCTCCGAACAATCATGAACCACCCAATATTCACGAAACATCATTTTATGAATGTATATGTTTCATTTAGTTTTTAACCATTATTTTATTGACTCTTATACTAATAGAAAATTTTAAATTTTTGAAGAATAATACCTTCACGAAATTAGAAATGTTTACCCTTTTACATATTCTCTTAATGTGTCAAATGTTGTGGGGATTTCTATTTGTATATAATTCCCCCTTTATGATGATTTAAATCTATCAAGGATATTTTTGTGGAACTCTTCATCCTTGTTCCTAAATCTCATTTTATTGTCAAAAATCCAGTGAAATTATTCCATTTTCAAATCTTCTTAGAGTTGTGTAGAACACCATATTCCCATCGCACCTTATACATTCTTTGTGAAATCTCTTCCATGAATCTAGATACATTTTTTAAAATATATTCCTTTAGGAATCATAATTTCTTCTCAAAAAATAAACCTTCAATAATTTCATTCCATTAACATATTTTTGCAGAGCCAGCCCTAGAAATCCTTATTTCATAGAGTGTGTCCCTTCCTTCAAATTTTGACCACCAAATATTTTGAAAATAGTAGAAAATGTCACCACCGTCAATGCTAAATGTACTGAAACTATTGGATCACATGGATGAAAAAATCCATGTTAAACATAGTTTTGATTGACAATAAACACAAAATACAATATGTTTCCAACTACAAAATACCATGGTTGCAATAATCTCCCCCATTAGGTTTTTTGGAAATCTATGGATAAATTTAATAAAGAACCAGCCTCAATCAAAAACCTAATAATCATGTAATAACTCATTCATCACTCAAAGTATATGTGTAAAAATCTCATTGTAGAAAAAAAAGTGAAAAATGAGAATTTTATTCTTTGATAAACCAGTGACCATTCCTAAAAAACTACAATTCATTTAATTTTACTTAACCTAATTTGGAAATAAACCCAAAGAAACTATAATGAGACCTTTGTAAAAAACATCCACATGGATTGTATCTTTCCCATAGACCCACATCAGATCCAAAAATTAATAAAAATAGTTAACAAAAATGGGGAGAGGGGAAAACTCGTAACCTCCTCATGGAATGGGAGGTGGTTGAACACCGATGTTAAACTGATGTTTCTCAAACATTGGTTCTACCAAAGGTTTAGTCTAGATGTTTTCCACTTGATCATTTTTTCTGACATGATCCACTTTATTCACACCTTGTTCACCTTTCTGTTAGTATAAGTGATATATAATCTCAATATGTTTTGTATGAGAGTGTTGAATAATATTTTTTGTAAGATTTATCATTCCCTTGTGGTCCCAATGAATGACCCTTGGTTGTTTTATCTCATCACTAAAATTAGTTAATTTTTGATTCATCCAAAATATTTTAGTGTATATATTTTTCATATAGATATATTCTACAACATCCATTCTATGGGAAATTCATTTTTTTTTTCTTGCTTAATAATCCCACGCATTTTTTTCCAATTAAAAACGCACCCCCACTTGTGGACTCTCTATACACCACATATTTAACCCATTTAGAATTATAAAATTCCAATAATCCATTATATCTTCTTTCTATATATTATATTCCAATGTTGAGAGTTCCTTGAATTTATCTCATGATTCTTTTAAATTCTACAAAATGATCCTCTGTCAGATTACTTTGGAAGTGGGCCACCAAACTTGTTGCAAAGACAATATCTAAACATGTTGTAGTCAAGTATAATAAGCTTCCAATTAACATCATGTACAAGGTGGTATCCATAAATTCCATATCCTCATGATTTCCAATTTTTTCCCATATTTATTTGGATTTGAAATAGGTTTGTATTCATGAATATTGAATTTATACAAAAGCTCTCTTGGATATGTTTCCTGAGAAATGAAGGTGAGGTCCTTCTTTCAAATCACTTATAGCCCAAAAAATAATATATGTTCACCAATCATGGACTTTAAAAATTATTATTTCATGTGATTATCAAATACTTACACTAATTTGTGACTTCTTAAACAAAATATACTATCATCCACATTCAAAATAACTATAAATTGATCTCCTTGACAATTCATCATATAGGGATTATGATCAAAACCACCTATTTAAAATTATATATTTTTTATATAAGAATTAAATCAAGAATAACATTATTGTTTTTACTTTTTTAACCCAAAAAGTGCCTCCTTTAATCAAAAACCTTTGATCCATAATTAATAATAAAAAATCAACCTATTTTTTCAATGTATACTTCTTCTTAAGAAAAAAAATTAATAATTTCATTTTGACATCTATCTGATAAAAATTGTAAACTACTTGAATTTTTATGAATAGGAAAATCCTAATCGAATCCTATTGAGCTACATGAGAAAATTTTTTCATGAATTTAAATTTCTTAAATCTTTGAATATCCTTTGCACACTAAGAATTCCTTGTTTCAAATAACATTTCCCGCCTCATAAAAAAAATTGAAGATCCAATTTGTTCTAATAACATTAGGATTTTTTGGTCTCTTAACAAGATCCCACATCTTGTTTTTTTCAAGAAATTATAGTTATTAATTCATGGACATGACCTGTGATTAATCATACATTCCTTCTTCAAAATAGGTTTTCTACACAATTTATAGAATATAATAATGTGCATCCTTCATCATTCTTCTTTTATGTGTAGGTGTGGTCCAGTCCCTATTAATATTGGAATGATCAAATTCTACAATTTTATTTCTCTTGTTATATTCTGATATAGTTTCATAAAAATGGTTCCCTCTTCTGATTCAAATTATAATTCATCATCATTTTGAGATCCCAAAATGATGGGAAAGTCTTCCATAATTTCTATATTTGAATCTGTCCCTCTTCAACATTATTCATCATCTTCAATTATATCAAAATATGATATCCTTGAGTTATTTTTAATTTTATCCTCAATGATACTAACCTAATTTATTTTAAAAATATTCCTAATATGATTATTGTATAATTTTTATGATTTAATCATCATAGAGTATCCATGGAATATTCCCTTGTCTGGAGCATCACCATACATTCCATGATGTCCTTCTTTGTTTCAGATGAAACAATTACTTTAAAAATAAAAATAAAAACAATTTTAGTGAGGGATTTATTCTATTTCATATCTCATATATCATCCTATCATCCGATATAAATATCCATGTTTTATTTTTATTGTACACCACAAGTTGAACAGACTCTTTCCAGTAATAATTAGAAACAAAAATCTCAATTAACATTGTTCTAGCTATATTATTCACTAGTCAATTTATACATTCAGTGACCCCATTTTTTGAGGTATTATCACTGGAGACTCATCATTCTTGATCCCATGTTTTAGAGGTAATTTTTAAATTCAATTCATGTGAATTATGTTCCTTTATCATATCATAATATCATGAATGTATGGAAAGTTTCAATCTCAACTCTTCAAATTCCAATAGTCAATCGCTTTTCATTTTCACTATATAAACATCACAAATTCCATTATATTATAATAAACAAGTAAAATAATGAAGTACCTTTACTTATATGTGCTAGAAAATTTTATTAGACCACATGTATCTATGTGGAGAATATCAAGAAAATTTGATACCCTTTTCATCCTTGGATGACAAAAACTCTAGACCATATTTCCTTGAATGAAAGCATCACATGTATTTTTTCAATCATGATTCAGACTGTGAATGTTGATAATGGGATTTATCTTAGATATTTTTTCCGTAATCTATTTTTTAATGGGACCTAATCTCTATAACCTTAATTTTTTCCTCATCAACTTTTAAGAAATAGAAGTTTTATTTTTTATCTACCTAGTATAAATTAAAAAAATTCATGTATCCTTTCATGATGGAATTACCAATATTAACCATGATGGTTCACCCATTTTGATTAAATGTCACTAATAGTCTTGAGTCACAATGTTGAGTCACACTCAAGATATTATGATACAATCTGTCTATAAAGAGAACTTATATCTTCTTTATGTCATCATTCTTTAATTCATTATTTACACTAACTTTTATCTTTAATCCACCATCATTGTTGTATCTCACTATTCCATAAACCCTTTTATTATAATTTTTCAACAAATCTGTATTCCCTATCATGAGGGGCGATCATTTAATATCAATAATCCATGTTCTAGTGATCTTTGTAGCTTTGAGAGAAATTTATTCCATGTTGGATTTCTCAATCTTCTTCTTTTCCTTCTATTGGATACTTGATTAAGTAGTGGAAAAATATGGCCTCTCTAATATCTTTTCTACATACATGGATGAATCATACTCATATTTTAATTCTATATAATAATACCTATTTTCTAGGGTCATTCTTCTTGGTTGACTAGTATTGAATTTTCTCATATTTCAATAGTTATTGTTCCCACTATTCCTCTTCCTACAATGTATAGCATTATGTCCAAAGATTGATAATTGAAAACAATATATGTAGAAATTATTTCATCTATATGATGAAGGATATGGTCCCATTCCCCTTTGTTGAATGTAATGTGCTTCCCCATATAGATATCTCATTTCCCCTTTATAATAAGACATATTATGACTGAAAATATAGAGAATTGACATTTGATAAGAGGAAATATATTCTCATTTCTATTCCTCCACATTTCCCCTTATATTGTATATATATTTGACTGAAAATCCTCTATAGAAAATTGAGGATTATTTTTAACTCTCTTACCTATTTTTTTAATCTGTTTCTATTAAGACATTCAGTGCCTTTATGGTATGTCCAAATTTCTTCTTCCATTTTCCTTTCACCATCTTGTTTCTAGCCTTTGATGTTTTTGTATCACATTTAATTTCACTTTTTCCCATAAACATAGATCTTTGATCACTCAAGGATTTATCTACTCATATATAATATATTATACTCTGTCCAAAGGCTCTTTATTTTAAAACCTTCCTAACTATAATTTTTTCTTATATTCCCTTGATTTCGATTCATTTTTTCAGTTTACTCTTTAAAGAAGTGAATTATTCTTCTAGACCCTCAAATAACTTATCATTTTCCTTTATTATTGATGTAATTTCATTGATGACTTTTTCATAATATTCAATCCTAATTTAAACTCCACAACCACTTCCAAACATTCAAGAGTTTCTAAATGTTCTTCTGCCTCCTATTGCATTTGATCAATATTTTCTTCAAGCTAATCCACATAATCTAATGAATGCTTCCACGAATCTCCCATCATTATGTTTTTCTTTAATTAAATTTAAAAATCATCAAGAGAACCCTTAAATTACACCTTGAGATATATAACACCATTTTACTAATTTTATTCATATTTCAGAGGTACAACCTTTTAAACTATAGCCATTATGGATTCTCCAATATCAGATTCCAACTCTCGTTAAACATCATCTAAAAATTAATTATTATCTTGTCCACATTTGAAGATAAAGATCTTTGTCTATAATTTCATTCTTTATTTGAATTGTCTCTTTTTTAGGAACCTCCTATTAGGCTTCTACATTACATATGCATCATTTTATACATCATAAAATCTCTTTTAGCATCGATCGGTAATGATCCATACTTTTCCACAATGAAAACAAGCCAATAGAACCCTATATTTAAATCTCCATATTCTGATAATTAATTTGTTAATCATACAAATTTTATTCATCATCACTATGAATGGAAATTTATTGTTCTTCCATGTCTTGGAATTCCATTTCATCAGTTAATCAAATTTTTTCATCTTTTGGTTTCACTCTCATTTCATAAGCCACTAGACTACTTAGAATATCATCGAGGGGAATCTTAGATTTATTTATTACCTCAAAATATGACACTTTTTGAGTGTATATTTGATCATATATTTCTATTTTAATTCAATTTTTTTCATTGTAATCAACATCAATAATTTTTATATATATTTCAGTCATATAAATATTTGTCACATCATTAACTTAAATTCCATGAACTTTGGTGTATAGAAAATTCATCCTAAGATATCACAAATCATTTATCATTATATTCTTACAAATCTTGAATATTATTCCATTAAAGAGGGGAACTCCACTAACATTCATTAAATTCTCATTGAAAACAAAAAAAAATTAACACCTAAAACATGTATGCTCAAATACCACTTGAAGGACCCTAGAACACCTTAAGAGGGGAGGAGTGACTCTGGGTGTCAAAATTTTCTTTAAATGAGAATGATCTTTTCCTCATGTGGGTAGGAATCTATTAAACCTTAATAATGGAACCATGTAATTATCAAATACCTAGATGTAGAATTTCAAACACAACATATAATTTTTACTTGGTTCACCACTATGGGATAGTCCAAGGATAATATAAATATATTGTGTTGGTCATAAAATAATACACCAAGATTCAGTAGGTATTGTTGATTAAAACTATTCAAACATGATCACACCATGACAATAACACTTCATTTACAAGAATTTTAGGGATAGCACACTACCTCCGTCATATCACTTCTATTGAATCACCCTTACTCACAACATTGGGTGAAGTCTCAACCAATTTATTGAAATGAAATCTTCTCTAGTAGATTAAGCATATAAGTCTTTTTTCCTGATTATAATGATACTCTAAATACACCATATTCCTTAATTGATTCACATGAATTCATTATTCCCTCATAACATATCCTTAAAACTAATATTCATGAATCTCTGAGAATTAATGAACCCCCATTTTGTTTCAAATATGATTCATCTTTCACAAACCAACATACATTTTGGAATCTCCCAACCTCCATGAAGCTACCAGAATTCAAAAAAAAATAAAACCTTCACCAAGCTCTCAATATTCATGTAACTCCAAATGTTGGGAAACTCTCGGTCATTAAGAAACTCCATTTTTTGATATACCTAAGTGTTAATTATTTCTTAACCATTATTTTCATGATTCTTCTTCTTGTGAAGAGTTACTGATTTATGAATAATAATATGTTCACAAAATCAAAAAGATTCACCTTTTTTTCAAATTCTCTTCATGTATAGAATGACGTGTGTCTAGTTATTTAGAGATAATCCCCCTTCACGATTATTTCATGATCACCATGATATTCTTTGAAGACTATCCATCCATGTTGATGAAGCTAATTTTTTTCAAAGAATTCCAGTGAAATTATTATGTTTGTGAATATTTTTTTAGTCACATAGATTTTCATCTTCCAATCATGCATCAACCATTCTTCATGAATCTTATTTTTTGAACCATAAAATCTTTGTGAAACTAGATTCCATGATGGAGACCCATATCTCCAAAAAACATCAATAATGATGAAATCCATGTTATTTCCATATTTTTTAAGATCCATTCCTGGAAATACTCATTTCTCAATGTTTGTCCCTTCCATATGATTTTGAGAACCAAAAATTTGGCAAGCACTAGGAAATAATACCACCATCATCAATAAAGTCGCATACACCATAAGATCACTTGTCTTGAAATATCTATGGCCAAACTAGTGTTTATTGAAAACAAACACAAAATATAATCTATTTCCAACTTTGAAACCTCTTAGTTCCAAAAAATGTGATGCTAATAAAAGACAATTTATTCTCTCTAGGTCCCTTGGCCTATGAAACAACTAGGGAGGATTTTAACCTAACTCATATGTTTTGGAACCATGACTGATGTGTTTTATTCCTATTCAATTCTCATAATTACTCAATGTATCCTAATTATTATAATCTAATATTTCTTAGTTATTGTGAAATGATAATTATAGTGGTGAATTAAATTAGAAAATGGGAAATAATTAGTCACAAAAAATAATTTTCATCTGTTTCAACAAAAAATGGAGGAAGAGGTGAATCTATATGTTAATTCCTCTATTGATGACAATATATTATTGCAAAGTTCCCTCTTTTAAATCCTTTAGTTTCTAGATTGAGTTTTTTTCTTCTAAAATGATTTGAAAGAACATATCTAGTCTAATAGGATTGAACTATTTGATAGGAGTAATGCTTACTAACTCAATAAATTCCATTTTTTCGTATCGTAGGTATATTAGAGAAGATTTTGGAAACCTATCCATCTTACTTTGGAAGCATATAGAACCTTCATATGGTAGATAATGTGAGAATCCTATTAAATAGTAAGGTGATGTTTCTCCATCTCCATTTCATTTTAATGCGTTTCATTTTGAAGAAATGAATCTCAATGTTTGACTGAGTGTTTAATTAACTCTATCTCTTGTATACACCCTTAGGATTATTTCTCTTACTCTAAATACTAAATAATAACATTCACATTAGAATTTATGTTCTAATACATAAATCCCCTAGTTTTTAGAATCTTTAAATATCATTGAATTTGATGACATTTCACACTCAACTCATACCTAGGAATATTAGAAATTAATTCTCTTTGTTATTCTATGAATAATTATGCATAGTCTGGAAGAATTTGAGGGTTTACTCATCCATTTTAGAGTCACTCCCTAAAACCATAATAGTGTCTGGGATAAATTCACTTAGGGAGTGGGGTCAGATGATTCCTTCTCAATCCATCACCTCCTGATGTGTTGTAAACACTACGAGTGATATGAGAATCAATCAATAGATTGTGAATACTATTTTTATGGAGAATGATTAAAATACTCACATTGTTCCTTCGATATTAAAACATTAAAAAAAAAGAATCACCCTAGTTAGATAAACCACCTAAAAATTTCTGTCAATTAGTATCCACTCATCAGCAATAGGAAAAATAATTAATGATCTGTATGGACCCATATTCAGGTGCTACAGATATTTACTCATCCTATACCATATTCGGACCACCTGAAAACCTTGGTTTCTCCTTGAAAAAATAATTTCATTGGTGATATAGAAAGGAAAATATGAGTGGTACAATCCATCCGTATAAGGATCATGTTCAACTTTATGTAAGACTAATTCCTTTTAAATTCCCTTGAGATAGATTAAGGAGACAATGTATGCGGACACCAGGAGGTTATTCAGCATGTGTGAAGATTGTGAAAGAACAACAGTCATTATTATATAAAGTAAGATATGTAGGTTCATATAAAATCATGGTGGAATTTAGTCTTCTTACCCAATCCAACATTCCCTTTATCAATGGTGGTCGGATGGGAGACCTCCGTGAGTGAACCCATTTCCATTGGTCCACCCTGAGACTTATGATGCCCTGTTTTCTGAAAGAATTACCATCTCAAAATTTGAATATTGATCCTCATGCAAGGTATCCTTGTTGGAATAATTTTTATTTTTCTTAAGATTCTATGAATTTTGAGATCTAGTAGTCAACAAACCCTAGAGTTTTCACTCAAATTGACACGGGTGAATGTTTAAAAATGATCATATGTCGATGTTATGACAAACCTCACATCCCAAAAAGTATGTGTTGACCTAGATAAAATTCTCATCACTATTCTTTAACATTTGTAGGAGGTTTGGTTTACATCCACATAAATATTAGAATTCAAGGGGAGTATTTGAGAGGTATCTTTCACCTTTTCCATGTGAATCTCTTAAAGACCTGAAGATAGCTCCCCTTATTCTATAAAATCTGGTCATTATTTATTTATTAGGGATATAAAGGTAGTGTATTCTACAAATATCAGCATTCATGGCCTAAAATCCTCTCTATCCATAGAAATAAATGATGTGTTATCAAATTAAGATCTTTTTTAAAATAATAGTATGATTAAGGAACTTATATATATTGGTCTGATAAGGTAATCCCAATAATTTTTCTAGGATTTATCAAGTACCCCATTGAGGGTTACTCTATTTACCATGTCATGGGCCCTCCTCATGATGGGATCCTATTAATAGTGTCTAGGATCTTTATTTAGGACTCTACAATATGATTCCCTATCTTTAAGGGAATGTTATCAATATTAAAACCCAATGGGGGCATTACAATCCTAATTGGGGTAACATAAATGTCATCCTATATGATTTTCCATATGTTTGGGTTTCCAAAAACAGAGAGTCTACTTCACCAGAACTGTATGGCCTATAGATAGATGTTGTCAAAAGGTTCACTAACATTCTTATTTCCCTTCCACAAGGATGACTCAAGATCCACTTTTAGTTCTCCCCATACCATTAATGCTTAGTGGTGAATCACTTTTTTATAATGGTTGGACTACCTCAACCCTTATTTTGGTTATATAGGTTCCTTATCCTCTGGTTCCTGGATATCCAAGGCATGTGATGGACTCCAAAAATTAGGCACACACCTTTTTTATTGGTTTATAGTGGACAATCTAGGTCTCTATCCTTCCTGTATTTATAGTAGTAGGGGCTATAAAAACATGGATTAAAGTCATCAATATTATATTGTGATAAAAATATGTCCATGACTAATCATATCCTTGAAGGAACTAGTAAAATGAATTCCTAGTTGTAATCTTAATTGTGACCCGATTATTCTCTTGATCCATATTTATTTAGAGTTTCAACCCCACCATGGGGTGTTTCTTCGTGAAATCATATATTAATGGCATGAATAACATATAAAATATATACAAAAACATATGAGAAAATAAATATTGTGTGTATAAATCATAACTAATATAGTAATCAACTCATCCCACTAATATATTCTTGTAACAATGGGTACTTCCAAACTCATGTTCTCTCCTTATCCAATACAATATTCCATCACAAATGTGCATATTCAAACACTATTTTTAGAATCACATTTAATTAATGAATATTTTCTCAACCACATGTCCAAAAAAATTCTTCTTTGAGTTTAATATGTGATTTTAGAATTTATATCATAAATCCCATTATTATTCCGGTCTCTCTTAAACTTAGGTCATTAGATTCCTAGTGGTTATATTTTCTCTACCTTCAGGCACCCTTTAGGCCACATTAATGGTGTACCATTTCCATTCTTAAAAGGAATACCTATATCTACTCAAATAAATAAATGTGTTTACATGGGAATAGATCCTCTTCTACAATGGTGACAACCATCTTCAGTATGGAGGGATTCATTTTATAAGTATATCAGTTAACATAACATATATGTTTGGGAAGGAGAATATCATCATGTATGGATCTCAGGATTAGTGATCTATAGATTTTTTAAATTTCCCAAAGTATTTTCCCCACTTCCCTATGAGATAGGTTGAATGATTTTGTATATGGATTCCAACAACTGATTAGATTAGGGAGAAATTTAGTATTCATATGGATATATTTCATTGTAATCTAGATAGATATTATGTTAAGATCCTTCTCAAACTCAACACACATGTGATGGACCAAGAATTCCCATGTCTATTTTGGCATGACATCTCCCCCAGGGAATGGGTCCCAATATTCTACCAAGCCTTTTATTTTGTCCATTGCAGACTATTTGAATATATGGAATAATAATGAATCTAAGGATCATATATATTTGGATGATTAAAAATAGTTGAATTTGTGTTTCGAATAATGTCAACACATGTGGCCTCCCCCTCATTGATATACACTCCCACTAAATAATTGTTAGCATTCCCCATGTGGGAATTTCTTGAAGTTCAGGTTTTTAGAATATTGGTGTCTAGACTTGAAATTTCCACATTCAACAGAAGTCCATATCCATCAAATGGAAGGAATAATGATTTAGGATACTCTTGATAGTTCTTTTTCATAGTTTGTTCCAAATCTAACATATAGGGTGTGAACAGAATGTTATATCCACCATTCTTTATCATCTCCTAAAATCATGCGGTGCACTTGATGTCTATAATGATGGTTTCTATAGCATCCCGCCTTTTTATTACATAACTTTTCATTACATTTCACAAACAGGTGATCTTTAAAGTCTAGTGTCTTGGAAATCAGGAACATAATACATGAGAAACAACATACAGAATTCTTCTAATCCACTTGTACGGCTTCATCATAAGTTCATCCAAAGTACAATTACTACATCTCATAACCTTGAGACATACATTTAAAGGAAAGGGTGAGCAGAAGGCCTAGTAAGGGTAAACAAGGGAATCAATTTACTTGTGACATCAATAAGAACATGAATAAAAACATAAGGACATGAGAAATGGAAGTATAGGCATATCATAATGAAAATAACTTGAATCATAACTTGAATATGTGGCTAAAACATTTCATTAAGACATTCATGAACATATCACTAAGGTCCATCCCCAAGATTTCAAAAAATTACCAAGGTTATTCACCAATGTATCGTGAAACTTGTCATCTCTAGAGATTAATTCTTTACCCAATGCATTAGAGCACTATTAGGGAACACCCTTAATATGTCTTTACTTTCATGTGATCCAAATAGATCATAATCAACCATTTCATAAATAACCCATGTGTAATAAAAGAAATGGGTTTCATATCAAGATTGTGACGTTTTAAAAGTTCTTAAAAATCAGATCATTATGTCATTTATAGCCCATAGAAAGGGAGTGAGGGTTATATGTATGTCAATCACAGAATCAAATATATCATATTTATATATTTATAAACACCCAAAAAGATGAAATAGGTCTGGGTATTCACATAAATAAAACAAGATAATTTCTGGAGAAAAAGAGATATAAATTTTGAGATGAAATTTCTGCAGCATAACGGCTATATAACATGGTTTTAGAAAACATTGAAAAGAGAGGGTACAAGAGTAACCCACTAATAAATAACTTATAATACAGTATAAATACAAAATAACATGGAGATAAGAATATGGTATGGAAATTTTAATGACATACCACATGAAAAAAAACATGAAAGAAAAGAGAAGACGTGATTCCTTTTACGAAAAATTCGGCAGCCTAATGGCGTCACATAAAAATTCAGAAAACATATTGATGAGAGCGTAAAGAGTATCAACAATTAGACATGAAATGGATAGTAATTAGAAAATATATGAACATACCCTCAACAAAAATAGATGGAAACTAGAAGATACAACATAAAGGAAGTCATGGCTTAAAAGAGGAGGGTGAAAGGATCCCTTACCTTTAAGAGTAACGTCGAAAGCTTAAAAGTTGGGACCTTGGAAGGATTGAGGGAACCTTGGGAGGACTCCATGGGAGTTAAGGAGACTATAAATTAGTTGAGGATGATTTTGGAATGAAACGAATCAGGTAAATGACTTGGTATTTATAGATAAATTGAGTGAATAAATTACTAATTTCTAAGGGACACCTCATCGGTGGTATTTGCAAAACCATGAGCTTGCCCATGGTATTTGCCCAGGGTATTGGCCACTTGGAACACCTCATATAATATATCACTATTAATTAGTTGACCAGAAATCTTACATCATTATTACATCATTAATGATGTCATTAAACACCCGAAACTCAAAACTGCATTTTTACTATTCACCGAAAATTCAACTATTTCAGAAAAAAACCCAAAAATTCACCCTAACCTAATATTGATAAACTGAATTAAAAAATGAATTCCATTTTATGAAAATAATTTTCTAAATATTTTTAATTTAATTTTTAAATAAAATCATTATTTATTCCAAAAATACCACTTTAAAACTATAACTCATTTTGTAACACCTTAAAAAGTAATCATGGTCCCATAAAAATATAGTATACCCATAAGGAAATAAAGTAACAATTTATGATTAAATTTTATGAAAATACATTTCCATTTTAATTTATTAAATTAGTTATAAAATTGTAAATAAAATATTTATGGCGTACAAAAATACAAAAACTTAAACTATGATCATTTTTTAACTTTTAAGATGCCTAAAATGTATTTATACATTCATGGGTGAAGTTTCAATTTTTTTGGTCAAATTACTATTCATTACTATTCATTTCTATTCATAAGGGTATGTTACTTTTCCTACTTTACTATTCACTAAAAACCAAGTTGATCTTATTAGACTCTAAATTTCTCACTGATCGCAACTGTAGAAGACCATTTTTTAAAAATCATTTCAGATTATTAATTATTTAATGAATACAAAAATATTTTAAAATACCCTTTTTTCCTAAATTCATAAATAATACACATCCTATATTTATCCGGATATTTGAAATTCACAAACTTTTCCATAAGAAGAAATAACAATTTTATTTATAAAAGGATTACACAAAGCGGCTAAGGTCTCATTACATAGCCCCTTATTACACCAGTATAGGACCTAAGTGTTAGGTGTGCTATGGTGATAAAATCTTGGGGTGGCTCAGAAAACATTGCTCGAGTGGTGATTTCTATCAGCTTAAACTTCTCCCTTAGATGATTCCATTCAAGCTTCATATGTTGAAGTTCGTCTTAGGCTTGGTCTAGAGAAAAGCCCAGTGATGCTACCTCCTTCTCAAGCTCTGACAGATGGGCTTCAAATGGCTCGAGTCTACTGGATGAGACCATTCAATATTCTTTCTGTAATAATTAACCAAGATTGCCATATTTATAAAAATATAATGCTAAGATTATAGTTTCCAACGGTCATATTGACGAACGGTCATATAACAGTCGAAACCCAATGGTCTAATTTTAATTATACCCACTTCATTAATTAATAGAAATACTTTTGTTCATTATAAAATAAAATAACACACAAAATTAGGAAACAAATATAATTAAAAAGTTCGGGTCATTACATTCTTCCCCCCTTAAAAAATTTTGTCCCCAAAATTTTATCTCGTACCCTCTAATGGGAAAAGGTGTGGGTACTTCTGTCTCATGGACTCCTCCAGTTCCCACGTGGCTTCTTCACATTTGTGGTTCCTCCACAACACCTTAACAAGGTGGGTAGTCTTGTTGCATAGAACCATGTCTCTATGATCCAAGATCTCCAGCGGCTACTCCTCATAAGAGAGGTCATGTTCCAGTTGTACCACCTCTAGATTTTGTACATGTGAAGGGTCAGGTATGTACTTCCTCAAGAGAGATAAGTGGAAGACATCATGAACTTGGGATAGATTTGGAGGAAGTGCAAGCCAATAGGCCACTGCTCCCACATGATCAAGGATTTCATAGGGGCCAATGTACCTAGGGTTGAGCTTCCCTTTCTTCCCAAACCTCATGAATCTCTTCCAAGGTAAAATACAATGAAAGACATTGTCACCAACATCAAACTCCAAGTCCCTCCGATGGTTTTTGGCATAACTCTTTTGCTGACTCTAAGCAGCCTTAATGTGTTGTTGGATGGCATGGACCTTTTCTATCATCTCTTGCACAAGATCAGGTCCAAGATGCTTTCTCTCACCAGCTTTATCCCAAAAAGTAGGAGTTCTACATCTCTTCCCATATAGAGCTTCATATGGTGCCATTTTAATGCTCGAGTGGAAGCTGTTGTTGTAAGATAACTCAACTAAAGAGATATGTTGATCCCATCCACCTTTAAATTCCATTGAGCAAGTTCTCAGCATGTCCTCGAGTGTTTGAATAGTCCTTCCAGATTGGCCATCAGTTTGGGGGTGATAGGCTGTATTTAAATTCAATTCAATGCTCAGAGCTTGTTGAAGACTTCTCCCAAATTTTTATGTGAACCTTGGATCATGATCAGATATAATAGAATGTGGAACCCCATGCAGCCTTACCACTACCTTCACGTAAATCCAGGAAAGTTGATCAAGAGATAAATTGTCTCGAATGGAGATAAAATGGGCATTATTGGTGAGAAGGTCCACAATAACTCATATCGCATTATTTCCTTTGGAAGTTCTCAGGAGACCAGTGACAAATTCTATAGTGATATTGTCTCACTTACATGCTGGTATGGGTAGTGGTTGCAATACCCCTTTAAGAAGTTTTTGCTATGCCTTCACTTGCTGACATACCAGGCACCTTAAAGTGTAGTCAGCAATCTCCATTTTCATATTATCCCACCAATAATGATCATGAAGGTCCCTATACATTTTTGGGCTACCAGTATGTATAGATAAAGTAGATCTATGAGCTTCATCCATCATCACCTTCTTTATTTTTAAAATAGATGGAACACATAGTCTTGTATTAAATTTCAGTATACCTTCTTGATCAGTATTGAACTCAGGAAACATCCCATCCTTCACAGCCTCAAACTTCTTCTGTAACAAAGGATATTCTTTTTGAGCTTTCTTGATCTTATCTAGTAGTGACGGTTGAGAAATCATTTGGGTTAGGGTTGATGATATCCCTTCCCTTATAATTCTCATGTCCATCTTTACTAGGTCATTGATCAATGTATATTTTTGAATCCTCATCATGGAAAGAACAAGTGGGTATTTCCTACTTAATGCATCTGCAACTTTGTTTTCTCTTCTGGGATGATAATTAATTGAACAATCATAGTATTTAAGAAGCTACAACCATCTCCTTTTTCTCAAGTTCAATTCCTTTTGTGTGAAAATATACTTCAAACTTTGATGGTCTATGTATATATCACATTTCTCCCCATAAAGATAGTGGCTCCATATCTTCAGAGCATAAACGACCACAGCCAGCTCCAGATCATGCGTAGGATAATTTTTCTCATGAGTCTTTAACTTTCGAGATGCATAAGAAATGACCTTGTCATTTTTCATGAGGATGCACCCAAGCCCTTTTAGAGATGCATAACTAAAAATAACGAATCCTTCTCCACTTGAGGGCAGAGTTAACACGGGTGTAGTAACCAATCTCTTCTTCAGCTCTTGGAAACGTTCCTCACACTCCTTTTTCCATATTAACTTGATCCATTTTTGAGTTAACTTGGTTAATGGATTAGAAAGTTGTGAAAAGTTTTTCACAAACCTCCTATAATATCCCTCTAATCCAAGGAAACTACGAATCTCAATTATTGTAGTAGGTTGAGGCCACTCCTCTATAACTTTTGTCTTTGCAGGGTCAACTGTGATTCCTTCATTGGTAACAATATTCCCCAAGAAAGAAACTTTTTGTAACTAGAATTCACATTTAATGAACATTCCAAAAAGTATCTCCTTCCATAGAGTTTTCAAAATAACATTTTGATGATCTTCATGCTCCTCACAACTTTTTGAATATATCATAATATCATCAATAAAAACTACCACAAAGTTATCAAGGTAGTATTTAAAGACTCTATTCCTCAAATCCATAAAAAATATAGGTGAATTAGTCAGTCCAAAAGGAATAACAACAAACTCATAATGCCCATATCTTGATCAGAAGGCAGTTTTTAGAATATCTTTTTTATTCACCCTCAATTGATGATAACCAGATCGAAGATAAATCTTAGAGAAGAATTGATCCCCATGAAGTTGGTCAAATAAGTCATCAATTCTTGTAAGAGGTTATTTTTTCTTTACTGTGATTCAGCTTAGTTCTCTATAATCAATGCATAGCCGCATGAATCCATCCTTCTTCTTCATAAAGAGAACAGGTGCTCCCCAAGAGGACACAATGGGTCGGATAAACCCCTTCTCCAAAAGATCTTGGAGTTTTTTTTAATTCCTCCAACTCCACATTTTCCATCCTACATAGGGTCTTTGATATTGGATGAGATCTAGGTACGAGTTCAATGGATAAATCTACCTCTCTTTCTGGGGGAGTTCCAGGAAACTCTTTAGGAAATACTTCAATGTATTCCTGGATGATGGGTACATTTTCTATCCTCAAACTCTCATTTCCTTCTTCTTCTTCACTGATCAACTCCATAAATAAGGGTATAGTAGGTTCTTCTTGACCAAGATTCGGTTGAGATATCTCTACTTAGAAGATAACTGTAGGTTTTCCATTGAAGACTATTGAGATTTCCTTACTTCTCTATTTGATCTTATCATTATACTTTGAGATCCAGTCTATCCCTAGTATAATGTTGAATTCCAACATGGAAATGACTACTAGATTTGCGATAAGATTGTGTTCACCAAAGTAAATACTAGAGTTTCTAAACACTGATGATGCTTGGATAATCCCACCAGGAGTCTTGACTGATAACTCTACTTTTAGAAAGTCAGGGGTTAATTCTAAATTCTTTGCAAACTTGGATGAAATAAAGGAATGCGTAGAACCAGAATCAAAAAAGTACTTGCTAGCTTTGAGACAACAACAAGAGTACCTTCTACGACATCATTTGGAGCTTCAACTTCAGCTGTCGTGATAGCAAAATCATGACCTTGCTCCCTTGGCCTTTGATGAGGCTGATGGTGGTTCCCCTCCACTGCCCTCATATTTGGACAGTGATTGGAAAAGTGCCCGAGTTGTCCACACTTAAAGAACTGGACATCAGGTAGGTCCTGCACCATCTTCCCATTTTCGTTAGTGTTTGGAAGTTGAGGTTTCACCTCACTATGACAATTCCTGGCAATATATCCATCTCTTACACACTTTTAGCATTTCCCGCTACCGAGCAGGCAGTTCACTGAATGCTTCTTCCCCCATTTATTACATGTGGGACGTTGCACTTTCTTTCCTCCTCTTCCTTGATCAAAGTTCCTCCCTAAATTGGGCTCCATCGATCTCTTTTTGTTGTTTGATTTATAAGACCATTGCGTCTCACCAAACTCCAGTTCGACTTTCATCGCACTTCGCCCGATCTCCTCGTAGCTATCATAGTCTCGGTTGGCTAGATTCTTCCACAGATGAGTTCTCAGTCCACCGAAGAATCTATCAACATTACCATTTGGATCCATGACAAAGATAGAGGTATATCGTGAAAGTTGGGTGAATTTCATCTCATAGCTTCTGACAGATTCGTTCTCCTTCTACTTCAGCTCATGAAACTCCTTCTCCATTCTTGTTCTCATGGAACGAGGGAAATACTTACTGAAAAAGGTCCCTCTGAACTCTTCCCACTCTAAAGCCTCAACTTACAATCTTTTCCATGTGTTTTTAATCATTTCCCACCACTGATCAGCTTCCCCTTCTAAGCGATAGATGGCCATGGTGACCTTCTCTTCCTCTGAACAGCAGAGCACAGAAAAGATCTTTTCGATGGAGTTGATCCACTACTCAGCAATCAATGGGTAAGTCAATCCACTGAAGGTTAGTGGTCGTTTATGCATAAAGGACTCAACAGAATTTTGTTCCCTTCATGGTGAGATTGGTCTCTCAGCTTGATTCAAGTTATTTCCCATAACTTGAGTCAGTTGGTTCATCATTCTCATGAATGTTTCCATTCTGTCTCCCATCGGAGGGCCGTCAGCGCATGGTCCATTGCGGTCACCATTTACACAATTCCTCCTATTGCCTGCCATTTTTTAAAATAATAAAACCTTACTGAGAAACTTATTTCATTTACGAATATTTTAACTATAAAGGATTTTATGTCTTAAAACTTCATTCTTAAACAATTACATTTCTCTATAATTCCTTCATAATGATTTATAAAAAAACTTATGCTTAACCAAACATATCCCCAGAGAGTGCCATAAAAAAGAGTGTAGCAAGGCCCATTTTCGTGTACCAGGATACCCCGGGTCAATCCCAAAACTCCTTTTTAGATTTTTCACTCCTAGATGCCTCTGTGCCAGAGCCGCCTTTACTTGCTCGTATCCAGGCAGGGATGTATTTTCTTGATAAAACACTTACTTAATACTCACCAAAATACCAGGAAGTTTTCCTATATTTAAAATTTTCTATAGGATTCTTCCTAAAGATTTCATAGCCTAATTTTCATACATAACTAAACTATCTTTTGATACCAACTATGGAATTCCGCCTTTTTATTACATAACTTTTCCTTACATTTTCCAAACAGAGCATATTTAAAGTCTAGTGTCTTGGAAATCAGGAACATAAAACATGAAAAACAACAAAAAACATTCTTCTAATCCACTTTTATGGATTCATCATAAGTTCATCCTAAGTATAATTACTGCATCTCATAACCTGGAGACATACATTTAAAGGAAAGGGTGAGCAGAAGGCCCAGTAAGGATAAACAAGGGAATCAGTTTACTTGTGACATCAATAAGAACTTGAATAAAAACATAAGGACATGAGAAATGGAAGCATAGGAATATCATAATGAAAAAAACTCGAATCATAACTTTAATATGTGGATACAGCATTTCATTTTGAAATTCGTGAACATACCACCAAGGTCCATCCCCAAGATGTCAAAAAGTTACCAAGGTTATTCACCAAGGTATTGTGAAACTTGTCATCTCTAGAGATTAATTCTTTACCCAATGCATTGGAGCGCTATCAGGGCGCACCCTTAATATGTCTTTAATTTCATGTGATCCACATAGATCATAATCAAACATTTTATAAATAACCCATGGAGAATAAAAGAAATGGGTTTCATATCAAGATCGTGATGTTTTAAAAGTTCTTAAAAATCAGATCATTATGTCATTTATAACCCATGGAAAGGGAGTGAGGGTTATATGTATGTCAATTACAGAATAAAATATATCATCTTTATAAATTTATGAACACCCAAAAAGATGAAATAGGTCTGGGTATTCACATAAATAAAACAAGATAATTTCTGGAGAGAAAGAGATAGAAATTTTGAGATGAAATTTCTACAGCATAACAGCTATATAACATGGTTTTAGAAAACATTGAAAAGAGAGGGTACAAGAGTAACCCACTCATAAATAACTTATAATAAAGTATAAATATAGAATAACATGGAGATAAGAATATGGTATGGAAATTTTAATGACATGCCACATGAAAAGGAAACATGAAAGAAAAGAGAAGATGTGATTCCTTTTACGAAAAATTCAGCATCCCAACGACGTCACATAAAAATTCAGAAAACAAATTGATGAAAGTGGAAAGGGTATATCAAAAATTATACATGAAATTTACAATAATTAGAAAATATATGAACATACCCTCAACAAAAATATATGGAAAATAGAAGACACAACATAAAGGAAGTCATTGCTTAAAAGATGAGGGTGAAAGGATCCCTTACCTTGAAGAGTAACTTTTAAAGCTTGAAGGTCGGGACCTTGGAAGGCTTGAGAGCACCTTGGGAGGACTCATAGGGAGGTAATGAGACAATAACTTCGTTGAGGATGATTTTGTAATGAAATTAATGAGGGAAATGGGTTGGTATTTATAAGGAAAGTGAGTGAATTAATTATTAATTTCCAAGGGACACCTCATCGGTGGTATTTCCAAAACCATGGGCTTGAACATGGTATTTTCCCATGGTATTGGCCACTTGGAACACCTCATATCATATCTAACTATTCATTAGTCTATCAGAAATCTTAAATCATTATTACATCATTAATGATGTCATTAAACACCCAAAATTGAAAACTGCATTTTTACTATTCACCGAAAATTCAATTGTTTCAGAAAAAACCCAAAAAATCACCCTAACCTAATATCGATGCTCTGAATTAAAAAATGAAGTCAGTTTTATGAAAAAAAAATTATAAATATTTTTAATTTAATTTTTAAATAAAATCATTATTTATTCCAAAAATACCACTTTAAAACTATAACTCATTTTGTAGCACCTTAAAAAAGTAATCAAGGTCCCATAAAAATATTGTATACCCATAAGACAATAAAGTAACAATTTATGATTAAATTTTATGAAAATACATTTCCATTTTAATTTATTAAATTAATTATAAAATTGTAAATAAAATATTTATGGCGTATAAAAATACCAAAACTTAAACTATGATCATTTTTTCACTTTTAAGATGTCTAAAATATATTTATACATTCATGGGTGAAGTTTCTATTTTTTTGGTCAAATTACTATTCATTACTTTTTATTACTATTCATAAGGGTATGTTACTATTCCTACTTTACTATTCACTAAAAACTAAGTTGAACTTATTAGACTCTAAATTTCTCACTGATCACAACTGTAGAATACCATTTTTTGAAAATCATTTCACATTATTAATTATTTAATGAATACAAAAATATTTTAAAATACCCTTTTTCCTAAATTCATCAATAATACACATCCTATATTTATCCGGATATTTGAAATTCACAAACTTTTCCATATGAAGAAATAACAGTTTTATTTATAAAAGGATTACACAAAGCAGCTAAGGTCTCGTTACATAACCCCTTATTACACCAGCATAGGACCTAAGTGTTAGGTGTGCTATGATGTTATAATCTTGGGGTGGCTTAGAAAACATTGCCCGAGTGGTGATTTCTATCAGCTTGAACTTCTCCTTTAGGCGATTTAGTTCAAGCTTCA
Source organism: Viscum album (assembly GCA_963277665.1). Lineage (NCBI taxonomy): Eukaryota > Viridiplantae > Streptophyta > Magnoliopsida > Santalales > Viscaceae > Viscum > Viscum album. The sequence goes on from OY728122.1 coordinate 1,189,395,968, forward strand.
TACGTTGAAGTTCGGCTTAGGCTTGGTCCAAAGCAAAGCCCAGTGATGCTACCTCCTTCCCATGCTCCGACAGATGGGCTTCATATGGCTCGAGTCTACTGGATGAGGACATTCAATCTTCTTTCTGTATTAATTAACCAAGATAACCGTATTTATAAAAACAAAACGTTAAGATTATAGTTCCCAATAGTCATATAACAGTTGAAACCCAACGGTCAAATTTTAATTATACCCACTTCATTAATTAATGGAAATAGTTTTGTTCATTATAAAATAAAATAATACACAAAATTAGGAAATAAATATAATTAAAAAGTTTAGGTCGTCACAGTTGAAGTCTCTAACATCACTTTTAATAAATATGAAATGTAAAAAATCATCAATAAATGATAAGTAGGAACAAATAACTAGGTAAATAGTAGAATGAAAATTAGTTAAGGTTTGAAAACCCCCTAATGATGGTTTTTCACCTGGGAGATTCTACCTTATCTGTCAGCCTTGTGCTTCACCCTAGTGAGTCACCTTGGAACTTTTTACTACTTCATTTTCCTAGTACATCATGCTAACACTTATCCCTATACCATCACTCTATTTCCTTCTCCCATGTTCCTCACCCCAGTATGTTTTCCCTAGACTTTGGGAAAGGGATTGATCTGATGACTAAGTGAAGATAAATAAATAATATCCTCACCTTAACTATTTTAGATGGAATAAGAGAATAGTGTGTGTAGTGATTATGGTTTATTTACACCAATGTAATAGATAATAAATAAAGAGGGACCCGTCTAGTATTTATATATGTTTGTTTTAGATCATATGTTAGTGTATGTCATATCAGCATATAAACTAATGTGCACACCAACTCATTACTACACCATCATTTTCACTATCATAAATGATACACTTTACTTTATATCCAAATATATAAAATAACATTAAAAAAAGATCTATCAGAGTTAAGGTTCACCTCAGAATCCTTATCCTCTTTTTTCTAATTTTGATTAAATTATGAGGGAAGTATTTGTTGCCACTCCTTTAGTTTCAACAATAAAATAGATAAGTTAAGTTTTGATTGATCTATTGAACATTATACATTAAGAAGTTTCCATTCAAGAATCCTCACCCAGTCCACTCACCCAATCCATTTTTATCAGGAATTTATGGGTTTAATCGTTTAAGGGTTCTCTATGTAGCCCAACCTAGGCCACGAGTTCTCCCATTTCAGTTCCCCATTCCCACCATTATCAACCACATATCCCAATTAGTAATAACCACCTCCCAATCACCATAGTTCTACCAATTACGAATAAATAGGACCCAATGGTTTCTAATGAATCATATCATCATTATCGGGCATTAGTGTTGGCGAGTCTTCTGGTTGTCAAAATTGGTGATTTGATGTCATGCACTATGGATGTGGCAATTAGTTAATAAAATATTATGACTCATCTTATACTTCCAAAAGTTTGTGTCTAGGTGCGATGTTACCAGTTTGTTTGTATAGGTCACTTGAGACCCTTGTTCACCCAATCACCCATGTAGTGCCATATATGTGGGAATTTCGGTCATATTTTCAATTTTATAGGCTTCAAACGGCTACTGGTGGTGTTTGAGGTACATGATTAGTCCAAATCTTGAGAACCAAGGTAAGTGACATACCACAGTAATCTGGTATTTGGGATTATAATGATAGCTCGGGCCTTGGTAGTGGAGGTAGGAGTTAAGGATGAGGAAAATAGGTATAGAAAGGTAAGTATTACCCATATTGGTTAGTTCATAGTGCAGGATCATGGTTTGGGAAAGCTATATATTATAGAACCTTTCTAGATAGAATATAATATTGGAAAGTTGACCGTTCAAGTTATGATTTTGGTTTCATATACTATATCTTCTACACTTTTTGATAAAGCTGTCTCATACTCAATCATATTATCTTTATTTATTATAGGCTTGGGTTTGGTGTTGTGATAGCTCTATAGTATCCATTCAATCAAAACACCCATGGTAATGAAGTTAGATGGGATTTAAAATTGTAGTGGTTAATATATAGATTTTTGTGACTATAATTTCCTATAGTAATTATTCATGCTAGAAATGGGTGGTTTGATGGGATTATGAGAATGGACTAGCTCATTTGATACTGATCCCAAATTGATAGTTATCACTAACACATCTCTTTCAAATCTCCTGATGGTGGAAGCTTTGAGCATATGGTAGAGTGGGATATCTATGTAGTTCATGTCAAACTGTAACTCCAGTGGTTATGTGGATCAACTACCTAGGTGGATAATCTCAACTTGTATAGTATGAGACACATCAACTTTTTTTCCTCCTGTATTCAATCTATGTTAGGATTTATTTCCTAAATACTTTTTTATGTTACCACTAAATCATGTGGTTAATTTTTAATCAATCTATTTCCATAAATGGAACCAAATTCTATCACACCTTACATAATGGACCCAACATATCTACATTAATTGAAATATTATTTAGAGGATTTGTAAGTAAAAGGGGTTATCCATCAGATCATGTACCCTTAGGGTGAATTATTTTTTTCACTGAGAACCCAAGAGGAACCTTGATATTATTCATAGATTATGGGAGGGTCAACCAGATTATAATTAGGAACTCATATCCACTTCCATTAATTAATGATGTATTTGACCATCTTAAGGGTTTTATTTTTTTCTCCAAGATAAACCTATGTTCATGGTATCTCCATCTCAATGTATGTACATATGATATTTCTTATACATCCCTTGGGATATGGTATGGTCTTTATGACTACCTCATTTTACCATTTGGGGTAACTAATGAACCTATAGTCTTTTTGGATCTAAATAATAGATTCCTTCACCCATATCTGGACTCTTTTGTAGTTGTTTTTGTTAATGAATTTTTGGTTTACTCCAATACCATTTAATATCATTCTAAGAACATGGAGGTAGTTTTGATCATGCATCAATCATAGGAATTTTATTCAAATCTCTCTAAATTTTGTTCTTGGTTGGATAGAGATAACTTCTTCATCTGTATCATATATAAGTTTGGGTTTTTAGTGGATCCTTGGAAAGAGGATGCCATGGTTTGTTGGGAGATGAATAATAATTTATTTTATATCTACAACTTCCTTGGGTAAGATTTATAGTAACATCACTTTATCCAGATCGCCACCCACTGAGTGTTGTTATTGATGGTCCTGAATAAGAAGGGATGAATTTTGTGTGGTCTAATGCTTGTGAAACTTCTTTTCTAGAGATAAATAATTGGATGAAATCTATGTCGATCTTAAACATTCCTAAACCTATAATGTGGTACAAACTATTTTTTAAGGCATTAGGTGTTGGCTTATGGGTGGTACTTATATAGGATATGAGAGTCGTTGATTATGGATCCAAGTAGCTGAGGCCACACAAATGAAACTACCAAACCCATGATTTGGATCTTATTGTGGTGGTACACAACCTGAGAAGATATAATCACTAACTATTGGAGGAGAGTATTTTGGTTTACATAGATCATAAAAGTTTAAAATACCTCTTCTCCGATTATGACCTAAATGTCAAGAAATGGTGGTGGGGTGAGAATTTTCAATAATTTTTATTTAAGATAGCTTACACTCTTGGTAAGGGAACTGTAGTGGTGGTTTTCTTTAGTATGAAGACCTAGCCACATGTTATTTAAGAGTTATGTTTTGAGTGGAATACTTTAGACATTTATTAAAAGACATTTAGTGATGTTGATAACTACTAGGGAAGAGCGATTTTAGATTACCTATCCATTTCTTCATCACTCCAAGATAGGGTTGAATGAGAGAATTCATTATAATTACAAATATCCAGTGATGAGGGAAAACATTTATTGTGGGGATCCCCCTCTTGATTGGTCCATGGATGAAGATGATATCTTGTATGTATGAGGCTAAGTGTTAGTTCCCATGATCATGTATGAGGAAATGACGGGGGTCTTCTATTCTTATAGATGGGTTTTTCATCCCATGATAACCATGATGTATCTTGATGTGAAGAGATAATATTGGTGGGCCTGAAAGAAAAAGGACTTTTCTAATTTCATTTTTCGATGATCCACTAGCCAGAAGGTAAATGACAACCACCCAAGTTTCATTAGATTAGAAATGGGATAATATCATGCTGTATTTTTTTGATGGTCTATTGAGGACTCCCTAGGTAAATGATATAGTTTGGTTTCTCTTTGATTACTTGATGAAGGAAGATCACTTCTTACCCAAAAAATAGTATTCTACAGTTTACAATTTTTGAATAATTAATGTACGAGAGATATTATACCTATATGGGGTTCCACAGATCATAGTTCCAAATTGAGATACCCACATCACCTTTAGATTTTTGGTAATTCCTTAATAATTTTCTTGGTGAAAAGGTATGTTAGATAACATATTACTATCTGAAAACATTTGGTAAGTCAGAGCATACCATACAGGTACCAAAGAGCATGAATCGAGTATGTTTCTTTGATTTTTATGGATCTTGGGAGAGTCAAGTATCCTTTTTATAATTTTTTCTAAAAAAAATTAACACGCTTCCATTCAGATGGATCCATTTTAATACTTATATAGTAGTCTATATAGATCACCCCTATGCTAGTTTGATGTTGTTTAGACAACGATTCTTGGATTGAGTCTATTATAGGATACCTCAAAGAATAATTAGATAACCTATAATAATTTGTAAACTAATCATATTATAAAACATTCATATGTTTACTAATTAATACATCCCATAGAGTTTTAGTTTTGTGATTGTGTATTTGTATGTGTTTCACTGGGGTTAGGGAAACATCTTATTTAAAGGAAGCACAAGTTAGAAAAATGGATTGTTGGGACTTTTGAGATTTTGGATAGGGTTGTTCCTATTTATTACCAAAATTATCTTCTCTAGATATTCTTCATGATGCAAGACATGATTCAAAAATCTCATCTTCAAATATATCATCTAGACACTTTTCATGTTATCAATTATGATGAAACTGATCTAGAGGTTGGTGCTTCTTTTATGTAGAGGCCCATGTGTATTTCTGAATATTGAAAAAATTTCCTTTAGAGGAAGGTCATTACTATGGTAAGTGTGATTTGGAAACATGGGAAACCCCCTGAGTAAAATTGGAATGGAAGGTGGATATTAAAAAGGAATGGCTAAAACATTTTTGTCAAGAAGGCCAAATAAGCTCAAGAACCTATATTGAAGATGTGTTGACTTATAATGAGGAGTTTATAAAACCCCTCACACTTTATGGGGTATGATTCATTTAATTTATTCCATGAAACCTTAATTTTATCATTAAATAATTATAAAAGGGGGTTTGGGGAATCATGGTAGAGTTCTAAAGAATCATGGGGAGGTCCAAAAGGGAATCCAAGAAGATATAGTTCCACATACTAGTTGGTAGTAGCCACCAGCAAGATGGCTAGTACATTTTATGTTTTTTAATGGGGTCTAATTTGTTAATTTATCCTCATTTTTACTAAACCCAACTCACTCATATATCTCATATAAATAGAACATCACCCCTGACATTTAAGTGTCCCTATTTCCCCACATTTTCCATGGCCAATCTCTCTCAACTCTTAGTGTATTAAGCTTATGGAAAGCATGATAAAATCATCAACTTGATTCTCTGACTCTTTTCCCATCATTTATTATATTATTTCTCTTACTATTGTGTTTCAATGGTTTCAAGTTCTTCTAATATTTAGTTAAATCACTCTACTACATCAATATATTTGATTCTATGTATAATCAATAGTTGAAATTGAGAGTGTGACCACTCCTAGATCTAAGGTAGGTATCCCCTAAGTATTTCCCAAAGTATATTATTATTCCTTCAATTGATAAGTGATTTTTATTAGTAAGGGCCTACATGGAAGACATATAATTTTATTTTTATATCTAAAACATGGCCTTTTCATGTTATATCACCCTCCTTTAAAATATAAATTCATTTGAAATTTGTTCTTCATTTAAAAATACAATGTTGATTTAAAATGTAATTTTTTTCCATTGTAAAATAATTTATAAATGGATTTTTTTGGAAAATGTTGAATGATTTTGGGAAGGAACTTAGTAAATAGGTTTTGGAACTTTTGTCCCTCCTCCTAAATTCACTGTTCATATTTGGTTTTATATTTTGAAAATGGGTATTGGAATTTTATTGTATGTAATATTGTTAATTGAACCCATTATTTTATAGTATTATATAGTGTGAATGTTGGTTATTATGGTTAAACCTGGGGTGAATACTATCCATGTATTTACATGGGATATTATGGTTAATCTTGATGTGAACACTACCCCTAAATGAATACAGGATACTATTGTTAAACTCGAGGATGAACAAAACCACCTAGGTAGACTCTAGGTACCCAAGAATGGGAATATTTCCCTCGAGTGTCAGATAGTACCATATGCTAGTATATTTAACTATTCAGTGTGTTATGGGTTGGAATGGTCTCTGATACCTAATTAGTGTCATTTGACACTAGCCGAAACAAGTGGGTCTGACCACATGTGTTGTCGCTGAGGCCATTTTTTGATTTTTATTTATTTATTTATTATGATTATTTTTTATCTGTTATGAATATACCATCTCATGAACATGTTATTTAAGACTGGAATATTTAGAGATATTTTTGGGGGGCATGATGGGTTATACTCACAACTTACTCATTCCTCTGTTTGGGACATAGGTAGATTACAAGGATGCATATAGGGATAAGGGGAATCACCCAGTAACCAAAACTTTAAAAGGTTATAGGATATAGCAGGGATAAGTGTCGGACTAGAGCTCGGGTCTCTTTTAAGTCATGTAATTTTTTTTAAATTCTTGTATTTTTTTCTAAATGTGTATGATTGATAGCATGCAGTCTTGAAATATCATACAATCATTTTTGATAAGCTTCTTGGGTTATGGTTTATTTAAAAATTGGATTATTATTCACTTTTTGTATTATGGGTAATATGATAAGCCCATTATTTAACATTGTTAGTAAACTCTTACCATGATTGTATAGTCTCACAAAGTAACCTTATTGGGTCTTCTATACTAGTCATAAGCTTTTAGAATTTTGGGAGGCATTCCAAAGTTGATATGGCTCTCTATTAGTTTGAGTATCGTTCATTAGTCTATAGATTTAGAACATTTCATTTATATTAGGTTGATATTTCTCCCTATACTCATACTAGGGTGACACTTTTCCTGAATCTCATTCTAGGGAGACGCTTCTCCTAACCCTCATTCTAGGTAAAAATTTTACCCTTCTCTCACATTAGGTTGACACTTCACTGTACACTCATACATTGGCGTCATTTCACCTACAAACCAACATGGGAAACCCTTCACTCAAGTTTAAACAATAATATCATGCTTTTTGGGGTTTCCTTTCTTTGTTCCTCCTTCACTTAGGTCAATCACCTAGTCACCTACCTACTTCAGCCCTCTCTATGGTATAATACAATATATTAAGTGTCTATAAACATCAGTGTTCACAACAAAACTCTTATATTCCCATTATAAAGGGCCTCCATTTGTTTCTCCTCCCAAAATTATGAGGACCTCAGGGAAATCATGATCAAGTATAATATTGATAATAAGGTTTCCTATAATGATGATATCATTAAAACATACTCTTGATCATGATTCTCATCTTGGTTGAACAATATCAAGAATTGAATCATCCTTAACACCCATTGGACCACTTTATTCCATAAAATTAGAAATAGACATATTAATGGACTATAATTAGTCTCTATCCACAAATAAATACCTTTAAATGGGTCACCAATAAACTCACTATGGTCAGGTAACAACATGAATAATCCCTACAAGTCTCCATCCTTCTCCCAAGAAAGTTCTGAGCCTCCTACTAGGTGTAGGACTGAATTCTCTACAAAATAGTGATCTTAATACTATAAATAATAAATTAACTAGATATGGATCAATGGTATCATACTATGTAATACTTGATCCATAATATTTGGTCCCTCATTTCATGGAACAAACATCCTTTCCATATGATGTAAAAATTTCCAGATTGGTCCTATCACAATACCATAATCTAAAATTCTAAAACTACATGGATTTTAATTCCTATTAAATGGGAAAAATATAAAACCAAATTGGGTTTCAATACCAACAAAAACTTACTAATAACTTTTTATCACCCCATTTAGATTTAGTAACTATGAAAAATAGATATCCTTCTTATGTTATGAGTATAAGAAACTAACCCCCCTATGTGAGGATCATGACATTACATATGTGATTATTATTGGATGACCCATAATTATTTATGTGAAAATTATAATATAATCTTTGGTCTTGATATGAGGATGAAATAAAAACCCTATACTAAGTGTAAGTCCTAACCATACCTCTCCAGTATAGTTATTTGTAGGTCACTCATGCATAAGTTTCATACCAACATTTTTTGGGAATCCTTAAGCTGATATTAATAGCTACATTAATTTATAATATATATTATAACATATATTCATTATGATGTTAAAGTAATCATTATAATTCCAACATTATTGACCTTGAAATTCATTTCAAATGCTCTTGGATATATGACCATAAAATGCACCACATAGGTCATCATCACATAACCTTAAATGGTGAAACATGTCTCATTAAGTGGTACTGAACAATGTAGATTATTATTCCCTTTATAGTGATACTAATATAACCCATTTCATGGACCTTATCCAATCTTTAAAACACCCACCGCCTCCTTGGATGGTAATTAATTCCATAAACTAAAGAAATGTGTATTTTAAGAATAGAATAACTTGTTAGTTAAAGAATTATAGAGAACCACTAATATATAAAAATGTTCACATGTATGCATGGATTTGGTTGATATAATTCACAGTGGTAACCAATTTTAATATTATTACTATAAAGGATTAATGAACATATGGTAAATGTTTAATAGGGTCCTAGAGTAGATACAGATTCCACCAATAAAGGGTGATATGAGCCATACCTCCCTTCCTCTCAACCAATGTGAAAACTAAAATGTCTCTAGTAAAGTCCCAGTGATTGCATTCCTTTCTAAAGTAGGTCTGCACTAACTCAAAACAAAATTTCAGAACATTATCCCTCAGAAACACCCACAGAAGGAGAAATATAAAATAAATAATAAATTTGTACTACCATAGAGAATACTTTTTTCAAAATAAATGGATAAGGAATGAATATTTATCTCAATAATATATCTAAAAATAATGGAGTTTATTAAGTTAGAAAAAACACATGACCTCATTGTTCTCAATAAGGAACTATTGATAAGATACATTTCTGACATATCTATTGTGTATTTTCATTGATGTTAATTAAAGTTTATGAATATTGGGGGATATGGAATTAGGTGTTCTATGATTATTTACAATAATATAGAAGAACCATCTTTGTTTTTATCTATATAAGATATTATCCTTGATGAGCAATGAATAGAGTGAACCCTTTTAGGGGAGAAAAGTTGAGAAATATTCCAAAAATCATTGATTTATGTGATTCTATAGATTATGAAATGTTATAGATATTTTTACTGTTGTGTAATGTTTCTTTGATTTTATCATCCATGTTATTTAAGTTATAAATTATTACGTTCAGGGGGATATATTGGATGACACAATGAAAATAATAATGAAAATTTTATGAGATATACATGGCTATGAAGAATAAACTGGTAAAGTAGATTACTATGTATTTTTTTAACACCTAGAATTACAAAAGTAGACTGAGAGTTAATTAATTATTAACTCACGTATGGTATCTACATTTTTATTAATTTTCAATAAAGGAGGGTTATATAAGAAAATTTTTGAATATTTAATGATATATATTTTCATTATGGGTATTGAAAAAAAATAAAAGGGGTGTATATTAGCCACATGGATGATAATGTGTTTTAATTTTTTTCAATAAATAAATATTTCAATATGTGTATATATGATAATTTTAAATTATGATTGATGTATCCTAAGAATAATGTCTATGTGTGGAATGATGTTGAAGAACCTAAGGAACGAGAATATTGATGAACTCATTGGATTGAGATAGTTCAGATATAGCTTAGATGAAATTAGTTAATTATATACTAATATAAAGATTTTGAAAAGTGAGATACTAACATTGATCATGTTTCATTTAATATTTTCATCTATTAAAGACTGATACTAGAAGAATAATGGAAAAATTATTTTTTTTCATTCATATGGAAAAATGATTATGTTTTTATTCCAATTTTTTGGAGTGCACTACATAAAATCATAATTGGGAGAGTGAAATAGTGGGTTGAAACTAATGATGCTACTACTTGTAGATTCAAAGTATTACAAACCCTTTTTATATAGATTTTATGTAATATGTTGTTTCATCTAATGGGATTGAGAATCTGGTTAGCTAATATGAGTTTCATGGACCATAATCATTTAAATATATGATAGCTCTTTGAATATGACATGATGGTTGTGCATTCCTAAGTATGAAAGATAAATATATATATTTTTGAGAACTATACTTGTGCTATAAATAATGAAAAAATATAAAATATATGGAATACATATTTATCTGATGATGTTTAAATAACAAATGACATATTTGAGTCATTTGAGGGACATTGAAGTACTCTAAGAAGTTGATATATGTAGCAATGGATTTGAGAATCATTATGATATAACTCAATATTATTTAAATATTTCTTAAAGTGGTTATAGAGGTTTTTAAGAAGTTCTTATTTTATTGTAAGAAGTATGATATGGTTGCAGTTCATATATAATATCTTGTAGATTTTATAAAAATTACATAACTAATAAAATAACATTTAGAAAATTATTAGAATATAAAAGTTTAACACCGATTCTATACTGCAATACATTATAATATCGCAAATCATATGGAATCATATTTTAGTGATACATATAATTAACATTGATGTTTCATATAATATGTATAATTAATGTTGATAATAATTAATTATAAATTTGTCTCAGGTAAAATTAACTCTAATGATGCCTAAGAGTAACCCGAGTATACATATGATCCTTATGTGTGGAATATAAGATTAAATATATTTCCATGTGAAATTTATGATTAAAATATGATGATGTTATATTATTATAGAGTTTTTAAGCATCATTATTCTAAATTTATTAAGTCATGATGAAATATGATATTAGTAGTGAAATTTATAGAAAGATATTGTACCATGAGTTAAACATTTTCACTTCTATAAGATTTTTATGTAATAATACATACAAGAAATATAATAAGTCATATTTATGGATGATTATAGGAAATAAAGAAAGTTATTCTTTGAAAGAACGTAAAATAAAATATCATGGATATATGACATGATCCTTGAAGGATATTAGAGGATGTTTAAATAATTTGATATGTTTCTATATAATAGTGAACCATTTCAGTGGTATTTTTAGAGATTATATAACCAACATAAAAGGATAGAGTTTATAATGTGAAGATCATGGTGATCAATTGAAGGGACTTTCCATATTTTTATTGTGTAATATTATCCATGTGGTCTTTCTGAATACATAAAGGATAAGATGATTTGAAAAAAAATATAGAGATGAATTTTGATTATGTGTTTATTATGAATTTTTTCAATGTCAAAGAAAAGAAGTAATTTTTTGAGATATAATGGCATACAAGATATTAAATATTATCTAATCATTAAGGTGTTAAAGGGATAGAAAAATATTGATAGCTTGACATTATTTATATTTTGTATCTTAACTTTCATGTTTATTATGGATGAAAAGAGGGAAAGTTGTATGGATATTGATGAATCGAAGGAAACATATCAAATCAATATTGTTTTATAGAGACTTTTGAGTATATAATTAATCATTCTTCAAGATGATCCATCCAAAACTAGTTGTGAATTCTGAAAATGTTTAGTTATAGTGTTTCTGAAGAACTAAAAGTTGGTTCTTAGTAAATTGGTTGGGGTCATTAATTATAATATATATGGTGCTAGGTATAAGGGTTCAAGTAGATTCACTTTCTATTGGTTATGAATTATAATAAAATACTAGATGTGTCTACGTTTTGGATAAAACCACCATATAAAAAACTACATTTTTAGTGAACATAATAAATATCATTGTGTTGTGTTTTTCCTTATTTATATCTCTATTACATGAATAATATTCGAGTGTGAGATAATATATTGAGATACAGTCACTCTAACAGCTGCAGAGGTAAAATGAAAGTGTTTTAATTGTTCAATAATTGGTCACATAGAATTACCCCCCCCCCCTCAAATTGGATGCATTGATCCAGTGGGAACAACATATCATACATCATAACACTACATCATATTATATATCATGGTTTAATTCCATTCTCACATATATATTAATTTTTTTTCCTTACCCATTTAATTACCTTATAATTATATTGGCGTTGAATCCATCTCATTCACCTCTAGTATATGATAAACCATAATATATTTATTCATTTAATTTCCATGTATAAATTTATTATATTTAGAAACATTCCATGTATATCATATAAGTATTTAATTTATACCCTAATTTAATTGAATCGTCAAATTATAAAAATTTTCTTTTTACCAAATTATTTCTACATGTCAAGGATTAATTGTTTTCTCGAATCGTGTAAATTTATTAACACCCTTAAATACTTACCATGGAACTCATGAAATTTTTAACCATAAAGTGTAAGGGTTGGTGTCCTCAGAACCAACTGTTTTGTACTTTGATTATATGAATGTTCACTTATTATATATTGTTTATTGTTCTGCATGACTATAATATAATAATGTCCTAGAAAATTTGTTGCATTAATAAGGTCATAACAGATCCCCGCTATGATGAGAACCTTGAAATGCTATAAAAATATTCTTAAATAACGTTTTGTGGTTGGATGACATACTATGATAGGACACGTAGTATACAGACCGTCATGTGCGAGTACTCATAAGAAGACGAGACTCTCTCTCATGGAGTTCGCACTTGGTAATCTCCAAGATGGGAGATTATGAGAACAGACCCGCCAGTAGTAATTCCGCATGTCTTGGTGTCATCGGATATTGCTATCTGCGAGCATGTGTAATGATCCTTAGACTGGAATATTATCATTAACTCGTGTCATGACTTGTGCACTTAGATTTACTGACGAAAACTTTCACGCAGACAGTTGACGGGAAGTAGGGTACGTTGGGTGCGTCACGAGTGACATGTTGTTAATGGATAAGTCGAGGAAGGATTTGACCCTTCCATTTATGGAAGTTGATATCTCAGCCCTTTAATTGAAATAGAACTGTCGCATTAAATTCCATGGCCATGGTGTAAACGACGAGTTTATTTCAGGTAGTCAAAGAACGACGGATCAAGCATATAGGTTTATGACACTTCCATGAAACTTTCTTGATGAGATATTGAGACAAAGGGATTAAATTACACAGTAAGTGTTCGTATGAGGTGATACGTCAATATGGCATCAACTTCTTTCTCTTGGGTGCCTTGACCCGTTGCTAGACAGTAATCTTGGACTTTAGGAAATCCTGCCTAATGCCAACGAGAAAGAGGCCTAGAGGGTCACACACTAAGTGTATCCAAGTATCTCAAGTTGAATAAAGATTATTCTCGTACGTGGTTTAATAATTATTCAAGGAATCCTAAGTTGGTTTAAATGATGGAGGAAAAATAAAATAAAACAAGTACACGCTGTGTATTATTAAATGTATACGTCGTGTAGTTTTATTTTGGAAAGGAAATGAATAAATGAAAACAAGATATACACGCCGTGTACATTTAATGTACACGCCGTGTATTTATTATTACACACCGTGTAGTTTTTCCAGTCATGATTTTGAGGATATAATATTGTTTTAAATGATATTTATTATAATCAGTGTGGGCGCATGTCAAGGAATTATCTATTAGACATGGGGGTTTTTAAATAAGAGTCAATGAAATAAATAAAATGTGTAACGCGTTTATTTATTGTCATAACTCTATAACCCCACACACCTGATTATAAATATCCTCACAACCCCAACTCTTTTACAACACACAAGAGAATCGTTGTGCACAACATCTCTGGAGAATTCTTTCAAGGACGAAAGAACCTCTTCCTCCAAGAATGCTCTCAAGACCGAGATAGATCCTCTTCCATCGGATCAAGAAGATCTAAGGTGGACAACGCAAGCAAAGGCTTCTCCACGCTAGCACTCGGAGAATCCTTTAGCGACGTCCAGAGATACGAGGTACATGTGTGGATCACCGCTAGAGGAAGTCTACACTTAGCTTCTGCAATTCAACGATGGATCACATCAACAACGTGATCGAGAACATCAACAATGAAAGAACACCCAAAAGGTATTTCTTTATAATTAATTAAATTAATTATAATCAACCTGTAACGATCCTTGTTTGTGGTTTCAGGACAAACCATCTTCTTTGTCTTTTTCTGTGATTCGATCCGTGGAGAATGGCGTTTATCATCATATTGATCCTGGATTGATCATTTCTAATGACAAAAGGCCAAGTGGGCACATCCACCCACGTGCTTTCACTGCGCCCGAAACCTTCAAATGGTATCAGAGGGAGGTTACAACGTTGATTATAGTTATTTAATTTTCATTGATAATTTACGCTTTCATATTTGATTCAATTCGAAATAAATCGTTCTATAAATCTGAATTAACAAGATCTATTCTTCCTCCGTTTCTCAATTCATATCACAGAAATGACCTTTTAATTTTAATTTTGATTAAAATAAAAATGAGGAACTCATCCGGAGGAGCCGCTCTTTCTGTCTGTACAACACGGGATTACACGGCGTGTAATTAAAACTACACGCTGTGTACTTAGGTTCAACGAACCGGCCCTAGTCTGCCAAACCACACCGTGTGAATTGATTATGCCTAAGTTTTAATCACACCGTGTTGACCAGAATTGAATGGCGCATGGAAACCAGAATACACGGTGTGTATGTTGGAACAAAATGTCGTGTAGTCCGTTCCGACCCAGGTGAAACCGTGTACAAAGATAAGCCGCGTACCGAGTACACGGGATCGCCAGGCCGGTTACCGTGTAACAAGGAAGTACACGCCGTGTATGATTCATCTACACGACGTGTACTCTAAAATTTCCAAAGTACAGAAAACACGCCAAAGCCCCGGCATGTACTTCGGATAAAGGTTGAAAAGAAAAATACACGCCATGTAATTATAAACTACACGCCGTGTACTTTCCAAAAATGGAATTTCACCAGGTTTCCTCCAATGTACAAAGACCCGTACAAGGAATATGGATGAGAAGAATCTCAAGGAAATTCATAAAGGAATTTAAGATAAAGAATTTATTAATTATAAGATCATAATTAATTGAATTCGAGCGCGTCTTATCTTAAATAAAAGAACGATTGAAAGAATTTGAATTCTAAATATGCGTAAATGTCTTTGCATACTATGGATGATCATGAGCTAGACCAAAGACCCTTTGTATGTGTATGGTTTCATTTAAATTTATTTAATTTAAATTTGTTGGCCTGCGAGCCTTCTTCCAATAAAATGTAGGGCCTGCGTGCCCATGGTTTCTTTAATGTAAACCCATGTAATGGAGGATCTCCCAAGCCAGTGGAGACGGTTCAAATCCCGAAGCCGAGGCAAAACCGACGCAAGAAGATACAAAGGTGGACAGGTGGGAGCTGCAAAACACGAACCAACAGGTTCAAGGTTTTTTCCCTAGGTCAGGGTTAGCTTATCAAAACCGCTAGATAAGATAACCAATAGAAGCTCATGATCATGCCATCTTATTTTATTTCTATCTGATTGCATGGTTTATTTATTATGTATGTGTTGTCACGATCACATAATTAATAAAATGAACAAGCATGCAAATATGGAATAAAATAAAAAACTGGACTATGCGTAAACATTATCGGAACATGGTTAATCACTTAAGCAAGCATCACTTAATATTAACAAGCATGTGATAATGCAAAAATATGCATAAAGAATAAAATCCCTCAAATACCATATTAAGTCAGACCAAGCCTTCTGTTACTTGATTAAGGGAAAGACTCAATAAAACTATGTGTTTGACCAACCCTTGTTGGGACACTTACTTTTATAAAGGAAGCCCTTATGAAAGGTTTCGGGTTGACTTAACCATATTACATAAAGATAAGTATCCCTTGCTAGACTTGATGTAATATTGGAGGCAAGAGTTGAGGAAATCCAAGTCAGGATTTCAGGATTGGGGAGTCCACTCAACAGATCAAGGAACTGTAAGCTCACAGTTGGAAAAGAACTGACTACCTAAATACCTTCAAATAGCTTGACCAACCCTTGTTGGGGTTATGCGAAGGAGAATATGGATCCTTGCCACTATAATGTCAAAGAAACTGTACATTCTGAGTTCAATGGTGAGGGCTATTGGGACTTGATAAAATAGTGGGAGACTTAATTAATTTTTTATTATTTCTCATAAAAATGTAATCAAGAAAGTACTAATAAATCTGCTCTTTTAAAATTGTAGAATCAAGATGACAAACTCGTCAACCACATTTTCTCTGTGATCAATACTGGGTAAAGATAATATCCTCACCGGCAGTAACTTTCAGGAATGGTTTAGGCGCCTTCGGGTTATCATATGCCATGAACGGAAGTTTTACATGCTGGAGTCCTCACTTCCTGATTCTCCTGCCCCAGGGGCGAGTGATGAAGATTTCCTGGTCTATGATCAACATTTGAACGACGCTCTCGACGTTCAATGTTTGATGCTGTCATCTATGTCTAGTGAGCTCATGAATTCTCATGAAGACATGGATCCCTACAGCATGCTCGAGCACCTCCGTGGTCTATACCAGGAGAGAGAAAGACAGGAGAGGTTTGAGATCTCCAAGGCTCTATTTCAGAGCAAGCTTGGAGAGGGTGCCCCAGGTGGGCCTCATGTAGTCAAGATCATTGGCTACATTGAGCGCTTGGAGATTCTAGGGTTTAAACTCCCCTAAGAACTGGGCACCGATCTCATTCTTGCATCACTCCCCTAGAGCTTCTCGAACTTTGTTGTGAACTTCAACATGAACAACATTGAGAAGTCTCTGTCTGATCCTCTTATCCTTATTCTCCAAGTGGACAATGACATGAAGCATGAAAAGCCTTCTGTCCTCAAGGTGAATAAAAGGAATGGGTAGGCGAAGAGCTTTAAGCCCAAATCTTCTTCAAGGCCTTCCAAGAAAAGGAAGATCAAAGGGGAGGCAAAGGAACAGGATGTTGTTTGTTTCGCATGTGGCAAGAAGTGCCACTGGAAAAAAAACTGCACCTAGCCAAGGAAGAAAGGGGAAGCTTCAGGTGCGTTTGTTATCGAATGCAATCTATCTGTTTCTACTAATTGGGTATTAGATACTGCTTGTGGTGCTCACATCTGTATCCAAATACAGGAACCAAGTAGATTCAGGAAGATTGATCGAGGGGAGGTAGATCTACGAGTAGCCAACGGAGCCAGACTCGCTGTTGTAGCTGTCGGGGACTACCACCTCACATTGCCTATGGGTATGGTCTTGGTTTTTAAAGGATGTTATTATGTACCCTCTGTAACCAAAAACATTATTTTAGTATCCAGATTAGATACTGATGGATTCATCTTCAAGTTTGGAAGTGGATGTTGCTATTTTTATAAAGATAGCATTTGTTTTGGTAGGGAACATTTATATAACGGCCTTTATGTGTTAGACTACACAAACCAAGTAATGGAAATCGATAACAAAGTTAATTCACATGACTCATACCACACCCAACTTTGGCATCACCGGCTAGGTCATGTCAATGAGAAATGTTTGAAAAAATTACATCAATATGGGTATTTAGATTCTTTCGAACTAAAACCACTTGGTGTATGTCATGCATGTCTACAAGGCAAAATGACCAAAGTCCCATTTAGTGGGAAAGGTGAAAGAGCAAAAGAGATTCTAGAATTAGTTCACACAGATGTGTGTGGACCATTTCCAGTTGAAGCAAGGGGTGGGTTCTCGTACTTCATAACTTTTACTGATGATTTTAGTAGATATGGATATATCTATTTAATGAGGTATAAGTCAGATTCTTTTGATCGGTTTAAAGAATACAAGAATGAAGTTGAGAACCAGCTTGGTAAGAAGATTAAGAAACTCCGCTCAGACAGAGGAGGAGAATATCTTAATCAGGACTTCATTGATTTCTTATGGGAGTTTGGGATTCTATCTCAACTCACTCCTCCTTACACACCTCAGTGGAATGGTGTAAGTGAAAGGAGGAACCGCACCCCGTTGGACATGGTGAGATCAATGATGAGTCATGAGAGTCTTCCATTATCCATTTGGGGATATGCATTACAAACAACAGCGCACATACTAAACCAAGTACCAACTAAATCAATAAATGGTATTCCATACGAATTATGGAGTAGACGCAAATCCATGTTATCGAATTTACATGTGTGGGGTAGCGAAGCATTTGTTAAGTCATCTTCAGGTAACAAACTTGCACCTAGAGGCACAAAGTGTATCTTTATAGGATATCCTAAGGAAACAAGAGGATATTACCTATAGAAACCCTCAGACAAAAAGGTTATAGTGGAAAGACACTCCATATTCCTTGAGAGGGAGCACATCTCCAAAAGATATAGTGGGATCGAGATAGACTTCAATGAAGTTGAGGCTCAAGATACACAGAAGTTGGTACAAGAACAGATTCCACAAAGCCCCGTGGAAGAACAATCTGTTCCAGAGACACAAGAACTGTGTAGGAGTATGAGAGAGGTGAGAGAACTAGAATGATATGGTTTTCTTGTCACCAGGGATGGTGACTCATTATTGGTTGACAATGATGATCCTCTTACCTATAAGGAAGCAGTTGAAGGCACAGACGTTTCCAAGTGGCAAGAATCCATGAATTCTGAAATGGATTCCATGTACCAAAACCAAGTCTAGATTTTGGTAGATCCTCCAGTTGATGTAAAGCCTATTGGTAATAAATGGGTATTCAAGAAGAAACTAGACATGGAGGGGCAAGTCAGCACCTACAAGGAATGACTGGTTGCAAAAGATTTTAGACAGTGTCAAGGAATTGACTATGATGAAACCTTTTCACCAGTTGCAATGTTGAAGTCCATCAGAATCCTATTGGCCATTGCTGCTTAACATTACTATGAAATTTGTAAAATGGATGTCAAAACAGCTTTCCTTAACGGGAACCTCCAGGAAGATGTCTACATGACACAACCTGAAGGGTTTGTGACTCCAAAAGATTCCAACAAGGTATGCAAGTTGCAGAAATCCATTTATGGATTAAAGAAAGCATCAAGGTCATGGAAAATTCGTTTTGATGAAGCTATTACAGAATTTGGATTTGTTAAGAATGAATATGAGCCTTGTGTCTACAAAATGTTTAGTGGAAGTGAAGTTGTTTTCCTAATAGTATATGTTGATGACATATTTCTAATTGGAAACGAAGTACCTGTCTTATAGTCAGTTAAGGCATGGTTTCATAAATGCTTCTCCATGAAATACTTGGTCGAGGCATCATATATTCTTGGGATCAAGATCCATCGTGATAGATCCAAGAGAATGTTGGGCCTGAGTCAAAGTACATACATTGACAATATACTGAAGAGATTCAGTATGGAACAGTCCAAGAGGGGATTGTTTCCAGTGTCACATGGCATTCATCTTTCCAAGAAAATGTGTCCTCAGACACATGAGGAAAGAAAGAGGATGGTAAGGATCACTTACGCATCCATGATTGGGTCAGTCATGTATGTTATTCTATGTACGAGGCTAGATGTTGCTTACGCATTAAGTGTGGTAGGAAGATTTCAAGCTGATCCAGGAAACCGCCATTGGATGGAAGTCAAGACTATCCTTAAGTATCTGAGGCGTACTAAGGATGTGTTCCTGGTTTATGGAGGAGATGAGGAACTAGTCATCAGAGGACATGTAGATTCTAGTTTCCAGACTGATCAAGATGACATGAAGTCGCAGACTGGATACATCTTCTGTTTGAATGGAGGTGCAGTGAGCTGGAAGAGCTCAAAACAAAGTGTGGTGGCAGATTCTACAACGGAGTCTGAGTATATCGCAGCTTCTGAGGCAGCTAAAGAATCAGTATGGATGCGAAGCTTCGTCCAAGAGCTGGATGTTGTATCGAGCAGTAAAGATCCTATCACACTCTATTGTGATAATACTGCAGCGGTGGCACTTGCAAAAGAGCCAAGGTCACATCAGCGGACAAAGCACATACTTCAGAAGTATCAACACTTGAGGGATTTTTCTCAGAGAGGTGAAGTTATAGTGAGCAGTATTTCCATGGAAGACAACGTGGCGGACCCATTGACTAAAGCCTTGACTCAGCAGAAACATGATCATCATGTGAGGTCTAGCGGACTAAAAGTCATAGGCAGTTGGCTCTAGTCCAAGTGGGAGTTTGTAAGGGTTGGTGTCCTCAGAACCAACTATTTTGTACTTTGATTACATGAATGTTCACTTATTATATATTGTTCGTTGTTCTGCATGACTATAATATAATAATGTCCTAGAAAATTTGTTGCATTAATAAGGTCATAGCAGATCCCCGCTATGAAAAGAACCTTGAAATGCTATAACAATATCCTTAAATAAAGTTTTGCGGTTGGATGACATACTATGATAGGACACATAGTATACAGACCGTCATGTGCGAGTACTCGTAAGAAGACGAGACTCTCTCTCATGGAGTTCGCACATGGTAATCTCCAAGATGGGAGATTATGAGAACAGACCTGCCAGTAGTAATTCCGCATGTCTTGGTGTCATCGGATATTGCTATCTGCGAGCGTGTGTAATGGTCCTTATACTGGAAGATTATCATTAACTCATGTCATGACTCGCGCACTTAGATTTACTGACGAAAACCCTCACGCAGACACTTGACGGGAAGTAGGGTACGTTGGGTGCGTCACGAGTGACATGTTGTTAATGGATAAGTCAAGGAAGGATTTGTCCTTTCCATTTATGGAATTTGATATCTCAGCCCTTTAATTGAAATAGAACTGTCTCATTAAATTCCATGGCCATGGTGTAAACGACGAGTTTATTTCAGGTAGTCAAAGAACGATGGATCAAGCATATAGGTTTATGACACTTCCATGAAACCTTCTTGATGAGATATTGAGACAAAGGGATTAAATTACACAGTAAGCGTTCGTATGTGGTGATACGTCAATGCGACGTCAACTTCTTTCTCTTGGGTGCCTTGACCCGTTACTAGATAGTAATCTTGGAAATTAGGCAAGCCTGTCTAATGCCAACGAGAAAGAGGTCTAGAGGGTCACACACTAAGTGTATCCAAGTATCTCAAGTTGAATAAAGATTATTCTCGTACGTGGTTTAATAATTATTAAAGGAATCCTAAGTTGTTTTAAATGATAGAGTAAAAATAAAATAAAACAAGTACACGTTGTGTATTATTAAATGTACATGTCGTGTAGTTTTATTTTGGAAAGGAAATGAATAAATGAAAATAAGATATACACGCCGTGTACATTTAATGTACACGCCGTGTAGTTTTCAATGAAAAACAAGTACACGCTGTTTATTTATTATTACATGCCGTGTAGTTTTTCCAGTCGGGATTTTGAGGATATAATATTTTTTCAAATGATATTTATTATAATCAGCGTGGGCGCATGTCAAGGAATTATCTATTCGACATGGGGGTTTTTAAATAAGAGTCAATGAAATAAATAAAATGAGTAACGTGTTTATTTATTTTCATAACTCTATAACCACACACACCCGATTATAAATATCCTCACAACCCCAACTCTTTTCCAACACACAAGAGAATCGTTGTGCACAACATCTCTGGAGAATTCTTTCAAGGCCGAAAGAACCTCTTCCTCCAAGAACGCTCTCAAGACCGAGAGAGATCCTCTTCCATCAGATCAATACGATCTAAGGCGGACAACACAAGAAAAGGCTTCTCCACGCTAGCACCCGGAGAATCCTTTGGTGACGTCCAGAGATACGAGGTACATGTGTGGATCACCGCTATAGGGATTCTACACTTGGCTTCTGCGACGCAACGACGGATCACATCGACAACGTGATCAAGAACATCAACGAAGAAAGAACACCCAAAAGGTATTTCTTTATAATTAATTAAATTAATTATAATCAACCTGTAACGATCCTTGTTTGTGGTTCTGAGAAAAACCATCTTCTTTGTCTTTTTCTGTGATTCGATTAGTGGAGACTGGCGTTTATCGTCGTATTGATCCCGGATTGATCATTGCTAATGAAAAAAGGCCAAGTGGGCACATCCACCCATGCGCTTCCACTGCGCCTGGAACCTTCATAAAGATGGACCTAAAATTAAAATAAAATAACCTTATTCTACTCCAAATGTGAATATTACATTAAAATTTTTAAAGCCATATCTTATAAATAAATAATAATAATAATTTAATAAAAATATTTCATTCCTCTAGAATAAATCCTTAAGTATTTCATTTAAAATAAATCCATTCATTACATTCATTACATGACTAACCTAATGTTTTTCCCAACCAATTAACTCATATAAAATAAATTTTGATTTCTATTGACTGGTCATGGAGTGTTTTTAAAATTGGGAGACATCAATTCGGGTTTTCTCATTTTTTTTCTTTTCATTTATGTAACCTTCACCTTTTTACCACTAGCCATATTTGTACGACTAAATAAATAATTAAACTATTCTTGTATTCCCTCAAGTTAATTAGGTATATAATATATAAATATATACATTACTAATAAATATTCCATATATGTCATGTTGTTTCAATGTTAGTTAGAGTAGGTGAGACCATCTACCATGATTTTATTTTTTAGATCAATTATGTCATGCATAAACCACATTAATAGAACTCAAGACATCCCAATACTTATAGAATATACAAAACCCTCAATTTTAAATAAAAATATATGTCCCAAAAAATCTATAAATTTAATTAAATCAAGATAACTCATTATACATCCTTCATAATGTTTTACCATGAATCAGGGTATGTGAATACCCATTTTTATGTAATATTTTTTCTATTTCCATAAAACCCTTGATAATGATTCCAAATAATTCCTAAATCTCTACCCAAAATCAAAGAAAAAATGGTAGGAATAAGGATAGTATTTCATACCTAAATTCCAATTTAAGAACATTGTTATATTGATCATAGGTAAAGGGGGTAAGAAAAGGGGATAGTATAGAATTAGAGTACATAGGTGGTGCTCCAAACTATAAAAAATAAACTTGGTTTAAAAAGTTTTTATTAGTTGTTATCATACCTTTTGAAGTCTCTAATGGAATTATAATGGTGTAACTAGATTATATATGAACCAACATTAAGGAGTTGATGGAATAAGTATTGACTTAATCCATTATCAATCCAATTATATTTTTGATGGGTCCCTAAAAATTTGTTATTTTGTCAAATAGGGTTCAAAAAAACCTTTAGTTTTCCTCTCTTAAATGAATTTTATTCCCTTAACTCCCTATAAAATTCCTAATAAATTATCAATATTATTTAATAATAAAAGAAAAATATTTATCTTGCTTAAAATATTATTCTAGAACCATCTATCATTAATTCCACCATTAATTGGCCTCATATAAAAACTATATTGGATCATGCCTCATCAAAATCCACCAACCGATAACTCTTATTTATATATAGTTAAATTTTATAGAATATACATGTATTTTTAAATAAAATTATAAATAAACCCAAAAATACTTATGTAACTCCATTAATCATATAAAAACCCAAAAAATGAAGATTACCAATATTTGCATGAAATTTGTTATTTATTATTAATATAAATTTTTAGTCAATAATATTATAATAATATTAGGTTTCATAATTATTTAATTAATAAAATATAAGGAAATTATCACTAGATGGGTGAATTACCCTCGGACCCAAAAATTGAGATATAGTTCTCAAAATTCATTCTTTTTCACAAATCGTGAAAATTATAACACTCCCACAAAATCAAAGTTTTAATATCATATGGAAGTACGTATATATTACATCACCAACAAATAAAATTTAAACAAATACATTATTATAACCCACTTATAAACTAGTGAAAATCCATTTAACATGGATTATCACCCTAGTAAATAAGGAAACATAAGAAATCAGTCAGCTAAAATTCTCAGTAAGGGGTTATGTTGAAATAGTGGGTGCCCTAGACCCAACTATTCCATGCTTTTGATTACCATATTGTGTATACATGATGTCATCTTACCATTATATTGTAGACATTTTTGTGTCCACCGTTGAAATGGTAATGTCCAAAGGTTAATTTTTGTATCGAAAAGTTATAGCAGTTCCCAAGTTATAATGAGAAGCTCTAGATACTATGACATTAATATTAAATATATGTTCTATTGTCTAGATACATCTTACTGATTGGACACAGTAGATGTTTGACCTTCAGGTGTTGGGGGCTCATAAGCATTGAGACTTATTCTCGTGAAGTTTGCACTTGGTGATCTATAGTAGTGAGATCATGAGGACTGACTCGCCAATAGGAACACTACATGTTTTGAGTTTCATTTGATGTTCTTATCTATGATCATGTGTAATGGTCTCCTGACTTGAGATCATTACCAATGTATGTCATTTGATTACATACTTTGATGCAAAAAAAAACCATGGTGATGAAGTCTTGGCAAGTTAGTTTGTATTGGGTGCGTCATTGGTGGCATGACATTGGTTGAATGGTCAAGAAAAGATTTTTTTCTTCCGGGTCATGGAATTAATATAACTCAGGCCATGTTGATATGGATGGTAGTACCTTTATAAAACCATGACCATGGAAGTCAAGGGTAAATCCATCTAGTTAGATCAACAAACTATAAAGCAAGAAAAGGTCGATGATACATGAGTGTGTCCTACTTTATGAGATATTACTGACAAAGAGATTATATTATACAGTGTGTGTTTGTAGGTTGGTTGTCACTGTTGTGACAATCCTTATCTCTTTAGGGGCCATGATGGGTTTCTAGATCCCGCTATTGGTCTGTGAATAGTATTCACTATTGTTGAGATACGGACCTAGAGGGTCACACACAATAGCATATTCAAGAATCTTCCATATTCAGTTGAATAGGAGTTTTGGACATAGTGGGCCCTACCACAGGGATTCGGGATTTGTCCAAGGTTAAAAAATTACCAATGAAATAAATAAATTCATATTATTTAAGTTTAAAATAATGAGAATTGAATATATTTATTAAATGTATTTACGGGTTTTAAGTAAATACATGAAAAATATTGATTGACGAATATTAAATTATTCAAGGTTCAATTAATATTTATGGGAATGATGAGTAGAGTTAATGACTCAATTATTATTGTGTAATATATATTAATATATTACAAGTGAGTGATAATAATATTTATGATTCAGTTTAGTAGTCATAAAATGTCGTTGATAAGGCGTTAATTATCCGGGGCCGGCGAGGCTATACCGTGTATTTTAATTAAACACTATAAATAGAAGAGAAGGGGATTTCCCCAATGACTATTCGTGGAGCTTCTCTCTCCTATCCTCTCTTCCATGATCTAGAGAGAGAGGCTCTGGATCCAAGGAGCTCGGATTGAGATCTCTCTTAGGCATTGCTAGCAAAGCAATGTGGTGGTTGTTGGAGCATCGAAGGCGTCGTCGCAATTCCGCGCTAGCACCTAGATTACGAGGAATGGAGCTCGTGTGGATTCCTTGAAGCGTGTGTGGACAATCTTGAGGAATTAGACTTTGGATTCTTCAAGAAACGATCACCAATGACGAGAAGACATCAGGCATGACTTCATACTAAACCAGGTATTTTTAGGGTTTATGTTTGTGCTTAAAATCCTTCATGTGAGATCCTCGGATATGATCGGGCTTCTCTTCATTGATTTCGACAAGTTTACGTCAATCGTCAGTGGAAAAATTTAAAAACCCACCTGTTTGGGGCTTCCCCTGCGCGCCCGGTTCCAATAGATTAAATATTAATAACGAGACAATGAAGAGTATTTATGGTAAAGTGAGAGACATGACCATGAAATAAATGGAATAATTAACAGAATAAGAACATAAAATCCTAATAAGGTATTTATTATCTGTGTATAATGATATAAATTATATATAAGGATAATCTTAAAAACATAACATACACCATGGAATAAGGATTTGAAGTCATAAGTCAATAATCCAGAATTATGGGAATATAAAAAATTATTATTCCATTATATTTAGATGTGGCTCAAAAAATGATATAAAATCATAAATAATTGCATGGATCTTTGTCAATACAATCATAACATGGACTATTGGGTGTACTTCCCAATTATATAGAGATAGTGTATTGGGTTTTATCCATGATACCATAAGAATAGTGGATTAGGATTACTACCTAGTACTAAAAACGTAAGTTTATCATGATATATAAAAGTTCATATAATGAATTTGTCTGATATATAATTCTTTCCCCACGCATCACATAATAATATATTCATACATATTTTTTCACATTAATATGAAAAAATGTAATAAAAATGTAAAAATAAAAACCTCATTAACCAATGGAAATAAATCATAAATCTATAAAAATATAATAGTTATCGTTGTAAATACAATTTAATGAGAATAATCAAGTATAGTGTATTCCCAATGCATATAATAAATATTTGTATAGTTAAGTTAATATATTTCCTGAATCAATCAAATGGTATAGTTATTTAGGTTAACACCCATCAATTATAAGAAAAAAAGTGTAGAGCATTAATGATAGAGTAGTATTAGAAAAAATATTATCTTTGTGTATGATTAATGATAAGGAAATAAAAAAATTAGTTATGGATAGTATATATCTCATAGAAATTTATTTTTCACTGCATCACACATACAAACAAACATAGATAGTGTAGTTGGGGTTTGGCTTAGTGGTAAGCACCCCTTAATCCTACATGAAAAATGGGGGTTCAAAACCCATTGGGCACAGGTACTGGAGCGTACTGTAGTAGCGGCGGGCACTGTAGCATCGGCGGGCACTGTAGTGGTGACAGGGTTCTGTAGCAGCTGCGGGTACTATGCGGTGCTATAGCAGTGTGGGTACTGTAACAGCACTATCCACAGAATGGGCCTTGGGCCAAAAAAATGGGCCTACGGGCCATGTAATGGGCTAAATTCCCACTAGGTCGTCGGGCTATTTAATGGGTCTCTCTCTACCCAGTTAAAGAGGTCTTTGATTTTCTTTAATAATAAATGAGACTTCGGCCCTAACCTTTAAAAAAACAAACATAGATAGTGATTTAAAGGATTAAATTGATATAGTTTCCATTTATGAAAATGATTCCATTTGTGAATGTAAATCATAAGAAATGTTAAAAGAGTGGAATATAAAATATTATTAACATAGATAAAAAATAATTCATAGGAAGATAAGAAATTATAGCAGTTTTAAGAAAACAATTGCATAGATTTTATATAATGTTGAATTAAATAATTGAACTTTTCATTTTTATGGAAGGACATAAATGTAATATTGTTTTAAAAATTATCTTCCAAAAAAATAAGACATATAACATAAAAAATTTCTTTTAAAAAAAATATTGATATGAATGGAGAGGAAAATAGATGATAATTCTTGAAAAGAGTTTTCATAATGTTGGGTTACATTCTCATAAAAACAAAGAAATTAGTCACTTTAAAAAAATTATATTTAAATGGTCATATAATAGATTTTAAAATATTATTTTAATTAAAAAATTATCCATTATTGGTACCTTGAAAATAAATATATTTAAATAAAGAAATATGAATGGGTAGATAGTGATTGGAGAAGGTTCTCTTATAAACATTATAGGGTTTGACGTAACAAAATAATAGAAAGGGAACCATAAATGCATGATTATTCATGTATAAATGATGGAAAATAATCATAAATAACGTAAACTAAGAATATGGGAAATTCATAAAGAGTGATATGGATAGAGAGAGCATTATAGAGAACATAACTACAAGAGTAAAAAAAGAGTGGAGTGGGACACTTATAAATGGGGTAAGATATGAAAAATGACACCTCAAATGGGTAGAGAGACATGTAATGTCTCAAAAATGATGTAAATATAGTGTAGAATACCTTAAAGTATTTTTATAAAAAATATATAATAGATGATAACCCATAGGTAAGAAATACATGGAAAGAATTATTATTTGGAAGAAAACCCCTCTACCTTTAATCCTAAATCTCTTAATATATCCTCTAACATCTTGAATAGTAAAGCATTATTAATTCCACACATTCAAAAGAACATTTTCCATTTTTATTTCATCATTATTAAAACTTTAAATTCTTCTTCTATCATGTTTCATTCATTTGTGAGATTACTTTTTTTCATTGGTCGTTTTGACGTATTTTGATTCATCATTCCAAAACTATTTTGGTATAATGGTAATGGTTTATTCTAATTATCCAATATTTTGATAAGATTTATAATTTTTATAGTATAATGTTCAGGTCATTCTAAAAATTTATGATTTTAATAGTTCAATTAATTTAACCAAATAGTTCGAAATTATCAAGAATTTTTTCATAAGATTGTTTTAAATATTTAAAATGAATTTCATTGTTTACATATAATATTTTTATACTAGAATTTTATTATTTTATTATAAAATAAATTTTATATTTACTAATGTAATATAATTTTTATGCATATCAATTGAATATGAAACTAAAAATGAAAACATCATAGATCCTTAGGTAATATAAAACCTCTATGAGTGAATGATTTTTTTAAAAGAGTTTAAAAGAAGGGAATAACTAATAAATATTTTATTCTTATAAAATCATTATATTATGAATTAACTAATATTTTAATGATCTTTTTAATGATCATTTATATTATTGAAGGGTTAAGATGAAAATTTAATTGAAAATACATGGGTTTTAAAACTCATACTTTGACATAATAGTGGATTGAAAAATGGTTTCAATTAGAGGGAATGGATAATATGTAATGGATAATGGATCAAATGGTTTTTTTATAAATTGTGAATAAAACAGTGGGAGAAAAATAATAATAGGTTTAAAATATTTCTAAGGTAATATAATATCAAATATGAAAGAGAAACATGGTAACCTTTTTTTTGAATCGCCTCCTTTGTATTGAAAATAAATTCTTTGGAGAGGTGACTTTTGGTTAGACAAAATCCATATAAATGTTTCTTGGGAAGGTAAAAGATGTATTTGTGTAGATCAGTGAAAAAGTATACAGTTTTTGGAGTGAGGAGAAAACTATGGTGGTGGGTGTTAATATAACTAAGCAGGAGGGCTTTCTTTGAATAAAATAATAATTATTTTTTATTTAGACTCAATACTATGAATGGTGCGGATTAATATTGTAGTTATTATTTTTTTGATTAAAAATTAAAGGTTTTGTTGACATTTATGTATACTAAAAACATAAATTCATCATGGAACTATTTTATTTAAAGAAAACAATCAAAACTCATTTTTTATTAGAATAAAAAATATCCCAGGCTTTAAAAAATCTTTAATTGGATTAGAAATTGATTATATTATTTTAAAAGAATTATTTTAATGATTTGATAAATTATAATTCATGAAAAAATCATTATAAATTTTTGAATCGTATTAATATCAGGATGTTGTCATAAAACTTACAATATATGTAAAAAATTTATTTTTTTACTTTTCATATAAAAATAAACATATTCAAAAAATAAAAAAAAATAACTCACTTTAGGATAATTTTTAATTGAATATTAAATAAATGAGATTATTTTTAAAATATTTATCTTCTAGTTAAATTATATTTTTTAAAATTAATATTAAGGAAAATGGTTTTTATTTCATTACCCTTATAGTTTATGGTTACAATACAATGTCAATGACCATATTATTTTTATAGTTACCCAAATAATTCAATGTAATGTCCTTTGTTGATAATAAGACCACATATTTATATATCAAAAATTAAATATTTAAATGAATATAATACCTAATTCATAATATTATTTCAGTGGAAGATATGATATTTAATTTTTTTGTGGGAAATGTATAGTGTATAAAAACATGTAAATGGAATATGATGACAATCATTTAAAAATAAAATTACCTATTATATAAATAATAAATTACGTGTTAAATAAATTTTAATGTAAAAATAATATTTTTTCATATAATTTTTAATACAATGCACATAACATTTATAATGATATTAAAATTATAACATTACTTTTTATATTCATATGCTATAATTATATCACTAAAGTGTCCCCCACAACCGACTAGTTCAATGCGGGATCACCAAATCCAATTGGTTGGAGTTCAAATCCTTGTCGAAACAGATATTTATCTACTCATGGGGAAATGATTTCTCTCATCACAATAGTGTGTAGGAGGTGGTCTTCACTTGTAGAAGTGAGGATGCAAGAGCACTGGACTAGACGTGGGGTGTGGGATTGTAGGATGCAAGAGAATAAACTTGGAGAATATAAATTTAACATAGGGTTATTTGTCCTTTGGGCCCTTTGTGTGAAAACATTTGGGACTTTAGCCCATGTTATAGGCTTTCATGCCCCAATACATTTGGCTTTTCTAATTGGATAATTCATTATGGGTTCTTTCCATTCATTGAGGTGAGGGACTAGACTTGACCCATTTGGTGCCTTGGGTTTGTGCGTGTTTTATGGTTTGTAATCTACTCGTCCTAAAAAATTATTACACTACTAATAAATATTTTAAAATAATTTAGATTCCAATTTATTAATAACTTATAAAGCAATCATATGAAAGTAAAACTATAAATAAGGGTAATGTATTTATCAAATAAAACAATATGCGTAAAAATAATCATGAATTCATTAAAATATATGTTATACAACTTTTTTTTTTGTAAATAATAATAATTTTTTAAATTCCATTATGATATATGAATTTAGAATAATTGTTTATTATTTATTCAATAAAATATTAAAAACGGAAACGTATTGATACTTTATTAATTTTATAAAAAAGAATACATATATATATATATATATATATGAGAAATAAATGGCATAATATCATGCTTTCTAAACTATAGTTACATAATTTATTATTGTTTAATAAAATATCCTTATTACTAGTTTTTTAATAATTATTTATATAAATTCTAGTTTCACATCATAAAAAAACAATGATAATAAATACATTTAGAATTAGATATACAATTTAAGAGGGTAATTTTATGAAAAACAAATCACTAATATGGGATAATATATTCTACCCTTTAAAGAAAATGTGTCCTTGTAACAATTACTCATATATGAACTCTTATTACTTTTTTCTCCTATTTTATCGATCCATGATACAAATCACTAATGTTATCTTTAGAATTAACTATTATATCATTATAATATGACTCAATAAAAATTTATTAGAATCGTGAACTCAGTGTGGTTATATCAATTATGCCTAACCTACTACTCTAGAGATAATTATTATCTAACAACGAAATTATACCCAAATTTTCCTCAATTTTAATTCCTAAAAATAACCAAACTCTACTCTGATACTAGCTTAGATACATGCGTCCCACAGTTCCGTATATGGTGATTAACATATGCATTCTTACACATATCATGAAATTTACAAAAAAAAACTCTTAGAATCAATATTTTAGTGCCTTTAGAAGGTAGGTAAATATTACATCTAAGTAATATAAAATTTAATTAAATCAATCATAAAAAACAACCTATATATTGATAAAATTTTATTTAAAGCATACTATCACGAGGGAAATTGTGAAACATAGAAATAAGTGAGATTAAAAGCTTGATGGTGTGAGATATATTTCTTACCAACGGATCATAAACAGGTGGAAGACATGATCATCGATGGCCATCGCACTGGCCCCTACCCACTCGGTGTGGGAGTGTCCTCTATCGCCCCTCAAGGTATATGGGAAATTGCCTTTCCCCCCGTTCCCAAACCCTGACTTCATCGAATCCTTCCCTTAGATTTCTCTTGGCCCAAAGGTTCCTGAGCTATTCATCGGCTCTCCACAGTTGTCGATTTTGAATTTGGATTTCACTGATGCATCCTCTCTTCTTCATCTGACACTATTGCACGATTCAAGCAACGTCAGTCATTGGTGGACTCCCTGGACCACTTCTTCTTGGGATCCATGGGTTTACAGGAGCGGGAAATTGTTGGGCTCCTTGAATCCAAGCATATCATTGTAAGGTTTTCCTCGGAAGAATATTTGATTCTTGCTTGGTCGAGCGCACCTTGATTCTGCAACGGATCTTGGTTCCTTCTCATTAAATGGTCATATGATTTTCATATGAAGCACGATTCCCCATCCATTGAGATATGGGTAAGATTTCCGGAACTCCCGATCCCTTTTCCAAATCCATTTATTCTTTACATGTTATGGGACCTCGTAGGACACTATCTTTGCTCGGATTGTCGGTCTTGGGCTGTTTGTCATCTGTTTTCACCAAGGATTTGCATTGAAATTGATGTATCGATGTCCCCTATTGAGTCCTTTTGGGTGGTTCTTGGTGAAGAATTCTGATATAAAAAATCGCTTGACTTTGAATCGTGGTGTGATTTTTGCCCCCTATACATGTGGCTGGGTCATAAATTGGAGGTTTTCTGGTGTGGAAAATTGATGCAGAAGGACCTTGGCTTGAGCGTGAATCAGGAAAACCAGGCCCCGGTAGAGATACATGTTGATAGCGGCAGATCATTAGATGTTGTGTGTAGTGGAGACTATGAGGGTCGAGAATTATCAGGTCTTGATCAGCTGGTCAGTCAGGATGTTGGTATTATGAACTCATGTGAACCAACACAGGAGATTTTGAAGCAAATGAAGCCTCTGCCTCCTGATCTGAATGTTAAGGATATTTTTTTTGCAGACTAAAATATAGTCTGAATGGGCCGAGTCATATTCTAGCAGTGGAACCTCTGGGAACTACAGCTGCTTTGGGTGATAGAATTTTAGAATTCATTGATTATCCTACAGTTGCAATGTGTTCTGAGGAGGAAAGGGATGCTTATCTTAGTGAAATGGTCATGCGGGCGCCCCATGTTTATTGTAATATAAGTGCAGAGCGGGTGCCCTGTTTTGATATGAATTTTGTCATGTAGCAGGATTCTCTTTTTCAATTGAGGGGTGCTGGAATGAATGAGGGACCTCTTGATTATCATAATGTATGTGAAGCTACTTAGTGTGTGTTTCCAGAAGATACTAATACACCGCCTCAATTTGTGGGGTGAGGTTTTATACAACCAAGAGACGATGATAGGTCAGGATGGGAGCCAAAGGATAATGATTTCAACTCAAGTGTACTAAACAATAATCTTCAGGAGGAGGTCCAGAAAATGTACACATCCTCAAAAAGACCTGATAAATGGGCGAATGTATTTGATGATGAAAGGGTGATGGACAGAACTCCCGTTAAAGATGTTGTGAAGTGTGAAAGGCTCATTCAAGGACATTGTTACACTTGGGAAGAAGAAATTGATTGACAGGAAAGGCTTCATCTCTGCCTCCCCCTCCCACCAAAGAGAATGCTGGGGAAAGACTACTCAAATATGCCAAAGACCGTCTCTACCAGTTCATCTTCTAAGGTGTCAAGAAGGGTAGATTTTGATATCCACAAGATCTTCAGTCATGGTAACTCTCAATCTGAATGGGAAACTACTGACGAGTATGATTATGAGAATGATTTTCCATATTATGATATGTAATCTTGGTTACGTTGGATGAGGGAAATCGTTGTCTTCCCCATCTTCTTTCCTTTTTGCCCCTTTTTCGTTCCTTAATAAATGGTAAGAATTTTTACTTCTTACGGGACTTGCTTGGTAGTAATTAATGTACTAAGATAATGAAATCATAATAATTGATGGAATAATCACATATCATGGTATAAATTATGTAAAAGGGTTATCCTAATAACATAATATAAACCATGTTGTAATGATTTCATCATAAGAAAATAAAGAATAACCTTGGAAATATAAAAAAAAGGAATGTGGTACCACATTGGAATGTGGCACATGCATATATAAAGAAAATCAAAACATTTGTTAAGTACCTTTTCCATGACCATCATAACATAGTAGATTAGGTTTACTCCTTAGTTCCATAAACATAGGTGATCGAGTTTAATTCATAATCTCATTATTATATGAGTTTTTTTTAATCTTAAGACCCATAAACATCGATATCTCATGATATTGAAAGATTTACCCAATACATTAGTGGTATATAAAATTTTCCTCCTTCCAGTCACATAATGATATATCAATACACATGTGTTCCATTATAATATGAAAACAAGCATAAATATTTCAAAATCATTTCATGAATAACCCGTGAAAATAAAAGTCATAGAATGAAATATTGTTTATCTTGTTAAATACTATTCAATAATTATTATTATTTATAAGGTATTCACACCATACATAATACAAGGTTATATAGTCAAGTAAACTGATTTTCCCAGTCAATCAAATGGTAATCCAATCTAGGTGAACTCCCTTAAATAGAATGAAGAATAGGGTATTCATGAAGGAATAATATTGAAAGGAATATTATATTTTCATATGATCAATTATAAGAACATACAATGACAACAATGGATCATTTCTCCCATAGATATTTGATTTCCCCCATGCATAGGAACTTGGACAATTAATCATAGGGTTATTTTGACTTAGTATCCATTCATGAAAAAGATAAAATTTAAAAAATAAAACATAATAAATAATTGAATAATAGAATATAAAATATAATTAACAAATATTAACAATACTTTATAGGAAGATAAGAAATTATAGTAGTTTTATGAAAACAATTCCTTAGTTTACACATAATATTGAATTAAATTATCAAAATTTTAATTTTATTGAAGGACATAAATGTAAGATTTTTTTAAAAAAATAATCAAACAATGATTAATGAATATTATATATAGTACAAATAATTATTTCAAAAATTAATCTTGGTAATAATTGAGTGTATAATAGAAGAAAGATCTTGAAAAAAGTTTTCATATGATTTGAAGACATTTTCATAAAGAAAGAAAAACAATTCACGTTCAAAAAATATTCAAAATGTGATACAAAGGATTTTAAAATTTTTTTTTTATAATAAAATTTTCTAATAATCGAACCTTCAAATAACTAGATTTGACATAAAAGAATCATAGATGGGAAATAGTTACTAGAAAATATTTCCTTATAAACTTTGTAGGGTTTGGCTTAATGAAATGATATGAATGGAACAATAATGGTATGAGTATCCCTAGAAAATGTAAGGGAAAATAATAATAATGAATATAGATGAATAATATTATTAATAAATACAGGGTATGAGAAATAGATAAAGTGTTTGATAGAGAACATAACCATAAGAGGAAAAAACTAGTAGAGGAGAACCCTTGAAAATAGGGTAGGATATGACTTGCGAATATGAAAGACAAGTAAGGAGACATGAAATACTGAAAAATATTATGGAAATATAGCGTGGAATACCTTTAACACTATAGATAAAATACATAGAATAAATGATAGACCATAATGAATAAATTCATGTAAAATATGAGAATTGGAATAAAACCAACATACCTTGAGGTCCGACTCACTTCCTATCTCCTTGAATTGCTTGAATAGTAAAATTTTATTAATTGTATAATTGATTAAGATTATTTTTCATGTTTATTTAATCATTATTATCCTCTTAAATTCAATTTTATCATTTATTTTTATTTTTTTGTTATAATTTTTTTTGGTTAGTTGTTTTGAGGTAGTTAGGTTCATCATTCCAAAAAAAAGTGTATGATAGTAATAGTCAATGGTCTAACATTCCAAACCAATCCAAATAATTCCTTTAAGAGGAACATGTGTTGTAAGTATTGGGAAGATATTGTAGAATGATAGTTTCTGTTATAGAATAAATTTCAGCTGAGAAGGGTAGGACAAAGTTTGGTCACTGGCATCACATCACAATAAAGTTGGCTATAGTAAAGGGTAAAACTCTAGGTTGTTGGTAATGGAATGAGTCTTTGATGTTTGTGTGTAGATTCTTAAAATGGATTTATAGGGTTCTACTTAGTATGTGTCATGTATTTTTCTCCTATATCATCTCGTGATGTTCGAGAGGTTGAGTTTAGATGTTCTCCAAGTTCTTTGGTCCTGGCATTCCCATCCTTGTTGTGATGTGATGTCTTAGGGCCAAGTTTTAGTCCTATGTTTCAAGTGATTCTCTATAATGAAGCTTCTTCATAGTGTGAACCTTTTTTGATTTTATTAATTTCATATTTTTAATAGAGTCATGAATAAGGAAGATATAAGGTAATTCACTACACAATTTTTGGAGGGTCGGTGGACTCAACCAATCATGAAGTTACAAGGGTCTCCCTTGCCACAAAGACATGTTTTTTCCATATATAAATTGGAATCCCCTTAAGTTTTACCAAATTATCTTTTTAATTCATTAAAACCTCTATAAATAAAATTTATGACATTAAAAGTGTATAAACCCCTATTAGTTTTCTTTAGCCCTTATCATCAAGATGTCAACTGGAAGTACGACAAGAATATTTTCCCCATTATTTTCTTAATTTTATACCCTGTCTTAGTCTAGGAAGGTTGATAAAGAAATTTTGGTTTGGATTTCAAGATTTATTTTCTATATTTGGTTCATTAAATTGATTATGATTATATTATTCTTGGTTGTTTAGATTCCCTTCTGTGATTCAGGTCTTTAGATCATCTCTTGCTATTATTATTCTATTACAGCAATCATTCATGTACTTCATGAGGTATTGGATTTGATATCTCTCTTCTATTTATTATATAATGTGGTACTATCAAGATTTTAATTTCTTTGTTTGTATCGTATTGATTATATTAAGGATTATAATTAATCAGGTTAAAAATAATAGAGGTTTCGGTTTAACTACATGTGGTTATATGTGGCCTCTAGTACTGTTCTTGTGGTTGTTTCTTATTATTGTTATTATTGTAGAAAATCATTATTTTTTTA
Organism: Viscum album; assembly: GCA_963277665.1. Classification (NCBI taxonomy): domain Eukaryota; kingdom Viridiplantae; phylum Streptophyta; class Magnoliopsida; order Santalales; family Viscaceae; genus Viscum; species Viscum album. The sequence goes on from OY728122.1 coordinate 1,189,433,119, forward strand.
TAAAATGAGTGCTATTATTTTAAATATATTTCTGGAATCACCTTTCATAAAAGGATAATAATGTAAATATGGTAATAAATTGGCTATGAAACTATGGACATTGGTAAGTTTATGTTCATGAAGTAGATGGTGAATTCATCTATAAGGGTGCCATAAAATAGAATTTATGATATTTATTGATGTTTTAATTGGTTAATATATGATTTAATGTCCCTTTTTTATGTTTTTGTTGTGTTGAATAAATGGGGACATTTTTATGGATGGTTTGTGGCAGGATGTGTTGGGAAATAGGTCTAGGTTTTGGTTGTCATGAGTGGTGATGGTTGTCGAAGTTTGGTGGTTGGGTTGTTGGAGTTGATTGTGCACAGGGGGTATAACTCCCTTAACACAGTTGGCAAGAGGGTGTTCTTAGGTTTTTATAGGATGATGGAAGATATTGTTGGTGTTGATTTATTTTTTAGCTTCCTGGTAGTAATTGGATATAACTGATGCATGAATGATTAGATAATGATAGAAATAAATGAGGATGATTTCTTGAATGGTTTTTGTTAAATATGGAATTGAAATGTAAAAGAGAATGTAATATGCTTATTAGTGGTAAATTTAGAAATGAGATAAATAATGTGGAATAATGGATTCTCACATATTTTTTGTATGGATATTTTTACATGGGAAGTGGGGATGGTTTGGTGGATTAGTAAATAGTAGTAGTGGTTGATGTGTGGGATTAGTTTCAAGTGGAAAATGGAAAATGGGGTGGATGTCTGTAGGTTGTGATAGTATGATTTTAGCATGAACCATCTTGGTTGGGTTATTTCTTCATTATTATACATGTATTTTTCTATGATTACTATACTCAGCCTAATTGTGTAAGGTAACCTTATTAAAGCCCAAATTTATTGGGTTTCAAGTGTTTTCCCCAATATCCAGAATGGCGAGGGAATGGATAACACAATTTTCCCCTTTCCAAAATTACTCTTTCAGATATGGCATGGGTGGTGGTCATTCAAGATAGGAGGAGGGAATGGCGTTGATCTTCTACATGTTCATGATAACCAACTAAGATAGATATTGGATATGTGGTTGTGATATGGTTTTTTTATGGATTAAGTCAATGTTAGCATGTGATATTCGACCATATTTGATGTTTGGATAGGTGGGGATATGGTCTAACCCCAATCAGTAGTGATGCAAGTATTTATATTGATTCTAATCTGAGATATTGGACCCTATCAGATTTTTGGAAATGTTGGTATGCTTTTTAAACTATATGATATGTGACTTGGCATGTGGTCACGGTTTTAATGATATGGAAGTGATATGAGTTTCAAGAAAATTATTATTGTGGAATGAGAGTGGAAAACTAGTGGGATGTGGATGAACTGAACATTTTGATATATTATTTGATATTATGTTATTCTTATTGGATGAAATACATAGTCTGTGATCCTTAGTGAGGCATGGTGATAGTTAACCTTATGAAGGTACGTATTAATTCTACTATTTATTCATTTATGTATTATTTTTCTTCTTCAACATTTTCACAAGGGGTATTTAGTATGATCCAACTGAGTATACATGTTTCCTCACTAATATATATATATATATATCAGGTTTTTATGGAGAGTTTGGTGACCAAGATGGATAATTTCAGATAAGAGCATGGGATTTATTTTGGACATAATTCCTTATGAATAGTTTGGTATTTTTTTATTATCTAGGTAAATTTTTTTGAATAAATTACATGAAATTCTGGGATATTTGGATCATTAAAACCATGTTGTTGATTAATATCTATTTATATTATTTTCTTAGAATTTATGAGTGTAGACCCTACATTTGGTATGATTGTATCCTCGGTAGTAGTCTCAACCTCATGATTTATTAGAGGGAGTCTTTAGGGATCATTATCATCTTCACTACAAGCCCAAGAGGTATTCCTAGTGAGTGAGTGTCATGAAATAGTGTTATCAAATCATTGGTTTAGAGTTAGGATGGAGAAAAGTGTTAGGAATATATGAGGAATACATGTGTTGGTAGTTAAATAATATTAATTGATCTTACTCATTGGTGTAAGAAAGGGAGACTATCTCATAAATACTATTTTAAGGTAATATGTGATCCTATGAAAGAACCTTAATATTATGGAACATATTAATTGAAGTGATTCTAATTGTAGTGTAGAGACCTAAGAGAGGTACATGCATCTTGATTTTTGTTTCAGTGTGTGGATTGGGGTGATTCTTTATAAATAAATGAATATAATTTAACGAACCTTAATTAATTTTGTTCTAACAGGATTATGATTTTGTTTTTTGATAAAAATATTCCTATTAGTCACCATTCACATGGGATTAAGGTTTGTGAGGTTCTATAGGATGTCCTCATTGATCATCAAAGGACCAACCCAACCGAGGATGATGAGATTTACAAAAAGGAACTCTTTGAGTTACAATGTCATGAATTTTCTAAGTCTAAGGGGATCATATTTGATTTGGTGACGAAGTACTGGTTGGTGGAGCTCACTATTTATTTTAGTATAATTTACTCTAGGGAAGAGTATCATTTTCTACTATTTTTTATTCAGATGTGAGGCGAAGCACGGTAATGGTGGAACATATTTCTTAGGGAGAATAAAGAGACATAGTTTCTTTTGTTAATTTTAAATGATTATTTCTTATAGAGTTCATATATTTGATCATGATAGAATAAAAAAGATACAGGATTCTCTCATTTTATCATATGATCCTTGGTGTGAGGGATTTTGGAACCAGATTTGGGGACATCCTTCACATCACCACCGATATGATCCTTATTGAGGATTCTAGAGATGAGTATTTAGAGGAGACATTATAATCAATTGTCTATTATGTAGTAACCAAATCTATGTTACCTATTTACTTGGAGTTACAAAATAATGTTGGGGATATTAATTGGATTTAGTCTCATCCATGATCATTATGATAGGGGATTCCTTAGAGTTTCCTAGGGAGTAGGTCCATTAGTGATGGATTACTAATTTTAAGGCACTCTAGATTCTGATTGTATGGGAGAAAGCCTTAGCAACTTTCTCCCTCCCATTTACCAAGGTTTAAAATTTATTCTTACACTACTATGATATTTATGACAATGTGATTTTACTATAGAGGTTATGGTAATCATATATCTCAGTTACTGTCCATTATCAGGGACTGGTAAGGGTGCAAGTAGTTAGATTCCTTATCATCCCTAGTAGAAGTAGTTGCCTCAAAGTTTATATCAGTATAAAGGGTATCTTAGTTTTACGCCACTGAGAAGATATAGAGATTTTATAAGTCAGCCTCATGATGTTCCCCATCCTTAAGGATATAGATCAAGGCATGATTATGGAGGTGTTCATCAATAATGATGAATATGATTTAGACACAAAAAACATCATAGATCATATATATCAATTATAAAGGGGATAGAGATCATCTATGGTACCATTTGTTTATATTACATCATAATTTTTACATTATTTAATTCTAGGAATTCAAACTCCTTTGTTTCACCCACCTTGTACTGTTCCTTGTAACACAAGGTGGAGTGGATTCCCATGCCCTTAGTATTGAAAATACTAATTAGAGTCCTGGAAAATCTAATTGATCTATCCCAAGGATGCACAATATTAATAGGGTATCACCAATCGTCATGGTATTTCATTCTGATTCAAATAAAATGAAATGATTTCATTCCTATAATCAATTGGTTTTACTTATTTCATGCGATTGTTTATTACATTTATAGGAGAGTCGAGTTCAATGATTTGGAGTGTCAATGTGTGGTATTCCTTGGGGAGATGGATCATTAGATGGGTCATATATATTTTGATCCATTGTTCTGTTAGCTATAATCCTTATTGTAAAACCCCAACATTTTATGATATATTTCTCTTTAAATAAATTTTATTAATTTAATAGATTTCTTTACAAAGAATGTAAGGTTTAGACAAATGGTGATATACTATTATTTTTTTTATTTACTAGTTATTTTATTTTTAGTTGTAAATGGAACTAACTAGAATATTAAAACATATGTTCAACACATTTATAAAATGATTTCATTGGTTATCAATTGATTAGAAAAGAAAAGAAAATCATTTGAATTTAAAAGAGATGTTTTCTAGAAAAAAATATTTTTACACATGAAATATGTTTTTATAAGTTAAATTATTCACAAAGGATTAATGATTTCAATGAAACTTAAATATTTTATATTCAATATTTTTTTAAATTTTCATCTAATGGTTTTTACTATGCATGTAATAGGAATAAATCATAATTTATGCTTAAATTGTATTTTTTTAAACAAATCGTCACATTTTGCATGATTATTTTAAAATGAATTTCAACTACATATAAAAATTGAATATTTTAAAATTGATTAAATATTTTTAATTAGAAAATTTAATAAAAATTAATAGTTTAAACTTAATTTTTGGTCATTATGAATAGAAGCCTTGGTAAATATTTTTCACTTCAGTAATGGTAAAATGGGAAAAATAGGGTTATAACTTTGAGATATGACTTTAAATTCTCTAACACTTCCCTATATCATATTCTATTAGTGTATTTCTACCATGATCATCATTTTTAAAAAAAATATGGAATCTTGGTGCCATTTTTCTTTGATTATGACCTTTATATTATTATAATAAAATGTTAAATCTAAATTGCCACTCTCTTGACTTTAATATACCCAATATTTTTTCGTAAGGATAAGAAGTTATTAAGTTTAGTTATAATTTTTTATTTGAAATATGAATTAATTTTTCTATCATGTTAATTTATTTTTAATTTTTAGCAATTTAATAATAACCTTAAATGTTTACACTACACCAACATAGTATATGTACAAGTAATAAAAAAAATAAAATAAATGATTTTAAAAATACTAAAAGTAATAAAATATTAATGGTTTATTGGATTCCATGAATCTTGTTTCTAAATATTAAATAATATTTTTTTAAATTATTTGTTCTAATTTCATTTCACTCATGTTATCTTTAATGATAATCTTTTTGAATAGTCTAAAAAATGACTTTAATGGTATCCTATATTAAACAATATTTTAATAAATGAATTAAAATTCTTCAAAATCATATTTTAACCCATGTTAATGGGATATGTTCTGACATATAATCCAATTTCCACTTATGGTCACTTTTTCTTTTATAGTAACATTCTTAACCCTTTAATAGTAAAACACATTGATATCACTGCAATTGTTAAATGGCTTAACAGAGGGTTGAGAATAAGTGAAAAGGGTTAAAACATCACCTAAACTGGTCTAAATATTATTGAATTGGAGTATTTATACTTAACATCATCATAAATTTTAAATATATCATTTTGGAGCCACATTAAACAAGAAATTAATTTATGATAATTTAATACTATTTGTAATTCCAAGGGTTCCCCTACCCTCACTTATAAAAGGGAACCCACTCTCCTTCATTATTCGCAATGATTAAGGCTTTTGGATCATCCAATACAAACTCTAATATCATTATATATTCCTTACCAACATCCTATCTCTTCTGGTATTTCCAAAAGTGCATTATTTCGAGAATTATGGTGAAATCCAATAGAGGTTTCTTAAAGAATATGTATAACTCTTAACCGAGTACATTGAATTAAATTTCTTCTTTTACCACCTATAAATATATGGTATAAATTATAAAATAATTAATTAAGTATATTCAATATAATTTATTATTATTATTATGATGGAACAATTATTATTAACCGAATTTACATTAAATTTTAAATAAAAGTATCACTCATGCATATGTGTGGACTACCACCTCCATGAAGTTGTGCGTTTCATTTTTTATCACAACATCACATTGATGGTTATAATTATGTATTTACTAAATATATGTGATTTTTATGATATTATATTGGTTTTATAAGGTTAATTATTATTTAAATTTCTTTCATTCCATCCATTGAAAAGTGAAAAAATCACTCATGTGTAAAAACAGATTATTGTCTCAATGAAGTGATGTAATTAATTTTTTCATCACCATATTATATAAATAATTATAAAAGTGTATATAATTATTAAATATGACCCTCATGACATGATTTAAATTATATATAACATGGAACCATAATCCATGTACAAGAAGCCGAATTGTTGATCCAAAAAATGCATGAAAAACAAAGCATTTATTAATAGGTATAGTGATTTTAAAAAAGAATTCTTTATAATCAGGTGATAAGAAAATACAAGTAAATCATACATGGTATTTTATATTTTAGTAATGTTAAAGTATATATGTATAATAAATTTATATTTATTATACATGAATTTTGAATGCATATGAAGTAAGACTACACTTGTGGTAATGGATTTATGTTTCAATCCCATTTTAAATGGGATTGTTCATGATTGGATATACATTGAGGAAATTATATAATATTAATGTGATAAATAAATTTTATTGTAATTATAATATATTTATCTCTTTTATTTTTATGTTTTAGTACCATTTTCCTCTCTTTGGTACTCAAAATGGTTCGGAAAACAAATTTCATGAAAAGGCGGACTTATTTCTCCACTTTTGTTCAGAAATACTTTTTCTTCCAAATTGATGTTTTATTAAATGATTTAATGTTTTTTTTAAATATTATATAATTATTTTTTAAAGATATTTTCCCCATTTTTTAAAAAGTTTTATAAATTAATCTTCTTAACATTTTCAAAATGAGGTACTTTTTACCAAAAGTGTGAATAAAATCATTGTTTTAATGATTAATGCATGAACATAATTTCTCACCATCATGACCGATAAATACTTTTAATATTCCTTCATATTTTTTATAGTTATTTTAAAATAATTTTTTTCCATAATATTTGAAATGTTTTAGATATTAAATAAATTTTTATACAATTAAATGGGTATTTTCCTCAAAAAATATTACAGTCATATGTTATGAAAACTTATCATATATAATAATATAATTTTATGCTACTTATGATTTACTAGATATATAATATGATTATTCCAAAAAATATTATTTCTCTTGATGTTTTATGGTTATGATGATGATATTTTTATGAAACCCATTAATTTTCTATGCTTATACATTGATGAAATGATAAAATGTTTATAGAACCGATTTTATTCCCATGGGTTATTCTATGATTAAATGATGAATGTTTTATGATATTTTGGAATACATATATATTGTATTCAATATTTTATGGATGGATCCATAAAATCCCTCCAATATATTGGGTAAAACCTAATAACTCATTGGATAATTATGGGAAACTTGTTGATGTCATCTATCCACTATAGGAAAAATGAAGGTATTTATGATTTACTATGATATGGGAAACATGATGTGATGCCTAATCCATTATGATATGGGAAACATTTGGTAATTCCTGATCCGTTATGACTTGGGAAACATGCGGTGAAACCTGATCCATTATGATATGGGAAAGATGTATTTATTCCTAATACACTATGTTATATAGGTGTCAAAAAATTAACCTTGTCATATGATATGTTTTTTTGCCTATGATGGTTCCATACAGTTATTATGTGTTTTTATTATTATGACATAAACTTATGGTCAATTATTTAGTTATGATGATTCATCACTCTTACTATTCATGTATTTTGATTTGATAAAGTTTTATGCCATGAATCATTTTTATGATCTATAAAAAATTGCATACAATCTTTGTAATTTGTGGAAATGATCTCATAACCTTATTATTATTATCTTATGATTCCATATGATCATCGATTGAAATATCCAATTTTTACTCTTACTGGACATCCAATCTCAGCCTTTCATCAGTTTTGATACCCTGAGTTATGAATAATGGTTTTAAGTAGTGTATGTCAAAAAGGGTTCAATTTTAGAATAGATTTATGAGATATGGTGAAAGTTTTATCTAAATAAGATGTTTATATATCTAGTATACACTTACAAAAAACCTATATCAATATAGGGTGTGTTATTATATTATTATTTTTAAATATTCATCCAAATAGATGTAATATTTATGTGTGAAATTATCGGTTCATGTCATTTGGTATCAGTGAATGGTTTACTTATGTTTGAAAATTAGGATTTGAGAATTTTTTTTAAAACCTGAGGTATATGTCTATGTATAGAAGAACATACTAATTTATGGTAAAGAAAGTTCTTTGATTTTCTTAGAAAATCCATCCCTATTTGGATGCTAGAAAGTGGATATGGTTGTGGCACAGATGAACCAAAGGGAAATACCTATGAAATAGGTTGATTGAGTATTAAAATGATAATAAATAGTACAATATTAGTGGGCCTAATACTATACACCAATATATACACTCATAAGGGATATTTTTGGGATAATTCATATTTTTATTATGAAACATTTTGATGGATTTGAATATATAATTACCATGGATTACATAGGTAAAATATAAAGGTTCTATATATTTAAAATTAGGTGTAATGATCTAGAAAACCTATGATTTATTTTTCAAATTTATATGATTTATCACTCGGATTAGTATAGTTTGATGACAACACTATGCATTTTTGTTTTAGTAAATGGATAGAACTATAAGTAATAATGATTATAATGAATTTTGTAGGAAATTAAATGGTTCTCCTCCTATAAAATTTAATGCTATGAGAGAATGAATATAGAATCATGTTGCTATACTCCTAGAAAATTCTTAGGCCTTGAATCATAATGAGATTCCATATGATAAAAGGAAGGAAAATTGAACTATTGAGTCACTCTTAAGTCAATATCCACTTTCTTTTTGTGGGCCTTCACATCCACTAGTGGATGAGCACTGGATTAGTACCATTGAGAAAATATTTTTTGTTACTTAGTGCTCGAAACATAAAAAATTTGACTTATCCATTTATCATTTAGATGGTGAAGCTGATCAATGGTGTAATCTTATTTATAATACGAGGGATAAGGAAGAAATTGAATCCCTGGAATGGGGTGATATTAAGAAGATATTTTTCAGTAATTACCTCCCTAATATTCTATATCTAGATATGGTGAAGGAATTAATTGAGCTTGGGTAGGCGGATGATGAATACATTGGTATCTATAAGGAAAATTTGAAAACTATTTCAAGGTATGATTCTGGTTAAATCATCATCTCTTAAGAAAAAAAGTATGAATTCTTTACTAGCTTAAAACCAATTCTTAGAAAGGTGTTTTATATAATATACATTATTAGATATGAATAAAATGTTTGATGTGATCTCATGGTAGAATGTGAAATTATACATTCCCATCAACCATTGGGTTTTGATAAAAAGGGAGATGTAATATTAGGAATACTAAAATAAATCTCATAGTGGAAATAAATTCCAATAACCTACATACCTGAAATGTGGGAAGAAACAAAATGGTAATTGTTTGAATTGTACTAAGATGTTATTTAACATTAGAAAGGATAATCATAACTCCAATTAATATAAAAGGTATATTAAGAGTATTATTGATAAAATGTAGTAATAGAATACTACAACTAAAGAACATCCCACAATACAATGATTCAAGTGAAAGGAGTATGGGAATTACACAATATAGTGCATAATTATGAAGGATCATGATTATGATTGATGTAAAAAATATATAAATCCAAAATAAAAAATAAAATATCATGTTATCATGAGTGTAAAAGTGGGTTACAAGAATGATGTGGTGAAATTTGAACCTATAATCAACTCAAGAATAGCTACTGTCTTATGATATTTTTTTCTCTACCCACACATTTATATCTAAGGAATAATCTAAGGGTATCACATTACCACCTCAATGATTAGATGTTGAGTTAGTGTTTAAAACTCTTACTGGTGTAATGATCACATATCACGTTTCAATATCCTCTCAAATTGATTTTTTGGTACTGTGCATCCTTTAAATCTTGTGATTCTCCCTCTAGTTGAATAATATATGATTCTAGGCATGGATTATCTATCTTCATATAGATCCCATATTAGTTTTCATAGAAGAGAATTCATTGTTAATATTTTGTATAAACCTATAATCCTTAATTTTTTTGAGGATGAAAATGAAATTCCAATAAAAATTATTTATATTTTATAGGTCTTAATTCCAATATATGAAGGATATTTATATTATATGGTTTTTATGAAACTCAACAATAAGGTTATGCCTATTGTATGGGATATTATTTATGTCCTTCAAGAATAGTTTTCTAGAATTCATATTAATCATAGAGTTGAGTTTTCAATAGAATTCACACCTAGTGATAAATATATTTTAAGGACTATATATAGAATAACACTGATTGAGATGGGGGAATTGAAAAAGAAACTCCAAACAAATATTGATAAGGGATTAATATTCCCATGTGTGTTAGCGTTGGGTGAAAATTTTCTATTTATTAAGAAAATGGATGGATCAATGCATATTTTCATTGATTATAAAAAACATAATAAGATCTCTATCAAGAAAAATTATATTGTACCCTGTATAAATTTTTTTTTGATAAATTTTCATGAAATCAATTATTTTCCATGATTGTACTTTATTCTGGATATCATCAATTGAGGGTTAAGAAGTAGAATATACATAATACATCCTTAAGTATAGGGTATAGGAAATACAATTTTGTAGTGATTTAATTTGGACTTACCAATTCCCCTCATAGCATCATTGATTTAATAAATGAATACTTTTGATATTACCCTGATCAGTTTGCGGTAGTATTGAAGACTATATCCTTATTTATTCAACAAGAAATGTTGAGAATAAATATCATTTGATAATTGTGATAAAGACCCTAATGAAAGATAATTTATATGATAAATTTACTATGGGTTAATTTTGGATTCAAAAAATTTCATTCATGCGCCATATAATATCATGTTAGGGTATATCAGTGGATACTTCAAAGAAAAAAGTTATTAAAAAATATATTACACTAAAAATGGTAAACAAAATCCATAGTTTTTTTAAATTTTCAAGATAATACCTATTTTTAGTGAGAAATTTATCATGAAAATCTTATCCACTCAATAAGTTGACTCAAAAGGGATTATGTTCTCATTGAAATATGATTATAAAATTAATTTCAAAGAGTTGGAAAGATGTTTTTTTAGTGTGCCTATTCTCAAAATACCCAAGATTGGAGTATGGTTATTTTATTTATAGTGATTCATAAAATAAAGTAATATAATATTTCCTCATATATAATGATATAGTGATAGAATATTCCTCATTCCAATTGAAAATAAAAGATAATTTTTTTAAACTCATGGTTTAATAATGGTGGAAATAATTTTTTAATAGATGATATGGAAAGATTGTTTTTTGGTGAAATGTGTGACATATACATGGGTCCTAAATGTTTGAAGTATATATTCAAAAAAAATGTGTTGAATATTATCTAGGGAATATGGTTTGAGATTAATGATTATGATTGCTCAATAAATTACACCTTAGGAATAAGAAAAATGTGGATGATGCTCTAAGTCAGAAGGACCCTGCAATTTTGGATATAAAGAGGAATGAAAGTTATTAAATACTCATCAAGTTTTAAAATATGGAACTTGAAATCCTATGGAACAATTACGGATACTATCATTCCCATATAAATGTTCAACCATCTATCCATATGAGGATTAAAGTGGTGTAGAAGGAAGATATAAAACTATATAAGAAGGTGATAAATGTTCATGAGTTCAAGACTAATTGTAATGTAATGATATGGTTTAGGAACCGAGTATGTATCCTATAAAATATAATATTTGAAGAAGGAAAATTTGAAAAAAGATCATAGTTTTTAATTCTCTATTCATCTTGGAAGTAAAATTATGTAATGAGATTTGAAATAATATTTCTACTGTGACAATATGAAAAGGGATATTGTAGAGTATATATCTTAATGACTAGTATTTCATAAAGTTAAGGTTGAGATATATAATTCTAACTGGATAATAAAACCATTACCCATAACTAAATAGAAATGAGAAAATATTACCATAGATTTCATCATCAGAATATCTATAAAATATAAAGGTAATAATTCTATTTGGGTTTTAGTTAATCACCTTATAAAGTCAACACACCTCATTTCCATTAGAGAAAATTTATCTCTCGATCATATTTTTAGGATACACATTAAGGAAGTGTTGAGATTTAATGGACTACCACTCTCAATTGTATCTAATGTGGATATGAGTCTTATGAAAATGTTTTGAAGAAGTAGTTACCAGGATATGGATATAGAGTTGAGGTTTAGTATTGTATATAATCCTCATATATATTTTTATTCAAAGAGGATAATTAAAACTATGGAATATATTTTTATAGCATGTTCTATGGATTTTAATAGTGGTTGTGATCAACACCTTTTTATTGTTGAATTTTATTACAATAATAACTTTCACCCAAGAATTCATATATCTCCATATGAATACCTCTTTGGTAGGAAGTGTAGATATACAACATTATATGATATAGGTGGAGGAATATGTCTATTGGGAACTGAGCTATATGAGTATATGGAAAATAATGTTAGAGACATTCAACATCACATTAGGGAGGCAAAAAGACGATAGAAAAGTTTTATTGGTAATCATTAGTGAGACACAGAGTAGAATGTTAGTGATAAGGTATTTCTATGAATAACTATTTAGAAAATTATTATAATATTTATAAATATGGTAAAGATGAAACCTAGATATATCGGTCCATTTTAAATTCTTGATCGTATCGGGATAGTAGCTTATCACTTGTACTTCAACCGAATCTCTCTCAAGTTAAAAATGTGTTCCATGTATCTCTCTTAAGGAAGTAATTTCCTAGTCCTTCACATGTAATGAACTCATATGTCATTAAAATAGAGGAATATATCTCTTATGAGGAATAATTAGTGTAAATTTCTGATCATAGAGAGAATGTTAAATATAACCAGACCACTCACCTGGTCAATGTTTTGTGAAAAATCCATAATTTAAAAGAATCATTGTGGGAACTTGAGGACATTTTGAAGTAGAATTATCCACAATTTTTTAATAATAGAGATGTAATTTTAAAGAATAATTCTTATAAGTTTGGTATAATGTAACACCCTAAGATTTTATGAAATAGATTAACATAAAAAATTCATTTCTTTGATATCTTGCTTTACACAAAATATAGAGTTTAAATGAACAATGACACAAAACTAAAGTATTATTATTTCCAATTTGTTGGATTAATGTGTATGAATTTAAATAATTAGTTAATGAAAAAATATGGTTAACACATTTATAAATTTAATTCATTGTTTATAAATTAATTATAAATGAAAATAAATTCATCTGAAAGTAAACATGTTGTTTTCCTAAAAACTATTTTTATACCTACAATGTGTTTTTATAAAATAATTTAATCACAAATGATGAATGAATTTAATCAAATGTAAAGATTATATATTAAATAAAATGTTTTACCAATCATCTTATTAATATTACTAGTAATTAAATAATATTAAATATGATTTTATGCATAAAATTCATTTTTATAAAAAATATTCTTCTTCGATTTTTGGGAAATTATTTTAAAATGAATTTATACCACTTATTGAAATTGAATCTTGTAAAATGGAATCGATATGATTAATTATAAAAATAAAAATAATTTAATAGGCTCAAGTTAATTTCTGGTCATTATGAATAGCAACCTTGCTAAATATTTCTATCCTTGGTAAGGGTAAAATGAGTAAAATTGGGATAAAAATTTGGGATAAGTAATTAAAATTTATCTAAAACCTACATTTATCATATTGGATGAGATTAATTAAGTAATTATCATTCATGATTCAATAATTTAGAATATTTTTAAAATTTTTATTTTATTATTTCCATTATATTATTTTAAGAAAAGTAAAATTCAAGATATCACCCTCTTGACATTAATATATTTTATATTTTTTCATAAGGATAAAAAGTTTAAAATTTCACTTGTAAATTTTTATATGAAATATTTATTAAAATATTTATCATGGTAATTTATTTATAATTTTTAGTAATATAATAAATACCTTAAATACTTACACAATGTAGACATTGTATTTGTTCAAGTAATAGAAAATTAATTAAATAAATTTAAAAATATTAAAAGTAATATAATTTGGATGTATTAATTTTTTCCAAAAAAATATTTAAATATAACATTATAGTGATGTTTTAAAATTTTTATTCTTATTTAATTTCAAACATGTTGTCTTGAAATTCATACTTTGTGAATAGTCATGCAAATGTCATTAATGGACTATTATGGTAAATAATATTTTAGTAAATGAATAAAAATTCATAAAAAATTTATTTTTCCATGTGAATAGAATATGGTTGATCATATCAACCATTTTACACTTATGGTTCAATTTTCATATTATTGTAAAATTCTTGACACTTAAATAATAAACAACATTGATATCTCAGTAATTGTCAAAAGGGTTAAATGGGAGTTAAAACTAATAAATAAAGGTTAAAATTTCATATAAAATTTCATTAAAGACCATTTTTTTTCTTTTAAGACTTTTAAATATATCAATGAATACTTTTGGAGCTAGGAACTCTGACAATATATAATTATAAGTCCTGAGGAGCCCATGATTATTTAAAAAAAATATTAAATATATTTTATATCATGAATGAAAATTTTAAAAATAATAATAGAATATATCCTAAAAAGAGTCCAAAATCAAAAAAAATGAGGCTAAGGTTGAATATGGAATGTTGATTTTACCCTAGGCACAAGTTAATGTTGGTTGGTGTAGGATGTCCATTAGAGGTAGTCTTTGGCGAGTGTGTTTCAATCAAAATAAACGATTAATTTATTTATTCTAATTTAAATTTCCTAAACATAAAACTCTATAAATATGTCATTATGAAATTTCATAAGGTTTAGTCATATAAACATGGGAATATTTTGTGAGTAATACACCATTATCCATTGGATGATTGATATTGAATGATGAAAAACTACCAGATCAAGGTGACTTGAGACGTAGTGAATGCAACGAGTCTTCTTCATCCTTGGAAACTACACTACACACCAATGAACAATATAATATTTATTTAGTACACATCTTTTATGGGATATATTACCTTTTGAATTAATTAAGAGTGGATTAAAATATCTTCTTGATTTTCAGTTTTCCCAACCTTTGCATGAGCCTATGTATCAAATTTTGTATTTATTTAATTTATTACCCTCGTTATTCCATTTTTCTCACCCAAAATATACCCATACTTGTTTTTGGAAAGGAAAACTTTTCCAATGTTTTTTAAACATTTTTATTATGATATTACCCCATATTTCTTCACATTCTTTATCATTGGACTAAAAATTTGTGGTTTGACATTGTTGATATGTGTTCGAGTGTGATCAAACCCTTGAAATCATGGCAGTTGTGAGAACTAAGATCAGGATGGTGATTTTTAGGTGGATCATGATGATTTTTAATATATAGGGGATGATTAATATGGATCTGAGATTTTGGAATGATATGTAGTGACATGGGAGGTGCACAAGGCAGTGGAGGCTTCGAGAAGAGGAACCAGACTCTGATTACGTGCCACTAGGGGCTATGAAATCAATGTCCATAATTATTATCCTTAGTTCAAATGAGATTAATTAAGGAATTTGGTGAATTATAAGTTCCAAATCTTAATATTTTGAAACACATTGAGATCCATAGATTTTAATTTTTTTAGACAATACGCTCTGTAGTTCAGAAGAACAGATGGGATGTTCTTTAGAAATCTATAGTGCTAGGTTTTCTAGGTGAATATAAGTATCACATGACATGTGGGAACACTAAAATCCATGTGACTTGATTATGGTGGCCTGGTATGTAATCTGGGAGTATAGAAACATGGGCACATTCAGGCATACACCATATACTAGAACATGGCTAGTGTAAATAGACATAGTCCAAAGGACATAAGAACTTCTAGGAGAACTTGGCTTGGCTCCAGGTGGACGATACACCCCTTGTAGAACTCATAAAGAACATTTAGTACTACATGTATAAACATACATGTACTAATAAGGATATGACCAGGAATAGGATAAGGGCCACACACTTTATCGTCCCCCTTACACTATCTGTGGTCCCTTTTAAAGAAACTTGAACATCTCTTATCTCTTTCATTTGAACATGGGTTTTGACCGTGAGAATCCTATCATGAGTGTTTTCCCACATAGAACCTAATGGTGGACTATGTAGTGGATTTTGATATATGATTAGTGATGTTCCAGTCTTGTCACATATTTAGGTTGTGGTCAACGATGGCAGTGATAAGACAAGGTTATTAGAGAGTGGTACCCCTAAAGGAACAGGTTTGGATATTCTAACTATAGAGTGTAATCCTCCTACTATGTGATGGAATGGTCCTACTATGTGATGGAATGGTCCTTCTACCCACAGAGTTTAACCCTCCTACTTTTTCAGTGTATGGGTCCTCCACCTACAGAGTGTAACCCTCCTTCTGGGACCAAGCATGGGTATTTTACCTATAGAGTGGGACCCTCCAATGTGTGTCATGTTATGATTCATCTACCTACATATTGAAACCACCTAATGGATTAGGGTTTGGATTCTCTATCCATATACATAATGGAACACTTCTACTGAGATAAGGCATCATACCTCTACCTATAGTGAGCAACCCTCCTACTTGGACAAGGAACAAATCCTGAGTGGAACCCTAATGTTGTAACAATGCATGGTTCTGCTAACTAGTGATTATATCCACTAGACTGTGTGACATGGTGTCATGGTGTGGATCTATATGGATAATTCTTCATATAGACCAATGAGATTCTTAACAATGATGATGGACTCATGGAAATAGTGGAACACTCATTTTCTTGACTTGTTCAGTGAGATGGAAATCTCCTTTCTCCCTCATATGTGTTTATTATACGAGATTATACATACATACATACATATATACATATATATATCTATACACACACACACATATATATATATATATATATATGGGATTCACTTCCCTCTTACTTTGGGTTGAGTAGGATATTTATAGTATGTATTTTATTTCTCCCCCTCCAGTTATCAGGGAATCTTACTAGGTATGTATATACTCACCCCTTCATTGTCTTTTTCTACATGTGTCATGTATTATGTAGATGAGACATAGGTCTATGGTGATTTTAGAGCAGAATAGGGATATAATGGTGAATTTAACTTCATATGGTGGTCAATTCTTAGAGATCTAGAGTTAGGCTCTCTCTTAATTTAACTTCCTAGTTACAATTATGTTGCGATATATTTTCTGGTTGGCTATGTATTTTTCCACTTTACTTTTCAAATTATTCTATATTACTCTTTTTTTCCTCCCTAGAGGTTGTTACAATCATGGTTATTAACCAATATATTACTATTTTTTCTTTATATTCCTATGAACTTATGCAATGAGATTGTTGGGTGCTTTAATATTGGTACATTTGGAAAATGCCTCCCATATTAGTTATTTCTTTTTACACTTGTCTCTAGACTCTAGTTTGTGGAGGTATGCTTGGGGTAGTTATGGATCATCCTTCCACCAGCTAGGTGGGTATCGGTGGGTCAGGTCGTGACATATATGTATCATATGTGGTTTATTACTTGGGATAGTGTTAGGATTTCTCCCCATACAAAGATTTTATTAGGACTTATGGAAAAGGTTTCAAATTGTATCGAGTGAAACTTTTAGGACATGGAACCTAGTGTTGGTGCCTTAATTGACTTATCCATATATACGGACTCTGACCATTGACTTGTCAACTCAGCATACTATGACATTGGTTATAGGGAACACTGTCACATGAACATATACGATTGAATATTTTGAATATACTTATTGGGTTAGTTACCCATACATATATTATCTTCTGATTGTGGTATGAACTGATTTAAATTTTCAGAATTCCTCTATGAAGAAATCCACCAGGTTTGATGATTCAGGATCATGAAGATGATCTGATGACTGATGAGACCTCATTTAAGGGGCCATCCCACAAGATCGATGCTCCATACATGAAGTTATTACCACACCCACCTGTCAAGTAGAATATTATACCAGAAGAGTACACTAAGAATGTGTAAAATCTTAACATACTCTATGAGTTCCAGTTCTATATGTTATTGATGTTCCATCATGATCCAGATCCCCAAGCAGTGAAAGATTGGATTGAATATATGATTTCAGCTATCAGACATATCTAGACCCTGAATGATCATGTGGTTTCATTGGTAGATAGTATTTTCCATGGGGTAGCTGGAACAAGTGGAATCTACTCGAAAGTTATCACTATAATGGTACAAATTCTAACAGCTATTTTGTGATGAGTATTGCCACTAATTATTCTGATCAATATGGATTAATAAAATTATGGAGCTACATTAGCGACGGATTATAGTTATTGAGTATGTTGCGTGGTTTACTAACCTTACTTGGTACTCCCATGACATGATTCTGGATGGTTACTTCCTGGAAAAAAAGTTTTAGAAAGGTCACTCCAGAGACATTTTTTCTATTGTGGTACCCATGTGTATACCTGCATATGTTGGAGTATTAGATAGGGTGCTAGTGAAGGAGATATTATTACTTAAGGGATTCCATGTATCTAGAGGTGGAAATGGGTGTCATAGGGATGAGCTATTTTTAGTGTCTTGAAGGAACCTATTGATAGGATCTCGGCATAGGAGATCCTATCATGACTAGACTCAAGCATGTGGTCATGGGACACAAGGACCGCATAGAGGACTATAATAGTATGGATAGGTTCATTTACATGCATGTGATGGGATAGGTCACATGGAACAATATTTCATAACATGATGTGTTGAGGAGGGAATCCATAGATTGACATACCACTACATCAGAGATAGTGTTGTGATCATGGTTCTCTTAGGAATTACCAAGGAGCCCCCCTGGGAGGTGTAGTTGGTAGAGGAACTGGTGGGGCTATAGGAGGAGGAGATTCTAGTATTGGATGATGTTCTGAGCTACTTACACCACCAACACTAGGTGGCCCACATCAAACTTAGGGAGGTGTTAGTTGGGATCACATACAGCTGCAGGCTATGGAGGCATATAAAATAACAGATCACAAGATGATTAGAGGTATAAACTTTTTTATTCTTATCTTTCTCCAGTACTAGTATACAAATTCATGAGTCATTCCTTCATCTCTTAAATATTAATGTGAAATATGGATCTCCCAATTGTGACTTTATCCCCACATATTTTATTTAAGGTTTATAGAGGGAAATGGTTCCTTGATATCTTATATATATAGGTAGTGTGAGCTATCGATTGGTGGAGAGGGTTTATCATTATACCTCTTGGTCTTCATGATGTGACCTTATGATTAAATCTTGGGTATCTATAGGTAGTTCATAGATCAATCCTATATTGACTATCACAAAAGATGAGTTATATGCCTTTGGATAGATGGGATGAAATTCTCCTTTTTTGGGTGATAAAGATCTCATGGAGGATTGAGTGGGTATTTTAAGAAGGCATATTCATCCCATCACATGTCAGTTGGTGATTTTATACCTTGGCATAGCAGTATCTTCAAGAATCTATATTCCTTTATTCATGGAGGATTATATAGAATTCTTCCTTGATGATGTTCTAGGACTATCTATGTGGTGAGAGATAGAGTCTTTCATCAACATAAAACCTTGGTACCACTCAGATATATTATACAACATCTTGTATATCTCCTACTTAGATCTAGGATATGAGGGTGTAGTTGGAGAAACTTGTAGAGAAGGGTTTTTTCAAACCTAGTGTGTCAATTGGGTAGCTCTAGTGTTGTTTGTGAAATGGAATATGGGATCATACAATTTTTTCTTGACTATCATTTTTTGAATTATGATATAATAATGAATAAGTACTCCTTTCCATGGATTGATGTCCAAATTGATTTTTTGGGGATTGAGATGGTTCCTAAAGATTTATCTTAGGTCTGATTTCCACCAATTGGGATTTCACAAGGCTTATATTCTGAAGATGGAATTCCGATGTCACTATAGACACTATGAGTTCCTTGGTATGACTTTATTCATGATGAATTCCATTTTTTGTGTTCATGGATTTGATGAAAAATATATTTAGTACATACATAGACCAATTTTTTATTTTCATCATTGAATACATACTCATATACTCTATAACAGAGGAGGAGAATGAAAATGACATGAAGATGCTCCTAGTCTTACTTTCGGAGAACTAACTTTTTGGTAGGATTTTGAAATGCCAGTTATAGATCTTTAGAGTTCACATTCTAAGTCATGTATTTTTTGATCTTGGATTAGTGGTGAACCTAGAACATATAATCCCACCAACTCATGTCGCAACCCTCGAGCCTAAACACTGCACACTTCACCTTGATATTCTCAGGTGTCTCCAGGAATTTGAAGATTTGACCGATCTTATCTATCCAATCCTCCAACTATTGAGTTTCAATCATTCCTTTCAAGGATGGTGGCTACTCATGCAAGAAATCCTGTGATCGATCTCCCTCAACTCCAACTACTGGTTATACCTCAATGACTACGTTCTAAGCTTATGACACATCCTGATCGAGAGCACATAATTCCCATATGATCTTCTTAACGAAGTTCTGTTCTATAGGTGGGTTCCCTTGAGGAGAATCAGCTGCACCATCCCGAGGAACTCGTGGACGATATCTTAGAGGCATACTACTGCCCAAAAATATAGGAATGATCAGACAATATAACAAAACTCAGTCCAAACTATGAAACAGTTAAGAAAAAACTAAAATTTTTAAAACAAAAACCAATTCATGAAAAAAAATACCAACATCCCATGGAAACTTCTCTCTCATCACAACAAGATCTGGCCATGCACTTATCGCAATACAACTCTCAAGTCTCAAAAATCCTATCTCTAGTCTAATAGATGTCCCAAGAAAAAGACTCTTGAGGACATACATACTTTAATACTAAACTGTAATGAACCAATCTAGGTTTCCATCAAACCTGTCACCCTAACTAATCTTCCACATAACCTAAGGGCGTTCTTGATACACAGAGGCTGGCGACAAGAACCTGAGCATTGAACAAGACAATAGTGGGAATTGATTTCTCCCAATCAGATCAATCACATGGCATATATGTACTAAATAAAAAGGAATAGTGGAAGAAGAATAATATATGTATTCTAGAACTATATGAAAATAAATAGAAATAGACAACTGAAAAAGTTGCTAAAACACCAAGACATGTCCAAAAGAAAAGGACTAAAAACCAAATAGCTACTCTAAATGATGGCATGGATGAAATCCCACCATCTCACCACCAGCTACCCAACTAGCTAACACAAAACTCACTGCCTCATTATGGAACCTTTCCTTTACCTACACCGAATGACAAAAAAAGGTCTACACACCACCGAAGAGGTGTGCAGGGTGTGAGCTAAAAAGATTAGTAGGATCCCACCTAGGTGTTCAATAACCAGTATCTATAAAAAAATACTTGTATACACATTTTAAATAAAAACATGGAATGAGAAGAAGTAAAGTGGTTTTTATTAAAAACATGTTAACCATTTCCCCTTTTCCACAGTTCTAAAAAAAGTAGGTATATCAATTTCAATACACATTTTCCACATAATTTTCCACAAGCATAAACATGAATATCAAGGCTAACTCAGAAATCCATGCAATACAATATAGAAGAATATGTCTCACAACACCAAGGAATATTATAGTTCTAGGATATAGATTACCCATACCAAATAGTCAAGTTCAAAAATGCTTATCCTAGGACAATGGGCCTAGGAAGTAGTAGAATACCCCATTAGTAAACCCCCCAAAATGTCAATATCGGTCCCCTAGAACATTGAGACTAGGAAATAGATGAAATCCCCAAGATAAACGCCCTTGATAATCATAAACAATGGATGATGACTTCAAGCTAAACCTTCAACCAAAGTACCCAAGGTAACCCATGTGATCTTTTCCACAAATCATTTAAATGGATTCAAAACCATTTCAAAACCATTTCACAAATTCCATTTAAATGTATTAAAAATACCCATTTTCTCTTCATTTATCAATAACCATGGGAAACCCATTTTTCACTAAAAACCCTTTTCAACACACAAAAAATGACATTACAATTTCAATATATAATAGTTTGTAAAGAAAAACAACAAGATCCATTAAAATAGGATAGAAATAGAACCACCTACCTTAAAACTTGGGTTGCACACACCCGCAATGGAATCCAAAAGAAACAAAACCCAACACCATTAATGAAGGCCCTATACTGAAATCCTAGTATCTTAGGATTGATCATAATCTAAATATAAGAGGTCGTCGGAAGAGAGTAAACCCACATACCTATAGGATGAACACCCACCGCACCACAACCAATGAAGTAAAAGGACTCCAGAATGAGATCTCACAACATATATAGAAGAAACCAATAATAAACATCCAACATAGATTAAAATATCTAATAATGAAAATATAGGGAGCTACCATGATCAATTGTGACAAAATACTAGAATGAACACTTACCCTGAGAGATGCACTGTAGATGTAAGGAAGATCCAAAGTAGGCTGGATCAATATGGAATAAGGGGAACCTCTGGAAATCACTTAGGAAGAGTTATAGTTTGAGAGACAAGAGGTTTGGAAGAAAGGACTGAAAAAACTGCCAAATGTGTGAATTAAGCCTGAGTGTGGGCTGAGTCACGATGTGTAACCCCTGGTCATGTCGTGAAGTCCACGTTGGATAAGTATGTCACAAAACCCATCACCTTAGATTATAAATCCTATATTTAAACCATACACGACATGTACTAAACATTAAATATGTGTATAATTTCACATCGTGATCTCCCATTTCACGAGAAGTATCCAGTAACCAGTACACAGTGTGTACCACAGGTACACGATGTTTACCACAGGTGCACGGTGTGTACCTACTCTACAACCTACAAAAAATCCTGAAAACCACCTATGAGGGATTTGAACCAAAAGGGAACATAGATAGAGGGAAAACATACCTGATCGATGTAATGGGATGTTACAGACTCCCCACCATAATGACTTTCCATCCCTAATAAGTCATGTGGAATATGCAACCTCTGGAAATAGATGAGGCCATTTATCACTCATCAATGACTCATTTTCTAAAGTCTCATGAGAATATGATTCTTGTTTCCATAGAACTTTGACCAAAAAAATCAACTTACCATGAAAGAATTTATCTTAATAGTTAATGATCTCAATTGGTTTCTCCAAAAAAAGAAGCATCTGGTTCTAGCTCAATTTCTTCTTAACTTAAAATGTGAGCAATATCAGGGCGATACTTCCTGAGTTGAGATATTTGGTAAACATCATGAATGTATGTCAATTGAACTGTCAATTCTAACTAATAAAAAACATTCTCGAGTCGTTTAGTGATCTCAAATGGTCCAACATATCTTGGAGCCAACTTTCCCTATTTTCTAAGCCACCAGTAACCCAAACGAGGAGAAACATTCAAGAAAACCTAGTCACTAATAGAAAACTCGAAAGGGTGATGTCTCTGATCTTTATACAACTTCTATTGACTTTGGGTGGTAACTAGACATCGTCATACATCCTGAATCTTCTCCAACGACTCCTAAAACAAACTACGTCCTACTAAGGACACTTTTCCCACCTATTCCCAATAAAGAGGTGATTGGTACGGGTGACCATAAAACGCTTCTAAGGGAGCCATTATGATCGACGATTGATAACTATTGTTGTAAATGAACTCAACCATTCCCAAATGGATATCCCATAATCCACTGAAATTCAAGATATAGGCATGAAACATATCCTCTAAGGTCTGAATTACATGCTCCATCTAACCATGTATCTGTGGATGGTAAGTGGTTCTCAACTTGATCTGAGTTTCCATTTCCTCTTGAGGACTTCTACAGAACCCTAAGGTAAACCTAGGATCCCTATCCAAAATAACAGCACAAGGACTACCTTGTAACCTCACAATCTCCTACACATATAGCATACCCAGATTTTCAACCTTAGTGGTGTCTTTGATCGGAATAAAATGAGCAGACATGATCAACCGATCAAAAACCACCCAGATATCATTTTCCCTCCAGGAGTCAATGGTAACCCAACAGAAAAATCAAGGGATACCTCGTCCCATTTTCAAAACCATCACTAGAAGAGGCTGAATGAAACCATAGGGTTTCAAGTGCTCTACCTTTATCCAATGGTGGGTGTAACAGTGAGACACATACTCTGTGATGTCATAATTCATACCTAGCCATAATAATCTTCTTCTCTTGTCATAATAAATCTTCATAGAGCCTGCGTGAATGGACTATGAAGAGATATGAAAATAAAAAAATATTGAACTCCTTATAGGTTTTGGGATGGAAAATCACTTTCTAAAGTGAATCATACCATATGAAGATGGAGACCAACCCAAAACAGTCACCCCACAATAATGTTTTTCTCTATTCTTCTTAAAGTCATCATCCTACTGCTGAATCTGCAAGATAAACTCTAGTAGAGATGATGATAACTGAATAGTGGTCATAATCATGCCTGTAGCATCTTCTTGAGAATCTAGGTGAAACTGAGTGAAAATATCCTTAAGGTTCCACTATTCCTTCTATATAGAATAACATGTGGTGGTAATTTATTACTAAGAGCATCTGCAACCACATTACCCATTCCTAGGGTGTATGCGATATCAAATTCAAATGTCTGAAGGTATTCCACCCATCGCCTCTACCTGATATTAAAATCATTTTGAGAAAAGATATATCTTAGACTCTTATGATCATAGAATACTATGAACTTCTCCCCAAATAGATAGTGTTGCCAACACTTAAGAACATACATCATTGCCGCAAACTCTAAATCTTTATAGGGGTAATTTTTCTCATGTGTCCAAAGATGATGAGAACTGTAAATTACGACATGGTCATCCTATATAATCACACATCCCAAACCAGCACTAGATGCATCAAAAACCACCACATACAACTTACTAGGATCAGGTAAGATTAGAATAGGATCTAATGTCAAAAGTCCCTTCATCTCATCAAAATAAGAGTAACACATTTCATCCCATGTGAATTTCACCCATTTCCAAGTAAGAGAAGTCAAAGGTGATTCTAGCATAGAGAATTACACGTTGAACTGCTGGTAGTATCTAGAAAGACCAAGGAATCTTCGAATCTCAAAGAAATTTTATGGTTCCATCCATGAAAAAACAACCTTTATTTTCTCTGGATCAACCGATAATCCATGATCATAAATTCTGTACCCCAAGAACATTACTTCTTGAATATTGAAACTACATTTTGAACACTTCCCATACAAATGGAGAATTCTTAGAATTTCTAGAACCAAACTCAGGTGGTGCTCATACTCACACTTGAATTTTGAATAAACCATAATATCATCCATGAACATTACCACTAAAGTGTCAAGATATTGATGGAATATATGATTCATAAAATCCATAAAAATTTCAGGAGTGTTAGTCAGACCAAAATAAATCACATGATATTTATAATGGCCATACCTTCTCCTGAAGGTTGTCTTTGGTATATTAGACTCTTAAACTTTGAGCTGATGATAACTCGACTGAAGATAAATCTTCTAGAACCACTTTTCCCCTATTCAATGATCAAATAAATCATCCACACAAGGAAAATGATATTTGTTCTCAACCATTACCTAGTTCAACTTTTCATAGTTCACACATAAACGAAGTTAACCATATTCTTTATTCGCAAAGATTATAAAGGATTCCCAAGGTGAAATGATAGGGTGAACAAAACCTTTTTCTAATAGGTCATCCAATTGAATCATGATCTCTTTCATCTCTACTGGTGTCATACGATAAGAATATATATCTATAAGCTACATTCTGGGAACTAGATCAATCGTAATCTATACCTCTCTCTCTGGAGGAATACTGGAGCAGTTTTCTAGAAAAACATCAGGATTTTCTCGAATGACCATGAGAAGACCATCAACAGAAGAAATGTCATTGGGATTAATCACAATAGAAGACATCAAACTCTTGATATCTTGGTGGGAAGTCCCTACAAAACCTGATCTCAGATCACACTATCCATGAAACACTCAAGAGATCCCATCAACTCAAGAAAAGAAACATGCTGATGATAACAATCAACAACATCTTGATGAGTGAAAAGCGAATCTATACTGATGATGGCATCAAACAGATCTATATCAAGAACTAGAAAATCTCAGACTAACTCTATATCATCTATTATTAATTAATAAGAAGGAAACTTTAACCCCAGCTCCTTCCTCATACCAAGAGGTGTTTCTAACTCCAATTTAAAGGAAATAAGTTTTTTCAGAGGTTTAAGAACATAAAAAAACATGCAGATATAAATGAGTAGGTGGCGCCAGTATTGGAAAAATTAATTTCTATTGAAGATGAAATAATAAGAGTACCTCTCACTATTACCAAAACTGCATCAAATTCCATTGGAAACTCATCTACTACATGTAAATGATTCACTCATGAGGCATGTGGTTAGATCTCTATGTCTTTGATGCTTCTGACTATACCACTATAGCTTTGGAACAAACAAACCCAGAATATAACGAGGCGTAGTCATAGCCTTATAGAAGTGATGTAATTGACCGACATGTCCACAACTATTTCATGTCTTCATAGGCATAGTAAAAGAATGTCTGATGTGTCCTCCCTTGCCTCACTAGTAGTAAGTCATAAGCACACTACCATCTACAACAAAAGGTGCATAGGAGGATCTATATTGAGATGCACCTCCACCACTTCTATGATGATCCTACCACTTCCTCTTCTTCTTGTGTGCACCACTGAAGCTATCATCAGATGGAAGAGTAGAGGTGGAAAACTAGAACTTTCCTGTCATATTCATTTCTTCCATCATTGATCTATCTACCATCTCCGCATAGGTATACATTTTCATCGTAAACACCTATAATCTAATATAAATTTGCAGACCTTGCAGGTACTTCTACACTTTCATCTAGTCATTATTTACCATGCCCAGAGAAAAATGGTCAAGCCTAGAAAACCAGTTTCTGTATACCGACACTAAATGATCTCCCTATTTTAAAGACAGGAACTCCAAATACATTTCTAGCATCAACGAATCTAGATAGAACTTTTGAAAGAATAGGATTTTGAACCCCTTCCATCCATGCCCACATGTCTGCTTTTTGGGACCATAAAATCCCATCAATGCTTATCAGAACTATCGAGTATGAACACTACACACTTCACACTGATATTACTAGATATCTCCAGGAAGTTGAAAATTTGGTCAATCCAATCCAACCAATCATCTACCTCTTTAGGTTCAGTCGTTTCTTTAAAGGATGATGAATTCTCACACTAGAACTCCCACAATCGATCTCTCTCTCCTCTAGCTCCTGGGTGTACCTCAAACACTGCGTTCTGAACTCGTGGAATATATTAATCGATAGTACAAACTTTCCTTATAATCATCTCAATGAGGTTATGAACTATATGTGGGTTCCCTTAAGTAGCATCAACTACACCCTCCCGAGGAACTCATGGAAGACATATCAGAGGCATACTGCTGCACACCAAAACACAAGAATGATCAGACAACAAAACAAATATCAATACAAACTAGGAAATCCATAAGAAAAAACTAAGATTTTTAAAACAAAGACAATACTAGAGACACACATCCAAACATCCCATGTCAACATGAATCTCATTATGATAAGAGCAGGCCATGTACTTATTGAAATATACGTCTTAAGTCCCAAAAATCCTATCTCTGGTCTAATAGATGTCCTAATACATGGAATCATGAAGAAAAACATCCCTTTGATACCAAAATGTAATGAACTAACCCAGGTTGACCACAAACTCAACACCTGACTCGATCTTCCACATACCCAAAAGGTGTTCCTGATCCCCACGAGCAGGTGACAAGCACCCAGGCATTGAATAAGATAATAGATGGAAACGATTTAACCTAACTAGATCGAACACATTGAATATATATACTAAAAAAAGGAGAATCAAAAGAAGAAGAAGATATATATTCCAAAATAATAAGAAAAACAAAAAAAAATAGACAACTGAAAAGTAGCTAAAAATCTAAGACAAGTCCAACAACAAAGGACTGAAAACCAAATAGCTACTCTAAATAATGGAATAGAAGAACTCCCGGCATCTCAAAATAAGCTACCTAACTAGATGACATGAACCTCACCTCCTCACTATGGCGCCGTGCCTTTCCCTACATTGAAAGAAAAACAAAGGTCTACACAACATCAAAGAGGTGTGTAGGTTGTGAGATAAAAGTTTTGCAGGATCCCACCCAAGTCTTCCATAACCAGTGTCTATATAAAAATCCTTAGATACTCATTTGAAATAAAAACATGGTCTGATAATAAGTAAAGAAGTTTTTATATAAAACATGGAAAAAATTTCCCCTTTTCTATAATTCTAAACAAAAGTTGGTATATCAATTTTAAATCACATTTTCCACATAGACTACTCATACCACAATAATAAAGTGCACACAAACTAATCCAAGAACAATGGTCCAAGGAAGCAGAGGAATACCCTTTGTGTAAACCCCCCAAAATGTCAATATTAGTCCCCTAGAACAACAATCCCTGAAAATATAAGAAAATACCAAGAAAACCCCCTTGATAATCACAAACAATGGATGATGGAATCAATATAAGCCTTACACTAAATTACCTAAGGTATCCCATGTTCTATTTTCCACAAACCATTTATATGCTTTGAAAACCATTTCAAACCCATTTCACAAATTCCATTTCAATGCTTTGAAAATACCCATTTTCTATCTATTTATCAATAACTAGGGAAACACCCTTTTTCACTAAAAAACCATTTTCAACACACAAAAATCAACCATTCCAATTTCAATATAAAAAAATGTTTTAAATAAAAACAGTAAGATATATTATCATTGGCTATAGGTGGAACCACTTACCTCAAAACTCAGGTCGTACATGCCCGCAAAGGAATCCAAAAGTAATGAATCCCAACACCATCAACGAAGGCCCTAGAATCAAATCCCTCTATCTTAGGATTGATCCAAATATAAACACAAGAGGTCAGTGAAAGAGAGGAAACCCACATAACTCAAGTTCGAACACCCTCCGCACCATGACCAATGAAGGGAAAGGAATCCAGAATGAGATCTCACAATGGATCTAGAAGAAACTAATAAGAAACATCCAACATAGATAAATAAATCCAATAAAACAATGATAGGGAACAATAATGATAAATCACAATGAAAGAACAGAAATAACACTTACTTAGAGAGACACACCACTGACTAAACAAAGATCTAAAGCTGATCAGATCG
The DNA here is from genome assembly GCA_963277665.1 of Viscum album. Lineage (NCBI taxonomy): Eukaryota > Viridiplantae > Streptophyta > Magnoliopsida > Santalales > Viscaceae > Viscum > Viscum album. The sequence continues at coordinate 1,189,462,560 of OY728122.1, forward strand.
ATCTAGAATGATAGGTGCCTCTAAAAATCACATATGAAGAGTTTTGGTTTGAGAGACAAGAGGTCTTGGAAGAAAGGACTCACCAAAACTACCAAACACATGATGTTAACCAAGGTGAAGGATGAGTCATGATGTGTAACCCTTGGTCATGTCGTGAAGTCCACGCTGGATAAGTATGCTAAAAAATCTTTCACCTCAGATTAAAAATATGATATTTAATCCATACATGATGTGTACTCACCATTCACGACATGTACCCTTTCAAAACATGATATACCATTTCATGAAATGTATCAAGAAACTAGTACATAGTGTGTTCCATAGGTACACAACATGTACCTTCTATGTATCCTGCATAAAACCCAGAAATCCACCTCTAAGGGCTTTGATCCAAAAGGTAACTTAGAGAGAGGGAAAAAATTACCCAATCAAGGTAACTGGATGATATAGTGTTTAAAAGGTATGGATGTTTCTAGGCTTGGAGGGGTATTATAGGATTTTTTAGTATAATTCTCTATGATTATAGCCCATTTGATATCCATGACATAGAAAGGGTATCCTTTTACCTATACCGAGTAGTTCCAAAGATCCTTCATGGAGTTGAGGTTGAAGTTGATGAGTGCTAATATTTTGATATCACCAGATGAGGGCATGGTGTATATAGTATATTTTGATTCCTATAGATTTAGATCCTTCAATGTATTGATTCTGATATAGGAAGTTATCACATATGGGTTGAGGTAGTTCATACCCCATTAGAAAAACTACGTGACTCTCAAAATTGAGTTATCAAGGGTAGTCTTTTCTTTAAGGATCTAGAGGCACTATCTTCTGGGATAGTGACTTGTTGTTTACTCAAAAAATCAAAGTATCTTGTATGTCATCACACATAGAGACATGAACTTAAGACAGATAAGATGGTTGGAGTTTCTATAGGACTATGACTTTGAGATAATATATACTCCTAAAAAGTTAATAAGGTGAAATTTTCCCTTAGAATGAAGTCTCATGATTTCTCAGTGGAGAAGGTGTCTGAGTAGTTATCTCTATTATAGCTGAACCTAGTAGAGGAGGAGGGTGAACCTTTTCTTTAGTTTATAGTGTTGTCTCCTCCATTTATCCAATGTTTGAGGGAGGAGCAGCTGGGATACATCAATTGTGAATCCCTATGTGACCAGATTTCCATAAAAGATTCACCAAATGGATTTTTTAAAGGAGGTAATCACATCATCCTATTCTATGGACGAATGATGTTCCCACTCATGATGCTAGATTATTTGATGTGTGAGTTTCACACATCTCCTTTGGATGTGCATTATCGTATAGGGAAGATTTATAGATACCTTCAATAGCATATTTGGTAGGTTGGAATTATGCATAGTATGGCCGAGTTTATCTCTCAGTGCCTCACATTCCAGTAAGTGAAGGCTAAGAACCAGGTTATGGTAGTTTTCTTACAATGTGTATTATCTTAAAGTGTAAATGGGATGGAATATCCATTTATTTTTTATAAGTATTCCACAATCAGTGAGAGGAAATGATTATAAATTGATAATAGTTGACCAACTTACCAAGTCGATTCACTTCCATTCTATCAGTGAGTAGAGTTCAGTGGAGAGTATGGGTTAGTAGTGCATATGAGAGATCATATTCCTTTACGATTTTACCTCTATGATTTTCTCTGACAATAATGTGATTTTTATGTCATGGTTGTGTTGAGGTCAGTTTCAAGAATTTTGGAACCAGATGAGGATGAGTACAACCTTCCAACCCTAGAAATATGTCCCTACCTAGCATACCATCCAGGTGATAGAGGATATGATGAAGTATTGTGTATTATACATCATATTAATGCGAGAGGACCACATAATCTTTGTGTATTTTTCTTATAATAATAGCTATCACTCTACTATATGAATGGAACCATTCAAGTCCCTTTATAAGAGACTCTATAGGTCACCCTTATGTTGGAATATGATTGGTTAAATATCTCCTGTCAGTCTAGAGATCATGTAGGTGATGACATAATAGTTCTAGGTGATCAGTGAGGGGATAAGGATAACCCAAATCTAATAGAAATTTCATGTTTATTGACACTTTTGGACCTTGGATTTCGGTAAGGGAGACCACATTTTTCAGATATTCACCCCATAAGGAGGATTATAGAGAACCATTCGAGGAGGCAAGATATATCTATGGTTTATTAGGCCATTTGAGATATTACAGAGGGTTGGAGATGTTTCTTACCACCTCACCTTGAAGCTATTGTTGGAGTGGGTGCATAACATCTTCTATGTTTCATATCTGGGGAGATATGCCATGATCTCATGAATGTTATTGGTTGGGGTGACCTAGATAGCAAGGATGGAGAAACATTTTTGGATCACCAAGTGGTGACCGAGGATCTAGAGGAGAGAATCCTACATGTATGAACCATTTCCTTAGTTTGTGTATTGTGGAAGCATTGGGGCATATAGGAAAGCTCTTGGGGTTGGGAGAGCTATATGCGGGAACATCATCCCCAAATTTTTGCATATTTTTTTTCTATTTTATGATGAAAAATGTTGAGGTAATAATAAAGAGACACTATTTACATTTTTAGACTTTGAAATATCTCAAGTAATATTTTTTGGAGTTAGGAATACATATAGTGCATGATTCCAAGGATTGATGAGCCCATAATTAATTTTATAAAAATATTATATATATTATATAAAATTCTGGCCTAGTTTTTAAAAAATAATGTAATATCTTCAAAAATTAGTCTAGGATTGGAAATATGATACCATGATTGAATTAGGAACACTTATTTTACCATAGGAATGAACTATCATTGGTAAACATGAGATGTATGGTAAAGGAATCCATTGGAGGGTATGATTAAATTAAAAAATGATTAATTTATTTATTTTAATTTAAAATCACTAGACTTAAAACTCTCTAAATATTTCATTATGACATTTTACCAGGGTTTTTTTGCATAAATCTAAGAGTATTTTGAGAGGAATACACTATTCTTAATTGGTGGATTGAGATCAAAGGATGACTGATAACTTGATCTTGGTGAATCGAGGCACAAAAAATACAATGTGTCTTCTCCATTATTGGAAAATATGTTCTTCACCACTGAATGATCCAATATCAAGGTAGGGAACATATTTTTCTGTATTTATATAGTATTTAATTAATAAATCATTAATTAAATTGTTTTCTTTGATTTATATAATTTTATATTCTTTTTATGAACATGTGTATCGAATTTGAATATTCATTTGATTTATTACCATCTTTATGCCATGTTTCTCACCCTGAATATCCAAGATCTCTATTTTTTGGACCAAAACTCTTTGAAACCAACGTTTAAACTTTTCTATTTTGATTTCCACCCATAATTATTTTAGTTCATCTTCATTGGCCTATGGGGATATGGTTGGACAATTTTGGCGTGGGTTTGCGTGTGACCAAACCCCCAAAATAATGATGATTTTATGAAAAAAGATAGGTATGGAGAATTTCATGTAGATCAGGATGTTTTTTGGGATATGGGTGATTATTACCATGGATCTGAGATTTGGAAAAAATTAGTAGTGACATGGTAGACGCATTAGGTGGCAGCTACTTCGAGCAGGAGAATTGGATTCTGATTTTAGTCTACCGAATGCTAGGAAATTGATGTCCAACATCATTATCCTTAGTTTTGATGAGGCTAAAGATGAAATCATATAAATTCAAAATAGAAATGTTAGGTTTTTAGAAACATGTGGAGATCCATAAATTATGTGAAAATTACGACTACACATCATATATTTTAGAAGAAAACGTGGCTTGTTCTTCACAAATACATAGTGATAGTGTATTCATGTGAAAATAAATATCACATGATATGTGGATCCCATAAACACAATGTGATATAATATTGGAATCCTGGTATGTTCTCTATAAGTGCATTCTGATAGACATGGCTAAGTACACGTCTTTTACTAGAACATGGCCAGTGTACATAGACATGGATTAAAGTACAAAATCATGGCCAAGGGAACATGGTTCATCCAAAGGCTTTTGAGACATGTTTTGTAGTACCCTTACATGACATATAGTACTGCATGGATAGTGAGCTATAGAATAATTATGTCACAACTAGGTAAAGGAGAAGGGCTACATTTCCTTTGGACCCCCTTACACACCATATACTCCCTTTTGAGGAAATTTCCACCTCTCACATCTCCTTGATTTGGAATTGGATTTTGGACCTTAGGTAGCCTATTCTAAATGTTTTTCAATTTGTTACAAGATGGTGTCCTATGTTGTGGAATCTGAGATAGAATGTGAGATTTTATGAAGGTGGTACTCCTTTAGGTGGTTCTCGCTAATGGAAGTTATCAAGAAGGATCATCATAGACTGGTACCCCTCTGATAGACTATAGTATGAGTCATATAACTATTGATTGGGAGCCACATACTAGTATAGGGAAAGGGTATTCTACCTATATAGTGGAACCCTCCTTCTGTGTCATGCTATGGGTCCTCTACCTTCATTGTGTAACCCCCTGACAGACTTGTGCTTGGACAATATATATATCTATAGAGTAGAACCCTTTTTCTAGGATAGGGCATGGGTCCTCTACCTAATGAGTTGGATCCTCCTGGTATGATAAGGAATATGAATCCTTTATATATTGAGTGGTACCCTCCTATTTTACTGTGACATTGTTCCTCTACCGAGAGATTATGTCTCCTTGACTATCTGGCCTAGTGGTGAGGTGTGGATTTGCATGGTCACTTCTTCTTAAAGACACACAAAATTTTGGGAATAGATAATGGAACCTTAGAACTGACGGTGGACTCATTATCTCAGTCTAGACTATGATATGGTCATCCACTTTCTCTCTCGTTTGGGTTTCTTATATGAGAATATATATATATATATATATATATATATATATATATTGTTGGGTTTCATTTCCCTCTTTCCTTTGGATGAGATGGTTATTTCTAGTGTGTTTCTTATTTCTCTCCCTATAATTTTTAGGGCATCCTACTTGTTATATATATATACTCACACCTGAATGGTATTATCCCATAGGTTTCATGTCATATGAAAATGACAGATATGCCAATGTTTATTTCATAGGAGTAGGGATACTCAACTGCATTTGAATTTGTATGGTGTTCAGGGATTGGATATTTAGAGATGGGACCTATCAGTATTTAATTTCCTAGTTATTTTCTGGTTGGTACATCTTTTTTGGTTGGGTGTGTATTTTTCACCCTTATATTTTACATTATGATTCCATACTCTTTTATATTAAATAGAGGTTGTTACATTCTTGGTTCTTAATCTAGATTTTATTGTCCATTTTTTTTATTCCTCTACACTTCATCCTAGATATGGTTCGGTACATGCATAAAGGTACATTAGGTACATGCCTCCTAAATTAGTTATTCCTTTCGAAGCATGTTTCTAGCCCCTAGTCGAGGGAGGTAGGATTGGGGTACTTGGGACTTGGCTTTATGGTTTCTAGGTAGGGCTCAAGGGGCTGGGTCATGACACTTGTATAAAAATTATTTTATAACATGATTTCAAATTATAATCATCCTCTGTCAGAAATATATCAATCTAGATCTATATAAAATTGAAAATTAACTAATATTAATTTTAGTATTTATGTAATTCCAATGGCGCCCCTACCCTAACTTATAAAAGGGAAACTCCCCTCCTTCATTATTCACTATGTTTTATCCTTATATCTTATAAAAACCAAGACCAAATATCATTCATGATTTCTTATTTTTATCCTATTTTTTACTCCAAAATACCATCCATTCAAGGATTAACGTGTAATCTAAATGAGTTTTCTTAATGAATAGCTATAACTCTTACCCTAGTAATTTAAATTTTATTTCTTATTTTAGCACTTATAAATCCAGGTTATCCATTATAAAATAATTAATTTAGTATCTAAAATATATTTAATTTTTAATATAATACTTCAAAACCATTTTTCAACTGTATTCCATTAACAGGGAAATGAAAGTATTTCTCATGTGTACATGTAGATTTCGACCTCAACAAAGTGATGTGTTTTTTTACATATTCACTTCACATTTATTGTTATAATTATTTATTTACTAAAGAGTTATGATATTTAAGAAATTATTATATATCTGTAATAATGAATTATTGTTTACCACTTTTTCTTTACATCTATTGAAAATTAGAAAAAACACTTGGGCATATGTATGGATTATCATATCTATAATGTGTTGTAATTCATTTTTGCCACCAAATTATATGAATAGTTATAAAAATTTATATTTGGATTACCTATGACACCCATGAAATTATTAAAATTATAGATAATATGGAACCAAGATTATATTATAAGGATTAGGACTACCAATCTGAAACATGCTTCAAAAATGAACTAGTAATCACCAAGAATAGTGATCTAATTAAAGAATTATTGATAATTTGGTGATAAGATATTATAAGTAAATAATATATAGTATGATATATAGGTTTATGGTTGTGGAAAAATTTATAATATATCAATATTTATTATACATTTGGTTCAAACATGTACGAAGTAGGGTGAGACTTGAGTTTAAGGATTTATGTTTCAATCCGATTTTAATTAGGATTGATTATTCTTGAATTTAAATTGAATAATTTTTATTATACTTATCTGATAAATTATATTCATTTTTATTACAATATAGTTATTTCTTATATTTTTTTTTTAAAAAATCCTCTCTTTTTACTCAAAATGGTTTATGAAACATTTTTAAGAAAAGTCTTTATTATTTATCATCTTTTTGTTAGAAAATGTTTTTCTTCCATATCCATGTTTTCTAAAATGTTTTCAATTTTTTTGAATATTATACCATGATTTTTTTAAATTAATTGTTATCTATGTATGATTTTTCACACAAAGGATTAAAAATAATACACTTTTTATCTTCTAAATGAGTTACATTTTACCGATGGTGTGAAAGACATTTATTTTAATGATTATGGATTCAATGTAATTTATCACCATCATAACCATAAATGATCTAAAGTTTCATTTATTTTTTTTGTTTCCATAAAAGGAAAAAAATTCCTTATTATTTTGGATATTTTTTTTAGATAATTGGCTTTAAAATGAATTGTTTATTTCCCTCAAGAAATATTCCATGGATATTTTAAATAAAAATTTTCATCTTTGATAAAATCCTTTGATGTTTCATATGATTTATTGGGTATTGATCTACTAAAACCACCCATATTAATTATTTATATGGTTTATGATAATGATGATGAGATATCTGTGAAATCTATTCTTTTTCTATGGGTTATGCTATTGTGAAATGATGAAATGTTTATAAAGATCATGTATACCCCATGGGTGTTTCTATGATAGAATTGTGGATGTTTTATTATATTTTGGAACACATATATTTGGTTTTTATTATGTGATGGGTATGTCCATTAAATCCCTCTAATTAATTGCTTATAATCTAATATCTCTTAGGGTAATTATGTGAAACTTGTTCATGTTATCGATCCAAAATGGGAAAAAATAGAGATTCCTAATACACATTGATATTGGAGACATTTTTTGATGATTGATCCATTATGATAATGAAAAAAAGTGGTGATGCCTATTCCTTTATGATATTATAAATAGGTGTCAATTTATGGAACACTATGATATGATAATATTAATTGTTAATCATATCATATGATATGGTTCCAATAGATATAATAGATTCATAATCATTTATAAGCGGTCTATCAATTCTCCCAATCATTTATTTACCAAGGAGGTATTTGGGTTTTACATCTTTAGTGACACCTCATGTCACAGTTTTGGTAGTGTCTTGATGTAGTAGAGGGAAGCGATCTGGTATAGGTCTAGTCAGTTATATCCCTATGAGAAAAACTATTTCACCAATGATCTTCAGCTAAGGGGGTAGTTTTTTATATAAACATCTAGAAAAAATACCTCGTTGGTTTGAAATTTTTGGTTTTCACATATCATATAATCTTGATGAATAATTTCTCTAAATGAGATATGAATCTAAGAAAACTATAGTGGATGGAGATCTTGTAGAATTATGTCCTTAAGAGCTACTACACCATGTATAAGAGGAATATATTTTTTGATGATATGAGTATAAATTTATAGGAGAATTCCATTTTGGATTCTATATAATTTAGAGAGTGATGTATGAGCTTGTGGTGATGTATCTTGATAAGTAGAAGTTTGGTGGTAGTGGTTGCCTATTTCAGATGGCATTATACACATCCTCAATTCCAAAAGTAAAGGAGTCTCAGTTGAGATACTTAGAGGTAGGGGTTATTTGGGATCTTCTCATCCATTTTGACTCATTATGGGATGGTCAGAGGATGGATAGTGTTAGAAAATGTTTTAAGGATGATTTCTTATTTTGTTGATGGTTTACAAGTAGGTTCTCTAGGAGTTCCTTATCTCAGTAGTGAAAGTGGACCAAATTATATAAAAGATGCATAATACCTTTAGGGATTTTAATTTTTTGGATAAGAATGTAGTGGTTAGTATCAGAGTTCATGTTATAGTTTCTTTTCTTCTTATAGGTGAAAGTAGATCCTCATTATCCTCTAGGGTTTTTAAATCCATAAGATTTTTCTGAGTGGAAAAAGGAATACATCTAAATGAATTTTTTTTACTATTTTACATTGATTCAATAGAGTATTTGATTCTATTAGGAATATTTTGAATCAGTTAAAAGAGTCATCTCACTTTTGTATATAAGGAGTTGAGTTTATATATATTATAGAGAGGTTATATTTCAATGAGGTAGTACAACTTTACGATGTACTAAATACCATCATATCTAATTAGGATCCTCATTTCACCTTTAACATTTTTTGAGGATTCCAACCTGAATTTTGTTCATATATGTGTCTTGATACTAGCTTACATCCCTAGATAGATGGGAATATGTACCATAATATTCATAAAATGGGGGATATATTGTGGAATTGTGTTTTAGATTTTAGTATAACATGTTTAATGTATTTTCCCTTATAAAAAAATACATCACTCTCCCATTGGTGCATCCAAAATTAATGAATTGTATGGGTTTATTTGTCATTATCTAATATATTGTACTATGGTAGGGAAGTTAGTTTTCCTTATTTGAGATGTGTTGTATTGGACAACAGAGAAGATCCAGATGATCTAATATTGGTTAATAGTAGTGTAGAAATATAAAAAGTCATATAATGATCATATTAGGAGACTGATAGAATTCTAGGTAGGAGAAAATGTGTTCTTGAGGGTTTCCCCACATCATGGGTAGTGGAGGTTTGGTTAGTGGAGTAAGATCCCTCACTAGTTTATTGGTCCATTAAAAATTTTGTAGCATTTTAGAGAGGTGGTATATTGTGGGGATCTTAATTCATAGTTTTAGGGGATCCACAATGTCATTCAAGTATCATATCCTTGTTTGTATATTTAAGATAACTTCTATGTAATTTATCAATGGTAATTAGTTATTAAGATGATTAAATGTTCATAGAGAAGTCGATCAAGATCTAGGATCATCAAATAAGTTGTAGTATAGGTGAGTTATCCCATGGGTTCATTTTTTGCAAAGGGATGGTGGTTAAGAGGAATGTACTTAGGAACATGAGATTAGATTCATACTCAATATAACAATACGTTTTTAGATAAATATTGTTTTTTATATGGGATCTAGGATATTTGGTTTGAATTGAATGATATTTTTTCTCATAGATGTTTTTGTGAGTTATTTATTTTGTTTTTGTGGTATGATTATATAATGAAATTGTTCTAGTTGAGAAGTATCTCTTAGGGGATATAGTCTTCAAGAATGTATTTTTCTTTTTTTTTTGGTTATGAATCTTGGGGATAAGAATTATTTGAAAGGTATTTGATGTAAAGGGTTATGAAATTAATTACCATTCCTTTGTGAGATTTGGGTTTTGAAGGTATTGGGTTGATATTTGAGAATGGGAGGTGTTTTGGAGTATAAATTTCAATTGAAAATGATAGCTCACTGTGTGGTCATTTGAGTTTCAGCACAATAATTTTGGTTGTAGTATTGGTTGAAAAAATAGATGATTTTTCTCAATGTGAGTCTTTGAAGTCATGGAATAAAGTATTAGTGTTAGCTTCAAGGTTTTTTCAAGGTATGCGTCTTGGATCAGTCACATGTGTCATATTTCTATGTTCTAAATGATTATTTTAGAGTATCTTCTAGTTAGTTGGTCATAGTGTTCTTATACTAATCACAACATTAGGGCATAGAGGATGAGTTTTGGTCTTCATGTTTTAGTGTTATCATGCTAGAAATATTTTGTCACAACATGACCATTGATTTATTTTAACATATATTGAATTTTAACCGAGTCTTGAATGAGGGAGATATAGGTTGATTCATTGAAGGATTTTCGGAGGGTCAATACACTCGACCAGTCATGTCATGATGAGGGTATGTCACATCGTGATGACCTATTTTTACACCCATATAAAAATTGGAAACCCCTTTGGGGTTTTCTTATTTCCTATCAAATTCTATCAAGATAATGGGGATCATAAGGGTGAATTTGGAATTCTTTAAGAACTCAATGGATTTTTTTGGATCTCATCTTCAAGATATCGACTAGTATTAATAGATGGTGAGATTATATTTTTTAATTGAGTTTTCTCTATGTTATTTATCTAATAATGTTGAGGTAGTTGTTTTGATTTAGTTCAGGGGTTTTATTTTATGAATTTTGTTCATTAAATTGATCAGGATTATTGAGTTCTAGGTTTTTGGATTTCTTTATGTGATTTAGGTCTTTAGATCATCTATTATATGTTTTGTGTCTACACAACAAGTATAGATGTATTTATTGAGGTAGGAGATTTTAGATCTATATTCTATTTTTTTATTGTATTATAATTTCATGTTTTTTAATTATTTGGATGGATGGTATAGATTGGATTAGGGGAGATAATGAACTAGATAAAAAATAAATGAAAATGGGTTAATCACATTTGGTTATATGATTACTATAATATAGTTCTTGTGATTACTAAAAAACATTATTACTATTGTGGAATGAGGTTTGTTTCTAGGAACCCATGTTTGGTATCCCCTTTCATATAAGGATAATAATATAAAGACTATAATAAACCAGTTGTGTGAAATATGGAAATCGGTGTGTTAACATTCATGAAATTGAAGGTCAATTAATCCATAAGCATGCCTAAAAATGGGATTTTTGAAAGTGTTATATGATGTAACTTCTAGATATATGATATTATGTTCTTGTTGTGATGTTGTGGTTGTGTCACCTTGGTTGAATTTTTTTTAGGTCTAGTCTGTTGTGTTATGTGTTGTGCAATGAGGATACATTTTTGTTGGCTTGAATAGTGATTAATTGTGGTGTGTGGTGGTTTGAAAGTATGTGAAAATTTTAAAAAGGTATTGTAGCTACATTTCTATGATTAACAATAAGGATTGTGGTTATTTTTATGGGATAATGTAATTATTGTTTGGTGTGGCCCTTTTTTTGGTTCCTAGTCATAGTAGAAAATAAATAATGCATGAATTAAAGGGAAATAGGTAAAATAAATGTGGTATATGGCTTGAATGGGTTTTTAATAAATATATAATTGAAATGGTGAGCCACATGTAAATATAGAATTGAAATGGTGAAACAGATGTAATATTGAAATAGTGAATCACATGTAAATCTAGAAATAAGGGAAATATTTTGGATTAATATATATTAAAATATTCTCTACATGGATGGTTTTATAAGGGAATTAGTGATGGTGTAGTGGTTTAGTAAATGGAAGCAGTGGTTGGTGTGTGGTAGAATTTTCTAGTTGAAATTTTTGAATGGTGGTGATTTATTCTGATTTTTAGGACTATTTTTGAATGAACTGGCTAAGATAGTTTGTGTGTTCTTTATTATAAATTTATTTTATAGAAATTTCTATATGTATCCCAGCCAAGTTGGGTAATCTTACTAATGCCCAAATGTTTTAGGATCTAGGTATTTCTACCAATATAAAAGATAGTTAAGGAATAGTTGGATGAATACTCCCCCTTCCCCACTCTCTATTTAGTTTGTATTATAGGTGTGGTTATGGAACATAGTCGGTGTTCATGGTGGGAGGAGGTAATGAGGTTGATTTTCTTCATGCTTATTATACCCTACTAATATGGATATGGGATATGTGGTAGTGATATTGTTATGGTATCGCTAAGACTAATGAAAACAAGGGATGTTGGACCCTGAGGGAGGTTGGGAGAGGTAGAGACATGGTCTGACCCATGTTAAAAGTGACGCGATTATTTCGACTAATCCCAACATGAGATATTTAACCCTACATGAGGTTAGGATAGGAAGGGATATGATTTTACCCACATGAAATATAACTTGGTATATAGTTATGGTTATAATGCTATGGAAGGTACAAGAGTGCCATTATTTTTTTCATTGGGTTAAGAGATTTATAAACCAAAAGGGAAGTTGTTGTATGGAGTTTTTTTATATATTCCTTGATATTACATTACTATTGAAAAATTGGATACCAGGTGAGTGATACTTGGTGAGGTGGGGTAATAGTTGACCTTATATAGGAGCATATTGATTATTCTATTTATTCACTAAATCATTTTCATGATTTTATACATTTTCAAGCGAGGTATTGGGTATAATCCTCATGCGTATCCTTCTTATAATTTTCCATATATTTATAAATCCATTTTTAGTATTCTAGAGAGAGTATGTTGAATGGTAAGGACAATTCTAGTTTAGACCTTGTGATTTTTAGTGTAATTTCATCTTGAGGACATCAATGGTATTTTATTTATTTATATATCTTTTTTTGTATGTAATTAAATTCATTTGTGGGATATTTGGTTTAATTAGATCATAGTGTTGATTAGTGGGTGTGTATTTTTATATTCATGGGATTTAAGAGGGAAATAACTCACATGTGTGTGATTATTCCTTAGTTCTACTAGTCACCCTTAGACCGATTAGTGATAGGCTTTGGGGATCCCTCTTGTTTTCATTACATGCCCGAGAGATATTCTAGTGAGGGTGGTTGATGAAAAATTATCTTTGTTCCATTATTTCATAAGCTCCATATGTTTAATTTTATTTTTATAGTTTAATTCCAAATGTAGATGAGTTAAATATTTTAATATAATTTACAAACTTGTTCCAAATCCATAATATTTTATTTGTAACACTTATTTATATGGTTAAAATGAATTTTATATTTAATTTTAAAATTATATTTGTAATTATTATTTTATTATTAAAAAATTATATTAAGTGATTAAAAATATTATATTCACTAAAAAAATAATGAATATCCAAGAATTAGTGAAAATAAAACATTATTCTTCCCTTAGGTAGTTCAAAAACACCCTAAGAGAACTATGTTTTTATGATTTTAAAAAAATGTAAAGGATAATAAATATTTGAGTTTTATGAAAATTATACACTATAATTGAAGTACAATTTTAAGGATACATTGAATGATTTCTTATATTATAGAAGGGGTAAGAGGAGAATTGAAATAAAATGAAATGTTTTTTAAAACCAACAATTTAATGTATTAATGGATTGTGAAAAGGGTTCAATGAGAGGGAATGTGTAATTTCCCTTTAATAATGGATTAAAGAGTTATTAATAACTTGGGGATACAATCATGGTAGAAATATAAGTAAAATAATAAGAAATTTTTATGAAAATATAACCTCTAATAAGAAAGGAAAGAGACACTTGGTAACCAATACATTTCTCTTTGAGTTTCCACTATAGTATTAAGTATTAAGCCATCACAGGAGGGTCTTTAAGATTGATTAGAGATTATTTTGGTAGATACTTTTCAATGTAATGACTTTTTAAAGAGAAGAGAACATGATGGAGAAGGGGTTTTTATATTTCCAAGGGGTTATCTTTGAATATAATTTCAATAATTTAGTTATTTAGGATCAAGAATATGAATAGTATTGATTCTTATGACTTTTTTTATTGTTTGATAAAAAATATAGGTTTATTTGAAATTTAAAAACACCAAAAAAATAAACAATCATTAAAATATTTAATTAATAGTAAATAATAAAAATATTTTTATTAGAATAAACTATAATTTAGGCTTTGGAAATTGATTTATAGGGTTATAAAATAAGTATATTATTTTGAAATAACTTATTTTACTTAATTTTTAAGAATTTGAGACCACATATAGAGTATCCAAGTATTTATTTATTATGATATTCATGTAATGAGATATATGATCCAAAAGGAGGGTGTTTTATAAAGTAATTATTCCTGGAAATGATTTAAATATTTTGGAAACACATTATAAAAAATGAGGGAACCTGTAGACACACTATTGTTATAAAGACCCTCTGAAAAGGAGTTTTCCTCTAAGTATATATGAGTGAAGATAAGGCCAATTTAGGTGATAAATTCTATGAATATAATCCATGTCATAGTAACACTCCATGAGATGTGTATAATGTTACTTCTAATGTATTTAATAGTGGTGTTGGAGTCACTTTCCATCCATAAGCTGGGCCATCCCATTGTCTTAGTGAAGGAAATTTCATTTATGGAACCAAGAGTTTTAGCTTTAAAATAAGAGACAATTTAACAAGTATAAAAATATCATCCATGAACACTCATGTTTGGGTTTCTAAAGATAGAACCCCCACCCAAGGGGATGATATATCCTTTCAATGAACCATATATTGATTTTGATCCAACCTAAAAATGGGGGTTCCAATAAAATTTCAAAGGTATCATTGGGGTGTTTGATCATACCATAAATTTTGAGTCACTCCAATAACATGAATTCATGAATGGAGTTATAGAAGAAATAAATCTTGAGAGAGTTATCTTCCTTTATAAAAATGATAAATCTTATAAGAGTGTCATGGAGGAAGAATGAATATTATTGGTTAATGGGTGAATTATATACATAACAAATGAAGTTTAAAATTTTTATAGTGTATTCTTGGAATATACAGTCCAGTTAAGGAGACAATTGTGGTGTGGCAAGGCTTCAATGCAGATTTGGAAGGGAAACTGATTTACTGTGAGGTGATTAAAACATGTGAAACATAGTTGTCTATAATGTACATGTGATATCACAACCCATGAATAGATGATAAACATCCTCCATATTCTAGTTGTAGAGAAAACACCTAGATCATGATGAAATTTGAAAAGATTATAGGAAGAATTCCATTGGGATTTTACTAGGAGCTTTCCACTAGATCATGAATAGTCAACTTAGTTTACTTATTAAATACATTTTAATTCATGAAACATATTTTATAAATTTTTCATTCAGATTAATTTTTTTGATATCTTAAACCTTATGGTATACCTATAATATATATCTTTTACTATTAAATTAATAATAAAAAATAAATTATAAATATTTTAAAAATTGACCCCAAGATAATTTTAACCTGAAAATTCCAGATCCATTTTGTAAAATTAATCTTTAAAATAAATATTTATGAAAATAGTTTTGATTTGATAGATTTAATATATTAGTGTCACAATACTATATCAATGACCATACTAAATTTATAATAACTTCCTTATTTAAAATTGATATCAAAATTATTATATATATATATATATATATGACAAATTAAAATTTAAAATGAAAATAATATATACTTCATATGATTATTTCTGTGTAAAACATGTTTATCATTTTAGTGGGAATTTATAAAGTATAAAAACATGAATGTATAATGTGATCACAATCATATTAAGAATAAAATTAACTATTTAATAAATTATAAATTCTTTATAAGAGAGTATTTTATTTGTAAAAATATTATTTTTTCATATGATTCAAAAAAAATTCTTAAAATTTAAAATTCAATAGTTACAAATATGTGTTAGAATTATTTCATATGTTATAATTAAATTAATACTAAAACATATTAAATTATTTAAATTTCAATATATTAATTAATATTAAAATTTTTATATGAAAATAGAAGTATCAGTAAGAAAAATATAGTTATCAATATAAACTATATGTGTAAAAATTATCATGAATTCCTTAAGATTGTTTTTATAAAACTGTTTTGGTAAATAATTATGATTTTTTAAATTCTTTTTATGATACCTGAATTAAGAAGGCATTTTTATTATTTATTTAACACAAAACTAATAATTAAAATATATGTATAAATAATTAATTTTATGAAGAGAATATGTGTGTGTGTGTATGAAATTAAATTTATAATATCATGCATTTTATATGTGAGATAAATAATTCATTATTATATTATAAAATTTCATTAAATCTTCAAATTTGATAATTATTTATATAAATTAAAGATTTAAATCATTAAAAACTAAAGAAAATAAATTCATTAAGTATTTACATGTATAATTTAATGGAAAATTTTTATAATAATATAAATTTAGAATCTAGAATATCACAATGGTAAAGCCATAATCATTTCCCTATAAAGATATATAATACATAGAAAAGAGAGAACTAATAATTTGATTACTTTAGTGTGTTTTTCATATAAGTGTGTGTAAAAAATATCACCAATGAAACCAGACTAGTGAGAAGAGGGTAAAGAAAAACCACTTCTTATTTTAGTCTGTATGTATGTTTGTATGTGTTTTAAATTTTCCTAAATTGAAATAATAGTTTATATTAATATTTATTTCTCTTATTTTTTCATCAAAATGAAAAAATGAGGATGTTGAAAATTAGTATAGATTTAATGAGATGATAATTAATTAAGTTAGATGAGAAGTTACAACATTTAATTTAAATATTAATGGATAATTAGGTTCTTAAATAATGAAATGGATATAACATTTATAGGAGGCAAATCAATGATATTCAATTTTTTACAATATTTTAATATAAATATTCATTACTTGTAAAATTATTAGATATTTTTTATTTTTGTATGTATCTCATTCATGGAAATGAAAATAAAACATAAAAAATGTATATGTCAGGAAATAAGGATTTATATGGTTTGAACATAGTGGGGATTAATATGCCTTTGGTATATTAGGTATCATACAAAAAATAAAAAAATATTCTGATATGATAAACAGATTATCATAAAAAAATTATACTGATACAAAAAATAGATTAGAAAATAGTGAAATGTATTATGACTTACCCAATACAGGAGTCTCCCAAATATTTCATGGTCATCAAAATCATTTAAAAAATAATGGCTTAAGATGTGAATAATATTAGTAAAGTTTTTAGGGATTTTTTTTCTTCAATTAAAAAAAATTATCTCCGTACTATTTTATAATGAGTCTAGATATTTATCTAAGATATTTATAATACTATTTTCTAAAATAAACCTCAATAAATAAACATATAGAATATTAAAAAAACTCAATTTCAAATAATTTGTTTTCTTAATTCATATATGAAATATCCATTTCCTAGCTCAATTCTAAATTTTTTTCATCTTTTTATATGATTTATCCATGTTTTAATTGGTTAATATATAAATTCCACCTCATTAATCTTATATATCTTAATTAATCCTATGATTCATTTTTTCATAAAGGTAGAAACCTGATCCAATGATTCTATAACTATCCATGATCAAGAATATATGTGTTAAGGAACCATGATTGTCTCTATAATATCACCACTTGTAACACACCCTATATTATTTAAATAAATTCACAAGATTTAGATAATTATATAATATTTTAAAAAAATTAAATCACCTATGGACATCCTGTAATCTTAGTTAAAAATCTCATAAATATTTTTGACAAAAAAAATTGAAATAATAGAGAGGTTAAAAATTTGATGCATCATTTTCTCTTGTAAAAATATACGATTTAATGTTTTATTTATTAGAATTAGTGATAAATTGTCATATTTATTTTTTCTAGTTGGATCACACCTTAAATATAATTAGTATATAAAATAACCTATTATGTATATAGTATATTTTCATTAATTATATCTTTCCTTAAAAACAACTTAAATGGATTTCATATACATTGTTTTTAGAATAAACACATTGATATGACATCATATAGAAATTAATATGGTGGAATTTTCTTTTTCTACATTGAGTAGAAACCCCATACATACATTTTTCCTTAATTAATATAGATATGTTAAACAACATTTCAACCAATTCTATGTGACTTATATGTGTTGGATTATACTAAAGCCACTAGACTTTTATTTTTTTTATTACAATAAATCAATGTTAATTATATTTTTATTGTGCAATGTTGGATAAACTCAATATCTAATCTATGTAACATGGTGCATTCAATAGAATTTTTCACTATATCACATAACCTATAATTTATAAAAACAATTTATTTATTTTAAAAACCATATTATTCAATATAACTAGATGTATTCATTATAGTTTCTATAGACTATGAATTTGTTCAATATAACTTAATATATACTGTGTTCTATGAAACTAATCTAAACAACGTACATGTATATTCTATGTTTACTATAATTTTTTTCATTTTATATTATATATTGATGAGAATATAATTAAATTAATTACATTTTAGGTCAATTATGTATGCACAACAATTATCAAATTTGTCTAAAACTTTCTTATTTTATATCTTAATATATTCAAGTATTTTTTTATAATTCATAAATCTTATCAAAAATTATTTATAATCATTATTAAATTAAAAAAAATTAATTATAATTTAATTCATGTACTTTAAACACATTTATTCATAATTTCATATAATTCACCAATATCAGTAACACCTTTTTTATATTGGTTTCCTACTTTATTACTTTATCATTTTTCCAAAAAAATATTCCTATTAATAAAAATAAAACATCATAATTATATATATATTTAAATATTTTAATTTTTTTTGTTGATGTCATAGAACTCTATCAAAAAAATTAATAGCACTCCTCCACTAAATTTCAAGAAATAAAAAAATATTTTTCAAAATTTATCTTTTGATAATTTTGATATTCTCGACCCAACTCATCAACCCAAATTATTCTAATTTTTATTCTTATAAAAAAATATAATATACTTAATTTATTTGTAATCATCTCTCATTGTGAGACAAGTAGAACATTAATAGTATAATGAATGATTGTTTTGAGAAAACTCCATCCATTATTTATATGAATTTTATTGAATATAGTGTATTAAATCCTTATTAACTCATCAATAACCCTATATATTTTAAATATATCTCAAAATTTTCTTCCATTTAATATACATTAAAGAGCACTACCTTATTTCCTAAAAAATTTCTTTGGATTTCCATAATATTTATTTCAACTATATCCCTTAAAAATAAAAAGGAATTTATATGAAATGGAATCCATTACTCATTCCATTATTATAATGAGGGGAAAGAAGAATATTCATAATTAGCCTCACTTTTTGAAATATATATTTTTGAAACTGAACATTTAAAATTTGAAATAAATATTTCATGCGTTGTTTTCGCTCAAGATTTACATAATCATTTAAAAATTTCTCCTTGATAAAATTTTATTTAATAAAATTAAATTTAAATATAGATAATATAACTATAATCTTGGAAAAATTTGTTTCACTATAATTAACATATCCAATTATCAGTGGTAATTACACCTGCACCTTCAAGACATCAATATTTATTTTCTAAATTATATATGTATATAATTATATGTAAATTATAAATATTCATACTTTTTAGTGATTGGTATAAGTGAATTTTTACTTCTTTAAATTGTAGTTATACACCAACTCCAAAAGAAAAAAATTACTTACCATGCTTTATTTCATTTTCATTTTAAACCTAATAATAATTTATGAATCCAAAAAAATTATTTTTTTATTCTATTTCATGAGAAATCCCATAAGTGATATTTCTTTTGATATATATTAGATTTTTCTTAATTACTATAACCTTTGAATCTTTTTTGTCACTCTAAAATTATATAAAAAGTGAAATAAAATACATTAGCACATAACTTAATGTTGTTAGGTGTAAAAAAATATGAGTAATATTTATGATCATTGTTTGATTTACACTATAAATTTAATAATATTTACTCAACTCCACACCAATTTTCATAGTTGTGGTGAATTATTTGGAATCCTAAATGACAAATTTCATCAATATTTATTTAACATATTAATATTGATATGAAAAAATATAAATATATTTTCGAAATATTTGTAGCCATAAGATAATTTTTATCTTCTTATCATATCCAACTCCCAACTACAATTTCAACTACAAATTTTAGACATACATTTTTTCTTTTATAAATTTCTTGTGTATACAACCCTATATAGCTTCCACATATTTAGAATTTTTAGTTATTATAAGTGATTTTTTATTCTTGAAATAATAGTTTATAAACAAGCTAGAAAATAAAAAAAATACATGATTTGACGTTTTTCATTAAAATTTTCAACCCAATAATAATTTATGAATACTTAAAAATAAATATTTAATTATCCTTCATAAAACCCCATAAGTTACACTTCCATTGATATATTTTATAATTCTACTAGTGACCTTATCATATGAGTGTTTCTCAAAACATTAACATTATATACAATGTGTAATAAAATAAAATAGTACATACCTTAACTTATTTAGGTGTAAATAATTATGATTAATATATATGAAAAAAATTTCATTTACATTATATATTTTATAGTTATTACTTAACTCCACATCAACTATCCTAGGAGTGAATACTTATCTAGAATCCTCCATAAAAAATTTCTTCAATATTTATTTATCATATTTCTCTAAATATATAAAAAATATAAATATATTTTTTAAATATTTGTATCTATAATATATATTTTTTCTAAATTAGTAGGTATATTTTAATGTTGTTCTTTAAATTTTTTGAATAATATTCATCAATTTACTCCTTATCTACCACAAAGATTATATCATCTAAATATCCATTGGATTTTTTTATTATATTGTAATTTTTGTTGACCAATAATTTTGATACTAAAAAGTGACAATTGTTGAACCACACTTAAATATCAAAAACATTTTTCAATCGTGTTGAAGAAATGACATGTTATTTGAAACAATGAAGAAGTATTATGAAGACCATGAAAAATACAAGTGATTTTTTCTTCTTATGATGATAATTTAAACCCTAAACAGTAATGAAAACTAAAATAATTGATATATATTTTTTTCATTTACATTTTCAACTCAATAATCATTTATGAATCAAAAAATATGAATATTTCAATATCTTCCATAATAAGAAACATATGAAACATTTACTTTGATATATATTAGAATTATCATAGTAAAATTAACAGGATAATTTTTGGGTCACTCAAACATTATATAAAAAGTGTAATAAAATAAGATAAAATATACCTTAATATAGCTAGGTGTAAAAAAAATTATGTGTAAAATTTATGAACACTTTTACATTTTTAGAAAATATTTCATTATATTTACTCAACTCTACAAAACCTATAATAGGTGTGAAGGATTCACTATAATCCTCCATCCCAAATTTATTCATTAATTATTTAGAATATTAATGTTAATATATAAAAATATAACTATATTTTTTAAATATTTTTATTTATAAGATATATTTTATCTTACTCGATAAGGATATTTCAAAATTTTTCTTTACATTTTTGAAATAATATACATTTATGTAATCCTTATCTTTGATAGAGACTATATCATCTAAATTAGATTTGGAATTCCTAACAATATTATAATTTATGTCAACCAAAAATTTTGAAACTTAATTATGCAGTTTTTTGAACTGGTCTTAAAGATTAAATAAATGTGTCAATTGTGTTGAAGAACTAACACAATATTTATAATATTGAATAAGGAATATGAAGACCATGAAAAATAATAATTTTCATAACGATAAAATGATAAAGATTAATATGAATTAAATAATTCCATTCAATATAAATATTTTTTCATGAGGAGCTATTTAATGGTCATGTAATTTCATGAATATTTTTTGAAGAAGTATTTTGACACTGGATTAATGTTAAAGTATATACATTGAATTTTCTGTGTTCTTTTTCGGTGGTCCTTATACATAAAAAAATGACCCAACCACACAATCCATATGGGTGGGATCAATCTACCTTATTAGGGGAGAAAAATCAAAGAAAATGGTAGGATAATGTGAGCATCTCACATGGGAACATGGATAACCACTATCTTGGGAAGGTGGATGTACACAAGTAGGTTCATTAGAGTATAATTGTGAGAATTAATAGAGGCTCTAGAGCCTCTACATAAGGGCATGGTGTGGTGTCGTTTCAACTATGTGTGTGGTGTGGTTCAGGTAGTAGACCTTGGATTACTCACATTAGACAACTAAAGAAATAATATATATTATAAGTGACGACATGGACAAATGGATTATTGATGTGCGGTCATGTGACATGGAGTACTATTAATTTTCTAAAGAATACGTAAATAAGTGTGGTCATCTAATATATTCTATCCAAGCTACCTGATTGTGAACTCAGTCATCATCTACCTCCAACATTCTCTTGAGGGTTATACTAGAGTACGTCTCTGAGATTGCAACAATCACATAAATGGATATTTCCAATTTTGAATCACATGATCAATGAATCCAAGTAATTTCAGGATAGATTCTATGTAGACAATCACATGAAATTTCATGAAAAATAATTTTTTTAAAAATTTTCTAACTCGAATAGACTTGGTGACATGAATGACTTGTCCACTAAGGATTATCATGATCAAGATAATTGATCATGAGATTACATGTTCATCTTGACATCACATGAATAAGAATTAAAAAATGTGAAACTAATTATGTTAAAATGTGAACTATACCACTGAATCTACTCTATAATACCTAGTTAGGGTTTTGGAATTTGAAGGAAATTGATATCATATGATCTATGCATATTTAGAAGCCTTAAATCAGGATGATACTTAGAGAAAACCTAGAAAGTTATCTTACATAAATTCATACAAACCTCTCCTGGTCTAATTCACTATTATTGTGATAACTGATTGATATGAAAAACTAGTCACTCGAATCATTTTATGTAATGAACTTCCCATAAATAAATTAATATGAAGTTGAGAGAATCCATAATCCATTTGGTTTTCATGAAGGTGAATAAGGATCTAGAGATACTTTATGGTGATGCGAAGGAGAGGATATCATGTGAGATGTTATTTTTTATCTTCAGAAATATTGAGTTACATGAAGGGTTTTATTTACCATACAATCTATAATACATGAGGGAACTAATCATACGAAGATATCTATAAACTCTATTGCATGAAGGAAGAAGTAGGTTCATAAAAAAATCCACTAGGATTTTGCAAAGAAGCACTAAAATGAGGTGATTCACTATATGGAGAGATTGAGAAGATTTTTCACCTATTCACATGTGAAAAAATGATTGAAATTATTCACATTCATTCATGATCTTATGAATAATAAGACTATCCTAAAATTTTTAGAATGAAACTAATGACCTTGATATTGTAATAATATCATTTGATGAGTTGAAATATTCTTTGAAGAAGAAACTTCATTTTGATGACATGAAATCCTAAAAAACCATGATGGTCTTATTCATCATCAATAACAAGGATAATATTCTGAAGAAGTGGTAGTATTAGTATAAATAATCCCATTTATCTTTTATAGTATGTATATTTTACCAAAAATTTTCTTTCAAATTGTTATGCACTTGGTATCAATATAATTAATAATAATAGAAACATATTTGAAATAAACACAGCTTGATTAGGGCCAGGAGTAGGTTCTCACATCAAGACCAAACTTCTTAAAAATAATTTTTTTAACATGCCTTATTTTTCAGGCATATGAGAAAGGAGGAGTAATTACGGAGTGGATTGGGACTTTAATTGGTCATAGGGTTTTATTCAAAAGGGAGAATTTATAAAAATAAAAGTAATAGGCACTACTAATTCACTCCCAGCACCCACCCACTGTAGTACCCTTATTGAATTGGGCTCTATAAGTGGTATCATGGAAAATCAGGTTCCCCAAATATTCTATTCTTATGAATTATGTTATGATGATTAAGAATTATGTGAATAAAATTGGATTTACTTTTTTTATGGAAATAATTTTCATGGTTGGAAGAATATTATTCTACTATATCTATTATCACAAGGTCTATAAGTAAGTAATTTTCTCAATGTTGGCTATCTACTGATTGTAATAGATTTTTCCATGCCTTTTGAAGACAAAAAAAATAATTTGTTTTATGGGAAATCAAAAAATTCTATACTATCACCATTATCTGAAAATTGTGTACAAAAAGGTGATATGGATATAGATAGCTAAAAAAATTTCAGGTAAACTAGATAATATTTAGGAATTGAAAATCTAAATCAAAGAAGAAAAATTGAAAATATGGTTGGAAATTTTTTAATATATAATAATTCATAAATATGATAATACTAATGGATATTTCACAAGGGTAGCTGATATTTTTAGGCTTATAATAGGATTTGGAAATAAATTGGATGATTCAAATATTTTCAAAAAATTAATGAGACAATTTACTGATATATTTAACCAAAATATTTTATATTTGGAAGAAATCCAATATATATATCTTAATGAAAAAAACAATACTCCTCTAAATTTTGATAAGATAAAAGTACTAGCCATAACTAAAAAATAAAAATAATAAATTACTTTAAAACAATTGAATAAGCTAAAATCAAGGATGAATAACTAATTTAACCCCACCCCCAAGTAATTTATATTAATATGATGAGAATTATGAGAGTCATAAGAAAATCATGGATATTATATGTAAAAATAT
Organism: Viscum album; assembly: GCA_963277665.1. Classification (NCBI taxonomy): domain Eukaryota; kingdom Viridiplantae; phylum Streptophyta; class Magnoliopsida; order Santalales; family Viscaceae; genus Viscum; species Viscum album. The sequence goes on from OY728122.1 coordinate 1,189,487,427, forward strand.
TATTAGGGGAAAATGTACTTATAAATGAAAAATACCACTTAATTTTTATAATTATTGAGGCATTGGATAATTTTATATAGATTATAAAAATAATAATAAAACTATGGAATCAAATGATAAAGAAGAATAAGAATAAAAATCATAATAGAATTCAAAATGAAAATCTTATAAAGGATATATGAAATTTGATGAATGAAGAAAGTTGAAATTTGGAAGGAAAAAAGAGAATCATGCAGAGAAAAAATAGAGAATAGAGTTCATGTACAATTAATTGTTCATATGATGAATGTTCTAGAAAAGAGACTGACTATATGGAACATGTTAATATAAATAATGATAGTTACATTAATGAGGATGTATAAAGAGATAAATATTATATGATTTACATGATGAAAATAAAAATGGATGTTTTCATGGAAATAAACACTTTTCTTAAGAAGGAAGTTAAAGAATTTAACAAGGAATTTTATAGACTGAATAATGTACAACATTATATTCACATAAAAGAATATGAGTACATATAATAAATGAAACATGTCAAGGTAAAATTTTCTGAGAAATAATGAATAAAAAGAGAATAAAATAAGAAGATGACCACTATAGATGAAAAACATAATATGTTTGAGTCAAGGTTCCTCAATGATGAGAATTATTCTATAAAGATGAATATTGATTATTTTAAAGCTATTGAACTATAGGTTGAATTATCTAAGAGTAATCATATTTTTTTAGAAATTATTATGTATATTATACACCCATTTAATGCAAAAATATTAACTATATAGATCATAATAGTGGAAATATTAGGAGTAATTATGGTGAAAAATATGGCTGAGAAAAAACCTTAAAATAAAATTATACTTTAGTTAGGGTTGTATGGAGTGACCACAAGAATCATGTTTCTTAAATACCTATTCAAAAGAATGTATGTATTATTTTAAAACAACAAGTAGATATTTAAAGACAAACTCAATAATTTAATGTATAATCCAACATCAAGGGACACTTCTAGTGTTGTGAAACCAATGTCTAAAAATATTGTGTATGATTCAATAACATGTCTCTCCCCATTAATCAAATAAGGCCATAATTTAGGGGGAGATTCTCAAATAGTGGTAGTATCAGACTTGTGAGAAGAAAAAATAAAATGAAAACTCATATGTGATGTCTAAACAAAATAGGTTTGATAGAGTTAAAGAAACTTATTGAATATGTGACCAACACAGTCATTGTATTGAAGAGTGTCTTACCATTATTCTATATCAAAACTAATAAATTCCATAATATTATAAGATTCAATATTAAATAAATACCAAAAAATCATTTATTGTTGAAGTTACATTAAAATTCCAAAAAGGGGGAGGGCCTAGATTCTTTATTGTGTCTAATATTCACATATGATAAGATATACCAAATTACATAATAATATCTTATAATATGATGGATGTGTCATGAAATTTGGAAAAGGGAACTCATTGAAAATTAATTGAATTGGTGCTAATAAAGTTGAACCATCTAGACTGAACTCACAAGAGGTGTTATGTATTGATGTGATAAAAAAAACTTATTCAGTGTCAGTAAATTATAAAATTTAGGAAATTAGGTAATCTTTAATAATAAATGTGGTCTCATTTAGATAATTTTTTATAAAAGGATTTTTATAAGAGGAGAAAAAACTTATGGAAATTTATTTTGTCTTAGAGATCCCAGAAATTCATGTTATCTCAACTCTATATAAGAAAAATATATGTGAAAAAATATACATGGCCATATTGGTAATCATAATTTTAGTAATATCTATAAGGAATATTTCGTTATGGATTTTCCTCAATTATGTTGAGATAATGACCATGTTTTTACAACCTATTAGAAAAAAATGGTTCATGGAAAACATAAGAGAGTATAGAAACAATCAATAAGGCCTCTAGGATTAATTCACTCACAACTGTGTGGGCCTATGAGACATAAAAATCTAAAAGGATAACATTATTTTATCAATTTTATTAATGATTTCACAAGAATCATATGAATTTTTCTAAAGAAAAATTAATATGAAGTCAAAATGTTCAAGATCTACACGAGAGAAGTTGAAAGAGAGAATGTTATTCACATTAGTAATTTGATATATTGGAATGTGAAGTACTATACAATAAGATCTTTTGAAAATTAAGCTTAAAGGTATTGGATATGGAATCAATATAAACCCATTTTACACTATGAAAAAATGGAGTTACTAAATAAATGAAAAGATTTTTTTATAGAAATGGGGACAAAAATGATTTCTATGTTTTGAAGATCAAAATTGGTTTGGAAGTATGTAGTGTATACTACTGTTCACATTAAAAACTAATTTTTTATATGGAGAAATTAAAATCAGCCTTCATATGATATTTTCTATTAATGGAAACCTATATTAAGATACTTTAGTGTCTTTGGGATCCCTTGAAACATCAAAATCAATGACTCGAATATGGGGAAATTTGATGAGAAAGACGAGGAAGGTGTATATCTTATATATTTTTATAATAGGAAATGATAAAGATGTTGGAATAAGAGACTTCACCATTTATTGATTATTATGATATTAAAATAATCGATAAACAAACCATAAATTATCATTTATATGTAATAGTTTTTTAATAAGATGATGAAAAAATAGGAAGGTTGTTGAATTTTTTTTGAAAAAAAAACCTAAAGTTAAATCCTATATTGAAACTGATGACTAATATTATATTAATGATGAATTGGATATTTCTGAAAATAAAAATAAAATAAATTAATTTTAAATAAACATATGGAAACAGAGAATATAATGGGAGAATAGTACACAACTATATAGACTAGAAGAAAGATTATATTTATGATTTTCACATAGTAAATCCAAATTTAAGAAGATTTTTATTTGATAATCAGACATAAATTATCCCCCAAGTTGATAATTAATCAGTTATATAATCTTTTTAACCTAAATATTGTATTAATTTTATGAATGAAGAGATTATTCTAATTAAAAATAATTCCACATGGGATCTTGTTCCAAGACCCGATGATAAAAATTTCATCGAGACTAAGTTGGTCTTTAGGAAAAATATAAATGAACATGGAAATATTATCAAGAATAAATCATTACTTATGTATAAGGGATACTATTAAGTATAAGTTTCTTATTTTGAAGAGTCCTTTTCTCCAGTAGCAAAGTTTAAATCTATTATAATGTTCATTGCTGTTGTTTCCTACAAGAAATATAAAATTTATCAAATGGATCTAAAATTTTCCTCTTTAAATGGTTAGATCAATGAAGAGTTTTATATTATGAAACCTAATGGTTTTTTCCTTAAAAATGATGAAATAATATTATGTAATACAGATAATGTTCTCTATGGATTAAAAAAGACCCCAAGGGACTAGTAATAAAACTAGGATAAATTGCTAAAGGATTTAAACATTTAAAATGGAAAAGTTAAAGGCAAACTTTTTATAAAATAAATAATGATATGTAAACATATTATAATTATATGTTTGCATGATATAATTTTTTCAAGTGATCATGGGAATTTTTTTCAATATTTTTAATGTCAAAAAAGAATCAATTTTATTTATCCATTAATGTTGAGCTATGATTGTTCATGGGATTATAAATCTTTCAAAAATAAAATATTACTTTATTATCCTAGGAAAATAACTCTTGTAGATTATTGAATATGTTTGATATTGAATAGTCAAAAATAGTCTCTATACACATTCATGTGGTTATAATATTATCCAAGTATACTGATAGAGACATTATTAATCAAACATAATTCATAAGACTAATTGGGATTATATTTTATCTCACATTATCTGGAACACATATTATATTTGTTATGAATCTATGAGTAGGATACTAGAGTAGTCCAAAGGAGTAACATATGATGACTACAAAAAGAGTTCTTAGATATATCAAAAGGACTTTTAGTACTAGGTTGAAATATAAGAAAAAAAACAATTTGAATCCATTGGGGTTTATATATACTAATTGGGTAGGTAGATATGATGATAAAAAGTCCACCTTAGGTGTAATTTCCAACTTAGGATACATCTGAGTGATTTGGCCCTGCAAAAAATAGAACTCAGTCACACTGAGTAATACAAAGGATGAATTAGTTGCTGTGACAAATTCTTTCACTCAAATGATTTGAATAATGAAACAATTTGATTATTTTAGCATGAAAATTGAAAAATATCTTAGAATTCATTATGAAAATCAATGAGTTATATATCTTTTAGAAAATACACGACAACATTCAAGATCCAAGTATATTGATATCTTATTTTACATCATCAAGGAGAAAGTGTAAAATGGGGGACATAAAGTTGTAATTTATTCCAAATGAAGATCAATTATAAAATATCTTCACTAAGGATTTACCTAAGGAAATATTTCAAACACTAAGGATGAATAGAGGTGTTCATCCCTTACTAAGTAATTAAAAATCCCTTATTTTATACCCCTATAAGACATTAGATTTTTTTTGAAAAATTAGTAGAAAATGTGTAATTTTTTATATAAGGGAAGTGATTTGTGAATATAAATTTGTGGTTATTATAAAAATTTTGTGTAATGTGAGGGGGAATTGAGGGGGAAAATCTAAGTCCCTTTTCCAAAAACTTCTTGTCACTGAGAGATCAAATTCTCTCAAAATCATTACCTTATCCAGTTGTGTGGTTTTAGGAAATGTCTATTTTAGGAAGATTTTGGTTTGATAATTCATTATGAGTATTTTTTAATGTGCGGTATTGGTTGAAAATAAATTTAATAGGGTAGATTTAAGAGCCATAAGTTTTTTTGATTATATTGTAATTATTTTACACTAGTAATTATAACACTTAAATGTGAATATTTTTGAACCAAAATTAAATCTCAACGACAAGTGTCAACGGTGATGAAAAACATACATTTTTTTATTAAATAGTGGAGAAGTTTTATTAAGATCATGAGAAATAATATTTTTGATTATGATGACATGATGTAGAAGAATAGTAATTTAAAAAGGCCATTCCATATAAATATTATTACATGAGGAGTTATTTAAAGGGTATGAACTTGCATATATAATTTATGAAGAAGAATTTTATGAGTGGATTGATGTTAAATTTTATACATGAAATCAATATATTATTATTTTTAGAGAGCCTTATATAAAAAAATGGACCGACCACACAAGACAAAAAGGCCAGGTCAATCTACATTATTCTAGGAGAAAGATCAACCACAATGGATATACATCCTCAACATCTCGCATGGAGGCATGGGTGAGTAGATAGATGTGTAGGTGGGTGTGAAAATGGAGGCATGTAAGAGAATATGTGTGAGAATGCAATGAGGTTATAGAGTCACCTCATAAGGGAAATGTGTGGAGGCATGTCAACAATTTGGTTGGTGTTGTTCTAGGAGTGAACCTCATGGTACATGTATCGAGCCAATGAAGTAAGAAGGTGAATTATAAAGGATTATCTAGCTGAATGGATTTTTGATGTGGGAACATGTGACATGGAGTATTGTTTATCTTCTAAAACAAATAAAAACAATTATGGCCATCTGATCCATTTTATCCAAATTACCTATTCATGAACTCGATCATCTTCTACCTCCATCCATCACTTGAGGGTTGTGCCAGAGTATATTGTCGAGCATGAAAAAATCACATAAATGGCTATCTTTAATGGTGAATACTCATTCTTAATAAATACAAGGTGTTGTGTGAGAATGTGAACCCTTATAGACAATCATTGTGGGATCTTATGAAATAGATCTTACATAATAAGTTACTTCCACAGACAGCCTCAATAACATGAAAGGTGTATCCTCTACATTGTCTCACAATCAAGGGAAGAAATCATGTGATTTCATGTTCATCATGGAATTTCATGAAGAATAAGTCGATCATGAGAAACTATTTATGAAATAAAGAGGAATACACCTCTGAAGAAACTCCAAAATATACAATTAGGGTTTCAACATTCAATGGAAAATGAGATCTAGAGAAATTTGGGAATTTAAAATCCTTGAATCAAAATTAAACATAGTTAAAACATATTGGGTTATCATCTATAAATATCACTGTACCTTGTTTGAGACGATTCCATGTTATTTTGATAATTTATAAAAAGATAAGTTGTTTAAGAGAATAATTTTAAGTGAATTAGTTCACAAAAAATGGATATAATCTACAATCCATAAGGTTTTCATGAAGGTGTAGAAGAATCTAGTGAGTCTTCTTTCTTATATGGAGGAGACAATATCACATGATACACCATTTCTTATCCACTCAAATAGTGTATTTTTTGAATTTTTTTATATACCATGTGTTATGGATCATGTGAAAAAACTAATTTGTGTAGAGTGACCTATATTCTATATTATGGTAAGATATATGTAAGTTCACAGCAACAATCAACCGGGATTTCACAAATAATCACAAGAATTAGGTGATTCACTTACACAAAGGATTTCATGAGATCTCACACTTGTTCAATTATTCCAAAGGAAGGAAATTATTCACATGAATTCATGATCTCATGTATGAGAAGACTATCATAAAATATTGATAAGGAAACCAATGATCTTCATATTGAAATAATATCATTTGAGTAGTTGAAATATTATTTGAAGAATATATTTAATGTTGACATTGTGACATCCTGAAACATAATAATGACTTATTCATCATCTAAATAAAGGAGAATATTTTAAAGAACTAGATATTTTATTATAAATAATTCCATTCACCTTTTTTAGGAAGTGAATTTTACATATATAAAACTTTTTTTGATTTTTTGTTGCAATTGTGATCACTACAATTAAAAGTTGTAATAAAATATATGAAATAACCATGACATGACCATGGTAAGTAGTAGGTTAGCACATCATGACTAAACCTTGTAAAAATATCTTGTGTTTTTCTTGTCTTTCTTTTCTTACATACTAGAAAGTTAGAGTTATTAAAGAGTGGATTGAGACTTTAATCATTCAAGGAGGTTTTATTCAAATAGAAGAATATGTAAAAATAAAATTTATAGGTACTACTGATTCACCCCCTCAATAGTACCCTTAATGACCTAGGCTCTATTTTATCAACATAAAAGACAGTAATTATAGCAAATCTGTATATCTCTTTTTTATAGAGATTTTTGTATACCTTTTTCTCCTTTAAATACCTATCCATTAAATTGTTATTGATTTTAAAATTCTCGGAACTTAGTTATTGACTTATTTCATATATAATTTTTTTAGTATTCAATCTCTTACCTCAACATTACCATGTATAGAACCTTCATATTTATTGAAAAACAATTACTCATATATATATACAAGAAAAAATGCATATTTAACATATATTTGGTAAATTGTATAATATATTTTAGTAGTAAATAACTGGATAATTATTGTAGACTCATATAATGCAATTGGATAAAATTTATTCACAAAATTAACTATCTTAACATGAGAATAAATTTTATATACCAATATATATTTAATTATCACAATATCTTATTTTTACTAAACATATATATAAATATTAATTTGGTTTTAATGAATTCTTCCATTTTTTCATTGAAATATCCCTTGTGAAGGTATAATAAATTATTTTAGGCCTCTATTCCTAGAACCCAATCATTAATTATGTGAAAGTTAACGGTGAACTAAATTTGAAACATTTGATATAAAATAATTTTTTTTGGATTCCAAAATGCTTCTTCACTCTCATAAAATTTACTATTTATACTATTTTTATTTTAACATTAATAACTACCATTAGTTGAACCAATATGTATTCAAACATTCTCATCCTCAAATTTCCCTCCAAAATTATTTTCATAAATTTTCATGAATTCATGCACTAATTTTTATTCATCTACAATATTTTCCTCACTCACCATGGAATTATTTTCAATCATTTTGACATCAAAAAAATAAAAAAACAATATCCTATTGAATCAATTATAACCACTTAAACTAGAGAGATTTCCAATTAAAATATATTCATTATCTTTATCATCAAATTTCCAAATATTTCCATTTTTGTTGTTATAAACCATAAACTACCAAAAACTCTATTATATTTAATTAATGGTTTTTTATTATAACATATATTATGATCATTTTTTAATAGTTTTGATACAAAAAAATAATAATCAGAATAGTTGTTATTGTAATTACTTACTAGAAAAATTTTAAAATCTGGTGTTTGACTAGCATTTCTCTTCCCTTTTCAAAAAATATATTATTCTTCCTCTAAAATAATAAAATTTTTTGTTAGTATATTGAATTTCATATTAATATTTTATTACATTATTAAAAAGATAATTCTTAAATTTATTTAAATTTAAATATACTCTATTATTGATAATTAATTTCTTAATGAAAAAACTTAACATATTCTCAACATCACTTACAAAAATGTTGTACTTCTAATAGGAGTCTAATTTATTATTTATAAAAATTTAAATTATCATTATTATTAAAATGTCAAAAAATATGATTAAATACAAGTTTAATTTATTGGATTTATACTCAACGTTTTCACACAAATTTAATGGTATAAATTCTAGTGGCCTCTTTAAATAAAATTTCAATCTCTTGTGGATTACTTTCACTATATGTCCCTTTTTTATTGCTAAAAAAATAATATTAATTTATCTTTTAGTCTTAAAAATATATCTCACAACTTCTTTCCTTGTGATCTTACTCACAATACTTTTTCTATGGTGTCTAATTATTTTATACCAGTTTCTTTGTTTTTTTCCCAGTAAAACTGCATGAATTTTTTTGATTTAAATTTAAAATAAATTTCAACTTTTTATCCCCTTTAATGAGATTATTTTTAATCCTATAAAATATTTGTGACACAACTATTATACCTAATAATTAATTCATTTCCAATATTACATATTTTGATAATAATCAATAAAATTTTATTCATTCCTTTAAAAAATAAAACATTTTATATTTTACCTATTGAATCACAATTATATTTAAAATTATTGTAATTATAATTATATATGATGAACAATAAATATCAATAATCCAGGGATTATTTTTTTTGATTCTATCATGGTAATTTCCATAAGATATAATTTTCAACAATTATTATTTTTGTCTTATACTTAAGCCTATTAATTCATGAAATTGTAATAGAATAATTGTTAAAAAATATATTCAACAGTAAAATTATTTTGATCACATATCACTTATACATCACCTAGAAACTCAAAACTCGGTTCAATTCTCCAATTTCAATAATTTTCTCATACAAAAAATTTCATAATTCCTTTTATAATATTATTTTTAATTCCTTATAATTCTTTGAAATTATCATCAATTGAAATGAAATATTTTTATTTAATATTTAAGTGTTATTTTAAAGTACTCCAAAACACCAGAAATTTCTCTTAAATATATTACTTATTCAATTATGAATATTTTTACAATAACTCTGATTTGTTGTTTGGGAGCATAATAAGTCACTTACGACACAATTTTGGAATAAATATAATTTTCTACGTCTTCCATTAAATTTACTAGATATTGATGTTGATTTAATTTCATTTTTCTAATCCCATGTTTTCATAGAAAATGATTTTAAACACATATTTTAATTAGAAAAATATTGTTCATCCAAAAAATTCTCGAGTGGGATGAATTGATCTTTTAGAAATTAAAACATGTTAAATACAAATTTTCAATAACTTTCAAATTACCTTTTAAATAAAAATTTATGTTGAAATATAATAGAATATAAAGATTTATTTTTTCCAAAATTTTATTTAAATAATTATTCAACAATAAGTTATATTATTTTTGAAAAATATAATTCTTTTGAAACAAATTTACTCACACAAAAATTTCAAACCACACTATAATAAATAAGAAACTAGTATAAAATACTATTTATAAATTAAATATGTTTTATAAAATATATTTTATTAAATATAGTATGGTAAAAAACAAAAATTAAGATACAATATTTGATATTAGAAAAACCCAAAATAGAGAATATAATTAGTAATGTTTTAAAGCTATAGTGAGATTAAAAAAGGGTCTCAAATTTAAGGAAAATCTTAATCTCATTCAGTTAAATGAAATGATAGTCAAGAAAAATCTTATCAACAAAGAGTATTATTTCATCTAAGGTGTGAACCCATGGCTTGGATTTTTTTAATAGTAAAAAACAAACAACACTACATGATTTATTAACTAAATAGACTCTTCCAATGTTTTTGGGAAATAAATATGAAATTGATAATGGTTAAAAGGATTAGATAATCCTATACTATAACATATTTAAATTCTTATAAATAACAATGTAAATTAAGGAAATCTATTAAAAATATATGAGAATAAAAAATGAATAGAAATCATTTTTCTTTTATTATCTTCACAATATAGATGATTGAAATATTGGTTTTCATATTCCACAACACTTGAGAACCTCATAAGATAGTATGTAACCTATTTCCATGATACTTCTCACAAGAGTGTATAAAAATGTCTTGAATTAATATTTCATCATAAAAAATACCATAGGAGTTAATTTATTTCTAGTAAAAATTAATAAGATTTGAAATTTTTATAATATAATTTTTTTATCCTTTTTAGATAACCACTTACTCAAATATTTTTTGGGTTTATTTTTCTTAAATTATTCATTGAAAACAGTTCATTTAAATCAACTATGTTGGTAGAGAGAACATTAAATGACTGATAACTTATCTCTTCAAGCATAAAAATTAATGATATTTAGGATGGTGTTAATTACCATTGGTTTTAAAAAAAATTAACATCCATATAGAAGTTATCTCCTTCCATTAAATATACCTTATTCACTTAGATAGAGTCCAATCCATGAACATTTCCTTACCATTTCAATGTTATGAAATGAGAATGTTCTAGTATACTTATTATATATTGCATGGTTACTTACCATGTATTTCACAATTGAATTATTTTCATCATGTTCAATTATATATTACAAAATTTATTCATTGTTAACTAAAATGTGTTACATGATCATCTCTATTAAACTACATATTCTACATTATTAGAATTCACAGTAAACACTATTATGTTTCTTAATATACTAAAATAATATACAAGGTTGAATTTATTTTTTTGTTCAATTGAATTTGAATGTATTAAAAAACTCCATGGTTGTTTAATATGGTTGAACAAGACATGAAAAATTTAAGATTTTAATATGTATATTAAAATATCCAATACATATATTATAGGGAACATTCCAAATCAAGTAAACACATTATAAATATAATAAACATGAATTTTCATCATTAAAATAATAAATTGGAATCTATGATCAACAATCTATCCCTTATTTTTAATCACAAATAGTGAGATTTAAATATAAATGTTCATATAATATATCATGAAATTTTAACATTATAATATCACAAAAGTTACCATGAATACATTTCATAATATTTTCATCCCCGTTGTGGGAAATAAAAATATATTCAAGGTAAAGACCCATAAAGGAGAGATAATAAATGTATCATCTATAGAACATTACAATTATTATTGTATATATAATATATTAGTTGATAGTTCATATAGTTATATAGTACAATATTTCAAATATTAATGTGATTTTTTTAATTTATAATATATAAATAATAACAATAAAAGAATAACTAGAAAAATAAATGATAATGAAACTCTAATTTCATTAAAGAAAAAATATTTTAAAGTTATACTAATTAGTAAAAAATTAGTATTACAATGTAAATCAAAAATTAAAAAATTCCCTTATTCAATTTATAAATCAACTCCTTAGAGATGAACTGAAGTCCTTAATCATAGAATTTATTTTTCTTATTGATAGTGTGGAATATGAACTTATGGGAGGCTTAATGGTAACAATGTGAGTACAGTAGTAGTAGAAATATTTTAAAAAGTGTTATGAATGTTATCCCCTAATCTCTATAATGTATAGGGTCTAATATTATAGTAAACTGAGGTCCACTGCCTCTCAAATCCTTAATATCATCCACTATTCAAGATATATATATATATATATTCATTATGGATAGTCTCACATATAAAAAGGATTCATGCCTAAAAATTATCATTCATAGTAATGAATTTCTCCAAATTTTCAGTGACGTTATTCATTCTAAAAAAATTAAATTTAAAATCTTTATTTACCTTGGGAATATTATGTTTATGATTCAACACCTCAAACTTATTTTTCAAATCTACATTGAATAAGAAATTCCATTATATAATATTTAATTTCATATTTATAATATCAATCATATTATACTGAGTAATATTCCATGTATCTATATATATAAGAAACATATAATACATTTATTTCATTCAAGTAATATGTTTATTCATCTCATCTAGAAAGGAAGTTATCATACTTAGGAAGAATTCATCACTAATGATATATAAATTATTATTTAATATTTTATCTTTGTCAATAGGTAATATATTTAATGAATCAAATGAAATTTTAGTGTCCCTTAGTGGTTTCCAATTATATCTGGCCTCATTAATCACAACAACGTTGCTTTTTTTAAAATCAAATATAGGTGGAGGAAATATATTTTTGGTAAACTCTATGTTAAATGCTTCTTTTATCATTTTATTATTCTAAACATAATTAAGAAAAATATATTCTTGGTAAATCATAGTTAAAGTCACTAGTGCTAGTATAGAAACTAGTCTATCATGTAATCAAGCAATTAGATTTTCTAATTTTATTTCAAACTTACCCAATCGTTCACTAACCATGTTACATTTTCCAAATAATAATAGACACATATCTATAGAAATAGAATAAATAACCAGTTTTTTCCCCTCATTTCATTATTCATTATATAAAAATTAATATTATAGAATATGAGTATTTAAAAAATAAATTATACACTTCTTGATTTATTACACAACTAAATTTGGCGTAGGTGGTGTAATAATTATGTAAGGAAAAATTATTCCATGAGAAATTGGATATTCTTGAACTAATATTTCCTAGATTGAAATTTATATACCTTGAAAAAAATCATTCATATTAAATTTATCATAATTTTTTTTGAATATAATATTTAAATTAATAAATTAATTTATATTTAAAAAAAATGTAATTGTTATATCCCCTTAATTATTCTCTTTAAGAAAATTGTAAACAATCAATCCAAGATACATAGTTCTGTTATCGTCAATGGATCATGTTCAGTTACTTCATAAATCATAGCTAAAGGTATAATTTTAAGGGTTTCCATCCCCAAAGGATCATCTTCAACAATAGTTACATCCTTCTCAACAGGTATGTCCAATTCCACTTCATTATCCTACACAAACATATATATAGGTGAGTCTTCCATATCAACCAGATTTTTTCTTTATAATCACGCATAAGAGTGACGTGAGGAGTCTCAATGAGATTCTATTCATAATATTTTCAATTATAGGTCACTATTAATGAGATTAAATAATTTTTCCCTCATCGATTATATCTTCCTATATTTCTATTTGTTTTTTATCTTTTGTGTCCTAATACACTCCCATATCAACTTCAATTGGATTATCAGATATTGTTAGTTTAGCGAACAACTAAAATTATTTATTCTTGTTGAGTGAGTCTTAAAAAATAAGTATCAATGGTACATATATCTTTTACTTATTCAATATATTTAGTTATTCCATTATCAATAATATTTTCCATTAGCTCAACTCTTTGGTTTTCACCTCAGTATCTTTATTATTCACCTCAATAGAACCCCAAATTTCCTTTATCGAGACAAGAACAATTATAGAAACTTCTCCATAAAAATAAATTCATCTATATTGATGAATGGTTAAATTAATTATGTAACTATATTTGGATGTGAAATATGTAAATATGAAAAATATTACTTCACTTCATCACTTATGTATTTTTTCATCAATAAGTTCCAACTAACCATCCTCTTGTTGAAAATCCCTATCCTCAAGGAAACACAAAGGAATTCATTATAAACTTTTTCTAATCTTATAACTAATAAATTTTATTATAAATATATAGAAATAAATATTAGGTAAAAATGGTTAATACTTTGGATATAGTATTGGATACTTTATCTACATGTCAAATTAAAAATGTATACAATTTAATGTTGTGTCCATTCATTATCCAATACAGAAAATTGATATTTTGGTGCCCTATAGTAGAGAAATCATACATCGTTGGATAAAATATATTTTGAATTTGTTTAAATAGAATAAAATTTTATTCCCATAACTTTATATTATTAAGTCTCCTACCTTCACCCTTACCAATAAAAAATATTAACGAATCTTTAACCTTAAAATGATCACTATTTATAGGGAATGAGTTGGGGAATTTCTTAGTCTTTCCCTTGTAAGGGATGTTTAATACACTATCCCAATACATTATACATGGAGAAACCTCACCCCTATACAAATATGATTTAATAAATTATTTATTCTTCTTATAAATAAAATGACTATTTAAATATAATTTATTTACTATACTCATAGAGAATATCATCCAAGAAAAAATCTTATCCCACCTTGTTCATTGAGAGTGTAAAATGCCACTCACCTACTCGATTTTAGCCGCTTCATTTTAGTCACATTCCCATAAGTTTATATATGTTCTTGTAGATATAGATTTAGCATACATGAAGATGTGTAAATTCTACCAATGCAATTCTTAGGGGGTCCTTCCTCTCCCATGGAGATAGAGTGTGATTTCTTTTTTCCAAATAACAAATTAAATAATTTCATAGAGATTTACCAACTAGTAGAATAATATTTTACTAGAAGGGGACCAACTTAGGGATTAGGTTTATTCTAATGGTAAAACTTTATAGGATTATATTTTTAAAATATAGGTTATTTCCTAATATTATATGTTAAAATAATTTTTATTACTTGTGCATAAAAAGATATCACACATGAAATAAAAATGATTCAAATTATAAAAATAAAAAAATGAAGTAAACTAAATTAAATTGAATAAATTATAATAGGTAAAATTATTAAATTATATATATAACATGTAATTTTTTTTAATTTTATATTAAATAATTAATCAATAAATCATTTTCCATAAGATCCAATAGTGATATAATAATATGACACAATATACTAAAAATAAATAGAATGATATTATCAAACATTTAATATATAAAAATAGAAAATAAAACACAAAAACACTCTAAAATAATTTATCAACCTAATTTTATTTCTAATATAAATAATTCTCTCAATATTATATGGGTTTTAAAAAAATTTAGAAAAATGAATTTGAGTAAAAATTAATTGTAGAGTAATATCTCTTTGGGATAGTGATATATTGGGAAGTGATTTATTATATCAATATGAAAAGTCTGGGAATGTGATATGATATTCTTGGAAATATTTAAGGAACACAAGATATCACATTTAATTAGGCCACATCTAAATTGAAATTAATTTTCACGACCTAACCCACTGGGGCCCGCCTGTCCAGTGAAAGGATTTGTGTGACGACCCCAAGCCTACCTCTAATAGGCTAAGGGTGAGCCACAACCCCAAAGAAGGAATATAATAGAATTGGAGGCCATTTCCTATTATACCTATATGCACACTGTTTGCACATAAATTTATTCCCTAGGATAGATTGTGGAAGGCCATAATTATTTGGGATTAAATCCAAGATCAATGGGACCAAATATCATCAAAATGAGCTACCTCACGAAGCTCCCACATGGATCCCCTCATCACAACAAAGGTTCTAAACACTAATGGAACTACTGAGAGTCTAACACCCTCTATGACCATGCTAAGGTAGTTTATGGATGGATATGTGAGTCCTAAGGAGTCACTACCTTTCATCAAGCCCTACTTTACTTCTTAGCACACCTTCAAGCATCATGGGACCCAATTTCCTCTAAATATACAGCTCAACTTAGCTCAAAGGGATGACTTCACCAACTATTAATCATTAAAGATACCATTTCACTAAGACCCTAATCACTGCAAACTAGTGGGAAAATGGATCATCCAAGGTACTTGAGAATTTTTATCCACCCTTTCACTTGTCCCTATATACCCCTACCTAAGGTAAGGATGAATTTTGTTAAGGAACATGCCTTTCATGGAGGAAGGATACCCTTTGGGTTACTCTAGGACTTACAATGCATTAAAAATTCATCAAGAACTCTTTTAATAAGCTAGGAATCCATGATGAGGTAAGGTCCCCATGTATTAGGAATACCATTCTTTCCTGAAGCTTTGATTATCCTCAAATCATCAGAGCTTCGCAGAGCCTCTCTCAGCGAGGCTCCCTGATTCGAAAGACACTCTTTCATACGGCCCTCTAGGCATGTACGTAGGGATTTCTTGGACCCTCATGTGGTGTAACATTTTTCATTATCTGTACTCTTTCTATTCAACATATGCATGCTAATGGATTTAAATTTTCAGTATAGCCACACTAACATGGACCCCGTTATTGACCAGTCCACCACACTCCCACCTTCTGGAATTGCTGGTTACTTCACACTCCCAAGGGTTGGTGAGTTCCAGTTATGTATATCCAAGGGGTGAGGAGTGATTCCTCCATGTCTGAGCTGCATGAGGTAAAAAATCCCAACACCATCATCTTCATCACATGACATTAAAATGTAGTCTAACCCCATGCAATACACATGGGGTGTCAGCCCTCCAGAATTTTCCATTCCTTCTCATCTCTATGGGAGTGAGAAATTCCTCACATGGAATTATATCCTCATCACATGGAATGATATCCACTTTGGGTAGCTACTATGTGTAATCCCCACACCATCTCTCGATGATGCATCTATCGCGATGCAACCATCTAGTCTGCTAATTCCTCTTATTTCTCACACCAACCATGAGTCACATGGTATTAAAGGTTAGTAGTGACTGTGATACCCTTATATATCTAGGAATATATCCTAGAGTAATCCCCATTCCCCCTTTCTAAACTACAAGGTTTTTGATCCCTATCTCTTAAACAAGGTATGCAGGAAGCCTCCCCAAGGTTCAATACCAACCTATGGTAAAATCAGGTGGTTCTTCCTAGGGATGTACCCTCATGATGTGACATATTCACTTTATCAAAAAATACCCCCATATCCATATTCATGATGTGTTCTAATCCATCCACCATCACACACTTTATCCATTATCTATCTTGATTTTACATAGGTCCACCACATCCTAGTGAGATATTGTCAACTACATTCTCAATTTCTATATGGGATGCCTTCATAGGTGACCCAAACCCAATCTCCATCCACTTGGGCCAATTCCATGAGTAATCCCAAACATGTAAAATGGGTTATCTCAATGAGTAATCCACAATGATTTATTTGAACTACACGGAATTTGATCCCTATCTTTTAAACAAGGTATGTAGGAAGCCTCCCTGAGTTTCAAGCCCTTAATCCATTTCAATCATAGTCTTTCTCTATTGTCTCCATCTCTTAGGAGGTTCATTCCCCAGCCTAGAGGTTAGACTTCCTTTGGGTCCCTATCCATATGCTCTATTCTCATGATCCACCTTCTTAAGTGTCTCATCGCCCCATTCCCAACTATGTGGACTTTGATCCTTATCTTCTAAATAGTATACGTAGGAAGACTCTATGAGGTTCAAGACCAATATATCTCACACTCCATCCATTCCTCCCACTACACTACAACACTTCATTAATCACCTCACAAGTTTCCTAGTGAGATCATGTCATCCATCTGGGCCATCTTAGTGCGTAAGCCCCATTCACCTCATCGCTGCTCTTAGTGTCACCCAAGTAGTCTCAGTGATTAAGAAACATATCACCCTATAGAACTATGTGGATTTTAATCTCTATATTATGGTATGTTGGAATCCTCTATGAGTTTCAATCTCATATAATGATATACCTTAGCGTCTCCACATTAAGTTTAACCTATCTAATATTCCCTTAGGAGTGTCCATACCAGTCTTCACGGTGTGAAACCTTCTATTTATGAGATGAAATATCCTAGTTCCACTCTCATTTCTTATTGATCCATCCATCCGGTAAAACTTATAGGTGTTCCCTTCTTGAGATGTACCTCTATGATTTTCTTCCATTAAGCATTTTGATTAGCCTACACTCTATCTCTGAAAGATGTTAAACATGCAGCCTACCTCGTGTTAAACATTGGATGCATGAGGAAAAACATATAAGTCATTACTCTATCATAAAATACCCCACTATCAATGTCGGATGATTTGGGATACTCACCCTTGAGAATCCCTCTTATGAGGAAGAATATAGGTGTTCCAGTGTTTGAGTGTCCATACATGCCACTGATGATCAATGTGACTACTCCCCTAACTAAAGGTTTCTTCCCTGCCAATACCCCTTGGAATGTCTAAAAAAAGTATCATAATTAACTAGTGTCCATAATGAGGTGGAACCTAAAATGAGTTTCATTAACTATGAATCAAATTAATGAGGGAGACCAATACAGGGTGACAAATTTCAAGGATAAATCCATGAAAGGAGTAATTGAAATCCCATAATACAATTTAGATCAAGGATAAGACATTCCCGTGAAAGGGATGAATGTAACTTGCCTTTGGAAAGGGGGGATGTGGGGTACAATGCAATCCATCCACCAGCGCAACAGTGGAGATGCAAGTGGCGAACACACCCTGGCAGAATGTATCGAAAACAGAAATGGTGAACACAACATGAAACTATTGTCCTCAATGTGGGGACTATTAGTGTTTAAGTCATCATTTAAATAGATTGGTGTGTCAACGGATCTAGATATCTAGAAACAACACCCACTAAAAAAATAGTGGGCCTGACATGGAACTCACCAATAGTTTGGGAATTTGAACATTGGGCATCCCCATCTACTTCATTATCCGTGTGGATCTTTATCTCTTACCAAGGAAGATTAGATGATGTTGGGGAACTATGGATTACTTTCCTTGAATCTGTAATGACAATATAAATCTTCCATCATTGTATGACCCAAGATGCATGATACCGCTCATCTAGTGCTCACTGATGCATGGGTAGGATAGATGTTGATTTGGTGATCCCATGTGGACACACCTCCACCATGATGTCCAAGACTTCATCAGATTCCAAGTGCCCACACCCCATGTCACCCTCTAACGTCATCCATAGGAGGGTGATGGATATCCTCATACAAAGATATGAGGAGGGAACCATTCCCACAAGGAACATGGTTATCCATAACTTGGAGGTTTATGTGCCATACCATCACCGTCACCCCCATGGGAAGCATAGGGATCTATTTCTCCCCACTCTTATAATGAACTGCTTCAAGAGTCCATCCCTAGAGAAATTCTTTGGATCAATCCCCATTAAAAAGAGGTAGGGTATTCCCAAGTAATCCTGGCGACAACCACTGACCAGAATCCACCAATTAGGTTTCCCACTAGGCCATGTCAATGCTTCCAGTAACCGGTTATTTTAGCAAAGGAACAAGAGGATCATTCCACCACTCTGCTGGCCTCAGTCCGACTCACCCAACACCAATGTCGGTCCCAAGATTAGGAATATTCCTATCAAGTGGAATAGTCTTCAATTGATCTTTTGTACCTTGATACCCTTGACACACATTGAAAATCCATTGATACAACAGAGAAAAGAATCCTCAACACTCGGTTGGGATCAAGCCCTCAACCACCTCATAGGCGAGTTGGGTTTAATCTCTGTACATTTGGAATCCCCAATATCCATTACAAGCCAATCCATGATGATGAGACTCACCACAAAGGCCCTCCCTATGTAGTCACCAGCTAGAGTAGAGGTCCTCCTTGCTCTCTCAACAAACATTTTATTCATCACCATGTTTCCATCATCAATTGAGGTAGAGGTACTCTCCACCTCATCGACATTCATAATAGAGGTCATTCTTATGATTATGGTTCCAAATATGGAGGTCCTCTGTATTCCTATATCCAGTGATGTAAAAGACATACTTATGTTGTCTCCATATTTAGAGGAGGTCCTCCCCGCTCCACTAAAAATCAACGTGAAGGTCCTCCCCATGTGTCCAATTACTCCAGCAGATGTCCTCCCACTACATCAATATCCATCCACGTGAAGGTTCTCATCACGCTACACAAAGTCAAAGTAGAGGTCCTCCTCACTCTAGCGACACCTTATACTAAGGACCTACCGGTATACAATTTAACATATGTCCCTAGCCCCCTCAAACCTTAGTTATATAACGTGGAGGTCCTATTATAACAATCAACCTGTAGTGTGAAGGTCCTCCTTCTTCCATAAAAGTTACCTACCCTGAAAAACCATCCCAAAGAAAAAGGGAGAACAATCACCACCAAAGGAATAACTAAGGCAAGTGCCATGTTGTTGGGAATTCCGTTCACTTTTCTAATACTAAAGATGAATGGGACCCAATTACGGAGCCTCCCCCTAGACTTCTGCATTAAAATATGAGGTAGGAGCTGGTGGGTGAGTCTTTTAATCATTTAAGATGAGATCCATGAGATCCCAAAATCACTTTATAGATATATATAGGTGGAGAAAGATTTGGCTCCCTTCCAAGGGCTCATGGTGGAGATGTCTCTATCATCACCAGTTTAATTCTCTACCTCTACACGAGATCAAAAAGAGTATATTTAGGATAAGGTAGAACTTGAGTACCTAGTGGACCCTCAGATGGATAACTTCTACCATTTCATAGGAAGAATTTTTTAGTAGTCTATCTTACATGGATTTGATGATGCATTTGGAACCACCTCCGAGAGATAATTCAGTGTTTAGTGTTCTATCAGAACCTGCAATAGTCTCTTCTTCGGTTGTTCCACTACCACAGTGGCCCACATCTATTTCGTTTCTTTCATCTCAACCAGAACCAATTAGAGACTGGGGTATCCCGGAGTCGGGTCCTGCTTCCGAGCAAGGAAGCTTATCGTACAACCTCGACACTGACCAGTTGTCAAAAATGGTTTTCCCAAACGCAGTTCCTGAATTCAATATTCTAGAGTCCCTTATTGAGGTAGAGGTCTTTTTCATTCATTGGAACATCTAGGTGATGCATTTTATACTATTCAACCATTGTTTGGTCATCTTAAATAGTCCAGAACACTTTAACATCATCACTCGGTAATGTTGCATGGTATAGTTAGCAACACTTTTAGTGCAACTATGTCCTGTGTCACCCAGTTAAGATTGGATCCTTCAATAATGATGTAGTAATAAATTCATAGTGCTTTGAAGAATCATTGAAGAGGCATCCCCACATGTTTAGGTTAAGGTTTGGCAGTAGTATGTTGTTCACTACTTTAGTCCCATCAATCAGTATCCATATTTACTTGGCAACATCAAGGACATTCTAGGTGTTGTCACGATAGATATGAACAAGGTAACTCTACCTAGGTATGGAGAGATCAGTGTAAAGGAATATGAAATGGTTCAACCCAATAGGGTAGGACAACATCTCAAGGAACTAGTAGGTCTTATCACTCACCATCAGAGGATAAATATCAGCCTATCAGAACTCTATGTATCATTTCCCATTGGTCGAAATATCGAAAAGGGTAAGTCATCAATCAATCTCTTGGACTTACCTGGTGTCTTGTAGAAGTGATAAGATGATATCACAATAATATATATATATATAAATGGATTATTGATAATCACCAGATCATTAATAAGATTCCTTACAAGCAATATCAAAATTAAGGTGATCCATGATAGGATCATGATCCTCCTCCACCGGCTCAACAGGGGTAATCACAGAATCTACTTGGCCAGTACCCCCCACTTGAGCTCGATGATCCTACAAAACTAAACAGAGTAGAATATGGAGCCTATGGGAAGAGATAATTCTATAAATCATTTAATATACTCAAGAAGCATGAGAATCCCACTCAGGATCTTGATCAATCCGCCCCATAGGCCGATCGTCCAGTCTCTATACAGATCATTCCATGAGCTGGCATAAATTCTTATCATATGGATGAGCCCATCAATGCCCTGGTGGTCAAGAATCCTTATCAAGATATGAACCCCCACTAGGATGACCAGATAACTGCTCTCACTTATTGGATTGAAGCCTTGTAAATGCGACAGGTGGTGATCCTACCTGAAGGAAAGTTGTATCCAGTATGGATGGATGATATGAGATAACACCCCTAGATTTTGGGAATCCAACATTCACCCCTTTCAATAGGATGGGTAACCCACTGCATCTTCTTGAAACTTCATACCAGGGTGAAGACCTATGTTGGGAACCCTATAAAAACAATAAGTGGACAAGATCTGATGTTTCATTCAGATGTTGGAAGGGTTTTTGTTTTCTATTACAACCAGTTACCCATCGGGTCTATCATGAGTTGGGAATATCTTCATAGATAGTTTCTCTACTATTTTTGTTATACATCACACAAGATGAGAATTATCACCCTATTAAAGTGCATGAAATGGACAGATGAACAAATCACGGACATTATTTCCATGTGAAAAGTCCTTACGTAATCACTCAATATGGTTCTAACTCAAGATAAGTTATTCGAAATGTGTGTATGGAATATAAAAGATAAATTGGTCTCCACCTTCAACACTCATAACATCACAGGTGGATTCCATGATTTTTTTCTAACAAGTCTCAACACCTAGAGGAAGCCTTGTAGTAGGACAGAATTCAAGACAATTTTTTCCTCCAACCCCTGCAAGAAGAGCCACCAAGAC
The DNA here is from genome assembly GCA_963277665.1 of Viscum album. Taxonomy (NCBI): domain Eukaryota; kingdom Viridiplantae; phylum Streptophyta; class Magnoliopsida; order Santalales; family Viscaceae; genus Viscum; species Viscum album. The sequence goes on from OY728122.1 coordinate 1,189,510,167, forward strand.
AGATATTTCCACCATAGTGTAGGTAGGGGTACCGGATTTGCTAGAGTTATTTCCAATAGAACCTATCCAGGAACCTCCCCATCAAGGCTAGCAACCTTAGTAAGCTTTTTCTCATCACCCTTAGAATCAGAAGGCACCTCCTTTGTATGCTCCAACCCAAAAGAGAGAGATTATGATTCCAGATCCTCATTTTCCACCACTTCCTCTCAAGAATACTACACACCTAGTCCCCCCTTTAGATAGGATAAACCTATCATTTTCCTTCCCAGAGCTCAAGGTTTCTAGTTATTTCCACAACGCACCGGATCAAGGAGCCCTGAAGATCCCCAAATATAGAAATCTTTATGAGGATGAATTCACTGATCTCCATGAATACTATCCTTATCATAGATTTCTTGGATATAACACCAAGCAGTACTATGTGTTCAAGTACTGAATTCAGGATCATATAGATAAAGGTGTGATCAAGTTGGGTGAACTCCCGTCATAGGGTGCACATATCTCTACTGATATAGGTAGTAAAAGTTAAAGTTTTAGTGAATATAAGCAAGTCTCATAGTTGTACATGCCACTAAGACGAAATAACAGGCGTTTCGTAGAGCTCAGCAGGAACAATCCTTCTTATACCACCCCGATATTTTTATGACATATATATTTTTTATTTTCTTTTATTTATTTGTTTAGGTTTTTTTAAAATTTTATTGATATCTTGTGTTATATGAAACACCGACATAATATTTCACTATAATCAATATAGTCTTAACTAGTGATATATGAAACACTATGTTTATCTTGTGTTATACATAATTTAATGTTCTTTTGATAAAATTCAATTTACGCACGAACGAGTATAAGAAAACCACCGAATATTATTATGTTACCTTATAAACTAGCCATTATATTTGTGAGTACAAAAGGTATTAAAAAATTATAAAAATATTCTTTACACATGTATATATAATTAATTATTTGGTTTTAAATGAAGGATAAATGAAAATAAAACCCTTTTTAAATAAAAGGAAATATTCTTCTGAAAAACTATTTAAATGCAAATAAGTAAGTTTATTTAATAATAAAATCAATTTTGATGAATTTTATTAATAAAATATGTATGTAATTTATTTAATTCAATGTTTTAAATTCATATTATATGTTTTTTAGACATGATATAAGAACAAATTCAATTTTTAGATAAAAGGAGTATTTTTCAAAAAAAGACATTTTTACAGCCTTTCGATGTAGAACCCAATTTAAATCTAATTTTAAAACTTCTATAAGTTATATTTAGGAAAAATATTTATTATTTATATTAGGGACATCAAAATTTAGTTTTTATAAATTTTTGGTATTTTTCAGATAATTTTCAAATTTAAAGGAATTGTGAAAAATACTACATTTCAATTCAGAATTTCTTTTTCAACTAATTTATTTAAATTGATAGATTATCCTATTTATTGGTTTTAAAGTATAATTGTATTAATTTTGTTATCATATAATCCAATGTTGTTCATTTGAGGTATTTTCATATTGAAATTGGATATAAACCCATGTCAATCTTTTGATGGGTTTTACCCTTTGAAACCCCCATTTCTCATTTTATCAATGGGATTAATTTTAAAATAATTAATGAAATTTCTTTGTATTAAATTTTGAAATATGTATTCCATATTTGGAATCAGTGGGTCTAAATTATGTTAATATGTTACTTTTATTTTTGGATATTATGAATCGTACCTATGATAACTTTGATTTAATGCATTTAAAGGTAAATTGGGTAATTTAGGTAAAAATATAATTTGATAATGAAATAAAATTACCCTAAAACCATAAAAAAATAATATTTTATTAGTAAAAATACACCCTTAACACCTAAGAATTTGAATTGACTCATTTAGAGTAATTGTTTTCATGAAAATGATATAAATATTAATAAAATAAAAGAAAGTGACATGAAAGTGGCAAAATGTCACCCTCTTATTTCTTATAAGTATAATGATTTTAATATAGGGATTAACAAGATAAAACTTAGATAATAAATAGTCTCCAGAAAGATAATAAAATTATCTACATCATGAGAATTTATTTATAACTTTTAGAGATTAAATAATTATGAGAAATACTAACACAACAGTGATGTATTAATTATTTTATTAATAGAAATATCAAATAAATGATATAAAAAATATTAAAATTAAAGTAATTTTAATTAATTAAGGGACTATACTACTCTTATAGTTGACTAAGAAATATTATAAATCTATAAAATGTTTTTTTTGAAGTTATCTCTCTTTTTTTGTATTTTATTCAAATTCAATGAATTAAATAGTTTCCAAATTGACACTATTTTTATTTTCTAAATATAATATTTTATTAAATTATATAAAAAGGCTAAAAAATTTAAAAAATACAAATTAAATATTATAAGGTCTAAAAATTAATAAATTTTACATTTATGGGAAATTTACCCCATTTAAGTAAAATGTATAGTCACTTAATATTTAAAATTTTGTTACCAAAATTAAAATTAAAAGAGAATAATTAAGGGTAAAATAAAATAATAAGGTTTTAAATGAAATTAAAAAATGTCTAAAAATTATTGGTTGATATGATTTAGAACCATCCTAATCTAACTTCCACGTAACTCAATTTTGAGTCATTTGGATTTAAAAATTAATTTATATTAATTTAATATTTTTTGAGTTTCCAAAAGTGCCCCTAACCTCAATTATAAAAGGGAACCTCCTCCCTTATTTCTTCACAACTAATTAAGTCTTAAAGACCAGTCATACCCTGACCATTTCCCTTCTCAACTTCCCTAATCACATTTTAGGGGATCTCTTTTCTCTTAAAAAACCAAATCTATTGCCTTTAAGAGGCATAAGAGCCTCAGCACAGTTGGTGAGGACTCGACAATGCATCCAGGAGACCCAAGTTCAAAACCGGGTGGAGACATATTTCTGAGCTACTGTAGTAGTCATTGTATCAGGCACTGTTTATTACTATAGTAGACTAGACTATTCATCCGATTGGGCTTTCAAGCCACTGGTTTGGGCCTTGGGTCCTTTAATGCCTTTGGGTCACCCAATTCCTTTGGGACACTAAGTATTTAAGGCCACCTCAAGGACTTTGGGTCACCTCAAGGCCTTGAGGACACCACAGGGTCTTCGAGCCACATGAAATTGAGCTTAACGACCAGGTAGACTCTACAAAGAAGCAGACTCCAATTGAGGATTAAGAGAAGGATCATTCACCAGAGTAGAAGCTTAAACATATTTTTCAGAAAGAGAGTGTATGTCATTTTCCATAGGGACCAACCAATGTTTGCAAGAGAATCCTCACCGAACTAGCCATGCCAAGGTGGAGAGCTAACATCATGATGAAGAAGCTAGGGAGGAGCAGTTCAAAGTAGTTATAGCCTGTATATTTCCTAAGACCTACAGGTCATGTAATATCTATGCTTACGGGCCTTCTAAGGGTTCCCCATCATCCCTTGAAAGGGGGGTTATCAAAAATCAATAAAAAAGAAGGCCTTCGGGCTATTCAGGCTATTGCATTTAAGATGAGATCTAAAGGGAGCACGTTGAAGAAGAGGTAATCTTATCTACTAATTCTTTCAAACTTCTTTATTCTTAAACTTCGTATTAATGAGTTGTTTATATTATAAAGTAATAAATATAGTATCAATTATATACTGAGATGTTATAATAGTTATGGAAAAACTTTATTCCACCTTCTATCCATCCTATGAAAAATGAAATCACCATGCATGGGTACGTACGACTTACCGTCTCTACGCCGTGGTGTAATTTGTTTTCACCACCACCTTACATAGATAGATATTATGATGGAAATAGTAACTATATATGATTATTATAAAAATATATTTATTATGGAACAATATATACGATACACTTCCATACCATTCTACAATTAATGGAATGATATTGTCACTTGTGCGTACGTACGACATACAGTCTCCATGATGTAATGCGATTCATTCTACATGATATCCATTAGGGAATGATTATATAAATGTATATAATGAAATAAATATGATATATAATATGTTAGTATCATTTTTTAATGATATAAATATGACATAATGAAGGAGAACCAGAACTCATTCAACGAAATATACATAAGAAAATGAAGTAGTTAATACCCGAATAACGAGTAATAATGAAATGTTATTAACAAAAAATGATAATATGATCATATATTATATCATAAAATTTAATATGATTATGTAATAAGTAAATGAAATTATTTAAATAATTATACATGAGGATCAGATACATATAAAGGATGCCAGACCTAAGGTAAGGGATAATTTTGCAATCTCAATATTATATGTGATTGTTTATACATACGTATTTACGAGGAATATTTATCATACATGTCCTTGTTTTATTCATATATATTATAAAATATTCATCATATCCTTATAATATTGTTTCAAGTCAATTTTACCCATTGGTGAATTTTTACGAAATGGTAAGAAAGGAATCATTTGTCACTTTCGATATGAGGTACTTTTTTGACTTTCTAAAAAAAGTATGAGAAAAATATTTTCTTTTATCTTATACAAAATGAATGTATTTTTACGATTTCATAAAGACATATTTCCATAAAAATTAATTTATAAGATTTTAATTTTATTTTCAAATAAATTGTGTTCTTTTAGAATTATCTGGATTTTTAAAAAAATAAATTTTTTCTGAAGAATAAAGAATATTTTACTCAAGAATTAATTTCAATTGTTTTATCAAAATTATTTTCCATTTAAGATAAAATTATTTAAATATGGTTATTTTTTTAAACCTATTATTACTATGGATTTATTGTGTTAATGATGTAATTCTATTTATGAAATCTATGTATGGATTATGTTATGATGGAATGATGTTTAAGAAACCCATTTTATTCCTTGGATTATACAATGATGAACAATTTATTTATTTTTGGACCACATAAGAATGATTTAATTATTAGATGGTGGTACCAATATACCCCTTTAACGAGTTCATTAAAAATCTATATATCATGTGATAGATAATATTGTAACGTGAAATGATCTTAGTTCAGTAATATAGGGTTGGAACGGTATGTAAACCAGGTTCAATAATACAAGGTTGGAATGAGGATTGGACTTGGTTTAGTGAAAAACATTCTACACTATGATGGTATTGGAAATAATAATTTCCTAATATGTAAATGATTTTCTATTCTTATGTGTTTTCCATAATTCTATTTTTTATTCCAATGCTACTTTCTCATGGCTCATGTTCCATTATGATTTATGACTTATGAGTTACCAAGATTTATTTCATGACTGAAGATTATGATACATGTTATACATGGTATGATTTTCAAAATTTATGTTTATGTTTTTAAATTCTTATATTTAGGTTCTATTTGAATTTTTTCTTTGTTTACCCTTACTGTGCATTCCAGCTCACCATTTTTAGAAGTTTTCTTTTCCCCAGGATATAAGGAAAGGTTTTAGGTAGGAAAACCAAATGGAATATCTTTATGGGAGATGTTTAAGATCTTTAACCAAATTATAAGAATGTTTTCCAATTTTTAAAAGGGATTAAACTAATGTCGTATTTGTGTAATGTATTAGTATTCCACAAAATTAATGTAATGTTCATGTAAATAAAGATTTGGTCATTATAGTTAGAGTCAGAGTGAAGGTTTAGTCAACCTTTGGAAATAAGGAGAGTAAACATTAGCGAGATACCTTGATATATTTCTACGGTATGTTTAGGGATGTCCTTAAGGATAAGTGTAAGTTTAGGGTAGAATCCCAGAATCTTTGTAATGATCATGGTTAACCTAAGACTAAACCGAAGATGTTAGAGATTGAAAGTACTCCCCCTTTATTATGTTATTTTACTAGTATGATTTTCCCCTCACACTATTCTTTTTGGGTTTTAGACAATGGATAGAACCAGAAATAACTATGTAAATAATGAATACAATGGGAAATGTATTGATTGTCCTCCTAAAGAAATAAATTTTATGGGAGATAGAATGAAAAATATTATCGTTATACTTAAAAAAATATATGAATATTTATGGGCTTCCAAATGAGCGGAGAAGGGAAAAAAACTCTATTAAGTTCTTTATGAGGAAACATACACCATTTTTAGTGGGTCTTCTGATCCACTTGTTACTAAAAAATAGATCAGTACCATTGAAAAGATATTTTCTTTCCTTCACTGTTTGGATCATGAAACATTTTTTTTATTTAGAAGGTGAAGGAGCCTATTTTTGGACTCTAATCAAGAATAAAAGGAAAAATATTAAATTGAATCCATGGAATGGGAAGAGTTAGAGAACTTATTTTTCAATAATTACTTTCCATATATTTTTTCATACCAAGATGGAAAAGGAGTTTCATGAGCTTAAGAAAAATGAAGATGAATCCATTGGTACCTATGAGGAAAATTTTACAAGACTTGTATGGTATGCTTCTATAATTATTATCCAACCTGAGAGTATGGTTGATCGATTCTTCAGTGGATTAAAACCAATTATTCGAAGTGCATTAGACGTAAGAGACTTTAGTATCTATGAAGATATTATGTTTTGTCCTATCAAGGTATAAATAGAATTTTGGATTATATATCAATCTCATTGTTTTGACAAGAAACAAAATATGGAGATCATGGTTAAAACTCAAGACAATGGTGAAAAGAAGATGAATGTTTCCTTATGCTCAAAGTGTAGAAAGAAGCATGGTGGAGATTTTATTAAGGGGAATAGTAAATGGTTTAAGTGTGGAAAAGATGGTCATCGGGTGGTAAAGTGTTGAATTAATGGGAGAAATATAGTTAATGATGTGAATAGATAAAGGGATATATAGAATACACCTCCCACACTTCAATGCTAAAAGCGTAAGGAAATGGTTCAATATTCCAACCAATACCCTAATCCAAGGGTTATCGATGATTATTGACATAAAAAACCTCTTAATTCCAAAGACAAAGGAAAATCACATGTGATCACAATTGCTGATGTAGAGTACGAAAAAAAAGTGGAGGAATGATTAAGTTTTTATATAATGGGATTCTAGAATAATGTTGTAGAATCACTTTTATGGTATTATGGAATAATGAAATATATATTAGTCTATTATGGTTTTTACATACGTATTTATGAGTATATGATGAGTGGTACCAGTAACCATGAAAAGTGATTCAGATATTTTTTGGAAAAAACATTAATGGAAGGATTCCTTTTAATATGTGCATAAAGTTGGGATAAGGAAATAAAGAGTTGTTTGATAGTATTAATGACCTCGGGACTGATATGATTAAAAAGTGATTTATGATATCAGGGATGGAGAATATAGAATCTTTGAGATTTATGGTATATGGAAAGAGTAATTTTTTAAAGCATGCATGTTTTCATTAAGGTTTTATGGTAATTTAGGTTATTACCATGACTCAAGAGAATATATGATGAAGGCGTTCACATGTTTGGAATGTGACCAACAAGATATAACTTATGATATATGAGGGATAAATATTAAGATAATTTAGTGAAACTATTTCTAATGTTTTATATTATTTTTCTTTCAAACAGATTGTAATTTTTTTAATTTATGGAATGTTTAAGTTAAAATTTGGATAATGTTTGTTAGAATAATGTAATATATCACCATAGGTGGGATTATGCATATTTGATAACTTATAATAACATTTTTAGATAGATGGAATGACTTATCAACCTATTTATTGATTGAATGGTCTAATAATGCTTGAGGAATGAAAAATTCAACTTCATTTCTTGTAATAAAATATATTGTGGAAATTGATCAAGGCACAAAGAAAGGATGAGATTATACATTATAGAGTAAGTATTTCCCATCATTCTTCAAATCTAGGGAAATGATCTTAAAACCAAAAATGTTACCCTAATACCATCATTTTTTATTGAATCAAATGGACCCTTAAATCATCTTAGATTTATGCCTTTTTGATTGCTAAATTTATCCTGACCTTGTTCTCTATCACTATCTATCAGAACTTCATGGTTAGATTTCTTTTCTATATCCATGTTTTTACTTTCCACATACATTCTCCTATGTGGAACCCTAGTTACGAGTGACTTTTGGTAACCATTATATTTCTCACAATACTTTTTAAAATGAATTTTTAGTATTATTTTTTTAATTTGGGTTTCTATAAAAGGAATTTTAAAGTATTAATTTTTTATAACCTAGATGAACTTCAATGGGGAAATTAATTTTAATGTGGGTAGAATTTAACACCTCAAGATTTTTATGAGATAGGTTTTTTTTATTTTCTTTTATTTATTTATTAATGTTAATTTAATTACTTTGATATCCTGTGTTTTTTGAAACATTAAGATAATATTTCACTACACACAACACTGAATTATATTGGACAAACACAACATTATGCTTGTATTTTGTTACACACAATTTCAAGTTCTTTTGATATAATTCATTTCATGCTAGACTGAGTATACACGAACAACTAAATTTTATTATGTTACCTTATAAATTATCAATTATAATGGAAGGTATGAAAAATAACATCTAAATTATTAAAATATTCATTAAACAAGTATATATAATTAATTATTTGGTGATAAAATATTTATAAATGAAAATAAAACCCTTTTTAAATAAAAGGAAATGTTTTTTTGAAAAACTATTTAAATGAAAATAAGCGAGTTTATTAAATAAAAAAGCACTATTGATAGATTTTTTTAATGAAATATATTTTTAATATATTAAATTTAATGTTTTAAATTCATCTTATATGTTTACTAGATATGATATAAGAATAGAGTAAATTTTTTAGATAAAAGGATTATTTAAAAAACGACATTTTTACCGCCTTTCGAGGGTAAACCCATTTTAAATATAGTATTGAAACTTTTATAAGTAGTATTTAAAAAAATTAATTTCTTCCTTTGAAGAGAGAAAAAATAATTTATTTCGGATATTTTTTGGTATTTTTATGATAATTTTCAAATTTAAATGAATAGTGAAAAATACTGCATTTTAATTCAAAACTGTCTTTTCATTGAATTTATTTATATTTTTATGTTATAATTTTAATTTTTTTAAATTATAATTATATTTTTTTATAATTTATCCTAATTTTGGTCATTTTAATTATTTACAAATTGATATTGGATATAAACACATGTCAATCTTTTGATGGTTTTTACTTTTTAAAAACCCTTTTTCAAGTTTTGTCAACGAGATTAATTTTAAATTAATTAATAAAATTTATATGTTTTAAATTTTGAATAATTGATTCCATATTTGTAATCAGTGTATCCAAATTATTTTAATAGGTTACTTTTATTTTTGGATATTATGAATAGTAACTACAGTAATTTTTATTTAACACGGTTAAAGGTAAATTGGGTAATTTAGGTAACAAAATAATATGATATGGAAACTAAAATTCCCGGACACCTAAAAAAATCTTATTTTATGAGTAAAAATATACCCTTGACATTTATGTATTAGAATTGACTCATTTAATGGACTTTGTTTCATGAAAATGATATAAATATTATTAAAATAAAAGAAAGTGACATGAAAGTGACAATATGTCACCCTATTATTTCTTATGTGTATAATAATTTTAATATAAGGATTAACATTATAAAAATTTAAAAATAAATATTATATATAAATATAATGAAATTATATACATCATATAAATTTATTTAGTATTTTTAGAGATTAAATAATTACCATAAATACTGATACAACAAAAATATTTAATCGAAATATAAAATAAATGATATGAAAAATATTACAATAAATGTAAGTTGAATTAATTATGGTACTCCAAAAAATTTATAGCTTACTATGAAATATTATAATCCTATAAAATGGTTTTTTAAAAGTTATCATTTTTTGGACTTTATTTAAATTCAATGAATTGAATAGTGTCAAAATTGACACTATTGATATTTTATAAAAACAATATTTTATTAAATAATTTAAAAGTAATAAAAATAATTTAAAATAAAAAATTTAATATTATAAGGTCCAAAATTTCATAAAGTGATAATTTATGATAATTTTACCGCATATAGGTAAAACTTATAGTCTCTTAATATTTAAAATTTTGTTACCACACTTAAAATTAGAAGAGAATAATTAAGGGTAAAATGAAATGATAAGGTTTAAAATGAAATAAAAACATGTATAAAAATTATTTTATGAGATTATTTAAATCCCTCATAATATTATCTTAGGCATAAATTATGTTGGAGTAATTTGTTTTTAAAAATTTATTTATATTAATTTAATATTTTTTAGAGTTTCCAAAAGTTCCCCTCTCCTCAATTATATAAAGAACCTCCTCCCTCCTTTCTTCGCAACTAATTAAGTCTTCAATCTCAGACATACCATAACCATTTACATTCTAAACTTCTTTATTCACAATATAAAGGTTCTTGTCTTCTCAAAAGTCCAACTCTAGTGCCTTTAAGAGGATATCTAAAGGGAGTACATTGAAGAAGAAGTAATCTCCTCTATCGATTCCTTCCAACTTCTTTCCTCTTCTACTTCTTCTTCATGAATTTTTTACATTATAAAGTAGTAAATTTAGTATTAATTACATTCTGAGATGTTATTTTAGTTATGTAACAACCTTATTCCACTATCTATTCATCCTATGAAAAATGAAATCATCACGTGTTCCTATGTACAACTTACCATCTCCACACCATGGTGTAATATGTTTTTCAACACAACCTTACATGGATGGGTATAATAATGGAAATAATAACTATATATGTTTTTTATAACAATATTTTGATTTTTTAACAATATATATACCATCCACTTTCATACCATTCCATAATTAAGGGAACGATATCGTCTCTTATGTGTACGTATGACCTACCGTCTCCACGATACGATGCGATTCATTCTACATGATATCCATTAGATCATGATTATATAAATGTATATAATGAATTAATATGATATATATTATGTTATTATCATTTTTAATGATATAACTATGACCTAAATAAGTAGAAACATAAATTATTCAACAAAATATGCATAAGAAAATGAAGTAGTTAATACATAAATAATGAGTAATAATAAAATTTAATTAACAAAAGGATGATAATATGATCATATATGATATCATAAAAATGACTATGATTTGGGAATAAGTCAACGACATTATTTAAATCATTATACAGGAGGTTTGGATACATGTAAAGTATATCAAACCTAAGGTAAATGATAATTTTTCAATCTCAATATTATCCGAGATTGTTTATATGTAAGTATTTACTGGGATATATTTATCTTCCATGTCCATGTTTTATACATATATATTATAAAATATTCTTTATATCCTTTTACAATTATTTAAAGTCAATTTTATCCATTTTTTATCTTTTATAAAACATTATGAAAAGAATCATTTGTAGCTTTCGATACGAGGTACTTTTTTGAATTTCTGACAAAAGTATGAGAATGACGTTTTCTTTTAACTTATATAAAATAAATAGATTTTTATGCTCTAATAATTCCTTATTTCCATGAATTATCCCAAATAGGATTTCAAGTTTATTTTTAAATAAATTATTTTCTTATAAAATTTGTGGCATTTTTAGAAAATTAAATATTTTTTAAGAAGAAATGATATTTTCCTCAAAAACTAATTTCAAGTGTTTTATCAAAATTATTTTCTACATAATATGACATCATTTAAATTGGGTTATTTTTCTATCCCTATTATCACTATGGTTTGATTTTTTTATGATGGAATACTATTTATGAAATCCATTTTTGGATTATGTTATGATGAAATGATTTTTAAGAAACCAATTTTATTCCTTGGGTTATGCTATGATCAATTATTTATGTTTTTATAGAAAACATAAGAATTATTTAATTATGAGATGGGAGGGACTAATATCTCCCTCCAATGCATTGGGTAAAGATTTATATCTCCCGAGATAAATAAGAATAGAACGATAAATGATCTCAAAACAGTAATATAGGGATCAAATGGTATGTAAACTTGGTTCAGTAATACAGGGCTGAAATGTGGAGTGAACTCGGTTTAGTAAAGTAATTTGTCCACTTTGATGTTCTTAGGAATTAGCCTTGGATAATATGGTATTGATTTTCTATACATATGTGTTTTCCACAATTCCATGTTTTATTCCAATGTTATTTTGTCACGATGCATGTTCCTTTATGATTTATTACTTATGAACTACCAATATTTATTTCATGACTCAAGATTATGAGATATGTTATACATTGTATGATTTTAAAAAGTTATGTTCATGTTTTTACATTATTATGTTCAGTTTTTGTTTGATATTTTCCTTATTTAACCTTACTAATCTCCTGATCTCACCCTTTTCCAATGTTTTATTTTCACCCGGATATATGGAAAGGTTTTAGAGAGGAAAACTGAAGGGAAGATCTTTATGTGAGATGTTGAAGATCTTACACCAAATTAGAAGAATGTATTCCATGATTCCAAAGGAAGTAAACTAATGTGTTCTTTGAGAGTCTAGTTGTGTAATGTATTGAGTATTCCCAAATATTAATTTAATGTTCATGTACGTTATGCTGGGGTTGTTATACTTCCAAATCGCTCCCCTAGATCCACTGCCACCATTGACCGTGATCATTGACCAGTCAGAACTACCACAATCATGTCATGATCATCTACATTTAACAGGGACTCAGTCAACTAATAGTATACCAGTGGTGATTCTTGGAAGCTTATTTGATCAAAATAATGTTTCCATCACCAGTCTAATCCCTATGGTTCTTACAGTAGTGCCCATATTGTTTCCCACCATAGAGAGACCCCCATCAGACAGAAATTTGCACCTAGCATAGAAGTATGATGTGTTGAAGCACCTCACCAGCATTATTTCCAAACTCTTGATACTTAAGTCCAACCTTATGTTAGAATATATTCTAGTAATTATCACATAATCCTTGAAGAGCCCCATCTAGTTTGAAATAATGTTTTTGGGAGCTGAGACATTCCATGCTAGGGATGTCGAGCAGCCAGAATGCCAGGCCGTCATCTCTTTCTCTAGATAAGATGTGACTTATCTCAAATAGGGAAACATCCTCCAATTGTACATTCCAAGCTAGTTTAGTTATGTGGAGGTTCATAACTATCACATTAGAAATGGTTCTGGGATTAATCTCATCCCAACTTGGATGCTCCACAGTTTGTGCCTCATCAAAACAAACTTGGGCACCTCTAACCTAAAGATTCATGGTTAGAACATGACTGAAAAAATACTGTGTGGATGAATCCATTTGAAGACCCATTTCAACAGTCTAATAGAAGATACTAAATTCATGTTTCTATTATAAGAAATGGTTTACAATGTTCTCATGGGTAGGCCCTGACTTCATCTTCATGCAGTAGTTCCCTCCTCCTATCACAAGTGCCTCAAGTACTCCCTCAATGATCAAGTAGGCATTATAGAAGGTGATGCTTCTCCTTTTTTTCCTCATTTTAATATCATTATAAAAATGTGCATTACTACCATATCAATGAAAATAATGTTCATACCAATGAGGTTGAGGAATCCTCCATCGCAACAGACCAATGTACATACATGGATAACACATTTGTCCTCCCGATTGACCAGTTGGAAATTGAGATGTTAGCTTTGGGGATTTTCTTTTTCATTACTGAGGGAAAATGGTGCCATAATCTTTGATTCAAGGAATGTGAGTAGATTAAATCGTATTCCTACATGATTCAAGGTCAAATAATACTAGAACCCTATACTCCTGTCAGGTATTGAGATGTTTTCCCCATAGATACAGCTGTCCGTCAGACTTTATTGTTTTGCTGAGCTGGGTTAAACCATCACAAACCAACACATCACCATTTATTTGACATCGAGTATAGACCCATTGGTTGAAGGCCTAATGGAATCATCTCGAATGACTTTTTTCTAGGGTTTTTACAGAGTAGGAGTCTCCCGATAAGGATTCGACCACTGCTCAATTCGGCTCCATTATTCCTCCCGGATCGGTCGATATAGAGTAATCAAATCTTCTTGATGCTTATCTTACCTCAAATAATGAAGAATACTTTAAGGATTCTTCTATTGAATTTGAGGAAGGATTCTCCACCATAATCAATGAATTGATCTAGGTGAATCTTGGTTATGAGGTAGATCTGAGGCCAATGCTGATCAGTGAAACCATGCCTACTGAGGAAAAGTGGCAGTAAGTAGACTATATGAAGCAAAACAATGATATTTTTACCTAGAGATATTATGTGATTCTAGGATTGGACCCTCAGGTAAATTTCCACCATCTTTCCCTCCTTGTAAGCCATCACGGGTTCAAGAAGCCTCCCAGGAAGATGCACCCATCTCATTGTGCCATGGTTGAGGATGATGTTGAAAAGATTATCAATGCCAACTTCATCAGATAAGTTTAGTAACCTAAGTGGTTTTCCAAAATAATCCTAAATATGAATAAGAATAGATAGATCATAGTTTTTATCGACTTTTGGGAACTTAACTACCACTGCCCAAAATATGATTTTTCCCTTTTAGTGATGGAGTTGTTGATCGATGTCACAAATGTATTCCAGACTCTTTCATTCATGGGATGGTACTCCAGGTACAACCAGATTTGGATGACCCCAAAATATGATGGGTATACTACATTTAGGGAACCGTAAGTTAATATATTCAATCAGGTTATGGATTTTCTTCTAAAGAATGTAGGAGTGACTTACCATCGTTTTATACACTGGATCATCAAGAAGATCCTCAGGAAGATAACATAATTCTATATGGATGATTTGGTGGTCAAATCCCACTAGTTTCAGGATCATATCAGAGATATTTAGAATATGTTCATCTTCTTTATCTCCTAGTAGTTGAACATGAACCCCTTAAAATATTCTTTCAGGGTAACCTCTAGAATGTTTCTTTTTTTCTTTGTTAGATATAAAGGCATCAATATCGATCCATAAAAGATCAAAGACATCATCTTGATACCGCCTCTATGTAACCATCGAGATTTATGAGGCCTTCAAGGTCACTAAGCCTACATATGTCAATTAATCATGAATCCAGACTGAAAGTGAAGCCCTTTTATAGACTCATGATGAATGGTTCCATATATTAGTGGAATGGTGAGTGCCAGACCACATTTGAGGAGATCAAGTAGTGTCTTCTATGATATCTGGTTTTGATTCCATCCATCTCAATTAATCCATTGGTATACTATGTGACTTCCCTAGAATGATCCCTTGGAACCTTTGTCACTTTTAAGAACAATGAAGGGACACAAAATAGTTTTTATTATCTCAGTCGCATGATCCTTGACATAGAATATAGATATTCTCCCATAAAGAATATTTTCTTTGCATTGGTTTCTAGAGTACAATGTCGTGACACTATTTTCATCATCACAAGATACAGTTGGTGTCCCATTTGGATCCACTAAAGTACATTCTAAACTGTCAGATGTTGGAAGGTCGTCTAGCACACTGGGCGGTGATTCTTCAGTATTCAACTTCAGT
This sequence comes from Viscum album, assembly GCA_963277665.1. Classification (NCBI taxonomy): domain Eukaryota; kingdom Viridiplantae; phylum Streptophyta; class Magnoliopsida; order Santalales; family Viscaceae; genus Viscum; species Viscum album. The sequence continues at coordinate 1,189,525,733 of OY728122.1, forward strand.
TTTTTTCTGTAGAAGGACATCAAGGGTCATGAGTTGGAAGATTTATTGGCTGCTCATCCATCCCCAAAGGAAACACATCTGAATGTTTTTTCCCTTATGAGGCTATTCTATTAGAGGATTGGGCTATTTCATATTAAGATTAATTTCTATGGATCCTTCCACATCCTGACCAGAATAACTCCTAATGATTCCCAACTTAAGAAAGTAGGCTTGGGGATTACCTTTATCACGTCTACACATGTTATTATTCCTTATTAATTCTTTATTTTAGAAGGCTGCACCAACATTGAATTAGAGTATCATTATCTCATTACTAGTCTTGAGAAGTCTCTGAAGAATGATTTTCCCCACTTACATGTAAAAGGGGATTCTAATTTAGTCATTTGGAAGATCAATGGTGACTACATTGTCAGGAAGCCAAAGTTCATGCCCTTTATTAGGAAATATCTCCATCTAATGGCCTAATTCTATTCTCATCCAAAGGTTACTTATGTTCCCTAGTCACAAAATATTAAAGATGATTCCCTAGATAGTCTATCCACTTCTCTCATATAGCCTAACCAGGATGATCTATTCATTTATGTGGGGCATCGAAGAGTCATCTACCCTATTAGTTTGGATGATAATGACATCCATAAGGTAAATCATCTTATTGTGGTTGATTTCACATTGGCACCTATGTATTTCCCTATAGCTGAAGAGTCCTCTAATTGGATGACTCCTTTAATCAAGTTTATCTAGTTAGAAAATATCCCCTCAGACAGAGTTGAACATTAGAGAATTTGTTAGCGTGAAATTCAATTCACATTCCAGAGTGGGCCCAACCTCAAGAAGACTCACTAAAAGTTTGGGCTTGATATAATTATCGTATACTTCATTAAAGGATACAAGATTCCATAGGTTATGTCATAAGTTCATGCTAGGTATAGCGGTTCTCATCAGAATGAGTTGAAGCTCTCCAACCAGATTTGAAGATTGGGCTATTTATATGTCATCATCATCCATGACTATATCAAGTTAGCCAAGATGTTCCATGCATGTCATATTCATTAAACCTTCCTGAATTGATTGTCAGAGCCCCTCCATACTATAAGTACTCTTGGCCCATTGAGACCTAGGGACTTGATGTCATGGGACCATATCCACTAGCTACAGCTTGCCAATTCAGGTTTATTATGACAAAAATTGATTTCTTCCCCATGTGGTTAGATGATATTCCTCTCAAGGATGTACATGCCTAATCGGTTGTTGAATTCACGATATCCTACATCATCTATCGATTTGGAGTCCCTCATTCTATTATCACTGACATCAGAACCGATGTATTGAAATGTTAGCCAAAGACATTTCATGCTAAGTATAGAATCTGTTAGAACCATACCTCTCTCTACCATGAACGATAAAATTGATAGATCAAGGTGTATAACAAAACCATATCTAACATTTTCCAAAATATGGTGGGTCAGAACAAGAAGAGTTGTCCAAAAAATCAACCCAATGCTCTATGGGATTATTGGATGAAGACTTGTAATTCTACCTAGGTGACTCCATATTCCCTGGTATATATAATAGAGGAAGTCTTACACATCGAGATTTAGTTTACATCGCTCTACACCACTTTCTATGATCAATATAAATCAGAAAAAGTATTAAAGGTATGTCTAGATAATCTGGAACCCCTTATCGAGAATAAGGTCCAAACCTTTCACAATCTAGGGAGGCACTAGAAAAATATAGCTAGATCATTCAAGATTAAATTTCACATATGTTATTTCCTATAATGATGATACAATTTTTGCTCTTTGGATGCCGATGATACCTAGAAATAATCCACTAAATGTGAAGCCTAAATTGGAAGGGCCTTACAAAATTTACAATGTCTATCACAATGACACATGTTGTTTAGTCACCATGGATGGGGAGTGCATCACTCCTTCGACCAATGGCAAGTTCCTCAAATAGTGATTTATGTGAAGAGCCTATGGTTCATACTCTAAAACTTTAAACTAAGAGACCCATCCTTATCACATGATGTTAAACTACATTGACCTGTTTATAACCTATGATGTTAAACTACACTGAATAATACTTACTGCATGATGTTAATCTATACAGACTCATATTTACCACATGAATTTAACCTATGTTGCATCATCCTAGTTGAATGACAATAAACTACATAATAACCACCACCCTTACCATATGATGTTAAACTATTTGTTAGTCATCTCAGCAACACGATCATAATTATACTGCACCAATGATCCCTTTTTTAGGACCTTAAAAGGTGTTTTCTCAATATCCCAATCACATTACGTAAAACTAGGAACCCAATTCCAAACCTTATGAATCTAAACTATGTGATAGTTTCCCTTGGAAATGTGTCACATGGTGTGGGCCTTTATTTGTCCCCATTCATGTCAATTTTTTCCTTCTGTGCTATACATATCCTCTTTCTTGGATAACTACCTCCTAGTCCAAGCCCTATTACTTTAAACTGTGTTCAAGTTCCTCTCATGAATATGTTGTGTGGTGTTGGGTTTTTTTGGCCCAATTCACATCGAGTGATTCAATGACAAATATTTCCACTATACATCAAATTCTATACCTCATTACTCTAAATATTGTGTGAATATCATCAAGAGCTTGCGGTGTGGTAAGGGCCTCCTTGGCCGCATTCACATTTGGTTATTCCTTTCATTCCAACATGCCATTTTGGGTTGAGATTTCTTCCCTCTCATCTTAGATACATGATATTAAATTGTGTAGCATCAGTGTTCTCACTTGAGAAGACATTTACCCTAGCATAGATCATCTACAATGCCATTCTCAATAACTATGTGTGGCTTGATTCCCATCCTTATGGGATATTTAGAGATTCCCAAACGTTTTTTCTTAAGGTAAAGCCGTGGGATGGAAAACCATGTGTCCCTATGGCCTGTGTTTCCCTTTGGGAGCTTATGGTGTAATGTAGACATTTTTTGGTACTCATTCATGTCAGATTGTTTTCATCACCACGCACTTCCCCTATGGGATACCTCTCCTTTCAAAATTTTATAGTTTCATGAAAATAAACTACTTAACATTTTTCCCTTACTGCATGACGTTAAAATGCACAGATATGTCCCATGCACATGATGTTAAACTAAGATCCCTTGGTCCAAAATCAATGACATTAAATTAATATCCATTTGCACAAAAAATGTCCTTAAAATATTTGTGATACCATGTTTTTTATCCTGATCATTTTTGGGTCCTATAAATAACAAGATCAGATGCACTGGGAAGTACGACTGAAAATTTCTAGTTCCACACAGGCAGTTCACCGACCCATATCCATACTTCTAGTCTTTACTGGTTCAGATTCCCACTATCTTTCAAATCCAGAAGAATCCCCTAATGGTGATGGTCTCATGCCTCTTCGGCTCACCTCCCATGCTGGGCCAACACCATAATGGATATTTGGAAACAAATAGTGGATTCTTTGTTTTGAACTTGGTAAATTTTTGATTCTACATTTTCATACCCCACCCTTGACTAGTTAAGTTATGGATCATGTGTTGTGAACATGGCCAACAATGGTCCTACCCATCAGTCACCCCTTCCATAATTCAGACCTCAAATGTTTCTATTTACATCCTTCACACCTCCCTATGTTCTATTAAAACTCTAACATCCCTATTTTTATGCCTGGTCATCTGCGCATGTTGAGTGGGAATGTCAGTATCATCGTAACAGACTCAAACTAAAATTTCCACACCCTAATGGTACGATTAAACATGTGATAGCGAAATCCTAACATCACTCTTTATTTCCCACACCAACCATGTATCACAGTGGCTTAGGAGTCTTGGTAGGGTTTTCACCCACACATAGAAGTTACACAATCTCATGGACCAAAATCCGTATCCTTAAATTAGGAGCCCTTATGGTAAACACTCTATGACCTTAAGCTAAGAGAATCTCCATGGTTCTCTTGGGAATGTGTCGTGTGGAATTAGGCCTCCCCATTCCTCAGTCATTTCAGGTTTTCCATCCATCCACACTTCACATATCCACTAGAGATTCTCACCTTCCACTAGTTCAAATCCTATTACCATAAACTAAGAACCATACTGTCCATGCTATATGACTCTAAACTGCATAGTGCTACCTTGATGTTACCATTAGGGAGGAAGTTGCTTCTGGCACCATTCATCTACCCTAATGTGATTAGGAGGTATGTATGGATTGATTCATATGCAAAAGGCTACATAGAAACACCTTGGTTTTCCATCTGGGTTCAACCACTCAAGAAAAGATGAATAAAAAATATATACAAAAAATGATTTCTCTCTGGGTATGGGTTAGGCCTGCGTATGGAGATTTTTTTATCAAGAACTACATGTGTCTTGATTCCCGTACTCATGGGATATATAGTGATACCTAGATCATCAATCCCAGGTCTAGCCACAACATTCTTCCCCTCTCACATCAGTTTGTTTTTGTCCATACCACATGACATTAAACTGCATAGATTCTTCATGGTGTAATAATGTGTTTATTTAATATGTAGAAAGATATAAGAACTAATATTATAGGTTGATGTAAAGACCAAAAAATTCCATATTTTTTTAAATTATTTGGTATTATTATGAGTTTGTGAAAATTGATGGCGCATGATTCTAAGGCCCGATGTGACCGGAATGGAATTATGAGCTTTTTTTAATGTACGTTCAGCAAATGCGCAAGAAAAATTTTATATCTTCTGAACCGGTTCTCAAATTAAAAATACGAGGGCATCGTTGAATCTGAAGTACTAGGATATATTTAAGGGACGATTAAGTTTTAATGCAGTAGGTTGGGTGAAAAAGTTTGTTTTTTTGGACTTTTTGAAAGAATAATAAAATAACATATGTGTTATTTTATTTTTCTACCTCTTTTTGAGTGATGGTGGAAGGGAATACGGAGGTGGTTAGACTTTTTAATGAGGGAACTTAAATGCAAGTTACACATAAATTGTGTAACCACACCACGTTTTATTAATGCGACTCATTAATTACACCAATTAATGTACCCTTAATTGAATGGTGGATTAATATATTAACTCTCCATTTAACTATTAAAAACATTGTAAAAGGGAGAGGGTGGAGGGATTGTGGGAGAACTCTGATGAATCACCAACAATAAAACCTTCAATGAAGAATGAAGTTATGAAGATTCCCATCGAGGGATCAATCCAGAACCGACGAATGCCAGAGGCTTCAATGAACACAGCTTCTCTCTCCACAATCGCAACATCACCTACGATACCGAGGTAGGGGTTTTATTTAAATTCAAGTGATTTTTTTTCATTTCCTCATTTTTGAAAAGAATTATGAATCGTGGAAGTATTAGTTTATCTATGTCAAATTCATTTCTACATACTTTTTATGATGCTAATGTGGAGGGCACGAGCCAAATGCACAAGGCTCGGACCCTCCACCTCTTCGTTTTTATCGCGTCCTTCGTGGGAAAATTTTGAACTCAATAAAAACTTGATTCTAGGAGCCATGTAGTGATGAAAGAAACCAGGGAGGCCCATAGGAGCATTCAGAAGGGGAAATGGAACCCTAGAGCTCACTAGGTGGCCCACAGAAGATCTGCTGGTGTGGCACTAGGGTGGCGGTGCTGGCGAGCGATGGCGGCGGTCGGCGCGCCGTTGCGCACTGCGGAGGGGATCCACAACATCAAGATGTGGTAGTATCAGGGCGGATGGGTCTTGGCCGACCACGTTGGCGGAAGGCAGAACACCATCGTGCGCCACGGTGGAAGTGAAGGGGACCCAAGACCTGTGGGTCCCACTGATAGGGAGGCATCACCATGTGGAACCACTATTTTAAAGTCGAACAGCTTTCAGCCATTCGGGATGGGGGAACAAACCCCTCCACGTAGGTCATCTGGCTGGTGGACCGCGCCAGCCTTTGGGCTGGGCCACCTGGTGGGCTGCACCCATCTATGGCAGGTCAGGCTGGTCGGCGGCCCAGCAGGCCGAGCCCACTGCGGCCCAGCCTACTCGTGCTGACCTAGCCGGTTTAGGCCCGGCCATGTCAGACCTATGTCAGACCTGAACTAGGTTAGGTCGACTCGAACTGGGTTGGGTCATCCTAGGATGGGGCTGGTCGAGTTTGTCTGACCGTGTTGGATTGGACCCAGACCCTTTTCGGCCCAGATACACTTAAAAGGTCGTATCTCACAAACCAGACGTCCGTTTGACAAACCGTCTGTAGTGTTGGAACCCTTGGAAAGAGATGATCCTTTTTAGACAATCCATCTAAGTTTTGGAGAAAGTTGGTGTGTGGATGAGTTGGATCGAACCTGAATCTAATCGGGCCCTCGGCACTAAAACACTTATAACTCTTAGACCGGGCGTCCGATTGACACACCATTTGTTGTGTTGGAACCCTTAAAACATGGCAGTCCTTTGGATTAATACCTTGTGAAACATCGTGTCAGTTGAGGCCTGACTGATATTTTGAGGTGCATATACTACGGAACTTGAGCTCACCGGGTGCAGAGAATCCTGTGGATGACTGTCAATTGTAGAGCGGCCCTGTGTGGATCAGCATTATAGAAAAACTATGCAGATCAACATCATAGTGACCCTGTGTGGATAAACAATACAGAGACTCTGTGTGGATCAAAATTACAGAGACCCTGTGTCGATCATCATTCTAGCGACCCTGTGTGGATCAACGTTCTAGAAACCCTATGGGGATCAGCATTCTAGCGACCCTCTGTGAATCATCAGTGCACAACCTAAATAGGAATAGACTTAGAGCATCCCGTCATGGATCAATGACATACGATATTGTGTAGGTCAGTTGTAGAGTCTCTCGACAGAATAATATGATCTATCCTTACAACTAATAATCGGTATTTCTGTACTTAAGTTATATACCTAGTTTGAGTTGAGTTTTTTTCTTGTGTTTTGTGTTTGAGATCATGTTTTTTAGTTTTACTTTGTGGAATTCTGAGAGACATTTTGGGGTCTCAGGGTCCCTACTGGGTATTGTTATACTCACCCCTACACAGGCTTCACCTGCACCTTATTGTGTCTTGTGCAGACGACGCGTAGCTCGGCTGAGACTATAGGAACCAGGACCAGGTGGTATACAGTGGTGATTGGTTGACTTGGAGGGATGTGGAGAGGATATGTACCTACCCTTAAGGTAGGAACCTTGTTGGACGATCTCAAGAGCTATTTTTTGTTTTCTGTTGTAGTTGTATCATTCAGTTGGGCTGGTATTCCGACCTCTTTACTTTCAGTACACACTGTTACTACTACATTTTTTCATTGTGGTTGCATCTTGTTGCATTCTTAGACTGTGTGTTTGTACATGTTTAAAGGAATTTCCTTCTTGTTTTAGTGATACACCTTTATAGTGCTAGTCACCAACCCCTATCCTATGGAAGGAGGGCTTGGGGTAGTCACGACACGTGCCCCGGGGGACGAGTCCTGACAAAGTGGTATCAAATGATTCGATTCTACTGAAGAACTAGGACTTTGATCTTTCCAATGGGGTAATAGTGTTATGTGTTTTTAGTGTGGTTTTCAGTTTAGGGAGTCCAATATTGGTGCTGCATCCGATATATCAATACACTAGGATCCTGAATTCTGATTTCTGACTTGGTGCATGAAAGAAATGATAGATTGTATTTTTGAAATGTTTTACTTTTTATCTATTTTGAGTCAGCTCACCAGGTATAAATTTTTGACCTTGGAAAACTTGTTTTGTTTCAGGATGCCTCCACATAGACAGCCATCCAGGATTCCAGAGAGAGTTCACGATGATGGCCCACTGAGCGATGAGGCTTCGGTACAAGGCCCTTTTACAGAATTAACACATTTGGGTGGAGCACCAGAAGAACCACCACCAATTGGGAAACTATTTCCACTAGCTCCACTATTAGATGGTGCACACCGACTGAGCACATTTCACATGTTCTAGCAGCATAGGACTTTGATGTTTCAAGGTGATACAGATCCTCTGGAAGCTGAGGACTGGATGGAGGATGTGGCATGAGTTTTTCACCTAGTTGGGACACCAGTAGATCAGATGGTGATCCTAGTTTCTAGCCTCTTCCAAGGTAGAACAGGGAGATGGTGGACCCAGACACACCAGTTACATGATGATGCGAGCCTCACCTGGACAGAAATCAAGAGACTCTTCAAGCCGGAGTTTGTTCCAGTGACTCTACACTCTGTGTGTATTTAGGAGCTCTTACACTTACAGAAGGGAAGCCTTCCAGTAGCCCAATACATAGTGATATTCACTGACCTCTCATGCTACTCCACAATCATGGCACAAGACCCTTTCTTCAGGGCCTGGACCTTTGAGAAGGGTCTTCTGTGGGAGATCAAAGTGTCGTTGATATCGTTCAATATCCTGACGTGGGTCAGAGTGCTCGAGTGAGAATTATTGGTGAAGTTCTTATTAGATGAGTAGGCACCGATGGTGAGAGACACCACCAGATGACAGGTAGACAAGTCATATATAGTAGGCAGTAAGTAGATGATGCAGAGGTCCAAGAAGGCCAGAAATTTTGGAGGACGAACCTAGGACATAGGGTTAGAGGTGCGAAGCTCACGAGGTAGAGAAGGCCAACAGAGGAGAAAAATATGCTTCACATGCGGCAGATAGGGCCACATGGCTCGTGACTGCTCGACCCGCCATAATAATGTTCAGCAGATGGTTGAGGGACTGCTGAGGCAAAGGCATAGATTCGAGTGAGGAGGTCCGCAAGGCGGAGGACGTGTAAGAGGATGAGGCTGTGAAGTAGGCAGTGGGTGGAGATTTTAGGTTCTACCACCACCACCTCCAGGTGGTCCACCCCAACCTCAAGGAGTAGGCAGACAGGGACAAGCTCAGCTTTAGGTAGTTGAGGCCTATGACCACGGATCTCTAGAGATGATTTGAGGTACGATCTATGTCTACTCTACCCTAGCTACAGTACTTATAGACATAGGATTTAGTAACTCTTTCATTTCCATGGCTCTCATTTAGATCTCGGAGATTCTAGTAGATCCATTGTCTCGATCATTACATTTAGAGACCCCTACGATTGAGGGCTTGACGATTACACACTAGTGCCGGTAGTGTGAGATTACTCTATAAGGTGATAGATTTTGCTGGGCTCTCCTAGTAGAAGCATCGAGGCCTTAGGATGTCATCTTGGGTATGGACTAGTTATCCACGGTCTATGCTTAGATTGAATGTTTTAGCAGCAATGTACGGTGTGTCCATGAAGATGGGACTTGGTTTTCCTTCACCGGTAAGAAGGGAAACTTTGTAGAAAAGAATGGACTTTCTCGGAGGAGGGTGTAGCTGATCACACATCAGTTGGCTAGCCTTACCCTTAGAGTAGTTGACATGAAGAGTCCGAGTTATCCTGTAGTGGTGGACTAGTATTCTGATGTCTTTCTGGATGATGTTATAGGAATACCTCCTCATAGAGAGGTAGAATTCTACATTGACCTATACCCTGAGAAAAAACTGATATCTATGCCAGCTTATTGGATGGATCCCGTAGAGCTTCATGAGTTGCGGGTACAATTGGAGTACTTTCAGAGGAAGGGATTCATAAGGACCAATGTTTCTCTATAGGAATCGCTAATTCTGATTGCCAAGAATTTAGATGGCAGTCTGAGTCTTTGTGTGGACTGTCAGTGCCTGAACTAGGAGACTGTGAAGAGCAAGTATCCTCTACTGAGGATTGATGATCTCTTTGACCAGCTGAAGGGAGATCGATGGTTTTCGAAGAGAGACCTCCGATCACGCTATCATCATCTCAAGGTACGAGATGAGGACATACCAAATAAATCCTTCAGATATTAGTATGGACACCATGAGTTCTTGGTAATTCCTTTTGGCATGACCAATGCTCCGACAGTGTTCATGGGGCTCAGGAATAGGATCTTCCAACCTTACCTCGATCGCTTCATGGTGCGATTCATTGAAGATCTTGATATACTCATCATCGGAGGAGGAGCACGCCACACATCTGCAGATAGTTCTGGATACACTCTGAGAGCACCATCTTTATAGTAAACACTCAAAGTTCTAGTTATAGATATGGGAAGTCCAATTCTTGGGGAACGTTATCCTAGAGGCTGGAGTTTCAGTGGATCTGGAAAAGATAGCGACCGTGCTTTCTTGGGAGCCACCCAAGAGTGGGATCGAGGTTCGGAGTTTTCTTGGATTGGTTGGGTACTACTGGAGATTCACACCTTAATTTTCTAGAGTTGTGTCAACCTTTTCAGCTTTGAAAAATAAGGGAAAAACCTTCATGTTGACAGAGAGATGCCAATAGTGTTTTCAGAAGATGAGGTAGAGATTGAAGAGTTCCCACATCTTGAGGCTACCAAAAGAGGGCTTTGGGTATATAGTATACTATGATGAATTAGAGACTGAACTAGGTTGTGTCATGATGTAGGAGTGAGCGTTGATTTCCTATGGCTCACGACAGTTGAGACAACACGAGCAGAACTATGCTACCCATGACCTGGAGTTAGCAGTAGTGGTCTTTGCAGTGAAGATGTGGCAGCACTACTTGATGGGTGAACATTTTATAGTCTACTCTAATCACAAGAGTCTCAGGTATATCTTATCACAGAAGGACCTAAACCTAAGATAACGACGATGTATAGAGTTCCTCCAAGACTACGACATTGAGATAGTCTACACGTCTAGGAAGGGGAATGTAGTAGCAGACGCACTCAGTAGGAGTTCTGGTGTACAGTTTCTGATTGAGGCGATAGAGCAGCTAGCTGCGTTGCAGATATCCATCATGGATAGAGATGAAGCAGCTTACCTCTAGTATATGACTATCACTCCCCCAATCATTCAGTTAGTTCGGGAGGAACAACTTGGGGACATTGACTACGAGGCCTAATGTGCTTATATATCCTCAGGATAGTCTCATGAAGGATTTTTGAAGGTGGGGATAACATCATTCTCTTCATAGGATGCACCATGGTACCAGTGAAGCTACAAGTGGAGGTATTGAGGTAATTCCACACATTCCCTTTGGCGGTACATCCTGGAGTGGTGAAGATGTACCCGGACCTCTGAAGTTAGTACTGGTGGCCAGGGATAAAGAAAGCAGCAGTGGAGTTCATTTCATGATGCCTTACTTTTCAGGAAGTGAAGGTCGAGCATCAGGTACCAGCAGGCTTCGCTCAGCCACTTGAGGAACTTGAGTGGAAGTGGGATGGTGTATCCATATAATTCCTGATGGGGATACCACGTACGTCCATGGGTCAAGATTCTATCTGGTTGATCGTCGAACGACTCACCAAGTCAGCCCACTTCCTACCCTTCTGAGAGAAGGGATCAGTAGAGATCTTGGTACACCTATATTTACAGTAGATTGTATGACCTCATGGGATTCTGAAAACGATCATCTCAGATTGCGATGTTCTCTTTATATCCCTCTTGTGGAAGGGATTATAGGAGGTGTCCGGGACTCAGCTATTCTTAAGCACCGCCTTCCATCCTCAGACAGATGGTCAGATGGAGCGGACCATTCAAACAATCGAGGATATGCTTCACGCTTGTTTCCTTGATTTTGGCCATAGTTTGGAGGACCACCTGCCACTGGTGGAGTTCACTTACATAAAAAATTATCACTCCACCATCGGCATGGATCAATTTGAGGCCCTATACGACTGACCTTGCAGATCACCACTATGTTGGACAGACCAAGGGGAGTCAGCACTTATGGGTCTAGAGTTGGAACAGGCTACCACAGAGAAGGTGCATATCATCTAGGAGAGGATGAAGACTACACAAAACTGTCATAAGTCTTATGACAACAAGAGATGAAGACCCTTGGAGTTTGAGGAGGGATACCATGTCTTCCTATGGGTCTCTCCCTGAAGAGGATTACATAGGTTTCGTTGGGGCGTCAAGCTATCTCTGAGGTTTATAGGACCTTTCTAGATCCACAGTAGAGTAGGTGAGGTGGAATACCATATATCTCTTCTCCCATAGATGCACCGAGTGCATAATGTTTTCCATGTGTCGTAGCTAAGGAGATACACGCATGATCCATCCCACGTTATTGATCGAAGAGAGATAGAAATCGATGATGGGGCGACGTTTGTGGAGTTCCCAGTGGAGATAGAGGATCTACAGGAGTGGGTCATTCATGGGTGGTCGATTCCTCTATTGCGAGTTCATTGGCATCCTGAGAATCTCCAGGAGAGCACTTGGGAGCGGGGGGCTCAAATAGGTTCTTAGTAACCCCATTTATTCTCCTAGTTTTGTTGTATCTTTCGAGGATGAAAAGACCTAATGTGGGGAGAATGTAAAGACCCAAAAATTCCAAATATTTTTTTTTAAATTACTTGGTATTATTACGAGTCTGTGAAAATTGAAGGCGTGTGATTCTGAGGCCCGATGTGACTGGAATGTAATTTTGATTTTTTAATGTAAGTTTAGTAATGCGAGGGCGACATTTTTTATCTTTTGAACCGATGATCAGATTAAAAATCTGTGGGCACCGTTGAATCCGTAGCGCTGATATTCACTTAAGGGATGCTTAAGTTCGACCGTAGTAGGTCGGGTGAAAAATTTAGTTTTTTGAACTTTTTAAAAGAATACTAAAATAACATATGTGCAATTTTATTTTTCTACCTCTTCTTGAGTGATGTTGGCAGGGACCACGGAGGTGGTTAGGCATTTTAATTAGGGAAATTAAATGATGGTTAGACATCAGTTGTGTAACAAAACCTCGTTTAATTTACGTTACTCATTAATTACACCTATTAATGTACCCTTAATTGAATGGTGGATTAATCTCTTAACTCTCCCTTTAGCTATTGAAAACATTGGTAAAGGGAGAGGGTGGAGGGATTGTGGGACAACTCTAAAAAATCACCAATAATAAACCCATCAACAAAGAATGAAGTTCTGACGATGCTTGTCAAGGGATCAATCCGGAACTGATGAATGCTGAAGGCTTCAATGAACACAGATTCTCTCTCCACAACCACGACATCACCTCCAAAACCGAGGTAGCAGTTTTATTTAAATTAAAGTTAATTTGTTTCTTTTCCTCATTCTTGAAAATAATGATAAATCATGGAAGTATTAGTTTATCTATGTTGAATTAATTACCACCCTCTTGTTATGATGCTAACGCGGAGGGTGTGGGCCAAACGAACAAGGCCCGAATCCCCCACCTCTTCAGTTTTTTCGCGTCCATCATGTCTGAAGTTTGAACTCAACAGAAACTTGTTTCCAGGAGCCATGCGGTAACAGTAGCAACCTGGGAGGCCCGTAGGCGTGTTCGGAAGGGAAAACGGACCAGCAGAGCTCACCCGGTGGCCCAAAAAATATCTGCCAGCATGACGGCACCGGCAACCAGTGCCGATGGGTGATGGCGGTGGCCGAAATTAGCCAATTGCGGTGGCTACTAGGGGCCCACTGCCGCGCGCCACAGAGGGGAGCTAAAACATGAAGCCGAGGTGGTAGTAGGGTGACCAAATCTTCATCGACCGCTTTGGCGGAAGGAAGCACACCACGAGGAGGAATCCGCGGCTTCGAAGCTGTGGTGGAGGTGAAGAAGACCCACGTACCACAAGTCCTACTAATAGGGACACAATGCCATGTGGCAATTATTTTTCAAAGACGAACGTATTTCAGCCGTTCGGGAAGGGGGAGTGACCTCCCTCGATGTGGGTCGTCTGGCTGGTGGACTGTGCTAGCCTTTGGGCTGGGCTACCTATTGGGTTGCGCCTAGCTAAGGCAGGCTGGACCGGTCTGCAACCCATTGGTTTGAGCCCGCGGCCCAGCGGGCCGAGCCCGCCGTGGCCCAACCCACTTGAGCCAGCCCAACCAGTTTGAGCTGGGACAGGTCAGACCTGATCCGAGTCAGGTCAGCCTAGGATGGGGCGGGTCAGGTTGGTCCAACTGGGTTAGACCAGACCCAGACACTTTTCGTCCTAGATATTCTTAAAAGGCCATATCACACAAACTAGACATCCGTTTGAGGAACCGTTTATGGTGCTGGAACCATTGGAACGAGAAAGTCCTTTTGATATAATTCAACTGAGTTTTGGGGAAAGTTAGAGTATGACCAGGTTGGATAGAACCTGAATCCAACCGGGGCCTCAATACTAAAACACTTATAACTCATAGACCGGATGCCCGATTGACGCGCCATCTATCGCGTATAAACCCTTACGACATGGTGGTACTTTGGGCTACTCTTTTGTGGAACGTTGTGGGAATTGAGGCACGAATGATATCTTGAGGAGTAGATACTACGGAACTTGAGCACACAGGGTACGGAGAATCCTATGGCTGACAGTCAATTGTAGAGTGACCCTGTGTGGATCAATATTATAGTGACCCTATGTGGATTAACATTATAGAAACCCTGTGTGGATCAATATTATAGCCACCCTGTGTGGATCAGCATGATAGAGACCCTATGTGGATCAGTATTATAGTGACCCTGTGTGGATTAGAATTATAGAGACCCTATGTAGATCATCATTCTAGCACCCCTATGTGGATCACCATTCTAGCACCCCTGTGTGTATCATCATTCTAGAAACACTGTGTAGATCAGCAGTGTGCGACCCGATGAAGACCATCCTTAGATCATCCCATCATGGATCATCAACATATGATCTTATGTGGGTCAGCAGTAGAGCCTCTCGATAGAATAAGATAATATAGCCTTACGAATAATCATATGTATTTCTATACTTAAGTTACATACCTGGTTTGAGGTGATTATTTTTATTGTGTTTTGAATTTGAGATCATGCTTTGTAGTTTTCCTTTGTAGGATTATGAGAGACCTTCGGGGGTCTCGGGGTCCCTACTGGGTATTTTTATACTCACCCCTACACGGGCTTCGCCCGCACCTTGTTGTGTCTTGTGCAGAGGACAAGAATGTCGACTGAGACTATAGGAGCTAGGACCAGGCTATACGTGGAGGTTACTGGTTGATGTGGAGATCTGTGGAGATGAGCTGTACCTACCCTTTAGGTAGGAACCTTGGTGGATGATCTTAAGAGATATTTTATGTTTTCTGTTGTAGTTTTATCTTTCAGTTGGGCTGGTATTCCGAACCTTTTACTTTTAGTACACACTGTTACTACTGTAGTTTTACTTCGTGGTTGTATCTTGTTATGTTCTTGGACTGTGTTTTTATACAGGTTTAAAGGCAATGCCTTCCCATTTTAGGGATACAAATTTCTGGTGCTAGTCACCAACCCCTCGTCTATGTAAGGCAGGCTTGGGGTAGTCATGGCATGGGCCCCGGGGGACGGGTCATGACCGTTGATAACATGGGTATGACAATAACTCAATGAGATTTTGTAATAAAATGTTTATATTACATAGTGAGTGTTCATATGTGTTTGTTTTCATTGTGATATGTCTTATTACTCTATGGGTTCCTTGACCAATTACTAGATAACGTTCTTGAATATTAGGAAATCCTGCCTAATGTCAATAATGAGGAATCCTAGAGGGTCACATCAATTGTTGTTATTGATATCAATTAAATATTATTTATATTTAATAGTTGTAATAAATTTTAATCTATGGAGCAAGAAGTAATATTTGTTTTGGATTAATTGATCAGAATTATTGAATAAATATTTAATCCTATTGAAATTATTTAAATATGTGGAAAAATATAATTTTTATTTATCTCTTATTATTCAAAAGTAAGGAAAAAATAATTATCAATTAATAAATAATTTATTTAATTACCTTAATATTAAAATAAATATTATATTTGACAGGATGTTAATATATTTTTATTTATTTGTTGAACATATAATATTTTTCTTTTTTATTCGCATGGTAATAAATAATTATTTAGTAATATATAATTTATTTAATTATCATAATATTAAAATAAATATTTTATTCAGAATACCAGAAATATAATATTTATTTATGTAATTAAAAAATTTATTCAAAAATTAAATGAATGAAAAGGAGGAAGAGTGGTCCCAGTTATTGTGCGGGTAAACGCACACCATGGAATAAAATAATAATAATAATATTTTATAATTAATGGGGTTCATTATGTCATTAACATGTTATTAAGGGTATTTTACAATTAATTAATATTAAACCCTAACCCTAGATCTAACAATTGATAATTAGGAGAATTTGGAGGGGATGGTCAATGTGCACAACATTATCCTCCATAGGGAATTATCTCTCAATGAAGAACATCTCTACGGTTTTCTCTCAATATTGTTAGATTATATCTTCTTATATCCATCCTCCCAATCTAGAGAGATCTATAGATTATATTTTTAGACCAAAGATATCCTGGTAGTAATCAATGGAGAGATCTAAGATAATCTGTATCAATGTAATAGCACTCAGAGTACCATCTATGATGTTTCGAGATCAACAAAGCACATTTGGATCACTACTAGAGGGGCTCTACATTGGTTCATCATAAATTTAATGAGAATACAACCCAAATTTTTTTTGATGATCAAAACCAACATCCAATAATGAACTGAAGACAAACATATTTATTTTTGTTCTTAACTTAATTATAAATTAAAATGAAAAAGATCATCTTTCTTGGTTTCAGGGAAAATAATATCCTATACTCTTCAAAAAAATTATTATTCTTGACAATAAAGTCATGTACCTTATAGATTATCCATCGAATCCAATAATAGGTGAGTTGGTCATAGGCCCAATAGGCTTATTCACTATGTTTAAAGACAATAATTTATTTTTTCAAGACCTTATTTTCATGAAAATTCCATATTTACTAAAAAAACACCATTCAAATTATGGACTTGATGAGGGTCAATATATCCAAAATGAAAAAAAGAATAACTAGAGATATTATATATTCATATAACAAATTTTTTCATCAAAATTCTTAGTAAGGTGGTAAATTGAGAATTTAAAATTTTAAATGTACTTAATAAAACATTTAAATCACTTTTCAATTTCCAAGAGTTAAAACACATTTACAGGATAAAATAATAAAAAATATATATTTTATGTTTGGAAAAAGATTATGTAATGAACTATTAAAGAAACAATAATATAATTTAAGGAAAATATAAATATTTTGATACTATTTTAATGACAAAAAATTATAAAATTTCACTTGGAATAGAAAAAACATTGTAAAATAGTATTTTTAAATTAAATAGATTTCATAAAATATATTTACTTAAAATTATTCTTGTTTAAAATTGAGATAAATGGAAATATATGATTAAAAAACCATTAAAAACTAAGAAGATAAATATTAAAGTATTAAATATGCAATAAAATTATATAATGTTTTTTTATAAAAGTCATATCCTAATACATTATAATACACTGAAACAACATCCTTACTCAATATTATTAAAAAATCATGGTTTTGTATTGAAGGTATTAATCTATAACCAATACTGAAATTAACATTATAGAATAGATATTAATGTCTATTTTTTAGAAAACGAAACTCTTCTACTGTATTAATGGGAAATTAAAATGAAATATAGAAACATTTAGAGGATTATAGAATCCTTCACTACATTATTTTGGGAACATAAATAAATAAAACAATAAACTAAATACAGTTTATATATAAATAATTAAATTTAATATTAATGAATCAAATTCAAGGTTTTCTTCTTCTCTTCAATTAGTGAAAATAAAGACACTTTATTTCATTTTCTTTCAAACTTTTGACACCTCTTGAGAAATTAAAGAACTTGTTTTTAGTACTGATCTCACAAGAGTGTGTAGAAATAAATTTAATTAATATTTTTTTCATTAAATAACACTATATGATCCAATATATTTCTAGAAAAAATTAATTATAGAGAAAATCTAAATAATATGATTATTTTAAATCATTTATTATATGAAAGTATCTTCATATATTAATATAATACTTCAATTTAAAACATTCCCTTGAAAATTCATCAATAAAATCCACTTCTCAAAATAATAGGAGAAGTTAAAGAATTCACTGATAAAATTTCTCTCCAATCATAGTATTTAATTATATTTATGTTGATTTTAGTTTCCATTATGGTTAATAAATTAGAAATTCTTAGAAAAATAGTCATAGTTATTAAAATATACCTTTAAAGAGTCTGGGCATCCAATCCATGCTCACTTCCATTTTTTTTTCAATTTTTTGAATTTAAATATTCAATAAAGACTTCATTAGTACAAAAAAGTCACATTATTTATACTTAACAACCAACTTAGTATCTTCACGATCAACTATACCTACATAATTTGTTCATAGTTTACTAACATACCTAGAAAAACTAGTTATATTAAACTGTATTGTCATATACATAATCCTTGAAGGTAAAATATACTAAGATACTTAGTAGACAAAAATAATTTTCATGGTCGAATGTATTTTTTTATTTCTCAACACCAGTAGTCTTTATGGTGACCTTATTTGTATACATAGTTGACCATGGCTTGAAAAACCCAAAACACTGGTTATGTATGTGAAAATTATCATTACATTTATTAAATGTTAAAAACATAATTTATATCAAACAAAAACACTATAATTATAATAAATATGACTTGTGATTATTTGAAAAATTAATTAATGGAATGGATAAAAAATATTTAACAATTTATTATTATTATAATATAAAATTTAAATACTTTTTCATTTGAATATTGAATGAGATTTATTGATAATTTATCAATTATTTATTTCCTATAGAATAAGTTTATTATTGACTAAGAAAATCATTAATATTTTTTGTTGTAGTAAATATAATTTTCTGCAACCTTTAGGGATTCATAGTTAACATTCATAGTTTTATTGAAATCACACTATATTTGTTTTGAAGTAATTTCAGTCTCAATGAACATTGATTTAATCTCCATTAATTAATTTTTTCCACAGTTTTCATTATTTCTATATCATTCCTAACATTTTTAATATACATGGTATGATGTCTTAGTTGTTTAGTTTTATTAAGTTAACTAGATATCTATTTAAAATATTCATATAAATTACATATGATATTTTTATATTATTTATTTATTTTCTTAATATCACTTTTAAATTTATAATTAAAATCAATAAAACCTTGAAAAATTTCAATACTCATGTTTATAGTATATGTATCAATAAATTCTTTGGTACTTGAAGACTCTTAATTCCATTCAACATGATCTGAAAATGTTTTCATTTTCTTTCAAAGAATTATTTTAAAATATACTCACTCTATTTAATGGATTTTTACTTGTCTTTCATCCTTAATAAACTACACCTTGTATATTTGAAAAATTTTATCTTCACAATCAACACACTCTTAAACATTTTATATATCAAGTACTTATTGTATATTATTTTAGGAATAAAATATTATTGATCTTATTGTTTAGTTTCAACATCTCATATTTTAGAATAGTTCTTCTCAGACATTATTATTCCACTATATTTAGAGTATTTAAAATGTTTTTCCTTTTAATATTTTATTATTATTATTATAATAAAATCATTAGATTTTAGAAATAAAATCGATTCAATAATTTCATTTTCATCTTCATATTTATAATCAATGATATAAATTCTTTTGGATTTTTATTTTTAATTAAATAAAATCAATTTATTAATCTTATATGGTCTTCTTTTTAAACTTATATAGAAATTATCAATTAAATTATGTTATATAAATCACACAAAGAAAAATCATAAAAGTATCTTTCATAAAGTTTTGATTCCTTTTTATCAATTCAAATATGTAATATTTAGATTAACAACATAAAAATTATGTCTTCTATGTGTTTACCATAGTCTAAAATTATGATAATGATATTATTTATCCTGGAGAAGAAACATTAAATAACTCTTCATTATGCATTATTTCATCTTAAAATTTTTTTATGAATTATTTTCCCCTAGATTAATTATTTTATCTTTATATATATTCTATAATTTATCTCAAATTAATTTGGTAGCTTTGTGACCCAAAAACTTTTAAAATTATTTCTTAGATGAGGATATCCTAACAACATTTCATATTATTCCATAACATCCATGATTAATCATTATATTATATAAATTGAAGTACCTTTCTCATGACGGATAAAATCCACTGCAATTGAATTCATAACATATAACCAGACTAATAAAAAAAATTAAATGTAATATTTTCATCCATACATGATAGTTCCTTTTATAAAAGGTAGAAATCCATTTTATATTTAGATAATTTAGGCTCCCCTTTTTTATTCAATAAAAAATAGTTATACATCTTGAATAATAAAATTACATATTTATATTATCTATTTTTAGATCTAACAAAGGTAACCTAGGATAATATATCACTTGTAGTGCCAAGGGAATTAAATAAACATATCATTGAGATGGGTTACTCAATGATACCCAAATTATAGTTATAGATCAGCTTTTATTAAGTATTTTATTATTGAATAATCTTATTTTTATATTTTTATATCAATTATTATAATGAAAATAATAAAATCCAACAATCACAATGACTTTTACTCATGATTTTAGGTTTTTCGTCCCCCACATCAGATTTTGGGTTCTGGCTTTAGCTTCCCTCAAGCTCTTCCTTTTGATAATCCTCCTTTTTATCTCTTAGGATTTCCCAAGGTTTCATTCTTGGATCCCCCCTACTTAATAATCTTGATTCTTGGTTGTATTTGTTTCCTCCTCTCCACTACCTTTTCAGGCTTACTCACTATTATGTGTGTCTCCAATCATTGGTTTCATTTGAACCTCAACTCAATTTGAATTTTAATCCCAAATTTGTGGTTCTCATCTCTATTAATTAAAGATCTAACATCAGTGGTTCCATTTGGTTTTGGTTATAGCACTCCCATCTCTTAATGGTATTTGTAACATCTCGATCCATTTTCCACACACTGATGTCCCGATCCGGTCTATCAAATTACCTCAAGCAAGCCTCCCCGTATACCAGAGGCTACCGACTAGCTACGAGGGTATAATAAGTCGATCATGGGGATACTACACTATCTTTTATCAGAGTAATAAAACAATGGAAATAAATAATCAATATCTGAATAACATATAACCATAATCAATACCAATATATCAATAAAATCAAAGAAAGATATATAATATCCAAACTAAATAAAAAAATATCTCATGCTTTAGTATGTGTCAAGTGTTTAAAATGAAAACACAAAAGAAAAACACTAAAGACCCCCAATGGGTCCTAAACCACATCTGATTCCCTCAACCATTCTCCATCCAGACTCAACCATCTATCACATGGCCTTTTACCATAACCTATCCTGCATGCATGAAATCTATTCAGGTACTGATCGAGTAGCCTATGTAGGGTGTGAATGTAACTCATTAGGACACCACCAACAGTGTCTAAAACAAATATAGTCAATAACAAGTGTATGCAGTTGTATAAATAAATAATTACAATTCATAAGTAAATAGTTATCATATTATCATTTAATATTTATTAAACCACATAGACCACTGGGTTCTTGAGGACACCCATTCTTCAATACCTACATCGGCCCATACTGGGTCTGAACCATGTTACATATTCAATTCACATTTCATTATAGAACATGGTATTACATTATCCATGTCACTTAATTTTCATTATTATGGATACTTGGAACCATATTCCAGTTCCAATGCTTTTTATGTGAAACACCATGTCCAAATCCTCATGAGTTTTTGGAGAATCAGTCCCTGTCTCATATCATTCAGCATGAATTGGTGTAGAACACCTTATCTAGAACCCTATTTATCAATCATAAGTATATATCATTAGAATATAATTCCATGTATATCACCCCATTTTTTCAATCATACTTATATTTCATGTGCTTAGAACCTCATGTATAACATCCTATTTCTCAATCATAAATATATTTTATAACATATCACATTATCACATGTATCTAATTATCACATTTTTTCACATTGGCATGTCAACCATGATTAATCTACATTAATATTCTTATCACAATTATCCTGCACAAAATTCTACTAATTAATTCATAAATTAATTAATCTATGCACATCAATTAATTCAATGATTAATTAACCACATCTATCCCAATAATTAATTCCACAATTAATTAATATCAACTCATAGTTCAAAAATTCAATAATTTTGTAATTAAATCATTAATTAATTATCACCAATTCCCCAATTCAATACCTTGATAATTAATTCATCAATTAA
This sequence comes from Viscum album, assembly GCA_963277665.1. Classification (NCBI taxonomy): domain Eukaryota; kingdom Viridiplantae; phylum Streptophyta; class Magnoliopsida; order Santalales; family Viscaceae; genus Viscum; species Viscum album. The sequence continues at coordinate 1,189,547,948 of OY728122.1, forward strand.
TTATCCCAATTCCACAAATATATTATTAAATAAAATCCCCAATTCCTCACTCCATTAATTGACCACCTTAATTAATCAAATTTATGAATTACTATTTCTAAAAGAACCCTAGAAATTATATAATAACATACATGAATTTTATATAAAGAATATGGGATTTGAATAATAAACCACCTACCATGATTTGTTAATGAGTGATCTCCCAACAGAAATCCCCAAAATTGAGCATTACAACAACATAGATTGGGATCTGGATCTAAAACCTTAAAACAAGATTAAATAAAATAAGATCTCTTACTTCTATATCTTGATCCACAATTATAGATATATATTCATGAAATATATATTGAAATCCATCAAAATAGTGAAATAACTTCCCACCAAAAAATCATAGAAGAAAGTATGATGAACATGAGACCAATGGGATAGGATCCCCTTATCGGGATAGACGCAGACCTTCGATATAGACTTAAAATTGTGAATAATAGAGGTAGAGAAGACTTATATTTGATCAATAGATCTCTGAAATCATTAAAGACCAACAAGTGTCAAATAGTGGCCGAGTAGGGTGAGTTTTGGGCTTTTGATGGATTTAAAATCTTTTTATTGGCGGACATTAATCCCTGTGTATGGTTTTCTGGGAAGGGGAGCATGGTTTCCCCTAACTAAACATCTAAAAAATGAAGCTATTATTGAATGGGTGCACAGTTATTCCCATGAGTGATCATAGTTTAGAAACCTGTGTGTCAACCATGAAATTCCCCTCTGTCCATGGTTTCATGGTTATCTTGGTTGGGGTGCATAGTTAGGGATAACTAGGTGCCAACTTTGAAGAGCCCTATTTTTTCATTTTTCTCAAAATTCCACCAAAATACACCGCATGTAATAATCCAATCAAAAATTACTCAAATAAATAAAAAAGAGTACCTAAAATCAATCCAAATTCAACTCCATAAAAGGTCAGTATCTTACAATATCCCAAACTTATAACAAATCATCCTAAAACTATACTCCCAAGAATCCCTAAGATTCTGAGTTGAAAATACTGGGACATTGAGACCTCATATCTTCTTCCGCCATGCATGTTTCCTCCTTCACACACTTGTGTTTCTATAATACTTGAACTATCGGCATGGTTTTTCCCTATAACACTTTCTCACAATAATCCATCACACATATCATTTTATCTTCAAAGGGAACATCTACCTCAAGGTCAACATCATCCAAATTGATCACACAAAAAGGGTCTAGGTGATACTTCCATAGTTGTGGTATATAGAACTGAATTTATATGGATGATCCAATTAATATTCCACTAACCTAATTCTCTTCATAACTTCAAAAGGTCCAATAAACCTAGGTACCAACTTTTCCTACCTATGTATCCTATGGTGAACCATCCTAGGTGACACCCAAAGGAATACATGATCACACTCTTAAACATTTATGAGTCATTGATGTCTATTAGCATATGACTTCTATCTACTCTAAGACATAGTCATACAATTATGAATTAGCTTCACCTGGTCCAATGTCTCATTCACAAGACCCAGTTCCAATAACTCTGACTCACCAGCCTCCATCCAACACAGATTCGAGTTTCATTGCCTACAATAAAGAGCATTTTATGGTTCTATTTATATTTTTTTCTGATAACTATTGTTATAGGAAAACTCCACTAAATCCATGTGCTTCTCCCAAGACACACTGATGTCCAGAACAAACACTCATAACATATTCTCCATCACCGGCATAGTATGCTATGACTTCCCAACTATCTATGGGTTGAAGGCCATACTCAATAATACTTTTTTACTAAGCACATTAATAAATCCCTTACAAAAGCATAAAGTGAAAAGTGAGTCATGATATGAAACTATAGTTTGTGGCACCCCATACAGATGGACTATCTACCAAAAATACAAATATTCTAGCCACTTTATTGATATAGTCTCTCATATAGGCATAAAATGTTCTATTTTCTTCAGTCAATCCACAATAACCTAGATACCTTCATTCATCATAGGTGTCTTCGTGAGAACTAACACAAAATCCATTGCCCCATCATTACACATCCATTATAGTATGGGAAATGGATACAACAAACCTCCAGGTCACACATGCTCTACCTTCACTAGTTGAAAAGTTTAGCATCATGCCATGAACCTTGGCGTCTCCTTTTTCATGTCTAGCTACAAAAACATTCATCATTGGTCACTATAAATTTTGGTAACACCTAGATTTACCACTCACTTTGAGGCATAAAATTCCCATCATCAACTCCTCCCGCAAACTCAAAGGCACAACCACCTGATTATTGACATAGATGATATCATACTCATCTATGATCCATTATGAAGATGAATCCCAATATTCATGAATTTACCTCAAGGTCAATCATTCTACATCCTCATATTTCCAATCACTAATCTAGATCAAACATGTAGGCTCCACTAAAACTGATACAAGATTCATATGCTCTTGATATTCATGAACCACTATATTCATCTTTTCCAGAAAAGTTATCATATTTCACTCATCACTAGAATCATGAAATACCTAAGTCTATGTTTTCCTACTCAAAGATTCATCCTCACTTTTCCCTTTTAGGGTTTATATGCTAGCTCAAAATAAAACAATTACATACACTCAACCCATCTCTTCTATTAGAGATTAAAATATCATTGAGAGAAGATATGCCTCAAGATATTGTGATCAATAAACACCATAAACATCTCTACCAATATATTATACTACCAAAAATTCAAATCATAAACCACATATTTTAACTTGAGGTCGTTTATAGGGAAGTTACATTCTTGTTCCCTCAACTGTCGAGACCTAAACACCACAACTCAATATCCCTACATAAACACATCTTTAAGTCTGATTCGAGAAGAATCATAATGCACCATGTTCTCCACCCCTAGCTCATGTAGGGTAATGATTAGTGTTGATGTCAAATACTTATTCAACTCCGGGAAGTCCTTCTCACATGCTTCTGACCAATTAAACATTATCCCCTTTTGGTTGAGCTTGAAATAAGTTCTACCAAATGGGAATATTCTTGGATGAATATTTAATAATATCCATATAAATCTAGAAAGATACATATATCAAATACATTTTTAGCTTTCTCCCAAAAAACCACTCTAAGAACTATCTCTGGGTCCACTAACATAGCATCCTCTAAGATGATGTGTCCCATGAAATGCACCAGATCGATCCATAACTATCACTTAGGTAGCTTGGAATATTGAAGATGATCCCTCAGTGTACATAGAATGATGTCAATATGTTGGACATGATTTTCATGATTCATGGAGTACACAAAGACGCCATCCACAAAAACTACAAAAAACTGATCCATGTATGGGTGTAAGATTATGTTCATCAAGGCCACGAACACTGTCAGTGCATTATTCAACCCAAACAACATTACGACAAACTCATATAGGCCACAAATTATTTCATAAGAATTCTATGGTATATCATATGTTTGAAATATCATCAAATGATACCCTGATATCTATTTGATCTTATAGAACACAAAAAATTATATCAAATTGTCAAATAGATCATCGATACGTGGAAGATTATACCGGTTCTTCATGATAATTCAGTTCAAATTTTGATAATCAATACACAATCATAGATTCCTATCATCCTTCTTAGTAAACAACACTAGAAAACCCAAATGGGATGTACATAGAAGGTTAAATAACTTATCCTCTAACTCCTCCACCCCTGAAAAACATTATGATGTTGTTCCACCATTGGTGGAAATATATCATGATTTACACCTTTGTTATATAAAAATAAAATAAAAACCTAGGTTGTGATATCTCCCAATTGTTGGGTAATTGGCCCTGGTCAGGCTGCCTAGATATCCCACTCCCCATGGTGAATATAATGGTTACCATTAGGAGTTGTAAAAGACACTTTCCTCTGATAAAAATTAATGTGAGATGAGTAGGCATCTTGCCAGTCCATTCCCATTATTAGTTTAAAGCATAATGTGTCAAGAATATAAAGATCCCAGAGAAAATGGTACTCCCCGATCTCAAGAGAATATCCCTTGCACAAACATATGTATCTGGACCATAATTCCAATGGTGTATCTATCATCATAACCCCAATTAAGAATTTAACCTCCAAGATGAAACTATTAATTTTTTTTCAGATATAAAGGAATGATAGGTACCATATCAAATAAGGAGATAAATAACATATAATCTAAATGATGAATACCTCTCAATACCAATAGTATAACGCCTCTATCAAAAAGTGTAGGTTGAATGACATGCAATTTTCCTACCCATATTTTATATACAGAAACCTAACTCCCACAAGATGCACCACTCTTCTGATATACACACTCTTCCCAAGAAGAACCATGTCCACTACCTCTACCGCCTCATCCAGTGAAACTCCAGTTTCCAAACTGATATGGTGAAAAAGACCCTCTACCTACACTCTAGTTCTTTCTAGCTCCTCCATCACTAAAAACCTACCTCATGTTCCTATATATCCTCTTTATATGTTCTTTATTAATGAAGGCTCGACACTCTACTCGTGGATAGGGACAATGTTTAAGAAAGTAACATGGCTTACCACACAGGTGGAAACCCACTTGGGTAATATCCTAAGTAACAAATCCCCTAACTATTCCCTCTTCTTTCAACTAATACATATAAGGTTTTTATAATGAAACTTCCTTCTCTTGAGTGATATACCTATAGATCATCTAGAAGTGACCACATATCCTCCACTAGAATCTTCCTTCCGGATCCCTCTGATATTAGAACTTGATTCACTACATATAAAACCTTATTCAGCTGAAATATATTCACTTGGGACATAATTTCACACTTAATTCCATCCTGAAATTATTTTTATAATGTAGCCTCATCTTCTTCCAATATTGGAGAAAAGTGCTGCAAATCTATGAAGTGTCCAGCATAATCCATCACATACAAGTTCCCTTGAATCAATCCCATGAACTCAGCTGCTCTCTCCTACCTAAGCATCTCTAGATAAAAGTGATCAAAGAAATTCTCTTAAAATTACTTTCACATCATAGTATCCAGTTATCCATCATGAGTTTGGATGTACTTCCAATGCTTCACATGACCACAAAACATATAAGATGCAATATTTACTATCTTCTTAGTATGAGTCTCCATGTGGTCATGTATAGACTAAGAAGAATTAATCCAAAACTCTGCTCCCTCTGGTCCACAATATCTGGTAAAATTTGGATGGTACTGCTACTATAAGTCCCTCGTCAGGTCAGAAATGATTTTCACAGCCCACCCTGGGTCACTTTTGATGAATTTCATGAAGCGTCCAAGTTTCTCTTGGAACTTATTATCTACTTTCTCAACTGGAACTATTGGTGCATCGGGTTCCACTATTGGTGGAGCATCTCCAGCAATATCCTCCTATCATCCACACAAAAATTATCATAAAAAATGCATATCTCAAAAATTAAAAACATGCACATTAGGACACAGTTTAAAGAAATAACCCAATTTTGGAATAGAAAAAAACATACTAAGTCCTAGCATGTATTTTCCCTAAACCTTCCACATAGTCAAAACTGATGTGTTATCACTACCCTCAACCACCCTACCCCTAGGTCCAAGTTACCAAAGGTAAACACATTTTTTTGTTCAAGTTTTCACATTAGACAAATATTTTTCCACATTTTTTATCATTATATAGTTTTCAAAATTCCACTTGACATTAAGAACCTTTTTAATTCAGTTGGAAAAAAGTATGGAAAAGAATTCAAGTTCAACAACCTACCCCATTTTTTTGTGCGTGCCTAAAATAATTCATGTCACAAAAATAATCTTGTGTGCCTAGAATGATGCATACATACTCAACTCTCATTACATATTTTTCCATGAGTCAATTCTAAGAAAATTCCAAAACAATAATCACATCAAACAATAAGGGAAACACTCAATGTGAAATAATATTCAACTATAACGAGGAACATCAATAAAAACAATCCCACACTGAGTACTTGGGTTTACCCCCATGAAAAGGTTTGTAACTCCCATGCATGATATCATTACTAAGGACCATCTCTTTCTAGTCTCATTTATACATTTCAAAACTAGTAATACAAAAGAAAAAATAAAAGAAAACTCATTTTGATACCACTTTGTAATATCCCAACCCAGGTGCCACACACTATTTCCCCGAGTAAGTCGGTCACATTACATCAAGGAAACCTACTCATAAGCCAGAGGCTAAGAACTAGCTATGAGGGTATTTTAAGTTGATTATGGGGAGACTATACCCTCTTTTTTCAGATTAATACACCATAAGAAATAAATAATTAACAGTGGAATAACACATAACCATGAACAATACCAATATCTCAAGACAATCAGAGTAGGTGATACAATATCCAAATAAAAGAAGAAAATATTCCATGATAATGTATGTGTCAAGTGTCTAAAATAAAAACACAAAATTAATGTACTAACGACTCAGAGTGGATTCTGAACTATGTTCGGTTCCCCCAACCATGCACAATTTTGACTGAACCAACTAACATAAGTCCTTTTCCCTTATCCTTTCCTACATCCATGAAATCTATTTAGGTACCAATCTAGAAGCTCAAGTAGGGTGTGATTATAGCTTAGCAGGCCACCACCAATGGTGCCTAAAAAAATATAGTCAATAAAAAATGTATTCAGTTGTATAATTAAATAATTATAATTCATAAGAAAATAGTTATAACAATATCAAATAATCTTTACTAACCCAAATTGACCACCGGGTTCCCCATGACACCTGTACCGCAATACATGCTTTTTCCCACATCAGGTTTAAAGCATCTTGCATATTAAATTCACATTTCATTATCAAAAATGGGATTAAATTATCCAAGTAAATACAATTTCATTATCATGGATACTTGAAACAATAGTCCAATGCCAATGTTTTGGGTGCAGAACACCATGTCTAGTAACTTGTGGGTATTTAGAGTATCAGTCCCCGTCTCATGTCATTTAGAATTATTGGGGGTATAACGCCATGTCTATCACCCTATTTATCAATCATGAATATATATCATTGGCATAAAACATCATGTCTAGAAACCTATTTCTCAATCATACAAATATTTCATGGGGCATAACGTCATGTCTAGCACCCCATTTCTCAATCATACATATATCACATTATCACATGTATCTCATTATCACATTTTTTTACATTGTCACGTCAACCATGATTAATAAACATTAATATTATAATCATAATTAACCACAAAAAACTCCATTAATTAATTAGTAAATTAATTATTCCAAGTCTATTAATTTATTTGACAATTAATTAACCAAATCTAACCTATTAATTATTTCACCAATTAATTATTCTCAATTCATAATTCAAAAATTCGGGGAATTTAATAATTAAGTCATCAATTAATTATCCCCATTTCCATAATTCAATACCTTGATAATTAATTCATTAATTATTTATCCAATTTCCACAATTCCACTATACAATCATATCCTCAATTCCTTACTTCATTAATTTAACACATTAACTAATCTAATTTAGGAATTAAAATTGATAAAATAACCATATAAATTCGATAATAACATATAAATATTTGATATCAAGACTATGAGATTTGAATAATAGACCACCTACTTTGATTCTTTGATGAGCGATCACCCAACAGAAATCCCCAAAATTGAGCAGCATAATGTTGGAGATTGGGATATAAATCTAAATACCTAAATCATGATTATACAAAAAAAAGATATCTTAATTCTAGATCTATGACCACAAAAATAAATCTAGATACATCAAATATAGATCTAGATCTAAAATAATAGAGAAATAACTTCTCAAAAAAAGAATGAGATAAGAAAAGAGGATGAACATGAGAGAAACGAGATGTGATCCACTTATTAGGAGAGATCTGGATCATTGATTGGGGCTTAAAATCATTAATAAAGGAGGGTGGGAAGTCTTGGGTTATATTTAAAGAGATCTAAAATAATTTAAGACCATCTATGGTCAAATGGGGGTCAAATAAAGTCAGTTTTATTTATTCCGGAGACTTAAAATATAATATTCATGAGACTTTAATTCCCACCGATGATTTTTTGGGTAGGGGCGCATGGTTTCACCTAACCGTGTGCCTAAACCATACGAATATTATTTTAAGGGTTCATAGTTACTCTTAAGAGGGTGAATAGTTTGAAAAACAGTGCCTTAATCACACAATCTCCCTCTGTATAAGGTTTCACAATTAGATGGGTTGGGGCACATGGTTAGGGAAACCCATGTTCCAGCCATGGATATCCCTATTTCTTCCATTTTTATCAATATTCTGCCCAAACACACCCCAAGTCATAACACAAACAAAAATTACTCAAATAAATACAAAATAGCACCTTAAATAAAGACTGAGTAAACTCCATAAAAGGTTGGGATCCTACATCAATGTATCATCTTCCATTGGATCGATGGTTACTTAGCACTCTAGCATGCTAGTGTTGTCACTTCTAAATGCGCGATATGAGTAAAGCTATCGAGTTACATTTTTTAATCGGTGTTGGATTTTTATTAATTGGTGGTTCTATGATAGAATTGGAGATATTATTTTCACCTATTGGTGGGATGTATTCTATTGACTTATGGGCCCTCTATACCACCACCAATTCTCTTGTTTCTTGAACCTTCATGATTAAACCCCATATTGGTTTTTCAGGAAGGTACTCTGGTAGCTTGGGTTTTTTCTTCTGTGATGCATAGAGGCTCTTCTTCATTGGAAATTTCACCCCCTATACTATACTAACCTTTCCCTTGTAATTTAATGCTTCTCAATTTAGTGAGTTTGTGTTTTGGTGTTTGGGAAGGTGTTATTAGACGTGTTCAATGTTGAGGACTTATATCCACTAGTGTTGTCCCCTTCTATGGATTCAAGTTGATCTAGACAGAACATTGGTGGTCATATTCTGTTGGTTAATCCCCTAACTTCTACATTCTTATTTATATCTATTGTTTTTTCTTGTCCTCTTTTTGGATCATAGTGAGCCCCCATTTACGTTGATGGTCCCTGGCATAGTGGATGATGTTCTTCAATTAATTTAGATGTTCTCTTGTTCCTACTTCCTCTTCTCCCTTTTGGTCTTAGTGGTCTAGAGAGGGTGCTTTTGGTTTGTTTGAAGGCATTTTCTTCTGAAGAGGCTATGAGGGAAGTAACCTTGTTGAACGTGTCCTCTACAATTAGTAGCGATGAGAATGAAATCTATTTGAAATTTGAAATTTGAATCTTATTTGGATTATTTTTCATCATTGGTTTGTATGGTTTCCCACTTTATCCCATGAAAGTGAATTTTTGAAAATTGAAAAAATAAGTTTCGAAGGAAGTTATTTGTAGCACCCTCAGCCCAAGTAGCATGAAGTCAGTGCCTACTACCATTACATTGTCATAATATAAAAGGAAATTGCATCCTAAAAGGCTAATAGTTTAATAGTCTTGGTAAACTATATCTATACATAAGTATTGTATTACAATTGAATACACAAATTACAATATAATTTTTATCGAGAATAACATTATTTCATCTATCCTATCTCTACATATCAATCATATTAAAATTAATGGAATACTTATGAAGGGAAATAAAATAAGAATGATATTAAATTCTTGGTAAGGGTTAAATACAACATAATAAAAATCATGAATCAATAAGAATAAACAGTATGGCATGGTAAATAACTGAACACACATTTCATTTAAATAACTTGAATACTTGAATATATAATGAATAATCAATATGGACCGATAAATTACTAAAAAAATACCATTTAATATATAAACTGAGAATGAAATGAATCCATATATTTTATCATTGTTAAAATACCATGTATAATTATGATAACTGAAATGAAGCCAATTCCTAATTATCATATGTAATGTATTAGTAATAGGAAAACCTCTACTTTCATGATCAATTTATAGATAGTTTAAAACAACCAGTATAAAACTATTTAATATGTTCAAATAATTTATCTCATCGAACTCATCGATGCATTGAGGGGATATATAATGTCCGACCCAACCCTTAACTACATGTACAAATAAATCCTCATATATAAAAAAAATTGATTAATTAATAAAGAATGTTCACTATCATTAAATATCTATATTGAGTAAAAGATATAGATTTATAAATATTTACCTAGACAAATAAAAATTCTTTCAATATTAAACACCATATGTTAATATTACAATTGTTTTAAACAATAATCATATCCATCATAAATAATGTTGACATTCAGGGTAAATTTAATGTCTAATGATCACAGGAAAGTGAACATTTAAAGGGAATGTTTTTTTCTAAAAAAATGAATTATGAAAGCAATTGTTAATACTTTTATTAGTTAGAATAGTCATAAACCATTTATATAATGAATTAGTATGGTATTAATCTAACACATACCCCTTGAAGTAAGAATAAAGTGTTTTTTCATTGATGAAAGTTAATACCATAAAAATATAATTAAAAAAATTCTTGGGGAAAATTAACTTTTCATTTTGTTTTTTTTAAAATTCCTTCTATTTCAAAATTACTATTTAAATTCCTTCTCTTAAAAATGATCTTCGTCAACTTGAAAATGAAGCTTCAATGAAATTATCAAGTTTATTTCCACACATGATGTACAAGGTAAAAACTAATATTCCTTTTTCATTATAAAAATGATAGAAAACTACCTTGTTTGGAAAGGGATAAGACTATTCCATTAAAAACATTTTGTAAAAACACAAAATGGGTAATAATTTCTTTTAATAAATTATTTTTAAAAGGTTAAATATTTTTTTTTATTTTTTTTATAAAACTTGGTTTTATAAGAAAATGGACTTCCGACCATAGAGTGAAATGATACTGGATTTTATTAAAATATTTTATCAATATTTTTAAGTAAAAAAGGGTGGGAAAATAATACTATTAATTGAAAATGGTAATGAATAAAAAATCAAGAATAAAATTAAATGGTTTATTGAAAAATAGTCATAAAACTTCATTTAATTTAAATTCATCAATAAATAACCTCATTTTAAATGAGATTTTAAGATAAACCCTTAAAATGATCATAACATTGAAGTGAGAATAAATCAATGAATTAATTATTTGTATTAGTAGTACATCCAAATTAAGCACGTGTAAATACAAAAAAAGATAATCAAATGTAACTATACACATAATCATATAATATTGATGAAAACTAAAAAGTAATATAACCCAATGAAAATAAATTGTGTGATAAAATTTATTTAAATTGTGGTTACATTAAGATAAAATCTCCATTGATGAAATAATTCAAATTGAATATTAAAATTCCATAAATAATTAATTATTCATGATATTACATTTTAAAGGGTAGGTATATACCCCATATAAATGTAATTAGGTGAATAACATTACAATATGCCACAATGAAATGAAATCGGGATGAAATACCTTACCTTACACGTCCTTCTAGTTGAACACATTTTAACCTCTTGTATAATGGTTTTAAGAATGTTTTTAACTTATTACAGAACCATATTAATTTTTATAATATCATATATGATCCTTTTATAACATATTATTACTCATTCATTAATAATCATTCATTATTATCATCATTTTGGGTGATAACTATTTTGTTTTTTGAGTATGTTTCATCATGATATTTTTCTGTTTCCTATTGATTAAATAATTATTTAATAATATCTAGAATGTAAATAATTATTTAAATTTCATATATATTCAGTAAATATATATTAAAATAACTCTATAAAATGTATTGATAGGAAATGATATAAATCATTCATGGAGACGGTAAGTCGTACGTATGCATGAACGTTGTTTCGATTTTCATATCATATAGAAAGAATGAAAGTTAAATGATATATATATATATATATATATTATAATTATAGTATCATTATTAATTTAATATATATAAAATATTTTTATTAAACTTGTACTTAGTATATTCCAGGTAAGCATAAACAAATCACATCGCTTCATAAGGCAGTAGTCCGCCATATACATGAATGATGTTATCGAATTCCCAAAAAAATGGTATGATTGAAGGAATGTGATATATAATAATTTTAGAATAATAAATAGATCATAATTATCATATATATAAATAGTATTTCTATCATAATTACCAACCTTGGTTGGTGGTAATGGAATACCGAAAGATATCGATTCGTGGGGTTGTAGACTATTGTGTACACGAACGATGATTTTGTAACCCATTTGATGGAAGTGTGTCGCTTTTTATGTTTTAACAACAACATAACAACATATAATTATGTTAAATATATTGAGGTTTTTATATAATCATTATATAAATATAATTTAAATATGTGAATGAGGAAACAAAATAAAAACACTTTTAGAAAAACATTACCTCTTCTTCAGGTATCCTCCTTAGGTTTGCACTGATGCCTTCCTAAGTTTGATTTAGACCCATGATAAGGATTATATGATGAAAGTAGGTATTTTGGGGAGTTATTTTCTCATATATTTTCCAAACCAAAGTGGTTTTAATGTGTGAAAAAATGATTACAGGGTGAGGCCTTTTATAAGTTGGGTGAGTGGAAAACTTGTTACGTTTTGAAAGAAGTAATTCCCCACACATTTCTCACATTAAGTGGCTCCTATAATGCACAAAAATAGATCCTATATGGGATAATGTTGAAATATTTCTATCCAATGGGTGACTGAAGATTTTCTATGAAATGTTCCCCCTTAATTTTAAAGTTTAGTCCCATAGTAAACTTTTTTCTCTCTCAATCATTGTAATTAATTTTAATTATTTTCACTAATCACAATTGTAAGAAATTATTTTGGAATTATTATAAATTTTATATAATTATTATTCCAAATTTTTAATCTATTTTTTTAAAATTCAATTCACAAAAGTGGGAAAATTTTATTTAAAATTAATCCCATATACGAGACCAGAAAGAGGGGTTTAAAAGTGAAAATGTTCAAATGTTTACTAAGTTTTTATACATGAATTCAATATAAAAATTACTCCAATGGCCTATATTGTGTTAATAGTTTTATAATTTATTTAATTTTACTTTAAAACTAATTTAAAATATAATTTAATGATATAAAATATTTATATCAAAATTTATTTTTCATTTAAAATTCAGTATTGGTCATTATTCTTCAAAAATGTAACTTTTCAAAAAAAATATAAAAAATTAACTCAAGAAAATTTTGAAATAATTATTTTAGAAATGAATTTTATTTTTTAAAATAAAATTTAATTTTTTTTGTAATTTTAATTTTAATATAATCACTCCATTAAAAGGTGGAAAAATTGCCTTTAGAAAAATAAATATTTTTATGCATAAAAGATTATTTGTTATTTTATTATTTCTTTCAAATATATCAGATGAATGTGAAAAAAATTGAGTATGTAATATATAAATATCATTTACATAATTATATAATAATAATTAATTTAATTTAATAGGATAAAACTCATTTGGTCTCATAAAATTAGTTTTTTATAAAAACATTTCCTTTATATTCATTTATATATATATATTCATTTATAACTAATTGGTAACCAATGAATTCAACCATATATTTTCATCAGTTATTTAATTCTATTTACAACCTCTAATTTAATTTATAGGAGATAATTTTCATTTTAAATAATAATATTAATAGTATGTATTATTATATAAATACTGATCTTGCGTATGATGCAAGACTTTAGAGGATATTGTTGTTGCATGTATGGAAAGCTAAACTCAATGATGTGTGCATTGAAAGCAATAAATTTTTTTTATTTAAAATAGTAAATTTATATTAGGGTCTTATGAAGTTATATTTCCTTCTATAATTGGTGTTTCAAGTCACAAAAACAATTTTATAAATTTTAATTCGTTTAGAATTTTGTTGTGTTACCTTCTCCCAATCATAAATAAATTATTTACTCACAATTTAAACAAGATAATGGTAGTCAATGGTTTAAAATTTTGATGTAAAATTATTGAAAAAATAAAATTGTAAAAGTGTTAATAAAATATCTTCTTCATAAGGTATAATCACAAGTAAAAAAGGTCACCTGTAATAACATATTGGAAGGTTTATAAGTATGAGAAAATTAGTGGAAAGTATGGATATGTACATGTGGGGAAATCATAAAAATTTATAGGAAGTGATTGAGTTCATTGATAAAAATAATTTTAGTGATAAATGTAACGTTGAGAGGCTCAAATCCACAAATATTTGATGATTTGGAAGACAATTGGTTCAACATAATTGATTGTAATAGGATAATATTTTTGCTTCAAGATCATTTCCTAATGTTGAGAAATTATTTTAATGCCTATGAATATAAGGAAATAAAATTACTTGATATATTTCTGTTTCATAAACACAATTTCATCATTTGGTTGTTCTTTGATCAATATCCAGTTAATATCATACTTCAAGAAATGAATATACTAAAAGATTAATGAATTTAATTATTCCTAAAGAACTAAAATTCACTTTAAAAGGGTCATAAGATCTATAAAATATTGAAAGTATTTCCTTATGTCTCTAACCATTTTCCAAACCCAATAGGGTTAATACCTTAATCTATAAAACTCAAATTTAACAATACTGGTTTATCATTAATATTTATTCATCATATAGTTTAACAAAAAAATATTACATATTAACTAGTACCTTTTTTAGATATATATTTGGCATTAAACCCTTATCATCCTTCGGTTGTTGTTTCATGCCCTATGGCCTTTTCGGATTTGATGGGTTGTCACCTGAAATGAAGTTTTTCCATTTTCTAAACCATATTCCTATAATTTTCCCAAAAATATGAGGGACATTCTTGAAATAAAATTAATCATTAAATATACTATTCTCTAAGGTCTTAAATAAAACTTTTTTTTAAAAAAGTTTAACAATATTATTTATGAATTGACCTTAATGTTTATAAATACCATTAAAATCATGTTTATAAAATTTAAACGAATTATTCTCCAATATATTTTCCACTAAAACATGAACTAAACTAATGGTTTATATTGTAATAAATCCCATCTAAAATATCCTCAATCTTGATAGACTCCCTAAAAATTTATTTAAGTCATTGATCTTATTATTAATCATAAACTCATTAACACATGATGGTATCCCTAAATTTTATGTTAATGAATACAAAATTGCTCCTAAAATTTATCATAATCCTTAGATGTTTCATGATTCTTATAACCAATATACTATTCATAAAACACTTCAATAATTTTTTCATTAGATCACAATTCTTATGTACTACATCAATTTTATTTCCACTTATTTCATTCCATTGTCTAGTGGTTATCCTTTATAAGAGGGAATTAACTTTGGTAATACCTAGTTCCCCATATTTTTGGGAATGAATTATAAATGGATTCTTGAGATTATTTTTTTCCTTCCATCATACTCTTCAAATTTCCTCGACATTTTTTTTGATTACCTCATTTTCCACACATAAAAAGTTTCCTTTTTACATTAATACACTTTCATAGGTGTCTCCTTCCACATTTCTTTCATAATGGAATTCAGGAATTATTTTCTACACGGTCTCCACCATTTGAGTTCTTAGAAAAATCCATTATTCTCTTCTTTGGTGACTCTGGGATATTGTTAAGTTATATATTATTAATCATATTTTGAGGAAAATGATTAGGCATAATCATGATAACTTTCACTCATATAGGAATACCATTTATTTTCTCATTATCACCACCTTTTCCATCATGTTACATGTTAACATGATTTATTTGGGTACCAACCATTGAATAAATAAAAAAATCATAGGAAGAGTAATAGTAATCCTTGTGAGAAAACTATATATTAATTTATAGGTTGTCTAAATCATGAAACATAATTTTCAATGTAAAACACCTTATATTTAACCTAGGTTATTCATTATCACCATCTATTCATCTCCTTAATAATTTTTTATATATAAAATGTCAATTATACTAAGAATATACACCAGGAGTTTTAAACCAGGTGTGCAGTAAGGTCCATTTTTGTGTATTAGGATATTCCCGAGTCAAGATCAACACACCCTTTTTTGAGTTGTTACCCCTAGGTGCATCTGTTCCAGAACTACGTCTACTTATCGTATCTAGACAAGGATGTATTTATAGGAAGACCCACATAATCTCTAACATAACAAAAATTTTGTATTTAATTATATACTTATCCTTAAATATTATCTTAGGGTTATGTTCCCTAATCTATATTTTTATAATTCTAATTTCCAAGGTTTCTATTGAACTTGATCTAATAGAAACTATAGTGACCCCATCCCCGATTATATAGCCCCAAATTTAAACATTAAATAATAATGAGTTAAGTCAAGAATCTTACTTTATTTCCCACTGAGTATAATTTTAGGTTTACTATTTTAGAGAATTTTTCCATAGCTCATACATAAAAAACCATAAAATACAAAGTGGATACTTCCAAATAATATACATTTTTTTCCAAAATATAATTTTTTTAAAAATAAAACAGGATTTATAATTCATGAAAATATTCATTACATTTATCTTTAATTCCTAATTTATCTTAAACATCCTTATACCCTATGAAAAATGTTTCAAAACATTGGATGAGCAAAAAAATCTCAGTAAGGGATAAAAGAAAGAATTTTTTATTCTAGTGAAAACATGTAAAAAGCTGAAAACACTTTTCTTAATAAGTCATTAGCATGTATAGAAAAATCACGCATGTGACTTGGGAAATTATTTCCATATCACCCTTAAATTCACCCTTATTAATATAATAACTTTAATATTAACATCCATATCCACAGTAACCAATGCATTGGAGAGCTATAATGGGGCCCACCTGTCATATCTTCAGCTATAATGGGGTCACCCTGATATATCTTGAGCTATAATTAGGCCAAACCCATAATATATTGAGATATAATGGGATCAACCAATAATAAAAAATTTACAAGGAAAATATCATGAATAAATCCATTGTAAACTCATTTAAACCCATAAGCAAAACCCTTTCAGATATCAACATACCATTTTATAGAAAAATATCACTTTTAATATATAAAAACCATGCACATACTAATGAAACCATTTTCCTAAAAAGTAAAATTGAAAAAATATATATAAAAAATTAAATTAATAAAGATTCATCAAAGTGAGAGAAACTTATCAGGTCGTATAAGTTAAAAAACCTTCCTTTTGTCTTTTATAAAAAGTGATGAAAATGAACTTTAAAATATGATTTTAAATGAAAGTCCCTTACCCTAAATCTGACTCATCATGTACAATATTTTTATCCCTAAAAAATAAAATTAGGTTAAGTATTTAAAATCTTTAGAACCTTTTTTAGGTTTAATATTCCTTTTTATATCACTTATTTCCATATTATAACAATTACTTAATTATTTATGTTAATGTTAGAAGTTTTTCGATATATAATACTTCAGTCAAAAATGACCTTTTTATGATACCAATAGTTAAAGTGGAGATAATTACATCATCTAAATAGTAATATTCATGAAATAAAAATAAATTTTATTCATCAATTAAAATTTTAATTCAATCAATTTATTTATGGTTATAAAAAATGAATAATGTAATAATAATGGAGATGGTAGGGCACACGTACACATGAGTAATGTTACCATTTTTTATTTATCATTTCTAAAAAGAATATAATTATTATTTTATCTTTACATAATGATAATAATATCATTATTATAATATTAATCATTTAAATATACTTATATATATAATCTATGTGATGTGGTGAAGAAAAAAGAATCGCATCACTTCGTGGTGGTGATAGTTCACACGTACACATGAACGAAATTATCATTTTTATGTGTATGGAAAAGTAATGAAATGTTTGATATATTTTTATTTAATAATGATAAATATTTCATGAAAATCATATATAAACATTAATTCATTATAACCATCCTTGATATATGGTGATGGAAAGTGAATTATTTTGGTTCGTGAGGTGGTAGTCTATCGTACACATGCAAAAATAATTCATTTACCATTTGATGATATTGGAGATATATTTAAGTGATGATATTAACATAATAAAATCTCATTATATTTAGGATAATTTATTTGATATTTAATTATGGATGAATTATATTTTAATGAAGTTGATGAAGAAATAATATAGAAACACTTAATTAAAAATGATACCTCTTCTTTGGATGACCTACTTTGATTAACATCTTAACACCACTAAGGTGAGTGTTATGAATAAAATATGTCATATAGAATGTGTGTAATTATTCAAGGAATTTAATTTGATATATATTGGCTAAAACAGTTTGATTTTGAAATGTATTGAAATGAGAATAATGGGTAGCTTTTTATAGTCGTGGGGAGGGGCACTCATGGAAATCATCAAGTTATTAAATTAATATAAATTAATTTACTATTCAAAATGCACCCAAACATAATTGGTTATAATATATGATGATTATCATTATAAATAAATTTATCCAATAAAAATCATACATGTTTTTATTATTTTTTAATCCTTATCTTTTTTAATGTTTATTTAACCCTTTTATTACTTACCATGATATAATGTAATTTATAATTTTAAGGTTCATATAATTACTATAAAATTACAAACGACTAATGAATGTGTCATTTGTGAAATTTTAAGACTTATCCTAATCATATTTTCAAATTTTTTACTTTTTTTTTAATTTTATATCTTTTAATAAAATATTATTTATTTTAAAAAATCAATAACGTCAATTTTGACACAATTCATTACATGTATTTTTAAAACTATCATAACATCAAGGTAAATTTAAACCAAACAATTTTATACATCACTAAAATATCAAATAAATCCATAAAATTCTTGGATTACATTAATTATAACAAACTATATTTATTTTAATTTTTTAATATCATTTATTTGATCGTTTCATTTAGGATCCAATTATCGCATCATCATTATGTCACCCGTTAATTTAGTTGTTTCATTCCTTGAAATTATGAATAAATTACCATTATATATATAAATATTTTCTATTTGTAATTAATATTTATATTCTAACATATCACCTATATAACCTCATATTAAAAATACTTTACTTGATAAAACCTTGGGTGAAATATAAATTTTCCTTCTCTTTGAATATAATATTATAAATGTCTTTTTCACACCCAAGTGGATTAAAAAGGATATAATATCAGAAAAGGATTATTTTTGTCTAAAAACACTCATACAATTAAATTAAGATAAGTGTTAGGGTGATTTTATGTTATTTATAATATTATTTTTAACTTCAATTACTCAATTTGTCCTTCGTCGTGGTAATAAAAATATTACTAAAGTTACTATTCATAATGTCTCATAATAAAAGGAAAAAATTTAAATAATTTGGAACTTATGGTTACAAATATGGAATATATTTTTCCAAATTCAAAATATATAATTGGTAGAAATTAATTAAAACTAACCCCGTTGAAAGAATGAGAAAATTTGTTTTTAATGTAAAAATGTTCAAAAGTTCCCAAAGCTTCTATATCCAATTTCAATGTTAAATTGATTCCAATAATCTAAATTGGATTAAATGATAAAAAAATTGATCTAATTATAATTTAAATCCCATTATAAGGATAATATAACTACATAAATAAATTATATGAAAAAGTAGTTTTGAATTAAAAAGCATTATTTTTCACTATTCATTAAAATATGAAATTTATCAGAAAAATACCTAAAATTAAATAAGTAAATTTTGATTTAATTTATCCAAATAATAAGTCAATTTTCTAAAATATAAATTATAAAGGTGACAAAAACTATATTTAAAAAGGGATCCCTATCAAAAGGATGTAAATCTATTTTTTATGTTTTTACTATGAAACTAGATTTATAATTTACATTATTGAACATATTGTCTCTATTAATTACTGTATATTAATACATTTTAAAAGACCTATTAAATAATTTCCTTGGTTGTTATATTCTTCCCCCATTTTTTAAATTGGGTCCTATAAATTTTATTCACCTTTTAAATAATTGGGGATATCTTTCCCTCATTGAATTTTCAGATTACCATGTTTCCCCTTCAACTATATAGTTTTCCCAAAAAAACCTTAACCTAATAAATCAACTTATTCTGAAAAACATTCTCTCTATAGTCAATAAGATATATGGTTTGTTCCTCATGAGAAATATTCTCTTCCAACTAAACTACTTATGGACACAAATCATGAGATGGATCTGACATAAATTTTCTTAATAATGAAACATTAAAAACATCATGTTCCTAGGATAATCTTGGAGGCATAGCCACTAGGTAGGAAACCGATCCAACTTTTTCCATGATTACATATTGCCTAATTAAACATGGACTCATCTTACACATCTTACCAAAACAAATCACACATTTCCATGTAAAAACATTTTGAAATACATGATCACCTACTTTGAAAGAAGTATCCTTCCTCCGATTATCTACATAACTCTTCTTCATACATTGAGTTTTTTTCATGTGTTTCTAATTCAACTGGACTTTCTCTTCCATTTCCTCTACCAAATCTGGTCCCATCAACTATTTCTCTCTAAAATCATCCCCAAAAACAAGAGTTTTACACCACTATCCATATAATCTCTCAAGGGGTGTCATCTTTATACTGGAATGAAAACTATTATTATAAGAAAAGTCAAAAAAATAAATATGTTGATCCAAAATTCCTTGGTAATCCATTGAACAAGCACATAACATATAAGGCCCCAGCCTTAAACCTTACTTAATATTGAATTAAATGAATAATTCACATTGAGGATCTTTTCAGGTTTAGAGTTTTAGATAATTAGGTCATAACTATTACATCTCAAAATATTACAAAGTAGACACTTATACTAAGTTTCTATAAAATAAAAACTCTTAAAAAGAAACATGTCTAATTCCATGTTTTAGATAGAATGACTTTCCCTTGATCCCATCCTTGACCCTATTCCACATTAAGTCCCGTGAAAAACATTTCAAAAAAACTTGGGGTGAGCATAAAAAGCTCAGTAAGGGATACACAAAGAATGAAAACTGTTAGTTTATCAAAACAACAAGTAAACCATGTAAACTTTATCAAAGTAATACTTTTAACCTTTATGAAGAAGTAAAAACTCTTCACTAAAAAAAAGATAATTACTTACCCTTTTGTAACCAAAAGATTACCATAAAACCCATATAAGGATCACATAACATATAAATGTAACTTGGGACATAAACATACTTAAATGGAATAACCATACGGTCGACTTCCACACATATCACTTAATGGAATAGCCATACAGCCAACTTCCATAACCAATGCATTGGAGGTTATAACGTAACCACCCATCCTGGTATTCACAGCACCACCCGTCAAATGGTTTATCACGTAACCACCCATCAAATGTCCAAGTACCATTATAAAATCATAATACATAAAACAAATATAATGGAAAGAAAAAAATTACACACTTTGATCACAATATATCACATAAATATATTGACATAAAAAATCTCTTATAAAAACCATTTTCAATACCAAAATACATAAAAGGGTATATGGTATTTATTTCATTTTAAAAACATTACGTCTTGTTGAGGAAGCCAAAGAACAAATAATACTCACGGCGGCGGAAAAGGTCGTTGTCACCGCGTATGTTAAAAGAAACATTCCTTTTTGTCGTTTAGTAAAACGATTCATAGAAAAAGATTCCTTTTGTATAAAAGTAAAAGTAAAAGGGGTTTATACACCGTATAAAATAATGTTGTGTATAAAACGAAATATGCCTCAATGAAAGGAGATTGAGACGAAGTCCCTTACCTCGGGTCCGACTTGACTCGATCGTTCTTTAACATCATGAATAATAAACATGAGTTAATTTATACTTGCTTAATAACCTTTTTCAAGTTCATTATTGCTTTTATATCACTTATTACCATGTTATAAACATTATGTAATCATTTAAGTTAATAATGTTTTTTTTGTCGATACTTGGTTCTTAAGTCGAAAGTGGACTTCTTACAATTACATGTTGTTCGTGTGGTCAAAGGTTCATTATATCCAGAATGATATTCATGATTTGGATATCATATATATCATATATATCCAGAATATACATGTATTTATAATATTACATAATCATTTAGAGGTAAGAAATGAAATGCACCGTTCATGGAGACGGTAAGCCGTACGTACGCATGAATGCTACTTTCATTTCTATGTCATATTAATGGAATTAAAACCAAATGAGAGGTATGTATATTTTAATTCCAGAATTATATTCATCATTTATATTTAACATAAATCATATATAATAACTTTAAATCCATCCTTTATACGTCCCACATATGGCATTAACGAATCCAATCACTTTGAGGGGGCGGTAGTCCGCACTTCCTAAAACGAAGATATCGCGTATACCCATAATGGAAGCCATAAAGGTATTCCATAAATGAAAAATATAGAAGCTTAAGGAATACATAAACATATTATATATCATATATAAATATAGTGGCATCTTAATGGCCACATTTGAAGTGTTGGAAGAATATTGAACAATCATCGTTTCCTGAGGCAGAAATTCATCATCCACAGAAACAGTGTGTTCATTAACCATTATATGTTGGTGTGTGTAAGTGTAGCTCGAATTATTCTTATAAAAACGTCCTAGTATATTGAAGATACTGTATTTTTTACAAAATAAATGAATAAAAAGAGTTTAGGGGGTTGGAGAAGCAAAATAAAACAAAAGAACACAAGAGAAAACACTAAGTTTAAAACGGGCAACTCTTTTTGATTTGAGCTCAAAGGCTTCCTTGGGAAGACTTCTACCCAAAGTGAGGCTTCTAGGAGTAAGAGAGGGATTTTTAGAGACAAAATGGGCAGATATTGGCCGAACAAAAGGCTTGAGAGGTGTTGGTAAGGAGGTAGAGGTGGGGGCCTTTTATAAGAGGAGAGGAGGGGCACTCTTGGAAAGTTATAAAACTTTACTTTATTATAAAATGATTTTCAATTTTAAAGGTCCCACATTGATATAATTCGAGGATAAGGTGATAATGGTTCTAAATATACTCATCCAATAGGTCTTTGACAAGTTTAAGTCTTAGATTTTACATTATCATTTCATTTTATTTAAATCGTTCATTAATGAGGTAATTGCTGCATCATCATGAAGTCATAAATAATTTAATTTATTTAACGTCTAAAAATTATAAAAAAATATCATGATGTATGAAATCTTTTAGGATTTATAATTAATATTTATAGTCAAAAATATGACTTGTATAACCCTATTTAAAAATTGTTTTAGTAAAATAACTCATGTTTTTGACTTTTTTATTTTAACATTAAGTAAAAAGATATTAATGTCATTTTCCTACCAAAGTGGCTCCATGGGGTCCCCAATTTGACCCATGGATTGTATTGGTCGGCCATGACACATACAATAAGGGTAGGACATGTGTCTAGGTCATTTCATATTATTAAAACATTATTTTTACCTTAAACTACACTAATTACCTCTAATCGCGATTAAAAACATAAAAGTTACTATTCACAAAAAAAATTATTTTAATCCCATTTAACCACATTTTACTTCTTAATGACAACCATTTATGTTGGATTTTTGAAATTCAAAACACAAAGGTGGTAAAATTTCATTTAAACAAAAAATCAGTCTTTTTAGTACCACTTAGTGGTTTCACTATTCATCAAAAATTGAAACTTTTCAGAAAAATACCAAAACTTCACCCTAAGCTATATTTGATATTCCGAATTCAAAAATGATGTCTATTTTAGAAAATTTAAAACATATAAGTTTCATTAATTAATTTAATAATTAATTCCCGCTGTCAGAGCAAATAGCGTGTTTTTATGAAACAATAAGTATCAAAAGATTTACACTAGTTTAAGTCCAATTTCAAAGTGAAATTAATTCCAACGACCACTATTGGATTAAATGGTAAAAATATATTCTAATTCAACTCTAAAACCAATTCAAAAGATAATCTAATCATATAAATAAATTATATTAAAAAGTGGTTTTGAATTAAAATACAACATTTTTCACTATTCATTAAAAAATGATCTTTATCGAAAAAATACCAAAAATTTACACAAAGTAAAATTTTATGTCCCGATTCTAAAGAGGAATTTTATTTGGTCAAATAGAATTTATAAGAGTGATAAAAACTATATTTAATGACGGTTTGCCATCAAAAGGTGATAAGTGGACCTTTAGTGAAAATTAGAGTATATATGTCTAAAATTGAATTCTTTTCGTATTTTAAGCCTTTATATTTTATTGGATAAATGTAGAAACATTTAAAAAAAAATATATAATCAAATTTTTGTTATTTCTATTCATTCCCGCCAATACAATGGATACGTGTTAAATGCCATTTAAAATAATATTGTTTTATTACTAGTGTGCAACGTAATATTTCAAAGAAACTCTTTGTTGCATATCGGGTACGCTATCGAACATAACAACCCATTTAAAGTAAAATTAATATTTAATTCGCAAATATTAATAAATATTAAAATGTTTTATTCTTTATTTACCTGGGATGTTACATCCTTCCCCCTTTTTGGGAATTGCGTCCTCATAATTTTATTCACTTATCAAAATAAGTGGGGGGTATTTATCCTTCATAGCATTTTCAGATTCACATGTTGCCTCTTCAACCATATGGTTTTTCCACAAAACCTATAACTAATGAATTACCTTATTTCACAACACTTACTCTCTTCGGTCAAGAATCTGGACTAGTTGTTCTTCATAAGAGAGATTCTCTTCCAACTGAACTACCTCTGGGCTCAAAAATGAGATGGATCTAGAGTATACTTTCTCAACATCGAAACATGAAAAACATTATGTACTTGAGATAAACTCGGAGGTAATGCCACTCTGTATGCAACTGATCCAACTCTCTCCAGAATTTCATATGGTCTAATGAACCTTAGACTCAGCTTTCCTTTCTTACCAAATCACATCACACTTTTCCACGGTGAAACTTTGAGAAAAACATGATCACCTACCTCAAAAGATAGATCCTTCCTCCGGTTATCCGCATAACTTTTCTTTCTGCTCTGAGCTGTTCTCATGTGTTTCTGAATCAAATGAACTTTTTCTGCCATCTCTTCTACCAATTCTGGTCCCATCAACTTCCTTTCACCTACTTCATCCCAAAAATCTGGAGTTTGACACCGCTTCCCATATAATGCCTCAAACGGAGCCATCTTTATACTAGAGTGAAAACTGTTATTATATGAAAACTCAACCAAAGAAAGATGTTGGTCCCGACTTCCCTGATAATCCATCGAACAAGCACGTAGCATATCCTCCAAATTCTGAATTGTTCGTTCTGACTGCCCATATGATTAAGGATGAAAAGCTGTACTAAAATTTAATTCAGTACCCAATGACTTTTGAAGGCCCTTCCAAAAGTTAGAAGTAAACCTGGGATCACGATCAAACACAATGGAGAGGGGAACTCCATGTAACCTGACTATCTCTTTAAGATACAAAAGGGAAAGTTGATCTAGGGAGAAAGTATCTCATATAGCAAGGAAATGAGCAGATTTAGTCAAGAAATCAATAATAACCCAGATTGCATTATTACCTCGAGATGTCTTCGGTAATCCCACAATAAAGTCCATTGATATATTTTCCCATTTCCACTCTGGCATTGGTAAAGGCTGAATCATCCCTTTCGGTAACTGCTGCTCTGCTTTAACCTGCTGACAAGTCAAACACTTCACAGTAAAATCAGAAATATCTCTTTTCATTCCTTCCCACTAGTAATACTCTCACAGATCTATGTACATCTTAGTACTACGAGGATGAACTGAAAACGGAGAACTATGAGATTCACATAACAACTCTCTCTTCAACTGTGAATCACAAGGCACACACAATCTCTTCCCAAAACTCAAAACACAATCATTATCAATGTTGAATTCAGGCAACTTACCCTTCTGAACCAGATCGACCTTTTTCTGCAACTCACTGTCTTTCTTTTGTGCTTGCTTGATTCTGTCTGATAGAGAAAATGTCACTGATACCTGAAACAAAACATAAGGACTTCCTACACAAACAACTTCAATTCCAAAGCTCATCAAATCCTTAACCAAAGGATGACATTCCAAACGCAACATTGTTAATGAATCATTACTTTTTCGACTCAAAGCCTCAACCACTTTATTTTATTTTCCCGGATGGTAATGAATTGTACAATCATAATACTTGGTTAATTCTTTCCACCTCCTCTGTCTCATGTTCAATTCTTTCTGAGTGAAAATATACTTTAAACTCTTGTGATCGGTATATATTTCACACTTTACTCCATACAAATGATACCTCCAAATTTTTAAAGCGAAAACAACAGTAGCTAATTCCAAATCATGTTAATGGTAATTTACCTCATGAGTTTTTAACTGACATGAAGCATATGCAATTACCTGATCATTTTTCATAAGGACACAACCAAGTCCTTTCAATGAAGCATCACTATAGATAACAAACTCACCATTTCTGGAAGGAAGTGCCAAAACAAGAGCATTCACCAATCCTCTTTTCAACTCCTGAAAACAATCATCACATTCTTTTGTCCAGATAAACTTAACACCCTTCCGAGTTAGCTTAGTCATTGGACTAGATAACCTTGAAAAATTTTCAACAAACCTTTGGTAGTAACCTGCCAAACCAAGAAAACTATGGATCTCAGTTACATTTGTGGGTCTTCGCCATTCTTCAAAAACTTTTGTTTTAACAGGATCAACAGTTATGCCATATTTTGAAACAATGTGACCAAGGAAAGAAATTTTTTGTAACGAAAACCACACTTGCTAAATTTTCCATACATTTTCTTTTCTTTTAAGGTTTGCAAGATAACACTTAAATGACTTTCATGCTCCTCTTTACTTTTAGAAAACACCAAAATATCATCAATGAAAACAACCACAAACTTATCCAAGAACTCATGGAAAATTCTATTCATAAGGTCCATGAATACAGCAGGTGCATTAGTTAACCCAAAAGGCATAACTACAAATTCATAATGGCCATATCTAGTACGGAACACAGTCTTCGGAACATCTGCTTCTTTTACTTTCAACTGATGGTACCCCGACCTCAAGTCAATCTTCGAAAAATACTGAGCTCCCTAGAGCTGATCAAACAAATCATCGATATGAGGAAAAGGATACTTGTTCTTAACAGTAATATTATTCAATGCTCTATAATCAATGCAAAGTATCATTGAGACATCTTTCTTTTTAACAAACAAGACAGGATCACCCCATGGCGATGTGCGAGGTCGAATGAAACCTTTATCTAATAACTCCTGCAATTGATTCTTTAACTTTAAAAGTTCAACTTGAGCCATTCGATAAGGGGGTTTTGAAATTGTCTTAGAATCAGGAACTAAGTCAACAATAAATTGAACTTCCCAATCATGAATAATACCAGGCAACTCATCAGGAAAAACATCAAGATACTCATTTACCACTGGCACATCATTAATCTGAACAGTTCCTTTATTTTCAACAATATGTGCAAGGTAACATTCATTTCCATATTTTACTAGTTTCTCAACTTCCTGATATGTCATCAAAATCAAGGGTTCATTCTTGTACACAAACTGAAAATCTTTCTGAAAAGAAACTATTTTAGCTCTGCAGTCAATCTTAGTATGATAAACAGAAAGCCAATCCATTCCCAAAATAACATCAAACTCTACTAGAGGCAAAACAATAAGGTTTTCTGGTAGATTCTTTCCACACACAAGGATATGAAGGTTCTTATAATTCATTTTTGTCTCAACATTCCCTCCGGGTGTTTTTACCATAAGTTCAGGATTCATATCTTGAGATGGAATTTCCAATTTACTAGAAAACTTCTTAGAAATGAAAGAATGTGTAGACCCTGAATCAAACAACACATTGGCATAATCTGAACAAACAAACAGTGTACCTGATACTACTTCATTCGATGGCCCAACATCTGCTGAAGTAGTTGCAAAGGATTTCACCACCCCTTTCTGCTTGTAGTCTTCCTACTTTCCCTCAGTTGAGTTCTTCATTAGACACTCCTTTGCATAATGACCCATTTAATTACACATAAAACATCTTACTGCTTGATTTTCATTTCCTGCTTGATCAGCTTCCTTACAGTTACGAGCAATATGACCTGACTTACCACACCGAAAGCACTTTCCCGACTTGGATAAGCATTCTCCAGGATGAATTTAACAAAATTCTCACAGGATGGATATTTGGTTTTCTTACCTCCTTACTTCTTTGATGAATTCTTCCCCTTTTCCTGCCAACTAGACCTCTTATTCTGTTGTTTTTCAAAGAACACCTGATCATCGGCAAACTCCATTTCCACCTTCTACGCATGTCGAACAAGCTTTTCATAACTTTTTAACTCATGAGAAGCTAAAGCCCTTCGATACTTTGGCTTTAACCCTGAGTAAAAATGGTTTATTTTACTATCAAGATCTTGTATGAACTTTGGAGCATACCTTTCCAGTCAAGTGAACTTTGCTTCATAAGAATCCACTGAGTCATCCTCCTGCCTCAATTCTAGGAATTGTTTTTCCATCCTAAGACGAACCACCTTAGAAAAAATATTTCTCAAGAAACATACCTTTGAATTCTTCCCAGTTAAGATCATCAATCTCATCACTATCCCTGATATTTTTCACCATCGACCACCACTGATCAACTTCACCTTCAAAATGGTAAACAGCAAGACTAACCTTTTGATGTTCTGAACACCCCATGACATCAAAAATCTTCTCCAGTGCTTTAATCCACCCTTCAGCTAGCACAGGGTCAGATGATCCTCTGAATGATGGGGGATGTTGCCTCATGAAATGTTCCACCAATGACATGTTCCTCTGCGGTTGATCTGGCTGATATCGTGCATGGATACCACCACCATTTATAGCCTGAGTCAACTGTTCCATCACTGCAACAAACTGTTAATTTCCAATTCCAACCATCTCAGGTTGCTGATTTGGAAGGTTTTCTTCCTCCTGATGTTGTCCCAACATAGCTACCTTGTTTCCCCTGTGGAAAACCATTCTGAACATAGAAATATCTTAGGTGAAGCAACATGGTAATCTTTAAATGCTACATCATTTCAGTCATACCATAAATTAATTTATAATTTAACAATTTTCTAACTCCTAAAGTAGTCTAAAACGACCTTTGATACCAACTATAAGACCCTAGCCTTAAATCTTACTTAATATTGAATTAAATGAATAATTCATATTGAGGATCCTTTCAGGTTTAGAGTTTTAGAGAATTAGATCATAACTATTACATCTCAAAATATTACAAAGTAGAAACGTCTACTATGTTTCCATAAAATAAAAACTCTTAAAAAGAAACATGTCTAGTTCCATGTTTTAGATAGCATGACTTTCTCTTGATCCCATCATTGACCCTATTCCACATTAAGTCCTGTGAAAAACATTTCAAAAAAACTTGGGGTGAGCATAAAAAGCTCAGTAAGGGATACACAAAGAATGAAAACTGTTAGTTTATCAAAACAAAAAGTAAACCATGTATACATTATCAAAGTAATACTTTTCACCTTTATGAAGAAGTAAAAACTCTTCACTGAAAAAAGATCAATACTTACCCTTTTGTAACCAAAATATTACTATAAAACCCATATAAAGATCACATAACATATACAGGTAACTTGGGACATAAACATACTTAAATGGAATAACCATACGGTCGACTTCCACACATATCCCTTAATGGAATAGCCATACGGATGACTTCCATACCCAATGTATTGGAGGTTATAACGTAACCACCCATCCTGGTATTCACGACACCACCCATAATATGGTTTATCACGTAAGCACCCGTCAAATTTCCAAGTACCATTATAAAATCATAAGACATAAAACAAATATAATGGAAAGAAAACATTTCCACACTTTGATCACAATATATCACATAAATATATTGACATAAGAAATCCATTATAAAAACCATTTTCAATACCAAAATACATAAAAGAGTATATGGTATTTATTTCATTTTAAAAACATTACGGCATGTTGAGGAAGCCAAAGACCAAATAATACTCGCGGCGGAGGAAAAAGTCGTTGTCACCGCGTACGTTAAAAGAAACATTCGTTTTTGTCGTTTAGTAAAACGCTTCATAGAAAAAGATTCCTTTTGTATAAAATTAAAAGTCAAAGGGGTTTATACACCGTATAAAATAATTTTGTGTATAAAATGAAATATGCCTCAATGAAAGGAGATTGAGACGAAGTCCCTTACCTCGGGTCCGACTTGACTCGATCATTCTTTAACGTCTTGAATAATAAACGTGAGTTAATTTCTACTTTATTAAGAACCTTTTTCAAGTTCATTATTAATTTTATATCACTTATTACCATGTTATAAACATTATTTAATCATTTAAGTTAATAATGTTTGTTTTGTCGATACTTGGTTCTTAATTCGAAAGTGGACTTTTAACAATTACATGTTGTTCGTGTGATCAAAGGTTCATTATATCCAGAATGATATTCATGATTTGGATATCATATATATCATATATATCCAGAATATACATGTATTTATAATATTACATAATCATTTAGAGGTAATAAATGAAATGCACCATTCATGGAGACGGTAAGCCGTACGTACGCTTGAATGCTACTTTCATTTCTATGTCATATTAATGGAATTAAAACTAATTGAGAGGTATGTATATTTTAATTCCAGAATTATATTCATCATTTATATGTAACATACATCATATATAATAACTTTAAATCCATCCTTTATATGTCCCACATATGGCATTAACGAATCAAATCACTTTGAGGGCGCGGTAGTCCGCACTTCCTAAAATGAAGATATAGCATGTACCCATAATGGAAGCCATAAAGGTATTCCATAAATGCAAAATATAGAAGCTTAAGGAAGAAATAAACATATTATATATCATATATAAATATAGTGACATCTTAATGGCCACCTTTGAAGTTTTGGAAGAATATTGAACAATCATCATTTCGTGAGGCAGAAATTCACCATCCACAGAAACAGTATGTTCATTAACCATTAGATGTAGGTGTGTGTAGGTGTAGCTCAAATTATTCTTATAAAAACATCCTAGTATATTGAAGATACTGTAGTTGTTACAAAAGAAATTAATAAAAAGAGTTTATGGGGTTGGAGAAGCAAAATAAAACAAAATAACACAGGAGAAAACACTACCTTTAAAACGGGTAACTCTTTTTGATTTGAGCTCAAAGGCTTCCTTGGGAATACTTCTGCCCAAAGTGAGGCTTCTAGAAGTAAGAGAGGGATGTGGAGAGACAAAATGGGAAGATCTTGGCCGAACCAAAGGATTGATAGGTGTGGGTAAGAAGGTAGAGGTGGGGGCCTTTTATAAGAGGAGAGGAGGGCCACTCTTGGAAAGTTATAAAACTTTACTTTATTATAAAATGATTTTCGGATTTTAAAGGTCCTAAATTGATATAATTCGAGTATAAGGTGATAAGGGTTCGAAATATACTCATCCAATAGGTCTTTGACAATTTTAGGTCTTAGATTTTACATTATCTTTTCATTTTATTTAAATCTTTCATTAATGAGGTAATCGCTGCATCATCATGATGTCATAAATAATTTAGTTTATTTAACGTCTAAAAATTATAAAAAAATATCATGATGTAGGAAATACTTTTATATTTATAATGAATATTTATAGTAAAAAATATGACTTTTATAACCCTATTTAATTTTTTTTTAGTAAAACAACTCATGTTTGTGACTTTTTTATTTTAACATTAAATAAAAAGATATTAATGTCATTTTCCTACCAAAGTGGCTCCATGGGGTCCCCAAGTTGATCCATGGATTGTCTTGGTCGGCCATGACACATCCAATAAGGGTAGGACATGTTTCTAGGTCATTTAATATTAATAAAACATTATTTTTACCTTAAACTACACTCATTACCTCTAATTGCGAATAAAAACATAAAAGTTACTATTCACCAAAAAATTATTTTAATCCCAATGAACCACATTTTACTTCTTAATGAAAACAATGTATGTCGGATTTTTGAAATTCAAAATACAAAGGTGGTAAAATTTCATTTAAACGAAAAATCAGTTTTTTAAGTACCACTTAGTGGTTTCACTATTCATAAAAAATTGACGTTTTTCAGAAAAATACCAAAACTTCACCCTAAGCTATATTTGATATTCCGAATTCAAAAATGATTTATATTTTACAAAATTCAAAACATATAAGTTTCATTAATTAATTTAATAATTAATTCCCGCTGTCAGAGCAAATAGCGTATTTTTATGAAACAATAAGTATCAAAAGATTGACACTAGTTTAAGTCCAATTTCAAAGTGAAATTAATTCCAACGACCACTATTGGATTAAATGGTAAAAATATATTCTAATTCAACTCTAAAACCAATTCAAAAGATAATCTAATCATATAAATAAATTATATTAAAAAGAGGTTTTGAATTAAAATACAACATTTTCACTATTCATTAAAAAAATGATCTTTATCGAAAAAATACCAAAAATTTACACAAAGTAAAATTTGATGTCCCGATTCTAAAGAAGAATTTTATTTGGTCCAATAGAATTCATAAGAGTGATCAAAACTATATTTAATGATGGTTCACCATCAAAGGGCGATAAGTGGACCTTTAGTGAAAATTAGAGTATATATGCCTAAAATTGAATTCTTTTCGTATTTTAAGCCTTTATCTTTTATTGGATAAATGTATAAACATTTAAAAAAACATATATAATCATATTTTAGTTATTTATATTCATTCCCACCAATACAACAGCTACGTTTTAACTACCATTTAAAATAATATTGTTTTATTACTAGTGTGCAACGTCAGATTTCAAAGAATCTCTTTATTGCGTATCGGGTACGCTATCGAACTTAACAACCCCTTTAAAGTAAAATTAATATTTAATTCTCAAATATTAATAAATATTAAAATGTTTTATTATTTATTTAACTGGGATTTTACATAACATATTCTCCAAGATCTTAATTTTACATTCTGACTTCCCATCTAATTGAGGATGAAAATCAGTACTGAAATTTAATTCCATACCCAACAATTTTGGAAGGCCTTAACAAAAGTTATAAGTGATCATGGATCATTATAAGATAAAACAAAGAGAGGAACTCCATTTAAAATGACTATCCCTTCAAGATACAACTGAGATAGTTGATCTTGAGATAGAATGTCTCAAATAGGAAAAAAATGAGTAGATTTAGAAAATCGACCAATAATAACCCATATCGCATTATTAACTCAAGGAGTCATTGGTAATACCACTATGAAGTCACTTGATATATTTACCAATTTTCACTATGGAACTAGAAAAGGCTGAAGAAGCCCCTTTAGAAATTATCATTCTACATTAACTTATTGACAATTCAAACATATAAGGGTAAACTCAGTAATATCTCTTTTCATTCCATCCCATCAGTAACACTCTCAAAGGTCTCTTTACATCTTAGTGCTTCTAGGATGTATTGTAAATGAAGAACTAAAAGCCTCACATAACAACCCTTTCTTCAAATTTGAATCCCAAGGCACATATAATCTCTTCACAAATCTAAAAAAACTATAGTTTTCAATGTTAAATTCTAGAAAATTACCCTTTGGGCCAATTCTCTCTTTTTCTATAACTCATGGTATTCCTTTTTAACTTTCTTAATTTTTTCTAATAGAGAAAATTGCACTAACACCAGAAGAAGAACATTGGAGTTTCCTACACTAAAAAATTTCAAACGAATTTTTTTTAAATCATTAACCAATGGGTCCTATTAGAAATAAAGCATGGTTAATGAAACATTAATTTTTTGACTCAAAATCTGCCACTTTTTTTTATTTTCATGGATTATAATGAATCATAAAATCATAATATTTGATAACTTTTGGTCATATTTTTTCCCTCATGTTCAATTCATTCTGAGTAAATATATACTTAAAATTTTTATTATCGGTATATATTTCACATTTTACTCCATACAAATTATTCCTCTAAATTTTTAAGGAAAAAAACAACAACAACTAATACCAAATCATGTAGAGTGTAATTAAAATTATGAGGTTTCAAATGACATGAAGTATAATAGATTATCTAATCATTCTACAATAGGAAACAACCAATTCCTCTCAATGAAGCATCACTATAGATGAAAAATTCACCACTTATATAAGGCTGAGATATAGAACTAGATCATTCACTAGTCTATTTTTCAATTCTTAAAAAAATAATAACATTATTTTATCCACATGAACTTAATACCTTTTAAAGTTAAATTAGTCCATGGGCTAGATAACCGTGCAACATTTTCAACAAACCTCTAGTAATAGCCTAATAAACCATTAAAACAATGAATATTGGTTATATTTATTGATCTTTCCCATTCTTCATCAACTTTTTTTAGTAGGATCAATAGTTATTCCATATTTAGAATCAACGTGACCAAGGAACGAAATTTTATTTAACCAAAATTCACACTTGTTGTATTCCCCATATAGTTTATTTTATATTAAGGTTTTCTAAATGAGCCTTATATGTCTTTCATGTTCCTATATACTCTTAGAATAAACCAAAATTTAATAAATAAACACAGCCAAAAAGTTATCCAAGAATTCATAAAATTTTCTATTTATAAGATCCATAAATACAATAGGTTAATTAGTTAACCCAAATAAAATAACTACAAATTCTTCATAGCCATATCTAGTCTAAAATGCAGTCTTAAAAATTTCTATTTCCTTTACTTTCAACTGATGGTACCCCAAACTCAAGTCAACCATTGAAAAATATTTGTCTCTCCAGAGTTTATCAAACAAATCATCGATACGAGGAAAATGATATTTTTTCTTAACATTGATATTATTCATGGTTCTATAATCAATGAAAATTCTCATTGAACAATATTTGTTTTTTACGAACAAGAAATGAGAACCCTATAGTGAAGTCATAGGTTAGATGAAACCATTATCTATTATATCCTACAATTTTCTTTTCAACTCTAAAATTACCATTTGATCTATTTGATAAGGGTTTTTAGAAATTATATTAGTATCAGGAGATAATTCAATAGTAAATTGAACTTATCTATCAGGTATAATAACAGGGAGTTCATCAGAAAAAACATCCAAATACTTATTTACCACCTATACATCATTAATCTGAATGGTTCATTTGTTTTCCACAAAATGTGCAATGTAAAATTAATTTCCATATTTTAACAGTTTCTAATCTTCTTTATATATTATCAATGAAATGGGTTCATTATTATAAACAAACTGAATATATTTATGAAAAGAAACTTATTTATCTCTATAAGATATCTTAGCATGGTATACATAAAGCTAATACCTTCCCAGAATAACTCGATACTCTACTAAAGGAAAAAAAAAATTTCTATTAAATTCTTTACATAGAAAAATATTGGAATATTTCTGTAGTTTATTTATACCTTTATATTTCCCACCTATATTTTTACCGTATGTTATGGTTTCATTTATTTTGGTTGAATTCCCAATTTTACAGAATATTTCTCAGATGTGGAGGAATGTGTAGACCCTAAATCAAAAAACACATTGGTAAAATCTAAGAAAACAAGAAATGTACCTAATACCACTTTGTTATATAGATCAACATCTACTGATGCAGTTGTAAAGGATTTTTCCAGAACCTTCTATTTAAAAACTTGTTGATTTCGTACCTAAGTGACTAACCTTGGAAAAAAATTAGAAAAATGAAGAATCACTTTATGATTAGAACACCTCACTATTTACTACGCATTATATTTGTAATCATTTTACTTGCACTCATGATAAATGTGTCTAAAAATTCCACATTAGTTTCACTTATTATAATTTAGAAGACATTATCCAGGATTAATTTTAACAAAGTTTTCACCAAAATGGAATATGATTTTCTTACCTCCATATTTCTTGGATGAATTCTCCCCCAATGCCTTCCAACTATGATGCTTTTTCTTCTTTTCATCATGAAAAAAATACATGTTAAAAAACTTCATCTGAACTTTTTCAACACAACGAAAAAGATTCTATAACTTTTAAACTCTCATTAATCTAAAACTATTCATAAAAATGGTTTCAAACCAGTGTAAAATGTATTAATTTACTATTGAGGTATCGAATAAAATCTAGTACATACCTGGCCCATAACATAACATTTTATTCATATACAGTGACATAATCAACATCTTTCTGACTTAGTTCCATGAATTATATCTCCAATCTGAGTCAAATAGTTTTTGGGAAATATTTTTCCTAAAAAAAATCTTATAATCATACCATTAAAGAGTTTCAAGATAACTATTTTCTCTAGTATTCTTAACCACAGACCACCATTGATCAAAATCACCTTCAAAATGACAATCATATAGGGTTAAATTTTGGTGTTCCAAAAATCCTATGACTTCAAATATGTTTTCTATTGTTTTGATCCATCTTTTGGCTACCAATAGATCTGAGGTTCCACTAAAAGATGGAGGATGATTCCTCATTAAATGCTTCACTACTAAAATACTCTCCTATGTTTTATCTAGTTTATCTCATCCATATATTTCACCACAGTTTATATAATTTTTCAACTAATCAATCATAGAAATAAACTATTTAGTTCTGATTCCGACCATCTGAGGATAGTGATTTGAAGGATGTTTTCTTATTGATTCGTTCCCACAACAACTCCACTATTAACTCTGGGGAAAACCATTCCTAAATAGATATAACTTTGAGGAATACACAAGTTACTTTTAAAATTATACATCATTTCTTCTTATAAATAAACTAATAATAATTTATAGATATTCTATTAACAATATCCTAACCCATAAAGTAATCTAAACTGACCTCTAATACCAACTATAAGGCCCCGAAAGTAAACATTGCATAATTTTGAGTTAAGTAAAGAAATTTAATTTATTTCATAATGAGGATCATTTCTAGTTTAGATTTTAATATAATTATTCCATTAATCCTATATAAAAAACCATAAAATACAATGTAGAAACTTCTAAATAGTATCCATTTTTTCCAAAATATAATAACTTTAAAAATAAAATTTGATTTCTTAGTCATAAAAATATTCCCAACATTCATCATGACTTACTCCATTATATTACCCATCCTTATACCATATGAAAAAATTTAAATACTTGGGATGAAACAAAAAATCTTAATAAGGGACAAAGAAATGAATTTGTTAGTCTAGTGAAAACATATATTCTATTAAAAAACCTTTTCTTAAAAACACATTAATATGCATAGATTAATCATTCATGTTCCTTGGGACACTATTACCATATCACAATTAGATTTTACATTAACAATGGAATAAAATTATGTTCAAATTCCATATTTGGAGTACTTAATGCATTGGAGATCTATAATGGGTTTCCCCAGTCATATCTTGTGCTATAATGGGCACAACCTAGCATATCTTGAGCTATAATGGGGATCAACCCATACTATCTCTAGATATAATAGGATCAAACAATAATATACAATTTATATGGAACATATCATGAATTAAATAATTCAAAACTCATTAAAACCCATAATCAAAACACTTTAAATATCAACATACCATTTTTTTTTTAAAAATCACTTGTAAAATATTAAAACTACGAACACAATAATGAAACGATTTTATTCAAAAATAAAATTGAAAAATTAAAAAGAAAACAAATATTTAATAAAGATTCATGAATGTTAGAGAAACCTCTCATGCTGTATAATTTAAAAAACATTTCTTTTTTTTTCTTTTATAAAAATAGATGAAAAATGAACGTAAAAAGTGGGTTTTAAATGAAACTACCTTACCCTAAGTCCGACTCATCCTATACAATATTTATATTACTGAATAATATTGTTGGTTTAATTATTTACATTCTTGAAAATATTTTTCATGTTTATTATTCTTTTTTATATCACAAAATTCTATATTTTTGAAATTACTTAATTATTTATATTCATGTCAGAAGTTTTGTCGATATTCAGTACTTGAGTCAAAAATGAACATGGTATAGTGTAAATAGTTAAAGTGGTCATAATTATATAATCTAAAGAATAATATTAATGACATAATAATATAATTTATACAAAAATTATAATTTTAAATCAAACCATTTATTTATGTATATGAAAAATGAAATATGTTATAATTATGGAGACGGTAGGCCACATGTACGCATTAGTAACGTTTCTATTTTTAATTGATCATTTATGGGAAAAGGTAATTATTATTTTATATTTCCATATTGGTTATAAAATCATTAATATCATATTAATAATTAAAATATACTTATATAAGTGATCCATGTGATGTGGTGAAGAAAAAATAATCACATCACTTTGTGGAAGTGATATTTCACACGCTCGCACGAACGACATTATCATTTTTACGTGAAGGAAAAGTTAAAAACATAATTAATATATTATTATTTAATAATGATAAATATACCATTTATATCATATATAAACATTAATTTCATTTTTATAATTATCCATTAGAGAAGGTAATGGAAAACAATTTTTTTTTGGTTCGTGAGGTGGTAGTCTTCCATACACATTAACAAATAATTCATTTCCCATTTAGTGAAATTATAGATTTATTTAAGTGATGTTAAAAAAATAGAAAAATATAAATATATTTAGGATTCTATATTTATTATTTCATCATGGATTAAGAAGATTTTATGAAAGTGGAAGAAGAAATAAAATAGAAACACCTAATTAAAAACGATACCTCTCTTTCGGACGACCTCCATTGATTAACACTTTAACCCCACAAAGGTGAGTATTCATTCTATACTAAGGCTTCTATAATGTGGGTATGGATTATAGTAAATTATTTAGTAGAATATTGTGTGAACAAATTTTTTTTAGGTGTATTGAATTGAGAATATGGAGTTCTTTTTTACAGGAGAGGAGAGGGGAACTCATGAAAATATTTAATGTATTAAATTAATATTAATTAATTTTCAATTACAAATGATCCCAACATGACTTATTTAAATGATAGGATGATTATAGGTATAAATAAATTCATAAAATAAAAATTATACCGGTTTTAAATATTTTTTATTCATTTTCTTTTTTGTTTTAACCCTTATTTAACACTTTTAATTCTTATTGTGATGTCATATAATTTACTCTTTGAAGGTTTATATAATTACAATAAAATGCCAAAAGACAAAATAATGTTTCATTCATGAAATATTAAGACTTATACTAATAATTTGGTATAATTTGTTAATTTTCTTAATTTTATATCATTTAATAAAATATTATTTATTTTAAAATATTAATAATGTCAAATTTGACACTATTCATCACTTGAATTTATAAAACCATCATAAAATAAAGATAAATTATAAAAAAACCATTTAGTAAATAAATAATATGTCAAATTTATCCATAAATTTTTTGGATGACATTAATTATATCCTATTATATTTATTTCAATATTTTTAATATGATATTTTTGATTCTTTCATTAATGCGACAATTACTGCATCATCATTGTGTCACCCTTTAATTTATTTATTTTATTACTAAAAATTAAAAATAAAATACCATGACATATATAATTATTTTATAATTTAAATAAATATTTATAATTTAACATATCACCTATATGACCCTATATTAATACTATTTTACTTGATAAAAATAATGGTGATACAATATTTGTCTTTTATTTGAATATAATATTATAAATGAATTACTCACCCCAAGTACATTTCAAAGGATATAATCCTATAAAAATGATTATTTTATTTTAACCAAGCTCATAAAATTAAAAGAATAAAATTTTATGGTGATTTCATATTATTTATAATATTATTTTTACATTTAATTTCCCTATTTACCCTTCAGAGTGCTAATAAAAATATTACTAATGTTAATATTAAAAATTTCCAAAAAATAAAATAGATCTCTTTAGATAACTTGGAATATTTTATTCAAAATATGGAATTAATATTTCCAAATAAAAAACATATTATTGGGAAAAATTAATTAAAATTAATCTCGTTGATAGAATGAGAAAATGGATTTTTAAAGTAAAAACGTTCAAAAGTTCACAATGTTTTTAAATCCAATTTTAATTTTAATTTTATTACAATAAACTAAATAGTATTAAAATATAAAAACATAATCTAGTTATACCTTAAAACTAATTAAATGGATAATCTAACTATATAAATAAATAATATGGAAATGCAGTTTTGAATTTAAAAGCACTATTTTTACTATTCATTAAAATATGAAATTTATCATAATAATACCAAAAAATGAACTGAAATAAAATTTTATGTCCCTATCCAAAATAATAAGATTATTTTTTCAAATATAACTTATAAAATTTCTAAAACTAGATTTTAAATGGGTTATCCATCAAAAGGTGCTAAATCTATTTTTTGATAAAGAATGTTTTTAACCACAAATATAGATTTGTCATATACATTATCCAAAATATTTTTTATTTTAATTAAAATGTGTTAATAAATATGAAATGACTTATTTTATCATTACCTATGTTGTTAAACTAGTAGGACAATGTTGGTGCCAGCCACCATTATATGGGCTTAAGGTGAAAGGAAATCATGTCCTAGTGGACCAAATAGTATAATAGTCTTGGTAAAGTAGATACAAACATATCTATTTTATTAAAATTGAATACACAAATTAAAACATAATTTTTTTTAAAATGAATTTATTTCATCTAGAGTATATCTACATATCATTCATATTAAACTTAATTGAATCCTGGAGAATGAGAAAAAATAAGGGTTACCTCAAATTCTCATTAAGGGTTAAATAAACAAGAATAAATCATGAATCAATAATAAAAACCAATATGAAATGGTAAATAATAGAATAAAAATTCCATTTAAATAACTTGACTGAATAAATGCTAGGGAAGTGTCAATATGACATGGTAAACAACTAAAAAAACAATTCCTTTAATAAATAATCTAAGAATGAAATGCATCCATAGATTTTAACATATTGAAAATCACATAGAAAATTATGATAATTTAAATGAAGTAAACACTTAATTATCAGACATCAAGTCTCAAGAAGATGAAATCCTCTACTGTCAATATCTATCCTCCAGACAGTTTAAAACAACAGGTAGACACCCATTTAATTTTTACAACTGATTTCTCTCATGATACATAATGATGTTTTAAGGGGAGATATAATGTTTTGGGCTCACCCATCACTTAATTTCTAAAGAAAAAAATATTGGACAATAAATTTAATTAATTAACAATGTTCCTTTCATCAAATATTTTTATTGAGTATAAGATACAAATTTTTCAACATTTCACGGGATAAAAAATTACTTTCTATATATAACACATTATATAAAAATGAAATAAAATTTAAACAAAAATCTTATCTATGATAAATAATTGGGGTATTTAAGGGAAATTTAATATCTAATGATCTTAAAAAATTTTAACATTTAGGGGGAAAGTTTTTAGCTAAAAAATTGAATTAATAATGTGAAATTTAATACTTTCCTTAGTTAAAATGATCATAAACCATACATACGAAGAATAAGGATGGTATCAAAATAACATATACTCATTGAAGTAAGAAGAAAGGGTTGTTTTTGTTGATGAATGGAAACAATAGAAAAATATATTTGAAGGAATTTTGAGGAAAACATCTTCTTCATTTTGATAAATATTTTTAGAATACCTTTTTTTGAAAATAATTTTTAAAAACATTTTCCTTAAAAATATCATCATAAACATGAAAAGGAATATTAATAGAATTAATGGTGGGTAATTCTATACATGTCATACTAGGTAAAAATAACATTCCTTTTGCCTTGAAAAAAAGGTTAAAAAAATTCCTTATTCGTAAAGCAACAAGAAGATTCCTATGAAAATATTTAAAAAAAAGGAAAAATGGGAAAAAAATAATTTAATATAACATTTTTAAAAGATTAAAGATTTTTTTAAAGTTTTTATTAGAAAACATGGTTTCATAAGAAAAACTATTTTTCTACCAAAGATATAATTGAAGTTGGATTTTATTAAAACATTTTATCAATAATTTTAAATACCAAAGAGTATAAAATTTTACTATTAATTGAAAAATATAATGAATAAAAATAGAATAAGAAAATTAAAAGTTCAATTAAACAATGATCATATAATTTCCTTTAATATAAATTGAATAATAAACAATATTGATTAGAATGAGATTGTGAAATTACCCCATAAAATGATCATAAAGTCAAAGTGATAATATATAAATGAATTGACTATGTGTATCAATTTTAAATCGAGAAAAAAAGTTGAAATACCAAAAATGATATGAAAAAATAATTATAAAAAAATCATAGAAAATCAATTATAATTAAGAAATAATATAACCCAATGAAATTAAATTGAGTGATGAAAGTTATATACAACGTTTTAATTTTATGTTCAAATCCTCACAGATTATATAACTATAATAGAAAAATAAAATACCCATTAAAATAAATTATTCATGATATTAAATGTAAAATGGGTAGTATATACACCATATAAAAATAATTATGTGAATAGAATTACAATATGCATTAATGAGATAGAACTGAGATGAAATCCCTTACCGTACACTTCATTTTGGTTGAATACTATTTAAACTACTATATAATGGTTTTAAGAATTTTTTTAACTTATTACAGAACTATATTAATATTTATAATTTCATATATTATACTTTAATAACATATTATTACCATTTTGTTAATAATAATTCATTATTATCATCGTTTTGGGTAATAATTTCTTTGTTTTTCGAGTATGTTTTGACTTGTTATCTTTGTTACTCTTAATTTAGTCTTGAATTAACAATATCATGAATATAAAGAATGATATAAATTAAATATATATTCCATATATATGTATTAAGAGTATTAAATAAAATTTAGTTATAGGAAATTAAATACACTATTCATGGAGATAGTGGGTTGTACATATGCAAGAACATTGTTTCTATTTTCTTGTCATATTTTTAGAAATAAAATTATATGATATATATATATATTATAATTAAATTATAATTATATATGTAATATATATTACATATTTTTATTAAACCCAGCCTTAATAAAATTCATGTAATCATGAATAAAATCACATCGCTACAAGAGGCAGTAGTCTGCAGTACATAGGAACGATGTTACCCTTTTCCAAAGAAATGGAAAGCATGAATGTATGTGTTATATAATAATTAAATAAGAAAAAATAAATCATAAGTATAATAAAAATAATATATAAAATATATTTACATCATTATTTCCGACCATGATAAGTAGTAATGGAAAAAAAGAATGACATCTGTTCTCCAGGTTTTAGACCACTGTACACATGAATAATAATTTTATAACCAATTTGAGTGAAGTTTGTGTTTATATAGGTCTTAAATTTAACATAATAATATATAATTTTATTTAATATAATGATTTTATTTTATAATCATGATATAAAATTAATTAAAGTAGGTGGAGAAGGAAATAAAATAAAAACGCTTTTAGATAAACATTACCTCTTCTTCAGGTATCCTCACTGGGATTTTACTAATGCCTTACTATAGTGGATTTAATCAAAATATAAGTCTTATAATATTAGGTTAGGGTATTTAGGGAGATATTTTACTAGTTAATGGCTGAAATAAAGGGAATTTAAGGTGTTAAGATATGAGAAGATGGGGTGGGATTTATAAGTTGGGTGAGAGGAAAACTTAAACATTTTTTAAAGAGGTAATTCCACACATGTTTCTTCCATGTAAAGTGGGTCCAATAATGAACCAAACGTGATAATATAATGTATAAGGTCTAAATATTTATAATAAATGGGTTTTTAAAAGTTTTAATTTCATTTTTTCACTTATGTTTAATGTTTAATCCCTTGGTAAATTCTTTTTTCTCTTAATTGCTGCAATTACATTTAACTGTTTTCACTAATCACTTTG
The DNA here is from genome assembly GCA_963277665.1 of Viscum album. Classification (NCBI taxonomy): domain Eukaryota; kingdom Viridiplantae; phylum Streptophyta; class Magnoliopsida; order Santalales; family Viscaceae; genus Viscum; species Viscum album. The sequence goes on from OY728122.1 coordinate 1,189,592,123, forward strand.
GTAAAAAAATTAATTTTGAATTTTCAGAAATTATAAAGTATTATTATTCCAAATATTTAATCTATTTTTCAAAATTGTATTCACATATATGGAAAGAAATAATTTAAAATTAATCTCGTAGACAAGATGATAAAGTGGGTTTTTAAAGTGAAAATGTTCAAAGGTATAAATTTTTTTTATATCTAAATTCAATTTAAATATGTCTAAAATGACATAAATTGGATTAATATATTTAAAAATGATATTATTTTAATTTAAATAAAATAAAAAATATAATTTCTCATTTTAAATTATTTATATGAAGATTCAATTTTAAATTAAAATTCAGTATTGTTCACTATTAAACAAAAAATTAAACTTTTCAGAAAAATACCCAAAATTCACCCTATTATAATTTTTACACTCCCATTTTAAAATTAATTTTTTTCTACAAATAAATTTTTTAAAAGTTTCATAATTTATTTTTAAAACAAACACATCATTAAATGGCTGAAAAACTACATTTTAAAAAATAATTCTTTTTTAAGTCTAAAATTGAATTTGTTATTATCTTATACCTATATAATATATTAAATTAATGTGAAAAATTAATTAATATATAATATATAAGTTTCATTAATATCATTTACTAATTGTAATTAATTTATGTTATTGTGATAAAATTCACCTGTGTGTATAAAAATTGTTCTTTATAAAAACATATCCTTTATATTCAAATGATTTTTATTTTCATTTCTAATTAATTGGTAACAAATTAATTTCAACCTATATTTTAATAATTTTTTTAATCATATTAATAATCACTAATTCAATTACTATGAGATAATTTCTCATTTAAAAATTTAATTTTAATAGTATATTCTTTTTTAGAAAAACATTGTCTTTCGTGTAACACAAAATTTTGAAGGAACTTATTGATGCATGCAATACAAGATAAACTCTATGTTTAATGAATTGAAATCTATATAATTTTTTTAAAATAGTAAATATATCATAGGGTCTCATGGTTTTATATTCCCTTCAACTCATGTTGTTGAATGTCACATACATTATTAAATGAAATGTTATTCATTAAGAATTTTGGGTGTTTTGTATTATCCTTAACACAATAAAATATCATATCATATATTCTCAAACATCTATTTGATTTAAAAAATAACAAACTCATTATATAAAAAAATGGTTGAAAATATTATTAAATATATATTTCCATCAATATTAAATTATTCTCCATAGGTTTGTGTTATGAAACTTGATCTTCTTTCAAGAGGTTAATAATATTCTTGATCAAAATATATTTTACATAAAAAAATATCATAATATATAGTAAATTTTCAGATGAATTATCTGAATTCCACCCAATTTAGACTTGACACGTTCATTATCCCATCTTAGTATTGAACATATTTAAAGCTTTATAGGATTTTAACATTTGTAAATGGATTAATCTTATGACACAACACTAATTTCCTCACTCCTAAAGATCATTTGATTTAATTTTTTATTAATTTATACACTTACAATGATCATCCCATAGCTTTATATGATTAATAATATTCAATTTAAGGTATAAAGACAATTTCTAGAAAGTCACTACTTATTACACATCCAATGTTCTTCAATGAATTTTCCTTTATTTAAATATTTAAAAAATATTTAACAACTATTTAAATTAAAAAAATTTGATATTCTTGTAATATTTGATAAATAGAATGGAAATATTTTCTTCAGAACAAGCATTTAAAATAATGTATAAATCAAAAATATTTCACTTATATTTTGTATTAATTAACCCATGACTAAAGGTTGTGTCTCTTATAAGAAAAAATAAAACCACATGTATAACACACATTAATGGATCACATATCAGTTTCATCATGAATATCATTTAAAAACTATAAAAAATAGATTTTTGTTCGGTAACACTCATTCAACCTTTCGATTGGTAGACTCCATATCCTCTGTATTGAGAAAAAATACATTAATTTTTCATCATAAAAAAATGAATATAGTAAACACCATATTTATTACTGTGAGGATAAATTGTGTGCATTTAATTTTCATTTAGTCATATAGATATGTTATGCAAAATTATTTTTGGGTAGACACATTATGTAAATGTGTTGGGTGCAATTGTGCACAATAAACCTGGTATGCACTATAACATGGATATTAGAATTAAGTATAGTACTACAACATGTGTTAGGTAAACTCTATATATAACCTATAAAATAGATATTTTATCAAATTCACACACTAATTAAGACAACATATAGCTTTATAAATTTTCTTTTTAGCCAATTGGAAACAAATTTATTTAATAAAACTATATATATCCTGTATAATATCTTTTTAAATTAGGTAAACTCCAAATATTTTAAAAAATAAATTGTTTTTATTTGATAGGGTAAAAATCTAAATTACAGAAATTCCATTTTTGTTTGATGAAAACTATAATTTTTGTTATATTCCAACAATATATATTGTAGTATTTCACTAAATCAAATATGGTTCAATTCTATTTTAGACAGGAATCACTTGGATTATTTTTTTAAATCTTTATTAGATAAAATTTTGGAAATATAATGTTTTATTCCAAACCAAATCAATTTTCTAAAAATTATTTCAATGTATCACTAAATTAATACAACTTCATTATCATCAATTTAAATTTCATAAAAACGTTTTATTTAAAATTTTATCTCATTGGGCAATATTAATAGCACCATTCCTTTTTTGTTTTCTTCTAGTCAACACTCAATTATTTTTTTAGAAAAAAAATCATCTATTGATATTAAATAATATTGACAACAAATTTAACTTAATAATTTTATGATTATTTTATATGGTGGTGGTGTTCATGGTAGCGGTGCAATAATTATAATTTCTTAATGTTCATTATATGATGACAATGTTGATGTGAATGAAATATCTTAATGAAATTTTTTATTTTAAAATATAAATATATAGATAAATAAAACTTTTAATGTTCATCCACTTATAGATTAATTTTTTTATTTATCAATTGAAAAAAATGTGATGAAAACTATTTTTAATAAAAATTTCAATTAATGAAGGTTGAAAAAACTATTTTTGTTACTTGATATAGAACAACTGTTTTTCTATATAATTATGCATGAATCATGGATGGGTTGGACCAAAACAAGATATAATTGAATTGGTCAAAGATTATTTTTAATGAAGAAAATTTTAAAAGTATAAACTATTTTAAATTGGGCTAGGAAATATTAGTAATAGGTCTATTTTTTATATAATTACATTTTATGTGTTGAAACTAGTGGTATTAATTTTTTATTTCTTATTAGTTTTATTTTTTATACAGAGATGTAGTGATATGAAGATGTTCAATTAATGCTTGAATGTGTTCTTATACTATAGAAAAAGCTTCATGACACAACCATTATAGAAATATTATGATTGGTGGTTGTGAATGGAGTCAAGTAGATAAGGTGATATATTCCATGAAATTGTTTTTTGAGTCACACCTAAAATTAAGGTTTCACACTATATTAATAACCTCATGGTTACATGATACAACTATGTATAAGATAGTAAATGATACCACAAAATAATAGTATAGTTTTCAATGAAATCCTTTACTGCACATTATTGAAGAAAGGTTTATAGGGATAGTTCACACTATAATTCTTATTCAATGAAAAATTGATATGGATCTTTTTGGTGGAAAATTTCCTTTGTACTATGAAGAAATTGGCCATTCCAAAAAAGGATATTAATCTAGAAATTAATAAAAAAATTCATGTCACATCAAATAGAATATGTCATGATACAATATTCCATGCCTTAATATGGAAATTATGATTAATTGGTGTTGAATTTGCTAGATATTTACAATTGGACATCACTAAAAATATGATCTATATTCCCAATGGGTTTGGAAGTTGAAATATTTTGAAGGAGTAACTAACTCACCATGCTGAAATTCATGGTTTAATGTTATGATATCTAAATAAATAAACATTTCATGTTGATAGAATAACATGGAATTATTAATTTGTCTGGGAGAATTTATCTTGAAATTCAATAGTTTAAAATTATATCAGGTGTGAGGATTAGTTTAATTTTGATTCAATAGATCATGTTGAAGTATAAGAAGTATGAATTTGGTTTTGAGTTCTAATTTTGAATTTTAATAAAAAAATTATGTGTATAGAAAACAATATTTTTGTATGGATGAAAAAGGAGAATAAAATATGAGATTGAGTACATTTAATAGATCTGGAATTATATGGAAGAATATAAAAATTGGCAATTCATTAAATATATGATTTTGGAAAAGTAATTTTTTGATGAACTAAGTATCATTAAACACCAATATTATAAAGAAAATTTTATTATTCATACTTTTAAATATCAAGAAGAGAATTTCTTAGTATCAAAGGGAACATCCTTTATTTTTTGGTATCATTTAATTCATTTTAAATTATATTATGACCTATGTATTATTTATATCATTATTTCAATCCCTCTTAGAAATTCAGGTGAAGAATACTGAAAGATATCATAGAATGTGGAAGAGTAGTGAGCCTTTCCTAAATATTTCAATAACTTACTAGTGATGTAGTTATTTTTATACATATGACCACATTATTCCTATGTTATCCTTAGATGTTTCTCGGGGTTTTTGGTAAAATCATAGTGTATGCTATATTTTCATTATTTTCATTTCGTTGTGTGGTTGTGAAATTATTGTGACAAATTCCATGTAACTTTTTAAAACACAAGGATAATATCCAAACAAGTTTGAGATAAGAATATAATTTTATAACACCATAATTCACACCCTATTTGGGTATAAATTAAAGCCACGAGTGAATGTTGGGAATAAAATGGGAGTAGTGTTTTTTTATGATAGTATTTTTAAAATTTTTAAGAATCCAATTTTACCTCATTTTTGATATCTTTTGTTTTATGTTTTATTTCTATTGATTCGTGAAATATATGTTAGTGATACTATAGAGTTATTAATAAATGGGGTAGAAAATAAACTAATAAATATAGTTGAAAATGAACAAAACACTTTAGTTGGATATTTATAAAATTAAATTTACATGATGGTGATTACTTTTTCATTAGTGATGTCAATTTACAAAAAAACATTCCAAAATTTATGAGGTTGAAATAATGTTGAAAGTGGTGAAGCAATAAGTTCTTCAAGACAAGTTTAATTACATGAAATTTGAACTAATGAAAGACGTTTATAATTTATTTTTCAATCTAGTTATTTTTATAAGATCTATCTATGGTCTTAGTGATGAGATAAATGGTTTTAATATTATATAGAAGATCATTTAAACATTTCTAACTTTATATACTCTAATGGTGTCCGTTTTTTAAGAAGAAATAATATATAACTCCCACTCAATGATTTATATAGAATATTCTGAATTATGAAATGTTTTTGAATCCAAAATAAATGTTTAGTCATCCATAAAAGTAAATAAAACATAAATTTATAGGGAATATGCATATACATAATCATTTAAATAATTAAGAGGATGTGATGGACGAGTTATTATCACTAGTGGCAAGTACGTTCAATGAAGGTAATGGACGATATGAAGGTAAGATACCATTGGAATTTTTTAATCTAAGTATTGATCCTATTTCTATTATATTTATAAGAAATATTGATGGAAATATTATGGTTGATTACTCATAAATAAAAAATGGAAATTTCCGCTATAAGTAACTCTAATTCTAGATATTAAAGTGGAAATAAGTTTCCTATAAAATTTCTTATTAGTAAATTGGAAGATGATGTTGGAAAATATATCTTTTAATGTGTTGAAACTGAATTTATATCAAACATGTACGATTCTATGATGGATATCATATATAAATAAAAAATATGATGTAAAAGTGAGTGATCAACTAAAGGGAGGAGTGGATCTAAAAGTGGGGTTGGATAGAGTTCCTAAGAAGATTGACATATAAATAAAGAATAATATGATGAGAAGAGGTCTTATAAATGAATCCTCAAATTATATTTTTTTATCATAAAGTAGAAATTTCTTATATAGAAAATATTTCTTGAAAACTAGGAAAATAATGTTTTCATATTATGGAGAAAATAAAGAAAATTTAAACACACAATGAGGAAGTGTTATCTTTGTGAAAGAATATGGAATATAAAATGAATTTATATGGTTTAAAGAAGAAGTTATTGTTTGTATGGTTCTTAGATAAATAACTAATAGATATATTAGAATGAGGCATTAGAGGCGTTGAATTCTCAAAAACACTATTTCACGGGAAAAGAGGACATGAATTGGATGATAAAAATCCAAAGGTAACACAGTGACTATGAATAGTAATGTAAATTTCAATATCAGATAGTTTTATCAATAATTAATATATTATCAATAACTAATGATTTACTTAAAAGAAATGTATATTTGGAGATATTGCACCAATAAAATTTTCCCTTTGATAAAGTTCCATTTTTTGACTACTTAGGATAAAATATGTTTTTAAATGATATAGAATATATGTACATAAAAAAGAAAGGTGTATGGGATTCAATAAAGGAGAATAATATCATATCATACACCTTAATGAAGTAATCATTTTAATGGGTATTTATTTCAATATTCAAATTATGATAATAAATATATTCATTTTAGTTAAATAATAAGTTTGAATTATTTATATTGATGAAATAGAAGGATGAATATGAGACAATTCAACACAATTACATTATAAGAAATATTCCTTTGGAAAAACTATTATATGGATTTGTTTAATGTATTGAATAGAATGATGATAGACTACTGTATATCTCAACTCATAATATGATTTCTTGAAAGTAAAATAACTTGAATGTGAAGGGTAATTCTATACTTTTTGAGATAGATTTAAAGGATATTAAGAATAGTTTTAAGTATATTATTGATAATGTATGTTCATCCCACATGATGGGTAACATAAGTATTCAATAAAATGATAATGTAATATTTTATGAAATTTTCTATTTTCAAAATGATAGAGCTATAAATATTATGAGAATTTTTAAAACATAATTTGATAGATATTAGTAAAAAAATACTAATTTTATTTACGCAGAAGGTTTGTGATATACCTTTTTATTTTTGATATAATCATGTTACTTGGGATTGGAATCTATATTCAACTAGAAATTATTTTATATCAATGGAAAGGTTTTAAATTTTCTAATGCATGTATAAAAAAATCATAAACTTTTATTAGGTGTATAATAAGAAGAACAATTTTCTTCAATCTATATATGAGAAAAATAGTTTTTTTCATCAGATGTATGACTACATACATCATAAGAGTATGTAATATATTTCAAAATTAAAGGTTGTAGTTTATATCCAAAATATAAAGATGATGAGATAAAATATATATAATGAATTTTTTAGGGTAAGGATGGTGAGAAACCCCTATCATTGGAAAAATATTTGAACATAAAATCTTGTATATTTGTTCCAAATCAATGTATGGGTTCCAATTAATCTATTCAAAACTCAAGGTAAAAATATTTTATCTTATTTATTTTTTAATATATTGGTAAATGAAGATCTATTTTTATGTGATATTGGAAAGAATTATTAGACTATGTCAAAATATTTTAAAGGATATTAGAGAGTGAAATGTGAGGAATACTAAATAACATATGATCAGATAATGGAATTTAATACACTTCAATTCAAAATGGAACTTATTTATATAAAAAATGTAATAAAGCATGTGGTCACTTCAACAATAAATCATTAATATAATTGAGTTATATAAAAGAGGGATCTCATGGTTAACAATAGGGACAAAAAATTTGTTTAATAGAGGAATCCCTTTTAAATACTTGAAATAATAAGTTGAAGTGTTCATGTACACTCAAAATCGAGCACTACATAGCTATGGTGAAGAGATAACATTATATGTGATGTATCAAGGAAGTAAACATTATTAAATAATTTTTGGGTTTCTCGAATAATGTTCTTAATTAATAATAAAGAGGTAAATCATGGTGTGTAAGGAGTTAATGATGTAAAAAGGATATTTCTAGGTAGCTTGATTAAGAGTAATAATTATAAATGTCCTAAAAAGAAGATTTTATTTAAAGAAGTGATGTAAACATGAATAATGGTGAACATAATAAAAATATTATATGTCCCATATTGAAATAAATGTCTTCATAAGAAGAAGAATATATTTATATGAATTCTATAGGGTTTCAAAATATTCCAAATGATGATGATTCTGAAGACAAAATAGAGGAAAACCATGTTGTTTAAAGTATTCAATATATGATACAAAAAATATAGGTAAGAATTAAATTTGACCCAAGAAACATTATTATAGAAACATATTTACAACACTAACTAAAAGGATGAGAATTATAGAAAATAAGGATAGATTATCACATGTTCAATTGGCTATATTTAAAGATACAATGTAGTATAAATTATGAGAGAATATCTGATTGATGAATTACATTTTATTGAAAATAAAAATACATAGAAACTTTTGGATAGACCTTATAATAATAATGTGATCATGACTAAATGTATCTTCAAAAATAATTTTAATACATATAGAATAGTGGCCTAGAACAATTTAAGTCTATTATAAATGGAGAATTCTAAGAATAAAGGAGTTGATAGTGTGGAAACATTTATATTGGTAGTGAGAATGTGATATATTATAATATTCATGGTATTGGTAGTTCATAGAAGATTAAATGTTTATAAACTAGATATGAGGTCTGTATTATAAAATGAAGTTCTAAAATATTATCACTACATTGAACAACTATTATGGTTTAATATTAGAGAGATTTTCATAAAGGTGTGACAATTAATAAATTGTTTATATATTCTAAATCAGGTATCCCATGATTGATATTCATTGCTACACACATACTTGATAAATTTTGAGTTTCAATGAGGTGGTGTTGAACAAAACCTCTATGTGAAGGTATAAAATAAGAGTATTGAATAGTGTTAGTCTATGTTGATCACATCATATTTAGTAGTAAAAAGTATAATTTAGTGGAGGAGTGTGCAAATTTTTTGGATTTATAATAATAAATTTTAATGATTGAAAAAACCTACTTACATGGTATAAAAGTACATCAAAATTATTGGTATGTATTCTTATCATAGATTAAGTAATAAATATAACTATAAAAAATTTACAATGGATGTTTTTAAACCTTTTTTAAATCTAATAGAATTTATAAAAAATGATTAAAAATCATGACAAAAAAAAATTATAGGACTCAACATTGTATAAATATATTATTTTATGTTTATTTTATATCTTCAAAATAAGGATAGATGCGTTATATGATAATTTTTTGGAAACATGTTTTTTATATTTATTCAAATAAAGAACACAACTCAATGTTTAAGAGAATAATTATGCCAGTTATGGGAAAATTAGATAATGGACTATTCTTTAGCATCTATGGATATTGAGATTTTGTGGCTTACTCAAATAATAAATGGTTTGATGATGTTGTGGATAATAAATCTATAAGTGGTAGAGTATTCTTGATTATATGAAATTATGTCAGAAGGCTGAGTAAAAAAGTAAGATAGTATACCTTTGGTAATAGTAGTGACATAGTACATTTTAGTCACTAAGGACTTTACTCAATTGATGTGTATGATTTATTTTAAAAAGGTAATGCCTTGTTCAAAGACCAAGATATAATTTATTAATAAAGAAATAAAGAACTACATAAGTTTAAAGGAAGGAATCATATTACAATCCCTTTCATAATAAGGGAGAAGATCAACTGGAAAAACATCCATCCAATTGATGCTCTGGTTGATTCCCATATTGGTAAGGACATTAGACACCATGTTTTCTTCATGAAAGGCATGTGTAACTATGTATTTGATCTCTATAAGTGAAGAGAGGCATCTCATCTAAAGGGTAGTGAGATACCAAGAAATATGCACAACGTCGTTCCAAATTTCATGGATAATTGTAGTTGAATCACTTTCAATCCAGATGTTTCTCTATCCTCTTTGTTTGATGTAGTCCATAACATAAATCACAACCATAATTTCTGCCTCCAAGGATGATACCATGCCACAACTACTAAAGAAACATCCTTGGAACCGTCCAAGGAAGTCTCCAAATATATCTCTGCAACCAGCAGGTCCAGGGTTTCCTTTTGAGGCTCCATCAACGTTAACTTTAATCCAGCCTAGAAGAGGAGGTTTCCAGAAAACCTCAAATGTTAGGCTTGGTTGTCTATAGATACCATCTACATTGAGTCTACGAAGGATCTCGAAATCACCAATATAATTTTCACAAAATGCTTTTTGGATTTAAGAAGCATCTGATATAGCAATTAGAACTCACATATGACCTGCATGAGGAATGAATGAGTATTTGTTAGGGATAATAGCGTTTCGAGCATACCAGATAATGTGAAGGATCTTAGAAACTGCTTCTAAGAAAAGATTCTTGATTTGTTTCGAAGATTCAAGCTCTACACAATGAATTAATTGAGCACAAATAGAGTTAGAGTGTAACCATCTACAGCCAAACAAGTAAGTAATGAAATTCTAGAGAGTAGAGGGTGTAGAACAAGATAAAAATAGTTGATTAGCATCTTCCCTGTGTTGAAAACAAAAATTAAACTAAGAAAAAAGTTGGACTCCAAAATATTGCAAACAAATCTTAGTGGGAACACGGTTATGAGAAATACGCCAAATAAGATTGAGTCTTGAAGGATTAATCCAGGGCTTTGCAAAAATATTTTAACCAAACAATGTTGATATCAGGAGCAGAGAAGTTATGATTATAAATTTTTTTTGAATCAAGGATGCCATTGTGAGCTGGTTCCCAAGTAAGAAATTCATCATCATTAGAGAAAGAGTAATTATCAACAATACTCATGATATTGTCAGGAAAATTAATGTGACCAGATTGGATGACATCCCTTATAGTACAATTGGTGTTGACCAAAGAGGATTTGGGAGTAACATCGATATAAGCGAGGTAGAAGCCCAGTTTTCCAACCAAAAATTTAAGGAATAATCCGCACTAACTTTCCATCTAGCATTAACCATAATATTTGTAAATGACTCTTTAGTGGAGGTCCAGATAGAAGATTGGATATAAATCCAATTACCTCTTTTGAGCTTGTGAAGGAACCTTTCTCTAAGGAAGGCAGTGGAATTTTTTTTTGACCAGTCTCCAAGTAAGCTTAGCTTGAAGAGAGTTATTAAAGAGCTGAAGGTTTTTGTTACCAATACCACCATTTTCTATGGGTTTGCAGCATTTAGATGAGGGAATGATAACAAGTTTTCTTTCAAGAATGCTTCCGATCCAAAGAAAATTCTTAATGTAAACATTAATTTTCTTGAGGAGACCATCATTCCTTTTGTAGATCATCAGTGAGTAAACCAATTTGGACACTATGGTGGATTTAACTAAAAAAATCCAGCCATCTATGGAGAGAGATTTACCCTTCTAGTAAGACAACTGGCTAACCACCTGATCAAAAATTGGGGAAAAGGAAGTGGATTTATGACGACCCCAAAAAATAGGCACCCCAAGATAAGTGAAGGGGAATGATCCTTCCTTAATATCTAGACTATTGATGATGTCATTTTTTTCTGATGGGAGAGAAATTTTTACTGAATAAAATAAATGATTTACTCCTACCGATTGATCGACCCGAGAGATCTTCATAGTGAGATAAAACATTTTTAAGACTTAGGATATTTTTTTTATCTACTCAAAGAAATAAAATGACATCGTCAGTATAAAAAAGATGAGTAGGAACAATAATATTTCTAGCCGCACAAACAGGATGAAGTTTGTTTTGAGAAATAAGTTTAGTTAGAAGTCTACTAAGATAATATTCAGCTATGGAAAAGAGAATGGAAGATAAAGTATCACCTTGTCTGACCCCTTTTGAGAATTTAAAATAACCCTTAAGGGATCCATTAACAAGGATGGAGAAATAATCCGAGTCAAACAATGTATGAATCATACTGATAAAAACATCGTTAACACCAAAATCATAGAGAAGTTTGAAAATAAAGTTCAAATCAATGGTATTAAAGGCCTTACAAATATTGATATTGATGGAAATATTTACTACTCTATTCATTTTTTTCAGATTGTTCATGCATTCGGAAGCAAGGAAAATGAAATATTGAATAGACACGCCTTTGAAAAACCCAAATTGGTTCCAAGAAATAATTTTTTGACAAAGATAAGAAATTATATTAGTAATAATCTTAGAGATAATTTTATAAAGGGTTTTTATAAGAGAAATGGGCTAGAAGAGATGAATTTCAAAGGCATTAGACACTTTGGGAATTAAGGCAATGAATTGAGAGTTAATAAAATGAGATAGAACTCCATTATCAAAAATTTATTTGACCATTTTACAAACATCTACATGAATAGTCACCCAGTGAAGCTGAAAAAATCCATTATTGAAACCATCAGGGCTCGGGGCACTATCAGGGTTCATACTAAAGTCGGTGTCTTTGATTTTGTTTTCAAGAGGAATGATAAGAAGAGAAAGGTTGTATTCCTCTATCACCATGTTCGGGATAAACTCAGGCAGAAGGTTCTTATTGATGGGAGAGCCATTAAAAGTATTTTCAAAATAAGAGACCACATGATTAGTAATGGCCTCCTCTGAGTCCAGGAGGGTTCCATTATCCCTTAAAAAGGAAAGAGGGTGAGAGGATTTTCTTATTCTTTGAGGGGAATTATAAAACATAGAATTTTGATCACCATCTGAAAGCCATTTGGCCTTAAATAATTGCATGTGAATGTTATCTTTAAGAAAAAAAGCTTATTCAATTTCATGGAGATGTCGATTTTAGCCTGAGTATCCAATAGAAAACTAGATAAAGTTGTATTGTTTTGAATATGGGTGAGCTCATTCTCAAGATAAGTTATATCTTTGTCCATATGTTTAGATTTAGAACTACACCATGCCTTAAGAAATATTTTAAGTTTCTTTAATTTGAAAATTTTGGAAAATGCATCTTTGTGATGGTTCATAGACCCCCGACAAGATTTGATAGAATGAGAACAATCCAAGTCAGATGACCATGCATTGTTGAATCTGAAGGGGGACTTGGTTTTGGCTTTCTATAAGTGTGGATGACTAAAATGGGATGATGGTATGAATTGAGTTTTGGTAAGGTAATACTAGAGATGTTGTCCTAGTAATCTAGGGCATGCACATTAGCTAGAGCTCTATCCAATTTGCTGGAAACTATCCTATTATAGTGCATTTGATACCAGGTATATTTGGCACCGATGAGATTAATCTCTTATAGGCTGCAGTCCTCAATAGCCACTCTAAATTCCCTTGAAGATATGGATGAGAAAGAAGGACCAATATTTTCTCTTGGATAGAGAATATCATTGAAATCTCCAAGCACAATCCAAGAATCATGAATGATGTTAGATAAATCCAAGAGTTCTTTCCAAAGGGTTCTACGGTCCTGATATCTATTCCTAGAATAAATCATTGACCAAAAATTATGTTTTTCACTATAATAGAAATCATAAGTGATCATTTTTTCCGAAGAATGGAAAATGTTAACATTATGCAAAGAGTCATGATAAAAAAACCAGATAGATTCTATAGACAACCCTATTTTACAAGCACCTAAAAATTTATAACCAAAAGACAAAAGGTGTCGAAAAATCATAGAATAATTAATTTTAGGATCAGCTAATGCAAAAATTTTAGGTTTATGAGTTAGAATAAAATTCTTAAGAATAGAAAAAGTGTCAGGGCCTACAATGCCCTGACAGTTCCAAAAAAGGTAATCCATTAAAACTTGTGGCTGGGCCAAGAGCCCCTATTTTTTTTTCTTAGGTCCCCTGAGCCCTTATTCCTTACTGATATTCTAGTATTTTGGGAAGAAGGTTGATTGGACTTCATATCCTACTTGATCATAGAAGAAACATAAGTTTTTTAGTAGCACATGATATAGGAGTGGTCTGTTCCTGATCCAAAGAGGTCATAAGAATATGGGGAACTATGTCCACAAGCTATAAGTTAGGGGTGATCACAATATGGTTTCTAACAATCTGATCAGGGATCAAAGAACCCACTACCTGATCCGGAACCGCATGAGCTTCTTCAGAGGCCCCATTTGGGGACCTTCCAATAACGGTTAGAAGATATTAGAGAATTGGTGGACTAACTGAGGGAGATTCAGTGTGACAACAACAATTTTTTCAAGTTAATTAATATATAATTAAATTATTCTTATTATAGGCATGTAAAAATTAGTTATTACATTATAAAGGAAAATATTTAGTATGGAATTTTGAAATCAGACTTTATTTGTACTCGTCGTCATGTGGAGTATATATTTATTAATTCCTTGACTACTAATTTGTTAAATTTTAATAAGTTTAACCATTGAATTTAATCAAATACATAAAACTATAATGGTTAGAAAATCCACTCTCCCTAGTGAATATTACAATTAATTTGGATATTGTATGTTTTATAGGTATTTATCTCTATATTTTTATATGAAAATAGGGGGAACAACCTATGGGGAACCATACTATGAAGGAGGTATTTATTGATTCAGTGAGAAGAAATCATCAAGTAGTGTAAATTTTTTTAATTTGAGTCAAGGATCAATAAATCTAAATGTTTGTTTATAATTTTAGGAATTTATAGATTCTATTATTTCTTATACTTATCTTTCACTCACATGGTATTAGAAAATTATAGACGACTCATTTCTAGGTTACAAATGGAAGGAAGTGAATAATGAAGGGAGAATTACAGTTAATGCTATAGAAATGAGGATAAGAGCTCAAGATTTAATTTTAAAATGGAAAATATCCTTGATTAGTAGTTATTCATTAATTATATTATAATTTTATAGTTTTTGGATTCCTAGAAATGATAAAACCTAGAAGATAAATGATTTTAGTTTTCTAGTCAAAGTGGGGAGATAAGTGTAAACCATAAATAAATTAATATTTGTATAAAAAAGGATTTATAAAGAACTAAATAATTGGAGGGATGAGTTTTTTATACATATTATTTTAGTGAGTAATAGGTTTTCATAGAACCCATGTTTCATGCAAGGGAGCTCAGTCATTCTCATGAATCAATTTTTTAGTTCATTATTATAGTTTACAATAAAGGTAAAAATTGATATGGTGAGGAAAATATGGTTATTGATGCTAATTAAAACGAGTAGGATGAAGTCCATAATATTATTTTAGATTGTATTTTATAATCTGATCAAGTGTGGTAGTCCTAGGAAATAAAAGATTCTTCTTCTTGTATAAACCCCCCACTTCAATTGAGTTAACTAAATATTTGTTATATAACCAATTTTTAAAGAAATGAGATAAATGAAATGTATTTAAATGAGGAAAATTATTATAAAAAAATATATGGTAAAATCATATGTGTGATAGGAAGAATTAAAAGGAATAATGAAAATTCTCCACTAGAGGTCAAGAACCAATTTTTTACTTTAGAAGAACAAGAAGTTACTAAGAATATAGAGTATAAGGAGGAGATGATAGATACCATTGATTTATAGTAAACTAAGGGATATGATGATCATCTAATGGAAATGTGAAAATTCAAACCATGTTAGACATACTTAGACTATATGTGTTAAGAGATCATGCCAATAAGGGAATTGATAAGTTAAGGAAAATTGATTTGTGTCATCGATGGTGATTTTGGGTTAACAACTATTATTTTATCTTCTATGCATTGTATTTTATTTGATTTAGTAATTTTTTTAGTTTAAGAGTTTGTAAGGATATTATATAATGTTTCACTCTAGTCCCATTAAATTTTATTTTTCCTAAAATAAAAAATTGGAGTGAGATAGATATGCCAAATAGACATATAACCTATTAATATAATCATTAATATTCAAGGGGATAAATTTATTGTTCACATTTGATGGTGAGGAATTGAAAAAAATCCAAAGGGAGGAATATTTCAACTAAAGGTTGTAATGTTAATTTTTTTTAGTTTTATTTAGTGTTTACCATTATGGATATATGAATATGATTAATTAATTCTTTAAGGTTATATTGTTTTATTTATTTTTAATTAAATATGGTGTTTATAGATATATAGATATATTTTTTTTGATGAATGTTTGAAGGTTTTCTTGTATAAAAAAAAACCATGACAAAACCATTAGAGTAATGTTGTGAAAGGATTATAAAAACAGAGTAAGTAAAAGGAGATGACTAATGTTATTTCAAAATAGTTGGATTCATTCCACAAATTTGAGTCTCATGTTATAGTTACAACCCTGTTAAAACGTGGTGTAGCTCTATCTACTCAAATTAAATTCACCACAATTTAATAGTATAGTTAAAACTATAACACATTGGTATATATTATTTATCTGTTAATTATATGTATATTTCAAACCATAATTTCTAGTCCATTAAAATTTGGTGTATTTTTTTAGAAAATTTTACATTACACCCTGAAGAAACTATTCATGTAATGACCCTTTCCAAAATCAACGCATAAATACATGATTTATAATAAGGGTTAGATTTAATTATATTTAAATATTATTATATATTTTTTTAGAGAATTAGGAAAACCATTCCAAATAAATAGGACATTTCTAAATAGTGTACATTTTTTCCATAAAAATATTTTCTTATGATCAAACTCCTATTTCTTTCCTGGAACACTTTATTTGGTCAAGGGAAAATTGATTTATTCTAATTTATAATTAATAATAGTTACTAATCATCCTTATTAATTGTAAAAAAAACTTTTAGAACATGATATGATATAAAAAATTCTCAGTAAGAGATATGGAAAAAAAGAAAATACGTTATTCCATTTGATGTTCAAGAAAACCCATAAAATGTTTTTCCATTCGCATAATAAAATTTAATTTAAAATAACAACTTATTTACTCATGAAATCAACTTCTACAACCAATTTTCTTTTACATACTTTTTTAATAACAAAATAAAAGTCATAATCAATAAATATACTTGAAAAATATGAGATCTTAGGAAAGCATTTCCTTGAAAAACAAACCATTCAACTTTATAAGATCATAAACATCCCTCACCATGTGAAATTAAATGATTTACTTTAAATCCCATATAAATCATTGAAAACATTTTAGATATCTTAGGAAACTATCCTTATAATAAACCTTATAATAACCCATATTGAATAGTAACCTTCAAGGTTATTTCCAATATATCCCTTGGGTGTAACTTAATTATTGTTATCTCTATCACTTTAACTAATGTATTAGAGATATATATATATGGATCATCCTTTTACATAGTTATATTAGGCTAAAGTATTATTTCATAAAATTTAAATGAACTATATCATGAGAAAAAAACATAAAATCATTCATTTCTACAAATATTTAAAAAATCCATTTAATCCTATAAGTAAAAACACTTTCTATTATCTCATAAAATGAGATGAAATATTACTTTTCTTTGAAAACATTTACAAATATAAAAAATATCATAATAATGGTAAAAGGTTATTCTTTGAAAAACCATATAAAATTATTGATAAATATTAATAAGGATTTGATGCACCTGATTAGTGTATATATTTCCCCATACTTTATTGAAAATAAGAACACGTCTTCAACAAAAATATACTAATTAGTGGAAAAATACTGTGATTTTGGTGATATTGTTCATTTTCATGTGATTTCTAGCCAAACACACAAATTGGGGGAAAACTGAGAAAAATTTATAACTACATGACATGTACATATATACACGCCGTGTACAGTTAGAATAAGACAATGATTGGATAAGAAAAGTACATGCCCAAGTTTCCAGAAGCATATAAATTCTGTGTACAAAAACTACATGCTTTGTATAGTATTATAGAAGCATTTGGTTGTTGAGAAGAAGTCTACATGCCCATGTGGCCAGATGACATTGACACACCATATACATCATCTATACTCCGGGTATTCCCTTCTAGAAGCGGTTGGTGGATGATAAAAGAGAGTTCACACCGTGTATGGCAGCGCTACATGCCGTGTATACCAACCTACCACGGGTGCTATGTTCCAATTCAAAAATGGTGTGTTAGGCCACCTACCGGCAGAGAAAAACATGACAAATGCACGTTGACAAAAGTACATGGCGTGTACTTTTACCACATGCCGTATACTTTTATTTTCATTAAATATAGGCCTTGGCCTCCGGTTCAGAAGAGGAAGAGGAGGGGGTGAGGGTTCGAAGGAAAGAATCTTTGTGGCCATGCTACCATAATTCAACTATTTTTCCATTCTACCCTTCTACCAAATAGCCAATCTCCCCTCGAAGTTTCTACGATGATCGCATAAGGTATCGAGGGTTTTGTTTTTATCTTCTCTTATATGTGTAACTAAATACCCAGTGTGTTGGGGTTGTGGGAGATGAAAGAGTTGAAATTTTGATTAGTTGTTATGAATGTATTTGTTCTATTAACCACTTCTTATTCTTCTTTAATCACTTCATTTTATCACTTAAAATTCTGATCCAGACAAAGGGAAGAATTTTTAGGGATTCAAAAGAAGAATAAAGATGAATACTTTCGTTATTGTTGGAAGTATTCATCAACTCAAAAAATGGACTAATCCTAATAAAGAACTGTGAAACACTAACTACCTGACCAAGGAGTTATTTTCCTCAGCTGTAGACATAATTTTACAGAGCAAGGAAGCCTTGTTACAAATTGAACCCCAGAGTGTTGGGTTATTATGAACAACACAACCTCATAAGAAATTTATTTAATAAACAACATCTTAAGAATCCACATCTCCAACACATTTTCCTCCATATTTGTATCAAAAAAATTTCCTATATTTTACTTTATCTGTTAGGTAATTTGGTAAATAAATTTAAATATAATTTCCTTTCTATCTAAACATTAAAAAAATCAAATCTAAATTCAATACACTTCAATAAGACGAAAATAGAAACCATATAAGAAAGACAAAAATAATTTCTTGTTCCCTATGGATCGACCCCTTACTGGTACTATACTCGTTAGGGTACAATAATTTGGGATACGAATAACATATCTTTGATAAAAAAAATCAATAGGATTAATGTACTTGATGGAGATACAATATGTTCATCTTGTATATGTTAAAAAGAAATATATTCAAACTTTTTGTAAAAAAGTTAATTTTTTTCTAAAAACATTAAAAATATTCCTTCAAAACCATTGAAAATAAATTAAAATGTTTTTGAAATTGAAATTAAAAAATCATTGAAGTATAAATAATTAAATTATTTAAATAATAAAAAGAACATGAACACGGAGAAAAATACTATAAAATATTTTAAAACTATATTTTGAAGAAAAATCTATTATGAATTTCATAACTTTTGAAACAAAAGGATGTTTAAATGGAAATATTGAAAAATATTTCTATAAAAAATTAATTTATTTAAATTAATATTAGTTACACCTATATGAATTTTCATACACCTCTCCAAATAAAACATATTTTGGAAATGGATATGTATCAATAAAATAGAATTAAGATGAGAAATCCCATACCTCATGTCACAAATCATTTCATTCATTCATCTAGCTCTCGAATAATAAAATTATAATAGTATTATTATTAATTTTAAAAAAATCAGGTTTATTCCTTTACTATTATTTCTTTTATTTCATTAATTACCCTCATTTATTTTGTTACTAATTTGGTTATGTTTACGTTGGATGTCTTAATGTCTTTCGGTTCATAATCTTAAAATAGAATTAGCTCATTTACCATTTTAAAAGGGTTAATTTTTCCATCATATCCGTAAAATTAAAAAATTAATAATTATAATTTTTTTTATTAAATATAATTTTAAAACTCTCCATGAAAGGTGATCATGATAATTGAAGCACATATTTTCATAGAGATAGTAGTATGTACATATGAATGAGTGATGTTTCCATTTTTCTATGTAGTGAAAAAGTAATAAATTATATCATAATTTAATTTTATTAAATGAAAAAATATGTTATAAATTTCATATTTTCCTATTATTTCCATCCATATGACCATATTTTTGAGATGGTAACAAGAAAAGAATCACATTGCATCATGGATGTAGTTGTCCCCACATACCCATGAGTGACAATGTAATTTTCCAAAGGATCGAAGGGAATATAGGTAAGTAGTATATTATCTATATAGAATCATAATAATACATATATATTCATTTTATTCATCATTTTAACTAGACAAATGAGGTGGTGATAAAAAATTAATTATATCTCTATGTGGAGATGGTAGAAATTGTGTATACATGAGCGAACTTTTTATTTTCCATGGGATGAAAAGTAAATGAAAAATTGGTTTTAAAGTAGAAAAATAATATTTCAATATTTTTCAGATACTATTTTTTGTTATATTGGCATGGTTATGATAGGTTTTATAGAGGTAAAATAATAAATAAAATGATATAATTTGGTTAAGAGTTCTAACATCTCCTCAGAAAACCGAATATGGATTACACTTTCAAATTTCTAGGTTGGTATTTGGTGATACTAGTCCCTATAGGTAGTGAGTATGAAGGTTGGGAAGGTATTTGGTATGGTGTTTTTGAGAAAAATGGATTATGATGTGTGTGTAAGAGAGGAGACTTGGTTCCCTTTTATAATTGAGGGTAATGACCCTCTGGTAATTTTTCTTAACGATTAAATATTATAAATTTCATAATCATTTGAAAGTAGATTTTTTAATAAAATTTAGAATATAAGGTGAATAGGGTCAAAATTATCTAATAAAATACTAATTAGGATGTTATTTTGTGACCTTATTACTTAGTCTTAACATTAATAATTTTTCCACTTTACTGAGGTGACAATATTCTACCATAGGTAATATTCATTCTGAATAAAAGTAAAATTGAACATTTAAAAAATATTTAATCTCTTAATTCCCAATATTATATGTATTTTTTAAAATTCAATTTTTGGAAGTATTTTACATTAATTTTAATATAAGTTCAAAAAATACAATGAAAATCCATTTTTAGATGTGTGTATATTTAAGAAAAAAAATAAACTTATACAAAAATAAAATAAAATTTCAAATATTTAGGAATTAAAAATATTATTTATAATAAAATGGATGTTATGTTATAATAAATCCAAATCCAAAAAATAATGGTAATTTTAAATTACATTATTTATTTAAGAAAATGACACTTTTTCAAAAAAAGTCATTTTCACTATTCACTCTAAAATCTGTTTTTTAGGAAAAATTGAAAAATATTTACTATAAGATAATTTTTATATAATGAATAAATATATTATTTCCATTTTCATCAATAAAATTTCTATGTGGTATAAATTAACTATAATATCCATGCACAAAATCTATTAAAACCAATTATTGAAGAAAATATTTTTTTGTTGCATAAAATGAATTTATTCCCATTATATTCCTAAAAAACAAAAATAAATTAATGTTAATTAATTTTATAGGATATAAAATTTAATCATTTATGTATAATAATTTTCAATATTATTTAATTTAACCTTTTATGATAAAAATATATTTCACTTGTAAAAATAGTTTTAAGAGAAATATGTAGTTTACAAAAAATTGATTTTATCTCCATTTCTAAACAACTAATAATAAATGACCCATTAATTATTAATATTATTTTGGATAAAAAATTCTAAATATATTTCATAATATTTTTATCCATATTTATACCCACAAAAAAAAGTCTAGGTTATAACAAAGATATTTAAATAATTATATTTATATAGTATATCATAGTTCTTTTAATATCGATGTTTTGAATAAAAAACTCTATCAAATAAAGTATTATTTAAAGAAAATTAGTTATAAAATATTGGTTCTTTAAATTATACCACCTAAATAAATTTTACCTTACAATTTTATCACATTTTAGATAGAAATGTTTTAAAACATTTTTAGAATCAAATCTAAAGAGTGTAAGAAAAATACACATAAGACAAAATAAATACCTTTTAATCCATATTGATATCTTATCCTTTTGAAAATACATTTAATAACTATATTATGAATAAGAAACTTATCATTTACAATATATTTATTAAAATATTCATTTACCATTATGAGACTCATACTTATGAAAGGTTTTCAAAAAGCATAGCTTGATAGTCGATAGATTTATCCATCTTTTTCTTGACTTATTGAATCCTTTTAAAAATAAGATGGAAAGTATGAGATAATATAAATAGTTTATTTATTTCCATTACATACGAATAATTTCTTCATTTGGATATATTTTGAGGTGTTTTTAATTTATTATTCATCTCATATTTTATATGAGTATTTTTCTCAGGCCAAATTCACAAAAATTAACATTCAACGCACCATATGATGCAAAAACGGCTAACATGTTAATCCATTTGTATTTACAAATTTATAAAATCATAATGGTTAATTTAAGTTACTATAATACTTAATATGAATAAACCTTCATATATAAATATCCAAAACCTCAATAATAACACCAAAAGTTTAACATAAATCATTCCATAATTAACTAACCCTAAAACTCTTAAAAATATTCCAAATAGAATTCAAAACCCAAATATAATAAATATTTGATCACATATTATTACATGATTAACCTACCATTTATCTTCAAGATACATTAATAACTCATAAATTCAAATAAAAAAAGATTTTTTCCCAATCATTTATTCATCAAAATATTCAAATATTTTCCATAGAAAACCTGAATCATCATAATGAAATAATAAAATAATTTATTATTCCAAAATTTAATTAAACTTATATTACAAAAATAAAATACCATCTTTTTCATTAATATTCCATTTAACTAAATCATATAATATTCTTAATATGGTGCATTTCTCCAAAAATAACATTAATAACTAAGTCACCAAATCATTTTTCCATCCCATGGTTTTATATACAATAATACATATGTTACCAATATATAATAACCTTTTATCCTAAATAAGAATAATTTCATCAACAGAAAAGATAATATTAATCCTAAATATTATCAATACCTTTAAAATTATTTCTAAAAAATAAAATATCATTTTTACTCAAATAACATTTTCACTAAAACATTTGTTTTATATAATGGTTACATATACCTCAATAATATTTTAAAAGTTTATGAATATCTCCCAAAGTATCCTTAACCATCTTAAAATCCCATCAAATAAAACATAATAATGGTATCATTGACTTATAATCATCCTAAAATTCATCATCCCTTAAATAAAATAAAAAAACCTGATACATCTTTGAAGAAATACAAGAATAAAATACATAATTATTGCATCATTATAGATGAATATTTAATACATTTCATAATAATAAATGTTTGAGGACTATAAAAAATTAGTGTATTTTGGATACTAGATACATAATCAACTTATTCCATGTATGATCTTCAACATATTTAATGAATTTATTATCTCATAGTATCCTTATTATACATAAACTACTTAAAAAATATTTCATAACATGGGGAAATGAAACATAAGGAATGATGATATCTGATTCTCATAAATGGTAAACATAAGAGATATCAATCAATGATTATAAGTGGCCATAAAATAAGCATAAAGGTGTGATAACATGATCATAACTTGTTTTGTTCATATCCAATCCATCATAGATCATAATTAATGAGTCATTTCATAACGTATTATCATTTTAAAACACATGATTCATAAGAGTGAGGATTAGCCAATAATTAATTATGATAAATAATAACACCTCAGAAGCATAAGACATATGTTTATGGCATACATATAAGAATATAAAATTATTTCTTCAGTAAAGAATCACAACTAAAAATATCATGGTGGACTTGTTTCACTCCCCAATTCCATAATTTCCTTAGTCAATATTCACTCATTATAATTTCATAATGGATAGAGTCGCTAACTAAAATTGGTTCACTACCCATAATAGTCCTTATTATCTCATGAAATGAAATTCTTTACCTAATTAATTAGAGGGATATATAATTATAATACCAACCATCATGTAATGAAAACCATACATATGTGTGACAAAAAATCACAAAAAGATTAATCATTTCAACATTTCTTAACCCACTAAAAAGAAATAGGTTTTATAAAAATTTCATTATTTCAACATATCCTAACTCATGTAAAATAAATTAGTTTTATAATTAATTCTTCATAAATTTATCACTATGTGGGACAAAAACCTATTTTATATAATAATAATTAAATATTCATCATCAAGAACCTTATAGAGAAATAAAGTGAAAGGTTTAACAATACTATATCACCAATGAATCATTAAAATATTATATTTTAAAATAAACATTGAAACATGTAATATACAAATCAAATAAAATAATAGTAATGGATATGAGAAAAACCTTTTATGCAGGAAATGTTTAAAATAATATTACTTTTATATTTTTTTATAATAAAATTAAAAAAATCAATAAAAATTTTAAAAAATCATTTTAAAAAATTAAAATTTTAGTAAAAAATGGTTCAAATTTAATTTAAATAATCATTTCATCTGAGATAAATAAAATTCTTGAGATTATTTTCCTCAACATAGATATAGAAGAAAATGTACTTTGACAAAAGATCAAATAAGGTGATTTTCTTAAAAACATTTCTCAATATTTTTTTGTACATTAGAGATAAAAATGTTACAGAAACTTACAAATTTAAATAACCAGAGTAAAATAAAATATATGGGTTGCAAAGGATAAAAACCATATAATTTCCCTCAATAGAACGTTAGCATAAAAATGTTTTTTAAAAAAATGAGATTTTAATGCAAAACTCAAACCTTTAGTCCCGTCCTACTTTTCATGCCCTAAAACCTCATGTTTAATAAATATAGATTAATTATAAATAAATTACATAACTATATTCATACATAAAATATTTTTTGTCATTTAATTATAATTTCTAATTAATCTTATGTTAGAAATTATTTAATAAAATTAATATTCAGGTGAAAAGTAGTCTATTTTCAATGATTGTTTTTACTTGATAGTTCCTTTACTTGTACCTTAGTCATTTTTTCATAATCCCCAAAATATGATTCATTTCATAAGTATCATATTTATTAATTATATATAATTTATTAACCATTAATATGATGCAGTGATGAAAAATGGACTACATCACTTCATGGAGGCGTTAATATGTACGCATGCACGAGTGATGTTTCCAGTTTTCAATTAATATATCCAAATAAGAATAAATAATAATTCACCTATATAAAATCATAATTATATCATAAATATCATATATATTAATAAAATATATCCTTATGACCATCCATGTAAAAATGAGATTAAAAATGATTCACATCTCTCTATAGAGGTGTTAATCCATACGTGCACCCAAGTGACGTTATCGTTTTCCTAGGGATGTGATGGAGAATGAACATTTCAATGAAATTAACATAAAAAAATATAATTACATTAGAGATAATTATTAAATAATATTATGACAATTATAATTTTTTTTTGAGTTTTAATAAGAATTAATCATGAAAAATATAAGCAAGAACATATACCTCTGATTCAGGTATCCTCCTTTAAAGAGAACCTTAAGGATTATTTGATGGATATTTTGGGATGACCTGCAGGTCAAGGTAATAGATAAGGATGTTGGGAGACTATTTTTTAATATCATGTTCAATTTAATGTGCCATGGTATTGTGGATTAAAGAGGATAATAGGTTACCATTTATAAGTGAGTGGAGTGACACTCTTGTAAATACTTAAAACATTATAATATAATAACGTTATATTCAAGTGAAAGTGGTTCCAATGAAACCCAAATTACAATATAAGATAATGGGGTGTCTAAATAGACTTATAAATTGAGATTTATACACGTATATAGGTTATTATAACACTTATATATGTATTTTAACCCCTCATTAACCATTTTAACCTTCACAGTAGTAATGAATTTTTACCTCGGTTACTATTCATAATGAGAAAAAATGAAATTGATCTCAATAAAAAAATGTAAAAACTAATTTCAAATATAGAAACCATTTTATCATATTAAATTAATCTATTTAGAAGAAATTAATTTTAAAACAAGTTTGGAAAACACAACAAAAATTATTTTCAAAAAAATGAAATTTTAATTCTACATATTAAAACGAAGATTATGTTCACACCTTTAGTAAAAAGTAACTAATTAAAAAAATGAAAAAAATATTCCGTTCAAAAAAAATTATATAGTTTAAAAATGTGAGAAAACTAATTTAATAAATCATCAGATAGATTAAGAACATTATTTAAAATGTTTTTTGAAAAATACGAACATTAATGAAATTGTTTCCTAGATAAATAGAAAAACAATGTTAGTTTAAAATAAAACTATTCATTCATACTTTTGAGTACTCAGAAGGAAAAAAGTGGAATGAAAACATGAAATTTTAAAAATTTATATATGGGAATAAAATACCTAATATTATTGATAGATATTTCATATGACTTCATCATTGTAAATTTAAGTTTAAACTAACCTGGTAAAAGATAGATTTTAACATAAAATACTGTTTACTTTGGTAAATTATGAAACATAACACCATGATAGAAAGAAATTAAAATGAAAATTTATTTACCAAGAAAACAAATATACTCATGATATAACATATCAAAGGGTTATTATAAATACTACATGAAATAAACAAGTTATGAATGTGGAATATGTCTCACTGAATAAAAAGTGAGATAAAAAGACTTACCCAATGTCTAAGATTCTTCATAAGTGTTATAAACTGTTGTATAAAAAATAAATTTATAATATTTACATAGTAGATCTATATTCAAATGTATAACACCATAAATGGTTTTCTTATAGCATCTTATCACCCATTCATTAAAAATATTTCATTATCATCATTATTTCATGTGTTAGTTAAGTCATATTTTATTGATGTTTATTTATTAGAATTATGGTGCTTGCATTTTGATCATGACTCCATGATCTAAATAATTATCTTCATGATAAAAATATATTTTATATTAATTAAAAAATATTTATAACCAATCATGAAAGTAATCAATATGAAAATGAATTACACCACTTAGGGAGATGGTAGTCCGTACGTATGAATAAATGATGTTTTCATGATATAATGAAATGAAAGAAATAAATATAAATAATATTTTACCATTACATTATAATAATTATATCAAAAATATTAGATATGTTTATAAAATACATAATTATATCCATTAATGTGAGGTGGTAATGGTAAATAAGTCATATTGCAACATAGAGGTGGTAGTCCATGCATACACACAAGAAATAATTTCATTTCCCGTTTGATGGAATGGAGGTGGAAAATGGTTGTCCCATAATAACAACAACAACATATAAGTGTATTTATGATACTAGATTAATTATTTTATGATGTATAAAACATATTTATTGGAATTATAATAATAAATAATCTTTGAAAGAGTCAGGTAAGATAATTACCTCTTCTTTGAGAAACCTCCATTGGCTTTCCCAATATGAATTCTTAGGATGATATTAGGTGAATACCAAGATATAAAGAAGTAATATAAGGAATATATGAATAGGTAGGTATTTGCTAATTTATAGGGACACAATTTTCTGAATAATGAATTAGAATATGTTCCCTTTTATATATGAGGGGAGGGACACACATTTAATTATATAAACAATTTAAATAATATAAATTCACTTTCTTATGAAAGTGGAAAAAGGAAAATAATTCTATAATAAGACAAGATAAGGTCAAAATGTCTTCAACCATTGATATATAGTTAAATTTAATAATCTTATATACACTTAACTATTAGTTGAACCCCCTTCATTAACCTCTTTTAACCTTAACCATAGTAACAATATTTAGAAATTTTACTATTCCTTAG
Source organism: Viscum album (assembly GCA_963277665.1). Taxonomy (NCBI): domain Eukaryota; kingdom Viridiplantae; phylum Streptophyta; class Magnoliopsida; order Santalales; family Viscaceae; genus Viscum; species Viscum album. Next base: position 1,189,620,059 of record OY728122.1, read on the forward strand.
GATCAAAAATGAAAATGGACAAATTTCCAAATTTCAACATGATAATTAAAATATGGATTCCATTTTATTAAATTCAATTTCTATAAGTTATAGTAATATAATTTAAAATTATCGAGTAAAATGTAATAAAAACCCATTTTTTGAAAAATTTATTTTTAGCATAATTTTTTTATTATCATTAATTTCCTAGTAAAAACTATTAGATGAATATAAAAATATTTTAGTGGATATATATATTATACATTTCATTTAAACCATTATTTTATAATTATTTATCTTATTTATTATGATAAAAATATATTATTCACATAAAAAAAGTTTACTGAAAAATAAATCATTTTCCATAAAATAATTTTATCTTCATTCATCACCATAAAATAATAAATTTTTGATTTATTATTAAAAAATTAAAAATATAATTAATTTAAATAATGTATTTATATTTGATCATTATATTTTTTTATAAAAAGTCATAACACATTGAGAAATACATTTCTTCAAAAAACAGTTCTTTTAATCATGAAATGATTTTATAAAAATTAAATCAATAATTCTAAGGAATAAATTAAAGAATTTTAATTAATGAAGACATATATATATATATATATATATATAAATATATCATAATATGGTAAATTTTATCTATACCCACTAATTTAATGACTAGATTTTAAAGGCCATAATATATCATTGTTATTTTAAACTCATGTTTTTGTGTAAAGAAAGCTATAGAATACATAAGATTTATTTTAAATGAATATATATAAAATATAAAGGTTTTATATGATACCCTCCCCCCATTAAAATGAAAATTTCCCCAAAAATTTAATTCATTTTTATAAATGAGGATACTTTTTCCACATCACATCATTGTGTTCCCATGTAGCTTCCATGAATTTTTAATTCATCCAAAGAACATTAACCAGGTTAGTATTAATATTATATTACACTTTATCTCTATGATACATGATTTATAATGGTTTTTATTCATAATAAATTTCATTTTCTTATGGTAAAATGTCAATGTTTAGTACATATGAAGGATTATGAAAATAATTTCTTAAAATATATACATACAACACATCATGAACTTGGGAGGGGTACGTTGGAATCACTAGATGATAAAATACCATCCATACTATATTAAGAATATATAAGGGGCCTATATAACTAGGGATCAACTTTAAATCATTTCATAATTAAATAACCTTATTATTTGGATTAATTCAGAAGAATACATTTTGAAAAAAATTCAAATTCTAGATCTCAACAATGATTAGCATCATATCTCTTATATAGAATTTGAGATTCCATGATGTGATCTTGAATGTCTCTAGATATCTCTATAATTTCCTTAAATAGTTTATTTCTTAATATCTTTTTTCTACAACTTAATCCCAACAAGCCAGAGTTCTGTATTTCTTTTCATAGAGGGATTTAATTATCCATTTCAATACTTCTCTGAAAAAATTTGTTATAATATAATTCAAAAAGAGAATGGTGTTGATCCCAAAAGCTTTTAAATTTAGATAATATTATATTATAATATCCTTTAGAGTTTTAATGGTTATCTTAGACTAACTATATATATGAGGATGATTGGAAGTACTAAAAAACATCTCTAAGCTGCCTCTCTCTCCTTATCTCCTAAGAAGGGCCTCCCTAGGTGGTGATATGGAGGAGGAGGCCCACGTGATGCTTAAAGCTCAGTCCCCACCTTCCCTCTTCCCTCTTTCTTCCCCTTATAATTTTCCCCTTCTCTTATATTTCACCTGAAACTTATAGCTCCCTATTCTGACTCTTATTCCCATTCCACCTAGGTTTTATGATTCTTTTTGGCAACGAAGGTTTCTCACTTCACTTTTCCTCATTCTCTCTTTTCTATCCTATTTCCCCTTCCCTTTATTTCCTGGTTTCATTCATTGGGGGGAATCATTTTACTTCCACCTCCCCTCTTTATGCCTTACCCTATTCATTATACCTCCATTTTGGGTTTATGTGCTGGTGAATTAGGTGGTTTAGGTAAGTGCGGGTGGTGGAATTAGGTGTTCTTATCCTTCTCTCCCCCCTTTTTTCCAACCCATTGGGATCAACCCCATCTTGGTCTATCTCAATGAGGGTTTAGCAATATATTGGGATGGTGTTGGAGTAGGGACGACAATGGTTTCCATGTTTTTTCTTCCTTGGTGTGGGTTTCCTGAATAGTTTCTCTCTTCTTTCGCCATTTTGATATTTCTAGTTTCCTTTTGATTTCATTTTGGGTTTTTATTATTGTAAAAATATATTTTTTTATTGTCAGCTATTTCTTTTTTCTATGGTTTTTTTCACATTTTTGGTTTCAGACATTCAGGACCAGTGATTTGTTTGAGCTGCCAATAATGCTGAGGATGTGTGTGGATACAGTAGATATCAATGAAGGCTCTGGTTACGATTCACTACACAGGTGAAATGACAATGTTGACTTGGTTTTGCCTCCTGTTATCGTGTTTTGAAGTAGCGAAGGGATGTGTTATGATGTTTTTTGGAAGCAACGACATTATTCTTGATGGTGACATGATAATGGTGTTTATTAAATGGAGGTTTAAAAAATATTCTTCTTTGACTATTACAATAATCAACTTTGAAGGTTATGGATGGAGATGATGAGGATGATGTACCCATGCTGATGATGGTATATGATAGGTGACGTGATGTGGGTGAATCTATGATCGAGGCCCCTAGGGTTTGGGGTTTGTTTGTTTGAAGTTTTAATTTCATTTTAGGACGTAGTATTTTGGATTCCTGCCTACTTTCTGTCTATGGTTACCACTCATCCTTAAATCATCTTCTAAAATTAAAAAAAAACATAATTTTCAATCTGAATTTTTATCTAGAATATCAAGGAGAAAATCATATCTTTATCAAATAAAATAGATTGTTTTCCTCCATGAAATATTAACACTTAATTAATTTTAATCTGGGAATGATGATCAAGAGATGAATCTTTTCTAACAGCATTGAAATGTGTTGAATTTGTAAGGTGATAGACTAAAACAAAAATAGTGTTATACATATTACATTTCTTGGGGTGTCCAATAAAAAAATTCCATGGAGTTGTTTTAATTTTTATATATAGGTATGGGTAATGGTTGAAATATCCCCCCCAGACTTTTCCTACTTTGCCATACCTTTTTGGCATACCAAGTACCAAGATATTCTCCATAATATCTATCTTTATGATATCCTACCAGAAAAGCTCCATAAGGTTTATATACATCCTCATAAATCTAGGATGAATAGATAATGATGAACAATTATCTTTATCCAATAGATCCTTCTTGAATTAAGGTATAATAGGGATACTTTCACTATTACAAAACCTTATCATTATATCACATTCATGGTTAAACTCATAGAACAATTCTAACCTTTATTTATAGTTCTACATATTCCATCTGTGCCTCTTTAATCTTTACAAGGATAGATGGTTGAAAATTTGTTAGAAAAAGATAATATTTATCCCCTTCATTCAATATTTTATATTCTCTACATTATATATCCATAAATATTGGTTCTTTTATGATACTTGTCATTAAAAAGATATTATGATCCTTTTAACTCAAACCATTGACCACCTTGTTCATTTTTCTATAGTTCTAATGTGTTGAACAGTCTTAATCTTCAATCAACAACAACTATATTAACCAAATTATGTTTGAATATATAATTTAAAATTTCATGGTCAGTTTATATATATAAAACCTTTCTCTACAAAAAAACAGTACATTATAGAGGGTTATTTAGAGGGGGTTATGCACAACCCCCTCTAAATTTATTTTTGGTATAATTAGAGGGGGTTCTACACAACCCCCTCTAATCATCGAATTTAGAGGGGGTTATAAACCCCCTAGAAATTTATTTTTTATAAAAAGTAGAGAGATATATGTAAAACCCTTGAAAATCATAAAATTTAGAGAGGGTTATAGACCAACTCTAATTTCTTAAATTAGAGGGGATTTTGAACCCCCGATAAATTTTTTAGCATTATTTTTTTAATATCCAGTCATATTCTAGAGGGGGTTCAAAACCCCCACATATGTATTTAAATTAGAGGGTGTTGAAAAACCCCTCTAATGTATTAAATTAGAGGGGGTCCAAACCCCCAATCTAATGTATTTAAATTAGAGGGGTTCAAAACCCCCCTCTAATGTTTTCAATTAGAGGGGGGGGGGGGGGGGGGTTCAAAACCCCCTCTAATGTCTTTAAATTAGAGGTGGTTTGAAACCCCCTCTAATTTAAGAGACTAATGGGTGTTGTGAACCCACACTATTTTTTTAAAAGAAACTTCCATAATATATATATATATATATAATTAAAACACAATTTATAAATGTATTTAAATACATTATACATATGAACATATCATATATAATATTTATATGATTGTATTTAATTGTACATATATGTATACAGAAATATAATTTTATAATTTTATGATCATTAACATATATTTATTTGTATAAATTGTATTTCATATAATATTAATTATATATAATATATAAGCATAAACATATTATATAAATATATACATAAATAAAATTTATTTAAAAAATTTATCATATAAAAACCCAAGCTTGTAGAGTTTATAATTTATAATAAAATAATAATAAATATATTTTTAAATAATATTTTAATGTTTTTATATTATATATACTTAATATTATATGATATATAATTTATACAAATAAATATATATTAATATATACAATATTATACAATTATATTTATTTAAATACAAATATATTATTCGACATAATATTATACAATAAAATTTATTGAAATACATATATATTAATGTGCATAATAATAAATATATGTATTGAATTAAATTATATAAATATTTTTATAAATTGAATTTCATATAACATTATATAAATATTTGTATAAATTATATTTGTATAAATTATATTTTTATAAATTGCATTTCATTCAATATTAATTATATGTAATATAAATATTTGTATAAATTGTATTTCAAATATACATATTTCATATAATATTAATTATATATTAATTATATAAAATAATATACAATTTATAAAAATAAATAAATATTAATAATATATATAATGATAACTATATGTACTGAAATACATTATATAAATATATTTTTGGAATAAATATATTAAGTAAATAGTTATATATATATAATTTAAATAAACATCTATATAATATATAAATATGTATTTAAGTATATAAATAATTTACATAAATATATAATATAAATTTATTTAATATAATATATGAATGATATAAATCATAAAATAAATGTATGATATTTATAAAACCCATAGATAAATTTTATAGTTTAAAAAGTAAGTGTAATAACAATAATAATAATTAATAATATTATTGTAATCACACACACACACATATAAGTATATAAAAATAATTAAATAAATATATATTATAATTATATTATATCAACAAGCAATTCATTATTTTTTAAAATGTAAATAATTTGGGAAAATACAATAGAAAATACAGAAATAGGATCTAGTTCAAATTAAAAAGATGTAAAAAGGAAGTTGACACTGTTGTGCATCGATTATATAGATATTATATAAATACATAAACATACATGCATATAAATTTATTTATTAATATATTCATTTAAATTACTTATATAATTATATATATATATATATTATGTAAATAAACATGTATATAATATATACATATGTATTTAAGTATATAAATAATTTAAATGAATATATTTATAAATATATAAACATATGCAAATATACATATAAATAAATAGTTTTTATAAATGTAAATATAGTATATATATTTAAATGTGTTAAAATATGTGATATAAATTATAACATCCCAAGTAAGTAAAGAACTATGGATTTTTATATCTATGTCTATTTATGAATTAGATAGTGTTTTAAAAGCTTTAAATGAGAATAAATCCAATCTTAAGCATTGAATTCTATAATATTTTTAAAAGATTGTTTTACCGCCTTTTGATGACGAACCATTTTTAAATATATCTTTTGATAATTTTATAAGATTTATTTATAAAAATAAATTTATTCTTTAGGATTGGGACATTGAAATTCACTTTGGATAAATTTTTGGTATTTTTCGGACAATGTTCATTTTTTAATGAATAGTGAAAAGCACTGCATTTTACTTCAAAACTGTTTTTTCATCCAATTTAATTATATGGTTATATTTTTATTTTTAATTGGTTTTAAAGTTTAATAAGAATATATTTTTACCATTTAATCTTATGGTGGTCATTGGGATTAAATTCACTTTTAAATTGGACATAAACAATTGTCAAACTTTTGATAGATATTGTTTCAAAAAAACCCACTATTTGTTTTGAAAACGGGAATTATTTGTAAATAAATTACTACAATTTCTGTGTGTGGAATTTGGTAAAATGGATTCCATATTTGGAATCAGAATGTCCCAATTATGTAATTAAGACTCTTTTGTTTTAGGACATTATGAATAGTAACGGCGGTAATTATCTTTGATTATCGTGATTAATTAGTAATCGGGTAGTTAAGGGTAATAAAATAATATCATAATAATATAAAATGACCCCAAAATGTGTCCTAATGCCACTGGTTGTGTCATGGACAACCATGCGATGTCTTGTGACAAACTTTGGGACCCCAGGGAATCACTTTTGGGTGATAATGATACTATCATTTTATGTTTTTTAAAAGGAAAGTATAACCAAAGTATGTATCACCCAAGTAAAACAATTTTAATTTTGTCTACATAAATGATCACTTAGTATATAAATAGTCATTGGAAATATAAAAATATTTCCTACATCATGATATTTTTTTTATAATTTTTAGACATTAAATAAATTAATATTTTTATGACACCATGATGATGCATCGATTACCTCATTAATTAACGATTTAAATAAAATGAAAAGATAATGTAAAATCTAAGACGTACACATGTCAAAGACCAATTGGATGGGTGGATTTCGAACCCTTATCACCTTATCCTCTAAATATATAATTTTGGACCTTTTAAATCCTAAAATCATTATATAATAAAGTAATATTTCATGACTTTCCAAGAGTGCCCCTACTCCCTCTTATAAAAGGCCCCCACCTCTACCACCTTACCCACACCTCTCAAGCTATTGGATCGGCCAATATCTGCTCATTTTATCTCTCCACATCCCTCTATTCATCATAGAATCCTTACCTTAGGCAGAAATCTCTTCAAGAAACCCTTTTGGTTCAAACCAAGGGGAGTTACTCGATTTAAAGGTAAAGCCTTCTCTAATGTTCTTTTGTTTTATTTTGCTTCTCCAACCCCATAAAATCTTTTTATTTTTTTATTTTTTAACAAAACCATTATATTTAATATAATAGTATTTTTTATGAGATGGATTATATTTACACTTACACACGCACCTCCGTCGAATAGTTAAAGAACATATTGTTTCTGTGGTTGGCGAATTTCTACCTCACAAAACGATGATTGTTCAATCTTCTTTTAACACCTTTCATGGTGGCCATTAAGTTTTCACTCTATTTATATATGATATATATTATGTATATTTCTTCCTTATGATTCTATATATTTAATTTATGGAATACCTTATGGTTTCCATTATGGGTAAACGTGATATCTTCATTTTAGGAAGTGCGGACTACCGCCCCCTCAAAGTGATTTGATTCGTTAATGCTATGTGTGGGATGTATAAATAATGGAGTTAATGATATTATATATTATATTATACTAGAAATATAATATACCTTTATATCATTATGATTTCACTCCATTAAATATGAAATAGAAATGAAAGTAGCATTCATGCGTACGTACGGCTTACCATCTCCATGAACGGTGCATTTCATTTCTTACCTCTAAATGTTATGTCATATTATAAATGCATGTATATAATGGATATATATGATATATATGATATCTATATCATGAATATAATTCTGGATATAATGGATATTTTACCACATGAACAACTTGTAATTATAAGAAGTTTATTTTTGGATCAAGTACTGAAGATCGACAAAATGACCGTTATTAACTTAAATAATTACATAATTTTCATAACATGGTAATAATTGATATAAAAGGAATAATGAACTTGAAAAAGGTTCTTAATTAAGTAAAAATTAACTCTAGTTTATTATTTAGGAGATTAAAGAACGATCGAGTCAAGTCAGACACGAGGTAAGGAACTTCATCTCAATCTCCTTTCATTGAGGAATATTTTCTTTTATACACAACATTATTTTATACGGTGTATAAACCCCTTTGACTTTTAATTTTATTCAAAAAGAATCTTTTTATACGAAGCATTTTACTAAATGAAAAAAGTTAATGTTTTTGTCTTACTTATGCGGTGAGAATGACTTCTCCGCCATCGTGACCATTATTTGAGTTTCAACTTCCTCTACAAGCCATAACTTTTTTTTAAATGAAAAATAAATACCATGTTTGAATTTTCTTTTATTTTGGTTTTGAAATTGGGTTTGATAATGTTTTGATTATATCAAGGTGTTGTATTGATATCTTGTGATTGAAATGTGGAAATGTTATGTTTCCTTTATGCATGTTTTATGTGATACGATTATGTTATGGTTCTTGGGAATTGTTTATGAAGATGGGTGGTTCCATGATAAACTATGGGCGGGTGAGCCTGTGATAGCTCTCTAATACATTGTATATGATCGTGATCCCAAGTTTACTTCTAAATTTTGGAAAGGCCTTCAGAAGTCATTGGGTACTGAATTAAATTTTAATACAATGTTTTATCCTCAATTAGATGGGAAGTCAGAACGAACAATTCATACTTTGGAGGATATGCTATATGCTTGTTCGAGGGATTATCAGAGAAGTTGGGACTGGCATATTTCTTTGTTTTAGTTTTCTTATAATAACAGTTTTCATTCGAGTATACAGATGGCACCATTTGAGGTATTATATGGGAAGCGGTGTCGAACTATAGCTTTTTGGGATGAATTGGGTGAAAGGAAGTTGATTGGACCTGAATTGGTAGAAGAGTTGGAAGAAAAAGTTCAGTAGATACAGAAACACATGAGAACAGCTCAGAGTAGGCAGAAATGTTATGCGGACAACAGGAGGAAGGATCTCTCTTTTGAGGTAGGTGACCATGTCTTCTTCAATGTTTCACCATGGAAAAGTGTGATGCGATTTGGTAAAAAAGGAAAGATGAGTCCAAGGTTCATTGGACCATCTAAAATTCTGGGGAGAGTTTGATCAGTTGCATACCTAGTGGATTTAACTTTGAGATTTTCTCAGGTACACAATGTTTTCCATGTTTCAATGTTAAGGAAGTACATGCCAGATCCAACTCATGTTTTGAGTCCAGAGGAAGTTCAGCTGGAAGAGAACCTATCTTGTGAGGAACAACCGGTCCATATTCTTGATCATAGGGAGAAAGTGTTGTGGAATAAGGTGATCCATAAAGTAAAGGTTTTGTGAAAAAACCATATTATTGAAGAGGCAACATGGGAATCTGAGAATGAAATGAGGGATAAATACCCCCACTTATTCGATAAGTAAATAAATTGTGGGGACACAATTTTCAAAAGGGGGGAAGGATTTAACAACCCATGTAAGTAAAAAATTATGGATTTTCATATCTATGTCTATTTATGAATTAGATAGTGTTTTAAAATCTTAAAATGAGAATAAATCAAATCTTAAGAATTGAAATCTATTATATTTTTAAAATATTGTTTTACCACATTTTGATGGAGAACCATTTTTAAATATATATTTTGATAATTCTATAAATTCTGTTTGTCAAAATAAATTTATTCTTCCGGATTGGGACATTGAGATTCACTTTGGATAAATTTTTGGTATTTTTCTAACAATGTTCATTTTTTAATGAATAGTGAAAACACTGCATTTTACTTCAAAACTGATTTTTCATCTAATTTAATTATATAGATATATTGTCATTTTTAATTGGTTTTAAAGCATAATTAGAATATATATTTTACCATTTAATCCAATGGTGGTCATTGGGATTAATTTCACATTGAAATTGGACATAAACAATTGTCAAACTTTTGAAAGATATTGTTTAAAAAAACCCGCTATTTGTTTTGACAACGGGAATTATTTTTAAATTAATTAATACAATTTATGTGTTTGTAATTTGGTAAAATAGATCCCATATTTGGAATCATAAGGTCCAAATTATTTAATTAAGACTCTTTTGTTTTTGGACATTATGAATAGTAACGACAGTAATTATCTTTGATTATCGTGATTAATTAGTAATTAGGTAGTTAAGGGTAATAAAATAATATCATAATAATATAAAATGACCACAAAATGTGTCCTAATGATACTGGTTATGTCATGAAAAACCATGGGATGCATTGTACCAAACATTGGGACCCCATGTAATCAGTTTTGGGTGATATTGACACTTTATCATTTTATGTTTTTTAAAAGGAAAGTATAACCAAAGTATGTATCACCCAAGTAAAAAAAAATTAATTTTGTCTACATAAATGATATCTTAGACTATAAATAGTCATTGGAAATATAAAAAGATTTCCTACATCATGATATTTTTTTTTCAATTTTTAGACATTAAATAAAGTAAATTGTTTATGACACCATGATGATGCAGCGGTTACCTCATTAATGAACGATTTAAATAAAATGAAAAGATAATGTAAAATATAAGACTTACTCATGTAAAAGACCTATTTAATGGGTTTATTTCTAACCCTTATCACCTTATCCTCTAAATATATAATTTTGGGACCTTTAAAACCCTAAACTCATTATATAATAAAGTAACATTTCTTGACTTTCCAAGAGTGCCCCTCCTCCATCTTATAAAAGGCCCCCACCTCTACCACCTTACCCACACCTCTCAAGCAATTGTATCGGCTAATATCTACTCATTTTATCTCTCCAAATCCCTATATTCATCATAGAATCCTTACCTTAGGCATAAAGCTCTTCAAAAAACTCTTTTGGTTCAAACCAAGGGGAGTTACTCGATTTAAAGGTAAAGCCTTCTCTAATGTTCTCCTATTTTATTTTTCTTCTCCAACCCCTAAACTCTTTTTATTATTTTCTTTTGTAACAAACCCAGTATATTCAATATACTAGCATGTTGTTATGAGATTTATTTTATTTACACTTACACACACACCTCCATCTAATGGTTAAAGAACATACTGTTTCTGTGGTGGGCGAATTTCTGCCTCACGAAACGATGATTGTTCAATATTCTTTTAACACCTTTCATAGTGGCCATTAAGATGTCACTATATTTATATATGATATATATTATTTCTATGTTTTCCTTATGATTATGTATTTTTCATTTATGTAATACCTTATGGATTCCATTATGGGTAAACGTGATATCTTCATTTTAGGAAGTGCGGACTACCACCCCCTCAAAGTGATTTGATTTATTAATGCCATATATGGGATGTATACAGAATGGAGTTAATGATATTATATATTATATTATACTGTAAATATAATATACCTTTATATCATTATGATTTCACTCCCTTATATACGATATAGAAATGAAAGTAGCGTTCATGCGTACTTACGGTTTACGGTATCCATGAACGGTGCATTTCATTTCATACCTCTGAATGTTATGTAATATTATAAATGTATGTATATACTGGATATATATGATATATATGATATCTATATCATGAATATAATTCTGGATATAATGAATATTTTACCACATCAACAACTTGTAATTATAAGAATTTTATTTTTGGCTCAAGTATCGAAGATCGACAAAACGACCGTTATTAACTTAAATAATTACATAATGTTCATAACATGGTAATAAGTGATATAAAAGGAATAATTAACTTGAAAAATGTTCTTAAGTAATTATAAATTAACTCTAGTTTATTATTCAGGAGATTAAAGAACGATCGATTCAAGTCAGGTACGAGGTAAGGAACTTCATCTCAATCTCCTTTCATTGAGGCATATTTTGTTTTATACACAACATTATTTTATATAGTGTATAAACCCCTTTGAATTTTACTTTTATTAAAAAGAAATATTTTTATATGAAGCATTTTACTAAATGACAAAAGGGAATGTTTTTGTCTTACTTATGCGGTGACAACGTCTTCTCCGCCGTTGTGGCCATTATTTGAGTTTCAGCTTCTTCTATAAGCCATACTTTTTTTAAATGAAAAATAAATACCATGTTTTAATTTTCTTTTATTTTGGTATTGAAATTGGTTTCGATAATTTTTTGATTATATCAATGTGTTGTATTGATATCTTGTGATTGAAATGTGGAAATGTTATGTTTCCTTTATGCATGTTTTATGTGATACGATTATGTTATGGTTCTTGGGAATTGTTTATGAAGATGGGTGGTTCCGTGATAAACTAAGGGAGAGTGAGCCCATGATAGATCTCCAATTCATTGGGTAATGTGAAGGAGTTAAATTCTAAGGTTTCTCCGAAGAGATTTAGGGAATATACTGTGATAGGTATTCCAAACGTAACCATAAGGGTTACTCCCTACATAAGAATGTTATGAATGACTCAAGTTACCTTTATGTCTTATGTTTTCTATGAGTTATTCATAAATATTATGATTTCATGAGGTATGATTAAGTGCTTATGTTTTATGAGTAAAGTATGATTTCATTGGTTCTTATGTATACATGGACTAATGTTTTTATTCCTTACTTTTATATCCCCAACTGAGCTTTTTATGCTCATCCCAAGTTTTTCAAATGTTTTTCATAGGTCAAGGGAAAGTTACATGATGTGATGATAATGTCGAGGAAGTGTTAATAAATAATCCATGTTTTATTTTAACTATGTCTCCTTTGATGAGAGAAAATGAATAATGTCTTTTATGTAACCACCTTGTTCAAATGTGGAATGTAATGAATGATTTATGATCTAATTCTATAAAACTCTAAACCTGAAAAGATCCTTAATGTGTATTCTTGAAAAAACTCAGTATTAAGTAATGTTTAAGGCTGGGGCCTTATATAAATAATATTTATTAAAATAATTAATTGATTATATATAAATAGAGGAATTATGATTAAATATACATAAATAAGAATATGTCGTAGTGGTAAAGTGTGTTGGATGTGGAACTGTGCAGTCCTTGGTTTGAATCTTTCTGCCATCAATTTTTTATAAAAATAATTGATGGGGTGCTTTGGGGAAGCGAGCGGGCACGACAGGTTTGACACGGGGAGATGGGTTGACAAGGGGGAGTGTGGTGGGTTTGACAAGGGGGGAGAGGGTGCAGGGTTGGCTGGGGGGACAACCGCAAGGGAAGAGCGGTCGGGGGTGTCAGGGACAGACATGAGGGGAGAGAGCGGGTGTGGCGGTTTGACACTAGGTGTGGGTTAGACAAGGGGGAGCACGACATGTTAACATAGGGGGATAGGGTGCGGGGTTGACAGGGGGACAAGACACAGGGGAAGAGCGGGCATGGGTGTTAGGAATAGACATGGGGGAAGAGGGCGTGGGCGTAGGGTTGACAGGGGGAGAAGACATGGGGAGAGGCAGAGTTGACAAGGGGGAGAGGGCATGAGGTTGACGAGGGGACAGATAGGGGGAAGCACAGGCAGGGGTGTCAAGGACATAGACACAGGGGGAGCGTGGTGGGTTGACACAATTAAGGAAATAGGCTTTAGGGGAAGTTTCTAGTGAATCTTCCATCCAAACCACCACTAATACAAGTATTTTGCTATGAATTTACGTTGAAATTAGCGAGGTTATAAACCCCCTATTTTGTAAATGCTGATGAATTTGTCATGATTTTACCAGCGCTTCCTGAAAACCGCGTCTACTAACAATAGGCGACAACATTAGCGGCGACTACCCACAACCATCGCTAATGTTTTTTGAAGGGGTTATAACCCCTTCTAATGTTAAAAATAACCCCTTCTAAACTCACCAATTTTTTAGTTCCTACATATCGTTAATGAAAAAATTACTGATACTAACTCCAATTCATGTGTTAAATAATTTTTCTCATGAACCATTATTTAATGAGATGCATCAGCTACCACCGTATCATTTTGAAAAATAAAAAATATTATTTAATTCTTTGATGAATCACTTAAAATAACATAACCCTCTCCATTGTAGGGTATTGTGAGTATAGGTTCACTTACTAACATTTTCTTCATCTCCATGAAAGTTTCTTCACATTCATCACTCAAAAAGAAATTGAATCTCTTCCACGCTAACTTGGTGAGTATGTTAGATAGCTATGAAGAATTATATTAAAATTTTAGGGAAATCATGATGTTATGTGGGATATAAAAATTACATAAGCATAATAATATCATAAATATAATATATAAAATATAAATAAATCATTTTTTCAATCCATTATAAGTGGTAATTAAAAAAGTGAATGACATCGGTTCGTGAGGTGATAGTCCTCCGTACACATGAATAATGATTTCGTATACCATTTGATGGAAGTGGAGATGGATAAATATTTTTAAATCAACATAATAACATCTAATTATATGGTATATAATATTTTTATTATATATTAGTTTCTGATAAATAAATTAATGTGTAAAATAAGAAAGAAAATGTAATATCTTGTTAAGATAATTAATATCTTTAAGAGGAACCTCCTTTGTATATCCTCTTTAGGATACTAGGGATGGTATTTTGGGAGGACCAAAAGATTAAGAATGTAACTAATTACATTGGGGAGATAATTGGTTAGTGTTTGGTTCCTCCAAATAGATTTTTAGGGTATAATAAGTAAAGGAAAGGGGTGGTCTTTTATAAGTGGGGAAAAGTAACCCACTTGGAAACTTCTTGAAAATTTCCCAAAAGACTCCAAAATCATAATTCCATTCCCAAGAAAAAAGGCTGAAAATGTCCCCATATTCGTAATTGGGATAGAAAAGGTAAATATATGTACACAAAATAATATTTTTACAATTTTGTAATTCATTTTAACCATTAACTTTTTTTAACCCTACAGTGAACCTTTTTTACCATAACTGAGGTAATTATTTTTTATTGAATTCACTATTCATTTTGGTTAAAAATAGATTTTACCTTATTAGATAATACAAATAATTATAAATAAATGTAAGGAATCTATTATTGAAAATTACATCCTCATAATTGGAAATATTTAATTTTAAATTTATCCCGTAGATGTGACGAGAAAGTAGGTTTTTAAAGAGAAAATGTTCAAAGTCTATAATGTTTTTATATAAAAATTTGATATGAAATTGATTATAGAAAAAAAAATTATATTAATGGATGTATAATTAAAGTAATTTTAGATTTAAATCAATTAAAAAATATAATTTAACTTTATAAATAAATTGAACCAAAATGGAGTTTTCAATTAAATTTAAGTATATTCCACTATTCACTAAAAAGTTAAACTTTTTAGAAAAATTCCAAAAACATCCACCCTAAGATAATTTTTACATTATAAATTACAAATTAGTTTTATTTAATCAAATTAATTTCCTAAAAGTGTTAATATTTAATTTTTTTTTTCTTCATAAAAATACATAAGAACATTTTTTTGGGAAAATAATAGTTTTGACACATATACAGACTTTATCAAAAATTTTATATTTTATTATAAATATATTTTATTCGTATAAAACCATTATAATTGATATTTTAATTTTTTTACTATATATAATAATAATTTTAATGTAATGTTTATAATGTATGTGTTTAAATAATTACGTTAATAATAGGATATGGTTTTGTCAGAACTTAGTGTCATATCTAACATAGGTTAACTCAATGATGTGTGTTTTTCAATAATAACTTGAAGTTGAATGTAGTGAAATACATCAATTAAATTTAATTTATTTTAATGAAAATTTAATAAAACTCAGGTTGTTATATTCTACCCACATTAAAATGAATTCCTCCCTCAAAATTCATCATTATGATATAAAACAATAAGGAACCATCTGCCTCATCATATCCTCAAATTACCACATAAGTTCATCAATCATGTGGTTTTTTGTGTAAAACATTGACTATTTGATTGGTATTATTTCATAGAAATTTATTTTTACTATCCAAAATCTCCACTGGTTATTCCTTATAATAAATATGTTGCTCAAGTGATATGAGTTCTGAGTTCTGTAAATGGGAAGGTTCAAGTAATACTTCCTCATAATAGATACATGGAACACATTGTGGAATTTATATTTGTTCAATGGAAGCTCCAATAGATAGGATGACATCTTAATATGATAAATAATTTCATAGGGACCGATATACCTAGGGATTAGTTTCCCTTTCATCCTAAATTTTATAACCTTATTCTATGGATAAATTCTTAGATACACCATGTCACCAAATTTAAATTCTGGATCACTCTGTTGATCGTAATAACCTATGAAATACAAAATAACACGATCTCAACATATCCTCTATGTTTTGAATTGTTCTTTTGGACTGACCATCTATCTTAGGATGATACATAGGGTTGAAAATCAACTTTTTATCAAGAGATTGCAGAATACTTCTTGAGGACATTGATGTACAACCTATATCTTGATAAAATATAGTGGAATGTGATACCCAATGAAAACATACAACTTCCTTAATTTTTATCTAATAAAGATGATCTAGAGTGAATTCCTCTCTAATAGAGATTAAGTGTACTGACTTTTAAATGTGATTGACTACCACCCATATAGCGTAATTCGCTTTATAGGTTTTGGGGAGTACAATGAAAAAAACAATGGTGGTGTTTTCTCATTTCCATTCTGGTATGAGTAATGGATTCAATATCCACTTAGAATTTTTTCTTTCCACCTTAACTTGTAGACATACCAAGAACCGAGATAAGAACTCTGTGATAGCTCTCTTCATTCCTTCTTACCATATGTACTTTTTCAAATCCCTATACATCTTCATACCTCTTAGATGAATAGATGATAAAGAACTATGAGCTTGCAATAAAAAATAATTCTTCAAATCTACTGTGGACATAATTCATACATGGTTACTGAATCATATCATTCCATCATGATCAATGTTACACTAAAGAACATTTCTAACCTTCTTTTTTGGATCAATATCTTCCTTCTGCACCTCTTTAATATTAACATGGATTGATGGTTAAACATTATATTGATAAAGATATTATTTTTCTCCTTCCATTATAATTTATATATATATATCTTTTAATAATCCTGAACTATTGGATTTTTTTTATACTCATCATTGATATGTTATCTTTATCCTTTAGATTCAAATAATTGGACACTTTGTTCACCTTCCTTGGGTGGTAATGTATTGAGCCATAAAAATTTTCAATCACCTATAACCGTCTTATTTGGTGTATATTCAAATCATTTTGTTAGAATATGTACTTTAAACATTTATTATCAGTATATATATCACACTTTTCCATATAAAGATAATATATCCATATATTTAATTTAAAAAATATTGTAGATAACTCCAAATCATGGTTAGGGTATTTTTTCTTATGAACAATCAATTATTGTGAGACAGAATCTATAACCATGTCATTCAGAATAAGAACATATCCTAATCCCTTCTAGGATGCATCACTATAGATTACAAACCCTTCTATACTATAGGGTATTTTAAGCATTGGTGTGCTAACTAATATTCTATTTAGATCCTTGAAATTTTCATCAAATTCATCTGTCTAGAAGAACTTAGATCCCTTCCAAGTCAACATAGTCAAATTATTAGATAGTCACGATAAATTATTCACAAACCATCAATAATATTTGGCCTGAATGGCCCGAAGGTCTTCATTTTTATTGATTTTTGATAACCCCCCTTTCAAGGAATGAGGGGGAACCTTTACAAGGCCCATAGGCTCAGAGATTACATGGACCGTAGGCCTATGAGATTACATGACCCGAATGCCCTAGGGAATTCAACCAGACTATCTAAAAGAAACTGCCCCTCCCTAGCATCTGCATCCTGATAGTAGCTCTCCAACTTTTCTTGACCGTCTGGCTAGGCTTCCCATGCAAGCACAGGATGGAACTGATGGAATAGCCATGCACTCTCATTCTGACAATCCATTTGGCTTTACTTTGGTGAGTGCACCTAGTCTGAATTCTCTTCTAGGGCTGCTCCTTTTTTGTAGGGTGTCTAGAGCCTGCATTCATGTGGTCTGAAGGCCTTGGGGTGGACATAAGGACTTAAGGTGGCCCAAAGGCCTTGAGAATCAAATGGACCAAAGGCCTTGGGGGGACTGAATGCCTTGCAGGACCCGAGGACCAAACCAGTGGCCCGAAGGCCCAAATGGATGATTAGTTCCGGCTGCTACATTACTGAACAATGCCTACTATAGTACCTACTATAGTACTGTTACAGTGCCTACTATAGTACCCGAAATATGTGTCCACCCGGATTTGATCTCGGGTCTCTTGGATGCACCTAGAAAGTCCTCACCAACTATGTTGTGGCTCATGTGCCAATAATATTTGGATAAATGAAGAAAACTATGGATCTTATTCACTATGGTTGGTATCGACCATCATTCAATGGACTCAATCTTTGATGAATCTATTAATATACCCTTTCTTGATAATATATGACCAAAAAATGAAACTTTTACCACAAAAATCTGCACTTTTTACTTTTTTCATATAGTTTCTCTTTCCTTAGGGTATTTATTACAATTATCAAGTGGTCTTCATTCTCATTATTTCAGTTTGAGTATATAAGAATATCTTCTATAAATAATACTGAAAACTGACCAAGGTAATCTCTAAAGACACTATTCATTAAATCAATACAGATATTAGAGTAATTTGTAAAACAAAATGGAATAACTATATATTCATAGTTTCCACACCTTTTATAGAATTCCATTTGGGTATATCCTTCTTATTGACCCTCAATTGATGATATTGAGAATGATAGTCAATAATGAAAAAGTATTGAGCTCTATAAAATTGATTAAAAAAGTCATCAATATGGGTAAAATGATACTCTTTATTAATTCCAATCTTGTTCCAATCCTGATAATTAATAAAGAGTTTCATAGATCCATATTTATTTTTAACAAAGTGAAAATGTTCCCCACAAGGTGAAACACTTGGCTGAATGAATCCCTTATCAATGCTTTTCCTAGAGTTTCTTCTTGAATTCTAGAAAATAAATCATGGCCATTCTATAATAATTCTTTGAAATTGGTGTGGAACTAGGTATGAGTTCTATTGAGAAATCAACTTCATGATTTGGTTGAAGACTAAGAAACTATTTTGGAAAGATATCAACAAATTTATGCATAAGGGGAATATCTTTGATGCCATGTTTTTCCCAAACCATTTGAGATAAAACCCCCTTAGGAATGGGAATTAATACCCATACAATGGATATAATATCCATTGGAATTTAATACATACCATCACATTGATATACAATCATAGGTTGGTTTGAAATATCAAACATGAATTCACTTCCTCAATAATTGATATGGGATTTATGAAGAGAAATTCAGTCCATGCCAAAGATGATATCAAGTTCAACCATAGGAAGAAGAAAAAAATTTCCATGAACCACATTCCCAAAAACATCATCCAGAGATGAATCATACACTTGAGATGTGATAACCATACCATTAGGGAATTTCACTACTAATTCAACATCTAATAATTTGGGTGGAATCATGATACCATTATCAAATTATTTAGATATGAAATAATGGGTACATCCAAATTCAAATAATACATTAGTAGTTCTAGAGTGGATGGTAAGTGTATCTTTCAGAACTTTGTAATCACACCCCTTGTTATAACAATTGATAACATGATATTTACCCTTGTCCCTCATCTTAAGAGGTTGTTGATGTCAATCATCATCATTAACCATTTTTTTGGGCACGAGTTATCATATTTCCCATTTTCATCACACATGATGAATTGATGCGTGTGAGGTGAATTATGTACCGATTTCTCTCTATTTTTATTATTATCTAATTTATCCCTCTTACATTATCAATAAAGAGCTCGATGAACTTCCCTTCCACACTTAACACACTTATCCGAACCCTTAAAGAAATTTTCTCCATTAATAATTCAACACTTAGAGAATAAAGGAAAGATCATATTCTTATCTCCATGGTTTTTAGATTCTCTTTTTAATTCCATTTTTCTATTCTTATCAAAACCATGAGTTTTATATATCACTACAACATTCATTTCCACAATGATAGAACATTGAACAATCTATTCATAGATACTAAAGTCTCTTATGGATAACATCATGTAGATACATGGTTTTAAGACACTAAACAATCAATCAAACATACATTAAGTTTTTATGAAAATACCTAAAGCATACCTCGCTAGTCTTCTAAAATTTTCATCACAGGTACCAACGGATTCATTATAGTTTTTCTTTATCTCAAGGAACTCCTTCCCCATCTTTGTATGGAGAATATGAGGAAGTTACGTATTGAAAAATAAGTTGTTGAACTCATCCCAATCATTGTTGTAAATTTTATCTTATTGTATCATATTAATGATAAGATTCCACCATTGATCCAGTTCACATTATAAATGGTATACATCCAAAAGTATTTTTTTATATTCTGAAAAATTGAGAATGGAAAATATATTTTCAGTTATACAGATCCATTTTTCAGAAACAAGTAGATCATAATACCCATTGAAAAAATTTGGATGTTTCCTTAGGAAGGTCTCAACATAATTTTGTTACTCGTTTGTTCATTTGGAAGTCTAGAATGATTCATATCATGAGAAAGTTGTTTGATCATATAAATGAGGTTTTTTCATTCCAACACCCATAACTTTTGGATTCTAATGATTAAAATCATTTCATTTCCCATCACACTCAGCAATAATGAAGTTCTTTTAGGATTAATACATTCACTAAAACCAAAAAGTATAGAGTATGAAATAATTATCATAGTAGGGAACCACATAATCATGAAAACCACATACAAGATGTCTAAATCATGACACCTTCTTTTTTATTTATAACACCTTAGGTTAATATGAGGTCATTCATAGTTATCTTCAATTTTAATCATTCATGATGGTGTGTATAGAGTTTGTGAATACCCAAAGTATATCCCATGGGAGTGTCAAACTAGGAGTATAGTAAGGTCATTTATCATGCACCGATACCCATTCGAGTCTAGATCAGTATGGTGTTTTGAGGTACTTACCCCAAGGTATATATGTTCCCAATCCACAACCACTTGTAACATCTAGAAAGAGATTATTTATAAGAAACCACTCACTCAATACAAAATTCTAGTAAATTTTCATATACTTTGAAAAATCCTTATACTTAAAATTTTATATGTCTTTAGGAATCACACTATGGTTTTCCCATCATAGTTTCCAAAGAGTAAATAAAAAATTCCACTAATATAAACATTAGTGACCTAAGCATTATATTAAATCTTTTTTTTGAATATTCTTCACATTACACAAACACACTTTTAAGGATGGAAATATCTTAGTTACTTTTGAATCATGGAACACAATTTTCTAATTTGGTGAAAGATCTTCAATTATTTGAAAAAAGAAATTTTTATTTAGTTCACATCATAGACATACCCTATATAAAACATTTATTCATAACCTAGAATAATGAAAAATAATAAAGTGTGATATCATATTATTAAGTAAGGTTAATCATAATAAATATCAATCTATGGTCATATGAAATCATAAGATAAGAATAATTATATGTGATCATGGAAATAACTTATGAAGTTTATACCAAATCTTTTATAGATCATAAACATGTTTCATGGAATAAAAATTTATCATTTTCCAAAATTTATCCCATAAGGGCGATAAATCATCATAAATCAACCATGAACCATAATAACATGTTATAAAAGTGTTCTACCATCTTATATATAGAAAAATATTTCATAAAACATGGATAAATACCAGACTATCAATATTGTTGATCATGAATTATCACATGTTTTCCTATTTTTTTTAGAAACACCTCTTTCCCATAGTGGATCATGAAACCCCAATTTCACATAGTGTATTAAGACACACCTATTTCCCATAGTGGATCAAGAAACACCTATTTACTATAGTGGATTAGAACACACCTGTTTCCCATTGTGCATCAAGGCACACTTGTTTCCCATTTTGGATCTGGGCACGCCAATTTCTGATAGTGGATCAGCTCGTAAAATTGTTTCTATTTTTTAACTCATGAGATATAAATCATTACCCAATGAATTAGAGGGGGATATATCTCCCATCCTTCACACAATTGAAACCATGGTTATGTGTTCCATAAGATCATAAACATTAATCATATCATAACCCATGAAATGAAATGTGTATCAACATAATTTCATCATATCATAAACTATTTGATAAGAGATAGGTTTCATAATGATTTCATCATAGCCTAAACCTCTAAAAGAAGTAGGTTTAATAAAAAATATTTCATGATATAACATGTGGAAGAGAAACAGGTTTTATAAACATCATTTCATAAAAACATAAACCATTCTGAGAAATAATAAGAATAGAATCCTTGGATTATATCCCTATTAAGTCATGTGTAACCTAAACAGATGAAATCATAGATGTAAAATGATTTTTATCGATTATTATAAAAAATACGAGAGGAAAATATCATTTTTATATTGAATTTTTTTAAAACATATAAAAATTTAAAGTCATTTCTTTTATAATAACCATGAAAACTTATAAAGTAATCTTCAAAGTAATGATTGTTCATGACATCAAAAAATTATGTTTATGTTGTACATGTTAAAACAAGGACTCCGTTAACATTTTTTGAAAAATAAAAACATGATTTATTTAGAAATTGATGTGAATATTCTTTTCAAATCATATTTGAAACCTTTTATTTAAAAAAACATGGTTTGAAAGAAAAAATGGGTTTTTTCAGGACCCTTCCCCGGGGGCCCATGCCATGACTACCCCAATCCCACCTCCAATTGGATATGGGATGGATACTAGCACTGAGTAGGAATATCCCACAAATGGGATGAATTTTACTAAGTACCTCTACACATGCACATGTCTCGAAGAAAAAGTGATGAACTGAAAAACCTAAGTAAACATGCATTCACACTACTATGATATCCACACTAAGTAATAGTAAAAAACTTGAAAGTAAATGGGGACAGAATAAAATCCCAACCAAAAGAAAAAGTACAAGCTCTTGAGATTCAACCGCATAAAACCATACTTGAAGGGTAGGTATAGAAATAGCTATTTGAAGTTACTGAACCACACCTCATCTATCAGGATGCTCTCTGAGAAACACTTGGCCCCAGACCACCAATGACTATGTCAAAGCATTGATCATCTACACAAGACACAACATGTGTGGTAATAACCCATTTATGGGTGAGTCAAACAATACTCACTAGGTACCCTAAAACCATAAATGAAAATACCACTAAAAAATACATGATGTATACCACCAGGGAAACACATGAAGTACAACACAAATAAAACTCACAAAGTATAGTCAATATGGAAAGTTCATACAGGTATAAGTCTAAAGAATAAAAATATTGATTTCAAGTTTTAGTCCACAAATATCATAGTCTCTATGACACTAGATGCTTCAATGGAACATAGAGTGTTGATGGCGCATAGGTCGTCAATGAAACACTAAGTGTCGATGGTGCATAGAGCATCGATGGCACCCAGAGCATCGATGGTGCATGAATCGATGATGGTTCATGGGGATTCGATGGTGCATGGATCATCAATGGCGCATAGAGTGTTGATGGAACATAGAGCATCGATTGTGCATGGAACTTCAATGGGTCATGAAGCCCCCAAGTCATATAGTCACTATGATCACATAGTCACAGCTTGCTGTAATATTCCACTCGTAGCACGCTTTTCCTTGGAGATCCAACTCCTCAAGACATTATGTCATATGATAAATTCCACAGAAACTATGTTAGAGTATCTCAAAAGGAATTTATCATCACAAGGTTCTCTACACTGCAAACAATTCATCAAACAAACACCCTGTTTGAATGATATATCCAATTTAGTAAAAAGGGGTCTATTCCGACCGACCCAACCGCACCTGTTTTGGATGAACCAACCTGAACCGGTCATTTTGGGATGGCCAGAATCATCCTTTCCAGATGGGCCACAAGACCGCGGACCACTGGGTCATGCGGTTTAGCTTACTGGGCTGTCGAAGTGGCCTGGTTCTCCATCCAGGCACAAGTTGTGTAGGTTGGCCTTGCTTTATCAGACATGGCCCACCATGGATATGTCCCTCTAGTCCACACAATCTCCCAACCCCATTTACAATCGGCTCCCTTGGACAACATAACATTAGACCACATTTCACATGGCCAACCCGCCTCATCTGTCTGGTCCCGCGACCTTGCTGCCACTATGGGATTGGATCCATGGTCTCGTATCATTATGCCACGACTCAAAGGCGCAATGATACTTTGATCATAATTAATGAGGAATGAAGAACTACGAGACTGGGGGAATGATAAAAATTATATGAATGACCCAATGGATAGAACATAGCCTTGTTCATAACGGCCTTGATCTGTTCATGTTATATGGTTTAATGAAGAAAAATCAACTGATATTCGTAAAGATTTATCAACCCTATAATCCCAACAATGAATTTATCCATCCCACAAGAATGAATGAACCACAAATAAAACTATTCATGGGATGTTCTGTGTTTATCATTTGAATCTAAAAGGGGAAAGGAAATCACAAATAGATTTAAACCCTACCTCGAGGTTAGATCAGTTATTGACAAAGAATGGTGTTCCATTTCATCGTCAAAACTCAATCCACTGGTGTTCGTCATCATTCAATGGATAGGTTTCTATTTCCTT
Source organism: Viscum album (assembly GCA_963277665.1). Lineage (NCBI taxonomy): Eukaryota > Viridiplantae > Streptophyta > Magnoliopsida > Santalales > Viscaceae > Viscum > Viscum album. The sequence goes on from OY728122.1 coordinate 1,189,644,957, forward strand.
GCATCAAAGAAATTTCCAGGGTTATGGTGATAACCCTAGATTCTTGACAATAGTTCTTAATTTAAAATAAACCAACACATCTTCAAATTAAATATTTTTTATTATAATATTTTAAGGACGATTACGTCTAATTTCTAACATTCACAGTCGATCCAAGATAGTCATTGTTAGGCCCTGAATAAGGTAAATTCTATACTCTGAATGCAATGATGCTCTCATATTTTTGATACAGGATCCAATTTAATTGTTATTCCCATTTAAAGTAGAAACCACTCACAAAATTTAATAAAAACATCACATTTTTCATCTTATCATTTTGCGCACATTGGGCCTCTGAATAACATTCCGTCTTATTTCCTGGTCTCAAAAAATTTCTAATTAATTTATAAAAATAAAACCATATAAAATCCGAGTCATTAAATTCTTCCTAGCATAGGGCTTTAAATCCATGAAAGACCAAATAAGGGATACTCAACAAAAATATTAGGGTACTAAGAATTAATATGAGCCTCCTAATCCCAAGTTCTCTCCTGGAGATTCTCATTCTACCACTGAATGCACACTAGTGTAACCCAACACCAAAAAAGGATCTTCTCTTATCGATCCTTGATCTCCAAAGGGTACTCTTCAAAATTCTCCCCATCATGAATGTCTTGCTTGCCCCTGTCGATGAGGTTCAATGAATCATGCATGTACCTATTCAACCACAAAACATTGAAGGAATCATGAACCAACTCTAACAGAATAGGTAGAGACAATCAGTATGCTACCTCACCGACTCTATGTAGTATCTAAAAAGGGATGATGTATCTTGGAGATAAATTTCTATCCCGACGAAATATCTTTATTCTACATTGAGGAGAGACCCGAAGGAACACATTTTATCCCTCATTGAACTCCAAAGGTCTCATAAACCTGTCACCATAGGAATTATGATAGCTTTTTGTAGTTTTTATCTTCTCCTAGATGACCTACACCTTCTCTATAGTTCCCTGCACCAACTCCAAGACCATGAGTTCTGACTCTCCTAGGGTTGTCCAACAAAGTGGTGACCTGAAGAGTCACCCATAAAATGCCTCGAATAGTTCCATACCAATGGTGGAGTAGTATATGTTGTTATACACAAACTCCACCAGTGGTAGGTGATCCTACCAACTACAGAAAAAGTCTTGGATGAAAGCCCATTGCATGTCCTCAAGAACATGGATGGCCCTCTCTATCTGGCCATCTGTCTGGGGAAGAAACATCGTGCCCAAGTGAAAATGAGTCCCAAATTCCTCTTTTAATCCCTTACACAACCAGGATGTAAAATTCACTTCACGATCTGAGATGATCGTAGATGGAAGTACATGAAGTCAAACTATATCATGTACGTAGAGGCATCCCATGCACTCTACTGAGCTCTTCTCATAGGTCAGTAGGAATTGGGACGACTTGGTGATTCAGTCAATGATCACCTAGATGGTATTATTCCCCTTGGGCATGTGTGGAAAAATGGTAATGAAGTCCATCAATATCTCATCCCACTTCCACTCTAGCACTGCAAGTGGTTGGGTCAAGCCTGCTAGAACTTGGTGCTCAACTTTCACTAGTTGAAAAGCGAGTCATCTAGAAATGAACTCTTATACCACCTTTTTCATCCCCAACCACTAGAACAAATGTCATAGGTCCTGATACATCTTTTCCAATCCTAGATATACCATCAAATGGTAAGTATGGAACTCCCTCAAGAACTCCACTAACAATGTGGCTGATATTACTGTTCATCCTCTAAAGAGAATAAAGTGATACCCACTATTCAAATATCCATCTTGGAAATTCCCTGTGGAAATCTGATCATGTAAATTATCATAGTTGGTATCTTCAAGTTGTGACTCCCGGATTTGATGTAATAGTGGTAGGCTGACAACCATATACTGGAGGTAAGCTTCTCCATCTCCATCCAAAAAGGTAATCTGTAACATGGAAAACTACTCGGACACCTCATTCAGTAACTTCAAGATGAATCTTCTAATGAGATCATATTCCACTATATTCTCCTTCCCAAGAGTAGAGAAAATATAAATTTCAATGTCCAATAGGAACTCTATACATCGTCTCTTTATCAACTTTAGATCCTTATAAGATAAGATGTAATTGAGACTCTTGTGGTCAGAGTAGAAGGTAAACCTCTCACCCATCAGGCAATGTCTTCACATCTTCAATGTGAAGACTACCACTACTAGCTCAAGATCATGAGTTGAGTAGTTATGCTCATGCTTCCTTGACTGGCACAAACCATAGGAAATCACCCCTTTCCCCTGCATCAATACACAACCAATCTTGGACGCTGATGCATTACATAAAATCACATACTCAACAACCTCCTCTGCTAATATCAAGATGGGGGTGCTCGTCAATCTCTACCTCAGCTCATGAAATCACTACTGTCACTTTTTTTGTTTACACAAAAGGCTTCCCCTTCTATGTCAAGGACATCATTTGTGCTACTACTTGGGAAAATTTTGGTAAAAACCTCATATAGTACCCAAGAAAATCTAGGAAACTCCACACCTCGGTAACACTCTTGGGTGGATCCCAGGAAAGCACTAATTCAATATTTTCTAGATCTACTGCAACTCCATCCTCTAAAATGATGTGTCCTAGAATGTGGACCTCCCAAATCTAGAACTAACACTTCGAGATATTCCTATAATGTTTGGGCTATCAGAGTGTGTCTAGGACCATCCTCATGTGTATCGCGTGCTCCTCCTCAGACATCGAGTACACTAGGATGTCATAAATGAAGACCATGATGAACTTTTCTATGTAAGGCTAGAAGATCTTGTTCATGAGTCCCATGAAAATTTTTAGGGAGTTCGTCTCAACGAAAGAAATCACTAATTAATCTTATTGGTTATACCAACATCTTAAAGCTGTCTTTGAGATGTACTCATCTTGTACATGAAGCTGGTTATAGCTATATTTGAGGTTTATCTTCGAGAAGAACCTCACTCCCCTTATCTTATCGAAGTTGTCCTCAATCCTCGGTAGTGGATACTTATTCTTTAAGGTCACTTGGTTCAGGTACCGGAAGTCTAGACATTACCTCAAGACCCTGTCTGCCTTTTTGGCAAACAAAACTAGGTCCGCCCAAGATGAAACACTGGGTCTCACAAAGCCCTTCATCTAAATGTCCTCCAGCTATAATCTCATCTCATGATGCTCTGTGTGGTCCATCTAATAAGGAAGTGTAGATATCCATTCCATCCTAGGGTACATGTTAACTCACAATTCTACCTCACTATGAGGAGGTAATCCATGGAAATCCATAGGAAATACATCCTCATACTCCGCCACCACTCTAGGAAACAGAAGACTCATATCATCTTCTATTTCGAGGGTCTGGCTAACCAACTGATGTGTAATCAGATACACCTTCCTATACATAAGTCCTTCCTATGTTTCATGCATTTAATTTTCACCAATAAAAGAAAATGTAGTCCCATCACTATAGGCACACCACACTCTATGCCTAAAACAATCAATATATGCCTGAATTTTGAATAACCAATCCATACCAAGAATGATTTCATAAGGCCTCGACACTACCACCAAGAGATCACAATCAAAACTCTCTCCACCTAGAGTATGGGAACACTATCAGAACTAGTGTGTGATTGTCTAATCTTACCCCATGGGAGTCTCTAATCATAGGTATCGAGTCCACAGTTCTACTAGAATCTCCATGTCTCGAACAAGGATCATAGTGAGAAAAAAATGAATGAAACCAATGTCTATAAAAACTATATCTAGGGTAGAAAAGACACAGATCATAACTCTAATCATACATGGATCCTTGGGGTCATTAGGCTCCATTACCTAAATGTGGCCTCATCCCTATCCACCAACTCCCTGAGACTATGGTGGACTACCTGGGGGTGGTGGTCGGAGTACCTCGAATATCCACCCAACTCCTACTGCCCAACCAGTTACTCTTCCATATCCATCACCTAGAAGACCACCCTATTCCTGCCTTCACCTCGGCCTTGGAGGTCCCTCAATCATCTCCTGATTAGTTGTATGAAGGGTCATACAATCTCTAGCCAGATATCCCTGATCGCCTCATGAGTAATACAATATGTCCTTTAGTATAATCGCTCAAACTTGGGATCCTTACACCATTGATCCCATGTTATGGGGTTATAGAATGAAAATTTTAATCCTCTTTGAACCCTACATCAGTTTTCGGCTACATGATTCTGACAATTCAGCTACCAGTCACCCAATGGTTGGTCCTACTATTAGTGTTCGCTCCTCTAGAAAGCTATCTACTGGCAGATCTTCCTCCAGTACCCCAATATATGTATGGATGCTCCAGGGATATCATGGATGCCTTGAAATATTGTAATAGCCCCTACACAATGGTCCATTCCCTAATGAACAGTTCTGACACTATATATGTGGAGTAGTGGGAAAGAGCAGTAAATCTTGCCAAGCACTCCGATACAGTCTGACTTCCCTCCTACAGATGTAAAAGTTCCTGTATATAAATAGAGTGTAACGTATCTGAAAATAACTCCTCCCTAAAAAGATGATTTATGTCTATACGTGTGTGGGTCATCTCCTCATGTGTCTGGATCACTAGCTACACCATCTCCCTACTGATCCTTATAGAAGACACGTGACTAGGAATACCATCTGGTCAAGAGGCGTCCTCACGAGGCTGAAGAGACACATAAATACCTCCATCCAATCTATAGCTACTTGGGGTTCTGGCTCACCCCAAAACCAAGGAGGTCACTACCTCTAGAACTCATGAAATGTGCTCAGCCTGTGTGCATCCTCTACTGGTAGCGCTGGTAGTTACTGCTACTCTTTGGGTGGTGGTATCACTAGTACACCACTCGAGGGTGATATCTCCGGTACAGATCCCTATACTAACGCCTCATAACTAGGTGGATCATCCTCATGATAATGCATCATAATCCATGATAAATTTCTATGTAGATGAATCCTGAAATAGATTAATACATACTATAATCAATATAGTATACCTGGTGAGCTGAACGTGACTCAAAAAAGACATGATAAGACACTCAATACTATATGATTCATGTACCATTTATTGTCTCTAAAACTATTGTTTTCATGTAATTCTTCAGAAAGCAGAATTTAGAGTCTTGGTGTATGGATACATCGACCACCACACTAAAATTGGATTCTTGAGAATGAAATCCGAACTTGAAACACTTAACATTGTTGTCCCAAACCAACTCACAGAATCTTGGTTTTTTTGGTAGAACTGGACTCTAATACCACTCAATCCTGACATGTCCCCTGAGGCCCATGTTATGACTACACCAATCCCACCTCCAAGAGGCCAGGGACTAGAAACTAGCACCAAGTAGGCATATCCCACAAATAGGAGGCATTTTACTAAGTACCTTCACACACACAAGTCTCTAAGAAAAAGTGTTGAACTAAAAACACTAAGTAAACATGAATTCATACTAATAAGATACCCACATAGAGCAACAATATACAAAAAGAAAGTAAAAAAGGCCAAAATTGCAGCCTAGTCAAAAGGAAAAGTACAAGATCCTGAAATTCATCTGTATAATACCGTACATTAAGTGTAGGTACAAAAATAGCTATCTGAAGTCGTTGATTCACACCTCATCTATCAGGCATCTCTCTAATCACCACATAGCCCTATTCCACCAAGGAATCCATCAATTTCTCGGTCGTCTACACAAGATACTACACATGTAGACATAGCCCAAGCAGGGGTGAGTAAAAAAATACTCAGCAGGTACCCCGAAACCACAAAGAAAATACCACTAAGATAAACATGACATATACCACCAAGGAAACACAGGAAGTACACCACTAAGGAAAAACATGAAGTAATGTCAATACAGTCAGCTCCCATAAGTATAATTCTAAAGCACGAAGAGAGGAGTTTTCAGTTGTAGTCTAATGATATCCTAGTCTCCATGACACTAGAAGTGTTGATGAAATATAGAGAATTGAGGGAAAATTGAGCGTCAATGGTTCATGGTTCTTCGATGGAGCATGGAGCATCAATGGTGGAAGGAGCGTCGATGGCACACAGAGCGTCGATGGTGTCTGGAGCAGTGATGGCCCATGAGGCATAGATGAAGTACAGAGCATCGATGGTGCATGAAGCATCGCTGGAGCACAGAGCATCGATGGTTCATGCATCCCCAAAGTCACATAGTCACCAAGATCAACTAGTTATAGCCAACCGTATGATTCCACTCATAGTGTGCTTATTCTGAGAGAACCTACTTCGTAATCCATTGGGTTGTTTAAAAAATTCCACAAAAAATCACTTAGAGTATCTTAAAAGGTCCGACTATTCTCAAGGGTCCCAACATCGGAAATAGCTCATCAAAAAGGAACATAGTTTAAAAAATATAGCCAATTTAGTAAAAATGGGTCTAATCTAGTCCAGGTCTAACCTGAACCAGCCCGACCACCGACCCAACCCAGTTCAACTGACCTGGTTGGTCTCTGCTGCCCTGAACTAGCCCAGCCTAATGGGTCGTTGGACCACAGACCGCATGGCTACTAGAGAGGCTCAGTTCTCTAGCCCATCCTGTGTCGCATGGGCCGACCTTACTCTACCAAACATGGACCACCCTAGACATGTCTCTGTGGTCCACCTGGTCTCCCAGCCTCATGGCTAGCCAGTTCCCCCGATCAACACGGCTAGTCCGCCTCATATGCCTGGTCCTGCAGCCCTGTTGTCACTATGGGTTTTGTCCGACATGGCTCCAATCTGCATCCCATTGTCACCGATGCAGAATCCTATCGTGGTCGCTAGTCACTTCCCATAGCCTCTGCCATTATAGGCCTCCATCGACATGGTCCTGCCCAGAGCACATCTCTCTACCGTCATCGATCACCCTATCAACGACCTATTCCTGCCATGCCCCTCTTGTTCTGGCCACCCCTGTTGGTCTGGTGCTGCCTCCGCCACCAGTCACCCGACTGGTGGCCTTGCCCTGCCATTCTTTTTACGAACCGGCCGGAGCCACTACCTCCAGCCACCACCTTTTTTCGCCGCAGGATTGGATCCCCTATCTGAGATTGTTGCGCCAAATATCTGAGGTGCAATGATCCTATGATCATAATTCAAGAGGAATGAGGAATGATGATATTGGGGGAAAGAGACAAAGAACATGTACACCCAAATGGACGGATCTTATCCTCCTATGTGTCAGCCTTGATCCGTTCATGTTTGAAGGTTTAATGAAGAAAAATCAACCGATATTCAAAAAAAATCATCCCTTTAATCCCTTAATGAATTTATCCATACTTTTAAAATGAATAAATAATAGAAAAACCTTTTCTTGGGTTAGCCCATATTCATCGTTTGAATCTAATAGGGGAATGTAAATCACAAAGTGATCGTCACCCTACTACAAGGTTGGATCAATCATTGAAGAAGAATGAGGTTATGTGTCATCATAGACCCTTGATCTCACGGTGTTCATCATCATTAATTAGAGAGGGTTCCATATACTTTCCTCAAAATAATTTCTAGGATTATAGAAATAGCCCAAGATTCTTGACAATATTCCTTAATTTAAAAGAAACCAACACAATGTCAAATAAAATATTTTTTTATTAATTTATTTAATAACGATTACATCCAATTTCTATCTTTCACAGCTGATCAGTGTCATTAAATGTTATACCACACCTAAGGTAAAGTCACTACTCTAGAGACAATGGTTCCATCAGACTTCTGATCTATGCAACCATTTAGAAGTTATTCACATTTAAAGGAGAAATCACCCTAATGCTTTAATAAAAACATAACATTTTTCATCATATCATTCCAGGCACACCGGGCCTCGAAATGTCACATTGTCTTAGCGCCTAGTCTTGGAATTTTCATAATTAATTTATAAATGTAAAACTGAATAAATTTCAAGTCCATATAGGTTTTCAACCAAAAATATGATTTTTCATAAAACATTCATTTAAAATTTTGAGTACATAAAGAGATGAAAATGAAGCGATAAAATGTATTCAAATTACTTATATTGAGGAGGAAAAAATTAATGAGTTTCTTGAGAAATATATCTTAATATTTCATCATTGGAATCACAATTATAATCAATCTTGATAAAATATTATATTGTAACATAAAACTATTACCAATTTGGTAAATTTGATTCGTAAGCCCAATAAAATAATAACAATACATAAAATTTATCATTAAATGAATGATATTAATGATATAACATGTCAAAAGTGTATTATATACACCTCGTGTAAGAGGATATGGGAAAAAAAATTACGTCCCAAAGAAGGAAAATTAAGACAAAAATACCTTATCGATTTGTTAACTTTCTGAACCATAAACCCCTTGAAAGAGAGATTATAAAATCAACATATAAATAAAAATAATTTTATGGATAATAATAATAATATAAATTCATGGTTATTATATACACCACATAAAATAAATAGATGGTGAATGTGGAATGTGTCCCATAGAAGTAAAAAGTGAGATGAAAATCCCTTACTTTAAGTATTCAAATCTGACGTACACTTTAAAAATTCAAGTATAACAAATATAATTTTAATTTAAACCTATTATATAAAAATATTTTTATATAAAATTCTATATATTATTTTCTTATGTCCTTTTATTCCCCATTAATTAACAATTTCATGTGGAAGCTATATTTAGTGCAGTTACTACTTTGTTTTTTTGGTAAGTTTTGATTTTGGATTTTTTGTTCTATTATATTGCTCATTATTTAATCATATACATAATTTTAACCATGATATAAATATTATATATTTTCATTAAAAATTTATTATAGTAATCTATAATATTTAGTGATGTAAAATGAAATAAACTATTCATGGAGACAGTTGGTCGTACGAGCACATGAGCATTATATCCTTTTTTTGGTCAGATTGAAGAAAATAAAGGTAAATGATTTATTAAAATTATGAAATAACTTTTAAATATATATCACATATTATCATTAAATAAATCTTAAATTCCATCAAGGTAAAGCATGAATGAATCACATCACTTCATGAGGCGGGAGTCCACTGTACACATTAGTGATGCATTCGTATTCAAAAAAATTAGAAAGAATGAATTTAGGTGTGATATAATAATTAAATAAGCATAAAAAATCATATATATCATATAAAAAAAAATCATTACTTAAGATTATTATAGGTGATAATGGAAAGAACGAATGAAATCGGTTCGTGAGACGGTAGTCCCCATACACATGAGTGATAAATTCATAACCCATTTGATGGAAGTGGAGACAGTTGAATGTTATAAAATCATTATAATAACACATAAACATATTGTAGATAATGGTGTAATTGTACAAGAATTGTTTACACATCATTAATAGAGGAAAAATATTAAATAAAATGCAATAGATTTTTAAGACAATTACACTCTCTAAGAGAAACCTCCTTTGGATATTCTCTTAAGGACTGATGGGATGGTCTTTTGGGAGGACCCAAATCATTATAATATTAATAAGGAAGTTTGGGATAGAATTTATCAGGGGGTTTTAATGTAAAATGGCTTGGTAAAAGTGAATAAGTGAAGGGTGGTGCTAACCTTTAGTAAGTGGGGGAATGCGACTCACTTGGAAACAACTTGTGAATTTCCCAAAAGACTGCAAAATAATAAGGTCATTTCAAATAAAAAATCATAAAAATAAACCTTTTTATGAAAATTTTAAGGATAAGGTTAAAATATGGCCATCCAATACGTTTTTTAAAATTTGGTGATCCATTTTAAGCATTATTTTTTAGTTTAACCTCATGGTAAACTATTTTTACATTATCCGTGGTAATTAATTTTTACTGGATTCAGTATTAATTTTGTTAAAAAAGTATGTTTAATTTATTATATAATATGAATTTTAATGATTAATAATATATAATCCATTTTTACAAATTCCATTCTCATTAGTTGAAATATTTAATTTAAAATTAATCCTGTAGACACGACGGGAAAGTAGATTTTTAAAGTGAAAATGTTCAAAAGTTTAGAAAGTTTTTATATCAAAATTAAATATGAATTTGATTACAATTACATAATTTTTATTAATAGATATATAATTTTACTATCTTTACTTTTCAAAAAATTTAAAATATAATTTAATTTTATAAATAAATTGAACAAAAAATAGTTTTTAATTGAAATTTATTATTTTTCACTATTCATAAAAAAGGAAAATTTTTAGAAAAATCCCAAAACATCACCCTTAGATTATTTTTAAATTATTAATTTAATTGTTTTTTTTATCATATCAATTTTCTAAAAAAAAAAAAAAATTATTTTTATTAATTTTCACAAAAATACAAAAAATCATTTTTTGAGAAAATACTGGTTTTGAGACATATAAAAACTTTTCTGAAAATTAGGTTTTTTATTATATATTTGTATTATTTATATTAAACCATAATGATTAATATTTTAAAATTATTTATTAATATTCAAATTACTATGTTTAATTTTTAGTTTATAACGATTGTATTTAAATAACTATGTTAATAATATAACATGGTTTAGTTAAAACTTGGTGTCCTATGTAAAGCAAGCTAAACAAGTGTTACATTTACATAAAAATGAAATTGCTGTTTTAGGTAGTTAAATCCATCAATAAAATAAAATTTATTCAAAAAAAAATTCAAAAAATAGGGGTGTTACATTATGAAAGTGGGAAAATTCAATCATGCGACAGATGGTAAAACAAATATTTTTTTTCCAAACCTTTGATAAACATAACATAATTCATAAAGAAACTATAAGATTACATTTAAAAAATTTATATAAATTAAAAAGAGTATAAAATGACTTTAATAAATCATTGTATAATACTAAAAAAATTTCTTTAAAACATTTTAACGAAATTATTGACTTAAGGACAAATATTCCTCACAAATAGAAAAAGAAAATCGATTATCCTTAAAAAAATAAATTTGAATTTTTTAGTAATTATAAAGAATAAAATGAAAGGAAGTAATTAAATTTTTATAAATAACTATATTATAATAAAATAAATATGATATATGAGAGATTTATCATATAATTTCATTATAAAAAATTTAAACATAAATAATCCTGGTAAAGGGTGAGATTGTAACATAAAAATTATATGACTTGGGTAACTTTTGAATTATAGGCCACATTAAATAAATAATTTTAAATAGATATTTAAATAAAATTAATAAAAATATTTTCATGATAAAACTTATCAAAGTGGTTTAATATACACCACATTAATGAAACTAGTGGTGGATATGGAATATATCTCATGAGAATAAAAGCGAGACGAGAAACCATTACCTCATGTTTGAATTGTCTCATAAGAATTATAACCTATTTTATAGAAAATTTAAATTAATTATTGATATAAAAAATAACCATATTATTAGTTATAATACCATTTATCATTTACTTATAACATATTATTAAATTTTCATTAATAATATTTCACTATCATCATCATTCCCAGTGTAAACTACTTCTTTTTTTATGTATGTTTTAGTGTAGTAAGTATGGTCCATAAATCTCGATCATGGTTTCATCATATAAAAATTTTAAACATGTTATAAATATCATATATATCACACACACACACACAAACATATATATATATATATATTTATAACCATTCATAAAAGGTACATATTAGAAAATGAATTCCCATATTCATTGGGATGGTGTTCTGTATGTACAAATGAACAATAGTTCCATTTTATTATGAAAATAAGGAAAGAAATATAAGTAATATTTCTTCATTTTAGAATAATAATTGTGTTATACTTATCATTTATATTTATCAAATCAATCATTATATGTATAAATGTGTGTTGTAATGTAAAATAAATCATATCATTACATGGGGTGGTAGACTACTCATTCTCACAAGCGATTCTTTTATTTTCCATTTGATGAAATTAATATATAAATGGTTTTACCATAATAATAATTAAATCTAAGTATATATATGAAACTTGATTAATTATTTTATGAAAGACAAAATAGATGTATAAGAAGAAATAATCGTTGAAAGAGTCGGGTAAGACAATTACCTATTCTTTGAGAGACCTCATTTGGCTTACACCTTATTACTACATAGGATTTTAATATGGTAAAACCATGAGATCCTGAAATAATGGAGGGAATATAGGAATGTTTTTTATGTATTTTTTAAGATAGTGGGTTAAAATTATGTGCATAAGGGAGGAGAAGTGGTGGCTTATATAAGTGTGGGGAGGGGCACACATGGAATTACATAAGGTATTTAAATAACATAAATCCATATTCAATTGAAATTTGTAAAAAAGATGAATTAATTAATGATATTATAAGGTATAAATATCTTCAACTAGTATTATTTAGTGAATTTTAACCGAAATTTTTACACTTATCTGTTAGTCGTTATCCTGTTTTAACCCGACCTATGGTAAAAAAATTCACTATTCATACTATTCATTATGAAGATAAATGAAAATAAAATTGTTACCAAATTTATAAAATATAATTCCAAATATTTTATTCAGTTTATCAGAATAAATTTATATATGTGGAAGAAATTAATCATTAAATAATCACACAAAACCAAATGAAAAATCATTTTTTAAGAAATGTAATTTTAAGAATAAAACTAAATTTATTATCATTTATTTCCTATTAAAAAATATTATATTAATGTTAAAAATATTTATTGAATATATATTATATAAATTCCATTAACATCAATAATCAATATTTATTGATTTTATTTATTAAGATGAAAACATATTACAAACATAAAAATAATTTTCTAAAAAAATAACACTTTTAACTTGAAATGATTTATTGACGCTTCTTTCCGTCATAGAGTCTACCGACTGAAAAAAGGAAATACCTTAGTCTAAAGTGATTCATTATTTGAAGAAACATCAAAAATCGACAAAGGCATGAAAAAGGATTTCCTCCTACTTTGGTCGTGCAAGTTTCATCATGGTCGCACAAGTATACTTGCATTCCTTGTAGTGGTCGCACAGGTGACCTGTGTGCCCTCTTTAATTCTCGCCCAGGGTCTTCAGTAGCCTATAAATACCCATGGTTCCCCCCCATTTCACGATGGAAAATTCCAAAACTCATATTCGGGCTCCCGGCAACCTAGTCTCTTTTGAAAGTCTTCCGAACACTTAAAAGGTAATTTCTTACCTAGAATGGAAGATCTAAACAAGGAAAACAAGGCCTAAGTGTTGAAACCCATCAACACTTGCACGCCTGAGTGGGCAGCCCTTAAGGGAAATGGCCACACTTGCACGTTGCCTTATCCCTTCAATAAAACTTGCACGCCACTCTTTTTGAAGCCTTTAGGGATAATACTAAGGGCTTGAGCCAAGTCTCGCCAAAGTATTAGCTTAAGGGATGACCGTCGCGCAAGTACCCATGTGTCGCGCAAGTATACTTGTGTGCCCATGCAGGACTTGCGCGCCACTCACTTTTTGGGTGCCCTTCTTACCTATTAACTTGATTTCTTCAAATCCACCTCTCCTATTCAATATTTAGCCTTTATAACCATCTTCAAAACCATTTATGGCATGGTTCCTTTGTTGGATTCCTTATCTGAAAGGAATTCTATGGAACATTTCTAAAAACCTAGTGATTTACATATCTTTTTGTCACTAAGGTTAGAGATTTCATTCATTCAACCTCATCCTTTAAAGATGAGAGGATCTTTAACCCGGGCCTTCTTTTCAGAAGTAAGCCCCAGTCATAATTTTTCTTAACTTGGTCCTCCTTCTCATGAGTACATCCCAATCTCAAAATCCCATATATGGGCATCCTCCTTAGGAGTAAGCCCCATGTCCCCTAACCTGGGACTCCTTTTCAGGATTAATCCCCAATATTCAAGTTCGCTTAATTTTGGGCATCCTCCTCAAGAGTAAGCCCCAACCATAATTCTTTTAATATGGGCATCCTCTTTAGGAGTAATCCCCAAGTTCCCAAAATCCAAATTCCCTTAATCTGGGCTTCCTTTTCCGGAGTAAGCCCCAGTCCTAATTCCTCTTAACCAGTCTTAATTACTTTTTATTTGGGATTCCTTCTCAGGAATAAAATCCAATCATAAGTCCTATCTAATTTGGGCATCCTTCTGAGGATTAAGTCCTAAGTTATGTATCCATAATCTCCATAAAGCACATATACCTTTATGGACCTTGTTCTTGGGTTTCTTCCATGAATTAAATTTTAATCTTCATCTATCTAGGCAGTCATACATATATAAGCCCCACATCATTTCTTATGATGGCACAATTGTCAGGTTTTACCAATACCTCTTGTTTCTCACACCGAGCATGACTCACGTGAGCTTAGAGCGTAAAAGTAATTATGAAATTTTTGTTTGTGTCATCAATCATACATAAACCCCAAACTTCTTTACTCGAACTACGTGGGTTCTGATTCCTTTTATAAAGAAAAGGATACGTAGGTAGCCCATCTGTGGGTACAATCCCAACTCTAGAACAATTTCTGTTCTCCTAAATGCCAATAAACTTCAAGTGCTCTACTGAGTGGCTTTAAAACCAGTATGCTTATCACAATAACCATAAGATCTCTATACAATGTGTTTAAGGATACCATTGAGCAAAAATATCTAACAAATATAGATGATTCTTTATTGATGAAGAACCTCAAATTCATATAACAGATTCTCTAAATCTCATACATACTAATCATTGATTGTCATATCTAAAGGAAATCTCATTTTCATACTTGGTAATGTAATAAGGATTCATGAACATAACTTAAATCTATAAAGAGAGTCATGGAGTAAACAATAATCCCCCCCATAAGGGTGTGATGAGTCCGACTTCCCATCCTCTCGACCAATGGAAATTATTAAGCCTCATCGGTTCATAACTAGTGAACACCTACCTTTGGAAAGTAGGCCCAAATGGATATATAATCATTGGATGTTTCTGGTTCTACGAACAAACCCGTTAGAAAATGATTGGAATTTTTGAACCTTAAATCAACGAGGTTATCCCCATTTCCAGAGGAAAGAAAAAATGGTGAACCCGACATGAATCCTTATCCAAGTTAAAATTATGTTTTACTTATTTGTTAGGCCCCTATTTAAACTCAATGAGAGGGCCAACCGAACAATCAATAACATATGTGCTCATCCAAAAGATTTAATTGAAGAACTTATCTTGATTATGTTTGTTATATCAAAAAGGCACTCTTATTCAAGATCTTTTTCATTACAGAAATGGATTCTCTTAAGTTCACACCTGTTAATACCTCTGCTGTGGATGCCTCTGCTGCTACTCATGCTGAATCATCGTCCGCTCGGAGGATGACATCACCTACTCAGTATCTTCAATGCTGGGTATAAAATGTGCTGGTTAAGGAATACCGTCAAAACGGTACTATTTCAACTCTGGAGGCCGCTCGACAAGCCCTTCAAGTCAATAATTCTCCCTGGTCGTTCGGACAGCGATGACCAGCGATCAAGAAGCAGGTGGTTCCAACCACCTTTTCCAACCGTTTCAGGTTGTTATCCCCAGAAAAAAATCACAAGTCCCTCCCATATTCTTGGGAGGTGAATTAAAAGGTCTCTAAGGGCCTTAATTCAAAGAGATAGGAGTCCTTCCCAAGGGATCCCATTAACAATTTCTGCCAGACTCGTGTGGCAGTGCACCCTCAACATGATGGGGGTATTGTCTCTAGGCGTTCGGCTCAGGTTCCTCGAACCTGTGTAGGAAAGACGAACTGTCAGAGGGTAAATCTAGTTAATAGTGAGAAGGTCCTTATCTCTTCCATCTCTGGAGAAGTCCACCAACATAACTTGGTGGCAAGCAACGAGCGGGAACACACACCCGTCCGTTTTAATTCCGCTATCCAGCAGACTCGTATGGCTGAAGCACGCAAATGCCACCAGGAAATTCTGGAAGAGTAATATAGACATGACATACATCTATTTATAAATCATCATCTAGTCAGCAGGCCCGTCTGACTACATACGATGAAGCCCGCCAACCCAATGTGTTGACAACTGGTAAACAGGAACATACACCTACTTACACTCATCAGTCTTTCCATCAGCCTCGTCTGTCAGTATTGAAGGAAGTTCATCAACCACTTTTGGCAGAGTGCAATCAGAAGGCACATACACCTGCTAGTATTGATAAAGTCTACCAACAGTCTCGTTTGGTAGCATTCGGAGAAGTCAGTTGGAAAGCACCGACAATAAACAGGAGGTAGACTCAATTCTCTTCCCCCAAACTTGAGTACTGTCAGAATTCACTGGCATGAAAATGGGGGCAAGAGAAGGAACACACACCTACTCCAAACATGGAATCGATGTATATTCTCGTTTCGGTAGCTGAAGCCACCAAGCATATTCTATCAATGGTGAAAGAGCAGAAGCAAATCCCTGCTCATATTCAGGATGCCTGCCAGGATATTATAACAGCTTTAGTAGCAACACAGGGAAAGAAATAAAAATATATCCCTACTAGTAGAGTGACACATCAACAGTTCACTCTGGAACAGACACACACCTCTATTCCAGTCCAAGAGGGTTGTGGGGGCATACTCCCACATATCATACGAACAACCAAGTTAGGCACAAACACCTGATTTGAGTGGAGATAATCATCCTAACCTGATCATTTCTCTTGAGCATGCACATACACCTTCCCATAATGACCAATTTCGTTAACAAGTGGTTCCCAAAGTGAGTAAGTGTCACGACCCGTCCTCGGGGCCCGTGTCGTGACTACCCCAAGCCCGCCTTCCATAGGCCAGGGGCTGGCGACTAGCACCAAGGCGTAAATCCCAACAAAAAGGGAAGGCATTGCCTTTGAAAAGTAAACAAGCACCACAGAGTAAGCAAGCGGAAAAGTAAACACTAAGTAAAAACTGTACAAGCTGTGCTGAAAGTAAAAGGGGCCGGAAATACAAGCCCAACTGTAAAGTACAACTGAAAGGAAAAACAACAACTGAAAGGAAAAACTGCAGCGTCGAGCCGTCCTCTGGAAGTCCCACCTGAAGGGTGGGTACAGATAGCTCCAATGCTCCTCGGGTCCCGCCGTCCGCTCCGAGCACGTCTCACCCAGTGGTCCACCTCCAGGTACTGACTCGTTGTGTAGTCCACCTCCGGGTACTGACTCATCGTGTAGTCCACCTCCGGGTACCGTCCAGTCCTCGACCACTCGGTCTCCATCAGCACTGCCTGTCGTCTGCAACCAACACCACGAAGTGCGGGCATAGCCCGTGCAGGGGTGAGTATAAGCTACTCAGTAGGGGCCCCGAGACCCCCGAAGGTCTCCCGAAATCCACAAAGGATAAGCCACGAAGGAGAGATACAATCACGAAGTAACATCTGACACGGCTTAGGTATATACCCATACATATACCTAAGTCATCAATTACCCGATCGGCTCCAACGTCCGAGCCCTAGCACAACCCAGTCCACACAGGAAAGCAAAACGCATACCCACGCAGGATAGAACAACACAATCCACAAAGGAGAGTAAACAGTAAATCCACACAGGATAACTCAACACAATCCACAAAGGAGAGGAAAACGTAATCCACACAGGAAAACTCAACAGATAACTCTCATAGATATATGCCCATACATATATCGAAATTATCAGATAACCCATCTCAATCAAGAGGAAACACAAGGATCATTGACTCAGCTCAAACCAGGATTTTCATTATCAAAAACATAACTGCTGAAGAGCCCCATCTCTGAAGTGTACAGTGGTCCTGTCACGACTCCGAGGTACTTCTCACTAACCTAAGACTGCTGAGGTACTCCTCCTGTCGAGTACCGCGGGTCTGCTGCCAACTACCGGGCACTCCGTCCGCTAAGGGTCTGCTGCCAAATACCGAGCGCTCACCCAAATAGCCTACAGAGGTACTCCTCCAGTAGAGTACCGCGGGTCTGCTGCCAACTACCAGGCGCTCCGTCCGCCGTGGGTCTTCCGCCAAATACAGGGCGCTCCGTCCACTGGGTTAGTCGACTCACTCCAAGTCGAGTCGGTCGAGCAGTCTTCAGGTCTCAGTCGGCTACACGGTCTCCGTACTCCGTACGCTCGTCTCCAGTATCGCGGGTCTGCTGCTACAACCAAGTGCACCACCTCTATCGAGTAAAACAGAAGATTCAGCTCACACAGGTATACTTCTTCGGATGACGATAAAGATGATCACTGAACCATCTGAGACGTCGAACCCACGAAGGATCGATAGGTACTAACCTCGCAGTGACCCACACAGGATCGGGCCCACGCAGGACCTGTAGGAGTTGGCTCACACAGAACCGCTGAGAGATGACCCACACAGGATCGGACCCACACAGGATCGGGCCCACGCAGGACCTGAAGCACTGATCCACGTAGGATCGCTGAGTGCAGGAGTCATCGCAGTCCGCTGAGGATCTCTGCACAGTCGTCGCCGCAGTCCACTGAGGATCTCTGCACGGTCGTCATCGGAGTCCACGGAGGATCTCTGCACAGTCATCGCTGCAGTCCACTGAGGATCTCTGCACGGTCGTCGTCGGAGTCCACGGAGGATCTTTGCACAGTCGTCGCAGTCCACTGAGGATCTCTGCACGGTCGTCGCTGTCGAAGTAACAGTCGCAGCCGTCCTAGGGTTCCCGCACACAGCAAGCTCGTTCGGGAGGGTCCGCTCCACGAGCCGAGAGGCTGATACATCGACTGACACAAAGTCCGAAGTTGATGTATCCAAAAGTTCCGTATCGTCAACAGGAACTCAACGTCGCAGACGGCGCGTCAATCGGACGCCCGGTCTGAGAGATATTGGCATTTTCGTCCCAGGGGCCCGGTTGGTTTTTAAGGCAAAACCAACCCGACCGCACTCCACCTGCATCCGAACTTTGGGCGGAGTATGCCAAAAGATCCGTCTCACTTAGAGGAAATCAACAAAGCTGACGGCACGTCAATCGGACGTCCGTAGCTCAAGATATGAGCGTTTCTGCTCCGAGGGCCCGGTTGGTTTCGTGTACGAACCAACCTGGCGGAACCCCAAGTATTTCGAAACTTTGAGTGCGATAAACCAAAACGACCGTCTCGATCCAAGGATCGCGTTGCCGCTGACGGCGCGTCGTTTGGAGGCCCGTAGCTCAAGATATGGCCATTTGAACGAAGTCCGTCCGAAGACGGGGGGGTCCGGGCCCGGGCCGACCCGGCCCGACCCCCCTGGTTGGCTCGAACCGGGTCGGGTCCGACTCGGTTGGCCCGGCCCGGCCCGGCCAGGGCCGGTCCGGCTCGGCTCGGCCGAGCGGCCGACGCGGGGGAAAGTCGCCGCCCCGCGTGACACCCCCGCGGCACCCGCGGGGTGTCGCCCTGGACACTCGCGGCACCCGCTGGGTGTCGCGCTGGACACCCGCGGGGTGCCGCGTGACAACCCCGCGGCACCCGCGGGGTGTCGCGCTGGACACCCGCGGCACCCGCTGGGTGTCGCGCTGGACACCCGCGGGTTGCCGCGGGACAACCCCGCGGCACCCGCGGGGTGTCTCGCTGGACAACCGCGGCACCCGCGGGGTGTCGCGCTGGACACCCGCGGCACCCGCGGGGTGTCGCGCTGGATACCCGCGGGGTGCCACCGCCTCCGGCCGCCGGCGCCGCCTCCGGCCGCCGGCGCCGCCGCGCCGGCGACCCGCGCCACCTCCGGCTTCCGCGGGCCGCCGGAGTCGCTCCGGTGTCCCGTTTTCCTTCCCGTCTGCGCCGTTGTTCCTCCCGGGTTCCGTTCTTTACTACGGGATCATCAAACACCCGTTGCGGCACGTTCCGTCGTCGCCCGCCAAATCCGCAAAACACGAAGAACGGCGGAGGGTTGTCGGGCCGTGTTCGTTCGACCCGCACCCTCCGCGTTAGATAAAAACAACGGGAGAAAAAAAAAGAATGTTCAACACATGAACCAACAATTTTAATAAAATAAAATTGTTTCTTTGATTCCGGTTCTTTAATTTTTAAAGAATGTTCACGTGAATATAAGGAGGGGTATTTCAAAATATAAAATCCCTACCTCAAGCGTCGTCGATCGTCGCGCGCAGGCGTTCTTCGCGGAAAGGATCGTCGCGGAAGAGAGGGATCGTCGCGTCGTCGCGGGGAGGCGTCGCGTCGTCGCGGAATCCAGCGTTGAGTCGGCGAGCTCAACGAACCAAGAACAACAGATTTAAATTATTAATATTTAAATCTGTGTTTCATTAAAACCAAAAGAAAAGAACTTTTGAGAGGAAATCCGAAATCACTCACCTCAAACGGTCAGTGATCGGAGATCGGAGCGTGGAAGAACGTCACAGACGGAAGCGTCGTCGATTTCCGGGTTCGGCGTTCTTCGCGTTCTTCGCGTTCTTCGTGTTCTTCACGAGGGAGAAGAAGAACAAGAATCCTCTCAAACCTTCTCCAAAGATTTGGGTTGGTCTTATTTTATTAATATGCCAACACACGAAACAGGTTAAGAAACGATTGAATTAATTCGTTGAATTAATTCAACGAAAGAAACAGGCCATTAAATTCACGAAAGAAACAGCCCATTCAATTCACGAGAGAAATAGCCCAATTAAATGGTCTGTTAAGAATTTAGAAAACGCATCGGTTGACTTTCATTAAGACAGGTTTTCACGGGTGTGTTTCTTAGCGGAAAGAAACGGCGGGGCTCGTGCGGGCCCCACCTCACAAATATCCTACCAAGGGGGTAGGATATTTCCGAATAGCATCCTATCCAGTTCAACTCAGATCAAGCCGCCTTTAAGTGGCTTCAAGTGGCTTCCAAGTGGCTTAAGTGAAATAAAATAAAGTTGTCGCAAAATTATTTTATTTCTTAACTTTAAGCCCGAAAATTAAAAACCACACCCGAGAAAACGCAACTCCGGAAGAGGCGTTTCTAAGAGAATACCAGCGCTGCGATTTCATCGGTGCCCTCAGAATTCGATTCCGGGCACCGGTTCAAAAGTTAGAAAAACCCGCTCGTCTGTTCACTGAACGTACCCGAGCCAAACTTCGGAAAATGATTCCGGGCACACCGGGCCTCGGAATCAGGTGCCGTCAGAAACTGCGCTCTTGTAAAATTCCAAAGAAAATTAAGAAAAAAATTTCCTTGAAATTTACGGGTCTTTACATTACTCCCACCACAGGGCTTTACGTCCCCGTAAAGCTTCAACACAAACTAGGGATACAAGGCGGTACTGAGCACGCATCTGAGCCTTCCGCTCCCAAGTGCTCTCCTGGAGGTTCCCGTGGCGCCATTTGATGCGCACAAGAGGGATCGATCGCCCACGTAGGACCCGCTCCAGTCGATCCTCTATCTCCACTGGGACCTCCGCAAAAGTCGCCCCATCATCCACGTCTAGCTCCCCATAGTCAAAGATGTGCGTCGGGTCGTGCACGTATCTCCTCAGCTGGGATACGTGGAAGACGTCGTGCACCCGGTGCAACTGAGGTGGCAGAGCCAGGCGATAAGCCACCTCGCCAACCCTGCTAAGGACCTGGAAAGACCCGATGAAGCGGGGAGACAACTTGCCACCTCGGCCAAATCTCCGCAAACCACGTCGAGGTGAGACACGCAAGAAGACGTGGTCGCCATCCTCGAACTCTAGTGGCCTCCGCCTCCTGTCAGCATATGACTTCTGCCGGCTCTGTGCTGTCCTCATCCGCTCCTGGATGACCTGGACCTCCTCTGACGTGGCCCGGACCATCTCTGGTCCCACAAGAGCTGCAAGATTTCTTCTTTGCCGATAAGAGAAACCTGGTCTCATCCCCTGGATGAACCACATTCTTTGCCTAAAACAGTCAATCCTAACATGGATGATACTAATCCATACCAAGGATGACGTCGTAAGGCCTCGACGCTACTACTAAGAGATCCAACCGTTACTCTCGCCTCCAAGGGTTGAGTCACACTGTCGGCATCAGTGTGTGGTAACTGGTCTCCTCCAGTAGATGTCTCACAAGTGAGGGTCAAGTCAACAGCCAAAACTGGAACCTCTTAGTAACATCACGAAAGAGGACAGGAACGAAAATATCACAAAGGTATGCGTCTTTTATTATTGCAGCTCATAATACAAGACGCTACACAAAAGCAACAAGGAACCAGAAGTACAAAGGACGTATCCACTAGTTCTGCTCCTGTCCATCTGCTCCCAGAGCTCCATGATCGAAGGCCTCGGCTGCCTGAAGCTGAGCTCTCGCATGTTCACCTACTCCCAGTGGTTGGGGCGGACCTCCTGGTGGTGGTTGTGGCAGAGCCTCAAAGCGTCGCCCACCTCCCGCTGCGCGGCCAGCTCCTCTGCCTCGTCTGCCTCCTCCCTGCGGACCGCCACGGTCGAACCTCTGCCTCTGCCTGGGAGGTTCTTCACTTAACTGCTGATCATCAGCATGGCGGGTCGGACAGTCACGAGCCATGTGACCAATCCCGCCACAGGAGTAACACTGCCCACTCTCGGCATGCCTGGCTCTGACTCCACCCCGGCTCCCCCGCACAACTGAGCCTGAGTCGTGCAGTCGGCCACCGGTAGGTCTGGTCTGCCTGGAACCCTGAGTCATCCGTCGGCTACCTGCTTCCGATGACTCCGCTATCTGCCGCCCTGCGGCAGGTCTCGCTGTGGACTCAGCCAGGAAGCTCTCGATCAGAAGGGATCGCTCTAGCACTCCTGCCTGGGTCGGGATGTTAAGAGAGATCAGTGATGCCCTGATCTCATGTCTCAATCCCTGCTCGAAGGTCCGGGCCCGAAAGAAGGGGTCCCGTACCATGTCTGTCGAGTACCGAGAAAGGTCGGTGAACCTCGCCGCGTACTGAGCGACCGTCAAGCTGCCCTGCCGCAGCAGAAGAAGCTCCTGGATGCGCACCGTACGGAGGGTGTCCGGGACGAACTCTGAGCGGAAGAGGCTCTCGAAGTCCGTCCAGATGAGGGAGGCCTCATCGTGCACCTGGAGCATCAAGCTCCACCATCTGCCTGCTGCCGCGTGCAGGAGACTCGCTGCGAGGATCACCATGAGGTCTGCTGGTGTCCTCACTAATCTGAAAACCCGAACAACTGCCTCCAGCCAGTCCTCGGCGGCCTGAGGGTCCGTCTCCCCGCGGAACCTGGGCGGTCGCTGGCACTGGAACTCATGCAGTGCACTAAGGCGACGTGCATCGTCAGCGGCTGGGGCTGGTAGCATCGGTGCCTCGGCGGGTATAGGTACCGCCGGTGCCTCAACTGTCAAAGGGCCCTGTACCGAGTCCTCGATGCTCGGTGGGCTGTCATCACGCTCCACTCTCGGAATCCTAGCTGGCTGTCGTCGTGGGGACATCCTGAAAGAAACAGGTGCGCCACGGTTCGGACAGTATACCTGGTGAGCTGACACAAGTAATCACAAGGAAAACTTGAAACACACATGCAATCAATGTTTTCGTGCAATAAGTCAGAAATCAGAAGTCAGGGTCCTGGTGTATGGATACGTCGGCCGCTACACCAACACTGGACTCCCTGGACTGATAACCACACTCAATACGCTAAACACTATTTCTTCACATAGAAGAAAGATCAGAGTCTGCGGTAGAACCGACCACCTCTGATACCAATTGTCACGACCCGTCCTCGGGGCCCGTGCCGTGACTACCCCAAGCCCGCCTTCCATAGGCCAGGGGCTGGCGACTAGCACCAAGGCGTAAATACCAACAAAAAGGGAAGGCATTGCCTTTGAAAAGTAAACAGGCACCACAGAGTAAGCAAGATGAAAAGTAAACACTAAGTAAAAACTGTACAAGCTGTGCTGAAAGTAAAAGGGGCCGGAAATACAAGCCCAACTGTAAAGTACAACTGAAAGGAAAAACAACAACTGAAAGGAAAAACTGCAGCGTCGAGCCGTCCTCTGGAAGTCCCACCTGAAGGGTGGGTACAGATAGCTCCAATGCTCCTCGGGTCCCGCCGTCCGCTCCGAGCACGTCTCGCCCAGTGGTCCACCTCCAGGTACTGACTCGTCGTGTAGTCCACCTCCGGGTACTGACTCGTCGTGTAGTCCACCTCCGGGTACCGTCCAGTCCTCGAACACTCAGTCTCCATCAGCACTGCCTGTCGTCTGCAACCAACACCACGAAGTGCGGGCATAGCCCGTGAAGGGGTGAGTATAAGCTACTCAGTAGGGGCCCCGAGACCCCCGAAGGTCTCCCGAAATCCACAAAGGATAAGCCACGAAGGAGAGATACAATCACGAAGTAACATCTGACACGGATTAGGTATATGCCCATACATATACCTAAGTCATCAATTCCCCGATCGGCTCCAACGTCCGATCTCTAGCACAACCCAGTCCACACAGGAAAGCAAAATGCATACCCACGCAAGATAGAACAACACAATCCACAAAGGAGAGTAAACAGTAAATCCACACAGGATAACTCAACACAATCCACAAAGGAGAGGAAAACGTAATCCACACAGGAAAACTCAATAGATAACTCTCATAGGTATATGCCCATACATATATCGAAATTATCAGATAACCCATCTCAATCAAGAGGAAACACAAGGATCATTGACTCATCTCAAACCAGGATTTTCATTATCAAAAACATAACTGCTGAAGAGCCCCATCTCTGAAGTGTACAGTGGTCCTGTCACGACTCCGAGGTACTTCTCACTAACCTAAGACTGCTGAGGTACTCCTCGTGTCGAGTACCACGGGTCTGCTGCCAACTACCGGGCGCTCCGTCCGCTAAGGGTCTGCTGCCAAATACCGGGCGCTCACCCAAATAGCCTACAGAGGTACTCCTCCAGTCGAGTACCGCGGGTCTGCTGCCAACTACCAGGCGCTCCGTCCGCCGTGGGTCTGCCGCCAAATACCGGGCGCTCCGTCCACTGGGCTAGTCGACTCACTCCAAGTCAAGTCGATCGAGCAGTCTTCAGGTCTCAGCCGGCTACACGGTCTCCGTACTCCGTACGCTCGTCTCCAGTATCGCGGGTCTGCCGCTACAACCAAGCGCACCACCTCTATCGAGTAAAACAGAAGATTCAGCTCACACAGGTATGCTTCTTCGGATGACGATAAAGATGATCACTGAACCATCTGAGACGTCGGACCCACGAAGGATCGATAGGTACTAACCTCGCAGTGACCCACACAGGATCGGGCCCACGCAGGACCAGTAGGAGTTGGCTCACACAGAACCGCTGAGAGATGACCCACACAGGATCGGACCCACACAGGATCGGGCCCACGCAGGACCTGAAGCACTGATCCACGTAGGATCGCTGAGTGCAGGAGTCGTCGCAGTCCGCTGAGGATCTCTGCACAGTCGTCGCCGCAGTCCACTGAGGATCTCTACACGGTCGTCGTCGGAGTCCACGAAGGATCTCTGCACAGTCATCGCCGC
Organism: Viscum album; assembly: GCA_963277665.1. Lineage (NCBI taxonomy): Eukaryota > Viridiplantae > Streptophyta > Magnoliopsida > Santalales > Viscaceae > Viscum > Viscum album. Next base: position 1,189,670,365 of record OY728122.1, read on the forward strand.
AGTCCACTGAGGATCTCTGCACGGTCGTCGTCGGAGTCCACGGAGGATCTCTGCACAGTCGTCGCAGTCCATTGAGGATCTCTGCACGGTCATCGCTGTCGAAGTAGCAGTCGCAGCCAGCCTAGGGTTCCCGCACACAGCAAACTCGTTCGGGAGGGTCCGCTCCACGAGCCGAGAGGCTGATACATCAACTGATACAAAGTCCGAAGTTGATGTATCCAAAAGTTCCGTATCGTCAACAGGAACTCAACGTCGCAGACGGCGCGTCAATCGGACGCCCGGTCTGAGAGATATTGGCATTTTCGTCCCAGGGGCCCGGTTGGTTTTTAAGGAAAAACCAACCCGACCGCACTCCACCTACGTCCGAACCTCGGGCGGAGTATGCCAAAAGATCTGTCTCACTTAGAGGAAATCAACAAAGCTGACGGCACGTCAATCGGACGTCCGTAGCTCAAGATATGAGCGTTTCCGCTCCGAGGGCCCGGTTGGTTTCGTGTACGAACCGACCCGTCCGAACCCCAAGTATTCCGAAACTTTGAGTGCGATAAACCAAAACGACCGTCTCGATCCAAGGATCGCGTTGCCGCTGACGGCGGGTCGTTTGGAGGCCCGTATCTCAAGATATGGCCATTTGAATGAAGTCCGTCCGAAGACGGGGGGGGTCCGGGCCCGGGCCGACCCGGCCCGACCCCCCCTGGTTGGCTCGAACCGGGTCGGGTCCGACTCGGTTGGCCCGGCCCGGCCCGGCCAAGGCCGGTCCGGCTCGGCTCGGCCGAGCGGCCGAGCGGCCGACGCGGGGGAAAGCCGCCGCCCCGCGTGACACCCCCGCGGCACCCGCTGGGTGTCGCGCTGGACACCCGCGGGGTGCCGCGTGACAACCCCGCGGCACCCGCGGGGTGTCGCGCTGGACACCCGCGGGGTGCCGCCGCCTCCGGCCGCCGGCGCCGCCGCGCCGGCGACCCGCGCAAACTCTGGCTTCCGCGGGCCGCCGGAGTCGCCCTGGTGTCCCGTTTTCCTTCCCGTCTGCGCCGTTGTTCCTCCCGGGTTCCGTTCTTTACTACGGGATCATCAAACACCCGTTGCGGCACGTTCCGTCATCGCCCGCCAAATCCGAAAAACACGAAGAACGGAGGAGGGTTGTCGGGCCGTGTTCGTTCGACCCGCACCCTCCGCGTTAGATAAAAACAACGGGAGAAAAAAAAGAATGTTCAACACATGAACCAAAAATTTTAATAAAATAAAATTGTTTCTTTGATTCCGGTTCTTTAATTTTTAAAGAATGTTCACGGGAATATAAGGAGGGGTATTTCAAAATATAAAATCCCTACCTCAAGCGTCGTCGATCGTCGCGCGCGGGCGTTCTTCGCGGAAAGGATCGTCGCGGAAGAGAGGGATCGTCGCGTCGTCGCGGGGAGGCGTCGCGTCGTCGCGGAATCCGGCGTTGAGTCGGCGAGCTCAACGAACCAAGAACAACAAATTTAAATTATTAATATTTAAATCTGTGTTTCGTTAAAACCAAAAGAAAAGAACTTTTGAGAGGAAATCCGAAATCACTCACCTCAAACGGTCGGTGATCGGAGATCGGAGCGTGGAAGAACGTCACGGACGGAAGCGTCGTCGATTTCCGGGTTCGGCGTTCTTCGCGTTCTTCGCGTTCTTCGTGTTCTTCGCGAGGGAGAAGAAGAAAAAGAATCCTCTCAAACCTTCTCCAAAGATTTGGGTTGGTCTTATTTTATTAATATGCCAACACACGAAACAGGTTAAGAAACGATTGAATTAATTCGTTGAATTAATTCAACGAAAGAAACATGCCATTAAATTCACGAAAGAAACAGCCCATTCAATTCACGAGAGAAACAACCCAATTAAATGGTCTGTTAAGAATTTAGAAAACGCGTCGGTTGACTTTCATTAAGACGGGTTTTCACGGGTGCGTTTCTTAGCGGAAAGAAACGGCGGGGCTCGTGCGGGCCCCACCTCACAAATATCCTACCAAGGGGGTAGGATATTTCCGGATAGCATCCTATCCAGTTCAACTCAGATCAAGCCGCCTTTAAGTGGCTTCAAGTGGCTTCCAAGTGGCTTAAGTGAAATAAAATAATGTTGTCGCAAAATTATTTTATTTCTTAACTTTAAGCCCGAAAATTAAAAACCACACCCGAGCAAACACAACTCCGGAAGAGGCGTTTCTAAGCGAATACTGGCACTGCGATTTCATCGGTGCCCTCAGAATTCGATTCCGGGCACCGGTTCAAAAGTTAGAAAAACCCGCTCGTCTGTTCACTGAACGTACCCGAGCCAAACTTCGGAAAATGATTCCAGGCACACCGGGCCTCGGAATCAGGTGCCGTCAGAAACTGCGCTCTTGTAAAATCCAAAGAAAATTAAGAAAAAAATTTCCTTGAAATTTACGGGTCTTTACAGTAAGAAGGTGTCTAAGAAAAAGACCCACCCAACACAGTCAAGAAATCAAGGGCCAATTTGTAACAAGGCCTTGCTCGATACTAGAGTTATTGATACACTCAAACAATTATCTATTGCAACTCAAGATTCTGCTCTCTCAGTTCCCAATAGTGGGATCATTAATTCCAAAGGTCTGCATCACACACTTCCTCATGAAGGCTTGCTTCATGACAATTTGGTTGATCTCGAAGTTTCATCTTCAGATGAGAGACACAAGAACCCTCTGTGTGTCCAGAAGACCAAGGAGAAAAATGTTTCATCTTTTGCTGTAACCCACCATGGTGGTCCTCCCCATGATGATGAATTTAGCTGAGAAAGTCCTCTTCACAGTAGTAATTCACATTGCCTGGAAAATGATCCAATGGAAAATGTAGTGACGAAAAATCCCTCTTATCTTGAGGCACTTGAAAATGTGAAGCCAGTCATGTTTGATGCTTTACCACTAGCTAGTGAAATACTTTCTCAATCAGAAGACAGCCCGGGGTGTAGGTCATTCTCCAAACAACCCATGGGTCGTTCATCTTCTAGTTTGATTAGTGAATTCTCTACCGATCTTGTTGAATCTAATGAAGCAACAAGGAATCAACAAATTTTGTCTAATAAGGTAGAATAATATTCACCGAATGATAAATAGGAAGTACTGAATATGAGAAAACAACTGGCGAAAGGTGATGTGACAATTATGTTTTGGCCTTTGGATGACACTTAGTATGACATTCCAGAGATGTTGACGGAAGATGGAATTCATGATATTCATCTCAACATATGGAAAACTCTTTGTTAGTTGAAAAATAAAATATTATCTTATGATGAATATGAAAATCATGTCGAGATAATAGAAGGGCTACAATGCCAAATTGTCTTGGCATCTCTCTCAGTTTCTCGATATCTGAAGGTTGAAAAATAGAAGAGAGCCCTTCAGCGTTCATGCCTTGGCGCATTAAGAATATTGCATCGGTTAATTGCCAATGCCTCATCTGGTATTCATATCAGGGGATGGGGTGTTCATGGAGCACTACATTTCACAATACTCTTTAATAAGTAAAGCCCGCTGAAAATGGTCTCATGAAATGTTATTGCCCATGGCCGGCCACAACCAATTGGCTTTGTTCGTAATCAAAGGCTCGCTCAAGAACATGCCTCAACAAGTTCCTTTGAAAATCAAGCATATAGAGAACAAGTTGTTGAATTACTCCTACATCAAGTGAACGAGAATATTGAACATGCCGCTCGTTTAGAGAAAGCACATCATCAAGTAACAGAAGTGTCAGAAATCATCCAATGGTCTTCTGAGCTGGGTGATAAGAGTGGATGTAGGTTGATGCATCCAGCCAATTTCCGGACTAAAGTCCGTAAGATCAAGAGAGATTTCAAGAAAGTCTCAGATATAGAAGCTCAAGAACCACCCCATCTTTCCAGACATGGGACTCTTTTAACCCAACCCTCTGAATCAACAAATAGGATTCGAGGAGTTGATCAGAAACAACAGGAACAACCCCAGTCCACAGAACTGGAGACCTTTTAAAATCCTCAATCTCTCCCTCAAGGAAAGTTAGTATTCTATCGATTAGGGAAGAATCCAAAAGAGGAATGAAGAGCCAAATTATCAGGAGATTCCCTCCACATTATGGTTCGTTAAGAAGTTCCTGAGGGATCGAATTAACAAAAGGTAATGTCTCATCAAGGACATGAAAAAAGAAAATATCGAAGAAATGTTGATAGAAGGGATGTAATGTGTTATGCATCAATCAATGTCATTAATGCCATTGTTGACAATCCCCTAGATGAGGCTCACTCAAAGTGATTAGATGAAGAGGTTCCTGCTCAAGAAGTTGTACGCACAGATACAAATGAAGAAGGTGTGCGTACACGAAATCAAAGGATTACCCAGAATCTAGGAAATCCTTCAAGTAACCCACTTCTCCCTCTCTGAAAGGGATCCAACAAGGGGAAAGGAAAGAATTAGGTTATATACCCCTCCTTTGAAGAAGTCCAATCGCTCTCATTAGAGTAAAGATTTGTACAATAGGAGGAAGAAATGAAGGAATTGAGGAGGTTGAATGCAGAAATATTTCAGGGTAGTCTTCCTCCTAACCGTGCTGGAGTCAATCAGTTAAGGAATTTTTTTGCGGCTACTAATATGGATCAAGAATATTCCCCTCTACTAGTACACCCTCACAGGTCTAATCCTACAGGTCATGTGAAACAACAATCGGTGGTGATACCATCAGTTGCAGTACCATCCACCACATCTATCCAAGCTCCATTCATTGAACCTGCTCAGGTCCAAGCTCAACCGGGTGTTTCTCAATAGTTAATAACTACTATTGAGTCATTAACAACTCATTTGGAAGCTATGGAGGGAAAGCGTGCTCAAATTCAACCAGAAAGTAGTGCTTACCCTGAATGGGATTATGCAATTCCTCCCCCATTAAATTTTTCAAGTACCACATTCCCAATCTTTAATGGTTTGGGAGACCCAGAGCAACAATTAACACATTTTGTTTCTCGTTGCGATCCTATGATGGGAACCCCTCAGCAACAAGAAATAGTTAAGCTCAGGTGTTTTGTACAGTCATTACAAGGGCCTACCTTTGTCTGGTACACAAGCTTGCAATCCCGGTTAATTACCGGATGGGAGGATCTCCGCCAATGATTCCTTCTTCAATTCAGCTCAACTTTTCCAAAGACAACAGTTTTTTATCTTAAAAACTGTATGAAATGGGAGAATGAAATGGTTTCAGATTTCATTTCTCGCTGAAATGGATTAACATATTCCCGGAGCTTAGCACTCCCTAAAGAGGAATTGTTGCCAATATGTGTGGAAAATTTGCGTGATGAGTTGCGCACACCGTTGATCCCTATGAAATACGCAAGAGGGTTTCGAGACCTTACTTCGATCGCTCAATAGATTGAAGATTCTATTATGAAGAATAAGGATAAAGCTCATGTAATTCCATCAGCTCCAGGAAGGAGAATGGGTAAAGCAGAGACTGCTACAGTTATGCTTAAACAAGCACCTGTACATGCTTATACTTCAAAACCTTCATCTTATCGAAGGGTTTCACCTCCAGAGCATCAACAATAGAGGCCGTTTCATCAAGATGATCAAAGAGATCAAATACAAAAACAATTTGAGGATATGAAGATTAAAGTTTACTCTTTCTGAAATGAACAAGTTCCTGGTTACTTCATTCAGGCTCTGGAAAATAATTTGGTTTAATTGGAAAGGCCCAGAAGGCCAAACAAGGAAGGAGATGAAGACCTTCCCAATTATTTCCCATTTAATCAGATGTTGGGGTATCCCATTCAGGAGTGTTTTGTCTTCAAAGACATCCTGTAAAAAATGGTGGACTCAGGACAAGTCAAATTGAAAGGTTCTTCAGCTCAGGTAGCATGTGTTACTGCTACAAATCCAGAAGAAGAAGGAGAGTGGAATGAAGTCAAGAACAAAAATACGAAAAAATATGATGATTGGATGGTCAGAAAAATGATCAACTGAACTCATTCCATTTTTAGAATGCAATTGAATAAACCAATTGTGTCTTCTTCCATGAATGCCATAGCAAAACCCTCTTCATCAGAAGGAAAATCCTCAAAGAAGCGGCATAATTCAAAGAAAAAGGAGAAATAAGAAGAAGATGAGATCGTGTCAAAGCCCAAATTATCTTTGACTCTAGAAGATTTTATTCCATCTACTTCGAAGCCATGGGAACCGCCCCAACAAACGGCACCGCCTAAGTTGGATAATCAGGTACAGTCTTCATCAGATGAAGAGTTGATCTTTGGTTCTATTAATATCATTCATTTAACAGATCCTTATGCTAGTCGTAGTTTAGATTTTGATGAACCTGAATTCCCTATATCAAACAGAGGAATTAGATGGAGTTCCAGAGGTTTGGGATACAGGGGAAGACGTGGATATCCTAGAATCCACTATTCCAATTCTACCCCTTCTAGAACTGTGTATGCAGCAGAAACTCATGGTAGAGCCCTTCAATGGGCTCAACAAGAACAAGAAACTTCTTCCACCAATAGCAAACTCAGTCCTGGCACAGATATTCTGGAGGATTGGTTAGATATTCCACCTTCTTCCTCTAAGCAAGTAAATAGACCTAATCAGTCTAATATTCCAAAGTTAGGAGTATTACCAACTCCAACCCCGATACAAGATGCATCAACTTCTAAAGAATCAACTTCTAAGTCACCTGCGAAACCACATGTTCCTGTTGGGAAACACAGACCTTTGGATCAAAAGTATGATGTATTAACACACTTGGGCCAAATACCGGCCAAGTTATCAATTATGGATGCTTTGAATTTATCAAAGGATCTTTAGGTGGCACTCATCGAGTCTTGGTCAAGTCCTCAGGAATTTGAAACTGAAATTTCTACAGCTAAAGTCTACCATGTAGAGAATAATCTTGCAGAATGCCATGCAGTGATATCATTCACAGATGAAGATGAAGATGCTGTCATGAATGGAAATATCAGACCTTTATACTTATCTGGAAAGGTCAATGGTGTAGACGTCCGAATAGATTTCATTGATAATGGTTTAGGAGTCAACCGCATCCCCATTCGCACACTTTGTCGATTGGGCCTCACAGAATCTGATTTATCTCTTTCTACTTTGATGTTACAAGGATGTGATAAAAATGAACAAGAACCACTGGGTGATATTACAATTAGAACTCAGTTTGGAGATTATATATCCAATTCAGATTTCATGGTTGATGATCAAGACTCAGCCTTCAACATCTTTCTTGGAAGACCCTGGCTACATCAACAGGCGACTATCCCTTCATCATACAATCAATGTCTCAAATACTGTTTCGATGGTCAAATTGGGACATTGTATGGTGATAAGTCCTCGTTCAATACATGTGAATCTAGGAACATTGAGGCAGAATTATTTCACATGAAGGGAAAGGAGAAATCCACAGCAAAAGAGTTTACCAAGTTTAATGATCCATATGGTTTGGAAAAGATTCCATTAAACCCATTCACACATGTGAGTACAGATTACGTGTTGCCTATCCGTCAAATTGATAGGATAGAACCAAATCCAAGTACTCTTATGGACACTTACATAATGTAAATTACAACAAACAAGCCAGACAGTATGGGAGAAAGTGGTGATTCACCAAGCAATGATGAAATCTCAAATAGAGATGTCTTCATTTTATCTGCTGAAATCCAGAAATTCTATAATTCGCCAATCAGGCCAGAAGAAGTTATAGCAATGTCATAGGTGAATGATGATGTCGATTCTCAATCCATTATCTCCTATATATTACCCAAGGAAGACCCTTCATCATCAATAGGGTCAGAAATGGAAGCCTCTTCTTCAAGATGTTCAAATTTTAACATCTCCTCTAATCATGGAAATTCTGCTTCTTCATCTACTATGCAAGTAGAAAAAGAAGAAATAGCACATGTTGAAGAAGAAGGGGAAGATCTTAGGTATGCTCCTACAGCATTTGAAGAGGGTATCTCTACCACCGTGGATGAACTCAGAGAAATAAATCTGGGTACAAAAGAAGATCCACGCCCCACTTTAATTAGTGCGGCCATGACTCTTTAAGAGCAAGAGATGTATATTTCTTTTTTAAAGAAAAATTGAGATATATTAGCTTGGAACTATACAGAAATTATAGGGCTTGATCCTGATGTTTCCACTCATCATTTGGGTTTTCCAAAAGAACATCGAGGATTCAAACAAGACGCTAGAAGAACACACCCAACCTATGCTTCCAAAATTGAGGCTGAAGTGGATAATCTTATCAAATCTAACTTTGTCAGAGAAGTTAAATATCCCAAATGGTTGGATAATATTGTCCCAGTGAAAAATAAGAATGGGAAAATTAGAGTTTGCATTTATTTCAGAGATCTTAATCGGCATTGTCCTAAGGATGATTTTCCAATACCGATTACAGAACTCTTAATTGATGCAACAACTAGCTATGAAGAACTTTCCTTCATGGATGGATATTCTGGATATAATCAAATATGAATGGCTCTATAAGATTAAGAATATAAAACCTTTAGAGCCCCTCAGGGTGTGTTTTGATATCGGGGAATTCCCTTTGGCCTAAAGAATGCATGCACAACATATCAACGTGCCATGCATCGTATCTTCAAACCTTTTTTTAGGGAAGTTTGTTGAATGTTATGTGGACAATTTGGTGGTTAAATCCACACAACATTCTAATCACTTGGCTGATTTTGAAATCATATTCCACAAACTTCAGCAACATAATTTGACGATGAACCCCTTAAATGTGCTTTTGGGGTAACCTCAGGAAAATTTCTCGGCTTTGTTTTACGCCATTGTGGTATCATAGTCTATCCCGAGAAGACAAAGTCAATACTTGGTATGTCACCTCCTCGGAATTTTAATGAATTGAGAGTACTTCAAGGACACTTAGCCTATATTCGGCATTTCATCGCTAATTTGGTAGGAAAAAGTTTACCCCTCACCAAATTGATGAAGAAGTGAGTCACTTACCAGTGGACTGAATAATGTCAAGAAGCATTCGATATTCTCAAGAAATATCTCTTGAGTCTTCTGGTTTTAATGCCACCTATTGAAGGAAGACCACTTATCCTCTATGTGGCAGCTTTAGAGCGATCATTGGGTGCCTTTATTGCTCAGAAGAATGGTGCTGGGAATGAAAACAACCTCTACTATCTCAGTCAGACTATGCTTAAAGAAGAAACCCGATATTAAAATATTGAGAAGTGATTCTTAGAATTAATCTTTGCAGTTCAGAAGTTGAGACACTACCTGCAACATCACGAGGTCCAATTGGTATCTCGCAATAACCCGCTCAAATTCATCCTTTGTCATCCAATGCATACAGGACGTCTGGAAAGATGGGTAGTTATTTTGCAGCAATTTGATATTCAGTATGCATCTCAAAATGCAATAAAGGGCCAAGATCTAGCTAATTTCCTTTCTGAACATTCTTTAGTAGAAGTTACATCTTTAAATATTGAACTTCCTGATGAGGAAGTATTTTCTATTCATGATATTCTTCAAAAATGGGAAATGTACTTTGATAGTGCTTCCAGAAGTCCAACAGGGAGGAAAATGGAAGATCCTAAGTTCAACAAAGTTGGGTTAGGAATGGTACTCATTTCCCTGGAAAAGGTAGTGCTACCTTATTTCTTCTCATTGTTGGGAGGAGCAACAAATAATGATGCATAATACCAAGCTCTCATCGCAGGATTGGAGCTGGCGATTCAAGCACAAGTGAATCACTTAAAGGTGAAAGGTGATTCAGACATGGTAATCAAACAAGTCAATGGGGATTATGCAGTCAGAAAAGAAGAACTAATCCCTTTGTATGATTACGTCAGAGATTTAATGGCGGAATTTCCTTTGGAACCGACATTTTCTTATGTCCCGAGATCACAAAATGCCCAAGCTGATGCACTGGCTAATATACCCACAACTCTGGTAGATCCAAATCGGGACGAGACAAGCATCAATATTACCCACCTTCTTACAATTTCACCTTATGTTCAAATCATAACAGAGTAAATCAATGAAATTAGTCCCATTCCTGAACCACATGGTCATACTACAAGATGGATGATACCTATCAGGGAATACCTTCAAAATGGAACACTTCCACCTGATAGAGCTGGGAAAGAACAAATTCGGCGATGTGTGGTCAATTTTACTCTTTATGATAGCCCAGATCACCTAGAGAAAATTCTCTATAAAATAGGTTTTGATGGAATTATCTTTAGAAGCATTGATGGTGAAGAGATAATGGCTGTCAAGAAAGAAGTGCATGCAGGAGTCTGTGGTGCCCATCAGTCCGAACATAGACTATCTGATCAAATTTGAAGGCTTGGATACTTTTGGCCTTCAATGATACAAGATTGTATTGATTTCACAAAGAAGTGTCATTATTTCCAAGTACATGCCAACTTCACCCATCAACCCCCAGAGTTTATTCATATAGCTAAATACTCATGGCCATTTGCTACATGGGGAATGAATGTAGTGGGACCTTATCCTTCAGCTATATCCATGCAGTTTAAGTACATTCCTTCTGCTACGAACTTCTTTCCAAATGGGCAGAGGCAATAACCCTCAAAGAATTCAGTTTTAAAAGCATTGTTAGCATCATCAAGTCTAACATCATTACTAGATTTGGTGTCCCTCATAACATATTGACAGAAAATGGCACCAACTTCTGTTCATCCGAGGTGAGGAAGTTGTATGAAGAATACAATATCAAATCCAATCATTCATCTCAGTATCATGAAGCGGCCAATGGCCAGATATAATATTTCATCAAGAATCTTTCAAACATACTGCAAAAGAGGGTGGATAAAGATAAGAAATCATGGCCTGATAAACTCTTTCATGATTTATGGTCTTATTGGACCACCAACCACACTACAACACGGTCAAATCCATATTCATTGGTGTATGGGACAGAAAAAGTCTTTCCCATTGAGGTTAAATTACCCTCACTCAGAGTATCCATTTGTGAACAATCATCTACAGATGAACAATCTCAAAAGATATTGGATGAATTGGAACGGTTAGATGAGAAAAGATTGTACACCTTGAAAAACTTTGGAGTCTATCAAAACCGAATAACACGAGATTTCAACAAAAAAGTTCATCTTCGTTCATTCAATCAGGGAGAATTGGTATTAGTTCTCAGAACTCCAATGATACCAGGAAAGAAACCTCCCAATCTTGAGCCAAAATGGGAAGGACCTTATTCAATACATAAAGTCTAATCCAATTGATCTTATTCTTTAATCTCAATGGATAGAGAACTCATCACTACTCCAACCAATGCTGGATTTCGGAAGATGTATATTGTGTAACACAAATACTTTATCATCCAGCAAGACGTTAAACTGCTTCATTCACGGTCCATGCATATGACCTTAAACTATTTGCACCATTCGTCCAACATGACGTTAAACTGTGAAAAAGTCCCTAATACATCCAATATGATGTTAAAATGTGTCCTCTTTTGTCCTTACTGCATGACATTAAACTGCACAGTCCCCCTTTCATCCAGTAAGATGTTAAACTGCATCATTCACAGTCCATGCATATGACCTTAAACTATTCGCACCATTCATCCAACAAGACATTAAACTGTGAAAAAGTCCCTAATACGTCTAATATGACATTAAACTATGTCATATTTTGTCCTTACTACATGACATTAAACTGCACAGTCCCCCTTTTGTCTAGTAAGACGTTAAACTTCATCCTTCACAGTCCATGCATATGACCTTAAACTATTCTCACCATTCATCCAACATGACATTAAACTGTGAAAAAGTACCTAATACGTCCAATATGATGTTAAAATGTGTCCTCTTTTGTCCTTAATTCATGACATTAAACTGCACAGTCCCCCTTTCGTCTAGCAAGACGTTAAAGTGCATCATTCCTAGTCCATGAATATAACCTTAAACTATTTGCACCATTCATCCAAAATGAAATTAAACTATGTAAAATTCCCTAATACGTCCAATATGAATTTAAACTGTGTCCTGTTTTGTCCTTACTACATGACATTAAACTGTACAGTCCCCCTTTCGTCCAACATGACATTAAACTGTATTGTCTCCATCATCCTAGCTACATGACACTAAACTGTACAGAAATCCCTTAATACATCCTACATGATGTTAAACTGTATTTTTTCCCTATTACATGATACTAAACTATGAAACACCAATAGTCGTCACTGTAAGACTTTAAACCACATAGTCCCTTCATATGTTCTACATGACATTAAAACTATGCATCGTTATGGTTGTTGCTACCTCTTGTTTCTCACACCGAGTATAACTCACGTGAGCTTAGAGTGAACTTCAACCATAACACCCTCTCTGGGCCGCTAACCATGTGTATGTCCCAACATCATTTTTATGTCGTTGTTCTCAAAAAACAACTTGATTACTAACTTATTATTTAATTGAACTACATGGACTTTGATCCATGCCTTCTAGGCTGGGTACGTAGGAAACCTTCTGAGGTTCAAGACCAAAACCAATTTTTTCACGTTGGTTCACCTCTGTCTCATATGATATTGATCCATGAAGAAACTCCCAAAACCAATATTTTTTACATTGGTTTACCACGGTCCATGCATATGACATTAAACTATTCGCACTTTTGTCCTGTACGAAAATAAACTACAACATTATTTGACACCCTCAACTGAGAGGGAATCATTATTTAAATTGATCTCCAATCATGTTATATTTCGAAGACTACATGCATACATAGAAATAACTGAAACTTTTATCTTGGGTCAAACCATCATTGAACTAAAGTCCCCTTTTCACACTTCATATGTACAAACCAAATCTGTACAGAGGGTATTTCAAGAACTATGTGCGGCTTGATTCCCATCCTTATGGGATACATAGGAACGTTCGAGTATCCCTCGAATCCAGCCCCAAGTCTTTGGGCTTAAAACCAAATTATACTTTCAGTCCTCTGGCTGAAAAGTCCCCATGAATACACACACTGTGTATTCATTATAATGGTCGGAGTTCTATAACCCTAAACTAAGATTTCCTATACTCTCTTCCTACATGGCGTTAAACTATATTTCAAAAACTATGTATGGCTTGATTCCCATAATTATGGGATACGTAGTGAATTCCAGCACCACAATTCAGGACCCAGCCACAACATGATTATGGTTAGCATTGATTCATGTATTCATGCATTTCATGCATTGGACAAATACCCTTTTTCATGTGTCATACTCCTAACCTTAAATACTTCCAGATCTCCATAACCCTTTTCTTGACTTCTGGTCATAAAAAGTAAATTTCTGAGAGTTCTTTTGCCGGACTATACAGCACGTTCCCTTAGGCAACCTTGTATAAATAGTCTACATAACAGACTTGTCAGCCAAAAGATGATATTATTTGACTATGTATCCAATTACCTTAGGTGGCCCTGCATAATTCAACCCCCTAACGGGTTTCTCAAATAATGGTAACTTCATTCTTGGGAGGAAAACCTCTTTTTTCCTTAGTTGTCTTAACGAAAATATGTAGGGATCTGAAAAAAATGGTCATCCTTTATAATTTAGGTTTCAACCAAGTACCATCATTGAGGCATCACTATAGATAAAAAACCCTTCTTTACTTTAGGGTACTTTAAGCATAGGTGAACTATCCAATCTTTCTTTTGGAACCTTGTAATTTTCCTCTCATTCTTCTATACAAAGTAAATTTGATACCTTCTATATCAACTTGGTTTTTAGAATATATATTTGTGCTATATATTTCACAAAGCATCAATGTTATCCATCTAAACCAAGATAACTCAATATCATGGTCATTGTGGTTGGTTTAAACCATTTATTAATAACTTCTATCATTGAAGGATCCAACAATGTACCCGTAACTCAGATTATATGACCCAAGAATGATTTATTATATTGAAAAAATTAAGACTTTTTTAATTTGTTATATAACCTCTCCTTCCCTGGGGTTTTCAACACAATCCTCATATGATATTTATACTATTCCTTGCATTTGTAATATTTAAGAATATCATCTCTAAATACTACCACAACATGATAGAGGTAATCCCTAGAGACTATAATCATTAAATCCCTGAACATAGTAGGAGTATTGGTATATCCAAAAATAATAAACATGAATTCACAATGAACATAGCTCATACAGAAGGATATATTAGGTTAATCCTCCTTATTACCCCCAAATTTGTGATATATAAAATGAATGAAAATATTGGGAAAGTAGGGATATATGAATGGATGATCGGAAAAGTCATCAACAAATGGTATAGAATATATTTTCTTGATATCTATTTTATTATGTTCTAAATAATAAATTCATTGATGAATTATATTATCTTTCTTATTAATAAAAGGAATAGGTGCACCTAGTGATAATGGAATAAGGTGTATGAATCCATTTTTTAGATTATCCAAGAGTATATTCTTTAATTCAAAAAACTCAATTAGGGCCATTATATATAGAGTTTTTGAAATAAGTATAGAACTAGGTGTGATTTCTAATAAAAACTCAATTTCATAATTCAGAGGAAAACTAGGAAATTATACAAGAAATACATAAACATATTCTTGAGATATAGAATTTAAACCAAATTAATATACCATTTTTATTTCTTACAAAAAATAAAAATTTAATTATTTAGGTGGTGATGTGATATCATTATAAAATTGTTCAGATATAAAATTTTGGGTAAAACCTGAATCAAATAAAACATTTTCAGTTCTATAGTGGATGGTAACTATAACTTTCATCACATCATTCTCATGAATAACTTCAATTGTTGGGATTTCAGGATCTTTCCCTTTATTTCTTATCTTGAGTGGTTTATAATTATGATTATTATCATTTACCATTATATTTATGAAATTATAGGAATAATGTCCATACTACTTGTAATTATAACATTAGAGTGTGGGTGGAATGTTAAATTTAGATTTTTCTCCATTCATTTCATTATTGGATGCTTCATATAAATTTGGTATTATTTTTCATGGTGGCCTTATTTTTCACTCTTAAAATATTTACCAAGCCCCATAAGTCAATTTCCTTAATGATTCCTTCCACACCTATGGCCTTAAAGAAGATTAATTTTCTTTCTTCTATGGGTTTTATGATTATACTTTCCTAAAAATTTTATACTTTTCTTCTTTTCCCCATAACTGTAAGAATAATGAATGTCTATAATCTCCATTTTTATCTTGAGAACACATCAAATGATTTCATTATATCTATCAAAGTCTTTTATACCCAATACATTTTAAATACTTGGTAGAAACCCAATAATGAACTGATAAACTATTCTTTTAGTGTCGATGATACCACTCTAGGAATACCTTGTAAGTCTAGTGAAATTTTTCCCATAAGTACACATGGATTACTCATAAATATAATTTATTTTATAAATTACTTCCCCTACATATATTTTCAATGTGTTCATGAAATTCTTCTTTATTTCTCTTTAATTTAATGAATTTCTTCCGTATTCCTTTATATCACAATGGTAATCAGTAATAATTTTCCCCCTTCCTTATTCTTATATTTCCATGAGATATCCATGTAAATCATTATAAAATATTCTAAATAAAAAAAAACCAATTTCATCTTAGTCACTGGGTTTTTCATGTATTCTCCTATGATTCTCAGTCTTCAATCCCCCATAAAAACACCATGCTTCATTTTCTATTTTTAATTCAATTATAAATCAAAATATAGGACTAATAATATTCCCATGAATGATAATATTCACTTTGTAATCTCCTCTCATGAGGCATTATTTTAGATCCATAAAATATCCATGGATTATATCTTTAAATATCTTATAATCTCATCGAATAATCTCCCTTCAATATAGGCTAGATTTTAACTTCTCATAACTGACTAATTTATTAATCATGTTTTATGATAAATAAATTTCTTTGTAAAAAACTATATGTAGATTCAATCAAAAAAATTATTAGGTAATAACCCTTTTATTAAGCCTCTATAAACTACAATGGACCCCTACATATACCAGGAGTAACCGATATGGAATTCGAAAGACCCCATATATATTTATCCCATTGCCACATTTTCCCAAGGTAATAACACCTATAGAATCCACAACTAACCATTATTTAAATCCACTTACCACTAAATGACCACAATATAATCCTCAAATGAGCCTTATAAATATTTTTTCACTAAATTCAACATAAAATCATTAAATGAACCTTATAGAATCCACAAAAAACCCCTTATTGGGATACCTTTTCCATTTTTAATGTTTAGCATGTGATTTCCAATACAAGACCAAGATGTTATCTTATATAGTATAAATTAACCAAATGTAGGGTATATTTTCCAAAATATATTCTATCAAAACTAATATAAAACACATTCAGACTTCAAGATATGTTTTCCAACATACTTTTTATGCACTTTTAGAAGTTACTTCAACCACCTTGTCAACAAAAATAGTCTAAAAAATTATTCAATTAGGATTTTTTCAACCCCTTTACTAACTATAACTATATTATTTGGTTAATGATCAACTCTGTATGTTTGAATAAATAATTTAGGATCATATAATCAGTATATATATCATACATATCACCATAATGATAATTCTACAAAATATTTAATGAAAAAATTACAATTGATTAATCCAGATAATGCATCAGGTATCTTTTTCCCATGGGTCTATAACAAATATGATATATAAGTTATAACCTTTTCATTTTTCATAACGACATATCCTAAGACATTATTTGAAGCATCGTTGTATATCACAAAGCCTTTACAATTATATGATACAATGAATATAATATTGGTGAAAAAAAATCTTCTTACCCCCTTAAAGATATATTCACTTACTTATATCTACATAAACATAGTTCCCTTCAATATTACCTTGGTTATAATACTTGAAAATATCTGTAAAAATTTCAAAAATCATCAGTACAACCCATCCAATGTAAGAATACTGAATATATATTTTTTTTTATCAATTTTGGTATAGTTGGTTCTTTAATAACCTCTTTTATCATGACCCAATGCCACTAAAAACCAATCCTTGGATGGAATTGAAAAAACTATGGCCCCAAATTCTTGTGTATAACAAGTTATAGATTGGAACCTAGCATAGAGTGTATACAACAAAAATAATTGGAGGCATTACCTCATAATCTGAGGAATGTAAGAAAAACAACCAATTAAATCCATTATATAAATTAAAACTCAATCACTAATGCATGTAAATGTTATAGATAAAAAAGTCAATAAAATAAAATAACAAAAGAAAACTAATATGTTAATGAATTTAATAAAAAATCAATGCCTTGAGCTATTAATGCATCGATTAGTCACAAAATGTCTTCCAAAAACATAAGAAACTATTTATATATATATAGGGATGATAATATAAGTATACTCAATAGGATCCTTATTATAAACTATCCTGAAAATGTGGAAAGATCATATAAATGTCTTTATGAATAAACAACAGAACAAACATATATCTATGTCAGGTCAAATATCTCCCAACCTCACAAATTCTGACTCTCAAAATAACACATCCCATTATATAATTAGAACATAAAATCAATATATATATATATATATATATATATATCAATAAGGTACCTCGAATCTAATTCCCCACTGATGTAGTCACTCTCATGGTCCAGTAACATGTGTCCTATACTACATCTCTTCCAAAACAATATATCTAAATATCATCACACCACATCATATTAATGAACAAATATACAAATCCAAAAACCAAATTACTATATCATAACCAAATATCACATTATCATCACATTAAGTCATCATGGATATGAAAGAAATCAACCTCATTACCTTCTACTACCATGCATCACCCCCACTATGTAAACAACACCCAACCATGACCATGATGTACAATACACACACACACACACACATATATATATATTATTAACAAAATCCAGTACAACCATTATATATAGATATATACCTTTTCGGAAGCCATCACATCCCTTGATACTTCTGAAAGGAGAGTATGGAATAGGGTTTGTTATCTATCAACTCCCTCCACAACTAGTATATTAGAAAAGAAACACAAAACCCATGCCCTTATATGGGTTCCAGTATGGTTACATAGAGTAGATGGTGGTTTATAAGAAAATATTGAAAATATAATGGCTATATAATCACGCACATGCCTAACATAGGGGTTCACAGCCAACCAATATTTAAATTATAAACTACAGTCACCCCGCCCTTAATACAACTTAATATAAACTTCATTATGACTATAATATAAAAATCCTCATCTATGTTAGGAATTTGTGAAATTAATTTTCATTTTGCAATAAAATAAAACTTGTAACCCAACAACCCCACTAGGATGGAGCTAGTGCATTACTTGTGATATTGGAATGGTTAGAAGGAATAAAAATCCTGAAGGAACGATCATTTTAGTAGTCTTGAAGAAACTATATACATAGATGTAACTCAAATTACATTGGAAAAGGTTACAAAATAAAATACATAACAAAAACTAAAAACTGAAACCACATGAACTCAATGAACAATAACCTCT
The DNA here is from genome assembly GCA_963277665.1 of Viscum album. Taxonomy (NCBI): domain Eukaryota; kingdom Viridiplantae; phylum Streptophyta; class Magnoliopsida; order Santalales; family Viscaceae; genus Viscum; species Viscum album. Next base: position 1,189,688,954 of record OY728122.1, read on the forward strand.
TCATCACCTGTTGATGGAAAAAAATGAAATGGGTGAAATCAAATACTCTATAAGGGTTACAAATATCGGAATTAAGATTGAAATAATAATTGAATCATAATCAATCTAACATAATCAATATGGCATAGTAAATAAATGAAAAAATCACATGATTAATAAACATAGAATGAAACTGTATCCATAGATTTTTTCATAGTGAAAACCACATGAATATTAAAAACTGATAATGAATAAAGAGAATTATTATTAATTGGATGTCATGTATCTGGAACATGAAATCATAATTCCAATAAAAACGGTTTAGTTATATGGGTAGAAACCCGTCTGATTTTTGGAAACAAACTCGAAGGGTTTGTCGCCAACTGATATGTCTCATGAGACCAACCAATGCATCGAGGGGTTTTAGCGTGCCCCACCCGCCATTTCATGTCCAATGAATTCTTTATAAAATTATTCAATATAATATAAATATGCGTTTTCAATATCCATATAGAGTAGAGCATAAAAATTCATCAATATTTCTATAATTAAAATAACTTTCCAAATAAACACTATATGTAAAATGGTATACATTTTAGAAAAAAAATATCCATGATATGAGATTATGGATATTTAATATAAATATAATTTTAAATTAAAAGTGATCTCAAATGGGCAGTAGGTACACCACATAAGGATTATTAGGTGCACAATACAAATTTAGTCACAACAAAATAGTAGTTGAGACAAAGTCTCTTACCACAATGTAATCGGTCGAATCATATGACCAGAACTTAATAACAATAAATTGAATCATAAAATAACATGAATATAAATAGAATAATGATATTATATATCAAATGAGAGTACACATATACCACATACAAGAAATAAGTGGCCAACAATGAAAATATCATAGAAATGAAAGTGAGATGAGAAACCCCTTACAAACATTTTAGCATGGTAATGAATGTTATTGTGAGGGCTTAATGAGAGGTACATGGGTATTACATTATTTATATGTCATAAGGGAAGTATGGGGGAGGTGAAAAAACATACCCCATCATTAGTAATTAAAAATAAAAGGGCACAACATAGGGGAGATTCTTGAACAAAAGTGAGAGAGAGGATCCCTTACCTTATGCTTGAAGGTGTTCTTGACTTGTTATTAATGACCTGAATAAAAAATTCAGGCTTATTAATTCATAAGTAAATAACTTCTAATATATTTAAATTATTTATTATAACCCTTTTTAGTTCATTCAAAAACTTTTTGATTAGTTATAATGTTCAATTTCATTGTTCGGGCTCGTTTGATTTCTTGTTTTTAAAACACCGGTTCACTTATATTCAAGTTCGGATAAATATGAAAGATGAAAGTGGTTGTCTAGAAATGAAGTTATATGCCACTATTTAACTTTCAGGATATTACATGGTTTTAAATTTATTTTGGTTACTTAGAGTGAGGTCGAATTGTTACATATATATAACCTTAGTGACAACCGTTTTGGTTAAACGGTGGGTTTGATTAAAATGAACATGTTTGGCTTTATAAATTAATACCATTTGTAAAAAAGGATTATATAACTAAAAATAGGATATATTAAATATATAATAATCTATCTCAACCATAATACAAATTGTTTAATGAAAATATTTAATTATTATAATAGAATTTGATAAACTGTTGTCCTTGAATGTGCTAAATTAGCACATCTCAAACAATGCTTTCATTTCTTCTAAATAAATATTGGGGAAAGGAGAGAAGATAGTGAAATATACCATTATAATAAAAAATTATAGTACATGTATGTTACTAGAGTTATCAAACTATTTCGGTGAAGGTAGGTGAGGAAAGAAACAAAAAGAAAAAGGACTTAAAAGAAATGAAGGAATTGGAAAGAAGAGTTTACCTCTTGAGACTTCTTCATTTGATAACCTCTTAAGGGGAGAGGTTTTGGTATTTTGAAGTTGATAGGAGATTTTGGAAATGGGTGAGTATCTTGGGGAGGTATTTGGGAAGAATATTGGCAAGTCACAAGGCTTGAGAGAAGTTAAGAGAAGAGGGAGTGAAGGTGGGGTTTTTATAGTGGAGGAGAGAGGAGTTTTCTTAATATAAAATTCATTAATTTATTATTTCTCCATAAGACAATAAATAGTAAGTCTTCCATGACCAATAATAGTAATTCTATCATGTTAATCCTAATCAATTGGGCTTACATCAGTATATCATCATCAATGAATCAATTAATCTATTATTTAGCATTTATTGTGAATTATCAGATTTTACTATTCATAAAAATTCAAGTATTTCAGAAAAATACAAAAAATTCACCCTAACCATTTTTTGACATTTAGAATCCAAAACATAAGTCTATTTTTCAAAAATGATTTTCTATATATGATTAATGAAATATTTAATTAAAATTATTATTTAATCAAATAATATAAACACTTAAAATATTCATCTTCATTTTTAAGGTGCCTAAATTCGCTTATACAGTCAAGGGTATGGATAAAATTCATAAAAGTCATATTACTATTCATAAGGGTAAGATAAAATTCACTTAAAATTAAGTTAATTCTATGAGACTCAAAATATAATCTTGAACACAACCGTGTATGTCAGATTTTTAAAATTCAAATCGTAGAGTTGGAAAATTTAAGTTTAATGGCTAGGTTATGGATATCTCCTATAAGTAACCATGTTGTGTTCCATATAGGCTTAATGATTCATGAAATATAGGCTATAACTATAATTTATTTAAGATAAAAATACCATGAAGTGTTTGGGGTACTACATTATTCCCACCTTCGACTATTTTGTCCTCGAAATTTTATGTATAAACTCAACAAAAAGATGTGGGTGATTATTTTTCATAACATCCTCAGGTTCCCTTGTTGCTTCCTCCATATTATGGTTTCTCTAAAAAATCTTTACTAGACGAGTTTTCTAATTTCTCAATACCTTCTCCCTTGTGTCAAGAATCCCGATAGGCTTTTCACGGTATGAAAAATCAGGTTCGAGTTCAATTTCTTCATATGAGAGTACATGTGTTGGGTTTGACATGAATTTATTTAACAATGACATGTGGAACACATCATGAACTATGGAGAGATTTGGCGTCATCACTAAATGGTAAGCTACAGATCCGATTCTTTCTAGAATTTCAAATGGTCTGATGTACCTGGGGCTCAGTTTCCCTTTCTTACCAAACCTTCAGACACCCTTCCATGGAGATACTTTCAGAAATACATGATCTCCCACTTGGAATTCCAAGTCCTTTCTCCAGTTGTCTACATAAATTTTCTGCCTACTTTGGGATGCTTTAATACGGTCTAGTATTTTACTCACCTTTGTCATGGTCTCTTTAATAAGTTCTGGGCCTATAAGTTTCCTCTCACCAACTTCGTCCCAACAAGTTGGAGTTCGACATCTCTTTCCATATAATGATTTATATGGAGCCATTTGAATACTAGAATGGAAACTATTGTAGTAGGAAAATTCCATGAAGGGAAAATATTGATCCCACATACCTTGGAAGTCAAAAGATCATGACCTCATCATGTCTTCTAAAGTTTAAATAGTCATTTTAGACTATCCATCAGTTTGGGGGTGATAAGTAGTACTCGTATGAAGCTCAGTATTCAAAGATTTCTGGATACTTTTCCAGAATTTTGATGTAAACTGGGGATCTCAATTGGATACAATCAATAGAGGTGCACCATGAAGTCTTACAACATCATTAATATAAAGTTTGACAAAGCACTCAAGTGGAAAATTGTTTATTATAGGAATGAAAAGTGCTGATTTCGCGAGACGATCAACTATTAACCATATTGCATCATTCCTTCTATGAGTCCTCAGTAGTGTTGTGAAAAAATCAGTCATAATGTTATCCCACTTCCACATAGGAATAGGTAGATGTTGTATCACTCCTTTGGGATGTTGTCTCTCTGCCTTCACTTGTTGAAAAACTAGACATCTTGATGCGTAGTCAGCAATTTCCCACTTTATATTATCCCACCAAAAATATTACTTTAGATCTCTATAAATCTTTGTTCTACCTAAGTGTATAGAGAAATTTGAGCTATGAGAATTGTCTAATAGTTCCCTTTTTAGCTCAGGTACTGAAGGAACACATAACCTCTTCCCAAATTTCAGAACTCCTTCTTCATACATGAAGTCATCCAGTCTCCCATACTTGACATCATTAATTTTCTTATGCAGATTCTCAGCATCAGATTGATAGCTTTTTATCTTCTCTAATAAAGATGGTTTAGCAATATTTTGAAAGAGGAAATATGTTTCCCTTTCCTTAACAATTCCCATATCCATCTTTAGTAGATAAAAAAATAGGATCTCTCTCAATATTCATTTGAGTTAGAAGTCCATGATCTTTCCTGCTTAATGCATCTTCCACCTCATTCGCCTTTCCTAGGTGGTAGTGTATTGATCAATCATAATCTTTGAGTAACTCAGGCCATCTCCTTTGCCTCATGTTGTGTTATTTTTCTCTGAAAATTTATTTCAAACTCTTGTGGTCTGTGTAAATCTCACATCTCTCTCCATAGAGATAATACTTTCATATTTTTAGAGAAAATATTGTGGATGCTAACTCAAGATCATGATTTGGATAATTTTTTTCATGAGTCTTAAACTGTCTTGATGCATAATCAATAAATTTATCATTTTTCATAAGGATGCAACCCAATACAGTCTTTGATGCATCGTTGTATATTAATAATCCCCCACTTCCAGATGGAAGAGTCAAAATTGGATCATTGACCAATATTCTTTTCAATTCTTCGATGCATTTTGTACATTCTTTTGGCCACACAAACTTAACTCCTTTACGTGTGAACTTGGTTAGTGGGTTAGCCATTCAGGAAATTTTTTGAACAAAATGCTGATATTAACTTACTAAGACAATAAAACTACATACCTCAGTTATGATCGTTGCCATGGGCCACTCTGGGATTGCCTTTGTCTTAGAAGGATCAACTAGGATTCCATCCTTAGAGACAATATGGCCTAGAAAATAAACCGATTGAATACATAATTCTCTCTTGCTAAACTTCCCATATAATTTATTTCTTCTAAGAGTTCTCAGAATAACCCGTAAGTTATTATCATGGTCTTCATAGATTTTTGAGTATACGAGGATATCATCGATAAATACCACAACAATGTTATCAAGATATTCCTTGAAAACACTATTCATTGAATCGACGAAATCAGAGGGTGCATTTTTCAGTCCAAAAGGCATCACTGTAAACTCATAATGCCCATAACTAGTCTGAAATACTGTCTTAGGACTATCTACCTTCCTCACACGCAACTGATGATATCCGGATCGAAGGTCAATCTTCAAAAAGTATTGAGATCCATGAAGTTGATCAAATAAATCATCAATCCGAGGTAGAGGATAATTATTCTTTATTGTAATAGCATTGATTTCCTGGTAATCAATGCAAAGCCTCATGGATCCATCTTTGTTCTTGACAAAGAGGATAGGGGCTCCCCATGGAGAAACACTAGGTCAAATAAATCCTTTTTCACTCAAATCCTCTAGTTGTTTTTTAGATATACTAATTTCACAGTGGCCATTCTATAAGGAGTCTTTGATATAGGTCTTGCACCAGTAATTAAATCAATAGAGAACTCAACTTCCCACTCTGGAGGATTTCTAAGTAAATCCTTTGGAAATACATCAATCTACTCTTAGACTATGTGCACATCTTCAATTTGAATATTTCTTTACTCACCCATAGATATTGGTTTATCTTCTTCTCTAAGTATTGCATTCAGTAGATCTACTAGGGGTGGTTCTAGATTAGAATCAGGTGGTAATGTTTCTACACTAAAGAAAAGGGATTCTACACCATTTTCAAAAATTGTAACTTCCTTCTTCTTATAATAAATATTCGCATCATAATTTGACAACCAATTCATACCAAGAATTATAACAAAGTCATTCATTGGTATGATGACAATGTTAGCAACTAAATCAATTTTTGGTGTCTGGAGGGGGACTAGTTGACATGCCTTTGTTGCAATGATACATCCCCAGGGAGTTTTGATAGACAACTCATTTATTAAATAAAATTGGACATATATAACTTTCTTGGGAAACTGAGAAGATATAAATGAATGCGATGATCCAGAATCAAATAAAGTGTTGTCTAAGTTTGAGGAAACAATTAATGTACCTGCCACCACATCATTAGGAACTTTAACCTCTGTGGTTGTAATCGCATAAGCTCGCCCTTGCTCTCTTGGGCTTTTCTGAGTCATGTTTCCTTGGTGCTTTGGACACTCATTTGCATAGTGTCACATCTCTCTATAATTGTAGCATTGAATATCATTGAATTGTTTCTTACCCTTTCATTCATCAGATCGATGACCCTTTTCTCCACAGTAATAGCAGACTCCCATGCCTTTCAATCATTTACCGAGATGATTCTTTCAACAGTTATCACACAATGGGAATATATTTGTTCCATTTCTCTTCTTTTGTGCTTCTCCTTTTCCTTTTTTATCAGACTAACACTTCTTATTTTGGTTTTCTTTGAAGAGATTTGATCTAGAAAATTCCTTCTCTGTTTTGATGGCACTTGATACAGTTTCATCATATGATGAAAATAATTGAGAATCTAGTGCCCTTCAAAGACTTGTATTAAAACCTTCAATGAAATGATCAATCTTGTCTTCCAAGTCACGTACATAATCTACAGCATACCCGGACAGCCTTGTGAAGATAGCCTCATACTCTGTAATATTGTATTCTTCTCTTTGTTTTAAGCTAAGGAATTTCCTCTTCATTTCAATTCGTTGCTCACAAGGGATTTTTTTTTCAAAGAATATTTCCTTTAAATTCCTCCATTCAATATCTTCTATTTCTTCTTCCTCAATGGTATTCTGGATCAAAGACCTCCATTGATCTGCATCACCCTTGAGACAATATACTTTCAGTACTACCTTCTCATTTTCATCGCTTCTTAATGTCATCAAAATATTTTCAAGTGACTTGATCCACTGATCATCTACTATCAGATTAGTAGTCCCACTTAAAGATTGGGGCTTCTACCACATGAAATGATCCAACATAGGTGTAGCATGGTTATTCTCCATGACCTTGGTAAGTTTTCCCAATATGTTCGTAATATGATCTGCTCCGACATTGACTGAGTTGACTTGATCAGTGGGGAAATCCATACATTATCCATGAGTATTGATTCCCCTTCTTCCATTAGGTGCCATTTCTAAATAATGGAATACACTAGATCAATTTATGAATCTAAAATAGAAATAACTTAATATAGATTGAAATTCTATGCATAACTAATCTCATAAACATGGTTTCTCTGAGGAAAAATTTACATTTCAATCCTTCATAATGGCTTGTAAAGAAAATATGAATTATTTTAAGCATATCCCTTGGGAGTTTTGTAACCAAGAGTGCAGTAAGGCCCATTGTTGTGTACCAGGATACCCCGAGTCAAGACCGAAACTCCTTGTCGGAGTTTTCACTCCTAGGTACATTTGTACTAGAGCCACCTCTACCTGCTCATATCCAGACAGGGATGTATTTGCTAGAAAAATTAACATAATATTTTCCTTACCAAAATACCAGGACGTTATTGTACATTTATCCTCAAATAATACATTAGGTTTTTGTTCCCTACTATATATTTCCTACTCTACCTTCCATGTTTCCTACAAAACTTCATCTGATACCAACTATAACACCCTGACCCCTCTAGGCTAGAGCCGGTGCATTACTTGTGATATTGGCATGGTTATAAAGAATGATAATCTCGAAGGAATGATCAGTTTATTAGTCTTGAAGAAACTATAAACATATATATAACTCAAATTACATTGGAAAAGGTTACAAAATACCATACAAAAAAACTAAAAACTACAACCATAGGAACTCAATAAACGATCACCTCTTCATCACCTATTTATAGAAAATATGAAAGGGGTGAGCTCAAACACTCAGTAAGGGTGAAAAATATCAAAATAATGAATACAATAATATGTTAATCATAATCAATCTGACATAATCAATATGGCATGGTGAATAAATAAAAAACTCACACCATTAATAAACTTAGAATGAAACCGCATCCATAGATTTTTTCATAGTGAAAAACTCATGGATAGTAAAAACTGATAATGAATATATAGAATTCTTATTAATTGTACATCAAGTATCTGGTACATGAAACCATAATACCATTAAAAACGGTTTATTTTTATGGGTAGAAACCCGTCTGAATTTTGGAAACAAACTCGAAGGGTTTATCACCAAAAGATTTTTCTCATGTGACCTACCAATGCTTCGAGGGGCTATACCAAGCACCACCCACCACTGCAAGTCCAAATAATTATTTATACATTAATTCAATACAAGAGCAATATGCCTTTTAAATATCCATATAGAGTAGATCATACATATTCATCAATATATCCATAATTAAAATAACTTTCCAAATAAACACCGTATGTAAAATGGTATATAGTTTAGAAAATAAACATATACATGATATGATATTATGGATATTGAAAATATATATAATTTAAAATGAAAAGTGATCTCAAATGGGCAATAGGTACACCACATAAGGATTATTAGGTGCACAATACTAGGTTAGTCACCACAAAATAGTAGTTGAGACAAAGTCTCTTACCACAATGTAATCGGTCAAATCATATGACCAGAACATAATAACTCTCAAATGAATCATTGAATAACATTAATATAAATAGTATCATGTTATTATATATCAAATGGAAGTACACATATACCCCATACATGAAATAAGTGGAGAACAATGAAAATCTCACAGAAATGAAAGTTAGATGAGAAACCCCTTACAAACATTTTGGCATGGTAACGAGTGTTGTTGTGAGGGCTTAATGAGAGGTAAAGGGGTATTCCATTATTTATATGTCACAAGGGAAATATGTGGGATGTTCAAAAAAATACACCATAATAATGAATTAATAATAAAATGGCATAAGATAAGGGAGATTCTTGAACAAAAGTGAGAGAGCGGATCCCTTACCTTATGCTTGAAGGTGTTCTTGACTTGTTATTAAAGACCTGAATAAACAAATTAGACTTATTAATTAATAATTCTAGAACCTCTAATATATGTAAATTATTTATTATAACCCTTTTTAGTTCATTCAAGGCCTTTTTGATTAGTTATAATGTTCAATTTCATTGTTCGGGCTCTTTTGATTACTTTTTTTAAAAGATCGGTTCACTTATATTCATGTTCGGATAAATATGAAAGATAGAAGTGGTTGTACAGAAATGAAGTTATATGACATTAGTGAACTTCCAGGAGATTTCATGGTTTTAAATTTAATTTGTTTACTTAGAGTGAGGTTGAATTACTACATATATATAACCATAGTGACAAGTGTTTTGGTTAAACAGTGGGTTTGATTACAATGAACATGTTTTTCTTTATAAATTAATACCATTTGTAAAAAAGGATTATAGAACTAAAAATAGGATATATTAAATATATAATTATCTGGTTCAACCATAACACAAATGGTTTTAGGACCAGAATTAAAGATTATAATAGAAATTGATAAACCATTGTCCTTGAATGTGCTAAATTAGCACATCTCAAACCGTGCTTTCATTTCTTCCAAATAAAGGGTGGGGAAGGGAGAGAAGATAATGAAATATCCCATTAGCATAAAAAAATTATAGTACATGTATGTTATTGGTGTTATAATACTATTTGGGTGAAGGGAGGTGAGGAAATAAACAAAAAGAAAAGAACTTAAAAGAAATGAAGGAATTGTAAAGAGGAGTTTACCTCTTGAGACTTCATCCTTTGAGAACCGCTTAAGGGGAGAGGTTTTGGTATTTTGAAGTGGATAAGAGATTTTAGATGTGGGGGGAGATCTTCATGAGATATTTGGGTAGAATATTGGCAAGGCACAAGACTTGAGAGGTGTGAAGGGAAGAGGGAGTGACAGGGGGGGTTATAGTGAAGGAGAGATGAGTTTTCTTAATAAAAAATTCATTAAATTATTATTTCTCTATAAGACAAGGAACACTGAATCTTCCATGACCAAGAATATTAATTTTATCATGTGAATCCAAATTAATTGGGCTTACATCATCAGATCATCATCAATGACCCAATTAATCCATTATTTTTCATTTATTGTGAATTATCAGATTTTACTATTCATAAAAATTAATGTATTTTAGAAAAATAAAAAAATTTCACCCCAACCATTTTTTGACGTGTAGAATCCAAAAATGAAGTCCATTTTTCAAAAAAATCCTAAATATGATTAATTAAATATTTAATTAAAGTCACTATTTAATCGAAAAATATAAACACTTAAAATATTATCTTCATTTTTAAGGTGCCTAAAATCACTTATACACTCAAGGGTATGGATACCATTCATAAAAGTTACATCACTATTCATAAGGGTAAGTTAATATTCATAAGGCTAGGTTACTATTTATAAGGTTAGGTTACTATTCATAAAACAATTAAGTTAATTCTATCAGACTCTAAATATCATCTTGAACATAACCATGTATGTCAGATTTTTAAAATTCAAATATCAGAGTTAGAAAATTTGAGTTTAATGGCTAGGTTATGGATATCTCTTATAAGTAACCATGTTTTTTTCCATATAGTCTCAGTTGTTCATGAAATTTAGGCTATAACTAGAATGTATTTAATAGAAACATACCATGAAGTTTTTGGGGTGATATACAACTAAAGTAGAATCTCATGAAGATGTGTTATATTTTATAGGTCTGATAGTGGAAGTATTATCTTTGAGTGTAAGAAATATTGGAAAAAATGGTGTTCTTCTAATAGTTAGTGTAGGTTGGTCTGAGTTCACTAAAAGGGTTTTGTGTTGGAATAAAATCAACTTAAGTGGAGTTATATTCATTCAACCAGCAGCTAGAATTCAATTAATAGGTGTATATAAGAGAATTATAGCCACCCTGATACAATGTTTGGACCCTCATGAATATTGGTGTCCAGTAAAACTAATTTTTTCTGGCTGACCACTTCTATAAATAGAGGTTCGAAAAGATGTTTAATTACAATTGGTGATAAAATTATAGTACATTCATTATTCAAATATCAGTAATTATGAATTAAATAACTAAAATCCATTTACATTCTCAGTAATAAATATTGATAATGTTCTCTCATAGATTTTGGACTAAAAATTTGAACCATGTAATCCTTATGTTCCCATTTTACATTATTATTGTTTCCTTTTTATTTAATGTTTTGTTATATTTGTTCATAAGAGTGCATGATATAAGAAAATTAGTATGGTGATTATTGTGTATTAGTTTCCCTAGTTCTAGTATTCAAGGTGTGGAAAGTTTATAAGGTTTTAATTCCACTGTGCACAACATTTGGTGTGTGATCATTCAATGGTCTAAGGTTCCTAGTTTTGGTTATCACATGGCCCCATGCTTCCCAACATGTGATATCAGGGCTTAGTTATACACACTCCATAGTAAATAGAGAAATATTCACACTTTTTGTAGTTTTATTGATTTCAATTGGGATTATTGTCATATTAATATTTGATGTTATAATAGTTGAAATTTTATATTTATATGTTCAATGGAAAATATTTCAATTTATTTAGGATGTAGATTGAATATTATCTCAAAAAAATAGATTTGGAGATTTTGTTAGGTGAATTCAATCCTGAAAAAATGGATATAGATAAATGGGAAAATTAATAATGAAAGGTACTCGGATAAGTGAGGATGTCATTGGAATGGAGTATTGCCTTCAACAATGGAGAAAATAAGAAAACCACTAATATGATGATGGGGATGGAAGGTATATATATGAAAAAACAATGACACTAAACAAAGTATTCCTAATGCAATATATTTTTAGTATGTCATTATCAAATGGATGGCCAGTATAAGATCATATAAATGACTTCAACATGATATGGATCCATTAATGATTTTAAATATCCTATATTATTTTTGGATACATTAATTCATTCACAACTACTAGAGTTATTTGATGGAATGGTCACTACTATGAGTAATTCTTGTAGAATGTTTTTTATAAGGATTCCAAGAACATGAATCGGAATAAATAATTAAGTAGAATGGATATTTACATTCCTTTAAAAAATAAATTTATGGTCGTCATGGAATATATATATGAAAAACAAATGACACTAAATATATTATTCATAATGCAGTAGTTTTCTAGTATGTGGTTATCAAAAGGGTGGACTATATAAGATCATATAAAGGACATCAATATAATATGGATCCATCTTGAATAATTTATGGTAAATATCCTATATTATGTTGGTATATTTTAATTTATTCTTTACTACTAGGGTTATTGTATGGAATGGACACTATTGTGAGTAATTCTTGTATAAAAAAATGATTTATAATGATTCCAAGAACTTAAATCTAGATTAATAATTGATTAGAAGGGATTTTTATATTCCTTTGAAAAAATACTTTGATTACTAACTAAATGTAGAAATAACTATGGAAGATTAAACAGTATTTACCAAAACATAAATCAAGGGAGATGGGTCAATGAAAATCAACTAGTCTAGATATCATCATCTAGAATAGGGGGAAGTGTTGAAAACATCAAAAAGGATATAGAATTTGAAATTAAATCACTAAAAGGATGAATTAGAGAAGAAATAATTATAAAAATTTACCTAAGAATAGAAAAAATATACTACTTAGATTTAATGGTCCTGTGGATTCATAGGTGGTTAACTATGTAGTATATTTTCATTCAAGGGTGCAATGTGGATGCATGGTTAACAATTTTTCGATAACTTTTATAAGAGTTTATTTAGAATATGATGATTCCTTAGAAGTTTAAAAAAAATGTAAATATATAGCTAAATAAAGGGAGTTTTTTTATAGTTTAAGGGAGTGAGAAACCTTATAGGTCTCCATAAGAATATCATTTTTATGGTTTAGTTTGATGATGTTGAGTACAACACTTATTTTTTACTATTGGATTTTAGAAAGTGAATCAAGGATCCATTATGGAAATGGTAGGAGTAGAGTATGAAACAATTTACCAAAGTAGAAGTATTAATGAAATTGAAATGTCTAGAAAAATAACCTTAAAAGATATCATGGTTTGGCATGTCAAGCTTCATCATCTTAGTAAGATAAAACATAAAGGTTATAGTGTAGAATTCATACTAAATCTCAATCACACAATCATCAAATTTTGTGAGATTATTTTATTTGTGAATAATGGGGTTTATTAAAATTATATTCCTTGAAACATAGTTAATGAAATCTTGAATTAGTTTACTCAGATGTAAGGGGTCATCCCTAGTTCTTTCTCATGTAGGGTCTCTTTACATCATCAAATACATCAATGATTCAATAAAGAATGTTTGGGATTATATTATTAGAAAAAACTAATGTATTTAGTGTTTTCTTTCATTGGAAATCAGTGGAAGAAAGGTAAAGTGGTCAGAATTTTAAATGTATTAGATATGAAAATAGTGGTCAATAATGTGGTTATAAATTTTGAAAATTATTCCAAAATAAAGGGATCAGGATATAACAGATAGTACATTAAACAAAAAAAAATCAGTATAATAAACAATGAACTATAATATGACTAAAAATTTGTGATGCATAATGATGTATTCTGCAGTGCCAAAATCCATTTAGGTGTAAGAAATAAACATGGATGCATACTAATAAAATATGATTATGCCCTCTATTATGAGATAAACACTATCAGAAGACACATGATCTATAAATATTTCAGAATTTTTCCATCATAAATTAATTATAATTTTATATTATGTTCATTTAAATTACATATAAAAATAAAAATCTAACTCCAAGTCCAAGGCATGTTTCCTTATTGTATATAGAAATGAAGAATTTTGGTTTCTGACTATGTGATGATGAAATTTGAAAATTCATCATGAGTTTAGATAATATATTTAATAATATTTCCTTATGTAAGGACTATAACATTTCAAGGAAGAGATTTTGAGTTCAAGGACTCAACAATTGAAGTTAAATTTAATTCAAATTGATGTATCATAAGATCTTATGTTAGGTTTAAAGTAGATGTAAGAACTAAAAGTTCGAAAATAAATCCAATGGTTGATATGTATGAATGAACTATAATTGAAAATTCCTAATATGATCCAATATAGTATAGAGCATTAAAGGATAGTTCTTCATAAGTCAGAGTATCAAAAAAAGTATTACTAGAATGGGTGGATTCTCACGCTAAGTTAAGAAGAACTTCTAGATTTAGATGGTTAGAGTAATGGTTTGAGGATTATTTTAATTTCTTATATTTAATAGATGATGGAGAACCCAAATTCAAATATTATGTTTTAATAATAAATGGCTCTTAATACTGGGAGGTAACTTCTAAGGAAGAGATTGATTCTATGAATATTAATGAAACTTGGTTGCAAACTAAACTACTGAAAGAAAAAAGACCACTATAAAAAAATGGGTCTTCCGTTTGAAGTGTAAATATAAAAAAAGTAGAGGATATAAGAAATTATTAGTGGTAAAGGGTTTTAAATAGAAGTAAGGTATTGAATTCTTAAGAAAAGCACCAACTATTAATCATAAAAACAATAGTAGTTGATGAATGTAGTTTCATATGATGATCTACACATAAAGAAAATGGACATAAATATTTCCATTTTACATGGTGATATGGATGAGGTGATCTACATGAATTATCCCAATAGATTTTAAGACCATTATAATAATGGACTTGTTTATACATTCAAGTGAAGGAATTATGGCTTAAAATAAGAATCTCAACAGTGGAACCAAGATTGGGATGCATTCATGATAGAATAATGCTTCCTATAGAGTGAATATGATCATTCCAATTATAGGAACTCATAGAATTGATAAGAATAACATTATAATCCTTCAATTTGTGGATGAAACATTTTTTTTGAATCTATAGATTTCCTATATTCAGAAATTTAAGAGTAATTCATCTAAAATATTCATAATGAACGATCTTGGACAAGCCATGAAAATATTGTGGATGATGAAAGAAAGGGACTGGCAATCCAGAACAATGGTATTAACCAAGAAAGAGTATGTACATAAGATTATATAAATGTCTAGGATGTTTGGATGTAAACCTGTCTTAACCCATATTTTAAAATAATTCATGTTTTTTTGGATAAGATTCCAAAAATAGAAGATGATAAATAGATCATAGAGAAAGAACAATTTCAATGAGCCGTCAAAATTTTTATGTGGATGATAATTTTTTACATGGATGAAAAAATCCACTGTAGAGTGCGAGGAGGGTAATTTAATTAAAACCATATAAAGGAACACTGGGTATAATTTAGTGGATAATATAGTACCTAAGTGGTTTAGATGATGATACACTCAGTTTTAGGGGAGAAAGACTTTTATAGGGATTAATAGATGTAGATTTTTCAAGGGATTCAAACAACTATAGGAGTGTGATGGTATTTGTTTTTACCTTTTGTAATTTTTTTTATTTTAATGTGTTATCTACAACCTATTGTTTATTTTTCTAGAATGTAAGTATAATGTATAGAAACTATATAAGCTACAAAGAAGTTAGTTTGGATAATGTGTATGTTGAAGGAGCACAAAAATATTTTGGATGAAAAAATGTTATTTTTTGGTAGTCATAGTGAAATTATCATTACTCAGAAACTTTTGTTTCATGAAAGAATGAAAATATTGATATAAAATAAAATATAATTTGGAATTATCTATAGGGTGAAATTTAAAATTTTTGGAGGATAGTTTAGAATATAAATTCATCTGACATGTTCATATAGTTTTTTGACCATGAAACCATGATGTAACAATATACCTCAGCTAGAATTATGAAAATGGCAGGTGATAGATAACACTATATGAAATATATAGAATGGGTAATGATATTATTTTCCTAACTGTTAAAGGAAGTCCAATTATTCAATGAAAACAATATTCAAGTGGGATAATTTTAGGAATTGGGGATGTTATTTTTCATGTTCCAATTCATTATTCCAGAAGTATATTATCTGTATAATGTGTTGGGATTGATGGATTTAAAAGAAGCATTGTGATCTCTTAATATGTAATATATTTAATGAAAGATGTTTTTATTCCTATAAGTAGTGTAGGTTGGTGTGGGTTCACAAAAATATAGATTATGTTGGAATAAAATGACTGGAATTGGATTTTTGTTTAGTATATTGACATCAAGAAATCAATTAGAAGGATGTTATCGGAGAATGATAGTCAACCTAATACATTAGTAGGAACCCCATGAATTCTAGAGATTATTTTAACAAGTTTGTCTAGATAATAACTTTTATTAATGGATATTGACAAAATATTGAGTTTATGTTATTGATAAAGTGTAGTAATTATAGGATTCAATTTTTTTAATTATCAACTGAAGAACTATATTCCCTATGCATTCTAAATAATAAACCTGTCTAGTGTTATCTTATGTATGTTAGACTAAAGATTTGAACCTTGTAATTTTTATGTATCCACTTTACATTCCTATTATTTACTTTTGATAGAATTTTTTTGTAAGTATTTAATAAGAGTATAAGAAAAGTGAAAATTAGTGTCATTATTATGGTGTAAAAAATTTATAGTGTAAATGTTTTACTAGTTTCTGTAAACTAGTGTATGGGAAATTCCAAAGGTTTCAGTTTCACTTCACAAAACATATAGTCTCTGATCTTCTGGTGGAATGAGGTTCCTGGTTCTAGTGATTTCATGGCCCCTTACTTCCAAAATATTTATCCACACAAAATAGAAAGAATTTAAATAATAATTTACCATTTCATCACATAATTTATTAAATTATATATTTATCATTTACCAGTATCACAAAATTCAAAATTGCATTAATTTTATATATTTAGTGTACTGCCATTCATTAATCCAATTATTTTTAATACATTTTTATTCACTTATTTATTTCTATTTCAATATTTGATCATTTTACAATCCCAACTATTCATTGAAATATTTATAATTCAACAGTCATATTTATTCCAAATGATAGGCCCATAGGGCATCATTATTTCCCTACTAGTCTAATAAAAATTTAAAAATTATAAAACTAAAACTATGATACTTAATGAAATAATATATATTACTAAGAAATATTTAGGTTTAACCCACATATAAGTTTAATTAGATTTTTGAAATAATTTATTTATTTAAATTTAATCATGATGTGAATAAAATATAGGTTTATTAATTTGAATAAAGAAAAAGACAAAAGAAAAGAAGATTGATTATTTTGGAATCAAAATTGAAAGAATATTCTGGTTTTGAAGTTTCATGTTTTAAATGAAATTGTATTTTTAAAAAATTAAATAATCCATGTTTGGAATTATATTTGAGTATATGTAGATCCAATGGTCATGGTATCCCCTCCTCAGTGTGCGGATACCCCTTTTCCCATGGTTAGGTAATTAGGGAACTATTGATTCGAGTTTTCTTGATACAATATTTAGACATGGATTCCCTGAATGTTAAAATGGAAATTCTTCAATTTAGGATGACTAGTTGTTTATAATTTTTCTTTCTAATTTATTATCTAATAGTCATGATTAAACAAAATGAATTAGATTTTAATTGATTAAACAAAGTGTATAAAACCAGATACATGAGAAGAATAAAAGAAATAAATCTAAATGAACATTCCCCCTTTGTCTACATGAAAAAATAAAAATTAAGGATCTACACCTCATCCTAGTGATTAGAGAGGAAGAGGGAAAAAAAGAAATAAGAGAAAATATGAAATAGAACCAGAGAGAAAGAGTTGGAGGAGCCTACAGTAGTAAAACTTCTTTCCCTAAACTATGAATCCTGATCTCCCTTGGGATCATCATAATGGTTCCCTATTTAAATAACATTAGGGGGTATGATTTGCATTTATTTATTTTACATTAATGAGATCAATAATGGATCATGGGTCCATACTTTGTTTTAAATTTTTTCCCATGACATTAATGGTTACTCCTATAGAATGATACGTCGAATATACTAATTATTGGGTCTATCATGTGATTATCATATCATTTAAATGATTCATGATTTGAAACTATTGGGGTCACCTATTATTGAAGATTTCTTCTCTTCATATCATGTGATTGGTTCATGCTATTCAATTCTTTTCATATCTTGTAATGTTCTCATGTCATATATGTATGGAGACCTCCTCTAATTTTCTTCATGTCCTATCATGGATTTATGACATGTAATGATTTCATGCCATGTAAAGTCTACATGATGTGAACCATAAACTTTTAGTGGAAAAACTTCCAAAATTTCTTGATTCTTCATTCTTCCCAACTCTATTGTAGATTCAAATTTCCATTGTCACATCACAACATGAAGTTCCACTGCATGAATTGCCTTTTTCTCCTCATATTCACATATTTTTGTTCTTTTTAGATTATTGGTTTTACTCTACTATAAATCACCAAACACGTTAAATATTAAAAATACTGGTAACATTTAAATTATATTATGAAAATTAATGTATTAAAACACCCTGAAACATATGCATTAAATTCTAATACACAAACCATAATAAATCACCATTTAATGATTCCATCACATCACCCTTTACAATATTCATTGATTTAAACCAAATTTCACGACACTAAGAAAATACAATACAACCCCATAATAAATTAACACATGAATACAAATATAACCCTACAAATCATTCTAAAACCCTAAAAATAACCAAAAAACATCTTTTTTCTACAACCATCCACGCCTCTACTACTATAACCAAAAAAACCATCCATTAATACTAAATCTATAACAAAACAGAGTTCTCTTAAAAATGAAAAAGAACTAGTCATATACCTTATAATTAACACCAAATATACCTAGTATATAGAATAAATCTAGGGACAACATAGCACTAATGCACTTTTAAGAACTTATCTATTAATAATTATTTCATATTAATGTAGAAATCCATGTTCAAACATCTACACATTAATTATATATTTCGATAAAACTAATTTACTACCAAATTTAAGTGATTAGAACACTGTGAAATGTGATTTGAACAAATCAATTAAATAAAGAAATGTAAATTAATACTAAAAACATAAAACATTTTTTAAAAACTTCATAAATACCTCCAACATACAAGAAATATCATGGAATTTCATAAATCACATGTGAATCACTCATTCACTACAATTTACTTTAATTCATCTTTTTATAATTTTTGGTTAATCCAAACCATCCATGTAAAGATAAAAATTATGATAATTCCATGATTTTTACTTAAATAAAGAAGTATAAGTCTCTAATACCAATTCAAAAAATGGAAATGAAAATCCAAAGATGCTTTACTAGTCACATATGGATTAAAGGGATATAGAGAAATAAGATATAATTGGAGATAATAATTAAATTTATAATCCCTCTATAAAATTAAGGAATCATTATGTTATGGGTAATAATCATGTTTAAACGATGATAAATTGAAAAAAACCTTAAAAAATCACAGTCTAAATTCCCTTTATCTCTCCTAATTCTTATGGTCAAAACCACCTTAACACCACACATTTAATACAAGCCCTAATTCAACACCATCACCATGGTGAAAAGATGAAAAAATAGGTTGAACTATGAAGTTGACCTCTCGTGACTCTATATTACAACAAGTATAACCACACCCAAATTTTACTCATTTGAGAATAACCAGGAGTCCATATAAGAGAATATTGAAACACCATAATACCTCAAAACTACAATGCTACCACTCAAGATGAATCCAAGATTTTATAGGATGATTATAAGAGGAATCATATAACATTAACCTAAATACTTATTCAAATTAGAATATCCTAGAAAACTCCACATTATAACAAATTCTCTTCAAATCATAATTAAACTTCACCTCAAAACAACGGGACATTGAAATATTTTGGATCAGATCCCATTCCATAACGTAATAACCATGGATAATTCTAATGATTTATGGAATTATTCATCATGATATATAAAATCAAACACTCTAACTATATCATTATGGTGTATCACATAGGGTCACACCACAATTCATACTTCTAGATAAAATTTCATCTCTGAATCTATATTAATTTCTCCAATAATATCCTAACACCTTTAACAACTAGAACATGAAAAGTAAATCTCTTAGAAATTTTAGGATGTTATATTCAGTACCTCTCAGTTAAATAAAACTATCATTAAAAGAAAACATTATCCATAGAACCCAACCATCCCTAGAAGATACCTCTCGAAAAACCAATCATTAAGAGTAATGTAGAACTAGATTATTAATCTCAATAAAATCAATACTAGATTAAGCATCATGAAAGAATTTAAAAATTAGGTCCCAAATATATAATCACATTCAACATGCATATATGATTCATTTTTTCATGTGCACTCTTCCAAGACACCTGAAATCTAAAAAACGTGAACTAAGGGAATGACATTCTTATGAAACACCATCTCCCAATGATCCTGAATCTCTATCAGTTTTTTCCATTAATGTCTCACCATCATTTAAATCTAACCCACCCCAATAAATTATGTTGGATTAATTATTAAGATACCATCAAATATAAATCACATATAATTCATCATGAATCTGATCTAACTCTAATGGAAGTACTAACCAATACACCACCTCACCAATACACTCTAACACCTCAAAGAGATAGATAAAATGAGGAAAAATTTCACTTATTTGATTTATCCTATCCTTCACATGAAAAGGCTAAACCTTCAAGAAAATGTATTTATAATTTCAAACTCAAAATATCTCCTCCTCCATTCTGCATATGTCTTATAATTTTCCTACATATCCTTCATCTAATCTTAATAAATATCCATTATCTTGGTCATTCTCTTCACCATATATGGTCCAAGGACATCTGCCTCTCAAAGAAAAATGTAGATATACACAAAAACCCCTAAAAATCATTAAATAAATCCTTTTAGATATATTATTGATTTCAGTTATAATAAATAATCTCATAGAAAGTCACAATCTTCCCCCAGGAGCCTCTAAAATCTAAAACATGTGCTCATAACATATACTATAGAATCTGGATAGTTCTTTAAATATATCTATGCATCTTAGGATAAAAAATAGTTTTAAGGAATCACTAAAACAAAAAATAACGTTGAATAACACCGAAGACAGACACAGTAAAATGAGAATTTCAATCCAAGATGATGGTCACCCTACCAAAAATTCCACAACACTGAACTCCTTAATTAGTAATAAATTAGGTGACTTCATCATTTAATACATAATCACCCAAATATTATCACATCCTCATTTATATAAAATAAAATTGTGATTAAATTTACCAAGATATCCTCTCAATTACACTTGGTGACACATAATGTCTTAAAAACCTCTAATAACATTATTCTTTTCCTTTACTAGAAGACAAACCAGGCACTATGAAAAAAACTCTTCCATTATCCCCTACTTCCATGAATGACATAAATGACTCTTAAAGGATTGGTACAAATTATATATAACTAGATATACTAAAAAGGGTTATCTATGAAATTCAAAAATAACCACCACTTTCATCACCAATGGAATAAAAAAAATCCCATGCAACAACATCGAATAATGGCAATCCTTCAACTATCCCTTAAGAGCATCACCCAAAATGACATGATCTCACAAAACCTATTCCTAAAGATATCTAAACTATGACTCCTAAAATTACTATAATAAGGATTAATGTATATCCATATAATAAAATAAAACTCTATCATTGTCCTCATCCATATATAAATGTGTCACTACAACCTCCTCCATCACCCACTATGTATCTCTAGACTCCCTAACAACATCACCTAATGAATTACTTCTCAATGCACTAGTAAATAAATTATATTTAATTGGGGTGTAAGAGAAATAAAAAATATTTTATTGAAATAAATATATGCACCAATACTAATGTAGACTCAAATCCCACTAAGATAAAATATACCTCAAGATCTTATGGTCTATAAAGAGAAAAAGTCATTCACTAATGTGGTAATGAAACCATAAATTTAGAGAAAACCACACTAAAACCCCATTAATATTAGGAGTGGAATAGTTATAATCATTAAAAATTAAATTCCTAGACCCATAAAAGATCACCAATTTTTACTATATGAAAACACACCCTAATATAATTAGAAAATTTTCATAGAAAATCTCAAACATGATTCCTTTCTCAAAATTCTAATGAACATGAGCACTAATTATTTTCTCTATTAGTAGGTCAAAAATTATTTACAATATATTAGTAAAAACAAATTATTGGTTCCTTATTGTTAGGTTCATCAAAGGAGTCAAATTCTGAGAAAACGTAGACAATAATATCTGATAATACACTGCAAGACCAAGGAAACTATAAACCTCTATTAAATTCATGAGTGCTATTGAAGAAAACGTTCCTTTGATATTTACAGGATTCAAAACCACTCCTTACTAATAAATCAAGTTACCATTATTGAGTAAATTGTTTCTACATATATATGATGAATTACATGAGTTTTTAATGCTTAAATGTGATTATATTTTATAATTATAGAATTTTGGATTATTTTGAGTGGGAATTAATTTTCTTTGAATATATTGATGAAAATAGGAATTTTGGGTGTTCTATTGATTGTTTTTTCTTAACCCAATTTATAAATTATTTTAGGATAAATCTATTGGTGATTATTTTTTAATCATAATATTAATTTAACAATGAATTTAATTTTGAAAAATTATTATTTTTGAAGTTCATTTTTCAATGTTCAAATTTCTTATTTTTAGGAAATATTGGATGGAATAAATTTAGTTAATTTTTAATGGGTTTAATTGAAATATTAATATTTTTATTATTCTAGGTTTCTTTATTAATTATAATAAGGTTCCATGGTTTTATATTAAATAACTATTATGGAAAAAATTACTCAGTGAAGCATGGATTTTTCTTGAAAAAATGAAAGTGTAAATTCTGAATGTATTTTTATTATTTCGTCATATTTTTTATCATATGTTTTTTTGGTTTTATTATAAGTCATTGGATTTAAATATTTATCCCAATGCTTTTATCAGTAACCATAAGAATTATATAAATTTTTATAATAAATTGTATGTGTAGTATCATAAGAAATTGGGAATCATCATAAAGATTTCATGAATCGTTATATGAATTACACACTTTATAAAATATTCGACCAAGATTGGCCAACTAAGGATCTCAACTCAAGGAACTAAATAACCAATTACATGTTGACTTAAAAGGAAATCAATTAGATCTTATGTAATATTAATTTTGTAATTGAAGATAACTTAAGGTATCACATTGAGGACACTTGGGATCATTTTAGATAAACCAGTGTTTATCATTTCAAGGTGATGAATCTTATTTTCATAAAAATGGTTGAAAATTATCATAAAACTCTTGTTTTATGAGGAAAAAATAAAAGTGAATCTTGATTCCTAATCAATAAAAATCAATGAAGAAGGAATATTATTGAACCAATTATCATGATATGAATTCATCGATCCCAGGATAATGGAATTGCATATTCGAACCGGAGAATAATATCTCATTCTCTAGTATTAAGTTATTTATTGGAGTTAGTGTGATGAATAATAGTCCTCAATTATTAAAAATACTATATCATTAGAATATTTTAATGTTCCATTCATTTTTTTTATTGTTTCTAATGAAGTCAAGTGAAAGTGTCCTAGATTGAATAATAGACACAAACTCAGGGTTATCGAATATGATGTTGAAATAATAACTAAGTCCCATAATAAAATTAATTTTTCCTGAAGGGAATCTAAATTTATAGTAGGCCATCATGAAGATTCACAATCATTGATAGAAGTATATTGATTCAAGTCCTTGAGTGAGTCCAAATGATAATAGACTTTACATCATAAGGGGTGATCAATTATTTGAATTCTTTTTATCATTATTTTAGTTGAAGATGTGTTTAATCATTTCCTATTTATATTTAATGGTTTATTTTGTATATGAATACCTTTTATGGTGGACTCTAAAATATTGAGTTACCTAGTGAGGTTTTATTGATGATTAGGTTGGGTAAATTGAGTTGAATCCAACTGATCTTCACTGTTAGCAATGGAAGGCCTATTGGGATATTTAAATGAAGGTATAGCTTTTGAGTTTGGAAAATCTAAGATAACTATGAGCTGTTGTTCATTTGAGTTAAAGGAATTAATAGGAAATATATTTAAAAAATATATGGTGCTTACTCTCACACATAGTTTTATTGTGTCTTGAATTTATGTTATTATAAAATACTTAATAATTAAAGTAGTGGAATTGGATGGAGGTTATTTGGAGGTGTTCAAGGGATGTTTCTAAAGTTTATCATATGAGGCTATTAAAATATTAATGATCTTGGAATAATATCTAGGAATCTATGAATAATGTTTAAAAAAGGTTTCATATAGAATATTTTATTCAATTAGTGAGTTTAACTAGATTCACTGTAGGAAGCCTGATCCATAGTAAACAATGATACCTAGAGGCCACTGAGAATATATCAATTTTAGTGTATGTTAGTTGAATGCTGGTGTCAGTGCATGACTACATTTTTAAATATACATGAACTATTGATAGAATAATTGACCATTTATTATAGTAGGCGAGTAGGGAATCGAGAGGAGTGTGACTTCAATAAACTTCTAGAGATACAGATCTTAGGACTATAGCTCCTGGACATTGAATAATACCTTATTCACCCTTCCCATTAATTTTTTGTTCTACTATTATGAAACTATTTCATAATGTTGAATCAATAACTTGTGTTGACTACACATTCTTAGGTAAAATATGATTATTTTTTCAACATTTATACTATATTATATTTAATTTTTTTCAAGGATACTCTATATTTTTCTTGATATTAATAAATATCAATAGTTCTTATTCACTATATATCATATAATTTTATGAACTCTTTATTTGAAAAATTTAAAAAAATGATTTCACTTTTATGAGAGTAGTTCACTTTGATCAAATGATGTTTTGATTTTTGTGCAACTAACTTCACTTTTTCTTATAGATGGGTAAAATCTGATGTTAATAGACTACTGATCTTACCCAACTATGAGTTAAAACCATTGATGGAAGTGTCACTGTTTTTATTGAATATTGTTTCATAAACTGTCTATATTCCATTATAATTTTGAAACATCATACCAATATTAGGAAAAATAAATTCCCTCTAACCCATAGAGCAATTTAATGCTAGTTTTTATGTTTCCCAAATTATTTAAAACTAGGAGTCTCACTTTAATTGATTGAAAAATCATATATCCTCATAAGTTGATAGGGTTTCTTGATTATAACCTATTTCAGCCACTATTAATCTATGCCAAACTATATAATACTATCTTCCTTCTTGGAAAAGAATAATAGAGCACTGATGGAGTCAAACGAGGTTAGATTAAAACCTTACACAACCAATCCTCAATCTGGATATGAAGCTCCTAAAACATAGAAGGTTCCATATAATAAGGATCTATCCAAATTGGAAGGATAAATGGTTATAACTCTACCATGAACTCAATATCAAAACATGGGGGAAGGGCTATAACCAATTTTGGAAAAAATATAGAAACTTATCATTAATCCTAAGAAAATATTTTTCCTAAAACTCCACCATGAAGAAAATAAACACTTCCCTATGTGAAGTCAAGGGATACAAACACCTAAGACCCATATAATAGTCTCAATCTCCCATGAAAACTATTCCCTGAGAGTCCAAATCTATAAACTGAACTCTACTATAGAGTAAATTTATAACTACACACATAGAGACAACTAGTCCATAGAAATAATAAAATCATGTGATTATATTTATATCAAGAATAATTACTGTAATGAATGATGATACACTATCATAAACTCACAAAACTAACACATAATAAGAAAACTAGGCTGGTTACCATTTAGAATAGTCAAAACGATAGGTACTAAAATCCTCTCTACCTTGAGTCTTAACGTGTGTACAAGGGTGGTTGAAATGAAGGAATGAAAAGACTTATAATCAAAAAAATGAGAGATAATATAGAAAATAAATAAATTGTACCTGGGATGATATATATCCCACCTTGCACTGAAATATCCATGTGATACAATGAAAACACCCTAATCCTCTGCCCACTATCCTAGTTAGTGGCCACCTTCATGACTACACCATGTACTTCCCCTCAGGGAGATGAACATCACAAGTATTTCCTATCCTATCTCTAACTAATATTGGATGGTCAAAACTCTACTGACCCTACTAATGGTAAGGTATCTAAAGAAACTTCTATCAAGGATATACCATAAGTTGATGTCTGGTAGTTTTCTAGCCACTGAGAATGTTTAGGAACTAAAAAATATGATATTAAATACCTACATAACAAAATCAAACCTGAACATAGCTCATGATTGATGCATGATTACAACCTGCTCTAGGGAAATGATAAGAATACTGTTGATACTGAATCTATACTATTTAAAACCTCAAATTACCTAAAATTATATATCTTATATCTATAAATCTTCTTATTGGGGTGTTATGATAACTCACCTCTCAAGTCAATTTTGACCTCACATGAATCCTCTCAATCGAATCTTCTTTAGTGAAAATATTTATAATCTTAGTAAACATAAATTAGGTAAACTAATACTAAATAATAATATGTAGTACCTCCTCAAAATTCCCTTATCTATACTCCCCATCTAGGAAGAGGTCAAGAGATAATTGAATAAGGTGATTAAATAAAATCTTGTTATCTTGCATGCCCATTCTCCCCTAATAATGAGAAATAAACTCATACTACTTCACAAACTTCTTCATTGAGGAAATACAATCTTCTTGGAACTACTTCTAGATATCATTATATAAAACTTATAACTTCTCAAACTCCCAATAAAATAGAAACTACCACTAATGTGCATCCACCTATCAATTGAATGATAGAAAATGGGATCAAATACACCTTCTAATCAAGGATAAAGATAAACTAAATATCTAACTCCTCCAACTAATTATTTTTTTCCCAAAACACTCATATTTCATGTATAATATTGAGTGGTTTATAATTATTTTTTGGATGGATTTCAATGGATATACTCTTATAATATTTTTGTATTATAATTTAATAAATTATGGAAATATAATTTGAATGACTTGAAATGAATGAAATTATTATGATTTTGTAGTGTGTAATTTATTTTAACATTGTTGAAATTCTTTAAGAGTGTTTTAATATTTAAGGTTATAAAAAATTTATCTAAAAGGCCATCCCTTAACCTTAAGGGACATGAAGCAACATAGCTAGACCGAGTGTTAAATCCATCCAATCATGTTCTGAGGGAGATCTGTTTAGTGGTTGGGCCTCAAGGGAGAATAGGTTAATAGACAATGTAAGGTATGCAGGATGATTCCATAGAGAATGTGGGTGGGCCTAAGAATATACAATCCATGTGGTATGACTTGGACCATTTTTGTGTGTGAGTGTGTTTTTGGGTTACCACATCGATGAAGGAGTTTTAAATCTTCTCCCACACCTTGAATAATATGTACTCTCCCCAACCACATTCAACATTGATGCGGGATAGTTGATCTTGTGGTGTTATTAATTATTACCAATATGGTGTTGTTTCACCTCAGTCATGCCTCACACGAGTTTAGACACCAAACACCACCATCTGCACTACATGCTGCCACCCCTTGATGTCGTCAACCATCGCTACAACACTCTAAATCCACAATGTAAGTCTCTGATGAATCACAGAATGGAGTTCCATTCCATTACTGGAGCTTCCACTAATATGCGTTCCCTCAAAGGCATTTTCCACCCCTTGAACCCTATTTAGAATCTTTATCTGGCCACTTAGAAAGTTGGATGAAGGAGGATATCTTGATGTTGCACCGCTAAGATGTCTATCTTGTACCATCATCGAATCCACCTTGCATAAATCCTAGACCACCATGAAAACATGAACATGAAGGAAGAAGGTAGAGGATGACCTAAATCTTCTTCTAGTCTACACTGAAATTTAGGAACCTCCATTCTCTATGGGGGTATATTTGAAAATATTAAAATTGAAGATCTAAATCACCATAAAAAATAAAAATTCATTGAAAAATGATATGGGATAGAGGAGGTGATTCTCTCCCCTAGACCTATAAAAGTTGATGTTTGGACATTGCTGAAAAAAGTGTGACAGCCACTGATGAGAGGAGGCTACTCAGTTGATGATGTCGTGCCATTCTTTTTTTCTTCTCTTGTTTTTATTTTCATATTCTTTTTTATTTTATTTTTAGTTTCATTATTAATCTAATTTTAAACTTCATTTCTTAATATAATTAATTCATACATTTTGTTGGTTTTTCTTTCATCCACCATTATTTTCCATCAACTTCTTCTTATCCTTATTCTTCTTTTTATTTCATTGTAAACTATTTAATTATTTTATTTTATTTTTCTTCCACTTCTTTTATTCCTTTCTTACCCACATCTTTTATTTTTTTATTCTTATTCCTTTTATCGCACTCTTATTTTTTTATTTTTTTATTTAATGTGTTCATTATTTTATTTTATTTTATTATTATCTTTTATCTCATCCTATTATTTTTATTTTTATTATTATTATTCTCTTATATCTTTACACCGATTTATCTCTTAACCTTAACAATGTGGGTCCAACCTGAGGATTGTCCTTATGGAGGTTAGGTGTTATTTAATAGTTTCTTAAAGTTCATTTTATTTTTTTGTAGATATGAGTGGCATGAATGGGTGTTGACATTGTCCCCGATAACATGAAACTCAAATCTATTTCTAATATTTTATTTCATTTATTTTACCTCCTTTCCATTGATCATGTATTCACACGTTGGAGTTGAGATGATCAATGGATGAAATAACATATGATGGAGCTGGGTCCTAGAATATGTCTCACTCTTGAATGAGGGTTTTATCAACCATGATTACAAGAATAAGTGGAATTTAGATTTATTAGGAATTCAAGATTTCACATCCTCTAAAAAAGGATATTAATATATGCATGAGATTTAATATATGAATTATCAAACTAAATTTGAAAAAATAAAGGAGAATAATGAGTGACATAAAAAATGTACCTAGGACGTAGTTATTTGTTTCTATTTTCATTCCGTTTATAATTTCATGGTATGATAGAATTCCTCAAATAATAATTAACTTATAAAATTAACAAGAGACAAAAAATTTTCATTTATTTCATATAATATTAAAAAGAACAAAAAAGTAGTTCTTAATTTAATTTGAATGACTATGTAAATTAACTAAAAGCTCCTTATGTGAGACAACTCTAGCTAGTCACTATGGAAAACTATAAAAACCATAGAAATTTTATTCCTCCACACTCCATGATAGGAATGCGTCAAAACAATCACTATCTCTATGGTGTTAATCATATTTTTATTAGGTTTTATTTTTCACATAATAGTTAGTTTTAATTGCTTTTATAAATCCCCATAAAACTTATTTTTCCATGATGTATTCAAATGATTATTATTCTGCATGGATTGAAAACCTGGAGATATAAGAATCAATAACTAAATAACTCTAGTCTACAAAATATGAAGTTTCATTTTTTTCTAAATAGAAAAGGTGAGATCGAAGAAAAATCATCATAAAGAAGAAATTTTAGGACCTCATCCATGAATATAAAGAGATTATACCATTTGTTAATATGTTACAAATATAACTAATAGAACCATAGGAGTACATTCAGAAGTTTATAAATAAGTGACCAAGTCACAGGTAGATCAATCCTTTATTTCTCCCAAAATTTCAGAATAAATTCCACATGAACAATTTTTGGAATAGGTGGCTCATAAAAATATCAAAAACAAGATTTGATGGATGGAAGAGAAGGTAAAAGATCTATAGGAAAAAATGTACTGGCTAACTGTGTATTTTAAGGCATCTCTCGAGCAACCTAAATTTGAATCAGAAGATGATCCATTGGCATTTCATTATTTTTTAGGATAACCATTAAATTAAGGAAAAAAATAAGAGTATCATTATCCAAAACCTTTTATGAACCAGATCAAGGATGAACATGATGAACAAGAGTGGATTTATGATGAGGACGAATACTAAGCTATGTTTGTGAATTCAACAAGATCCCGATGACATATGGAATGAGTATGTAGTACAAAAATTTTCTCCTCAATCCCTATCAAGTAGAATATCTAGTTCTATTTCATATCTCCCTATCCATGGAAGACGATTCCACCCAAGTGGTGTAATTTAATGACAAGATGGAGGAGATCGACTACCTAGCTCCACTAGATACCAGAAACATCCAATAGAAAATCACCATTGAAAAAGATATTTAAACAGAACTAACTAAGGGAATTGATATTATCTAAAACTCAATTTCATTTGATTTTATTCAATCTCAATTGAGTGTTAATTCCCACTTCATTTAATTTTTAGAACTATAAAATCATTTATTTTACTTTCAAGGATGTGATAAAAAAGAACATGAAACTATTGTGGAACACATCGATCTTCCTAATTTTGATGAACATACATTTGGGTAAGACCATAAGGAAGACCAAGTATCATATCTTGAAGAAATCAAGACACAAGATACTCAATATGAAAGAGATAATATTTATGATTATTCAAATTAAAATTTTATTCAATTAGAGTTACATGTTTATTTTCCATTTCCTAATTCAATTCATACAGTGAAATTTTAGCCGTAATTGGAAAATATGTTGCAGGTTTCACAAGTATCTACTATGGAAGAGGTTGTTTCATACTTTATCTGGCACCCGCCTTGCACACTAAACTTAATTATGAAGGTGGTGGATTTGATATAATTTATCGATGGATCATTCCATGCCAACAAAGAGTAATTTAAAGCTAGGAAAATCCACATGTGGTTATTCAAATTTGAAAATATCCACCCATAATCAAACTATATATAATATTTGGTACTTCCCTCTGGATATAGTAAAAATATATTACCCAATTGGGGGATCATACCAAGATTTATCTTTAGTTCCATTATAGGATTTCAATTTCATTCTTAGGACTAGACCATCATTCTTTACTCTCCCCGTATTCTTTTTGAACTTAAATGTAATCATATTTGGGATTACATGATTAATTTTTTTGTAGGACCATGATGGCACAAAAAATACCCCAAATAGTGGATTAAGACAACAAAAGCATCATTTAAAAAATGGTGTTCACTTTGAAAGAGTTTATCATCTAAAATCCTTTCATATATTTTTGTAGAAATATTTTGATATTTTAACTATAAATTTCATGTGCATGCTTTGAATTTAGGGTTTACTTAAATTTTCTAGGAGAAATGTGTTTATTAGGAATCCTGTAACTAAATGTTTTATATTTCAATGATAATGAGATTGAATGAGTAAAATGGAGAATTTTCCTATTAATGTGAATAATGGATATTGAAATGATGATTCATGATTTAAGGAAATTAGTTTATTCATGTAAATGATATTTCGCTATCATTTTTCAAACTTTGAATTTCTAAAAATTATGTGAATTGATTTTTTATTTTTAAAAATTTCATGACTGAATGTACCAAATAATATGTTTAATTATCAGGAGGAATTCTAAAAAAATTACTTCATATTTTATAATAGGAATATTTATTTAGAGATCTTGGGACATTCCATATACTATAACTTGATTTTATCTTTTTAAATCAATTATTGTGAAAAAAACATTTAAAATTATTGTGAAATATTTTTAAAACCCTTTATCCTTGAGACCACATTTACATCAATCCCTGTTTATCCCATTGAGACAATGAACACCCTTATTATAATCATCCAGGTGTGAAGAAATTTTTATCTATTTATACCTTATTTTAATTATTTTTCATATTATTTTAATGATGAAGTTTGGGTGTGAAGGGATTCATGGTAAAAAGCATGAAATTCATTATGTGGAAAATGTGTGGGAGTTATAATTAGGGGTATTGAGAAAGGTTATTGATTCATTAACATTTATTTATAGTTTTCTAATCTTATAAAAGGAAATGAAAAAAAAATTAAGATTGGGTTGTGACATAAGAATATAAAATTTCCCATCACAAAAACGATGATTTATATCATATGTGGTAAGGTGGTGGGTGTGATATTCTTTATAATAATAACATTCGACAAAGAAAAAAAATGAAAATTTACTTTTGGAAAAAATAAAAAAGTAGAGAAAATTTGAAGAATGTGAACATCTATCACTATGATTTAATTATTCAAGACCGTACCTTGGGCTTGTAAAGTGGGTGTTGTTATTTTAAAGGGTATAATATCATTGAACTTTTATTTTAGATATCATGAATTTTACTTTAAGATATAATCCTCCTCTTTGATTTTAAAATTTTAGACATCAATTCCTACCATCATTAATCCATATAATAATATGAACCATTATTTAAATTCCACATGATTTTATGTAAATTTTTTCCTTAAAAAGTAGAGAAAGTATTTATTTTACAAGATTATGGATCATGAGAATGTTCTAATGTTATGAGTATAACTCTATATGAATTGTATCATGAGTGAGGAGAAAAAGACTCAAATTTAAGTTAAATCGTGATTTATCTTGTTTAATAAAAATTAATTGAGAATATTGGATGACTGAAATGATAAGATACAGTATTTTCAAAAGGGGAAAATTACAATTCTTTAATTTATTGTTTCTTTGGAAATTGATAAATTAAATTTTTATTTTATATAGTAGTTTGAATTTTTGATTTAAAGTTTTTAATCATTTAATTTATTTGTTTTTATATTTGAATAATGGTAACATTGGTTCCCTCAAATTTTTAATGTTGAGATTTTATTCTTGTGGAAAATCACAGTTTAAGTGTGGGGGTATTTGTTCAACCCATATTTCATGCATAATTTTGAGTGGTTTATAATGATTTTTATCAATTTTAATTAATATTCCATTATAATACATTTTTTAAAATTATGTTAAATCATGTAAATGGAATTTAAATTATTTTAAAGAGCGGTATTTGTTATGATTTTAAAATGTGGAATTTATTTTAACATTTTTGAAATTATATTAAGAGTTTTTAATAATTCATGTTATGAAAATTCCTCCAATAGGTCACCCCTCAACATCAAGGTCTATAATACCACCTAGATAGCCCAAGTGGGTAAGCAAGGTAAGCATGGCATGAGGGAAATTCAAATGAGTGGTAGGGCCACAAAGAGGATATATCTTGTGTGGCATGTGAGGTCTGCAGGAGGATCCTTAGGAGAGTGTGAGTGGGACTAATCCCACGTAGGTTAGGCAGTGCAGCCTGACCTATTTGCGTGCATGTGTTTGTGTGTGTTTCCAAGTGATCACCTCAGTGTAGTCATTTGAATGTTTCTAGCATTCCTTGAATGATATACAATCACCCCCAAGAACATTCAACTCTAATGTGGGATGAATGATGTCACAATATTGTTCATCATTAACCATACAGTGTCATTGCCCCTTGAATGTGCCTCGATAATTCTTGGAAACCCAACTAAGACATCTATGCTACTCACAACAACCCCTGAATGTACCCAACAACCACTAAAACACATGAAAACCACCATGGAATCAACTAATAAAGTTCTAGCTCCAGCTCATTTCTACTACTAAGGGATGCCACCCCCATGGGTTCCATTGGAGGCCTTTTTCCCCCATGAAGCCTATTTAGAATCTTCATCTGGCTACTTTGAAGGCTGGATGAAGGAGGAGCTACCATTGTTGCACTACTAACATGTCCTCCAGCAGCCTTTGTTACAGAAACATTACACCAAGCTCGAACCACAATGCAACAATGCATATAAAGGAAGATGGTTGAGGCTTCCCCACATCTGCCACTGGTCCACCCTAAAATAAGGGAACCCCCATGATCTATGGGGGATATTTGAAAATTATCAAACTAAAGATCTAAAAAACCACAAAACAATGATGTGTCCCTAAAAAAAGATACATGAAAGGGGAGGCTAAGGATCTCCCTCAACCTAAAAAAGAACAAGTTTGGCCACTGTTGAAAAAGGTTATACACCCATGGAAGGGAGGAGGCTACTCAAATGATGATGCTACACCATTAATTTTTATTCATTTATTTTATTTTCATCCTTTCATTTCTTCTTTTATTATTATTTTCTTTTTAGATTCATTTTTAATTTGATTTTAAACTAGGTTTATTAATAAAATTAATACATACATTTTGTTAATTTTTTCTTCATCTACCCTTATTATTATTATTATTATTTATTAACTATTTTACAATTTTCTTTTCATTTTCTTGATCTTATTTTATTCTCTTTTCTGCGAACTTATTTTATTTTATTTTATTTCATTTTATTTTATTCTTCTTCCATATCTCTCTCAAACATCTTATTTTATTTTTATTTTTAATATTTGATGTAGTTTCTTCTTTTAATTGATTTTATTATTCTCTATTTCCCTCATCATATTTTTTTAATTTGATAATTATTATTCTCTTTTCTCTTTCCACAGAGTGATCTATTACCCTCAACAATGAGGGGATAACCCAAGGCTTGGCCATGGGGAGGTTAAGTGTTCTTGAATTCTTTCTTAAAGTTTATTTTAAGTTTTTGGTAGATATGAGTGGAATGTACATTTGTGGTGATTTTATATAATAACATAAAACTCAAATATATTTATATTCTATTATTATATTTCTTTTCCCCCCTTCCATTGATCATATCTTCACATGATGGAGTTGTGTCGGTCAATGAATGAAATGGCATATGATGAAGTCGGGTCCTAGAAGATGGCACACTCTCAACCGAGGTGTTCCATCATCCTTGATTACAAGAGGGGTGTAATTTATATTGATTAGGAATTTGAGATTACAAAACATTTAAACAAAAGGATTTTAATTCCTTCATGAGATTTTATAGATGAATTATCAAACTAAATTTGAAAAATTTATGGAGAATAATTATAGAACTCAAAACCAAACATAGGACCTAGTTATTTATTTATAATTTCTTTATATTTATAAGTTCATGGTATAGTATAGTTTATTGTCTTTTAATTATCTTAGAAAACCAAAAAATACATAAATTTATCATTTATTTCATTGAATAATAAAACCCAAAAAATAGTTTAGGTTAATTAGATTATGTTACTAGACAAACTGTGAAGCTCATCAAGTGAGAAGACTCTTTTCATATATTTTTATAGAATAGGAAACAACCTAGATTTTGTTTTCCAATTCCTATGAAATGAATGAATCATTTCCTAATTAGAGACATTCCACACATATTTCTATAAACAATGACACGAAAATCATGCAGTATATTCCATAAAGACTCATTCCCCTCTACTAGTTCAATTGTTATATGGCCAACTGAACCATCCTATTCTACCTAACCAATCTACACCACATAATTATTATAACAAATAGTCTTAAATAAAACAAAACAAATAAAGATCATAATCTTGAAAATAACGACGTCATTAAAGATCATTTATTTAATTTTAATTTATTCTCCCTTGAAATAACTCCAAATATAACACAAGTGCAATAAATCATGATTCATGTACCACTCCTAGGAATCTAACATATAATCAGAATCATATTTCTTGATGTGTTGGATAATATCAAGGTCCTTGCATTGAATCATAGGGGGTCCTAATCTTCGCTGTCTTAGAAAATGTTCATTTCCAATCACATTCAAGGTTTGACTAATAATGATTCCCTAAAAATCATAAGAAGCATCCCAAATGCCTAAATATGATCTCCACACTAACTCTAATTCATAGCTCTAATTCTACTCTACCATGACCCACCCACACTGGAAACCCCATATATGATTGCAGTGAAGATGAGTGTGACCCCCTGAATCCCACCTCTAATAGCACATAGGTTGGGAGCATGAAATATGGTTATAAAAGCAATTGATGGGAGACATTACACTCATAATACTACGATCATATGGAAAAACACCAATAAAATCCATAATATGAAATAAAACCCAAACCATAATGTATGTAAATTTCATACATAAACAAGGTCTCCAAAATAAAACTCCCATGGTAGTGACTATGATATAAGCTCCAAGACTAAATTTTCTAATGTACATATCAATCACTGAATCAATTAAAAAAACCTTAAAATTAGATTAATATATAGAGGTGTGAGCATATAATTTTACTATGTATGACCCTCCTTGAATTCTCACATGAAAACATAGAAAGAGGATATTAATTCCTTAGTAAATAAATAGCAGAACCAACATGCACCTATGCCAATTCAACCATCACCCAACCTCGTCAAGGCACACTCTCATAATAAAGCATTATAGTATCATAATATAAAATGAATATATATATATATATATATATATATATCAAGAAGGTATCATGCATCCACTTCCTTACTGATCTAGTCAATCTCACTCCCTAATGGAATATGTCTTCTACTACAATCCCTTCCATAACCACATATCCACACATATGTATACCACACGAAATCCATAACCACATATCTATGGATGCATACCACATCAATACATCACAACAAAATATCGAATTATCTTTATAGTATGCTTTCACGAACATGAATGAAATCATCTTAATTTCCTCCTCCTGCTATACATGACCACTTCCATGTAACTACATAATAAACACAACCATATACACCAATATAAACATATAATAAAAACTATAAGTTAAAAAATATACATATATATACTTAAGTCCCCATGCCACCAAAACTTATTCTTGATTTTAAGGGAGATAATGGAAGAGGGAGAAATGATTTATATATTTCCTCTAGAACCTAGATTTTGGGGAAGAAACCATGAACCCATCTCTTTATATAGAATTTAGTCAGGTTACCTAGCTCGGGTGGTGGTGTGTATGAAATAACTAAAAATTAAAAGGGTATATAGTTTTACAAAATCCCAACCTAAGGGTCACACACAACCAATATTTCAATTATCCACTAAAGCCACCCCACTATCACTACTAATTAAAATCAACAACTTCTATAAATATAAAGAAATCTAGCCCCAAATATCCAGAAACCACATCCATAAAAATATTCATAATTACCCATTTCATGAAATAATTTAATACATTCCATATTTTACATTTTCTAGTATAATTAAAATCATTATTCAGTTTATTTTAAAATTTTACTAGAAAACCATTCATTAAACCACTCATAACTTGAACCTATTCATAATTCACATATTCATTTATATTTCTTCAAGTTATGAGTTATTAATCAAAAATATATCTTACAACCATTACAATTCACCATTTATATTGATTCCAAATATAATCAAACACCGTTTACCAACCTTCTATTTATCCATTCATATCTATCACCCACTATCATACTTATTAATTATAACCACATTCCATGACATTAGGTAACTAAAAAAAACCCAAAAATTCAAAATTAATAACCTCTTAAACACCCACAACACATTCCAACAGCCACTAAAATTTCAACAAAACCACTTCCTTTTGACACAACCATCCATTCCACCACTTCTATAACCGAAAAAACCCATCCATCAACACCACATCAATAAAAAAACCTCATCCTGCTGACCGCTGATAAAAACTTGTCATTAAACCTTCAAATGATAACCCATGATACCCTTAATAAAATAGAAAACAATGAGAAACATAGAATCAATACACATTCAATATCTTCCCAATTAATCTTTATTTAATATTAATTCTAAATTTAAAGTTCAAATATCAACACCTTATTTCCAGACTTACACAAAGATGGTTATTTACAAATTTTAAGTGTCTAAATCATTATAAAAGGTTATTTTGATAGATAAATAGCATCATGAAAATTAAATAACATAAAAAAACTTTTCACAAAATCCTAAAAAAATATCCAACATATATGAAATATCATGGAATATCATAAATCAAATGTGAGTCACCCACTTTCATTGCATTTTTTTAAATATAATTTATTGTTTTTTTGGTTAATCCACAAAATCTATAATGACCTAGCCTTAAAATTTATATAATATTGATTTTTAAGTAATGAATTCATTATCTTACATTTTAGGATTATATAAGGTTTACAATTTTCAAGAATTAGTCCATAAATTGAATATTCTAAAATCATATAACACAAAGTTTAAAATTCGGACCAGTATACATGTTTTTCAACATATCAATATTTTAGAACAAAAATTATTTCTTTTAAAAAAATCATCATGAAATTAAACTTCACCACTTAATTTCCTTTAACAATATTTAAATTATATTAAAATCTTTTAAAAAAAATAAGATGAACACAAACAACTCAATAAAGGATATAAAAAAGAAGAAAAACTATATTCTAGTGAAAAACATTAAAACCCTTGAAAACCCTATTCTTAAAAACATAACATTTTACCCATAAAGTGAATTATCATTCATTTAAATAGATCCTTTATATTACATTCTGAAAAAATTATTTTCATTAAAACACATTAGTAAGAACAAAAATTCATATAAGATACTTGGTATATCATCTAATAGAAAACTTATAGAAACATTAAAAATTGGAATAACCATATGGAAAAATTTCAATATATTTTATCAAAGAATAGAATCATTACCCAATGAATTCAAGCGATATCTGGGATAACCCATTATATAAGCTCTAATAGGCTCATTCAGCATTGTCTTGGAACAACCATTGTAAAAAAAATTTGAGGTCCATATCATGAATAAAAGTTTTTATAATTAAATTATTTCATTATAAAACCAATTGAAAAAAACATTTTAACCCAAATTAAAAACCTTTTTGGACATCAAAATACACTTTGCTTTTATAAGTCCATTTTCAATACAAAATACCATTAAAAAAATGGTGCGATGGTTTTTAATTTAAGAAAACATGAAATATTTCAAATGAATCTAGAAATAAAATAATAGTCATGGTATTAGAAAAATTCATTGTCACTATTTACATTTAAAATATGACATTCCTTTTTTGTATCTCAAAACATTCCAAATAAAACAGGTATAAATTTCCCTTTTTAAAACTAATGAAATAATGTAAAAATAAACATAAAAGTTTCTTTATAATTATTTTATGTCCATATAAAAACTATAATTAAATAATTTTCAAAATGTGGACATGTAAGAAAAAGAGTTGTAAAGAGAACTTTAAAAGTGGATTTTTTTAAAAAATTTCCATTACCAATTTTACAACATTTGAATTGTAAAATCCATGAAAGGATAAAATTTGGGAAAACATTAAATACTATAATAATAGATAAATTCATGACATGACATGTTAAATTGATTTTATATACTCCTCATAAAATAATATAGGTTTATAACATCAAAATATGCCTCAAAGAATGAAAATTGAGACGAAGTCCCTTACATTGGGTTCAATTCATCACAAAATCTCTTTATATTCCTAAATAATAAATTTATGTTAATTATTTACTTACTTAATAACATTTTTCATGTTTATTATTAATCATATTTCATTTATTTCTATGTTATATAGGATTACATAATCAATTAGGTTTAGGTCATATGTTTTAACAATATTCGACTTATGCGTCGAAAATTATTTTGTTAGGTTCGCTATAGTAAAATAGTTAATTATTTAAAAATATAAAGAAAAATAATTATTAAATAATTATCATATTTATAAAAAACTTATTATTTCAATAATAATAAATATATATTGTTTTACGAAATTAATTATGTTACGATCATGGAGACGGTAGGCTGTGTGTACGCATGAGTGATGGTTCCATTTTTCTACAGTCATTATGGAACAGTGGTAAGTAATGTTTTGTCTTTGTAGAATGATGACAATATAATATATAAAATATAAATTTTTAAAATATAATTATATATATATATCATTAATTTGGTTTTCTATTGAAAATAAAGTCATATCAGTTCGTGGAGATGGCAGTCGACATCTACATGAATGAAGTTATAATTTTTCAATCATTGAAAGGTTAAGTAATAAAATGATATCTTATCCTTTTATAATGATAAATATGTACTTAATATCATAATTAATTCATTTATATCAATTGTATTTATTATATTTATCATTTTATCTTCCATATAAATCATTTTTGATAAACGAATCAAGTAGCTACACGAGGTAGTCATCCGTCATACACACGAGTGACATTATCATATCCCATATAAAATGGAAGTTAAAAAAAATTATATGATATAATTACTCAAGAGGATTAATATTTTATAAATATAATATATATACTTTATATCAATCATCATACCCAATTGTGAGAGGTGTTTATGGAAAACATGTCACTTTGATTCGCAAGGCGGTAGTCCTCCTTACACATGAATGATGTTATTATTTCCCATTTAAGGGAATATGAGATGAATATTGGTAATTAAAATAATATAATAAAATATAAGTATATGGGGGTTACT
This sequence comes from Viscum album, assembly GCA_963277665.1. Lineage (NCBI taxonomy): Eukaryota > Viridiplantae > Streptophyta > Magnoliopsida > Santalales > Viscaceae > Viscum > Viscum album. The sequence continues at coordinate 1,189,729,499 of OY728122.1, forward strand.
TTGGTTGTTATATAATCTTAAATTAAGAATATTTTAAGGATTATACCTAATAAGTTCCTAGAATTTATTTTTGAAAAAACCCAATGATTAAAGGATGAGGGTACGATAGTTTGGAATTTAGTTGGGTAGGTATTTTATTTACCAAAATGGTCTTAGGGTGTGAATAAGACATGATATGGGGTTACCTTTAATTAGTGATGTGAGTGGAACACTTGTATTTTTTGAAAAGAAAAAGGTCAACCCACGTTTTTCCCATGAGAAAATAGTCCACAATTGAGTTTTATAAAGAAATAAACATGATATGGTATAATTATTTTCATGAAATTAATTTTATGAATTTTTTAGGCCATTTTAACCCTTATATTTTTAGTTGAACCCCCAATAAACTCATTTTTACCTTAACCAGGGAAATTTATTTTTAATACTCTCCCTATTTATTTTGGTTTAAAATTAATTTGATCTTATTAGAAAAAATAAATTATTATAATTAGAAATAATAAATCCATATTACCAAATTATTTATACATAATAGGTAAAATTAAATTTAAAACAGAACTCGTAGAAGCAATGAAAACACTAGTTTTCAAGAAGTATACTTTTCAAGAAAAAGAAGATTTTATATCAACACTATGATTAATAGTAATCATTTTCTGAGAATAAATTAATTTTTATTGATATATAATATATAATTAACACTTAAAACATTTTTAATTATGTATTTTTTATTTAATTAAATAGGGGAAATGTTATGAATTTAAAAACAGTTTTATGAAAAACCTGTTTTTATACCAAAAAATAAACTAATACGAAAATCATATAAAATATTGATTAAATTTTAATAGAGTGGATTAAATATAAACAAAAATAATTATTTTACATTCAATTATATTAAAAAAGTATGGTTATTTTAAATTAATTAATTTATTAAACAGAAATGACTTTTGAAAATAATTATTACTTTTCACTATTAATTAAAAATAAATATTTTCCAAAAAATCACAAACATTCACCCTATATATATTTTGATATAGTGATTTAAAAATAAAACTAATTTTTTTCATTAAAATTCTAAAATTTATAAATTAAACTTTTAAATAAAACATTATAGGAAAAGAGTTTAGTTAAAACTATTTTCCTTTTTATTTAACAATTACTTAATATTTTTACTATGAACATAACTATATTAATAAACATGAACATTATTTATTCTACCTTTAACTAGGTTGTTAAATTCTTTATAAGTCCACAACCTTAAACATTACATTATCTTTATTTTATTCAAGTTTTTACTTTCTTTCACGTTGAGTATCTTTTCAAGTTTATATATTTATATAATTTGTCCATCATTAATACTTAACATACTATAATCATACAAGAGGACACTACCAAAACAATAACTATTTTTTTTTTCAAAATATAAAAATTTTAAAGTGAAGAATTATTTTTTCATGATAAAAATTTTCTTAACTTCTTCCTTTCTATTACACATATTTATAACATGGGGAAAACATTTCAAAAACTTTGAATGTGCACAAAATTATCACTAAGGGATAGAAAATAAAGAATAAAACTGTTAGTCCCTAAATATTTTAAACTCAAGAAAACATTTTCACAAAATCATATTTTCCACCCATAAAAACAAATCTCATGAAATCATAAGATTCTATAAAATAATTATGAAAAATCATAAATCATAAAGGTAACTTTTGTTTTCCATATTATACTTACATTATAGCTTTTATTGCTACATATGGAGAAACCTTCATGGTTACATTTTCAAATACCCATCACAGTATATTCCCTAACTCTCTTAGGAGAAAATATATCATTTAACTCCATCTCATTTCCCAATGCATTGGAGAGATATCATGGGATCATTTTCCCTATATTTATCATAGAACATACCATATACATAAGAAATTCCAATTAACCAAAACATAATCACAACAAATAAATCATTCTTAAAAAAAATTTACATTTCCACATTGAAACCATAAGATATCATTTCAAGATATTGATATAATCAATCCCTTCTAAAAAAAATTCATTACTAAAATACAATAAAATGGAAAATGGAATTAATTTTCCTTTTAAAAACATTATTTCTTCCAGATGAATCCAAATATCAAATAAAGGTTATTGTTGCAAAGAAGTCATTGTCACTGTATATGTTAAAAAAACATTCTTTTTGTCGTTTTGTATGGAAATTAAAACACTCGAGATAAAAAGATTGCTTTTAAAAAAATTGAATTAAATTATTGATTTAAATAAAATATAATATATTCTAAATTCATATCACACGTACGAGTTGAACAACATAATCCAGAAGTTGAAATTTAACTCAAAGAATGGAAATTGGGTTAAAAAATTCCATTACCTTGAGTTTGACTTCTCTCATATGTTTTTTATCTTCATGAATGATAATATTAAGTTATTTTTTTTCTTTATTGAGAAATATTTTCAAGTTTATTATTCTTTTTCTATCACTTATTTCCATGTTATGACAATTACATAATTATTTAACTTCACGTCAGACGTTTTTGCGATATTCGGTACATGAGTCAAAAATGAACTTTGTAAGATACCAATAGTCCATGTGGTTATAAGTGAATTATCTATATAATATAAAACATAATATTAATTTCTTATATATTTATTAGATAAGAATTTATAATATTCTTTTAAGTAAAAATAAACAAAACCATTCATGGAGACGATAGGTCATACATATGCGTGAACATTATTTTCTTTTTCCCCGCTGTATTGAAATAGAGAAATTAAATGAAATATATAAAAATATGTATACATATATAATATCATTATAGTATCATTAATATTTAATTTATATCATATATTATTACTAAAACAATCCTTAATACATTCCATGGGATGTGTGAATGAGTCACATCATTTGGAGAAGGCAGTAGTCGACACATCCCCAAACGAAGTTATCGTATAACAATAATATGGAAATAATGAAAGTATGTTTAATATAAAATTTAAAGAATATAAAATTGGATATAATGTAAATATTTAAATACTATTTAACCATCAAAATAGTTTTAAGACCATCTCTAAAGGTGGTAATGAAAAAGAAACAAAAACATTATTCACAGAGGTGATTAACTGGAATAACTTGGATAACAATTTTGTTTCTTTGAATAAGAGGAGGTTAGGAAATAAATGGATATGATATATTCCATTATAAACATAAAACTCTATTATATAAATTATTATGAAGTTATCATTCATTTATGGTTGAAGTAGATGAGGATAAAGTAGAAAAAGTAGAGAAATTAAGTGATGTATTTTTAGAAAATTACCTCTTGAATATCCCCTCCCTGAAAGACCCTTGAGGTCCTTGGATTTGGCCTTTTGGTTAGACAACCATCACATAGATGTCTGGGGAGTGAGGAGGATAGGTCGGGGAAGAGATTTGAGGATATAAAATGCTTTTTGGGTCTAAATATGGTGGTGGAGAGTTGGTATTTATACTTGAGAAGAGGTGGGTTCAAGGGATTAATTTATTGATTATTTTATGTTAAATGCTAACCATATAGAGGCGGAATTAAATTCCTCGAGTTTGGATTTCAATTAATGTTTCATAGCCTGATTAGTTTCTATCCACACCTCAACTAATTATTAAATTATGTAGTTATTAGGCATGTTATTCTTTTAACTTTTAATTTTAACCCTTTTCAAAAGTATACTTTTACTACGGTAAACAATTTTTTTTACCATGGTAACTTTCTAAATACATAAAAATTAAATTGATTTTAAAAACTAATTTGGGCCTTCTGATTAAAAATATGGAATCAATTTTACTTAATTCAACTCACATAATTTGAAAAATAATATTTGAAATTAATTCCATATACAAAACTAAAAACAAGGTTTTTAAAGTGAAATGTTTGAAAGATTGAAATGTTATTATATCTAATTTCAATTTGAAGTTTATTAAAATGATGGAAATTGTGATAAATGATGAAAAATAATCTTAATATACTTTAAAACCAATTATTAGGATAATCTATAAATTTTAATAAATTAGATTAAAAGGCATTTTTGAATTAAAATGAAGATTTTTTACTATTCATTAAAATATTAAAGTTATCATAAAAATACAAAAATATTTATCCAATTTTTTTTAAAACCTTGAATTCATAGAATAAGTTTATTTTAGGAAATATGACATATAATGGTGTTAAAAACTAGATTTAAAATCGGTTCACTATCAAAAGGTGTTAAAACTATCATATCAAAATATTAGAGCATTTATGCCTAAAATTGGATTTATTCTTATTTTAGGTCCTTAAAATGTATTAAAAGAAAGTAAAAACAATTAAAATATATGTGTAAACATAATATAGTTAGTTTTTTTCATTCCTATCAATACTATGGCAAGGTGATAACTATTATTTAAAATTATAATATTAATTATGTATTAATTTTCATTACAACTCAGTCTTGTGTGAAACATAATATTTTAGAGAAACCTATTGTTGTGTATCGGGTATGCTATCAGACATAGAATCCCCATTAAAGTTAAATTGATATCTAATTCAGAAATATTAATAGATATGAAAATGAATTATTATATAATTATCTAAGATTTTAAATCCTTCCCCCTTTTCGAAATTGTGTCCTCGCAATTTTAGTCACTAATCAAATAAGTGGGGGTATTTCGCCCTCATATCATTTTTAGATTCCCATGTCGCCTCTTCAACCATATGGATTTTCAATAAAACCTTAACCTTATGTATCACCTTATTCCACAACACTTTCTCTCCATGGTTATGAATATGGATTGGATATTCCTCATAAGAAGGATTTACTTCTAATTGAACTATTTCTAGACTCAAAACATGAGATAAATACAACATATAATTTCTTAACATTGGAACATGAAAAATTATGTACTTGGGATAAAGTAGGAGGTAACTCCACTAAATAATAAAAGGATCAAAATTTATCTAGGATTCTATAGGTTTCAATGAACTGTGGACACATTTCCCCCTTCTTACCAAAACACATCACACTTTCCTATAGAGAAACTTTGAGAAAGATATGATAACCTACCTCAAAATAATGATCCTTCCTCTGGTTATCTGTATAAATGTTTTACCTTCTCTGAGCCACCCTCATATGCTTCTGAATCAACTTAACTATTCTTGCCTTCCATTCTACTAATTCTGGTCCCATCAACTTCCTTTCACCTACTTCATCCAAAAAATATGGAGTTCAACGCCACTTTCCTTATAAAGACTAAAATGGTGACATCTATATTCTTGAACGAAAACTGTTATTATAATGAAAATTCGACCAAAGAATGATGTTGATCCCAACATCCCTGGTAATCCATTGAAAATGAACATTACATATCTTCAAATAGCTGAATTTTTCATTATGTCTTCCCATATGATTGAGGGTGAAAAGATGTACTAAAATTTAATTCAATTCCCAATGATTTATGAATGCATTTCTAAAAGTTATACAAGAACCTAGGATCATGATCAAATACAATAGAGATATGATCTCAATGCAACCTGACTCTCTCTGTAATATATAACTAGGAAAGTTGACCTATAGATAGAGTATCTATAATAGGAATGAAATGATAAGATTTATTTAATTGATCACTAATAACCCATATCACATTGTTACCTCAAGAATTCTTTAGAAATCCAACTATAAAATCCATAGATATATTTTATCATTTTCACTATGGCACCGAAAAATGCTGAAGCATCCCCTTTTTCAATTGACATTTTTCTCTAACCTACAGACAAGTCAAACACTTCATAGTGAAGTCATCAATATCTTTTTTCATTCCATCCCACCATTAAAACATCCAAATGTATACAGGATGAACTAAAAATAGAGAACTATGAGCTTCACATAACAAATTATACGTCTAATATGGATCATAAGGCACACAATTCCCCTTCCCAAATCACAAAAGACAATATTTTTCAATGTTAAATTCATGTAACTTACCCTTATACACCAATTATACTGTTTTTACCACTCACTGCCTTCCTTTTGTGCTTTTGTAATTCTATCTGATAGAGATGATTTTATTAACACCTAAAAAATAGAGGAATCTCTTGCACCAACAGATTCCATTATAAAATTAATCAAATCACTAACCAAAGGATCATGTTTTGAATATCACATGGTTAATGTAGCATTAATTATTTTACTCAAAGCATAAAAAACTTTATTTTCTTTTCCTAAATTGTAATGAATCATGAAATCACAATCCTTAATTAATTCTAGCAATCACCTATTTTAAAGAAAAAACAACATCAGCTTATTCCAAATCATGAATATGGTAACCTAAATCATGAGTTTTCAACTAATGTGAAGCATGAGAAATTACTTGATCATTTTACATTAGGAAAAAACCAATTCCTTTCAATTAAGCATCACTATAGATAACAAATTCAACATTTCTAGAAGGTAATTCCAATACTAGAGCATTCACCAATCTTCTTTTCAATTCCTGGAAAAAGTCATCACATTAATTTGTCCAGTTGATCTTAAGAACATTTCAAGTTAACTTAGTTAGTGGGATAGATAACCATGAAAATTTTTCAACAAACCTCTGGTAATAGACTACTAAAACAATAAAACTACGAATCTCAGTTATATTTTTGGGTTACAACCACTATTTAACAATATTCATTTTTGCAGGAGCAATAGTTATTCCATCATTAGAAACAATGTGATGAAGGAATGAAATTTTTTGTAACCAAAAATGAAACATGCTGAATTTCCCATACAGTTTAATTTTATTTAAGGTTTGGAAGATAACCCTTAATTAACTTTCAATCTCTTATTTACCTTGATAATATATCAAAATTTCATAAATAAACACAATAAAAACATATCAAATAACTCATGGGATATTCTATACATAAGATCCATGAATAAATTAGGTGTATTAGTTAACACAAATAGAATGACTACAAATTCAAAATGATTATATCTAGTAAAAAAATGGTCTTAGAAATGTCTTATTCCTTTACTTTCAACTGATAGTACTCCGAACCCAAATCAAACCTTTGAAAAAATATTGTGCTCACTAGATCTGATAAAAATAATCATAGATATGAGGAAAATGATACTTGTTATTAATAGTGATGTTATTCAAGGATCTTTAGAAATGCAAAGTATCATCGAACCATCTTTCTTTTTAAAAAACAAGAAAGGAACACCCATGGTGATGTGCTATGTCAAATGAAACCTTTATCTAACAACTCCTACAATTGCTTCATCAAATCTGAAAGTTAAATTTGAGCCATTTGGAAAGAGTGTTATGAAATTGGATTAGCATTAGGAACTAATTCAATAGTAAATCCAACTTCCCGATTATGTATAATACTAGGAAACTCATAACGAAAAACCTCAAGATATTCATTTATCACTGACAAATATTTAATCTGAATAGTACCATTTCTGTCAATAATATGTGCATAATAAAATTAATTTACATATTTTAATAGTTTCTCAACTTCATGATTAGTCCTCAATAGTAAGGGTTCATTCTTGTATAAACACTAAAATTATTTCTAAAAAAACTTCTTTAGCTCTATAGTAAATCATAACATGGTAAACAGAAATCCATTCCATACCCACAATAACATCAAACTCTACTAGAGTAAGAATAAAGTTTGTAGGTAAATTATTTAAACATATAATGATAATAGGATTCTTATAATTTCTTTTTACCTTACGTTTTCTCCCAGGTGGTTTTACCGTATGTTCGGTATTGATTTATTGAGGCGGAATTTCCAATTTAAAGATAATTTCTCTAAAACAAAAGAATACGTAGACCCTGAATCGAAAAAAACATTAGTGCAATCTATGTAAATAAACAATGTACCCGATTCCACTTAATTTGATGCACCAACATCTGATGAAGTAGTTGTAAAGGATTTTACGACACCTTTATACTTATAGTCTAGCTGCTTCCCTTAATTCAAGTTCTTCATCAGATAATAGTTTTCATAATGAACAATCTCATTACACATAAAAAAAATTTATGAATATAAATATTTTCATTCTCAACAATACCAATATATATTTTAGTGCATTTATGAGCCTTATGCCTCATTTTACCACATATGAATCACTTACTAGAATTCAAAAGGCATTACCTAGTGTGTTTTTCCCACAATTTTCACAAACTGTAAACTTAATTTTCTTACCATGAAACTTTTTTGATGAATTATTCCCTTTCACCTTCCACCTAAAAATTTTATTATTCTATTTTATAATGAATACATGATCATCAGAAAACTACATTTCCACCTTCTCCACACATCAAACATGTTTTTCAAAACTTTTACACCCATGAGAAGCTAATACCCTTCGATACTTTGGATTTAATCATGAGTAAAAATGATTCATTTACTATCAAGATCCCGAATGAAATTTAGAGCATACCATCCTAGTCAAGTGAACTTTTATTCCTATGTATCCACAGATTCACCCTCTTTCATCAATTCTAAGAAAGGTTTTTCCATCCTATGTTAAAAATTCCTCAACAAAATATTTCTTGAGAAACATATTTTTGAATTCATCCCAACCAAAAGAATAAATCTACTTACTTTCCTTGATATTCTAAAACATTGACCACCACTGATCAAATACAACTTCAAAAATGTAAACAAAACGACTAACCTTTTGAATGTTTGAACACCCCATTGCATAAATTTTTTTCAAGGGCTTTAATCCACCGTTCAACTTGCACATGGTCTAATGATCCTCTCAATGATGGAGGATTTTGCCTCATGAAGTGATCCACTACCTACATGTTCCTCTATGGTTTATCTGGATGATCTCATGCATGGATACCACCACCATTTATCACATGAGTCAATCGATCCATCAAGGAAAAAAACTATTCATTTATAATTTTGATTATCTTAGGTTTGTGATTTGGAAGGTTGTTTTCTTCAGTATATATTCCCAACACAACCTCTACATTTCCTCTATGGAAAACCATTCTGAACAGACATATCATAGATGAAGTAACATGGTAATCTTAAAATGTTATATCATTTTAATTTTACCATAATGTAAAAATAATTTGTGGATATTCTATTAGAAATACCCTAACCCCTATAATTATCTAAACCAGCCTATGATACCAACTACAAGGCCCCAAACTTAAATATTAAATAATCATGAGTTTAGTCATGATTTTTCTTGATTTGAAATTGAGGATCTTTTTAGTTTTAGAGTATTAAATAATTAGGCAATCATTAATACATAATATCCCATAATCATACAAGATGATACTACCAAAACAGTATCTATTTTTTTAAAATATAAAACTTTTAAAACAAATCATGATTTATTTTCTAGATAAAAATATTTTTGGATTCTTCCTTTCTCTTAACCATCCTTATACCCAGTGGAAAAAATTTCAAAAACATGATATGATAACAAAAAGCCCAGTAAGAGATATAAAATATATAGTGAAACCATTAGTCCATGAATATTTTAAACTCAAGATTTTTTTTTCAAAAAATCATACCTTTCACCCCTGAAAAAATACGTCATGAAATCATAATATTCCTGAAAATACTTCTTAGAAATCATAAATCATAAAGGTAACTTGTTGAATCGATATCATACTTACTCCTCCAAATCCATGTTTTTTTAATTTTAAAAATCCATTTTGAGGATAAATTGTAGTCATTTATTTCTAAAAACAAAACCAAACAATAGCTTTACCTTAAACCAAATTCATTATTTAGAACCGAAGACACCAAAACAGAAAATTAAAAATTTGAAAATATGAAAAGATTCTTGCACTATCTAAATAGTCTCACGAAGTGAGAGCCTTGATCCACACGCCTTGACAAAAATCATTATCATTAAGAAAACCACATCATGGAAAATTATTACCATCATCCACCATCGAGACCCAAAATCCTCTAGATCTAGAGATGCCGATGAAACCCACAATTCATCAACCTTCTGAAGGTTCAAACCATGATCACTAAAAACACAATAAAACATGACATCAATCTATCACCTTAAAATCAAATTAAAATCCATAACCAGAGCTGACCTTTGGAGTAATGAGGCCCACCATCATCACATCCCACACCATTCGCCGGAGAACCTCACCACTGAAAAACATTAAAATAGCTTCTACAGCCACCAAAAACCAATGAAATCCATTTTCATCGACATTTAGAACCATTATAATTGATGTAAAACCACAAAAATTGAAGTAAATTACCACTAAAAATAACTTTTTTACATTTAAAAAGAAACCATGAGTCAAAAAAGTCCAAAGAAACCACTATAAAAGATGAAAAAAATGAATACACCATGCTAGAGTGGCTTCTAAAATGTTGTCGACCACTCGAAAAACACCTCCCAAAGATCCATTAGAACCAAAAAACTAGGAAAACTTGGATATAAGTATTGAAATTTGGATCCAATGTAGATTTGAGTTGAATAGCGGTACAACAGAGTGCTCCATTCTGTAGGTAGCCAAAACTAAAAATCAGAACATATTAGATGAAAAGAACCAGAAAGCAAAAAATTCCAGTGTGGATATGAAAAAACACCATTAATAGTTGAATTCCTCGAAATTAGGGACGAAAAAAATCAAAATACCCAGAAAATACAAAATAAAAAAGGAATGGAATAACTGGCTGACCTTAGTAGAAAACCATGACTGTAAACCCCAACACATCCCCAACCACTGTGAAGAATATCGAGGAAGACCCAAAATGGAGTCAGGAACGACAGGTCTAGTTGGTAGAGCATCCGTGATTTACAAACAAGGAAGTGCATCTGAAAAACATATTAGTGAAGTAGATAGAGAAACCTAAAAGGTAGTTCCTAAGGAAGAACCAAATGGGAAAAGATGTAGTGGAAATGAAGAATAAGGAAATGAAGGCTGAAAATCACTTTGTCATTAGAGGGGAAGAAACCCTAGAGTAGGGAAAAAAGTTAATGAGGGTGTTGTATGAGTGATAATGGAGCCATAGAACCCTAAATATATATAATACTTACATTTTATCTTTCATATCTACATATAGAATAACCATCATGGTTATGTTTGGAACACCCATCACAGTATATTCCCTAAATATCTTAGGAGAAACCATATCATTTAACTCTGTCTCATTAAGAAATGCATTGGAGAGATATCACGTACCCACCTAAAATAAATTTATCATGGAACCACTCATATAAATAATCAATTCCCAATAACCAGAACATAATCAAAACATATAAATCATGCATAAAGGAAATATATCATTTCTAGATTCTAATCACAAGATATCATTTCAAGATATTGACATATTAAATCCCTTATCAAAACCATTTTTAATACCAAAATACATGAAAAGGGAATATGGTATATATTTTTCTTTTAGAAATATTAATTCTTATAGAGGAATACAAATATCAAATAACGGTTTCAATAGAAAATAAGTCATTTTCACCATATACGTTTAAAAAAACATTCCTTTTGTCATTCTGTACCAAAATTCAAACACTCAATATAAAAATATTCCTTTTAATTAAAAATTGAATAAAATTCAACGTATTAATAAAAAAAATATATTAAAAATTCATTTCACACTTAAGAGTTGAATAAAATAATCAAGAAGAGTAAATATAACCCAAAGAATGGAAATTGGGATAAGAAATTCCCTTACCTCGAGTATCACTTATCTCGTACATTCTTTATCATAGTAAATAATAAGCTTAAGTAAATGTATAATTTAGTAAGAATTTTTTTTTAATTTTATTATTCATTCTATAACACATATTACCAGGTTATAACAATTACATAATTAATTATGTTTATGTTGGATGTTTTTTCAATATTATGTACTTGAGTTGAAAATGAACTTAGTATGATGTCAATAGTACATACGGTCATAAGTGCATTATGTCCAGAATATAAAAAATCACATAAATATATTATATATTCATTAGATATGTATTAATAATAATAATATTATAATACAATATAAAAACACAATTCACAGATACGGTATGTCGTACATATAAATGAACTCTATTTTCATTTTTCCCATCGTATTGACAAATAGAAATTAAATGAAATGTATATAAATATATATACATATATAATATCATTATTGTAGCATTAATACTTCATTTATATCATATATTTTTACTAAAACAAACCTTAACACATTCCAAGTGATGTGTGAATGAATCAAATCATTTTGAGGGCTAGTAGTCCAAACGTCCCCAAATGAAGTTATTGCATAACAATAATATGGAAAGAATTAAGGTTGGTTTAATATAAAAATTCCATATTATGAAATTTTTTATATTATACATATTTAAATATTATTTAACATGAAAAATAGTTCTAATACCAACCATGAAGGTGGTAATGTAAAAGTAACAAAATCGTTATTCACAAAGGCGATTAATCGACATATTTGTACAATAATTGTGTTTCATTGAATAAAAGGTGATGAGAAAAAAATGGATATGAGATATTCCATTATAAAAATAAAAATTTTGTATTTACAGGATTATGGAGTTATCATGCATTGATAGAAGAAAGAGGTGAGAAGAAAGTATAAAATAAAAAAAATTAGAGAGGTATTTTGAGAAAAATTACCTCTTGAATATACCCTCCTTGAAAGACCCTTGAGGACCTTGGATTTGGAATTTGGGGAGACAAGTAGCACATGGACGTAGGGTGAGTCAGGAAGATAGGATATGGTAGATATATTAGGAGCTAAAATGATTTTTGGATCTAAATAGTGTGGTGGAGAAGTGGTATTTGTACTTGAGGAGAGGTGGGTTCAAGTGATTAATTTTTTGATTACTTCATATTAAAAGCTAACTATATAGAGGTGGAATTAAATTCCATGACTTTGGATTGTAAATAATGTTTTATAGGTTGGTTAGGGTAGATCCAAACCTCAAACTACCATTAAATTTTGTACTTATTAGGTATGACATGATTTTAACTTTTAATTTTAACCCTTTTAAAATTTTTACTTTTACTACTGTAAATAATTTTTTTACCATGGTAATTTATTTATTCCTAAAAATGAAATTTACCATAAAAAATAATTTGGAACTTTTGATTCCTAATATGTTATAAAAGTTTCCTTATTAAATTAATTTAATTGGGAAAATTATATTTTAAATCAATTTCATAGATAACACTATAATACGGGTTTTTAAAGTGAAACATCTAAAAGATTGAAAATTTTTTATATCTATTTTCAATTTTAAATTGATTTAAATGATCAAAATAGGATTGAATGATAAAAAAAATATTTTAAATATACTTTAAAACCAATTAAAATTATAATCTAACAATTTAGTGAAATTTGATGAAAAAACTGTTTTGAATTAAAATGCAGTATTTTTAACTATTCATTAAAATATGAAAGTTATTAAAAAAATACCTAAAAAAATTTACAAACTAAATTTTCATATCTATATTTCAAATAATAAGTTTAATTTTTCAAATATAAAATATAAATATGTCAAAAAACATATTTAAATGGGTTTACCATTAAAAGGTGGTAAACCTACCTTTTAAAATTATTAGATCTTCTAGGCCTAAAATTAGATATATTCTTATTTTAGGTCCAAAAATTTTATTAGAAGAAAGTAAAAATAATAATAAACATATGTGAACATAATATAGTTAGTTCTATTCATTCCCAATAATACTATGGCTAGGAGATAACAACCATTTAAAATAAAATTATTAATAATGTATTATTTTTCGTATAACTTGGTCTTGTGTGCAACTTTAGATTTCGGAGAAAATCATTATTTTGTTTCGGGTATGCTATTAGACATATAATCCCCTTTAAAGTATAATTAATATCTAATTAATAAATATTAATAGGTTTGAAAATGTATTATTCAATAATTACCTGGGATGTTACATTTATCCCCACTTTTGGAAATTACATCCTCACAATTTTATTAATTTATTAATAAAGTAGGGATATCTTTCCTTCATTTAATTTTAGATTACCATGATGCCTCTTTAACCATATGTTTTTCCATAAAAATTTAACCGGATGATTAAACTCATTCTGGATCACTTCCTCTATATGGTCAATCATCTGAATTTGGTGTACCTCATAATAAATATTCTCTTCCAAATAAACAAATTTAGGAAAAAACATGTGATGAATCTAGCACATATTTTGAAAAAATCAAAACATGAACTAAATTTTTTACCTAGGATATACCTAGAGTAAAAACCACTTGATAGGAAACAAAACAAAATTTCTCTATAATTTTATGCAGTCCAATGAACCATGGACTTAGCTTCCCTTTATTAATAAAATTAATAACACTTTTCCATGGATATATTTGAATAAAAACATGATCACTTACCTTGAAATAAAGATCTTTCCTAGATTAATATACATAAATTTTCTTCTTTCTCTATGTTGTCCTAATATGTTGCTAAATCAAATACACTTTATCATCCATTTCCTATACTAACGTAGTTCCCATAAAATTCCTCCCTCCTACTTAATCCTAAAAATATAGTGTCTAACACCTCTTTCCATATAGTTCCTCAAATAGTTCTATCTGTATACTAGAATCAAAACTATTATTATAAGAGAACATAAAAAAATAATGATATTGATCTCAAATTACCATGTAATCCATTGAATAAGAATTAATCATATCTTCAATGGACTGAATCATCCAATTAGAATAACCATTGGTTGGATGATAAAAAGTTGTAATGAAATTTAATTCAGTAATGAATGATTTCGGAAGTTATTTCCAAAAATTGGATGTGAACCTTGGATCATGATCTGATATAATAGGGAGAGGAACTCCAAGTTTTCTAACTATATACATTATATATAGTCAAAAAAATATGATCTAAAGACCTTATATCTTGAATTGGAAGGAAATGTGTAGATTTGGATTATCGATAAATAATGAACCAAATCCCATTAATACCTATGGATTTATTTGGTAAACCCACCATAAAATCAATGGATATATTTTCCCATTTCCACTCTAGCATTGGAAATGGTTGAAGAATTCCCTTTGGTAACATTCATTCTTATTTAACCTAATAACATTTCAAAAACCTCATGGTAAATTCTGCAATATCTATTTTCAATCCATCATACTATTTATAATCCCAAAGGTCCCTATACATATTAGTGTATCATAGATGAATAGAAATAGATAAATATGATCTTTAATCAATAAATCTTTCTACAATTGTTAATCACAAGGAACACATAATCTTTTTAAAAATCATAAAACACTTTCTTCATCAAAATTAAAATATAGGTACATATCATTTTTAATGTATTCTAACTTTTCTTAAAATCATTAATTCTCATTTTAATCTTGATTAATTATTTATGACAAAGTTGGATGCTCTAAAAATTCAAACAAAAAAAAGGATGTCCTTGCATCCATAACATCAAGTCCAAAATCCATATAATCATTGATCAAATGGTCGTATATTAAATGTAACGGAGTTAATGTAGAATTATTTTTTCAATTCAATGCGTCAAACACTTTTTTATATTTTCAATGCCGGTAATGAATCATGAAATCATAATCCTTGATCAGTTACTTCCATATTACCTTTCTCATGTTTGTTTCTTTTTGAGTGAATTTATACTAAATAATTTTTTGATCAGTATATATTTCACACTTTAATCTTTAAAAATGATGCCTCTTAATTTTTAAAACAAAAACCATGGAAGATAAATAAATGTCAGGTGGTGTGTATTTTTACTCATGAGGTTTCAACTAATGTGAAGAATAAGAAATTACCTAGTCATTCTTCATCAATTCACAACCATGACCTTTAAAACAATAACTTTGGAGACAAAAAATTATCCACTTCTAGAAAGGAGGTTCAAAAATAGATAACTAACCAATATTATTTGATGTTCCTAATAAAATCATCATATTCTTTTGTCTAGATGAATTTAAATCCTTTTCAAGATAACTTAGTCTGTAAGCTAGACAACAGGTAAAGGTTTTGAAAAAACTATCTATAGCAACACACTAATCTAAGAAAACTACAAATATTTGTGATATTTCTGGTTCTTGGATTTTCTTCAAAAAATAAAATTATTTTAGAAGGGTCAATAATTATTTCATATTTAGAAAAAATATGATCAAAGGAGGAATTTTTTGGTAAATAAAACTCACACTTACTAAATTTATTATATAGTTTATTTTCTATTAAGGTTAGAAAAATAATACGTATTTGTCTTTCATGTTTCTCTTGAATTTTATAGAACACAAAAATGTCATAAATTGACACAGCTACAAACATTTCTATGAAATAATGAAAAAATATATTCATAGGGTCCATAATTACAATAGGTGTTTTGGACATCCCAAAGTGAATAACTACAAAATCATAGTTACCGTGTATATTATGAAATTAAATCTTTCGAATTTCATCGTCCTTCACCATCAGATGATGGTACAAGGACCTTAAGAAAACCTTCAAAAAATGTTGTTCAACCTTGAGATGATCAATCAAATCATCAATATGAGGAAATAATACTTGTACTTAATAGTAATGTTATTCAAGGATCTATAATCGATAAAAATTCTAATTAAACCATCTTTAATTTTTTTAAAAAAATAGGAGCACCCCATGGCGAAGTTTTAGGGTGAATGAAACCTTTATCTAACAATTCTGATAATTGTTTTTTGTATTATAAAATTTATACTTGATCAAATTGATAAGGGGTTCTATAAATATTCTTAAAATTACGCAGTAATTCAATAGTATACTCCACCTCTCAATTAAGAAATACACTAGAAAAATCATTAGTAAATACATCCACATATTAATTTACTACCGACACATCACAAATGTTAAGAAATTTTTTATTTTAAAAAATATAAGCTTGGTAACTCAAACTTCCATCTCTAATCAATTTCTAAGCTTCTTGTTATGTTATAAAATTCATGAAATTAGTGAATAAAATATTCTTGTATTTTTAATCTATATTAGCATGATAAACTAAAATCCAATCCATGCCCAAAAAGATATCAACTCTACAATGTTTAGTTCCACATGACTAGCTGGAAAGACCATCCCACTAATAACATTAGGAATATTTATATAAATATAAGTTTCTTTAATAGATCCCCCTATTGTTTTAACTAAAATTTATATCATTATTTTATGAGTTAATATTCCTAATTTAATTTAATATTTCTCAAAAATTAAACAATTCAAAGTTCCAGAGTCAAACAGTATATTGGAATAATTCAATACACAAGTAACATACCTATCACCACTTCATTTGATAACCCAACATCAATCATAGTTGTAGTAAAATATTTTTCCACGCCATTTTTATTATGATATTGATGATTTATAGCAAGATATACTAAATATAGGAACATGTTATCATAATGAACCAACTCATTGAAACAAAAACACTTCACCATTGGGTAGCTACCAGTTACATAATTCTTTGATTATATGGGATTTATTTAATTTAAATCTTAGTCCATATAGCCGAAATTTCAACATTAATAACAATTCCCTGATTTCATAATAAATTATGATGGGTTTTTTTACCATACCTTCCACAAGATGAGAAATCTCTTTTATTTCCTATAAATTTTATTTTTCTATGTTTCCTCATCAAATACCATCCAGACTGCTTCTTAATTTCATCATCATAAGGAACATAAGTGTCAAATAACTCCATTTATACTTTTTCATTATAATAAAAAACCATATCATAGATTTTAAATTATTATGTGGCCAAACCTCTTCATATAATTGGTTTCAATCCTAAGTAAAATATATTAATTTTACTATCAGTGTCCCAAAAAAATATGGTATTTACCTAGCTAGTCTATTAAAATTGGATTCTTACATGGCTAGATAATTCTTAAATTTAATCCTTAATTGTAGTATTTTTTTCAACCCAGATTCAAGTAAACATAAGAAAATATTTCACAAGGAAAAGATCCTGAAATCTTCCCCATTCCATGGCATAAAGATCATCTTTCTCTATATTATTCTTAACCAAAGACCACAATAGATCAACTTCAACTTTAAAAATATATATGTAAAGAGTTTTCTTTTGACATTACGAACATCCCTTAACATCAAATATATTATCCATACAATTGATCCCTCCTTTGGATGCCATTGGGTTAAACAATCCACTAAATTTTGGGGGATGTTTCTTAATGAAATGATACGTTATAGACATGTTCCTTAATGGTAGATCATGTTCCTCTATAGAATGGATACCACCACTATTTATATTTTGTTTAAAACGATCCATCACTGTAACAAACTATTCTATTATAATCCCACCCATCGTAGGATGTTGATTTAGAAGGTTATTTTCTTCTCGGTGCCTTCCCACAGCACATTCCCTATTTCCTCTTTGGAAACACATTACTAACTTACATAGTTTAGAAGAATAAACATGGTAATATTTATTTCTATATCATTTCAACATAACCATAATGTGAAAAATTCAATGGGTATGTTTTTACCATTATCCTAAAGCTATAAGTTATTTAAACTGACCTATGATACCAACTATAAGAAAATAGCCTTAAATATTACATACTCTTGAGTTTTGAAATTAAGAATTCATTATCTTAAATTTAAGGATATTTTTAGGATTATATTTTTAGAGAATTATGTCATTACGCATTTATAATAAGACCATATAATAAAAAGTGGATACTTCCAATCTGTATTAATTTTTTTACCATATAAAACTTTTAAAACATAACATGATTTAATTTCATTAAAAATATAAATTAATTTAGATTTGACCTTTTAATTTACCTTAACCATCCTAAAATACTGTTATTTTTTAAAAAATTGTGTGATGGGAATAAAAATATTAGTATGGGACATAAAATACTAATTAGTCTAATGAAAAACATGGAAAATCATGAATTTTTTCTTAAAAACACAACTATTAAACTAGAAACAAAATAATAACTACTTTAAAAAGTTCATTTATATTAACCTTTGAAAATTTTATTTCTAGGATAACTCATTAAAAAAATAGAAAATTCATGTAGGTTCCTCAGGACATCATCTTAGGGAACCCTTACCTACCCCTTTTAAAATGGAACAACCATATGAATATCATCCAATTTTATACTCAAGAGAAAATAATCATTACCCAATGAATTGGACCATTATATGGGTGAACCCATCATAAAATTTATAATGGGATCACCTAATTATATATGGGCACACCCATTGTAAAAACTATCAATGGACCATATCAAGAATAAAACATTTTTTAAATAGTACAATCCATTTTTCATTTCTCAAAATGTTCTGTATAAAACACTTAAAAAGATTCCTTTTGAAAATGCTTGAAACAAAGTAAAAAGGTTATATAAAATAAAATTTTTATAAATTTATATCCATATAAAAACATCCATGATATTATTTTGAAAACATGGACATGGATGAGAATGATTTGGAAGGAAAATATTAAAAGAGTACTTTTTTTGAAATAAGTCATTTACCAATTTATCAACATTTGAATCGTAAGACCAATGAAATGATAAAACTAAATAAAACATTAAATACAATGAAAACAAATAATTTAGTGATATAAATTATCAATGGGTCTGTATATACACCTTAGAAAAGAATATAGGTGCACAACATCAAAATATACCTCACCAAAAGAAAATTCTGATGAAGTCCCTTTCCTCAAGTTCGATTTTTCCTGTACATTCATTATATTCCTAAATAATAGACTTATTTTAATTTTTTTAATTTATTTAGAACCGTTTTATGTCTATTTTCAATTTATTTTACTTATTACCATGTTATATATTATTTCTTCAATAATTAGGTTTACATCAGATGTTTTGAATATATTCAGATTATGTGTTAAAAATGACTTTGGTAGGTTGACTATGGACGAAGAGGTCACTATTTAAAAATATATAAATAATAATCATGGAATAATTATAATATTATTACATAAACATAAAATTTATGTCTAATCATGAATGATTAATTTGATAAACGATTTATGTTACGATCATGTATATGGTAGGTTGTACGAAGGCATGAGTAACGTTTCTATTTTTCAACAATCACTATGGATAAGAGGTAAGTAATATTTTATCATTATATAATGATCATAGTATAATATAAACCATATTATTTCATTAAATATAGACATACATATATATATCATCCATGTGGTTTGGCGATGAAAGTAGTGTCACATTGCTTTGTGAAGGCAATGGTCGACACATACACGAATGCTGTTATCATTTTCAGTGAGTGAAAAAGTGGAAAATAAAAGGATATATAATATTTTAATAATTATAAATATGTAAATATTATCAAAATTAATTAATTTATATAATATATTTTCATTAAATTATTCTTTATTACCATCCCAATAAATCTTTATGGGAAAACAAATCCCATCTCTTCGTGAGGCAATATCGTACACACATGCGATGTTATAATATCCACTAGAGAATGGAAAGTAAAACATTTATATATGATATAATCAATAAATTGGTATAATTTTTTATGAATATCATACATATAACTTATATCCATAATTATACCCAATTGTGAGAGGTGTTACTAGAAAATGTGTCACATCGATTCTTGAGGCGTTAGTCCACCATACACAGTAACACCATTATATTTTCCCATTTTAGGGAAGAAGAGATAGATATAGGCCATTAACTTAACATAATAAAATATTAGTGTATTTAATATACTTTGGTTTTTATATAATCATAAATTAATAATATTTGAAGGAGGTGGTATAATAAATAAAACAAAAAATGCATTGTTCGTAATTTTACCTCTTCTCGGACCACCTATTTAGGATTATACCAATGGTATTCCAACAATGGATTAATTGAAAAACAAAGATGCATATGATGCGGGTGTTTAATTTAGTAATGGTTTTGGGTAGTTATTTTCTGAAACAAAAGGGCTTTAATATATGAATAATAGAGGTGAGTGGGTGGCCTTTTATAAACGAGGTGAGTGGCACATGTGTAATGTTTGAAAAGAAAAAGATTTACCCATGTTTTTCACATTGCAAAAGGTTCCAAAATGGATTAGTATCAAGAATTAGCGATTTTGAGTTCAAAATATGGTCATAAAATAGATTTAATTCAAGTTATTAGTTCAATTTAAGCATTATTATGATAGTTTAACCCCTGGAAAACCCATTTTTACCCTAACCGTGGTAAATATTTTTTACTATTTTCACAACTCATTTTTTCTCAAACAATTAGCTGTAATTATTATTAAATATAAATTATTTTGAATAAAAATATGGAATCCATTTTACCAAATTCAATTCTTATTAGTGGAAAAATTAAATTTTAAAACAAACTCAAAGACATGATAAAAAAATTGTTTTCAAGAAGTTAATTTCTCACAAAAAAGATGATTTTAGTAACTCAATGATTAATAATTATCATTTTATGGATATAAATTAATATTTATTTATATATAATAAATAAATTTCATTTAAAGTATTTATACATATGGATTTTTTTAATTATTTAAAATGGACAAACATTATTAATTTTTAAGGAGTTCTAATAAAAACTCATTTTAAACACAAAATAATCATATATTAAAATCCAATATAAATTTTATACATAATTAATTAAGTGGATTAAATAAAAAAAGAATAACTATGATATATGATATTATATTAAAAACATAATGGTATTTTAAATTAATTAATTTAATGAAAATAATTTTTTTTACAAAAAATATTATTTTCACTATTCCATGAGAAATCAATATTTTCTGAAAAATTTAAAAAGTATCACCCTATTTATGTTATTATATGAGGATTTAAAAAAATTATTTTATATACTTTAAATCATAAAATATATAAATTATGTATTTAAATAAAACCATATAAGAAAATAGTTGAGTTAAAAATATTTCCTTTTCGATTTAAAAATTACATAATATTTTTATAATGAGTATAAATATAATAATAAACATGAAAGTGGTTTATTATATCCTTACCTGGGAGTTTTAATAATCCACCTAAAAAATTTTTGTTAACTAAATTATTTTCACATGAATAAACAAGGATAAGTATCGAATCCCATACATAAAACAAAAGTTAAAAACCCATTTTAAAATTTGATAATGAAAATATAAAGTCACTATACTAGTAATATTTGGTTTTATGGGAGTTGGGGTAAGAATATATAATTTGATAAAAGTAAAACAAATTTAATAAATTATTAAAATTAAATAATTACAACATGAATAGTTATAATCATGCTATAATGAGGCTATACTGAGTGAACATCCAAAAATAACACCGTAATTTAACCCTATATATATCAAATCTCTTAGTTAAAACTACATTAACTACTCATATTTATTGAATTACACTATGAAACCACATTAACATGGTTCAATGATTACAAAATTGGAAAAACCATAAAATTGAAATCCCAAAAATCTACGCTACAATGGGTACAACCCCACCGCAATTACAGTAATGTGAGATTGACTAAGAGTTCATATGAAATAAACTTGAAATAAATTGAGACTATCACTAAGGTGATCTAAGAATAACACACATATTACATCATTATAAATAAATATTCAATACATTTCAGAAATACACATTCCTGGGGACTGTGAATGTTTATTTTCATTAGACACTAGATGCATAATCAACTTATTTCATGTAATATCTTTAATTTATCCCAAACATTTATTCTCTAATTGGACCCTTCTTAGACATATCCTTCTTAAAAAAAATATTTCATTCCCTAGGGAAACAAAACTTATGAAATGGTGATCTTGGATGATCAGTAAGGATAAATAAAGAAAATATCATTTAATGGTCAGAAGTGAGCGTATGATTAGCATAATTGTATGAAAAAATGATCATAACTTACAAATATCATAACTAATCAATCATAGATAATAATTTATTTAATAAATTCCTTTGGGGAATGAATTCGGAGACTAATTCATGTTTCCACCTTTAAAAAAATCATAGATCATAATTAATGAATCATGGATTCATTTATTATTATTTAAAAATAAATTTGTGATAAGTGTGAGGAATTGTCAATAATCAATAATAACCCATGATAATATATAAAAAGAATAAGACATTGTTTTTTTCAATACACAAAATTATAGAAAATAATTTCCTTAGTCAAGGATCACAATCAAGAATATCATAGTGGATTGGGTTTACTCCATATTCCATAATTTACTTAATCAATATTTACTCTCATCGCTATCATAATGGATGTAGTTTCTTAATGAATTAGGCTCACTCCCTATTCTATTCCATATTATCTCATGAGATATTCTTTTCCCCATATATTAGAGTGTAATATTATTTGGGGCTGACCCATCACATAATAAAAACCATACATATTTGTTCAAAATGATAAACAAACATGCAGCATTTCATCTTTTCTTAACCCATATAAATTAATTTTGTTTGATAAAAATTAAATCATTTTATCATATCATGACCTGTGGAAAAGAAATTGGTTTTTAAATATTTCAACATAACATAATTAACCCATGGGAAAGAAACAAGTTTCATAGAATCATCCTGAAATCATCATCATCACAATCCATCTAGAGAATCAATGTGATTGTTATCATATTATCATATCCCCATTAAATCCTAATAATCTATAAATTATGTTGACATAAATTAAAAAAAATCATTTTGAATAGTATTTTAACATTTATTTTAAAATAGACAAAACAACCTTTTCTTTTATTATATATAAAAACTAAAAATTCCTAGAATATTGAGATAAATATTTTCATATAAAACAACCATGGAAAAATTTAAAGGAAAAATCAAATAAAATAATATTAATTATGGTTAGAAAAGTTATTCTAGTGATAAATGTTAAAAAAACTTTCTTATCATAAATTTTTTAAAAAAATTCATAAATAATCTATTAAAAAATTCCTTTAAAAAAATTAATTGAAAGTAAAATATTGTTTAAAATGAATTTAAATAATAATTTCAATATATAAATGAATATTTTTGGAAAATATATGAAGAAAATAAACATTGAGGAAAAATTTTATCAACCAAAGAGAACAAAGGCCAGTTTTTCTGAAAAAACATATTAATGATCTTCTTAAGTGTAAAATATGGTAGAATAATACTAATAATTAAAAAAATGGAATAAAAAATTAGATTAAATTATATTTTTTCAGCATAAAAACAACATAATTTTTCAGAAAATAAATTCAACATACATAATCTTAAAAATAAATGAGATTGTAACATAAACTCTTGACTCAAGTTCTGTGTTGTTTTGTATGCATAAAAACAACCTATAAAATTGAATTATATTTATTATAAATATATCACATAAACATTTTCATAAAATATAAACTATATTTCATTCCATTATAATTTATAATTATCATTTTTATTAATAATTCTTCCTCAAAATAAAAATTCGGGTGAAAACTGGCATGTTTTCCATGACTGTTTCGATTTGATAGTAATGGTCCTTGCACCATGGTCATGGTTTAATTATATCTAGATTATTTTCCATGTAGTATGTATAATATTTATTTACTATATAATTTTCTTAACTATTCACATAAAGTAGTGAAGAAAAATGAATATAATCATTTCATGGAGACTGTAGTCTATATATATGCATGAGGGACGTTTCCACATTTCAATGGATGGAAAAAAGAAAATTAAATAAAAAATCACATTTATAAAATAATAATTATATCATAAATATCCTATTTATTCATTAAATACATCCTTACAAGTATCCAAGAAATGATGAAATGAAAAATGAATCACATCACTTCATGGAGGTGGTAGTCCGCATGTACACATGTGAGATGATATCATTTTCCAATTGATGTGAATAAGATATAAAATTGATATAACATTAACGTAAAAAAATATCAATGTAATTTAAATACTTATTCCATAATTTTAATATGATAATAGAATATTTTTCGTAGGTTTAAGAAGTAATAATTTTGAAAATGATATGTAAGAATATATACCTATTCATTGGGTGTCCTCTTTGAAAAGAATCTTAAGGATTCATTGAGGGGTAAATTGGGAAGAATATCACCTCATGGTCATGTATATGTTTTTTTGGGACAATATTTTGGTAGATATTTTTTTATTTAAATTTCTCACATGGTGTTGATAGTAGAGGAAAAGATATTCCCATTTACAAGTTAGGGGAGTGGAACTCTTGTAAATAAATACACAATTAGAATATAATAATGTCATATTCAAGTGAAATTGGTAAAAAAACCCAAATTTGTAGATAATATATTTTTTTGGGAAATTTCTTTAGCTTATTTTAATCCTTATCTATTTAGTTTAATCTCTCTCTAACCCTATTAATAGTTATAGTAGTAATGAATTTTTACCTCATTTTCATTCATAAGGACCAAAAATGAGACTAACCTTATTATAAAATTTAGAAATTATTATTAAAAATAAGGAATCCATTGTATGAGATTAATTTCCAATTAGTATAATAAATTCATTTTAAAATAAGTAGTATAATTCAATAAAATTTATTTTTAGAAAATATATGAATTTTTAAGTAGAAAACTAAATTTATTCTTCTTCCATTCCTGGTAAACACCATTAAAATAATGTTAAAATATATAAATGAATATTTTAACTTTCCATTAATCAAAATAAATCATCAATCATGATTAATTTAATTTTTTAAGATAAAAAAACATTTTGTGATTAAAAATAGTTTTTTTTCAGAAAATATCTCTTTATTACTTTATAATACTTTTATTTTTATTTGTAACCAATTCACAATCATTGAATTAAATGTGTAAAAAATAATAATTTTTCATCATTTAGTAAGTATTATTTATTCGTACTAACCTATTTGCTCGAATATAACTACCACAAACTCTATGTTTCTTGTATAGAAATCTGTCAAAGACATCAAAATAACTGAAATAGAAATGTATCATAAAATATAGAGGTATTACATTATTACACTTATTTTTTTATCTACTTTAAAATTAAATGAATTTGATGCATAAAACTAGGTATACTTATCCCTCATCATATACTTGGGTTCCCACATAGCTTTCTCAAATTTATGGTTTCACCACAAAACTCTGACCGAGTTTGTTGTATTGTTCCACATCACTTTCTATATTCAATCCAAATTCTCCATTTATTGTTCCTAAGAAGAGAGATCATGCTCTATTTGAAAAACCTTTGAGTTAATTTCATGTTAAGTATTGGGTATGCACTTCCCCATGGGGGATAAATTGAACATATCATGTAATGGGGAGAGATTTAGTGGAGAACCAAATGATATGAAACCATCCTGATACTGTCAAATATTTTTGAGGGACTGTTATATATAAGGTTCATATTTCCCTTATTTTGAAATCCCATAACATTTTTTAAATGATATATTTAATAGAATACCCTATCACCAACATCAAACTCTAGAACTTTCTGATAATTTTCAAAGTAAGAGTTTTATTGTATCAGAGATTAACTGATATACTATCAAATGAATCTGACCTTATATATTATTTATTTAACTAGATCTGGTCGTAATAGCATTCATTATTTAACTTCATCCTATCAAATTGCAATTATACTCTTCCTTTCATAAATGAATTCATAAGGAGTAATCTTAATCTTAAGTAAATGTTATTATTGTATGAAAACAAGACTACATAAAGGTATTGATCTATACCACCTTTGAAATCCATAAAAAATTATCCCAATATATCGTATATAGTTTGAATATTCCTCTTATACTGAATATAAATAAAAGGATAATATTTCATGGAAATGTTCAACTCCATATTTAAATATTATTTAATGCTTCTCTAGAACTTATTGGTAAACCTCAGAACCCAATTAGAGACAATATATTGTTGACCATCATGTAACCGTAAAACTTATTTAATGTATAACCTAGAGATCTAATAAAGAGTGTTAACATTATCTTATATAAATAAAATTTTCTGATTTTATAAGGCGAATGAAAACAACCCAAATAGCATTGTTCCCTATAGATGTCTAGGGGATCCTATGATTAAATCCACCATGATGCTTTCACATTTCCACTTAGGAATGGGTAAGGGTTGTAAAATACCATTAGTTTTCTATCATTAATACTTAACTATCAGGAATATCAGGTGTAGTTATATATACACTACAATATAAAATATCATGTGGTACCACCAAAAATACTACTACTTATCTATATACTTCTTCATACATCCTAGATGAATAGAGAATGATAAACTATGAGCTTCATCCAATTACTCCTTCATAAAATCTAGTAATGATAGAACACATACTCATTTATTAAACCTTATCATTACTCCACTATCATAGATTAATTCCTGAACATTCCATACCTTTATTTATAAATATTCATCTTCCTTTTACTCTTCTTTAATATTCACAGGAGTTTAGAGTCGAACATTAATCAAGGAAAGATTGGGTATTTACACATTCCTTGTAAAGACCAGGAAATTTCAAGGAAATTTTTTTCTTAATTTCTTTGGAATTTTGCGAGCCTGTGGCTTCTGAAGGCACCTGATTCTGAGGTTCGGTGTGCCCGTAATCATTTTCCAAAGTTTAGCTCAGGTACGTTCAGTGAACGAACGAGCGGGTTTTTCTAACTTTTAAACTGGTGCTCAGAATTGAAATCTGAGGGCACCGATGAAACCACAGTGCCGATAATTGCTTAGGAGCACCTTATCTGAAGGTGCGTTTTCTCGGGAGGAGTTGTTAAAAATGTGGTTTAGTGAGGAATAAAATAAAATTATATTACAATTTTATTTCTTTTTCTCTAAGTAGTTATATCATAAGTAAGGGAGTTGGGGGTGGGACCCACTTGTTGTTAACTAACCTTGGGAGGATAAAGGTGGTGTGGGGCCCACACGAGCTCAACCCATCACATTCCTAACTCCTCAAAACCCCCCACTTAAGTTGTATATCTCATGAACTCCTCCTTTAATGTTGTGACTTTCCCTATCCTCTCATTTAATCAAGACAACACATTAATTCAATTAATGAATTTGAGTTTTTAAATTTTGTCT
The DNA here is from genome assembly GCA_963277665.1 of Viscum album. NCBI lineage: Eukaryota > Viridiplantae > Streptophyta > Magnoliopsida > Santalales > Viscaceae > Viscum > Viscum album. The sequence goes on from OY728122.1 coordinate 1,189,757,622, forward strand.
CATGACATGGCTTAATAAAATAAGTGGAGCTTATTTTTATTTTTGGGGTTAGTGGGTTGTGTTAAGGATTGGAGAAGAAATCCCTAGTTTTTTAGAACTTCATCTCATTCGTTGAAGAACGCTACGTCTCCGAAGAAGGACATCGACTTGGCGGTCCAAGAATTATCCATCCACTTCCTCTTCTGCGACAAGGAAGGAGACACCGACCGTGGAGATCGACGACAAAAACAATGTTCTTCATCTTCTTCCGACGTCGATGGAATCGATACCGTTCATCCGCGACACCCGACTACCGTGATGTTCGACTTCCGAGACTCGACGACATGTGACATCAATTTCGAGGAAGGGGGTTTTCGTATTTAGTGTTTATGTGAATTAAACCCTCGTGCGTGGGTATTTAATTGCATGGTGTTTTTATAATTTATTTTGAATAAATTATACACTCGTCAATGATTAAAAACATGTGTTTAAATTTTTTCCAATTGATAATACCTAACGCGGAGGGCGCAGGCCGAAAAAACACGGCCCGACAACCATCCACAGCTTGTTGTTGGTGTGCGGATCGACGGACAACGACGAAGCGGGCCGCAAAGTCGTTTAGAACCCTTCACAGTAATCTACGGGTCCTGGGAGAGCCGCATGCGCATACGGTGGAAAAAACGGACCACCGGAGCGCGTCCGGTGGTCCGCGGAAGGCGGTGCCGGCACGCCATGCCGGCACCGGCCGACCGCCCAGAGGCGGCGGCACCCCAGTGCGCCGCCGGCAGGAGCCACGACGGCTGCGGGATGACCGGATCCCGCGGCCGCATGGGATCCAGGGGAGACATGGCGACGCACGCCGCATCCGCTAGCAAGGGGGGGCAGCGCAGCCCCCCCCCCCCCCCCCCCCCCCGCGTCCGCTCAGCGCACGACACCCGCCGAGCCGGACCGGTCGCACCGGGACGGACGGCACGTGCCGGGCCGGGCCGCTCCCTAATGGGCCGACCCAGGGGGTCTCGGCCGAGTTGGTCCGGGCCCCAAAACCCCCGAAAACCGGACAAGTTCGTTCTTTTTTCCATATCATGGGATACAGACCTTCGATCGACGCACAGTCAGTTGCAATGTGATCCTTGGATCGAGACAGTCGTTTCAGTATATTACACTCATGGTTTCGAAGAACATTGGGTATGGCCGGGTTGGTTCGAACACGAAACCAACCGGGCCCTCGGAGCGGAAACGCTTAAAACTTGAGCTCCGGACGTCCAATTGACGTTCCATCGACTTTGTTGGATTCCTCTTAGTGAGACAGACCTTTTGTCTTACTCCACTCGAGGTTTGGTCGCAGTTGGAGTGTGTTCGGGTTGGTTTTGACTTAAAAACCAACCGGGCCCCTGGAACGAAAAAGCCAATAACTCTCAGACCGGGCGTCCGATTGATGCGTCGTCTGTCACGTTGAGTTCCTCTTGTCGAGATGGAACTTTGAGATACATCAACATCAGACTATGTGTTAGTTGATGTATCGACCCCTTGGCTCGTGGGGCGGACCCTCCCGGAATCGAGCATACTGTGTGCGGGAACCCTAGAGCTGGCTGCGACTACGACGACGATGATGACTGCACTGAAATCCTCCATGGGTTCGACAGTGATGACGACTGCACTGAAATCCTCCGTGGGTTCGGCAGGGATGAAGACTGCACTGATATCCTCTGCGGGTTCGGCAGCGATGAAGATTGCACTGAAATCCTCCGTGGGTTCGGCAGAGATGATGACTGCAGTAAAATCCTCCGTGGGTTCGACAACGATGAAGACTGCACTGAAATGCTCCGTGCGTTCGGCAGGGATGAAGACCGTACTGAAATTTTCCATGGGTTCGACGGTGATGAAGACTGCACTGAAATCCTCCGTGGGTTCGGCAGAGACGACGACTGCACTGAAATCCTCCATGGGTTCGACAGCGATGAAAACTACACTGAAATCCTCCGCGGGTTCGATAGGTATGAAGATCATACTGAAATTTTATGTGGGTTCGACAGTGATGAAGACTGCACTGAAATCCTCTGTGGGTTCGGCAGCGATGAAGACCGTACTGAAATCCTCCATGGGTTCGACGGTGAAGACTACTGTTCTTGTATCCTACGTGGGTCTGGCAGTGTTTGACTACGTTCTTTCTATCCTACGTGGGTCTGGAAGAGTTGCTGGTCTGTATCATAGGTGGGTTGGACAACTTAGCTGGTTTAGTATCCTACGCGGGTCCTAACTTATATGAATCAATGGCTACATCTCATCATCTCTATTATCTTACGAAGAAGTATACCTATGTGAGCTGAGTCTTGACTTTCGATCATTATCTTGGATATGATTGTCATGTTTTCCTATGTGGACGTGAAGTGTTCTTCTGTGTGGATTGTGTTGTGCTCTCCTATGTGGACTTGTAGTGTTCTCCTGTGTGGACTGTGTTGTGCTCTCCTTCGTGGACTTGTAGTGTTCTCCTGTGTGGACAGACTTGTGCTCACCTATGTGGATTTGTTGTGTTCTCTTGTGTGGACTGAGTTGTGTTCTCCTGTGCGAACTGGGTTGTACTTGGGCTCTGGATCTAGAGCTGAACTGGATTTGATGATTTAGGTATATGTATGGGCATATACCTAAGTAGAGTTGGTTGTTACTTTGTGATTGTATCTTTTCTTTGTGGTTTATCCTTTGTGGATTCAGGGAGACCTTCGGGGTCTCGGGGTCCCTACTGAGTATCGTATACTCACCCATGCACGGGCTTCACCCGCACTACGTTGTGTTTGTTGTAGACGATAGACATCACTGATTGTGGTTGATGCTTGTAGAGTTGGAAGGTACCAGAAGGAGGATCACACGATGAGTCATTTCCTGGAGGTGGATATCACGTCGAGTCGGTGCCCAGAGGTGGATTCACGATGAGTCGGTACCCGGAGGAGATAGACGGACATGGAGTGCTGAGGAGGAGATCTGTACCTACCCTTTAGGTAGGAAACTGGAGGATGATCCAGGAGCGGCTTGTCACCTTCAGCTGTTGTTCTTGTGTTGTACTTTACTTTCAGTTGTAGTTATACTTTTCAGTTGGGTTTGTATTCTGGCCCATTTACCTTTCAGCACCTTCTTTTGTAATTAGTGTTGCTTCCGCTTATACTCTGTGGTGTTTGTTACTTTTATAAGGCAATGCCTTCCCATTTAATCAGGATTTACACATTTGGTGCTAGTCTCCAGCCCCTGGCCTATGGAAGGCGGGCTTGGGGTAGTCCCGGCCCGGGCCCCGAGGACGGTCATGACAAATTGGTATCAGAGGAGTTCAGTTCTACCGTAGAACTAAGGAATCTGATCTTTCTTCTATGTGAAGAAATAATGTTAAGGGTATTGAGTGTGGTTATCAGTCCATGGATTCCAGTGTTGGTGTGGCGGCCGACGTATCCGTATACTAGGACCCTGACTTCTGATTTCCGACTCAGTGCATGAAAACATTGATTGCATGTGTGTTTCAAAAGTTTTCTTTGTGATTAATTTGTGTCATCTCACCAGGTATAAATCATTGACCATGGCGCACCTGTCTCTTTTCAGGATGGCCCCACGACGGTAGCCATCTAGGGTTCCGAGTGTTATACAAGACGACAACCCACTGAGAGACGAGGTTCCGGCGTGGGGCCCTCTTACTATGTTGAAACCTTCGGGTGGGGTACCAGCAGCACCACCACCCATTAGGTAGCATAGGCCTCCAAGATTTTGAGGCGAGACAGTTCCCAAATTGCAAAGGACTTGATGGGGGAGATTGCTAGAGTTATACACCTAGTTTAGATCTAGTAGAGAAGATAGTGATCTTAACTACTGGTGTTTCCCAGTGAGTGACCATGAGGTTGGTCCGCATAGTAATGAGGCTTCGGTATGTGGACTGATGCCTGGGATAGTACCTTCGGGTAGTGTGCCAGCTATATCACTACCTGTCGATCAGCAGACTCTACCGGCAGTATCGGTAGAGGACACTTGTAGGCTTAGTGCCTTACATGTTTCAGCACCAGATGTCCCTGAAGTTTTGAGTCACGCCCGACTCACAGGTGATTGAGGACTAGCTTGAGGAGGTGGATGAGAGTTTCCTAGAGCTTATACAGCATCAGCAGAACGACATGTCGGTAGCTGAGAATTCATCTGGGCATACCAAACCATTCTTGGTACTCGATGACTACGATGAAATCAGTGCTTCAGGGCTCGGACTTCAGAGTGAGGTTTGTCTAAAGGACATTCGAGCCATCAATTTTTTCTCTATGCATTCCTACTTATGCTAGGGTGCTATAAAGAACCTTTGTGGTTGAGAATTCTTTTTCTGAATGGTTGCATCTAGTGATGGTTAGCAGTGGAAAAGCAGGAAACTGGCGCCAGTCTCAGAGACTTGGGCTTGTAAAATGTTTCAAGTAGAGGAAGTGAAAAGGACAGATGAATCTGCAGGGCAGCAGACTTGGAAGTGGATCTTGGAGAGATGCATGGGGTGGTGAACATTTTGACATGTTGCGACCACCCGCCTTTGAAATCCCTGCTAGGATCAGGGAGCTGGAGGGCATGGGAAAGAGTAGCTGCATACGGTCTGGGAGTGCGACCGAAAGGGCTCTAAGGATGATTCGAAGTTCGAACTGTGTCTTCCACAAGCTACCGTAACAACAAGACATTAACACGAATCATCCCTTCCTTCCATGAATCTTTTCCTAGACCTAGAGATTCTGGTTAAGACATTGACTTGACCCTCACATATGGAGATACCTATGGGAGGATACTCGATAATCACACTTACGCCGACAGTGTGATCTGACCCTTGAGGTGAGAGTTTCGGTTGGAACCTCTTGGTGGTAGCATCGAGCCCTTACGACGTTAGTTTGAGAATGGACTGGGCAATCAGAGTTCATACACAAATTGACGGTATTAGGCAGATGTCAGGATGGGTTTTCCTTGGTCGGTGAAAAGGAAACCTCAGGCAACATAAGAAAAACTCATGCACAGGATGGTGCAGTCGATCACTCTTGAGTCTGACGACCTTAACCTCGTGGCTGTAGGAGTTTTTAGTTTTAGTTCTAATCAGGAAATTGAGGCCTCCAGAATTTGAGGATGGCGACCACGTTCTTATACGAGTCTTATGTGGCTGTAGGAGTTTTGAGTTTCAGTTCTAATCAGGAAATGGAGGCCTCTAGAATTCGAGGATGGAGACCACGTTCTTATACGAGTCTCACCTCGACGAGGTTTACAGAGATGTAACCGAGGAAGCGAGATATCTCCGGGGTTCAATGGACCTTTCTAGGTCCTCAGTAGGGTTGGCGAGGTGGTTTACTGCTAGACCTTTCCACCTCAGTTGCACCAGGTGCACGATGTCATCCATGTATCTTATCTAAGGAGATACGTGCATGACCCTTCACACATCATCGACCGTAGGGAGTTGGACGTTGATGATGGGGCGATATTCAAAGAGGATCTAGTGGAGAACAAGGATCAATAGGAGAAGGTCCTATGTGGATGGTCGATTCCTCAGGTGTGCTTTCACTGGCAGTATGAGAACCTCCAGGAGAGCACATGGGATCGGGAGGCTCAGTTGCGTGCTCAGTATCACTTTTGTTTCCCTAGTTTGTGTTATAGCTTTACAGTGACATAAAGACCTGAGGTGGGAGTAATGTAAAAACCTGGAAATTTCAAGGAATTTTTTTCATCATTTTTTTGAATTTTGCGAGTCTGTGGCTTCTGACGGCACCTGATTCCTAGGCCCGGTGTGCCTGGAATCATTTTCCAAAGTTTAGCTTGGGTACGTTCAGTGAATGAAGGAGCGGGTTTTTCTAACATTTAAACTGGTGTTCGGAATTGAAATCTGAGGGCACCGATGAAACCACAACGCAGGTAATTGCTTAGGAGCACATTTTCTGAAGGTGCGTTTTCTTGGGAGGAGTTGTTAAAAATTTGGTTTTAGTGAGGAATAAAATAAAATTATGTTACAATTTTATTTCTTTTTCACTATGTAGTTATATCCTAAGTAAGGGAGTTGGGGGTGGGAACCACTTGTTGTTAACTAACCTTGGGAGGATAAAGGTGGGGTGGGGCCCACATGATCCCAACCCCTCACATTCCTATCTCCTCCAACCCCCCACTTCAATTTTATATCTCATGAACTCCTCCTTTAAAGTTGTGACTTTCCCTCTCCTCTCATTTAATCAAGCCAACAAATTAATTCAGTTAATGAATTTGAGTTTTTAAATTTTGAACTCATGACATGGCTTAATAAAATAAGTGGAGATTATTTTTATTTTTGGGGTTAGTGGGTTGTGTTATGGATTGGAGAAGAAAGCCCTAGTTTTGTAGAACTTCATCTCCTTCATTGAAGAATGCTATGTCTCCGAAGAAGGACATCGACTTGGCGGTCCCAGAATTCTCCATCCACTTCCTATTCCGCGACAAGGAAGGAGACGCTGACTGTGGAGACCGACGCCAATAACAATGTCCTTATTCTTCTTCTGATGTCGACAGAATCGATACCGTTCTTCCACGACACCTGACTACCGCGATGTTCGACTTCCACGACTCGACGACGTGCGATGTCAATTTTGAGGTAGGGAGTTTTCGTATTCAGTGTTTATGTGAATTAAACCCTCGTGCATGGGTATTTAATTGCAGGGTTTTTGAATAATTTATTTTGAATAAATTATACCCTCGTCAATGATTAAAAACATGTGTTTAAATTTTTTCCAATTGATAATACCTAACGCGGAGGGCGCGAGCCAAACAAACACGCCCCGATAACCCTCTGCAGCTTGTTGTTGGTGTGCAGATCGATGGGTGACAACGAAGCGGGCCACAAAGGCGTTTTGAACCCTTCGAAGTAATCTAAAAGTCCCTAGAGAGCCGCAGGCGTAGACGATGGGCAAAACAGACCACCGGAGCGCGTCCAGTGGTCCTCGGAAGGCGCTTCCGGCGCGCCCCGGAGGCGCGGCAGCGCCGGCGGCCAGCACCGGCCGTCTTCCCGGAGGGGGCGGCGCCTCGGTGCGCCACTGGCAGGAGTCACCACCGCTGAAGCCGCGGCGGCGGCGGGATGACCGGATCCCGTAGCCGCGCAGGATTCGGGGGAGAAGTGGCGACCAGCACTATAAGGCCCCAGCCTTAAACCTTACTTAATCTTGAGTTATTACAAGATTACACGTTGAGGATCTTTTCGGGTTTAGAGTTTTAGAGAATTAGATCATAAGACTCGCATTACATTCCACATATAAACAAAGTGGTTACATAAAGATAGTATTCTTCATTCCCATCAATGGAAACACATTTAAAATAAAACATGGATTATTTCTTGACACATCCTTGACTCTATCATCTTATCATGTACCTTTCCCTTGACCTGTGAAAAACATTTCAAAAACTTGGGATGAGCATAAAAACTCAGTATGGGTTATAAAAAAAACATGGAAAGGAAACATGAATTCATATATACATAAGAATGAAATCATACTTTACCCATAAAACATAGGCACTTTAACATACCTCATAAAATCATGAATAAATCATAGAAATCATAAGACATAAAGGTAACTTGAGGCATTCATAACATTCTTACGTAGGGAGTAACCCTCTTGGTTACGTTTGGAATACCCATCACAGTATATTCCCTAAAATATCTTCGGAGAAACCTTAACGTTTCACTCCTTCGCGTTACCCAATGCATTGGAGAGCTATAACGGGCTCACCCGCCCTTAGTTTATCACGGAACCACCCGTCTTCATAATAATGCCCAAGTACCATAACATAATCATATCACATAAAACATGCATAAAGGAAACATAGAATTTCCACATTTCAATCACGAGATATCAATACAACACATTGATATAAAAACATTATGAAAACCATTTTCAATACCAAAATAAAAGAAAAGTAAAACATGGTATTTAATTTTCTTTTAAAAAGAAGGTATGGCTTGTAGAGGAAGCCGAAACTCAAATAACGGTTACGACGGCGGAGAAGTCGTTGTCGCCGCATACGTACGACAAAAACATTCCCTTTTGTCGTTTAGTAAACGCTTCGTATAAAAAAGATTCCTTTTGAATAAATTTAAAAGTCAAAGGGGTTTATACACCGTATAAAAGAAAGTTGTGTATAAAATAAAATATGCCTCAACGAAAGGAGATTGAGACGAAGTCCCATACAAAGATAATTTTTAAAATAAAATAGATACATTATGTGTATTCACTATAAGTACACATAAATAAAGTACAAATACAAGATACGACATAATAATATAATGACATAATTTGAAAGTAGGAGATTAACCCAAAGAATGGAAATTGGGTTAAGAAGTTCCCATACCTCGTATCTGACTTGACCCGACCGTTCTTTAAACTCCTGAATAATAAACTTTAGTTAATCTCTACTTGATTATGAATCTTTTCAAAGTTCATTATTCCTTTTATACCATGTTATGAACATCATGTAATCATTTAAGTTAATAATGTTCATTTTGTCGGTATTTGGTTCTTAAGTCAAAAATAGACTTCTTACACTTACATGTTGTTAATTTGGTCAATGTTTCATTATATCCAGAATGGTATTCATGATGTAGATATCATATATGTCATATATATCCAGTACATACATGTATTTAAAATATTACATAATCATTTAGAGGTAAGAAATGAAATGCACCGTTCATGGAGACGGTAAGCCGTACGTACGCATGAACGCTACTTTCATTTCTTTGTCATATTAATGGAATTAAAACTAAATGAGACTTATGTATATTTTAATTCCAGAATTATATTCATCATTTAGATATATCATTAATTATATATATCCATTATATACATGTACTTTTAATAGTACATTACATTTGGGGATAAGAAATGAAATGCACCGTTCATGGAGACGGTAGTCCGTACGTACGCATGAACGCTACTTTCATTTCTATCTCATACTTTAATGGAGATAAATGATAATGATATATATAGGTATATTATAATTCTAGTATAACATCATATATAATAACTTTAAATCCATCCTTTACACGTCCCACATATGGCATTAACGAATCACATCACTTTGAGGGGGCGGTAGTCCGCACTTCCTTAAATGAAGATATCGCGTATACCCATAATGGAAGCCATAAAGGTAAGACACAAATGAAAAATACAGAAGCATAAGTAAAACATAAACATATTACATATCATATATAAAAATAGTGACATCATAATGGCCACCTTTGAAGGTGTTAAATGAGTATTGAACAATCATCGTTTCGGGAGGCAGAATTTCGCCATCCACGGAAACCGTATGTTCTTTAACCATTTGATGTAGTTGTGTGAGAGTGTAGATAAAATAAATCTTATAACAACATCCTAGTATATTGACGATACTGTTGTTGTTACAAAAGAAGTATATAAAAAGAGTTTAGGGGGTTGGAGAAGCAAAATAAAACAAATGAACATGAGAGAATGAATTACCTTAAAAAGTGTAACTCCTTTTGAGTTGAGCCTAAAGGCTTCCTTTGAAAGGATTATGCCCAAAGGGAATCCTCTAGGTTGAGGAGAGGGATGTGGAGAGAGAAAATGGGCAGGGGTTGGCCGAGCCAAAGGCTTGAAGAGTGTGTGAAATGAGGTAGAGGTGGGGGCCTATTATAAGAGGAGAGGAGGGGCACTTTTGGAAATTTAAGAAACATTACATTATTTGAAAATGTGTTTCGGTTTTAAAAGGTCCCACATTGATAGAATTCGTGGATAAGGTTATAAGGCATCGAAATCCACTCATCCAATTGGTTTTGGCCATGTGTAGTTCATAGATTTTATATTATCTTTCCATTTTATTTAAATCGTCAAATAATGATGTCATCGCTGCATCATTATTATGTCATAAATAATTAAATTTATTTAATGTCTAAAAATTATAAAAAAATTACTATGATGTAGGAAATCTTTTTATCTTTCCAATGACTATTTATAATCGAAATTTGGACTTGTATAACCCTACTTAACAATTGTTTTCGCAAAACATATTATGTTTGTGTCATTTTCACTTTAACATTTAATAAAAAGTAATTTATGTCATTTCCCAACAAAAGTGGATCCATGGGGTCCCCAAGTTGACCCATGACCCATGGCTTGTCTTGGTCGGCCATGACACAACCAATAAGGTTGGGACATGTGTCTAGGTCATTTTATATTATTAAAGCATTATTTATTCCTTAAACTACACTAATTACCACTAATCGCGATTAAAAACTTAATAAGTTACTATTCACCAAAAAATTATTTTAATCTCATTGAACCACATTTTACTTCTTAATGACAACCATGTATGTCGGATTTTCAAAATTCAATACACATTAGTGGTAAAATTTCATTTAACTGAAAAATCAGTTTGCTTGATTACCACTTAGTGGTTTCACTATTCATCTAAAATTGAAGTTTTTCAGAAAAATCCCAAAAAATCACCCTAAGCTATATTTGATATTCCGAATTCAAAAATGAAGTCTATTTTACAAAATTCAAATCATATAAGTCACATTAATTAATTCAATAATTAATTCCCGCTGCCAGGGCAAATAGCGTGTTTTTACAAAAAATTAAGTATCAAAAGATTGACACCAGTTTAAGTCTAATTTCAAAGTGAAATTGATTCCAATGACCACCATTGGATAAAATGGTAAAAATATATTCTAATTTCACTTTAAAACCAATTCAAAAGATAATATAATCATATAAATTAATTAGATCAAAAAGAGGTTTTGAATTAAAATGCAACATTTTACACTATTCATAAAAAAAATGAACTTTATCAGAAAGGTACCAAAAATTACACAAAGTAAAATTTGATGTCCCGATTCTTAATAAAAGTTTTATTTGGTCCAAAAGAATGTATAAGAGTGATCAAAACTATATTTAATGACGGTTCACCATTAAAAGGTGATAAGTGAACCTTTAGTGAAAATTAGAGTATAAAAGCCTAAAATTGAACTCTTTCCGTATTTTAAGCCTTTATCTTTTATTGGGTAAATGTAAAAACATCTAAAAACATATCTATTCATATTTTAGTTATTTCTATTCATTCCCGCCGGTACAACGGCTACTTGTTAACTAACATAATATTATTATATTACTAGTGTGCTACGTAAGTTTCAAAGAAACTCATCGTTGCGTATCAGGTACGCTATCGAACATAGAAACCCCTTTTAATTAAACTTCATATTTAATTCTCTAATATTAATAAATATGAAAATTATTTATTCTTTAATTACCTGGGATGTTACATCCTTCCCCCCTTTTGGGAATTGCGTCCTCGCAATTTTATTCACTTATCAAAATAAGTGGGGGTATTTATCCCTCATAGCATTTTCAGATTCCCACGTTGCCTCTTCAATCACATGGTTTTTCCAAAAAAACTTTACCTGATGAATCACCTTATTCCGTAACACTTGATCCCTATGGTCAAGAATCTGGACCGGTTGTTCCTCATAAGATAGGTTCTCTTCCCGCTGAACTACCTCTGGACTCAAAACATGAGATGGATCTGGCATATACTTTATCAACATCGAAACGTGAAAAACATTGTGTACCTGAGATAAACTCGGAGGTAAAGCCACTCGGTATGCAACTGATCCAACTCTCTCCAGAATTTCGTATGGTCCAACAAACCTTGGACTCAACTTTCCTTTCTTACCAAATCTCATCACACTTTTCCAAGGAGAAACCTTGAGAAAAACATGATCACCTACCTCGAAAGATAGATCCTTCCTCCGGTTATCCGAATAACTCTTCTGCCTGCTTTGAGCTGTTCTCATGTGTTTCTAAATCAACTGAACTTTTTCTGCCATCTCTTCTACCAATTCTGGTCCCATCAACTTCCTTTCACCCACTTCATCCCAGAAAGCTGGAGTTCGACACCGCTTCCCATATAATGCCTGAAATGGTGCCATCTGTATACTGGAATGAAAACTGTTATTATATGAAAACTCAACCAAAGAAAGATGCTGGTCCCAACTTCCCTGATAATCCATAGAACAAGCTCGTAGCATATCCTCCAATGTCTGAATTGTTCGTTCTGACTGCCCATCTGATTGAGGATGAAAAGCTGTACTAAAATTTAACTCAGTACCCAACGACTTCTGAAGGCCTTTCCAAAAGTTAGAAGTAAACCTGGGATCACGATCCGATACAATGGAGAGAGGAACTCCATGTAACCTGACTATCTCTTTAAGATACAAATGGGAAAGTTGATCAAGAGAGAAAGTATCTCGTATAGCAAGGAAATGAGCAGATTTGGTCAAGCGATCAACAATAACCCAGATTGCATTATTACCTCGAGATGTCTTCGGTAATCCAACAACAAAGTCCATGGATATATTCTCCCATTTCCACTCTGGCACTGGTAAAGGCTGAAGCATCCCTTTCGGTAACTGCCGCTCAGCTTTAACCTGCTGACAAGTCAAACACTTCACAGTAAAATCAGAAATATCTCTTTTCATTCCATCCCACCAGTAATACTCCCGCAGATCTCTATACATCTTAGTACTGCCCGGATGAACTGAAAACGGAGAACTATGAGCTTCACATAACAACTCTCTCTTCAACTGTGAATCACAAGGCACACATAACCTCTTCACAAACCTCAAAACACAAACACAAACTTATCCAAGAACTCATGGAAAATTTTATTCATAAGGTCCATGAATACAGCAGGTGCATTGGTTAACCCAAAAGGCATAACTACAAATTCATAATGGCCATATCTAGTACGGAACGCAGTCGTCTGCTTCTTTTACTTTCAACTGATGGTACCCTGACCTCTAGTCAATCTTCGAAAAATACTGAGCTCCCTGGAGCTGATACCACTTCATTCGATGGCCCAACATCTGCTGAAGTTGTTGCAAATGATTTTACCACCCCTTTCTGCTTGTAGTCTAGCTGCTTCCCATCACTCAAGCTCCTTGTCGGACACTCGTTTGCATAGTGACCCATCTCATTGCACTTATAACATTTCACTAACTGTAAATCAAATTTATTCTTACCTTCACGTTGATCCTTTTTCAGTGCAATCACGAGCCTTATGTCCCATCTTACCACATCGGTAGCACTTCCCAGAATTCAGAAGACATTCCCCAGCATGCCTTTTTCCACATTTATCACAAACTGGAAACTTAGTTCTCTTACCATCAGACTTTTTTGAAGAATTCTTACCTTTCTCCTGCCACCTCGGTCTCTTCTTCTGCTGGTTGTTATAGGACACTTGGTCATCGGCAAACTCCATTTCCACCTTCTCAGCACATCGAACAAGCTTTTCATAACTTTTAAACTCACGAGAAGCTAATGCCCTTCGATACTTTGGCTTTAATCCTGAGTAAAAACGATTGATTTTACTATCATGGTCTCGGATAAAATTTGGAGCATACCTTGCCAATCGAGTGAACCTTTCTTCATAGGAAGCCACTGAGTCTTCCTCTTGCCTCAATTCCAAGAATTGATTTTCCATCTTAAGTCGAACAACCTTAGGAAAATACTTGTCAAGAAACATACCTTTGAATTCATCCCAGTCAAGAGCATCAATCTCATCGGCGTCCCTGATATTTTTAACCATAGACCACCACTGATCTGCTTCACCCTCCAAACGGTAAATAGAAAGACTAACCTTTTGATTGTCTGAACACCCCATGACATCAAAAATCTTCTCCAGTGCTTTAATCCACCCTTCAGCTAGCACAGGGTCAGATGATCCTCTGAATGATGGGGGATGTTGCCTCATGAAATGTTCCACCACTGACATGTTCCTCTGCGGTTGATCTGGCTGATCTCGTGCATGGATACCACCGCCATTTATAGCCTGAGTCAACTGTGCCATCACTGCAACAAACTGTTCAGTTCCGATTCCGACCATCTCAGGTTGCTGATTTGGAAGGCTGTCTTCCTCCTGATGTCGTCCCAACATATCTGCTTTGTTTCCTCTGCGGAAAACCATTCTTAACACCGAAATATCTTAGGCGAAGCAACATGGTAATCCGTAAATGCTATATCATTTCAATCATATTATAATTTAACACTTTTCTAACTCCTAAAGTTGTCTAAACCGACCTTTGATACCAACTATAAGGCCCCAGCCTTAAACCTTACTTAATCTTGAGTTATTACAAGATTACACGTTGAGGATCTTTTCGGGTTTAGAGTTTTAGAGAATTAGATCATAAGACTTGCATTACATTCCACATATAAACAAAGTGGTTACATAAAGATAGTATTCTTCATTCCCATCAATGGAAACACATTTAAAATAAAACATGGATTATTTCTTGACACATCCTTGACTCTATCATCTTATCATGTACCTTTCCCTTGACCTGTGAAAAACATTTCAAAAACTTGGGATGAGCATAAAAACTCAGTATGGGTTATAAAAAAAAACATGGAAAGGAAACATGAATTCATATATACATAAGAATGAAATCATACTTTACCCATAAAACATAGGCACTTTAACATACCTCATAAAATCATGAATAAATCATAGAAATCATAAGACATAAAGGTAACTTGAGGCATTCATAACATTCTTACGTAGGGAGTAACCCTCTTGGTTACGTTTGGAATACCCATCACAGTATATTCCCTAAAATCTCTTCGGAGAAACCTTAACGTTTCACTCCTTCGCGTTACCCAATGCATTGGAGAGCTATAACGGGCTCACCCGCCCTTAGTTTATCACGGAACCACCCGTCTTCATAATAATGCCCAAGTACCATAACATAATCATATCACATAAAACATGCATAAAGGAAACATAGAATTTCCACATTTCAATCACGAGATATCAATACAACACATTGATATAAAAACATTATGAAAACCATTTTCAATACCAAAATAAAAGAAAAGTAAAACATGGTATTTAATTTTCTTTTAAAAAGAAGGTATGGCTTGTAGAGGAAGCCGAAACTCAAATAACGGTTACGACGGCGGAGAAGTCGTTGTCGCTGCATACGTACGACAAAAACATTCCCTTTTGTCGTTTAGTAAACGCTTCGTATAAAAAATATTCCTTTTGAATAAATTTAAAAGTCAAAGGGGTTTATACACCGTATAAAAGAAAGTTGTGTATAAAATAAAATATGCCTCAACGAAAGGAGATTGATACGAAGTCCCATACAAAGATAATTTTTAAAATAAAATAGATACATTATGTGTATTCACTATAAGTACACATAAATAAAGTACAAATACAAGATAAGACATAATAATATAATGACATAATTTGAAAGTAGGAGATTAACCCAAAGAATGGAAATTGGGTTAAGAAGTTCCCATACCTCGTATCTGACTTGACCCGACCGTTCTTTAAACTCCTGAATAATAAACTTTAGTTAATCTCTACTTGATTATGAATCTTTTCCAAGTTCATTATTCCTTTTATACCATGTTATGAACATCATGTAATCATTTAAGTTAATAATGTTCATTTTGTCGGTATTTGGTTCTTAAGTCAAAAATAGACTTCTTACACTTACATGTTGTTAATTTGGTCAATGTTTCATTATATCCAGAATGGTATTCATGATGTAGATATCATATATGTCATATATATCCAGTACATACATGTATTTAAAATATTACATAATCATTTAGAGGTAAGAAATGAAATGCACCGTTC
Source organism: Viscum album (assembly GCA_963277665.1). NCBI lineage: Eukaryota > Viridiplantae > Streptophyta > Magnoliopsida > Santalales > Viscaceae > Viscum > Viscum album. The sequence continues at coordinate 1,189,773,261 of OY728122.1, forward strand.
ATGGAGACGGTAAGCCGTACGTACGCATGAACGCTACTTTCATTTCTTTGTCATATTAATGGAATTAAAACTAAATGAGACTTATGTATATTTTAATTCCAGAATTATATTCATCATTTAGATATATCATTAATTATATATATCCATTATATACATGTACTTTTAATAGTACATTACATTTGGGGATAAGAAATGAAATGCACCGTTCATGGAGACGGTAGTCCGTACGTACGCATGAACGCTACTTTCATTTCTATCTCATACTTTAATGGAGATAAATGATAATGATATATATAGGTATATTATAATTCCAGTATAACATCATATATAATAACTTTAAATCCATCCTTTACACGTCCCACATATGGCATTAACGAATCACATCACTTTGAGGGGGCGGTAGTCCGCACTTCCTTAAATGAAGATATCGCGTATACCCATAATGGAAGCCATAAAGGTAAGACACAAATGAAAAATACAGAAGCATAAGTAAAACATAAACATATTACATATCATATATAAAAATAGTGACATCATAATGGCCACCTTTGAAGGTGTTAAATGAGTATTGAACAATCATCGTTTCGGGAGGCAGAATTTCGCCATCCACGGAAACCGTATGTTCTTTAACCATTTGATGTAGTTGTGTGAGAGTGTAGATAAAATAAATCTTATAAAAACATACTAGTATATTGATGATACTGGTTTTGTTACAAAAGAAGTATATAAAAAGAGTTTAAGGGGTTGGAGAAGCAAAATAAAACAAATGAACATGAGAGAATGAATTACCTTAAAAAGTGTAACTCCTTTTGAGTTGAGCTTAAAGGCTTCCTTTGAAAGGATTATGCCCAAAGGGAATCATCTAGGTTGAGGAGAGGGATGTGGAGAGAGCAAATGGGTAGGGGTTGGCCGAGCCAAAGGCTTGAAGAGTGTGTGAAATGAGGTAGAGGTGGGGGCCTTTTATAAGAGGAGAGGAGGGGCACTTTTGGAAAGTTAAGAAACATTACATTATTTGAAAATTTGTTTCGGTTTTAAAAGGTCCCACATTGATAGAATTCGTGGATAAGGTTATAAGGCATCTAAATCCACTCATCCAATTGGTTTTGGCCATGTGTAGTTCATAGATTTTATATTATCTTTCCATTTTATTTAAATCGTCAAATAATGATGTCATCGCTGCATCATTATTATGTCATAAATAATTAAATTTATTTAATGTCTAAAAATTATAAAAAAATTACTATGATGTAGGAAATCGTTTTAGCTTTCCAATGACTATTTATAATCGAAATTTGGACTTTTATAACCCCACTTAAAAATTGTTTTCGCAAAACATATTATGTTTGTGTCATTTTCACTTTAACATTTAATAAAAAGTAATTTATGTCATTTCCCAACAAAAGTGGATCCATGGGGTCCCCAAGTTGACCCATGGCTTGTCTTGGTCGGCCATGACACAACCAATAAGGTTGGGACATGTGTCTAGGTCATTTTATATTATTAAAGCATTATTTATTCCTTAAACTACACTAATTACCACTAATCGCGATTAAAAACTTAATAAGTTACTATTCACCAAAAAATTATTTTAATCTCATTGAACCACATTTTACTTCTTAATGACAACCATGTATGTCGGATTTTCAAAATTCAATACACATTAGTGGTAAAATTTCATTTAACTGAAAAATCAGTTTGCTTGATTACCACTTAGTGGTTTCACTATTCATCAAAAATTGAAGTTTTTCAGAAAAATCCCAAAAAATCACCCTAATCTATATTTGATATTCCGAATTCAAAAATGAAGTCTATTTTACAAAATTCAAATCATATAAGTCACATTAATTAATTCAATAATTAATTCCCGCTGCCAGGGCAAATAGCGTGTTTTTACAAAAAATTAAGTATCAAAAGATTGACACCAGTTTAAGTCTAATTTCAAAGTGAAATTGATTCCAATGACCACCATTGGATAAAATGGTAAAAATATATTCTAATTTCACTTTAAAACCAATTCAAAAGATAATCTAATCATATAAATAAATTAGATCAAAAAGAGGTTTTGAATTAAAATGCAACATTTTACACTATTCATAAAAAAATGAACTTTATCAGAAAGGTACCAAAAATTACACAAAGTAAAATTTGATGTCCCGATTCTTAATAAAAGTTTTATTTGGTCCAAAAGAATGTATAAGAGTGATCAAAACTATATTTAATGACGGTTCACCATTAAAAGGTGATAAGTGAACCTTTAGTGAAAATTAGAGTATAAAAGCCTAAAATTGAACTCTTTCCGTATTTTAAGCCTTTATCTTTTATTGGGTAAATGTAAAAACATCTAAAAACATATCTATTCATATTTTAGTTATTTCTATTCATTCCCGCCGGTACAACGACTACTTATTAACTAACATAATATTATTATATTACTAGTGTGCTACGTAAGTTTCAAAGAAACTCATCGTTGCGTATCGGGTACGCTATCGAACATAGCAACCCCTTTTAATTAAAATTCATATTTAATTCTCTAATATTAATAAATATGAAAATTATTTATTCTTTAATTACCTGGGATGTTACAAGCACTGCGTCCGCTACCGAGGGGGGACAACGCACCCCCCCCCCCCCCGCGTCCGCTCAGCGCGCGACACCCACCGAGCCAGACCGGCTGCACCGGGTCGGGCCGCCCGCACCGGGTCGGGCCGCGCCGGCTTGGCCGGGCCACGCCGGATGGGTCAGGCCGCACCCACCAGGCTGGGCCGCACCCTAATGGGCTGGACCTGGACCAGATTCGGGTCGACCCGGTTCGGGCCAACCCAGGGGGTTTCGGGCCGGGTCGGTCCGGGCCCAAAACCCCCTAAAACCGGAAAGGTTCATTCTTTTGCCCATATCGTGGACTACGGACCTCTGATTGATACACCGTCGGTTGCGATGTGATCTTTGGATCGAGATTTTCGTTTCAGTATATTACACTCAAGGTTTCGGAGAACTTTGTGTATGTCCGGGTTGGTTCGAACACGAATCCAACCGGGCCCTCGGAGCAGAAACACTTATAACTTGAGCTCCAGACGTCCGATTGACATGCCGTCAACTTTGTTGGATTCCTCTTAGTGAGACGGACCTTTTGGCTTACCCCACTCGAGGTTTGGGTGCAGTTGGAGTGCAGTCGGGTTGGTTTTGACTTAAAAACCAACCGGGCCCCTGGAACAAAAAAGCCAACAACTCTCAGATCGGGCGTCTGATTGACGCGCCATCTGTCACGTTGAGTTCCTCTTGTCGAGATGAAACTTTGAGATACATCAACACTAGAATACGTGTAAATTGATGTATCAACCCCTGGGCTCATGGAGTGGAACCTCCCGGAATCGAGCATGCTGTGTGCGGGAACCCTAGAGCTGGCTACGATTGCGACAACGATGATGACTACACTGAAATCCTCCGTCAGTTCGGCAGTGAGGAAGACTGCACTGAAATCCTCCGTGGGTTTAGAAGCAATGAAGACTTCACTAAAATCCTCTGTGGGTTCCGCAGCGATGAAGACTGTACTAAAATCCTCCGTGGGTTCGGCAGTGACGACGACTGCACTGAAATCCTCCGTGGGTTCGGTAGCGATGAAGACTGCACTGAAATCCTTTGTGGGTTCGGCAGCAATGAAGACCATACTGATATCCTCCATGGGTTTGACGGCGATGAAGACTGAACTGAAATCCTCCATGGGTTTGGCAGCAATGAAGACCGTACTGAAATCCTCCGTGGGTTCGATGGAGATGACTACTCTTCTTGTATCCTATGTGGGTCTAGCAGTGCTTTACTCTGTTCTTGCAATACTACGTGGGTCTGGCAGAGTAGCTAGTCTTTATCCTATGTGGGTCCGATAGCTTAGCTGGTTTAGTATCCTACGTGGGTCCCAACTTAGATGAATCAGTGGCTACATCTGATCATATCTATTATCTTACGAAGAAGTATACCTGTGTGAGCTGAGTCTTGTCTTTCGATCATTATCTTGTATATGTTTGTCATGTTTTCCAATGTGGACTTGAAGTGTTCTCCTGTGTGGACTGTGTTGTGCTCTCCTTCGTGGACTTGTAGTTTTCTTCTGTGTGGACTGTGTTGTGATCTCCTTCGTGGACTTCCAGTTTTCTCCTGTGTGGACTGAGTTGTGCTCACCTATGTGGATTTGTTGTGTTCTCTTGTGTGGACTGAGTTGTGTTCTCCTGTGTGGATCGGGTTATACTTGGGCTCTGGAGCTAGAGCTAAACTGGATTTGATGACTTAGGTATATGTATGGGCATATACCTAAGTAGAGTTGGTTGTTACTTCTTGATTGTATCTTTTCATTGTGGTTTATCCTTTGTGGATTCAGGGAGACCTTCGGGGGTCTCGGGGTCCCTACTGAGTATCGTATACTCACCCCTGCACGGGCTTCGCCCGCACTACGTTGTGTTGGTTGCAAACGATGGACATCACTGATCTTGGTTGAGGCTTGTAGATCTGGACGGTACCTAGAGGAGGATCTCACGACGAGTCGTTGCTCGTAGGTGGATATCACGTCGAGTCGGTGCCCGGAGGTGGATTCACGACGAGTCAGTACCCAGAGGAGACAGACGGACGTGGAGTGATGAGGAGGAGATCTGTACCTACCCTTCAGCTAGGAAACCGGAGGATGATCTAGGAGCGACTTGTCACCTTCAGCTGTTGTTATTGTGTTGTAATTTACTTTTAGTTGTAGTTGTACTTTTCAGTTGGGTTTGTATTCGGGCCCATTTACCTTTCAGAACCTTCTTTTGTACTTAGTGTTGCTTCCGCTTATACTCTGTGGTGTTTGTTACTTTTATAAGGCAATACCTTCCCTTTTAATCGGGATTTACGCCTTTGGTGCTAGTCTCCAGCACCTGGCCTATGGAAGGCGGGCTTGGGGTAGTCACGACATGGGCCCCGAGGATGGGTCGTGGCATTCCTAATGATTTATTGTTCCATCCTCTACAAATAAATATGTATTTGATCACTTCCAATCCCCATCATGTTAAAATTTGTACGGTTACTCTAACTCAGAGCATCATCCATCTAGTTCACCGTCCGAGGGTGGCAATTTGTCAAGTAGTCAAAATATTTATTCAATTTCAATTATATCCTCTAATTCATATTCAAATATTTATATATAAATATATAATTCAAGATTTCATTATATATATATATAATTCTTTTCACTATAAATATATTTATTTCATATCTTCCATAAGAAAATTACTTCTTCCAATTCCAAATCATGAGCCTATAATTTTTCTAATGAAATTTAAATTGGCCTGAGTCATAAGCTACTACTATTTATTTATGCATAAGAAAAAAATCATTCCTATATTTGATGCATAAATGTTGATAAAAAAACCTTCTCCACTATAATGGACTATGAAAACAAGTTTACTAGCAAATTTTCATTTCAATTTCTGGAAATTTGATCAACATTAATCTATCTAAATGAACTTATACCCATTTCATGTTAACATGGATATTAGATTTTATATTCAAGATAAATTTATTACAAATCATATATAGTGTCTGAAAAAAACCCATTGATTTCAATCACCATAGTTAGTCTGGTCCATTATTAAAAAACATTCATCATTCAAGGATCTTTCGATATACCCCATTTAAGATTATATAACCCAATATTATAACATTTGGTAGACAAAATTAATACATTCTAAATTTGGAATACTATTTCTCCTTCCTTAGGGTCTTAAATATAATCCTAAAATGACCTTAATGCTATTAATTATCTTAGTATATATATGAATATCATCTAAAAATACTACCACAAATTGATCAAGGTAATCTTTAATGTCTCCATTCAATAAATAAATAAATATAGAAAGGGAAATTGGTCAGTCCAAATGGAATCACTATAAATTAATAATGACCATAACCCATGTTAATGTTTGTATTGGGTGTATCCTCCTTCTTGAAACTCAATTTTTTGATATTTATAACAAAGGTAAATCATGGGAATTTATTGATCTCAGTATACTTGATCAAACAATTCATCAATAAATGGTAGAGGATTCTTGTTCTTGGTAGTGATCTTATTAGTTTCTTGATAATAATTTCTAAGAAAAATTAAACCATATTTCATCTGAATTAAAAAAATACATTCACCCCATTGTGACATAATTAGGTGAATGAATCTATTATCAGGAATCTCCTAGAGTTTCTTCTTTAATTCGTGTAACTTAATCAATGCTATTATATAAGGAGTATTTGTAATATGTGTTTCACTAGGTATGAGTTCTATTGAAAACTAAACATAAAAGTTATGTGGGCTAGTAAAATCCCAATAAATATAACAATACATTCTCACACAATATTTATATATTCAATATTTACATTCTCCCCAACCATTTTATATTGATACTCCTCATGAATAGGTAATAAGACATTTATAAGGGAATTTGTTTCCATTGAAATTTCACCTTTATCCTCATATCGATAGGCAATCATGCATTGATTTGGAATATTATATATGACTTAACTTCCTCAAAAATAAATATGGAATCTATATAGTGAGATACATTCCATGTCCAAAATCACATGAAATTAAACTGTATGGAGAATTATAAAAAAATATGAAGCACATTCCCACAAACTTCTATTGGAGAGGATATATAGAGTTGAGATGAAACCATCCTACCATTGAAATCCTTCACTAATAATTCAACATATTATCATTGAGGTTTTCACATGATATCCTTATAAAATTATTATAATATAAAATATATGGCATAACCATAATCAAATAAAACATTTATAGATATAGAGTGGATGGTAAGTGTATCATCCACCAATTTATTCATGTAACCCACTTCAGCAGTTATGATCACATGATCATACCATTTGTGTCTTGGATTAACAGGTATATGATTCCAATTGTCTTTATTAACCCTCATATTCATGAATTAATTGGTGTAATTCACATACCCATTGAAATTAAGTATTTAAATTATGGGTGGGACATTTAGTCGAGATTTCTATAAATTAATTTCATTTATTTGGCGCTTCAAATCACTTTGATATTATTTAGCGAAGTTTCCTTCTTTTACACACTTAAAATTTTTACCAGACCTTTAAAGGAAATTTCCTCTATGATTACTTATGCACTTAAGGCATTAAGAAAGATTATTTTTTTTACTCCATGTGTTTTATCATTAACGTTTCTTTGAAATCCCATATTTATCTTCTTGTATGCAAAATAATGAGAATGATAAGAGACTATACTCTCCATTACCATCTTGATAGCACATAAAAATAATTCATTTGTAGATATTATTGTTTTTTATAGCCAATAACATTTAGATACTTGTTCTTAAACCGCCAAAGAAATAGAAAACTTTTATTTTGGGGTCAAAGCTAGAACTAGAAGAATACATTGAAATTATAGTGAAATTTACCTCGTTGGTCTTAATGGATTCCTCATCCTTTTTTCCTATAAATTCTATTTTCATTTTCATACAAAGTGTTTATGAAATGTAATTAAAAAAATACACTCCTAAACACATAACATGTCATATAGGAAATTTCCACCTCTTTCCTCTTATTCTTAATAAGAGTCCGGTATTTATTAGCTTCACCTTTGAAATGATAAAAACAAAAATAACCCTCTCATTGTTTAATCATTAGATAATATAGAATATCATTTACATAGAATTGATCAATTTCTCAACAATAAGTAGATTAGTGGAACCACTAATGAAAGGTGTATGTTTCTACATAAAAGTCTCAATAGTGAATTATTTCATACAATAACCATTTGAAAGTTTATCATTGTCCATGTTACTATTTATATCTTGAGAAATTTGGGTGAGCGTAGATGCATGATTTATCATTGGAGATCTCATTTCATTTTCTGGATCACATGGATGGTTGTTTCATTGGCCTTGAATTTCTATTATCACATGATTTCTATGGGTTCTAACCATTGACTAAAGCCAAAAAAAGTTTGAGTGTCAAACACCAATAATCATAATATGTAATCTCAATATTATAAAAGTAATTATAATTATTTCATAAATTAAGAGACTTTATTTTAACCCATAAATCATTAAGTTTGTCTCATATCACTTAGGATTATCATAGATTTTCATTGATTTTATCCTCTTATTCATCATAATGGTTCATAAAAGAGAATATGAATTGACAAAACCATATCACTAAGGAGTGTAGATCTATGTGAAAAGTATTAGGCACACTCATTATTTATTTAGGGAATATCAAGTTGCTACCCAACTATCATTTTTTAGGGTTTTAAACCCTAGGTGAATATATACCAAATAAGAATCCAGTGTCCAATATCCAGATATGTATTTAACTAATAGGAAATTGTTCAATCTATAATTTACCAAAACTTCAAGATATTATCCCTTAAATAGTATTACCCCACAGGGTTTAACTGAAATATTCTAATCCTAATCTCCAAAAAAAATGAAACCCTCCACTAATACCAACTGAGGTGACATAAGAATAACATACATAAATATCACATCATTATAGAGGAATATTCAGTACATATCATTTCAATACATTATCAAGAACTATAAAGGATTATTTTATTTGGAGGCCAGATATATTATCAACCTATTCCATGTAATATATTTAACATCTATAATAAAGTTATTCTCTCATGGTACCTTTCATATAAATATCCAACAAAAAAAATTCTCTATATCCTAGGGAAAGGAATCATAAGAATGAGTGACATAATGTGCCCAACAAGGGTAAACATATGATATATCAATCAATGATTATAAGTAAGAATAATATAAGAATAAGTTTATGATAACATGATCATGACATAATAAGTTAACATTCAACCAGTCATATATTATAATTATAAGTCATAGAATAAATATTTATATTTCAAAATATAAGAGTCATAATAGTGATGAATCATCAATAATTATTCATGATCTATGAGAATATATCATAAGCATAAGATAAAGGGTTTATGAAAACATACAAGCATAGAAAATTATTTCCTTAGTTGTGGATAATTGTGAAGACTATCATAGTGTATTGGGTTCACCAACCAATTCCATTATTTCCTTAATAAATGTTTACTCCTAAGACTATATATATGGATATAGTCACCTACCTAACTAGGTTCACTATACATTCTTGTCTATCTTATCTCATCATATATAATTCTTTAACTAGTGAATTAAAGGGCTATATAATTTTGGGACCACCCACAATATAATGAAAACCATTATATGTGCAATACAAATAAAAACAAGAATTCATAATTCCATCATAAAAAAATACATGAAAAGGAAATGTTTTAAATAATAATTTCCTCATTTCATCATAGTTTTTCACATTTAAATGAAAATGGTTTCACAAATATTTCATTATAACTTAATTTATGCATTGGAATGAAACAGGTGTCAAAGAATCATACATAAAAAATAATAAAAAAATAACCATAAATATATAATGTTGATGGATTAGTAATATCATATCGCTAGTGAATCATAAAAATTCATAAAATATTTTTACAAAGATAAAAAATATATTTAGAATAGAATTTGAAAATTTATTTGAATTTTTTTTGGAAATAGGTAAAATACCAGTTGTTTTATTTTTTTTTCAAAAACTAAAAATTAAAAAAATTTGAGAAAAATAAATTATTTGAAAATAGACATGGAAACATGTAATATAAGCTTCAAAGAATAGAATAGTCCTGACTGAGGGAAAATTCATTCATGCAGTAATTGAAAAAGTGCATCCTTTCACACATTTTTTTATATAAGTTAAAAAATAACCAATATAAAAAAAATTATAATAATTTTATTTAAAACATTTAAAGGAGAGAAAAATTTGGATGAAAATTAATTTAAATAATACTTTCATCTTACAAAATATCACTCTTAGAAACATTTTAAGGAATATGGACCTTTTAACATCTTGGGTTTTCCCAAAGGCATGGATTGTTAATTATTTGTATAAATTCCATTAAATGGACCTAATAATGATGAAAAATGGTTAAAAGAGGTATCAAGTGACTCTAAGGATCATTCAAAGGTCAGAGCCCCAAAATAAGAAGAGGTTGATTGGTTCACATGGTTAATGAAAATTGAGATTCCTATCTTGCATGGTTTCCCTATGTCATGTTTTTGTAGACAATGTGGTGTAGATGGATGCACAATTAGTGTGAAATCATTCAACACCATGAGAAGGCTCGTGCATCCACAATATGGGTTTTGAAAGGGATGTTTCTCATGGTTTGTGCATGTTTAGTCAAAATATGCACCTAACTATTTGGTGTTCTCCTTTGAAGCATAACCTTTCACGAAATATTTATATGGTTTGGCCAACCATGCGACCAAACCATGAAACCCCCATGTGTGGATGAAATACCCATTTAACCCTTAATGAAATGTTTTATAACTTATTTTATTTTTCATATTCCCTTTGAGTGGGATTGTCCTCATCCCCCATGCATGGAGCTGCACCGTCTCCTCCTCTACAGGGGTTTGGGTATCTCCTTCATTTGACACTCAAATCCTTTGTCATCGAACTAAATATAAATCCCTCAATAATATCTTCCCATTTCACTATTATATTTCAAGGTTCATCTTCCATAAATTTTTCTATTTTAGTGGGATGGATTTGCCCCTAATTTTTAGGGTGTTTGAAAAATCCTTCTATTTCTTCCATTCTAGGTCGAATTGAGCCTCAATCACAGATGAGTGGCATATTACTACATCGAGGTAGGTGGTATTGGTCCTCCAAACTCATTTCGTCACTTTTAAGTGAAGTGTTGTCATTTTTCTCATCTTATCCTTTTAAATAAACTACCTTTATGTTTCATAAATTGATTAAAACGTTTTTCCATATCCTACAGGACCACCCCTTATAATGAAACCCACTTGTGGTCCATTCCCTTGTTGGTGGTCAACTCATTGGGTGTTTTATCCATTAATGACTACTTTACCATACCATAAATGGTTAAATTAGCATGTGTTATTTCCTACAATTTAGATTCCTTAAATTATAATTTGAGATAAGATAAATGGTTGGCCATGAGATTGGTCTGTAAGCTTCATGCCTTACACCTTAAATTTAAATGTGAATGATAGACGATTCACCTTAAATGTCACAAGAAAACATTTAATTAATTATACTTGTAACCTCTTTCCAATGTTTTATACTTATGACACACCTTTTTCATTACACCTTGAGCATGTTACCTAGATCCTTGTGCTTATAGCTTATTCCATAACCGGTTATTTTTAATTGAATGGTACACTTGAGAATGTTTATTAGTTTGAGGTATTGAAATTTTTATATGATGTAATGTAAAAATATATGTATTTCTTGTCATGTGATATTATTTGTTCTATATGACTCACTCTCTATGGGATGTAAGAGAAGATGGGTACCTATTTAAAGATTCTATGGTTATGATCACCGTGCTCAGTTGGATCTACTTGATGTGATGAGAGGGACACTTCATCATGCAAAGTACGGGCTCTCTAGGAAATTTTTTGTACTCGTGAGTGACATCAATTCCTTAGGGAAGAAACTAAGGATGGAACCATTAGAAATAAGTCTACACCATGCCTTGTGTTATTCTTGGTCCCCTATGTGAGATACTTGATATGGACTCAGAGTCACCGTGTCGTGAGTGGTAAAAGGGACATCAATATGAGTTGCCTTGGATAGACTCAATGGAATTGATTCCATTAAAGAATCCTATAGTGACCCTTGGGATTCTCTTTAGATCAGCTTGGATGGGTTCAGGACTCCACTCATGATTTTATAGATTAATTTCTTGTGCTATATATGTTGTTTCATATTTAGTTTGGATCATGTTTGACGATGACATGTAAATGAGACCCCATGCCCAAGTACAATATTGGGGATATGATTTATTTGGTTACATTTCTTACAATGTCCCATGTATACATATTATGACTTGTACATGTACCTCTATTCAGACATCCATCTTAGTAAGAATTAGGTGGTATTGGTCAGGTGTCCTTTCAAGAACCTAGACCAAGAGTTTATTAATTAATTTTTTATTTCCATTCTTTTACTATTATGGCACATTGTTGTTTATTTATTGCATGAAATGGATTGACATAGACACCATGGGTGCTAGCCTACTAATATTATATCTCACACCCAACTTGGGCTTCCCTTGGCACCCAAGTAGATTTTGTGATTGTGGGTATGGATAAAGGAAGTTGTGCTACTTCTGATGCTTTATTGATTTATAGTTTTTGATGGAAATCAGGGTAGTGGAATGATCCCATGCTTGAGATAATTGTTTTATTTGTTTTTTTTTCATTTTTTATAACTTTTTCATCATGTTGTATAAACTTTTATCCCCATTTTCTCATACTCATATTTTCTATAGACTTTTCATGTACTATCACCCTCATATTTAAATCCTCTATTTTTATTCAGCTTCCACCAATTGTTTACTTATCTTATATGGTGTTATTTTTATAATGATACCAATTTTGTATATAATATATGCTTATGACATTTATTTCTATCATTTACTGCTTTAGATACATGATCTATGAGCCCATACTCTTCCAACTCACACACCCAAGGCCCTCTCTACTAGTCAGTAGCCTCTAGCATTAAGGGAGATGTGCTTGAGGCTCTATGTCCCACATTCATGGGTTATAATTTAGTGGTACTCGAGGCAGGATTCTACAAATTGGTATAATAGTTTTCTTCCTTTTTTATTACTATTTGGTTTTATATAGGAGACTAAGATATTATAATTTTCAATTTACCTTGTTCTTGGACATTGCTAACCCCTGTATAGGGAAACCTAAATTTCTTTTTTTGGGAAATTATAGTTATTGATTATGTTTTTTATAGTTGATATGAATTCACTATTGGGTGATGTATATTTCTTCTGATATTTATGATATTGTTATTATTGGAATGATGATTTCTATAACAGTATATTGATTAAATGAGTGAAAAATATAAGCTTTCATGAGACTAGTAACCATAGGATTAACATTTCATGCATTATTCCATGTCATATCGTCTTTTAGTGTATATATCTTGTTTCATGTGATTTTTTTTGTTCCTAGTTGTTATATATTACAGTTCTTTGTTATTATTAATATAGAAGTGTTCTAACCCTTCTTATGGGCATATGAAATGGTTTGGATTAAGTAGATTCCCAATTAAAATTTATAATATGTATAGGCCCTTATAAATTAGGATGGTGATCCACCTAATCCAAATATTTAAAGGGGAATTAAATCCTTAAATAATTTAAAGTTGAACACTTATTTAAAAATGAAATGGTCTTTAGCATGAGAATTTTGAGACCATGACCCTGACCTTAACATGGAAATGGAAAGAAGGTTTATATTATTTATCCTTCTTTGAATTTTAATTTTTATCTAGTCCTAGCTCTCGGAGTAGGATAAGGGCTGAGTTGTGTCTCATGGAGACTTTGTACCTTCCCTTATTTGTCACTTTCCTTATCTGCTTCACTATTGTTTATAAATTGTGTCTAAGGATTTTTCTTTGCATTGTAAATCTATTCCACCATGACATCCTTTTTTTATACTACAAGAAGGTGGTGATGAGAACACTCTAGAGGTGTTGGATCCTAAGCTGCCTATGGTACCTCCTATTGCACCACATGAGGAACCTCCTACTTATCTTGCATTGGGAATTGATGCTTAGTTCCATGAAGGGATATCTCAGGTTTATGTAGTATGTTCAGGGTGCTACCTAGCCTGCCTCAACAATGGAAGATCTATCCTGGGACTTCTATCATTAGAGTCTTTCCCCATTTTCATGGGATGGTGGACCTGAGTCTATTGAATCATAGTAATATTCCATGATATACATCTTTGGCCATCTTGATACTCCTCTAGTGCGGAGGATCAAGCTCACTATCTATATGTTATGTGACTTCGCTAAGCACTGGTGGTGAATAATATCAAAGTCTGAGCATCATTGGGGTATGCTATGGTAAGACTTCAAAATGAGATTCCATGATCACATAATACCATAGACTCTGAGAGAGGACTGTTCTTGGGAGTTTATGCATCTTCATCATGGAAATTTGACTGTTGTAGAATATTTTTCTTTCTTTTATTTTCTTCAACGTTTCACTAATTATTTTACCGGTGAAGATATGATTGATGTAAGTAATTTTTAGGATGGTCTTGGTTATGTGTTCTACTCACAAATGAACATGTTTTGGTTGACTACCATTATATAGATAGTAAACTAGACCATAATTACAAAACTGAATATCAGAGAAGCTTGCAATGTGTGCCAGGGCGGTTTAGTTTAGAGGTATGGTGATGGTTAATCTAGTAGTTGAAAGCAACATTTTGAGGGTGAATATGGGGGTGGTGACAACATGTTGACATGAACAGACAACTCCATGGGTTTTCGTTGGTGTGGACATCTCGACTATAAGAAACCTCGGTTTCCTAGGAACCCAATTGAGTGTCAAGATTGAGGAAGGATGGGTCAGATTCTACACTCATACCTTTATTTTCCTCCAAAATCTTGTGATTTGTGATCTATACCTACACATGTATCAAGTATGAGATATGGGACTCCATGTCAGGATGGGAGTTGGCCTTCTACTGGTCGATTAGGTCGAGGCGGTAGTGGTTGTGGACAATGTAGTCATGCCCTATAGCTTCAACATCAACATAGTGAATCTTCTAAGGATAGTCAAGAATTATCTTAGGGTCATGGTTCATGGAACATGTATACAAGGAATAAAGTACCTGATGATCAAATTCTAGTTCCATATATGGTTAGAGGTACTATTTGGTTGACCTATACTTTATTTTCTTCCCTTTTCAATACAGGTGCATCACACTCTTTCATATCTGATGCGGTTGTGGGAATATTTGGTTTTTCAATAGAGTACTTATATGGTGTCATGTCTCTCAAAACACCATCATGGGTCAGAATATAGGGAGTATTTTAGTGTTAGAAGTGCCCCTTGAGATAGTTGGGAGAATCTTCTTTTGGAATTTCTTCGTCCTTGATATGACTGTCTTCGACATCAATCTCGGTATGGGATGGCTTGTGCCATATCATGACCAAGTGGATTTCTATCATCATTTTGTGTCCTTTAAAACACATGAGGAAAAAACATATATCTATAAGGGTGAATAGGATAGCTGAGAAGATCAAGATGGACCCATGTAAACTAGGCTAGGATGATTGACAACGTAGTTGGTGAGTCTATTTATGAACGATCAGGTAATGTAGTCAGTAGGGTTCCCTACTATAGTGGATCATATGAAAAAAGTATTCCCTAGAATTGTTTTTATCTTACATCCTAGTGGGGGTTTTATCTCACTATAGTGCTAGTACCAGGTATAGAACAAATGTATATTTCTCCATATTGGATTGAAACTACACAACTCTTGGAACTCAAGAATTTTAATGAATATCTAGAGGATTAGGTTTTTATTAGACTTAGATCATTTCCATGGGGTTCTATAGTAATTTTTTCTAAGAAGGAGTATGGTACGCAGAGATTGTTTGCAGATTACCACTAATTGAACCATCTCACAGTGACTAATTGGTATCCATTTCTTCATATATAAAACCACTTTGACCAACATTGAGGAGCGACTATTTTCTCAAAGATAGATTTGAGGTTAGGGTACCGTCAGGTTCATGTGAGGCCATGAAGTATTCCACAGGTAGAATTACAATGTATGTATAGACTATGAAAGTATTTGGTTATTCTGTTTGGTTTAAAAAACATGCTTGCAGGTTTCATGGATCTGATGAATTGGGGTTTCCACGCATTTATTGATTCCTTCATGGTAGCCTTTTTAAATGATATTTTACTGCACTTACACACCAGAAACGACCATGCCAATAATAATTTAGATCATGCTAAGTTCTCTAACTGAGAACTGACTATATGTGAAGCTCATTAAATTCCACTTTTGGATTAGTAATGTTCACTTCCTGGTTCATATCATATTTGAGGCAGATGTATCAGATGAACCATAGAATGGAAGCATCGTGGTGTGCTGAAAGAAAAACAAGAATGTTTTCAATATATACAGCTTCTTGGGGGATATTTAATTATTAAATTCTCTTCATTCAGGGAAATCTCCGGCTTCAGAGAACCACTTACAACCCTGACTAAGAAGGATGTGCAGTTCCTATGGTCTGAATCTTGTGAGGAAGATTTTTAGGAGTTAATAGGATGACTCACCTCATCAATGATCTTGATTATTTCATATCTAGGTAGTTTTTATACTATTTATTTTGATTATTTAGGAATCTATCTTAGTTTAGCTATTATTTTAGGTGATTTATTCACGGAATATGGGTCCCGCTATCTGAGTCCACATTAGTGGAACTACCAAATTCATGACCTCGATCTAGAAGTCGGGGTTCATGTTTTACACTATTGGAGGCACTACTTTTTGGTTGAGATATTCATAGTCTACATGAATCATAAAAGTCTAAAATATATCGCCACATAGTGATACATGAATATGAGGTATCATAGGTTGGTGTAATACCTGTAGTTCTTTGAATTTGAGATTTCATATAGAACTGGAAATAGAATCTTTGTATCTGATTCCTCGAGCCAGAAGAATCAAATGAAATCCATCAAGTCGGATAATAGTGAGTGGTAGTCGATGAATCTATTTTCTTAGATTCAACTGGAGGTTCAGGAATCGCATGGGAAACCATTTCTAGTAGCACTAGAAATAACATTCTCTCTTTTGGAGTCAATCTGAATAAGGTAGTTATCAGATTTTGAGGGCCAAAATTTGAGGTAGAGTGTCACAGGAGAGAACATACCTCCTATTTTTGTGGTGGATTCGAGTGAGAATATACTCTTCTATAGCCATGTATGGGTGAATATAGATAAATGAGAATAAATGATCAGGGAATCACATGCCTCAGTATGGGAAGATCATCTTGGTCTCACCCAGATGCATGGAGATATACGTTATCATTATCAGTGTCTAGGTATGAAGAGGCAGATAGTAGGCTTCATTACTCGGTGATCCATCTATCAATAAGTGAAGGAAAATCACTGATAACCTATAAGAATTATACATACTCTCTCTATTACTGAGTGGAAATAGAACAAAATCACTAAGGATTTCATGATAGTCCTATCGAGATCTCCTTAAGGCAGTGATATAGTTTGATTGATCATCAATAGGCTAACTAAGGTCACACACTTCTTGTAAATTTGAGAGACCTTCTCATTTGAAGAATTTGGAAGGCTTTATATCTGGGAGATAATGAGACTTCATAGTGTACCCTATTCTATTATTTCTGACCATGATTCCCACTTCACATAACAGTTCTAGAATGGGTTTAAAAAGTCATTGGGTTCACAGGTTCTCTTGAGTACGACATATCACCTTCAGATCAATGGGTAGTATGAGAAGACAATACGTGTTTTAGAGGATATACTATGGGAATTTATTCGTGATTTTGGAGATTCTTGGGAAAATAATATTCCCCTAGTTGATTTCATCTATAGCAATAGTTTTCAAGAAATAATTTAGATGGCTCTATACAAGGCCCTGTATGGTAGATTGATTGTTTCACCTCTATGCTGGCATGAGGTAGGTGAGGAAGCTCTACTGGGTACTAATCTCGTTCAGGAGACTTCAAATAAAGTCCATTTGCTTTGTAAGAGTATGGATATAGCTTAGTCAAGGAATAATTCTTATACCGATAATCTCTATAGACCTCTAGAGTTAGAGGTGGGACATCTGGTCTTTCTTTAGGTATCACATTGATCGGGTTATAGAAGACTCAAGAGATAGTGTATGTTATCACCTAGATATGTCAGACCTTTCGAGATAGTGGACTTGTTTGGGTTGATAGCCTATCATTTGTTGTTACCCCATAGGTACCACACTATGCACCATGTATTTCATGTATCTCATCTTTTCCATTATCACCACAAACAGTATCATTCATTTGATCCTAAGGAAATTGACATTGAAGTGGATGCATCTGTCGAGGGGTATCTAATACATTTCATCAATCAAATAATGATAGTTCTTTGTGGTAGATCAGTTCCTCTGTTTTAGGTGCTTTGCATCATAAACTTGTACATGATGAGACCTAGAAGTGGGATACAAATGTATGTGTGTAGTGGTTGGATATCTTTTCAGATTACATCATACAATCTTCAAAAGGGAAACTTAGGGATGAGTTTCTTTAGGAGGGGTGGTTGTAAAGCCTCATATTTTCCCAAAAGTAAGGAACATTATTTTTTTTAAATATCCTTTAAATGGAACAAATAGGGACCCCTATAATTTTAAAGGAGGTATTGGGTGGGTTTGGGGATCGTTCAAAACATGGAGCCCCAAAATGTGAAGAGGAAGACTAGGATGCATGGTTAGAGAAAGTCATACAACATAGCCAGAACAATTTTCTGAAACCATGCAGTTGTAGATAGTGGGGTGTAGAGGGAATCATGATTTTATTGAAATACTGATACACCATGCACATGCATGTGCATCCATCTGTAGTTTTTAGGTAGTTATGTTCCACATAGCTTGTTCAATTTTTTTTCAAACCATGTGACTAATCATGTGGTGTGCCCCCTTGAAGCATAATATATCACAGGATTAGTGCACAATTTGGATAAATCATATGACCCTTATTTTTTAGGTGAAGTACCCATATTAACCTTAATAAGATGTTTTAAACATCTCTTTTCCCTCTTTCTTGGCAATGTTATTTTCCTCCTCTCTTATGAACTAAGATCTATATTCTCCTCCTCTGTATAGTTTTTGGTATCAATTTTATCTAGAACACAATTCCTTCACCGTCAGAAGCAACAGAAAGCCTTTGGTAAGATCTTCCTTCCACACACCTATATTTCAAGGTTCCTCTTCCATCCATTGTTCTATATTGGCACGAATTATTTTTTCCATTTTTTCATGGAGTTTTACAAATCCATAAACTTCTTCTATTATAGGTCTAATCAACCCTCAATGACAATTGGGTGGAACTTCACTACATCAAGGTAGGTGGTTTCAGTCATTCCCAGTAATTTCATCACTTTTTAAATGATTTGTCATCATGCCACTTTCCATATACTTTTAGTGAAACTTTATTCGTATTTATTAAATCAATTAAAATGGTTTTCCATGTCCTATGGGACCTCCCATTACAGAAAAAACCAATTTTGGGTCATTCTATTAGCATTGGTCACCCCTTTGGTTATTCCCACCATTAATGGCCGTTTTCCCATGCCTTAAAATTTTAAATCACCATGTGTGATCTTATACTTTTTAAATTATTTAAATTATACTTTGTTTTAAGATATGTTTATCTATGAGATTGGCCCTTCATATTCATGCCTCACACCTTATATTTAAATGCCAATTTTTTTATTTCACCTAAATGTCATAATATTACATTTAATTGATTATACTTATATCCTTTTGCCTATGTTTTATACATATGTCATTCCTTGTTATTTACACCTTGATCATGCTTCCTAGATCCTCTTGTTTATAGATTATGCCATAATTGGTTAGTTTTAATTTAATTCTATGCTTGGTAAATCTTTTTATATTGTGTTATTGAAATAGTTATTTGATCGAATTTAAATATATATGGATTTTTTTCCTTGTGATGTTCCTCGATTGATATGGCTCACTTGATATGGGAAGAGAGAGAACATGGGTCCTAATTTAAGGACATGATGGATGGACTCTCCATGCTCAATTGGATCTACTTGATGTGTTAAGAGTGATACTTTTGAATTATATGTATAGTCTCTTGGAGTGGTTTACTATAATCATCAGTGACCCTAGTTCCCTTGGGTAAAAATCAAGCAGAGACCCATCAACAAAATTCTTATTCCATTCCTTGAGTGAAACCTATTCCCATGTCTGAGATACTAGGTAAGGACATAGAGTAACTGTGCCATTAATGTTACAAGGGACATCAATATGGGTTTCCTTGGATGGAATCAGTGGAATTGGTTCTATCAGAGAAACCTTTAGCAACACATGGGATTCTGTTTCGATCACCTTGGATGGGTTCAGTAGTCTACTCATAATTTGAAAGACGAATTTCTTATGCTATATGGTTTTTTTCATATTTAGTTTCCATCATATTTGATGTTGACTAAGAAATGAGTCCCCATTCCAAAGAATAAGATTGGGGATATGATTGATTTCTTTAGTTTTACTGGTTACAATTTTCCTTGTATTTATGTTATGACTTTTATATGCACCTCATTTCAGACATCTACCTTAGGCCAAAGAGGGTGGTATTGGTCAGGTGTCCTTTTAGGAACCCAGACCAAGGGTTTATTAATTATTATTTTTTATTTCCATTGTTTTTAGATTATGTCACATTTTTGTTTATTTATTGAATGAAATGGATCATCATAGAGACCATGGGTGCCAGCCTATAGAGATTGTATCTCACACCCTTATTGGTTCTCCCTTGGCACACAATAAATTTTTATGATCATAGGTATTGATAAAGGGAAGTGTGCGACTACCGATGCCTGATTGATTTACAGTTTTAGGATGGATCACATGGTAGATGACCGACCATATTTTCTATATTCTTATTTTATTATTTTTTTCCTTTTTTATATCTTTTCCAGAATATAGTATATACTTGTACACCCAACTCCCTATACTCATATTTTGTATATACATTTGATTTACTATCATCATAATTTTTATATCTTCAATTTTTATTCATCTTATTCAAAAAAATTACCTCTATTGTATGGTTTTTGTTATGTTTATAATGGTTATGATGTTTCTAATATATTATTCTTCCATTTATTGTTATAATTTAACAATTTTAATACATTAGCTATGATGGAATATACTCCCCATGGACACACCCAAGGCCCTCACTACTATTCAGAAACTTTTGGAATTTAGGGAGATATGTTTGAAGTCTTGTGGCCCACTGTCTCGAGGCATAGTTCAAGCAAACTCAGGGAGGGATGCTATAAACATTGATAAAAATATTTTTCAACAAGAGACGAAACAAGGTCAATTTTTCCTAAAAACATTTTCTTAATATATTTAATTTCCAAATAGATTAAAATGGTAATAATACCTAAAAATTATATGAATTACTATAAGATAAAAAATAGTTTTTTATTAAATTATAATAAAAAATAATTCCCCTCAAGTGAAATTTAGCATAGGAAATTTAAAAAATAAATGATATTATAAAATAAACCCTTACCTATAGTTTTTCTTATTCCATACCCATTCAAACCACATTTGTAATCAATATTTAATTATGATAAATTTATTATAGGACCATATTCATATAATAATTAATTTTTATCATTTAATTATAATTTATAATTTTCATTTTCTAAAAAATTATTCATTAAAATACCATTCAGGTGAAAACTATTCCCATTTAAATGCATGTCTCAGTTGATTTTTTCAGGTCCATAAACCTGAGTTATGGGCTTTAAATCTCAAGAATATTAATAATTTCATAATTATATTTTTTATTAATTATATAAACTTTTATAAACATTCATATAAAGTGGTGATGAAAATTGAATTACATCACTTCTTGATGACATTAGTGTGTATATATGCATGAGTGATTTTTCCACTTATTAATGGATAAAACTAAAGAAAGTTAAATAATAATTTACATATTATGAGTCCTAATTATATAATATATATTCATTAATTCGATACTTATGACCCACATTTTAAATAGTTAATGGATAATGGATCCCATCACTTCATGGAGGTTTTAGTCCACATGTACGCATGAATGACGTTATCATTTTTCAATGGATAAGAAGGTGATAGAAAATGAATATACAGTTTCCATAATAGTATATCAATATATAAAATTTATTGATTCCATTATGTTATTATGGTTATAAATGATTTGGGTCGAGTTTAAGAGGAATGAAAGATGAAAAATATTGGTAATAATATGTACATATTATTCAACTATCCTCCTTTGAAAAGCACCACAAGGCATCCAATTTAGGTATTTTGGGAAAACCAAAACCCCAAGGTCATAGATAAGAATTTTGTAAGATTATCTAGGTAGAAAATGTTCAATATAAATATATACATTGTTCCAAAGAATATATGAGATAATGTTCCCTTTTTCAAGTGCTAGGAGTGTCAGTATTGTAAATACTTTAAATAATAAAATATAATAAATCCACATTCAAGAGAAAGTGGACCCAAAGAAACCTAAATTGAAAAAAAAGATAATTTTGGGTTTAAAGAAACATAAAAAATACTATTTATACATGTTTATAGGTTATTTAACCCTAATATATTTATTTTAACCCCTTATTAACCCTTTAAAATTTTACCGTAGTAATGCATTTTTACCTCGGTTACTATTCATAATGGCCAAAAATGAAATTAATACATTTAAAAAAATTATTATATGATTAAGAATATATAAACCATTTTATCATATTCAATTCATATATGTTACAGAAATTAATTTTTAAAAAATCTTGCAAAACTCAATGAATATTTTTTTTTGAAAAAATTCATTTTTATGCATAAAACTAATTTTTTCCTATGGAATTCCTAGTAAAAAAACTAATGTTACAATATTTTATTTAATATATTATTTTAAAAAATAACTAAAATAATTCATAAATATTGTAACATCTCTGACTCAGATCATATTGGATAGGTGCCCCGAGCCTGGTGGGCAGCATGGCCTTAAGTGCATCTCTCTCAATGACAGAGCATACCGACTAGCAGTGAGGGCCTAGGGTGTGTCCACTGGGGGACCATTTCCTCATTACCAAAGTGTATCATAGAAGATGGATGTAAAAATAGGTAAATAGCGGAATAAATATATATAAATATAAGGCTTAATGTAAAGTTAAGACAACAATAATAATAATTGAATCAACATGAATAACATTCAACAATAGATGATGATATGACTTATAATAGAAAATTTGAAAACATAGTCACAAGACTGTAGGAATAGCATGTTCCACAATATTAAAAAGGAAATAAAAGACCATCCCAATCATCCCATGCGCCTTCTCAGGTATATGATATCAAGATCCATCCTAAACAGAATGCAATCAAGTGTTTGAAGCCGTATGCTTCCCTTTTTCAACACCTACAACCATGTAATCTACCCTGGGTACCAAACAACACCCAGAGAGGGTGTGAGATAAATCTCAATGGGACACCACCAATGGTGTCTATAACATCCATCCCATTTAATGGAAATTAAACTATGTGAAAGCATTTATATATAAATTAAAGCAGTACAATGTACCTAAATACCCAAGTACCAGCTTCAACCCTAGGTTGGTGACTAAACATGTAACTAGTTCATTTAATTAATTAATTACTAATTTTATATTTATAGGTCTTGTGAGGCCTATCCAACACTGATATTACATTGTGATAGTATAAATAATGAAGGTTCCAATATGTAACAAGACAACTGTGATCAATGATATTCAATAGTGAAGTCCAAAGGTAATAACCAAGGCAACGTAGACCTCAAGGGTCTCCAACTCAAAAATAACTATATCCTGGCATGGGGTAAGTGTGTAATACAAGGAGTTTAGTCTAATTAATTCCAAAATGATTCACATAATGAGTCCAAGGAGATGGACCAAGGTAAAACGAGGCTAAGGAATGACTAGGCCCAATGGGCTTTAACCATGGAACCTACTTTTCAATGATGGACCTAAGGAGTGTATCCGAGGCATCCTATAATGTTATTGAAAGGATCCAAGGAGTGTATCTATGGAATCCTATAGTAATACATGAGGGATTATATGGTATCATACCAAACATTAAATAATAGACAAGGATCATGATCTTGGTGGGTCTCAACCTAAGCAAGCCATATCCTTGAATCAGAATGGGGTTCCAGAGTTCTCATGGAATTTTCTAATCAGAATCCAAGTAAAAATTGAGTCATGACAATCCTATTTGATATTTAATTCATGTAATATTTAATTTGGTTCAATCATTTCCTTTAATTATAATGATAAGGTGAAGTTTCATGCAACCATTTTATCAAGTCATTTGGTTCAAGCCTTTCCTTTCATTAGTGTGAAATAGCCAAGTAGCATGTTACCACGTTGTCAGGACACATGAAATTGATTTTGATTTTAAGATTTATTTATTGTATATGGAAGACCCTAGGCCGTCTCTCAAGGTTCATTGGTATCTTATAGTCTGTATTTTTAATAAAGATTACAAAAAGAGGGATATGATTTGGAAAATAGTTTTAAGAAAATAACTTAACTTAAAGAGTTTAATAGTTGAAAAAACAAGTGGATTTTGAAAAAATATGAGAAAAAGCGTTCATTGGGATTTCACTACACACATTTAATGTTCATTTTTCATGTATATTCATTTAGGATTCGATTAATTCAGTGGTTGAAATTAATTGGAATCCCGATTAATTCCAAAGATTTTATTTCAATTCTTAAAGAACCAAACATTGACATAACAGTAATATTATAAAGGTCCACCACTTATGAATTGAATAAGAGATTCCAAATCAGATTGAAATCTTAATAATGTGGGTATGAAAAATATTCTTGTGGTGTCCAATTGGAACAACACTAGTCACACATTCAAAACCTTACACTGATCAGTTAGAAATTAAGAGCATAACAATCACATGTATCAAAAAAATAATTAAAATATAAAACCATGTAATGTACATGGAATTAAAGTTTTAAAAAAACAAATTAGTCCAAAATAGTAGCTAATATATTCATCATAACTCCCTTGACATGTGTGTATATCTTTCACAACGAACACCCACTATTTAGCCTGACATCGAGAGGAGGAGGAAGCTCGGGTGCGTCTCCTTCTTCATTTCAGCTCTCCCTATGAGGATAGGGAGCTCCAAAACCTCCAAGGGATTAAAAGGACTCTTCTAGAAAATTAATTTTACAGAAAATCACTATCTTGTTCAAACATTCAAATGAGGTTTCCATGAAGCATTTTTATAGCCAAAATGGGACATGGTTTTGAGGACCCTATTTTTGAGATACCACTTGTGTCTTAGTTTTGGAATAGCAGAAAACCATATCACGACTTGGTAAAAAGAGAATAGTTGTTGTATGTAATCTTGAATATCTCCATGAAAAATTTGGAGGCCATTAGACATATATATTTTGATTTATGGTCAGAATATATAACTGAAATGTTGAATTCGGGTAGATTCTGTCCCCTAGATAGAATGGTTCGGACTGGCCACCAGATAGCCTAATTGGGATTCAGTTCCTTGAGAAGAGTTGTAGCTCATGTTATTTTGGAGGATATTAAAAAGTTTAATCCAATTTTGAATAACTTAATTATAATAATTCTAAAAAAGTGGACATATCTCCATGGGATTCCATGAAATTTGGTCCATTTTTCTTCTAGATCATCTCCGGGCCCTCCAAATCACCTCCACCTTCAATGAAAATATAAAAAGAAGTATAATTTACTCTTTTAAAAGTTATGAACCAAAAATAAATTAATAAAACATTAATTCAATTTTTTTTATATTTTAAATTTATAAGACAAAACAAGTTTAGCACAATGGTGTAAGGGTGAAAATGAAACAGTGAATGACGCTGTGACCACACCCCCACACCTAAACATTTTCACTACTAGGAAAAGTCACATTTACAGTAATTATGCATGTAGATATTTAAAATTACACAAATATTTAACATTCAATGAAAATTTAATTCATGATAGAAATCTGATCAAAGAAAAAATCACATAGAGGAGTTATTATGAGTAAGCATGAAAAAAGGCACCTAATTTTTTTATCTGAATGAAATTCCAAGAGATGTCTGATACCAATTGAATAATATAATTAAAAAATTAACCATGTCACTAATTATCCATGTGTGTGTGTGACAACCATTCATTT
The DNA here is from genome assembly GCA_963277665.1 of Viscum album. Classification (NCBI taxonomy): domain Eukaryota; kingdom Viridiplantae; phylum Streptophyta; class Magnoliopsida; order Santalales; family Viscaceae; genus Viscum; species Viscum album. Next base: position 1,189,799,190 of record OY728122.1, read on the forward strand.
ATATTATTTCTACTCCCTATCGAGTAAATATAATTTATTTTAAAAAATGTCTACCTACATGATCCTTTCCACTGAATCTGCCCCACATCCTTTGCAATCAAATTTCAAGACCCACTAACTTAAGAATTCCTAGAAGTCAAACCATAATATCTTAACCTAGATATGCCTGTATGTTTTATATTTCATCACTCCCCTCATTTATTATTATTTTTCAATATTTTAACTTGGAACATGTCTCACACTCTTCTATCAACCCATGTTTGATCTCTTCACGACAGAAATTATTACAGTTATAACAAGATCAAAATTCGAGGAAGGGTGGTTTTTGACATGGCCAAGATACATAATATTTTTTGTTTTGTTTTTTAGGGAATACAACAGTTGGATAATAGGTACACACACATAAGTCAATCTTGTATAGTAATGAAATAGATCGTACAAGGAATGGACATATGGAAAAATGATTTTGGAAAGTAGAGAAAAATCATCCTAACATATATTTACCTTCTATTATGTAATAAATTTTCACACTTCATGGTTGGGTGAAAATATGTGTGGAGAGATTATGTGAAACAATTTTCCCTTAACTATTCACACAAAGGGTACCACTCTTCTCAAAGGTTTCAAAATGATATAACCATTTATATCATAAAAAAAGATCCAAATTTCAAAATAAAGACACAAAATAGTGTTTAATGCTTTCAGAAATGAACATTTTGTAATGCCCCGACCCTAGAAGCCCAGAATCGATGCATTATTTTAATACATTGTAATGATTAAAAGGAATAAAGTCCCGAATGATTGACTAGTTTAGCAGTCTGAAAAAATAGATTACGTACATGAACATTACATTACATATTAGAAAATAAATCACAACATAAATGATCTTTTGATAACACCATTAATCCCCTAGCTCAACCCTTCTTATCAATCATAATACATTTCTTGGTATCCTGGGAAAATAAAACATAAGAAAGGGGTGAGATCAGATGCTCAGTAAGGTTAACAATATAGCAGAAACTTTCATAATTAAGCATAAAAATTTAAGGCAACGTATAAGAATAAAATAAAAGGCATTTAAACTTAAACATAATCATAATATGGAAAAGATAAATCAAATAATTCCATTTACTTATTCACAGCGAAATTCTACTAGTCGAATAATCACATGTAATATCAATTTCCAACTTAATAATGATAGAATGCATAATGGAAAACTTCATACCACTTAGTCAAGGCCTTGTACCAAGACTACAAAAAATATTTTTTAAAGGCTTTGTGCCAAGACACTTGTTTTTCACATGAGACCAATCGATACATCGAGGAGATATAGCAGGCTCCACCCATCACTTACTAAGTCCAATGAATTCCTCATATGAAAGGTGGAAACATTACATAAACATTCTTATTAAAACTAGCATATGGAATTTTAATACTTTAACCATAAACCATGAATGGTATAAAAATAACACATCCACCTTCGAACATATGACAAAACCTTCAATACAATATGGAAGATTTGTACCATAATGAATCAACTTCAAACAAGTGTAAAATCCATCAAAGGATGTTGACATAGATGAAATCAAAATTATTTGAGAGAAATATCTCTTTATTTTTTTTGAAATCATTTAAAAGTCACAAAATTTAGAAAGGAATACATTTAAATACTTTTGTGAATCAAAGTGTCCCATACCACATTGAAACATTGAAAGTAATTAACATTTTAAAACAATGATTTCCATATAAATAAATCCTTAAAATAATTTTGAAAACATGGACATTAATTAGAAATATTTAGAAAAATAAATATTTAAAACATTTAAAATGATGATATAGTTAAATAGAACCTTCCATAAAACCTTAAAATATTCCTTTTGAAAACAGTTTTATAAAATATGGACATTGATGATAAATATGTCTTAGTAAATACTTATTCCTAAACAATTTCGGATAATAATGAGATTGAAGAATTAACCATTACCATGTAATTTCCCTTGGTCAAGGGTACATTAACCTCCTGTATAATAATTAAATCATTTTTATTAAATTATACAAGAACCACACACATAAATATGTTATCATAAATGATCTTCTAATATAGCTTTGTTAATAATATTTTAGTAGTATCATCATTTCGGGTGTTAACTGATATGTTTTATTTTATATTTTTGGTTACGTTAGCCATGTTGGTAATGTATTGGATGTATTTGATTCATATCTAGGATGATATTAAGTTCTTAAAAAAATTTAATCATAAAATGAAAATTATTTTTTAATGATTACGATGGGGATTGAATCTCATTGAGTTCGTGGAGACATCAATCTGTACGTACGCACGAGTGACAATATCATTAAACTGATGGTGAAATTGTATGTAATTGGATGTTATATAATATATAAATAATAATTAACATGTTATATTTATTATTTACATCATTTATACTCATTATTATACCCATCTAAATAATGAAGTGTTTGAATAACAAACTACACCACGACATGGAAACGGTAAGACGTACGTACACATGTATGGTGACTTTGTCATTTATAGGATGGATAGAATAAATAATATGGTTGTACCATATTTATAATAACATAACAGTTTATAGGAGGTACTGGAGTTATTATTTTGTCTTGGAAACAACAAAGAAAGAGGAAGTGTAAGATTAAAAGAACTTGAAAGTGGGTGGTGAAATTGTTACCTCTTTTTCGAGTGTTTCCTTTTGAGTTGATCAAAAGGGCTCCATAGGTTGGATTTTTGATCAAAGTAAGGACTCTAGGTTTATTTGAGGGAAGTTTAGAGGATATTTGGTCAGTTTTTGGCCGATCCAAATGGATTTAGATGTGTGATTTTTAGAGAAGGGGATGTTCCCTTTTATAAGAGGGGTGAGGGTCACTTTAGGAAAAGATTAAAATTTTAATTTATTATATAATCATAGTCGGTTTATAATGGCTCAAAATGACTTTATTTAGAGCCTTAGGTGGTTATGGGTCAAAATAATCTCATCCAATAGATTTTATACAAGTTTAGGTTACCATTTTAACCTTATCTTTTAGATTTAACTCTTAGTTAAATAGTTTAACTTTAACCGTGTCTTCTTGTATTCTTTCACTATATGGTATATAAACATACTCTAAACATCCTAGAGAACCTCAAGTGGTTCATTAATGACATATATAATATTATTTAATCACTTTGGCCCATCCTTTTATTTTTAGGAATATTATATGAACCAATAATATAGTATTTGTTTTAAAATTTAATTTATGTCAATTTTGACACTATTTGGTATTTTATTTTTGTGGAAGTTATAACAACCTTATCACTTTGAAAAAATTTATCTAATCAACCCTAACATGTCATATTAATCTATAATTTTTTTTGATGTAATCAAAAATTTTAAATTCTATTTGTTGTAATATTTATAATATTAACTATTTTAATATTTCATTAAGAAGGTAATTACTACATCATCATTGTGTCATAAATAAAATTAATTATATAATATCTAGAAATTATAAATAAAATACCATTATTTAGGTAATAATTTTATATTTCTAATGAATATTTATAGACTAATTTATATTTTGTATAACCATATATTAAAAATGGTTTAGCTAATAAACATTGAATTTAACACTTTTAACTCTTCTTTAAATAAAATAATAATAAAAGTCAAAATCTATTCCAAGTTGACCTAAAGGATAATATTTTATTAATAATTTTGATTTTGGTTGAATTAAACCTATACAATAGAATTATAACATGTGTTAGGGTAATTATAATATCATTTTTATCTTTAATTACCCTAATTACTTTTAACCGTGTTAAATAAGTCAAAAGTTACTATTCAACAATCATTATTTTTATCTAACTGATCCAAATTTTACTTACTTATGTCAAACATGTCTCTCATATTTTTTTAATTCAACTCATAGAAGCAGTAAAATTATGTTTTATACAAATTTTCAAATGCTTCTAGAAGGTGGGTAAAAAAACGTTAAAATGTTCAATAAAATTTTATACATCTAATTTTATTATAAAATGAATCCAATGAATTAAATTGAACTTATATAGGTATTATATATATATTTTGACTTAAAATAAATTTAAGTAAAATAAATAAATTTTTAAATAAAAAGTCAGTTTTAAATAATAACACAATGTTTTTTCACTATTCACCAAAAATTGAAAGTTTTCAGAAAAATACAAAAAATTAACCCTGAGCTAATTTTGATATTCAAAATTCGAAAATGAATCCTATTTTACCAAATTAAAAACATAGAAGTTGCATTTAATAATTTGAAATTAATTCCCGTTTTAAAACCGAAAAAGCGGGTTTAAAAAAAATAAAAAATATCGAAAGATTGACATGTATTTATGTCAAATTTAAATGTAAAATTACTTATAATGACCTAAAATATATTAAATTATAAAAATATAATCTAATTATACTTCCAAACCATTCAAATGTATAATTTAACACTATAAATTATTTTGGTTAAAAAGTTGTTTTCAATTAAAATTTAGTATTTTTCACTATTCACCCAAATATGAAAGTTGTTAGAAAAACACCAAAAAATTATAGAAACTCTATTTTATGTCATGATTCTAAATAATAAGTTTATTTTATCAAATTTAATATATAAAAGTGTCAAATACTGGATTTAAAAAAGGTTCTCCATTAAAAGGTGATAAAATTACATTTCCTGAAAAATACTTCCTTTATCTGAAAAAATGAATTTGTTATTATATTATGTCTAAGAAATAGATAATATGGATGTTAAAATTTATATGGAATATATAAAATTCAACATACAACTAATAGTATTTATAACCTCTTTTGAACAGCTAGTTTGGTAAGTCGTGGTGCGCTCGTACTCGGTGTTGCGTGTAGCGCATGTTATTGAATTACTTTGAAGAAATAATGTACTATGAAATCATGGTGTGTTACATTATCCACTATTTAAATAAATAGATTTCTCGCAATTTTAAATTGTACTTTGAAAATAAAAGGTTAAAAATAGAAAAATACCTTTGTGGAAAACCAACATCGGAAATTGGGTTAATAAAATTTAGTTTTAATAAGAGGGAAAGGAAAATGAAAAAGTCACCACAAAAAATATAATCTCAATTAGAAGAACATTGGTGGAAATTATAGAAACTTAATTGGAGGGAAAACGCAAATATTTATAGGGGTGATTGAGGTCATCAATCACAAATAAGTGTAAACTTGAGGGCCTTAAAGCCATCAATCTATGATGATTTAAAATATTATCGGTTCAACAAAACATAAGGTATTAGGATAAAAAAAAATTTGTGTTAAGATAAATTCCCTAACGTTTAAGAATTAATTTATTCATAGAATAAGAGTAAAAAAATATACATGACAGGTAGAGTTTCATCCTTTAACTAATTCCTACCACAAACTCATCTTTCACTACAAAAGATAACTGAATTCAAAAATATTCTATTTATCCTAATCATATATAGTTCTAAAAATAATGAATTTATAATTCAATTATATGACTATTTAAAAAAAATCATTAAATAAACCAGATCATCATGTATGTCAGTGGTACGTGATCCACCCTTGTCTCCCTTGGGTTGCAGGTTGAAGTCTCACGGCCTTGCCGGACGCGACGGGTTGGCGCCCGACCTCTAGGTTGTCCTTTTTATGATAATCCAAAAATAATCTCATGAAATGAATTAACCTTAACAATAGTATCCAATGCCAAACATAATTGATTTGAACCTTTAAACTTATCCAAAATATATCTGTCCAAACTCAGAGTCCAAAATTTATAAGGAAGTTGAACATAATGGAGATCCTTTTTGCCACATAATAACATGTGAATACCATCATCATGTATTCTTTTAAAACATTTGAACATCCTGAATTACTATAAAACCTTATTTATTACATTAATTATCCCTTATTCATTATATAAAAATGGATATACTCCTTCTATTCAAACATTTTGTAAACTCCAACAATGATGGAATATACAAATCATTAATCAGTTTCAAGGTACTCAAGAATATCCAATCTAATTTATCCAAATCAATCATATATTATTCCAAAATCACTACCACAGTATTAGAACCATATTATGGTTCATCATTCTCTCAACCATATATTTTCCAAAAACATTTAACCTGCAATTGAGTCACTTTTCTTGGTTCTACCTAATCTCATGTCCTTAATGACATATTACTGTAGTAAAATCCTTATATAATCTATAATTCTTATAACATGTACATAATTAATACAATACTCAAATTACACAATACATTAATAAAAACATAAGAACTCTAATCATTCCTCTTCATCATTGGTAGTATCATAACTTTATTATTATCCAATAGAAGCATTTGAGGTATACTTTGATGATTTGGACATTGATTCACGTAGTGTCCCAACTCCTTGCAGATGATGCATTGTACATTTGAAACCTTTTTATTACTCTTTTAATCACATACATTATGTCCTTTTTCTCCACACTTATAACAAACTCTCATTCTCTTAAAAAATTTACTAATGTGATTCTTTCCATAGTTATCACCTCTGGGAAAATCCTTCTTTCTCCTATTCCCTTTATCCATCATTCTCTCTTCCATAATTTTCTTCTCTTTCTTCCATTCAAATCCATATGACTCAGTGAATTATTTACTTATCCTATTAAAATACCATACTATTTCTTCATATAATGTGAATATGTGGGATACTATTTCCCTTTTAAATTTTTCCTTAATACCTTGAAATATATGATCCTTCTATCATGCGTATTGATGGAATTTTCATTCCTTCTACTAGGTGCCATTTCTAAACAATGGTATACGATAGGTGAGTTTATGAATCTAAATGCATAATTATAAACTTGTAAAATACCTAATGTAATTTGAAAAGATTATTCATATAATATTAAATTATAAAATGTTTTCTTTGAGGAAGTATTTACTCATAAATCCTTCATAATGACATGTAATGAAAATGTGAATTATCCTAATTATATCTCATATGAGTGTCATAACCAAGAGTGAAGAAAGACCCATTGTCGTGTACCAGGATACCCCAGTTCAAGCTCGAAACTCCTTGTCAGAGTTATCACTCCTAGGTACATCTGTGCAAGAGCTGCCGCTACCTGCTCGTATCCAAATAGGGATGTATTTCTTAGAAAATACAAAATCTCTATACATTACCAAAATTCTAGGAAGTTATTCTATACTAATACTCAAAGTCTATCTTAGGGTGATGTTCTATAATCAGAGTTTATCTAAATCTATTTCCAAGGTTGTTGATAAAATTTCTCTGAAACCAACTATAAAGCCCTGACCCCAGAAGCCCAGAGTCGGTGCATTATTTTAATACATTGGCATGATTACAAGGAATCATGCCCCGAAAGACCGATCAGTTTAGAATTCTTGGAAAATATATTACATACCAAAATGTTACAATAAAAATTAAAAAATAAATTACAACATAAATGATACTTTTAGAATTCCATTAATCCCATAGCTTAACCCTGATTATCAATAATAATACACTGCTTGAAATCCTGGGAAAATAAAACAAAAGAAATGGATGAGCTCAGATGCTCTATAAGGATAAAAATATAGGGGAAACTTTCGTACATAAGAATAAACATTTAAGGAAATGTATAAGACTAAAACACAATACATTTAAACATAAATTTCCTCATAATATGGAAAAGATAAATCAAATAATTTCATTTACTTATTCACATGGACATTCTACTAGTGAAATAATCACATGTAATATCAATAGCCAAATTTATATGGATGGAATTCATAATTCTAGACATCATAACCACATAGTTAAGGCCTTGTGCCAAGACTACAAATAATATTTTGTTAAGGGCTTGTTCCAAGACAGTAGTCTGTCTCATGAGACCTACCGATGCATGGAGGAGCTATAACAGGCTCCACCTATCACTTACTAAGTCCAATGCATTCCTCATACGACATGTTAAAGCATAACATAAACATTTTTATTTAAACTAGAATACAAAATGTTAATACTTTAACCATAAACCATGAATGGTATAAAAATAACACATCCATAATAAAACATATCACAAAACCTTCAATAAAAAAATAAAATATTTTTATTATAATGAATCAACTTCAAACAAGTGTAAAATCAATCAAAGGATGTTGACATAGATAAAATAAAAAAATATTTGAGAGAAATATCTCTATTTTTTTAAATCATTTAAAATTCACATAATCTATAAAGGAAGAAATGTAAAGACATTTTTTAATTAAATTTTTCCAAACCACTTTGAAACATTGAAAGGAATTAACATTTCAAAATAATGATGTCCATATAAATAAATCCTTAAAATCATTTTGAAAACATGGAAATTAATTAAAAATATTTAGAAAAATAAATATTTAAAACATTTAAAATGATGATATAGTTAAATAGATCATTCCATAAATCCTTAAAATATTCCTTTGAAAACATTTTTATGAAATATGGACATTGATGATAAATATGTCCTAGTAAATACTTAATCTTAAACAATCTCAGATAATAATGAGAGTGTGGAATTAACCATTACCTTGTACTATTCCTTGGTCGAGGGTATGTTAACCTCCTATATAATAGTTAAATTACTATTATTAAATTATAAAAGTACCACATACATAAATATTATATCATATATGATCTTCTAGTATTGCTCTGTTAATAATATTTTAGTTGTATCAACGTTTTGAGTGTTAACTGATATTTTTTATTTTATATGTTTGGTTAAGTAAGCCATGTTTGTTATGGATAGGATGTATTTGAATCATATCAAAAATGATATTAAATTCTTAATTATTATTTTCAATAATAAAATGAAAATTATTCTTGAATAATTACAATGACAAATGAATCTCTTCGCGTTCGTGGAGACGGTAATCCGTACGTATGCACGAGCGACAATATTATTATATTGATGGTGAAATCATATGTAATTGGATGGTATATCATATATACCGAATAATTAACAAGTTATATTTATTATTTTCATCAGTTATACTCATTATTATACCCATCCAAATAATGAAGTTTTTGCAACAGCACGACATGGAGACGGTAAGCCGTACATACGCACGTATGGTGACATTGTCATTTATAGGATGGATAGAACAAAGAATATGGTTATACCATATTTATAATGACATAAAAGTTTATAGGAGGTAATGAAGATATTATTTTGTTATGGAAACAATAAATAAATAGGAAGGGGAAGAAGAAAAGAACTTGAAAGAGGGAGGTGAAATTATTACCTCTTCTTCGGGTGTTTCCTTTTGAGTTGATCAAAAGGGATCTTTATGTTGGATTTATAATCAAAGTAAGGACTCTAGGATTATTTGAGGGGAGTTGGGAGGATATTTGGCCAGGGTTTGGCCAAGACAAATGGCATTGGAGGTGTTATTTTGAGAGAAGGGGAAGTTCTCTTTTATAAGAGGGGTGAGGGTCACTTTAGGAAAAGATTAAAATATTAACTTATTATACAATCATATTCGGTTTATAACAGAAAACAATTAATTTATTTTGAGACATGGATAGTTATGGGTCGAATTAATCTCAACCAATTGGTTTTAGACAATTATAGGATACCATTTTAACCTTATCATTTATATTTAACTCTTAGTAAAATAGTTTAACTTTTATCATGTCTTCATGTATTCTTACACTATATGGTCAATAAACATACTCTAAACTTCCAAGAGAACCTCAAGTGGTTCATTAATGACATTTATAATATTATTTAATCCCTTTGTCTGAACTTTATATTTTAGGAATATTATATCAACAAATAATATAGTATTTGTTTTAAAAATTAATCTATGTCAATTTTGATAATATTTGGTATTTTGTTTCTATGAAAGTCATAAAAATCTTATCACTTCAGAAAAAATTTATCTAATCTACCCTAACATGTCATATTACCCTATAAAATTCGTGGATGGCATCAAAAAACTTACATTCTATTTATCTTAATATTTATAATATAAACTGTTTTAATATTTCATTAAGAAGGCAATTATTGCTTCATCATTGTGTCATAAATAAATTTAATTATTTAATCTCTAAAAATTATAAATAAAATACCATTATGTATATAATTTTTTTATCTTTCTAATTAATATTTACATTCGAATTTATCTTATATATAACCCTATATTAGAAATGGATCAGCTAATAAACTTTGAATTTAGTACTTTTAACTATTCATTAAATAAAATAATAATAAATGTCCAAATCCAATCCAAGTGGACCTAAATGATCATATTTTATTCCTATGGTTGTTTGGGGTCGAATTAAACTTATCCAATAGAATTAGGACATGTTTTAGGGTAATTATAATGTCATTTTTACCTTTTATAACCCAATTTACCTTTAACTTTGATAAATAAGTCAAAAGTTACTATTCACCAAAAATTATTTTCATCTTATTGATCCACATTTTAATTACTCATGTCAAATGTATTTCTCAGATTTTTAAAATTCAACTTAGAGAAGCGGTAAAATTATGTTTTATGAAAATTTTCAAATGCTCCTAGAAGGTGGGTAAATAAAACGTTAAGAAGTTCAATAAAATTTTATACATCTAATTTTATTATAAAATCACTTCAATGAATTACATTGAACTTATATAGGTATTATATATCTATTTTGACCTAAAATAAATTTAAATTAAATAAATAATTATTTAAATACAAAGTCGGTTGTAAACAATAACGCGGTGTTTTTCATTATTCGTCAAAAATTGAATGTTTTTGAGAAAAAAATAAAAAATTCACACTAAGATAATTTTCATATTATGAATTCAAAAATGAAGTCTATTTTACCAAATTAAAATCATAGAATTTTCATTTATTAAATAAAAATTAATTCCTGTTGTCAAAACCAAAAAGTGGATTTTTAAAAAAGTAAAAACTATCAAAAGATTGATACGCGTTTATGTCAAATTTAAATTTGAAATTACTTATACTGACCTAAATTGTATTAAATTATAAAAATATAATCTAATTATTCTTCGAAAACATTCAAATTTATAATTGAACACTATAAAATATTTTGGTTAAAAAAGTTGTTTTCAATTAAAATTTTGTATTTTTCACTATTCACCAAAATATGAAAGTTATCAGAAAAACACCAAAAATTTATGGAAACTAAATTTTTATGTCCTAATTATAAATAATAAGTTTATTTTTTCAAATCTAATATATAAAATTATCAAATATTTTATTTAAAAAAGGTTCTCCATTAAAAGGTGGTAAAATTGCATTTTCAGAAAAATACTTCCTTTATCTTAAAAAAATGAATTTGTTCTTATGTTACGTCTAAGAAACAGAAAATATGGATTTTAAAATTTATATGGAATATATAAAATTCAAAATGCATCTAATACTATTCATAAATTCTTTTGAATGGTTAGTTTTGTAAGTCGTGGGGCGCTCGTACTTGGTGTTGCCTGTAGCGCAAGTTATTGAATTACTTTGAAGAAATAACATACTATGAAATCTTGGGGTGTTACATTCTACCCTCTTTCAATAAATAGAATCCTCAGAATTTGAAATTTTTCATCAAAAATAAAAGGTTACAAATAGAAAAATACTTTTTTAGAAATACCACATCAGAAATTGGGTTAATAAAATTAATTCTCAATAAGAGGGAAAGGGAAATTAAAAATTCACCACCAAATTATGATCTCAATTAGGAGAACATTGATAGAAATTAGATACACAGAATTGGAGGCAAAATGTAAATATTTTTAGGGGTGATTGAGGTCATCAATCTCAAACAATTGTAAAATTGAGGGCCTCAAATCCATCAATCTGTGATGATTTAAAATATTATCGGTTCAACAAAACATAAGGTATTAGGATAACACATTTTTGGTTTTAATTTTACCTAAAGTTTAAGAATTAATTTATTCATCAAATAATAGGAAAGAAAATATACTTGAAAAGTAGAGTTTCATTCTTCAACTAATTCCTACCACAAATTCATCTTTCCCTCCAAAAGATAATATAATTAAAAAAATATTCTATTTATTCAAATCGTATAGGGTTCCAAAAATAATTAATTAATAATTCATTTGTCAGACTATTTAAAAAAAACTACAATATAAAAACCAGGACATAATGTATGCCATTGGTAGGTGATCCATCCTTGTCTCCCTTCGGTTGCAGGTTCAAGTCTCGTGGCCTTGCCGGACACGACGGGTTGGCGCCCGACCTCCGAGTTGCCCTTTTTATGACAATCCAAAAATAATCTCACGAAATTATTTAACCATAAAAATAGTATCCAAATATAAAACTTAATCGATTCCAACCATTATACTTATCCATAATACTTCTGTCCAAACTCATAGTCCAAAACATATAAGGAAGGTAAACACAATAAAGATCCTTTTTTCCACGTAATAACTTGTGAATACCATTATCATGTATTTTTTTAAAACACTTTAACATCCTGTATTATAATAAAACCTTATTGATTACATTCATGCTCCCTTATTATTTATAGAATACTGGATATACTCCTTCTATCCAAAAATGTTGTAAACTCAAACAGTGATGGAATATACAAATCATTAATCAGTTTCAAGGTAGTCAAGAGCATCTAATATAATTTATCCAAACAGTAATATATTATTCCAAAATCACTACCTTAGTTTCAGAACCACATTATGGTTTATCTTTCTCTCAACCATATATTTTCCAAAAAATTTAACCTGCTATTGAGTCACTTTTCTTGGTTCCACACAATCTCAAGTCCTTAATTAAATAGTAATGCAGTACAATCCTCATATACTCTACAATTCTTATAACATGTACATCATTAATACAATACTCAAATGACACAATAATTTAATAACAACATAATAAATCTAATAATTCCTCTTCATCTTTGATAGTATCATAACTTGATGATTATCTAATACTAGCATTTGGGGTATACTCCGAAGATTTGGACATTGATTCACATAGTGTCCCAAATCCTTGCAGATGAAGCATTGAACATTTGAAACCTTTTTCTTACCCTTACAATCACGAACTTTGTGTCCTTTTTCTCCACACGTATAAAAAACTCCCATTCCCTTCAAGCATTTACTAAGGTGATTTTTTCCACAGTTATCATATATGGGAAAATCCTTCTTTTCATTCTTCCCTCTATCCATCATTCTCTCTTCCATCCTTTTCTTCGCTTGCTTCCCTTCAAAACCATAGGACTCAGATAATTATTTAATTATCTTATTAACATATGATACTATTCTTCATATTATTTGAATACATGGGTGACTATTTAAATTTTAAATTTTGGCTTAATACCATGAATGATATGATCCTTCTTAATCTTTTGATCATACATACTGTTGGAATTCTCATTCCTTCTACTAGGCGCCATTTATAAACAATGACATACACTAGGTTAGTTTATGAATCGAAATGCATAATTACAGACTTGTAAGATACCTAACATAAATTGAAAAGATTATGAATATAATCGATAATCATAAAATATTTTCTTTGAGGAAGTATTTACTCCTAAATCCTTCATAATGGCTTATAATGAAAATATGAATAATCATAAGCATATTCCCTAGGAGTGTCATAACTAGGAGTGCAGAAAGGCCCGTTGTCGTGTACTAGGATACCCCAGGTGAAGCCCGAAACTCATTGTCAAAGTTTTCAATCCAAGGCCTATCTGTTCCAGATCTGCCTCTTTCTACTCGTATCCATACTGAGATGTATTTCATGGAAAATACAGAAAATCTCTACATTACCAAAATTCTAGGAAGTTATTCTATACTAATCCTCAAATTATATCTTAGGGTAATGTTCTCTAATAAAAGTTTATCTAAATATATTTCCAAGGTTGTGGATAAACTTCCTCTGATACCAACTATAACGTCATGAACCCAGAAGCCAAGATTCAGTGCATTATTTTAATAAATTAGCATGATTACATAGAATCAAGTCCCAAAAGATTGATCAGTTTAGTAGTCTTGGAAAATAGATTACATAAATGAACGTTACATTAAAAATTAGAAACTAAAACACAACATAAATGATTCTTTGATAACGCTATTAATCCCAAAGCATAACCTTTCTTATCAATCATAATACAATTCTTGGAATCCTGGGAAAATAAAACATAAGAAAGGGGTGAGCTTACATGCTCAGTAAAGATACAAATATAGAATAAACTTTCATAAATAAGTATAAACATTTAAGGAAATGTGTAAGACTAAAACACAAGAATTTTAAACTTAAAATTAATTATAATGTGGAAAAGATAAATCAAATAATACCATTTACTTATTCACATGGATATTCTACTATTTGAACAATGACAAGTAATATCAATAACCAATTTCATAATGATGGAATGCATAATGCCAGGCTTCATAAACACATAGTCAAGGCCATGTGCCTAGAATAAAAATAGTATTTTGTCAAGGCCATGTTCCAAGACACTAGTTTGTCTCATGGGACCTACCGATGCATCAAAGAGGAATAGTGGGATCCACCAGTCACTTACTAAGTCCAATGCATTCCTCATATGAAAGGTTGAAACATAACGTAAAAATGCGTTTTAAAACTGGCATAAAAAATGTTAATACTTTAATAATAAAACATGAATGGTATAAAAATAACACATCCATAGTCAAACATATCACAAAAACATCAATATAATATGCAATATTTATATTATAATGAATCAATTTCAAACAAGTTTAAAATCCATCAAAGGATGTTGACATGGATGAAATCAAAACTATTTGAGAGAAATAACTCTTTATTTTTTTAAAATAACATAAGAGTAACATAAATTAGAAATGAATACATTTAAAGATATTTTTGAATAAAAGTGTCCCATACCACTTTGAAACTTTGAAAGGAATTAACATTTTAAAACAATGATGTCCATATAAATAAATCCTTAAAATCATTTTGAAAATATGGACGTTAATTAAAAAGATTTAGAAAAATAAATATTTAAACATTTAAAAGGATGATATAGTTAAATATACCCTTCCATAAAACCTCAAAATATTCCTTTTGAAAACATTTTTTTGAAATATCGACATTGATGAAAAATATGTCCCAGAAAATACTTACTCATAAACAGTCTCAGATAATAATGAGATTGAGGAATTAACCCTTTCCTTGTACTTTTACTTGGTCTATGGTAAGTTAACCTCCTTTATAATAGTTAAATCATTGTAATTAAATTATAAAAGAACCACATAAAGAAATATGATATCATATACAATCTTCCAATATTGCATTGTTAATAATATTTTAGTTGTATCATCATTTTGGGTGTTAACTGATCTGTTTTCCTTTATATGTTTGGTTACATAAGCCGCATTTACTATGGATAGGATTTATCTGATTCATATCCAGAATGATATTAAGTTCTTAAATATTATTTTTAATCATAAAATGAAAATTATTCTTGAATGATTATGATGGGGAATGAATCTCATCGCGTTCCTGGAGACAGTAATCCATACGTACGCAAGAGCGAAAATATCATTATATTGATGGTAAAATCGTATGAAATTGGATGTTATATCATATATAAATAATAATTAACATTATATATTTATTATTTAAATCAGTTATACTCATTATTATACCAATCCAAATAATGAAGTGTTTGAATAATAAACTACACCACAAAGTGGTGACGGTAAGTCGTACGTACACACGTATGGTTACTTTGTCATTTAAAGGATTTATAGAATAAAGAATATGGTTGTACCATATTTATTATAACATCATAGTATATAGGAGGTATGGGAGTTATTATTTTGTTATGGAAACAACAATGAATGAGGAAGTGGAAGAAAAAACATGAAAGAGGGTGGTGAAATTATTACCTCTTCTTTGAGTGTTTCCTTTTGCGTTGATCAAAATGGATTCATAGGTTGGATTTATGATAAAACAAATGACTCTAGTTTGATGTTAGGGAAGTTGGGAGGATATTTGGTCAGGTTTTGTCCAAGACAAATGGCTTTGTAGGTGTGATTATGAGAGAAGGGGAAGTGCCCTTTTATAAGAGGGGTGAGGGTCACATTAGGAAAAGATTAAAATGTTAATTTATTATACAATCATATTTGGTTTATAATGTCTCTAAATGAATTTATTTGTATCCTTAAGAGTTGATGGGTCGAAAAACTCTCAACAAATAGGTTTTAGACAAGTTTAGGATACCATTTTAACCATATCTTTTAGATTTAACTCTTTGTTAAATAGTTTAACTTTTACAGTGTCTTCTCGTATTCTTACACTATACGGTTAATAAACTAACTCTAAAAATCCAAGAGAACCTCTAGTGGTTCATTAATGACATATATAATATTATCTAATATCTTTTTCTGAACTTTATATTTTTAGGAATATTATATGAACCAATAATATATTATTTGTTATAAAAATTAATTTATGTCAATTTTGACACTGTTTGGTATTTTGTTTTTGTGAATGTCATATAATCATTATAACTTAGAAATAAATTTATCTAATAAACCCTAACATGTAATATTAACCTAAAAAATTCATGGATGGCATGAAAACGTTTAAATTATATTTATTTTAATATTTATAATATAAATTATTTTAATATTTCATTAAGAAGGTAATAACTGCATCATCATTGTGTCATATATAAATTTAATGATTTAATCTATAAAAATTATAAATAAAATACGATTATGTTGAAAATCTTTTTATCTTTATAATGAATATTTATAGTCGAATTTATCTTAGGTATAACCCTATATTAAAAATGGTTTCGTTAATAAACATTGAATTTGGCACTTTTAACTATTATTTAAATAAAATAATAATAAATGTCCTAATCCAATCCAAGTGGACCTAAATGATGATATTTTATTCGTAAGTTTTTTTGGGGTTGAATTAAACTTATCTAATAGAATGAGTACATGTGTTATGGTAACTATAATATCATTTTTACCTCTAATTACTCTATTTACTTTTAACTATGATAAATAAAAGTCAAAAGTTACTATTCACCAAAAATTATTTTCATCTTATTGATCCGCATTTTACTTACTGATGAAAAATTTATTTCTCAAATTTTTAAAATTCAACACACCTAAGTGGTAAAATTATGTTTTATACAGATTTTCAAATGCTCCGAGAAGGTGGGTAAACAAACGTTAAAATGTTCAATAAACTTTTATATATCTAATTTTGTTATAAAATGATTTAAATGAATTAAATTGAACTTATATAGTTATTGTATTTCTATTTTGACTTAAAATAAATTTAAATAAAATAAATAAATATTTAAATAAAAAGTCGGTTTTAAATAATAACGCAGTATTTTTCACTATTAATCAAAAATTGATAGTTTTTGAGAAAAAAACAAAAAAATCACCCTAAGATAATTTTGATATTCTGAATTCAAAAAAGAAATATATTTTACCAAATTCAAAACCTATCAGTTTCATTTATTAATTTAAAATTATTTCCTATTGTTAAAACCAAAATGAAGGTTTTTTAAAAAGTAAAAACTATCAAAAGATTGACCTGAGTTTATGTCAAATTTAAATGTGAAATTACTTATAATGACATACATTGTATTAAATTATAAAAATATAATCTAATTATTCTTCCAAACAATTCAAATGTATAATTTAACACTATAAATTATTTTTCTTAAAAATATGTTTTAATTAAAATTTAGTATTTTTCACTATTCACCTAAATATTCAAGTTATCAGAAAACACCAAAAATTTATTGAAACTACATTTTTATGTCCCGATTCAAAACATTTTTATTTTTCCCAATTGAATATATAAAAAAGTTAAATATTGTATTTAAAAAAGTTTCTCCTTTAAAAGGCAGCAAAATTGCAATTTCTGAAAAATACTTCCTTTATCTGAAAGAAAGTGAATTTGTTCTTATGTTATGTCTAAGAAAAACATATTATGGATGTTAAAATTTTTATGGAATATATAAAATTCAAAATTTAGGTAATACTATTCATAACTACTTTTGAACAGCTAGTTTGGTATGTCGTGGTGTGCTCGTACTCGGGGTTGCGTGTAGCACAAGTTATTTAATTACTTTGAAGAAATAACATACAATGAAATATTGGGGTGTTACACATTTCATAAAAAAAATTAATGTTAAAGCAACATGAAATAAGGAAATTCCACATGAATTTTCAATAATTCCCAATATTTAATAGGCACCATTTTCCATGATAAAGTGGGTATAAATAAATAATATTCCAGCACAAAAGTTAGGGTGAGGGAAAGAGGAGAAAGTAACAATAAAATTAAGCAAGAAAAAAAAGAAAAAAAGGAAGATGATGAAAATTCATAACTAACCCAGGAATTTACCTATCCCCTCACTCCTAAAGTATGTAGTGTCCTTACTATAATAAAAGAGAATAGGTAAAGTAAGGATAAAACCTAATGGGTTTCATTCATAGACTGCTTCTTGAATATGGAGTTCCTCCATTGGGGACTCCATAATGGTTTTATGAATGTGCTTCAGCCGCTGCCCATTGAAGGTGAAGGTTTTATTGGTTTCTTCATTTTAAACCAAGGCAACACTAAATGGAGAGACATTAGTAGCTATATATGGTCCAAACCAGTGGGAAAGAAGCTTACATGGATGCAACATCATCTTTTCATTATAAGAGAGGACCTTCTAACCAATGTGGAATTGACGTTGAAGGATGAGACAGTCATGAGAATCCTTGGTTATATCCTTATAAATCCTAGAGTTCTCATATGCATCTCTTCTAATTTCATCTAGTTCCTAAATCTACAACTTCCTTTGAGCACCTACACCAGAAAGATTAGAATTTCATTCTTTGATGGCCCTGTAGGCCTGGTGCTCAATCTCAATAGGAATGTGACAACTCTTCCCAAAAACTATACGATATGGTGACAAGCCAATTGGGGTTTTAAAAGTAGTATGGTAATCCCATAATAAATAATCAAGTCTATAACTCCAATATCTTCTATTGGGTTGAACCATTTTTCAAGAATATGTTTTACCTATCTATTTGACACCTCACCTTGACCATTGGTCTGTGGGTGATAAGCAGTAGAAACTTGATGCCAAACCCCATACCATTGAAAAAGTTATTGCATTGTTTGGATGAAAAATTAGAACCCTGGTCACTGAAAATGAACCTAGGTAATCCAAAACTATAGAATATGTGGGTTCTCAAAAATTCTACAACTACCATAGAATCATTTTTCCTTGTAGCTCGTGCGTCTACCCATTTTGACATATAATAAACTATCAGTAGAATTTACAAGTTTCCAAAATAAATGGGAAATGGCCCCATAAATTCAATACCCCAAACATTTAAAATTTCATGAAAGTGAAATGGTTGTTGTGAAATTTCATTTATTTTAGATACATTACCCATTATTTGACAACGAGGAGAATATTTTAAAAAATCATGGTCATCCTAAAAAAGTGTTGTCCAAAAGAGACCAGAATCAAGGACTTTGCGAGATATACATTGGGGAAAAATAGGCCCCTATAAGTAAGAGTGTGGAAAAATCTAAGGACAGACTAAAACTCGCTATTAGGAACACAACACCTAAGGAGTTGATCACAACATGTTCAACAAAGTCAAGGGTCATACCAAATGTACCAACGAGACTAATGTTTTATTTGACTGGCTTGGTTTTTTTGAAATCAGTAAAAATACAAGATGCTACCAAATAATTTACAATTTTGGAATACCACAAAATAGTATCTTGAACTCAGTACAATTTCTCATTAGGAAACATATCATTTATAGGATTATATTGGGATGTGTCAATGTTTGAGTATGGGGGAATCATACTGATATGGTCAGCCACCACATTCTATGCTCCTTTATTATCTCTAATTTCTATATTTAATTCTTGATGGAGGATAATTGAACAAATGAGACGTGGTTTGGCTACCGGTTTCTTAAAGATATAATGGAGGGTTGCATGGTCTGAGAGAACAATGAATTTGGACCCTAAAAGATACGACCTGAATTTATCCAAGGAAAACATAGTGGCAATAAATTATTTTTTAGTTATGGTGTAGTTTTCTTGGACAGGGTCTAGTGTATATGAAGTATAGGAAATGACATGTGGAGCTTGACCGACCCTTTGTGATAAGACTTCCCTAACTGCATAGTTAGAGGAGTAACACATGAGCTCAAATGATAAATCCCACTAAAGTGGTTAGCTTACCGGGGGTGATGTGATTCTCCATTTCAACTTAGTAAAATCTTATTCAAATTATTTATCAAAAACAAATTATTTTTCTTTTTGGAGTAATCATGAGAGGGGAGTGAAATTTGACTAAAGTCTTGAATGAATTAATGGTAAAATCCAGCATGACCTAGGAAATACCACACATCTAGTACATTTTTAGGAAATGGTAAGGAAGAAATGACATCTAATTTTTCTTCATCCACTTGTGTACCATCCCCAGAAATGAAATTCCCTAAAACTATACCTTGTCGCACCATGAAATGGAATTTATCATAATTCAATACATGATTATTTCAATACAATGTTGTAGGACTAAACTAAGACTACTCAAGCATTCATCAAAAGAAGAGCCATAAATAGTGAAATCATCCATGAATACTTCCATGAAATTATCCAGGTAATATAAAAAAATACTAACCATGCATCGCTAGAATGTACCCGAAGCATTGCACATATCAAATGGAATCCTCTTATATGAAAATGTGTCAAAGGGGCATGTAAAGGTGGTCTTTTCTCGATCCTTAGAGGCAATATGGATCTGAAAGTATCAAGAATACCCATAAAAAACAATAATGGGGCATCCCCATTAGCCTCTATAGAATTTGGTTAATGGATAGAAATGGTAAATGGTCCTTCTTAGTGTGTTGGTTTATTCAGCGATAGTCTATCCAGTCATGCCAAGTATTTTATACATGACTGGTAACCAATTCATTATTTTCATTTTTTATTACAACAAGACCTATTTTTTTAAGAACTACTTTTACTGGACTAACCCATTGGCTACCAGAGATGGGTTAGATGATTCTAGAAATGAATAATTTTATTACCTCCTTTTTCACAACTTCTATGAGGTTTGGGTTCAGTCGACGTTGTGCTTGCCTCACTAGTTTAGCTTCATTATTTAACAAAATACGATGTGTACTGACTGATGGGATAATACCAAGAATGTCCACAAGTGTCCATCCTAATGCTTGATTATACTTCCTCAAAAGTTCAAGAAGTCAAAATTCATTTTCAGGAGGGATTTAACTATAAATGATGATAGGTAACTTGTTTCCATTCTCAAGATATGAATATTTTAAATCTCAAGGAAGTTGTTTCAGTTCCAATTTATGAGGATTTTAGATTTATGGGAGTGTTTTTGAAAGTTAGAGGTCATTAATATTATCTAACTACTCAATGGTATCATCCTTAGATGTGGAATGATATTTTATAAGCATAGAAGTATCATCGATGGTCAGTGGATCCTCAGTGTTCAAAAAATCATCAATTAATAAGCATACATGACATTTTTCTAGAACACTACAAAAATAACTGCATGATTCATTTCTTAGCATTTCAGTCAATGATGAAAACAAAGAAATGGGATCAGGGGAAAGAAAATATGACATTCCATGGGAAGGGTGTACATCAATTGAATTAACAGAGAGAGAGGAATGTTATTTTGAGGTGTGCTTTAGGACATCAAGGATACTAAGGTGGAAAATTTCACTGTCAAAATCCAAAGATAATGTACCATTATGGATATTAATTATCATTTTCATGTTTTTCAAGAAGGTCCTCCCCAATATAATCTGGGAACACCCATTCATCTTATCATCTTCCATTTTAAGAACATAAAAATCAGCAGGAAAAATTAAATTTTGTACCCTCACAAGAACATCCTCTAACACACCAGAAAGGTGTGTTGTACAAATATTTTCTTGCTGAATGAAAATTAAAATGGGATTTAGTTCCCCAACCTTTGATGTAGAGTAAATTGAGTGAGGCATCACATTTAAATAATCACCTAAATGAAGAATAGTAATTGAAAATGAATACTCCCCTATGGTTCATGGAATGAAGAATGTCCCAGGATCATTATACTTGGTGGGAAGTGATGGCTCTAAATATACTGATACATTCCTCCCCAATCTCACCTTTTCATCACCTCATAGTCTCTTTCAGTGTGCACACATTTCCTTCAGAAAATTGGTGTATCATGGAATTTTCTTCATGACATCAATCAAGGGATTTTTAACGTATAATTTTTTGAAAGTTTTCAATATTTCCTTGTCAAGTTCAGTTTCCTTCTATTTTCTTGGTTGGGTGGACCTTTGGGGAAATGGAGGAGGAATTTTTGGGATAGGTGACTCATCAACAAACACACTCTTTCCTTTAGAAGGGATTCTCTTAAGATAAGGATTTTCATCTCTTGGACCATTTTTAGTAGTTGGGATGGTGGTTTCTATAGGAGGGGATGAATCTAAAGGAGGGTTTGTTTTGATTTTATGTTGTTTCCCACTCATAAGGCTTATGGAACTAACATTTCCCTTATCCCTAGGGTTAACTACTAGTTTATAGGGTAGTTTACCTGACCAATGACAATGAATTTACCCCACCGAGTTATCTAGTTTTCCTAATTGGGTTTTGAGGTCTTGTATGGCTACCTAAGTGGTTTGTTGGAATTGGAGATTGTTTGTAGCCATTTTCATAATCATATAATCTAGGATAGGCTTAGGATTTGGAGGGGGTTGTTGGAAAGTCTTTTGGGGTGGTTGAGGACTTCTGGGTGGTGGTGGTGGATGACTACGCTGACCCTGTTGGTTCCATTATTGTTGTGGTTGGTTTGAATACCCTATTTCTTATAGAATTGATTTTCTTTAGACCTAGGGTTTGATGTATATTAAGGTTCTTTCCTAAAGGGTTGGTTATAGGGGAGGCCTGGAAATATTGACTCACAACTCTCAGAAGTTTCTCTTAAGTAGGGGTATTGGTTAGAGTAGTGGGTGTCTGAAGAACAAATACCATAATGGATGGGAGGAGGAGATTGGGATTTCAATTGGGAAAGAAATTTTTTTCAAAGAAGGGTACTTACCTCTTCAATCTTCGTGTCCACCTTCTTATGAAATTCAGTACTTTTCACCTCGTGGACACCTCTAATGGGTACACTAGACCTTGAACTGAATTATTAAGTATTTTTTTCCATGTTCTCAATCAAGGTTCTTATAGCAATTATGGTCTTATCTACCAGCGCACCACCTGTAGTAGCATCTATCATGTTACGATCAATTAGAATTAAACCTTCATAAAAATATATATTAAAAGTTGATTTCTTATTTGGTGGTGTGGAAAACTTGAACACAATATTTTTAATATTTACCAATATTCAATAAGTGTTTCCCCTTGATATTTTCTTATACCACATATTTCTTTCCTTATTGTTTCTATTTAAGAGGCTGTGAAATATTTTTTCAGAAAAATGTGTTTCATGTCTGCCCAACCTCTTATTGGGGAATTCACATAATAAAACACGTCTTTTGTAGTGTATTCTAATGAAAAAGGAAATTCCATAAGCTTTACCTATTCTTCATCTAAATTTCAAGGTTTTAATGTAGAACACATAGTATGAAATTATTTTAAATTCTTATTTTTATCCTCTCTAGAAAGTCCATGGAATCTTTGTGGTAGATGAATTAAACTGGATTTTAGATCAAAATTGGGTGCCTCACCTTGTAATTGAATGTGTATGGGTTGGATATCGACATAAGGTGAGGTTAGTTCTTTTAGTGTTCTATAGTTTTTGGCCATGTTATGCAATTTCATTTCAATTTTCATGTCAATTCTAGAAGAAGTAGTATAAGGATCAAGAAGAGTGTCGATGTTTTGTGTGTCCTTCTTCAAAGGGTTCTCTTCTGTGTCTCGGTGTCGCTGATGTAATATCCTCTTTGGTTTGGATTCCAAAGGAG
The DNA here is from genome assembly GCA_963277665.1 of Viscum album. Taxonomy (NCBI): domain Eukaryota; kingdom Viridiplantae; phylum Streptophyta; class Magnoliopsida; order Santalales; family Viscaceae; genus Viscum; species Viscum album. The sequence continues at coordinate 1,189,823,217 of OY728122.1, forward strand.
GTAAAACTCTTTTATTAGAATTCATCATGCACTAAACCTACAAAAAAAAGATCATAACTCAAAATGATTGAAAATGTAAATAAATATTCACATAATTTACAAATATCTTATAAAAAACACACACTAAAAAACAGAAGCGCTCCCCAGAAATGATGCCAAAATTTGACTGTGTTGTCATGACACATAAAATTTATTATGATTTTAAGATTTATTTATAGAATAGGGAATACCCTAGGTCATCTCTCAAAGATCGTTCATAGCTTATAGTGTGTATTTTTAATAAATATTACTAAATGAGGGGTGTGATTTTGAAAATAGTTTTAAGAAAATAACTTATCTTAAAGAGTTTAATAGTTGAAAAACCAAGATTATTTTGAAAAATATGAGACAAAGGGTTTATTGTGATTTCACTACACACATTTCAAGTTCATTGTTCAAAGTGATTTATTTAGGTTTGGAGTAATTCTTTGGTTGAAATTAATTTGAATCCTAATTAATTCCTAAGTTTTTATTTCAATGCTTAAAGAACAAAACCTTGATGTAACAATCATATTATCAAGGTCCATAACTTATTAATGGAATAATAGATTCCAAATCAGATTTAAAGCTCAAGAATGTGGGTATTAAAAGTATTCTTGTGTTGTCCAATCAGAACAACACAAGTCACACACTCAAAACCTCACACTGATCAGTTAGAAATTAAGAGAATAACATTCAGATGTTTCAAAACAAGCATTCAAATATGGTATCATGTAAGGTACATGGAATGAATTGTTCAAACACTAAATTTAATCCAAACCAGTATCTAATATATGCATTGTAACTCCCTTGACATGTGTGTAGCTCCCTCACAATGAACACCCACTGTTTAGCCCAACATTAAGAGGAGGAGGAAGCTCAGGTGAATCTTATACTTCATTTAAGAACTACCTATGATGATATGGAGCTCTAGAAACTCCAAGGGGATGAAATGAATTCTATAGAACTTCTATTATTCATAAATTAACTCTCATGGTCAATCTTTCAAATGAGGTTCCCATGGTGCCTTTTTATATCCAAAATGGGAGATGGTTTTGAGCACCTTGTTTTTGAGATACCACTTGTGTCTCAGTTTTAGAATAGTTTAAATCCGTACCATGACTTATCCAAAATATAAGCATTGTTTCCCAACCACTTTAACATCTCCATGTTAATTTTGTAAGCCATTAGAAATCTGGATTAGGAGATATGGTCAAAATATGAAATAAAACGTTTGAATATGGGTAGATTCTATCCCCTAAATAGAATGGTTTAGATGGGCCACTAGATAGATGGATTTGGATTTTGTTACTTGATAATATTTGTAGTCCATGATGTTGTGGACCATAAAAAATGTTACATCCATTTTTTATATATGTAATTCTCATAATTCTCAAAATAGTGGATAAGTGTACATGGGATTCCATGTAGTTGTCCCATTTTTCTTTTAGATCATCTCTAGGTCGTTCAAATCACCTCCACCTTAAATGAAAATATCAAAACTAGTATAATTTATTCATTTAATAGTGATAAAAACAAAATAAATTAATAAAACATGAATTTAAATTTTTTTTTATATTTAAAATTTATAATACAAAATATGCTTAGCATAGTTGTGTAAGGGTGAAAATGAAACAGTGAATCACAGTGTGATAAGAATGAAACCCATTAATATATTTTATTCATATTCCATAATCAACGTTCATTATGCTACCTTACATTAATGTGTTAATGGGTTCTATTGATTTGTAACCAATTAATCATTCACATTCAATACAGTCAAGTCATATACTCAATATACCTTCTAAATTCCATTTCATTTTTAATTATCAATTTGAAGCAGTTACCTTAGGTGGGTCAAGTGGTATGCATACATTGTACATTCTATTATTAAATTCACAAAATAAATCAATCCAATTAATATATGAGTTCTAACCATTAGAATGGTCTAGTGAAGGCACACCCAAACAATGGTGAAAGCATGTCAAAACACTAAGCAGTAATTATGTCATAACCTTCGACATGGGAATGATATAGTTGTGGTCATAATCACCAAAAATTAATCATGTATTTGTAAATATAATAACAATATAGTTTTAACAAGTCTAATCATGTAATATTAATTCCATAAATAGAACATGATGAAATCGGTGGGCTCCCATGACAAATCCAAAATCAATGAACATTGGGGATGAGTTATAGACCCTCCACTATAGGGTTGTATGACTATACTCTTCCGGTATTGTCTCTATAGTTGGATTTGATCAGAGTAGATCTAAGAAAAAGTGAAAAACTTCATACCGCGATATCTTGGTTGATAGCAAAAGGGAAAGGTAACGACTCAAGAGGACTTGAGTACTTACCATTGCACATATAACATGATGAATGGAAGCTCAATCAGTTCTCAGATAAAGGATATATATGAATCCATAACTTTGATCTTGAAAAAAATATAAATTTAGAGAAAATGGGTTAATCCTGTTGGTTCTCTTATTAGGAGGAAAATGGAGAATTAATATATCATTAAGGGAAAAACTATAAATTTATCCAAAAAATAGCTTGTGAACAGTTTTTCCCCACTGTTTGACAAACCATGTGAAAACTGTGCAAGGGTTTCTGGGTAGAAGGGTATATTGCATGGTTAGGCCTCACAGATGTGCACAAGTCATGTGAAGTGGTTCTGCCTAGAAATTTCAATCTATACAGTTATCCAAACTGTGCGCCAATCATGCACTAACCGTGCGACCTTCCCAAATTTCCCAAAAATATGGGTTTTGGGATCTGAACATTCCCTTGATACCCATGAGTCCTTTACTAACCCACTAGGCATCCATAAAATGTCCAAAGTCGATATTTAGACCAAAATTTAAAGGATCCATACCTGAGTGAAAATTGGGTTCTTATAATCATCCCCCTTAAAAGAACTCATCCCCGAGTTCACCTTCCATGGTTGGAGAAACACTATCTGAGAAAACTTCTAGCCACTAGGCATGTTTGTTGGCTTCCCTCTCCCAAGTCTTGTTACATAACCGACCGTGTTTCCATAACACCCGTACTAAAGGGACATACCAGCCTAGGAGAGACTTTGTGCTCTAGTCAAAGATGCGTACAGAGTACTACTAAAAGTTAGCATCAATATCTAACTCAACTTCCTCAAGATCAAAAACATGAGACAAATTTGCAGGATACCGGTCAAGCTGTGAAACATGAATGATGTCGTACATGGAAAAATACCTCTCAGGTAGCTACAACTGATATGCTACGTTCCTGAATCACTCTAGAATCTCAAATGGACCTAAATAATGAGGTGACAACTTTCCCTAATTTCATAATCGACTATGACCTAGCTTGGTGGATACACAAAGAAAAACTTAATCCCCAACCATGAACTCAAGAGGTCGTCAATAGTGATCAACATATGAATTTTTTCTAGTTTGAGATGTATTCATATGATTTCTGATCAGCTGCACCTGCTCTAAAGTCTCCTTAATGAGATGAGGACCTAGTAGGGTTGCCTCACTTGCCTTTAACCAGCAGAGGGGTGAATGGAATAGCCTACCGTATAAGGACTAAATAAGATCCATCCAAATTATTCCCTGAAATATGTTATTATAGGAAACATGATGAGAGGGATATGCGTCTCCCAAGAACTTCTAAAATCAAAGAAACATGATCAGATCATATCTTTTTGAACGTGTATTGTCCATTGATCATAGGGTGGAATGCTGTCCTTACAAACACCTGTGTCCCCATAGACTTTTTAAATCCCTTCTAGAACTGTGATGTGAAATGAGAATCCAAATATGAAATGATAGTATGAGGGACCCTGTGTAGTCATATGATCTCAATAATATACAATCATCCCATATCATCAATTAAGAAAGTATTCTGAATATGAATAGAGTGGGATGATTTCATTAGTCGTTTGATGACTACCCAGATAGAATCGCTACGCCTTAGTGACCTAGGTAGGATGACTACAAAATACATGGAAACATATTCCCATTTCCATTCCGAGAATGGAATTGGCCTTAGAAAGCCTATAGGTCTTGCGTGCTCTACCTTCACCCACTGATAGGTGGAACACCTTGTGATAAATCCTGAAATCAAACGTTTCATCCCAAGTGACCAATAATGGCGTCACAAATATTGATACGTCATTGAGATTTATAGGTGAAATTCCCACTGTGAATCATGAGAATCTTTCATTAAATCCTCTCTCATATTTTTAGGAACCTGAATACGTCCATGTTGATGCAATATTTTGTTCCTGTCAATAGACCAATACAGAGGGATATTATCTCATGGTATACCCTCACAGAGTACCAAGCCATCATGATCTAAAAGATATCTATTCTTCACCTTATTAATGAGGGAAGAGGTAACTATCAAGGTTGAGAGTTAAGACTACTTGTGACTATCATGAAACTCTAGAAGCATCTCAGAAAATAGTGCCATTAACATCCATTCACCACTAGATTCCTATGTTTCATGTTACTGAGTTTTTTGACACAACACATCTATAACTACATTTCCCTTATCAGGCATATAAGCAAGCTCAAAATAAAATGATTTTAGATATTTGACCCATCTCTAAAGTCTGAGGTTCAATTCACACTAAGAAAAGATATATTTGAGGCACATGTGTTCAGTGTACACCACAATTTTCTTAACCAATAGATAATGTATCCAGTAATGTAAGGCAAGGATAATTGCTGCTAACTGATGGTCGTGTGTTGGGTAATTTCTCTCCTAAGGAATGAAATGCTGAGATGCATATGAAACGAATTTTTCCTCCTACATGATCAATGCTCCTAGGATGATGGTTGATGCTTCATAAGAGATTTCATAACCTATACCCAACTCTAGGAGAGTCAGAGTAGGTGTTGATACCATCCTCACTTTTAGCTCCTAAAAGGCTTCCTCACATGATTCTGACTACAAGAACTTGACACCCTTAATTGTAAAACTAGTAATAGGTGAAGAAAGGTGAGAAAAATCTTGTATGAAAAGCCTGTAATATCTAAACAATCCTAAGAAACTATGTATATCGAACACATTCTTGGGATGCTCCCAAGAAACAACAACAAAATACTTTCTTGGGTCAACAGATACTCCTTATTCTAATATTATATGACCCCAGAAGTAAACATTGTCAATCCATAAGTGGAACTTATCAATCTTGGAATTAATTTGATGCTCTCTCAGTCCACTTAGAATGATCTCAATATGTTTTTCCAGGTCGCTATGAGTGTGAGAATACCCCAAGATGTCATCCACAAAGACCACAATAAAGGAATCCCAATAGGGGTCAAAAACACTATTCATAAAATCCATGAAAATAGAGGGTGTGTTCGTAATACCAAAGGGAATAACAAGGTATTCATACAAACCATACATGATATGGAAAGCTATATGAGGCATGTCTAATGGTCTAACATGAACATGATGATAAACTGATCTCATGTCGATATTATAGAAGACCTTTGCTCCTTGGAGCTAGTCGAAAAAATTATCTATTCAAGGAAGTGGATAATAGTTCCTGACCATAAGCTGGTTCAACATCCTGTAATCCACACATATACAAAAGGTTCCATCTGCCCTCTTGAAAAAGAACATGGGAGAACCCCAAGAGGATGTTTTGGCCCTACAAAACCTTTGGCCTCAAAATCTTATAACTACCTCTTGAGTTGTTAAAGCTCTATAGGTTCTATCTTGTACGGATTAATGGATAGTGGAGCTACTCCTAGAACAAGATTGATTGTAATGTATACTTCTCTCTCAGGAGGTAATCCCAAAAATTCTTCAAGAAAGGCATCCCTAAAATGATCCACTACAAGAGGGAAATTAGTTTGGTGAACACCATAATCCTCTGTGATGAGTTTTGAAATATAGTTTGTTACTATGCCTAGCTCATGATGATCTAGTCTCGCTTTACCATCTGGGATATCTCACTCACCCTTATGTAGATAACTACCCTATGGTGATGTAAATGATACACTATGGGGGTAACAGTCTACAAAATCTTGACAGTGGACTAACCAGTCCATTCTGAGAATGAAATCAAAGCATGTCATCTCAAGAATGAAGAGGTTCCATAAGAAATGGTAACTTCCTAACTTAAGGGTGTAATCCCTACACTAGTGTATTACCTCTGTTCTTACCCCTAATGGTGTATCTATGGTTATTACATGAAACTGACATCATATCACTAGTACGGGACTCTCCATGATAGATACAGAGATAATAGAGTTTGAAGCACCTGTATGAAATATAGTAGATACTATATTAAAGGCTTCTATAATAGTACCTCATACTGTAGATGGTCCCACATCTTGATCCCTGGGTATTGGTTGTAGTGCATGCAACTGACCTGATCAACATCCCTATGCAACTGATGGAATACAAAGATCATAACTGCTTTTTTGGTGCTGCTGGTGATCAAGGTTCTGGATACCACAACCATGACCTCCTCCGCAGCCATACCTACCTATGTTATTACAACTCCATGCCTGAAGCGGCGTTAAAGAACCTGATCCTAAAGGCGGAGCTAGTGTGTATCCATTCCCACTCATAGTTGGTGGAAAGGTCCTATAGAAATGATGAAGATTCCCTGTGCTGCTACAAGACCGAAACTCTAGTGGGTCTCTATCACATTGAGGTGTTGAATTCCCCCATTATCTATAATGATGACACACTTTCGAGTTAACGAAATGAACACTCTTGTTTTCAATGCCCTGATGAGAATCCTTGATAGCACACTTCCTACCACCAGAAGAACTACTGTCCTGATGTCGAATTGGTCCTCTAAAACTGGTATTATTGCGGTCCCTCTAGTTGTGATAATTGATAAGATCATGATTTACTATCTCAGAAAAATTATGCATGAAAAAGACATTCAACATCATATGGATGGCGTGGTTGAGACCATCCTCAAAGAATCTAGTACGCGAATGCTCATTACTGACTAGAAGTTGTGGAAATCACTGAATCTTCCAAAAATGACATAGAACCCTAATTAAGATGCATAAACTCTCTGGATCTTCCAGCTCTCAGCTTCTGAAGAAAAAAATGATCATTGAAGATAGTCTGGAAATCAACCTATAACATGACATGATGACGACCATCTTGGGTAATCACATCCCACCAACGCTTGGCCGAATCTTGAAGTATATAAGTAGAAATCTTGATCCTTCAATCTGGAGGAATTTCCAGATGCTCAAAGATAGATAGGATGGATTCTAGACAAGACTGAGCAGCCTGTAGACCACCATCCATTGAAATGGAAAGAGGATTTTTCTACTAGAACTCATGAGTTAGATCGGCCATCATAGGTACAATATATGGAGCATCATGCATGGAATTCATTAGATGTAAGAAACTATCATGAACTTGGGAATCAATACCCAAATCAGGTACAACAGGTAGTGCCTCAAGTGTTAGTCCTGGAGGTAATACTAGTACCTCAAGGACTACCACTTCTGGAGCATGTTTGTCACCACCCCCTATCATACTATACGATGAAATTCAGGCGACATTGGTCTTCAACTACCAATAACACACCTCAAAACAAGATTATGTAGAAAGATAGCCTCACTAATGAAAGATGAACGTAGGAAAACTCACTACCCAAGGCATACCACCCCCAACTACCTACTTAGATAGCTAGGTATAGATAAGTGATCAAGTATAAGCTTCATTTCATTTTATATTTAATTACTAGGTTCACTCCTTTACCTTTCATAACATGACATGGTGGTATAAGGATGTATAACCAATTTATTTTAGAATTCATGATTTACATTATAATGGATATCCATTTTTGATGAATCAATTCCCATACACCTATCAATATAAACGAAACCCATTTATTTATATCATAGTGGTTTGAATCGCTAAATTACTCATCCCAACCCATGAGGGCACACACACCTCAATAATTGAGACAAGTAATCAATCAATTTCAACCAAAAGTAATAAATGTACAAGAATATATCAAAACATCACTCAACAATCACAAGCACATAAAGTAGCCAAATTCACCTATATGGCATGGAAATATGCATGAAATTTGAATTATATTTGCCTAAAATGATTCATGTAACAGTGCTCCTTGCTCTCATATCATCAGGCCTAGGGTGAAAGAAAATCCTCAAACATAGTAATAATCAACAACACCACAAAACATGTGCATCACCCAACAATGACAAAATATAAAATGTAATAGGAAAAATCATAACAATTATTATAATTTAGAAGAATTTCTTTTTACCCTAAACATGGGTTTGTAACGCCCAATAATGGATTATGACCAAGTCCCAAGCATTTATAGTCTACAATATATTGTCTCCAAATAGTAAAACAAGAAAAGAAACCACCTCTGATACCACTTTGTGATGTCTCGGACCCAGATGCCACTGGCTAGGTGCCTCGTGCCTAGTGGGACACATGGACTCAAGCACATCACCCCAAATGCCAGAGGCTTTTGACTAGTTGTGAGGGCCTAGAGTGTGTCTGTGGGGGTGATTATGGCCTCATTACCAAATTTTAGTGCAACAGATTAATATAAACATAGGTAAATAGTGGAATAAATATATATAAATAAAAGTCACAACAGAAAATAGAGACAACAGTAATAATAATTGAATCAACTGGAATAACATTTAACAAGAGATGATGATATGTCATTTACTAGAAAACTGGAATACAAGGATACAAGATAGAAGACATAACATGTTCCACAATAGTATAAAGGAAATAAACTAATATCCCGAGCATCTCGAGATCTAGCTAGGTCAACTACTATCAAGATCCATCCTAAATATCATGAAATAAAGTGTTTTAAGTCATATGCTTCCCTTTGTCAACACCTACAACCTTCTAATATACCTCGGGTAACAAACGATGCATGGAGAAAGTTTGAGATAAATCTTAGTGGTCCCCCACCAATGGTGTCTATAACATCCAGACTGTGTAATTGAAATTTAATATTGTGAAAGCAAGCACATATAAAGTAAAGAATTATAATGTAACTAAATACCAATGTACCTGCTTCAGCCCTTCGCTGGTGTTTGAACATGTAACCAGATCATTTAATTAAGTAATTATAGATTTTATATTTATATTTATCGTGAGGCATTTCCAACACTGACATCACCTCATGATATTATAAATAGTGAAGGTTCCAAGATGTAACAAGGAAACTATGATCAATGACATTCAATAGTGAAGTCTCGAGGTAATAACCAAGGCGACATAGACCTCAAGGGTCAACAACTCAGAAAAAATTGTATCCTAGCATGGGGTAAGAGTGTAATCCAAGGAGAATATTCCGAGGAATTATACAATGAGGTTCCTACTAAGTCCGAGGTGATTAACCAAGGTAAAACGGGGATAATCAAGGACTGGGCCTGATGGGATTTAACAATTGAACCAACTTATCAATGTTGGATCCAAGTAGTGTATCCAAGGAATCCTATAATGATATTTAAGGGATTCAAGATTTGTATCCATGGAATCCTATAATACTACATGAGGTACCCTATAGTATCATACTAGGCATCCCATAATTGATAAGGATCAAGTTCTAGGGGGGGGGGTCTCAACCTAAGGAAGCCATATCCTTGAATCTGAATGGGGTTCCTGAGTGATCATGGAACTATCTGAACAGAATTCAAGGAGAGCTTGTGTTAGGACAATCCTATTTGTTTTTTAAGTGATGTCATATTTCATTTCGTTTAACCCTATCCTTTCATTAGTGTGATAAGTTCAAGTAGCATGAAACTATTTTATTAAATCATTTGGTTCATGCCTTTCCATTAATTAGTGTGATAAGGCAACGTAGCATGCAACCCTTTAATCCATTTAAGGAATATTCCACATTGTAGGTTCATTCTGCTACCTTCCATTAATGTGGTAATGTGTTCTACAGATACGAAACAAATTAATAATTCACATTCAATATGGTGAAGTCATATAATCAATATACATTCCAAATTCCATTTCACATTTAATTATCAATTTTAAGCACTTACGTTAGGTGGGTCAAGTTGTGTGAATACATAATACTTTCTAGTATAAAAATCACAGTATAAATGAATCCAACTAATATAGAAACAATTATCCTTATAGAGGTCCATCTATGGCACACCCGAACGGTGGTGGAAGAATGTCAAAACACAAAACAATAATTATGGCATAACCTTGGACATGGGAAGGATGAAGTTTTGGTTAAAACCATTAACAATTAATCATGTATTTGGAAACAACATAAATATACGGTTCTAACAAGTATAAGTATGGAATATTAATTCTATAAATAGCACCCGATGAAATCGGTGTGCTCGACACGACAAATCCAAAATAAGAAAAACGTTAGGTATGGGTTGTAGACCTCCCACATTAGGGTTGTATGACTCTCCTATTCTAGTATAGGAACTTGATTTGGCTTGGATCAGATTAGATCTAAGAAAAAGAGAAAAATAATCAAACACTAATATCTTGGTCGAGAGAAAAAGGGAAAGATAACGGCTCAAGAGGACATGAGTACTTACCGTTTCACATCCAACATGATGAATGAAAGCTCGATTACTTCCCAGAAGAAGAAGATATTTGAATCCCTAAATTTGATATTAAAAAATCTCCAAATTGAGATAAAAATAGGTTAATCCTAATGGTTCTCATTTTAGGAGGAAGAATAATGATTAATAGATCATTAATGGAAAAATTTTAAATTTACCGAAAAAATAGAATGATCCATGTTTTTCGGCACAGTTTGATAAACCATGAATAAATTGTTCAAGGTTTTATGGGTAGATCAACACATTTAACAGTTAGGCCACATGGCCTTGTAAAAATTGTTTGAAGTGGTTCTGTCCAAAAATTTCAATCTACACGGTTAGCCAAACTATGCGCCAACTCTGCACTAACTATGCGACCTATTCAGATTTCCCAAAATGATGGGTTACGTGATAAAAAATTTCTCTAGACACCCCTGAGACATTTACTAACCCATTAAGCATCTATTAAAGGTCCAAAGTAGAGATTTGGTCCGAAATTTAATGGATCCCTACCTAAGTGAAAAACTGGTTTCTTACAAATTTTGGGTAATGTAATTATAAAAAAAGACATATTTCACATATAAAACTAGTTTTTCAGAATTACACATCTTTTTTTTTTACTTTCAAACGCTTTTATTTTAATTTATAAATAATTTATCACTAATGAATTCATTTTATAAATGTGTAACAAATAATTTTTCATGATTTATTTATTCCAATTCATACACTACAATCCAATATCTAGGTGATAACTGTCATATATAATAATAATATTTCATTTACAAATCACAATTTTCTTAAACCAAGTGTTGTGTGTAAACCAATATATCAAAGATATAAAAATTATTTAAAGAAAATATATCCTAAAATATTAGGGTGTTTGTTGATTCAATAAGGTTTTCCTTATGACTTTTCCATTCCTTCATGTTTGGGGGAGATTATTAAGTCAATAAGTTATCATTATGACTTTACCTCTACTTCTTGTTTTGAAAATCACAAACACCTTATCTTAAGTAAAATCTCATTCTACCCCGTGTTTCACTTCTCTAAGTAATATATTCCTTCCCCAATGAAATTTTTCCTCACTACGTTTTTCATTGTCATTATCATGTCTAAGTGTAAAATTCGGTTTCATACCTAAAACATCGGAATCATGTAATACTTAGATAAAGAGCATTCTGTTTTCAGACATTGAATTTAGACTCCGAGTTTTCAGAATTCAAACTCTGAACTCTTTTAGGTTATGACTCAGACTTCTCAGAATTTAGACTCCTAACTTTCTGAGTTCTGACTCCAAATTATCAAGAACTCTGACTCCAAACTTTGTAAGTTCTTACTCCAAATTATAATGAAATATGACTTCTAAATTTTTGAGTTTTGTCTCCTAATTTGAATGAATACGGACTCCAAATGTTCTGAGTTATGACTTTTAATTCTCATGAACTCTGACTCCATACATTGTATGTTTAGGTTCCAAATTCTTGAAAATCCAGATTCCGAATTTCCTTGAAATTCAGACTTCAGGATTATATAGAGTTCAAGTTCTGAATTCCATGGAAAATAGAATCCGAATATCCTTGTATTATAAAACTACAAATGTATTTTTGATTAGACTCTGAACTTTTTATTTGCTTACACTGTGAATAATTGATTTTGGTTATGTAACCATATTTTTTCTTACACTTGTTGTTGTTATAAAATGATGTCATGCATTTAGTTACTAACTAACTATTATTTGAGTGACACGTGTACAGGTCCCTCCGAAATTCAAGGAAAATATGACCGCTGGAGGAGGGAGCCGATCGTTGGTGTTGCACCTATAAATATGAGCTCATTTGAAAGAGATCAACACTATTCTAAGACTCTAGAGATCACATGCTGTTGAAGTGATTTCTATAGAGAGACTTTCATTGCTTTGTGCGTATTGAACTTCTTGTTCAGATTTGATTTGTGTGAATCCAAATGTTACTGAGTACATTCGAGGGATTCCAGGGATAGGAAGACAGAGGTGTCGACTACCTTAAAGTTGAGGGCTTCTTTGTTGAGGAAGAAAAATGTGCTAGATACCTTGAAGTTGAGGGATTGTGGGGATATCAAGACAGATTTCGATCTTTGTATTGAGGGCTTACCCTGGTGTGGGTAAGACATACTTTCTTGAAAGTATAAATCAAGGGATCTTTATCCACGGTTGTTGGATACCCTTCTATTTCGGTTAAAAGATTTATTACTTGTTACAAGTTTTCCACTACATTTTGTTTTTTTGAGGAAAGTATAACAATATTAAGATTGCTTATACTAGTATACTATATTTTAGTAAGATTCTATACCCTTTAAGGTAGAATCATTATCATTATAAACTTTCATTAAGTTTCATTTTCCAGAACCATCTTTCTGGATTCACTTTTTCAGAATCATATTTTCTGAATCAAGAATGTGTGTAGAACTAGAGGTTTTGTGAATTACCTTGTTTAACCTTATTAAACATAACCATATTTTAAAGTTCCAAAGGAATTTTTTTAAATTGAACAATTCACACCCCACTTGTATATTGAGCATCATTAGATAATTTATTCAATATCTATATTATATTGATCCTACATTTGGTATTATAGAGTAAATCATACTCACATACCATCTCAATAATTGGTATCAAAGGTCTAAGTACAATCTGAATTAATCTCTCGATCAGATTCAGAAGAGAACTCTTTTTTTTGAATCATATTTTTGAACTAATTAAGTTCGGATTCATATTTTTCATAGATATTCCCTTGTTTTATTTTCCTTGATGAGGAATATTTTCCTTGTTTACAAACTTTTTCTATTAACAAGTTTTTGTGGAAATATTTTCTTTAAGATGGAAAGAATCAATGTTGGTTCTATTAAAAACTTAAATTCAACAAGACCACCAATTTTTGATTGAAATGATTATGAGTAATGGAGAGATCTCATGAATACATTCATTATCAATACTAGAGTTGGTAATTTTTTTATGATTACTGAAGGATATAAAATCCCTGACATGGAAGTTAGTAATTTCACAAATCAAGAAAAGCATTAATATCAACTGAATTATAAGGTAAAAAATACCTTGATTTATTCTATGAATAGAAATATATATAGCCAAATATCTTCTTGTGAAGCTGCAAACAGTATCAAGAAGAAACTTTAAGTTACACATTTTGATACTTCTAATGTTATTGAGACAAGAAGTGATATGTTGAGAGCTTAATACCACGACTTTAACTTTCCTTATGGAGAACCTATAAGAAAATTTCATCTAAGGTTTATGACTATCGTGAATAACTTACAGTATATGGGAGAAAAATGTTTGGATGATGAGGCTCTTGTTGATAAGATCATAGACATTATTCCAAATGAGTGGGATTCTAAGAGGACATCAATTGATGAGAATAAAAAAGTCACCCAGATTTCTTTAGATGAGCTATTTGGAACTCCTCTACTACATGAGACTAGAATGAAGAGAGATGTTGATAATGGTAAAAAGAAGAATGGGAATGAAGGATTTTCTTTTATAACTACTTCAAATCATATGAAAGCCAAGACTCCTAAGAGAGTTACTAGATCCAAATCTAATAAGGTTATTATCCAATCTGAATCTAGTGGAAGTGAATCTTCAAAAAATGAGTTAGAAAATCTATCTCGAAGGATGAAAAAGATTGTTGGATAGAAGAACTGTCAATCTAGATATAAGAAGAAGGAAAGGAATGGAATGAAAGATTCAGAAGTCACATGTTATGAATTCAAGAGAGTTGGACATATAAGTCCAGATTTTACTATGCTCAAAAGAAAGGAAATAAAGGAAAAGAATTCTGAGAGAAACAGAAATAAGTACTACAATTCTAAAGCTAATAATGTATTAAAAGCCAATGACAACTAGAGTTCCAGTGGTGGTGACTCGTTAGATGAATTATCAGATTACAATTCTTCTCGACAAAAGAATCACGGTCTAATAGCCAGATTACCTATAGAAAATCATTGATTGATGGCTAAGCTACACAATATTGAATCAATGACCAATGTTTCATTAAATGAAAATTATAGTAATGATAAATATTATGAATCTTCGGATGAAGAATCTTCTTCTGATGAAGATAATACTTTACCTTCCTAAGAAGATGTTTCTAGGTTTTCCATATTCCTTAAAATTGAGAATTCAAAACTCATGAAAAAGCTTGATAAGGGAAATTGTAGGAATACTATTCTTACTAAAGAAATATCAGATCTTTCTAAAGATATTGATAAGAAAATAGTTTATTTTGGATGTATTTCAAAAAATCTTTAGGAAGTGAATTCTAAGAAGAATAAACTTTCTAAGGATCTAGAAAACATAATTTCTAAGAAAAATGTTTTTGAGTCTAACTCTAGTTCCAAATCAGATGTTTTAGAAGACAAGAACTTGTTTATCAAACTAAAATCTGAATTTTTTTCCTTAAGGAAGTGTTTGTCAAACTTTACCTTAGGTAAAGAAAATATTGATAAAATGTATTCTCAAATCTGACCTCTATGGAATAGTTCTGGTTTTGGTTATACAAGTTCTACACCAATTTTTTGCAATAATTATTTTTTTCCTCAAAGTTATCTATTCTGAACTAAGTGTCAGTGTAGTGGACACTGGGCACAAAATTGTTCCTTAAACAAAAATCAATCTTTTGGATTTCATAAAGCCTATTTTTCTAAGAAAATGCGGGTACTTAAAATTTTTCTTTCTGAAATTTCCGGATCCAAGAAAGTTTGGATTCCGAAAGTCAAACTCTTTTGTTTTCAGGAAAATAGATAGAGTACCAATAGAAATAATTGGTATATGGATAGTGGATGTTCCTGACATATGACTGGTAACAAAAACTATTTTGAAAAGATTATCAAGACGAAAGGAGGACAAGTAACTCTCGGAGATAATGCTCATGGATAAATTATTGGTATAGGTACATCATTATTTTTGAAAAAACTTTGATTTCAAATGTTTTATTTGTTAAGGGTCTTAAGCACAACCTCATTAGCATAATCCAATAATGTGATGAAGGTTACCTTGTGAATTTTAGGAATGAAAAGTTCTTAGTACACAATTCCAAGGAAGAGTTTATTATTTCTACCCATAGGAAATAGATTGTATATACACTAAACATAGAAGAACTTAGAAGCCAAGATCTACCCTGCCTTAGTGTAATGGATACCATTCTTGGTTGTGGCATAGAAGGGTAGGACACTGTATCCTTAAGAACCTATGTAAACTCTATAAGAATAGACTAGTTAAGGATATACCAGAGTATAGATTTGATTCTTCAAAAGTTTGTGACCCTTGTCAATATGGAAAGAAACATAAATCAAGTTTTAAATCAATTGGTGAAGCCTCAACTACTGATGCATTACATTCAGTACATATAGATCTCTTTGGTCCTACAAAAACTGGAAGCATTGGAGGCAAGTATTATGTATTTGTTTTAGTTGATGATTACACTAGATTTACATGGGTCTATTTTCTAACAAGAATTATGAAGCCTCCTCGTATTTTAAAAGTTTTAGAGCCCATGTTAAAAATGAGAAAAACCTTCCATTGAAAACTATTCATAGTGATCATGGTGGAGAATTTCCAAATTCTGATTTTGAAACTTTTTTTTCTAGAAAAGGCATTACTCACAATATCTCAGCACCAAGAACTCCTCAACAGAATGGTGTTGTTGAAAGAATAAATAGAATTCTTCAAGAGATAACAAGAAACATGTTGAGTGAATATTCTATACCCAAACATTTTTGGGCGTAATCTATAAGTACTGCTTGATATACTATAAATCATGTTTTGATAAGACCTTTTCTTAATAAATATCCTTATGAGTTATGGAATGATAGAAAACCAATAATTTCCTACATCATGGTTTTTGGTTGAAAATTATTCACTCTAAATACTAAAGATAATATACACAAATTCGCACCAAAATATGATGAAGGAATTTTCTTAGGCTACTCCACAACTTCTAAGGCTTATATAGTTTTCAATAAAAACACTTGTATTATTGAAGAAGCCGTACATGTCAAATTTGATGAAACTGATCCTTTTGTTTTTAAACAACCCCAACTTACATATTTGGATGTGTTTTCGAAAATTTATTATTAACCATTGTTAGAAGATCCTTTTGATAAGGAAAATTTTCAAGAATATGCTTCTGAGGCATTTACCCTAAAAGAATTTCTACCCTATGTTGATGAACAGGTTTTACTAACCCAAATAAGTTGTTTCTTAAGAATCATCCCAATGATAGTATCATTGGTGATGTAAATCAACCCGTAAGTACTAGAAGTTCCGTAAGGAATGAAGTAGAAGATCTAGAATTTCATTCCCAATTAGAACTAAAAATCACTGATGAGGCTTTAGGTGATGATGATTGGATAAAATCCATGCAAGATGAACTAAATGAATTCGAAAGGAATAATGTCTGGACCTTGGTTGAAATACCTAAGGAAACTTCTGTTATTGGGGGTAAAATGGGTTTTCAGAAATAAGTGTGATGAAAATGGAATCATAGTTAGAAATAAAGCTAGATTATTTGCTAAAGGATATAATCAAAAATAGGGAATAGACTATGAATAAAAATATTCTCCAGTATCTAGAATTGAATATATTCGTATTTTACTTGACTTTGCTGCATTATTCAACTTCACAATTTTTCAAATGGATGTGAAATGTGCTTTCCATAATAGTTATGTTCAAGAAGATGTTTTTGTTGAACAACCTCCTGGTTTTGAAGATACAAAACATCCTGATCACGTTTTTAGACTTACCAAAGCTTTTTATAGACATAAGCAAGCCCCTCGATCCTGGTATGATAAAATTATAGGATTTTTATACAAAATAATTATGTTAAGGGAAATGCAGATCCAACCCTTTTTATAAAGAAAGATAAAAAAATTACTGTTCAAATTTATGTTGATGACATTATATTTTGTTCAACTCTGCAATCCTTAACTGATTCCTTTGCGGATCTAATGAAATCTGAGTTTGAAATGAGTATGATGGGTGAGTTAACACTTTGCCTTGGTTTTCTAATTTCTCAAAACTAGAAGGAATCTATATATCACAACATAAGTATATTAAAGATCTTCTTAAAAAGTATTGATATAACAACACTAAGAGTATACGTACTCTTATCGGTACCTCAAATACACATGATCTTGATGAAGGTGGGAAACCAGTAGATCAAACATCTTTTAGAGGTATGGTAGTAAGTTTACTTTACTTGATAGCTAGTCCTCCAAACTTAGTGTTTTTAGTATGATTATGTGAAAGATATCAATCTAATACTAAGGAATCTCATTTAATGATAGTGAAAATAATTTTTCGCTACTT
The DNA here is from genome assembly GCA_963277665.1 of Viscum album. Classification (NCBI taxonomy): domain Eukaryota; kingdom Viridiplantae; phylum Streptophyta; class Magnoliopsida; order Santalales; family Viscaceae; genus Viscum; species Viscum album. The sequence continues at coordinate 1,189,841,154 of OY728122.1, forward strand.
AAAGGGAACCATGGATTTAGGACTCTTCTATACTTCTGGAAATGATTTTGTTTTGAAATTTTTTTTCAGATGCTGACTTTGGTGGATGTAGAATGGATAGAAAAAGTATATCTAGAACTTTTCATTTCTTAGGAGATTCATTAGTTTCTTGGTTTTGAAAGAAGCAACACTAAGTAGCACTTTCCACTTTTGAAACTGAATATGTAGCAGCTGGAAGTTGTTGTGCTCAAGTATTGTGGATGCAACACACACTCACAGACTATGGTATGAGTTTTACCAAAACACAAATTTTTTGTGATAATACAACTGCTATCACTACTGGAAAACTAACATATACCAATGGTTTGGAACCGTTGGTATAATCCTTCAAACCGTTGGTATAGCCTATACCAACGGTTTGGAGAACCGTAGCCAAGTAAGCCATTGGGATAGGTCTATACCAACAGATTTGGAAACCATTGGTATAAGTAATATGAAAATATATACCAACGGTTATGGAACCGTTGGTATATGTATTTAAAAAAAAAATTCATTGGGATTTGACCCCAGGACCCCATGTTTATCATTGAATAACTTAACCACTAACCTAACATGACTTTTGTGAACATAATTACATAAATATATATATGTATTGTCATAATTATTTTAAATTTTTATTTATATAATGTTCTCGGTAAGAATATATGATAAAAATTCTCAGGAGCTATACCAACGGTTGTCAAAACCGTTGGTATAGGTCTATACCAACGGTTTTGACACTAGTTGGTACAGTTATTGATTCTAGTATTTAGCTTGGATGGAAGGTTGATTTCCAGGGTACCATTTCCAACGGTTTTGGAAAACCGTTGGGATAGGTATACCCTTTCCCAACGGTTTGGAAAAACCGTTGGGAAAGGTGTCCACAAAGTGGACTTTTCCCAATGGTTTTCCAAAAACGTTGGGAAAGGGTATACCTATCCCAATGGTTTGGCCAAACAGTTGGGAAAGGTGGCCACAAAGTGGACTTTTCCAAATGGTTTAGACAAACTGTTGGGATAGGTATACCCTTTCCCAACAGTTTTGGAAACCCATTGGGAAAAGTGGCCACAAAGTGGGATTTCTCAACGGTTTGGCCAAACCGTTGGGAAAAAGGACCTATACCAACGATTTTTACAAACCGTTGGTATAGAAGCGTTGGGAAAATTTAGGTTTCCAGTAGTGTATTTCCCTTAATAAAAACCATGCACATCACTCTCGTGCAAAAAACATAGATATTAGGCATCACTTTATTAGAGATCACACACTTAAAGGATATATCATTCTTCAATTTATCAGAATGAAAGATCAACTTGCTGATATTTTCACAAAATATTTACCCTCCGATTGATTTGAATATATTAAAAATAAGTTAGGAATGATAACCATATGGTAATCCTCCATTTTAACTTTCTGTTAAACCAATCTCCTTACAGTAACAAACTCTTTTTCATAGGGGGAGTACATTTTGTTGTTAGTTTTTCAAGTTTTTTTCTTTTGTAATGAAACTTTTCATGTTTTTCATAATGAAGTTTTTCAAGTTTTTTCGTAATGATGTTTTTCAAGTTTTTCATAATGTTGATTTTCAAATCTTCGTAATAATATTTTTGTTTTTCTTTCGTACTTAAAATTCTCGTAATGAATATTTTTGTACTTGAAATTTTCGTAATGAAAATTCTCCTACTTGAAATTTCTGCAATAAAGATTTTTGTAATGATGTTTCTTTCCCTTCGTTTTCATTTTTTTCATAGTCAAAATTTTCAGAATCTAAATTACTTCAAGAATAATTTTTCATTAATACGAATAATCTTTCCAGAAATCCAAAAGGTATGATTTCTTTCATAAGTTTTCATAATCATCATTTACTTGCTAGTATTTTATTTTTTCTTTTAAATTTTTTGGATTCTAGTTTCCTTAAATATGAATGTTTTCTTTTGAAAAACTCAATATATAAGATCCTACCAAATTTTACTTGCGGATATCATTTCAACTGTCAGATCTAATCAAAATATTTCTCAACCATTGGATAGTCTTTGGAAGTTCAACTATCACATCAACGCCTATATAAAGGACCCCCGAAGGGTGATCCCACATCAGTTTTCAAGATTCTGCATGCTAAATCTCTACCTCCCTTTCAAAATCCCGTTCCTAACCACTCAAATCTTGCTCAAATCCAAATGTCTGCTGAAGTTATTTTTGAAGAAATGTCTATTGTCAAGTCCATTTCAGAGTGTCAGATTTACAGAGAGAGTTTTGTGCATCCCAATTTCTTTGCCAAGTATGATTCCATTATATCCAAGAACATCAAGTTGAATTGATGGGAAAGCATTTTCATTTCAAAAACTGGATATCAAGACGTAGTATATCTAGATCAACTGACGGATTTTTATGAATCTATGTGTTTTTACAAAGTAGAAGAGAGGAGTAAATTTTATTTCAAAAGCTATGGAAAAACTTATTCCCTTTCATACAATAAGACTGCTAGCTTTGTGGGGTTGTGTTATGAAGGGGAAGCTGAGTTCTGTTCCCATAAATTACCAGATGTACAAGGAATTTTTTTCAAGGTAAAATATATGGTGTGTCTTGGACTTTCAGATGTCAAGACTTTGAAGATGGCTAATTTTTCTACAGATAATTAGATCCTTGAATTATGGGTTCAAAGTTTTATCATTCCAAGAAAAGGTGATAAGGACACCTTGAAGAAGGGAGAAATGTATATCCTATATTTTCTGGTGAATCTGAGGAAGATCAACTTGATGAAGCATATTCTCATTATGATAGAGAATATCGAGAATTTGAATTTGAATGCTCAGATTATAATGTATCTGACAATTCTTTCCAAGTTTATTGTACGGTGCCTTGAGTCTTTCAATATTCTTTGCAGTTCTAAGCCGAGGAATTGAAAAGTCATGTTAGTAAGTAAGGATACTTTGAAAATAATGAATATTGGTTTCTCTAATGATTCCGGAGAATTATATGAATTACCATAGGAGGAAGCAGAATCCATTCTGAAGAATGAAGAGGTGGCAGTACCATCAAAAAAGGTTGTAAAGAAGAGGAAGTTGAAGGAAGTAGTAGAATAAGGGAAAATACTAGAGGCTAAAGGAACCCAATCCACACCTCCAAATCCCAAGAAGCAGAAAGATTATCCGGATGAGGTTGTTGCAAAGGGGAGGGAAGATTAGAAAACTGGAAAGAAGGAGAGACACTATATGGCTTGGATCCTGTTGAGGCCAATGATTTGAAAGAGAAGACAACTGAAGATCTTGACAAGCAAGCCAAGGAAAATAAGCAAAAGAAGAATATGTCAGAAGCTAAGATTGTCCAATCCCTTATGAGGGATTCTGAAATATCTTCTGAGAATATTCTCATACCGAAATCCTTCCTGGTAGAACCCTTACTTGAGACAGTAGGGAAGAAGTACATGACTCTGGAAAAAGCCCAAGAGAAGGTTGTTGAAGAGAAGGAAGCTGTGGAAGAAGTGCAAGAAGAGGAAAGCAGTGCTGACACAGAAGACCTCATACACCAAGTTAATGACTTTCATGAGAAGGAAAGTGAATTTGAGAAATTATCAATCCAGACTTCTCAAGATGAATCTTCTAAGCTTTCTCCTCCTGGGGTGGATGAAAAAGCTTAAGATGAAGTGATTAAGCTCTCTGAGGAAGATAGTTATAATCAACATTTCATTCACCCTAAAGATGATGAGGCAGGAGCTAAGAAGGATAAGATAGATGAAGATAGATTTGTTCAGCTGTCTGATAGTGAACAAGAGTCTCCAGATGAGGAAGCTATTCCAAGAACTGATAAAGGGAAATAGGTGATTGGGGATACACATATTAATGTTTTTCTAAATAAAAAAAAGCTGGTGGATCTTTGAAGATAGAGCTTGTCAAGCTAGAGAAAAGTCCTCACCAAGAAAACTCTCAGATTCAAAATCATCAGCACTAGGACATGATTTTGTCATTCAATCATTGAAAAAGCCTGTTGACACCATTCTGATCTCTCCATGAATTGAATCATGATGTCAGATGCTCTAACACAACATTAATCAAAAATCAGATTCAGTATCCATGGTGATGGATAAGTGTATCCAACTTGAGGCTGATTTGAAGAACATCTTCATTAACTATGATACCCACAAAAAATCTTTTAAGAAAGTGATTAGATGGTAAAAGAATATAGTTGAATATTTTAGAGAGCTTGACGAGTTTCAACATGAATTTAAGGAATATTTTGATAATAATGATAGTAAAATCAAGGATCTCATGACTAGATTTAAGGAAAAGCTAACCCTTGAGCAGAATACTTGGATTCAAGAGGTAAAGGATCTGAATGGGAAGCTATATTCTATTGCCCAAAGTTTGAAGAGGGAAAGGGATCTTCAGATCGAGATCGTAGAGAAGATAGTTAAGAAAGATGAGTTGTTGAAGGCTTAGGTAGAGTCTCTAAAGGCTAAGGAAGAAAAGATCAAATATTTAGAGAAGAAAGAAGAGGATCAGGATCTGATCCTAAACCAAGCAGAGGAAGACCATAAGGAACTCAAAAAGCTGAAAACCATAGTGAAGAAATTGATACCCAATGAAAAGGAAGGAAAATAGATCTAATCCGATCTTTTGTTGTATTATTTCCTTGTACAAATTCTTCCTATATTAATGAAAATTTGTTTTCTCATTTTTGTATGGATGTTTTGTACTAATAATTCAGGTACTATAATTTCATTTAAATTCCCTCAAAAATCTTTTTGAAAATCACAAAGGGGGAGAAATGAAAAAGAATACTAAGAAAAAAAGAAATATCCCTATGTAAGGGGGAGTTTATCCAAGGGGGATTTTTCATTACATAGATTTCCATACATAAGATAATGGAAAATTTCATTCTAGAAATCTAGAATATGATCCTTAGAGTTCCAAATCCTAAGGGGGAGTTATTCGTATTTATCATTGTCCATGTATAAAGGGAGATAAGTTTTATTTCCAAATTCTGAAAAAATATTGACTAAGTCCTTTTATTGTTTTTCGAATGAATGATTGTGCATCCAAAAAGGGTGATATTGTTGAGTCAATAAGGTTTTCCTTATGACTTTTCCATTCCTTCATGTTTGGGGGATATTGTTAAGTCAATAAGTTATCCTTTTGACACTACCTTTCCTTGTTGTTTTGAAAATCACAAGCACCTTATCTTAAGGAAAATCTCATTCTACCCTATGTTTCACTTCTCTAAGGAAAATTTTCCTTCCCCAAGGAAAATTTTCCTTACCACATTTTCCATTGTTCATTATCTTATCTAAGAGTAAAATTTTGTTTCATACCTAAACTCTAGGAATCTTGTAATACGTAGATAAAGAGAATTCTATTTTCAGACTCCAAATTCAGACTCTGAGTTTTCTGAATTCAGACTCCGAACACTTTTGAGTTATGACTCCAAGTTCTCTGAATTTAAATCCGAATTTTCTGAGTTCTGACTCCAAAATCTCATGAACTCTTACTCCGAACATTGTAATTTATAACTCCGAATTATATTGAATTTTGACTCTGAACTTTTTGAGTTTTGACTCCAAATTCAAATAAATTCCGACTCCGAACTTTTTGAGTTCTGACTCTGAATTCTCATTAACTCTGACTCCGAACATTGTGTGTTCAGGTTATGAATTGTTGTAAATCCAGATTCCAAATTTTCTTGAAATTCAAACTCTATAATTCTATAGAGTTCAGGTTCTGAATTCCTTAGACAAAAAAATATGAATATCCTTGTATTATAAGACTCTGAATGTATTTTTAATTAGACTCCGAATGTTTTATTTTCTTACACTCTAAATAATTGATTTTGGTTTTGTAACCATATTTTTTCTTACACTTCTTTTTGTTATAAAACAATTTCATGCATTTAGTTACTAACTTACCGTTGTTTGAGTGACATGTGTAAAGGTCCCTCCAAAATTAAAGGAAAATATAACCATTGGCGGAGGGAGCCGACCGTTGGTGTTGTGCCGATAAATAGGATCTCATTTGAAAGAGCTCAAAACTGTTCCAACACTCTAGAGATCACATGCTGTTGAAGTGATTTCTAGAGAGATACTCTCATTACTTTATGCGTACTCAAATTCTTGTTCAGATTTGTTTTGTGCGACTCTGAATGTTGCTGAGTACATTTGAGGGATTCCGGGAATAGAAAGACAGAGGTGCTGACTCCCTTGAAGTTGATGGCTTCCTTTCTGAGGAAGACAGAGGTGCCGACTACATTGATATTGAGGGCTTGTGGGGATAGAAAGACAAATTCTGATCTTCATATCGAGGGCTTACCCTAGTGTGGGTAAGACAGACTTTCTTGAAAGTATAAATCAAGGGACCTTTATCCAAGGTTGTTGGATACCCTTCTCTTAGTGTTAAAAGATATATTACTTGGTAGTTGTCTTGTTACAGGTTTTCTGATGCATTTTTTTTGTTGAGTAAAGTATAACCATATTATATTTTCTTATACTCGCATTCTCTTTTTTAGAGAGATTATATACGCTTTAAGGTAGAATATTTATCCTTGTAAACTTTCATTAAGTTTCATTTTCTGGAACTATCTTTCTGGATTCACTTTCTCAAAATCATATTTTCTAAATCAAGCAAGTGTGTAGAACTAGAGGTTTTTTGAATTAACTTATTTTACCTTTTTAAACATAACCATCTTTAAAATTTCCAAAGGAATTTTATTTAAAGTTTACAATTCATCCCCCTCTTGTATATTGAGAATTATTAGATAATTTATTCAGTATCTTTATTATTTCAATCCTACTTTTGGTATTATAGATTATATCATACTCACATACCATCTTAACAGTGTTATATTATTGTAACCATATATATAAATATTTAAATTATTAAACATTATTAAAAAATAATTAATCTTTCTTTATCATATTATTCCTTAATACTTCTTTCCTATATTCAGAAATATGATTCTTATCCTTATATTTACAAATCTCCAAACCTATGACAAACTGTAATTCAAGCCTTTTATATTTCATTTTACATTTCTTCATCTCCATTATAAAAAAATGCCAAAACATTACTCATATGATCTTTTTGATCCCCTTCTTGATTATTAATTATATGTAATTAGATTACATAATCATCATACATTCCATATTTAAAATATTAATTTTTACCTTAGGAATAAATTAATTCTTATTCACTGTATTATGAAAACTCTTATTTTTTACTTTTAAGTTTGTTCTATTTTCCCTCATTTAACATATATAAAAAATCTTCATATTCCTTTGAGACTTTTCTATAGGTACTTATTCCCACTTTATTTACATGTTGGATGCTGAATCATTTTTCCTTCATTATTTTCATCTCCTAAACATCAATGAAACTACAATTGTAATGGCCCAGACCCTTATGGACCATCCCATTTCCAACTTCCAGATCCTAAGTGTGGTGCCTCGGTGGTAGGGTGTCAATTTGGTTTGCGACTAATCGGTGCAACTGATCGGTGTGTCGCCGATCGGTGCGACCGATCGGTGTGTCGCCGATCGGTGCCACGGATCGGTGTGTCGCCGATCAGTGCGACCGATCAGTGTGTTGCTGATAGGTGCGACCGATCGATGTGTCGTGAATCGGAGCGACCGATCGGTGTGTCGCCGATCGGTGCGACTGATTGGTGTGTCGCCGACCGGTGCAAACGATTGGTGTGTCTCCGATCAGTGCGACTGATCGGTGGGTCGCCTATTGGTGCGACTGATCGGTGTGTTGCCGATCGGTGTCACACAACATTGTTGGGTTTTTATTCTACAACCTTTCCCGTAACGCCACTTTTAAACCCTTTTAACTTTTGGGAAGTGGATCAAGGCCGTTTTTGGCCCCATGATCAATATTTGAATTCCTAAGAGTGGGGCGACCCTCAATGGACCCAGATGTGTGTTCGCATAACGTTTCCCTCCTGTTTATATAAAATCCTTTAAACTCACCACTATTACCACCTTTTCCCGATGAGAGTTATTAAATAACAATTAATTCAGTCATGTGTAACCACCCAACCACATGGTGAAACAATGATCCAACCTTATAGTCATTCAAAATTCCATATCCCGTGACAGCCGAATCTCATCCTTATATCGCATGAGAATATCTTATTCTTCTTCCTCTTTTCCTCTCCTTTCTTCCTGGTGTGTTTGGAGTTCCCCTTCCCGAAGAAAGTGGTGCGCCTGTACCGAAGCCTTTCTGTTCACCCTTGGAGTCCCCGATGTTCCTCCCCTGTAAGTCGTGCATCCCCTGTTCTTGGTGCATGGAGAAGAAATTCGATCCTTGGTCTTCCAGGTAGGGATTTTCCTTCGTCTCTCCTTACTGTGTATCATGCGGGGTGGGTACGCTAGTGTTTCTATGGGGTTGGACGAAACCAGACCTTAAAAAAGATAATAAACAGTCTGTTAAAGAATGATGTGGTGAGTTTTACATTTCTATTGTAATCTTTTATAATTTATATATGTTGTGAACTGTATGGTCTATGCTCACTGAAAATCATGGTCATTGGTGGTCTTTCCTTGCACACTAATTAACCCCGGTCTTTTGTGATAATTCAATGGATCCAACATGGGAAATTGGTTAATTACGTAAACTCATCCGATTAAATGAATGTTTTGTGAACAAGAAACCTTGTGTGATCACCCCAGTTAACTAAACTGAAAGAAGAAGACTTAGTAAATGATATTCTCGAACCTGGAAGTTTCCCTACTGTATTTTGGTGGTAGGTGTGTTGTACTCTTTGATGCTTATGGGGTGATGTGGGTGAGGATGTGATCCTCTATTGTGGCACAGTTGTTGGTTATGAATCTGATGCGGTGTGGGGCTGTATCTCGAGGCTTGGCTTGGTTCTAGTATTTGAGGGATATCACTGATCCCTTTGTTGTTGTGACTTTACAAGAGAACTGGGTGTAAATGCTTAAATTGTTGTTTGGCTGTTTCTCATTCTCTAGATTTTGGTTATTCCTATTAGTTGCACAGTAGTGTAGTATTTAGTTAAATGGGATCACTTTAACATAAAACCAAGAATGGGTTAAATGGGGAATTTGTTTTGGGAATGAGTTGTGACTTGGCCATGAGTGTTGTGCCTTCTTTTATGGATGAATAGTAACAAGTGTGTTTGTTCTTAGGTTGGCGTTGGAAACCCTAGGTTGGGACGAGTGCTTGTTACTTATACATATATCTATATTTTTTTTGTTTTTTATTCGCGCTCCACCCAAGTTGAGCACTTTGTGCCGAACACCCCCATTTCATAGGGGAGGGTGTTTTTTCCAACACTCCTATGAGTGGCTGGTTATTAGCTCCTCTTATCCTCCCTTTCCCAAATAGCCCAAGACTATTCGGGTAGGTTGTGATGGCCTGAGGTCCATTATAGACCAAGATTCTTTTGGAAGGGTAGTTGTGGTGGTTGGGCCAGGTGTGTGCGGGAGAGTTGTTTTCCAAGGATCTTCAGGATGAGGCCCATGTGTCTTCGGGCATGGAAGTAGTTGTTGTGGCCCAGGTGTTTGCGGGCAGGATGATGATTGTGGCCCAGGTGTTTGCAGACGGGATGTGTGGTTGAGGCCCAGGTGTGTGCGGGCGGGGTGTGGCAATGGGATTGAGGTGAGAATGGAGGGATTGGTTCGATGCATAGGATGTCTTCAATAACCAGTGGGAAAGTGGCGCGGGGTACCCAAACATCGATGTGTTATTACTATACATTACTTGACTTGGGTTATTTAGGGAGTGTGCCTTGGTGAGGCTTGGGTGGATAGTTTTCCTTGCTAGGCGCTTTTGTTATCTCTTTTCTCACAGGGCATTAGAATGCCTCCCCACTTGTACATGAGAGTCTTTGGATTTCCCTACTGAGTATACTTGTGAGCTCACCCTACGTATATAAAACTATTTTAAGGATTCCAGGAGGACTTCAGGGATCGTGCAGGGCCAAACTAGCTCGGATGTTGGGATAGTTGCAGTTGTTGTTTTTTTACTTATTACTTTACCTTTGAAGTCTCCTTGTACTTTGTGGCATTTACGTTTGTAACATGCATATGGGTATGGTTTTCTTGGGATTTAATTTTACCTCCAGTTTTGGTGCTGTTGGGATTTACTATCTTATCTCCTGATCCTAATAAAGAAAAGGGTAATGACTTCCATCTTGTGTGTGATTCTATACCCTTGGTTCTAGTCACCACTCTGGGACCTATTGAAGTCAGATCTCAGGGGTTATTATCTCTCCTTCAACTTGAAGAAGGAAGGGTATGACAATCTGGTGTCCCTTCTCTCATCTTGTTGAAGGCGGGTTGTGACAATAATTTTCTCTAATTTTTAGATTTAAGAAAATCACCTAAGTTCTGATTTCTAATCATAATAGGAGATAGTTTTTCTAGGATAACCATAATATTGTTCCCTCAATCTCTTATCCTGGATATTTATTAGTTGAAAAACCATCTCATTTTCCATTGCATCCATTATGAACATGGCTCTAGATGGTTATAGTCATTTACTAAAACTAAATAACGTTATTTTGAGTACATAAAATAAAATTATCACAAACCATCTTATGAAAATGATAAAAACCAAGATATCTATAACCAAGTCATCTTATATTCTACTATTCTGATTCAACCATAAATATCCCTAATATATTAAAATTTCAAATTATATATTATTTATAACTTATGATCCCAAGAGACCATACTAACTTATAATGGTTTCTAAATATTTAAAATTATGCTCATCTAATAAAATCACAACCTTTAAATTTATCTATACCATTACTGTGGTACCAACTTAATGAATTTTTCGTAGAATCAACCATAAATACATGATTTATAATGCGGTATACACTTTCTTAAATTTATTAATCTTTTAGATTAATATTTTTTGAGAATTAGAAAAACCAATAAATAAAAAAGATGAAATTTCCACATAGTGTATATTTTTTCAACAAATAAAATTGGTTCTTATATTTATAATCATGCTTATTTCATGACAAACTTACATATTCAAAGTTCAATTTTAATTATTCAAAGATAAACTTTATGATATTTCATACTCATAATTATGGATACTGAAAAACATTTGAAACCATCGGATGAGAAAAAAAGCTCACTCTGGGATATGAAAATTAAAGAAACTCATTAGTATATTTGAAAATTTTTAAAACCGATAAGTATGTTTATATTTTTACATAATAACCTATGAGCTCATAAAATAATTTAATTAAACATGAAAGTATTTTAAAATACTAAATTTTTAATAAAAAATATTTAAGAATAAAGTAAAAAAATCTAAATTAAGAGAACTACTAGATAAAACATGAGAACTCATGAACCCTATTCCATGAAAATAAACCTCTTTCCTATAGAAGATCATAAATTTCCATTATCTTATTAAATAAAATTATTTCATTTAAAGACCATATCAATCATTATGAAACAATGTAGGTATCCTAGGATATTATCCTTACATTTACCCTTTAAATAACATTTAAAATGGAGTAGCATTCATGTTAAATTCCAACATATCCCCTCAGATTATCTTTTTTATCATTCAATCTATCACTTTATCCAATGTATTATAGAGTGATATTCAACTCATTCATTATCAGGGATATATCAAGATCTCCTATTAACACATAAAATATCAATGAATCATATCAGGAGAAAAAATTCATACAATATTTGATGCCCATAAAACCCATAAAGTTTAGCATTTGAATTCATAAGAATAAAGAGAATCAGTTATCCAATAAAATTTCTAGAAGAATATTTTTATTATAAAAAAATTAAAAATATAAAAATTCCCAAAATAATAGGAAAACTAGTTTCTTTTAAAACGCATTTAAAATTGTTGCGGAAGCATAATAATGAATAAATAACAATACAATGACAAAATTTGATCATGTTTATAAATTAAAAACAATATTTTCAAACATTTTTTAAAAAGTCAAAAATGAATTATTTAGAAAATATTGAAAATGATATTTTCATAACATTTTAAAACAAAGAAAAGGTTAGTTTAAATTTAATTTTAAATACCATTAAATTATATATAATAAAATTCTTATAATATTTAAAATAAAATTAACATTGGGTAAAAAGCATTTAAAACATTTTAAAATAATCTTTTAAAAAATCCTTTATATATTTCGTAACATTTGAAACAAAAGGACATTGAAGGGGAGAAAATTATATGTATTTTTAAAACACAATAATTTCATGAAATAAATTTTAATATACATCCTTATGGATTTTTACATACAATACCAAATAAAACATATAGTGAAAATAGAAATTTTTTAAAGAGAGGTAATTGAGATTAGAAACCCATTACCTCTCATACTGACTCATTTCATTCCTTAATATTACTCAAGAATAACAAAATTATATTATTTTTGACATTAATTAAAAAAAATTATTTTTATTTATTTCATATTATTCCTTTCAATTAATTTTTTAACATTATTTAATAAGTTACTAATTTGGTTAAGTTTACAACAGATGTTTGGAGCTTGTTCGGTTTATAATATCAAAATAACATTGTCCCATTAGCTCTGGTCAACAGATTCATTAATAAATTATTTAAACAATATCAAACATGTTATAATTATAATATTTATATATTAAATATTTTTTATGTTATTCATGTATGATGGCCATGAAAAATGAAGCACATTGTTAGATGGAGGTGGCAGTAGCACGTAAGCACGAGCGATGTTTCCAGTTTTTATAGTGTAAAATAAATACATTATATAATAATTTAATTATTGAAATTAATAATTATGTTTTATGTGTCATATTTATTCACTATATCCATCAATATTACCATGCATATGTGGTTGTAATGAAAAATTAATCGCATCACTTTTTAGAGGTGGTAATTTATTTATACACATGAGTGACGCTATCATTTTTTAAAATTTGGACGGTCAATAAGTTTAGTAATATATTATCTTTAAAAATATATAATAATATCATAAATATCACATATAGTTATGTTATCTATCATTTTAACCATCTTTATATGGTGATGATGAAGAAATAATTACATCGCAGCGTGGAGGCAGTAGTTTGTATGTATCCATGAGAGATGTTTTCATTTTACATAAGATGGAAAATAAGAGGAATGATTTTTACCATAAAAATAATAAATTTTATATATATTTTATATAATAATGTTATTATAACAGTATGGTTATTTTTTAAGGAGGCATAAGATGAAATCAAATGAAAGACTTCAGTAAAGAGTTATACCTCTTCTTTGGAAAACCTATATTTGGTTACACTTAATCACTATATATAGATATTTGTTTGACACTAGATCCTCTAGCTATTGGGGGTTATGTTTAGGAAGGTATTTTGATAGGTATTGTTCATTATAAAAGTCTTGATAATCATTAGGATGATATGGGAGGTGGCTCCCATTTATAAATGAGGGGAGTGGCACACTTGTAATTTTTATTAACATTTTAATATTACAAATGTATTACCCATTGTAAAGTGGAAAAAACTAAATATTATTTTGTTTATTAGTTGATAATGGTCATCTAATGAGAATTATGGTGATATTTTATGACCATATCTATTCCATCCCGACCCAGGTGTGTTGACGCTCCTTTTTTTCACAGAGTCTAAATGAATGCACAGGGAAATGATTTAGCATAAAGTGATTCATCCTTTGACAAAAACATCAAAAATTGTCAAAGGAATGAACTAAAATTCAAAGGCACTTGGGCCGCACAAGTTCCCTCACTTTCGTGCAAGTATACTTGTGCGCCGCCTAATGATCATGCAAGTGACTTGCACGCCCTCTTTGAAAACCGCCTGAGGTCTTGTCCAGCCTATAAATACCCCCGGTGGGCCCCCCATTTCAGGAGGAATTTTTCCAGAACTCAGATACAGAGCTTTGAACTCCCAAGTCTCTTCTTCAAGTCTTCTAAACCCTTCTAAGGTAATTATTTACCTAGAATGGAAGGTCTAAACAAGAGGAATAAGGTCTAAGTGTTAGAAATCATTAACACTTGCGCGCCTAAGTGTTTTTTCCTTAAGGGAAATGAACACACTTGTGAACTTCCATACCTACTCATTGAAACTTGCGCGCCAATCTTATAGAAGTACCTCCAGATAATTCTAAAGGCTTTTGTCAAGGATCGCCCAAGTATTACCCTACCGGTAATCAATCGTGCAAGTATCCATGTGCCGTGTAGGTATACATGTGCGACCAGGACTTGCGCGCCCATGCAGTACCTATGCACCTTCCAGGACTTGCGCGCCCTTATATTTTTTGGGTGCCCTTCCTGCCCATTTAACCCCTCTTATTCTATTCCACCTCTCCTATTCAAGATTTAGTCTTCAAGACACTCTTAAAATCCATTTATGGCTTGTTTTCTTGATTAACATCCTTATATGAAAGGAATTCCGAGGAACATCTCTCAAAACCTAGTGATTTACACATCTTTGTGTCACTAAAATTAGAGATTTCATTCATTCAACCTCATCCTTTAAGATGAGAAAACCCTATTCAAGGGCATCCTCCTTAGGAGTAAGCCCCAAGTCCTCATTAATTTGGGCCTCCTTTTCAGGAGCAATCCCCAGTCATAATTCCCCTTAACCTGGGCCTCCTTTTCAGGAGTAATCCCCAATCCATGTTCTCTTAATTGGGAATACTCCTTAGGAGTAAGCCCCAACTCCCCTAATCTGGGCATCCTCCTTAGGAATAAGCCCTAGTCTTAAAATTCCAAAATATGGGCATCCTCCTCCAGACTATGCCCCAACCATAATTCTCTTAACCTAGGATTCCTTTTCAGGAGTAAGCCCCAGTATCAAATATGGGCATCCTCTTTAAGAGTAAGCCCCAAGTCCCTTAAATTTAAAATCCCTTTAACCTGGGCCTCCTTTTCCGGAGTAAGCCCCAGTATTAATTTCTCTTAACCAGTCATAATTCCTTTTGATCTGGGCTTCCTTCTCAGGAGTAAAACCCAATCATAAGTCCCCTCCTAACTTGGGCATCTTCCTTAGGAGTAATCCTCGAGATTAGAGTATCCAAATCTCCATGAATAACATATACCTTTATATAACTTGTTCCTAGATTTCTTCCTTGAATTAGATCTTAATCCTTATCTATTTGGACAGTCATACATATATAAACCCCACACCATTACATCATTGCATGGAACAATTGTCTTGTTTCACTAATACCTCTTGTTTCTCACACTGAGTATGACTCACGTGATCTTAGAGTGTAAAAGTAATCATGAAATCTTTCTTTGAGCCATCAATCATGCATAAACATAATACTCCCATACTCGAACTATGTGGGTTCTGATTCCTTTTCTAAACAAAGGATACATAGGTATCCCATATGTGGGTACGATCCCAAATCGGAAATAATCAATGTCCTTCTGAATGAAAATAAAATTCAAGTGCCCCACTGAGTGGCTTTAAAACCAGTATGGTCATCATATTGACCAAGATACTTTTATGTATTGAAGGATACCATTGACTAAGAATCTATAAAAAATAGAGATGATTTTCTATCGATGAAGAACCTCAAATACATATAAAAGATTCTCTAAATTTCCAACATATTAATCATTGATTGTCAGATCTAAAGGAAAGCTCATTTTATAATTGGTAATGTAATAAGGATTCATGAACATAACTTAAATCTACAAAGAGAGTCCTAGAGAAGACAATAATTCCACTCAAAAAGGTGTGATGAGTTCGACCTCCCATCCTCTCGACCAATGAAAATTCCTAAGTCTCATCAGTTCACAACTAATGAGCACCTACCTTTGGAAAGTAGGTTCAAATGGATATGGAATCATTGGATGTTTCCGGTTCTATGAATAAACCCGTTATAAACTCCTTGGAATGTTTGAATCATAAATCAATGAGATCATCCCCAATTCTAGAGAAAACAAAAAATAGTGAACCTGATGTGAATACTTAACCAAGTTAAAATGATTCTTTGCTTATTTTTAGGCCCCTATTTAAACTCAATGAGAGGGACAACAAAGCAATCAATAACATATTTTCTCATCCAAAAGATGTAGTGTCCGAACTTATCTTGATTATTTCTGTTATGTCAAATAGGTACTCTTTTCCAAGATCTTCTACATTTCTAGAATGGCTTCTCTTAAGTTCACATCTGTGAATACCTCTGCTGTGAAAACCTCTGCTGCAAATGCCACTGCTGCTACTCCTGCTGGATCGTTGTCCGCTCTGAGGATGGCATCACCTACTCACCATCTTCAATGCTGGGTATCAAATGAAATGGTTGAGGAGTACCGTCAACATGGTTCCATTCCAACTCTGGAGGCCTCTTGACAAGCCCTCCAAGTGAACAATTCAACCTGGTCATCCGGACAGTGACGACCAACAATCAAGAAGAAGGCGGTGCTAACCACCATCTCCAACCGTTTTGGGTCGTTATCCCTGGAACACAATCACCATTCACTCCCATATTTTGAGGAGGTGAATGATCAGGTCCCTCAGGGCCTTAATTCAAGGAGACAAGAGTCCTTCCCGAGGGATCCCATCAACAAACACTGCCAGACTCGTGCGGCAGTGCACCCTCAACATGATGAAGGCATCGACTCCAGGCATTCAGCTCAGGTTCCTCAAACTCGAGCAGGCAAGATGAATTGCCAGAGGAGAAATCCGGTCAACAGTGAGCAAGTTCTCATCTGTGCCATCTCCAGAGAAGTCTACCAAACTAACTTGGTGGAAAGAAACGAGCGGGCACATACTCCCGTCCGTTTTAATTCCGATGTTCAACAGACTCGTCTGGCAGCATCACGCCAATCCTGCCAGGCAATTCCAGCGGAGTACTATAGGCAGGAACATACACCTGTTTATACATCATGTTTTAGTCAGCAGGCTCGTCTGACTGCATATGATGGATCTCGTCAACCATATTCAGCGAAGTATAACCAGCAAGCACATACAGGTGCTAGTATAGATCAATCCTACCAACAGTCTCGCTTGGTAGCACTTGGAGAAGTCAGTCGGAAAGCTTCAGCAACAAATAGGAGGGAGACTCAACTCTCTGCCCCCACAATTGAGTACGTTCAGGATTCACTGATAGGAAAAGGAGGACATGAGTAGGAACACACACCTACTCCAAGCACGGAATGGACGTATAACCTCATTCCGGCAGTTGAAGTCACTAAACATATTCTATCAATGGTGAAAGTGCAGAAGCAAATCCATGCTCACATTTTAGATGCTTGCCCGGATATTATAACTACTTCAATAGAATCTCAGGGAACGACACATAAATCTATCCCTACTAGTGGAGTGACAAATCAACAGTTCACTCCGGAATAGACACACACATCTGTTACAGTCCAAGAGGGTTTTGGGGCGTACTTCCCCATATCATACGGACAACCAAGTCAGGCACATACACCTGATTTGAGTAGAGATCGTCAGCCTAACCTGGCCATCTCTCCTAATCAGGCACATACACCTGCTCAGAGTAGCCACTTTTGTCAACAAGTGGCTTCCAAGGTGAGTAAGAAGGCTTCTAAGAAGAAGACCCCTAGCATAGTCAAGATATCAAGAGCCAATATGTAACAAGGCCTTTCTCGATGCTGGAGTTCTTGAAGCCCTCATACAATTATCTGTTGGAATCCAAGATTCTACTCCCTCATTTCCCAATAGTGGGAACATTAATTCAGAAGGTCTTCAACAGACACTTCCTCACGAAGGCTTGGTTAATGACAATTCAGTCGATCTTGAAGTTTTATCTTCAGATGAGAGCTACAATAACCCTATATGTGGCCAGAAGACCAAGGAGCAAGAGATCTCATATTTTACTGTAACCCACCATGGTCTTCCTCCCCATGATGATGAATTTCATTGCAAAAGTCCTCTCCGCAGTAGTGATGCACATTTCCTGGAAAATACTCTAGTGGACAATGTAGTGCCCAGAAATCCCTCTTATCTTGAGGAACTTGAAAATGAGAAGCCCGTCATGTCTGATGCTTCATCACTATTAGGTGAAATACTTTCTCAATCAGATGATAGCCCGGGGTGTAGGTCATTCTCTAAACCACCCTCAGGTCATCCATCTTCTAGTTTGATCAGTGAACTCTTTACCAATCCTGTTGAATCTGATGAAGCAACAAGGAAACACCAGCTCTCGTCTAATCAGGTAGAAGAATCTTCATTGAATGATAAAGAGGAAATGATGAACATGAGAAAACAACAGGTGAAAGGTGAAGTGCCAGTCATGTTTTGGCCTCTGGCTGACTCTCAATATGACATTCCAGAGATGTTGACAGAAGATGGAATTCATGACATTCGTCTCAACATATGGAAAACTCTTTGTCATCTAAAAATGATATTATTATATTATGATGAATATGAAAATCATGTTATGATAATAGAAGGGTTACAACATCAGATTTATTTGGAATCTATATCAGTCTCTCAATATTCGAAGGCTGAAAAGCAGCAGAGAGCCATTCAACATTCATGCCTTGGAACACTAAGGAGATTGAGCCAGTTAATTTCCAATTCCCCATTTGGTATTCATGTCAGAGGATGGGGTGTTCATGGAGCACTACATTTCACTATGCTCTCCAGTCAGCAAAGCCCACCGAAAATGGTCTCATGCAATGTTATTGCCCATGGCCAGCCATAGTCAATGGGTTTTGTTTGTAATCAAAGCTTTCCCAAGAACATGCCTCAATTAGTTCTTCTCAAAATCAAGAATACAGAGAATAAGTTGTTGAATTACTCCCGCATCAAGAAAACGAGAATATTGAACATGCCTCTCATATAGAGAAAGCACATCATCAAGTGACAGAAGTGTCAGAAATCATCCAATGGTCTTTTGAACTGGGTGATTAAAGTGGATATCGATTGATGCATCCAACTAATTTCCGGACTAAGGTCCGCAAGATCAGGAGAGCTTTTAAGAAAGTCTCAGACATAGAATGTCAAGAGCCACCCCAGCTTTCCAGACTGGGGACTCTTCTAACCCAACCCTCAGAATCAAAAAATAGGATTCGAGAAGTTGAGCAAAGATAGCAGGAACAACCCTAGTCCACCGAACTGAGTACTTTTTCAAATCCTCAATCCCTCCCTCAGAGAAAGTCAGTCTTCTCTCAATTACAGAAGAAGCCTCAAGAGGAACGAAGATCCAAATTATCAGGAGATTCTCTCCAAATTACAGTTTTCCAAGAAGTTCCTGAGGGATCAAATCAACAAAAGGAAATGTCTCGTCAGGGGCATGGCAGAAGACAATATCAAAGAAATGTTGATAGAAGGGATGTGATGCGTTATGCATCAATTAATGTCATCAATTACATTTTTGCTGATCCACCAGATGAGGCTCACTCAGGGGACTCAGATGAAGAGGTTCCTGCTCAAGAAGTTGTACGCACAGACACAAATGAAGAAGGTGTGTGTACACGAAATCAAAGGCTTACCCAGAATCTAGGTAATCCTTCAAATAACTCACTTCCCCCTATCCGAAAAGGAGATAACAAGTGGAATGGAAAGAATCAGGTAACATACCCTTCCTCTGGAGAATGCCAATCGCTCTCACTAGAGCAAAGGTTTGCACAACAGGATGAAGAAATGAAGGAATTTAGAAGGATGAATGCAAAACTACTTCAGGGTAGTCTTCCTCCTAAGCGTTCTAGAGTCAGTCAGCCAAGGGATTTTGTTGCAGTTACTGATATGGATCAAGTATATCCTCCTCTATTAGTACACCCTCATAGGTCTAATCCTACGGGTCATGTACAACAATAATTGGTTGTGCTACCATCAGTTGCAGTACCAACCACCACATCTGTACCAGATCTATTCATTGCACCTGCGCAAGTCCAAGTTCAACCGGATGTTTCTCAAAAGATAATAACTACCATTGAGTCATTAAAAGCTCTATAAGATACTATGGAAGGGAAGCATGCGTAGGTTCAACCAGAAAAGAGAGCTTACCCTGAATGGGTATATTCAATCTCTCCCCCATCATGTTTTGGGAACCCTATATTCCCTATTTTCAAAGGATCAGGTGATCCTGAACAACATTTGACGCATTACATTTCTTGTTGAGATCTTATGATGGGAACTATGGAACAACAAGAATCAGTGAAACTCAGATGCTTCGTGCGAACCTTGCAAGGAAAAACTTTTGTTTGGTATACAAGCTTGCAATCCCAGTCAATTACTAGAGGGGAGGATCTTCACCAAAAATTCCTTCTCCAATTCAGCTCCATATTTCCAAAGACAACAGTTTTTGATCTTACAAACTGTATGCAAAGGGTGAATTAAAGGGTATCAGATTTCATTGCTCACTGGAAGAGATTAACATATTCCCTAGGATTAGCACTCCCTCAAGAAGAACTGTTGCCAATCTGTGTGGAAAATTTATGTGATGAGTTGCGTACACCGCTGATCCCTGTGAAATACACATGAGGGTTTCGAGACCTTACTTAAATCACTCAACAGATTGAAGACTCTCTTATGAAGACTAAGGATAAAACTCGTGTAATTCCATCATCTCTAGGAAGGAGAATGGGTAAAGCAGAGACTGCTATAGTTATGCTTCAACAAGCACCTGTACCTACTTCTACTTCAAAACCATCATCTTCTCAGAGGGATCCACCTCCTGAACATCAACAACAGAGGCCGTTTTATCAAGATGATCAAAGAGATCAAAGAGGAAAACAATTTGAGGATCTGAAGAGAAAAGTTTACTCTTTCTGAAATGAACAAGTTCCTGGCTACTTCATTTGAGCTCTAGAAAAAAATTTGGTTCATTTTCCAAGGCCAAAAATGCCAAACAAGGAAGGATATGAAGACCGTCCCAATTATTACCCCTTTCATCAAATGTTGGGGCATCCCATCCAGGTGTGTTTTGTCTTCAAAGACCTCCTGCAAAAGATGGTCTACTCAGGACAAGTCAAACTAAAAGGCTCTTCATCCCAGTTAGCATGTGTTACTACTACAGTTCCATAGGAGGAAGGCGAATGCCATGAAGTCAAAAGCAAAAAATGCACAAAATTATGATGATTGGATGGTCAGAAAGATGATCAACCGAACTCATGCTATTTTGCGAACACAATTGAAGAAACTAATTGTTCCTTCTGCCATAAATGTCACAGAAAAACACTCTTCATCAGAGGGAAAATCCTCAAAGAAACGACATGATTTAAAGAAATAAAAAGAATCAGAAGAAGATGAGTATGTGTCAGAGCATAAGTTGTCTTTAAATCTGTTAGATTTCATGCCATCTACTTCGAAGCCACAGGCACTGCCCCACCAAATGGCACAACCTAAACAGGTTAATCAGGCAGAATATTCATCGGATGAAGAGTGGATTTTTGGTTCTGTTAATATGATTCAATTAATAGATCCATATGCCAGTCACAGTTTCGATTTTGATGAGCCAGAATTCCCTATATCAAATAGAGGAATCAGAGGACGTTCCAGAGGCTCAGGATACAAGGGAAGACATGGATATTTATGAGGATACTATTCCAATTCTATCCCTACTAGAACTGTGTATGTGGCAGAAACTCGTGGTAGAGCCCTTCAACGTGCTCAACAAGAACAAACAAGTTCTTCCACACAAGGTTGACTCAGTCCTGGCACAATTATTCTAGAACATCGGTTGAAGGTTCCATCTTCTTCCTCTCAGCAAGTAAATAGACCTAATCGGTCTAATCTTCCAAAGCCAGGAGTATTACCAACTCCTATCTTGGTACATGATGCATCAAATTCCAAAGCATCAACTTCTAAGGCACCTAATAAACTACATGTTGCTGTTGGGAAACACAGACCTTTGGATCAAAATTATGATATATTGAAACACCTGGCCCAAGTACCGGCCATGTTATCAATTCTGGATGCCTTGAATTTATCAAAGGATCTTCAAGAGGCACTCATCGAGGCTTTGTCAAGTCCTTAGGAGTTTGAGACTCAAATTGTTGCAGCTGAAGTCTACCATGTAGAGAATAATCCTACAGAATGCCATGCAGTGATATCTTTCATAGATGAAGATGAAGATGATGTCGTGCATGGACATAGTAGACCTTTGTACTTATTTTGAAAGGTCAATGTCATGGACATCCGAAGATCTTTCATTGATAATGGTTTAGGAGTCAACCTCATTCCCATTCGTACACTTCGTCGATTAGGCCTCACTGAATATGATTTATCTCCTTCAATTATGATGTTACAAGGATATGATAAAAATGAACAAGAACCACTAGGCGAGATTATTCTCAGAACTCAGTTTGGATATCTTGTGTCCAATTCAGATTTCATGGTTGTTGATCAAGACTCACCCTTCAACATCTTGCTTGGAAGACCCTGGCTACATCGACATGCAGCTATCCCTTCATCATACCATCAATGCCTCAAGTTTTGTTTTGATGGTCAAGTTGGGACATTATATGGTGATAAGGCCCCGTTCAAAACATGTGAATCTCAATACATTGAGGCATAATTCTATCACATGAAGGGAAAGGAGGAATCTACAACAAAGGAGATTACCAAAGTTAATGCTCTGTATGGTTTGGAAAAGATTCCAACAAACCCATTTGCGCATGTGAGTATAGATTGTGTATTTCCTATCAGTCAAATTAATAGGATAGACCAAAATCAAAATACTCTTATGGAAAGTTCCATAATTTCAATTACGACAATCGAGCCAGAAAACATGGAAGAAATTGGTGATTCACCAAGCAATGATGAAAGGTCAAATGGAGATGTCTTCATTTCATCTGGTGAAATCCAACAGGTCTATACTTCACCAATCAGGCCGGGGAAAGTTATAGAAATGTCATAGGTAAATGATGATGTCGATTCTCAATCCATCATCTCCTCTTTAGTACCCAAATAAGACCCTTCATCATCAATCAGGTTAGAAATGGAAGCATCTTCTTCAAGATGTGCAAATTTTGACATCTCTTCTGATCATGGAAATTCTGTTTCATCATCTACTATGCAAGTAGAAATAGAAGAAGTAACACATGCTGAAGAAGAAGAGGAAGATCTCAGGGATGCTCCTCTAGCATTTTAAGAGGGTATCTCTACCACCATGGATGAACTCAGAAAAATCAATCTGGGTAAAAAAGAAGAACCACGTCCCACTTTAATCAATGCGGCCATGACTATTGAAGAGCAAGAGATGTATATTTCCTTTTTAAAGCAAAATCTAGATATATTTACTTGGAACTATACAGAGATACCAGGGCTTGATCCTGATGTTTCCACTCATCATTTGGGTTTTCTAGAAGAACATCGATGATTTAAGCAAGCCGCGAGAAGAACACACCCAACCTATGCTTCCAAAATTGAGGCTGAAGTGGATAAGATTATCAAATCTAACTTAATAAGAGAAGTTCAATATCCCAAGTGGTTGGCTAATATTGTCCAAGTGAAAAAGTAGAATTGGAAAATTATTGTTTTCATTGATTTCAGAGATCTTAACAGGCATTGTCCTAAGGATGATTTTTCTGTTCCGATTACAGAACTCTTGATTGATGTGATAGCTGGCTATGAAGAAATTCCCTTCATGGATGGATATTCCAGATATAATCAAATCCGGATGGATCCAGAAGATGAAGAATATACAGCCTTCAGTTCCCCTTAGGGTGTGTTTTTCAATCGGGTAATGCCCTTTGGTCTAAAGAATTCAGGCGCAACATATCAGCATTCTATGCATCGTATCTTCAAACCCTTTTTAGGGATGTTTATTGAATGTTATGTGGAAGATTTGGTGGTAAAATCAAAGAAACGTTCTAATCACTTGGATGATTTGGAAGTCATATTCCACAATCTTCGACAACAAAATTTGAAGATGAACCGCTTAAAATGTGCTTTTAGGGTAACCTCAGCAAAATTTCTCAGCTTTGTTGTACGCCATCGTGGTATCAAAGTCGATCCTAAGAAGAAAAATTAAATCCTGGGTATTTCACCACCTCAAAATTTAAAATAATTGAGAGGACTTCAAGGAAACTTAGCCTATATTCAGCGTTTCATCGCCAATTTGGCAGGCAAAAGTTTACCCTTCACCAAATTGATGAATAAGGGAGTCACTTACCAGTGTACTGAAGAATGTCAAGAGGCATTCGATAATCTCAAGAAATAAATCTTGAGTCCACTAGTAATTATTCCTCATGTTGAAGGAATACCACTTATCCTCTACATGACAGCCTTAGAGCGATCATTGGGTGCCTTTCATGCTCAAAATAATGATGTTGGGAATGAAAACAGCCTCTATTATCTCAGTCGGACTATGCTTGAAGCAGAAAGCCGATATTCAAATATTGAGAAGTGCTGCCTAGTATTGATATTTGTATTTTAGAAGTTGAGACACTACCTGCAACATCACGAGGTCCAATTGGTATCTCGCAATAACCCGCTTAAATTCATCCTTAGTCGTCCGATTCTTACAGAACGTCTGGAAAGGTGGGAAGTTATCTTAGAGCAAATTGATATTCAATATGTGTCTCAAAAGGCAATAAAGGGCCAAGATCTGGATGATTTCCTTGTTGAACACCCTTCAGGGGAAGACACATCATCAGATATTGATCTCCTTGATGAAGAAGTCTTCTTTATCCAAGAAAGCCTTCAAACATGGGAAAAGTACTTTGATGGTGCTTCTAGAAGTCCAACAAGGAGGAAAATTGAAAATCCTAAATTCAACAAGGTTGGTTTGATAATTGTGCTCATTTCTCCAAAAAAGGCATTTCTACCTTATTCCTTCTAATTATTGGGAGGTGGTACAAATAATTAACCAGAATACCAAGCTCTCATCGCAGGATTAGAGTTGGCGCTTCAAGCACAAGTGAATCACTTAAGGGTGAAAGGTGATTCAAACCTAGTAATCAGACAAGTCAATGGGGATTTTTCAATCAGAAAAGAAGAACTAATCCCTTTGTATGATTATTTCATAGAGTTAATGGCGGAATTCCCTTCAGAACCGGCATTTTCTTATGTCTCAAGATCAAAAAATGTCCAAGAAGATGCACTAGATAATATAGCCACAACTCTGGAAGATCCAAATCGGGACGAGACAACAATCTGTATTTCCCACCTTCGTACAATTTCACATTATGTTCAAATCAGAATAGAGTAAATCAATGAAATTAGTTGCATCTCTGAACCATATGGTCACAGTATGGGATGGATGGCACCTATCAGGGAATACCTTCAAAATGGAACACTTTCACCTGATAGAGCTGGGAAAGAACAAATCCAGCGATGTGTGGTCAATTTTACTCTTTATGATATCCCTGATCACCTAGGGAAAATTTTCTAAAAGCGTGGTTTTGATGGAGTTCTCTTCAGATGAATTGATGGTGAGGAGACAATGACTGTCATGAAAGAAGTCCATGCAGGAGTCTGTGGTGCCCACCTGTCTGGACATAGACTGTCTGATCAGATTCGATGGTTTGGATACTTTTGGCCATCAATGATTCAAGATTGTGTTGATTTCACAAAGAAGTGTCATTCATGCCAAGTACATGCCAACTTAATTTATCAACCTCCATAGTTTCTTCATACAACTAAATACTCGTGGCCATTTTCCACATGAAGAATGGATGTGGTGGGACCTTACCCTTTAGCTACGACCCATCAACTTAAGTATATTATTACTGCTACTAATTTATTTTCCAAATGGGCAGAAGCAATAACTCTCAAGGAATTCAGTTATAAATGAATTGTTAGCTTCATCAAGTCTAACATCATTACCAGATTTGGTGTCCCTCATACCATATTGATAGAAAATGGCACCAAATTCTATTCGTTCGAGGTGAAGAAGTTGTATCAAGAATACAACATCAAATCCAATCATTCAACTCGGTATCATGAAGCAGCCAATGGCCAGATATAATCTTTCAACAAGACTCTGTCAAATATACTACAAAATATAGTGGATAAAGATAAAAAGTCATGGCTTGATAAACTCTTTCATGCTTTATGGGCTTATCGGACCACCACCCACACTGTAACGCGGTCAACTCCATATTCACTGGTATATGGAACAGAATAAATATTTCCTATTGATGTTCAACTAACTTCACTTAGATTAGCCATTTGTGATCAATCATCTACATATGAACAATATCAAAAGTGGTTGGATGAATTGGAATGGTTAGATGAGAAAATATTGTGCACCCTACACCACTTGGAAGTCTATCCGAATCGAATAGCACGAGATTTCAACAAAAAAGTTCATCTTCATTCATTCGTTCAGGGAGAATTGGTATTAGTTCTCAGAACTCCATTGATACCAGGAAAGAAACCTCCCAAGCTTGAGCCAAAATGGGAAGGACCTTATTCAATACATAAGGTCTATTCCAATGGATCTTATTCTTTAATCTCAATGGATGGAGAAGTCATCAATACTCCAACCAATGACATATTTCTAAAGAAGTATTTTTTATAAACACAAAATACATTTTTACGGTCTGTACATATGACCTTAAACTATTTGTATTACTTTCTTCCCACACGACGTTAAACTGTGATGTCCTAACTACATGACACTAAACTGTACAGAAGTCCCTTATGTCTAGTAAGACGTTAAACTGCATAATCAACGACCATGCATATGACCTTAAACTTTTTTAAAGTCCCTTACATCCCGCAATACATTAAACTTCATAACCAACGGTCCATGCATATGAGATTAAACTATTTGCTCTTTCGTCCAACATGATGCTAAACTGTATCTTCCCTTTTTTCATCCAACATGATGTTAAACTGTGAAAAAGTCTCTAATACATCCAACATGATGTTAAAATGTGTTATCTTTTTTCCTTATAGTATGACATTAAACTGCACAGTCCCCCTTTCGTCCAACATGACGTTAAACGATATTGTCCCGATCGTCCTAGATACTTTCCGCTAAACTATACAAAAGTTATTTAATATGTCCTACATGACGTTAAACTGTATTTTGTCCCTGCTACATGACACTAAACTGTGAAGCACCAATAGTCCTAACTACAAGAATTTAAACTGCATAGTCCCTTCATATGTCCTACATGACATTAAACTGTGCATCATTAAGGTTTTTGTCACCTCTTGTTTCTCACACCGAGTATGACTCACGTGAGCTTAGAGCAAACTTCAACCATAACACCCTCTCCGGGCCGCTAACCACGCGTAAGTCCCAACATCATTTTTTTAGGTTGTTGTCCCCAAGAACAACTTGATCACTAATTCATTCTTTAATTGAACTACTCAGACTTTGATCCTTACCTTCCAGGCTGGGTATGCAAGAAACCTCCCAAGGTTCAAGCCCAAAACCAATATCTTCACATCGGATCACCTCCATCTCATATGATGTTGATTTGTGAAACCATCCCCAGAATCAATATCTTTACATCGGTTCACTTTCGTCCTTACTATATGACGTTAAACTGTACATCACTTTTTTGTCCTGTATGAAAATAAAATAAAATATTCTTTGATACCCTCACCTGAGAGGGAATCATTATTTACATTGATTTTCAATCATGTTTCATTCTAAAGACTACGTGCATACATGGCAATGCCCGAACCATTTATCTTGGGTTAAACCATTATTGCACTAAAGTCCCCTTTCACCCTTCACATGTACGATCCAAATTTATACAGATGGTATTTATATAACTATGTGGGCTTGATTCCCATCTTTATGGGATACGTAGGAACGTTCGAGTGTCCCTCGAATCCAACCCCAAGTATTTTGGGCCTAACCCCAAATTCCACTTTCAGTCCCTCGGCTAAAAAGTCCCCATGAAAACACACACTGTGTATTTCTTGTAAATGGTCCAAGATTTATGACCCTAAACTAAGATCTCCTATATTTTCATCACGCACGATGTTAAACTATAGTCTAAGAAATACGAATGGCTTGATTCCCATCCTTATGGGATATGTAGCGAAGTCCAACATTTCAATTCAGGATCCAGCCACAACTTGATTATGGATATCATCGATCCGTGTATCTCTGCATACATTGAACAATACCCATCTTTATGTGTCATAATCCTAGTCTTGAATACTTCCAGATCTTCAAAACCCTTTTCTTGTCTTCTGGTCACAAAATATCCAAATTCTGAGAATTCTTTTTCTTGACCATACAGCACGTTCCCTTAGGCAGCCTTGCATAAATAGTCTACATAACAGGCGTGTCAGCCAAAAGATGCTATTATTTGACTATGCATCCAGTGCTCTGAGGCAGCCCTATATAATTCAACCCCATAACGGGTTTGTCAAATAGTGGTAACTTCATTCATGGGAAGAAAATCTATTTTTTCCTTAGTTGTCTTAATGACAATATGTAGGGATCCGTAAAAAAATGGCTATCATTAACATATCTGTCTCATACTATTTTTCTTGATCTGAAATTATCCAAGTCTATGGTTTATATTTTCCTTCCTTATGCTTGGGTCAGACCTTCGTAGGAGTAACAATCATCCAATTCTTAGACAATATTGATTGAAAATATCTTCTCCATATTCAAGTACCTCTCTCCATACAACAAACTCTATGCTTTGGAAAATTTTAATCCTCATAAACTTCCACTGGATTTTTAGCAGTAGAAAAGTAAATTCCTGAGAGTTCTTTTGCCTGACTATGCAGCACGTGCCCTTAGGCGGCCTTGCATAAAAAATCTGTATAACGGACCTATCAGCCAAAAGATTCTATTATTTGACTATACAACCAATGACCTTAGGTGGCCCTACATAATTCAACCCCCTAACGGGTTTTTTAAATAATGGTAACTTCATTCTTGGGAACTAATTCTTCTAATGCCTTTTAAACACTTTTTCAAATCATTCCTCATATTTAAATTTTCTTAATTCATAGTTTACATATTTTCCCTCATACTTGAGTGTGGTAATATGTTTTCAGATAAATTTTCATGGGATTGAGTCAGTTTTAATCCTTTTTGGTCAAAGATATTTCGACTATAAACATTATCCTCTTTATGTCCGACGTGCATGACTTTAAACTGCCCACAAAAGACAAGGGAACTCTGAATAAAAGTCATGTTCCGGCTCACTAGACATACATTTTTTATGATTAAGTAATATTGAGAAATTAAAAGATTCAATTTTTGTAGGGTTATTTATAATAATCCTAGTAAAAATCAAACTATTCTTACTAGGCCCATTGGCCTAGGTAAAATATAGAGCAGGTAACAAAAGATGGCATGCAGGTACAAATGATTGAAGATGAAAGTGTTTTTCATTGATGCACAAGAGATAGAAGGACATCCACAGACTGAAGTCTCTTCTCTTTTTTTTCAATAATTACAAGATACTTTCAACATAACTCTTCATTTGATTTACGACATCCCAAGATTCATCAGCAACCACCTGGAAATCATTCATTTCAACTGGATACAATAAGAGATGAAATGATACCGGCTCTTATTGGAACAAATGTAAAAGAATGTTCTTGAGTGTAGTTTGAGAAAATTTTCTGCTGATCAAGTAGTGACTCTGTTTCTATCCAAGAGACTTGGAAGATGGGTACATGGATTTAATAATGGAGCATTGGAAGTAAAGAGACATTTGGATAGAGTACTCTTTTCAGATATTGTTCCTAATGTCATGATAATCTTCTCTCCATCAACCGGCAGCGGAAAACATATCATCCCATGGTTTTCCATTTTCATAACTGTAAGGAAATGACATGATAGAAAAATTTGAAAGTTCACACCATTGTTGCTGCTCTTAATGCACAGTATACCCGAAATAGAAGAGTAGTAGTGTGGTTGCATCTCAGGCATATAAGCCTTTATATCTGGAACGTTTACTCCTTGATGATTACCATAGCCATACAATGGTAGATAAATGCTCTGGGGGAAGTCACAATGATACTTCTTCAAATACTTAGCCAAATATGGGAGAGTTCTTTTGCAGACGGTATAGTAATCATGACCGATGATGCTCATTATATAATCAGGGTGCTTGCTTGCTAGTTCATCAGCCGTTCCAATTCTCTTTGGAGCCATTGAATCTTTACAAAAGTTTAATAAATTAACTCTTAAGTAAGTTTATTTTTCCATAAAATTTGGGAAGGAATTCGAAAAAATGGCTAAGGCATTAAGGTGCGTAAGTCTATTCGTGGCATGCAAGTATGAAAATATCGCGCAAGTATGGATGTGCCGCGTAAGTTTTTGGCGTGCAAGTATTACCGCACAAGTCCAGATACCTTGACAGCAGCATGAAATCAAAGAAAAGAGAAAAAATGAGCAACTTGCATGGTGAAGGGGACATGCGCCGCGAGAGCTCGAAAATCAGGAATTCGGTGCTATGCACGAAAAATGAGCACATATATATAGGCTAGGACACCCACCCGCGTGCTTAAAGCCAGCTCACTCAAACCCTATGCAATTTGCACCTGCGCCATGGTAGTTGCACGCTGAGTACTTGCACGTCGATTTCCCTTTGATTTTCTTCTTTTCCTCAGAGTCACATCCTCATTTCTTTCGGATCCAACTCTGAGGGGGAATTTTATTGATGATCCTTTTTGTCACAGAGTCTAAATGAATGAAAAGGGAAATGATTTAGCATAAAGTGATTCATCCTTTGACAAAAAAATCAAAAATTTACAAAGGAATGAAAAAAGATTCAAAGGCACTTGGGCCACGCAAGTTCCCTCACTGCCAGACAAGTATACTTGTGCGCCGCCTAATGGTCATGCAAGTGACTTGCGCACCCTCTTTGAAAACCACCCGGGGTCCTCTCCAGCCTATAAATACCCCTAGTGGGCCCCCCATTTCAGGAGGAATTTTTCCAGAATTCGGATACAGAGCTCTGAACGCCCAAGTCTCTTCTTCAAGTCTTCCAAACCCTTCTAAGGTAATTATTTACCTAGAATGGAAGGTCTAAACAAGAGGAATAAGGTCTAAGTGTTAGAAAACACTAACTCTTGTGCACCTATCTGTTTTTCCCTTAAGGGAAAGGAACACACTGGCGCTCCTCCTTACCTACTCATTGAAACTTGCGCGCCAATCTTCTGGATGTACCTCGGGATAATTTTAAAGGCTTTGTTCAGGGATCTCCCAAGTATTACCCTACTTGTTAACAATCGTGCAAGTACCCATGTGCCGCGTAGGTATACCTGCGCGACCAGGACTTGCGCGCCCATGTAGTACCAGCGCGCCTGCCAAGACTTGCACGCCATTATATTTTTTGGGTACCATTCTTGCCCATTTAACCCCTCTTATGATATTCCACCTCTCCTATTCAAGATTCATTCTTAAAGACACTCTTCAAAGCCATTTATGGCATGTTTTCTTGATTTACATCCTTATCTGAAAGGAATTCCGTGGAACATATCTCAAAACCTAGTGATTAACACATCTTTGTGTCACTAAAATTAGAGATTTCATTCATTCAACATCAACCTTTAATATGAGAGAACACTATTCATGGGCATCCTCCTTAGGAGTAATCCCCAAGTCCTCATTAATTTTGGCCTTCTTTTTCAGAAGTAAGCCCCAGTCATAATTCCCCTTAACCTGGGCCTCGTTTTCAGGAGTAAGCCCCAGTCCATGTTCTCTTAATTGGGAATCCTCCTTAGGAGTAAGACCCAAGTCCCCTAATCTGGGCATCCTCCTTAGGAATAAGCCCCAGTCTTAAAATTCCCAAATATGGGAATCCTCCTCAAAAGTAAGCCCCAACCATAATTCTCTTAACCTGGGATTCCTTTTCAAGAGTAATCCCCAGTATCAAATAGGGGCATCATCCTTAGGAGTAAGCCCCATGTCCCTTAAATTTCAAATCCCTTTAACCTGTGCCTCCTTTTTAGGAGTAAGACCCAGTGTTAATTTAACTTAACCAGCAATAATTCCTTTTGATATGGGATTCCTTATTAGGAGTAAAACCCAATCATAAGTCCCCTCCTAACTTGGGTTTCTTCCTTAGGAGTAATCCCCAAGATTAGAGTATCCAAATCTCCATGAAGCACATATACCTTTATGGACCCTGTTCCTAGATTTCATCTTTGAAGTAGATCTTAATCCTCATCTATTTGGGCAGTCATACATACATAAGCCCCAAACCCTTACATCATTTCATGCCACAATTGTCTGGTTTCACCAATACCTCTTGTTTCTCACACCGATCATGACTCACGTGAGCCTAGAGTGTAAAAGTAATCATGACATCTTTCTTTGAGCCATCATTCATGCATAAACATCATACTCCCTTCCTTGAACTACATGGGTTCTGATTCCTTTTCTAAACAAAGGATACGTAGGTAGCCCATCTGAGGGTATGATCCCAAATCTGAAATAATCAATGTCCTTCTCAATGACAATAAACATCAAGTGCCCCACTGAGTGGCTTTAAAACCATTATGGTCATCATAATGACCAAGAGACTTTTATGTATTGAAGGATACCATTGACTAAGAATCTCTAACAAATACAGATGATTCTCTATCGATGATGAACCTCAAATACATATAAAAGGTTCTCTAAATTTCCTACATATTAATCATTGATTGTTAGATCTAAGGGAAATATCATTTTATACTTGGTAATTTAATAAGGATTCAAAAACATAACTTAAATCTATAAAGAGAGTCCCGGAGTAGACAATAATTCCCCTAAAAAAGGTGTGATGAGTCCGACCTCCCATTCTCTCGACCAATGCAAATTCCTAAGCCTCATTAGTTCACAACTAATGAGTGACTACCTTTGGAAAGTAGGTTCAAATGGATATGGAATCGTGGGATGTTTCTGGTTCTACGAATAAACCCGTTAGAAACCACTTGGAATGTTTGAATATTAAATCAATGAGATCATCCCCAATTCCAGAGGAAACAAGGTGCCACTAACCTAGTGCCCCGAGATAGTTCATTAAATGACCTCCAGTGCACCTCCCCATATTCCAGAGGCATCTAACTAGAAGCCAGGGTCTAATAGAACATTTGGGGAGACTATACCATATTTAATAGATTAATTCACAATTGATAAAATATGAAAATATAGGAACAATATAACAATAATCATGAATCCCAAAATAATTCCCAAAATATTGTACATTCACACAACTAATAGTAAATATGCAATGTAATGTCATACAATTTTAAGTGTAATGGAAAATAAAAAGTAAATAAACTTTGAAAAAGAATCCACAATATGGGTCCCAAAATCTGGTCCTTCCCGCTCATCCATGCACATCCTTGGGCCCTAATCATCCCTATAGAATAGGTCCATTTCCCTTGTCCTAACTTGGAATAACAAATTCTTCTTGGGAACCCAATGGCAGCATGAATAGGGTTTGAGTAAAACTCTGTAGGCCACAAAAAATGGTGTCCCAAAATATCAAGTATGATATAGATCATGTTTAAGTACATATAAAAAGGGAAACAAAAAAATAAACAAGGTTCCATTATTTAAATCAAACACTTTTATTCTTTGTTTCATTTTTTACCCAGATTTATCAAAACTACTTCAGATAGTTCCAATCATCTAAACCATGTATCAGTGGGTCATAGGTTGGAAGACACATAGCCTCAGTCCATGAATCCAACTGGGATTTGTAATTCCATGTCTAACCATACCAACCATGATATGGAATGTTATATTCATAGCCTTGGGTTCCAAATTATTGTCACTTTCACTACAAACTACTATGTATTAGGGCACCTAGAGCATCAGTCTACCCATCCCAAGGGAGAAGAGAATTCGACCAATATCCCCAAATTATTTTTCTCATTTTCATAGGCTCATCATCATTAACCTTTTATCACATAATATAGAAAGGGTGCACAATTTCCATTTTACCATATTTCTAGGTTTCATTATATTCCTCATATTCTAAATTTCTTTAACAAGGCCATATTACAATTTCACTACATTATAACCATTCATCACACCTTTCAATCAATTTCATCAATAGACTAATCCCCATTAACCATTTATCACATTCATCCATTTAGATTCCATATCCCATTTAACTCTCCATTTAAAGACAAACTCCACCATCATGTTACATTATCAGGCTCATCGCATTTACAATTCGTTTAGTCTCATAAAAATTTCAATTCATCATTTAACCTCCCAACTCCCATGTTCAATGTAGTGGCACAACCCATGACGATCTATAGGCTTGGTCTACTCATCCTCAATGGATCATGTGGTTATCATGAAGTGTTTGAAAAACCATTTACACCCCTATTTTATCATTTCTTACCAAGGTTTTAAATTCATAGCTCAGCAACATAAAGGCATTAACACATACATATAAATTAAACATCATTAATATGGTATATAATTTTTCAAAAATCTAACTCCACTTAGAAGGTGAATAGTCACTTAACCTTTTACATTGAATAAAATTAAACCAAATTCAAATACCAGACATATAATCAATTGGAAAATAATGGTTCAAGGTATTCAGAAGGATAATAACAAGTGCACAAGGCCTCTCCCAGAACGTAGAAGGAAGAGGAATGCTATACTCACCCACATCTTTTATTCTCACCCAAAGACACTCCAAATGGAAATGAAATGATAGATATCAACCATTGGAGATCATGAGAGGGAAATCTTCCTCACCTAGGATGCTAGATAATGAAATGGGGGAATTTTTTTTAGAAACCTTTATGAATGAGAGGGGAA
Source organism: Viscum album (assembly GCA_963277665.1). Classification (NCBI taxonomy): domain Eukaryota; kingdom Viridiplantae; phylum Streptophyta; class Magnoliopsida; order Santalales; family Viscaceae; genus Viscum; species Viscum album. The sequence goes on from OY728122.1 coordinate 1,189,875,770, forward strand.
AATGGAATTATACCCACTTCAAGAGGTTCACAATTTGGCTGTGTGGTGGGTAAAGCCATGAACAAACCATGTGGCGCCCTCTATCCAAGAGGGGCCAAACCTCATGGTACATAAAGAAAACTAGTATGTTTCGGGAAAACGATGAGGTTACCATTCACCTGACTCTGTCCAAGGGGCATGTACACATAGGTAACTGGGGTTAGTAGCACAGTTTGAAAATAGTGCAAGGTCCATTCCCTCAGCTCTATCTAAGTATGCACCCCCACACCCACCACACACACACACAAAATTATGTGGACTGGTCAAAATGACCATATCCCATCCATGATCCTACACTAGATGTCCATTTTCACCCTCTTTCTCATCCCAAACCCACAGAACCCCCCCAAATCAGATCATATTTTCAAAAATCATATTATTAATAAATTTTTTTGTTAAACTAAATTATAAAAAATAATGCACCTCCTCGATATTGAAAGATATTAAAACCTCATAAATATATAATAGATCATCATTGATCAACACTCCCAAGCATCGCTAAGCTACCAAGGTAAAAAGGATGGGCCACTAGACCCACATATTTTTCTCCCTCCCCCAAGATTTCTCCTAAATGATACCACTCTACCATAATAATCCAACTAATGGCATAGTCTCAACCTATAAAATTTTATCACTACAATCCAAAATATGGTCCAAAATCTCCTCAATGGATGAATCATCCTCAATATTAACATCATCAACATCAATCACATGAGAAGGGTCGGGGTGATCTGGTGAAGCTGTGAAACATGCAAAACATGACGTATACTGTAGTACAACTTTGGGAGAGTCAATCGGTATGCCACCTGTCTTATCCTTTCTATAGTCATAGATGGACCCATGTTCCTAGGAACTATATTTCCTTTTCTTATGAATCCAGTGATTCCATAATCTCAAAGACACCCAAAGGAACATAGTATCAGCCACTGAAAACACAAGGGATCAAAGATCTCAATCAATATATGACTTTACATACTCTAAGTTGCAGTCATATATTTATGAATAAACTTAACCTACCCTCATGTACCCTTCACAAGACTCTGTCCTAATAACTCAGAGTCCCCAACTTCTATCCAACATAATGGTGATCTACATAACCTACCATAGATCACCTCATATGGTTCCATTTGAATAGTCACATGGTAACTATTTTTATTATAGAGTTCAATAAGTTCCATGTTTTTTCTCATGTTCCAAAAAAAATCATGGAAACATTCTCTTATCATGTACTCTAGATTTTGGATGGCATGCTCTTATTTCCTATCAATATGTCGATCAAATGTTTTACTTAAAAATATATAATTACCACGATCCTTCTGGAAGCCTTTCCGGATGCATAAATTAAAACATGTGTCAATATCTAAAACTATACTTCATGTAAACCTAGATAATGAACTATATCCCGAAAATATAATCCTCAAAAATGAAAAAAGATTAAGTTTTATAGGATTATAATGAAATGGTTCAATTTTTTAAGCTTTCTATAATCACCCATATTGTTTTATTATTCTGAGGGTTCCTTGGGATGCCTACCACAAATTCTATGTTTACATCATCCCACTTCAATTCTGAAATGATCAATGGATATAGAAGACCAAAAAACCAAAAATTATTGGTCTTCACCTATTAATAGGTCTAGCACCACATCACAAAACCTACAACCAATTTCTTCATCATTTTACACCAATACTATTTATAAATATCACAAAACATATTCATTAAACCATGATGCACCACACACTTTGAGGAATGGAAATAATAGATAATCTCCTCTCATATACATGTAGACATAACTACAAATCCACAAAAATATATAATATCAACATGGTCAATAGTCCAGTCAGAAGGTGAATCTCCATCTTCAAGACTTTCTCTCAAGACCAAACACTCTAGATACTTATACTTTCTATCCTTGATCAAGATCAAAACCGTGGACTCAATTGAAAAATATACGAGGGTCATATATCCTAGGACCTCTTGAACCTCTATATGAATATCATGAAACAAGGCCATCATATTTTACTTTGAAGTAGAATCATGGACTAATTGAGTCTTTTGATTTTATCTCAATGTGTCTGGAACACTATTTCTATTTCTAAGAATACTGGCAGATGGATGTCAAATTACTACATGTACTGAACCCATCTCCATTTATAGAGAATTAAAAATTACTAAAAAAATATGTAATTTAGACTTTTATAATTGGTATACACAATAAACCTTTTTCCCAATAAGTAATTCCTCAAATAAATTAAATCATGAACTATAATGTCTAACTCTATATCCTGAATATGTTAATTTTTTTCATGAGGCCTTAACATTGATGACCCATATGCTAAGACTCGATCTCCATACATAAAAACTACTCCAAGTCCAATTCTGAATGCATCACAAAACAAGTTATACTCCTCACATGTCTTGGGTAGGATCAAAATTATTTTTGTATTCAACAACTTCATAAACTATTAGAAAGAGTTTTAGCATTCTATAGACCAATAAAAATGATAACTATCTTGGTCAAACCCAAAAGTGGTGCTGTATTGTGGGAAAAGTCATGGAAAACCTTTCAATAATAACCCACCAAATCTAGAATCCTTAAAATATAAAAAAAATTCTTGGTATTATCCCATGATAAAACTACATGAAATTTCTATGGGTCCACTGACACAACTTCCTCAAATTTTACATGACCTAATAAATTTACCTTATTGATCCAAAATTGACACTTGGATAACTTGGTGTATTGACTATTATCTCTCACTGTACTCACGATGATGTGATGCTTTTTGGAGTGATCATCATGAGTTCAGGAGTACAAAAAGATACCATCGACAAAGAAAACCACAAAATGTTCTACAAACTAGTGGACTATTTGGTTCATCTAGGCTATTAACACTACTAGAGCAATGGTCAACCCGAACAGCATCACCACCAAATCATATAGAGCATACCTCCTCCAGAATGCAGTGTGTGGTATGCTAGAAGATTTCACTATTAGTTGATGACACCCTAACCTAAAAAAAATCTTATATAACATGAAATAAATCCTCATATGATAAAAATGGTCATCAATATATGGAAGAGGATACAAGATTTAATTTTTATCCTATTTTACCTCCAATAATAGACACAAAAATGTAGTATTCCACATATTTTTGTGGGAAATAAGAATCAAGAACCCCAAGGTGATGGACTTGGATGCATAAATTACTTTACCCCCAACTCCTCTAGATAAACCTTGATTTCTTAAAGCTCTAATGGTTTCATCCTTTAAGGTGGAATGGTGACCATCTCAACTCTATGAATAAACTCAATCCTAAACATGAAATCCCTATTAGGAGGCATCCCTAAGAAATCATTGGGAAAAACATCCTAAAACTAATCTACCACATGTTAAATAAATCCGTATCTACTCCCCCATCATAAAAAACAAGACATACCACTTGGGTTATGAGATCACCTAACTGCTGAACAACTATCAATACACATCCTTCCGGGATATCCCATTCCCCATAGTAAACATAAGTGTCACCCTTAGAAGATTTGGATGTTACCCTTTTCTGATAACATTAAATATGGGATTGATAGAATACAAATTAATCTATCCCAAATATCATGTCAAAATCTTACATCTCAAGCACAAAAAAGTCCTAAAGGATGTGGTACCCACAAAACTCTAGGGAACACTCCTTATATTATTGGGTACTTTTTACTCACACACATAACAATGTGTCAATTTACATAACACCACACATATATTCAACTAATAGACCCAAAAACCCCACAAATAAAGAATATATAATATAATGATAGGCCCTAGTATTAAACAGAACACATGAAATCATAAAATCTAAAAGAACCATACCTCAAATAGTCGATCATCCATCCTCGCCGCCACTAGGTGCGGGATAAACTACATGAAGATAGACTAATTCTCTACCCTGGACTCTAGATAGAGTTATAAGTGTTTCAAATAATATATGGATATATAATCTCATTTCATGGAGTACCATATCCCCGCCCTGATAGGTAACACTGGTGGATCTCTATCTTCCTTACTAATACAGGGTAGTTAACCCCCTGGAAACACTCCATACTATTCTAGATACTCCACAACTGCCTTCCTACTATAGGTTACTCTAAAACCTCTATATATACCCCATCCTACCACATTCATTAAATTATACTAGTGTTTGAGGAAACTAACCCCACATGTGGCCTGGTCTTCCACATAGATATCAAGCAAGTGAACTACCCCCTAAGAGACAATTCCTCTTCATTTGATACATTATTCACCAACGTTTTGGTGGAAAATATCATAATGGTGTTTATTAATATAAAAATATGTACCAAAATAACCCACAAATGAAATGATATTTCTACCACTAGATGTATCATTTATGATCCCTTTAAAAATGATAGCATAGTTCAATGCCTCAACAAACCAATTTAATCGTAAGATATTTACCTGCGACATGATCTCACATCTAAGACCATCCTAAAAATTATTATCCATATTTACCTCATCTCTTATCAACTTTTGAGATAAAAATAAAAAATATTTTGAGCATCCCTCATAATCTATCACTGTCATTCTTCCTTGAGTCAAGCACATAAGCTCTTCATCTTTCCTCTACCTCAAGGTCTCAGGGTGAAAGTTTTTCGAGAACTTCCATTAGAAATACTTCCTTGTCATGCCCTCTATATGCTCATCACAAGCTCATATATCCCACCAATGTTTTGCTTTTTGTCACAACATATATGTTTCCATATTAACTCTCTTCTCAGAAGGAGTCTCCAAGTGATCCATCATCATCTAGATAGACTCAATCCAAAAATTTGTTGCCTTCAGTCCATCCTATCCAAAAAATGTCGAAAAATGGTGGAGTTAAAACTATTTAATCAATTAAAAAATACTTCATGCTCCATATCCCAAGTCTTGCTCCACAAACTACATAAAATGGTTAAAGTTATCATAGAATTCCTCTTCAAACATATTACTCAGAATGAATGTGGGTGCATTCCCCACTACTAGAGAATCATTCTCACCTATGCCAAATTTCAATCTAATGGGTAGAAATCATCATTGTAGAATATCAAAAAAAAAACACATGTAAAAAAGCATAATATTTTCACACATACACAAGAGAATTCTCATAACTAGCCATAAACAACTGACTGTACACAGTTATCCCAATATATATATTCACAACCCCATCCCTACTCTCAAGCATCCCTAACATAGGAAATAACTAACATGGGGTAAACCAAACTAAAAAATTTCAATTTACATTAGAAATCATTTTAACCATACCACAATCATATTTTAATTATTTATAAGAAATTTCACACTTTTATTATTCACATTTTCTTTAAAATCATAAAATAATCAAGATGAATTTTCAATTCCCATAACCAACCATAACCATTTTTTTTGTGTGTAACTAACATGATGCATGTCATATATATCTTTAAGTTCCTAAAATTATAAATTACTTTATATACTCTATTCTATATTAGTCCATAATAAAAATATCATAAAATAATAACATCACATAAAATGTATCACCCAAGGTGAAATAATGCCAAATGATAATGGAAAAAATCAAGAACAACACACCCAACCTAGGCACTCAGGATTTCCCCTACACATGGGTTAGATAAAATCATGTATGATATCATTACTAAGTCTCGAAAGCTCATATTCTCCTCTCTAAATTAACCCAATATAATAAATAATATAAATAAAACCATCAAATTCCACATTGTGACATCCTGTCCCAGGTTCTACTAACCCAGTGCCCCAAGATGATTCATTACAACTCCTTACGTGAACCTACATGTATTCAAGAGGTTTTTGACTAGCTATGAGGGTCTAGTAGAACACAGTGGGATACTATAAACTCTTTACAAGAGTAATCCATAATTGATAAAATATGAAAATAATGGTATAATACAACAATAATCTTGCATCTAGAAAAAATTCTTCAAAACTGGGTACATGCCCACAAACAATGGAAAATATTCCATGTCATTTCATAAAATGAAAAGTTTGAATGGAAATCCAATTTAAGAAAAAGATGAAAAAACCCCCAATAGGGGTCCCAATATCAGGTCGTCTCCCCTCATCCAAGCACATCACTAGGCCCCAATCCACCCTTTAGTATAAGTTCATTCCCCATGTATGACCTGAAACCATGAATTCTGATTAGGTACCCAATGGAGACATGATTGGGGTGTGATAATAACTCAATAGGATAACACTAATTGTTTCCAAAAGTATCCCTTCTCATATAGTTCATGCAGAAGTATAGATAAAAAAGATAAATAATAATAAAATCCAGGTCCCATATTTTAACATTATATAAATAAAACACTTTTATTCTTAGTTCCATGTTTTACCCATATTTATTGAAACTTATTCATCCCATGTTGTTCATCTGAACCAAGTATCATTGGTTCATAGGTTAGAAGACACATAGTGTTCTTATGTGAATCCAAACTGGATTCGGAATACCATGTCTGTCCATCCTTATTATTATATGGAATTCCTTGTCCATACCCTTGGGATTAGGAGCATCAGAACTTTCTATGAAAACTATTATGCATATGGGTTCATAGATCATCATTATGGCCAGGCAATAGGATTTGAACATCATTCCAAAATTCCTCCACCATTTTTCAAATTTTCATAGGCTTTCCATCATTAACCTTTTTATCACAGAAAATAATAAAGGTGAACCATTTCTATTTTACCACATTTCCATGTTTCATTGAATTAATCATGTCCTCAATTTTCATAACCACCCATTTTACTATTTCAACATATTATAACCTTTTTTCACCCTCTATAAATCTATTTAACCCTGATTCCAATCCACATTAACCATTTACATTTCATAACCCATTTAACTCTTCATGTTAATCCAAAAACCCCATCAAGTTATGTAATCATGTTCATAACATTTATAATTGGTTCAATCTCATAAAACCATCAACTCATAATTTAACCTCCCAACATACATGTTCAATGGAGTGACACACCCCATGGGTGTGCATATGCCCAATCTACTAATATTAAATGGATCCCATGTGAAACATTATGGGTTTAACACACCAATTGTACACCCATTTTATCATTTCTTACCAAGGGTTTAAATGAATGGATCAAAAACACAAATACCCAACCACATAAACATAGATTAAACCTCATGAATATGAATATAAATTTTATAACCCAAACCTTGAATTTTTAGATGAAATTTAACATGAACTTAGGCTTTTATTATAATAAAAAACACCTTCAAGGGCCAAAAGATAAATCTCAGGGAAAATTAAGGTTTTAGTTCTTAGAACGTAGACAAAAAAGTACACAAGGCCTTGCCTAAAAAATATAAGGAAGAAGAGTTTTAGAATCACTTGAATCATTGATTCATACCCAAAGGTACTCCAAATGGACATGAAATGAAGGGTAACCACTCTTAGGGAAATTGTGAGGGAAAGGATCATCACCTAGGATGTTGGAGAAAAAAATTGGGGAAAATTGTGTTAGAAAACATTAATCATAAGAGGGGAAAATTGAAAATTTTACCAATTTTAAGAGTTCCATGGTTTTTTTTCATGGTTCTAAAAATCATGCCCCAACCGTGCAACTCTATGTATCTAAGAGGGGGACATGATGAACTATCTAGCTAGGTAACCCATATAGTTTGGAAAAATTCTTCGGTGCTCATGTTCCTTCCTCTATCCATGGGGAATTACACTTACCCACAAGATGTAAATAACATGATATCACAATAAGATTAAAAAGGGTAAAATAAGGGTTAATCAAAAAAGATAAGGATAAAAAAATATTCCAAACTTGTCTAAAGGATAATTTTATGTATAAGAACCTATTTTTTAAAGGATAATTATACACCTTTGAATAGAGAACACATTTTAAATTATGATTTTGGAATATTAATAATTTCTATATGAAAACATAAACATGTTATTTTTAATTGGGATATAAAAATTTAATTTTAATAAATTTATGATATTTTTCTGATAACATTCATGTTTTGATGAATAGTAAAAATACGCTAAATTTTAATTAATTTTTTTTTCATCGAGATAATTTATTTGGTTAAATTATAATATTGAATGGTTTTAAAGTATAAATAGAATATATTTTTACCATTTAATATAATATATGTCATTATAATTAATTCTATATTGAATTAAAAGGTAAAAACATTTCAATCTTTTGTGATGTTTTGACTTTTAAAACTCGTTTTCTCATTTCATCAATGGGAATAATTTTAAATTAATCACTGAAACATTTTTGTTTTGAATTTGGAAAAATGGAATCCATATTTGGAATCATAAGTTCCAAATTGTGTGAATAAGTACCTTGTATTTTTGGACATTATGAATAGTAACTTCAATAATTATTTTATTTACCATGGTTAAAGTGTAAATCTGGTAAATAAGGGTAAACTAATTATAATTTAATAATATCCATATACCCTAAAACATGGCCTAATTTTATTGGATGATATTTTTTAACCATGGGAATATATGAGTCGATTTTTGGACCCCATGGATTCACTTGGATGTGAAAATGAAATTTTATAAGAATTAATTTAAAGTAAAGATAATTATCACCTAAACACATATATTTTACTAAATTAACTTTAATATAAGGTTTTATAAATTAATTCCATTACTATAAATATTCATTATAAGGAAAAAAATATTACCTACATCATGGTATTTTATTTATTATTTTTTGACATTAGAGAAATATATTTATTTATGACACAATTCTGATGTAGTGATTACCTCATTAATGAAGTATTTAAATAAATGAATTTATAAATATTAAAAAAAATGTATTTTGGTTTTTTTTCCATACCCAAATTTTTTGGATGATATTTTTATTTTAAATTTCAGTTAATGCCTTAGTTTTGAAAGAATCAGGTTGTTATGAATTTTTTAATAAAAAGTCAAGTATGATAGTGTCCAAAATTGACATAATTCATAACTTAAATCATAAAATTGTATATTAAATGATATTAAACTTCTAAAAAACTAAGATTCACCTAATGGTTAATATAAGTCAAAATATAACATAATTAACTTTTTTTGGGTCATTTTTCATGATATGGTAATTACACTTACCCACAAGATGTAAATAACATGATATCACAATAAGATTAAAAAGGGTAAAATAAGGGTTAATCAAAAAAGATAAGGATAAAAAAATATTCCAAACTTGTCTAAAAATTATTAGATTATGGTACTTACACTTACCCACCAAGGTTTTGTTTTTTGTCACAACATATATGTTTCCATATTAACTCTCTTCTCAGAAGGAGTCTCCAAGTGATCCATCATCATCTAGATAGACTCAATCCAAAAATTTGTTGCCTTCAGTCCATCCTATCCAAAAAATGTCGAAAAATGGTGGAGTTAAAACTATTTAATCAATTAAAAAATACTTCATGCCCCATATCCCAAGTCTTGCTCCACAAACTACATAAAATGGTTAAAGTTATCATATAATTCCTCTTCAAACATATTACTCAGAATGAATGTGGGTGCATTCCCCACTACTAGAGAATCATTCTCACCTATGCCAAATTTCAATCTAATGGGTAGAAATCATCATTGTAGAATATCAAAAAAAACACATGTAAAAAAGAATAATATTTTCACACATACACAAGAGAATTCTCATAACTAGCCATAAACAACTGACTGTACACAGTTATCCCAATATATATATTCACAACCCCATCCCTACTCTCAAGCATCCCTAACATAAGAAATAACTAACATGGGGTAAACCAAACTAAAAAATTTCAATTTACATTAGAAATCATTTTAACCATCCCACAATCATATTTTAATTATTTATAAGAAATTTCACACTTTTATTATTCACATTTTCTTTAAAATCATAAAATAATCAAGATGCATTTTCAATTCCCATAACCAACCATAACCATTTTTTTGTGTGTAACTAACATGATGCATGTCATATATATCTTTAAGTTCCTAAAATTATAAATTACTTTATATACTCTATTCTATATTAGTCCATAATAAAAATATCATAAAATAATAACATCACATAAAATGTATCACCCAAGGTGAAATAATGCCAAATGATAATGGAAAAAATCAAGAACAACACACCCAACCTAGGCACTCAGGATTTCCCCTACACATGGGTTAGATAAAATCATGTATGATATCATTACTAAGTCTCGAAAGCTCATATTCTCCTCTCTAAATTAACCCAATATAATAAATAATATAAATAAAACCATCAAATTCCACATTGTGACATCCTGTCCCAGGTTCTACTAACCCAGTGCCCCAAGATGATTCATTACAACTCCTTAAGTGAACCTATATGTATTCAAGAGGTTTTTGACTAGCTATGAGGGTCTAGTAGAACACAGTGGGATACTATAAACTCTTTACAAGAGTAATCCATAATTGATAAAATATGAAAATAATGGTATAATACAACAATAATCTTGCATCTAGAAAAAATTCTTCAAAACTGGGTACATGCCCACAAACAATGGAAAATATTCCATGTCATTTCATAAAATGAAAAGTTTGAATGGAAATCCAATTTAGGAAAAAGATGAAAAAACCCCCAATAGGGGTCCCAATATCAGGTCGTCTCCCCTCATCCAAGCACATCACTAGGCCCCAATCCACCCTTTAGTATAAGGTCATTCCCCATGTATGACCTGAAACCATGAATTCTGATTAGGTACCCAATGGAGACATGATTAGGGTGTGATAACAACTCAATAGGATAACACTAATTGTTTCCAAAAGTATCCCTTCTCATATAGTTCATGTAGAAGTATAGATAAAAAAGATAAATAATAATAAAATCCAGGTCCCATAATTTAACATTATATAAATAAAACACTTTTATTCTTAGTTCCATGTTTTACCCATATTTATTGAAACTTATTCATCCCATGTTGGTCATCTGAACCAAGTATCATTTGTTCATAGTTTAGAAGACACATAGTGTTCTTATGTGAATCCAAACTGGATTCGGAATACCATGTCTGTCCATCCTTATTATTATATGGAATTCCTTGTCCATACCCTTGGGATTAGGAGCATCAGAACTTTCTATGAAAACTATTATGCATATGGGTTCATAGATCATCATTATGGCCAGACAATAGGATTTGAACATCATTCCAAAATTCCTCCACCATTTTTCAAATTTTCATAGGCTTTCCATCATTAACCTTTTTATCACAGAAAATAATAAAGGTGAACCATTTCTATTTTACCACATTTCCATGTTTCATTGAATTAATCATGTCCTCAATTTTCATAACCACCCATTTTACTATTTCAACATATTATAACCTTTTTTCACCCTCGATAAATCTATTTAACCCTGATTCCAATCCACATTAACAATTTACATTTCATAACCCATTTAACTCTTCATGTTAATCCAAACACCCCATCAAGTTATGTAATCATGTTCATAACATTTATAATTGGTTCAATATCATAAAACCATCAACTCATAATTTAACCTCCCAACATACATGTTCAATGGAGTGACACACCCCATGGGTGTGCATATGCCCAATCTACTAATATTAAATGGATCCCATGTGAAACATTATGGGTTGAACACACCAATTGTACACCCATTTTATCATTTCTTACCAAGGGTTTAAATGAATGGATCAAAAACACAAATACCCAACCACATAAACATAGATTAAACCTCATGAATATGAATATAAATTTTATAACCCAAACCTTGAATTTTTAGATGAAATTTAACATGAACATAGGCTTTTATTATAATAAAAAACACCTTCAAGGGCCAAAAGATAAATCTCAGGGAAAATTAAGGTTTTAGTTCCTAGAAAGTAGACAAAAAAGTACACAAGGCCTTGCCTAAAAAATATAAGGAAAAAAAGTTTTAGAATCACTTGAATCATTGATTCATACCCAAAGGTACTCCAAATGGACATGAAATGAAGGGTAACCACTCTTAGGGAAATTGTGAGGGAAAGGATCATCACCTAGGATGTTGGAGAAAAAAATTGGGGAAAATTGTGTTAGAAAACATTAATCATAAGAGGGGAAAATTGAAAATTTTACCAATTTTAAGAGTTCCATGGTTTTTTTTCATGGTTCTAAAAATCATGCCCCAACCGTGCAACTCTATGTATCTAAGAGGGGGACATGATGAACTATCTAGCTAGGTAACCCATATAGTTTGGAAAAATTCTTCGGTGCTCATGTTCCTTCCTCTATCCATGGGGAATGGTTGCATAGATATATAGGTAGGCCCAAACAATTTTCAAATCATGTGATTTTTGTTCCATTGTTTCTTTCTGAGAGACCACACCTATAACATCTGGATGTTTTTATGAAATATTTTATTTAAATACTTTTTATTATTCAATAGCTTGCTTTGCGAAAAATTGCGAGTTTAAATGAACAGAACGATTTCCTTAATATAAAATTACTATTATAGCCTAACCATTAGGATAACGAGATTAATTATAACCAACTTATAAAAAATCATTATGAATTCATTGGAAATTAATTATTTATGAAAAATATAAATCAATTATATATTTTTATTTTTGAGTGAATTACATTTGGTAATAAAATTAATGAGATATAATTTTTATATACTGAATAAAATATTGTTTATGTTTATACATTGGATATTTTAGTCATAGGGTATTAATAAAACCCTATTTTATGTATAAGAACCTATTTTTTAAAGGATAATTTTACACCTTTGAATAGAGAACACATTTTAAATTATGATTTTGGAATATTAATAATTTCTATATGAAAACATAAACATGTTATTTTTAATTGGGATATAAAAATTTAATTTTAATAAATTTATGATATTTTTCTGATAACATTCATGTTTTGATGAATAGTAAAAATACGCTAAATTTTAATTAATTTTTTTTCATCGAGATAATTTATTTGGTTAAATTATAATATTGAATGGTTTTAAAGTATAAATAGAATATATTTTTACCATTTAATATAATATATGTCATTATAATTAATTCTATATTGAATTAAAAGGTAAAAACATTTCAATCTTTTGTGATGTTTTAACTTTTAAAACTCGTTTTCTCATTTCATCAATGCGAATAATTTTAAATTAATCCCTGAAACATTTTTGTTTTGAATTTGGAAAAATGGAATCCATATTTGGAATCATAAGTTCCAAATTGTGTGAATAAGTACCTTGTATTTTTTGGACATTATGAATAGTAACTTCAATAATTATTTTATTTACCGTGGTTAAAGTGTAAATCTGGTAAATAAGGGTAAACTAATTATAATTTAATAATATCCATATACCCTAAAACATGGCCTAATTTTATTGGATGATATTTTTTAACCATGGGAATCTATGAGTCGATTTTTGGACCCCATGGATTCACTTGGATGTGAAAATGAAATTTTATAAGAATTAATTTAAAGTAAAGATAATTATCACCTAAACACATATATTTTACTAAATTAACTTTAATATAAGGTTTTATAAATTAATTCCATTACTATAAATATTCATTATAAGGAAAAAAATATTACCTACATCATGGTATTTTATTTATTATTTTTTGACATTAGAGAAATATATTTATTTATGACACAATTCTGATGTAGTGATTACCTCATTAATGAAGTATTTAAATAAATGAATTTATAAATATTAAAAAAAATGTATTTTGGTTTTTTTTTCCTTACCAAAATTTTTTGGATGATATTATTATTTTAAATTTCAGTTAATGCCTTAGTTTTGAAAGAATCAGGTTGTTATGAATTTTTTAATAAAAAGTCAAGTATGAATAATGTCCAAAATTGACATAATTCATAACTTAAATCATAAAATTGTATATTAAATGATATTAAACTTCTAAAAAACTAAGATTCACCTAATGGTTAATATAAGTCAAAATATAACATAATTAACTTTTTTTGGGTCATTTTTCATGATATGGTAATTACACTTACCCACAAGATGTAAATAACATGATATCACAATAAGATTAAAAAGGGTAAAATAAGGGTTAATCAAAAAAGATAAGGATAAAAAAATATTCCAAACTTGTCTAAAAATTATTAGATTATTGGAATTAAGAAAAATCATCTTATATTATAATTAAATATGTTTTTGGTCTTTTTTAGTTGAAATTGAATTTATAATAAATTAATATTTTGAGAGTTACCTAAAGTGCCCCTCTGCTCTCTTATAAAAGGGAACCTCCTCCCTCTCCTATAAACTCCATTTTGAGCCTTCAATCTTGGAAAAAAACTACCCATTTCTCTTATAAACATCCCCAGTTACATTCTAGTGGTGCTGGTATTCTCAAAAGACCAACTCTAATTCCCTAAGAGGAAATTTAAAGGAGGAACGCCAAGGAAGAGGTAATTTATTCTACCAATTCTTTCAAATTTATTTCTTCTTATACTTCCTCTTATTTAGTTGTTTAATTATAAAATAATAAAATAAGTATCACTAATATACTAATATGTTATTGTAAATATGAAACAACCATATTTCATCATATATCCATCCTACGAAACATGAAATCTCCATGTGTGTGTACGTATGGCTTACCGTCTCCACTCCGTGGTGTAATCTGTTTTCACCACGACCTTACTTGGATGGGTATAATGATGTAAATAATAAATATATATGATTATTATAACATGATACTAATTCTAAAATACTTTACACCATCCACTTCAATACCATTCAACAATTATGGGAATGATATCGTCGCTCGTGCGTACGTACGGCTTACCATCTCCATGGTGTGATGTGATTTGTTCTACATAATCTTCATTAAACCATGATTATATAAATTGAATTAATAAATTTGATATATATTATACTAATACCATGCTTTAAATGATATAATTATAACCTAAAAAGGAACAAGGAACTTATCTGACAAAACATACATAAGAACAAAAAGCAGTTAATACCCGGATAACGAGTAACAATTAAATTTTACTAACAAATGGATGAAAATATGATCATAAATGTTATCATAAAAATTATTATGATTATAAAATAAATCAGTAACATTATTTAAATAATTATACAAGAGGTTTAGATATATATGAATTATATCAGACCTAAGGTAAGGGATAACTTTTCCAATCTCATTTTATCCAAGATTGTTTATTCATAAGTATCTACTAGGGATATATTTATCATTCATATACAGGTTTTCTAAGAAAGTATTATAATAAAATGTGTATTATTCTTCTATGTATGTTTAAATTATTTTTACCCATTTTAACTTTTACTACATGTTTTGGATGGAATCTTTCTTTTATTTGACATATGAGGTACGTTTTGACTTTTCCTACAAAAGTAGGAGGATGATGTATTTTAACTTATACAAAAATAATGAGTTTTTACATATTCATAATTCCTTATTTCCATGAATATTCATATATATGTTTACATTTTTATTTAAAACTCAATTATTTTGTTTTAAAATTACATGACTTTTTGAGAAAAGAAAACGTTTTTGAAGAAGAAAGAATATTTTCCTCAAGAATGATGCTCATATGTTTTATCCAAATTATTTTTTATCTACTATTAAAGATGTTTATGTTTCTATACCTATTATTAATATGATTATATTTTGTTTATGATGTATTTTTATTTAGGAAATACATTTTTTTTATTTCAATTATGATGAATGATGTTTAAGAAAACCATTTGATTTCATGGGTTTTGCTATGGTGAATGTTTATATGTTTTTGTGGTACAAATAAGAATGGTTTCATTATGAGATGGGTGGGAACTATGCCTCCCTACAATGAATTGGGTAAATATATAAATCTCATGAGATAGACTTTGCTAAAATGATAAGATAATCTGGTTTAGTGATACAGGGCTTGAATGAGAAGATAACTCGGTTCTTTAATGGAAATTGTCTGCTTTGATGGTCTTGGAAAAGAGGCTCGACTAATATGAAATGTATTTTTAGGATTATGTGTTTATACCACGAAATTTCATGACTTATTTTATGACTATTGGGAATACATTTCACTTTTATGATTTATCTCGTGGTATGATATTGTGATCTTTTATATGCAGGATAAGATTTTCAAATGTTATGTTCTTATAAATATGATATGATTGTTATTTAATTTGTATACCCTTACTAAGAATTTGAGATCACCCTTTTATATGTTTCTTTTCCCCATGACATGAAGAAGGGTATTATTTATTATATTACAAAAAGGAGTCTAGATATGATGAAATAAATGGGAGACAATGAAGATGTTTTATGAACCAGTTGTTTATGTTTCCCAGTTTCTAAAGACACTATACCCATATAGTCCTGTCATATTTTTGTTATATGTTGTAATAAATATAATTCAATTCTGAAGTGATATCAATGTACTCCAAGATTTATTCTCTATAGTTGGTATCAGAGGAATGGTATTGTTAACCTTTGGAAACTAGGATGAGAAATCCTTAAGGATATGTCTAAGTATAAGATAAAATTATAGTGTTTTAGAAATGACCCTGAATTACCTAGAATAAAAACTTAAGTGTCATAATTTGAAATTTTATTCTTGATTATGTGGTTTTCCTATTATTATTAGTGCTTCTCACACTATGCTTCTTGGTTTTATTCAATGGATAGAATCCAATGGAACTGCGTTAATACTGAATGCTACATACAATACAATGATTATCCCCTTGAGCAACCAAATGTTATTGGAGATGGAATGAAAAAACATGTTGCCATATTCACACAACTTTCTCAAGCTATGAATCATGCCAGACTTCCAAACGAACAATTGAGGGAGCAACATTCTATTGAATCCTTCATGAGGGCGTGTCTACCTTCAATCAGCAGGTCTTCTGATCCATTAATTGATAAATAATGGATCAATACCACTGAAAAGATATTTTCGGTTTTACAATGTTTTTAACATTATAAAGTCATCTAAGTAGTATATCGTTTGGAAGGTGAAGCTGATCAATGGTTGAATCTTATCAAGAATATGAGGCAAAGAGATGAAATTGAGTCCATGGAATGGGACGAGTTCAAGAAATTATTTTTCAACAAGTAATTTCATTGTATTATCTGATCAAAGATAGAGAAGGAGTTCCTTGAACTTAATCAAAGGGATGATGAATCTGTTGGTACCTACAACGAAAATTTTACAAGACTTGCAAGGTAAGCTTCTAGAATTATTATCCAACCTAAGAGTATGATTGATCGATTATTTTGTATCTTAAATCCATGTCTGTGAAGGGTATTATCCATAAGGGACTTCAATAGCTATGAGGAAATTATTCGATGTGGTATCATGGTTGAGATGGAGATTGGAGTAACCCATCATTCATATGGTTTTGATAAGACAATAAAAATGGAATTCAAAGGAAAATCTAAACACCACACTGAAAAGAAGATGAGTTTTACCTTATGCTCAAAGTGTGGAAATAAACATGGAGGGGATTTTCTTAAAGGGGATAGTAAATGTTTCAAGTGTGGAAAAGAAGTTCATCAGTAATTTGAAAGCCGAAGTGATGGGGAAAAGATGTCTAATGATGCGAACAAAGAAAAGGCTACACAGAATCCACCTCCTACACTTCAATGTTACAAGTGCAAGGAAATGGGGGAATTATTCCAATCAATGCCCTAATCCAAGTGTTATTGATGATGATCGATGTAAAAAAACTCTTAAGGCCAAAGAAAAAGGAAAGTCACATGAAATTACTATCAGCAGTGTGGAATATGATAATAAATTGGGGAAAGGTACACTTACCATCCAATATAAAGAAGAAAAAGTTTTTATTGATTTTGGATTCATCCATTCTTTTATTTTTAAATATTTTTCTAAGGGTATCGTCATATTACCTGAACAATTAGATGTGGAGTTAGCTGTAACAACTCCTAATGGCCCAACGATTGCATCAAGAGTTTAAAATTCTTCTCCAATTAATGTTTGTGGGAATGTACTTCCTACAAATATTGTGATCCTTCCTATAGTGGAGTTTGATGTGATTCTTGGCATGGCTTGGATTTATTTATATGGAGCTCATATCAACATCCAAAGACGGATAATTACATTTCATATTCCAAATCAATCTATGATCATCTATTGATGGAAGGATGAATACAACCTTCTAGTAGAGATTTCTTCCATCTTATGGGTCTTGATTATAATAAATGAAATTTATTTATCTCAAATAGTTGGGGAGAAACTCATGATTAAGAATACACCAATTTTATGGGAGTTTTCTTATGTATTTCCAGAGTAATTTCTAGGTCGTCCACCAAATCGTGAAGTTGAGTTTTCAATAGAACTCATACCGAGTGCTATGTGTATTTAAAAGACACCTTATAGAATGGTCACAATTGAGTTACAAGAATTGAAGAAGAAACTACAAGAGAATCTTGATAAGGGATTCAAATTCCCTAGTGCATCACCACGGGGAGCACCCGTTTTTTTGTTAAGAAGAAAGATGGATCAATGAGAATTTTAATTGATTATCGAGAACATAACAATATCACTATCATGTAAAAATAACCCCTCCTGTGCATTGATGACTTATTTGATCAACTCTACGGAGCACAATAATTTTCCAAGATTGTTCTTCATTCAAGTTATCATCAATTAAGGTTAAAAAAGGATGATATACCAAAGACAACATTCCGTACAAGGTATGGATACTCTGAATTTATAGTGATGCCTTTTGGTCTTCCTATTTCTCCTGCTATCTTCATGGATCTAATGAATAGAGTCTATAGAGACTATCTTGATCAGTTTGTCGTAGTCTTTATAGATTCTATTCTTGTATATTCAAATAGAAATGAAGAACATTAAGATCACTTGATAATTCTACTGAAGAACCTGAGAAAGCAGAATCTTTATTCAAAATTTAACAAGTTTGAATTTTGGCTTAAAAAAGATTCATTTTTGGGTCACATAATCTCAAGAGAGGAGATATCTACGGATCCATAAAAATAGAGGTTATTGAAAGATGTTCGAGACAAAAACAATAACCGAGATTCAATGTTTTCTTGGTTTGCCTAGATATTATCGAAGTTTTGTGAAATATTTATCATGACTATCTAATAAACTCACCAACTTGACTCAGAAATTAGTTAAGTTCCTTTGATGGTAGAATTTGAAGATAATTTCAAAGAGCTAAAAAGAAGGTTATCCAGTGCACCTGTGCTCACACAGCCTTGTAGTGGAGAAAGGTTTGTGATCCATAGTGATGCATCCAAAAATGGGCTGGGGTGTGTTCTCATGAAAAATGATATGGTGATAGATTATTCCTCACGATAGTTGAAAATCCATGAGAAAATTTACCCAAATCATTATTTTGAGTTAGATACGGTAATCTTTGCATAAAAAATATGGAGGCATTATCTTTATGGTGAAAGGTGTGATATTTATACCGATCATAATAGTTAAAAGTATATTTTCACACAAAATGAGATGAATATTCTCCCAAGAAGATGGCTAGAGTAGATTTAAAATTACAACTACTCAATAAATTACCACCCTATGAAAGTGAACAAGGTGGGATATGATTTGAGTCGAAAAGACCTTGATAGATTACCCATAACGTGGATCACGAATGATTCAATATTTAGAGATTTATAAAAGATTGATTAGGAAATTTTAATAGAAGGGGAGAAATATTATCTTTCTCAAATGGATGTTCAACCTTCAGTACAAGTGAAGATTAAAGTGTAATAGAAGGAAGATGTAGAGTTACAAAAGAAGGTGAGAAACGTTACTGAATTCATCCTTGATTATAATGAAATAATAAGGTTCAGGAACCGGGTTTTTGTTCCTCCCATACCAGAATTAAAGAAAGTGCTATTGGATGAGGCTCATAGTTCTTCATTCTCTATTCACCATGGAAGCACAAAGATTTACAGGGACCTGAAATAGAACTTCTGGTGGGATAGCATGAAAAGAGATTTCACAGAATATTTCTTTTAATACATGGTTTTTCATAAAGTTATGGCTGAGAGACAGAAGTCTAATGGGTTGTTAAAACCATTACCCATACCAAAATGGAAATGGGAAAACATCACCATGGACTTTGTCATTGGACTTCCCAAAACATAAAAAGGAAATAATTCTATCTGGGTTATAGTTGATCATCTTATGAATTCGGCACACTTTATTTCTATTAGAGAGGATTTCTATCTAGATCATATTTCCAGGATATATGTAAAAGAAGTGGTAACATAGTACAGAGTTCCACATTCCATTATATCTGATCAGGATCTAAGGTTTACCCTAATGTTCTAACGAAGTCTTCATCATGATTTGGATACAAAAATAAGTTTTAGAAATACTTATCATCCACAAACAGATGTTCCATCTAAGAGGAAAATTAAATCTCTAGAAGGCATGTTCAAATCTTTCTATATGGACCATTGGTGGGATTTTCATACAATAATATCTTTTACTATAGTATTTGTATGGCTACTTTTGAAGCCCTTAAAGAAAAAAATTTAGAAATCCATCTTGGTGGGATGAATATGGGGAAAGAAAGCTATTAAGAACTGATCTTATTGATGAGATGGAAGAAAAGGTTAAATCTATTCAACAACACATAAGAGAAGCTCAGATGCAACAAAAAGTTTATGCTAAAAACTGAAGAAAAGACCTGGACTTTGAAGTGGGTGATAAGGTGTTCTTATGAATATCTCCCTAGAATAGAGTAATGAGATTTTGAAAGAAGGGAAAACTGATCCCTATGTATATTGGTTCTTTTGAAATACAGGATCTTGTTGGGAAGGTAATATACCAATTGGCGCTTCCACAGAATCTCTATCATTTTCATTGTGTGTTCTAGGGTATCTCTCTAGAGAAAGTACATAACTAATCCTTCACATTTACTAAGCTCATAAGTTGTACCGCTGGAGTAATATCTTTCTTATAAAGAACAACCAATAGAGATTCTGGATCATAGGAAAAATATTCTATGAAACAGGACCACTTGTTTGGTTAATGGTTTACAGAGGAACTACCAATTAGAAGAAACTACAAAGGAACTTGATGATATAATGAGGGTAAGGTATCCGCATCTGTTTATTTCCATGTGACAAATTTCGAGGGTGAAAATTAGTTTAAGGGGGGTAGAATGCAACTTGCAGATGTTTTTATGAAATATTTTCTTTATATAATTTTTATTCTTTAGTAGATTTCTTTTCACCCATTCACCAGTTTAAAGGAACCATGAGATGTCCTTAATATAAAATTACTATTATATCATAGTCATTAGGTTGGTGGGAATAATTATAACAAACTTATGAAAATGCATTATGAATTCATTGTCTATTAATTATTTTTGAAAAATATAAATCAATTATATTTTTCTTTATTTTTATGTGAATTAAATTTGGTAATTAAATTAATGAGATATATATGTAATATAGTTAATCAAATATTTTTTATATTCATCCAACAGATATATTTTAGTCATAGGGTATAAATAAAATCCTATTTTATGTATAAGAACCTATTTTTTGAAAGGTTAATTTCACACCTTTGAATGGAGAACAAATTTTAAATTAATATTTTGGAACATTAATAATTTCTACAGACAACATAAACATGTCATTTTGAAGTGAAATATAAAAATTTAGTTTGGATAAAATTTTGATATTTTTCTGAAAAATTTCAAATTGTGCTGAATGGTAATAATACGCTAAATTTAAATATATTTTTTTTCATCAAGATAATTTCAATGGTTAAATTATAATATTGAATGGTTTGAAAGTATAAATAGAACATATTTTACCATTTAATATAATTAATTTCATTATCATTAATTTTATATTGAATTCATAGGTAAAAAAATTTCAATCTTTTGTAATGTTTTAACTTTTAAAACCCGTTTTGTCATTTCAACAATGAGAATAATTTTAAATTAATTAATGGAAATTATTTGTTTTGAATTTGAAAAAATGGATTTAATATTTGGAATCATAAGGTCCAAATTTTTTGAATAGTTACCTTTTAATTTTGGACATTATGAATACGATCTTCAGTAATTATTTTATTTACCATGGTTAAAGGGTAAATCTGGTAAATAAGGGTAAAATAATAATAATTTACCAAAATAAAACTACATTGAAACGTGTCCTAATCCTATTATATTAGATATTTCCAACCATGTAAATCCTTAGGTAGTTTTTTGGACCCCATGGATTCACTTGGATGTAAAAATGATATTTTATAAGAATTAATTTAAAGTAAAGATAATAATAACCTAACCACATATCTTTTACTAAATCTATTTTAATACATGATTATATAACTAAACTTCATGTCTATAAATATTAATTAAAAAGATAAAATATTTCCTATATTATGGTATTTTATTTATAATTTTTATACATTAGATAAATATATTTATTTATGACACAATTATGATGTAGTGATTACCTAATTAATGAAATATTAAAATAAATTAATTTATAAATATTAAAAAAATGTAATTTGGCTATTTTCATGTCATACACTATTTTTCTGTATGATATGGTAATTACATTTACCCACAAGTTTTAAATAACAAGATATCTTGATAATATTAAAAAGGGAAAAATAAGGGTTATAGAAAAAAGATAAGGATAAAAAAATATTCAAAACTTGTCTAAAAATTATTTGATGATGGTTATTCGAACCAAAATAATCTTACATTCGAATTAAATATATTTTCAACAATTTTTAGTTGAAATTCAATTTATAAGAAATTAATATTTTTAGAGTTTCCTAAAGTGCCTCTTTTCTCTCTTCTAAATGGGAACCTCATCCCACTCATCCTCACTCAATTTTGATCCTTCATGCTAATACACACCATGACCATTTCTCTTATAAACTTCCATGGTTACATTATATAGGTTCTGGTCTTATCAAAATATCAAATCTAGTTCCATAAGAAGAAAATTTAAGGAGGCAACTTGAGGAAGAGGTAATATCTTCTACATATTCTTTCAAATGTATTACTTCTTATACTTACCCTTCTTCAGTTGTTTAATTATAAATTAATAACATATGTATAACTAATATATATATATATATATATATATATATATTTCATTATAAATATGAGACAACCCTATTTCACCTTCTATCCATCCCATGAAAAACGAAATCATTGTTTGTGTGTACGTACGACTTACCGTCTCCACACCGTGGTGTAATCTATTTTTCACCACCACCTTACTTGGAAGGGTATAATGGTAAAAATAATAACTATATATTATTGTTATAAAAATATAATAATTCTAAGATACTATACACCATCCACTTCAATACCACTCAACAATTATGGGAATGATATCGTCGCTCATGCATATGTACGACTTACCGTCTCTGTAGTGCGATGTAATTCATTCTACATAATATTCATTAAACCATGATTATATAAATTTAATGAATAAATATAATATATATTATACTAATATAATTATTTAAATTATATAAATATTACAGAAAAATATAATAAAGAACTTATCCAACATAACATACCTAAGAACATAAAGCAATTAATACCTGAATAACGAGTGACAATGAAATGTTACTAACAAAAATATGAAAATATGATTATAAATGTTATCATAAAAATGATTATGATTTTTGAATAAATCAGTAACAATATTTACTTTATTATACAGGAGGTTTTGATACATACGAAGCCTATCAAACCTAAGGTAAGGGATAACATTTCCAATCTCGTTTTATTTGAGATTATTTATTTGTAAGTATCTACTAGAGATATATTTATCATCCATGTCCATGTTTTCTAAAAAAATATTCTCAAAAGTTGTTTAGTATTCGTCTATGTATGTTTAATGTCATTTTACCCATTTTTACTTTTACTACATGGTTTGGAAGGAATCATTATTTTGATTACCAAATGAGGTACTTTTTGATTTTTCCAGCAAAAGTACGAGGAGACTGTTTTTTTTAAATTTTACATCATGAATGAGTTTTTATATATTTATAACACCTTATTTACATGAAGCTTCCTCTACACATTTATAGGTGTATTTTCAACTCATATATGTTCTTTTAACATTTCACGACATTCTGAGAAAATAAAACATTTTTAAAGAAGAAATGATATTTTCCTTAGGAATGAAGCTCAAGTGTTTTATCAAAATTGTTTTCCATCTAAGATTACATAGGTTTAAGTTTCTATCCCTGTTTTTACAAAGATTTGATTTTTTTTATTATGAAATGTTATCTAGGAAATCCAATTGTTTAATATCAATTATTATGAATGATGTTTAAGAAACACATTTCAATTCCGGGGTTATGCTATGGTGAATGTTTATATGTTTTTTTTGGTACATGTAATAATGGTTTTATTATGAGATGGGTGGGACCTATATCTCCATCCAATGCATTGGGTAAATATTTATATCTAATTATATATACATTTGTGGAATTAAAAGTTAATATGGTTCAGTGATACATGGTTGGAACGAGGAAAGAATTGGGTTCAATAATGGATGTTTTCTGCTATAATGGTCTTGGAAAAGAGCCTTGACTAATATTAAATGATTTTTCATGCTTACGTGTGTATGCCACAGAATTTCATGTATTATGTTATGAATATTAGGATTTCATTTCACTTTTATGATTTCTCCCATTATATGATATTGTGATCTTTTATATGCAGGCTATGATTTTCAAATGTTATCTTCTTAAGAATGTGATATGATTGTTACTTTAGTTGTTTACCCTTAATAAGCATTTTAAATCACCCTTTTATATCTTTATTTTCCATAGGACATGAAAAAGGTTATTAAGTATGATATTAAAAAAAGGAGTCTAGATATGATGAGATAAACAGAAGACAATTTAGATATTTTATGAACCAGTTGTTTTAGTTTCCCAGTTTCTAAAGACACTATACCTATACAGTCCTGTCATGGTTTTGTTATATGTTGTAATAAATATACTTCAATTATGAAGTGATATCAATGTATGAAAATCTTGGGTCACTATAACACCACCACATAGTTATGGAATATGGTTACACTAATTGTGCCTCAATCTTGCACCTACACTGGATGGCCATTTTCTCCCTCTTTCACATCCCAGACCCCTAGGACTCCCCAAAGCCCCTCATATTCTCAAAAATCACTATATTAGTTAAATAAATTAGTTATGAAAAAAATTAATTCAATGGAGTACCTCATAGAATGGTTGGGATCTTACATTATCACAATGTTTTAACCTTAATTAGCAATTTTACCCTTTACCATAATAATGGTTTTTACTAATGTTATGAATCATTATATGTAAAAATAAAAATAAAAAATATTATAAAATACTACCCTCATAATTCTAAATGTGAAATCCATTTAAATATTCATTTTTTTGATATGATGGAAATTAATTTTAATAAAATTTCACAAAAAACAATGAAAACTGATTTTTAGAAAATTGTGTATTTAAGAATAAAAATTGACTTATAAAAAAATTATTTTTTAAAAATATTTATAAATTTATTATAATATTTTCCCACAAATTTCAATAGAAACCATTTTTGGAGAGAATGTGTTTTTGAAACCTAAAATGATTTTATACTCATTATATTCATTATAATCACAATTAAATTAATGTTCATTAATTTTATTATATATATAATCTAATAATGTAATAATAATCAATTACTAATAGATATTAATTTAATCTCTAAACATAAAAGTATAGTGTGTACCTATGAAATATTTTAAGAAAAATATATCTTTTAACTACCGATGAATTTTTATTCATTTCTAACTAATTTAATAACAATATATGATTGATTATTGATTTTATTAATGAAACATTTTCTACATATATATCATAATATGGATATTCATATTTATACCTGTCAAACCAGGGGCGAGGATACAATGGTTATATTTAATTAATAATATATATATATATATTTTATATCATAGTTATTTTAAGCTACATGTCACGTATACCACATTCTATCGAATATAGTATTACTTTAATAAATAAATTCTATATTCTTGGGTTTTTACAATTATAAAAAAAATATATTTATGTCAAGTCACAAAACAAGAATTTTGTAATGATACAATCAGATCTGATGTAATAAAAAAACTGTTAGTCCCCTGAATTATGATATGTTCCATTTTTTATTAACAATAAAAGATTCCAATATGTGTTGTGGTGATAATTTTGTATAAATATTGATGTATTCTAATAAAAAAATGGGTGTGTTGAGTGAAAAATATATAACCATATATTCTACTTTAGAGATGTTGAATAATGAGATGTCATAAATCACCATGTTGAATTTAATATATTAATATATTGAATTTTGGAAATGGAATAACTTTAATAAGGGGAAATGTTAAGTTGATCATGGAATGTAATTTTTCTATGGGAGACATTATTTTCTGAAAGAATTTTTGGCTATAGATTTTTATCAATTATTATAAAAATAATAATTTTATTTATATGTATTCAATAAGATAATTAAAGGGTGGGTTGAGGTTTTTTCATTATATTTCACATACATATTCATTTTTTTTTCAGGTTTTTTCATCTATTGAGTTTGATTTTTTTTACTTAGGGAAGTTTCATAGAGTATAGTGATTTTTAAACATTGTATCTCTATGAAAAACTTGAGGAGATGGTATTTTCTAGAGAATAATGAAGCTAGATATGAAATAAATTAAAATATCATCATAGTGTTCTATTAATTTTCATGTAATGGAATTGTCACATTGATAATGAAAAAAAATAAAAGATGAGTTATAGAGACATGTGATACATTGAAATAGAAATGTTGAATGCCACATTGACAAATCATTATATTATTTTTAATAATAACTACATATTTTGTGGTGGTGAAAGATTATTGAAATACTCATGGGAGTTCATATTTTTTGTATGAGATTTTAGAATCATTATAATATGGATTAATATGTTTTAAAGAGATCATAATGTGTTATGATTTTTTCTAATTGGATTTGAATAATTATATATTTGGTTAGAGTTTGTACATAATATAGTAATGATATAAAAAATAGTAATGTTATGTGTAAGAACTCACATAAATAGAATTGAAAATGTACCTAAATTTATAAGAGTAACATTGAGTCTACAATATGATAAATAAGAGTATCATTGAGAATAAAAATGATTAATAGGAGGATAAATATTCTCAACTTGTAAGATTTATATATTATATTGGATTAATTTTGATGATAGTAAGGTTAATTATGAGATTCCCTCGAGTACATAAGAAGTAATTTGGATCATATAAGATTAAATTTGGTCATATATATGGGTAAACTAAGGATTTAAAAGGATACAAAATATCCTTATGAGTGTCACATATTATTAAATGGTGTTTTCCATATGAAACATAGAATTAAATCAGGGGATTTTTTGTTATTCTTTAGTATTTTAATATAACAATGATTGGAGATTAAGCTATGATTCAATCCTTGATGGGTGATGACATTTGAATAAGGATATTAAATTATGAGTTAAATCATTACACTATAGTGATATTTTCATGTTAGTATAATGACATGGAATATGACAATCTTTTTTATGGATGTTTTAGTGGTGGATTTGTTTTTTGATTTTTGGATAATCAAATATAAAATATTGACAGTTCTTTAAGGGTTCATTTAATTATTTAGAAAGAGATGATCCTTTAATGATATTCATAACAGGGATTATTTAATAATAATAAATGATTTTAAATCTAATAATATCATGCTTCTTGGTTTCTTATATATTTCCATATGAATATATATGAGAAATATCTATTTGAATCATGATGTGTTTATAAATAATAAAACGATTCAATATATAAGAGGATGAGGAAAGATACTAACCTACCTCTTATGAATATCTAAAGGGTTGAAGAAAAAAAATAGAGGATTAGAGATTAAATGAGATACAAATATAAAAATAGTTTAAGATCATCATTCCACCAATGTTTTAAATGGGAAACAAATACTTCTACATTGAGGATTCTAAAGTTAAATATAGTAATAAATAAAGTTATTTAAAAGCAACAACATAGAGATTATAAGAATATCACTACATCTAAGGAAGAAGATCAAATCAGATTAGTCTCATAAGGACTTGTCTTAATACTATTAATATTTCTTTAAGTGGGTCAATCCAAATATTGTAGTGAAAACAAAATTTGGTTGGTTAAAATGTTTGTAAAGAACATAATGAGGGTGCTTAGTGAGCTAGTTAGTATCGTGCATTATATTTTGGTTGGTTCTAGGCATAAGGGTTCTATTCCATTATCTTACCCTTTTTTCTATTGGTAATAATATTTCAATTATATGTGTGTGAGACATATTACAATCACCATTCATTAATGACTATCACACACATGGGAGTTAACCCTATAAATATCTATGTGTTGTGTTATTAATTGTTTTTTTAATTACATGTGTGTGAAATTACTATGAGACAAGTGGTTAAGATATATTTAATCTAATAGGTTTATATGTAAAGGTATAAAATAATAATTTATAAATAACTGGACACACTGATTCACCCCCACTACCACCACAAAAAACACACACTCTTTGTGTCGATACACTAATCCTATGGGAATAACAATTGTAATTAGTGCACTAGGTTGTACCTATAGTTATAATATTTACATTTTAATTTATTATTATTTATTTTCTCTTTATGTGAAATGAGTCATGAATTTTATATTTTAGAAATCTTGTAAGCTCCCTAGAAATGTAAATATTTAGTAAATATCTACCAATACAATGAATAATAGACAATATGAGAAAAGAAAATGAGGATTCACATCTAAATGAAGGGAATCAATAGAGAAAAAATTTTGTTATATTTTTTTATAACTTTACTATTAACGATTCTAATTTAAGATATTTTGATAAGGTTCACCTCTTCTACAAAAAAATAAACACCAAATTCCACATATTGTATTCATATATAAACTTGAGCTAACATGATTGGAGAAAACATGATGCTGATATTAATAAGTGAGAAGATAGATAAAACCTCTAACATGGGAGTTAAAAAAATATTTATGAGGAATAATTTAGTAAAAAATAATATCATGGCTACCTTATATATGAACCAAGAATATGTGGGAAATATCATCTCCCTATTGAATACTAAGAATATGTATTTGTTTTTTTTTTGAAAATAATGCTATAGAATTATCCTAAAAAATACATTACTTTTGTTTGTATATTTTTAGAGACTTAGAAGAAGTGGACACCCAACATGAAGAATAATTTGGAAGGATAGAGGAACATCTAGCACAAACTGTGTTTCTATATATAAATACCACCAAAAAATATTGAGCTCCAATGTGAAATGAATATGGATCTTGAAGACATATTCCCCAAATTTTAGAAGGAATTACTTAGTGCATTTAAATTAAAAGATAAATCCATGAAGAGGATACACGATAACATCCATGAATTCGAAAACAAATATAAGATCTATCATTTATCTCTAAAATTCTCACAAACTACTTAGAAAAGTTATGTTTCCATGCATAATTTTTATACGGGTATTTTTCTTAAAAGACATAATTAATTTAGAAATAAGTTTTTGAAATTATCTAATGATGAATCTAATATAGTATAAAATAAATAGGTAACCCTAAATAAAATAAATGTTAGTGGTTCTAATTACTTTTTCTTGTATAGTGAAGGTTATAAAATAAAATATGGACAAATATACGTTGCGAAAAGTGTAGAGAACCCAACATATTTATCAAGGATTGTTATGAAAAAAGAAAAGAAAAGTATTTCCCCCAAATAAACTCAATTTAAGGATAAAATTTCATAAAAACAAAATTCTAGTATTAAC
This sequence comes from Viscum album, assembly GCA_963277665.1. Lineage (NCBI taxonomy): Eukaryota > Viridiplantae > Streptophyta > Magnoliopsida > Santalales > Viscaceae > Viscum > Viscum album. The sequence continues at coordinate 1,189,905,734 of OY728122.1, forward strand.
ATCAATATTTAAAATCAATGAAGAGAAAATGGTTTATATCCTTTTATTGGCCTTCTTTTTTATTGATTTTTGATAGCCCCCCTTTGAAGGGAAGAGGTGGAACCCTTACAAGGCATGTAGGATCAGATATTACAAGGCCCGTATGCTTAGGAGAGTGCATGACCTGAAGGTCTTAGATAATTCAACTACACTATCTTCAAGGAACTTCCCCTCACCAGCAACTGCATCGTGATAGTAGCTTTCCACCTTCGAATGACTGTATTGCTAGGCTTCCCATGCAAGTACAGGCTGGTCCCAATGTCATATCCATACCCTCTCATTATGATAATCCATTTGGCTCTACTCTGGTGAGTTCAGCTGCTTTGAATCCTCTTCTGGGGATTCTCTTTTTTGTAGAGTCTGTTTGGGGAAACAGTATGTGGCTCGAAGGCCATGAGGTGGCCCGTAGGCCTTAAAGGTGGCCTAAAATCCATACTGACCCAAAGACCTGGGTGGCCTGAAATCCTTATGGAATCCAAGCTCAAAGTGACGGCGCAAGGTGAATAGTTCCAACTGCTACAGTGCCATATAGTTCCTCCTAGAGTAACTGCTACAGTGTCTACTACAATACCCACACATTGTACAGTCTGCTATAGTACCTACTGTAACATCCCAGGTAAATAAAGAATAAAGAATTTTCATATTTATTAATATTTACGAATTAAATATTAATTTTAATTAAAAGGGGTTTCTACGTTCGATAGCGTACTCAGTACGCAACGATGAGTTTCTTTGAAAACTTACGTTGCACACAAGTAATAAAATAATATTATTTTAAATGTTAGTTAACGTGTAGCCGTTTTAATGGCGGGAATGGATAGAAATAACTAAAATACGATTATATATGTTTTTAAATGTTTTTACATTTACCCAATAAAAGATAAAGGCTTAAAATACGGAAAGAGTTCAATTTTAGGCATTTATACCCTAATTTTCACTTAGGGTTCACTTATCACCTTCTGACGGAGAACCGTCACTAAATATAGTTTTGATCGATCTTATAAATTATATTGGACCAAATATAACTCTTCTTTAGAATCGGGACATCAAAATTTACTTTGTGTAAATTTTTGGTACCTTTCTGATAAAGTTCATTTTTTTATGAATAGTGTAAAATGTTTTATTTTAATTCAAAACCTCTTTTTAATCTAATTTATTTATATGATTAGATTATATTTTGAATTGGTTTTAAAGAGAAATTAGAAAATATTTTTACCATTGAATCCAATAGTGGTCGTTGGAATTAATTTCACATTGAAATCGTACTTAAACTAGTGTCAATCTTTCGATACTTATTGTTTCATAAAAACACGCTATTTGCTCTGACAGCGGGAATTAATTATTAAATTAATTAATGTGACTTATATGTTTTGAATTTTGTAAAATAGACTTCATTTTTGAATTCGTAATATCAAATATAGCTTCTGGTGAATTTTTGGTAATTTTCTGAAAAACTTCAATTTTTGATGAATAGTGAAACCACTAAGTTGTACTTATAAAGACTGATTTTCCATTTAAATGAAATTTTTCCATCATTGTGTTATGAATTTCAAAAATCCGACATACAAGGTTGTCATTAAGAAGTAAAATGTGGTTCAATGAGATTATAATAATTTTTTGGTGAATAGTAACTTATTAAGTTCTTAATCGTGATTAGTGGTAATTAGTGTAGTTTAATGTATAAATAAGGCTTTAATAATATGAAATGACCTATAAACATGTCCCAACCTTATTGGTTGTGTCATGGCCGACCAAGACAAGCCATGGGTCAACTTGGGGACCCCATGGAGACACTTTGGTTGGGAAATGACATAAATAACTTTTTATTAAATATTAAAGTAAAAATGACACAAACATAATATGTTTTACAAAAACAATTTTTACATGGGGTTATAAAGATCAGATTTTTGATTATAAATAGTCATTGGAAATATAAAAAGATTTCCTACATCATAGTATTTTTTTTATAATTTTATACATTAAATAAATTAAATTATTTATGACATAATAATGATGCAGCGATGACATCATTATTTGACAATTTAAATAAAATGGAAAGATAATGTAAAATCTATAATCTACACATGTCCAAAACTTATTGGATGGGTGGATTTAGAACCCTTATCACCTTATACACGAATTATATCAATGTGGGACCTTTTAAAACCGAAACACATTTTCAAATAAAGTAATATTTCTTTACTTTCCAAAAGTGCCCCTCATCTCCTCTTATAAAAGGCCCCCACCTCTACCTCATTTCACACACTCCTCAAGCCTTTGGCTCGGCCAACCCCTTCCCATTTAATCTCTACACATCCCTCTCCTCATCCTAGAGGATTCCCTTTGGGGAGAATCCTTTCAAAGGAAGCCTTTAGGCTCAAATAAAAAGGATTTACACTTTTAAAGGTAATTCATTCTCTCTTGTTCATTTGTTTTATTTTGCTTCTCCAACCCTCTAAACTCTTTTTATTTACTTCTTTTGTAACAACACCAGTATCTTAAATATTTGGATGTTTTTATAGGATTTATTCGAGCTACACTCTCACACAACTACATCAAATGGTTAAAGAACATACGGTTTCCGTGGATGGCGAAATTCTGCCTCCCGAAACGATGATTGTTCAATACTCATTTAACACCTTCAAAGGTGGCCATTATGATGTCACTAATTTTATATATGATATATAATATGTTTATTTTTTCTTTAATCTTCTGTATTTTTTTCATTTTGGGCATACCTTTATGGTTTCCATTATGGGTAAACACGATATCTTCATTTAAGGAAGTGCGGACTACCGCCCCCTCAAAGTGATGTGATTCGTTAATGCCATATGCGGGACGTGTAAAGGATGGATTTAAAATTATTATATATGATGTTATACTGGAATTATAATATATCTCTATATCATTATTATTTCTTTCCATTAAAGTATGAGATGGAAATGAAAGTAGCGTTCATGCGTACGTACGGCTTACCGTCTCCATGAACGGTGCATTTCATTTCTTATCCCCAAATGTAATGTACTATTAAAAGTACATGTATATAATGGATATATATAATTAATTATATATCTAAATGATGAATATAATTCTGGAATTAAAATATACATACCTCTCATTTAGTTTTAATTCCATTAATATGACAAAGAAATGAAAGTAGCGTTCATGCGTACGTACGGCTTACCGTCTCCATGAACGGTGCATTTCATTTCATACCCCTAAATGATTATGTAATATTATAAATACATGTATATGCTGGATATATATGATACATATTATATCCAAATTGGGAATTTCATTCTGGATATAAAGAACCTTTGACCACACGAACAACATGTAATTGTAAGAAGTCCACTTTCGACTTAAGAACCAAATATTGAGAAAACAAACATTATTAACTTAAATGGTTACATAATGTTTATAACATGGCAATAAGTGATATAAAAGGAATAATGAACTTTAAAATGGTTCTTAATCATGTATAAATTAACTCAAGTTTATTATTCAGGACGTTAAAGAACGATCGAGTCAAGTCGGACCCGAGGTAAGGGAACTTCTTAACCCAACTTCCATTCTTTGGGTTAATCTCCTACTTTCAAATTATGTCATGATATTATTATGTCTTATTTTGTATTTTTACTTTCTTTATGTGTACCTATAGTGAATACACATAATATATCTATTTTATTTTAAAAATGATCTTTGTAAGGGACTTCGTCTCAATCTCCTTTCATTGAGGCATATTTCGTTTTATACAAAACTTTATTTTATACGGTGTATAAACCCCTTTGACTTTTACTTTTATACAAAAGGAATCTTTTTCTATGAAGCATTTTACAAAACAACAAAAAGGAATGTTTCATTTAACGTACGCGGCGAGAACGACCTTTTCCACCGCCGTGAGTATTATTTGGTCTTTAGCTTTCTCAACAAGCCGTAATGTTTTTAGAATAAAATAAATACCATATACTCTTTTATGTATTTTGGTATTGAAAATCGTTTTGAAAAAGGATTCTATTATGTCAATATCTTTATGATATATTTTGATTGAAATGTGGAAATGTTATCATTCCTTTATATTGGTTTTATGTTTTATGATTTTATATTGGTACTTGGACATTTTAACGGGTGGTTACGTTATAAAACATAAGACGAGTGGTGCCGTGAATACCAGGACGGGTGGTTACATTATAACCTCCAATGCATTGGGTATGGAAGTCGTCCGTATGGCTATTCCATTAAGTATGTATGGAAATTGGCCGTATGGCTATTCCATTAAGTGATATGTGTGGAAGTAGACCGTATGGTTATTCCACTTAAGTATGTTTATGTCCCAAGTTACCTTTATATATGTTATGTGTTATTTTTATGGGTTTTATGGTAATCCTTTGGTTACAAAAGGGTAAGTAATGATACTTTATTCAGTGAAGAGTTTTTACTACTTCATGAAGGTGAAGGTATTACTTTGATAGAGTATATATGGTTTACTTGATGTTTGAAAAACTAACAGTTTTCATTCTTTTTGTATCCCTTACTGAGCTTTTTATGCTCACCCCAAGTTTTTTTTTGAAATGTTTTCATAGGACTTAATGTGGAATAAGGTCAAGGATGGGATCAAGGGAATGTCATCCTATATAAAACATGGAACAAGACACGTTTCTTTTTAAGAGTTTTTATTATTATGGAAACTTAGTAGAAGTGACTACTTTGTAATCTTTTGAGATGTAATAGTTATGTTCTAATTCTCTAAAACTCTAAACCTGAAAAGATCCTCAACGAGAATTATTCATTTAATTCAATATTAACTAAGGTTTAAGGCCGGGGCCTTATAGTTGGTATCAAAGGTCGGTTTAGACAACTTTAGGAGTTAGAAAAGTGTTAAATTATAATATGATTGAAATGATATAGAATTTACGGATTACCATGTTGCTACGCCTAGGATATTTCTGTGTTCAGAATGGTTTTCCGCAGAGGAAACAAAGCAGCTATGTTGGGACGACATCAGGAGGAAGATAACCTTCCAAATCAGCAACCTGAGATGGTCGGAATCGGAACTGAACAGTTTGTTGCAGTGATGGCATAGTTGACTCAGGCTATAAATGGTGGTGGTATCCATGCACGAGATCAGCCAGATCAATCGCAGAGGAACATGTCAGTGGTGGAACATTTCATGAGGCAACATCCCCCATCATTCAGAGGATCATCTGACCCTGTGCAAGATGAAGGGTGGATTAAAGCACTAGAGAAGATTTTTGATGTCATGGGGTGTTCAGAACATCAAAAGGTTAGTCTTGCTATTTACCGTTTTGAAGGTGAAGCTGATCAGTGGTGGTCGATGGTGAAAAATATAAGGGATATTGATGAGATTGAGGATATTCACTGGGGCGAATTCAAAGGTATGTTTCTTGAGAAATATTTTCCTAAGGTGGTTCGTCTTAGGATGGAAAAATAGTTCCTAGAATTGAGGCAGGAGGATGATTCAGTGGCTGCTTATGAAGAAAAGTTCACTCGATTGGCAAGGTATGCTCCAAACTTCATACGAGATCTTGATAGTAAAATTAACCGTTTTTACTCAGGGTTAAAGCCAAAGTATCGAAGGGATTTAGCTTCTCATGAGTTCAAAAGTTATGAAAAACTTGTTCGATGTGCGGAGAAGGTGGAAATGGAGTTTGCCGATGATCAGGTGTTCTATGACAAACAACAGAATAAGAGGTCTAGTTGGCAGGCAAAGGGGAAGAATTCATCAAAGAAGCACGGAGGTAAGAAAACCAAATATCCATCCTGTGATAAGTGTGGTAAAATGCACCCTAGAGAATGGTTATCCATGTCTGGTAAGTGCTTTTGGTGTGGTAATTCTGGTCATATTGCTCGTAACTGTAAGGAAGATGATCAAACAGGAAATGAAAAGCCAACGGTAAGATGTTTTAAGTGTAATGAAATGGGTCATTATGCAAACGAGTGTCCAATGAAGAACTCAACTGGGGGAATGCAGCCAGACTACAAGCAGAAAGGGGTGGTGAAAACCTTTGCAACAACTTCAGAAGATGCTGGGCCATCGAATGAAGTGGTATCAGCTCCAGGGAGCTCAGTATTTTTCGAAGATTGACTTGAGGTCGGGGTACCATCAGTTGAAAGTAAAATAAGCAGACGTTCCGAAGATTGTGTTCCATACTAGATATAGCCATTATGAATTTGTAGTTATGCCTTTTGGGTTAACAAATTCACCTTCTGTATTCATGGACCTTATGAATAAAATTTTCCATGAGTTCTTGGATAAGTTTGTGTTTGTGTTTTGAAGTTTGGGAAGAGGTTATGTGTGCCTTGTGATTCACAGTTGAAGAATGAGTTGTTATGTGAGGCTCATAGTTCCCCGTTTTCAGTTCAACATAGAAGTACTAAGATGTACAGAGATCTGTGGGAGTATTACTGGTGGGATGGAATTAAAAGAGATATTTCTGATTTTACAGTGAAGTGTTTGACATGTCAACAGGTTAAAACAGAGCGGCAGTTACCGAAAGGGATGCTTCAGCCTTTACCAGTTCCAGAGTGGAAATGGGAAAACATATCCATGGAATTTGTTGTGGGATTACCGAGGGCATCTCGAGGTAATAATGCAATCTGGGTTATTGTTGATCGCTTGACCAAATCTGCTCATTTCCTTTCTATACGAGATACTTTCTCTCTAGATCAACTTTCCCATTTGTATCTTAAAGTGATAATCAGGTTACATGGAGTTCCTCTCTCCATTGTATCTGATCGTGATCCCAGGTTCACATCTAACTTTAGGAAAGGCCTTCAGAGTCGTTGGGTACGGAATTAAATTTTAGTACAGATTTTCATCCTCAATCAGATGGGCAGTCAGAACGAACAATCCAGACATTGGAGGATATGCTACGAGCTTCTTCTATGGATTATCAGGGAAGTTGGGACCAACAAATTTCTCTGGTTGAGTTTTCTTATAATAACAGTTTTCATTCTAGTATACAGATGGCACCATTTGAGGCATTATATGGGAAGCGGTGTCGAACTCCAGCATTTTGGAATGAAGTGGGTGAAAGGAAGCTGATGGGACCAGAATTGGTAGAAGAGATGGCAGAAAAAGTTTAGTTGATTCAGAAGCACATGAGAATAGCTCAGAGCAGGCAGAAGAGTTATGCGGATAACCGGAGGAAGGATCTATCTTTCGAGGTAGGTGATCATGTTTTTCTCAAGGTTTCTCCTTGGAAAAGTGTGATTAGATTTGGTAAGAAAGGAAAGCTGAGTCCAAGGTTTATTGGACCATATGAAATTCTGGAGAGAGTTTGATCAGTTGCATACCGGGTGGCTTTACCTCCAAGTTTATCTAAGGTATACAATGTTTTTCATGTTTCAATGTTGAGGAAGTATATGCCAGATCCATCTCATGTTTTGAGTCCAGAGGTAGTTCAGCTGGAAGAGAACCTATCTTATGAAGAACAACCAGTCCATATTTTTGACCACAGGGAGCAGGTGATACGGAATAAGGTGATTCATCAGGTAAAGGTTTTGTGGAAAAACCATGTGAATGAAGAGGCAACATGGGAATCTGAAAATGCTATGAGGGATAAATACCCCCACCTATTTTGATAAGTGAATAAAATTGCGAGGACGCAATTCCCAAAAGCGGGGAAGGATGTAACATCCCAGGTAAATAAAGAATAAAGAATTTTCATATTTATTAATATTTACGAATTAAATATTAATTTTAATTAAAAGGGGTTTCTACGTTCGATAGCGTACTCGGTACGCAACGATGAGTTTCTTTGAAAACTTACGTTGCACACAAGTAATAAAATAATATTATTTTAAATGTTAGTTAACGTGTAGCCGTTGTAATGGCGGGAATGGATAGAAATAACTAAAATATGATTATATATGTTTTTAAATGTTTTTACATTTACCAAATAAAAGATAAAGGCTTAAAATACGGAAAGAGTTCAATTTTAGGCATTTATACCCTAATTTTCACTAAGGGTTCACTTATCACCTTTTGACGGAGAACCGTCACTAAATATAGTTTTGATCGATCTTATAAATTCTATTGGACCAAATATAACTCTTCTTTAGATTCGGGACATCAAAATTTACTTTTTGTAAATTTTTGGTACCTTTCTGATAAAGTTCATTTTTTTAATGAATAGTGTAAAATGTTGTATTTTAATTCAAAACCTCTTTTTAATCTAATTTATTTATATGATTAGATTATCTTTTGAATTGGTTTTAATGTGAAATTAGAAAATATTTTTACCATTGATTCCAATAGTGGTCGTTGGAATTAATTTCACTCTGAAATTGTACTTAAACTAGTGTCAATCTTTTGATACTTATTGTTTCATAAAAACACGCTATTTGGTCTGACAGCGGGAATTAATTATTAAATTAATTAATGTGACTTATATGTTTTTAATTTTGAAAAATAGACTTCATTTTTGAATTCGTAATATCAAATATAGCTTAGGGTGAATTTTTGGTAATTTTCTGAAAAACTTCAATTTTTGATGAATAGTGAAACCACTAAGTGGTACTTATAAAGACTGATTTTCCGTTTAAATGAAATTTTGCCATCATTGTGTTTTGAATTTCAAAAATCCGACATACATGGTTGTCATTAAGAAGTAAAATGTGGTTCAATGAGATTATAATAATTTTTTGGTGAATAGTAACTTATTAAGTTCTTAATCGCGATTAGTGGTAATTAGTGTAGTTTAAGGTATAAATAAGGTTTTAATAATATGAAATGACCTAGACACATATCCCAACCATATTGGTTGTGTCATGGCCGACCCAGACAATCCATGGGTCAACTTGGGGACCCCATGGAGACACTTTGGTTGGGAAATGACATAAATAACTTTTTATTAAATATTAATGTAAAAATGACACAAACATAATATGTTTTACAAAAACAATTTTTACATGGGGTTATAAAGATCAGATTTTTGATTATAAATAGTCATTGGAAAGCTAAAAAGATTTCCTACGTCATTGTATTTTTTTACAATTTTATACATTAAATAAATTAAATTATTTATGACATAATAATGATGCAGCGATGACATCATTATTTGAAAATTTAAATAAAATGGAAAGATAATGTAAAATATATAAACTACACATGAACAAAACTTATTGGATGGGTTGTTTCGAACCCTTATCACCTTATACACGAATTATATCAATTTGGGACCTTTTAAAACCGAAACACATTTTCAAATAAAGTAATATTTCTTTACTTTCCAAAAGTGCCCCTCCTCTCCTCTTATAAAAGGCCCCGACCTCTACCTCATTTCACACACTCCTAAAGCCTTTGGCTCGGCCAAACCCTGCCCCTTTACTCTCTCCACATCCCTCTCCTCATCCTAGAGGATTCCCTTTGGGCATAATCCTTTCAAAGGAAGCCTTTAGGCTCAAATCAAAAGGATTTACACTTTTAAAGGTAATTCATTCTCTCTTGTTCATTTGTTTTATTTTGCTTCTCCAACCCTCTAAACTCTTTTTATTTACTTCTTTTGTAACAACACCAGTATCTTAAATATACTAGGATGTTGTTATAAGATTTATTCGAGCTACACTCTCACACAACTACATCAAATGGTTAAAGAACATACGGTTTCCGTGGATGGCGAAATTCTGCCTCCCGAAACGATGATTGTTCAATAATCATTTAACACCTTCAAAGGTGGCCATTATGATGTCACTAATTTTATATATGATATATAATATGTTTATTTTTTCTTTAAGATTCTGTATTTTTTCATTTTGGGCATACCTTTATGGTTTCCATTATGGGTAAACACGATATCTTCATTTAAGGAAGTGCGGAGTACCACCCCCTCAAAGTGATGTGATTCGTTAATGCCATATGTGGGACGTGTAAAGGATGGATTTAAAATTATTATATTTTATGTTATACTGGAATTATAATATACCTATATATCATTATTATTTCTTTCCATTAAAGTATGAGATATAAATGAAAGTAGCGTTCATGCATACGTACGGCTTACCATCTCCATGAATGGTGCATTTCATTTCTTATCCCCAAATGTAATGTACTATTAAAAGTACATGTATATAATGGATATATATAATTAATGATATATATAAATGATGAATATAATTCTGGAATTAAAATATACATACCTCCCATTTAGTTTTAATTCCATTAATATGACAAAGAAATGAATGTAGCATTCATGCGTACGTACGACTTACCGTCTCCATGAACGGTGCATTTCATTTCTTACCCCTAAATGATTATGTAATATTATAAATACATGTATATTCTGGATATATATGATACATATTATATCCAAATTGGGAATTTCATTCTGGATATAAAGAACCTTTGACCACATGAACAACATGTAATTGTAAGAAGTCCACTTTCGACTTAAGAACCAAATATTGAGAAAACAAACATTATTAACTTAAATGGTTACATAATGTTTATAACATGGAAATAAGTGATATAAAAGGAATAATGAACTTTAAAAAGGTTCCTAATCATGTATAAATTAACTCAAGTTTATTATTCAGGACGTTAAAGAACGATCGAGTCAAGTCGGACCCGAGGTAAGGGAACTTCTTAATCCAACTTCCATTCTTTGGGTTAATCTCCTACTTTCAAATTATGTCATGATATTATTATGTCTTATTTTGTATTTTTACTTTCTTTATGTGTACCTATAGTGAATACACATAATATATCTATTTTATTTTAAAAATGATCTTTGTAAGGGACTTCGTCTCAATCTCCTTTCATTGAGGCATATTTCGTTTTATACACAACTTTATTTTATACGGTGTATAAACCCCTTTGACTTTTACTTTTATATAAAAGGAATATTTTTCTACGAAGCATTTTACAAAACAAAAAAAAGGAATGTTTCTTTTAACGTACGCGGCGAGAACGACCTTTTCTGCCACCGCGAGTATTATTTGGTCTTTGGCTTCCTCAACAAGCCGTAATGTTTTTAGAATAAAATAAATACCATATACTCTTTTATGTATTTTGGTATTGAAAATAATTTTGAAAAAGGATTCTATTATGTCAATATATTTATGATATATTGTGATTGAAATGTGGAAATGTTATCATTACTTTATATTGTTTTTATGTTTTATGATTTCATATTGGTACATGGACATTTTAACGGGTGGTTACGTTATAAACCATATGACGGGTGGTGCCGTGAATACCAGGACGGGTGGTTACGTTATAACCTCCAATGCATTGGGTATGGAAGTCATCCGTATGGCTATTCCATTAACTATGTATGGAAATTGTCTGTATGGCTATTCCATTAAGTGATATGTGTGGAAGTCGACCGTATGGTTATTCCACTTAAGTATGTTTATGTACCAAGTTACCTTTTTATATGTTATGTGTTATTTTTATGGGTTTTATGGAAATCCTTTGGTTACAAAAAGGTAGGTAATGATACTTTATTCAGTGAATAGTTTTTACTACTTCATGAAGGTGAATGTATTACTTTTATAGAGTATATATGGTTTACTTGATGTTTGAAAAACTAACAGTTTTCATTCTTTCTGTATCCCTTACTGAGCTTTTTATGCTCACCCCAAGTTTTTTTTGAAATGTTTTCACAGGACTTAATGTGGAATAAGGTCAAGGATGGGATCAAGGGAATGTCATCCTATATAAAACATGGAACTAGACATGTTTCTTTTTAAGAGTTTTTTTATTATGGAAACTTAGTAGAAGTGACTACTTTGTAATCTTTTGATATGTAATAGTTATGTTCTAATTCTCTAAAACTCTAAACCTGAAAAGATCCTCAACGAGAATTATTCATTTAATTCAATATTAATTAAGGTTTAAGGCCGGGGCCTTATACCTGCATAATGTACAGTTCTGCTACAGTACCACACAATGAATAGTTCTTCTACAGTTTTTCTATAGTGCCTGCTACAACACTGCTACAGTCCCTTGTAAATATACCTCTACTTGGTTTTGAACCTGGGTCTCGTGGATGCACTTAAGGATACCTCACCCATTGGGCCAAGGCTCATGTTCCTTTATCTGCGTTAATAATGTTTTGTGAATAGTTTTATTGATTGTTAACATCATATTCCAATGAATTAAAGATAAATAAAGTTTACACCAGGGTCGGAAATAATTTAAATAAATGTAAATCAATTAAGAATATGAAGAATCAAACCATTTAAATAAGATTTGGGAACTTGTAAAATCTCTATAGTAACTAAAACAAAGTTAATCATTGTCATTAAAATATATTGGTTCAAATGAACCAATCATGATCCAAATAAATTTGAAGAAATAACACCACAAAAACCAGGGAATAAATAGTCTTAAGGTGATTTAGAAAAGGGGTATTCATAAAATTAAAGTATAAAAATAAATCATGATTAATAAGGTCAAGAAGGAAGATACACAAAAGAGGAAAAGCTACTTATATTATGAGAGAAAATGACACACCATATACTACTATATATAATGCATAACTATTAATATTTATGGATGAAAGATATTATAATAAAAAATATAATAAATCTTTTAAAGAAATAAGTGGAGTTGTTTTATGGGACACATCTATGAGAATTAAAAAATACGTTGAATTTCATTATAGTTTTCCGATCTAAGGTGACTCCTAAATTTCTGAGAATATGGATGGAAGGTAAAATAAATATTATTACAATTTTTAAGATTATAGTATAATTATTATAGAATAAGGTTAAATGTTAAAAGAAATTAAAAATTCACAAATAAAAACATGTTATTTGATTTTTTTTGTAAAATAAGATATCCCACATGGTGAAAAGTTGAAAGGAATAAGAAAACCATATTGTCTATGAAGACTTCAATTATGAAAATCTATGTGGAAAGCATGAATATTTGTATCAATAATGGATATAAAAAAAAGTAATTTCAATGTCTAGAAGAAAATCTCAAAATTGTTTCCCTAACTAATGAAATATAGATAATAAAACTTTTTCTCAATATATTGTGTATATTTTTCTCTACTAGAAATTAAAGGTGGTGACTGTATTGTGGAGAATAAATTATGACTGTTGTGCATGTTTTATTGAAATATATAAGATCCATATTATAGTGGTACATCTTGAATTGAAATTGGACTCAATGAAATCCTATGAAAATAATGATTTGATTTTATCCGAAGAAGTTATTGCACTTCTTAAACAATATATATAGTATTACCTTTAATTGGGAGTATAATTGGGAATTTTGTTATAAATAACTATTTTATATTAATCTATAAACTATAGAATATTATTGGTATTTCAATATTTGTGGTATATTATTCTCATTTTCCATTATTTTCAGGGAATAAATTATTGAATTTATGTCTTATAAATTTAATGACACAATGAAAATATTAATGAAAAGATGTTGAGATATACATTGTTGTAAAGAACAATTTTGGGGAGTTAATTAGTCACTAACTTTTTCTAGATTGAGAATTGATCAACTAGAATTAAATTTGATTAATTGAAAACTCGTATATAGTATTAGAACTTATATTTATTATCATTAATAGGGGATAATAAAATTTTCCAATACATATTAGTATACACATTATTAATGGGTATTGACAATAAATCCAATGGGGTACATTTATATTCCTTTATATATATATTAATTGTTTTTTTGAATAATAAATTATATCAATATATGTTATGATGATAATATTAGATGAATATTTATGTAACCTTGAAAAAATGACTATATATTGAGTGAAGATTAAAGAACCATATATCCTCATAATATGAGATTAAAGAGTGAGATGATTCCATTGATCATGTTCCATTTAATAGATTAATTTTTTGAAGAATATTAATGGAAAAAATTTAGTAAGGGGGAAAATTTGCATTTGTCATGGAATGTAATATATTTTTCAGATATGATATTGGCATGATTAAAATGATGTTATTATATGCTACTAAAGATCAAAAATACACTATGTTTATTTCTTCATATTGGGAAATATTATTAATGTTTGATTTAATGTTTCTACATTATGTTTCATATATAGAATTAGTTTTCATGTTATAGTATCTACTGTCATTTAGAGGTTGGTTTGCTTATGGGAGTTATATGGAGTATGGTGATTTTGGAACATTATAACTCTATGAAAAAAATTTAGGAGTTGGTTGTGATTGTAGATGAATGAAACTAACTAGGAATGCTACAGAATGTTCATCTTAGTTATTGAGGAAAATTCATGAAATAGATGTATCCCATGGATGATGATGGTAATTGACTGATGATTTTTATATAAAATTGATTCATTAAATAATAAATTATGAAATCATCATTTCTAAATGATTGGTTGAGTTTGAATTATATCTAAATAATTTGGGAAAATTTAAGATCAATAAAATACTCAAAAGTGATTATATGTGTTACAAGATCTTTGGGAATCATTTTAATATGCATGAAGAAGTTTTAAATATTTCGTGAAGTAATTTGAGTTATTATATAGTTATTTAAATTATTATCGATTTGGTTTGAGTTTATTTGTAATATCATGGGGATTAAAAAAATTGGAAAGGAATGTGTATAAACTAAATGTTGTATAATTGGAATAGTATTGAGAATTGTAAGAGTATACTCGAGTCTACACTATGATATTAAAGAATAAATAACATAATATAAATGATAAATTTGGTTATATTTAAGATTAAATCAAAATTTTCATATCCTATATAAGTTTAATTTTAATGATATGTTAGATTGATTCATACATATGAAATAGTACATAAGAATAAATTTGGGACATATGAGATTAACTCTAATCGAGAATACGAGTAACCTAAAGATTTAAAAGGATGTTTAATATCCATCCTCATGTAATGTAAGATTAAATAGTTATTCCCAAGGGAAATATAATATTAAATTAGAAAATTATATATTATTATTCAGTATCTAAATATCACAATGCTTTGGGATCAACTCATATTCAAGATGAGATTGGTGCTAAGTTTTGAAGAAGAATATTTCACTATGAAATAAATATCTGAACAATAATGAAATATTCTAATGAGAATCGTGATATGGAATAGGGAAATTTATTTTTGTTTAATATTAAAGGAAAGTGATAATTTTTGGGATTTAAGGTGATTCAAACATAATATATTGGTTGATCTTTAAATATATCTTTGACTATATCGAATGATAAGATCCAAATTTTTTTTGAGGAGGTGTGAATAACAATATATGTTTCCATATCTTAAAAGACCATGTTATCTTATTTATTATAGATTTACATATTCAAATATGTGTGAAGTATCTAGGTAATTCTAAATGAATCTATAAAAATAAAATGATTCAAAAAAGAATAAAAGGAATAAATATGTTGAACTAATACTTCTGAATATCTTATGGGATAATTAATAAGAGGGGAAGAGATATTTTGAAATATAATGACATGAAAAATACCCAATACTAATAGGTTTTCGATTTTTTATAGGGGATAGAAATAATGAGAGACCGACTCTACTATTATTGAATGTATTGACTGTAGAAGTTCTAGAAGAAGAATAATTGAGGTATTTGAAAGGGGATTGTTTAATTTGATGATGAATACCAAATATGATTAGTCTAATGAAATTTTCTAACAATATATATATTTCCTCATAAGGACCTAGCCAAATATATTTGTGAATATTAGACCTCATTAGTGTCATTGTCGATAAATTACAACAAGTGGTTTCTTGGTGAGCTAGTTGGTGTTAGGAATATTAATATGGTTGCTGTTAGGTAAAAGGGATCATGGTTTCCCCCTCTAACATGGTTGTTCTTGATAATAAAATATCAATCATGTGAGTATGGGATAATAACCACCAAACATTAAGGACTATATTACAAATTAGTAGTAGACCATGTAAATATCTATGTTCTATGTTATTTATTGTTAACATATTCAATACACGTATTTTTATTGAGTGTTAGATTAAATATTAAATCTTATTCACTCTAAAAAGATAATTGGTAAAGGGAAAGAGTTTAAACTGGTAAATATTTGACCAAATTAATTCAACCCCACCCCTCCTAGTGTTGCTACATCGATCATCTGGGAATAATAGAAATAATTATTATATGATTTCATTCTTGTTGGTTAAGTTTTATTATATTGTGAAGTAAATAAGATCCCCATGGTGTAAAGGGTTTATAAATTGGGAAAAAATGATTGAGAAACCAACTCATTGCACTAAAAATCTTGGTTTCACATAGGGAGATCTTGAGAAATGAATATTTTACATCAATATAATAACTTGGAATTATAAATAATTCATGGAGGTTTTGGTTTAAATATCAATAATATAAAAAAAGATCAAGGGTAAGAACTAGTTCAAGTGTGATTTAATGGTTAAGATTTAACTATAAGATGTTAGAAGTTGATTTTTTGTTTGAATTTTGGATTTATGTTTTAAAATTCTATGGATAGAAAATAATATTACTGTTTAGAAGAAAAAGGGAAGAAAATAAAATATAGATCACATGAAAATGATCAGAAAAAATATCAATGAAGATAGAAATTGGAATGTCATTGAATATATGAGACTAAAATACTGAGTTATTGTTAATTAATGTATCATTTAGGATAATTTTAGTAAATAAGTATTTTTTGGGATGACTTGTTAAGATAAAGGTAATATGTTTTTATAATCTTGGATAACACCCTTGAATATGTGGTTTTATTTAATTCACTATTATTTTTTCATGAATGTTGTGTGTCTTATGTAATCATCATTTATATCCCTCTTGGAAGTAGTTAGTGAAAGAGAGGAAGAGGTCATAGACAATTAAATAATATTGATTTTATCCTAAATATTTAAATCAGAAACTATTAAACTAGTTATTATTAGGTATATAAGAATATATTTTATATATGATCCTTTCCTTTAGCATAGTGTAGGTAAACCAAGTAAAATCACTATGTTCATACTCTTTTAATTTTTCTATGTAATGTGGGGTTGTGTAATTTTCATGACATATTATTCATTTTTTTCGAAATTTTAGGATAATATCCTATCAAGTTTTAGATAAGAAGAAAATTTTGGAACACTCTAGTTAATAACCCCTCCCTGTTAGGTTATATATTGGTTCCTCTATTGTAAAAATTATGTCATATAAAATTAGAAACAAATGAATGTTTTATGAAACTAGTAAACTATAATAAATTTTCTTCACCTCACAGTGGTGGATATTTAATTAGATATTTGGGTAATGTAGCTTGAATTATTGGTTGGTGTTTTAAGGAAATTAGATTTTTGTAGAATAATCTAGGATGAGTCCCTTATAAAATAAATTTTAGTTCAATAAAATTTAGAGAAAACATGGCATTAAAATGAGATTATAGGATGATAGGTTATGTTGGATGGGCCAATATTGAGATGGTGGTGTAGGGTGAGCCATTGTAAAAAAAAATATTTAAATAAAAAATATACTCTTGAGAGTTTAATTTTATCTATGTGGATAAATCCATATGAATTTGAATCTATAATTAAAGTTCAATTTTGGACTAGTTTATAAAATAAGCTATAATTTATAATTATGTCGATAACAATTATCTATTTTTAACAATAAATCATTCATTAAAAATATTTTTTTAATATATATATGTGTGTGTATATATATATATATTTGTGTCTGTGTGTTTGTGTGTGTGGGTCTGTTTGTATGTATAAAAAATATGTGTTTATAAATTTTTTTAATTATTATTTTTGAAAAAAATATGCATTCCAATTTTATCAATTATTTAAATTAATATAACACATAGAATATATATTTAAAGAATTTATTTGAATTAACTATTGAGAGATTTTTATAAGGATTATTAGGAAATTTTAAAGAATTAACATAAAACAATATTTGATTGAAATATTGTGTGGAGATTACCAAAGTGAATAAGTAATATTTGATATTTAAAAAATAATCCCAAGTGAAAAATAATGTAAATGTAAATTTTTACGACACTATTAAAATGTATATGATAAAATATCCATAGACAAATTTTATAATATATTTATAAGGTTTATATAAAGTAACATGATTGTGGAAATATTTCATAAAATTCTATTAATTTATTGATAATAATAGAGATAAGGGTGATACACATAATTGTGGATTAATATGTATCAACTTGAACTTTTCATCAATTTATGGTTAGATGTTTGTATCATAACTTGTTTTATTTTATAAAAATAATTATATAAATACAAGTTATTTTGAAAAAACATATGTTGTGTCATTTAAGAAAAATAATTTATTTTTTACACAAAAAATCGATCATTAAATTAATTTTAAATATTAAATATAATTTAGACACATAATTTTGTGTGTGGAATATTTATTTTATTATTATTTTTTAATATTTGTTCAAATATTATATTTTTTTGGGAGGAAACGGTTCAATTTTTAATTTTTTTAAAATGGAACATAAATAAAGTATAGAGAAAAGTCAACATTTTTTACTAGTATTTAGAAAAATAGATTAATATCATCACATAATACATAACATAATATAAACCGTTTTCTCTAATGCATAATTTTAAATACTTAATTACAATAAAATTTAAAAAATGATACCTTGATCATTCATCGTGATATAATTTTCATCACTGAATCATTGATTTATTATAAACTAAATGATCTAAGAAAGTAGCTATCTAGATCATTCACACATGATCCATGAATCTCCAAGTTCATGAAACAATGATCTTCATGTTCTACCATGAGATATTGTTTTGGTTTCAAAATATGTTATAGGATTAGAAAGAATACAAGATTGATCTGCGAAGGATATATCAATCCATTCTTGTTCTTCCCTCTTATTTATAACTCAAGAACATAGGAGATGGAATGGGAGGAGATTTATTTTTTTAGGGGATATCAAACCACTTCTAGGTATTAAAATATTGTTTTATAACATGGTTTAACATTATATATTTTTCTTTAGTCCTCCAAGAAAGATAACCTATAAAATTGACACAATATTTCACTTATAAATTATTTAACTTGTAATAAGTGAAATATAAATTCAATCACTAACTTATAACACCATAAAATATATAATTATGAAGTAAAAACCCTTAAATAATCTTATTTACTATCAATTATATTAAACTTACCTTGAAAAATCTATGTTTCTTCGAGTTTTTTATCATATTCACTATTTAAAACATAAATAACATATGGAAACCATGAGATATAAATTCGTTTCACATTTTTTGAAACAAAAAAAATCATAATTTAATTATTTAATTAATTAATTTTTTATCATTAATACTTAGATGATCATTAGCCCACTAACATGGGGCACACATCATCATAATCATCAATTTATCTAAATTAATGAATCTTCTAGAAACAATCATCTAGGAATTTATCTTGATAGAAATGAGACTAACTCATATACTAGTATTGCTATCTTTTAACACATTATAGACCTTAAGATATAAGGATATGTCATAGTAATGATAAAGTTATAATAAACATGCACTGTGTATTATAATCTCTTTTTAAAATGATATCTTAACTAATGTAATGCATAATTTCTTCATCATAAGCTTAGGATTTATTTATTATTTATTCAACTATATTAGATAGAATTTACATTATCTACCATGGTCAGGGATTTAATCCACACATCCCCATCTAAGTTAAAGAGCTAGATATATCATTTTCTTGTACTATAAAGGGAACGATATTATTATAATCAATCAATCGATGTTAGATCACAAATGGGGAACCTGGAATAGGATACCTATCCAAAAATATAAAAAATTATGGGTTTAAACATAAATTAAGTTTTGTGATAAATTATACACATTAATAATGATCTCATGTTTTTAGGTTAAGACACATTCCCACATAATGATCAACTAATGACACCATAAAGATGTGGTGTTCCTATAAACATATCGACCCTCATGAAAACTTTTACTTTAGATTAGTATGAATATGTATCAATAATTATTATAACCAAATTGTTGATAATTAAAAATCAATAGGATTCCATTAGATTGATGTAATTAGTCTATTAGACAAACTTAAATATAATTATAATTTTTTCAGAATGTTATCATTATAGTACAAAAATAATATAACCTTTTGAAATAACATATAATATAAGTAAATTATTATATATAGTATAATAAGGATTAATAATACTATTATATAAAGAGATATAAAGGTATATATCAAACTATATATATGGCATGATAATTGTAATGTTTCTGATTCAGTTGGGTATATAGAACATCATCTTACAACACTCCCACTTATAAATGAACAAATCAATAACTACTCTAAATACGATTGATCTTTTATAATGATCATTTTTCTATTGATGTTTTAATCAGTGAGTTCTCTATATCTTCCTCAATGGATACTTTTCTAACTATGAATGTATATATTTAATTGAATTTCCTCAAGAGGTGATACTTTAAAATTTCATTCCTTTTTTTATTGTGTGACCTGAGATTCTTGGAAAGTATGACTACTATAATTTTTAACAATATGTTGTAATTGGTTATAAACTTATAGGAAAAACTGAAAGGTCAAAGAAAAAAAATGTATATATAATTATTTTATAGTTCCATCAGAAGATATTGTATGCTCTGAATCTATTATTGAATCGACATCCATATGCCACTTCATGCTTCTACAACTCCTTACACCACCATTTAGGTACAATATATAGTGTGAATATGATTTAATATCATTAATGTCTATATATATAATATTATTATTCTCTCATTTCACTACTTTCACCTCATCTCATACATAGATTAGGAACAATTTCATTGTTTATCTAATGTACTTCCAGATAGAATTAGCTACTTCACACTGAAACCCTACTAGATTTTCTTGATATATTTCCACCAAGATCAAGGAATATGAAATATCAAACATAGTAATTTGAATTCAATACATCGTAGATCATACCAAAAAAGATTAAATTATTGATATATCATATCGTTTATGGGGATACATTTTTTGGAGATATTAATACTATATGGTTTTGGTAAAAAAAATACTATCTTGGATTGTTACATATTATTCCTTTTTAGTAAATTGTCATTATATTTACTATCACATAGAGCAAGTATCCACATAGATCTATCCTAATAGATCTTGATATCTTTAATTTTGGTCAATTCACCAAATTAGTTCACAAATAATAATTCAGTTAACATAGTATTAAATGATTCAAATACATGAACATTATTTATCATTAGTAATATTCAATCAACAAAAAACATATGGAAACTGTTGGCACTCATAAAAGAATTCTTTTCAAAACATTTTTTAATTCCATTTCTAAAAAAACCAATCTCTCATATGTAATCATCAAAATAAACATTATATTATTTTGATGTTCTATTTAATCCATAAATGGACCTCTATAACTTTTATACATTTTTTATATTTTTTGGTTTTAAAAATCCTTTTGGTTGTGTAATATACAAATATTAAACCAATTTCACATTCTACAATTTCATTTATACATCTATATATTATATTTCATAATTAAATAAATCTATTATGTAAAGTAAGATTATAGTGGATTTTGATATTGTGACTAGTGAAAATGTTTTATCCTAGTAAATTCCTTGATGTTCCATGAAACATCTAGAATCTAATTATGATTTATGGTTATTTACATTGCCCTAAATCTCAAAATTTTTATTGAATACACATTTAAACACAATATGTTTTATATTATCCTATAGATGTACCAAACATTAAACTTTAATTTGGTATATTAAATCTATTAAAGAATCCAGAGCTACTTGTGTCTCAATAGCTTATTTATCATCTACTACTTCATTATAAGTAAGAGTTTAGTTATCATGATGGGATATTTTTTCACCAAAATCAATGATAATATTATCATATCTCTAATTCTCTCTAACCTCAATTATTAACATATAAAATACATGTCTCAGGAATATATTCTACTTGTTCTTATGGTTTTTTCTATGTTAAATACTTTACATTTAGAGTTTCATCTTCATGAAAGTCATCCTGGATCCTTATATTGGAAATGTACTACCTTTAAATAAATATATAATGTTTTTAATAATTACTTTTCTATTTTAAGGGTTATATGGGTAATATATTCTATTTTCATCTTGATATCCAATAAAAATACACTTTTTGTCTCGTGATGCAATTCTATCATTAATTATTGTCTGAAAAAATTATTTATATTCATATACATGTATATAAGAAAATACAAGTTTCCTTTAACACCAAAACTCATATTGAATCCCCTATATATATTTAGTTATCACATGGCTGAATGTATATGTTGTGGTTTGAAAAGAATATACCTAAAAGTAAAATGTAATAGTTTCTTGAATCATTATCAATATCACCATGTCTTTTTAGGTATAATTTCTCTATCCACTAATATCACTCAATTGAGGTGTATAAGGAGTAGTGAGTTAAGACTATCTAATACTCCTTATAATGATTTATGGAATATTGTTTAAGATGCTATTGGCCTTAGTCTAATTGTATTTTCAGGATTTTCATCCCTGATGATTATATACTTCATTATGATATTACTTAAACATAATAAGGTAATATGGCATATACCTCATTATTTATAAATAACCATATCTACTAAATTCATCAGTAATGGTAATGAAGAATGAGTTACGACCCCTTAAATCTACTAAAAATAGACCAAATACATCAGTATAAATTGATTCTAAAAGTTTTATTGTTATTTATATTTTTCTTTAAAAAGGTATTTTGGTTATTTGAAATTCTAAAATTCATGATTTATATAGCTTAGAGTTCTAACTCAATATTCTATATACCATTATTATTGTAATTTTTTAAAATGGGTTTCCTTTATATAAATGATCCTAAAGCTCCATATTCAAGTAGGATATCATTCATGTGTAATATATTTTTTTATTGATCACTGACACAAAATATTCAACTTCATGTGTTTATAATCCATTATTTAAATGTTTTATACAATAAAATATGTTGTTCTTATAAAATAAACAATATTTATTTATGAAAATGAATTATAATTCATTTTTTATAAACATGTATAAAATATTATGTTTTTGAAACATATGGTATACAATAACAATTCTCAAGTACAATTGCTTATCCACTTATAAGAAAAGTTGGTATTCTCCCATGACTAATTTTATAAATCTTTCCCTATTAGCTACTCAGAGATCTACTTCACTATTTTTTATCTTATTTAGTACACTTGATTCTTTTATTGTAATACATATGTATAATACAAAACTCAAATACAGTATTTAAATTTTAGAAAAATAAATATTGTGTTCAATGAAAAATAAAACTAAAATTGAATCCTACCATTTCCTTTTATTCCCACTAATTTATTTCTTCTTCAGATGTAACTTCTATCAACATTTGATGAAAAAATCTTCCTAATCATTAATCTACCTATCATTTTATTCTAGGAAGGATAGTGCATTTAGTTATTTATATTTAATTTATCTATTATCATGATAGAATTTCATTTCCTTTTCTTATTTACTATAAGCATAAAAAGATTAGATTTATTAACATTAATATTATCATGGAAAACTATGGATATAAAAATTAAGAGTGACTTATATAAATTATTCATGTTATAGTTAACAAAAAACATGAGAAGTTGGTTCCTAAAGATGATAGTACGAGATTAGGGGATAATTATTTATCCGTATTGAATCCCAAGGTTTCTAATCACTCACTATTAGAAATCAACTATAGTACCTGAGGATAATAATGGGTTACAACTACTAATACAAACACACAAAATTAAAATAGAGATAATATAACTCTCTTTCCTCACACTCTCCTCATAAATTTTTTTGGACATGGGACAATATTTTATATAAGTATTTTTTCTTCATGCATTCTTTGAAATTAATTAAATTTCAATGGTAACATGTTCAATTTTACAAATAATAATTTATATATAAGTATTTTATAAACATATTTTCCATCCTTACCTCCAACCTAATGGGGATTAGTAGTAAACGTGGATTACATCACATACTACATCCTTTATTAGTATAGTACTATTTTTTAGTGCCTATAGCACTCCTAGAAATTATTTTTTTCAAGAAATTCATATTATCAAGCATCGATAAAAATGATATTAATTTTGTGGTTTTTTATTCCATATTATCTATAATAAATAATATTTTACACAAGATTACTTTCATATTTATTCTCCATAATTTAGATATTATAAATTTATCTTTCATAATTTATCCCACTATTTTCTTTATACCCCAACATCCCTCAACTATCAGATTAGAAATATTCAATTTCTTTAATATATAGGGGTCTAATGAAAATTTAATCAATTTTTGTAGTCCAATATATGGCCATGAAAGCACTCTAAAATTTTAAGGATGGATTTTTCGTTTTTCAACTACATTGAACCATATCTCTATTATATGTTGAGTGGATTATAAAGTCCAATAAAATATAATAATTGATTTACATAACTCTTGGCTCTAAAATAACATCAATCTAGTTATATAAATTTATTAAATTCAATTATTGTTAATTAAATCCACCTATATTTTAATAATTCAATAATAGGTAGAGGAACATTAAACTATTGACAATGATCACCTTGTACAATAATTTTTTCCTCACTCAGTTGATTGAAGTATTTATGGAATTAATATTACTTTTAGGAAACTGTAGTTCTTTAATTTACTTATAAAATGAAATTTGATTATATTTATAATACTTATTAATTTTAAACTGTTTTATTTATTTTGAAAAAATTATCTATTTGTAAATTGTAAACATTAATTATTGAATAATCTAGTGGTATCTTTTTATGCTTATTAAAATTCAAATGTGATCAAATTTTTCTAAGGAATTTGCATAATAAAATAAATAATCATGTTAGATAAACAATACAATATTAAATTGATTATGAGATTTTTAACAATTTGTATGTTCATTCAGTGGATGTTAATCTATAATAGTCTTAAGAGGACTCCATGGTCCATGATCTAACTTACATTGCATCATCCACATTCTCTCTTATATTTTTTACATGTTTGGAATTATGTTGTCACTCATCTTGATCCATCTGATCATTAGTACCACCTTATTTGAAATCCTAAATAGAAACATATGTTAGGGTGACAAAAGAATTAGGAATTACATTTAATAATATAAATATGGACATGAATGAACTTATAAAATTTAAAACAAGAGGTACAATGCATAGATCATAAAAAATATTAATTAAAATGTAATTATTAATGAACAATGCATATTATAACAATAAATTTATATTAAAAATAAAAGAAATATTTTTTAGTCTTATAACATTATAATCTAACATTAATTAAAATTATATAATTAATGTTACACATAATAAAATTTATATGGGTAACATTTAATAAATTTAAATAGTAATAAAATAAGTTTAATTCAAAAATGACATATCATATGATCATAGAGAAAATTAATTTAAATTTTCATTTAAAAAAATTTAGGATATATTTATATTTTTAGAGATTTTTAGACTATTTTTTAATCAAAAAATGATCTTATAAGAGGTTAGAAGATCTAGTCCAAGTCATGGGCTGGATAGGTCTCGCTAGACCTGAACCATTTTGACATAAGTTGGGTAATCTATGGTCACATGATATAGGGAATGAAAATAATGGGAATTGATGTGGGTGTGAAGTGTGATCCTGAATGGTGGAGATATCCTCCCATAGTCAATAATGTGATGTGGTTATTAATTTTTATAAAAAAATTAAGCGCGAGATGCATGCACCCCCACAATGTGTGATCTCTATGAAAAATGCCTCCTCCTCCCCCTACGTCAGTCCTTAATATAGGTAAGTAATTTTTTATATTTCATTTATATTTGATTCATTTTATTCCATGATTTTTAATAATTAGTTATGGTTTATGATGTTTTATTATTAATATATCATTTCACTAGATTTTCTGAATATTTCCCAAAATAGTTGAACTAGGGATTTATTTGACTTATTTAATTTGGAGGAATAAATGAATATCTACATATTATAATAATTTGTTTCTTTATTTTGACAGAAAATAATTTAGTTGAAATTATGAAAGAATTTTTTTTGGCTAACTCCACACATATGAGTCAATATGAATCTACTATATTGAGAAATTAAAAATTCCTTGGTATAATGGGATGAAACACAAGAAATTATACAGCTATAGATTATTTGGGTTGATAATTGGTGAAGTATTATCTCTATAAGTAATACATAACATCCATTGCTTATTATGAATTATATATCTATTTACTAGAAAGGAATAATTTCAATGTATAAGATATTTACATGGAATAAAAAATAGTATTTGGAAATGTTTTAGGATGTCTAGCATATTTTCCTAATTAAAATGATTTTTACCATTACCATAAGAATAATAGGGATACAAAAGATATTTTTGTTACAAAATATTTTTATCTGGATAATATATAATATATTTTCCTTTTCCCCTAGAATACAAGTTTTTTTATATGATACATAACATTTTTTACATAGCTATTCGATTTGTACACAAAATAATTTTGAAGTAGAATGTTGATATGTAATATTCATATGATCATGCACAAAATTTTATACGTCATGAATATTCAGCCAAATTGTTTTGTAATAAATTTGAAAATAAAAAAGAGGTATGGGTATGGTTTTTTACTTCCTAATTTTTTTTTCAAATATCTCACATAATATTTTATACTTTACTGAAGTAGAATATGAAAAATAATGGTGAATATAATAACATCTTTGTAAATTACATAGACATTGGAGTTCTTAAAATGGTGTACAACATGTTATGGTTATGAAAGTACTTTTGTAATGAAGAACCTCGCATTGTGGAAACTATAGTCACACCATGGGGGATGAAATGAGATACAAGTAGGGGAAAAAATTAAAAACCATGTCATGATCAATTCCCCTTTCATGGAATGACCCTTTTTAAACAATTATTATAATTATACCAATAATTTAATCTCATAAATAATTATCTAGATATGTTCATTAAATTAGAATATGGAAAGACTGAAGATGATAGGAAAAATTTCAAAGAAATAGAAATTTTAGTGAATTTGGGGTCTGTCTTGGATGAACAACATTGAATTTAAAAAATGGGAGTCCATAGTGAATAGATGGCAAGAAAATTAGAAAATTAATAAATAATAAGTCTCTATATTAATTATAGATGGGGTGAAGCATGCGAAGAGGGGGTATTATTTTATCTTAAAATTTTATATTTTATTTATGTTCCTTCACTACATTAACCCTATGCATAGATGGAGAACACCCTTTTAGTGATTAGGGATGTGGGGAAGAGACAATTTTCTATGAATGAGTTTGTATATCAATTAAACACTTCTCCTATTTTTTGAAAAAAGTTTCTAGTGTTGAAATATTTAATTGAATGTGGTTGTGTTGGGTCGATATTTCAAACATTGTTTTTCACTTTGGGAGATAATTATATTCTATATCCACTTTATTATACCTAAATATGACTCAATGGGTAAGGTTTAATGGTGAAGTATTTAGAGATTATAGATTGTAGTGTGAAATGTAGTGGATCTTTCTGTCTTGTTAAGAATTAACTTCACCCTATTATGTGAGGATTGGGTAATTTGGGGAGAGGTCAATATTTATCTTCTACATTCCTAGTAATTAGAATCCATTGATGGTAATCATTTCTGATTTGAAATTCACGCCCATACCAACCCTGGCGATAGAGGAAACAACTAAAAATTCTCTCATTGATCACATTTCAATAGAATTATTAATTAATTAATGACCAAGACAATAATGAAATTGGTGATCCAACCCCTATATCAATCAATAATACCATTTATTGAATTAAACATTTTTCTTGTATTTTTTTATAGATTTATCAAATAAAAATTAAAATAATCACCACAACCAACCCCACAGCCCACATAATCCCTTAATCTATTAATTATAACTACATGAAATTTCACCACTCTTTGGATACTGCATTTGGTCCCAAATATACTATATTTTTACCTTAGATAATAAATTTATTTTTAATATAATCTTTTGATGATTTTAGTAAAAAAATTAGATTTATTCCAAGGAGAATGTTTCAAATATCAAAACTATAATTTTCCAGACCTGTTCTAATAATAACAATATTTTCTATATTAATCTATATATTGTTAAAACATTGATAACTGGACTTATAAAATTAAATTAATAATAATATTTTGAAAAAAAATGCATTATTAGACTCAAGTGAATCTTTAATTATATATGGTGAATCTAAAACCATGGTGAAAATAAAAAAGAACCCTTATAGATCTATGTGCAACCCATTTCATTAATCAAAACAATAAAATTTATATCCCTTCATTATAAGATGATTTTTGAATGAAAACTACATTGATTAAACTTTTTACAAAGTCTCATGGACTTTCATGAGAGGATCCCAAAAAGAATATAAAATAATTCACCTTGTTGTGTACTACACTTAAGTTAATTAAAGTATATGGAAACCAAGTAAAATGGATATACCTTCTTTTTTCTTTGGAAGGATTATCCAAATAATGGATTTATTGATTAAATCTTGGAGAAGTAAATGACTATGATGAACTTCATTGGGATTTTCAAAAAATAATATTTCCGACCACTATCGGCATAACTATGGTGAGGTAGAAATATTTTATAAGGAAATAAATGGGAGAGACACTTTATGAGTACTAAGAAAGATTCAAAAAGATATATTTAAGATATCTACATCATTCAATTAAGAAACACAATTGCTTATTTTTATTCTATCATGTTTTTTTGGAATTTGATGGAAATATATTTTATGTATCATAAGGTGGAGCTTGTATTTATGTGTCACCTGTTGTATCTAGATTAATTATTGGGGGAATAACTCAATATTTCATAATAATTTGACACAAGTGTTACTAGAACAAGAGTAGTTAATGAGGTAACATTAACTAAATTACCCTTAATAGAGTATAATCTGGGGAACTAACCAGTATGGTTAGAAGATGGATCTTAAGTAATCAAGTGATCAAATCACTTGAAATAAGGTTTTTAGACTTTTTCTAATAAAACTAATAATACTATTTTTTAAAAAAAATATAGGAAACTAAAAAATTGGTGGTTCTTATCCATATTAGTATTTTAAAAAATCCATCCATGGATATATATCCATATTCTAAGTCCAATTATTATTTGTAAATCAATTATCTCAACCCCAACATCCTTATAAACAAAAATATAATTATAATATGCCATTAAAACAACCATTCATGAAAAAATAATACCAAAATCTTTCCAACCACTAACATTTCAGAAAAGGAAGTCTCTTGAACAACCAAAAATCATTTGTCAACTAAATGTGCAGAACCAATAATATATGAGGATTTCAAATTTTCAGAAATATGTAGCAGAACAACAAAATTATTTTTGGAATACTTGTGGAAATGGTTGAAATAAATCCTATGAAATTACCTGCTCAAACCATATTGATTATCATAGGTAATTTAAGTGTGTTAGTAACAAACATTGGCAATTATTTTGACCCTATTTTCAAATAGAATTTAAATTACAATATGACCAAGATTTAATAGTTAGGATAAGATATTTGTGAAATTAATGAGAAAGAATATGATGATAAATATGGAAACCAAATAAATAATAAATAAGAAAGGTGATGTTAAACGTGAGAATAGTAAGAAAAAAATTATAATAAACCTTAAAAAATAGCTTTTTGAAAAAGAAAACCTTCTATGTTAATTTTTCTCAATAATGGTGAAATCAAATATTATTTATGAGGAATAAATCCAAAAGAAAATTCTTGAAACTTTATTAAAGGTTTAAATAAAATACCTATTATTGAAGCCCTAAAAGAGATTATGAACTATGTTAGGTTCCTTAGAGGACTTTTAATAAAAAAATACTTCATTGAAATAAGAGAGTGAATTTAGGGATAAATGTTTTAAACCTAATCACGTCACAAATTCCATCCGAATTTTACTTTATGAGGACATTTTTTTATTCGATGTACAATAAGACCCATGATTTTTATTATATTACTTATGTTACCTTGGATATTTTATTAATTTCACAACTCATTATATATTTTTTATTTATATATATTAGAACTGAAAATAATAAGTGTGGTTGTTCAATTAGCCTATAGATCCACTGCATTCCTAATTTGGGTTTCAGAAGATGTTTTAGTTAAAGTAAATATTTGGTCTTATAATCTAATTTCTTTGTGATAAATATGGAATACGATAAGGAACCATCTTAATAACCCATAATTTTGGGAATATCCTTCCGAAAAATATAAAATAAATTCATAAATATCTATTAAGTTACTCTGAAAATTTATTTTCATGAGAACACTATGCATTTTAATATTTTTGACTCCATGAAATACCCATAGGAAGAGCACTAATTTTTTCACTATTTTGTTCTAATACATCTAAAGAAACTACTTTTTAAAATAAATATAGTGTTTGGGAATCAATTTGAGATCATAAAATTTTGTTAAAAATATATCGTAGGAACACTAAAATCCTACCAAACCAACTAAAGTGGCAGTAATGTATGACTTATTTAATGGTTTTCATTCATTATTCAATAAAATATGTACTAATTCATCATTTATTAAATTGTAATTTTAATAAATTGATGTCGGTAAACCCAATTTTCATTTATATTTAGTTTATCCCAAAAATGTTGAATTAAAATATTTACTTATATATTTATTTTTTGTTTTTATAGAAAAGAAATAAGTTAAAATTTATTATTTCAAGAATCTATTGTTTTAATCAAGAAGTTCTATTAAGAGAAAATGTAAGGACTATAGGATATAATTTAGATTATATTCCGAGAATATGTTCCAAAATATTCATGCACCAAATTTTATTCTAAAATGGTTTAAACCATTTTAGGAAACTTTAGAGGAGAATTAACACACACAAAAATATATATTTTTAAAGGATTAAAATTAGTTGGAAGATGAAATAATTTACCCAATTTATGATTCATAATATTTCATCCCAATTCATGAACTTCCAAAAAATATATACTAGACACTATATAGAATTAATGGAATTTTTTAATTCTTATGAGAGTATAAAAAAATTGGACAGTTTTTAGGGACTACAGAAGGATAAATCAATTCATATAAAGAGATCATTTTCCAAAATTATTTTTTGGCCAAATACTATAAAAACTATCAGAAAATTCAAACTAATAATTTTTATCTACTTCTTTAGTATATTTTAAGGATCTCATTATACTTGAAATCACAAAAAAAATAAAGCATTCACTTGTCCTTATTGTGTTTTTTCTTATAAGAGTATTCCATTAGGATTATACAATGTACTAGGTACATTTCAAAGAAGAGTGGTAAGAAATTTATCTCATTTGATTGAGAAATACCTCGATGTTTTCCTTGGTGATTTCAATTTTTTTGGAAATTAATTTGATCACTATTTGTAAAATCTTGATAACTTCTTGAAAACATGCATTTGATATTTTTTTTGAATTTCTATTTTTGAGAGTGACATTATTGCTAGTCATATAATTTCTTGAAATGAGATTAACCTTCAGATGTATATGATTTAATTTTTCGATGAATTAGTTTACCCAAATTTTTTGAAACATGTCAGATCCTTTTTAGTACATATTCTATTTTTTATAAGATTCAACAAAGAATTTAGTAATATGTATTTTCCACTCTCAATATTAATTTTGAAAGAGTTTGAGTTTGTTTTTGATGATCACTGTACATCTTTTTATGATATAATATATAGACTAATCTCGCCAAAAATATACAACTAATTAATTGGGACTTGCCATTTATATTGTTATGGTGATAATTTAAAATGTACTGTTTGATTATTGTTATATTGGAAATTAAAATGAAAATACCATATAATTTTATATGCTTCAAGAACATTTCATATTGTAAAAAACCATTAGACAAATACTAAAAATGAGTTGTTAGCAGTTGGTTTTCTATTTACAAAAATTTATATCATATGTTCATAAAACAAAGATAAATGTTTTCTCTAACCATATAACCTTTAGGTACCTAATAATGGTTAAATAATCAATACTGAAACTGGTTATATGGATTCAGCTACTACAAGAAATTTATTTGGAGATAAAGTGTAAAATATATACTAAAAATCAAGTGGAAGATCACTTGATAAGGCTAACCCCACACAAAATAGGTGGAAGTCCCACATAATAATCCATTAAAACAATTCATTATAGGTTAAAAACATTATTAAATTAAAGGAGGGGTACCATAGTGTAATGACATGGAAAATTTTATTACATCTTATTTTGTTCCATCAAATTACAACTCATAACAAATTTTTGAAATTAAATTTGGATTAATGTTTTTTGTTTAGGATGGTTCATATATTTAAAAAAGATCAATGATCAAATTCTTAGGTGATGTCTAGATAAATGTTTTGTATAAAATGTATTATATTTTTTTCTTACATTAGAATGTGGAGGAAACTTTGAAAATAAAAGGACTGTAAAGATATTGTTTGAATATAGAATATAATCTCCCATATAGTTTAAATATTCCTATGAGTTTTTTTAAAAAATAATGAAAATTTATAGTTTAGTAGAAATATTTTAAAGAGAGAAGAAGCTACATTTAAACTAGTAACATTTTGTGAAATATTTGAAATACAAGGAATTGATTTTTTTGGGGACCCTTCCCGTGACAATTATAAATTCATATTATTGAGTGTATCCTTTCAAATCTAATCAAGTATTACTTGGAAAATTAAAAATATACCTTTTATCTAATTTTTTTATTAATTTATTTTTGTTATTCAAACTAAAATTAGTAATGAAATATGTTTTAAACATTCCTACGTATAGAATAAAATATCTTTATTGATATTGTTTATTGATTTTTTATTCTCATTCGTTATGTGTCTTAAATGTGAGGTCACTTTTTCTATATTTTTTAAATACATTTAATTATTCATAACTACATAATTTAATTAAAACTTGGTTAATTAATTTATTTTTCTTATATTTTATAATTTGGTACATTATTTTTTAATAGATGAAAATATGAATTTTTGGTGATTTATTAATTTGTCTATTTATCCTGGAAGTCGTGCATTAATTTTAGAATTTATAATTTCACTATTTAATGTATTTATAATATAATTATTAAATCCATCTAGAATAATCCTACAATATTATCTATGAGTATTAATAGCGACACAAAAATTTTGATTTTAAGTGTGTTTTAAAACTGAAATTGAAATAAATTTTTTTCCAAAATCTAATATTAATTTGTTAAATGGATTAAGTTATGATTTTTTACAGTTTTATACTTTTTAACTAAATGGGATCCTTAAATTAAATTGAAATTTAATTTTTGGAATAGTATATAATTCTTATTTTCAAATGATTAATTTTTTTTAAAATAATTGAACAAGAGTTCACTAAAAAATATGCGTGTGTAATGCAGGTAAAAAATAAAAAAAGTAACAAATTGAAAAGATTCTAGGCCCTTCTTCCATGTGTAATTAAATATTCTATTAAATTTTCATGCTTTAGTGTTCCCCCCCCCCAACCAAGATTCTTGGGAATTCATTAATATCACCCAAGAATCCACACCACCATTCATCAATGTCATCTCCATACTTGGGCATATTCTCTGATATAATTCATTTATGTCACACCATCATTGATGATTACTTATCTTATGAGCCTACTCCTTCCACAAGGATAACCCCCACAAGACTATTTTCTCTTTATTCTTTAGAAAAATCTCTATCTAGATCTTGTTAGAGAATCATCAGAACCAATCTCAAATAGAAATTACTAACATGAAACTTAATTCAATTGAGTAATTATCCATTTATGAAGTAAATATCATAATGGGAAAAAATTTTGATCTTGAAGAATGTCCACGTGGTATGAGTTTTCATAAATAAGATATCAAATAAAGTTACAATTAAGCTGACTTTTCGTATAGAAAAACTTATTCATAATCATGGAGGTGATTTAGACTTCCATGTTCAAATCCTAAAACCATGCCATTCCATCATGATAAATATTAAAAACCCAATCTTAGATTTATGAACTATCATCAAGATCAAAATCTCAAACCCAATATTGTTGAATAATGTTTGTTTCAATATCCTGAATGGAGACTCATAGTCGTTCAAATTGACACATTTTTTTTATATTAATATAATTACTGAAAAAATAGGTTGATGTTTGATTAGAATGGGAAAATTCATTACATGTTAATATTGATGATGAGAATGGTGAAACTAAAAATTGAACCTCTATAAATAGAGGTATCACTAAGATCTTTATGTACCTCATTGAACTAAAAATGATCTTGTAATTGATAAATAATTGAAATTAATCAAGGCCTTCTCTAGAAAAAATATGAACCATATGAATTCAATGAAACCGAGTCCAAACTAATCAGTCAAAATTAAATTTCTTAATAATGAAAAGTTATGGGAACAAAGATTTTAGGTAGACAAAGATGATATAGTAGAAAGAATTTGGGATGGGAATGATCCCAAATTTTTTCAAGAAATCTGAAATGAATTTAATTTGTAAATGCAACTATGCTCAACAAGTTCATTCCCTATTTAGTTCTTTGGAATGCAGGGAAATTCCGAATTTCCCAATTCAATGGTTTCTTGATCTTAAACATGTGCATGCAAGGTGTTTTACTTTTATCCAATAAGAATCTTATTGAAAGTGAGGCTATCATTAGAGATGTTGGTCTCATCATACTGGATCAAGTGTATGTGGGTTTTTGGGTAAAATTATGTTCACTAAAGCTTTTATCGCCAATTTCAGGATGATAATTAATATAATAATTGATTCTTTTGATTGATCCACCTAATGAAAATATTTATTCCAAGGGAGGGTGGATGATGAGGCTTCCAAACTATTCAACTAAAACTAAATGAATATGAATCATTGATAATGTAGGTTTGTGAAGTGTAGACCCAAATTGAATTTCACATTTGAAAAAAAATATTTCACTAAGGAAATGAATCTAATAGAATATTAGATGAACTAACCTTTCATGAAAAAGGAGTACCTGGAACCCACAACTTAGTTGGGAGGTGAAACAAGCTCGCACTAACAACATACCTATTCCATTTTAGGACAAATCATAAATCAACCATGGAAAAATCAAAATAAGTTCATAATTTAAAATGCATTGAACCAACAAATTA
Organism: Viscum album; assembly: GCA_963277665.1. Classification (NCBI taxonomy): domain Eukaryota; kingdom Viridiplantae; phylum Streptophyta; class Magnoliopsida; order Santalales; family Viscaceae; genus Viscum; species Viscum album. The sequence continues at coordinate 1,189,941,085 of OY728122.1, forward strand.
AAACCTATTCTACCAGCCATCATGAGATCCTCGTTTCAACTAAGAAAACTAGATGATACACTAAATTCCACTCCTATATTGTTTATATAAACAAAATAACATCATTTTTTCATATTATTCACCTATTCTTGATGTGAAAATTGAAATTTATACTATATCATGAACCAGTGAATCAAAAAAACTTTTGATTTTCCATGATCTCATTTAGACATCGATAATATAATAATTCAAGAATAAAATCTAAATTGAACGAATCCTCACACTCCATAATGACACATGGAGAAAATAGAAGAAAATATAAGTGAAATTATTTGCACTAATATTTAGGACAACAATGAAGGAATATATTATGATGAATTTAAATATGTATCCCCTCTCTGGGTAGAGAGTATTCATAGAATTATGATTTATTTATGGTTTATTGTAATTCTTTCTAAAATTGAAATTCCAATTTTATTCTGTTCAATTTTTTTTATTGTTCTATTCACTTATCTCCTAATTTATTTGTGTGTATTAGCCCCTAGGATTTCCTTTAGATATAAAAAATCCATGATCATATAGAGAAAACCCTTAGTGAGTGATTCAATTGGAATTACAATTGGTCACTAGAATTTATTATATTTTACTTCTCACTCAATTTATCTAATATTAATATGATTGTGAATATGATGTGTTGGGGAGGTGATCATTGATATTATTGGCGTAAAAATACATTACATGAGATCAATAAAGGGAGACTATGGTCGTTCGTTAGAAAATATGTGCCTAAATGGCCCCAAAATCACTCTTAAGGGTCTGCCTCATGGAGCACCTTAATGGAAACCCCTCACACTCCACGAACACCCGGATCCACGATGGATCATTCTTCAAGTTCTATGACACTCCACAATCACAATAAGGGTCAATATTTTTCTTCATGGGTCTCACATCATCACTTACTTTTTTAAAGCCCATTTTTACTCTATGAACTTCATATAAACATCACGTGATCCTTTTCCTATAAATACCCCATCATTCCAAATTTTGAGGGACTGAATCTAGCCTTTCTGATTCCAAGTTACTCCTAATTTGAGAAGCACCCAGAGCATTGTGAACCATAATAAAATGGATCACCCATGGTATCCTAGAATCATAGAACCTCTTCTCCCATGTTCCTAGTTACCTCCACCTATGGTGTGTATTCCATTCATGAAGTCATGCACCCTTTGTGAAGGGGGAATGCCTTTTGGTCTAATTAAGGCTTTGTGAAGCATTAAAACTTCACAAAGTACTCCTTTCCCAAGTTGGGAATTCATCCTAAGGTAGGGTCACTATGTTTTGTGAAGCATATTCCTTTTTGCAGCCCCTGACCTCTGCAAAGCACACTGATTGTCACAAATCTCCTCTCCGTGGGGACCTCTACTTTGTAAATCCCCTTTCATGGGCTTCTACATGTCTCCTTACTTGTGATAACACCTCTTCATGAATGTCAAGAACTCTAAACCTCCATATCCCTCCTTGATTGATTCAGCTACAATTCAAGTCCACATGTGGAATGTGATTCCTATTCCTGTGGCCTACTCAACTTACAGTGTAGATCAAGACTCCCATTTACCTATTTATTCTCAGAATAAGTATGCTAATAATCCTTTCTTATCATTATTGGGATGATAACATGGACCTCCTGAGTGACCACTCCTCCACACCATTAACACCTAGAATTTATAAACCAATCCACCTCCAAAGGGTTGATGAGTGATGGTTATGTAAACCCAAGGGGTTAGGCGTGATCCCCCACATCTAAGTTCTGTTATGTAAAAATGACTATCACCAACGTCCTCAACACATTACATTAAACTGTGATATCACCCTATGTAGATAATACATGATCTCCCCATGTATGAATGACATGTAATGAGATCCTACACACATGTAATGACATCCCACACTTAGTATCAGTGAAAGGATGAGAACTGGGATCCTTCCTGACTCCCATACACTCAATATTTCATCCAACTCCCTTTAGTATTTGTGGTCACACACACCTCAGGAAGTTTCCATGTGTATCCCCTACAAAAATTTGATATGATTCATTGTATACAACTCACAGAGAATGTGATATTCCTTATATAGTATGAGATCCTCCTTGTATATAATGACTACCTCCTTGAGAAGATTCTATGCATATGCCCCGCATTATCTATCATTGGTACATATTTCATGATATGATAGTTAGGCCAACATCTTCCTCTTTTTTCTTACACTAAGAATGAGTCATGTGGTCTTAGAGGTTACGAGTGACCACAATATGCATCCATATCCTCCTCATTGGTATCCCTCCTAGAGTAAGACTCATTCTTCATCTACCCACTAGGGACACTTCCATGCATAATCCCTAACTAAATTGGCCCCCTCATTACATGAAAATCCCCAACACCCCTTGTTGAACTACATATTCTTTGATTCCGAACCACTTGGAATATATATGAAACCTTCTTGAGGTCAAAAACCAACCACCACCCCCAAAACTTCCATCCATTCTATCAACTAATTCTTCCATAATCCATCTTGATTTTACTCAGTCCGACACATATTTGTGATATCTGGATACCCATATGGGCAGCCTCTATGTGTAAGACTCATCACCAACATTGTTGATCCAAGAAGAACCTTGATCATTTACCATGCATAACCCACACCTCAATCCAACCAAGTGAAATCATCTGGTGAAGGTAAGATTCTATGTGTAATTCAAACACCTTAAATCGAACTACGTCAATTTTGATCCATGTCACATAAATAGGGTTCATAGGACACCTCCATGAGGTTCCATCTGAACCAATGGTAAGCCATGGTGTACCCATCATAGGGTTGTACCACCCTGATTCACTTCTATTGGTGATTAGATCAACATTCACGGTGTGACATCATCTATTTATAGGACACACCTCCCAGAGTCCGCCTCCATGGGGTGTTCTAATCCGTCCAATGATAAACCTTTCAGATTCTTCTTTCTAGGGATGAATCTCCTAGATCTACCCCATGATGAGTTCTGATCAACAATCCGGTCTCTACAATACATTAAACTTGCTACCTATCATTATCTTATCTCCTATTAAACATTTTATTCCTAAGGAAAACCTCATAATATTTTCCATTAAAATAAGATACCTCATGATCGTCATGGGATGCCTCAGGTTCTATGCATGAGATGCCTCCATGAGATTCCCTCTTATGATGAAGAATATAGGTGACTTATGTTCTTGCATCCAAACATGCTATAAGTTCCCAAAGGGACTAATCCCTTAATGGAAGGTTTCTTCCCTATTAAGAACCCATGGAATATCCATATAGAAGCATTGTATTTAACCAATGTCCACAAAGAGATCGCACTGGGAATAAGTTTTATGAACATATATTAATCATTTTGGGAGACCCTCACTACCTAATGATCTCTAAGGAGGAATCCATGGAAGGAGGAAATAGAATCTCATCATCTGGTTTTGATCAAAGGGAAGGCATCTCCATCAAGAGTGATGAATGTATCCCACCTTTGGGAAGAGGGGAAGTGGTGTAATAATGCACACCTAGGAATGATAATACATGGGGTGGAGTTCTCCGTATAAAGTGTCATAAAAATGTTGAACCTGATGTGAAGCTTTTCTCCATTATCCATGGTGTTATCCTTGTTTTTCATCAGATCAAGGACTATACTCAGACGGTGAAGATGTTGGGCCACCAAAAGAAATGGTGAACTCAATGTGGAAACCATCTCCTCAATATTGGGACTAGTATCATTCAAGATATCAATATATTTTCATGTCATAGGATTGAGATATATAGTGATAGGTCCCATTAATCAAATTATGGGACCGGTGTGGAAATCACCATAAATTTGGGTAGTTAATCACTGGGAATTTCAACCTGAAACATAAGCTTCATGGATCACTCTTTCCAGCCAGTAATGATTGTAAAATATTGGGGATTGGGATTTTCTTTATTGGCTTCCGTACAGATTGCTGAATCATAATTATTTTCAATACCCAACTATTGGAAACCAACTACCCCAACCTACAAAGGTAGGGGAAGGATAAATGTTAATGTATAAATCTCACTTGAATCCATCTCCACCACAACTCTAGTCGTGACCATGACTACAGGGAACCCTCACCTCGTCTCACCCATAGAAATCATTCATAGGGGTGTGATCAACAACCTTGTATGAAGATAAGAGTAGGAGGGAGTTATTCCCATGAGAAAAATAGGTCTCTAAAACTAGGAGGATTCAATTCTGTACTAACATCATCGCCCCCAAGGGCCACATAGGGATCCATTGCTCAATACTCTCATGATGAACCACATCAGGTGACACTCCCAAGAGAGATATTATACCTTTATCCCCTATGCAAAAGAGGAAATAGATGCAAGATTCACCCAATAAATGATCATTTCCTAGGAGTTGTGAAGGAGGGATCCAACCAAACTTGGTCAGTGTTAGAACCAATTGGCACTCCAGGATGAAGAATAGGTGGATCAGTCCCACGCTCTACTGGACCTAATCCGGATGACCCAATACTATAGTCAAGACAAATATTAGGAGGATTCCCATTATAGCGAATCATTTTAACATATCATGTGGAATATTACACCCTCAGTGTTCTCCACTAGATCTGTTCCGCTATATATCATGGACCCATCAATACCTGATCAGAATCGAGACCTCATCCACCCTAAAGGCTAGCTCGAAATAATCATTGTTCACTGGAACCACCAGAAACCGTCGCAGGCTGAACTATGATGATTATATTTATTATAGAGGCCCTACATATACCATCTCTAGTGTTAATGTTGGTCCTCCATGTTCTCACAACCAACATGGAGTTCCTCCCCATGTTACTAGTATCAATCAATGCGGAGGTCCTCCCAACTTAATCGATACCCTGTATGGAGGTCCTCCCCGTGCATACAGTTCCATATAAGGATGTACTCCCTATATAATAGACTATAAATACGAAGGTCCTCCTTGTCCTATTCCCATATAACGTGGATTTCCACCCCATTCCAGTATCAATCCAAGTGGATATCCTCTCCACTTCATCAAAAAACATTACATAGGCCCTCCTTATATAACCACTAACTCGCATGTTAGACCTCCCCCTGTTACCACCATCTCAAGTGGAGGTCCTCTCTACTCTAGAGCCAATAAAATTTGAGGTCAACAACACTCCATCGATAGAATACATGGAGGCATTCCCCATTTTATTTCCATAAATCATCATGGGGTTCTTACCCAAGCTCCATCTGACCAAAGAAGAGGCCCTCCCCACTATATCAAATTCTATAGTGGAGGCCCTCCCCACTCTCACTACTGTCCAAGAGGAGGTCCCCCCAACTTTGATAACAACTGATTCAGAGGTCCTCCTCATATAAAAGGAAGACAAAGTGGAGGTCCACCCTTATCCAGTGCCAACTAGTATGGAGGTCCTCCCCATAAAAAAACCTCCCATGCCTAAAGAATAATCTTGTGGAAAAAGGCTGAATCATTATCACTAAAGAAAAGACCATGGGAAACACCATGTCCTTGTCCATCCCATTCAATTATCAGATTCTAAAGACAAATGTGATTAAATGATGGAGCCTTCACTATATTCATCTATATCAAAGTCAAGGGATGGAGCCCAATTTGTGAAATTATTCATCTCTTTATGTGAGATCCATAAAATCCATGAATCCATTTGTAGGTACATACTTAAGAAAGAATAATTGTATCCCTTCCAGGGCCTTGTGGTGAAGTCATATATTCCATTTCTAGTTTCATTATCTACCTTTAATAGATGTCATAAATATTTATTTTTGGATTTTATAGATAAATACCACCTCATAGACTAGTAGATTATGGCCGCTACCCTCATACATGAGGTAGTGGTAAGTACCCAGTCCAACACATATGTGATAATGTGGTTGGAACACCCTCTAAGAGAAATTCTAGTGTGTATTGATCGGACGACTCATGTAGTGGTCCCTCCATTAGTTTCATAGCAATTTCCAATAGAAGCCTTGGGAAACTAATAGTTAGAACTAAAATTTGAGAAGGTAATTTTGTGGGATGATCTTTCTACCGATCAGCTATCATAAGTGTTCTGGACGAACGTGGTTTCCGACATCAAAATTATGGAGACCCTCACTTAGGATGAGGTCATGTGATTTTTTCAGACTATCTAGGTGACACACTTTCATCTACTTGGTTGTCAGTTGTTCTATCCCAACATCCGGGAGAATTTTGAAGACATCGACTAGCAGTTCTGCATGGTTTAGTTGGAAGAACACTTGGTGGTGCAGCATCCTATGTCACTCGACAACAACCGGGGCCTCCAACATAGATATGTTTAGAGATTCACAGTGCTCCATATAATTATTAGAGTGGTGGCCCCTCATGTGAAGATCCAGGGATTGTACCGCTACACTACTTTCTATATTATTCCTACCATATTGCATCTCTTCTTGCCCGATGATGTTGAGGACATGTCTCTAGGTGTTGTCACTGTGAATATTTCTGACCTCACATTTCCCAAGGATGAGGAAATCAACATAGGATCCAATAGAGATAAATAGTCTATTTGGGTATTGTAGTAATAGTTGGACCCTTACAAAGGTGTTCTCACTGGCCTAAAAATGTATCCACTCATCCTAGAAGATCCATCCACATCGTTTCCCAACAACCAAAATCTAAAAAGGGAATGAATAATCATGAACCATTATATTTTCTTAATGTCGCACATGGGATAGAGGATGATCCAGAAACCCCCACCTAGTGAAAGTATATTTCATGTCAAACTAGATAATAAAATAGATCCATACCAAGTAGCACCAAAATTTTAGGGACCCTTGACATGATCATGTTCCTCCTCCACCAGGGTAGTATGGTCAGCCGCAAGTCCTTCTCATCTACTTTTCCCTAGTCAATCCATGTGATCCCATGCATCCTGATAGGGTAGAGATATGATTTTATGGTAAGTGACAATTGTATGCGCTGCTGAATCCACCCGAGAAATGTAATAACCTTCCTTGGAACCCAGATCTCACCACTCATCAACCCTCTCATCAGGACATTCCATAGGCTACTCCACAAGCTGCTAAGCTTTCATATCTTGTTAAATATCCCTTCAATGCACTGATATTTAGGAATCCCTTTCAATACCAGAATCCCTATAGAGAAGATTTAATAGATTCTCTCACTTCTCACCTCAAATCCTTTGAAACACGATAGGTGATGATCCCACTTGATGGAAAGTTGTATCCGGCATGTGTTGATGATATGAGAGAACCCCATATATTTTGGGAATGCTATCGTTGTCCACTTTAATGGGATGAGATAGTTATTTAATCATTTATCCAACTTCATATCAAGGTGTGGACCTTGGTTTGGAACTCTATAGTATCAAGAGGCCTCTAAGTTCTAATGTTCTGTACCGACATAGGAAAGAACTACATTTTTCTAGTACAGTTCGCTACCCACAGGGACTATCACTAGTTGGGAAGACCTGTGTAGGAATTTTTCCAACTCGTTCGACTCCAACACATGCATGAAAAGTATTGACGACCTCTTGATGTGCAAGAAAATTCATGACGAGAATACGATAAATTTTGTTTCCCGTTGTAATGTTTTCATGAATTTACTTGATATGTCACTCACTGAAGAGTAACTACTAATGTTGTGCATGGTGAACATAAATACTAATTGGGTCCCTTCCCTCCTAACTTAGAACTTCCCAAGTGGATTTCAGGATATATATAAAAAAACCATCACCTTCATGAGGTCTTCTAGTAGGCCAAGTAGGAATGCTGATTTCCTCTTCCAACTACTTCAAGAAGAATCCTCCAAGTAGAGAATACCATGGAAACATTGGTAGGGGATCCAGAGCCTTAAGATATGTTAATAGTAGAGCCTCAACCAACTTAAAATCAGAAATAATATCATGACTGAGTGAAACAACCACATGGTCAGCCTCTTGTAACAAAGAATCGGTGGGCACCACCCTACAAAGCATCGCCTCTTAAACAAGACACAATTTCCCCACCAACCCATCAAGATCTGGTTCCTTGTCATGTCCAAACTCCTTGAGATCCCTTCCTAGATCGGAGAAACTGGACCTAATAATTCAATGATTCACAAGTCCCTGATTATTTCCACTGTTCCCTAGAGTAGGGGGTCCTGAAACTCTTAGAGGGCAAGAAGCCACATGAGGTTGAGCTCACTAAATTGCCTGACCACTACCCAAACCATATAATCCTTGGGCATACCATTGAGAAATTGTATGTGTTAAAATATTTACCCTAGGACCATGTAGATAATGGTGTATTCAAATTGGGAATTGTCCTGGTGTAGGTGACATGTTTCTCTACTGATCACAACAATGAAAACAAGGGATCTGGTGAATGGTGGTAGGTATCCATCCATGAAACCCAAAATTATTATGACTGGATGGTCGATAGAGCATTTTATTTCACCCATGGAGTTATCCATTCTTTCCGAGGCTTGACTGATCCTACTGTAGTAAACACACTTTCTATATAACCTCTATATCATAGCCTTCCACAACTTAGAAGAGATGACACCAATAGAGAAATAGAGAGCAATGTTCCCAACTTGTGCCAACACCAATCGACACCCATGGATATTTCATGCTTCTTGAAATGGTAATTTCCCAAGATTTTATCATGTAATTGAAAACCCCACTGATAACAACTTGGAGTATGCCTCCATGAATACCGTCAAGATGGTAGATCCCTACATGGTCCTCGATGAAAAAGAATATCAGGGGCGTTTTATGATCGCCTCTAGTAAATTTCGCTGTAGAAGGAGTCAAAGATGTGTGAATCAACAAAATACTCTAGCTAGTTCTCTAAGCCATGTTGTACATTCTATTGAGAGAAGGCGGTAGGGTTTGCATAGATATCATCATGAACAATCATCTCATTTGGTCTTGTCAAATTCACTTCCATCACTGATTATTCTAGTCGACCATGAAGAAGAGCCACAACTATATCTTGATTGACCATGTCCAGTTGTGACTACGCCTCAGCTAGCAGATGATAATCTAGTAGTGATTCAAATCAATTTTTTTTGACAAAATGAAGGACATTCTTAGCACCAGTTAGAATCTACTGGTTCATCCAACAGTACCCACCATTCCTTCTACCAAAGGGAAACCCCCTACAGGTATGAATTCTAGACTATTATGGAAGTACGACTAAGAGAAGCATCTTACCATAATTATTACAAACTCTCACTTCTAGAGGCCCTATGTCTATCTAAAGAGATGATAAAGGCCCATGGTGAAGCCTTTAAAAGCCCAATCTAGTTCAAAATAGATGTTTTTATCTTAGAGATTTTCTATGTAGAGAATTTTGAACAAGAATAATTCCAAGAAACCATCTTGTTCGCTAGATAAGATGAGGGATCTCTCATGTAGGTAAACATCCAACAGTTGTGCATCACCAGATAGTTTAATGGCATGGACGTTTATCACTATGTGGTCAAAAAATGTTACAGAATTAATCTAATCTTGACCTGAATGCTCCTAATGATGGGATTGACTGAATCAGATCTAAGTCACTCTAACATGAATATTTAGTGTTATGACAAGACCAAGAAAAGTATGTGTGGTAGAATCCATTTTGAGACTCAGTTTAGGGGCTTGGTAGAAAACACTAAATTCCTGGTTGTCTTGCAGGATACTGACTACAATGAACTTATAGGTAGGCCCTGTCATCCAATAGATGCAACAATTTCATCCTCATATCACCAATTCCTCAAGTACTCCCTCAATAGTTGAGTTGGAATGATCCAAGGTGATGCATCTCCCTTTAAATCCTCTTATCTCACTATATGGACACATGCTATTACTAGAGAAATGAAAAAATAGTTTAGACCAATGAGGTCAATCACATGACCATTGTAGCCACCCCGTGGATAAACTTGGATGAATATTTTATCCTCCAAATTTACAATTTATAGGAAAAAACACCAAACTTGGGACACTACTTTATTGTTTCTAAAAATAAGGGGAAATGTGTCCCTAGGTACAAGGAACATTAGAATATTACCTCGTACTCCTACAATGGATGGGATTGGGTGATCCCAAAAACCCTACCCATGTGAAGTATCATGATGTTCACCCAATAGACACCATTCTATGTACCTTTATGTATTCCACAGGGATGGGTTGAGTCTCCATTAACTGACCTGACACCATTACTTTGACATTATGTATGGACCTTGTGGCTGAATTCCAGGTTGAGTCAGGTCAACATCTTCCATTTGCATGGTTTCTAAAGAGTTAGATTCTTCTGGAAAATATTACACCAATGCCCATGAAGGAAACATTGTTCACATGGAGTCATTCGGTTTGGAATAATTGTCACCTCCCACTGATCCACCTACCTCAGAAGATAAAGATGACATAGAGGGCGCTCCTCCTACATCTTAGGAAGGAGTCTCCACCACTATAGATGAATTGGTTTAGTTGAATCATAGAACTAAGATTGATCTAATGACAATACTGATCAGTGCACCCATTCCTATATAAGAAAAGTAGTAGTATGTGGGTTTCCTAAAGCATCACCCTTATGTGTTTTCATGAAGCTATGACGAGATGTAAGGGATAGACCCTAAGGTTTTTTCCAACGTCTTGGATTCCTGGTAAGTCATCACGGGTTCGAACCACCTCCCAGAAAAATGAACCCTTATCACAGTTTTAGGGATGCGGGAGAGGTTGAAAAACATATCAAATATAACTTCATTAAGGAAATTTAGTACCCCAAGTGGCTAGCCACCATCATCCTAGTTAGAAAGAAGAATAGGCATATCAGGGTTTTCATCCAATTTTTAGATGTCAATCATCACTATCTGAAGGACTATTTTCACCTTCTAATGACAAAGATATTGTTCGATTCCACAGTTAATATCAAGGGTCTTTCTTTTATGGATGGGTACACTAGATATAATAAGATCTAGATAGACCCTAAAGATGAGAAGTCCATTACATTTAGAGCAGTGTAAGGGAACTTATTTTATCAAGTAATTGACTTCGGTTTGAAGAATTCATAAGCCAACTATCATCAATCCACACACTGCATCTTCAAAACGATCCTCAAGATAGTAGTAGAATTCTATGTGAAAAAATTGGTGGTCAAAGACTTCCAACCTTAGGTCCAACTTAGAGATCTTGAGAATGTTTTCAACATCCTTCACTTTTGAAAGTTGAAGATGAACCCCTTGAAATGTTCCTTCAAGGATACCACTAGTAATTTTATCTACTTCTTTATCAAATACATAGGCATCAAGATCAATCTAGAGAAGATGAAATCCAGTAACCAGATTCCTCATTTGAGTATCCTCTGGGAGATCTGAGGAATTCAAGGCCACTTATCCTATGTACTTTGATTCATCATGAATCTATCCTTCAAGTGTAATCCCTTTTCCAGGATCATGTATAATGGTTTCATCTACTTGTGGGATGAAGAGTGTCAAACTTTGTTTGAGGAGAAAAAGAAATACCTACTATATCCTCCATTTCTGATGCCAACCATCTCATAGAATCTTTTCATCCTCTATGTTACCACCATAGAATGATCCCTCAACACCCTTCTTTCTTAGAATAACAAAAAATGGATAGATATAAATTTATACTATCTCAATGGCATGCTCCTCGACAGAGTCAAGATACTGTCCTATTGAGAGGAGATTCCTAATGCTAGTTTTCTCAGTATAGAAGGTGATATACTACCTATAACATCATAATATACAATTGGTATCCTGTTTGGATCTGCTAAACAATATCCTGGATTTCTGTATGTTGATAGGAAAACTCGAATGTTGGGCAGCGATCCTTCAGTAGGTTAACATCAGGTTCATTCCAAAAAAAATTGTCAAGGGTTAGGCATTAGTAGACTTCTTGGCTACCCATCTAACCCTAGATGAGTAATCCTTGGATATTTATTTCGCAGAGGAGTATATCCTCTAAGGGGACCAAAATTATCCATGCTAGAGGATTCATTTTGATGGTTCCTCTTGAATGCCAACTAGATGAAGGCTCAAATATCCTAGGCTCAGCAAAGTAGTTCTAGGTATTGTCTTCATAACCCTAAATAAGGCTGTTATTCCCTCCCTATTCCAGATATAAGAAAAATTCCCTAAAAATGAGGTGGATTATCATGCTCCCATTATTATTCTTGATCTAGCTCTCATGATTTATGCTCCCCACCTGCACATGAAGGGAGACTCTGAGTTAGTCATCCAGAAGATCAACGGTGACTACATTGTAGGGAATATAGAGCTTACGCCCTTTATAGAGCACAATTGTCTGTTAATGGATCAATTTATTTATTTTCCATAGGTGAATCATGTTCCCCGGTTCTAGAGTGGTCAATCCATTGATATGTCTAGCTTAGTCTCATCTCTTTTCGAGCATGGTTAGGATGATCTATTTATTAACATGGTTAATTGAAGGGTTAATTCTCTAATCCAACCAGATGATGATGAATTCTAGAAGGTGAACCACCTAAATTCTGGTGATTCGTCTCCAAGATCATCGAGCCACTTATATTGTAAGAATCCACCAACTGGACAACATCTTTTATTGAGTATATCTGTCATGGAACTCTACCAATAGACATAGACAAAAGTTAGAGAATATGACAATGCACAGCTCATTTCACCCTCCAGAGTATTCCCAACTTTCAAAATACACTCAACAAATATGGGTTTAATTTAATCCTCCTCTATTTCATCTAGGTTGGTGAGATCCCCCAATTTATGTAGGAAGTTCATGCCGAGTCCTATGGGGATCATCCGATAGGGTTGAAACTCTCCCACCATATTGGAATTCTTGGATACTTTTGGACCACCATTTCCCCTGACTATACAGAGTTCCCCAACATGTTACACATGTTTCAAATCAATGACAATTGTTTTCATCGACTGTTGGATACCCTCTATACCACCATGTATTCTTGGCCCTTTTAAGTCTAGGGACTCAATGTCATGGAACCATATCCCATGAAAATAGCTCGTCGTTTCATGTTTATTCTATGCATGAATGATTTCATCTACAATTAGGTAGAAGAAAATAATTTCAAGGTATTCAAGGCTCGGTCAGTGGTCGAATTTTTGAGATCCCACATCATCCAGTGGTTTAAAGTCCCTCATGTAATTCTCACAGAAAATGACACCAACATCTATGTTGCTGAGATAAAGAAGTTATTCACCAAGTACAACATCAAGTCTAACCAAAATTACCATTACCATGCACATGATAATGAAATTATTGAGGCAGTAAACAAAACACTCCCAAAAATTTTATATATGATTATGGGATAAAACAAGAAAATTTGTTCAGACAAGCACCTCGATTCCCTTTTCTATTATCGAGCGATGGACCACAATTCAACCTAGGTGACTCAATATTCACTGTTGTATGGAATGGAGGCACTCTGCCCATCAAGATTTTTTTACCATCAATCCAAATAGCTATATATGATCAGAAGACACCATAAAAGATGGATGAGGTCCATCTAGATGAACTTGAAACCCACAGTGAGAACAATCTATGAGACTTGCTCAATCTATAGAGAAACCAAAAAAATATGGCTAGCACATTCAAAAAGAAGGTCTGACTCTTCTCACTCCTCCAAGGTGATACAATACTGGCTGTCCAAACTCTAATGATAATGGGTAGGAAACCACAATATTTATAACCCATGTGGGAAAGATCGTACATCTTTAAAACGGTTTATCCTAGTAGGGCATAGTCTTTTTTCACCAGAGACGGGGAGCGTATCACTCCTCCAACCAATTCCAAGTTCCTCAAAAAGTACTTTGCATATGGATTTCAATGTCTTAGGAACACGATGTTAATTTTGGTGACCGAGTCAAAAATTTGGACTTTAAACTATTTAGGGAATTTCCTTTGAAATTTATCATGTGGTGCAAGCCTCCTTTATCCCTCATTCATTTTGGGTTATTCCTTCTTCACTAAACATGTACCCTTTTGGATATCCCATCCCATATAGTCCAAGCATCATTACATTAAATTTTGTGGGGCTTCTTCTTAGGAATTTATTGTGAGTTTCTAGGACTTATTTAGGCTCATTGATAGAGAAAATATTTTCAATTAATTTATATTGAATATCATTGTTTTAAACCCACAAAATTGTTCCTCTAAGATGAATTGTTTCATTTTTTTGATAATGGTGTTATTTTGAGCTGAATAGTAAAAATTGGCCATTTTGGATTTTTAACAGTTTTACATTATTTCGGTAGTTTGGCCATAACATTATCTACTCTGATCCAAATTGAAAACTTCTTTCTTTTCCAGATTCTACACATCCAGGGATTAATTTAATATATTTGGACCAAAATCTGAATCGGCCATATGGAAGCTCAAAAGAAGCTCACAAGTTGGCTCAAGAAAACTATTTTCAGTTCATCCTAGTTTTGATGTGGGATCCATAACTCATCCACTGTGGGCCGAAAGCTAGTGACATTCGGTGGGTGGACGCAAAAGGCGTTTTGGAGCTTCTTTTATGAAGGAAGAACAGAGTGAATTGTCCGTTTATTGGGTCATTAAAGCACCCTAATCTGGAGGATTTCGTTTTGGAGAGTCTGACTGGACAGAATAAATGCTCATAGTAAAACGGCCATAACTCTCGGAATACATGTCCAAATCTGCTGGAATTCTGAGAAGACACGGACAAGGGAATTATGAACAACATTCATGAAGCTCTCAACGCGGTAAGATGTCATTTAAAAGGGCTAAAACGCGTCCACATTTGGGGGAAACATTCTCGCTATAAAAGGAGGAGAGCTCCACCCTCTCAAGGCATCCATTATCCATCCCATTCCTTCTGGGACACCAAGAAGGAGAACTTTTCAGCATTCTCTTTCATTTATTTTCTTTTTCATAGTTTTTTAATGTCTTCTTCTTCCCCATTCAACTCGATTATACTTACCATGGTGGGGTAAACTTTTGGAGTGATTGGGGAAGGGTTGGTTTTCTACATTGTAATGCTTGAGTTCTTGGACGCAATTGAATAAATTTCTTTCTTATTCAAAGTTGTTTTCAATTTATTATAGAGAATTTTATTATCAAGTTCGATCGTTCTTGAATATTAATTCCGTTATTTATTTTTTCCTTCGTAAAATAATCATAATCTCCCTCCATTAATTTCTGGTTTATATACGATGGAATAAACCAGGAATTAGTGGTGAAGTGCTCGACGATCGTCAGTACGTGTAAAAGGTGTAGTGAATGTTCATGATTGTTTGGGATAAACAAAACCCGATCGGGAATTGCCCATTTCAATTAAGGATATTCAATACAACTATTTTACACATGGAAGGAGAGTTGACCAAACTAAGATCTTGGTAAGGTTTTCTCTCACAATAATAATTTCACCAAGGAAGTGAGAGGAAACAATTGTGGAAACTCACTTTAATAAACTAAGAAGAAGAGGTTTGAATTAAATTGAACAAGGATAGAATTATAATTAAGAAACCGACCTCGACCTAATCACCCTTTTAAATTTCATTGTTTTTCAATCATTTGAATTTCAAATTTCCGTTCACAACATTTTTACCCTCGCTTTAAAGTGACAACTCATTTTGTGTGCACTTCTCTTCAGGAGACATCCTAGGTCAACCACATTACTACATTTTAATCTAGGAAATAATTTTTTTGCCACGCCCTACGACAGGCGTGCGTCAAACTTGGCGCCATTGCCGGGGAGGCAGTGCAACAAAAAAAACAAAATTGAATGACCCGCACCTCAAAAGAACCATTAATTGAATTTGATCCAGAAATTGAAAGAACATTAACCCAACTAAGAAAAAGAAATATACCAGAAATATTTGAACAAATAGATCTCTCAGATTCAAGTGAAGCTCTTAGTGTTCACTCTGAACCTGAAATCATGGCTAGAAAACCCAACCAAACCCTGCGTGATCTATGTGCACCACAATTTTCCATTCAAAATAACCAACTAATTGCACCCACTGAACCAAATGATTTTGAATTAAGTGTCAATATGATTCCTGTTCTTCCAAAGTTTCATGGTCTTGCAGGAGAATATCCAAATCGGCACATGCAAGAATTCAGATACACTTTCTCAAGCTTCAGGCCAAGAGGAGCACCTGAAGACCAATTTCAGTGGAGGGCATTCCCCTTCTCACCTGAAGGAATAGATAAAAAATGGTTGTACAACCTACAACTAGGGGAGATCAGTGATTGGGAAGACCTAAAAAGATGTTTCATGCAAAGATTATTTCCCATATCATGGAGCACTGCCATCAAGAAGGAGATTTACATCATACGACAATCAACTAGAGAAACCCTCTATGAGTACTGGGAGCGCTTCAAGAAGCTATGTTCCAGCTGCCCACATCGAGAAATGTAGGAACACCAATTCCTTGTGTTCTGCTACCAAGGAATAATGGATAATGATCGAAATATTCTAGATGCCTCCTCAGGGGGGTCCCTGATTGACAAGTCTCCTGCAGATATCAGAATACTAATTGAGAAGATTGCTCAAAACTCACAACAATTTGGACTAAGAGGAATGGGAACCAGGGGGATACATGAGGTAAAAACATCTGATTCATCTACATTGATTGAAACCAAAGTTGATGACCTTGCAAGATTAGTCCGTCAAATGGCTGTAACACAAGAAAATAGACAACAAGCTTCAGCTCAGGTATGTGGTTTATGTTATTCTTCCACACATTATACTGACCAGTGCCCTGAGATAAAGGGGACAGAATACTGTGCTGCGGCCTTTCAACCAAGACAATTCCAACAAAATCAACTGCAATCCCAACAAGGATATGGGAACCAACAAAACCAGACGAGACCATTTAACCAGCACCCCAGTCAACCTCCTTACCACCAGCAGCAATACCAGAACCCCCCTCCCTTCCAACAATCTTATAAACAGCCCTTCCAACACCAACAATCTTTTCAGCCTCCACCATTCCAAAGAAAGAAATATGAACAACCATCCACCAGCACACGACCTTCTATGGAACAACTTCAATCCATGTATGAGGGCCTAACAGATAAGGTTGACAAGCTAGCAGTCACAGTGGGAAGTCTTGTTGAAATAATGTCCAAGAATCCAGGGAAGCATCCATCCCAAAAAATGCCAAATCCTAAAGAGAATGTCAGTGCAATCATAACAAGAAGTGGAAAATAAATCCCACCTCCATCCAACCCTGAACCTGAAATAATACCACCTATTCTGAGGGATAATGATTCAAAAAGTCTTGTGAGAATCCACCAAGAAGATGAAAAGGAAGAGAAGGAGGAGAAGGATAGGCCACATAATAAGAAACAAGAAACACCAATTCAAAGAAAACAAAGGGATAAGAAAGAATTACCACCACCATTTCCAACAAGGATGATTGAATCAAAGAAATTGCATGAAGAAGCACTTCAAAAAGAAATTTTGGACACCTTCCAGAAAGTGGAAATCAATATCCCCCTACTTGAATCTGTTAAACAAATTCCAAGGTATGCAAAATTTTTGAAAGATCTTTGCACCAAAAATAGAAGGCTTCATGGGAATGAAAGAATCAACTTGGGAAGAAGTGTCTCAGCCCTTATCACACCACAGATTCCAACCAAATGTCAAGATCCAGGGACATTTTCCATTCCATGCACCATTGGTTCATTAAATTTCACTAATTCTTTGTGTGATTTAGGTGCTTTAATTAATGTATTGCCTCACACGGTATACACTTCTTTGCAGATGGGAGAATTGAAGCCCACAAGAGTGGTGGTCCAACTTGCAAACAGATCCACAGTTTTTCCTGTAGGAGTTTTGGAGGATGTCCTTGTGAAAGTCAAAGATCTCTTATTCCCAGCTGACTTCTACGTTCTCAATATGGAAGAAGATATGAGCACATCACATTCACCCATCATTTTGGGGAGACCTTTCTTGAAGACAGCCAAAACCATCATCAATGTCCACAAGGGGACACTCACCATGGAGTTTGGAGAGAGCACGGTCCACTTCAATATTTTTCAAACCATGAGGCATCCATCAGATGATCACTCCCTCTTTTCTCTTTCCCATGAAGTTGGTGCAGAACCAATTGAAGAATCAGGTATGCTCTATGAATTCTTAGACTTAAGAGACACTTCTTCCCTTGAAAATATCATTGAACATGTGGATGCTGAAGATGTTGGAGATTCTGACTTCATGTGGGAGGAAGAGGTAAAATCTGATTTCTTTGATGATTTTTTAAATAATGAGGAAGATGATATGGTTTCTTGTGTGCAGGAGGTCCAAAATTTGGAAGAAGAAAACGTCAATTTAGTCTCATCCCTTGAGAATCCCCCTAACCTGGAACTCAAACCACTCCCCACTGATTTGAAATATGTATACCTTAGGGAGGAAGAGAAACTACCAGTGATAATTGCTAATAATCTTTCTAAAACCCAAGAAAAATCATTGATTGAGCTTTTGAGAGAGAATGTCAAGGCAATAGGATGGAGCTTAGGTGATATCCCAGGAATTAACCCAAAAATATGATCACATAGAATTTTTATTGAGGGAGATTCAAAACCAGTTAGACAGACCCAAAGGAGAATGAATCCCACCTTGATGGAGGTTGTGAAGAAGGAGATCGAGAAGCTCTTGGAAGCTGGGATCATCTATCCCATTTCAGATTCGCAGTGGGTCAGCCCTATTCATGTCGTTCCAAAAAAAATTGGCCTGACCACTGTGTGGAATGAAAAGAATGAGTTAATCCCTATGAGAATTAAAAACAACTGGAGAGTGTGCATTGATTTTAGGAAATTGAACCAGGTCACTCGAAAAGATCATTTCCCCATCCGTTTCATTGACCAGATGTTAGAAAGATTGGCAGGGAGAACTCATTATTGCTTTTTGGATGGATTTTCAGGTTACTTACAGGTACCCATTGCTCCTGAGGATCAAGATAAGACGACATTTACATGCCCTTCTGGTACTTTTTCATATAAAAGAATTCCATTTAGATTATGTAATGCTCCAGGTAAATTTCAGAGGTGCATGGTGAGTATATTTTCTGATCACATTGAAAATTTCTTGGAAGTTTTCTTAGATGATTTCACAGTTTTTGGAGATTCTTTTGATCATTGTTTGAAAAATCTAGGAAAAGTTTTGAAAACCTACATTGAAAAAAATCTTGTTTTAAATTTTGAAAAATGTCATTTCATGGTTCAAAGCGGAATTGTGCTTGGTCAGGTCATTTCCCAAAATGGAATTGAAGTGGATAAATCAAAAATTGAAGTGATAAATTCATTACCTTACCCTACTTGTGTGAAACATGTTAGATCATTTTTAGGACATGCAGGATTCTACAAGAGGATTATCAAAGATTTCAGTAAGATTTATCTCCCTCTCTCTAGATTACTTCTGAAAGATGCTGATTTTGATTTCAATGATGCGTGTAGGGAATATTTTGATGAGTTGAAGAAGAGATTGATTTCACCACCCGTGATGCAGCCTCCAAATTGGGAAGAACCATTTGAACTACTTTGTGATGCCTCTAACCAAGAAGTTGGATCAGTCCTTTCTCAATGAATTGAGGGCAGACCACAAGTCATTTCATATGCCTCAAGAACTTTAGATGCGGCCCAATTTAATTATACAACCACAGAAAAAGAGTTCTTTGCAGTTGTTTTTGCTTTATAAAGATTTAGATCATATCTTCTTGGAACTAAAATCAATGTGTTTTCTGATCATGCAGCTTTGAGGTACTTGATGAAGAAAGCTGATGCTAAACCAAGGTTAGTGAGATGGATGATACTACTGCAGGAATTCAATATAGAAATAAAGGATAAGAAGGGATCTGAGAACCAAGTGGCTGATCACTTAAGTAGACTGCCAAACACTGCTGAAATTGAAGTTCCAGAAAGAGACCCACTAAATGATCAAATTCCAGGAGAGAAGTTGTACTTGATTGAAGGAGAAGTGCCTTGGTATGCTGACATAGTCAATTTTCTGGTAACATCTCAGGTCCCATCTCATTTCAATTATCACCAAATTCAAAAACTAAAAGCTGAATCTAGATATTACATTTGGGATGATCCATTCCTTTGGAAGATTTGCAATGATCAAGTAATAAGAAGATGTTTACCTGAAAGTGAAGATAAATCTATCTTTGATTTTTGTCACACTTTAGCATGTGGAGGACACTTTGGACCTCAGAGGACAGCAAGGAAGGTTTTAGAATCTAGAATTTATTGGCCCACCATTTTTAAAGATGCTCATGAATTTTGAAAAATATGTGAAAAATGTCAGTTTTCAGGAAATATTTCAAAGAGACAAGAAATGCCCCAAATGCCATTGAATTTTTGTGACATTTTTGAAGTTTGGGGGATAGATTTTATGGGACCTTTCCTGATGTCATTTGGAAATTCTTATATCTTACTTGCAGTTGATTATGTTTCCAAATGGGTGGAAGCAAAAGCAACCAGAACTGACGATGCTAAAGTTGTTTGTGATTTTGTCAGGTCTAACATATTTTGTAGGTTTGGAGTGCCCAGAGAAATCATCAGTGATCAAGGGACTCACTTCTGCAATTTGAGAATGGAGACATTGTTGAAGAAGTATGGGGTGCATCATAAAACATCAACTCCCTATCATCCACAGACTAACGGGCAAGCTAAAGTTTCAAACAGGGAAATCAAGAGAATTTTGGAAAAGACGGTTAATCCAAACAGGAAGGATTGGAGCCAAAGGTTGGATGATACCTTATGGGCTTACAGGACAGCTTACAAAACCCCGATTAGACTGAGTCCTTATAGGATGATTTATGGGAAAAGTTGCCACCTACCTGTGGAATTGGAGCATAAGGCGTATTGGGCTGTGAGGAAAATGAATTTGGACCTTGAAAGTGCTGGGAAGGAGAGAAGATTGAAGTTGCAAGAACTGGATGAAATAAGAAGGGAAGCATTTGAAAATTCAAGGATTTACAAATAAAGAACAAGAGTGGCACATGACAAGCTAATCCAACCAAAATACTTCTCTCCTAGAGACAAAGTTTTATTATTCAACTCAAGACTCAAGTTGATGCCTGGTAAACTTCGTTCCAGATGGGAAGGTCCATTTATTGTTACTCATGTATATCCTTTTGGTGCTGTGAAGATTATAAAGGATGGAGAGCAGTATCCATTCACTGTGAATGGACATAGGTTGAAGAAATTCCTTGGGACCCTACCATCAGAGCCATTGGAGGAGATCATGCTCCTCCAACCTATTTATCAATAAGATCCATCAGGTCGTACCTCTCCTTCACATTTTCTTGCTGTTGTGATTCAATCAGAAACCTTCTTACATGTTAAATCCACTTAAATTCATCAAGGACACTGCATTAGTTAAGTTTGGGGGAGGGAACCTTTGTAGTATAGGATATTTATTTGATGTTTGTTTTCAAAAAAAAAAAAAATTGCGTGTTTTCAAATTTTTGTGTGTTCATTTTTAAATTTTTGGTGTGTTTCTGAAACTTTTGAGCTGAAATGATTATCAATACCATTTTTGAAACCCATTTCAATGAGTGAACCAGTCCATTTCATGAAACTGATCTTAAATGAATGCTGAAATAACTTTGTTTCAAGTTCAAATCTTTTGGAAATTCATAAAAAGTACACTGATTTTTAAATCTCATGCCATATTTCACTGTCTATATCTTTGAAATAACTTTCCTGTGAGTCTTTTGAGCCATTTTTGTCATATTCTTTTCATTCACCTCATTTCTTGAGAGAACCATACCATGCTTGCTTTAACCAGAATTTGATTTAGTCCTTTCAAAACTTGAGGGTTGGGGTACGTGTGTTTTAAATGATTGAGGCATTTATTTTGTTTGAATCCCCCTTTTCAAAATAATCCTTTTCATTATGGCCCACCTTTACATTTATCCTTCATTGTAGCCCCTAGTATCCATGAATTGCGTGTTAGGTTAGCCACATTACAAGCCAATTTTCCCTATCATACCTGCTCTTGAAGTAAAATTGCATGATCTAGTTGAACTTAAGTGTGGGGGAAGATGTCTTGTGGTGTACTACCTCATTTGGTTATACTTTGGGTGGAAAATAAATTGTTGAAGAGATGTGTGTGATTCTGAAAAATTATTCTGTTGAAAGCTGTGCCTTTTCTGGAGCTTTTATGACAAGAGAAGTTGTGCCTTTCTGGAGCTTCCAATGTAAAAAGAAAGCTGTGCCTATCTGGAGCTTTAAAAAAAACCATGTTTGAAAAGATTGAAATGTTTTCTGCTGAGCTGATTGAATGATGATGGAGCCTATTTTCAACAAAGGGGACGTGAAGGAGACCATATTTGAGTGAAAACTATAATCTTGCAATTTTGCTTCAATAAGAGCCAAGCCTTCCTTTTTCAGACTTAGAACTTTTAACACCTAAATCCTACCAACCAGAAGCCACTGAACAACCCTGAAAAGTCCTCATGAGAAACACATGTCCTTGACTCACATAGGGTGTAGAAGTAGGAATTTATCAAACCTATGGTGACTCTTGTGTGAGTTTGGATGAGAAAAGCCTTGTTCAGCCTTTACATTTGTGAGATGAGAGAAAATTCATGTGAGGTAGGTGTTTTGTGTGCATGGGATAAGAAATTAAGTAGAAATATATTAAAATATTAAATGGAGAACTTGAAATAACATTTTTTGATGAGGCATGATATATTTTTGTTTCTTGAAATTGATTTGATTGATCTCATTGATATGTGTTTTGGATTTGATTTGATTTGATTTTTTACTTGTCCAGGAGTCCAAGTGCTAAGTGTGGGGGAATTGATAGAGCAAATATTTTCAATTAATTTATATTGAATATCATTGTTTTAAACCCACAAAATTGTTCCTCTAAGATGAATTGTTTCATTTTTTTGATAATGGTGTTATTTTGAGCTGAATAGTAAAAATTGGCCATTTTGGATTTTTAACAGTTTTACATTATTTCGGTAGATTGGCCATACCATTATCTACACTGATCCAAATTGAAAAATTCTTTCTTTTCCAGATTCTACACATCCAGGGCTTAAATTAATATATTTGGACCAAAATCTGAATCGGCCATATGGAAGCTCAAAAGAAGCTCACAAGTTGGCTCAAGAAACCTGTTTTCAGTTCTTCCTAGTTTTGATGTGGGATCCATAACTCATCCACTGTGGGCCCAAAGCTAGTGAAATGCGGTGGGTGGACGCGAAAGGGGTTTTGGAGCATCTTTTATGAAGGAATCACCGAGTTAATTGGCCGTTTCTTGGGTCATTAAAGCACCCTAATCTGGAGGATTTCGTTTTGGAGAGTCTGACTGGACAGAATAAATGCTCATAGTAAAACGGCCATAAATCTCGGAATACATGTACAAATCCACTGGAATATTTAGGAGACACGGACAAGGAAATTATGAACAACATTCATGAAGGGCTCAACGTGGGAAGATGTCATTTAATGGGGCTAAAATGCATCGATATTCGGGGGAAACATTCTGGCTATAAAAGGAGGAGAGCACCACCCTCTCAAGGCATCCATTCTCCATCCCATTCCTTCTGGGACACCAAGAAGGAGAACTTTTCAGCATTCCCTTTCATTTATTTTCTTTTTCATAGTTTTGTAATGCCTTTTTCTTCCCCATTCAACTCGATTATCCTTACCATGGTGAGGTAAACTTTTGGAGTGATTGGGGAAGGGTTGGTTTTCTACATTGTAATGCTTGAGTTCTTGGACGCAATTGAATAAATTTATTTCTTCTTCAAAGTTGTTTTCAATTTATTATAGAGGATTTTATTATAAAGTTCGATCTTTCTTTAATATTAATTCCTTTATTTATTTTTTCCTTGTTAAAATAATCATAATCTCCCTCCACTAATTTCTGGTTTATATACGATGGAATAAACCAGGAATTAGTGGTGAAGTACTCGACGATCGTCAGTACGTGTAAAAGGTGTAGTGAATGTTCATGATTGTTTGGGATAAACAAAACCTGATCGAGAATTGCCCATTTCAATTAAGGATATTCAATAAAACTATTTTACACATGGAAGGAGAGTTGACCAAACCAAGATCATGGTAAGTTTTTCTCTCACAATAATAATTTCACCAAGGAAGTGAGAGGAAACGATTGTGGAAACTCAATTTAATAAACTAAGAAGAAGAGTTTTGAATTAAATTGAACAAGGATAGCATTATAATTAGGAAATCGACCCCGACCTAATCACCCTTTTAAATTTCATTGTTTTTCAATCATTTGAATTTCAAATTTCCGTTCACAACATTTTTACCCTCGCTTTAAAGTGACAACTCGTTTTGTGTGCACTCCTCTTTAGGAGAAATCCAAGGTCAACCACATTACTACATTTTAATATAGGAAATAATTGTTTTGCCATGCCCTACGATAGGCGTTCATCACTCATTCACATAATGTTTTTCGTGACACGAGACTAAATATTTCATCTTTAGAAGCCTCATCCCATGGTCCAAACTCTATGAACATAAACTAAGAGATAATACCTCAAGAAACATGCCCCTAAAATATGCGTAGTATGTCCAAGAATTATGAGCATAAACCATTTTGAACCCCTACCATCTATGTTTCATGACATTCAACTGCAGCACATCAACATCGCAATCACATGATATTAAACAAGGTGAAGGGTCCAAACTCTATGACCTTAACCTAGAAATTCAATTCCATGAATCATGAATTTAAACTATTTACATGTCTTCCTTGGGAAAGTATGGTGCAACGTGGGCCTCATTAGTCTTCATTAATGTCGTGTTATAACAGCCATGTCCTATACATTCCTCATGAAGTACCTATTCCCCAACATCCAAGATACATAATGATAAACAACATAGAAACCGGTGTCCTTACCACATAATATTAAACCATGGAGATCGTTCCTATCACATGAACATAAATTATGGAATCAAAATACTTGATGCATGGTGATAATCTACATAACATCCATTTCCTAGTCACATCACTTTAAAATATGCAATAATTATCATCCTGGCCACATGATGAAATACAATATAGCAACATGATGCCCTTTCCAGAGAGGACATAACTTCCAAAATTAGTTAGTAACCATTCCCTCTTTTAAGAACTAAGTTTTGCTTGATTCCATTCAATATAGGATATGTAGAGACATTCAGATTTTTTATCTTAGTATAGCCACTCAAATATATATATATATATATATATAAACCTCATCCCTGTGTATGGGTAAAACCTATACAGGGGTGCCTATTTATCTTTAGAACTATGTGTGTATTAATTCATATATTTATGGGACATGTATATATAGATTCCCAGATACATTATTGTTGGGACCAACCCCCAATTCACATCCTCTTTTATTTTTCACCCTCAAGCCCCATTTATGGAACATTGGCCCCTTAGCTCATTCACATTGGGTATTAATTCCATCCATTCCATACAGGTGTTTATATGGATAATCTTGAAATCTATCATTGGGAAATGTGGTGGGTCATCAGGCCTCCTTTTTCATCATTCACGTCAGACATATTACTCTATCGCACCACATATACCCATTTTGAGATGTATCCTCCCCTAGGTCTGAACTCCATGACCTTAAACTAAGATCTTATAGTCCAATCATCATAACTGTAAACCCTTTTTAGGTCTCTTGTAGGTTGTTTCATGTGGTTTTGATACTACTTGTCTTCATTGATATTGGAGTTTCCATAACACCACATTATACATGCCCATTTCAAATACCTCCATCCTTAGTCCAAATTCTATGAAATTAAACTAAGATACAACATCTGCACCACATGAAATTAGGCTATAATTGTACCCTAAATAATTTCAGGATGCCCCATGATAATCACGAGATGCCTCAGTTCCCTCTCCCGAGATTATTTCCTTCATCATTGTTGTTCTACTACCACATTGTGTTCTAGAACTACGTGTGTATTGATTACCATCCTGATGGGATACATAATGATGCCTAGACATTTCATCTTTGGGGATAGTCACAAGTTCAATATTTCCTTTGTCCCCTTAGTCTTGATTATGGTTTGGAATGTATGACTTTACACTACGTGAAACTAGTGTTAGGGTAGTTTCATGTAGTGTAGGGCATCATTGGATCATTCACATTAGGTCTATTAAATTTGCACCGTATGAACGTTTTTGACCACAACTTTTATTCATGGTCCAAGAATTATGAACTTAATTTTTTTTCATCCCCTATAGTCCAAGAAATAGTAATTTAAACTATTCTTTATAGTCTTGGAAAAGAGACTTTAAATTCCATTCACTATTTAGGTTTGTGTTTCACCTTTCGGTATGATCTATTTCACACTTCTTGTATTTCTTGATTAATATTCCCATTATATTTCATATCTATAAGGACCCCCTAATGTTGTTGGTCACATGCCATTATGGCTCACCTCCCATTTTGGTCCAACTCCCTAATGAATATCTGGTAGAAAATAGTGACCATGTGTTTCAAACTTAGTTAATGATCAATTTTGGGATTTCTCACCCCATTTTTGAATGTTGTTGTCATGTTCCCTAGGATTCCTACATGGTTAGCAGTCGATTCTTACTCACTTGTCACTCATTTATCCCAAGCTTGAAATTATTGACTTACCCTTTTTCTAATATCTTATGTTGTGGTGGAATTCCACCCTTAGAATCACCTATAATTCTCACTCCCATAAGTCTGGTAGACACCCTATACAATTCCTTATTTCCCACACCAAGCGTGACTCACATGGTATTAGGAATTCAGGTGGGGTGCATACCGATGTGGTCGAGCTTCACATGATCCATTCATGGTCAAAACTCTATGACCTTAAAGTAAGAGATTCTCTAAGAACATGTTATGTGGACCTGGGCCCATTTGGGACTCACTCACATCAGGTTTATCACCATGTGGCCCCATATATACATATCGGGGTAAGATTTCTTCTTTTTGGTACAAATCCATAACCATACACTAAGATACCCACTAGGGATGTGTGGTAAAAAATAGGCTCTATGGTCCTCATTACCCTTGACATCCTTCTATTTCCTAACTCTTGTGTTGTATGCAAGCCACTTTTGGCTATTTCACATATGGTTTATTTTCTCTATGCTGCACAAAAGTATTTGGAAGAGAAATTTCCATATTCCATGAAACAAGACATTAAATTGTTGATCAGGTTATAGGTAGTATGAAATTAAACTATGTGCAATGTCTCGGTCACATGATTTTAAACTATAGGATGAATCCTGATCACATGATGTTAAAATGTACCATACATCATTCTCGCCATATGAAGTTAAATTGTTTCATCATCATCCTTAATTGCATAATGTAAAACTACAAGGAATCCCAGCCCCCACCTAATAGGTCCTCTCCCTTAGTACTGGTCACCTATAACATTTTTCATATCTTCAACCGTCACTCGGCATCTGGGATGATGCTCCCCTGGAATATGGGTTTAATATTTGTTCAGAGTAGTGAGCCAACACCAATTTACACGTAACCACGACCTTCCTCGATAGCTTACGTCGAATGCAATACCGAGTTTCACTAAACAGCGATATATTATAATACTAACCATTATGAATAGTAATAAATGAATTTTGAATTTTATAACATTTTAATTCATCTTATACATTTTCTATAATGAGGTATGAAAACAAAATCAGTTTTTTTCGATAAAAGAAGTATTTTTAAAAAAATGCAGTTTTACCGCCTTTTGATGGAACACCCACATTAAATATAGTTTTTGAAAAGTTTATAAGTTCAATTTGACAAAATAAAATTCTTCCTTAGAATCAAGATATAAAAATTTACTTTGGATAAATTTTTCATATTATTCTGATAACTTTCATATTTTAATGAATAGTAAAAACACGCTATATTTTAATTAAATACAACTTTTTTCATCGCAATACATTATATGGTTAAATTATAATATTGAATGTTTTTAAAGTTTAAATAGAATATATTTTTACTATTTAATATAATTTATGTCATTAGCATTAATTTTACATTGAATTCATATGTAAAAACATTTCAATCTTTGGCAATGTTTTGACTTTTAAAACCCGTTTGCTTAACAACGAGATTAATTTTAAATTAATTACTACCACTTCTGTGTTTTTAATTTTGAAAAATGGATTCCATATTTGGAATCAGTGGGTCCATATTATGTTAATAGGTTACTTTTATTTTTTTGATATTATGAATAGTAACTACGGTAATTTTTTATTTACTACGGTTAAAGGTAAATAGGGTAATTCAAGGTTAAAATAATATTATAATAATTCAAAATTACCTTGACACTTATACTAGCCTTATTGGATGAGTATTGGACGACCATGGTCATCCTTGGATCGATTTTGGGACCTCATTGAGCCACTTGGTAGTGACAATGACAACTTGGATTAATTAATTTAATGTAAAGACAAAATTGACATTAACAAAAAGCTTTTAGTAATTAATTTTTATAAGGGGTTATATAAATTATATTTTCGAATATAAACATTCATTGGAAAGATAAAACGATTTTCTACATAATGAAATTTTTTAATAATTTTTAGACACCAAATAAATTAAATTATTTATGACACAATAATGATGAAGTATTTACCTCATTAATAAATGATTTAAATAAATAAGATTATAATGATTAAAATATTTTAAAAACATGTCCAATTCTGACTGGATGATTTTATTTCTACCATGAGTCATCTTATCTTCATCTTTAAGGATTTTTGGACCTTTTGAAACCGAAGATAAGTTTATAATAAAATAATATTTCCACACATTCCAAAGGTGCCCCTCTCCTCCCTTATAAAAGGGCACCTCCTCCCTCTCTTCCTCACACCAATTTGAGCCTTCAAGATCGTCCAACCCCTGCCCATTTCACTTCCCCACTTCCTTAGAAACCTACTAGAGGTACTGGTCTTATCAAAAGACCATCTCTTGTGCCTTAAGTTAATGTTTAAAGGAGGCACTTCGAGAAAGAGGTAATACCTTCTACCGTTTTCTTCAAGTTCCATTATTCTTCTACTCCCTCTTCTTTAGTTGTTTCATTATGAGGTAATAACATCAGTATCCCTCATATAATGATATTTTATTATAAATATGAAACAACCCTATTTCACCTCTTATCCATCCTATGGAAAACGAAATCATCGCGCGTGCGTACGTACGGAATACCGTCTCCACGCCGTGGTGTAATCTATTTTCCACCATCACCTTACTTGGATGGGTATAATGGTGCAAAGAATAACTATATATGATTATTTTAAAGTGATATTGATTCTGAAATAGTATACATACACTTAAATACAATTCCACGATCATGGGAACGATATCATCGCTCGTGCGTACGTACGGACTACAGTCTCCATGATGTGATGCGACTCGTTTTATATGATCTTCATTGCATAATTATTATATAAATGAATTGAATGAATAAATATGATATATAGTACAGTAATACCATTCTGGAAATGAGGTATCTATAACCTATAGATAATAATAAGAATTTATTCGACAAAACACGCATAAGAACAAAAAGTAACAAACACCCGAATAACAAGTAATAAGGAAATATTACTAATAAGAAGCTAAGAATATGACCATATATGATATCATAACAATAATTATGATTCTGGAATAAGTCAATAACATTATTTAAATCATTATACAGGAGGTTCGGACACTTACGAAGCAAATCGGACCTAAGGTAAGGGAAAATATCACAATCTCATTTTTATCCGAGATTGTTTATACTTTAGTATTTACTGGGGTGTATTTTATCATCCAAATGAATGTTCCCTCAATATGTAATATTGTTTCCATCCTCCTATAATTTTTTAAATCCAATTTTACCCTTAGGTGAGTTTTTAGTAAAAGATATGAAAGGAATCTTTTGTTGTTTTTCGTACGAGGTACTTTTTCACTTTTCCAACAAAAGTACGAGTAGAATGTTTGTTTAAACTTATACGACATGAATGGATTTTCAAAACATTATTTCCAAGAAGATTCCTTTACAAGTTTTCATGTTTATTTTTAATCAAATTCTTTTAGTTTAAAATTTTATGACATGTTAAGAAACGAAAATGTTTTTGAAGTAGAAAGGATATTTTCCTCAAGAATGGAGTTCAAGTGTTTTATCAAAATTATTTTCCATCTAAGATAATATAGGGTTCTTTTTCTATCCTTATTATTACATTTATTTGATTATGTTGTGATGGAATTATTTTTATGAATTCCTTTATCTTATTTGAATTGTTTTATGATGTCATGATGTTTACGAATCCCATTTTTATTACATGGGTTATAAAATGAAGTATGATTTATGATTTTGTGGCACACATAAGAATGGTATCATTATGAGATGGGTGGGACCTATATCTCCCTCCAATGAATTGGGTAAAGATTTTATATCTCATGAGATAAACATGGCTGGAAAGGAAGGTTAAACCGGTTCAGTGAAACAGGACTGAAACGAGGAGTGAACTCGGTTCAGAAATGGACTTTGTCCACTAAGATAGTCCTGGTTATGAGTCTTGACTAATAAGAAATGATTCTCTATGATTATGTGTGTATGCCAAAAAGTTTCATGTTTTAAGTTATGATTATTGGGATTACATTTCACTACCATGATTTATCCCATGTTATGAAATTATGATCTCTTTTGCAGGGTAAGATTTCCAAAATATTATGTTCTTGTAAATTTGATGTGATTGATATTTCTTTTGTTTACCCTTACTGAGCATTTGAGCTCACCCTTTTGTATGTTTTCTTTCCCCAGGCCAGGAATAAGGTTATTAAGTAAGATATGCCAAAAAGGGACTATAGATATGATGAAATAAATGTGAGACAATGTAGATGCTTTATGAACCAGTTGTCTATGTTTCCCAGTTTTTAAAGACACTATACCTATACGGTCCTTTCATGGTTTTGTTATATGTTGTAACAAGTATGATTCAATTTTGAAGTATTAACCATGTATGTAATGTATGGGTCGTTATAATCTGAGAATTTCATTACTCCATTACACACTTTGTGTCCCCCTCATTTGGACCATCATCCAATTTCATCTCTGAAGGGTCTCCCTATCTGTATGGTTCAATGAGACCTTGGATTACCAA
Source organism: Viscum album (assembly GCA_963277665.1). Lineage (NCBI taxonomy): Eukaryota > Viridiplantae > Streptophyta > Magnoliopsida > Santalales > Viscaceae > Viscum > Viscum album. The sequence continues at coordinate 1,189,972,252 of OY728122.1, forward strand.
CCATCCTAGGCCAACATTACCGAAGATTTGGGAAGACATTTCAAGACAAGTTCCATTTTTAAACATGGTTAGTGGTCAAAATTCATTTTTTTCCCTATTTTAGGTTAATAGTACAGATGCAATTTTTATTAACACTGTCAGTATTTATCTTGTACCTCCATGCTATCCTCCAAATGTTCTGAATTTTTGAATCACGATTCACACTATTCATTACACATCATTCTAGTTGATACTATCAACCATTGTATTTCTCCACTCATGCATTAGCACACATTGGGAACAGAAATTTGGTTGTTCTTAGAGATTTATTCACTAACCACATCCTCTTTCAAGCCTGAAATCTCTTGATGTTTGGTAAAAAATAACAGACCTCGAGTTGTTAATGATTATCTAGCACTCTCATACAAATTGAACAACTATGTGTTCTTCCCTTATTTCTCACACCAGCCATGACCAATGTGAGCTTTGGAAATGATCATTACTGGTCTCACAATTATAATCAAAGAAAAATAATTAAATCTAAAAAATAAATGCATCCATGAATATAGGATGAGTATCAAAGAGACAAAGAGTTTGCAACATTATTAGGGATATGAACTTGTTGGGGCCTCTTGTGGGTTCTGGCATAATTTCCCCTATAACTCTATTGTGGTAGTTGAGCATTGCAGCTATTCCAACCTTCAGTGTATGACTTCTAGGTCCTACTTCCACCTCCAATGTTCTAATTCCTCCACTTCGGCTTCCGTATGGAGTTGGTGGGCCCTGATCTGCACTCGATCCGGCTTAGCCCATCGATCAGCCACATGCCATGACGCCTACCTTATTTTCTCATGATCCTTTGCTAGTTGGACCCTCAATTGTGTGAAAAGTTCAAATTGAGTGGTGATGAATGAATGAGACTTGTTAGTTTTTCCTTCTAGGTGTTGGATCTCCTAGTTGATATTTTGGATATTTCATATGATGTTATCATTCTTCTAGTGCCATGTGAAATCCAATTGTTGGATTCATTCCCAAGCCCTATCGTAGGGATTATCAAGGATTAATGTGTGACGACCTTCATTATCTGTCCCACCAGCACACATATTTCGCATCCAGTGGTGAAGGGAACCCATTTTTCCTACCAACCATGGTTTTGGCATCTCATGGATAAATATTTGGATGCACTACCATGCCCATCGTCAGATGATATGATATTCTTCTATCACATCAGGGTCAGATTCATAATGTTATTTAGGGTCCATGGACTCATACTCCATGAAGGCAGTAACCACTTTAGTGGTGGAATCCTACTCTATTATCATTTTATATGGGTTGGTCTCTATGTTGTGATGTTAGTATTCTTCACTTGGTCCCACCTCAACAATGGTGTCCCCATCAGCCCCAAGATCTTCACCACCAGTGGCATCACTCACAGCTGTAACTGGGTTTTTAATAGAGGATGCGGATTGGTCTACTCGAATTTCCAGATCTATATAATGTGAACCCTTATTAGAAAAGGGGCCCTAGATTCTCTAGCCATATCTAATACTAGAGAACATGATACCCCTAGAACTGATCATAAAATGATCATGTCATTCAATCTAATAATTGAATAACTAGTATAACTATAAAATGGAAGGGGACTTATGTAAGCAAAGTACTAACATTTCAAACTCCTTGGTTTCCACCATTATGATACCTAGGTGTTCCCCCACATAGATGATTGGGTGCATCAGGGATTCCATGTTGGCTAATCAAATTTCCCCAACTCTTTTCACCCTCACAATGGGTTCTACACCAAGCATATGCCCCAATGTGTGATCCTCTACACCAGTTGTTGTACCTCCATCCCCATAAGTAGGGCTCTCTTATGCAATATCCTTCTGTACATAATAGATCTCCATTAGGGAATCTTGGTAAAACATGGGGGAAATTTAGTGATGGGAAATCCGTTGAGGCTTACTCCAAGAAGTTCTGAAAAATCCTCTAAGGAGGTTTTGATTTCAGAATCCTTTAGAGGGATCCCTTCATTGGTGTCTTCTCCCCAAGATTCATCTGATCCCTAGGGAAAGGGAGTGCTAATAGAAAGATTTGATATTGAGAGTTGCGTAGGGTGTTTCATATCAAATTGCAACTTCACCCAGTCTTTTATTGGATTCATAACACCCCAAGAATGCACCAGGTCTTCTGTCCTTATCACATATCTTGCCCCTCTTCTTGAGACATGAGTAAATCGGTGTTTCCATGACTGATACCATCAAGATAGATCTTGCTTCTTTTGATATTTTCCCACATCCCTTGGATTCCATATAAATACATGTAGTTGTTCTAGTCATCCCACGATTTGGTAAAGATAGCATCCTTAGGAATTTCAATGCGATAAAAATGCTTTTATAGAGATGGAAAAAATCGATAAAGAACCCCCTGAATGGCTCCCATTCTGCTTGGGTCTCCCCTAATCCCTAGTAAGAGCATTAGTCTACGTACCACTCCTTCTCTTCTTTCACTACCCCTTGCTTTCTCAGGCCCTTGGATATTTGGCCCCACAAATACTACCCTATCTACTTGGACAACTCTACAGCCACGAAACACTCTTGTCACTACCCTACCATAGTCACATAATAGAGGGCTCACTCCTTCATTGGACCAGATGGTTCACAACATTGTTATTGTCCCCAATTTTGTGGTTGTCTATCTCTTGGCGTATTCATGGATCATCCCAAAAACAACGGTGGATGGTGACTGTTCGATCCATATCTTCCCGACCCCATGTTAACATGAGACAAAGATTCATCATCACTGAAGGATGAAACTCATCAATAACACCAAAGTATAAATTTGGAGCTATCCTCTACAGGAACATTAACTGCCTCCCAAACTGATGTGGTGGTATGATTCCTAAACTAGATTATAGTCGACTCTCACCACCAGCACCCCATCATGGAAGGAAAGAAGATATGATTGTTGTTCCATGGTCTATGTTCCTTCATCGATCACCATTCATGTCTACATAAGAGAGGGTTGGAAGGTAAATTGATCAAACATACCAATCTTTCATAACAACTAGTATTGTCCGACCTTGAAGGAAATCTCCCTGTGATGTTCAAAATCACGAGTCGGAAGCTTGTTTTAGGATGGGGATATGGTGTTCATAATTTTAACCTACCTTGTGCACAACTACAAAGATGTATAGGAAGTGGAATGGCCCATAGACACACTATGACATCTTCCTCTAACTTATTTGTTGATGTACCTTGTATAGATTATCTAGCGCTATGATTACAAGTTTGACATGTTGCCGCATCGCTATTAGTAACTCAATTATGAATTTTCTTGGTCATACCACCATCTTCACATACCTTAGTGGAAGCATCTTCCAAAAAATGAGTATCGCGATGAACCCAGCCAACATGATTATGAGTCTAGGCTCAATTTTGATTTTTTTACCACCATAACCTCCATTTTATTTCATCCAGGATCCTCTAGTAGGAACTATTTTTTCCTCACTAGACTCCTCTCAGATATGGGTGAGAACTTTTCACCAGTTTCCTCCTTGGTTCATCACCTGTTGTGGGATCCTCTACTAGAAAGTATAGGAAATAGCTGAACCATTTTTTAAAATTGACATCCCTTGTCCCCAACTTCTCTTTTTGGTGCCCCTCACCAGGTCCAAGAGAACCTTCTCCAAATTTAAATCTATTCAAAATATTCCCTCAAATTATCCATGGGGATAAATTCATCATACACTTCCCCTGGGATTACGATTCTATAAATATGATAAAGGTCCCAAAGGCTGATGTCGTCCTCCCCTAAGTACAAATGGAATATGTTGGTTCCTAGAAACCATCTGAACCATAGCTCTATCATGATCTCCCATGTCTGGTAAACATATAATTGAGAAGCCCAAGGAACGTTGTAGCAGCCTACCCACATCAGTTCTGCTCAGAACTCAGTGCAGGATTCCCATAACCAGAAGGACTAGGCCCATTCATCCATGAAGTTTTCACTGTGGCACAAATCTCTGTAATCAGTCAATCCATTCTCTAGGTTACATAACCAGATTTGATATTTATTTTTTAATAAGGTGTGTATTCTTCATCCACTTGCTTTTACCCAAAGATATTGTTGATGTGGTTATAGATACAGTCAACCATGATAGGTGAGTGATCCTTCTAATGTGTCCATCAGTGTATTTGTTCAAATAGTACTACCCTAGTGTGACTCCAAACTAGTTGGCTAGTTCATTCCAACTAGATTTTAGAATGAAGATATTTCCTCTCAATCCAAAATACTATAGAATATTCCGTTTTCCCAATGGGTAGTATTTTTCTTATTTCTACAAAATTCAGAACAATTATTCAGGATCCAAGGTGCTTCAGGTATATACCCAGATCATGATATTTTACCCCATACATCTTCTCCAGGAAGCATTAATAAAGAATTCCCGAGTAATGTCCTAAGTGGACTTGTAATTTATAGGTGTATGGACGCAGGAACATTGTGATGGCCTTTTTTTGGAAAATATTCATGGGGGACTATTGAAAATGGAACCATGAAGGACTTCCATGAAAGGGATAAGATTTCCAAAATGTTTGGTGATTCTCCCCCAAAATCTTACTTTCCTTTTTCATTCAACTCCCATTCTAAGGGTGGAATTTTTTGTCATTGAAATATATTCCTTGGGAATAGTAAAGGGAGACCATGGAAGTTAGGAAGAAAATTTGAGCCCAAAGGGAACCAAAATAACTATTCAAGGTCTTTTTCATGAATCCCCTTCATAGAGACCCCTCACCCTCTGCGAGTGTGTGCATCCCTAATCGAGTTCTTTGTGAGTCTGACGATGCTCTATCATCATGTTAAGGGTCGTTACAATACATTGTGAGTCCTATGATTCTATGGCCTTTTGTGAATCCCAATTGTTTCTCTATGAACCACATATGAGTATTGTGAGACCCTTTTCCTATAAATTCCCACATCATTCAAAATATAGAGTGACATAATCTGACCTTTCGGCTTCTAAATTAGTCTCGATTCTCAATGAAACTAGATCATTGTGAACTATTCCAAAATGTTTCAACCATTATATCCTAGCATTGTGAAACCCCTTTTCCTATGTTCCTAGATATATCCACCTAAGGTGTGGATTCCTTCCACAAAGGCCTACTCCATTTGTAGAGTATAAAGGCCCTTAGGGGTACCTGAGGCTTCGGGATGCATTCAACCTTCGTGAAACACTCCTTTCCTGAGTTAGGACTTCATTTTAAGGTAGATTAACCATGGTTCACAAATACACTAACTTTGTAAAGCCCCTAAATACCATTAAGAAACCAAGAATCATGAATATTCTCTCTATGAGACCCATTACTTTGTGAAACCCCACTCTTGTGATTCTCTATGTTCCATCCCTTTTGCAGATACCTCTTCAAAAAGGATGAGAACTCCAATCATACATATCCATCCAATATAGGTTAAAATACACTTCAAGTCCCTATGTGGCATGTTCTTCCCATTCATGGGGACCACTCAACATTCATTATGTCCCATGACTCCCATTTATCTTCTTCTTATCAGTATAGGTATGTTAATCCCCCTTGATTCTCAGCATAGGGATTCTAACATAGACCTCGTGAGGGAACAATCCACACCATTACAACCTAGAATTTCTGAATCCATATGCCTCCCAAGTGTTGATGAGTGATGGTGATGAAATCCCAATGGGTGAGGAGTGATTCCCTAATGTCTGAGATGAATGAAATAAATCATCCAAGAACCGACATCCTAATCACATGACTTTAAATTGTGATCTCAACCTATGCGGAAAACATAGGATGTCTACATATATAAGTGAAATAGAATGAGATACTCCTCCCATGGAATGAAATCCTCCGCATAGGATCAGAGAAGGGATTGGATTTGGGAAACTTCCTACCCCCCGTACTCTCAATCCTTCATCCCTCTCACTTTGGTATTTGTCACCATATGAACTTAGAGTAGTTTCCATATATAATAACCACGCACCTTTGAGAGGATCTTCTATGTATGAATGATGTGGAATGAGATATTCCTCATATGGAATGATATCTTCCTCATATGGAATGAGATCCTTCCCAAAAAAAATTAAATATTCCTTATGCAACTTCTATGCGTAATCCACACTTCATCTCTTGTTGGTGCATCTTTCCTGAAATGACTGCTAGGTTAACAACATACACTTGTTTATCACACTGAGCATTACCCATGCGGGCTTACAGGTCAGTAGTGACCATGACACCCATCCATCACTTTCTCATGGGCATCCCTCAACGAGTAGGCCTCATTCTTCATTCACCCATCAGGGATTTATTCATGTGTAATTCCTAACCAAATGGGAATCCTTAATAGGTGTAATCCCCCAAATACCCAAGTATAACTATGTGGGATTTTATTGAAAACCACTTGGGGTACATAGGAATCCTCTTTGAGGTCTAACCCCCAAACATTCCATCCATTCCATCCACTAATTCTTCCATAATTCACCCTGATTTTTCCTAGGCCGCCACATCCCGATGAGATCATTCCACCCATCCAGGAATCTTCTTTGTGTATTCCCCATACACTACATCACTTCTCCTAATATCACCCTGGGAAGCTCCTATGAATAAGCCCCATGTCAATCCAACCAAGATCAATCCTCTTGCAAAGGGAATCTTCTATGTATAAGCCCCACACCATCCATTGAACAATATAGGTTTCGATCCCTATCTCTTAATAGGGTTTGTAGGACACCTCCCCAAGTTTCAATTCTGACCAATGGTGATCCTTAGTGTCCCCCACCTAGGGATGAACCACCCTAATATACATATAGTGGTGTTTAGATCAACCTTCATGGTGTAACATTCTCCCTTTATGGGACACACTTCCCTAGGCCCGCCTCTATGGGGTATTCTGATCTATCCAATGGTAATCCATCCAAATTATCCCTTTTAGAGATGCATCTCCCCAATCCACTACATAAGGAATTATGAGAAACCATCCCATCTCCACAAGACACTATACACATGACCTATCATCCTCCTACCACATGTTATACATGGAATTTGTGAAGAAAACCTCAAAATATTTTATATTGGAACCAGATACCGTGTAATCGATATGGTATTCCTTAGGCTCCATTAAATAGATGATACTATGAGATTACCTCTTATTGGGGAGAATACAAGTGACCAATGTTCCAGCATCATGACATGAAAGTGATTCCCAAAGTGACTAATCCCCTAACCAAAGGTTTCCGTCCTATCAATATTCCTTGGAATGTCTAGAGAGAATTAGTGTAATGAATTGGCTTCCACAAAAAGGTTACATCGATAATTAGTTTCATGTACAAACATTAATCTTTGAGAGAGACATGGAATAGGCAATGATCTCCCTGGAGGAATCATAGGATGGAGGATCTGACATCACATCATCCCATTTTGATCTAGGAGAAGACATCATCATCATGAGTGATGAATGCCTCCTAACATTGGAAAGTCTGAATGCGGGGAAACAATGTGCACTAGTGAATGATACCACACATAGTGGATCCCCTAGGTGAAAGCATAAAAATATCTATGTATTTCATTAACCCAATTATACCTATATAAATTTTTACTTGTATTTGTCACTATATTCAGACCATACATCATACTATCAGACTTGTGTAGTTTGAAAGTAAGAATGATATGTGATTACTAGGTGGTTTTGAGTAAAATCATTTCCACAGTTAAAGATTGAACATACACATTCCCCAAGGATAAAAAATGGGATCATTGGGTTTTGATGATTCGTGAGCATATTAATACTTCCACAAAAAACATAAATATTAGAGGGTGTATGTATAAATGATATGGAGTCTGTTTATTGAGTTATGATATTTAGAAAAAATGTAAATAATGGTTTAACCCACTAGAATTCACCATAGGACTACATGTATTTCTCAATAACCTCTATTATTATACATTCATTTTATTTTAAATTCATATACCAAAACCCCAATCAAATATAATTTTCCTTCATGATTTCAGAAAATAAATAATAATAATAATAATAATAATGTCAGATAGTGAAGCTCCTAGACCAGACTCATTGAGATAGGACACTCATCTAACACAAGGTTTTAACAATTTTTTTTAATTTTCCTGGGCCTTGTGACAGTCCACATATCAACTTGGTTTAATTTTTGGAGATTTTAGTCAATTATCTCACTATCTAGGAAAAACTATAAATTGTTTTGTTATTTTCACTTTATTTTATTTATTTCTATTTTCTACTCTTTTACTTCTAAGAGATATAAAATATAATATTATAACCATTATATAATGGATCCTAATACATATTCCATTTTCAAATTCCCATAATATCCTTAGGAAGTACATTTTCAATGTAAACAGTATGAAAAAACTTTGGTATACACCAATGTGTGGGAGGATTGAAGCTGCTACATGAATAGGCACAACTAACATTAACAATACATGCCACCACACCATTCAACTAAATATGATCTTACACAGGAATATATTCAAAGATACTTGGATATGTTGAATGACCTATAATTTAAGGAGTGGAAACATTTAGAAACTCTAGTAGAGTTAAAGGAAATGTCAGATTTAATAACCCCCACCCTCCAATAACTCATAATGAAAAGAAATAAATAAGATGAAGTGGAATTAGCACTATGAAATTTTCACAAGATAATAATGAAGTGGATGGTTTAGAGTTTGAATTAAAAGAATACGGTCTAGTGTTTATGACTGAGAAAATCTACCTAGTGGCCCTTAACATAAAATAATAATATAATGTTGATATAAATAAGGGATATTCTCCTTACTTTGACTGACTAACTTTTTATTTTATTGAATATTTTTTAAATTCTTATTCTTCATAAATTTTATTTTCATAATCAGTACCAATCATACATGCTATAGAGTATGAACATGGGAAAATAAAGGAGACTAATTTTGTGGAAAACTGAAATATCCATTTCCCCCCCACCCATATGTGAAGACATCAAAGAGTCATTGAAAATGTTAAATAAAATATAGAATGAAACTGAATAGTGTCATAACAATGACCATGATTTATTCTATTATAAATTTATATAAGCTAAATTTTCCAATAATCTAACTTATAATGAAATTTAATACTCTGATACATTTGAATTTTCCATTGATGACGATGAGTAATAACCTATGGATGCCACCAAAGAAGATAAACTATTGCTATAAATTGAAGAAGATGCTACCCATAATGGAGAAGAAGAGCTAGATAAGGATTACATTGAATGACTACTGCAATTTTCTCTTGAATATTTTAATAAGGATAATATCTGATAAGTATATGACAAATAAGAAGAATATCTGGAACCTATGGTGAATATTCTACACCAAAAAATACATATTTATTATTTAATTGATGGAGTGACAATAGAGAATGAGATCTAAATGGAATATTATAAAAGAATAAAATAACAAGAAACCATTTAGGATATAGTGAGTCCCAATTTGAACTGAAATTTCATTTCTTTTATTCAGTTTAAATTTCTTCATTTCTCTCCCTTGTTTTTATATTATGAGGTATTAATATTGGAGTATCCATGGGATGAGGAATAATCCAAAACAATTTTCGGTGAGGAGACCCAATACATTCTCCTTCCACCCCCACTTCACTAGTAACACCACAATACTCAAGGGGTGGAAATAAATAAATCAATCAAAGGAGACCTCCCAGTGGATGAAAAAATAATGAATATGATGATGTGTTCGGTACAGAAAAACCAAATCCTATGGAAGACTGGGGATAATCCATGGGACTTTCTAGCTTTGGATAGTATAAATAAATCCTCTCTTTGGATGGTAAAATCCAATATTATCTTCCCTTCATTTTATTTTTAGATTTCTTCAATTTGAATTAAAATTTCTTATATTTTTCTATTTTCAATAGTTTTCCAAAAAAATTGATAGTTATATAGGATGCAATCTCTTTTTTCTAGAAATGATGTAAGGAAAGAGATTAAATCAAACTTGTTATCCTCAAATAACATAATGATGTACCTATCATTTTACACTATTTATTCACTATAACATTTTGTTCATTTTATTGAAACTTAAATAGGAATTAATAAGTAATTAAATGTTAATTAATTCCAACTTTTTAGTACTACTTATAATTTTTTTTTGGATACTCTAATTTTATAAAAAAAGAAAAAATATACACATTTTTATTGTTTTTTAATTTTAATAGTGTTTTAAGGAAAGGAAACATGAACTTAAATGAAGTATGAACTATTAAAAATAGTGAATGCTATATATGATGAATCCATTGATTATAAAATTAATAAAAATACATAATTTTTGAGCTAATATGGCCGTTGTTTTATAGAAACTATTCTTGGGAAATAGAATTAAGAGAGTGATTTGAATGGTCTTTTTAGAATATTAATTATAATGTGATATAACTAAATATTTGAACTAGAAATTAGTAACATGAACTCTTGGAAAAAGAAAAACTTAGGGATAAAATATAATGAAATAGATATAAGTCCTTTGAAACTTCATTAAAATGGGAAATTAGAATCCCACAATGAAAGTCTAAGACATTAGGCACTATGTTCTTGAGTCAAATCCATTTTTAAATATTAATTATGTTAATTTTCATAGTTATTTGTGCATAAATATTTGGTAAAATTCGGGATAAATAAAAATTAATAATGTGTCCAATTATAAAAAATTAATTAATTCATATCGAAGGAATTTTTTAATGTTACGATGAATTGGGAAATTAAATTATAAAAAGTTAATTTGAGTTTTATCAGGGAAGGTAAAATTTTAACTTTAGTATAAGGAACCCTGGAGAAAATGATAACCATAGTATATATTGTTAAAACATTAATTATACTTAAATATTATCTATTTCATTCATGAAACTAGAACTAGAACTTGAATGGATGTAAATAAGTTATTTAAATCACATAGGAAATGTGTCATTTTGAAATAGTGGGTTCATTTTTTCGTTATTTTAATACTTTCATCTATATTGGAAATTGGTTTGGACTGTGTAATTTTAAAAAAACTACGTTAATTCCTTGATCTTTGATTCATAGGATAATTCTGGACTTTATTTGATGAATGGATGAAAATGCGTGTTTCTAGTGATTTATTCATATTTTTTATTTAACTAATAATCCATATATTAATTTTTTTAGTTTATAATTTCATGATTTAATGGAATTGAAAGATGATCATTCAATTTATCGGATATAATAATACATTATTAACTATTTGTTTTAATTATTATATATAAATTGATAATTTTAGTGTATTTAAGGATCAATATTTGAAATAATGTTTTTTAGAATCTAAAATTAATTTTTATAGTGGATTTAGTCATTATTTTTAATATTTTTATATATTTGTTTTGAATTAAATAAAATCCATATATTAATTTTTAATCTAATTATAAAAAAAGAATTTAATTATGATTTTCAAATGATTAATTCAATTTAAATAAAATACAAATAAGAGTGAGCTAAGAAATATTCCTATGCAATGCATGTCGAATATAAGAAAATTTGAAATTGGAAATATTTATGTGGATGTTTTCTATGTGACATGCCATATTCCATAAAATCACTAAGATATCATTCTTCCCCCACCCCCACCTACACCCCCACAATTAGGTATCATTGAAATTATTTGGTGTTATTCACAATTCTACACCACTGATATTGTGTACCACCTCCTTCTATGTACATCTTAGGTGGTAGATTTCAATTATGCATCACCCTATTCAAAGAGAATCCTTCTTCTTAGCCTACTCAGATTGTAAAAGAAACCAAAAAGTGATAATATAATCTTTATTCTTCTATAAATACGTGACCTATTTTTTTGGAGAATCATATAAAACAATCTCAAAGTAAAATTATTGATAGTGAACATAATTTTATCATGAAATAATTCAATGATGAATTGAACCTCAAGATGGATATTGATATCTATTTTATAGAAATTTTATGTGTTTTGAGTTTACTAAAATAATATATCAAATGATTCTCTATTTGAGATGATTTTTCTATGGTCAGGACTTGTTTTGAATCAGGAATATGATTTAAATTTCAATGTTTTAAGCTTCAAATAGAAGGGAAAAATAAACTCACGCCTAGAGTAGATTGAATATTGGAATGGAGGAACTGAATATCGACCCCCATGGAATGGATGAATCACTAAGATATTGATGTGCCTCATGAAACATGAAATGATATTGTAATTAAAAAAATAAATTAAATTCATTGAGGCTTTCTTGATGATGATGATAAACTAGTTATGATTGATGAAATTGATTTCAAACTAAACAAGTTGATGTTGAATTTATTAATGTAGAAAATAGATTTGAAAAATATTTAAAGTAGATGAAGCTAATTGAGTTTAACGAATTTGGGTTATAAAGAAGCTCAACTATTTTCCGAAAATGTAAATTAAACCAAATTTAGAAGAGTAATATTACTCATTGAGCTCTATACCTATGTATGTTTTGGAAACTGAGGTAACCTCATGATTATCCACTTCGCCTATTTCTATTACTTGAATAAGTTCATGGTGAGTGTTTAAATTTATTCATGTGTATAGATTGTCACACATGTGGCTATCATTTGATATTTTGGGATCATAATGCGAGATCAACTATTTTTTGATATGTTAGTATAGTTGTGTTCATTAAAGTGGATGGGACCAATATGAGGCTGAGAATCAATGCAAGGGTTGTGCATTTCGATCAGCACCAATTGATGAAAATGGGTATGACAAGAGAGGGTGAATGAGGATCCTACCAAACCATTTCAATACAACCAAAAGAATATGGATTTATAACTATGGAGGGTTTTTATTAGATGAACAAAATTGTGTTGATGATTTAAAGAAACCACTATAACTGAAGAACTAAATCCAATTGATGCTGGGATAAACTCATATTTCAATACTGAGGAGTATCCATCACTCGAAACTCAATTGGGAGTAGAAAAAATATCACACCAAACACATCCCCAGTCTACTATAGGCCAAAGATATAATTAAACATAGAGTAATTAAGAATCAAGAAACCATTTAAAAAACAATAAACTGGCCCATTGAATCCATTTCTATAAACCAATTTGGGGTTTATGTTTCTATAAGGATGATTGGGTAATACACAAGATTCCACTCATGTCTATTTATCTTGAACCAAATTACACCATTTTCTCTCATCCTCAAATATTCTAAACACACAAATTATGACTTTTTCTACACTTTGAAGTTGTACTTTATTAAATATTTGAAATTTTCTTGAATTTATTTTGTGATCCATCATAATAAGATTCATCAGTATTCACTCAATTGAATCCTTCCACACCTCCTTCTTGATATGTAGAGATGATCTGAGGAAAGATATGTTCAAAAATTGACACTAATGATGATCAAAATAATGGAAGAAAATGTTTAAGTGACTTTAAATATGTTTCCCCTCTCCCAGAAGATATTATTTAGATCTTGGATTTTATTAGTGGTGACTATAATTTTTTAAAAATTTTTAATTCTAATATCATTTTTGTTCAATTTTATGTTGTACTATTCTTGTCTTCCCCATTTTATTTAGGTTTCTCAATTTATTTGATGTATTTGAGAACACCCAACTCTGTGATCGTGGTTATATAACCCCCTATCAGTGATTTGAGTAGAATTGTAGGGGTACACTGGAATTTATATTTTTAAATTTCTCACTATGTTTCTCTGATTCTAGTGTGATAGTGGAGATGGTGTGTAGAGGGGGGATCAAAACATTATATTCAATTAAAACTGATACACTCCTATACATGTTCTAGTTATATGTATTCTATTATTCAGATCACACTTCATATTAGTGGATTTGTGTTTTTTTAAGGATGAATGGAATCTGATTTATACTAGGCGTGTGAGTAAGGGAAGTCACTCAGTTTATGTGTACTCATTCCCATTCACAAATGAGAACAAATGTTATCATTGGTCTAATTGAGAATTCTTGAGGACAATAACAGTCAAATGTAAAATATAAATAGTGGTGGGTATAGGGAAAAATGATATTGAGCCTTTTTATTGAGCTAGAATATTTATAAAAAATTTGAATGTAGATCTAACCCACTTGAATTTGCCATAGGACTACCATCATTTCTCACTAACTTGTTTTGTGCTACTTTCATTTCATTTCCAATTAATAAACCAAAAACCCAAACATATTATCCTATATTAATTGTTTCAATATATATATATATATATAATTATAATTGTTAGAGAGTGAAGCTCCTAGGATCGACTACATGAGGAAAGACCCTAGTCATCCTCTAGGCCACATTACATGTTTTAAAAATTCTATTTACTAATGGCCCTGAAATAGGATCATCATTAGACTTATGGGCTAATTTTAGAAAAAAAATCACTTTAGTATGATTTTTTTAATACTCAAAAAATAAATATCCTATAATAAATATATTATAATTTCTCATAATATTATTTCTCGTTATATAAATCATCCTTTTGGTTTTACAATTAATAATTATAGTTTTATAAAACCATTTTTAATCATTTTTTGTTCTTACAATGATTGATTTTTTCACAATTAATGATGATTACACTACAATAGAATCATCATTATGTAATATAGATTCATTCATATATAGAACGTAGAATAACTCTTCCATACATAAAATTGTGGATATGTATATAAATTTATACTAAAAAACAAATAATGACTTTTATAGTATAGTAGAATGATTTTTATGGTGAACAAAAGATGATTCTTATATATATATATATTAGATTTTTCATTAGATGATTCTTACATAAGACATTTTTATACTTAGAGGATTATTAAACAAGTAATGTTTACAATAAGATGATTCTAACAAAAAAACATGAAATAATGGTTATGTAGATTTATTACTACACACATTCCTGTCTATGGAGAATGATTCTTACCAAAAATTATGTATACACAACAGAAAAAATGATGTGTATGCATATTTCAATAATTTTTTTATAAAGATCAAAATATTCTATGTTTTGATCATACTTTTATTTATTGAATTACTTCTTGTTTATATTAATTGATATAGATGATTGAACTATTTTTTTTATTTTTTTAAATAATTACTAAAATCATATGAAAACTAAATTGGATTTTTTTTCAAGATTAAATGAAGATAAAGTTGAAAATTTTTGATATATATATCTGTATATTTTGATGTTTATTTTATTTATTCCAATGTAAGTCCAGGTATTATGAATATTAATTTGTTATACATGTGTGTTAAATGTATACTACATGTAAAAAACTATCTAGAAAATTAATAATAATAAAATAGAATTAGTTTATTTAATTCACTCTCATCCTTGTTGCATCAAAAGAACAAGAAATGAAATACCTATATTTTTTAGTTGTAGTACATGAATGAACTCTTTATACAGATTTAAAAAACTACATATCCACGTAACAAATATTGGGGAAATTTCAAATTGTATTGTGCAATCTTGTTTTGAGATCATTACATTAATACTCTTAGTTGAAGCTCATCATTCTCAACCTTTTTTGTTAGAGTGATCCTTATTTCCTTGACATTTAGAGATTCACTATTTCAACAATTATATATAGTAAATAATTATGTTTAACATTTCATTGAACATAATTTTTGTTTTATGATTTTTACCCATTATAAGGACCTTAGTGACTTGTTTAAATAACTACTTATAAAATTTACATATACAATTATGTCTTGATTGTAATTTTATAATATTTAACTACATCTAAAAAATACTTTTTTTAGTTTTACTTTTTGAATAATTTCAAAGTAATCTATTAGAATTAAAGGATTCAAAATAAATAATAAAATATGTTAAAGGTTATTTAATCCATGGAATATAACATGTTAGAGAAAAAGATTCTCAGTTAAAAATTAATATAGATTATTATTTTTTGGGTTGAAAAATCTATGGAAAAAACATAGATTGTATGTGAAATTTTTGAGTTAATATGTATGTGTCTTGGAGTTTGAAGAAACAATAGTGGGTCACTTTATCTAAAATTAGAGAATATTAAATTTCTAAGGGAACTATTTTTCTCAATCCTATTGGATTAAGAAAAATTTAACTGACATTAAAGTTTACTTTGTAAAGTTAGCAGTTTTTTATGATAAGTCATCAGTAATTACAACCACTAAGAATCCTTTACCAAATTATCAGACTAATAAATTGTGGTTATATATTATATTATTAGAGACCAAGTTTATAACAATAAAATATATTTATAACATAATAAAACTAATGATAAACCAGCTGATATATTTGCTGAACCTTTATATTCAAATAATCAAGAGAGAATCAAATATAAACATGGAATTTTAGAAGTTTAAAATAAATTTAAATATTATTTTTAAAATCTATTGTGAATAAAAAATTATCTTTCAAGGATAAAATCATTACACCTTTAAAATATCACATCATGTTTTCTTTATTAGTTTTGGATTCAACATTAGAATGATATGTTGTTTTATTTTGTTAGAAATAATACTTAATCTGCATGAATTTTATAGTTTACTAACATTTAATTTAATCAATTTTGATTCATGGTTAGTGTGTGTGAAAAATATATTAAATTTTTATGGATCACTAGAATGTTCTTTAATAGTTGGATATTTTTTTAATTATTTTGAATCTTATTTTATAATTCCTGGAATATATTACATTTTCTCATGGATCCTTAAGATTTTTAGATCATTTTCTAAATGAAAATTTCTCTATTCCATATGAGTATTTTTTTAATTCTACACACAAAATATTTACATTATATTCATATTTTTTTAAATATGAAACTTTTTAAAGAAGGAATAAAAAAATATTTTTATGGGGAGTTTCAATTATTTTTATTAATTATCACCTTATATTAAAATTATTTATTTAATTCACAGTTGCTTCGATGTTTAGAATACACAAATTAAGGGGGATATTTTATATTTAAATATGAAATTATTTGAAATATGCTTCTAAATGTTTTTATATTTTTATTAAAATATGTTCTATAAATAATTCAATTATATTAATATTATATATATTAAAAGGATTTATATTTTTTGTTCTATTAAAATTATGTTTATTAAAAATTATTTCCAAAACCTGGAAGGTATTTTTTTATGTAAGGGGATATGTTTTATTTTAAAGTGGATATTTTTTTATTGTTGAAATTTTTTATACTTCCAAAAAGGGAGATATTTTTTGAAATTATATATCTTTTTTAATTTTAAAAATGGGGGATGGTGTTAAATGAATCCTTTCCACTTCACTAAATTATGGTTTTTATAATTACAAATATATATTATATTTATTTCTATTTTTTTATTTTAAAAATTACTTTTTTATTTCATCTAAAACTAAGGATTAATTTTTTTAAAACTACAAAACTTGTAGAAGAAAATATCATTATTGATATTTCTTGTTGAACTGTTATTCACTGTCGTTGTGTGTGGTATTAACTAATTTAAGATAAAATATAATTTATTATGGGTTATATTATAACTCATACAATGAATATCCTATGATTTAATGATTATAATTTCTCACAGAATTTTTTAATGATTGATTAACTCATCATCATGGTTTTTGAGCTAATTTTTATAGTTTTATAAAACTATTACTTAGAATTTTTTATTATTAGAAAAATTAATATTTCATAAAGTAGTGATGTGTATTCTATAGAAGAATGATGGATATAAACAATAGAATACTGATAATATAGATCATAGAATAATTCTTTTGGATATATAATGATGGTTATATAGCATACAATGTTGGTTACCTGGCATAAAATGATGGTTATGAATTATAAATTGATTCATACAAAACATAAATGAATATTACATTATAATAGAGTGATATTTATGTGTAACACTTGATGATTTTCACAAAGTTAATATTTTTATTTAAATTAAGGTTATGTAACTCATTTTTATGTTTAGATTATTATTACACATATCATGTTTACACATATATGATGATTACACAAAAAATTAAACTGATGGATTTATATAATGATACTAACACACATTCATGATTGTAAAGAAATATAATTTTAAAATCACGTATATATAGAAGTAAAAAATGATGCATATTCATATTTTAATAGATTATTTTTATAAAGATCAAAATATTCTCTATTCTACTTATATTTCTGTATTTTTATTTATTGTATTGTTATATTAAATGATATAATTAATTAATTATTTATTAATTATTTCTTTATTTTAATTATCATGAAAAACATGAATGCAATGTTTAGATTCAATCATGTACCTCTTATTTTTTGAAAACTAGAAATGCGATGGCTATATTTTTGTGTTGTTTTGTTAGAGGAAATATTTTTAAAGAGTTTGATAGATCTAGTTCTTTATAATGGATGTTAATGATATTTTGAAACTCTAATGTGTTACTTTATTTTGAGATCATCCCTTAAACACTCTCAATTGGACCTCATCATTTTGAACCTTTTATACTGGAGTGATCCTTGTTACCTAGACATTGATATTTTTTTTCAACAAGTTTTTTGTGGTTCTTAATTTTATATATTTTTTAGCACTATATTTTTGGTTTATATTTTTTCATTTAAAATTAGGACCTTAGTTTCCCGATTATACTTCCCCTTATAAAAGTTATGTCTTGGGTTGTGCCTCTAAGTTGAAGAAGGTAGTTTCTTGGTTGTGACTTTGTTTGGAAAATGGAATGGGGTTTGGTTTTTACTTGGCATAGACAAAGAAAAGGTTGGTTCTTCAACCACTTGAAAATGAATGTTCTGGGTTGTGAATATAGGTGAGAAAATTTCATATTATAGGTCCCTTCCTCCATGGATTAAAAAGGAATTTGTAAAAGTTGTTGACTCCTTTCAAATGCCTTATAATGTATTTACTCGCTAACAAACTATCATGTTGATATTGTGAAGGGTAAACATAGTATCACTTTGATCTTTACAAATATAAAAATACTTATCTTTATATTTTATTTTCCATTAATAATTATATAAAAATTTATAAATATGTCAATCCACCCTCTCTTGACCATTATTCCATCTTAACTTTTGGATCAAACACATTTTTCTTAAAAATTGTAGAGTATGTTTTAAAATTCAGGGAATATAATGCTAAAACAATTTATGACACTAGTATTTTTCATTATTTTTTCATGACTAATATTTTGTATATATTTGGAATCCAAGGAATAATAATTAGATTCAATTTAACTCTCTCTTTCTATATGAGCATGGGATGATTGATGCGGAACTATATAGTGCACCAAAAAAATCTCAACACATAATCATTCATACACCAATGGATATGATGTAGTGTCATATAGTGAGATAAAAGGAATTATATAAAATAATTTAAATACAAATAGTAATTATTGGAGCCAATAGTTGGAAGAGATATTTTAGGAATACATAAATTCATATTGAACTCCAATTGGAATGATCCTTTATTAGTTTATCTATGGAGAATTATTTCATTTACCTATGGAACAAGAACACAGAGACTATTGGTAATTAAATGAGATTAATTTGGATTTTGGAAAATATATAAATGAATGGAGACATTGGATTTAAATGTTTGAGTAAATAAGAATAGAATCATTTGAAATTTCAAAATTTACAAGGAGATACTAGCAGTGTGACGTGAAAATTTTATTCAAAAAATCACCTTACATCTCAATTAAAAGGTTTGGATTTAGAACTCAAGAATAAAATTAATGTTTAGTAAAATTCATTCTACATGGGAAGGATTTTTTACTATAACTGATGTATATATATTTTCACTTTTGAGGATTATAAAATAAATACATAAAAACCTTGAACTATTAATATGCACCATATAAAGAAGTATACAAAAAATCAATAATAAGAACTGATGGAGTAAATCACACTCCTATAACCCTTCAACCAATCAAGAAACAAGGTTTACCCTTAATTAACCTTATTTACGATTGTCCTTCTTTTAAATAAACTATAATAATATTTTTTTAGAATACACTGATGAAATTTCATCATTTATGTGTGGGCGATGGTAATGCTTTTTAGTATTTAATAATTTGATAATTTTTTATTTTTCTTTCTTTCTTTTATGTTTTTTGTTTCTTTTAGGTGTTTTTAAACCTATTGATATCAAATTAAACACCTTTATAAGTTTTGAACCGAAAATAATTATTATTAAATGATTTACCTCTATGAAAATCAACTTATATTAATGCTGAAATGAAAATATTTTGAAATTAAAATGTTCATAAATTCATTAAAATACCTGTGATTTGTTAATCTCATTCCATGAAATATAATCCCATTTTTCAAATCACTTATATGTGATGATTTTAACTATTTTTGAAATATTCTTTACAATCCCCTCATTTATTCATAGAACCACACCATGATTGATCAAACAAAATTTACTATGAATTCTAGTCAAAACCTTTAATCATTATAGAATTTATGTTGAAAGTGATTGCGGAATTATTTTGGTTAAAAATTCCTTTTTTCATAATTAAATCTTTCTCCCTACCCTATACATCTTTCCATTTTAATACCCTATTATCCAATAATTAACATGTTAGGTCACCACATTACATTCCTTAATATCACCTCACCTACTCTATATGAAACATAATAAAATTAGTAAAACAAAGGTGCAGATGAGAGAGTTGTTTTATAAATGATACATCAACTAATGCTATATTGGAAAGTGATCATTTTTCTATGAAATTATTTTATAGTGACCCATACTTTTCATAAATAAATATTAAATCATCTTAGAGGAATATTAAATATATTTAACGGTAATACATTCATGAGGACCATTGTGTTTTAGTGTATTTGTAAACATGGATACATATACAACTAGTACATAAAACTTTTACATCATTTCTCATTTAGTTCATAAAAAATTTCACCCTCCTTAGACATAACATACTTAAAATCATTCACTATAACCTTGGGAAGGGAAAGATAATAATGTGTGAACTTATAGGCTTGGTAAGGGTAAAAATAATTGATATCAATAAATGATCATAAGTGAGTATAAGATAAGAATAATGGAATGAGAACATGAGTTAAATATAAGAAAATAACACCCAAAAATTTGTATATCATAATCATGAAATGTGGAATAAATTTTTTTTAATTGAAAAAACATAATACAAAAGAGTGTGAATAATAAATAGTGAATCATAGGTAATAGAAAAATATCATAAGATTAATACATAAGTTTTTGGAAAGCACATAAGCCTAGAAAATAATTTCCTTATTCTATGATCAATGAATAGACTATTATAGTGCATTCGGTTCACTCACTATTCCAACATTTCATTATTCATGGTGCACTCTAAAGAATATCTTATTGGATAATTTCCCATATGGAAATGGGTTAAATCCCCATTAAAATCCTTATTATCACATGAGATATCCTTAACCTATAAATTATCTGGATATAACAAACCCACCCAACCTTGGTTTATAACATAACCACCAATCCACAATTTATAAAGGAACAAAAAATTGTAATGAAAACTATAAATATGTATTCCACAAGGTCATAAAACATTCATCATATCATCATGTCATAACCCATGGAAAGTAAAATATGTTTCAAAACAAATTCAAAATTATAACCATAAACTATACATAGAATGAATAATCATGATAAAATAGAATAATATCAATATTAATTCATAAGAAATATCAAATTATGTTGTTATAGATGCAAATGACTTTAAAATATCACTAAAATATTTCTATAAGAAAATAACAATTTCATTTTGAAATCACTTAATTAAAATATCAAAACATCCAAAATATTAAGGAAACCATTTTTATTTAATATAACCAGGGAATATTATAAATTAATCTTCAAATAAAAAATTATTCATTTTTATGGGGAAAGATGTACATGCATTGTACAAGAAAATAAATATTCCTTTCAAATTTTCAATAAAACGTCAAAAAGTAACAAATTTGGAAAATGATAGGAAAATTTCATTTTAAATATTGGTCAAGAAAGTAAATTATAGTAAAAAATGATTTTAAATAATATTTTTATATTAGTATATAATTTATTTAAAACATTTTAAACAAAATATATACATGTAAGAAAAGATTCCTGAATGAAGAGAGTAATGAAGTTGTTTTTCGTTAAAAATATCCTTTAATAATTTTGAGTACTTAAGGAGAGTAAAATGAAAGGAAAACAAGTAATATCGGTAATAAAAATAGTATAATAAAATAAATAATAAATGTGAGATATATATCATATAATTTTTCATCAATAATTTATCAATAAACAATTATAGTAAAATGATATTGACAAATAAAACCCTTACCACAAGTTTATACTTCTTCATAAGAAATATAATTTCCTTTTTTATAAATTTAAAATTATAATAATTATATGAAATAACCATAATAAAACCTATATTAACATAAATGATTTAATTATAACATCTTATTTCCAATTTGATTATAATATTTATTGTAATCATTATTCTTAGTGTTAGTTGCTTCATTTTTCATCTATGTTTTGGTTTGGGAATTATGGTCCATGTTTTTTTGTCACTATAAAATCATATCAATAATATTAATAATTATAAAAATATACTATATATTAATTATATACAAATTTATTACCATTCATATAAAGTTATGATGAAAAATTAATTACATCACTACATGGATATGGTAGTATGTACGTACCCAAGAGTGACATTTCCATTTTTTGATGGATGGAATGAAAAAACAGTAAATATTAATTCAAATTTAATTATTAATTGTTATGAGATAAATATAATATATAAAAAATACATTTTTTAGATGAAAATCATGATTTATGGTGGTGTAAAAATATTTGTATCGGTATGTGGAGTCAGTAGACCATTAGTACATACAAGCGATAACTTCATCTCGCATTGGAGTGAGAAAAGGTGGTAAATGGTTGTTAAATATTAAAAATAAAATATTATATATTGACTATAATATATTTTTAATTTTTTATTGATACTACATGATTATATGAGATATAATAACAAATAAAATTGAAATATATTAGTTAAGATCTATACCTCTTCTTTAAGAGAGGTCCTTTGGCTTACTCTTTAATCCTTGAAGGATTGGTCTTGTGAGATGAATATAATCTCTAGGATGAATGTAAAAATTATAGTAAATTTTTATAGGGTATTTTTATATATTTATGTCTCAAATGGTGTGAATAATAGAGGAAAATAGGATATCATTTATATGTGAGGGGATGAACACCCATCAAATTTCATAAAATATTTAAATGATTTAAGGTTAATTTTATGTGTGGTGGATAAAGTTGACCATTTATTATAATTAAGGATGATATAAGTTTTAAATATATTCAATCGATAAGAAATTATGATCATTTAAAATATGGAATACATTTTACAAGATAGAATTTTTATAATTGGCATATATTCATTTTAATTAAATGTGAAAACCAAAATGAAATTAGATTTCGAAAATGAATTGTTAAAAAAAATTACATCAATTCATTCAATTTTAAAAATAATAAAATGAATATAAAAATATAATATTTAATATATAATTAATATTAAATTAAAACCATTAATAAATTCTATATTAAATTAATATCTTTATAAAAAACAAATTGTGCGCATAAAATCCGTTTTTTGAAAAAATGTCTTTTTAAGCCTAAAAATTAATTTATATCGAAATAAATTATAATTATGATTTATATTTAATTACCAAGATTATATGTTATTTATGGATATATAGTATAATTTAATATGAAATTTAAAAAAAATAATGTGGAATTTAATTGAGAATAAAAGATAATTTTTATCAAAAATTGATGCTTTCACTATTCATTGAAAAATAAATCTTTTTAGAAAAACCCGAAAATACAACCAAAGATAAAATTAAAATGATTTTTTAAAAAATGATTTTAATTTTATAAAATAATTTTTGTAAATATGGTTTAATTTAATTATGAAGTTCACATTTAAAATGTTATAAAAATCATTTTAAGAAAATATTTTAATGAAGTGTGAAATGACATAACATAAAATTGAGTACATATTTATCATGAACTAATCAAAAAATATTCATTATTTAAAAGAATGTACATATTTTTCAAAAAACAATATTTCTATTTATATGTATGAATTTAATGTCCAAGATATAATGGTTTATTTTACCATGGTTCTTATAAACATGGGGTTGTGTTTAAGGTAATATATTGAATACTTAAAGAATATCTCAAAAAAAATTCATATAAAATACTAGGGTCTAATATGCTACCCAAATTAAAATTAATTTCACCCTATAAATTGTATTACTCACATGAAACGAAATGGGGATATCTATCCTTCCTTACATCCTTGGGATTTCATATAGCTTCCTCAAATTTCTAATTCCTTCAAATAACATTAAACAAGTGAGTAGTATTATTCTGTATAAATTTAAATTTATAATACAATATTTTTAAATTTTATTCTTTATAATAATGATCATACTCGGGTAGTATGACCTATTAGTTCAGTACATTTTTAGGATTGGGTATGTATATCCATAGAAGAGATATATGGATCACATCATGAACCTAAGAAAGGTTTAGTGGGAGTTTGAATAGATAAGCTAAAATCCGTACTCGATTAATAATTACAAAAGGATGAATATAAATAGAGATCATATTTCCCTTATTTATTTGTCTCATAACATTTTTCATTAATAAATTCATAAAAAAACCTTCTCAAAAACTATGAATGTAAGAACCCGGATCTTCATTTCTGGTATGGATCTTTATATTAGGTTATTTTTTAGGAAAAATGAATAAATGGGAAATTTTCTAAGTACACGCTTTGTACTACTGAGTATATGTCGTGTACCCAGTAGTCATGTGTAGCCATGTAGAGGTCATGTAACAGCCAAGTACATGGACTTGTTGGTGACCTAGTAGACCACGTAAAGTGAGGGCCGGTTGAGGCAAGTACACTGCGCTTACATTAAATGAACAGGTCATGTACTTTTTTTCATTTGATAAATCAGTACGAGGTCGTGTCTCCTTTCCAGAATACAGTTCTTCTATGCATGTTTCGTATAGGAGAGTGACGAATGACTGAAGAACTTTGAGCACCTCCCATTCCTCCATCCAATCTCTGATTAAGACGTCTCCAGTTGCATTGGATTCCCACCGGTGAGTTCTATCTTTCCCTAGGGACCCTCTTCATGATTTATTCTTTCTCATGAGTTATTGAGGGTTGATTGGTTTTACCCTTTTTGTAGATCTGCATTGTTCTAGGCCGATTCAAGTGCCAATGTTCAAGGATGTTCATCGTACAACATCATGGTATGTGGTTTTGGCCTTTCTTGGATTATATTTGGATTATATATGCTTAATGTGATGAATACCCATGTTTATGGTAATGTGTGTTTTAGTATTTAACCCTATTTAAAAAAAATTAGATTGTGATGTGTCTTGGTTCGTGAACAAGTAAATTATATGGATTGAGTTTTTTTTATTGAAAATGAATTTAAAAGGGGTTGTTTTTTCTTTTCTAATTAAATGGGATGGTGGGGGTTGGTTTTAAAGTAAAGTGGTGGTTTTAAATTTTTTTGGGTATTAATTGGTTTCTATTGGATTCTTGGTCTCTTTGTGTGATTTGTAATGTGATTTCAAATTTGTTTTGAAGTTAGGAACCATTTGGTCACATATAAAAGGGGATTTTTTTTAATGATATGGTCACTGCTTGTCATCTTTAAATGTGTTTTATGTTCTCATCATAGATTTTTTTAAATGAAATTTGGTGAAATGGGTAAGGGCCCCTTTGGTGTTATGAATATTAATGTGGTTCTTGTTCCCATTTTGGAGAATGTTTTTGGAATGTTTTTAGAAAATAGTTTTGCATGTGTAAGGATATAGTTGGGTTTAGAGATATACATGTTTTGAAAGAAATGATCTTAGTTTTTAAATAAAGTGATATCCTGGTTGGAAATTCAAAGTATTTTATGAATTGATTTGAATGATTTTGTGAAATGACAACCTGGTTGGAAAATTTCATGTTTTTGAAGAAATATTTGAATTCCTGGAGTGATGTAATAGCCTAATTGGAACCTTAAACTTTGTGTGATATATATATGTATCTAGTGGGAACCCCTATCTAGGATTTCTGTTTATGGGTTATCCTATAATGGGTGTATTATTTTGGGGTAGGCAAGTGTGGTGATAGTAGGTAAGGTGAGTCAGGCATGCATGGGCCTCATAATTACAGAGTTATACTACCACTATGAGTTCTTGGGAGTTTTTTAGATAATAAAGTGATAGTTTCTTTCTATACCCTCTTAGACGGGTTGGTAAACTCTGAGAGTTGTAGATAGGCTAATAGGGTTGTTCCACTAGTGAGGCCTGGTTAGGGCAGCCAATTGGTTATTGACATAGGGGCTTCACCATAATATGGTAGGTGGTTCTGAACCGAGCGCATCTAGGGGTTGTCTAGGGATGTTTAGGATTACCCATGGTTACTTTATATATATATCTTCTTATTTACTTTCCATTATTTTTAGTTTTCATATTACACTGTTTCCTTATTTATTTATTTATTTGTTTGTTTGTATGTTTTCAGTACAACTAGGTATCATTGTAATTAGGTATTTGGTTTGGTTTTTGGTATCAAAAGGATTATATGGTTTGAAAATTAAATTAGGTGTGTATTGGTTTTAATTTTTGAAAAGTATGTTTTCTATGTAAAAAGTGGAAAACCTATTTTTATATATCTGTATTTTCAAACTACTATTAACTGTTGGTTTTAGTAAAGGAGACACATGGATTCTTTGGTGATTTCCTATTGAAAATTTTGGTTCCCACCCCTACTTTATCTTTGTAGTTACAGGTTCTGTTTTTCATAGGCTCTCCTAATCTAGATGCTCGTTGTTGGAGGATAATAGGTTATGTGGTAGGAGGTGGCCAAGTGGTCACATGGAGATTGTGGTAGCGTATTCCAGTTCTAGTTTTTATTCTCATTCTAGTTTTTAGTTTTAGTCTACATTGTTTTATTATGAAAAGAAATTTCTTTATTTATTTATTTTAGATTTAGTCGTGGGTTGTATTTTTTTGTCCAGTTTTATTTTGTTGATGAAGGTTATTTATTTTAGGCTTAAATCATTCCTACTTGTATGTTTTTATGCCAGAAACTAGTTTCCATCCCATGGGGATCAATAATTCCCTTCAAGCCATGTTTCAGACCATCTTGGGTAGCTGGTTCAGGGTTGACCTAGGTTAGATTGTTACATCTATTATCTATTTTTCCATATTTATTTGGATGTATTTTGGGATTCCTAAGGATGGAGATCATTTTTATGAAAAAATGACATATTGTTTAGGGATTTATGTTTATTTCAATTAATGTAGTTCATGTATAAATGTGTTAATGGATTTTTAGGGTTCTATCCATGTTCAGAGAACCATCGTAGGGGTTTAGTTTTTTGTGTAGAACTTGGAATTTCCATTGTATTGGGGAGAAATACATACTATTTAATGATTGCACATTATGAAAGTTTTACACATCGTGTAATGTATTCATTCTAAGCACTGATCACCAGGAGTATTTCATGAAATGATCCATGGATTGAAGGGTTCATACATCATGAAAATTTATATTTCGAGTAATGGTAAAATTGGTATTTCTAACCCTAAGATAAATGTTTTTTAGTGTTATTTGGTTTCATGAATTAAACGACATGAAAATGGGTTACACATCATGTAATTAAAATGATTTTTGTTTTTAGGGTTCTATATTACTGATTTTTTATTCTTTCGTCCATAATACTTTTCTCTCTCAACCTACGATGTCTACCATGTAATTTTGGGGACCTCTGCCAATTCTATATCACTTTTTTCAGGGATTTATCATCATGTTTTTGTGCTTCATCTCTACAGGTGTGTAATCCATATTCTTCTTCACAATTTTTTATTGTAGTGGCATCATTTTTTTATTGGATCTACTAATATATGATGAAACATTTCTTGATCCTTTCTAGATCTATTTTTTGATCATCCTCCACAGGCTGACTATTGTGTTGGTTGTGGTGTGGAGTGTGAATTTATTTAAGGAATATTTTGATATATCCTCTCTAAAAACCATTTTTATTGTTGAGTTCATTATTAGATGTGATTATTGATTCTAGGGACACTATCATTGTCTTTTCATTCTCTTTATGGAATATAAAATCCTAGTTCGAGGGAGGACATTCCATCTATAGCTTATATTGGATAAACTATAATTCTATATTTTTTGAATTTTTTTTATAAATTAAATAGAATGTTTGACTAATTGATTTGTGTTTATTGAAATGGGTTTTTTGAGAAATTATGGGTTTCCCCTTATTTTGGTAAAATAAAATGTATTTTTTAAGCATTGTTAAATGGATTTAAGAAAATTTTTCAAGTCATGGTTTTAATTAAATAGTTTTGAAAATAGATAACATGGGATACCTTGGGTAATTTGTGGGAATGTGTAGTAATAGGCCTCAAACATTCATTATTGGGGCTCACACATGGGGTGCTCCACTAATCCCTAGGTCAATTTTTCAGGTACATGATAGAACTACTAGAGGGTTCACCTTTTGGGGTGTTTTTCTACTCTCTAGATACAGTTCATATATCTAGTGTCTTTATGCACATGATTTTTTTGTTTAGGTATGAATTTCCTAGTTATCTTGGCATGTAGTGATCCTTTCCATGATGTTATGTGTGCTTTGGATATTTTGTCTTATACTGTTTTATCTTGTAATGCCTTGGTTTTGATATGATATTTGACACATGGTTTCACTTGATTTGATTTATTTGATGTAAACAAAATGATTTAGAACTATTTCACATGACCTATTAGGGAAAAGTGGAATGATGTAAAACTAAATGTTTTTCAATTATTTTAATATTAAAAATGTCAACTATTTATCATAAATTGTTTTCCTTAATGTTGACCATGTTCAGATTTTTGTACATAGAATTTTTATAGAAATCCTTGGTGGGATCCAACTAAGAATTTTAGCTAACACCATGTCCACCCCTTTAGGGATTCATAGACCATTTTATGTATTTTTATATGAGTAATGTCAAGGAACCACAGTGAGATGGTGAGGGTTTTTTCACCGGAGTTGGGAAAGCTAGTGGTGAAATAGTGGGTTTTCTCCCACACTATCATATGCAGTAGTCGGTTTTATATTTTAGTTATTATTTTATGTTGGACTTTTACTTTGGGATTTTATTACTAATTTTGAATTGTATCAGTTCCTATGTTTTCTTTTTTATTATAAAATATATACTTGTTTTTTCTTTCACTGTGTCTTTCCATCACATGTGTGTACAAATATTTCATTTTTTGTATTTTAGGTTAGGAAAATCATTTTTTCTACAATTTTTTTATTCCCAAGGTTGAGTCATTATCTTTTGGGGATCCACAAAACCTTTTAGGTATATTGAAAATTTAGTTTGGATTCATTATAGTTTGGTATTAGAGGGGGTCCATCTTCAAGAGTCCTTATATTGGGATATTGGGTGGACTTGATATGGGATTATTAAGATTTAAAAGGTAGGTTCCAGTGAGTTCTCATCTAGATCATTTCATGATGATACCCAAGTTACCATCGGATGTTGGGATATCTATACTATTTTGAGTTCTTGATCTTAATCTTAGATTTACTTACAGTTTTTGGGTTGAAATGAGATTATTATTTTGTATGATTTTTTATTCAATTTCAGTGTGCAGTGATATTCCTCTAAGATATATTTCATGGATTCCTCAACAGGGTATGGTATATGATCCTCAATGTTATCTTCTAATAAATCATAATCTTATAGAGGCTATCATGTGGAATGTTTGTGATGTCGAAAAAAAATATTCCATAAGTCCAAAATGAAACCATTGAGGTATAACTAAGAGATTCAGTAGAAAGAGATTGATCATAAGAGTTGTTACATGATAAGTCAACATCATTTTTAAGTGTAATAATAATCCAAAAGAGGTGGAAGAATGTCTTGAAAATATCAATAGAATCTTTTAATTCCTAGATACATCTAATTGTATCAAGGTGAAGTATGTATCGTTCCATATTGAGGATCCAAAAAAGTGATGGGGGGATTCCATGGTATAGGTAGATAATTACAAGTTCTTGGATTGGAAGTTTTTCTTGACTCACTTCATCCATAAATTTTTCTTGATTCACTAATGATGGTGAAATATCTGGAGTTCCTCTCTTTGTAGTAGGGATAGAATTCAGTGTAATCATACACCTATCAAATTGTTGAGATAGTTTGTTTTTATATAGATGTAGTTAATAATGACCAGATGAAGGCTTAGAAGTACCTACATGGATTTTGACTAGATATCAAATCACAAGTATATTCACCGAGTCTTTCAACCTATACGGAGAAATTAGACAAGGTGATGATGGATGAGATGGATATGGTAGGAAAGGATGGTCATTATACCCTTTATCTTCCTCCCAATGAATGCTTTTGTGTCATGTAAGGGTGAAAGAGGAAGTGGAAATATCAACACATGAGTGGCGGAGGTGGTTCTAAACGAATGTCCTAATATTCACCTTTATTTATAGCTTATATTATGCCCCAAACTTTTTATTAGTGTGGTAAGGTCAGATACACTCAGAGTTCATGTCATTTACATGTAAATTTTTGTAACAATTGTGGATGTTATGGTCATCTGAATCAA
Source organism: Viscum album (assembly GCA_963277665.1). Lineage (NCBI taxonomy): Eukaryota > Viridiplantae > Streptophyta > Magnoliopsida > Santalales > Viscaceae > Viscum > Viscum album. The sequence goes on from OY728122.1 coordinate 1,190,003,034, forward strand.
TTTTTTTCAAGATATTTCTATGCCTCATTATGGTGAGGGATCATAAGATCCAAAGGCTACACTAGCATAGATAGATTCATTAAAGACTATAGGGATCCATCTACATGCCTCAGGGGTAGAGTGCCTTTACATAGTAGATGAGTTTTCATTGGAGGAAGATATCATCCAATGATAGTGATAGGCACTGTCTTTATTACATCTTCAGTATCAATTGCTTTATTGGATTCTTGTTCTTCCCACTTGTTTATATATAGTAATTTTTTAAATGATTAAAATTACACCAGATATCATGTAGTTTTTTATGGTTATAGAAACACCTTTGGGAAAAGGAAAAGTAGGGGTTTATGTTTCCTTCTTGTTAACTAATGATAAATAATGTATATTCGGTCTGATATTTTCTCATTCTTGATCTATATTTGTTTTTCATAATCATAGGATATATTGAAATGCTTATCATCTTCATGATATTGATTTTTATCATCGAGATACTATGTTTCTTGTAGATAATAGGAGATCACTAATGTTTTAGGGAGATTGGTATTTGTGGCCTGGTCATGTAGGACCTTCTTTATTAGTGATCTGGAGTTTGTTTCCTATTATAAAAGTTGATGTCATTAAAATTTGTTCTTTTGTTGACCTTCCCACTATTTTTCCAGTCTTTTATTGTAACGACCAAAACATTCATTAATTGAAATCCATATTGATCTAATTATATTTCCCATTATGTAAAATGTTTATATAAAATGTAAAATTCTTTGTTTTTATGTTTTCAAATTTTAAAATACTGTTAAGAATTGTAACCATTTCTTATATAGTTGTTGAACAGTGATCACATGATTTGTATAACTATAGGGCTTTAACAAATCCAATTTACTCAGAAAATGGAAGCGATGACCTCATCCAGTAGACGTGCCCCATACGAAGCCCATTTTTCATAGCTCAGAAAGGAGGGTGCATCTTTGGGCTTCTCTATTGACCAATCCCAAGCCGAGCTTGAATATTTTAAAGCTCGAGCGGGACTAACTACAAGAGAAGTGAAAGTTGATAGAGATTACCAGCCAAAAAATGTTTTCCGAGCCACCCCAAGAGTTTGTCACCATCACACACCTTAATCTTCGATCTTATGTGGGTGTTATAAGTGGTTATGTAACAATACCTTATCACTATGGTTATGTACATTATTTTTTTTATATAATAATTAATATACTTTCATTTTATTATTGTTACCTTGTAAACATTTTTTAAAGAAAAAATAGTTTTTTTTAGTTAATGTTCAACTAAGAAATCTATTTTGATGAATTAATGGATTTTTGAATTAAATAATATTTTAATAAAATATTATTATTATTATTATTAAATAAATTTTTATTAAATATAAATGATCATATAATTTTATGAATGCAATTGTAATTTTTATTATGGTTTGAAAGCAATTTTTGTCAAAACCCATGAATTTTTGATAAATGTCGGTTTTCATTTTAAAAGTGAACATTAACATATTTAGAAAATTATTTAGATAAAAATAATATTATTTCTGGAATCAGGATATCAAAATTATCCAATGGTGAATTTTTCATAATTTTCTGAGATAGTCAAATTTTTGGGTAAAAAATTAAATACCGTTTAAATATATAATGTGTTTTATAACATCATAATGACCCAATAGTGATGTAATAAAATAATATAAACTTTATTTTCGGCCAATATATGTTTTACCATTAAAATAATGTGATTTTGATTTAGTTTTATATATTTTACAAGGCTTTAGTAGACCCTTCAAGACTTATTAAACATTTTATCTTTTTAAACTGTTTTCCTTGGGAGTGTGACTCACCTCCACATAAGAAAACCCATTATTTTAAGAAGTTTGGAATTTGGACTTATAAAATATTTTTTTCCACTCACCTTTGAAAAAATCCATTGGAAAAACCATGGTCTGGTTTTTGATTTTGATTATTTTAATGTGAGGTTCCCCAAACAAAAATAATAAACAATTCTCTATCCTTTCCTATATAAACCCACCAAAGCTCCCACTTCCTACTCACTCAAATCCTTTTTAGTTCGTCAAACCTCTTCCCTATTCTCTCTAGAATCCTCCAAAGTTTCCCCAATCTCTCAATAAGCCTCTCTCAAGCCTTTGGAAGTACACTTCTGAGGAAGCGTTTTTCTTCCTTTCTCATTTTTGTCCAATTTTTTTAATGCCGTTAAACCCTTTAAATTTCAACTATAATTGTTGGGGTATGGTTTTTAACCTCACACATACTTCCCTCTTTATTTTTTAATTATGAGAGATATCTTTCTCTCTTAATAAATGCCTCCCATGTGCACCCGTTACTATGCTGAAATTCTGAAAGGAATTTATCTCTCCTCACTAACACTCAAGAAATTATTTTGTATCATGAATCTAAATTGCATTAAAATTGTTGGGAAATGTATCTATATCACCCTATTCTTGTCCATTTCATGTACATATGATGAGGCATCCCTTTATCTCTCATCTACCATTTTTATGAATTCTTACATCATGCCGTTACACTGCTAAAATTGTACCGATTTTCCAATCCAATGTCATTGTGTAGTGAATAACATGACAATTTCTCTATCAAGGGTACTAACCTTTATACAAATTTACATATTGATTATAATGTTTCAATAATGAGTTCCACATTCCTTTATCATGTAATAAATTATTATGTATTGTGAATCAATGTTATAATATCCATGTGGCTCACTTATGCATGAAATGAAATGTTTAAGAAGGGTGTGCCCTTATAGCGCTCCAATGCATTAGGAAAAGTATAGTATCATAATACATCATGTAAAATGGGTGTTTACTCATGCTAATTCTAGTTCAATGACGTTTTACTAGTGCTTTATGTGCAATTAGGGTTTATTCATGCTCCATGTCCAATGAGCCTTGGCTCATGATAATTCTATTATAAGTGTTGTTGCCACATTTCCATGTTATGATTATCATGATTTATCATGCCTTTATGTATATTCTTCTCTTGTGCTCTATTGATATGCCTATTGTCTAACATGTATTGTATTCCCCATGTTATTCTATGATTAATCCATTACTAGGATTTATTTCTCACCCTTTTTTTATGCATGTCCTCAGGTTATCCCATGCAATGCTTAGTACGAGGGAATGTAGTGGTCATGTAAAGGGAGTTTTCAATTAAGATGATGTTTTTCATGTTTTAAGTTGTTATGTAATGATCCTAATCCCCAAATACACTATACCTGTTGATATTCTATGTTGTATCAAATGAATTTTATTTAATAAATTATGTTTTATTGTGTAATAAAATATCAGGGTTGTCGTAGTTGGTATCAGAGGATAGGTTTAGTTATTTTTAGGATTAGGATTAGAAAACCCTAGTAAAGCCTTAGAGGCAAGAATATGTATAATAAAAACATCCCTAAGTTTTTCTGAGTATTGAGTAAGTGATTTATCAAGAAAACACATCCCTGTCTGGATACGAGCAGGTAGATGTAGCTCTGGCATAGATGTATCCTAGGGGTAAAACCTGAAAACATCGCTTTGAGCTAAACTCGAACGAGAAATAGTGCACAAAAATGGGGCTTGACGCACTCTTGGATATGATACTCCCAGAGGATATTCTTTGGTAAATTAACAAGCTTATTATGAACCATTATTAAGGGACTTAAAAAATTCCCTAAGAATATTTGTTAGAAGGTAGATCATGGATAACATAGACTGAAGCCAATAGATTCATATGTTAAGGAAATAAAAGTTATTTATATCAGTTTTTTCCTTGTATTACCCTTTATGTGTTACCCCTAACTTTCCTTTTACCCCATCCAATTTCCGGTAATAGTAGGACTCGAGCTAACAACTAGTGTGAAGATCAATGTGATGACTATACTAATGAGATTCCCAATACAATGGGAGGAGGAATTCTGAACTTTGTCAAGATTTTCTCTCAACTAACTCAAGATTTTAATTGAAACATATGTCAATAAAAATGTTCACCCCTCCCAAGAAAGAAAAAGTTTCTATAGAGAGCTTCATGAGACAAATGCCTCATACTTTTAATGGATCATCTAATCCCTAAATTGCTGAACAATAGATCAACTCCATTGAAAAGATCTTCTCAATCCTTTAATATTTTGAAGAAGAGATGGTTCTCTAGGATGCTTATCATATGGAGGGTGAAGCTGGTCAATGGTGGATGTTGATCACAAATATGAAGTCTGAGGAGGAAATTGAGGGGTTGGAATGGAAGGATTTCAGAAAGATGTTTTTCGATAAATATTTTCCACGCACCATCCGCCTTAAGAAGGAAAGGGAATTACTTACACACAAGAAAAAAGAAGATGAATCTGTCAGAGTGTATGAGAAAAACATCACAAGGCTTGCACGATACACCTCTGGCTTTGTCGTTACCCCCAAATGCAAGGTTAGCCGCTTCTTTGGTGGTCTGAATCCTAGCCTTCAGAAAGCGACGGTGATCCGTGACTTCGACAGCTATGAGGAAATTGTCTGATATGCCCTCAAGGTCAAAATGGAGATCGGGGAATCTTATGTGTATCATGGGGATAAGAAGTATAAGGTGGAAATCAATGTTGGTGGTCTAATGGATAAATCCAATGGTGCTAAGAAGATCCAGCACCCCACATTCCAAAGGTTCGGAGAGAAGCACCCTAGAAATTGACTAAAGGGGATGAGGAAATGCTTTAGGTGTGGAAGAAAAGGGAACCTGGCTATTAATTGGAAGAAAGAAATACCCGAGGCTGCAATAGAGGAGAGGAATGATCCGTTCAAACCACATCGTGTGGATCATTGCTACAACTAAAATGAATAAGGGCACCATGTAAATTTGTGGCCTAAGTAAAGAGTTTTCGGAGGAAACCAACAACCTCAAAGGAAAGAAGGGTGAACTTTTTCCATCACGAATGCCGAAGTGAACCCCAAAAATGAAGTGGTGATGGGTATGCTAGTTATTCATTCAAGAATAGAAAACATACTTTTTCATTAAGGTTCTACACATTCTTTTTTATCTCAAAAGATTAGTAGTACAATCCCAGTACCACCACAAATTATGGAAGTGAAGATGTCGGTGAGTTAGGAAAATGGGGAAATCATTGCATCCCATGAATATATATCCTCCCCTATAATAATATGTGGAAAAAAATTCTAGTAGAACCTCATAAAACTCCCTCTGGTGGAATTTTATGTGATTCTTGGCATGGATTGTCTTTCCATATATAGATCCAACATAAATTGTCAAGAGAGGGTAATCACTCTCCATGTGGATAATCGCCCCCGATTCTATACAAGTGTAAGTAGTAAGATGAGTCTTCTATAGATCCATCATCTCATGCATGTATATTACTACCCTATGATCATGCGTATCTAGATCAGATGATTGAGTCCAAGGAAGAAACTATCCTTGAAGACATGCCTTTTGCGATGAAATTCACTAAAGTGTTTTCAGAGGAATTTCCTTGTCTTCCTCCTAGAAGAGATGTTGAATTATCAATTGATCTTATACCTGGGGAATTTCCAATATCCAAGACTCCATATAGAATGGATATTTTGGAGCTTTAGGAGATTAAGAGACAACTATAGGAGAATCTGGATAAAGGTTTTATACGCCGAAGTGTTTCACTATGAGGTGCACCTGTCCTCTTCATCATGAAGAAGGATGGGTTAATGAGCCTTTGCATCGATTATCGTGGGCTCAAAAAAATCACGATAAATAACAAGTATCATCTCCCATGAATTGATGACTTGTTTGATCTACTTCATGGAACACAATACTTCTCCATGGTGGATTTGTGGTTGGGATATTATCAGGTAAGGATGAAGAAGGAAGATATCCCCATGACTATATTTCGTACAAGATACGGGAACTATGAAATCATTGTAATTCCTCTCAGACTCACTAATGCTCCAGAAATCTTCATCGACATGATGAATAGTGTCTTTAGATATTACCTCAACAAATTTTTGGTAGTCTTTATAGATGATATTATAATATACTCCAAAACCAAGGAGGATCATGAGGAGCATTTAAGAACTATACTAGAGACCTTGCGGAAGGATATGATCTATGAAAAGTACTGCAAGTGTGAGTTATTGTTGAAGGAGGTCTCATTCTTGGGACATATCATCAAAAGCAATGTGATATCTATGGATCCATCCAAAAAATATTCTATTGAGGGATGACTGAGGCCATCATCAGTAAAAAATATCTATAGCTTCTTGGGGTTAGATGGATAATATCGAATATTTGTGAGAACTTTCTCAAAATTGTCCAACCCTCATACCAGGCTAACTCAGATGGGAGTAAAGTTTTCTTAGAGTGATGAATGCAAAGAAATCTTTAAGGAGTTGAAAAGGAGGCTTATCACTGCACCCGTGCTCACTTTACCCACAAGTGGAGAACTTTTTGTGGTATTCAGTGATGCTTCGGAGAAGGGCATGGGATGTGTGTTGATGTAAAATGACAAATTCATTACCTATGCTTCAAGGAAATTGAATTTTCATGAACAGAACTATCCAAGACATGAACTCAATTTGGCTACAATGATCTTCACTTTGAAAATTTGGCGTCATTATCTCTTTGGGGAGAAGTGTGAAATATATACGAACCACAAAAGTCTCAAGTATATATTCACACAGATAGAGTTGAACATTTGCCAATGAAGATGGTTAGAGCTGATCAATGACTATGACTGCTCAATCCATTACCACCCAGGGAAAGTGAACAAGGTGGCGGATGCCCTAAGTAGAAAGGACCCAATGATTCTATCATTGATGAGAATTGAAAATTGTCCAATCTTCTTAGATTTGATGAATCTGGGCATGGGAATCATATATAAGGTAACATCATCAATCCTTTCAAAAAATGATTGATCAACCATCACTTTTGGAAAGGATAAAGGATTCTCAAAAGGATGATGTGGGAATTTAGGAAAAATTGGATGCTATCAGAAAAGGGAAATCGTTGGAGTTTAATTTTAATGAAGAAGGAACTGTGAGATTTTGGAAAATACTATGTGTTCCATCAAGTCCAACACTAGAGAAGGAACTTTTGGATGATGTACATAGTTCAAATTTATCTATTCACCCAGGAAACCAAAATATGTATCAAGATCTCCGAGAGCATTATTGGTGGATAATATGAAGAAGAAGATCGCTGAATATACATCAAAGTTCCTGGCGTGTCATCAAGTGAATATAGAGAGGTAGAAGTCTATGGGGATGATGAAACCATTGGCCATACCATAATTGGAATGGGATAACATCACCATGGACTTTGTCACCAAAATTATGGAGACATCCAAAGGAAACAATGCAATATGGGTTGTTGTGGATCATCTTACAAAGTCTGCACACTTCATTGCTAATCAGGGGGATTTCTCATTGTATCAACTGGAATATATATATATCAGGGAAGTGGTAAGGGTTCATGGAGTACCGCTATCTATTGTGTCCTATCAAGATCCAAGATTCACCTCTATGTTTTGGAAGAGTCTTCAACATGATCTGAAAACTTAATAGAACTTTTTTACGACCTATCATCCTCAAACTGATGGCCAATCCAAGCAGACTATCCAAACATATGAGGACATGTTGAGAGCATTCTCAATGGAATTTAAAGGAGGATAGGATGAACATATTCCTCAGGTTGAGTTCTCATATAATAACAATTTCCACTCGAGCATCCAAATGGAACCGTATGAAGACCTTTATGATAAAAGGTGCAAAACACTGGTGTGTTGGGATGAGCTCGGTGAGAGTAAGTTGTTTGGACCAAAAATGGTTGATGAAATTTTGGATAAGGTGAAAAGTATTCAGCAGCATATCAAGGCAGCCTAGAGTTGACAAAAGAGTTATGTAGATAACCGTTGACAAGACCTTGAGTTTAAAGTTGGAGACATGGTATTTCTACGCATATATCTATGTAAGAAGGTCATGAGGTTTGTAAAGAAAAGGATTTTAAGTCCAAGGTACATTTTCCCCTTCGAGATTCTTGATCGTGTCGGGGTTGCGGCCTATCAACCATCACTTCCACCTACCATGTCCAAAGTACATGATGTCTTTCATGTATCCCTGTTAAAGAAGTACATATCGGACCCTTCATTTGTACTCTCTTCATTGGTGGTACAATTAGAGGATGATCTTTCTTATGAGGAGAAACTAGTGAAGATCTTAGATCGTAGAGAAAAAGTTCTACGAAATAAGACAACACCCCTCGTTAAGGTATTGTGGTGAAACCACATGTTTGAAGAAGTGACATGGGAATTAGAGGAAATGATGAAGAAGAGTTACCCAAATACGTTTTAGTGTGGGAAAATGAAATTTCGAGGGAAAAATTTCTTAAATGGGGAATATTGTAACGACCCAAACTTTAATTAATGGAAATCCCTCTTGATATAATTAATTGTCTATTTATGTAAAATGTTTATATTAAATTTCAACTTCTTTGGTTTTATGTTTTTTGGATTTTCAAATACTATTAAGAATTGTGACCGTTTCTAATATAGCCATTGACAAGTGATCACATGATTAATATAAATACAGGGCTTTAACAAATCCAATTTACTCAGACAAAGGAAGTGATGGCCTCATCCAGTAGACATTCCCCATACGAAGCCCATTTTTCAAAGATCAGAATGGAAGTTGCATCTTTCGGCTTCAATCTAAACCAAGCCCAAGCCAAACATGAATATGTTAAATATCAAGAAGGACCACATATGATAGAAGAGGAAGTTTATTGAGATTACCACCCAAGCAATGTTATCCAAGAGACCCCAAGAGTTTGTCACCATCGCACACCATACTATTTGGTCTTATGAGAGTGTTATAAGGGGTTATGTAACAAGAACTTAACACTCTGTTTATGTACATTGTTTTTGTATATAATAATGAATAAACTTTGATATTATTATTTTTACCTTGTAAATAGTTATTAAATCACACATAGTATTTTTAGTTAATGTTCAACTAAGTAATCTATTTTGATAAATTAATGGATTTTTGTAATAAATAAAATTTTAATATAATATTATTTTTATAATTAAATTACTTTTTATTAAATTTAAATGATCGTATAATTTTATGAATGCAATTGTAATTTTTATAAAGGTTTGAATGCCATTTTTGTCAAAACCCATGAATTTTTTATAAATGTCGGTTTTTATTTTAAAAGTGAAAATTAACATATTTAAAAAATTATTTAGATAAAATGAATATTATTTATGGAATAAGGATGTCAAAATTATCCAATGGTGAATTTTTCATAATTTTCTAAGATAGTCAAATTTTTGGGTAAGAAATTAAATACCGTTTAAATATATAATGTGTTTTATAACATAATAATGACCCAATAGTGATGTAATAAAATACTATAAACTTTAAGTTCGGAAAATATATGTTCTACCATTAAAATAATGTGATTTTGGGTTTTTTATTTATTTATTTTACAAAGCTTTAGTGGACCCTTCAAAACATATTAAACATTTTGTCTTTTTAAATTGTTTTCCTTGGGAGTGTGACTCAACTATCCTTAAGAAACCCAATTATTTTAAGAAGTTCGGACTTTGGACTTATAAAATATTGTTTTCCACTCCCCTTTGGAAAAAACATGGGCAAAAACCATTGGCTGGTTAGTGGCTTTGATTAGTTTAATGTGAGCTGTCCCAAACTAAATAATAAAAACTTCCCTCTCATTTCCTATATAAGCCCACCCAAGCTCCCACTTCCTCCTCACTGAAAGCCTTTGTAGTTCATCCAAAATCGGATCTCCTCTCTCTAGAATCCTCTCATGTCTCCCAAGCTCCCAAGAAGCCTCTCTCAAGCCTCTCTCAAGCATTTGGAAACACACTTCCAAGTAAGGGTTTTTCTTCCTTTCTCATTTTTGTCCAATTTTTTAATGGTGTTATGCCCTTTTAATTTCAACTATAAATGTTGGGGAATGGTTTCAGACCTCCCCACATACTGCCCTATTTATGTTTGAATTATGAGATACCCATTTCTCTCTCAATAAATTCCTCCCATGTACACCCGTTACTATGCCAAAATTCCGAAAGGAATTTATCCCTCCTCACTTACATTCAAGCAATTATTTTGTATCACGTATCTAAATTCAATTACAATTGTTGGGAAATGTATTTATATGACCCCATTACTATCCATTTCATTTAGATATGATGAGACACCACTTTCTCTCTCATCAACCATTTTTATAAATTCTTATGTCACGCCATTACGCTGCCGAAATTGCACCGATTTTCCAAGACAATGTAATTGTGTAGTGAATACCATGCCCATTTATCTATCACGTGTATTCACCTTTAAGAACATTTACTTATTGATTATAAAGGGTCATGTATGAATTCCACATTTGTTTATCATGGAATAAATGATGATGTTTTATGAATCCATGTTATACGATCCATGTGGCACACTTATGCATGAAATTAAATTTTTAAGATGGGTGCACCCTTATAGTGGTCCAATGCATTGGGTAAAGTATAGTATCATGATACATCATGTGCAATGGGTGTTGAATCATACTAATTCAAGTTCAATGAGGGTTTACTCAGGCTTCATGTTCAATGAGGTTTTACTCATGCTCAATGTGCAACGATCCTTGGCTCATGCTAATTCAATGTTAAGTGTTATTGCCACATTTACATGTTATGATTATCATGATTTATCATGACTTTATGTTTATGCTTCTCTTATACTCTATTGATATGCCTATTGTATAACATTTATTTTATTCCTCATGTTATTCCATGATTAATCCCTTGCTGGCCTTTATAGATCACCCTTTTTTATGTATGTCCTCACGTTATCCCATGCAATGCTAAGTACAAGGGAATATAGTGGTCATGTAAAGAGAGTTTTCAATAAAGATGTTGTTTTTAATGTTTTAAGTTGTTATGTAATGATCCTAAGCCCCAAAGACACTAGACCTCTCGACCTTCTATGTTGTTTTAAATGAATTTTATGTATTAAATTATGTTTAATTGTGAAATAAAAGATTAGGGTTGTTATATTTATGAAATTTTATGAGACTGTTTCTTTTGTATTACTCCGAAAATGAAGGTAGAGTTTACAATTGAACGAGTTCCTGGAATGCAGTTGATTTTGATACCCAAATATGACATGGCACCAATGAAGCTGAAAGAGATCTATATTTAGTTGGATGACCTGATGAAGACATTTTTTGTTTCCTCTAGTGTTTAGCCTTTATCTCCTCTTATAATCTTTTCCAAAAGACGGATGGTCCACTCTGGTTGTGAGTAAACTATTTGAAGTTGAACTAGGTAATGGTTAAGAACCAACATTCCTTTCCTTGTGTAGAGAATTTTTGGATCAGTTAAATTGGGATAAATCGTTTTTGAAGATCAGTCTCTGGTTGAGTTTTCATCATCTCAGAGTTTAGGGATTTGATATATGAAGGAATACTTTTTATATAAGATATTTCCATTAAAAAAATCTAATGATTTCATTTTTACTGACTAATTCTCCTAGTGTTTTTATGGATTAGATGAGTCATATATTCCCAGGGTATCTATAAATTTTTTATAGTTTTTTTGGATGATATTTTTTTATTCGAGATCCAAGCATGATCATGAGCACTATTTGAGTTTTTTTGGAGATCCTAAGGAGCAACCATTTGTTTGGAAATCATGAAAAACGAAATTTATGTGTATGAACCCGGACATTCGTTTCAGGTATGTTTTTCCTTTTTCTGGAGTTTCTGAGAAAAGAGGAGTTTCTGGAAATTTTTGAAGTACACGCCCTGTACTTTCTAAGTACACGCCATGTACTTTGATGCTGATCGAGGCCATGTGCTGGCCATGTCATGGCCACACACACAGCCAAGTAGGGGTGATGTGGAGGCCGCTTAATGCGGAGTGCAGAAAATCCTAGTACACGCCGTGTAATCCAAAAGTACCCACCATGTAATTTTTTTCATTAAATGGACCGGGGACGCATATTTACCCAAGAAACATCTTCTTCTCTAGATTCTTTGACTGAGAGTAAGGGTACGACCATAGATATTCGCTGAGCCACCGATCCATCACCAATTATCCAAATCAAACACTTTCGGTTGCAATAGAATCGCAGCGGTGAGTTCTTGGTTCTTCTTTGGCCACGTTTCCTGATTCTTTCTCTTATGAGAGTTATTGTAGGTTAAACATTTAAAACGTTTTTGTAGATCTAATCCATTATAGGCCGATTCATGGGCTGAGTTTCAAGTATATCGATCTCCTAGGATCGAGGTGGGTGGATTGTTTCCTTACGTTGAATGTCTTTGTGTTTTTCTGAAAAAGTACCAGATTCCCATGTTTTAGGTATCTCAGCATAGGGATTTTAGACTTATTTTTTATTTTATTTTAAATGCTTATTAGCTTAAGGTTAATTAAACATAATATATGCTTTTTGCACATTTTAGGATCACCCCATGAGTGTTTCCCTTGTTTTGGTTGTTTATCACTGTTTGGTATAGGTTGCCTGTGAGGCAGACCTTGTTGCATTGATTTCCTACCTTGATATATTTGATTGCATGTGTTTCCTAATGTTTATATTCTTTTGATGCATTGTAGATATTAGCCAAGTAGTTTGTTGAACTTACTTAGGGCTACTGATAGTCGATTATGCATGACTGGACTGCTAAGGGCTGTGTGAAACTGGTGTGGTAGACTAAAGAGGGAATTGATGGTTAAGGGCTTCCCTAGAGAGTATGTTTTAAATTAGAATCATTCCTAGGACCTACGAGAATTGGAATTTGTGCTTCCTCAAGGTTTCCTTAGTTACATATCGAGACTACATTGGGAATTATATGTAAGTGCTTCCTCAGAGAGTCTATAGCTATCTTTGCAAGAACGTAGGGGAATCGACGGTTAGAGCTTCCCAGAGTGTCTGTTCCTTTGTATGATTACTTGACTAGAGGGGTCTGCCAGTATGAGACACCTAGAGAGTTAGTGTGAATATTTTTTGGTTGGTTGTGATGAGTCCACCAAGCCAAAGAAAAAACTTGGGTTTTGTACTAGTTGTTGTTTAGGTAGTCTGCTGAGATACCTATTGTGTTAATTTCTATGCCTTGAGAATATAGAGTTGTTTTCTTGATTCATTGGTTGATAATTAAATGATTTAATTAAATTAATAAATAAATGTGAATGGAGATTTGTATAATTTTTTACTTCAGTGTACTCATGTTTCTCTACTGCATTTATTTCCATTACTTTTGCTATATTTCTCACTCACAGTAGGGAACAGATCTTGTGGTTGTTGCCTACTGAGATTAGTCTCACACCCTATTTGGGTCCTTCTTTTCAACCCAAACAGGTTATATGGTTATAGGTGTGGATAGGGATTGTGGCCCTTCTACTTCAGGTACATGATTGCTGGTTAGAACTGGAGATCATAGGACCGAGCTTAGGCTTGCGATGTTGATAGAGTTGCTGTTTAATTTTAGTACTTTGATTATTAATTGTATTTCAACATGTTGTTGTGTTTTATTCTTTCCAAAGAGACTTGTACCTCCTTAATCATTATCATCATTACTATATATTCATTGCTTCCGTTGTTTATTCTCAGTTATTGTATGCTACTTAATGCTTTCTCTATTGACTGTTATTTCCTTTCCCTTTTATACCTTACCAAATGAGGGCATAGTTTCCCCAATGACTAACCAAGGCCCTCGCTTCTAGTTGGTAGCCTCTGGAATTTGGGGGAATGAACTTGATGTCATGTGGAGAACCGGGTACGGGGCACCAGTTGAGTGGCTCTAGATTTGGGTTGTTACAAAGTGGTATCAGAGGAGGTTTATTTTGTTTTATTTTCTATGAACTTATTGTTTAGCAACATTATATAGGGATTGGACGGAATAGGTAAATGGTAAATAGATATTCCAAGGAGTTGTAGAACCCGTGTACAGGGAAAAATCCAGGTTACCTTGACTATTGCAGTTTTCGAGTTTTGCAAATGTTACTGTTTAATTGACTTCATCGTTGGGTGGTTCACTTGTTTTGTTCTGTTATTGTTTATATTATTATAGTTCTATTTTGTTGCAACAAAATGAGATGAGGGTATTCCATCTCATGCATCATATAGGCACTTGTTAGAAAATCACATGTCTTGCATTTTTTCATGCCATCTAAATTGCATTAGAAATTGCATGGTGTTGTGATAGAATGTTTAATAGACTATGAATCATGTTTCTATAGCTGCTATGATAGAATAACTGCTATGTTGATAGGGTATTGTTTGCTTATATCTTCTTTATCATGGATGCCATACTTTGTTGTTAGAGGTTTTATGGGCCCTCGAGGATCAGAATTTGGTGGATCATGATTTTGTTATACTGTATACTTGTTATATGCATTTTTATGATTCCAATATTTGAATCACAGGGAGTATGGGCCCTCATGGATTGTAATTTGGCACCATAACTCTTGTTTTCTGGGATTCAGAGTAGTTTCTGAGCTACTGCCCAGCAAAACCCATAATACATAGTGCGTATTTTATTAATACACGCCATGTAGTTTTTAAACTGTCTGATCAGAAACATGGGTTTCTAAAATATCTTGTAGGAACACGCCATGTACTAGTTTAGCACACCATTTAGTATGAAATAGGTACCCCAGCCATGTCACAAACAACATGAGTCGTGTTATCATTACACATACACGCCGTGTCTGAATCTTACACGTCATGTAGTTTAATCTTGGTACCCGGCCGTGTCACAGACAACATGGGTCAGTGTCACCCTTCCTCGTACACGCCGTGTCCATTTGGAACACGCAGTGTAGTTTCATCCATGTGTCAGGCCGTGTCACTAACAACACGGGCCAGGTAAGGAATGTCTAGTACATGTCGTCTCTCCTTTGAACACACTGTGTAGTTTTGTCTTAGAGGAGCCGTGTGGATTAATTGTATAGAAGGAATCAGGCAGGGAAGAGGATTCAAGTACATGTCGTGTGCTAGGACAACACGCCGTATATTTGGGGTGTTACACGAATAGTGTAGGTGGAAGTACACGCCCATGTGAATGCCCTAAGGGAACACGCCGTTTAGGGAAATAACACATCGTGTAGTTATGTTTTCTACAACTTGAATGCCTTATTTTACCTATTCCTTATTGTGCCTTTAGTTTTTCTATCTTTGTTAATCCTAAATCTGAGGTGTGATTTTGACCTTTCAGAGCTATGGCACTGAGACGTCCGCTGGTTGAATGTCAGTTGCAAAGTAGTGACCGTACACCTGATATGGAAGATCATGGACTACCAGTAGTTCCGCCTATCGTTCCGGATATAGCACCTGCAGTGATTCCAGAATCTAGTGTTGATTCCCAGTTCAGAGAGGGTTTCATGAGATTCATGCAGACCTTCCAAGGAGATTAGCATCCTGCCCTGTCAATGTCAGAGCTGACGCGGGTTTTTCAGCTGCAGCATCCTCCCACATTCACAGGGGATGGAGGACATTAGGCTGTAGAGTCATGGATATAAGCCATGTTATCCATCTTTATGCATCTGGAGATACCTCTAGATAGGAGAGTTAATCTCGCAACTTATATGCTGTGAGATTACACTAAGAGATGGTGGGATGTTGTTTTGCAGGCAGAGCGCCAATAAGATATGGATTGGGACGAGTTTCAGCATACGTTCTATGACTACTTCTACCGGGTGATGCTGAGGGATAACATAGACAGAGAGTTCATGAATCTGTAGTAGGTTACTCCCACAATTATGGAGTATTCCTATCTCTTCACAGAGTTATGGAGTTTCAATCCCATTCTTTGGAATGACGATCTGTTTTTAGTGAGCATGTTTGAGGAAGGCCTCAGACCGAACATCATATCACATGTGAATGTCTTTCGTTTGACTTTTATTAATCTGATAGTCAACTAGGTGATTATCACAAAGAGAAATCTGAGGGAGACTAGAGCTGTGGACTAGGGTAGTTCAGCATCCAGGGCTGATTCATTTCAGATAGACAACAGGAAGCGCCATCGAGAGTCTACATGAGGTGACCCAAGGAAGCGAGGTATTCCTTATAGTAGACGGGATATTCTTTCTGGCAACCAAGTGGTGTTCTATCAGTGTGAAAAAGTGGGAATAAGAAGCCTCAATTCCTGAGATGACCAGTGGAGTGCCGATCTTGTGGCAAGATGAGTCATCTACAGCGTTTCTGCAAGGTTCTCCTTCTAGTGGCTAGTGAAGGAGGATCAGTTTCAACTCCGCGTATAGGAGCAGGATTACCAGTTCCACATCAAACCTGTGGATGGAGTTCTTCAGGTCGTTCAGGCTAGGGTAGAGGCAGTGGACGCAGTGGTCAAGATTAGGGAGGGTTAGCTCAGGGATCTCAGGCTACTACATAGGGCCACAGTGCAAAACATGCCTTTGCGGTAGAGCAGATTCATCAGGAGTAGGATCCTAGAACATCTACAGTTTGAGGTAATATTTTAGTAGCCTCAGTTTTATCCTATGCACTTTTCAATACGGGAGCTTCTCGTATCATTATTTCTATGCATACTATTTAAAGCCTTAGACTTACTATTTATACTTTTGAGGATATGATGATGCTAGACACTCCCTTGGGAATTAGAACTGCTAGCGTGCGTCAGTGCTTAGACTAACCCTTGAGGTTGGTGGGTGTCATTTTTCGCAGAACCTCAATGTCATAGAGATGATAGGCTATGATTTCATTCTCGGGATGTACTGGTTAGTTCCCTTCCAGGACTTTGTCAATTACTATCACCATAGGGTGAGTTTCACATCACCGGAGGGCGGGTCTTTTCATCCCAAGGGTTAATGGGATGTCAAGGAGAGCAGAGCTCGACCAGAGCATCATGGGATGGGAAGAGTTACAACTCATATTTCCAGTCTGTATCTGGATGACCAGGGGAATTCATAGATAGACTTCCCTCCAGTGGTGGATTGTTTCAGGGATGTCTTTCCAGAGAAATTTTCAGGTTTTCCTTTGGAACGAGAGATAGAATATTCTACTGAACTTGTGCCAGGAGCAGCACCGGTTTCCATTCCTCCTTATAGGATGGCTGCACCTAAGTTGCAAGAGCTCAAGAAGCAGTTGGAGGAGTTGTAGGAAAATGGTTTCATTTGACCCAGTACTTCTCCTTGGGGTCTTCTTATCCTATTTGCGAAGAAGGCAGAAGACACCCTTAATATTTCTGTGGATTATCGTAAGTTGAACTAGTTGACGGTCAAAAACCGATATCCATTGACGCGGATAGATGATCTCTTTGATCAGCTTCGAGGAGCCAGAGTGTTCTTGAATATTGACTTGAGATCTGGCTACCATCAGTTGCGTGTTAGACCATCTGACATACCTCTTACAGCCTTCCAGAGCAGGTATGCTCTGTCTGAGTATTTGGTTATGCCTTTCGGTCTCACGAACGCCCCAGCAGTTTTCATGGCACTGATGAACAAAGTTTTCCATCCTTACTTGGATTCTTTTGTCACGACCCCCTCCCACCAAAGATTCCCCTCCTATTCTAGCAATGGTGAAATGGAGATAATGACCCCTGAGTCCTGCCTCTAGTAACCCCCAGGGTGGTGACTAGCACCAAGGGTATGAGTTTTCACAAATATGGGAGGCATTACCCTTTTTTTATTTAAGATCGAGAAATAGGACAAGTCAACCACCGAAAAGAAAAAGAACAAGTGTATAGAAATAAACCCAAACCAATCCCACATTCATGTTTAAATATTTCTGAAACAAGGTACAAGTACAAGAAAGCTCAAAAGTACAATACCAAAAGAAACAAGTACAGCAAACTGCTGCAACTCCAACAGTCCCGACTAGTAGGGTCCCGCACGGCACTGGTAGTCCTCCTGGAATCTTGAATGTAAATGTAGGGTGAGCATACAATTATACTCAGTAGGGAAACCTAAATCTCTCGTGCACTAGTGGGGAGACATCCTAATGTCCCGTGAGAACAATAGAAGAAACCTAGCAAGGAATTCTATCCTCCCAACCACACCAGCCACACTCACCAAAACACAATCACAATTGGTAGTAGTATGTAAGAACAAGAGTATTGGGTACCCTGCACCATTTTCCCCCACTATCTAGCTACTCTTCCTAACGGAGAACGTCCTGACACTACCACACTCTTCCCGCCCGCACACACCTAGGCCTCACAACCACGTATCCGGCCCGCACACACCTGGGCCTCACAACCACATATCCCTCCCGCACACACCTAGGCCTCACAACCACGTATCCCGCCCGCACACACATGGGCCTCACAACCATGTATCCTGACCCCACACACATGGGCCTCACAACCACGTATCTCGCCCGCACACACCTGGGCCTCATCCTGAAGGTTCTTGGGAATTAGTAAAACCTTCTTGAAGAGTCTTGGGCTAAACCACCCCAATAGAAACCTACCCGAAGAGTCATGGGTGTAAGGTTAACTCAAGCCATCACATCCTAGGGGTGAAGGAGCAGGAAGGTGCTAGTAACTAAGGGGAAAACACCCTCTCCCATGAAATGGGAGTGTTTGGCACTAAGTGCTCAACATGGATGGGGTGAAATAAAACACAAATATATATATATATATATATATATATATATACTAAAAACTCAGCCCAACCTATGGCTTCTAATCCAAGAACTGAGCACGTGCCTCGACACTGCTACTACGAAGCATGTATATAACAAACAACCCCAACCCCATTTAGGTTTTCATGTTTCAACAGAATCAGTTTATTAGTTCCTTAACTACTGGGAAACTATCCACAACCAACCACATCAATCATTCGTAAAACATATCCCTGTCATCCACAAATCAAGTTAGGAAAACAAAAGCACAACAACCAAGTCCCTTCTTATTAACCAACCAACCCATTGATTATTATTCTCGTTCCATTACCATTCCCCACCATTTCTAACTCTTCCACTTTTTATTTATTACTTATAACCCAGTTCGTTCACATTCAAATCCATCCCTACAGCCCCACTGCTAACCACCATATCCACAACCACACCATACATCATCACCCCTTTAATACCAATTATCACAACCCCGATTCCCATCACCAACATATCATTCATACCAACCCACAACCAAGCCAACCACAGCCCTGCTGCTCACCCGATCCACAACAACCCACAAAAACACCCCCATCACATGCCACGTATCCAAGCCAACACCCAAATGTTCATTATTCCATTTTGTTCAACTGTGGTGATCACACAAGGGTTTCATATTTTAAATTAGCCAACATTACTTGATTAACCAAATTCCACATTCAAGAAGTTATATTCACAAAAACAGTCTAGAAAGATAGGGAAACATTTAATTGCACAAGAAAAGGCCCCCAACGACTGTTATTTTCTATAGACATAAGCCTATTCAATTCACAACATAATATC
The DNA here is from genome assembly GCA_963277665.1 of Viscum album. NCBI lineage: Eukaryota > Viridiplantae > Streptophyta > Magnoliopsida > Santalales > Viscaceae > Viscum > Viscum album. The sequence continues at coordinate 1,190,022,433 of OY728122.1, forward strand.
ACAGGATATAAAGATAAACATAAAAACTTCCCCATCCGTGTTCTCTAACCAGTTATTATCTTCGTTTAATGGTTCAACCGGTTCTCATGAAAAACAAGAGGGTACCCACCCCGCATGATGCACAAAATGAGAGAGACAAAGGTAAGATCCCTACCTCAACAAGTTCTGATCACAACGCTCCCCCGTATCAACATTAGAAGTCGTCCGTCGTCATCGGTAACTTCTATCGAAACCTGAAAAAACCTCCTTGGGTGGAAGTAGGGAAGGAAAGGTCGAAGGAAAGACAACGTATCCAATCTCAGAAGTTCCACCTCGTCGTTACGATCCCGTGGCCACTGACGGATCATAAATCGGAGCTCGGACTAAGAATTTATGGAAGAAAAAGGAGCCTTCGAGTCTCTTGGGAGAGCTCTACTCAAAGGAAGGCGGAGGAGAGGGTTGTGTTGAAAAAGAGGAGGTGACCCCTCCTTTTATAGGCGTGAAAAACAAAATTACACGACGTGTACTTTATGGTACAGGGCGTGTACTTGGCCATTTCACGCGGCCACCACGCGGCTTCCAACATGGCCTTCAATGTGGTATGCGGCCGTTGACTGGTCAACACACTGTTTGAGGGTAACACGTAGGCGGGGTGGGACTACACAATGTGTAGTATTAGCTACACGGTGTGTACTAATTTATTTCACACGGTAAGGACACGGCTCCCACACAACACATGGTCTTTGACTGGTCAACACACGGTTTGAGGGTAACACATATGCGGGGAGGGACTACACGGCGCGTAGTTTGGGGTACACGGCATGTACCCAATTATTTCACACGGTAAGGACACGGCCTTCAACACGGAGTATACCTAGCGAGGGGGTACACGGCGTGTACTAACACTACACGACGTGTAGTTTCAAAATTCTAAAAAGTGTGGGAAAAGTCCTTTTTACCCTCCAGAACACTTCAAGACCCTCTTTTTAACAGAGGAATGGGCCGGAGAGGTCCAGGCCATTATATCAGATAACTCTTAAAACATTCTCGTCCCCACCCCTCATGATGCACAAAATTAGAGAGACGATGGTAATATCCCTACTTCAACAGTTTCTGATCACAACGCTCCCCCATATCAACTTTAGAAGATGTCCATCGACGTCTGTCACTTCTGTCGAAACCAGGCAAAACCTCCTCTGGTAGAAGCTAGGAAGGAAAGGTCGAAGGAAATTCAACGGGTCCAAGCTCATAAGTTCAACCTCGACATTATGATCCCATGGCCGCTGATGGATAATAAATCGGAGCTCGGACAAAGAATTTATGGAAGAAAAAGGAGCCTTCGAGTCTCTTGGGAGAGCTCTGCTCATAGAAAAGGGGAGGAGAGGGGTGTGTTGAAAAGGAGGAGGGGAACCCTCATTTTATAGGCGTGAAAAACAAAATTACATGGCGTGTACTTTGTGGTACACGTCATGTACTTGGCCATTTCATGTGGCCACCACAAGGCTTCCAACACGGCCTTCAACGCAGTACGCGATCGTTGACTGGTCAACACACGGTTTGAGGGTAATGCGTACGCGGGGAGGGACTACATGGCATGTAGTATTGGATATATGGCGTGTACTCATTTATTTCACACAGTAAGGACATGGCTCCCACACGGTACACAGCCGTTGACTGGTCAACACACATTTTGAGGGTAACGGGTACACGGGGAGGGACTGAACAACATGTAGTTTGGGGTACCCGGCGTGTACCCAATTATTTCAAACGGTAAGGACACGACCTTCAACACGGTGTATACCTGGCGAGGGGGTACACGGCGTGTACTAACACTACACGGCCTGTAGTTTCAAAATTTTGAAAAGTGTGGGAAAAGTCCATTTTACCCGCCAGAACACTTCAAGACCCTCTTTTTAACAAAGGAATGGGCCGGAGAGGTCTGGGCCATTACATATTTCATGGTGTTTTTCATGGATGATATCTTGGTGTACTCTCACACTCGACACAACCATGATACCCTTCTTGAGATCATTTTGAGTACACTAAGGGGGCATCAGTTATATACTAAGCTCTCAAGAGTTCCACTTTTGGATGGATGAGATTCATTTACAGGGTCATTTCATCTCAAAGACTGGAGTATCAGTAGACCCAGAGAAGGTGAGAGCAGTAGTTACCTGGGAGTAGCCGAAGAATTTCTTCAAGGTATGAATTTTTTTAGGGCTGGATGGTTTCTACAGGCGGTTTATTCAGGACTTCTCACTCTTAGCAGCGCCATTGATGGGTTTTAAAAATAAGGTGGTGAAGTATGTTTGGTCAAAAGCATGCAATTCATCCTTTTAAAAGCTGAAGGGGATATTGACTTCAGCACTGATTCTAATTTTCCCAGAATCGGGCAAGAGTTATACAGTTTTCTATGATGCATCTGGCATCAAGCTTGGAGCAGTGCTTTTGTAGGAGGATCGTGTTGTTTCATATAGATCTCGACAGTTAATGCCACATGGGAGGAAATATCCTACGCACGACCTAGATTTGGCTGCAGTTGTTCATTCTTTTCATTGTTGGAGACATTATCTTCTAGGAGATCATTTTGTGGTATATACTGACCAAAAGAGCCTCATGCATATCTTCATGCAGCATGACTTGAATCTGAGACAACTTAGGTGGTTTGAGTACCTACAGTATTTCAATTTCAAGATTTCTTATATTCCTGGGAAAGGCAACACTGTGGCAGATGCACTGAACAAGAGGACATAGATACAGGCAGTTCATGAGGCCAAGAGCGAGTGGAAACTTATGGCTATGTTATCTAAAATGCATTTGGAGGTGCACGACAGACAGGGTCAGACATTTCTTTATTTAATTTCTATTACCTCTACCCTTCTTGACCGAGTTCGAATGAGGCAACTATCAAATTCGGAAGGCCTAGTCTTATGGGAAAGCATGTCAGGAGAGGACCATCTTCCTAGATGGACCATAAGTGAGGGTGAGATATAGAATTTCCAGGGATGCTTATGGGTGCCAGCAGATATACGCGAGGAGCTGATGCGAGACTTTCATTCCTCAGTTTGTGCAGTTCATCCTGGCATCACCAAGATGTATCATGATCTACACTACCAGTATTGGTGGCCAGGTATGAATAGAGATGTTGTCAATTTTTTCATGAGGTGTTCCACCTGTCAGCAGGTGAAGGCGGAGCATGAGCGACCAGCAGGTCTTTTACAGAAGCTACCAATTTCTGAGTGTAAGTGGAATGATATCGCGATGGACTTTGTTATAGGGTTACAAGGATCCCCTCAAGGTAATGATGCGGTATGGGTTGTCTTTGACAAGATCATGAAGGTTTCTCACTTCTTACCGAGTAAGGAGACCTTCAGTGTTGATGAGCTTGGATGGTTGTACATCTATGAGATTGTACGCTTGTATGGGGTTCCATGTACTATCATTTCAAATAGGGACACCCGCTTCACGACTCCTTTCTAGAAAGGACTACAGAGAGATTTGGGTACAAGTACTTCTGAGTACAGCTTACCATCCCCAGACAGATGGTGAGTCAGAGCGCACGATTCAGGTGCTTGAGGACATGCTACAAGCATGCATCCTTGATTTTGGAGGTTCTTGGGAGAGACATATACCTCTAGTGAAGTTATCCTATAATAATAGTTTTCAAGAAACTATTTAGATGGAACCTTACGAGGCTTTGTACGGTAGGAAGTGTCGATCACCCTTGTGTTGCCTGAAGGCAGGAGAGGTAGCTATGCTGGGACCTCGTCTTGTTTAGGAGACCACAGAACAGGTGGAGTTGATTTGGAAAATGATGGATATTGCATAGTCTCGACAGAAATATTATGTTGATCAGCGGAGATGACCTTTGGAGTTCAAGGTCGGAGATCAGGTTTTCCTATGTGTTTCCCCGAGATTGGGACACAAGAGGATTAGGAGACATGGAAAGATTTCACCAAGATACATCGGGCCATTTGAGATTCTGGAGAGAGTCTGGCTGGTTTCTTATAGGTTTTAGTTACCTCAGAGGTACCAGGTTATGCATGACGTCTTCCATGTTTCTCAGATTCGATGCTATTTCTTAGACCCGTCTCATGTTTTTCAACCTGAGGAGGCTGAGCTAGAGTAGGATACATCATTTGAGGAGCATCCTATCAGGATTGATGATCGTAGTGCAAAGGTACTCCGTGGCTGGTCTGTTCCTCTGGTATCGGTGTTATGGCAACATTGTCATGTACAATATGATACTTGGGAGAGGGAGGCTGATGTACGATTATAGTGGCCAGAGCTGTTCAAAGTTTCTTCTTCCATGCCTCGATAGGAAATTCATGGATGAATTTCTTTTAGGGGGAATTTTGTAATAACCTGAAACTTTGTTTCAGGTATGTTTTTCCTTTTTCTGAAGTTGTTGAGAAAATAGGAATTTCGGGAAATATTTGAAGTACACACCGTGTACTTTCTAAGTACACACCATGTACTTTGTTGCCGCTCGAGGCCGTGTGATGTCCATGTCATGGCCACACACACGGCCATGTAGGGTTGATGTGAAGGTCGCTAAATGCGAAGTACGAAAAAGGCTCGTACACTCCATGTACTCGAAAAGTACATGTCGTGTACTTTATTTTAATTAAACAGACCGGGGTCGCGTCTTAACCCCAAAACATCTACTTCTCCAACTTCTTCAGCCGAGAGCAACGGTACGGCCATGGATCTTCTCCGAGCCACTGATCCGTCATCGGTTATCCAAATCAAACACCATCAGTTGTAATATAATCGCAGCGGTGTGTTTTTGGTTCTTCTTTGGCCACGTTTCCTGATTCTTTCTCTTATGAAAGTTATCATAGGTTGAAAATTTCAGCCTTTTTTGAAGATCTACTCAATTATAGGCCGATTCATGGGCTGAGGTTCATGTATATCGATCTCCTAGGATCAAGGTAGGTGGTTTGTTACCTTATGTTGAATGTCTTTGAGTTTTTGTGCAAAAGTGCCAGACTCCCAAGTTTCAGGTATCCTGGGTTAGAGATTTTGGTCCTATTGTTTAATTGCCTTAACATTCTTATTATCATAAGGTTAATTAATAATAATATATACTTTTCTTCACATTTTAGGATCACCCCATGAGTGTTTCCCTTGTTTTGGCTATTTATCACCGTTTGGCTTTGGTTGCCTATGAGGAAGACCTTGTTGCAGTGATTGTCTGCCTTGATATAGTTGATTGCACGTGTTGCCTACTATTTATATGCTTTTGATTCATTGTAGATATTATCCAAGTAGTTTTCTGAACTTACTTAGGACTGATGACAGTCTATTACGCATGACTAGACTGCTCAGGGTTGTGTGAACCTGGTGCAGTAGACTAAAGTGGGAATTGACGATTAAGGGATTCCCTAGAGAGTCTGTTATAAATTAGTATAATTCGCAGGACCTATAGGAATTGGACTTTGTGCTCCCTCAGAGTTTGATCAGTTGCATATCAAGACTATATGGGGAATTAGACGTAAGTGCTTCCTCAGAGAGTCTATAGCTATCGTTGCAAGACCACATGGGAAACGACGGTGAGAGCTTCCCAAAGTGTCTGTTCCATTTTATGATTACTTGAATAGAGGGGTCTACTAGTATGATCCACCCATAGAGTTAGTGTGAATATTTTTTGGTTGGTTGTGACGAGTCCACCAAGCCAAAGAACAAGCTTGGGTTTTCTACTGCTTATTTTTTAGGTAGTCTGTTGAGATACCTGTTGTGTTAATTTCTATGCCGTGAGAATATAGAGTTCTTTTCTTGATTCATGGGTTTAAAATTAAATTATTTAATTAAATTAATAAAGAAATTTTAACGGATATTTTTAGGATTGTTTACTTTAGCGTACTCCTGTTTCTCTTCTGCATTTATTTCCATTACATTTGATATATTGCTCACTCACAGTAGGGCACAGATCTTGTGGTGGTTCCCTACTAGGATTAGTCTCACACCCTATTTGGGTCCTGATTTTCAGCCCAAACATGTGATATGGTTGCAGGTGTGTATAGGGATTGTGTCCCTTCTAATTCAGGTACATGATTGGTGGTTGGAGCTGGAGAGCATAGGACCGAGCTTAGGCATGCAATGATGCTAGTGTTACTGTTTACTTTTAGTACTTTGATTCTTAGTTGTATTTTAGCACATTGTTGTGTTTGCTGCATTCCTAAGATACTTGTTCCTGCTTCATCATTATCATCATTACTATATATTCATTGCCTCTACTGTTTAGTATTAGTTATTGTATGTTGTTTACTACTTCCTCTATTGACTTTTATTTCCTTTCCCTTGTATACCTTACCAAATGAGGGCACAGTTTCCCCAATGACCCACCAAGGCCCTCGCTGCTAGTCAGCAGCCTCTGGCATTTGGGGAAATGCACTTGAGGTCATGTGGGGAACCAGGTACGGGGAACCAGTTGTGTGGATCCCGATTTGGTTTGTTACATTATGGATCCAAGATGTGAATTTATTTTGGAATTACATTTCTAATAATGAATTATTAGTTTATCCTTGGATGGTTAAGGATATCTTGTCATGGGAATAACCACATAACATCTTTTAGATTTAGAACTTCCTTTTTCTTGTGGGATACTACCAATGGTTGGTCATAGATTTCTCAATGTTGGTGGTGCCGTTCACATCTCTTACGATGAAAATGGTGAAATTCATATGGAATGAAAGGTGTATTTCTTCATTCAATGAGTTGAAATTAATTCGGACATCCACTTATATACTTATTTTACCTGATCCTGACAAGAGTTTTGTTGGTTTTTGTGATGATTCTGGCACAAGTTTACATTACATTCTTATGTAGGATGATCATGTGGAAAATTATAAATCTTCCCAAATTTGATCTCATGAGAATAATTACCCAACTCATGATGCATATATTTTTAGGGTTATTATTGTTTATAAGTGTTGGTAGAACTATCGTTTAGGGGATTGGTTCATGTTATTTCCTAACCATAAGATCCTGAGATGTATCTTATCTAAAAAATAGTTGAATTTTAAAAAAAATTAGTGTGTTAAATACCTTATGACATTGAAATTATACATCATATACACCATGGTGAAGGTTAGTTTCATTATAGACACTCTCAAAAGGAATGTACCATCGTAGAATATTCTAGATTTGAAGGAAGTGTGGAACCTTCTGAAGATTTTTTCTTATTTGAACATAGATCTTCACTTGGATGATTAATGTATGGTTTTGACTAGTGTTTAGTTATCATCATCTCTCCTTGATTTTATTTAATATTTTTAATAGAAATATGATGAGTTCAGATGAATTTGGGAATCCCTATATGGCAGGGAGACCATTTCAAATTAGTCTCTCTCTTTAGAAGGTATTCTCTATCATGGGGAACGGTTTTGTCATCACATCATCTGTGAGGAATTTAGTTTTTAATTATTATCATCATTATTAATGGGTTATTCATATAAGAACTATGAAGATGTATTATGACATGATACAGTGATTCTGGTTGTCAGGTATGATGTATGAAATTGAAATTTATGTGTCTTGTTGTTTCACATAGTAAAATATAAAAGTAAAGTATATGAAACCTTTGGGGTTGCTTCCACATAGTTTGGTTCTAGTTTGGAAATTTTATGAGGTATCTGTGTTCATTTTTTTGGATTACCATGATATCCCTTAGGGATGAATGTTGTCTGGTTGGTGATTGATTGGTTGACAAATTCATCTCATTTCATCATGATCAGGGACAACACAAAAGTTGAAGATCTAACTACGTTCTATGTTTAGGAGACCATGAGGTTAAAAGGGATTCCTTCTGATATTGTTCCAAATTTCAATCCTAAGTTTGCATTGAGGTTATCAAGGAGTCTCCAGGAGACAATGGGGAATCAGGTCAAGATGATTACATCTTAACATCCATAGATAGATGACCATATAGAGAATTTTATTTATATCTTAGAGGATATTCTCTACTATTGTGTCTTGCATTTTGTGTGATCATGGGATAAATATATTTGACTAGTTAATTTTTCATATATTAATAGTTATCAATCATCGATTCTAATAGATCCCTTAAAATCGTTGAATGGTTTCCCATGTAGATCAACTCTTTATTGGGAAGAGGTGGGTGATGCCTCTTCGGTGGGACTGAGTCTCATTCAGTAGATGTGAGTGAGGATTTATTTAATATGTCAGTCTCTAATTACTGGGTTCATTTGAAATGGTATGTCGATTAACGATGTCATCCTTTTGAGTTTTCTATAGGTTACCAGTTTTTAATGAATGTTTCTCCCCATTTGAGTTACATTCGGCTTGGAAAATAGGGAATGTTGGCTCTGAGATATATCGGACCATTTGAGGTCACTGAGTAGCTTTGTAAATAATCTTATTTTTTCACTTGTAATTTAATTGATGGTAATTCATGATGTTTTCACATATCTCAACTCAAGATATACCATTTTGATCCCTCCCGCATTTTGAGATGGAAAGATATTGAGTTAGCACAAGATGATTCTATTGTAGAGAAAATAGTAGGGATTGTTGAATCCCAAGTGAAACTATTATGTGGGAAGTTGATTCAATTAGTTTGAGTGACATGGAGACGTGGATTAGATTCTTATGATACATGAGAGCACATATTTTTGATGACAGATAAGTGGTCTCATCTTTTTTTAACATTATTATTCTAGACTCTTCACTAGAATCGAATTATTCCGTACATCTCTATCTGGTTGTTAACTTCTTTATATCATTTTTTGTATTTGTATTTATTCTTCAATTTTATGCAGCTAATATTTATATATATTTTCTTTCTACACTTGAAACATGAAACATCTGAAGTATTATAATTAAAAATTCATTTCTTTTCACCCTTGTGTTTTTTCAATTAAGTTTTTTCTTCTAAATTGGTTCTTGAATCCTTTCTTATTCATTAATTTGTATTCTTCAGTCATAATCATAGCCATATATTATTTTTCACTATCATGTAGATCATAATAAGAACAGTTATTAGAAATAATATTTCCATATCTAAACACTATTGTAATTCTTTTTATTGTTTCCTCTTTGGCTATATTCTTCAGTTTCAACTCATATTAAAGAAGTGATCATATCAATTAATCAAGAGTGTAGTATTTGATGTTATCTATTTCACTGATGGTGACATTCTTTTTATTCAATTTCCTTGATAGATATTATAGTAATATTTAAAAGAGTATTGGGTTCAATAAATATTCTCTATGGTAATTCATTCCATTCAAAATGATTTTGAATCGGTGTAACATTTGGTTTATAGTTTCCTCTTCACACATCTTGAAGTCTTGGTACTCATATTTAAGAATTCAAAAAAAATCTAATTAATTTTTTTGAACCAAGGTGAGTGACTTATAGAGACATCCATATCTCTTATGTTTTTTTACAACCATAAACATGAATAAAAAAATTTCCATTAATTATTAAATATAAAATATTTTCTACTATATAATTTAAAACATATTTAACAACATAATTTAGGGTAAGTGTATATGGGATATCTTCATGTAGTGTGTACTATTTTTCCATGATCATTAGTGTTCTAGGATTAATTATTTTTGGGATTCCCCTATTCTAAATCACTAGTTTCTATAATCATTCCCATCAAAGTGAGGTAGATTATATGAAATTCAAGCCTCATTAATGTTAATCCTACCGTCTTAAATATCTATGACATTATATTGTGATGTCTAGGAATATGTTAGCACAATAAAATAAAAAATACTCTATAGATGGGTTAGATAAATTCCAAAAGGGACATGCTTTGATATCATTTGTTTGGTATCAGGAAAAATCATCATACTGATAAATGATCTGTAAAAAGGTTATCCTCTGATACCAATTGTTAGGATATAATGGTTAATGAGAGATGGTATAGAGTGGGGTGATTAGACCAAATTAAAAATTTTAATCAAATGAATTTAAATATTAGAGTTAATTAACAACTAAAATAAAAGAGATAATATAAGGATTTGTATACTGGTCTAATCCAAAGTGGACATAGTCCAGTCTTACACCTATTTACTCATTGAGATATACATTATGCACTACCTTATTTTTAAGGGGGAATTACATCATGATTACAAGATCATTTTCTAATGGAGGGATAACCATGACACACTGACTTTTATATGTGGATTCACAACCCAAATACAACACTGACTTTGGAATATGAGATTCAAACCCAAAATGGTCCTGATTTTAGAACCCTAGTGTCATAATATGAGGAAAGAGAATAATAATTTTTTTAATTTAAATACATAAAAATAAAATAGAGAGTGCATATTATAGATGGGATGTAATTTTATAGACATATGAAATGAAAGGAATGACAAGATAACATGAATGAATCAAAAGTGTTAATTCTTATGCAATTTGAAAGTATCTCCATTGTAGTAATAGTCATTGAAGAAGTATTTAGGAAATTGAAAGATATTACCAATGATAAAATAGATATCACAGTATTGTTTTCATATTATAAATCACTTAAGAAGCTAACACCATTATTTTTTAGGAAAGGAAGAGTTTCGAAGATTTTATAGATCATATTTGATAGGTTTCTTGTCCTCCCATTAAATATACTTTTTCAATGATTAATAAACACCTTACACATATAAAATAATTGAAAACATAATAATAACAATAATTATTATAGGAATATTAGAGTGAGAGATGATTTATTGTTACAATATTTATCTACAAGAGAGAAATTTGTCATCATCAATAATTATAATAATAATTGTTAGAATTTAAAACTGAAAGACTAATTGAAATTAATTTTAATTACCTGTTAAATTACTTAAATATTCTCTATAAAAATACATCAGAAAATTTAAAAATTTCATCAGGTAGATTTAAAATTAAATCCAAATACTAAAAATAAATTAATTTACAATACCATATAATTTAAATATTAATTATACTACATTAAATATAAATAAATTGATATAATTCCTTGTAATTAAATTCAGTTTTTAAATTGAATATGTTTAATAAATTAAAAAAAACATTAAAACATAAATATTATAGAAATATGTTATATGTGTACGTAAGAGTAAAGTATAAAATTTAATGACATTTTAAAACTAATTAAAATATTTCTAAAACACATTACATTACTTATATATAGTATATATTAATTTTAAAACGTAATATAACACTTTTGAAAAAAATAAAATATACTTCTAATTAATGATGAAATCTAAAATAGTGAAAAATGTAGCATGTTAATAAAAAAATTAACCTGGAATTTAATAAATAATTAATTTATCGTTTATAAAAAAGACCTGTAATTTAAAAAAATTAACTGATGGATTAAAAAAAATAACTAACTGTTTAGAAAAATAACCGATATTAGAAAAAAAAATTGAATGGATATTATAAATATAATAATGTTAAATGTTGTAAACAAATTTTTTTTCCTGTAGTAGTATGATTCTATTATCTCTAAAACTACATAAATGTTCAACTGTTGTAGAAAAATATGAACTATCATTATAGGTAAATAACTATTTAGCAATGATATGGTAAAATATATTGATGCTAAAAAAGAAGATAGAAAAAATCATGGAGGTGCTGATAGAAGGAGAAGAAGAAGCCACATATTGAAGATGATGATTAGTAAATTATTTTAGGTACAAGATTTACAAAAAAACTTTTGTGATTTTTTTCCCATATAAATGAAACAATTAGAATAAGGTATAATATAATTAAATGAAGACCATTTTGAGATACTTCAAAATATCAAAAATAACTTCAATCCAATTTCAATATTATAGTGAACCTCTCTTTACATACATTAACATTACATAAACTTTGTGGAATACATAAAATAGTGTAAAAAAAGATACCCAAAGACCACATTAGTCTAGTGCCTTTGGAAACATGGAACCATGAAAACTAGTACAATGGTGAGCTACATTATCTCAAACTAGGTTCTTATTGACTATCACCATTCTTAGAAACATTAAAAATTATACATATATTCATAACTAGTGGAGGGAAACATAAAAATCAGTGATCTCAGATGCTCAGTAAGGGTAAAAAAAGGGACACATGTAAGCATAAACATGAGAAAACAGGTATGAGAATGTGATCATGAAAATAGATGATCATATACTAAATATCAAAGATCATAAATTGGAATATTGACATAAATATTGGTTGTTATTAGTACAAAAATAATTGGGAAATAAATCTCATAATCCATAAGAGCATAACATTGGAATAAAAAATAGAATTGTGGAAAACACATCAAAATATAATATTATTTCCATAGTATCCAAAAAATTTCTACCAAGACCATCTTGGTAGTATGGGTTTACTCCCCATACCATAGTGGTAGTCATGTTTCACTCACTTGGCCATCATAGTATCATGAGTTCACTCCTCACACTATCTTTGTTGTCATGCTTTACTCCTATAAACATCTTAGTAGTCAAGGTCCATTCCCGATACCATCTTTGTGTATCTCATGAGATATAAATCTTTACCCAATGAATTGGAGGGGTATATAGGTCTCACCCCTCTCATAATGAAATCATACAGACATGTTCCACAGGATCATTGAAAATCATATCATAACCCATGAAATGAAATAGTTATCGTAAACATGTTATCATAACATAACCTATGGAAAAATATAATGGTTTCATAAACATAAACATATAACCCATGAAATAGAAAATGATTTCATAAACATATACCCTATTAAATATAAATAGGTTTCATAAAGTACATGACATTAATCATAACCCACTCAGAGAAAAAATATGAATGTAACCTTTAGATTATTTCATAGAAATTCATGAGCAACAACAACATTTGTCATCATATATGGAATCTAATTTTGAAAAATCATTCAATAAAATTTCTTGATGAAAATATCATTTCTTCTTTGAAAAATCCTTTTTAATGTATACAATAATTTTAATATCATTTTCTTATAAAATACCTTGAAAACCTACAGTGAAGAATTGGATTCATTTTGAAAAACATTTTCCTTCAAAACCTATAAAGTGTAATATTCAAAGGATTTAAAAAAAAATATTTAGAAACAATTTTAACACATTAAAATAAATCATAAAAACTTTTTGAAAACCATTTCATGAAAAACACTATGAACATATAAATAAATCATACATTTTTTTGAAAACCATTTCATTGAAAATAAATTGAAAGCTTATTAGGAAATAGAGAAAACATTTTGAACACCATTTCATTAACAGTAAATTTAAAAATATATAAATAAATATTGAAAACATTTTTAAAACCATTTCTTTTAAAATAACTTTGAAAGATTATAAATAAATATTGAAAAACAATCAAAACCTTTTTACCAGAAAATAGATGAAAGAAGATTGAAAACATTTTTGAAAAATATTTTCACTGAAAACATACAAAATATGCTAAATGTTTTTCAAAATTTATTCCTTTGAAAACAATTTGAATGTTTAAAAATAATTCTTCAAAATAATTTGATAAATGTTTTAGAAAACATGGTTTTTAAAGAACAAATATTTCTATCTAAAGGGAGGTTAAAGTCAGGATTTCTTATAAAAACATTATTAACTATATTATGTACCAAGATCAGAAAAATTGTACCAATACAATAATATATTATTAATAAAAATAGTATAATAAAATTCATGAATGTTCTCAAAATATGGATTGTATGATTTGATAAAAAGAAGGATAAACATAAAAAATCTTGAAACACAATGAGATTGTTTCAATAAAATCTTATTACCTGGTAACATTGGATCATATGATCCCTGTAAGAAAATAAAAAAAATGAAGATTAAAATATCATGAAAATAATTAGATTCATGATATAATATTTAAAATATAATTATGTACACCTCAAAAATAATTTAGGTTCATAACAAAACTTGATTCTCAAAGAAGGAAAATTAAGACCAAACTATTTTACTAATTTAGAATATTTTGAAACTTAAATCCATTGAAATAACATTCAAAGAACAAATATATAAATACAAATAGTTTTATGTATAATAATAATTTAATACATCCATTTTCAGTATACACACCACATAGAAGGATTGGTTGGTGAATAAAGCTTGTATCTCATGTAAATAAAAAGTGAAATGATATCCCCTTAACCTGTGTCTTGACTCTCTCCGTACTCGTATAGAAATCCAATGAAATAAATATATTTTAACTATAAATCTATGATAGAACCATATTATTATATATAACACCATATATTGTTTTATTATGACTTTATATTACCCTCTAGTTAACAATTCTATGTTAAGGTTTCACTTCGGGTAATATCTGCTTTGTTCTTTGCATGTGTCTTAATTTGTTATATATTTAGTCCTTATACTTATATCATGATTTATAGAATGTAAATAATGACATAAATATAATTTATATTCAATAAGTTCGAGTTATAATAATATTTAGAATATATAAGTACAAAATAGAATACACCTTTCTTGGAGATGGTAGTCCATACGTACGCATGAACGTTGTTTCCATTTAATAGAAATATCGAAAGAAAGTAAATAAAATAGGTGTATATATAAATATCATTAATATAGAAGAATTATTATATCATATATGTTCAATAAATTCATCCTTAATAAATTCTATATGGTGTGTGAACGATTCACATCACTTTGAGGGGGTGGTAGTCGACACTTACTCAATTGAAATTATCATATTTACACAAAATGGAAACTAAAAATATTTGTTTGAAAATATTTAAATAAGATTAAAAAAAATATATAATATATAAATATATTTTCCATGATATTTTCCATCATGAGAGGTGGTACAGAAAAATGAACAATCATCATTTTGTAAGGCCATAGTTCATCGTACACATAAACTATGGCATCCCACCTTTTTATTACATAACTTTTCATTACATTTAATATACAGAGGATCCTTAAAGTCTAGTGTCTGGGAAATCAGGAACATAATACATGAAAACTACCTAAAAATACTTCTAATACACTTGTAAAGCATCATCATAGGTTCATTCTAATTATAATTACTGCATCACATAACCTTGAGACATACAACAATGGAAAGGGTGTGCAGAAGGCCTAGTAAGGAATACAAGGGAATCTGTTTACTTGTGAAATCAATAAGAACTTTATAAAAACATAAAGACATGAGAAATGGAAGAAGAGGCATTTCATAATGAAGATAACTTGAAACATTTCATTAATATGTGGCTACAACATTTAATTTAAAAATTCATGAACATATCCCCAAGGTTCATCCTCAAGGTGTCATAAAAAAATTACCTAGGTGATTCACCAAGGTGTCGTGAAACTTGTCATCTCTAGAGATTAATTCATTACCAAATGCATTAAAGTTCCATCTGGGAGCACCCTTAATATGTATTTATTTTCATGTGATTCACATATATCATAATCAAATATTTCATAAATAACCCAAATAGTATCAAGGAAATGATTTTCATGTCAAAATCGTGACGTTTAAAAAGTACTTTAAAATAAGATCATTATGTCATTTATAACCCATGGAAAGGGAGTTTGGGTTATTTTTAGGTCACTTACAGAATCAAATATATAATTTTGTTGTATTTATGAAGACCCATAGAAAGTAAATAGGTCTACGTATTCACATAAATAAACAAGGGAATTTTCAAGAGAGAAAGAGAGAGAAAATTTGAGATGAAAATTCTACAGCATAATGGCTACATAACATCATTTTTGAAAACGTTAAAAAGAGAAGGTACAAGGGAAAAGAACTCATAAATAATTCATAATAAATTTTAAAGGAAGAATAAAATGGAGATAAGAACTTGGTATGGACATTTGAATGCCATACCACATGAAAAGAAAACTTGAAAGGAAAGAGAAGATGCATTTTCTTTAATAAAAAATTCAGCAGCCTAACAGCGTCACTTAAAATTTCATAAAATAAATTGATGAGAGTGGAAAAGGTCTCTAATCCTTTTTACATGAAATAAAATGTAGTAAATATTTATAATAAAAAGACCCCACATATTAAAATGGTACTATAAGACATATCATAATGGAAGTCATGACTTAAAAGAGGAGGGTGAAAGGTTCCCTTACCTTGAAGAGTAACTTCAAAAGCATGAAGGTCAATACCTTGAGAGGCTTGAGGGAACCTTGGTAGGACTATTTAGGAGTTATAAATACCAGATCTTTTTTAGTAGAATTTTGGAATGAAAATAATTAGGGAATGGCTTGGTATTTATAGGAAAAGTGAGGGAATAAATTATTAATTTCCAAGGACACCTCATAGGTAGTATTTGCAAAACCATGGGCTTTCCCAGGGTATTTTCCCATGGTATTGGCCACCTGGGACACCTCATAAAATATATTTCTATTCAAAAGTCGACAAGAATATTTACATCATGATTACATCATCAATGGTGTCATTAAACACACGAAACTCAAAGCTGTATTTTTACTATTCACTGAAAAATCAACTATTTCATAAAAATCCCAAAAATTTACTCTAACCTAATATCGATGCTATGAATTCAAAAATGAACTCCAGTTTATGGAAATAATTTTTTAAATATTTTTAATTTAACTTTTAAATAAAATCATTATTTATTCTGAAAATACAAATTTTCAACTATAACTCATTTTGTAACACCTTAAGAAAGTAATCAACATCCCATAAAATTATCTTATAACCATAAGACAATAAATAAAAAATTTATGAATAAAATTTATGAAAATAAATTTCAATTTTAAATTATTAAATTAATTATAAAATTGTAAATAAAATATTTATGACATACAAAAATACCAAAACTCAAACTATGATAATATTTTCACTTTTAAGATGTCTAAAATGTATTTATACATTCATGGGTGAAGTTTCTATTTTTTGGTCGATTTACTATTCATTACTATTCATATGGGTATGTTACTATTCATACTTTACTATTCACTAAAAATTAAGTTGATCTTATTAGACTCTAAATTCCCTACTAAACACAACTGTAGAAGACCGTTTCTGGAAAATAAATTCACATAATTAATTATTTAATGAATAAAAAAATATTTTAAAATACCCCCTTTTTCCAAAATTCATCAATGATGTGGAACATCTATAAATTTGACATATATTTATCCGGACATTTGATATTTTCAAATTTTACCATAATAAGATTTAAAAATTTTGTTTATAAAAAAGGATTACAGAAAGTAACTAAGGCTTCATTACATATCCCCTTATAACTCCTGCATAGGTTCTAAGTGTAAGGTGTGCTATGGTGATAGAATCTTGGGGTGGCTCAGACAACATTGGTTGAGGGGTGATTTCTATCAGCTTGAACTTCTCCCATAGGCGATTCCATTCAAGCTTCAAATGTTGAAGTTCATCTTGGGTTTGGTCCAGAGTAAAGATCAGTGATGCTACCTCCATCCCAAGGTCCAATAGATGGGCTTCATATGGCCCGAGTCTACTGGATGATGCCATCGACTCTTCTTTCTCTATTAATAAACCAAGAACATTTGAATTTATCAACAATAATTGTAACGTTAAGAATTTAGTTTCCAATGGTTATATTGACCAATGGCCATATAACAGTCGAATCCGAACAATCTCATTTAAGTATAATCACTTCATTAATTAAAAGATATAGTTTTGTTGAGTATAAAATAAAATAACACAAACATGTAGGAAATAAATATTATTAAAAAGTTCAGGTTGATACATTATTTCCCCCTTAATAATTCACCCCAGAAATTTTAACTCGTACCCTAAAGAGAGAAAAGGTTGGGGTACTACTTCCTCATAGATTCCTCTAGTTCCCATGTGGCTTCCTCACATTTGTAGTTCCTCCATAACACCTTAAAAAGTTGAGTAGTCTTGTTGCGTAGAACCTAGTCTCTATGATCCATGATCTCCACTGGCTATTCCTTATAGGAGTGTTCATGTTCCAATTATACCTCCTATGGATTTAGTACATGTGAAGGGTCAGTTATATACTTCCTCAAGAGGGATACGTGGAAGATATAATGAAGTTGTGCTAGATTTGGAGGAATTGAAATCCGATAGGCCACTTCTCCTACGCGATCATGGATTTAATAGGGGCCAATGTACCTAGGGCTGAGATTCCCTTTCTTCCCAAACCTCATGACTCTCTTGCATGGTGAAATTCGAAGAAAGACTTTTTCACCAACATCAAACTCCAAGTCCCTTCGATGGTTGTCGACATAGCTCTTCTGCTGACTCTGAGCAGCATTAATGTGTTGCTGGATGGGATGGACTTTTTCTGTCATCTCTTGCATGAGATCAAGCCCAAGAATCATTATCTCACCATCTTCATCCCCAAAAGTAGGAATTCTACATCAATTCGCATAAAGAGCTTCATAGGGTTCCATTTGAATGCTCGAGTGGAAGCTGTTGTTGTAAGAGAACTCAACTAAAGGGATATGTTAATCACATCCACCTTTAATTTCCATTGAGCATGTTCTCAGCCTGTCCTTGAGTGTTTAAATAGTTCTTTCATATTGGCCATCTATTTGGGGGTGATAAGCCATACTAAAATTCAATTCAGTGCTCAGATCATGTTGAATACTTTTCCAAAAATTTTATGTGAACCTTGGATCATGATCTGATACAATAGAAAGTGTAACTCCAAGAAGCCTTACCACTTCCTTCTCATAAATCTTATAAAGTTGATCAAGAGATAAATCTTCAAGAATGGAGATAAAATGGGCAGTCTTGGTGAGATAGTCTACAATAAAGCATATCACAATGTTTCCTTTTGATGTTATCGAGAGACCAGTGACAAATTCCATAGTGATATTGTCCCACATCCATGCTAGTATGGGTAGTGGTTGCAATACCCCATTAGAAAGTTGCTGCTCCGACTTCACTTGTTGACATACCAGGCACCTTTAAGTGTAGTCAACAATATCCCTTTTCATATTATCCCACCCATAATGATCACAAAGGTCCCTATACATTTTCGTGCTTCCAGGATTTATAGAGAAAGTATAATTATGAGCTTTATCGATCAGATCCTTATTTATTTCTAGAATATATTGAACACTTAGTCTTGTACAAAATTTCAGTACACCTTCATGATCAATATTGAACTCAAGAAACTTCCCATCCTTCATAGTCTCAAACATCATTTGTAACAAAGGATCTTCTTTTTGAGATTTCTTGATCTTCTCTAGTAATTACGGTTGAGAAACCATTTGGGTTAGGGTTGAGGATGTCCCTTCCCTTATAATTCCCATGTCCAGTTTTACTAGTTTATTGATCAAAGGATCTCTTTGAATCCTCATCATAGAAAGAACAAATGGGTCTTTCCTGCTTAATGCATCAGCAAATTTGTTTGCTCATCTATGATGGTAATGAATTGAACAATCATACTCTTTGAGAAGTTCCAATCATCAACTTTGTCTCATGTTCAATTCATTTTGTGTGAAAATATACTTCAAACCTTGATGGTATGTGTATATATCACATTTCGCCCCATAAAGATATTGCCTCCATATCTTCAAAAAAAAAACAGCAGCCAGCTCCAGATCATGCGTAGGATAGTTCTTCTCATGATTCTTCAACTGTTGAGATGTATAAGTAATGAATTTTTTATTTTTCATGAGGACTAAACCAAGACCTTTCAGAGATGCATCACTAAAAATAATGAATCCATCTATACTTGAGGGAAGTGTTTACACGGGTGCAGTAACCAATCTCTTCTTTAGCTCTTAGAAAATTTCCCCACACTCCTTTATCCAGATGAACTTGACCCCTTTTCGAGCTAACTTGGTCAATGGATTAGAAAGTCATAAAATGTTTTTCAAAAACCTCATATAATAACCCACTAGTCTAAGGAATCTACGAATATCAGTTATTTTTATTATCTGAGGCCACTCCTCTACAACTTTTTTCTCTGTAGGATCAACTATGATTCCTTCATTGGTAGCAATGTTCCCCATGAAAGTATCTTTTTGTAACTAGAATTCACATTTACTAAAAATTCCTAAAATACTCTCCATTTGTAGAGTTTTAAAAATAACCCTTAGATGATCCTCATGCTTCTCACGACTATTGGAATATATTATAATATCATCAATAAAAACTACAAAAAGTTATCTAGGTAGTCCTTAAATACTCGATTCATTAGATCCATAAAAATAGTCAGTGAATTAGTCAGTCTGAAGGGCATAACAACAAACTCATAATGCCCATATCTTGATCAGAAGGAAGTTTTCAGGATTTTTTTTTTTTACGTTATTCTGAAAAAAAATTTCTGAAAAACGGCCTAGGTCAAATTTTTTTTTAAAAATACGCTACAAAGGCGGCATCTGCGATGCCGCCTTTGCTCCCCCGCGCCGCCTTTGGCCCGGATCGATGACATGGCAAAGGCGGCCGGGAGGAGGCCGCCTTTCGGCTCAGGGTAAGGCGAAAGGCGGCATCGCCGAAGCCGCCTTTGGCCATACGCAGAGGCGAAAGGCGGCTTCCGCGATGCCGCCTTTGCCTGAAGTCCCTATAAAAGGGCGGCCCCCCCCCCCTCTCCTCACTTCTTCATTGCAACCTCTCTCTCCAATTTTCTCTCTCTCTCTCTAATTTTTTTTGCTGTGCGAGCTTTTACGAAGCTTCATTTAGAGGTATGTTTCTTTATTTAATTTAATGTTTTTATTTAATTAATTTAATTTTGTTTAGTTTTAAATCTTTCATTTGTTAAGCAGTTTAGGTAGTTCTTAATATTTGGTTATTTAGTTTTTGTAATTAGTTATATATAGTTTTAAATAATTACTGTTAGGTAGTATAGATTAACTTAAGATTAACTTAAGATTAAGTATTTAGAAATTTTGGTAGCTTAAAGATTATGTGGTTATCTACGCAATTAAATTCCTGTCTGGATACAAACAAGTGGATGTGGCTCTGGCACAGATGTACATAGGGGTAAAACCCGAAAACACCGCTTCGAGCTAGACTCGAACGGGAACTGGTGCACGATAACGGGCCTTGCTGCATCCTGGTTTGACACTCCCGGGGAATATGCTTAAGATGATTCATATTTTCTTTATAAACTACTAAAATTTCTAAGAGAAGAAAAGGCAAATCAGTATATTTATCAATGATAAATGATAAATATAATTTTATAGAATGAAATAAGGATATAAGAATTAACGAATTAAAGTTATTATTAGTTAATTATAAAATAATGGAATAATTAATGATTAGTTGTTATTAGTTAATTTTAGAATAATTAATAAATAACATAGGATTAAAACATGAATTCATATAATGATTAGCTAACGATACTAATGATCTGTATATTTATCAATGATAAATGATAAGTATAATGTTATAGAATCAAATAAGGACATAAGAATTAACAAATTAAAGTTATAATTAGTTAATTATAGAATAATAGAATAATTAACGATTAGTTATTATTAGTTAATTTTAGAATAATTAATAAATAACATAGGATTAAAACATGAATTCATATAATGATTAGCTAACGATACTAATGAACATATAAAGTGAAATGAAGAAGAACAAACAAACTAAATAAAAAGGCGCTCTAAAATTACATTCTAATAAATATCATATGGTGAAACATCAGTAGCATAGTTTATGGTATAGAAAGGCGCAATAAAATTACATTATAATAAACATCATATCGTCAAACATAATTGTTAATATTTTGTTACACTATCATAATTTTGATGAAAGAACACATTTTTGACGTAGAGAGCCATGTATGCCTGTGTGTACTGTTATGGGGAGATTATTCAAACTGAGCAAGGAGCTTCTTACAGTACACAACCAATTACGGTGGTTAGTACAGTGGATTGTGTTACCATAAGTGACCTTCAAGAGAGAATTCATGTTTCCTTAAATTTGGGACCCGATCAAGAGATAATGTCTATGAGCTATAGAAATTTGCAATTTCCAACAACAATGTGGCATATAGCTTGTCCATTGGTTGCTGATGCGCAGTGGGTCCAAGCAGTTAATTTATTTTCTCAACGGTTAGATGGTACCATGATGGAGTTATACGTTGTTGTTGCTACTGTACAACAACAACGTCCACTTGTACAAAGACGTAGAAATACAAGAGTGGTTGAAGACAGTCTACCTCATGACATTGAGCCTATTCCAAATGATGCAGCAGAAGAGGACAACCTAAATGATCTTCCGGATATACATGTCAATCCGACTTCTGATGAGGAGTTTCGTAATGATGGATCGGATGGCGACAACAGTGCTGATGAGGAGGGACCAACAAAAGATAGAGAGGAGGTTTTGAGAAATGCAGTTGTTGTACATCAACCTCGGTCAATAAATCATCCACCATTATTTTCATCTTGGTCAGAAGCAATGACACGTGTGCCTGAATTCGATAATACTGTTCTCACACCGGCAACTGAGTTCCCTGGAGTTGTACCAGATAGGTTTAGTGAGGTGGACAAAACCTTATATATTGGAAGGAATTTTCCCAGTAAAGATGCCTTAAAAAGCACGTTAAAGAGATTTCATATTGAGAGAAACTTCAACTATGTAGTTCACGAATCATGCCGTAGTAAATATGTTATACGGTGCGTGAAGTATGGGGATGATTGTAGATTTCGCTTAAGGGCTATTCCAGACATTACCTTTGGAGGTTGGAGAATCTCAAGGATTGAGGCGGCTCATAGTTGCGTTCAGCCAAGTCTCACACAAGATCGTACTTCATTGGATGCAGAATTTGTGTCATCTATTGTTGTTGAGATGATTAGGACATGCCAAGATGTTCCAATATCCCTTGTGCAAGAGAGGATTCTACAGACATTCGGTTATAAGATTTCCTATAATAAGGCATGGATGGCGAAACAGAAGGCAATTGTGAAGGTATATGGTGATTGGGATGACTCATATCGAGTATTGCCGCAATTGCTAGCCATACTGAGGCATCATAACCAAGTTGTCTTCCATCTGGATACAAACGAACATGTGTCTCCTGATAATCGACTTGATCCATCTCGTGTTCAATTTCATCGGTTGTTCTGGGCATTCCTTCCTTGTATCTCTGCATTTCGTTTTTGTAAACAATTTATTCAGATTGATGGAACATTTCTGTATGGAAAATACAATGGCGTATTGTTGATTGCGGCAACCCAAGATGGAAACCGTTCACCTCTTCCGCTTGCCTTTGCCATTGTAGAGAAAGAAAACTATGAATCATGGAGTTGGTTTCTGGCATGTATCAGCAACCATTTCACCAACATTCAGGGAGTTTGTTTGATATCTGATCGTCATCGAGCAATTAATGAGGCAATAAATGCAGATCCTGATACATGGAGATACCCAAATGCACATCATCGGTTCTGCATTAGACACATTGCTAGCAATGTACATAAAAAATTCCACAACGAACCGATGAAGAAGGCAATCACGAGGCTTGGTACGTATTTTATTCATTCTGTTTTACTGTTTCAATATAAATATAAAATCAATTTATGTGAAATATCATCTACGTTTTGTAGCATATGAGTCGGACCAACGACGATTTGAAGAACGTTTTGAACAAATTCGTCAGGCTAATCAAGAAGTTTATGATTATATGATGCGGATTCCAAAAGAGAAATGGACATTGGCATACGACGGGGGAAAGAGGTACGGACACATGACGACAAACATTGTGGAGTGCATCAATGGTATCTTCAAAGGACTTCGCAAGCTACCTATAACCGCATTAGTTCAGGAGACATTATATCGATGCGTGAAGTACTTTGTGGATAGACAAAAACTAGCATCAGACAGAATACATCAAGGGATAAGATATGGAATACACTTTCAACGAGAGATTGAAAAAAATATTGAAGAAGCTTCTGGTTATCACGTATGTCTATTTCGAAGAGAAGACTCCCGATTTGAAGTTCAAGAGAGTTCAGACCCCATCACAAATCACGTCGGTGAAAAAATGGTGGTATTACTGGAAACAAGGCAATGTCAATGTGGAAAATTTTAGGCCTTACGGTTTCCATGTACACACGTCATCGCAGCATGTGCCTCTGTGAACATCTCATGGGAAGCATATGTTGATCCATTGTACCAGATGGATATCATTGCCAACTGTTATGCTGCACCATGGACACCTATTGGGGAGTATCGTTATTTCCCAATGCCTGAAGGCCAGCCGATAGTGATACCTGACATGAATCGGTTACGTCCTCGTGGGAGACCAAAGGCGAGTAGGATGCGTAATGAGATGGACTGGCCTCAAGAACAAGGGCAGAGTTTGCGATGCACAATATGTCATAAAGAAGGTCATAACCGGAAGCGATGCCCTAACGTTGTTGGGTCGACTTCACAGTCTCATTCATAATGATGTATTGTCTTCATTGTGACATTCCCATATTGTGAACTAAATGTTGTTATCTCTTTTTTAGAAAACTGTTCTATAACAAATTTATAGTATCATAATAATTAGCATAAGATATTGAATACATAAAATTAGATAAATTCTAAAAACATCATTACTAATTGACATGGTTTATCTTAATCCAATCCATAAGTAGTTAATCACAAAGCTTCCCCAAAATATGTGTAACCAAATTCAAGACTCAATATTTTAGATAACATAACTTATTTCATATTAATATTCATGCTTTCAAGAAATAACTTTGAATATGAAATAATAGAATTTATTTCAAAACTCCGAAAGCGGAACACTTAACCCATATTGAAATGTGTATGTCAGTTAACCCATTAACATGTTTCCCGGACGTTAATATTAAAAATTTTAACCCTAAACCCTCCAACCTAAACTCCAATCTAAACATGCAGGATATTTTAGAAAACTGTTCTATAACAAATTTATAGTATCATAATAATTAGCATAAGATATTGAATACATAAAATTAGATAAATTCTAAAAACATCATTACTAATTGACATGGTTTATCTTAATCCTATCCATAAGTAGTTAATCACAAAGCTTCCCCAAAATATGTGTAACCAAATTCAAGACTCAATATTTTAGATAACATAACTTATTTCATATTAATATTCATGCTTTCAAGAAATAACTTTGAATATGAAATAATAGAATTTATTTCAAAACACCGAAAGCGGAACACTTAACCCATATTGAAATGTGTATGTCAGTTAACCCATTAACATGTTTCCCGGACGTTAATATTAAAAATTTTAACCCTAAACCCTCCAACCTAAACTCCAATCTAAACATGCAGGATATTTTAGAAAACTGTTCTATAACAAATTTATAGTATCATAATAATTAGCATAAGATATTGAATACATAAAATTAGATAAATTCTAAAAACATCATTACTAATTGACATGGTTTATCTTAATCCAATCCATAAGTAGTTAATCACAAAGCTTCCCCAAAATATGTGTAACCAAATTCAAGACTCAATATTTTAGATAACATAACTTATTTCATATTAATATTCATGCTTTCAAGAAATAACTTTGAATATGAAATAATAGAATTTATTTCAAAACTCCGAAAGCGGAACACTTAACCCATATTGAAATGTGTATGTCAGTTAACCCATTAACATGTTTCCCGGACGTTAATATTAAAAATTTTAACCCTAAACCCTCCAACCTAAACTCCAATCTAAACATGCAGGATATTTTAGAAAACTGTACTATAACAAATTTATAGTATCATAATAATTAGCATAAGATATTGAATACATAAAATTAGATAAATTCTAAAAACATCATTACTAATTGACATGGTTTATCTTAATCCAATCCATAAGTAGTTAATCACAAAGCTCCCCCAAAATATGTGTAACCAAATTCAAGACTCAATATTTTAGATAACATAACTTATTTCATATTAATATTCATGCTTTCAAGAAATAACTTTGAATATGAAATAATAGAATTTATTTCAAAACTCCGAAAGCGGAACACTTAACCCATATTGAAATGTGTATGTCAGTTAACCCATTAATGTTATATTTACATTTTACACTTACGAATCATTTTCTTTGTTTATATGAAGATGGATGATACCATACTACTCACTCAGCAGCCTACCCATATTTCGCAGGCCGTGTTAGAGGGTCATCCAGATCGATTTGTGAAGGTGCGTCGAGCGCACCATTTTCATCACATGGAGCCTCCACATGCCATTAGACCTTACTTGCGCCGTGCTGGCTTCTATGGCCTTGCCGTATCAGATTTCACATTTGTAGATCATTACCTACTTGCTGCCCTCGTTGAGAGATGGAGACCAGAGACACACACATTCCACTTGCCTGAGGGGGAGATGACCATCACCCTCGAGGATGTCGCAGTTCTTCTCGGTCTTCCTATCCAGGAGAGACCCGTTATTGGACCCACTCGTGCAGCTTGGCCAGACCTTGCTCAATGCTTGTTAGGCGTTGATATTTTGTCCGACCGTAGGGCTACAGATGGATCGTCCATATCTATGCGTTGGTTGGAGTCGCAGATTCCACATTTACAGGATGATGATGATGAGCAGACCGTCATGCGTTACGCCCGTGCATATATCTTACGACTCATTGGTGGGACCATGTGTACTGATCACTCGGGGATGCACGTGCATATGATGTATCTACCCCTACTAGAGGACTTTGATCGGGCTGGGACGTACAGTTGGGGATCAGCCTGCTTGGCATACACGTACAGATCATTATGCAGACTATCCCATAGGGACCGTACAGGTCTTGGAGGATGCGTCATCCTTATTCAGATGTGGGCATGGGAGCGCATCCCATCATTCCGCCCTGACCTTGCTGGTCCACCGGTCGAGATGGAGGTGCTGCATGACGCTCCGCGTGGACGCTGTTATGATAAGTCATTTCTATTGGTTTTTTATTCTACTATGAGTTATTGACTATAATTTCTCATTATTTGTCATTATCGTTGTATTTTACAGGTGGTGTCAGCGACACAATTTCGACGTGGTTCCGAGACAGCATTTGGGCGTATATCGGCTACAGTTGGACTGTCTCTTACCTGATCAGGTATGTATATACAATCTATCACTGTCTAACATTTTTAATAATAACATCAATTTTGGTTTTTAGTTGGGTGTTTTTTTGACAAAATCACTTGTCATTTCAGATTTCATGGCTTCCATACTGGAGTATTATGGACCAGTTGCCAGCATACTGCACTGTTGGTCTTGAGGATGCTATGGCTGTAGTGCCCCTCATTCACTTTCATATTATTGAGTGGCAGCAGCCTGACAGGGTCATGCGCCAATTTTTTCGTACTCAGCCGATTCCATTACCATCTAGACAGACAGACAAGCTTCATGGGATGAAGCTGACAGGGAGGCAGGATGATGACTGGTCCCAAGTACATGCGAGTTTTATCGACTGCTGGCACAGACGTGCAGAGTTACGTATTCAAGGTGTTCCTACAAATCGATTCTCTCTTTCAGAGCAGGTTGACTATGCGCCCTGGTATAGACTAAAATCTATATTGTATCTTACCCAAGCTGGCATAGAGATGCAGAGGATGGTAAGTTAATAAATTCATATTACTTTGTTTATTGAATTATTTTCTAATTCCATTTGAATCTATTTACAGGGAAGTCACACAGAGCAGCTTGTTCGCATGAGCGATGAAGAGGAGGAGGGGGTCTTTAGCCGGGCAGCCGTCCATGCTACAGCGCTGGAGGCGAGGGCATCTTTTCATGCGTTTTCCGAGAGCATCTTCACGCGTCTGGCTTGGAGACAGGAGGTTCCTGCCCCAGAGGAACATCCTCCAGCTGCTGCTGGTGCTGAGGAGCCACGACCACGGCGACGTAGACAGCGTCGTGCTGCACGTGAGGCATCGCCTGTTCCACAGGCAGAGGTCGGGCCTCTAGTAGTCCAGGATCAGCCTATTCAGGATGTGCCTCAGGTGGCATGGGATCCGTCTTTCCTGACAGGATATCCGTAGTTCTCTCCATCTTGGGTTCCAGATCCTTCCCAGCCTTGGATTCTAGAGCCGTCTTCGTCTTGGGGTATAGCTCCATCACAGGCTTCGTTCCCCTCTGCGATGGAGGCAGGTCCTTCTACCACCCTAGTGGGAGAAGGATCTGGATGGCAGTACGAGATGCAGTTGACAGCTCCTCCAACTGACACACAGATGGAGGATGCGACAGTCGACGTTTCAGTGTCCGAGGATCAGCCTTCTCCAGGTCATCAGACTCCACTGCGCACTCGACGCGGACGCCCTATTCGCAGACCACCATGTGGGACAGAATCTCCTCGCCACAGACATATGCATTGATTGTACATTATTGTTTACATGTTTTATGTGTACTGAAATCAAAATACTATTTTTACTTGTTGGTCAGAGTGGAATCTCAGGAGGGGGTAAATTAGGTTTTATTTATATATATTTATATAACCATACGAACATAATAATAAAACATTAATAATTACTAATTACCTAATTACAGATTATATAATTAATAATTCTATTACTAATTAAATATTTAATTAGTATATAATTAATATTTATATTACGAAATAACTAATTAATTAGTATATAATTTGTAATTTGGTAATTAGTGTTTATTAATCGTTAATTATATAATAACTAATTAGTTAATTAGTAATAAAATTATCAATTATATAATACTTAATTATTACATATATAATAAATACTTAGTTAATTAGAAATATAATTAATAATTATAACTAATTAATTAGTAATTAGTAATTATTAATTAGTTAACCAGTAATATAAATATTTATTATAATTATTCATTATAAGAGGGTTTGCCCTGAAAATCATTCTGCATTTTCGATGTGGAATTCAGGTTCTATCTTTACTGTGCAGTAGATTTTGCATTTCCGATGTGGGATTCTGTTTCAAGTACGTCACTTTGAAATACAATAAAAGATAAACTATAAGACCAACATAAATGAAACTTAAAACATGGATTAAACATATAAAAAATAGTTTAAAACAAAAGCAATTTACAAAAAAATGTTAATGAAAAATAATTTATAAGCTTTCAAAACCGCCTACTTGAAACTTAAAATTGTTTCAAGTACGTGACTTTGAAAGACTGTAAAATATAAACTATAAAACGAATATAATTGAAACTTTAAACATTGATTAAACATATAGTAAATAGTTGAAAACAAAAGAAATTTCCAAAAAAAAAGTTGATGAAAAGAAATTTATAAGCTTTCAAAACCGCATACTTGAAACTTAAAATTTTTCAAGTACGTGACTTTGAAAGACCATAAAACATAAAATAGAAGACCAATATAAATGAAACTTAAAACATGGATTAAACATATAAAAAATAGTTTAAAATAAAAGAAATTTACAAAAAAATGTTAATGAAAAATAATTTATAAGCTTTCAAAACCGCCTACTTGAAACTTAAAATTGTTTCAAGTACGTGACTTTGAAAGATTATAATTATATTACTAATTAACTAATTAATTATTATATAATTAATAGTTATATTAATAATCAACTAATTATTTATTATATAAGTAATAATTAATGAGTAATAATTAATAATTAATAATTTAATGAATAGCTATAATTAATATTTATATTACTAATTTACTAATTAATAATTACTAATTACTTATTAATAATTATTAATTACTAATTACTAATTATAATGAATAATTATAATAAATATTTATATTACTAATTAGCTAATTAATAATTAATAATTACTAATTAATTAGTTATAATTATTAATTGTATTTCTAATTAACTAAATATTTATTATATATGTAATAATTATATTAATAATTAATTATTATATAATTAATGATAATATTACTAATTAACTAATTAATTATGACATATTTAATTATTAATAATTACTAATTAATAATTAAAAATTATAATGAATAAATGTAATTAAAAATTATAATGAATAAATGTAATTAAAAAATAAAAATATATATTTTTAAGAGAAAGGCGGCATCCGCGATGCCGCCTTTCACCCGCAGCGCAAAGGCGGCAACGCAGATGCCGCCTTTCCCCGAAATGCAAAGGCGGCATCCCGGATGCCGCCTTTGAGGTGTAGTTTTAAAATTTGTTTTGCCGGAAGCGTTTTCTGGAAAAATTTTTTTTTAAAAAACGTAAACAAAAAAAAAATCCCTAATTTCATCACCCTCAATTGATGATAACCAGATATAAGATCAATCATTGAGAATAATTGAGCCCCACGAAGTTGTTCAAAAAGTCATCAATTCTTGGCAGAGGGTATTTGTTCTTCACTATGATCTCATTCAGATCTCTATAATCAATGCATAGCCACAATGATCCATCCTTCTTCTCCACAAAGAGGACTGGTTCTCCCCAAGGAGACAAACTTATTCAGATAAACCCCTTCTCCCAAATATCTTGGAGTTGTTTTTTTAACTCCTCCAGCTCCACATTTTCCATCCTATATGAGGTCTTTGATATCAGATGGGATCTAGGTACGAGTTCAATGGAAAACTCTACCTCTCTTTCTAGGGGAGGTTAGAGTAACTCCTCTGGAAATACTTCAACATATTCTAGGACGATGGGGACATTTTCTATCCTCAAACTCTCATTTAATTATTCTTCTTCACCGATCAACTCCACAAATAAGGATATTGGAGGTTCATAAAGACAAAGATCAGTTTGAGATATATCTCCTTAGAAGATAACTGTAGGTTTTCTATTCTAGACTACTGGGATTTCCTTTCTCCTACATTTTATCTTAGCACTATAATTTGAGAGCCATTCCACCCCTAGTATAATGTCAAATTCCAACATGGGAATGAGTACTAGATTTGCGATAATATTATGCTCAATAAATCAAATACTAGAGTTTCTAAACATTGACGATACTTGGATAATCCCACAAGGAGTCTTGACTAATAACTATACTTTTAGTAAATCGAGGTATGATTCTAAATTAATTGCAAACATGGAGGTAATAAAGGAATGTGTAGAACCAAAATCTTGAAGTACTTTATAGATTTGAGAGAACAACAAGAGTACATACCACCACATCCTTCAGAGCTTCAACTTCACCTGTCATGATAGCAAAAGCATGACCTTTCTCCCATGGCCTTTAATGAGGCTAATGGTGGTTCCCCTCTACTGCCCTCAAATTTGGACAGTCATTGGAAAAGTGCCAATGTTGTCCACACATAAAGCACTAGACATCAGGTAGGGCATGCACCATCTTCCCCTTATTGTTAGTGTTTTGAAGTTGTGGTTTCACCTCCCTAGACAATTTCTCACAATATGGCCTTCTCTTCCACACTTGTAGCATTTTCCGCTCCTGAGAAGGTAGTTCCCTGAATGCTTCTTCCCACATTTATTAAATGTGGGACATTTCAATTTCATGCCTCCTCTTCCCTAAACAATGGTCTTCCCTAATATGGGCTCCATCAGTCTCTTATTTTCATTAGATTTATGAGACTACTGTGTCTCATCAAACTCCGGCTCGACTTTCATCGCACTCTAAATGATCTCCTCATAGCTATCATAGTCTCAGTTGGCTATATTATTTCGCAGATGAGGTCTCAGTTCACAGAAAAATCTATCAAACATACCATTTGTATCCAAGACAAAGTTTGAGGTGTAATGTGAAAGCCTTGTGAAGTTCATCTTATAGCCTCCCACAGATTAATTCTCCTTCGGCTTCAGCTTGAGAAACTCTTTCTCCATTCATGTTCTCATCGATCGAGGGAATCACTTATTGAATAATATCCCTTTGAACTCTTTCCACACCATACTTCAACTTACACTCTTGGCCTTGTGTTTTTAATCAGTTCCTACCACTAATCAACTTCTCCCTCTAAGCGATAGACAGCCAGGGTAACCTTATCTTGTTCAACACATCGGATAACATAAAAGATCTTCTCAATAGAGATCATCCACTGTTCAACAATCAATGGGTCAGTAGATCCAATGAAGTTTGGTGGTCATTGACACATAAAGGATTCAATAAAAAGTTGTTCCCTTTATGGTGAGATCGGTATCTCAGCTTGATTTAAGTTATTTCCCATAACTTGAGTCAGTTGGTTCATCATTCTCATGAAAGATTCCATTCCAACTTCCATCAAAGGGCCATTAGCACATGGTCCATTGCAGCCACCATTTGCAAAATTCCTCCTATTTCCTACCATTTTCTAAAAGAATAACATCTTAGTGAAAAACTTATTTCATTTACGAATCTTTTACATATAAAGTATTTTATTTCTTAAAACATATTTAAACAATTAAATTACTCTATAAATCCTTCATAATGATTCACAAAAAGATTATGATCTACCAAAACTATCCCCTGGTTGTGTAGTAACCAAGAGTGAAACAAGGCCCATTTTCATGTACCAGGATACCCTAGGTCATGCCTGAAACTCTTTTTCAGAGTTTTCACTCCAAGGTACCTCTGTGCCAAAGCCATCTCTACCAGCTCATATCCTGACAGGGATGCATTTTCTTGATAAACCACTTAAACAATACTCACCAAAATACTATAAAGTATTCATATATTTAAAATTTTCTACAGGATTATTCCTAATGTTTTTATAGCCTAATTTCCATAAATAACTAAACTATCTTTTGATACCAACTATGTCATCCCACCTTTTTATTACATAGATTTTCATTACATTTTACATAAATAGGATATTTAAAGTCTAGTGTCTTGGAAATCAGGAATATAATAATTGAAAAAACATAAAAAATCCTTCTAAAACACTTGTAAGTTTTCATCATGGGTTTATCCTAAGTACAATTACTGTATCACATAACCTATATATATACATTAAAGGAAAGGGTGAGAAGAAGGCCTAGTAAGGAAAAAAAGGGAATCAGTTTACATGTGAAATCAATAAGAACTTGATAAAAAATAAAGACATGAGCAATAGAAGTAGAGGCATTTCATTATGAAAATAAGTTAAATCAAAACATGAATATGTGGCTATAACATTTAATTCTAACATTTATGAACATATCACCATGGTTCATCTCCAAGGTGTCATAAAAAAATAACCAAGGTTATTCACCAAGGTATCCTAAAACATGTCATCTATAGAGATTAGTTCTTTAACCAATGCATTGGAGCGCTACCAGGGAACAACATTAATATGTCTTTATTTTCATGTGTTCCACATATATCACAATCAAAAATTTCATAAATAACCCAAATAGAATCAAATAAATGGGTTTCATGTCAAAATTGTGACATTTAAAAAGTACATAAAAATAAGATCATTATTTCATTTATAACCCATGGAAAGGGAGTGAGGCTTATATGTATGTCAATTATGATATAAAATATATCATTTTTTGTATTTATGAACACACAAAAATGAAATAGGTCTAGGTATTCACATAAATAAACAAGATAATTTTCAATAGAGAAAGAGAGAAAAATTTTGAGATGAAAATTCAACAGCATAATGGCTACATAACATCCTTTTAGAAATAATTAAAAAGAGTGGGTACAAGGGTAACCCACTCATAAAAAATAATAATATAGTATAAAGGAATAATATAATGTAGATAAGAACTTGGTATGGATATTTTAATGTCATACCACATGAAAAGGAATCCTGAAAAGAAAGAGAATATGCAATTTCATTAACAAAAAATTCAGCAGCCTAACAATATCACTTAAAAATTCATAAAATCAATTGATGGGAGCGGAAAGGGTCTCTCATCCTTTGGAAACGAAATATAAATTAGGAAATATATAGAAAAAAAGCCTCCACATATTAAAATGGAACTATAAGACATAACATAAAGGAAGTCATGACTTAAAGGAGGAGGGTGAAATGTTCCCTTACCTTGAAGAGTAACTTTGAAAGCTTGAAGGTCAGGACCTTGGGGGGATTCAGGGAACCTTGGGAGGACACCTTGGGAGGTATAAACACCATATATTCTTTTATGAGGATTTTGGAATGTAAATAATGAGGGAATGGGTTGGTATTTATATGAAAAGTGAGGGAATAAATTATTAATTTCCAAGGGACACCTCATCGGTGATATTTGCAAAACCATGGGCTCTCCCATGGTATTTTACCCTGATATTGGACACATGGGACACATAATAACATATATTACTATTCACAAGTCTAAAATATTATTTACATCATGATTTCATCATCAATGATGTCATTAAACACCCCAAACCCAAAACTGTATTTTTATTATTCAATGAAAAATCAATTGTTTCAGAAAAATCCCAAAATACTACTATAACCTAATATCGATGCTCTGAATTAAAAAATGAACTTTATTTAATTAAAATAATTTCCTAAATATTTTTAATTTAATTTTTAAATAAAATCATTATTTATTCCAAAAATAAAACATTAAAATTATAACTCTTTTTCTAACACCTTAAAAAAGTAATCAAGGTCCCATAAAATTATTGTATGACCATAAGACAAGAAAGTAACAATTAATTATTAAATTTTATGAAAATATATTTCCATTTTAAAATGTTAAATTAATTATAAAATTGTAAATAAAATATTTATGACATATATAATTAACAAAACTTAACTATTATGGTTTTTTCACTTTTAAGATGTCTAAAATGTATTTATACATTCATGGGTGAAGTTTATATTTTTTTAGTCGATTTACTATTCTTTATTATTTGTTACTATTCATACGGGTATGTTAATATTCATACTTTACTATTCACTAAATATTAAGTTGTTCTTATTAGAATCTAAATTTCCTACTGAACACAACTGTAGAAGACCATTTTTCGAAAATCAATTCACATAATTATTTATTTAAAGGATAAAAAAATATTTTAAAATACCCCATTTTTCAAAAATTCATCAATAATATGGATCATCTATAAATTCAACCTATATTTATCCAGAAATTTAAAATTCGCAATTTTTACCATAATAAGATGTAAAAATTTTATTTATACAAAAGGATTACAAAAAGAAACTAAGGCTTCGTTACATAGCCCTTTATAACACATGTATATGACCTACGTTTAAGGTGTGAAGTGGTGATAGAATCTTGCGGTGGCTCAGACAACATTTCAGAGTGGTGATTTCTATCAGCTTGAACTTCTCCCTTAGGTGATTCCATTCAAGATTCACATGTTATAGTTCTTCTTGGGCTCGGTCCAGAGCAAAGCCCAATGATGCTACCTCCTTCCCAAGCTCTGTGAGATGGGCTTCATATGGTCCAAGTCTATTATATGATTCCATCGACTCTTCTTTCTATATTAATTAACCAATATCATTTTAATTTATCAACAATAATTGTAACATTAAGAATTTAGTTTTCAATGATCATATTGACCAATGGCCATATAACAGTCGAAAACACATAGTCTCATTTAATTATACTCACCTTATTAATTAAAGGATATAGTTTTGTTTAGTATAAAATAAAATAACACACAAATTTAGGAAATAAATATTTCTAAAAAGTTTGGGTCGTTATATGAACAGTATGTTCAATACCAATTAGATGGAGGTGTGTGTAATTGTAGGCTAGAAACATAGCATAAAACAACCTATTATATTTAAAATAATGTTTTTTATGAAATAATGTTATAATTATATTTTATGGTGTGGATAAAGAAAATAAAAAAAGGATCTTGTGCGAAGTAATTAACTTTAATCAAGTAACTCATTTTGGTCTGTGCTCAAAGTCTTACTTGGATAACTTTTTACCCAAGTTTATTATTCAATTAAGAAGGTAGGTTTGTTTGGAAGTGGATTTTTAAGATTTTTTCCTAACACATGTTGTTTGAGAGGTGTGAATATGAGTGAGAGGTGGTGGCCTTTTATAGGGAAGGGAAATGACACACTTGGAATTTTTGAAATCAAGTTTGGTGTACCCATGTTTTTAGATAACACAATTCATACCAAATGAACCAAAAAATAATGGAATGTTATTGTTATAATAATTTCTATAATTTTTTTGGGAAATCTTTTTAGGGAATTTTGCGTCTTGAAGTTAAGTATTAGTACTTTTTTAACCTCATTTTTATCTTAATCATTGTAATTATTTTAATAACTTTCACTTATATTATTGGTTAAAAACAAATTTCACCATATTTTGAATTACAAATTAATTTTATTGAAAATATTTAATCCATTTTTTCGAATCGTAATCACATAATTGGATGAAATTATTTTAAAAACAATCTTATTTAAGGGATGACATTGCGTGTTTTTAAAGTAAAAACATCCAAAAGTTTTCTACGTTTTTATACCCAATTTCAAAGTAAAATTTATTCCAATGACCTGAATTAGATAAATTTATAAACTTATTATATTGTTATACATTGCAACAAATTTAATATATAATTTATCCTTATAAATTAATTATATGAAAAAGCAGTTTTGAATTAAAATTTAGTATTTTTAACTATTCATTAATAATGAATCCTTATTGAAAAATACCAAAAATTTCTCATACCCTAATTTTTATTTTTATAATTAAATTATGAAGTTTATTTTTACATATTAAATCTATAAAAGTTCCCAAATTTTGATTTAAAATGGGGTTTTCATTATAAGGTTGCAAAAATACTATTATAATAATATAGGGTTTTAAGGATAAAATTGGGTTTGTTCTTATCTTATATCTTTAAATTCTATTGTATAATTATCAAAAATATTTTTTTAATTATAAAACATATAAATTTAATTAATATCATTCACTATTAGTAATTAATTTAACTTATTAATATAAATTGTATTTTTTTCATATAAAAGTAGACATTAATAAAATCAGTCCCTTCATATTCATTTGGTTTATATATTCTTTAATAATTAATAGCTAACCAATGAATTAAACAAAAAATATTAACAAGTTAGTTAATCCTATAATATCCAACTTAATTCCCATGTTATATACTAATAAATAGTAATATTTTAATAGTGAATTATTGTTCAATAACACTTAGTCTTCCATATTATGTAAGTCATCAAGGAATGTTAGTATTTCATTTAAAGTAAGCTAACATAAATGTTCTGTATTGAGAAAGATAAAATCTATATTGTGTGTAGTGTGTTATTAAATTATTGTTTCATATAATGAAAACCATATCAATTGATTTAAATTAAAATAAACTATTTTCATTATAGGGTGAAATGAAAAAAATCAAAGAGATTAAATTAATTTGAAAAAATAAATCACAAAATCTCAGGGTGTTACATTATACAGCCCTTAAAACTAATTTCTCCTTCTAAATTCATCTAGGTTATCAATGGTTTAATAAGTGAATGATTCATTCTTAGAAACCCACAACATAAAAATTAATTCTAAAATTTCAATTAAAAATTTAAATTTAGAACCATAAAGGTTACCCAAACTAACTCAAAACGAGATTCCTGTAAAAGAGAACATACATGGGAAGTTAAAACCAAGACATGGAAGAGAAATATTACTATAATGTTTTGATGGATATATATAGATAAAATGTTCAGGAGAAAGCTAACAACCACAAAGCCATAAATCTATGATGACATAAGGGGATTTCTGATTCATCCAAAATGATGGTAGTAAGAATACATTTTTGGTTTGAAGATCATTTTTCCTAAAGATGAATATTTTCCAGGAAAAGATATACTTTCAATATTTCAGGAAAACATCACACTTTGTTGTTCATTGATTCACTTTATCACATTCTATGAAAAGAAATGTGACTTTTTCACTCCTAATGTACTAATAGATCATGAAATCCATGATATGCCTTCCTATTTTTCATTAGTTATCATCAAAACAAATTAGTTTGAACAAGATATACAGTAGGAATAAATCCCCATATAGAGATATAATAGTTTTATCTTACTGAATTCATATTAATTTTTACAAAAACATTCCAAAAATCATTAAACTTGTAACCCTTATGAATGATGAAAATCCAAAACATTAGAATTAAATTCATGAAATCAACTCAACATTGATACCTCATATAAAAAAAAGTACCACATGGTTTTCAAATTCCAAATATGGGAATACCCTCATTGTATATTCCCTTGAAACATGGTAACAACCTTAATTACAATAAAAACTTTTGGAAAACATGAATGCTTCCTTATTCAAATGATTAATGGATATATTCATTAAATCCAAGATGTTATAGACTTCATCCTTGATGACATAGAATACTTTATCATTAATCAGTTCCTAGGTAATTCGTATTGTCCAATTTACTTATTCTTATCTGGAATATCTTCATCCAAAATCATTATCTCAATATCAAGCATTACCTAACAGTTACCCTCCCCTAATAAAAATATCACATTTCCATGAATTCATATTTCTATGTCTCTATCACCATTAAACATGTAATTTTCAATCCTTAATGAAAACTTATACTGAAAATAATTATATATTTCATGATTCATATAGTATTATCTTTGAATTCCAAAACAGAAATACATTATTAATCCATCCTTATTCTTAAACCATTACTCAAGCTTCATCAACATGTTCTTTAACACATCTTTCCTATAATATGAAATAAGAAAAACATGTAAATTTCATCAAACTCAATCTAATATTTCTTTCTATGTTTAATGTAAAAAATACTAAAGGAAAATCACTTACCTTTCAAATTTAGTTTTTGGTCTCATTATCTTCATAAGTATAACCAATACTTATACAACCTTCCCAATTATCATTATTAGATTTACACTTGTGAAATTGATTCTCTTAATTCCCATACTTTCCACATATGAAACAATAAAATTTAACTATTTTTTATCAAGTTCTATTAATTTACTAAAACTAGAAATCATAGTGTGAGAATCATTTATCATATTAGGATACCATATAATCATGAAAAAAACTTATATAGTGCATAAATCAGGGCTAAAACTTATTTAATCTGAGACACCTTAGGTTTATCCTAGGTTATTAATATTAATACTCTATTTAAATCATTTATGATTGTTTGTAAAGTGTTTATTAATTCCCAAATCATATCCACCAGGAGTGCCAAAAAAGTTGTGCAACAAGGCCTATTTACATGTACTAGATTACCTAGACTCTCACCAAGAACTTCTTGTCAAAGTAGTTACCCCAAGGTACATCTATTCCAAATCCACATCCACTTGTAGTATCCATAAAGGTATGTATTTATTGGAAACCACTCTCTCTATCCTTTACCAAAACATTATGAAATTTTCCAAAATGTTGACCCATCTATATAGTTATCCTTAGAGACAACCCTAGAAATATCCTTATAAATAAACCTAGTGATCTCCCTAAAGTTCTATCACAATTGTTTATAAAGTCTAACTAATCCTTTTCTCTAATAACAAAAATATCTACCCTCTCTTTACATATATTATCATTACGTAAAATTTTCATAATACTTAAGACATCACAAAAAACAGACTCCAAAAGACAGTATTAGCCTAATGCCTTTATAAACATGGAAACATCAACACTGGTACATAGGTGAGCTACATTACCTCCCACTTATTTATTCACGAATATGAACCTTCTAAGACACATAATATAAGACATATCTTAATGACCTATGGAAGGACACATTAAAGGAGTTGAGCTAAAATGCTCAATAAGGGTAAATAAGGGATACATATAAGCATAAACATGAGAATTTGGGTATGAGAATACGATCATGAAAATACAATATCATACTCTTAATAATGAAGATATTAAAAATGAATCATGGTATAAATATTGGTCATTCATAATACCTTAATGATAACTAAATAAAGAACATAATCCATGAAATCTTAACATAAGAATAAAACATGGAATTTTGGAAAACCCACAGGTATATAATATGACTTCCATAGTAGCTAAGGAATAATTTCCATGGACATCATGGTAGTATGGGTTCACTCCCCATACCATCTTCATAGACATGGTTCACTCACATGTCTATCTTAGTACCATGAGTTCACTCCTCATACCATCTGGGTAGTCATGGTTCACTTCCATGGCCATCTTAGTAGTCATGGTTCATTCCAAACACCATATTATTCTATCTCAGGATATATAAGTCTTTACCCAATTAATTTTTGGGAGATATAGATCACACCCATATCATAATAAAATAATACATACATGTTCTATAGGATCATTAATATTAAAATCATTACCCATGAAATGAAATGGGTATCACAAACTTGTAATCATATCATAACCTATGGAAAAAGATAAACTTTTGAAAATTATTTATTCATAATCATAACCCGTGAAAGAGAAAATGATTTTATAAACATATAACTTTGGAAAGCGAAATGTGTTTCATAAATACTATCACATTAATAATAACCCATTTAGAGAAGGAATATGAATGGAAGCTTTAGATTATTTTCTAAAACATCCTAAGTATCATCAAAATATTTCAACTTAAATGAAAAATGATTTTGAAATATCCATAAAAAATATTTATTTATGAAAATATACTATCTTATTTGAATATTGATTTTTAATTCATCAAACAATTTTAAAACCATTTTCATAGAAAATACTTTGAAAATT
This sequence comes from Viscum album, assembly GCA_963277665.1. Lineage (NCBI taxonomy): Eukaryota > Viridiplantae > Streptophyta > Magnoliopsida > Santalales > Viscaceae > Viscum > Viscum album. The sequence continues at coordinate 1,190,062,864 of OY728122.1, forward strand.
TATAAAGAAAACATGAAATAATTTTGAGAACCTTTTCCTTGAAAACATATAGAATAATCTTCAAAAAATTATAAAAATTTATTTTAAAACAATTTGAAAACATTATAATAAATATCGGAAAATTTATGAAAACCATTTAATTTAAAATACTTTGAAAGGATTAGGAGAGATCATGAAAACATTTTGAAAAAAAATTAATTGAATATACTTTGAAAACATATATTAAAATCGTAAAAATGTTTTGAAACCCATTTATTTTAAAATAAGTTTGAACACTTGTTATGTAACTTTGAAAACCTTTTGAAAATAATTATTTAAAAATAACATTGAAAACATATAAATAAATATTGGAAATGTTTTGAAATCCTAATTACATGAATACATATGAAAGAAGTTTGAAAACATTTTTAAAAAAATATCCTTGAAACCATATAAAATAATATTCAAAACAATGATAAATAATTATTTGAAAAAACTTTTAATGTCCATAAATAAGTATTGAAAACATTTTGAAAACGTTTTTAGAAAACATGCTTTTGGAAGAACATATATTTCAAACTGATGAGAGGGTAATGTCGGGATTTATTAAAAATACTTTTCTAACTACATTATGTACCAAATATTGTGAAAATTATACCAATAAATGAATATATTATGAATAAACAGAGGAAAATAAAATTAATTTGTGTTCTTATAATATGTATCATAATATTTCATCAACGGAACCATAAACATAAACAGTTTTGAAAAGTGATGAGATTGTTTCAATAAAGTCTTATAACTTGGTAACCTGGGATCAAACTCTCCAAGTAAGAAAAGGAAATTAAAAGAAGCTTAAAATATCATGAAAATAATTTTACGGATGATATAACATCTAAAATGGATTTATATAAATCTATACAATAATTTAGATGCATAATAAAACATGAGTCTCAAATATTGAAATTTGAGGGAGAACTATTTTATCGATTTGTTAACTATTAAATCTTAAAACCAATGAAATAAATATCCTATAATTGGTAAATAAACATCCATAAATTTAAATATAATAATCTTTGAATAAATCCATGGGTAGTATACACACCACAAAAAAAAGTAATGGGTAGTGAATAAAGCATGTATCTCACAAAAAAAAGTGATATAAAATCGCCTTACCTTATATCATGACTCTCATCGTACTCATACAAAACTCCTGTTTAATAAATATATGTTTATTATAAATCTATCACATAACCACATAATTATATATAATACCTTATATGGTTCTATTATGAAATTATATTACCCTCCTATTAACAATTCTATGTTAAGGTTTCACTTCGGGTAATATCTAATATGTTCTTTTCATGCATCTTAATTTCTTATATATTAGGAACTTATACTTATATCATGATTTAAAGAATATAATTCATGATATAAATATCATTTTTATTCAGAATATGTGTGTTATAATAATCTATATAATATATAATTATGAAATGGAATACACCATTCGTGGAGATGGTAGTCTATACGTACGCACAAATGTTGTTTTCATTTAATAGTCATATTTGTTTAGTAAATAAGGTTTTCCTTATGACTTTTCCATTCCTTCATACTTGGGGGATATTGTTGAGTCGTTAAGTTTCTCTTATGAATTTACCATTCCTTCTTGTTTTGAAAATCACAAACACTTTATCTCAAGGAAAATATCTTTTTAACTTGTTTTACTTTTATAAGGAAAATTTTATTCCCAAAGGAAAATTTTCCTTATCATGTTTTCATTGCTCATATCATAATTTTTATAAGTTTAAAATTCAGTTTGAAACCAAAACCTCATAATCCTATAAGTACCTAGATATGAAGAATTCTATTTTAGAATCCGAATTCTCAGAATTCTGATTACGAATTCTGGTTAGGAACTCTTCTGAGTTCTGAATCTAAATTCTGATTACGAATTCTAGTTACGAATTCTTCTGAGTTCTGACTCTGAATTCTGATTAAAAATTCTGGTTAAGAACTCTTCTGAGTTCTGACTCTGAATTCTGATTACGAATTCTGGTTCCTAGCTCTTCTGAGTTCTGACTTTGAATTCTAATTACAAATTCTAGATATGAACTCTTCTAAGTTATGACTCCGAATTCTGATTACCAATTCTGGAAACGAACTCTTCTGAGTTCTGACTCTGAATTCTGATTATGAATTCTGGTTATGAACTCTTTTGAGTTCTGACTCTGAGTTCTCTGAATATAGATTCTGAACTCTTATGAGTTCTGACTCCAAATTCTCATGAACTCTGACTCTGAACTTTGTGAGTTCTGGTTCCGAATTCTTATGAATCTAGATTTCGAATTTCCTTGAATTTATGACTCCATAATTCTTGAAAATTCAGGTTCTGAATTCTTAGAAAATAGAATCTGAATATCCTTGTATTATAGACTCTGAATTCAATTTGAGTTAGACTCTGAACTTTCATATTTCCTTACATTTTGAATATTGGATTTCTAGTTATGTAACCATATTTATGCTAAAACTTGTTTTTTATAAAACAATGGAATGCTTTCAGTTACAAACTGACCATTGTTTGAGTGAAACGTGTACATGTCCCTCCGAAATTCAAGGAAAAATATGACCGTTGGAAGAGGGAGCCAACCATTGAATCCATGCCTATAAATATGGGATCATTTGAAAGAGCTTAGAACTTTTGAGACACTTTTGGACAAATTTTGATATTAAGTGATTTCTACATAGAGAGGCTCTTACAACTCTTACGCTTTGTATAGAAAGTTTTAATGGCTTGTTCAAACTTTTCTTTGTGAAAAATTGCTTTAGGTGACTCTGATTGTTTCTGTGTACAATCTAGGGCTTCCAGGGATAGGAAGATAGAGGTGTTGACTACCTTGAAGTTGAGGTCTGCCTTGCTGAGGAAGACAGAGGTGCCGACTACCTTTAAGTTGAGGGCTTGTGGGGATAGCAAGACAGACTTCAATCTTCGCATCGAGGGATTACCCTGGTGTGGGTAAGACATACTTTCTTTAAATTATAAATCAAATAACCTTTATCCAATGTTGTTGGATACCCTTCTCTTTGGGTTAAAATATTTATTACTTGTAACTTATTTTACATGTTTTCCACTGCATTTGTATTGTTGAGTAAAGTATAACTATCTTATACTTCCTTATACGTGTACTCTGATTTAGTTAGATTCTATACGCTTTAAGGTAGAATCTTCATAATTGTAAACTTTCATTAAGTTTCATTTCCAAAACTATGTTTTCTGGAATTTCTTTCTCGGAATCATATTTCCGGAATCTATGAAGTGTATAGAATTCGTGGTTTTGTGAATTAATTTGTTTAACCTTGTTAAACATAACTTTAAATGTTCTATAGGAATTCTTAAAGTATACAATTCACCCCCTCCTGTATTTGAGCATCTCATTGTTACATATTCAGTCATACAATTAGTATCAAAGGTTAGAAACCTCATATTTTATACCAATCCTATAATTGGTATCATAGGAGGTCTCTAAAATAATGATACACACAGATATTTTTTTCTTACTCAAGTTTTCATTGTTCTGTATTTTTCTTTTCTTTGGAATATTTTTTCTTGAATCCTATACCAATCTAACAATTGGTATTAGAGTAGGTGACCTCTAAATTAATATCACGATTAGGTTCAGAAGAGAATTCTTCTTCTTATTACTTTCGGAATTGAATTTTTGGATTCAAACATTTTCGGAATCAGTTTTTTGGACTCATATAGTTCGGATTCATTTTTTCTTAGAGATACTCTTATTCTATATTTTCCTTGCTTAGGAATATTCTCCTTGTTTACGATCTTTTTCTATTAACAATTTTTTGTGGAAAGAATTTTCTATAAGATGGTAGTAATCAATATTGGTTCCATAGACAATATCATGCCAACTAGACCACCTATCTTTGATGGAAATGATTACAAATATTAGAGAGATCGTATGAAGACTTTCATTATCTATATTGGAGTTGATAATTTTGTTATGCTTACTAGAGGATATAAAATCCCTGACAAAGAAGTTAGTACCTTTACAAATAAATAAAAGCATGAATATCAACTGAATTATAAGGTATGAAATACTTTACTTTTCTCTATGACTAGAAACATATATAGCAAAATTTTATCTTGTGAAGCAACAAATTTTATTTGGAAGAAACTTGAAGTTACTCACTTTGGAACTTCCAAAGTAATTGAATGTAAAAGAGCCAAGCTCAAAGCTGAATATCATGGTTTTTCTATCCTTATAGGGAACCCATATGTAAGGTTCAAAAAATATTCATGACTATTGGGAATAGTTTACAATCCATGGGTGAGAAATGATTAGATGATGAAGTTCTTATTGATAAGATCATATACATCATGCCTAATGAATGGGAATCCAAGAGAAAAACTATTGATGAAAACAAAAAGGTTACTCAGATTTCCTTAGATGAACTATTTGGAACTCTTCTTAAGCATGATACTAGAATTAAGAGAGATGATGATAACGTAAAGAAGAAGAACGGAATAGGAAGTGTTGCTTTTACTACAACATCGAATCATATCAAAGATAAGACTCCTGAGAGAGTTACTAGATTCAAATCAAAGAAAGATGTTATCCAATCCGAATCTAGTGGAAGTGAATCCTCAGAAAATGAATTAGCAAATATTGCTCGAAGGATGAACAAGATAGCAGGATAGTGGAAAATTTAATCCGGATACAAGAAGAAAGAAAGGAATGGCAAGAAATATTCAAAAGTTACATGCTATGAATGCAAGAGAGATGGACATATAATACCTGATTGTCCTATGATTAAGAGAAAAGAATGAAATGAAAGAAATTCTGAGAGAGACAGAAAGAAGTATTACAAGGATAAAGCTAAGAAATTATTTAAAGCCAATGACACATGGAGTGCTAGTAGTAGAGACTCTTCAGATGAATCTTCAGATTATGAATCTTCTGGACAGAAAAATATTGTTCTAATAGCCAGAATACCAATTGAAAATCATTTATTAATGGATAAGGTACACAATTCTGAATCAAGGACCAATGTTTCTTGGAATTATAATTATAGTAAATACTATAACTCTTCAGGTGAAGAATCTTCTACTGATGAAGATAATACTTTCTCTTCTTATGAAGAAGTTTCTAGGTTTTCCAAACTTCTTGAGATTGAGAATTCAAAACTCATGAAAAAACTTGATAAGGAAAAATCTAGGAATACTATTCTTAATATGGAAATATCATATCTTTCTAAAGATCTTCATAAGAAAAATGTTGATTTTGAATGTATTTCAAAAAATCTTGAGGAATTATGTTCTAAGAAGAATAAACATTCTAAAGATCAAGAAAACACAATTTCTAAGAAAAACGTTTTTGAGCCTAACTCTAGTTCAAAATCAAATGTTTTTAAGACAATAACTTGGTTATCAAACTCAAATCCAGAATCTTTTCCTTGAGGAAGTGTTTTTCAAACTTTACCTTAGGTAAAGAAAAATTTGACAAAATGTATTCTCAAATCAGACCTCTAAGGAATAGTTCTGGTTTTGGTTATACTGGTTCTAAACCAATTTTTAGTAACAATTACTTTATTCCTCAAAGTCGTCTACTGTACTAAGTGTTAGTGTGTTGGAAACTTGGCAAAAAAAATTTCCTTAAACAAAACCAAGTCTTTAGGATTTCATAAATCCAATCTTTCTAAAAAGATATGGGTGCCTCAAATTTTTCTTTCTGAGATTTCTGGATCCAAGAAAGTTTGGATTCCGAAAACCTAACTTTTTTTTATTTTCAAGAAAATAGAGAATGTCCGAACAACAAAACATGGTACATAGATAGTGGATGTTCCCAGCATATGACTGGTAACAAAAACTACATGGAAAATATTATCAAGATGAAAGGAGGAAAAGTAACTTTCGGAGATATTGCTCAGGGATAAATTATTGGTATATGCAACATCATTCTTCTTGAAAAAACATTGATTTAAAATGTTTTATTTATTAAGGTTTTTAAGCACAACCTCATTAGCATAATTAAGTTATGTGATGTAGGTTACCTTGTTATTTTTAGGAATGACAAGTTCTTAGTACACAAAAAGGAGATATCAATCTTCAATTTATCAGAACGCAAGATCAACTTGCTGATATTTTCACAAAATCTTTACCCTCTGATAGATTTGAATACATTAAAAAGAAGTTAAGAATGATAACCATGAGGTAATACTCCTTATTAACTTTCTGTTGAACAAATATCCTTACAGTAATACACTCCTTTTCATATATGGAGTACATTTGTTCATATGTTTTTGATATTTTTTGTAATGAAGTTTTTCATATTTTTCGTAATGAAGTTTTTCATATTTTTCATAATGATGTTTTTCATATTTTTTGTAATGATGTTTTTTATATTTTTCGTAATGAAGTATTTCATGTTTTTCGTAATAAAGTTTTTCATATTTTTCGTAATGAAGTTTTTCATGTTTTCCGTAATGAAGTTTTTCATATTTTTCTTAATGATGTTTTTCATATTCTTCGTAATGATGTTTTTCATGTTTTTCATAATGAAGTATTTCATGTTTTTTATAATGAATTTTTTCATATTTTTTGTAATGAGTATTTTCTTAATAAATATTTTCGTAATGAATATTTTCATAATGAAGATCTGCGCACCCAATTTTTTTTCGTACTCAAGTTATTTTTCGGAATCTAAATTCCTTTAAGAATAATTTTCCTCAATACGAATAATTCTTATGACAATCCCAAAGGTATGATTCTTTCTTGAGTTTTTGTAATCACTTCTTACTTGTTGGTAGTTTCTTTTGTTTTTAGAATTTCTCAGATTCTAGTTTCCTTAAATCCAAATGTTCTCTTTAAAAACCTATAAATATCAGATCCTACCAAATTTTCCTTACGGCTTTCATTTTAACTATCAGATACGATTAGAAGAATTCTTAGCCATTGGATTGAAATGGGAAGATGAATTGTCACTTCAACACCTATAAAAGTGCACCCTCGACGGTTTTACCACATCAGTTCTCAAAGTTTTTGCATGTCGAAGCTCTACCCAACTTCAAAATCCCATTCTGAATTTATCAAAGTTTTCTCATGTCCGAATGTCTGCTGAAGTTCCTTCTAAGGATATTTCTTCTGTTAAGCCGATTTCAGAGTGAAAAATATACAGGGAGAGGTTTGTGAATCCAAACTTCTTCAACAAGTATGACACCATTATCTCTAAGTACATCACGCTTAATGGATGTGAGAGTGTATCCATATCAAAGATAGAAGCTCAGGATGTTGTGTATCTGGATCTACTCATAGAATTTTATGAATCAGTTTTTTTTTCAAGGAAGATGGTAGAGAAAAATTTTCCTTCATGAGTTATGGAAAAACTTATGCACTTTCATAAAAAAATTATGCTAGCTTGGTAGGGTTATCTTATAAAGGAGAGGCATAAGTTTGTTCCCACAAGCTCCCAGATGTTCAAGGGAGTTTTGTAAAAGTGAAGGCTATGAAAAGGCTTGGACTTTCAGATGTCACAACAGTAATGATTTCTCACTTGTCTACCAACAATCGGATCCTAGAGTTATGGGTTCAGGGTTTTATCATACCGAGAAAGGGTGACATGGACACTCTTATGAAAAGTGATATGTATATCTTAGATTTTTTGGAAAATCTTATCAAAATAAACCTGATGAAGCATATTCTCATCATGATAGAGAATATCAAGGATGGGAATTTGAGAGCACAGATAATCATGTATCCTGCCCTACTCTCCATGTTGATTGTTCTGTGTCTTGAATCATTCAATATTCCATACAGTTCCAAGCTCAGGAGTTACAAAGTGATGTTAGTAAGTGATGAAACTTTGAAAAGAATGAATGTTGGCTTTTTTAAAGATTCAGTAGAGTTTTATGATCTACTAGAGGATGAAGAAGAAATTGTTCTGAAGAATATAGAAGAGGATGAACCGTCGAAGAAGACTGGAATGAAATGAAAATTTAAGGACATAGAAGCTGAAGGTGAAACCCCTAAAGCTAAGTAAGCTCAAACCGCACCTCCAAATCCCAAGAAACAAAAAGCCTTTCTGGATGTGGTAGTATCCAAATAGAGGGAGGATAAGATGAACTAGTAATAATTGGAGCCACAGTTTGTCCTAGAACCTGTAGAGGCCAAAGCTTTGAAAGAAAAAGTTGATGAAGATCTTCAGAAGCAAGCCAAAGAGAAGAAGCTTAAGAAGAAGATGACATAGTCAGAGATTGTGCAATCTCTTTTGAAGGCCACTGAAGTAGCATCCGAGAACATTCTTGTACTGAAAAAATTCTTAGTTTAACCCTTAATTGAGACACCATGGAGAAAGTACATGACTCTAGAAAAAGAACAAGAAAATGTTGCTGAACAACTAGAATTTGTGGAAGAAGTGAAAGAAAAGGAAGAAAGTAGTAATTTCACTGATGATCTGATTAAGAAAGTTAAATATTATCATGAGAAGGAAAGTGCTTTCAAAAAATTGACAATCCGGACATCTCAAGCTGGATCTTCGAAACATGCTACCCCGAGGGTTTATGAGAAGGCTGAAGATAAAGTGAACAAGTTGTCTGAGGAAGAGAGTTATAATAATCACTTCATTCACCCTGAAGATGTTGAGGCAGGATCCAAGAAAGAAAAAATTGATGTAGATAAGAATATTCAGTTGTTTGAAAGCAAGCATGAGTCTCCAGATGAGAAAGTTGTTCTGAAAACTGACAAGGGGAAACAAGTGGTTGTTGATTCCCCAACTAATGAAATTATAAGAATGAAGGAAGCTGGTGTATCTTCTAAGAGGAAGCAGGTTGAGCTAGAGGAAGAACCATCACTAGGTAAAGTGTCAGATTCGGAATCATCACCTCTAGGACATGATTTTGTCATTCAGTATCTGAAGAAGTTACTAGAAACCATTCTGATCTTTCCAACAATTGAATCCAGATGCCAGATCCTCCAGCACAGCATGAATCAGAAATCAGACTTCGTATCCATGGTGATGGATAGGTGTGTAAATATTGAGGCCAAAAAAAGAACATTCTTATCAGCTATGAATCCCACAAGAAATCTTACAAGAAAATGGTGACCTGGACAAAGAATATAGTCAAAGATCTGAGAGAGCTTGATGATATTCAATATGATGGTAAGAAAGATTTTGATACTGAAGATAACCAAATCAAGGATCTCAAAAATATATTTGAGGAAAAGCTAAATCTTGAGAAGTATATTCGGATTCAGGATGTCAAAGATCTGAATTGCAAGTTGAATTGTGTTGTCCAAAGTTGGAAAACAGAAAGGGATCTCCGGATCGAGATTGAAGAAAATCTAGTAAAGCCAGATGACTTTCTGAAGGCTCAGCCAGAGGCTCCAAAGTCTCAGGAAGAGACTCTGAAGGTTCAGGATGATCGGATCAAAGCCTTAGAGATGTAAGTAGATAAGGATCACAAAGAGATAAAGAAGATGAAAACCATCATTAAGAAGCTGATACCCAAGGAAAAAGAAGCAAAATAGATTCAAATCTGATCTTTTTTGTATCTATTTTCCCTGTAAAAATCCTTCCAATATTAATGAAATTGTGCTTTATTATTTTTTTCTAAATTTTTGTAATAATATTTCAGGTAACATATTTTTTTCCATTCCCTCAAACTGTTTTTGAAAATCACAAAGGCAGAGAAGGAAAAATAATACTAAGTAAAAGACGAAATATCCCTAAGTAAGGGGGAGTTTATCAAAGGGGGAGTTCTCATTATGAATATTTCCACATTCAAATGAAAAATCTCATTCCAGAAATCTAGAATACGATCCTTAGTTTTCCAAACCCTAAGGGGGAGTTATTCGCATTCACCATTTCCAATGTATAAAGGGAGATAAGTTTTATTTCAAAATATAGAAAAATATTTCTATGTCCTTATATTATTTTCAATAAGGATGATTGTGCTTTCCAAAAAGGTTGAAATTGAGTCAGTAAGTTATTCCTTATGACTTTTCCATTCCTTCATACTTGGAGGAGATTGTTGAGTCATTAAGGTTTCCTTATGACATTACCATTCCTTCTAGTTTTGAAAATAACAAACACCTTATCTCAAGGAAAATATCTTCTTACCTTGTTTTACTTCTATAAGGAAAATTTTCTTCCCCAAGGAAAATTTTCCTTATCATGTTTTCATGGATCATATCATAATTTTTCTAAGTGTAAAATTTGGTTTGAAACCAAAACCTCAGAATCCTAAAAAATACCTAGATATGAGGAATTCTGTTTTAGAATCCGAATTCTCATAATTCTGATTACATTCTAACATCGAATTCTGATTACAAATTCTTATTACGAACTCTTCTGAGTTCTGACTCCGAATTCTGATTACAAATTCTGGTTACAAACTCTTTTGAGTTCTGACTCCAAATTCGAATTACAAATTCTGGTTACAAACTCTTTTGAGTTTTGACTCCAAATTCTGATTACGAATTCTGGATACGAACTCTTTTGGGTTCTGACTCCGAATTCTGATTATGAATTCTGGATATGAACTCTTCTATGTTATGACTCCAAATTCTGATTACAAATTCTGGTTACGAAATCTCTTGAGTTCTGACTCCAAGTTCTCTAAATACAGACTCCGAACTCTTATGAGTTATGACTCCGAATTCTCATGAACTCTGACTCCGAACTTTGTGATTTCTGGTTCCAAATTCTTGTGAATCCAGATTCTGAATTTCCATGAAATTCAGACTCCAGAATTCTATAGAATTCAGGTTCGGAATTCTAAGAAAACAGAATCCAAATATCCTTGCATTATACACTCTGAATTCAATTTTGGTTAGACTTTAAAATTTCATATTTCCTTACATTCTGAATATTGGATTTCTTATTATGTAACCATGTTTTTTCTAACACTTGTTTTGTTATAAAATGATTTTGTGCTTTCAGTTACTAACACACCGTTGTTTGAGTGACACGTGTACAGGTCCCTCCAAAATTCAAGGAAAAAATGACAGTTGGTGGAGGGAGCCGACCATTGAAGTTGTGCCTATAAATAGGAGCTCATTTGAAATATCTTAGATCTTTTGACACACTTTTAGAAAACTTTTGATCTAATGTGATTTCTAGAGGGAGAGGCTCTTATAAACTCTCACAATTTGTGCAGAATGTTTGAACGTCTTGTTCAAACTTTTCTTCATGCAGAATTACTTTGTGCGACTCCGATTGTTGTTGTGTACAATCGAGGGCTTCAAGGGATAGGATGACAGAGGTGCCGACTATCTTGAAGTTGAGGGCTTCCTTGCTGAGGAAGATAGAGGTGACTAATACCTTGAAGTTGAGGGCTTGTGGGGATAGCAAGACGGACTCTGATCTTCGCATCGAGGGCTTACCCAGGAGTGGGTAATACATAATTTCTTGAAATTATAAATCAAGGGACCTTTATCCAAGGTTATTGAATACCCTTATCATTGGGTTAAAATATTTACTACTTGTTACTTGTTTTAAAGGTTTTTCACTAAATTTGTATTGTTGAGGAATGAATAACTATCTTATACTTCCTTATACTTGTACATTGATTTAGTTAGACTCTATACGCTTAAAGGTAGAATCTTCATAATTGTAAACTTTCATTAAGTTTCATTTCTGGAACTATCTTTTCCAGAATTTCTTTCTCAAAATTATATTTCCGGAATCTAGTAAGTGTATAGAACTCATGGGGTTGTGAATTACTTTTTTTATCCTTCTTAAACATAACTTTAATGGTTCCAAAGGAATTTTTAATGTATACAATTCACCCCCTCTTGTATTTGAGTATCCCATTATTACATATTCGGTCCTACAGTATTGAATGAAAGTAAGTAAATTAAAAATATGTATACATATTTGTACATATAATTATTCAACTAGAATTATTATATCATATATATCATATAATTTAACTAAAAGTATCCTTAATAAATTCCATGTAGTGTGTGAAAAAATCATATTGGTTTGAGGGGGTGGTATTCCACACTTCCTCAAACGAAATTTTTATATTTACATAAAATGGAAACTATAAATGCATATATTTTAAAATAATTAATTAATATTAAAAATATATCATCTATATCATATATATCATATATAAATATTTTTTCTATCATAATTTCCAATATGAGAGGCGATAAGGAAAAATGAACAGTCATAATTTTGTGGGGTGGTTGTTTGTTTTACACATAAACAATATTTTATTACCCATTAGATGCGGTGTTTTTAAGTGTATGTAGAAAAATTAAAATTAAAACATCCTAGAATATTTAATATTATTATTTTGTTATTCAAGCATGGAATAAATAGAGTGGAGTGGGTGGAGAAAGAAAATAAATGAAAGGGACTTGAGAGAAGTTGTTACCTCTTAATCGGGTAACTCCTTATGGTTTGTGTCGAAAGGATTCTGTGGATTGATTTATGCCAAAGGGGAGGATTTTTTGAGGATTCTATGGATTTTTGGAATTTTATTTCTTAGATATTGTCCAAACCTATGTGGTTTGAGAGGTGTGATGAAAATGGAGTGGTTGTTGCCTTTTATAGGGAAATAAAAGGACAAACTCGACATTTTTTTAAAACCAGTTAGATATATCCAAGTTTTTACCCAAACAAATCATAAAAATACATCTTTAATAAATAATGGATGGTTAATAGAAAAATAATGGACATACAATGTGTTTTAGAAAAGTTTCTAGTACATTTTGGGTCTTATGTTTATGTTTTAATACTTTTTTAATTTAATGTTTCTCTTAGTCATTGTAATTAATTTCAAACTCTTTCATTAATATTTTTTTGAAAAAAACAAAGTTGAATTTTTTTGAAATTATAAATTATTCTGATTAAAAATATTGTATCCATTTTTTAAAATTATAATCACATAAGTTTTAGAAATTAAATTTAAAATTATCCCACTAACGAGACAACACTGTGGGTTCTTAAGTAAAAATGTCCAACAATTTTATAAATTTTAAACCCAATTTCCATATGAAATTGATTAAAATGACCTAAATTAGATTAATTTATAAAAATTTTATCTAATTAAACATTACAACCAATTTAAAATATAATTTATCCTTATAAATTAATTAGATGAAAAAATAGTTTTGAATTGAAATTTAGTTTTTTTATCTTTACATTGACAAATGAAAACTTAAAAAAATACCCAAAAATTTTCATAACCTAATTTTTTTTTTCTAATTTCAAAGATGAAGTTTATTTTTACTTATTAAATCTATAAAAAATATAAAAAATTGATTTAAAATTTGTTCTCCATTAAAATATTGTAAACCTACCTTTATAAAAATATTGGGTTTTAAGCATAAAATTTTATTTGTTCTTATCTTATATTTATAAAAGATATTATATGATTATCAAAAAAAAAATTAGAATAAATAAAATATAAATTTAATTAATATTTTTCACTAGTAGTAATTAATTTAACTTATTAGTATAAATCATATTTTTCACATAAAAAGGACTTTAATATAATTAGTCTTTTTATATTCATTTGGTTTATATATTTTTTCTAATTAATAGTTAACCAATGAATTAGAATATATATTTTAAAAATTTATTTAATCATATAACCATTATTTTAATCGGAATTTTATATTCTATTAAATAATAATATTTTAATAATGGATTATTGTTCCGTAACACTCGGTCTTGCATGTCATGTAATCCGTTGAGGAAATCCAATCTTGCATGTAATGTAAGATAACCTCAGTTCTCTTTTTAGAGAAAGATAAAACTTAAGTTTCATGTAGTGTATGATTAAATTTATATTTTATATAATTCAAGCCATAAATATCTCTTTAATTTATAATATAATATTTTTAGAGTGGCCTGAAATGATTAATTTCAAAGAGAATAAATTAATTCAAAAAAATAATTCAAAAAATATTGGGGTGTTACAAATATCAAGAGATATGGTCGAAAAAATTGAAAACAGAAAATAAAAATTAATAGTACAATTATATGAATTCCATAAATGTTTCATAAATTTATTGAATTATTTGAACAATTTAAATAAAAATTAATAGTACAATTCAGTCTAATTAAATTAAAATTTTTTTGTTATATTTCCATTAGAATATGTCTTGTAAGAACCCAACCTATATATCTCATGTTTTAATTAAATAATGAAATTAAAGTATGAAAAATTTTAAACTAAAAACTATTCTTGAAACCAAAAGCATGCAGTATGTTCAGATCAAAATGTGAACATGATAGAAATAGAATTAGGATTCATCAAAGTTAAATAAAATTTTGATAAAATTTTTAACTTCAATATTAAATTCTATTTATAAATATCGTATAATTAGAACTCAAGATATATTAAATACACAGAGAGGTTGTAAAGACTTTTTTTCACAAAAAATAATTAGATGGCATGAATTTTTTGAAAACATTAAATAATAATAGATAACAATGAGTTAAAAACATGGGATATAATTGAAAACCCAAATAATTACTTGACCCAAAAAAATAATGATATATTTTATAGATCCCAAATGGATATTGTAGTGACACTGAGAGTGGGGGTGAATCAGTATAACCATCATTTACCAAGTGTATAATTTTTTTCAAATACCCTCTCTTACTCTCAAACCTCTAAAAAAATTATGAGGAATGGATACGATATTATTAAAATACTAATATAAAAAACAACACACTGGTACTCTATAAGGTTTTACCTTAACGATAAAACCTACTACTTATCATAATCAGCTTGTGGATGTTTCATTGATTTTATTATCACTATGATTGTAGTGATTTCAAGTAATGTTCAATTAAGACAATAATTTATATAGTCAATATTGACATAATATAAATGATAAATTGAATTATCTATATCAGAACCGCCAGTTATTCAATGGAATTGTTTATATTTTCACCACTATTTTTATAGAGAATCATTCCTATAACTTTTTGAACAAGATATGTCAGTCAACTCAATAATATCAATTCATCAAATTGAATAAGATATTCTTCCTTAAAAACAAATATTCTATATCCAAATTAATTTCAAGGTTATTTGATACTTTCAATCTTTCTATATTATATCACTATCATAATAATCTCTGTTGACTGAATACAGAAAAATCCACACTTCCTTCATCCTCAATTATCAAATTCATTGGTAGATACTCCATCTATTAATTAAATTTTCAACATCAATTAAATAAAAGAAAAATTATGCACGTGATTCATGCTAATTTCATATAATACCTATAATAAAAAAAATTATTATGATTAATATTTTATATTCTATCCAATTTTAATTCACTAATTATCATCTATTCCTTATGTATGTTTGAATACACATGGATTATTTTATTCACTTCAAAATGATACACATGGTTATAATTAAATGCGATCATAAATGAAATATCCATAAATTTTGAGTGTTAATGTAAAGATATCATTTTATTAGCAATCTATTTATCATCACACACCATAGTTGGTGCTCATTTTCACATTTATCTTTTTTTACTTAGAATGACTAAGAGAATGCATGATCTATTAATTGTGTAATTTATGAGTGAGAAACTTCTACTTCATGTATCTAAGTTTTTTGTGGATGACCTTATTTTTCTTTATGAAACTGGGGAGGTTCGTACGATGTACTTATTCACATTAATTAAGAGTATTAGAAAATTATTACTCTTCATGTAAGCTGGTACATGGTTCTTAAATCACTTAGCGAGAACATAAAGCTAAGAATTCTTCTAAATGAAAGAGATGACTGTAGATATTGGTCTTACTCCTAGTGTAATATTATTCTTCCTCGACTTAACCTCACATAAGGAATATCATGGAATACCCTTTTCTCTTCATGAAAGGTAATTTATTGATAATATATTTCCCTATAAGAGAAATGATATCTCTCATGTTTTGTTTACAAACTCTATTGACATTGGTTCCTCTATATTTATATGAAAATAACTATCTCTAACTATTTAGAAAATATGATTTTCATGATTAAAAGAATTATTAAATAAATGTTCCAATATCACATACGTTTAAGTATTTTCTTACTGTTTTTTTTTCATTACCTGATGGAAACAATCATAGAATATTCACATAGATGGATTCTCATGATATTCCTTATTAATTTGAAATTAAAATAATCACATATATAAGAAAATAAACACATACATCATCTAGCACTCTCAAATTCATTCAGATGCATCAATATTTCAGTGTAACCTTGTTTTTATCTCATTAGAAGATACTATTTTTTAATTCTTGTATCTGAATAAAAAGTGTAGCATGAATGTGCATAAATCTGTAGAATAATATAATTCATCCTCATTTCGATCACCCACCTGATTTTTGGTGTATGGATTGATAACTAGTAGTTGTAGGACATTGAGTATTCCAGCTAGTCCAAGCTTTGTGGTGAGGGGAAGATAATGATGATATGGAGGCTAGAGCAAAGTTAGATCAGTGACGATTGGAAGTTATGCATCATGTGTTCATATTTTTCAATGCGTGAATAATGAACATGTAATGTTTATCCCAAATTAGAGTTGGCTTCATTAAAACTATGATATATTAAATATATAATTAATGTTTATTTCTTAATCTAACATCAAGGGTTAGTACTGAGAAAACTAGGTACACACACCCTAATCAATTTGTAGAACACATGTGAGGTCCACCTTGGCACCATGTGAACTTTTTTAATTCCATGCACATATTAGTGTGAACCCTTGTGATAATTGTGATCCTATTTCCACTGCATCCATGGAAAGCCAGCCTGGTTGGCTCTCCAACATGGTTGAGCTTTCTCCCACATGTATGGGATTGAATTTCTATAGTTTATTGCCTATTGCTATCAAAATTTTTGATTAACTCCCATATACCATACTCAGTAAAATTATTATGTTTCAAATTTCCAAACCAACCCAAATTCAATATTCAATGTAATTAATTATGAAAAGTACTTATATTTTTTCATAACCTTCAAAACTAAAGTTTCAATCTTCATGGAAAAAAATATTTTCATGGTCTTCATAAAACTCCTTATGTAATAATGAAATATTTCAAGAACTTCATTTACCATCATCAAAATTCACCCAATCAAAAACAAAATTGGATGGACCATATTCATGAAAATAGATATTTTTATGGAATTACACCTTAATATGTTATTATTAAAATTTGCAACGTAGACCATGTTATTGAATCATTAATGATCGACTCATTAATGTGTATAAAATTCCTTCCATCTATAGATTTATATGATTATTCAGTAATCATATAGGACTTGATCATATATTGAATTTGATTCCTTATCACTAATCCTAGAGGACTTGATCATACATTAACTTTGATTCCTTATTATATATTGGAAAACTATACTATAATACTCATCAACCATCTACATGGGATTTTCAATCTCCTCCTTTGGTATTATTGTCAATACTGTTTACTTAAATTAATTCCCTTCCTCTTGTAGCACACAATTATTTTAAAAAAATATTCAAGATCATATTTGACAAACAACACTGAGCCTAAATAAATCGTGAAATATTGTTATTTAAATAAAACTATTATAACCAATATGTTAAATTGGAAGGTATAAATAATATTAACAACTGTATGAAATATGTATATATATATATCCTACTCAATATAAATATATTTAGGAATTATTAGAAAATAATTACTTAGTATTAAATAGTTATATTATTCTTCAAAAAATAAACTATCATTGAAAATGGGTTTTATTTATTTTTGTGAGAAAATATTATATTTATTTTATGGAACTTTTATAAATTTTATTTGGTAAAAAGGAATTTTTTTAATCTATCTGGTAAAATTCATCTTTAAATGTTTTTTGTGATTTTTCAAAAAAGGGTGATTTTAAAATCTAATTTTCATTGAAAAAATTATTTTTATTTCAAAATTTTTAAAATTTCAATTTTGTATTAAAATTTTTTCAATGTAAAATTTTTTCTCATATATTTTTAAAAATTCCATTAAATCTATTGGAATGAATTTTATGGCATAGTGTGGTATTAAAACATTTTTATACTTAAAAATGCATTTTTCCAAAAAAAATATTATTCATTATGTTTTGGGTTTTAATATTAAATTAATTTCCACCACATATATAAATTGAATACTAATAATTTGAATACATATTTTCAATCTGGTGATCAAATTTTTTTAAATAGGGCTCGTTTATTATTGCTCTCTATGAATAGTAATAGTAGTAAAATATTGTAACTGTGTATGGGTAAATTGGGTAATTAAGGTTAATAATAACTTAATAAGGACTAAAACTGACCAAAAAACTTGAATTTATCATATTATATCAGTGTAATTCATAAACTTCTTTATATATTTTGAAAATCGTAAACAAAATCATCATTTATGTGTACGACGAACTATCCCCTCACGAACTGATGTTTTTTATTTTCCATAACCACCACCAAAGTATGTTTATAATGAAATATTTAATGTATATATATGATATTAATTAAATATTTACCATTTTTAAAAATTAATAAATCATATATTTCCTTACCTTCTAATTCATTGAAAAATTATAACATCATTCGTGGGTACGTGTAGATTACCACCCCCATGAAGCGATGTCTTTTTTTCATTACTTAATCATATGGATGGTATATATAAATGTATTTAAAGAAATAATTTTATACTTATGATATAGTTACAATTTTTTAAGATAAAATAATACTTACCTTCTTTAAATATTGATCGTCGAAAAACAGAAATGTTACTCAAGCGTACATACAGTCTATCATCTCCATGATTGTAATATTGTTTTTTTCATAACAATAATCCATAATCACATTTATAAGTAAAATTTATGTATAAAAATGTTAAATATTTCATGATTGTTATACTATATATATTTAATAATTACCACTCTAAATATAGTCATCCTACCATAGTCATTTTGTACATACAATCCAAATTTTATCAAAATATCTGATGTGAACATAATTGATTAAGTAATTATATATAACTAGGTAATATATTAAATAAATTTAATAATGAAATTTAATATATTTATTAGGAAAGTAAATAATTAACAAAAGTTTGTTATTCAAGAATAAAAGAACATATGTGATGAGTCAGACTTGAGGAAAGATATTTTCCTCTTACTTTTATTTTTGTGAGACACGTGCCATATTCAACACGTGTTTCTTTTATGTCGAGTATGTACTGCCCATTAATGAATTTTTTGATGATTCTAATGAAAAATATTGTAATTTACATATTCTTGTAAAGTTTTTCTTTCACGAGGACAATGATTCAAAATTCACCAAAGTGGTAATGGTTTTATATTACAATCTCATTGTTCATTAGGATATTTTATTATTAGTTTCTCATGAGGTAATTTACTGATCTAACCCGTCATGAATCTCCATAATTTTATTAGTCTCTAGTTATTATTAGATAATAAAATCTTAAATTTCATTTTCATCCCTTTATGAACTCAAGATAATAATGTAATGTTTTTAATAGAAACTGACATTATTTCCCACTTCGTTCGAAATATTTATTTATTTTATGTACATGTTTTCTAAAAGTAACTTCAAGAATGTTTTTATTATTCCCCTATGATATTTGAAAATCCTTTTTACCCAATTTTGAAATTAAATGATATGATTTTAAAGGTATATTCTAATCATTTTCCATATAATGTACTTTTTGACATTTCTACAATGGTATAAAAGGAATATTTTCTATTAACTTATAAGGAATGAATGGAAATTAAAATCATCCTAAATTCTCAACACCTTGAAGTTTACATTTCCATTTTATATGTTTATTTTTGGGTAAATTTTTTCCATAGTATTTTCTGAATATTTAGGTTTTGAAGAATTAATTTGAAATTTAAAATTAAAAATGGGTATTTTCTTCAAGAAATATTCTAAGTAATATTTTAAGGGAATTTTTATCTAAGATAAAATACTTTAATGTTATGTATTTCTTATATATACTTTTTAATATATACCTTTTATATATATACCTATCTCATTAACCCATCTTGTTGTGGGTTAATACATGTTGTAAATTCATTTATCAAATTCCATCTTTAAAATCAAATTGGATAAAGGGGAACTTTTCTATTCATTAAACCATTTATATAATGAAAATTTAAAGGTATTAATAATAAAATTATTTTTTTAAACCAATGATTATGTTATCAGATATGAACATTCATAATGAATAATTTCTTCTTCTCTTTGCAATATTTATGAAATTCCCTTTTATTGTGGTATGAGAAAAGATTATGAAACCATTTGATTCCATGGGTAATTCTTATTATTATGCCTTATGTTTGATTTCATTTTACATCACACATAATCATAATCATATTATGGTGGGTGTCCCATGATAGTACTCTAATGTATTGTGTAATGTTTTCATCTCAGGAGATGTTATGTGCATGATAAGGGGGTAAACTGAACATATTATAGGACTTTATCCACCATGTGATAAAACTCATAACGATCCCTTCATTTTTTATCTTCTCCATAAGATATATGGATTTTCTTCTCTTCATATCTTCTATAAATTTTTACTATAAAGAAAGAATAATCCCAATAAAATAGGATAAAATAGAATTTGAAGTGACCAAAAGGAGAGGGAGAAATGGGGGCCTAGGGAGAACCCCCAGGAGGAGAATTCCTTCTAATCCACTTAGGGGTCACATGGGGGATAAAAAAACATTGGTCCACCAAAATTTTTTGATGTATTAATTAGGTTATTAGATGATGTTTTAGGATATAAAATTGATTTAGGAGAAAATTAGTAAGGTTTAAATAAATAAATCTTTTTCATGTTTATGTTTTATGAACCTTATCTTCCAAATACACTAGGCCTTTCTATAAGGACCCGACCCTAAAAATTTCATAATATTGAATTAAATTAATAATTCAAATTAAGGATATTTTCAGGTTTAGAGTTTTAGGGAATTATTCCATAACTATTACATTACAAATTGAATATTACAAGTAGACACTACTACTCAGTATCCATTTTTTTCATAAAATACAAACTCTTAAAAAGAAACATGTCTCGTTCTATGTTTTAAATAGAACGACTTTTCCTTGATCCCATCCTTGACCATATTCTTCTTTAAGTCCTATGGAAAACATTTCAAAAACTTGGGATGAGAATAAAAATCTCAATAAGGGTTATAAAATAAGGAAGGAAAATCTTAGGCGATCACTAAATACAAATCAATGAAACCATTCTTTTCAATCATAACATACCTTATGAAATCATATGATTTATGAATAACACACACAAATCATAAATCATAAAGGTTAATTATGAAATCTATATCAAACGTAAATTGTATCTATCATAGATACATAGGGAGTTACACTTGGAATAACTATCACGGTACATTCCCTAAATCTCTTAGGAGAAACATCACATTTACCTCCATCACGTTACCCAATGCATTGGAGAGCTATCTCAGGCGCACCCACCCTAGGTTTATCATGGAAGCACCTGTATACGTAAAAAATTCCCAATAATAATAACATAATCATAACATATAACACATGTATATAGTAAAGATAACATTTCCACATTCCAATATATCAAATCAAGATATTTAAATAAACAATGTTTTATCAAATCATTTTCAAAACCATTTAAAAAGAGAATTTTGAATCAAAGTGTCCCATACCACTTTGATGATTTTAAATGAATTATCATTTGAAAACATTAATGTAAATATAAATAAATCCTAAAACCCATTTTGAAAACATGGACATTAATGATAAATATTTATAATAATAAATCGTAAAAACATTTAAAACGATATTTTAGTTAAATAGTTTTTTAACAAAAAGAGAGACACTTGAATATAAATAATTGAGGAATAACATTTAATAAAAACTTTATAATATCATGAGAATAAAGTTATTCATGATATATTATGCCCATGGACAGTATATAAACCACATAAGAGTGAATTGGTGCATAACCACAATGATGTCTCAATGGAAATGTAAATTGAGATGAAATCCCTTATAAAGATGGTATCCTTAAATTAAGGATAAATGAATCACATAATTATGTGTGAAAAATATAAATACACCCAATATAAAAGGATATTAATTGTAACACAATAAGATGTCATTCAAACATATTCATAGGATGACATGTTCAAGAAGTACAAGTTGAACCCAAAGAATTGAAATTTGGTTAAGAGGATCCCTTGTAAAAATTCGACAACCTAACAAAGTCACTTTAAAATTAATAAAATGAGTAGATGAGATAAAAAGGGAATATCATCACTTGGATATAAATTTTACATCAATAAGGATATATAAGAACATATCCCAACATAATAAGATGTAAATTAAAAGATAAAAAAAAAGAATTCTTTTAAATAGAGGAGGGTCAAAGGTTCCCTTACCGATTTGGTAACTCAAAAACATATGCCACATGAAAGAAGGTTAATACAATGTAGATGTAAATACTCATAAATTAAAGTATATTACACAAAGATTACAATCATGGACAGTACATACACTACACAAAAGTAAATAGTGGCAAATATAGCATCAATCTCACGGGACAGAAAGTGAGATGAAACCCTTTACCACATTGTAATCAACTGAGTCATTTGACCAAAAGTTAATAAGAACAAAATTAATCACAAAATACCATGATTATAAATATAATCATGATAATATATATATATAATGGCAATAAACAATACACCACATGCAATAAATAAGTGTCTAACCATGGAAATCTTACATAATTAAAAGCGAGATAAGAAAATCCCTTAACTCGTGTCCGACTTTACTTGATCATTCTTTAATCTCTTGAATAATAAGCTAAAGTTAATTTCTACTTTCTTAATAACCTTTTTAAAGTTTATTATTCATTTTATATCACTTATTACCATGTTATAAACATTATGTAATCATTTAAGTTAATAATGTTTGTTTTGTCGATATTTGGTACTTGAGTAAAAAATGAACACCTTATATTTACAAGTTATCCATGTGGTCAACAGTCAATTATATCCAGAATGAAAATAATTTTTTACATATCGTATATATCATATATTTCTATTATATACATGTATTTATAATAGTACATAACATTTGTAGGTAAGAAATGAAATGCACCATTTATGGAGACGGTAAGTTGTATGTACGCATGAACGCTGCTTTCATTTCTATTTCTTATTTTAATGGAAATAAAACACAATGATACATAGTTATTATATAATTCCAGTATAATATCATATATAATATCATTAAATTCATCCTTTATACATCCAACATAAGGAATTAACGAGTCACATCACATTGAGGGGGCGGTAGTCTGCACTTCCTCAAATAAGATTATCTTATTTACCCACTATGGAAACCATAAAGGAGTGCTATAAATGGGAATTATAGAAGCACAAGGAAATAATAAACATAATATATATATATAAATACAGTGTTATTATAATTTCCACCATGAGAGGCGGTAATATGTAATTGAACAATCATCGTTTCGTGAGGCGTTAGTTTTCCATCCACAGAAACTTTATGTTCTTCATCCATTAGATGGAGGTGTGTGTAAGTGAAGTTCAAATACTTATCATAAAAACATCCTAGTATATTGAGGATAATTTTTTTGTTACAAAATAAATTAATAAAAAGATTTTAGGGGTTGGAGAAGTAAAAATAAAGAAAACAATTTCATAGAAACCGTTACCTTTAATTTTGGTAACCTCCATTGGTTTGTACCAAAAGGACTTCTTAAAGTGCCTTCTGCCTATGTTAAGTCTTCTAGGAGGAGGATATGGATGTAGGGAGATTAATTGGGTAGAGTGTTGATGATCCAAATGGCTTGAGAGGTGTGAGGAATTGGATATAAATGGTCTCCCTTTATAAGGGAGAGGAGGGGCTCTTTAGGAAAATGTGAAAATATTATTTTATTATATAATTATAGTCAGTTTCAAAAGGTCAAAAAATCATTAAAGATGAAGATAAGATAACTGATGGTCGAAATAAAATCATCCAATCAGAATTGGACATGTTTTCGATAATATTGTAATCATTATAATCTTATTTATTTAAATCATTTATTAATGAGGTAAATACTGCATCATTATTGTCTCGTAAATAATTTAATTTATTTGATGTAAAAAAATTATAAAAAAAATACCATGATGTAGGAAATCACTCTATATTTCCAATTTATAGTTATAGTCTAAAATATGACTTATATAACACCATATAAAAATTAATTACTAAACTATTTTTGTTAATGTCATTTTTGTCTTTACATTATATTAATTAATCAAAATTGTCATTATCACTCCCAAGTGGCTCAATGGGGTCCCAAAATCGACCAAAAGATGTCCATGGTCGTTAATGACTCAACCAATAAGTTTTGTACAAGTGTTAAGGAACTTTTTAATGATTATAATATTCTTTTAACCTTGAATTTCCCTATTTACCTTTAACCGCGGTAAATAAAAGTCAAAAGTTACTATTCACCAAAAATTATTTTCATCTTAATGAACCACATTTTACTTCTTGATGACAACCATGTACGTCGGATTTTTGAAATTCAATTCACAGAAGAGACAAAATTTCATTTAAATGAAAAAGTCATTTCTTTTAACTACCGCTAAGTGGTTTCACTATTCATTAAAAATTGTAGTTTTTCAGAAAAATACCAAAAATTCAGCCTAAGCTATATTTGATATCCCAAATTCAAAAATGATGTATGTTATGCAAAATTCAAAACATATAAGTGGAATTAATTTACTTTAAAATTAAATCCTGTTATCAAAAAATAGTGTGTTTTTAAGAAACAATAACTATCAAAAGATTGATACCTATTTATGTCCAATTTCAAAGTGAAATTAATTACAATGACCCAAATTGGATTAAATGGTAAAAATATATTTTAATTTCAATTTAAAAACAATTAGAAATATAATATAACCATATAAATAAATTATATTAAAATGAACCTTTGAATTAAAATACAATATTTTTCACTATTTTTTAAAAAATGAACTTTATCGGAAAAATTCCAAAAAATAACAAAAAGTAAATTTTTATGTCCCCATTCTAAAGAAGGATTTTATTTGGTCATATAGAATGTATTAAAGTGACCAAAACTATATTTAAAAAGGATTCTCCATTAAAAGGTGATAAATCGGCCTTTTAATGTAAATTATGCTTAAAATTAGATTCATTCACATTTTAAGCCTCTAACTTTTATTGGATAAATTTAAAAACATTTAACAAACATGTTTAATCATATTGTATTTAGTTTTGTTCATTTTTGCCAATACAACGGCTCAGAGTTGACTACTATTTAAAATAATAATATTATATTATTATTGTGCAACGTAAGATTTCAAAGAAACCCGTTGTTGCGTATCAGGTACGCTATCGAACATAGAAACCCTTTTAAAGTAAAATTAATATTTAATTAAAAAATTAATAAATATGAAAAATTCATATTCATTATTTACCTAGGAAGTTACATCCTTCTTCCCTTTTAGGAATTGCGTCCTCACAATTTTAAAATTGGGGCTCGGAAACTTTATTGAAAGTCCCATATCAGAAAAAAAGAGTCAGTAAAACTATCACATTAAAAGATATCAAGAGATGTAGAATGGTCACCAAAGTTAACCCATACTATGATTCCATGAAAACATGGATATGGAGGAGAAAAAAAGGGTCATTTTCTAATGGAGAGTGATAGGAAACATGTTTAGGAGAAATTTAACCACCATAAAATCACAAACTTGTGATGGGTTAAACAGTATTTGATTCCCCAGTAGGAAAAGTTAATGGAAAAGGTTTTTGTTTAAAGTTACTTTTCTTTGAAGAATTTATTTATGAGATTAACCAAAAACATAAGGAAATATACTTGTCATGTAGACATTCATCTTTTACTAGTTTTCTAACACAAACACATATTTTCTCCAAAAAGATGAATATTCAGGATGACTTTTTTCACATTAAGAGCACTATAATCAACTTCAAGAGAATCACATAATCCACAAAAGATGAACTATATATTTCACATGCCTTTAGATATTAACTAAACCAAAACATTTAGTATAATATCAGATAATCACCAAAAGGATAATCCTTTATAAAAAGAAATAATACTCTTAATCTCCAAAATTCAACAAAATTAACCAAAGGTTTAAGAAAGACCATTAAATAAACAATTATCCTTAAAATTCCTCGAAGTAATCAAAACTAAGATTGAAACCCAAATCTATGAAGGATTTAATCGCATAGACTTCCAAGGTAAATCTTAACATTTATCTCCAAATAACATCAGTTACTCTTAAAATCTCATACTAAAAAGTAATTAACCTAATAACATATCCTCCATGATTGATTAATCAATTCCATAGAAAACCCAAAATCAACTTATTACTAATTCATAAGATCATATAACTAAAAATAATTAGTCATACTGTAAAGACCCGTAAAATTCAAGGGGAATTTTTTCTTAATTTTCTTTGGAATTTTACAAGAATACAGCTTCTGACGGCACCTGATTCCAAGGCTCGGTGTGCCCGGAATCAATTTCCGAAGTTTGGCTCAGGTACGTTCAGTGAACGAACGAGTGGGTTTTTCTAACTTTTGAACAGGTTCCTGGAATCAAATTCTGAGGGCATCGATGATCTCGCAGCGCCGATATTCGCTTAATGAGACCGTTTCCGAGGTAGCGTTTTATGCGGGTTGAGAGTTAGTTTTGGGGGAAATAAAATGAAGTTAAATAAAATGTGGAAACACATTTTATTTTATCCATGTTGGTTATATCCTCCCAAAGGGAGTTAGAGGTGGGACCCACATCCACTTAACCTCCCTTGAGAGGATTAAGTGTGGTCGGGCCCACACGAACCTAACTCTTCATCTCCCCTTTAAACTCCCAATAACTCCTCTCTAATTAATCTTGACAACTTGGGTTATTAATTGAGAAGAGTTATCTTATTTTCAAACTTTTGAAATTCTTTCCAACACTTTGCATTTAATTAATTAAACCAACTTAATTAATTATTTTGAGTGTTTGATTTGTTTTGAAATCATTTTTCCAACATTAAAATGAGAGATTCTATTCTTCTCTTTGGGTTGGCATAAACTTTGTGGGGAGAACTAAGGAGAGGAGAAGAACTTCTGGAAGACCTTCAACCTCTCGAAGAAGAACGTTCCACGTCTCCGAAGAACGTGAAGCAACACCTTCTACCTTCTTCAACCGGAGCAAGGAAGGGAAGCACCGCCGCCCAAAAAGTATTCTAAGAGTGTCGACTCGACTCGACTCGACTTCACTGAGCGCTTCTTCCTCCAACGTCATCGGAATCAACATTCGATTCCCGCGACGCCCTACCTCCGCGACGCTTGTCTTCCGCGGCTTGTTGACGTGCTCCACACTTGAAACCGAGGTAGGGGATTAATGTTTTTTTGATTCCGTTCTTGATTCTGGCATGTCAAATTTTGTGGTTTTCGACTTTTTATTATCGAATAATGTGAGGGGGCCGGACCGCACAAACACGACCGACCCTCCTCCTTATTTCATAATTGTTTTCTTGTGGTTGGTACAAAAGAGCGTGGTCCCGTCGCACCACGTGGTTCATGAGGAACATACGCGCGGCGCCGTCGCGCCGCGCCGTGGAAATAGATTTAAGAAAGCGACGCCATCGCGTCGCGTCGAAGAAAGTCGAAGACACCGCGGTCGGAGTGGGGCCGCGGCGGAAGGGCGCGACGTCGTCGCGCCGCGCCAAACGACAAGGGCCATGGCCGGTTCCGGGCCGCGGAAGAGCAAGATGACCAGCTGCTGGCACCGGGCCGCCGGTGTCGGCGAAGGAAGGACCGGCAGTCGCCGGTCCTTGCTGGCGGAACTGGCCGTCGCCGGTCCTTGCTGGCGGAACCGGCCGGCCAGGCCAGGACGGGTCGGGCCGCACCGGGCCTGGCCGCGCCATGCTGGGCCGCACCGTGCCGGGCCGGGCCGACCCTGTCCGGGGTGGGTCGACCTGGTTCGGGACAACCGGGGGGTCTCGGGCCAGGACGGCACGGGCCCGACACCCCCGTTACCGAGCGGTTTGGATTCAAATGTCCATAACTCGGGCTACGGACCTCCAAACGACGCGCCGTTAGTGGCGATGCGATCCTTGGATCGAGACGGTCGTTTCAATATATTGCACTCAAGGTTTTGTAATACTTTGAGTTCGGCCAGGTTGGTTCGTACACGAAACCAACCGGGCCCTCGGAGTGGAAACACTCATATCTTGAGCTACGGACGTCCGAATGACGTGTCGTCAGCTTTGTTGAGTTCCTCTTGGTGAGACGGATCTTTTGGTATACTCTGCCCAAGGTTTGGACGCAGGTGGATTATGGTCGTGCTGGTTTTGCCTTAAAAATCAACCGGGCCCCCGGAACGAGAAAGCCAATAACTTCCAGACCGGGCGTCCGATTGACGCGCCGTCTGTTTCTTTGTGTTCCTGTTGACGATACAGAACTTTTGGCATCCTCCGCCCGAGATTTGGATGCAGATGGATAGTGGTCGGGTTGGATCGCACCGAAATCCAACCGGGCCCCTGGAACGGAAAAGCTGTTACGTTCCTGACAGAACGTCCGTTTGACGAACCATCAGCGGCGTTGGTGATCTCTTGAGAAACGGTCCCTATGATTATACCCTATGAGAGTTCGGGGTACAGTTGAGATACGGCCGGGTTTGGTTTGCTCACGAAACCAACCGGGCCCCTGGGACGGAAAGGCTAATAACTCACAGACCAGGCGTCCGATTGACGCGCCGTCTGTTGCGTTGAGACCCCTATGACGAGACGGTCCTTTGAGATACTTCTTCGTGGGACTTTGAGATACTTGGAGTATCGACTTGTAGCTCGTCAAGCGGACCCTCCTAAAGACGAGCATACGGAGTACGGAGACCGTGTAACTGGCAGAGACCTGAAGACTGCTTGTCCGATTCGATTCGGAGTGACTTACGTAGCCCAGTGGGGAGAACTACATTGTGAGGTGGCATACCCATAGCGGAGGAGCACTACTGTGTGAGGTGGCAGACCCGTGATACTCGACAGGAGGAGTACCACTGTAGGCTATGAGGGGGGAGCACTACTGTGTTCGGTGGCATACCCTGGCGGGAAGCACTACTGTGTGAGGTGGCAGGCCCGCGGTACTCGATAGGAGGAGTACCTTAGCAGTCTTAGGTTAGTGAGTAGTACCTCGGAGTCATGGCAGGACCACTGTACACTCCAGAGATGGAGCTCTTTAGCAGTTACGGTTTCGATAATGAAAATCCTGGTTTGAGCTGAGACTTTTGACCTTTGTGTTTCCTCATGATTGAGATGGGTCACTTGATAACTTAGGTATATGTATGGGCATATACCTGGGTAGTGGTTATCCATTGATTTCACAATCCTTGTGTTTCCTCATGATTGAGATGGGTTACTTGATAACTTAGGTATATGTATAGGCATATATCTAAGTAGAGGTTATCTGTTAAGATATTCTTGTGGTTGTCCTTGTTGGTTTTAGTGAGACCTTGAGGGTCTCGGGCTCCCTACTGAGTATCGTTATACTCACCCCTGCACGGGCTATGCCCGCACTACGTTGTGTTGGTTGCAGACGACGGACAACGTTGATCATGGTTGAGGCTTACAGAGCAGGACGGTACCTGGAGGTGGACCACTGGGCGAGACGTGCATGGAGAATATGGCAGGACCCGAGGAGCAGTGGAGCTATCTTTACCCACCATACAGGTGGGATTTCCAGTGGACAGCTCGGCATAGTGTATTTTACATTACAGTTGTTGGTTTCCCTTTCAAGTTGTACTTTACTTTCAGTTTGGGTTTTTATACTGGCCCATTTACTTTTCCGCACTTCAGTTGTACTCTGTTTTTTTACTTAGTGTTTACTTTTCTGCTTTCTTACTCTGTGGTTCTTGTTTACTTTACAAAGGCAATGCCTTCCCTTTTTACTGGGATTTACGCCTTGGTGCTAGTCGCTAGCCCCTGGCCTATGGATGGTGGGCTTGGGGTAGTCACGGCACGGGCCTCAAGGACGGGTCGTGACACATACTAACCAGGGACTTCATGTAGTCCAGTGGTAGGCGATAAATAATAGTCTCACTTTGGTTGTGGGTTCGATTCCCACAGCTTCGTCCGACGCAACAGGTGGTCACACGGTTTGCGTGTTGTCCCTTTTCAAAAACTACATAATTTTATAACATTCCCAAAAGAGATAAATTCCTAAAAAATAACCATAACATATTTTAAACACAAAGGTTATCTAATAACTTTCGTTCTGAATCCCAAAATGTATTCACCGGTAATTGCCACAAATTTAAGGATCATATAAAACCAAATGGTTCTTTATAACTACAAACACAAAAATAAAGATAATTATTCCTTG
This sequence comes from Viscum album, assembly GCA_963277665.1. Taxonomy (NCBI): domain Eukaryota; kingdom Viridiplantae; phylum Streptophyta; class Magnoliopsida; order Santalales; family Viscaceae; genus Viscum; species Viscum album. Next base: position 1,190,093,306 of record OY728122.1, read on the forward strand.
AATAAAATTTTCATATATCAATCTTCAGGGTTACACATACTATAAAAAGTCTTCTAATGTAATCCCATCATCAAAAGAGCCTTAATACTTTTAAGCATTTCACCATCCTGAAATCTACCATAACTCTTGAATCCCTTATATGTTTACCTCTTACTCATTCAACATTCTTCATGATCCATTAACCATTCTTTACCAACATATTCTGAAATACTTCTTTCCTACAAAAAAATCACGAATCATATCCTAAGATTTCAATAATAGGAAAACATATGTTAAGAAATAATCCATACCTTTCATTGGTCATTGTCAGTTTCTTCATCCTCAATCAAAATGACATTAATTATTGGTAAACGAATATTTTTACGATCTTTGTGATCCCATTCCGGAAACTTCTTCATAGGACATGTGTTTTTATAATGACCTTTCTCAACACATTTAAAACATTCAATTGATCCTTCAGAAATAACTTCATTCCCTTTCCTAGATTCAACTAGATGATTCTTTTTTCCATGGTAGGTTCTTGCTTTATGACCATCATTTCCACATCTATAGCATATTTCTATCCCATTGAAACATTTTCCTATGTGTTTCTTTCCACATATTTTACACATATGTTTTTGAACATACTTACCTTTTTGACTATTACATGAACATCCATAGGGATTTGTTTCTCGCATATATGATGTCTTATAAAAATCACTAAGGTTCAGGTGGTCAATCATGACTCTAGATAGTTGGTTGAGAATAACTACAAGAGTTCTCATTGCAGCTCCCATATCATTCAACTTCTCATTCAGAACATTCATAGTTTTCTTCATATCCACTGTTACTTTGGTGCCTGCTAGATCTATCCATTTACTATAACCAAAAAGGTCAGTGTTATTATATCAGTAAAATCATCATATAATATCTTATTAGGAGAGTAAACCCTAAGATATACTTATTCATGTTATCTTAAACTCATTAAATTTATAAAAATAACTATGAATATTTCTAAAATACTAACCATTATGGTAATGTCACTTATTCTTAAATTGTACCCTAACCTCTAAAGTTATCTAAACCGACCTCTGATACCAACTATAAGGACCCAGCCTTAAACATTTCATAATATTGAATTAAATGAATAATTCACATTGAGGATCTTTTATGGTTTAGAGTTTTAGAGAATTAGGCCATAACTATTACATTACAACTTGAATATTAAAAGTAGACACTACTACTCAATATCCATTTTTTTCATAAAATAAAAACACTAAAAAAGAAAAATGTCTAGTTCCATGTTTTAGATAGCATGACTTTTCCTTGATCCCATCATTGACCCTATTCATCTTTAAGTCATGTGGAAAACATTTCAAAAACATGGGATGAGCATAAAAATCTTAGTAAGGGTTATAAAATAAGGAAGGAAAACATTAGCCCATCCATAAATACAAATCAATGAAACTGTTCTTTTCTATTAGAACATACCTTATGAAATCATAAGATTTATGAATAACACACCAAAATCATAAATCATAAAGGTTACTTATGGCATACATATCAAACATACATTGTAGCTACCATAGCTATATAGGGAGATACACTTGGAATGCCAATCACGGTATATTCCCTAAATCTCTTAGGAGAAACATCACGTTTACCTCTGTCACGTTACCCAATGCATTGGAGAGCTATATCGGGCTCACCCGCCCTAGGTTTATCACAGAACCACCCGTATACGTAAAAAATTCCCAATAACCATAACATAATCATAACATATAACATATGTATAATGTAAATATAACATTTCCCCATTCCAATATATCAAATCTAGATATTTAAATAAACAATGTTTTATCAAATCATTTTCAAAACTGTTTAAAACCAGATTTTTGAATCAAAGTGTCCCATACCACTTTGAAGCTTTTAAATGAATTATCATTTTAAAAAATTAATGTCCATATAAATAAATCATAAAACCCATTTTTAAAACATGGATATTAATGAGAAATATTTAGAATAATAAATATTTAAAACATTTAAAATGATATTTTAGTTGGAGTTTGTTAACAAAAAGAGAGACATTTGAATACAACTAATTAAGGAATAAAATTTAATAAAAACTTTATAATATCATGAGAATAGAGTTATTCATGATATTTTATGCTAATGTATAGTATATACACCACATAAGAGTGAATTGGGGCATAAAAACGATGAAGTCCCAATGGAAATGTAAATTGAGATGAAATCCCTTATAAAGATGGTATCCTTAAATTAAGGATAAATTAATCACATAATTATCTGTGAAAAATATAAATACCACCAATATAAGTGCATATTAATTTTAATACAATCAGAGTTCATTCACACATATTCATAGGAAGATATGTTCAAGAAGTACAAGTTGAACCCGAAGAATTGAAATTGGGTTAAGAGGTTCCCTTGTAAAAATTCGACAGGCTAACGGTGTCACTTTAAAATTCTGAAAATGAGTTGATGAGATAAAAAATGAATCTCATCACTTGGATATAATGTTTACATCAATAAGTATATATATGAACATATCCCAACATAATAGTATGTAAATTAAAAGACATAAAAAAATGAAGTCTTTTAAATAGAGGAGGGTCAAAGGTTCCCTTACCGATTTGGTAACTTACAAAACATGTGACACATGAAAGAAGGTCCATACAATGAAAATGTAAATACTCATAAATAAAAGTATATTACACAAATAGTATGATCATAGGCAGTAGATACACCAAACAAAAGGAAATAATGGCAAATATAGCATGAATCTCACGGCAATAAAAAGTGAGATGAAACCCTTTACAACATTGTAATCAACTGAGTCATTTGACCAAAAGTTAATAAGAACCAAATTAATCATAGAATATCATGATTATAAATAGAATCATGATAATATATATATCAAATGGTAGTAAACAATACACCACATGCAATAAATAAGTGGTCAATAATGGATATCTTATGGAATTAAAAGTGAGATAAGAAAATCTCTTACCTCGTGTCCGACTTGACTTGATCGTTCTTTAATCTCCTGAATAATAAGATAAAGTTAATTTATAATTGATTAAGAACCTTTCTCAAGTTTATTATTTATTTTATATCACTTATTACCATGTTATAAACATTATGTAATCATTTAATTTAATAATGTTCGTTTTGTCGATATTTGGTACTTGAGTGAAAAATGAACACCTTATATTTACAAGTTGTCCATGTGGTCAATAGTACATTATATCTAGAATGAGAATCATTATTTAGATATCATATATATCATATATATCTAGTATATACATGTATTTATAATAGTACATAACATTTGGAGGTAAGAAATTGAATGCATCGTTCATGGAGACGGTAAGCCATACGTACGCATGAACGCTAATTTCATTTCTATTTATTATTTTAATGGAAATAAAACATAATTATAAATAGGTATTATATAATTCCAGTATAATATCATATATAATATCATTGACTTCATCCTTTAAAAATCCCACATAAGACATTAACGAGTCACATCACTTTGAGGGGGCGGTAGTCCGTACTTCCTCAAATGAGATTATCATATTTACCCACTATGGAAACCATAAAGGCGTGCTATAAATGGTAAGTACAAAAGCATGAGGAAATAATAAAAATAATATATATCATATATAAATACATTGTAACCATAATATCCATCATGAGAGGTGGTAATATGTAATTGAACAATCATCGTTTCGTGAGGCGTTAGTTTGCCATCCACAGAAACATTATGTTACTCATCCATTAGATGGAGGTGTGTGTAAGTGTAGTTCAAATAATTCTTATAAAAACATCCTAGTATATTGAGGATACTGGTGCTATTACAAAATAAAGAAATAAAAATAGTTTAGTGGTTGGAGAAGTAAAATAAAAGAAATCAATTTAGGAGAAACTGTTACCTTTAATTTGGGTAACATCCTTTGGTTTGAACCAAAATGACTTCTTGAATGGACTTCTGACTAAGGTATGTATTCTAGGAGGAGGATATTGATGTAGGGAGATTAATTGGGAAGAGTTTGGTGGATCCAAATGGCATGAGAGGTGTGAGGAATTGGATAGAAATGGTCTCCTTTTATAAGGGAGATAAGGGGATCTTTAAGAAAGTGTGAAAATATTAATTTATTATATAATTATATTCGGTTTAAAAAGGTCCAAAAATCATTAAAGATGAAGATAAGATGCCTCATGGTCCAAATAAAATCATAAAATTATAATTTTACATGTTTTGATAATATTTTAATCATGATAATATTATTTATTTAAATCATTTATTAATGAGGTAAATACTGCTTCATTATTGTGTCATAAATAATTTAACTTATATGATGTCTAAAAATTATAAACAAATACCATGATGTAGGAAATATTTTTATATTTCCAATGAATATTTATATTTGAAAATATTACTTATATAACAACACATAAAAATTAATTACTAAATGATTTTTGTTAATGTCAATTTTGTCTTTACATTATATTAATTAATCTAAATTGTCATTATCACTCCCAAGTGGCTCAATGGGGTCCCAAAATTGACACAAAGATGACCATGGTCGTTAATGACTCAACCAATAAGGTTTTTACAAGTGTTAAGGTAATTTTAAATTATTATAATACTCTTTTAAACTTGAATTACCCTATTTACCTTTAACCGTGGTAAATAAAAGTCAAAAGTTACTATTCACCCAAAATTATTTTCATCTTAATGAACCACATTTTTTTTATTGATGAAAACCATGTAAGTCGTATTTTTGAAATTTAAATCACAGAAGTGGTAAATTTTCATTTAAATGAAAAAGACAGTTTTTTTAACTACCACTAAGTGGTTTCACTATTCATCAAAAATTAAAGTTTTTCAGAAAAATACAAAAAATTCAGCCTAAGCTATATTTGATATCCTGAATTCAAATATGATGTCTTTTATTCCAAATTCAAAACATATAAGTGGAATTAATTAAGTTTAAAATTAATTCTAGTTATAAAAAAATATCTTGTTTTTTAAGAAACAATAACTATCAAAAGATTGATACACGTTTATGTCCAATTTCAAAGTGAAATTAATTCAAATGACCCAAAATGGATTTAATGGTAAAAATATATTTTAATTTTTCTTTAAAAATAATTAAAAATATAATCTAACCATATAAATAAATTAGATTAAAAGGCACTTTTGAATTAAAATACAATATTTTTCACTATTCATTAAAAATGAACTTTATCAGAAAAATTCCAAAAATTTACACAAAGTAAATTTTGATGTCTGCACTCTAAAGAATGATTTTATTCGGTCATATAGAATGTATTAAAGAGACCAAAACTATATTTACAAATTTTTCACTATTAAAAGCCTATAAATCGGCCTTTTAATGTAAATTATGCTTAAAATTAGATTCATTCACATTTTAAGCCTCTAAATTTTGTTGGATAAATGTAAATACATTTGACAAACCTATATAATCATATTGTGTTTTGTTTTTCTCATTCCTTCCAATACAACGGTTCATAGTTGACTACCATTTAAAATAATAATATTATATTATTAGTTTGCAACATAAGATTTCAAAGAAACTCGTTGTTGCATATCGAGTACGCTATCGATCATAAGAACCCTTTTAAATTAAAATTAATATTTAATTCAGAAATTAATAAATATGAAAAAGTAATATTCTTTATTTACCCGGGATGTCACACTTTCCGTCCATGTTTTCTAGTTAATTGATAATTATGGTAAAAATCATGTAAAAATATGTGTAAAAAGGCATGGGTAGCAATATTTGTTACCAAAGAAATATATAGTTATTTTGGGATATTGAGAATTGAATAATTTAGCATGAACCCTATAGATAATTCAATGTATAATAAAATATCATGGAATTTCAGTGAAGTATAACATGAGTGGTTTTCAAGAAATTACATCCATGTCAGGATATTAAAACTCAAAATGGTTTTAGAACATATGAATATATGGGTAATATCCCTAAAAATTATTTATTAGGTATATATCATCTATCATTATAGTGCACAATGGGTGTTCCCTTACTATGAACCTATTTTTAAACTCTCAAGGTATATTATTGGATAAATCCCATTTTAGATATTGATCATTATGAAGGATTTGACTAGATGATGATCATAAAAAAATTAGATTAAACATAATGTATCATATATTTTCAAAGATAATGTCATTATTTATACATCCTAAAAATTATTTTCTATTATTATGTGGTTTCTCACTATGATTATTGTTTATCACACTTTTATTTTTCAGTAAATGGATGAAAACAACAGGAACTGTGTTAACAGTGAATATAATATACAATAGAATAATTTTCCTCATGAGAAACCCAATGAAATGGGATCTATAAGGATAATCCTTATTATAATTCATAATCATTTACATAATTATATTATTAACAACATCAACATGGGAGAAATTACTGACATACCTGATAAGAGAAAATGGTGTTTTATGAACCCCATAAAGGGGAGAAGATTCAATTTTCTATATGTCAAGAATATAGGGAGAATAACTCAGATAAATATATCAAAGGAATGATATGATTTTTTATGTGTGGAAAATAATGGAATATTTCATGTAATTTAAAAGAAAAAATAAAGAGTTGAAAGTATGGATTTGAATTTCATCCTAAGGTACCATTTAGAGTTCAAGGTATAATATGTGTGGAACATCAGAATTATTTGATTGAATTCCCTAAAATTGGGGTTAAATATTAAAAAATGCAATTAAATATTCTATTCCAATTAATTAAGTTAAAGTACTGAAGTTTTTATGTATTTGGATTCAATAATTAGGTCTTATAAGTATTAAATAAAAGTTATTATGGCCATATGTGGAACGCCCTAACCCAAGTTACCCAGATTCAGTGAATTATTACATAACGTTATCTTGATTACAAAGAGTCAATCCCTGAAGGACCAATCAGTTTAGTAGTCTTGGAAAATGGATTACATAAAATAAATTAACATTACAATTTCTAACATAAAATACAATATAGATAATACTTTGAGGATGACATTACGACCCTAGTTCGACCCTGCATATCAATCGTAATCCACTTCTTGGCATCCTGGGAAAGTAAAACACAAGAAAGGGGCGAGCTCGAATGCTCGGTAAGGATAAAAAATATGGTGGATGCTATCAAAAATAATCACAAACATTTATTAAAAGGGATAAAATTTAAACACAATACGTTTAAACATAAACAACAGAATAATATAGAAAATATAAATCAACTAATGTCATTTACATATTCACATGGATATTCTACTAGTTGATTAATCACATGTAACATCAAAAACTAATCTCATAATTATGGAATGCATAATGCCAGGCATCCTAACCACAAAGTCAAGACCTTGTTCCAAGAACCTAAATGTAAATTTTGTCAAGGCCTTGTACCAAGACACTAGTTTGTCTCATGAGACCTACTGATGCATCGAGGGGCTATAGTGGGCCCCGACCATCACTTACTAAGTCCAATTCATTCCTTATTTGAAAAGGGTGAAACATAACATAATCATTATTATTAAAAAAACATATGAAATTTTAATACTTTAACCATAAACCATTAATGGAATAAAAATATCACTTCCACAATCAAACATATCATAACACATTCAATTAAATATGAAGATTGTATTATAATAAATCAAAATAAATCATGAATCATATCCATTAGAGGATGATGACATAGTTGAAAATGATCAATAAATCTCTTTGAGAGAAATATTCCTTTTTCATGAAATCATTTAAAAGTCACACAATTTATAATGTAAGTAATTTTAAAAGAGATTTTTAATCAATGTGTCCCATACCACATTGAAACTTTTGAGAGGAATTAACATTTTAGAACAGTCATTTCCATATAAATAAATCCATCAAATAATTTTGAAAACATGGAAATTAATTAAATAGATTTAGAAAAATAAACCCTTAAAACATTTAAAATGATGATATACATAAATATTCCCTTCCATAAAACCTTAAAAGATCAATTTTGAAAACCATTTTATAAAACATGGACATGGATGATAAATATGTCCCAGTAAATGCTCACACATAAATAATATCAGAAAATAATGAGATTGAAAAATTAACCCTTACCATGTAATTTTCATTAGTCGAGGATATGTTAACCTCTTGTATAATAGTTAAATAATTGTTATTAAATTATACAATAACCATATAAAAAAATATGATATCTAATATTATCCTCTATTATTTCTTTGTAATTAATATTTCAGTAGTATCATTGTTTTGGGTGCTAACTGGACCGTTTTCATTTATATGTTTTGTTATTTAAGTCAAGTTTGTTATGGATAGGATATGTTTGATTCATATAAAAAAATATATTAACTTCTTAATAATGATTTTATAATCATCAAATGAAAATTATTCTTGAATGGTTTGATGGGGAAAGAAATCTCATCGCATTGTGGAGATGTTAAGCCGTACGTACACATGACCGAAAATATCATTCAATTGATGGTTAAATTTTAGGTAATTGGATGGTATATTATATAAACATAATAATTAACATGTTATATTTATTATTTAAATCAATTATTCATAATTATTATGCCAATCAAAATAATTAAGTGTTGAATTGCAAACTACACTAGGACGTGGAGATGGTTAGCCGTGCGTATGCACGTATGGTCATTTTGTCATTCATGGGATGGATAGAATAATGAATATGGTTGAACCATATTTATAATAACATAAAAATATGTATAATATACTAGAGTTATAATTTTTTATGGAAACAATAGAGGAAGACAAAGTGGAAGAAGAAAAAAACTTTGAAAGAGGTGATGAAATAATAACCACTTATTCGGGTGTTTCTTTTGATTTTAGTAAAAGGGATCTGTAGGTTGTTTTTATAATTAATTTAAGGCCTCTAGGATGAATTGAGGGTAGTTTAAAGGAGATTTGTTCAGGTTTTGGCTAAGACAAATGGATTTGTAGGTTTCAATTTATGAGAAGGGGAGGTACCCTTTTATAAGAGTGGTGAGGGGCCCATTAGGAAAAGCTTGAAATATTATTTTATTATAAAATTATTTTCGGTTTCTAATAGCTCAAAATAAATTTATTTAGAGGATAAGGTGGGTATGGGTATAAATACTCTCAAAAAATAGTTTTTAGACAAGTTTAGGTAACCATATTAACCATACCTTTTAGATTTAAATCTTAGTTAAAGAGTATAACATTTACAATGTCTTCTTGAATTTTTATACTACATGGTTAATATAGTTACTATAAAATGCCAAGAGAAACTCAAGTGGTTAATTAATGACATATCTAACATTATATATGTACTTTGGAAGAATCTTATATTATTAGTAATATTATATCATTTAATAATATAGTATTGTTTTTAAAAACTAATTTATGTCAATTTGGACACTATTTAGTATTTGGTTTTTGTGAAAATCATAACAACTTGATTACTTCGAAAAAAGATTACATCAACCCTAACATTCCATATTCCCCTTGAAAATTCGTGGATGTACTCAAGAGCATCAATTTACCTTTATTTTAATTTTTTGATCATTATTTATTTTAATCTTTCATTAATAATGTAATTACAGCTTCATCATTGTGTCATAAATAAATTTAATTATATAATGTCCAATAATTATAAATAAATTAACATGAAGAAGAAAATATTTTTATATTTATAATGAATATTTATATTAAAATTTATAATATTTATAACTCTATATTAAAAATGGTTCAGTTAATAAAATTTGAATTTAGTACTTTTAACACTTCATTAAATAAAATATATTAAGTGTCCTAATCTAATCCATGTAGATAAAAAAGGATCATATTTTTATCCTAGTGTTAATTTTGGTCGAAATACACTTATCCAATACAATTAGGACATGTTTTGGGGTAATTTGATATTATTATAATATTATTTTTACCTTTAATCACTCAATTTATTTTTAACCCCGGTAAAGAAAATTCAAAAGTTACTTTTCACCAAAACTTATTTTCATCCTATTGAACCACATTTTACTAAATAATTACAACCTTTTCTATCATATTTTTGAAATCTAATTCACAATAGCGGTAAAATTACGTTTTATTCAAATTTGAAAATGTACCTAGAAGGTGGGTAAAAGACGTTTAAAATTTCAACAAAATTTTATATATCTAATCTTATAATAAAATGACTCAAATGACTTACATTGGCCTAATATATTTATTATGTATATATTTTTACATGAAGATAAATTTTAATTAAAATTAAGTATTTTAATGAAAACGTCAGTTTTTATTTACTAAGCAGTATTTTTTAGTATTCATATAAAATTGAATGTTTTTAGAAAAATACCCAATATTCACCCTAAGCTAATTTTCATATTTTGAATTCAAAAATGAAGTCCATTTTAAAAAAATTAATTTTTTTAGGAGTGTATAGAAATAATTTTATTATTGTTCACAAAAAGACATAAAAAGAAGTTCTTTTAAGAAAGAAGTTTTTTTCTAAATATATAACAATTTTAACAAAACTTATACATTTCATTATAAATATGTTTTATTGATGTGAAAACATTATACAAATTTTTTTTTTAAAAATACTATTCATATAACAATATTTAATTGAAAAATAAATATATCGTTTAACAAATTATAATACTAATGTTGTTTTGCAAAAACTCAATCATGTGTATAACACATGCCAAGTTAGTGTTGTGTGAAATATAAGCTATTAAACTACTAAAGTATTGGGAAATATTGGGGTGTTACATTCTCCCCTCCTTCAATAAATAGCATCATCAAAATTAGAAATTTTTCTTCAAAATTAAAATTTAGAAAAATAGAAAATACCTTTGTGGAAAACCCACATCAGAAATAGGGTTAATAAAATTTTGTCTTAATAAGAGGGAAAGGGAAAGGAAGAAGTCACCACCAAGTTAGGATTTAGAATAAGAGAACATTGGTGGAAATTAATGACACATAATTAGAGGAAAACATAAATATTTATAGGGAGTTATTGAGGTCATAAATCACAAACAAGTGAACAAAAAATGGAAAATGGAGTGCCTCAAAGCCATAAATCTTTGATGATTTAAAGTATCATTGATTCAACAAAACATATGGTATTAGAATAACTATTTTTTTAGATATATTTTTTTGAAGAGGATTGATTAAATAACTATTAATATAAGAACTCAAGAAAAAATACCGGATTTAATTTCCTATCATAATCATAATCTCATCATTTGGTTGTGCATCGATCTATTTTCACTTTATACCTTACACTAGGAAATGTATTTTTAAGATGATTTTTTTAATGCCTAAAACACATTTCATAAATCATAAGTCCCACAAGTATTTCCTTAAACCTCTATATGTTTACTAAAAACCAAAAGGTTAGGTTAATATATCAAATAAATTATATATTAATATCAAACAAAATATTGAGTTCTCAACTTACTCTACTCCAACTGTTAGACTTATCCAGAATACTTGGATCCAAACTCACAGTCCAGAAATTTATATATGTGGTAAACAAAATTATAATATTTTTTTCCACATAATAACATGTCACTACCTTCATCATGTATTCTCATAAAACATGGTAACACCCTAAATTACAATAAAACCTAATGGAATAAGTTCATGCTCCTTTATTACTTATAGAAGATTAGATATACTCCTTAAATACAAAAATATTATAAACTCCAACAATGATGTAATAAAAAAAAATTAATTAGTTCTATGGTTGTCAAGAACATCCAATATAGTTTATCCAAATACATCATATCTTAATCCAAAATCAGTACCTTGGTATCATGAACATATTAAGGTTTATCGTTCCCTCAACCATGTATTTTCCAAAACAGTTTAGCTTGCTATTGAGTCACTTTTCATAGTACCATACAATCTAAAATACACAATAAAATACTACTGTAGTACAATAACTATTTATTTCCATAATTCATATAACCAGTACATGCTTGAGACAACACTCAAATGACATAATTTTTCAATCCAGAATCACAAATACATTAATTATTATATGTTGACTATAGCAACACCTTATGATGGAAATTGTTCCCTTTGATTATTCTATGATATATTTCTATGACGCTTACGAATTAATTTCAATAATTCCCCATTTCACTATAGTTTCATCACTAAATATTACTCTTTTCATTATTCTTTTTTAATTATTTCTCATGATGACCCCTTTCTCCACACTTATAACATACACCCAGTTATTTCAGTCACTTCTCAGGTTGATTCTTTCTATAGTATTCAAATATGGTAAAATCCTTCTTTCCCTTCTTCCCTTTATCCATATTTATCTCCTCCATACTCTTATCCTATATCTTCCCTTAAAATCCAAGGGACTGAAAGAATTATTTAATTTTCTTATCAAAAAAATATAGTATTTCCCCATATGATGAGAATAGACAGGATGATATTTCCCTTCAAAATGTTGGCTTAAGACCATGAAATATAGGATCCCTCTTACTCTATGGAACATGTTGATTATTTGGGAAATAATTATTTCTACTAGGATTCACATCTAAACAATTTCATACACTAGATTAGGTTATAAATCAAAATTCATAATTCCAAACTAGTGTAATACTTAACATAAATTGAAAAACTTTATGCATACCTAATTTCATATTAATAATAATAGATTCTTTGCAGAAATATTTATTCATAAATATATTATAATGGTTTTGAAGGAAAATGTGAATTATCCTATGCATATCCCCCAGGAGTATCAAACCAGGTGAATAGTAAGGCTCGTTGTCATGTACAAGGTTTCCCAGAGTTAGGCCCAGAACACCTTATCATAGTTTTCACCCCTAGGTACATCCCTAGCAGAACCATGTCTACTTGTAGTATCCAGAAATGGATGTATTTCTTGGAAGACCCACATAATCTCTACATTAAAAAATTATAGGAAGTTCTTCTATATTAATCCTCAAAGTCTCTCATAGGGTAACATTCTCTAATCATATTTTATCTAAATAGAGTTTCAATGTTATTTCTAAACTACCTCTGATACCAACTGTAATGCCCCGACCCTAGTTACCCAGAGTCTGTGAATTATTACATAACATTGGCATGATTATAAGGAATCAATTCCCTAAGGACCGATCAGTATAGCAGTCTTGGAAAATAAATTACATACAAGAAGTTAACATTATAATTTCTAACATAAAATATATCATAGATAATCCTTTGAGGATGATATTATTACCCTAGATTTACCCTAATTATCAATCATAATTCACTTCTTGGAATCATGTGAAAATAAAACATAACAAAGGGGTGATCTGGAATGCTCATGAAGGATAAACAATATAGAGGAAACTATCATAAATAATCCAAAAATTTTATGTAAAGGTATAAAATTGAAACAAAATCCTTTTAAACATAAAATTCATCATAATATGGAAAATATAAATCAAATAATGTTATTTAATTATTCACATGGATATTGTACTATTCAAATAATCACAATTAACATAAATAAATAATTTTAGAATGATAGAATGCATGATATCGAACATCTTGACCACAATGTCATGGCCTCATGCCAAAACCATAAATATATTTTTTTTCAAGGCCTTGTGCCAAGACACTAGTTTGTCTCATGAGACGTACCGATGCATTAAGGGGTATAGTGGGCCCTACCCATCACGTACTAAGTACAATGTATTCCTCATTTAAAAAAGGTGAAACATAACATAATCATTCATATTAAAACCAGCATAAGAGATATCAATACTTTAACTATAAACAATGAATGGAATAGAAATGGCACATATACATTCAAACATATCATAACTCATTCAATAAAATATAGAATATTGTATTATAATAAATCGACCTCAATCAAGAATCATATCTAGTAAATGATGTTGACATAGTTGAAAATGATCAGTAAAACTCTGTGAGAGAAATATCCCATTTTCATGAAATCATTTAAAAGTCACAAAATATATAAAGGAAGTAATTTTAAAAGAGATTTTTGAATAAAATTTTCCCATACCACTTTGAAACTTTTGAATGGAATTAACATTTTTAAACAATCATGTCCAAATAATCATTCCTTAAAATCATTTTAAAAACATGGTAATTAATTAAATATATTTAGAAAAATAAATCCATAAAACATTTAAAATGAGGATCTAGTTAAATATTCCCTTCCATTAAACCTTAAAATATAACTTTTGAATTTTTTTATGAATCATGGACATGGATGGAAAATATGTCCCAGTAAATATTTACACATAATCAATCTTAGATAATATTGATATTGAGGAATTAATCATTACCTTGTACTTTTATTTAGTAAAGGGTACCTTAACACCATGTATCATGGTTAAATAATTGATATTAAATTATAAAATAACCATATACTTAAATATGATATCATATATTATCCTCTAATATTTCTTTGTTAATAATATTTCAGTAGTATCATTGTTTTAGGTGTTAACAGAATCATTTTCTTTTATATGTTTTGTAACGTAAGTAACTTTTTTATAGATAGGATGTATTTGATTCATATCTAGAATTATATTAAGTTCATAAATATTATTATTTAATAATAAAATGAAAATTATTCTTGAATGGTTATGTTGGGGAATGAAATCTAATCTCGTTGTGGAGACAGTAATCCATACGTATGCATGAGTGACAATATCATTCTATTGATAGTGAAATCATATGTAATTAGATGGTATATTTTATATAAAAAATCATTAAAATGTCATATTTATTGTTTACATCAATTATACATCATTATTATACCCATCCAAATACTGAAGTGTTGAATAAAAAACTGCACCACGACGTGAAGACGGTAAGCCGTACGTACACACATATGGTGACATTGTCATTAAAAGTATGGATAGAATATGGAATATAGGTGTACCATATTTATAATAACATTACAGTATGTAGAAGTTGTGGGAGTTATTATTTTGGTATGTAAACAACAAAGAAAGAGGAAGTAGAAGAAGAAAATTACTTTGAAAGAGATGATGAAATAATTATCTCTTCTTCAAGTGCTTCCTTTTGATTTTAACAAAAAGGATCATTGGGTTGAATTTCTGATAAAAGTAAGGCCTATATGATGATTTAAGGTTAGTGGGGAGGAGATTTGGGCAGTGTTTTGTGGATCCAAATGGCTTTGGAGGCGTGAATTTAAGAGAAGGGGAAGTACCCTTTTATAAGAGAGGTGAGGGGAACTTTTGGAAAAGATTGAAATGTTATTTCATTATGAAATTATATTAGGTATCTAATTTGTACAATTGGATTTATTTCAAGGAAGATGTGGTGATGGGTCGAAATCCTCTCAACCAATAGGTTTTATAAAAGTTTAGGTCACTATATTACCCTCATCTTTTAGATTTAACTCTTAGTTAAATAGTTCAACTTTTACCATGTCTCCTTGTATTTATATACTACTTGGTTAATATAGTTACTATAAAATTTCAAGTGAACCTCAAGTGGTTAATTAATGAAATATATTACATAATCTAATTTTAGTGTTTAGATCTTATATTTTTAGGAATATATATCATTTAATAAAATAGTATTTGTTTTAAAAACTCATTTATGTTAATTTTTACACTATTTAGATTTGGTTTTTGTGAAAGTCATAATAACTTTATTACTTCTATAAAAAACATTGAATCAATCCTAAGTTTCCTTATTAACCTAAACAGTCATTTCATGGCATTAAATGTTTCAATTTACATTTATTTTAATATTTAGAACATCAATTATTTTAATCATTCATTAATAAGGTGATTATTGCATCATCATTGGGTCATAAATAAATTTAATTATTTAATGTATAAAAATTATAGAAAAATTTAAATGATGTAGGAAATATTTTTATATTTATAATTAATATATATAGTCTAATTTATCTTATTTATAACTCTATATAAAAAATGGTTTATTTAATAAAATTTGAAGGTAAAACTTTTAACACTTCATTAAATAAAATATAACAAATGTCCAAATCAAATCCATGTGGATCCAAAAGGATATAATTTTTTTCATAAGATTGATTTCAGTTGAAATAAACTTATCAAATAGAATTAGGACCTGTTTTGGGGTAATTTTATATTATTATAAAATTATTTTTACCTTAAATTACCCGATATACTTTTAACCGTGGTAAATAAAATTTAAAAGATACTATTAAAAAAATTATTTTCAACCTATAGAACAAAATTTTACTTAATGATTACAACCATGTCTATATAATTTATGAAATTCAATTCACAGAAGCGGTAAAATTATGTTTTATGAAAATTTGAAAGTGTTCCTAGAAGGTGGGTAAAAGGTGTTAAAAAGTTAAATAAAATTTTATATAACTATCGTATTATAAAATGAATAAAATGAGTCAGATTGTAATAATGTATGTATTATACATCTATTTTTACTTTAATATAAATATTAATTAAAAATAATTATTTAAAGGAAAAAGTCGGTTTTTATGTACTGTGCATTACATTTCACTATTCATCAAAAATTGAATGTTTTCGGATAAATACAAAATATTTACCATATGGTAATTGTGATATTTCGAATTCAAAAATTAAGTCTATTTTACCAAATTCTATTTTTAGGAGTCTCTTAAATTAATTTTTTTATTTTTCACAAAAATACATAAAAAGTAGTTCTTTTAAGAAAATAGTTTTTCTAAATATATAACTAATTTAACAAAAATTGTCTATTTCCTTATAAATTGGTTTTATTTGTTTGAAAAAATTATAAATAACATTTATAATTTATTTTTAACTATTCATAATAATATATTTAATTGATAAATAAATATATCATTTAAATAATTATAATACTAATGTGTTTTTTTGTAGAAACTCAATCTTATGTGTACCGTAATCCAAGTTCGTGTTTCATGGAATATAAGCTATTAAACTACTTTAAAGAGATAACGTACTATGAAATTTGGGGGTGTTACAATAAGAATCATGAAACTTCTAAGGACTATGTCATATTTTGGAAGAATATAAGTTTTCATAAGAGGTTAACTAAAGTGTTATAGATACATTATGATTTTATAAGTTTAAGGATGATCATATGTTTAAATACATATACAACCCTTTTTAGGTTTTAAGTGATGATATTTTAATGTGACTAATGATATTTTTTAGAGACATTATATTAGGTTGAGGTATATGCCACCCCTGGGTTAATGTGAACTATTATTTCAGAATAACATAACTAGATTTTGACTATAACCATTTTATTTTTGGTAATGTTATTGGAATTATAAAAAAAATTATGTAAAAAAGGAAAAAACTTACACCGGGTGACGAAATGTCACATCTAGTAAGGTCGCGGGGCTTGAACCCATAACCAAAGGGTGAAAATGGAATAATTCCTACCAATATACTATGTGATGTAACATTTCTTATAATTTTATTTCTTTTTACTTAATCTATTTGATAGATAATTATTTATTTGATTTTGGAAAAAAAATTATAATATAGATAAACATGGGATTGAAAATGACCAGTAATTAAGAGATTAATTATGTTTTGAAATTTCACTATTTTGGGAACCTTATATGATTAAAGTAAATATTATTAGATATTATTTTTGGAATAAAGGATAAATTATCCTTTGGAATCATTTATGATTCTAATGGTGATGCAAGTTATTTATGGAAATTCATTGCATATTTTGGAGAGTATATGATTAGGGCATATACTATTTTGGGTATTTGACTTTATGAGTGACTATATTGATAGGAGATAAATGTTAACTGAATCTTGGAATAATAAGTTATCAAATACTTTAGAATTTTTGGGTTTTGACCCTAATTGGGAATATTTTGAATAATTTTCAGGATATTTCTAAGTTAAAATGTGGGTTATTATTGAGGATTTTGAGATTAATTTTGTATTTCTTTATATTATGATTTATTATTTCGGGGAATTATCTTAACTTCTTCTAACATTTTTTGTTTTGGTTAATGTATAATGATAGGTGGAAAATATTTTTATCTTTTTTGGATTATATGATCTACTAGAATTTTATTTTAGTGCTTCACGAATGAAAATGTCATCTTTAATACTCATTGTAAAGACTCGTAAAATTCAAGGAATTTTTTTCCTAAATTTTCTTTGGAATTTACAAGAACGCAGTTTCTGACGGCACCTGATTTCGAGGCCCGGTGTGTCCAGAATCAATTTCCGAATTTTGGCTTGGGTATGTTCAGTGAATGAATGAGCGTGGTTTCCTAAATTTTGAACCGTTGCTCGGAATCGAATTCTGAGGGAACTAATGGAATCGCAGCGCCAGTAATTGCTTAAGAACACCTTTTCCGGAGTTGCGTTTGCTCGGGTGAGGTTATTTAATTAATTGGGTTAACTAAAGAATAAAATAAAATAATGTGCAACTAATTTTATTTTTATTCTAAGTAGTGTTAACCTAGGCATGGTGGTTGGAGTGGGACCCACTAATATCCTAACTCCGAGGTAGGATATTAGTGATGTGGGGCCCACACGAGCCCCACCCCTTTAATTTCATTTTACCTCCCACGTGCATTTAATTATGTAACTCACCCGCACCCCCACCCCTCTTTAATGTCAAGTCAAAACTCGCGTTTAATAGGATTATTAAATGCCTCATTAATTGGTCAACGCCCGTTAATTAAATCGTGATCTGTTTTTGAATTTCAAAAACAGTTGGCATGAAAAATAAAATAAGGCAAAGCCTTATTTTATTAGGTTGTTTCATTGTGCGAGAAGCTTGGGAAGGGGAAAGCTCTATGTCTTAAAGAACGCCCTTCCTCCTTGAAGAACGCGAAGAATGCACTGTCGCCGACGAAGAACGTCGGCCTCCGATAAAGGACGACGAAGAACGGCGAACCCTCAGAGATCGACGACGCGATGCCGTGTACCGCGACGCCGGTGATTCTCTTCTCCGCGACACCTTCTTCCGCGACGTTATTTCCCACGACGAACCTTCGTTTGAAGACACCTTGAGGTATGGGGTTTGGTTTAATTTAATTTATGTGAATTATATCATCGACATATAATTAAAATTTTGGAAGTCATTTGAACCTCTAACGTGGTGGGTACGGACCAATGAACAAGTCCAAACCCACCGTTTTTCTGTTCTTGATGCGCGAAACATTGGTCGGCGATGAAACGGGACCGTTGTGGAGATTCGAAGGCTCCGCGGATTGTTTAATTGATGGCGGATCGACAATGATGAAGACCGGACTGAAATCCTATGTGGGTTCGACGGAGATGAAGACTGCACTGAAATCCTATGTGGGTTCGGCAGTGAAAAAGACCGTACTGAAATCCTATGTGGGTTCGACGGAGATGAAGATTGTTCTGAAATCCTATGTGGGTTCGGCAGCGTTGAAGACCGTACTAAAATCTGATGTGGGTTCGACGATAATGACTACAGTTCTTGCATCTTACGTGGGTCTGGCAGTGTCTGACTTTGTTCTTTCTATACTATGTGGGTCTAGAAGAGTAGCTGGTTTAGTATCCTACGTGGGTCCCAGCTTAGATGAATCAGTGGCTATATCTGATCATCTCTATCACCAAAGAGGTATACCTGTGTGAGCTGAGTCATGACTTCAATTAATATCTTCGATATGTTTGAATTACTATCATGTGTGGTTTGGTTGTGCTCCTATGTGGACGTGATCGAACTTGGGCTTGGTTGTTGGAGCCAAACTGGAATTGATGACTTAGGTATATGTATGGGCATATACCAAAGTAGTGTTATATGTTACTTCATGATTGTATCTTTCCTTTGTGGATTACCCTTTGTGGATTATGGGAGACCTTCGGGGGTCTCGGGGTCCCTAGTGAGTAGCGTATACTCACCCCTAAACGGGCTATGCCTGCACTACGTTGTGTTGGATGCAGATGACAGACATCGTTGATCGTGGTTGAGGCTTGTGGAGCAGTCGGTACCTGGAGGTGGACCACTGGGTGGGACGTACACAGAGCGGACAGATGGACCTGTGGAGCTGAGGAGGCTATCTGTACCAACCCTTCAGGTGGGACTTCCAGTGGACGGCTCGACGTTGCTGCTTTACTTTCAGTTGTTGTACATTCTTTCCTGTTGTACTTTACTTTCAGTTTGGGTGTGTATTCTGGCCCATTTACCTTCCGCACTTACTTTTGAACCCAGTTTTACTTAGTGTTTTCTTCTGCTGGCTTACTCTATGGTGTTTGTTTACTTTATAAAGGCAATGCCTTCCCTTTTTTCGAGATTTATGCCTTTGGTTCTAGTCGCCAGCCCCGGGCCTATAGGAGGCGGGCTTGGTGTAGTCACGGCATGGGCCCAAGGACGGGTCGTGACAAATTGGTATCATAGGAGTTCGGTTCTACCGCAGAACTCAGGAATATGATCTTTCTTCTATATGAAGAAATGGTGTTAAGGGTATTGAGTATGGTTATCAGTCCAGGGAGTCCAGTGTTGGTGCGGCAGCGGACGTATCCGTACACCAGGACCCTGACTTCTGATTTCTGACTCAATGCATGAAAACATTTATTGCATGTGTGTTTCAAAAGTTTTCTTTGTGATTACTTTGTGTCAGCTCACCAGATATACTGTTTGACCGTGGCACACTTGTTTCTTTTCAGGATGGCCCCAAGATGGAAGCCAGCTAGGGTTCCGAGCGTTGTGCGAGACGACAGCCCACTGAGCAATGAGGCCTCGGTGTAGGGCCCTTTGACAGTGGAGGCACCGACGGTACCTCTACCCACCGAGCCACTGATGCTACCAGCCCCAACCGGTGATAGTGAACGTCGCCTTAGTGCGTTGCATGAGTTTCATCATCAGAGACTGCCCAGGTTCCACGGGGAGACGGACCCTCAGGCATCCAAGGATTAGCTGGAGGCGGTTGTTCTAGTTTTCAGGTTAGTAGAGACACCAGCTGACCTCATGGTGATCCTCGCAGCGAGCCTCCTGCATGCGGCAGTAGAAAGATGGTGGAGCATGATTCTCTAGGTGCATGACGAGGCATCTCCCCTCTGGACGGACTTCGAGAGCCTCTTCTGCTCGGAGTTTGTCCCAGCCACCCTCTATGCGGTGCGCATCCAGAAGGTTCTACAGGTGCGGCAGGGCAGTACGACGGTCGCCCAGTACTCGGTGAGATTTACCGATCTCTCGCGCTATTCGACGGACATGGTACGGGACCCATTCTTCTGTGCCCAGACCTTCGAGTAGTGACTGAGGCATGATATCCGAGCGTCTATGATCTCCCACAGCATTCCGACTCAGGCAGAAGTACTGGAGTGAGCTCTTCTCATAGAGAGCTTTCTTGTCGAGCCTACGCCAGCAGTGAGACCTACAGCCGGGCGGTACGTAGAAGAGTCGTCAGCAGCTGGCAGTCGACGGATGTCACAGGGGTCCAGGCAGACCGGATCATTAGGCAGACGACCTCAGGACACTGGCTCAGAGGTGCGGGGCACAGGGCACAGAGCTAGCCTTCCGAGGAGCAGGCAGTGCAACGCGTGCGACGGACAGGGCCACATGGCTCATGACTGCCCGACCCACCGTACAGAGGAGCTGCAGACGGTTGAGGGGACACCCAGTCATAGGCAATGGGTTGACCATGGTGGTCCTCTGAGAGCAGGCGGATGAGGCAGGGGAGCTGGCCGAGCAGTAGGTGGTGGGTGACGCTTTGAGGCTTTACCACCACCACCACCAGGAGGCCCACCCCGACCACAGGGAGCTGGCGGGCAGAGATAGGCTCAGCTTCAGGCAGTGGAGGCATACGACCACGGTGCGCCAGAGATGATTCGAGGTACGATCTATGTCTACTCCACCCTTGCTTCAGTTCTTATAGACACAGAAGCAATTCATTCCTTTATTGTCGCTGCCCTTGTTCGGAGCTCGGAGATTGTGACGGAGCCGTTGGCTTGATCCTTACGGGTAGAGAATCCTATGGGAGCAGACTCGATGATTATTCACTGGTGGCGGCAGTGTGATATTACACTAGGAGGCGAGAGCTTCGGCTGGGATCTTCTTCTAGCGGCGTCAAGGCCTTCCGACGTCATCTTGGGCATAGATTGGTAATCTACAATCAATGCTCAGATTTACTGTATTAGGTGCAAGGTGCGGTGTGTTCGCACCGATGGGAGCAGGTTTACCTTTACCGGCGAGAAGGGAGCTTTTGTAGCGCAGGATAGACTCATACAGAGGAGAGGACAGCCCATCACCCACCAGTTGGCTAGACTCATCCTAGGAGCAGTTGAAATGCGGAGTTTGAGTTTTCCTGTAGTGGTGGATCAGTATTCAGACATTTTCCCCGATGACGTCCCAGGACTACCTCCTTGTAGAGAGGTAGACTTCTATATTGACCTGTACCCTGGGACAGCCCTGATATCCACTCCAGCATATCAGATGGCCCCCATTGAGCTTCGAGAGCTACGGGTACAGTTGGAGGACTTGTAGGGCAAGGGATTCATCCGACCCAGTGTTTCTCCTGGGGCTTCCCAGATATTGTTCGCCAAGAAGGCGTACGGGAGATTGTGACTTTGTGTCGACTATCGTCGCCTGAACTAGGTGACCATGAGGAACAAGTATCTGCTACCGAGGATTGAATACCTCTTCGATCAGCACAAGGGATCACGATAGTTCTCAAAGATAGACCATAGATCAGGCTATCATCATCTCAGAGTTCGAGACAAGGACGTGCAGAAGACGACCTTCAGATGTCGGTATGGCCACTATGAGTTCTAAGTTATGCCTTTCGGCGTAACCAATGCTCCTGTAGTATTCATGGGTCTCATGAACAGGATCTTTCAGCCATACCTCGATTGATTTTTCATGGTCTTCATTGATGACATATTGATATATTTGACCACTAAGGAGGAGCACGCCTACCACTTTCGGGTTGTACTAGACACACTCTGGGAGCACCCGCTTTATGGAAAGCTCTAGAAATATCAGTTCTAGTTACGTGAGGTCCACTTCTTGGGACACGTCATCTCTGAGGAAGGAGATGCGGTGGATCCTGTGAAGATTGAGGCAGTGCTAGCTTGGGAGCCACCCATGAGGGTGACAGAGGTGCGGAGTTTCTTGGGTCTAGCTAGGTATTACTGGAGGTTTGTGCCAGACTTCTCCAGAGTTGCGGCACCACTATCATCTTTGATGAAGAAGGGGAAACCTTTGTGTGGTCAGACAGATGTCAGCAGAGCTTCCAGGAGCTAAGACAGAAATTGACCAGCGCGCCTATCTTGAGGCTACCAGAGGAGGGAGTAGGGTACGTAGTCTACTGCAATGTGTTAGGGATCGGACTCAGATGTGTCCTCATGCAGTAGTGGGTCGTGATCGCCTGTGGATCACGTCAGTTGAGGCAGCATGAGTATAAATACGCTACCCATGACCTGGAGTTAGAAGCAGTGGTCTTCGCTCTGAAGATGTAGCGACACTATCTAATGGGCGAGCGCTTTACAGTCTACTCTGACCACCATAGTCTCAGGTATATCTTCGCACATAACGACCAGAATATGAGACAGCGGTGATGGCTCGAGTTCCTCCAGGACTATGATTTTGAGATAGTCTATACTCCTAGGAAGGGGAACGTAGTAGCCGATGCTCTCAGCAGGAGGAAGGGCATCCAGCAACTCGGGTAGGTGATGGAGCAGCTAGCCGCTTTGCAGATATCCATCATGGATAGAGATAGTGTAGCCTTTCTTCATTCACTCACAGTCACTCCTCCACTACTGCAGCGGGTCAGAGAGGCACAGCGTGGGGACGCTGACTGTGGGACACGGTGTGCGCAGATATCCTTAGGACATGCACTTGATGGATTCTCCGTAGGAGAGCACGATGTCCTTCTCAGAGGACGTACCATGGTACTAGTTTCTTTACAGGGGTATGTGCTGAGAGAGTTTCACACTTCCCCTTTAGCGGTACATCTAGGAGTGGCGAAGATGTATCAGGATCTCAGACGACATCACTGGTGGCCGGGTATGAAGAAGGTTGTGGGGGGGTTCATTTCTCGATGCCTCACCTGCCAGTAGGTGAAGGCAGAGCACCAGGTACCAGCAGGCTTGGTACATCCCTTGGAGGTCCCGGAGTGGAAGTGGTATGGGATATCAATGGATTTAATGACTGGACTTCCACGTACTTCCAAAGGTCACGATTCCATTTGGGTGATTGTCGACTGACTCACCAAGTCACCCCACTTCTTACCCATCAGAGAGCAGGGCTCGGTAGAGAGCTTGGGGCATCTCTACATTCAAGAGATTGTACGGATTCATGGTGTGCCATCATCTATCATATCCGATCAAAATTCTAGCTTTAATTCCCGGCTTTGGAAGGGGTTGTAGGAGGCATTCGGGACGCAACTACGTATGAGAACCGCCTTTCACCCTCAGGCGGATGGTCAGACGAAGAGGACCATTCAGACTCTCGAGGACATGATCCGAGCATGTGTCCTTGACATTAGTCGCAGCTGGGAGGACCATCTACCCTTGGTGGAGTTCACGTACAACAACAGCTACCACTCCACCATCAGTATGGCACCATATGAGGAAATGTATGGCCGACCTTGCAGATCGCCTCGGTGCTGGACGGACCCTGGGGAGTCAGCACTTGTGGGACCGGAGATGGTCCAAGCCACGACAGAGAAGGTCCAGGTCATCCAGGAGTGGATGAGGACAGCTCAGAGCTGGTAGAAGTCTTATGCTGACAGGAGACGGAGGCCACTAAAGATCGAGGATGGCAACCATGTCTTCTTGTGGGTCTCACCTAGAAATGGATTACAGAGATTTGGCTGAGGCGGCAAGTTATCTCTGCGCTTCATCGGACCGTTCCGGGTCCTCAGTAGGGTAGGTGAGGTGGTCTATCGCCTGGCTCTACCACCTCAGTTGCACCAGGTGCATGATGTATTCCACGTATCCCAGCTGAGGAGATATGTGCATGACCCGATGCATGTCATCGACCATGGGGATTTGGACATTGACAATGGGGTGACTTTTTCAGAGGTCCTAGTGGAGATAGAGGATCAACAGTAGCGGTTCCTACGAGGATGGTCGATACCTCTAGTGCACATAAGATGGCAGCATGAGAACCTCCAGGAGGGCACATGGGAGCGGGAGGCTCATATGCGTGCTCATTACCCCCAATTGTTCCCCTACTTTATGATGTATCTTTAAGAGGATGTAAAGACCTGAGGTGGGAGTAATGTAAAGAACCGTAAAATTCAAGGAAATTTTTTTTCGTAATTTTCTTTGGAATTTTACAACAACACAGTTTCTGACGGCACCTGATTCCGAGGCCCAGTGTGCCCGGAATCAATTTCCGAATGTTGGCTCGGGTACGTTCAATGAACGAACGAGCAGGTTTTTCTAACTTTTGAACCGGTGCTCGGAATCGAATTCTGAGGGCACCGATGGAATCGCAGCGCCGGTAATTGATTAAGAACACCTTTTCCGGAGTTTCTTTTTCTCGGGTGAGGTTATTTAATTAATTGGGTTAACTAAGGAATAAAATAAAATAATGTGCAACTGATTTCATTTTTATTCTATGTAGTTTTAACCTAGGCATGGTGGTTGGAGTGGGACCCAATGATATCCTAACTCCTAGGTAGGATATTGGCGAGGTGAGACCCACACGAGCACCACCCCTTCAATTTCCTTTTACCTCCTACGTGCGTTTACTTATGTAACTCACCCGCACCCCCCTCTTTAATGTCAAGTCAACGCTCGCATTTAATAGGATTATTAAATGCCTCATTTATTGGTCAATGCACATTAATTAAATCGTGATCTATTTTTGAATTTGAAAAACTGTTGGCATGAGGAATAAAATATTGAAAGGCCTTAGTTTATTAGGTTGTTTCGTTGTGCGAGAAGCGTGGGAAGGGGAAAGCTCTAAGTCTTGAAGAACGCCATTCCTCCTTGAAGAACACGAAGAATGCATCGTTGCCGACGAAGAATTCCGGCCTCTGACGAAGGACGAAGAAGAACTCCAAACCCTCGGAGATCGACGACGCGACGCCGTGTACCATAACGCCGGCGATTCTCTTCTTCGCGACGCCTTCTTTCGTGATATTCTTTCCCGCGACGAACCATCGTTCGATGACACCTTGAGGTAGGGGGTTTGGTTTAATTTAATTTATGTGAATTATATCCGCGACATATAATTAAAATTTTGGAAGTCGTTTGAACCTCTAAAGCGGAGGGTACAAACAAATGAACAAGTCCGAACCCACCGTTTCTCTGTTCTTGATGCGCGGAACGTTGGGTGGCTATGAAACGGGACCGTTGCGGTGATTCGAAGGCTCCGTGGATTGTTAAATTGATGGAGGATTGACGACGATGAAGACCGTACTGAAATCCTATGTGGGTTCGACGAAGATGAAGACTGCACTGAAATCCTATGTGGGTTCAGCTGCGATGAAGACCATACTGAGATCCTATGTGGGTTCGATGGAGATGAAGACTGCACTGAAATCCTTTGTGGGTTCGGCAGCGATGAAGACCGTACTGAAATCCTATGTGGGTTCGACCGCAATGACTACAGTTCTTGCATCCTACGTGGGTCTGGCAGTGTCTGACTCTGTTCTTGCTAACCTATGTGGGTCTGGCAGAGTAGCTGGTTGAATATCCTACGTGGGTCCCAACTTAGATAAATCAGTGGATATATCTGATCATCTTTATCACCGAAGAGGTATACCTATGTGAGCTGAGTCTTGACATCAATCAATATCTTCGATATGTTTAACTTACTATCCTGTGTGGTTTGGGTTGTGCTCCTATGTGGACGTGATCGAACTTGGGCTCGGTTGTTGGAGCCAAACTAGAATTGATGACTTAGGTATATGTATGGGCATATACCTAAGTAGTGTTGTATGTTACTTTGTGATTGTATATTTCCTTTGTGGATTACCCTTTGTGGATTCTGGGAGACCTTCGGGGGTCTCAGGGTCCCTACTGAGTAGCGTATACTCACCCATGCACGGGCTATGCCCTCACTACATTGTGTTGGATGCAGACGACGGACTGTGATGATCATGGTTGAGGCTTGTGGAGCAGTCGGTACCTGGAGGTGGACCACTGGGCGGGACGTACACGGAGCGGGCAGCTAGACCCGTGGAGCTGAGGATGCTCTCTATACCCACCCTTCAGGTGGAACTTCCAGTGGACGGCTCAACATTGCTGCTTTACTTTCAGTTGTTTTAATTTCGTTCATGTTGTACTTTACTTTCATTTTGGGTTTGTATTCTGGCCCATTTACCTTCCCCACTTACTTTTGTACCCAGTTTTACATAGTATTTACTTCTGGTGGCTTACTCTATGGTGTTTGTTTACTTTATAAAGGCAATGCCTTCCCTTTTTGTCAGGATTTACACCTTTGGTGCTAGTCTCCAGCCCTTGGCCTATGGGAGGCGGGCTTGGGGTAGTTACGACACGGGCCTGAGGACGGGTCAGGACACTCATCATTTGGAGAAAATGAAAAAATTGTAGTCGAAATTTATTAAAGGATGAAATTATACTTTTCATGTAAGTATATCTCTTAATGTTATCATTATATAAGGTAATGGAATTCATAAAATCTTGTAAAAGGATCTTGAAACAAAAAATTTATTATTTTTAGTTATTTATGCTGAATCTATAGTCTTGTTTCAAACATCATTGATTTATGGTCATTAACATTCTCTCGATCATTCACTTTCAAGTTTAACTTTTTTATGATGATACTTTTTAAAGGGGGGATAATATAATATCCTTATATAATTTAAAGAAATCTATATTTGATTTCATATATGACACACAACACCAAGTATAAACAAATCATGAAATATTATTATTTAAATATGAAAATTTTAAACTAACTATAAAATTGGTAGGTATGAAAATGATTAAATGATTTATGAAATATATATATATATATATATATATATATATTACTTACTCAATATAAATATATTTATAAATTCTTAGTAAATAATCACTCAAATTTTCATAAATTAATTTTATTCTTCAACAAAATACATTTTCTTCAAAAATGGTTTTCATTTTTTTTGAGAAAATATTTTAATTAATTTCTGTAAATTTTAGAAATTTTATTTACTAAAAATTATATAATTTTTAAAATTATCATTTTATTATTTTATTAGAATTAATTTTCAGGATTTTTTCAAAAAAGATTGACTTTCTAGTGAATAGTAAAATATACTAATTTTTATTTAAACTGTATTTTTGTTTCAAGAATTTACAATTTTTTTTCATAAATAATTCAAAGTAAAATTAGTTCACTTATATTATTAATTATCCAATTATTTTCGTTAGAATCGATTTTATGTTTGAATTTTTTATAAAAATATTTTTATACTTAAGAAAAGGCATTTTTCTAAAAAAAACTATTTTTTATTACATTTTTATTTTTAATATTAAAATAATATCATCCACTTAAATAAATTGGGACTTAAAAATTTAATTCAATGTTTATAATTATGAGGTCACTTTTTAAAAAATTTCTTATTTATTCTTATTCATTAGGAATAATAGTAGAAGTAAATAATTATTACCACAATAAGTGTAAATCGAGTAATTAATGTCAAAACTAATATGATATGGACTATAAAATGTCCTATATACTTCTAATTACCCTATTTGATGAGTTTAATTCGGAAATGTAGATCCATATTTTAAAAATATGGCAACTTGGTTCCATATTTCTTTGATTTTGAACTTTATTTTATTTTATATAAATAGAAATCAAAATGACATTCTTTATGATTAATTGTCTATTACTTATTGAAATAGGGATAAACATAGTATTTTTAGATATAAAAAATGTATTTGAAACAGAAATTTTTTTTATCATATTAATTTATCTCTAATTTTTAGTGGGGAAATAATTGACATGAATTATTAGGCAATGCTAACACAATATTTACTCAATTAATATAAAAAATAAATAAATGATTCTTAAAATATTTAAATGAATATACATTAAATTAATTATTGTGATCCACAAATTTTATTGATAAATATAACATCTTAGTGATGTTTTAATGGTTTATATTCAACTTCCATATTTTTCATGTGGGTTTTAAAGTCAAATTAAGTGGATAGTTTCAAAAATAACCTTAATAATGTTCTTTGTAAATGATATTTTATTAAATTATTTAAAATTACATTAAATAATATATTTTTCAAATTTATTTTAATATTTTTTTAAAATATCAATAATGGTCCATTTATGGGACAAATGATCTTTAATAGTAACTATATAGTCCCCTAAAGAGTGAAATTGTTTTATCATGATAACTTCCAAAAATGGTTAATGTAGGTTAAAACAAATAGGTAAGGTTAAAAACATAAGATAAACCTAAAAAATATTTAATTATTATATTTTTTCCCTAAGTCACAATATATTCAAATTATATTATTCTATAAACTTTTTCCATAAAAATTAATTTATAATAATTTAATTGTCTATGTAATTCCAGGAGTGCCCTTACCCTATCTTTTAAAAGGGAACCTCATCTCCTATTTTATTAGTACATAATAAAACAAATTGTTTATCCATTAAATTCCCAAATTCATACCATAAATCCCTCCTAGAATACTATAGTCAATTTTGTATCAAAAATCCAACCTAGTAAGGGTTTCGGTATAATTCGAAAGAGGTTTTCTGAATAAGTGGTATAGTTAAAAACCAACCAATTTAATTTTATTACTTATTCTACCTCCTTCAAATATTCTTCTACCAAACTGATATAATAACATAAATATCTCGTTCATAATTAAATGTTATAACAACAAACTTAACTTTTATAAATGAAGTTTTCTTTTTCTAAGAAGAATTTTTTTATTACGTAAGGTTGTTATTGAAAACACTTGCACTACTTTGGTTAATTTGAAATTTTATAAGTTATATCCTGTCACATTTTAAATAAATTTTATAATTATAACTATTTATAGTATATTCTTTATATAATTATATTATGATTATTATATATTAAGGGTTATGATAAATTCTAATTGACACTGACAAAGGAGATTATGGCCTCTACTAGTATGGTTGTACCCTATAAAGCACATTTATTAGAGTTTATGAGGGAGGAGGCATCACTATGATTTTCCCTTTATAAGTAAAAATACTATATTCAAAAACTAAATCAATAATGAAACCTTTTGAGAGAAAATTTCAAGCCCATCATGATCGTGGACCGAACCATGTACATTGAACCACCCAAAGGAAATTTCACAATCACACACCTTACCCTTAGGTAATTCGTAGGTGTCATAATGTGATATATATTTACAGTATAATAATATGAATTTTTTATTTGTTATTTAAATTAAATAATTATTATATTTTTCTCATTTCAATGTTACTTTTCAAATGATTAAACAATGAGTTTGGTAAAAATTATATTCTAATATAATGAAACACAAATTGTATTTTTCGGAAATATAATTTTCCCATAAAGACAATATATGTAATGAATATATGATTATTTGAGATAAATGATATTTTAATAAACTATTATTATTAAATAATATTTATTAAATATAAATGATAATATACTTTCATGAAGTCAAATTTAATTGTTTAAAGGGTCATAAAACTATTATTTTTAAAAAATAGGTATTTTTCATTAAATGATTTTTTTCAAATAAAATTTTAATTTACCATATTTTTGGAATTATTTTGATAAAATAAATATTATTTTTCCATTAATCATGCGAAATTTTTCAAATGGTGACTTTTTATGAATTTTTTTAAAAAGAAAATGTTTTTGGTAAAAATTAAATACTGCGTAAATATATGGTTTGTATTATGAAAACATAATGAAAAAAAGTGATGAAATGTATCTCATAAAGGGTATCCATGATGGAATAAATATTTCACCTTCAAAATATTTTGTTTTTATGTTATTTAATTAATTTAAAAAATCCATGATGAATCGTCCAAAATCAATATTATATTTTAAGGTTCTAAAATCAATTATTTATAAGCATGACTCACTTCCACATCAACAAGGGAATTATTTTAATATGTTTGGTTCTTATCCTTTCAAAACAATGAAAAATATACCTCTTTCTCAGAACCTATAGGAACAATCCATGGAATGGTTTTTATTTTTATTACATTATTATAAAGTCTGAAACCTTTTTTTAGAAATTAATAAATAACTCTAATAACTTTTTCTATACAAACCCACCTAAAGTCCCATTAATCCTTAATAAAAACAATTTGAGACTTATATTAATCTTACCTTAATTCTATTTAGCCCTCCCAAGGTGCCCTAGATCTCTTAATAAGGTCCACCCAAAATTTAATGAGAGTCCTCTCAAGAAAATGGATCATCTTCTTCTCCACATTATTCAAGGACCATATTTAAATAATTCCTGTTTGACTCCAATTTTTCATATTTTCATATGTTTTTAACATCCCTATTATTTTCCTTATGATTTACAAGTGATGGGAGACCTATTTAATGAAAATTTTACCTTTCTATTAGTCTTTATCTATCCCTGTTATGTTGTTGAAATCATCATATGATTTTATTTTCCTAATATTTTTGTAGTGACTATCCATCACCATTTCCACTCAAATATATTCACATATTTGTAAATATTCTTCATTTATGGGTGATTTACATGTGTTTAACCTTCATTTCATAATATTGTGTTTAAAAGTGATAAAAAACATCCTCGTGTTGTATGATCTATGTGGAACACTTATGCATATACATGATATGAAATTGATGGGTGAGTCTAAAATTATATATCCCAACAATGAATTGGGTAATGTTTTGATCTCAAAAGATTCCATGTATGGTCCAAGGGAGGTTATCCTAAGAACATTTTGTTATTTTTTCTTGTTGGTTATCCTTGACATATGTATATGACATCATGTTTTATGTTGTTTCCACATTCCCATATTTCCTTTACACTATAATGATATATCAGGAAACTTTGTTTAGGATTATGATTATCACACCTATTATGTAACCTTTATATGCCTCTTGGATCACATTTACTGATTTAAATTATTATATTATTATTTTTATTCACTTATTAGGCATTATAACTCACCTATTTCTTATGTATGTCACTAGGTTATCTCATTCAGCTTTAGAATAATGATGAAATTTTAAAAGCATGTTAAGGAAGTTCTCAAGAATTTCATTGTATTCTTGTTTCATGTTTTAATTCAATATAACTAATTTCCCAAAGACACTAGTTTTCATGATATTTTGTGATTGTATAATCTGTACATTTTTAAATAAATAATATAATAAGTTGAATAAAAATATGAGTTTTTAAAGTAGGTATTAGATAAAATCCTAGTTATTTTGGGATAAGAATTTGAAAACTCTCGTGAAATCCATAAAGATAAAACTAAACATAATAAAAGATCCCTAAATTTTAGTAAAACATAGAGTATGTTTTTTCTATGAAAATATTTCACTTTTGGGATACTACAAGTGGTTGTGTCTATGATATTGATGTACATAGTGTTAATAACCTTGAAAATGGTATATTGAGGTAGACTTGATCATTATCTAGTGCGTAAAAATAAACCTTTCTGCACACTTGTTTGAATATCTAAGGGGATATGATTTGATAAATTCATAATCTCCTTACAAAACATTATTAATCGAAAAAAAAATATAAATAATATTTTATGTTAGGAAATAGATCATGGAAATCATATATTAAAACCTATAAATTTATATGTTAAGGAATATATATCATTTATGAGTTATCCCATTAATGTTCATGGTTTCCCATTTATTGTATTTAATTGTTTACAAACACTCATCCAAAATTTTCTCGTTATTCTAGTTAATGGTAGGGAATAATATATAATGATTTAATTGACATCATGAAAAACAATGTAATGAATTCCATACTGAAATTCCCAACCTGATCATAGTAGGAATTGAAAACCTTAGGACAATCATATTTCAATTGACTCAATATTTTAACTGAATCTTGAATAAGGAGAAATGTATTAACCCCCCATGAAATATCATATAGTAATGGATACTTTATGTGATAAATTCCTCTAATATTCAATGGATCTTATAATCTCATAATCATGGAGAAATGGATTAACTCCATTTAAAAGATCTTCTTTCATCCTTCAATTATATTTAAAATATATGGACATGCCAGTTTGTTACAGTATATAGAGAGAAGCTCATCAATGCTGGATGTTGGTCAAAAATAAAAAATCCTAGGGATGATATCAATTGATGGATTTGAAGGAATTATAGAAAATTATTTTAAATAAACATTTCCTAAACACTTGTTGAGTAAAAATGGAGAGGGACTTCCTTAGACTCAAGTAAACAGATAAAGAATCCATCAAACCATACTATTAAAAAATTACAAGACATGCATGATATGACTCTATATTTTTCATTTCCAACAAAATTAATGTTGAATACTTCTTTTGTGGGATAAATCCAAATCGATGAAAAGCCTTATCTATTTAAGACTTTGAAATCTATGATAAAATTGACTGATGTTCCCTTCAAGATGAAGTGGAGATCAAAAATTATCAAGGGCCACTTGGGACATGAGACAACAAGTTCAGATTGGATTTTAATTCTGGTAGTGTGATGAAAAAATTTCATGGGGTAAGAAAGTCTATCATCAATCTTTTCTTTAGTTTGGGAATATGCATCTGGAAATTTCTTTAATAGGGGAAAAAATATTTAGGTGTGGGATGGAAGGGAACATATCAAGTGATTTTCGTTAGTAGAAACCCACAATTGTGATGCATTAAAGGAAAAATCTTTCAAACCCTCATCCTTTTATCCAGTGTTTCAAATATAAGGAACATGGAATCCATCTGAATTAATGCCCTAGATTTTTGATGATTACTGATGATAATAATCACTAAGGCCTAGAGAGAATGCAAGAGTGTATGTCATCACAACTTTTTAGGTGATTCATAACAATGAAGTGGAGAGTGGTACATTAGATAATAATTCATGGACTGTGAATATACTATTTGATTCTGGTTCACCCATCGTTTCACATCATGCGTGTTTTGTAGAACTATTCAAATAACACCTCACAACCTAGAGGCTGATTTAACAACGAAGATGGAAAATGAGTTAATAGTTTCATCCCAAGTATATATCTTCTCCCCTATCCATATTTTAGGGTATGATTTCTGAGAAAAACATCTAATACTCCTGTATTCATGATTTGATGTGTTTTTTGTATAGATTAGATTTACTTATATGTATCCAATATTAGTTTTTGAATGAATAAAATCACCCTCTATATCATGAATCAACTTTTGGTTTTATAATAGTGAAAGGAAGAGTATGATTCTTCTCTGGTACCAACTTCTCAAGAATGTATATTATTATCTTCAGAGTAGTATTATCTATCATAAATGAGTGATACTAAAGAAAATGTCATCCTTGATGAAATTCTCATTGTGAGGCAATTCACTAATGTTATTGATGAAGAATTGAATAATGTTACTATATGTATTAAGGTTGAGTTCCAAATAGATTTTAGACAATATGATTTTCCAATATCCAAGACAACATATATAATGGATTTGGATTAATTTGATTAGATGAAGAAACTATTTTAGGTGATTCTAAATAAAAGGTTTACATGCTCAAGTGCTTCACCTTGGAGTGCATCAGCCCTATGTCATGAAGAAGGATTATTAAATGCACATCTTCACTGATTATCATGAGATAAAAATGATAATGATAACAAACATATCCTCTATTATGAATTCATGACTAGTTCAATATTCTACATGGATCCAAATTTTTTTCTGTGGTGGATCATAAGTTATGATATTACCAAGTAATGGTGAAATAGAAGGATATCACAGACCCTAATTTTTGTACGAGGTACAAGAACTATGAGTTAATAATGATTCCATTTGAACTCCCTAATTCTCCAGAAATGTTCATAGACATAACCAATAGAGTATTTAGGTATTACCTCAATGAATTTATGGTATTATTTAATGATTCTATTCTTATATACTTCAAAATTTAGGAGGAATATGAGGAGTATTTAAATATTGTACTGATGACCATTAATAATGAAAAGTTACATGAAAAGTATGGTAAATGTGGGTTCTTATAGAAAGTAACTTTGTTCAGGCTTGTTTTCAAAAACAATGGGATGTCTTTAGATCTATTAAAAATATAGGCAATCAAAGGATGGACCATACTAACATCTGGATGGAAAGCTATAGTTTCTTTAGATTAAATGGGTATTATCATCGATTTTTGAGAAACATCTAGAAATTTTAAATCCCAATAACCAAGATTCAGAGAAGGTATTAAAGTTTGTATCAACTTATTAATAAAAAGAAACATTGTTGAGTGGAAAAAGTGTATAATCACTACACTTGTAATCATATTACTAACCATCGGTGAAGTATCTGTGATCTAAAATGATGTATCCAAAAAATATCATGTTGTGTACTCATGGATGATGAAAATTTATTGCATATGCCACCTTCTAATTAATGATCGATTAGAAGAACTATATAATGCATGATCTAGAATTTTCCATAGAGATCATCACATTGAATATTTGGTTACATTATCTCTATAGAGAGAAGTGTGAAATATATATACAGAAAATAAAATCCTAAAATAAATATTCATATAAAATGATCTTAATAACCCATAATGAAGGTGGTTAGAGATAATGGAGGATTATGATTTTCCAATCCATTACCATTTGGGGAAGTTAAAAAAAGTAGCAGATGCTCTATGTACAAACAATCCTTCAACTCTATCTGTGATGAGGATTGAAAGGGGTCCAATATTCTTGAACATGGAAAGGATGTATATGGTAATGATAAAAGGACATTCTTCCTAAATATTTCAAATAAATACTAAATAATCTATTTTTATAGGATTTAGGATACTAAAAAAGATAATTAGGAGTGAAAATAGATGGTAGTGAATATTCCATTTTTCATCATTACTAAAGATGGAGTATTAATGTTTTGAACCAAGATATGGGTCCCATAGAAACAAGAGATAAAGCGGTAACTTAGAGATGATACAAAAAGATTATACTTCTTTATTCATAAATTAATCACAATAATGTATTAGGATTTGAAGAAAACTTTTTGTTGGATAACATAAAGAGGTATATTGAAGATTTTGTATCTCAATTCTTGGTATTCCAACATGTCAAGGTGGAATTATAGAAGTATAATGGTGTGATGAAACCATTTGTCATACTAGTATAGAAATGGAAAGATAGAACAATGTATTTTATCTTAGAACTCCCCAAGACACCTAAAGGAAATAGAGACATTTGAGTTGTAGTCAAATGCCTCACCAAGTCATCACATTTCATTTCTATTAAGAACGATATATGTCTTGACCAAATCAAAAAAATATACATAAGGGAAGTTTTAATACTGCATAGAGTTGTTCTGTCTATTGTTTCTGATAAATATACAAGGTTTACCTAAAGGTTTTAGAGAATCCTTCATAAAGAATAGGATATTGAACTGAGGCTTATCAACTCTTATCACCCTCAAATGGATGGTCAGTCTGAAAGAACCATTAAAATTTTATAGGATTTTGTAATATCATGTTCAATGCATTTCCATGGATTTTGGGATCAACACCTTACTCTATTGGAATTCTCATATAACAAAAATTCTCATTATAGAATTTAAATAGAACCTTATGAGGATCTATATGGGAAAATATATAGGATTAAATAATTATTGCATGAAGTTGGATATAGGAAGATGATATAAAATACTCTTATCCAAGAGATAATCAAGAAGGTTTAAACTATTCAATGTCATAGAAATTTTCACAATTTTAATAGAAAATATATGCATACAACCGTCAATGGGACATATTCTTTGATTCCAAGGATAAGGTGTTCCATCATATATCATCATGGAAGAAAGTCATGAGGGTTTTGGAGAAGCTAAATCTTAATCTTAGACACATCGTCCCCTTTTAGATCCTTGATCACATCAGAGAGGTGGCCTATCAACATGCACTCCCACATAACCTATCCCAAGTACATGATATGTTCTATGTATACATCTTGTATAAGTACATACCAGACCCATCACATGTACTCAATCTTGATGTGGTACCATTATATAATAATCTTTCATAAGAGGATTTTCTAATGAAGATCTTAGATCATATAGAGATGTTCATAAAAGAAACACAACACAAATGGTCCCAGTGTTATTGAAGAACCACATGTTTGAGGAAACTACATGGGAACTTGAAGAGGAGATTAAAAAGAAGTGTCATCATCTATTTTAGTTTATGAAATGAAATATTTTCATGTTGAAAATTTTAAATGGTGATGTATGTAACAACCTAAACCTTTATAAATAAAATTCTATTTTTGAATTAATAAATTCATTATTAAGTAATGTATCTATAGAAAATACATCAACTAATTTAGTTACTTAAGTCTGTTTTAATTTATATCCTTTCAATTTTAAAATACCAGTAAGCATAAAAACTATTGATATTATAGTCATTATATAGTAAACTTATTATTATTATATATAAATGGTTGTGATAAATCCCAATTGATACAAACAAAGGGATGGCCTCCACAAGTTGGATCAAACCCTATGAATCCCATTTATCAGAGATTCTGAGGGAGATAGTACCACTAAGATTTTCCCTTGATCAATCCCAATCTCATATTAAATAAAAAATCATGAATAAAACCTTTTATAGGATCAGGTAAAACTCATTGAGATCACGACCTAAACCATTTATGTTGAACCACCCCAAGAAAATTTTACCACTCAACACCTAACACTTTGGGTATTTGCTGGTGGAATAATGGTCTATCTATATAGAACCTAACAATATGAATTTTTATATTCTATTTTCATTAAAAAATTATTATATTTGTCCCATTTTAATATTACTTTTTAGATGATTAAATAACGAGTTTGATAAAAATTATATTGTAATAGATGAAATAGAAAAGAGTTTTTGGAAAGTATATAGTTTCAATCTAGAAAACTTTTTTATTAATTAATGAAAATATATATAAATTGTATTTTAATTAACTATTATTATTAAATAATATTTATTAAATATAAATGATAATATAATTTTTCAGTGTCAAATGTATTTTTTATAATGGTCAAAAAACTATTATTCAAAAAAATTAATATTTTTTAATAAATGGTTATTTTGATTTAAAAGTGTAAATTATAATATATAATGATTTTTTTTAAAATAAATATTATTTTTGATGTCACACCCAATTTTTTATTTTTATCATTTTTTAGCTTAACCTTTGGATCATCGGTTTTCCCTCGAGTTTCAGGTGTTTAGGGTTTAAATTTTGGGGATTTCATTTGTTTATTTTTGGTCTAACGATTATTCCTATGTTTCATGAGTTATTTTTGAAAAATAGATATTTTGTTCATGGAAGCATGCATTTCATAGTTGGTTCACATTTAGAGGAAATCATGTGTCATACTCTAGGAAAATGTGCAAGCCTTTGGATGCCTCTTGTCAGAGGCACACAACCCAAACATGGTTTGGAAAACCTTGTAGAAGGCATTCCCATGGTTATACAATTTTGGAAAAAACCATGTCGTATGTTTGGTGAAAGTATTACCAAATCGTGTGGCCAGATTGTGCAGGTGCCCAGTCTTTCTAGTAAAGGGCCCATGGTTTGGGAAACCGTGTAGCCTAACTATGTGTAGTGCCCAGGTCCTTAAAATTGTAAAATTATTCTTCTAAACTATCTAGATTTTAACCACAAAATGACAATTTCCTTCCTTCTATGGGTTTTGTTACCCAATGGGAGTACCTCCCTTATTCTGCAAGCATTCTCCACCCTCCCATGTGTATATTTAATAGATTTATTCACGATTTTGGTGTGAAACATCATGGTAATATTCTCCTATTTTCTCTTTCTTTATCATTATTCCATTTTCTCTTGAGTTCCGACTATTTATTGGTCCCTTGGATCTAGGGTTCATATTTCACATAGTTTATTTTGTGGGATTTTTCTTCATAGTATTTGTCTTGGTTTCCCATTACTCTTGGAACCTTCAAGGAGTGGTTTCTGGATAGCGTTGTTGAAGTGTATTTGATTTTAGGTAGGTTTACCTTTTAATTTGGCCTCTAAATTTAAGAAACATTAATTTATTTCTTTTCTCTCCTTATTCTAATTATAAATATTTATATATGATTTTTAGATTAATATTTTAACAAAAAATGAGTATGGATCTGCATGAAATATTCTTATTTGACTTAATGAGTTAAGTGTTTTCTAAATTTCCCTGTTGACCTTTATAAGTGGTTTATTTTTTGAAAAACTGGTTTTGGTTCTTAAATGTATCTCAATTTCATAAATGGATCTATAAATGTTTTGGTTCTTATAAATGTTTTTGGTTTCTAAGATGATGGTTGGGGTTTTCTAAATGGATATGAAATTATAAATGGTATGTTTTCACATTTTTGAAAAGGTGGGTTTGGTTCTTGGAAAAAGGGTGGTTTCTTAAATGGGTTTTCTAAGTGGATTTAGACTTTGGGAAGGATTTTCTGCATTCTACTTGAAATAGGATTCTTGGTTTTGTATGTGGTGTATGTTTGGTTCATTGTTAATTGGTTTGGCATGGGAAGGTCATGTGAGGCTCATTAGTCACTTTTATGAAAATTGGTTGTCCTGAAAACTCCACTTGGATAATTATCACACCTTAGTTATGTTGAATGTTGTGGTACGTCCACAATGAGATACTCCCTTGTGATTTAATAGTTTAAAAGAATGTTATTATTAATTGGAGTGAATCATGGGTGACAGTTTTGTGTGTTTCTTATGTGTGATGAATGTATATGTGATGGATCAATTTCATTGAATTGGTTGGTTCACCCCAATTTAGTATTAAAATGAAAATATGGCACAACATGTGGATTTTTGGTGAAATATTTCTATAATAGATTAGGATTTCACAATTTTTATAGGCCCTTGGTATGGGTTTTGTTTCTTTGTTGCTATAGGAGGCATTCCTTCAGGATTATTCAAGATATATAGTATATTCTAGATTATACCACTGAGCCCCAAGGTTCTCCCATGTTCTTTAGAACTTAGTAAACTATGGTGGATTAATGATATGAATTCTAGGTTAGTTACTCTTGCATAATTATATTCCATTTCCCTTAATATATGATCGTTTTGTTTCTTTCTTGTGTGGTGGGTTTCTTTGAAAAGTGACGTGTTGGTTTTGAAAGGTTTATGGAATATGGTTTGAATTTTTTTTCACTCTCTTCGCCAATTTTTAAAAATGAAAACATTTTCTTTCTCCATGGAAAATGTTAATATATATTCCTTGAAAAGTAAAATGGTTTTAAATGGAAAAAGGGAAATGGACCGTTTTCGGTTTTATTGATTATTATGTGTGGAAAATCCCAATTTTTTATAATGTACTTCAAACTTGAAATTGATTTCTGTTTTATTTAAAGGAAGTGCATTGGGAATAGATTGTTTGGGTATGTGAGCTGATTTTTAATACACACAAATATTTTTATTTCTTGTTTTTAGATTTTTTTGTAGGGTCTATCTTGGTTTTGATTATATTGGGTGATGTCAGGATTTTGTATTGGAGAGTTACCCTTGGGGTCACTTGGAGACATTGTGGTAATTAGGTCTAGTTTGATTTTTATTGTGGAATTTTTGTATTCATTATTTTTTTTATAAAGGATGTTCAGTTTGATAAATTTTTTTATATTGTGTTTCTCTATTTATTACCTATCTTCAGTTTGTTTATTTATATTGGGTGAAATTTTTCCCTTGGTTCCTCTGTGGATGACTGACACTAGTTAGTAGACTTGGAGGATTGGGAACGCCTCTTGGGCCTAGTTGTGGGTAGGATCGGGTGATCGGTTCAGGGTTATCCTATCTTGGTTCATGAAATCTGAAATTATAATTTCAAAATTATTCAATAATGGTTTTTTCATGTCTATCCAAGACAATCAAATATTTGGATAAAAATTAAATACTCCATAAATATACGGTGTGTATTATGAAATCATAATGACCCAAATGTGATGTAATATATCCCATAAAAGGTATCAAAAACCAAATACATATTTCCCCTTTAAAATATTATGTTTTTTATTTTACTTTATTAATTTCATAAATCCTTAATGAATCCTCCAAAAAAATATATTATATTTTTTTTAAATCAATTATTTATATACATGACTCACTTCCACATCATGATAGGAATTATTTTAATCTATATAGTTCTTAAACTTATAAAATAATGAAAACCACTCCTATTTGGAAGAGAGTAAAAGAAAAACTGTGGTAAAGATTGGGGTTTTGATTACATTATCATATAAAGTCCAAATCCTATGTTGCGAAATTAAACAAGAACTCTCCTGTCTTTCACTATATAAACCAACCAACCCCCCTCCAATACTCTTTGCTAAAACCCGTTATATTATCACATTTATATTCCATCACCTCTCTAGAGACCTCACAGGTTGGCCCAATCTATTAAAAAGATCCTCACAATCTTTAAGAAGTACCAACTCAAGGTAAGGGATCCTATGTTATCATCCTTATTAAAGAACATTATTTAAATTATGACTTTTAAATTCCAATTATTCATATTGGGATATGTTTTCGAACATCAATCTTACTATCCTTATTATTTTCATGTGATTAGATACCCCTTTCACTATAATTTAAACTTTCCATGAATATTTATGTACCCTCATTATGCTTTTGAAATCATCCTGCAATTTTCCATGCCAAACATTTTTATAGTGAATACACATTCCCATTTCCACTCAAATGTATTCATCTAATTATGGATATCCTTCATTTTTAGGTTATTTACATGAATGTAACCTTCACTCCTTATTTGTTGTGTTAAAATTGATGAAATACATTATTCTGGGGTATGATCTTTATGGACCACTTATTCATGAACATGATATGAAATTCATTGGTGTGGAAAAAAATATATATACCTCCAATGAAATGGATAATGTTTTTATCTCATGTGATTATGTGTATGATGCATGGTATGTTATCATAATAATTTTATGCATTTTGTTCTTTCTATGTTTCCTTTACTTATTTTTATAATATCTTGTTTTATGTTGTTGTCACATACCCATGTTTCCTTTATGTAATCATGTTTTATAATTCATCATTGTTCATTTTTATGATTATAATCCCTATTTTTACCTTGATATAACTCTTACCTCACATGTACTACTTTTCCTTATGCTGTGTTTTTTGTTTATTTTCTTACTCAGATTTGTATCTCATCTCTTTCTTATGCACATATTTATGTTATCCCCTTCAGTTTTGGAAGAACGATGGAATTTTACGATCATGTTAAGGAGGTTTTCAATGATGGCATTGTATTATTATTCCATTTTGTTCTATTATATACCAAATTTCATAAGGAAACAATTATTAATGATATTTTTAGATTATATTGTGTATAAATTTATGTAATAAATCATGAATTAATGTGTTTTAAATATATGCTTTATTGTAGTTATTATAGTAATTTCCTGACTTTCATCCCTCTCATCTTCCATCAAATAGGAAATGAAACCATCATTTGTGTATATAGAGGGATACCCCTTATGAACTAATGTAAATGTTTTCATTACTGCCTCTCATGATATGTTATAATGATGGATTTGATATATATATATATATACATTAATATATATATATATATATATCTAATAATAATGAAATATTTATCATTCTATAAAACTAATATATCATATTTTTTCATAACATTCAATTTATTTGAAAATGATATCGTTGTTTGTGTGTACGTGGGAATTACCATCTCTATGAAGTGATGTGATTCATTTTTTCTTCCTTAATCAAATTGAGGGTATATATAAATTTATTTAAAGACATAATATGATATATATGATACAATTATCATTATAAAAAAGTAAAATAATACATAACTTTTTTCCAAAATGATTATTGAAAAATGGAAATGTAACTCATGCCTATATATGACCTACCATCTCCAAGATTATAACACCATCTTTTTTTAATAACCATATTTTGTGATTTTTTTTAAAAAGTATAATTGATTCATAAAAATTATAATTATTTTATAGTTATTATTTTTAAGATGATGGAAAAATTTCCTCTTTTATCATTGTCATCCAATCAAATTCATTTTGGACATACAATTCAAATCTCATCAAATTGTCTACCATGAACTTAATTTATTAATTAATTAAATATAACTTTGTAATATAGAAAATAAAAGGAATAATAAACTTGAAAACCTTATAAATTAAGAAAATAATTAACATAATTTTATTATTTAGGAAGATAATGATTTTACATGATCAGTTAGACTTAAGTTAAGGGTTTTTATTATATCTTTTATTTATATAAGACACATTCCATGTTCACCACTCGCTTATTTTATGTGGTGTATATACTAACCATGAATTTATTTTATGATTATTATTATGAAAAATATTGGGATTACATATCAATATTTTTTTTTCATTCATGGGGAATATGATTCAAAATTTACCATAATTTTTATGGTTTTATTTTACAATATCATTATTTATTAGGTTTGTTTATGATTAGTTTCTGATGAAAATATTTCACAATATACCCCATTAAAAAACTGATGAATTTTTTTTACAATGGTTATTAATATATCATACAATGGTTTCATTCATTTTTCTCTCTTTATGAACTCATCATATTGAAATAACTATTGTAAGAAAAAAATACACTATTTATCTCTTTGTTCGAAAATATTTTTTCTTCCATATTGATATTTTCTAAAAATGTTTTAAAGTATGTTTTTACTACTATCCTATGATATTTTTGAATCATTTTCACATGTTTTTAATTAAAAAAAGTATAATGAATCTTTTTTTTATTTTCCAAATAAGTTAATTTAAGACATTTTGTACAAAAGTATAAAAGGAATGTCTTATTTTAACTTATACAGACTAAATGAAATTTCACACCATAATGAACATGAAATTAATTAAATATTACATTAAAATATTCCATGTTTCTTTTAAAAGAAATTATTTCCATAATATTTCTTAAATATTTATATTTTAATAAATTTATTTCAAACTAAAAGGGTATTTTCCTCATGAAATGTTATAATAAATCTTTAAATATAATTTTTATCTAAGATAATATCCATTGATGTCATTGATTACTTATAAATTTTTTATATATGTATCTCATATTTATACATAGTTCATTATCCCTTAATTTAATTGGTTAATACAATCCAAAAAATCATTTCTCATATTTCTTATTTAAAATAAAACCCAATTAAGGGGAACTTTTCTCTTCCTTAATCCTTTTATATAACA
This sequence comes from Viscum album, assembly GCA_963277665.1. NCBI lineage: Eukaryota > Viridiplantae > Streptophyta > Magnoliopsida > Santalales > Viscaceae > Viscum > Viscum album. The sequence continues at coordinate 1,190,137,735 of OY728122.1, forward strand.
CTCAATTAAATTATTTATTCCCAAAACAAACATCTTATTTTGAGACCTATGATTTTTTTACTCAGATATAAACATACATAATATTTAATTAATTATTTTTTTAAAATCATTATAGAATTTCTTTTGATTATGATATTATGTACGATATGGAGCCCATGTCTTTCCATGGGTAATTATTATGATTATGGCCTATGATTGATTTTATTTTTGGAACACATAATCCTGACCATGTTATGAAGAGTTCACCCAGATAGATTTCCAATTCCTATGGGTAAAATGTTTCTCTCATGAACCACTATTTATGGGATTAGGGAGTAAACATAATCCATTATTGGACTATATCTACCACGTAATGATGACTTTCCAGTGATCCTTGACTTATGCATATGTCATGTTTTGTGTTTCTACCACATTTCCCATATTTCCGTCATATTATGATACCATTTTTTTAATCCCATTTGACTACTCATGAGCCTTCACTTATATGATATAATTTTATAACTTTGAATCAAGTTTTGCTTTTTATTATCATGTTTATTACCTTAATGTTCTTTTTTCACCCCTTCTGTCTATGTATTCCATAGGTTATCTTATTCACTTTTAGGAGCTCAAATGTATTTTGGATATCATTGTGGAAATTAAAATAAATATTTTTCCAATGTAGATGTTTTATGTACATAGACTTACAATGAAACTATGCCTTTATATCCTTGTTTTATAATTAATAGATAATTATGTTTAAAATTATACAATAATATGTGGAAAATTAAATGGGTTATTATGTATCCTCTCCCCGTTATAGAAAATAAGTTAAATGATTCATTTGGTCAGTTTATAAAGTGTTATATGATACAAAATTTTTCAATGGTGTTGAGTATTTATATAATCATATCTATGTCTATGTGTGCTAACATAGTGTAGAAAACAATAGTTATTTCACCATGAAATCAATATTTTCTATTATGTGATTCATCATGTGATAAAAAATTTATATTTCTCATCCTTTGGAAATTACAACCAAATTTTCTTTTAAGAAATATGTACAGTACCCTTCACTCAAAAAATACATCATAAATTTCAAGTGAAAATATAATTTAATTTACCTAACATTGAGTATACTCATTAAACAAGACTCCAAATTTATACAAATATTTTATATAATCATGATAATGGAAATAAGTTTAATTTGGTTACCTATATTTTCAACATCAGTGGAGATGAATTAACTTCATGATAGTCATTGAAAACGATTTGTATAATTTCATTTATATTTTATCCCCCTCAATGGTTGAACTCCCTTCATTTTACCTGGTGGAGAGTTTTATCATATAGACCAAAATATGTTCATAGTGGTGTTCCACCATTTTTGAAATAATTTGTTTTTACTAAATATTGAATAATCATTCTAAATTATTTTCTTTTTTTCACTTAGTTCTCATATTAAGAGTGAGCGTGACCTTTAATTCCCCATAATATAAGAACACAATTACACCAAAACAAGTAATGGAATAAGGTGAAACACTTATGAGATTATTAGTAAGTGAAATATGGGTGAATATTTTCTCTAAAACCATTGACTCTTTTCATTATAGAACTAAAGTATCTGGTACTCTTCATGATTGTGTCAAATTTAACATTATGAGAATTATTAATCATCCTATAATCTTTACATTAATTCATCATCATCTTGTGCGGATTATTTATCCTCACATCTATTAGTAGTGTAGTAGATACCCCTGGTGATTATTTTTATATATTCAGTATCACTTATTGAGAAGGTATAATAGTCAATCAATTTGTTTCCTTATGTCTAGTATATGGAACCTTACACAAAATATTTATGAAACTCTTGAGTTTTCATTTTTTGAAACCCACTCATGAAATTAATTTTATTATTTATATAGAATACCCTATTTTCTTTTTTACCTTTCCTCTATAAATTGATTTTTATTCATCCTTTTATATTTATTTAGAAAATATCACTTTATTAGGCCATATAATTATACATTGTTTCCTAACATATTTTTATTTAGATATTCTACATGGAGTTTTCAATATTTTGGAGTTACCTTTCTTAGGCAACTTATAAAAAACTGCTTTAGTAATGTCTTTAATCAATAATATCTTATTGTTTTCCACCTATATTTTTTCTCGTGTTAATCTCAAATTTCATCCATTTATTTTTATTTTCATGCCTCGTTCATAGTGGTATATGGTTTTACCTCTCTTTCCATAGTAGAGGAATATTTTATTGGTTAACATGAATTTTTTTTCATCCTTCTTATAAATGATAATATGATTTGTTTATATTGTTCTTTATATTTTTTGAACATATTTATTTACCTATTTATCTTCAAAGGTAGTTAGTTCTCCTTTCATTATGAATGGACCCTATCTAGGTTCTGGTATTCTCTTCACATTGGAATAAGACTTGTACTTGGAAAGTGAATAATAGGACTCATCTACTCTATGTCCACATATGTTTTAGTAACAATAGAAATATTAAAGACATGTGAATTTTTTCTAATTTATATATTAATTATCTTTTGTGGAATCTTATTAAATTTAAAATATTTCTTCATTTCTTCACCTCTACTCCCCCAGAATGTATTACTTTTTTAGAAATTATATTATTCTATGTTGTTCCGACACATAGTATCCTGATGTTCATGCTTCCAACAACACTAATAGTAGACAATGAATCTATTTAATTTTCTTGTAGTTCTAATATAACTATATTAAGTACCTTGATGATTCTGGTTTTGTCTTTCCTTCTTTAGAGCATCATCTTGTGAGGTATTCTTCTTTATATTTACAACATATAGCTATAGTGATTTAGTGGATTTATTATAATTTCTATCTAACCACATATCCTTAACATTTGGATTTGAACCTTCACTAATATATGAGACTATATTTGTAGAAATAGAAATAACTAGGTTATGGGTTTCCTTATTCCATGAGAATGTAGATGATAGATCAAAAGATGATTTTGATAACTTCTTACCACAAATATGAGTCTAAATAGAGACTTGAGTCTCATCACTATTTTTTATAGAAACAACCCTTTATGGGGATTTACTCTCTTTCTATGTTTGTGTATAATAATTCTTATTCTTATAAATATGGGATGTTTCAGTATGTCTGTCCTTTGAATTTCTAAGTTTATCTTTTTGTTCATGAAATTTAAAGTTAAGGGAAAAATTCTCATTGTAAACTAATTTCATCGTTCCTTTCCATTCACTTTTAATTTTATTAATTTGATATTCATGATTTATACAAACTTTATTCAAAGAGTTTTGAAAGAGTTTATTATAATTTCTTTAACTTATAATGGTGCTTCCTTGACACTGATAATATATTTATGTGATTATTTTAAAGAATTAATCTTCTAAATATACTCATCATGAAACTTGGCCTTTTATTATATTAATATTCCAATCTCTTTGACTTAAAAAAATTCTCTTCAAGTTATTCATCTTTAATATTCATTGAAACATTGAATATTGTTTTATGTGAACAGATTATTTAACTAAAATCATGCTTTCTAATGATTTAATCAAAAATATTACTGTATATTATTTCTTTAATTATTGATTTTATTTATTTTTAAAGAGTCATATATTATCCCTTTACTTTAACAAGGTCTATGAGATAATTTCATATTTATAATTTATTTCCTAATGCATCATCCATAATATTATTTTCATCTTCAATATGTTCTTTATCCTCAAGAACATCACTAAAAAATAAAATATATACGAAAGTGCTTCATTGATAACATGCTTCATATAACTCCCAAATTTATATTTGAAGCCTTCAATAGTGTTGATATACTCATCTACCACATACTCTCAAAAAATTGTGCTATTTTAAAAAAGTTTCATTTTCAAAAGATTTTATATAATGGAATTTATCACCCGGATCTGCTTCAAATTTGGATTGATGCTTATATTAATTCTTTGATATTTTCTATAATCTGTTTTCTTTCCTCTTCTTCATGTTTTTCAGAATCTTGGTAGTTACCTTCATGTATTATTCAATATGTGTGTAGAATCATCCTTTCAACTAAGGAACATAAGTATCTGTCAAAAATATACACTTCATATATACCTTGTAAAATCAACTACCAATAAAAAACATTGACCCAATCAGAGTAATGATGACACTCTAATTCACTTATAGATACCATATAGATCTTATAGGGACACTATGAGGAGGGTGAATCAGTGTACCCAAATTTTATAGGGTTTATACTATATTTTCAATTATACTCTCTTACACTCAAGACTTTTCCCTAGTTAAAAGGAATGGATCTGATATGTTATCTCAACAATCACAAACACATGTAATTAAGATACTAAAATAAAGAGTAAAACACATTGATTTTACAAGTTTCAGCCTCAATGAGAAATCATACTCTTTTTCATGATGAACTTATAGTTGTTTCATGGATTTTATTAGCATTATGATTTTAGTGATTAAAATTGTAGATCAATTCACATAGATGTTTAGATAGGTAATATTCATATTCTATAAAGGATAAATGATGTCATTTATACTAACGAGTTTTTTATATTGGCATAATAAATTCCTTAAAGTTTCCTTCCAATAATTTTATGAACAAGATCTCTTAGCCATCTCAAGGAGATCAATGAATCAAATTGAATAATATCTTCATACAAAACCAACATATATTTATATAGAAATTAATTTCAATGTTTTTACCTGATTATCAGTCCTATTATGTTATCTCATAGTTATAATGATCAGAACATTTTTTAATGAAAAATAATTTATGTTTTCTTCTTACTCAATTGTTAAATGCCCTTGAAGATAATCCTTATATTAATGTAGATATAAGCCTCTATTACTTAAAATAAGCATCATGCATTCGTATCATTGAAATATCAAGTAAAACCAAGTACATATGAAATAACATGATTATTTTTTTATGTTATTACTCAAATATTATGATTAATTTTTTATATGATTACTTATTTATAAAACCATGGTGGTTCCCAGGATCTCCTTTTTTAGATATCCAAGGAGTATTGCATATTTATTCTTCTTCATGTAATTTGGTACACAATACATTAATCACTTAATGTGAATATCAAGATTTCAATTATTATTCATGCATGAGATGAGGATGTAACTCTATATTCATCTTCACCAAAGATTTTTCTTTATAGAATCAACTTCATAAAAGGCACAATGTATAACACCCATTTCTTTTAACAAAAGAAACTTCATGGATAATTTGTTTATCTTTAATAAAAATGAGTTCCCTACTTTTTTTTTAGAAACCCATATTGATGTGCATACCTTAGTATTTATAGGAAAAGTTCAGTAGTTCTTCCCATGTTGAAAATGTGTCATTACTAAAAAAATGGTGACTCAACATATGTTTTAATATCACTATATATTTTTTGAATTTTCCTAATGCGGGTTTCCATTACATGATTCTAACAATCATATAATCTTATTATATTTGGTTTATCACGATATTCCTTTTTATTTTATAATGAATATTTAGATATACATAAGAAAAGAAATTCAGACATCATCTCAAGTTCACTAATTCTTTTAGATTCATGGATATTGTATTATAACATCAGTTTTATCTCATCAGAATATTAACTTTTTCATGTCAGTATGTGCAAGAAAATCATATCATGAATGGGTATACATATTTAGATTAAGATAATTCATGTTTTTTTCAATCACAATGAATTATATTTGATGCATGGATTGATCATTTTTGGTGGCTAGATGTCAATTATCGTAATTAATTCGTTATTCATACTAAGAGGAAGATGATTACCACATGAAGGTTTTATGATCATTAGATTGGTGAAGATTCGATGGAATGAATTATGTACATAATTTTTTAATGTATGAACAATATGTGTGTGTAATGTTCATCCTAGAAGATATTTTTATTCATTTCAGATCTTTTATATTATCTATATCATTCCCACTACTTTATCGATCCAACACAAGGCTTCATCACCTACAAAACTTGCACACATGTTGTCATTGATTCGTGCCACACCTTTGTGGTCCACGAGAGTACTATGAATGATCCACATGAACCATGAACATATCTATGTGCACCTTAATAGTGTTATGTTCCCACTTAATGTACTTCCATAGCATGATATCAAATTTATCTCTACCATGTGGTTAATCCTACTCCCACATGTGTGGGATCGAGTTGGCCTAGCTGGTTGTCTATAGCTCACAAATTTTTTTTATTAACTCCCCTATAATATACTTAGTAAAATTACTATATATGAAATTATTGATCCAACCCAAACTTATTATTCAAATTAATTCATCATGAAATATTACTTATATTATTTCGTTGTCTTAAAAATTTATGTTTCAATCCCTAGGAAAATAAATATCTCTATAGAATTGATAAAACTCATCAAGAAATAAGAAAATATAGCATGGAATTTATTTGACTTCCTCTAAAATAATCCAATCAAAAATCATTTGAAGGATTATAAAACTGAAAAAATATATTTTCATGGTCTTCCACATTATTATATTGTTTTTAAATAATGATCAACATAGAACTTGTTATTGAATTAATGATGACTAGTTCATCAATATTTCACAAATTTTTTCCATCTATCTATTTCCATGATTAATCACTTGTCATTAAGGACATGCTCATACATTAAATTTTATTTCTGATCACTAATAAAAGATGACTTGATCATACATTGAATTTGACCTTTTAATGTATGTTGATTAAAAATTTAACCATACTCATCAAACATACACATGGGTTTTTCATATTATAATAATAAATTCAAAACAATTAACATTATATGTATTTATTATATTAAAATCCTTATTTATATTTGTATATTAATTAAATAAAATTTTATTTTAAATCCTAATTAATAAATGGGTGATGCTTTTTCCAAATAAATTTATACTGGCTAGTTTTCATGATTTTCAAGTTAAATGAATAAATTAGTAGGATGAGGAAATACATTTTTCTTATTTAAAAGATAAATTGTTCTCCTAAATTTAATAGGCCTAAACCATGTACACCTCTAATTGTAAATATAAATAATTTAGGAGTAAATGTATTAGATAATGGGGTAGAAGGGAATGAAAATATAATAGGAGAAAAGATCTACAAAAATTAATGTCATTTGAATATTTAATGAACTTATGATTTTTAAAGTGGGCCATAAATAATTATCACATTATTGATGGGTACAAGTCCCTCATATATTTTTTAGGGGTACATTAGGGGTAGAAATATAAATATAAGAGATGGGATAACATCAAAGGGGTCAAAGATATACTATATTTTTATGATAACCACGTGGGGGAAGGAAATTACTTAAAAGGGGACATGTCACAATGTGATATTCCATGCACAATAAAGGTCTTTAAAATCATGGTAGAATTATATATTAGTCTAGGATATTTGATCCCACAACCTTTAGGATCATGCCACCCCCACCCTACCATCATATTAGTCATGTTTTGACAATAATATTGATATTATATACAAAAGTATAAATCACGTCTTAGTGAGAGTCACCAAATTATGGTTTCTGATTTATCAAGGTTTTTTAAACTATATCATGGTATATATGATGAATGATATTGGATATAATTAGATCAAATATTCTATATTTATTATACTACTTTCCTCTACTTGTGACATGTCATGTGATGATTTGTAGATGTATTATTGGTTGTTCAAGGATTTTAACAACGACATAAATAAATGATCATCCATTATAAAATTTAAGATGTTAACACAAAAGTGTTGTATATTTTATAAAATATGAAAATTTTTAATTAAAAAAACTCCTATATTTAATGAATTAATTCTATAAATAGAGATCATAGACCTCATTTGTGTGCATTACACATGAAAGTGGAGATTACTCTCTATGTAAAAAAATTTCCACACTCCTCTAATCATGTTTCATTTAGGGAGAGGGGTTAGCACACCTTTAAAGGTGATAAGGTACTTCTAAATCATTTAGTTATTTTAGTGGTCGGTAGATACCTATAAATTTCAAAACCCATTGGTTTTTACTAAGGTGTCTTAATTAAACTCACAGTTGTAGTGGATTAATCATGAAAATAGAGGTATTCTCTATTATATTGATTTTTATTTCATTTTATTAATTACTCACTAGGTAAATATTATATATGGGTTTAGTGTTTTATTATATGATATTTGGGTATAATGATGTTCTAAAAGAAATTTCATCAATATTAGAGTGATTGTCATTAATGAATCAATAAAATGAAGATAATAAATGAAAAATATTTGGGCGTGTTTCAAGAATAATAACCATAATTGTAAAACCATATCATAGTTTATGATTTTTTAAGGAAAATTGGATTTGTTTATTAAATCAAATCATGTATAAAAAATGAAAAAAAAATATTTTTTTAAAAAAATGGAAAGGATTTATAATTATAAAACATATTATCATAAATTTGACCTTTTAACAGTATTCCTTTTATATGAAAACTATCATAGATTATGTAATTGAGTTTTTAATAAGGAAAACAAAGATTGAAAAGTGTTATAAAGTCATGGTTTATGGTATGATCATTGAAAAAACGTTTCTTCTACTGGTACACTATGTCACATTTCATGGTGAGGCCATCAAAAAATTCATTGTCCAAAACAACATACGAATGAAAGACACATCATGGTCTATTCCTATGGTTTTTAAAAAATTAAAAACATTTCTCAATTCAGGACTTTAAGGAATGCACTAAATCCATGTGACATTATACCATATCAAAAGTTATTTTTCATTATTATAATTGTCTATAGTTTTTATATCTCATGTTAAATATTTGAATTTTTAACTTATTTAGGAAATCTATGCCAAAGTAATCATGAATATTATAGTTATTTGGAAGTTTAATATAGGGTACATTTAAAAAAATTTATTATTTCATGATAAAAATTGATAAAATAATAATTTTATCAATTTTAGAATTGATTTTTGAATGTGTTATTATATTTGAGAAAAAAATATTTACCCTTTTATAGTATTTTGGTAATTTTTATAAGGTAGTTGAAATTGTCATGATTTTTGGGTGTTATTTTATTTTATTTATTTATTTATTTATGTAATTGATTTGGAATGAGTTATATTTGTATAATTAATAATGTTAACTATCAGATATTTTTGTGGCGATGACATGGAATATTAGAGAAAAATGCAGGATAAATATATTATTACATTGATGGAATTTTGAGTTAGTGGGTTTAATACGGGATTTGAATAAGACATTTTATGTGATGAGATTGTGAATTTAAATGCCCTTTATGACATTTAATTAATAGAAATTTTATAGGAATTGAATCAAGGTAATTTATTTTTCCATTGGGAACTTTCTGTCTGGGTTCTATTTATTCTATCTATTCTCTCTCGAGAGAAAACCCATGGCGTTGGTGTGTCGTGAAAAATCAAAATTAAATGGATGAAAAACAAGGTTAGACAAAAATTTATGGGTGATCATTCAAGGATTATAGATTTTTATTCATCATAGAATTAATGTATCTGACTCAAAATTTGTGTCTGTTTAATATTCCATATGAATTTAATGTTCTTTTGTTTTTTGTATTTGGTAGATGATTAATTATAATATGGGATAATGGTTATGTAATAAATAGGAATTTAAAATAATATAAAAATTTATATTTAGCAGAAAAAAAATATGAATAATTTATATAATTATAAATTTTTATATTTTCATGACCCACCTCCATTTAGAAACCCATATAAGAGTCTTTGAAGACAATTCTGGCCCTTCAATCCAATTATAAATAGTTTATATGTTAACAACTAGAATTGAGAGTATAAAAGAAAAAATATGGAATTCATTAAACACATAAATTCCAAGAACATTAGATGAAAATCACTAATAGACTATTTCACATAAACAAAAAATATATATAATTCAAAAATATATGTAAATGTTATACAAAAATTAATAGTCTTAAATATAAAATACCTAGATGAAACTCCACTGTAAGTGACTCCATGAATACCAATGGTCACCATTAGATGGTATTGTCTACTCATATTAGAAAATCCATCATTAATACCTATAAAAACATGTGGGGTGACTATATAATAATTCTTAGTAGGATCCTCCACAAATCCTATTATGATAATGTCATAGAAGAATATTGTTGAATCAATGAATAGATTTTGAAACTAGATCATTACATATACTAGGTCAACTACCACACATCCACCCATAGGATCACTTACCCAAATCCATATACATTTGACGTAATGATATGTAATATATAAGAAAGGTACCTTAAATCCACATCCCCACTTAACTAGTTTCCCTTGCACCCTAACAGCTTACATCCTAGTGTTACCATCAATTCTATTTCCACATAACCATATAACCTAAACTGAAAATTTAATTATTTTATTAAATGGTAATATGTAAAAAAAGTCTCAAGGAGGCCTAAAATATTGAATTCTTAGTGAATATCCATAAAAACGTCATCACAAAAAGGGGTAGTTATTTTATTCTAGAAAAAATTCTGATAGGTTCATCTAGATCACTAATAAAATCAAGACTATCAGTATCCATGTTTCCCTTGATCCAAGTATGAAAAATATAAATATATTTATTGATCGTATTTTAATAGGAATCGATGTAATATGTAATGGACCATTGAGGAGGATTTTTCCCAGTGAAAAATTTTGACAGTAGAGAATTGATAGTTTCCACTATGTGTAGGGTTGGATTGTAATGCTTACTCATATATATACCATTGTACATAGATCAGGACTATGTTATAAGATATTTCCCTCTACCATAGTGGGAATTGAAATCCATAAAAACAGATCCACATGGATCCCAAAAAACACCACCTCCCTATATATTTTAAATAACACCAGTACCATTAGTATTATGTTTCATCTAGGATATTAGGAGTCTCTAGATGACCCAAAGCCCCTTATTCCTCTTCTCCTCACTACAAAAATCCTAGTATTAGTTAGGTATGATAATTAACATGTTTAGAGACATATCACTATCTTTAATCAAATACCCTTTCTCAATAACCAAATATATCACCTTGACTTCGTGGTATATTTGGGAACATATAATCTCATTATGTTAGTAGGTGTTATGAGTATCCCATATATCACAAAATCCAATAGATAGAGGAATTATATGAACCTATGGTCCACCAGAAAAGTAATCAGCATAAATAACCATTTTGAACAAAAATATTCAAATATTTTGGAAAAAATGGATTCTCGATAACACTACCAATGAAACTAAAAATTAAATGGGACTATTCCCCTTCAAGAAAAAATTGTTGCATCATTTATACATACTTGAAGAACAAAAGATTCAAATTAACACTATAATAACACCCATTATTTACACACCATATTATATAGGTATATTATTATTATTATAAATGTGACAAATAACGAAATTGTACATAGTGGGGATGACCTTACACCAATGATTTACCGCCCAGGTATCCATGTTTTTGAGAGGGAATGCAAACTTGTAAAATTCTAAAGTACTAAATTATATTGGTCCTAATGGAGTAAAATACAAATAAATAATGGTAGATTATATAATCATGTTGGTAATAAAGCTCATTCCCTCCTCCATCCATGTATGAAATTGTCATATTCCCTAAATACGTAAATAAATATGATATATTTTTCTTATATTGTATGAGATGATACAAGGATGTTATATTTCAGAAAATCCTTGTTATAAAAAGAATATGGATTTCCTTTCTGGTGTATATTTTCTTTCAATATAAAGATATCATAGCACCATTTACTAGCTTATAAAATTTTATTATATGTTTTTATTTTAAGACCATATCATAAGAGGTATGATATGATGAATCAATTGTATGATTCATATAACAGTTTTTGATTGGTTATATCATTAAATTTTAATGTGCTAACGCTCAATAATCTTCTTCATATGAATATCAATAATTGATAATGTTTCGTCTAATAAGACTTAAAGGATGATATTGAATGAATTTATAAAATATATGTAGGTTGGGTTGATGATTAAAAACATTTTATCCAACATTATAATAAATGATATGTTATAAGTGTATTATAAAATTCAAGAAGGTTTCGTGATCATTACCAAGGAATATGTAAATAATCACATTCCATTGAGATGATGTTCTATGATTTTTCAATCAATTCTCCATAAATATCTCTTCTCCTTAATTTTCTTCAAGAGGTACTAGCATACCATGGAAAAAATGAGAATCAAACACAAGTGTTAAGAGATTCTATATCGCATGGATACACCATGGAGGAAGGACACCATTCTTTAGTTCTATATGATATTTATCAAATATGGGTATTAAGGGATAATATTTAGCCAACATTGTTGTATGTTTAAAATATTTTTCTTTATTTTATATTATCTATGTTTTTACTTTAATAGCATTGAGATCATAGGTTTTATGTTTATTTATGTCTATAATTGGTTGAATAAGTGCTATTATATAACCCCTTTAGTGTTATTATATATATTCCATGCTTCTTGATTTTTGAAAAAAATGATATCATATTTGATATTGAAATATATAATATATATATTTTCCTTTAATAAATGGATATCATAATTGATATCATAATATATAATATAGTTTTTTATTTGGGATTTTCTTATTATTTGGAATGTCATAACATGCGATATGGTTTTCGATACAATATAATATATCATCACTTGAGACACAAAATAATCTCTATTGGGGAAAATTATTCATTATAAAGTATTTTTTGAAAATGAAAATAAACATCTTTATTATTTTTTATATTATAATAGTTTCCACGTTATTGATTTGTAGTTTCTTAAGTTCCTTTGAAATATCAATTCTAATCAACATTTCCATAATCGAATGAAATGTTTCCATGTGTATGTTTACCAAATTGAAAGGTATATGTAGTTCTCATTATTTCATTTACATAAATGTTTTAAAAGAATCATTCTTTATTTTTTTATTTTTAGAAGGAGAGTTGTAGTTGTATTGAATACATTCATTGGTATATGTATAACAAGAGTGAATCCATCAGAAAGAGAAACTCCCATTTTCAATATTGTTTCAACTAAACCTGATAATTATAGAAATTGGAAATTAGATTCATTATAATCATCACATATAAATATCACCGTGAGATAGAGATGAAGAATAATATATGATGATATAAATATGTTTTGATATTGCTTACATTTTGAAGCCTAAAGCATATCATTGATTTGAATTCTTATTTTTGTAATATTTTCATTTAGTCTTCCGACTATAAGGATTTATTATAAATTCCCTTAATATATTTTATTATCATTGTTTTTTGTTTTTATCTATGAGATAAAGGGATCTTGAGGTGAAGGAGATAGAAATAATATCATTCTTTTGTGAAAAAAGGATTCTATAAGGAATATAAAAAGTCATTCCAATTAGTATTTTTGAGAGTTTTTTGGGTTTTGGGTGAAAAAACTTATAATAGTTTTGTAATCAAGGATACTTGATGTTGGGTCTATAGACATCTTTTATAATTTATATTAAAGTAAAAAAACATTTCCCGATTGGGGTATTGTATGTTTTTCATTGTGCACAATTTCCTATTTTTATAAACAGTCACTTAGTTACTTTATTTTTTATGTAATTCCATAGTTAAAATATTTTAAACTTATCAGAATAATGTCATTCTGATTTTGTTCTCATCTTGTCAAAAGAATATTATTATTAATGTTTTTATATCAATATTCTTTTTATATGATTTTATAAGAGTGTGATGTTTTAATCATTAGAAAATATAAAATCCACCCCCTCATGTATTATATTTGTCATACATTCTAAGGAAAAAATTTCTTCATTTTTTCAATATATAATGACATATAATATGGCTAATCATAGCGTATGGTGGAACCAAGTTACACCATTTTTATATTGAAAAAAAGATCCTTGACTCATAAAAGTGATATCAAGAATGTCATGAAATATAAATAATTCTACATAAATTATCTATTCTGTGTATCCTCCCACCACTTATAAAAAATAGATATAAAAATGGATAAACTATATATTAAGACATGTGTATGTCGTAAAATACAATATTATAAAAAAATTTATTTTTTCAATTATAAATTGAATTTTATATTTTATCGACTATTTATATATTATGGAGAATCATATATTATAATATTTATTTTATTATTGAATTTTTTAATAATTAATTAATTTATAATTATTTATTTTATTTATTTATAAACTATTAATTAAATAAGTATACGTTAAAAAATTTAAGATAATTCCTTATAAAATGAATGTAAAACATAATACTCATCTGATAAAATATTTTTTCTATGAATATAACGACATCATCACAATAAAAAATCAATTTGAGATTAATCCTTATGAAGGATAAGATCAATAAAACAAACCTCTTAAACTAGTATATGAATTTAAGAATCCTTTTTAAGTAAAATGTAAAATTATATGTGATAAAGTGATACCTTCCAAAATAATCAACTATTGAAGTTATTCAAATATTGGTTCTAGATGATTATGATATATATAGATGAATTCAATTATGGTTTACACGGCATTGTTAGATACAAGGTGACTAAAGGACTTTAATCATTGTTTGTGTACATAATATGATTGGGTATATTAATGTCATGTAATGCAGAAGGATTCTATTAGAGTTTTTTATAGAAATAAAATTAATTTTAAAATCATAATTGGAAATAGTCCAATGGTGGGGATGAGATTAATAAAATGTTATCCAATTTTGTTTAAGTATTGAGGATAGTTAATCTAATCATGATATATTCATGTTTGGGGGCTACATTGATAGTAAAAATGTGTAAAAGTTAAAAACTAGAATAAGAAAAGTTTTTTAGATGTCCAAGAATATTTATCAAAGTATATAGTAAATATTATTAAAACCTAAAAGGGTTATTAGAAAGTATGGGGAATGTTTCCATTAGATGGAATTATCTAGAATTCCTGAAATAGTTTTTGAAAATTCACAAAGATTCTATGTTAGGTATCAATAATATCGAAATCAGTTCTTTTTAATTTAAGGGTATGTTGTACTTAATATATAATTTAAATATGTTTTAAATATACAGTTATTAAAAGTCATGGTAAGAATTTATGAATCACGTAGTTTGGATATAAGTGATAAAGAAAAGTGTTACTAAATCATGGAGTTGGTTATAATTTAATATTTAAAGCTTATATGGATCAGGATAAAAGGTGTGTATTAATATCTCAGTTCTCATACATGATAAGAGAACTTACTTATTAAAAAGTTTTGTTATGAATCAAATTATATGATAAAAAAAATTTATGATTCATTGAACAGTTTATTGATTTTGTAAAAAATGATACATGGTTAAAAATTTATTTTCCAGGATAAATTTTTTTATCCAATATATTTATTAAAATTAAAGGAATCAAGATTCCACAACCCATAAGTGGTAAATTTTAAGGAATAAAATCATTATTTTAATAACATTACTCAAAATATAAAGAATACTATATATGATATTCCTATAGTATTTTATTTATTGAATATTACCACATAAGGAAACAAGTTTTATTACTTAACACAAAACAGTTTGTGCGTCTTAACATGATATTAGAGAAATAATATAGTTTTTGAGAGACAAATTAGAATATGCTTACGATTTTAGGATTTTTTAAGTTAATAAATTAATAATTATACCAATTAAATGTCTTATTGAAGATAAATTTATATACTAAATATTTTTAGGGTATGATAGTAAATAAATATTGTAAACAGTTAAATTTAGTTACCAAAAACAGTCTTAAAGGAAATAGTTGATGGAAAGGTTACAAAATGATGATGATAATTAACATTATATAGTAATTAATAGACTATATAAGTAATCAAAATTTCCAGAGTTATGTAAGGAAGTTTTCATGAAACTTCATTAGTAGTGAGGGAGTTTTTCTCGAGCCTTGTTGAATGATGATTTTCCTCTTTCAGTTACATGTGTTGCTGTAATTACTTAAGGATCCAAAATAAAGTTAAATGAGATTTATACATACTAAGAGTTCAAATAGAATTAGTCTAAAGAAGAACCTCTTCATTTTTTCAAAATAATTATAAAAGATATTCGAACATCTAGTGATTCGAGTTACCAATTTTATATTTTTTTGGAAATTTCATAGAGGAAAATGTGGAAGAAGATGATTGCAATAAAATCTAGTTTTGAAGGAATACATTTTTTCTAAATGTGCGGGTGTGAGATCCATGGACTCACATAAATAAATATTGATATAATACTAACTTTTTTTCCTAAAACATCATTAGATGATTCACTAGTAGAGGGAGTCAATATGTCCTAAAATAATACCAAAGAGGCTCAGGAATAATCCTAGACATCATCAGAGAATTATGAAGAGATTAAAGCATCATAATATTTACTATCTGATATGGGAAAAGAAAAATGGAATTAATTGTATCATAGGATTCACTATAATTCTAAGAAATATGTGTAAGCATCATAAAGAATATGCCAACTTTCCCAAGATGATGAAATCATGGTCATTAAATAAAACTGATATGTTTGGGGGGAATATTAAAGATGTAATCAAAGAATACCAATATCATGGTTATAGAACTACATCCTTGGAAGTAAAATACCAAAGGAACATCCCATAAACCTTTCAAATCTAGGAAATTGTTAATATAATATTTGATATGTTTGGAAAAGGCTACAAATAAATACTATATTATGGAACATAACACTAATATCATCCTTTCAACTGTGGATCAACATAAGGTGGAGCATGAGATATTTACTCAAGGCCTCGATAAAAAAATTATTAGACTATTTTAATTTCAAATTAGTTGCACCATTCATGAATTTATATATGATATGTTCTCTTATGAAAAACACTAGACAGACCTGGATTTCATATGGTTTAACATTGATGAAACCCTTCAGGATAACTCAGATCTCAACATAAAAGATTTATCCTATAAATAACAACTCCAACATCTCAGTAAGAGATATAGAACCCTTTATTGATGGTTTGGTTTTCTATACAATGGATATTTTCATTTAGTTTGGTTGGTTATGTTTTGGTTTCTGTAAGGGTTCCAACTTCCCCTCAATGTGTCTTTGCAAAATACAATAAAAATATAATGTGTTAGAGGTAAATAAGTTTGAATAATAATTCAATTATTTTAATAAATAAAATATGACTTGTAATCTCCCCATTGTTAAAACTACATTTATTCATATATATTACCCCCCTAAAAAATTTTAG
Organism: Viscum album; assembly: GCA_963277665.1. Lineage (NCBI taxonomy): Eukaryota > Viridiplantae > Streptophyta > Magnoliopsida > Santalales > Viscaceae > Viscum > Viscum album. Next base: position 1,190,155,085 of record OY728122.1, read on the forward strand.
TGACCGTGTTTTATCAGATGATTATATAGATATGTGGTAAGAATTACATAGAGATGTGAAGTGATAAAAAACCACTATATGTATGGAAATCATAAGGCCTCTATGGTAGTCTATCATATAAGATATTATTATATGGAAACTTATGTATAGTTTGGTATGTATTATAAAATTGTTTTACTAATATAAAATTTATCATGTTATATAAAAGGTAGAATACACATAATTATTATTTCAAAATGGTTACATGTGTTTAATGAACTAAAATATTAATTGTAGTCTAAATGTGTGACTTTGAGTTATCCCTATATGATGTTCATTATTGAGTTTTATAGGTTATAATGTAATATTAATTTTACCATGGATAAGATTTTATATAATTATTCAAAATATGATGTTGGTGCATAAAAAAAGTTCTGTGTACTAGATTCCCAACCAAGTATACCACCTGGAGTGTCATATACTATGTATTTGGAATAATAAGGGTTAAAGTTTCATATTTAATCATCATACCTAGGGATGAAAATATACATATCATAACAACCTTTATGATTTGATACATTTCATAAAGTAGCCTTAAATATGGGATAATCAAGGGATGTTTGGTTATGTCACTGATCATGTCATCATTTGAGGCTTAACCAAGATACAAAGTTTCCTCTCATATAAGGAGTATGAAATATGATCCCTTTTTGAAATATATAGCGTAATTTGTGATCATACCATGATAAGGTGTATATGATGTGCCCATCCACTTGGATGAATGAAAAGTGGTGTATTCATCCATTGGGTGACTATATACTTGGAGAATAGAGAATATATGGGTAGATATACATGATTGAAATATTATGTGTCCCATGGTAACTCTATGTCATTGAAAAAGAGATGACATGGTTCATGAATTTTTATGATACAACTGGTGAAAATAATTATATATATACATGTTCTAGAAATATATTACACTATAACCCTTTGTAGATTAATTATTAATAATGCTTTTATAGAGGTCACTCTTTGAATATATTAATGGATTTGAGAATTCATATTTCCTTTCAGTGTTGTAAATTTCAATGGTGTTAAACATTATGATTTACTAAATTGGAATAAAATTTAATGAGACTTAGAATTGTAATCTAAATGTTTTTTTATATTTATCCAATCTTAATTTAGGGTTGATATTCATAATGTATTACTTATAATGTGATACATGGTGAAGAATATGATAGCTATCCAAAAGCGTTTTCAAAGATATCTAGAAGGATTTTTGGATAGGATTTATAAATTTATTGTATATGATACAATATATGGTGAAATAGCTTAAAGACTATGTGGCATTAGTGTAATTGTGACATCCTTATTACAAGTGGAATATTTTACTCCTTTGGAAAGTTAAATAATCTCAATATATATGTTTTAAAATATAACACTAGAGTGGAGATTGATTCTTTGAAGGGGAGATCCTCAAATCCCTGGTCCATATATTACTCTATCTGTGTCTATGAATTATTTCTCCTTTAGGATGTTGATATAGTTAATACATGGTGAGAGTGGTATATGTAAGATGATTTTAGGGGATATAGGGTGATTAAGAAGGGGTTTAAATGGTTTATTCTAGTTGAATTTAACTTAATTTTGATTGTATTATTATTTTTTTAGCAGATTCCAGAAGACATCATCATTTTCATCCTCCTTGACTCTCCCATATATTACACATGTATCATTCCTTGAAAAAAATTATATTTTTTTGTCAGTTATTATGTTTTTTGGGTGTATCATTTCTTACCAAATACTAATATCATATAATCATCACTTATCCTATTTTAATTTATGATATTGTTGTATCATAATACTATATCATAAATATTTTTATATAATGAATTATGTTTTATACATCACATGATAGACTAAAAATTATTAAAGAAATCAAAAATAAAGTGCTGATTCATGAGAATCATCTAAATATGGATATCATTAATTGAAGATGATTCATATAATAAAATGAATGATGGGATCTAGAATTATTTTATATGATAGGTTCATGGTTAGTTGAAGGATACATACATTGTAATCAGTATTCCATTTACTCATACATTATAAATATATTATTAATTCACGAAGGTTTCAAGAGTTTCTGTGAGGCCAGTATAAAGAGGTAGATTCCACTGATATGATGTTCAAATATGTTTTTATCACTTCTGCTTAAATCCATCTTCTATTTACTCCTTATCATTGAGAGATGCATTTATACCAAGGAAATATAGAAAATCCCTTCCAATTTTTAGGTTATTCTTAATCCAATAGATAAATCATGGATGGAGGTTCGAATTGGTTTCTTCAAAGAGATCTTTATCAAATGTGGATTTGGAGACAATATCTTTGGGAAAAAAATCAGTATAAGATGAAAAAAATATTCTTCAATATATATTATTCATGGTTTTAGTTTCAGAGTATTGAGATATTAGTTTTTGTGTTTCTTTATTTCCACCATTTCTTGAATAAGTGGTATTAAATCCTTAGAAAAAGTTTAATAGACCCCCACTATACACCCACATCATAACCATATAACCAAAAAGTCATTAAAGCTTATATATATATACCATAACCTCAAGACATTATATCTCATATATATATATATATATATATATATATATCATAACCTCATTCCATCATAGCTCATGCCATATCTAGAAGAGAGAGTGGGGAAGGGGGAGTAGTCAGTCATCTGTATCACCTATATCCTAGATAATGGGGGGCACACTCAAAACTCAAAACCTCATATGGGTGTTAGTAGTGTTACCAAAATCATATGGTGGTATGTAATAAATAACACAACTTACAGTATATATATATATGAATACAAACATATCTAATATAAGGGTTTGTTATCTAATATAGAAATGCCATAACTGTAACTATCTCCATCGCACCTCAACTTTCCACCTATTTTAATATCATGAACCAACTCTAATTTTCCACATCCCTGATATATCACAATAAATAAAATTTATTTAATTTCACATATCATGATCAATTTCTCATTATTTTTTTATTAACCACTTATTATGCATTAACTTCACATTAACTAGTTCGTTTATATCAAGTTTTATCCATTACAATTCCATATTAATTACAAATTCTATTTTAAATTATTTCAGTTATTAATTATTATATCCATTTCCTATGAAACAATTAAACTATCCAAAACTACCTCCTCACACGTTAACATAAATAACAATGCTAATGGACCAAAAAAATGGACACACTATCCCATGTTAACCACATCAACCATCACCACAACACAACATAACATTACCTATCTACCATAAAAATTAAACCATAGACCCCCCAAACCAATTCAGTAAAAGTATCTTAGAAGAATAGTTGTAAAAAAATAACTTTTTCCACAAACTTCCTTAGATAATTATTAATTCACTAATTCAAGTTTATATACCACATTATCTTATTTCCAAATTTAATGTGTTTATTTAATTCCAAATAAATTAATTAAATGACCTCATTATGTGTATCATACCAATACCACATCTATCACCAGAATACAAAAAAAGAAATCTAGAAACAATAATAATATAATCTAAAAATAAATTAAAATAGCATTATTACAACAAAACCACAATATAATCATATTAGAATTAGAAATTACATAAATCATGTTTCATTATTTATATTCCATCTATTTCCTAATAAAAAAATTCCCAATTTCTATACACTATATGTCATTAAATATTTATTTTAATTCACTAATGATAAACATGATATATTATATAAATAAAAACAACAATGATATCACAATAAAACTGATCAATCAATCAAATAATAAACACAAGATATATAGTATTGAATCACATAAAGAGTAATTTACAAGCATCTAATATAAGAAAATAAATGAATGATAATTACACATTTATAATATATTAAAATAAGAGATATTTTGAATCCCCTACCTCAGTTGAAGCTTTTAAGATCACTGTATAAGAAAAACCAAAAGAATGGTAACTAGACACATCCAATATTTCAAGGGGAACCTTAAAAACCTATGGAATACCATAATATTTCAAAAAACTACCAAATGATAAAAAAAACAATCCATATCCAATATATTTCCCTCAACTAATGAATTACAAAAGGGGAATAAATGAATATGGAAGAGAATGGAAGAAAATGTTAAAGGATGGTACGTTGGATTGAAAAAGATTAATCAAATGAAGAAATGATAAAAATTAGATAAAGTATAACCAAGGATTTCCAATGATTTTACAAAATATTTATATGATTCAATGGAAGGAAATAGGAAAAGAATTTATTTTAAAGGCACTCAAAATTTATAAGTAAAACTTCAGAGACATGAATTATGGCATGGCACAAGGAGACATAGTGAATTGATGTTTGAGCCTAAGAACCCTGATACGATATTTTGGTGTCAAAACCATTTAAATTTGATATAAATATAGTGGGTTAAGGTTTAGTGGTGACCACCATGTCTCAATTCATTAATTCCTCAGAATAATTGCGAAAACCCCAACATCCATCACTCAAAAACTATAACCCCCATATTGGATCCAAAACACATTTCCCACACAATAGAACAATGGAACACATGTAAGATTTAACTAGAAGAACCCTAAGACTATTCACACCAAAACACCAAACCAAAAAAATAGAAATAACACCATACATTATAGGTACACTAAAAATTCATGGATTATGATCCATACCACAACACAAAATCTCACACCACATGATTACTGATCATGGTGCAACACAACAAAAAAAATACTACTATTCTATCTTATCTAACCAATCATGGTGAAATGACTTTGATCATGATATGATGAATGATTTTAGAAAAATATTCAATCCTATTTCAACAATCACATCCAAGACCCCTCTCAACACCCCCATACATTGAAGTAATAAAGTAGAGGAACAAGATAATATCATGCCTCTTCATTAGATACCACTCAATTTTTTCACATCCTTGAGTATCACAGACATTCCCATATAAAAACAAGGAAATAATGAAATTAGAAACACACCAAAGTGATAAATATTAAAAAGTTACATTTACATATAATAGTATCAAACACGACAAATAAGAGAGATACAAACATAAATAAATTCAACCCATAACTCTAACCCTCTTATCGATATCTCATTTTGTAATAAAAATATTATATTATGATTATTTAATAATATTAAAAAAATTACCATATCAAAATAATGCATTATCCTTTAAAAACTCCAGTTGAAATTTTCAACACATTTAGATTTTATTCAAACATGAAAACTACATTTGGTCACATATTACCATCTAAAAATGAATAAATTTTAATGAAAAACTACTTTTCAAAGTAATAAATTGAAAATTTAACTTCAAAACTACTTTAGGAAGAACATAGTAAAAACCTATCATAAAAAATGTTTTAAATTTAAAACACCAAGGTGATTTAAAGAATATTTCTTATGAATATAAAAAGGACACTTACTTAGAACATAGTTTTAAAATTTTAAAATCAACCTCCACTGGGTTCTGACCGCACCACATGAAAAAATAGGTAGTGAACTATAACTAAGGTAAAATTTAATTATAAGCAACTCATATTTTCAGTGTTCTACCAAAACTAAAAAAGATAATTGAATCCCCCATCACAGGGAACCTCATTACACCCACACATAATCTAACCAAATTGTTATCTTAACACTTTTATTTCACCCTACCATCAGGATTATAGTTTTTATCATTTTCTGCACTACCCTTAATCTCTGAAAGGTGAATCCTTGAAAATATTCCTAGCCTTGATAAGGATTATTCTATTTATTCAGGGTAATCCTTCACATTTATCTAAGTTACCAACCATGTATTAAATTTGAATAGAATAATTGGTTTTAAAGAATATTTAAAGACCTTGTTCATGCACTTTCATTGGCTAAATGACTCAAAAATTTCATAATTAAACATAAAAAAGAAACTTCCAATATTACACACCCTATATCCTCCTTACATTATCCTTTATTGTTATTAGACATGTTTAACCATTTTAACTCAAAAGATAAATTACATCTTAAGTTATAAGTGGAACGATTCCCTAGTAACCTCATCTAGGTGTCCATGATCCATCATTTTCCATCTTCAAGACATATCTCAATGCTTGCGCAAAGAATAGTAAACATGAAATAAAATTAATTAAATGTAATATTATACCTCCTCAATCCTCTCTCCAACCTCGAGGACCAATATTCCACAAATGAACTTCAACACTACTTGCTGGTTCAATATTAATAGAACATCAACACATGAATTTTCATTATGGTTATCATCCCAAGAATATCAATGATATGATGTCGAAATGACTTCAATATATTGTCAAGATCAAAAATGTTAATTCAAAAAAAAAAAAACAGAAAACAATAGTCGAGAAACACAATACATAATATGTATCACACTAATTCCTATATTGTCACTCTTATAAACAACCTTAATTCCCATAACAAAACACCACCACCATTCCACCCAATATTTTCTCCATCTAACAACAAAACAACCTCATTATTCCTCTACCACCAACTAACTAAACATTTAATTCAAAAAAATAGAATGGAAATAAGAATGATAATGTAAATATATTAATTATATCTTATAAGGAACAAAGAACACTATGCATCAATTTGAGTATGAAATCATATCTTTTCACTCATAAATTTAGTCATAATCAAACATTACTTTGAAAAAATAATTTCAAAACACAAAAAATCTTCCCTGAAAGTCATATACACAAAAAATTCATATTAAAAGCAAAACAAGATTTTCCTTATAACCATTCATATCCAAAATATATTCAAAATAAAATAAGCTCTAAAATCAATTTTTGAAACAAGATTTCAACAAAAACCACTTATGGAATATCAAAAAATCCTTTTATAATACATCTTCAATAAAAATAAAAATAACTCTCATTAACACAAAACTTACTAAGCCAATTTCTTTATGGAAACAAATTTCTAAAAAATGCTACAAATTTTTATAATTTAGTTAATAATTGTTAAATAGAACTGCATACACCCGTATATATTATGGAATGAATTTTAATATCATCATGTTTAAAGCTAAAATCATTTCCCAAGATTATTTATTACCATTTAACTATGCTCAATTACCTATCAATTCAAAAAAATATTATATGGAATATCAGGATAACAGATGTTTATAAATCATAGCAATAAAATTTAACATATTTGGTATCTTATCATGCTTTCTAGAAAAATTTCTATATAACCCTAATATATCTAGAAAATAAAAAACATGAAGATTTATATACCATATTGAACATTGTATAACATGTAATGAGAAAAAAATGATTTTATACACTCAAATGTTTTATTTTATCCAAAAAAGATTATGCATAATATTTATCTAATCAACTCACATCAATTCCAAAATATAAAATTTAACATATTTCATGGTTTTTTAAAATGTTAAAACATAAAGTTTAAATAATTCAGCTTATTATATTTAAAAATTCTCATGTTTAATAAAATATAATGAATTTTTTAGAATGAATAATGAAAACACAAAAATGTTATTCTTAAAACCATTATGTGTCCATTAATTCGGTTTCACCATTGTCATCCTTTTAACTTTAATGAAAATTATTTCTTATTAGAATTAAAATTTTACATTAGTTTTATATTTTTTAAAATTATATAATCACTTGAGAAACATAAAAAAATCAACATAAATTGAGTTAAAATGATTATAAATACATTTAGTCAATAATTAATAACACAACATAGATTACCAAAACATTAGAAACACCAAATAACATATTCACTCTAGAATATTCTCAACTATAATAGAGGAAATATCGATATAAATTAGAAAAAAGAGTCCTAATAATATCCCCATACTCACAAAGACTTAAATTTAGTCATGAGTTTGAAATTAATTCATAATACTAAGACATGGATCTAATTCAAGGTCGCTTGATTTAAATATATCTTAAATCTAAACATTTCATAATTCAAAAATAGGCACAATCATCTTGATCCATGAAAAACATTAATATATCAAACCCAAAATTATCATTATATAACATTTTTCATTTATTAAACTCAAGTTCTTAGTATCACATCATAGGGGTCCCTAATCACCAATGTCCTAGAGAGTCTCCCTTTTCTTCCATGTGTACTATATTTGATTAAGGTTATTTCCCTATCAACCCAATGCAATCATCTAGAGGGCCTAAATTAATAATCCATCCAAACCCTCAAACAAAAACTCTTACACCTCTATTCCATGTGACTCCCCCACTTTAACCCATTATAGGCTTTTAGTGAAGAAAAATGTGACCCCCCCAAATCCAACTTCTAATAGGCCACATGTGCACAAGAGCCTCATCCCAGTTGGTGAGGACTAGGCAAGTGCATACTAGATACCCGAGTTCAAAACCAAACAGAGACATATTTCTCGGTTACTGTAGCAGCACTGTAGCAGGCACTATAGTAGGTACTCTAGTAGCTGGGAATATTTATCTGTTTGGGGTTTCGGGCCACTAGTTCTGGCATTGGGTCCTTTAAGGCTTTCAAGCCATCTAAGAGCTTTGGGCCAGTAAGGATTTCGGTCTACCTCACTACCTTTGGGACACCTCAAGGCCTTCTGGACACCTCAAGGCCTTTAAGCCACCTCAAGGCCTTCGGGCCACCTCCAGGCCTTCTAGCCACCTCCAGCCCTTCTGGAAACCTGAAATTGGGCTTAATGACTAGACATAGTCTACAAAAAGTAGGAATAAGATGAGGATTCAGAGTAGGCACATTCACCATAGCAGAAGCTTAAGAGGATTTTTCAGAAAGAGAGGGTATGACATTTTCCATCCGAACCAGCATGTGCTTCCACGAGAAGACTGTCCGAACTAGCCATGCGAAAGTAGAGAGCTGACATCATGATGAAGAAGCTGGGGAAGAGTACTTCCATGTAGTTATAGCCTGCATATTTCTTAAGAACTACAGTTCATGTAATCTCTATGCCTACGGGCCTCGTAAGGATTCCCCCGCATCCCTGGAAAGTGGGGTTATCAAAAAATAAATAAAAAGGAATTCCTTCGTGCAATTCGGACAATAGGCCACATGTTAGTGACTAACATCAAGGGTAATAAAACACACTTATTAAAGGAATTTACCTTATAAATCTAAAAAACATATGAAAACATCCAATAAAATCTATCACATAAAAAAATAACTCGTAATTAAATAATGAATATAAATTTAACATAAAAACACAAGTTCTTCAAAATAAAATTCCATGATGTGACACTTATGGAAGTGATTCCATGAACTTCACTGATCACCAAAATCTCATATAGAACAAATAAATCACCAAATACCTTTTATGAATATATTAAAACATGTGTATGTATATATGGGTGAGTATAAAAGTATACATTATATAATCTTCCCCAAAATATATTGTGAAAATGTAGAAGAAGTATATTATTACCTTTTTGGGAAGATGGTTAAGCCAACCTATTACCTATAACAGGTATACTACCACCCATCTTAATCCAGGTTCACTTACCCAATACATCATACAAGTAATACAATGATAAGGAAATTTTAGGAAATGACATAAGTATCCATTTACCTATGAAACTATCCTCCCTTATGCCCCATAGTCTTATGTTCGGGTGTTATAATCCCTTCTATATTCATAATAAACACATAAACACATATCCATATAAACACAACCATAATTGTTTAACTATATAACCATGTATCTATATAACTATATTCATATAACTTTAGTTTGTGTAATAATAAATAACATATACTTTTTCCCTACCTTTATCCCATGTACTCCCCTAGAGTGCACCCACATATTAACTATATTAATGTTGATCCATCACATCCAATAAATATATATGCACCATAACCTCAATACATTACATCTTGTACATATATATGTATTGTAATACCAAACCATTAAATTACATGCTATATTTACAAAAGAGAACAAAGAAGGGGGAGTAGCCAATCATCTGAATTACCTTCATTTAAAATATTAGGGAAAACACCTAGAACACAATACCTCATATGTTTTTTAGTGAAAATACCTAACATTGGTGATTGTGTTTGATAAATAGAATAAATTAAAATAAACACACACACATAGATATATATATATATAAGAATACACCTATAACAAACCTAAGGGTCTATTATATAACACAAAAACACTATATCAACAACTATTACCCCCACACCTATATTACACTAGCACCTCTCTCCAAAACATGAACAAACTCCACCACACCACATCATTTTTGTTTCATAACAATGAATCCTTGTACTATTTTAATATCATAATCAATTTCACATTATTTATTTACCTATCACTTATTATAAATTGAAATCATATAATCATGTTCATATATATTCATTAAACTCTATAATTATTCAATATTTGTTAACAATTCACTTATAAATTATTTAAATTATCAATTATTATATCCACATCCAATGAAAATATTACACAAACCACAATAACCACATAAATATGTTTCATAAAAAACCATTTCTAAAGTCCATAAAAATTGAAAAACTATACCAATTAAACTATATCACCTATAACACCCTCAAATTTTAGTTTAAAATAATAATATTCTTTATATCTTTCTCAACACAAAATATCAAGCTTTAAGAGAATTACGATATACACTAAAAATATTATTATTTAAATGTAACCATTATAACCTAGTCATTAAATTGGAAGTATGAATAGGATAATTATATTAAAAAATATGAATAAATTTTTTATATAATGAGAATTTATTTATTAATTCATAACATCTAAGTAATCATTTTTTAGTAAATTCATTTCATACTTCAAAAATATGTTTACTTTTCAAAAATGGTTTTCATTTCATTTTTTTCATAGAAAGGATAATTAATTTATACTATTTTTAGTATGTTTATTTGAGGAAATGAAAATGATTTTCTGAAATCATCATGTCAATAATACATTTGGGTAATTTTTTGGGATTTTTTCAAAAATGATTTCTTTTTATGTGAATAGTGGAAATATCAATTTTTACAAATTGTCATTTCTATTTATTAAATAAAGTAATTTAATTATAAAATTATGTTTTTTATTTGATTTCATAGTAAAATAAGACAAATTTAATTATATATAGTATTATTAATTACATAGTATTGATAATTATACATAATTTTTTCCAAAGATTATTTTTAGGCCTAAAAATTATTTTTTCTAGAAAAAAAAACATTCTTTGTGTTTTTTGAAGTTATTTAAAAATTATTTTTTTTCTATTTATAGGAATTTAATTATATGAATTGTATTATATATTTTTCATCATAATTACCATATTTTTTATGTAGTTTAGTTTTATTTTTTGTGATAATGAATAGTGACCAAGGTATGTATGTATCACCGTTGTAAAGGGTAAATTGGGTTAGAAATGGTTAAACATTATCTTAAAAGGATTTAAAATCACCCTAAAACTAAAATTTATTCTATTTTATGAGTGGAATTAGATCATACCCATCCAATAATTGAAAATATGGTATTTTTGTTCTATTTTGTAGATAAATCCCTTTATATTATTTTAAGTAAACAATAATTCCAAAATGTAAGCTTCTTGATTTTAATATCTCTATTATGTTTTCACATTGATAAAAAACCACCTATGGTTATAAATTTTTATTTTTAAAATAATTATTTTTCTTTTATAGTACTTTGTTTTTAATATTTATAGATTAAATAATTACAATAATTGATTATGCAACGCTAACCCATATCTTGTGCATGCAGAAGAATAATTAATTAATGATATTAAAAACATAAAAAAGAAAATATATTTATGATCCATGGTATTCCATGAATTTTTTAGATAAATATAATGTACCATTTTTATAAAAAAAATTATTTGAACTAAATTACTATCTTGATTTTTTAAAAATTCAATTATGGGAATAGTACCAAAAAATGACTTTAATAGTATTTTTTGTTAATAAATATTTTTTAAATGAATAAAAATTCATAAAAATGTTATAAATATATAAATTAATAAAATATGGATTATAATATAAAAAAATTCCTCTTATTATTCAATATTACATTTATTATAAATCACTTGATCCTTAAAGATTTAAAACATTATTATCCCGATAATTGTTAAAATTGTTAATGGGATGTAAAAACTTATAGATAATGGGTAAAAACTCACCTAAAATTGTCTAGATTTTGTTATATGATATTATTTAGTCTCATACGCATCCTATATTTGAAATTTGGTAAACTTAGTTCCAATTTCACATGTAAATGAGTATAATATATTTAAATATTTTAAGTAATTTTGAGTGTGTCCTTTCCTTCAATCTAAAAGAATACCACTTAACCTCGATTATTCACACTACTTTGAGGAACTTATCTAGATAAAACCCTAAAAAAAGCTTATAAACAACATTTTTCATGTTCTATAAGTTATTATTTCCTAAAAACATCATCCCTAGTGTCCATAAGAGGAGATCCAAAGGAGGTTTCTCAAAGAGGAGTTAATTGTTCTGGCAGATATATTTCATTTTTAATCTTGGTTTACCACATTCAATTATTTCTTAAACATTAAAATATAATAACATAATTATTTTCCATATAAAAAAATCTATTATTTTAATTTTATAAATTTTTTTCATCTCTTTCTCCATTAGAAGGGAAACAGAAGCATCGTTGTGCTTATGTGTGGACTACTGTCTCCTGAACATGTGTAATTCATTTTCCATCGCCACATTTCCTAGATTTTTATAATGATGGATTTAAATATATATATATATATATATTTAATATTCATGAAATTGTTTTCATTTTTTAATGATATTATATTATCTATTTTCCTACATTTCCATCCACTGAAAAATGACAATGTTGTTTTTGTGTGTGTGTGGATTACAACCTCTGGGAAGTGATGTGACTCATTTTTTCATACTACCCTAAGTGTATGGTTTTATAATTTATCTAATATAAAATTATAATAATTATGTCATGATTATTATTCTGTAGATGATGGAACAACTACCCCTTTATCCAAATCAACCTAATGAAGTCATCTTGGACATATGAGATGAGTGTCTAGAAAATATCTAACATAAACTTAATTGATTAAGTAACTTAATATGACAGGGCTAAAATTTAAATAAAAGGAATAACAAACATTAAAAAGACTATTAATCAATTAAAATATTAACATAAGATTATTATTCTATAATTTATAGAGTGTATTCCTTGATTCGGACATTAGATAAGATATTTCTTGTCTCAACTTTTTTCCCTTGAGACTTAAGCTATTTTAAGAACATTTTTTAATTTTTTAGGAGAATAAACCAAATTATTGATTTACTTTATCACTATTCTATAAAATTTTCTGTTTTTATCAATCCACTCTATATTCATTCATTCGATGTTTGATTGGTTCAAAATTTATCAAGTCATTAGGGTTTTTCTTTAAAATCAGTATTAAACATTTATATGTTTTCTTTATGACTCTTTTTATTCCATATACATGTTTAATTTTCAATTTTTTTAATGTAAAATGTTATTCAAACATAAATGGTTTATAAATGAATTTTTATACTACATTATACTTTCTTATTAAGTTTAAAATGGAATCTTCTTGGCTTGTTCTGAATGAGGTGCTTTTATAGAAGGTTGGAACAGAATCATTTATTTAACATTTATGGAAGGAAAGAAATTTCCATCTATCATGTCCTTTCAATACATTTAATCTTCCTTTACAATTTAAATTTTTTATTTTCATATAAAACCATTTCCACAATATTTTTTTTGGAATTTTTATTTGTAAATATTTTTCAAAATAAAGGGACCTTTTTCCATTTATAGGAAAATTGAAACTAAATTTTTTATTGGTTAAAGTTTTTTTATAAGGATGTTATGATGAAAAGTTGAAATCATAAAAAAAATGTTCATGATATGGTACATAATCATTATATATTATCATGGTTTAGACCAATATAGCTTATATTATGGATGATCCCTATAACAGACCATCGCAAGATTCCCCAAAACACAACTCATGAATTAGCACCTTATAAGGATAAAAGGGAATTCCCAATACCCATGGCCTAGAAACCTGGTTATAGGTATCACATGAATCCATTTGGGAGTGATTTTTTCCAAATTTGAGATAAAATATTATGTCACAAATAAAAAATCCATAATGAGTAAACATTCCAAATATGTCATAACCAACTAAGCAGATCCAACCCATTAGTATAAATATAAATATTTTCCATAAGAAAATTTTACAACTAGGAAGAATAGATTAAACATCACCAAAATAATTCCACAAAAAACCAACTCAAGTTATTCCTAAACTAACATAATTTAACCACTAGTTTTCACCACCACCTATTCACCCACACATTAGCCATGATGATCAAAATAGAATCCGACTAGGAACCTGGAACCAAAAATATATAGGCATGTGATAAAAATCCTTGTAGGTTGCCATAAACTACATAAAAGATTAAATATGTTTCATCTATTAATTCTTCAATGGTAGTTTTAAAATAATTCTAGAATGTAAAATTTTTATATACCACATATGAAAATTAAACAATTTCATAAACAACTTTGAAAATATTTCAATTACTTTTCTAAGACAAAATTCACACCTTAAAAAACACCAGCCTAATCCATTTTAAAGACACACACTAACCATTAAAATTTCTCAAAAATAAATCACTTGTTTTACTTATATGAAAATGGTGACTTTAAAACATTTCACCATCCAAACCCATATCAAATCACCTAGTTTGAAACCTGTATTAAGGACTCATAGAAGAATCTTTAATTTCAAAATAATTTTCAAAAAATATTTAAAAACTCATTTTCAAAATGAATGACCAAACACACTCACATTTTTAAGCACAAAAAATCAAGCACCATACATAAAAAAGAATACAACCAATATAAACAAAATAAGAGGTTCTATAACATTGAAAGCATCATAAATGATACAAACAATAACTAGATCAAAATCCCCTCAATCAATAACTAACCAATAAATTAAATGTTGTATGGGATATGTCGTGGGATTTCTAATTTGTGAATCATCTAACCATATAATTGTATACCAATCCAAAAACTTATTATGTTCATATGCTGAATTTCAAAACAAAATTCATCTAAATAGACCATGCAAGCCTCATTGTGATGAAAACCACCACCTGGACCTTTTTTGTAGCTTTAATAGTGGGACACCAGTGGTGTGTGAACCAAAAAATGTATTAAATTAGATATCCCAATTAGTAACTTGTTTACTATGGCTTATATAGCATGTGAGGTTTATAAACAAACATGACAAGTCTAACACATAAGGAATAACCATAGCTAACCTCACATTTGACACCCAACAATGAATATCCCAAAAATAAAATGTACCCATGTCATAGAAAGAAACTTTCTACACTAGGGGAGAAACAATCATCTTAAATATATTAATAAACTAGAAAGTGGTAAATAAATAAGGTAAAATAAATATTTTTCATTAAAAACCACCATTTTAAAACCAATGTTATATTCTAGAATTTAACACTAAAATGTGGCTTGGGATTCCAATACCTTTAAAATTTCATAAATATCTATTTGAAATGTTATTTTGAAGATAATGTAAATCACCAATGCATTCATGAAATTTAATATACACCCTCCAATATAGGTTTTCTTATTTATAATAAAAAATAGGTCTCATGTCCATTCATTTGAATCAAAGCATTTTAAATAATTAATCAAGGAATTTAAAACGGGGTAAACCACAAAAACATTTCAAATCAACATTTAAAAATTTTTAAATAACCCCCTTTATAAATCTATTGGAGGTAAACTCCCCCACCTTAAAACAAAAATCCCTTTAAAATATGGTTTCCAGAATTTAAAAACTAAAACAAGAGTAAAATCTCACACATATAATGAAAAAAATTTCCAAAAACCATATGGGAATTTCAAAAAATCTAATCACCATTAAACATTCCATTTCAAAACTGGAATCATGGAATTCAAATGAAACCCCATTTATTCCAAGCTCAAAACACCATGAAATGGTTTCAAATCACCACAAAGATATCAAATATAATTATATATTCAATAAAAATGAATTTAGAAATCATAAGCACGAATTTAATTCCAAAATGAAATTATTTCACATAAATTACTACTCGGAAGAAATGGAAACCAAACCGTAACATTTCTTCTTAAATGAAAACCACACCAACATGGATATAAACAACATCTAAAACCCTAAAACTAAAACCCAAAATATTATATCCACTCACAAAACTAAAACTAGCCACAAGATATATTTTTTTCATGGCAGAATAAAAGGACCAAGATAAAAGATAGGGATAAGGATGAAATAAGGAAAGAGATTAACAATTACCTCAAAACTTCTTGGAAGTCACCAAAGGGAAGGAAATGATCAAGGGAGGCAGTGGTTGGAGAACCTACAAGTACTCCCAAGAGTCATCCAACATGTTTGGTGGAGAAGAGGGATGAAACCCCAATTAATTCAAATAGGTTAAAATGATAAATTCCTAGAAAAATTAAACACCAAGGAAATTAAAGTGATTTAACGACATGGATTTCCAAACATAGTGCCAACCATGTGTTAGGTACTTCCCTGTCTAGAAATCCCTCACATAGTTCAACTCAGGAATCATCGGGTGAGACAAAACATTCTCTAATTATTCAATTTGGTAATGTCAAAAAATATATTCCAACTGTACGCATTCTGTAGGGCTCACTAAAACATACAAAAGTCATTCGACACACCTCACAAACACCATGGAGAATGCATGGATTTTTTAGGTAATTTAATGGTTTGGAATTAACTATGAACATATCGTGATGAAAAACTATTTGTAGTTAAAAATATTATAAAACGGATCCTTGTGAAGGGAGGTCACATAGTTTTCCCCTAACCATTCACCTAACACTACACATAATTAAACCTCTTAGAATTTCCATGTTCTGAACTAAAACACCATTAATAAAATCAATATTAACATCAACTTCATAATATAACAAAAAAAACAAAAACATTGTAAAATATGGAACGTCATTAAATCCCCGCCCTATAACTTTCTACACCTAGAAAGTACATGAGTGAAAATAAGGTTAAGATATTGAATAGAGGATCCAAAGAGGACATGGCTCAAAAGAACCACTCAATACAACTCAATCATAAATCAAACAACCACAATCCTCAAAAATGATCATACTGATTAACCACAAACCCTTCAATCATTTCAAAGAATGTATGAAAGGAAAACCTCAGAGAAATGTTCTTATGATGTATGGGAGACCCAAAATCACATCCCCACCATTTAGAATTACTCTAACATGGTGTCATGGAATAAAATACGCTATGAAACATATCCTCAAACAATCGATAAACCCCAAGAGAAACACTCTCCAAAATAAAAAATTATTCAAACCTAAAGGAAGGTAAAACAACCATAATAGTCCTTAAAATAATGACAGAATCCCTCACCTTAGGTAACATCATGTGAGGATAACCTAGATTAGAAACTAGGATCACCCTCATATAGTGCATCCCAAATGGCCATAGTCAAACACTAGTTAGTATACCAAACTAAACTGGTAAATCACTCATCCTAGTTACCCAATCATGAACCTAAGGCCTTTATTATTCCCAATCAATGTGAATCATAAAGTCTTAATAATATATGGGTACTGAACAAAACTCTGTAGGGTGGTCCGACTAAAAAATAAGGCTTAGAAAAAATCACTCATAGCCAACCTTGAAAAAAAATAGAACCGGGAAAGAGGGGGGAAATTCTACAAAAAACAAAATCATTCTATATAACAACATTAGGATGAATCAATAAGAAATATCTAAAAATGGAACCATCCAAAAATATCGAACCTGATACCTCTTCTAAAATCCCATCATACAAAACTTTAGAATGTGACCCAAATGACCACAACAGAGGAAAAATATATAAGACATTAGAAAGAATGAATTTTCATTCCCTATATCCCCAAACTCAATGGACATGAGAGGTAATTTATTCCCATGATAAATACTTTCTTCCCCAAGCATTAGATCATATAAAATGACCTTATTACCCATCAGGTTATCCTCAAGCCCAACATATTGAACAGAGGAATCTCCCATAATAGGTTACCTAGATTGGTTAGATTCTACATGAATGGAATCATTAACGACCTCTTGATATTTTTTCAAACCATAAAAACTGTAGAAAAACCAGAATATGGGTGAATACCACCTCCTATGAAATTATCATTATCATATTTGAGGACTGCCAACATTGGAGAAAATATTAACAACATTAAAAACTGATCGATACACTCCTCTACTAATCAGATACCATAATGAAGTCCCAAAAGCTCATGATACTTCTATAAATTAATGTCCTCAGGGAACAACCAATGAAAAAACACCATCCTAATGATCTCCCAAGACATGCCTTCATAAAACCAAGAAGCTTCAATCGACTCACACCAAACTCATCTAAAACCATTGAGCAGGCTCTCCACAACCTTCACCAATGATGCTTTAGGTTTTACGAGATAACATAGGATCAACTCTATATCCTCCTACCACCTCACTACTTAAATTAACCATTGATCACCATTGGAAAATGGAGGATGATGATTAAGGAAGGCCATGATAGGATCTGATCTCAAGTAAGGTTCTATGTCCACCACTCCCCTCATATTCTGGGTAGAAATTGTAACCTATGAAAGCTTTTCAAACTATTTGGAGGACAATAATAGGAAATAAATTAACAATAATAATTCATTTCCTAAATCATAACAAAAAAGTACACCATAAGGTAGGAATCAATTCCATAGTAACAATCCCTTAAACAATGATCAAAACATTTACACTATAAGAAATTATGTTTCGAAACCATTATTTTCACCAAGAAATTTTGAAATCACCCAATAATAATGTATAGATTTTAAACCCAATACAACCCAAACTTTAAAAACAAAACAACCATGGTGGAATAGAAACATGCTTCCCCCATAAAGACAACCTACAAAAAACTATTTGAAAATTTTTATTCTATTTTAACAACCAAGAATCCAAAGAATGGTAATAAAAACTCATTTCACCTTTTAAATCACCATCCAAAATTATTTCCAAATGGAAACAATTTTTCAAATAAATACATTAATACAAAGATGAAAATAAACATTTCACAAAATTCATTCATTTTATAAAATATGGTTTTAATCCCCAAATCACAATAAAATCATTACAAGGTCATTTAAACACATTTCAAAAGAACCATATCCCAAAAAGGGAAACAAAACACTATTTAATCCACCTCTAACATGTGAAAAAAACTTTTGGAGAAATCAAGAATTGAGAGGATTCTAAATAGGTTAGCTGAGGGAAATATTTGTGTTTTTTGGCCACACGGGTTGTTAAACCATGTGCCATTCGAACAACACATCATATAAAAGAGGTAAAATCAACCGATGGCGCACCACATGGTTTCCCATGACATGCAATATAATAATTCCAATTAATTCCTCCCACATTTACACCTCAAAACCAAATATTGAGAACTAATATCTCTAAAAATATGAATTGGGATAAAAACAAAACTTTATATTAAAATCCATCAAAAATTAATTAAAGCCCCAAATTCACAATTTCATAACCAAATTCACATATAAACTTCATGATTTGGTTGAGGAAGTATTATCCTGACTCTCACCACCCATACCACCCAAGATCTTGTAATATAAATCTCTTTTATACCAAGAAAACTCCAAATAAAAAGGGCTACAAAAAGGATCATGATCTTACCAAATAAAACCTAAAGCACGGGTACCATTTTATAACGAATTGTACCAGGATACTAAAAAACTCGACATCTGGATTGGCCCACCAAAAGTCCAGAAGGAAATTTTCGATCCCCATGGGAATGAAATTAGTTCCTAGGAATCACAATAATAAATTTGGGTAAAATTTCACCCAAATATGAGATGTATTGTAGTGGAATAAATAAACATATGATCATAAATGAATAAACATACCAAACAAACTAAACTAATCCTACCCATTTTCTAAATATAAACATATTCCATAAGAAAAGGGTACAACCACTCCTAACAGATACACCATCACTAAAATTAAAACCAGAAAAAACCAATTCTAGATAATTCTTAACCAACTCCATACCACCTTAGGTGTCCAAAACCACCTAACTTACCCCTCCAATGGACATAATAATCAAAACAGATTCCAAAAATGAACCTAGAACCTAAAATATATATGAGTGAGATAAGAATCACTGTAGGTCACCAAAAACTACTAAATAAATGAAATATTTTTCATAAAGAAATTTAAAATAATATATAGAAAATATGTACGGAATGTAATATATAAATATACAATGTACAGAAATCAAAAAGTTCTAAAAACATCTTACAAAAAAAGTATCATTATTTTCCCAGACCAAACTGAAATTTTTTAAAAGAAACAACCATTGGACTAAGACATTTCAAAGCCACACACTAACTATTAACATTTATCAAAAGAAACTCATTTATTTGATTTAATCAAAAAGGACACATTAAAACATTTCACCATCCAAAACCATATGAAATTAATCATTTTGAAATCCACTTCAAGAAATCAAACAATTGTCTTTAATTTAAAAAATATTTCACAAATATCTTTGAAAAATCGTTTTACAAAGGAACAGAACAACACACTCACATATTTTGATAACAACAAAAAATGCACCACATATCACAAAGAATACATCCAATATAAACAAAATAATATGTTCCATAACATTGAAATAATACGAAATGACACAAATAAGAACCATATAATACTCACCTCAATCATTAACCAACCAATAAATCATATACTTCATGGGATTTACCATGGTATTCCAAATGTGTAAATTATCTTACCATATTAGAGTATACTAAGATGTAAACAATATATCGGTATATGATGAAGTTCAAACAATATTTCATACTACTAGATAACACAAGACTCATTTTGATGACATCCCCCACCTAGACCTTTGTCCCTAGACCAATAGGGGGTCCACTAGCGGCGTGTAAACCAACTAGTATAATAAGTTATACCTCCCACCAATTACCTAGTTTCCCATTACCAATAAAATAAGGGAGGCATAGGAAGAAACATTCCAAAGATAACACGCATGACAAAACCAGAGCTACCCTCGCCCCTATTTCCTAATAATGAATATTCCCAAAATAAAATGAACCCATAATATTAGAAGCACATTCCCATGCTGGGGGAGTAACAAGAATTTAAAGAGATAAATAATACACACAATGTTAAACAAACAAGGGGAAATGAAAGGGTTTCATTGAAAACCACCATTTTAATACCAAATCGATAAGTGATCCTTTAACACTAAAACATGTATTGATATACCATTACATTTCACATTTCATAAATAATCATTCCAAAACCTAATTGTAAAATTTTAGAAATCACCAAGGCATTCAAATCATTTTGAATCTACCCTCCAACATGA
The DNA here is from genome assembly GCA_963277665.1 of Viscum album. NCBI lineage: Eukaryota > Viridiplantae > Streptophyta > Magnoliopsida > Santalales > Viscaceae > Viscum > Viscum album. The sequence goes on from OY728122.1 coordinate 1,190,176,709, forward strand.
GCCTTCTTCATTGAAATAAAAATCCAGTCCAATTTCCATTTATTTCCATAAAACCATTTTAAATAATCCATTAAGATATTTAACAATGTTTAAATCTCACATTCTATTCAAATAAATGTTTTAAATTCATTAATGAACCCCCTTTTGAAATCTATTTGAGGTCAACACCCCCACATTAAAAATATCCTTAAAAGATTTGTCTTTAAAGACTAAAACTGGACGAAAATGACATATATATCATGAAAACCATTTCAAAAATATAGTGTGGAATTTTAAAAAATCTTATCATCTTTAAAAATTCCATTCCAACCCTAAAAACAAGGAATTCACATGAAAATTCATCTTTAACTAGTTCAAAACCCCACAAAATGGTTTCAAATCAGTACAGAGATGTAAGATATAATCTTACATTAAATAAAAAAAAGATAATATAAAATAAAATCACGCATTGAATTCCCTAATGAAACAACTTCATGGAAACACGTACATTGAAGAAGTGGGAACCAGGCTAAAACACGTCACATTTAACAGCGACCACACCAATGAGGATAAGAATAATGTATAACAGCCTTAGAAACCAAACTCTAACCTTGGATCCACCCAAAACCTTAAAATCAGCCAAAAAGTAAATAGGGTTCTTGGGGGAATCCATAACCAAGAGAAAAATGCATGATAAAGAAGAAAGAGGGAAAGAGAGAATGAAATACCACAATATATCTTGGAAATCACCAAAGAGAATACAAGGATCAATAGAGTTGGTGCTATAAGGTACTCCAAGGGCCCCCAAGAGTGGATTGATTTGTTTATAGAGAAAAGGGGTAGAAATCGTCTTAATTAGATAAGTATAAAATGATAAATTTCAAAAAATTAAACACTTGGGAAATTCATCTCGTTTGGCCACATGGTTTTCGAAACCATGTGCTAGCTACTACCTAAGATAGGCACCCCTCAGACAGTTCACCTTGGGCACCACATGGTTGGAAAAACCATGATACAACTATTCCATTCAACACTATAAAAAACTGGTGGACAATTGCATGCTTACTTCATGGTTTACCAAACTACACACAAGGCATGCGCTACCACTCAGACACACCAAGTAGCCTGCACAGTTTCTCTTAGAGATTTATAGTGTATTTATTAATCATGAACAACCCATATTGAAAAACCAAGTGTAGTTCAAGATGAACCTAAAAGGATCCTCATTAATGTAGGATTCATAGTTTCCCAATAATTTTGCACCCTAACTATGCATAAAAGGAAACCTCAAAAAACTTCTATGTTATAAACACAAACTCCATGGAAAATTAATCCAACAGTCAACTTTAAGAAATAAAAAAATAAATAACACCTTGAAACATGGGGTATTAGAAGCCAAATATATCTCCCAAATGCATTGGAAAATGTTCCTTTTATTCAAAGAAATAATTATAGATTTAACTAGGGAGGTTTTTCATGTGGATTTAATTGGTCTCTAATTATTACTACTATAAGTGAACATGAACTATGAATATACTGCTCCAAGATGACTAACAGAATTTACTATTACTTTTAATTATTTTTAATTATTTTCTTTGAGAAAAATGTTGATTTTAAATTATGTATATGATTTATTTGTCTGCTAAAAATTTATTTATGAAACGGTAAACATTTTATGGGTTTTCATGTTTTTTACTAGAATAATGGAAATCTTTCCTTTATATACATTACTCAGCTATTATTCTCATTCCAATATTTAAAAAAACATAGGACATAAGTATGAGTAGGAAATGTTATAAATTCTAGATCCTAATAAATGAAATTGTCCTTGAATGAAGAAAGTTTCTCATGAGTGAAAATATACTGTGAATTTATAAATCATATTTTTTGGAAAAACTTAACACTGTGTGTTATCATTCACTATCTAATGTAATAGTTTCTGAATACTCTAAAACTATAATCCTAAAATATCATAGCAATTTAAAAATTTAAATCCTTGTAAAAAATCATGTAATTATTGGACTATTATGATATGGGTCATTGTATCTAGTATCAGACAAAGGGATTTGATAAATTTAGATGTTAGGATTAGAAAACCTTGGTCAGAACCTTGGGGATAAGCCTAATTATAGAAAAACATTCTAATTTTTTATAAGAAATATATTGTATGGTTTCTGGCTAATTATATCCCTATATGGACACAAATAAGTTAATATCAGATTTGGCACCTAAGGGTAATAACCTTGAGAAGGATGTTTTAGTATTAATGCAATATTAACATGGTGTATGTTAAAGAGGCATAACTTCACACCTAGTTTGACACTCCTATGAGATAATTCTATAGTTAATTCACATCTTATTTGAGAAATTTTATAAAGAATATGATGATATAACCTATAAAACAATGATAATACATAGTGCTATGGGATAAACCTAAAGTTTCATTGGTTTATATGTCTATGTTTGATCATATGTTTAACATTATAGATACCCATTTTGATGTTTTACGTGATGGGAGAAATTTGAGAGAAATTTATTGAGTTTTCAATAAAAAAAGAGGTATATATAACCCTAAAGTTTAACATGTCAAACGGTTATTTGAGGAAAAATGATTTTATATTTTCTTGAGCATATGTTAAAATGTAATGATAGATTTTAGGGTTAATATGATCTTTTATATAGAGGTAATTATGGTTTTTTGGATAAAGGGTTTATTCCATTTTGGGAACACATTATTTATCATATAGATGTCAATGGAATTGTAATTTGATTTAGTGATTATGTTATTTAAGTTCATTTTCAATAAGTTAACAATATTGGGAACATTATATGAATACGGTAATTTGATATATTTGTAGCTAAGATTTGAATTTATTTTAGTAATAAATGTTAAATAATTTTTTTAAGGACTATATGATTTTATTATGAATTTATAAGGATTTATGATATTTATGGAAGCAATTAGCATATTTTAGAGAATATATTACTAGGGAATATATATTTTTGGTATATTTATTAATGAGTGATTGATAATATTTAGAGATAATTGTTAAGAATATGAAATTAAATAATTTTAATCTTGGGATTTCAATCTTGGGAAGACATGTTTTTAATGATTTTTAAGGACATCAATTTTTGGAATGATTTATATAGAAATTTGGGTGTTATTATTTATATTTCAGAGATTGATGTATGAAGTATTATTCTTATAATATATTATTTTATCTTTAGCTAAGAATTTTTGGGTTTTTTTAATGTCTAAAGATATTAAGAATATTTTTTTGTTCTTTTTTGAGTCTTCAAATTTATTAAATTAAAATTTTACTACTTAATAAATTAAAAAAAATAATCTTGAACATTAATTTCATAATGTAAGATACGATATGGAATTTTAAAAACTCCTCCAGACAAAACCAAAGGATGAAATTATTCATTTGGAATGGAATGAGATCAAGTAATTATATTTTCTTATTTTCCCTATCTCAGTATTAAAAGAATCGCTAAAATCTAGGAAAAGCATCTTAAAATAAAAAATCTATCCCACTACCATAATTTTTTATGAATTGATGGTATTATTTATCACCTCCTGATTTATGGTTTTTTGGTCATTCACTTTCTTAGGACCATGTTCTCTATCACTTTCTATCATTCATTAGATGTTATATTTTTCATTATGTCCATATTTTCACATTTCTTCAATGTTATTACCTAGGAAGCCAATTATGTTTTATTCTAGGTGACCATCATATTTTTCATTTCATATTTTCAAAATAATGTTTTATAATGCCTTTTCTACAAGTGGGTTTTCAACAAAGTTGTTTTTAAATATTAAAAATGGATTTCTTTTCCTGATTGTATGTCTTATCTAGCACTCTATTGTATTGATTTTAAAATAATCTCATTTTATCAGGAATGAGATATAATTACAAATACATAATTTCTTTAATGTGGTAGAATGTAACACTATGGAAATTAATTTTAATAAACTGTTATACTTGATAGCTTTCTTAGTACATAAAACAAAGATTTAAGGGAAATGTGATATACTATAAAAATATTATTATTTAAATGTCATTATTATATAGTAGTTCCTAAATTAGAGTTATGAATTGAAATAACTAAATTGTGAAAAATATATATAAAGGTTTTTAATTATCCAAACCTAATGATTAATTCATAATAAATAAATACTTACTTTTTTGTAATGTCATTTTAAATATAAAAAAATCTTAAAAAATGTTTTTATTACATTTTGTGAATGGAAATTATAATAAATTTATACCATTTAAAGGTAATTTATTTTATAAAATTAATATATATTTTTAAAATACCCAGGTCATTATTATCTTAGGATGAATTTTTTTAATTTTTCTGAAAAGATTTATTTTTAAGTGAATAGTGAAAAATATCAATTTTTGTAAAACTGTCAATTCATTTCATTTAATAAATTAATTTAAATGCTCCATAATGTTTTATATTTAATATTAAAATAAAATAAGTATATTTTGTTTTTATATACATAATTACTTATTTTTGAATTGGTATTATACTTTATTTTTGTATAAGTTCATTTTTAAGATTGAAACACATTTTTGTAAAAAATAGTTTTTCATCACATTTTTACCAGTTTATTTTAAAATAAATTTCTAAAACTTATATTAATTTAATTTTATTAAACGGTTTACAAATATATAATCATAAAATATAATTTTTTTAAACATTTAAACTTTATTTTTGTTCATAATGAATAGTAAATATGGAAAATATTTATCGCCCCAGTGAATGGTAAATTGAGTTAAATTTGGTTAAAAGTAATGAGAAAATGATTTAAAATAAACCTAAAATTTTATTTTAACCTATTTTGTTTGTTTAATTAGACATTCCTTTTCCTATATTAGAAAATATTATATTTTTTCATTTTTTATTGATGAATGCCATTATATTATTTTATATAAAAAATAATTCCAAAAATGATTCTTTATTGATTATAATATTTAGAATATGTCCTCACAAGGTTAAAAATAATTGACATATGTTAATAAATGGTAATTTGAAAATTAAATAAAAAATTTTAATGATAATTTGTTTCTAATTTTTAGTGTTGAAATATTTATATTAAATGCTTACACAATATCGACATAATGCATATACAAGAAGTATAAAAATCAAATATATAATTTTAAAATCTTACAAAGTATTGTTTTTTGGAGAGTTATAGTATTCTAGAAATTTTTTAGACAAATATAATTTATTTTTTATTTTTTAATAAAATTATTTTAAATAAATTACTCGATTTTTATTTTTAAAAAATTAATTATGTGAATAGTACTGAAAATTAAATTAATTGTATTTAAGGTTAATTAATATTTTATTAAATGATTTAAGATTAATTAAAAAATTGAACTTGGTGAAATAAATTGTATATAGGCAATAATATCAACCATTTTCAAATTATGGGTCACTTGAATTTTATTATAACTTTCTTATCCCTTAAAGAGTAAAAACCATTATTATCACAACATATATTAAAAGGGATAGGGTGGTTACAAATAATAGATAAGGGTTAAAAATTACCTATAATTGTAAAAATATTATTTTATGAGAGTATATAGACTCATAATTTTCTATGATTCTAAATTTCTTCCACATTGTGCAACTTTCCCATGAAAAAAAATTATTCTATTTACATTATTATGTAATTCAAATTGTGCCCTTTCCATCACTATAAAAGTGAAAAAACTATCCTATATTGTTCATACTACCTTGATCCACTTATATTGACCAAAACCTAAAAATATATTATTCATATCCTTATAAAAGATCTAGAGGTTATTTTATCCTCAAAATACCATCCCTATAGTTTTTAAGAGGAAATTCAATTGAGGTTTCTCAAAGAGGATGTTATCATTTTAACTGATCTCTTTCAGTTTACTTCTTATCTTACCTATGTCAATTAAATCCTAACCATTAAACTATAATATCATCATTATACCTCATATAATAATATATTAACATTTTAATGGAATAACTATTATTCATCTCCTTCTCTATAAAATGGGAAATCAAATCGTCATTTGTGCATACGTGCTGACTACCACCTCATGAATTGATATAATTTATTTTGCATCACCACCATTTGTGATGGTTTATAATAATGTATTTTATGTATATATATGATATTCATGACATAATTATAATTTTATAAATATATGATATCTTCTATTTTATTAAATTTTCCTCCAATTAAAAATGGTTTGGTCATTCAGGTGTATGTGTTGACAACCACCTCCATTAAGTGATGCGACACATTTTTCCTTACTAACATACATAGATATTTTATAAATAGTATTTAATATATTATTATAATAATTATTTCATGATTTATATTGTATAAATTATGGGAAAATGACCCCATTGAACATGTCTAACCTACAGAATTCATTTGGGATATTTGAGATGAACATCCTCAAAATGTTGAACATGAACTTAATCAATTAAGAAAGTGAATATGATATGGGATAAAGTGAGATAAAATAAATAATAATCATGAAAATGGATATAAATAAATTAAATAATTAACATTATTTTATTATTCAAGATGTTAAAGAGTGTATATGATGAGTAAAACTCAAAGTAATGGATTTCTAGTCTCAATTTCATTTCTTTAATACATAATCCATTTTCACCACATGTTTTCACCTATGTGGTTTATAAAATACATTATGGTTGTATTAATTACTTATTATTAAATAAAAATTAATATTTTTATAAATCCATTCAATTTTATTTCCACTAATGCTTCATTTTTTCAAAACTTTTCACGTTGTAAGGGATTTTCATTAAAACCTATTTTGAATATTTTAGCTTTCATTTCTAAATATTAATCTAGCAGGCAGATGATTTATTTTCAAATTTTTTGATATAATAGTTTATTTACTCTTAAATGTTTTATAAAATCATTTTTCTATTACCTTTGAATTTCATAAATTGTTTAAAAAACAAATCATTATTTCATTTTCTAAAAGAGTTATTTTACTGAAGGCCTAAAAAGAGTCATTATTTTATCTTTTACAGAATTAATGGAATTTACCACCATCATGAATATTTATTACATTGAATATTATTTTAAAATTTCCCATTTTTATTTTCAAATAAAATTATTTCCCTAATTTTTTGTGAATTTTTCCTTTTAAATATTTTTCAAAAGGATGGAATATTTTTCCTTTTGATAAAAAATGTAAATTTCTTTATGTATGGGTTCAAAAGAATTTTTCAAATGTTTTATGTGGAAAAGGTGAAAGATTAAATTTTTTTAGTTAATGATATGTTACTTTATCATTATAGATAATTATGGGTGATTTCGATATAGATTATATAACAAGTGATCCCGATATAGCTCACCAATGAATTGGATAATGGTTCTCATCTTCAATGGTGAGAAGGCGGAAGTTAACTAAGGAGGTTTTTACTATGGATTTAAATGAGCTCTGATTATTTTTTCCATGATTAAACACTAGTTATGAATATAAGCCTCCAAGATTCTAGTAAGGGTTTTTTATTTTGCTTTATGTGTTTATAAAGGTTTTCTTTGAGAAAAGGATGATTTTAAATTGAGGATATGTTTGTTTGTGCCCAAAGAGTTTTTAAGGAATGGTAAACATTTTATGGGTTTTCATGTTTTTGAATGGACTAATAGAGTTCTTTGCTTTAAATCCCTTACAAGTATTTCAATCACATCCCACATTTTAAATTTTTTTAATGCTTCCAACGGATAAGTTGGAATTATTATGAATTATTTCTCTAAAAAAGGAAATATACCTTGAATTAATTAATTGTGTGATTTTTGAAGGATGATTTTGAATTTATGAATAAATATTTTATGGAAAAAATGGAAATTTGTTTGTCAATGTTTCCTATATAATGTAATGGTTTTCTTAATTCTTTAAAACTCTACAACTAAAAGATCATGGGAATGTAAAAAAGTTCCACCCTTTTCCTAAATTATATAATTATGGTCCAATTCAGATATGGTTAATTATATAAACCACCACTACAACAAAATATACCATTACATGATTATCATAACAATCCCTTCACATAACCCATCACCATTTCATCAATATTTCTATATAAGTAAACCATTAATAAGAACTCCCTTTTAATCAAACATTATCATATAATGAGTAATTAAATGATTAAATATTTCTCACATCATTATAATATTACTAAATTTATGTTTTTTATCTAATTCAAGCATAATTTATTAAACTACCATGTAAAGTATATCAAATTAGTGTCGTTCTAATCACCATAATACAAACATATAACTTGTAAAAAATAATAATATAATCTAATACCACAATAAAAAAATATTATTATATCATAAACCATAATATAATAATAGTAGTAATGACATTTCCTTTAAAAGTGTTTTACTCTATAATTAGAATTATTTTACTCAACAAAAAATATATATTATTAAATTATATATTCCATTACCATATTAATTTAACATAACCAATTATCAACATGTTAAATCAAATAAATAATCACAAAAATGATATCAATGCATCTGTTATAGATTAATACAAGCATAAATACAAAAGAAAAAAATATTGAATCACTTATGGCATGTGTAAATCACATCACCATTTTCAATTATTTTCATTTGGTTCATTTTCTTCATTTGGTTGATTCCAAAATTTTACCCAAGTGAAAAAATAATTAGAATCCACAATTAACACATAATAAAAAAAGGTATTTATAATCCCCAAACTCAACTAAAGCTTTAAAGATCATTTTTTAGTAATAAGAATATATACAGAGTTTGGACACCTCCAAGATCCCAAGAGGACCCCTCAACAACTTATGTAATACCATAATCCATTAAAACCTTGACTAAATTCCCATAAAAATAAGAAATATTCTCTTTCATGTCCTTATGGGAAAGAATGATAGAATAAAAATAATATAAAAATTAAGTGAGTAAACAAGAAATGAAAAAGAATATAAATTCGATAAAAAAGGATTAATCACACAAATTAAATTATCAAAATATTTAAAATGTTGAACAAGAAACTATAATGATAAGCTCAAACATTCCTAGGGTTCATAGGAAGTTGAAAGGAATATGGATAATTTGATACACCATGGATTTATAATTAAAATTTGAGACACCAAAATCATATAATGATATAAGGAAATAGTAAAAAATGATTTCCATGTTATAGAATTATAGCATAATCTCCCAAAATTATCGGTTTAAAACCCTTTTAATATGATATAAAATAATGGTTCCATGATGTAGTGAGGAATTTTATGTCGCAACAAATTAACACATAGGAATCATGATAAAACCTTGTCTTCCCTCACTCAAACCCAATAAACCCTAGACAAGAACCATAGCATAGTGCTCAGTTCAACATTTAGTTGAATATAACGTAATATTAAACCAACATCACCAATAGACTCTTTAGATAACAAAACATCACTCCACAATAAATAAATAAACTCTAACCATCTATAGGCATTCATTAATGTATTAAGCTTTACATTGAAGAACATTATCCCATTATAAATTACTAATAATCCTAGTGAAATAAACCAAACTTTGATAATTCTCCCATAGAGAACCAATCATGGAACAATGCTATTATTAATGTTTAACTAAATTATTTCAACTTAAATTTTAGATAAAACATTACTCATCCATCACAACTTACCACCAAGACTCCTCTTAACACCTCAAAAAGAAAAAGGAGTTGAACCAGATAAATCCAAGCCTCTACATTTATGATCGACTACTGAAAAGAAATGATGAATAATGTATATTAATGTGAAATTTATCATTTTGTATTATTAAATGCATATAATTCTTATATTAATTATTTAATAATTTTTTCAAAATCGAAAAGTTCAATGATCATTATTAATGAATATTTTTGAAATATTTTTTATGTCAGTATATTTAATTTTTTTCCTAAAATATAAAATACTACCAGAAAAAATATTAAGAGGTGAAATGGGTAGAATAAAAAAAATTGCATAGTCTTTTCCAATGCATCATAGGGGTGATGACACTTTCCAGAGGAGATTAATTAAATTTTTGTGGAGGATGAGGATGAAGTGGTAGTGATTTACAAATGATAGTTCCACCTTTTAGAAATAGGATAGTTTTTTATAGTGATTTACCTTCGGTGGTATACTATATACATAGGGTATGTTACCCTATCATAAGGGGCGCACTACGTTGGCTTGGGGTTCATGGAATATCCTTCATAGGTAACAAAATATAATTCTTATGGGATGTGTTAGAGTAGAATGAGTTAAAAGTTTTAGTGACATTTGAAACATTATAAAAACCCAAGACAAACCTCTCTAGTGTGAATAGATAGTGTTGTGAATATGGGAAGAAGTGGAAGATAAAGTGTTAGTGACATTTGATACAGTATAAAAATCCTATAAAAAACTATCTATTGTGAATATATTGGGTTATGAATATTTGAAGAAGTAGGAGATAGTGTGTCTTTGTTAAAAGATATTCTTGAGGTGTTTTGGATAGTTATGAGGTTATGAAACATTTATATTCCTATGAAATAAATAATGTTGGTGATGTGGTGAATTAATATCTTGCATGTGAATTTTAGTAAACTTGGGTGGGATAAATATATGTATATGCTAAAATCATATTTTTATAGGACCTATATATGTTTGGTAACCCTAGTGAAATAAAAAATTGATGGTGTTAGTATCAATCCAATTGCTATATGTGATATTGATGTGGAAGTTGTGACTTCTGGTGGTGGTGGTGGTGATGGTATGGATGATATGGTTATGTGAGGTGGTGATGATATAGGTTGAGGAGGGGAGAGTTAATAAGGATGTAAACCTAGTGATATGGTGAGATTCCCTAGGGGTGGATAGCTTCCAAACTATAGTTTGTTTTGGTGGAGAGATTCCCTAGGTGTGGACACTTTATAAAATAATGAGTGACCCCAAGGGTGTACAATAGTCCAACAAATAGAGATATTATAGTGATTTGTTAGTTGGTGGATATAAACTAGATAATTGTGATATTATAGTGAGTTACATATGGGTGGACAGATACTTGTTATTGGTTAGGTTATAAAAAGGTCATTGTAGTTGGAATGATTTGTAAGGACGTAGCAATATTACCTAAGACTGGATAGCTTCCCGATTCATAAATGTCGTTCGATTGTGGTTACCATATTGTGATGATTACGTGATTATATGTTATAGGAAAATTATTTTAATTCAAAATTTCAGATGACTATGAGTTGTGATGTGGTTGAGGATTGGAATAAGACCATGAGAATGGATGTTTACTTTTATTTATTTATTTATTCATGGATGTAATAGTATAGTTCATTCATATGGATACATAAGAGTCATGGAGTTGAAATTACTAAGTATATAAATTCATTAACATGTTTAATTACCCTTAATATATATATATATATATATATTATTTTATATATCATCTAGAGAGAATCTATTATAGTTTCTTGTGACCTTATCTCGGGACACATGAGTATTTTTAGTGGAATTGTTTTCATTATTCATTTCCTGAGGTATAAGGATAGATAAAATACTTGTAGATTGTTTTATCATTATAGATCGGATTTGTATGAAATGAAATGAATTTTTATACAATATTTATGAATTGATACTAGTAAATGAATTATATTATTTATATTCATGTGGAATTTTCATTTATATGTGGAGATGTCTTCCATACATGTGTGATGATACACACCTACTTCTAGTCACTAACCCATAGTCTATTAAACGATATTTTTTGGTTATTACTCAAACTCTTTTTTGACTCAAGTGGAGTCTCAGTGATGGTGTTTCATGATATAATGGAATCCTAATGAGTGTTTTGGGATTATTTTCAAAGTAATAACTGGTGAGGATTACATAGAAGGTAACAAAACAGTATTAGTTGAACTTTATAAAGTAAGATAGAGAAACCCTCTTCTAATTGTAGGGTTCATTTAATTTAATCAAGGACATTGTAACCAATGAATTTATTCTTAGTTAATTATACTCTAACTATAGAGTATCTTATTAGGTTTGTATTCATGCATAATGTAGTTTTAGGCTATGACGATTGAGTGTGTTATTATTAGGGTGATAGTTCATGTGGGTGTGAATAATAAGGTGATGTCATTAGAAATTAATAATTTATATACATAGGAAGATTTTGGTTTACCTATATATAGTTATATTTATTTTATGAGACCATTGTGATGTTTTATAAGATGAGATGCAACAAATCCCTAAGGCTATACATCAGAGAATAGGCTCAATGGATGAGATGGCTTGGAATACATCCATGAGTGAATTATATAGGTTTAAATTGGTAATGTTAGAGGGTTCTATAAAAATTCATTATAATATGAATAGGTTTGAAGAGTTTGACATAGATTTCTATCTGATCACAATAGTACATGATCAAATTGTCCCTTTAACGATGATATTTATGAAAATATTTATGTGTCAATTGTTGATGATATTATTGGGATATCATAATGTTAATATGATCACATGGACATGTTTTTGGGATTTTTTTCATGAAGGTTATATTATTTGAGAATATTAGGATTGAGAAGAAGCGTGATTTATTAGTTATAGAATAGGGAAGTACATATGTTCATATGATCGGAGTGAAATTTATAAATATGATACATTATTATCTTTATTTTATAACTAATGAGATGATTATTACTCATAATTTTTAGTGATATTAAAGGAATGGGATCTAGATAGAGTTTCAGATCTTTTATTTAACTTTTTTGTGAATATAGTTAGTTGGAATAGAATGGTTTGATGAGAATGGGATCTTTCCTAGGTAGTACCCATAAAATAATTTCCAAAATTAGATATATAGATATAATTTATACTTTTTCTAATAAATAAAGGTTCAAGATATTTCATGGTTTCTAACTACAAATTAGATTTTATCAATTTAGTGTGAAAAGGTGGCATCTATCTTTGGGGAACAAATTCATTTGAGGTTTCTCTTATAGCAGTATGATCCATCATCAGGTTGTATACCCATTTTTATAGAGTTCATAGGATGTGTGACAAGAGTTTTGATATTGGTAGACTATCTTATCAACCTCTGTAATACAAATTTCAGTAGCAACAAGATAAGAAACCAATAGGATCACCAATATAAGGTGGTTCTAGAAGGGGAATTTTTATATAATCTTATAAAAGAACGGAAAATATTGGAGTTATGTAATGACTCCGACATTTCTATGTAAGACTTTAAAATATTTCTAGGAATATTTCCAAATCTCGGCAATTAGTTGTCATGTAATTTTGGGGATCATATATCATTAGTGTGGTGATATTAAAAATATTTAATATTTTATATCACATACACATAGTATTTATGAAAATATGGAATATCTCTCAAATAGAGTCTCAAATCCAAAATCTCATACTGTGATTGAGTATGAAATATGGTGATTACTTTGTACAAGAAATATAGTTTTTCAATTTCTGATGATCACTTTTAGACGACCATTAGCAAGGTGCTAAATGATGGTGGTTTATTAATTAAATAAAATTAATTAATAAACCTACCCCCTCCCCTTAATTTGGATCCAAGCATACAGAAAGGGAGCATATGTTTTCTACCACAACAACGGATCGATGAATCGAGGAAGTGGGGGAGAGATAGGAGGTTACATCGACTCCATCCTTAGTGGTGGTTGACATTAGACCAAGGTGTAGCATCTTCTAGGCATCACATTAAACTTGAGGATTCAGAGATTCCCCATTAGGTTGATGTATTTGTGGAATTTACCTACCAAACCACATATATTCATTATTTTCATGTTTTAAAGACATATTACAATATTTGTAAATCCCCTAAGAGTTTAGATATGGGAATTGGTGCAAAGTATGGGTTTGGGGAAGATTAAAATGTTTTATATTTTATAAATACTGATCAAACAACATGATGTGTGGGAAAACACACTATGTGTTCTTCCCATTTGGGGAAATTGGTCACTTGAAATTGCACTCTGTGTACTATGGGGTGCATGTCATGTAGTTTACAATGGTCGAGCGGTCGAGGACATGAATAGGCACGCCATGTGAAGGTAAATGGCATTGTGTAAGTACATGACCAGACCCCATGTGTACGTAGTTCGGAGGACATTCTAAGGTACACATCTATGGGACCGGGTACATTGGAATGGGCCACTGTACATAGGAATGGACCGGGGCATGGGATTGAGATAGATGAATAAGTACATTACATGAACTACAATTACATGACATATAGGTCTAGAGAGAATTCAAGTACATGTGAAAGATATTAAGCACCCAAGATATCTGACTTGGTTACACATCATTTAACAACATGTAAATGCCATGTATTTGCTTAAATGTTGAGTACTACAAGGGGACATGACTAGGGCATAGACTTGAGAGACACACTCTGTACCCTTAGATGATACATCATGTACACCACTTATAGACATCTCCCTTGCACATATTCATCCTCAGGTCTCAGATGGAGACCTGTGAGAAAACTATCCTAAGTGGTATTGCACATAGAACATGATGGTGTCCATGTTTTGGGAGTTGGATATGTGACTCAAGGTGATGTCATCAAGAATCTTCATCTAGAAATGAATAGAAAATTACTAGTAGGGTTCTTTACCTTGGAAAATCCCTATAATGGTATAGTGTGGGACTACATCCTGATCATTGGATTGTGATCCCATCTACTGGACTTGTTCTGATAGATTTTGTGTATCACTGTTGAAATACCAAGGAAGGATCCTCTATCATATCATTATCCCTAGGTGGGGTTTGAGGTATCAGTGTGACCATCTCTTAATAGAACTGCTATTCTACTTAGTGGGTTTTCTCATATTGGGTTGGTATTATCCCCTAGTGGTTTTAGGTGTGATCCCCTATCTATATATCATTACTCTATATCTCAGTTTGGATTTGTATCATCCCCTAGTGGTCATGGGTCTGATTCTTTATTTGAGTGTTTAGATCTATGAGGTTCTAGGTTAAATTTGTGGTGTCCCCTAGTTCTCATTGGTGTGATCCCCTATATATTTATTGATTTATTCTAAGTTAAAATAGTTCTATTGGTGTATCCCATGATATATGGGTGTGATCACTTATCTAAGTATCGAGATTTGTTGTGTTCCAGTGTGACCTTCTTTGTGGAAAGGACTGATGATCGTGTTCTCACAGATGAGTTCCAACAGGGATAGAAGGGATGTTCAATCAATTAGTGATACCCAATTATATATATATTCTTAATGATTTCCATATGGATTGGAAGTTCTCGGGGAATGAGTTGTCCTAGAAGAGAGATACCTTTTAGCACTAAGTAGAATCATGTGGTTGGTTGTATGGTTTGGACCTCTATAAGACTTAGAATCTGTGATGATTATATGTAGGGGATTTTAGGAATCCTTATGGTTATTTATCATATTATAATGGATGTGAAATTTAATAATGATCTTAATAGTCTTGTATAGCTGAGTTATGGAAATGGATATTTATTTCTTCTTTCACTTGGGTTTCCTTCACCCTCTGGATATTGGTTGAGATGATTGTTTCCTTTCAATTTCTCCATTTGTATTTTGGATTTTTTAGGTTCTTTATGGGTATTTTTATGCTCACCCATGCATGGTTTCCTTCTACCTTGTCATGTATTATACAGATTACCGACCTTTTGATGGAGTTCTAGGAGGATTTGGAGAAAGAGGAATATAATGAGCTAGACATACTGAGGTGTGTACTGATGCTTTCATTTAATAGTAATCCCCTCCTTCTAACAAAGTTGGGATCTTTTTCAAATTTTTTGTGGGATTTTATTTTTCCCTTTATTTTATCCAGTACTTATATTATATTCTAATTTTAGGATATAAATGCATTCATTTATTTAGTATTTTTTTGTTATTATATCAGAATTATTGCATAAAGATGGATGTGTGTGTGTGTAAAGGTAACATAGGCTCGTTCCTCTGATGGTTATGATATGCCCACTTGGTGTTGGTCAACATATCATATCCTATTGGAGATGGGATTATGGTAGTCCGACTCAATGTATCGTCTTCCTGGTGAGACCCTATAGTACAGGTCATGATATGGCAGTGTTAGCTAATGGGGACAATATAGATGAGGAGTTGGTAAAGGAAAAAATCTATGTTCTTGAAGTTAAAGATGTGGAGTTTCTAGATGTGGTTCGAGTTATAATTTTTTTTCACTCCATTCATGATTCAATTTAAATTGATATCAGTTCTTTCTAATGGTTTATAACTATTTTTTATTTTATGGCATATAATTTCTATAACACCCCAATGTTTAATAGTATGTATTCTCTTAAATAAATTCAATCCATTAAATATCTTATGTTTCAAAAAAATTATTTTATATAGTACAAATCATATAAAATAATATATATAACACAAAAAAACATTATAAATGAGTAATGAATGAAATATGAGACTTTTTCTAGAAATTAAGGAACATATACCAATGAAATAGTTACTTGACAGTTTGAATAGTAATGAAACCCATAGGAAGTGTAATTCTCCCAATAAAATAATAACCTAACCTATGAAAGTAAAAAATAAAATTCATAAATCTTATAAATGAAAATATGATATAATTATATCATAGTACATGTAAATAAAAGTTTTAGAAATTATTCATTAAGTGTTTATATTTTTTAAAAATAGATGTTTATTTTAAATTTTGTAATTAATACAATGTTTTGAAATAAAATTTATTTTAATAAAATGTTTTCATAAATTAATATTTTGTTGTCTTATGATTATAAGATAATTTTATGAGACCATAATTATTTTTCCAAAGTGTTATAAAATGAGTTATAATTTTAAAATTGGTATCTCCAAAGTAAATGATGATTTTAATTAAATATAAATTTCAAATATTTAGAAAATTATTTTCATAAAAATGAGTTCATTTTGTAATTCTACATGTCAAGAAATGGTTAGGGTGAATTTTTTATATTTTTCAAAAATACTTTATGTTTTAGTGAATGTTGAAATACAGTATTTTACATTATTTAAATGTTTTAAGTTAAATACACTATTACTTGAGCCATTTAAGATGTAAGTACCATAATATTGAACAATCCTTCTATATTTACTGTATTTAGTCATGGAATAATCACTATTTCTTATCTACTTCCCAAATGATAAACTAATTAATAAAATAATCAAAAATCACCCCTCTCATACACTATAAATACCACCCTTCACCACCTCTTATTCTCACACCTCTTAAGAATGAGAGATTTAAAATTTATTCCCAATGAATTTTCTAAGACTCGTTCCTACGTACATGATTTTTTCTTTCAACAAAATACGAAAACCAATTTCCCTAAGGAGATTCTCAAGGAGAAGAATTCAAGATATAAAAACATCTTCCCTTTTCTTTTAATTTATTTTTAATTTACTTTTTTTCATATGATCTCCTCACCTCATCTGTAATCACATGAATGATAACTATGATATATTATACTTACTAGAATATTATTTTGTCAATGTAAAATCCACCACCAATTCTCTTCTCCTATTCCTTTTATTCTAAAAATGAAAACATTGTCTATAAGGTGTCTATTTATGGACATCCTAGATTATGTGATTTTATTTCACACTTATACTTCCAAGGATGGTCATAAAACCACTTTTATGGTCAAAACATATTATAATATATTTATTAAAAATTATTTAAAATTTTTAAACTATACTATATACATAATATTAATTGACAAAAAAACCAGTTTACGATGATCGAAAAAAATGTCAAAATAATCAAAATGATTATCACTAACATCTTATATAATGATTCATTCTCATACCTTATAACCAAATGAAATTTATAATGATTTAATGTAATTTATTTCATTTTATAACATATAATTTCAATTTTGGACAACTATTCTCATTTTACAAGATTTTCCATACATGTAAACATGTAAACCGATCATGAAAACCAAGGAAGCGAATGGTCCTGAATTATAAAATTGTATCTTCTATATCATCAAAAAATAAATAAAAGAAACTAATAAGTTTATAATAAATAAAATAAATGTATAAATTTTTATTAATTAATTAACTAATTGATTTAATTTGATTATCCAACACATTATGATCAAGTACAAAACACATTCGGACATAAGGTAAGTTATTCTCCCTGAACATATATTTTTCATCTAGGTTAAGGTTTATCTCCATTTAACCAAATGTAAATTATAATCCTTATTATTAACTCTTCCTAAATTAGTTTTTTATGTCCAAATATATTTACCTTTCTCGATTCTTCTTTCTTTGATGGGAAATACATGTTTTATAAGGATCCATTTTCAATTGTTCCCAATAAGCAAGCCTGATTAATGGGCTCTTCCCAATTCCATTCTCGTCATCAAGTACGATATATTATCTAATTAAAGCTACCAATATTTTTATAAAATAAACCATTTTAGCATGAAAACAATTTTTTCATTTCCGGTTCTACATAAACAATTATGAATTTTTCTTTTTCAAAGTCCCTTTAGTACTTTACCTTAACCCGTATTAAAGAGGCTCATTTCTAAAGTTTCTCAAAAAGTCCATTTTCATGTTATAACTATATTTAGACTTAATTTATCATAATATATTCATATTTTCAATTATTAATGTCCATGTATGATTCAAATCCATTCTCTCCTGGAAAATATGGTGATATTCCTTTTGGTTATGCCGTATTAATCACTTACTCTTTATGTGGTTTATGTATACTTCCCTTTTATTTATGATCACCATTTGTTAAAGATTTCATTAAATATCCATAATTCATGTATCATGGATATTATAATTATCTTATATGTATACCATTTATACATATGGTGTAATTATTTAATTGAATATAAGTATGAATAATGCTCTTGACCTGTAGTGATGGGTGGGACCCAATTATAGATAGCCACTTGATGCATCTGAAGGTATCATTAGACAAAATAGTTGGCGATAAACCCTTCATGTTATTTTGAATGTAGAATAATATGGATATATACCCACAGAAATTATCCTTCGTGATTTTATAATGGTTAATGTTCCAGATACCTGACATCCAACAAATAATCTTTTTCTTCATTTAGTATTCAGTTATTTTTTTCCTAGTGGATTTCACAATGAAAAAATATATGGATGAATTTAAATTTCTAGTGTATTGATGTCATATTTTTTTATATTATTTTCATTTCCATAATTTCACTATATTTTTTACTTTTATTCATGCATTGTTGATTCATATAATCCATAATACTTATTTGATATCACCTTTTTATTTTTTTTCAATCCCCAGGTTGTGAAGATGAAATCTTTGAAAATGTGATAAGAAGTAGAATATTTTGTTTTATTATGTTCTATATTTAATTACCAATGAAATATGGGAAACATGTAGGTATCTAGTTTCTTCAATACTAATAAATTTATCGATCCTTAGAGATTTTATATCTTATATCTATGCCACTATAATAAAATGACCACTAACTCTAGATTACAGGGGTAGTGGTTGTTACAGTTGGTATCAGATAATGTTTATTAGAAAACATGGAAACTATGTTTGTCAACATAAAACTAAGAGAGACATTAATTATAAGAATATAACAACATCCTATAATTTTTATAAGGTAGATATTATATGGGTTTTCTTAGAAATAAATCCATGTATTGATACTACAAGCGGTTATCATTCTGGAATAGATGTACCTAGGGGTAAAAACTCGGACAAGGTACGTTGGGCCTTACTCGGTGTAACTTGGTACTTGACAACAATCCTTACTACGAAACTAGTTTGATATTAACAAGGGATATTCATATGGTAATTATCATTATCTTGACCAACCATTATGAAAGATTTAAATTTACATATTTCCCCAAAGAAACCTTTTTTATGATTATGAGATTATCTATGAAAATATTTTCAATTTATGTTAACTGTTTTTCTTGTTCATAATTATACCTTATGATTCATAACCTAATTTAGTGTATCATATTGTTTATAAATGGATCCTAATGTAATGAATGTAATCAATACCCATGGAAAAATTACGGATTTCCATTTTGAGAAATTCAACATAGTGAGTGTGGGAGATAAGATGATCATGAACATATTTGGAAAACATACTCAAGTTATGAAAAATAATCATACTACACCTATGTTGGATCACTTTATGTAGAATAATCCCTTAAATTTTAGTTGGACTACTAGTCTAGTGGTAGCTAAGTAGTGGAACAAGTCCCTTGAAATGTTATTTCTATCATTAGGATGAAATGAAAATGAAAAGGTAGTACTGGTAGTATATTTCATAAATGGAGATATTGGTTTATAGTGGTCTTTGATCTAGAATACTAAGGAGGAAAATTAAATAGAATACATGGAATGGAGAACTTTTTTGGAAAAATTCTTTGAAAAATAATCCCTCATGAGAAATGAACCGAAATGACAAGAAAATTCCTTAGATTAAAGAAAAGGAAAGAAGATAGTGTTAAAGAGTATGAGTATACCTTCAGAAGACTATCCAAGTATGAAATAGATTATATACATTATTCACAAGACAATATTGATCAATTATTTGATGGTCTTAAACCAAGTCTTCGAAGGGTACTCCCTTTTCAAACATTTTCATTATAAGATTAAATAGTGTTACATTCCATCAAAATTGGGAAGGAATTTTCTAGATACTATTTTTTTCATGGTAAATCAAGAGAATAAGAGGACATCTAATAACCATGGAAAAGGTGAATCATCAAATAAGAAGAAGGGAATGAAGAAAGTTTGATTATGTGTAAATTGTGGAAAGAATAATCCTAGGAAATTATTGAATGGAATGAGATTTTGTTATAAGTTTGAATAAAATGGACATCGATTTTATGAATGAAAGTGGAAGAAAAAAATAAATGATTTTTATTGCTTAAACTATAATGAAATGGAGAATTATTCAAATCAATGTCCCAAGCCTCAGAGGAATCAACCACAAAAGAGGTCAAGTGGATATGGCCTTGATTATGTGATCACTATAACTAAATAAGAAGTTCCCAATGATATTATAGAAGGAACATTAATCCTATATTCAAATATATTCAATTATTTATTTGATTCTAAAATATAATAATCTTTTATATGAACCCAATTTTCCAAAAAAAGACATTTCTCTTTTGATTTAAAAAGGGAGTTATCAGTCAAAACTCTTAAGGGGGGTCTTAATGCAACAAAAATGTGTCAGTATGTCCCCTTTATGAAACATAAAAATGATTTCGTTTCGGACTATATAATCATACCTATTGTTGACTTTGATATACTCCTAGTTATGGATTGGATTTAAAAATATGATGTGAGAATTTCTTTCATGAAAAAGGAAAATATGATTTGGGAGGAAAATGTACAATCCCTTATCTTTGAACAGAAACATTATCATCTTTTTATTATCTACATCCACCCACAATAGATCAACTAAATTAAATTCTTAAGGAGGATGTGAAATAGCATTATGGGATAATTAAATCCATGTTTAAATTTATTATATACCATTTGTGAAGGAATACATTGATTTATTTCATGAGTAATTACCTCAGAACCCCATAGTATTTGAAGTTTAATTTACATGTGATCTAATCCATGATTAAAGACCAATATCAAAGAATCATTATAGAATAAAAATTTTGGAATTATTTTAGTTGATGAGACAATGTGAGTATTTGAGTTGTAAGGGATTTATTCTCTCTAGTGTTTCTCTAAGTGGAGCCCCAATTCTCGTTTTTAATAAGAAAGATGGATTCTTGTGGTTGTTCATTATATATAGATAAATAAAATCTATTAAAATAATGAACAAATATCATCTACCTCACGTTGATGATTTAGTTCATAAACTTCGCAGAGCTCAATATTTTTCAAAGATTGACCTTCTTTCAGGGTATCATTAGTTGTGAGTAAGAAGGAAGATATTTTGAAGATTTATTTTCAGAAAATGTTTGGATATTATAAGTTCACAATAATTCTATTTGGATTTATTGATCTACCATTTGTTTTCCTGGTTCTAATAAATAGAGTATTCAAGTAATATCATGATTTGTTTTAGTATTCATTGATGATATTCTATTGTATTATAAAAGATATGAATAGAATGAGAATCACTTTAGGATTATGCTTGAGACTCTCATAAGGAAAGAGTATATGGTCAATTTATCATTTGTGAATTATGGCATCAATAAATTTATATTCTTGGCCATATTGTCTCTAAGGATTGAATCACAATTGATCCTTCAAAGAAAATGGTAATCAAACAATGACCTATGCCAACAAACGTAACCAAGATATGTGTTTGTATTGGTTTAGCATGTTACTAATGGCGTTTTGTTCATAATATTCCTTGAATAGCTAACCTGTTAACAAAACTCATAGGTAAAGGGGTTAAGTTCATAAAGAAAAAATAATGTATAGATTGTTTTTGAAGAATTTAATTGAATATTAGTTAATGCTTCAATTTCGACGTTAACATCTATAAATGATGGGTTTTTTATATAAAATGATGCATAAAAAGGATTAGGTTGTGTCAATTTGAAAAATGATAAATTTATTTCATATAAATCAAGGAAGCTGAAGACTCATGAACAAAATTATCTAATTTAGGATCTTGAGTTATCACCTATAATATTTTCTCTAATGATTTGGAGACACTATCTATATGGGAAAATATGTGAGATATATATGGATCCAAAGAGTTTGAAATACATCTTTACCTAGAAAGAACACGAAATCAGGAAAATAGAATAGATTGAGTTACAAAATGATTATTATTTATGAATACAAAACCACCCAGAAAATTCAAATATGGTAGAAGATGCATTAAGTTTGAAATATCGTGGAATTATAACACAAATGAAAATTGAGAAATAACCTATGTTCATAGATCTAGTAAATATGGATTTTAGAATTTTTAAGGAAGAGGAAAAATAACACCTTTTCAGATGATTTATAAACCATCTTCACTAGAGAAGAGAAAAAACTACCAATCTGATGATGTGAATATTCAAAAAATAATAATGTTATCAAGGTTGTGAGATTGAGAGACATCATGTATGAGGATGGAATTCTGAAATTTTGGAAGATTTTATGTGTTCCATCATTACCTAATATAAAAAGGGAACAATTAGATTATGCTCTTAGCTTAAAATTCTCTAAACACCCTAATAGTTACAAGATGTATACAGATCTGAAGGAACATTTTTGGTGGGATAATATAAAGTGGGAAATTGGTGACTATGAGTCCAGATGAGTAGTTTTTCAACAATTTATGTCTGAGAGACATCATTCTAGAGGAGTCATGCAACCTATAACTATTCCTATGTGGAATTGAGATGAAATTACTATAGACATTGTCACTAGATTACTGAATACTCCAAGAAAGAATGATTCAATATGGGTAATAGTTGATTGATATACCAAGTGTGGACATTTACTTGATATAAGGGAAGATTTTCTACCAGTGTTCCCAACAAGAATCTATATTAATAAATTTTTAACACTTAATGGTACACCTCTATAGATTTTTTCCGATAAAATCCTTATTTCGCATCAAAATTCTAGAGGATTTTTAAGAAGGCTCTGGGTACTAAGAATCATTTGAGTACTTCTTATCACCCTCAAACTGAAGTAAAATCTAATAAGACTATTAAAACATTTGAAGACATGTTGAGATCATGGACACTTGACATAAATGTTATGTGTGATCAATATTTACCTTTGGGGGAATTTTCCAACCATAATAGTTTCCATTATATTATTAAAATGGTGTTGAATTAAGAATTATATAGAAAGCTATTGGGAACTCCATCTTGTTGGGATGAAGTTTGTGAGAGTAAACTTATAGGCCCTGAACTTATTTAAAAGACATTGATAAAGCTAAAATCTATTCATGATCTTGTTAAAGTATATCAAAGTAGGAGAAATAGTAATTCTGATAACTAAAAAAGGGATTGGGAATTTAATGTGGCAGATCATATCTTTCAGAAATTATCTCTAGGGAAGGGTATCTAATGATTTTATAAGAAAGGGAAACTGAGCCCTAGGTACATCAAACCATTTTAAATTCTGGAAAGAATAGGATCTGTAACTTACTGATTAGAAATTCCACTTAGAATCCCTAATTTTCATGATGTTTCCATGTATAATTATTAAATAAGTACTTTACAAACCCAGTGAATGTAATCACCTATGAATAAATAGAAATGGAACCCGATTTGTATTACTATGAAGAACATATTGAGATTCTTGACACAAGAGAGAATGTATTGATAGATCTGAGGACTCGACTGGAAAAGGTTCTATGGAGAGACTATAAAATTAAAGAAGCAATGTGGGAATATAAAGATGATATGAACAAGAACCACACTCATATCTTTAAGAGTATTTATTTAAGAAAATTTTGTGGATGAAATTTATGAAGGAGGGAAGAATATAACACCCCAAGAATTTATGGTATGTATCCACTTAAATAAATTCAATTAATTTGGTAACATACTTTTAATAATAATATATTTCATAAAATATAAATAATATAAAATCACATAGATAACACGAAACTAACCATTTAAATTATGAATGAATGAAATTAGAGGCTTTTTCTAGGAATAAAAGAATATATAGCCATGAAATGGTAACTTGACATTTTGAATAGTAATATGACCCTTAGGAATAGTAATTTGGACAATATAATAGTAACCTCACCTATGAAAGTATAAATAAAATTTATTCATAATATAAATGAAAATAAGATATAATTATATCATAGAGTATGTAAATAAATGTTTTATAAATTATTAATTAACTCTAGATATCTGTTAAACTTAAATTTGATTTTAAATTTTTTTAATTAATATAATGATTTAAAAGAGAATTTATTTTCATAAAATTTATTCAAAAATTATTTTTTTGTCATATGATTATAATAAAAATTTATGTGACCTTGATTAACATTCCAAAGTGTTATAAAAGCAGTCATAATTTTAAAACTCGTATTTTCGAAGTAAATGATGATTTTAATTAAATATTAAATTTCTCATATTTAGAAAATTATTTTCAAAAAATGGAGTTCATTTTTTGTTATAGATGACTAAATATGGTTTCTTTATGTTTTCAATATGTTTTGGAATTAGTTGAATTTTGGTGAATAGTGAATTATTGGAATTTGTAGTATATATTCATTTTAAGTTAAATACACTATTAAATGAGTAATCTCTAATGTAATAACAATAATACCTAAATATAATTATATATTTACTATAATTAGTTATTTAATCATTACTATTTATTCTCTTGATCTGAAATAATAATCTAATGAATAAAATAATCCAAAAACACCCCTCTCCACCACTATAAATACCACCTCTTCTCCCCACACGTCATAAGCCTTAAAGGTTGTCCAATTCAAACCCAATACTTTTCCCAAGACTCTTCCCACATCAAGTAGGTTCTTGTATTAATAAAATACCAAATCTAATTTCCCTAAGGATGTTCTCAAGGAGAATAATTCAAGAGAAAAAAACATATTTCCTTTTCATTTAATTTTGTTTCAATTTATTTTCTTTTCTAATGATCTCATCACCTCCTATATCCAAGCAAGAATGATAACTCTAGTGTATTATAAATAAATTAATATTATTATTTCATTTTAAAATCCATCATCAAGTCTTTTATCCTCTTCCTTTTATTATAAAAATATAAACATCGTCCGTGAGGTGCCGATTTATCACATTCATGGAAAACATGTTTTAGTTTTTTAATTTCTCCTTTAATGACAGTCATAAAAACATTTTAATGGTTAAAATATATTATAATATTATTATTATAGATTATATAATGTTATTAAACAAGTATATGCACATAATAATAATTAATTAAACAAAACTAGTTCATCAATGAAAATAATGTCACAATAATCCAAACAATTATCACTAACGTCTTATCTAATGATTCATCCTCATACCATATAAAATAAGTAAATATTAAAACAAATAATATTATTTAATTTCATTAATAACATAAAATTTCAATTCTTGAAAACTATTCTCATTTTACACGATTTTCTATACATGTATACAAGTAAACTGATTATGAAAACCAAGGAAGCGAATGCTTATGAATCCATAATTAAACATAATAAAATTATAATAAATAAATTACATGTGTAAAAGGTTATGAATTAATTTATTAACTTTTTTAATCTGATAATCCCTGACATTAAGATCAAGTCTAGAAAACATTCAGATATAAAGTAAGGGATTCTCCCTAAACCACTATTTTTCACTCAGGTTACATTTTCTCTCTCTTTTCCCCAATGTAATTCTTAATTATTCTTATGTGTTATTACAATGTTTTGTGTTTATGTTCCAAATATATTTACCTAGATCAGTTCTTATTTCTTTGATGTTAAATACATGTTTTATAGGATCTCTTTTCAATTCTTCCTTATAAGAAATCCTGATTAAAGGGATCTTCCCAATTCCATACCCTTCTACAAGTACCATCCAAAATCTATATAAAGAAACCAATATTTTTATAAAATCAATCAATTTATCATGAAAACTATCTTTTTCTATATTTAGTTTTATATAAAAAATTATTCCCTTTTCTGTTTTAAATACACATTAGTACTTTCCCAAAAACTTCACTAAAGAGGCTCATTTCTAAAGTTTATTAAAAACTTATTTTTTATGTTCTAAATCTAGTTGGACTTAATTTATCATAAAATATTCCTATTTTCAAATATTAATGTCCTATTATTATTTAAATCTCTTCTTTCATGGACACTAATATGATATTCCCCTAGTTTATGCCTTATTTATGTGGTTTATATATACTTCCCTTTTATTTATGATCACCATTCATTTAATATTTCATTATATATCCATATTTATAGTATCATTGTAATGATTATTGTGTTAGATTTATACCATTTTGACATATGTTATTATCATTTAATTGAATCTATGTATGAATAATTCTTTGGACATGTAGTGATGGGTGGGTCCCGGTTACAAATATACACTCGATGCATCAACACATCTCATACGAAAACACAATTGGTTAAAAACCCTTCAAATTTTTTTCCAAGTATAGTAAAATAGTTTCGTACAAATATAATTAAAATTTCTCGATGGTATAATGTTTCATGTTCTAGATACATGACGTTTAATAAATAATCTTTTTCTTTATTCAGTATTCAGTTATTACTTTCTGTGAGTTTTTAACTATGAAAAATTATATGGATGAATTTTTATTCTCATTGTATTGTTGGAATGTGTTACTCAGATTATTTACCTTTCCATAACTTTTATGCCTTGTTAACATCACATCACTTATTATTATTTTATAGAACCCTTATTTAATGTTTGATCTCGCCCATTTATTTTTTTCACTTCCCTAAGTTGTTAAGATGAAATAATTGAATAAGTGATAATAATTAGTTTATTTTCTTTGGTTATATTCCATGTTTAATTAATAACATAATAAAAGAACCATATATGAATCTAGTTTCTTCAATACTACTAAAATGATAAATCCATGGAGATGTGATATCTTGTATCTATTCCATTGTAATAAAATGACCACCGACTCTAGACTACAAGGTTCAGGGTTGTTAAAAGTTCTATAAAATATGTTCTATAGGCCACTAGAGTAGATTATATAGTCTCACTTCCCATCCCACCCAACCTATTACTATACAAGAGGCACCACATAACGTTAGATTTTTCTCATCAGACGTCAGTGGTGGTCGACTAGGAATAAGGGTCCTAATAACCATGTGGTGAAACTAAAACAACTAATAATACAACATAAATAATAGGTAAACAACAAAAACCTACACTACATTAACAACATAAAATAGAAAATTATTTACACTGTAAGATTAACAACAGAAAAAGAATCATCATTATATAATAGAATGTACACATATAGGTAGGCAAATAGAAACCAAATCAAGGTTTCCCTAATGGTATGATCTTTTTAGAAAACAAAATAAATATAAAAATAAATATTGAGATATTTATACTAACATTATCCCCACCTCTAACCGCACTCCAGAACCCCACGGGTTTTCCCTACTCATCTACCTCTACTCTAGCCACCGCCTAACTATCATTTAATACATTGAGATTTTGTGAAAAAAAAATTCAAATGAATGTATTCTTTTTATATTATTTATTTCCCAAAACATTGAGTATATCTTTTATTATATGAAACATCAATTTTATCTTTTTTTATATAAAAAACGAGTACTTTGAAAGCATGCAAGACACGTGATACTCAACTTTAATAACCAACAAAATAATATTATTTTAAGTATGAACAATATAACTTGATAGTTAAATATAAAGGTATGAATAGTATTAAAAACATTACGAAATACAGAAATAAATTTCCAACTCAATATAAATTAATTTATAAATTCTTAGTAAATAATAATTCACTTTTAGTAAAGTAATTATAGTCAACAAAAATTTGTTTTCTTCAAAAAAAATTATTATTATCTCTAAAGAAATATTATAATCAATTTATAGATATATTAGAAAACATATTTGATAAAATGAAAATCATTTTTAAAACAATAATTTCAAAATTAATATATAGTGAAATTTCGGGATTTTTCAGAAATTATTGATTTTTCAGTGAATATTTAAGAATAAAATTTTTTTATAAAACTATCATTTTTTCAAAATTATATTCCTTATAAAAATTTTAATATCTCATGGCTCATGTTATTTTATTTACTTATGATTCATGTCATATAAACTACCAATCATTATTCCATGACTCAATATTATGAAATTTGATTTGTAGGGTATGGTTTTCAAATGCTAAGATTAACTTCTCATACCCTTATGCTCTTGTTAAGCTTACATATCTCCCTTTTTTACCCTTACTTTTAATCTTAGATCACCCTTTAATATGTTTCATTTCCTTATGTTATGAAGAAAATGTTTAAATTATGATAAACAAAGGGGAATATCATTATGGGAGACAATGAAGATATTTCAGGAATTAAAAATGTTATATTCAATGTTTCTAATGGAACTAAAATATTACGGTACTAATGCATGTGTTTATGTAATTTATTTAATATTAATCTAAAATGATGTAAAATCCATGTATGATAATTCTGGGTCACTGTAGTTGGTATAAAAGGAGATGTTTAGTTATCCTTTTGAAATGATTATTAGAAAATATTAGTGACATCCCTATGTATATTTATACGGATATATCTATTTAGGTCTCTACGGATAAGTCTATGGATGAGTAAAATTATAGGAAAAGGTCCTAGAATTTTGGTAAAGGATGGATCAAGTAGTTTCCAAGAAATTACATCTATGCATGTATAATAAATGTGGATGTGGATCTATCAAAAAGGTAACCAGTGGTAATAACTCTGAAAAGGTCAAATTAAGTAGGACTCGATCATCACCTAATGCACGATAAAAGGGCCTTTATACATACCTAGTTTTACATTACTGGGGGATATAAATTTAAAATTCAAAATATATTTATTAATAATCATCAAAGATTTAAATTTATAATGATCATGTATGACCTAGGTTAAACCTATGGTGTTGTAGATTTAAAAGAAGGTATCCTAATTTAGACCTCCTATGAATGATTTTTTAGACTATTTGGTTTTCCATTATGATTATCATTTCTCACACTATTTTTTTTTTTAGTCAATGGATGTAACCATAATGAACTAGGTAAACATTTAATGTGACGGAAAATTTGTTAATGAACAAACAAATGGGTTTATGTCTGTAGTAAAGGATGATATGATTTTTCCTAATCTTTTGTTGTGATATAAGATTAAAAATGTTCACCATAACCAATTCTCAGACTCAACAAATAAGGGAATGATATACTTCCTTAAGTATTTGATTATTTGATACCATAAAGTAAAGAAGATTCAACTTATTATATATCAATAATGTGTGAAGAAGAAATCTAGTGAATGTCTCAGAGGTATGGGAAGATGTTTTGAGTGTCGAAATGAAGGTCAAGAACAAGTAGTTGCAAATAAAAAATGAAAAGTTTGGTGAAAATATGTATGATAATAACAATTTCCCTAATGTATCCTCAATGGTTTATTGTTTCATGTATGGAAGTTGTGGGTATTATGAAAATTGTTGGCCTAAAGGGAAATCTCAATAATATAATTGCAAAGGTTGTACAAGTAACAGTTATATTGCTGGGGATGAACATGATATGAATTACATATGAAAGGAAATAAGTATTAAGGAATAATATAATAAATCCTAGTTAATTGTTTGATAAGGAAGTAGGGTGATTGAAATATTTATGTATTAAAATTCAAGTTTTAGGAAATATATAATGATTGTTTAATATATGTTTTTCATTCAGGATTTTCAAGAAAATTTTGAGTTCTGTCGATGTCCTAGAAAAGTGATTTAATTTCAAGGTGATATTTCATGAAAAAAACATGATAAATCGAAAGATAACTCTTAATATTCTACTAATTTTTATATACTGATGTTGTGATAAAGAAATCATTTACATGGATGAAGTAAATTGGATTGTAATAACTACCTTCGAATTTATTAATGATTTGTGGAAAAATTGGTTTATGTTTTCATTGATGGAGTTTACATTAATATCATATTTATGTTATGTATTAAATAATATGTGGTTTTATTCAAGGAATGAGGAAATATATATTTTTTTATTTAGTTTTTATGTTAAATATGGTCATTACCATGATTCAAGGAAATATATGGGTAAGGTATTCACATAATCAATATGTGACAATAAAGAGATACATTATGATAATTCAAGGATAAATGTTATGTTTATTTTGAGATATTTAGTGATGGAATGACTGAAATATCATTCTATTTGTAAATATTATGATCTATTAGTGTTTCAGGCATAAAAAATACCCTTTATTTATTTGAGTAAGATAAGAAGTGCAAATTTATCAAGGAAGACCAAAGGGTTAAACATTTTTTATGAAGTGGAATCAAATCAAGTAAGTATATCTTCCCATGAAAATTATTCAAATTTAGAAAATGGATCTTGAAATGAAATTTTTTCCTTTTATCATCATTTTTTATGACATTAATGAATTTTTTTGTGACTCCTTGGTTTATGGTCTTGTGTTCAATCCCCTTCACTTTATCACCCACATTATTGTGATCAATTATCTCTATCACTCTCTATGATTATTTATTCTTTTCTACCATGTCCAAATATTCACTTAACAACTATGTTAACCAATATGGAAACCTAGTTATGAGTTACTTTTGGGAACATTTATGTTTCCAATTTTAACATTTTAATGGAATTTTTATTATTCATTTTTTTGTATGGTTTTCTATTAATGATTTTTCAAATGATAAAATATAACATCCCGTGTTTTTATAGATATTTTTTTAATAATTTTTTTTCATTTATTTATTTCAATTAACTATGTCAAACATTACTTTCAAACTTCATGTATATAGCATATGTTACACAGAATATCTACTTATAATATATTACAAAGAACATTGAATTGGAGTACGTTACATGGATCATCGACTTGGTGTACTTTACACGCAACACTGATGTTTCTATGAAACATCAATTTATTATTTTAATTATTGATATGATATAATTAAAACCTAGATTATAAACTAAGTAATTTGAAAAGTATTAAATAATTTTCAAATATTATTTATAATGGTTTTATTTAAATAAATCAAATTAATAAATATATATATAATATATGGTAAAGCCCTTATATGTTTAAAATTTTTATTTTCTCAAGAAAACTACTTTTTATGTCCTTCTATGAAAAATCATAAAATTAATTTCATACCCGTTGAGAAAAATAATTTGATAAAATAATATTTTTTCAAAATTTATAATGTCAAAATTTTATTAGAGATAGTTTATTGGATTTTTTGGTGAAACATCATTTTTTGGATGAAAAGTGAAACTATCAGATTTTAATTCAAAATTTTTATTCATATAATATATTTCAATGGATAAATTATATTTAAATTTTTTTTCATGGTTTAATTTGATAAAATTTTATCAATTAATACAATTTAATTCATTGAGGTCAATTTCACATTTAAATTGGATATAAAAAACAAAGTAAAGTTATGAATGTTTTCAATTTAAAAATCAGCATTGTTGATCTGACTGCGAAATTAATTTTCAATTAATTTATTCCATTTAATTGATTTTAATTTTTAAAAATGAATTACATATTTGGAATCATAATAATTTATAATTTCTAATAAGGTCAACATAGTTTTTGAAAAAAAAAATATTAGTGAAATTGATTAAAATTAAATACATCAATTAAGGTTAAATTAAGCATAATAAGGTACTAAACCATAACCTTAAGGCCAAAAATTACCTATAAACATATCCAAAACCCATTTTATAGAAAATTTTCGACCATATCCTACCTTTTCAGGGCTTTGGATCATTATTGGATCCACATGCAACATGAAAAACACGGTTATAATTCTTTCTTAAAATGCTTATAAGAGTGTCACTCCTTCCCTATAAAAGGCCACCACCTCTCCCTCTTCTTAACACCTCTAAAAAAATATATTCAGTAAATATATACCCAATAAGATTCATAAAATCGTCCATTACTCATTTAATTTTCATTTTTGTTATAAATTCCTCCAAGTAATCATTTTGGAACAAACCAAAAAAGAGCTACCCGTTAAAGAGGTAAGGCCTTCTCTCAAGCTCTTTCATTTTATTTTCCTTCCCCATCCATTTATCTATATTTATTTGATTATTTTATAACAAAAATATACCTTCAATATACTATGATATTTTTATGCTAATTATTCATCCTAAAATTAAACACACCTCCATATAATAGGTAACGAACATACAGTTTAAGTGTACGGTGAACTACCACCTCACTAAATGATGATTGTCCATTTTCCTATACTACCTTCTCATGGTGGAAATTATTATGGAAAATATATTTATATATTTTATATATTATATTTATTATTTGTTTAATCTTCTTTATTCCTTTTACAACATATATAATTTTCCTTCTCGTTTATTGTAAATATGATGATTTTGTTTGAGGAAGTGTGGACTACCACCCCCACAAAGCGATGTTATTCGTTCACATAATACAATAAATGTATTAAGGATAGGTTTAGTAAAATAATATAATATATATAACATTTTAATTATAATTTAGTGATATTAAAAAACACATATACATGTATTTAATTTAATTTCATTGTTTTAATATGATAATTAAAATGGAAACATTGTTCATTCGTACATGCGGCTTACCGTCTCCATGAACAGTGTAATCTATTTCATACTTATATGTTATAAATATTATTATAATACACATATAATTAATATATATAATATTTATGTTATGATTTACATTTTTAAATCGTGAGATAATTATAATTACCAAAGATATAACAAATTAAGACACATGCGAAGAATAAAGCGAATATTACCTGAAGTGAAACCTTAACATAGGATTATTAACAATAGGGTAATATGAGGTCATGATCAGACCATATATGGTATTAGGTATAATAATATGGTTCTTTAAAATATTTATTATAAATTTATATTTATTATTCATGTTCTTTAAATGAGTACACTGAGATTTAAATACAATTTAATGGGATTTCATCTCACTTTTTATTTCTATGAGATACATGATTCATTCACAACCCATTCCTTTTATATGGTGTGTATACTTTCCATGGATGTATTAAATGATTATTATACATAAATTTATGTTTATTTAAATATCTATTTTATGATCTTTCTTTCATGGGTTTTATGTTTCCAATGTTACCAAAATCGATAAAATTGTTTCGTCTCAGTTTGCCTTCTTTGAGACTGATGTATTGTTATACAACTAAATTATTTTTGAGGTGTATATACTTAAATTTTACATTTTATATCATAAATATCCTTATTTAAAGTATATTTTAGGATTCATGTAATTTCCTTTTATACATGTATATTTTGATCCCATGTAACCAAGTGGAAAGAGTTTATTGAAAAAATCTCATCACTTTTCAAGATTATTAACTATTATGCTTCTTAGAAGAACTATTCTGATCTATCTCTCAATAACACTAATGAATTATATTCTTATATGGTTATTCAAGATATAATCATGAATTAGTACCATTTTTTTACTCTTTTGTACCAAATATAATGTTTTTAAATAAAATATGACTATCTCTCTCTTCGATAGGAAATCTATTGTATTCAAAAACCATGTTTTCAATAATATTTTAAAAAGATCTATGAAGCCCATTTTCAAGGAAAAGTATTTTAAAAACGGTTTTTTGTTTTATATTATTTTTTATATGTTTTCAAATCTATTTTCAAGGATAAAGTTTTTCTGTTTTAAAAAGGGATTTCAATGTAGAAAAGATGTTTCCCTCAATAATTGTTTTAAAAAGATATTTCAAAATTATTTATCATCTAAGATAACATCTATTGGTGTTAGTCATGCCTTTATGTGGAAATTATTCAATGTTTCCCTTCATATTATTTCTCTAAATGGATCATATTTAGATCTAATGATGATTATGAAGCCCATTTCTCTTCCATAGGTTATATGATTTTGAAAGCCACTTTTTTTAACGAGTTATGTTTATTATGAAATGAGTATGAAACGTTTCTATTACCATGGGTTATTATATGATTACATTTTTATAATGCCCATTTAATTTAATATTTTATAATATGGTTATTTAGGATATTGTGGAATATGTAAATAGGATTTCACTATGATATAGGGGGATTATATCTCCTTTAAATTCAATTGGTAAAGATTTATATCTCATGATATAGACATGGATAGAATGAGAATTGAACTCAACTCAGTATTATAGGGATAGAATGGGAAATTAACTCGGTTTAGTATTACTGGGATGGAAAGAGGAGTAAACATGGTTCAGAAATATTGGTCCGGAATGGGGTGTGGACCTAGTTCAGTAAAATACTTTTTCCACAAATATGGTCTCAAAGAAAATTCCTTGACTACAATGGAAATCATTAAATAATATTATGTGTGTATCACAATTATATGTTTTATTCCAATGATATTCATTCATGGATTACGATCTTTATTTTATTACAATTCATGTATGATAAACTTCCATAATTTTTTCCATGATTTATGTATATGATCTTTGATAGGTAGGGTATGATCTTATATTCTAATGATAATGTTCTCATACAAGTATACTCAATATTATTCTTACATATCTCCTTTTTTACCATTACTGAGAATATTATATCACCCATTTTTATGTTTCATTTCCCTCAAGTTATGAAGATTTTTATTATGTATGATGTGTCTAAGAAGGGTTATATCTAAGAATAACCTTGTGGGAGATGATATATATGATTAATGTACCAGTTTTTATGTTTCAATGTTTCCAAAGGCACTAGACTAATTTGGCCTTTGGGCGTTTATTTATATAATTTTTTAAGTATTTTGAAAATGATTTAATGTTAATATATGTAATGATAGGGTTCTTATAGTTGGTAAAAGATACAATTTTAATTTAAAATTTGGAATATAGGATGAGAAAACCTTTGTGGGAACCCGAATGACATGTATAAGGATAAGTATAAGGATAATGAAAAGTATAGTAAGTGCCCCGGAATTTTGGTAAACAATAGAGTAAGTGGTTTCCTAGAAATACGCCCATGTCAGGATAATACAGGAAGATGTGGCTCTAGTACATATGTACCTAGGGGTAACAACTCTAACAAGATGTCCCAAGCATGACTCATTATAATACGATACAAGATAATGGGCCTTGTTCCATACCAAGTTTGACACCCACAGAATCTATGCTTTGCTAATTCACAAACTCTTCACAAACCATTTTGAAGTACTTAAATAAATGTTTCCTATAAATTGCCTATCATAAACATAAGGTTTTATATATTATGGAAGATTTCATAATTTAGGCATCTTGTAATTGACTTTTAGTGTTATGTGGTTCTCCATTATGATAACTCTTTATTACACTATTATTTTTTTCTTTATTTAATCTATGTAAATGGAAGGAACCATGATAATGGCAATTATGATGGAAAATTACATGATTTTACTTATGAGAAACCGAATTCTATGGTAGATGGAATGAAAAGCCTTATTGTTATTTTCACAGAGCTTTATTAAGCTATGAATCATGGTAGACTTCCAAATGAGAAAATATGGGAACAACATTCTATTAATTCATTTATGAGGCAATATCCTCCTACATTCACAGGGTCTTCTGATCCACTTTTTGTTAAATAATGGATCAGTAATACTGAAAATATATTATCCATTATACAATTTTTGGAGTATCAAAAAAAATGGTTGTCTATTATTTAGAAGGTAAAGAAGACTATTAGTGGACTCTAATCAAGAATATGAGGCATTAAGATGAGATTTAATCCATAGATTGGGATGAGTTCAATAACTTATTTTCAATAATTATTTTCCTCAAATTCTTTTTACCGTGATGGAGAAATATATCCTTGAGATGAAACAAATGGATGATGAATATGTTTGTACCTATGAGTATAATTTCATGAGACATATGAGTTATGCTTTAGGAATTATCATTGAATCCAAAAGAAAAGTAGATAGGTTCATTAGTGACTTAAATCCATGTCTCATAATAGAATTGTCCATAATATACTTTAGAATATTTGAATTGATTGTGTGTGTAACACCCCAAGCTTCCATGATACGCTTCTCTTTGAATAATACAATAGCGTGCAACGCATGCAACACCGAGTTCAAGTGCACCACGACCTATAAAAATAACCATTTAGAAAGCGGTATTGAATATTAATAACCACATTTAGAATTTTAAATATATTCTATTTAATTATAACATTCGTATTTTGTGTTTCTTAAACATAATATAAGAACAAATTCAATTTTTCAGATAAAAGAAGTATTTTTCAAAAAAAAATGCATTTTTTCTGACTTTTAATGGTGATCCCTTTGTAAATCCAATATTTGACACTTTTATATGCTCTATTTGACAAAATAAATTATTATTTAGAACCGGGACATCAAAATTATCTTGGGGTAAATTTTTGTTATTTTTCTAATAAAATTCATTTTTTATGAATAGTGAAAAATACTATATTTCAATTCAAAACTAACATTTAATCTAATTTATTTATATGGTTATATTATCTTTTCAATTGGTTTTAAAGTGTAAATAGATTATATTTTTACCATTTAATCGAATTCTGGTAATTGTATATAATTTCACGTTGTAATTGTACACAAATAAGTGTCAATATTTTGATAGTTATTATTTCTTAAAGACGTGCTTTTTTGTTTTGGCAATGGGAATTAATTTTAAATTAATTGATGAAACTTATATGTTTTTAATTTTATAAAATAGATTTAATTTTTGAATTTGGAATATCAAATATATCTTAGGAATAAGTTTTGGTATTTTTCAAAAAAACTTCAATTATTTGATTACTAGTGAAAAACATAGTAGTTAAAAAACCTACTTTTTCATTTAAATAAAATTTTACTGCTTCTATGAATTTAATTTCAAAAATATGTTAAACATGTTTTTTATTAGTAAGTAAAATTTGGTTCAACAAGATGAAAATGATTTTTGGTGAATAGTAACTATTGACTTTTATTTACCACAGTTAAAGGTAAATAAGGTAATTCAAGGTAAATATATTATTATAATAATATTAAATTAACATAACATGTGCCCTAATCCTATTGGTTAATACATTTCCAACCATGGTAATCCTTGGGTCAATTTTGAGACCCTATGGAGCCACATAAGAATGATAATGACACTTTATATTAATTAATTTAAAGTAATGAAAAACTGACATAAACTTATATATTTTAGTAAACCAATTCATACATGGGGTTATATAAGTTAACACATTAACTATAAATATTCATTTGAAATATAAAAATATTTCATACATCATGGTATTTGTTTTATAAATTTTAGACATCAAATAAATAAAATTATTTATGACACAATAATAATACAGTGTTTACCTCATTAATGAATGATTCAAATAAATAAGATAATAATGATTAGAAAAATATCCAAAACCTGTACAATTATTTTTCGATGATTTTATTTCAAACAAGAGTCATCTTATCTTTCAATTTAATAAGTTTGGGACCTTTAGAAACCTAAAATCATTATATAATAAAATAATTTTTTCAAATATTCCTAAAGAGCCCCTACCCCCCTTATAAAAAGTCATCACCTCTCACCCAATACTCACACCTCTCAATCCCCTTGGCTCATTGAAATTATACCTGAATAAGCTCTCAAGATACCTCTCTTCAACCTAAAATCCTTACCTTAGGCAGAAGGCACTCCAAGAAATCCTTTTGGTTCAAACGAAAGGGAGTTACCCAATTTAAGGGTAACATCTTTACTTAAGTTATTTTCTTTTATTACTTTATTTTATAATAACACAAGTATAATCAATATACTTGGTTGTTGGTATGATAAGGATTCTAACTAAATTTACATACACCTCCATCTAATGGGAAAAGAACATACAATTTTTTTGGATGGCAAACTACGACCTCACAAAACTAGGATTGTTCAATCTTCTCAGACCACCTCTTATGGTGGAAATTAATATGGAACCATATTTCAATGTGATATATATAATATTTATAGTTTCTATATACTTATTTATTTTTCATTTATATCATACCTTTATGTTTTCCATAATGGGTAAATACGATAATTTCATTTGAGGAAGTGTGAACTACCGCCCCCTCAAAGTGATATGACTCGTTCATGCCATACGTGGAACGTATAAAGGGTGGAGTTAATTAAATTAAATAACATAGATATTATACTAGAATTATAATATACCTATATATTAGTATGTTTTTATCCTTTAAATATAAAATAGAAATGAAAGTAGCGTTCAAGCATATGTATGTCTTATCATCTCCGTGAACGGTGTGTTTCATTTCTTAACATCAAATGATATGGAATATTAAAAAATCATATACATTGGATATATATTATATATATGATATCTAAATCATGAATATCATTCTGTAGATAATATAATTTTGACAACATGGAAAATTTGTAATTATAACAAGTTAATTTTTTACTAAAGTTCAGAACACTGACAAAATATCCAATATAAACTAAAATAATTAAATAATAGTTATGGCATAGAAATAGGTGATATAAAAGGAATAATAAACTTGAGAAATGATTTTAAGAAAATAGAAACTAACTTCAGTTTATTATTCTTGAGTAACACGGAACATACGAGTCAAGTTGGACACGAGGTAAGGGGTTTCTTATCTCACTTTTAATTATGTGAGATTTCCATTGTTAACCACTTATTTATTGCATGTGGTTTATTTTTTACTATCATTTGATATATATTATCATGATTATATTTATATTCATGGTATTTTATTATTAATTTGGTGTTTATTATCTTTTGTTCAAATGACTCAATTGATTACAACGTGGTAAGGGGTTTGTTATCCCACTTTTAATTCTGTGACATTTCCATTATTCACCACTTATTTATTGCATGTGGTGTATTATTTAATACCATTGGTTATTTATTATAATTTATTATATTTATATTAATGGTATTTTGTGATTCATTTGGTTGTTATTAACTTTTGGTCATACAACTCAATTGATTACAACGTGGTAAAGGGTTTCTTATCTCACTTTTAATTCCATGGGATTTCCATTGTCCACCACTTATTTATTGCATGTGGTGTATTGTGTACTACTATTTGATATATATTATTATGATTCTATTTATATTCAGGGTATTATGTGATTCATCAGGTGGTTATTAAATTTTGGCCATACGATTCAATTGATTACAACGTGGTAAGGGATTTTTATCTCACTTCTTATTCCCATGAGATTCATTCTATATTGCCACTATTTCCTTTTGTGTGGTGTATGTACTGCCCATGATTGTATTCCTTATCTAATATAATTTAATTTTTAGGTATTTAAAACTTCATTTTATGATACTTATTTCATGGGGTTTATGTTTTGTATGTTACCAAATCGGTAAGGGAATTTCTAATTTCGATTTTCACTCATTGGGTTTTACACAAACGTCATTGATTATTTTACACCAAGATTATGTGTGAAATAACTATTTATTTATTTATGTAGTTATTTCCACTCCCCTTTGTTTGGATATACTTTTGATACACATAATTACTCCATTGATAAATTCTCAAGTCATTTATATGAACTTGATAAGAGTAATTTAAACTCAGTTTCCATTCTTTGAGTAAAACATCCAAGTCAATGGTGTTGTTGTTATAAGAATATGTGTGAATGACCTCTGATTGATTTACACTAAATATCCAATCATATTTCGTGTATTTATATTTTTCACACATAATTATGTAATTTTTTTATCCTTAACCTAAGGATACGGTCTTTATAAGGGATTTCACCTCAATTTAAATTCTATTGTGACTTCTTTGTTGTTATGCACCAATTAACTTTTATATAGTGTATATATTGTGCATTAACATAGTATATCATGAATCCCTTTATTCTCATGATATTATAAAGTTTTTATTACCTCAATTATTTGAATTAAATGGTCTCTCATTGGGTTAGGAAATCTAACTAAAATATCATTTTAGATGTTTTAAAGATTTATTCTTCTAAACCATTCTGATTAATGTCCATGTTTTAAAATTTGTTTTAAGTATTTATTTATATGGACATGAATGTTTTAAAATTAAAATTCATTTTAAATTTTTCAATGTGGGATGGAACAATTTGATTTAAAAATATATTTTTAATAGCTTCTAGATAAATAGGGAGACTTTTTATTATTTTCCAAAAAGGGGGATATTTATCTCAAATAGTTTTACTGATTATTTTCATCTATTTCAATATCCATCATTATTATTGATTGATGATGATTTATTGTAATAGAATCTTCTTTATTGTATTTAATGAGTTATTTTTGATATTGGATGTGCTATTTTTAAACAATTCATGGTTTTTGGTTAAAATATTGACATTTTGTATGCTAGATTAAATAAAAATGCTTAGATTATGTTTCAACTATTTCATATGAGGAATGAATTGGACTTATTATGTGATGGTTGGATCCCAATATATCTCCTCTATGCATCTATAGTTCTCATGAGGAAAACTAGTGTCTTGGGACAAGGCCTTGAAAAAATTTTATCTGTAGTCTTGGCATGAGGCTTTGACTTTGTGGTTATGATGTCTGACATTATGCATTCCATCATTATGAGATTAGCTATTGATATTACATGTGACTATTCGACTAGTATAATATCAATTTGAATAAGTAAATGGCATTATTTTATTTATATTTCCCATATTATGTGGAAGTTTAAGTTTAAAAGGCTTGTGTTTTAGTCTTATACATTTCACTAAATATTTATGCTTATTTATGAAAGTTTATGGTATATTTTTATCATTACTGAGCATCTGAGATCACCCCTTTATATTTTTTATCTTTCCCAAGATGTGAATAAGTATGTTATGATTGAACTATAGGGATATTCTAAAGGATATGAGGGTGTTCAAAGGGGGAACAATTTTGTTATTTTTCATTTCATAATGTAATGTAAAAATTATATATGTATCTTGTATTTACCAGGATACAAATCTAATCGGTATTTCGAGACCTGATCTCTTGTGATCATTACAATGTTATGTAACAATGCACCGACACTAGGTAACTGGGGTTGGGGCATTATAGTAGGTATCAAAGGAATTTTAGTACAATACTTGAAAACTATATTTAAATAAACTCTAATTAGGGAATGTTACCCTAAGATAATTTTTGAGGAGTAGTATAGAAGAACATCCAATAATTTTGGTAGTGTAAATATTATGTGGGTTTTATAATAAAATTCATCTCTTTC
Source organism: Viscum album (assembly GCA_963277665.1). Lineage (NCBI taxonomy): Eukaryota > Viridiplantae > Streptophyta > Magnoliopsida > Santalales > Viscaceae > Viscum > Viscum album. The sequence goes on from OY728122.1 coordinate 1,190,218,740, forward strand.
TGGATATAAATAGGTAGAGGTGGCTCTGGCACAGATGTACCTAGGAGTGAAAACTCTGACAAGGAGTTCCGGGCATGACCCGGGGTATCCTGGTACATGACAACAGGCCTTCCTGCACTCTTGGTATTGACACACTCGGGTAATATTCTTAGGATAATTCACATTTTCTTTACGAACCAAATTTAAGGATTTTAATATAAGATGATAATAAATATCCTTGGTTAATCCAATGGTGTTTTTGATTGAAAATAAGGTGTCATGATATTCTCTAAATGATTTTATTACTACTGTTACTCACACGATGCTTTCTGGTTTTAGTCAATGGAAGGATTCCAAAGAATTCATAGTAACATTGAACATGATTTACAAGGTGGGAATGGTGGTGGAAATGAGAAACAAAATGGAATTTTTATAGGCATAAAATATATCATGTTCATTACGAATTAGTTTTCCAAAAATTTGATCAATGAAATATATATTAACCAACTCCCGGACTCAAAAAAGAAGTGAAAGGTGGTGAATGATAAGAGCTCCAATAGTGGAGACCATGGAGAAAAGAAAGCTCATTTTCCATCATGCTATAAATGTGGAAGGAGACACCCAGGAAAGTGTCTCAATTTAATAAAGAAATGTTTTATGTGTTGGAATGACAGACATAAATAAAAACTTGTCGAGGAAAAATGAATAGTACTATGGAAGAAAACAAAAATGATCCCAAGAATCCATTTACCGTAATTTTCCATAAAGGTATGGGATATGGGAATTAACTAAGTCTATGCACTATTCTATAGGATAACATCTTGTTCAAGGAAGAACCTATGTGGAAATAAATAGATAGAAAAATGTTTAAAATAATTTTTTCTCTTTCTTGATGGGATTACTTGGAAGAGTTTTCTCTTGTATGTGTAACCCACCATTTTGTTATTTGAAAATAGTATTCGAGGGAGAGTTATCTTTTCTTCTGTTGATATAGTTATAAATAACTATTTGGGTTTATATAATCCTTGAATTTGAGGCAATTACATGTTATTAATTTTTTGGATGAAAATTCAAGGTATGAGATAACATTTGTTGTTAAATTATGTTATGGTTATTTTGAGGAATTTATCTCATTTGGTAATGTTATAAAATATAGTTTTTGAAAAAGGAAAACATCCACACTATATGAAAACCTGTCTTTTCAATCAAAGCTATGGTAATTGAACCCACAACCAATGTTCGACTGGGATTTATCACCTACCAATGGACTACGTGATGTCCCTAGTTAGTGTGACTAATTATTTTTAGTTAAATGATTTTATTGATCAATAATAAGTTTATTTGGGATCTTATGTTTTATCAAATGGATATTCTTAGTGTGTGAAAATGATTAGGTGATTTAAGGTATACATGTTATTTTGGAAGACGTTCTCTCTATTGGTAACACTATATGCCTAAAGAAAATAGAATACTATGGGATTTCATTTGAGGAGTAATTGTGATTTTTTATCTATGTTTTTATTGTGGATTTATAGTTATTTGGTTTATTTATAGAAATTATTAACCTATCCTAGAGAATATGTGATTCGGTTAATTACTTTTAAGTATGTGACTTTAGTCGATGGTATTTGGAGATAAACTTTATTGTGGAAGACTACGTAATCAAATTCTTATAATTTTTCTGTTTCATTATTGTTTTGGATTATATTTAATGATTTTAAGGACAACTGTTTATTGAATGGTATTTATTGAACTTTGGGTATTTTTGGTTTAATTTTAGAAATTACGATTAGAATTTCTTTCTCTAAAGGATTATACTTTTTGGGGATCATATGATCTTGTACTAACCATTTTGGTTTTGGATAATCTCTAATGACTATGGAAATATATAGTTCATCCTTTTTGGATTATGTGATTCTATATAAGTTGATTCTATTGCTTCAAGTGTGACCAAGTCATCTTGAATACTCATGGTTTGGAGTGAAATATTAGTTTGTGGTAGAAATTAGTTAAAGGATGTAACTCTACTTATCAAATATTTTTTGCTTATTCTATGATGAAATTAATTCTTAAAAATTAAAGAAAGTATCTTAAACCAAAAAATATATTATCCTAATACCTTATGTTATTCATCATAGATTTATGGATATGAGAACTTCAATTTTCCATTCAATTGTTTGTGATTGATAACCTCAATCACTCCCTATAAATATTTAAATTTTTACTTGAATTATAATTTCCACCAATGTTACCCTATTCTAAATCCTAATTTGGTGGTTACTTTTTCATTTTACTTTCCATATTATAAAGAATAAATTTTATTAACCATGTTTCCGATAAAGGTTTTCCAGAAAGGTATTTTCATTTTAACCTATTTTTTTCAAAGATCAATTTCAAATTATGAGGATGCAATTTATTGGAGGGAAGAATGTAACACCCAAAGCTTCCATGATATGCTTCTCTTTTAATAATACAATAGCATGTGATATAAGCAACACCAAGTTCAAGCGCACCAAAACCTATCAAACTAACTGTTTAGAAAGAGTTTATGAATAGTAATAACCACATTTTAAATTTTATATATATCCCGTATAATTTTAGCATTCATATTTTGTGTCTTAGACATAATATAAGGACAAAGTCAATTTTTCAAATAAAGGATGTATTTTTCAAAAAAAATGTAGTTTTTCCGCCTTTTAATGGAGAACCCTTCCTAAATATAATATTTGACACTTTATACGTTCAATTTGACAAAAGTAAAATTCTTATTTAGAACCAGGACAACAAAATTTACTTTGGGTAATTTTTTATTATTTTTCTGTTAAAATCCATTTTTTATGAATAGTGAAAAATAATGTATTTTAATTCAAAACTGCATTTTAATCTAATTTATTTATATGGTTAGATTATCTTTTTAATTGGTTTTAAGAGTAATTATATTATATTTTTATAATTTAATCCAATGTTGTTCATTTTAAGCAAATTCACTTTGAAATTGGATATAAACAAGTGTCAATCTTTTGATAGTTATTATTTATTAAAAAACGCTTTTTGTTATGAAAACGGGAAATAATTTTAAATTAATTGATGCAACTTCTATGTTTTAAATTTTGTAAAATGGTCATAATTTTTTAATTTGGAATATAAAATATATCTTAGGCTGACTTTTTGGTATTTTTCTGAAAAACTTCCATTTTTGATGAATAGTGAAAACACTAAGTGGTAGTTAAAAAACTGAATTTTTCATTTAAATGAAATTTTTCCGCTTCTGTGAATTTAATTTATAAAATCTGACAAACATGGTTGTTATTATTATCTAAAATATGGTTTAATAAGATGAAAATAATTTTTAGTGAATAGTGTCTTTTGACTTTTATTTACCACGATTAAAGGTAAATAGGGTAATTCAAGGTAAAAATAATATTATAATAATATTAAATTACCGTAATATGTATCCTAATCCTATTGGTTCATACATTTTCAACCATGTGAATCCTTGGGTCGATTTTGGGACCCCATGAAGTCACTTATGATTGATAATGACACTTTATATTAATTAATTTAAAGTAATGAAAAAAATGAAAAAAAAACATATATCTTTTAGTAAATTATTTATTACATGGGGTTATATAAGTTACCACTTATAATATAAAAATTAATTTAAAATCTAAAACTATTTCCTAAATCCTGGTATTTTTTTATAATTTTTACACATAAAATAAATAAAATTATTTATGACACAATAATGATGCGGTGTTTACCTCATTAATTAATAATTCAAATAAATAAGATAATAAAGATCAAAAAAATATCCAAAACCTATCCAATTATTATTGGAAGATTTTATTTCCAACAACATTCATCTTATCTTCTAATTTAATAAGCTTTTGATATTTAGAAACCGAAAATCATTATGTAATAAATTAATATTTTCAAAAATTCCTAAAGAGCCCCTCCTCCCCCTTATAAAAGGCCCTCACCTCTAACCCATTACTCACTCCTCTCATGCCCCTTGAGTCATCCATAATCGTCCCAAATAATTTCTCAATATCCCTCTCTTACACCTATAAGCCTTACCTTAGGCAGAAGGCACTTCAGGAAATCATTTTGGTTCAAACCAAAGAGGGTTATCTGATTTAAAGGTAACGTCTTCTCTTAAGTTCTTTTATTTTATTTTACTTATACATCCACATAAAATATTTTATACCTTTATTTTATAACAAAAACTGTATCATCAATATACTAGGTTGTTGTTATGATAATTATTTAAACTACACATACATACACCTTCATCTAATGGGTAAAGAACAAATTGTTTCTATGGACGACAAACTACTCCCTCATGAAACAATGATTGTTCAATATTCTACTACATCCTCTTACAGTGGCCATTAAGATGGAACTATATTTACATGTGATATTTATTTTATTTATATTGTCTCTATACTTCTCTTCTTTTCATTTATATCATATCTTTACGGTTTCCATAATGGGTAAATATGATAATATCATTTGAGGTAGTGCAGACTACTGCCCCTCAAAGTGATATGACTCATTCATGCCATAAGTGGAATGTATAAAGGATGGAGTTAATTTAATTACATAACATATATATTATACTAGAATTATAATATACCTATATATTTTTTAGTTTTTATTCCTTTAAATATAAAATATAAATGAAAGTACTGTTCATGTGTACGTACGGATTACAGTCTCAATGAAAGGTGTATTTCATTTCTTAACATAAAATGATATGGAATATTATAAATACATATAAACTGGATATATATGATATATGAATCTTGAGTATCCTTCTAGAGATAATTTAATTTTTACCACATGGACAATTTGTAATTATAACAAGTTTATGTTTTACTAATGGTACGAACATCTATAAAATACTCTATATGAAGTCAAATAATTAACTAATTTTTATAGAAAGGTAATAAGTGATATAAAAGGAATAATAAACCAGAAAAATTTTCTTAAGGAAGTATAAATTAATATATGTTTATTATTCAGGTATAACATGGAACATATGAGTCAAGTTTGACACAAAGTAAGTGGTTTCTTATCTAACTTTTAATTCCGTGAGATTTCCATTGTTCCCCACTTATTTATTTCATGTGGTGTATTGTGTACTACCATTTGATATATATTATCATGATTATATTTATATTCATTTTATTCTATTAATCATTTAGTGTTTATTAAGTTATGGTCATACGACTCAATTGATTACAATGTGGTAAGGTGTTTCTTATCTCAGTTTTAATTCTGTGAGATTTCCATTGTTCACCACTTATTTATTGCATGTGGTGTATTTTGTACTACCATTTGATATATATTATCCTAATTATATTTATATTCATGGAATTCTATAATTCATTTGGTGGTTATTAACTTTTGTTCATACGACTCAAATGATTACAATGTGGTAAGGGGTTTCTAATCTCACTTTTAATTCTGTGAGATCTCCATTGTTCACCACTAATTTATTTCATGTGGTGTATTTTGTATTACCATTTGATATATATTATCATGATTTTATTTATATTCATGGTATTTTGTGATTCATTTGGTGTTTATTAACTTTTGTTCATACGATTTAGTTGATTACAACTTGGTAAGGGGTTTTCATCTCGCTTCTTATTCCCGTGAGATTCATGTCATATTGACATTATTTACTTTTGTTTGGTGTATCTACGGCCCATGGTTGTGTTCCTAGTGTAATATACATTAATTTTTGGGTATTTAAAACTTAATTTTATGATCCTTATTTCATTGGGTGTATTTTTGGTAAGTTACCAAATCAGTAAGGGAATTTATAATTTTGATTTCCACTCATTGGGTTTTACACAAACTTTATTGATTGTTTTACTCCAAAATTATGTGTGAAATCAGTATTTATTTATTTATGTAGTAATTTCCACTACCCTTTCGGTGGATATACTTTTGATACATGTAATTACTCTATTGAAAAATTCTCAAGTCATCAATTTGAACTTGATAAGAGTAATCTTAACTCAATTTCCATTCATTGAGTTAAATATACAAGTCGTTAGTGTTGTTGTTATAAGAATATGTGTGAATGTACTTTGATTTAATTACACATAATATCCAAAAATATTGAGTTTTTTTATTTTTTTCACACATCATTATGTCATTGATTTATCCTTAACCTAATGATACGGTCTTCATAAGGGACTTCATCTCAAATTACATTTTATTGAGACTTCATTGTTGTTATGCACCAATTAACTTTTATATGGTTTATATAATGTACTTTGAAATAGTATATCATTAATCCCTTTATTCTCATGATATTATAAAGTTTTTATTTCCTCAATTATTTTTATTCAATCGTCTCTCATTTGGTTAAGAACTCTAACTAAAATATCATTCTAAATGTTTTAAAGATTTATTCTTCTTAACCTTTCTCATTAATGTACATGTTTTAAAAATGGTTTTATGGATTTATTTATATGGGCATGAATGCTTTAAAATTAAAATTCCTTTTAAAAGTTTCAATGTGGTATGGTACTCTTTGATTTGAAAATCTATTTTTAACAGCTTCTTGAAAATAGTGAGACTTTTAAATGTTTTCAAGAAAAAGGGGATATTTCTCTCAAATAATTTTACTAATTATTTTCATCTATGTCAATATCCTTAATTATTCTTGATTGGGGTTGATTTATTATAATACAATCTTCCAGATAGTTTTTAATGAGTTATGGTTGACTATGGATGTTCTATGTTTATACAATTCATGGTTTGTGGTTAAAATATTGAAATTTTACATTCTTGTTTTAATACAAATGTTAATATTATGATTTGACCTTTTCTTATGAGGAATTCATTGGACTTATTAAATGATTGGTGGAGTCTTCTATAGCTCTTCTATTCATCGGTAGGTCTCATGAGAAAAACAAATGTCTTAGCACAAGGCCTTGACAAAATATTATTTGCAGTCTTACCATGAAGCTTTGACTATGTGGTTATGATGTCCAGCATTATACATTCCATCATTATGATATTAGCTATTGATATTACATTGTATTATAAGACTAGTAAAATATTCATGTGAATAAGTAAATTCAATTATTTGATTTATATTTTCCATATTATTCTGAATTTTAAGATTAAAAGGCTTGTGTTTTAATCTTATACATTGATTTAAATGTTTATGCTTATTTATGAAAGTTTCCACTATATTGTTATCCTTACTGAGCATCTAAGCTCACCCATTTCTTTGTTTTATTTTTCCCAGGATATGAAGAAGTATATTATGATTGACCTACAGGGATAGGCTATGGGATATGAGTGTGTTCAAAGGGGGCACAATGTTTTTTTTACTTTCATAATGTCATGTAAAAAGTATGTATATATCTAGTATTTCCAAGGATACTAAACTAATCGGTCATTCAAAATCTGATATCTTGTGATCATGCCAATGTTATGTAATAATGCACCGACTCTTGGTAATTTCGGTTGGGGAATTACAGTGTTTTGCGCAATCATAGTTGAAATGTAGGTTGGATTCACATATCAACCTCATGGTTTTAAAATCAAATGAAATATGTATTTCAAAGGAAACTCTAAAAACCATGGAGAAAAGAATGTGAGTTTTCCTTTATGCTCTAAATGTGGTAAGAAGCATGGGGTCATTTATCTTAAGAGTCCTATTAAATTTTTTAAGTGTGGGAAAGAAATTCACTAGGAAACTTATTGTAGAAATTAAGGGAATAATTTAGATCAAAATACTAATGAGGATAAAGCTACACAAAATACATCTCCATTGATTCAGTGATACAAGTGTATGGAGAATGGATATTTTGTTAACCACTACCCAAACCCAAGGGATGGTGATGATGATCGACATCAATAACCTCTTAAGTCAATAGACAAGGAGAAATATCATGCAATCACTATTTCTGAGGAATGGTGTGATAATGACACGATGAAAGGTAAAATTACCATCCACTCTAGAATAGATAATGCAATTTTTTATTATGTATCTTCCCACTCATTCCTTTATAATGAATTTATTATGGGTGTTATGCTTCTACAAAAATAATTAGATGTGGAATTTTTGTGCAAATCCCTAATGGTATGATGATTTCATATCAGGTCTATGATTCATCTATGGTTCAAGTTTATTGGAATGCCCGTCTTGAAAATATTTTCATTATTCCTTTGGTTGAATTTTATATCATCTTAGTCATGGATTGGATTTGTCAATGTAAATCCCATATCAATTGTCAAGAAGGTAAGTTACATTTGATATTTCAAAACCTCCTATGATCATCCAACAATGTGATGATAAGCATGAACATCCTGTGGATATTACATCCATTGTATGGGTCTTATGTCCCATTCAAAATGGTTGTTTATCTTGGGTGGTTGGGGAGAAGATTGAAATCGATGATATTCCTACTGTTCATGAATTTGTGGAGGTATTTCCGAAAGAGTTTCCTTGCCTTCCACTAAAATGTGAAGTTGTGTTCTTAATAGAATTTATAATTGGTTCCACACCAATATAAAAATTTCATTATAGAATGGATCTAATTGAGTTGCATAAATTAAAGAAGAAACTCCAACAAAAACTTGATAAGGGATTCATTCATCCAAGTGTTTCACCTTGGTGTCCACTCATTCTTTTCGTTAAAAATAAATATGGATAAATGAGTATATGTATTGATTACCAAGAGTTGAACACGATCACAATAAAGAATAAGTATCATCTTCCAGGTATTGACAACTTATTTGATCAACTACACGGAGCTCAATACTTTTCCAATATTGACAATTATTATAGATATCATCAAATAGAGGCTAAAGAAAGAGGATATACACTAGATGGAATTTCGTACACGGTATAGACACAAGGAATATATAGTCATTCCTTTTGTTCTTACTAATTCCCCTTCTATATTCATGGATATAAGGAATAGAGTCTTTGGAGATTACCACCATAATTTTTGTGTAGTCCTTATTGATGATATTCTTATTTATTCAAATAGAAAGGAAAATCATGAATATCACTTGAGAATTGTATTGAATACCCTAAGGAAGGAGATGATATATTTAAAATTTAAAAATTGTGAATTTTGGCTGAAAATGGTTTCATTTTTTGACCACATTTTCTCAAGAGATCATATAGAAGTGTATCCATCAAAGATATAGGCTATTGAATGTTGGCCTAAACCAACCACAGTGACTGAGATCCGTATATTTCTTCATTTATTTGGATATTATTAATGATTTGTGGAAACAATTTCACGACTATATAATCCTATGACCATGTTAACTCAGAATGGTGTCAAGTTCCTCTAGATAGATGAATGTGAGAAAAAATTCAAAGAACTGAAGATATGGTTAGTTAGTGCACCTATTATTACATTACCCTATAGTGGATAAGTGTTTTTAATATTTAGTGATGCATCCAAGAAGGGATTGGGATGTGTTATTATGAAAAATAACATGGTAATCACTTTTTCCTCATGATAGTTGAAGATTCGTGATCAAAATTACCCAACCCATGATTTGGAGTTGGTAGTGGAAATTTTTTCATTCAAGATATGGAGGAGTTATATTTATGGAGAAATGTGTGATATATATATACTGATCCAAAAAGTATAAAATGTATATTCACAGATAAGGATTTGAACATGCACCATAGAAGAATACTATAACTGATAAAAGTTTATGACTACTCAATTAACTTCCACTCTGGTAAAGAAAATGAGGTGTATGATGCTTTGATTCAGAAGGATCATCCTATATTATACATGATGAGGATAAAAAAGATCAAATATTTCTAGATTTTAATAAGATAGATCTAGAAATTCTGAAATAATGGAAAAATATTATCTTTCTCAAATGAATTTTAACCCTCTATTCAAGTGAATATTGAGGAGGGACAGAAGTAAGACGAAGAGATAAAAAATAAAGTCAGAAATGTTCCTGAATATAACCTTTATTAGGATGGAATGATAAGGTTTAGGAACTGTATATGTGTTCCTTCGATACCAGATTTGAAGAAGGTGTTTTTAGAGGAAGCTCATGGTTCTTCATTCTCTATTTATCCTGGAAGTATGAAGATGTATAGGGACATGAAAGAATACTTCTGTTGGGATGACATGAAGACATATAACATAGATTTTGTATCTCATTTCTTGGTTTACCAACAAGTTATTGTTAAAAGACAAAATTATAAAGGATTGTTTCAACTATTACCTATACCATAATGAAAATGGGAGAACATTACTATGGATTATCTCATTGGACTACCCAAAACCTGTAAAGGGTTTAATGTTATATGGGTGGTATTCAATCACTATACTAAGTCAGCACAAATCCTCACTATTAGAGAACACTTCTCTATGAATCATCTTTCTAGGATATATATTAAATAATTAGTTAGGTTTCATGGAGTACTACATTCTCTGGTATCATATAGAGATCCAAGGTTTACCTCAATGTTTTGATGAAGTATTAAAAAATAACTTGATAGATAATTCAGTTTCAACACTTCTTATCATCTTCAGATGGATGGTTAGTCTAAAATAAAAATTCAAATGCAAGAGGAAGTGTTGAGATCTTGTTCACTATATTTCAATGGTTTTTGGGCTCAACACCTTCCTCTAGTTGAATTTTCCTATAACAATAGATATCACTCAAGCATTATAATGGAAAAATATGAATCCATCTATGAGAATAAATATATAGATCCAACATGATGGGATGAGGTTGGAGAAAAAACTATTGGGACCAAATATTTCTGAAAAAATGGTGCGAGGGTTATAACTATTCGATGTCATATCAAGGAAACACAAAGTTGATAGAAAAGTTAAGCAGATAACTATGGATGTGACCTATAATTTTATCTTTGTGAAAAAGTGTTTCTATTTATCTCACCCTAGAAGAAATTTATGATATTAATGAATAAAGGGAAACTAAGCCTTAGTTATATCGGGGCCTTTGAGATTCATGAGCGTATCGTGATGGAGGACTATCGCTAGGTTCTTCCTCAAAATCTCTCTCAAGTCCATGATGTGTTCCATGTAACTCTCCTAAGGAATTACATACCTAAACCTGCACATGTACTCTACTAATAGGCCATACTATTAGAGTAGGATCTATCTTACAAAGAACAATGAGTTGAAATTTTGGACTGATTAGAGAATGTTCTACAAACCAAGACCACTCACCTGGTCATGGTTTTGTGGATAAATTACCAGTTAAAGGAAACTATATTTTAGGATATGATGGTGTGCAAGTATTATAATTTATTTTTACGTAATAACAAATTTTGGGGGAAAATTTCATTTTAAGGGTGGTAGAATGTAACACCCTGAGTTTTGTGGACTTTTTTTCAAATCAATTAAATTTTCATTTATATCTTGTAATGCAGTATGTCAAACTTTCCTTTCACACAACATGTAATTCACATATGTTACCTAGAACATCAACTTGAAATATGTTACATGGAGAATCTATTTGTCTTACATTACACAGAACATTGACATGGCATACATTACACACAACACTGATGTTTCTATAAAACATCATTTTATTGTTAAAATTACTTAAATGAAATAATTATAAACTAGATGTTAAACATAGTAATATGAAAATTAATAAATAATTTTCAAATATTCTTATAACAGTTTTATATAGAAAAAACATATTGATAGTGAAAGATATAAATATTGGAAAAGTCTTTATATGTTTAAAAATACATTTTTCTCAAAAAAACTAATTTTCATGTCCTTTTGTGAAAAATAATTAAATTAATTTTAGACACATATTGAAATTTATGTTGATAAAATAAAATTCGTTTTCTGAATTTATAATTCTAAAATTATTTTAGGGTTATTTGTTTTTTATTTTTCTGAGAAAATTCATTTTTGGATGAATGGTGAAAATTTTGGGATTTTAATTCAAAACTGTTTTTTCATATAATATATTTATAAGGTTAAATTTTATTTTAATTGGGTTCAAAAGTTTATTATTTAATTTTTTTATTAATTAATAAAATTTAGTCTGTTGAGATCAATTTCACATTAAAATTGGATATAATAACATAGAAAACTTTTAAATGTTTTTACTTTAAAAAACCACACTCTCATCTAGACTGTAGAATTATTTTTAAATTAATTTATTCCACTTATATGATTAGAATTTAGAAAAATAGATTCCATATTTTGAATCAAAATAATTTATAATGATTAATAATTTCAACTTATTTTTAACCAAAAATATTATTTAAAGTGATTAAAATTAATTACATCGATTAAGGTAAAATTATGCTTAATAAGAGACCAAACCATAACCTTAAGACCCAAAACGACCTATAAACTTGTACAAAATCTATTATATAGACATATTTATACCAAATCCTAACTTTTATTTTCTTTTTAGCATTATATTATCTACTTGTAACATGAAAGATGTGGGTGAAATTCTCTCATCAAATATTTACAAGAGTATCGCTCCTCATTCCCTATAAAATGTTACCGCAAGTCCCTCTTCTTCACACCTCTAACACAACTTAGGATCGGGAAATATCTTCCCAATTCACTTAAAAACATCCCTTTGTTAATCATTGAGGCCTCTCTAAGTTCATAAAGTCTTCCAAGGATTCCTATAGGAACAAACCAAAAGGAGATACCCAATTAAGAGGTAACACCTTCTCTCAAGTTCCTTTATTTTATATTCATTGTAATCCCCCTACACTATATTTATTACATGATTGTATAAAAACAAGTATAATAAATATAATAGGATGTTTTTATGATAATTATTCAACCTAAAATTACACACAACTCCATCTAAGGAGTAATAAACATATTGTTTATGGGTACGGAAAACTACCACCTCACAAAATGAAGATTGTTCATTTTTTTTACCGCCTCTCATGGTGGAAATTATTAAGGATTGTTATTTAAATATTTTATATATTATATAGATTATTTATTCAATATTATTTATTCTTTTTAAAAGACACATCTTTTTACAATCTATTTTTTTAAAATATGATAATTTTGTTTGATGAAGTGTGTATTCTCACCCCCTTAATGTGATGTGATTCGTTCACACATTACATTGAATGTATTAGGGATGCGTTTAGTGAAATTATATGATATATATTACATTATAATTATACTACAATTATATTATATACATATATTCATATTTTTCATTTTATTTCTTTCTTTCAATACAATATTAAAAATAGAAACAGTGTTCCTATGTACGTACAACTTACCATGTCCAAGAACGGTGTATTTCTATTTCACATATCTATATTATATATATTATTATACTAAAAATATAATGAACATAAATTATATTTATATAATTTTTTACATTATCAAATCATGATATAAGTATAAGTACCACTGATATAAAAAATTAAGATACTTGCGCAGAATAAACCAAATATTTTCCGTAGTGAAACCTTAATATAGGATTGTTAACAAAATGGTAATATAAGGTCATGATAAACCCATATAAGATATTAGATATAAGAATATGGTTCTGTAAAATATGTATAATAAATTTATATTAATTATAAAGGTGGTTTGAATGAGTACGATGAGATTCAAGATACAAGGTAAAGGGATTTCATCTAACTTTTATAATCATCAGTTACTTCCTGATAATTTCATGTAATATTACCATTTTATAATTCTTTGATACTTAAAATAATTGAAAAAGTTGTTTTTATGAAAAATAATCTTTATTTATTTCTTTATTCAAAATCCTTTTTCTTCCAAAATCATGTATTCTAAAAAAATTAATTTTAATTTTAAAATTCCTTAAACGACTAGATAATGAAATGTTTACCCATGTTTGAATTTTTATTAAATGTATTGTAATAAATTTTCATGTTTTTTACACAAAATTATTGTTTGTATTTTACCATAAATGTGAAAGGAATTTTTTTACATGCATGGAAAGAATATTATTTCCCACTACCAAGACTGCTCAATGATTTAAATCTTCACTTACATGTTTATAATGGTCTTTTCACAGGTTATTTTATGATGAAATGATTAAATTATTATGAAACCTATATCTTTTCCACATTTTTTGATATGATCAAATATTTATGAAAACCATTTTATTTCATGTGTTATGATATAATGAGTTTTTTATGATCATATGGCATTAATATTTATGATTTTAATTATGTAATAAGTGGGACCAATATATATCTCTAATGAATTGGGTAAATATTTATATCTCACGAGATAGCAAGACTGGAATCAGGAGTGAACTTGGTTTAGTAAGGGAATGTTTCTGTTGTGATGGTCTTGGAAGTCATCCTTGACTACTATGATGGTTTGGTGGTGAACCCATTTCACTATGATAGTGTTGGTATTGAGCCTTGATGACTATGGAAATGATTTTCAATGATTATGTGTATGATTAAATTCTATATCTTATGTCAATTTAATGCACTTGTGGCTTGTGTCCTTTGATTACATTATGAGTTAGGTCTTATAAACTATAAATATTTATGTGATGACTCAATATTATGATCTTTTATATCTTAGGTATGGTTTTCAAATGTTATGATCATGTTCCAATAGCCTTATGCTCATTTTATGCTTTTGTTTCTCCCTTGTTTACCCTTACAATTCATTTAATTTCATGATTTCTTATTTTTCCATTCCCCATGTTATTTAGAAAGTGTTTTAAGTTGGAGTATGAAATGGGAAAATCATTAAGGGATACATTGAATAAATTTAACAAATTAATAATATTTTGTTCCATGTTTTCAAAGGAACTAATATATTATGATCATGAGGCATGTGTTTGTGTAATGTAATTAATATTCATCTAAAAATATGTAATGTCCATGTATAAGAATCCTCTGTTGCTATATAGCATGAAAATCATTTGGCTTATACATGCACTAGGATACCTGTGTTGGGTGTGAGTATATTACTATGTAGTAAACCACTAATGGTGTATCTATTAAAAAATATTATATGTTCATATTGTATTGAATGGAATGTTTACTATAAACATCCCATGCATACATGTCTCAAACTATGGGAACTCTAGAATCCACTATGATGGTCTAATTATACCCACTTTGTCTAAGGTCATATTTTCTATGTATGCGGAGTTTCTATAATATGGATAGAACCTACTTGAGGAAGTTCATCACGTCCACTAGAAGGTATCACATACAACCCAGAGGAAAATATACACTTAGGAGGTAGTGTATCCAACTTTTTATACTCAATATCTGGGATTATCACATACAACACGATTAACAACAAATATCAGGTGATAAGTACGTCTCTCCAAGAATAATTATTATCTATATGGGTAGTACATGCCACCTATCATACATAATCCATCATAGGGGGTAGTGAATTCCACCTCCCATGCATAATCCTTCATGGGGGGGGGGGTATACCCCACCTTGTATCAATAGTCCATCATTGGGGATAGTATATTCCACCTTACATTCACAATACTTCATTGGGGGTGTACATTCCACCTCATAACTATAATCTACCATAGGGGGAATACATCCCACCTCACATTCGCAATCCATCATAAGGGAACACTACTAAAAATAAGTCTTTTAAAATCACTAGAAACAACTTTTAATTGTGCTAGAAACGAACTTTTAATCATGACGAAGATAAAGTGGGTCACCTTTAACAACGCTAAAAAAGTGCTGATAAAGGTCCCACCCTTTATCAACGTTTTTTAGAGTGGATAAAGGGCCACCTTTATTAGTGCTATTTTTCTCACTAATAAAGTCCTAGTTTCATGTGATGTGTTGTTTATTTAACTCCACACCGAGAACCTCCACACCTACATGAAAAAACACATGCACGTGAACAGGGCATAGACATAAGAGTTTTGCAAACAATGATATATACATTTACTTGACAACATGAATACAAAAAAACACTTCTATATATATTCTAAACAATGTTTTATTATGGTCTCAATTACAATTATCCAACAAGATATTAAAAACATTAATGATTCATCCTTTGGAATCTATGATCCCCTCTCAAAAAATTTCATCCATGGTATTAGTTGCCGAAAAAAGCATCCGAACTCAAGAAAAAAATCCCACCTATATAAGAAAACAAATATTATGTAAGTAATACAATAATAAAGTAAATTAAGCATTAATATGATACAATACATTAATAAAAGGTCAATTTTTAATAAAAAAAAGACACATTTGGAGTTATACCGATTACACTATGCATCATATTGAGGCAAGGTTGATTCCTACGTGTCACAAATAAGTCATATATCATTGTTTTATAATATTAAAACAATCTGAATGGGCTTGCTCATTTTTGAGTATGTCACTTATTCTTTTACTAAAATTTAAATCAAATTTAAATGACACATTTATATTTATATCAGTTGCATAATTCATTAGATTTAGGTGCATTTGATTCCTGCACATTACAAATAGTTTATTGATCATTTTCTTAACATATCAAAACAATCCAAATGTGTTTTCTCGATTTGCAGTATGTCACTTGTGTTTTTTTCTTATAAAATTAATGTCAATTTTAAATAAAAAGAGGCAATTTAAATCATACCAGTCACATTGTTCATTGAGTTTAGGTGTGATGGATTCCTACTTGTCACAAATAACTTGTAGATAATTTTCCTAAAGTATCAAAAAAATCGAAATGTATTTTCTCAGTTTGTAGTATATCAGTTGTGTTTTCTTAACTAAAATGTAATTTCAAACATGAAACACACATTTTGAGTCATACTAGTCACATCGTGCATTGGTTTTATACGAGACAACTTCATACATGTCACAATGAACTTATGAATCGTTATCTTAAATTAATAATACAATTGGAGTGGTTTTTCTTGGTTTTCAATGAGTGAAATGTTTTGAGCTAAAATGTCAATTTAAGACGGATAACATACACATTTATCCATACCATTCATAACGTGCATCACATTGACGTGTGGATGATTCCTACATGTCAAAAATGACTGATGGATCATTGTCCTAAAGTATAAAAACAATCTGAATGTGTTTCCTCAGTTTTCAGTATGTAACTTGTGTTTTTTCTAAAATTAATGTCAATTTTAAATAAAAAGATACAATTTGAGTCATACCAGTCATATTGTGCATTAAATTGATGTGCAGTTTATTCCTACATGTCACAAATGACATATGGATCATTTTCATAAAGTATCAAAACAATCTAGATGTGTTTGTTTAGTTTTTAGTTTATCGGTTGTGTTTTTTTAATAAAATGTCATTTAAAACTAGAAACACACATTTTGAGTCATATTAATCACATCATGAATTGAATTGATATGAGAATACTTCATAAACATCACAAAGAACTAATGAGTCATTATCCTATATTATGAAGGCAACTGGAGTGGGTTTTCTTGGTTTTCAGTGAGTGGCACATTTTGAGCTAAAATATCAATTTTAAACTGATAACAGACATGTTAAGCCATAACAGTCACACCATGCATCAGATTGAGGTGTGGTTGATTCATATACATAACAAATGACTCATGGGTTGTTTTCATAAAGTATTAGAACAATCTGAATGCGTTTTCATGGTTTTTAGTATGTCACATGTGTTTTTTTAAAATTATTGTCAATTTTAAATAAAAAGAGACACTTTGAGTCATACCAATAGAATTGTGCATTGAATTTATTTTGGATCAATTCCAAAATGTCACAAATGACTTATGAATCATTGTACTAAATTATCAAAACAATATGAATGTGTTTAATCAGTTTGTAGTATGTGAGTTGTATTTTTTTACTAAAATGTCATTTCTAACTGGAAACACACATTTTGAGTCATACCAGTCACATCGTGTATTGTTTTCATATGAGACTACTTCATACACATCATAAAACACATATGAATTGTTATCCAAAATTATTAATATGACTAGAGTAGGTTTTCTTGGTTTTTAGTGAGTGACACGTTTTGAGCTAAAATGTCAATTTTAAACAGATAACAGACACTTTTATCCATACCAGTCACACAATGCATCGGATTTAGGTACAGTTGATTCTTACATGTCAAAAATGACTCATGGATAGTTTTAATAAAGTATCAAACTAATCTGAATGAATTTTCCCAGTTTTCAGTATGTTGCTTTTGTTTTTTCTAAAATTAATGTCAATTTCAAATAAAGAGAGACACTTTGAGTCATACCAGTCGATGTGTGCATTGAATTGAGGTGCGGTTAATTCTTGTCAAAAATTATTTATGAATCTTTTTTATAAATTATCAAAAAAAATATGATTGTGTTTTCTCATTTTGTAGTATGTCAGATGTGTTCTCTACTAAAATGGCATTTCAAACTGGAAACATTCTTTTTGAGTCATAATGGTTGCATTGTGTATTGTTTTGATAAGATACTACTTAATAAACATCCAAAATTACTTATGAATCATTATCCTAAATTATTGAGAAAATTGGAGTGGGTTTTTTGGGATTTCAATGAGTGACATTGTTTGATCTAAAATGTCAATGTTAAACTGATAACAGATACTTTTATCCATATCGGTCAGACAGTCCATCGTATTGAGGTGCGTTTTAGCCGTACACGTCAAAAAATGACTCAAGGATCATTTTCCTACAGTATGAAAACAATTCGAATATTTATTATTGGTTTCTAGTATGTCACTTGTGTTTTTTTCTAAAATTAATGTAAATTTTTAAAGAAAAAGAGACACTCTGAATCAGACAAATTTCACCATGCGTTGAATTGAGGAACATTCAATTAATACATGTCACAAATAAAATATGGATCATTGTACTAAATTATCAGAACAGTCCAAATGTGTTTTCTCAATTTGTAGTAAGTTAGTTGTGTTTTTTACTCAAATGTCATTTCAAACAGAAAACACACATATTTAGTCATATTGGTACCATCGTGTATTGGTTTGATATGAGACTGCTTCATACACATCACTAAGAATGTGTGAATCATTATCCTAAATTATGAATACAATTGGAGTGGGTTCGTTTGGTTTTCAGTGAGTAATAGGTTTTGATCTAAAATATCAATTTTTAATTTATAACAAACACTTTTAGCCATACCGGTCACACCATGCATCATATTGAGGAGGGGTTGATTCGTACACATCAACAGTGACTCATGTATTGTTTTCCTAAAGTATCAAAACAATCTAAATGCGTTTTCTCAGTTTTCAGTAGGTCACATGTGTTTTTTTCTAAAATTATTGTCAATTTTAAAATAAAAGAGACACTCTGAGTTATACCGGTTACATTTTGCATTGAATTGATGTTCGGTTGATTTATACAGGTGAAAATGACTTACAGATTGTTTCTCTAATATATCAATAAAAATAAGAATTTTTTTTCTCAGCATTCAGTAGGATACTTGTTCTTTTTACTAAAAATAATGTCAATTTTAATTAAAAAGAGACACTTTGAGTCATAATGATCACATCATGTGTTGTATTGAGGTGTGGTTGATTCCTACACATTTCAAATGACTTATGGATCATCTCCCTAACGTATCAAAACAAATGAATGTTTTTGTTTGATTTTTAATAGTTCAGTTACTCTCATACCAACTATAATGACCTAAACATTTCATACATTTATTTCAAATATAAGAATATTAATATACCTTATATAAAATAAATAAATTAAACATAAATATGAAACAGTTCATTAATTATATGGAAAATGATTTTACTGTGAAAGCAACAAAATTACCTCAGTGATTGAGCAGGCACAATGTCATTGCTCTTCCAACAAATACATGTCACAAAGACAGAAATATTCTAAAATAAATAAACCATATAGGGAATAATGAAAATAAAATCAATGTTGTAACACCCCAATATTTCATAGTAATTTATTTTCATTAAATTAATTCGATAGCTTCCGCTACACGCAGCACCGAGTTCGAGCACACCACGACATACCAAATTAGTTGTTCAAAAAGTAGTTATGAATAGTATTAACTGAATTTTTAATTTTATATACTCTATATAATTTTAGAATACATATTATGTGTTTCTTAGACATAATATACGAACAAATTCATTTTTTCAAATAAAAGATTTTTTTTCTAAAAAAATACCACCTTTTACTGGAAAACCCTTTTTAAAACCAATATTTGACACTTTATATATTCAATTTAATGAAAATAAATTCTTCTTCGGAATCAGGACAAAAAAATTATTTTGGATAAATTTTTGGTACTTTTCGGATAACATTCATATTTTGATGAATACTAAAAAATACTAAATTTTAATTGAAAACACATTTTTTAATGAAAATAAATTATAGTGTTAAATTAAGAATTATAATGGTTTGTAAGTATAATAAGATTATATTTTTACCATTTAATACAATTTAGTTCGTTATAAGTAATTTCACATTTAAATTTGACATAAACACAGGTCAATCTTTTGATAGTTTTTACATCATAAAAACCCACCTTTTGGTTTTTAAAAAGGAAATTAATTTTAAATTAATTAATGCTACTTTTATTTTTTGAATTTGGTAAAATAAAATTTATTTTTTAATTTGGAATATCAAAATTATCTTGGGGTTAATTTTGGGTATCTTTCTAAAAACATCCAATTCTTGATGAATAGTGAAAACACTATGTTAATGTTTAAAAATCAACTTTTTATTTAAATAATTATTTATTTTAATTATTTAAGTCAATGTTGATATATATTACCTATATTAGTTCAATTTTATTCTTTGGAGTCATTTTTAAAATAAAATTAGATTTATAAAATTTTATTGAACTTTTTACCATCTTTTATCCTCCTTCTAGGAGCATTTGCAAATTTGCAAAACAATATAATTTTACCACTTCTAGGAGTTTAATTTCAAAATTTTGAGGGACATGGTTGATATAAGTAAGTAAAATGTGCTTCAATAAGATGAAAATAATTTTTGGGGAATAGTAACTCTTAACTTTTATTTACCACTATTAAAAGTAAATCAGGTCATTAAAGTTAAACATGATATTATAAATACCCTAACGCATGTCCTAATTCTATTGGATTATTATAATTAGACCAAAAACAGACTTATGAATAAAATACAATCATTTTGGTTCACATGGATATGATTAGGACATTTATTATTATTTTATTTAAAGAAGAGTTAAAAGTGTTAAATTCAATGTTTAATAACAAAACTATTTTTATTATAGGGTTATACATAAGATAAATTTGATTATAAATATTTATTTGAAATATAAAAATATTTCCTACATAATGGTATTTTATATATAATTTTTAGACATTAAATAATTCAATTTATTTATGACACAATGATGATGCAGTAATTACCTTATTAATGAAAGATTAAAATAATAGACATTATAAATATCCAAATAAATTTAATTTGAGAATTCTGATGAATTCCACTAATTTTATAGGATAATATGACATGTTAGGGTTGATTAAAAAAATTTCTAAGTAATCATGCTGTTATGATTTTCACAAAAACTAGATACTAAATAATATCAAAATTGACATAAATTAGTTTTTTTTAAAATACTCTATTATTGGTTGATATAATATTCCTAAAAATATAAGCCTCGACAAATGGGCTTAAATAATATTATATATGTCATTAATGAACCACATTAGGTTCTCTTGGAAGTTTAGAGTAATTTTGTAAACCATATAATGTAAGAATACAAGAAGACATGGTAAAAGTTAAACTATTTAACTAATTGTTAAATCTAAAAGATAAGGTTAATATGGTGACCTACAATTGTATAAAACCTATTGGTTGAGTTTATTTAGACCCATAACCACCTTATCTTCTAAATAAATCAATTTGGATCCATTAGAAACCGAAAATAATTTATAATAAAATAGTATTTCAAGGTTTTCCTAAAGTGACCCTCACCTCTCTTATAAAAGGGTACTTCCCCTTCTCTCAAAATCACACATACAAAGACATTTGTCTAGGAAAAACCCTACCTAAATAACCTCCCAAAATTTCCTCACATCAACCTAGAGTTCTTACTTTGATCAGAAAGCCAAACTAAGGAGCCCATTTGATCAACTCAAAAGGAAACACCTGAAGAAGAGGTTATAATTTCCCCACCCTCTTTCACATTCTTTTCTTCTTCCACTTCCTATTTATTTTTTGTTTCCATACAAAATAATAAATCCAATACCTCATACATTATTTGATTTATTATAAATATGGTACAACCGTATTCGTTATTCTACCAATCCTACAAATGACAAAGTCACCATACATGTGTACGTACGGATTAACGTATCCTCATCATGGTGTAGTTTGATTTTCAAAAACTTAATTATTTGGATGGATATAATAATGGTTATAACTGATATAAATAAAAAAATATAACAAGTTAATGATTCTTTATATTTGATATACCATCCAATTATATATGATTTCACCATCAAAAGAATGATATTGTCGCTCGTGTGTACGTACGGCTTACCGTCTCTGTGAAGGCGATTAGATTCATTGTCCATCATAATAATTCAAGAATAATTTTAATTTTATGATTAAAAATAATGTTTAAGAACTTAATATCATTTTGGATATGAATCAAATACTGCCTATACATAACAAACAAGACTTCTGTAACAAAACATATAAAATAAAATGAATCAGTTAACAAAAAAACAATGATACTTTTCAAATATAATTAACAAATAAATATTAGAAGATAATATATGATATAATATTTATGTCTTTGGATATTTTATAATTTAATAACAATGATTTCACCATTAAAAAGGAGGTTAACATACCCTATACAAAGGAAAAATACAAGGTAAGGGGTTTTCATCTCATATCTTATTCCCATGAGATTCATGCTATATTTCCACTATTTCCTTTTGTGTGGTGTATGTAATTTACATGATTGTATTATTTGTGTAATATACTTTAATTTATGGGTATTTTCATATTCATTGTATGATACTTTTTTCATGGGTTGTATGTTTCTTAAGTTACCAAATCAGTAAGGGAATTTCAATTTCTAATTTCCACTCATTGGGCTTTACGCATACTTCATTGATTATTTAACTCCAAGATTATGTGTGGAATCACAATTTATTATTTATGTAGCAATATATACTCCCTTTATATGGATATACCTTTGATACACATAATCACTCCATTTATAAATTCACATTCCATTGATACGAACTTTATAAGGGTAATCTTAAATCAATTTCCATTAACTGATTTAAACATCCAAGTCATTGGTTTTGTTTTTACAAGAATATGTGTGACTGTAACCTGATTGATTTACACTAAATGTCAAATTATATTTATTGTATTTATATTTGTCACACATAATTATTTCATTGATTTATTCTTAATTTAATGATAATGTCTTTGTATGGTATTTCGTCTCAATTTACATTCCTTTAAGACCTCTTTGTCGTCATGCATCAATTCACATTAATATGGTTTATATCCATTGACATATTATATCATGAATCCATTTATTCTCATGATATTATAATGTTTTTATTAATTTTATTCCTCAATTAATTATATTCAAGTGTTTCTTATTTTGTTAGGAACCCTTTAACTAAAATATAGTTTAAAATGTTTTAAATATTTATTCTTCTAAATCTTTCTCATTAATGTCCATGTTTTAAAAATGGTTTTAAGTATTTATTTATATAGACATGAATGTTTTGAAATCAAAATTCATTTTAAAATTTTCAAAGTGGTATGGGACACTTTGATTCAAAAATATCTTTTAAATGACTTCTTTGATAAATAATGCGACATTTAAATGTTTTCAAGAAAAAGGGGATATTTTTGTCAAATAGTTTTAATGTCTATTTTCAACTATTTCAATATCCTTAAGTGTATTTTATTCTTGATTGAGGCTGATTTATTATAATACAAACATCCATATTGTATTGAATGAGTTATGTTTGACTGTGGATGTGCTATTTTTATGCCATTCATGGTTTGTTGTTAAAATATTGGCATTTCGTATGTTATTTTTAATACAAATGTCCATATTATATTTCAACCTTTTCATATGAGGAACTCATTGGACTAAGAAAGTGATGGATGGAGCTTGGTATATATCCAAGATGCATCGGAAGGTCTCATGAGACAAAATAGTTTATTGGCACAAGGCCTTGACAAAATCTTATTTTTAGTCTTGGCACGAGGCCTTGACTATGTGATTATGATGACCGGAATTATCCATTCCATCATTATGAAATTGGATATTTATATGACATGTGATTATTCGACTAGTTGAATATCCATGGGAATATGTAAATGGAATTATTTGATTTATCTTTTCCATATTATGCTGAAGTTTAAGTTTAAAAGGCTTGTGTTCTATTCTTATACATTTCCTTAAATGTTTACTCTCATTTATGACAGTTTCTACAATATTATTATCCTTACAGAGAATTTGAACTCACCCCTTTATTATGTTTTATTTTTACTACGATGCAAAGAATTATATTATGATTAACCTGTAGGAATATTCCAAGATATATAAGAGTGTTCAAAGGGGACACAATGTTTTTTTCATAATGTAATGTAATCTTATGTACGTGTCTAGTACTTCCAAAGCTACTAAACTGATTGGTATTTCGGGACATGATTCCTTGTATCATTCCAATGTTATGTAATAATGCACCGATTCTGGGTAATTGGGGGCAGGGTGTTGCATTTGGTATCAGAGGAAGTTTAGTACAAACCATGGAAGCTAGATTTAGAAAAAAAACTTTTATTATAAAAACAGTACCCTAAGATATACATTGAGGTTTAGTATAGAAGAACATCAAAAAAATTTAGTAATCCAAATATTATGTGGGGTTTCTAAGAAATACATCCCTATCTGGATATGAGAAGGTAGAGGCGCCTCTGGGATACATGTACCTAAGAGTTAAAACTTCGACAAGGAGTTTCTGGTTTGACCCGAGGTATCATGGTACACGACAACGAGCCTTGCTGCACTCTTGGTTACGAAACTTTTAGGGGATATGATTAGGATAATTCACATTTTCATTAAAAACTAATTTGATGTATTTTAATATAAGATGAGAATAAATAACCTTGGTTAATCCTAAGGTGTTTTAGATTGAAAATAAGGTGTTACGGTAATCTCTAAATGATTTTATGACTCACACTATGATTTCTTGTGTTAGTCAATGGCTGGATTCCAAGGAAGTCATAGTAACCTTGAATGTGATGTACAAGGTGGGAATGGTGGTGAAAATGAGCTACGAAATGGAATTTTTATAGGTGTAAAAGATATCATGTTCATGCCTAATCAGTTTTCTAAAAATATGATCAACAATATATATATTAACCGACTCCCAGACTCAACAAAGAAGGGAAATGCGGTGAATGATAAGATCTCCAGCAGTGGACACCATGGAGAAAAGAAAGCTCAATTTCCATCATGTAGGAAATGAGGAAGGAGACACCTATGAAAGTTTCTTAATGGAACAAATAAATTCTTTATGTGTGGGAAAGACGAATATAAAGTAAGGAATTTCCGAGAAAAAATGAAGAGTAATATAGAAGAAAATAATAATGAACCCAAGAATCCATTTATAGTCATTTTTTGTAAATTTAGGGGACCTAGGCATTAATCAAGTGAATTCCCTATTCTATAAGATAACCACTTGTTCAAGGAAGAACCTATGTGGAAATAAATGGATGGAGAAATATTTAAAATTATTAGTTCTCTTTGTTGATGGGATTACTTTGGAAGAAATTTCTCCTGTATGTGTTACCCTGCAGTTTGTTATGTGAAAATTCTATTTTAGGAATAATTATCATTTCTATTGTTGATATAGTTATTAATAATTTTTTGGGTTTATATGATCCTTGAATTTGATGAAATTACAAGTTATTAAATTTTGGGATGAAAATGTGAGGTATGAGATAACATTTTTGGTGAAATTATGTTATGGTTATTTTGATGAATTTATCTCATTTTTTGAATGTTATAAAATATAGTTTTGAAGAAAGGACAACACACAGACCATGTGACAACCCGTCACGTTGGACAAAGCTGCAGGAATCGAACCCACTACCAGAGTTCGATTGGGATTTATCACCTACCACTGGACTACATGAAGTCCCTGATTAGTGTGACTAATTATCTTTCGTTAAATAATTTTATTGATAAATAATAAGTTGATTTTGGATCTTATGTCTTATCAAATGAATATCCATACTATAGAATAATGATTTGGTGATTATTTGATAAATGTTATTTTGGAAGATGTTTGCTCTGTTGGGAACACTATATGCCTAAGGAAAATAGAATACATGGGATTTCATTTGAGGATTAGTGGTGGATTTTTATCTATGTTTGTATTGTGTATTTATAAGGATTTGGGTTATTTGTGGAAATAATTAACCTATCATAGAGAATATGTGATTAGGTTAATTACTTTTAAGTATGTGAATTTACTTGTAGTCGATGTTATTTGGAGATAAATTTGATGTGGAAGACTACGTAATCAAATTATTCTATGTTTTGGATTTAAATATTAGTTTGGATTATATTGAAGGATTTTAAGGAAATCCTTTATTAAATGGTATTTATTGAACTTTGGGTATTGTTGGTTTAATTTTTGAAATTAATATTAGTTTTTCTTTCTCTAAAGGATTTTTATTTTTGGGGATAATCTGATCTTGTACTAACCGTTTTGGTTTTGGTTAATCTCTAAATAAAAGGGAAATATATAGTTTATCCTTTGTGGATCATGTGATTCTCAAGAAGTTGATTCTAGAACTTCAGGGGTGACCATGTCATCTTGAATACTCATGGTTTAAAAAAAGGCGAGTTAGAGGTAGAAATATTTTAAAGGGTGAAACTATACTTAAAAATTAAGTATATCTCTTTATGTTCTTAGTCAATATCATAAATAAATTCCTCAACATTATGAAATGAAACTTAAAAAAACGTTGTCTATTTACTTTTCCAATTGGGAAACTAATGACCATTTATCCCATCTCAAGTTTGTGGTTTTCTTGTTTTTAACTTTTCTCCTAATCATGTTTTCTATCACTCTTAATCAGAACATGACACTTAGTTTATCTTCCATATCCAAGTTTTCCTACATGGAATCCTAGTATGGGTTATCTCGGGTGACATTTTTACTTCTATTTCATTCTTTTGAAGTGATAGTTTTATTAACTCTTTTTCCTATGTGGGACTTTCAATGAAGTTCCCATGACCAATTTTAAAATTGTGAGGAAGAAATTTCCAAAAGGGGGGAAGAATCTAACACCCCTTGATTTTATAGTAAGTTTTTGTAATGTAATTCAATATCTTGTGCAACACTGAACACTGAGTTCGAGCACACCACGAATTACCAAAGTAGTCATTCAAGAAGCAGTTATGAATAGTATTAACTGGATTTTAAATTTTATATATTCCATATAATTTTAGAATCCATATTATGTGTTTCTTAGACATAATATAAGGACAAATTCATTTTTTCAGATAAAAGAAGTATTTTTCAAAAAATATAAATTTACCACCTTTTATTGTAAAATACTTTTTAAAACCAATATTTTACACTTATATATATTCAATTTAATGAAATTAAATTACACTTTAGAATCAGGACATAAAAATTTATTTTGGATACATTTTTGGTACTTTTCTGATAACATTCATATTTTGATAAATAATGAAAAGTATTAAATTTTAATTGAAAACAACATTTTTAATCAAAATAATTTATAGTGTTAAATCATTTATTTTAATGGTTTGGAAGTATAATAAGATATATTTTTATCATTTCATATAATTTAGTTCATTATATGTAATTTCACATTTAAATTTCACATAAACACATGTCTATCTTTTGATAGTTTTTACTTCTTAAAAACCCACCTTTTGGTTTTGACAATGGGAATTAATTTAAAATTAATTAATGATACTTATCTATTTTTAATTTTGTAAAATAGAATTCATTTTTTATTTTGGAATATTAAAATTATCTTAGTGTGAATTTTTTGTATTTTTCTGAAAACTTTCAGTTTTTGATTAATAGTGAAAAACACCACGTTATTGTTTAAAAACTGAATTTTTATATATATGAATATTTATTTTATTTATTTAATTAAATATAGATACATAATACCTACATTAGTTCAATTTGATTCATTGGAGTCATTTTTATAATTTAATTAGATGTATAAAAGTTTAATGAACTTTTTACCGTCTTTTACCCAATTTCCAAGAGCATTTGTAAATTTGCATAAAACGTAATTTTACAGCTTCTGTGAGTTGAATTTCAAAAATCTGAGAGACATGGCTGATATCAATAAGTAAAATGTGGTTTAATAAGATGAAAATAATTTTTTCTGAATAGTAACTTTTTACTTTTATTTAACACAGTTAAAAGTAAATAGGGTATTTAAAGGTCAAAATGATATTATAATTAGCCTAACACATGTCCTATTTCTATTGGATATGTTTAATTAGACCAAAAACAACCTTAGGAATAAAATATGATCATTTGTGTCCACTTTTATTAGATTAGGACATTTATTATTATTTTATTTAAAGAAGAGTTAAAAGTATTAAATTCAATGTTTAATAACTAAAATATTTTTATATAGGGTTATACGTAAGGTAAATTCAACTATAAATATTAATTAGAATGATAAAAATATTTCGTACATATGGTATTTTATTTATAATTCTTATACATTTAATATGACACAATGATGATGTAGTAATTACCTTATTAATGAGAGATTAAAATAATTGATATTATAAATATCCAAATAAATATAATTTGAGACTTTTTATTAATTCCCATAATTTTATAGGATAATATGAAATTTTAGGGTTGATTGAATATATTTTTTTGAAGTAATCATGTTGTTATGATTTTCAAAAAAACTAGATACTAAATAATGTCAAAATTGACAAAAATGAGTTTTTAAAACAAACACTATGTTATTGGGTGATATAATATTCTTAAAAATATAAGGATCTGCCAAAGGGATTAAATATTATTATATATATCATTAATGAACCACTTTAGGTACTCTTGAATGTTTATATTATGATTATTAACCTTATAGTTTAAGAATAATAGAAGACATAGTAAAAGTTAAACTATTTAACTAATAGTTAAATCTAAATGATAAGGTTAATATTGTGACCTAAACTTGTCTAAACCCTATTGGTTGAGAGGATTTAGACCCATACCCAAATTATCTTCCAAATAAATCCTTTTGGATCCATTATAAACCATATATTATTTATAATAAAATAATATTTCAAGGTTTTCCTAATGTGATCCTCACCTATCTTATAAAAGGGTACTTCCACTTCTCTCCAAATCACACCTCCAAGGACATTGGGCACAGAAAAACCCTACCCAAATATCCCCCCAAAATCCCTCACATCATCCTAGAGTCCTTACTTTGATCAGATATCCATCCTAAGTATCCTTTTGGATCAACTCAAATGGAAACACTCGAATAAGAGGTAATAATTTCACCACCCTATTCCAAGTTCTTTTCTTCTTCCACTTCCTATTTCTTTGTTGTTTCCATACCAAAATAATAACTCCATTACATCATACATACAGTTATTTTATTAAAAATATGGTACAACCATATTAATTATTTTACCCATACTATAAATGACAAAGTCACCATATGTGTATACGCACGGCTTACCGTCTCCACGTCTTGGTGTAGTTTGTTATTCAAAAAAATCATTATTTTATGGGTATAATAATGAGTATAACTGATTTAAATAATAAATATAACATGTTAATGATTCTTTATATGTGATATATCATCCAATTATATACAATTTCACCATCAAAAGAATGATATTGTTGCTCATGCGGACGTACGACTTACCATCTCCACGAACGTGATGAGATTCATTCCCCATCGTAATCATTCAAGAATAATTTTCATTTTATTATTAAAAATAATTTTTAAGTACTTAATATCATTCTGGATATGAATCAAATACAACATATACATAACAGACATGACTTACATAACAAAACATATAAAGAAAAATGAATCAGTTAACAACCAAGACAATCATACTACTGAAATATCATTAACAAAGCAATATTAAAAGATCATATATGATATCATATTTATGTATTTGGTTATTTTATAATTTAATAACAATTATTTCTTCATTATACAGGAGGTTAACCTACCCTATACTAAGGAAAAGTACAAGGTAAGGGGTTTTCATCTCACTTCTTATTCTCGTGAGATTCAAGCTATGTTGCCACTATTTCCTTTCGTGTGGTGTATGTATTGCCTATGATTGTATTATTTGTGTAATATAATTTCATTTAAGGGTATTTACATTTTCATAGTATGATACTTCTTCCATGAGGTGTATGTTTCGTAAGTTACCATATCGGTAATGGAATTTCATATTTCAATTTCCACTCATTGGGATTTACGCATACTTCATTGATTATTTTACTTCAAGATTATATGTAGAATAACTATTTATTATTTATATATTAATCTACACTCCCATGTTTTGTGGATATACCTTTTATACACATAATCACTCCATTGATATATTCACATTCCATTGATATGAACTTTTTAAGGGTAATCTTAACTCAATTTCCTTTCATTGTGTTAAAAATCCCAATCATTGGTTTTGTTTTTACAAGAATATATGTGAATGTAACCTGATTGATTTACACCAAAAATAATATTATATTGAGTTTATTTATATTTTTCACACCTAATTATTTCATTGATTTATCCTTAATCTAAGGATATGTTTTTATAAGGTATTTCGTCTCAAATTACATTCCTTTGAGACCTCTTTGTTATTATGCACCAATCCACTTTTATATGGTGTATATTTTAACATTCCAGGTAAATAAAGAATAAGACATATTTCATATTTATTAAAATTTGTGAATTAAATATTAATTTTACTTTAAAGGGGTTGCTATGTTCGATAGTATACCCGATATGCAACAACATGTTTCTTTGAAATCTTACGTTGCACACTAATAATATAATATTATTATTTAAATGGTAGTTAACTTCTAGCCATTATATTGGTGGTAATGAATAAAACTAAATACAATATCATTATACATGTTTGTTAAATTTATTTACATTTATCCAATAAAAAGTTAGAGGCTTAAAATGTGAATGAATCTAATTTTAAGCATAATTTACATTAAAATGTCGATTTACCGCATTTTAATGGAGGTCCCTCATTAAATATAGATTTGGTCACTTTAATACATTCTATTTGACCAAATAAAATCCTTCTTTATAATGGGGAAATCAAAATTTACTTTGTGAATTTTTTTTGGAATTTTTCTGATAAAGTTCATTTTTTTATGAATAGTGAAAAATATTGTATATTAATTCAAAACAGGGTTTTAATCTAATTTATTCATATGGTTAGATTATATTTTTAATTAGTTTTAAAGTTTAATTAGAGTATATGTTTACCATTTAATCTAATTTTTGTCATTGGAATTAATTTCACTTTGAAATTGGACATAAACAAGTGTCAATCTTTGGATAGTTATTGTTTCTTAAAAACACACTATTTGTTTTAACAACGGGAATTAATTTTAAATTAATTAATGCCACTTCTATGTTAGGAATTTATAAAAATAGATATCATTTTTTAATTAGGAATATCAAATATATCTTAGGCTGAATTTTTGGTAGTTTTCTGAAAAACATCAATTTTTGTTGAATAGTGAAACCACTTAGTATTATTTAAAAAAACTGACGTTTTCATTTAAATGAAACTTTACAACTTCTGAAAATTTTATTTTGAAAATACGACAAGCATGTTTTTTATTATTAAGTAAAATTTCGTTCAATAAGATAAAAATAATTTTTAGTGAATAGTAACTTTTGACTTATTTACCGTGGTTAAAGGTAAATAGGGTAATTAAAGGTAAAAAGAATATTATAATAATTCAAAATTACCTTAACACTTGTCTAAACCTTATAGGTTGAGTCATTTACGACTATGGGAATCTTTTGGTAGATTTTGGGACCCCATTGAGCCACTTGGGAGTGATAATGACACTTTAGATTAATTAACTTAAAGTAAAGGCAAAAATGACAAAAACAAATATCTTTTAGTAAATTAATTTTTACAAGGGGTTATATAAATTGTAATTTAAACTATAAATATTCATTGTAAAACTAAAACAATTTCCTACATCATGGTTTTTTTTTAATTTTTAGACATCAAATAAATTAAATTATTTATGACACAATAATGCTGTAGTATTTACCTCATTAATAAAAGATTTAAATAAATAAGATTATAAATATTAAAAAAATATCAAAAACCTATCCAATTCTTATTGGATGATTTTATTTCGACCATGAGTCATCCTATATTAGACTTTAATTAGTTTGGGACCTTCAGAAATCGAATATAATTATATAATAAAATAATATTATCACATTTTCCTAAAGAGCCCCTCCCCCTTTATAAAAAGCCCTCACGTCTAACCAAATCCTCACACCACTCAAACCTTTTGGATCATCCAAATTATGCCCAATTAAGCTCCATACATCCCTATACTACTCCTATAATCATTACCTTAGGCAGAAGGAACTTCAAGAAGTCCTTTTTGTTCAAACTGAAGGTAGTTACCCAAATTAAAGGTAACAGTTTCTCTTAACTTATTTTCATTTATTTTACTTCTCCAACCCATAAACTCTTTTTATTCCTTGATTTTGTAACAACAAAAGTATCATAAATATAATATGATGTTTTCATGATAATGATTCAAACTAAACTTACACACACCTCTATCTTATGGGTGCAAAACATATTGTTTCTGTGGATGGAAAACTAACACCTCACGAGACAATGATTGTTCGATTATCTCCCACTACCTATCATGGTGTCCATTAAGATGAAACTATATTTATATATGATATATTTTATGTTTATGTTTTTTTATTCTTCTGTATATTTCTTTTATAGCATACTTTTATTGTTTCCATTATGGGTAAACGCGATAATTTCATTTGAGGAAGTGCGGACTACCGCCCCCTCCAAGTGATATGACTCGTTAATGCCATATGCGAGATGTATAAAGAATGGAGTTAATGATATTATATGTGATACTATATTGGAAGTATAATATACCTATGTATCATTATATTTTAATTCCATTAAAATAATAAATAAAAATGAAAGTAGCGTTCATGCGTGCGTGCGACTTACCGTCTCCATGAACGGTGCATTTCATTTCTTACCTCCAAATGATATGTACAGTTATAAATATATATATATTCTGGATATATATGATATATATGATATCTAAATAGATAATATCATTCTGGATATAATGTAATATTGACCGCGTGGACAACTTGTAAATATATGGTGTTCATTTTTTACTCAAGTACCAAATATCGACAAAATGAATGTTATTAACTTAAATGATGACATAATGTTTATAAAATTTTAATAAGTTATATAAAATGAATAATAAACTCTAAAAATGTTCTTAATCAAGTATAAATTAACTTTAGTTTATTATTCATGATATTAAAGAACGAATGGGTCAAGTTAGACATGAGGTAAGGGACTTCATCTCAATCTCCTTTCATTGAGGCATATTTTGTTCTAATACACAACTTTCTTTTATACACTATATAAACACCTTTGAATTTTCATTTCATTCAAAGGGAATATTTTTATACAAATTGTTTTACTAAATGACAAAAAGGAATGTTTGTTTAACGTAAGCAGTGACAACAACCTTTTTTCACCGCCGCGATTATTATTGGATCATTGGTTTCCTTAACAAGATGTAGTGTTTTTTTAAAAAAGAAAATAAATACCATATAATTTTTATGTATTTTGTAAATGAAAATGGTTTTTATAATGGATTTATTATGTCAATATTTTTTAATGACATATTGTATCTTTCCTTTATGTTTGTTTTATGTGTTATGATTATTTTATGGTTCTTGGCCATTGTTTACTTATATGGGTGGTTCCATGATAAACCTAGGGTGGGTGATCCCAAGATATCTCTCCAATGAATTGGGTAATAGGATGGAGGTAAACATGAATGTTTCTCCTAATATATTTAGGGAATATACTGAGATGGATATTCCAATGCAATTCCCTATGTAGTTGTGATAGCTACATTGTAAGTGTGATATAAATTCCATAAGTATTTTTATGATTTGTGATTACTATTTTTTATTCATAAATCTTATGTTTTCATGAGGTAAGTAAAAGAGATTATGTTTTTTATGTTTTTATGAACTAATGTTTTCTTACTTTGTTTTATATCCCTTTTTGAGCTTTTTATGCTCATCCCGTGTTTTGAAATGTTTTCACAAGACTTAAATATGAATAGGGTCAAGGATGGGATCAAGGAAAAGTCATGCTATCTAAAAAATGGAACTAGACATGACCCTTTTTCTAAAGAGTTTTTATTTTATGAAAAAAATGTAAACTGAGAAGAAGTGTCTAATTTTTAATCTTTTGAGATGTAATAGTTATGTCTTAATTCCCTAAAAATCTTATCCTAAAAAGATCTTCAATGTGAATTATTCATTTAATTCAATATAATGAAATGATTAAGGCTGGGTCCTTATAGTTGGTATCAGAGGTTGGTTTAGATAACATTAGGAGTAAGGGTATTGTTAAATTAATATCCATAATGTAATTTAGGTTAATATTGAAATCATATAGCATTTACAGATTAACATGTTTCTTTGCCTAAGATATTTCTGTGTTCAGAATGGTTTTCCGCAGAGGAAACTGGGAAGATATATTGGGACAACATCAGGAGGAAGTCAACCTTCCTAATCAGCACCCTGAGATGGTCGGAATCGGAAATGAATAGTTTGTTTCAGTGATGGCATAGTTGACTCGGGTAATAAATGGTGGTGGTATCCATGTATGAGATCATCCATATCAACCATAGAGGAACATGTCAGTAGTGGATCATTTCATGAGACAAAATCCCCCATAATTTAGAGAATCATCTGAGCTGGTGCTAGCAGAAGGGTGGATTAAATTACTAGAAAATATTTTCGATGTCATGGGTTGTTCATAACATCAAAAGGTTAGTCTTGTTGTTTTCTGTGCTGAAGGTGAAGCTGATCAATGGTGGTCGATGGTGAAAAATATTAGGGATAGTCAGGAGATTTATGCCCTCGATTGGGATGAATTCAAATGTATGTTTCTTGAGAAATATTTTCCTAAGGTGGTTCGTCTTAGAATGGAAAAACAATTCCTAGAATTGAGGCATGAGGATCACTCAGTGGCTGCTTATGAAGAAAAACACACTCAACTGGCAAGGTATGATCCAAATTTCATACTATATCTTGATAGTAAAATAATCAGTTTTTACTCAGGATTAAAGAAAAAGTATCCAAGGGATTTATATTCTCATGAGTTCAAAAGTTATGAATGTTTTTTCATTAGGCAGAGAAGGTGGAAATGGAGTTTTTTTATGACCACTTTTTCTTTTAAAAACAACAGAATAAGAGGTCGAGGTGGAAGGCGAAAGGGAAGAACTCTTCAAAAAAGTCTTATGGTAAGAAAATTATGTTTACATTTTGTGAAAATTGTGGAAAAAATCATGTTGTGGAATGTCTATTGAACTTTGGGAAGTGCTATCGATGTGGTAAAATGGGACATAAGGCTCGTAATTTCACTGAAAAAGATCAGAGTAATGGTAAGAAAAAATCTGAATTACAGTCAGTAAAATGTTTTAAGTACAATGAAATGGGTCATTATGAAAAAGAGTGTCCAACAAAGAACTTAACCGAGGGAATGCAGCCAGACTACAAGCAGAATGGGATGGTGAAATTTTTTGCAACTACTTCAGTAAATGTTGGGCCATCAAATGAAGTAGTATCAGGTACACTGCTTTTTTGTTCAGATTATGACAATGTGTTTTTTGATTTAGGGTCTACACAATCTTTCATTTCTGAGAAGTTTTCTAGTAAATTGGTAATTCCACCTCTAGTGATTAATACATAACTTACTGTAAAAACACCTGGAAGATATTTTGAGACAAAATGAAAACATAATACATTCATGTCCTTGTGTGAGGAAAGAATTTACCTGAAAACCATATTTTTTTGCCTCTAGTAGAGCTTGATGTTATTTTGGGTATGTAATGGATTTATATTTATCAAGCTAAGATTGGCTGCAGAGCTAAAGTGGTTTCTTTTCAGAATGATTTTCAGTTTGTATACGGAAATGAACCCTTTCTTTTAATAACATGTTAGGAAGCTGAGAAACTAGTAAAAGATGGAAATGAATGTTACCATGCACATATTATTGAAAACAAAGGAACTGTTCAGATTAATGATGTGCCAGTGGTAAATGAGTACCTTGATGTTTTTCCTAATGAGTTGCCTAGTATTATACCTAATCGGGAAGTTGAATGTACTTTTGACTTAGTTCCTGATGCAAATCCAATTTCAAAACCCCCTTAATGAATGGCTCAAATTGAACTTTTAGAGTTAAAGAATCAATTGCAGGAGTTATAAGATAAAGGTTTCATTCAACCTAGCACATCACCATGGGGTTCTCCTATCTTATTTGTTAAAAATAAAGATAGTTCAATGAGACTTTGCATTGATTATAGAACATTGAATAACATCACTAGTAAGAACAAGTATCCTTTTCCTCATATCGACAATTTGTTTGATCAGGTCCAGGGAGCTCAGTATTTTTCAAAGATTGATTTTAGGTCAGGGTACCATCAGTTGAAAGTAAAGGAAGAAGACATTTCAAAGACCGAATTTCATACTAGAAATGGCCATTATGATTTTGTAGTTATGCCTTTGGTTTTAACCAATGCACATGTTGTATTCATGGATCTTATGAATAGAATTTTCTGTGAGTTCTTGGATAAGTTTGTGGTTGTGTCCATTGATGATATTTTGCTTTATTCCATAAGTAAAGAGGAACATGAAATTTATTTAAGGTTTTTCTTTCAAACCATAAATGAAAATAAACTTTTTGGTAAATTCAGAATGTGTGAGTTTTGGTTGTAACAAATTTCATTCCATGGTCACATTATTTCAAAAAAATGGCATAACGGTTGATCTCGCTAACACAAAAGTTGTTTATGAATGGCCAAGAACCACAAATAAAACCAAGATTTGTAGTTTTCTAGGTTTGGAAGGTTATTACTGGAGGTTTCTTAAAAAATAATTCACGGTTCTCTAGTCAAATGACTAAGTTAACTTGAAAAGGTGTTATGTTCATCTGGATAAAAGAATGTGATGATTTTTTTCACGAATTGAAAAGAAGATTGGTGAATGCTCCAGTTTTGGATCTTCCATCCAGAAATGGTGAGTTTGTTATTTACAGAGATTCTTCATTGAATGGACTTGGTTGTGTCCTAATGAAGAATGATCAGGTAATTTCTTATGATTCACGTCAGTTGAAACCACATGAGTTAAATTACCCTACACATGATTTGGAATTAGCTGTTATTGTTTTTGCTTTAAAATTTTGGAGGCATCATTTGCATAAAGTAAAATGTGAAATATATACTGATCACAAAAGTTTAAAGTATATATTCACTCAAAAAGAATTGAACATGAGACAGAGGAGATGGTTGGAATTAATCAAGGACAATGATTGCACGATCCATTACCATCTGGGAAAAGAAAATAAAGTGGTTGATTCTTTGAGTTTAAAATGTGATGCTTCATTAACCATGTTATGTTTGGAATAAGATCCTTTGGTTTTTGATTTGATAAATTTGGCATAGAAGTTGTTGGTGCCGAAAATTCATCTGTTTTGTACTGGGTGTTAGTGAGATCATCTCTATTAGACAGAATTAAGCAAGCACAGAAGGAAGACAGTGAGATACAGAAAATGGTAGATTTGGTTCAGAAGGGTAAGTTTCCTGAATTTAACATTGATAATGATTGTGTTTTGAGATTTGGAAAGAGATTATTTGTGCCTTGTGATTCATAGTTGAAGAATGAGTTGTTATGTGAAGCTCATAGTTCTCTGTTTTCAGTTCATCCTGGCAGTACTAAGATGTACAGAGATCTTCGGGATAATTACTGGTGGGATGGAATGAAAAGAGATATTGCTGATTTTACTGTAAAGTGTTTGACATGTTAGTAGGTTAAAGTTGAGAGGCAGTTACCGAAAGGGACGGTTCAGCCTTTACTGGTGCCCAAGTGGAAATTGGAAAATATATCCATAGACATCATTGTGGGATTACCGAAGACATATCGAGGTAATAATGCAATCTGGGTTATTATTGATCGATTGACTAAATCTTCTCATTTCCTTCCTATTCGAAAAAATTTGTATCTAGATCAACTTTCTCAGTTTTATGATAAAGTGATAGTCAGGTTGCATGGAGTTCCCCTCTCCATTGTATCTAATTGTGATCCTAGGATTACTTCTAACTTTTGGAAAGGCCTTCAAAAGTCATTGGGTACTGAATTAAATTTTAGTGCAGCTTTTCATCCTCAATAAGATGGGAAATAAGAATGAAAAATTCAGAAATTGGAGGATATGTTACATGCTTGCTCGATGGATTATCATGGAAGTTAGGACCAACAACATTCTTTGGTTGAATTTTCATATAATAACAGTTTTCATTCTAGTATACAGATGGTTATATTTGAGAAATTAAATGGAAACCACTGTCGAACTCCATATTTTTGGGATGAAGTAGGTGAAAGGAAGCTAATGGGTCCAGAATTGGTAGAAGAGATAGCAGAGAAAGTTCAGTTGATTCATAAGCACATGAGAACAGCTCAGAGTAGACAGAAAATTTATGCAGATAATCGGGGGATGGATCTTTATTTTGAGGTAGGTGATCATGTCTTTCCCAAAGTTTCTCCATGTAAAAGTGTGATGCGTTTTTTTAAGAATGGAAAGTTGAGTCTGAGGTTCATTGGACCTTATGAAATCTAGGAAAATGTTGGATCAGTTGCGTACAGAGTGGCTTTACCTCCAAGATTATCCCAGATACACAATGTTTTTCATGTTTCGATGTTGAGAAAGTATATGCCAAATCCATCTCAGGTTTTGAGCCCAGAGGTAGTTCAGTTGGAAGAGAATCTCTCTTATGAGGAACAACAAGTCTAGATTCTTGATCGAAGAGAGAATGTGTTTCCGAATAAGGTAATTCACCAGCTAAAGGTTTTGTGTAAAAACCATATGGATGAAGAGGCAACGTGGGAATCTGAAAACGCTATGAGGGATAAATACCCCAAATTATTTTGATAAGTTAAATTGTGAGGATTCAATTCACAAAAGGGGGGAAGGATGTAACATCCTAGGTAAATAAAGAATAAGACATATTTCATATTTATTAAAATTTGTGAATTAATTATTAATTTTACTTTAAAGGGTTTTCTATGTTCGATAGTGTACCCAATACGAAACAACGGATTTCTTTGAAATCTTACACTGCACACTAATAATGTAATATTATTATTTTAAATGGTAGTTAACTCCAAGCCACATCCTAAGATTTTTTCAGACTGTTTCAGTGGTTTCTCACTTTCTTCCTCAAAAGTGCTTTGATAATAAAAAAAATTAATTTTCAGTCAGTTAACTCCTAGTCGTTGTATTGGCGTGAAAGAACAAAACTAACTTCAATATGATTATACATGTTTTTTAAATGTATTTACATTTATCCAATAAAAAGATATAGTCTTAAAATGTAAATGAATCTAATTTTAAGCATAATTTACTTTAAAAGGTTGATTTACCGCCTTTTAATGGAGAACACTCTTTAAATATAGTTTTGGTCACTTTAATACATTCTATTTGACCATATAAAATCCTTATTTATAATAGGGACATCAAAATTTACATTTTGTAAATTTTAGGAATTTTTTTGATAAGGTTCATTTTTTATGAATAGTAAAAAATATTGTATTTTAATTCAAAGCTGTGTTTTAATCTAATTTATTTATATGGCTTGATTATCTTTTAAATTGGTTTTAAATTTTAATTAGAATATATTTTTACCATTTAATCCAATTTTGGTCAATGGAATTAATTTCACTTTGAAATTGGACATAAACAAGTGTCAGTCATTTGATAGTTATTGTTTCTTAAAAACATGCTATTTGTTTTAAAAATGGGAATTAATTTTAAATTAATTAATGACACTTTTATGTTTTAAATTTTGAAAAAAAAAAGAAATCATTTTTTAATTCGTAATATAAAATATAGATTAGGCTGATTTTTTTGTAGTTTTCCGAAAAACATCAATTTTTGTTGAATAGTGAAACCACTTAGTAGTAGTTAAAAAAACTGACTTTTTCATTTAAATGAAATTTTACCACTTTTATAAATTGAATTTAAAAAATCCAACATACATGGTTGTTATTTTTATATAAAATTTTGTTCAATAAGATTAAAATAATTTTTGGTGGATAGTAACTTTTGACATTTATTTACCGCTGGTAAAGGTAAATAGGGTAATTCAAGGTAAAAAGAATATTAGAATAATTCAAAATTACCTTAACACTTGTCCAAACTTTATTGGTTGAGTCACGTACGACCATGGTCATCTTTGGATCGATTTTGGGACTCCATTGAGCCACTTGAGAGTGATAATGACACTTTAGATTGATTAACTTAGAGTAAAGGTAAAAATGACAAAAACAAATATCATTTAGTAAATTAATTTTTACACGGGGTTATGTAAATTATATTTTTGACTATAAATATTCGTTGGAAAGATAAAAATATTTTATACATCATGATATATTTTTAAATTTTTAGACCTAAAATATAATAAATTATTTATGACACAATAATGATGCAGTATTTACCTCATCAATAAAATATTTAAATAAATGAGAATATAAATATTTAAACAATATCCAAAACCTGTCCAATTATTATTAAATTATTTTATTTAGACCATTATTCATCCTATATTCGACTTTAATTAGTTTTTGACCATTATAAACATAATACCATTATATAATAAAATAATATAATCACACTTTCCTAAAGATCCCCTCCTCCCCCTTATAAAAAGCCCTCACTTATAACCAATTTCTCACACCTCTCAATCCTTTTGTCTTGTCCAAAATCTACCCAATTAAGCTCCCTATATCCCTTTAATCCTCATAGAAGCCTTACCTTAGAAAGATGGCACTTAAAGAAGTATTTTTGGTTCAAACCAAAGGAAGTTTCCCAAATTAAAGGTAACGATTTCTCTTAACTTCGTTTCTTTTATTTTACATATCCAACCCCTAAACAATTTTTATTAGTTTATTTTATAACACTACCAGTATCCTCAATATACTATGATGCGTTTATGAGAATTATTCGAACTACACTTACACACACCTTCATCTAATGGATAAAGAACATACTATTTCTGTGGATGGAAAATTAATTCTTTAGGAGACGATAATTGTTCGATTATCTCCCACTGCCTATCATGGTGGCCATTAAGATGAAGCTATATTTATATATGCTATATGTTATGTGTATTTTTTCTTTATTCTTCTGTATTTTTCTTTTATATCATACCTTTATTGTTTCCATTATGGGTAAACGTGATAATTTCCTTTGAGGAAGTGCGGACTACCACCCCATTAGAGTGATATAACCCATTAATGCCATATATGGGACATATAAAGGATGGATTTAATGGTATTATATATGATATTATACTGGAATTATAATATAACTATTTATCATTTTGTTTTAATTCCATTAAAATAAGAAATAGAAATGAAAGTAGCGTTCATGTGTACGTACAGCTTACAGTCTCCATGAACAGTGCATTTCATTTCTTACCTTCAAATGATATGTACTTTTATAAACATATATATATATAATAGATATATATGATATATATGATATCTAAATAATTAATATCATTTTGGATATAATGGACTCTTGAACGCATGGACAACTTGTAAATATAAGGTGTTTATTTTTGACTCAGGTACCAAATATTGACAAAATGAACGTTATTAACTTAAATGATGAAATAATGTTTATAACATGGTAATAAGGGATATAAAAGGAATAATAAACTTGAAAAAGGTTCTTAAGAAAGTATAAATTAGCTTTAGTTTACTATTCAGGAGGTTAAAGAATAAACGGGTCAAGTCAGACAGGAGGTAAGGGACTTCGGCTCAATCTCCTTTTATTGAGGCATATTTTGTTCTAATACATGACTTTATTTTATACGCTGTATAAAGACCTTTGATTTTAATTTCATTCTAATGGAATTTTTATATACGAAGTGTTTTAATAAATGACAAAAAAGTAATGTTTTTTTAACGTAAGTAGAGACAATGACCTTTTTCTGTCACTGCGAGTATTATTTGATCTTTGGTTTCCTTAACAAGTCGTGGTGTTTTTTTATAAGAAAATAAATACCCTATACTTTTTAAATATTTTGATATTGAAAATAGTTTTTATAATTTATTTATTATGTCAATATATTTTAATGATATATTGTATCTTTCTTTTATGTTCGTTTCATATGTTATGAATATGTTATGGTTCTTGGGAATTGTTTACGTATATTGTAAGAACTCGGATCTTTGTTTCTGGTATGATATCTTTTTCTTGATTGTTTCAAAAAAATAATGTTTCTGGAAATTTTTGAAGTACATGGAAGGTACTTTCTGAGTACACGCTATGTACTCTTCTCCCGCTCGAAGTCGTGTATTGGTTGTGTCCGGGCCACACACACGGTGTGTAGGGTGACGTGGAGGCCGATTTTGGTGGATTACAGAAAGACCTAGTACACGCCGTGTACTCTAAAAGTACACACTGTGTAATTTTTTTTTTCATTAAACGGATCGGGGTCGTGCCTAATCGACGAAAAGCTCTTCTTCTCCAGCTTCTTCATCCGAGAGCACCGAGAATCTGTAGATCTTCGACGAGCCACCATTCCTCCGTCCGTTCTCCAATTCGAGCATGGTCGATTGCGTTGGAATCGCAACGGTGAGTTATTCCTTCTTCTTGAGCCTTGTTTTCCAATTCCTCCTCCTTCTCAAGATATCATGGGTTGAGTGTTTTGGGCGTTTTCTCATATCTACGATGTTCATAGGAGAATCAGTTGTCGTGCTTCAAGTATATCAATCTCCTAGGATCTAGGTAGGTGGTTTGTACCTTACCTTTCAAATTCCTTGAGTTTTATGTGAAAATTCCACCAATACCTATGAATAGGGTATTGGGTGTTTACCTTTTTTCCCCTGTTGTTTTCTTGCATTGATTTTATGCTTGTGTAGAGGTAAATTAATCATGCTATGGGATATTTTGTTCTGCTGGGATGTTTTTCCCATGCTTTGTTCTATTTCCAACCTTCAGGTTTCGTTTGCCTTTGGTTGTTACACCTGTTTCCATGCCTTGTATCTATATGATGGAGTGTCTTCTTATAACATGCTTGTTGCCTTGTAGACTGTTAGAAAAGTATATCTATAGGTGTACATTGGTTATCCAAGTAGCTCTATAGGTGTACTCTGGCCCTATATCATTATTATAAACTGACTGGCACGGGACTCAGAGAACCTGGGGCTATAGACTACAAGGGATTGACCGAGTGAGCTTCCCAATGAGTCTTAGACATTATAGACTACAGTAGGGTAGACCAAGAGAGCTTCCTCAGAGAGTCTTGGACATTAAACTATAAGGGATGGACTGAGTGATCTCCCAGAGACTCTTGGATTATTATAGACTACAGGAGGGTAGACCGAGTGTGCTTCCTCAGAGAGTCATACCTTGTTTGTTTTCTCTTTACAAACCTTCCCAGGAAAGAGGAGGAATTGACCGAGTGAGCTTCCTCGGATAGTTTGTGGTATACCTGATGATATAGGAGGAATTGACCGAGATAACTTCCTTAGAGAGTCTCTAGACCTTGGGGCTAAGAGGGTTAGACCGTGTGATCTTCCTCAGAGAGTCCCTAACTACCCTAGACTATAAGGGTAATTGACCAAGTGTGCTTCCCCAGAGATTCTCATAAATTCATATGAATAAACCAGAGGGGTTAGGTTGAGTGCACTACCT
Organism: Viscum album; assembly: GCA_963277665.1. NCBI lineage: Eukaryota > Viridiplantae > Streptophyta > Magnoliopsida > Santalales > Viscaceae > Viscum > Viscum album. Next base: position 1,190,262,762 of record OY728122.1, read on the forward strand.
AGAGGGTTGTGGTACTTCTTGGATAGGACCAGAGGGGGGTGGCTGCGAGTACTTCCCAGAGGGTTTCCTGCTTGTTAGCTGTTTGCTTCACTGTTGTTGTTGGTTGTGGATTTGATTACTGTTGTGTATCATCCTGCTTTACTGCTTACTGTTTACTGCCTATTGCTTTGTTGTTGCTGTTTACTACTTAGTGTACTTTTACCTGCCATATACTCACTGATTGTTAGGCACAGATCTTCGGGTGGTTTCCTACTGGGATTTTATCTCACACATTGTTCCCGCCATGCATTTGGGCCCAAGAAGACTATGTTGTTGTAGGTATAGAAAAGTGAAAGCGCCCTTCAACTTCTAATACTTGATTTCTTGGCGCAGGAGAGCAAGGGACCAAGCTTTGGCTTGTGATGCTGATGAGATGTTTACTTTTATTTCATACTTGTTTTGGTACTGTGGTGTTTTTCATCATTGTGACTTGTTTGGATGCTTTCTTAGATATGTATCTTGCATCATTCCATATATATACATATGTGTTCAAGTTTGTTGATTTAGTCTTCTGTTGTTTATTATTGTTGGTTATTTACTACTTCCGCTGTTGCATGTTTATTTATTTCTGCTGTGTACTCTGCCAATGAGGTCATATTTTCCCCACTATCACACCCAAGGCCCTCACTACTAGTCAGCAGCCTATGGCATTTGGGGAAATGCACTTGAGGCCATGTGACCAACCGGGTATAGGGCACCTTTGGGTGGCTTCCAGAATCGAGACGTTACAAAGTGGTATCAGAGGAGTTCTTTTCTCTTGCTTTACTGTTTGGAGGCTTTAGCCAGGGATAGATGAAATTTGGTACTTGGTAATAATTTGTGACCGGGAGTAGCTAACCCGTGTATAGGAAAATTGTCATACTACCTCGTTTATTGTAGTTTTCTGGTTTTGAGATTTTATGGTTGAAATGATTTCACCTAGAGTGATTCACATGCTTTGTGCTGTTATTGTTTTGACTATTGCGGTTCTATTTCTATCGCAACCCGATGAGATGAGGGTATGTCATCTCATGCATCATATAAGCACTTGTAGAGATCACATTCCATGCATTCTTTCCATGCAATCTAGAGTGCATTAGCGATTGCATGTTGTTGTGATAGACTTTGTGTAGATTATGAATGCTTTTGTGATAGATGGTTGATAGAATCTCCGATGCTTTGTTAGAAGATTGTTTGTATTGTACTTTTCTTAAATGAACACCAAATTTTGATTCTTGAGGTGTTATGGGCCCTCTGGAATTGGAAATTGGTGGATCATGATCCAATTTTCAATTTTCTATGACTGTAAGAGATGCCAAGCTCTAATTCACGGGGAGTATGGGCCCCCACGGATCAAGATTTGGCACCTCTATGCCTTGTTTCTGTGTTTTCCGGGATTCTGTGCAGTATCTGAGCTACTTCCAAGAAAAAACTAGAATACACGGCGTGTACTTTTTGACTACACGCCGTGTAGTTTTTAGATCGTGTCACTGACCATGTGAGCAGGGGTACTCCGTTGTAGAAATTCCTTCAGGAACACGCCGTGTACGGTAGGTACACACCGTGTAGTTTCGAGTTGTGTACTCTGCCGTTCCACAAACAACACGGGATGGGGAAGCCCGAGTAGAACACGCTGTGTTAGTGAAGAGCATGTCATGTAGTTTTTTTCATGTACCCGGCCGTGTCACAAACAACATGGGTCGATGTCACCTTCTTCCATACATGTCCCGTGGGTAAAGAAAACACTGTGTAGTCTTGTCCAAGGTACCAGGCCATGTCACGAACCACATGGGTCAGTGTTAACTTCTCTTATACACATCGTGTTTTTTTCCAACATGTCGTATAAGGATAATCCGTGTAGACGTCCGTGTAACTAACAACGCGGGCCTCCGAGACCGTGTCTAGTACACGCTGTTTCCCTAGGGAACACGCCGTGTAGTATGGGGTTAGTTTGGACCATGTGGGTTAGCCGTGTAAGGAGACTCGGGTAGGGGTTTAGAGTTCAAGTACATGTAGTGTGTGTGGACAGCAATCCGTGTAGTTTGGAGTGTTACATGACCTGTCGGGCAGGGGTACACGCCCATGTTAATAGTTTTAACGGACACGTCATGTAGTTTTTATACACGCCGTGTAGTCATGTTTCGTAAAACATTAATGTTTCTTCCCCCTGTTCCCATTTTGTACTCATGTGTTTTCAGTCCTTGTTAATTATGATCTAAGGTGTGATTTTGATCTTTCAGAGCTATGCCTTCAAGGAATCCTCCAGTTGTACGCCAGTTTCCAGACGGTGATCAGACACCGGATATGGCCGATCAGAGACCTCCTGTTTATGCTCCTACAGATCCTCATGTTGTGCCAGCCTTGGCACTAGCAGTTGTACCCGTTGCAGGCGTCGATACACAATTGAGGGAGGACTTCTTGTGGATGTTGCAGACTTTTCAAGGAGTTCCGCCTCCTTCCCCATCGATGGATGAGTTGACGAGGGTTTTTCAGCAGCAGCATCCTCCTACTTTCTCATGGGATGGAGGACCCCAGGCTGTAGAGTCATCGTTTGAGGCCACCCTGACTATCTTCGAGCACCTAGAGATACCTCTAGAAAAAAGGTTAAAGATGACTACTTATATGCTCTAGGACACTACCAAGAGGTGGTGGGAGGTGATTTCACAGTCAGTAAGCTAGCAGGGTATGTCATGGGATGAGTTTAGACGTACTTTCTATGACTACTTCTATCCGGAGACCCTGAGGGCCGATCTAGCCCAAGAGTTTATGAGCCTACAGTAGGGTACTCTTTCTGTCATGGAGTACTCATCCCGTTTTAGTGAGATGTAGCGTTTCACACCGATCCCAGCAGGTGATGGGTTGTTCCTTGCGTGGAAGTTTGAGGATGGTCTCAGGCAGGAGATTCGTTCCCAGGTGAATATCTTCCAGTTGACTTCAATATCCTCCTTCGTCAACTAGGCGCTGATTACTAAGCGCAATCTAAGAGATTCCGGAGCAGTTATCCAGGGCGGTTCATCATCTAGAGCTGGTGTTCCTCCTACAGACAGTAGGAAGCATTGCAGAGAGTCTTCTCGAGGAGATCGGGGTTCGTGGGGTGCGTCTTCTGGACGCCAGGTTGTGTGCTACCAGTGTGGTAGGAGTGGGCATACTAGGCCTCAGTGCCAGAGAGATCTGAGGGAGTACCAATCTTGTGGCAAGATGGGCCATCTTCAGCATTTTTGTCAGGTCTTCTCACCTTCAGCTGGTGGTAGGGGTTCCTCTATGACCCCGCATTCTAGAGATGCTTCTCCAGTTTCCCACCAGTCTGGGAACTGGAGTTCTTCTAGCCGTTCGAGCTGAGGTGGAGGTCGTGGCCGTGGTGCTCAGTCACCAGGTCATCAGTGATAGCAAAGAGGATCATCTCAGAGTGGTTATCCAGGGGCGTAGGGTCGTGGTGTAGGCCAGTCTTTTGTCATGGAGTAGACCTATTAGGAGCAGGATCCCGACCCTTCTACAGTTCTAGGTACGACCATAATAACCTCATTTTTATCTACAACTCTTTTCGATACTGGTGTTTCCCATAGCTTTATCTCTATTGCGGTTGTGGAGAGCCGTGGGATCTGTGTCTTTTTGTTTGCCGACTTGCTGACTTTTGACACGCCATTGGGAATGAGGACATCTAGCATACGTCAGTGCAGAGAGTTCCCTCTTGAGGTTGCAGGGTGTACCTTCTTATGGGACCTTTATTCCCTTTAGATGTTAGGTATTGACTTCATTCTTGGATGGACTGGTTGGTTCCTTTCCAGTCAGTCGTCAATTGTTATCACCGTAGGGTGAGTTTCGTATCACCAGAGGGCAGATATTTTCTTCATAGAGGCGAGTGGGATGTCCAGGTGGGTAGAGCTAGACCAAAGCATCATGGGCTAGGGGAAGCTATAGCCTAGATTTCCAGTCTTTATCTGGATGACCAGGGGACTTCACAGTTATACTTTCCCCCAGTGGTGGATCGTTTCAGGGATGTCTTCCCAGAGGACTTTTTAGGTTTTCCTCCAGAGTGTGAGGTAGAATTCTCGATTTAGCTCATGCCAGGAGCGGCACCGGTGTCCATTCCTCCCTATAGGATGGCTACATCGGAATTTCAAGAGATCAAGAAATAGTTGAAGGAGTTGCAGGAAAAGGGTTTCATCCGACCCAGTACTTCTCCTTGGGGTTCACCAGTCCTATTTATGAAAAAGGCAGATGGAACCCTTCATATTTGTGTGGATTATCGGAAGCTGAACCAGTTGAAGGTCAAGAACCGATATCCCTTGCCTAGTATTGATGACCTCTTTGATCAGCTTTGAGGAGCTCGGGTATTCTCGAAGATCAACTTGAGGTCCGGCTATCATCAGTTGTGTGTTTGACCATCAGATATACCTCTGACAGCCATTAGGAGCAGGTATGGTCTATACGAGTATACAGTCATGATGTTCGGTCTCACGAACGTGCCAGCAGTTTTAATTGCACTAATGAACTGAGTGTTCCATCCTTATTTGGACTCCTTCGTTGTGGTCTTCGTGGATGATATCTTGGTGTACTCTTGTACTCGACATGACCATGCTACCCATCTTGAGATCATTCTTAGTACACTGAGAGTGCATAGGCATTATGCTAAACTTTCGAAGTGCCACTTTTGAATGGATCGAATTCACTTCTTGGTTCACGTCATCTTAGAGGCTGGAGTATTTGTGGACCCAGAGAAAGCTAGGGTTGTAGTTTTTTGGGAGCATCCGAAGAACTTTTTTGAGGTACGAAGATTACTAGGGATGGTAGGGTACTACAGACACTTCATTTAGGACTTCTCGCGCCTAGAACCACCATTGACAGGTCCGACCAAGAAAGGGGAGAAGTTTTTATAGTCATATTCTTGTGAGTCAGCATTTCAAGATCTGAAGTGGAGGTTGACGTCAGCAACGATACTAGTCTTGCCAGAGCCAGGTAAGAGCTACACTGTTTATTGTGATGCTTCAGGTATCGGTCTGGGAGTTGTGCTCATGCAGGGAGATGGATTCGTTGCATATGGGTCTCCGTAGTTGAGGCCACAGGAGAGGAATTACCCTACGCATGATCTGGTGTTGGCAGTTGTTGTTCATGCCTTACGTTGTAGGAGACACTACCTTTTAGGAGGGCACTTTTTTTGTTTTCACTGACCACAAGAGTCTCAAGTATAACTTCACTCAGCATGATCTGAATCTGAGACAGCGTAGGTGGGTTGAGTATATTCAGTACTTTTACTTCGAGCTTGCCTATACGCTAGGAAACGGCAATGCAGTGGAACATGTGTTGAGTAGAAGAACTCAGATCCAGGCAGTTCAAGAGGCCAGCAGTGAGTGGAAGCTTATGGCCATGTTCTCTGAGATGCACTTGGTAGTGCACAATAGGCAGGGACAGACTGTCCTATCTTCTGTAGTTGTTACCTATACACTTCTTGATCGGGTAAGGATGAGGCAACTATCAAATTCATAGGCCTTAGTCCTGCGGGAGAGTGTGTCAGGAGGGGACACTCTTCCTGGATGGACAGTGGGAGAGGATGATATCTTTCATTTCCAATGACGCGTATGGGTGCCATCAGACATACGCGAGGAGCTGATGCAGGATTTTAATTCCTCAGTTTGGGAAGTCCATCCTGGCATCACCAAGATGTATCAGGATCTTCATCACCAGTACTAGTGGCTAGGTACAAAGAAGGATGTTGTTGGTTTTGTCATGACATGCTCTACTTGTCAGTAGGTGAAGGCGGAGAATCAGCGACCAACATGCCTTTTACAGCAGTTACCCATTCCGGAGTAGAAGTGGAACAATGTTGTGATGGACTTCGTGACCGGGTTTCCGAGGTCGACTCGGGGGAACGATGTTGTTCGGGTTGTCATCAACAGGCTCAGGAAGGTTTCTCACTTCTTTCTGATGAAGGAGACCTTCAGTGTCGATGATCTAGGATGACTTTACATCAGAGATATCATTCGTCTGCATGGAGTTCCACACTCTATTGTTTCAGACAGGGATGTGTGCTTTACCTCTCGGTTCTGGCAGGGAATTCAGAAGGCCTTGGGTACACATGTACTTCTGAGTACAGCATACCATCCTCAGACAGATGGCCAGTCCGAGCGCACGATCTAGGTGCTTGAGGATATGCTACGATCTTGCATTCTAAACTTCAGTAGTTTATGGGAGAAGCATATACCTCTTGTGGAGTTCTCCTACAACAACAGTTTTCAGGTGACCATTCAGATGGCACCATATGAGGCTCTTTACGGTAGGCCATGCTGATCACCCTTATACTGGCTGGAGGCAGGAGAGGCAGCTTTGCTGGAACCTCTTCTTGTTCAGGAGACCTCTGAGTAGATAGAGCTGATTCGGAAGAGGATGGCTACAGAACAGTCTCGACAGAAGTCTTATGCTGATCAGCGGAGATGAACTTTCGAGTTTATGGTTGGGGATCAGGTTTTCCTACGTGTCGCGCCAAGGTTGGGACACAAGAGAATTCAGAGACAAGGTAAGCTTTCACCGTGGTACGTCGGGCCGTTTGAGGTTTTGGAGAGATTTGGGATAGTTTCCTATCGGTTGCAGCTACCTCAAAGTTATCGGGCTATGCACGATGTCTTCCACATCTCTCAGCTTCAACATTACTGTTCAGACTCGTCTCATGTCTTACAACCTGAGGAGGTTGTGCTCGAAGCGGATGCATCGTTTGAGGAGCATCCCATCCAGATTGTCGATCGCAGTACAAAGGTTCTCTATGGGTGGTCTGTTCCTTTAGTACGGGTACTTTGGCAGCATGGCCAAGTACAGGACGAGACCTAGGAGAGGGACGCCGATGTACGATTACAGTGGCTGGAGCTGTTCGGGGTTTCTTCTTCTACGCCTCACTAGGGAAATTTGGGGATGAATTTCTTTAAGGGGGGATGTTTGTAAGAACACGGATCTTCATTTCAGGTATGTTTTCTTTATCTGGAGTTTTTGAGAAAAATAATGTTTCTAGAAATTTTTGAAGTACACGCCGTGTACTTTTTGAGTACACGCCCTGTACTCTTCTCCCACTCAAAGCCATGTACTGGCCGTGTCCAGGCCGTACACATGGTGTGTAGGGGTGGCCTGATTTTGGAGGAGTACATAAAGACCTAGTACACACTGCGTACTATAAATGTACTCGCCATGTACTTTCTTTTTTTTCATTAAACGGATCAGGGTCACGCTTAATCGACGAAAATCTCTTCTTCTCCAGCTTCTTCGTCCGAGAGCGCCGGGAATCCATAGATATTTGATGAGCCACCGTTCCTTCATCTGTTTTCCAATTTGAGCATAGTCAATTATGTTGGAATCACAGTGGTGATTTGTTCCTTCTGCTTCAGCCTTGTTTTCCAATTACTCATCCTTCTCAAGATATCGTGGGTTGATCATTTTGGGAGTTTTCTCATATCTACAACGTTCGGGAGAGAATCAGTCATCGTGGTTCAAGTATATTCATCTCCTAGGATCGAGGTAGGTGGTTTGTGCCTTATCGTTCAATGTCCTTGAGTTTTATGTGAAAATTCCACCAATACCCATGAACGGGATAATGGGTGTTTACCTTTTTTCCCTTGTTGTTTTCCTGCCATGCTTGTATGCTTGTATAGAGGTAAATTAATCATGTTAGGGGATATTTTGTTGTACTTGGATGTATTTCCAATTCTTTGTTCTGTTTACGGCCTTCGGGTTTCGTTTTCCTTTGCCTGTTGCACCTGTTTTTATGCCTTGTGTCTATAGGATGGAGTGTCTTTGTATAACATGCTTGTTTCCTTATAGACTATTACCAAAGTATCTCTATAGGTGTACATTGGTTAGCCAAGTATCTCTATAGGTGTACTCTGTCCTTATAGCATTATTATACACTGACTGGCATGGGACTGAGAGAACCTGGTGCTACAGACAACAAGGGATTGATCGAGTGAGCTTCCCAATGAGTCTTAGACACTATAGACTACAGGAGGGTAGACCAAGAGAGCTTCCTCAGAGAGTCTTAGACATTAGACTATAGGGTATGGACCGAGTGATCTCCCAGAGAGTCTTGGATTATTATAGAATACATGAGGGTAGACCGAGTGCGCTTCCTTAGAAAGTATTACCTTGTTTGTTTTCTCTTTAAGAACCTTCCAAGGCTAGAGGATGAATTGACCATGTGAGCTTCCTCAAGGAGTCTGTGGTATACCTGAGGCTATAGGAGGAATTGACTGAGATATCTTCCTTAGAGAGTCTCTAGACCTTGGGGCTAAGAGGGTTAGACCGCGTGATCTTCCTCAGAGAGTCCCTGACTACCCTAGACTATAAGGGGAATTGACCGAGTGTGCTTCCCCAGAGAGTCTCATAAATTCGTATGACCAAACCAGAGAGGTTAGGCTGAGTGCACTGCCCAGAGGGTTGTGGTAATTATTGGATAGGACCAGAGGGGGGTGGTTGCGAGTCCTTCCTAGAGGGTTTTCTACTTGTCAGTTGTTTGCTTCACTAGTGTTGTTGTGGATTTGATTTCTGCTGTGTATTATCCTTCTTTACTGCTTACTATTTACTGTCTACTGCTTTGCTGTTGCTGTTTACTGCTTAGTGTACTTTTACCTGCCATATACTCACTGTCTATTAGGCACAGATCTTCAGGTGCTTTCTGACTGGGATTTTATCTCATACCTTTTTTGTGCCATGCTTTTGGGCCCAAGAAGACTATATTGTTGCAGGTATAGACAAGGGAAAGCGCCCTTCGACTTATGGTACTTGATTTTTTGGAGCAGGAGAGCAAGGTACCAAGCATTGGATTGTGATGCTGAGGATCTTTTTACTTTTCTTTCATACTTGTTTTTGTACTATGGTGTTTTTCATCATTGTGACTTGTTTGGATACTTTCCTAGATATGTATCTTGCATCATTCCATATATATACATATGTGCTCCAGTTTGTTGATTTAGTCTTCTGCTGTTTATTATTGTTGGTTATTTACTACTTCCACTATTGCATGTTTATTTATTTCCACTGTGTACTCTGCCAATGAGCGCATAGGTTCCCCACTATCACTCCCAAGGCCCTTGCTGCTATTCGGCAGACTCTGGTGTTTGGGGAAATGCGGTTGAGGCCATGTGACCAACCAGGTAAGGGGTGCCTTTGGGTGGCTTCTAAAACCAAGATGTTACATATATGGGTGGTTCCGTGAGAAACCTAGGGCCGGTGAGCCCGAGATAGGCCTCAAATGCATTGGGTAATGTGACGGTGGTAAACGTGAATGTTTCTCCTAATATATTTAGGGAATATACTGAGATGGTTATTCCAACGTAACTCCCTATATAGTTGTGATAGCTAAAATGTAAGTATTATATGAATGTCCTAAGTATTTTTATGATTTGTGATTACTATGTGTTATTCATAAATATTATGTTTTCCTGGGTTAAGTAAAAGAGTTTATGTTTTGTATGTATTTATGAACTAATGTTTTCTTTCTTTGTTTTATAACACTTACTGAGCTTTTTATGCTCATCCCATGATTTTTAATGTTTTCACAGGACTTAAATATTAATATGGTCAAGGATGGGATCAAGGAAAAGTCATGCTATCTAAAACATGGAACTAGACATGACTCTTTTTTCAGAAGTTTTTATTTTATGAAAAAAATGGAAATTGATTAGAATTTTCTACTTTATAATATTTTGAGATGTAATAGTTATTTCCTAATTCTCAAAAACACAAAAACTGAAAATATCATCAATGGGAATTATTCATTTAATTAAATATTATGAAATGTTAAAGGTCGGGTCCTTATATATATACTATCTTTTGACATATTATATCATGAATCCCTTTATTTCAATTATATTATAATTTTTTGATTATTGATATTCCCCAATTACTTGTATTCAAGTGTCTCTTTTTTTGTTAGAAATTCTTTAACTAAAATACTGTTTTAAATGTTTTAAATATTTATTTTTCTAAATCAATCTCATTAATGTCCATGTTTTGAAAATGGGATGAAGTATTTATTTATATAGACATGAATGTTTTGAAATAAAAATTCCATTTAAATGTTTCAAAGTGGAATGGGACACCTTGATTCAAAAATACCTTTTAAACAACTTCTTTGAAAAATAGTGTGGCATTTAAATGTTTTCCATAAAAAGGGAATATTTCTCTCAAATAGTATTAAAGTCTATTTTCATCTACATCAATATCCTTCAGTGTATTTTATTCTTAGTTGAGGTTGATTTATTATAATAAAATCAACCATATTGTATTGAATGAGTTATGTTTGACAGTGGATGTGCAATTTTTATTCCATTCATGGTTTTTGGTTAAAATATTGACATTTTGTATGCCAGTTTTAATATGAATGTTTAAATTTTGTTTCAACCTTTTCATATGAGGAATGAATTGGACTTAGAAAATGATAGGTGGAGCCTTCTATAGCCCCTCAATGCATCGGTAGGTCTCAGGAGATAAACTAGTGTCTTAGCACAAGGCCTTGAAAAAAACTTATTTTTAGTCCTGGAACGAGGCCTTGGCTATGTGGTTATAATGTCCGGCATTATACATTCCATCATTATGAAATTAGTTGTTGATATTACATGTGATTATTTGACTAATAGAATATCCATGTGAATAATTAAATGACATTATTTGATTTATCTTTGCCATATTATTTTTATGTTTAAGTTTAAAAGTCATGTGTTCTAGTCGTATACATTACCTTAAATGTTTATTTTTATTTATGATAGTTTCCACTATATTGTTATCCTTACTGATCATCTGTTCTCACCCCTTTCTTATGTTTTATTTTTCCTATTATTCAAAGAAGTATATTTTGATTAACCTGCAAGAATAGGATAAGGGATATAAGAGTGTTCAAAGGGGACACAAGGTTTTTTTATTTCATGATGTAATATAAAATTCATGTATGCATCTAGTACTTCTAAGGCTACAAAACTGATTGGTCTTTCGGGACATGATTCCTTGAATAATGTCAATGTTATGTAATAATGCACCGATTCTGGGTAACTAGGGTTGGGGAGTTACAAATGTTTCATTATATAATTTTTCTTTAAAATAAACATATTATATCATAACATTACCTTTACATATTTCTGAAGGGTTTCTTTGGTCCAGATATAAGATAATAAGAAAACTAATGATTCTTTGTGCACTTCACTATTATTGGTCAACTACCACTTAACATATCATCTATTCTGAACTTTCGATCTAGCATTTCGGTGATGCTCTCATCTGACACCATCTCTATGATATCATCATCTAGTGTTCACTTTTCCTTCTCTTCCCGTGGCTGTAAGAATAGAAATAAAATTGAATATTAGATGATGATATCATAGAGAGGGTGTTAGATGAGAGCATCATGGGGACACCGTATGGTATGTTCAGATCAGATTATATGTTAAGTGGTAGTTAACCAACATTGGTGAAGAATCCTTAGTTTTGTTATTAAATTTGTCAGTGATGCATAACCAATACTCTTCCAACATGCTAAATTAGTAAAAATAGTATAATTAATGACCAAAATACATAATATAAATAATCTATGCCATAATAGTTTAGGTCTAGGTCTTTTAGATACATAGAAACATAAAGAACTAGTTCATAAGAGTCTCTCATTATGTTATTATTTAATAAAAAGACAAATCATTTTTAAAACCATTTTTCATAACATAAGGATATGAAATATAAGAAAGGGTGATCATAGATGCTCAATAAGTGTAAACAAGGGAGTTATCAATGATCATATAAGGATAACATAAGTAGTAGAAATTCACCTTCATTATACTTGGGTACAGTCTTCCATCAAGTATGCTGCCCATTCATTTCTAAACACATCTATATCATCTTGTGAATATGAGTTTTTGCGATAGTCATGGTAGTAAAAAAATATAAATACCCAAATGACTAATAAATATTTTAAATGAACTAGTAATTATTTTTAAAAATTCCACTTCTGGGAAGCTAGTTTGTGGATGAAATATGATTTATTTCATAAATTTACAAACATAATAACCACATTCCTTTCCATTTGTTTGTTTTGGACACTGGAGAATCATCAAGAAAAATAAGTAATTTGTTTTGATATGTGTCTGGATAGTGAAATATTATTATATATACCATGATACTTGTCTTGTTGTATATCTCTTGGGTATTCATGTCCTTAGGCCCTAGATTCATTCCATGAAGTAGAGGATATTGATGCACCACCCTATCATAACACAATACTCATTAAAAGATAATATAAATTATATAACTAGATGTTTAGTTCTAAAATGTTGGATCTAGTTTATTAGAAATTGACAAACACCATCTTTTGAGGTCAGTTTTTTGGATATCCATGCATTGATTCCAGAAAATAAATCTTTAAAGTATCCAAATTGACCGCAATGAGCATCCAATTCTACCTAAAAACACAAAAAGTAATAAGTAATGTATGAAATGAAAATATAGTCTATATGATTAAATTGTAGAGTTTTATCCATGCATCGTTAGTATTAAAAATATTCTGTCATCCGTAATTTTTTTTCAAACGATTTGAGCAGGGATGACATTATTTCACCCTCTTCATCGGAATGTTTTTTCTTTTGAAGAGGTAATATGAGGACTTGCGAGTCCAAATTTTTGTTCATGGGAAAATCCCTTCAATTTTTTTCATATATAGGCCTGTGAAAAATATGAAATTTATTTAGTAATAATTATCATTGTATATCATCTTTTGTAATATAAAATCATGAAAACATACCTCATGTATACATTTACAACTGAGGCTCCTAGTCATTCATACATGAGGATTTCATTTACATTTTCAGTACTATTTTAATTTGATTCTTCCGCTGTATGCATATTATTTTCAAAATAAATTGTGTGAGTATTGTAATCTATTAACTTTGTATCCACATGAGCCTGCATTGATATTAAATATGGATGTATAATAGGCTGGGTGAAGGTGATCTCATTAGATCGTTTAGATTGGTTAGTTGATTCTTGAGATAGTTTTGAGCCGATCTTTCATTTCACCCCCTTTCCTTTTTTATTCTATAATAACATTCATTAGTTCATAACTTTTCTCATTAAATGTTAATGGTTCAGCTTGAAAGATATATTGGAAATTAATACCTCCTTTTCGATATGTTTTTTTACAAGAATTGAAAACCATGTGATGAATGTTCCAACAACTTGTTCGACCATATAAATTTCTGTATCATCATTATGAACAGGCACCCTGGATCTTGGCTCATGTGCTATGTTAATCAAAATTCTGAAATGATATTTTGGAATTGTTCTGTTGTGTAACATGTCATTCTTCATAATGATCATTGTAGCCCTCGCTATAAGGCGATATGTGGGAGTTGATAGATACAAATCACAGTCACTTTCACCCCATAGAAAATTATTATAGGAAAGGTATCTGTGTCTATGTGATTAAAATTTCATATAAACAATTATTATAACATTTATTACCAAACCTAAGTCATATTTTTCAGGGTAATGGCTCACATCAAAACTGGTGTGGGGTGGGCAGGATCTTCACGCATGGGTTTTTCTTGAGTTGTTTATTATCTTTTCCTCCCCCCATAAAACTTTCTATTTGCTCTCTCTAGTATTTTAATTCTTCTTAAAAAATATCTAAAGTTTCTATCATCTTTCTTATTTCCTCATTTTTATCCACCAGTTGTTTTTATTTCTAAAAATATGTTCGGGGTGTCACCCTAAAACCCACGCCTATAATGTAGCCATACTGTTCTAGCTACTTCAAGGCCACTAAAAGTATGTTTGCATCAGGTGCGGGGGTTGTTGATTCTTGTGACTATGTCAGATAGAAAATATAGGAAAATAAGTAATCATTGTTATATAATTGTGATTTAAATAGAAAAAAATTTATATTATGTCATACATATACTAGTTTCCCACACTTTTTATGTGTTTTCATCTATCAGTATCCCCTCTTTATTTACATGAGACTCCTTCCATAGCACATGGTGTGGGATGGAAGTGACTTTCTATTTTGATTCATAAATATATATATATAGAGGAACATGGTTGTGGGTGGTTTTATGTTACAAAAAAGTATTACGGTGGATTTAAAATACATACCAATTTTTTCTTAAGTAGCGCACCCCATCCTTTCTTTACAGTAGGGGTACGCTGGTTTTGCTACCCGTTTCTTATTTTTAGCACACATTTGATGTTTCATAAATAAAAAACTGCTAATCAAAGTGATGAATACAAGAAACTTTAGATAACCTATTATCAGACATAATGTACCTAAAAAGTCTACTCTGCATGATGGATGCTAAATACATCCCATGCTTCTTGGAATGTCCAATGTGCATAAAGAGGAGGTGGGTGTAGATTTATTTTCCCTTCAGCATCTTTAAGATGATATTTTGTTAAAATTGTGCAGAATCCTTTATGAATCCGTCCTGTAACTCTTAATATATATCCCTTGTGCGAGGCATATACTATAAATGCACTCTGTAATGGTTTATGTAGATTAATTCAATGTTTTAGTATTTTTTTATTTTAATAAATTAATAAAATGATATCATATTTTTATTGCAATATTTTCCCTCATTAGTGTCTTAATCATGGTGACAAATTGGTTCCACGACTGTACATCAAATGGAATGCATTGCTGATTGAAGACTCTAATATAGCTAGTAAACATGGATTTTTTGGGGTTTACATGCTGGACTCTCTTATTCCATCCCACCTCAAATTTGATGCATTTTTCTTCTTACTTAAGGATTTTGGGTACCACTATCAAACTACATCACTCTTGTTTTTTTGTGCCACTAGGGTTTCATTGTCGACCATTTACTCAGCTTCAGAATCATCATTATGTTCCTCCAAAGTGCTAGCATCGACACTAGGACTAGGAGTAATAGGTTGAAAATCTTATTATACCTTAGCACTAGGACCAGCAGCAACATGTTGAGAAACCTACTATTCCTCTACACTGGCACCAGTAGTAGCAGGTTGAGAGACCTGTTGTTCCTTGAGATTGTGTGCATCAGTAGGTGCAGATGTCATTATCTGTAAAAGTGGTTTAGCATTTAATTTAGATTACATAAAATCATAATCGAACTGATAATAACATAAGGTAACACATTGTATATTAAAATAAAACAATAACCTAACTATTGAAATATCTTTTTTTAAAAGGCTGAAGAAATTTGACCCCTCTATCAACTATGTAAATCTCTTCGTTGTGGTCTCCTGTAACATAAAAATTTCTATCTAAATTGGTAATGCTGTGAAATTATTGTGAAGTCCAATGAAAGGGTCACCCTCTGTTGAATTTTTATCTAACCCTTCAGTTGTTTCAGTCAACAACAGAACATTTTACTAGTTTTGGTTTGTGGGATCTGGAACATAAAATACTTGTACTTCCTGTGATGCAATTATTAATAGTTTGTACTTCTCCCCATCATTACTAAAATCAAGTTTCACGATTCTCAATTCATCTATTTTAATAACACTCCTATTATAAACCAAATTTAATTGAAAAATTAGCACTTGGAATTTCGTATAATCCAACTCCTATATTTGTTTGATCATACCAAAGTATGAAATATTCACATAAATTTGATTACTTTCCTTAGCATCATAAACATGCATCGCTTTAGACATAAGTGTAACCCCACTATTCTTTATGGTACTGTCTTCATCATGTTCATTAGTATAGAATGTATGACCATTAACTATATAATCACTATAAGATAATACATACACAATTGGTCCTCCAGCTATCCAATGAAGTCATTCTGAAATTGAGTCTCGGTTTTCATCTGACTTCTTAAAAATATGGCCTTGAAATCATCCTATAAATTTTCAATTATGTGTATCTGATATCCATTTTTCATCCTTATATGGATTCAAATTCTTTATAATTTCTTTGTGGGTTTGAACATATGGTTCAACATCAAAACTGTTATGAAAAACATAAAGTTGGACCTAATCTCGATTTATAATATTGATTGTGACAACCTCTCTTCCAGAAATTCATTCACCCTCAATCTACCCAGTGTGATGAGATTTCGATAATCCAATTCATTTCACACCAGACAGGTATTCCGTATAGAATTCAACATCTTCCTCAAAAATATTTCACTTTGCAATAGAAATCGCTGGCCGAATTCGATTTTTGGCATACGCTTTCAAAATCTTCATATACCATTCAATGGTGTACATCAATCTATAATGTATAGGACCACATAGTCAAATCTCTCTCACCATGTGAACCATCAAATGAATGATCATGTCAAATAATGTTGGTGGGAAGAACATTTCCAATTCAAAGAATATGATGGAAATTTTTCTTTCCATAGATGGAAATTTCCCCGAGTCTATAACTTTGATGTATATAGCTTTGAAGGAGAAACAAAGATTTGTTAATGTATGGTGTACATTCTAGGAAAAAATGCAACATAAAGCTATATGAATTTTATCTTTCATCAAAAAATGGTAGTCATGTGATTTCAAACACTTTAACATTAAATATCTCATGGCCGTGATGTTCTTGATAGTTGATGAATACCCCTCTGGAACCTTTACTTCATTCAAGATGTTGAAAAACAAATATCTCCCCTACCTGGAAGGAGTGTAAGTAGTAGGAGGAAAAAAAATTATTTTTCACCCTTCACCGGTGCCAACTCTTCTTGTATTCCCATCTCAACCATGTCCAACCTAACAATAATTTTATACTTTGTTTTTTCAGGTTCATTTAGAAATATGTTGATAACATTATCACATATATTTTTTTCAACGTGGATAACATCAAGAAAATTTCTGACATACAGAAAATTCCATTATTGTAATTAAAAAAACTGATCTTTTTTTCTGACTGGTTTTCTTAAGGTTTTTTAAAATTGGTTTACCAAAAATAGTGTCACATCTTTTACTTTCTCAAACAATTGATCACTTTTTAGTGGAGAAAGTGTTGTACATTCTTCTGAACTTCCATCAAATGATATTTTCCATGATCGGTACTTATGTCATCCGAGTATAAATCTGTGTTGTCCTAGAAACATGTTTTCGATGAATATTTTAACATAATTGACTGTGTACCTTGTTTGTAAGTAGGGCACCCATGAGTTTAATTAATGATATATCCAGAAAAAATTCCATAAGAATGAAATTAATTTATCATCTTGTACAACATGGCTCTCAAAGTGAAATCTTAATTTCTTGTAATCATCATACAACGTAACACTTGAACCCCACAATAATTTCAAATCCTTGATTAGTGGAGCCAAATAAACATCAATATCATTACCTGATTTTTGGGTCCTAATATAATCATAGATAACACAATGTATTTTTGTTTCATGCATAACCATGGTGGTAAGTGATAATTTTCCAACATAACTTGCCATGTACTATGACTGTTTCTTTGAAAACCGAAAGGATTCACTCCATCTGTAGATAACGCATAACGAAGGTTTCTCAGCTTGTTTCCAAATTCAGGATACTCATGATCAATTATCTTCCACTAAGGAGATTCTGTCAGGTGATGTAGTTTCCCATATTTAATTCTTGTATCTACGTTCCATTTCAATTGTCCCACTGTCTCCTCACTTCTATATAGGTTCCTAAACCTTGAAAGGATTGTAAAGTACCATACAAATTTCGTAGCATTGGATTCATATTTCTTGTATCAAGATGCACCACACTTTGGGAATCCTTTATGTGATTTGTGGAACTTGGAAAATAGTATACAGTCATTCGGGAAAGCATGTATTCTTCCAGAGATCATACCCATAGAGCATAACATTTTTTTGGCGTCATATGTTTTCCTTGGGAGCTCATTATCTTCTAAGAGCTTGTCATTCGGTAGAGTAAGTAGTTCTATAAAATAGGAGTCACTCCACCCATTTCCTACTTTCAAATTATACAGCTTTAGTATGGATGAAAATGATATATATTTAGTGCAACCAGCATAAAATGGCGTCTTTTCACAACTCTTTAACTTCTCAAACAATTTTGGGAAATCATGAAGTTCATCTTAAATGGTCCTTTTCAATTCCTCAATACAATCATCACCATCATTCACAACTGTAATCACATCCTCTATACGGTCTTCTTCATTGTTCACACTTGTAATCATATTATATTATCCAAAAAATGTAGTGCAATCTCATCCACTACCTACATTCTTTTTATTCCCATGTTTATTCCAACATGTATAACATTGATCTATTCCGTGACAGATCAAGTGTTCTTCCAACTCCTTTGGACAAATTTTTCTTGAATAACAACAACGTAAACACAGACAAAGGATTTGAGAATGGTCATATGCATGATCTTTTGCAAACATGATAAACCCTTTCATGTGATCTTTGTACTCTTTTTTCAACAGATTTTCATTCATTCAATCTTTATTCATATTCATCCTTTTTATTTATTAATATTAATATTTAACAAAATAATTACACAAATGATGTTCAACTAGGTTCATCTTCAAACTGTAATCAATATAACTAGCTATGGTAAACAATACCCTTACCTCTCCATGCATTACTCAGGACCAAAGTAGATCACACCCATCTTCACAACCACATAATAAATGGAACTAGTTATGAGAATCCATTTCACTATATTGTTTCTGTATCCCACAAGTGATCAATATGCATTGTTATAAACTAGGTTTTTAGTGTTTTGTAGAAAAATAATGTCTCAAGTAAAGAACTGTGGTACTAAACTAATAGATGGTATAATTTTCCATAGAATTATTGTAGGTGTAAGTATTCATTACATGTGATGTTATGGTTATTTGACAAGGGTGTCCATAAACTGCCCCATAGAGTCTTCTAGTGAAGTGGTTTTCTATGATTCAGTGGAATTTCACTAGTAACAAAGTGGTGTTTCCATTGAAATGGGTATGTTTTTTATTTATATTAAATAGTGGAGGAACTAAAACATGGAAAAATGACATATCAATCATTCCAACATCTTCAACACCATACAAACACATAATCGTTCTCACAATCGCAACACCATACAAACCAAACAAACACAATTTCAGATTTTAAAAACCATATATTATTCAATTTCACTTGTTAATTCCGGGGTTATCATAGTAGTTTTATCATCCTAGGGAATTAATTCATTATCCACGTATACATAAATTACCAATTTTTATATTCAAATTTTGAACAAGAACTTACCAACATGCAACTCATTTAGTGGGAAAAAATGGACCACCAACAGCCATGATTTATTGGGGGCATTTATCATGTACAATTCACAACATCACCATAAATATCAAACAATAATAACATGTGAACAAGAGGAAACCAATGAGTAATAGGAGAAAACTCACTGCGAATGTTTCTTTCAGTGTGCGGCGGAGGCGCATTCACAGTGGAAAAAGGCGCACGACAGAAGATATTTTCAACTGAAAAGAAAACATAAAATGAGAACTCATATGTTATACCTATCCCAAATGGGTCCAATGATATTTTGGAATGGTACATGTTTAGTCAAAAAGTTTTATTGGTCACTAGTGGGAATATAAAACACACAAATCATATGAAAGATTCAAATGGGACCTTGAGTTTCAAACACACACCCAAACATTTCACAATTTCTAAAAGGGCCCTTATCCTTTCCAAACACACACAAAATCATTTCCATAAAAAATAAATCAAAACACTAAAATGACAAAACCTTTACAAAACAAACCAAACAATTTGTTAACAATTGTACAATCAAACCATGAAATTTATAAACAATTATATAAACAACTCAACCAGTTAATAAACAATTTTATAGCAAGCAAACAAGTTTATGAAAAAAAAATTCCGGCCAAACAAAGTATAAATAATTTTATATTAAATCCAAATCAGTTTAAAAGTTAAATTGAAGATCAATGGCCTTCAAGATATAATTCATTGAAGCTTGTAATTATATTGTGACCACTGGATATTACACCAACTACCACAATTATTAGCAGAACTTCACACATCTAATATTTCTCATCCTTCATTCCCTCTCACTACATCTCACTCATGACACACATGCATATGATTCTTTCTTCTAGTTATATGATCCCTTATCTGAAAATAATCCTACTTCTAGAGCTTGAAACTATCCACACTTTCCCTAACCCTAAATCACCCCCCCCCCCCATGTGAAACTCCCACACCCTACAAAAAACCGTATAATTCCAGAAAAGCTTCTCCTAAAGAAGGTCCCACACACCTTCTGATCCTTTTCCCATATTGATCCATCATATGTGAAAGATTCTGAAAACCGTGACACCAACTCCCCCTAAATGGGTGTTCATTGATTTGAACCCATAATCCAAACTCTGGACTCGATATTTGGTCTTGAAAAATCACTTGGAAACAAATTCAGTCACCCCCTCCAGATGCAGGTTATAGGAAACTCTGAAATTTGAACTTCTGTGAAATAGAACCTTTGATGTTCCATTGATAAAACATATGCTTTCTTTAGTATCCTTCAAGACCAATATTTTCTACTTCAAACTAATTTACCCATCTAATGGAACACTAAGATCCTCCAAGAGTACTTAACCAATGAACTCCAATATTTGAAGCTTCCACAATCATGTAATTAATCCACTTCTATCAGAATTTCAATGGTCATCCAGAAAGATCTATAATCCCACTCGATGAACATAACATGCCACATGACACCTATATCTAGTAGAATTTTGATATCTAGGAAAACCCATGGTACTTCAACCAACTTTTAGTGAAATTTTCTCAAAACCTAATAAACCATCTTATCATTGGACCTTTCGATTAATTAAAAAACTAATCCACAAAAAACTCTACATTCATTCTCTATCATTGATCACTACAACCAATTTTTGAGACATAAAAAAAGGAACATACGCTTCGATACTACATATTGGGGACAAGTGGAAATTTTAAGACCATCAATAGTTTTTACTAAAGATTCTACAACATAGTTGAACTTCATCCAAATGTCTCATATTATCCACTGATACTTGCATCCCTCATGAATTCAAAGCCCAAAATTGGTATAACCACACACACCGACAACCGTACATATTTTTCCTCCAACTTGGATTCTCTTGGTTTTAGTCATCTGAGTATCCTTATTGAAAGGATTATACAAGTGAACAAGCATAAATAGAATATATAAACATGTAAAGACAGTGTACAAAGAAAATTTTAAATAGGGACTATTTGATTCATACTTTATTCTAATGTGTATGGTACAACAACAACATCACATTTTTCCATTGAAAAAAAATAACATGAGTTACAAGTTAAAGTCAATATTTGAAAACCCTACATAGTTATCTAGAAGATGTCTCACCAATACCATTTTTCGATCATTTCATATCCTCTATTGTCCTTATAGTTCTTCGGAAATAGCCTTTTTAATTTCAAACTATGGGAATCTCGATGTGATTAAGTGTTCTCCTCTTACTACAACCACTTACTTTCAGTACTTAGGCCTCATCTGCATTATTCAAATAATATCTTACATTAATTTATACAAGAATCTATACTTAAACATGTAGTTCATACCACTCTTTTCAGTGGTCCTAAACAAATAATCCAGATACCGCTTCCCTCCAATAATTTTGGGCATCCTTCTGTTGGCATGAGTAATTGTTGATTTCTAGCAAAAACTTTATTTATGACCACCAACACCAATGAACGATGCATCCCATATCCACTTCACTCTAATGACTTTGATGAACTATTCATTTTTTATTTTATAGGAGAGACTCCCATGCATCATCAATAGACTTCATGGAACTCATGGACTTCTACATATATGCCACATCCTCTGGATATTCATTCAAATACCTGTATCTTCCCCTACTGTTCACCTCACTAAATTTATTTATACCCATAACCTATGACATGGGTACTTTCATAGAATGTTCCACCTCAATAGTTTGACACTCAGACTCCACTATACTCCATCAACTAAACTCATTCATCCAACTACTAATTTTGAACTTCCAGTAAAGGTACTGTCACTGAAAATTCAGGGAAGGAACCATCTAGCTACCTACATCTAGTGAGCTAATATTTTAAGGATTCATTGAAGATTAATTATTCTGAAATTGATACTATAGGTGAACTAATAGATCCAACTTCTAAACTTCCAGTGAACTGAATTAAGCTTCCTTAACTCATAATTCAATCGTGCTAGTGAACTGCTCTTTATCCAAGATCTCCCAAGTGAACTTTCAAAGGATGAGCTTCTAGATCTTTGAAACATGGCCAAGAAAAAAATACCACACCAAACCATATCATAGGGGTCATCAAGGGGTGGAATGTAACTAAATAAATACCATTTTTATCAACATCCAAATAAGCCATTACTATATATATAGTATTCAAACATTTGAAAATACCTACTCTATCCCATTTGACAAAAGTGTAAATATAATAGAATACACCAATAACACCAAACGTCAATCACAATAAATCCATGGTAGTTATTAAATAATTCCATAAATATAACACATAGCACATTAATAATATAGAAGACACCTAAACCAAGAATCACCCCACTTTATAAATTTCCATTGATCCAATAACCCATGAAAAATTAATTTATCTTCAAAAAAAAATCATTTCCATTTCATTAAGAATTTAGAATAAATGAAACACAATTTTGAATAAAATTATCATTAAATTATTAATATAAAACCATTATCTTAAAGAAAACCTGAAAGAGATCTTGGTAAATCTTTGACCAGTCAATTTTAGATAACATATACTTTATTTATCTAATTAAAAATCATGTTTAGAACATCTAGCATCAAAGGAAGCCTCAAATAAATGGAATGAAATATAATTACCTACATCAACTAATGTAAGGGTTCAGACAAACCGGATGCACCATTTGGAAACAATGGAAACTACAATAGAGACTCACCAAGGGGAATATGTGTGCTATAGACGAGGCTGTCGAGATGGTCGTCAGATGAGGAGGGCACGCCGAAGAAGGTCAGGTGGACAAGAGGGCAACACAAGGAGGAGGATGAGAAGGAGGAGGAGGAGGGGGGGAGGGAGGGAGGGAGATGTGTTGGAAGATTAGGCTGAGTCAATGGTAATAAAGGAGGAGAAGGGGTCATGATAGAGGAGGGGTTGCAGTAGAGGAGGGGTCGATGGCGTAGGGGTCAGCTTCTGTGAAGGCTTGAAAAGGTGAAAGGGAGGAGGAGCATGTTAGGGTTCTTTTATAAAACCCACTAAAACCTTTATCAACACTAGTTAAAATCACTGATAAAGGTATGTTTTATCAGCGCTAAAATAAAAAGCGCTGATAAAACATACATTTATGAGTGTTTTTTTGTGCTGAAAAAGACATCTTTTATTAGCTCTTTTTTAGTACTGATAAAGGTATAATTTTAATAATTTGTTTATATTATTATATATTTATTTATAATGATATATAGGATAGATATATGTTTATTTATTAATAATTATAACTATAAATAAATATTTATTTATTTATACTTATAAAATTATAATTTAAGTAAATATAAAATATAATCCATATACTTATTATATTTATAATCATATAAATATATGAAATTAATATATTAATTATATATATTAAAAATATTATAGATATATATAACTATATTTATTTTAATTTTATAGATATTTATACAAAATATATATTTATTTATAAATATAATTATAAATATATTTATTTATTCATTTAAAATAATTATAAAATTATAACACATTTATATATCTAATTTTCATAATTTTTTAATATATTTTTATTATACATTTAAAATTATTTATATATATTTGTATTTATTTATAACTATAAATAACAATTATATTTATTTATCAATATTTATATAAATATTTATAAATATATTTATAAATATATATTTATTTAACTATATATAACAAATTATATATGAAATAATAAATATATTTTTTATAAATTAATAATTATTTAAATTAATATAAATTTATTTGTATTTATTTATAAATATTTGTATATATTTATAAATTTATCTATTTAATTATATATTTAAAACATTATAAGTTGAATAATAAATATATTTATTATGATTTTATAATTATTTACATATATATATATAGTTGTAATTATAACTATAAATATTATATATTTTTAATTATTTGTATATAATTGTTAATATATATATATATATATTGATAAAATTATAATATTATTTGTATAATTTTATAATTATATATATATATAGTTATAATTATAATTACAAATGAATTTTAAAAGTATTTATATATATCATTAAAAATATAATTAAATATATTTATTATTTAAATATATTTAATGTGATTTTATAAGTACATTTTTTAGAACATATATAGTTCAGATGGGTAAAAATATGAATTAATCAATATACCTCATCAATGGACAACATGATGTAAAGTATAAATGAACATTCATGCATGATACATAACATATATGCATGATCAATATATTCATTGACCAAATTCATTGGAAAACAAATATATATTCAATAATTTTAATTATAAATATATATTAAAAGGTATTATATATTTATAAATAAATTAAATTAATAAAATATGAAAAATATAATAAATATAATTAATTAATCCAATAAATTTAATAAATCTAATAAATTAATCTAATAAATCTAATAAATCTAATTTTCATAAATCTATAATAAATCTAATAAATCTAATAAATCTAATAAATATACTTATTATTTAATGTAATTTATTATAATCTTATAATTATATATATATTTATTTATTTAATTATAATCTTAGAAATACATTTTCAATTAAAACATTATATATATATATATTTGATTTATTAAAAAAATATATTAATTATAAACATTTTATTTTTATTTAATGTATAAAAATAAACATTATTTTTTATTATAAATATAATAATTTTATATAAAGTGATAATATTTTTTATTAAAAGTATTTATCAATGCTATTACTAGCACTGATAAATGTACCCATTATCAGCACTAAGAAAAAGCGCTCATAAAGGGTGAACCTTTATCAGCGCTTTTTTTAGAGTTGATAAAGGCCAACCCCTTTATGTGTGCTTTCTACTGAGCACTGTTAAAAGGGAGTGCTTCCATTTCCCTGTTATGCGGTAGTGGAAATATATCCAACCTCAAATACACAATCCATCATAGGGGTAAGAACATATAACCTCATGCTTGTAATCTATCATTGGGGTGTAATACATCCCACCTTTCATTTCTAATCCTTCACAAGCGGGTAGTACATCCCATTTTATATACATAATCTCTCGTAGGGATAGTGCATACCACTTGACATCTCCCACACTCCGAAAAAAATAGGAAATAACAACCCTTAATAACTTCTCATATATCAAGTAGTATATTTCATGTAGTGTGCGTATTCATAGGGGGAATATTTTCTTCTAAATATATTCAAAACTTACCATTGGATGGACCACTCCAAATTTAGTGTGTCACACATCATCATTACTCAATAGAGGTGATGAGTACCCAACCCACAAATACAAAATTTACAAGAGTTAATGGATGCCCACCTAATTTTATATCCTCATCAAACACAAATTTTCACAAGGATAATTGTTTATTATGATATAAGTTTTATCATGTTAAACCAAACCTCTCACTATTTTACCCACACCCATAGAATGGCATACCTTCCATGCATATATTAGGTCAAGCCTACCATAGAACATCTATGGATCCCATATAACCTTCCCATACCTCAAAATTTATGTTATCAAATAACTTTTCCTGAAAAAGTCCCATTCCAAATTCTAAATCACTACTTAGCCTAAAAAATGTTGGTTTCCCTCAAAATAACCACCCATGGAATCCTTAAAAAGATTACCAAAAAATATAGGGACAAGGGAATCCCTCAAGGTATAATTTCTGAAGTATATTGAAACATTCCATTGATAACATGGCTATTGATATTTATAAGATCAACAAAACTGGACTAAGGGACCAATAAATATTTATATATCCCAATACCATCACTCTAGATTTAATAGAATCATATTTTCTCCCAATCTGGGTTATCCTCATATGCTCACTCAAACTCTCCCCTTATATGGATAACTCAACAACTCCCATGGGATCACCCCTATCCATTAACTTTAGTGAGCCTTGCATAATCTAACTAATACATGTCCAAGTCAATCAATCCTAATACCATGGTTAAAAATCACATTGGGTCCTAATTCCCTCTTTTATTGGCCTCTTACTTAGGCTATATAGTAATTGGTGGAAAAATCATAAATTCCCTACCGCAAAGTGTTTTTAAAGGTTTAACATAACCCATAAATCTTACATCACAAGAAATAAATCACTTGTGTTCCCAAATAAGGTCACTCAATCGTAATCACCCATGATGAAAATCAAAGAAATATAGGAACACTCATGTAAATATGTAATATTTGGAGCCACCTCAAACAAATAAGACTTAACCCCTTTGTATTTTATTATCCATGCCTCGTATAAGCATCCTCAAGCCTCTGATCCCATATCTCATACAACCAGCCATAAATAATTAATTGAAAACTATTATACTTATTTTCAAAATTTAATAAAACATGGAATAATCATTGAAAACTCACTAAGAGTTAATGAAATACTGATATAATTACCAATAGTCTGTGTAAGGTCCAACAAAACCCATGGAACCTCCATGAGAAAAACACCTTTCATCTAACACACAAACAATTATCATTTAAGTCAATTAAATTGAATTTTGAAAATAAAATCACCCAACATCATTCCTCAACCAAAATGAGAAAATAAGTCATGTATTCATAACCACATGACAACTTGTATACACTTCACATAGAATCTCCATTGCCCGATATGATTCCACTATGATCTGGTGGAATCATCACGTAAACCCTAACTCATAATTACAAAAAATTAGCAACAAACAAAAGGGATGAGAAAAAGAGAAAAGGGATAATACATACCTCAAGTCAATATATAAATTCCTTAAAATCCCCCTTTATTTAATGGGTTCAAAGGAGGAATGGGGGAGAGGTAGATCAAATTATCCTCTCTAAAAACCTAATTTCCTTAAAATTGTGGGAGGGAAACCCCAGAAAAGATGAGTCTAGCCATGTTTCGGAAAATGAAATAGAGGCTTATTTTTATAAGGTTCATGAGGGTTACAATGTAATTAACCACATCGATGGTTGCATTGAGGTGTGACCCATCAGGTTGTGGTGCAATTCTCCCCATCATAAATCAACTATGATATAGCACAAGGCTCTATAGTGTGACACCACTCAAAGGAAGAACCTAGAAAACCTAAGGACACTCATTGTATCATATCCCAAAGTCTTCATGGTATATCCATCCTCCTTGGAAGAATGATCCCACTCCCCCTAAACAACCTTCATTCCACAATATCCCATGTTGTTTCATGCCCACCTCCTCTTAAAATAACCCTCAAGATGTGGTACCATAGGTTCCAACATGATTCCATAAAAGACCATAATTTAACCATATGAAAATTTTTTGTGGTTTGATCACTTTCCTTCATAGTTCAATTGTTTCCCTACATAAAAAACATAATATTACATGAGACATGCCATGTTGCAATGCCACTTGACCGATGTGCAATCTATAACCTAAAGTATATTTCTATAGCAGGGCCACCCCAACCATATTCTAATTCCATATCAATCAATTGATACACTTATTGAACATC
Source organism: Viscum album (assembly GCA_963277665.1). Taxonomy (NCBI): domain Eukaryota; kingdom Viridiplantae; phylum Streptophyta; class Magnoliopsida; order Santalales; family Viscaceae; genus Viscum; species Viscum album. The sequence goes on from OY728122.1 coordinate 1,190,290,490, forward strand.
TAAAAACATCCAAGAAACACATCTTATACATGTTACACCTCTATTAATCCAAATTTGAGTCTCAATTTTCATGAATTGTCCTGCTCTAAAACTCAAAATTCAAATTTCCCCTAATTTCACCAACGAATAAGGAAATGATTCATTATGAACTTCCTATAATTGGGCTTATAATCCCTAATAAGAACATAAAAACATATATTAAGTTACAATACATCAATCAAAATCAAATACCCCTCCTCATTTCGTATTTTTAAGAGAATCATATATGTTTCTACTATCTAAGCATAAACAGGGATGTACAAATGTCTCTCAAAGTTCATTGGTCCCATCCTAAAAACATTCCATTAGAAATAAAAAAGTTATCCTGATGTATTTTTCAACACATCGCATTTAATTATAAAAAAACCATTGTCAATCAACCTCTAGATGACATCCCAATAAATGATCAACCTCAACCCCTGATGCATCATTACATATCCCAATCATGGTTCCATGATTACTGAAGACATAATGAGATCATACAAACTCCCACATTGAAGTCCAAACCTATCACTTAGAGTATCTAAAATTTTGTCTCCTAAACCAACCAATTCTTTTGTCACTCTCTATGACAAGCACAGATACACCCCAAATTTTATCTTGAGCAAAATGTTGATACACAAAATTCATCATACATTGAATCAAAAATATAAAATATGGTATTTATGATGGAATCAGATAAAAATAAGATCTAAATATACACTGACAATTTTATGTCATCTTGACCACCCACCAAATAATTTTACCATATTCATGGCCCTCTTATCGTGGGGGTAAAGCACCAATGGCTGATAAGATATTCCCATCATAAAAGGATATGAATTATCACACCATTGAACCAAAACATCTGATATCGACAACCTAAATCCTATCCATTACATAACATAATGATCAGTTATAAACATCTCATTTATATCTGACCACAAACCTAAAATTATAATCACTACCAATTTCTACACTAATTAGGAACATCACTCATTACATTCACCAAAATTTACTTGTAATTAGGGTCACATGACCCTTCACCCAATTATGTGATACCTTAAATATGTATTATTTTAGATTTCTCCCCAAGAACTACCCTAGATAGGTATCAATATAACATACATGTATATATATCTCTCTCTCTCTAAACATCGATCATCTTATAACTGACAAACTCTATCATGAACAATGCTCGAATTGACCACACTGTGATATTCAAATCCATCACTAATGTATCCCCTTTCCATAGAGGAGAACCTCTAAACCTCACCCAATAAATTGTGTTACCGTTTCCATATGCATCTCATTGTATTCTTTGATTCCCAACACATATGTAAAGACAAAAATTCAACATCAACACTCACTCATCTACTTCTAGGGAAAGATTTAATTCCTTGGAACCATCTAATGGTTTCCCCCCACTATCCATCTAAACCTCATTTAAACCAAAATATGTCTATATTACCTAGTCACAAAACTAAACTCATGAAAACATGAGTTTCATCACACTAAACCTAGATTCACACTTATAATCAATTATCCATGAACCTCTTGTATGTCAACACACAAACCCAAAATCACTCTTGGTGATCTATTTCCAATTATCCCTAGGATTCTCACTCATTCAAGGGAAAACAAATGATTACCACCATTAGGATGTCATTAAAAGACTATAGTTCATATTCCTATTATCTTCCCATCCTATACCCAACCATCTAGGATCATTATCCACTATCCCAACAAAACCCACATATGAAACCAATATGTTTAGGAATATAGCTAATCCTTCCTTTTAACATGATCATGGTACCAAAATCATTTTCAGTGCTCTATATCTATAATCCCAAGGAACCCATTATTCCATTATCTATACCATATCAATGTTATCCAACTCATTAAGTAAAATCATGCCCATTTCAAAATATATCTTAGGAATACCCTACTTATGTCAAACCAAATACATGGAATCAATGTTCAATCCACCCCTTAAGAGTATACACATGTCCCTTCCACCCGGGTACTATGTATCTATCATCAAATAACATTTCATGAAAATATACACATTACCTTTCATTAGAAAAGACCATGGTTAATTTGAGTATAATTACACCCACAAGTTATATAGGAATAATATATATATATATATATATTATTGACACATTAAACAATTGAACCCCACTGTAATCATGATATTCAACCATACACATGTGGATCCTATGTGAAATGTATGATTCATGTACATACACATCTTGAAACTATGAACCCAGTTATAAATATATAACAATAACATTAAATCAAAACATTATACATGAAAAAATATCCCAACTATAATAGTGAAAACCAAGAATTGAAATCCCATAACCACAATAACGTGGACATCTCACTAAAAAGTGTTCATGAAATACCAGTCCTTCACAAGATCATATTCATTCATATATCTTTATACCAATTACTAAAAATAAAAACAAATAAAAATTCACTCTAGTACCACATTATAAAATCCCAATTATATGATCACAATATTGTATTTTTTGTGCCCCACTATACCTCATGGTTTTATTTTTCTCAATTACTCCTACAAATCTCTTTATGATGTAGAGGTATCCACACAACCTTATAAAGGGTTTATTTGATATCCTCCTATAATATGGTATTATCCTCAATCTCATCCAACCCCCAGGTGTGATAGAATCCTCTCCAACACACCAGTTGGGACCTATCATTGATATAACTTTATAATTTATCAATCCTAGCTTACCAACACATAACCGGAATGAAGTGAAAAGGGAACTCAGACATGCCTCCCTATATTCCAAAGGCTTCAAACTAAAATTGAGGGTCCAAAAAACCTTTTCGGGGGACAAAATAATCTATTATTATCACATATGAAACATGTAAACAATAGAAACATTCAAAACTTTAATGATATCATAGAGAAAACAGTAACATAGTGGAAGGATAATAATAAAAAAACATCACCATACCATACTATAAAAAATGTAAACATGTAAGAAAGAAAAAAACACCTACATGGGATCACCCTAATGGGTCAATCATTTACATAATAAAAATAATACTAAAAAATAGAAGGTCCACAATATCCTCGACCTCACCATGGACCAATCACTAAAACCCTATTGATCAATCCTTGTTCGTCAACCTATACTCAGGCCTCTTACTAACCTAAATGCTAAACATAATGTCTATACATTCACAATGGTGCCTATAAAATGTGTGATAATGTAAATTAGTTGGATACCATCAATGGTGTTCCTAATAAATAAATTTATATATGTGAATGCATTTAATAAATGGAAATTAATTTGTAAACATCGCATGTATACACTTGTCACGCATTGGGCACTCAATAAGTCATAATGATGGTAAAATCATACATGCTTCATCTACTGATAGAGTATCTTTGTCTATGGGACTACCTTATTCAATGATGGAACACACTCTAGTTATATCATCACATCTATGGGGAGGTAGAACATCTAACCCAGAAAAAATCCAAACATAGGGGAAATACACACCACTTATCATACCCAAGAACTAGGATTATCTTATCCATCCCACTTCACAACATGTCTTAGATGGTATTACATCCCTCCTATTAAACCCATTAGTTGTAAGGTCAATAGATCCAAATTTTTACACAAAATCAATCACATGCGGTTATATATCCCACCTCATATAAAAAATAAATCCAAGGGGGAGGTATATCCCAACTCTCATCCAAAATCTATCATAAGGTAAGTACATATAAACTACCATATATAATAATCTACATGGGGAATTACATACCACCTTATATCCATAATCTATTACAGGAGTTGTACATCCCTCCTCACATCCATAATCCATCGTTGGGGGATTGCAACCCCCATCTAATATAAAATCAATTTCTTTGGACAGTATATCCCACCTCTAATGTAAAATACATAGTATGGTGAAGTGAATCCCACATCACAACCATAATCCATCACAAGGGGTTGTAAATTACAAATATATATGAAATAACTCATTGGGGGAGTATATATCACATTAAATATCTAAAACATAGGAATGGTCTTAGGTAATAACATATCCTTTCTCATTTGGGGGCATACCCGAGTGGAAAAGGCTCCCCATAATCCTGCATCCGACCTAATCTCAAACCCGGGTGGGAAAACTTTCCACTGGTACTGTGGAAATACTGTAGCAAGTATTGTAGCATCACTATATTAATGTGGGTACTATTGCAGGTGCTATAACGGGGTATTGTAGGAGTAGTAATATTCATCCTGAATGGACTTTCGGGACACTAGGCCTTTGATCCATCAAGGGGGTGGTGACACATACATGATATTAAGGTGGTGACATGGACATGATGCATAAAGGACCTTCGGGACAACCAATGGTGGGACTATTGGACATGAAATGGGCTTCATGTTCATTAGATATTTGTGCTAAAAATATATAATGTAATAAAGTGGATGGTTGGGTGGGTTATTCCTTGGGGGGTAATAAACAACCTTTTAGGCCTATGTGTGTATAGTGTATGTGTGTTTGAATGTATTTGTACACCCAAGAACCTAAAATAATAATAAAATACATTCTTAATCCATCATTTCCTAGGAAGTGCATTCTTTATTGCATATATAGTTACAGGGGGGACACATTCCTCCTGGATGTATCCAATATATACCACTAGTGGCATCATATCCTAGAAAATTCATCAAACATGATTACAATACCTAAGGATTGGTCTGTTCACCACTTGTAAACATGACATATACATAGGTTGATAGACACCCACGTAATCCAATAAGCACATCAAACACAACTATTCTCAGGTCCAATGGATCCTCACACTATGAATTTTTATATCTATAACCAAACCACTCACTAGGATATTCATACCCATGGATTGGTGTACCACACACCCATACACTAAGTGGGACCTAAATAATCACATCTCTGAATCACTTATAACATTCCTAGACCTAGAAATTCATGATATTATAGAACTCAATATGAAAAGGTCATATTCAAAAGGCTATCCCACCACTTATCCTAACCACAAAGTTATTCTACCTCACTAAGATCCACTTAAAGAGTCAATGTGATGCATACCACCAAGGATACGTATAAAGGAATCCATAATATCCCCATTATCAAAGAATCTCAACACTTTCCATGGATATCATGGCCATCAGTGTCCCTGATCTCAACACAACCAGTCTAAGGGACCTATAACGATCTAGATCGACAAATCCCATCACTCAAGAAGAAACTGAACTGCATTTAGTCAAACCTTTTTTTATCCTCACATGCCCTTTCAAACTTACCTATCGTAAGGAAAACTCAACAATAATGAAGGGATCACCCTTATCCATTACCCTAAGTGAGCCTCAAATACTACAAATGAGATCGCTATGGTTTAATTGAGACTTCTCCCATAATAGAACCCAACATTGGGTTCTAGTTTCCTCTTTTTCAGACCTCTCACATAGTCTATGTAGTTATTAGTAACTAAATAATAAATTAAAAACCCTAAAGGTCATGTTAATGGACCACATAACACACAAGTCTTGCCTCACAAGAAGGAAAACACTCTTGATCCCACATTGGGTCACTCAATCCCACTCACCTATGCTTACCATTCAAAATATATATCCATACTCATATAAATAGGCAATATTATCCTCCCACCTACTTAAAATATAAGTTAACCCCTTTATCTTTATTGGTCCATTCATTATCCAATCATTCTTTGGATCCTAGTCCTCCATCTTATACCACTAACAATAAAAAATAATTATAAAAACTTATAATTAATTTTTAAATTTAAATTATATGATAAAATCACAAAAAACTCCCCATGAAATCAAGAAATGTTAATACCATGACCCATGGTGTGTGCAAGGAAAATGACACACCCTCAACAACACCAAGAGAAAAATCCATATCATTTGATTCATAGAAAATCACAAATTTAATTTAATTAAATAAAATTTCCTAAATAAATTCATCGGTATACATCCATCAACCAAAATTGTGATTTTTGATATTTAGTCATCCTCCCAGGACATCATCCATCAACTAAACACAAAATCCCTATCACTTAAGCTGATTTCACCCTGATCTAGTAGAATCATCACTCAAAAATTAACCTAGAATCCTATTAAATTAGGGGGAAATGGGATGAGGAACTGAGGAAAATGATGAAACAATAATTTCCTGGGGCCAGTTCACTCTTATGTAAACAAACCCATTTCTCCACATGACATCAAGTGTATCTGCACATATGACATAGGTTGTTGACTAGCGGTAAGGGTATATGATTATGCGGTAGAGACACAATACCCTCATAATTAGAATGAAACACAATGGTATACCATAATATTAAATAAAGGAAGCATTATAATAAATGAACTATGGAATCATAAACCATCCATATATAAACATAGTTTGAAATAGGATGAATATCATATACAAAATGATGATCATGCCATGATGCTATCAAAAAATGGGGAGTATCAGAAATACAAATGTACAAGAATATAAAAATCATGAAAAAAATACAAAAAGGAAAAAAACTATCTCTACTAGTATCATGAGAATAAGATCAGTCCTTTTATCCCATACTCTATCAAAGTATAGAAATAATTTTACATCCAAAGTTGGATGCTTCCCGTTTTCCCTACCTACATGAACAAAATATATTTAAGCACCAATGGTGGCATGAATATGGTGTGAGATACACTCAGTAAGCCACCACAAATGGTTTATAGTATGATCCGACCATTTCATATAAAATTAGTAGTATGAATCTATGTTAATGAAAGTATAAAATAACTATAAATGAGTCATGTCTGGTTCCCCGGGGACACCAGGCTATCACTACCTACTTCAGACTGAAATGACATATGTCTGAACATGTGATTATATATATATCTACGTGTGTGTGTGTGCGTATAAATGTGATATACATATATAGAAATATATATGTATAATAATACAATCCAAGACATTATTCATAACTCAAGCATCCATGGATAATCATAAGAGTCTCATAGAGTGATAAGGGAAACCATTTCTGAGTGTCATCATTCATATGGGTCACCTTTTCTGAATACCAGAAGTCTAAAAGATTCCATGCATGATTATGAAAAATACAAGGGATTCCATGCTCAATTATCACAAATAAATGGTACTTCATGCTCTAGTATCACAAATATATAGGAATTCATTCCTGAGTGTCACAAATATATAGGAAATCATTCCTAATTATCACAGATGTAGGGGACACCATTCCTAATTGTCACAAATATATGGGATGTCATTCATGCGTATCATGATTCATATTGGTCTCCATTCCCAAGTATCAAATATATATTCTATTCTATTTTTGAGTATTATATGTATGTGGGATTCCATGCACATGTATTACAAATATATTATAGGTTAGTCATGTGTCAATAAAACCCAAGGGATGATTTGAAAATAATTAACATTTTATTTTATCAAGTTCATGAGACATGTTCATATGAGTGTCATGTGAAGTGGTTTTACCACTCTAATTCCTTTAATTTCAATGATCCATTTAATTAGGTGTAAACCAACACCGCTTATAAAATAATGGTGAAGTTGAGATACATGGAATATGTTGTGTATGGTTTTGTACCTCTTAGGTAAGGATAACTAATAAGATATTGGACCAACTCTCTCCATGATATATAAGGGACAAAAATAATAAGGTGATAGATTTTCCTATATTTTAATCTATCTATGACCTGACCTTGATAAAATAAGAAAGAATACCGAATATCACACCTTAAACTCCAGAGGTTAGCAGAACCCATCAGCACAAGATTTCTACCTATACTGAGATGTATAAAAATTCTTATTTATTATTTTCACATGATTTGAAGTCTCCTAGATTTGATGATGTCTGACTAGTGCTGCCACACCTACCTCTTCTAAGAACATGGGGGAATGGCACAACCTACTATATAGAGACTCATACAGATCCACCTATATAGTCTCTTGGAAGCTGTTATTATAATAAAATTTGTTGAGTGGTTGGTTTTTCTCCTAGGAACCACTGGAATGGTGGAATAATACCCAAATAATGTCCTCCAATATCTTATTTGTGTGCTTAGATTTCCTATCAATCAATTGGTTAAAGGCGGTTCTTAGAAGCACCTATATACCAAGGGCCTTATATAACCCTTTCCAAAATCTTGATGTGAAATGGGAATCCTTATTGGATACCATATAATGGGGAACACCATGATGGTGTAAAATTTCCATAATATAAATCCTCTATTTATCTAACAATAAGAAGGTCTCTATGATAGGTAGAAAATGGGTTACCTTGGTCAACCAGTCAATGTTAACCCATATAGCATCATTCCATGAGGTGACCTAGTTAAACCTATCATGATGTTAATAGTGACATCATCCCATTTCCTCTCAATAATGGGAAATGGCTATGAAATAAATGTTGGTCACTGATGTTCCACCTTCACCTACTAATAGGATGAACACTATGAGATAAAAATAGACATCTATAACTTCATCACTAACCACTGATACTAGAAGTGTAAGTCAGGATACATTTTATTAACATCGTATGTATTACCAAAATGAGGTTATAAGACTCTAACATCAACACCTCCCATATTTCCACCAAAACACAATGGATTCCCTGAACAAATAAGACCTCATCCCTATCAACAACCCATCCGGGAAGTGTTTCCTCCCTGAAAACACTCTCCCATAGGACCAATCCTTTAGGATTAAATATATTTCTCATATTTAGAATATTAAGTATTGAATATGTCACACCTAAAGTTGCTAAAATATCTGATCATTATACTCTTGAACCTCTAAATGAATATCAAAAAATATGTCCTTCAAATACCACCCACTACTGGCCTCTCAAACAACTGGTATTTTAGTCCTCCTCCTTAAACAAACTGCAATAATCTTTTATTTCCCAGGAATATAAAAAATCTAAAAGTTACAGGACTATGTATATTCAACCCATATTCACTACTTAAGATTTAATTTACACTAGATAAATATTTTCATGAATCTTTTCTGGTATGTATATACCAAAAACCTCTCTCCAAGAAGACATTGACTCCAACATCGCAAGGTATGTACCATAACTTCCAAATTGATATCATGTGATGAGTAATTATGCACATGAGGTCTCAAATACAGAACCATATAAACTATTACCCATTATCCTTGAATCATAATAACTCCCAAGATGATACCTAAAGTATCACAATAAACTGCATAAATTTTTCACAACTCTAGAAGATTCCATATCTATGGTAAATTCAATCTACCTTTCATCTCCAAAAAGGAACTCACATGTTCTTTAGACCATGTAAACATCACACCCTTTTTAGTCAACCCCATGAGAGTAAATTATAGGATTAAAAAGTACTATATGAAATTCATGTAATATAAATATATCCATAATAAAAATAGTATATCAAATATTTTCTTTGTATTATCCAAGGAAACCACAATTCTTACCCACTCTAGAGAAATTGATACTCCCACCTCTAAGATGATTTGACTGAGGAAGTTAAATATATCGATCCAAAAGTGGAATTTGGTGATATTAGAATACACCTAGTCCTTTCTCAATGTATTCTTCATGATATCAAGATGTTTTTTCGTGGTCGTGTTGAGTATGGGAATACCACAATATATTTTCTATGAATACTACCAAAAATTAATCTAGATATGGTTGGAAACATGATTTATTAGATCCATGAAAATTTTGAGCATGTTCTTAAAACCTAAAGAGAAGAACCAATACTCATACAAACAATACCTACTACTGAATCGTGTATGTGGTATGTTAGATGGTCTAAAAACACTTGGTGATACACTTACCATATATTAATCTTTGAGAAAACCTGATCTCCTTGATGATAGTCAAAATTTCATTTATACGATGTTAGGAATATTGGTTCTTTACCAAAAGTTGATTCAACCACTATTAATTCATGCACATCTTGAGTGAATCGTCTTCCTTCTTGGAAAAAAGGATGGGTGAATCCCATATAAAATTACCTCTTATAGGAAACCCTTATATTCCTAATGATCCAGTTGCATATTGAGTTCCTAGATCTTAGTGTGAGCCATTTTATAAGGAGTAATGGACACTGATTCATCTCTTGGAACTAGCTCAATGATGAAATCCCCATCTCTTATAGATGGTAAACCAAAAATTTATTCAAGGAAGACATCCCTGAAATTAACTACACTAAAATGGAATTCCATACATCGTGTCCCCTGATTTCTCATAAAAAAATACTAACAATATGGAATTTCACTCCACCTATTATATCCCATGTCGGACATGAAAACTTATCATGTTAAGGAAGAAGAGGTTCCATACAAAATTATAACCACCTCTCTCAAGGGTAATTCCTCACACTGGTGCATTCCCTTAGATCATATACCCAATGGCGTATCTAAAGTCATTACACAAAAAAGTAATCTATCTTCAGGACCATACTTCCTATAATTTATGTAGTTATAAAAATTGGGAAGTGATTTTATCAAATAAAAAAGATACTAATGTAGAAGCCACTAGAATACTACCTAAATCTACAGATTTCTTGAGACTCTACTCCTCAGGTGTAGGATTCACTACATAGATATGTCATGATCCACATCCCTAATATATAACCTGACTATGCAAGATAGTCATACTCTAATGGTGTGGTATATCTAAAGCCTTACTACCTCATCTAGGGCCACCTTCTCTACATGAAAGACTGGTAGTACTCTAATTACATTTCTGTCAGGGTGCTACTGGTCTTGATCTTTAAAGAGGAGCTTATATGGGTCATATCCCTCTAAGAATAGATGGGAAGGTCCGGAAAAATGTTATAGATTCTCCAAAATGATACTACCTAATCACAGAAAGGGGTATTTGGGACACTAGGGATTCTTATGCCCTTTTTTCCAACACTGGTGGAACACCACAAAACTATGAGTTGGTTTCATCTGACTATTGTTTCCCCCATATGTAGACTCAAAGAAAAGATTCCTATAGATCAAAGAACTAATAAATTATCTCATCACTGAACCAAACTATACCAAACTATAATATCCCCTAAGGCTCTTCTTAGTGAGGAGGTCCTAACTTACTATCTCAAAAATGGAGATATTTTCAACTACAATCAGATTGTGTATATAATCCCATCCTCAAAACATCTCATTGTTGTTATCTATTCACCTTAAAATGTTAGTGTGGAATGTTTAAGTTTGGTTAAATGGGCCAAATATTCCATCACAAACACAGACCCCTTAATTAGGTGCATAAAATCCCTAGAATAGTCTCCTATGAACATTTTTAGAAAGAAGTAATAATATAAGAACATTTGTAAATCCACCCAAACCATACACTGATGATGATCAACCTAATTAATCACATCCCACAAACTCTTTTATGAATCACATATCATATAAGTTATGAACATGAACCCTCTCTCCAAAGGCATATCTGAATTCTCAAATATCAACAGCTTGGCCTCTATCTATGACTCCACATTATAGGGAGCCACCACACCCTAATAAAGTAGGTGGGTGATAGTGATGTAATTATCACATCAACATTTCCATAATAGGGCAAGGCCATGGAGATCCTTATAGAGACAAAAAAAAATTGGGAATATCTATTCGAACTAATCATTTAAACCTAGATTAGGAATATTGTTAAGTGCCTTAGGTGGAACAACAAGAGGAAAAAGGGTGACTCAAGGCCTAGCACCTCAAGAGTATGATCATCGCCGCCCTCCAGGTGAATGAATTGAGTTCTTCATGGTGGCATATCTCTAAAATTTCCAAACACATGTCTCAAAATATATTCAACAAAAATAGGATCATAAATTACATGGTAGGATTGTTGCACGCCTTCCTATATAAAATACACACCTCTTTGCACTACAATAAAAAAGGCTTATACCAATAGAAATTTATTGATAGATAATATTTCTATTGGTAAAAATGAGCAATTACAATAGATATTAAATTTTATTGGTTAGGATTTGAAGTACCAACACTTTCTTTTACCAACAGTTATATCTATTGATATTGATCATTTAACACCAACAAATATTTTACCAATAATTAAATCTACTTCATTAGCATATCAATACCAACATTTTTTTACCAAAAAATGATTCTATTATTATTAATTTTTATTACCAACATTTTTGTACCATTATAAAAATATGTTTCCATAAATCACCCAATAACATAAAATATTTCACCAAAAAAAGAATATATATCTATATATTATTTTCAATAAATGTTATAAATTATAAATAGTTTAATACAATCATATTATCATATTTTTTAATTGATACATTATATATTATAAATATTTTAATAAAATAATACGTTTTTGATGATAAATGATTAGGTTTTGGAAGATTGAATGTAGTAAAAACTAAAAAAAAGAAAACAACTTATATGTAATTTCATTATATATATAAAATATAATTTTTTATTCAAAGTATATATAAATTTTTAACATTTTTTATTGAATATAAATTATATATAAATTTATTATATGATAAATAATTTTTTTTCCTTTATTTCGTTGGGGGGAATACTCCACTGCGCATTGTGCAGATCTACAACCGTCTGGGAATTTATACCATGTATCTCCACCACCAAACCATCCGCTGGGCACCGTCATCCGCCGCAGCATCCGCCGAGAGTCCCACCCACCATCACTGAAGCCAAGACCACTATGTGCCACAACCTTTTCTAAACCCGACCACTGCTTCTCCAATTACTATCTATATCACGCGCCCTGACCACGAAGAACCTCAGACGTTCAACTACCTCCTCCACTGGACATTGAATCTGGCCTTCTCTCCTTCCGATTTCCCATGAATTCTCCTCCGGTTATCATTCCCTCTCATCCACTCTTTTATTGTTCTCTTTTCATTGTCATTTTCCCTATCTTCCTTGTGGTTCACATGACCCATACGAACCCTAATCTGATTTTTGATATTTTATTTAATTATTCTTTAGGGTTAAGGTCCATGATCCAAGATTGTGGACTATTTTATCCACCATTGTGTATGGCATTTTAGGGAAGTGGATAATAATTGGCCATTTTTTGAATAATGATTCACCATTTTGGGTTTGGTTAAATTTTATTTGTTGATTTGGTGTGTGTAATGCCTCAATGTTTTGTTTTTTCTTGACTAATTAATGATTCTCATTCCATTTCATGACTTCTTATAGGATGATTGGTCGTTGAATACTCATTGGGTTCGTGTGCACACTTGGATTTGTATACTGGTTCCTGTAGAATGATTTCTGTTTATTATTTTATGGTTTTGGGTTGATTTTGGATTAAAATGATCAAATATATGTTGGTGTGTATTGTGTTCTGGGTTTTTAATGGCTGCTGATGGGTGGTGTTCTTGCTTGCAGAACACAGATGAGTTTCTTGGCTTGACTATCTTTGCCTTGCTTAAAGTATGTTTTGTAAACCTCCTCCTATTTCTATTATATTATCATCAATTTCTCAATCCAATGAAACTTATCACTACATGATATCATATATTGATAAATTGATGGTAATTCTTGGTTTAATATGAAACCCCCATTCCATGTGGTGTGAAAATTCATTATATTCATTTTATTACATGAATCAACTATTGTGCCATTGAATTTTATATTGAGAGTCTGTACTTATAATACTTTTTACAATGCATGGATTGTGGTCAAAGCTTTAATAAGATAAAATAAAAAAAATTGATATCTACAATGAATTTTCTTATATATTTTGAACATCAAAAATTTATTTTTATGTGATTATAAATTAGTATTGTTTCATGTTCATGAATTATAGTTTATTTCTTATTTAAAATAAATTATTTAATGCATTATTTGTATGTTTGTTTCTTTGTTAATATGTGGTTAATATTTACTTTGTTAATGGTTAAACATTAGTTTTAGTTTCCACGTTAATTAAATTTATCACATGAATTTTTATTTGTTGTTGAGAAATGTTATGATACAGACTTTTCATTAGCATATTAATGGATTACTTGTTGGTATTTGTGTGATGAATTTAGAAGTAATGTTGGACTACTCATTAGGGTGTTTTTAAACTAGGCATGTTTCATTCAATTCATTGTTTTTATGGTATGTTTGAGTAGTGTGCATTTTATGAGTGTAATATTGTTGTAGCTACAAATAATCGCATCCAAATTATTTTGATCTAGTGAACATATTGAATCTTCTAAACTATATCAACTTTTTCACCATTATCATTAGTTTCAATCAGCAGGCTTTTGTATAATATGCATTAATTTTTTCTTTTTAATGTACATTACTGTGTCCATTTTTTAATAGCATGATAGATTATGTATAATATATAGATTCAATATGAAATTTATATTCAATATGAATACATTCTAGCAGTTGATGAAATTTATATTAAATATGAATTCAATTACAACCTATATAATGTATGTGGTTTCTTTCATCCTGCTTTCTGGTTTTTCTTTCACCTATGTTTACCTTTTCTAGTGTTGCGAGGACCAGGGGAGATAATGGATTTGTGTCATGTTTTCTAGGTGCTGATTTTCTGCCATTTTGATGACCCCCTTTCAACCTGGGCCTTTTTGTTTATGGATCAACACATGATGAATTCTGAGTTTTCATAGTCTAGATGATTTCATCATGGAAATTAAGAACTTATTGTTCCCTTGGGAGAATACTGTTTTATTTATTTAAGAACTTTGATTTGGATCTGGACATTGGTCGGGCAAACAGTGCATTTTTACTCAATTGATGAAGCTTTGACTCTTCTGAAGGGGTTAGGGTCTCCTACTGACTCATAATATGGGGATATTACTTCATATAATTACTACTTATTTTCTACTATCATAAGGATTTAGCTCTAACTTATGGGAGATCCATCGCTTTTCCTTGAAGGTATGGGATGTGCATCGAGAGTATAATATCGTTAATGGGATTCTTCTCTGCTGGTGTGCTTATTTGAAGACACCTCATGTCTCTCCCGAGTACTGCATGCTACCCAATTGATGTCTTCTTGGAGGCTACATTTTCATTCTTGGATAAGTTAATGTGTACTTATTTTAAGGTATTTCCTATTTTGTCATGTATCTCCCTCAATTCACAATGGTGTAATCTTGATACACCATTGGGCATGTATTGTAACATTTATCTTGTTTAATAAATTCCTTTGGGCATGACTTGGGTAACCAAGTTGTGTCTCATATTGCTTACAAAATTGATATGACCCATGTTTGTGTAATGGTGATATTGTATTGCAGGGACCAATATGAATTGTGCATGCTTTCTTGAGATGAAATAATCTAGGCCGATGTTCAAGCCATGTGTCAACTTCTTCAAAAATTGAACACATCGCTTGTACAAATATTGTACCTCATGGTATATTACCAATGACACATGGCCTTTCACATAGACATGGCATGTAAAGTCCTTTATATATTTTCATGTTACTCATTGCCATGTGTTGAATTATGTATAGTCCATGTGTTCATGTAATCATGTCTTGAACACGTGGATTCTACAATTCTGTTCAATTTTGTAAAATTTTGCACATGGATGTACATCATGGCATGTGCAGGCCATGTTTTCAAGATCATTGTACAATTATTCACTCATCCATGTTTCATAATACTCATATTCTAATTTTACTAGAACTAACTTACTCAAAAGTAATATAACATGATTTAATTGCATTGAACATATTTCTGAATGAGGAATTCAATCCAGAGCTCTCTGATTTTAGTCTTTCCAAGACTGGCCTAACTACAGATAAGACCCAGGTTTCTACAATTGTGATGGGGACCTATGAATGTTGTTCTCATGATTTATCATGGGCTGGCCAGTTGACTATCAAATTATATGTTTACAAATTTGGTGTCTTGTTCTTGAATATGATTGTTGTAAGTTGGGTTATTGATAATATTAGGCCCCTTGAATAGCAGAATCTTATATCATGGGTACCATGGGTACGTTGCGAGTTATTATTTCAAAACTAATTCTAAGTATTCATTTTTAATTAATAAAATGGTGTCTTTGAATGTTTATTTTCTTGTTTTGAAGGTACTACCTTTGTTGACATTCAAAAGGATGTTAAACACAAATACAAGTTATTTTATATTTTCATTTTTTATAAATTCATTCATTTTTATTTCAGTTTCAAATCATGCACATATTTTTCACATATTTTTAGTTATTCTCTTTGGTTGTGTGGTTTTGATATTAGAGCTGAAGGATGTGGCATATCATCGGTTCCTCAGTTTTACTAAGATGATTTTATTTGTTGAGATGTCAACGGAGATGATGAATGAAAAATTTTCACTCTATGAATATCAAGTTTTTTATATTTTCAGTTATTTCTATTTTTTCCATTCATTCAGATATTTTTCACTAATTTTTTGGTATGTTCTTTGGTTTTGTTTGGTGTAAATCTTTGAGCTGAAGGGTGTGACATAGCAGCGACTTGAGGTTCCTCACTGGTACTGGAGATGACTTTATTTATTGATTCTAATTGCCTACTTTGGGGTGACAAAAGATCTTTGGTAGGATGTTGGGTGATTCAAGTCAAGAGACACTCTTTTTTCATTTTAAGGCGGTGTGGTGGGGTTTCAGCGGTAGTGACATATGTGGTTCTTGGGTTTTTCTGTTTTTATGACATTTTTATGCATTAATAAACTTGTGTATGTATTGATACATTTTGTATTAAATTTCATTATTAATATGATTAATATTTTTCTAATCTTGAATAAGTGTAAAAATTGTCTTCGGTATGATAATTAAAACATATAAAAAATGTAATATAAATTTTTAGAAATAAATATTCAAATAAACAAAAAAATATTAATTATTGATATTGTTTATGAAATTTGATAATAATTTTACCAACAGATAAATTTGTCACAAAAATATGTTTCTAATCATTTTGACCAACATATATATTATCTATTTTTATTATTATAATTGTAACAGAATTATTTTATCTGTCACAATAACATTTAGCGACAGAGTTTTTACCAACAGTTTAGAGACAGGATAATTTTTGTGGGTAAAACATTTTACCAACAGATAATGCACTTTTACCAATAGATATACCCCTGCTGGAAAAAGCTATTTATTTTGTAGTGATGACTACTCTTAAAGCTGGGTTTCGATGATAATAAATATTATAAAGGTCATAAGAGATGATTCCTACTACCCATTACTAAGGTTCAATTAGGGTCAAGGTCCCATATTACATATTATAGGTTTTGGTATATTGAATGACAATTGCATGGTATTGAGAAAAACATGCTTTACATTTCAATTTATATCCCCCCATTTACTGGTAACTATTTTATCTAGGAATTTAAACTAATTTAAGTTCATACTCATTTACATGTATATGTATATGTATAAATATATTTATATATGCCAAAGTTTAATTATATGATTCACCATTCCCATGTTATAAAGGCATAATCTTTATAAGTTAAAATTGGCATAACATGTAACTATTGTCTGAACCATACAAATAGTATAATGGTTTAATATGTCATATAAAAAAGTTGATTTTATGAATCACCATTCCCATTATATAGAACTTAATGCTTTATAAATTTAAATTTCCATTCAATTAATCAAATCAACTAACATTTTATCCTATGTAACAAGTGGTCCACAACCCAAACATTGTGTAATTGGTTAATTAAGTTTCCACCGTGAAAATATATAGGAAGAAACCATTTATTTTTATGTAGACCTTTTAATTAATCAAATTATTATATCCATGTATGAAACATTAGCACATTTTCAAATATCACAGTCAAGGCACTACTAATATACAACATGAAATGAATGCAGTAATATAAATATGGTATGGAATAATGCATGACTTGTGAATCTTTAAGTTCCTATTATGATACATGAAATGATACCTCCTTTCCATATAGTACCAAGTAAAAAATATAATCACAATAATAAGAACATAAATAAATCCAAAAATCATTTTTGTCACCCATTGATGAAATAAATACAACTACAATAAGAAAAAAACAAAACAACAATGTCCCATACCAAGAAATTCATCTATTTACTATATATGGGTAAGCTACTCCACGGAACAAGCTCATTATAAAATTATTAGATGTCCATAATTTCTATTCTAATAAAAAAATATTAATAAAAAAAGTAAAAGAGGCTCTAAAACCACTTTGTAAAATCTTAAGCATGGTTCACTCTTAAGTAACCAAACCCAGTGGGCCTCATGGACTCAAGAACCCCTCCCCATATGCTTATGGTTGTCAACTAGTAGAGGAAGTCTATGATAGAATGGAAAGGATACCATACCCTCATAATCATAGTGAAAAAAATGGTAAAAAATAATAGTAAATAATGAGAACAATATAATAAATGAATAGCAGTGGAATCAACTATCCAGATATAATATATACAAAGAAACTGGATGAATATCATATAAAAAATGAGGATCATGTCATGATGCTATACAAAAAGAGGGAGTGCAAGAAATATAGTGGTAAATGAATATAAAACATTATAAACAAAAAGCCCAAAAGGAAAAAAGATATATTTTCTAGCATCATGGGCATAAGATCAGTATTATAATCTTGTAATATATTCTAGTTTAAATAAAATCATACATATAAGGATTAATTCTTCCCTTTAACCCTACCTTCATCAATAAGATCTATTCAAGTACTAATCGGTGGCCCAAAATCGGTGTGAGATACACTTAGTTGGACAAACAAATAGTGTCAAGTATGATCTATCACGTTTATAAAAAATAAGAAATTCTAATCTATAATAATGAAAGAATAAAATAACTATAAATGAGTAATCACGGGTTCTTAAGGGACACCAGACTCTCATGACCTGCTTTGGAATAAACTAGGGTATCAATCAATATGTGACTATATATATATACATATGTATGTATATACGTATGTATTTATTTATTTATATATGTGTTCTATATATGTAGTGAAATATATAGATATATAGATACTAATTCTAGCTAGAACCTGAGGCATAACTCAGGCATCTATGGATAGTTGTAAGAGTCTCATAAAGTGATAGGGGTATCCATGCCTATGTATCATAGGTTATATGGTTCTCCCCTCCCTAATATCACATGTTTATGGGATTCTAATCCTTGATATCACAAATATATGTGATACTATTCTAGATTATAGAAAATATATGGGATTCCATTTCTAAATATAACAAATGTATAGGACACCATGCTCATGTAAAACAAATTTATGGGAATTTGTGCCTGAGTATCACAATTATATGGGATTCCATGCCTGATTACCAAACAATGTATGAGATTCCATACCCAAGTAGCATGAATCATTTGGGTCAACATGCATAAGTATCACATGTATTTTCCACTTCATGCTTGGGTATCACAAGTACATGGGACACCATGTTCATGTATTAAATATATATATATTATGAGTTTCTATTCTTTAATATAAACTAAGAGAATATTTACAAATCATTAATTTTTTTTAATTAAGGGCATGAAAAATGTTCATATTAGGGTCAATTAAAGTGATCACACCCCTCATATTCTATTAATTTCTACATGTTATTAAATTGGGTGGAAACTAACACTATTTATAAGGGGGTTTGGACATATTAACATGTAATATTCCAAGATTATTTAATGATAATACCCAAAGAGGTGGAACTTATTATGGTCTGTCACCTCTGACTATAAAAACTGTTATATGGGGAAATTATAACATGACTAACAATTTAGTTTAAGGAAATTTATTATTTTACGGAAACACTCAGAAGTTTCAGTATTCTGCATGATGATGCTTGTTATAAAGAAACTCAACTTTAGTGGAAAAGATACTATAAAACCTAAATTCAATTAGTAGTACTCCACAAATCCATCAACGTCCATTAATTCAGGCCAAATTTAAGAAATTGAAAACAAAATATGCAACTTCCCTAAAAATAAATAATATTAGATCACACTTATATAGAGACAAATATTGAAACAATAAACCAATAAAGGAAGGTAAATTATCAATGATCTTACTGGTACACTTCTAATAAGATAGTTGGCGATGAAATCAGAGCTCAGACATTGGATTGGGTTCTAAGACTAAAGAGAGGGTTAAGAGAAGATCCTCACATAGGTGGATACTGGATAAAAGGAAATGTTGATGATTTCATTTGGGTTTTAAAGTAAAAAATGGTAAAATAGTTATTTTAACCAACTTTTAAAGGGGAACATGGTTTGGTCACACAGATTTCCAAACCATTCACCTATACAAGTTAAGTAGAACTATGGGTGTGAACATGCATGCACAGTTTGGGAAAAATATGTGACCCCATTTATTACAATGGAGAACCCTTTGCTACCATCAATCCTAAGGTGCATCGTTTAGAAAAACTATATAAACCTATGCATTTCACATTACCACCCCCACACGATTTAGTCACCGGGGTAGAACTAACTATGTGCTAACCATGCAACTTTGCCTTCCTTTCCAAAATCTAGAGCTCTAATATCCAAATAAACCCTGAACACTCCCAAACAACTCCTTTTCCTCTTAAGAACTTCCATTAAGGAAAAACAAAACTATTTTTTAAATTTAAATGGGGTATACCGCATTTTAAAATCTAGGAACGTATAGAAACCATACCATAGGACTCTATTGGAAATGATTGAAAATCCATCCCTCTTTAAGGGAGATCAAAAGATAAAGAGATAGTGGAGGGTCTAGTTAAATTGTCCTTATCTAATCCCTTATTTCCTTAGAATAATAGGATATGTCAACTAAGAAAATATGGGTATGACCCTATTTTAAAAACTAGTTTGGATGCTCATTAGGACATGTATCAAGAGGTCCCTGATATAATGCACCATATACAAGGTTTATTTCTAATATTTCTTTGAATCATGATCCACAATGCCAGGATGAAATTATTAAGATCATCCATCCACTATGGTGTGGGCCAAGGCTCTACGGAAAGATGAATCTAGTAGGAAAATCCATGAAAACCCAAGTCCAACCATTATGGAATATCACAAAGGCTTCATTTTTCCTCCCTCCTCATTGGAAGAATGAAATAACTCCCCCTAAAACCCCATTATATATATCCTCCCTTATTGTAGTATATCCACATCCTCTTTGAATAACCCTCACAAAACAACATATTAGGTTGTGGTAGAATTCCTTGAAACCGCATAATTAAATCTTACACATAGGATTTTTGGTGTGATCCCTTTCCATCATGGATCAAACCTATACCTTACCCCACAAAAATAATATTACATGAAACATGAGACACTATAACACTCCCTATTTGTAGAATGATTTATCTCTAATAATATATTTCTATAGGAGATCCACCTGGACCCAACTGTAGCACTCTACCAATCACAAGAGACACCTCCCAAACCTCCAAACACATCTTAGAGATATTAAAACTCTAATAATCCCAATACATGTAACAATTATTAAATAATCCCATACTCTAAAATTCAAATTTAAAATTTATATTCATTTCACTAACCTATACTGACAAAAGTCAATATATATTACTCCAGTTGGAGGTTATATGATGTTAAATGAAGTAAATGGTGATGATCAAGTTGTGGGGTACGATAGATTCTCCTTGAAACTAGTTTTCTTATAAACAAAACCACATGATATTAACCTTGATATTGATGTTTTATAATTTATATAATTGTGTTCTAATTATAATTGATGGAAGGTGATTTCCTCCAATATGAATGGTGATCATATAGTGTTTTTTAGAAATAAATATTTTTGTTTGGGGAAGAGACAAATTATATCCTAATGTATTGTGTTCAGGTTAGTGAGCATGATGATTTTGGAATAGAATGTAGTGATAGATAAATTTCATATGGTTTTGAGGGATTATAATGATGTGTTTTTAGAAGAAGTTATGAGTTTCACTTTGAGAAAAGATATTGAGTTGGTGATTAATCTATATTCACGTGTTTATCCTATTTTTATAGAATATAATTTTATTAGTCCATTACATGTAATTGATTTAATGATTTATTTTGATGATTTATTTTAGTAGTGATTTATTCAGCATAACGTATCACTGTGGGCTACTCTATTTTTTCTTTTGAAAAAGAATAATGAAAAAATATTGAGGTTGTGTTCAGATTATTGGTTTTTAAACTAGGTGATTGGGTAGAATTTTTATCCTCTCTCTAGGATATATTACATTTTTTACCATTTTGAAGTGGTATGTTCTGTTTTTAAGATCAATTTAAAATTTAGTTATCTCAAAATGAGGGGTCAGGATTAATTCATTCCTGAGATATTTTTTTGATATCTCTATAGGTATTTCATTCTTGTCGTGATGCAATTTGGAGTTATAAATTATGTTTTTATTTTTATGGGACATATTAATAAAGTATGTTTACCCTATCTTGATGATTTTATAGATTTCTTCAATGATGATAATTTGTTTCACTTAAATATATAAGATTATCATGCAAATTATCTTATAATTTTATTAGAGTTTCTCAGTGAGCATTAGTTATATATGAATATTTCTAAAGGTTAATTTTGAAAATTTGAATGGAATTTTTTTTCATGATATTTCATAAAATATTTTCATAGTAGAATGAATAAATATTTAGGTAGTTGTTATGATTAATCCACTAAATAATATTTCATAAGTTGGGAGTTTCCTAGGATTATCTAGTCAATATACAAGGTTTATACTCAAGTTTTCTTGGATTAAAAATCCATAATCAAATTTTACTATAAAAAGGAATGTTTTTTCATGAATATAATTGGGTCAAGATGATTATAAAATTTTCAATTTGAAGTTGATGAGTGATCCAATTCTTTAATTACTCTTAGAGTGTAACCCTTATGAGGATTATTTTGATATATCTAATAAAATATTTGAATGTTTTCTGATGAAAGATATGGAAATAATTACATATGGTTCTATATATTTATGTCCACATAGACATACCAATTCAACTCATGATTTCAGTCATATGGTTGTGGTGTTTATAACTAAGATTTGGAGACATTATTTTATTTGAGAACAATTAATGTTTTATTGTGATTATAAGAGTTTAAGATATACATTTTTGTAGAAATAGTTTTATTTTAAATAATATAAAATGGGAATACTTTCTAATGAATTTATTGTCTAATTTTATGTGGTGTAGTGAGATGAAAATTTGTATTATTGGTTGGTGATATATTCATGATTAAAAACAATTCATGCCATATTCTATTCATCTTAACATTAAAATTATATCAAGATCCTTCACATGTGGTTTAATTGGTTGATGTTGATAGCATAGAGAATATTATTTTTTATCTATATCTTATAAAAATTTATCATCACAAGGAAAAAATTATATAAGTATGAGTTATTCCATTATTTTGATTTATTTTGTTTTATATTTGTATGAGAAATAACACTTGGGAAAGGGATTTGAATATTCATGTTCAATATCATGAATTATTTTGAGTTTTATTTTTGTATTTGATGTTTGGTTTTGTTATAATTATGAGAGTTGATGTAATCAAGAGTGAGCATGATTGTTTCCTCTTTTTATGGACATGGTTGAATATTTTCAAGTAAGAAAAGGGTCAATCTGGTGTATAATATGGAGATTAAAAAAATTAAGTTTAGGATTTTGTGAAATTTCAATGATTTTTAGGTATCAAGGGGAAATTTCAATATTAAGATTCTAGAAATGGAATTTTTAGCATTTTGTTATATTTTGTTCTTAATATTTATCATTGTGTAATATTTTGAAAAAAATGGTAAGAATATCTAGGAATATAGGATGTCGGAGGAAATTATTTAACTATTAATTTAAGTAATTTTATTAATGGGTTGTTTTTTAAAAATAAATAACATGAACTGTATGAAGTTTATTGGTTGTGGTGATGTGAAATATTATAGGATAAGGTCTTTTGAATATTTTATTACATTGATGGAATCTCAAGGTTCTAGTGTTAATAGGGGTTTTGAATAAGAGAGTTACTGGGAGTAGAGAGGGAAAGTCAATGGTCTTTTTCATGGAATTAAAAGAAAATTTAAAGGAATTTACTCTAGTAAATTAATTTAAATATAGTGAACATTTACTTTGGGATTCTATCTAATGTACATATTTTATAGAGGTATAAATGCCTTGGACTCTATGTATCACAGTGGATCTGGATTAGAAAAATTGATAATGAGATTAAATTAATGTCCATTGGTGGTCATTAAAGGATTTTAGATTTTCATTCATCATGAAATCAAAGTAAGTTACTTGAAATTCGCAACTCTTTAATACTCTCTATGAATATACAATGTTTTTATTTTCCATGTTTGATAGATTATTCATAATAATTAGGGATGATGAAAATATGATAAATTCGAATCTAAAACAATGGTTTGATATGAAGTTGGTGGAATAAATATTTCAACATGAATATCCTCTGTGATTATAAATTTTTCTGTGATATATTATTGATGAGAAATAATGAATAGTATATATGAACATGAAATAATGATTTGGGGATGTTCATTTCTTATAATTCATGTTTAAATTTATTTATAAGTTATTTATTTTGGAAAATTTTGTTAATTATTATTAATGAACATTGTTTAAATATTTGTTAATTCCCAATATTTAATTTTGATCCTCTAAATGGTGAAATACTATGTAAAATTATATAACAGTAAATAAGGGTGTAATTATATCTTTTGGATTGATTTTTTACAATTTGGCATGGGGTTATTCCACATTCTATAAAATGTTTTCAACATGTTAGTAATGGTTATGGATGACGTGGTAGTGAGTTTCATGGGCTCATTCGACAATGGCATAGGGTAATTCCACATTCTATAATTTGTTATGTTTTTAAAAGTGAGTTATATGGGGTGGTGTAAATGTTGCTTAAGTCATTTTTCCTTAGTATGGGGGGATTATATATCCCACACATGTTATACAATTTGATGCTTATGATATCAATTAATATGGGATGATTTAATTCTGGTGTATTTTTTCTAATCTCTGTAAACACTCTAGATAAACTTCACTAAAGATAAAACATATAGTTTCGACTATGTGAATGTGTTTAAAATTATGTACCTTGGCTAAAAGAAATTAGTTATATGTGTTACTAGTGACATGGTTATGGAAATTTTGTGTTCCTATCATATAAGTAATGTTAGTGATGTATTTAATTACTCCCTATGATAAAAATTGTTGAAAACATTAGTGATATTGGAATATAAATATTTTATAATTATATTCTCTAAGATTTTTTTTTGTGTATTTTCCTTACTGAAAGAATAAATGGATGGTGAGGCTATTAATACATTTGTGATATGTGATAGTGATGTATAATTGTTTACTAATGATGATGGTATTAGTGGTAGTGATGGTATGGAAGATATGGTAAGCCATATTTGGCATGTGATGTGCAGTGGTGGTGTTTCGGGTTAAGGAGGAAATGGTTCCTAAGAGTGATCACCTAATAATACAATATTATTCCCTATGATTAGAAATATACAATATCATTTTAGATTATGGTGGAGAGAATATGTATAAGTGGATGCCCAAAAAAACAAGTGAGAGTCCCCAATGATGGAGAGTTTCTCGATTCATAGATGTGGGTGGATGGTGATTATCATATAGTAGTGGTTATATGGAAATATGTGATGTGGAAGGTGTTATACCTTCAAAATTGGAATGACTATGAGTCATGATGTGGTTAAGGATTGGTGGATTACCATAAGTATGGATGTTTGATTAGATGTTTTGTTTTGTTTTGTTTTTCTATTCATCATGAATTAACTTTCATACTTCATTCACATGGAAACTGGGTGTTTTAGATAGGAACCTAATGTGTATATTTATATTAATACTCATGATTTATATAAATTATTTTTCATAATATCTTGATAGATATTGTGATGGTTTTTGGCTATCTAATCTTTGAAAATTGGAGACTTGTTGGAGGAGTTTGTTGTATTTTAACTTGTTGGAGGTATATATAAGATGATTTAATTTTTGTTATTTTACCATTATGTATTTGATTTCTATGTCATTACATATAGTAATATATATAATTCAAGTATTGAGATTGAGGAATTAATTAAATTATTTATGGTCAAAAGAAATTTTCATTTATAAAGGGAAATGCATTACATATATGTGTAATGATATACACATAGTGATAGTATCTGACCTCTAGCTTATTAAAGGAAAGATCTAGGGTTCATACTCAAATTATGTTCCAATTAATGTAGAGTCTCAATGAAGGTTGACCATAATATATATAAATTTTTTATATTATGGATAATTTATGATTTATTAAAAAGTTTTTAAACTATTTCTTATAATTGTTATGTCATGCATATAAGAGTTACATGTTATATATAAAATAAAATATTTAGTTTTCATTTAACCAAGACTATAATTTTTTATTTTAGTTAACAATTAATTAATTAATATTGGTTATTATTTACACATATTAGGTGTTAATGTTGTATTGGAATTAAGGCCTCTCTTGAGTGTAGATATTTGGATAGCAGGGTTGTGGGTCAAAATTATCACTGATTTAAGAACTTGGGATCTACTTATAAAAATGAGTTTTGGATTTTTTTTACCATACTTTATCTTGTGAATATTTTTGTTTCATATGACTCTAATTCTTTATATAAAATGGATTAATTTACTATATTCAGTGGGTGTATTTGGATATGTGTGAATATAATTTAATATTATAATTAGGTAAATAAATATTGAGTTGTATAAGGTGTTATACATTAATATGTTTGGAATAGATTTTTCTGATATAATGAAAAGGATTCAAAAATAAATATCTAGTATCTTGAATACATATTTGGATTCAATGATATTTAAATATATCATTAGATCCAATAGTTATGTGTGATATGTAGAGGATTCATGAACAAATTGTGAGACTTAATTGAAAAACCCTAGAAATAATTATTGTTAAAGTCATTTCAAAGAAAATTCATGCCATGTAATTGATCATCCAAATGGATAGGTACATGATAAATATAAGTTCCCAGGGATTAATTTTAGTAATTCATGGAAGATATGTCTAACCCTAAGGGTTAGGTATACACACCCTCCTATATGTTTTCTATTACAATCAATAGAAAAACCAAAAAAATTAGGTATCTGATCATTCCAATAATATCACATATAATTCTAAGAAAAATAGTTTTCCACTCAACAATAAAAAAAATTATATATGATGATATTGGTATAATATCCTACCTAAATATATAATTTTTTAGTGAAACACTAAAGGGGACTCAATGGTTGTTGAAATGTAGATATATACTTACTAAAAGTAAATTATGTATAGGGTCACATTTTAGAGGGTGAAATTTAAAAAAAAAGTTATTATTTAATTGATATTACACACTATACTAACCCAAATATATGTCTTATTGTAGAAAATGGAATGCAGCATGAATAGCTTTCTAATATCTCTTATATATTAGGTTTATAGTTTATTATTGTAACAACCCAGGTAAATAAAGATTATGACTTTTTCATATTTATTAATTTTTAGAATTAAATATTAACGTTACTTTAAAAAGGGTTTCTATGTTCGATAGCATGCCCGATACGCAACAACAGGTTTCTTTGAAATCTTATGTGGCACACTAATAATATAATATTATTATTTTAAACGATAGTTAACTCCTAGCCATTGTATTGGCAGGAATGAACAAAATTAACTATAATATGATTATAAATTATTGTTAAATGTATTTAAATTATCCAACAAAAAGTTAGAGGCCTAAAATGTGAATGAATCTAATTTTAAGCATAATTTACATTAAAAAGCCGATTTATCGCCTTTTAATGACGAAACCTTTTTAAATATAGTATTGGTCATTTTAGTAGATTCTGTATGACCAAATAAAATTCTTCTTTAAAATGGGGATATCAAAATTTACTTTGTGTAAATTTTTTGAATTTTTCCGATAAAGTTCATTTTTTTAATGAATAGTGAAAAATATTGTATTTTAATTCAAAAGTACCTTTTAATATAATTTATTTATGTGGTTATATTATCTTTTTAATTGGTTTGAAAGTGAAATTAAAATATATTTTCACTATTTAATCCAATGTTAGTCATTGTAATTAATTTCACATTGAAATTGGACATAAACAAGTATCAATCTTTGGATAGTTATTATTTCTTAAAAACACTCTATTTGTTTTGATAATGGGAATTAATTTTAAAATCAATTAATGCCACTTCTATGTTTTTAATTTTTCCAAATAGACATAATTTTTGAATTTGGAATATCAAATATAGCTTAGGCTGAATTTTTGGTATTTTTCTGAAAAACATCAATTTTTGATGAATAGTGAAACCACTTAGTAGTCGTTAAAAAATCGAATTTTTCATTTAAATGAAATTTTACCACTTTTGTGAATTGAATTTAAAAAATCCAACATACATGGTTGTTATCAAGAAGTAAAATTTGGTTCATTAAGATGAAAATAATTTTTGGTGAATAGTAACTTTTGACTTTTATTTACCGCGGTTAAAGGTAAATAGGGTAATTCAAGGTAAAAAGAATATTATAAAAATTAAATATTACCTTAACACTTATCCTACCCTTATTGGTTGAGTCATGGCCGACCATGGGCATCATTGGGTCGATTTTGGGACCCCATAAATCCACTTAAGAGTGATAATGACACTTTAGATTAGTTAATTTAATGTAATGGAAAAATGACATAAACAAAAATCTTTTAGTAAATTAATTTTTATATGTTGTTATATAAGGAATAGTTTTTTATATAAATATTAATTGGAAATCTAAAATGATTTCCTACATGATACTAGTTTTTTTTATAATTTTTAGACATCGAATAAATTAAATTATTTATGACAAAATAATGATGATGTGTTTACCTCATTAATAAATCATATAAATTAATAAGATTATAAATATTAAAATAGAATCCAAAACTTGTCCAATTATTATTGGATGATTTTATTTCAAATATTTGTCATCTTATATTAGACCTCAATGATTTTTGGACAATTAGAAACTGAATATCATTATATAATAAAATATTGTTTTCACACTTTCCTAAAGAGCCCCTCCTCTCCCTTATAAAAGGAGACCATTTCTATCCAATTCCTCACACCTATCAAGCCCTTTGGATCATCCAAAATATGCCCAATTAATCTCCCTACATCCCTATCCTCCTCTTAGAAGCCTTACCTTAGGCATAAGGCACTTCAAGAAGTCCTTTGGTTCAAACCAAAGGGAGTTACCCAAATTAAAGGTAACCATTTCTCTTAATTTGTTTTCTTTTATTTTACTTCTTCAATCGCTAAACTCTTTTTATTCCTTTATTTTTTAACAACACCAGTATCCTAAATATACTAGTATGTTTTTATGAGAAGTATTCTAACTACACTTACACACACCTCCATCTAATGGGTGAAGAACATAATGTTTCTCTGGAAGGCAAACTAACGCCTCAGGAAACGATGATTGTTCAATTACATCTTACCACCTCTCATTGTGGACATTATGATGTAAATGTATTTATATATGATATATATTATGTTTTTGATTTCATTATGCTTCTGTACTACCAAATTTATATCAAGACTTTATGGTTTCCATAGCGGTTAAATACGATAATCTCATTTGAGGAAGCGCGGACTACCGCCCCCTCAAAGTGATGTGACTAGTTAATGCCTTATGTGGGATGTATAAAAAATAGATTTAATGATATTATATATGTTATTATACTGTAATTATAATATACATATGTATAATTATGTTTTAAATCCATTAAAATAAGAAATATAAATGAAAGTAGCCTTCATGCGTACGTACGACTTATCGTCTCCATGAACGGTGCATTTCATTTATTTCCTCTAAATGTTATGTACTATTATAAATACATGTATATACTGGATATATATGATATATATTATATCTAAATAATTAATATCATTCTGGATATAATGAAACTTTTACCACATGAACAACATGTAATTATAAGAAGTCCATTTTTGACTCAAGTTCCAAATATCGATAAAATGTACATTATTAACTTAAATGGTTACATAATGTTTATAACATGGTAATAAGTGATTAAAAGGAATAATAAACTTTAAAAATTTTCTTAGGCAAGTATAAATTAACTTTAGTTTATTATCCAGGAGATTAAAGAACAATCAAGTCAAGTCAGACATGAGGTAAGGGATCCGACCTCTGTCTTTCTTTTCAAGTACTCTCTTTTATGTCATTTCTTTATTGATCCATGTTCTTATGTTGGATGATGTTATTTTATCTTCACCATACTGTAATTTTTATTTTAATATGATTAGAGACACCCTCTTACTCTCATCAATTAATTTTAATAATTTTTAAGTGGCGTCGTTAGGCTGCCGAATTTTTGTAAGGGGTTTTCTTATCTCACTTTTCAATTTCGTGAGATTTCCATTGTTCACCACTTAATTATTCCATATGGTGTAATGTGTACTTACATTGATATATATTGTCATTATTCTCTTTATAATCATGGTATTATTGGATTAAGTTTTTGGTTATTAACTTTTGGTCATACGACTCAGTTGATGACAATCTGGTAAAGGGTTTCATCTCACTTTTTATTCATGTGAGATTCAAGCTATATTTTCCACTATTTCCTTTTGTGTGGTGAATATACTGCCCATGATTGTACTATTTGTGTAATATAATTTCATTTATCATTATTTACATTTTTATTGTATGATCCTGCTTTCATGTGGCATATGTTTTGTAAATTACCAAATCGGTAAGGGAACTATTCACCCTCCTCTATTTAAAAGACTTCTTTTTTTATGTATTTTAATTTACATCTTATTATTTTTGGATATGTTCTTCTATATACTCATTTATATAAGCTTTATGTCCAAGTGATGAGATACCATTTTCTTCTAATCAACTAATCTTCTGAATTTTTAAGTGACGCTGTTAGGTTGTCGAATTTTTACAAGGGAACCTCTTAACCCAATTTCAATTCTTCGGGTTTAACATGTACTTCTTGAATATGTCATCCAATGAATATGTGTGAATGAACTCTGATTTTTGTACACTTAATATCCACTTATATTGGGTGTATTTATATTTTTCACACATAATTATGTGATTTATTTATCCTTAATTTAAGGATACCATCTTTATAAGGGATTTCCTCTCAATTTACATTTCCATTGAGACTTCATTGTTGTTATGCACCAATTCACTCTTATGTGGTTTATATACTATCCATTGGCATAATATATCATGAATACCTTTATTCTCATGATATTATAAAGTTTTGAATAATGTTATTCCTCAATTATTTGTATTCAAGTGTCTCTCTTTTTGTTAAAAACTCTTTAACTAAAATATTATTTTAAATGTTTTAAAGATTTATTATTCTAAATATTTCTCATTAATGTACATGTTTTAAAAATGGGTTTTAGGATTTATTTATATAGACATTAGCGTTTTCAAATGATAATTCATTTAAAATCTTCAAAGTGGTATGGGACACTTTGATTCAAAAATCTATTTTTAAACGGTTTAGAAAATGATTTTATAAAACATTGTTTATTTAAATACCTTGATTTGATATATTGGAATGTGGAAATGTTATCTTTCCTTTATACATGTGTTATATGTTATGATTATGTTATGATTATTGGGAATTTTTAACATATATATGTGGTTCTGTGATAAACCTAGGGCAGGTGGGTCCAAGATAGCTCTCCAACGCATTGGGTAACGTGACAGAGGTAAACGTGATGTTTCTCCTAATAGATTTAGCAAATATAATTTGATGGGTATTCCATGTGTAACTCCCTACGTTTATATGATAGCTACAATGTAAGTTTGATATGTATTCCATAAGTAACCTTTATGATTTATGATTTGTGTGTGTTATTCATAAATCTTATGATTTCATAAGGTATGTTATGATTGAAAAGTATGGTTTCATGGATTTGTATTTATTGTTAGGAAAATGTTTTCCTTCCTTATTTTATATCCCTTACTCAGCTTTTTATGCTCATCCCAGGTTTATGAATTGTTTTCCATAGGACTTAAAGATGAATAGGTTCAAGGATGGGATCAAGGAAAAGGCATGATGTCTAAAACATGGATCTAGACATGTGTCTTTTTAAGAGTTTTTATTTTATGAAAAAATGGATACTGAGTAGTAGTGTCTGCTTGTAATATTCAAGTGTTATGTAATAGATATGGCCTAATTATCTAAAATTCTAAACCCGAAAAGATCATCAATGTGATTTATCCATTTAATTCAATATTATGTAATGTTATAAGGTCGGGTCCTTATAGTTGGTATCAGAGTTTGGTTTAGACAACTTTAGGGATTATGAATTTTCCTTAGACATATGGTTAGTACCTATCTATTATTTCAGTTAAATCCTTGTATTATAACTTTTTCAGATCAAGGAAAGTCAGTTACAATTGGAAGGAGGATGATCTCAGGGAAAATTCCTATCTATTCCTGATGACATGCTTTCATTAATTATTGCCAAGTCATGTTCAGATGATTGTGAAACCTTTTCTAGCATACAACTCACATGCAAGAAGTTGTTTTCGATATCAAACACATCCACTATACCTCGTTATCATCATGGATCGTGGTTTGTATTTAGAAAAAACCTATTTTCACAATATTCTCAAATTTACAAGAAAGGTAAATATTATCAAGGCATTTTCAAATATTTTACCTTATCATGAGATTTTGAAGCATATTATGATTTTAGAAAAGGTTCCGAAGAAGGAGACCCTTGCGCAACCTATTTATATGTGATTTTAAAATATAGTCTCTTAGCACATACTTATGGTATTTTAAAAGGACCATTAATTGAAAGTTTCAACTCAAATTAGGTTCAACTGTTTTATAGAAATCATGTTTTATCAGATGTTTTGAAATTATATGTCATACATGATTATTTTTCAAAACTGTTTTTCTATGAACACCCATATAACCCATGTTGTAAAAGGTGTATTTGGATGGAGGAAGCAAATGATTTTGAAGGATCTCTAAATCATTGTTGCAATTCATGGACCTTCTACCTACGTGAACAAGATGACGATGAAACCAAATGGACACCATGATCAAGGTATGATGTTATTCATTTTGGGGATTGTTTTATTTTATCATATGGTAGTGAAATAAGACTTCAAGAATTAATATGTTGAGATCATAATGAATTTGGATGAAAATGAGAGGTATATGGAAACCTTTGTGGCTAAAAAATGTTAGGGTTATTTTTTAGTTTTATAAAAAGGACAACCCGTAGGATGGGTGACAACTCATCGCAGCTGGCAAGGCTGCAGAAATCGAACCCACAACCGAAGGGTGACAAGGGCGCATTGCCTACCACTAGCCTACTGGAAGTCCCTTGTTATTATGACTTATTATTTTAGTAAAATGATTTTATAGAATAATAATAAGTTGATTTTTGGAACTTATGTTTTATCAAATGGATATACATAGTATTGAATAATGATTTAGTGATTAAGTGATAATGTTGGTTGTGGAAGACGTTCTCTATTTTGAGGAAACACTATATGCCTAAGGAAGATAAAATACGATGGGATTTCAATTGTGGAATAATGGTTGCAATTTTAGTTTGGGAAATCTATGTTTTTATTATGTACACATGATGATTTTATTTATTTATGAAAATGATTAACCTATCATGGAGAATATGTGATTAGGTTAATTACTTTTCAATATGAGACTTTATGAGTAACTGGTGTTACTTGGAGATAAATGTTAAAATGTATCATGGAAGTCTATGTAATTAAATCCTTATGAGATTTGGGTTACAATCAAAGTTTGGATTAATTTTGAAGAATTATATGGATTATTGTTTATTGAATGGTCTTTCTTGAAACTTGGGTTCTTTTTGTTGAATTTTGGGGATTAAGAGTAGTATTTCTTTTTATAAAGGATTATCCTTTTGGTGATTATCTAATCTTGTACTAACAATTTTGGTTTTATTTGATGTCTAAATACTAGGGAAATAGATAGTTCTCCTTTTGTGGATTATGTGATTCTCTAGAAGATGATTCTTGTGCTTTTGATGTGACCAAGCCTTTTTGAATGCTAATCGTTTAGAGAAATGATTAGTTTTGTTAGAAACTTATTAAAAGATGAAAATCTACTTAATGGTAAGTATATTTCCTTATGTTTTTATTCTATGTAAAAGATTAATTCCTAAAAATTATGAAAAGGAATGTAAAACAAAAACATTGTTGGTTTACGTTTCCTATTGGTTAATCAAAGAACGTTTACACACATCATAAGTTTGTGATTTTCTTGTGGTTAACTTTATCCTAATCATGTTTCCTATCACTCTTCATTAGAACTTGACCCTTTTTTATCCTCCATATCCATGTTTTCATGGAATATTATTATGGGTTAACTTGTGTGACCACTGTACTTCTCTTTCTTTCTTTTAAAGTGATAGTTTTACTGACTCTTTTTCCGATATGGGACTTTTAATAAAGTTTCTGTGCCCAAATTTTAAAATTGTGAGGACGCAATTCCCAATAGGGGGGAAGGATGTAACATTCCAGGTAAATAAAGAATATGACTTTTTCATATTTATTAATTTTTGAATTAAATATTAATTTTACTTTAAAAAGGGTTGCTATGTTCGATAACGTACCCGATACGCAACAACGGGTTTCTTTGAAATCTTACGTGGCACACTAATAATATAATATTAGTATTTTAAACGGTACTTAACTCCTAGTTGTTTTATTGGCAGTAATGAACAAAAAAACTACAATATGATTATACATGATTGTTAAATGTATTTACATTATCCAATAAAAAGTTAGAGGCTTAAAATGTGAATGAATCTAATTTTAAGCATAATTTACATTAAAAGGTCGATTTATCGCCTTTTAATAGAGAACCCTTTTTAAATCTAGTTTTGTTCACTTTAATACATTCCATATGACAAAATAAAATCCTTCTTTAGAACGGGGATATCAAAATTTACTTTGTGTAAATTTTTGGAATTTTTCCGATAAAGTTCATTTTTTTAATGAATAGTGAAAAATATTGTATTTTAATTCAAAAGTGCCTTTTAATATAATTTATTTATATGGTTAGATTATCTTTTTAATTGGTTTTAAAGTGAAATTAAAATATATTTTTACCATTTAATCCAATGTTATTCATTGGAATTAATTTTACTTTGAAATTGGACATAAACAAGTATCAATATTTTGATAGTTATTGTTTCTTAAAAACACGCTATTTATTTTGATAACGGGAATTAATTTTAAAATTAATTAATTCCACTTATATGTTTTGAATTTTTAAAAATATACATAATTTTTTAATTCGGAATATCAAATAAATCTTAGGCTTAATTTTTGGTATTTTTCTGAAAAACTTCAATTTTGATGAATAGTGAAACCACTTAGTGGTGGTTAAAAAACTGACTTTTTCATTTAAATGAAATTTTACCACTTCTTTGAATTGAATTTCAAAAATCCTACATACATGGTTTTTATCAAGAAGTAAAATGTGGTTCATTAAGATGAAAATAATTTTTGGTGAATAGTAACTTTTGACTTTTATTTACTGCGGTTAAAGGTAAATAGAGTAATTCAAGGTAAAAAGAATATTATAATAATTAAAAATTACCTTAACACTTTTCCTAAACATATTGGTTGAGTCATGGCCGACCATTTTCATCTTTGGGTCGATTTTGGGACCCCATGAAGCCACTTAAGAGTGATAATGACACTTTAGATTAATTAATTTAATGTAAAGGTAAAAATGACATAAATAAAGATCTTTTAGTAAATTAATTTTTATAAGGTGTTACATAAGGAATTTTTTTGTCTATAAATATTAATTGGAAATCTAAAAAGATTTCCTACATGATAGTATATTTTTATTTTTTTTCGACATCGAATAAATGAAATTATTTATGACACAATAATGATGCAGTGTTTACCTCATTAATAAATCATTTAAACAAATAAGATTATAAATATTAAAATATCATAAAAAACATGTAAAATTCTTATTGTTTGATTTTATTTCGAATATGAGTCATCTTATATTTGACCTTAATGATTTTTGGATCATTAGAAACTGAATATCATTATGTAAAAAAATAATGTTTTCACACTTTCCTAAAGAGTCCCTCTTCTCCCTTATGAAAAGAGACCATTTCTATCCAATTACTCACACCTCTAAAGCAATTTAGATCGTCCAAACTCTGCCCAATTAATCTCCCTACATCCCTCTCCTCCTCCTAAAATCCTTACCTTAGGCAGAAGGCACTTCAAGAAGTCCTTTGGTTTAAACCAAAGGTAGTTACCCAAATTAAAGGTAACGATATCTCTTAATTTGTTTTGTTTTATTTTACTTCTCCAACCCGTAAACTCTTTTTTTTTATTTTGTAACAACACCAGTATCCTAAATATACTAATATGTTGTTATTATAAGTATTAGAACTACACTTACACCCACCTCCATCTAATGGGTGAAGAACCTAATGTTTCTGTGGAAGGAAAACTAACACCTCACGAAATGATGATTGTTCAATTACAACTTACCACCTCTCATGGTGGCCATTATGATGGAACTGTATTTATATATGATATATATTATTTTTATGATTTCATTATGATTCTATACTACCCAGTTTATATCAAGCCTTTATGGTTTCCGT
Source organism: Viscum album (assembly GCA_963277665.1). NCBI lineage: Eukaryota > Viridiplantae > Streptophyta > Magnoliopsida > Santalales > Viscaceae > Viscum > Viscum album. Next base: position 1,190,327,362 of record OY728122.1, read on the forward strand.
AGTGGGTAAATACGATAATCTCATTTGAGGAAACGTGGACTACCGCCCCCTCAAAGTGATGTGACTCGTTAATGACTTTTGTGGGATGTATAAAGCATATGGTTAATGATATTATATATGATATTATATTGGAATTATAATATACCTATTTATCATTATGTTTTAATTCCATTAAAATAAGAAATAGAAATGAAAGTAGCGTTCATGCGTACGTACAGCTAAATGTCTCCATGAACGGTGCATTTTATTTCTTACCTCTAAATGTTATGTACTATTATAAATACATGTATATAATGGATATATATGATATATATGATATCTAAATCATGAATATAATTCTGGATATAATTAAACTTTGACCACATGAACAACATGTAATTATAAGAAGTCCATTTTTGACTCAAGTGCCAAATATCGACAAAATGAACATTATTAAGTTAAATGATTAAATAATGTTTATAACATGGTAATAAGTGATATAAAAGGAATAAAAAACTTTAAAAAGGTTCTTAATCAAGTATAAATTAACTTTAGTTTATTATTCAGGAGATTAAATAATGATCAAGTCAAGTCTGACACAAGGTCGGGGATCCGACCTCTCTCTTTCTTTTCAAGTACTCTCTTTTATGTCATTTGTTTTATGCTTCATGTTATTATGTTGAAGGATGTTATTTTATATTCACCATAATGTAATTTGTATTTTCATATGATGATATATCCCTTATTACTCTCATCAATTCATTTTAAGAATTTTTATGTGGCGCCGTTAGGCTGCCGAATTTTTGTAATGTATTTTCTTATCTCACTTTTCAATTCCGTGAGATTTCCATTGTTCACCACTTATTTATTGAATGTTCTGTAATTTGTACTTACATGGATATATATTGTCATTATTCTCCTTATACTCATTTTATTATGTTATTAAGTTGTTGTTTATTAACTTTTGGTCATACGACTCAGTTGATTACAACGCGGTAAAGGGTTTCATCTCAATTTTTATTCCTATGAGATTCATGTTATATTTTTCACTATTTCCTTTTGTGTGGTGAATTTACTACCCATGATTGTACTATTTGTGTAATATAATTTCATTTATGATTATTTTCATCTTTATTGTATGATCCTTCTTTCATGTGGCGTATGTTTTGTAAATTACCAAATCGGTAATGGAACTATTCACCCTCCTCTATTTAAAAGACTTATTTTTTGTTATGTCTTTTAATTTATATCTTATTATGTTGGGATGTGTTCTTCTATATCCTCGTTGATATAAAATTTATATACAAGTGATGACATACCCTTTTCTTCTCATCAACTCATCTTCTAAATTTTAAATTGACGCTGTTAGGTTGTCGAATTTTTACAAGGGAACCTCTAAACCCAATTTCAATTCTTCGTGTTCAACTTGTACTTCTTGAATATTTCATCCGATGAATATGTGTGAATGACCTATAACTATTTTACACTTAATATCCACTTATATTGTGGGTATTTATATTTTTCACACATGATTATGTGATTGATTTATCCTTAATTTAAGGATACCATCTTTATAAGGGATTTCATTTCAATTTACATTTCCATTGAGACTTCATTGTTTTTATGCACCAATTCACTCTTCTGTGGTGTATATATTGTCCATTGGCATAATATATCATGAATACCTTTATTCTTATGATATTATAAAGTTTTGATTAAATTTTATTCCTTAATTATTTGTATTCAAGTGTCTCTCTTTTTGTTAAAAAACTCTTTAACTAAAATATCATTTTAAATGTTTCAAAGATATATTATTTTAAATATTTCTCATTAATGTCCATGTTTACAAAATGGGTTTTAGGATTTATTTATATGGAAATTAATATTTTCAGATGATAATTTATTGAAATTCTTCAAAGTGGTATGGGACACTTTGATTCAAAAATCTTTTTTTAATCGGTTTTGAAAATGATTTGATAAAACATTGTTTATTTAAATATTTTGATTTGATATATTGGAGTGTGTAAATTTTATATTTCCTTTATACATGTGTTATATGTTATGAATATGTTATGGTTATTGGGCATTTTTTACGTATACTGGTGGTTCTGTGATAAACCTAGGGCGGGTGAGCCCGAGATAGCTCTCCAATGCATTGGGTAACGTGACGGAGGTAAATGTGATGTTTCTCCTAAGAGATATAGGGAATATACTGTGATGGTTATTCCAAGTATAACTACCTACATATCTATGATAGCTAAAATGTATGTTTGATATGTATGCCATAAGTAACACTTATGATTTATGATTTGTGTGTGTTATTCATAAATCTTATGATTTCATAAGGTATGTTATGATTGAAAATTATGGTTTCATGGATTTGTATTTATTATTGGGATAATGTTTTGCTTCCTTATTTTATAACTCTTACTGAGCTTTTTGTGCTCATCCCATGTTTTTGAAATGTTTTCCACAGGACATAAAGATGAATAGGTTCAAGGATGGGATCAAGGAAAATTCATGTTGTCTAAAACATGGAATTAGACTTCTGTCTTTTTAAGTGTTTTTATTTTAGGAAAAAATGGATACTAAGTAGTAGTGTCTACTTTTAATATTCAAGTGTTATTTAATAGTTATGGCCTAATTCTCTAAAACTCTAAACCTGAAAAGATCCTCAATGTGAATTATCCATTTAATTCAAAATTATGTAATGTTATAAGGTCGGGTCCTTATACTTATATTATGATCTAATATTCCGAAGGTCTCTTAATAAGAAATATTTATAGGATAATGATGTAAATTTTATAGAAAATAATTAATCTAATTCTTACTGATGGTTATTAGATATTAGATCTGTATCACACATTTATGATAATATATATAAAGTCAATAATGTGAGATAATTGATTAAAAAAATATATGTGTGTGTTGGAAATGGAGAAATAGTTTCCATAGAGAAGGTTGGAACTTATAATATATGTTGTACCAAATATATTAGTTTTACTATTGTAAAATCATTACTATATTCCAACCGTAAATAGGTTTTTTATTTCTATATCTTATTTGGACAATAAAATATTTTTTCATGATTAAGAACAAGATATGTTCTATGTACATGAATGAAATTTTTTATAGAATAGGGAATATAGAAAATGGTTTATCCATATTAAATATGTACAATCATATCTTTAACATTAAATATAAGAAATTAGTTGTCGATTACCACCGTGTTTATCTTTTACATGTATTTATTTATTATATAAATGAGAAACAAACCCAGAGACTCCATGGATTTGTATTTATATATTCAATAAATTATGAATCATTTAACAAATATGAATCTATTTTATTAGAAAAAATTCCCAGAGGACCTTTTATTGAAAAGTTTAAAGGTTCTAGTGGATTATTATATCCAATATATAGTGATATATATGGACTAGTGAGTAAATAATAAATTAGTCTATATGGGAACTTCAAAACCTTAATTGATGACTTCAATCATTTTGTTTATTTGTTTCTTATTTGGAACAAGTTTTAAACATTTGAAAATTTCAATGTGGTCAAGATTGAAGTGATGGATTTCAATGGGATATAACCACACTTGTTAATCATATCTGAATTAATATAAAAAATCAATAATGGATCAAACCATGCTATAAATATGAAGCCATGTGCACCAAAAATGATGAAATGGTAAATGTATTTCTGACACCATAGATGATTACCTCACACATCTTCATCCTTGCTTGATAATGAACACAATGGAGGAATCCAAAAAATTTCCCTCATCTAAAGGTATCCATTGTTTGTTGAATCACCCTACATTAATGTGGGATTCCATTTCTCACCATAGTGTTCTAGTACTTAGAAATGTAAAGGTCAAAGAATAATGTTATATTTGGATTTGAGGTAGTTTCGTCCAAGGATCAGGTAGGATTACACACACTCATCCTCTCATGTTAAATCCATTTTATAAATCCCTTAAGTATTCTCTCTGAGTAATCATACATTAAAACATACATTATAATTTAATGCATGCATCGACTATTACCTTTCGATTGTTCATGAAAAAATTGTATGAAATTATGTACCTCCCATATGTTTCATTTTATGAAATAATTCTTAATGATAAGCCATGTGGAAGATCTTATCAAATGATAAATATTATCATTAATTTTCCCATCAATCATACTGCTATGGTGTATCATAAAATAGTATAATAGTTATATACAAAATAGTCAATCATAAATTATTATTATCTTGGGATGCAGTATAATAATGCCTTATGATATCCCTCAATCATAAAAGATGATATGTTCAAACCATTATACATCACATGACATATATTTCTATATATCCTAACATATGAAATGTTTATACAATAACCTATGATATAGGCAAAAACACATCATATGAGTAACTTCTTTGGGGAATATCTCATTCAATCTCCCCCTTTTAATAAAGCCTTATAAAATTTCGATCATTTAAATTTATATCATATCACATATCATAAATTATGAACCCATATCCACTACCCTTTTGAATATCTTCTAAAATAATTTTTCAAATCTATCATTGATTCTATTTTGTATCACATAATAAGTAATTACTTGTGTATATCCATCCAAGAATCTTTTATATTAACTCTAAAAAACATTCCGAGTATATATCTATGTCAAAATCAATCCACATTTAGTAATCCATATTGTTTAACCCTTGGTCTTTTATTGCATTGATAAGAAATATGAATATATAGATCCATAAATTTAGGCTAAGAGTATCCTCTAACAAAGCATCAATGTTACTCAAGATACAAAGGGATCTTTCATGATCTCTATCAAACACATGTATTTCTATAATTATATCCACTAGTTGTGTCACATGCAAATTTTAACCCTCATATTTTCAATTTTTCTTAGACATTGAGTGACCATGTAATACACTATATTTCATTCCCATATATAAAACCCATAAATTATTGACTCATTGCTAATCGAATATTCAATTAAATGACTACATCGCATTTAATTAAGCTTTATGGATGAGAACATCACATCCCCCTCTACTAAATTGATATGAAAATCATATTTACTATCTATATGCAGCTACACACTCCCTAGTTTATCTTAATCAATGGACCAGATTCCACAATTTCTATATAAGAGAAAATATTGAATCATATTCGAGCTTAAACTGATGATATGATCAGAAACATACTCAACTAACCCCTTGTAATTTAAGCCTCAAGGATTCCAAAATTAAAAGTTATTTAAATACTAAGATTCTAATGCTAGTTATATCACATGTATCAGGTAGTGGTTACTCCAAATATGATCCAAGTACCCCTGGTATACTAGGAACATAGTTCATGTATAAGTCCCTATCCTTAAACATTACGTAATCAGTAATTATGTTAATAATTCACATTGAGGATCTTTTCAGGTTTAGATTTTAGAGAATTAATCCATAGTTATTACATTACAACTCAAAAATTATAAATTAGACACTCATTCTCAGAATCCATTTTTTTATTAAATAAATACCCTTAAAATAAAAAAAGATTTCTTTTCTTGATATAAATTTTCATGAATTATTCCTTTCTCTTTCCCTTCCTTATACCCTATGAAAAACATTTCAAAAACGTGGTATGATCATAAAAAACTCAGTAAGGGTTATAAAATAAAGAAGGAAAACATTAAACCATCAATACATACAAAATATAATCACATTAAGATACCTCATGAAATCATTGGATTTATGAATAACACATTTAAATCATAAATCATAAAGGTAAATTGTGGAATCCATATCAAACTTACATTGTAGCTTTCACAGCTATGTAGGGAGTTATGTTGGAATACCTATCATAGTATATTCCCTAAATCTCTTAGGAGAAACATTGATTTTTTCCTCTTTCACATTACCCAATGCATCAGAGATCTATCTTGGGCTCACCCACCCTTGGTTTATCAAGTAACTACCTATATACGAAAACAATTCCCAAGAACAATAACATGTTCATAACACATAAAAAAACATAAAGGAAAGATAACATTTCCACATTTCAATCACAATATATCATTTCAATATATTGAAATAACCAATTATTTCTCAAAACAATTTTCAATACCAAAATATGTAAAAAGGTTATATGTTATTTATTTTCCATTTAAAAACATTACAGCTTGTTTAGGAAGCCAAATATCAAATAATACTCGCAGCGGTGGAAAAGGTCGTTGTCACCACATACATTAAAAAGAAACTCTCCCTTCATTGTTTAGTAAAACACTTCATATAAAAAGATTATTTTTGAATTAAATTTAAAACTCAAATGTTTTTATACACCGTATAAAAGAAATTCATATATAAATCCAAATATGCCTCAACGAAAGCTGATTGAGATGAAGTCCCTTAACTCGTGTCTGACTTGTCTTGTTTGTACTTTAATCTTCTGAATAATAAACTAAAGTTAATTTCTAATTTATTTAAAACATTATTAAATTTAATATTCCATTTATATCACTTATTACCATGTTATAAACATGACATAATCATTTAAATTAATAACGGTCGTTCTGTCGTCATTTGGTTCTTCAGTCAAAAATGAACTTCTTATAATTACAAGTTTCCCCTGTGGTCAACATTCCATTATCTCTAAAATTATATTCATGATTTTGATATCATATATATCATATATATCCAGTATATATATGTATTTATAGTAGTATATAACATTTTGAGATAATAATTGAAGTTCACCGTTCATGGAGATGGTAAGCTATACGTAGGCATGAACACTACTTTTGTTTCTATTTCTTATATAAGGGAATGAAAACTTAATGATACATAGGTATATTATAATTTCAGTATAATATTATATATAATTTCATTAACTCCATCCTTTATATGTTCCATGTATGGAATGAACGAGTCATGTCACTTTGAAGGGGTGGTAGTCTGCACTTCCTTAGACGAAATTATCGTATTTACCCATTACGAAAACCATAAAGGAATTCTATAAATGAAAAATACCAGATAATTTAGACAATAAAAATATAATATATATCACATATAAATACAGTTCTATCATAATGGCCACTAAGAGTGGTGGTAGGATACAATTGAACAATCATCATTTCATGAGGTAGTAGTTCACCGTCCATAGAAACAGTATGTTCGTATCCATTAGATGGAGTTGTGTGGAAGTGTAGTTAAATTCATTATCATAAAAAAACCTAGTATATTAAGTATAAATTCTTTTTATATTAAAAAATAATAAGAAGAACCTAAGGAGTGAATAAGTAAAATAAAAGAAGAGAACTTGCGGGAAGACGTTACCTTTAAATCTGGTAACTCCCTTGGGTCTGAACCAAATGGCTTTCTTGAAGTTCCTTCTGCCTAAGGTAATATAAGGCCCCAGACTTAAACCTTACTTAATCTTGAGTTATTACAATATTACACATTGAGGATATTTTCAAGTTTAGAGTTTTAGAGAATTAGATCATAAAACTTGCATTACATTCCACATTTAAACAAAGTGGTTACATAAAATATAGTATTCATTTTTCCCATCAACTGAAACATATTTAAAATAAAACATGGATTCTTTCTTGACACTTACTTAACACTATCATCATATCATGTACAATTCCCTTGACCTGTGAAAATCATTTCAAAAACTTGGGATGAGCATAAAAAGCTCAGTAAGGGTTATAAAAAGTATGGAAAGGAAACATGAGTACATATATACATAAGAATGAAATCATACATTACCCATAAAACATAAGCACTTTAACCTACCTCATAAAATCATGAATAAATCATAGAAATCATAATACATAAAGGTAACTTGAGGCATTCATAACATTATTATGTAGGTAGTAACTCTCTTGGTTACGTTTGGAATACCCATCACAGTATATTCCCTAAATCTCTTCGGAGAAAACTTAACGTTTAACTCCTTCACGTTACCCAAGGCATTGGAGAGCTATATCGAGCTCACCTGCCCTTAGTTTATCACGGAACCACCCGTCTTCATAACAATGCCCAAGAACCATAACATAATCATAGCATATAACTTAATCATAAAGGAAAGATAACATTCCCACATTGCAATAACAATATAACATTTTAAGATATTGAAATAATGAATCCATTCTAAAAACCATTTTCAAAACCATTTAAAACATTTAATAAAGAAATTTTTAAATCATAGTGTCCCATACCACATTGAAGATTTTAACATTTTAAACCATTAATATCCATATAAATAAATCCTTAAAACGATTTTTAAAACATGGATATTAATGAGAAATATTTATAATATTAAATCATTAAAACATTTAAAACGGTATTTTAGTTAAAGGGTTTCTAACAAAATGAGAGACACTTGTATACAATAATTGAGGAATAAAATTTAATCAAAACTTTATAATATCATGAGAATAAAGGGATTCATGATATATTATTCCAAATGATAGTATATACACTCTATAAAGGTGAAATGGTGCATAACAACAATGAAGTCTCAATAGAATTGTAAAATGATATGAAATCCCTTATAAAGAAGGTATCCTTAAATTAAGGATAAATCAATCTCATAATTAAGTGTGAAAAATATAAATACACCCAATATAAGTGGATATTAAGTGTAAAACAACCATAGTTCATTCACACATATTCATAGAATGACATATTCAATAACTATATGTTGAACCCAAAGAAATCGAAATTGGGTTAAGAAGTTCCCTTGGTAAAATTTGACAGCCTAACGGCGTCACTTTAAGATTCATAACATTAGTTGATGAGAGAGAAAATGGCATCTCATCACTTGTACATAAAATTTACATCAATAAGGATATATAAGAACATATCCCAACATAAAAATATTTAAATAAAAAGACATAACAAAATAAGTCTTTTTAAAAGAGGAGTGTGAAAGGTTCCCTTACCGATTTGGGAAACTTTCAAAACGTACACCCCCATGAAAGAAGGGTCATAAAATGAAGATGTAACTACCCATAAATGAGATTGTATTATACAAATAGTAAAATAATGGGTAGTACATACAACACACAAAAGGAAATAGTGGCCAATGTAGCATGAATCTCATGGGAATAAAAAGTGAGATGAAAATCCCCTTATGAAAATTTGGTAGCCTAACGGCGCCACATAAAACATCCAAAAATAGATTGATGAGATAAAATAGGGTCTCTCATCATATTAACATAAATTTTACAGAAAGAGGAATGTAAAATAACATCCCCCAACATAAGAAAGATTATCTTAAAGTAAGTTACATAAAAAATAGTACTTAAAAAGAAAGAGAGAGGTAGGATCCCTTACCTCGGGTCTGACTTGACCCGATCGTTCTTTATTCTTTCGAATAATACAATTTGGTCAATTTATAATTTCTTAAGTACCTCCTTTATAGATTATTATTCATTTCATATCATATATTATAATGTTATAATAATTGGTCAATAAAGTGAGTTCATATCAGACATTTTTGTCGATGTTCGGTACATGAGTAAAAATTGAACTTGTTGGAAAAGAATTTTCCATGTAGTTATAGGTACATCATATCAATAATAGTATTTATGTTTTAAATATCATATATTTCTAGTATATATTCATTTTATACTATTACATATCATTTGGAGATAAAAAATTAAAAGCACCGTTCATGGAGACGGTAGGTCGTACGTACGCATTAACGCTACTTTCATTTTTTGTCATATTAATGGAATTAAAAAATGAGAGATATATATATTATAATTCCAGAATGATATCCATAATTTATATATAATATATTACATATATATCCATTATATATATGTACTTATTATAGTACATAACATTTGGATATAAGAAATGAAATGTACCGTTCATGGAGACGGTAAGTCGTACGTACGCATGAACGCTACTTTCATTTTTTTTTATATTCAATGGAATGAAATAATAATTATATAAAGGTATATTATAATTTCAGTAGTATATAATATGTAATACCATTAATTCCATCCTTTATACATCCCATATATGGCATTAATGAATCAAATCACTTTGAGGGGGCGGTAGTCCGCACTTCCTAAAATGAAGATATCGCGTTTACCCATAATGGAAACCATAATGGTATGCCATAAATGAAAAATACATAAGATTAAGTAAAACATAAACATATTATATATCATATATAAATATAGTGACATCTTAATGGCCACCTTTGAAGGTGTTAAAAGAATATTGAACAATCATCATTTCGTGAGGCAGTAATTCGCCATCCACAGAAACAGTATGTTCTTTAACCATTAGACGGAGGTGTGTAAAAGTGCAGCTTGAATACTTATTATAAAAACATCCTAGTATATTTAAGATACTGTTTTTGTTAAAAAAAGTAATAAAAAGAGTTTAGGGGTTTGGAGAAGCAAAATAAAACAAAAGAACACAAGGGAAGACATTACCTTTAAATCGGGTAACTCTCCTTGACTTGAGCTCAAAGGCTTCCTTGGAAAGGATTCTGCCCAAAGTGAGGCTTCAATGATGAATATAGGGATGTGGGGAGACAAAATGGACAGTTTTTGGCCGATCCAAAGGCTTGAAAGGTGTGGGTAAGGTGATAGAGGTGGAGGCCTTTTATAAGAGGAGAGGAGGGGCACTCTTGGAAAGTTATAAAATGTTACTTTATTATAAAATGTTTTTCAGATTTTAAAGGTCCCAAAATTATATATTTCGAGGATAAGGAGATAAGAGTTCTAAATCCACCCATCCAATAGGTTTTTTACATGTGTAGGTCTTAGATTTTACATTTTCGTTTCATTTTATTTAAATCGTTAAATAATGAGGTAATCGCTGCATCATCATGGTGTCATAAATAAATTAATTTATTTAATGTCTAAAAATTATAAAAAAAATATCATGATGTAGGAAATATTTTTATCTTTCTAATTAATATTTATAGTAAAAAATATGGCTTTTATAACCCCATTTGAAAATTGTTTTAGTAAAACAACTCATGTTTGTGACATTTTTATTTTAACTTTAAATAAAAAGTTATTTATGTCATTTTCCTACCAAAGTGGCTCCATGGGGTCCCCAAGTTGGCCCATGGATTTTCTTGGTCGTATATGACACATCCAATTAGGGTAGGACATTTTTCTAGGTCAGTTCATATTATTAAAACATTATTTTTACCTTAAATTACACTAATTACCTTTAATCGCGATTAATAAAACTTAAAAGTTACTATTCACAAAAAATTATTTTAATCTCATTGAACCACATTTTACTTCTTAATGACAACCATGTATGTTAGATTTTTGAAAATAAAATCACAGAAGTGGAAAAGTTTCATTTAAACAAAAAATCAGTTTCTTTAACTACCACTTAGTGGTTTCACTATTCATCAAAAATTGAAGTTTTTCAGAAAAATACCAAAATTCACCCAAAGCTATATTTGATATTCTGAATTCAAAAATTATTTTTATTTTACAAAATTAAAAACATATAAGTTTCATTAATTAATTTAATAATTAATTTCCTCTTTCAAAACAAATAGCATGTTTTTAAGAAACAATATCTATTAAAAGATTGACACTAGTTTAGGTCCAATTTCAAAGTGAAATTAATTCCAATGAACACTATTGGATTAAATGGTAAAAATATATTCTAATTTAACTTTAAAAACAATTAAAAAGATAATATAATCATATAAATAAATTAGATTAAAAATAGGTTTTGAATTAAAATACAACATTTTTCACTATTCATTAAAAAATGAACTTTATTGGAAAAATACCAAAAATTGACACAAAGTAAATTTTGATGTCCCGATTCAAAAGAAGAATTTTATTTTTTCAAATATAACACATAAAATTTTCAAAAAGTGGATTTAAAAGAGTTTCTTCATCAAAAGGCGGTTAATCGAACTTTTAAAGAATATTAGAATGTTTATGCTTAAAATTGGATTCATTCGCATTTTTAATCCTCTAAAATTTATTGTAAAAATTAAAAATATTTTACAAACATATATAATAATTTTATATTTAGTTCCTATCAATCCCGCCATTACAATGGCTAGGCGTTAACTACATTTTAAAATAATATTATTTTATTATTAGAGTGCAACGTAAGATTTCAAAGAAACTCGTTGTTGCGTATTGGGTACACCCGTGAGCATAGCATTCCCTTTAAAGTAATATTAATATTTTAATCACAAATATGGATAAATATGAAATTTTCATATTCTTTATTTACCTGGGGTGTTACATCCTTCCCCCCTTTTGGGAATTGCATCCTCGCAATTTTAAAATTGGGCTTGGTAGCTTCATTGAAAATCCCACATCGGAACAACAGTCAGTTAAACTATCACTTTAAAAGAATGGGAGAGAAGTACAAATTTCACTCGAGTTAAACCATACTAGGATTCCAAGTATGAAAATATGGATATGGAGGAAAAAAGGGTCATGTTCTGATGGAGAGTGATAGTAAACATGTCTAGGAGAAAGTTAACAACAAGAAAATCACAATATTGTGATGGGTAAAACGGTATTTGATTCCCCAGTAGGAAAAATTAATAGACAACATTTTTGTTTTAAGTTACTTTTCATTGAGTAATTTATTTATGAGCTTAACTAAAACATAAGGAAGCATACTAAATTGTCATGTTTACATTCAACTTTTACTATATTTCTTACACTAACTCATATTTTCTCCAAAAGACGAGTATTTAGGATGACTTGTTCACATTAAGAAGGCTATAATCAACTTCTAGAGAATCACCTAATCCACAAAAGAGAACTATATATTTCCCATGTCTTTAGACAAAAACCAAAACCAAAATTGTTAGTATGAGATCAGATAATCCACAAAAGTATAATCCTTTATAAAAAGAAAATCTATTCTTAATCTCCAAAATTTGTCCAAAAAAAAACCAAAGTTCAACGAAGACCATTCGATAAACAATTGTCCATAAAATTCTCTAAAGAAAACCAAAATAATATTGAAACCCAAATATTTGAAAATTGTAATCACATATTCTTCCAAGGTAAAAATTAACTTTTATCTCCAAATAACATCAGTTGCTCTTAAATTCTCATATTGAAAAGTAATTAACCTAACCACATATCCTCCATGATAGGTTAACCGTTTCCATAGATAACCCAAAGTAAACTTACTCTTGATTCCTAAAATCATCTAACTAAAAAGAATTATTCAAACTAACCAGGGACTTCATGTAGTCCAGTGGTATGCGATAAATACCAGTCGCACTTTGGTTGTGGGTTCTATTCTTGCAGCTTTGTCCGACGCAACGGGTTGTCACACGGTCTGTGTGTTTTCCATTTTCCAAAACTATATAATTCTTAAAACATTCCCCAAAAAGAGATAGAATATTCAAAAGTAATCATAACATATTTTTACCTCAAGTTTATCTCATTACTTTCATTTTCCATCATATCATAGAGTAACCCATAATTACCTAAAAAGTAAGGATCATATAAACCCTAATGGTTACCTTTATAATTATTACCTGAACTTCCACATCGATTGGTAATCTCGTACATGATGCATTACAGAACATACCAAGGTTCAAGTGGTCGATCATGACTCCTTGATAGTTGGTTTAGAACAACCACAAGTTTCCTCATTGAATCCCCCATTTCATCCAGTCTCTTAATCAGAGAACCACCACAGTTTCCTTCAAACCTATTGTCACTTTGGTGCCTGCTAGATCCATCCATTCACTAAAACAGAAATGTCAGTGAGAGTATATCAACAAAACCATCATGTACTAATGATGAAGATAAACACTAAGATATACTTACTCATTCACTTTATCTAAAACTAGGACTCTTTCTGAAATCCTAACCATTATGGTAATGTCACTTGTGCTTAGATAATACCCTAACCTCTAATGTTATCTAAACCGACCTCTGATACCAACTATATGGCCCCAGCCTTAAACCTTACTTAATCTTGAGTTATTACAATATTACACATTGAGGATATTTTTTGGTTTAGAGTTTTAGATAATTAGATCATAAAACTTGCATTACATTCCACATTTAAACAAAGTGGTTACATAAAAGATAGTATTAATTTTTTCCATCAACGGAAATATATTTAAAATAAAACATGGATTCTTTCTTTACACTTCCTTGACATTATCATCATATCATGTACCATTACCTTGACCTGTGAAAAACATTTCAAAAACATGGGATGAGCATAAAAATCTCAGTAAGGGTTATAAAAAGTATGGAAAGGAAACATGAGTACATATATTCATAAGAATGAAATCATACTTTACACATAAAACATAAGCACTTTAACCTACCTCATAAAATCATGAATAAATCATAGAAATCATAATACATAAAGGTAACTTGATGCATTCATAAAATTATTACATAGGGAGTAACCCTTTTGGTTACGTTTTGAATACCCATCATAGTAAATTCCCTAAATCTCTTCGGAGAAACCTTAACGTTTAACTCCTTCATGTTACCCAATGCATTGGAGAGCTATATCGGGCTCACCCGCCCTTAGTTTATCACAGAACCACCTGTCTTCATAAAAATTCCCAAGAACCATAACATAATCATAGAACATAACTTAATCATAAAGGAAAGATAACATTCCCACATTGGAATAACAATATAACATTTTAAGATATTGAAATAATTAATCCATTCTAAAAACCATTTTCAAAACCATTTAAAACATTTAATAAAGAGGTTTTTAAATCAAAGTGTCCCATACCACATTGAAGCTTTTAACATTTTAAACCATTAATATCAATTTAAATAAATCCTTAAAACCATTTTGAAAACATGGATATTAATGAGAAATATTTATAAGATTAAATCATTAAAACATTTAAAATGATATTTTAGTTAAAGGGTTTTTAACAAAATGAGAGACACTTGAATACAATAATTGAGGAATAAAATTTAATAAAAACTTTATAATATCATGAGAATAAATGGATTCATGATATATTATTCCAAAGGACAGTATATACACCATATAAGAGTGAATTGGTGCATAACAACAATTAAGTCTCAATAGAATTGTAAAATGAGATGAAATCCCTTATAAAAAAGGTATCCTTAAAATAAGGATAAATCAATCTCATAATTATGTGTGAAAAATATAAATACACCCAATATAAGTGGATATTATGTGTAAAAAAACCATATTACATTCACAAATATTCATAGAATGACATATTCAATAACTACAAGTTGAACCCAAAGAAATCGAAATTGGGTTAAGAAGATCCCTTAGTAAAATTCGACAGCCTAACGGCGTCACTTTAAGATTCATAACATTAGTTGATGCTAGAGAAAATGGTATCTCATCACTTGGACATAAAATTTACATCAATAAGGATATATAAGAACATATCCCAACATAAAAATATTTAAATAAAAAGACATAACAAAATAAGTCTTCTTAAAAGAGGAGTGTGAAAGGTTCCCTTACCGATTTGGGAAACTTTCAAAACGTACACCCCATGAAAGAAGGGTCATACAACGAAGATGTAACTACCCATAAATGAGATTTTATTATACAAATGTTAAAATAATGGGCAGTACATACAACACACAAAATTAAATAGTGGACAATGTAGCATGAATCTCATGGGAATAAAAAGTGAGATGAAAATCCCCTTATGAAAATTCGGTAGCCTAACGGCGCCACATAAAACTTCCAAAAATAGATTGATGAGATAAAATAGGGTCTCTAATCATATTAACATAAAATTTACAGAAAGAGGAATGTAAAATAACATCCCCCAACATAAGAAATAGTATCTTAAAGTAAGTTACATAAAAAATAGTACTTAAAAAGAAAGAGACAGGTAGGATCCCATACCTCGGGTCCGACTTGACTCGATCGTTCATTAATCTCCGGAATAATAAAATTTGGTCAATTTATATTTTCTTAATTACCTACTTTATATATTATTATTCAGTTCATATCATATATTATAATGTTATAATAATTGGTTAATAAAGTGAGTTCATATCAGACATTTTTGTCATTGTTCAGTACATGATTAAAAATTGAACTTGTTGGAAAAGAATTTTCCATGTAGTTATAGGTACATAATATCCAGAATAGTATTTATGTTTTAAATATAATATATTTATAGTATATATTAATTTTATACTATTACATATCATTTGGAGATAAAAAATTAAAAGCACTGTTCATGGAGACGGTAGGTCGTACGTACGCATTAACGCTACTTTCATTTTTTGTCATATTAATGGAATTAAAAAGAGAGAGATATATATATTATAATTCCAGAATTATATCCATAATTTAGATATAATATATTACATATATTTCCATTATATATATGTACTTATTATAGTACATAACATTTGGAGATAAGAAATGAAATGTACCGTTCATGGAGACGGTAAGTCGTACGTACGCATGAACTCTACTTTCATTTCTTTTTTTTTTTGTATTAAATGGAAGGAAATAATAATGATATAAAGGTATATTATAATTTCAGTAGTATATCATATGTAATAACATTAATTCCATCTTTTATACGTCCCATATATGGCATTAATGAATCAAATCACTTTGAGGGGGCGGTAGTCCGCACTTCCTAAAATGAAGATATCGCGTTTACCCATAATGGAAACCATAAAGGTATTCCATAAATGAAAAATACAGAAGCTTAAGTAAAACATAAACATATTATATATCATATATAAATATAGTGACATCTTAATGGCCACCTTTGAAGGTGTTAAAAGAATATTGAACAATCATCATTTCGTGAGGCAGTAATTCACCATCCACAGAAACAGTATGTTCTTTAACCATTAGACGGAGGTGTGTGAAATTGTATCTTGAATAATTCTTATAAAAACATCCTAGTATATTTAAGATACTAGTTTTGTTAGAAAAAAAGTAATAAAAAGAGTTTAGGGGTTTGGAGAAGCAAAATAAAACAAAAGAACACAAGAAAAGACATTACCTTTAAATCGGGTAACTCTTTTTGATTTGAGCTCAAAGGCTTCCTTGGAAAGGATTCTGCCCAAAGTGAGGATTCAATGATGAATAGAGGGATGTGGAGAGACAAAATGGGTAGGTTTTGGCCGAGCAAAAGGCTTGAGAGGTGTGGGTAAGGTGATAGAGGTGGAGGCCTTTTATAAGAGGAGAGGAGGGGCACTCTTGGAAAGTTATAAAATGTTACCTTATTATAAAATGCTTTTCAGATTTTAAAGGTCCCAAAATTATATATTTCGAGGATAAGGTGATAATAGGTCGAAATCCACCCATCCAATAGGTTTTTTACATGTGTAGGTCTTAGATTTTACATTATCGTTTCATTTTATTTAAATCGTTAAATAATGAGGTAATCGCTGCATCATCATGGTGTCATAAATAAATTAATTTATTTTATGTCTAAAAATTATAAAAAAAATATAATTATGTAGGAAATCTTTTTATCTTTCTAATTAATATTTATAGTCAAAAATATGGCTTGTATAACCCCATATGAAAATTGTTTTAGTAAAACAACTCATGTTTGTGACATTTTTATTTTAACTTTAAATAAAAAGTTATTTATGTCATTTTCCTACCAAAGTGGCTCCATGGGGTCCCCAAGTTGACCCATGGATTGTCTTGGTCGGCCATGACACCTCCAATGAGGGAAACACTGTTCACTGAGGGTAGTTTTGGGCCAAAAAATGGGCTTTCAAGCCTTGTATTCAGGACACTTAGCCTTGGGCCTTAGGGCTATATAATGGGTCTCCCTCTACCTAGTCTAAAGAGGTCTTTACTTTAAATAATAAATTGAGGCTTCGTCCCCAACCTTAAAAAAATATCTATTAAAATATTGACACTAGTTTAAGTCCAATTTCAAAGTGAAATTAATTCCAATGACCACTATTGGATTAAATGGTAAAAATATATTCTAATTTCACTTTAAAAACAATTCAAAAGATAATCTAATCATATAAATAAATTAGATTAAAAAGTGGTTTTGAATTAAAATACAACATTTTTCACTATTCATTAAAAATTGAACTTTATCGGAATAATACCAAAAATTTACACAAGGTAAATTTTGATGTCCCAATTCAAAAGAAGAATTTTATTTTGTCAAATACAACACATAAAATTGTCAAAAAGTGGATTTAAAAGAGGTTCGCCATCAAAAGGCGGTTAATCGACCTTTTAAAGAATATTAGAATGTTTATGATTAAAATTAGATTCATTCTCATTTTTAATCCTCAAAAATTTATTGTAAAAAGTAAAAATATTTGACAAACATATATAATCATTTTGTAGTTAGTTCCGTTCATTCCCGCCATTACAATGGCTAGGCATTAACTACCTTTTGAAATAATATTATTTTATTATTAGAGTGCAACGTAAGATTTAAAAGAAACTCGTTGTTGCGTATTGGGTATGCCCTCGAGCATAGCATTCCCTTTAAAGTAATATTAATATTTTATTCAAAAATATGGATAAATATGAAAATGTCATATTCTTTATTTACCTGGGGTGTTACAGGTAAGGCTTCTAAGAGGAATAGTGGGATGTTGTTAGGTTCTTGGAGAAGAGTTTGGATGATCCAATGGGGTTGAGAGGTGTGTGTAATGGGTTAGACATGGTGTCCGTTTATAAGTGGGAAGAGGGTCTCTTTAGGAAAGTTTGAAATATTATTTTATTATAAAATTATTTTCTATATCAAAAGGTCAAAAACTTACTCAATTCAGCGATAAGATGCATATAAGACGAAATAAAATCATCCAATAAGAATTTGACAGGTTTTGGATATTTTTTAATCCTTATCTTTTTATTTAACCTTTTTTTAACTTATTTATCTTTTACCATGTCCTCTTATATATTTTTAATATATGGTCAATATATTTACTATAAAATTCCAACTAACCCAAAATAGATCATTAATGAAAATTTTAACATTATATATTTCATTTGGATGAATCTTATATTTTAAGGACTATTTTATCATTTAATAAAATATTAGTTGATTTCAAATCTTATTTATGTCAATTTTTATACTATTCATATCATGACTTTTTACAAAAAATAGAAACCAACAAGATTCTTTCAAAAAAAATAATTAATACAAATATAACAATTCATACTAATCTATAAAATTCATGGATGGCATAAAAAAGTTCAAAATTAATTTATTTTAATATTTATAATATGATTTATTTGAATCCTTTATTAAGGAAGCAATTTCTTCCACACCATTGTGTCATAACTTCATTTATTTATTTAATGTCTAAAAATTATAAATAAAATACCATGATGTCCCGATTCTAAAGAAGAATTTTATTTTTTAAAATAGAATATATTAAAGTGACAAAAACTATATTTAAAAAGGGTTCTCTATTAGAAGTCGGTAAATTGACCTTTTAAAGAATATTAGAGTATTTATGAATAAAATTGGATTCATTCACATTTTAAGCCTCTAACTTTTATTGGATAAATGTAAAAACTTTTAACAAACATGTGTAATTATATTTTAGTTATTTTTATTCATTCCTTCCAATACAATGACTATGCATTAACTACCATTTGAAATAATATTATTATTATATTATTTTTTGGTATAACTCAACATTGTGTGCAACGTAATATTTCAAAGAAAACTATTGTTGCGTATAGGGTACTCCATCGAATATAGCATCCCCTTAAATGTAAAATTAATATTTGATTCACAGTTATAATAAATATGAAAATGTCGGATTATTTATTTACCTGGGATGTTACATCCTTACACCTTTTTGAAAATTGTGTCCTCTCAATTTTATTCATTTATCAAATAAATAGGGGTATTTATACCTCATAGAATTTTCATATTCCCATATTGCCACTTCAACCATATGGTTTTTTCAAAAAAACTTTACCTGATTAATTACCTTTTTCCACAACACTTTCTCTCAGCGATCAAGAATCCAGACTGGTTGTTCCTCATAAAAAATATTGTCATCCAACTGAACTACCTCTGGACTCAAAACATGAGATGGATCTGGCATATAATTTCTCAACATTGAAAAATGAAAAACATTGTGTACCTAGGATAAACTTGGAGGTAAATCCACTATATAGGAAACTGATCCAACATTCTCCAAGATTTCATAGGGTCTAATGAACCTCATACTCAACTTTCCCTTATTTACATAAAAAACATCACACATTTCCATGGAGAAACTTTTAGAAAGACATAATCACTTACCTCAAAAAAATATCCTTCTTCCAGTTATCTGCATAACATTTCTGCCTACTCTGAGCTGTTCTCATGTGCTTCTGAATCAATTGAATTTTTTCTACCATCTCTTCTACCAATTCTAGTCCCATCAGTTTCCTTTCCCCAACTTCATCCCAAGAAGATGGTGTTAGACACATCTTTCCACATAATTCCTCAAATGGAGCCATCTGTATACTGGAATGAAAACTGTTATTATAAGAAAATTCTACCAAAGAAATATGTTGGTCCCAACTTCCTGGGTGATCCATTGAGCAAGAATGTAGTATATCTTCCAAATTATGAATTGTTCATTCTGACTTCCCATTTGATTGTGGATGAAAAGATGAACTAAAATTTAATTCAGTACCCAATGATGTCTGAAGGCCATTTAGAAAGTTATAAGTGAACCTCATATCACGATCAGAAACAATAGATTGGGGAACTCCATGAAACCTAACTATCTATTTAACATACAACCAAGAAAGTTGATCTAGAGACAAATTATCTCGAATAGGAAGGAAATGAGAATATTTATTCAATAGATCAAATATAATCTTGATTGCATTATTACCTCAAGATATCATTGGTAATCCCACAATGAAGTCCATGGAAATATTGTCCCATTTCCACTTTAGCACTGGTAAAGGTTGATGCATCCCTTTCGGTATCTACCTCTCTTCTTTAACCTATTGACAAGTCAAACACCTCATAGAAAAGTCAGAAATATCTCTTTTCAATCCATCCTGCCAGTAATACTCCCAAAGATCTCTATACATTTTAGTACTGCCAGAATAAACTAAAAATGGATAACTATGCGCTTCACATAACAAATCTTTCTTCAATTGTGAATCACTGGGCACACATAATATCTTCCTAAATCTCAAAATATAATCATTATCATTGTTAAAATTGGGCAACTTACCCTTCTGAACCAACTCTACATTTTTCTGAAAATCACTGTCTTCTTTCTACGCTTTCTTTATTTTGTCATATAGAGATGATTTCACTGACACCAAAAACAAAAAATAGGAATCTCTTGCACCAACAAATTTTGTTCCAATGTTTTTCAAATCATTTATCAAAGTGTCTTATTCCAAAAGCAACATGGTTCATGTGGCATTACTTTTTCAACTCAAATAATTGGCCACTTTATTTGCCTTTCCTGGATGGTAATGGACCGTGCAGTCATAATCCTTAATAATTCAGATTGAGGATCTTTAAATGTTTAGAGTTTTATAGAATTAGGCCATAACTTTTACATTTCAACTCAAAAATTACAAAGTAGACACTGCAACTCAGTATCCATTTTTTTATAAAATAAAAACCCTTAAAAGAAAACAAGAGTTATTTTCTTGATATAAATCTTCTTGAATTATTCTATTATCTTACCCTTCCTTATACCCTATGAAAAAAATTTCAAAAACAAGATGTGAGAATAAAAAGCTCAGTATGGGATATAAAATAAAGAAGAAAAACATTAGTCTATCAATAAATACAAAACCTAAGCTCTTTAACATGCCTTATGAAATAATATGATTTATGAATAACACATAGAAATCATAAATCATAAAGGTAAACTATGTCATCCATATCAAAATTACACTATAGTTTTCACAGCTACATAGGGAGTTACATTGGAATACCCATAATAGTACATTCCCTATATATCTTAAGAGAAACATTAACATTTACCTCTGTCACATTACCCAATGCATTGGAGAGCTATCTCAGGCTCACCCGCCATAGCTTTATCACAGAAACACCCGTATATGTAAACAATGCCCAAGAACCATAACATATTCATAACACATAAAACAAACATTAAGGAAAGATATCATTTCCACATTTCAATCATAATATATCATTTATAGATATTGAAATAACCAATGCTTTCTCAAAATGATTTTAAATACCAAAATACATAAAATGGTTATATGATATTTATTTTCCTTTTGAAAACATTACATCTTGTTTAGGAAGATAAATATCAAATAATGCTCACAATGGCGGACAAGGTTGTTGTCACCTCATACATTAAAAACATATCATTTAGTAAAAATATTATTAGAAAAAGATTCTCTTTGAATGAAATTAAAATGTCAAATTTGTTTATACACCGTATAAAATAAAGTCATGTATAAATCAAAATATGCCTCAATGAAAGGTGATTGACAGAAGTCCCTTACCTCATGTTCAACTTGACTCGTTGGTTCTTTAATCTCTTGAATAATATACTAATGTTAATTTATAATTTCTTCAAAACCTTTTTCAAGTTTATTATTTCATTTATATCACTTATTACCATGTTATAAACATTACATAATAATTAATGTTAATAATGGTCGTTTTGTGCATATTTGGTACTTAAGTCAAAAATGAACTTCTTTTAATTACATGTTGTCCTTGTGGTAAAAATTCCATTATCTCCAAAATGATATTAATGATTTAAATATCATATATATAATATATATCCAGTATATATATATGTATTTATAATAGTACATAACATTTGGAGATAAGAAATGATGTGCACCGTTCATGGAGACGGTAAGCCGTACGTACGCATGAATGCTAATTTCATTACTATTTCAAATTTAATGGAATGAAAACTTAATGATACATAGGTATATTATAATTCTAGTATAATATTATATATAATTTCATTAACTCCCTCCTTTATAAGTCTCATGTATGGAATTAATGAGTCATATCACTTTGAGGGAGCGGTAGTCCGCATATTCTCAAAAGAAATTATCGTATTTACCCATTATGGAAACCTTAAAGGAATGATATAAATGAAAAATACACAAGAATAGAGACAATATAAATATAATATATATCAAATATAAATATAGTTCCATTATAATGTCCACCATGAGAGGTAGTAGGAGATAATTGAACAATCATCGTTTCGTGAGGCAATATTTCACCGTCCATAGAAACAGTATGTTCGTTTCCTTTAGATGGAGGTGTGTGGAAGCGTAGTTATAACCCTTCTCATAACAACATCCCCTTATATTGAGGTTGCTAGTGTTTTTAAGTAAACAAAGAATAATAATATCATAGGGAGTGAAGATGTAAGAAAAAGAATAGAACTTGAGGGAAGACGTTACCTTTAAATCGAGTAACTCCCTTTGGTTTGAACAAAAAGGCTTTCTTGAAGTGCCTTCTGCCTAAGGTAAGGCTTCTAAGAGTAATATTGGGATGTTTGGAGATTCTTTGATAAGATTTTGGATGATCCAAGGGGATTGAGAGGTGTGTGTAATGGGTTAGACATGGAGACCTTTTATTAGATGGTGGACGGGCTCTTTAGTAAATTTTGAAAGTATTATTTTATTATAAAATGATTTTTGGTTTTAAAAGGTCAAAAATTTACATAATTCAAAGATAAGGTTAATATAAGTCGAAAAAAATCATCCAATAAGAATTGGACATGTTTTGGATATTTTTTAATCCTTATCTATTTTATTTAACCTTTTGTTAACTTATTTAAATTTTACCATGTCCTCTTATATATTTATATTATATGGTTAATGTATTCACATTAAAATTCCAACAGACCCAAAATGGTTCATTAATGACATTTTTAATATCATATATGTCATTTGGTTGAATATTAGATTTTTAGGACTATTTTATCATTTAATAAAATATTAATTGATTTTAAAACTCATTTATGCCTATTTTTATACTATTCATATATTGAATTTTTTTTAAATCTGATCCAACTTGATTATTTCGAAAAACATCATTAATTTAAATATAACAATTCATAAAAATCTATAAAATTAGTTGATGGCATAATAAGGTTCAAAATAAATTAATTTTAATATTTATAATATCATTTATCGGAATCCTTTATTAATGAAGCAATTACTACATCACCATTGTGTTATAATTAAATTTATTTATTTAATATCTAAAAATTTAAAATAAAATACCATGATGTAGGAAATTTTTTTATCATTCCAATTAATATTTATAGTCGAAAATATCACTTATATAACCCCATATAAAATTTTTTTTAGTAAAAATATTCATGTTTATGATTTTTTTATTTTTACTTTAAATAAAAAGTTATTAATGTCATTATCTTAACCAAGTGGATTTTAATGGAAAAACGCCGCACCCATGGATTTTCTTGGTCGGCCAATACTCATCTAATAAATTTATGATAAGTTTTAAGGTAATTTTATATTACTATAATATTATTTTTACGTTTAATTACCCTAATTACCTTTAACCGCGGTAAATAAAAATCCAAAGTTACTATTCACTGAAAAAAATATTTTCATCCTATTGAACCACATTTTACTTACTCATGACAACCATGTGTGTCAGATTTTTGAAATTCAATTCACAGAAGTGATAAAAAAATTTTAAATGAAAAATTGGGATTTTAACTACTATGAAGTGTTTTTTCACTATTCATCAAAAATTGAACTTTTTCAGAAAAATACCAAAAAATATCCCAAAGCTAATTCTGATATTCTGAATTCCAAAATGATATCTATTTTACCGAATTCAAAACATAGATGTTTCATTAATTAATTTAATATTAATTTATATTGTCAAAGTCAAAAAGTGTTTTTTTAGAAATAATAACTATCAAAAGATTGACACTAGTTTGCATCCAATTTCAAATTGAAATTACTTCCAATGACCAAAATTGGGTTAAATGGTAAAAATATAACCCAATTACAATTTAAAACACATAAAAATAACAATCTAAATATATAAATAAATTATATTAAAAGTTATTTTTGAATTAAAATGCAGTGTTTGTCACTATTCATTAAAAATGAACTTTATCAGAAAAATACCAAAATTTCATCCAAAATAAATTTTGATGTCCCGATTATAAAGAAGAATTTTATTTTGTCAGACAGAACATATAAAAGTTACAAAAACTATATTTAAAAAGGGTTCTCCATCAAAAGGTGGTAAATCAACCTTTTAAATAATATTAGAGTATTTATTCATAAAATTGGATTCGTTCACATTTTAATCCTCTATCTTTTATTAGATAAATGTAAAAACATTTAACAAACATGTGTAATCATATTGTAGTTAGTTCTTTTTATTCCTACCAATACAACGGTTATGCGTTAACTACCATTTAAGATAATATTATTATTATATTATTTTTTGGTATAACTCAAAGTTGTGTGCAACGTAAGATTTCAAAGAAACCATTTGTTGCGTATTAGGTACGCCATCGAACACAACATCCCCTTAAAGTAAAATTAATATTTAATTCACAAATATTAAAAAATATGAAAATGTCATATTCATTATTTTCTTGGGATGTTACATCATGACACTCTATATGGTCTACTCCATGGGTAATCTAATTCACAAAAACACTTTTTGTGCCTCCTGAGAATATTTTGTATCACATACAAGAATACTACACTTGTTAACCCTGATATTTCATTACAACATATAATAATACATGACTAATACCAGTTAAGGATAACATAAATTCATACATTTAGAGTTCAATTATCCTTACACATATTAAATTGTATATTGAAATATACATATATGCAGCCAACAAGATATAATGAGAAAGTGTATATTTCCTTTTATATGGTAAATTTCATATTATTAAAAACTTTTTAAGAATACTTTACAAAACCCTATATATGCACTAGTTTATCATATCATATTTGAAAGAATACTATATGAACTTTATGTTTTCTATATATTTTGGCTTTTTATTAGCTATAAAATCTATATATAATTCATGCCACATCATTATATGACCATCTGATAAAACTCTCTCACTAAAACCTTTAGTGGGTAACATCTATAAAGAAATCAAGTTTGAATAATGGTGAGATTTAGGAATCATATTCATAATGTTTAACTCCTTGAACATATTCAAACTCTTTAACTCCACAATATCCAATTTTCAGATTTTAATAACTCTTTTCTTCCAGAAATAACTATTCTAAATACATCATCATCATTTTTGTAACACTTTCCATCAAAACAATTCCTTGAGATATTTTATTAAATAATGTAACTATTTAAATTATTACTCTAGCACATCCAAAACACCTTTAGGATAAAGTGTCATTCACTTCTTTATGGTAACTAAATATAACTCTTTATGTTTTTATTTACTGACATACCCTAAAAAAAATTTCGGATATTGAGTGTAATTCACATTTTTTTTACTAAAATAAACTTTTAGAAAATAGTGACATTAAATATCTCCTGAAAACTAAATATAACCTTTATATTTCCCTTTCCCATCACATATCCTATATAATTTAAGATATTAAGTGAAAATAAAATTAATTTTGGGTTGTTATAGTCCTTTATTTATTAATTCTAAACATCCTTAAATTATTATATACTCCTACTAACCTATTAATCACAATATAATTTTTAGTATATCAATCTAAGAATCATTGAATACTTTGTTTTAAGATATAACACTTATTTGTTTCGTGGGAATATTTAAAAACTAAAATATTTTTTCCATATCATATATAGTATTCTATATTTTAAAATTATTTTTCTCGTAAAATATACTTTATTATTTAAATTATACTTCTGAGGGGTGTTAGAAATATCTTCCCTCATATTTAAATGAACATATGGATTAAAAAAATTTATTATTGCCTCTTTTTTAAAGTATTTTATAGAAATTGATGACTCATAAACCATGTGTATAAAATTAATTATCTTATTTTTTGCATAAAAAAATATATTAATAAAAATATTAAATTATCACATAAGATAAATGAGATGAAATACAAATCTATTAATTAGATCTATAATATCTTTATTTAATATTTTTCATTCAACACTCTGATGTATCAATAATTTTCTATATAACATAAATACAAACTATAAGATCCATCAATTATTTTAATGATTTTTAATATCTTTATATTTATAATATTTATAAAGTATACATTTGGTATTATATACCCTTCAAGATTGAATAATTGATTTATGTAACACTGATACATAACATAGAAATTACATAGATCTCCTCAAACTCCTTCGGGTATTTTGAATGATTTCATCCTATAATGTAATCAATCCTTATTGATTTTACCTTTAGGATTCAATTACATTGATTTCATACATAAAGAAACATTTCTGGACTCACCAACTAACTTTTCTTCTTCTATTTTGAAATTTTACCCACTTGTACTAATGACAGATCACTAGAACCTAGACACCACAAACCTTTTCTATATATTCTCGACACTTGATAATATTTATTACAATTTTATTTGATTCATTGATCTTATCAAAAAAATTCCATTAATGAAAATAGTATGAATTCTTTAAATATAATTATCCTCAAGGAAACCTCTAGTCTCACAAATTACTTAGCATACTCAATCATATTGAGTATCATTGACATACATAATCATATTGAGTATTGAGACTAAAATTCCTTAGGTAATTTTTCATTTAGTTACTTTGAAATCCTAATTGAATCATTTCGTGCTTCTCATAATCATTTAGATTCACCTATAAATCAACTCTAATAGTTGGTTACTTGGGATTTGGAATTTCAATAAAATATAGAATTTTTCTTTATATAATAAATCAATATAAAATCCCTACCTCAATTCACCAAAGTAAATAAACAAACAAGTGGCCACATAGCCTCAAGTGAGACTCCCTATATTCCAGAGGCTACTAACTAGGGGTGATCGCACAAAAGGTTACCATTGGAAGAATATTGTCTCATTATCATAGTGTGTAACACCGTATAAAATAATGGAAGTATCAAATATTCGTACATAAATAAACAAATAAAGTCATAATATAGCAAGAAGATAATCTTATAACCCATGTTATAGTAAAATTCATTGTATTCCCATCATTGAGTCATAAATGTTAAAAATTAACAAGTACATGTCCAAAAATAATCCCAAGAATAAAAAGAGAAAAAATATTCAAGGAGCCACAAAACGTTTGAGTACTATCCTAGTCCTTATCTTCAAGCTCTATCTCAACCCATATCAAACATCTTCCATATTGAACATTCCATTGTCTAGACCTATATCTATGAAGTCTAATTCAGTATTAATTGGTGGTCCAAGCATGGTGTGAGTATAACTCGGTAGACCACCATCAATAGTATTTAAAATTATATCTAGTTTGAGACAAAATAGGTCATGAGGGTTTATTCCACAAATAACGATGGTAAAACAAGTAAATAAATAAAATAAAATACCCTTACACCTTCGGCTTCTATAATGAAACCCGGTTCAAACATACCTTTTTTTCCCAATGTTTAATGCCTTTGAGCTTGTCAATATGGCAATTACTTCCATAGTATCCTCATGGAATCTAGGCTCTTATCCTATAATTCCTACTAATAACGTATAATATGGAATATTAGAGCTCATACTATTATTCCCAATAATCATATGCTATGTTTAATCCAGGTTATCATCATAGAATTCCCACACATCATGTGTTATATGGAATCCAAGGAAATCATTCTAACATTACCATTCATCAGACACAATATGGAATCAAGTCACTCATCATAGTATTCGAAAGAATCTATCGTCATATGGAAACTATGTATCTCATCCTAACATTCATAAGAATTTAATATAAATTGGAATCTAAAGATATCATCCCATAATTCTTAATAAATTAATATAAAGTGTAATACTAGGAGCTCATTAAGACATTCATACTTATTTAATAACAAATGGAATCCAATGAGCTCATCCCAGAATTGGTAAACATTTATAATTCCATTTATTACCACATTTGTTTTAAAGAAAATATTAAATGATCATTTATTCCATTTACGGTTCATTAGACCCAAAGAAAAATTCATTACATTTCCCATTACTTTTAATTTCAAAATAAAATCATTTAATTACTATTTAAAAAGGTATATCAAGAATCCCTATTGAACATTTTATTTATTAAGGTTTTCAATACAACTTTCCCATTTAAATAATTTATAATTTTTCTTCATATTTAATTATATTAAAGGTTCCTAAAAAAATCCTAGGCATCCCCTATTTATACCCAAGGTTAACTTCCAAGTTCATGACACCCCTTGGTGTGTTCCTTTAATATAACCCATCCTTTATATAATATAATTTTACTTTAAGGAGTGGTCAATGTTCTAATTTAAAATCAATCATCGTAGGTTCATAATCATAAAATATTTTAAATATTAATTTTTGAAGAATCTAATTAAATTTAGTTTCTAGTTCAAATACATAGAAAATAAGTGCTACGAAATACATTTTATATATTAAAAAATGAAAAATATTTATGGGAGAGTTTGAAGAACACCAAAATTGGGTTAGTAAACATCTAATCATTAATTATCAACCTTCTATTTGAGTAGAAACAAGAGAAAACAAGATATCATACAATATCCCTAAAAATATGGATTATTACCCTTAAATAGTGTTAACTCATATAGAAATTAATTAAAATAATAAGGGAGGAAATAGTATTTAAATCCTTACCATGATCCTTCTAATTTTTTATATGTAGAATTAAATGGAAAAGAATTGAAGGAGTTCCACCATGATGAAGGAGATGTGAAGAGGTACTAAATGGTGTGTCTACTATGTGTGAGAAGGGGAGAAAATCATATTATGTTTAAGGGTGAAAAGGTAGTGAAAAGAAAAATCCCCCCAACTAATACATGTCTTGGACTAATTGTTCAGTCGGTGGCCCTTGCTAGTGAGATGATGAGACTGAAACATCATGTCGCAGTCCCATCACTTGTTCCCGAGCTCCATGAACACACCTAAGAACCCATGAACCCCATCAAATACTTCATTATGGATAAAAAATAAATAGTTTAAGAAAAAAATAATTGGTTTTTTCTTAAAGAATGGGTGGTATTTTAAATCACCCAAAAAAAGGTAGTTCATCACTAAGTTATGCTATTGAATTTCATTAGTCTCCTCAGTGAAAAATTATGGCCACTATGCCTACATGTATGATCCCCACTTCCATGTTTCCACTTAAATTGACCTATGATACCACAACACATGAACTATAGGGATATAAATTTCATGGATTAACATCTCATTATGATCTATAATATTAACTAGATACTCCTCAAAGGTACAATTGTCTCCATATTAGCATCCATCGCATGAGATGGATCGGTAAAGTACCATTGAAGCTATGAGATGTGAAATATGTTATGCATGGAACTAAACTATTTTGGAAGATCTAGTTGGTATGAAACTAGGATGACTGTCACCATAATATAAAATAGTCTCATGAACATTGGTTCTAGTTTCCCCTTCCTCTATAAATGATGATGTACCATTATATTTGACACATGCAAGAAAAACTAGTGAACTATCTCAAATTAAAGAGGTTAATGGCATTGATATATATAAGAATTATTCATAATATTCACAATATCAATTATTTTCTAGATTAACTAGATATTCTCTATCATATCCTATATGTGACTCATCCCACTCATCACTACCTCACCCACCTCTAACCAACATAAGGATGAATGGCATAGTCTCTTATATAAATCCTCATAAAGTGTCTTTGGAATGGTAATTCGATACCTACTATTATAGGTGTATTCAACTAAGGTCAAATGATTTTCCCAAGATCTTCCTAAATCAAGGACACATACCCTTATCATGTCATCAAGAAAATCTATAGTTTTCTCTCACTATCCATCATTATGGGTGTCGTAGGCAGTTCTAAGAAGCACCTATATACCTAATTACTTTTGCAACCCCTACCAAAATATAGATTTTAAATGAGTATCTCTATCTGATACAATGGTATTAGGAACCCTATGAAACTATATAATCTCATGTACATAAATATTTACTAGATCGTCCACTGAGAAGGTCTCTCGGATTGGTTAAAAATGAGATACCTTAGTCAAACAGTCCAAAATCACCCATATGGCATCATTGCCCTAGGTTGTCCTTGTCCACCTAACCACAAAGTCCATACTAACATTTCCCTACTTACACATAAGAATGGGAAATGGATATAAAATTGTAGTGGGTCACTGGTCTTATACTTCACTTTCGGATAGGGGGATAACCTAGACACAAATCTCGTTATCTCTTTTTTCATTGATGGAAACTTGTACAATCTTCATAAATAATTGCATAGTTTGGTTATTTTAGGGTCCACCACCCATTTAGAAGCATGATAATCCCTCATTAACTCTTCTTTCATTCCATTAGTAACCATGAAACATCCATGAATATGAAAAATCTATTACTCATCCATAAACTGGTTAGGTGGAGGTTCCCCACTATTAATGTTATCCCTCAAATCAAGGCAAATCGGATAAGATAATTGCGTCCTCTTAATCAGATAAAAAAGTGAAGACACTATGGATGAGGATGTGAGGACTACTCACTCATTATGTAACTGCACACCCAGATGAATTTTAGTAAAGAGATCCAAAAACCTCTATCCACTTCTATACTCATAAAAAACCTATGTCGCGGACTTATTACTTAAATAATAAGCAACAAAGTTTATATTCTCTAGGGTATAAGACGTCTCAAAATCAATAATTATGTATATTCAATCCACCTTCATTAGCTAAGGTTAAAATCCCACAATGAGAAAATATATTTCAATATATTATAGTCCATATAAAATATAAACCTCTCACTTTGCAGGTAATGACACCAACATCTCATAACATGGACTACTAGTGAAAATTCAAGTTCATGTGTAGTATAATTTCATTCATGTTCCCTCATCTATTGAGACCCATAAGCCACAACATGAACACCCTATATCAATACTACTACAAGCCTAATCCCATATGTATCACAATACACTATATACTACCTACCCGGCTCAACTATGGTAAGGATTGGTGTTGTGGTTAACATTTTCTTCAATTCCTGAAATGCATCCTCGTAAGGGTTAGACCACACAAACCTCACTCCCTTTTGGTCTAGCCTGTCTGAGGTGATACCAAGTGGGAAAATTCCTAGATAAATCCCTAATAATATAAAGATAAGTCCATAAATATGTGTATTTAAAATATTTTTTGGGGACATTCCCATGAAAACATGACTTTAACTTTCTCTATGACAATAGATAAACTAACCTCAAAGATGGAATTCCCCATAAAATGAATAAATTTCATCAAAAAATGACATTTAGAGAGATTTTCATAAAGTACATGCTCCCTAAAAATGCCAAATACAACCTCTAAAAGTTGATTATGTTCCTCCCTTTATTTTTTTTCATGAGTATATCGTAAAAAAATAAACACAAATGGATCCAAATATAGGTTAAAGGCATGGTTCATCAGTTATATGATTATAATAGGTACTTGTTTGATCTTGAATGGAATAACCAAGTACTCAAGAAAACCATACATGTTCCTGAAATTTGTTCTTAATATTTTCAATAGTATCAACCTAATTTAGTTATATCCCATTATCAAATAAAAATTAAAGAAATCCTCGGAACATCTCAAATATACAAACAATTCTTTGTTTTAAAGAAGAAAATGTTGATTCATAACTGTCATTTGGTTCAGATTCCTATAATCAATGCATAACCATAATAACCATGTTCATTTTCTGAAAAAAAAAATAACTATAGATCCACAAGGATAGGTACTCATGTTGATAAATCCCTTAGACTATAATTCCTCTATTAAGATCTTATGTTCTTGTAGATCTATAGGAGGCATCATGTAAGCTGGAATGGAAATAGGTCTCACACTCAGTATAAGATCGATCGAAAACATGATCTCCCTATCAGATGGAAGTCTAATAATTACATATCTAATAACATATTGGAACTAATAAAACAAAGGATAAAAAATATATCACTAAATTCCTCCGTTATCTAATACTATATCAGTGACTTGTGTAGTCACCTCGCATAACGGCAAGCAATTTGGTCCTAATTAACCTTCTCAAACACCCCATTCTTCCAAATATATATGTTGATGACCATCAAGAGACGTGAATGAAACCTACATGTGGTAACAGTTAATATGATCTTGTTATAGAACCACCCATTCCATACTAATACTAAAATCCAATTTTGACATCTCTAAGATAAAGAGATCCCACAAAAATCAACATCCCCTATCTCGAGAGCACACTCCCGAAAGCAGTGAATACATACTGGCCACACTCCCAATGAAGTGTTGATAGATATAACACCATATAGGTACTCAATGGATAATCCCAATCCTTTCATAAACTAAATAAGTATAAATTAATGATAATATCTAGTATCAAACAAAGAATATGATAGAATGTAAGATATCATGATCATACCTCTGACCGTAGATGGCCCAAAATCATGATCTACCAGAGTAGGATACACTACATGTAACTAGCTTTAACTAAATCCTTATAACCATTGTTTATTTACCTACCTAGTATCTACTTTATAGAATTGAAGCTCTGGACCCTGTACTACATAACCTTTCCCTCACCCTAACTAGCATATGGAGCTCCAGTTACCCGCTTATTGCGGTGTAGCCGAGTTGACCCCAGAACCCAAAACTGGTTCATATCCTTTTTCACTTAGAGAAAACTACACCATATTAAAAAATGTCTTGAGGTTTCCCATAGTTCCATATTCTTGGTATTCTTATGCTGCTTAGTCACACTGAGGTCGAATATGTCCCCACCTAACACACTAATAACACTACATTGTATTGTTACTCTGGATGCTATGGCTGCTGCCACCCTAGAAAGATCCATCATGTCAGTGCTTTTAGATGTATATTATCCCCTCCCAGTACATGTGAAAGGCTCTTTCCCGAATACCTCATTCTTGTATAAGTTTTTTCAGTGATAAATGCATTATTTACCACTTCAGGAAAGGTGGTAAGCTAAAAGACTTTCACCAAGACAAGGATCACATATCTCAACCCATCCTCAAACTTCTTCACATGAGCTACCTCATCACTTTCTATAAATGGTTAAATCACTAAAAATCGTTGAATTTGTTAGAGTGGTCCATGATTGATATACTCCCCTACTTAATATTTATGAATTCCTTGGAATTGACATCCCTTAGGGTCTTTGGGGAGAATGATCAAAGAAGCAAGCCTTAAATTCCGTCCAGGACAAGCCCACATGCATCTCATCCAAGAATAAAATGTCCCTCCAATTCCTCATATATCCTTAAAAAAATAAACTAAAAACATCACCCACAATCCTAGGGATTCTATATATGAACAAAGACAGTCCAAATAGGATTAATCTAGAATGTCATAGATTGGGGGCCACCTTCCCCTATAAATGTTGGTGGATGATGGAGCTAAAATATCCAAGTAAACTCTGATATAGTAGTAATAGTTTGAGGAGTCTCCCTTTTCATATCCAATACTACTCACAACAAACACACTCATAGTTGATTGTCTACAACTACACCTAGTTCCCAAAGAAGGATTTGGCCTAACACCCTCGGGAGTGTACACACCTATTCCCTCATGGTGCTCAACCGAGGGATGAAATGGAGGAATTTATCTGTAATTCTAAACACACAAATCAGATCACTATAAGATAATAGTTCTTCATATCAAAATTTAAGGAAAGAAGTAATAGACATAATTCCTTTATATTATATTCATCCCACATCATTAACATTTATAACTTGGGCTCTCTAGTTAGTCCCATATATACATATTAGGGTCAAGTCACAAGAAATAAAATTCATGTTATTCATTCCATTTAATATTTTCAGCATTCTCAATTTACTTTATTACATATAGTTTTTGACATTTTCTAGCCAAGGATTAGTTATATAGAGTTTCAATAACAAGTTATAGATGAAAACACTTTATAAGTTGTGATTTTATATTTATTTAACTAGCACTAAATAATTATAAAATTTTCCATAAGTAAAACATCTACCCATTTCATGAATTGGGTAAATAAAATTACATCATAAATCTATATGAAAATTCCCATATAAATTAATGTGGATACTTTAAATAATGAACCGGCACACTATTACAGGGTAAATAATGTCAAGGGGGAATGCTAGTAACATGAATTCCATCATTCCTCAAATAATGAATGAACATAAGATTCATTACATATCATCCCAAGAGGGAAAATACTATAAATCCATAAAATCACACCCAAGTGAACCACCCATGGTGGAAATCAATAAACTATAAAATTTAAATGAAATAATAATAACACTCATTCTAGGTGACTTGGATCTTCCCCCATACATGGGAAATCTACTCCCGAGTATGAACTCATTTCCAATCCCCAACACATACTATTCTTATTCCTATCAGCACTAAATAGTATGAAAAATAGAAATAACTTATCATGCCACTTTATTGAATCCATATCACGGTTCACCATGAATAGTATCTGGGCCAAGTGACCACATGGCCTCAAGTGTTCTTCCCTTTGTGTTAGAGGTTGTCAACTAGTGTTGGAGGTATGTAAGGATACCATAGGGAGACTATTCCCTCATTATCAGAGTGTACATCATGAAATTGAATAAGGTAAGTATCATCAATCGAGAAATGAATAAATAAATTATTAAAGTATATATAATATAAATAGATAAACCATTCTATAAAAAATGAACTATATTCCAATCAATGAGTCACAAGTGTCAAAAATTCACAAGTACATTCCCCAAAATAATCAAAAGAATAAAATATAATAAATGATACAAAACACCCTGAAAGGTTTGAGTATTATCCCAGTCCCCATCTATAAGATTCATCCTAGACCATATCAAGTATCTTGCATATGGAATCCACCTAGGGGAAAAAATAAAATTCTAAGTAGTAATGGTTTTTATGGATGTCACATTGTTTGAAAACCCATGACCCACATAGTAGAAACCATACACCCCATAGAATGAGCACACTCTTAGGGAACATGGTTTGGGAAATTGTGTGGTCCCCTCTAGAAAACCTTGTATGTAGACTTTTTTAATTCCAAAAAATGTTAAAAAAAATCCTAAACCATTATTTTTCACCCACATAACCCTAAATTAGGATTATACATCCTCCTAGTATTTTGGAGTACTCAATGACCAATTTTGGATCCTACAACCCCTTCCTTGGTGGATGAAATCCTGGGGAATGTCATCTAATTCTTCTATGGTAAGATATCTTCTCCCATTCCTTCTCTCCCACTCTCTTATTTTGTCCAACTTAGTATTTGTTATATATTATTATTATTGAGATATCTAAACTCCTTTGTTTTTTACCTTGAATCTCAGTTTGATTCCTTGATCTCTCTTTCCATCTCCTTTGAATAGTTCTTCCCATTGTGGGTGTTGTCATATGTGATCTCTATGTTAAGGTAGGTCATTCAATTTAAGATTGGAAAATTGTATAAAACTTGTATTTATTGATTGTTTAAATTTTTTAAATTAAATTTTCAAAACCCAATTTAATGAAAATTGGAATTTGATTTGACTTGTTGTGGAAATTTTGGAAAAAAACCCCAATTACAATAGAATTGGAAATAGGGGTATGAATTAAAATTGATGGAATTGTAAAATAGTTTTTTGAAATTGATTTGGGGAATTGATTAAAGAATAATGTATTAAATTTATTTGAATATAACCTTTGATTTTTTTATCTTGAAAATGGAATGAATTTATTAAAAAACCAAGTTTTGGTTTTTTATTAGAAATTTTCATAATGAAACTTAAAAGTTGGGAATTTTATTTTAAACAGTTTAAAACAAATTTCCCATTTTTGATTGATTTTTTGAGCACATGAAATCCTAGGTAGTTAGTGAGTTATTTGGGAGAAACATGGTAGTATTGGAATTACCTATAAACAAAATGATGCTTTTCTTCTAAAAAAACATACCTCATCACATCCCAATTCTGGGACTTTGGGTTTTTTTATATCACTTTGACTTGTGGTACTATCTCATTTAGGAGTTTTCTTTGAGCACACTAACTTGTTTCCCCTTCTTCTTCTATTTTTGTGGTAAAATAGTTCACAATTTTATCTTGAACCATTCCAGGTACATACCGACAACTTGTGGGGTAGGGAATTCCTTTCAAGCTATGTTAGTGGTTTCTCGGTTGTCAAGGTACCTGATTATTCTTAATGGTTTATGAAAAAGTTTTATCAAATGTAGAGTTTAAGCATATTACCGTGATTTTATTATGTAGTTTTATATCTTATTAGGACATAGGAGGTAGTTGTGAGTGACTACCTGACAATATCTCATAGTAATGAGCCTTAAGTCACCATTGTTTGTTTGGGAAATACATCTTGAGAATTAGTTCTAGACTTATCTATGCTTTTGATTTGTGTAGTTGAAATAAAAAAATATATATCTCTTATGGGATTAAATTCCTTGTTGTAGTTGTTTGAGTGTTGATTTGTGTCACATTTTGAAATTTTCAATATTACCTACTGATGTATTTTATCATCATGCCTCTAAGAAGATGTTTGAATCAGATCTTAGAGAAAGTCTTTGACAGATCTTAGTGACAAAATCCTCCCACGGACCTGAATCTAGTTAAGGTTATTATGTGTGTTTTTCAAGCTCTAGTATAGAATCTTTAACCCATTCCCTATGACAACCCTGCTTTTTATTACAACTTAAGCATGCTTTATTACATAAAACTTCACTTGATACAACAAATAAGATCGAGAGGTTTAGTGTCTTTGGGGATTAGGATCATTACATAAAAACGTTAAACTTGAAATACAACATCTTTATTGAAAAATTCCTTTACATGACCACTACATTCCTTCGTACTTAGCATTGCATGGGATAACCTGAGGACATGCATAAGAAAAGGGTGAGCTATAAAGCCCAGTAAGGGAGTACACAATGAATAACATGAGGAGTAAAATACATGTTAGGAAATAGGAAAATCAATAGAGCATTAGAGTAACATGAACATAAAGGCATGATAAATCATGATAACCAAAACATGGAAATGTGGCAACAACACTTAACATTGAATTAGCATGAGCCAAGGTTCATTGCACATGGAGCATGAGTAAACCCTCATTGCACTTGAAGAACGAGTAAACCCTCGTTGCACATGAATTAGCATGAGTCAACAATCATTGCACATGACGTATCATGATACTATAATTTACCCAATGCATTGGAGCGCTATAAGGGCGCACCCTTCTTAAACATTTCATTTCATGCATAAGTGTGCCACATGGATCATAAAACATGGATTCATAAAACATAATAATTTATTCCACGATAAAGGAATATGGAATTCATACATGAAACTTTATAATCAATAAGTAAATGTGCATAAAGGTGAATACCCTTGATGTATAAATGGGCATGGTATTCACTACACAATGATATTGGCTTAGAAAATAGGTGTGATTTCAGCAGTGTAACGACATGACATAAGAATTCATAAAAATGGTTGATGAGAGAGAAAGGGGTTCCTCATCATATTTAAATGTAATGGACAGTAAGGAGGTCATATAGATACATGTCCCAACAATTGAAAAGGAATTTAGATTCATGATACAAAAGTATTGCTTGAACATAAAAGAGGAGAAAAAAGTTCCTTTCGGAGTTTCGGCATAGTAACGGGTGTACATTGGAGGAATTTAATGAGAGATAAAGGGGTATCACATCATTCAAAAAATAATAGGTAAGTATGGGGGAGGAGTGAAACCATACCCCAACATTCATAATTGAAATTAAAAGGGCAATACAACTTAAAGAAAATTGACAAAAATGAGAAAGGAAGAAAAAACCCTTACTTGGAAGTGTGCTTCCAAAGGCTAGAGAGAGGCTTGTGAGAGGATTCTTGGGAGCTTGGGGAACCTTGGGAGGATTCTAGAGAGATTAGGGAAGAGGTTGGACGAACTCCAAGGGCTTTGAGTGAGGAGGAAGTGGGAGCTTGGGTGGGTTTTAATAGGAAAGGTGAGGGAATTCTTTATTATTTAGGTTTGGGACCCCTTATAATAAAATAATCCAAACCACAAACCATCCCATGGTATTTGCCCATGGTTTCTGGAAAAGGAAAGAGGAAAACAATATTTTACAAGGTCAAGGTCCGAACTTATTAAAAAATTAGGGTTTCTTATGTGGAGGTGAGTCACACTCCCATGGAAATTAATTTAAAAAGGCAAAGTGTTGAATAAGTCTTGAGGGCTCCATTAATGCTTTGAAAAGTAAGTCAAACAAACCCAAAACCACATTATTTTAATGATAAAACACATATTGGCCGAACATAATGATTATGGTATTTTATTACATCACCATTGGGTCATTATGATGTCATAAAACACATTATATATTTAAATGGTATTTAATTTTTACCCAAAAATTTGACTGTCTTAGAAAATTATGAAAAATTCACCGTTGGATAATTTCAACGTCCTGATTCCAAAAATAATATTTATTTTATCTAAATAATTTTCTAAATATGTGAATTTTCACTTTTAAAATAAAAACCGACATTTATTAAAAAATTCACGGGTTTTGACAGAAATGGCTTTCAAACCTTAATAAAGATTTTAATTGCATTCATAAAATTATAAGATCATTTATATTTAATAAAAATTAATGTAATATTAATAATAATATTTTATTAAAATATTATTTAATTCAAAAATCCTTTAATTTAATAAAATATAATTCTTAATTAAATAATAACTAAAAATGCCATTTGTACTTTAAAAACTAATTACAATGTATCAAAAATGACTAGAAATTATATTCATTATTATATACAAAAATAATGTACATGAACATGGTGCTACTTATTTGTTACATAACCCCTTAAAATAGCCGCATAAGACCTAAGGGTAAGGTGTGCGATGGTGACAGACTCTTGGGGCGGCTCGGATAACATCGCTCGAGTGGTAATTTCAATCAACTTCCACTTTTCCCGTAGACGATCACGTTCGAGCTTGACTTGATGAAGCTCGGCTTGGGCTTGGTCAAGGGCAAATCCCAAAGACGTCACCTGTTTTCCGAGCTCTGACAAATGGGCTTCGTAAGGGGAAATTCTACTGGATGAGGTCATCGCTTCCCTTGTCTGAGTAGAAATGGGTTCGTTAAAGCCTTATATTTATACTACTCAGATGATCACTGTTCAACGGCTATAAAAGTAACGGTCACAAATATTAACGTAAAACTAAAGAAGTTGACATCTTATAAAAAAAATTTCATAAAGAAACATTTAACTGGATCAAGAGGAATTTTCTATTAATGAAACTTTGGGTCGTTACAATATTCCCCCCTTAAGAAATTTCGCCCTCGAAATTTTCCTTTTCCCACACTAAAACAAATGTGGGTAACTTAGCTTCATAATATCCTCCGACTCCCAAGTTGCTTCTTCAAACTTGTGGTTTCTCCACAACACCTTGACGAGGGTATTGTCTTATTTCGTAGAACTTTTTCTCTATGATCTAAGATCTTCACTGGTTGCTCCTCATAGGAAAGATCTTCTTCTAATTGTACCACCTCGAAAGAGAGTACATGTGAAGGGTCTGGTATGTACTTCCTTAAGAGGGATACATGGAAGACATCATGCACCTTGGCCATAGTAGGTGGAAGTGCTAGTCGATAGGCCACAGCCCCAACACGATCAAGAATCTCGAAGGGGATGATGTACCTTGGACTTAACTTCCCTTTCTTTCCAAACCTCATGACCTTCTTCCATGGAGATATGCGTAAAAACACCATGTCTCCGACTTTAAACTCAAGGTCTCATCGACGATTATCTTCATAACTCTTCTGTCGACTTTGGGCTGCCTTGATATGCTGCTGAATGGTTTTCACCTTCTCCACCATTTCTTCAACCATTTCTGGTCCAAGCAGCTTACGTTCACCGACCTCATCCCAACATGTCAGTGCTCTACACCTTTTCCCATACAGGGCTTCATATGGTGCCATTTGGATGCTCGAGTGGAAACTATTATTATAAGAGAACTCAACCAGAGGAAGATGTTGATCCCATCCTCCTTTAAAGTCCATTGAGCACGCTCTCAACATATCCTCAAGTGTTTGGATAGTCCGCTCGGATTGGCCATCAGTTTGAG
Organism: Viscum album; assembly: GCA_963277665.1. Taxonomy (NCBI): domain Eukaryota; kingdom Viridiplantae; phylum Streptophyta; class Magnoliopsida; order Santalales; family Viscaceae; genus Viscum; species Viscum album. Next base: position 1,190,368,602 of record OY728122.1, read on the forward strand.
GATGATAGGCCGTACTGAAGTTTAGTTCAGTATTCAGAGCATGTTGAAGACTCTTCCAAAACTTAGAGGTGAATCTTGGATCTCGGTCAGAAACAATAGATAGTGGTACTCCATGCAACCGTACCACATCCCTGATATATATCTGTGCCAGTTGATCCAAAGAGAAATCCTCTCGAATAGCAATGAAGTGTGCAGTCTTTGTAAGACGATCCACAACAACTCAGATTGCATTGTTGCATTTGGATGTCCTTGGAAGTCCAATGACAAAGTCCATGGTGATGTTCTCCCATTTCCATTATGGTATGGGCAATGGTTGCATCATCCCCTTAGACTTCTGCCTCTCTGCCTTCACTTGCTGACACACCAGGCACTTTGATGTATATTCAGCGATCTCCTTCTTCATATTATCCCACCAAAAGTTTTCTCGGAGATCTCGATACATCTTTGTGCTCCCTGGGTGAATAGAGAAATTTGAACTATGTGCATCATCCAAAAGTTCCTTCTTCAACTCTGAACTTGATGGAACACATAGTCTTTTCCCAAACCCCACAATTCCTTCTTCATTAACATTAAACTCTGAGGATTTTCCCTTTTTGATAGCTTCCACTTTTTCTTGGATTCCCGCATCATCCTTCTGAGCATCCTTTAACCTTTCCAAAAGAGATGGTTGAGCAATCATTTATGAAAGGATTGATGATGTTCCCTTCTTTATGATTCCCACGTCCATCTTCATCAAGTCTAAGAAGATTGGATCCTTCTCAATTCTCATCATTGATAGAATCGCTGGATCCTTTCTACTTAGGGCATCCGCCACCTTGTTCTCCTTCCCAGGGTGGTAATGTATTGAACAGTAATAATCCTTGATGAGATCTATCCATCTTCTCTGACGCATATGAAGCTCTTTCTGTGTGAATATATATTTAAGACTCTTGTGGTCAGTATATATCTCACATTTCTCTCCATAGAGATAATGCCGCCAGATTTTCAAGGCAAAGATCACCGCCGCCAACTCTAGATCATGCGTTGGATAGTTTCGCTCATGGATTTTCAACTGCCTTGAGGCATAGGATATCACTTTATCATTCTGCATCAGCACACATTCTAATCCCTTCTTCGAAGCATCACTGAATACCACAAAAAGCTCCCCACTTGTGGGTAAAGTGAGCACGGGTGCAGTGATAAGCCTCCTTTTCAACACCTTGAAGCTTTCTTCGCATTCATCACTCCAAGAAAACTTTACTCCATTTCGAGTTAGCTTGGTAAGAGGGTTGGAAAATCTTGAGAAATTTCTCACAAATTGTTGATAATATCTAGTTAACCCCAAGAAGCTACGGATATCAGTTATCGATGTTGGCCTCGGCCATCCCTCAATTGCATCTGTTTTGGAGGGGTCCACAGATATCCCATTGCTTGTGATGATATGGCCCAATAATGAGACTTCCTTCAACCAAAACTCACACTTGTTGTACTTTTCATAGAGCTTCTCCTTGCGCAAAGTCTCTAGTGCAGTTTTTAAATGCTTCTCATGGTCCTCCTTGGTTTTGGAGTATATTAGAATATCATCTATAAAGACTACCACAAATTTGTCTAGGTAATCTCTAAAGACTCTATTCATCAATTCCATGAATATTTCTGGAGCATTGGTGAGTCCGAAAGGCATTACTATGAATTCATAGTGCCCGTACCTTGTACGAAAAGCAGTCTTGGGGATATCTTCCTTCTTCACCCTTACTGGATAATATCCCGACCGCAAGTCCACCTTGGAGAAGTATTGTGCTCCACGCAGCTGATCAAACAAGTCATCGATTCTTGGGAGAGGATACTTGTTCTTTATCGTGATTTTGTTAAGTTCACGATAATCGATGCAAAGCCGCATTGACCCATCCTTCTTCTTGACGAAGAGGACTAGTGCACCCCATGGTGATGCAGTTGGGCGTATAAACCCTTTATCCAGATTCTCCTGTAGTTGTTTCTTCAACTCTTCAAGCTCAACAACAGCCATTCTATATGGAGTCTTGTATATTGGTAGTGCCCCAGGTATAAGTTCAATTGAGAACTCAACATCTCTTCTTGGAGGAAGACCAGGAAGTTCCTCGGTAAATACTTCAGCGAATTCCCTCACAATAGGCATTTCTTCAAGGGTGGTTTCTTCCTTGGACTCAATCATCTGAGCCAGATATGCATGCTCATAAGGCAGTAATATCCATGCTTGAGATGATGGAGCTAAAGGAGATTCATCTTCCTCCTGACACTTGTAAAGAATCGGGGGTCGATTCTCCATATGGAGTGTGATTTCCCTCTCCCGACAATTTATGTTGGCTCTATATAAGGAAAGTCAATCCATGCCAAGAATTGCATCAAATTCCACCAAAGGGAGTATGGCGAGGTTTGCCGGGAAATTCAATCCACAGATTATAACAGGGGAGGACTTATACTCATGGGATGCAATGATTGCCCCATTTTCCATACTCACCGACATCTTTACTTCCATGATTTGTGGTGGTGCAGGGATTGTTCTACTAAACTTTTGAGATATAAAAGAATGAGTAGAACCTGAATCAAAAAGTACGTTCTCTATTCTTGAAAGAATAACTAGTGTACCTGTCACCACTTCATTGTCAGGGTTCACTTCGGCAGAAGTGATGGAAAAAGCTCTTCCTTGCTGTCTTGGAGGTGGTTGGTTGCCTCCGATAACCCTTGGATTAGGGCACTGATTCTCAAAATGACCCGGTTCTTTGCATTTGTAGCATTGAACAACGCGTTGAGGTTCGAACGGAGCGTTCCTCTCCTCTATCACAGCTGAGGGTCCTTCTTGCTGACAGTTAATAGCTAGGTGCCCTTCTCTTCCACACTTGAAGCATTTTCTTGTCCCCCTAAGGAAATTTCCAGGGTGCTTCTTTCCACACTTTTGGCAAGTGGGGTGCTGGAACTTCTTAGCACCGTTGGATTTATCCATCGAACCACCAGCATTGAAGTCCACCTTACGTTTCTTGTCCCCATGATACCCCTGTGATTCTCCGACCTCCATTTCAACCTTGAGGGCACATCGGACAATTTCCTCATAGCTGTCGAAGTCACGGATCGCTAATGCTTTCCGCAAGCTAGGCTTCAGCCCACCAAAGAAGCGGTCAACCTTGCATTCGGGGGTAACGACAAAGCCAGAAGCATATCATGCAAGCCTTGTGAAGTTTTCCTCGTACGCTCCCACAGATTCTTCATCTTTCTGTTTTAGGGAAAGGAATTCCATTTCCATCTTCAGACGGAGGGTGCGTGGAAAATATTTATCGAAAAACATCTTTCGGAATTCCTTCCATTCCAAAGCCTCGATCTCCTCCTCAGGCTTCGTATTTTTTATCAACGTCCACCATTGATCTGCTTCACCCTCCATACGATAAGCCTCTAGGAGAACCTTCTCTTTTTCAGAGCATTGGAGGATGGAGAATATCTTTTCAATGGAGTTGATCCATTGTTCAGCGATCGTGGGATCGGATGATCCACTAAAAGTAGGAGTCTTTTGTCTCATGAAGCTCTCGATAGCGACTTGTTCTTTCTTAGGGGGGGTTGAACGTTCCTCTTGACCAATGTTTCTAATCTAAACTTGAGTTAGCTGTGAGAGAAGCGTGACAAAGTTCGCGATTCCCGCTCCTATTGGATTGGGCATCTCATAAGTACAATCATCACACTGATCTTCACAACGGTTGTTAGCCCGAGTTCTCCTATTACCGGCCATTGGCTGGAATAAAAGGAAAGTTAGGGGTAACACATAAAGGTTAATCCAAAGACAAAAGTTTGATGACTTATAAATAAACTTTAATCTCTTTAACTCATGAGTCTATAGGATTCAATCCAGGCTTTTCATGATCTTCCTTCTAACATATATTCTTAGGGGAATTTTTCCCTTAATAAGGGTTCAGAATAAGATTGTGAATTTATCAAAACATATCCCCCGGGAGTGTCGTAACCAAGAGTGCAGCAAGGCCCGTTGTCGTGCACCAGTTCTCGTTCGAGTCTAGCTCAAAGCGGTGTTTTCGGGTTTTACCCCTATGATACATCTGTGCCAGAGCCGCCTCTACCTGCTCGTATCCAGACAGGGATGTATTTGTTTGATAAAACACTTACTTAGTATTTACCAAAACTTAGGGATGTTTTTATTATACTTATTCTTGTATATAAGGCTTTACTAGGGTTTCCTAATCCCAAAAATAACTAAACCTATCCTCTGATACCAACTATGACAACCCTGCTTTTTATTACAACTTAAGCATGCTTTATTACATAAAACTTCACTTGATACAACAAAGAAGATCGAGAGGTTTAGTGTCTTTGGGGCTTAGGATAATTACATAAAAACTTTAAACTTGAAATAAAAAATCTTTATTGAAAACTTCCTTTACATGACCACTACATTCCTTCGTACTTAGCATTGCATGGGATAACCTGAGGACATGCATAAGAAAAGGGTGAGCTATAAAGCCCAGTAAGGGAGTACACAATAAATAACATGAGGAGTAAAATACATGTTAGGAAATAGGAACATCAAAAGAGCATTATAGTAACATGAACATAAAGGCATGATAAAGGATGATAACCAAAACATGGAAATGTGGCAACAACACTTAACATTGAATTAGCATGAGCCAAGGCTCATTGCACATGGAGCATGAGTAAACCCTCATTGCACTTGAAGCACGAGTAAACCCTCGTTGCACTTGAATTAGCATGAGTCAACACTCATTTCACATGACGTATCATGATTCTATACTTTACCCAATGCATTGGAGCGCTATAAGGGCGCACCCTTCTTAAACATTTCATTTCATGCATAAGTGTGCCACATGGATCATAAAACATGGATTCATAAAAAATAATCATTTATTCCACGATAAAGGAATGTGGAATTCATACATGAAACTTTATAATCAATAAATAAATGTGCATAAATGTGAATACCCTTGATGTATAAATGGGCATGGTATTCACTACACAATGATATTGGCTTAGAAAATCGGTGTGATTTTGGCAGTGTAACGGCGTGACATAAGAATTCATAAAAATGGTTGATGAGAGAGAAAGAGGTTCCTCATAATATTTACATTTAATGGACAGTAAGTAGGTCATATAGATACATGTACCAACAATTGAAAAGGAATTTAGATTCATGATACAAAATTATTGCTTGAATATAAAAGAGGAGAAAAAAGTTCTTTTCGGAATTTCGGCATAGTAACAGGTGTACATGGGGGGCATTTAATGAGAGATAAAGGGGTCTCCCATCATTCGAACAATAAGAGGGAAGTATGGGGGAGGTTTGAAACCATACCCAAACATTCATAATTGAAATTAAAAGGGCAATACAACTTAAATAAAATTGACAAAAATGAGAAAGGAAGAAAAAAGACTTACTTGGAAGTGTGCTTCCAAAGGCTAGAGAGAGGCTTGTGAGAGGCTTCTTGGGAGCTTGGGGAACCTTGGGAGGATTCTAGAGAGAGTAGGGCAGAGGTTGGATGAACTCCAAGGGCTTTGAGTGAGGAGGAAGTGGTAGCTTGGGTGGGTTTATATAGGAAAGGTGAGGGAATTATTTATTATTTAGGTTTGGGACCCCTTATAATAAAATAATCCAAACCACAAACCATCCCATGGTATTTTCCCATGGTTTCTGGAAAAGGAAAGAGGAAAAAAATATTTTACAAGGCCAAGGTCCGAACTTATTAAAAAATTAGGGTTGATTATGTGGAGGTGAGTCACACTCCCATGGAAATTAATTTAAAAAGGCAAAGTGTTGAATAAGTCTTGAGGGCTCCATTAATGCTTTGAAAAGTAAGCCAAACAAACCCAAAACCTCATTATTTTAATGATAAAACACATATTTGCCGAATATAAGGATTATGGTACTTTATTACATCACCATTGGTTCATTATGATGTCATAAAACACATTATATATTTAAATGGTATTTAATTTTTACCCAAAAATTTGACTGTCTCAGAAAATTATGAAAAATTCACCGTTGGATAATTTCAACGTCATGATTCCAAAAATAATATTTATTTTATCTAAATAATTTCTAAATATGTGAATTTTCACTTTTAAAATAAAAACCGACATTTATAAAAAAATTCACGGGTTTTGACAGAAATGGCTTTCAAACATTAATAAAAATTTTAATTGCATTCATAAAATTATAATATCATTTATATTTAATAAAAATTAATGTAATATTAATAATAATATTTCAATAAAATATTATTTAATTCAAAAATCCTTTAATTTAATAAAATATAATTATTAATTAAATAATAACTAAAAACACCATTTGTACTTTAAAAACTAATTACAATGTATCAAAAATGACTAGAAATTATATTCATTGTTATATACAAAAATAATGTACATGAACATGGTGATACTTATGTGTTACATAACCCCTTAAAATAGCCGCATAATACCTAAGGTTAAGGTGTGCGATGGTGACAGACTCTTGGGGTGGCTCGGACAACATCGCTCGAGTGGTAATTTCAATCAACTTCCACTTTTCCCGTAGATGATCACGTTCGAGCTTGACTTGATGAAGCTCAGCTTGGGCTTGGTTAAGGGCAAAGCCCAAAGACGTCACCTCTTTTCCGAGCTCTAACAAATGGGATTTGTAAGGGGAAATTCTACTGGATGAGGCCATCGCTTACCTTGTCTGAGTAGAAATGGGTTCGTTAAAGCCTTATATTTATACTACTCAGATGATCACTGTTCAACAGCTATAAAAGTAACGGTCACAAATATTAACGTAAAACTGAAGAAGTTGACATCTTATAAAAACATTTTTCATAAAGAAACATTTAACTGGATCAAGAGGAATTTTCTATTAATGAAACTTTGGGTCGTTACATTCCCATTCAGGTTTCATATGTGGAACCTCAAATGGATGAGTCTCATAATAATGCTCATGAGTTCCTTTTCTAGAATCCACTAGTGTTCCAAGGCTCAAGCTATCCTTAGGATGTTTAGGAATGGCTGATGAGATTCAAACTTTGGTTTCATTTCTTGGAAACAACTGATTCTATCAAGATGAAATATTCCACCTTTAAGCTGTAAGTTCCTAGTAGGGGATGGTGGGACATAATAGTAATGGTGAAGAAGCTTGGGGGTTTATAGTGGAAGTACATTAAAGTTATTTTCACTGAACAATTCTGTCCAGATACTATGGTGTTGGATAATGCTATAGAGTTTTTCAAATTCAAGCAGGATGAAAGGACCATGATGGAAAATGAAAATCGCTTCGCAAAACTTTTTTATTTTGAACCTGAGATTGTGTCTAAAAAGAAGATGAAGTCTCAACAGTTCTATATGGTACATTGATCTAATATTTTTTACTAGTTTTTCTTGTTAAATCTCTCTTATTATGCTGAAGTGATGGATAGAGCGATGATGGTTGAGCTTGATCGGTTATGTATGTAAGGTTTGACAGGAGTGAATTTTCCTCCTAGTGGTAGTTATGTGACTTACATAAAATAGAAGAGGAATAATGATGAGTCCTATGGTGGATATTTACTGTAGGGTTATACAATACCTCCTTCAGTTCCTAGAAGTGGCCATTTAATTTTCTACCAGTGTAGCAATCCTATATAGGTGAAATGGGTTTGCACTAAGAAGCTTAAGATATTTGGTTTTTATGAATGCTCAAGTCACTTGTAGAAGTTTTTTCATTTATATTATTCTCTATAAGGTAGAACGGGATCATTAGCACCTAAAAGTATAATAGTGTAATCAGATGCTTCATGAACAAAGTGTTTTAAACCTAATGCATCCAGAAAGAAACTTCTTCATGTAATGGAAGAGTCCCTAGTGGAAGTAGATATTGGTCATGTTATTTGAGAGATACAATAGCTATAGTTTCATCTTTAGTGACTACTTTATTTGATATTGATGTATCTAATTCATTAATTTGGAATCATATTGTTAATCTTATAAATATTTCTATGGAACCTTTGTCTTATGTGATGGATATTACTATGCCCCTTGGAATGAAAATAGATCAGGGTACCCATTGTCATGCTTGTGATTTCTCTTTTGCTGAGATTGATCTTTCATGTGATTTTCTTGTTCCCAATATAAAACTTCTTGACATTTTTTTATGGATTGATTATCTCATTACTAATAAATCCTGAATTGATTTTTATCATCTATGGGTCTCCTTTAATGCACCTGAATGGGTGTTCCATATCATTTAGGGAGAATGGGACCTAAGGTTGAGTAGAGATAGACCATTTTGTCTAGAATTAGGGAAATTGATATCAATGTTACCATTTGACCTAGAGGGAGAATCTTTGAGCGATTATCTCCCTACATTTTTCATCAAGTTTCCCGACGTATTTTCTTCTAGATTCTCTGGGTTTACACCGGTAAGTGAGGTAGTTTTTTCTATAGATTTATTCCTTCTTATCACATGGAACCAACCAAATTGAAATAGATTAAGAATCATTTGGATGATATTTTATGGAAATGCTTTATATGCCCGAGTGTGTCACCTTGGGCGGCGCCTATTCCCTTTTCTAGAATGGATGATGGGACAATTAGCCTATTTGTTGATTATCAAAAACTCAATTGAGTTATAGTAATAAAAAAGTATCCATTTACATGGATTGATGATCTATTTTACTAGTCGAAAGGGGATAAGTGGTTCTCGATTATTGATCTTGAATTTGGTTACCACCAGTAGAAAATAAAATTATCTTAAATATAGAAAATTGAATTCCAAATAAGGTATGGCAATTTTTGAATTTTTCATATTATTTGTTATAATTAATTGTCCAACAATATTTACAGATTTGACCAATAGGATATTCTATGAGTATCTAGATTCTTTTTTGTTGGTCACTGTGTATGACATCCTTGTTTACTATAATTATGATGTGGATCATGTGTGTCATCTGAGATAATTTTGGGAATTTTTGAGAAATCAATGACATTATTCCAAGCAATCCAAATATAATTTCTAGATTTGAGAAATGAAGATCTTGGGACATGAGGTTTCATAACATTGTATCTTAGATTAACTTGAGAAGGTGACGTCTATTACGAAGTAGAATCAACCACGTAATGTTTTCAAAATTTGGATCTTCTTGGGTTTTTCTAGTTATCATCACCAGTTTGTATTGGATTTCTCAAAGTTTGATTCTATAATTACATATCCAACTAAATAGGAAGTAAATTTTGTCTGGGATGAGAAATTTTTTGATACATTTGTGGAGATGAGAAATATTTTGACTATTGTACTAGTGTTGACTATTCTAGAGGCCAAGTTGAGGTATTTTAGGTTTTTTGGTGAATTAGTTCTAGGTTTGGAATTAATTATTATGAAGGGTGATCATGTCACTACTTATGGATCTCGATAGCTTAGGCCTCATGAGAAGAATTACCTAAACCATAACCTTGAATTAGTATTTTTTATTCTTGAACATAAGAATTGGTGGCATTAGATTTTCCTATAAAGGTTTACCATGTATTCTTAACATAATATCTTGAGTTGTATCTTCCCTTAAAAAGTTTTGAATCTCTACCAGAGGTGCTAGGTGGAGTACCTAAAATATTTTTATTTCGACATCGCATATACCCAAGGGAAAGGGGATGTCATTTCTGATGCTATGGTTAGGAAACATCTGACACAGGCTGTGAAAGCTTCATCAGAAGAGTGGAACTTGATGTCTCTTTTTTCATAGTTTCCTATTAGAGTTCAAGAATAGGGGTTAAGGTTTTTATGTATGGAATTTAGTTTTCCACCACTCTTCTCAAGATGATTCTTCATGAAAAATATCTTAATAATGATTTTGTTGCATTAGAGACTCTTTTTTATAGTGGGTAGACCATTATTTAGTGTTTTTTCACCATGGACAGTGTTGGATCTTGAATATACAGATTAAACACAAGAGGGGGGTGAATTGTGTTTTTTAGATTTTTTGTTAACTCTTCAATTGAATGAGTTCTGTCCTCTATGCTTTATCAGATTTGATAATGCAGAGGAAATAAAATCATGGACACAAAGATTTATAGTGGTTTGGGAAACAGAAGGCCCCTAGTCCACTCCAGCAACGCTCAACTCCACGAGCTTGGTGATTTTCACTATATAGTCCTCATTTCAACAGACCAGTCCACAACTAAATACAGGCAGTTGACACCTTTACAATCCAAGGTAAAACAAATCCTTCTAGTTTAAACACAAACCTACACAGCTTAGTACGAGAAGCTGGTTACTCAAGATAAAAAGAATTTCATAAATAATCTTTTCCAGTTGATCTTCACAATGCAACAGAATGCAATTGACAGAAGATGGATTGTTGTCTCTAGAAATATTTATTTTCAAGTCTAAGCAGTTCTGAGTCGATCTAGTTGCAATAGATATAATGATACAGTTCACAAAATCCGTAGTAGTAGATCCACAGTGGATATTTGATGCAGAACAAGTGAATCTTCTATCGAGTTCCTTCTTCTTAAATGAACAGAGATTTGATGCTCCTTTTTGAATCAATATATCAATGTGATTTTCTACATTCTCTTTTTTCACCTTTTTAAAATAAAATATTGATCACCACTCTCCCGTATATGATGTTTTCAGAGAAAAAATATATAATAAAGCTGAGCATATATCCTGCACATTTAGATCCATAAAATTCACCTTGTGATTCGCGATATTCAAAATTTTGAACTTACAGAGTAGTCATAACTTCCCTGAAGACTCGACATAAAAAGATCCTTTTAATTAGATCTTTAATCCAATGATAAAATAGCTTTGAATCGGTCAAAGTTGTACTTCAAAAACGACTTTAAATCCGGCTTGAAATCCGCCCAATAATCAGCTTGCTGACCGTTTCATAAAAATATCGTCTTTCAAACTTTCTAACGCCAAACGTATGGTTGATGACGTGACCTCCAAACATAGGGTTGATATCATAGTCTTCAAACGTAAGGTTCACAACGTAAGGTTGAACATAAATATAGGGTTCATGTTACTTTCTTCAAACGTAAGGTTGATCTTAAACGTAGGGTTGATCATCCATACTTTTTCTTCAACTCTCAAACGTATGGTAAAAGATCCCATACTTTTACTTAATCTATACTTTTCCAAGAACGTATGGTTGTTCACAAAAGTAAGGTAGATGAACCATACTTTTGAGAAACAAACGTAATGTTTAGTACCTACGTACGGTTCTCCTTCCATACTTTGCTGATAACCAAAATGTAAGGTTCCTTTCTAACGTAAGGTTCTTCTTCCATACTTTGCTGAAAACATATGGTTGTTTAACCATACTTTTCTCTTATCTCAAAAATTATACACGCTTTTCATCCTTACGCTATGTTTATCCATTTAGGGTATGAACAATGATTCCAGGACGTGCTTAAAGCAGATTCTGAACAAGTAATGTATGAACAGTTATTCCAGGACACGCTTAAAGCAGATTCGGAACAAGTTATAAATTCTCGTTACTTCAAGAGTAAAATAAAATAATAAATTCCTGCAAAATACTAAATAAAATCATTAGAAAATAATTAAGGGTATTTGTGAGCATCAACATTATCAAAAAGAGACAGATTATTATTTTCAATAATCTTACCCTTTAAATAACAATATATATTGTGGAAAACAATACTTTTCTCAATAATCTCCCCCTTTTTGATGATCACAAAACCCATAATATAATAAAACAAATTATATGAAATTAACTCTCAAAACAAAATTTTAATTTTAACAAAATAAATAAATAATTTCAATAAATAAAAATTTCTCCCCCTGAAAATAAAATAATTTCTCTTTAGAAATAAAAGTTTCTAGTTTTATCCAAATTTCTCCCTCTGATTAAATAAGGGTTTTTAAAATAAAATGTTGTGTTTATCCAAATTTCTCCCCCTTTTGTGATATCAAGAAGAATGATAAATCATGGATTTTAACACCTTTACTGTTGCACTGAACTGTAGGTAAATGCTATTATTAACTATTTATCAATAATTAAATCTGGAGTTCTGGCATATCAAAAATAAATACAGTAAAACAAATAGAAAGAAAGAAACAGATTTTCATTAAAAATGAAAAATAGATACAAGAATGATAAACAAAGGAATCAAGGTTTAGGCAAGATAGGAAATAGGTTCTATCTCCTCTGGATTGTAGACTTGATTTATGTAAAGTATTCCCCGAGTCTCTTCATCATCCCATCTCCAAGTTTGATAATGATCTCTCTATTCTCTTGAGTCATATGAATATCCTCAATTAAATTGACTCGGAAAAAATATGGAATCTTTTCTTCTTTTTCGATAAACACTGACAGCTTATCTAACAACTAAGTTAAAAGAGTTCTAATTGATGGCTCACTATATGTCAGTTGATCTACTAAAAATTTTTGATTGTCCAGCAACACTGATAATGGAGCACTGTTACATTAAAGATCTTGCAATCAGTCATTCCTGTTGCTCATCGCGGCTGTGATAGCTTGAAATATTCGGATTAAATCAGGTGAAGTACCTGATCCACTAACAGTACTATTTGCAACTGATGAAAATTGGTTCTCCATAAACAACTTTCTGAGTTTGATGAGTCAGAGCTCTCGGATTTAGCTTTGACTTCTCTATTCTTTAGCTTTTTATTCTTCTATTGTGAAGTTACTTTCAAGGCAGTATCTTCTCTTTTGATAAGAACTTTATGTTCATTATCCTCATCTTTCATTTCATCTTCATACATCATCAGTGTACCAATCATATCTCTCATACATAAACTTTTTGACAGGAGTTGATTGTATGATAGCAGCAGAGATACCATTCCATAAAGTAGGAAGTACCCTCAGTACTTTTAATGGTTGATCATCCTGTTTGATAGGTTCTCCAAGAGCTGTTATATTATTGACAATTTCTGTCGATCTCCCATTCATTTGGGTAATTATTTATTATTAAAACATTCTGAAAGTATCAAATTTTAGTTTTGCAGTTTCATATCTCATTTGTCTCACATTTTTTGTTCCTTCATATGCCACAGCTATTGTCTGCCACATCTCATATGCTGTCAGGCACTGAGATACTCTGTTAAATTCATCTAGTCATAGACTACAGATGATTGAATTCATAGCCTTGGAATTATAATCTTACTATGCCTTTATAGCAGCACTCCATGTCTCAGGATTTTCAGGAATTTCATAAGGATTCAGAATCTTTGAATAGACATTATATCTGAGGTTTTTCAGATATATTATCATGCGCGATTTCCAGCAGCCATAGTTGTCTCCATTAAAATATGGTGCTCTGACCATTGACATCCCTTCTCTTGTATCATTCATGATTCTCTGTTTTATAATCTTTATATGCTTCTATCTTGATAAGGCTCTATTAGAAGCTCCACCTCTGATACGAATTGTTGGATCTTGAATATTAATATTATACACAAGAGGGGGGTGAATTGTGTTTTTCAAATTTTTCGTTAACTCTTCAATTGAACGAGTTCTGTCCTCTATGCTTTATCAGATTTGATCATGCAGCAGAAATAAAATTAGGGACACAAAGATGTATAGTGGTTTGGGGAACAGAAGGCCCCTAGTCCACTCCACCAATGCTCAACTCCACCAGCTTGGTGATTTTCACTATCTGGTCCTCGTTTCAACAGACCGGTCCACAACTGAATACAGGCAGTTGACACCTTTACAATCCAAGGAAAAACAAATCCTTCTCGTTCAAACACAAACATACACATATTAGTACGAGAAGCTGGTTACTCAAGATAAAAATAATTTCAGAAAGAATATTTTCTAGGTGATCTGCATAATGCAACAGAATGCAATTGACAGCATATGGATTGTTATCTCTAGAAATATTTATTTTCAAGTCGAAGCAGTTCTGAGTCAATCCGGTTGCAATAGATATAAAGATATAGTTAACAACTTCAGTAGTAGTAGATCCATAGTAGATATTCGATGCAGAATAAGTGAATCTTCTATTGAGTTCCTTCTTAAATGAACAGATCTTTGACGCTCCTTTTTGAATCAGCAGATCAACGTGATTTTCTGCAGTCTCTATTTTTCACCTTTTTAAAATAAAATATTGATCACCAGTCTCTCATATATGATGTTTTCATAGAGAACATATATAATAAAGCTGAGAATATCTCTTGCACATTTAGATCCATAAAAGTTGCCTTCTGATTCACAATATTCAAAATTTTGAACTTACAGAGTAGTCGTAACTTCCCTGAAGACTCAGCATAAAAAGCTCCTTTTAATTTGATCTTTAATCCAATGATAAAACGGCTTTGAATCGGTCAAATTCATACTTCAAAAATGACATTAAATCCGTCTTGAAATCTTCCCAATAATCAGCTTGCTGACCGTTGCATAAAAATATTGTCTTTAAAACTTTCTGACGCCAAATGTAAGGTTGATGGCGTGACCTCCAAACATAGGGTTGATAACATAGTCTTCAAACTAAGGTTCACAATGTAAGGTTGAACATAAACATAGGGTCCATGTTACTTTCTTCAAACGTAAGGTTTATCTTAAATGTAGGTTTGATCATCCATACTTTTTCTTCAACTCTCAAACATACAGTAAAAGATCCATACTTCTACTTAATCCATAATTTTCCAAGAACGTATGGTTGTTCACAAAAGTAAGGTTGATGAACCATACTTTTGAGAAACAAAAGTAACGTTTAGTTTCTACGTACGGTTCTCCTTCCATACTTTTCTGATAACCAAAATGTAAGGTTCCTTCCTAACATAAGGTTCTTCTTCCATATTTGCTGAAAACGTATGGTTTTTTAACCATACTTTTCTCTTATCTCAAAAAGTATACACGTTTTTCATCCTTACACTACGTTTATCGACGTATGGTATGAACAGTGATTCTAGGACATGCTTAAAGCAGATTCCGAACAAGTAAGGTATGAACAGTGATTCCAGGACGCGCTTAGAGTAGATTCTGAAAAAGTAATAAATCCTCGTTATTTCAAGAGGAAAATAAATTAATAAATTCCTGCCAAATACTAAATAAATTCATTATAAAATAATTAAGGGTATTTGGGAGCATCAAAATTATCATAAAGAGATAGAGTATTATTTTCAATAATCTCCCCCTTTAAATAACATTATATATTGTTGAAAACAATAATTTTCTCAACAGAAAGTATTATATGTTTTTGGATTCATTTTATTGTCTTGTTTTTGGGGAGAAAAGATATAATTGGGATTTTCATAATTCCTAGTGGTTAGTGTAGCTAGGAACCATGAAGATGTTCTATGACTTGTGATACTAATTATAGAGTACATGTATGAGATGGGGAATTACTGGTTTTGGATCTCATTGTAATATGTGCTAACAGGTTAAGGTCAAGAACTAGAGACCATTGGGCTTACTTTAGCCACTTCCAATGATTACTTGGTAATGTGATTATATTTCAATGGAAATTTTTGTTTGGTTTTTATATACCTTGAGAAAGAATAATGTGGTATGTGTTTTGATCAATCGAATGACTAAATCAGCTCACTTATTACCCATTCATGAAAAAAAATTAAGGAGTTGGGAAATATATATGTGAAATATATTTTCCATTTGTATAGAGTTATATCTGTTATAGTATCTTATAAAGATTCATGTTTTACTTATCACTTTTGGAGAGGCCTGCAAGAGGCACTCGAATCTCAGATATGTTTGAGCACAACATACCATCCACAGTCGGATGGCTAGATAGATAAAACTATAAAAATTCTTGAGGATATGCATATATTCTATGTACTTGAATTTAGAATAGTTTGGTATGACTATTTCTGATTGGTTGAGTTTTTTTAAAAGAATAGTTACTAGTTCAGGATAAGAGTGTCTCTTTTTGAGTCCTTATATGGTCAGCCTTGTAAATCACTATTGTGTTGGTCAAAGATTGGTGAAAGTTCCTGGGTTAGACTAAGCTTGGTTCAGGATATGAAAAAAAAGATTAATTTTATTCATTTGATAATGTTGACAGAAAAGAGCTGATATAATTATTAAGATGATCATCGTTGTGGACCATTGGAAATTTCAATTGGTGATTAGGTGTTCTTTAAATTTTCACCTTGTTTGGGCCATTGATGGATTGGGGGGAAGGGAAAATTTCTAATCATTTTGTGGTGCCTTTTGAGGTTTTGGATGAGGTGGAAAGTTTCATTAAATTAAGCACTTGCACCATTGTTGATGTTGATACACAATGTGTTCTAGGTATCACATCCATGGAAATATCTTTCTCATCCACCACGTTTTCTGAGAAGGAGTGATCTTAATGTTAAGCATGATTTATCTATAAATGGGTATTAATTCAGGATATTTGATTCCCAAACTAAAGTACTTTGTGGGATGATAATAACTTTGGTTTTATTTCTATTGAATCATGGTTCTGAAACTAATTATACTTGGGAGAGAGAGGCACAAATGAGAGAGCAGTGGCCTCAACTTTTTGACATTGAGACTTTTAGGTAGGATTTCTAGGGAATAAAGCATCTATGGTGGGGAGGTTCTAATATCATTATACTATTTTGAAGTACTATTCGACCATATTTTTTATCATGAATTGGTTGGGTCTCATTTGGGGGTCCTTCGGGTGAAAAATTGGAAAAACAATAATTATTTTGGGTTGTGAATGGTTATCACACAGTTTTCCAAACCATGCACCCACACAAGGGAAATTGTACAAACCCAAATAGTGTGTGTCTTCATTGATGGTGTATGGTTTCAAAAACTTTGTTCCAACCTATTTTAAATAATGCACCCCATAGAAGGGACTCGTGGTTATGGTACATAGTTTGGTAAACTGTGTTGTCCCCTCTAAGAAATCGTGTGTGCATACTTTTTTAATTCTAAAAAACGTTAAAAATTTCCCAAACCCATATTAATTTCCCTACTCAACCTGAACTCAGTATTTCACTTCTTCCAAGGTCCTTGTATAACTCAATAACTAATTTGGGATCCTCTAAATCCTTTCTAAGGGGAATCCAATCTTGGAAACATTGTCTGATTCCTCTCTGGTAAGGGATCTTCTCTAATTCTCTCTCTCCCACTCTCTTCTTATCTCTTACTTAGGGTTTGTTAGATCTTTTTTTCTTATATATCTCAACTCATTTGTTATTTATCTTGAATCTAGGTATGATTCATTGGTCTACGTTTCCATCATCCATTATTGGTTTTTCCAATTGCAGGTGTTGTGATACGTGATCTCTATATTAAGGAAGGTGGTTCCATTTATGTTTGTCCAATTTTGAAACCATTTTATTTATTGATTATTTTAATTACTTTAAATTAAATTGTGAAAACCCAATTTGATGAAAATTGTGACTTGATTTGACTTGGTGTTGAAATTTGGGGGAAACCCCCAATTCATATGGAATTATAAAGTTATGTGTCATTTGAAATTGAAGGAATTTTTAAATTGATTGTGAGGTTGATTTTTTAAATTGATTTGGGGAATTTATTTTACAAAAAATGGATTAAAATTATTTGATAAAAAAATTGTTTTGGTTTTATCTTTAAAATGTCCAGAATTGATTAAAAACCTATGTTTCAGTTTTTTAATGGAAATTGGCATAATGAAATTAAAAATAGAGGAATTTTATTTTAAATAATTTTAAAATAATTTTCCCATTTTTTATTGATTGTTATAGAAAATTCAAGCCTAAGTAGTTATTGAGTTATTTGGGATAAACATGACAGGATTGGAATGACCTAGCAATGGATTTAAACTTTAGAAATATAAGAAATACATAACTTGGAACATCTCATTCCCAATGGGATCTAGATGATTCCTCTCTACCCAGTGTCTGAGGGAGATGTGTGCACATTTCCATTAACACCATATGAGTTTGTGAGGATTCCATAACTTGGAACTATTATAACTCTTATCAAATGACCATGATTCTTACTTCTGATTATTTTTGTATACATTTTATTGTTAGTAAAACTACTTTTCACGTGCCTATAGATTTATCTAAATTGTTTTATATAAAATGGTTACTTAATCCATTGTTAGAGATGTTTTTATCTATTGAAATGAAAATAATGTTTTGTTTTAAATATTCACTTTCACTTCTATGCTTGTTTTATTTTAAATTGAAGGCATGATATGATTTATTTATTAATGGAATATTATATGGAACACTTGGTGAGACCCTACAGGGGTTTGAGCTCACACCCTACCTTTTCCTTTGGAAATTTGTATATTTCCTTCTTCCAGGTTTGAGCAAGGGGAAAACTCCACATTGAGGTATCAGTTGTTATTGATCATCTATACTTGGAGAGATATGTCTATTGTGAATTGGGTTTTTTTATCTTGTCCTTTCTGGTATATTGGGTTTTTTATCCCTATTTGACTTGTGGTATAGTCTACTTTGGGAGATTCCTCTGATTGTACTTACCTATTTCTCTTTCTTCCATTGTTTTTGTGGTAAAATTGTTCCCAGTTTTATCCTTTCTAATGCCATATGCCTATCACCAACTTATGGGGATCAGAAATGCCCATTAATTTATGTCTATGTAATCTCAGTTACTAGGGAACCCGGGTTTTTAGGCTGTTTTGTGACAATATCCCCAATCACATTGATTGTTCCTCAAAACCTTAAAGTGGAATCAAAGTGGTCACATTATAATGTATACTTATTTATTATTATTTTGATCAATTTCTGTATTTTTTTATTAGTATTTTCATCTATTTTTCTATTCATTAATCCCAAAGTCATGATAATGAATTTTTTCAAATTCATATGGAAAAAAGTCCAATAAAAGATGAATAATTCTTGATTATCCCATCTAGAGGTATCAAGGATATTAGTCAAATAACACAAATAACAGAAATGTAACTATAACTCCCTAAGATTTTACTATGTGATTTTCTTTAAAAATATAATATGTTAAATTGTGTGTGATATATGAAACAAAAAAAATAAATTTAATAATAAATTGTTTAAAATTAAAAGAAAAATCAATAAATTATTAATATTAAAAGTGAGAACAATTAAATTAACACTCATTGGTAGTTTATATGAAATAAGTAGAGTTATTTTCCAATAAAATTACTTGAAATATATATTTTTTATATTCCTTTAAAAGCTAAATTCCACTTATTTTGGGTATTAAATTTTTTGAAAATTTGTATTATATAAGTGTTTTTTAAAAAATCATTCATACATTAATTATCATTTTTTTATAAATTTATATGAAACAATTTGATAGTAACTTTTGATATTTTTCAGAAAATTATTTTTCAGTAAGTAGGGTACTTTTAGCTTCAAAATTAAAATAATCACTATTTATTATTTATTTTCATGAAACATATTCCTAATTTATTCAATAAAATAAATTAATAACCAAATAATGGTTTTCTCTATGCATAGAATGGAAATAAACTCGTTTATTCTTCAAAGATAAATTTTTTTCTAAAAATAGTTTTTACATATTTTATGCATGAATATAAGAATTATTTTATGACATTTTTAAAAAAATAATTTCATAAAATTAAATTAATTTTTAATATCATCATATCAAAATTATCTTAGGGTTATTATTTGTGATTTTTCTAAAATAAAAGATTTTTGGGGTGAAGAGTGAAAAATACTGATTTTATAATCAAAGTCACTTTTATGAAATTATCAGGATGTAATAATATATATAAATTTTAAGAATAACTTTTTTATAGACCAAATATATATTTAATAATTAATATAATTTAATTAAAAGATTATTTTGAACATAGAAATATATGTTTAAAATTTTGGAAATCTAAGTAATGTTTTCTTTAAATAAAATGTTTTGGGGTTTTACTATTTTCATCAAGTATTAATAAGGTTAATATTTTTTTAGTTTGGTTTTAGAGTAAAATAATTATCCTTTATTCAAAATAATTCAAATAATTCCATTGGAATCAACATTAAACATTATTTTGGTGTAAAATCATTTTTATGCTTAAAAGAGACATTTTAAAAATAATGGTTTTCAATGCTGTTTGTGAATTGATGTTTAAATTAATTATTAACACTTATGAGAATTTAATATTAGAAAATGGAATACATATTTTGGATCATCATACTATAATTTTTAATTTTTTTAACTTCATCTTTTTCGTAATGAATAGTAACTAGGGTAAAAAAATGATCATCATGATTAAGGGTAATATTGGTTAAAGGGGTTAAAATAAAGGGACAAGAATTTAAGATAACACAAAACACATTATCATATCTCATTTATTGGTTTAATTTATAACTTACCCTTATAATATTATAAATTATAAGAAAATATCCACTTTACTTTACTAATACATATACTATATAATAATTTTTCATTTATTTACAAGTTTTCCAGCCACCTCACTTATAAAAAGGCACCTAATATCCTCAAATATTCAAAAACATTGAGCATTATATCACAACAAATACCTACTTTAATACCTTTTTAACTTACTTCCCCACTTCATGGAGTTTTTTTCACACAAAAATAATATCAAGAGAAGTATCAAGGTGTATTTCAAATGAGGTTTTACAAATAAGTGGTATGACTCTTAACTGAGTTATTTCATGTTTATTTCTTCTTATAATACATTCAACCTTATAATGTCTCCTTTTCTAGCAAATGGGAAACGAAAGCATTGTTTGGGTGTACGTATGCAGTTTCGTCTCCAAAAAGGGATGTGTATTATTTTTCACCACAAACTCACATGGATAGTTATAAATATATATTTAATGGATATATAAAATTTTTATGAATGAAATATTATTATTTAAATATTAAATATTATCTACTTTATTATCCTCCCATCTTTTGAAAATTTACAATGTCTCTTTTGTGTATGTGTTGACTACCACCCCCCACAAAGTGATCTAATTCATTTTTCATTTTCTCTTTACATGAATAATCATAATTATATATTTAATTAATATATATAATATTTATGAAATAAATATTATTATTTAAAGATTAATAATTAAATAATTTCATTCCTTTCCAAATAGTAATAAAATGAAAACATCATCGTGCGTACATACAGAATACTACCTCTATGAACAACGTATTTTGTTATTCAAATATCACCCTGCATGGATGGCTCTGAAATTATAAATAATTAATATAAATTATATTCATTAAATTGATAGAATTAAATATATTATGAAACCATTTCAGGACACATTTTACCATGTTCAATAAAATGAAGTAATTTTGGGGAAAATTGACTAAACTCACTTAATTGGTCGATATAAGCACAAAATATACAATGAATGGATTTTAAATGATTATAAAATGTCCTTAAAAATAAAATTTATTTTAAAATGGTTCTTAATATAGTATTTAATAAATTTAAATTTATTACTTGGGGGGATATAATTCCTCTAAACAAGCAAGAATCCAAGGTAAGGGTAGTTCACCTCAATTCCACCTCATTGAGACAAATTTTATATTATGTAGAAGAATAATTTTATTTGGTTTATATACTACCCATTTGAAATATTATATCACTAATTAATCTTTATTTAGGTTATTTACTATTTAATTTGTTTGATTTATTAACCAAAAGTTATTAAATTCATAATGGATTATTTTACAATCTCAATGTTATTTGGGATTTTTCATGCTTAAATTTATATTTTGAAAAATATATTATATTTAACTCTTAAACGCCATATATTTTGTTCTAATAAAGTTATTTATTTTATTTACATGTTTTCCTACAAATTTTCCTCTCTTTGGTACTCAAAATAACGAAATAATTTGTTTAAGAAATGTAGACCTTATTTCTCTTCTTTTGGTCGGGAACCCTTCTCCTCCACATACATATTCTTAAAATCATTTTATATTACTTATTATCTATGTTTTAATAAATTTTAAAGGTATTTTTATACTTCCATTTACTTTGTTGAAAAAAAAATTTAAATATATATTTTAAATGTTTTTAAATCAATTCATTTTTTACTTTCTTTACAACAGTGTAAAAGGAATGTTCTTTTTATCATATACGACATGAACGGATTTTCTGCCTCTATAATTATTATTCTATATTTAGCTTCCGAAAATATAATTCATGTTTTTTAAAAGAAATCCATTTTTCTTTACCTAGTGACATCCTATTTTTTATATTAAAATAAAAATTTAGTATTTTCCAAAAGGCTGAAAAGAACTTTATAAATGATTTATAACTTTATTTCTATAACAAAATTTGAAAATCATTATAAAAATTTATTTATACCATTTTTATTATATTTTAATCTATAATTATCAATATAATTTCCTTTAATTAAAAAATTCATTTTGGATTAATTGATTTTGTTATATCATCCTTTACGGATTTATGGAATATGCCTTTTTTTATCATTCACTTTATTGTGATCTAGTTCTCTATCACACTCCATTATTCATTAGGTGTTATTTTTCTCCTTTTTGTTAATATTTTCTGTATCATGGATGCATTCAATATCATTTATACTACTTAAATGTTATCTTAACCATATACCATTTCAATTTATAGCATTATTTTACCGAATATTTTTAAAAAAATTATTTCATTTACTAAGGAAATATTAATTTTTAGTATTCTTGATTCAGTATAGATATTTATTGATTTATAAGGTATATTGATTGTGTATTATATTGTCAATTAAATATATGAGTAATGTATTAGAAACATGTTACTGATGGGTGGAGCCCAATTATAAATATCCCCTCTATGGATCTATAGGTATCATGATGCAAACAATTGGACAAATTAGTTGTTTATTTGGTTTATACCAACCTATTCATTAAAATGTTTTAACCCAAGTCCATGATAGTAATGTCTTTAATGTCTTGACCCAAGGCCTTGATGGAAAGATCATAATAGCCAACATTATTCATTTAATTGATTAATATTTATATTATTATTATCCATGTGATTTTTATGTTAATATTTTCCGTCGATATATTTTAAAGATAAATTTATTGATTAAATAGAATCTCAATTGATTATCCACTCTTCCATATGGTTTATTCCTTATCTAATCATGATATCTTTCATTGTATGTAAGCGTTAATAAGTATCTGGTCTTACTGTTTATTATATTTTCTTATACCTGTGATATAAAGAATGGATCCTTGATTTATTTTCAAAGAATTGAGAAAAATAGTCAATATATGTTTTTCATTTCCAATGTAATATGAAATTCAGGTTTGTGTCTAGTTTTCCAATATAGCTAAATTTATCAATCCTTTTTTTGGTAGTCCCTTGTATCTTAAACCAATGTAATAAAGTAAAAAACCATATTTGAGTTACTGAAGTCAGGTTTGTTACATTTGGTATCAAAGTATGGTTAGTAAGACACTTAGGAACTATATTTTAAAACATCGTAGCAATTATGATCATTTTAATAAATCAATTAAAATTTCGGATAACTTTAAACATATTAGGTACTATTATTCCATGAATCTAAATTTTTATTATGTGATTACATTGTATGTTCCAATTTTAAGACATGTATCTTAGTATAAGGAAGGTAAATCATATTAATGCCCTCAGTCAATATAGATATTTCCCACTAAATCATGTAAACATGACTAGTGTTAAAGTTTAAGAGATTAAAACTATATTAGGAAACCTTTTTTAGGTTATGACCAATGAACTTTCCCATATAGAGAAACATTTTTCTTCTTATCATACTGAAATGATGTTGGACCACCTCATATAGTAGAAACCTCTATCCTTTTAATGAAACTATTAATCCCTTGGTAGCTAAGAAATAAACCAGTTCACATGACATGATATTTCTAGATTTGGTAAGTAATGATAAGTGAAGGATTATTATAGTAGTAAATTGTTTAAAAGGATATGAATATCAATGGAATTCATTAATTCAAAATAATTAGGATGATGAGATAGAGGGAACGGAATCAAATAACTTTAATGTGATTTTCATTCAGAAATATTTTCCTCAAGAGCATCAAGAAGGTATGGAAATGAAATTCCTAAATTTATGTTAAAAGTAATAGTAAAATTTTATTGAGAAAAAGGAAAACAAAAGATATTATCAATTTAGGTTATATACTATTTATGTAATCCAAAAATTAGGAATTATTTTTTCTTTGTTGAATTTAAGTCGTGCTTCAGAAGGGTACTAGTCTCAAAAACATTTTTATCATATGATGATATGGTATCAAGTGCCATCAGGAATGAGAAATAATTATCCAATTAAAATATTTTTAAATGAAATAAATATAATAAAAGGATGAATAATCACAACAGAAAATGAAATCAGGCAAATGATAATAATGGAAGGATGGGTATTCAAACATGTGATAATTGTGGAAAGAATAATCTTGGTAAATGCATAAAGGGAATGGGATTTTTTTACAAGATTGAATATAAGGTTAATATAAGTCATGAATACATGGGAAAGAAATAAATTATTGATACCCATAGTTCCCAATGTAAGGATATGGGGAACTATTTGAAAAAATTATATAATTTTCAAGGTAATTTACTATAGAAGAGGATAAAAGAGATATTAAAATATTATACTATAACAAAAACTGAAGTTGATGTCCCTTAAGTTATAATAGTATATACTTTGGTCATCGACTTGGGATTTATTTTATTTTTTATTTATACACTTTTATATTTTTTTCATTGATATTGAATTATATGTTGGTACTCTGAGGGAGTAATATTTTATTAAGATTTGTAACACCCTGATATTTTTGGAATTATTATTTTTTGAATTAATATAATCTTTTTGATATTTTTAATTTTACCCAACACTAAAAATGGTTTATTTTATATTAAATAACTCGGTTTGTATTATGTTATATGAATAAAAAAGTTAATAATTCACTCCATGAAGTATAAATTTTATCTTTATCAACTTGGAGAATCGATGTTATCTTGTGTTACTCCCAACAACGAATTTCCTCAATGTCTTGCGTAACACGCATGACTGGGTTTTAACGAAAGATAATGTATTATTGAAAAATTATTATTTAATATAATAATATATAACCTATAACATTATATTATTTACTATTATTATTATTCACTAATTTATTAATATACTTTTTTTACAAAAATATAAGATGAATTCAAAGGTTACAAATTAATTAGAAATGAATATGAAAAATGATTAAATATAAAGAGAACTATTATTATTTTTAAGGTGAAAAGTATTTTTACCCTAATAAATTAAATTATTGAGTTATATTAATACATATTTTATTTATTCAATCAAATATTTTTGATATTTATCTAATATATTTTATAAAAATATGATAAGAACAATCTCAATTTAATATTTAAAACCCTATATTTTTAAAATGTTAGTTTTACAAAATTTAAATGGATAACCCATTTTTAATCCAAATTTTGGAACTTATATAGTCCTAATATGTATAAGTAAACTTCATCTTTGAAATAAAAATATAACGATTAGGTTTTGATATTTTTTTGGAAATTTACTATAAGGTTTCATTAGTTAATGAATAGTTAAAAATGCTCAATTTTAATTCAAAAACTACTTTTTCATATAATTCATTTATATGGTTAGATTATATTTTAAATTTATTATAAATTTTAATTAGATTATAATTTTATAAATTAATCCAATTTAGATCATTAGAATCAATTTCACATTGAAATTGGGTATAAAAACTTAGCAAATGTTTGGACGTTTTTACTTTAAAAAATTGTAGGGATCTTCCGTCAGTAGGGTTATTTTTTAATTAATTTCAGCCAAATATGTGATTCTAATTTTGAAAAATGGATTCCATATTTTAAATAATATTAATTTATTATTTCTATTAATTTAAACATTGTTTTTGACCAAAAATATTAGTGAAATTGATTAAAATTAATTACAATGATTACGAGGAAAATTAGGTTAACAAAGTACTAAACCTTATATTTGTGAACAAAAATAACCGAGAAACTTTTAAAACAAAAATTTTATACCCATTATTCATCAATTAACCTTCCATTATGAGTTTATTTTGGTTTTTATTACTTTTTCTGGTAAAAATGTGGGTACACCTAACTTGTTTTCAAAAATGCCAAGTGTGTCCTTTCCTTTCCCTATAAAGACCACCAGCTCTCCCTCTTTGTCACGCCTCTAAAACAATGTAGGTTTTTCCATGATTGGCCAAATACTCCTCCCAATATACCTCTCTTCTTCTTAGAAGAATTACCTTGGGTATAAATTTATCCAAGGAAAAATTTTGGCACAAACCAAAAGGAGTTACCCGATTAAGTGGTAATGACTTCTCTCATGCTCATTACATTTATTTTCTTTATATACCCCCTACACTCACTTTATTCCATGATTGTATAGAAAAAAGAGTATATTAAATACACTATTATTTTTTTATGAAAATTATTTGACCTACACTTACACACACCTCCATCTAATGTGTAACGAACATTTTATTTATGTGTACGGTGAACAACCACCTCACAAAATGATGACTGTTCATTTTTGCTTACCGCCTCTCATGGTGGAAATTATGATATATTATATATTTATATCTATTATATATTTTATTTATTATTTATTTAATCTTATATAATCCTTTTAAAACACATATATTTATACTTTACATTTTTTTTCAATATGATTAATTCGTTTGAGGAAGTGTGAACTACCGCCCCTCAAAGCGATGTGATTCGTTATACACTATATGGAATGTATTGTGGATGGGTTTAGTGAAATTATGTGATATATATGATATAATCATGATACTAGATTAATGATATATATATATATATACATATTACATTTACCTTCTTTCTTTCAATACGATAATAAAAACAGAAATAACATTCATGCATACATACGGCTTACTGTCTCCATGAACGGTGTATTCCATTTCATACATATATATTATATAGATAATTATAACAAACATATTTTGAATATAAATTAAATTTATTTCATGATTCAAATTCTTCAGATAATGATATAAGTATAATTACCAAATATATAACAAATTAAGACACATGTGAAGAACAAAGCGAATATGTCCCGAAGTGAAACCACAACATAGGATTGTTAAGAATCATGTAATATAAGGTAATAATGAAATAATATATGGTATTAAATATTGGAATATAGTTATATAAATTATTTTTAATAAATTTATATTTATTATTCAGGTGTTTTGAATGAGTATGATGAGATTCAAGATACATGGTAAGGGAATTTCATCTCATGTTTTATTTTCGTGAAATACATTCCTTAATCATCACACATTTTATTTGGGTGGTGTGTATACTACCCATGGAAATATTTTATTATTCTCATAAATAAATTTATATGTATTTCTATATCCATTTTATGATATTTTTTCATGGGGTTTATGTTTCAAAAGTTACCAAATCGGTAAAGTGATTTTGTCTCAATTTTCCTTCTTTGAGACCCATGTCATGTCATGCACCTATATATTTCCATGAGGTTTATATAATTACTCTGACATGTTATATCCAGAATGAAATTATTTTTATGATATGTTAAGCTTAATTTAAACATATTATTTCAATTATATTATGATTCAAAGATACCAAATTTGTAATGATTTATAGGTACAATCTCACCATTTATTTAGATTGTTTATGATTTTTCTCTCACTAATGAAATATTATGATCAATATCTCAATAAATATCATGATTATTACAAACCTATAGTAATTCAAGTTATATCCAAGTAATAGTACAATTTTTTCACTTTTTGTTACATTAATTTGATCAATAATGTATTATTAAGAAAGTCTGACTTTACCTATCTCTTCAGTCGGAAATCTGTGTCCCTCCAAAGTCATGTTTTCTAAAAGGTATATTCTTGTCTCTTTCTAAAAAAGGGATTTTTATAACCTTTTTACTATGAAAAATAAATGTTCTTTCTACCTCATATGACATGTATGGATTTACCCACTATTATTTCTATAAATATTTGTTTTCATGTTTAAAAGGTTAGTTTTTATGAAAATATTTTTTAAAAGTAATTTTCAAATAAATGGTTTTTGAAATGTTTCAAATATTATTTTTTATGATTTTAAGGAAAACAGTTTTCAAAATGATTTTATACTTCTTTTCAAATGTTTTAAAGTAAAATGGTTTTCAAAATATTATAAATATTTCATTATATGTTTATAAGAAGTTTACAAATGAAAAGGTTTTCAACATGTTTTCAAAGATTCCTTTATAAATTTTGATGAAAATGGATTTCAAAAGGTTTTATGCTTTAAAAGTAAATTTCAAAAAAATAAAGGATATTTTTCTCAAGAAAAATTTTCAAAAGATATTTCTAAATTATTTTCCATCTAAGATGAAATATATTGATTTTACTCATGCCTTTAAAGGAAATGATCTAAAGGTTCCATTCATTTTTTTTGAAAGGTTTATAATTTGATGTAATGATGTTTATGAAACTTAATTATCTTCCACATGTAATATGATTTTGAAAACCACTTCTTTTCACAAGTTATTCTTTCATGAAGTGATTACAAAACCCATCCCTTTCCTTGGTTATGATGTGGTGAAATGGTAATGATATTCATTTCATTTCATGGAATTTTATTTGATTTTTAGAAAACCCATCCCATTTATAGGTCATGATATGAAGAATTATTTATTTTGGGGCATATGTATGAATGATGTTATCATGTTGTGGGTGGGACCAATATCTCCCTCCAATACATTGGGTAATGATGGATAAATCATGAGTATAACTATTATGTGTGAACCTGATTACATGTTTACAATGTTATGAATATACTTTTTTGAATGTCCAGAAGTTTATGAATGAATCTGATTATATGTTCACAATTTTATAAGTGAACCTTATTTGGTGTTTGTAATATTATTTGTGAACCTGATTACATGTTCACATTTTTTTTGCATGGACCTAGTTTCATGTCTATAAGTTTATGTGTGAATGTGGTAACATGTTCACAATGTTATGATTGAACCTGATTTCATGTTCACAACATTATATGTGGACCTAGTTTCATGTTCATAAGTCTATGAGAGGGCCTGATTTCATTACCTTAACTTAATGTGTGAAATTTTTTCCACTTAAATATGTTCAGGATGTTATATTTTGATCTGTATGCCAAACTTCCATGACATATTCATATGTTACTATTACGTGAATTATACTCTATATTTTCATATGATTCACGTTTTATGAACTGCCAATATTTATTCCATGTTTCATGATTTTGATCTTTGATATGCAGGGTATGATATTAAAATTTTATGCTCAGATTCTCATACATTTATTTTCATGTTATGCTTAATAATTTCCCTTATTTACCATACTGATAAATCAAGATCACCTCTTTATTATGTTTTTTTCACCAAGTTATGAAAAAATGTTTTAGGAAGAAGTACTAGGGGAAGATCATTACTGATACAATGAATATATTTCACCAATTTAGAATATTTTGTTCCAAGTTTCCAAAGACACTAAACTGTTATGGTCCTTGGTCATATACTTATGTAATAAACTAAATATTAATAAAAAAAATTAATATCCATGTGTTTTAAGCCTAGGAATCAATAGTTGGTATCAAATGAAAGATTTAGTCAACCTTTGGAATCTAGGATGAGAAAACCTTAGTTATAACATTAAGGAAATGTATAGGGATAACTATAAGGATAATTAAAAGTATTGGAAAATGTCTTAGAATTTTGTTAAAGGAGAGAGTAAGTGGTTTCCAAAAAATACCTCCCTGTCTAGATACTACAAGTGGATGTGGATCTAGCACACATGTACCTACCAGTAAAAAATCATACAAGATATTGTTTGGGAATTATGCAAATCAATTTTCTAATACAAGGTCTAATATGGATAATAAGACATAACAAACACTGAGAAAAAAGGAAAAAGGGAAACCTTATGAAATCAAAATGGATGAAGTGAATAATGATAATTAGGGGGAAATTATCTTTACCCCCCCTCCCCACCCAGTTTGGATGTTCATGTTTGATTTTTTATGAATAATCCCTATGATAATATTTTTGTCCATCCTTTTGTGAATTTTCCTGTGATTATATCCCTCTACATGGAATTTGGAACAATAAAATCACATTTAATGTTCACTCGGTGTAAGGATGAATTCAAGTATTTAATAAAAATGTTTTTTGTATAAGATTAGATAAAATTTAGGGAATCAGTGGTGGATTATATTTTTTTAAGGGTAATAAGGTTAACTATTTATGGAATCTTTTAGTCAGGCCTTGAATAATTTTTTGAGATTTATGTATTATCTCACAAAATGAGGTCTTATGAATTTTGGATAACCTATCTGTGTTTATGGTAATAGAAGATTGATGGGATGACTTATCATGGATCTCATGATCTATTATTACTTTAGGAATGAAAAAAATATCATTCATTTCATAGGGTAATTGAGGAAGTGGAAATATTTCATTGCACAACCAAGGGATAGTATTGTGCATATTAAAGGGAATAAAATCAAGTAGAAAAATATTCTCATGAAAATTAATCAAATCCTAGGAAATAATCATCCAACCTAAAAGATAATACTAGTTAATTCTTTTTTTATGAATCAAATGGTCCCTTATATCATCATATATTTATTTCTTTGTGATTATTTACTTTCTCCTGACAAAATTATCTATCACTATCCTCCAGAAATTAATATTTATATTTCTCTTCCATTTTTAATATTTACTCTAAACCTATGTT
This sequence comes from Viscum album, assembly GCA_963277665.1. Lineage (NCBI taxonomy): Eukaryota > Viridiplantae > Streptophyta > Magnoliopsida > Santalales > Viscaceae > Viscum > Viscum album. Next base: position 1,190,399,291 of record OY728122.1, read on the forward strand.
CTCATATGTTGAAACACAATTATATGTTACTTTGGGTAACTGTTGTGGTTCCAACTTTCCTATTTTAATGGAAGGTTTAGTATTAATTTTTTAAGATGTGGGCTTCTATGAATGAAAAATTATTGTATTTAACATTTGATAACCCATATGAATTCATAGTTTGAAATTCATTTTAATGGTGGTAAAATGTAACACCCTAATATTTTTTGAATAATTGTTTTTTTGAATTAACTTTATCCTTTTGATATTTTTGTTTGATGCAACACTAAAAATAGTTTATTTTATATTAAATAACTCTAATTGTCTTACGTTATATGAATCACTATGTTAATTATGGACTATATTCTACATAAATTTTATCTTTCTCTACATGTAAAACTGATGTTATATATCATTACATGCAATAATGACATTCCATAATGCATTACATAACACGCTTGGATGAGTTTTAGAAAACAATAATATATTATTAACATATTATTTTTTAATATAATAATATATAACTAGGAAACATAATCTAGTGGTTATTAATAGTATTAACTAATTTATAAAAATATTTTTTTACACAAATATAAGAGGAATTCACAGGTTACTAATTATTTGAAATGAATATGAAAAACGATTGAATATAATGGGAAGAATTATTATTTTTATGGTCACAGAGTTATTTTACCCAAATAAATTAAATTTTTGAGTGACATTAATATATATATTATATTTTAACTCAAATATGTTTAATACTCATCCAATAGATATGATATACATAAGATAAGAACTACCCCAATTTTATTCTTAAAAAATATATATTTATAATTATAGTTTTACAACCTTTTAATTGAGAACCCATTTTAAATATAATTTTTGGAAATTTTATATATTTAATATGAAAAAATAAACTTCATATTTTAATTTCAAAATTGAAATTTATGTTGGAATACATTTTTTTATTTTTCTATAAGGTTTCATTTTTAATGAGTGGTTAAAAATAATCAATTTTAATTCAAAACTACTTTTTCAAGTAATTCATTTATAAGGATAAATTATATTTTAAACCAGTATTAATGTTTAATTGGATTATTATTTTATAAATTAATCCAATTTATGTCATTTGAAACTACTTAACTATAAAATTGGGTATAAAAACATATCAAACTTTTGGCTGTTTTTTCTTAAAAAACATGCAGTGTCGTTCCATCAGTTGGAATATTTTTAAATTAATTTCTACCACTTCTATGATTAGAATTTGGAAAAATGGATTCCAAATTTTATATTACAGTAATTTATAATTTCTAGTAAGTTCAACTATTTTTACTAGGAATATTAGTGAAAGTGATTAAAAATAATTACAATAATTAAGAGAAAAATTAGGTTAACAAAGTAATAAACATTAACTTTATAACCCAAAACATCCTATACACTGGTCAAACACCCATTTTCTAGCCATTATTCATCCATGAAGCTTCAATTATTTAGTTTTTTTGGTTTTTTGGTTTTTTATGACCATTTGTAAGTAAAATCATAGGCAGATCTAACATTTTTTCAAAAAAGTCAAGTGTGTCCTTTCCATTCCCTATAAAAGGCAACCACCTATCCCTCTTCTTCACACCTCTAAAACCACTTATGTTTGGACAATATATACCTAATACACTTCCTATAATCCTTAAACTCCTCCTATAATCCTAGATTTGTCATACATCAGTCCAAAGAAGCCTTCCAGCACAAACCAAAAGGAGTTACCTCATTAAGAGGTAACGACTTCTCTCAGACTCCTTTCTTTTATTTTCTTTCTTCATCTCATCCACTATATTTATTAAATGAATTTATGAAAACACCAGTATCATCAAAATACTATTATGTTTTTCGGCTAATTTGTCTACCTACACTTACAATCACCTCTATCTAATGGGTAACGAACATACTATTTCTGTGCACGACGAACTACCGCTGCACAAAATAATGATTATCAATTTTTCCTTACTACCTTTCATGGTGGAAATTATGATAGAAAATATATTTATATATATTATATATTATATTTATTAGGTATTTAATAATATTTAATCCTTTTAAAACACATATATTTATACTCTCTATTTTGTGTTTATATAATACTTTTGTTTGATGAAGTGTGAACTACCACCCCTCAAAGCGATGTGATTAGTCCATACACTACATAGAGTGTATTAATAATGGGTTTAGTAAAATTATATGAAATATATGATACAATAATGATAATATAATAATTATATAAATATATATGTGTGTTCGTATACACATATCTCATTTACCATCTTTCTTTCAATGTGATAATAAAAAAAGAAACAAGTTCATGTGTATGTACAGATTACCATCACCATGAATGGTGTATTTCATTTCAAAAATCTATATTATATATGTTATTATAACACAAAAATAATGAATTTAAATGATATTTATATCACTTTTTGAATTCTTCAAATCATGATATAAGTATGAGAATCAAATATATTACAAATTAAGACACATACGATTAACAAAGCGAATATTACTCGAAGTGAAACTTTAACATATGATTGTTAACAAGAAGGTAATGTATGGTCATAATAAAAAAATATGGTATTATATAAAATAATATAGTTCTTTAACAGATTTATAATAAATTTATATTTATTGTACATGTGGTTTGAATGAGTACAACGTGAGTCAAGACACGTGGTAAGGGGATTTCATCTCACTTTTTATTTTTCTGAGATACATTCCTTAACCATCACTAATTTTGTTGGGGTGGTTTTTATATTTCTAATTTATGGATATCATTATTATTATAATTGAATTTATATACATTTTATGAACTTTATTTCAATGGGGTTATGATTCAAAAGATACATATTGGTAAAGTAATTTTGTATCAATTTCCATCTTGGAGACACATGCCATGTCATGGACCTATATTTTTAAATGAGATGTATATACTAACTTTGACATGTTATATCATAAATATTCTTATTTTCATGATATTTTAAGCTTCATATAACATTATTCTTTCCGATTTATAATGATTCAAATTTACCAAACTGGAAATGGTTTATAGTTATAATCTCAATCTTTATTGAGATTATTTATGATTATTCTCCCATTGATGAAATATTATGATCCATCACTCAAAAACTCTCATGAGTTTTCTTAAAATATGGTCATATATTTTATATCCAAGTAATGGTATAATTTTTCCACTCATTGATACATAAGATGATAAAAATAGTTTTTTTTAATAAAGTCAGATTTCACCACTCTCTTCAGTCCAAAATATATGTTCCTTCAAAACCATGTTTCATAAAAGGTTTCCAAGAATACTCAAAGAATATTCTATTCTATTTTAATATTTTAAATAAATTTTTACCCTTTTTCTCTTTTACCAATGTCTTCAAAGGAATCTTATTTTCAATTTTCAAACAAGGAATTTTTTCTAAACTTTTTAACATGAAAAAATGAATGTTCTTTTTACCACGTACGGCATGTGAAAATTTACCCACTATTATTTCTATAAATATTACTTTTCAGGCTTAAAAGTTTAATTTTTAATATATTTTTTAAAATTAATTTTCAAATAAATGGATTTTAAAAGTTTTTCAAGATTATTTTATTAGTTTTTAAGGAAAATATTTTTCAAAATGATTTCAAGTTTCTTTTATAATTTTTTGAAAGAAAATGGTTCCAAATTTATTTTAATGAATTATATATAAGTTTTCAAGAAGTTTTCAAATGAAAATGTTTTAAAAGTGTTTTCTAATACTCTTTTATAAATTTTAATGAAATTTTTTTTCAAAGGGATTTATGTTTTAAAAATGATTTTCCAAAAAAAAGGATATATTCCTCATGAAATGTTTCCCAAAGATATTTAAAATGTATTTTCAATCTAAGATGAAATCTTTTGAAGTTACTCATACCTTTATAAGAAATGATCTAACGGTTACATTCATATCCTTTCTCTAAAAGATTTATGCTTTGATGTCATGATATTTATGAATCTTCTTTATATTCCATGAGTCATATGATTTTGAAACCCACTTATTTTCAAAAGTTATGATTTCATGAAGTGATTATGAAACCTAATTATTTTCATAGGTTATGATGTGATGAAATGTAAATGATACCCATTTCATTTCATGGGTTTAGATTTGATGTTTATAAAACCTATCTATTTTTATGGTTCAAGAAATGATGATTGTTTTATTTAGTGTCATTTGTATAAAGGATGTTATCATGATATGGGTGGGACTTATATCTCTGTCAAATGTATTGGTAACGATGGATGAATCATGATTATAAATGTTATGTGTGAACCTAGTTACATGTTCACAATGTTATGCATGAACCTGGTTGCATGTAAAAAAGTTTATGCGTGAGCCTTATTACATGTTCAAAATGTTAGGATTAATCCTTACTATGTCTTCATAATGTTATGTGTGAATCTAGTTACATTTTTACAATGTTATGCATGGACCTGGTTTATGTCTATAAGTTAATGCATGAACCTGATTGCATGTTCAAGATTTTATACCTAAACCTGATTTCATGTTCAACATTATGCGTGGACCTGGTTTCATGTCCATAAGTCCATGAGATTTTTGTGATTTCATATCCTTAACATAATGTGTGAACTAGTTTCTGATTATATATGTTCACAATGTAATACAATATTATGTGTTCCAAAATTCCATGTCTTATTAATATAGTACACATACATTGATTAGGCTCTTGATTTCCTTAAGATTCATTTCTTATAAACTTCCAAAATTTAAGCCATGTCTCATGATTATGATCTTTGATATGAATGGTATGATCTTTAAATTTTATGCTCACATTCCCATACCCTTATGTTCATTTCATGACTATGAATTTCCTTTATTTACCCTAATGAAAATTCAAGATCACCCCTTTCTTATTCTTCCATTCCCCTTGTTATGAAGGAATGGTTTTGGTATAATTACTTGAGGGGGAGATATTTACTGGATACATTGACTAACTTTCACCGAGTTAAAATATTTTGTTTCAAGTTTCTAAAGAAAATAAACTATTATGGTCTTCTGGTATTTACTTTTTAAATATTATAAATACTAAAAAAATGATGTAATATCCTTGTAGGTTAATCCTGGGTCACTATAAATATCCATAATGAGAATCTAGTTACAATGGGAATGTCTAGGGTGGTCTATTTTAAGATGAACAAAAAAATCCCTAATTAAAAATATGGTTTTCATACCTCTAATTGACTTTTAAAGAATCCTAATTTTTAGGGTTTAATTATTTGTTAGGGTTAAGGTATAACTAGAAAAGTTATAAAATAATTTATGTTTAATTAGTGGTTTTTTATATAATAATTAGTTTTCAGGTTATCATTTCTTTGGATGTTTTTTTACTCACACTCGCCCTTTCTTTATAGTAAGTGTATAATGATAAGATGAATAAATTATCTTTCTTTTATAGATCTTATGATCCATTAAATGTTGATTTACATGATTCATGCATCAAAATTCCTCATGGTTATTTATCATTTATAATATAACATTATGAAAAGATGGGAAATAGATCAAAATACAATCAAAGAATGAAATTTCATCACATAATTATATTTTCTCATATTCCATATCTTAATGGTAAAAATATTTCCTCAAACTCCAAAAATAATAAGATAAATTTATCAATTATTATGTAGGGAAATATTTCTCTATTTTAAGGGCATTCCTCTAGAAACTTATTCATAAGTATGGATCTTATAATGGTACAAAATTGGTTTTATAAAACATTAATTAAGAAATACTAAGATTCCTAGTAGTAACTTATGTGTAACTTATAAATAAAAAATATACATGTAATATTATACTTATTTCAAGATACATTTATTATGGTGATGATAAGATAGAATTTTGAGGAGGAAATCAATTTAAGGGGGAGAATATCACACTCTAAGATTTTAGTATATGAATTCATTCAAATAAATACTATGTTAAATAGTGTATGATATAAAAAATATTAAACTAAATTGAATAATAAAATATTTAAAATTTAAGATAAATATAAATAAATTATAAATATTCAATGTAAAAACAAATAAATTAACTATCATTGGTAATTGATATGAAATTAAGATAGTTGTTTTTCTATAAAAATGGTTTGGATGTATATTTTTTATTTTTTTCTAAACAGAAAATTTCTATTATTTATATTATTATATTTGTGGGGAAAAAACTTTTTTTATACACATAAACTAATGAATAATCATTAATAAATTAATTAAATATTTATTATAAAATAATATAAAACTATTTGAAGGTAAAAAGATATATTTTTAAAAAATAATGTTTCTACTGTGTAATGTATTTATCTCTTAATAAATTAAATTAATCACTATTTATTATTGATTTTGATCATATTTATTTATAACACATTAAATAAAATAAATTAATAACCATATATTGTTTTTACTAGGAAGAGAATTAGAATAAATAAATTTTATGCTTTGAAAAAATATTTTTTCTAAAAATGGGTTTTACAGGTTTTGTGCACATATATTATAATTATATTATATAAATTTTAGAAATTTTATTTGAAAAAATAAAATTAATTTTTAATATCATAATATAAATATATCTTTTGGTGATGTTTTACATTTTCCCAAAATAGATGATTTTTAGTTGAATGGTGAAAATAGCAGTTTTACAAATATCATCATTTTTATGACATTATCGGGAAAAAATAATAACTTGAAGGTTTATGAAAATATTTTATATTGACCAATATATATTTATTAATTAATATAATTCATTTAAAAATAATTTTTTGAAATCTAAGTAATGTTTTTATTTAAATAAAAAACAATTTTTGGTTCTTTTCATTTAATTAAGTATTCATAAGGTTTATTTTGGTTTTGGTTTGATTTTAAAGTTAAATAAGTATCATTTGATTTAATATCATCCAATTGATTCCCTGGTATACAAAATTATACATTATTTTGGTTTAGAATCATTATTATTCTAAAAAGATACATTTTTCAAAAAATGGATTTCATTGTGTTTTGTGAACATATGGTAAAAGTGATTTTTACAAATTATAAAATTTTAATCATATAAAATGGATTCTATATTTGGGATAAAAATATTATAATTTTTTAAAGAGTTAAATTTCATTTTTTTTTCATAATGAATAGTAAACATGTTAACAATTTATCACTATGTTAATTGTAAAATGGGTTAAAATGATTAAAATAAAGGGGTAAAGCATAAAAATAATACAAAACACTTGATCAAATATCATTTTTTAGTTTTATTTTTAACATAACCATATCATATTATAAACTATGAAAACTTTTTTCCACTTTACTTGGGTAATAATTATATAATATAATAATTTTTTTAAGTATTTACAAGTTTTCCACCTACATATCTTATAAAAGGGGATATCCTCTCCTCATATATTCACAAACATTGAGCACTCTATCTCATACAATAAATTTTCACATACATTCCAAAATTTCATTCTGACTTTCATGAGGTTTGGGACTCAACAAAATATTATCCTAAGAATGATTAAGGTGTAATCTAGAGGAGGTATTTCAAAATAGAGGTATATCTATTAACCAATTACTTTCATGTTAATTTGTTATTCTACATTCTTTAAACCAATAATAAACATTTATATATCCCAAATCTAGTATCTATAATATACTAAAAGTTTATAATTTTTATGGTATAACCATGTTTTGAATAAACCCACAATTTATTTTTCATTTTATTAAAATAACTCAAGTTTCACAATGATAGTTTTATTATGAAGCCCACAAAAAAACTTTTACTTAAAAACATTTCACATCAGGAATTAATATTGATTATAACAAGTATAAATAATACATGGAGGTAATTAAAATAACAATACATACATTAATGTAAACTTCTTAGAATTAAATACTCTAATGAATATCAATCCTACCATAAAAACAATAAAAAGAAATAGAAGAGTAAGTAATATTACAGACATTATGAATGGAAATATAGAAACATTGTAGGTGAAGTAGTGAAGGTTGATGTATGATAATGATGGATTATATATAGGTTATAAATGTAAAATTATCCACATAGATCCATCAATTACCTAATTGATTGTCATTATCACTATTTTGAAATATGATCATTTTGCAATATGACCATTTGTAATAATATTTCTATTAGAAATGATATAAAAGGTAATGAGATGATATAATCAGTGAATAAGGGATAAATAATGGACTCATCCAATAGGTTCATTCCATTTGAATCCAATTTATAAGAACTTTTGAGGGAGGTAGAATCGCTAAGGTTTTCTCTTAACCAATCACATGCGGTGATTCAATAAGTAAGGCTCGAGCAGAATCACTATGGCAGAAGTTCAAGTTAGTAGAGAAAAATAATAAATTAATATTAGTTGATCCATACCACAAAATTACCACCATATTATACCTTAACCTTAGAAACTATGTTTCTGTAATAATGAATTATATATCTTGGTCATAGTGTTACAAAAGTGCAATTATTTTTATATAAATAAAATAGAGTTTTCCCTAATCCCATTTTCATTTTTATTTTATTTAACAAAATACACATGAATATAAGATAAATATGATAAATATATTTTTGGATACAAGAATAATATTATTTTTGGAAATATAAAATTTTAATTTATATTTTAAATAATTAATTATTTTTCATGATATAATCTTATAAAACACTAACTAATTAAATATCAATAATAATATAATTTTATAATATCCCATGTAATTTTAATATGGGTCAAAAAGTTAATTATGTCATAAATAATGTTATTTTTTAATATATAAGTAGTTTTATTTTAAAGTTAACATTCCCATATTTATAATGTGTAATTGATAAAATAAATATTATTTTTGAAATTAGCACATTGAAATTAGCTTATGGTGAAATTTTGATAATTTTCTAAAACACTTTATTTTATTATGAATATTTAAAAGTAGAATTTTGTGTTTTCATTATGTTTTATGACTTCAGAAATATGTAATAATTATTTATTAATTAAAATTAGTGAATACATGACCAAAAATATATAATTTTATTAATATAATATATTTTAATGTCTTAAAATGATTTTCCAAACCTATAAATAACCTTCCAAAATCTAAAATCAAAATTAAGGTTTTAAAAACATTGTTTCGTGGATAAATTACTTTAACATTTGAAAATTAATATAAAAAATATTTCCATTTATCAAACTCAAATACATCTAAAAACACCTTTTTTAATAAATCATGTTCCAAATTCCAGGGTGTTCAATGGGAAATTTATTTTCAAAAATCTAAAATTCTATGTGCTATATTTGAAAAATAATAGACAATTGTCCTTAATTTTCTATAAATACCCACCTCTCTACCCAATGTTATTCACTCCCAATACCTTTATCACATATTCCCCTATCACATTATACTACTAATCCCTATTTTTAATCTCTAAATATCTCAAGTAATCACTTCTATATGTTTAATAAGTGATAGTTAAGGTAGTTTATTCTTTTCCTATCCATTTTTATCAAAGTACTTCCTTTTTAGTTAGTATTTTAATTTAAAAGTAATTATGTTCTCATAAACCTATAATCATCCCATTACTATAAAAATATTTTTCTATCAATTATAGAATTCAATTATATCTCATTAATACAATATCATAAACCAGTTTCTATACATGTTATGTTTTTGAAATAATTCTTTGATTTTCCCTGCCCTCATTTTAATGTTGTTAATAAGAAAAATTATTTTTTTCATGGGTATTCATTTAGATGTAATTATACTATATTTATTTTCTATTTCCATGTATGAACTTCACATCCCCTTATCATGGGGTAAAAATTAAAAAAATGAATTTTCTAAACATGTATGCCCTCAATGATTTTATATGAAACCCATTATTTATTATCCATGGGTTATTAATGAAAAAATTTATTATTTTATATGATCTATGTGAAACACATGGACGGAGACATAATAAGTTTGTTCACTAATAGTTCTCCAATTCATAATGTAAAGAATTAACCTCTAGAGATGACATGTTTATGATACCTTAATGAGTTACCATGGTGATATGTTTTATAACACCTTGGTAATAAACATTAGTGATGTTCTTATGAATGTATAAGTTTCTGTGTTATATCCACATTTCAATCTTATTTATCATATACTTATTATTATTATTTCATTTAATGTCTATTTTTTTATCCATTATTGTCGTTTGTGTTCTATTTCCATTTTTATCCCTTATTGGGCATTACGCCCACCCTTTTCTAATAATCTTTGTTCCAAAGAAATCACTTGTTGTGAAGTTACCTAGGATGAAATAATAATTATTTGTTTTAATAGTATTGGATTAAGTTTTTTTTTATTTTTTCCTTATAAATTTTATGTATTATATACCTAGGTTCAAAAATATTTGTAACAGCCCAAGATTTTATGAAAAATATTCTTTTTAATTTCACTAATGTCTTGTGTTGTACGCTACATCAAAAGGAGCTTGCACAACACACATCCTTGACTTGCCTTGCATTACACGCAATCACAACCTTCCTCGATAGCGTGTGTAGTACGCAATAATGAGTTTCACGAAACAACGATATGCTATTAAAATATTATTAAAACTAGCCGTTATGGATAGTAATAACCACTTTTTAAAATTTTAGAAATTTTAGCTCTCAAAATGGACTTCATTTTTGGATTCGGAGTATCGAATTTAGCCTAAGGTGAAATTTTGGTACTTTTCGGATAACTTTCATATTTTGATGAATAGTGAAAATTACTAAATTATAAATTAAAAAAAAACATTTTTAATCGAAATAATTAATAGTGATAAATTATTAATTTGAGTAGTTTTAAAGTATATTTAGAATATATTTTTACAATTTAATACAATGTTGGTCATTGGATGTAATTTCACATTTAAACCAGACATAATCAAGTGTCAATCTTTTGATAGATATTGTTTCTTAAAAAAAACATGCTATTTGTTTTAACAGAGGGATTTAATTATAAAATTAATTAATGCAACTTCTATGTTATGAATTTAGTAAAATAGACTTCATTTTTGAAATCGGAATATGAAATATAGCTTAGGATAAAATTTTGGCATTGTTCTAAAAAACATCAATTTTTGATGAATAGTGAAACTACTAAGTGGTAGTTAAAAAAACTGAATTTTTCATAAAACTTAATTTTACCGCTTCTGTGAATGGAATTTCAAAAATCCGAGAGACACGGTTGATGTCAGTAAGTAAAATGTGGTTCAATGAGATGAAAATAATTTTTGGTGAATAGTAACTTTTTACTTTTATTTACCACGGTTAAAAGTAAATAGGGTAATTAAGGGTAAAAATGATATTATTATTACCCTAACACATGTCCTAATTCTATTGGACAAGTTTATCTCGACCAAAAACAACCTTAAGTGTAAAATATTATCATTTAGGCCCACTTGGATTAGATTAGGACATTTATTATTATTTAATTCAAAGAAGAGTTAAAAGAGTTAAAATCAATGTTTATTTACTAAAACATTTTTAATATAGGGTTATACATAAGATAAATTCGATTGTAAATATTCATTAGAAATATAAAAAGATTTCCTACATAATGGTATTTTATTTGTAATTTTTAGACATCAAATAATCTAATTTATTTATGGCACAAAGATGATGCAGTAATTATCTTATTAATGAAATATTGACATAATTGGTGTTATAAACACCAAAATAAATGTCATTTGAGACTTTTTATGAATTTCACTAATTTTCTAGGTTACTATGATATATTAGTGTTGATTTAATCAACTTTATTCGAACATATAATTCTGTTATGACTTTCACAAAAATCATATATCAAATAGTGTCAAAATTGACACAAAATAGTTTTTAAATCCAATATTATATTATTAATTGTTATTTTATTCCTAAAAATCTAAGGTTCGACCAAATGACTTAGATAAGGATATATATATTAATAATAAACAATTTGGGGTTCTTTTGGCGTGTTATAGTAAGTGTATTAACCTTATAGTGAAAGAAAACAAAAAGACACGGTAAAAGTTAAATTATTTAACTTAGAGTTAAATCTAATTGATAAGGTTAAAATAATACCCTAAACTTGTCTAAATCCTATTGGTTGATATTATTTCGACCCATCCCCACTTTAGCTTCTAAATAAGACCCTTTGGAACCATTATAAACCGATTTTGACTTTAATATAAAATAATATTTTGAAATATTCCAAAGGTGCCCCTCTCCTCCCTTATAAAAGGGCACCTCCTCCCCCTCCTCCTCACACCAATTTGAGCACTCAAGCTCGTCCAACCCCTGACAAAATCTCTTCTCCACTTCCCTATAATAATCATAGAGGTCCCGGTCTTCTTCAAAGACCAATCTGAGTTCCCTAAGTGGAGGATTCAAAGAGGCGTTTCAAAGAAGAGGTAATAACCATTACCGATCTTTTCAATTTCTTTCTTCTTCAACTTCTTGTTATTTAATTGTTTCATAACAAAGTAATAACATCAGTATTACTTAAATACTGATATGTTATTATAAATATGAAACAACCCTAATTCACCTTCTATCCATCCTACGGAAAAATGAAATCACCGCGCGTGCGTACGTACGGAATACCGTCTCCACGCAGTGGTGTAATCTATTTTTCCACCATCACTTTACAAGGATGGGTATAATGGTGTAATGAGTAACTATTTAAGATTATTATAAAGTAATATTGATACTGAAATAATATATATATACTCCAATACAGTTCCACGATCATAGGAACGATATCATCACTCGTGCGTACGTACGGAATACCGTCTCCACGATGTGATGCGACTCGTTCTACATGATCATAATTACATAGTAATTATATAAATGAATTGAATGAATAAATATGATATATTTTACACTAATACCATTCTGGATATAAGGTATCTATAACCTTAAAATAAGAATAAGAATGTATTCGTCAAAACACGCATAAGAACAAAAGGTAATAAAGACCCGAGTAACAAGTAACAATGAAATATTACTAACAAGAAGCTAAGAATATGACCATATATGATATCATATCAATATGTATGATTCTGGAATAAGTCAATAACATTATTTAAACCATTATACAGGAGCTTCGGACACGTACAAAGAAAATAGGACCTAAGGTAAGGGAAATATCACAATCTCATTTTTATCCGAGATTGTTTATACTTTGGTATTTACTGGGGTGTATTTTATCATCCACATCCATGTTTCTTCAATATGTAATATTATTTCCATCCACCTACAATTTTTTAAATCCAATTTTACCCTTCAGTGAGTTTTTAGTAAAAGATATGAAAGGAATCTTTTGTCGTTTTTCATACGAGGTACTTTTTGACTTTTCCGACAAAAGTACGAAGAATGTTTTTTTTAACTTATACGGCATGAATGGATTTCTAAAAAAATTATTTCCAAGAAGCTTCCTTTACAAGTATTCAAGTTTATTTTTAATCAACTTCTTTTAGTTTAAAATTGTATGACATGTTAAGAAAGGAAAAGTGTTTTTGAAGTAGAAAGGATATTTTCCTCAAGAATGAAGTTCAAGTATTTTATAAAAATTATTTTCCATCTAAGATAATAAAAGGGTTCTGTTTTTATCCCTATTATTACATGGATTTGATTATATTGTGATGGAAACATTTTTATGAATTCCTTTATCTTATATGAATGGTTTTATGATGTCATGTTGTTTAAGAATCCCAATTTTATTACATGGGTTATGCGATGATGTATGATTTATGATTATGTGGCACACATAAGAAAGGATTCATTATAAGATGGGTGGGACCTATATATCCCTCCAATGCATTGGGTAAAGATTTTATATCTCATGAGATAGACAGGGCTGGAACGGTAGGTTATACCGGTTCAGTGAAACAGGACTGAAACGAGGGTTACTCGATTCAGAAAGGGACTTTGTCCACTAAGGTAGTCTTGGAAATGAGTCTTGACTAACAAGAAATGATTCTCTATGATTATGTGTGAATTCCACAAAGTTTCATGTTTTAAGTTGTGATTATTGTGATTACATTTCACTGCCATGATTTATCCCATGTTATGAAATTATGATCTCTTTTGCAGGTTAAGATTTCCAAAAAGTTATGTGCTTGGTTATACGATGAGATTTATATTTCTTTTGTTTACCCATACTGAGAATTTGAGCTCACCATTTTATGTTTTCTTTTCCCCAGGATATAAAGAAAGGTTTTAGGTAAAAAAAAAGGGGAAGATCTTTATGGGAGATATTGGAGTTCTTTCACCACGATTAGAAGATTACGTTCCGAGTTTCCAAAGACACTAAACTATTACGATCCTTGTGTGTGTATTTTTTGTTATGTACTAAGTATTCAGAAAATGTAATGTAATGTCAATGTACGTCAAGCTTCGGGTATCTACAGTTGGTATCAGAGGAAAGGTTTAGTCAACCTTTGGAAACTAGGATGCGAGAACATTAGTGAGATCCCTCGAGTTATTTCTAAGGTATGTCTAGGGATGTCCCTAAGGTTAAGTATACGTATAGGTTATAGTCCTAGAATTGTGCTAACTATCTTAGAATTAAACCTAAGATGTTAGATATTTAAGGTACTCCCCCTTTATTATGTTGTTTTCCCTAGAATGAGTTTTGCTTCTCACACTATTCTTTTTGCGTTTTAGACGATGGCTGGAACCCGAAGGAACCGTGTTGATCAATGCAATGGACAATGCAATGATTTCCCTCCTGAACAAACAAATGTTATGGGAGATGGAGTGAAAAATCTTATTGTTATACTTACACTGTAACGACCCAAATTTTCATTAATGGAAAATCCCTCTTGATCCAGTTAAATGTTTCTTTATGTTTTTATAAGATGTCAACTTCTTTAAGTTTTACGTTAAGATTTGTGACCGTTACTTTTATAGTCGTTGAACAGTGATCATCTGGGTAGTTTAAATATAAGGCTTTAACGAACCAATTTTCTACTCAGACAAAGGAAGCGATGGCCTCATCCAGTAGAATTTCCCCTTACGAAGCCCATTTGTCGGAGCTCGGTAAAGAGGTGGCGTCTTTGGGCTTTGCCCTTGACCAAGCCCAAGCTGAGCTTCATCAAGTCAAGCTCGAACGTGATCGTCTACGGGAAAAATGGAAGTTGATAGAGATTACCACTCGAGCGATGTTATCCGAGCAGCCCCAAGAGTCTGTCACCATCGCGTACCTTACCCTTAGGTCTTATGCGGCTATTTTAAGGGGTTATGTAACAAATAAGTAGAACCATGTTCATGTACATTTTTTTTATATATAATAATGAATATAATTTCTAGTCATTTTTGATACATTGTAATTAGTTTTTAAAGTACAAATGGTGTTTTTAGTTATTATTTAATTAAGAATTATATTTTATTAAATTAAAGGATTTTTGAATTAAATAATATTTTAATAAAATATTATTATTAATATTAAATTAATTGTCATTAATTATAAATGATCTTATAATTTTATGAATGCAATTAAAATGTTTATTAAGGTTTGAAAGTCATTTCTGTCAAAACCCGTGAATTTTTTTATAAATGTCGGTTTTTATTTTAAAAGTGAAAATTCACATATTTAGAAAATTATTTAGATAAAATAAATTTTATTTTTGGAATCAGGACGTCGAAATTATCCAACGGTGAATTTTTCATAATTTTCTGAGACAGTCCAATTTTTGGGTAAAAATTAAATACCATTTAAATATATAATGTGTTTTATGACATCATAATGACCCAATGGTGATGTAATAAAATACCATAATCCTTAGGTTCGGCCAATATATGTTTTATCATTAAAATAATGAGGTTTTGGGTTTGTTTGACTCACTTTTCAAAGCATTAATGGAGCCCTCAAGACTTATTCAACACTTTGCCTTTTTAAATTAATTTCCATGGGAGTGTGACTCACCTCCACATAAGCAACCCTAATTTTTTAATAATTTCGGACCTTGGACTTGAAAAATATTGTTTTCCTCTTTCCTTTTCCAGAAAACCATGGGCTAATACCATGGGATGGTTTGTGGTTTGGATTATTTTAATATAAGGGGTCCCAAACCTAAATAATAAAGAATTCTCTCACCTTTCCTATATAAACCCACCCAAGCTCCCACTTCCTCCTCACCCAAAGCCCTTTAAGTTCGTCCAACCTCTGCCCTACTCTCCCTAGAATCCTCTCAAGGTGCCCCAAGCTCCCAAGAAGCCTCTCACAAGCCTCTCTCTAGCCTTTGGAAGCACACTTCCAAGTAAGGGTTTTTCTTCCTTTCTCATTTTTGTCAATTTTCTTTAAGTTGTATTGCCCTTTTAATTTCATTTATGAATGTTGGGGTATGGTTTCGAACCTCTACCATACTGCCATATTATTGTTTGAATGATGGGAGACCCCTTTCTCTCTCATTAAATGCCTCCCATGTACACCCGTTACTATGCCGAAATTCCGAAAGGAACCTTTTTCTCCTCTTTTATATTCAAGCAATACTTTTGTATCATGAATCTAAATTCCATTTCTATTGTTGGGACATGTATATATATGATCTCCTTACTGTCCATTACATGTAAATATGATGAGGAACCCCTTTCTCTCTCATCAACCTTTTTTATGAATTCTTATGTCACGCCGTTACGCTGCCGAAATCGCACCAATTTTCTAAGCCAATGTCTTTGTGTAGTGAATACCATGCTCATTTCTCCATCAAGGGTATTCACCTTTATGCACATATACGTATTGATTGTAAAGTTTCATGTATGAATTCCACATTCCTTTATCGTGGAATAAATGATTATGTTTTATGAATCCATGTTTTATGATCCATGTGGCACACTTATGCATGAAATGAAATGTTTAAGAAGGGTGCACCCTGATAGCGCTCCAATGCATTGGGTAAAGTATAGTATCATGATACGTCATGTGCAATGAGTGTTTACTCATGCTAATTCAAGTGCAACGAGGGTTTACTCGTGCTTCAAGTGCAATGAGGGTTTACTCATGCTCCATGTGCAATGAGCCTTGGCTCATGCTAATTCAATGTTAAGTGTTGTTGCCACATTTCCATGTTATGATTACCATGCTTTATCATGCCTTTATGTTCATGTCTCTCTTATGCTCTATTTATATGACTATTGCCTAACATGTATTGTAATCCTCATGTTATTCATTGTGCACTCCCTTACTGGGCTTTATAGCTCACCCTTTTCTTATGCATGTCCTCAGGTTATCCCATGCAATGCTAAGTACGAAGGAATGTAGTGGTCATGTAAAGGAAGTTTTCAATAAGGATGTTGTATTTCAAGTTTAAAGTTTTTATGTAATGATCCTAAGCCCCAAAGACACTAAACCTCTCGATCTTCTTTGTTGTATCAAGTGAAGTTTTATGTAATAAAGCATGTTTAAGTTGTAATAAAAAGCAGGGTTGTCATAGTTGGTATCAGAGGATAGGTTTAGTTATTTTTGGGATTAGGAAACCCTAGTAAAACCTTAGATACAAGACTAAGCATAATAAAAACTCCCCTAAGTTTTGGTAAATACTAAGTAAGTGGTTTATCAAACAAATACATCCCTGTCTGGATACGAGCAGGTAGAGGCGGCTCTGGCACAGATGTATCCTAGGGGTAAAACCCAAAAACACCGCTTTGAGCTAGACTCGAACGGGAACTGGTGCACGACAACGGGCCTTGCTGCACTCTTGGTTACGACACTCCCGGGGGATATGTTTTGATAAATTCACAATCTTAGTATGAACCCTTATTAAGGGAAAAATGCCCCTAAGAATATATGTTAGAAGGAAGATCATGAAAAGCCTGGATTGAATCCTATAGACTCATGAGTTAAAGAGATTAAAGTTTATTTATAAGTCATCAACTTTTGTCTTTGGATTACCCTTTATGTGTTACCCCTAACTTTCCTTTTATTCCAGCCAATGGCCGGTAATAGGAGAACTCGGGCTAACAACCGTTGTGAAGATCAGTGTGATGATTGTACTAATGAGATGCCCAATCCGATGGGAGCGGGAATCGCGAACTTTGTCACGCTTCTCTCTCAGCTAACTCAAGTTTTGAATAGAAAAACTGGTCAAGAGGAACGTTCAACCCCCCCTAAGAAAGAACAAGTCGCTATTGAAAGCTTCATGAGACAAAGGCCTCCTACGTTTAGTGGATCATCCGATCCCACGATTGCTGAACAATGGATCAACTCCATTGAAAAGATATTCTCCATCCTCCAATGCTCTGAAAAAGAGAAAGTCCTCCTGGCGGCTTATCGTATAGAGGGTGAAGCTGATCAATGGTGGACATTGATCAAAAATACGAAGCCTGAGGAGGAGATCGAGGCTTTGGAATGGAAGGTATTCCGGAAGATGTTTTTCGATAAATATTTTCCACGCACCCTCCGTCTTAAGATGGAAAGGGACTTCCTTTACCTCAAGCAGAAAGATGAGGAATCTGTGGGAGCGTACGAGGCAAACTTCAAAAGGCTTGCACGATACGCTTCCGGCTTTGTCGTTACCCCCGAATGCAAGGTTGACCACTTCTTTGGTGGGCTGAAGCCTAGCTTGCGGAAAGCTTTAGCGATCCGTGACTTCGACAGCTATGAGGAAATTGTCCGATGTTCCCTCAAGGTTGAAATGGAGATCGGAGAATCACAGGGGTATCATGGGGACAAGAAGCGGAAGGTGGACTTCAATGCTGGTGGTCCGATGGATAAATCCAACGGCGCTAAGAAATTCCAGCACCCCACTTGCCAAAAGTGTGGAAAGAAGCACCCTGGGAATTGCCTTAGGGGGACAAGAAAATGCTTCAAATGTGGAAGAGAAGGGCACCTAGCTGTTAACTGTCAGCAAGAAGGACCCGCGGCTGCGACGGAGGGGAGGAACGCTCCGTTCGAACCTCAACGCGTTGTTCAATGCTTCAAATGCAAAGAACCGGGTCATTTTGCGAATCAGTGCCCTAATCCAAGGGTTATCGGAGGCAATCAACAACCTCCAAGACAGCAAGGAAGAGCTTTTGCCATCACTTCTGCCGAAGTGAACCCCGACAACGAAGTGGTGACAGGTACGCTAGTTATTCATTCAAGAATAGCGAACGTACTTTTTGATTCAGGTTCTATGCATTCTTTTATATCTCAAAATTTTAGTAGAATAATCCCTGCACCACCACAAATCATGGAAGTAAAGATGTCGGTGAGTACGGCAAATGGGGCAATCATTGCATCCCATGAGTATAAGTCCTCCCCTGTTATAATCTGTGGATTGAATTTCCCGGCGAACCTCGTCATACTCCCTTTGGTGGAATTTGATGCAATTCTTGGCATGGATTGGCTTTCCTTATATAGAGCCAACATAAATTGTCGGGAGAGGGAAATCACACTCTATATGGAGAATCGACCCCCGATTCTTTACAAGTGTCAGGAGGAAGATGAATCTCCTTTAGCTCCATCATCTCAAGCATGGATATTACTGCCTTATGAGCACGCATATCTGGCTCAGATGATTGAGTCCAAGGAAGAAACCACCCTTAAAGAAATGCCTATTGTGAGGGAATTTGCTGAAGTATTTCCCGAGGAACTTCCTGGTCTTCCTCCAAGAAGAGATGTTGAGTTCTCAATTGAACTTATACCTGGGGCGCTACCAATATCCAAGACTCCATATAGAATGGCTGTGGTTGAGCTTGAAGAACTGAAGAAACAACTACAGGAGAATCTGGATAAAGGGTTTATACGCCCAAGTGCATCACCATGGGGTGCACCAGTCCTCTTCGTCAAGAAGAAGGATGGGTCAATGCGGCTTTGCATGGATTATTGTGAACTTAACAAAATCACGATAAAGAACAAGTATCCTCTCCCAAGAATCGATGACTTGTTTGATCAGCTGCGTGGAGCACAATACTTCTCCAAGGTCGATTTGCGGTCGGGATATTATCAAGTAAGGGTGAAGAAGGAAGATATCCCCAAGACTGCTTTTCGTACAAGGTACGGGCACTATGAATTCATAGTAATGCCTTTCGGACTCACCAATGCTCCAGCAATATTCATGGACTTGATGAATAGAGTCTTTAGAGATTACCTAGATAAATTTGTGGTAGTCTTTATAGATGATATTCTAATATACTCCAAAACCAAGGAGGACCATGAGGAGCATTTAAGAACTGTACTGGAGACTTTGTGCAAGGAGAAGCTCTATGCCAAGTACAGCAAGTGTGAGTTCTGGTTGAAGGAGGTCTCATTCTTGGGCCATATCATCACAAGCAATGGGATATCTGTGGACCCCTCCAAAACAGATGCAATTGAGGGATGGCCGAGGCCAACATCGGTAACTGATATCCGTAGATTCTTGGGGTTAGCTGGATATTATCGACGATTTGTGAGAAACTTCTCACGATTGTCCAACCCTCTTACCAATCTAACTCGAAAGGGAGTAAAGTTTTCTTGGAGTGATGAATGCGAAGAAAGATTCAAGGAGTTGAAAAGGAGGCTTATCACTGCACCTGTGCTCACTTTACCCACAAGTGGGGAGCTTTTTGTGGTATTCAGTGATGCTTCGAAGAAGGGCTTAGGATGTGTGCTGATGCAAAATGATAAAGTGATATCCTATGCCTCAAGGCAGTTGAAAATCCATGAGCGAAACTATCCAACGCATGATCTGGAGTTGGCGGCGGTGATCTTTGCCTTGAAAATCTGGCGGCATTATCTCTATGGGGAGAAATGTGAGATATATACTGACCACAAGAGTCTTAAATATATATTCACACAGAAAGAGCTTAATATGCGCCAGAGAAGATGGATAGAGCTCATCAAGGATTATGACTGTTCAATACATTACCACCCTGGGAAGGCGAACAAGGTGGCGGATGCCCTAAGTAGAAAGGATCCAGCAATTCTATCAATGATGAGAGTTGAGAAGGATCCAATCTTCTTAGACTTGATGAAGATGGACGTGGGAATCATAAAGAAGGGAACATCATCAATCCTTTCACAAATGATTGCTCAACCATCTCTTTTGGAAAGGTTAAAGGATGCTCAAAAGGATGATGCGAGAATCCAAGAAAAAGTGGAAGCTATGAAAAAGGGAAAATCCTCAGAGTTTAATGTTAATGAAGAAGGAATTGTGCGGTTTGGGAAAAGACTATGTGTCCCATCATGTTCGGAGCTGAAGAAGGAACTTTTGGATGATGCACATAGTTCAAATTTCTCTATTCACCCAGGGAGCACAAAGATGTATCGAGATCTCCGAGAAAACTTTTGGTGGGATAATATGAAGAAGGAGATCGCCGAATATACATCAAAGTGCCTGGTGTGTCAGAAAGTGAAGGCATAGAGTCAGAAGTCTAAGGGGATGATGCAACCATTTCCCATACCTGAATGGAAATGGGAGAACATCACCATGGACTTCGTCACTGGACTTCTAAGGACATCCAAAGGCAACAATGCAATCTGGGTTGTTGTGGATCGTCTTACAAAGACTGCACACTTCATTGCTATTCGAGAGGATTTCTCTTTGGATCAACTGGCACGGATATACATCAGGGAAGTGGTACGGTTGCATGGAGTACCACTATCTATTGTGTCTGACCGAGATCCAAGATTTACCTCTAAGTTTTGGAAGAGTCTTCAACATGCTCTGAATACTGAACTGAACTTCAGTACGGCCTATCATCCTCAAACTGATGGCCAATCCGAGCGGACTATCCAAACACTTGAGGATATGTTGAGAGCATGCTCAATGGACTTTAAAGGAGGATGGGATCAACATCTTCCTCTAGTTGAGTTCTCTTATAATAATAGTTTCCACTCGAGCATCCAAATGGCACCATATGAAGCCCTGTATGGGAAAAGGTGTAGAACACCGGCATGTTGGGATGAGGTCGGTGAACGTAAGCTGCTTGGACCAGAAATGGTCGAAGAAATGGTGGAGAGGGTGAAAACCATTCAGCAGCATATCAAGGCAGCCCAAAGTCGACAGAAGAGTTATGCAGATAATCGTCGACGAGACCTCGAGTTTAAAGTCGGAGACATGGTGTTTTTACGCATATCTCCGTGGAAGAAGGTCATGAGGTTTGGAAAGAAAGGGAAGTTAAGTCCAAGGTACATCGGCCCCTTCGAGATTCTTGATCGTGTTGGGGTTGTGGCCTATCGACTAGCACTTCCACCTACTATGGCCAAGGTGCATGATGTCTTCCATGTATCCCTCTTAAGGAAGTACATACCAGACCCTTCACATGTACTCTCTTCTGAGGTGGTATAATTAGAAGACGATCTTTCTTATGAGGAGAAACCAGTGAAGATCCTGGATCGTAGAGAAAAAGTTCTACGAAATAAGACAATGCCCCTCGTCAAGGTGTTGTGGAGAGACCACAAGTTTGAAGAAGCAACTTGGGAGTCAGAGGATATGATGAAGCTAAGTTACCCAAATTTGTTTTAGTGTGGGAAAAGGAAAATTTCGAGGGCGAAATTTCTTAAGGGGGGAATGTTGTAACGAACCAAATTTTCATTAATGGAAAATCCCTCTTGATCCAGTTAAATGTTTCTTTATGTTTTTATAAGATGTCAACTTCTTTAAGTTTTATGTTAAGATTTGTGACCGTTACTTTTATAGCCGTTGAACAGTGATCATCTGGGTAGTTTAAATATAAGGCTTTAACGAACCAATTTTCTACTCAGAAAAAGGAAGCGATGGCCTCATCCAGTAGAATTGCCCCTTACGAAGCCCATTTGTCGGAGCTCAGTAAAGAGGTGGCATCTTTGGGCTTTGCCCTTGACCAAGCCCAAGCTGAGCTTCATCAAGTCAAGCTCGAACGTGATCGTCTACGGGAAAAATGGAAGTTGATAGAGATTACCACTCGAGCGATGTTATCCGAGCAGCCCCAAGAGTCTGTCACCATCGCGTACCTTACCCTTAGGTCTTATGCGGCTATTTTAAGGGGTTATGTAACAAATAAGTAGAACCATGTTCATGTACATTTTTTTATATATAATAATGAATATAATTTCTAGTCATTTTTGATACATTGTAATTAGTTTTTAAAGTACAAATGGTGTTTTTAGTTATTATTTAATTAAGAATTATATTTTATTAAATTAAAGGATTTTTGAATTAAATAATATTTTAATAAAATATTATTATTAATATTAAATTAATTGTCATTAATTATAAATGATCTTATAATTTTATGAATGCAATTAAAATGTTTATTAAGGTTTGAAAGTCATTTCTGTCAAAACCCGTGAATTTTTTTATAAATGTCGGTTTTTATTTTAAAAGTGAAAATTCACATATTTAGAAAATTATTTAGATAAAATAAATTTTATTTTTGGAATCAGGACGTCGAAATTATCCAACGGTGAATTTTTCATAATTTTCTGAGACAGTCCAATTTTTGGGTAAAAATTAAATACCATTTAAATATATAATGTGTTTTATGACATCATAATGACCCAATGGTGATGTAATAAAATACCATAATCCTTAGGTTCGGCCAATATATGTTTTATCATTAAAATAATGAGGTTTTGGGTTTGTTTGACTCACTTTTCAAAGCATTAATGGAGCCCTCAAGACTTATTCAACACTTTGCCTTTTTAAATTAATTTCCATGGGAGTGTGACTCACCTCCACATAAGAAACCCTAATTTTTTAATAAGTTCGGACCTTGGACTTGAAAAATATTGTTTTCCTCTTTCCTTTTCCAGAAAACCATGGGCTAATACCATGGTATGGTTTGTGGTTTGGATTATTTTAATATAAGGGGTCCCAAACCTAAATAATAAAGAATTCTCTCACCTTTCCTATATAAACCCACCCAAGCTCCCACTTCCTCCTCACCCAAAGCCCTTGAAGTTCGTCCAACCTCTGCCCTACTCTCCCTAGAATCCTCTCAATGTGCCCCAAGCTCCCAATAAGCCTCTCACAAGCCTCTCTCTAGCCTTTGGAAGCACACTTCCAAGTAAGGGTTTTTCTTCCTTTCTCATTTTTGTCAATTTTCTTTAAGTTGTATTGCCCTTTTAATTTCATTTATGAATGTTGGGGTATGGTTTCGCACCTCTCCCATACTGCCATATTATTGTTTGAATGATGGGAGACCCCTTTCTCTCTCATTAAATGCCTCCCATGTACACCCGTTACTATGCCGAAATTCCGAAAGGAACCTTTTTCTCCTCTTTTATATTCAAGCAATACTTTTGTATCATGAATCTAAATTCCATTTCTATTGTTGGGACATGTATATATATGATCTCCTTACTGTCCATTACATGTAAATATGATGAGGAACCCCTTTCTCTCTCATCAACCTTTTTTATGAATTCTTATGTCACGCTGTTACGCTGCCGAAATCGCACCAATTTTCTAAGCCAATGTCTTTGTGTAGTGAATACCATGCCCATTTCTCCATAAAGGGTATTCACCTTTATTCACATATACTTATTGATTGTAAAGTTTCATGTATGAATTCCACATTCCTTTATCGTGGAATAAATGATTATGTTTTATGAATCCATGTTTTATGATCCATGTGGCACACTTATGCATGAAATGAAATGTTTAAGAAGGGTGCGCCCTGATAGCGCTCCAATGCATTGGGTAAAGTATAGTATCATGATACGTCATGTGCAATGAGTGTTTACTCATGCTAATTCAAGTGCAACGAGGGTTTACTCGTGCTTCAAGTGCAATGAGGGTTTACTCATGCTCCATGTGCAATGAGCCTTGGCTCATGCTAATTCAATGTTAAGTGTTGTTGCCACATTTCCATGTTATGATTACCATGCTTTATCATGCCTTTATGTTCATTTCTCTCTTATGCTCTATTGATATGACTATTGCCTAACATGTATTGTACTCCTCATGTTATTCATTGTGCACTCCCTTACTGGGCTTTATAGCTCACCCTTTTCTTATGCATGTCCTCAGGTTATCCCATGCAATGCTAAGTACGAAGGAATGTAGTGGTCATGTAAAGGAAGTTTTCAATAAGGATGTTGTATTTCAAGTTTAAAGTTTTTATGTAATGATCCTAAGCCCCAAAGACACTAAACCTCTCGATCTTCTTTGTTGTATCAAGTGAAGTTTTATGTAATAAAGCATGTTTAAGTTGTAATAAAAAGCAGGGTTGTCATATACACAAGTTATGAATCATTCTAGACTTCCAAATGAGCAGAGAAGGGAACAATATTCTATTGAGTCCTTCATGAGGCAACGTCCACCTTCTTTCAGTGGGTCTTCTGATCCACTTGTGGCTGAACAATGGATCAGTACTACTGAAAAGATATTTTCAGTTCTTCAATGTTCTGAACATGATAAAGTCATCTTAGCAGTATATCGTTTGGAAGGTGAAGCTGATCAATGGTGGAATCTTATCAAGAATACGAGGCCAAGAGATGAAATTGAGTCCATGGAATGGGACGAGTTCAAGAACTTGTTTTTCAGTAAGTACTTCCCTCGTATTCTTTGAACAAAGATGGAGAAAGAGTTTCTTGAACTGAAGCAAAGGGATGATGAATCTGTTGGTACCTATGAAGCAAATTTTACAAGACATGCAAGGTACGCTTCTGGTATTATCATCCAACCTGAAAGTAAAGTTGATCGATTTTTCAGTGGCTTAAAACCAAGTCTTCGAAGGGAATTAGATATAAGAGAATTCAGTAGCTATGAACAAATTGTGCGTTGTGATATCAAGGTAGAAATGGAAGTTGGTGTTACATATCAATCTCATGGTTTTGACAAGAAACGAAAGATGGAGTTCAAGGAGAAATCTCAGAATAATGATGAAAAGAAGATGAATGTTTCCTTATGCACAAAGTGTGGAAAGAAGCATGGTGGAGATTGTCTTAAAGGGACTAGAAAATGTTTTAAGTGTGGAAAAGAAGGTCATCGAGCAGCTGAGTGTCGAAGTAATGGAAAAAGGGTTTCTAATGATGTGAATAAAGAAAACACTGCAGAGAACGCACCACCAACACTTCAATGCTTCAAGTGCAAGGAAATGGGGCATTATGCTAACAAATGCCCTAATCCAAGGGTTAGTGATGATCAACATGAACAAACACTGAAGGCAAAGGACAAAGGGAAGTCACATGCGATCACTATTGGCGATGTTGAATATGACAACGATGTGGTGGAATGATTAAGTGTTTATGTAATGGGATTTCAAAATAATGTTGTATCATAAAGTATTGGAATATTTATGTATTGGTCTAATGTGGTATTCAAAGTGATTGAGATATTTTTGGAAGTAAGATGATATGTGCATAATGAAGAGAAAACGAGAAAACGAAATGTTTAACAGTATTCATGAGCTCATGATTGATATAAGGACTAAGTGATATCAGGGTTTGAGTATATAGAATTTTGAGGATTTTGGTATGTGGAAAGTGTTAACTTTTAACTGCATTCAAGTTTTCACTAAGGTTCAATGGGTATTCAATAGAATACATGATTAAGGACTTTGAATGTTTGGAATGTGACCAAAAAAACATATCTTATGATATATGGGGTTCAACAATGGTATTAAATCTCTAGTAATCATTTTCACTATGTTATGAGAGTGGACTGCAGTATTATGGATAAGCCTAAAGATTTGAAATGAATTATGTTGGACATAAGTTAGTATTGTTTAAGGATAGAAGTTTTTTTGATATTATTGATGGGATGTTATAGTAATATAGTTTTAGAAAAAGGACAACCTACAGGACGGGAGACATCCCATCGCGTCGGACAAGGCTGTGGGAATCGAACCCACAACCGAAGTGCGACTGGCCTTTATTGCCTACCACTGGCCTACAGGAAGTCCCTGTTTAGTAGAAACTAGTTTTATTTTATTAAGCAGTACGATATATGAAGTATAAGTCCATTTTAGGAACCATATATTATTAATCTCACTATAGAATGACTTATGTATATTTAATAACTTTTTCTAACCTTTTTGTTTGAGACAGATGGAATGACCTGTCATTCTATCACATGATTTGCTAACACTTCACGAATAACAAATTCAACTTCATTTATTTAAGAGATGAAGTGAAAATTGTTAAAGGCACGAACAACAGTGAGATTGTTCCAAAATAAAGTAAGTATTTATTCTAATTCAAATTCTTTACCTTTAGGGAAACAATCTTGAAAACCAAAAATGTTGTCCTAGTGCTCTTATATCTGATAAATCAGATGGTACCTTAGATCGTCACAAATATATGGCTTTGTGATTGTTGCCTATTTCATAGCCATGTTTTCTACCACTCTCCATCAGAACATGATGGTTAGATTTTTCTTCCATATCCATATTTTCACCTATGTGGAAACCCCAGTGATTAGTTTATTTGGGTAACCGTTAAGTTTCATACTTTTGTTTTTAAATATTGTTTTTGGTATTCCTTTTTACGATGTGGGTTTCTATTAAAGAAACTTTCAAATAGTAAACCATTTATAACCCCGACGAATTTCGAGGGCGAAATTCATTTTAAGGGGGGTAGAATGTAACAGCCCAAGATTTTATGAAAAATATTCTTTTTAATTTCACTAATGTCTTGTGTTGTACGCTACACCAAAAGGAGCTTGCACAACATGCATCCTTGACTTGCCTTGCATTACACGCAATCGCAACCTTCCTCGATAGCGTGTGTAGTACACAATACTGAGTTTCACGAAACAACGATATGCTATTAAAATATTATTAAAACTAGCCGTTATGAATAGTAATAACCACTTTTTAAAATTTTAGAAATTTTAGCTCTCAAAATGGACTTCATTTTTGGATTCGGAGTATCGAATTTATCCTAAGGTGAAATTTTGGTACTTTTCGGATAACTTTCATATTTTGATGAATACTGAAAATTACTAAATTATAATTAAAAAACAACTTTTTTAATAGAAATAATTAATAGTGATAAATTATTAATTTGAGTGGTTTTAAAGTATATTTAGAATATATTTTTACAATTTAATACAATGTTGGTCATTGGATGTAATTTCACATTTAAACGAGACATAATCAAGTGTCAATCTTTTGATAGATATTGTTTCTTAAAAAAACACGCTATTTGTTTTAACAGCGGGATTTAATTATAAAATTAATTAATGAAACTTCTATGTTATATATTTGGTAAAATAGACTTCATTTTTGAAATCTGAATATGAAATATAGCTTAGGATGAAATTTTGGCATTGTTCTGAAAAACATCAATTTTTGATGAATAGTGAAACTACAAAGTGGTAGTTAAAAAAAACTGAATTTTTCATAAAACTTAATTTTACCACTTCTGTGAATGGAATTTCAAAAATCCGAGAGACACGGTTGATGTCAGTAAGTAAAATGTGGTTCAATGAGATGAAAATAATTTTGGTGAATAGTAATTTTTTACTTTTATTTACCACGGTTAAAAGTAAATAGGGTAATTAAGGGTAAAAATGATATTATTATTACCCTAACACATGTCCTAATTCTATTGGACAAGTGTATCTCGACCAAAAACAACCTTAAGTGTAAAATATTATCATTTAGGCCCACTTGGATTAGATTAGGACATTTATTATTATTTAATTCAAAGAAGAGTTAAAAGAGTTAAAATCAATGTTTATTTACTAAAACATTTTTACTATAGGGTTATACATAAGATAAATTAGATTGTAAATATTCATTAGAAATATAAAAAGATTTCCTACATAATGGTATTTTATTTGTAATTTTTAGACATCAAATAATCTAATTTATTTATGACACAAAGATGATGCAGTAATTATCTTATTAATGAAATATTGACATAATTGGTGTTATAAACACCAAAATAAATGTCATTTGAGACTTTTTATGAATTTCACTAATTTTATAGGTTACTATGATATATTATTGTTGGTTTAATCAACTTCATTCGGACATATAATTCTGTTATTACTTTCACAAAAATCATATATCAAATAGTGTCAAAATTGACACAAAATAGTTTTTAAATCCAATATTATATTATTAATTGTTATTTTATTCCTAAAAATCTAAGGTTCGGCCAAATGACTTAGATAAGGATATATATATTAATAATAAACAATTTGGGGTTCTTTTGGCATGTTATAGTAAGTGTATTAACCTTATAGTGAAAGAAAACAAAAAGAGACGGTAAAAGTTAAATTATTTAACTTAGAGTTAAATCTAATTGATAAGGTTAAAATAATACCCTAAACTTGTCTAAATCCTATTGGTTGATAGTATTTCGACCCATCCCCACTTTATCTTCGAAATAAGACCCTTTGGAACCATTATAAACCGATTTTTACTTTAATATAAAATAATATTTTGAGATATTCCAAAGGTGCCCCTCTCCTCCCTTATAAAAGGGCACCTCCTCCCCTCCTCCTCACAACAATTTGAGCACTCATGCTCGGCCAACCCCTGCCAAAATCCCTTCTCCACTTCCCTAGAATAATCCTAGAGGTCCTGGTCTTCTTCAAAGACCAATCTTAGTTCCCTAAGTGGAGGATTCAAAGAGGCGTTTCAAAGAAGAGGTAATAACCATTACCGATCTTTTCAATTTATTTCTTCTTCAACTTCTTGTTCTTTAGTTGTTTCATAACAAAGTAATAACATCAGTATTACTTACATACTGATATGTTATTATATATATGAAACAACCCTAATTCACCTTCTATCCATCCTACGGAAAAATGAAATCACCGCGCGTGCGTACGTACGGAATACCGTCTCCACGCCGTGGTGTAATCTATTTTTCCACCATCACTTTACAAGGATGGGTATAATGGTGTAAGGAGTAACTATTTATGATTATTATAAAGTAATATTGATACTGAAATAATATATATATACTCCAATACAGTTCCACGATCATAGGAACGATATCATCACTCGTGCGTACGTACGGAATACTGTCTCCACGATGTGATGCAACTCGTTCTACATGATCATCATTACATGGTAATTATATAAATGAATTGAATGAATAAAGATGATATATGTTACACTAATACCATTCTGGATATAAGGTATCTATAACCTTAAAAGAAGAATAAGAATGTATTCGGAAAAACACGCATAAGAACAAAAGGCAATAAAGACCCGAGTAACAAGTAACAATGAAATATTACTAACAAGAAGCTAAGAATATGACCATATATGATATCCTATCAATATGTATGATTCTGGAATAAGTCAATATCATTATTTAAACCATTATACAGAAGCTTCGGACAAGTACAAAGCAAATCGAACCTAAGGTAAGGGAAATATCACAATCTCATTTTTATCCGAGATTGTTTATACTTTGGTATTTACTGGGGTGTATTTTATCATCCACATCCATGTTTATTCAATATGTAATATTATTTCCATCCACCTAAAATTGTTTAAATCCAATTTTACCCTTCGGTGAGTTTTTAGTAAAAGATATGAAAGGAATCTTTTGTCGTTTTTCATACGAGGTACTTTTTGACTTTTCCGACAAAAGTACGAAGAATGTTTTTTTTAACTTATACGGCATGAATGGATTTCTAAAAAAATTATTTCCAAGAAGCTTCCTTTACAAGTATTCAAGTTTATTTTTAATCAACTTATTTTAGTTTAAAATTGTATGACATTTTAAGAAAGGAAAAGTGTTTTTGAAGTAGAAAGGATATTTTCCTCAAGAATGAAGTTCAAGTATTTTATAAAAATTATTTTCCTTCTAAGATAATAAAAGGGTTCTGTTTTTATCCCTATTATTACATGGATTTGATTATGTTGTGATGGAAAATTGTTTATGAATTCCTTTATCTTATATGAATTGTTTTATGATGTCATGT
Organism: Viscum album; assembly: GCA_963277665.1. Taxonomy (NCBI): domain Eukaryota; kingdom Viridiplantae; phylum Streptophyta; class Magnoliopsida; order Santalales; family Viscaceae; genus Viscum; species Viscum album. The sequence goes on from OY728122.1 coordinate 1,190,430,148, forward strand.
TGTTTAAGAATCCCATTTTTATTACATGGGTTATGCGATGATGTATGATTTATGATTATGTGGCACACATAATAAAGGATTCATTATAAGATGGGTGGGACCTATATCTCCCTCCAATGCATTGGGTAAAGATTTTATATCTCATGAGATAGACAGGGATGGAACGGTAGGTTATACCGGTTCAGTGAAACAGGACTGAAACGAGGGTTACTCGATTCAGAAAGGGACTTTGTCCACTAAGATAGTCTTGGGAATGAGTTTTGACTAACAAGAAATGATTCTCTATGATTATGTGTGAATGCCACAAAGTTTCATGTTTTAAGTTATGATTATTGTGATTACATTTCACTGCCATGATTTATCCCATGTTATGAAATTATGATCTCTTTTTCAGGTTAAGATTTCCAAAAAGTTATGTGCTTGTGTATACGATGAGATTTATATTTCTTTTGTTTACCCTTACTGAGAATTTGAGCTCACCCTTTTATGTTTTCTTTTCTCCAGGATATAAAGAAAGGTTTTAGGTAAAAAAAGGGGAAGATCTTTATGGGAGATATTGGAGATCTTTCACCACGATTAGAAGATTACGTTCCGAGTTTCCAAAGACACTAAACTATTACGATCCTTGTGTGTGTATTTTTTGTTATGTACTAAGTATTCCGAAAATGTAATGTAATGTCAATGTACGTCATGCTTCGGGTCTCTATAATATTAATCCTAAAAACAACCTTCAAGGTTTTTAAGTAATATTTTTTTAAATAATTATTTTGATAAAATAATGTATTAATAATATAAGTCACAATAGTTGGTATCAAAGGCAAGGTTTATTTATTTGTGGGAATTAATACTAGAAAGAATTATTAAAAACACTTGGTATAAGGTTAATTGTAAGAAAACATAATATATTTTGGTAAAGTATAGAGAGTTTGATTTCCATGAAATGAAATATTTGTCTCGATACTAAAACTGGATGTGGCTCTACAATAGATATACATAGGGGTAATAACCCTGAAAGGGATCATTGGGTATTAACTCAAACTATACCTAGTGAACTAAAAATTTTCCTTATGGCATAGCTGGTGTGACACTTCTAGGGGATATGATTTAGTTAATTGCCTGTTTTTTACAAAAAACAATTGTGATGGATATATAGATAATGTAATTTTTTACAAAGAGCAATGTATAACATCCTAGAAAAATTTTATTAGAAAAATTTAGGAATTAAATATTCCTTTTAAATTATTATTATAATATTTATAATAGTGACAATTTCCTCTTTTAGGAATTCTTATTCTAGAAATATTATAGTAAATTGAAGTACTTGTGTAAATAACCGATGAAATGAACAATGGGATGAAGGTATTCCCAATATGGGGGGAGCGAGATATCAAATAATCATGATGATGTTAAATTAGTTATCTTAAGTTATAAATAATAACCTAAACCATGTGGATTACCCAACTTCCCCAAATTAATGTACAACTCGTAGTTTAATTCTTCATGCATTTATGATCACCTATTTTTAGTGAAACCACATATCCATTGATCGTAGAACAATGGATAAATATTGTAGAAAATATATTTTGTGTTCACCATTTTTATAACCAAGAGAAAGTAAAATTTCCAATATATATCATAGAGGGAGAAGCTAAATAGTGTTTGACATTGATCAAGAACATAAATCCAAATTATAAGGTAGAAGACTGTAAGTGGGTAGGATTCAAAAAAAATTAAATAATTATTTTCCTTTCACCCTTTAATCAAGAATGGAAAAAGAATTAAATTATTTTTCATTGATTATAATGGGAATATTTATTAAATCATCAGTGGATAAAGACCTCATCTATAGAAAGCCACTGTAATCTAAGACTTTATGAGTTTTTAAGAGATCGTATGATGTAATATCAAATAAAAATGGATTTTTTAACATAAAGTGGTCTCATGGAATGAATGAAAATAAGAAGATCAGCACAAATTTTGGAAAAAATTGACCATGAAAGAGAATGGATTAAATTAAAAGTACATGTGTGTAAAAAATTTGGGAAAACATTTAGGGAATTTTCTATAGGAAACTATAAAGTGTTATAACTATGTAAGAGATGTCCATATATCTTCAAACAATCATGGAGATTTAATTACTCAATATATTAAATCCAATGTAAAATATAATATGGATAAATTTTAACTTGTAGTATAATTATTTATGTGTGGGGAGTATGGAAATTTTTCTAACCAATGTCCCAATCAAAAGATTATAGAGTGAAATTTCCAACGACCCCAATAGAGGCCAAGGGAGAAAGGTCATGTTTTTTTAATCATGGTTCATGAATTTATTTATCCAAATGATTTTTTGGAAGGTACACTCATCATACACTCAAGGAAATTAAGTACCTTGTTTGATTCTAGTTCTACGCATTCATTTATTTCATTCATGTTTTCAAAGAACATCAAGTAAAGCCTTAAACTTCAAGTGGTATAGTTATTAGTTAAAACTCCTAGTGGAATTATTCAAGCATGATATATATATAGGGACTCACATTTTAATTTTTATGGGTATAATCTCTCTATAAACTTGGTGGTCATTGCAAAGGTGGAATTTTACATAATACTAGTGATGGATTGGATATCAAAGTATAATTCCAATATCAACTATAAAGGCTGGTAAATTTTAGTTGTATTAAAGGGATAACTGATAAATATCTTTAAAGTAGAGATATCCCATACCAAGTCTTATCAAGAACCACCTTCTACAACCCTGTTTATGGAAATGATTAATGAAGAAGGAGAAGAATGTGAAATCATAAAAACAAGAGATGTAACAATTATTTAGCAATGTATTTTTGTATTTCTTAAAGAATTACCTAGACCTCCCCTAGAAAGGTAAATATATTTCTAAATTAAAATCATCCCTTGATTAATTAAAATATCAAATAACCCCTATATAATTGAATATGTGGAGTTATAGAAATTAAATAATCTACTTCAATATCTTTTAGAGGAGGTATTTATATAATCAAGTGTGTCTCCTTTGGGAGAACCAGTTATCTTTATAAAGAATTTTGGATTAATTAAAATATTCACTAATTACATAGAACTTAATGGGATCATAGTGAGGAATAATTACCCTCTTCAAAGGATTTATTATTTGTTAGACTAGCTTTTCCGGGCTTAATTCTTATCCAAGATTGACCTCTGATTAGGGTATCATCATTTGGGAGAATTCATAGATGATATGAGAAAGATTACCTTCTGAACAAGATTTAAACACTATTAGTTTAATGTTATTACCAATGTATTGACTAATTATACTTCCATATTTATGGATTTGATTAATATTTTCTTAAAAGGCTACGTAATAAATTTTTAGTAGTCTTTATTAATGATATTATAATATATTCCAAAATTCATGAGGAGCATGAGGATCATCTAGGGGTTATATTTGAAATTATATTGAAAAAATATATTTTAGTAAATTTATTAAATGTGAGTTCTAGGTAAAATAATTATCCATATTTGCTCACATTTTTACTGATGAAGGAATATTTGTTGATCCATCGAAGACCAAGGTAATAGAAGAGGGGACTCTTCCTAAAATAGTAACTAAGATTTATAGTTTCCTTAGTCTAGTAAGATACTATATAATGTTTGTGAAAATATTTTCATAGATTTATAATCCACTAACCAAGTTAAATTTAAAGGGTGTACAGTTTATCTAGATAAATGAGTGTGAATAATGTTTATATAAATTGAATAATAGGTTGGTTAGTGAACCAGTGCGAAGTTTACAGTGTTATAGAGAAGAAGTTTTCATTTATAGTGATGCATCCTTTAAAGTAATTTGATTCATATTCATAAGAATTGAGATTTTCATTGCATATGAATCTTAACATTTGAAGCCTCATAAATAGAATTATCATACCCATGACTTGGAGTTAGATGTCGTTATCTTTTCATTACAGAAATGGAGACGCTATCTTTATAGGGAGAAGTGTAAAATATACACTAATCACTATAGTCTGAAATACATATTAAAAATGGAACTAAACAAGATAAAAAGGATATGGTTAGAGATTTTAAATTTCTATGATAATTTTTTTCATTATCATCCTAGAAAATAAAAAAAACGCTAATGTGATGAGTAGGAAAGACCATAGAGTGCTTAGAATGATGAGTATTAAACAAGATAAATTGATCAAGGACTTGTTAAAGATAGAAATATATGTCATAAGGGAAGGGACATCATAAATTATTTCCAAAATTATTTCCCAACTATCCTTACTGGGGATAATTGAGAAAACAAAAATAGATGATCTTAATTCATAATAGAAGGTAGAGCACATCAAAAATGGGAAGTTTCTGATGTTAAATGTTGATCAAGAGGGAGTAATGAGGTTTGGTAAAAGGAAATGTATCCCATATATTACAAAGTTAAATAAATATCTTATGTATAAGGAACATTTGTCTTCATTGTTTATACATCCCAGAATCACCAAAAAGTAAATATATTATCAAGATTATTCATGGTTAGATAACATAAAAATGGATATTATTGATTATACCAAAAGATGTTTTAGTATATAAAAAAGTGACGGTGGATTGAAAACTACCCAAAGGAGTGTTGAAATAACTACCATGTAACATCCCAGGTAAATAAAGAATATGAAATTTCATATTTATCCATATTTGTGAATAAAATATTTAAATGACTTTAAAGGGGACGCTATGCTCGATGGCGTACCCAACACGCAACAACGAGTTTCTTGGGAATCTTACGTTGCACTCTAATAATAAAATAATATTATTTTAAATGGTAGTTAACATGTAGCCATTGTATTGGCGGGAATGGATAGAAATAACTAAGATATGATTATATATGTTTTTACATTTATCCAATAAAGGATAGAGGCTTAAAATACAGAAAGAATTCGATTTTAGGCGTATATGCCCTAGTTTTCACTAAAGGTTCACTTATCACCTTTTGATGTTGAACGATAATTAAATATAGTTTTGTTCACTCTTAAACATTATTTTGGACCAAATAAAACTCTTACTAAGAATCGGGACATCAAATTTTACTTTGTGTAATTTTTTGGTATCTTTCCGATAAGGTTCATTTTTTTTAATGAATAGTGTAAAATGTTGTATTTTAGTTCAAAACCACTTTTTAATCTAATTTATTTATATGATTAGATAATATTTTGAATTGTTTTTAAAGTGAAATTTGAAAATATTTTTACCATTAAATCCAATAGTGGTCGTTGGAATTAATTTCACTTTGAAATCAGACGTAAACTAGTGTCAATCTTTTGATACTTATTGTTTTATGAAAACACGCTATTTGCGCTGACAGCGGGAATTAATTATTAAATTAATTAATGTGACTAATATGTTTTGAATTTTGTAAAATGGACTTCATTTTTGAATTCGGAATATCAATTATAGCTTAGGGTGAATTTTTGGTAATTTTCTGAAAAACTCCAATTTTTGATGAATAGTGAAACCACTAAGTGGTAATCAAGCAAACTGATTTTTCAGTTAAATGAAATTTTACCACTAATGTGTATTGAATTTTGAAAATCCGACATACATGGTTGTCATTAAGAAGTAAAATGTGGTTCAATTAGATTATAATAATTTTTTGGTGAATAGTAACTCATTAAGTTCTTAATCGCGATTAGTGGTAATTAGTGTAGTTTAAGGTAAAAATAATGCTTTAATAAAATTAAATGAACATGACACATGTCCCAACCTCATTGGTTGTGTCATGGCCGACCAAGACAAGCCATGGGTCAACTTGGGGACCCCATGGATCCACTTTTGTTGGGAAATGACATAAATAACATTTTATTTAATGTAAAAGAAAAATTGACACAAACATGATATGTTTTACTAAAACAATTTTTATGTGGGGTTACACAAGTCCAAATTTTGATTATAAATAGTCATTGGAAAGATAAAAAGCTTTCCTACATCATAGTATTTCTTTTATAATTTTTAGAAATTAAATAAATTAAATTATTTATGACATAATAATGATTTAACGATGACATCATTATTTGACGATTTAAATAAAATGGAAAGATAATGTAAAATCTATGAACTACACATGTCCAAAACCAATTGGATGAGTGGATTTCGAAGCCTTATCACCTTATCCACGAATTCTATAAATGTGGGACCTTTTGAAACCGAAACACATTTTCAAATAATGTAATATTTCTTTATTTCCCAAAAGTGCCCCTCCTCTCCTCTTATAAAAGGCCCCCACCTCTACCTCATTCCATACACTTCTCAAGCCTTTGGCTCGGCCAACCCCTGCCCATTTGCTCTCTCCAAATCCCTCTCCTCATCCTAGAGGACTCGATTTGGGCAGAATCCTTTCAAAGGAAGCCTTTAGGCTTAAATCAAAAGGAGTTACACTTTTAAAGGTAATTCATTCTCTCATGTTCATTTGTTTTATTTTGCTTCTCCAACCCCCTAAACTCTTTTTATTTACTTCTTTTGTAACAACACCAGTATCTTAAATATACTAGGATGTTGTTATAATATTTATTTGAGCTACACTCTCACACAACTGCATCAAATGGTTAAAGAACATACGGTTTCCGTGGATGGCGAAATTCTGCCTCCCGAAACGATGATTGTTCAATACTCATTTAACACCTTCAAAGGTGGCCATTATGATGTCACTATTTTTATATATGATATATAATATGTTTTTGTTATATTTATGCTTCTGTATTTTTCATTTTTGTCTTACCTTTATGGCTTCCATTATGGGTATACGCGATATCTTCATTTAAGGAAGTGCGGACTACCGCCCCCTCAAAGTGATTTGATTCGTTAAATACCATATGTGGGATGTATAAAGGATGGAAATATGATATTATATATGATATTATACTGGAATTATAATATACCTTTATATCATTATTATTCCATTCTATAAAATACGAAATAGAAATGAAAGTAGCGTTCATGCGTACGTACGGCTTACCGTCTCCATGAACGGTGCATTTCATTTCTTACCTCTAAATGATTATGTAATGTTATAAATGCATGCATGTACTGGATATATATGACATATATGATATCTACATAATGAATACAATTCTGGATATAATAAACATTTGGCCACACGAACAACATGTAATTGTAAGAAGACCACTTTCGACTTAAGAACCAAATATCGGCAAAACAAATATTATTAACTTAAATGATTACATAATGTTTGTGACATGGTAACAAGTGGTATAAAAGTAATAATGAACTTGAAAAAGGGTTCTTAAGGAATTATAAATTAACTCAAGTTTATTATTCAGGAGATTAAAGAACGATCGAGTCAAGTCGGACCCGAGGTAAGGGATCCTACTCCTCTCTTTCTTTTTAAGTATACACTTTTATGTCATTCCTTTTAAAGCTCATATTACTTGTTATTGGGATGATATTTTATATTAAACTTACTGTAATTTTTATGTTCATGTGATGAGAGACCCTATTCTCTCTCATCAATCCATTTTGGAAGTTTTGTGTGGCGCCGTTAGGCTGCCGAGTTTTCGTAAGGGATTTTTTCATCTCACTTTTATCCCCGTGAGATTTATGCTACATTTGCCACAATTTCCTTTGAGTGGTGTATGTACTGCCCATTATTCTCCTCTTTGTGTAATATACTTTCGTTTATGAGTATTTACATCAATGATTTATTGCCTTTCTTTCATGGGGGTAAGTTTTGAAAGATACCCAAGTCGGTAAGGGAACCTTTCACCCTCCTCTTTTTAAAAGACTTATTTTATTGGGTCTTTTAATTTACATATTGTTATGTTGGGATATGTTCTCATATGTCCTTAATGATGTAAATTTTGTGTCCAAGTGATGAGATACTCTTTTTATCTCTCATCAACTCATTTTGATGTGACGCCGTTAGGCTGTCAAGGGAACTTCTTAACCCAATTTCGATTTCTTTGGGTTCAACATGTAGTTATTGAATATGTCATCCTTTGAATATGTGTGAATGACCTTTTATTGTTTTACACTTAATATCCACTTATATTGGGTGTATTTATATTTTTCACACATATTTTGAGATTGATTTGTCCTTATTTTAAGGATACCTTCTTTATAAGGGATTTCATCACATTTGAAATTTCTATTGAGGGTTCATTGTTGTTATGCACCAATTCACTCTTATATGGTGTATATACTGTCCTTTGGAGTATTATATCATGAATCCTTTTATTCTCATGATATTATAATGTTCTGACTAAATGTTATTCCTCGATTATTGTATTCAAGTGTCTCTAATTTTGGTAAAACCCCTTTTACCAGAATATCGTTTTAAATGTTTTAATTATTTCTTCTTATTAATATCCATGTTTTCAAAATGGTTTTAAGGATTTATTTATATGGATATTAATGGTTTAAAATGTTAAAAGCTTCAAGGTGGTATGGGACACTTTGATTCAAAAATCTCTTTATTAAATGTTTTAAATGGTTTTGGAAATGGTTTCTTTTTTGGATTCATTATTTCAATATACTAAAATGTTATATTGTGATTGAAATGTGGAAATGCTATGTTTCCTTTATGCATGTTTTATGTGATACGATTATGTTATTGACCTTGGGCATTGTTATGAAGAACGGGTGGTTCCGTGATAAACTAAGGGCGGGTGAGCCCGTTATAGCTCTCCAATGCATTGGGTAACGCGAAGGAGTGAAACGTTAAGGTTTCTCCGAAGAGATTTTTAGGGAATATACAGTGATGGGTATTCCAAACGTAACCAAGAGGGTTACTCCCTACGTAAGAATGTTATGAATGCCTCAAGTTACCTTTATGTCTTATGTTTTCTATGATTTATTCATGATTTGATATGCCTATGTTTTATGGGTAAAGCATGATTTCATTCTTATGTATTTATGAACTCATGTTTTTATAACCCTTAATGAGCTTTTTATGCTCATCCCAAGTTTTTGAAATGTTTTTCACAGGTCAAGGGAAAGGTACATGATGTGATGATAGTGTCAAGGATGTGTCAAGAAAGAATCCGTGTTTTATTTTAAATAGGTTTCCGTTGATGGGAAGAATGAATATTGTCTTTTATGTAACCACTTTGTTTAAATGTGGAATGTAATGCAAGTTTCATGATCTAATTCTCTAAAACTCTAAACCTGAAAAGATCCTCAATGTGTAATCTTGTAATAACTCAAGATTAAGTAAGGTTTAAGGCTGGGGCCTTATAGTTGGTATCAAAGGTCGGTTTAGATAACTTTAGAGGTTAGGGTACTCTTTAAGCATAAGTGACATTACCATAATGGTTAGGATTTCAAAAAGAGTCCTAGTTTTAGATAAAGTAAATGAGTAAGTATATCTTAGTGTTTACCTTCCTCGTTAGTACATGATGGTTTTGTTGATATACTCACACTGACCTTTTTGGTTTTAGTAAATGGCTGGATCTAGCAGGTACCAATGTGACAATGGGTTTGAAGGAAACTGTGGTGGTTCTCTGATTAAGAGACTGGATGAGATGGGGGATTCAATGAGGAATCTCATGGTTGTTCTAAACCAACTATCAAGGAGTCATGATCAACCACTTCAACCTTGGTGAGTTCTCTAATGCATCATGTACGAGATGGCCAACTCGATGTGGAAATTCAGGTAATAATTATTAAGGTAACCATTAGGGTTTATATGATCCTGACTTTTGAGGTAATTATGGGTTACTAAATGTTATGATTGAAGTGGAAGGCATGAGATAAAATTGAGGTTAAAATATGTAGTGAATATTTCTGAAGATTTTATCTAGTTTTGGGGAATGTTTTGAGAATTATATAGTTTTGAAAAAAGGACAACACGCAGACCGTGTGACAACCCGTCGCGTCGGACAAAGCTGCGAGAATCGAACCCACAACCAAAGTGTGACTGTTATTTATCTCCTACCACTGGACTACGTGAAGTCCCTGGTTAGTTTGACTGATTCTTTTCAGTTATATGATTTTATGAATTAAGAGTAAGTTGATTTTGGGTTATTTATGAAAATGATTAACCTATCATGGAGGATATGTGATTAGGTTAATTACTTTCAATGCGAGACTTTAAGAGCAACTGATTTTGTTTGGAGATAAATGTTACGATTTAACTTGGAAGACTATGTGACTAAATCCTTCAAATATTTGGGTTTCAATCTTATATTGGTTTACTTTGAAGAATTTTATGGACAAATTGTTTATCGGATGGTCCTCGTTTAACTTTGGGTTTTGTTGGACAAATTTTGGAGATTAAGAATAGATTTTCTTTTTATAAGGGGTTATCCTTTTCTGGATTATCTGATCTTGTACTAACCTTTTTGGTTTTGGTTCTGGTTTAAGCCTAAAGACATAGGATGTACATAGTTCTCTTTTGTGGATTAGGTGATCCTCTAGAAGTTGATTATAGTACTCTTAATGTGAACAAGTCTTCCTAAATACTCGTCTTTTGGAGAAAATATGAGTTTGTGTAAGGAATATAATAAAGGTTGAAAGTCAATATGATAAGTGATTATGTTTCCTTATGAATAAATTCCTCAATAAAAAGTAACTTAAAACAAAAATGTTGTATATTAACTTTTCCTACTGGGGAATCGAATACCGTTTAACCCATCACAAGTTTGTGATTTTCTCATTGTTAACTTTCTCCTAAACATGTTTTCTATCACTCTCCATAAGAACATGACCCTATTTTTTCTCCTCCATGTCCATATTTTCATACTTGGAATCCTAGTATGGGTTAACTCAGGTGACCTTTGTACTTATCTTTCTTTATTTTAAAGTGTTTGTTTTACCGACTTTTGTTCCGATGTGGGACTTTCAAGGATGTTTCCAAGCGCAATTTTAAAATTGCGAGGACGCAATTCCCAAAAGGGGGGAAGGATGTAACATCCCAGGTAAATAAAGAATTTGAAATTTCATATTTATCCATATTTGTGAATAAAATATTTAAATGACTTTAAAGGGGACGCTATGCTCGATGGCGTACCCAACACGCAACAACGAGTTTCTTGGGAATCTTACGTTGCACTCTAATAATAAAATAATATTATTTTAAATGGTAGTTAACATGTAGCCATTGTATTGGCGGGAATGGATAGAAATAACTAAGATATGATTATATATGTTTTTACATTTATCCAATAAAGGATAGAGGCTTAAAATACGGAAAGAATTCGATTTTAGGCGTATATGCCCTAGTTTTCACTAAAGGTTCACTTATCACCTTTTGATGTTGAACGATAATTAAATATAGTTTTGTTCACTCTTAAACATTATTTTGGACCAAATAAAACTCTTACTAAGAATCGGGACATCAAATTTTACTTTGTGTAATTTTTTGGTATCTTTCCGATAAGGTTCATTTTTTTTAATGAATAGTGTAAAATGTTGTATTTTAGTTCAAAACCACTTTTTAATCTAATTTATTTATATGATTAGATAATATTTTGAATTGTTTTTAAAGTGAAATTTGAAAATATTTTTACCATTAAATCCAATAGTGGTCGTTGGAATTAATTTCACTTTGAAATCAGACGTAAACTAGTGTCAATCTTTTGATACTTATTGTTTTATGAAAACACGCTATTTGTGCTGACAGCGGGAATTAATTATTAAATTAATTAATGTGACTAATATGTTTTGAATTTTGTAAAATGGACTTCATTTTTGAATTCGGAATATCAATTATAGCTTAGGGTGAATTTTTGGTAATTTTCTGAAAAACTCCAATTTTTGATGAATAGTGAAACCACTAAGTGGTAATCAAGCAAACTGATTTTTCAGTTAAATAAAATTTTACCACTAATGTGTATTGAATTTTGAAAATCCGACATACATGGTTGTCATTAAGAAGTAAAATGTGGTTCAATGAGATTATAATAATTTTTTGGTGAATAGTAACTCATTAAGTTCTTAATCGCGATTAGTGGTAATTAGTGTAGTTTAAGGTAAAAATAATGCTTTAATAAAATGAAATGAACATGACACATGTCCCAACCTCATTGGTTGTGTCATGGCCGACCAAGACAAGCCATGGGTCAACTTGGGGACCCCATGGATCCACTTTTGTTGGGAAATGACATAAATAACATTTTATTTAATGTAAAAGAAAAATTGACACAAACATGATATGTTTTACTAAAACAATTTTTAAGTGGGGTTACACAAGTCCAAATTTTGATTATAAATAGTCATTGGAAAGCTAAAACGATTTCCTACATCATAGTATTTCATTTATAATTTTTAGAAATTAAATAAATTAAATTATTTATGACATAATAATGATTTAACGATGACATCATTATTTGACGATTTAAATAAAATGGAAAGATAATGTAAAATCTATGAACTACACATGTCCAAAACCAATTGGATGAGTGGATTTAGAAGCCTTATCACCTTATCCACGAATTCTATCAATGTGGGACCTTTTGAAACCGAAACACATTTTCAAATAATGTAATATTTCTTTACTTCCCAAAAGTGCCCATCCTCTCCTCTTATAAAAGGCCCCCACCTCTACCTCATTCCATACACTTCTCAAGCCTTTGGCTCGGCCAACCCCTGCCCATTTGCTCTCTCCACATCCCTCTCCTCATCCTAGAGGACTCCCTTTGGGCAGAATCCTTTCAAAGGAAGCCTTTACGCTTAAATCAAAAGGATTTACACTTTTAAAGGTAATTCATTCTCTCATGTTCATTTGTTTTATTTTGCTTCTCCAACCCCCTAAACTCTTTTTATTTACTTCTTTTGTAACAACACCAGTATCTTCAATATACTAGGATGTTGTTATAATATTTATTTGAGCTACACTCTCACACAACTGCATCAAATGGTTAAAGAACATACGGTTTCCGTGGATGGAGAAATTCTGCCTCCCGAAACGATGATTGTTCAATACTCATTTAACACCTTCAAAGGTGGCCATTATGATGTCACTATTTTTATATATGATATATAATATGTTTATGTTATATTTATGCTTCTGTATTTTTCATTTTTGTCTTACCTTTATGGCTTCCATTATGGGTATAGGCGATATCTTCATTTAAGGAAGTGCGGACTACCGCCCCCTCAAAGTGATTTGATTCGTTAAATACCATATGTGGGATGTATAAAGGATTGAAATATGATATTATATATGATATTATACTGGAATTATAATATACCTTTATATCATTATTATTCCATTCTATAAAATACGAAATAGAAATGAAAGTAGCGTTCATGCGTACGTACGGCTTACCGTCTCCATGAACGGTGCATTTCATTTCTTACCTCTAAATGATTATGTAATGTTATAAATGCATTCATGTACTGGATATATATGAAATATATGATATCTACATAATTAATACAATTCTGGATATAATAAACATTTGGCCACACGAACAACATGTAATTGTAAGAAGACCACTTTCGACTTAAGAACCAAATATCGGCAAAACAAATATTATTAACTTAAATGATTACATAATGTTTGTGACATGGTAACAAGTGGTATAAAAGTAATAATGAACTTGAAAAAGGGTTCTTAAGGAATTAGAAATTAACTCAAGTTTATTATTCAGGAGATTAAAGAACGATCGAGTCAAGTCGGACCCGAGGTAAGGGATCCTACTCCTCTCTTTCTTTTTAAGTATACACTTTTATGTCATTCCTTTTAAAGCTCATATTACTTGTTATTGGGATGATATTTTATATTAAACTTACTGTAATTTTTATGTTCATGTGATGAGAGACCCTATTCTCTCTCATCAATCCATTTTGGAAGTTTTGTGTGGCGCCGTTAGGCTGCCGAGTTTTCGTAAGGGATTTTTTCATCTCACTTTTATCCCCGTGAGATTTATGCTACATTTGCCACAATTTCCTTTGAGTGGTGTATGTACTGCCCATTATTCTACTCTTTGTGTAATATACTTTCGTTTATGAGTATTTACATCAATGATTTATTGCCTTTCTTTCATGGGGGTAAGTTTTGAAAGATACCCAAGTCGGTAAGGGAACCTTTCACCCTCCTCTTTTTAAAAGACTTCTTTTATTGGGTCTTTTAATTTACATATTGTTATGTTGGGATATGTTCTCATATGTCCTTAATGATGTAAATTTTGTGTCCAAGTGATGAGATACTCTTTTTATCTCTCATCAACTCATTTTGATGTGACGTCGTTAGGCTGTCAAGGGAACTTCTTAACCCAATTTCGATTTCTTTGGGTTCAACATGTAGTTATTGAATATGTCATCCTTTGAATATGTGTGAATGAACTTTTATTGTTTTACACTTAATATCCACTTATATTGGGTGTATTTATATTTTTCACACATATTTTGAGATTGATTTGTCCTTATTTTAAGGATACCTTCTTTATAAGGGATTTCATCACATTTGAAATTTCTATTGAGGGTTCATTGTTGTTATGCACCAATTCACTCTTATATGGTGTATATACTGTCCTTTGGAGTATTATATCATGAATCCTTTTATTCTCATGATATTATAATGTTCTGACTAAATGTTATTCCTCGATTATTGTATTCAAGTGTCTCTAATTTTGGTAAAACCCCTTTTACCAGAATATCGTTTTAAATGTTTTAATTATTTCTTCTTATTAATATCCATGTTTTCAAAATGGTTTTAAGGATTTATTTATATGGATATTAATGGTTTAAAATGTTAAAAGCTTCAAGGTGGTATGGGACACTTTGATTCAAAAATCTCTTTATTAAATGTTTTAGAGGGTTTTGGAAATGGTTTCTTTTTTGGATTCATTATTTCAATATACTAAAATGTTATATTGTGATTGAAATGTGGAAATGCTATGTTTCCTTTATGCATGTTTTATGTGATATGATTATGTTATTGACCTTGGGCATTGTTATGAAGAACGGGTGGTTCCGTGATAAACTAAGGGCGGGTGAGCCCGTTATAGCTCTCCAATGCATTGGGTAACGCGAAGGAGTGAAACGTTAAGGTTTCTCCGAAGAGATTTTTAGGGAATATACTGTGATGGGTATTCCAAACGTAACCAAGAGGGTTACTCCCTACGTAAGAATGTTATGAATGCCTCAAGTTACCTTTATGTCTTATGTTTTCTATGATTTATTCATGATTTGATATGCCTATGTTTTATGGGTAAAGCATGATTTCATTCTTATGTATTTATGAACTCATGTTTTTATAACCCTTACTGAGCTTTTTATGCTCATCCCAAGTTTTTGAAATGTTTTTCACAGGTCAAGGGAAAGGTACATGATGTGATGATAGTGTCAAGGATGTGTCAAGAAAGAATCCGTGTTTTATTTTAAATAGGTTTCCGTTGATGGGAAGAATGAATATTGTCTTTTATGTAACCACTTTGTTTAAATGTGGAATGTAATGCAAGTTTCATGATCTAATTCTCTAAAACTCTAAACCTGAAAAGATCCTCAATGTGTAATCTTGTAATAACTCAAGATTAAGTAAGGTTTAAGGCTGGGGCCTTATATACCATACCTGTATGGAAGTATGAAACCATCATTATGTACTTTGTTACTAGCCTTTATAAGACATCTAAGAGAAACAATTATATATGGGTAATTATTGATAGATTTACAGATCCTAACTATTTTATTTCTTTGTGAGAGGTTTTATCCCCTGATTACCTTGATCATATATTAAGTAAAAAAGTTGTGAAACGTCATGAGGTACCATTATCAATTGTTTCATACTGTGATCTAATAATTAATTTTATGTTTGGTAGGAGCCAAAAAAATATTTTGAATACCAAAATAAACATTAAAATAGCCTATCATCTGCAAACTGATGGGTGGTATGAGAGGACTATTCAAACATTATAAGTCATGTTAAGGACTAAATCACTTTATTTTCAAGAGATTTACAATAAAAATCTTCCACATGTTAAATTCCCCTTTAATAATTTTTTTCACTAGAGTATTCAAATGGTTTTTTATAAAGCACCCAATGGGAAGAGGTGTATAACTCTAACATGTTGGGATAAAGTAATTGAAAGAAAACTATTGGAAACCGACATTGTAGAAGATACTATGAAGAAGATATAGTTGAGCCAAAAACATATTAAGGATACTTAAATTCAATAAAAAGGTTATATTAACAACATAAGGAAGTAATTATAATTTTATATCAAGGATAATGTATTCCTAAAAGAATTATAGTGGAAAGGAGTCAAGAGATTTGGAATGAAAAGAAAACAGAGTAAATGGTAAATTGGACTATTTGAGATTATGAAGTGTATAAGTGTAGTTTCCTACAATTTATCACTACCACCACATCTTTAAAATGTCCATGATTAATTCTACATACCTTTATTGAGAAATTATATATCATACCCAACACATATATAAGATATAAATTGTGTGGAATTGTAACATGACCTGTCATATAAAGAAAACCTGATTCAAATTGTTGATGAAAGGGACCAAGATTTCATAAATGAGATAACCAAACTCATGAAATTATTATGGAGAAATATCAAGTTTTAAGAATCAATTTGTGAACCTGAAGAAGTGATTAAGGTGAAATACCACCTTTTTTGGGGCAAGGCATAAATTTTGGGGAAGAAATTTCTTAAGGAGAGAAAGAATTTAATAGTGAAAATTTTATTTATCTTATTAGTAAAAGAACTCACAAGTCAAAATTATTGTTTTATTATGAATACCATAGAATGAAGTTTACATAATAACTTTACACATCATGAAATAACATTTACTATAACAACTAGAAATAATATAGGGAGATAAACAAATAAACAGTGCACCCACTAAAGTAAACTCCATAGTCTGGAATTATCCAATGAATTTTGATCCTACTATAAAAATTGTAAAAAGATTAAATAATATGATATACATTATGAAGGGAAGTTTAGAACCTTTCTAAGTGAAGTGGTAAATGTTAATGTGTGAAAATATTTAGTATATCTAGTGTATAAAGGGTAGTGTGACTGTTAGGATCTATCTATTACCCAACCATTGGTCAATATATCCATTTTCCAATATGAACGTTGGGAATTATGACTATTAGTAATAGTGTTACTATTAGAATTAGTGTATATAAAAGGTAATGATAAGAGAAAATTCCAAAATAACTGGGAAATAATGGCCTCAACTAGTAGGATCAAAGCCTATTGAATCCCATTTATTAGAACACGAGAGTGATGTAGCATCATTGTGTTTTTCCCTAGACCAAGCCAAAGTAGAACATAAAAAAGTAAGGCTTTGTAAGAATCACTATGGGAGAATCTAATGTTACTGGATATATCTATTAAATCGTTTTTAAAAAATCCATCTCATGAAAGTACTACCATTTCAAACCATAACCTCAGGGAATATGTCAGTGTAATAAGGGGTCATCTATCTAGACCTTAGTATTATAAATAGAGTAATTTTTTTAGAAATTAAATATAGGTTTCTACAATACCATTTTAATTATTATTTTATTTAACAAAATACACATGAAAATAAGAGGAATATGATAATATATTTCTGGATACAAAGAAAAGATAATTTTATTTTTCAAAAATATATAATATCAATTAATATTTTAAATATATGTTTTATTTATTAAGTATTCTTGTAAAATCAAATTTTTTAATGTAAATGATGATATAATTTTATTGATTATGGTAATTTATATAAGGGTCAAAAAGTTTCTTATGTCATAAAACTTATTATTTTACCAATAAATATTTAATTTTATTTTAAATTTAAAATTCTAAAATTTTTAAAATTATTTTGACAAAATTAATTTTATATTTGAAAAAAAACATTAAAATTAGGTTAGTGTGTAATTTTGAAAATTTCCAAAAATACATTATTTTTTAGGGAATTATAAAAATATTATTTATTGTTTTATGTGCGTTTTATGACTTTATAAATATATAATAATGATTAAATAATTAAAATAAGTGAATCCATAAAAAAATATGTTTTCTATTAATATAATATATTTTATAGAAATAAAAATAATTTCTAAAAAAATAAGTAAAATTCAGAAGTCTAAAATGCAAATTAAAGTTGTCAAGACATAATTTTGTGGGAAAGTTATTTAGCATGGAAAAATTAATATAAAAAAGATATTTAGTTCTCAAACTAAAATATTTCAAAAAAAAATTATGGACCATGATCTAAAACCAAGGGTGGACCATGGAAATTTTTTATTCAAAAACTATAATTCCAAGAGCTATATTTGAAAAATATTAAATAATTCTCCTCATTTTGCTAAAAATACCCACCTCTCTAACCCATTTAATTCACTACCAATAACGTTTTAAAATAAATCCCTTAATTATTCTCTTATTAATCCCTTTATTGAATCTATCAGGCTCTTAAAGAATAACTCTTCCATATTTAGGAAGCGATACTCGAGGTAAAGGATTCTCTTACCCTACCTTTTTAACTAATTATTAACTTCATAGTTAGTCTGATAATTTAAAATTTATTATGTTCTCATGAACGTATAATAAATCCATTAATTTTGTAATTTTTTTATTTTAATTATGTAATTACATTATCTCTCATTAATCACACTCCATAAAACACTTTTTAAACTCATTATGTTGTTGAAATCATTCTTTGATTTTTCATACCCCCCTTTTTATGTTGTTAATACCCAACCCTATTTTTGTTAAATGGTATTCATATAGATGTAATTATACTTATTTATTGGTTATTTTCATGATTTAAACCCACCTAAAATTTCCATGTGTTAAAAATAATGAAAATTTCTTGTCTTTATAAACATATTTACTTAATGATTCTATATGAAATGAGTTTTGTATTCTCCTTGTGTTATTGTTGAAATTATTTATTATGATATATGATCTTTGTGGTACACATGAATAAAGACATATGAAGGATGTCACAAGATATAACTCTAATGTATTGGGTAAATAATTAATCTCTATAGATGACACATTTATACTACTTTGGTGAATAAACATAGAAATATGTTTTATGACACATTTGTGATATGATTATGAATGTATCGTTTTTATTTTGTACCCACATTTATTTTTTATATATAATATACTTATGATCATGAACTAACATTATGCCTCATGTATTATCCATGATGATCTATCATGTTCCATATTATTTTTTCTCTTATACTAGGCTTTATGCTCACCATTTTATTCTGATTTATAACCCCAAGAAATGAATCCCTATGAGGTAATCTATTAAAGGACAATCAAGGATTCATTCAAAAGTATTAAATAAATTTTATGTCTATGTTTTACTTATATATTTCATGTAAAATGTACCTAGTTTCCAAGACACAAAGCCTTAAAATATCCTTGGAAGGTATTAATGTAATATTTTGTTAAGGAATCATGTTAAAGCATTGCTCATGTGTACATACATACTACTATCTCCACGAAATGATGTGTATTATTTTTTATCATTGGATCACAGGAATTATTATAAAGATGGATTTAATAGATATATATGTTTTTTAAGACATAAATATCATATTTTAAAGATAAAATATTATCTAAATTCTTTTTCTCCTATATTTTGGGTGATGATAATGTCACTTGTGTGTTTGTATGGACTACCACCTAAACATATCAATGTGATTTTTTTGTTTTTGCATTACATGGATGACCATAAGGATTTTTTTAATGAATATTTATGTTATTTAAAACATAAATATGATTATATAAAGACTAGTCATTATATAATTTATTTCATTTCCAATAATTAGGAAAATTAAAATGTTGTCATGCGTACTTGTAGAATAACACCTCCTTGAATGAAATATTTCATTTTTACATTATCTCCTTGAATTGATAGTTATAGAAGTATATATAATTAATAAAAATATATGCATGAAATTCTTAAAATTTTGGATATGATAGATCCAATTTATAACACCTTTTACCAAGGTCAATATAAGAAAATAAATTTAGGGAAATCGATAAAAAACATTAGGTGATCGATGTAAGAAATAAATATTAAATTAATAAATGTAAAATTTTTGTAAATTACACATAAAAATATAATATAAATTAAATAGGTTCTTAATTAAAAAATAAATAAATTTAAATTGTTTAGTCGATAGTATATAATGTGTTCGACCAAACAGGGATCCAAAGTAAGGGTTTTTCTTCTCAATTCCTCTTTATTGAGACATATTTTATATTATTCACCTAATTTATTTTATATGGTGTATATAATTCACCATTGAAAAATTAATTCATAAATTATTATTTATTTATGGTATTTAATGTTTCAATTCATGTTTTCCCTTTAAAGGGGTTTTGAATCAAAAGTTATTGAAGTTGTAATGGTTTATTTTACAATATCCTTCTTATCCAGGATGGATCGTGTTTAAATTTACATTATAAGAGTTATATGATGTTTATCTCTAAAAACCTATGTATTTTCTTTTACTATGGTTGTTTTTGTGGTTTCCATGTTTTCCAAAAACAATTATCACGTTGTTACTCAAAAGTCTAAAATAATGTTTTTAATAAAAGTAAATATTATTTTTATTTTTTTGGTCGAGATTCCTTCTATTCCATATCCATATTCCTAAATTTATTTTATGTAAGTTTTTAGACACTTTAAAATGATTATTAAAATTATTTTTAAACTACTAGTGAATTTCTTTACAAATTTTTCAAAATAATATCTTTAAATTTTTAGGAAAAAATCGGTTCTTTACTTTCATTACAAAATTCTTAAAGGAATATTCTTTTTAATGTGTATGATTGAGAATATTTTCCCACATTCATGACCATTATTTTATATTTAGATTACTCTATAACTTTTTATGGATTTTAAATGAATATCATATTCTATTATCTTGTTATTTTTTAGCACTTTTCAAAAATAAAAATCTATTATTTTCTAAATGGTTATAAAAAATTTTGGAAATTATTTATAACTTTATTTCTCAAATATAGTCGAAAAATAATTATAGAATGTTATTTTTAATATTCTTATTATACTTTACTCTCTAATTATAAAAATATATTCATTTTTTTTAAACCTCCATTTCTAATGAATTTATATCCTTTTATCATCCTTCATTTATTTATGGATTATACCTTTTTTATCATTTGCTTTCTTGTGATTGTGTTATCTGTCACTATCCATTATTTTTTAGATATTATTTTTCTACTTTATATCCATGTTTTTATTAGCATGTATGTATTAAATATCATTTATAATACTTTTCTATTATATTAACTATATTCCATATAGATATACGGTGTTAGGTGAAGTAATATTATTAATAAATTTAGTTTATTTACTGACGAAATATTGACATTTTTTATACTTGATTAAATATAGATATTTATTGATTGGTAAGGCATATTTATTATGTACTATATTATTGTTTAAATATATAATTATTTTATTGTATATATGTAAGTGTTGCATGGGGTTTAGTTATAGATATCCCCTCGATGCATCGACAAGTCTCGTGAGACAAATAGTTGGCCCAATTAGATGGGTATTTATTATATACCTAACCATTCATTAAAATTCCCTAGCACAATGTCCTGATAGTAAGTTACATGATTTCTTCGAATGAGTCCTTGAAAAAAAAATCCTGGCTTGTGACATTATGTATTTCCTTCATTAATATTTCTATTATTATTATCCATGTGATTATTATGTTTTTATTTTCCACAGATGTATTTTAAACCTAAATTAATTTATTAAATGGAACATGTATTAATTATATACTATTCCATATTTCATATGCCTTATCTACTCACAATATATTATATTTTATATAACCCTTACTGAGCATCAGATAACACCCTTTATTATGTTTTCCATTCCATTATATTTGAATAAGGGATCCTTGATTGATGTTCAAGGATGCAATAAATGTTTTACAACTCTATCTTTATTTTCCAATGTAATATGGAAATAGTTTATGTATCTAGTTATCCAAGACATCTAAACTGATTTATACTTGGTGTTTAAATCTCTAATATCTTATACCAATATAATAAGTTAAACATCAGCTCTAGGTTATTAGAGTCAGAGTTTTTTAGTAAAAAATGTTAAATGCCATATGCCCTTAGTCAACCACACAGGGGTGGAATCTAACAATCATAGAAAAACACATGGGGGTTTATACATAGTTTCATTACACCTTGAGTATTGTTTTACCACTAACACATGGTTTTATAGGGTTACATGGCATGTAGCTGGTGTACTCATCATGTAACCCCACATGGCATTGACTTGTTATAAATCATGAAAAATCATGTGATCAAATTATGAAATATTATTTCACCTAGAATATTGATTATTAGATAAGAGACATTCCAATACATGATGTAAATGGAACATATTTGGTTTTAAAACCCATGTTACACATTATAACCTGTGTGAGATACATATTGAGTCCATATGAGTGTTTTAAAAGTGTGTATAAATGTATTAAAATGTATTTAACTAGTTGATAAAACTATGTAACTCATGTCAAATCATGTGAGGTACACACTGAGAGAGGGATTTCATGTGAGTCAAACATTCATATAATTAAATTAGATATTGAACTACATGATGTGTAACTATATATACATGCTAAGTAATATGTATTAATCTACACTAGGTATATGATGATTTATTTTTTGTGGTTTGTTTGGAATTAAATGACCTAATGATTATTGTCCATGAAATCAAATAAATGCACTATTTGTCTAGTCATTATACACATTTTTTTTACTTTAAGGGCATCACCAGTGGTACACACTTTGTATATTCATGGCTTGTCATATGGTCATTCAAATTGTGAAAACTACAAAGCTTGATCCACAAAACAATAGGCCATGTATACTATGACACATCATATAGGCTTTAATGTTGTTTAATTACACAGTATATCATAAGAACCCTACACAGCATAAGTCTCACATCGTGTCGACTGATAAAAAATGACGTGTAAGTATTAAATAAAAATTGGTTTAACTATACATAGAAGGGTGAATACCATGTCACCTCTAATACATTCCATGTAAATATTAAATTCCATTATTGAATTTAATCAGACAACAAGGGTACATTATAGGTTCTACATCATCACATGTCTTATAATCAATAATTTTAAATTATAATTAACTATATTTAATTTATTTAAAATTATATAGCATGGTAATCTTAAGGAATATTTAGAAAGGATATGAAGATAAAGAATTAATTAATTAATAATCTGATTAATTTATTAATTTATTAATTTATTTGAATTTATCATAATTAGAATAAATTGAAAAGAAATATAGAAAGTATAAATGTGTATTTTTTGAATGTTTTGGATGATGATGATCATGAAAATCCAAGGTATGTATTAGTTTTCTATTTAATTTAATTATATATTTCATGGATTTTAGGTGATAATTTATTATAAAAGTAAATACAATGAGCTATAAATCATACCTTCCTCATTTATTATGTACAGGATTGCATGTCCAAGGTTTATTAATTTGACCCTAAACCCCTGGTGTCCTTAACCTGTAAACTAGTAGGAAATTGTAATGGATGAATCACCAAAACTAGGAGATATTTTAGGACTCTAGATGAGATTAGACCAACAAAAGAGATAAATATGTTAATGGTGAAATTTTTTAATTATATCTAACCATAAACTCAATGATTTATTTATCCTAGAGTCAAGGTTTTTTAACTTATTCTCAAAAAATAAACCAATAGTTTAAATCTCATGATCATATTACATATTTATTTTATTTTTTAGATGAATATTTATTTAATTATTTATGTGATGAATGATTTATTTTATTGATTATACATGATCACATAAATTAATTAAATTAACATCCATGCTAAGATGAAATAAAATAAATGATTTAATGAACAATGATTTCATTAAACATGGTTAATTAATTATATAAAATCCAAAAAATGTTAACAGGCATGTTAAAAGTAAAATAAATAAAATTCATGTAAAAGTCAAACAAAATACCAAAAGTTGAATGTTAAGTCATTTATATTTTTCCATTACTTGAGTTAGAATAGATCCATTGATTAAAGTATCGGTCTTGTCCACATCATGATATTTTTATTTATCCAGGAGTTCAAATTAATGTTTTGGGTTGACATAACCAAGTTATTATCAAGAGTAGTTTCACCCCATAAGACTTAGTGTAACTTGGAGGAATGTGCTGATGAAATCTTAGTTTAGGATTTCAGGATTTGGGATTCCACTTAACAAATTAAGGAATGATGAATTAATGAATCTATAAATTAAATACTATCTAAATACCTTTGAATAGTTTTGTAAAACCTTTTTTAGTTATTTGAAATGGAATATGGATCATTTCCACTAAAATGACCAAAAATGAGAAATTATAAAGCCAATGGTGAGGGATATTATGATTTGATAAAATAGTGAGAGTCCAATTTATCTCCTCCAAGGAATTAACAATTCTTAATGATAGATAAATTTAAAAAATTTATATTTTCCCTATGATCATTTACTCGTCAATCATAGTAACTCGAAAGTATGGGGTAGATCACATAGAGGAAGAGTAATCCAATAGAAACCCTTCAATCCTATTATTAGGTGTTAATAATTACAACAACAATTATTAAATAAAACTAAATTAATTAAATATAAACAAACCTAAACTAAAATTTAACAATCTCAACATGGATAATGATAAGGGAATAGATTTATACCTATAGTTTCTCTTAAATGGGAATGATTCAACTAACCTTATGTGATTGATAAACAAAATACACATGAGACCTCTTAGTTTATTTAGATCTCTTGGGTTATCTTATACAAGTACCACCTAATCTATTCAGTTCCTTTGTTAAAGGAAATTTAATCAACTTAAGTTTATTATGTTCAATCTCAAAATTGATATGCATTGTTAAGTTGACTCTCGTTACCCACTCCCCGCTATTACATTGGGTTTCATCCCTTAATTTGTATCTTTATAGAAAGGATATTAGGGAATATTAAATGAAATAAAAAACAATGTAATATAAGTAAATTTTATGAATTCATGAGTTATGATGAGCATAAATCATGACAAACACATCCATTTTAACAATAACCACCCTCCTCTATCAGTATAGCTAATCATGATCAATTGTTAATTGGTCATGAATTAACTAATAATCATATCAATATGGAATATAATAATAAAAAAGAGTAAAGGTATTTCACAAGTATAGAAAACATACTTTATTTTCTTATGAAAAAAATTTTAATTCCACGTTTACATAGTGAAAAACAAGATATAAAACAAAACCACACACACAGCTTCTCTAGTGGATTAATTCACTCTCGCTCTTCAGTATCCAAGTTGTTGATATTTTTAATTAATGTGTATTTCATACTTTTTTTATTTTATGGTAAATTAATCTATCCAATCCTTTTAAAACAAATTTAATTAATCATCCAAAATATCCCATAGAATTCCCAATAGATAAGAGTTCGACTTTCAGAACAGTTTTCATGCCTATTTCTTTAGTGTCGACCAAATAACTAGGGTTCAAACTTATTCATTCCAAGGAAAAAAATATTCATTAAACCTACTTCTATGAGGACCCCTATGGTGAAATTAAAACCTATAAAATTATAAATAATTAACGTATCTAAAAAACGAGGAAAAAAACCTCTTATAATATCACATGATATACTTCTCATCACAGAACTCAGTTGCAGTTCAACTCTCATTTATTATTTGAAACAAGATATGGTATTGAAAAATATCCATCAGTGTATCTTTTGTAATGCAACATTAATAAACACTACAATCTCAATAACTTTATGGTGTAGGAAAACCCTATCAAATAACTCCAAACTCCATGCAAACCATCACTTTCCTCTTATTCATCCATGGCACATGTTGACTCTCCACATCACAGGACTAATCATTTTCATTAAGGATAATAAAATATGTAAAGTTATTTTTTACCCTTAAACAATTATTCACTATTAGAAGGTGGTTTTTTTATTACACCGCACTATTTCATAGTATCATTTCTTTTCATGTTTCAGTAGGCATTTTTTTAATGCATCAAACTCATCATCTACATGTTCCTACCATGGCCTCCACCACAAAATGAAATTTTATTCCACTAAAGTTACATTGAAATATATCTTCCCACATTAACAATATATTTTTTAAATATTTAACAATTACACAACTCATCTTCATTAAAACTTTGATAATACTCATATATTAGAGGATGGAACAATAGTACAAGATATGATGAAAAAACATTCTATGAACGCATGACTGGATATGGTGCAATTTTTTTATCCCATGTCATCTTATCAGGTTTATTTTCGGTGAGAATATTTTATTCATAATTTAATTTATCTCTATATTAGTTTCTCAAGCTTTATCCTCAGTAGTGATGGTAGACTCTGGTGGCTGGACACAATAGGTAGACGGTGACAAGTGGTGGGGATGTTTTATGTGATAGGAGGATGACACAAGTGGTATTAAATGATCATGTTTTGGTATGTTGAATTGTAAATAGATGAAAAAAATTCCTACATTAATTTTTCCACATATTGTGGGCTTGATTTTATATTAGGATATGGGATAGGGTAGCCGGTTAGGATGTTCAGTCCCTCCCTGTGTTGGTACTCCTTCTTAATTCCTACACGCAATGGAAACTCCTCTCCATCACACACAAAAACACACCATTTCATGAATCCATGAGGTAAATATCTAAGATTTTAGTATATATTTTCTTTTATTTAAATGCATTTTTGAATAAATTCCTTCACATGGAATACTAAACCAAAATGAATTGTGATTCATTTTAATAATATAAAATTTAAAATATTAAATTTGACTATTATAATGTAGTCACTAATTTAGAAATTAAAGATTAAGAAAAATACATTATAATATATATATATATTATTGTTTTTATAAAAATTCATAGATAAAATTCAATTATTTTATCCAAATAATTAATAAGATCGTTTTTTGCTTAAGAATGTATTTTACCTAACAATTCCCTTTTCAGGCACTATAAATTTTAAAAAATATATATATTATGGTTAAATGGTGATAAGTATTTATTTTTTATATGAATAATTTATTAACACTAATTAAATTAATAATTTATAAAAAATAAGGATAAAAACAATGAATATTTAAAAAGTCATTTTCCTATAAAGCATTTTTTTCGTTATATTTTATATTTACATGTAAAAGATAAATTCCAAAATTTAAGAATTTGAATTTGATAAATTGAAAATAATTATTAGATTCATAATTTCAATATTATTTGAATATGAATTTTTGGTACTTTTTGAAAATACTTATTTTTAGTGGATAGTATAAAATAATATTTTTACAAATATCATAACATTTTATAACATCATTATGATATAAGCATGACCTAAAAATTAATGAATCCTTGTTTAATAAAAAATATGTATTTTATACATATAATTATACATTTTAAATATTATTTTTAATTTAGAAACCCATGATTAACATTTGTGGACCTAATTAATATTTTTCTAAAAACTGGCTATGTGTTATACATTAATTATTTTAAAATAAATATTTATCACTTTTAGAGATTTAATATCATAAAATATTTTTAATAATTTTAATAATTTTAATTTTTTTATGAATAAAAATAATTTAATAATTCAAAAAATTAATTTTCCAAAATATAAGTAAATTAGGATACAAAGTAAAATCAAGGGGAAAGGCCTTAATTATACTAAACCACATCCCTTATTTAAGTGTATTATAGGTTGATAGACCAATAATACTCCCATATTTATTATTTTTCACTATTGGAGACACTATCCATTGAAAGTGACATGAAATTAATATGATGTTTTGGGTATTTACAAATGTGTCACTACTCTCACTTATTAAATGATTCTTTCACCAGCCCACTTGTCCTCCCACTAAAATCATTTTAGATTCATAAAAGTATTCCCAAAAACCATTCCAAATATATATCTACTATGACCTATAGGTTTTGTTCTGACAAAAAGACCAAACTAATATGTCTTAAAGTGAAATCTAAAGGAGGACACCTAAGGAAGAGGTAAATGTCTTAATCGAGTTATTTAAGGTTTCTTCTTTATCCACCTACTCCAAATTACTTATAACCATCACAATAATATAAACTATTTATAATTATTATACTGAACATTTATTTTATTTTTATGAAAAAATAATTATCTACCTCTTATACATCTAATACAAAAAAAAATTTGTCCATGTGTACGTGTGGATTACCACCACTACGAAATTATATATTTCATTTTTCATCACCTATCATTATGGATAGTTATAATAATTTTTGTAATCAAAAAATATTATATGTATGAAATAATTAATATTCATTAAATTTAAATCATTATATACCTTCCTTCACTCCTAATCACTAGAAAAATTAAAACTTTGATTGTGGGTATGTCAAGACTACGACCTCCTTAGATGATATGTTTCATTTTTCATTATTACCTTAAATGGATGATTATTAAAATATATATGAAAAAATTATATGAAATTAATTGTTAATATTTTTCCTAAATATTTTTCTAAAAGTTTGGAACTAAAATTATTCATCCTTATAAAGTAATGTATTAATATTAAAAAATTGCATTCAACAAGATCGCCAATAATATAATCATCACAACTCATAAATAAAAATATCATGTAATGGTGATGTAACTTTATAAATAATCAGGGAACTTTTATTTAATTACATTGAATAATCTTGGAATGATAAAAAAAATTCAAATAATGGGGTTCAACATCGCTATTTCAAAATATTCACAAAATAATAAAATTACTAACATCTGATGGCAAAAATAAATATTAAATAGCTAATGGGTGTATAATGAATTGTTAAAATTAAAGATTAAAATATTTAATATATAATTAATTGTTACAATTGTAATAATGAATGCTTATGTTTGATTTTATCCAGTTGGTTTCAAATTCGGTATGTAATGTATGTGTTTATGAGTGCTGAATACAACAATGCGGGTTTAAGATGCCACACACACAGGTCTTCCTCTGCTTATTGATGTCACCCAAGTACTATAGCCTATAGTAATTATTGGATATATTCTTATGGTGTATGAATTTATATCTTATGGGTTCTAGCCCTTAAGGGGTGACTTAATTTTTTTTCAAATCTCCAACAAAAGTTCCATACTTTTCAAAATTCTATGTTTTCCTATATTCTTCTTCTTTTCACCTAAAAACACCAAATCACCACAAAACTCCATTAAGCCTATTTTTATGACATAAAACAACTAAAAAAATAAATAATAAACAAATTAAACATTAATTAATAGAATCAATGATTAATATATAAATATATATATTAAATTTAAAAAAAATCCCCCGTACTTAAATCTTTGCATGGCCTCAAGAAAAACCCCAATATATAAACATTAAGGATACGTAATTTGGAAAGGTAAATTTTCAAATATATTTTGATCATAAAATAAATTTTAAATTGATGATTCTTAAAAGAATAAAAAATTTATATTATGTCTCAATAAATTCTTCATTTAAAATTTCATATCCAAGCCATTTTTCTTCTTCCCCTCATATTGTTCAACAAATCATAAATATTCATTCCAATTATATTCTACCTCAGTAGAATTAAATTTCACTCATCACTCAATATAATATGTAATGGATTTATTCTCAAGATAAATTATGTGCACTCTATTAATAGAATTGTTAATTATCTATATCTTCACATAAAATGTTCAATAAAAAAATCTTGAGGATTTTTTGGTTTATGTTCAAATGTCTCTAATATTAAATGTGTGTGGATAATGATGTGGAAATAAATATAAAAGGCTATAAGAAGAGTCTAATATTCTTAAAAAAAATTATTCATGGTATTAAAATAAGTCTCCATGAAATTTTTCCCTCCTTTAACTCCACTTTAAATAAAAATATTCCCCATTTCATTCTCATATTCTCAAGTAAGTTCCACATTTAAACATGCAAAATAGTGATAAAAATACTCTTTTTCGTTCATTATTTTTCCTCTATTTTTTAGTGGAATGTGTGAAAGTACATATTCCCACACTCTTAAAAGTAAAAAAACAATCACCTCAATCTTATACATCAATCACCTACCAAAATTAATTGGTATAGTTAGTACAAGAAGAGGGTAGGTGTTTCCAGATATTGGTTAATATTATGTATCCCACAAGCTCACTTTTTCCTCTTTTCTATCCCTTTTTTCTTTTAATTTGATTTTATAATTTTTGATTTCATTACATTTTTCAAATATAGAGGAATTTATATGAGTACAATCACTAATGGTTGTGAACCTTTCACCCTAATAACTCAAAATAACCCAACCCCATTCTTTATTTCTATATTAGACTTTCAAAAAGTCCATAAAAATACCCTAACTCCCCTTTTAATCTCAAATGAATAATCATGAAATTATACTCAATGAAATAAGGGTAGAAAGTATAGTTGGGCTTATAATGTGATTACATATCAAGAAATTATATGGTTTCTATGGTATTCCTTAATCTCAAATGGGATTAAATAAAATCAATATATGTCCTCTTTCATTTTAATTTAATTCAAAATCATCATATTTTGATAAAAAAAAGCAAGTTATTATACTTTCACATAACCTGAGTTCTCTCAATAAATAAAATATAATAAAGAAAATGTGAAATCAGATCATATCCCTCTTGGGAATGGGAATAAAAATATTTCAGACAACCGAGTGCTGGAATGAACACCAACAATTACTCTAATAAATTTAATACTCTAAGAATAAATGTCAAAAATTAAAATTATATTCAAAATCACTTTTTAAAAACTCAAAACTGTAATAATAATTCAATGTTAAAGATCCACACTTATATATTTTAAAATTATAAACATAATGATTCAAAATTTAATAATAATAAGAAAATATCTCGTAATTGTTTATGTTACCTAGGCTACCTAAAGAAGGTAAAAATCCAAATGGCGGTTTTTAAGGATCCCCCCCCCCACACACACACACTCACACTTAAATTAAACATTATAACCTTGATAGAGAAAATATTTTCATCATTTTTTATATGTAATTCAATATTTTAATCCCTAAAAATTTAACAAGTTGAGTTAATTACATCAATTTTGGATTTATAATGTGTTTTGGGCAAAAATTGGAAAACTACATAATTTGGAAATATTGACACATTTTAATCACTTCATTAATTCCTTCATATCCTTTAAAATATAAATCCAATTCATGTGATTCCTTTTTTATTGGGTTCATAGATTTATTTTCTTTATCTTTTGTGATTGAATCAGGATTTAATTCAGTCATCCATGGGTCTGAAAAATTCAATCAAGTTGGCATATTATTCTGGAAGACCGGGTGGACCCCACCTCAATAAATTGATCATAAATCAGTCTGCATATGTCCAATTGGGGTGATTACAATTGTATTAGAATGATCATTAATTGGGGAGTTCGTATGTTGAGGATTATGAAGATTTACTTTCATTAAGGCAGACCATGTATGCTAACATTTTGGGGAAGGAAAAAAGAAAACATTCATCCAGAATAAATGTTCTAATTAAATTGGCCATATCTCTTGCTATACAGGAAGGATGAATATGAAATATTGGGATGAAACATTAAAGATATTTTGGAATATCTTTCAAGAGGAAACCATTCTAAAGTTCTTCCATTAAATTTTTCGAACATGGTCAAACTTGTGGTGGACAGAATCTGCATGAAATCTTAAAGAGGAATTATGAAGATCATAAATTTGAAGACCGAAGGACGGCACCCCCTTGGCCTATATAAATAGGAGTTCACCAATTCTGAGGGGATTGATCTACACCAACATTGGAGACAGGATGAATCCAAGGGACACTCGGGGACTATCTCTTTCAACAACATCATGTTTCTTTCTTTTATTATTATTTACTTTAAAATGTCTCTCCTCTCCTGTATCATCTCGCTTACCCCATCCATGGAGGGGTAGATTTATTTGAGTGATCGGGAAGAGGGGAGGCTAGACCTATGTGTGTGCTTGAAATGAATCAAATTTCATCTTCTTTCTTATTCTGATTTCAATTCTTAATTGAGTATTAAATTCCAAATGCGGTAGTGTTAGGTTTTGATTATGAAATTATAAATTGCTTTGGTCTATGATCACATATCCCTCCACCCAATTCTAATCTGTATATAGTAAAAAAATATTAGGTTTGGGTGGTGATTGCTCGGCAGTTGTCAAGCACGTGTGTAGGATTGTATGTCGGAATCATGGTTTATTAGGGAACACCAATTCCAGGTCTGGGATTGCTCTAATTACTCAAGAAACCTTCTACAACCATAAACACATTGGAAGGAGGATAGACCAATCTAAGGTTTTAGAAAGGAAAATCATCATCACATCTATCTCACCAAGGGAGAGAGAGGACTTGATAGATGAATCTCTCTCTTACTAGTTTAAGGAAGAAGAAGATACAAAATTTGGAAACCATGATGGCGCAACACTAGGTCTAGTTGAACCCAATCCTATCACCATCATTATCAATTGTTAAATCCAATCAATTAAATCCTTTTGTTTCTCTCATAGTCATTCAATTTAATTAAAACCAGTTTTTTTCAAAAAAAACCTACAAAATGTGACAACCTTGTTTTGTGTGCACTCTTCTTCAGGAGACTACCTAGGATCAACTACTATACTATACTTAGGTAATTAAAATATTATTTTTCCATGCCCCATGATAGGTGTGCATCACCCCATATTCAAATAATGTGTGGGTTAGTATAAAAATTTGAAAGTTAAGAACAACACAATAATGGAATAAAATATTATGAAAAATAAGAATTCATGTATGTTTAATGAATCTTCATTTCCTTGATCTCTGAAATGATTTTATTATCCTTAATATTCCTTACATGGGTTGGTATTTTCTTCATTCCTACTCTTTTATCTATGGTGTTGGAATTTTTATACATATTAAAACAGATTTATCAAGTAAAACTATTGGTTTCCAATCATTTAAAGTTCAAAAATATAACATAGAGAGTAATCATTGACCATCTAGAATAATCCTAAACTAAAATTTAAAATTAAAATTATTCCTTTTAAATAATTAAAAACATGGTTTCCTCTTAGAATCACTTTATTTTAAGCCTCTTATATAGACGTTTGAGTTATATTTCACTTAATTAGGGTTTAAAAGAGTCTTATCTGGACCTATTTTATAACATAATTGATTTTATACATATTTGGATCACTTTATATCCTCTTCCATAGTGGTTGAATCTTGAAAGCCACATAAGAGTTGTACTGGGATGTGAAAAGTCCAAATGAATGAATATTTAGCACATGATCTAACCAAAACTTGTAGTATTCTTCTTGTACCTATTTTCCTACTACTCATATTTTATTTACATGGTATATATTTGAATTTAATCATCTTTATCCTTCTCTTATCCAGGTTCATGATGTTATTTATTAAAAATTATAATAATTATTTAGAAATCCTCCTCCCACATTGGTTGTGAAACCATGCTCCATTTGTATAACAAATCTTATAAAAGACTTAAACTCAACTACATAGGAACCACATGGTTTAACATGCCATGAAATATAAGAATTCCAATCAATTCCTCCCACCTTTCCACCTCAAAACCAACGAGTGACCACCAATATCACCAAAAAACTCAATGGGGACCAAAACAACCTATCAAATTAAAATCCATAAAAATGAATTGAAAACCCA
Source organism: Viscum album (assembly GCA_963277665.1). Classification (NCBI taxonomy): domain Eukaryota; kingdom Viridiplantae; phylum Streptophyta; class Magnoliopsida; order Santalales; family Viscaceae; genus Viscum; species Viscum album. The sequence continues at coordinate 1,190,463,902 of OY728122.1, forward strand.
AATTCAAAATTTAAAAACCAAATTCCCCTAGAAATGTTACGCTTGGGTTGAGAAAGTATTATCTAGACTGTCACCACCCTTACCTCCTAAGCTCCAAAAATATTAATCTCTTTTCTACCAAGAAAACCCCAGATAAAAAGGGCTAAAAAAGTCTCACAATCTTACCAAAGAAACCCTAAATCTATGGTACCGTTTTATAATGAACCGTCCCAGGATGCCAGAAACTTGACATCTGACCTAGCCCACAATAAGGCTTGAATGGAATTTTCGATCCCCCTGGGAAAGAAATGAGTGCCTAAGAATTATAGGAATCAATTTGGGAAAAATTTCACCCAAATTAGAGATGAATAATAGTGGAATAAATATATATAATATCCCAAATTTATAAACATACCAAACAAAAAAACCGATCTTTCCCATTTTCCAAAATATAAACATATTTTATAAACAAAGTGTACAATAATTCATAAGAGATACATCATCACTAGAATTAAAACCACAAAAAACCAACTCCAAATAACCCTAAACCAACTCCAAACAACATTAGGTTTCCAAAACCACCTAACTTACCCCACAATGTCCATAATGATCAAAATTGAATCCAACTAAGAACCAAGAACCTAAAAAATATAGGCATGAGATAAAAAAGACTAGTAGATCACCAAAACCTACTAAATAAATTTAATATGTTTCATAATGAAATTAAAAATACAAGTTGGAATATAAGGATAGAAATTAATCTTTTCATATACAATGTATAGAAATCAAACAATTCTAAAACCAACTTTTAAAACATTTCTCTTTATTTTCCAAGACCAAACTCAAATGTTCTGAAAGAAAAAAGCCATAGGCCTAAGCCATTTAAAACCCACACACTCAACATTAACATTCCTCAAAAGAAACTAATTTTTTATTTAAATGGAAAAGGTCACATTAAAACATTTTACCAGCCAACACCATCTCAAATCACCCATTTTTAAATCCACATCAAGAAAACATAAAAGAGTTTTAAATTTAAAAATATTTTTAAAATATCTTTGAAAACTCTTTATCTAAAGGAATGGATTAACACAATCACATGGTTCAATAAAAACAAAAAATAAACAACACATCATAATGAATACATCCAATATAAACAAAATAATAGGTTCTATAACACTGAAAGTAGATGAAATGATAAAAACAAGAACAAGATAAGACTCACCTCAATCAATAACCAACCAATAAATCATATATTTCGTGGGATTTTCCATGGTATTCCTAACATGTGAATTATTTTAAAATATAAGAGAATTTGTAAACAAGCTATTAGTATGTTATGATGTTCAAACTATAAGCCATACGACTAGCCGACACAGGCCTCATTGTGATGGAAACCTCCACCTAGCCCTTTGTGCCTATCCCAATAGGTGTCCACTAGCAGCGTTTGAACTGACTAGCGTAAAAAATTAGACCTCCCACTTATTATTTAGTTTCCCATGACTAATAAAGAAAGTGAGGAATATGAAAAAACATTCCAAACATAACAAAAAAGGCATAACCAGATCTTCCCTCACCCCTAATTCCTAATAATTAATATCTCAAAAATAAAATCCACCCATAATATAATAAGAACATTCCCACACCAAGGGAGTAAAAATAATGTTAATAGATCATTAATCCACACAAGGTTAAACAAATAAGGGGAAACCAAGGGGTTTTGTTCAAAATAGTAATTTTAAAACCAAAGTGTTAATTCAACCTTTAACTCTAAAACATGGCATTATATACCATTACATTTCGCATTTCATAAATCATCATTCCAAATTCAAATTAAAAAATGGTAGAAATCAACCACGTATTCAAATAATTTTGAATCCACCCTCCAACATGATCATTATTATGGTAAATAAAAAACATGTCCAATGGACATTCATTTCCATAAAACTGTTTTAAAGACTCCATTATGAAATTTCACAAGTTTTAAATCACACATGCATTTCCAATCAGCATTTAAAATTCATGAAAGAACCTCCTTTATAAATCTATTTGATGTTAATACCCCCACCTTAAAAACACCCTTTAAAACAAAATTTTCAGTCTCAGAAGACTAAAAATGGACCAAATTCACATATATATATATCATGAGAACCATTTCCAAAATAAAATAAGGAATGTTAAGAAATGTTATCATCTTTAATCATTCCATTCCAAATGTAAAAACATGGAATTCAAATGAAATCAATTTCTAACTATTTCAAAACACCATAAAATGGTTTCAAATCACCATGAGATATCAAATATAATCATACATTAAATAAAAAATAAAATCACACTTTTAATTCCACAATAAAATAATTTCATAGAAACACCTACATCAATGAAGTAAGAACCAAGATAAAACATGTCACCTTTAACAGCGACTACACCAATGAGGATGATAATAGTGTCTACAAACCCTAAAAACCAAAAAACTTGAACATTGGATCCACCCAAAACAATAAAATCATAAAAAATGATATAGGGTTCATGGGGGAATCCAAAACCTAGAGAAAATTGAGGGAGAAAGAATAAGTAGAGAAAGAGAGGAATAAACACTTCAAAACATCTTGGAAATCACTAAAGAGAATGCAATGATCAAGAGAGTAGGTGCTCGAAGGTACTCCAAAATCCCCCAATAGTGGATTGATGTGTTTATAGAGAAAATGGGTAAAACTTTTCTTAATTAGATATGGATAAAATAATAAATTTCAAAAAATTAAATTCTTGGAAAGTCTCATCGTTTGGCTGCATGGTTTTCCAAACCATGCTCTAACTACTACATAAGCTAGGAACCCTCACACAGTTCACCCAAGGTACCATATGGTTGTAAATACCATGATCCAACCATTTCATTCTATAGTTTGAAGAATTATAGGGCAATCGCATGATTACCTCATAGTTTACCAAACTATACACAAGCCATGTGCTACATCTAAGACACACTAGGGAGCATGCATGATTTCTCTTAGGGAATCACATAATTTTTACTAACCACGAACAACCCATATTTACTAAACATGTGTAGTAAAAAATGAATATAAAATTCTCCCCATGAAGGGAGGATGCATGGATTCCCTATAATTGTTCACCATAACATTGCATATAAGAAAACCTCAAAAAAATTCTATGTTCTGAACCCAAACACCATGGAAAATTAATCCAACACTCAACTTAAAAAAATTGCACCCTGACATATGGTGTGTCACAAGCCCTATATAGCTCTCCAATGAATTGGTAAGTGTTCCTTGTACTCAAATGAAAGAAGTAGGGAGTTAACTACGGAGGTTTCTCCTATGGATTTAATTGGTCTCCAATTATTACTTTCATAAGTGACCATGATCTATGAATATACTACTCCAAAATAATTAATAGGGTTTTATATTATCTTTAATAATTTTTAATGGTTTTATTAGATAAAAATATGATTTTAAATTTTTTATATTTTTATTTTTTCGTTAAAAGTTTTATTTTGAAAAGTTAAATATTTTAATGGCTTTTTTTACGATAATAATAGAGATCATTTCTTCATATAAATTACTGGGGTTTTATGCTCATACCAAGATTTCAAAAAAATCATAGTATATACAGATGAGTATGAACTATTATGAATTCTAGATCCTAATAAATAAAAATTTCCTTGTACGAATAAATTATTTCATGAGTGAAAAATACATTGAAATTATAAATCATATTTTTTTAGAAAAAATTGACATTGTGTGTTATCATTACCTGTGTAATGAAATGGTTTTGGTGAATAATCTAAAATTATAAACCAAAAAGATCATAGTAATTTAATAAAGTGAAACCCTTGTCAAAAATCATGTAATCAACGGTTGATTATGATATAGGGCCTTACAGTTGGTATCAGTAAAATGTATTTGGTAAATTTAGAGATTAGGATTAGAAAAAAATTGTTCAAAAACAAAGGGATAAGACTAATTATAAGACAACATACAAAAGTTTTTTAAGAAAGATATTGTGGGGTTTCTTGGTAATGATATCCCCATATAGACAAAAATAAGTGAATATAGGATTTGGAACCTAAGGGTAGTAACCTCAAATATGATGGATGAGTATTAACTCAATATTCACCTAGTGTATGTTAAAGATTCCTAACTTCACACCTGGCTTGATGCTCCCATTGGATAATTATATAGTTAATTCACATCTTCTTTGTGAACAATTATAAAGAATAAGATGATATAACCTATGAAAAACAATGATAATACAAAGTTATATGGCATAAACCAAATGTTTCATTGGATGATATGTCTAAGGTTGATCATAAGTTTAACCGTATGGATAACTCGTTTGAAGTTTTATGCTATGGGTGAAATTTGAGAGAAATTTATTTATTTTTCAAAAAAAATAGGTATATGTAACCCTTAAGTTTAACATGTGAAATGGTTATTTGAGTAAAAATGAATTTACATTTTTTGAACATAAGTTGAAAGGTAATGATAACCTTTAGGGTTAATATGATATTTTATGTATAGGTAATTATGTATATTTTAGATGTAGGGTTTATCCCATTTTGGGAACATATGATTTATCATATAGATGTCAATGGGATTGGAATTTTTTTAGTGATTAAGATACTAAAGTTATTTTTAAATTTCTTCACTATATTGGTAATGTTATATGAATAAGGTAATTTGATATTTTTTAGCAAAGATGGTAATTTATTTGAGGAATAAAGGTTAAATAATATTTTCAAAGACTATATGATTTTATAGTGGATTTATGGAGATTTAGGATATTATTGGAGGAAATTGGCATATTTTAGAGATTATATGACTATAGAATATACACTTTTTGTATATTAATTAATGAGTGATTGATAATATTTAGAGATAATTGTTAAGAATATGAAATCAAATAAATTTAATCTTTGGATTTCAATATTGGGAAGACATGTTTTTGAAGAGTTTTAAGGTTAGTTATTTATAGACTTATTTATATTGAACATTAGGTGTTATTATTTAGATTTTGGATATTTATGTATAAAGTATTATTCATATATTATATTTTCTTATCTTTTGATAACCACTTTAGGGTTTTATTAATGTCTAAAAGTATTAGGAATAATTTTTTATTATTTTTTTAATATTCTAATTTGTTAAATTTTAATTTTACAAATTAAAAAATGAAAAAAATCATCTTGAATATTCATTTTATAGAGTAATATATGATAAGGAATTGTAAAAACTTCTCAAAACACCCCCAAATGATGAAATTATTCTTTTGTAATAGAAAGAGATCAAGTAAGTATATTTTCTTATATTCCCTATCTTGATAGTAAAAGGATCCCTCAACTCTAGGAAAATGATCTTAAAGTAAAAATGTTATCATAATACCTTAATTTATTATGAATTGATGGTATTTTTATCAACTACTGATTTATGGTTTTCTATTCATTAACATTCTTAGTACTTTGTTCTCTATCACTTTCTATTGTTCTTTAGATGTTATTTTTATCTTTTGTGTCCATATTTTCACATTCAATTAATGTTATTATTTAGGAACCCAATTATGGTTTATTCTAGGTGAACTACATATTTCTATTTTACTATTTTCAAAATAATGTTTTATCTTCCCATTTTTTAAGTGGGTTTTCAACAAAGGTGTTTTTAAATATCGAAAATGGTTTTTCTTTCATGATTCTATGTCTTATCTTGAACTCTATGGTATTGATTTAAATAAATGAATTTTATCAAGAATGAGATAAAACATCTAAGACACAATTCCTTTAATGGGTTAGAATGTAACACTATAGAAATTGATTTTAATACACAACTTTTCTTAATAGCTTTCTTAGTACGTAACACCAAGCTTTAAGGGAATTTTCATATACAATAAAAATATTATTATTTAAATGTGATCATTATAAACTAGTCGTTAAATTAGTGTTATGAATTAAAATAAATAAATTATGAAAAATATATTTTTTTTCTATAATTTAAACGTATTTATTAATTAATAATAAATAAGTACTTAATGTTTAGTAAATTCATTTTTTATATCAAAAAAAATCATCAAAAATGTTTTTTACAGCATTTTTTGAATTGAAATTACAATTAATTTATACAATTTATAGGAATTTTATTTTATGGAATTAATATTATTTATAAAATCACTATTTCATTATTATCTTGTGGTTAATTTTTGGGATTTTTCTGAAAATGATTTATTTTTAAGTGAATAGTGAAAAATGTCGATTTTTGTAAAACTATCGTTTCATTTCATTAAATAAGTTGAATTAAAATCCCCATTATGTTTTAAATTTAATATTAAAATAAAATAAATTTCATTTAACTTTATATAACATAATTAATTTTATTTTAATTGGTATTATACTTATTTTTTGTATAAGTTTATTTTTAAGATTAAAAATGCATTTTTATATAAAATTGTTTTTTGTCAAATTTTTATGAACTTATTTTAAAATTAATATATAATAATTTTATTAATTTTATTTTATCAAAATTATTACATATTTATAATCATAATATCTAATTTTTTTAAATATTTCAACATTATTTTGTTTATAATGAATAGTAAGCATGGTAAATATTTATCACCCTAGTAAATAGTAAATTTGGTTAACTTTGGTTAAAACTAATGTAAATTTATTTAAAATCACCCTAAAACATTCCTTTAACCTATTATATATTTGAAATTATACCATATTTTTCAAATATTTGAAAACATGGTATTTTTTCTTTTTTTTCCTTGATGGATACCTTTATATTATTTTAAGTAAATAATAATTTGAAAATGTAACTTTATCGATTATAATATTTATAATATGTTTTCATAAGGAAAAAAACAAATCATGTATATTAATAAATAGAAATATGGAATATAAATAAAAAAATTATTATGGTTATTTATTTTTAATTTTTAGAGATGAAATATTTACCTTAAATGCTTACAAAATGTCCACATAGTGTTTGTGCAAGAAGTAGAAAATCAAGTAAATAATTTTAAAAACATACAAAGTAATATTTTTTTTATTTTATGGTATTCCATGAATTTTTGGGAAAAATATATTTCATTAGTGATTTTTTAAAAATTTATATTGGAAATACATTACCATATTTTTATTTTTTTAAAATCAATTATGTAAATAGTGCTGAAAATGACTCTAATGGTATTTTATGTAAGTTAATGTTTTATTAAATGATTTAAAATTAATAAAAATATTGAACTTGGATAAATAAATTCTAAATAGTCAATAATAGAAACCATTTTCCAATTATTGGTCACTTTACTTTTATTATAACTTTCTTGTCCCTAAATAGTAAAACAAATTAGTATTACAGTATTCCTTAAAAGGGTTAATGGATTATTAAAAATAATAGATAAGGGTTAAAAATCACCAATAATTGAAATAATATTATTATATGAGAGTACGTAGACTAATATTTATCTAGTAGTCAAAATAAGTTCCAATTTTTTCAACTTTCACATGAAAAATAATTTATTACATTAAATTTTTGAAGTAATTCCAATTGGGCCCTTTCCTTCACTATAAAAGGACACCACCTATCCTACAATATCCACACTACCCTAAGCCACTAATATTGAAAAAAACCTAAAAAAAACTTATCAAAGTCCTTATACAAGTGATATAGGTTATTTTCTCCTCAAAATACCATCCCTATGGTTTTTAAGAGGAAATTCAATGGAGGTTTCTCAAAGAGGATGTACCCATTTTAGCTGATCTCTTTCATTTTACTTCTTATTTAACCTAAATCAATTAAATCCTACAAATTAAAATATAATAACATAATTATACCTCATATACAAATATTTTATCATTTTAATGGAATAACTTTTATTCTTCTCCTTCTCTATCAAATGGGAAATGAAATCATCATTTGTGCGTACGTACGGACTACCACCTCATGAACTGATATAATTCATTTTTCATAACCACCTTTTATGACTAGTTATAATAATGTATTTAATATATATATAAATATATAATATTCATGACATAATTATAATTTTATAAGGTTATTATATCTTCTATTTTCTTCTCATTCCCTCAATTTAAAAATGACACTACCACTCATGTGTATGTGTTGATTACCACCTCCATGAAGTGATGAGACTCGTTTTTCCTTACTACCCTACATTAAAATTTGTAAAATTATATTTAATGTATTAATATAATAATTATTTCAAGATTTTTATTCTATAAATTATGGAACAATGACCGCTTTGAACATGGTTAACCTACCGAATTCATTTCTGGATATATGAGACAAATATCCTCAAAACATTTAATGTGGAATTTATAGATTAAGAAATTGAATATGATATGGGAAATAGTGAGATAAAATTAATAATAAACTTGAAAATGGATATTAATAAATCAAACAATTAACATTATTTTATTATTTAATAATTTAAAGAGTGTACACAATGATTCAAATTCAAACTAACGTATTTATAATCTCAATTTCTTTTCATTAAGAAATTAGCTATTTTCATCACATTTTTTCACTTATGTGGTGTATAAACTACCTTATAGTTGTATTCTATCAGTATTATTATATAAAAATTAATATTTTTACATATTCATTCAATGTTATTTCCATCAATGTTTTTTTTTAAGTTATCAAGTTGTAAGGGATTTTCTTTAAAACCTATTTCGAACATTTTAGGTTTCCTTTCTAAATATTTTTATTTCAAACAAATGATTTATTTTCAAATTTTTTGATATAATATCTTATATACTCATAAATTTTTTATAAAATCATTTTTCTACTGCCTTTTACTTTTTAAAATGGTTTGAAAAAAGGATCATTCATATCATTTTCAGAATGAGTTATTTTACCTAAGGCCTAAAAGGAGTCATTATTTTAACTTTTATTACATGAATGTAATTTAACAACATCGTGACTTGTTATTAATTTGAATATTATTTTAAAATTTTCTATTTTTATTTTCAAATAAAATTATTTCCCGAATATGTTTTTGAATTTTTCATTTTAAATATTTTTCAAAAGGATATGATATTTTCCATTTTAGACAAAAATTTAAAGTTCTTTTTATATTGGTTCAAAAGAGTTTTTCAAAGGTTTTATGATGATAAGTTGAAAGCTTAAAAATGTTTTTTCATCATATTGTACTTTATCATTATAAATAATTATGGGTGATTTTGATATTTATTATATGAAAGGTGATCCTGATGTGGCTCACTGATGCACTAGAAAATGGTCCTCATCTTTAATGGAGGGAAGGTGGAAGTTAACTTAGTTTTCTCCAATATATTTAACTGAGCTCTAATTATTTTTTACATAATTAAACACTGGTTATGATTATAAGCCTCCAAGATTCCTATAAATATTTTTTATTTCTCTATATGGGTTTTTAAAGTTTTTCTTTTAGAAAAGGATGATTTTAAATTGTGGATATGTTTTTTATGTGCTCAATGTTTTATTATGAAAAGGTAAAAAATTGATGGGTTTTCATGTTTTTCACTGGATTAACAGATTTATTTCATTTATATCCTTTACTAATATTTTGATCACATCCCACATTTTCAATTGTTTTTAATGGTACCTAAGGATAAGTTGGAATTATTATGAATTTTTTCTCTAAAAAGTAAATCTACCATAAATTAAGTAGGTTTGTCATTTTTAAAATACGATATTGAAATTATGAATCATATTTTGATAGAAAAAATTGTAAATATGATGTCAATGATTCTTATGTAATGTAATGGTTTTCCAATTTCAGAAAAAATCTAAAAATAAGATCATGGGAATGTAAAAAAGTTCAACCCTTTTTATAAAGTATGTAATTATAGGTTGATTAAGATATGGGTAATTATATCAACCACCACCACAACACAATATACCATTACCTATTTAATATAACGATCCCATTACATAACCCTTTGAACTTTTCATCAATATTTCTATATAATTAGACCATCAATAAGAACTCCCTTTTCCACAAACTTTATCATGTAATGATTAATTCAGTAATTCAATATTACACACATCATTATCTTATTACCAAATTTAATTTTTTTATCTAATATAAACATAATTTATTAAACAACCTTGTAATGGATATCAAACTAGAATCTTTTCAATCACCACAATATAAACATATAACATAGATAAAACAAAAATATAATCTAATACCAAAATACCAAATTATTATTATATCATTAAACATAATATAATTATAGTGGTAATAAAATTTCTTTTAATAATGTTTCACTCTATAATTAGAAATATTTTACTAAAAAGAAAAATATTTATTTTTATACTATATATTCCAATACCATATTCATTTAATATAACCAATTATGAACATATTAAATCATAAATATATAGAAAACAATTATATAAATGCATCTATTATAGATCAATCCAAGAATAAATACATAAGAAAAAACATTGAATCTCTTAAATCATGTGTAAATCAAATCACCATTTTCAATTCTTTTAATTTGGTTCATTCTCTTCTTTTGGTAGATTCCAAAAACAATCCCAAGGAAAAAAATTATAATCTTACAATTAACATATAATAAAAAATAGGTATTTATAAACCCCAACGTTAACCAAATCTTTAACGATCATTGTTCCATAATAAAAATATGAACAAAGTCTGGACACCTCCAAGACCCCAAGAGGATCCCTCAACAACTTATGTAATGACATACTCTACTAAAACCTTGACTAAAGTCCAATAAAACCAAGATATAGTCTCTTTCATTTCCTTATGGGAAAGAATGATAGAATGAAAATAAGATAACAAAAAATTGAATAAAATAGAAATGGAAAAAATATACCTTGGATAAAAAAGGATTAATCACCTAAATTAAATGATCAAAATATTCAAAAGGATGAACAAGGAGCCACCATAATGATCAAAAATATACCTATGGTTCAATGGAAGCAAAAGAGAATATTATTAATTTTATAGAAACATTAGATTTATAATTAGAATTTGAGACACCAAAATCCTAGCATGATACAAGGTGATAGTGAAAAATGATGTCCAACATAAATTATCATAGCATAATCTCCCAAAAATTGGTTTAAAACCCTTTTAATTTGATATAAATAAAGGGGGATATGATGTAGTGGGGTCTTTTATGCCGAAACACTTTAATACCTAGGAATCATGGGAAAACCTCGAATTCCCTCACTTAAACCTAATAACCCCAAGACAAGAACTATATTGTAGTTCCCATTTCCACATTTAAATGAATATCACATAATATTAAACCAAAATCACAAAATGACTCTTCATATAACAACACATCAAACCAAATTGAATAAAAAACTCCAACCATCTAGAGGCATGCTTTCATGTATAAATTTTTACATTAAAGAAAACTATCCCATTAGAAATTATTAATAATCATAATTAAATAAACCAAAATATTATAACTCTCCCATAGAGAACCAATCATGGAACTATACTATTATTCATGTTGATGTAAAATATTTCATTTAAAATTTTAGATAAAACATCACTCATCCTTCACAACGTACTAATAAGACTCCTCCTAACACCTAAAAATGAAAAAGTAGTGGAACTTAATAAATCCAATCCTCTAAATTTATGATCAAATATTTATAGGAAGTGATGAATAATTTATATTAATGTGAAATTTATCAGTTTCTATTAATAATTATTTATAATTCATGTATTATTTATTTTATTAGATTTTCATAATGGAAAATTTTATTGATCATTGTTGATTAATATTTGTGAAACATTTTTTATGTCACCAAATTTACTTTTGGGAAAAAAATAATTAAATACTACTGAAAAAACATTAAGAGTTGAAATGGGTGGAATCATAAATTTTTGGCATAGTCTGTGCCAAATAAACATGAGGTTCATGACACTTTCTGGAGAAATTTGATGAAATGTTAGTAGTAGATGGGGATGAAGTATTAGGGATTTAAAAATTATGGTTCCACCTTCTAGAGTTGGGAGACTATTTTATAGTGAGTTACATGAGGTTTTATACCCTATAAATAGGTTGTGTTACCGCATCATAAGGGTCGCATTGCCTCGGCTTGGGGGTTGTGGCATATCCATCATAGGTAACGCAACTCGATGCTTATGGGATGTGTTATAGTAGAATGAGTTAATAGTTTCAGTGACATTTAAAACATTATAAAAACCCAATACAAACCTCTCTTGTGTGAATAGATAGTGTTGTGAATATGGGAATAAGTGGAAGATATAAAGTGTTAGTGACATTTGATGCTTCATAAAAATCCTAGACAAACCATGATAGTGTGAATATATTGGGTTACGAATATGTGAAGAAGTAGAAGATATTGTGTCTTGGTAGGGATTCTTGATATATTTTGGAAAGTTATGAGGTTTTGAAACCTATGTATTCCTATAAAATAAATAATTTTAGTGATGTAGTGAATAAATACCAAGGATATGAATTTTGGTAAAACTTGGTAGCAGAAATATATGTATATTGTATAATAATATTTTATATAACCTATATTTGTTTGGTAATCTTGGTGAAAGAAAAAACAGATGATGTTAGTCTCAATCAAATTATTATATGTGATAGTGATGTGTAATTTGTGACTAGAGGTGGTGGAGGTGGTGGTGATGGTATGAATGATATGGTTATGTGAGGTGCTGATACTATAGGTTGAGAAGGGGATAGTTACTAAGGATGGAAACCTAGTAATATGTTGAGAGTCCCTAAGGGTGGATAGCTACCTAACTATAGTAGGTTTTGGTGGGGAGAGTCCCTGGGGGTAGACACTTGAAAAAATTATGAGTGACCCCAAGGGTGTACAGTTGTCCAACCAATAGATATATTATAGTGATTTCTTAGTGTTTGGATATATACTAGATAATTTTGATATTATAGTGATTTTCCTATGGGTGGATAGCTACTTGGTATTGGTGATGTTATAACAATGTCCTTGTGGTTGTAATGCTTTTTAAGGATGTATCAGGATTACCTAAGGCTATATAACTGCATGATTCTTAAATGAGGCTGGATGGTGGTTACCATATAGTGATGATTATGTGATTATATCTGATAGGAAAAGAATTACAATTCAAAACTTCAAATGGCTATGAGTTATGATGTGGTTGAGGATTGTCATAAGGCCATGAGAATGGATATTTACTTTTTTGCTTATTTATTCATGGATGTAATAGTATACTTCATTCATATGGACACATAAGAGTTATGGGGAGGAACTTATGGAGTATATTTTTCATTAACAGGATTAATTATCCTTCATATATATAAATTATTTTTTAGATTAATTAGATAGAGTCTATTTTAGTTTCTAGTGAACTTATATCTGGATATTGGAGGATTTTTAGAGGAATTTTTTGCATTATACCTTTCCTGAGGTATAGATATAGATGAAGGACTTGTAGATTGTCTTATAATTGTGGATTGTATTTTTATAAAATGAAATTAATTTTTATACATTATTTATTTATTAAGTATAGTGAATGAATTATATTATTCATATTAATGTGGAGTTTTCATTTATATTGGTAAATGTCTTCCATATATGTGTGATGATACACCCTTAGTGCTAGTCACTAACTCATAGTCTATTAAAAGAAGTCTTTTTAGTTAATACTCAAACTCTTTTTTGACTCAAGTAGAGTCCCAGTGAGGGTGGTTCATGATATAATGGAATTATAATGAGTTTTTTGGGATTAGTTTTAGATTAATAACTAGTGAGGATTACATGGAAGGTAAGGAATCAGTATTAGTTGAACTTAGTGTAAAAAGAAGGCTTGAGAAACCATCTTGACATAGAAGGGTTACTGTGATTTAATCAAGGACTTTGTAACATATGAATTTATTCATTGGAAATAATACTCAAACTATTTGGTATATTATTAGTTTTGTATTCTTGCATAATGTAGTTTTAGGATATGATGATTGAGTGTGTTATTATTCGGGTGATAGTACTTGTGGGGGTGAATAATAAGGTGATGTTGCTCAAAATTCATCATATATATACTTAAGAAGAGTCTGGTTTACCTAACTATAGTTATGTTTATTTTTTGAGGCCATTGTTATGTTTTACAAGATGAGGTGAAAAAAACCCCTAATGTTATACATCATAGAATATGCCCAATGGCAGAGATGGTTTAGAATACATCCTTGAGTTATTTATAGATATATAAATTGGTAACATATGAGAGTTAAATAACTAGTCATTAGACTATGAATTGGTTTGAAGAGTTTGACCTAGATTTTCATCTGATCATGATAGTACATGATCAAATTGTCCCTTTAGTGGTGAGTTTGTTGAAAATATTGACGTGTCAATTGTGGATCCTATTATTGGGAGATCATATTGTGAATATGATCACATGAGATTGGTTTTGGGATTTTTTAATAAAGAATATATTATTTGAGAATATTGGTATTGAGAATAATCATTATTTATTATTTATAGAATAGGGAAGTACTTATGTTCATAAGATCAGTGTGAAATTTATAAATATGATGCACTATTACCCTAATGTTATAACTGATGAGAATCCGAGTGATCATCATTTTTAATGATCTTAAATGAATGATATCTAGAGGGAGTTTTAGATATTTTCTTTGTGTTTTTTATGAATATAGTGAGTTGGTATAGAATTTATTGACAATAATGGGATCTTTCTTGGGTAGTACCCAGAAAATAATTTTCTAAAGTAGAGATAAAGATATAAGTTCTAGATTTTCTATGAAATCAAGGTTCAAGAGATTTCATGGGTTGTAACTACTAATGGGATTTCATCAATATAGTGTGAGAATTTTGCGGCTATCTTTGGGGAGTAAAGTCATTTGAGGTTTCTCTTATAATGGTATGAGCCATCATCAGATTGTATGCCCATTTTTTATGGAATCTATAGGAGGTATATGAGGAGTTTAGATATTGATGGACTATCCTATCAACCTCTTTAATACAAATTTCAGTGGCAAAAAGATAATAAACCATTAGGATCTCAAATATAAGCTGGTTCTAAAAGGTGAATTATTATATAATCTTACCTAATAGTGGACAAGATAAGAGTTATGTAATGACATAGGTATTTCTATATAAGACTTTAAAATATTTCTAGGAATATTTCCAAATATATACACTGAGTTTTCTTGTAATTTTGGGGATCATATATCCTAGGGGTAGTGATATTAGAAATATTGAATATTTTATAACACGTACACATGGTATTTATGAAAATATAGAATATATCTCCAATAGAGTCTCAGATTAAAAATCTGAGATAGTGATTGAGTATGGAATGCAGTTTTTACCATGTACGTGACATAGTGTTTTTCAGTGTTAGATAGTCATTTTGAGATGACTATTAGTAGGGTGATAAACGGTGCTAGTTTATTAATTAAATGAAATTAATTAATAAATCCACCCACCACCCAATTTGGATTAAATCATACAGAATGGGAGGGGAGGTTTTATCCCACCATTATGGATGGATGAATTGAGGGAGATAGAGAGACAGAGAGGGAGAGGAGGAGGAGGTTCCATCAGACATCATCCTTGATAGTGATCGACACTGGAATAAGGTGTAGCATCTTCTGGGCATCACATTAGAGTTGAATATCCATAGTTTCCCCATTAGGTTGATGGATTTATGGAATTTACCTACCAATACTCATATATTCATTATTTTAATGTTTTTAAGCCATATTACAATAGTTATAGATCCCCTAAGAATCAATTTATGGGAATTGGTGTGAATCAGTGTTTTTTTGGAAGATTACAATGATTTCTAGTTTAGAAATACTAATCAAACTAAATGTAGTGATAAAGAACACACTATGTGTTCTTCCCATTCAAGGAATATGGTCTTTTAGAAGTAGTTGTTGTGTACTAGGGGGTTCACGTCATGTAGTGTGGCATGGTCGGGTGGTCGAGGACATGAATAAGCATGCCATGTGAGGGTACATGGCCTTATTGAAGTACAAAGAAAGACCCCATGTGTACACAATTTGGAGGATATGTCTAGGTACATGTCTAGGGGCCATAGTATACAGGAACGGTCCATTGTACATATGAATGGATAGGTACATGGGATTGGGATGGATGAAGAGGTGCATTCAATGAACTACAAGTACATGTTGTTTAGGGATACATGGAAAGGAAGGACATGTGTGATCTGGGAAACACCTAAGAGATCAATCTTAGTTAAACATCGTTTAACCACATGTAAATTCTATGTATTTTATTAAACTATGAGTACTATGAGGGGAAATGACTAGGGTATAGCCCTGAGAGACACACTCTATACCCTTAGACGATACATCATGTACTCCACATAGAGACTTCTCCCATGTACATATTCATCCTCAAGAATCATATGGAGGCCTACGAGAAAACTATCCTAAGTTGTTCTCTACATAAAACATGCAGGTGGCCATGGTTTTGTAATTAGAAATGTGGTGCAAGGAGATTTTAGCGGGAAGTATCTTCTAGTGATGCATAGAAAAATACTAGTAGGGTGATTTTCCTTGGCCCATCCCTCTTAGAGTATAGTGTGGAATTACATCCTAATCATAGTATAATGTTCCCCTCTATAGGACTAGTTCAGATAGAGTTTTTGTATCCCTCTAAAAAACTAGGGTATGATCCTCTATCATATCGTTTTCCTAAGGTGGGGTTTGAGGTATCGGCGTGACCAACTCTTATAAGAACTGATCTTCTACTTAGTGGATTTTTTTCATATGGGATTGGTGTTTTCTTCCATTGGTCTTTGGTGTGATCACCAATCAGTGTATCATTATTCTATGTCTTATTTTGGGTTTTTATCATCCCCTTGTAGTAATGGGTTTGATTCTTTATTTGAGTGTTTTGATCTATGAGGTTCTGGATTGCGTTTGGGGTGTCCCCTAGTGATCATTGGTGTGATACCCTATATATTTATTGATATCTTCTAAGTTACAATTGTTCTCTTGGTGTCCCCCATGATACGTGGGTGTGATGACATAAAAGTATCGAGATCCTCTAGGTTCCACTGTGACCTTATTTGTGCCAAGAACCAATGAGCATGTTCTCATAGATGAGTTCCAGTGGAGATTGAAGGGATGTTCCATCATCTAGTAACACCCAATAATTTATATCTCCTTAATAAGTTCCATCTAGGATGGAAGTTCTCATGGAGTTAGTTATCCAATAATAGAGATTCCTTTTATCACTGATTATAATTATGTGGTTGGTTGTATGGTTTGGACCTCTATGAGACTTGGAGTCAGGGATGATTATATTTAGGTGATTTTAGGATTCCTTATGGTTATGTATCATATCCTGATTGATGTTCATTGTAATGATGAGCTCTCTATTCATGTATAGTTGAGTTATGAAAATAGAAATTCATGTTCTCTCTCACTTGGGTTTCCTTCACCCTTTGGCTATTGGTTGAGTTGACTGTTTCCAATCATTCTCTCCCTTTGTATTTTGAATTTTTGAGGTTCTTTTTGGGTATTGTTATAATCATCCATGTATGATGTATTTCCACACATGTCATGCATCTAAATCATTTTTTTTTTCAAATAAAACCACTTTGAGGGTGAGTGAGAACCACTCACAAATCCCAAACGAGTACATCAGAGACCATCAAACTACCCACATTCACCATTCAAAATTGAAAATTTAAAATTCAAAAACCATACCTCACCTCAACCATCTCACTCCACAAAATCAATTTCAAAATTCAAAATCAAATGAAAGAGGTTTCCTTAAATGAACCATGAACTACCTCGTGAAGACATCAAATTGAAGAAGACACCATCCATCAAAAGCACCAAAACCAAAATATAGAGGAAGGTGAGAAGCCACCTCATGTTTCACCTCCTAGACCACGGGTGACTACACGAACTGCACTTCCCAGATCCTCCAAGATATCCACCTCACCAGAACGACCTGGGGAGGAGTGATGGAATGTGAAACCAGAGCAGAGTTTGAATGAATCCCACTGCTTCCTGAAGGATGAATCTAGCCAAGTCCCATGCTTGAGAACCACAAATAAAAAACCACACGAACATGAAATCCAAACAAATTAAAAAGAACCATCAAGGACAAAAGGGAGGACCTGAAACAATCTACACCAAAAATCACCAACACCTTGACCACCAAGAAGAAACCAGTGGTGAAAATAGAAAAACAAGATAGAAAGAAGCAGATCCAACAAATCATCGACACCAAACCATCAGAACTTTCCAAAAAATCATCGTTGTAGATGAGGATTAAAGACCATACACCACTGAAAAAAATATCTAAGGAAAACTGATAGTGTAAAAAGGTGAGGCAAACTAGAACTTAATGAATCAAATGACACAATCCCAAACCGCAATATTAACCAGCACACCAGCCAAGATTGGGGTTCGGTGCAGTGGGATTAGCAGAAAGAGCAGCGGTTGATGACAAACGATGACCAGACCGTAAGCAAGACAAGGGGAGAGACAGAGGTCGGGCGATGTGAAGGGGAACCATCATCACCAGAGAATAAATTCCTGGGAGAGTTGAATAGAAGAGAGTCTGAGGCCAGAAAAAGAAGGAATAAGAGGAAACATTGACGGAGATGGCGATGGAAGAGGGAATCACAGGGGTGAAACCCTAAGACCCCATGGATAGAGCACTCCCAGGAGAAAAA
Source organism: Viscum album (assembly GCA_963277665.1). Taxonomy (NCBI): domain Eukaryota; kingdom Viridiplantae; phylum Streptophyta; class Magnoliopsida; order Santalales; family Viscaceae; genus Viscum; species Viscum album. The sequence continues at coordinate 1,190,482,580 of OY728122.1, forward strand.
GCCGCCATCCTCTAGATTTCATCCACACATGTCATGACTTATATATATTGTAGGCCATTTAATGTATTCCTAGGTGGATTAGGAGAAACAGGAGCATAGTGAGCTAGATTGACTAAGGTGTGTACTAATGGTTTCATTTTAATAGTATTCCCCTACTTCTAAGAAATTTGGACTCTCTCAATTTTTTGTGGGATTTTATTTTCCCCTTTATGTTATCTAGTACTTCTATTGTACTCTAATTGTAATATATAGATGTATTCATTTATTTGGTATCTTTTATATTATTATCTCATCATTATTGAATGAAGATGGATGTGTGTGTGTGTCCCAATACTATAGGCTGGTGCCTTTAATGTTTATGATGTGCCTACTTGGTGTCGGTCAATATCCCCTATCCTATTGGAGGTGGGATTATAGTAGTCACACTAGACTTATCATCTTCTAGGTGGGCCTGAGTGGGAAAGGTCATGAAATGGAAGATTTGTCCAATGGGGATAACAAGGAGGATGAGTTAGTAAAAGAAAGCTCTAGGTTATATAAGTTTAAGAGGTGGATTGTCTAGAGGTGGTTCGGGTAATAATTTATTTCACACCATTCTTGATTCAATATTAATTAATATTGGTGCCCTTTAATCTTTTATCACCCTTTACCTATTTTATGGGTTATAACACTCTATGATTTTATAGAATGTATGCTCTTAAATAAATTCAATTCATTTGATAGCTTACATTTTACAAAATATTATTACATATATTATAAATCATATAAAATAATATCGATATCACAAAAAAAACATTGTAAATGAATAATGAATTAAATAAGAGGCTTTTTTAGAAATTAAGGAACATATACAATGGAATTAGTAACTTGACCATTGGAATAGTAATGTGACCTATAGGAATAGTAATTTTTCTAATAGATTAGTAACCTCACCTATGAAAGTAAAAATAAAATTTATACATCTTATAAATGAAAATATGATATAATTATATCATAGTACAAGTAAATAAATGTTTTATATATTATTAATTAATTGTTTATTGGTTTTAAACAAAAAATTTCATTTTCAATTTTATAATTAATAAATGATTTTAAAGAAAATATATTTTAATAAAATGTATTCATAAATTATTATTTTTTTGTCATATGATTATAAAATATTTTTATGAGACCTTAATTTATTTTTCAAAGTTTTATAAAATCTGTTATAATTTTAAATATTGTATTTCCCAAGTAAATAATGATTTTAATAAAAAAAATTGTAATATTAAGAAAATAATTTTCCTAAAAATGATATTGTTTATTAATTCTACATGTAAAAAATTATAGGGTAATTTGTTTATATTTTTCAGATATAGTTTAGTTTTTGGTGAATGGTGAAATACAGTAATTTATAGTATATATAAATTTTAAGTTAAATACACTATTACTGAAGCCATTATTAATTTAAGAACCATAATATTGAACTAACCTTATTTATTTATTGAATTTATTCCTAGAATCATCACTATTTTTTTATCCAAAATAATAAACTAATGTATAAAATAATAAAAAAATAACCCCTCTACTCCACTATAAATACCACCCCTCGCCACCTCCTCTCCTCGCACCTCTTATGCCTTGATGATTTCAAATTTTTTCCCAATGCTTTTCCCAAGCCGGTTTCCTATATATAATAGGTTTTTTTCAACAAAAAACCAAAATCAATTTCCCTAAGTTGGTTCTCAAGAAAAATAATTCTAGATGTAAAAACATCCATCCTTTTCTTTTAATTTCTTTTCAATTTATTTTCTTTTCTTATGCTCTTCTCACCTCACCTATCTAAACATTAATGATAACACCAAGATATTATTTATACTAGAATATTATTATTTCAAGGGAAAATTACTCTATCAATTCTCTTCTCTGACTCTTTTTATTCTAAAATGAAAACACCATCTCTAAGGTGCTGATTTACCGCCTTCATGGATAAAGTGTTTTTGTTTCTCAATTATGCCTTCAAGGATAGACATAAAACAAATTTTATGGTTAAAAATATTATAATAGATTTATTTCAAATTATTTAATGTTTTGAAACTATTATATATACATAATATTAATTAATAAAACAAAACTAGTTCATGGTGATCGAAAAACATCAAAATAATCAATGAAATTACCACTAACATCTTATCTAATAATTCATCCTTATACCTTATAACTAAATGAAATATATAACCATTTTATATTATGTACGTTCATTAATAACATATAATTTCAATTTTGGACAACTATTATCATTTACATGATTTTTCATATATGTATACATGTAATTCGATAATGAAAACCAAGGAAGCAAATGATCCTGAATGATAAAATTGTATCTTATAACTCCTCAAAAAATCAATAAAATAAATTAATAAAATTATAATAAATTAAATAATTATTGAAATGGTTATTATTTAATTAATTATTGTATTTAATCTGATTATCCTAGATATTGAGATCATGTGTAGAACACATTCGAACATAAGGTACGGGATTATCCCCAAACCTCCATTTTTCATTCGGGTTAAGAATTTCTCTGTTTACCCAAATTTAAATATTATTTCTTCTTATTTGGTCTTACTAAATTACATTTCCGTGTTCCAAATATATTTACCTAGCTCAATTACTTTCTCTTTTATGGGAAATACATGTTTTATAAGGATCCAGTATCAATTCTTCCTAATAATCAAACCTGATTAAAGGGATCTTCCCAATTTCATACTCATCATCAACTACCATCCATATTCTTTTTATAACTACCAATATTTTTATAAAAAAACTCATTTTATCATGAGAAAGTATTTTTTTTCATTTTTGGTTTTATATAAACAATTATGAATTTTTCTTTTTTAATGTCTTTTTAGTATTATCCCTTAAACCGCACTATAGAGGCTCATTTATAAAGTTTCTCAAACACTCGTTTTACATGTTATCACTCCATTTGGACTTAAGTTATCATGATCTATGCCTATTTCCCATTATTAATTTCCAATTATTATTTAAATCCATTCTTTCATGGCCACTGTTGTGATATTCCCTTTGGTTATGCCTTATTCATCACTTACTTTTTGTGTGGTGTATGTATAATTCTTTTTTATTTATGATCATAATTCATTGGTGATTTCATTAAATATCCAAATTTATTGTATCATGGATATGATTAATGTATTATATTTATACCAGTTTTATATATGGTGTTGTTGCTGAATTGAATATATGTATGAAGAATAATTTGGACTTGATGTAACAGATGGGGCTCAGTTATAGATAGCCCTTCGACGCATCGATAGGTCTCATAAGGAAAAATAGTTAGTGATAAACCCTTCATGTTTTTTTCATGTAGAATCAGGTGGGTTTATAACCACATAATTTAACCTTTTTAATGGTATAATGGTTCATGTTCTATATACATAGTATCCAATAAATAATCTTTTTCTTCATTCAGTATTCAATTTATACTTTCCATGAGGTTTTCACAATGATAAAATCTATGGATGAATTTACATTCTCAGTGTATTGATGGAATAGGTTTTCATATTCTTTACATTTCCATAATTTCTATGACTTTTCCCTTTTCTTCACTCATTATTGTTTTATATAACCCTTAATGGCCATTTGATGTCATCTTTTTATTTTTTTCCTTCCCCAGGTTATTAAGATGAAATCTTTAAAAAAGTGATAAGAAGCAGTTTATTTTATTTTTTATGTTCTATATTTAATTACCAATGTAATAAGGGAAAAATGTTTTTATCTAGTTTCTTTAAGATTATTAAATTGACCGATCCTTGGGGATTTTATATCTTTTATCTTTGAAATTATAATAAAATGACCACTGACTCAGGACTACATGGGTCGAGGTTGTTACATTTGGTGTTAGATAAAGATTAGTAGAAACCATGTGAACTAGATTTAGGAACATAACCTTAAGATAGACATTAAGTATAATCATATAAGAACATCTCATAATTTTAGTGAGGTAGATATTATGTAGGTATTCCAAGAAATAAATCCTTGTATTGATACTACAAGTAGACATGGTTATGGAATAGACGTAACTAGGGGTAAAAAAATCTTACAAGGTGCATTGGGTCTTACTCGGCATAAACCGGTACATGAAAATGGGCCTAACTATGCAACTAGTTTGACACTCCTGGGGGATATTTTTAGGATAATTAATATTCTCTTTACAGAAAATTATAAAGGATCTAAAAGTATATATTTCCCCAATGAAACAATGTTTCTGATTATGAGATTATCTATGCAAAAAAGTTTCAATTTTTGTTAAGTGTTTTTCAAGTTCACCATTATACCTTATGATTCACAACCTAATTTAGTGTATTGAATTATTTATAAATGGATAATAATGAATGGAAAGTAATCAATACCCATGGAATGAGTAGGGATTTCCATTCTGAGAAAGTCTACATAGTTAGTGTTGGATATGAGAAGACCATAAAAATATTTGGAGAACATACACAGGTTATGAAAAATAACCATAATACACATATCTTGGATCATTTCATGCAGAATAATTCCTCATATTTTAGTGGGACTATTAATCCAGTGGTAGTTGAGTAATGGATCAAGTCCCTTGAAAAGTTATTTCTATCATTTGGATGCAATGAAAATGAAAAGGTAGTACTGGTAGTATATTTCATGAAGGTATATGATGATTAATGGTGGTATTTGAATCAAAATTATAAGGAGGAAGACAAAACATAATACATGGAATAGAGAAATTTTTAGGAAACATTCTTTGAAAAACAATTCCCTCATGATCAATGAACCAAAATGAAGAGAAAATTCCTTAGCTTAAAGAAAAGTAAGTAATATAGTTTTATAGAGTTTGAGGATACCTTCACAAGACTAGTTGGTTATGCCATAGATTACATAAGCGATTCATAATACTAGATTGACCATTTATTTTAAGGTCTTAAACTAAGTCTATGAAGGGTACTTGCTTCTCAAATAGATTCATCATATGATTAAATAATATTAAATTTCATAAAATGGATAATAGATTTTCTAGATCCTAATTTTTTTAGGTAAATAAAGAGAAGAATAGTTCATCTAGTAACCATGAAAATGGTGAATCATTAAATAAGAATAAGGGAATGAAGTAATCTCCATTATGTGTAAATTGTGGAAATAATCATTCTTGTAAATTCTTGAATGGCATGGGAGTTCATTATAAGTATGAATAAAAGGTTAATTGAGTTAATGAATGGAATTGGAAGGAAAAAAATGATTTTCAATTCTTAAAATATAATGAAATGTGGAATTATTCAATTCAATGTCCCAAGTGTCAAGGGAATCTACCACAAAAGAGGCTAAGGTGGGATGGCCTTGCTTATGCGATCACTATAGATAAAGTAGAAGTTCCCAATGATGTGGTGGAAGGTACATTAATCATATATTTAAATATAACCAATTATTTATTTTATTCTAGATCATCAAAATCTTTTTAATAAACCTAGTTTTCCTTGAAAATTATACATTTACCTTTTGATTTAATAAGGGAATTATTAGTAAAAACTTCTAAGGTAAGTCTCAATACAATAAAAATTTGTTAATAAGTTCCCTTAATTAAACCTAAACATGATTTAGTTGCTGAACATATCATCGTATGTTGGGCAAAAATCCCTCAAGGCATTATTGAAGCATTTATGAGGTTATTGTGTTTATTGACAAAGTAGACATCTGAGTGGTGATTGTTGACAAAGAAAAACGATGACATAAAAATTTGTTGACAAAGAGGATTTTATGGTGGAATGTCGTGTTCAAGATCTATGGTTAACGATCAATGTTTGATTCAAGAACTTTTACAAAATGAATGGATGATCTGGAGGCGGTACAAAAGAACAGATACAAGGTGGCGCCATTTTCCAGTGTTTGCCAAATTTTTGGGCCTGAAAATCGACAAATAAAGAAAAGTGGTTTTTGGCAAAGGGACTTGTGTTTCGTGTACATGAAAGCTTGTAAACTTGCGTTCCATATGTTTTTCAAGATCAGATCATAAAAATATGGCTAAGGGATAAGTTTCGTGCAAGTATTGGTGGTGTCGCGCAGGGGACTTGCGCGCTGTGAAGAGACTTGCGTGCCGTGAAGAGACTTGTGCGCCGATGCCATGGAAGCTTGAGAACTTGCACACCTATGGTTTTTCAAGATCATAAGATCAAAATATTGAATAGGAAATAGGTTCACGCAAGTTTGGAATTGGGTCACGCAAGTAACTTGCAGGGGATGAGACCTGCGCGCCGAGACTTGCGCACCGAAGGGAGAGTTGCACGTCATCGTGCAGGGGTGAACAAATGCCTATAAATACTGAACCACCCCTCTTCATTCTTTACCGGAGTTCAAAATTTTGAGAAATCCTAGATCCTGTCATGCATGTGTGGTGGTCGCGCAAGTGGTGTGTGGGTTGCGCAAGTGAAGTTGCGCGATAGTGGTTAAAGTTGTGCGCCAGTGTGAGAAGTTGAGCACCGGTTGGTGGTTGCGCACCAATATTGGTTTGGGTGTAAAAGGAAGTGAGTCGTAGAGGTTTTCGGATGAATAAGGTTGTGTCGCACAAGTGTATGGGGTAGACTTGCACGTCAGTTGTGACTTGCGCGCTGATACTTGCGCGCTGAGATTGACTTGCACGCCAAGTAAGTTTTGGTTCCGGCAGTGATTTTCGGGCTGCGTAGAAGCTGGAAGTTTGTCCTATACCTTCGGTGCAAAGAGAAATTCATCTACGGGTGAAAGCTGGGCTTCAACAAAGCATCTACACACAGAGGAAGATACATTATTTCATGAAAATTAAGAGACCTACAGGTCTATAAACTGTGAGTGGATCCTTTCCAAAGCAGTGAGCAAAGGAAGAGGAAGAAGGTGATCCTCTCCACCGGCAGTGAGCCAGAGAGAGAGAAATAGGGAGTGACCGTTGGGAATGCAGTGAGCTGACCCTAAACCTTGTAAAGGCAGTGATCCTGGGACAGAGTGACTGTGCCCAAACCTTGTAATCCACAGCTAGTGAAGTTTAGTAAAATTTGGTACGACCAAAAACTTGTCGGCGTATGCTCCTTGGATGTAGCCCTTTGCAGTGAACCAAGTAAAATTGTTGTGTCATGTGCATGCTTTACTTTCTATTTACTTTGTGCAGCAAGAAAGAGAGAGAAGAGTGTTTTTCATAACAGCAAAACAAGATCAGAACGGGCATTAATTTTAAATTATTCATACCCTGATTCACCCCCCCCCCCCCCCTCTCAGGGTATTCAGCCTTGTGTACCTAATAATTGGTATCAGAGGGAAAGTTTGACAGTTGTTCTTCTCTCAATGGAGGTCACTAATCCTAAAGGGATTCCGATCTTCGACAGATGTAATTTTTAGATATGGAAGAATCGAATAAAACACTATTTCTGATCTTTGGGAATAGATGTGTTTTCAGCAGCTATGCATGGTATCACAGCTGATATTAATAGTGGTGTGTTATCAAAAGCTGAACATAGAGAGTTGGATACTGATTCCAAAGTGATCAATGCCTTAGGGGGATCCCTCTCCAATCCCATCTATACAAAGGTGATGTCATGCAAAACGTCACATTCCATGTGGGAAAAGCTTTTGAATATATATGAAGTGGATACAAATGTGAGAGAGGCAAAGCTGCAAGTGTTGTGGAACAAGTATGAAGATCTGAGAATGAACCTGAATGAGTCTATTGATGCATTCTTTGACAGGGTAAATGTTGTGGTAGAAGACATGCGGGGTCTTGGAGAAATTATCGAAGATATAAAAATTTTGAAGCGCATACTGAGAAAACATCCACCTCTGTTCAATCCGAAAGTTTCTGTTTTGGAAGATAAAGACCCAAAAGAACTGACATTGGATAACCTGCACAGCACTCTTGTTGCATATGAAATGAGAAACGATGATAACGAGATTGTGGAAAATGGGAAATCCAAAGAGGTGGCATTCAAGGCCATGAAGAATCTCACCATTGAAGATTCTAATGAGGAAGAAGAGACAGATGAGGTGATGTCATTCCTTTCTTCAAATCTGCAAAGAGGAAGAGTAAAGTTTAAAGGGAAACTTCCACTAGCATGCTTTCGATGTGGAAAGGTTGGTCATCTTGTGGAAAGATTCCCCAAGATGTTTTAAGATAATGATAATGATGATAATGAAGTTGAAATTCCCAAGAAGAAGACTTCGGCATTTGTGAAAGGGAAGAAACAATTCAAGATAAATTTCTTCAAGAAAAAAGAATCTTCTTTCACAAGAATTTGAAAGTTCAGATGAGTCTGAGGATGAACAGGTTGAGGAAATAGAAAATTGCAAAGATTGTGGGGTAAATGCCTTGGTGGCGATTGTTGGTAGTTCTCAGAAAAAGGAAGAAGCTGACACTGAAGAAGAAGAAGAAATTGAAGGGAGAGTTGATATGGAAGCCGAATTGGAAGTAGATCTTGAGGAGATAGACGTTTGGAGGGCCAAAACGAAGAAAGCCAATAAAGTGGTTCATGATGCCAAACTCTATATGCAAGAACAGGATGAAGAAAAGTTTGATTTGTTAGAAGAAATTGAAAGACTAAAATCCTCAACACCAGAGATCTCAGAAAATATTGTTGATTATAAGATTAAAATAGAGGAACAAAAGAAGAAAATTGATTGTTTGACTAACATAGGAAAGGAGAAGGTCAGACGTATCAAAGTGCTTGAAGAATAAGTGGTCAGTCTGTGATAAAAAATTAAGGAGCAAGAAAAACTCTTGACCCTTAATGTGATATCAGAAAAGAAGGTCATTCAGAAGACAGAGAAGATGAAAGAGAAGGCTCATAGTTCAGCAGGAGTGAAGCAGCAAGAAAGCTCAAAATCTAAGGTTGATTCAGGGCTTAATCAGAAACAAAAATCTGTGGTATTTGAAGTCAGACCGCAAGCACCTGTCCCGATATTGAAGGTGGATTTGGGCACAAAGCAGAATCAGAATATTCAGAGATCCCAAGGGGAAACTCGTAGTGCTGAAGTAACATGAAGCAATGCACCTTATATCAGGTGTTATTGTTGTGTAAAGATGGGATATTCATAGTATGTGTGTTCCATAGCCAAAAGATATCGAAGGGAACAATAACAGAGATGGCATCCAAACAGAGAACGGTTTTCCAGAACATATTTCAAAGGACACTGTTTTTGGTGCATAGGATTTGCGAATATGGCTAGGTACTGCACTTCAACCATTCAGATAAATGTGCCAAAGAAGAATCAAAATGTTAGAAAGTAACAGATCAATAAACCGACAAGTGAGTTAAAAATGCAAAATAGATTTGTGGCATTGCAAGATGAAGCTGGTCCATCATACTCTAAGAAAGAATATAAGCCTCAATCCATGTCGAGTATGAAAGAAAAGTATGGACCAAGAAGAAGAAAATTTAGAAGGCCGTGGTGGCAGAGATTTCCCTTAAAGCATCAGATCGCTCTAGTGTGTGGATCCTTGATAGTGGTTGCACATCTCACATGACGAGTAATAAGGATCTTGTTATAGGAATAAAATATGACAAAGAAGGATTTGTCAAATTTGGAAATGATGAAGGCCTGAAGATTATTGGATCGGGGAAAGCCAAGTTTGGGGGCAAAGAAATGAGACGTGTTAATGTCTTGGTAGTAGAGGGTCTCAGTCATAACTTGCCAGTCAACTATGTGACACTGGGCACTCTATCCGATTTACCAAGAAGATGTTTATTGTTAAAGGAAAAGATAGAGAAGTCATTCTATAGGGAATATGAACAAAGGGAAATCTTTACCTGGTAGGAGGGGAAGAAGATTCGTGCTTTTTATCTAGAGAAGAAGAAAACCAGCTGTGGCATAAGCGACTTGGTCATCTATGTCAACCATCTATAGAGGATCTGGTAAAGTGTGATGCTACTAGAGACCTTACCAAACTATCACGTGATCACACTCATACGTGTGATGCTTGTCAACAAGGTAAGATCATCAGAAAGATATACAGGCCAAAGGAACAAAAATCAACTGGAGTTCTCAAATTGGTGAATGCTGATGTATGTGGACCTATTTCACCACGAGCTATAAATGGGAAAAGGTACTATGTTCTTTTCATTGATGATTTTAGAAGAATGGATTGGGTGTTTGTCATTACCCATAAGACAGAAGTGTTCAGCTGCATAAAGCAGTATAGGATGGAATCAGAAAGGATGCTTGGGCAGAAAATTCTAATGTTTTGTGCTGATAACGGTACAGAATTCAAGAACTGTCAGGTTGAATAATATCTCAAGAAACATGGGATAAGGCAACAAGTTTCTTTAGTGAGAACTCCCCAAAATAATGGAGTGGTTGAAAGGAGAAATTGGATCATCAACAACATGGCTAGAACGATGCTTATTGATAAAGACCTACGAGACAAATTTTGGAAGGAAGCAGTTTTGACATCGGTCTATGTTTCGAACAGGTCTCTGTTGTGTCCGAAGTAAGGGAAGACTTCGTATGAACTGTGGTACGGAAAGAAGCCAACACTGAAATACTTTCGAATATTTGGAAGTAAGTGTTTCATTATCAATAAAGAAAATCACAGGAACTTTGAGGTATGAGGAGATTTGGGGATATTCCTTGGCTACTCAGGGAAAAGCAAAGCATATAAATGCTACAACAAAAGGCTGGGAAAATTGTTGAGAGCAATGATGTCACTATAGTTGAAAATGAACAGAATACTCAATGACCCAGTGACCAGTTTCTGGATGAAAGTGATGAGGAAATAAGTAACACAGGGGGAGTAGAAGTTGCAGAGGCTGACTCAGAAGAAGATACTGATGATGAATAAAAAAGTGTCATGTCTATGTCTTCATGGAAGCCAAAGAGTCGAGCTGAAATTGATAGGCAGAATATCATTGTTGATCAAACAGCTCCAGTTCAGACTCGAAGAATGAAATCATTACCGCAGACATCATTTTTATCTTAGGTGGAGCCGAAATGTTTCTCCGATGTAGCTGAAGATGAAAACTGGGTTCAGGCTATGAATGAAGAGCTTGATCAGATTGAGAAGAACCAGACATGGGAGATTGTTTCAAGGCCAGCAGACAAGAATTTCATCGGTACTAAATGGGTCCATCACAACAAGATGAATGAATATGGAACTGTGATTCGAAACAAAGCATGGCTAGTGTGCAAGGGATACTCCCATATAGAGGGAATAGATGTAGATGAGACATTTGCACCGGTTGTAAGGCTGGAGACAATCAGATTATGTTTTGCCATAGCAGTGCAAAGAAAGTTCAAAGTGTTCCAGATGGATGTCAAATCCGCATTCTTGAATGGGGTTCTGGAAGAAGAGGTGTACATTGAGCAGCCAGATGGTTTTCTCATTCATGAGGATGAGAACAAAGTTTGCAGGCTAAAGAAGGCATTGTATGGGCTGAAACAAGGACCAAGAGCATGGTACTCAAGGCTTGATCGGTACTTGAAGAAGCTTGGTTTTTAGCATGGAGGAGTTGATTACAATCTCTATTTCAGTAATGACAGTAATCAAAGGATGATGGTGCTGGTGTATGTCGATGACATAATTTTTGGTGGATCAGATGAAGCTCAGTGTAGACAGTTTTCCAAATTCATGAAAAATGAGTTTGAAATGTCAATGATTGGAGAGATAACATTTTTCCTTGGTATACAGGTGACACAAGGAAGGAATGGAACATTCATTTCTCAATTTAAATATTCCAAGGAGGTTCTAAGAAGGTTTGGAATGGAGAATTCCAAGGAGATAAAGAATCTGGTTGCTACCATGATGAAATTATCAAAAGATGAGGATGGCAAGGCGGTTAATATCATAGAATACAGGAAAATTATTGGAAGTCTGTTATACTTAACTACAACAAGGCCTGATATTGTTTTCGCCACATTCCAAGCAGTGAGATATCAGAGTAATCCCAAGGAAAGCCACATGCTTGCAGTGAAAAGAATACTTTGGTATATCCAGGGCACAGTGGATTTCGGCTTAACATATACTGAAAAATCTCAGATAGAGTTATTGGGATATACTGATGTAGACTGGGCCGGTTCAGCAGATGATAGAAAATCAACATCAGGTGGTGCATTCTATCTTGGTGGGCTATGTATTGCTTGGTTAAGCAAGAATAGGGATTGAATTTCGTTGAGGACCACAGAAGCTGAATATATTGCGGCCACTCAAGCATGCACACAATTATTGTGGATGAAGCAGCAGCCTGAAGATATGGTATTTGAAGTGAAGTCTCCGATCGGAATCCAGTGCGACAACTCAAGTGCTGTAAATATTATCAAAAATCCCGTCCATCATTCAAGGACAAAGAACATTGAGATTAAGTATCATTTCATCAAGGAAAAAATGGAACAAGGATTTGTTAAGTTGTAGTATGTGCCTATAGAGTTACAGGTTGTAGATATTCTAACAAAGGCCTTACCCAAGGAAGCATTCGAAAGTCATCGACTGGCTCTGGAAGTTAAGTCGATTCCCCGCACTTAAAAGCGTGTGGATGTGGAACCCCCCCCCCCCCCCTCTCCCTGTGGTTTGATGTGTTTTCCCTAATGTGTTGATATGTGTTCTCTACTCTATTACAGACTTCAAAGGAGTAACATTTGGGTTCGTTGACAAAGGGGGAGAAAATAGTGATTTTTCAAGGGGGAGACAATGTGGAGATTTGATAAATCATGAATGATATGGGGAGAAGCTGACAAGTGGAGCATCCAGATAGGGTGAGTTGAAGCTATTTGAACGTGCTTAGCCAGAGCTTAGATTTGATAACATATGAAATATGGATAAAGAGGTTTTGAAGCTGACAAGGGATGAAGTTGTGACTAGAAAGGGGGATCATATAAAATCTGATGATGCTTGATGTGATTCATCAAAGAATAGATATCACAACAGCTGAGGATCATGATAAAAGCAAAAAAGAGATGTTGGAATGTGGTAAAAATATTTCCAAACAAAAATTGGTCTTCCAACAAGTCCTTCAACAATTGGTATCAGTTTAGTACAAATTGGTATCAGTTTGGTTTCAACAGTGGATGTCTGAGATGAAGAGATTCATTGATGAACTTTTCATTTACTCTTGTTTCTCATGCCGAGCATTGCTCATGTGGGCTTAGAGTATGTGTTGAGTAAATCCTTGATCACTATCAGAATCACAAAAGGCGAATGGTGGCTGAAGAATCAGCGATGTATCTTTTTATGCAAGAGTTGTCAACAAATCCAAAGGGGAGATTGTTGGGAAAAAATCCCTCAAGGCATCATTAAAGCATTTTTCAGGTGATTGTGTTTGTTGACAAAGTGGACATCTGAGTAGTGATTTTTGACAAAGCAAAATGATGACATATAAATTTGTTGACAAAGAGTATTTGATGGTGGAATGTCGAGTTCAAGAGTAGTGGTTAATGATCAATGTTTGATTCAAGAACTACGACAAAAGGAATGGATGATCTGGAGGTGGTACAAAAGAACAGATACAAGGTAGCGCCGTTTTCCAGTGTTTGCCAAATTTTTGGGCCTGAAAATTGACAAATAAAGAAAAGTGGTTTTTGGAAAAGGGACTTGTGTGCTGTATACATGAAGGCTTGGAAACTTGCGCACCATATGTTTTTCAAGATCAGATCATCAAAATATGGAAAAGGAATAAGTTTCACGTAAGTATTGGTGGTGTCACGTAGGGGACTTGCGCGCCGTGAAGAGACTTACGCACCGATGCCTTGGAAGCTTGAGAACTTGCGCGCCTATGGGTTTTCAAGATCAGAAGATAAAAATATTGAAAAGGAAAGAGGTTTACGCAAGTTTGGAATTGGGTCACGCAAGTAACTTTCAGGGGATGAGACCTGCGCGCCGAGACTTGCATGTCGAAGGGAGAGTTGCGCGCCGTCGCACAGGGGTGACCAAATTCCTATAAATACTGGACCACCCCTCTTCATTCTTTATCGGAGTTCAACACTTTGAGAAATCAGAGTTCTCGTCATGCAGGTGTGGTGGTCGCGCAAGTGGTGTGTGGGTCGCGCAAGTGAAGTTGCGCGACAGTGGTTGAAGTTGCGCGCTAGTGTGAGAAGTTGCGCGTCGGTTGGTAGTTGCGCGCCAATATTGGTTTGGGCATAAAAGGAAGTTAGTCGCATAGGTTTTGGGTTGAAGAAGGTTGTTTCATGCAAGTGTCTGAGGTAGACTTGTGCGCCAGTTATGACTTGTGTTCCGATACTTGCGCGCCGAGATTGACTTGCGCGCCAAGTAAGGTTTGGTTCCGACAGTGATTTTCGGGCTGCGTGGAAGCTGGAAGTTTTCCCGATACCTTAGGTGCAAAGAGAAATTCATCTACGGGTGAAAGATGGGCTTCAATAGAGCATCTACACACAGAGGAAGATGCATTCTTTCATGCAAACGAAGAGACCTACAGGTCTATAAACTGTGAGTGGATCCTTTCCAGAGTAGTGAGCAAAGGAAGAGGAAGAAGGTGATCCTCTACACCGGCAATGCGCCAGAGAGAGAGAAATAGGGAGTGAACCTTGGGAAAGTAGTGAGATGACCCTAAACCTTGTAAAGGGAGTGAGCCTGGGACAGAGTGACTGTGCCCGAACCTTGTAATCCACAACTAGTGAAGTTTAGTGGAATTTGGTACGACCGAAAACATGTCGGCGTATGCTCCTTGGGCGTAGCCCTTTGCGGTGAACCAAGTAAAATTTTTGTGTCTTGTGCATGATTTACTTTCTATTTACTTTGTGCAGCAGGAAAGAGAGAGAATATTTTTTTGCTTAACAGTGAAACAAGATCAGAACGGGCGTTAATTTTAAATTAGTTATACCTGGATTCACCCCCCCCCCTCTTTGGGTATTCAGCCTTTTGGACCTAACATCGTACCTATGTTTTAATTTGATATACACTTGGGTGTGGATCTAATTTCATAATATTATACAAGAATTTATTTCAAGAATAATAAAATTTCAATTTGTGCGGAAAATGTAGAATCCCTTATCTTTAAAGCATAAAATTCTTCATCTTATTCATTTCTAGATCAACCCCCAATAGATCTACTGAATTAAATTATTAAGGAGGAAGGGAAAACCACATCTAGGGATATAAAAATTCATAATTAAATTGATTATGTACCAATTTTTCAAGAATACTTTGATTTATTTCCGGATGAAGTACCTATGAACCCCCAAGTGCATGAAGTTTAATTTACCATTGATATAATACCTTATTCAAGACCAATATCAAAGAATTATTATATAATGGAAACTATGGAATTAGGGGATCTGATGAAACAATGAGAGTATTTGAGAAACAAGGGATTTATTCTCTCTAGTATTTCTCCATGGGGAGCCCTTTTTCTCTTTGTTAATAAGAAATATTGATCCTTGAGGTTTTTCATTAAATATTCATAAATCAATGCTATTAAAATAAAGAAAAAATATCCTCTACCTCACATTGATTATTTATTTTATCAACTTCATTAAGATCAATATTTTTCAAATATTGACCTTCGTTCATGGTATCATCAGCTATGAGTAATGAAGGAAGATATTCTAAATACAAAATTTTAGATGAGGTATGGACATTACGAGTTCACAGTAACTCCATTTGGATTGATTAATGTAGCCTTTGTTTTCATATATCTAATGAATAGAGTATTCATGGAATATCATGATGATTTTTTTGGTAGTATACATTGATGTTATTCTAGTGTATTTTAAAATATATGAATACCATGAGAATCACTTGTAGATTATTCTTGAAAATATCATAAGGAAAATGTTATATGGTAAATTTAGAATGTGTGAATTATGGCTTCAGGAAATTTTATTTATTGGACATATTGTCTCTAAGGAGGGAATCTCGATTGATCCTATAAAGACAAAGGTAATCCAAGAATGACCCACACCAATGAACATAACTCAGGTATATAGTTTTATTTTTTTAGCATCTTACTACTGGCGTTTCATTCATAATTTTTCCTGATTAGCTTACCTATTAACCAAACTCACATGTAAAGGGGTTAAGTTCATAAAAATAAAATAATTTGTATATTTTTTTGAAGAATTGAAGATAATATTAGTGAATGATTCAATTTTGACTTTATTATCTACAAATGATTATATTTTTATATATAGTAATGCATAAAATAAAGGATTGGGTTGTGTCCTGTTGAAAAATGATAAAGTTATTGCGTATATATCAAGGAATCCAAAGAATCATGAACACAATTGTCCAACTCATGATCTTGAGTAAACATACATAATCTTTTCTATGATGATTTAGAGACACTATCTCTATGATAAAATATGTGATATATATATATGGATCACAAGAGTTTGAAATAAATATTTACCTAGAAATAACTCAACATGAGGAAAAGAGAATGACTTGAGTGACTCAAAGATTTTGATTTCTCAATACACAACCACCTAGGAAGTGAAAATAAGGTATAAGATGCATTAAGTAGAAATGATTATTGAATTCAAACCCAAATAAGGATTGAGAAAGAACCTATGTTCATAGATATAGTAAATAAGGAATAGGAATTGATAAGGAAGAGGAAAAATCACTCCTTTTTCAAATGATTGCTAAACCATCATCACTAGAGAAGAGAAAAGTCTCCCAATCTAATGATGAGAATTTTCAAAATAAAATTAAAGATATTAAGGTTGTGAAATTGGAAGACTTCATGTATGATGATATAATTATGAAATTTTTGAAGAGTTTATGTGTTCCATCAATACCTAAGATAAAAAAAAGGAACTATTAGATAATGCTCATAGCTCAAAATTATCTATACACCATGGTGGTACCAGATTTATAGAGATATGAAGAAACATTTTTAGTGGGATAATATTAAGTGGTAAATTTCTTATTATGTATTAAAATTAATATTTTTTTAACTAGTGAAGTCTGAGAGACATCATCCTAGAGGAGTTATGAAACATATAGTTATTCTTATGTGAAGTAGGATAAAATTAATACGGACTTCATCACTAGATAACCAAATACTCCAGGAAAGAATGATAAAATATTGGTAATAGTTGATTGAATTACAAAATCTATACATTTACTCACTATAATGGAGGATTTCCCACCAGAGCACCTAGAAAGAATCTATAATAATGAATTTTTAAGACATCATGGTACACCTCTACTGATTTTTTATGATCAAGATCCTTATTTCACATCAAAATTCTAGAATATTCTTAAGATGTATCTGGATACTAAGCTTCATTTGATTACTTCTTATCACCCTCAAACCGAAGGACAATCTAATAGGAAAATTCAAACATTGGAAGCTATGTTAATATCATGCTCACTTTATTTTCAAGGTATGTGGGATCAATATTTAACTTTGATGGAATTTTCCTAAAATAATAGTTTTCATTCAAGTATTAAAATAGTGTTGTATGAAGCATTACATGGAAATATATGTTGAACTGTAACTTGTTGGGATGAACTTGGTGAGAAGAAACTTATAGGTATATAAATTCTTGAAAAGACAACGACAAAGGTAAATTCTATTCAGGATCATATTAAAGTAGCTCAAAGTAGGCAAAAGAGTTATACTGGCAACCAAAAAAGGGATTTGGAATTTAAATTTGGAGATCAAGTATTTCTGAAAGTATCTTCATGGAAGGGTGTCTTATGGTTCTCTAAGAAAGTTAAATTGAGCCCCAGGTATATCAAACCATTTGAAATTCTAGAAATAATTGGATCTATAACTTAATGATTAGAAATTCTTCCAAGTCTCTCTGATTTTCATGATGTGTTCCACATGTAATTATTAAATAAGTACATTCCAAACCCAATGCATATAATCACCTATGAATAAATATAACTGGATCCAGATTTTTTTATTATGAAGAGTATATCAGGATTCTTGAAAGAAGAGAGAAAGTATTGAGAAATCAAATGACATGATTGGAAAAGGTTCTTTGGAGAGACCGTAAAAAGGAAGAAGTAATGTGAGAACCTGAAGATGATATGAAGAAGAACCATACTCACCTCTTTAGAAGTCAATATTCAAGAAAATTTCAAGGATTAAATTTACGAAGGGGGAGAATATAACACCCAAAGATTTTATGGTATGTATCCTCTTAAATAAATTCAATTAATTCAATAGAATATATTGCACAAAAAAATTATTGCATATATTATAAATCATATAAAATCACATAGGGAACACAAAAATGACCTTGTAAATTAACAATGAACTAAATAAGAGGATTTCTTTAAAATTAAGGAACACATAACAATGAAATAGTAACTTGACCATTGGAATAGTAATGTGACCTTTAGGAATTGTAATCTGGAAAATAGAATTGTATCCTCACCTCAAAAAGTATAAATAAGATTTATGCATCTTATAAATGAAAAAATGATATGATTATATCATAATTCAAGTAAATAAATGTTTCAAAAATTATTAATTAAGTGTTGATATTGTTTAAACATAAATGTTTATTTCCAATTTTTAAATTAATATAGTGATTCTAAAGAAAATTTACTTCCAAAAAAATTATTCAAGAATTTAAATCTTTTTCTTAGGATTATAATATAAATTTATGATACCTTGATTAACTTTTAAAAGTGTTATAAAAGTAGTCATAATTTAAAACTCTTATTTTCAATGTAAATGATGATTTTAATTTAAAATTAAATTTCTCATATTTAAGAATTTATTTTCATAAAATGGAGTTCATTAGTAAATTCTAGATGTGGAAAAAAATTGGATAATGTTTCAAAAAATTTCTAAAATATTTGTATTTTTTGGTGAAAAGTGAAATATGATAATTTTTAGTATATATAAATTTTAATTTAAATACACTGCTCCTTGAGTAATATCTGATGTAAGAACTATAATATCTAACTATACATCTTTATTTTCAATATTTATTCATGGAATCTTTACTATTTATTTTCATGAGACAAAAACATAAAATAATGAATAAAATAATCAAAATACACCCCTCTCCTCCACTATAAATACCACCCCTCACTACCTCTTCTCCTCACTTGTCTTAAGCCATAAATATTGTTCAATTTTTTCCCAATCCTCTTCACAAGCCTCTACCCCACATCTAATAGGTTATAATATTAATAAAATACCAAAACAAATTTACATGAGGTTATATTTTTCATTTTTAAATTAATTTTTATTATTCATTTGTATTTTATTGGTTTCTATTAATGAACATTCAAATGATAAACTGTAACAACCAGATTTTTTATGGACCTTTTTCGAATAAATTAAATTTTCACTTATGTCTTGAAATACACTAAGTTAAAAATTCCTTTCACGTGGCATGTACTCAGTATATGTTACACAAAATATCAACATACAATTTTTTACAAGGAACATCAAATTCATGTACATTACATGGAACATCGACTTGGCGTACGTTACATGCAACACTGATGTTTCTATGAAACATCACTTTATTGTTATAATTATTTAAATGAGATAATTATAACCTAGAAATTAAATTATGTAATATGAATAGTAATAAATAATTTTCAAATATTATTTATAAATGTTTTATATAAATAAATCAAATTTATAAAGAAAGATATAATATTCGGTAAAGTCCTTATATGTTTAAAAATTCTATTTTCTTAAACAAACTACTTTTCAAGACCTTCTGTGAAAAATAATAAAATTTATTTTAGACCCATTTAGAAATTTAATTTGATAAAATACATTTTTTTCAATTTATAATGTAAAAATTATCTTAGGGAGAATTTTTGGTATTTTTCTAAGATTCTACATTTTTGGACAAATAGTGAAAATACGGGATTTTAATTCAAAACTACTTTTTCATATAATATATTTATAAGGTTAAATTAAATTTTAAATTGGTTTCAAAGTTTAATTAGATAAAATTTTATCAATTAATACAATTTTGGTCACATTGAAATTTGATATAAAAACTTACCAAACCTTTCAATTTTTTTACTTTAAAAACCTGCAATGTCAACCCTGCTATAGAATTAATTTTAAATTAATTTATACCACTTATATGATCAAAATTTGGAAAAATGGATTCCATATTTGTAATCATAAAAAATTATAATGTATAATAAGCTAAACATAGTTTCTTAATAAAAATATTAGTGAAAGTTATTAAAATTAAATTCATCGACTATGGTTAAATTAAGCATATTAAGGGACTAAATCAGACCATTAAGGTGAAAAATAAGATAAAAACATGCCAAAATATATTTTATAACGAAATTTATACCCTATACTCCTTTCACATAGAATTGTATCTTTATTTTATCAACTTTCAACATGTAAAACATGGGAGGAATTATCTCTTAAAATATTTACAAGAGTGTCACTCCATCTTCCCTATAAAAGGCCACCACCTCTTTCTCTTATTGACACCTCTAAAAAAAATTAGATTTGGAAAATATATAACCAATAAACCTCACAATGTACCTCCCTTACTCCTTTAATCCACTGTTTTGGTATAAAGTCTTCTAAGAAAGCATTTTGGAACAAACCAAAAGAGATACCTCATTAAGAGGTAACGCCTTCTCTCAAACTCTGCTCTTTTATTTTCCTTCTACACCCCTTACACTGACTTTATTACATGATTGTTTAACAAAAAAAGTATCCTAAATATACTAGTATTTTATTATTCTAAGGTTTCAACCTACACATACACACACCTCCATCTAATGTGTAACAAACATACTATTTTCGTGTACAGCAAACTACCGCCTCACTAAACGATGATTGTTCATTTTTCTTTTATCGCCTCTCCTGGTGGAAATTATGATAGAAACTATATTTATATATGTTATATATTATTTTTATTATTTATTTAATCTTCTTTATTTCTTTTACAAGGCATATCTTTTTTCTTTTCATTTGGTGTAAATACAATAATTTCATTTGAGGAAGTGTGGACCACCACCCCCTCAAAGTGATGTGATTCATTCACACACTACTTTGAATGTATTAAAGATTGTTTTAGTGAAATTATATGATATATATAAAATTTAAATTATAATTTAGTGATATAATATACAAATATACATATAGTTTATTTTATTTGTTTATTTAATATGATAATAAAAACGGAAACATCATTCATTCATACATACGGCTTACCATCTCCATGAATGGTGTAATCCATTTCATACTTATATATTATATAGATTATTATAATACACATATAATGAATATATATTATATTTATATAATTTATTACATTTTTTAATCATGATAAAATTATAAGTACAAAATATATAATAAATTAATACACATCTGAAGAACAAAGAGAATATTACCTGAAGCGAAACATTAACATAGGATTGTTAACAATAGGGTAATATAAGGTCATGATAAAACCATATATGGTATTAGGTATAAGAATATGGTTTTCTAGAATATTTATAATAAATTTATATTTATTATATAGGTGTTTTGAATGAGTATGATGAGAGTTAATATATATGTTAAGGGGGTTTCATCTCACTTTTTATTTCTGTGAGATACATGCTTTATTCACCACCCATTATTTTTTAGTGGCATTTATACTGCCCATAGATGTATTCAATGATTATTATACTTAAATTTATGGTAATTTATATATCCATTTTACTATATTTATTTCATGAGGTTTAAGTTTCCGAAGATACCAAATCGATAAAATATTTTTGTCTCAATTTCCTCCTTTGAGACTCATGTTTTGTTATGCAGCTAAATTATTTTTTTGGTGTATATACTTCCATATTAAATTTTATATAATAAATATAAATATATTAATGATACTTTAACTTTCATTTAATTTCATATTCTTACAAGTATAGTATGATTCCAAGTAACCTAGTGGTAAGAGTTTATTGAAATAATCTCATCATTTTTCGAGATTGTTAATGATTTTGCTTCTTTAATGAAATCTTATGATCCATATCTCAAAAATACTGATTCATTTTATTCCCCTCTGGTTATTAAAGATATAATCATGTATTAGTAACATTTTTTCACTCTTTGGTACTTAAGATAATGTTTTTAAGTAAAATATCACTATCTCTCTCATCAGTTGGAAATCTATTGTATTAAAAAAACCATGTTCTCAAAAATGTTTTAAAAAGATATTTGAACCACATTTTCAAGGAATAATTATTTTAAAAACATTTTATGGTTTTCAAGTCTTCCATTATATGTTTACAAATTAATTTTCAAAGAAAAGGGTTTTATGTTTTTAAAAGTGTTTTCAATGTAGAAATGATATCTTCCTTAATAAATGTTTTTAAAACATCATTCAATATTATTTCTCATCTAAGATAAAATCCATTAGTGTTACTCATGCCTTTATGTGGAAATTATTTAATGTTTCTAATCATATTATTTCTTTGAATGGATTATGTTTTGATGGAATGATGTTTATGAAACCCATTTCTCTTCTATGGGTTATATGCTTTTCAAACCAGCTTCTTTTAAATGGTTAAGTTTATGATGAAATGAGTATGAAACTTGTCTCTTTCTATAGATTATGATATGGTTACATGTTTATAAGACCCATTTAATTTAATAGGTTATGATATGGTTATTTATGATATTGTGTAACATTTATGATTTATTTCACTATGAGATAGGGGGACCTATATCTCCCTCAAATTCATTAGGTAAAGATTTATATCTCATGAGATAGAAATGGTGGAATAAGAAATGAAATAAATTCAGTATTATAGGTATAGAATGGGAAATTAATTCAATTTAGTATTATAGGGATATAATGAGGAGTGAACTCAGTTTAGTAATACTGATCTAGAATAGGGTGTAGACCCGGTTCAATAAAAGACTTTCCACTAAGATGGTCGTGGAAGTAATTCATTTTCTACTATATAAGTCATTAAATATTCTTATGTGTTTGGAACAATTCTATGTTTTATTCCTATGATATTATTTCATGGATTATAGTCTTTATTTCGTTATAATTCATGTCAAATGTACTTCCATTATTTATGCCCTGATTCATATATATGATCTTTGATATGCAGGGTACGGTCTTATATTCTCATGATCATGTTATCATACCCTTTTTCTCATAATTATGCTTATATATCTCCCTTTTTACCATTGTTGAGAATTTTGGATCACCCCATTTTTCAGTTTCCTTCCCCCCAAGTTATGAATATTATTGTTATGTTTGATGTGTCTAAGAAGGTGCTTGTTAATAAGAACCTACTATGAGATGATATAGCTTATTTATATACCAGTTTTTATGTTTCTATGTTTCCAAAGGCAGTTGAATAATATGGTCATTAGGAATATATTTATATAATTTTTTAAGTTTTTTTCATATGTTATGTAATGTTAAGGTATGTAATATTTGGGTCTCTATAGTTGGTAAAATTGAAAAACAATTTGTTAACCTTTGGAATCTAGGAGGAGAAAACCTTAGTGGGAACCCTAAGGGAAAGTCTAAAGATAAGGAAAAGTATAGAAAATGTCATATAATTTTGGAAAAGAATAGAGTGACTGGTTTCCAAGATA
This sequence comes from Viscum album, assembly GCA_963277665.1. Lineage (NCBI taxonomy): Eukaryota > Viridiplantae > Streptophyta > Magnoliopsida > Santalales > Viscaceae > Viscum > Viscum album. Next base: position 1,190,506,087 of record OY728122.1, read on the forward strand.
TACATCAATGTCTAGATACTACAAGTGTATGTGGATCTGGAAGAGATGTACCTAGGGGTAAAAACTCCAACAAGATGTTCCGAACCTGAATCATGGTAATCTGGTATAAGAAAATAGGCCTTGATGCACACCTGGTTTGACACTCTCAGGATATATGCTTTGGGAATTCACAAACTCTTCATGAACCATTATTAAGGATTTAAATAGAATTTTCCTATTAAGAACCTAGGATAAGCCTAAGGTTCCATAGATTAAGTAAGGTGGCATAATTTAGGCATCCTATAAGTGAATTTTCCTGATTATTTGGTCCGGCATTATGAAAACTATTTCTTACACTACTCTTTTTGGTTTAATTTAATGGATGGAACCCAAAGGAACTATGTTAATGGTGGTTGTGATGTACAATGCAATGATTTTACTCCTAAGAAATTGCATTCTATGGGATATGGAATGAAAAACTTTGTTTCTATTCTCATACATCTTTATCAAGATATGAATCATGGTGGATTTTCAAATGAGAAAAGAAGGGAACAAAATTCTATTAAGTCCTTCATGAGGAAACAATAACCTTCTTTCATAAGGAATTATGATTCACTTTTTTCTGAATAATGGATTAGTAATACTAAAATGATATTCTCCATTCTCTAGTGTTTGGAGTATGAGAAATTCATTCTGGTTTCTATCATTTAAATGGTGAAGTAGAACACTGGTGGACTCTATTAGAGAATGTGAGGCAAAAATATGAGATTGAATCCATGGATTGGGATGAGTTCATGAACTTATTTTTCAATAAGTAAATTCCTCATACTCTTCATACCAAAATGGAAAAATAGTTCCTTGAGTTGAATAAAAGGGATGATGAATCTGTTGGTACCTATGAGGATAATTTCATGAGGTTAACAAGGTATGATTCAAGAATTATCATCCAACCTGAAAGTAAAGTTTATAAGTTCTTCAATGGATTAAATTTGAGTTTCAGAAGGGAGGTGTACATAAGAGACTTTAGTATATATGAAGGGATTTTTTTTTGAGAAATATGGGTTGAAATGGAGTTTGGATTCATGTATCAACCTCATGGTTTTGAAAATAAAAGGAATATGGAGTTTAAAGGAAACTCTAGAAACCATAGATAAAAGAAGATGAGTTTTCCTTTATGTTTTAAATGTGGGAAGAAGCATGGAGGAATATGTCATAAGGGTTTTAGTAAATTTTTTAAGTTTATAAAGGAAGGTCTCTAGGAAATTGATTGTCAAAATGGTGGGAATAAGTTAGATAAAAATTCTAATGGAGATAAAGCTACACAAAATTAACCTCCCACAATTTAGTGATACAAGTTTTTGGAGAATGGGAATTATTCTAACCACTACCCAAACCCAAGTTCTGGTGATGATGATCGATTTTAGTAACCTCTTATGGTGAGGGACAAGGGGAAATCTCATGAAATCACTATTTCTGATGAGGGGTTTGATAACGACGTGATGAAAGGTACAATTACCATCAAATCTAAAATGTATAATGTAATATTTGATTCTAGATCTACCCAATCTTTTATATCTAAATAATTTTATAAGGGTGTTAAGATTCCTCCAAAACTATTAGATGTGGAATTGTAGTGAAAATCCCTAATGGTATGAAGATATAAACTAAGGTCTATGATTCCTCTCCAGTTTAAGTTTTTGGGAATGTTCTTCCTGAAAATATCTTAATTCTTTCTTTCGTTGAATTTTATGTCATCTTAGGCATGGATTTTATTTCTCAACATAATTCCCACATCAATTGTCAATAAGGGAAGTTATGTTTGATAATTCTAACCCCACTATGATCATTCATCAATGTGACAATAAGCATGAACATCCTGTGGAGATTACATCCATTGTATCGGTCTTAATTCCTGTTCAAAAGGTTTGTTTATCTCTAACTGTTGGGTAGAAAATTGACATTGATGATATGCCTATTGTTTGAGATTTTGTGGGTGTATTTCTGAAAGAGTGGTCTAGTCTTCCACCAAAATGTGAATTTGAGTTCTTAATAGAAATTATACCTGGTTCCATACCAATATAAAATTATCCTTATAGAATGGCTCTGATTGAGTTATAGGAATTGAATAATAAACTCTAAGACAACCATGATAAGGGATTCATTCTTCCAAGTGTGCCACCATGGGGTCTACCCGTTCTTTTTGTGAAAAATAAATATGGATAAAATAGACTCTGTATTGATTATCAAAAGTTGAATAATATCAAAATCAAGAACAAGTATCCTCATCCCCATATTTATGACTTATTTGATCAACTGCACAGATCTCAATACTTTACCTAGATTGACCTTTATTCTAGATATAATCAAATTGAGGGTCAATAAAGTGGATATACCCAAGATGGAATTTCGTAAAAGGTATGGAAACTATGAATATATAGTGATTCCTTTTGGTCTTACAAATTACCCTTCTATATTCAAGGATTTAATAAATAGAGCCTTCATAGATTAACTTGATTAGTTTATGGTAGTCTTTATAGATTATATTATTATCTATTAAAAGAGAAAGGAAGATCATTAATATCACTTTATAATTATACAAATTATCCGAAGGAAGGAGAACATATATTAAAATTTTAAAAAGTGTGAATTTTGGCTGTAAAATCTTTTGTTTTTGGGTAACATAATCTCAAGAGATCAAATATCAGTAGATCCATCAAAGATGGAGGCTATTGAATGTTGTCCTAGACCAACCATGGTGACTGAGATCCATAGATCTCTTGGTTTAGTAGGATATTATTGATGATTTTTGGAAAAACATTCAGGACTATCTAATCCTATGACTAAGATAACTTGGAATAGTGTTAAGTTCTTATGGACATATGAATGTGAGGAAAATTTCAAGGAACTAAAGATAAGTTTAGTCAGTGCCCCAATGATTACATTACCCTATAGTGGATAAGGGTTTGTAATATTTAGTGTTGCATCCAAGAAGGGATTGGGATGTGTTATTATAAATAATGACATAGTTATTGCTTATTCCTCATGGTATTTGGAGATTCAAGATCAAAATTACCCAACACATGATTTTGAGTTAGTAGTAGTAATTTTTTCATTAATGATATGGTGGAATTATATTTATATAAAAAATTGTGATATATATACCGATTATAAAATTCACAAATATATATTCACATAGATGGAGTTTAACATGTGCCATAGAATATTTTTATAGTTGATAAATGATTGAAAATGCTCAATACATTACTACCATGGGAAATAGAACAAGGTGTCTGAAGCTTTGAGTCAGGAGGAAAATGAAAGATTAACCATGATGAGGATCACAAAAGATAAAATATTTCTATATTTGCAAAGGATAGATCTATAAATCCTGAATGAAGGGTAAAAATCTTATCTTTCTCAAATGGATGTTCAATCCACTATCCAAGTGTAGATTAAGGAAGCACAGAAGTAAGATGAAGAGCGGAAAAATAAATTCATAAATGTTCCTGGGTTTAACCGTGATCATGAAGGGCTGATAAGTTTAAGGAACCGTGTATGTGTTACTTCGATACTAGATTTAAAGAAGTAGTTGTTAGAGGAAGCTCATGGTTCTTTATTATTTATTCATCCAGGAAGTATGAAGATGTGTAGGGATATGAAAGAATAATTCTGGTGGGATGACATGAACAGAGATATCATAGATTTTGTACCTCAGTTCCTGGTATTCCAAAAAGTTAAATTTGAAATAAAAAATTCCAAAGGGATGTTGCATCCATTACCCATACCATAATGGAAATGGGAGAACATAACTATGGATTTTCTCATTGGACTACCCAAAACATCTAAAGGGTTTAATGTTATAAGGGTGGTATTAAATCACCATACTAAATTATCACACTTCATCACTATTAGAGAATACTTATCTATGAATCATCATTCCAGGATATATATTAAGTGTAAAGGTTTCATGGAGTACCACAGTCTATTGCATCATATTGGGATATGAGGTTTACCTCCAAGTTTTGGAGAAGTCTTCAAAAAGTGTGTGATACATAACTGAGTTTCAACACTTCTTATCATCCTCATATGGATGGTTAGTCTGAAAGAAAAATTGAAACCCTAGAGGATATTTTTGAGATCTTGTTCTCTAGATTTCAAATCTGGTTGGGATCAACACCTTCTTCTATTTGAGTTTTTATAAAACAATAGTTTTCACTCATGCATTCAGATGGAACCTTATGAATCCATCTATGAGAAGAAATTTATATATCCAACATGATGGGGTGAGGTTATATAAATAAATCTATTGGGACCTAATATTTATGAAGAAATGGTAGATAAGGTTATAACTGTTTAATAGCATATCAAGATATCTCAAAGTTGGCAGAAAAGTTATGTTGATAACTAACAATGTGATCTAGAATTTGAAATTGGGGAAATTTTGTATTTATGTATCTCACTATAGAATAAAGTTTTGAGATTTGGGAAGAAATGGAAAATAATCCCTATGTATATTGGTCCCTTTGAGATTCATGGTCGTATCAGGACTATAGCCTGTCATTTGGAACTTCCTCCAAATCTCTCTCATGTACATGATGTGTTTCAAGTATATCTCCAAATAAATTATATACTTGACCATTCACATGTACTAAACTCATAGTTCGTACCATTATAGAAGGATCTATCTTATTAAGAACAACCAGTTGAAATTTTGGACTGATTAGAGAAAGTTCTAAAAAACAAGACCACTCACCCTGTCAATGTTTTGTGGAGAAATCACCAGTTAGAGGAAGCTACGTGGGAACTTCAGGATATGATGAAGTAAAAGTATTATAATATTTTTTTACCTAACTAATTGATTTTAAGGGAAAAATTCATTTTAAGGGTGGAAGAATGTAACACCCTTAGTTTTTATGGACCTTTTTTGAAATAAATTATATTTTCATTTATGTCATGCAATGCAGTAATTCAAACTTTCCTTTCACATGGAATATAATTCATATATGTTACATGGAACATAAACTTGGAATATGTTACATGGAACATCTAATTGTCTTATGTTACACATAACACCAACTTGGCGTACGTTACACGCTACACAGATGTTTCTACGAAACATCATTTTGTTGTTATAATTACTTAAATGACATAACTATATCCTAGATGTTAAACTTAGTAATATAAAAATTAATAACTACTTTTAAAATATTTTTTATAATCTTTTTATACAAATAAAACATATTTATAGAAAAATATATAAATTTTGGAAAAGTCTTTCTATGTTTAAAAATATTATTTTCTCAAACAAACTACTTTTCTTGTCCTTCTCTGAAAAATAATAAAATTAATAATAAAACCATTTAGAAATTTATTATGATAAAATAAACCTCATTTTTTCAATTTTGAATTTTTAAATTATATTTAGAGTGAATTTTTTGTATTTTTCTAAGAAACTTTATTTTTTGGATGAATAGTTAAAATTTCAAAATTTTAATTCAAAACTGTTTTTTCATCTAATATATTTATAATGTAAAATTATATTTTAAAATGGTTAAAAAAATTAATTAGATAAATTTTTTATCAAGTAATGAAATTTATTTCATTGATATATATTTCATATTGAAATTGGATATAAAAACTTAGCAAACATTTGAATGTTTTTACTTTAAAAACCCTCATTCTCGACCCGACTACGGGGTTAATTTTAAATTACTTTATACCACTTATATGATTTAAAATTTGGAAAAATAGATTCCATATTTTTATTAATAATAATTTATAATTAATAATAATTTCCACTTATTTTTTAACAAAAAATTATAGTGAATGTGATTAAAATTAATTACATCGATTAAGGTAAAATTAAGCATAATAAGGGACTAAACTATAACCTTAAGGAACAAAATGACCTATTCACTTATAAAACATCCATTTATTTTCCATATATAGAACCTATAATCAGTTTCCTAGAATGTTTATCATTATAGGATCTACTTGCAACATGAAAAATGTTGGTGGAATTCTCTCATCAAATATCTACAAGAGTGTCACTCCTCCTTCCCTATAAAATTCTACCATATCTCCCTCTTCTTCACACTTCTAAAACCACTTATGGTCATAAAATATCTTCCCAATACAATTAACAACATCCTTCTATTCTTTTTTTAATCATCTATTTTTTCATAAAGTCTTCCAAGGAATCATTTTGGCACAAACCAAAAGGAGATACCCAATTAAAAGGTAACTCCTTCTCTCAAGTTCCTTTCTTTTGTTTTCCTTCTAAACACCCTACACTATCATTATTATATTATTGTATAAAAACACAAGTATAATAAATATATTATAATGTTTTTATTCTATTTTTTTAACCTACACTTCCACACACCTCCATCTAATGGATAAAAAACATATTGTTTATGTGTAAGGAAAACTACCACCACACTAAATGATGATTGTTCATTTTTTCTTTACTGCCTCTCATGGTGGAAATAATTATGGAAAATATATTTATATATGTTATATATTATATTTATTATGTCTCTAATCTTCTGTATTTATTTTAAAACACAAGTATTTTTACATTCCATTAGGTTTAAATACGATAATTCTGTTTATAGAAGTGTGGACTACCTCCCCCTCAAAGCGATGTGATTCATTCACACACTACATAGAATGTATTATGGATGGGTTTAGTAAAATTATATGATATATGTAAAATTATAAATATAATTTAATGATATAATATAAATATCTACATATAGGTCATTTTATGTCCTTTCAATATGACAATAAAAATAGAAATAGTGTTTTTGTGTACGTACCGCTTACCGTCTCCAGGAATGGTGTATTTCCTTTTCGCACATATATATTATATAGATATTATAATAAAAATATAATTAATATAAATTATATTTATATAATTTTTTATATTCTTTAATCAAGATATAATTATAAGTACTATTAATATAACAAATTAAGACATATGCAAAGGACAAAGCAAATATTACCCGAAGTGTAACCTTAACATAGGATTGTTAACAAGAGGCTAGTATAAGAACATGATAAAATAATATAAGGTATTAGATATAATAATATGGTTCTTTAAATTATGTATAATAAATTTATATTTATTTTTTAGGTGGTTTTAATGATTATGATTAGAGTCAATATACAAGGTAAGGGGATTTCATCTCACATTTTATTTCGGTGAGATACATTCTTTATTCACGACCCATTAATTTTGTGTGGTGTCTATACTACCTATGGTTGTATTAAATTATTATTATAATTAAATTTATATATATTTACATATCCATTTTATGATATTTGTTTCCTTTTTTTATGTTTCAAAAGTTACCAAATCAGTAAAATATTATTGCCTCAATTTTCCTTCTTTGATATTCATGTTTTGTTATGCACCAAAATTATTTTCGAGGTGTGTATACTTCCATTTTATATTTTATATCATGAATATTATTATTTTAATGATATTTTAAGCTACATGTACTTTCCTTTTCTTACAAGTATAGTATGATCCCAATTAACCAAGTGTTGAGAGTTTATTGAAACAATCTCATCACTTTCCGATATTATTAGTGATTATTCTTCTTTAAGGAAATATTATGATCCATCTTTCATAACCACTCATGAATTTTCTTCTCAATTTTTTATTCAAGATATCCTAATGTATTAGTACCATTTTCACACTCTTTGGTACTTAAGATAATGTTTTTATGTAAAATCTTACCGTCTCTCTCTTCTATTGGAAATCTATTGTATTCAAAAACCATGTTTTCAGAAATGTTTTAAAAAATGTTTTCAAAATATATTTTAGGGCCATTTTCAATGAAAAATTATTTTAAAAACGTTTTATGGTTTTAAATGCTTGCTTTATAAGTTTTCAAATTTATTTTCCAAGAAAAAAGTTTTCAAAAATGTTTTATGTTTTAAAAATCATTTTCAATGTAGAAAAGATATTTTACTCAAGAAATGTTTTTAAAAGATATTTCAAAATTATTTCCCATATAAGATAACATATATTGGTGTTACTCATAAATTTATTGGGAAATTATTCAATGTTTCCATTCATACTCTTTCTCTAAATGGATTATGTTTTAATGGCATGATGTTTATGAAACTTGTTTCTCTTTCATGGGTTATATGCTTTTGAAACCAGCTTATTTTCACAAGTTAAGTTAATAATTAAATGATTATGAAACCTATCAATTTATATAGGTTATGATACGGTTACATGTTTATAATACCCAGGTCGTTTCATGTGTTATTATATGGTTATTTATGATCTTGTGGCAAATGTATGTATGATTTAACTATGAGATAGGTGAGACCTATATCTTCCTCCAATGTATTGGGAAAATATTTATATCTCCTGAGATAATAATGGATGGAATGGTAAATGAACACAGTTTAGAATCATAGAGATAGAAAAGGAAATGAACTCAGTTAACTATTACAAGTCTAGAATGAGGATTTAACTCAGTTCATTAATATAGGGCTGGAATTTGGTGTAAACCCAGTTCAGTAAAAGACTTTTTCCACTAAGATGGTCTCAGTTAGGAATTCCTTGACTACTATGAAAACCATTAAATATGCTTATGTGTCTACCACAATTCCATGTTTTATTCCTATAATAATCTTTCATGGGTTATTTTCTTTGTTTTCTTATGATTCATGTTTTATGAACTGCCGTGATTTATGTCATGATTCATGTATATGATCTTTTATATTTTAGGTGTGATATTATATTTTCATGATCATGTTCTCATACCCTTATGCTAATGATAACGCTTACATATCTTTCTTGTTTACCCTTACTTAGCATCTGAGTACACCCCTTTTTATGTTTCCTTACCCCTAGTTTATAAATTTTTGTATTATGTTTGATGTTTCTAATAAGGGTGTTAGTCAAGAAAAACCTAGTGGGAGATGATATTACTCATTTATCAACTAGTGTTTATGTTTTCATGTTTCCAAAGGAACTAGACTAGTACAATATTTGGGTGTCTATTTGTATAATGTTTTATGTATTCCTCAAATGTTATGTAATGTTAATGTATATAAAGAGAGGTTATTTATATAATCCTTTCAAGACAGAGATAAATTTTGAGGGAGATATTCATTTTAAGGGGGGTATAATGTAACGCCCCAAGGTTTTTGTGAAATATTTTTTTCAAATGAATTTAATGTTTTGGATATTTTGCGTTACTTATAAAAATTATTATAGTTTGTTTTATATTAAACACTGAATTTATTTTTCATTACATGCAACAATGATTTCCTTTGATTTCATGCATGACACATGACACTGAGCTTCATTAAACAATAAAATAATATTATTTTAAATATAACCATTGTAACCTAGTTATTAAATAGTGGGTAGAAATAGTATTAAATACTTTATGAAATATATATATATATATATATATATTTCCTACTTGGTATAAATTTATTTATAAATTCTTAGTAAATAATCAATCAATTTTTAGTAAATTAATTACATTTATCAAAAATATGTTTTCATCAAAAATGATATTTATTGATTTTTAAGAAAATATAATATAATTAATTTATATATATTTTAGAAAATTAATTTGCTAAAATTAACATCATTTTTGAAATCATCATATCAAATTAAATTATGGTCAAATTTTGGGATTTTTCAAAAAATATTGATTTTTCTCTAAATAGTGAGAAATACTGATTTTTGTAAAACTATCATTTATTTCCAATAGATTAACTAATTTAAATGAAATAGTATTTTATAAAGTAACATAATTATTATTTAGTTACAATATTCCAATTAATTACTTTTTTATCATTTTTATATTGAATTTTAGTATACCTTTATTTTTTGGGTTTATAAAAGGTTTTTTTTACTATTTAAAAATGCATAATGTTTCTCTATTTTAATTAATTAAAATAACCCATATTGATGAATTTTTTAAATGAAATGTATAAATTATATATCAATAAATTTTAATTGATATTCATAAAATTATTTTTATTATAAATATATTTAATATAAAATCATCTTGTGCTTGAAAAAAAATACACTTCTCGAAAAACATCTTTTTCATCGCACCTATGGGTTTTTTTTTAATTTAATTTTTTCAACTTTAATAAAACTTATTTGAAAAAAGAAAATTAATTTTAAATCATCATGTAAAAAATATATTAGGGTTAATATTTGATAATTTTTTAAAAAGGTTGATTTTTTTATGATTAGTGAAAAATATTGAATTTTAATTGAAAGCTACTTTTTCATTTAAATTATTTATAAAGTAAAATTAGTTTTAAATGGTTTTTAAAATAAAATTAGTTCAATTATAAATATTTTAATACAATTTAGTTCATTGCAATCAATTTAATATTCAAATTGGATAAAAAACATTGTTAACTTTTGAACATTTTCTCTTTGAAAACTCACTTTCTCATCACGTCTATGGGATTAATTTTAAAGTCCACTTTTCCACTTCTGTGAATATAATTTTTAAATGTGTATTCCATATTTTTAATAAGAATAATTTATATTATCTGATAAGTTCAAATTAATTTATGACCATCATTAATAGTAAAAATAGAAAAAGTATTTTTCAATGGTTAAGATAAAATTGGGATTAATGGGGGTTAAAATAAAATGACAAGGGTTAGAATGACCTCAAAACTAGCTAAAAATCTATTTTCTGGAAATTTTTATACCCTATAATGTATATATTATTTACATACTCCATCTTTTAGCTTTGTGGCACTAGAAAAGCGTGAGTACAATCCCTCTCTTCTCTAGTTTACACCTTAAACCCCATTGTGTGTAGCCAACACCTTCCCAAATAAATTTATATATTCCATTATATTATCATATAATAATTATTTTGGGAATAAATCCAAACTAATAAGGTTTTAGGTTCAACCCTAAGGAGGTTTCTTGAAGAATATGTAACATTATTCAGTGATCATTTTTATGTTATTTCTTTCTCCACCTCATTAAATTCTTATTAAAACATGATTATATAAAAACATCAATATGTTCTTTATACATAGATTTTTTATGTTAAATTAATGAAATAAAACCATATAAACTTCCATAAAATGGGTTATAAAATCATTGTTTTTGTCTACGGTGGACTACCACCTCCCAAACTGATGTCATTCATTTTTCTATTACCGCCTATAATGATTTGGTATGATGTGGATATAAACTATAAATATTATATTTAAAACATAATTATATATATGGATTCATTATATCATATATACGTCTGTTAATTTCCATTCTATAGGGGATACCATAACACCCCTTGTGTGTATGGCGAATTACTGCCTCGCGAAGCAGTGCGATTTGTTCTGCACTAACGCTTTATATGGAAGACAGTAAGGATAAATATACATGATATAAATGAAATATTTATGATATTAATGAAATATTTATAATTATTAGAAGATAATATATTATTTTCTATCTTACCATTTCACTCACTGAACGATGATAACATCATTCTTGTATGTGTAGAATCCCGCCTTCACGAAGTGATGTGACTCTCATTTCATCACCACGCCACATGGATGATATATGTATGTATATTTAAAGAAATAATATGTTAATTATTATATTTTTATCATTATTGGATTATAATATATTACGTACCTCATTTCCATAATTATCATTGAAAAATTTAAATTCAATCATGTGTATGTACGGCCTACCGTCTCCATAATCATAACATGCATCCTTTCTCAAAAACCATATTTCATGATTGGTATTAAAATTATAATTGATATAAAAATATTATAATTATATAATTATTATTACTCTATATATTATGTAACCATGATCTAATTATGAAGACCAAAAATAACAATTCAAAACATATATGAAAACAAAGCAGTTATTTCCCGAAACATGATTTTAACAAGGAATTGTTAATAAAAGGGTAATAAAAGAACATAAGTAAATCATATATGGTATTAAATATATAAGTATTGTTATTTAAGGTTTTATAATAAAATTATATTTATTATATAGGAGGTTCTAACTTGTATGAATGAATTGGAGACTTATGGTAAGGGATAATAATCTCACTTTTTACTTCCTTGAGACACGTGCCATATTCACCACATATTTTATTTATATGGTGTATATACTAACCATGATTTATATCATGATTATTATCTTATAATATTTTAGGTTTACATATCCATTTAATATCTCTCTTTCATGTTCTTTACAGTGAAAAATTTAACAAATTGGTAATGGATTTTTGTCCCAATTTTCCTTATTTGGGACATAAGTTATGCTATTCACCTATCTTCTTATATGAGGGGTATATAATTAAAATTTAAATTTTATATCCTTAATATCCATATTTTAATTATATTATAAGTTTCATTTAATTTTATACCTTCAGGGGACTTTTAATTCAATGTCACCAAAGTGGTAAAATATTTATGTTACAACCTCATCGTTTATTGGTATTATTTATCATTAGTTTCTGATGATGAAATATTATGATACATTTCTCAAGAAACTATAGAATTTTATAATCATCTATTAATTCATGATATTTTCAATTAATAGTACCATTTTATCACTCTTTTAATACTTAAAATAATTGAGAAATGTTTATAAGAAAAATCGTCTTTATTTATCTCTTCAATCAAAAAACCTTTTTCTTACAAAACCATGTATTCCAAAAAAATTGAAAAATGTTATTAAAATTCCATAAATTATTAATTAAAAAAATTAACCATGTTTTAATTTTTATAAAATGTATTGTATGGAGTTTTCATGTTGTTTTCCAAAAAACTTCTGGTTTGTATTTTACCGTAAATGTGAAAAGAATCTTTTTTACATGCATGGAAAGAAAAGTATTTCCAACTACCAAGAATAATCAATAATTTAAATCTTCACTTAAAACATTAAAATGATATTTTTAAAGAAAATTTGTTCCTTAATACTTTTTTATTTTTTTATTTTTTAAATGGATGATTTATAAGTGAAAAATAATTTGAAAATGTTTTATGTTTTAAAAAGTATTATTTAAAAGAGGAAAGTATATTTTACTAAAGAAATGTTTTAAATAATTTTTAAATAATCCTTTTTAATTTTTCAAGTTTCTTTTCAATGAAAATTATTTCCAAAACATTATATGTTTTAAAAAGTGATCTTAAAATAAAATTTATCTTCCTCAATAAACCTTTCATGTAATCATTCCATATAATTCTCCATCTAAGATGAAATCATTTGTTGTTACTTATGTTTTACTAGGGATATGATCCATGGATACCATTTTTATTATTTCTCTAAATTTGTTATGTTTATGATGATAATATTTTTATGAAACTTTTTTCTCTTCCATGGGTTATACCAAGATAAAATTCTTATGAAACTCACTTCTTTTTCCACAGGTTATGCTATAATGAAATGATGAAATTATTATGAAACCTATATATTTTCCACATGTTTTTATATGATCAAAAGTTTATGAAAACCATTTCATTTCATGTGTTATGATATAATAAGTGTTTATGATCTTGTGGAAAGTATATGTATTCTTTTAATTATTTAATGGGTGGGACCTATATATATGTCCAATGGATTGGGTAAATATTTATATCTCATGAGATGGGGAAGACAAGAATTGGTAGTGAACCTTTTTTTGTATGGTAATTTTTCTATTGTGATGGTCTGTGGAGTTAACCCTGACTACTAAGATGGTTTGAGGGTGAACACATTCCACTATGATAGTGTTGGTAGTGATCCTTGATGACTATGGAAATGATTTTATATGTTTATATGTATGCTTAAATTATATATATTATGTCAATTGAATGTTATCATGGCTTCTGTCCTTCAATTCCCTTATGATTTATGTCTTATGAACTACCAATATTTATTCCATGACTTAATATTATGATCTTTGATATCTATGGTATGGTTTTCAAATGTTATTCTCATGTTCTCATACCATTATTCTCATTTTATGTTTATGTGTCTCCCTTGTTTACCCTTACAAAGAATTTGATCTCACCCTTTCTTATTTTTCCATTCCTCATGTTATGAAGAAAGGTTTTTATGTTCGAGTATGAAACAAAATATGTTTATGGGATACATTGAAGATATTTTATAAATTAATAATATTGTGTTCCATGTTTTCAAAGGAACTAAACTATTATGATCATGAGGAATGTGTTTTTGTAATGTTTTAAATTTTCATCTAAAATTATGTAATATCCATGTATAAGAATCATGGATTACTATATATCATGAAACACATATGGACTACACATTCACTAGGGTACCCAGGTTGGGTGTGATCATATTACCAAGTAGGACACCACTAATTGTGTCTATAATAAAAAAAATTATATATGTTCAATATAGTATTGAATGGAAAGTTAAATATAAACATCCCACACATACACCTCTCACACTATGGGAACTCAATAAGACACTATGATGGTCAACTTGTACACACTTTTCCAAGGTCATAGTGTCTATGTATAGGGAGTTCCTACAATGAGGATATACCCAACTCTAGGAAGTCCATCACATCCACTGGGAGGTAGCACAACCAACCTAGAGGAAAATATACACTTAGGAGGTATTGTATCCCACTTTTTATACTCAATGTCTTGGATCATCACATATAACACTCTTAACAACATATCTAAGGGGGAAAGTACCTCCCTCCTAGAATAAATATCATCCATAGGGGTAGAATATACCACCTTTCATATATAATCCATTATAGGTGGTAGTATATCCCACCTCTCATACATAATCCTATATAGAGGGATTATACCCAATCATGTATCAACATTCCCTCATTGGGGATAGTATCATCCACCTCACATCCACAATACTTCATTTTTTACCCGAATGTCCTGAAGGCCTTCTTTTTTATTGATTTTTTTATAAACCCCCTTTCAAGGGATGAGGGGGAACCCTTACAAGGTGCGTAGTCTTAGAGATTACATGACCCATAGGTCTTTAGGAAATATAAAAACTATACTTTGAACTCTTCCTCCCATCTTCTTCATCGTGATATAAGCTCTACACCTTTTCATGGTTGTTCGGCTAGGCTTCCCATGCAATCACAAGCTAGCCCCGATGGCAATTTTATACCCTCTCTTTCTGAAAAATCTGCTTAGCTTCTGCTCTGGTGAATGCGCGAGCTCTGAATCCCCATCTGGAGGCTGCTCCTTGTAGAGTTCGGCTGATCATTTAAGCACAATTTCATGTGGTCTGAAGGCCTTTAGGTGTCCCAAAGACGTTTAGGTGGCCCAAAGGCCTTGAGGTAGCCCAAAAGCCTTACTGGCCCGAAGGCCTTGGGTGGCCTGAAGGCCTTAAAGGACCCGAGGACCAAAATGATGGCCCGAAAGCCCAAACAGATGAATAGTTTTAGCTGCTACATTATTGAAACATGTCTGTTATAGTACTGCTATAGTACCACATAAATATGTCTACACCCAGTTTTGAAGTCGGGTCTATTGGATTCACTTGTTGAGTCCTCACCAATTGGGCTGAGGCTCTTGTGAAAAAACCTATCTAACTACTTGTGGGGAGGCTCGAAATCGAGACCTCTCTAAACACCACCACAGGACACAACCACTAGGTTTCACCCATGGGGCTCACAATACTTCATTTTTTGGTTTACATTCCACCTCATATCTATAATCTACCATAGGGGGAAATACATCCTACCTCATGTTCTCAATCTATCATAAGGGAAATATATCCCACCTCATATACACAATCCATCATAGGGGGAAGAACATATAACCTCATGTGTGTAATCTATCATAGGGGTGAAATACATCCCACATTTCATTTATAATCCTTCAAAATGGAGTAGTACGCCCCATTTTATATACATAATCCCTCTTAGGGATAGTACATACCACTAGACATATCCCACGCTCTGAAAAAAAATATTAGGAAAGAACATCCGTCAATAACTCATAATATATCAAGTATTGTGTTCCCTATATTCCATGTATTCATAGGGAAAAAAATTCTTCCATATATATTCAAAGCTTACAACTGGTGGAACCACTCCAAATTTAGGGTGTCACGCATCATCATTACTCAGTATATGTGATGATTACCCAACCCACAAATACAACATTTACAAGAGTTGATGGATGCCCACTTAATCCTATATCCTCATCGAACATAAATTTTCATATGGATAATGGTTAATTACGATATAATTTTTATCATCTTGAACCAAACCTCTCACTAAGTTACCCACAATCATTGAGTGGTCAACCTTCCATGCATATATTAAGTCAATCCTACCCTGGAATGGCTCTGGATCCCATATAACCTTCCCATACCTCAAAATTCATGATATCACATCAATTTTCAAGACAAAGTCCCATTCCATATGGTAACTCACTACATAGACTAAAAAATTTTATATCCCTCACAAAAACCCACCCATGGATTCCTTATAAATATTACCACAAAATCTAGGGAAAAGGGAATCCCTCAAGGTTTTATTCTTGATGTATCTTAAAACTTTCCATAGACAACATGGCTATCGATAGCCATAATCTCAACAAAACTAGACTAAGGTACCTATCAATATTTTGATATCCCAATACCATCACTCATGATATAAATGAACTATATTTTGCCCCACTCAAGTTCATCCATATATTCCCACTCAAACACGCCCCTCATATAGCTAACTCAACAACACCCATGGGATCACCCCTCTTCATTTCCTTTAGTGAGCCCGTAATAATCTAACTAATACATATCTAGGTTAAAAAATCATAATACCATGATTAAAAATCACTTTGGGTACTAATTTCCACTTTTATTGGAATATTACATAGGCTATATAGTAATTGGTGAAAAATCATAAACTCCCAACACCAAAGGATTTTTTAAGGGTTTAACATAACCCACTAATCTTACATCACAAGAAATTAATCACTTGTTTTCCAAAATCGGGTCACTCAATCCAAATAGCCCATGCTTACTAT
Organism: Viscum album; assembly: GCA_963277665.1. Taxonomy (NCBI): domain Eukaryota; kingdom Viridiplantae; phylum Streptophyta; class Magnoliopsida; order Santalales; family Viscaceae; genus Viscum; species Viscum album. Next base: position 1,190,523,079 of record OY728122.1, read on the forward strand.
CCAATAAATATAGGCACACTCATATAAATATGTAGTATTTAGAACCAACTCACACAAATAATTCTTAACACCTTTAGATTTTATTATCCATCCCTCATCTAAGAATTTTCAAGCATTTTACCCAATATCTCATGCAACAAACCATAAATAATTAGTTGAAAACTATTATAGTTATTTTAAAATATTAATAAAATATGGAATAATACTTAAAAACTCACCAGGAAACAAAGAAATATTGATATAATGACTAACATTGTGTGAAAGGTCCATGAAAACCCCTGGAACCTCCATCGGAAAAAAAACATATCATATAACACACAAACAATCACCATTTAAATCAATTAAATTGAATTTCGAAAATAAAATCTCCCAATAGAATGCATCAATCAAAATCGAGAAATAAGGCATGAATTCATCAACCCATTTCAACTTTTATCCACTACTCATAGAATCCCCATTGTTCAAAATGATTCAGCTATGATATGTTGGAATCATCGCATAAACCCTGACTCATAATTACAAAAAATTAGCAAAAAAGGATGAGAAATAGAGAGAAATTGATAAACCATACCTCAAGTCACTACTAAAATTCCTTTAAATCCCCCTATATTTAATTGGTTCAAAGGAGGAAAGGGGGGGAGGTAGATCGAATTATCCTCTCCAAAACCCTCATTTCCTTTAAATCATGGGACTGAAAACCTAGAAACGTTGAGTCTATCCATGTTTTGAAAAACTACTTGGTGGCTCATTGTTATAAGGCACATTGGGGTTACAGTGTAATTCACCGCATCAATGGTTACTTTGAGGTGTGACCCATCAGGTCGTGGTCAAATTCCCACCATCAGAAATCAACTATTATTGAGCACAAGGCTCTATGGTGTGACACATCTTTAAGGAAGAACCTTGAAACCTAAGGTCACCCATTGAAGCATAACCCAAAGGCTTCATGGTATATCCCTCCTCCTAGGAAGCATAATGAAACTCCCCTTAAACAACCTTCTTGGAACAACATCTCTTGTTTTGGCTTGCCCACCACCTCCTAAAATAACCCTCGTGATGTAGTAAATTAGGTTGCAACATAATTCCCTGAAACACTAGAATTTAATCATATGAAAAGGTTTTGTGGTGTGATCACTTTCCCTCATAGTTCAACCCTTTACCTACATCAAAAACATAATCTTACATGAGACATTCCATGAAGCAATGTCCCCGGATCGATGTACAGTAAATCACCTATAGTAGATTTATATAGTAGGTCCACCATAGCCTTATTCCAATGCTCTCTCAATCACTTGATAAACTTATTGAACCTCTAAAAACATCCAGAAAACATCCTATATATTTTAAAACTCTATGAATCCTAATTTGAGTCCCAATTTTTAAGAATTTTTTTTCTCTAAAAGTCAAAATTCAAATTTCCCCTAATTTCACAAACTAATAAGGAAATGGGTCATTAAAAACTTACTATAATTGGGATTCTCATCCCTAAGTATAACCCAAAAAAATATCTTAACTTGTAATACATTAATCAAAAACCAATTCCTTTCCTCATTAATTATTTTAAAGTAAATAATATGTGTTTCTACAATCTAATAATGAACCAGAGATGTACAAACTTCTCTCGTAGTGCCTTGGTCTAATCCTTGAACCATGTCATCACATCCTAAACAATTATCCTGATGTATTTTTTACCACATCGCATTTAATTATAAAAAAACATTATTAAATCAACCTCAGTATGGCTTCCCTAAAAATGATCTACCCCAACCCTGGATGCATCATCACATAACCCAATCATGGTTCCTTGATTACTGAAGACATCATGATATCATCCAAACTCTCACATTGAAGTAAAAACCTAGAACACAATGTATCTCAAATGTTGTATCTTCAACCAACCAATAATTTTTTCATTCTCTATCACAAGCACTAATGCACCCCAAATTATATATCAAGCCCAATTTTGATACACAAAATTAATCAAACACTATATAAAAAACCAAAAATATGGTCTTTATGATGGAATCAGATAAAAATAAGGTCTAAACTTTTAGTTCATCTTGACCACCCACCAACTACTTTTACCATATTCATGGACCTTATAACATGATTTTCAATCACCATTTTATGATAAGATATTCCCCAACATAAATGTATATGCATCATCACTCAGTTGAACCAAAACACCTGATCTCCCTAACCTAAATCCTATCTATTACATAACTTAATGATTGGTTATAACCATCACACTCATATCTGACCACCAACCTAAAATTCTAATCACTAACAATTTATACACTTATTAGGAACATAAACCTTTACATTCACAAAAATTTACTTGCAATAAGGGTCACATTACCCATCAGTCAATTATATAATCCCTTCCATTTGGCTTCCCTTACAATACTCCCCAAGAACTACCCTAGATAGGTAAAAATATAACCCACATGTCTCTATCTCTCTCCAAGAATTGATCATCCTATCACTGATAACCACTATCTAGAACCATGCTTGAATTGACCACACCATGATATTAAAATCCATCACTAATGTATCATCTTTCTATAAAGGGGAACCTCTAAACCTCACCCAAAAACTTGTGTTACCATTCCCATATGAATATTTCTGAATTCATGCATTCTCAACAGATATCTAAACAGAAAAATTCCACATCAACACTCACTCTTTTACTTCTATGGAAATATTGAATTCCTAGAAACCATCTCATGGTTTACCCCACTATCCATGTCAACTAAATTTAAACTAAAATAAGTCTATATTACCTAGTCACACAACTAAACTCATGATACCATGAGTTTAATCATACTAAACCTAGATTCAAACATATAATAAATTATCCATGAACCTCTTTTATGTCAACACACAATACCAAAATCACTCTAGGTGATCTCATTCCAAGGATCCCTAGGAATCTCACTCATTACATGGAAAATACATGATTACAACCGTTATGGTGTCATTAAAAGGACTATATTAACATTCTCTTACCATACTATACACAACCATCTAGGATCATTATCCCCCATCCCATCAAAATCCACATGTGAAACCAATATGTTTAGGCATATATCTGATCTTTCCTTTTAACACGATCATGATACCAAAAGAATTATTAGTGCTTTATATCTCTAATAACAAGGCACACAATATTCCATTATCTATACCATATCAAGGTTATCCAACTCATTAATGAAACTCATTACCATTTCAAACCATATCTTAGGAATACCCCACTTATGCCAAACCATATCCATGGAATTAGTGTTCAATCCACCCACTGTGGGTTACCACGTGTTCCTTACACCCAAGGACTATGTATCTATTATCAAATAACATTACATGAAAATATCCAAATTACCTTTCACTAGATAACACCATAGTTATTCTGAGTATAAATCCACCAAAAAGTTATATAGGAATAAAATATATAAATTTTTATTGACACGTTAAACAATTGAACCTCAATGTCATCATTAAAATCTACCACACATATATGGATCCAATGTGAAAAATAATGATTCATGTAAATAAACAAATTGAAACTATGAACCATGGTATAAATCCAAACAAAATGAAAATAAAATTAACACATCATACATGAAAAAATATCCAAACTCTAACAATGAAAACCAAGAATAGTGATACCATAACCACAATAACTTGGACACCCCACTGAAAAGTGTTCATGACTTACTAGTCCATCGCAAGCTTCTATACATTTCAATATCTAAATACCAATTAATATAAATTAAAACAAATGAAAATTCACTCAAATACTATATTATAAAATGTCAAGTCTATGATCACAATATTGTATTCTTCGGGTCCCACTGTCCCTCGGGGTTTTATTTTTCTCAAGCACTCCTACAAATCATCTTATGATGGTAGAGGTATCCACACTGCCTTATAAAGGATTAATTCTATCTCCTCCTCCTCTAATATTTTATTATCCCTCAATCTCATCCCACCCCCTAGGGGGGGTAGAATCTTCACCGACACACCAATTTGGACCTATCACTGATATAAATTTGTAATTTCCCTATCCTAGCTTACCAACACATGATTGGAATGAAGTTATAAGTGACCTAAAACATGACTTTCTATATTAAAAAGGATTCAAACTACCATTTAGGATCCAAAACACCTTATGGGGTGACTAAACCATCTAGTATTATAAAATCTAAAACATTTAAACAATGTAAACATTCTTAACTATAATGATATAATGGAGAAAAAGGAAACATAGTGGAAGGATGACAATAGAAAAAACAACACCATACCATACTATAAAAAACCTACACATGTAGAAAGGAAAAAAACACCCACATGAGATCACCCTAATTGGTTGATCATATACATAATAAAAATAAAACAAAAAATAGAAATCATACACTATCCTCAACCTCACCTTAGACCTATCACTAAAACCCCATTGATCAATCCTTGGTCATCAACCTGTACTCAGGCCTCTTACTAACCTGCATTCTAAACCTAAGTTCTATACATGGATAAGGGTTCCTATGAAAGGTGTGAGAATATAAATTAGTAAGATACCATCAGTGGTGTCCATAATGATAAAATGTATATATGTGCTTTCATTTACTAAATGGAAATTAATTTGTAAACATCACATGTATACACTTATCACACCATGCGAACTCAATAAGTCACCGTGATGGTCAACTCATACCTGCTTCAACCAGTGATAGAGTTTCTCTGCCAATGGGACTACCTTACTCAATGATGGACTCCACTATAGTTATATCATCACATCTACAAGGAGGTAGATCATTTTATTGAGAGGCAAATCCAAACCCAAGGGCAATACATCCCACTTGTCGTACTCAACAAGTAATATTATCTTATTCATCCCTCTTAACAATATGTCTTAGGTGGTATTGCATCCCTCCTAGTATACCCATCAGTTGTAAGGTAAATACATCCAACCTTTCACACAAAATCAACCACATGCGGTTATATATCCCACCTCATATACAAAATAAATTAAAGGGGGTAGTTTATCCCAACTCTCATCCAAAATCCATCATAAGGAAAGTACATATAAACTAACATCTATAAAACTACAAAAGGGGCCTTAAATCTCACCTTACATCTATAATCTATTACAGGGGTAATACATCCCTCCACACATCCATAATTCATCATAGGGGGGAATGAAACATACCTCTCATATACAATCCATTTCATAGGATAGTATATCCCACCTATCATATAAAATACATAGTAGGTTGAAGTAAATCCCACCTCAAATACATAATCCATCACTAGGGGTAGTAAAGTATTACTCATATATGAAATCCCTCATAGGGAGAGTATATATCTCCTGAAATATACCACACATAGGAATGGTATTAAGGAATAACATCCCTTTCACATTTAGTGGCTTACCTGAGTGGAAAATGCTCCTCATAATCCTAAATCAGACCTGAGTTGAAATCTTGGTGGTAAAAAATTTCTACTGGTACTGTAGAAATAATATAGCAGCATTGTAGCATTATAGTTGTGTGGGTACTATAGTGGATACTATAGTAGGGTATTGTAGTTGTAGTACTATTCATCATGAATGGGATTTCGGGCCATTGGGCCTTAGAGACATCAAGGGGGTGGTGAAACATACATGACGTGCAGGTGGTGACACAGACATGATGGGTGAAGGGCATTTGGTTCACCCAATTGTGGTCTTACTAGACATGTAATGGGATTTATTCCTACTAGATCTTCAGGCTAGAAATATATAATGTAATAAACTAGATGGTTGGGTGGGTTATCCCATGGGGAGTCAATGACCAACCTTTCAACCCTATGTGGGTACAGTGTATGTGTGTTTGAATGTAATTATACCCCCAAGAACAGAATATAATAATAAAATCCTTTTTTAATCCATAATTTCCTATGCATTACCTTCCTTATTGCATATATAGTCATAGGTGGAACATATTCCTCTTGGATATATCCAATACTTACCACTGGTATCATCACATCCAAGATAAGTCAACAAACATGATCACAATACCAAAGGATATATCTATGTACCACTCATAAACATGACATATACAGGGGTGGATAGACACCCACATTATCCCATAACCACAACAAACATAACTATTCTTAGGGCCAATGGTTCATCACACAATAAATTTTTATATCTATAATTAAACCCTTCACTATGATACCCATACCCATGTATTTGTGTACCTCACACCCATACACTATGTTGTCCCTACCTCAGCACATTATTGAATCATTTATAACATGCCAAGACCTAGAAATTCATGATATTATAGAACTCAATATGAAAAATTCATATTCTAAAGTCTATCCCACCACATATCTTAACCATTTAGTTATTCTACCTCACTAAAATCCACCCAAAGAGGCCTTGTGATGAATAACACTGTGAATAAGTACATGGGAATCCCTCAAAGCCCCGTTCTCAAATAATCTCAACACCTTCCATAGATAACATGGCCATCAGGGTTCATTATCTCAACACAACTGGACTAAGGGACCTATATTGATCTAGATAGTCCAAGCTTATCACTCAAGAATGAATTGAACCACATTTAGTCTTACCTTGGGTTATCCTCACATGCCCATGAAAATCTACTTAACCTATGGCTAACTCAACAATACTAAAGGTATCACCCCTATCCATTACCCTAAGTGGGACTCAAATACATCAAATGATATCGCTCTGGGTCAATTGAGACTTATCCCATAATGGACACAAACACTGGGTTCTAGTTTCCCCTTTTTCAAATCACTCACACAGTCTATATAGTTATCAGCGGAAAAATAATAAATTCAAAATGCCAAAGGACTTGTTAATGGCCTCACATAACACACTAGTATTTCATCACAAGCAAAAAAATACTCTTGATCGCACATTGGGTCAATAATTCCACTCACCTACGGTTACCATTCAAAAAAAATATCCACACTCATATAAATAGGCAATATTATCCCCCCACTTACCTCAAATAAGAGTTAACCCCTTTATCTTCATTGGTCTATTCCTCATCCAATCATTCTTAGGATTCTAGTTCCCTATCTCATACCAATAACCATAAAAAAATTAATTATAAAAAATTATAAATAATTACTAAATTTAAACCATATGATAAAATCACAAAAAACTCCCCACGAACCCAAGTAATGTTAAGACCATAACCCACGGTGTGTTCGAGGACTATGACACACCCTCGACACCCCCAAGAGAAAAATCCCTATCATTTGATTCATATAAAATCACCAATATATTTTAATTAAATAAAATTTCATAAATAAATTCATTGGTAGACATCCATCAAAAAAAATGGTGATGTTTGATATGTATTCATCCTCCTAGGATGTCATCCATCAACTACATGAAAAATCCCCATCACTTAAGAGGATTTCACCATGATCTAGTAGAATCATCGCTCAAAACTTAACCTAGAATACTATTAAATTAAGGGGAAATTGGAGGAGGAATTTGGGAAAAGGAGAAAACTATAATGTCATATGGTCAGTTCACTCTTAATTAAACAAACCCATTTTTTCAAATGACCTCAAGCATATCTCCACATATGACAGAGGCTGATGACTAGGAGTAAGGATTTATGATGGTATGGTGGAGACACAATACCCTCATAATCAGAGTGAAACACAATGGTATACCATAAAATTAAATAGTGGAAACATTATAATAAATGAACTGAGGAAGCATAATCCATCCATATATAATACATAGTCCGAAACAGGATGAATATCATATACAAAATGAATATCATTTCATGATGCTATCAAAAAATTGTGAGTAACAGAAATAAAAAGGTACAAGAATATACAACATGATGAAAAAAAAATACAAAAAGACCAAAAGCTATCTCCACTAGAATCATGAGTATAAGATCAGTCCTCTACTCCAATACTCTATCCTATTACATAAATAATCAGGCATTTAAAGTCGTATACTTCCCTTTGTTCCTCCCTTCATCAAAAAATATGTTTAAGTACCAATCAGTGGCCCAAGTAGGGTGTGAGATACCCTCAATAGGCCACTACCAATGGTTTATAGAATTATCCAACCATTTTATATAAAATTAGTAGTATGAATCTATAACAATGAAAGTAGAAAATAACTATAAATGAGTTGGGTCTTGTTCCTAGGGGACACTAGGTTCTTACTACCTACTTTGGACTAAACTAAGATATGTTTGAACATGTGACTATATATATATATATATATATGTATATGTATATGTATGTATTTATATATATGGTCTATATATATAGTGACATATATATCCATATATATGGATAATAATACTATCGAAGTCCTGATGGATAACTTAAGCATCTATGGATAGTCATAAGAGTCTCATATAAGAATCATCATTAATATGGGTTGCCTTGCCTAAATATCAGAACTTTATATGATTCCATGCCTGAGTATCATAAATATATGGGATGTCATGCTCGATTATCACAAATAAATGGGACTTCATGCTTGATTATCACAAATATATAGGACTCCATATCGGATTATCACAAATAGATAAGACATAATTTCTAATTATTGCAAATTTATGTGATACCATGCCCAATTACCAAAAACAAATAGGATTTCATGCCCGCTTATCTTGAATCACATGGGTCTCCATGCCCAAGTATCGCATATAAATGAGATTCTATTTTTGAGTATCATATGTATGTGGGATGTCATACCCATGTATTTCAGATATATTACATGATATTCATGCTTTAATAAAATCCAAGGAGTGATTTAAAAATAATTAACACTTTATTTTATCATGCGCATGACAAATGTTTATATGAGGGTCAAGTGAAGTGGTTGTACCACAGGAATTCCGTTAATTTTAATAATCCATTCAATTAGGTGGGAACCAACACCTCTTAGAAGGTGGGTTGTTCATGTTAAGAATTAATATTCTAAGGGAATTTAATAAGAACATACAAATGGGTGTCACTTGTTAAGTTGGGTGACCTATAACTATAAACAAGGGTATACAAGAAATCTCTTACCTGACTAAAAAATTAGTTTAAGGAAATTTATTATTTTAAGGTAATGTATGGAAGGTCTGGTGTATGGCATGATGTCACATTTTATTAAATAACTCTATATTAGGTAAAAATTAGTATACCACCAACCTTTTCTTGGTAGTACTCCTCTTGTCCAACTTCCTCCTTTAATTCGGGCTGAAATGGGATAAATCTGGAAAAAAATAGAAAAATTCCCTAAAAATAGGGCATATTAACTCATACATAAACCAAATATGGAAAGATAAACCTATAAAGGAAGGTAATGTATAAAACCTCTTACTAGTATACTTAAAATGTGATAGATCATGATAAAATCAAATCTTTGATATAGTATTGGATTCAAAGCATAAGGACAGGGGAAGAGGAGCTCCTCACATGGGAAGTTTTAGGATAAAAAGAAAGCGAGAGAAGGTGTATCTTGGATTTATAAGGAACAAAATTAAAAATATTCATGTTTCCTAACTTTTAAAGGGGGGCATAGTTTGGATACAGGGTTGTCCAAACCATGAACCTATATTAGATGTGTTTCACTAAGTATGTGGTCTTGGGTGCATTGTTTGGGAAAATCGTGTGACCCCTTCAACATAATGGATCACCCTCCATGATTATGTGGACTGAAGTTCATGGTTTAAAAAAACTATGTTCCCCTATGCAATTCACCACAGTAACCTACGAAGTTGAGTCGTATGGTTAGATTTTACCATGTTCTAACCATGCGACTCAGTCTTCCTTTCCAAAATATAGTGCTCTGGGATCCCAAAAACCCACGGATACTCCCAAACCACTCCTTGTCCTCTTAATCACTTACATTATGGAAAAAAATGTTTTACTAAAATTTAAAGAGGTAATACCTCATTTGAAAAGTCTAGATCTTACAATCCCCCATCCTTAGAATCACACATCGTTGAGTTTTCCTTTGGAAGGTGTAACATGATCATTTGAGAATATCTTTGGCCACTGAGCACATATGTCGGCCTCTCTACTAGATCTCATCTTGTACATGGTCACACTTCCACAACACCCATACCAGAGGAACTTACCTGCCTCAGAGAGCCTTTATGCTCGATCAATGATCTTAATAGGATATTCCTCAAAGTAATAACTAACTTCCAATTCAACATCCTCAAGATCAAAAGAATGTAATGGGACAGAAAATTGATGGTGAAGCTGAGATTCATGGAAGACGTTTTGTATGGTTTTCTACCTCTGAGGTAAGGATGACAAATAGGCTATTGGACCAACACTCTCCAAGATATCTAATGGTCCAACGTAATGAGGTAATATCTTTCCCTATCATTGAATCTATCTATGACCTGACCTAGATAAAATAGGTAATAAGACCTGATATCCCACCTCAAACCCCAAAGGTTAGCAGAAACCATTGGCATAATATTTATTCCTTTATTGAGTTGTATACAAATAATTATGGATAATTTTCACCTCTTTTTAAGTCTCTTAGATGAGATGAGGTCCTACTAGTGCTGCCTCACCTACCTCTAGTCAGCACATGGGTGGACAGTACGGCCTACTATATATAGCCTTATACAGATCCATATATATAGTCTCTTGGAAGCTACTATTATAAGAAAAATTGGTTAGTGGAAGGTTTTTTTCAGGAACCACTGGAATTGAGGAATCATTCCCAGATCATGCCCTCTAATATCATAGTCATCCGATCATATTTCTCGTCATACTATAGGTTAAAGGTAGTGCTTTGAAGGACCTATATACCAAGGGTCTTCTATAACCCTTACTAGAATCATGGTGTGAAATGGGAATCCTTATTGGATACCATAGATTGGGGAACACCATGAAGGTGTGAAATTTATTGAATATAAATACTCTCATGATCTTACACTTGGAAGTTCTCTCTGGTAGGTTGAAAATTAGAGACCTTGGTCATCCGGTCAATGTTAACCCATACAATGTCACTTCCATGAGGTGGCCTAGGAAAACCTATCTTGAAGTTAATGGTGACATCATACCATTTCCACTCAATGGGAAATGGCTATGAAAGACCTATTGGTCACTGATGTTCAACCTTGACCTGCTAATAGAAAGAAGACTAGGATGTAAAAAGAGATATCTTCCTCTTCATCACTGAACACCAATACTGGAAGTGTAAGTCATGATACATTTTATTAACACCAGGATGTACTACCCAAATGATGCTGTAAGACTCTCACATAAACTCCTCCCATATGTCTCCTAGAACCCAAAGGAGTCCTTGAACACACAAGACCTCATCTCAATCAACCACCCTTCTTAGAAGTGGTTCCTCCCTGAAAATGCTCTCCCATAGGACCAATCTCTCAGGATTAAATATATTTCTCATATTCACAACATCCAGAAGTGAATAGGTCATAGCTAACTTTTCTAAAAAGTTTTGCTTGTTATACTCTTGAACCTCCAAATCCATGTCAAAAAATAGTTCCATCAACTACCACTCAATACCGGCCTCCCAAACTACCTATATTTTAGTCTTCCTCCTTAAAAAATCTATAATGAAATTTATTTTCCATTTAATATAAGAAAGCACAAAGTTGAAGTACTATTTATATTCAACCAATTTTCACTTCCTAAAATTTAATTCACACTAGGTAAATATGTTTTTGAGGATTTTTTGGTTTTTATATACCAAAAACCTCTCTCCTAGAAGATAGTGACTCCAACACCACAAGGCATGTACCACAACTTCCAAATCAAGATCATGTGTCGGGTAATTATGCTAGTGAGGTCTCAACTATTATGTTATATACACTATGATCCATTATCCATGTATTATAACATCTCCCATAATAATGCCTAAAGTATAAAAATAAACTATATAAATTTTTACCAACTCTAGAAGAATCAAGATTTGTGCTAAATTTAATCTTCCTTTCATCTCTTGAAATCCTCTCACATGTTCTATAGACCATGTAATCTTCACACCATTTTTATTCAACCCTGTGAGAGGAATTTATAATCATGAAGATTCCTATATAAAACACATGTAATATCTAGATATCACCAAGAAGCACCATATAATAAATATTTTCTTACAATTATCCTATGAAACCACTGTTATCACCCTCTCTAGACTAACTAACGCTCCTATCTATGAGATGATGTGACCCAGGAAGTGAAATCTATTGATATAGAAGTGGAATTTGGTGATATTAGAATATACCTAGTCCTCTTTCAATGTATTCATCGTGATATCAATATGTTTTTCCTTCATCGTGTCGAGTATGGGAATACCCCCAATATATTATCTATGAAGACTACCATAAATGAATCCAGATATGGATGGAAGACCTTATTTATCAGATCTATGAAAATTTTGAGCATGTTCTTAAAATAGAATGACATGAAAAAATACTCATACAACCCACATCTACTACTGAATATTGTATTTGGTTTGTTAGATGGTCTAAAACACACCAGGTAATAGACTGACCTTAAATTAATCTTTGAGAATACCTTAGCTCCTCTAATATATTCAAAGAGTAAATTTATACAAGGTAAGGGATATTAGTTTTTTACCATAAGATGATTCATCCTCCAGAAATTTATGCACATCCTAAGTAAATTATCCACCTTCTTGGAAAAAATGACTAGTGAAACCCATGGAAAATTATTGGTTATATGAAAACCTTATACTGAAATGTTCCATATACTTATTGAATTTATGGAGCTCAGTGGGATACATTATATAATGAGGAATGGACACTAATTCTTCTCTTGGAACTATCTCAATGATGAACTCATCCTCTCTTGTAGGTTGTAAATGGGAAAATTCATCAAGGAATACATCCCTGAAATGATCTAAAATACAATGAAATTATATACATTGTGTCCCCGGATTTCTCATAAAAATACTAAAAAACATGGATTTCAATCCACCTAGTATAACCAAAGTGTGACATAAAGACATATTAGGTTTAGGATAAAGAGGTTCTGTAAAACAAATAACGACCTCTCTTAATGGTAATTCCTCAAATAAGTGCACTCTCTTAGATCGGATCCCCAATGGCGTATCTAGAGTCATTACACAACAAAAGTGATCTATCTTCAAGACCATAATTTCTATAATTTATATAGTTATAAAAAATTGTAAGTGATTGTAACAAATAATGAAGATAATAATGTTGAGGCTACTAGAAAAGTACATAAAACTATAGATGTCTTGGAACTATCCTCCTCAGGTGTAGGATTCACTATATAGATATGGCCAGACCTGTATCCCTAACATACAACCTGACTACCCTGGATAGGTCAACTCTACTGGTTTGGTATATCTGAATCCTTACTACCTCAACCATGAAAACATTATCTACCTGAAATACTGGTAGTACTCTAAATACATGTCGGTCATGGTGCTATTGATCTTGATCTTGAAGGGGGAGCTAATATGGATCATCTCCCTCTAGGAATAGATGGGAAGGTCCTGAAAAATGATAGAGATTCCCCAAAATTCTACTGCCTCGGCACTAAAAGAGGTATTTGGGACACTAGGGATTCTTCACCTTGGATTCCCACACTAGTGTAACACTACATAACTATGAGTAGGTTTCATCTTATTGTTGTTTCCCCTATATGTAGACTCAAAGAAATAATTCCTATCGATCAAGGAACTACTACCTTATCTCAAAACTGAACCAACCTATCCCACACTATAATATTCCCTAAGGTTCTTCTTTGTGATGAGGGACTAATTTACTATATCAAAAATGGAGTATAACTAAGATAGATTCAACAAAAATCAGATGGGGTATATAATCTAATCCTCAAAACATCTAATTGTTGTTATTTCTTCACCTGAAAGTGTTAGTGTGAAATGTATAATTTTGGTGAAATGATCCAAATATTCCATCACAAACATAGAACCCTTCCATATGTGCATAAAATCCATTACACGGTCTGTTTTCATCATTTGTATAAACAAGTAGTCATAGAAGAAAATCTGGAAATCCACCTAAACCATACTCTGATGATGATCAACCTGAGTAATCACATCTCAAAAAAGATTGTATGAATCATGTAGAATATAAGTTACAATCTTGAACCCCCTCTCTAAAGGAATCTCTAGATTATCAAATATCAACAGAATGGCCTCTATCCATGACTCAACATCCAGGGGCACCATCCCCTGAGAAAGTAGGTAGGTTATACTATTGTAATAATCACATCAATATTTCCATATTAGGGTAAGGTCATGGAGATCCTTGTAGAGACATAAATAATTATAGTACTATCTCTTGGGACCGAGCATTCAAACCAAGATTATGAATAGTAATAAGTTCCTTAGGGGGGAACAGGGGGAAATATGGGTGACTCAGGGCCCACCACCTTTAGATTATGATCATCACCACCCACCTAGAGAATGAATCAAGTTCTTCATGGTGGAATAGAACTAAAATTTCAAAAACACATGTCTCAAAGAATATTCAACACAAATAGGATCATAAAAACCATGATAGGATATGTGCACACCTTCATATATAAAATCCACACCTCTCTGACTACTCTTAAAGTTGGTTCTGGGAGATAAGAAAGATTATAAATGTCACAATAGATGCTTCCTACTATCAACTACTAAAGATGGATTAGGGTTAAGGTCCCACATTAAATAGTAGTGGTTTTGGTATATAGAATGTCAATTTCATGGTATTGAGAAAAAACATGATTTACATTGCAATTTGTATCCCCATTTAACTGTAACTATTTTATCCATGAATTTAATCTAATTTAAGTTTATACTCATTCACATGTATATGTATATATGTATACATATATATATGTGTGTGTGTGTGTGTGTGTCGTAGTCTAGTTATATGATTCACCATTCCCGAGTTACAAAGGCATAATCTTTATAAGTTTTAATTCGAACAACGTGTAACTATAGTCTAAACCTTATATATGGTATCAGAGTGTAACATGTCATATAAAAAATTTGATTAGATGAATCAGTATTCCTAATTTATAGAACTTTATGCTTAATAAATTACATTTTTCATTCAAGTAATCAAATCAACTAACATTTTATCCTATGTAACTAGTGGTCCACGGCCCAAACATTGCGTAATTGGTTAATTAAGCTTCCACCATAAAAATATATAGGAATACACCATTTAGGTTTATATATATTTTTTAATTAATCAAATTATTATATCCTTTTAAAAAACATTAGAATATTTTTAAATATCACAGTCAAGGAATGAATAATATACAGTAGGCAATGAACACATTATTATATATATGGTATGGAATATTGCATGACATGTGAATCCCTATGTGCCTATTATGATGAATGAAATGATACCTCCTTTTCCATATAGTTCCAATTAAAAAATATAATGACAATCATAATAACATTAATAGATCTACAAATCATTTGTGTCACACAATGATGAAATCAGTACAACTATAATAAGAAAAACCCAAAAAAAAATCCATACCAAGTAATTCATCATTTTACTATATATTGGTTAGCTACTCTAAGGCACAAGATCATCACCAAATTCCAACATGTCCCTAGTCTCCTATTGCACAAGAGCCTCAGCCCAATTGGTGAGGACTCGCTAGGTGCATCCAAGAGACCTGAGATCAAATCTTGGTGGAGGAATATTTACGGGTACTGTAGCATTACTGTATCAGGCACTGTAGTAGCTGGAACTATTCATCCATCTGGGCCTTCGGGCCACTGGTTTGGTCCTTCAGTCCTGCAAGGCTTTTGGGCCACCCAAGGCCTTCGGGCCAGTTGATTCTCAAGGCCTTCGGGCCACATTAAAGCCTTAAGGCCACCCCAAGGACTTCGGGCCACATGAATGCAGGCCCCATACAAACTACAAAAAAAGGAACAGCCCTAGAAGAGGATTCAGAGTAGGTGCACACACCAGAGAAGAGCCAAATAGATTTTCAGAATGAGAGCATATGGCTATACCATCGATACCAGCCTGTGCTTGCACGGGAAGCCTATCCAGACGTTTATGCAAAGGTGGAGAGCTATTATCAAGATGTAGATGATGGGGAGGGGCAGTTCCTTGTAGATATTCTGTTTGAATTCCCTAAGGCCTTCAGGTCATGTAATCTCCTAAGCCTACGGGCCATGTAATCTCTGAGCCTACGGGCCTTGTAAGGGTTCCCCCAGATCCCTTGAAAGGGGGGTGATAAAAAATAAATAAAAATTAAGGCCTTAGGTTCATTCAGGAAGGCCCTAGTCTCCTATCTAATAACACAAATAGTAATAAAAAATTAAAAGAGGATCTAATACCACTTTGTAAAATCTCAGACATGGTTTAATCTTAAGTAACCAAACACAGTTGGCCACATGGACTCATGAAAACCTCCCCACATGCTTGTGGCTATCAACTACTGGAGACGGTATATGATGGAATGGTGAGGAGACTATACCCTCATGAAAATAGTGTATCATAATGGTTTGCAATAAAAATAAATATTAAAAATAGTATAATTAATGAATTATAGTGTAATAAACCATCCAGTTATAGTACAAAGGTATAAATTGGATTAATATCATATAAAAATGAGGATCATGTCATGATGCAATACAAAAAAAGGGAGTGCAATAAATATAGTGGTAAATTCATATAAAACATGCTAAACAAAAAGACCAAAAGGCCAAAAGCTATATTTTCTAGAATCATGATCATAATCTCGGTCTTATATTCATGTACTCCATCCTAGTTTAAATAGAATTAGACACATAAGGATGAACTATTCCCTTTGTCCATAACTGCATCAATAAGATCTATTTGAGTACCAATCGATTTCCCAAATAGGGTAAGAGATACACTTAGTAGGACCCAAACAACAGTTTATAGTATGATCCATCTAGTTTACATAAAATGAGAAATGTGAATCTATAACAATGAAAGCATAAAGTAACTATAAATGAGTCAGCTCTGGTTTCTAAGGGACACCAGGCTATCATTACCTGCTTTGGACTAAACTGGGATATCTATCAACATGTGACTATATATATATATATATATGTATATGTATATATGTATGTATTTATATATGTGGTCTACATATGTAGAGACAGATATAGACATATATATATATATATATATATACTAACACTAGTCAGTACCTAAGGCGTAACTGAGGCATATATGAATAGTTTTAAGAGTCGCATAGAGTGACAAGGGTCTCCATGCCTATGTATCATGAGTCATATGGTTCTCCCATCCCTAATATCATAGGTTTATGGGATTATATTCCTCTATATCAAAAATATATGGGACACAATTCTCTATTATCAAAAATATAAGGTATTTTGTTTCTAACTATCAGAAATATATAGGACACCATTCTCGAGTATCACAAATATATGGGATGCCATGCCTAAGTATCCCAAATATATGGGATTCTATTCACAGGTATCACAAAATATATGGGATTCCATACACAAGTATCATGAATCATATGGATCTCCATGCATAAGTATCACAAGTATATGGGAATTCCTGCCCGAGTATAACAAGTACGTGGGACTTCATGCTCATGTATTAAATAAATATATTATGAGTTGTTTTTGCTTCAATATAAACCAAGAGAATATTTACAAATCATTAATTTTTATTTAATCAAGATCATGAAAATATTTATATTAGGGTCAAGTAAGTGGTCACACCACTCATATTCTGTTAGTTTCTACGAGTCATTAAAATGGGTGGAAACTAACATTATTTATAAGGTGGTTTGGCCAGGTTAACACTTAATATTTCAAGGGTATTTAATGAGAATTCCAAAAGGGGTGGAACTTATCGAGGTGGGTGACCTCCAACTATAAACACATGTATATGGGTAAATTCTAACATGATTAAAAATTTAGTTTAAGGAAATATATTATTTAAATCAACAAAAGGAAGGGTCAGAATTTGAAACAATGTTGTTTGTTATAAAACAACTCAACTTTAGTGAAGAATATACTAGACCATCTAACTTTTCTTGTATTACTCCCCACATCCATCGTCATCCTTTATAGAGAAATTGAAAAAAATAGATAAATTCTCTAAAAATAAAGAATATTAGATTAAATCTAAATAGAGACAAATATTGAAAAGATAAACCAAGAATGGAAGGTAAAGGATTGAAGATCTTACTAGTACACTTCCGACATGATAGGTGTCAATGAAATCAGAGCTCAGATAGTGGATTGGCTTAAAAGACTAAGGATATGGTTAGGAGGATCTCCTCACATAGGCATCTACTAGATTAAACGAAAGGGAGAAGAATTATTTTGGTTTTTAAAGTCAAAAAAGGGAAAATAGTCATTTTACCCAAATTTTAAAGGGGCACATAGTTTGGCCACATGAATTTACAAACCATGCACCTATACTGGTCAAGTGTCACTAAGGGAGAGAACATGTATGCATATTTTGGGAAAACTATGTGACCCCCTTTATCACAATGGAGCACCCATTACTACCATGTGTCCTAAGGTGCATGGTTTTGACACACCATGTAAACCTATTGATTTCACTATATCTCCCCCACACCATTGAGTCTCATGGCTAGCACTAACTGTGTAATAACTGTTCATCTTAGTCTTCCTTTCCAAAATCAAAATATCCAATCTCCAAATGATCCCTGAACACTCCCAAACCACTCCTTATCCTCTTAAGCACGTCCATTGAGTAAAAACAAAAGTTTTACTGAAATTTAAATGGGTCATACCTCATTTCAAAGTATATGATCTTATAGAAACCATACCATTGTAATCGATAGGAAAGGCCTAACAATACACCCCTCTTTTAGGGAGGTCAAAGGAGAAAGATATTGCATAGGTTCTAGTTGAATGGTCCTTTTATAAGCCCTTATTTCCTTAGAATAACACGATAGGACAAATAGGAAAATATGGGTCTGCACCTATTTTAAAAACTACCTTGGATTATCAATACAGAATGTATCATGAGAGCCATGATATAATGCACCATATACAAGTTTTCTTTGTGGGGTTTCTTTGAATCATGATCCACTAGGCCGTGATGAAAGTTTTACCATCATCCATCCATTATGGTGTATCCCAAGGCTCTACGGACTAATGAATCTCTACGAAAAATCTAAGAAAACCCAAGTCCACCCTTTTTTTCATATTCCAAAGTTTTCATGATGCATCCCTCCTCATGGGAAGCATGATATAACTCCCCTTGAAACCCCTTCATCATGTATCCTCCCTTACTGTATTATATCCACATCCTCTTTGAACAACCCTCAAAACACAACACCTTAGGTTGTGGTAGAATTCCATTAAACTCCATAATTTAATATTACACATAGGATTTGTGTTGTGATACCTTTCTTTCATGGAACAACCATGTCCCTTCTGCCAAAAAATAATCTTACATGAAACATTCCACACCATAACACTCCCCATTTATAGAATGATTTATCTCTTATAATATATTTTTATAGGAGATCCAACCTGACCCAACTCTAGCACTCTCCTAATCACTTAAAACATGTCCCAAACCTACAAACACATCCTAGAGAAATTAAAACTCTAATAATACCAATATAGGTAATAATTCTGAAATAATCCCCTGCTCTAAGATTCAAATTTCAAATTTCTATTCATTTCACCAACCTATGCTGACAAAAGTCATTACAGATCACTCTAGTTGGAGGTCAGATGATGTTAGATGAGGTGTATGGTAGTGATCTAGTTGTGGGGTGGGATTGGTTATCTTTGAAACTAGTTTTTTTGATAAACAAAACCACATGATATCATCCTTGATATGGATTTGTTATAATTTATATAATCTTATTCTAATTATAATCGATCGAAGGTGAATTTTTCCGATATGAATGGTGATCATATTTTTTTAGAGAGAGATATTTTTTGGGTGGAAGAGACAAATTATGTCACAAAGTATTGTGTAAAATTTATAGAGATTGATGATTTGTGCATCAGATGTGGAGATAGATAAATTTCATAGGTTTTTTAGGGATTAAAATGATGTCTTTTTAGAGGAATTTACGAGTTTAACTCTAAGAAATGATATTGAGTTGGGGATTGATCTATATTAATGTGTTTATCATATTTATATATAATATTGTTTTATTGGTCCATTAGATATCAAGGATATAATGATTCTGATTGATGAGTTATTTCAGTGAAGATTTATTCAGCATAATGTATCATTGTTGGCTAATCCAGTGTTATTTTTGAAGAATAAGAATGACAAAATATTGAGGATGTGTATAGATTATTGTATATTAAACAAGGTGATTTTGAAGAATCATTATCCTCTCTCTATGATATGTTAGTTTTTTACCATTTTAAAGTGGTAATTTTTCTTTTTAATATCAATTTAAATTTTTGTTATCATAAATTTAGTGGTAAGGATGAATTCATTCCTAAGATATATTTTTTATTTCACTCTAGGAATTTCATGTTTTTTGTTATACAATTTGGATTTATAAATTCACTAGTTATGTTTATGGTACATATTAATAGAGTATTTTTACCCTATCTTGATGATTTTATAGTTTTCTTAAATAATGATAATTTGTTTTACTTGAAGATAGAAGAGGATCATGAAAAGTATCTCAAAATGGTATTATATTTTCTCATGGAGCATTGGTTGTATAGGAATATTTATAAGGGTTGATTTTGAACATTTTAAGGGAATTTTTTTTTCATTTTATTTCACAGAATAGTGACACAGTGGAGCCAATGAAGATTTAGGAAGTTTTTACGAAGATTCCACTAAATAATCTTTCATAAGTTAGGATTTTCATAGGATTATCTAGTCAATATAGGAGTTTTCTACTCGAGTTTTCTTGGATTAAAAATTCATCATCAAATTTTACTATGAAAAATAATTTTTTCATGAAGATAAGTGTTTCAAGATGCTATTAAAATTTTCATATAGAAGCTGATGAGTGATCCAATTATTAAAATACTCTTATAGGGTAACCCTTTTGAGGTTTATTTTGTTATATATAATCAATGACTTGAATTTTTACTAATGGAAGATATGAAATCATAACATATGGGTGTAGATATTTATGTCCACATGGACATAACAATCCCACTCATGATTTGGATCATATGGTTGTGGTGTTTATGGCTAAGCTTTATAGTCATTAATTTATTAGAGAACAGTTTATGGTTTTACTAATTATAAGAGTTTAAGATATGAATTTTCATAGAAATATTTTTATTTTGAAACATATAACATTGGTATAATTTCATTAATATTGTGATTGTGAGATCACGTATACCTTTTGAAAAGTTAATATTGTTGTCGATGCATTGAGTTGAAAGTCATATGGTGGTGCTTCTTGATGTGAGAGTAATAAATGGAAAGTGTTGTACTTTTCAACATATCTTCACCTTTATTATAGTGAGATTTATGGGAGATTATGTACTTATCAAAAAAAAGATAACATCATCATTTTGTGGTTCATAAAGTAGTCTTCATTGGGAGACACTTAGGTGGGAGTGCGGGGAGACCATATTGTGAATAATGATTATTTGGGTATATGGGGTGAGGATAAGTAACATTGAGTTCTTTTTCATGAGAATTTATTTACTCCATAGAGTATATTGGAAAATGTTGTTTTTTTGAGTTATATAGTTCATCTTTGAAAATGTATCAGAGTTTTAAAAAGTTGTATCATTCTTTTATGACATAGTTTTGGTGATATCAAATGAAAAATCCAAGAGTTATGTTAATTTATTGGTGTCTTATGTGTCAGTGGGTGAAACCCAAAACAATTCTTATCGGATTCTCAATACTCTTGAAAATTCCTTAGTAAACGTGTGTGGATTTTTTTAAGGATTTTTTAATGGATTTTCCTCATACTTTGAAAGGTTTTGACTCTATTTTGGGTATCAAAGAGTGGTATGTGATGTTGGATAATTTCTTATCAATTATTAAATCAAGCCTAATAGGTAGTTTGGAGAAGCTATATGTGCTCTATATAGTGAATCGTCATGGATGTTTTAGGATGATAATATTTGATGATGATATTTAATTTACATCACAAATGTGAAAAGGATTGAAACACACTATTATACCCAATTGTGACTTAGAATCATATTCCAAGCATAGACTGATGATTAAACTAATAAAATGATTCATCCATTGGATGATATATTGAGGGTGTATATCTTAGATCATGGTAGGATCATTTTTTATGTAATTGGGTTAAAATTAAAAGTATAATTCCTCTTTTAGTGTGGAACCTTGTGGGGATTTATATTGGTGATCAATTTATTCATTATTATGTTGGATTGAGGTTAGTGAGTAGGAATAAATATGGTGTACGATATGAAAAAGACTGTGAAATTCAATCAAGCTTTCATGAGAAAAACCCAGAGCATAAAAAATAATGTGTGGATCAAATGAGGGGGAAATTGGTGTTTGTGGTTGGATATCATGTGTGATTATGAGTTTCTTCATTACATTAATAGTGAATTTTTGGAAAGGAGAGTAAATTTTCTATGATATTTATTGTCCATATTGAAGTGGTGTAGGGATATGGAAAGGTGTATTATTGGTTTTTTTTATATTCAGGATTATAAATGATTCATGACATGTTCAATTCATCTTAACTTTAAAAGTATTATCATGATCCTTCACATGTGGTTTATTTGGGTGATTTTGACAGCATGTAAAATATTATTTTTTCTTAGTATCTTATTGAAATTTAAAATCATATGGAAACAATTATATTAGGATGATTTATTCCATTAGTCTGAGTTATTTAGTGATATAGTGGAATGGGAAGGAACACTTGGTATAGGGATTTGAAAATTCACGTTCAATATCAATAATTATTTTGAGTTTTTTTGTTTGATGTTTGGTTTTATTATAATGATGAGAGATAAACTAATTGTATCTTTTGTAATGAATTATTCCAATTGAGCATGGAGTTATTCCACTATCTAGAAAATGTTTTCAAGGTGTTAGTGATGGTTAGGGATGAGGTGGCAGTGAGTTGCATGGGTTCATTCCACAAATGTATGGGGTAATTCCACCTTCTGAAATTGGGTAAGTTTTTAATAGTGACTTAGATGGGGTGGTTTAAACATTACTAAATTCATTCCACCTTAGTATGAGGGCCATTCCATATCCCACACAGGTTATAAAATTTTATGATTATGAGATAAATTAATAGGGGATGAGTTAATTCTGGTGGTTTCATTCTAATATCTATAAACACTCTAGATAAGCTTTCGTAAAGTAAAAACATACAGGTTTGACTATGGTAATGTGTGGAATATTATGTGTCTTGGGTAAAAGGGGTTAGTGATATGTGTTATCTAGTGACTTGGTTATGGAAATTTTGTGTTCCTATGATATAAGTAATGTTAGTGATGTATTGAATTACTCACTAGGATAAAAATTGTGGTAAAACATAGTAAGATTTGAATATATATTTTTTATAATTATATTCTAGAATATTTTTTATGTTTTTTTCCTCAGTGAAAGAATAAATGGATTGTGAGGCTATAAATCCATTTTGTGATATGTGATAGTGATGTGGAATTTTTTTTCTAATGATGATAATATTAGTGGTAGTGATGGTATGGATGATATGGTTATCCATCTTTGGTATTTGATGTTTAGTGGTGATGTTTCAGGTTAAGGGTTAAATAGTTCCTAATAGTGGTCACCTAATAATACAAAAAGATTCCCCAAGATTGGAAATCTACACAATCATTTCAGGTAATGGTGGAGAGATTCTGTATAAGTGGATGCCCAAAAAACAAGTGAGATTCCCCAAAGGTGGAAAGAAACTGAACCAATGGATATAATATAGATTGTTCTTTATAGTTGTCAAGATACTAGATGATGAATATATAATTTTGATTTATTTAAGTGTGGATAGCTATGTGGTAGTATTGATGTTATATCAAGGAATCTATGGTTGGGAAACTTTATTAAGATACGTTTAGAGTCCCCATGGGTGGACAGTTTCTTGATTCATAGATCTGGGTGGATGGTGATCATCATATAGTAGTGGTTATATGATAATATGTGATAGGGAAGTTGTTATAAATTAGAAAGTGGAATGACTATGAGTCATGATTTGGTCAATTGTTGGTGTATTACCATAAGTATGGATGTTTTATTGGTTCTTTTGTTTTGTTTTGTTTATTTTTCATTAATTCACTAGCATACTTTATTCACATGGACACATGAGAGTTTTAGAGAGGAACCTATGGAGTGTATTTATATTATCACTCATGATGTACATAAACTATTTTTCATATTATCTAGACAGATTTTTTGATGGTTTAATGATACCTAATATTTAGAAATATAAGACTTGTTAGAGGAGGTTGTTGTATTATAACTTTTTGGAGTTATATATAATATGATTGAATTTTGATTATTTTACCATTATGTATTTGATTTCTATGACATGACATACAGTAATATATATTATTCATGTATTGAGATTGATGAATTCATTATATTATTCATGTTCATATTAAATTTTTTTTATAAATGGTAATTCATTGCATATATGTGTAATGATATACCCAAGGTGATAGTCTCCAACCTATTGCTTATTGAAGTCAATATCTAGGGTTCATACTCAAATTATGTTCCAATTAAAGTGGAGTCTCAATAAGGGTGGACAATAACATATATAAATTTTTATTATTATGGATAGTTTATGATTTAGTTTAAATTTTTAAAACTATTTCTTATAATTGTAATGTCGTGCATATAAGAGTTACATGTAAGGTATGACATAAAAGATTTAGTTTTCATTCAACCAATACTATTTTTTTTAGTTAAGAATTCATTAATAAATATTGTTTATTATTTCAACACATATTAGGTGTTAAAGTTGAATTGGAATTAATGCCTCTCTTTATTGTAGATCTATGGATAGTAGGGGTGTGGGACAAAATTATCACTGATTTAAGAACTTGGAATCTACCTATAAAAGTGAGGATTTGATATACTTTTTACCATACTTTCTCTTGTGAATATTTTTGTTTAATATGAATCCAAGTCTTTACATAAAATGTATTTATTTACTAAATTCATGGGATGTATTTGGATATGTGTGCATATAATTTACTATTATTATTTGGTAAATAAAAATTGAGTTGAATAAGGTGTTATACAGTAATATGTTTGGAATATATTATTTTGATTTAATAAAAAGGATTCAAAACTAAATATATTGAATCATGAATATATATATGGATTTTATGAGATGTAAATATTTTATTGGATGCAATAGTTATTAATGATTTATATAGTATTCATACATAAATTGTGAGACTTATATAAAAACCCAAGAAATATTGATTGTTAAATTCATTTCAATGAAAATTCAAGTCAAGGCCTTGATCATCCAAATGGATAGGTTCATTATAAATATAAGTTCCCATGGTTTATCAAGTGTAATTCATGGATGATCTAGATAACCCTAAGTGTTAGGTAACCACGTCCTATTATAAGTTTTTTATTACATTCAATAGTAAACCCATAAAATTTAGGTAGGTTATCATGCCAATCATGTCACATATAATTATTATAAAAATGGTTGTCCAGGCAACTATACAAAAAATATATGTGATGTTATTGGCATAATTTCCTACCTAAATAGATAACTTTTTAGTAAAATACTAAAGGGGACTCAAAAGTTATTGAAATGTGGATATAAACTCACTAAAAGTAAATTTTGTATGGGGACACATTTTAGAGGGTTTAAATTTAATAAAAAGTTTATTTAATTGATATAAAACACTATATTCACCCAAAAATATGTATTATTGTCTAAAATATAATGAAAAATGAATATAATTCTAATATCCATTATATATTGGGTCTATGGTTTCTTATATTACTATCTAAGATTCAGAACTGTTCTCAAGGATAAAAATTTATAGGATAATGATGTGAATGTTATAGAAATTAATTTATCTAATGCTTACTTGTGGTTGTTTGATATTGGGTCTATATCACACATTTATGATAATATATATCAACTCAAAAATATGAGAGAATTTATGAAATAAATATAGATCTATGTATTGTAAATGAAGAAATAGTTTCCACATTCAAGGTTGGAACTTATAATTTATGTTTTCCCTAACGTTTTAGTTTTAGTATTGGAAAATCATTACTATTTTCTAACCGTAAATAGATTTTTTATTTCTATATCTTATTTGTAAAATAAGATATTTTTCTTCATGATTAATAACAAGAGATGTTCTATATACATGAATGAAATGTTTTATAGAATTGGGAATATAGATAATGGTTTATCCATATAAAATATGTACAATCCTATCTTTAACATTAAATATAATAAATTAGAAGCAGATTACAACACCAATTATCTTTTACATTGTTTTATTTATTATATAAATGTGAAACTCACCCAAATACTCCTTGAATATAGATTTTTGGATTCATTCAATTAGGAACCATTTAACAAATAGGAATATATTTTATTTGTAAAAATACCAAAATAACCTTTTAGTGAAAGGGGGAAATGTTTTAGTGGATTATTGTATCTAATATATAGTGATATATGTGGACTAATTAGTGAATAACAAAGTAGTGTATATAGGAACTCCAAAACCTTTACTGATGACTTCAATCGGTATGTTTATATGTTTCTTATTAGGGAAAACTTTTAAACATTTCAAAATTTCAATGTAGTCAAAAATGAAGTACTAGATTTCAATGGGATATAAAAAAACTTGTTAATAATATCTGAATAAATATAAAAAATAAATAAAAGATAAAACCATGCTATAATGATTAAACCATGTGCACAGGAAATGAAGAAATGGTAAATGTGTGCCTCACACCACAGATAATTGCCTCATACATCTTTATCCATTCTTGATAATGATCACAATGGAGGGATCCAAAAAATTACCCTCATCAAAAGGTATCCATTGGTTGTTTAATCACCCTACATTAGTGTGGGACTCCTTTTCTCACCATATATTTCTAGAACCTTGTAATGTTAAGGTGAAAGAATGAAGTTATCTTTGGGTTTGTGGCAGTTTCATCCAAGGCTCGGGTAGGATTACACACACTCATCATCTCATGGTAAACCCATTTTATAAATCCCGTAAGGATTCTCTTTGAGTAATCATACATTAAAACATGAATTATAATTTAATGCATGCATCGACTATAACTTTTGGCTAGTCCATGTAACTATTGTATGAAATTATTTAACTCCCATACGTTTAATTTTATGAAATAATTATTAATGATAACCCGCATGTACGATCTTATAAAATCATAAGTATTATCATTTATTTTTTCATCAATCATACTACTATGGTGTATCATAATATGGGATAATAGTGCTATACAAAATATTCAATCATAAATTATTATTGTCTTGGGATGTAGTATAATCATGCCTTATAATATCCCCCAATCTTAAAATATAATATGTTCAAACAATGCAATATCACATGCTATATATTTCTATATATCATACCATATTACATGTTTATATAATACCCTATGATATAGTCCAAAATACATTATATGAGTAAATTATTTAGGGAATACATCATTCAATATCCCACTTTTACTAAATCCTTGTAGACTATCAACCCTTTAACTTTATATCATATCATATATGATAACTTATGAAACCATGTCTAATACCCTTTTGAATATCTTCAATTTTTTTCAAATATATCTATGATTTCATTTTTTATCACATCATATGTAATATCATGTATATATCCATCCAAGACTCTTTTAGATTAACTCTAAAACACTTTTAGAGTATCTATCTATTTCAAAATAAATCCGCATTCAGTAAAATATAATGTTTAACCCTTGGTTCTATGTATCATTGGCAACAGATATGAATATATAGATCTATAAATTTAATCAAAGAGTATCCTCTAATAAATCACCAATTCTACTCAATCTACAAAGGGATCTTTCATGATCTCCATCAAACACATGTATTTCTATAATTATTTCCATCATTTGCATCACATGCTAATTTGAACTTTCATATGTTCCCTTTGTCATATACATTGAGTGAGCATGTAATAGAGAGTATTTCACTCCCATGTAGAAAACTCATACATTATTGACCCTTTGATTACTAACTATTCAATTCTATAACTACATCACATTTAATTCAGCTTTGTGGATGACAAAATTGCGTAACTATCAACTAAATTGATAAGAAAATCATATTTACTATTAAGATGTAGCTAGACACTCCCTATTTTATCTCAATCAATGGCCTAGATTCCATACTCTCTATACCATAGGAAATATTGAATCTAAGTTGAGCTTCAACTGATGACATGATCAAAAACATACCCAAACAACCCATTGTTATTCAAGCCTCAAGGATTTAAAAATAATGTTATTGAAATATAAAGATTATAATTCCAGGTATATCACAAATCTTAGATATTGGGGACTCCAAATATGATCCAGGTTCCCCTAGTTTACTAAAAATATAGTTCCTGACACTCTATATGGTCTACTCCATGGGTGATCCCATGAAAAAAAACACTTTTTGTGCCTCATTAAAATATTTTTTATCACATAAAATAATCCTACTTGGGTTAAAAGAAATATTTCTTCATAACCTATAATAATACATTACTAATATCAGTTAGGGATAACATAAATTCATACTTTTTGTGTTAAATTATCATTACACTTAAGGAAATGTATATATTAATATATACATATATATATCCAACAAGATTTAATGAGAAAGTGTATATTTCCTTTTATATGATAAATTTCATATTATTAAAAATCATTTTAATAATACTTTTCAAAACTCTATATATGCACCAGTTTATCATATCATATATGAGAGACTACTATATCAACCTTATGTTTTTTATATTTTTTGGTCTTTTGTTAACTCATAAAATCTATATATAATTCATGAAACATAATTATATGACCATCTAATAGAACTCTCTCACTAAAACTTTTAGTTGGTAAAATATATAAAGAAATCAGGCTTGAATAATGGTGAGATTTAGGAATCATATTCATAATGTTTAAATCCTTTAACATATTCAAACTCTTTAACTCCATAGTATCCATTTTTTTTATTTTAATAACTCCTTTGTTCCACCTATAACTTTACTAAATACATCTTCATCATTTTTTGGAACTCTTTCCATAAAAAATTTCCCTTTAGAAATTTTAGTAAATAATGTAACTATTTACATTTTTACTCTAGCACATACTAAACTTCATTAGGATAAAATTTCATTCACCTTTTTCTGGTAACTAATTATAACTCTTTAAATTTATATTTACTGGAAACCCTTAAAAATATTTTAGGATATTCAGAGTAATTCAAAAAAAAATTTACTAGAATAATCCTTTAGAAAATAGTGATATTAAATTTCTCAAGAAAACTAAATATAACCATTACATTTCCATGTACCATCACATATCCTAAATTATTTAATATATTTAGAAAAAATAACTTTAATTTTTGGATTTTATAATCCTTTATTTCTTAATTCTAAACTTCTTTAAATTAATACATACTCACACTATCCTCTTAATCATAATATTCATTTTAGTATATCATTCTAACATTCATTGAATCCTTTTTATTAGGAAATAACACTTATTTTTTAGTGGGAATATTTAAAAACTAAACTATTATTTCCATATCATATATAGTATTCTATATATTTAAATCATTTTTCTTAAAAAATATACTTTATTATTTAAAATATACTACTAAAGGGTGTAAGAAACAACTTCCCTCGTATTTTAGTGAACGTATGGATAAAAGAATTATTCTTGCCAATTTTTTAAAGTATGTTATAGAAAAATCATAATCCATGTGTACTAAATTCATTGTCTTATAATTTTTATAAAAAAATTAATAAAAATCTTATCTTGTCATATAATAGAAATGAGATGAAATACACATCCTTTAATTAGATCCATAAGAAATTTATTTAGTAGTTTTCATTCAACACTATAATGTAGCAACAATTTTCTATATAATTATAATAAAAACTATAATCTCCACCAATTATTTTAATGATTTTGAACTTTGATATATTTATACTATTTATAAATTTTACATTTGGTTTTATATACCCTTTAAAATTGAATAATTGATTTACGTAACACTAATACCAGACATGGACATTCTATAGAGCTTCTCAAACTCCTTCTGGTATTCTAAATGATTCTATCCTATAAAATAATCAATCCTTCCTAATATTACCTTTAGGATTCAATTACATTGATGTCATACTTAAAGAAACATTTTTGGACTCAATAACTAACTTTTCTTCTTCCATTTTGAACTTTTACCCACTTATAATAATAAAATAGCACTAGAACTTAGACACCACATGCCTTTTCCATCTATTCCCACCACTGGATAATATTGAGTAAAATTTTATTTAATTCATTCCTATTATAAAAAAAATTCTATTAATTAAAATAGTATGAATTCCTTAACTATAATTATCCTCAAGGAAACCTTTAGTCTCGCCAAGTCATTAGAATACTCAATCATATTGAGTATAATTGACTTACAAAATCATATTGAGTATTGAGACTAAAATTAACTTGGTCATTTTTAATCTTCTTCCTTTGAAAACCTAAGTGAATCATTTTATGCTTCTCATAAGCATCTAGATTCACCTATAAAACAACTCCAATAGTTGGTTACTCGGGATGAGGAATTTATATAAAACCTAGAACTTTTCTTTACATAATAAATCATTATGAAATCACTACCTCAATTCACCATGAACAATAAACAAACCAAGGGTCCACATAGCCTCAATTTTACCTCACTATATTCCAGATTCTACTAACTAGGGTTGAGCACCCAAAAGGTTACCATAGGCAGACGGTTCCCTCATTATCAAAGTGTGTAAGACTATAGAAAATAATGTAAGTATCAACTATTTAGACATAAATAAAAAAATAAAGGCATGAATTAGGTATAATATAACCACATAACCCATGTTATAGTAAATTTAATTTTATACCTGTTGTTGAGTCATAAATGTCAGAAATTCACATGTACATGTCCCAAAATAATCTAAATAATAAAAGGAGACAAAATATTCAAGGATCAAAAAAAGGTTTGAGTACTAGTCTTGTCCCCATCTCCAAGATCTATCTCAACCCATATCAAACATCTTCCATAGGGAACTTTCCTTTGTCAATACCTATATCTTTGAAGTATACTTCAGTATTAATTGGATGTCCAAGTAGGGTGTGAGTATGACTTGGTCGACCAAGATAATTAGTATCTAAAAGTATATCTAGTTTGAGAAAAAATAGTGCATTATGATGTATTCCACAAGGAACGATGGTAAAACAAGTAAATAAATAAAATAAAATACCCTTGGACCTCAGGCTCTGCAATGAAACTCAGTTCAAACATACCTACCTTTTCCAATGTTGAATGTCTCTAAACATGTAATTATGACCATTACAACCATAGTAACCTCATGGAATATAGGTTCTAATCCTTTAATTCCTAATAATCATGTATAAAATGGAATATTAGAGCTCATAAAAATATTCCCAATAATCATATGCTATCTATAATCTAGGTTCTCATTACAGCATTCCCATATATCATGTGTCACATGAAATCCAAGGAAATCATCCAGGTATTCCCAATCATCAGACATAATATGGAATAAATGCACTCATCCTAGTATTCCAAAGAATCAATAATTATATGGAAACTTAGTATCTCATCCTAATATTCATATGCATTTAATATCAATTGGAATATAAGGATATCATCCCATCATTCCTAAGTATTTAATATCAAGTGGAATCCTGGGAGCTCATTCCAACATTTTAAAGTATTTAATATCAAATGGAATCCAATGAGCTCATATTATAATTCCTAAACATTTATCATTCCTTTAATAACATCATTTATTTTAAATAAAATATTACATGGTCATCTATTCCACTTAAGGTTCCTTAGACCCAAAGAAAAATTCAATACATTTCCCATTACTTTTCATTTCAAAAGAAACTCATTTAATTACTATTTAAAAAGGTATATCAAGCATCCCTTCTAAACATTTTTTTTATTCAGGTTCACAAGACAACATACCCATTTAAATAATTTATAAGGGTTATTCATATTTAATTATATTGAAGGTTCCTAGAAAACATCCTAGGAACCCCCTCTTTATACCTAAGGTCAACTTGCAAGTTCATGAAACCCTTTAGTGTGTTCCATTAATATAACCCAAAATTTATGTAATTCAATTTGACTCTAAGGAGTGGCCAAATTTACAATTTAAAATCAATAATCAGTGTTTCATAATCATTAAATATTTCAAATATTAATTTTTGAAGAAACAAATTAAATTTATTTTCTAGGTCAAACACAAAGAAAATGGTTGCTAAAACATATAATTCATGTATTATAAAACGAAAAAAAACATTATGGAATAGCTTTAATAACACCTAAATTGGGTTAGTAGACATCAAATCATTGATAATCGACCTTCAGTTTGAGTTGAAACAAGAGAAAACAAGATATCAGACAATAGACCTAAAAATACGGAATATTACCCATAAATATTGATAACTCATATGGTAATTAATTAAAATAATTAGGGAGGAAATAGGATTTATATCCTTACCTAGATCTTTCTAATTTCCTATATAGAGGATTAAATGGACAATAATTAAAGGAGTTCCACCATGTTTTAGGAGAGGAGAAGAGGTGTTAAATGGAGAGGCTATGGTGTGAGAGAATGGGAGAAATTCAAATGATGTTTAAGGGTGAAAAGGTAGTGAAAAGACAAAATCCCCCCCCCCCTAAAATGTGTCTTTGGCCGACTAGTTAGTAAGTTGACCTCACTAGTGAGTTGATGGGACTGAAACATCATGTTTCAGTCCCATCACCTATTCCTGAGCTCCATAAACACACCAAATAACCCATGAAATCCCTCAAATACTTCATTAAGGATAAAAAAATGAGTTTAAGCAAAAAAAATATTGGGTTTTTTACCCTAAAAAGGGGGTAGGATTTTAAATCACCCCAAAAAAGGTTGTTCATCCTAAATCTATGCTATTGAATTTAATCATTCTCCTCAGTAAAAATTTATGGCCTTATTCATATATGTCTAATACCCTCTTCCATGTTTCCACTTAAACAGGCCTATGATACCACAATACATGAACTAGAGGGATATAATTTCCATGGATTATCCTCTAATTATAATCTATAAAATGAACTAGATACTCCTCAAATGATGCATCAGTCTCGATATCAATATCTATTTCATGATATGGATTAGTAAAGTATTGTTGAAACTATGAGATGTAAAATATGTTATGCATGGAATTGAACTATTGTGTAAGATCTAATTGGTATGAAACTAGGATGACTATCTACACAATATAAAATAGTCCCATGAACCTTTTTTCTAGTTTCCCCTACCTCTATAAATGATGATATACCAATCTAGTTGACACACGCAAGAAAACCTAGTCAACTATCTCAAATTCGAGAGGTTGGTGGCAGAGATCTGTATAAGACTTATGATTAATCTTGAAAATCTCCATTGTATTATAGATTAAATATATATTCTCTATAATCTCCTATGCGAGACTCATCCCACTCATCACTACCTCACCCACCTCTAACCAGCATGAGGATGAATGGTATAGTCTCCCATATAAATCCTCATAAAGTATCGTCAGATTGGTCATTTGATATCTGTTATTATAGGCGTACTCCACTAAGGTAAAATGATTATCCCATGATCCTGAAAAATCAAGGAAACATACCCTTATAATTTAATCAAAGGTATATATATTTTTCTCTCACTATCTTTCATTCTTGGGGTGGTAGTCAATTCCAAGAAGCACCTATATACCTAATTTCTTTTGTAACCCCTACCAAAATCGAGATGTAAAATGTGTATATCTATCTGATATAATGGTATGAGGAACTCTATGAAGCTAAATTATCTCATGAACATAAATATTTACTAGATCATCCATTTAGAATGTCTCTCAAATATGTTGTAAATGAGATACCTTAGTCAAACAGTCCAAAATCACCCATATGGAATCATTACACTAGGTTGTCCTTTACCATCAAACAAAAAATTCCATAGTGACATCGCCCTACTACACTTAATAATGAGAAATGGTTGTAAAATACTAGTGGGTCACTATTCATATACTTCACTTTCTGATAGGGGGAGAACCTAGACACAAATCCAGTTATCTACTTTTTCATTATTGGACACTTGTATTATCTTCATAAATCATTGTAAATTTTGGTTAGTTTAGGGTCCACCACCCATTTAGAAGCATGATACTCCCTCATTAACTCTTCTCGCATGCCTTTAGTAACCGTGAAACATCCATGAATATAAAAAATATAATACTTATCAACAAACTAGTTAGGTGGAGGTTCCCAACCATAAATGTTATCCCTCAAATCCAAGCACACCAGATCAGATAATTGTCTCCTATTAATCAAATTCAAAAGTGAAGTCACAATTGATGAGGATGTGAGGAATACTCACTCTTTATGTTACTGGACACCCATATGCATTTTAGTTAATAGATCCAAAAACCACAATTCACTTATACACTATTAAAAACCTAAGTCTAATACTTATTACTTAAATAATAAACAGTAAAGTTTCCATTTTAGAGGGTATTGGTCGACTCAAAATCAAAACATTGTGTGTATTCAATACACCTTCACTACCTAAGGTTCAAAACCCAATATGAGAATATATATTTCAATATTTTATAGTCTATGTAAAGTAGAAACCTCTCACTTTGCGGGAAATGAAACTAGAATCTCATAGCATGGACTACTAGTAAAAATTAGAGTTCATTTGTAGTATAATTTCATTCATGTGGCTTCAACTATTGAGACCCATAAGCCACAACATGACCACCCTAAATAAATACTACTCCAAGACTGATCCCATATGTATTTCAATACACTATATACTATCTACCTGACTCGGATAGGGTAAGGATTGGTTTTGTGGTTAATATTTTCTTTAATTACTTAAATGCATCCTTGTACAAGTTGGACCACACAAACCTTGCTACCTTTTTCGTCAAGAATGTATGAGGCGATACCAAGTGGGAGAAGTCCTTGATAAATTTGTCATAATATAAAGATAAGTCCATAGATATATGTATTTAAAATATTTTTTTGGGCCATTCCCATTAAACCAAGACTTTAACTTTCTCTAGTTAATAAATAAACTAACCTAAAATATGGAATTCCCCATAAAATGAAGTTATTCTATCCAAAAATGATACTTAGAGAAATTTTCATAAAGGGGATGCTCCCTAAGCATGCCTTATATGACCTCCAAAAGTTTAGTATGTTCCTAACTTTATTTTTATTTCATGAGGATATCATAAAAAAATAAACACAAATGAATCCAAATACGGGTGAAAGGCATGGTCCATCAATTCCATGAATTCAACAGGTGGATTTTTAAAGCTGAATGGAATAACCAAGTACTCATACAAACCATACATGTTCCAAAAATTTGTTCAAGGTATTTCCAATAGTCTCAAACTAATATAGTGATATACAAATATCAAATAAACATTAAATAAAACCTAGGAACATCTCAACTATAAAAACAAGTATTTGTTCTAAAGAATAAAATGTTTATTCTTAACTATCATTTGATTCATATTCCTATAATCAATGCATAACCAAAATAACCATGTTCCTTTTTATAAAAAAGTACTAGATATCCCCCATTATAGGAACTCATCTAGACAAATCCCTTATCCTATAAGTTCTCTAGTAATATCTTAAGTTCTAGTATCTCTATAGGAGGCATCATGTAAGGAGGAATAGAAATAGGTCTCATAGCTGGTATAAGCTCCATAATAAACTTGATCTCCCTCTTAGATGGATATCTAATAATATCATATGGAGTAACATACTAAAACTAATAAAACATAGTAGAAAAATATCTCACTAAATTCCTCCATTATCTAATAAAATATCGGTAACTAGTATAGTCACCTCACCTAACTGCGAGAAATATGGGCCTGATTAACCTCTTGAATACCCTGTTATTTAAAATGTATATGTTGATGACCATAAAGAGAAGTGAAGGATACCTGATTGTGGAAACAGTCAATATGATATTGGTATATAACAATCTAGTTCGTACTAAGAATAAAATAAACTTTTCACAACTCTAAGACGAAGAGATCCCACAAAAATTAACAACCCCCCCATCTCTAGGCCACACTCCCAAAAGTAGTGAATACCTATAGACCACACTCCCAATGAAGTGCTGATTGACATAACACAATAAAGGTACTCAATGGAAAATCCCATTCCTTTCATAAATAATTAGATATAAAGGAATGAGAATCTTTATTATCAAAAAATAATATGATATAATGGAAGATACCATGATCATACCTCTAACAGTATATGGCCCAAAATTATGATCTACAGGAGTATGATGCACTGCATGTAACTATCTTGAACTAAATCTTTATGAACATTCCCGATTTCCCTTCCTAGTATCACAATTATAGTATTGCAGCATTGGCCCCTACACTACACAACCTTTAACTCATGTTGACTAGCCTATGGAGCTCCAGTTACCTGCCTATTGCGGTGTAGCTGAGTTGACCCTCAAACACAAAACGAGTTCAGGTCCTTTGTCACTTAGAGAAAAATACACCATCCTAAAAAATATCTTGAGGTTGTCCATATTTCCACATTCTTGGCATTTCACTTGTGCTTAGTCACACTGAGGTCAAATGTGTCCCCATCTACCACACTGATAACACTACATCATACTATCACTCTAGATACTCTGGCCACAACCACCCTAGGGAGACACATCATGTCAGTGATTATAGATGTATATGATCCACTCCCAGTACATGTGAAATCCACTTTCCCTAAACTCTTATTCTTGTTCATGTTTTTTTTAGTGATAAGCGCATGGTTTTCCACTTTAGGAAATGTGGTAAGCTATGATACATTCATCAAGATAAGGATCACATATCTCAACCCATCATCAAACTTACTTACATGATCTACCTCATCCCTTTCATTAAAAAGGGTGAATCACTAACAATATTTGAATCGGTTCAAGTGCTCCATGATTGAAATAGTCCCCTACTTAATATGCATGAACTCCTTGGAACTATCAACCCTTGGGGTCTTTGGGGAGAAATGATCAAAGAAATGGGCCTCAAAGTCCCTCTAGGACATGCCCACATGCATCTCATCCTAGACTAAAATGTCCTTCCAATGCCTCGTAGATCCTTTAAACATATAAACTAAAAACATCACCTCCTATCCTAAGGAGTATATAGATGAACAAAGATAGTCCAAATATTATTAATCTAGAATATCGTAGATTGGGGGAAACATTCTCCTGTAAATGTTGGTGGATGATGGAGCTAATACCCCCTATTTAACTCATATATAAAAGGAACAATGTGTGGATACTCCATTTCCATACCCTATAATAGTCACAACAAACTCACTCATATTTTATCTTCTACAACTACACTCAGGGTAATATGAGGATTTGGCCTAACACCCAGAGGAGTGTACTCACCTGCACTCTCACGGTGCTCAATTGAGGGATGATGTGGAGGAATTTATCTATAATTCCAAACACACATCTCATACCACTATAAGATTACGGTTCCTGATATCACAATTTAAGGAAATAAATAATAGACATAACTTTTTACTATTCTATTCATCCCACGTCATTAACATTTATAACTCAGGATCTCTACTTAGTCCCATATATATATATATATATATATATTAGGGTAAAGTGAAAATAAATAAAATTAATGTTATTCTATCCATTTAATATTTTATCATTCTAAATTTACTTTATTACATATATTTTTTATGTTTGCTAGCTAAGGTGTAGTTATATGGAGTTTCAATCACGAGTTATAGAGGAAAACACTTTCTATGTTGTGATTTGAAATTTATTTAACTAGCACTAAATAATTCTAAAATTTATCCACAAGTAAAACATTTACCCATTTCATGAATTGGATAAATTAAATTCCATCATAAATTTATGTAAAAAGTCCCATATAAATTGATTTGGGCACTTTAAATAACCAACCCACACACTATTACAGTGTAAATAATGTCAAGAGGGCATGCTAATAACATGAATTACTACATTCCTAAATAATGAATGAACAAAAGACTCATTCCATATCTGCCCAAGAGTAAAAATACTATAAATCAATAAAATCACACCCAAGTGAACCACCCATGGTAGAAATCAATCAACTATAAGATTTCAATGAAAGAACAATAATCCTTATTCCATGTGACTTGGATTTTCCCCCATACATGGACTAAAAACTCCCATATATGAACTCATCACCAATTCGAAACACATACTATTATTCTTCCAACCAGAACCAAATAGTATAACAAAGAAAAATAACCTATCATTCCACTTTATAGAATACCTACCTCGGTTCACCATGAATATTATCTGGACTAGGTGACCACATGGCCCCAAGTACACTTCCAGTGTGCTAGAGGTTGTTGACAAGTGGTGAAGGTTTGTAAGGATACTATAGGGAGACTATTCTCTTATTATCAGAGTATACATCATGAAATTAAATATGGTAAGTATCATCAATATATAAATAAAAAATAAATTCATAAAGTAGGTAGAATATAAATAGATAACCCATTATATAAAAAATGAAATATATTCCCATTAGTGAGTCACAAATGTCACAAATTCACAAGTAAATGTCCCAAAAGAATCCAAAGAATAAAAAGACAATAAAATATACAAGACACCTTAAAAGGTATGAGTATTATCCCAGTCCCCATCTATAAGTTTCATCCCAGACCATATCGATCATCTTACATAGGGCTCTCTCCCAGAGGAAAATGTGAAATCCCAAATTGTAGTTGTTTTCATGGATGGGGCACTGTTTGAAAATCCATGTTCCCACATAGTATAAACCATACACCCCGTATAAGGGGCACATATTTTGTGAAACTGTGTGGTTTCCTCTTGGATACCTTGTTTACAGACTTTTTTAATTCCAAAAAAAAATTAAAAATATTCTTGAACCCCAGGTTCTTCCCACACTCAACCCTAACTCGAGATTAGACATCCTCCTAGGTATTTAGAGCTCTCAAGGATGAATTTTGGCTCCCCCAAACCCCTTATAAGGTAGATAAAATTTTGTTGAATGTCATTTGATTCCTCTATAGTAAGAGATATTCTCCCATTCCTTCTCTCCCGCTCTATTTTTTTATCATACATATCATTTGTTATATATTATGGTAATTTATATATCTAATCTTTGTTGTTTTAGATATTGAATCTAGGTTTAATTCCTTAATATCTCTTCCCATCATCTTTCATCGGTTTTTCCCATTGTGGGTGTTGTGATATGTTATCTTTGTGTTAAGGTAAGTGGTTCAATTTATGTTTGTCCAATTTTATGACACTTGTATTTCTTGATTGTTTAATTTTTTTTTCAATTTAATTTTGAAAACAAAATTATTGAAAATTGGGATTTGATTTGACTTGGTGTAGAAATTTGGGTAAAACCCCCAATTCTAATGGAATTGGAAATTAGGGTATGATATGAAATTGTTGGAATTGTGAAATTGATTTTTGAAAATGATTTAGGGAAATGATTTGAGAAATATTTTTTAAATTTATTTGATAATAACCTTTTATTTTTTTATATTAAAAAAATTATTGAATTGGTTAAAAAACCCAGTTTTGGTTTTTAAATTGAAATTGGAATAATGAAACTTCAAATGTGAAAATTTTATTTTAAAAAGTTTGAAAATATTTTTCCTATTATTGATTGATTTATTGAGCACATAAAATCCTAGATAGTTAGTGAGTTATTTAGGAAAAACATTCTAATATGGGAATTCCCTAGTAATGGATTGATGCATTTCAATTATAAAAAAACATTCCCCATCACATCTCATTCCCAGTGGGATGTTGATGATTCATCTCTGGCCAATGTCTAAGGTATGTGTGTGCACATTTCCATTATCACTATATAAGTGTGTGAGGATCACATAACCTATAACTATCGTAACTCTTGGATGATGATAATATTGATTGATTGTGATTATTTTTATATATATTACATTATTTGTAAAAATATTTTACATATCTCTATGTATTTATATAAATTGTTTTATATAATGTTTTTACCTAATCTGTTGTTTTAAAAGTTTCCATTAATTGAAATGAAAGGCATGTTTTGTTTTAAATATGCACTTATAGTATCATTTCTATTTTTAAAAAATTGAAGTAATTATTTTTTTTATTATTGTAATATTATATGAAACACTTGGTGAGACCCTATTGGGAATTTATCTTACATCTTACTTTTTCCCTTGGGAGTTTGTAGAATTCCTTCTACCAGGGAAAGTGCCACTTGGAGGTGGCAGTTGTTATTGATCCTCTAGACTTGGAGAGATGTGTATGTTGGGACTTGGATTGTTTTATATTTTCATTTCTAGTACTTTAGGTTTTTTATATCTATTTTACTTTTGGTACGGTCTCCTTTTGGAGTTTTCATTGAGAATACTAACTTGGTTCTATTTCTTCTACTGTTTTTACAGAAAAATATTTCTCATTTTTATCTTTTATCATTCCAGGTGATTTATGACAACCTGTGGGGGTCAGGAATACCCATCAGACTATGTTAGTGTCTTCTCGATTGTAAGGGTACCCGGGTATCCCAGTTGGTTTGTGAAAATGTGGTATCAAAGTTATAAGTTAATCATATTACCTTTATTTCAATATGCATTTTTAGGTCTTATTGGGACATAGGAGGTAGTTGTGAGTAAGTACCTAACCATATATCATAGTAATAAACCTTAATTCCCCATGGGTTTTTTGGGAAATACATCTTGAGGATTAGTTCTTGACTTCTCCATACTTTTGATTTGGGTAGTTGAAAAACAATTTTTTTATCTATCTGTCGAGATTAAATTCCTTATTGCTCATTTTTTGAGTGTCGATTTATGTCACATTTTAACATCTTCAAATGTCGTCTATTGATGTTTCTTAGCATCATGCCTCTCAGAAGATGTGTGAATAAGATCTAGGAGAAATATATTAATGAACCATTGTGAGAAAATCCTCCCATGGACCTGAATCTAGTTGAGGGTATTGTGTGTGTTTTCCAAGATCTAAGACAGGAACTTTCACCCATTCCCATTCTAGATCCATATGTAGAACCTCATAGGCTTTAGTCTTAGAATAATTTTTAGGGGTTCCTTTTCTATAATCCTCTATTGTTACAAGGATCAAATGATCCTTGAGAGGCTTAGTAATAGTTTAGGAGATTCAAACCTTTGTTTAATTTCTTGGAAACAACTGATTCAACCCGATGAAATGTGACACCTTCAAGATGGAAAGACCTAACAGGGGATGGTGCGACACAATGGTGATGGAGAAGAATCACATGGGATTATAGTGGAAGGACTTTAAAGTTATTTTCACAAACCAGTTCTATCCAGATTCTATGGTGTTGGATAAGGCTATAGAGTTTCTAAAACTCAAGCAGGTTGAAAGGACCATGATAGAATATGCAAATCACTTTGCTAAACTTTTGTAGTTTGAACCTGAGATTGTATCTAATAAGAATATGAAGACTCAACAATTCAAGATAGTGCATTGATCTAATATTTTTTCTTAGTTTTTCTTATAGAATCTATATTATTATGTTGAGGTGATGTATAGATCGATGATGGTTGAGCTTTATCTAGATGGTAAGTTAGGTTTAACGGGAGCACATTTTCCTCCCAGGGGTAGATATGTGAGTTCCATCAAATATAAGAAGAAGAATGATGATTCTTTTGGTGGATATTTACTATAGGGTTCTTCTAGACCACCTTCAGTTCCTAGAAGAGGCCCTTTAATTTTCTACCAGTCTAGAAAGCCTGGACACATAAAATGGGTTTTTACTAAGGAACCTAAGATATTTGTTTCCTACGGATTCTCAAGTCACTTATAGAAGTTTTTTCATCTATATTATTCTCTATTTAGTGGGAAGTTATCATCAGAACCTAAAAGTACAATTGTGTAATCAGATGCTACACAAATAAATGTGTTCTAGCCAAAGGCATCTGGAAAGAAACTTCTTCATATAGTGGAAGAGTCCCCAGAGGAAGTAGATATTGGTCCTTTGACTGTGAGAGGTATCATCGCTATTTATTCATCATTAGTGTAGACTTTATTTGACATTGATTCATATAATTCATTCATTTGGAATCATATTGTTAAAATTTTAAATCTTTCTATGGAGTTTTTGTCGTATGTGATGGATATTACTATGCCCCATGGAATGAAAAGAGATCAGGGTCTCTATTATCCTTATTGTGATTTATCTTTAGATGAGATTGATATTTCTTGGTATTTTTTGGTTCTCAATAAGAAACTTGATGACATTATTTTATGGATGGATTTTCTCATTACTAATAAATCCTTAATTGTTTTTTATCTTTGATGGGTCTCCTTTAATGCACCCGATGGGGTCTTCCGTATCATTCCGAGAGAATGGTACCTGAGGTCAAGTAGAGAAAACCCTTATTATCTAGATTTTAGGAAAGTAATATTATTATTACCATTTTACCTAGAGAGAGAATATTTGAGTGATGATCTCCATCAAGTTTTCATCAGGTTTCATCATGTATTTCCTTCTAACTTCTCTAGTTTTACACTAGTAAGTGAGGTAGATTTTTCTATTGATTTATTCCTTCTTACCATGTGGAACTAGATGAAATGAAATACTTAAAGAATTAGTTGTATTATATTTTAGAGAAATTCTTTATACACCCAAGTGTTTAACCATGGGAGGCACCTATTCTCTTTGCTAAAAAAAGATGATTTTCCACTTCACCTATGTGCTAATTACCAAAAACCCAATTGAGTTACGGTAAAGAATAATTATTCATTTCCATATATTGATGAAATATTTGAACATTTGAAATGGGATTAGGGTTTCTCAATTATTGATCTTCAATCTGGTTATCACTTGTTGAGAATAAAAGTATCTAACATACATAAAATTTCCTTCCAGAGAATGTATGGCCATTTCGAGTATATTTTCATGGAATTTAGTCTAACCAATTCTCCTAAAATATTTATGGATTTAATGAAAAACATGTTACATGAGTATATATATACTTTTGTGGTGGTATTTCTGGATGAAATACTTGTTTACAATATTTATGAGGAGGATCGTGTGTGTCATCTGAGAGCATTTTGGGAATTATTGAGAAATCAATGACTTTATTCCAAGATATAAAAATATAATTTTCAGATTCAAGAAGTAAAGTTCTTAGGACACATAGTGTCAGAACATCATACCTCAGTTGATCTTGAGAAGGTGAAATATATTACGAAATGGGATCAACCATGTAATGTCTTCAAATTTTGGATCTTTTTTGGTTTTTTCTGGTTATCTTTATCGGTTTGTAAATGATTTCTCGAAGTTGAATTCTCTTATTACCTCTATTACTCAAAAGGAAGTATAGTTTTTTTGGGATAATAAATGTTAGGATTATTTTTTTGAGATGAAGAATA
Organism: Viscum album; assembly: GCA_963277665.1. Lineage (NCBI taxonomy): Eukaryota > Viridiplantae > Streptophyta > Magnoliopsida > Santalales > Viscaceae > Viscum > Viscum album. The sequence continues at coordinate 1,190,566,763 of OY728122.1, forward strand.
ATTTGAATATAGCACTGGTTTTGACTATTCTAGGGGTTGGGTATGGATATGCCATCTATTGTGATGAATCGGGTTCAGGTTTGGGATTCATTCTTTTGAAGGGTTGTCATGTCATTTCTTATGGATCTTGATAGATTAGGCCTCATGAGAATAATTACCTAACCCATGACCTTGAACTAGTATCTATGATGCATGAACTTTATATTTGGAGGTATTATATTTTTATATTAAGGTTTACCATAATTTGCTACCACAATATCTTTAGTTATATCTTCTATCAAAAAGATTGTAATATCTACCATAGGTGTTGTATAGATTACCCACAATCTTTTTATTTCAACATCACTTATACCCTAGGGAATGGGAATGTCATTTCTGATGCTCTAATTAGGAAACTTATGGCTAAAGTTGTGAAAGAAACATCGGAAGAGTGGAACTTGATGTATCTTTTTGTATAGTTTCATATTGGAGTTTGGGAATAGTGGTTAAGGTTTCATGGACAACATTTACTTGTCCATCAATCTTTTCAAGATTATTCTTCAAGAACAATATTTTAATAATGATTTTGTAGTATTAGATACTCTTTGTACAGTGGGGAGACCATTTCTGAGTGTTTTTTTATGGAGGGTATTCTATGTTTTCAAAATCATTTTGTTGTTTTGTTTCAAGGGAAAAAAATTTTATTGGGATTTCCATAATTCCTAGTGGTTAGTGCACCTAGGAACTAAGAAGATGTTTTATGACTTGTGACACTAATTCTGAAGACTAGGAATGAGATAGGGCATTGCTAGTTTTGTCTCCCATTGTAATATATGCCAACAGGTTATGGTTGATCACTAGAGACCTTTGGGTTTTATTCAGCCACTTCTAATGCTAACTTGGTAATGGGATGAGATTTCAATGGAATTTTTGGTTGGGTTTCCATGTACCAAGAGAAAGAATAATTCGGTATGGGATTTAATTGATTAGATGACTAAATCATCTCACTTATTACCCATTAATTAAACAAAAAAGGTTGAGGAGTTCATAAATCTATATGTGAAAGATATTTTTTCATTTTTATAGAGTTCCATATGTTATAGTCTCTTTTAGAGATCCCTATTTTACTTCTCACATTTTGAGATGCCTTCAAGAGGCACTGGGATCTTAGGTACATTTGAGCATGGCATACCATCCACATTGAGATAGATAGAGAGAGAGAGAGATAAAAATTCTTGATGATAGGATTCTCTTCTATGTACTTGAATTTAGTGGTGCTTGGGATGACTATTTATGATTGGTTGAGTTTTCTTATAACAAAAGTTACCATTTGGGATCAGAATGGATCCTTTTGAGGCCTTGAATGGTCAACATTATAAATTACCATTATGTTAGTGATATATTGTTTAAATTCCATTCGTTGGACGAAGATTAGTTCAAGATATGAAAAAAAAAGATTAAGTTTAATCATCAGATAATCTTGAAAACACAGAGCTAATATAAGTCTTATTTTGATCATCATGGTAGACTATTGGAATTTTCAATTGGTTATCAGGTGTTTTTGAAATTATAACCTTGTTTGGGCCATCTATGGATTGAGAGGAAAAAGAAATTTTATCACCATTTAATGGGACCTTTTGAGGTTGTTGATCAGGTGGAGAATGTGGCTTTCCATTTAGAACTTCCACCACAATTTATGTTGATACATAATGTGTTCCATGTATCACAGTTATGGAAATATATTTCAGATCCAACTAATGTTTTTATATGGAGTGATCATGATGTTGAGAATGATTTATCTAAGAATGATCATTCATTCAGGATAGTTGATTATGAAACTAAGGTACTTTGTGGGAGTATAATACCTTTTTTTTATTTCCATGGTCGCATTCTTTTGATACTCATGATACTTGGGAGAGAGAGGCACTAATGAGAGAGGAGTGGCCTCATCTTTTTGACATGGAGACTTTCATACAGGACTTCTAGGTATATAATGTTTCCATGGTGGGGAGTTTGTAACATCCTGTTACTATTTTCAAGTACTCCTTGACCAAATTTTTGATCATTCATTGGTTGGGTCTCATTTAGGGGTTCTTTTGGTGAAAATTTGGAAAAAATTGGAATTTTTTGGGCTATAAACAGTTGGCATGTGGTTTTCCCAACCATGAACCCACCCAAGGGAAACTATAAAAACCCACATAGTGGGGGTTTTCATGGATGGTTCATGGTTTGAAAAACTGTGTTCCAACCTAGATGAAATCATACACCCCAAATAAGGGATGCATGGTTATGGTATACGGTTTGGGAAACCATGCGGCCCCCTCTAGAAAACTATGTGTGCATACTTTTTTAATTCTAAAAAATGTTAAAAAAAATTCCAAAGGCTATATTTTTTTCCTCGCTCAACACTAACATAGGATTGGACATCCTCCAAGGTCTTTGTATCACTCAAGAACCCATTTTGGATCCTCTAAATCCTTTCTAATGTGAATCAAATATTGGAGAAAATTGTCGGATTCCTCATGGGTAAGAGATCTTCTCCCATTCCTTCTCTCCCACTCTCTTCTAATCTTCTCCTTACGGTTTTTTAGATATTATTTTTTATATATATCTAAACTCCTTTGTTTTTTATCTTGAATTTAGTAATGATTCCTTGATCTTCATTTCCATCGTCCTTCATTGGTTTTTCCCATTGCGAGTGTTGTGATACGTGATCTCTATGTTAAGGAAGGTGGTCCCATTTAAGTTTGTACAATTTTAAAACCCTTATATATATTTATTGTTTAAATTACTTTCAATTAAATTGTAAAAAACCCAATTTTATGAAGATTTGAAATTTATTTGACTTTGTGGGGAAATTTGGGGAAACCCCCAGTTCCTATGGAATTGGAATATGGGGTGTGATTTGAAATTGATAAATTGTTAAATTGATTGTGAAATTGATTTTTTAAATTTATTTGTAGAATTTATTTGAGAAAAATAGATTAAGATGATTTGATAAGAGCCTTTTTCTGGTTTTATCTAGAAAAAAATTAGGAATTGATTAAAAACCTATGTTTTGGTTTTTAAATGGAAATTGGCATAAAGAAACTGAAAATAGGGAAATTGTATTTTAAATAATTTTAAAATAGTTTTCCCATTTTTTAATGATTTTTTGAGAAAATTCAAGCCTAGGTAGCTAGTGAGTTATTTGGGATACACATTCTAGGATGGGAATTCCCTAGAAATTGATTGAAAATTTACAAATTTAACAAATACATACGTCAGAACATCTCATTCCTAGTGGGATGTTAATGATTCCTCTCTAGCTAGTGTCTGAGGGACATGTATTCCCATTTACATTATCACCATATGAGTGTGTAAGGATACCATAGACTAGAACTATTATAAATCTTGTCAAATGACCATTTTTCTTGTTTGTGATCATTTTGATATATATTTTATTATTTTTAAAAATACTTTACACATGCCTATATATTTATATAAACAATTTTGTATAAAATGTTTACTTAAGACATTGTTTGAAATGTTTTCATCAATTGAAATGAAAGGCATGTTTTGTTTTAAAGATTCACTTTCACTTCAATACCTGTTTTATTTGAAATTGAAAGCATGATTTAATTTATTTATTAATGGAATCTTATAAGGAACACATTGTGAGAATCTACTAGGGTTTTATCTCACAACCTACCTTTTCCTTTGGATATTTTTATATTTCCCTCTACAAGGTTTGGTAAAGGGGAAAGCACCACTTTGAGGTATCAATTATTATTGATCATCTAAATATAGATAGGTATGTCTGTTAGGAATTGGGTTGTTTTATCTTTTCCTTTCTAGTACATTGGGTTTCTTATACCTGTTTGATTTCGAGTATAGTCTCCTTTGGGAGTTTTCTATGAGTGTACATACTTGTTTCTCTTTTGTCAATTATTTTTTTGGTAAAATTGTTCCTAGTTTTATCATTTATGATGCCAAGTGCTTGTCACCTACCCATGGGGATCAGTAATTCCCTTGGAGTTATGTTAGTGTCGGCTCAGTTATTAGGGTACCAAGGTATTTGGACTGGGTTGTGACAATATCCCCAATCACATTCATTGTTCCTAAAAACCTTAAAGTGGTATCAAAGTGGTCACATTGTAATGTATAGTTATTTATCATTTTTTTGAGCTATTTCATCATTTTTTGTTATTATTTACTTCCATTTTTTCATTAATTAATCCAAAATTCAAGATAATGAATTTTTAAAAATTCATATGGACAAAAAGGCCTATAAGAGATGAATATTTCTTGGTGATATCATCTAGAGGTGTCTAGTAAATTATTCAAATGACACAGATACCTGATATGTAACTATAACACCCCATGATTTTACTGTGTATTTTCCTTTAAAAATATAATATACTAAATTATGTGTGATATATGAAACACAAAACTAAATTAAATAATAAATTTTTTAAAATCAAAGGAAAACATAAATAAATTATTAATACCAAAAGTAAAAACAATTAAATTAACACTCATTTTTTAATTGATATGAAATAAGTACGGTCAATTTCTTATAAAATCGGTTTTCATTTATATATTGTATTTTTATTTAAAATATAAATTCCTCTTATTTAGTGTATTAATTTTTTAAAAAAATTATATTCTATAATTTTAAAATAAATAATAATCATTCATACATTTATTATTAATTTTTTATAAATTAAGATAAAACTATATGATGGTAAAAAATTGGTATTTAATGAAAATTATTTTTAGTATGTAGTGTACTTTTATCTTCAAAATTAAATTAATCACTATTTATTAATTATTTTGATGAAAAATGATGATAATTTATTCAATAAAATAAATTAATAACCATATAATGGTTGTTACTAGACAAGGAAGGGAAATAAACTCATTTTAGGATTCAAAGATACATTTTTCTAAAAAAGGTTTTTACGTATTTTATGCACAGATATTAGAATTATTTTATGAAATTTTTAAAAAATAATTTTATAAAATGAAACTAATTTTCTATATCATCATATCAAAATTATCTTAGGGTTATTATTTGGGATTTTTCTAAAATAGATAATTTTTTTGGAACATAGTGAAAAATTCTAATTTTATAATTACAAACACTTTTATAACATTATCCGGATATAATAATGTCTATAAAGTTTATAAATAAATTTTTTATAGACCAAATATATATTTAATAAATAATATAATATAATTAAAAATATAATGTTGAACATATAAATCTATATTTGACATTATGAAAATCTAAGTAATGTTTTTTTTCAAATAAACAATTTTTTGGTTTTTCTATTTCAATCAAGTTTTCATATGATTAATATTTTTTTTAGTTTTGTTTTAAATTAAAATAACTCTCATTTTGTTTAAAATAATTCAATTTATTCCATTTAAATCAACATTAAACTTTATTTTAGTGTAAATTCATTTCTATTCTTAAAAGGGGCATTTTTCTAATAACGGTTTTCATTTCATTTTGTGAATTAATGTTAAAATTAATTTATACCAATTATGAAAATTTAATATTACAAAATGTAATAAATATTATGTATCATCGTACTCTAATTTGGTAATTTTTTCAATTTCATTTTTTTCATAATGAATAGTAACTAGGGTAAAAAATATCATCATGGTTTGGGGTTTTGGGGTAACAGGAGTTAAAGGGGTTAAAATAAAGGGACAAGGATTTAAGATAGTGAAAAAAACATTATTAAATATAATTTATTGGTTTAATTTATAACTTAAACTTATAAAATTATAAATTATAACAATTTGTATTCACTTTAATTTACTAATACATATATTATATAAAAATGTTTTAAGTATTTACAAGTTTTCCACCCACCACACCTATAAAAAGAAACCTAATATCCACACATATTCAAAACCATTTAGCACTATATATCAAAATATTCCTACCTTATTACCATAATAACTTACTTCCCCTCTTCATGGAGTTTTTTTCTAACCAAAATACCAACCTGATAAGTCTCAAGGTGTATGCTAAATGAGGTTTTCCAAATAAGTGGTATAACTCTTAACTGAGTTCATTAATTTTATTTCTTCTTATAATACCTTAAAAACTATCATAAAAATTATTATATAGTAACATAATTATATATAATATAATAAAATTTTGTTATTTTTTTTGGTATAACCCTCTTTAATCTCATTTTCCATCCAATGGGAAATGAAAGCATTGTTCGGGTGTATGTACGGAGTACCGTCTCTATAAAGGGATGTGTATTATTTTTCACCACCAACTCACATGGATAGTTATAAATATATATTTAATAGATTTATAAATTTTTTATGATTTAATTATTATTCTAGAAATATAAAACATTATCTTCCTTTTTACCTTCCCAACTTTTGAAATTGGACAATGTCTCTCTTGCGTACGTGTGGACTACCACCTCCACAAAGTGATCTGATTCATTTTGAATTTCCGCATTACATGGATGATAATAATTACATATTTAATGAATATATATCATATTTATGACATAAATATTATTATATAATTTTTAATAATTATATACTTTCATTTCTTTCCAACTATTAAGAAAATGAAAACATTATCATGCGTATATGCGGAATACTACCTCCATGAATAGCATATTTCATTATTCTATTATCACCTTTCATGGATGGTTCTAAAATTATACATAATTAATAATAAATTATATTCATTAAATTTTTAAAATTCAATGTATTATGGAACCATTTCATAACACCTTTAACCGTGGTCAATAAACTCAAGTAATTTTGGAAAAATTGACCAAACACCCTTAAGTGGTTGATGTAAGCAAGAAATATACAATGAATAAATGTCAAATGATTATAAAAGGACCTTAAAAATAAAATATAGATTAAAATTTTTGTTAATATATTATTTAATAAATTTAAATTGATTACTCGGGAGTATATAATGTGGCTGACAAAGCAATAATCCAAGGTAAGGGTTTTTCACCTCAATTCCACCCCATTAAGACAAATTTTATATTATGTGCCTAGATTATTTTATATGGTGTATATAATAACCATTTTAAATAATATATAATTAATTAATCTTTATTTAGTTTATTTAAATTTAAATTTTTATGATTTTTGAATCAAAATTGATTAAATTCATAAAAGATTATTTTATAATCTCACTGTTATTCGGTATTTTTCATGTTTAAATTTATGTTGGAAAAATTATATGCTTTATATATCTTAAACACATTATATTTTCTTATAATATGGATATTTATTATATTTACAAGTTTTCTTACAAATTTTCCTATCTTTGGTACTCAAAATAACAAAATAATATTTTTAAGAAAAACTGACTGTATTTCTCTTCTTTTGGTCAGGAACCCTTCACCCCCATATCCATATTCTTATAATTATTTTATATAAGTTGATATCTATGTTTAAATTATTTTAAAACGTATTTTTATAATAAAATTTACTTTATTTAAAAATATTTTAAATAAATATTTTTAATTTTTTCAAATCAATTCATTTTTTACTTTCTTTACAAAAGTATAAAAGGAATTTTCTTTTTATCATATATGGAAAGAAAAAATTTTCCACCTCCATGACTATTATTTTATATTGAGCTCCTTCAAAAAAAATCATGGTTTTTAAAAAAAAATTCATTTTCCATTACCTAGTGACTTTTTAATTTTTATATTAAAATAAAAATTTATTATTTTCTAAAAGGTTGAAAAGAATTTAAGAAATGATTTATAACATCATTTCTCTAAAAAATTTAGAAAATAATTAAGAAAATTTATATTTAACATTTTATTTGTATTTTAATATATAGTCATCAAAATAATTTCCTTGAATTTAAAAATTTATTTCAGATGAATTAATTTTCTTCTATCATCCTTTACTAATTTATGTAATATTCCATTATTTTTTATCATTCACTTTATTTTTATTTTTGTTCTCTATCACTCTCAATTATTAATTGGGTGTTATTTTTCTCCTTCATATTCATATTTTCAGTATAATGGATGTATTCAGTATCATTTCTACTAGTTTAGTGTTATATTAACCACATACCATTTCAATTTATAGTATTATTTTATGTAATCTTATTAATAAATTTATTTCATTTACTAAGGAAATATTAATGTTTAGTATTCCTAATTCAATACAGATATTTATTGATTTATAAGGTATATTGATTATATATTATATTTTTTATTCAATATATGGGTAACATATTAAAAACTTGTAAGTGATGGGTGGATCCCAATTATAAATATCCCCATTATGAATCTATAGGTCTCATGTTACCAAAAATTTTCCAAATTAGTTGTGTATTTGGTTTATACATACCCATTCATTGAAATGTTTTAACACAAGTCCATGATAGTAAGGACTATCATATCCTGACACAAGGCTTTGATGTAAAGATCATAATAGCCAGCATTATTCATTTACTTCATTAATATTTCTATTATTATTATCCATGTGATCTTTATGTCAATATTTTCCACGGATATATTTTAAAGGTCAATTTATTTATTAAATGGAATGTGTATTGAATATCCACTCTTCCATATGGTTTATTCATTATCTACTCATGATAGATTCCAAAGTGTGTAACCATTACTAAGAATATGAGATCACCCTTTATTATATTTTATTTTCCCCATGATATAAATAAGGGATCCTTGATTGATTTTCAATGAATCGTGAATGTTTTCCGAGCTATTTTTTTTATTTCCAATGTAATATAGAATTCATGTTTGTGTATATTTTTCCAATATAGCTAAAATGATCATTTTTTTTTGTTGTAGTACCTTTTATCTTATACCAATGTAATAAAGTAGACACCATATTTGAGTTACTAGAGTCAGGGTTGTTACATTTGGAACAATATAAAACAATATAAAACAATATAAAAAACAAAGTATGACCATTAGAAACAATATATGGCCATTATGTTTAGTGTGACACTTATGAACTATATTTTAAAAAAATATATCTATTATGACCATTATAACAAATCCATTAGAATATTTGATAACTTTAAACTTGTCAGGGATTTTTATTCCATGAATCAACATGTTTATTATGAGATTTATTTTTTGTTCAATTTTTTTGAAATGAATCCTAGTAGAGGGAAGGTAAATCATATCAACACCCATGGTCAATATAGATATTTCCCACTAAAGTAAGTAAATATGACTGGCGTTATAGCTAAATAGATTAATATTATATTATAGAAATTTTATTAGGTTATGACCAATAAACTTTCCCATATAGAGAAACATTTTTCTTCTCATCATATTGAAATGATATTGGACCACATCATACATGATAAGCCTCTATCCTTTTAATAAATCTTTAAATCTATTGGTAGCTTAGAATTGGATCAATTCCCATGATGAGATATTTTTAGATTTATTATGTAATGATAAGGAAAATCTTATTCTAGTAGTATACTATTTAAAAGGAGATGTATATTAATTGAATTAATTGATTAAAATTTATAGGATTTCTACATAGAGGGAATGGAATGAAATAACTTTATGGTGATTTTCTTTGAGAAATATTTTCCTCGAGAACATAAAGAAGGTACGGAAAGGAAATTTATTAATTTAATTTAAAAGTAAAATTATAGTGTTATTGAGAAATAGGAAAACTTAAAGATATTATCAAGTCATGTTATAGACTATATATGCAATCCAAAAAGTAAGAATAATTTTTTCTTTGATAAACTTATATATAGCCTCAGAAGGGTACTATTCTCTCAAACGTTTTATCATATGATGATATGGTATCAAGTGCCATCAGGATTGGGAAATAATTATCCAATTCATATATATTTAAAGGAAATAAATATAATAGAAAAATAAATAATCACCAAGGAAAATTAAATGTGGCAAGTTAGAATAAGGGATGGAATGGTATTCAAACTTGTGATAATTGTGGAAAGAAACATCTTGGTAAATGCATAAAGAGAATGGGAGTTTTTTAAAAGTGTGTATATAAAGTCTATATAGATCATAAATAAAAGGGAAATAAATAAAATATTGATATCCATAGTTTCAAATGTAAGAATATGGGGCATTGTTTGAACCAATTCTCTAATCGTCAAGGGAATTTAACTTAGAAGAAGATAAAAGAAAAATTAAAAGATTATACAATTACTAAAACTGAATTTGATGTCCCTTAAGTTATGATAGTAAATACTTTGATAATAGACTTAGGATTTATTTGATTTTTTATCTATAAACACTTTTATATTTTTTTCATTAATATTTAATTATTCCTTGGTACTCTGGGGAAGGAGTATTCTATTGATATTGTAACACCCCCCAATATTTTTTGAATTATTATTATTTGAATTAATTTAATCTTTTTTATATTTTTCATTTCACACAACACTAAAAATATGTTATTTTATATTAATGAAATTTTTTTGGAATATGTTATACAAGTCAATCACGCAGTACATGAAACATAAATTTTAGCTTTCTCTATATGGAACACTGAGGTTAGATTGTGTTACACCCGACAAAGACTTTCCTAGATGACTTGTGTAACATGCATGAACGAGGTTTTCCAAAAATAATATATTATAGAAATATTATTATTTGATAAAATAATATATATCCTAGAACATTAAATTAGTTGTTATTAATAGTATTAACAAATTTATGAAAATATATGGTTTACACAAATATAATATGAATTCATAGGTTTCTAATTAATTAGAAATGAATATGAAAAATGATTGAATATAAAGGAAAATATTTTTATTTTTAAGTTCATAAATTTGTTTTACCCAAATAAATTAAATTATTGGGTGATAATAACTTAGGATTCAGGTTCAAAGTGGAAGCTTTTCGAGGCATCCAGAATGGGAATCGGCTACTGGTGAAGAGGACTCTTACTTGGGATGCGGAGATGAATCTGGTTATTATGATGGATAAGTCTATGTTGGTTTGTATTGTCTGAATTGTCTGTTGTTGTAAGTTGGGGTACCGGGAACCCATAAACCAGCTCCTAGAAATGAAAAAAAAATGATTTGCATTTTTTATATTGTGGTAAGGTAGCTTGCTTTGGGTGTTCCATTGGTGGTATGACATTTACTGAATGGTCAATAAATAATTTTCTACATTTGAAAGGAAATATATATATATAGATATATATATATATATAATTCATTCATAAGGTTAAATTATATTTTAAATTGGTTGAAAAGTTTAATTAGAAAATAAATTTATAAATTAATCCAATTTATTTCATATTAATCAATTTCACATTAAAATTGGGTATGAAAACTGAACAAACTTTTGGATGTTTTTACTTTAAAACCCTCTAGGGTTATTCCGTCAGTCAGATTATTTTTAAATTAATTTATACCATATATTTTATTATAATTTAGAAAAATGGATTAAATATTTGAAATCATAATAATTTATAATTTCTAATAAGTTCAAATTTGTTTTTTGACCAAAAATCTTAGTGAAAGTAATTAAAATTAATCCATATATGTGATTATAATTTAGAAATTGGATTAAATATTTGAAATCATAGTAATTTCTAATTTCTAATAAGTTCAAAAAAATTGACCAAAAATATTAGTGAAAGTGATTAAAATTAATTACAATGATTAAGAAAAAAATTGGTTAACGAAGTACAAAACCTTAAATTTATGACCAAAAAAGACCTAGAAACTTTTAAAACACCCATTTCATGGACATTATTCATTCAATAACCTTCAATTATTGAGTTTTTTTGGTTTGGTATGACTTATTTAGGTAAAAACGTGGGTATAACTAACTTTTTTTCAAAAATTCTAGGTGTGTCCTTTACCTTCCCTATAAAAGGCCACTAACTCTCCCTCTTTTTCACACCTCTCAAACTAATAAGGTTTGGTAAATATCTTCCAAATAAGATTATAAACATACCTCCCTTATTTCTAGAAGAATACACTTGGGTATAAGGCAATCCAAGAAATCATTTTTGGCACAAACCAAAAGGAGTTACCCGATTAAGTGGTAGAGACTTCTCCCAAGCTCATTTCTTTTATTTTCTTTCTACACCACATCCACTCTCTTTATTCCATGCCTATATAACAACACCAGTATATTAAATATACTAGTATTATTTTATTCTAATTTTTTTACCTACACTTACACACACATCCATCTAATGGGTAATGAACATATTGTTAATGTATACGGCGAACAACCTCCTCACAAAACGATGATTGTTCATTTTTTCTTACCACCTCTCACGGTGGAAATTATTATGGAAACTATGTTTATATATGTTATATATTATATTTATTAGGTATTTAATATTATTTAATCCTTTTACAACCCATATATTTATAATTTCCATTTTTTAATAAGATTATTTAATTTGAGGAAATGTGGACTACCGCCCCCTAAAAGAGATGTGATTCGTTTATACACTACATGGAAGGTATTACGGATGGGTTTAGTGAAATTATATGATATATATATGATATAATAATGATAATGGAATAATTATATATATATATATGTTTATACACATATTTCATTTACCTTCTTTATTTCAATACGATAATAAAAACAAAAACAGTGTTCATGCATACATACGACTTACCATCTCCATGAATAGTGTATTCCATTTCATACTTATATATTATATAGATAAATATAAAAAAAATATTCTTAATATAAATTATATTTATATAATTATTTACATTCTTCAAATAATTATATAAGTATAAAGACCAAATATATAACAAATTAAGACACATGTGAAGAACAAAATGAATATTACCTGAAGTGAAACCATAACATATGATTGTTAACAAGCAAGTAATATAAGGTTATAATGAAATAATATATGGTATTAGATATAAGAATATTTTTCTATAAAATATATATAATAAATTTATATTTATTATACAGGTGTTTTGAATGAGTACGATGAGAGTCAAGATACAAGGTATGGGGATTCCATCTCACATTTTATTTTCGTGAGATACATGCCTTAATAATCACCCATTTCAATTGGGTGGTCTGTATACTGACCATGGATGTTGTCATGACCCGTCCTCGGGACCCATGTCGTGACTACCCCAAGCCCGCCTTCCATAGGCCAGGGGCTGGCGACTAGAACCAAAGGCGTAAATCCCGATAAAAAGGGGAAGGCATTGCCTTATAAAGTAAACAAACACCACAGAGTAAGCTAGCAGAAGTAAACACTAAGTAAAACTGGGTACAATAGTAAGTGCAGAAAGTAAATGGGCCAGAATACAAACCGAAACTGAAAGTAAAGTACAACTGGAAAGAAAGTATAGAAACTAAAAGTAAAGCAGCAACGTCGAGCCGTCCACTGGAAGTTCCACCTGAAGGGTGGGTACAGATAGCCTCCTCAGCTCCTCGGGTCCAGCCATCCGCTCAGTGTACGTCCCGCCCAGCGGTCCACCTCCATGTACTGACTTGCTCCACAAGCCTCAACCACGATCAGCGATGTCCATCATCTGCATCCAACACAATTTAGTGTGGGCATAGCCCGTGTAGGGGTTAGTATACGCTACTCAGTAGGGACCCTGAGACCCCTGAAGGTATCCTAGAATTCACAAAGGATAATCCAAAAAGGAAAGATACAATCACAAAATAACATCCAACACTACTTAGGTATATGCTCATACATATACCTAAGTCATCAATTCCAGTTCGACTCCAACATCTGAGCCCAAGTTCGATCACGTCCACACAGGATAGTACAAACCAATCCACACAGGAAAGCACAACACAATCCACATAGGAAATAATGTCAATCATATTGAAGATAATGATTGAAAGTCAAGACTCAGCTCACACAGGTATACTTCTTCGTAAGGTAATAGAGATGATCAGATGTAGCCACTGATTCATTGAAGCTGGGACCCACGTAGGATACTAAACCAGCTAAGCTGTCAGACCCACATAGGATACAGACCAGCTACTCTGCCAGACCCAGGTAGGATACAAGAACAGTAGTACTGCTGGACCCACATAGGATACAAGAACAGTAGTCATCATCATCGAACCCATAGAGTATTTCAGTATAGTCTTCATTGCTACCAAAACCACAAAAGATTACAGTGCAGTCTTCATCGCTGCCAAACCCACGGAGGATTTCAATGCAGTCGTCATCGCTACCGAACCCACGGAGGATTTCAGTGGAGTCATCATCGTCGTCGCAGTCGCAGCCAGCTCTAGGGTTCCCGCACACAGCATGCTCGTTTCCGGAAGGGTCCGCTCCACGATCCAAGGGGTCGATACATAAACTGACATGTAGTCTGGAGTTGATGTATCCCAAAGTTCTGTCTCGACAAAGGGAACTCAACGCGACAGACGGCGCGTCAATCGGACGCCCGGTCTGAGAGTTATTGGATTTTTCCTTACAGGGGCCCGGTTGGTTTTTAAGTCAAAACCAACCCGACCATACTCCAACTGCAACCAAACCTTGAGCGGAGTAAGTCAAAAGGTCTGTCTCAATAAGAGGAATCCAACAAAGTCGATGTCACGTCAATCGGACGTCCGGAGCTCAAGTTATAAGCGTTTCCGCTCCGAAGGCCCGGTTGGTTTCGTGTTCGAACCAACCCAGCTATACCCAAAGTTCTCTGAAACCTTGAGTTTTATATATTGAAACGACCATCTCGATCCAAGGATCGCATCTCAACTAACGGTGCGTCGATCGGAGGTTCGTAGCCCAAGATACGGGCGTTTGAAAGGAACTGTCTGGAAAAAATGGGGTTTTGGGCCCGGACCGACCCGGCCCAAGACCCCCTGGGTCGGCCCGAACCGGGTCGAATGGACCCGGGTCCGGGTCCGGCCTAACAGGGTGCGGCCTGGCCTTGTGCGCGCGGCCTGGGTAGCCGGTTGGCCTGGAGTGGGTGCGGCCCGCATGGCCAGCTCGGCGTTGGCCGAGCTGTCGCGGAAGGGGGCGCGCTGCCCCCCTATTTTGAAATGGCGGCCCCAGGTGGGGGGCCACTCCTTTGGCCAGTCGGGGGTTACAACCCCCGGCCTTCTTCAATCGGCCGGCCCGGCTGGCCGGCCGTGCTGCTGCCTCGGGACCCCGCGGTCCCGCCCCTCCGACGCGTCGGTGGCCTGTGGTTCCGATCGCCGCTCCCTACTCTGTCGCGGCCAAAGGCCACGGACTTGGTCCGACCGGCGCCGCGCGACGGCGCCGCACCCCTTTGTCGCGGTCTCACTCCGGCTGCGGTGTCTTCGTGGTTCTCCAGCGCGGCGCGACGGCGTCGTGCCCCTTCGCTGTGGCCCCACTCCAGCTGTGGGTTCGTTCGGCCTCAACGGCACGGCGCGACGGTGTCGCGCTTCTTCACATTGATTCTCCATGTTCCCGCGCGGTGCCGTTGCACCGTACTGCCTTTGTTCATGCCGCAACAAGAACAACAACAAAGAGGGAGGAGGGTCGTCCGTGTTCGTGCGGTCCGACCTCCACCCATTATAACGATAACAGGCGGCCCAAAAAGAATAAATATCTTCGCAAAGAAAGCACAAATTTAATCCATAATATTTGAACTCAAACCCCAACCTCACAAAGTAATTCGCAGTTTTCAAGAGCC
Source organism: Viscum album (assembly GCA_963277665.1). Lineage (NCBI taxonomy): Eukaryota > Viridiplantae > Streptophyta > Magnoliopsida > Santalales > Viscaceae > Viscum > Viscum album. Next base: position 1,190,582,349 of record OY728122.1, read on the forward strand.
GCAAAATATGGCGTCACGAGGCGTGGTTCCGTAGACGTCGACGGAGAGCGTCTGAGGAGACGTCGTCTTCTCTTTATCATGGAGAGAAGAATATGATTTCACGTCGTTGGAGAACTCCCACGTCGGTGTATCTTCCCTTGTCATGGAGGAGAAAGGGAATGGAGATACCGGAGTCGTTGAGTCGTTCTTCATTGAAGAGATGACGTTCTTCGGGGAAGGATTGAAGCTCTTCGCGGGAGGATGATGTTCTTCCCAAGAGAAAAGAGTTTTATCTCCCCAGTCTCCTCACACAACAACTAACCCCCCCCCAAATAAAATAAGACTTATCTTATTTTATTACATCAATCCAAGCATTTCAATTTTAAAATTCAAACACATAACTCACTTAATTAATTAAGTGTGTTGGCATGATTAAAGAGGAGAGAGGGGGAGGTGAGTGGTCTCACATTAAAGGGGAGTTAACAAAAACAAGGGGAAGTTATGGAGTTAAGGAATGTGAAAAGGTGGGGGATCGTGTGGGTCCCACCTCCCCCATAACCACACATGGGAAGTTGAGTGGTCGTGGGCTCCACCAACAACTTCCCATGAGAGAGTTTAACTTCCATGGATAAAATAAAATTGTTCACTATTTTATTTTACTTATTAATTAATCCACATTTTTTTTACAAATCCTCCCAAGAAAACGCACCTTCGGTAAAAGTCCTCTTAAGAAATGACCAGTGCTGCAGTTCCATCGGTGCCCTCGGATTTCGATTCCGAGCACCAGTTCAAAAGTTAGGAAATCCCGCTCGTTCATTAACTGAACGTACCCGAGCTAAACTTTATAAATTGATTTCGGGCACACCGGGCCTCAAAATCAGGTGCCGTCAGAAACTGAGTTCTTGTAAAATCCTAAAGAAAATTAAGAAGAAATTTCCCTTGAATTTTATGGGTCTTTACATTACTCCCACCTTAGGGATTTACATCCCCATAAAGATACATCATAAACTAGGGTAACAAATGTGGGTATTGTGCATGTATCAGAGCCTCCCACTCCCAAGTGCTCTCCTGGAGGTTCCCGTGCTGCCATCGGATGTGCACTAAATGAATCGACTGCCCATGTAGGACCCACTCCTGTCGATCCTTGATCTCCACCGGGACCTCCGCAAAAGTTGCCCCATCGTCAATGTCCAGCTCCCCATGGTCGATGATATGCGTCAGGTCGTGCACGTATCTCCTCAGCTGAGATACGTGGAAGACGTCGTGCACCTAGTGCAACTGAGGTGGTAGATCCAAGCGATAATCCACCTCGCCTATCCTACTGAGTACCTCAAAAGGCCCGATGAAGTGCGGAGACAACTTGCCGCCTCGGCCAAATCTCTGTAATCCACATCGAGGTGAGACCCGTAAGAAGACGTGGTCGCCATCCTCGAACTCTAGTGGTCTCCGCCTCCTGTCAGCAAGAGACTTCTGCCAGCTCTGAGCTGTCCTCATCCACTTTTGGATGACCTGTACCTTCTCTGTCATGGCCTGGACTATGTCCGGTCCCACAAGTGCTGACTCCCTAGGGTCTTTCCATCACAGAGGTGATCTGCAAGGTCGGTCGTACAATGCCTCGTATGGTGCCATCCCGATGGTGGAGTGGTAGCTGTTGTTGTACACAAACTCCACCAAGGGAAGGTGGTCCTCCCAACTACGACCAAGGTCGAGGACACATGCACGGAGCATTTCCTCGAGAGTCTGAATGGTCCTCTCCGTCTGACCATCCGTCTGAGGGTGAAAGACGGTGACGTAGCTGCGTCCCGAATGCCTCCTGCAACCCCCTCCAAAGCTAGTAAGTAAAGCGATCATCTGGATCGGAGATGATAGATTATGGCACACCATGAAGCCGTACAATCTCCTGAACGTAGAGACGTCCCAAGCTCTCTACTGAGCCCTTCTCTCTAATGGGTAAGAAGTGGTCCGACTTGGTGAGTCGGTCGACAATCACCCAAATGGAGTCGTGACCTCTGGAAGTACGTGGAATTCCAGTGACGGAATCCATAGATATTCCGTCCCACTTCTACTCTGGGACCTCCAAGGGTTGTACTAAGCCTACTGGTACCTGGTGCTTCATCTTCACCCGCTGGCAGTTGAGGCATCGAGAAATGAACTCTGCTACAGCATTCTTTAAACCCAGCCACCAGTGATGTCGTCTGAGATCCTAGTACATCTTGGCCACTCCTGGATGTACCACTAAAGGGGAAGTGTGAAACTCCCTCAGATGCTCCTCTTGTAAAGCAACTGGTATCATGGTTCATCCTCTAAAAAGGACGATGTGCTCTCCTCCCACGGAGAATCCATCAGGTGCATGTCCTGAGGATATCTGTGCACGCTGTGTCTCACATTCAATGTCTCCACGTTGTGCCTCTCTGACCCACTGTAGAAGTGGAGGAGTGACTATGAGTGACTGAAGATAGGCTGCTCCATCTCTATCCATGAAGGATATCTGCAAAGCGGCTAGCTGCTCTGTCACCTCCCTGAGTAGTTGAATGCTTGTCCTCCTACTGAGAGCATCAACTACTATGTTCCCCTTTCCAGGAGTATAGACTATCTCAAATTCATAGTCCTGGAGGAACTCGAGCCATCGTCGCTATCTCAGATTCAGGTCCTTCTGCGAGAAGATGTACCTGAGATTCTAGTTTTCGGAATAGACTGTAAAGCGCTTTCCCATCAGATAGTGTCGCCACATCTTCAGAGCGAAGACCACTGTTTCTAACTCCAGGTCATGGGTAGCGTAGTTCTTCTCATTCTTCCTTAACTGTCGTGATTCATAGATGATCACTACTCGCTCCTGCATTAGGACACATCCGAGCTCGGTCCCTGATTCATCGCAGTAGACTACGTACCCTACTCCCTCCTCTAGTAGCCTCAAGACAGGTGCGCTGGTCAACCTCTATCTCAGCTCCAGGAAGCTCTGCTGACATCTATCTGACCACACGAAGGGTTTCCCCTTCTTCGTCAAAGATGAAAGTGGTGCCGAAACTCTGGAGAAGTCTGGCACAAACCTCCGATAGTATCTAACTAGACCCAAGAAACTCCGCACCTCCGTCACGCTCCTGGGTGGCTCCCAAGCTAGCACTGCCTCGATCTTCGCAGGATCCACCACAACTCCTGCCTCAGAGATGACGTGTCCCAAGAAGTGGACCTCACGTAACCAGAACTGACACTTCAAAATCTTACCATAAATGTGGTGCTCTCAGAGTGTGTCCAGTACAACCCGCAAGTGGTAGGCATTCTCCTCCTTAGTGGTCGAGTATATCAATATGTCATCAATGAAGACCACGACAAATCGATCAAGGTATGGCTGAAAGATCATGTTCATGAGACTCATGAACACCGCTGGAGAATTGGTTACGCCGAATGGAAAAACCAAGAACTCATAGTGGCCATACCGACATCTGAAGGCTGTCTTCTGCACGTCCTCATCCCGAACTCTGAGCTGATGATAGCCTGACCTAAGTTCTATCTTCGAGAACCACAGTTCTCCCTTGATCTGATCAAAGAGGTCGTCAATCCTCAGTAGCGGATACTTGTTCCTCACGGTCACCTGGTTCAGGCGATGATAGTCGACATAGAGTCGCAAGCTCTCATCCGCCTTCTTGGTGAACAAAATTGGGGAAGCCCAGGGTGAAACACTGGGTCGGATGAATCCCTTGCCCTGCAAGTCCTCCAACTGTACCTGTAGCTCTCGAAGCTCAGCGAGGGCCATCTGATATGCTGTAGTGGATATCGGGGTTGTCCCGGGGTACAGTTCAACATATAATTCTACCTCTCTATGAAAAGGAAGTCCTGGAACGTCGTCAGGAAAAACATCCTCATACTGATCCACCACTACAAGAAAACTCGGACTCCGCACGTCAACTGCCCCTAGGATGAGGCTAGCCAACTGATGAGTGATCATCTATCCTCTCCTTTTTGTGATTCCATCCTGTTCTTCTAAGGCTCCCTTCTCATCGGTGAAGGTGAACCTGCTCCCATCGGTGCGAACACATCGCACCTTGTGCCTAATACAGTCAATATGTGCATGGACTGTAGATAACCAATCCATGCCCAAGATGACATCGTAAGGCCTCGAAGCTGCTACAAGAAGATCCCGGCCGAAGCTCTCGCCACCTAGAGTAAGCTCAAACTGCTAGCACCAGTGCGTAATCATCGAGTCTACTCCTGTAGGAGTCTCTAGCTGTAAGGATCAAGCCAACGGCTCCGTTGGAATCTCTGAGCTCCGAAGAAGGGCAGCGACAATGAAAGAATGACTCACTCCAGTGTCTATAATAACTGCAGCAAGGATGGAGTAGACACAGATAGTACCTAGAATCATCTCTGGCGCGCTATGGTTGTAGGCCTCCGCTGCCTGAATTTGAGCATGTCTCTCCCTGCTAGCTCCGTGTGGTCGGGGTGGACCTCCTAGTGGTGGTGGTGGTAAAGCCTCAAAGCGTCACCCACCACCCGCTACTCGGTTAGCTCCTCTGCCTCGTTTTCCTGCTCTCTGCAGACCACCACGGTCGACCCTCTGCCTCTGCCTGGGTGGTCACTCAACCATCTGCTGGTCCTCTGCACGGCGGGTCAGGCATTCATGAGCCATGTGGCCCTACACGCCGCATGTGTAGCATTGTCTGCTCCTCAGAAGGCTGGCTCTGCTCCAGGTGCCCCGCACCTCTGAGCCAGTGTCCTGAGGTCGTCCGCCTGATGGTATGGTCCGCCTGGACCCCTGTGACGTCCATCAACTACCAGATGCAGACGACTCTGCTACATGCCGCCCTGCGGTAGGTCTCGCTGCTGGTGTAGGCACAGCAAGGAAGCTCTCTATGAGAAGGGCTCGCTCTAGTACTCCTGCCTGTATTGGAATGCTGAGGGAGATCATCAATGCCCTGATCTCATGCCTCAGTCTCTGCTCGAAGGTCTGGGCCCGGAAGAATGGGTCCCGTATCATGTCTGTCGAATAGCACGAGAGATCGGTAAATCTCACCGAGTACTGGGCGACCGTCATGCTACCCTACCGCAACTGTAGTAGCTCATGAATGCGCACCGCACGGAGGGTGGCTGGGACGAACATCGAGTGGAAGAGGCTCTCAAAGTCTTTCCAGATGAGAGATTCCTCGTTGTACACCTGGAGCATCAAACTCCACCATCTTCCTGCTTCCGCGTGCAGGAGGCTCGCTGCAAGGATCACCATTAGGTCAGCTCGTGTCCCCACTAGCAAGAAAACTCGAACTACAGCCTCCAACCAATCCTCGGCTGCCTGAGGGTCCGTCTCCCCGCGGAACCTGGGAAGTCTCTGAAGCTGGAACTCGTGCAGTGCACTAAGGCGACGTTCACTCTCAGCGGCTGGGGCTGCTGGCATCGGTGGCTCATCTGGTAGAGGTACCGCCGGTGCCTCCGCTGTAAGAGGGCCCTGCACCGAGGCCTTGTCGCTTGGTGGGTTGTCGTCTCGCACAAAGCTCGGAACCCTAGATGGCTGTCGTCGTGGGGACGTCCTAAAAATAAACAGGTTCTCCATGGTCAAAATAGTATACCTGGTGAGCTGACACAAAGTAATCACAAAGAAAACTTTTGAAACACACATGCAATCAATAATTTTGTGTATTGAGTCGGAAATCAGAAGTCAGGGTCCTGGTGTACGGATATGTCGGCCGCTGCACCAACACTGGACTCCCTGGAATGATAACCACACTCAATACCCTTAACAATATTGCTACACATAGAAGAAAGATCATAGTCATGAGTTCTGCGGTAGAACCGAACTCCTCTGATACCAATTTGTCACGACCCGTCCTCGGAACCCATACCGTGACTACCCCAAGCCCGCCTTCCATAGGACAGGGGCTGGCGACTAGCACCAAAGGCATAAATCCCGATAAAAAGGGGAAGGAATTTCCTTATAAAGTAAACAAACACCACAGAGTAATCCAGTAGAAGTAAACACTAAGTAAAACTGGGTACAATAGTAAGTGCGGAAAGTAAATGGGCCAGAATACAAACCCAAACTGAAAGTAAAGTAAAAGTGGAAAGAAATTATAGCAACTCAAAGTAAAGCAGCAACGTCGAGCCATCCACTGGAAGTTCCACCTGAAGGGTGGGTACAGATAGCCTTCTTAGCCCCTCGGGTCTAGTCGTCCGCTCTGTGTACGTCCCGCCCAGTGCTCTACCTCGAGGTACCAACCAGCTCCACAAGCCTCAACCACGATCAGCGATGTCCGTCATCTGCATCAAACACAACTTAGTGTGGGCATAGCCCGTGTAGGGGTGAGTATACTCTACTCAGTAGGGACCCCGAGACCCCCGAAGGTCTCCCAAAATCCATAAAGGATAATCCACAAAGGAAAGATAAAATCACGAAATAACATCCAACACTACTTAGGTATATGCCCATACATATACCTAAGTCATCAATTCCAGTTCGGCTCCAAAATCCGAGCCCAAGTTTGATCACGTCCACACAGGATAGTACAACCCAATCCACACAGGAAAGCACAACACAATCCACATAGGAAACAAAGTCAATCATATTGAAGATAATGATTGAAAATCAAGACTCAGCTCACACAGGTATACTTCTTCGTAAGGTAATAGAGATGATCAGATGTAGCCACTGATTCATCTAAGCTGGGACCCACGTAGGATACTAAACCAGCTAAGCTGTCGGACCCACATAGGATACAGACTAGATACTCTGCCAGACCCACGTAGGATACAAGAACAGAGTCAAACACTGTCGGACCCACGTAGGATACAAGAACAGTAGTATTGTCGGACCTACGTATGATACAAGAACAGTAGTCATCGCTGTCGAACCCATGGAGGATTTCAGTACGGTCTTCATTGCTACCGAACCCACAGAGGATTACAGTGCAGTCTTCATCGCTGCCGAACCCACGGAGGATTTCAGTGTAGTCTTCGTCGCTGCCGAACCCACGGAGGATTTCAGTGCAGTCATCATCATTGTCGCAGTCGCAGCCAACTCTAGGGTTCCCGCACACAGCATGCTCGTTTCCGGGAGGGTCCGCTCCACGAGCCAAGGGGTTGATACATAAACTTACACGTAGTATGGAGTTGATGTATCCCAAAGTTCCATCTTGACAAAGGGAACTCAACGCGACAAACGGCGTGTCAATTGGACGCTCGGTCTGAGAGTTATTGGCTTTTTCGTTCGAGGGGCCCGGTTGGTTTTTAAGTCAAAACCAATCCGACCATACTCCAACTATGTCCAAACCTCGATCGGAGTAATCCAAAATTCCCCACTCACTAAGAGGAATCCAACAAAGTTGACGGCACGTCAATCGGACGTACGGAGCTCAAGTTATAAGCATTTCTGCTCTGAGGGCCTGGTTGGTTTCGTGTTCGAACCAACCCGATTGTACCCAAAGTTCTCAGAAACCTTGAGTTTAATATACTGAAATGACCGTCTCGATCCAAGGATCGCATCTCAACTGATGTTGCATTGATCGGAGGTCTGTATCCCAAGACACGGGCATTTGAACGGAACTGTCCGGAAAAAAGGGGGTTTTGGGCCCGGATCGACCCAGCCCAAGATCCCCTGGGTCAGCCAGAACCGGGTCGACCCGACCCGGGTCCGGGTCCAGCCCAACAGGGTGTGGCCCAGCCCGGGGGGTGCGGCCTGGGCAGCCGATTGGCCTGGCGCGGGCGCGGCCCGCATGGACAGCTCGGTGCTGGCCGAGCTGTCGCGGAAGCGGGGGCGCGCTGCCCCCCTGTTTTGAAACGGTGGCCCCACGTGGGGGGATGATCCTTTGGCCAGTCGGGGGTTATGACCCCCGACCTTCTTCGATCGGCCGGTCGTGGTGCCACCGCGGGACCCCGTGGTCCCGCCCCTCCGACGCGCTGGCGGCCGGTGGTTCCGGTCGCCGCTCCCTGCTCTGCTGCGGCCAAAGGCCGCAGCCTTGGTCTGACCGGCACGGCGTGATAGCGCCGCGCCCCTCCACCGCGGCCCCGCTCCGGCCGCGGTGTCTTCGTGGTTCTCTAGCATGGCGTTATGGTGCCGCTCCCCTTCGCTGCGGCCCGACTCCGGCTGCGGGTTCGTTCGACCTCAACGGCACCGCGCTTCTTCGCCGTGATTCTCCATGTTCCTGCGTGGTGTCATTGCACCGTGCTGCCTTTGTTCGTGCCACAACAAGAACAAAAACAAAGAGGGATGAGGGTCGGCCATGTTCGTGCAGTCCGACCTCCTCCCGTTATAACTATAACAGGCAGCCTAAAAAGAATAAATATCCTCGTCAAGCAAGCACAAATTTAATCCATAATATTTTAACTCAATCCCCTACCTCGCAAAGAAATTCACGGTTGTCAAGCGCCGCAAAATATGGCGTCACGGGGCATGGTTCCGTAGACGTCGACGGAGAGCGTCTGAGGAGACGTCATCTTCTCTTTATCACAGAGAGAAGAAGATGATTGTGCGTCATTGAAGAACTCCCACGTCGGTGTCTCTTTCCTTGTCGCGGAGGAGAAAGGGAATGGAGATACCGGAGTCATTGAGTCGTTCTTCGTTGAAGAGATGACATTCTTCGCAGAAGGATTGAAGCTCTTCGCGGGAGGATGAAGTTCTTCCCAAGAGAAAATAGTTCTATCTCCCCAATCTCCTCACACAACAACTAACCCCCCCCCCCAAATAAAATAAGACTTATCTTATTTTACTACATCAAGCCAAGCATTTCAATTTTAAAATTCAAACACATAACTCACTTAATTAATTAAGTGTGTTGGCATGATTAAATAGGAGAGAGGGGGAGGTGAGTGGTCTCACATTAAAGGGGAGTTAACAAAAACAAGGGGAAGTTATGGAGTTAAGGAATGTGAAAAGGCGGGGGATCGTGTGGGCCCCACCTCTCTCATAACCACACATGGGAATTTGGGTGGTTTTGGGCCCCACCCACAACTTCCCATGAGAGAGTTTAACTTCCATGGATAAAATAAAATTGTTCACAATTTTATTTTACTTATTAATTAATCCACATTTTTTTTACAACTCCTCTCAAGCAAACACACCTTCGGTAAAAGTCCTCTTAAGCAATTACCGGCGCTGCGGTTCCATCGGTGCCCTCAGATTTCGATTCCGAGCACCAGTTCAAAAGTTAGGAAATCCCTCTCATTCGTTCACTGAACGTACCCGAGCTAAACTTCGGAAATTGATTCTGGGCACACCAGGCCTTGGAATCATGTGTTGTCAGAAACTGCGTTCTTGTAAAATACCAAATAAAATTAAGAAAAAATTTCCCTTGGATTTTACGGGTCTTTACAGATGTATTATATTAATATTTTATATAAATTTATGGGTATTTAAATATCCATTTTATGATATTTTTTCAAGGTTTTTATGATTCATAAGTTACCAAATTGTTAAAGTAATTTTGTCTCAATTTTCTTTCTTTGAGACACATGTCATGTCATGCACCTATATTTTTACATGAGGTGTATATAATTCCTTTGAGATGTTATATCCAAAATATAATTATTTTTATGATATTTTAATATTCATGTAACTTTATTCTTTCCATTCTACTATGATTCAAAATTACTAAATTTTTAATGATTTATAGCTACAATCTCACCAATTATTGGCATTGTTTATGATTATGATCTCACAGATGAAATCTTATGATCCCTATCTCAATAACTCTCATGGGTATTCTTAACCACTAATAATTAATATTATATATATGTAATGGTACCATTTTTCTACTCTTTGGTACATAATATGATCAATAATGTATTTTTAATAAAGCCCTACATTACCACTCTCTTCAGTCAGAAATCTGTGTTCCTTCAAAACAATGTTTTTTAAAAGGAATATTCTTCTCTCTTTCCTAACAAGGAATTCTTCTAACCTTTTACAATGAAAAATTAATGTTATTTTTACCTCATATGACATGTATGTATTTACCCACTATTATTTATATAAAGATTCTTTTACATGTTTAAAAGGTTATTTTTTGAGAAAATGTTTTTTAAAACTAGTTTTCAAAGAAATGGTTTTCAAAAGGTTTTCAAGGTTATTTTTTATGTTTTTAAGGAAAATTTTTTTCCAAATGTTGTAAAGATTATTTTACAAAGTTTTCAAGTAAAATTTTTTTCAAAATGTTTTAAGTATTCTTTCTCTTAAAGTTTTATTATTTGATTTAATGATGTTTATAAAACTTGTTTCTCTTCCACATGTTATATGATTTTGAAACCCACTTCTTTTCCTGGGTTATGACTTCATGAAGTTATTACAAAACCTATCACTTTTTATAGTTTATGATGTGATTAAATGTTAATGATACCCATTTCATTTCATGGTTTTTAATTTAATTTTAATAAAATCTATCTATTTTTATGGGTCATGATATGAAGAATTTTTTATTTTTTTAAATATGTATGAATGATGTTATAATGATATGGGTGGGAAATATATCTCCCTCTAATTTATTGAGTAATTATGGAGGACTAATGAGTATAAATTTTATGTGCGAACCTAATTACATGTTCATAGTTTTATGCACGTACATGGTTGCATGTCCATAAGTTTATGCATGAACCTGATTACATGTTCACAATGTTATGAGTGAACCTTATTATGTGTTCATATTATTCTATGTGAATCTGATTACATGTTCACAATGTTATTAATGTACGTTTTTTTATGTTCATAAGTTTACGCATGAACCTGATTACATGTTCACAATGTTATGAGTGAACCTGATTTCTTGTTCACAACATTATGTGTGGACACGGTTTCATGTCCACAAGTCTATAAGAGGGCTTGATTTCACATCCTTAATATAATTTGTGAACCTGTTTCTACATATATATGTTCATGATGTTATATTTTTATTTGTATTCCAAAATTCCAAGCCCTATTAATATGTTACTCTTCCAAGGATTATTCTCTTGATTTCAATGTGATTCATGTCTTATGAACTGCTAATATTTTTTCCATGTATCATGATTATGATATTTGATATGTAGGGTATGATATTCAAATTTTATACTCACATTCTCATACCCTTATATTCATGTTATGCTTACTTATTTCCCTTATTTAACCTACTGAGCATTCGAGCCCACCCATTTCTTATGTTTTTTTCACCGGGTTGGGAAGGAATGTTTTTAGTAGAAGTAATATAGGGGAATATATTTACTAGATACATTGAATATATTTCTCCAAAGTAGAATATTTTGTTCCAAGATTTGAAATTCACTAAACTATTATGGTCCTAGGGAATGTACATTAGTAATACATTGAATATTAATCAAAATTGATGTAATAACCATGTATTTTAAGCCTAGGTCACAATAGTTAGTATCAAATGAAAGGTTTAGGCAACCTTTGGAGGCTATGATGAGAAAACCTTAGTTATAACCTTAATGAAATGTCTAGGGATAAGTATAAGGATAAGGAAAAGTACATGAAAATGTCCTAGAATTTTGCTAAAGGATGGAGTAAGGGGTTTCCTAGTCATACATCCTTGAATGGACACTAAAAGTGGATGTGGATCTGGCACACATGTACCTAGCAGTAACAAATATGACAAGATGGATTTTGGTAATTATGTGAATCAATACCCAAATACAAGGGATAATATGGATGACAAGACACAACAAACTTTGAGGAAAAATGACAAAGGTAAATCTTATGTAATCAAAATTGATGATGTGAATAATGAAAATTAGGGGAAAACTTATCCTTACCCCCCCCCCTCCCCACCTAGTTTGGAACTTCATGTTTTATTTTGTATTAATAATCCCTATGATAATATTTGTTTTCCATATTTTTGTGAAGTTTCATGTGATTATAACCCTCTATATAGATTTTGGAACAATAAAAGCACATTTAATGTTCTATTGATGCAAGGATGAACCCAATTATTCAATAAAAATGTTTTTGGTATAACATAAGATCATATTTAAGGAAGAAAAGGAAAATTTTATTTTGGAAAGTTCATAAGGTTAACTATTTATGGAAAGTTTAAGTCAAACCTTGAATAAAGTTTTTGATATTAAAATATTATCTCACCACATAAGGACATATGTATTATGGATAAATTGTTTGTATTGATGATAAATAAAGACTTATGGGATGACTTATCATGGATCCCATAATCTGTTAGTACTTTAGGAATGAAAAAAAATCATTCATTTCTTAGGGTATGTGATGAAGTTAAAAACTATCAAGGAACAACCAAATGGGGATATTGTGCCTATGAAAGGGAATAAAATCAAATATGTAAATATTCTAATGAAAATTCTTTAACTCTAGGGAAATAATCATGAAACTAAAAAGGTAATACTATTTCCTTCTTTTCTTATAAATAAAATGGCCCCTTAGATCATCACAAATTTATGGCTTTGTGATTTTTAACTTTCTCCTGACCAAATTCTCTATCACTCACCTCCATAACTTGATAGTTATATATCTCTTCCATGTCTAATCTTTACTCCCAACCTATGTTCTCCTATGTTGAAACCGAGTTATATGTTACTTCAGGTAACCATTATGGTTCCAACTTTCCCTCTTTAACGGAAGTTTTAGTATTCATTTTTAAGATATGGTTATCTATGAATGAAACTTTAATATATTAAACCATTTATAAACCAAATGAGTTTTGAGTTTGAAATTCAATTTAAGGGGTGTTTAATTTAACTCTTTGATATTTTGTGAATTATTTATTTGGAATTAATTTAATCTTTTTGATATTTTTTACTTCATGGAATACTGAAAATAGTTTATTTTATATTAAAGAACTCTATTTGTCTTATGTTATATGCAGAACCAATTTAATCATGGACTAAATGTAACATAAATTTTATCTTTCTCTACATGGAATACCAAGGTTACCTTGAATTACATGCAATAAATATTTTCCTTGATGGATTTCATAACACGCATGACCAAGATTTAGCAAAAAATAATATATTATTAAAATATTATTATTTAATATAATAATATATAACCAAGAATGTCTAATTATTGGTTATTAATAGTATTAACTAATTCATTAAAATATACGGTTTACACAAATATAATATGAATTCATAGTTTATCGATTAATTAGAAATGAATATGAAAACTGATTGAATATAAAGGGAAATATTATTATTTTTATGGTCACAAAGATTTTTTCCCCTAATAAATTAAATTATTGAGTGATATTAATATATATGTTATTTATTCAATCAAATTTTTTTTATATTCATCCAATATATTTGATAGACATAAGATAAGAACTGTAACAGCCCGAGATTTTATGAAAAATATTCTTTTTAATTCTATTAATGTCTTGTGTTGTACGCTACACCAAAAGGAGCTTGCACAACACGCATCTTTGACTTGCCTTGCATTACACGCAATCGCAACCTTCCTCGATAGTGTGTGTAGTACGCAATACTGAGTTTCACGAAACAACGATATGCTATTAAAATATTATTAAAACTAGCCGTTATGAATAGTAATAACCACTTTTTAAATTTTAGAAATTTTATCTCTCAAAATGGACTTCATTTTTGGATTCGGAGTATCGAATTTAGCCTAAGGTGAAATTTTGGTACTTTTCGGAAAACTTTCATATTCTGATGAATAGTGAAAATTACTAAATTATAATTAAAAACAACTTTTTTAATCGAAATAATTAATAGTGATAAATTATTAATTTGAGTGGTTTTAAAGTATATTTAGAATATATTTTTACAATTTAATACAATGTTGTTCATTGAATATAATTTCACAGTTAAACCAGACATAATCAAGTGTCAATCTTTTGATAGATATTGTTTCTTAAAAACACGCTATTTGTTTTAACAGCGGGATTTAATTATAAAATTAATTAATGCAACTTCTATGTTATGAATTTGGTAAAATAGATTTCATTTTTGAATTTGGAATATGAAATATAGCTTAGGATGAAATTTTGGCATTGTTCTGAAAAACATCAATTTTTGATGAATAGTGAAACTACAAAGTGGTAGTTAAAAAACTGAATTTTTCATAAAACTTAATTTTACCACTTCTGTGAATGGAATTTCAAAAATCCGAGAGACACGGTTGATGTCAGTAAGTAAAATTTGGTTCAATGAGATGAAAATAATTTTTGGTGAATAGTAACTTTTTACTTTTATTTACCACAGTTAAAAGTAAATAGGGTAATTAGGGGTAAGAATGATATTAATATTACCCTAACACATGTCCTAATTCTATTGGAAAAGTGTATCTCGACCAAAAACAACCTTAAGTGTAAAATATTATCATTTAGTCCCACTTGGATTAGATTAGGACATTTATTATTATTTAATTCAAAGAAGAGTTAAAAGAGTTAAAATCAAAGTTTATTTACTAAAACATTTTTAATATATGGTTATACATAAGATAAATTCCATTGTAAATATTCATTAGAAAGATAAAACGATTTCCTACATAATGATATTTTATTTATAATTTTTAGACTTTAAATAAATTAATTTATTTATGACACAACGATGATGCAGTAATTACCCTTTTAAGGAAATATTAACATAATTGATGTTATAAATGCTCAAATGAATGTAATTTGAGACTTTTTATAAATTACACTAATTTTCTAGGTTACTATGATATATTAATGTTGCTTTAATAAACTTGTTTCGAACATATAATTCTGTTATGACTTTCACAAAAATCATATATCAAATAGTTTCAAAATTGACACAAAATAGTTTTTAAATAAAATATTATATTATTAATTGTTATTTTATTCCTAAAAATCTAAGGATCGGCCAAATGACTTAGATAAGGATATATATGTTAATAATAAACAATTTGGGGTTCCTTTGGCATGTTATAGTAAGTGTATTAACCATATAGTGAAAGAAAACAAAAAGACACGGTAAAAGTTAAATTATTTAACTTAGAGTTAAATCTAATTGATAAGGTTAAAATAATACCCTAAACTTGTCTAAATCTTATTGGTTGATAGGATTTCGACCCATACCCACTTTAGCTTCGAAATAAGACCCTTTGGAACCATTATAAACCGATTTTGACATTAATATAAAATAATATTTTGAGGTATTCCTAAGGTGCCCCTCTCCTCCCTTAAAAAAGGACACCTCCTCCCCCTCCTCCTCACACCAATTTGAGCACTCAAGCTCGGCCAACCCCTGCCATAATATCTTCTCCACCTCCCTAGAAACATCCTAGAGGTTCTTTTCTTCCTCAAAGACCAATTTTAGTGCCCTAAGAGGAGGTCTCAAAGAGGCGCTTCAAAGAAGAGGTAATTACCGTTACCAATTCTTTCATCTTTATTTCTTCTTCCACTTCTTCTTCGTAGGTTGTTTCATTATGAAGTAATAACATCAGTATCACTCATATACTGATATGTTATTATAAGTATTAAACAACCCTATTTCACCATCTATCCATCCTACGGAAAAAGAAATCACCGCGCGTGCGTACGTACGGAATACCGTCTCCACGCCGTGGTGTAATCTATTTTCCACCACCACCTTACATGGATGGGTATAATGGTGTAAAGAATAACTATACATAGTTATTACAACATCATATTGATTCTGATATATTGTATAATCCACTCCAATTCAATTCAATATTTATGGAAATGATATCATCGCTTGTGCGTACGTACGGACTACCGTCTCCACGACGCGATGAGATTCATTCTCCATGTTAACCATTTAAGAATGATTATAAAGTATATATAAGAAATAATAATGAAATATATGACATTATAAAGCTACTGGATTTATGTATATATATATATGTGTGTATGTCATCTACTTACTTCCATTTCAAGACAATAAGGAAAGGAAAACAGCATTCATGCGTACGTACGGACTACTGTCTCCATGAACGGTGTTTTTCATTTTATTTATCTATCTATTATATATATATATACTGAATATATATAATATATAAATCATATTTTATATTCTGGAAGTAAGTAAATCATGATATAAGTAATAATGATGTCAAGAACAACAAGTCAAAACACCTACGATAAATGAAACGATTTTACCCAAAACGCTTCTTTAACATGGAATTTACAAAAGAACGGGTAATATAATGTCATAAGTGAACCATATATGATATCATAACAATGAATATGATTCTGTAATAAGTAAATGACATTATTTAAATCATTATACAGGAGGTTCGGACACATACGAAGCAAATCGGACCTAAGGTAAGGGAAATATCACAATCTCATTTTTATCCGAGATTGTTTATACTTTGGCATTTACTGGGGTGTATTTTATCATCCACATCCACGTTTCCTCAATATGTAATATTTACATCCTTATACAGTAGTTTATATTCAATTTTACCCTTCGGTAAATTTTTAGTAAAGGATATGAAAGGAATCTTTTGTCGTTTTTTGTATGAGGTACTTTTTTGACTTTTCCGACAAAAGTACGAAGAATGTTTTTTTTAACTTATACGGCCTGAATGGATTTTTAAAACATTATTTCAAAGAAGCTTCCTTTACAAGTTTTCAAGTTTATTTTTAATCAAATTCTTTTAGTTTAAAATTTTATGACATGTTAAGAAAAGAAAAAGTTTTGAAGTAAAAAGGATATTTTCCTCAAGAATGTAGTTCAAGTGTTTTATCAAAATTATTTTCCATCTAAGATAATAAAGGGTTCTGTTTTTATCCCTATTATTACATGGATTTGATTATGTTGTGATGGAAATATTTTTATGAATTCCTTTATCTTATATGAATTGTTTTATGATGTCATGTTGTTTAAGAATCCCATTTTTATTACATGGGTTATGCGATGATGTATGATTTATGATTATGTGGCACACATAAGAAAGGATTCATTATAAGATGGGTGGGACCTATATCTCCCTCCAATGCATTGGGTAAAGATTTTATATCTCATGAGATAGACATGGCTGAAATGGTAGGTTATACTGGTTCAGTGAAACAGGACTGAAACGAGGGTTACTCGATTCAGAAAGGGACTTTGTCCACTAAGATAGTCTTGGCAATGAGTCTTGACTAACAAGAAATGATTCTCTATGATTATGTGTGAATGCCACAAAGTTTCATGTTTTAATTTATGATTATTGTGATTACATTTCACTGCCATGATTTATCCCATGTTATGAAATTATGATCTCTTTTGCAGGTTAAGATTTTCAAAAGTTATGTGCTTGTGTATATGATGTGATTGATATTTCTTTTGCTTACCATTACTGAGAATTTGAGCTCACCCTTTTATGTTTTCTTTTCCCCAGGATATAAAAAATGTTTTTAGGTAAAAAAAAGGGAAGATCTTTATGGGAGATATTGAAGATCTTTCACCACGATTAGAAGATTATGTTCCGAGTTTCCAAAGACACTAAACTATTACGATCCTTGTGTGTGTGTTTTTGTTATGTACCAAGTATTCCGCAAAAGTAATGTAATGTTCATGTACGTCAAGCTTCGGGTCTCTACAGTTGGTATCAGAGGAAAGGTTTAGTCAACCTTTGGAAACTAGGATGCGAGAACGTTAGTGAGATCCCTAGAGATATTTCTAAGGTATGTCTAGGGATATCCCTAAGGTTAAGTATACGTATAGGTTATAGTACTAGAATTAAGCTAACGATCATAGAATTAAACCTAAGATGTTAGATATTGAAGGTACTCCCCCTTTATTATGTTGTTTTCCCTAGCATGATTTTTGCCTCTCACACTATTCTTTTTGGGTTTTAGACGATGGATGGAACCCGAAGGAACCGTGTTGATCAATGCAATGGAAAATGAAATGATTTTCCTCTTGAACAAACAAATGTTATGGGAGATGGAGTGCAAAATCTTATTGTTATACTTACACAAGCTATGAATCATTCTGGACTTCCAAATGAGCAGAGAAGGGAACAATATTCTATTGAGTCCTTCATGAGGCAACGTCCACCTTCTTTCAGTGGGTCTTCTGATCCACTTGTTGTTGAACAATGGATCAGAACCACTGAAAAGATATTTTCAGTTCTTCAATGTTCTGAACATGATAAAGTAATCTTAGCAGTATATCGTTTGGAAGGTGAAGCTGGTCAATGGTGGAATCTTATCAAGAATACAAGGAAAAGGGATGAAATTGATTCCATGGAATGGGACGAGTTCAAGAACTTATTTTTCAATAAGTATTTCCCTCGTATTCTTCGAACAAAGATGGAGAAGGAGTTTCTTGAACTAAAGCAAAAGGATGATGAATCTGTTGGTATATATGAAGCAAATTTTACAAGACTTGCAAGGTATGCATCTGGCATTATCATCCAACCTGAAAGTAAAGTTGATTGATTTTTCAGTGGCTTAAAACCAAGTCTTCGAAGGGAATTAGCTATAAGAGACTTCAGTAGCTATGAAGAAATTGTGTGTTGTGCTATCAAGGTAGAAATGGAAGTTGGTGTTACATATCCATCTCATGGTTTTGACAAGAAACGAAAGATGGAGTTCAAGGAGAAATCTCAGAATAATGGTGAAAAGAAGATGAATGTTTCCTTATACACAAAGTGTGGAAAGAAGCATGGTGGAGATTGTCTTCAAGGGACTAGAAAATGTTTTAAGTGTGGAAAAGAATGTCATAGAGCAGCTGAGTGTCGAAATAATGGAAAAAGGGTTTCTAATGACGTGAATAAAGCAAACACTGCAGAGAACGCACCACCAACACTTCAATGCTTCAAGTGCAAGGAAATGGGGCATTATGCTAATAAATTCCCTAATCCAAGGGTTAGTGATGATCAACATGAGCAACCACTGAAGGCAAAGGAAAAAAGGTAAGTCACATGCGATCACTATTGGAAATGTTGAATATGACAACGATGTGGTTGAATGATTAAGTGTTTATGTAATGGGATTCCAAAATAATGTTGTATCATTGAGTATTGCAATATTTATTGATGTGGTATTCAAAGTGATTGAGATATTTTTTTGGAAATAAGATGATATGCGCATAATGAAGGGAAAACGAGAAAATGAAATGTTTAATAGTATTCATGAGCTCATGATTGATATAAGGACTAAGTGATATCATGGTTTGAGTATATATAATTTTGAGTATTTTGGTATGTGGAAAGTGTTAACTTTTAACTACATTCATGTTTTCACTAAGGTATTCTAGAGAATACACGATTAAGGACTTTGAACGTTTGGAATGTGACCAACAAAACATATCTTATGATATATGGGGATCAATGATGGTATTAAATCTCTGGTAATCGTTTTCACTATGTTATGAGAGTGGACTGCAGTATTATGGATAAGCCTAAAGATTGAAATGGATTATGTTGGACATAAGTGAGTATTGTTTAAGGATAGAAGTTTTTTTTCGATGGGATGTTATAGTAATGTAGTTTTAGAAAAAGGAAAACCTGCAGGACGGGCGACAGCCCATCACTTCGGACAAGGCTGTGGGAATCGAACCCACAACCGAAGTGCGACTGGCCTTTATCGCCTACCACTGGCCTACAGGAAGTCCCTGTTTAGTAGAAACTAGTTTTATTATATTAAGCAGTATGATATAGGAATTATAAGTCCATTTTAGGAACCATATGTGATTAATCTCACTATATATCGACTTATGTATATAATTTTTGCTAACCTTTTGTTTGAGACAGATGGAATGACCCGTTATTCTATCACATGATCTGCTAACACTTCACGAATAAAAAATTCAACTTCATTTATTTAAGAGATGAAGTGGAAATTGTTCAAGGCATGAACAACAGTGAGATTGTACCAAAATAAAGAAAGTATTTATTCCAATTCAAATTTTCAACTTTAGGGAAATGATCTTGAAAACCAAAAATGTTGTCCTAGTGATCTTATACCTGATGAATCGGATGGTACCTTAGATCGTCACAAATTTATGGATTTGTGATTGTTTGCTTTTCCATAGCCATATTCTCTACCACTCTCCATCAGAACATGATGGTTAGATTTCTCTTCCATATCCATATTTTCACCTATGTGGAAACCTAGTGATTAGTTTATTTGGGTAACCGTTATGTTTCATACTTTTGTTTTTAATGATTGGTTTTGATATTCCTTTTTACGATGTGGGTTTCTATTAAAGAAACTTTCGAATAGTAAACCATTTATAACCCCGACAAATTTCGAGGGTGAAATTCATTTTAAGGGGGGTAGAATGTAACAGCCCGAGATTTTATGAAAAATATTCTTTTTAATTCTATTAATGTCTTGTGTTGTACGCTACACCAAAAGGAGCTTGCACAACACGCATCTTTGACTTGCCTTGCATTACACGCAATCGCAACCTTCCTCGATAGCGTGTGTAGTACGCAATACTGAGTTTCACGAAACAACGATATGCTATTAAAATATTATTAAAACTAGCTGTTATGAATAGTAATAACCACTTTTTAAATTTTAGAAATTTTAGCTCTAAAAATGGACTTCATTTTTGGATTCGGAGTATCGAATTTAGCCTAAGGTGAAATTTTGGTACTTTTCGGAAAACTTTCATATTCTGATGAATAGTGAAAATTACTAAATTATAATTAAAAACAACTTTTTTAATCGAAATAATTAATAGTGATAAATTATTAATTTGAGTGGTTTTAAAGTATATTTAGAATATATTTTTACAATTTAATACAATGTTGTTCATTGAATATAATTTCACAGTTAAACCAGACATAATCAAGTGTCAATCTTTTGATAGATATTGTTTCTTAAAAACACGCTATTTGATTTAACAGCGGGATTTAATTATAAAATTAATTAATGCAACTTCTATGTTATGAATTTGGTAAAATAGATTTCATTTTTGAATTCGGAATATGAAATATATCTTAGGATGAAATTTTGGCATTGTTCTGAAAAACATCAATTTTTGATGAATAGTGAAACTACTAAGTGGTAGTTAAAAAACTGAATTTTTCATAAAACTTAATTTTACCACTTCTGTGAATGGAATTTCAAAAATCCGAGAGACGCGGTTTATGTCAGTAAGTAAAATGTGGTTCAATGAGATGAAAATAATTTTTGGTGAATAGTAACTTTTTACTTTTATTTACCACGGTTAAAAGTAAATAGGGTAATTAGGGGTAAGAATGATATTAATATTACCCTAACACATGTCCTAATTCTATTGGACAAGTGTATCTCGACCAAAAACAACCTTAAGTGTAAAATATTATCATTTAGGCCCACTTGGATTAGATTAGGACATTTATTATTATTTAATTCAAAGAAGAGTTAAAAGAGTTAAAATCAAAGTTTATTTACTAAAACATTTTTAATATAGGGTTATAAATAAGATAAATTCGATTGTAAATATTCATTAGAAAGATAAAAATATTTCATACATAATGATATTTTATTTATAATTTTTAGACTTTAAATAAATTAATTTATTTATGACACAACGATGATGCAGTAATTACCCTTTTAAGGAAATATTAACATAATTGATGTTATAAATGCTCAAATGAATGTAATTTGAGACATTTTATGAATTACACTAATTTTCTAGGTTACTATGATATATTAGTGTTGCTTTAATCAACTTGGTTTGAACATATAATTCTGTTATGACTTTCACAAAAATCATATATCAAATAGTGTCAAAATTGACACAAAATAGTTTTTAAATCAAATATTATATTATTAATTGTTATTTTATTCCTAAAAATCTAAGGTTCGGCCAAATGACTTAGATAAGTATATATATGTTAATAATAAACAATTTGGGGTTCTTTTGGCATGTTATAGTAAGTGTATTAACCATATAGTGAAAGAAAACAAAAAGACACGGTAAAAGTTAAATTATTTAACTTAGAGTTAAATCTAATTGATAAGGCTAAAATAATACCCTAAACTTGTCTAAATCTTATTGGTTGATAGTATTTCTACCCATCCCCACTTTAGCTTCGAAATAAGACCCTTTGGAACCATTATAAACCGATTTTGACATTAATATAAATTAATATTTTGAGGTATTCCTAAGGTGCCCCTCTCCTCCCTTATAAAAGGACACCTCCTCCCCCTCCTCCTCACACCAATTTGAGCACTCAAGCTCGGCCAACCCCTGCCAAAATCTCTTCTCCACTTCCCTAGAAACATCCTAGAGGTTCTGGTCTTCCTCAAAGACCAATTTTAGTGCCCTAAGAGGAGGTCTCAAAGAGGCGCTTCAAAGAAGAGGTAATTACCGTTACCAATTCTTTCATCTTTATTTCTTCTTCCACTTCTTCTTCGTAGGTTGTTTCATTATGAAGTAATAACATCAGTATCACTCATATACGGATATGTTATTATAAGTATTAAACAACCCTATTTCACCATCTATCCATCCTACGGAAAAAGAAATCACCGTGCGTGCGTACGTACGGAATACCGTCTCCACGCCGTGGTGTAATCTATTTTCCACCACCACCTTACATGGATGGGTATAATGGTGTAAAGAATAACTATACATAGTTATTACAACATAATATTTATTCTGATATATTGTATAATCCACTCCAATTCAATTAAATATTTATGGAAATGATATCATCGCTTGTGCGTACGTACGGACTACCGTCTCCACGACGCGATGAGATTCATTCTCCATGTTAACCATTTAAGAATGATTATAAAGTATATATAAGAAATAATAATGAAATATATGACATTATAAAGCTACTGGATTTATGTATATATATATATATGTATGTCATCTACTTACTTCCATTTCAAGACAATAAGGAAAGGAAAACAGCGTTCATGCGTACGTACGGACTACTATCTCCATGAACGGTGTTTTTCATTTTATTTATCTATCTATTATATATATATATATATACTGAATATATATAATATATAAATCATATTTTATATTCTGGAAGTAAGTAAATCATGATATAAGTAATAATTATGTCAATAACAACAAGTCAAAACACCTACGATAAATGAAACGATTTTACCCAAAACGCTTCTTTAACATGGAATTTACAAAAGAACGGGTGATATAATGTCATAAGTGAACCATATATGATATCATAACAATGAATACGATTCTTTAATAAGTCAATGAAATTATTTAAATCATTATACAGGAGTTTCGGACACATACGAAGCAAATCGGACCTAAGGTAAGGGAAATATCACAATCTCATTTTTATCCGAGATTGTTTATACTTTGGCATTTACTGGGGTGTATTTTATCATCCACATCCATGTTTCCTCAATATGTAATATTTATATCCTTATACAATAGTTTATCTTCAATTTTACCCTTCGGTAAATTTTTAGTAAAGGATATGAAAGGAATCTTTTGTCGTTTTTCGTACGAGGTACTTTTTTGACTTTTCCGACAAAAGTACGAAGAATGTTTTTTTTAACTTATACGGCCTGAATGGATTTTTAAAAAATTATTTCAAAGAATCTTCCTTTACAAGTTTTCAAGTTTATTTTTAATCAAATTATTTTAGTTTAAAATTTTATGACATATTAAGAAAAGAAAAAGTTTTGAAGTAAAAAGGATATTTTCCTCAAGAATGTAGTTCAAGTGTTTTATCAAAATTATTTTCCATCTAAGATAATAAAGGGTTCTGTTTTTATCCCTATTATTACATGGATTTGATTATATTGTGATGGAAATATTTTTATGAATTCCTTTATCTTATATGAATTGTTTTATGATGTCATGTTGTTTAAGAATCCCATTTTTATTACATGGGTTATGCGATGATGTATGATTTATGATTATGTGGCACACATAAGAAAGGATTCATTATAAGATGGGTGGGACCTATATCTCCCTCCAATGCATTGGGTAAAGATTTTATATCTCATGAGATAGACATGGCTGAAATGGTAGGTTATACCGGTTCAGTGAAACAGGACTGAAACGAGGGTTACTCGATTCAGAAAGGGACTTTGTCCACTAAGATAGTCTTGGCAATGAGTCTTGACTAACAAGAAATGATTCTCTATGATTATGTGTGAATGCCACAAAGTTTCATGTTTTAAGTTATGATTATTGTGATTACATTTCACTGCCATGATTTATCCCATGTTATGAAATTATGATCTCTTTTGCAGGTTAAGATTTCCAAAAGTTATGTGCTTGTGTATATGATGTGATTGATATTTCTTTTGTTTACCCTTACTGAGCATTTGAGCTCACCCTTTTATGTTTTCTTTTCCCCAGGATATAAAAAAGGGTTTTAGGTATAAAAAAAAGGGAAGATCTTTATGGGAGATATTGAAGATCTTTCACCACGATTAGAAGATTATTTTCCGAGTTTCCAAAGACACTAAACTATTACGATCCTTGTGTGTGTGTTTTTGTTATGTACCAAGTATTCCGCAAAAGTAATGTAATGTTCATGTACGTCAAGCTTCGGGTCTCTACAAGAACAACCCCAATTTTATGTTTAAAACCCAATATTTTTATAATAGTAGTTTTACCACCTTTTAATGGAAAGCCCATTTTAAATATAATTTTTGGAAATTTAATAGTTTTAATATAAAAAATAAACTTCATATTTGAAAGTTAAATATAAAAATTAGGTTAGGATATTTTTTTATCTTTCTATAAGGTTTCATTTTTTAATGAGTAGTTAAAAATACCCAATTTTAATTCAAAACTACTTTTTCAACTAATTAATTTATAAGGTCAAATTATATTTTAAACTGGTTTTAAAGTTTAATTAGATTATAATTTTATAAATTAATCCAAATTAGTTCATTTGAATCAATTTCACTTTCAAATTGGGTATAAAAACATAGCAAACATCTTGATGCTTTTACATTAAAAACATGCGGTGTTGTTCCATTAGCGGAATTATTTTTAAATTAATTTCTACCACATATATGATTAGAATTTTGAAAAATGGATTCCAAATTTTAAATATGAATAATTTATATTTTATATTAAGTTTAATAATGTTTTTTATTAAAAATATTAGTGAAAGTGATTAAAATTATTTACAATGATTAAGAAAAAATTTAGGTTAACAAAGTACTAAATATTAACTTTAAGACCCAAAAAACCTAGACACTTGTCCAACCCCCATTGGATGGACATTATTTATCCATGAAGCTTTCATTATTGAGTTTTTTTGTTTTATATGACTATTTTAAGGTAAAAAAATAGGTGCATATAACTTTTTTTTCAAAAATATCAAGTGTATCCTTTCCTTTCCCTATAAAAGCCCATCGCTTATCTCTCTTCTTCACACCTCTCAAACCACTTATTTTCAGCCAATATCTACCCAATACACTTCCCATAATATCTATAATACTCATATAATCCTAAACTTTGAAATAAA
Organism: Viscum album; assembly: GCA_963277665.1. Classification (NCBI taxonomy): domain Eukaryota; kingdom Viridiplantae; phylum Streptophyta; class Magnoliopsida; order Santalales; family Viscaceae; genus Viscum; species Viscum album. Next base: position 1,190,607,619 of record OY728122.1, read on the forward strand.
TCATTTCAATGAATCCTTTTGGAAAAAACCAAAAGGATTTACCCGATTAAGAGGTAATGACTTCTCTCATGCTCATTTCTTTTATTTTCTTTCTCCATACCATCCACTATATTTATTCCATGATATTATAACAATACCATTACCTTAAAAATACTATTAATTTTTTATGTTAATGGTTTTACCTACACTCACACACACCTCCATCTAATGTGTAAGGAACATATTGTTTATGTGTACGACGAACTACCGCCTCACAAAATGATGATTGTTCATTTGCCCTTACTACCTTTCATGGTGGAAATTATTATGAAAAATATATTTATATATGTTATATATTATATTTGTTATGAATTTAATATTATTTAATTATTTTAATATACATATATTTTTACTTTCCATTTTCTAATATGATAAGTTTTTTTTTTAGGAAGTGTGGACTACAGCCCCCTCAAAGCAATGTGATTCGTTCATACACTAAATGGAGTGTATTAAGAATGGGTTTAGTGAAATTATATGATATCTATGTTGTATTAATGATAATAGAAAAAAAAATGTGTGTACACATATCTCATTTACCTTCTTTCTTTCAATATGACAATAAAAAGAGAAACAACATTCATTTGTATGTACGACTTACCGTCTCCAAGAATGGTGTATTCCATTTCATACTTTTATACTATATAGATTATTATAAAACATAAATACTGAATATACATGATATTTATATCATTATGTACATTCTTTAAATCATGATATAAGTATAAGGACCAAATATATAACAAATTTTGACACATGTGAAGAATAAAGAGAATATTACTTAAAGTGAAACCTTAACATATGATTATTAACAAGAAGGTAATATAAGGTCATAATCAATAAAAATATGGTATTATATATAATAATATGGTTATTTAAAATATTTATAATAAATTTATATTTATTGTACTAGTGGTTTGAACGAGTACAACGAGAGTCAAGACACGTGGTAAGGGGATTTTATTTCACTTTTTATTTTCATAAGAAACTTTCCTTAACCATCACTCATTTTGTTGGGGTGGTGTATATATTTCACATGTATGTATTCTATTACTATAATAATTAAATTTATGGTTATTTACATATAAATTTTTTCAACTTTCTTTCATGGGGGTTCTATTTTAAAATTTACTAAATCTATAAATTAATTTTGTATCAATTTTCCTTCTTTGTGAAAAATGCCATATCATGAACCTATATTTTTCAATGATATGTATATACTAACTTTGACATGTTATATAATGAATATACTTATTTTCATAATATGTTAAGGTTAATGTAACATTATTCATTCCTTTTTTTTCTAATTCAAAGTTACCAAATTGGAAATGGTTTATAGCTATAATCTCAACATTTATTGAGATTATTTATGATTATGCTCCCATTGATGAAATCTTACTATCCATATCTCAATACCTCTCATGAGTTTTCTTAAACTCCATACATACATGTTATATCCAAGTAATGGTATCATTTTTTCACTCTTTAGTACATAATATGATCAAGATAATGTTTTTAATAAAGTCTGACTTTACCTCTCTCTTTAGTCAAAAATATGTGTTCCATCGAAACCAAGTTTTATAAATGGTTTCCACAAATATTCAACAATTATATTATAATATTTAAAATAAAATTTATTCATTTTGTCTTTTTCCAATGTTTTCAAAGGAATCTTATTATCACTTTCTAAACAAGTCATTTCTCTATCCTTTTTACCATGTAAAAGTAATGTTCTTTTTACCACATACGGCATGTACATATTTACCCACCATCATTTATATAAAGATTAATTTTCAAGTTTAAATGGTTAATTTTTAGAAAAATGTTTTTTAAAATTAATTTTCAAAGAAATGGTTTTCAAAACGTTTTCAAGATTATTTTATTAGTTTTTAAGGAAAATTGTTTTCAAAAAGTTTCTAAGCTTCTTTTACAAAGTTCACAAAGAAAATGGTTTCAAAAATGTTTTAAATATTTCCTTATAAGTTTTCAAGAAGTTTTCTAATAAAAAGGTTCTAAATATTTTTTCAAATACTCCTTTATAAATTTTCATGAAAATTGTTTTCAAAAGGTTTTAGGTATTAAAAATCATTTTCCAAAAGGGAAAGGATTTTTTCCCTAAGAAATGTTTTCCAAAGATAGTTAAAAATTAGTTTCCATATAAGATGAAATACATTGATATTACTTATACCTTTCTAGGAAATGGTCTAAAGTTACCATTCATATTCTTTCTCTAAAAGGTTTATAATTTTATGCCATGGTTTTTATGAAACTTTTTTATTTCCATGAGTTATAAGCTTTTTAAACCCACTTCTTTTCACAAGTTATGCTTTCATAAAGTGGTTAAAAAATCTATATATTATAATAGGTTATGATGTGATGAAATTATAATGAAATAGAATTAATTTCATGGGTTTGGATTTGATGTTTTTAAAACCTATCTATTTTTATAGTTCAGGAAATCATGACTGTTTTATTTAGGGTCATATGTATGAATGATGTTATCATGATATGGGTGGGACCTATATCTCCCTAAAATGAATTGGGTAATGATGGATGAATATTGAGTATAAATGTTATGTTTGAACCTGATTATATGTTCATAATTTTATGAATAGACCTGGTTTCATGTCAATAAGTTTATGTGTGAACCTAATTACATGATCACAATGTTATGAGTCGACCTTATTATGTGTTTATAACGTTATTAGTGAATTTGGTTACATTTTCACAATGTTATGCATGGACCTGGTTTCATGTCCATAATTTTATGCATAAACCTTATTACATGTTCGCAATATTATACCTAAACCAGATTTCATGTTCAAAAAAATATGTATGGACTTGGTTTCATGTCCATAAGTCCATGAGAGGGCCAGATTTTATATCCTTAACTTAATGTGTGAACCAGTTTCAACATATATATGTTCATGACGTTATAAATTAATGTGTATTCCAAAATTCCATGTCTTATTCATATGTTATGATTCAATGGATTATGCTCTTGATTTACTTATGGCTCATTTATTATGAACTACTAATATTTATGCCATGTCACATGATTATGATCTTTGATATGCAGTGTATGATCTTCAAATGTTATGCTCCCATTATCAAACCCTTATATTCATGTTATGATTATGTATTTACCTTATTTACCATAATAAGAATTCAATCTCACATTTTTCATATGTTTCCTTTCCCCAAGTTATGAAGGATTTTTTTAGGTAGAATTACTAGTGGGGAAGATCTTTACAGGATATATTGAATATCTTTCACCAAGTTAGAATATTTTGTTCCACATTTCCAAAGACACTAAACTATTATGGTCCTCAGGAATGTAATTCTTTAATTTGATTAATATTCATCATAAGTGATTTAATATCCATGTATATTAATCGTGGGTCACTATAAATATTCCAAATGATAATCTAGTTATAATGGGAATGTCTAGGGTGGTCTATTTTAAGATAAACAACTTTTTTACCTAGTTAAAAATATTGTTTTTATACCAATTATTTACACTTAAATAATCCTAATTTTTTGGGTTTTAATTATTTTTTAGGTTTAACGGATTTCTAGACAATTTATAAAATAATTTATGTTTAATTAGTGTATTTGTATATAACAATTTATTTGAAGGTTATCATTTATTTGGATTATTTTTTTACTCACACTCACCTTTTTTGTCATAGTAAGTGGATAAATATAAGATGAATAAATTATCTTTCTTTAATAGATCTTATAATCCATTTAAAGTTTATTTACATGATACAAGCATAAAAATTCATCATGGTTATTCATAATTTATAATATGGCATGATTAAAATATGGAAAATAGATCAAAATACAATTAAATAATGAAATTTCATCTTGTAAGAAAATTTTCTCATATTATATATCATGATGGTAAAATAATTAATCAAACTCCAAAAAGAAGAAGATAAATTTTTCAAGTATTATGTTGGGAAATATACCTCACTTTTAAAGTCATACCTCTAGAAACTCATTCATAAGTATGGATATTATAATGGTAAAAACATGGTTTTATAAATATTTAATTAAGAAATACTAAGATTCCTAGTAGATTGTTATGATTAACTTATAAAGATAAAATATACATATGATATTATACCAATTTCAAGATACATTTATTAGGGTGAGAATAAAATGAAATTTTGAGGAGGCAATAAATTAAAGGGGGGGAGAATATAACAGTCTAATATTTTAGTATGTGAATTCATTCAAATAAATACTTTGTTAAATAGTGTATGATATACACAATATTAAACTAAATTGAATAATAAAATATTTTAAATTCAATATAGATATAAATAAATTATAAATATTCAATTTAAAAACGAATAAATTAACTTTCCATGGTAATTGATATGAAATATAGTGGGTCACTTTTCTATAAAAATTGTTTTGATGTATATTTTTTATTTTTTTCTAAAAACTTAACTCCTATTGTTTAGAGTATTAAATTTATTGGAAAAAAATTTACACATGTAAACTAATGAATAATAATTCATACATTGATTATAAATTTATTATAAAATAATATAAAACTATTTGATGGTAAAAAGAGGTATTTTTAAAAATAATGTTTTTTAGTGTATAATGTATTTATTTCTTAATAAATTAAATTAATCCCTATTGATTAATTATTTCTTTAAAATTTATTAATAATATATTCATTAAAATAAATTAATAATCTTATAATTTTTTTACTAGGAAAGGGATGGGAAAAAATCATATTATGCTTTAAAAATACATTTTTTCTAAAAATGGGTTTTACACGTTTTGTGTACAGATATTATAATTATTTTATATAAATTTTAGAAATTTTATTTCAAAAAATAAAATTAATTTTTAAAATCATCATATAAAAAATTTTGGGGTGATGTTTTATATTTTTAAAAAAATAGATGATTTTTAGTTGAATGGTGAAAATACCAATTTTACAAATACCCCCATTTTTATGAAATTATCTGGATATAAGAATGAATTGAAGGTTTACGAAAACCATTTTTATTGACTAATATTTATTTAATAAGTAATATAATTCATTTAAAAAATCATATATAAGTAATGTTTTTATTCAAATAAAAACAATTTTTGGTTCTTCTCATTTAATCAAGTATTCATAAGGATTACTTTGGTTTTAGTTTGATTTAAAATTTAAATAATTATAATTTTATTTAAAATAGTTCAATTAATTCCATGGTATACAACATTATAATTTATTTTGGTTTAGAATCATTATTATGCTTAAAAAGAACATTTTTCTAGAAATGGTTTCCATTGTGTTTTGTGAACTTATGTTAAAAGTTATTTTTACCACTTATAAAATTTGAATCATATAAAATGGGTTTTATTTTGGGATCATAATATTATAATTTTTTTAAGATATAAATTTCATTTTTTTCATAATGAATAGTAAACATGTTAAAAAAATTTCACCATGGTTTATGGTAGAATGGTTTAAAAGGATTAAAATAAAGGGACAAGGCTTCAATATAACACAAAAAACTTGATTAAATATTATTTTTTTGTTTTATTTTTACCATAACCATTTCATATTATAATTTATGAAAACTTGGATCCACTTTACTTGAGTAATAAATATATTATATAATAAATTTTTAAGTATTTACAAGTTTTCCACCCACCTCACTTATAAAAGGGAACCTCATATCCACATTTATTCACAAACATTGAGCACTATATCTCATACAATAAATTTAAAAATTCATTCCTAAATTTATATACCACTTTCAATTGGTTTGGTACTCAATAAAAGACTAACCTAATAAGGTTTAAGGTGTAACATAAAGAAAGTTCTCTAAATAAGAGGTATAACTATTAACCAAGTACTTTGATGTTAATTTGTTCTTATACATCCTTTAAACCAATAATAAACATTTATTTATCATAAATCCAGTATCTCTAATATAATAAAATTTTATTATGTTTATGGTATAACCATTTTTTGAAGAAACCCATAATTTATTTCTCTTTTTAGTAAAATAACTCACATTTCGCGATGATAGTTTTATTATAAAGCCCATAGAATAACTTTTAAATAATAAAATTTCACCTCATGAATTAATATTGACTACCATATCTATAAATAATACATGGAGATAAAAAATAACAATACATACATTAATGTAAACTTCATAGTATTAAATAATCCAATAAAGATCGCTCCTACTATAAAAATAGTAAAAATAAATAGAAGAGTAAGGATTATTATAGAAATTGTCGAGGGAAATTCAGAAAAATTGTAAGTAAATCAGTAAAGGTTGAGGTATGAGAATGGTGGAGTATATATAGGGCATAAATGGAAAAGTAACCCCTAGGATCTGGTCATTACCTAATTATTGGTTATTATCACCATTGGAAAATATGATCATTAAGCAATATGACCATTTGTAAAAATTTTACTATTAGAAATAGTGTACATAAAAGTTACTAAAAATAGATAATAACTGAATAGTGGATAAATAATGGCCACATCTAGTAGGTTCATACCTTTTGAATCCCATTTATTAGAACCTTGGAGTGAGGTAGCATCACTAGGCTTTTCTCTTGACCAATCCCATGCAAATATTTAATAAGAAAGGTTTGAGAAGAATCACTATGGAATAAGTTCATGAAAGTAGATAAAAATACTATATCAATATTATTAGATCCATCCCACAAAATTACCACCATCATATACCGTAACCATAGGGAGTATGTTGTTGTAATAATGGCCTATGTATCTTGACCTTAGTATCATAAAAGTGTAATTATCTTTATAGAAATGAAATAGAGTTTTCTCTAATCCCATTTTCATTCTTATTTTATTTAACAAAATTCACATTAATATAAGATGAATATCATAAAAATATTTTTGGATACAAATAAAACATAATATTATTTTTTTAAAAATATATAATTTCAATTTATATTTTAAGTAAATGTTATTTTCATGAAATATAATTATAAAAAACTACTTATTTAAATATAAATGGTAATATAATTTTATAATATCCCATTTAATTTTTATATGGGTCAAAACGTTGATTATTTCATAAATACTATTATTTTTTAATATATAAGCAGTTTTATTTAAAAATAAAAATTAGTATATTTATAAAAAAATTGATAAAATAAATATTTTATTTGAAATAACCACATTGAAATTAGATTATATTGAAATTTTGAAAATTTTCTAAAACACTTTATTTTTTAATAAATATTAAAAATAGAATTTTTTGTTTTCCTTATGTTTTATGACTTCATATTTATGTAATAATTATTTACTATTTAAAATTAGTGAATCCATGACCAAAAATATGTAATCTTATTAATATAATATATTTTAATGTCTTAAAATTAATTTCCAAACCTATAAATTACTTTCCAAAATCTAAAATCGAAATTAAGGTTTTAAAAGAATTATTTTCTGGAAAAAATACCTTAACATGTAAAAATTAATATAAAAATTGTTTTCATTTATCAATATCAAATACATAAAAAAACACATTATTTGTTTCATAAATAAGGTTCCAAATCACAATGTATCCCATGGGAAATTTATTTTCAAAAATCTAAAATTCCAAGGGTTGTATTTGAAAAATAATAAAAAAAATTCCATAATTTTTTATAAATACCTACCTCTCCACCAAATATTATTCACTCCCAATACCCATATCATATATTCTCCTATCAAATTCTATTATTAATCCCTTTTTCTAAGCTCTGAATCTCTCAATGAATCACTCCTCCAAGTTTAATAAGTGATTCTTAAGGTAAGTTATTCTCTTCCTCTTCCTTTTTATCCAAGTACTTCCTTTATTGTTTGCCTTTTAATTTCAAAGTAATTATGTTGTCATAAACTTATTATAATTCCATTACAATACTAATATTTTTCTATCAATTTTATACTTCCATTATATCTCATCAATCCCATTCCATAAACCACTTTCTATACATGTTATGTTTTTAAAATAATTCTTTGATTTTCTATACCCCAATTTTTATGTTATTAATAACAAAAATTATTTTTATTAAAGGGTATTCATTTAGTTATAATTATACTAAAGTTATTGGGTATTTCCATGTATGAAACCCACATCCCCTTCTAATTAGTTAAAAATGTCAAAAAATCAAGTATTTGAAGACTTATGCACTCAATGATTTTTTATGAAACCCATTATTTATTCTCTATAGGTTATTGATAAAATGATTTATTATGATATATAATCTATGTAGAATCTATGTAATGAGACATAATAAGGGTGTTTTCTAATATTTCTCCAATGTATTGGGTAAATAATTAATCTCTAGAGATGACATGTTTATGATACCTTGGTGAGTAACCTTGGTGATATGTTTTACAACACCTTTGTGATAAGCGTAATGTGATACTCATATGAATGTCTCATTTTTTTATATCCACATTTCTATCTTATGTATCATGTACTTATGAATATTATTTTATTTAATGTCTCTTGTTTTATCCATGTTGTTCGTTTATGTTCTATTTCCCTTTTTATCCATTATTGGGATTTATGACCACCCTTTTCTATTAATCTTTATCCCCAAGAAATGAGTTGTTTTGAAGTGACCTATGATGGAATAATAAATGATTTTTTTAAGGATTATATTAAGTGTATTTTTATTTTTTCCATATATAATTCTTGAATTATGTACCGAGTTTCCAAAATACTAAACCTAAAAATCACATTCAAGGTTATTAAATAATATTTTGTTAAAGAATTATCTTAATAAAATAATGTATTGAAAATATAGGTCACCATAGTTGGTATCAATGGAAACGTTTAGTTATTTATGGAAACAAATTCTAGAAAAAAATAGTAAAAACACTAGGTATAAGGATAAGTGTAAGAAAACATTATAAATTTTGGTAATGTAAAGAGAGAGTGATTTTCGAGAAATGAAATCTTTGTATAGATACTACAGTTGTATGTGGATCTACCATAGATATACCTAGGGGTAATAACCCTGAAAAGGATCATTAGGTATTAACTTGAACTATAACTAGTGAACAACGAATTAGCCTTGTTTTACACCTGGTGTGACACTCCTGGGGGATATGATTTAGTTAATTACATGTTTTTTAAAAAAAAATATGAAGGATATAAAGATAATGTAATTTTTAATAGAGTAAAGTATAACATCCTAGAAGAATGTTATTAGAAAATTTTAGGATTAAACTTTCCTTTTGAATTATTATTATAATATTTCTAATAGTAACAATTTCCTCCCTTGGGTATTATTATTCTATAAAAATGATGGTAAATATAGGGACTCATGTAAATAACAAATAAAATGAACAATGGGACGAAGGTATTCTCAATATGGGGGGAGCCAGATTTCAAATATTCATGATTATGTAAAATTTGTTATCTCATGTTATAAATAATAACATAAACCATACGGATTACCCAACATTACCAATTAAGGGACAACTAGTATTTTAATCCTTCATGCATTTATGACCACTTATTTTTAGTGGAACTGTAGATCCATTGATCGTAGAACAATGGATAAATATTATAGAAAAGATATTTCATGTACACCATTTTTTTACCAGGAGAAAGTATCATTTCTAGTTTATCTCAAAGGGGTTATAAGCTTAATAGTGGTTTATATTGATCAAGAACATCAATCCAATGTATAATATAGAAGATTATAAGTCGTTATGATTCAAAAAAATATTTTTCAATAAGTATTTTTCTTTCACCCTTCAAACAAGAATGGAAAAGGAATTTCATTATTGAAAAAAATGAAAATAAATTATTGGGGAATTTTTAGATGAACTCTACAAGGTTTTTTTAATATTATTTAATCTTTTTCATTGATTCTTATAGGAAGATTGATTGAATCTTTAGTGGATTAAGACCTCATCAATGGAAATCCATTAAAATATGAGACTTTAAGAGTTATAAAGATATAGTATAATGTGATCTCAAATAGAAATTGATTTTTTCGATATAAATTGGTCTCATGGATTGAATGATAAGAAGAAGAACATCCAAAATTTTGGAAATAATTTTGACCACGAAATAGAAGGGAAGAAATTAAAAGGACAAGGGTGAAAAAAATGTGGGAAGAAACATTTAGGGAATTTTCTACAGGGAATTGTAATGTGTTATAAGTTTGGAAGAGATGTCCATATATCTTGAAACTATCATGGAGATGTAATTCCTCAATATATGAATTCCAATTTAAAATAGAATATAGATAAATTTAAACTTGCAGTATAATTATTCAAGTGTGGGGATCATGGAAATATTTCTAACAAACGTCCCAATTAGAAGATAACAGAGTGAAATTTCCAATGACCCCAATAGAGGCCAAATGGGAAAGGTTACGTTTTCTAAATCATGGTGGATGAATTTGTTTCTCCAAATGATTTTGTGGGAGGTACACTCATTATAAACTCAAGGAAATCAAGTACCTTGTTTGATTCTAGTTCTATACATTGGATTATTTAATTCATGTTTTTAAAGAACATCAAGTTAAACCATAAACTTATAATGGTATAGTTATTAGTTAAAACTCCTAGAAAAATTAGTCAAGCATCAAATATATATAGGGATTCTCATTTTAATTTTTATGAGTATAATCTCTCTATAATCCTAGTGGTCATTCCAATGGTGGAATTTTACATAATACTAGTGATAGATTGGATATCAAAGTATAATTGAAATATCAATTATAAAGTCTAGTGAATTTTAGTTTCATTAAAGGGATAACCTATAATTGTCTTTAAAGTAGAGATATATCATCCCAAGTCTTACCAAGAACCGCCTTATATAACCCTGTTTATGGAAATGATTGGTGAATAAGGAGAAGAAAGTGAAATCATAAAAATAAGAAATGTACCCATTATTTAGGAATACATTTAGGTATTTCATAAAGAATTACCTAGACCTCCCCTGGAAATATAAATATATTTCTCAATTAAAATAATATCTGGATTAATTCCAATATTAAATACCCCATATATAATGGAATATGTGGAGTTATAAGAATTAAATAATCAATTTAAATATCTTTTAGAGGAGCTATTTATATAATCAATTGTGCCTCCTTAGGGAGAACCAATTATCTTTATAAAGAATAATGGATCAATGAAAATATTCACTAATTACATATAACCTAATGGGATCATAGTGAATAAAAAATACCCTCTTCAAAGGATTGATGATTTTTCTGACTAGATTTGTGGGGCTTAATTCTTCTCAAGGATTGACCTCGGATTGGGGTATCATCAGATGAGAGAAAAAAATTAATATATAACAAATATTACCTTTTAAAAATTATTTAAACGCTATGATTTTTTTATTCTCTTTGTATTGACTAACGATCCTTTCATATTTATGGATTTGATTAATATAGTCTTCAAGGAATTTTATAATAAATTTTTCATAGTCCTTTTTTATGATATTATGTTATATTCCAAAATTAATGAGGAACATGAGGATTGTCTAGGGGATATATTTGAAACTATAAAGAAATAGAATATTTTGGTAAATTTATAAAATATGATTTCTAGGTAAAAAAGTAGAAATATTTGGAAACATTGTGACCCGTGAAGAAATCTCAGTTGATCCAGATAGAGGATTGGACTCTTCCAAAAATAGTGACTAAGATTCATAGTTTCTTTAGTCTAGTAAGATAATAAAGTATATTTTTGAAAGTATTTTCAAAGATTTATAATCCACTAACCAAGTTAAATTTAAAGGGAGTTGAGTTTATTAGGATAAAGGAGTCTGAATAAAGTTTATATGAATTGAAGAATAAGTTGGTTAGTAAACCAGTGCTAAGTTTACACTTTTATAGAGAAGTATTTTTCATTTATATTGATTCATCCTTGAAACAAATTGGATTCATTCTCATAAAAATTTAAATTTTGATTTCCTGTGAATCTAAAAATTTGAAGCCTCATAAACAGAATTATCATACCCATGATTTGGAGTAAGATGTAGTTATCTTTTCATTAAATATATGGATACACTATCTTTATGGGTAGAAGTGTCATATATACACAGATCACTAGATTCAAAAGGATATATTAACCAAAATGAATTAAACATGAGAAAAAGTTTATTGTTAGATATTTTTAATTTCTTTGATTTTTCTATTCATTATCATCCTAGAAAATAAAAAAAAGTTGTTAATGCATTGAGTAATAAAGACAATAGAGTTATTACAATCATGAGGGTTAAAGGAGATACATTGATCAAGGACTTGTTAAAGATAGAAATATAAGTAATAAGGTAGGATACATCATCAATTATATCCCAAATTATTTTCCAACCATCCTTATAGGAGATAATCAAGAAAACACGAATAGATGATCTTAAGTCATAATAGATGGTAGAGGCCATGAAAAATGGTAAGTTTTTTATGTTAAATGATGATCAAGAGGGATTAATGTGGTTTGTTATAGGGAAATGTATCCCATATATTACAGATTTAATGAAATATCTTATGGATAAAGCTCACAAATCTTTATTGTCTATACATCCTAGAAGCACCAAAAAGTAAAGATATTATCAATATCATTATTGGTTGGATAACATAAAAATGGAGATTACTGATTATACTAAATTACGTTTGGTATGTAAAAAAGTGAAGGTGGATTGAAAACTTCCCAAAGGAGTATTGAAACCACTTCCATGCCTATATGAAAGTATGAAAACATCATTATGTACATTGTTATTGGCATTTATAAGACATCTAAGTGAAACAACTCTATATGTGTAGTAATCAATATATTAACAAAGTATACATATTTTATTTCTTTACGAGAGGATTTATACCTTGATCATTTTGATCATATATTAATTAAAGAATTAGTGAAACTTAATGAGACATTATTATCAATTGTTTTAGACTACGACCTAATAATTAATTTTAAGTTTTTTAGGAGCCTTCAAAAGATTGTGAATACCAATATAAACCATAAAACAGTCTATTATCCACAAGATGATGAGTGGTATGAGAGTAATATTCAAACATTAAAAGAAATTTTAAGGACTAAATCATTTTATTTTCAAGGGATTTAGGATAAACACCTTACATATGTTAAATTATACAATAATAATTGTTTTCATTAGAGTATTCACAATGTTCTTTATGAAGCACCCAATGGGAAGAGATGTAGAACTATAATATGTTGGGATAAAGTTGGTAAAAGAAAACTATTGGCACCAAAAATTTTGGAAGACATTGTGAAGAAGATATAGGTGATCCAAAACATATTGAGGCTAATCAATAAAAGATATTTTCTAACAACATAAGGGAGGAATTATAATTTTATAACAGGGATCATGTATTCCTAAAAGTATTTACATGGAAAGGAGTCATGAAATTTTGAAGGAAAAGAAATCTGGGTCAATGGTACATTGTACCATTTGAGATTATAAAGTGTGCAAGAGTTGTATTCTATTGGTTATCACTACCTCCACATCTTTAAAATTTCCATGATGAATTCTATATATCCCTATTAAGAAATTATATATCATACCCAACACATATATAAGACATAAATTGTGTGTAATTGTAACCTGAACTGTCATATGAAGAAAACCTGATTCAAATAACTGATTGAAGAGAACAAGTGTTGATGAATAAGATTACCTGACTCACAAAAGTCTTACGAAGAAATCTCTAGTTTTAAGAAGAAATTTGGGAACCTGAAGAATAGATGAAGGTGAAATACCCCCTTTTGAGTCATGGCATAAATTTTGGGAAAGAAATTTCTTAAGGAGAGGTAGAATGCAATATCCAAAAATTTATTTATCATGTTAGTAATAGAACTCATATTTCACAATTATTGTTTTATTATTATCCCTATAGAATGAATTTTACATAAATACTTTACACATCATGAAATAATATCAACTTTAACAACTAGACATAATATAGGGAGATAAAAAAAATAACAATGCACCCACTAATGTAAACTTTATAGTCTGGAATTATCCAATGAATGTATATCCTACTATAAAAATAGTGAAAATGGTAAATAATATGATATAAATTATCAAGGAAAGTGTAGAACATTTTTAAGTGAAGTAGTAAATGTTAAGGTATGAAAATATTTTAGTATATAGAGAATATAAAGGTAAATGTGATGGTTAGGATCTGTTAGTTACCCAACCATTGATCAATATGACCATTTTCCAATATGATCTTTGGGAGTTATGAATATTGGTAATATTGTTACTGTTAGAATTAGTGTATATAAAAAGTAATGACAATAGATAATTCATTAATAAGTGGGAAATGATGGCCTCAACTATTAGGATCATTCCTTTTGAAGCCCATATATCAGAACATGGAAGGGATGTAGCATCACTTTGGTTTTCCCTAGACCAAGACCAAAAAGAACTTCAAAAATTAATGCTTTAGAGGAATCACTATGGGAGAATTTCAAGATAGTGGATATCTCCATTAAATCATTGTTAGAAAATACACATCATGAAAGTACTACCATTTCACACCATAACCTTTGGGAATATGTCAGTATAATAAGAGGTTATCTATCTAGACCTTAATATTATAAAAAGAGTATTTTTATTTTTATAAACTAAATATAGGATTCTTCAATACCATTTTCATTATTATTTTATTTAATAAAATACACATGAATATAATAGGAATATGATAAATAGAATTTCGGATACAAAGAAAAGATGATTTTATTATTGAAAAATATATAATTTAAATTAAGATTTTAAATAAAAGTTATATTTATGAATTAGTCTTGTAAAACCCAATTATTTTAATGTAAAATATAATATAAATTTATGATTTTAGATGATTTTTATAAGTGTTAAAAATATTCTTATGTCATAAAAATAATTATTTTTCCAATAAATAAGTATTTTTATTAAATTTTAAATTTATTATATTTATAAAATTATTTTCACAAAATTAATATTATATTTTAAACCAAAAATTAAAATTAAGTAACTATATAATTTTTAGAATTTTATAAAATATATTATTTTTTAGTGGATTTTAAAAATATTCTTTCTTATTTCGGTATGTTTTATGGATTCATAAATTTGTAATAATTATTTAATTATTAAAATAAGTGAATCTATGACAAAAAAATAGTTTTTTATTAATATAATATATTTTAATGAAATAAAATTAATTTCTAAACATATAAATAACATTCAAATGTCTATAATGGAAACTAAGTTTGTCAAGTCATTATTTTGTGGGAAAATTATTTACCATGGAAAAAGTAATATAAAAATTATATTTGGTTCTCAAACTAAAATTTTTCAAAAAATATATTTTTTCATAGACTATGATCTAAAACCATGGGTAGACCATGGAAATTTTATTTTTCAAAAACTAGAATTCCAAGTGCTATATTTGAAAAATAATATACAATTCTCCTCATTTTGCTATAAATAATCACCTATACAACCCATTTAATTCACTACCAATATCTTTATAAAATCAATACTGTTATTATTCTCTTAGTAATCCCTTTAGTGAATCTATTTGGCTCTTAAGGAATCACTCCTCTATGTTTAGGAAGTGATACTCGAGGTAAAGGATTCTCTTCCCCTCCTTTTTTTTCGAAGTACTTACTTCACAGTTAGTCTTTAAATTTAAAATTTATTATGTTCTCATAAACATATAATCAATCCATTAATTTTAAAATATTTTTATATTAATTATGGTATTCCATTATCTCTCTTTAATAAAATTCCATAAACCATTTTGCAAACTCGTTATCTTGTTGAAATCTTTCTTTGGTTTTCCATGCCACCCTTTTTATGTTATGAATACCCAACCCTATTTGTGTTCAAGGTTATTTATATAGATGTAATTAGACTTCATTGATTTGGGATTTCCATGTATTAAACCCACATTCCCCTCTCATGGTTTAAAAATAATGAACATTTCAAGTCTTTAAACACTTATGTACTCAATGATTCTATATGAAATGAGTTCTTTACTCTCCTTGTGTTATTTCTAAAATGATTTATTATGCTATATGATCTTTTTGGTACACATGAATTAAGACATATGATGTATGTTACAAGATATAACTCTAATGGATTGAGTAAATAATTAATCTCTATGGATGATATATTTGTATTACCTTGGTGAATAAACATAGTAATATGTTTTATAACATGTTTATGATATGATTATGAATGTCTAATTTTTATTTTGTAACCACATGTCTTTGTTATATATAATATACTTATGATCATGCTCTAATTTTATTCCTCATGTATTATCTATGATGATCTATCATGTTCCATTTGATTTTTTTATCTTATACTAGGCTTTAGGCTCACCCTTTTCTTTTGATGTATAACCCTAATAAATCACTTCTAGTGAGGTAACCTGTGATAGAACAATCAAGTAGTACTTAAAAAGTATTAAATAAAGTTTATGTATATGTTTTCCTTATATATTTAATGTATTATGTACCTAGTTTCCAAGACACAAATCCTTAAAATATCCTTTGAAGTTATTAATGTAATATTTTGTTAAGGAAGCATGTTAAAACGTAATATATTAAAAATATGGGTTTCTATTTTTCATCTCTTTTTCCATCCAATGATAAATTATAGCATTTCTCGTTTGTACATACGTACTACTATCTCTAAAAAATAATGTTTATTTTTTTTATCATTGCATAACATGGCTTATTATAATGATTGATTTAGTAGATATATATGTTTTTTATGACATAAATATAATTTTTGTAAAGAAAAAATATAATCTACCATCTTACCATCCTACCTTTTGGAAGATGATAATGTAGCTTATGAGTATGTGTGGACTACCACCTAAACATATCAATGTTATTTTTTTTCATTCCATCTTTACATGGATGACCATAAGGATTTATTTGATGAATATTTATGATATTTAGAACATAAATATGATTCTATAAAGACTAATTGTTATATAATTTCTTTCATTTCCAACCACTAGGAAATTGAAAATGTCATCATGCGTACTTGTGGAATACCTCCACCATGAATGAAATATATCATTTTTATATTATCACCATGAATGGATTGTTATAAAATTATATATAATGAATAAAAAATATAATCATGAAATTCTTAAAATTTTGGAGAGTATAGAACCAATTCATAACACCTTTTAACATGGTTAATATAATAAAATAGTTTCAGGGAAATAGATAACAAAAAACCTTATGTGGTCGATGTAATAAAGAACTAAATAATTAATGGATGTAAAATGATTATAAAATTACCTTAATAATAAAATATAAATGAAAATTTTTCTTAATAAAAAATTAATAAATTTCAATTGATTATTTAGTAGTATATAATGCGTTCGACCAAACAGGGATCCAGGGTAAGGGTCTTTTGTCTCAATTCCACTTCAATGAGATATATTTTATATTATTTACAAAATTTATTTTATATGGTACATATACTTACCATTTAACATATTGAGTCATAAATTATTCATTATTCATAGTATTTAAAGTTTTAATTCATGTTTTCTCTTTTAAGGGTTTTTGAATCAAAAGTTATTAAAGTTGAAAAGATTTATTTTACAATCTCATTCTTATTCAGGATGGTTTGTGTTTAAATTTACATTGGAAGAGTTATATGATATTTATCTCTTAAACCCTATATATTTTATTCTACTAAGGTTATTTTTGGGGTTTGAATTATAAGAACATGGATCTTCATTTCAGGTATGGATCCTTATTTTTTATTGTTTTTAAGTAAAAAGGAAGATTTGGAAATTTTCTGAGTATACGTTGTGTACTCAGTTGTCGCAAGTAGTCGTGTATTGGTCGTGTAACATCCATGTACATTTCTATGTAGGTGACCTGGAAGACCACCAAAAGTGGGGGCTGGTTGAGGCTAGTACACATCCTGAACATTAAATGAACATTCCATCTACTTTACTTTTTATTTGATTAATGAGAGCGGGGTCATGTCTCATCTTTATAAAAACAATTTTTCTCCCCATGTTTCGTATAAGAGAGCAATGTATGGCTGAAGATATTATATATCCCCCCATTCCTCCATATGAACTCTGATTAAGACACTACTAGCTGCGTTGGATTCCCACCGGTGAGTTCTCTCTTTCCATAGATCCTCTCTTTTTGATTTCTCCTCTCTCATGAGTTATTGAGGGTTTATCTTTTTTACCCTTTTGTAGATCTACATCATTCAAGGCTGATTCAAGGGATGAAGTCCAATATTGTTCATTTTACAACATATATTTAGGTGGTTTCTTCCATTCTCTTAATGTCTTTAGATTATATATGCTAAAAGTGCTGAATACCCATGTTCTGGGAATTGCGTGTTTTGGAATTTAACCCTGTTTAATGCCTGTTATGGTTTTTTTGATTGAGAAGGGGTTATTGGTTATTCATAAGGTTTTATTCCTTAATTATGGTTTTTTTTCATTTTTGATTGATTATGTTTTTTGGGTCTAGGACACATGTTAGGATTTTTAGTTTTACATGACTTGTGTTGTTAGGTTGTAGTTGTAGATTATATTAGATGCATGTGTTTCACATTGTGAACATTTGACCAAGGGGAATTGACTATGAGAGGTTCTGGAGATATGGTATTTTATGTATATTTTTTATTATGTTGACCCAGAGGTATTGACTATGAGAGCTATCGGGTGGTCATAGACCAGATGGTTTTTAGACCGTGAGAGCTACCTAGAGGGTCATTATTAAATGAATGTTGGACTATAGGGTATTAACTATGAGAGATTCTAGAGGGTCATTATATTTTATTATTGCTATAAAGACTAAGGGGTACTGACTATGAGAGAAACCTAGGTGGTCGTTTGTAATTGATTAGTACTTTATGGAACTAAAGGCGGTAGACTGTGTTAGTTTTTCCAGAAGGTCAATATTATTTATTGAATTGATTATATGTTGAACCAATGGGGTTAGAGTGTGATAACTTTCCTAGAGGGTTGCTTTTGAATGTTTGAAAGATTGTGATGAGTATTCCAAGCTGAAGAACAATCTTGGACTCAGTCTTACCTATTTGTTTAGATGGACTTTTGAGATGTCTATTCGTTATCATTATACAAGGGGATACAGAGATTAGGTTAGATCCTAAGGTTACATTATTCAATGGATTGAATAATTAATAAATTTAAATGAATGTAATTGGAAACTATACAATTTTTTACTTTTTTGAACTTCATAGTTTATTACTTTCTATCTTATTATTACCTACTATATATATTCACTGACTATTATGCACAGATCTTTTGGTGGTTGCCTACTAGGATTCATCTCACACCCTATTTGGGTCATGCTTTTTGGTCCCAAACAGATTATATGGTTTCATTTATAGATAAGGTCAAGAACACTTCTTCATTAGTTACTTGATTCTTGTTGTAGTTGGGGATCATGGGACCAAGATAAGGCTTATGATGCTATTGGAGTTTACTTAATTTTCAGTACTTTGGTTTATGTACTATATTTCCAGAATTGTGACTTATTTGGTTTCTTTCCTAGAAACATGTGACATGCATCATTTATTTATATATGTTGTAGTTGTTTATACTAACAGCCTTTCTCTATTTACTTTGTTGTATGGTATTACTACTTCTGCTACTTTTTACTATTTTTTTCCACTATGTTACTCTCCCAATGAGGTCATAGTTTCACCCACTATCACACTCAAGACCCTCACTACTAGTCGGTAGCCTCTAGTGTTCAGGGAAATGTGCTAGAGGCCATGTGACCAACCGGGTATGGGGATCCTTTAGGCGGTACTCGGAACCGATACATTACATCAATGTTTTCCTAAAACGTTTTCTCACTTTGGTACTCAAAAGTCTGAAATAATGTTTTTAATAAAATTAAAACCGATTTCTGTTATTTTGGTCAGAATCCTTCTCTTCCATATTCATATTCCTAAAATTATTTTATGGATGTCTTTATCTACTTTTTAATGATTATTAAAATTATTTTTATACTACCATTGAATTTATTTACAAATTTTTCAAATTAATCTTTTTAATTTTTTTAGAAAAATTTGTTCTTTAATTTCATTACAAAAATGTGAAAAGAAAACTATTTTTAATGTATACAACCTGAGCAAATTTTCCCACCTCCATGAAAATTATTTGATATTTAGATTACCCTATAAGTTTATATTTTTTTTAAATAAAATCATATTCCATTATCTTGTGATTTTTTAGTTCTTTATTTAAATAAGAAACCATTATTTTCTAAAAGGTTGAAAATAATCTTGGAAATTAGTTATAACTTTATTTCTAAAATAGAGTTACAAAAGAATTATAAAAAGTTATTTTTAATATTTTTCTTATACTTTATTCTCTAATTATAAAAATATATTCATTTATTTTAAACCTTCAGTTATGATGAATTGATTTTTTTCTATCATCTTCACTGATATATGGATTATAATTTTTTTTTATCATTCACTTTATTTTGATCATGTTTTCTATCACTATCCATTATTCATTGGATATTATTTTTCTTCTTTATGTCCATATTTTTCATATCCTTTATATATTAGATATTATTTATAGTACTTTTCTATTTTATTAACTATATTCCATATAGATATATGGTTTCACTTGAAGTAATCTTATTAAGAAAGTTATTTCATTTACTGAGGAAATATTGAAATTTTTCATTCTTAAGTAAATATGGATATTTATTGATTAGTAAGGAATATTTATTATATATTAACTTTTTGATTTAATATAAAATTAATTCAGTGGAAATGTGTAAGTGTTGGATGGGGTTTGGTTAAAGATATCCCCTCAATTCATTGATATGTCTCATGAGACAAATAGTTTCCCAATTAGATGGGTATTTTTTGTACACCTAATCATTCATTAAAATGCCTTAGCATAAGGTCCTGATAGTATGTTACATGATTTATTGGAATGAGTCCTTGAAAAAAATATCCTAACATGTGACATTATGTATTCCCTTCATTAATATTTCTATTATTATTATCCATGGGATTATTATGCTGACATTTTTGACAGATATCTTTTAAACCCGAATTAATTGATTAAATGGAATATGTATTGATTTTCTATTATTCCATGTTGTTTATGTATTTTCTACTCATTATAGATTCTATTTTATATAACCCTTATTGAGCATCTGATCTCACCCTTTATTATGTTTTTCATTCCATAATATAAGAATAAGGGATCCTTGATTGATTTTTAAGGATGCAAGAAATTTTTTAATATTCTATCTTTAATTTCCAATGTAATATGGAAATAATTTATGTATATAGGATTCAAATACTTATAAACTAATTGATACTTGGTGTTGCAATCCCTGATATCTTATACCAATATAATAAAGTAAACATCAGCTCTAGGTTACTGGAGTTGGAATTTTTATAGTAAAAAAAGTTAAATGCCATGTTCCCTTGGTCAACCACAAAGGGGGGAATGTGAAAATCATGGAACGATGTATGGGGGTTGGTACATGGTTTCATTACACATCGAGTATTGTTTTACTACTAACACACAATTTTATAGGGTTATATGTCATGTAGTTGGTGTAAACATCATGTAACCCCATAAGGCATTCACTTGTTATAAATCATGAAAAATAATGTGATCAAAATATGAAATATCATTACACGTAGCTTATTTACTACTTGATAATCAACATGACAATAAATGATGTAAATGGCATATATTTTCTTTTAAAAATCATGTAACACATTATAACCTATGAGAGATACATGTCGAGTTTATATGAGTGTTTTGAAATTGGCTAGAAATGGATTAAATTGTATGTAACTAGTCAATCAAATTGTGTAACTCATGTCAAATCATGCAAGGTACACGCTATGATAGGGATTTCAGGAGACAAACATGCATATAATTAAATTTGATAATGAACTACATGACATGTAACTATATGTACATGCCAAGTAATAGGAATTAATCTACAGTAGGTATGAAATGATTTATTTTTTGTGGTTTTTTTGGAATTAAATTATTTAATGATTATTTTCAATGAAATTATATAAATACAAAAAATTTATAGTCATTGTACACATTTTTTACTTCTTGGGAATCACCAGTGGTATACACTATGTATATTCATCGCATGTCATCTAGTCATACACATTGTTAAAACTACATATCTTGATCCAAAAAACAACATGTCATGTATACTTTGACACATCGTATAGGCATGAATGTTGTGTAAGTACACATTACATGATAAGAACCCTACATGGCATAAGTCACACAATATGTCGAGTGATAGAACACAATATGTAAGTATTAAATAAAAATTGGTTTAACTAGACATAGAAGGGTGCATACCCTATCACCTCTAATAAATGCCATGTATATATTAAATTCAATTATTGAATTTAATTAGACATAGAGGGCACATTCTAGGTTCCACATCAGCACACATCATATAATCAATAATTTTAAATTAAAATTAACATTATTTAATTTATTTTAAATTATATACCATGGGAATATTAAGGAATATTTGGATAGGATATTAAGATAAATAATTAACTCATTAAAGAGTTGATTAATTTATTAATTCATTTGAATTTATCATAATTAGAATAAATTATAATTAATAATAGAAACTATAAATGTAAAGTTTTTGAATGTTTTGGATGATGTTGATCTTGAAAATCCTCGGTATTTATTGGTTTTCTATTTAATTTAATTATTTATTTCATGGGTTTTATGTGATAATTTATTATAAAATTAAATACATTGATCTATGAACTATAACTTCCTCCTTTATAATGTTTAGGCATTCATGTCCAGGGTTTATTATTGTAACCCTAAATCCCTGGTACCCTTAACTAGTAAACGAGTAAGAAATTATATAGGATGGATCACCCAAAAAGAAGAGATATTTCAAGACCTAAGATGAGATCAAACCAACCAAGGAGATAAATTGGTTAATTTTGGAATGTTGCAACTAGATCGAACCATCAACTCAAGGAGTTATTTATCCTGGGATTAAGGTTTGTTTATCTAATTCTCAATAAACCAAAAAATATTTTAAATCTCATGATCATATTACATATTTATTTTATTTTGTGAGTTTAATAGTTATTTATTTATTTATGTGATGAATGATTTATTTTATTGATTATACATGATCACATAAAGTAATTGAATTAACAACCATACTAGGATGAAATAAAATAAATGTTTTATAAATAAATTATTTTATCAAACATTGTTAATTAATTATATATAATCCACATAACATTAACAAAAACATTAAGAATAAAATAAATAAATTTATGTATAAGTTAAATAAAATCTCTCAAGGTGAATATTAAGTCATATATCACCTTCCACTACTTCAGTTAGAATAGATCCATATATTAAATTATTGGTCTATCCCACATCAAGATATTTTTATTTATCAAGGAGTTTTAATTAATGTTTTGGGTTCACTTAACCAAGATATTATCAAGAGTATATTCCCCCATAAGACTTAGTGTAAGTTAAAGGAAAGTTCTAATGAAATATCAGTTTAAGATTTTAGGATTGGGGATTCCACTTAAAAAATTAAGGAACTATGAATTAATCATGATGAAAGTTAAATACTATCAAAATACATTTGAATAGTAAGTAATAACTTTTTCTGAGTTATTTAAAGGTAATATGGATCCTTTCTACTAGAATGACCAAGAGATGAGATATTCTAAATAAAATGGTGAGGGATATTATTATTTGATAAAATAGTGGGAGACTAATTGATTATCCTTAGGGAATATCCAATTCCCCAAGATAGAGAAATTTTAAAATTTATATTTTACCTATAATCTTTAACCCTACAATCATAGTAAATTAAAAGTATGGGGTTGATCACATAGAGAAAAAGGAATCCTAGAGAAACCCTTCTATCCTATTATTAGATATTAATAATTATATCACCAATTATGAAATAAAACTAAATTAATTAAATATAAATAAACCTAAACAAAAATTAAACATGGTAAATATGGATGAGGATAAGGGAACTTATTTCAATGTATGGTTTTTCTTTAAAATAAATGATTCAACTACCCTTATGAGATTGATCAAAATAATACACATGAGACCCCTTAGGGTATTTATCTATATTGGGTTATATAATACAAGAACCACCTAAGATCTTTGGTTTCTTTGTTCAAGGAAATCTAACCGACTTAATTATAGTATGTTTAATCTCAAAAGTGATAGGTGGTGTTATGTTGACTCTCACACCCACTCTCCTCTATTACACTGGGTTTTATCCCTTAATTTTTATCGATCTAGATAGGATATTAGGGAATATTATATTAAATATTAAACAATTTAATACAAGTTAATTTTATGAATTCATGAGTTAGGATGAGCATAAATTAGGACAAACACATCCATTTTAACTATAACCACCCTCGTTTATTAGTTTAGCCACTCATGATCAATTGTTAATCAATCAACAATGAACTAATAATAATAAAATAAAATAAAATATCATATAAGGATATAAAAAATACTTGATTTTATTTTGAAAAATAATATATTAATTCTAAGAATACATGGTGAAAAATAAAATAGAAAACAAAACCACACTACACAATTTTTCTGGGGGATGAAGTCACTCTCGCTCTTCAGCATCCAAGTTGTCAATACTTTTTAATTAATGTGTCTTTAAACCTTTTATTATTTTATGGTAAATTCATACATCCAATCCTTTTAAAACCAAGATAATTACTCATCTAAAATATCCCATAAAATTCTTAAAACATAGGAGTTATACTTTTATAATGTTTTCAATGTCAATTTATTTAGTGTCAGCCAAAGCACCATGCTGCAACCTTCATCATTCCAAGGAAAAAATGTTCATTAAACATACTTCTATTAGGACTCATATGGTGAAATGGAAACCTATAAACTGAAAAATTATTCACATATCTAAACCCCCTGGAAAAGAAACCTCCTATAATCTCACATGATATACTTCCCTTCCACAGATCTCGGTCACAGAATGACTCTCTTTTATTCTTCGAAACAAGCTATGTTATAGATAAATATACATTGTCATAGCCTCTATAATACAATATTAATAAACACTATGAACTCAATTACTTCATGGTTTAAGAAAAACCTATGACATAACTCCACACTCCATGAAAACCATAACTTTCCTCTTATTCATTCATGGCACAGGCAGACTCTTCACATCATAGGACTACTCATTTTCCTTAAGGGTAATCAAATACGTAAAGGTACTTTTTTACCCTTATATGATGCTTCGTTATTTATAGGTGGTTCTGAGTTTGAATTTCACCTCACTATGTCATATCATCATTTCATTATGAGTTTTATAGCCATTTTTTCAATGAATCAAATTTATTATCTATATGTTTCTATTGTGGCCTCCACTATAAAATTAAATGTCATTACACTAAGGTTACATTGTAATATATCTTCCTGTATTCCAAATATATTTTGTAAAATATTCCTATTACACAACTCATCTTCCTGTAAATATTGAGATTATTCATACATTAGAAGATGGTATTATGGTACAAGATATGATGAAAAACCATTTTATGCATGCATGCCTGGATGTGGTGCAATAGGTTCACACTATATCATTATATTAGGGTTATTTGTGTTTAAAATATTTGATTAACTATTTAAACATATTTATATGGGTATCTCAATATTCATCCTTAGTAGTGATGCCAGACTCTAGTGGCTGGACACAATAGGTGGATGGTGACAAGCGGTGGGGATATTTTATATGATAGGAGGATGACACAAGTGGTATGAAATGATCATGTTTTGGTAATTTTAATAGTAAATATATGAATAAGAGTCCAATATTTATTTTTTCCACAAATTTGACGCACATTTATATATCAGGATATAGATAGGGTAGTTGGTTAGCAACATCAGTCCCTCCCCATGTCAGTGCACCTTCCCAATGCCAACATGTGTTGGGAACACCTCTCCCTCGCACACACAACATTTCACCAAGACATGATGTAAACCCCCAATATTTTAGTATATATTTTCTTTTATTTAAATACAATTTTTAATAACTTCCTTCACATGCAATACTGAACCAAAATGAATTGTGAAAAATTTTATTAATATAAATTTTAAAATATTAAATGTGACTGTTATTATGTAGTCATTAAGTTAGAAAGTATATATTAAGAAAAACACATTATAATATATATATATATATATATATCATTTTTAATATAGATTCATTGAAAAAATTAAATTAGTGTATCCAAATAACAAAGAAGGTCATTTTCTACTTAAAAGTGTATTTTATCTAACAATTTCCTTTTCAATCACTACAAATTTTTTTAAGAAATTTAATATATTATATTTAAATATTGTTAGGTATATTTATTTTTATATTAATAATATATTAACACTCATTAAATTCATAATTTATATAAAATAATAATATGAACAATGAATATTTAAAAAGTCATTTTCTTATAAAAACATTATTTTATTATATTTTATATTTACATTTAAAAGATAAATTCCAAAATTTAATAATTTCGAATTTTAAAAATTGAAACTAATTCTTGGATTAATCATTCCAATATTATTTTAATATGAATTTTTTGGTACTTTTTGAAAATATTTTTTTTAAGTAAATACTACCAAATACTATTTTTACAAATACCATAAATTTTATGACTTCATTAGGATACAAGCATGAATTAAGAATTTATGAATCATTTTTATTAAAAAAATATGTATTTTATATTTATAATTATACATTTAAAATATTATTTTTAATTTACAAACCCATGATTAACATTTTTGAACCTAATTTATATTTTTCTAAAAACTGCTTATGCATTATGCATTCATTATTTTAAAATAAATATTCATCACTTTTAGAAATTTAGTATTATGAAACATTTTTAATATTTTTAATAATTATATTAAAATTATTTTAATAATTGTAATTTTTATTTTAAGAATTAAAATAATTTAATAATACAAAAAATAAGTTTCCACAGTATTAGTAAATTAGTGTACAAAGTCAAATCAAGGGGAAAGGCCTAAAATATCTAAAATCGTAGTCCTTATTTAGGTGTATGATAGGTGGAAAGACCAATAATACTCTTATATTTATTATTTCCCACTTTTGGAGCCACATTACATTGAATGTGACATGAAAATAATATATAGTTTTTGGTATTTACAAATGTGTCACCTCTCTCACATATTAAAGGATTCTTTCCCCACCCCACTTGTCCTCCCACCAATAGAATTTTATATTGAACAAATTATTCCAAAAAAACATTCCAAATATCTATATCCCATGACCTATAGGTTTTTGTCTCACCAAAAGACCAAACTAATATGTCTTAAAGTGCAAGCCAAAGGAGGATATCCAAGGAAGAGGTAAAGGTCTTAATCGATTTATTTAAAGTTTCTTTATTTTTCCACCTAATCCAAATTATTTATAACCACCTCAAAAATATATAATATGTATCATTATTATACTGAAATTTTATTTTACTTTTATGTAAAAATCATTATCTACCTCTTATATATCTAATGGAAAATGACATTGTTGTCCATTGTATGTGAAGATTACCACCTCCATGAAATTATATATTTTATTTTTAATCATCTCCCCACATGGATGGTTATAATAATATTTTTAATAAAAAATATTATATTTATTAAATAACTAAAATTAATTAAATAAAAATCAGTATCTACCTTCCTTCCCTCCCAATCACTAGAAAAATAAAAACATCGCTTGTGGGTACGTGCAGACTACGACCTCCTTGGAGGATGTGTTTAATTTTTCATTATCACCTTAAATGAATAATTATAAAAAATTATATGAAAAAATTATATGATATTAGGGATCAATATTTTTCATAAATATTTTTCTTAAATGTTGACACCAAAATTGATTATCATTATAAAGTAATTTATTGATATTAGTAAATTGCATTCAACAAGATCGCCACTAATATCATCCTCAAAAATCATAACTAAAAATATCATGTAATGATAATGGGAATTTATAAATAATCAATGATATTATATTTCATTGCATTAAATAATCTTTTAATGATAAAATTTTATTAAAATAATGGGGTTCAACATCACCATTACAAAATATGCGCAAAATAATGAAATTAGTAACATATGATGATAAAAATAAACATTAAATATCTAATGGGTGTATAATTAATTATTATAATTAAATAGTATAAAATTTAATATATATGAATAAGGTTTAAAATAAGCTATTAATATGGTTACATTAATCATACGAGGTTAAAGCACTTTCATGGAAGTTGAATTTTAAGGTAATAGTTTCTCATATAAAATTTCTTTCTTTGAAATATATTCCATGTTCACCACTTATTTCTTTTATGTGGTCTATATAATTATATATGTATGTTTTTAATTATAATTTTCATTCAATTAAGTGGATTTAAAAATCCATCTAAAGTTCTATCTTTCATGGGTTTTTAATTCTAAAGATACCAAATTTAGAATGGTTTTTCTCATCTCAATTCTCATTCATTGGGATATAATCTATATTAAACTCTTTATTTCTTTATATGGTGTATATAATTCCCCATGACTATATTTTGAAATATTATTCATTTAATTCATTTGATTTAAAATTACATATCATGTTCTTTCCTTCAATGGATTTTAATTTAAATTTTAGCAAAGCGGCGTGGGTTATCATCTCAAATTCTCCTCTTCGAGACAAGTTTTATATTATGCACCTATTTTCATTTATATGGTGTATATAATACCACTTTGACATATCATAAATATATTTATTCATAGTATTTAAATTTCTATTTAAATTTTTATTTTTCATGTTATTTTGATTCAAATTTTACCAAAGCGGTAATGGTTTCTTTTCTAATCTTGATTATTTTTTGTTACAAATATTTCTCCTACAAATTTATAATTATATTCCTTCCAATGTTATTCTATCATATTTTGACATCCAAATATGTATTTTTCATTATAACCCTAGTACTTCTGTATACCTATTTTCAAAAGTAATTGTCACGATTCGTCCCCCGGGGCCCATGTCGTAACTACCCCAAGCCCCCTTCCATAGGCTTGGGGTTGGCGACTAGCACCAAAGGCGTATATCCCTAAACTGGGAAGGCATTGCCTTCATAATTGTAAAAAACACATCAGAGTACACAACTGGAAGAAATACACTAGGTAAAAACTATATACAAAAAGTGTGCTGGAAAGTAAAAGGGGCCGGAAATACAAGCCCAACTGTAAAGTACAAGTACCACTAAAAAAGGGAAAATAGATGAAAGGTAAAGAGCAGCTCCTAGATCTTCCTACGGGGTTCTAAACTAAAGGGTAGGTACATATGGCCACCTAATCACTCCACGTCTGTCAAATTCCTCTGTGTACTGACTCGTCATAAGGTTCACCTCTGGGTATCATCCAGTCCTGGCACTCTCGGCTTCCTCCAGCGCTGTCTGTCGTCTGCATCCAACACAACGAGGTGTGGGAATAGCCAATGTAGGGGTGAGTATAATGATACTCAGTATGGACCCCGAGACCCTCAAGGTCCCACAAAATCCAACAAGGATAAATCACAAAGTATGAAATCAACGGATAACCACTACTTAGGTATATGCTCATACATATACCTAAGTTATCTAGTAACCCATCTCAATCATGAGAAAAACACAAAAGTCATTGACTCAACTCAAAACAGGATTTTTATTATCAAAACCATGGATGGTGGTGTACTCCTCCTCTATCGAGTACAGTGGACCTTCCGTGTCACACAAAGGTTCTTCCCACTATCCTTGGACTGTTTAGGCACTCCTCCTGTCGAGTGTTGTGGGTCTGTTGCGTCACACAGAGGCTCTCCCCATCATGGGTGTGTCGCGTCACAAAGAGGTGCTCCCCCTAATATCCTACAGAGGTACTCCTCCTGTCGAGTACCGCGGGTCTGTCGTGCTCACACAGAGGTCCTCCTCCTCCATGGGTCTGTCGCGTCACACAGAGGCGCTCCCCACTAGGCTAGTCGAGTCACTCCGAGTCGAATCAGTCAAGCAGTCGTCAGGTCTTAGCCAGCTACTAGGTCTCCATAATCTATCTGCTCGTCACTGGAAGGATCCGCACCACGAGATACTGTTCGATACTCCAAGTGTCGCGAAGTCTCATGTAGAAGTACCTCAAAGGACCGCCACATCATAGGGGTCTCAACACAACAAACAGCGCGTCAATCGGACGTCTGGTCTGTGAGTTATTAGCCTTTTATTCCCAGGGGCCCGGTTAGATTCGTGTATGAACCAACCCGACTGTATCTCAAAAATACCCCGAACTCTAGTGGGGTATACTCAAAGGAACCGTCTCTCATCGAAATTACCAGCGTCACTGACGTCTCGTAAAACGGACATCCGGTGCCACAGATATAGCCAAAGTAAGCAAAGAGTCGGTAGTGGGCCCGGGTCCGGTCCGACCCGGTCGGACCAACTCGGCCCAACCCAGTCTAGACCGACCCAGTCTGGGTCAACCCGGACAGACCCGATGGGTCTGACCTAGCCCGTTGGGTGGGTCAGCCCACCAAGTTAGGCCCGGTCCGCTGGGCTCCACCCAGCTGACTGCGAGGGCGGTTCGGCCTGGATGCCGCCACGCAGGCAACTCGGCCTGAAGGCAGGGGTCGGTTCAACTAGTGCTATGAGGGGCGTGGCTCAAGAGGTCAGTGGCTGAGAGTCCAGCGGGCAGGCCGAGCGGGGCGTGGGCAGGCCGGCTGGACGCTGGGCAGGCCGTGGGTGCGTCAGGCAGAAGGCAGTGGCACGCGGGCAGCGTGCGAGGGCGCTGGGTAGGGCGCAGGGGTGCCGGGAAAGCCGCCAGTGGCACGCGAGCAGGGCGCGGAGGGGCGCGGGCAGGCGGCACGAGGCACGGCGGGGCACGGGCAGGCGGCGCGCGGGCACATGGCGCAGAGCACAGCGGTGCGCGGGCACGCGGCGCGGGGCATGGCGGCGCGTGGGCAGGCAGCGGGGGGTGAGGCGGCGTGCAGGTAGGGGGCGCACGGCGCGACGGTGCGCGGGCAGGCGATGTGCGGTCAGGCGGCACGGGGCGCAGCGGCGCACGGGCTGGTGGTGCGGGGCGCAGCGGTGCGCGCACAGGCAGTGGGGCAGGCCGGAGCTCGTGGGGCATCACGCGGGTAAGCTGCAGTTCGCGCGGCGATGTTCGGTCGGAAGTGCAGGTGCGCCGCGGGGGCGGTGAGATTCACGGAGGCCATGGGTAGCGCGGCCTTCATCGTTGCTGTCTTCTTTTTCGTCGCCTCATCGCCATGCTAAAGAATCATTATGAAAGAACTGCGGAGGGAGTTGGGCCATGTTAGTTTGCCTCACACCCTCCGCATTTTGAGATGATATCATTTGCCTCATCAGAATGTAGCTCAACAATTAATGAAAACACTTTGTATCAATTTTTCATTCGATGATGAGAGGAAGAAAAGGGAAGCATCAACATACAATAACCCCTTACCTTAGTATTTTTCATTCATCATTCATTGACGTTTGAAGTAGTGGGAAGAAGGCGAAAGAATTCACCATTCGTCTTCTCTGACACGCTCTCTGAATCCCGAGTTGATTCGGTCACTGAAGGCGCTCCACGTCGGTAGGATTCGAGGAAAGAAGTCGAAGAAGAAATCTGGCGTTCTTCGCATTCTTCGTTGGGAGTACTTTTCTCCCAAGCTCATCTCAATTCCACCAAAAGAAAAATTCCAACAAAATAATATTAGATTAGTCGTCTAATATTACATTGGTACACCAATTCAAAAAGTAGAATTAAAAACCCGGCTCCACCAAATTAAATGACGAGTGTTGTCTCATTAATTTGGAGGACGCCAAGAGGCTCTCCTTATTAAACACATGTGTTGGAACAATTAATTGCGTAGGGAGGTCAAGAGGCTCTCCCTCATTAATGAGGGAGAGTTGATAGGTTTAATCCTCCACCATCAATTGGGGTCGGGTGGTCCCCACATCAATTATCCTCCCATGGGAGGTTATACTCGGGTGGGCCCCACCACCATAACCTCTCATGGGAGGTTAGGGTGTGGCGGTCCCACCACCAACTCCCAAGGGGAGGTTTTAGCCAACACAATCAACACATGGCAGCTTAAAAATAAAATAAAGTGTTGTACTTTATTTTATTATTTTTTTATAAAAAAGACAAAAACTAACTTTTATTCATGATCGGCTGCCGTTGAGGTGAAAGTCTTCTTAAGCGAATACTGGCACTAGGAGTTCAACGGTGCCCTCGGATTTCAGTTCCGAGTAGTGTCTCAAACGTCATAAAAACCCGATCGTACATTTACTAAACGTACCCAAAAAAAACTTCAGAAATTGATTTCAGGCACACCAGGCCTTGGAATCAAGTGTTCTAAATTTTTATGGACTCATAAAAATCACATGTATTTATGAAAAAAAAAATCCATGGAATTTATGGGTCTTTACAGTAATATTTATTAGTCTTTTAACAATTTGGTTGTTTATAACAATATTCTAAAAAATTATGTGTGTTCATATCTTTTGTCTTCCACACCACATCTGTGGACATGGCCCTTATTTCTTTTCAAAATTACATTTTTTGATAATTATATTTTGAAATAATTTTTCCAAAGTTCTTCTGATAATATTCTTGAAACATATATTTCAAAGTGACTTTTGGCATCATTTTTTATTAACTTTGAACTTAGTGGAAAAATGTGAATGGAATCATCTTTTTAATATTTTCCATACTAACACATTTTCTCACCACCTTTATTGGTTTTATTTAGGAAACATATTTCTCCAAGTAAATTTTTAATTCTCTTCTAAAGGTGTTTTTCAAATATTTAAAAATTTGTTAAATTTTCTCATGTTTCTCAGAGGATATGAATTAATGATACCATCCACCTTCTTTCTCTGGATGACTTATGATCATGTTATTAAATTTATTAACTGGGGAAAGTATTGACAGTCTGTATGTTTATTATTCCAATATAGATTTTTATCGATCACTAAGAAAATTTATTATGAATTTTATTTTTATTACTTTCTTTCATATGGTGAATGTATTAAAATTATTAATTTCAAAGTGAGACTTATAATGACCCATCAATGTATCAATAGGTCTCATTAGACAAACTAGCTTGGGTATTTGGTATATCCCTTAACTATTTGTGTATAATGTCTTTGAATAAGGCCTTGATGGTAATATTATTATTTTAAGGATTATGCAGTTTATCACTATAAAATCATTTATTGATATCCATGTGATTATTTTCATTATTATGCCATCCATGGATTTATTTCAAGCTCATATGATCTGTTATATGGAATTACTTAATTTATTTATTATTTTTATATTAACCATACTATGTTTATTATTTTATAGCTTCTGATATATGTTACCCCATATTGAGTGATTGATCTAACCCTTCTTATTTTTCCATTTTCTAAAGTTAAGAAGAAGAGTAATCTATATGATATGTCTAGAATGTTACCATGTGTGAATATTTTTTAGAGATTTTAAATAATTATTATAGAATAAATAATTATTGGTATAATGGTAAAAATTTCCCTTGGATATGAAAGATATTTTTTTAGTTAAAATTTTTACCTAACTCACTAAAACTATAAACTTAAACGTTCGTTGGTATAAAATTGAAACGATGTTTTTTGTTGATATTTTAATAATGAATGGTTATGATTAGGTTTCTTCAATTGGTTTAAAAGTTGGTATGTAATGTATGTGTTTATGAGTGCCAAATCCATGAGTTTAGGTTTGAGATGACACACACTGGTGTTTCCTCTACTTGTTGATGTCACCCAAGTACTATAACCTATAGTAATTATTGGATAGATGCCTATGGTGGTTGACTTTATCTCCTAGGGGTGATGGACCTTAAAATATGGCTTAATTTTTTCTCAACTCTCCAACAAAAGTTCAATACTTTTTAAAATTCCATGTTTTCCTATATTCTTCTTCTTTTCACCTAAAAACACTAGATCTCCAAAAACTCCATTAAACCTATTTTTATGACATAAAACAATTAAAAAAATTAAATAAGACACAAATTGAACTTTAATTAATATAATTAATGAGGAATATATATATATATATATTAAAAGATAAAAACTCCCCCATACTTAAATATTTGTATGTCCTAAAGAAAAACCTTGATATCCAAACACAAAGGATACATAATTTAGAAAGGTAAATTTTTAAAATTATTATGGTCATAGAATTAATTTATAACTAAAGATTCTTAAAATCACAAAACTTATTGAATATTAAGTTTCAAGTCATGCTTCATTTAAAATTTCATATCCAATCAATTTTTCCTCTTCCACCAACATTGTTCAACCATTCATAAATATTCATTCCAATTATATTTTACCTCACTAGAATTAAATTTTCGGCATCACTCAATATCATATGTAATGAATTTATTCTCAAGATCAAGTATGTGCACTCTATCAATAGGATTGTAAATTCTCTATATCTCCACTCAAAAATTTCACTAAAAAGTCATGAGAAAATTTTTGTTAATGTTCAAATGTATCTAATGCTAAAGGTTTGTGGATAATGATGTGGAAATAAAACTAAAATGAAATAAAAAGAGTATAATATTCTTAAATTAAATGAATCATGATATTATAATAAGGCTTAATAAAATGTTCCATTCCTTTAACTCCTCTTTAAATGACAGTATTCCACATTTCATTCTCCTATTATCAAGTAATATCCACATTTAAAAATGAAAAATAGTGATAAAATCCTCTTTTCTATCAGTATTTATCCTCTATTTTTTAGAGTAATGTGTGAAAGTACATAGTCCTACACCCTTAGAAGTAAAAAAACTATCACCTTAATCATATACATCAATCACATACCAAAATTAATTATATTATTTAGTACAAGAAGAGGAGAGGGATACTAGTTGTTGGTAAATATTATGTATCTCACATACTCACATTTTCCTCTTTTCTATTCTTTTTTTCTTTTTATTTGATTTTATCATTTTTAATTTCTTTAAATTTTTTCAAATATAGAGGAATCGATATAAGTTCAAACACCAATGGTTGTGTACCTTTCACCCCAATAACTGAAAAGAACCTAACCCCATTCTTCATTTCTATACAAGAATATCAGAAACTCCATAAAAATACCCACCTCCCCTTTTAATCACAAATGAATAATCATGAAATTATACTCAATCAAATAAGGGTATTAATTATATTTGGGCTTATAATGTGAATTCATATCAAGGAACTACATGGTTTATAGGGTATTCTA
Source organism: Viscum album (assembly GCA_963277665.1). Taxonomy (NCBI): domain Eukaryota; kingdom Viridiplantae; phylum Streptophyta; class Magnoliopsida; order Santalales; family Viscaceae; genus Viscum; species Viscum album. The sequence continues at coordinate 1,190,643,022 of OY728122.1, forward strand.
TAATCTCAAATAGGATTAAATAATATAAATATATGTCCTAGATCATTTTAATTTAATTTAAAATCATTATTTTTTGATAAAAAAAACAAGAAAGTTTTAATAGTTTCAAATATCTGAAATTCTCTCAATAAATAGAATATAATAATAAAAATCTGAAAATTGTCTTAGATACCTCTTTGGAATGGGAATAAAAATATTTTAGACAACTAAGTCTTGGAATAAACACCAAAAATTTGTATAATAAATTTAATCCTATAAAAATCAATGTAAAAAATTAAAATTATATCAACAATCACTTTTATACAACTCAGAATTAGAATAATAATTCAATTTTCAAGATCCACACATATATACTTTCCAACTATAAACATAATGATTTAAAATTTTATAGTAAGGAAGAAAAATATCTCCTAATTTATGACATAACCTAGGCTAATTAAAAAGGGTAAAAATCTAAATGGTGGTTTTTAAGGATCCCCTCCCCCAACACACACTCACACTTAAACTGAACATTATCCCCAATATTTAACCGGGGTTTGGGGGTGAATTAAAATTTTAAAGTTATGAAAAACACAATAATGGATCAAATAATATAAAAAATAATAATTCTTCCATGTTTAATGAATCTTCATTTCCTTAATCCTTGAAATGAGTTTATTATCATTAATATTCCATACATGGGTTGGTTTTTTATTCATTAATTCTCTTTTATATATTTATTTTGAATCTTTATAACTTTTAAAATATATTTATCAATTAAAAGGGTTGGTTTCCAATAATTTAAAGTTCAAAAAATTGACATAGAGAGTCATCATTGACCATCGAGACTAATCCTAAACTAAAATTAAAAATGAAACTAGTTCCTTTTAAATCATTAAAAACCTAGGTTTCCTCTGATAATAACTTTGTTTTAAGCCTCTAATATAGACTTTTACCTCATATTTCACTTATTTATAGTATAAAATAGAGTTACCTGGTCTGATTTTATAACTTTATTGAATTTATACATGTTTAGATCATTTTCTATCCTCTTTCAAAGTGGTTTAATCTTAAATGTAACTTAATAGGTGTACTAGGTTTTGAAATGTCTAAATGAATGAATAAGAAGAAAATGATCTTACCAAACCTTGTAGTATTACTCTTGTAAATATTTTCATACTACTCATATTTGATTTACATGGTTTATATTTGAATTTTAGCATCTTTCTCCTTCTATTATCCAAGTTCATGAGGATATTAATTAAAAAATATTATAATTATTTAGAAATCATCCTGCCACACTTCTTCCTTCTTCACCTCTTTAATTTTTGGTGTGAACCTATGAAATTTATCAGATTAATTTTCCCTTTTTTAGATATTTTGGAGTCGTTTTCCATAAAAATTTACCAATCTCTCCACTCCCTTCCTCCTTCACCACTTCATCTTCCTTCTATTTAAGTTCTATTCATGATCTACGAACTCTAGTAACTCCAACTTTTTTAAAAGTTATAAAGGTTCATAACCCTATATGGATTCAATGTTCTGAAAAATATCCCCTCCTAAAACACCTCCATGTGGTGTTTCTCATATTCTAAGATATTATCTAACTCTTTGTTGAATATTTCAAAAAACATCAAGAATTATTCCTCATAAATTTTATCTCTATCCTTGTCCTAAGACCACTCCTTTCAATCCTTTACCCTTTAATTAATTAAATACATAATACTCTCCTCTCTATATCCTTCATGTGTTGGACTGATAATTTCTCATCTTCTATTTATTCTTTTGAATCTATTTTAGTAACGTACACTTCCCCCATCTTCCTTTTTTTCAAATTTTTTATTTATTTCATCAATACATGAAAAGATGTTTTAGAAAATTAACACTATGTTATTACATGATTTTGTTCTTATTTCCTACATCTCTTCATGTTCCTTGAGTTTGGTTACATACTTCTTATCATCACTTCATGGGTCAAAGTGTATTTAAAAAGTGTCTCCATCACCTGATTATGTGAATTATTCTTTTAAAAACCTTGAAAATAAATAATGACATCCACATCCATTTTAACTAGGAACACCCTCCTCTATAAGTTTATCCACTCATAGTTTCTTTTTAATCAATCATGGATGAACTAAAAATCATAGAAGGAGGTAATGTAATAATAACCAGGAATAAAGGTGTTTTGAAATAATATAAAACTAAATTAAGTTTATTTTTCCAACCAAAATAGTAGTTATAAAGTTATATATTTAAAAAATGAAAACAAAACCTAACTACACAGCTTCTTGGCTAAATGATGTCACTCTCAATCATCAAACACCAAATTATCAATTCTTTTTAATTGATGTGTCCATATTACTTTTTTTCTGTTGGGGTAAATTTTTCCATAAAAATATTCTAAAACCAAGTCAAGTCCTTGTGAAAAAATATCCCACAAATCACCTAAAATATGGAAGTTTGAATTTTTAAAATATTGACTTATCTATTTCCATGGCATGATCCTATTAACCACATAAAATATTTCTTTATTCTGAGGATAAAATATTTCTTGGAACTACTTCTGTGAGGGCCCCTATGACACAAAGAAAAAATCTACTATTAAAAATCATTCAGATATCTAAAAAACCTAGAAAAACCCAACTAAAATATCACATGAAATCTTTCCCTTCCATTGATCTTGGACATAACTCAACTTACCTTTATTCATTGAAACATGATTTTTTATAAAACAATCTCCTACGATGTTTCCTAATAAAGCTGAAATTATGATCCCCTTATTTTTTTGAGAACATTACTACATAGGAAACCCCTATGATGAAAATCCTCACTCTATACAAAACATCACTTTCTTATTCATCATACATAGAATAATTAATCTCTCCACATTATGATACTCCTCGTTTTTATAAGGGTAATCAGATTCATAAAGGCCTTTTTTAACCTTATGTGAGTCTTCACTTTGTAAAGTTAATTTTGAGTTCGGCTCACACCTCACTATGAAATAGCATCATTTATTTATTTGTTTTGGTAGCTGTTTTTTCCATACATCAAACTCCTCATCTTCATGATCCAGATATGCCTCCACCACATAATAAATTGTTATTCTATATAGATTACTTTCTAATATATATACTTATATACACAATAAAAATTTTATTATTTTTCTACATCAAAAATATTCTTCATTAAAACTCTAAGAATATTTATATAGTAAAGGAAAGTGTAGTGGTGTAGGATACGATGAAAAATCATTACATGCATGGATAAATAAAGTGAAATAAAATGGTTATAATGTTGTGGGTTCATATTGTATTATATTTTTAGTGTTATATAAAGTATAAAAAATGATCCATTGTTCAATATTCCCCCACAATGGTAGATTTAGCTCTATCCTTGATGGTGATGGTAGACTCTAGTGATTGTACACAATGGGTGGATTATAGCAAGTTCTAGGGATAGTCTGTGCAAGCGAAGGGAAACATGGTGGTATGAAATGATGGTGTTTTGGTAAATTGAATAGTATCCCAGTGAAGATGTGTAAAATATCTAAGTTTACATATATTTGAAAATTTCTTTTATATAAGTGTATAGACTATGGGGGATAGTTAGTAGTAGTGACCCCTCCTCATGTTGATACTTCTTACTTGCAGCTATAAATTCTATAAACCCCTCACCCCCACTCACACATGCCCCTATTCCAACCCACATAGGGATTTCCTCTACATATTGGTGTCTCCCAGGTATAGGCACCTATGGTGATGATTAGCTAGAAACCATTAGTGGCTAGCCTGATATTCTATGGGTGTTGTCCTTTAAGGGAAGAATTAATTTTTTCTCAACCCTCCAATGAAAATTATACATTTTTTCTAATTTATTTTTTTCTAGATTATTATTCTTTTCTCCTAAAAATCAACAAATCACCATGGAATTCAATTAAAACTATTTTTATACCATAAAATAATTAAAATAGATAATATAAGATTCAAATGGAATTTAAATTAATATAATAAATGAGGGAAATATATATAAATTGGACTCATCACTAATAAAGTTAACTAATTACACAATAACTGATAATTATAATAATATACTAAAATTTTCTTTAATTTATTATAGAAAATGGAAAGAAAAATCATAGGACATCTATGATCATTCCTAGAAAAAGAACATTTCCATTCCAGCTCAAATTTTCAAGAGTGGTAGAGTCACTTATGCACTACACGGCTAAAGAAAATTTTATACTATGTTTTAAAATCCACAATTTTTTACCATCCACCTTAGTGAGCAAAAAAAGAATAAAAATATTCCTATAGTACATTCATAGATGATTCTTAAAATTTTAGTGGCATCATGTTATCATCTATATCCAGATACATGGAGATGAAACACAATAACATGGATTCTTACAATATGATCATTCATCTCCTAGAACATGAAAAGGAGAAAGATAGGGTAAAGATAAATGATACTATCACTACACTATATAAGTGTATATTGAAAGATGGGTTCCTAACTAATGATATTTCATTCAAGATTTTGAAGTATATTAATAAATTAGTGAAGATGGGATTCCATGTGAATAATAAATTATCTATTAATCTCATATTGTCATCCTTGTCACCAAGATTATCCTTATTTATCAAGAATTGCCAAAAAAATAGCATATAGAAGATTCTTGGAAAACGATTAAAAAATCTTCACTAAATATATAGGGATTAGTGGGAACATGGATCTTCACCCTTTATACTGAATGAATTGAAGGAATAGTTTGAAAATTTTATAATGGGTATATATTAAAAGGATACTTTTCAATTTCCTTTCAAGAAATAAAAGATTCAGAGTAAGAGTATTGACAAATAATCTATTTGTTTCACATGTAATAAGAAAGGTCATAAGAATAGGAACTATAATGATTTGAAGAATAAGTAAAATATTATACTTCAGGTATCATTATCATTTCATGTAATATTTCTATTTTTATACTTGGGTATTAAATACAATATGTAACTGACATATTTTTATTCAAATATATGAACAATGTAATTTAAGGAAGATTACAAGATGGTGAAATTTCTAAGTAGTTGGTGTAGGGGGATTCCATATCCGTAAAGGGAATATCATAGTTTTATATTTCAATGTATATTGATTCTTGTAAAAATATTATTTTATATAGATTATTACCAGAAATATTATCCCAATTTATAACTATATATATAATGATACAAAATTTCATACTTTAAATTAATGTTCTTATAGTATTTCATACTTAACAGTTTAGTGATACTTGAATCACAGGTTTACAATATCAATAATCAATGATGAATATGAAATATAAGACTTGTATAATATGAATTTGTGGAAGAAAAATAATTAATCAAGTAAAACTAAAGGTAATTATAAAGTGTAAACCTAGAAATGTGTTTAGACTCTTTGGAGAAAAAACTATTAGGTTTTTTGGTGTGCTTACTTGTTAAGTTTTAATATAAAATAAACTGTTAAAAATAATGGAAAAACACCACAAACCTACAATATTATGTTCAACAAGATATATGTGAGATATTCTAAGGAGAATCTAGGGGTAAATTATTATGATCCATGACAATATTTTTGGATATTTTATAAATTTAAAGTGGAATTAATGAAAACAACTCGTAAAAGATATAAAATCCTTTAGGTGGTCTAGTTGGGGAATATCTTAATCAAGTATTCAATAATCATTTAAATATATAGTGGAGCTACTTCTGGACACAAGTTAACACATCAAAGTGGTGATATTAATACAAGGAGGATTTATGAGGAGTCTTATAAGTATTGAAAATATTAAATATTTACTTTAAAGACATGTTTATCAAATAGAAGAGTAACAACTAACCATATGCCAACTATATTTACTAATGGATAACATATAATTTGTGATATCATGGTAATCAAATATTTCAAAGCCTAATTTGTTTAATTGGAACTGTATATTAAAGATAATATTATAAAATAAACTTACATCAAGGAAAACACTATGTGTATCATAGTTAATTATCATAAATATACTCAGGATATTATTATCCCTAAGATATAAAGGTATTTCTGAAGTGATCGAATATGAATATATAAGGGGGAAGCACGTTTTCTTTTGAGGTAGTTATAGAAAGTAATAAGTAAATTAATCTAATGCTCTATATGCACATGAGATGGAATAGAAACACTAAACTCCATAAGATTTACTGTGAAGATTTATTCTTGAGAAACATATTGTGTATAGAAGTTAAAACTAAAGAGGATGTGTTATATTCATTGATATAGGTGATATATTATTTAATAAGAATAATGAATCCTATAAGGATGTAGTAAATAGAAACTAGCTGTGATTGGAATGTTCATATGAATTTAGAGATAGATTCCATGTACCAAAATCTAGTTCCCTATTTTGGTAGTTTCTATAATTGATGTAAATAATTTGTTTAAATCCAAGGATAAAGTATGGATGGATGGTAATGTTTGTACCTATAAGTAAAGATTGGTTATTAAAGGTTTTTAGTGGTGTCTATAAATTTTCTATCATGAAACCTTTTTATGAATCACTAATCTAAATCTATTAGAATTATACCTATTAAAGTATCCTTCTATGAGAATGAAATTTTTCAAAGGGATTTCAAGAATAAATTACTTAAAGGAACCCCTATAAAAGATGTATATAAGACATGAACAGAATGGTTGGTGTCCCCAATGAAAACCATTACGATATAAAAGTTATAGAAATCCATTTGTGGATTGAATCAAGAATTTTGACAATAAAATGTTAGTTTAATAAAGATACAAGAGAGTTTAGTTTTATTAATAATGAAAGTGAGCCATGTATCTTTGAGGGGTTTATGGGAGCACTATAGTTTTTCAATTCAAATATATTGATAGCATATAGAAAACATATGTTAAAGTATTCAAGTTAGTGAATACATGATAAAATATACTTCTCCATGAATTATTTATGGTAGAAACCCAACATCTAGGGAACAAAATCATATGTAATAGATATATGGGGTTTCATAGATATAGTCATAGTACATACATTGATAAGGTATTGAAAAATACAAGATGGAACATAAAAGGACTAGTTAGGATCTATGTTATCACTGAGATGGGGATGAATCAATAATCCATTCATTTTATATTTTCTTCTTTAAAACAACCTTCACCACTAATTAGATATAATTTACTCTTCTAAAAAATAACACACAGCCACATCCACAAGAACACAAAAATCAAAAAGGTTCACTACTCAATAAGAGTATCTATTCCTTGGAATGATCTGGAAATAATATATTATCACACATACACTATAAAACAATCCTTTAATGTTATAGAAAGTAGGGAATATCCATCACATACATAACATTATAGTTCATTGAAAGTGCATGTTATTATTCCACAGATAATATGATAAAAAAATGTTTGATACAATGAAATGAACCTTCATAAATACGCTTTAACATGTCCTCATTATGCTAATTGAATTTTCTTCACTTGAATTACTATAAGTTCTTCTTCCTATTTGATTTCTTACACAGCAGTGAGAAATAACTTTTTTCCAAACTTCTTTTTCAAAAATTGTTCATCTAATAACTTTTACATTGGTATATTTATATCTAGTACCCACTATATGGTACCTTATATCTAGAACCACTCTTTTTGGTACCCTCTATCATGTACCACTTTTTCAAGTACCCTCTTTCTGATACCACTTAGTCTGATACCCTCTATCTGGTATCTCTATATACAGTTCTTTGAAAAAAATATGTCTCAAGCTCCCCAATCAGTACCTAACTTCTTCAACAACTATCACATAAACAAAAAATCCTTCACAATATTCCTACACCCATTTTTATAGTCATCATTGCTCTGAAAATAAGTGGAGTAAGGAAAACATAAAATATTAATTTATTGATCTAAATTTAAATTCCTCACTTTATTCTTTATTGAGTTGACCACCTTTAAACCTCCAAATAAATTTGAGTCAATAATATTTATAATAACTTTCCTCAAATATTAGTGTCAATGATCTCTTAAAACCTTTCTCAAATATCACCTAGAATAATGGTTATTCCTTTATGATTATTTATTCATTTAACATCTATATTACCATCATCACAATGTAATACATTACAAAATAGTTTTTAAATATCCATAAACCTTCATTCAATAAATATTCATAAGAAATTATTGGATTAGTAATCATTTTTCTCTTATACCGTCACAAGTTTATACTTTTTTTAGTTCCCCTATATAAAATTTATTGACAATATTTTTGTATATGGTGGAATATATTTGGAACACTATTCCTCATGTCTTTTATCGATTTTTTAGGAATCCTCTATCTTATAGCTTCTTTCGAAAACCATTGTCTGATGACTTCACTTTAAAACCTCTATTTGAGGGATCTTCTTGGAAAAATCTATCTGATGAATTTTCTTAAAAACCATTACCTGATGACTCCAATCAAAAAAATCTAACTAATGAAGTTTCTCATAAACCTCTATCTAAGGAATCTGATTAAAAACCTCATATTTTATTTATTTCTTCCTTGGAAAAAAATATAAAGAATCATGAATACCTTGAATTAATAATTATGTTTGATACTTTAAAGAATATAAAATCATAACTTGAATTAATTTTTCTAAATATCTATATCTAATAGAATTATGAATAAATTTAGGAAAACATTTGGTTTTACCCTCCATAAGATCACCTCATTTCATTAGAATCTTTTTAATCACCTCTATCTATTAGACTCTATCTGGTCACCTCTTTCCATTAGACCCATAATTCTATATCTAAAATATTCTATCTTGGAACATTAAAAAGAAATCCTAAAAATTTTATGTGATTTATTTTCTGACAAAAAAATAAAATGACAAGAAAACCTTCTTTTTTCAACCCCACTTCAACCCCTCCTAGTCTCAAAAATTTCCCCTTTTATATTTTCTTTTCAATAAAGGAACATAAACCTCTAAATCTCTTGAAACTCAAGAAATGTATCACTGTCCAATAATTATTATCCCACATGAGTAGGTTTAGTGTAGGAAATAATAATAATTGAACAAAAATACTATATTGTCCATAAATAGGGGATTAAAAATCATTCTAAACTTCTTCCTAGCAACAAAACAATATCATCTAAAACCAAAACAAATGTTCAACTAGTAAAGAACAAGTTCTTTAATCCACTTCAAAAAAAAATAAAATTGTTCACAAATGATGAAATTATAGAATACCCCCAAAATAGGTAAATATCATATCGATGGATAAATTTAGGTTACATATTTTCTCCACCTTTGACAACATTATTCAAATAAAAAATAAGAGTGGGTATTAATCATATACCTTGTCCTTTAAGGGAGTGAGGTTGAATAGAAATAGTCAACCTCAACTTATGAAAATCTTTCTTCAATAATGTTTTAATGAAGATGTCAACTAATTTCTCATTTATAGGTATAAAATCCATATTTAATTCTATTGGGCCCATTATTTCATTTGTTTTCAATGATGTTTCCAAATGTGTTTGGTGATTTTAGTATATAAAGGGGTGATTCTTGGAGAATTTTTAGGGATTCATTGTATGGAATTTTATTTCATGATTGGACCATTTTAATTGTAATTGTGATGGTTGTTGAATTTGTCGTCAATGTCAAAAACATGTGCAAGTGACATTAATAGAATTAACATTGTTTACAAAAATTAATAAATAAGTGAAGGCCATGAAAAATGAATAAGGAATTTATTTAAAGGCCATGAAAAAAATATTTATTTTTCAGGAGTAATTTTGGAAGTCATGTTATTATATTCTATACTTATGATTTTTTCAAAATATTTTATAATGTTACTTACACACTCAAAAATATGGCCAACTATAGGTCATCCAAGGATTACCTCAACAACATATGGGACCCTAGGTATCAAACACATTGGAGAAAATCAATATAATGAGACCATATAATCTGTTGTGTCTGATTGGTCATTCATATTATCAATAGAGCATACAAGGGTGTGTGTGAGGTGCGCATAGAGCATGCATGGAGGTACCAGTGGGCCATTATGGGTTGGTGCAGCCTGTGAGGTAGGTGTGTGTAGTGTGGGTATGAAAGTATACCTCATGATAATTTTTGAGTGTTCAAGAATACATGTAAGTATATATAGGAGATCCGAATGAGGATAATGTTAGATGTGGTATAGTGGTGGAATTAGGTACTAGTTATCCACTTCAAAATATTATTCATATAATATGGGTTATACGATGCATCTATTATGAGTTGTCTGATCTAAAAAGCTCATCCCCTTCAACCTCCTGATGCCAGGGAGTTCCAATATCATTGGATTTCATGGATAAATCTACATAAATCAACATCAAAGTCTATATGATCATTCTAAGTTCGATATACTGATACAATTAGACAAAGAACATCCATGCATGAAATATCCATCTTTTAGGCATGCGAACATTTGAAGAATATTATTTGGATGAATACGTACAAGGTTACAGGTCTTTTTTCATGTCCCTTCCATAAATGGAAGATTTTGGGATTAAAAAATAAGATTCATGTGATCATTATCGCATGAACATGAAGAGTTGTCACTTAATATAAGAAATTGTGAATTTCAGTGTAAGTTTAGTTTAAAAATACTGACATCTTCTGCGTTTATAAAACTAGTGACACAGCTTAAATCTTGGTGCCTTAACATGTATATAAACAATAATTGAGGTGTTTTAAACTTCTTATATAAATAGAGGCAGGGGTGAGAGATTAGTTTTCGGTCATTTTAGAGAGATATTATTTTTTCAAAGTGAAACGGAGCATCCATGAAACATTGTTTTGTGATGAGTTTCCACAAAATGATCTTTGATTGATCAAATAGAATAGGATCCCAAGGCCTATTGATTTATTAACCACACACTTAATGGTTTCATGAATTAATTAAGATATCATGAACCCCTTCTGGTGTGCATGAAGACCTTACGTGAAGAATTTTAAGAACTAGTTTGTGTGAATTCTTAAGGAAGTGTTATTTAGGAGATAGACTTATGGGAATAATCTTAGATCTAAATCATCCATAATATTAACATGAAGGTTAAATTAGAGAAGTTCACATGTTATGCAAGGGAGAAAGTGTACAGTTCATGCAATATGTGTATACAGAATCCTGGAAAATATTTTGATACCAGAACAATTTGAGACAAACATAAAAGAAAGAACATAAAATAATAATACAAAACAATTAATGGTCTAGGGTTTATAATATGCATTGTCAAATACATTATACATTTATGAAGTGAATTTGTTGATATTGTGTTGAAAACTCAAGAAGATAACAATTTGAGATTTTGTAAGATCATTCTTTCATAAAATATTATAGAACTTTTGTGCAAAAATTGCACATATTTAGTGTAGTCAGTACATTAATCATGAAGGAATAATTCAACCCTTAGTTTTTTTATAGAGGAAACTGGTAATATTCAGGTGTTCAAAGATAATTAATCATGACCAATAAACCTGATTAGTGGTCATTGAATGTATTTGAAGTTTTAACTAAGGAAGTAAAATCCAACAAGATTAAGGAGGAATATCAAATAATAATTATTCAAGGGATCGAACCATAAAATGTGATGTCTTCGATCTAGTTCAAAGAGTAGGTGAAGTCTTTTGGTTGGTTCTAAGTGAAGTAGGAGTCTCTCGGTTGGAGTCATAGTAGCGGAAGTATTTCAATAAAAACTAAAATTAGTAGATGTATTTTGGTAAGAGATGGACACAGAAGGAGTCTCTTAGTTAGAGAAAGATCATAAGAATTCTCTCAGTTATATTTGGGAGCATTTTAATCCCTTTTTTTATAGTGAAGAATCTATAAATAGGGGGAATAACTTGTTGAAGAAAGGTGTGGGATTTCTTTTTAACCTTGTAAATATTGGGTGAATATCCCTCTGTTATTATAATTTTACACAAGGTTATATTGAGATATAATATTTAGTAGAATTAGGACCTTAAAATTTTAATAGTTTGAATTAGAAATAAAATTAATTTATAAAATCAAACAACTGATTAACCCCTACCCACTTAAAGGTCAATCTGGTCTGGGGATATACAAGTGGTATTAGAGGAAAGGTTCCCTATAAAGATCCAAGAATCATTCTAATGGATAGATAATATTAATTATATCAATAAATGAGGTGTTGATACTTTTATTGGAAAACATATCACAGGTGGAGTAATATGATTCTACACAATATCCTATTACTCATCTTAGAAGTGAGAGATACTGCAATAGTGGGGTTTCCATGCATTTATAATGATGATTCCATGACATAAGATGATAATAGAAATATAGAGTTAGATGGTAAGGATAAATATTCCATCATAATTGATTTATTAGAGAAGGCCTACATTAAGTTATTGGGCCACTAAACTATCAAATAGATCTACAAAAAAATGAGAAGTATTTATGAAGGAAATTTCAAAGTCATGGAAGCCAAAATAGAAGTTTGGAGGAGTTAGTTTTAAGAAATAAAAAATAATGATGAAGAAAATTATTGATGACTACTTAACCAAAGTGAATAAGCTAGTCAGAAACATTTGAGGATTTAGTGAGAATCTAGATGAATCTAAAATTGTCAAAAAAAACGATGAGGAATTTTCTAAATTTCTTTGATTCAAATATCTCAACCCTAGAAGAAATAGATTATTTTTCACTTGATGAACTATATAACATTATTATATCCTATGAGATGATTAAAATTATAGATTTTATTAAATTATTGGCTAAATAATCTGAAGATTCAAATAGCGATGAAGATAATGATGAGTTCAATCATATTTTTACACTTATATCAAAAGGATTTAAAAGGGAAAAGTTGAATGGAATAGTAATAAACCACCAAAGTGGTTTAACTATGGTAGATATAGTCTTTTTTTCAATAATCATCCAAATAATATGGTTAAAGAATCGAATTTAGAATCAAAATTCGATGATGAGATATCTCATAAACACAAATGGGGTAAAAATAAGAAGAAACACTACAATAGTAAGAAGATAAATCTTATGAGAAATCATAATAAAGATTTAACATCAATTTATTGTTAACTAGACGAATTTGGTTTCTTTTCCCATGAAAATAAAATAATTGGTTTATCAAGTAGTAGTGATAATGAAGAAGAAATAACCAAACATGATTTAAAGTTAAAAGAAAAATTATAATTCCACACGGTTAGGATATGATATCACAAGAAGGAAAAAACTAATCTTGAGAAAGATAATAAAATTATGGTTGTGTAAAATTAAGATCTATTGAAGAATAAATTAGCCTAATTTGACGAGATCAAAGTGTATAAATTGAAGACTAATGATATTGAAAAAATTGTGAGTGATCTTGAAGAAAATATGGCTGAAAAGGAAGAATATTTGTTTAAAACTCAATACATATGTGTCTCTATTAAACATTTGTTGAACAAGGTAATATAATACTTCATTAAATCTATAGAGGTAAATAAATAATCCTACAATGCTAGTGAGAAGAAAATTTCACATAATTAAGATGAATTTGTACTAAATCAATTTCAAAATAGACCTTTATTATTTAATTGTGAAAATATAAAAACCAAAATTGTGGATATGTGTAAGAAAACTAAGAAGAAATATTACATATTAAGGTAAGGGAAGCATATTCCAATAATGCCACAACCCCCCAAGAAAAGTTAGTTTAATTTTGCGAGGAAAATGAAAGACCCCGGAAATACCCTAAGGGGGGAGGGGTGAATGAGGGTGTCGAATTTTTCTTTTAAACTAATAGATCTTATTCACATGTTTGTAGGAACCTATTAAACCTGTCTTAATAGAAAGTGTAGAAAACAAACAATAACATGTAAATCAATGACAGAGAAATTTTACTTGGTTCACCACTAAGGGTTGTGTCCAAGGAGCATACGCCGACAGTGTGTCGAGCATACAAAAATAATTAAGCTTCAAAAGATGTGGATTAAAATATTTTAGCATAGTCACTCTATGGAAGGAACACTATCTTTATAAGGTTTTAGGGATATCACATTATATGCTTCAGATCACTTCTGTTGACTCCCACTTTCTCATTGTGTTGGAAGAATCTTCACTCAGTTTATCAACTTGAAGGCCGCTTTAATAGTTTAGCATTAAATCATGCATCCTCAAATGTAAATGGATGCTCTGTTGAAGTCGCATTTTCACTCATAGATGTAATTTAATTTCCCACACACTGGTAGGTTATGGTAATTAATTTTACAAACTGATTTGGTCAATTTTCAGGCTTTCTTGGGTGTTTCTCATACCACTTTACCTCCTCCACATATTGAGTAGCATTTATGGTCCGTGGATCACCTCCTCTGTGTACCACTGCTTTTTTTATGTACCGTTAAACTTCTCCACAAACTGCAATGCTCCGCATACTTCCTTACTCTGTGTACTGCTCAGCTTCTCTTTGTATCGCCCTGCTCCACATACTGTATTTCTCTACTATGTATAGTGAGAGCTTCCCCTATGAACTGCACTCTCTTCCACAGATTGTTTTCCATATGCGGATGGTTCTCTCTACATATCGTCTTCTCATTCGCAAACCACTTTGTACTTCACTGGATTTCTTCCCAAAATTATAATCTCAAATACCACCTATTAATGAAGGGGATTACTACACCATATATAGGCACTAATAAATCCAAAAAAAATCCAATAATACAATATTTTAAAAATCTTTGATTTTCGTATATCCTCCACCGTATACTGCTCCTATCCCATGAACTACAGCTATTCCACTAACCACCATCCATCTGTGTATCGCGCGCCTCTGTCTGTATACCTTCACCGCAAACAAATTTTAATTCTGAAAACATCTCCATGTACTATTCCCACTATTTCGTATGCGGTTCACGAACCATTCCCAAACATGGTACATGGTCCATGTCCTGGTCCATGTGGTTTTCCCACTTTTATGAATTCCTTCTCTATTCTTCATTCCATACATTCCAATTAATAGATTCCCGGTTTTGAGGCCCAAAAATTTGGTAAACACTAAGAAACTACACCACCTTCAATAAAACTTTAACCATCAAATATATGACAATATTCTTTGCCAACTCCCTAGTAATCCATGTGCAGATTGATAATATACACAAACCATACTCCATTATTATCAATGAATGGCCTTGGTTCCAATAGAAAATAACAACATATATCTGGATTCATCTAGAACTAATATGGGAAAATTAATTTTCAAATATTTTGTTGGTGTTTCATTAATCATTATCACAATGAATGTTATTATTGGTTTAACATGTCCTTAATAGGAAAAAGTCAAGAAAAATTATGGATTTTTAATGATAATATAGGGTAAAATATCATAGAAAACAACCTATGACCATATTTTCACCACATCTATCCACACAAAACAAATTTCATATTCTGAAACAAGTTCTTAGAATATGTATTTTAGAAGGTCAAAAGTATGAGGTATGTATAAAAATATTTAAAGGATAAGTTCCCTAAATTGTGAAATGGAAAATGTTTCAAAATAATACCAATATAAATTCATGTGAATATTATTTAAAGATTGATAATGTTAAGAATGATTGTTTAGTTGTTTGGTTGTATTAGTGGAAACTTTCTAAATAATTGGAGGAAGTTAAAAAAAATAAAAATTTAAATGAAATCATGTGGTATTTAAAAATTAGTAGAAATTTTATGAGAAGTTAACCATAATTGGAAACTATAAGATTCAAAATACTAAGGTGGAAAATAATATTCCACATAAAGAAGAAGTTTGAGGGGAGAAATAAGATAATCAAATAGATGAGACTCAAATAAAAAATAAGAGTCCAAATTAATCTTCCCAGGGAAATATTTGTACAAAATAATGGCCCAGATTGAGAGGAACCTCTTAGTATGAATGTTTTTTTTATAAACCTATAGGTCCTTCCTTAATCCCTATTATTTTATGTGTTTTGAGATGACATGCATTAATTTAAGGAGTGGTTTGAGGTTTTTACTTTTGGACATCATAAAGATATTTTACCTCATAAAATATTTTGGCTTCCATAAAATAGAAAGAAAAGAGTGAATCCCATAAGGGGAGCCACCTTGAGAATAATGTGTAATTTTACTAAATTCTAGTAAATTTAAAAAATTTGGATAGATTTCAAACCAAAAGGTGGAGGTATTTTAGTCACACTTTCATCCCTCATTCTTAATTGTATTAATCAAATAAATTAAGGGGAAATTATTGGTTGATGAAAATATGAGACAACAGGGAAGCTATATCTTTTTCACCTGGATTATCTAATGAGTTTGTTGATGTGTGTGTAGTATTTAGTGTTTTATTGAAAAATATCATTACTTACATCCCCTAAAATGAGAATTGACAACTTCTAAGCATGATTCCACATGCATGGTAGTTTATAGATAGGATAGAAAAACATGGTTGTATATTTATTGTTTTCTAAATTAGGTTTGCCTATGTAGACTTATATTTGACTAACTAAAGGCTCTTTTCTAATAAAATCATGTGATATCATCCCTCTCTTATAAGTGATCAAAAAAATTCATATACGGGATAATATTATGTTTTTTAAAAGAAATATGGGTTAAGAAGTGAGTATTTATCCTTTTTGTTTAATTTTCAATAAGGGAGAGAAACGTCTGAGCACACATATTGACTTTTAAAAATGTAAAGATATATTGAAAAAAACAAATGTTGAGATTCGTGGGATTGGTGTTTCATTCTTTTTCAATGATGTGTCATTATGTGTTTGGTTATTTTATGGTATGAATCTTTGATGATTCGATAATTGTTATGGATTCACATTATGGAATTAGAAGTCATTTTTTTAAAATTCTCCTTGTAATTTTAATGGTTTTTAAATTGGTATTTAATGTTAAAGACGTGTGCAAGTGGTATTAAGAGAATAAAATTTATTTATAATAATGGAGAAATAAGTGAATCCCATGAAAAATGAATGAAGAATTTATGATAATACCATGAAAAATAATATTTATTTTGTATGAGGAATTGAGGTAGGATTGACAATCTATAATATACTTAGATTTTTTTCTATGTATTTTATAATGGGCCTTACACACACAAAATAGGGATAACGATAAGCAATCCAAGGATTACCTCAACCACATATGGGACCCTAGGGGTCAACCACATGGGATGAAATTGACTTTTCTAGACTGTATTGGATGGGGTGTGATATTGGACAGTCATAGAGGTAACGGAGCATGAATGGGTGCATGCGAGGCACACATAAAGCACATATAGAGGTGTCGGTGGGCCAGTGTGGATCGACACGGCCCATGAGTCAGGTGTGTATAGTTCATGAATGGGAGTGGACCTCATGCTACTCACCAAGTTACCAATAATATACAAAAGTATATATGGGAGTTCCCAACTGAGAGAATGTTTGATTTGGGATAGTGGCATATGTAGGAACTATTCATCCACTTTAAAATCTTATGCATATAACACGAACCACATTATGTGGATAACCTAATCCATATGATCTATCAATCATGTCTCCTTCAACTTACCAATGCTAGGGAGCTCTAGTATCACCATAGCTCATGGCCTAATCTCCATCAATAAACATTGAGGTCTCAATGATTTTTCTAAGGTTAAGATACTGAGATGATGAGATGAAGAACCTCATGCATGAAATATCCATCTTGTATGCATATATATATTCTAATAATATGATTTTGATGTATATAAAAAAATTTAAAGGCATCTATTTTTCTATTTTATATACATGAAAGAGTTTTATTTTGAAAAATAATATGAACATGATCATCATTGCATGAAAATGATGAGTTCTCATGTAAGATAATATTCCTTGAATTTTAGTGTAAGTTTATTTGAGAAATACTGATATCTTCAATGTTTATTAAAATAATGAAATGGATTAAATATTGAACCCTTGGAATGGAATAAAAATAAGAAGTTTGGAAGTGTAAATCACCTATATAAAGAGAATAAAGGCTAAGAGAGTGGTTTCTAATCATTTTAGAGAGATCACATTTTTCTAAAGAAAAACAGAGCATTTGCAAAACACTATTTCATAAGGAGGAGTTTTCCGGAAGCACACTCTACTTGTATAAATAAAAGATGATCCAATGGACTCTTGATTTGTAAACCTCACATTCAAGGGTTTCATGAAGTAACTAATATACCTTTAACCCCTTCAGGTGTGTGAGGATATCATACATGAATAATTTTAAAAACTATAATGTGTAAATCCTTTTGTAAGTAGGCTTGATAAGATAAACATGCATGAATAATATCATACATAAACTATACATATTTTTATATTGAAGGTGTGGTTTGATAAGTTCATGTGTTATGTGAGGAAGACAATGGAAAGTGTATTCACTATTGTATGCAATATGTGCGTATAGAAGCCTTTTGAACATTAAGGTACCCCAAGAGTTCAAGAAAAACTTAACAGAAAGCACATAAAATAATTATACAAATAAATTAATGTGTTAGGGTTTTCAATATGCACCATACAATACATCATGCTTGTATAAAGTTAATTTGTTCATATTATTTTGAAAACTAAAGAAGAGAATATTTTGAGATAGTGAAAGATAATTCTTGAATAAAATATTAAAGAACTTGTGTGAACAAATTGCACACATCCATTATAGCCTTGACTTCAGTAGTGAAGGAAGAATTAAACCCTAATAATTTTTTTCATTGAGTCAACTGATCATATTTAGGTGATCAAATATGATTGAGAAATACCAACAGACTTGATCAGTGGTTGTTGGAGGTACTTGAAGTCATACATGAGAATGTCAGATATCTCGTATGTTCATGGAGGAAAATCAAAGAATCATCATATAGTGTATCAAACCTAAAAAATATGAAGTCTTAAAATTGGTTTTTGGGATCACGTGAAGTCTTCTAATCGGTTCTAGGAGTAAAAGGAGTCTCTTGGTTAGATTTGGAGTAGTTGAAGCCTTTCAGTCAAAGTTGACAGTAGTAGAAGCCTTTTTCTCAGAGCCAGAAGCAGAAGGAGTCTCTCAGTTGGAGAAAAATCATAATAAGTCTCTCATATTAATATGTGAGTATTGTAATCACTTGTATAATATTGAATAATATGTAACTAATGGTAATAACTAGTTTTATCAAGGAGTATGATTTCTTACAAACCATTTAAATAATGTGTGTTACTCCCTTAATTGTTACAACTATGCATGAGGTGAGATTGAGAAATAATATTGAGTGTATTAAGAACCTTGACAAGTTTAATAGGTTGAATTAGAAAGAAAATGAATTCATAAAAAAAACATTGATTCACCCCTCCCCTCTCGGTGGTCAATCCGGCATAGGGCACTAAAAATTCAATTATTTTCACATATTCTTTGATAAAATGATGTGTAATATCAATGTTCTATATATGTAATATTTTACTATATTCTTGGTGATATTTAAGGAACTTTTATGATAAAAACCCAAGAGAAGGGGTAGTTTGACATAAAATAATATATTTTCCAGTTGTTCCTTTATCTATATTAATTATGTTTCATCTTGAGTGACAACTACATAATCAGCTTCTGAAATGTTGAAAGTCGTAGAACTTTGTATATTTATATTCTAAATCACAAATATTTCTCCCAAAAACAACACTCTACCAAATGTGGGTATTCTTTCATCGATACAACCTACCAAATCTGCATCTATGTAACCTAATTGATCAATAATTACTATGGTTTAATATTTTAACTTGAAATCAATTATATATTTAATATATTTGAGACTTTGTTTTCCAAACACAATATGAAAATATTTTAGGGCACTTTTATACCTGTAAATAAGTGTAATGGCAGACACTAAATTTTTCCTTGAAGCCATGAGATATAACAGGCTTCCAATCAACTTTATAAAATTATTTAGATAAACATACTTTCCCAAATAATTTTTTGAAAACTATGATCCCATGGAAATGGGTGTGTAAATATAATTTTAATATTCCATTCCAAATTTATTCAAGAGTTCCTTAGAATAATTATCTCTAGAAAGAAAAATATTACTTTTCTTTTGGAATATTTGTAGGCCAAGAAAGTATTTCATTTCTCCAAGAATAAAAATTTCAAATAACTCAATATCCCCAAAAAACTATTAACAAATCTCATATCATTCCCTGTGAG
Source organism: Viscum album (assembly GCA_963277665.1). Lineage (NCBI taxonomy): Eukaryota > Viridiplantae > Streptophyta > Magnoliopsida > Santalales > Viscaceae > Viscum > Viscum album. The sequence continues at coordinate 1,190,663,215 of OY728122.1, forward strand.
TATGATATCATTGATATAAACAATCATTATGATAAAAACCTCTTGATTTCATTTTATGTGTAGGTTATTATCAACTCTTCCTTTCTTGAAATTAAACTTCTTCAAGTAAGTTTCCATATCATAATACCAAGATCTTTGTAGAGACCTGTATCTTGACGTGCATGGACATTACATTACTTTTGTGGAATACTTGGTACATAACAAAAACACACACACACAAGGATCGTAATAGTTTAGTGTCCTTGGAAACTCGGAACGTAATATTCTAATCGTGGTGAAAGATCTTCAATATCTCCCATAAAGATCTTCCTTTTTTTACCTAAAACCTTTCTTTATATCCTGGGGAAAAGAAAACATAAAAGGGTGAGCTCAAATTCTCATCAAGGGAAAATAATGGAAATAAAAATAATATCATATCTTTTTGAAAATCATAACCTGCAAAAGAGATCATAATATCTTAACATGGAACAAATCATAGAAGTAAAAATGAGATCCCCATAATCATAACATGAAACTTGAAACTTTGTGTCATGCACACATAATCATGGAAAATCATTTCTTGTTAGTCATGACTCATTGCCAAGACTATCTTAGTGGACAAAGTCCCTTTCGGAACCGAGTCACCCTCGTTCCAGTCCTGTTTCACTGAACTGGTATAACCTACCGTTCCAGCCATGTCTATCTCATGAGATATAAAACCTTTAACCAATGCATTGGAGGGAGATATAGGTCCCACCCATCTCATAATGATACCATTCTTATGTGTGCCACAAAATCATAAACCATACATCATAGCATAACCCATGTAACAAAAATGGGAATCTTAAACATCGTGACATCATAAAACAATTCATATAAGATAAATGGATTCATAAAAATATAATTCCATTACAACATAGTCAAATCAATGTAATAATAGGGATATAAACAGAACCCTTTATTATCTTAGATGGAAAATAATTTTGATAAAACATTTGAACTCCATTCTTGAGGAAAATATCCTTTCTGCTTCAAAAACACTTTTCCTTTCTTATCATGTCGTACAATTCTAAACTAAAAGAAGTTGATTAAAAATAAACATGAAAACTTGTAAATGAAGATTCTTGTAAATAATGTTTTAAAAATCCAATCATGCCGTATAAGTTAAAAAAAACATTCTTCGTACTTTTGTCGGAAAAGTCAAAAAGTACCTCGTACGAAAAACGACAAAAGATTCCTTTCATATCTTTTACTAAAAACTCACCCAAAAGTATAATTGGATATAAAAAATTGTAGGTAGATGTAAATAACATTACATATTGAGGAAACATGTATGTGGATGATAAAATACACCCCAGTAAATACCAAAGTATAAGCAATCTCGGATAAAAATGAGATTGTGATATTTCCCTTACCTTAGGTCCGATTTTCTTTGTACGTGTCCGAAGCTCCTGTATAATGGTTTAAATAATGTTATTGACTTATTAAAGAATCATACATATTGATATGATATCATATATGGTTATATTATTAGCTTCTTGTTAGTAATATTTCATTGTTACTTGTTACTCGGGTCCTTATTGCCTTTTGTTCTTATGCGTGTTTTGCCGAATAAATTCTTATTCTTATTTTATGGTTATAGATACCTTATATCCAGAATGGTATTAGTGTAACATATATCATATTTATTCATTCAATTCATTTATATAATTACTATATAATGATGATCATGTAGAACGAGTCGCATCACATCGTGGAGACGGTATTCCGTACGTACGCACGAGTGATGATATCGTTCCTATGATCGTGGAATTGTATTTGAGTATATATATATTATTTCAGTATCAATATTAAATTATAATAATCATAAATAGTTACTCATTGCACCATTATACCCATCCTTGTAAGGTGATGGTGGAAAATAGATTACACCACGGCGTGGAGACGGTATTCCGTACGTACGCACGCGCGGTGATTTCATTTTTTCGTAGGATGGATAGAAGGTGAATTAGGTTTGTTTCATATTTATAATAACATATCAGTATGTAAGTAATACTGATGTTATTACTTTATAATGAAACAACTAAATAAGAAGAAGTTGAAGAAGAAAGAAATTGAAAAGATCGGTAATGGATATTACCTCTTCTTTGGAACGCCTCTTTGAATCCTCCACTTAGGGAACTAAGATTGGTCTTTGAAGAAGACCAGGACCTCTAGGATTATTCTAGGGAAGTGGAGAGGAGAAAATGGCAGGGGTTGGCCGAGAATGAGTGCTCAAATTGGTGTGAGGAGGAGGGGGAGGAGGTGCCCTTTTATAAGGGAGGAGAGGGGCACCTTAGGAATATCTCAAAATATTATTTTATTTTAAAGTCTAAATAGGTTTATAATGGTTCCAAAGGGTCTTATTTCGAAGCTAAAGTGGGTATGGGTCGAAATCCTATCATCCAATAGGATTTAGACAAGTTTAGGGTATTATTTTAACCTTATTAATTAAATTTAACTCTAAGTTAAATAATTTAACTTTTACCGTGTCTTTTTGTTTTCTTTCACTATATGGTTAATACACTTACTATAACATGACAAACGAACCCCAAATTGTATATTATTAATACATATATCCTTATCTAAGTAATTTGGCCGAACCTTAGATTTTTAGGAATAAAATAACAATTAATAATATAATATTTTATTTAAAAACTATTTTGTGTCAATTTTGACACTATTTGATATATGATTTTTTTGAAAGTCATAACAGAATTATATATTCGAAAAAAGTTGATTAAATCTACACTAATATATCATAGTAACCTATAAAATTAGTGGAATTCATAAAAAGTCTTAAATTACATTTATTTTGGTATTTATAATATCAATTATGTCAATATTTCATTTATAAGATAATTACTGCATCATCTTTGTGTCATAAATAAATTAAATTATTTGATGTCTAAAAATTACAAATAAACTACCATCATGTAGGAAATATTTTTAGCTTTCTAATTAATATTTACAATCGAATTTATCTTATGTAAAACCCTATATTAAAAATGTTTTAGTAAATATACTTTGATTTTAACTCTTTTAACTCTTCTTTGAATTAAATAATAATAAATGTCCTAATCTAATCCAAGTGGGCCTAAATGATAATATTTTACACTTAAGGTTGTTTTTGGTCGAGATACACTTGTCCAATAGAATTAGGACATGTGTTAGGGTAATATTAATATCATTCTTACCCTTAATTACCCTATTTACTTTTAACCGTGGTAAATAAAAGTAAAAAGTTACTATTCACCAAAAATTATTTTCATCTCATTGAACCACATTTTACTTACTGAAATTAACTGTGTCTCTCGGATTTTTGAAATTCCATTCACAGAAGCGGTAAAATTAAGTTTTATGAAAAATTCAGTTTTTTTAACTACCACTTAGTAGTTTCACTATTCATCAAAAATTGATGTTTTTCAGGACAATGCCAAAATTTCATCCTAAGCTATATTTCATATTCCGAATTCAAAAATGAAGTCTATTTTACCAAATTCATAACATAGAAGTTGCATTAATTAATTTTATAATTAAATCCCGCTGTTAAAACAAATAGCGTGTTTTTAAGAAACAATATCTATCAAAAGATTGACACTTGATTATGTCTGGTTTAAATGTGAAATTACATTCAATGACCAAAATTGTATTAAATTGTAAAAATATATTCTAAATATACTTTAAAACCACTCAAATTAATAATTTATCACTATTAATTATTTCGATTAAAAAAGTTGTTTTTAATTATAATTTAGTAATTTTCACTATTCATCAGAATATGAAAGTTATCCGAAAAGTACCAAAATTTCACCTTAGGCTAAATTCGATACTCCGAATCCAAAAATGAAGTCCATTTTGAGAGCTAAAATTTCTAAAATTTAAAAAGTGGTTATTACTATTCATAACGGCAAGTTTTAATAATATTTTAATAGCATATCGTTGTTTCATGAAACTCAGTATTGTGTACTACACACGCTATCGAGGAAGGTTGTGATTGCGTGTAATGCATGTCAATTCAAAGATGCGTGTTGTGCAAGCTCCTTTTGGTGTAGCGTACAACACAAGACATTAATAAAATTAAAAAGAATATTTTTCATAAAATCTCGGGCTGTTACATTCTACCCCCCTTAAAATGAATTTTGCCCTCGAAATTCGTCAGGGTTATAAATGATTTACTATTCGAAAGTTTCTTTAATAGAAACCCACATCGTAAAAAGGAATATCAAAACCAATCTTTAAAAACAAAAGTATGAAACGTAACGGTTACCCAAATAAACTAATCACTGGGTTTCCACATAGGTGAAAATATGGATATGGAAGAGAAATCTAACCATCATGTTCTGATGGAGAGTGGTAGAGAACATGGCTATGGAAAAGCTAGCAATCACAAAGCCATAAATTTGTGACGATCTAAGGTACCATCTGATTCATCAGATATAAGATCACTAGGACAACATTTTTGGTTTTCAAGATCATTTCCCTAAAGTTAAAGAATTTGAATTAGAATAAATACTTACTTTATTTTGGTACTATCTCACTGTTGTTCGTTCCTTTAACAATTTCCACTTCATCTCTTAAATGAATTTTAATTTGTTATTCGTGAAGTGTTAGTAGATCATGTGATAGAATGACGGGTCATTCCATCTGTCTCAAACAAAAGGTTAGCAAAGAAAATATTTATACATAAGTCGATCTATAGTGAGATTAATCATATATGGTTCCTAAAATGGACTTATACATCATATGTCATACATCTTAATATAATAAAACTAGTTTCTACTAAACAGGGACTTCTTGTAGGCCAGTGGTAGGCGATAAAGGCCAGTCGCACTTCGGTTGTGGGTTCGATTTTCACAGCCTTGTCCGACGCGGTGGGCTGTCGTCCGTCCTGCAGGTTGTCCTTTTTCTAAAACTATATTACTATAACATCCCATCAATAATATCGAGAAAACTTCTATCCTTAAACAATACTAACTTATGTCCAACATAATCCATTCCAATCTTTAGGCTTATCCATAATACTGCAGTCCACTCTCATAACATAGTGAAAACGATTACCAGAGATTTAACACCATCGTCGATCCCCATATATCATAAGATATGTTTTGTTGGTCACATTCCAAACATTCAAATTCCTTAATCATGTATTCTCTTGAATACCTTAGTGAAAACATGAATGCAGTTAAAATTTAACACTTTCCACATACCAAAATCCTCAAAATTCTATATACTCAAACAATGATATCACTTAGTCCTTATATCAATAATGAGCTCATGAATACTGTTAAACATTTCGTTTTCTCATTTTCCCTTCATTATGATCATATCATCTTATTTCCAAAAATATCTCAATCACTTTGAATACCACATTAGACCAATACATAAATATTCCAATACTTTATGATACAACATTATTTTGGAATCCCATTACATAAACACTTAATCATTCCACCACATCGTTATCATATTCAACATCGCCAATGGTGATCGCATGTGACTTCCCTTTGTCCTTTTCCTTAAGCGGTTGCTCATGTCGATCATCACTAACCCTTGGATTAGGGAATTTATTAGCATAATGCCCCATTTCCTTGCACTTGAAGAACTGAAGTGTTGGTGGTGCGTTCTCTGCAGTTTTTGATTTATTCACATCATTAGAATCCCTTTTTCCATTACTTTGACACTCAGCTGCTCGATGACCTTCTTTTCCACACTTAAAACATTTTCTAGTCCCTTTAAGACAATCTCCACCATGCTTCTTTCCACACTTTGTGCATAAGGAAACATTCATCTTCTTTTCACCATTATTCTGAGATTTCTCCTTGAACTCCATCTTTCGTTTCTTGTCAAAACCATGAGATGGATATGTAACACCAACTTCCATTTCTACCTTGATAGCACAACGCACAATTTCTTCATAGCTACTAAAGTCTCTTATAGCTAATTCCCTTCGAAGACTTGGTTTTAAGCCACTGAAAAATCGATCAACTTTACTTTCAGGTTGGATGATAATGCCAGATGCATACCTTGCAAGTCTTGTAAAATTTGCTTCGTATATACCAACAGATTCATCATCCTTCTTCTTCAGCTCAAGAAACTCCTTTTCCATCTTTGTTCGAAGAATATGAGGGAAGTACTTACTGAAAAACAAGTTCTTCAACTCGTCCCATTCCATGGACTCAATTTCATCTATTTGCCTCGTATTCTTAATAAGATTCCACCATTGATCAGCTTCACCTTCCAAACGTTATACTGCTAAGATGACTTTATCATGCTCAGAACATTGAAGAACTGAAAATATCTTTTCAGTGGTACTGGTCCATTGTTCAGCAACAAGTGGATCAGAAGACCCACTGAAAGAAGGTGGGCGTTGCCTCATGAAGGACTCAATAGAATATTGTTCCCTTCTCTGCTCATTTGGAAGTCCAGAATGATTCATAGCTTGTGTAAGTATAGCAATAAGATTTTGCACTCCATCTCTCATAACATTTGTTTGTTCAGGAGGGAAATCATTGCATTGTCCATTTCATTAATCAACACGGTTCCTTCGGGTTCCAGCCATCGTCTAAAACCCAAAAAGAATAGTGTGAGAGGAAAAAATCATGCTAGGGAAAACAACATAATAAAGGGGGAGTACCTTCAATATCTAACATCTTAGGTTTAATTCTATGATCGTTAGCGTAATTCTAGTACTATAACCTATACGTATACTTAACCTTAGGGACATCCCTAGACATACCTTAGAAATATCTCTAGGGATCTCACTAAAGTTCTCGCATCCTAGTTTCCAAAGGTTGACTAAACCTTTCCTCTGATACCAACTGTAGAGACCCGTATCTTGACGTACATGGACATTACATTACTTTTGCGTAATACTTGGTACATAACAAAAACACACACACAAGGATCGTAATAGTTTAGTGTCTTTGGAAACTCGGAACGTAATCTTCTAATCATGGTGAAAGATCTTCAATATCTCCCATAAATATCTTCCCTTTTTTTACCTAAAACCTTTCTTTATATCCTGGGGAAAAGAAAACATAAAAGGGTGAGCTCAAATGCTCAGCAAGGGCAAATAAAGGAAATAAAAATCATATCATATCTTTTTGAAAATCATAACCTGCAAAAGAGATCATAATATCTTAACATGGAACAAATCATAGAAGTAAAAATGAGATCCCCATAATCATAAAATGAAACTTGAAACTTTGTGGCATGCACACATAATCATGGAAAATCATTTCTTGTTAGTCATGACTCATTTCCAAGACTATCTTAGTGGACAAAGTCCCTTTCTGAACCAAGTCATCCTCGTTCCAGTCCTATTTCACTGAACCGGTATAACCTACCGTTCCAGCTATGTCTATCTCATGAGATATAAAATCTTTACCCAATGCATTGGAGGGAGATATAGGTCCCACCCATCTCATAATGATACCATTCTTATGTGTGCCACAAAATCATAAACCATACATCATAGCATAACTCATGTAACAAAAATGGAAATCTTAAACATCGTGACATCATAAAACAATTCATATAAGATAAAGGGATTCATAAAAATATAATTCCATTACAACATAGTCAAATCAATGTAATAATAGGGATTGAAACAGAACCCTTTATTATCTTAGATGGAAAATAATTTTGATAAAACATTTGAACTCCATTCTTGAGGAAAATATCCTTTCTGCTTCAAAAACACTTTTCCTTTCTTATCATGTCGTACAATTCTAAACTAAAAGAAGTTGATTAAAAATAAACATGAAAACTTGTAAAGGAAGCTTCTTGGAAATAATTTTTTAAAAATCCATTCATGCCGTATAAGTTAAAAAAAACATTCTTCATACTTTTGTCGGAAAAGTCAAAAAGTACCTCGTACGAAAAACGACAAAAGATTTCTTTCATATATTTTACTAAAAACTCACCCAAGGGTAAAATTGGATGTAAAAAATTGTAGGTGGATGGAAATAACATTACATATTGAGGAAACATGGATGTGGATGATAAAATACACCCCAGTAAATACCAAAGTATAAGCAATCTCGGATAAAAATGAGATTGTGATATTTCCCTTACCTTAGTTCCGATTTGCTTTGTACATGTCCGATGCTCCTGTATAATGGTTTAAATAATGTTATTGACTTATTCCAGAATCATACATATTGATATGATATCATATATGGTTATATTCTTAGCTTCTTGTTAGTAATATTTCATTTTTACTTGTTACTCGGGTCCTTATTGCCTTTTGTTCTTATGCATGTTTTTCCGAATAAATTCTTATTCTTCTTTTAAGGTTATAGATACCTTATATCCAGAATGGTATTAGTGTAACATATATCATATTTATTAATTCAATTCATTTATATAATTACTATTTAATGATGATCATGTAGAATGAGTCGCATCACATCGTGGAGACGGTATTCCGTACGTAAGCACGAGTGATGATATCGTTCCTATGATCGTGGAATTGTATTTGAGTATATATATAGTATTTCAGTATCAATATTACATTATAATAATCATAAATAGTTACTCATTACACCATTATACCCATCCTTGTAAGGTGATGGTGGAAAATAGATTACACCACGGCGTGGAGACGGTATTCCGTACGTACGCACGCGCGGTGATTTCATTTTTTCGTAGGATGGATAGAAGGTGAATTAGGGTTGTTTCATATTTATAATAACATATCAGTATGTAAGTAATACTGATGTTATTACTTTATAATGAAACAACTAAAGAAGAATAAGTTGAAGAAGAAAGAAATTGAAAAGATTGGTAATGGATATTACCTCTTCTTTGGAACGCCTCTTTGAATCCTCCACTTAGGGAACTAAGATTGGTCTTTGAAGAAGACCAGGACCTCTAGGATTATTCTAGGGAAGTGTAGAGGAGAACATTTCAGGGGTTGGCCGAGCTTGAGTGCTCAAATTGGTGGGAGGAGGAGGGGGAGGAGGTGCCCTTTTATAAGGGAGGAGAGGGGCACCTTAGGAATATCTCAAAATATTATTTTATTTTAAAGTCTAAATCGGTTTATAATGGTTCCAAAGGGTCTTATTTAGAAGCTAAAGTGGGGATGGGTCGAAATCCTATCATCCAATAGGATTTAGACAAGTTTATGGTATTATTTTAACCTTATCAATTAGATTTAACTCTAAGTTAAATAATTTAACTTTTACCGTGTCTTTTTGTTTTCTTTCACTATATGGTTAATACACTTACTATAACATGCCAAACGAACCCCAAATTGTATATTATTAATACATATATCCTTATATAAGTAATTTGGCCGAACCTTATATTTTTAGGAATAAAATAACAATTAATAATATAATATTTGATTTAAAAACTATTTTGTGTTAATTTTGACACTATTTGATATATGATTTTTTTAAAAGTCATAAAAGAATTATATGTTCGAACCAAGTTGATTAAATCAACACTAATATATCATAGTAACCTAGAAAATTAGTTTAATTCATAAAAAGTCTTAAATTACATTTATTTTGGTATTTATAATATCAATTATGTCAATATTTCATTAATAAGATAATTACTGCATCATCTTTGTGTCTTAAATAAATTAAATTAATTGATGTATAAAAATTACAAATAAAATACCATCATGTAGGAAAGCTTTTTATATTTCTAATGAATATTTACAATCGAATTTATCTTATGTACAACCCTATATTAAAAATGTTTTATTAAATATACTTTGATTTTAACTCTTTTTACTCTTCTTTGAATTAAATAATAAAAAATGTCCTAATCTAATCCAAGTGGGCCTAAATGATAATATTTTACACTTAAGGTTGTTTTTGGTCGAGATACACTTGTCCAATAGAATTAGGACATGTGTTATGGTAATATTAATATCATTCTTACCCTTAATTACCCTATTTACTTTTAACCGTGGTAAATAAAAGTAAAAAGTTACTATTCACCAAAAATTATTTTCATCTCATTGAACCACATTTTACTTACTGACATCAACCGTGTCTCTCGGATTTTTGAAATTCCATTCACAGAAGCGGTAAAATTAAGTTTTATGAAAAATTCAGTTTTTTTAACTACCACTTAGTAGTTTCACTATTCATCAAAAATTGATGTTTTTCAGAACAATGCCAAAATTTCATCCTAAGCTATATTTCATATTCCGAATTCAAAAATGAAGTCTATTTTACCAAATTCATAACATAGAAGTTGCATTAATTAATTTTATAATTAAATCCCGTTGTTAAAACAAATAGCGTGTTTTTAGGAAATAATATCTATCAAAAGATTGACACTTGATTATGTCTGGTTTAAATGTGAAATTACATTCAATGACCAAAATTGTATTAAATTGTAAAAATATATTCTAAATATACTTTAAAACCACTCAAATTAATAATTTATCACTATTAATTATTTCGATTAAAAAAGTTGTTTTTAATTATAATTTAGTAATTTTTACTATTCATCAGAATATGAAAGTTATCCGAAAAGTACCAAAATTTCACCTTAGGCTAAATTCGATACTCCGAATCCAAAAATGAAGTCCATTTTGAGAGCTAAAATTTCTAAAATTTAAAAAGTGGTTATTACTATTAATAACGGCTAGTTTTAATAATATTTTAATAGCATATCGTTGTTTCATGAAACTCAGTATTGCGTACTACACACGCTATCGAGGAAGGTTGTGATTGCGTGTAATGCAAGGCAAGTCAAAGATGTGTGTTGTGCAAGCTCCTTTTGGTGTAGCGTAGAACACAAGACATTAATAAAATTAAAAAGAATATTTTTCATAAAATCTCGGGCTGTTACAATCTTAGAGTTTATTTTAACCCATAAAATCTTTAAAACATTGTTATTATATTAAACAATCCAAAATCCACATGTTTTCTCAATATAAATTTCTCCTTCAAATTCTCCAATAAGAAAAGATTACTTGACATCCCTTTGGAATATCTTATATCTTTGTTTTTAGAAATACCAAGAAAACTTATAATGATTTAAAGTCTTTATACAAGGGAAAAAGTTTCATAAAATCATTGCTTTAAACCAATGAGTATCCCTTATAAACTAGCCTTTCTTTGTTTTCTTAAACTTCACCTTTTTCATTTATCTTGTTTCAGAAAACCCACCTTGTTCAAATCATATTTTTATCTTTATATTTGGGTTAAAATTTTAAATGTCTCATATTTATCAATATGATTTATTTTCTCATACATATAATCAATCCACTCTTGATTATCCAAATCTTGTTTAAGATTTATTATCCCAACCTATGAATACAAAGAGATATGTGAAATTATCCTAAATTTTTTTCTTATTTGAACCTATTTTATTTGATCTCCAATTATTTTTTGGACCACCAATTACTTCCTCAGCTATATGTGAGGTGAAAAAAATTGTCCATCATCACTTAAAATGGTTGAATAAATATATTCATCCTGTATAAGTTCCATATCATCACCTCTTTCAGAAACTGTTTATGTTTTTTAACAGCAATAACTACATCTTCTCTTCCTATAATATCTGAAACTGGTAGTAATCCCTTTATATCAGAATTTTCCAGCACTTTCACATCTTTAGAGTCAAAAATATTACTAGTTTACATATTATAAAACTTTTATTATCTACCATTTGGAGTGTATCCAAGGAATATATCATCAACACCTATTTGATCTAACTTCCTAAGATTCTTAACATAGACTTTAATAATGTCGGGACTGCCAAACACCCTTAAGTATTTCAAACATGGGGTTTCTTTGTAATACATATCGTATGGAGTCACATAAAAAAAATTCTTATATAAATAGTGATTATAAATGTCAATTTATGCTCTAATATCTTGTCTCCAAAATAATTGAGAAGTATCATGTTCAACTATAATGATTTGGTATATTTCAAAAAAACCTCTATTCTTTTTATCATCAACACCATTCTACCATGATTTTTATGGTGGACTAATATCATGAATAATTTCATTTTTTTCAATATAACTTTTAAACATCTCATTTTTGTATTTATCACATTTATTAGTTCTAATTTTCTTCAAAAAATATCCACATTCCTTTTTAGCACATCTTCTAAAACTCATGACATTTTGGGAGCCTCTAATTTAAATTTTTAAAAAATAATACATATAATATGAGTAAAATCATAAATAAATTAAATAAATCAGCTCTAGTTGTTGATTTCTTTCTTATAGGCCCATATATATCAGAATAAATAAGCTCTGAGGGATGAGTTGTATCCATCTCAACCCTTTTATGTACTAAATTTTAAATCTTCCCTTTCTGGAATATCAAAAAATAACAATCTTATATTCTTTTCATATATGGAATATAAAAAATACTTCCTCTCTTTATCATCTTTTCCATATTCCTCTAGCACATAAGTTTAATCCTTTTATTCCATAAACAATTTTATTTCATCCTGATCAGAGAGAATTAACCATGTTCATCTCTACCCTAAAATATATTTCCCTTGCATCATTGTCTACTTGTTAAAAAAATTAATCTTTAATCCTTTTAATTTGATTCCTTTATCATAAATCTGTGAAATAATAAATAAATTATGATTATGTCGTTCAAAAAATAGGGGAATTATATATTTCAATTTTTCTTTTCCAATGATAGTAGATCCAATTTCTTTGATTATTAGTGACTCATCATTTCCAAAATTCGTTTTCCCTTCTTTGAAGTATTTCAAAAAAAATTAACAATTTTAAATATTTATTCAAATGTGAATAACAACCACTATGAAATATCTAGGATCATTCCCATTTTATGGATTTGAAATCATTTTCAACAACTAAGGCCTTTTACTTTAATTGTTCCTAATTCAACTAAGGCTTCTAAAAATTTTTATATAAAATTTATTGAGATGGTATCCTTACAATTCATCCCTTAGCAATGTGTTTGGGTTGATCACATCTTTCGAAAAAGGTTTCTAGTGGTTGAAATCAATTTTAAATTTTTAAACTGGATTTTTCAGTTTTTCTTATTTTAGGGGGTTGACTCCCCCTAAAACTCTCCCTATAATAAATAAAGTATTCATTGTAGTGTTTATTATTGACCTAACACATTTATTCAATATTCTTAAAGCCTATATGGTCCTAGAAATATTCATAGAAAACATATCTTTCTTGGTAACCTACATGATTTCTAGAACTGTGTATCCGTTTTCAATCATCAATCTAACCATAAATCTTGGATCCCTGTTTTGAACAAAAAAAATTAGGACACCTAAAATATTATTCTTTAGTTTATACTTTTTCATGGCCTTAATATAGTCACTAGTAGTAGCATTTTTTTCTTCAAACTTTAATTACTTAGAAATTTAATAATTTTTTAATTAATTTATTTTAGTTACATACATGGTCCTCTAGAATTTATTCTTCTTTTGAACATTTTAAACATTTTTTTAACCTATAAAGATGAACTTTATCTATCCTTATAAGTTTTACACTTATTATAACTTTCACTGAGTTATAAAATTAAGTTTCGGAAGTTTGATATTCCTTGTCTAGCTTCTACTAATTTTTATTGAACAAGCTCAAATTATTTTTACTTCACCTTTATATTTTATTCAACCATGATTTTAAGGATTATATATTCATCAAGTAACTTCATTATATCATCAATATCTTTTAAAAATATGAATTTTCTTTAAGATTTGATTCCTAATTTTTTACTGATATATCTTCTTCATTCAAATTATTGTCCTCTTCCTCATGTTTGAAAATGTTCAAGAGATATTATTTGAATCATATTTTAGGTATAAAATATATATAAGTTTCATTTAATTTCTATTCAGATTTATTTCTTTCATATATGTTAAAAGTATCATCATTTACTTTTTTAATAAGAAACTTCTCGGCACCATCATGACTAGAATTTTCATCTTCTACTATATTATCATCATTTTTCTCACACTCAGACAATAAATTTGTCTTTTTATATTTAGAGAACTTCTTTTCTCTTATTTTTTAAAAGTAAATTGATTTTTATTTCTTCTTGTTTAGATATATTATTGACATTATTTGTTTCTCATCATTATCTCTATATTACTTTATCGATGAAAATTTTTCCAAGAAATCTCAAATGGATTATCAATTAAATTACATTAATAGTGGATTTCCTTTATAATTATTTATTCATATTTTCACCTTTCTAGAAAAAAAAGGCATGAATTCATCAAATATTTTACTTAATCTATCTTCAGTGTAATAGTTACTATCTTCTTCCTAAACTTTCAAATTCTTTCTCTACTTAGTAGGTTTGAAAGATATTTCATGACTATCCTTTTCCTTCTTCTTGATAGATTTTTATCTTCTAATTTTATATATGATGATAATGATATACAAATCATCCAGAGTGAGTTTAAGGATCACTATCTTCTAAATACAATACCTTGGAATCAAATTTATCAAGAAAATTTATTTGGGACTTTTCAAAAATAGTTAAATCTTCTAATTTCTCACCAAAACATATTATGGTGATTATAATATCATTAACCCTTGTAAAAAACTAACCAAAAGATTCAGAATCTTCCATTTTAATATCTTTATACTTCAATATCCTAATCAACAACTTTTCTTTATTTTATTTTGTATGGCCTTCATAAATATTTTTCGATTTTTCCTAGATGCATTTGGCTATTCCAATTCCTTTAATCCTCATATATTCACTTTCTAAGATAGGGGAAAGTATATCATTTATGGATCATCCATTATTATATAGATTCTTTCTATCTATATCTATTAAGTGGGAACCCTCAATAGGAGGATTGAAATCATCTACATAAGCCTCAAGAACTTCATAAACAATGGAAAAAAGATAGGGTATCATTTTTCATTCTATATATAATAGTTATATCTATTGAAGATAGGAATTACCTTACTATTAAAAAAGACTTGAACATCCATTGTAACATTATTTTTCTTCAAACTTCAAATAGTAAAGATTAAAGGAATGAATCTTCCCTGTGATACCAATTTAATGAATCATTTATAATCTATGTGATCACTGAGAGGGGGAAATCAGTGATATTTTCTTTCAATGTTTTTTTATTTGAAACAACCTTTATATTTGGTTAGAAATAATTGACTCTACTGAAAAAACAATACACAAGAACACCCATAGGAATACAAAAAATTACAAGGTTCCCTACTCAATAAGAGTAGATAGTCCTTAGAATCATTTAGAAAAAATCTAGTATCACACATCCAATAGAAAACAATCCTTTATAGTTACATAAATTAATTAATATACATCACTTTCAAATAATTATAGTCCTTTGACAATTCATGTTCTTCTTCATAGATAATATGACTAAAAACTATTTTTAAAAATGAAATTAACCATCACCAATATGCTTAAACACATTATCACTATATTTCTCAGATACTTCACACTATTATTCTTACAAGTTCTTATTCCTCTCTGATTTATTGCATAGTAGAGATCAAGAACTTCTGTATGAACTTATTAATCTTAACCTATCCATCTGATAACTTCTCTATTTGGTATCTGACCTTCTGGTACCTTCTATCTGGTACCACTCTACCAAGTTCCCTCTATCCAGTACCACCATATCTGGTATACTATATTTGGTACCACTCTATCATATACCATCTTTCTAGAATAACTGATCTGATGGTTCGACAAAAAGATCTCTCAATATCCTTAGTTAGGATCTCACTTCTTCAGCAATTATCACAGCACTCCTTCTTCCCTTATATATCCATCATTTCTCTAAAAAACATGGGAGCAGCACAAACTTAAAATTTGAATTAACCACTCTAAATTTGAAATTACCACTCAAATCTTTATTATGTTGGCCACCTATAAAACTCTAAATAAATTTGATACAAAAATATTCATAGTAACTTTACTCAAATATCTTCCTCAATAATATCTTTAAAAATTCCTCAAATCTATACTATGATCATGATCATTACTTCAGGATTATTGAGTTTTTTAATATCTACCTTGGTATCATAACAATTTAGGACATTAAAAAATACTTTTTAAAGATCCTCTAACCTTCATTCAATACATATTCATATGAAATTATTTTTATATAAATTCTATTTACGGTGTACCTTCACATGGTTCTTCTTTGTCTAGTTCCCCTCCATCTTATGGACTCACAATCATTATTCATCTAGTGGGATTCATCTAGAAAACTATGTCTAATGTATTCAATTACTTCATTAAAAAACTATATCTCAAAAGTTCATTTAGAAACCCTTTTCCAATGAATATTCTTAGAACCCTTTGTTTGATGACTCCACTCAAAAACTTATGTCTAATGAATTTTCTTAGAAACATCACTATGAGGACTCCACTTGGAAACTTCTATCTGCTGAATTTCTTCAAAAACTTATGTCCAATTCCTTTGATCAAAAACCTCATATTCTTTAAATTCCTTCCTTTGATCAAACTTTGATAGAATAATAAGTACCTTGAGGTTATATTGATCTTTGTTACTTTGAGAAATAGAAATTCATCACCTAATTCACATTGTATGAAAATCTATGTATGATGGAAATATTAAAGAATTCATGAAAACATTTGATTTCGTCCTTTGTAATATCACCTAAGTACATTTGACTCTATCAAATCACCTCTATTCGATAGACTCTGTATGATCACCTCTATTTATTAGACCCATACTTCTCTTTTTGAAACATTAAATTCAGAAACATTGTAAATAAATCTCAACATTTTCAAGTGATTTATGTATAGATTAAAAAAACAACACCAAGTAAACCTTATTTCTATTCAACCCCACTTCAACACCTCTTGGTCTCAAAAAAATAATTAAATAGTGTATTGTTTCTTATGTTACATGGTATAAAATCTCTCCAAGTTTATGTGTGGAAGATTTGGAGGAGATTCTTACAAATATTAGTATATTATACACAAAATTATTTGGAATTTTTATCATAAATAATGATATGTACTAAGATTTAATATTTATTATGCATAAATCATAGTGTAAAAATATCAAACAAGACTAAGAGAACTGCATTAAGAAGCGGTAAGAACTATCAAAGATTACTTGAGAAAGTACAAGGATGAGTTCATGGTACTTGGAGATATGGGAAGGATAGTTATTAAGGGGATAAGATACTTGTATTCATTTAGATAACTTTTATCATATATCATAGAAAAATCTGTGTAAATAAGCAAGAGAAGATTATTAAATCTAGTAGGGTCTATATCTACATTGACTGTGTATGTTGTGGTTTCTAATACAGCTTAAGAAGTAGTTTAAGAAATGATTTTTTCCAGATTTTGGGGTTGTTCCAAGATAGTAAAGAGTTATTGACACACCTATCATGTGGTGGTATAAAATATTATTTATATTTCCATAATGCATCATAGTGGTTAACCAATGTTGTCTCACTTGAGGAGATTTCATAGTTAAACACTCATTATCCCTAGCCACTTATTATATTTTTTATGATTTTATATTTTATGAAGGGAAAAAACAAATCATGGGGGTTCTGAATATGAATTAAATACTATAAAATAAATATGCAATGAAGATATAATGAATGAAGTTATAAAGAAATTAAATTCTCCAAAAAATCTTCAAGAGTGAACCTCTATTGTATCATGGCCAATATCATACCTAATTAATGATCACACTCTGCCATATGCATGGTCATCCTCTTCTTCCTCAGTTGTGAATATATAGTTCTTCTAATTATTTCCAAGTACACTACACATCCAGGGACACGAGGTGGTTTCTCATCGGGACATTTTGGTCGGGGGTTCCAAAATGGTTATAATTGAATTGTATGGTTTTAAACTGTTGAGTTTAGTTATTGAACCTTGATATGAATTTTGGAGACTTTAAGGACCCCAGTGCTAGTATGGGATAACAGTTGGTTAGTGCATTTCAACTATTTAGTTTGTTTTGCCTATTTAAAAAAGATTCTTTTGATTTTATATGTAATTACTGAATTGTATAAGCTATAACTCTTGCGGTTGTGTTGGGTGTGGCCTGAATGTTCTTGAGTGATGCTGATCAGGTTGGGCTTGGCCTGGGTTACATTGGGTTGTTCTGACCATGGGATTGGGCGTCATGGACGTCGAATTGAGGTAGATTGATTTTCAGGTTGGGCATGGACCAGTTTACTTAGATGGTAAGGCTGAAATACTTGAGCAGTATGGTCTCAGGGACACAAGGTGTCATATGTGTTGTGGATTGGGTACTTACTTTGGTGATTACCTCTCACACAGAACATTAATTAGTGTGAACATAGAGAGACTCCGTGATGAGGTGGTTTTGACCACTCGTGTGGGTAGAGGCCCCTGTTAGTTGCAGTTTAGGTATTATTGGTTTGGGGGGATTTCCGTAGGAATCCATGTGGAAGATGAGGAGCCTTCAGGGGATAACTTTGAGGCTATCGAGTTGGGGGCAGAGGCTCTCCATTATTTGAGGGAAGGTATCATTGTCCCTCCAGTTACTTATTTGAGGATAGGCATCGATGTTCCTATGAGATACTATTTCTTGGGTGTGCCTTTGGGACGTCAGTACTTAATACACGCAGTGTTAGGGGTCACATGGTGTCGGGTTACATTACAGAGATTCTGGTGTTGGATGAAGTAGGTGACACTCCAGGTAGGATGCTGAGCACCAATGGAGTTTGTGTTCGTTTGTGTTCATTTTAATGTTTACGGTTTTCTTTATAACTGCATGCCTACTGAAACACTTATATTAGGTATGCAATGTTGGGTGGTATCCTACTGATATTAGTCTCACACCTTGCATGGGCCCTTTGGGATGCGTGTAGACTTTATGGATTTACGTGTAGGAAAGAGGATAGCTTCAGGAGCTGGACTGCATTAGCTGTTGCATGGAGATGGTTTGGACCTTGAGGTCTTTCCTAGCTGGAGATTATTTTGTTTTACTTCCTTTCCTGTATCAGCATTCTTACTTGTTATGTAGCTACAGTTGGTTAGCCATTGGTTCCCTTTATATATATATATGGATATGCATGACCTTCTTGGATGCATGTTTTGTTATTCAGTAGTAGTTTCAAGTGATCAGCATGTTGTTCTGTTTACTTTATGCTACTGTTGTTTATAGTTATTGCTTCTACTATTTATCGATATTGAATGTGATTCTGCTCTGTGGGTCTGGTTTGAGTTTTCTGAGTCATTTATTCTACTGCATATTTATTATTATACTCGCACCAGTAGCATAATTATCCTCCGAGAGGGTATAGCCTCCCCACTATACCTATAAGACCCACACTACTATTCGGAAGCCTTTGGCATTCAGGGAGGTGCGCCTAAGGTAGTAACACCTGACCCATTTAGTATTGTTCGGGTGGTTGTTCGGGTCCAGGTCTTTACAAAGTGGTATCAAAGGAGTTCTTGATAGGGATTTAGTAATAGTGTTTAGTTGGCTACTAATGAGATTGAGGCTTCTCTTTTTATTTTTGCTGGTTTTACTATTTGGGATATGGTAGACTGGAGATAGGTTGTGACTGGAACTGGATTTCTAGCTTGTGCTTGGGTGCCTAGAGCCCCAGGTACGAGGGTTGGACCAAGTTTCCATGGGTGGGAATTGCTATTTTCTTTTGCTCATATTATAGTTTATACGATTTCCACCTCATTGGCTCACTTGGTGTGTGATGTTATTGATTGTGATATATGACCCTTGACCCGGTGCGGTAAGGGAGAATTGGACATTGGCCCGATATGTCAAGTCTTAGTTGTTTTTCTTTTGATAGGCACATTTTTAGGGTATTTCAATTTCATAACTACACGTATTCTTTGTGAAGTGATAATGTTATGTGAGTAATATCAAATTTCCATGCTTCGAACACTTTGAAATGTGAATAGGTGAAATTCCTAATAGAATTTCTTTTTGATTTCTATGCATTATTCCATGCTTTATATATTTATAGAATTTCATGTGGCAGGGTATTTGGGTTTGGCTCTTGTATGAGCAGGCAGGCACTATGTTTGAGGTGATTTTGATCACCAGGATTGGGAGACTTGGTCATCGGTTTGAGGCAAAATTGGTTGTCTGGATGGTCATAACCCAAGGTACTTTTGATACTTGGCTTTGTTGAGGGTGGGTAAGGAGGCCATGAGGTCAGGATTCCATGGGCATGGGTTGCAATAGGGGAGAGTAAGGGTAGTTGTTTTATGTTTCCTCTTTACTATTTTCCTTATCTGTGTTGATTATATATTGATATATATATATATATATGGGTTGTCTGACCATTTATAGTATTAGGTGGGTTCCATTTAGTTGACTCAGATGGAGCGTCGAGTGGGATATAGTACAGTGCCACAGGAGCAGGATCAGGTTCAGGATTCGATGTAGGAAAACCATGAGTCGTAGGTATAGGCTCAGGGAAAGGAACAAGACCAGAATCCAGTGCAGGCAGGACAACAGCCAGGTTTGGCAGCGTTTAGACCATGGCTCGACGAGGAGCTCTGAGCTAGCCTAGTACGTGTCTTTCAGGGGATTGACAGAGGTGAGCAGGGTACAGAGTCATCTATGGCATATCTGACGTGGGTGTTCCAGTCACAGAACCCACCACTTTTTCAGGGTGAGGGTGGTCCACAGAAGGTTGAGAACTGGATAGGGAGCATGCAGATGATCTTTGAGTAGCTCGAGATTCCTCCAGGGTGGAGGGTCAAGCTGGCGACGTACATGCTGCGAGGACTGACAAAGCGCGGGTTGGATGTTCAGGTTCAAGCTTGCAGGCACAAGGGAATAGCATGGAAAGACTTCAAGGACAATTTCTTTGAGCACTTTTACCTAGAGACACTGAGGGCTGAGAGAGCTCAGGAGTTCTTGAACCTTCAGCAGGGAGACATGTCTGTCATGGACTATGCAGCTACTTTCACTGAGTTGTCTTGCATTGCACCTGGGATGGTAAGCGATGATGCGGTAAGGGTGAGGCGCTTAAAGGATGGCTTATGACATGCCATTCGGATCCAGGTGAATATCATTCGGTTTGGTTCATTCTTAGAGGCGGTGAATCAGGTTCTTATAGCGGAGGGTAACCAGAGGGATAGGCCCCAGGTTGGTCGGATGACAACTTCAGGTGATGGTTCGGATAGCAGGAAGCGAGGATGGGATGAGTTCTACTAGGGAAGTCAGGACAAGGACTCAACTAGACCACCTCATAGAAGTTCTTCAGTGGTTTTCTTTCAGTGTGGACATATAGGATATGTTCGGACTCAGTGTGATAGGCCTCCAAAGGAGTGTTGGTCATGTGGACAGGTTGGGAATCTGGAGAGGTTCTACAGGTAGCCTTCTCAGACAGCTAGCAGACAGGGATTAGGACAGACTATGGCATATGGATTTGGTTCACATTCAGTACCAGGAGAGGGTAGCTGGGTTTCAGATGCATGCATAGGATGTGAGAGAGACAATGGGACCCAGCTAAGGGGTTAGTGGCCAGTGACTAGAGCAGCACCGCAGGGAGGTCAGGCATCAGGCAGTCATGCTTCAGGATAGGTGCACACCATAGAGCTACTTGGGGCAGATAAGGATAGTGAGTCAACGATAGTTATAGGTACACCACTAGTTTGGTCGTGACTTTCTTGTTTTCTTTCGTCATGACCTGTTGAGGCATGTCTGTTTTGAGTGCATGAGGTGCATAGGACTTATGTGGACTAACTAGATGTTGGTCAGTGGGATTGGCGCCATATCGGGTGTGTGATATATTTATATATATGTATGAGATACGTGGAATCATGGCATCAATTATGTGGGTTACTTGAGGTGTTACGGGAATCGGGTCATTGAGGATGCGGGTTACTTGTGGTACATGGCATCAGGTTTTATTTTGAGCATCCATGGGATGCAGGACCTCGTAGAAGCGGATACTGATGCGGTGTGGGATACGTTGGGTGTCAGTAATGACACAGGAGCACCAATGAGGCGTAGGGATGACGATGCATCACGAGAGGACCATGAGTCCATAAAATAGGTTAGCAAACCCTTTCCTTGTTGATTTTTGAAGGTTTGAGAGCGAGTTAGGCAATTCCTAAGGTGGGGAGCCCCCTTGAGGAATTTATCTAGAACCCTTGAGACTAGGGAAGTGTGGGTTACTTTGAACGGGGTGGTACATTCAGTGCCATCTTAGGGATTCGTTTTATAGCTCGGGGATGAGATATATTAAGGTGGGGAGATTATAAGAACCTAGGTTTTTATAATGGTTCAAAATCCTGACCCTGTTTGAATTTTTGACTTGTTTCTGAGAAAACTAGGAAAATATAGGAAGTTCTGGAAATTTCCAGATTACACGCCATATACTCTAAAGTACACACTGTGTAGGGGTTAGGCAAGTACCGGCTGTGTGCTCACCGAGTACATGTTGTGTGATGACCGTGTACAAATTTCCTAATACACAGTGTGTAGTGTCGCTCGACACGCCGTGTATCCTTATTTCTGTGTACCGGTTGAGTTCTAGTTGTGTTTCAACCCGTGTGGCAAGTACAAGTCATGTGGCTACCTCCTCTTAAGTCAGAGTATGGAAAAGGTTACTACACAGCATGTAGTCCTTAATACACGTCGTGTACTTTTATTTTTATTCACTTAAATGAAAGAGTGTCGCATCATATTTTGGGAAACACCTTCTTCTTCCCCAACTTTGGAACAGGTCCATTCTGAAAACCCAAAGAACATACCTTGCTCTAGATTCTTCATCTGGAGTCTGCTCTTCAATCCATCAATGGTTGCGGGATCACAACAGCGAGGCTAAATCTACGCACCTAGTTTCATTCCAGTTTATTTTCCTCACGCATTGTAGTTTCCTTCCGAGTGGAATTTTCGGGATTTGACCGAAACGTAGATTTATGAAGATTGGATTTGAATTGGAGATCGATATTGGATGTGTCTACGTCTATGAGTCTCAGGTAGGTGGTGCATACCACTTGTTGTGTTTTCACAGATTTTGGGTGGCACGGCCTTTGGCGCGTTTTCGGGTATTTTGAGTGCGACCTTGTATTACCTGTTATTGCTTGTTTAATTGTTATTTGACCTATGGGATGCCTTTGGGTATGCCATGTTACCTATTTTGTTTGAGCAGGGTTGGGCAAGTGGTCATTGCTCATTAGAGCATTTTGGCCAGGGGATGCCAGAAGGGTTATAATCGAATCATATGTTTTTAAACTATTGATTTTATTTATTTAACCTAGATATGAATTATAGAGACTTTAAGGACCTCATTGATGGTATAGGATAACACTTGGTTAGTGCATTTCAATTGTTCAGTTTTTTTTTAATTGTTGATTTTCATAATCTGGAACTCTTACAATTTTGTTGGGCGTGGCTTGAATATTCTTGAGTGATACTGATCATTTTGGTCTTGGCCTGGGTTACATTGGGTGGTTCTAACCATGGGATTGGGCATCATGGACGTCATCTTGATGCAGGGTGACTGTTAGGTTGGGCATGGCCTGGTTTACTTAGATGGAAAGGTCGTTGTACTTGAGCAGCATGGTCACAGGGACACGAGGTGTCAGAGGTGTTGTGGCTTGGGAACTTACTTTGGTGATTACCGCTCACCCGGAACTTTAAGTAGTGTGCACACAGAGAGACTCTCTGATGAGGTGATTCTGACCACTCGTGTGGGTAGAGGCTCCTGTTAGTTGCGGTTTAGGTATTATTTTTTGGGGGGTGCTTGTTGTAGGAAGCCACATGGAATGTTAGGAGCCTTCGGGGGATAACATTGAGGCTATCGGGTTGGGGAAGAGGTTTGTCGTTATTCGAGGTCAGACATCGTTGTCCCTCTGGTTACTTATTTGAGGACAGGCATCATTGTTCCTCTGAGATACTATTTCTCGGGCGTGCCTTTGGGATGTCAGTACTTAAGACACACGATGTCAGGGGGAACATGGTGTCGGGTTACATGACAGAGATTTTGGTGTTAGCCAAAGCAGGTGACACTCCATGGTGGCTGTTGAGCACCAGTGGAGTTTGTGTTTTTTAGTGTGCATCATATTTTTTATGGTTTTCTTTATAACATCTTTCCTACTTAAACACTTATATTAGGTATGCATTGTTGGGTCATATCCTACTAAGATTAATATCACACCCTACACAGGACCTTTGGGATGCGTGTAGACTTTATGAATTTACGTGCAGGAAAGAGGCCAGCTTCAGGAGCTGGACTGCATTAGTTGTTTCATGTAGATGGTTTGGACCTTGAGGTCTTTCCTAGCTAGATATTATTTTGTTCTACACCATTTCCTGCATCAGTATTCTTACTTCTTATGTAGCTATAGTTGGTTAGCCATTAGAGCCCTTTATATATATTATATGGATATATATGACCTACTTGGATGCATGTTTTTTTGTTCAGTAGTAGTTATAAGTGATCAGCATGATGTTCTGTTTACTTTCCACTGGTGTTGTTTATAGTTATTTCTTCCATTGTTTGTCGACATTGAATGTGCTTCCACTCTGCGAGTTTGGTTCGAGTCTGTTGAACCATTTTGTCTGCTACATATTTATTACTATACTCAGACCAGTACCATTATTATCCTACGAGAGGGTATAGCCTCCCCACTATACATATATGACCCTCGCTTCTAGTTGGAATCCTTTGGCATTTGAGGAGGTGTGCCTAAGATAGTTACACTTGACCTGTTTATCATTGTTCGGGTGGCTATTCGGGTTCGGATCGTTACATTGGTTGTCCACTATCACCTTTCTCTATTATTAATCATCCTTTATATAACCCAAATAAAATAAAAACATTAAACAATAATTCACTGAGACTTGGATTCAGCACTATATTTATCCCTCAAAAAATCCTTGGGTTAGTTACTCATTATCATGAGTATTAGATATCACAATGAATAAAATGGTAGAATAAGAATGAGAGGGAAAAAAATAAATAAATAAGAGATAAATATCAATGGAGAATTATTTTTAAAAATCATGAAAAGTATAAAATATTGAGAAAATAGAATAAATAATAAATCATAGAATAAAATCTTCAATATAACTCCCTCATCTAAACTCTTCAATCTAATCCCCAATGTTCCAACTCCCTTGAATCAGCTAATCACCTATTTATTTATAAGAAACCATGTTTTCCATAAATTTATTCCAAATAATTTTTTAAACTCATGGTCAAAACAAGATTTCATTCTTTTTTTAAAGATCTCAAAAATTATTTTATTTTAAACTCATTGAATGAAATTTAATTTATTCATACTTCATCATTATGTTATGGAAATTTTTATCATGTGGAAATTATTGGTTGAAAATATATATAAAGGAAATTATCCTTATGAGGTTTGTATTTTTTAGGATTATATATATACATATAATGACCCTTATGGTGATAATCCCTATGAAATTACTTATTCATCCTTATGAAGACCATGTGTTTATCCTATTTCATTTACCTTTTTATTGAATATATTTAACCAAAGTATCCATCACCCTTAAGGCTTGATCTGGATAGTTATAATGCAAGATTCTTTTTCATGTATATCTTCTTCATGAATGCACATTGTCACCCTTCTTAGTGTAAGTTGATGAGTTTCATAAGAGTTTTAATAGGTGAAAAGTGTTCATTTTTTATCACAGAAATAATGGTATATCTTCACCTCCCCATGCATGGTGGTTCTGATCTCCACAGAGCTTTATAAGTCATTCTAAGAGCTCATGTAGGTACCTCAATCCCCATAAATGGATTTCATAGTGTTTTAGTGGTAAGGTTTGTGTGTAAGTTCTTTATAGAGGATCATCATATAGGTGATGAGCTTGAGTTGTGGCATTACTAGTGATTTTCAGTTAGAACAGTGGCGGTATTGAGATTTTTGTTGAGATTTTGTGGTGGTTCCATATAATAGAGGTAACTACTTTAGTGTGAGGAAGAAAACCCTATTGGATGAGTGGTAAATATGAGTACAGTGACATTTTTTATATCTAATAGAATGCATTGAAATTTTAATAGTACCACTCAAGAATATACCCTCATTGAAAAATAGACTAAGGAAACAATTTTATATCATCTAGGACAAAGGATCATATCATTTTTGAAATCTATTATGGATAACAAGATACAGTGGTCCACTAAGCTTCCCTAGTCAGTGGTACTCACCTTTACCCAACACCACCCCACATAAGGTGATCTACAAAGTATCTTCATCCTTAATAAGTTACTAAATTCCCAAAGTCATACTCCATATGAATCTTTCCAATTTTATCCTTTCAAATACATGAGGATCATAATTATGTAATCATGTAATAATGAACAAATCCTTATGGAAATCCATGATTATGTAGTTGGTAATTCATGCTTATATGACTCATCCTTTTCTAAAAACTCCTAGTTAACTCCCTACAACAATTCAAAATTTCTCCATTTGAGAAAATAAATTATTTGATTTTTTAGAATAAAATTCTACCACTTGAAATAATCATCAAAATACATAAGATAAAATGTATCCTTTATTCTAATAATTCCAAAGATAGATAAAACAATTATAAATCATGTTTTAATCCATTTTTTCAATTGACGTCATTTTATTCCTATATAATAAATATGTGATAATTTGTCTCAAACTAATAAAATTTTGGGATTTAAATATTTTAAATATCAATTAAATTTTAATGAAAAAATGATCTCTTTTAATTTCTCCACACTTAAACGTTTCACTCCTGGAAAATCATATTATACTAAGGTTAAAACAAATTTATCAAGATATAAATAATAGCTTTATTTAATTCAAACAACCAATAGAAATATAACGCATCCTAAATGAATTTCAATTCCATACTTTCTCACTAAATATAAAATTCCATTAAATATATTATTAATTATCATATGAGTTTCCTATTTACCTGCCTAGATGTGTATCTCTCTTTAATCAAGGATTTTGAATTGGCACTTATCTCATTCTTAATGGCATGTATGATTTCCATAGTCTTGATGACTTAAAATAATATCTACTTCACATAATCATAAAAATCTATCAATTATGAGTACTTTACAAAGTTTTTTATTTTTATAGAGGGTTGGTATGTTTTAAATGTTTAAAAACTCAAAATAATAATGGGGAGGGATTGGATCTAAAATATAGAAAAAAGCATGAAACTTTTTAAACTCAATAATGGGTCATCACACACTATGTTGTTGTAAAACAATTGACCTATAAACATTCTATTTATTTTTTTGGTCAGTATACACCTTAGAATTTTAATCATCAATGATATATTTCCTTCTTATTTCCCCATTTTTGGGAATGTTTTATCTTGAATTTGGATCTTGATTTTTTGTACATAATCAAAAAATTTAGGGAAAGAGTGGAAGATTTTGATTTTCAATCAATAGTTAACTCTCATCCTAGCATTGAATGATATTTTTGATCATCCTTACATCTTCCTAGCAAAAATTTACTCCCAAAATAGCAGTAAAATAGATATTTTAGATCCTCAATCCTAGTTTCAATTGATTTTTCAACATAATGTACAACTCATCCTCTTCCTCCCTCACACTTGAGTATAATCATATTCATGAATTTAGTTATAGATCAATTTATATAGTGAAAATTTTCATATAATTTGGCTATCAAAAAAGGTCTTTCATGGCTACTAATGTCTTTATAAAATGACCAGATGGAAGGGAAGGCTTATAAATAGAATTTAATTTTAAAATGCTCTTTCAAAATAATGCCTCAATAATTTTTTTAAAAATCATGAATTTGGATAGTTTTGAATAAGAGAAAAATAGAAAGTTCTAGATATCACATCATGCCTCAAAAGTGTCAAGAAAAATAGAAATAAAATAAAATATTTCAAAAAGGTTTATAAACCTCTTGGTTTTGGGAAAAAATTAAACATTGGACAACACTAGTGCACATGAGTTCACATTTGATCAAACATAATTAAATAATAAGATTAAAAATAAAAAAATAAAATATCATTTCATGAATAATTAAAAAAAATTGATATCAAGCTATTTTTTTAAACCAAGATTTTCTAAATTTTCTAAAAGTATTCAATGATTCTCAAAGAATCAAAAATACACCCCAAAAATCAAAAATAGAGTATAAATCATGTAATAAAATTCCTAAAAGGATTAGTGACAACTCCCCAAAACATAGATTATTACTACCCACTTTTTATTCAAAAATTGTCACAATAACTTTGAATATATAATTTATTGTTCAATATTAAAAATAAGGAAAAAAGTAGTGATAAAACATGAATTATTGGTAGTGGAAAATTTGAGTTAATCTCATAAATGACACCCACTAAAAACATATAATTAAAAACAAGAAAGAAAACCTAAGAAATCAATTTATAGAAAAATAAATAAAAAGAAATAGAAATGAAAAGGAAAAGGAAATAAATTAATAGAACTTGGTTTGGACCCCCCAAGTGGGTACTAGGGTTTTACTTCCCTTGGAATGTCAGTTTCGATGTTTATCAAAAAATCAGATGGTGGATGGGGTTTCTTTGATATAAACTGCCACTAAGATTTCCCTCCATTGTACATTCCTTAACACTGGTTGTTGATGTCACTACCTGACCCACTGGGGCCTGCCTAGCTGGTATAAGGCTAAGCCACAACTACCCCATGTTCTAAACACACCCAACCATATCCATTCAAATGTATAGAGGAATAAAAAAAAGACAATAACATCTATAGTAATAACCATGCAAGAAACAATCCTATAGAGAATATAAAAGAGTGAGACAGTACAATCAAAAAAGTAAAGGGGAAAAAATACACTCCTAACCAGAAAAGATGTCTCAACCGACAAATTACTCGTAATGTAGATTCTGAGAGATCCTAACTCTATATATCCAAGCCCCAACCATTATACATGGTAAAATTCACCTCAAGTATCCCTATTATCCTTTTAAATCACCTCCTACCTATTAATTTTCTATATATGACTTGACACGTGTGGGAAAACTCATGCAGGGGGGAGTATATACATACCTAGTAGGACACCCCAAAACTAGAGGGGAGAAATATGAGACACAATAGAAGTAAACAGCTCAACCGATGGAAAAAAGCGAAATGAAATCCAACAATAGAGTAATATATTCCCATAAAATAAACCTATATAAGAGAGAAAGGGGATGTCTATCTCATATCCTAGACTAAGACAATGAATCCCTAATAGTTACAAAAATAGTCCACTGATGATTCTTAGCATCTCACATGTCTATTTGAAGAAGTATCCATATAAACCCACACCTTTCCACTATGTCGCATAGTCAAGGGTACACAATCTCTAGGTAGAGGACTCATTCCCTATCCTAGTAAGAGGGTTACACTCTATAGATAGATAGAGTACCCATCTCCTAGTCCATCATGGGGTTTCACTCTATAGATATAGGACTCATTCCCTATCCCAGTAGGAGAGTTCCACTCTGTGGATAGATAAATGACCCATACCCTATTCTGTCATGGGGTGTTGATGACCGCCAAATGGGAATTTTAAAATATATATGGGAAAAAATACCTGAAAATGTGTATTATTTTCTATGAAAAGAAAAGGAATAGAATGTGATTGACTCTCACATTTCACTTAACCTTTATAAGGACAAATGATCACATGATCCCTGGAAGGTCATGCGAGCAGATCATGCACAACGCATGATCTGATATTGATCATGTGAGTTCTCTTGTACAATCATCTCTATTCTTGTAAAGGAACTGAGACAAACATTGATGATCATGTGAAGGCTTCCAAAAAAATATATTTCGATCATGGGAATATTCAACCAAAAGGTGCCTAACAATCATCCAAAACCCATTTTAAAATAAAGGATGAAAATATGAAAAAGGATGATACATTATGTGGTTTCTGATTTTCTTGAGGCAAGATTAAATGGTTCAAAGGACCTTTAAAAGACTCTAGAAAAGTTTCTTCCTTGTCTCACAAGATCCTATTGACATGTCACCTTCATTATACAAAGGATCTCAAACATTTCCATCGATTATGACCTGCCTTTATGACTCCATAAGATAAGTAAATGCATTTTGAATGATAATGATTTTGCATCATCAAAAGATCCATTATTAGTCACATAAAACATCATAGACAATTAGATTGATTTCCTTCAACAAAACTTTCATAGTAGTGTGAGATCTTTGGTCCTTCTAGAATAAAGAGGAAAATAAAAAGGGGGAAGGCGTAAGCTTCTTGCGAAGAGAGGTTATGTTTTAATTCACAGAAATGGAGTTATACACCTTGAGCGATCACCATTGATCATGTAAGGGCCCTATAGACATGTCATTATGATCTCACAGAGGCTCCCTAAACAATCCATATTCATCTCATGAATGACCCTAGATGAGACATCTTAGATCATGTGAAAGCCTTTCCACAAACATCATGGTATCTCAAAGACTCCTAGACATGTTGTCCTGAACTTATAATGTTCATTTCACATGTCAACAAGGTTATGTGAAATCAATTTAATAAAACAAGTTCAAATAAATGGGGTGATGGAAGAACATTGTTGTGGTCACTTAATATCATGTGATGCACTTAGAATGACCTATGGTGGGATCATGTGAAGCGCATGATATAAAAGTCCCTCCACAGACTCCAACTCAAATTTTTTATATATTCTAAACATAGGGAGACATATAACATGGTAGTGAGGCCTATAAATCCCCACCCCCTCCTCAAAAAATAAAAAAGGAGGAGATCAACCAACCACACACATAGACAATAGTGAGAGAACAGGATCGGACTTATCAAACCAAAAGTCCACGCGATCACAAGGTCTTCCACCAGGTAAAACCTAGAGAACAACCTAAGGGGTCATGCGGAATGAATATGTTCTTCACATGATCACTTCATAAATCACATGAGGGACTTCAAGCATGTTTATCCAGATTGTGTGAAGTGGTTCTTACATGTCGAATGGGTCACAAAAAACCTAAAGAAGACTAATTCTTGACAAAACATGGGTAATATACACAATACAAATTAAAAAGGTCATAAAAATTGTGCGTAGAAAAATGTGTTATCATAATAAGGAATCACACACTTCTCATGACATATCTAGATCAAGAAACATTGATAGGACGTGTCACCCACATCTCATGGAACCCTTTGGGCATGACAACCAAGTCATTAAAAGAACCCCAGTCTTTCCATTTAATTAATGAAATGGAACATGGAAATTCCATCCAAGTAAAGTGATGACCCCTGTACATGACATCTAGTTCATGAGATGGTACACATACATGTCATCTGGTTCTTATGATGTCCTCTGAACAAGTCATACGGGTCTTATAAATTCCCCCCAAACATGTCGATCAAGTCATGTGAGAGCACCAAGACATGTCTGTGTTGATCATGCAACAGCCTCCCTGACATGTCATTTAGGTCTTGTGAATCCCTCCAAGCATGTATTCCAAGTCTTGTGACACCCTCTATATACTTAATCCTTAAACATATGATGTCTTCCAGTCATGCCACCCAGATCATGCAATGTCCTTTGGAAAAGTAAACTGGATCATGCAATTGTATTTGGGCATGTTTGTTAGATAACTTGGACAAGTCAGGAAGCCACATAGGGACATAACAATCCTTCCTTGTGAACATATTCATGAATACCCCCAACTAAACTATGAGAAATATGATACCTTTCATAATAAGGATACGTAGGATACCTCATTAAGGCTCTAGCTCCAATGGGAATCCACCTCAGTGTAAGTCCCTTCGTATCTCAAACATTACAACCATCAGGACCTAATCTCTCCCACGGTCTTATCATTCTTACCCATCCATCAGTGGATTGATAAGATAATTAAAATATAATTAATATTATTCCTTCCATAACCAGGGTATGTAGGATGACTTCCTAAATTCTTGATCCCCATATTAAACACTCTATTTGGGATACCCCAATGTATAAGTCTCATATCCATATACAGTGAGACCGATTACTTTCTACCCCTTTTTTCTCACACCGATAAAGGGTCACATTGGAATACAGATTTACAAAAATTCAATCATTCTCATCACGAATCTCCACTATCCATGGTAGCCTCAGTGTGTAATCCCTATTTAGTAAAATAATATTATTGTCCCTATATAAGAGAATACACCTCAGAGAAAGTCTCAAGAGTGTGATCAAACTATGATAACTTTGATTCCTTCTATAATCAAGATACGTAGGACACCTTCCTAAGGATCTATATCAATACCTGGTTCCTAATTTCACTCATATATATCCTTTCTGTATGACATTAAACTACATGAGTCCAATAAACTACATGGGTTTTTATTCCTTTTATAAACGGTATACATAGGATGCCTTATAAAGGTTCAATGCCATCATCAACATATTAATCACCTCCGTAAATGGAAGTAAAACCCTAGAATTCATGTCTATATGGATTAAAAATATAAGTAGCTACCCATTTCTAAGAAATAATAGGATATAGAAGAAGAAAACAGGATACATATAGAGAGAATTATTAACAGAACCCCCCTTTATGCATAAAAGGATTCATCCCATGATCCTTTTATTAGGGTAACTGATTCTGTATTGACATTAGGAATAGATTCAAAAACATATATTAAATCAATAAGAGAGCCCCAAAGTAAAAAAAATCCCCCCTTTCCCCCCCCCAAAGGTGTTATGAGCCTGACCTCCCATATTCTTGACCAATGTGATCTCCTAAGCATCATCAGGTTTAAAACCCCGAATGACTGTTTGCCTTAGGAAAGAAATTCTATATTCAGTTATGGATGTAGGAACCATTGGGAATTTCAATGGAATATTAAAAAATTGTAAAAATGACATGAGGGATTTTATAGATATTAAACCCACCATAATTAATTATTAGGAAAAACCATCCATGTCTTTCCCACAAAATAAAAATGGTGAACACGACGTGTATAAAACATTTAAATACAATATCTCCTTCACAGGTTAAAAAGGATACACTATTCGGTTTTCATCTAACTATTTTTTACTTCCATGCGTGTAACATTCCCACAGAACAAAAATAGTGAACCCGATGTGAATCTATTAAATAAAAAAGATATTGGTTGAAGAAATTTAATCGGGGTACTTATGAAATAATTTCATCCTCATTATGACAAGTCCACACGAGTAGAATGGTTGTACTGGGGATAAGAAAGGAAAATTGTGTTATCTATGAATATATTATTGAGAATGTATCTTGCCCATAATGGTGAACTAATCAGTGACTATGTTCCTTATTGTATTTTTGACTGTAGATACTGCTCTCACAAACAACACCCTGACCTGAGATCATGTCTTCATCTAGTGACTATTTTGGAAAATCAAATATGACTGCAACCCTTGCAAGTTGTAGAAAAACCTCACCCACCTAAAATCTTCATTATCATAAGTTTAATGAAATGGTTTAGTAATACCACTGTCATAGTACAATCATGACCCTTGTGGCTATATTCAAGGGTCTGTAGACACTAAAATTGATGATTTTTTACAATCCAAAGAAATATGTAGTGAAACTAGTGGAACTTGTTTCCACATCCAAAAAAATTAGAAGATTATACCCAAATCATGATAATACTCACATTTAGTATATGATGAAGGTGGATCAAGGAGTCAATTATGGATCCCATCTGGTTTAGGGACCATTGAGGAGGTCGATTATCAACTACTGTCACCAATGTTATACCATTGGTAACCCTTAGTCACCTACTGAGGGAATCGTCCAACACATTTACACATATTATGTTCATGCATGGGAATCAAGGAATTCAAATTAGGTGCAGAAATATTTGGATAACTAGGATTGGGCCCATATCCCCACTTCTACTGACGACAACCACCAATATATTCAGGCGGTCTCCAGCAAACAAGATCATATCCCTTCTCACTCAGAACAAGTCTGTGGTAATATTCCTAAAGTAATAATGGGGGATGCATATATTTATACCCCCATGAATGAAGTTCATCTATATATTCCAATAGAACAAGGAGGAGAGAAGTAATATCATATCCCCACTTCAATCGAAAATATATTCTAGTATATATTAGACATAGAAAGTGTGGAGGGTTACATTATTGTGCACACTTCTATAAAATTTCACTACATTCTAACACCAACTGAAGAAATAATCCATCATATTCCAAAATTGGTATCGATATAGGTATAGTTTCACACTCCTCTCCCAACAGGCAGGGCAGCACAACACTATGATCAGTACGAACAGGTAGTTGGTCTGGATCAAGTGTGCATTCTTACTCCCCTATAGGAGGATTATCAGTATATTCTAATAAAGGATAAGGTACTAGACTAGGATCATATATACTCTCTAATTGAGTATCACTAGGTGAGAGTAGAACATGTCTTGGGATAGGTGTGTATTCCTGTTGAAAAGGTCTTGCAGTATACTCCAAAGCACTGGACCAGACTCATATCTCTACTTCAGCCAATGATAACCAAGTGAGAGAAGAACATTCCTCAGTACATGTTCATATTCCTATCTAAAGGGACAGGATATATACACCAAAGTCACCGGAGCATACTCATATCACCACTCAAACTGGGTTCCACCAGGTGAAAGTGACACATGTCTCGGGGCAGGATCGTATTCCTATAAGTGAAACTACTTAGAATATTCCAGTCTCTCATAGAATTCAATATCATATCCCCAATTACATCAATAAATTAATGCATCGGTATTGTAGCACCCTGATATTTTGTGAATTATTATTTTTCGAATTAATTTAATATTTTTATTTTTTATATTTCAAACAACACCGAATTTATCTTTTTTATACGAAATCACTAAGTGTGGATTGTGTTATACGCAACATCATGCCAAGATTACGCTACACATAACACATAGATTAGCTTGTGGTACATGAAACACTATGTTTCTCTTGTATTAGACACAATTATGAGTCCCTTAGATATCTTTTGGTACACACAAGGTCAAGTTTAACCGAACTATAAGATGTTATTAATATTATTATTAAAATATTATTATAGCTACCACCTAGTTGTTCAAATGTAAGTTAATAATAACATTAACTAAATTGTAAAAATATGATGTACACATGTATATAAAATAAATATTTTGGTTACTAATTAGTAAGAGTGAATGTCAGAACTATTTGAAAATAAATAAATTACTTTTCTAAGAAAACTATTTTTCTATGTACAAACACGAAATTATCTCAATAAATTAAAAAAACCAAATATGATTAATTTTTTCAATAAAATTTATATTTTATGTATTCAATAAATATTTTTGATACTCATCCAATAGATTTTATAGGTATAATATAAGAATAAATCTAATTTTAAGAATAAAAATATGTATTTTATAAAAGGTAGTTTTACTATATTTCAATGGAGAACTCATTTTAAATATGATTGTTGACACTTATATTATTTTTATTTCAAAAAAAATAATTTTTTAAAGTGGGACATAAAAATTATATTAGGGTGAATTTTTGGTATTTTTCTCTGAGGTTTCATTTTTTGATGAATAGTGAAGAAAAATGAATTTTAATTCAAAAATGATTTTTCATATAATTTATTTATAAATTAAAATTATGTTTTTGACCAATTTTAAAGTTCAATTAGATAAATTATACATTAATAAATCCAATTTAGGTCATTTGGATCAATTTCACTTTGAAATTGGAAATAAAAACTTACCAAAATTTTGAACATTTTTACTTTAAAACCCCTCTTTGTCATCGTGTGTGTAGGATTAAATTTCAATTAATTTCTATAACTTCTATCATTTGAATTTTTAAAAATTGATTCCATGTTTTTAATAAGCATAATTTATAATTTCTAATAAGTTCAACATATTTTTTTCCAAAAATATTACTGAAATTGATTAAAAATAATTATAGCAATTAAAAGAAAAATTGGCTTAACAAAGGACTAAACCTTAAACCTAAGGCCCAAAATGACCAATAAACTTGTCCAAAATCCATTGGTTGTTCATATTTTGACCCTAACTTCCCTTTTATTGGTTTTGGATCATTATTATAGCCAATTTTAATAGGAAAAACGTGGTTGGAATTCCCTTTTCAAAGTTTTACAAAAATGTCACTCCTCCACTACAAAAAGGCACTCACCCCTCCCACTTATCCACACCTATATATCAATTTTTATCACCCTAAATCTGCTATATAATCTCCTAAAATACCTCCCTTCATTCTAGAATTATCCCTTTGGGCATAAATCCAACCTAGTGTTAATTCAGAAGTCTCTTTTTGACTTTTCTATTTTGTTTGTTTTGGAAATCACAAAATATTTTTTAAATACTCAATTTCAAATTATTTTATGTCCAAATCATTTTTATCATACTTTGGTTTACAAAAATCTATTCATATTACAATTTTCATAGTGCATAGGATAAAAATCAAACTCATAAGAATTACAATAATAATTCATTCTATGATTATTATAACGAGACTAGATACGATTTATATAATACACATTGTAAACAACTTACATCATACACATTTTCCAGTATTTCGTATTGAAAATATTTTCATAATGATATAAATCATATTGACTCTCATAAAAATCATCAGACTCTTTTAAATTCATTTTTTATCATACCTAGAAAATGTAATCGTAAATAAAGGAAATCATTTAAATCAAAATTATGTCATGTATTATATGTTAATAAAAATGATGTCGTTATTTCTATTTCAATATGTCTGTTAGAGTGCTAGGTTTCTAAGTCCCTCTGATATTTTAGAAAAAAAATTGACCGTTGGAAATAAGGATGATCATTGGGATGAATTCCTTTAAATACAAGTTCATTTGAATGAGTTCGTCGTTGTTGGAATTTTTAGACACTATGTGAGAGCTCTTCCAAATCCGCTATGTATGAAAACTATAAAGTTTATAAGTTATGAACTGCTTGTTCCATATACTTGTAAATTTCAATAGTTTTGTTTTTATTTGTGTGACATCAATCATTATGATTGTGATTGAGGGTTTTCGGGGATAGGAAGACAGTAGTTCTGACCTTTTGTAAATCAAGGGCTTTCAAGGTTAGGAAGACAGAGGTGTCGATCACCTTCTTGATCGGGGTATTTTGGGGATAGGAAGATAGAATGAAGTTGATAATCATATCGAGGTATTATCCTAGGTTGGGTAAGACAAACTTACTTGAAAGTATAAATCAAGGTACTTTTATCCTAGGTTATTGGATACCCTTCTCTTTGGGTTAAAAAAATTGTCTTCATTTACTTGTATTTCAATTCTGCTTCTATTTTAATATAAAGTGAATCTTCTATATATTAATTTTTCTATTTTTTATTATGTTATTATGATCTTTGTAATTATAGTTTCTATTATTATGATCACATCAATTACTCAGTAAGATTCTATAAATTTTATGATAGAATCATTATTATATTTTACTCTGATTATCGTAACCATTATGATTACGATAATTACAAATATTACTGTGAATATTATTAAATACAACATGTGGAATATATATCATAATCAACCCGATTATGATATTTTTATATCCAATCCCAAGGGCCAATCCATTTACTATTTTATTTCATAAGAGATTTTGTGAATTTAATTAGTTTAAACTCTTTTAAACTTGATTTTTTTAGGGATAAAAACAAAAAAAATAAACCTATAATTCACCCCCCCTATATTTTTTCAACTACATATACATTATGATCCAAAAATTGGTATCATAGCCAAGTATATATAATACTGATACTCACATTTGGTATCAGAGGAGGTTTCCAATGCATGTATATTTTCTAACATTACTTTTAAAAGTTATCTTTATTTCTTCTTATAAAATTTTTGTTTATAAATATTTGTTACACTAACATGTATTGTAGAAAAGATTTTATTTGTTTCTATTTTAAAATATGGCATGACTAAATATCATTTCTATTGACAATATCAATCCCAAAAGACCACAAATTTTCTATGGTAATAATTATGAATATTAGAGAGACATAATGAAGACTTTTGTGATTGACATAGGAATTGATAATTTTTTTATGATAGCTGGTGAATACAAAATTCCTAATAAAGATATCATAACTTTTAAAAATCAAAAAAAAATTATAATATCAGCTAAATTTCAAGGTGAATAATACCTTATTATATTCTATGATAAGAAACATATATATCCATATTACCTCTTGTGAAGCAGCTAACCGTATTTGGAAGAAGTTAGAAATAACTCATTTGATAACCTTTAATGTTTTTGAAACTAGAAGAGATATGTTAAGATCTGATTATCAAGGTTTTGAATTTCCTTATGGAGAACCTGTTGTAAAGGTACAATAAAGTATTATGACAATTGTGAATAGTTTACAAGTTATGGGTGAAAAAGGATTAGATATTGAAATTCTTGTTGAAAAGATCATTGATATTAGGACAAATGAATGGGAATCAAAGAGAACAAATGTTAACAAATCTAGGAATATTATAAATATTACACTTGAGGATTTATTTGAAACCCTCTTACAATATAAGGGTAGCCTAAAAAGAGATGTTGAGAAAGTTAAAAAGAAGAATGGTGGAGTTTCTTTTACTTATACTTCTCAGATGAAAGATCAAACTCTTGATAAAATTGTTAAATAAATAAAGAAAAAAATGTTATTATTCAATCAAACTCAAGTGATTCGGAATATTATGAGAATTAGTTATACAATCTTTCTTAAAGAATATACAGGATTATTGGTAAAAAGGATTTTCAGTATCAGTAAAATAAAAGTAATAAGGAAAGAATAATAAGAAAGATTTTGAAGTTACTTGTTCTGAATGTAAAAGATATTGACATATAAGACCTGATTGTCTAAAAATTAAAAAGAAAGATAGAAAGGAAAGGCATTTTGATAGAAATTAGAAATAGTATTATAAGTCTAAAGAGAAGAAAGTCTTGAAAGATAATGACTCATGGAGTGCTAGTAGATGAGAATCTTCTCATGATTCTTTACATAATGAAAATTCCAGATAGAGGAATATTGGTCTCTATGACAGAATAACTTTTTAAAATCAATGTTTTATAGATTAGGTACACACTTCTAATTCTTTAAAAAAATATGTATTTAAATAAAATCTATCCTAATGATAAAGGTTATATTTAATCTGATGAAGAAAATTCCTCACTAGAAGATAATACTTTACCATTGTATGAAGAAGTATCTAGATTTGATAAATTGTTTGAAAATTAAAACTGTAAAGTCGATAAGAAACTTGAAAAGAAAAATTCTAGAATAAATGTTTTGATAAAAGAAGTATTGGATCTTTCAAAATATCTTGATAATAAATCTTTTAAAATTGTTTGCATTTCTAAAAAAACTCGAGGAGGATAATTCTTATAATGAAAAGCTTTCTAAATATTTTGAAAAATCTATTTCTGAAAAAAGTGTTTTAGAATCAAAACTCAATTACAAAACTAATTATTACGAGGATAAATATTTATTTGTAAAACTAAAGTCTAAAATATTGTATTTAGAGAAACTTTTATCAAACTTTTCTTCTGGTAAGGAAGGTTTTCCTAAAATTTATAAAAAAATTAATCCACATGGAAATAGTTATAAATTTTGTTATTCTCATTCAAAACCTATTTTTAGATACAATTATTTTGTTCCTAAAAGTGCTTATTTTCATACAAAATTCCAAAGTGGTGGCCATTGGAATAAAAAGTGTTCCTTAAATAAAATTAAATCATTGGGGTTCCATAAATCCCATTTTCTAAAACAAATGTGGGTTATGAAAATATTTTTCACTAACATTTCCATACCCAGGAAATTTTGGGTTCCAAAGGTATAATTGTTTTGTTTTTAGGAAAACAAAGGAAGAACCAACAACAAGAATATATGGTACATGGATAGTGGATGTTCCCGGTATATGATTGGTAATAAATACTTATTTGAAAATATTATTAAAATAAAAGGTGGAAGTGTTACCTTCAAAGATAATTCTCAAGGAAAGATTATTACTATAGGTTATATTGTTCTTCTTGGAAAAGTTTTAATTTCAAATTTACTCAGAAATTTTTCAGACTCAAATTTTTCATACTCAAATTTTTCGTACTCAAATTTTTCATACATATATTTTTTGAACTCAAAAATTTTCCATACTCATATTTTTCCTACTCAAAAAGTTTTTGTACTCATATTTTTCATTCTTATAAATTTTTCGTACTCATATTTTGTGTACTCACAAATTTTTCATACTCAAATTTTTCATACTCAATGTTTTCATTTTAAGAAGAACTATCTATTGAAACTAATGAATATGTATTGAGTCTCCGAGAGATATTATTTCCTACCATACGCTTTTTTAATTCTATTCTATTTGTTGGTATTTACTTTTAAACTTTATCATATTCAGGATGAATACAATACATTTTTTTTAAAAAAAATTCCTTTTAAAAAACAAAAACCTCAGGAGTTTAAATATTTTGAACCATCAGATATTTTTAATCAAATATGATCTATAAAATTTCAAAGGTCACATTGTTTCACATATATAAAGTGACCCCCACACACACCATGTCCCACATCATTTGTTTCATCGTTTCATCGAAGCTTTATAGCCCTTCAAGTGGTAGAGTTTGAATGTTTTCTTATTCAGAAGATTTTATCATACTCATATCAGAAAAAAATAAAATATATCACACCATGTATCAAAAAGTGAAGTCTTTAGTTACTCCAAAAGATTTCTCATCCATGAAATTCTTCAAATAAAGGTTAGTAAGCAAATATTTTTAGGAGAAGTAAAAATTTTCATTGAAAAGAATTTTCAAGTTTCAAGGATAAGAATATGTTTTCTTAGAAAAATGAAAAACCAATAAATATCCTATTATTATTGATGATGTTAGACAATTTTATAGTTCTTTTAAGATTTATAATAATTTAAAAGTATCATTTTCCATGTATGGTAGAGAAATTAATATATCAGTAAAACAAGCTAAAAATTTCCTCAGTATACCATCAGAGGGTGATACCTCTTTCCCTTCCCATAAGATGCAAAACAAAAAAAGAACCTTCAACAAGAAAAGAGATAAGGAATGTATTTTTGATATTCATGAGGATAAAATTAAAATTAATCATCTCCCATCTAATAATTTTCTAACATCTCTTTGGATGCAAGGATTTTTAATTCCTCGAAAATTTGATAGGGAAACTTTAAAAGTATTAGCTGTTTTTATTCTAGATTGCCTTGATAATTTTATAAAGTTGAATTTGATGGGTTATATTTTTATAACCATAAATAATTTTAAAGTCTGGTGTAATTAAGTCTTAGTTGATTATGTTTCTAGAAATTTTAAATAAATTCATCACTAAAATCATGATGTTTTGTAATCTCAAAATCAAATCAGTACCAAGGAATATAAAAGTGTCACTACTGATCGGTGATGATATGATAAAAAGGTTGAAATTTATTTTTTATTCAGAATCAAAGAAATTTCTGAAATATACTAGAGTCTAAGTTTCAATGGAAGTTTTTGGATGAAGTCAAGGTGTTTCGAAACAATCAGTGTCAATTGTTTCTAAAAATTAAAATAAATACAAGTCTGATTCTTCTTTAAAACCAAAAAAATAAAATCAAATGATAAAATCACTACCAAATTGAGAAAGAAGAATGATAAAAGAAAACAAGGAAACCTGCAGTTTGGTATTAACCCTACTGAATCCCTTACCAAAATAGCATACTAATGAATCTTTTAAAGAATAAGAAAAGAAAAGGATGTTGAAAAAGGAAAATAAAATATATTTTATATTTATAATCTATTGAAATCCATTGAAAATTCGAGTGATGGAATCTCTATTAGGGAAACCATTCAAGAAGAAACATTGACTCCAGCTATCTAAGACAAGGGAGAGAATAAGAATAAAGGTGTTAAAGAATCGGATCCACCAAAGGATGGTCAAGAAAAATATTTAGAAGAATAAGAAGATAGTGAAATGAGAGAGATAGATCAGTATCTTGATGAAGAGGAATACAAAAATGAATAGGAAGAAAAATAATAAAAAGAAGAAGAAGAAAAGGAGGCTGTTTAGGAATAAAAATTTCATTCTAATATAATTCCAATAATATATTCATAAGAAAATTCATGAAAATTACCATATCTAGGAGTAGATTCTTCAAATAAATCTTATCAGATAACACAAGACAAAACAATCATTCCCATTTCATATAAAGAGGAAGATACTCGTACCAATGCATATCATAACCAAAATTTGAAAGATTATGTGGTCAACACTAATTCTTGAGAGCTTTTTGATTATGAGGAAGATATAGAATCCAATAATACAATCTCATTAAAAATATATCAGTATATTTTTCAATCTCAAGAGATAATTAAAAAGAAAATTCCATATTTATCAATGATTGAAGGAAATGTTTATTTGGTTTTGGAAAACAAAAACAAAAGATCAGATTCAATAAAACTTATAAGAAAAATATTTATCCAGCTTAAAGCTGATTTTAAAGTGTTTGAAGAAAGTATTAAGGAAAATATAAAGTCTTGCAACAAAGCAGTTAAGTGGTCTCATAATTTTGAAAAAGTATCAAAGTCCATGAAAATTTAATTGAATATATAAGAAGGGTTTTGAATGAGTTCACTATTTCTTTCAATAAATTTAATAGTGATATTGTTCAAAAAGTGAAAGTTTTTAGAATCCTAAATATAACCCAATCAAAAAAAGTCAAGTAAATAAACAAGACGATGAATTTCATTCAATTATAAGTTTCAATGTTTATTTTTTACAAGGATGAGATAGTTGATTTGAAAAATAAAATTATCTTGTTGAATGATAAGTTTTAAGTGTAATAAAAGGCATGTAAAGATTAGGAGAAAAAGATTCAGGCTCAAGAAGAAAATATTTGTATTCATGAAGAAAAACTGCACTCTCATGAAGAATTGAATCATAACTAGGATAAATTGTTTTCAGAACATGAAGATAAGCTCTGAACTCAGTATGAATCTCTTGAAAATCTCATGGATGATTTAAAGGAATTCAAGAAGATGAATAAAATTGTCTTATAACTCATAAATAAGGAGAAGTAAAAGGAAAGGAAATGAATTTCTAAACACTTGTTGTATTGTTTTTGAAAACATCAAAGAAAGTTTTTTTCATCTATATACATCTTGATTGAGTGTTTTCCAAGCCTTTTTGGATGGATATTATTTAATTTATTCTATATGATAAAATTCTTTATTATTTCATATATTTTTGTTTCTCTAACCCTTTTTTAGGATTTAGAAGACTATCCTTATTCCTTTTTTAAATCAAAAATGGGGAGAATGATTTAGATAGGGGTATAAATTTCTAGTAAAAAAATAGAATGATATATATAGAAGGACAATTATTTAAGTAAGGGGTAAATTTTCTAAAATAAAGAGAATATGATCCTTAGGTAATTTTTTATCCTAATGGGGAGTTAGTGATATTCAATATCATATTAAGAATATTTTTAAAACTCAAAGGGAGATAAGTACAAGTGTTTTATTTTGAATAAAAAAGTTCTTTAAAATTATTTTTAAAATTAAGTTTTATTTTAAGTTAATTTTATTTTTAATCCTTATGGTTTGTTCTTTCCAAAAGGGGGGATATTGTTAAGTCAAAATTCTCTTTTTTACTTTTATATTCCTTTTGTTTTTTAAATCACAAACTCTTTCTTAAATACTCATTTACAAACTCTTTTATGTCAAAATCATTTTTATCATACTTAGTTTTATGAAAATTAATTCAGATGACAATTTTCATAGTGCATATGATAAAAATCATACTCATGATAATTTTATTAATGATTCATTACATGATTATCATAACAATCCTAGATAATATTTATATCGTACACACTAGAAATAGATTACATTGTGCACATTTTCCAGTCTTTTGTACTGGAAATATTTTTGTAATGATATAAATTGTACTGACTCTCATAACAGAAATCGTAGGACTCTCTTAAATTCATTTTTTATCATACCCAACAAATATAATTGTAATGAAATGAAATCATTTAAATAAAAACTATATCATGTATTATATGTTAATCAAAATGATTTCGTGCTTTCAGTTTCAATATAACTGTTAGACTTCCAGGTTTCCAAGTCCCTTTGAGGTTTCACGAGAAAATCCAATTGTTGTAAATCAAGATGATTATTGGGATGAATGCCTATAAATATCAAGTAATTTGAATGATCTTGTTTCAATTGGATTTTTGAGACACTGTACGAGATCTCTTACAAATATACTATGTATGAAAACTCTAATGTTTACAAGTCATGAACTTCTTATTCCATATACTTGTAACTGTCAAATTTTTTTTCTTTGTGTGACATCGATCATTGTGATTATGATTGATGGATTTTGTGGATAGGAAGAAATTATTGCCAATATTTTATGGATCAAGGGATTACACTATTAGGAAGACAGAGGTGTTGGTTTCCTTCTTGATTAAGGGCCTTCAGGGATAAGTAGACATACTAAATCTAATAATTTTATTGAGGGCTTATCCTGGTGTGGGTAAGACAGAATTTATTAAAAGTATAAATCAAGGGAAATTTATCCTAGGTTATTAGATACCCTTATCTTTGGGCTAAAGGAATTGTATTTATTTAATTTTATTTTATTTCTACTTCTATTGTAATAGAAACTGAATCTTCTATATATTCATTTTTTATTTTGTATTCTATGATTATGATCTTTGTGATTACAATTTTCGTTATTTCAATCACCTCAATTTCTCAGTACGATTATATACCCTCTACAATAGAATCATTATTTTATTTTAATCTGATTATCATAACCAATATGATTACAATACTTATCATACTTACTATGAATATGATTAAATATGACTTGTGGAATATATATCTAAATTAACCCAATTATGGTATTTTTATAATCGTACCTAAGGGGCAGTACGTTTTTTATTTTATTTCATAAGAGGTTTTGTTAAATGAA
Organism: Viscum album; assembly: GCA_963277665.1. Classification (NCBI taxonomy): domain Eukaryota; kingdom Viridiplantae; phylum Streptophyta; class Magnoliopsida; order Santalales; family Viscaceae; genus Viscum; species Viscum album. Next base: position 1,190,708,176 of record OY728122.1, read on the forward strand.
TTAGTTTAAAATCATTTAAATATAATTATTTTAGGGATAAAAAAGTTCTCTAAACCTAAAATTCCCCCCCTTTTATTTTTCCATCAGGATATACATTATTATCCAACACCAAATAATCCCTTTGGTGAAAACCATGTGGAGTTTCCTAAAGAAGAGATAACATCCTTCCTCAAGATCTTTTATATTATTTTCATTCTCCACCACCTCAAATATTATTATTCCATGCATGTATAATAACCTCAATATCCTAAATATACTTCTAATTTATTATTATAATGTTTCTAACTACACTTACATACACTTCCATTTAATGGATAATGAATTGACCATTCTTCTGTATGGCGAACTACCGCCTCATGAAATGATGTTGTTCGTTTTTTCCTTTACCACCTCTCATGGATGGGAATTATTCTAGAAACATATTCATATATGATATTTATGATATCTTTATGTTTTTTTAATTATTATATAAAACATACTTTCATGATTTCCATTTTGTGTAAATACGATAGCTTCGTTTGTGGATGTGTGGACTACCGCCTCCTCAAAACAATGAGATTAATTCACACTCTACATGGAATATATTAAGTATGGGTTTAGTGAACTTATATTATATATATTAAATAATAATTATACTATAATAATATTATATATATATATATATATATATATCACTTACTTTTCTTTCAATACAATAATAAAATCGAAATAGCGTTGATGTGTGCGTACGGCCTACCATCTCCATGAACAGTGTATTCCATTTCATATATATATATATATACTTTATAGATTATTATAAATATTTATATACTGAATATATATGATATATAAATCATGTTTAACAATCTTTAAATAATTAAATCATGATCTAAGTAAGAGGATCAAGAATAATAAACACATATGATAAACAAAGTAGTTATTACCTGAAATGTTGATTTAAAATGGAATTGTTAATAAATGGTTAACATAAATTCATAAGGGAATCATATATGGTATTATATATAGGTATTTTTTTATCTGGTGTATTTATAATAAAATTTTATTTATTATACAGGAGTTTTGAACATGTACAAAGATAGTCAAGACTTATGGTAAGGGTTTTCTCATCTCACCTTTTATATCCGTGAGATACATTCCATGTTCACTACACATTTATTTTGTGTTGTGTATACACTACCCATAAATTTATTCTATGATACTTATAATTATGCTTATTTATATTTCCATATCCATTTTATGATCTTTCTTACATGGGTTTTATGGTTCAAAAGTTACCAAATTGGTAAAGTAATTTTGTCTCAATTTTCCTTTTTTAAGATACATGCCATGTTATGAACCAATATTTTTATATGGGGTTTATATAATAATATGTTTCATGTTATATAATGGATATATTTCCTTTAGTGATATTTTAATCTTCATGTAATTTTATTCTTTCAAGGGGATTATGATTCAAATTTACCAAAGTGCAGGCAGTTTATTGCAATAATCTCATCATTTATCAGGATTTTTAAAATAAATATTTTGAGAAAACTCATTAATTTTCTTATCATATGGTTAATAATGATATATTAAGGTATTATTATCAATTTTTACTCTTGGGTACATAATATAGTTAAGAAGGTATTTTTAATAAAGCCTCACTTTACCTCTCTCTTCAGTTAGAAATATATGTTCTTTCAAAACCATGTTTTCTAAAAACATTATCAAGAAATATTTATAATTTTTCAAAGTATTTTCAAAGAAAAATGTTTTAAAAATATTTTCAATCTTATTTTATATGATTTCAATGAAAAATGTTTAAAAAAATTCAATCATTCTTTATAAGTTTTCAAAATTATTTTGGAAAATAAAAAGGTTTTCAAAATGTTTTCAAGGATTCTTTATAAGTTTTAAAATTATTTTCAAAGAAAAAGGTTTTAAAAATATTTTCAATATTTATTTATAAGTTTTCATATTATTTTCAAATAAATTGTTTTAAAAAAATTTTAATACTTCTTTTATAAGTTTTCAAGGAAAATGGTTTTCAAAACGTTTTCAAGATTTTGTTATAAGTTTTTAATAAAAAAGATTTTCAAAATGTTTTTAAATATTCCTTCATAATTTTCCAAGTTTGTTTTCAAGAAAAAAAAATTAAAATTTTTTATGTAATAAAAATAATTTTCAAAGAATAAAAGATAATTTCCTCATGTAATTTTTTTAAAATATCTTTCTAAATTATGTCCCACCTAAGATGACATCTATTGGTGTTACTCATGACCTTCTAGGTAAATGACCCAAAGGTTCCATTCATATTATTTATATGAATGGTTTATGTTTTTATATAATTATAGTTATAAAATCCATTTATCTTTTATGGGTTATATGTTTGAAAAACCAATTTATTTTCCATGGGTTATATGCTATTGAAACCCACTTATTTTCATGGGTTATACATTGATAAAATGTTTATGAAACCTATAAATTTTCCACATGTTATGATATGATGACATGTTTAAGATACCCATTAAATTTCATGGTTTTTTATGTGATTTTTTATGATATTATGTCACATTTATGTATGATTTAATTATGATATGGTCAGTACCTATATTTCTCTCCAATGTATTGGGTAAATATTTATATCTCATGAAATAATGATGGGAATCAAGTTGGTGCGATTAATCTATTATGGAAGATAGGGAAACCTAATATTCTATGGAAGATGTGGAAACTCGATCCACTATGGGAAGATGGGGAAACACGATCCACTATGGGGAGATGGGGAAACCTAATCCACAATGGGAAGATTGGGAAACCCAATCCCTTACAAGGAAAGGACTGTGATTGGGAATGGTGGTGTGTCACATCCAGTAGGTGTTGTCCCCATGAAGTTCCTTATTAATTTTTTTAAATGTTTATTGAATTAGAGGGAATTATGTTACATGTTTATTGTTTTACCATAAATTATATTTATTATGCCTATTATATTCTCACATGGTTCATGTTATTAATTATCTTATGATTCATGTCTTATGAACTACCAATCTTTATGCCATGTCTCATATTTTCAATCTTTAATATGTAGGGTATGTTCTTTAAATTCTTTTCCCATGTTCTCATACCCTTATGTTCATTTTATGTTTATGCATTTCCTTTATTTTCCCTTACTAATCATTTGATCGCACCCCTTTCTTATGATTCCTTTCCCCATGTTATAAAGAAAGGTTTTAAATGTAATTACTAAAGGAGGATATCTTTGTAAGAAACATTGAAGATCTTTCACCAAGTTAGAATATTTTTTTCCAAGTTTCCAAAGACACTAAACTATTATGGTCCTCAGACAAGTAATTTTTAAATGTGATGAATATTCATAAAAAATGATGTAATATCCATGTATGTTAAGCCTTGTTCTCTATAGTTGGTATCAATGGAAAGATTTAGTTAACCTTTTGAAACTAGGATGAGAAAACTTTAGTGAGATCCATTGGAATATTTCTAAGGATATATCTAGGGATGTCTATAAGGATAAATCTATGGATGAGTTAAAGTATAGGAAAATGTCCTGGAATTTTGGTAAAGGATAGAGTGGGTGGTTTTCTAGAAATGCATCACAGTCTAGATACTAAAAGTAGATGTGGCTCTGACATAGATGTAACTAGGGGTGATAACTCTAAAAAAGTGTGTTGGTCCTAACTTGATTGTAACCTGGTACACAACAATAGGCCTTTCTACACACCTGGTTTGACACTCCTTGGGGATATTCTTTTGTAATTCATGAACCCTTTATGAACCAACATGAAGTATTTAAATATATGATGACTATTAATAAACTAGTATAAACCTGAGGTTTCATAGATTAAAGAAGTGGGTTTCTTGATTTATACATCCAATAATTAGTTTTTTTCATGATTATGTGGTTTTCTTCTATGATAAGTGATGCTCACACTATGATTTTTGGTTTTAGTTGATGGTGGGAACCATAAGGAATTGGATTAACATTAAATGTGATGGAAAATTTACTAATGAGCAGTCAAATGGGATGATCACTGGAGTGAAAGATATTATAATCATGCATGATCAATTTTCTCAGAACATGATTAATAATGTGTACCTTAACAAAATATTGGACTTTCCAAAGAAGAGAAGGAATGAGTTTACTGAGAGTTCTGGTAATGGAGACCATGGAGGAAAGCATATTTGGTTTCCTTTGTTTCATGAATGTTGAAAAAATCACCTAAGTGAATGTCTAATATGAATAAGAAGATGTTTTGAATGTGGAAAATAAGGAAACTAAGAAATTAACTACAAAGGAAAAAATGAAGGTTCATTTTAACACAATGGATGGGAATATTGGCCTCCCTAAGACATTATAGAGACCCTACTTTTTCTTACATGACTATTACATCATTTTAAATATAAACAATATAATAGTGTTAAAAATATAGGATTAAACGGTTTAGATTCTTGGTAAAATTATGCTTATGAATAAATTTTAAATAATAAAAAATAAAAATTATTTAATTCATTCTTCTCTATATTTTTAGTGGTCTTTATATTATTCTTAGTACAAGTAATCACATGAGGATATACATCAATGAATGGGGAGAGCTAAAATCCCAATAAGAGGATAAATAAGGACATGAATAAATATAAAATGGGTGAAAATAATCATCACCATCATAACATGATCTTAATATATTCATCACAATTGTGAGATAAAGAATTATATATAGGTATGGAATATGTAAATGCATAAAAATGAAACATCTTGTCTTAGTGGTCAAATACCACACATAGTTATGAAAAAATCTAACATCATGTTCACACATACATATGTGTAAAATCATAACATCATCATCATTGTGAAAAAAAATCTAGAATCATTCTCATAAATATTTCACATTATCTCATGAGTTACATCACATTACCCAATGAATTGGAATGTTGTTTAATTCTGGGTGTACCCCTCACATCATAACATTTACATAATCATGCTTTCCACATAAAACATATATCAATTATAGACATAAAATAACTCATATAAAGGATTGGGTTTCATGTCATAAAACATAAATTCGTGAATAAAATTTGGGATTCACAAATGATAAAGGTAAAACATATTTGGTATAAGAACCATCACACTTGATTTAAGAACAAAAAATCTCAAGAGGGGTCAAAAGGTGTTTTGGAAAGAAGAGTTATTTTGGAAAGTATTTGAATTTATCAAAAAATCATATTGGAAGCATTTATATCATATAATATAAAAGTTAAGGAAAATGAAATTATACTTATGGAAAATTAAAGGAAATATCCACTCTAAAATTTGAAATGAAAGAGTGATAACCTAAAGAAAAGGAGTTGGATTAGAAAATCCCCTTACCCTATGTCTGAATGCTTTATTCACTTTAAGATCCTGGATAACAAAATTAGATTCATTAATTCATAAATAAAAAACTTATTATACATTTAATGGAGTAATTTTAATTTTATTAATTTATTTTATGTTCATATTGATGAGTTATGTTGTTCAATTTCCTCATTTGGGAGTGTTCATTTTCTTGGTTTTCATGATCGATTCACTTGTATATATGTATGGAAGATCATGTCAAATGGTGATAATTATCCATAATTGAAATGATATGTTAGTAATGAACTTATATAAGTTTAATTGGTTTTAAATATTATTTTTTAGATATTAAGATGAATCATTAGATATAATTTTAATGATAACTGGTTAGATTAGTTTTGGTGGTTTTCGATCACAAAGAACTCATTTTTTTATTTAATATTATGTATATATGTTAGTTATAGAACATAAAGAAGGTTATAACATACATTTTAAAATCTGATTCAACCATTATAATGGTTTTATGACTATCCTTGAATGCGGTAAAGGAAAATGAAAACTTTTCATCCTCGAAGGCAATAAATAAATACCTCATGGATGACATTTTCATTTTTAGAATAAAATAGAGAGGAAAAGAGTTTTAATGTTGGATTATTCAATTAACATAATAACATTACAATATATATAGGATATTAGAGTTATCATTCAACTTGGATGATGGGATGTGTGGATAGAATAATAAAATAAAATAACTTGAAAATAAATTAAAAGAAAACAGAAGAGGATTTTACCTCTTGAACTTCTTCTCCTTGAGAACCTCCTTAGAGAAATTGGATTTTATATTTTATTGAGAACAAGGTTATTGTAAATGAGGAAGGGGTTTCAAAATAGAATTTGGTATAAATTTTATAGGCTTCAAGGCTTTGGAGGTGTGAATAGAAGAGGTGGTGAGGGTGGTATTTATAAGGGAGGATAGGAGTGTTTCTTGATTATTTATTCATTAGTTTATTATTTTGGATCAAGACTATGAATAGTTTGAACCTTATTAATAAATATATTAAATAAACAATTAGGATTCAATATTATGGTCCTCACGTCATCCATGACTCAATGAATAGTGATTTTAATTTATACTATTATGTACAGTAAATTATCGTATTTCACTATTCACCAAAAAATCACTATTTTAGAAAAATACTAAAAATTTACCATAACCATTTTTATATGTGTAGAATTAATAAATGAACTCCATTTTATGAAATTAATTTTATAAATAGGAGAAATTTAATTTTTAATTTAAATCATCATTTATTCAGAAAATGTTGATTTTAAAGTTATAACTGATTTTATAACACTATGAAATTTTAATTAAAGTCTCATAAAATTATCTTATAATCATAAGACAAAAAAAAAATTAATTAATATATTTTATGAAAATAAATTTTCTTTTAAATCATTATATTATTTATAAAATTATAAATACACATTTGTATTTTATAAAAATACCAACACTTAATTAATAATTTCTAAAAAAAATTATTTGCTTATAATATGATATAATTATATCATATTATCATTTATTAAATGATTAAATTTTATTTAAACTTTCATAGGTGAGTTTACTATTACGTTGGCTAATTTACTATTCCTAATGGTCACATTACAATTCCAAATGTCAAGTTATTATTCCACCGGTATAGTTTCCTTAATTTCAGGAAATACCTCTTATTTCATTAATTATTCATTTATAAAGTTTGTATTGTATTCTTAATGTTATTTTATGTGGTTTATAGTATATTCCATAATTACAATAAGGTAATTTCCATTGATAAAATTTTTGGTCGTTACATTCTTCCCACCTTATGAAATTTCACCTTCAAATTTTCATTTTACATTCTAAGTTAAAAACATGTGAGGCTACTTATCCTTCATCGCTTCCTTCATTTACCACCATTTTCTAAAATATAAAAGGTTTAAACAAAACATAAGTAAATATATTATGATTAAATTATTTATTCCTTTGTTCAATTAACTCTAAAGGTATATATTTTGGGATCCTTATATTTAGAATTTTTCTAAAACAAATCTTCTTGGTTGATTATATATACTTATCCCCATACTTAGGGATTTTAATTAATATTCTATAATCATAATTCCCAAATTAACTAAACAGTGCTCTAATACCAACTATATCGACCCTACTTTTTCTAACTTGACAATTATATCATTTTAATGATAAACAACATTATAGTGTTACAAATCCAAGATCAAAAGATTTAGTTTATTTGGAAAATTAGGATTATAAATAACTTTTAAATAATAAAAGATAAACATTATTTAATTCCATCTTATCTATCTTCTTAGTGGCCTTCTCATTCTTATTAGTACAAGTAATCACATGAGGATATACATCAATGAAAGGGGTGATCTAAAAGCCCAGTAAGAGGATAAGTAAGGACATAAATAAATATAACATGGGTGAGCATAATCATCATCATCATAAAATAAGAATATGATAATCATAATAATAATAATAGGAATAATTTGATATAGGCATGGAATATTGCGATGCATTAAAATGAAACATCATGTCTTAGTGGTCAAATACCAGACATAGTTGTAAACAAATCTAGAATCATATTCACACATAAAATATGTGAATAATAATAACATCATCATCATTGTGAACAAACCTAGATTCATTTTCACAAATTTTTTACATTATCTCATGAGACACATCACATTATCCTATGCATTGGAGTGCTATATAATTCTTGGTGTATCCATCTCTCATAACATTTACATAATCATGCTTTCCACATAGAACGTATATTAATCATAGACATAAAATAACCCATGTAAAGGAATTTATTTCATTTCATAAATAATAAATTCATAAATAAACTTTGGTATTCCCAAATTAGAAAGGTAAAAACTGATTTTGTATAAGAATCATCACACTTGAGTGGAGAAGAAACAATCTCAAGAGGAGTCAAAATGTGTTTTGGAAAGAAGAGGTTTTGAAAAATATTTTCATTTATAATAAAATCAGATTTGAAGTATGTATATCCTAGAATATAAAATTTAAAGACAATGAAATTATATTTATGGAACATTGAAGGAATTATCCACACAGAAATTTTGAATAAAATAGTGATAAACCAAATAAAAGGAGTTGGGTTTGAAAATCCCCTTACCTTTTGTATGAATGCATTATTCACTTTAATATCTTGGATAATCAAATTATATTCATTAATTAATAAATAAAGAACATATTATACATTTATTTGATTAATTACAATTTTATTAAGTTCCTTTATAGTCATTTTTATGAGTTACAGTGTTTAATTTCATCATTTGGGAGTGTTCGTTTGCTTGGTTTTCATGATCAGTTCACTTTTATACATGTACGAAAGATCATGTAGCATGGAGATAATTATCTATAATTGAAATTATATGTCATTAATGAAATTAAATAAGTTTAATTGGTCTTAAATATTATTATTTTTTAGATATTATGATGATTTTATTATATAAAATATTGATGATAGTCGTTTAGATTAATTTTGGAATTTTTCGATCACAACTAACTCATTTTGTTTTATTATTTAATATTAGGTATATATGTAATTTATAGAACATAAAAAAGGTTATAAAATAAAATTTACAACCTTTTTAAACAATTATAATTATTTTATGACCATTCTTGAAGGGGGTCAAGGAAAATGAAAACTTGTTGTCCTCAAGATGATAAATCAACACTTCACGAATGAAATTTTCATTTTTAGGATAAAATGGGGAGGATAAGAGGTTTTTTGATGGATTATTCCATTAAAATAATAAAATTTTTAACACCCCAAGATTCAATGGTATGTTTCCCTTTGAATAATGCAATAGCTTTCATTGTACGCAACTTCAAGATTCTAACACACTACGACCAATCAAACTAGCCGTTATGAATTGTAATACCCACTTTTTAAAATTTTATAAATTTTATCTTTCAAAATGTGCTTCATTTTTTGATTTGGAATATCAAAATTATCTTAGGGTTAATTTTTTTTATTTTTCTAAAAACTTTCGATTTTGATGAATAGTGAAAAACATTGTGTTATTGTTTAAAACCGACTTTTTAATTAAATAATTAATTATTTTATTTAAATTTATTTTAGGTAAAAATAGATACATAATACTTATATATGGTCAATATAATTCATTGTATTCATTTTTTAATAATATTAGATATATAAAATTTTATTTAACTTTTTACCGTCTTTTACCCACCTCCTAGGAGCATTTGCAAATTTGCATAAAACTTAATTTTACCGCTTCTGTGAGTGGAATTTCAAAACCCCGAGAGACACGGTTGATGTCAGTAAGAAAAATGTGGTTCAATAAGATGCAAATAATTTTTGGTGAATAGTAACTTTTTACTTTTATTTACCATGGTTAAAAATAAATAGGGTAATTAAGGGTAAAAATGATATTATTATTACCCTAACACATGACCTAATTCTATTGGATAAGTGTAATTCAACAAAAAACAACCTTAGGAATAAAATATGATCCTCTAGGTCCACTTGGATTATATTAGGACATTTATTATTATTTTATTTAAAGAAGAGTTAATAGAGTTAAAATCAAAGTTTAATAACTAAACCATTTTTAATATAGGGTTATACATAAAATAAATTCGACTATAAATATTAATTTGAAATATAAAAAGATTTCCTACCTAATTTTATTTTTTTATTATTTTTAGACATTAAATAATTAAATTAATTTATGACACAATGACGATGCAGTAATTACCTTATTAATGAAAGATTAAAATAATTGATATTATAAATATCCAAATAAATCTAATTTGAGACTTTAAACGAATTACACTAATTTTCTAGGTTAATATGACATGTTAGGGTTTATTAAATGATTTTTTTTTTGAATTAATAATGTTTTTTATGAATTTAACTAAAACAAAATATTAAATAGTGTCAAAATTGATATAATTGAGTTTTTAAAACAAATACTATATTATTAATGGATATAATATTCCTAAAAATATAAGGTACAGAAAAAGACTTAGATAAGGTTATATATATTAATAATTAACCACTTGGGGTTCTCTTGTATGTTTATAGTAAGTTTATTAACCATATAATATAAAAATATAAAGAGACATGGTAAATGAAAAACTATTTAACTAAGAGTTAAATATAAAAGATAAGGTTAATATGGTGACCTAAACCTGTCTAAAACCTATTTTTTAAGAGTTTTGTGACCCATCCCCACCTTATCCTATAAATAAATCATTTTGGAGCCATTATAAACTGAAAACAATTTTATTATAAAATAATATTTCTAGCTTTTCCTAAAGTGACCCTCACCTCTCTTATAAAAGGGAACTTCCCCTCCTCTAAATTTCACACCTCCAAAGCCTTTTTTCTCAGCCAAAACCTTCCCAAATATCCTCCCGACTTTCCTCCATTCATCCTAGAGTCCTTACTTTGGAAATAAATCCACCCTAAGGAGCCCTTTTGATCAAATCAAAAGAAAGAACCCAAAAAAAGGTAAATATTTCATCACCCCTTTCAAGTTCTTTTTTTCTTCCACTTCCTCTTTCTTTTTTGTTTCCATTATAAAATAATAACTTTGGTATCTTCTATATACTGTGATGTTATTATAAAAATTTTACAACCATATTCATTATTCTATCCATCCTATAAATGACAAAGTCACCATACGTGCGTACGTACGGATTACCGTCTCCACGTCATGGTGTAGTTTGTTATTCAAACACTTCATCATTTGTATTGGTATAATAATGAGTATAAATGATGTAAATAATAAATATAACATGATAATTATTCTGTATAAATGATATACCATCCAATTATATACGATTTTAATATCAAAATAATGATATTGTCACTCATGCGTATGTACGAATTACCGTCTCCACGAACGTGATGAGATTCATTCCCCATCGTATCCATTCAAGACTAATTTTCATTTGATGATTAAAAAAATAATTTTTAAAGACTTAATATCATTATGAATATTAATAATATACATCCTATCAAAAACAAACATTACTCATGTAACAAATCATATAAAGGAAAACAAATCAGTTAACACCCAAAATAATGATACTACTGAAATATCATTAACAAAGAAATATTAGAAGATAATATATGATATAATATTAATGTATATGGTTCTTGTATAATTTAATAACAATTATTTCACCATTATATAGGATTTTAACCTACCCTTGACCAAGGAAAAGTACAAGGTAGGGGTTAATTTCCCAATCTCTTTATTATCCGAGGTTGTTTTTACATAAGTATCTAATGGGACATATTTATTATCCAAGTCCATGTTTCATAAAAGAGTTTTAAAAGGGAATTTTTTTAAGGGAATTTTTTTACTAAAAGATAATTTTAAATGTTTTAATGATTTATTCTTCTAAACCTTTCTCATTAATGTCCATGTTTTCAAAATGGTTTAAAGGATTTATTTATATGGACATGAATGTTTTAAAATGTTAATTCCTTTCAAAAGTTTCAAATTGGTATGGGAAAATTTGATTCAAGACTATATTTTAAATGACTTCCTTTATAAATTATGTGAATTTTAAATGATTTCATGAAAATGGGATATTTCTCTCAAAGATTTTTACTGATCATTTTCAACTATGTCAACATCCTTTAAAGGATATTATTCTTGATCGAGCTTGATTTATTATGATACAAATCTTTAATATTGTATTGAAGGTTTTGTGATATGTTTGACTATGGATGTGTTATTTTTATACCATTCATGGTTTATGGATAAAGTATTGACATTTCTTATTCTAGTTTTAATATGAATGTTTATGTTATGTTTAAACCTTTTCATATGAGGAATGCATTGGATTTAGTAAGTGATGGGTGGAGCGCGCTATAGATCCTCGATGAATCGGTAGGTCTCATGAGAAAAACTAGTGTCTTGGAACAAGGCCTTAAAAAAAATCTAATTTGTAGTCTTGGCACAAGGCCTTGACTATGTGGTTATGAAGTTTGGAATTATGCATTCCATCATTATGAAAGTGGCTATTGATATTGCATGTGATTATTTGAATAGTATAATATCCATGAGAATAAGTAAATCGAACTATTTGATTTTATCTTTTCTATATTATGCTGAAGTTCAAGTTTAAAAGGCTTTTGTTTTAGTCTTACATTTACTTAAATGTTTATGCTTATTTATGAAATTTTCCGCTATATTGTTATCTTTACTGAGCATCTAAGCTCATCCCTTTCTATTTTTTATTTTTCCCAGGATGGGAAAAGTTTATTATGACTAAAAGAGCACTGTCATGGGCGCCCTCAAATGATTAGTGTGATTTTGGGGTACTTAGGTACAGTTGAGTGGTTGACCAAGGTCGTCTATCAAAGGAGGAAGTGAATTAAAACAACTTTTTAGAGGTATTCTAAAAATAAAATAAAAGAGAATCAAAACACTACTTGAAAGGATGGGGGTTGGTTATAGTTTATAGATCTAGAAGAAGTTTTCTGGAAGAAGATTTTCTTTTTTTTTGTTTTTATTTTTGAAATGAATTTCGATTAAAATGACACAACAAGAATATGTTTTTTAGACAATATTTAAAAGATGTAATCGATCTAACTCTACCTATTCAATAAATTATTTATCATTATCATTTAAATTAACACCCACTTAATTTTTATCCCTTAACTTGTTAACCCCTAAACCCTATTATAATTAACCTTACCATAAAGATGAAGTGAATTAAACCCTAGGTTATCTTTGGAACATGTAATTACAGCACCCTACTTTGATTGATGTTATAAGGATATCTTATGGTCAGTGGTAAATTAAGGCACATATCCATTCAATAAATGAGGACTAATTGAGTTTTGGGATTATGTTTGAACTCTAAAAATTAATCCCATGTGGTTTTGAATTACCAGTTAAAGTTGCGCTCTCACAGTTCACACAATTCCCGACCTCGCGTGTTTTGTGTTAACTATTCAATTGCTTGCTTAGTTTAATTTAAATTAAAAACTTAATTAATATATCATAATATGTGAATTACAATAGCTCATTGATTCAAAATAAATGAATTAAGGAGGATATAAGTCGATCGATTACTAAAAAGAACTACTCTTCCATGGGCGGTGTAGTCATCGTAGAAATGTTTTTCATGTGCAAAGGTTTAGAAAGGGTATAACCCAATCTCATTTCCACTTGTGATTTCAAATCCAAATAGGAAGATTAAGAGAAGAATAAAATTGAAAATAACAGAATAAATGGAAGACAAACTAAGAGTTTATTGAAAGAAGAAAAGCATTATAACATGAAGAAGAAGAAGAAGAAGGAGATAAGGAAGGCTTGATGTGGGGATCCTTTCTTCAAGAGATACCCCTCTTACAATGGTTGTAGAATTGGAGTTAAACCTCTTATCTTCTTCCTTAAAATTCCCAATGCACTTCCCAACCCTTACAAATGATAAAAACTCCAATTTATAGAGGGGAGGGGAGGAGAGGTTACAAGAGGTTTCAAGTGTTAATGTGGAAATTCGGCCAAATATTTTAATCCAACTTTCACCGCCCATTTGACCACTGAAACGCGTGAATCAGATTTTCTTCCAGAAGGATCATATATGAGGATATTGTTCCTATATCTCCTCTCAAAATTTGGCTCAATCCAAGCCCAAATTAATGTGTTATGGCCCAAATATAGAAGCTTATCCTTTCTGGTGTGTCCATCCCATCTTTGAGTTTATGGCCCAATTACTCCATCCAAATGCATTATTTTGATCTAGTGTCCTGAATAAAAGTTGTATCCCATGAATTAAGGAACACATTTAAAAAAATTTAATTTCAAATAATTCAAATAAAAATATTTATGATCTAAATACTACAGTGATTTTTTAAAGGGAAAAAGTAAAATTTTCATCAAATATTCAAATGAATGATCTAATCCCAAATACTTTCTAATTGAACATATTTAACACAATGTGAGGAAATTATATCATTTATTATTAATAAAATATTCAATAAAAATGTTTTTTATCAACTCCCCCACACTTGGCACTTGGACTCCTAGACAAGTAAACATCAAAAGAAAATCAAAGCAAATTTAAAACACATATCAATGAGATCCACCAATTTCATACCAAGAAACAAAATATATCATGCCTCATCTATAAACTATTATTTAAAGTTATTAATTTAAGATCATTCAATATATTTCCTCTTAATTTATCCTCCCATGCACACAAAACACTTACCTAACATTCATTTTCACTCATCACATAAATGTCAATTTTTTAGCAATGTCTTTCTCATCAATAATCATACAAGGGTCACCATAGGCTTGATAAATTCCTACATCTCCACCCGATGTGAGTCAAGGACATATGTTTATCATGAGTACTTTTTAGGGTTGTTCTGTGGCTTTCGGTTGGTGGGATTTAGATGTTGAAAAACTATGAGGCCGAATGAGGAGGGCTTGACTCTTTTTGAAGTGAAATAACATTATTCTAGTGTACACTCAAGTATGGTCTCCTCATTAATCCCCATAGTATCAATTCAGCTCTATAATTATGGAAAGTCATGGAAAGTTTACACCATTCATCATTCAGCAACTAAAATGTCATTATTCTCAAACATGATTTTCTTTAAAGCTCCAGATAGGCACAGCTTTCCCCTCTATTAGAAGCTCTAGAAATGCACAGCTTCTTTTATCATGAAAGCTCCCGAAAGGCACAGCTTTCAATATAATGTTTTTCTTCATCATCAAACACATCTCTTCATAATTTAATTTTCTCACCCGAAGTATCACAAAAATGTGGTAGCACAACACAAGACATCTTCCCCCACACTTAAGCTCAAATAGATTATGCAATTTCACTTCAAGAGTTGGTTGGATGGGGAAAATTGGCCAGTAATGTGGATAACCTAACAGGATGTGCATGGATTCTAAGGGATAAAAGGATTAAATGTTCAAGGTAGGACATTTTAAAAAAAAAATCTTTGAAATAGGGGCTTTAATACCAAACAAATGCCTCAATCATTTAAACATAAGTACCTCAAACACTCAAGTTTTGATAGGAATAAATCAAATTCTGGTTAAATCAAGCATGGTTTGGTTCTCTCAAGAAGTGAGGTGAATGTAAATAATATGAAAATAATGGTTTAGAAGCCTCACAGGAAAGTAATTTCGAAGAGAAAGACAGTGAGATGTGGCATGGGATTCAAAAATCAGAGTACTTGTCATGAAATTCTCAAAGAATTGAACTTGAAACAAAGTCATTTTCAACATTCATTTACACTCAGTTTCATGTAATAAATTGTTTTACTCATTGAAAAAAGTTTCAAAAATGGAAATGATAATCATTTCATCTCAAAAAAAATTTAAAACGACACAAAAAATGATAAAGAAGCACACAAAATTTTTGAAAACACACAATTTTTTTAAACAAACAACAAATGAAAATCCTAAACTATAAAGGTTCCCTCCCACACAATTAAAATATTGAATTGTCCTCAATGTGAACCCATGAGATGATATGTGCACATTAAATGCATAATTTTATTTTGGACAAGTAATATAAAAGTGAAAGGGTTAGGAACAGCCTGATATTCTCAAGTGATGATGGGGTCATGCAGTTTGATGAAATCAACTGCATCAGTAGGAAGTACCTCGATGTATTTCTTCAAATGTTTCCCATTAACTATAAAGATCCTTCCAGTTTCCTCTTATGTGATCTTCACTGCACTATAAAAAAACATTAGACACAACATAATGACCTAACCATCTAGAACGCAACTTACCAGGCATCAAGTTCAGTCATGAACTGCAGAGTAGGACTTTCTCTCCAATAAGAAACTCCCTTTTCTGGATCATTTTATCATGAAATAATTTTGATCTTTCCTTGTAGAGCCTTGAGTTCTCATATGATGATAGTATAATCTCCTCAAGCTCTTGAATTTTCAACTTTCTTTGAATTCCAGCTTGGTCCAAATCCATTTTTCATTTCATTATAGCCTAATATACCCGATGCTCAACTTTTACTGGGAGATGACATGCTTTCCCAAAAACAATCCAAAATGGGTACATAACAATGGGGGTCTTGTAAGTTTTCCTATAATCCCACAATGCATCATCCAAGTGCTTGCTCCAATCCTTCCTATTTGGCTGCACGGTTTTCTCCAAGATTTGTTTCAACTCATGATTTGAAACCTCAGCCTGGACATTTATTTGGGGGTGGCATGGTGTTGATGTTTTGCGTGTCACCCCATAATTTTGAAGGAGGGAAGAAAAATTATTATTGCAAAAGTGTGTCCCTTGGTCACTAATGATGGCCTTTGGTACTCCAAACCTGCAGAAAATTTGATCCTTGACAAAATCCACTACAACATGAGAATCTTCGGTCTTGGTGGACTTAGCCTCTACCCATTTACTCACATAATCGATAGCAACAAAGATATACAAGAAACCAAATGAACTAGGAAAAGGGACCATAAAATCAATTCCCCAAACATCAAAAATCTCACAGAATAAAATGGGTTGTTGGGGAATCTCGTGTCTCTTTGAAATGTTTCTAGTGTGTTGGCAATGAGAGCATGACTTACAAAACACATGGGAATCATGGAATAAGCTAGGCCAATATAATAAAGAGTCTAAGACTTTTATAGCAGTATGTTGGGGTCCAAATTTTCTACCACAAGCAAGTGTATGACAGAAATGAAAAACAGACTCAAACTCATGATTGGGAACACACCTCCTAATGACTTGGTCACTACACATGCGCCGAAGGTAAGGATCATCCCACACATAAAACCAAGACTCATTTTTTAATTTTTGGACTTGATGATTCTTCAAATTTACTGGAATTTCAGATACAACAATGTAATTAACTAAATCATCATACCAAGGATGCGTACCTGAGATGGTATAGAGATGCTCATCGGGGAAATTATCCTGAAGTTGTATCTGGTTCAAGGTGTCATCCTCTTGTGTGTGAGTAATCCTACTCATGTGGTCCGCCACCAAATTCTCTAACCCCTTCTTTTCCTTTATCTCGATTTCAAACTCTTGAAGAAAGAGCATCCAACAGATAAGTCATGGCTTTTCATCTGGATTCTTTAGGAGGTACCTCAAAGCTTTATGGTTTGAAAAAACAACTACTTTAGATCCCAATAAATATGAATGAAATTTATCTAAAGCAAATATAACAGTAAGAAACTCCTTTTATGTTGTGGTGTAGTTTGATTGGGCAGAATCCAACGTCCTCAATGCATACGAAATCACATGTGAACGTCCCTCCACCCTCTGAGATAAGATAGATCCAACCGCAAAGTTGGACACATCACACATAAGCTCAAATGGAAGGTCCCACTGTGGGGGTTGTATGATCGATGGAGTGTTCAGACACTTATTTAGCTCATCAAATGATACCCTGCATGAATCATCAAAATTTATGTCAATATCTTTTTGAATCAATTGAGATAAGGGTAGATAAATCTTACTAAAATATCTGATGAAGCATCGATAAAATTCAGCATGTCTAAGGAATGATCTAACATCACACACACATGTAGGATATGGTAGGGATGGAATAATTTCTACCTTATATTTATAAACTTAAATTCCATTTTGTGAGACTATATGACCTAATACAATTCCCTTTTTGACCATTAAATGACATTTTTCAATATTTAAGACCATATTTTTCTCAATACAATGATGCAACACGTCACCCAAACTAGAGATACACTCATCAAATGAGGATCCATAAACTGTAAAATCATCCATAAATACCTCCATGCAGGTCTTAATGAAATCTGAGAAAATACTCACCATGCATCTCTAGAAGGTACATGGGGCATTTTAAAGTCCAAATGGCATCCCTCGGTAAGAAAAGGTACTAAATGGGAAAGTGAATGTCATCTTCTCCTGGTCCTCTGCTGCAATGGGAACCTAAAAATAGCCAGAGAAACCATCCAAGAAGAAATAATGTGTCCTACCTGTAAGTCTCTCAAGCATCTGGTCAATGAATGGAAGTGGGAAATGGTCCTTACGAGTGGATTGATTTAGTTTCCTATAATCAATACACACTCGCCAATGGTTTTTTACTCTAACGGGAACTAACTCATCATTTTCATTTTTTATAACAGTGAAACCAGTTTTCTTTGGTACAACCTGGATAGGGCTAACCCATTGTGAGTCAGAAATAGGTTAAATGATACATGCCTCAAGTAATTTTTCAACTTCTTTCTTAAAAACTTCCAAAAGTGTTGGATTAATTCTCCTTTGTGGTTGCCTAATCAGTTTAGCCCCATCCTCCAAGAGAATCCTATACATGTAAATGGAGGGGCTAATACCTGATATATTTGCCAATGTCTAACAAATTTCCCTAATGTTATCTCTAAAAAGATTCAAAAGTTTTTCTTTATGTTCAAAAGAGATATTGTTAGCAATGATAACAGGTAATCTATCATCACTCAGCAAGTATGAATATTTAATATTTGGGGGCAATGGATTGAGTTCCAATGTAGGGGGTCATGTATGGATGGATAAATTGATGCAACAGACATATCTGCCCAATGAACATCAGTATCAGAATAAAAATCATCAAAATTAGAAAATAATGCATCAAATCCATCAGCATACTCAACAGCCATTTCATAATCAGAGTTTATATGATCAGAATTTGAATCCACATCAAAATAAAATCCAAGATAGGTTTTTCCATCAAAAACAGGTGTGGAAGTACTCTTAGACATCAAATTAGAACCAATACTCAGAATCTACCTAAACATGGGACAATCAAAATCCAAGGAGTTTTTACTTGGTGGTTCAAAATGGGAGATAAAAAAAGCAGAATGGTCCTCATAGGGGTACTTCATTGAGTCCATAACATTAAAAATTACAACTTCATATCCAAAATCCATGGAAAGTGTACCCTCATGAACATTTATGATAGTTTTTGCAGTTTTGAGGAAGTTTATACCTAAGATAATGGGAGCATGAGAACTTACCTGATCATCCTCCATTTTAAGCACATAGAAGTCTGCTGGAAAGATCATGTCTCTTACTAGTACAAGTACATCCTCAAGGACTCCCACTGGATATGTCATATCTTTATTCTTCAATTGCACCACTACTCTCGTCAGCTTCAACTCACCAACCTATAAATAAGAGAATACAGAGTGAGGCATCACATTTATTAAAGCTCCTAAATCACAAAGAGCAACAAAGAAGTGCAACACCCCTATGGTACATGGGATGGTTAATGTCCCAGGATCCTTGCACTTTTTTGGAATTACTAGAGTTGGTGTAATGAGTGCTGAGACATTCCTTCCAAGTTTGATCCTCTTATTTCCCTTGAGCCCTCTTCGATTGGTGCAGAGTTATTTTAAGAATTTGGAATACCTTGGGATTTGTTTGATGGCTTCAAGTAGAGGGATGTTGATCTCAACATGCTTTAATGTGTCCAAAACCTCTTTTTGAATTGCCTCTTCATCCATCTTCTTGGTTTATAACAACCCTATTTGTAAAGGGAAGAGGTTTTGGAGGAACATCATCAATCTTTTTCTGACCTTTATCTTTTTCCTTGGGTTTCTCATCAATTGGTATGGAATGGGGATTCTTCGGAGTTGAGGTGAATCCCAGTGGAATGATAAGTGGAGAAGCATTAGTTGTTTGCTTCCTGCTTCTCAATGTAATGGCACTGACATTCCCCATTGGATTGGGAGTAGGTTGGGAAGTAAGATTTATAGAATTCTTACTTACCAGTTCATGGAGGGCAGTGGAAATCTGGATCATTTGAATCTTCAAATCCCTCAACTCTGAACCTTGACTCTTCATCTCATTCTATTGATTAAGAACAATTTGTTTCAAAATATCATTAGTTTTAGAGTCTTACTTGTGTTGTATATTCCCTTGTTTTTGACTTGTTGATGTTTGAGCTTTGAATCTCCTTTGGGTTTGTTGTAAACCCTGTTGGTAAGGTGGAGGCTGCTGGAAGTTTGGCTGAAAAGGGGGCCTTTGTTGTTTCCCAGAGTCATACCTCATGTCTGATTGATCCTTCCACCCTTGGTTGAATGTTGGTGCAAAGGAGTCATACTTATTTTTTGGATGTTTTTGTTGTTGTTACTGATATGGTCTCTCAGGGAATACTATTGCACAATCTTCTGTTTCTTGTAGTTGGGGGAAATAGTCAGTTGGGTGGCTTGTCTCAGTACAAATACCACAAGGCCTTGAAGGAGGGGGTTGTTAAGACTTTTGAGACAAAGCAATCTGTCTCACCATAGTTTTCAATTCTTCCAATTTGGTGTCAATCAAATTACTTTCAAGAGAAGAATTACTTGCCTGATGTACTCCCCTGACATGTGGTGTACCTCTATCGCCAAATTGTTGGGAGTTTTGGGCCATCTTGTCGATCAATGAATGTGCGGCTACTGGTGTCTTGTCGACCAATGCCCCTCCTGCTACGGCATCCACCATGCTTCTCTCCATAGGTGTGAGTCCTTCATAGAAGTACTGAATGAAGAGTTTCTCACTGATTTGGTGATGTGGACAGCTTGCACACAACTTCTTGAATCACTCCCAA
The DNA here is from genome assembly GCA_963277665.1 of Viscum album. Classification (NCBI taxonomy): domain Eukaryota; kingdom Viridiplantae; phylum Streptophyta; class Magnoliopsida; order Santalales; family Viscaceae; genus Viscum; species Viscum album. The sequence goes on from OY728122.1 coordinate 1,190,729,127, forward strand.
TACTCATACATTAACTCCTCTTGTGCTTTATTGATCCCTGAGATCTCCTTACGAATGGAAGTGGTCCTCGATGCTGGAAAAAATATCTGCAAGAAAAGACGTTTCAAATCGATCCAACATGTTATATCTTCAGGTTGTAAATAGTACATCCAATCCTTTGCAGCTCCATCAAGTGAAAATGGGAATGCTCTTAATTTGACTTGATCTTCAGAGACATTTCTAGGTTTTAAGGTTGATAAAACCACATTAAACTCTTTAAGGTGTTTTTTGGGATCCTCACCATACAGGCCGTGGAATTTTGGAAGTAGGTGAATTAATCCATATTTCAGTTCAAAGTCTGATTCGAGTTTTGGGTATGAAATACAATTTGGTTGATAATTAATATCAGGTGCAGCCAATTATCGAATGGTTCTATTTATCTCATTATTATTATTTCCATCCATTGGTTCTTCTTTTATGTTTGAATTTGAATTACTTCCAATTTCAATGTTTCCAGAAGGGAATAATTCACCAACTAGTTGAATATTGAAACTTCCAATAGACTGAGACTATCTAATTCGAGTTCGAAGGCTACGTTCAATCTCAGGGTCAAGATCTAAGAGATCCTTGGGATTATTTCATGTCATAAATCAAATAAATGAAAATAAGAAAATTGGACCATAAGAAAAATGAGAAGTTTGATTTGATGGTCCAAAAAGAAAAGAAGAGGATGCAAAAAAAAACTGAAAACTTGAGAAAGGGGAAAGATGAAAGAGAGAGGTGAAGAAAATAATAAAATGAAAAATAAAATAAATACCCTTAAATGGTTCGATAAATTACTTGCCTCCCTGGAAATGGTGCCAATTTTAAAGAGCACTTTCGTGGGTGTCCTCAAATTATTAGTGTGATTTTTGGGTACTTAGGTGCAGCTGAGTGGCTGACCAAGGTCATCTCTCAAAGGATGAAGTGAATTAAAACAACTTTTTAGAGGTATTCTAAAAATAAAATAAAATAGAATGAAAACACTATTTTAAAGTATGGGGGTTGGTTATAGTTTATAGATCTAGAATAAGTTTGCTGGAAGAAGATTGTATATTTTTTGTTTTTTGTTTTGAAATGAATTTCAATTAAAATGACACAACAAGAAGATGTTTTTTAGACAATATTTAAAATACGTAATCGATCTAACTATACCTCTTCAATAAATTATTTATCATTATATTTTAAATTAACATCCACTTAATTATGATCCCTTAACTTGTTAACCCCCTAACCCTACGATAATTAACCTTACCACAAAGATGAAGTGAATTAAACCCTAGGTTATCTTCGGAACATGTAATCGCAGCACCCTAATTTGATTGATTTTCTAAGGATATATTATGGTCAGTGGTAAATTAAGGCACATATACATTCTGTAAATGAGGACTAATTGAGTTTAGGGATTATGTTTGAACTTTACAAATTAATCCCATGTGGTTTTGAATTACCAGTTAAGGTTGCGCTCTCACAGTTCACACAATTTCCGACCTCGCGTGTTTTGTGTTAACTATTTAATTGCTTTCTTAGTTTAATTTAAATTGAAAACTCAATTAATAGATCATAATTTGTGAATTAAAGTAGCTCATTGATTCAAAATAAATTAATGAATAAGGATAGAGGTCGATCAATTACTAAAAGAACTACTCTTCAATGGGTGGTGTAGTCATCGTAGAAATGTTTTGCATGTGCAAAGGTTTAGAAAGGGTATAACCCAATCTCGTTTACACTCTTGATTTCCAACCCAAATAAGAATATTAAGAGAATAAGAAAATTAAAAATAACAGAATAAATGGAAGACAAACTAAGAGTTTATTGAAAGAAGAAAAGCATTACAATATGAAGAAGAAGAAGGAGAAGAGGAAGGCTTGATGAGGGGATCCTTACTTCAAAAGCTACCCCTCTTACAATGGTTGGAGAATTAGAGTGAAACCTCTTACCTTCTACCTTAAACTTCCCAATGAACGTCCCAACCCTTAAAAATGATAAAAACTCCAATTTATAAAGTGAAGGGGAGGAGAGGTTATAAGTGGTTTCAAGTGTGAATGTGGAAATTTGGCCAAATATTTTAATCCAACTTACACCTACCATTTGACCACCGAAATGCATGAATAAGATCTTCTTCCAGAAGGATCATATGTGAGGATATCGGTCCTCTATCCCCTATCAAAAGTGGGGCTTAATCTAATCCCAAATGAAGGAGTCATGTCCCAAATACAGAAGCTTATCCATTCTGGCATGTCCAGCCCACCTTTGAGTTTATGGCCTAATTACTCCATCCAAATGCATTCTTTTGATCTAGTGTCCTGAATAAAAGTTGTATCCCATAAAGTAAGGAACACAATTAAAAAATATTAAGTTCAACTAATTCAAATAAAAATATTTTTGATCGAAATACTACAGTGATTTTGAAAGGGTAAAACTAGAATTTTCATCAAATATTCAAATGAATGATCTAATCCCAAATACTTTATAATTGAACATATTTAACACAATGTGAGGAAATTATATCATTTATTATTAATAAAATATTCAATAAAAATGTGTTTTATCAATGACTGACCAAAAGGGATAGACTAAGGGATATGATTGTGGCCTTTGGAGAATATGTTGTTGATGTTTTTATTTCATGATATAATGTAAAACTTATGAATGTATCTAGTACTTACAAGGCTACTAAACTAATTGGTCTTTTGGGATTTGATCCCTTGTGATCATGCCAATGTTATGTAATAATGCACCGACTATGGGTAACTAGGTTCGATGCATTACAAAATTAAAGTATATATGTGATACTATAGTTATAATTCCACTTAGATAAGTGGATTTTTGGATATAATAATAAGAGAAACTAACTTGAAAAGAAATTAAAAGAAAACAAAAGAGGATTTTACTTCTTGAACTTCTTCTCCTTGATAACCCCCTTATAGAAATTGGATTTGGTATTTTTTTGAGACCAAAGGATCCTGGACATGGGTAAGGGTCTTGGTAAGTTTATTGGGTGTATATTGGATAGGCTTCAAGCAATTTTTGTTGTAAGGAGAAGAGGTGGTGAGTGGTTGTATTTATAGGGGAGGAAATGGGTGTTTATTAATTATTTTATTCATTAGATTATTATTTTTTCTCAAGACTATGAATAGTTTTAACCTTATCACTAAATATATTAAATAAATAATGATGATTTTATATTATGGTTATTACATAATACATGACTTGATAAATAGTTATTTTAACTTATACTATTATATACCATAGATTACTGTATTTCACTATTCACCAAAAATTCAACTATTTTAGAAAAATCCAAAAAATTCACTCTAACAATATTTCGATGTGTAGAATAAGAAAATTAACTCCATTTTATGAAAATAATTTTCTAAATTTGAGAAATTTAATTTTTAAATAAAATTATCATTTATTCAGAAAAGACCAATTTTAAAATTATAACTGATTTTATGACTTTGTGAAAAAATAATTATGGTCTCATAAAATTAAATTATAATAATTAAAAAACAAAATGTTAATTCATGAATCTATTTTAGGAAAATAAATTTTATTTTAAATCATTATATTGATCATAAAATTATAAATAAATATTTATGTTTTATAAAAATACCAACACTTAATTAATAATTTATAAAACATTCATTTACTTATACTATGATATAATCTTATCATATTATCATTTATAATATGCCTAAATTTTATATACACTTTAATATGTGAGGTTAGTATTTTATGGTCTTATTTTTTATTCTAAATGGTCACATTACTATTCAAAAATTCAGGTTACTATTTCATTGGTATAGGTTCCTTAATTTCTAGAAATACCACTTATTTCATTCATTCTTCATTTATAATGTTTGTATTGTGTTATCAATGTGATTTTATGTGGTTTATAATATATTAAATAATTACAAGAATGGAATTTACATTGATAAAATATTGGTTTGTTGCAAACATCATAAAATGTTAAATGATTTAAGTGTGGAATGAATAGTCATTATGAAAATCGATGTCCTGTTTGGAAAGCTCGTGAAGATAATCAGCATGGTGGTATGAGAAATGGTTATATTGCTGATGATGATTAGAATACTAATTAAATGTGAAAGGAAAGAAGTATTAAGTAATAGGATTAGTTATCCTTGTTAGTGGATTAAGGATGCAGTATAATAATCGAAGTGTTTATGTATTTGGATTCAATAATTATGAATTATTAAATATATAAGAATTGTTTAGTTTATGTTTTTTTCTAAGAATTTAAAAGAATATATTGAATTGGTATGATGGACTAAAAAAGTGATTTATTATCAAGTTTATGTTTATGGGAAACACATGATTAAGGTAAATATAACCCTTAATATGTTTCTAAGGTTTAGATAATGATGTTTGGATAAAGATGTGTTGGATGTGAATAAGTAAATTGGATGGTACTGATTACATCAAAATTGATAATGGATTTTTTGAAAAGTGGTTTATGCTATCATTGATTATGTTTACAATATGTTTTGATATAATAAATATATCCAATAAACTTAATAATAAGGAAACATGCACGTTTTCAATAAGGATTTGTAGTAATTCAGGTTATTACCATGTTTAAATGGAATACATGATGAAAGTATTCACATGTTTGGTATGATACAACCAAGAGAATATTTATGATATTTAAGAGATCAATGTTAAGATGTTTAGTGGCCTTATTTATAAAGTTTTGGACTTCCATATTTAAGAAGGTTTATAAGGTTAAACATTTATGGAATGTCTTATGTTAAAGTATTATCTCTCCATATAAGGATTTATGCATATTTGATAGCTTGTGATAACATTTTTATTATGATAAAGATAGATGGAATGACCAATCATTAATTTCATGGATCTCATGATATTTTAATGCTTCAAGAATGATAAATTCACCTTCATTTATTGGAATAAGATAAGAAGTGGAAGTTGATCAAGACACAAAAAATGGTAAGGTTGTCCTAAAATCATGTAATTATATCTATTCATGAAAATTATTTAACTTTAGGTAAAAGGATCTTGAAACCAAAAATGTTATCCTATTACCTTTATTTTCAATGAATCAAATGGCACCTTAGTTCATCTCATTTTTATGTCTTTATGGTCATTAACTTTCTCCTACCCATGTTCTCTTTCACTCTCCATTAGAACTTGATAGTTAGATTTCTAAGAAAACTATTTTTCTATATACAAACACAACTTTATCTCAATAAATTAAATAAACCAAATTTTATTAATTTTTTCCATAAAATTTATATTTTATATATTCAATAAATATTTTTTATACTCATCTAATATTTTTTATAGGTATAATATAAGAATAAATCCAATTCTATGAATAAAAAGATGTATTTTTCTAAAAGGTAATTTTATCACCTTTTAATGGGGAAACCATTTTAAATATGATTTTTGGACCTTTTATAATTTTTTTTAAAAAATAAACTTCATTTTTTGTAATCATAACATAAAAATTAGATTAGGATGAATTTTTAGAATTTTTCTGCAAACTTTCATTTTTTGATTAATAGTGAATAGTACATGAATTTTAATTCAAAACTGCTTTTTTATTTAACTTATTTATAAGGTTAAATTATGTTTTTGATTTGTTTTAAAGTTAAATTAGATCAATTATACATAAATTAATACAATTTAGTTAATTTTTATCAATTAAACTTTGAAATTAGATATAAAATTTTACCAGACTTTTGAACATTTTTACTTTAAAAACATGTTTTGTTATCCTATCTTTGGGATTAAATTTGAATTAATTTATGCCAATTCTGTGATTATAATTAGTATAAATGGATTAAATATTTTGAATTAGAATAATTTATAATGGATAATAATTTCAACTTAGTTTTTTAATAAAAATATTAGTGAAAGTGATTAAAATTAATTACAGCAATTAAGAGAAAAAATAGGTTAACAAAGGACTAAATCATAAACTTAAGGCCCAAAATAACCTAAAACTTGTAAAAAAATCCATTTTATATTCATATTTAGAAACTATAATACATTTTATTGGTTTTATAACATTATTGGATCCATTTTTCAAATGAAAATTTGGGTTGAATTACATTTTAAAAAATTTATAAGAATGACACTACTCCTCCACTATAAAAAGGCACTCACCCCTCCCACTTATTCACACCTCCAAAGCCCTTTGTATCACCAAAACTATTATAAAATAATATTTAATAATACCTAAATTCATCCTATAACCCTCCCTTTTTTAATAAATCCAACCAAGAATTCCCTTTGGTGCAAATCAAGTGGAGTTACTCAAAGAATGTGAAACATCCTTCCTCAAGATCCTTTATTTTATTTTCATGATACACCCCATAAAATCTTATTATTACATGATTATATAATAACATAAGTATCCTAAATATAATGATATATTTTTATTCTAATATTTCAACCTAAACTTACACACACTTCCATCTAATGGGTAACAAATTTATCATTCTTGTGTATTGCGACCTACCGCCTCATGAAATGATGTTGTTTATTTTTCATTTACCACCTCTCATGGTTTTTATTTATGATGGAAACTCTATTTTATATTATATATATTATATTTATGATTTATTTATTCTTTTTTAATTATTATATAAAACATACCTTCATGCTTTTCATTTTTTGTAAATATGTTAACTTCGTTTATGGATGTGTGGACTATCGCCTCCTCAAAGTGATGTGATTCTTTCACACTCTACATGGAATGTCTTATGTATGGTTTTATTTAAATTATATTATATATATTAAATAATAATTATAATATAATAATATAATATATATACATATATGTCACTTACTTTTCATTCAATATGATAAGAAAACGGAAACAATGTTCATGCCTACATACAACATACCGTCTCCATAAACAATGTATTTAATTTCATATATATATATATATATATTTTATAGATTATTATAAATATTTATATACCTAATATATATTATATATAAATAATTTTTTACATTATTAAAATAAGTAAATCATGATCTAATTGAGAGGATCAAAATTAACAAACACATACGATAAATAAAGCGGTTATTACCCAAAATGTTGTTTTGACATGGAATCGTTAATAAATGGGTAATATAAAGTAATAAGTGAATAATATATGGTATGATATATAGGAATATGGTTCTATTTTATAACTATAATAAACTTATATTTATTATACATAATTTTTTAATGTGTTCAAAGACAGTCAAGACTTAAGGTAAGGGTTTTCTCATCTCACTTTTTATATCTATGAGATACATGTCATGTTCACTACATGTTTCTTTTGTCTGGTGTATATAATAATTGTGAAAGTATTATATTATACATATAATTAAATTCGTGGGTATTTAAAAATCCATTTGATTATATTTATTTCATGGGTTTTGTGGTTCAAAAGTTACCAAATTGGTAAAGTAATTTTGTCTCAATTTTCCTTCTTTGAGATACATGTCATGTTTTGCACCTATATTTTTATATGTAGTGTATATACTACCTTTTGAAACAATATATAATGAATATATTTCCTTTAATGATATTTTATACTTCATTAAATTTTATTATTTCATGGTGATTGAAATTCAATGTTACTAAAGTGGTAATAGTTTATTGCAACAATCTCATCGTTTATCGGGATTGTTTATGACTATGCTTTCATAGATGAAATATTATGATCCATATTTTAGGAAAAATTATGAATTTTATTCTCATTTGGATATTCATGATGTCTTAATGTATTATTATCATTTTTTCACTCTTTGGTATATAATATAATTAAGAAAGTGTTTTTAAGAAAGGATTTATAATTTTTCAATGAAAAAGGTTTCTAAACAAATTTCAAGAATTATTTATATGTTTTCCAATTATTTTCAAAGAAAAAAGTTTTCAAAATGTTTTCAAGATTTATTTATAATTTTTCAAGGTTTTAAATTTTTTTTTCAAAACTTCCTTAATAAGTTTTCATGTTTATTTTCAGGAAAATGGTTCTCAAAAGGTTTTAAATTTTAAAAATAATTTTTCAAATAATAAATAATAATTTCCTCATGAAATTTTTTTAAAATATCTTTCTGAATTATTTCCCACCTATGATGACATTCGTTGGTGTTACTCATGCCTTTATAAGGAAATGATCCAAAGGTTATATTCATATTATTCTTCTAAATGGTTTATTTTTTGATGGAATGATGGTTATGAAACCTTTTTTTTCTTTTATAGGTTATATTTTTGAGAAACTTTTTTCTATTACACATGTTATATGATTTTGAAACAAACTTATTTTCATGGGTTATGATTTGATGAACTGATTAGTAAACCTATATCTTTTCCATAGGTTATGATATGATTACATGTTTATGATAACCATTTCATTTCATGGGTTATGATATGATTGTTTATGATCTTTTGTCATATATATTTATGATTTAATTATAAGATATGCGGGACCAATATCTCCTTCCAATGCATTGGGTAATGATTTATATCACATGAGATAATGATAGGAATCAAGTAAAAGAGCTCAATCCACTATGGAAGATGGGGAAACCTGATCCATTATGGAATATGGGGAAACCTGATCCACTATGGGAAGATAGAGAAACCCAGTCCACTATGGGAAGATGAGGAAACCCAATCCCTTGCAAGGAAAGGACTGTGACTATGGATGGTGGTGTGTCCTGCCCAGTAGGTATAGTCCCCATGAAGTGCCCTATTAATTTTTTGAAATGTTCCTTGACTTATATGGAATGATGTTACATGATTATGTGTTATCTAAAAATTATATGTCTTATGCCTATGACATGCTCACATGGTTCATGTTCCTGACTATCTTATCATTCATATCTTATGAACTCCCAACCTTTATTCCATATATCATGTTTATAATCTTTGATATGTAGGGTTTGATCTTTAAATGTTATAATCATGTTCTTATACGCTTATGATCATGTTATTCTTATGTATTTACTTTATTTAACCTATTTCTTATGTTTCCTTTTCTTATGTTATAAAGAAAGTTTTAAAGTAATATTACTAAAGGGGAATATCTTTGTAGGAGACACTGAATATATTTCACTAATTTTTAAGATTTTGTTCTAATTTTCCAAAGTAATTAAACTATTATGGTCCTCAGGCATGAACTTTTGTAATGTGATGAATATTAATAAAAAATGATGTAATATACATGTATGTTAATCCTAGGTCAATATAGTTAATATTTGGAGTCTATATAGTAGGTGGATCATATCCCTTCTCCCATTCTAGAGGTCCATTGGAATATTCTGATAGGAATTCATATTTATCCCAGTCTCATATTATAAGGACCCAGCCTTAAAATATTATATAATATTGAATTAAATTAATAATTCACATTTAGGATCTTTTCAGGTTTAGAGTTTTAGAGAGTTGGGTCATAACATTTACACAACAACATGAATATTACATGTAGACAATTCTACTCAGTATAAATTTTTTTCATAAAATAAAAACTCTTAAAAAATAGCCATGTCTAGTTCCATGTTTTAAACAGTAAGACTTTTCCTAGATCCCATCCTTGACCCTATTCTTTAACTCCTGTGAAAAACATTTCAAAAAAACTTGGGATGAGCATAAAAAGCTCAGTAAGGGTTATAAAATAAGAAAAAAATCATTAGTCCGTCAATATATAAAAAACATAAACTCTTTTACTTAACTCATGAAAACATAATATTTATGAATGAAATATAGTAATCAAAAATCATAAAGGTACTTATGGAATTCATATCGTACTCACATTATAGTTATCACGGCTATATAGGGAGTTACGTTGGAATACCCATCACAGTATATTCCCTAAATATCTTAGGAGAAACATTCACATTTACCTTTTTCACATTACCCAATGAATTGGAGAGCTATCTCAGGCTCACCCACCCTAGTTTTATCATGGAACCACCCGTATACATAAATAATTCCCAAGAACCATAACATATTCATAATAAATAAAACAATCATAAAGGAAAGATGACATTTCCACATTTCAATCACAATATATCATTGAAATATATTGACATAAAAAATACATTATCAAAACCATTTTCAATACCAAAATACATAAAAAGTATATGGTATTTATTTTCCTTTAAAAAACACTACGGTTTGTTAAGGAAGCCAAAGATCAAATAATACTCACGATGGAAAAAAAAGGTCATTATCACAACTTACGTTAAAAAAACATTCCTTTTTTTCATTTAGTAAAATGCTTCATATAAAAATATTCCCTTTGAATTAAATTAAATTTCAAAGGGTTTTATATACCGTATAAAAGAAAGTCATGTATAAAACAAAATATGCCTCAATGAAAGGAGATTGAGACGAAGTCCCTTACCTCGTGTCCGACTTGACCCGTTCGTTCTTTAATCTCCTGAATAATAAAATAAAGTTAATTTCTACTTGCTTAAGAACCTTTTTAAATTTTATTATTCCTTTTATATCACTTATTACCATGTTATAAACATTATGTAATCATTTAAGTTAATAATGGTTGTTTTGTCGATATTTGGTACTTGATTCACAAATGAACACCATAAAATTACAAGATGTCCATGTGTTCAATAGTCCATTATCTCCATAATTATATTAATGATTTATATATCATATAAATCATATATATCCTGTATATATATGTATTTATAACAGTACATAACATTTTGGAGATAAGAAATGAAATGCACCGTTTATGGAGACGGTAAGTCGTACGTACGCATGAACGCTACTTTCATTACTATTTCATAATTTAATGGAATTAAAACATAATGATACATAGTTATATTATAATTAAAGTATAATATCATATATAATATCATTAACACTATCCTTTAAACGTCTCACATATGGAATTAACGAGTCGTATCACTTGGAGGGGGTGGTAGTCCGCACTTCCTCAAATGAAATTATCACGTTTACCCATTATGGAAACCATAAAGGTAGGATATAAATTTAAAATATATAAGTATAAAGAAAACATAAACATAATATATATCATATATAAATACAGTTCCATATTAATGTCCACCATGAGAGGTGGTAGGAGATAATCGAACAATCATCGTTTTGTGAGGCGTTAGTTTGTCATCCACAGAAATAGTATGTTCTTCACCCATTAGATGGAGGTGTGTGTAAGTTTAGTTCAAATACTTCTCATAAAAACATTATATTATATTGAGGATACTGGAGTTGTTATAAAATAAAGTAATAAAAAGAGTTTAGGGGTTGTAGAAGTAAAATAAAAGAAAAGAAGTTAAGAGGAATTGTTACCTTTAATTTGGGTAACTCCCTTTGGTTTGAACCAAAAGGACTTATTGAAGTGACTTATTCCTACGTTAAGGCCTCTATGATGATTATAGGGATCTTTATATTATATTTGGTCAGGGTTTGTATGATCCAAGGGGCATGAGAGGTGTGAGGAATGAGTAATAAGTGAGGGATTTTATAAGGGGGAGGAGGGGCTCTTTAGAAAAGTTTGAAAATATTATTTTATTATAAACTTATCTTCGGTTTCTAAAGATCCAAAACTAATTAAAGTTGAATATAATATGACTAAAGTTCAAAATAAAATCATCCAATAATAATTGGACAAGTTTTAGATATTGTTTTAATATTTATAGTCTTATTTATTTAAATCATTTATTAATGAGTTAAAAACTGCATCATTATTGTGTCACAAATGATTTAATATATTTGATGTCTAAAAATTATAAAAAAAAACCATGATGTATGAAATGTTTTTATATTTCTAACAAATAATTATAGTTTAAAAGATAGCTTATATAACCCCATGTAAAAATTTATTTACTAAAAGATATTTGTTTATGTTATTTTTGCCTTTACTTTAAGTTAATTAAAATAAAGGGTCATTATCACTCCCAAGTGGATACATGGGGTGCCAAAATCGACCCAAATATGTATATGGTCGTAAATGACTCAACCAATAAGTTTAAGACAAGTTTTAAGGTAATTTTGTATTATTATAATATTCTTTTTACCTTGAATTACCATATTTACCTTTAACCGCGGTAAATAAAAGTCAAAAGTTAATATTCACCAAAAATTATTTTCATCTTATTGAACCACATTTTACATAATAATAACAACCATGTATGTTTTATTTTCTAAATTCAATTCACATAAGTGGTAAAATTTCATTTAAATGAAAAAGTCAGTTTTTTAACTACTACTAAGTGGTTTCACTATTTATCAAAAATTGAAGTTTTTTAGAAAAATACCAAAAATTCAGCCTAATATATATTTGATATTATAAATTAAAAAATGATGTCTATTTTACCAAATTCAAAACATATAAGTTGAGCTAATTAATTTAAAATTAATTCCCATTGTTAAAACAAAGAGCGTGTTTTTAAGAAACAATAACTATCAAAAGATCGACACTTGTTTAAGTCCAATTTCAAAGTGAAATTAATTATAATGATCAAAATTTGATTAGTTGGTAAAAATATAATCTAATTACACTTTAAAACCAATTAAAAATATAATATAACCATATAAATAAATTATATTAAAAGGCACTTTTGAATAAAAATACAGTATTTTTCACTATTCATTAAAAATGAACTTTACTAGAAAAATACCAAAACTTTACCCAAAGTAAATTTTGATATCCCTAATCTAAAGAAGAATTTTATTTTTTAAAATAGAATATATAAAAATAAAAAAAAACTATATTTAAAAAGGTTTCACCATCAAAAGGTGGTAAATCAACCTTTTAGTGAATATTAGAGTATTTATGCTTAAAATTAGATTCATTCATATTTTAAGCCCCTAAATTTTATTGGATAAATGTAAAAACATTTAAAAACATGTATAATAATATTGTACTTAGTTCTATTCATTTTTTTCAATACAAAGGCTAGGAATTAACTACCATTTAAAATAATAATATTATATTATTAGTGTGCACCATAAGATTTCAAAGAAACTCGTTGTTCTGTATCGGGTATTCCATCGAGCATAGCAACCCATTTAAAGTAAAATTAATATTTAATTCAAAAATATGAATAATTATGTAAAATGTCTTATTCTTTATTTACTTGGTATGTTACATCCTTCCCCCCTTTTGGGAATTGCGTCTTCACAATATTATTCACTTATTAAATAAATGGGGGTATTTATCCCTCATAGCATTTACAGATTACCACATTGCCTCTTAAACCATATGGTTTTTTCACAAAACCTTTACCTAATTAATTACCTTATTCCGCAACACTTGCTCTCTATGGTCAAGAATCTGGACTGGTTGTTCCTCATAAGAGAGATTATCTTCCAACTGAACTACCTCTGGGCTCAAAACATGAGATGGATCTGGAATATACTTTCTCAACATTGAAACATGAAAAAAAATGTGTACCTGAGATAAACTTGGAGGTAAATCCACTTTGTACACAATTGATCCAACTTTATCCTTGATTTCATAAGGTCCAATGAACCTCAGACTCAATTTTCCCTTCTTACCAAAACGCATCACACTTTTCCATGGAGAAACTTTAAGAATGACATGATCACCTACCTCAAATGAGAGATCCTTACTCCAGTTATCCGCATAACTTTTCTGCCTGCTCTGAGCTGTTCTCATGCTCTTCTGAATCAACTGAACATTTTCTACCATCTCTTCTACCAATTCTGATCCCACCAACTTCCTTTCACCTACTTCATCCCAAAATGCTAAAGTTCGACAATGCTTTCCATATAATGCCTCAAATAGAGCCATTTGTATACTAGAATGAAAATAGTTATTATAAGAAAATTCAACCAAAGAAAGATGTTGGTCTCAACTTCCCTGGTAATCCAGTGAACAAACATGTAGCATATCCTCCAGGGTCTGAATTGTTCGTTCTAACTTCCCATCTGATTGTGGATGAAAAGTTTTACTAAAATTTAATTCAGTACCCAAAAACTTCTGAAGGCCTTTCCGAAAGTTAAAAGTAAACCTGGGATCACGATCAGATACAATGGAGAGGGGAACATCATGTAACCTGACTACCTCTTTAATATACAACTGATAAATTTGATCTAGAGGTAAAGTATTTCTAATAGGAAGAACATGAACAGATTTAGTCAACTGATCAATAATAACCCAGATTGAAATATTACCTCGAGATGTCTTCGGTAATCCCACAATGAAGTCCATGGATATATTTTTCCATTTCCACTCTGGCACTGGAAAAGAATGAAGCATCCCATTTGGAAACTTCCACTCTGCTTTAACCTACTAACATGTTAAACACTTCACAGTAAAATCAGCAATATCTCTTTTCATTCCATCCCACTAGTAATACTCCCTAATATCTCTGTATATCTTTGTACTTCCAGGATGAACTGAAAACGGGAAACTATGAGCTTCATATACCAACTCATTCTTCAACTGTGAATCACAAGGAACTCATAATCTTTTTCTAAACCTCAAAACACAATCATTATCAACGTTAAATTCAGGAAACTTACCATTCTGAACCAACTCTATTTTTTTCTGTAACTCACTATCTTCTTTCTATGCTTTCTTTATTCTGTCTGATAGAGATGATTTCACTGATACCTGAAACAAAACAGAAGAATTTCTTTCACCAACAACTTTTATTCCAAAGTTCATTAAATCAAAAACTAAAGGATCTTGTTCCAAATGTATCATGGTTAATGAAGCATTACTTTTTTGACTCAAAGCATCAGACACTTTATTTTTCTTTCCTAGATGGTAATGAATCGTTCAATCATAATCCTTGATTAATTCCAACCATCTCCTATGTCTCGTGTTCAATTATTTTTGAGTGAATATATACTTCAAACTTTTTTGGTCAGTATAAATTTCACATTTTACTCCATACAAATGATGCCTCCAAATTTTTATAGCAAAAACAACAGTAGCTAATTCCAAATCATGTGTAGGGTAATTTAACTCATGAGACTTCAATTGATGTGAAGTGTAAGCATTTACCTTATCATTCTGTATAAGGACACATCCAATTCCTTTCAATGAATCATCACTGTAAATAACAAACTCACCATTTCTGGAAGGCAATGCCAAAATTGGAGCATTCACCAATCTTCTTTTCAATTATTGAAAACAATCATCACATTCTTTTGTCCAAATGAACTTAACACCTTTTCGAGTTAACTTATTCAGTGGACTATATAACCAAGAAAAATTCTCAACAAACCTTAGGTAATAACCAGCTAAATCAAGAAAACTACGGATCTCGGTTATATTTGTGGGTCTTGGACATTCTTTAACAACCTTTGTTTTAGTTGGATCAATAGTTATGCCATATTTTGAAACAATGTGACCAAGGAAAGAAATTTTATGTAACTAAAACTCACACTTTCTGAATTTCCCAAACATTTTCTTTTCTTTTAAGTTTTGAAAGATAACCCTTAAATGACTTTCATGTTCCTCTTTAATTTGGAATAAACCAAAATATCATCAATGAACACAACCACAAACTTATCCAAGAACTCACAGAAAATTTTGTTCATAAGATCCATGAATACAGCATGTGCATTGGTTAAACCAAAAGGCATAACTACAAATTCATAATGTCCATATATAGTATGAAATGCAGTCTTCGGAATGTCTTCTTCCTTTAATTTCAACTAATGGTACCCCGACTTCAAATAAATCTTCAAAAAATACTGAGCTCCCTGGAGCTGATCAAACAAATCATCAATATGAGGCAAAGTATACTTGTTATTAATAGTGATGTTATTCAATACTCTATAATCAATGCAAAGTCTCATTGAACCATCTTTCTTTTTAACAAATAAGACAGGAGCACCCCATGGTGATGTGCTAGGTCAAATGAAACCTTTATCTAATAACTCCTACAATTGCTTCTTTAACTCTAAAAGTTCAATTTGAGGCATTAGATGAGGGGGTTTTGAAATTGGTTTAGCATCAAGAACTAAGTCAATAGTAAATTCAACTTCCCAATTAGGTATAATACCAGAGAACTCATCAAGAAAAACATCAAGATACTCATTTACCACTGGCATATCATTAATCTCAACACTTCCTTTATTTTCAAAAATATGTGCAAGGTAACATTCATTTCCATATTTTACTAGTTTTTCAGCTTCTTTATATGTTATCAAAATCAAGGGTTCATTCTTGTACACAAACTAAAAATATTTCTGAAAAGAAACATCTTTAGCTCTACAGTCAATCTTAGCATGATAAACAGAAAGTCAATCCATACCCAAAATAACATCAAACTCTACTAGAGGCAAAACAATAATGTTTGCAGGTTGATTCTTCCCACACACAAGGACAGGAAGGTTCTTATAATTTCATTTTATGTCAACATTTCCCCCTGGTGTTTTTACCATAAGTTCAGGATTCAAATCTTGAGATGGAATTCCCAATTTACTATAAAACTTCTCATAAATGGACTAGTGTGTAGACCCTGAATCAAAAAACACATTGGTATAATCTGAACAAACAAATAGTGTACCTGAAACTACTTTATTTGATGGCCCAACATCTCCTGAAGTAGTTACAAAGGATTTCACCACCCCTTTATGCTTGTATTCTGGTTGCTTTCCCTTGGTTGAGTTCTTCGTTGGACACTCATTTGCATAATAACCCATTTCATTGCACTTACAAAAAATTTCTGATTGTAAATCAGATTTTATCATACCATTAACCTGATCTTTTTCAATGCAATTATGAGACTTATGTCCCATTTTACCACATCGGTATCACTTACTAGAATTCAAAAGACATTCCCCAGCATTATTTTTACCACAATTTTCACAAATTGTAAACTTAAGTTTCTTACCATCAGACTTTTTTGAAGAGATCTTCCCTTTCTCCTGCCACCTCGACCTCTTATTATGTTGTTTGTCAAAGAACACCTGATTATTAGCAAACTCTATTTCCACCTTCTCCGCACAACGAACAAGTTTTCATAACTTTTGAACTCAAGAGATGCTAAGGATAAAGGGAAATAAGTGTTCATATCCCACTCATCACCCATAAGAGCTGATATTCCTGCCATGGTGGAGTAGTTGGAATACTATGAGGATGAGATACATTTTTTAGGAAACTCAACGAGGAGCTACTCAGGGGAAACATTATCACTAGGTGACATCTTCAGGCCAAGATGAATATCCCTCCTCCAACATATCATAAAAGAGATGATATTTCTATAATAGAATAATTTGAGCATTAGGCTAGCTCTGGATCCAAGTATCTGGTCTACATAAATGACGAAGTTGAAAATGATCATTAATTTCCTCCATTACAGTGACAATCCCTCCCTCCCTAGGGAAAAAATTAAGTCTTAGAATGTATTGACAATCCACAAGAGATGAAAGTGGGCCCATCTCATTAAACCTTACTCACTCCCTATATATGGGTGGAATCTTATATAGTAGTTCCTCCAGAACTGCTTAATGTCATCGAGTCCCTAGATTCTCTAATAGATGCCATGGAAGGGTGATGTGCACCTGTGTAACCAGAGAAGAATCTATATCTCAAATGGGTGGATGACAGTTTTCTCCCACCCGATTTTGGAAATCCTACCTTCTCCACCTTTGACGGTGTAGGATGTCCAAAATAGCATCTCGCTCACTTCAAGTCCTAATGCAATCTAATGATGGTCCCTCATGATCAATAAGAGGTGACCAAGCTAAGGTGTTTTGTAAAAACTCTAATAGTTTCAGCCTTTGTTTGGTATAGCAGCCTTCTAGTGGGATCCGTTATAGGATGAGAAGACCTTCATCATTAGTTCCTTTATAAATTTATCTCTATGTTGAGGATAAAAAAATTGACATGAAAATTTTCAAGAAAAAAGAAAATGATAGGGTGTATGAATTTATATATAGATGGAAAGGTTTAATTTATCAACTCAGCATCCTTATCTCGCAAGAGAAATTGATGGAACTCTATGCTAAAAATCTTTAGGATGAGCTTCAAAAACCCTAGATCCTAATGAAATATCTAGGAAGATTCCATGAGTTTTTAGATACAACACAAATTTTGGAAGATACCATTTAGTGAACTTAGGTTAAGTCTCCACTCATGACCTCAACACAGAGGGAAATGCTCAACAAGCTATAAACTATCATTGTTAACCTAAAACTAGTGTCAGTACCCTCAGCTAGAAGAAATAAAGTGATTAGGGTCACCTGATATTTTGAGGAATGGATGAATAAATCATACTACTTATGAAATGAATAGTTCCCTAGTTATTTCCTTTTGGTCCTAGAAAATAATCTACTCAAGCTATCATGGCCCCAAAAACCCAATGAGGTCAACCTCACTGATCATCATGACCACTTCCCTTTCCATAGAAGGTTCAATCACAATATCGAGGAGTGCTTAATCTTCAATGACATCCTCCAAAGTATGGTAGACTATAAATATGTGATGTTAGAAAACTTCCTGACTTAGGTAACCTATGTTACCATCACCCAATTAGAAGAAGAAGTTGATTTGAAAAAAGTTTCATGTAGGCGTGGGTAGAAGTTCGATAATTCGATGACTCGAAAAACAATTGACCAAGATCATACCACCCTAAGAGAACAGCTCCTCAAACCCATAATAGTTCTATCTCCAAGGGAGGTGACATCAAATACACCTCCCTATGGTGGAAATAATTTTTTGTACAAAGGAAGAGTCATATTCAGATCCAACACAAGCTCTGACTTTGAAAAAAATATTTCCTACAATATATGAAGCACGTTCACTACCCCACCAAATGGAACCCTCGTCAGATGAAGAGTTCAAATTAATTTTTGTTATTGTGATACACATATCATACCCCTTCTTTGATGATAAATATGCCTTTGAGTATGAGTTCCCCATACCTAACTGGGAAGCTGGAGGCTGAAGGCGTATGATCCAAGGATACATGGGACAACACAGGCATGGTTGAACCCAATATATTGGTCACATCCCTACACAAGACATATATGTGGTTGAAACCCTTGTAAAATTAATCCAAAAATGCCAATAGATACATGGATGTGTCCCAAACACTTTAGCAGTCGTTCAAGCCCAGTCATCTTACATGACCACCAAGAAGGGGTGTGATTGTTAGATCAGGCCAAACAAAAAGGAAGACAGGTGTGACCTACACAACTAGAATCAGATGCTCCATTTACCTTTACCAAGCACTCATCCCATCCACCATGAACACCTTATCTCCTGAGACACATAAAAATGAGAAACCCTACATTGGGAAGTGTTGAACTCTATCATACAAGTATGACATTCTGAAATAGCTATCAGTTTTCCCAACCAAACTCTCAATCCTCGATTATCTTCATCTTTTAAAATAATATAGAGAGTCAGTCATAGAATCCCTCTAGAGCCCATAAGATTTCAAGAAATAAGTCATTGTAGCCTAGTTTTACCGAGTGGAGACTATCCATTAGAATTCCATTTCTCTATCACATTTACAGAGTAGGATCAAGAAGAGGTCATCCAGGGACACATCAGACCCCTATATGTTTTGAGCAGACTCAAAAATTTCAACATCCAAAATCCTCTGATTAATAGTAGTTATAATATCAACCTTATCCCAATCAAGACCCTTTGAAATTTAGGATATAGTTAATGGAATTTATCTCCCAGAAATCTAACCATTCAAGGGTATAATAAGAGCGATCAAAGACCTCTCGAGAAGATCAAGCTCACAGCTTAGTTTGGAGATCTCACATCTAACAGTAAGTTCATGGTTATGTAGAAATAAACTACATATAATTTTCTACTAATAAAGCATTAGCTTTATAGAAATTTGGTGTTACGTTCAATATTTCACCAGTGTTTTAAATACCCCATTGATGGGAAGGTTGGAGTATTACACGGTGACAGAACCCCATTTGAGTCTTTTGAGGCCACAAATGTTGGGGTATGTTTCTATAAAAGGAATTTAAAACAACCCATGGGGGGTAAAAATATATAGGTTACATCCCCAAATTTATTGGGGACCTCCCATATAAATACATGGAGAATTATTGACAATGATTATGTATTACCCATAAGTTTGATTAAGGTAGCAAACTTAATCCCAAATACCCAAGATCCTCCTATCCCCAATAACAGCATGAAAGAAAATAATAACCTTTGGAATATATCTATAATAACTCTGGTAGTAGAGGATGAAAATGTCTCTTCCCGTGGCCTCTCTCACCCTAACAGTGATAGAGACTCCCCCAAATTTCCAAAAACACCTAAAAAATTCCTCCATGGACTCAAAGGTGGAAGAAGAATAGGATAACCTCAGGAACACCCCTCCCACATTTTAGGAAGGAGTGTCCACCACCATTGATGAGGTCGAGAAAATAAATCTACGAATAGAAGAAGACTCATGTCCTATATTAATTATTGTCTCCCTAACTCGCTAGGAGAAAGATATTTTCATCACATATCTAGAGCAACATCGATATATGTTCTATTGAAATTATACATAAATTCCCAAACTGAACCCTAATGTGGTTAAACACTATCTCACATTACAAGATGACCATCAAGGTTTCAATAAGGTAGCTAGAAGGATACACCACTCTCATGATACTAACATAGAATTAGAAGTTGATAAATTGATCAAAGACAACTTTTTCAAAGAGGTTAAACACCCAAGATGGATCTCCAACATCATCACTATCAAGAAGAAGAATGGGATGATTAGGGTCTACATCGATTTCCTAGACCTTAATCAATACTTTCCAAAGGGTGATTTCCCATTTTCAGTTACAGAACTATTGATTGATGAAACTAATAGCTTCTAATCCATTTTCTTTATGGATGGGTATTCAAGGTAAAATCCAATAAATATAGCCCCTAGATATAAAGAAGTCACCACCTTTCGGAGGACCTTATGGTATCTTCTAAAATCAATTCATGCCCTCTGTATTGAATAATGTTGGAACTACTTATCAAATTTCCATGAATCATATCTTTAATCTCTTATTGGGATAAATAGTTGAATTTTATGTTGAAGACCTGATGTCTAAATCTCTATAGTAGTGTGATCACTTCATGGATCTTCAAATAGTCTTCAAAAAGTTTCCGTAGCACAATTTGAAGATGAATCTACTAAAATGTGCTTCCGGGAATGTCTAGGAAATTACTTGGATTTTTAGTATGCCACCTTGGCATCAAGGTCAACCCAGAAAATACTAGTGAAATAATGGAAATTCCACCCCCATGAAATCTCAAATAACTGAGGGGGATCCAAGGGCACCTCTCCTACATTCATCATTTCATAGATAACCTGACCAGAAAATATCTCCCCATCACCAAGATAATGAGGAAGGGATTCACCTACCCATGGGATGAGGACTACAAAGAATCTTTTAAGAGTCTCAAGTAGTACCTACTACACCCACTAGTACTGTTGTATATATTGGAAGGAAATGCACTCATTTTATATATATCTACCATGGAGAGATCACTTGGATCTCTCCTCGCATAGAATAAATTATACCGAGAATGAGAACAATATATACTAACACATCCGAACGATGCTAGGTACTAAGACTTGGTATTCTGATGTCAAGAATAACTGCCTCATACTCATCTGCATAGTGAAAAAGATGAGACATTACTTGAAGAACCATGAATTCCACTTGGTATCTAGTATTAAACTTATCAATTGAATCCTTTTCCACCCTATGTTGATTGGTCATTTAGCTTAATAGGCAGTCATTATATAGTAGTATGACATCTATTTCATGTCATAGAATTCAGAAAAATGGAAGGCCCTAGCTGATTTATTTCATGGAACATCCCTCCCTTGAAAGTACACCAGTAGACACCAAAACAATGTATGGATTTATTCTCATCCCAATGAGATACATAGAGATTCCTAAATCCTATATCCTGTCCCAACCACCACATGATACACAATTCCCCTATCCTTCCTTTAAATTTCCTCTGTGTGGTTAAGGAAACATTTTCCATTCCTTGTTTTCAAACCAAGTATAGATTATGTGGGCTTAGGAACTTTGGTAAAAAGTTCCCTGCATGATCCAGACATATCAATTTACAACAGGGTTAGTAGGGTCCTAGATGAAAGAACCGAAAAGTCACACCATGTTTCTTTTCGGCATGATGTTAAACTACATGGTTGATGTCTCTTGCATGACATAAAATTGTGTATTACCGTGGACCTTGCCTTATAGGACCATTATCTTTGTTTTTGGTCTCTCGCCACACCTCCATTTAAGAATTACATGTGGCTTAATTCCTATCATTACAGGATACATAGTGACACCCAGATCTCTAGTCTTAGGTCTAGCCTTAATATTTCATTCTCATATGGGGGAACCTAAATCCTTACTGCATGACATCATACTGCATGGTTTCTTAAGAACTATGTGTGGATTGATTCCTATTATCATAGGATACAGAGTGATGCCCAGATCTCCAACACCATGTATTGCTACAAAAATCTATAGGAACAATTCCCCCTTTGTGTATGGGTCATACCTACATAGATTGTTTCCCATTAAAGAACTATGTGTAGCTTGATACCTATCATCATATCATACATAGTGACACCTGGATCTCTAATCCCATGTCTAGCTACAATAATCAATGGGAATAATTTCCCCTCTACATATGGTTCTAGCCTATACTGAGAGTTTCAAATTCAATAAATATGTGTGGATTTATTCCTATAATCACAAGATACATAGTGATACCCAGATATCTAATCCCAAGTCTATCTAAAACAATTGATGGGAACAATTCCCCCTTCTGTGTATAGTTAAGACCTGTGTAGAGAGTTTCCCAATCAAGAACTATGTGTTTCTTGATTCCTGTTATCACATGATACATAGTGATTCCCAAATATCCAATCCTAGGTCTATCTGCAACAATCAACATGAACCCCCCCCCCCATACAGGTTAGACCTATACTGGGATCTTTTATATAGGAACTATGTATGGCTTGATTCATGCCATCAGAGGATATGTAGTGACAACCAAATCATTGATCCAGGGTTCATCCATAACATATAAAATGATAAAAATTCACCATTAACTTCATATAGGGTAGATCTATGTAGCAAACCATGTGAGACCCACTCTCACATATATTAACTAACTAAACATTTATCCCTTATTTCTCACTCTGAGCATTTCTCATATGAGATTAGGGAACCTAGTAGGCCGATATGGATAACATGATAGAGGCACACTTCATAAAATCTTCCTTAACGCTTGATGTAAAACTACCCAGAAAACTTCATTACCATATGATGTTAAAATACAAGGAAAACTTCCTCACCACATGACTTTAAACTATATGGAAAACATCCTGGTCATATGACATTAAACCTACATGAAACAAATGTCCCCACTACATGATGTTAAAATTTGTAGGCCATCACCTATTATCATTACTTATCAAAGGACCATAAGATCATAACACCAGTTAACTATAGTATGGTGTGATTCCATCATCTTTTAATCCCCTCATCCCATAAGTCACACTTCATGTCTTGATAACCTCAAGTTTCTGCAAAACCTTTTGTAATGTCCCTGACCTGAAAGCCACTAAACTAGTGCCCCGAGCTGAGTCATCACATGAACTCAAGCATGCCTCCTTGTACACTAGAGGTTTCTGACTAGCTACGAGGGTATAATAAGTCACATGGGGAGACTATACCCTCTTTATCAAATCCAGCCACAGCAGAACACAATATAAATAGTGGAAACAATATGAATAACCAATAAACATGCATAACCAATCATTTCCCAAAAATGGGTACAAACCACAAATCAAATACAATAATTTCATGTCATACTAGTAGTGAAAAGTGAATGAAACCCAAAAGTAATACAAACAACTAAACTTTAAACGGGTCCCAACTGTAAGTACAGATATTTCCCCATGAACATCCTGATCCCAAATCAACTTCTTCATGTAGAGCCTTTGACCTTGTCTTGACCCGCAACCAAGAGATCTGCTCGGGTACCCAATGGCAGCCTGAGCAGGTTGTGTGTACAAAAAACAGTAGGCCACCACCAACGGTGTCTACAAAATATATAGTCTAACAGATAGTGCATAAAGGTATAAAATAAATGGTATGTAAGCAAGGGAAGTTTGGGTTCCATTAGTTAATAAGGTTCATTTAATTCATGACTAGTATTTATCCCAATTCCATTTCTTGTACAATCTTCATTTCATAAGCCATATTTGATCACATGTTCCATAGGTTAGGAATAAATATCTACACTAGGGTATAAGGAAATCAATCGCAATTCATAGGGGAAACAAATAAAGTACCTATCTAACTAGGGATCTACATATCACATCAACACATTATCCTCACCTCGAAGCCTCATTCCAGGAGGAATGCAACCATTAGGGGAATAGAGCCTCTATACCCTTCCCTAACCCATGCATTTTGGGGTGGAGTTTAGAGCCTCAGTCTAACTCAACCCATGGGAATAGAACCTCAAGTCAATACCCCGCTCTTCTAATCCATGTTCACATGATTATTTCTCAATTCACCACTACCTTACCATAACACAACCAAGCATATTCAATTCCATTTTATATCACAACACATAACAACAAAATGGGAATTAATACTATTCCATAACCCATTAAAACATTTAGCATTTACAATTCATATCCATTCATCCAAATTCCCATTCTCGTGCCTTAACCCATTAGGTGTATTCAAAAATATCCTATGCCTTAGCTAAATTCATCATAGACCATTCATTAACCCATTTAGTCTATTTATCATTTCACAAGAATTTACCCACTTATGTATTTCAAGTACATTTCTCATATCACATAACACAATCCCTTTATTACATTCAATCATTTAGGTGTACCACCTAATTCTCATGTATAAACCCATTCCACAATTTCATCCATTACCTTATTACAACCCATTAACACATTCCCCATTTCCTATTCTATCACACAATTGAAAGTTCAACATTTAATATTCCCTAATCCCCTTAGGCATTTCTAAAAAAATTCATGAAACAATCAACATAATCTATTTCAACCCAATTACCCATTTTCATGTCATTCCAACAACAACATATGCATTTATCACCCTAGGAATATTTGTCATTATTCCATTTATAATTTAATCAATCATTAAGACACATTCTACACGGGTTTCACATTCTTATTTGGTAACCCACCACTTAACCCTACCATACTCCTAGTCTGGGTTTGTCAGTGCACCCCATGGGTGGCCCTAAAATGGTCAAGTCATCCTCAATGAATCCTACGAGGATTGTGAGGATTTAAATTGGTCACTTAGACACCCATTTTTATCAAAAACTTCAATGGAAACAAGAACAAAAAAATGGGGGAAACAAGAACACCAACTTCCATGCACAAATCCAAAATAAAACTATGGGATAATACTTGTAAACCACCTACCTCGAATATGATGATGAACGCACTCTCAATCATGGCCTTAGATCTAGATTCAAACACCCCTTGAATACCCAACCTAGGTTACATTGGAAAAAGGGGGTTTTAGGGTTTTGGATGAAGATGGAAGAAATCACAAACCCTAATCTAATAAAGACAATGAAGGAGAGGATTAGACTTACCCAGAGCTTTGATCTGCAACCAACAGTGCCCAAAACAGCCAAGAATCGAAGGGGAAACACCTCTTGGAAGCTTGGGTCATCCAAGTTCATCACTAGGGTTGTGAGGGGAGTAATGAAGGAAAATTCTGAGTTGGGTTTTAAAATACCGGGGTGGAATTTTTGTAATTTTCTCAAAGTTTCTCGGCCGCATGGTTTACCGGTACGGTTTTCTAAACCGTGCAAAAACTATGTGGAAGATACTACCTAAAAATCACCCCATTCACATGGTTTCCTAGGGATTATTCATGGTTTTTTTAACCGTATGCCAACCGTGTGTAAGCCTTTATCCATGGTTTCATGGTTCCATCACAGCTTTCACTAACCGTGCACAAAACCGTGCAACATGCCTAGGAAATCTCTTTTCTTCCTCTTTCGTGTCCTGAACCCCCAAAACACCCTTGTGATTTCACATGAACATGGGGAAACATTAATCTATCCAAAAATAAGAGTCCAAACCAAAAATTAAACAAAAACATACCTTAAGAAGATCTAGGATCTTACAACCTCCCCACCTTATAATGGCTCATCCTCAAGCCGCTCTTCTAGGCATCAATAAACTTCTGGAACTAAAGGTCTTTCCACTATGCCTATCTATACATTCTCATCCCACATATTTCTGGTTTCATATCACAAATCCCCTGGAACATGAAACAAGGGCATAGACTTTCCTCGCAATCCTTCCTCATACAACCATGACACGATCTGAAAACTCCTCAAGGATGCATCCACTTCAACCATTCCCACCACGAGAACTCCATGGGAAAAATCTTAGGTGACAAAACCTAAATCACAACACATGGAGACTTAACACATAGTATCACATCATCATGGAGGAACCAATCGG
Source organism: Viscum album (assembly GCA_963277665.1). Taxonomy (NCBI): domain Eukaryota; kingdom Viridiplantae; phylum Streptophyta; class Magnoliopsida; order Santalales; family Viscaceae; genus Viscum; species Viscum album. The sequence goes on from OY728122.1 coordinate 1,190,755,644, forward strand.
TACCCCATAGGCCCAATACTCTATACAACTCATGACCCAAATCACTTGGTGTCATTTTCCTCTATTTTCCAAACTCTAATGGTGAAAAACCCGGTATAACCCAGAGGAGAACACATGATCCTTCCAATGATGTTTGTCAAATATTTCATTCCACAACTATACAACCAAACACCGCCCAAAACTCTTAGTTACTCATCCAACTAAACTCATGCCAAAGATCTCTACCAGGGCCAACTCACCCAAATGGTGAACAATCGAGTCCTTCCAACCTGAAACTCTGATCACATCATTAACAGACCATTTATCTGGTATGGTTTTTTCCACCATGTTCAGTTACTTGGAACCTCCCCCACCGACGAAAGAACACTAGGACTCAACTCATCTTTCCCATCACCTACAATGTTCCAACTCAACATGCCCAAACATCCATAGGGGTATTACCCTATATTGGCATCCATACACACCGTCAAAACCAAATGGAAGGAAATTTCTACACTATCCCTTCAAGGACTAAGATCAAATTGACCTCACTTAGATACGCTTCATTTACAAGAAGGTAATTTCTGCCACATCATCAACCTAGAGGCGGGTCAGTCTCACCACACTCATTAAAGTTTACCATATTAGGTCAAACTGCCCCGACTGGCTTATCCCAGAACACCCACCTTTCACTGGTGGTACGTTACCCCTTTCTCACCTTCCTGAGGTGATTACTAACTTTAAGCCTATCATTATCATCCCATGCACCCACTAAGTTTTTTCCCTAAATTCCAATAGAATTCCACAATCACATCATTACCTCCCTCCAGACCATCATCAGCTTCACCCTTGGCATGAAACCACATCACATGGCCAAGGTTCACCCAACTTCAATATGTTCTAAAACCACCCAAGGAGAACTAACCAAGTCTAACCCCAATCCTCATTGGAGTTTTAGAACCCAACCTCTCTTGCCACAACCTATTGTCATATCCAACCACACCCTTTTACGACTTCAGCACAGACATTACAAGCTTCACATAGAACCACCCTAAGCCCAAAGCCGATACTTGGCTCATCAGTCACCACATCCAAGTTCCGCATTGCCTCTTGGAGGAACCTAAAAATCACCTCACGGGTTCCTCATTAGAATCTCAGTTCCACCACTTCATCTCGATGTTCTCCTATCCAAATCTAAGAAAGACACATCACTCCCCACCTTATGAGTGCCATTACCATTTCTCATCATAAGGGATTCCAACCACTACTTCTAACACTCAACACAAGCCAAACCTCAACCTTAGACATGGTCGTCCAGCTTTTCCCATAACAAGGAAATGAACATCACCTAGTTCCCATTTTCGGCTTCTGTGAATAGAACCCATGTCGTTTGTCGTCATTCATTCCATCCTGAGGACCCCACCCAAAGCCATTGAGGGTGTACATACCATCCTCAGGATTCACGCATATCGTTTCCATGAGAGTAAAATCCATGATGTCCCTAATCCAACCAAACACCTTCATGTATCTTGGCGTGATCCAGAACTTCTCAACATACCTGGGATGATGTCAAGATATTGGGCATGCTCGTCACTAGTTGAGGTACGCAAAGAAGTGGTCAAAGAACACCACCATTAACTTATCCATTTCTGATGTCAAGCTATGGGACACCATGACCTTCCAGGGATCCCGAGCTTCCCTTCCAAACTAGTCACATCAACACTTAACCATCACCACTCAAGTGTGATTTCCAACTAGGTTCAACCATCGCTCCACAACCAAACCATTCATACAAACAAGTTCATCCACATAACCACCCTTAACTCAGGTGTCACCAACGAGTGAAAGCATATAACCACATTCCATCCACCTTCATTTATTCTACTCAAAAACAACCTCAGGCCTCTATTAATCATCATCCAAACAGGTTAGTCGGGAATCCATATGATATAACCCTTCGAAACAAACCTTAGATCCTATTACAATCACTCGGGTTCCCTTACAAAAGAACCAGGTATAACTATACCATTTACTAAAACTTGGTGGTAATGAATACACATTAACACCACCTCTAAATCATATCCCATCACTACTATAAATTTAGACTATATCCATGGTTTGGAACTGTGGCTATAGAGATTTATCCACTGTTCAAACTGTGGATATAGCCATTCCCATTTCATACCCCCCCCCCCGCCCGAACAGACCTCATGTCCCTCCCCCTACAGACCCCCCTCCCCCTGTAAACCCCCCATGCACCCCTAGATAGACCCCCCTTGCACCCCTGGATTGACCCTCCTTGCACCCATGGACAGACCCCCCTTTCACCCTAGATAGACCCCCCCCCCTTCCCTGGACAGACTCCCCTGCACCCCTGGACAGACCCCCCCCCCCCACACACACACACCCTTGGACGGACCCCCCTTGCACCCCTAGATGGACCCCCCCCCCCCCATTCACCCCTTGATGGAGTGCCCTTGCACCCTTGGATAGACCCCCCCCCCCCCCCCCTCACCCTAGACAGACCCCCCTTCCACCCCTGGACAGACCCCCCTTACACCACTAGACAAACCCCCCTTTGCACCCCTACAGACCCCTTGCACCCTAGACAGACCCCCCTTGCACCCCTGGACAGACCCCCTTGCACCCTGGATAGACCCCCTTGCACCCATGCAAACCCACCCCACTCCCCTTCAGACCCCCCCCCCCCCCACCCCCACCCTGGATAGACCCCCCCCCCCTGCCCCCCCCCCCCCCCCCGCACACCCCCTACTCCCAAGACAAACCCCCCTGTACCCCTGGACAGACCCCAGCACCCCTGGACAGACCCCCTTCCACCCTGGACAGACCACCCTTTCACCCTTACAGACACCCCTTGCACCTCTGGACAGACCCCCCTTTCACCCCCACCCCCTTTCACCCCTGGACAGACCCCCCTTTCACCCTTGCAGACCCCCCCCCCCCCTCTCCCCTCCCCACTGCCCTGTAGACCCCCCACCCCCTCCTGCACCCCCCCCCCTCCAGTTTTCCCTCCCCACACTGCCCCCCTTGTATCCCCTTGAACCCCCTGAAGAACCTCTGTAGACCACCACCCTCTCCTGCTTATATCCCACCTACACCCCCTGCCCTACAGACCCCCTGTAGACCACCCACCCCCTTCCCTGCAAACCTCCACACTCCCCCATTCCCCCTCCACCAACCCCACTCCCCCACCAATATGCCCCTCCACCCACCCCCATCCCCCTCCACCTTCCCTGTAGACCTCCCCACTCCCCCCTACCCCCTCCACCCACTCCCTAGCCAACAGAACTCCCCCTGCCCTTCAGACCTCCCCCTGACCCCTACCCTGCAGACCTCCCCCCTTCCCCCTGCCCCGCTCAAGCCTCCCCCTGCCCCCCTCCCCCTGCAATTGGTTCCAAAAAATAGCCCCTAAATGAACCCATTTTATTATGTTCAAACAAAATTTTACAAGTAAAAAACCCGCAGTATGAACAATAAGAAAACAAAAATGAAAAAAGTATTCTATTTTCAATAACTAAAAAAGAAGAATCACTTAGTATGAACAATAAGAAAATAGAAATGATAAAAATATTCTATTTTCAAAAACTAAAAAAGAAGAAGCGGAGTGCTTACAATCCAAAGAGGGTGCCTCTCAAATAGTTCTGATCCCTTCATAATGTATAAAAACCTCTAGATATGATGGTTAATAGTTCTTTGGGACCTTCTGGATCAAACATACAAACAAAATTATTCTTTGTGAAGGTATATCATCAACACTCCACAATGAATAGTGTAATAGGAGTAGAAAATGAAGAAGAAATCCTGGTAATGATCTCACAAGAAGTAGATATTGGTATGGTGAGCTATGGTTTCATCATGGGATATGGTTCTAGAAGTTCATCATAAATCAAAATGGATATAAACATGACCCTCCTGGACACCCCCCCCCTCCCCTTACCAGTCCCCCCCTGCCACCCCCCCTACAAACCCTCCTAGACACCCTCCCTATCAGTCCCCCCCACCATCCAGCTACCCCCCCCCCCCCACCACCACCACCACCCCATACAAACCCTCCTGGACACCCCTCCCCCCTCCCCCATGCCAGTACCCCCCCCCCCCACCTTCCAGTCCCCCCTGCCATCCCCCCCCCACCACCACCACCCCTTGCCACCCCCCCCCCACCACCACCACCACCATCGCCTTCCAGCCCCCCCCCCTATAGACCCTCCTGGACACCCCCCCCCCACACACACACACACCTTCCAATCCCCCTTCCAGCACCCCCACCCCCTTCAGACCCTCTTGGACACCCCCCCCCCCTCCCCCTGCCACCCCCACCACCCCCCACCACCACCACCACCCCTACCACCCCCCCCCCCACCCAACCCCCCTGATATCCCCCCACCACCCCCTTCCACCCCCCCCCCCCACCACCACCACCACCCCCTTCTACCCCTCTGCAGACCCTCCTAGACACCCCCTTCCCCCTTCCAGTCCACCCCCCATGTAGGGTCTTTTTTATTGGTTGTTTAAATGTGGAACCATAGATTCTAGATCATCCTTGGTTGTTTTCTTGGTGGTCATGATTTCTTTCTACTCATAGTGGTTGACCAGTGTATTGATAACCCTCCACTGTATGATCTCCATAAGGGAAAGAGGGTTAGGGAGATAGTAGTCATTTCATCATAATAGGGGTTTGAAATTTTCATGTTTAGGTGATCATGGGTTTTAGTAGAATCATGGGAACTTATTCTACCCCTACACCTATTAGAAATGGTTGGGGAACCTCGCCTATAAAATCTATTTCTTGGAATTAAATAAGATAATTTGAATCAAAATTTCAGTATTTTTTATGATTATGATGACTAATATGCCCTATGTTACTCATTATGTCATTTTTTAAGGATACAGAATTATTAACGGGTTCACCAGTCCCTGAAGTTGATGCCCAGTGATACTCATCCTCTATATGTTGAAGGATAATTAATTCATCTTAGTTTAATCAATTTTTTTCTAAAACTTTACTTCAAGACCATTGTGTTAGACTACACTAGGATGGTCATGATCCTGGCCTCACATGCCTAATTTTTTAAGGCAATAAGTATGTCACCACAAGAGTGATGATGATGGAACCTTTCATTGAAATGGGAGGATGGGAGTTTAAAACATATCTTTATGGTTTTCATTTCCCAGACCATATTTCTCTTATATAATTAACACATTCTCATGAATCTTGTTTTTGATTCCGTCTCCATGTGGACATCAGTTGATAATGTAACTTTCTTCCTTATCAAGGTGAAAACCTAATGATCAAAGTTGACTAGAATTTCAATTAAATTGTATATTTAGACAATCCCATAAATATATTTCTCATTTCTAGAAGTGAGGTAATCTTATGCTTTCCATATATAAGTAAAGGATGGATCTTCAGTTATGATCTGGGTAGGAAGGTTGTTATATATTCTTCTTTCAAGCCATATAAACATCTTAGGCTCATGATCTAAGGAATAATATTCTCATCACCTATATAATCCTAGCCTCGTCACCAAAGTCATCATAGGCTATTCACCTGTGGTATTTTAGGCTCATCACCTAATGAACTCTAGGATCATAACCTAAGGAATTCCATGTTCATCGCATGAGGAAGGATGGGATTATGATGCATTAGGAAAGGTGAATAATCATATTCTTATCACATAATAAAGAAATTATGGAAACAAGTTTTTAAAACAATCAGGAAACTGTAGAATTCAAATTAAAGGTTTGGGCAAAGGGAACCTACCTCAACCTCAAGGTGCGTTTTCTTTTGATGACGACAACTCAAATCTTCCTTTTTTCCACTTTCATGAATATGAAACTTCACATATATATAAGGACACCTATACCCTATGTACATATTTTCATGGCCAAATATGCACAAGGGGGTCCTTAGATATATGTTTATACTTGCATATACCCCTTTACAGTTACACATGTATGAATTTTTCATATCTATATATAAGCACACCTATACCCAATATATATATTCATACTACCATGAGTGAATGTATATAAAGGGGGAATTTATATATGTATATGCATACCTATGAATACACATGTAAGCCTTCATCAACGGTGACTCGAATCCACCTCAACGAAATCCAAAACGCACTACAAAAATATAAGTAACCCAAAAATCACAAATGCCCTCATTAAAATTGGGCCAAAGAATAAAAACAGAATAAACCTTACCCAAATTTTATGTTGAACTCACTATCATCAATGTTGGTGGATAGAAACATCCTCATAATAAGAAACCAACTATAAAAAATATTTGGAAAATATTAGATACAACTACTTCTTATATATATGTGATCAGTGTGTCAACTGTACATGATAAATGATACATGAATCCATAAACAACAATGAACAAATAATATTTAGATTGATATGTACATCCCAATACTAAATAACATGATCATTAATAAACCTCTTTATTTTTCAAACATCACATTCAATTGAAACACTTAGGAGGTGTTTGGTTATAATTGGACATTTACCACTTTTCCTTAAGACATTTCAAAAGTGGAGTGAAAGTCACCATGAATAAGTCACTATTTATTTCATGCCATCCAATTAAACTTTAGAATGGAGGCATAAACATTACATAATTTACCACATGAGGTATTACATATCATGTTCCAAATTAACCATGTTCAGTTCCATTTAACTCATTAAATTCATTAAAACATGACAATTACATTTATAAGATCAAAGGGGGTCCCTTAGTGGTGACTTGGTCATTACAGCACTTTCCTACTTGGGAAATTCCATCTTAAAATTCTAACAGCACTTAAAGGGTGTTTTGGTTCAAACAACCATTTTAATTAAAAGAAGGAAACCCCCTTAAGGGTTATAAAAAGGGTCAAGTATGATGTGTGCTTTAAAAATAAAAATGACATCAAGTATAAGGAAAACATTAATGTAATAATGTCAAGAAAACTATATAAGAATAAACTACAACTGTGAGTTTTTGTAGACAACGCACCTCCATTAGAGGGGTTTTATTACAAAACCATGGCTTGTTTTTCAAACAAAACAATAATCTTAAATAACACTTGATCAAGAATTGCAATTTAATATAAACAAGAAGAATTAAGAAGGTAGCTAAATGCAATTTAAAAGATTCTTGAATTAAAGAGGCTGGGAGAGGGACCCTACCTCGAAGGAGTCAAGCCACACTCAACACTTGACACTTTTATCATCAACAAATCTAATCTGATCCATCCATCCTCTAAGCATATGAACCTTTGCATATACATAAGGACGCCCTAACCTCTATGTACGTGTTGGTATGGCCTTGAACATGCACAAGAGGATCCTTATATATATGCTCACATGCATAAGCCCGTTTTCACTCACACATGAATGAATTTTCCATATATATACATAAGAAAACCTTCCCCTTATATGTAATCGCACTACCATGGGAGGATATGCATATAACGGAATAATTTATTATATGCATACTTACCTATGCAAATGTGGTGAGTCACCTTTGACTCTGATGGATCAAAACCACCTCAAGGATGATCAACACACTATAATAAAATTACCAAGGGCTATAAAATTACAAAACCACCAATTACAAACTAAGAGTCATTAAAGAATGAAGGGAAAAAAACTCACCTTAAACCATTGGCGGAAAACCAAATCGGTCTGAACCGCTTTGCCTTCGGCGACGGTTGCCGCAACACATAGGAACGGGTCCCGAGAGACTTCAAAAAAATGCCAGTGATCTGATGAATCATCATTAATTGAACATAAAAATTGAATTGGGAGGAACATGATTAGTGAGAAAATAAATAATATAACAGGTGATGATGAACTATTTTTAAAGTAAATGAATGAACTATAAAGTCCAAGTGCATACCATAGGGGTTCCATCCAGTCTAGATAATTGAACTCATGAATTTTACAACTCTACTGTTGTAACATGATGTTCCAATACTGACATTCACCTGGTGAGAATTAAAATATACCATAAAACTAATTAATATGGTTAGATATATAAAAAATATATAATCAAAATAGCATGCACAAATTGGGTGCATCATACATGAATCAAGATGCAGTACTATAAGGATTATGTGGTTGGATAAGTTGTTATAATGCTCTAATAATCTATCTACCACCACAACTAGAGAAACAAAATTCTCCTATTATAAAATTCATGAACTCTTAGAGAGTCAATTATACTCATATACAAGAATAAAATATTGAAATTTTCCAACTACAATCCATTAGTGCGATTATATCAAAGATAAAAATAAACCTCATAGATATAGAATTTCACTCTACATGAACCATCCAATCAATATAACCCCACCAACACCCCATCACTTTGACTCGATCTCACTCTAGGACATGAGTAGCATCAAGTGAAAAAAATAATATTGTATATAAATGCCAACCCCCCCCCCCCGCACCAACCCCCCCCCCCCCCCCCACCACCACCCCCACGAGCCCACCCACCCCCACCAGCCCACCCACCCCCACCAGCCCTCCCACCCCACACCAACCATGCATCAGCCCCCCCCCCCCCTCGTCCCCTGCACCAGCCTCCCAACCCCCCCCAACCACCAGTCCCCCCACCACACCCCCCAACCACCAACCCCCCCCCCCTGCCACCCCCCCAACCACCAGCCCCCCCACCACACCCCCCCTACACTAGATCACCCCACACCCCCTTCACTAGCACCCCCCCCCCCACCCCCAACACCATCACCCCCAACCCCTTGCATCACCCCCTGCTGCACCATCCCCCCAACATTCTCTAATAACAGCATAAAAAATCAAAAAGCATAAGCACATCCATGAAAAACTAAGAAAATATAATTTTCAATTAATATAAATATATACCTATAAGGTTAAGAGATTAATAGACATTACAAGTAGTTAAGAAAAAGAAGTAGGGGATGGTTATATAGAATATATTCGATCGATAATTTCCTTTTTATTTTATTAATAGAAAAATGAGCAACTGCCCATGATGAAAAAAATTTCACGGGGGTCTAAAGTGATGCAGCCTAAGCGCATCCCCCCGCACAAAATTATTACACTCCCGGGGAAAAGTTCCCAAACTAGAAAACACAATTAACAAGACCTCCAGAATACCTCCCCGAGATAGTGCATCCGCCGTGAAGTTAGACTCCCTTTTCACATGGAGAACCGATCAAACATGTCTGAGCTCCAATATGCAACTACGTACTAAATAAATTAGATACCAAGGAGGATCCACTTCTCCGTTGATAACTCTTACCACAATTTCTGAGTCTGACTCCACCTAAGAACATATCAAATTGATGTCTTTTCAGAGCTTGATACCTATTTGGATAGCCTTTAGTTCCGCACCCAGCGAATTCCCCAGCCCATAGAAGCTGTTGAAGGTGAACAGCACAGAGTCGTACTCATCCCGCAGCAGACCGTCCCCATGCATTTGACCATTTAAGCAGGATCCATCCATATTAATCTTATATCCGAGCCTCGATGGATCCCATCAGATCTAGATGCCCTGTGTTCTAGTCGGTTCAGGAGTCCGGTTTAGCAACCTCCAAATCAAATAAGACTGTTGCCTGCATTTCACCATAGAAGCCAGCTCATGAACCATCCCCTTCGATCTAACTTTCAGGAAAGTATCTGAGGGGCGCAACTCAGTCCTCGCCTTATTCCGAGCCTCCCACAATGTCCATAAAATGGCAAGCACAATAATGTTACGGCTCTTGAATTACATATCTTGACTCCCTTCACCCATAAACCAGCAAGAAAAGAAGTCCTACAAAGAAGAGAAAACAGTATTTTGACATCCCCAGCTACCCATAAGAAGCCATAGATAGTTGGCCCATTCACTTTGGATGAATAAATGGAAGATCAATTCAGCCTGTAGCTTAGTACAGCAATAGCATCGCGAGGCCATGGAAATCCCTCTCCGCTGGACATTATCCTCCGTTCTCAAGGAGTTATTCCGAACTCTCCATGCCAGAAAATTAAACTTTGTAGGATCCTCTTTGCACCACAGCCGATCCGAGCACTCATCACGAACCCCTCCCTGAAGGATTATTGTTTCATATTCATGTCCACTGAAAAAACTAGAACCAGAACCTATAAAACAGACCCAGTCATCCTCCTCATTAAAAATAATCTCTCAGTAAATTTCCCTCTACTCCACACTAAGAATAGCATCCAAAAATCTAGGAAAGTGATAATCCTCTTTGATTGTTATATCTAGAACTGGACAGCACAGAAAAAACAGCTTCTCCCCAACCCAATTTTCATGCCATAAATTGATCTCCCCTCTCCCTACCACCCAACATGAGTTGTCCTGAAGGATATCTAGATGATGAAACACATTCTTTTCCATAATGGACAATTTCAGCTTGTCCCATATCTCCCAATGTTGTCCATATTTATTTCTTAGGACTTTGGCCCACAGCGAATCTCTAACCATAAAATCACATGCCATGAGGGCCTACATGGACTGAATTGTTAGGGATATGTCCCTGAGACCAACTCTACCCTCCTCTATTGGTTTAGCCAGACGATTCCATGAAGCCCAATGAGCCCTGTCCATGGAATTGGCATCCCAAAGGAAGCAGTTCATAATTTTCTCCACCAAATAAATAATACATTTAGAATATATTCTAAGAGATGATTTTATTTCTTACTTTGACCATAATTCCATATATTATAAGAAAGTAAAACTATTGGAAAAGAAGAAAAGAAGAGTAAATGTGAATTAGAATGATCTCACAGAAGAGATAAAAATGTACATGATGAAATGTGTATCATAATATAGGATCCCATAATATCTTAATAAAAAATTGGTTTCTAAATAAAAGTAACTTCATGAGGAACAATCTAGGTATCTTAAATCTGGAAACACCTTAAATAATATGATATAAGTCTATGAAAATGTGGTGGATATTAAAACTGAACCATCCAATGATGATGATAAAACTAGCCCCATGAAAAAGGTACAACATTTTTATAAATTCTCATGTGATAATAAATCTGTTTCCTTTCATTATAAATATTATGAAAAATAATTTGAAAATTTTTAGGATGATGAATGGTGTAAAAATTTTCCTCCTATAGATGACTTGAGAATAGAAAAACCCCAAGTAAATGGGAAAATAAAGGCTAGAGGATGCCTGGAAAACAAGAATAATTTTATAAACAAAATCATCAATATAAATGAAGATCAAGTTTCAAGGGATATTAATTTTGTTGTAAAATTTTTGGGTATAAATATTTTGAGTAGTGGTATAATATGTCATTTCACTAGAACTGGGATTAAAAAAGGGGGAGCAGACCTGATAAGAAGAGAATTAGATGTATTTGAAGTAGGAATACTCTTAGTAAGAAAACTTTATATCCTGAAAAACTACTGTAAAGGTATCGCCTCTTTATTCCCATTCATTTTATGTATAATTTATGATAGATAATTAAAGAAAAAAATTAGGAAGATGGATGACTGTTGTTTTATTTGGGTATAACAAGAATGAAGTGTCCATCCTAGAATACCATTGAAGTTATATTTTCTATGATGAAGAAAGTGAGACCATCCCTCAAGGGGTGAAAAGCATAAATTATCATTTTCAATAATGACAAACTATATGGAATCTTAAAATCTAGAAAACCTAATTCTAATTGATCATTCATGTTATGTTGAACAACCCCAATATTAATTTTTATATTAGCATAACATGCTCAATGATTTATGTACTGCATTGATCACTTGTTTATAAACTCTTGTTTCTATAAAGGGTTTTTCCTCATATACTTATAGTTGAATATCTCAAGTATTTTTTCCAATAATATCATGTGATTATATCCTTCTCTCGCAAGTGGATAAGTTTGACACTTCAAATATATGGAGGAGAAGAAGATTTCATAATGGGAGTTCTTGGCATCTAGGACCACTATTACTGAGTTATAAAAATCCATTCCCACTAACCCTATATCCATTTTGTAACTCTAAACTAAGAGGTACACTAATTCAGATCACCCATTAGCTCCCTAGGACCTGTCTAACACAACCAGCAAGCCAATAAAAGAAAAAATCATCTCAATCTTAGGGCCAAATCCAGATCCATTTATATCCTAAAGTTATCATCCTATTTCTAGTACCTGAGCAAGGAACTTCCTCAACCATCATTGGTATAAGGTATAAAACACTATTCAATAAAATTCATGAACAAAACATTACAAAAATAGCCATGATAGGCTCACATTTTCAAACTCTAGGTTCTAAGGTAACACCCAAATACACCAATGATTAAATCAGCATTGACCCTCTTAGGGTTAATAAAACATGGGTCACCCATGGTCCCTTAGATCACGTCTATCAAATCATGATCCAATATAGATAGTGAAACCTCATCTGGAGACTCTGAAAACTAACCCATCCATGATCATCACCTCACCCAAAAAGGAATCATCAAAAAACATCACACCTATAAGAAAGTCCTCAAGGTTTCCTCAGACCCATCTCAAACATAATCTCAGTGACACCCATCCTTAACCAACACCCTATGGTGTTAACCCAACCTAAAGTTTCCAATTCGATTAAACCTCCAACAAGAAGTTACAAAACTTCAACAACTCAAACCCCAAGAAATTGGTCTAAACATCCAAGAAACATCCAAAATAATACTTTTTCCTACCTTTTGAGAGATGTAAAAACACCTAAATATATACCCCTTAGACTACCCAAGGAAAGTTCCTATGAAAATCAAAATAATCCCATTGGCATCACTTGTGTAAATTTGTCCAAACAATGTACAACCCCCACTTGGGTCTCACACTACACCTTCATTTGACAAACTCTCAAACCAAAACCTTCATAGAAAACCCCTCTATACACTACTAACTTTGAGGGTTCTAGATCCAAAAACTTGAGTGGAACCTCACATCTAACCAGGACTAAAACAAATCATCTCACAAAAGGCCTCTAACTACTTGAGGGTTCTAACACCACACCCTGGATAGAAAGCATCACGGATAGACCACTCACAGGTCCAAACTCAAACCCCAAGGAAAGAAGTATATCCATTTTTTCCCCCTTCCTAACCTTATGTATCACCTAAGAGCATGTGAGTTTTTCTCTTGAATCAAAAACCAAGAGAGAGGGTTTATGAACAAAACCCCTCTGTGAGACACCCAAGTCCCTCACTTCTCAAAGATGACCCAAAAAGGTTCTCAAGGGGATCCCAGAAAACCAATAGTCATTTAATAACTAAATAAATTAATAAACAACTATCTATTAGGTAAATATAACAAATATAGAACACCCAACCTACCTTTTGATGAAAACTATAAAGATAAAAACCTAAACCTATGTTCGAATAGTGTCCCAGGAATGTATCGCAGGCCATGAAATAGAAAACATTAATTATAAAATTTTATAATTAATTATTTAAAAACAACCAAATAGGAATAAATGACTAAAATATTACTGAGGTTCTTCCACATTCTGAAACCATAACCAACTACCTAAAAGAGTCCTAAAATATACCCATGAAATTAATCTAGGAAAAATCCCTAACAAGAAATACTTGATTACTAGGGAATTATAATCCATTGAATTGAAAATTAAAAAAAAAATCCATTAGGCCTCACACCATCTCCAAAATGATGAGTGATGGCATGTGTTCTGTATCACAAGACATCTAATCTCTAATCCATAGTAAAGAACCAATATTCCTAGTCAATTCCATCATGTTATGGTGGATTTATCACTAAAACCCTTAATGGGAACCATTAAAATTAGAGATGATAAAATAAGAGTAATAACGAAGGTAATAGATGAAGATTCCTACCTCAAATATCTATGTAGAAGGTGAACCAGAAGAGGAGGTGGGGAGAAAGCCTCAGAGAAGCGTCAGCAAGGAGGTGAGGTGACCGCAGGGAGGTGGGTAAGCTGTGTCGGTGGGGAGGTGGTCTGGTAGTGCCAGAGCCATGTCGAAAGGGAGGCGTCGGAGCTAGCAGGGAGGTTTTCTGGCTGCGTCGGAGTTGAAGTGGGATGAGGAATCACAAGGGGAGGAGGAATGGTGAGGTAGGAGGAGGGGAGGAGGAATCCTAAGGGGAGTAGGGGAGGAGGAATGGTGAGGATGGTGAGGGAGGAGTAATTTCAATGCGGGAGGGAGAATTTGCAGGAGGGAGAAGGTTTTAGGTGGGGGAGGAAATCCAGATCTAAATAATATTCATATGATCTATTTCCACACCCATCTATTTGGGTGTGGCTATATCTTACCTATAGCCACAGATCATTTAAACTATGGCTATATATTTGTGGTTATAGATCATTTTTCTAGTAGTGCATGCTTCATATTCTGAGTTACCTGCACCGTTGGGCTAACCTCCCATGTGGTCACCCTTGCTTTTTCAAAACTATCAACGCATAACCATAACTCGAGTAGCACCACCAACCATCAACCTTCCCACTTATCCCTCTAGGACAAATCCACACCATACAACACCTAGATTTCCACTATCAAAATAAAAAACATCTACATGCGCGACACACACCCAAAAACACTAGAAGCCCCGTATGACCTCTCTCATAGGTCACCTTAAAGGTTGAATGATACCAACTCCCTAAATTAGAGTCACAAATAGGACAAGCCATTGGTCCTCTCTCCAAACCATGCTTATCGTGACACAAACAAATCAATTCTCATGAATGGAACTCTCACTCCCATTCTGATGAACACTATTCCTAGAACACCAACAATCATCTACTCTAGGTTCCCCGCCAAAGGTGTACACATTAATTGGAATTACAAGCAAAACATCCTCTCCAGGATTCAAGAAACAACTCGCAAGGTCTCTGCTCACAAGGTCACCAAGACCCAGTCACCATCCTTAGGGTCTAGCATGTAATCTGTACGATCATGAACCATGATAGTTCTATCACTCACATTACCGAACAACGCCTCGCAACCCAAAGGCCACAACCCTACGAGGGTTCCCTAAACACACCACTTAGTCCACATCATGACCGGTAAGGCCTTACAAATGAAATCCAAAGTCTCCACTAGGGCACTCTCACTGCCCAACTTATGCATACCAGGGTCAAACCAACCACATAAGGAATACCCACTATTGAACTCAATTGTTCTCATTTTAAACTTACCATTCACCCGACTCTTTGAATAATGACCAATGAGAAATAACCACATATGGAAAAGGTCTCACACTAGCAAACTTAAAAATCTCATTCTTCATGCTCTAACCAAACAATCATCATCACACTTAGAACACTTCCCCCCTACCATGCTTACCACTGGTCATGGTCAACATGGAGTAACCAATTCACTTAATCACAAGTCCTTCACTAACACCTCTTCAAACCAATTCTTCATTTACAACATAATTCCTTCCATCTTAGGAACATTTCACATTTAACAACTTGTTAAAATCATAATTTTAACTCAATTACACATTTCATTAGGAAAAATTAATTAACAATTTTACTATCGTTATGAAACCTTTTTTATTTTAGACACTAAAATGATCCTTACGATTTATCAAAACTCAAAACTTTAACCCGGTCACAAAATTTCTCTATAAACGATATTTATTAAATATTCATTTGCATTATTTTCATTAACCCACTTTCATTACCATTATTAGGAATCATTTTCTTCATATTTATTAGGAAAGTAAAATGAATTCTACTCTTTATGCATCACACACCCATATCGTGTGTGTGTCTATAATGATGCATGCCACTTATATCCTTAGGTGACTAAAATAATGCATTAATGAACAACCTCATGACATTCCTTCCATGAGAAAAATATCATAAATCAAACAAATCTCACAAAATTTTCATCACCCAATGGTGAAATATCATTCAACTATAATAACACACATCAAGAACAAAAATTCCCACCCAGGGTGACTTGGGTTTTACCTCATACATGGGTTAGCTACTCCCAAGAACGAGATCATTACCAAGGCCCAACACATCCTAATCTCATGTCTACCATACCCAAATAGTAAGAAAGAGAAGATAACTCCTCTAATACCACTTTTTAACATCCTCAACCCAGAATCCACTAAACTGGTGCTTCAAGTCGAGTTGTCACATGACCTCCAGCATACCTCCTCGTACGCCAGAGGTTGTCGACTAATGGAGAGGGTCTAATAAGTCATGTGGGGAGACTATACCCTCTATATCAAAGCCATCTATAGAAGAACACAATATAAATAGTGTAAAAAATATGAATAACCATAAACATGAATAAGCAAGCATTTCCCAAAAATGGGTACAAACCACAAATCAAATACAATAATGTCATGGAATAATAGTAGTGAAAAGTGAATGAAACCAAAAAGTAAGACAAACTTATAAACTCCAAATAGGTCCCAACTGTAAGTCCAGATCCTTCCCTGTGAACATCCCAAGCCCAACTGAACTTCTTCATGTAGGGACTTTGCCCTTGTCCAGACCTGCAACCAAGAGATCTTCTTGGGTACCCAACGGTGGCCCGAGCAATGTGTGAGTACAAAACTTAGTAGGCCACCACCAACGGTGCCTACAAAATATTTAGTCTAACAGATAGTGAATACGGGTAAAAAATAAATTTTAAGTAAGAAAGGGTAGTTCGAGTGCCATTAGTTAATAAGGTTCATTTAATTCATGACTAGTATTTATCCCAATTCCATTTCTTGTACCATCTTCATTACATAAGCCATATTTGATCACATGTTCCATGGATTAGGAATAAATATCTACAAAAGGGTATAAGTCAATCAATTTCAATGCATAGGGTAAAAAATCAAGTCTCTATCTCACTATGGATCCACATATCACACGAACACATTATCCTCATCTCGAAGCCTTAGTCCGGGTGGAATGAAACCATTAGGGGAATAGAGCCTCCATCCCCTTCTCTAACCCATGAATTTTGTGGTGGAGTTTATATCCTCAATCTAACTCGACTCGTGGGTGTAGAACCTCAAGTCAATACCCCACTCTTCCAAGCCATGTGAACATGCTTATTTTTAAAGTCTCCACAACCATAACATAACACAACCAAGCATATTCAATGACATTGGATATCACAAAACATAACAACAACATGGGAATTAATACTATTCCATAACCTATTAATACATTTATCTTTTACAATTCATATCTATTTAGCCAAATACCCATTCTCATTCCTTAACCCATTAGGTGTATTCAACAATCTCCTATGCCTTATCTGAATTCATCATGGACCATTCATTAACCCATTTAGCTCATTTATCATTTCACAATCATTTACCCACTTATTCATTTCAAGTACATTTCTCATATCACATAACACGGTCCCTTTATTACATTCAATCATTTAGGTGTACCACATAATTCTCATGTATTAACCCATTCCACAATTTCATCCATTCCCTTATTATAACCCATTAACACATTCCCCATTTCTCATTCCATTACCCAATTGCAAGTTCTCTATTTAACATGCCCTAATCCCCTTTGGCATTTCTAACCAAATTCATGAAACAATCAACATAATCACTTTCAACCTAGTAACCAATTTTTATGTCATTCCAACAACACCTTATGAATTTATTTCCCTAGGAATATTTATCATTATTCCATTTATAACTTAACAAATAATTAACACACATTCTACAAGGGTTTCACATTCTTATTTGGCAACCCATCACTTAACCTTACCACACTCTCAGTTCGGGTTTGTTGGCTCACCCCATGGGTGGCCCTAAAATGGCCAAGTCATCCTCAATTAATCCCATGGGGATCTTGAGGGTTTCAATTGGTCACTTACACACCCATTTTTATCAAACACTTCAACAGAACCAAGAACCCAAAAAGGGGAAAACAAGAACACCAACTTCCATGCACAAATCCAAAATAAAACTATGGGATAATACTTATAGACCACCTACCTAGAATCTGGCGATTAATGCACTCTCGGTCATGGAATTAGATCTAGATTAAAACACCCCTTGAACCCCCAACCTAGGTTCCACTAGAAAAAGGGGGTTTTAGGGTTTTGGAATAATATGGAAGAAATCACAAACCCTCATCCAAAAAAGATAAGGAATGAGAGGATTAGACTTACCTGGAGCTTCCATCTGCAACCAACAACATCCAAAATGGCCAAGAATCGAAGGAAAAACAACTCTGGGAAGCTTGTGTCATCCAAGTTCATCACTAGGGTTGAGAGGGGAGGAATTGAGGAAAATCCCAAGTTGGGTTTTAAAATCTTGGGGTGAAATTTTTGTAATCTTCTCAAAGTTTCTGGGCCACACAGTGTGCCAAATTATGCGCAAACCGTACAGAAGCTACTGCCCGAAAATCATCCCCTTCATAGAGTTTCTTGGTTATTTTTCATGGTTTTCTTAACCATGCACCAACCATGCATAAACCTTTGTCCATGGCTACACGGTTCCAGCACAATCTGCACTTACTGTGTGCAAACTATGAAACATTCCCAATAACTCTCTTTTCTTCCTCTTTTGTGTCCCGAACCCCTAAAACACCATCAAGTTTTCACATGAACATGTGGAAACACTCATCTAGATAAAAAGAAGAGGATAAACCAAAACTTAATCAAAAATATACCTTAAGAAGATCCAGGATCTTACACCTTTCATGGCCCTTGGAAATGAAAATATATCTCTCCTTTTGACTATGATATAGATGCATAAATTGCATAGAACTACCCACCAGAGACATATTGGTCTTTTAGGAAGGTATTTCTAATCCATATGAGCCTAACATCACCATGGAAAAATTCAACACCTGAGGGTGTTCTGGGCCATCCATGGAATGATTGTCCCATATCATTACTTAGGAAATGAGAACTTCAAGCCATGATTTATAATATTTCCATCTCCTACTCATAAGGATATTGGAGTGTTCTGGACCCTGGGTATCCTAATTAAGCTATTATGTAACACTTCCCTTATACCAGGTCTATGTGCATCACAACCTTAAATTGCCTTCACTTCGGTCAAAGTTGTATGACCTTAAACTCTATCCATTGATGTTCCTAATCTCAAAACCCTAAACTACTAGTGAAAGATACATAAAACTTTTTAGTTTGAAAAATCACAAAGGGATGCCTAAGAAAAATTCAAGTCTCTTATTTCTAAACTCTTCATCTGTATAGTTTAGGAAAAAATTATAGCATACATAAATGAGGTATAAATATCATAGGTCCCACTTTGTATCCCTATTAAAAGATTATTTATGTTCACTAGACCCCCTAGACCAAGAAAATGTTAGAGTAATGAATTATCATATCTCCTCACCATGAATATATTTTCAATAGGTAGTGACACAACCTTTAGGGTGCTTAAACCCTTCTTGAATATTACATTTTTCATAAATCACAATTCATGATTTGATTACCTCAGGTCTCCACAAACCTTCCACAACCCTTGGAAAAGGATACCCGGCTTCAAGAGACCCTTTGTTTGACTATACATGTATTCCTATGGATCCTGCATATGAGATTCTAGCCATCAACCAAATGCTTCATTTTCTTTCAAAAATGGATTTCTAATCTTGTAATACCCAACTTCATTGTGGTGGAATGTAGCACCTTAGGGTGTTTTGGGTCATCCCCAGCATGATTTTCCCATATCATCCTCATGACTCAAGAACTTTGGACCCTGATTTACAAATCCACATAACCAGACTATTCAAGAGGATTCAACATCCTCAATGTTATGTCACCATGTTTTGTACCATTTCTCAAAGTAGGAATGAAACACTCCCTTTCTAAACCTTTTTATGGCCCACTCCACATAATTTTAAACCACATGGTATAGGGTTGGAGCATCCCCCTAAAAAGAAAAACTTCTCTAGGGTTCCAAAACCCTTCCTAGATATATTTCAATCCATATACTACTTCATCACCCAGACTTTTGAGTCTTTGTAAATCAATCATGGCCCTTGGAAAGAAGTGGGGATTATCATTTATTGACCATGCAAGTAATCTCTATGGGAACATGCATAAGGGATTTGACCTACCAACTAATGGAATCTCCTCCTTACAAGAAATAAACTCTAATCCTCATGAGACACGGAAGCACTGTGGTGGAACCCAGCACCTCAGGGTGTTATGGGTCATCCCCGGTAAGTCTTCTCTATTTCATATTCATCGATTAAAAATTTTGGGTTATTAATTAGAACACCCATATTCAAACTATCCAAGTGCACCTAGCTTCCTGATATTTTACCCTCAGCCAATGATACTCCCATAAATATTCCATAGCCCCTAGAAAATAGTAGGAATCCTCTTTTATTAACCATGATATTGATGAATAAGGTATTTAACCTACCATTTAGAGTAATATCCTCCTTATAGGAGAGGAACTCTAGTCCTTGTGAGCCCTAGAAACAATACGTAAGAACTCATCACCTCATGGTGTTTTGGTTTATCTCTAGAATATATGCCCCATTCCATATTCATCAATCAAGTCTTGGAAGTAAGAATTTAAAATTCATAGTATTTAAAGTAATGGTAGTTACCCTTTAAACAACACTATGTTTGATGTCCTATAAGCAAGACTTTAAATTGAATAGCATATTTAAATCCTTATCACATGATGTTAAACTACACAGAATACATCCTTATCGCATGACATTAAACTGTATGGAGAAAATTTCTTCAGAAATGTTATATTACCAAAAATAGAAGGTTCTAGATAAAAAAAATTAAACTATATTAATAGAAGGTATGAGCTAAAATACCATAAACTACAGAAATAGATGATCTGAGATTAAAGACCCTAAACTACTAAAATAGAATTTCTGAGCTAGAATACCCTAAACTATAACACATAAATGGTCTAGTTTTCAATACCAAAAGAGACACAAAGATTTCTAGGTTGAAAAACTGATAGGGTCACCCTAGGAAAAAGTCAAGTCTCTTCTTGTTGGACATGAAACTTGCATGTTCTAGTCAATATTGAGCACACATAAATGGAAAAAGTACATGACTTTTCTGGTTGAAAACCCATAAGAGGGAAGCTTTGGAAAAATCCAAGTCCACAACCACTAATTCTTCCCTTATAAGAAGCTTAGGAAAAAAATTGGGAAATATAAATAAAGAGACACAAATATTGTGGGGATCACCATATATCCTTAGAAAAATCAAGAAATAGTCACTAATTCCATTAACTTTAGCTAAATACAGTGAATTATCCCTCTAGTACATATATTTTACCCAAATTATCCTTTTATAAATTAGGTGATCTCAAGATAACTAGAGAAGGTACATCAATGAGGAATATCATATTGGTGGGATTTCATGATAATTTATTGAGAAAAATATGTTGTGATTTAATCATTAAAATCCAAGAATTTATATCTTCTTGGTATTATACAAAGGATGGGTATCATTGATGATTGATACAATATCATATCAATGAAATTTCATGTACATTAGGAAGGAAAGAGAACTATACAGTGATATGTAAAGATCAAAAGATTAATTCATTGATGAGATGTATAAAAAATGAAAGGAGGAATCTCCACATTCCTGAGCCTCTCTAAGGATTACATGAAAATAAAAACATTGGTGATCATACTATAGTAACATTTTATTGGATGAATTTTCCAAGTGAGTAATAGTTTGATGAGATGAATCGATTGAGCACTGAAGCAATTCCTACCCTACTTATTCCACTTCTTCCTAAGGATAGAGAGTCTCAATAAGAGAAGATAGATCCTAAAATATTTTATGAGTATTTTTTAATGAGAATGATGATGTTGAAATATCATACATTGAGTGAGCTATGATATCCTCATGTCTTTCTATCTATTCGGTTAGGGAATCCATTTGGGCATATAGCTCAAATGTTTTCTGATGAATCTATTCCAATGCCTCTATAGCTTCCCTCATTAGTTTTTCTAGGAGAGTCTCTTCATCTAAATCATACAATCCATTCTCACCAGTATCCAATTATTAATTAATTGGGAAAATTTGGGGCGTGATTTCATATAATGGATGGTGGTCAAAGTCGCAATCCCCCAAATAGTGAAAGAGATGGAAAAAAATTTATTCTTGATCATGAAATGTTTCTAGCGGAGTCTCAGTGATCAAGGTGTAGATCTACTTCCATATTATCCTATTCCATTTATGATCCTCTTTGATTGTTGGAGTAGGTATATTAGAAGGGGTAACAATCGGTTAAGCTGAGAAAGAAGCAAGAGAGGAAGTTTCATGTGCTCTTCTCTAAATGGATGTATTTTATGTCACTCGTACAATAGGTTCATCATCCTCAACAAATTTTGACCTGGTAATGGGATGGTCATCACTAAGATGGGGAAACTTTCTAAAAGTATCACCTGAGTCTTGAATCAACTCCATCATTACTAAAAATAGGGGGTCTATGAAGCACATGGTTTTTCCACCTGATAGACCTGCCTATCCACCACACCACCTGAGTAGGCTTCCACCCAATCCTGGGCATAATCATAAGATAGAGAGATAAGGGTGTCAATAATTAGAAGTATAATTTCATCATATATTTCCTTGTGTACCAATATCATCCAAACTTGGTGGACAATCTTGAGATTTCATTCTCCCCACACACCAGAAAAACCCTTTGAATACAACTAAACTAGAGAACAAATAGATAGGGGGTATAGTGTTCAAAAATAATCAAATCATCCATATGGGCTATGAGAAACCCATCCTGGAGAGATATTTTGTATGACCACTCATTGAGAGAGACACTTTCATTATCAAAAATTATCTTGGATGGTGTGGGATAAGGAATAAAGTTGAAATGATTGGTCTAGCTCAATATAATGGAAACTAAATTAGGGACTAAAGTCATTGTCTCAACCCTCAAAATTTTTAGCAACCAGGGGAAGAATGATGCACCATATATCCCAGTAGTGTTTGGATATTTTTAGCATCGAAAATGATCCCATATCTAGAAGAATAAGAACTAGAAATGGATTCCAATCTTATAGAGGTAATTTTCTTGCTGGATATGGCCTAAGATCTAGTGGAGATGAGAAATATTCAGTATTGTTAAATAAATAGGTTTCCTTTCTACTAATCAAGATACCATCACTATTGTACCAAATCATATTCCGGATCATGCATCCCCAACTGAGAAAATCCACCTATTCAAGAACATGGACAAGAAAACCACTAACCTAATACTCAGGGATATTTGTAGTCTCACTTGATAAACCCATGTTTCATATTCCCCAACTTCAAGGATTTTCTAATAGTAGATCACACTATCACGAGCCTACCAGGAAGGGCACTGGTGAGGGAGTATAGTAGTCAGTAAAGATCAATTATGGTAAAGAAATATGTTGATCCAATCCTTAAAGGAAATGAGTGAGAACATATTCAGCTCCTTCCTTAACTTCTCTTTCACAGTGTTAATCATATCCCTATCCAAGACTGTAGTTTGTGTGGGGTCATACCATACATCTTCAGTAGGAATAAATTCATGATACATCGCCCTAAGAGGATATATCTCAGCTAGTTATTTGATATCCCATAGGCTAATTACTACTTCTCCATGGGATAAATGGAAGGATTTAGTGCCATGGAACCAATGAATGATCAACTCTATGAGTATCTCTGATTGGAAATAGATGATAAACTAAGAAACCCATGTTTCCTCATAAAGGTGAATGTAATATAACTAATCTGAAATTTATAATAATATTTTCCTAACCTAGAATGGTCATGCACATTTTTTGGAGAAATATCCACCAAGAAACAGGTCTCATTTTTGAGTTCCAACCACTTCTTGGGTCATTCAAGGAAGATAAAAATGTTCTCTAATAGCTTTGATCAATCAGGAAGTGGGAAAAATAGAAACCATCTATACTATGGGGAGTTTTTAAACACATCAAAAAAACCCTAGAATTTTACCATGACCAATTGACTAACATTTGAAATCATCACTTGAACATAATCTGGGTAATATGATAACCATCAAGATGGAAAATTATAGTCAGGTGAGGGAATAGAAGCATTATCCAGTAGCCCGAATCTATAAAAGGGAAGGTGGTGTGATAAAGGATAGCTTTTAAGTTCAGATGAGACTATCCTCTTCATAAACATGTTTTCAAAGTGCACAATATACCGAGGATCGACATTGCAATTTCTAGAAATCAGGGACCTCTGGTTGGACATGTTGGAAGATTCCTAAGAAGTGTAATCCATATGTATATATATAAGAAGAACATTTCAGATAAATGAAGAAAATATATAAAAAGATATTCATGATCTAGTGGCATCATGTGAATCACATGAACTATGAAGGGATTCATAATCACACGACCTAATATAGGGATCATGAACTGCATGACCCATAGAGGCCTCATGGATCGCATAGCCCATAAATAATCTTGTGATCATATAACATGACTTGAGGCTCGTGATCTCATGACCCAAAAATGTTCATGAGAACTACATTATAATCAATTGATCACATGACCAAGTTAGTAGATAACAAGAACTCTACAATATAGCCATGTGGACAAGGATCTTGATCAAGGATTAATCCATTTATGATAACTTATTTGTAGGTTTTTCTAAACAAGTTTTAAGGAAAAGTTGGTTTTATGATCAGATCTCACAAAACAGTTCTTGTGAAATAGTCTTGCAAAACAGATTGTGTGATCGGTTCTTTCAGGGAGGTCCTGTGAATAGGATCTTATGATGAGGTATTGTGAAGGTATCATGCAATTAGGGGGATTTCAAGACCTCTTGAGATTCTAATTATCCGATGGAATGAGCCAATACTTCACCCCCTATTTATAGGGAACTCTACAGAATACCAAGGGTCACCTAGAAGCCAAAATGTCACCCAAGACACTGATTGGTGATATCCCCAAAGACTCATTCATTCATTCCTCATAATTGAGTCCTTATCCCTATGGATGTCTCTCTTTAGGGGGGAATTTTTTGATTCCCACGAAATGAGAATCATAAAATCTAAAAGGGAATAAATACTTGAAGCATTGGTATTATTTTCTTTGTAAAGAAAAGGAAGATAAGGCATCTGACTCTTATGGATCGCTTAACCTTTAGAAGGAAACATGATCGCATGATCATTATAAGGTCATAAAAGTGGATCATTCATATCACATGATCTATTCTTGATCATGTGAGTCCCCTTTGACATGCCTCTCTATTTTTGTGAAGGCACCCATAAAATCAATGATGATCATGCGAAGGCTACCATACAAACTCTTCTAAATATATGAATTTTAAACCAATATGTACCTAAAAAACATACAAAACCCCTTGTTAAATAAAGGATGAAAAATATACAAAAGGTTGAGACCTTATGCGGTCATTTATTTTCATGCAAAAAGCTAAAGAGGTTCACAAGACCTTGAAAAGCCTCTGGTGAAATTCTCACCTTATCACGCAAGAGCCTATTGACATGTCACCATCATCATGAAAAGGGTCTCAATTATGTCCATTCGATTATGCACTTCCCCTAAAAATCTATAATACAATAAAAGGGTATGTATATGATAATGCTCGTGCATCACTATAAGATCTATTATTTGTCACGTAAAGCATCACAGACAAGGAGAGGGATTGTCTTCGACAACATAGGCACTACTACATGAGATCTCCTATCCCAATATAATAGAGAGGGAAATTAAAAAGGTAAATTTGGAAGCTTATTTTTAATTGAGGATATTCTATACTTCATGTGAATGGGGTCATACACCCAGGTGATCACCATTGATTATGTGAGGCCCCCCTCAATATGTTGGCCTGATCTCACAGAGGCTCCCTTGACAAGCCACCTTTATCTTATGAATGACCCTAGATGAGTCATCTTCAATCACAAGAAAGCCTTTCCATGGGAATCCTAATATCATGAATACTCCTATACATGTCGGTATGACCTTATAAAGTTTTTTTGACATGTAAAAATGTTTAGGTGAAATCCCTTTAATTGGTCAAGGTCCAATAAATGGGGAGATGGTGGGACATTATTACGGTTGTGGAATATCATGTGACACCCCTGGATGATCTATAGCAAGATAATGTGAAGTGCATGATACAAAAATCCATCCACCGACTCCATATCACATTTATGCGATATGTTCCACACAATTCGACATATAAATGGGGACACAAGGCCTATAAATAACCCCCTCCCCCTATCAGTAAAGAAAAAAAGGAGGATATTAATCAAACAAACATAGAGATGATGGTAAGAGCACATGAGTATAATTCTCATAGTGGAATATCATCTGATCACAAGGTATTCCACCAATTAAAACCTAGGTAGAGACCTAAGGGATCACACGGGATTAATATGTTCTTCACAAGATCATTTTATAGATCACACGAGGGACTTCCAATATGTCATCTAGATTATGAAAAGAGGTTTCCATATGTTGAATGGTTCACACAAAACCTAAATAAGACTAATGCTTGAAAACCCATGGGGCACATAAATAATATAGACTGAAAAGGGTATAATACTTGTGTGCCTCCAAATACACTATCATGCAAAGGAATCAATTGATTCTCATGACCTATCCAAATTATGTAACGGTGATAGGATGTGTCACCCAGATCCTATGGCATGATCTGGGAATTCCATCCAAGTCATGTGATGACCCCTGGTCTTATCATCCAATTCATGAGATGTCATATATACATGTCATCTCGGTCATGTGATAAACCCCTAATTTATCATCTGGTTTATGTGATGGCACACAGACATGTCATCTACGTCTTGTGATTTCCTCTAGACAAGTCAACTAGGTCTCACAAAGTCCACTGAACATATCAAGTAAGTCATGCTACTACACCAAGACCTTTATGTGTTGATAATGTTACAACTTAACAGACATTTCATTTAGGTCTTTTGAATCCCTCCAGGCATGTTTCACAAGTATTATGACACACTCTAGACATGCCAACCTTGATCATGAAATGTCTTCTAAACATCCCACTCGGATCATGCGATGTCCTTTGGAAAAGTCAAATAGATCATGTGATTTTCCTTGGACATATATATTATACAATTAGGGGATGTCCATACATCTCCAAATGTGTCAGGTAGACAATCAGGACATGTTAACTATCCACCCTGGGACGTGACAATCCTAGATGATGAACATATTCGAGCATACCCCCAACTAAACTATGAGAACTCTGACTCCTTCCATAATTTGGATAAGTAGGATGCCTCCCTGAGGCCTGAGATCTCATGGGAATCCATATCAGTGTAAGTCCCTTCATATCTCGGATATTCCAACCATCGGGACCTAATCTCTCTCATGGTATTATCATTCTTCCTCATCCATAAGTGGATTGAGAAGATTACTAAACTATGATGTCTTTGAATCCTTCCATAACTAGGATATATAGAACTCCTTCCTAAAGTCTTGAGCCCCATATTAAACACTCCATCAAGGATACCCTAGTACATAAGTCCTATATCCAAATGCAATGAGACTGATTACTTACTACCCCTTGTTTCTCACACTGAGTATGCCTCTCATGGGATTAGGTATTTTCAACGATCACATCATTATAATCATGAATCTCTACCATTTAGGGAATCCTTAGTATGTAATCCCCATTAATCATCATGATATGACTGTACCCATACAAGGGAATCCACTCCAGGTTAAGTACTAAGGGTGTGATCGAACTATGATGACTCTGATTTATTCCATAAATAGGATACATAAGACACCTTCCTAAGGATTCAGATCAATTCCCAGGGCCTAAGTTCCCTCATATATTTTCTTTCCATGTGGCATTAAATAGAAAGGTTCCATTGAACTACATGTGTTTTGATTCCTATTATAAATTGGATACATAGAACGCCTTATAAAGGTTCAATCCCATCCTTAACATATTAATATCCTCCCTAGATGGAAGTAAAACTCTAAAGTGATTGGTTATATGGATTCAAAATATAAGAATATACCCATTTCTAAGCAATAACATGATATTGATAAAGAACCTTGAATACATATAGATTTACTTTTTAATAGAACCCCCATTTACAAATAAATGGATTGATCCCATGATCATTTTTTAGGGTAACTAGTTCCATAATAGGATTAGGAAGATATTCATGAACATATTTTAAATCTATAAGAGAGTCCCAGAGTAGGAAAAAATTTCCCCCAAAAGGGTGTGATGAGCCCAACCTCCTATCCTATCAACCAATGTGATCTCCTAAGTTTCATCGAGTCTGAAACCCCAAATGACTACCTAATTTGGAAAGTAGGTCCATACTCATTTATGGATGTGGGAACCATTGGGGGTTTCAATAGAATATTAAAAAATGTTGAACCTGACATGAGGGATTATACAAACATTAAACCTACCACAATAATTCATCAGGAAAAACTATCCATGTATTTCCCATGAAAAAAATAATGAACCTGGCATGGATGAAGCATTTAACTGCAACATCTCCTCCACAAGTTAAAAAGTATAGACTACCTAGATCTCATCAGACCATTTTGTTCCTACCATGCATATAATCTTCCCATGAAAATGGGTGTAGACGCCGGAAAAGTCCGTTGCTCCCAAACGAAGCTCCGGATGCGGAAAGCGAGGTCATATTTGGAGTCGGAAGGATGTTTCGGAGGGCCCGGAGGCCTTGCGCGGAATTTCAGAGGCACGCGCGCAAAGGTGATGTCCCGCGCGGAAAACCCCCGGGATGCGCGCAAGGCGCCGGCTCGGCGCGCAATTCTGCGCGCCGCGGGTCCGCGCGACTCCCTTACGCGCCGCGCCCGATTCCGCGCCCGCGGGGGGAATTTCGCGCTCGCATCCTGGATTCCGCGCCCGGGGTTGCCTATAAATACAAGGCGACCCCCAACGTTTCAAAGGTTGCTGGAAGTCGAAACGTCTCCCGTGCGCGCAATTCAACCCCTTCCGCGCGCAATGACGAACTTCAGGTAACCTCCTTTCTTTCGCGCAAGAAAGCCTCGGGGTCCGCCTTCGCGCGCAATCCCCGCTGGCTCCTTTCATTTGAATAAACACTCACCCTAAGGCCTTTGCGCGCAAAAGAACCCGCTTGCGCGCAATTGCCCCGGGGTGCGCGCAATCCGGCCCGATTGCGCGCACCCCCCCTTCTTTCAAGTGGCCATTCATTAGAGAATGAGCCGTTGCCCCCGCGCGCTATCCGAAGCCCGGTGTGAGCAATCTGAAGCATCCGCGCGCAAGGCGCTGGCCCAATTGCGCGCCAGCCGTCCCGTTTGCGCGCCGGCCCGTAGTATTGCGCGCAAAGCTTCCTTTTTGCGCGCAATCTGCCAGGGTCGTCCCCGTTGACCTCCTAAGGTTACCCGCCTGTGTGGCACCCGATGATTCTCATCCCGGGTGCCCGCACCGTGTGTTGTCTTCCCGTGCGGCCCTCCAGGCTTGCGCGAAGTGACACGCACCTATGTCCAGCATGACGTTAAACTGCATATATGTCCAGCATGACGTTAAACTGCATACTCGTCCAGCATGACATTAAACTGCATATACGTCCTGCACGACGTTAAACTGTACATCGTCCGCGCTGCAAGACGTTAAACTGCCAAGTGCTTCGTCCGGAAACCTATGCCCAGCATGACGTTAAACTGCACACCCGTCCAAGCTGCACGACGTTAAACTGCCTAGCCCCCATCGTTCGTGCTGCAAGACGTTAAACTGCCAAGTGCCTCGTCCTCAACACATGACGTTAAACTGTACTTCGTCTGGCAAGACGCTAAACCGTCCGCAACCTGATCCCGTGCTCCGCACGCAGGGTCTCCCCCGGTTTGGACGTGGCCCCCACCCGCTCGTCTCTGCAGGGATGTCGGGATTGTCCCCCTTTTGGGACGATTTAATGGGAGTGGCTTTTCCCTACGGGGGCAGGGTATTACAAACCCCTAGTTTCTCGTGGGAGGCTGCATATGTGTATCTCCATTGCACCTCCCCACTGCCGAAGCCAGTAGAGGGTCTGACTGGGATCGAGGTGTCTTTTGCTTTCGGTCCAAGTCCCTTCCAACTGAGTTTTGCAGTATCCGGGCTGCCCCAAGTGCGTAAGTCCTGACAGATTGAACTACGTGGACTTTGATCCCTGTCTTCTATACAGGGTACGTAGGAAGCCTCCCTGAGGTCCAAGCCCACCACCTGGTCGTCCCGGTCGTATTTACGTCGGTTCGTCCATCAGTGGACCCCTCCAGGGTTCACGCTTGCGTTGATTCACCTATGAATCCGCCCCTGTGGGAGACCGCCCGTGTGTATCTCCACGGTGCCTCCCCACAGCCCCCCTTTTCCATTTCCCCTTTTATCGTCCAGCATGACGTGAAACTGTGATCCACCCGGCCGTTCCATCCCCCTCCGTGCGAGGTGGTTCGGTTCAATCCTCCGCCCGGCGGCCTCGACCTCTTCGTGAGTCGGCCTGCCGACGTCCAGCATGACGTTAAACTGTATGCCCGAACTACGTTGACTTTGATCCGTGTTAACGCGCGGTACGTAGGAAGCCCCCCTGGGGTCCAAGCTCTTTACTCCATCATCCATCCTGATCCTTACCCGGGCCGCCACATCCCGGTGGGGTCATGCCACTTCACTCCACTCCACGTTACTTGGGAAGCCGCCCATGTGCTGGCCCCAGCGTCGGAGGTTCCCCGCAAGGGGTTCCGTCATCTGATCCACTTTTCGTGTTGATCGGTCCGATGCCGTCCCCGCTGGACGTTAAACTCGCGGCATACCCCGTGTTAAACACGGGAAGCTGAGGAAAACCTCAGGTGACACAGTTCCCCGCACCTAGTACGGGATGCCTCAGGCCATCGTGCCTTCGAGAAGCCCTATTAGGGACGGAAGACAGACGTGCAGAGCCGCAGTGTTACAACACGCCCCCAGCACCCAGAGCCACCCGGCCTTCTCACCGCAGGTTGCTGCCCCGCCCAGACTCCTTGGAACGTCCGGGCGGAAGCAGCGTAATTAACCGGTGTCCATGAAGATATGGCGCCGGGAACGAGATTCACGAACATTCTTAAGTCTATGAGGGAGACCCGGATTAGGCGACAAGTTCCGAGGAGACGTCCAAGGAAGGAGAAGCCGACATCCCATCATCCCGGTTTCGATCAAGGAGCAGACGCCCCTGAATAAGGGACGGATGCCGCCCGCCCTTGGAAAGCGGGACTGCGGGACCACAAGCCGCGCGCCCATCCCCTCGGGTTGACGGGTGCACGCGCGAACGCGTCCTGGCGGAACAGCGTAACCCGACGCACATCCGCACCGAAACAGAAAAATGGTGAACCCGACGTGAATCTCTTCTCCTCGATACGAAGACCGATGGCTTTCAGAGGTGTTGGAAGACCGGCGTGTTGCCCGGCCAAGCATTCAGTCTTACCCGCCAGGGGCTGGGGAAGGGACATCGGGCACTCCGTCTCGCAACGTCGAGGGCCTGGGTTCCCCCCACGGAAGGCGTCGTGGCGCTAATGGTTGGTTGTCGATTCCTTTTTCCTGTCAGTATTAATGGGTCATTCTCCCTGCTTTCAGAAATCAGGTCGCCCGATCTAGTGCCCGAACGCCACCCGCCCACTGGCGCAGGGACAGGGGAAACACCGACGCGGCTACTCCGCGCGGTCCCGCCCGTTCCACAGCCGTCCCAGCAGCCGCAATTGCGGGACGACCACGCCCTCTCTCCCCCTCGGAGGTCATCCAGAGAAGGGTGATCAACACCCTGGTGCGGAGATACGAGGAAGAGGGAGTCATCCCCACTAGGGAAATGGCTCGCCTAGACCTTGAGGAGGCTGCGCCTCGCCACCACCGCCGCCCCCGAGGGCCGCGCAGGGAGGCACCGCCGCCTACCTCAACGTCCAACCGCTTCGGGAGCTTATCCCCGGAGCGCTCTGACAGTTCCCTTCCCTATGCGGATGAAGTGGAAGATGCCCAGGATCACCCTATCCGAGGTCCGCTCCAGGGATCCACGATAAGGGCTCCCGCCAGGCCACGGCGACATCGCCGCCAGGCCCCTCAAGTCGAGGAACAGGCTCTCCACCTGCCCGCGCCGCTCATCCCGGCTCGTCTGTCTCGACGCCAACGTCGGGCACGAGCGGAAGAGGATGCCCACCTTGGGGCTCTAGCAACAGCGGCCGCATTGGCCCAAGCCACTGCTGGCTCCAGTCGCCAGGCCTCTGCGCATCCTGAGCGGGGGAACTCCTATGCCCGACCCGGATCGAGGCCCCGACCGCCCCAAAGGCAGGTTGGGTTGACTCTCCCGGTTGCTGGCACTGGCAGTATCCACCGCGGACCACCTCGCGGTAGCGCTATTCACCGGCAGGATCTACTCTGTGTGGCCGATCCAGGAGGCATGGGTCCTCCCACCTCCCGATCCCGGCCCGGAGTCCTGCCCGGGATCATCTCTCCCCGCGTCCCCTTTGATATCTGTCCCGGTGCCCCTCGCACCTTGGTTCCCAGTCCTCTCGGCCCCAGCACCAGTGCGGCCGGAGGACGCCAGGACAGAGATCAGCCCTGCCCCGAAGAACCACCCAGGGGCAGGAAGGCAAGGCGTCGACGCCGAGGGAAGAATGTTGCGGAGTTCCGGACAGAGATCCGACCGGTTTGCTTCTCTGACTCAGAGGCAGAGTACGATTCGGCGACAGAGCCCCTTCCCCAATCCCGCCAGTCAAGGGCAGGGGTAGGAATGCGGCACGTCAGCCTCGTGCTCCCCGAGAGCGAGATCGATGTGATCCCCGCGTCTCTCCGAAGGTATATCCGGAGTAACGAGGGCCTGGTAGACCCCCAAGGATCAAACTTGCGGTTGGTACCGGCCCCTCCGGAAGTGCCTTCCGTCTCGATCAGAGAAGCCGGAGACTTTTTCTGGGGACCGACGGTCGAACCACGATCTGGTGCGCCCTCGGCGAGCACCGATGCTACGGCAGGATGTTCGCTCGCCGGCCCGTCCTATCGTGATGTGGTAGCTGGGGCACCGCCACCCTCAGGGGGAGGCCCGGGATATGGAGGCCAATCGGCCTGCTCGCCGTATTCACCGCCGGCCAGCCCGTCGGCCCGACGGCCCGCCTCGGCACCACTACCAGTTCCCCGTCCGTTCCCAGCCATGGAAGAGGACCGAGGAGATCTGGGTCCCGAGTTTGAGTCGTGGAGCTTCTGGACCGTCCTTGCAGAGGGCCACTTCCCTGAGAAGTTTTGGCCAGTCGCAGGACCGGGCTTTGATGCACCCGAATCGCTCACCCCGGATGAGTTCGAGTGCTTCCGCCGAACTCTCCGGGAGACTCACTCCCGTCTTCACTGCCTACAAATGCCATACCCCGGGAGTCAACTACACCTGGAGGATATTGGTGAGCAGTGCCGTCAAATTGACCTGGCCATGCTCCCCGCGGTTCGGCACCCCGGGTCATTTGGGCACCACGAGGCCCTCCAACAACGATGCGTTGAGTGCTTTCAAGTACTCCGCAAAGTTATCGAGGAAGCCACTCCCCACGTGTATATCCGTGGATGGGGGCAGTACGCTGCCCTACGCTTCAGTGTGATTCGCCGACAGCCCGATTCGTTGGGTGGCCCTGAGGGTATATCCCCAGGGACAGGAACAGTCAATATGGCTGACCTGTCGGGAGAGGGGAACGACTTGGAACTTCTCGACGGGGGCTTCCCCCCCGAAGACAAGCCGTCGTCAGACCCATCAGTGAGAGTTACTCGTCATCAGAGGAACCTCCTGGGGCTCCCCGCACCCACTGAAGCACTGACGTTGAGCCGAAACGTCAGCAAAGGAAAAGAGCACAGCGAGGCTATAAGGCCCGCCGACCCATCTGCCTCCATGCGGAAGGCAGAGGAGGATCCCGAGAAGGCTACGCTACGTCAGCAGCTCGCCGAACAGAAGAGGCTGGTTGACCAGCTCCTCGCCGAGCGCGCTGCAGAACGGCGGCCTGACTACGGTGATCCCAGGCCAGGGCAGCAGGGACCGGAACAACCACCCCTCGATGAGACTCTCCCGGGCAACCGTGATTACGCCGTGTTCGCCGACAGGAGAGAGGCCATTGCCTACGGCAAGAGGGCGCGGTATGTTTCGCCACACCCTCCCGAGCAGCGCGACTACCCGAGAGATCCCGCTCGGATTCCTCCCGCTGCCCCAAGGGCCGCTCCGCCAGCCATCCCACGAGCTGCCGAGTTCGACGATCCGGTCGACGACCCGATTGAAGGGCCATGCAATGCGCTCGTGGTTAGAGATCCTCGCCAGGACTGGAACCCATGTCCGGACGATCCGATGGCGGCACTCATTGCCCGCTTGGAAGCCTTGGAGACTCGGCAGGTGGCGATCCCACCGGACGGCAAGCCATACCCAGCATGGGTGGATGACATGCCGGCGCCTCCGGGATTCGGGAATCCCACTTTCGCCCCCTTCAACGGGACCGGAGATCCGCCACAACATTTGGCCCATTTCAACTCGAGGTGCGGGCCTATGTTGGGGACTCCGGCGCAGCAAGAGGCCGCTAAGCTTCGCTGCTTTGTCCAGACACTGGAAGGGCCAGCATTTGTCTGGTACAGCCAGCTCCCCGTCGGGTCGGTAACCAGCTGGGAGGACCTCCGTAGACAGTTCCTCTACCAGTTCAGTTCCACGACCCGGAAGACGAGTATCGCAGACCTCTTCAAGTGCAAGCAGAGGCCTGATGAGCGAGTCGCGGACTTCGTCGCCCGATGGAAGGGTCTCACGTATTCCCTTGACATGCCATTGACTCAGGAGCAGTTGCTGACAATGTGCGTCGGGAACGTCAAGACCGAGCTGGTCCCTTCCCTGATTACTCAGAATTACCCCGGAGGGTTCAGGGACTTCTCAGACAAAGCTCAACGTCTTGAGGAAGCCCTGCAACAGGCCAGCCAGGCACACCCGCTGCCTCCTATGATTCCTGCAAGGAGAGCCAGCAGGGCTGAGCCCGCTGCTGTGGCCCAGATAGAGGCTCCCAGGCCGTTGGAGCTGCTGCCGGTGAGGCCAGCTCCACCGCCTCACAGGAATCCGCCTCCACGGGCTCAGTTCCCGGCCCAGCAGCGGCAGCCTCAGAACCGGCCGGCCCCTCCGCGTAATGTACCGCCACAACCCAGGCGAGATAATCAGGGTCCACCTCCTCGGCAGGCCCCTCCAGCCCCTCGTCAAGACCGCGCTCCCAGGGGCCCGCGACACCTGACGTACTCATTCCATGAGGATCAGGTCCCCGGTTATTTCCGGAGCGCCCTGGAGCAGAGGATTGTGCGATTGCCTGAGTGCTGGAGGCCAGAGGAGGCACATCTCACGGATAACCCCCGCTACTGCC
This sequence comes from Viscum album, assembly GCA_963277665.1. NCBI lineage: Eukaryota > Viridiplantae > Streptophyta > Magnoliopsida > Santalales > Viscaceae > Viscum > Viscum album. Next base: position 1,190,790,928 of record OY728122.1, read on the forward strand.
CCTACCATCGGGCCCTGGGGCACACCATCCAGCGGTGCTATGTGTTTAAGGACTGGCTCCAAGACCAGATTAACAACAATGTAATCAGGTTGGGCCCAGCTCCAGCACATGTAGCGGGCGTGTTCGTGGGATCAGATGACGATAGTGGCAACGAGGACGAATGGCAACTGGTCTCCGACCGCGGGTCCCAGAAGTATAATAACTGGATGGCCCGCAAGACGACCATTCGCGCCCAGGGAATCATCCGTGCGCGCTTGAATCAGCCTGAGCCCCCAGAACCTGCGGGTGCTGCTTCGGCATCGTCGTCCCAGTCTGCCTCCTCCAAGAGGAGCAAACGGCGGCAGCGCAAGAAGGAAGAGCGCGCCCCGCCAGTTCCGCCACTATCCCGTACTCTCGGCGATTTCATGCCCCCGGGGATGGGGGTCCCTCCTCGGATCCGCCCGGTGATGGATGATTCGTCCGATGACGGTATTGGGTACGCTTCGGTTAACACCGTCGAGCTGGTAAATCCCTTTTCGGTTCCCGACGTTGAAGAACACCAGGTGGACCTCCCTAGCGTCCCCGGTCGTCGCCACCGTCGGAAGAACCGCAGCAGCAGGAGTCGCCGGGGCACAGCCGTCGGTACCTCCGGCCAGGCCGTGCACGCCACTGAGACTAGGCGGCAGGCTCAAGATCGAGCTCAACGTACGCAGGCTCCCCATCCGGGGATGACGGATTCGCCTCCGCCACTGTTTGTGGTATGGGACCGGGCAGAACCGCCTCAGCCGCGTCGCGACCAGCTCCGCCCTGCCACAAGTCCATCCCGGCCTCCTGACTCCAGTACGGTGACCATTTCCCGGACTGCGACCAGTGAACAGCGAGATGCGCCAAGTACCAGTCGGCCGCCGATCCAACCGGTAAGGCCCGTCATGCCACCAACCGCAGAGCAATCTCCTGCAACCAGGAGCTCGCGCTTGGCCAAAAAGTATGATGTCCTGAAGCACTTGGCCGACATCCCAGCAAGGCTCTCCATCCTTGAGGCTCTGCGCATGTCATCTGAGATGCGCGAGGCACTCGCTGAAGCCCTGAAAAGCCCCCTCCAGTTTGAGACAGAGGTTGCGGCTGCAGAGGCCTTCCACGCCGAAACGATCGAGGACGCCGAATGTCAGGCAGTTATCTCGTTCTCTGGTAAGGATGAAGACCCTCCTATACAGGGACACATTCGTCCGCTGTATGTCACCGGCCAGTTCAACGGCCTTGAAGTCCGGCGCTGTCTTGTCGACACGGGGTCCGGGATTAATCTGATTCCAACTCGGACGCTCCGGAGATTGGGGTTGTCTGAGGATGACTTGATTCCCTCCGACCTCAGGATCCAGGGGTACGACCGCACCGAGCAAACCCCGGTCGGCAAGATACGTTTGAAGACCCAGTTCGGTGACTTGGTTGCCAACACCGAATTCATGGTAGTCTCTCAGGACACTGCGTATAACGCATTGATGGGCAGGCCATGGCTTCACCTTCATGCGGCGGTTCCCTCGTCATACCACCAATGCCTCAAATACTCCCTTAATGGTCGAGTAGGCGTGCTTCAAGGAGATGCCTCTCCTTTTGCCTCATGTGAAGCCCGCTATCTGGACGCGGACTATTACAAGAGCAAGGATAAGCAGATCCTGGCAGGTGAGGTTGAGCCTGTCACTGTTGCAAGCGATCCCTGGGCAAGTCTGGATGACGCTTACGTCCTCCCGATTCACCGGTTGGACGTCGCCATGGTCTTGACGGTCCGCGAGTCTCCTGATGAGACGGCCGCGACCGCCCGCGCCAGCACCAGTGGCCCAGCAGGATCTGGTAGCCCCAATGCAGTTTCCAACGCAGTCTCTCCCGTGGATGATCCCTCCCCGAGTGGAGAGGACGTGGAAGATGCACCCCCAGCCTTTGAGGAGGGCGTCCCCGCCACGGTCGATGAGTTAATACAGGTGAACCTTGGAACCGAGGCAGATCCAAGACCCACATTGGTCAGTGCCGCCATGCCCTCTGAGGAGCGGCAGCAGTACGTGGACTTTCTCAGGCAGCACCGTGATGTGTTCGCTTGGGGCTATGACGAGATGCCGGGGCTAGATCCTCAGGTAGCCGTCCACCGCCTAGGTCTCCCGGCGAACCATCGCGGGTTCAAGCAGCCTCCCAGGAAAATGCACCCATCCCATGGTGCCATGGTTGAGGCCGAAGTTGACAAGCTTATCAAAGCCAACTTCGTGAGGGAAGTTCAGTACCCCAAATGGCTGGCCAACATTGTGCCGGTCAGGAAGAAGAACGGGCAGATTAGAGTCTGCATCGACTTCCGCGATCTCAACCGCCACTGTCCGAAGGATGATTTTCCCCTTCCAGTGACAGAGCTGTTGATTGATGCCACAGCAGGGTTCCAAGCCCTCTCCTTCATGGATGGATACTCCGGATACAACCAAATTCGGATGGCCCCTGAGGATGAGGAGTTCACTGCCTTCAGGGCCCCCAAGGTACCTTTTGCTACCGGGTCATGCCCTTCGGCCTGAAGAATGCAGGTGCCACCTACCAACGGGCGATGCACCGCATATTCAAGCCAATCCTCGGCACACTGGTGGAATGCTACGTCGACGACTTGGTTGTCAAATCGCGCCAGCGTCAGGACCATCTCAAAGATCTTGAGAAAGTGTTCAGCTTCCTCCGGTCTCGCTGCCTGAAGATGAACCCGTTGAAGTGTGCCTTTGGGGTCACCTCCGGAAAGTTCCTTGGATTTGTGGTAAGATACCGGGGTATTGAGATCGACCCAGAGAAAATCAGGGCGATTAGCCAGATGCCTCCCCCGGGTACCGTCCGGGAACTGCAAGGGTTCCAAGGCCACTTAGCCTATATACGCCGATTCATCGCGAATCTGGCCGGCAAGTGTAAGCCCTTTTCTCGGCTTATGAAGAAGGGTGTCACCTATGTATGGGATAAAGAGTGTCAGACCGCTTTCGAGGAAATCAAGCAGTACCTGCTTCAACCTCCGGTCCTGATGCCGCCCGTATCCGGAAAGCCGCTGGTCCTTTATGTGACCGCCCTGGAACGGTCCCTGGGTGCCCTTCTCGCCCAGAAGAACAACGAGGGAACAGAGAATAGCCTCTATTACCTCAGTCGCATGCTCCTCGATGCGGAGGTTAGGTATTCCCCCATCGAGAAGAGCTGCCTGGCGCTCGTATTTGCCGTACAGAAATTACGGCACTACTTGCAGCACCATGAGGTACAGTTGGTTTCTCGGGTAGACCCGTTGAAATATATCCTGAGCCGACCTATGTTGACTGGCCGTCTAGCGCGGTGGGCTGTGATTCTCCAGCAGTTCGACATCAGGTATGTGTCTCAGAAGGCCATCAAAGGGCAAGCGTTGGCAGACTTTCTGGCCGCTCACCCGACCTCCGCGGATCAGCCGCTGGATCTAGGCTTTCCTGATGAGACCATTCTCTCGGTTGATCGAGCCGATCCATGCTGGCAGATGCACTTTGACGGTGCCTCCCGGAGCCCCACCGGTAGAAGACTCGATAATCCTAAGCTCAATAGAGTGGGCTTGGGCATCGTCTTCATTACCCCGGAGCGAGCCGTGCTGCCATACTCTTTCCTGTTGTCAGAGGGCTGTACCAACAATGAGGCGGAATACCATGCCCTCATCACCGGCCTCGAGTTAGCTCTCGAGATCGACGTGCCCCATCTGTGTGTGAAAGGGGACTCCGAGCTGGTCATTAAGCAGATCAATGGCGACTATGTTGTCAGGAAGCCGGAACTTGTGCCATTGTTGGAGTGCACCCTCCTTCTGATGGCCCGGTTCCCTTCTCGGCCAGAAATTGTCCATATTCCCCGGTCGCAGAACGGTCGAGCAGATGCTTTGGCCAGCCTGGCTGCGTCACTTGCGGAACCTGAACAGGACATCCTGATCGTCCGCGTGACGCGCCGCAGGCTCATCGCTCCCGTTATCCCGGAAGAAGATCGCGGCCCGTTGGTAAGTAATCTCACCACGGTTGCCCCTATGCCCGGAGCCCCGAGTACCCCAGATATAGCAGTCGGATCAGCCCCTGATTGGAGGACGCCTTTGGTTGAGTACCTCCAACATGGCATTCTTCCGTCAGATCGGGCCGAGCGCGAGCGAGTTCGACGTCGCGCATCGCAGTTCGTCCTCCAGAGCAGTCCCGGCCTGGAGCAGATCCTCTACAAACGCGGATTTGATGGTGTTCTCCTCCGTTGCCTTCAGGGAGTTGAGATCCCACGAGTCATGCAAGAGGTTCATGCTGGTTCATGCGGCGCCCACCAAACTGGGCCGAAGCTGTCCCACCAGATTCGGAGGTTGGGATACTTCTGGCCCTCTATGATCCATGACTGCATCGAGTACGCCAGGAGGTGCCATGCGTGCCAGGTTCACGCGAACTTTGTGCATCGGCCGCCGGAGCCTCTCCATACCACAAGGTATTCCTGGCCCTTTGCAGTCTGGGGACTGGACGTTGTGGGACCTTACCCGCCGGCGACAGCTCGCCAGTGCCGGTTCATTCTGACCGCCACAGACTTCTTCTCCAAATGGGCAGAAGCGATTCCGCTCAGAGAGGTCAAATCCTGTTCGATCGCTGACTTCGTGACCTCCAACATCATCTATCGATTTGGAGTGCCTCACGCTATCCTCACGGATAACGGAACCAATTTCCGAGCAGCCGAGTTGAAGAAGTTGTACGCCAAGTATAACATCCGCTCGAACCATACATCTCGCTATCATGCGCAGGCGAATGGACAGATCGAGGCGTTTAACAAAACCCTCTCTAACATTCTGCAAAAGATGGTTGGTCAGAACAAGAAGAGTTGGCCGGACAAGCTCCCCAACGCCCTCTGGGCTTATCGGACGACGACTCGCAATTCCACCCAGATGACCCCTTATTCCCTGGTGTATGGAGCTGAGGCCGTCCTGCCCATCGAGATCCAGTTACCGTCCTTGCGCACTGCGGTCTACGACCAGCAAGCGCCGGACAGAGTTGCTGAAGCCCGTCTAGTCGAGTTGGAAGCACTGGATGAGAATAGACTTCGCGCTTTGCACAACTTGGAGAGGCATCAAAGCAGGATGGCTCGAGCTTTCAATAAGAAGGTTCGCCTCCGCTCCTTCCTACAGGGTGATCTAGTGCTAGCCCTAAGAGCACCGATGATCCCCGGCAGGAAGCCGCCCAAGTTGGAGCCCAAGTGGGAGGGACCTTTTGTTGTCCACAAGGTCTATCCCAATGGCGCGTACTCCCTAGCGACTATGGATGGTGAGCGTGTCACTCCTCCCACCAACGCTAGGTTCCTCAAGCAATACTTTGCCTGAGTGTCACCACGTCCTGCACGACGTTAAACTGCATTCGTCCAGGCTACAAGACGTTAAACTGTTTAGCATTCGTCCGCGCTGCAAGACGTTAAACTGCCAAGTGCTTCGTCCCGCATGACGCTAAACTGCACTACGTCCGAGCTACAAGACGTTAAACTGTTCAGCATTCGTCCTGCATGACGTTAAACTGCCTCTCCAGAACTACGTGCGGCTTGATTCCCATCCTTATGGGATACGTAGGACCGCCTGGACGCTTGTGTTTCAGGCCCAGCCCCATCCTTCGGGAATTTCCATCCCATCTCGGGCCCTTGGCCCAGTTGCCCCGGGGTGTGCGGCGTATGGTGTGAGTGCGGGGCTATGCCCTCATTCACGTCGGTTTGTTCGTCACGCTGTACGCCCCCCTCCACGTTTGGGGATGCCTTCTGCTCCCCCCTTCTTTTTTCCTCATCGTCCTGCATGACGTTAAACTGCCTTTCAAGAACTACGTATGGCTTGATTCCCATCCTTATGGGATACGTAGGACCGCCTGGACGCTTGTGTCTCAGGTCCAGCCCCGTCTCTTGGTTGATCACGGGGACCTGCCCCCCTTCGGTTGCTCTCAGGGTGAGTCCTCCGACCCTTTCCGGAGATCTGTTAACATGTTTTGGGGTGCTTCGGTCTATGACTCGTAGTGTCAGATTCAATCCCGACAAGTCCTATGTTGCTTGTCAGGCCTCGCGCTTCCTCTTGTTCGAGCCTTCACTCAAAGGGATCCTCGTTAGCGGTTTGGGTACGATGCCTCAGTGCTCTCCCACCGCTCCGGGTCGATTTACCGGCGGGTCTTGGGCCGCAAATCGATATGAATCCTGCGATTGAGCGGTTGATGCTCGTTTGCTTGCCCCGTCTTAGGCTGACGCGATCGGATGTTGTGTTGCGAATGCGTCAGCAACGTCCTTGATCGCCATGTCAGCTCTCTCGGGCTCTGAACATTGGTTGCGCAGTCCTCATCACACTCCGCCTTTGTGCGTTGTAGTGGGATCTTGACACTCTCTTCATACCGACCTCCGGTACGCCTCTACACGTTAGGCAGACCAACCAGGGTAATGATGTCGTTCGAGGCTCCCATGATCTGAGCACCAAGGATATATGCAGATATCCTCCCTAAGGGCCATGCGTAGCTGGACCCTCGTCCCCATAAGGAGGAGGGAGTCGCCCGAACAATTGCGTTCTGGGCCCAGTATATCTGGAGGCTAGCATCTCTGCCCCTCGGGTGATGGACATACGCAGACCCCCATCCCAAGACTCTTCTCCTGGAATCGTGCGTGACCGCAGGGCTGGGTATGCTCCCACCTCCGCCGTGTCCGCCGTACCGCGGTAAGCGGATTCCTCCATGGTCCGAACCACATGACCTTAAACTGTGTTGTCTGGTCCTACCACACGACCGTAAACTGTGATCGTCTTGGCCGCCCGACGAGAAACGGCACTGCATCGTGATGTCCTCCTCAGGGGACACTCATGTTGGGCGCTGGTTAATGACCACGCCATTCATCAATGCCTTCCATGGCTTGATTATTGTGGCGACGCCAGAGATTTCTCAATCACGGGCATGTCGCCGCACAAAGAAAAACCATTCATCTTTAAGGACAAACAAGAAATATCAAATGCCGCTCCTTTTGTGTGCGAGGGTCAGACCCGCACTCTTCCCCGCGCTGGTGCCCGATTGTGTTGCACCGCGCTTCAAGAACTACGTGCGGCTTGATTCCCATCCTTATGGGATACGTAGGAACGCCCGGATGTTTGAAACTTTGGGTCCAGCCCCCCACCTCTTAGAGATTCCCCCTTCTCTGGGGAATCCGCCGCCTTCAGGTCACCCTCAAGGCGTGTTCCCCGACCCCTTGCCGTGGTCCACCGGTGTCAAGAGTACTCTGGTTTATTGCCAGGAGGGTCAGGATCCGCTTGGTCAGGTTTCCTCCACTTTTCAGGCTTCGTGCTCCCTTTCATTCGGACCCATCGTCTACGCCCTGGGTGGAACCCCCGTGAACGGTTCGGACACAATGCCTCAGTGCTCTCCCACCGACTCGGGCCGGTACCCCCAATGGCCTCGGGCAGCAAATCGATATAAATCCTGCGATTGAGCGGTCGATGCTCGTTTGCTGCCTCATTCCACCAACGGTTGGTGCGATGTTGATGCTGCTTTTCCGCCACGGTCGGCAGTATTCTCATATCGTCACGCCGGTGCTCCCGGTCCTCGAGTGAATGGCCGCATGATTCACATTTTCCACCTCCCATTCTGACCAGGCGAAACCTCGACACTCTTGACACTATCCCTCCGTGCATCTTCGCATATCCAGGGGATATGACCACGATGTGGCGTGCTTTGAGCCCTTATGGTCCGAGCTCTAAGACCTTAAACTAAGATCTCCCCTTATGGTCCGAGCTCTAAGACCTTAAACTAAGATCTCCCCTTATGGTCCGAGCTCTAAGACCTTAAACTAAGATCTCCCCTTATGGTCCGAGCTCTAAGACCTTAAACTAAGATCTCCCCTTATGGTCCGAGCTCTAAGACCTTAAACTAAGATCTCCCCTTATGGTCCGAGCTCTAAGACCTTAAACTAAGATCTCCCCTTCTGGTCCGAGCTCTAAGACCTTAAACTAAGATCTAGCCCTTATGGTCCGAGCTCTAAGACCTTAAACTAAGATCCTCTAGCCCTTATGGTCCGAGCTCTAAGACCTTAAACTAAGATCCTCTAGCCCTTATGGTCCGAGCTCTAAGACCTTAAACTAAGATCCTCCACCTTTATGGTCCGAGCTCTAAGACCTTAAACTAAGATCCAGCCCTTATGGTCCGAGCTCTAAGACCCTAAACTAAGATCTACCCCAAATGGGGTCCTACGTCCTGCATGACGTTAAACTGCACTCACAGAACTACGTGTGGCTTGATCTCCAGCCTGATGGAGTACGTAGGAACGCCCGGGCATTTCGACTCGGGTCCAGCCTCAGGGATCGTTAAGTCCCGCCCCTCCTCGTCGCCGGCCGTCTGGCCTGACTTCGGGTAGAGTGGTGCAGTTGTGATATTCTCCCCGATTCAGCTCGGGATGCCCCATCGCAATGATGGGAAGCGACAGTTTCCTCGTCAGAGAGGTGCTGTCTGAGAATTGAGGTGACTCACGGCCAGATTAGTGCATCCGCCCAATACGCTTTCCCCACGGTGGCGCAATTTTGAGAGCGTTGGATTCTGTCCGAACAAATCGTCACTTCGCCCCACGCTTCGCATGCCCTGTTGATCTGGATTTTCCACCCTTGTGTCTGAAGGAACCCCAAAGCGGTATTCATGATGACATGTGGTCCGCCTCCTGCAATATGAATGATGGCCTTTTTCGGTCCGTCTATTGCAGTTGTTATGGTCGATCCACTGTCCGCCTACCGTCTTGGGCATTTCCTGGAAGGCCGATCGTTGTGGACGTCTGGATTCGGGACACGCGATTCACCCTTTCTCATTTCCCTATGTTCGGATAAAATCTCAACGCCCCTAGCGTTGTCCCGCTCGTGTGTTGGAACAAGTTGGGGGACGATACATTGGTTAGGTCTGAGGTCTCCTTTCCCAGGAATGACCTCCCTCTTTTCTCCAGAAACCCAGGCCCAATTATGGATGCCTGATGCTTGGTTAACACTCCCGCAAGACAACGAATTGTGGTTGAGCATGTTAAACCAAAAGACGCAGATAAATATGGCGATTCATACAAGTGGATCAAAATATTAAGTAGCGGAAGCAAATGTTCTGGGAATGGCAAAAAACAGCCCTTAGGGATTAGCGTGCTGAATGAGTCTTTCTAATGCCGCTACCCTTTGGCTGGCGGCCTCCAGGGCTGCTTCTCGTTCTCTGCGTGCCCTCTCCTCGTCGGCGGTCGCAGCACGCAGTTCGTCAATCCTGGCCTGTGCACGCTCCCGCTCGACTTGGAGTGTGACCATCTGTTGGCCCGCCTCCGTCAGCTGTACCTGAGCGTCGATCAGTTGTGCCGATAGTTGCTCCACAAGCTCGGTACATGCTGCGACGAAGGCCTCCTTCTCTGCCGCCTGCCCTTCGAGGCGCCGGACTTCCTGCTCTGCCGTGATGAGCGCCTGCGTGCTCTCCGACATGTCCCGACTTTGTGCGACGTCGGCACGCCGGCGGCTCTCGCGCATCTTCTCGGCCATGTAATCACGGACCGTCAGATGGAGGCGTTGAGCATCAGCTCCCCCGGCACACAGGAAGCGCAGCCAGGTCTGAAGTGATCCCATGCGCCCCAGCCATTCCGATGGGTCTCGCTTGAGGAAGCGCTGGATGCACTTCCACCCCCTGCGTCGCGTTACCCGGCTATCCTCGACCGCCTCCGCGTCCGAGTCATCCATCTCCTCTGGGTCGGCAGGCCGGTAGGCAGGGAAGGCAGCCAGCAGGTCTGCTGCAGGGTCCGCCCCTGGGAGGTCCTCACGAGGGAAAGGTTCCCCAACATCCGGGCAACCTTCTTCTCTCTCCCCAGCGGCGCTGACACCCTCGTCAGCCCCCAGCCTCTCTCCGGTGGCAGCACCGCCGACGTCCGCAGCCCCTTGATCAGCAGTTGGTGGGGCCGGCTCGGTTTGGGAAGCCTGTTCCGGAGCAGGCGGCATGTCCACCACTGGTCCACTCGTAGATGGCCCGGGTTCGGCAACCCGACGAGCCTCCGATGTTGAGATTACTGCGCAGGGCATGCCATGGTTAGTCACGGATCGTCAATGGCAAGCACCAGCAGTAAAGTAGGGAGACTTACGGGAGTTCGGAGCATCATCTTCCGCTACCCCGGTCGCCGCAGGAACAGTTGCAGCAGGGGACCCCTTAGCGCTTGTCAATTCGATAATGGGTGCCTGGCCCCCGCCTTGTCCTGCTGGCGCCTCTCCTACTCCTGTTGAGGACGCCTGACCGACGTCCGTGTGCTCCTGAGAAGGATGGAGAAACGGGTTAGAAGCTGCATAAGAGAATGGATGAAGCAAGTTGAGTAGGGATAGAAGCGGACCTCGAGGAGCTCAGTGACATCAACGTTGTCAGAGCCGGCCACCTCGCCGCTCTCCCGTGGGCTCCCCCGATGGGACCTTCCCTCGGAGCCTTCATCCTCCCCCGTCTCCTCCTCCTCCTCGGAGTCGTTACTGTCATCTTCTTCCGGCGGCATCTGTTCCGGAGCGGGCTCGAGACCGAGCATCACCTTCACCAGAAGGGATGGCTCCGCACGCTGACCACGTTGGCGCGCGTACTCGTCCATGGCCGTCAGATATGCATATTGCCGGTTGAAGTCCACCCTGTCGGTGATCTGGAGGCGCCCGACCTCTGGCAGATAGATTCCTTCTCTGAGTATCTTTCGCCAGATGACGTCGGTCCCCAGTGACTGCCGCAGGGTCATCCAGGCCGACCACAGCGCCGGGAAGACTGCATCGTGGGAGGGTTCGAGCAGACGTCTCACCTGCTTCCCGGACCGCTCCTCGACCGCCGCATGTGCCCCCTCTCTGGGCGCTGAGGTCGTAGCGGCAGCCTGCGATGCGCCCGCCGCCGAAGTCCCTGCTCGCGCCGGCCCCGCTGCTTGGCGCGCCTCCGTTCTCCCCCGTGTGGCGGCGCCTCGCCTCCTTCCTTGACGCCCGGTCTCCGCACGGGTAGCCTCGAGCCGCCGAACTAGCTTCCGCAAGAGCCCCTCAGGGTACGCGATGGCCCAGTGTTCGGCGTACTCGGTTGCCAAGCCTGCGTTAACTCCGGTAGGAGGGAGGGTGATGACGTCGCCAGAGCCGAAGGCGACGAACATCAGCCACATCTGGCGAAGGACGCCGGGGTTCGTCTCCTCCCGGACAGCAGTGAATACCCTCTTCGGCATCCGCTGAAGGCACCCGAACTGCCTGGCGAACCGGGTCGGCACGTAAGGCTCGCAGATCACCTTCCCGTCGATCCGAGCCACGAGCACCCCGCCCCGCATGTTCAGGAAGTATTCATGCTGCTCCAGCGGGCCCTGTCCGTTGTCGATCATCTGGCCGACGGGAGTGGGGAACGGGCTGAAGTTGAAATTGGCATGATTGCCAATCCGAACCCTCACGCCCTCCTCACTGAGGGTCATCGGAGCGACCCCCGCAATGTTCAGCAGGGAGGGTCGCAGGCCGTTGCCCGGAGGACTGATGGCATTTGGGAACGTATACCCACCAAGGTGAGCAGCCACCCAGCCGTGGAAGAACTGAAAGGGCCCACAAATCCTTCGTGGCGACCCCCCTCGTGAGATGCGTCCCAGAATGGCATACAGCCTCGCCAGTACTGGGACCCCGAGGTTGTACCTCTTATTGGCAGCCATGGCGCCCGCCATCGCCAGCGTCGCCGGACGGACGCCCATCCTCGCATCCCGCACTGGCAGGAGCCACCCGCTCAGAAAGGCGGCCAAGAACGCCGCGTACCGGACGTTCGGGTCCCGGGCCTCGATGACGCGGTACCCCCATGAGCGGTAATCGCCCGTCTCCAGGACCCGCCAGTACGACCCGTTCCGGCTCCTCTGAGCTGCGGTCGGGCACCGCTTCCCCCTGCCTGGCATCTTGACCGCCGGGTCATGCTCCAGGAACTGGCCGAACCAATCCTTGTAGGCTATGTCCTTCTGGAAGTCTTGGATCCCGAGCCGCTGCGTAGCCAGGTCAAGAAGATGCCAGGTCAGAATGGGAGTCCGTGACCTGTCCTCCCAGATGTTCTTCGGTGGCAGGAACTCATCGTACTGGTAGCCCTCCAGCGGGATACCTCCGATGCAGTGGATGTCCCAGAGACCGATGCCGACCTCCCCATGGTGAAGATGGAAGGTGTTGGTATCCGGGGACCAGCGAGTGAACAGCTCCGGCCCGAGCTCAGACTGCTGGTAGAAGTGGAACTGCGACGTCCACACCGCCTCGAACAGGCCGATGTACCGCAGCTCCTCTGCGAAGTGATCGCAAGTGTGGCGTACCCAGAACGCCCAGGCCCATTCACTGGTAAAGTTGCCCCCGGATCGCAAGTCCCAGTCCTTCAGCCAGCCCTTGGTGTCGTCAGTGACACTCTGACGGTATGTGCTCGAGTAGAGGGCTGGAGAATTCTCCACAGTAGGCTCACCCCCATCAATGGTTCGCGTCCTCGGGTTCAGGACGTAGACATCCAAGTGCCTGGTTTCCCTGGCAGGATGCCCATTGTTGGTGATGTTATAGCGGTGAAGCTCGTCCTCCCGAGTCACCCAGGTTCGCGGCGCATCAATCTCGAACCCTGGCACCGGAACCTCATCGAGGATGCCGAAGTTCCAGAGCGGCAGGTTGTCCGACAGTGGATATGTCTTCTGGGCCGGCGTTAGTAAGTCGAACAAGGATTGATTGTTGGAAACAATCTCCTTGGCTCCGTAAACCTCCTCGTTCGTCGCCATCTCAGCTCTGCGAGTGGCGGCATCCCCCTCATTTCCTCTGTGCGCGGCCATCTCAGAAGTTTCGGGAGTCGTGCGGGTTAAGGGATGAAGAGTGCGGGATCGGACGAGGCTGGTGGAAAAGTTTGAAGGTTGGCGCGCAATCCAAGTGGACGGCGCGCAATTGGGAAGACTGTCGCGCAAAGTTCCGGGTTTTCGCGCAAAAGCAGGCGAAATCCGGACGGTTTTGCGCACCGATCGGGCGAATTTCGCGACCGGAAGAGGCAATTGCGCGCACGAGAGCTTTGGAGCTTATCGCGCGGAAGGCCAGAGTACGGAACGCGGGACCCAGCGCCCCTATTTATAGGCGAGGCCGGGCCCGCGCTGCGCGGAAAGCGCTTTGCGCGACCGCAGCGGCGAATTTCGCGACCGGTGCCCCTTTTTGCGCGCCTAAGTCCCGCGCCGCCCAGGACTTCGGCATTCCGGCGTCTCCCTCGGAACCCGATCGTTGCGACCTCTCGCCGATCAGATTCCGAGGGGGGGCTTTTGTAGACGCCGGAAAAGTCCGTTGCTCCCAAACGAAGCTCCGGATGCGGAAAGCGAGGTCATATTTGGAGTCGGAAGGATGTTTCGGAGGGCCCGGAGGCCTTGCGCGGAATTTCAGAGGCACGCGCGCAAAGGTGATGTCCCGCGCGGAAAACCCCCGGGATGCGCGCAAGGCGCCGGCTCGGCGCGCAATTCTGCGCGCCGCGGGTCCGCGCGACTCCCTTACGCGCCGCGCCCGATTCCGCGCCCGCGGGGGGAATTTCGCGCTCGCATCCTGGATTCCGCGCCCGGGGTTGCCTATAAATACAAGGCGACCCCCAACGTTTCAAAGGTTGCTGGAAGTCGAAACGTCTCCCGTGCGCGCAATTCAACCCCTTCCGCGCGCAATGACGAACTTCAGGTAACCTCCTTTCTTTCGCGCAAGAAAGCCTCGGGGTCCGCCTTCGCGCGCAATCCCCGCTGGCTCCTTTCATTTGAATAAACACTCACCCTAAGGCCTTTGCGCGCAAAAGAACCCGCTTGCGCGCAATTGCCCCGGGGTGCGCGCAATCCGGCCCGATTGCGCGCACCCCCCCCTTCTTTCAAGTGGCCATTCATTAGAGAATGAGCCGTTGCCCCCGCGCGCTATCCGAAGCCCGGTGTGAGCAATCTGAAGCATCCGCGCGCAAGGCGCTGGCCCAATTGCGCGCCAGCCGTCCCGTTTGCGCGCCGGCCCGCAGTATTGCGCGCAAAGCTTCCTTTTTGCGCGCAATCTGCCAGGGTCGTCCCCGTTGACCTCCTAAGGTTACCCGCCTGTGTGGCACCCAATGATTCTCATCCCGGGTGCCCGCACCGTGCGTTGTCTTCCCGTGCGGCCCTCCAGGCTTGCGCGAAGTGACACGCACCTATGTCCAGCATGACGTTAAACTGCATATATGTCCAGCATGACGTTAAACTGCATACTCGTCCAGCATGACATTAAACTGCATATACGTCCTGCACGACGTTAAACTGTACATCGTCCGCGCTGCAAGACGTTAAACTGCCAAGTGCTTCGTCCGGCAACCTATGCCCAGCATGACGTTAAACTGCACACCCGTCCAAGCTGCACGACGTTAAACTGCCTAGCCCCCATCGTCCGTGCTGCAAGACGTTAAACTGCCAAGTGCCTCGTCCTCAACACATGACGTTAAACTGTACTTCGTCTGGCAAGACGCTAAACCGTCCGCAACCTGATCCCGTGCTCCGCACGCAGGGTCTCCCCCGGTTTGGACGTGGCCCCCACCCGCTCGTCTCTGCAGGGATGTCGGGATTGTCCCCCTTTTGGGACGATTTAATGGGAGTGGCTTTTCCCTACGGGGGCAGGGTATTACAAACCCCTAGTTTCTCGTGGGAGGCTGCATATGTGTATCTCCATTGCACCTCCCCACTGCCGAAGCCAGTAGAGGGTCTGACTGGGATCGAGGTGTCTTTTGCTTTCGGTCCAAGTCCCTTCCAACTGAGTTTTGCAGTATCCGGGCTGCCCCAAGTGCGTAAGTCCTGACAGATTGAACTACGTGGACTTTGATCCCTGTCTTCTATACAGGGTACGTAGGAAGCCTCCCTGAGGTCCAAGCCCACCACCTGGTCGTCCCGGTCGTATTTACGTCGGTTCGTCCATCAGTGGACCCCTCCAGGGTTCACGCTTGCGTTGATTCACCTATGAATCCGCCCCTGTGGGAGACCGCCCATGTGTATCTCCACGGTGCCTCCCCACAGCCCCCCTTTTCCATTTCCCCTTTTATCGTCCAGCATGACGTGAAACTGTGATCCACCCGGCCGTTCCATCCCCCTCCGTGCGAGGTGGTTCGGTTCAATCCTCCGCCCGGCGGCCTCGACCTCTTCGTGAGTCGGCCTGCCGACGTCCAGCATGACGTTAAACTGTATGCCCGAACTACGTTGACTTTGATCCGTGTTAACGCGCGGTACGTAGGAAGCCCCCCTGGGGTCCAAGCTCTTTACTCCATCATCCATCCTGATCCTTACCCGGGCCGCCACATCCCGGTGGGGTCATGCCACTTCACTCCACTCCACGTTACTTGGGAAGCCGCCCATGTGCTGGCCCCAGCGTCGGAGGTTCCCCGCAAGGGGTTCTGTCATCTGATCCACTTTTCGTGTTGATCGGTCCGATGCCGTCCCCGCTGGACGTTAAACTCGCGGCATACCCCGTGTTAAACACGGGAAGCTGAGGAAAACCTCAGGTGACACAGTTCCCCGCACCTAGTACGGGATGCCTCAGGCCATCGTGCCTTCGAGAAGCCCTATTAGGGACGGAAGACAGACGTGCAGAGCCGTAGTGTTACAACACGCCCCCAGCACCCAGAGCCACCCGGCCTTCTCACCGCAGGTTGCTGCCCCGCCCAGACTCCTTGGAACGTCCGGGCGGAAGCAGCGTAATTAACCGGTGTCCATGAAGATATGGCGCCGGGAACGAGATTCACGAACATTCTTAAGTCTATGAGGGAGACCCGGATTAGGCGACAAGTTCCGAGGAGACGTCCAAGGAAGGAGAAGCCGACATCCCATCATCCCGGTTTCGATCAAGGAGCAGACGCCCCTGAATAAGGGACGGATGCCGCCCGCCCTTGGAAAGCGGGACTGCGGGACCACAAGCCGCGCGCCCATCCCCTCGGGTTGACGGGTGCACGCGCGAACGCGTCCTGGCGGAACAGCGTAACCCGACGCACATCCGCACCGAAACAATGGGGTTCCACTATAAAGATATAGGAATCATGCCCTATCCCAACAAGAGGATTCCATTCTATGGTTAGATATATGACCCACTCACTAGTCCTTCAGGGGGTTCCACTATGTATATAGAGAACCCATGCCCTATTCTAGTAGGATAGTTCCACTCTAATGATCCTATTTGATCACTACCATTATTTATAACCTCCTAAAAAATATTCACACTCTGAAAGTATCATATAATATCTCAAAATCACTAAAAATAAAACCATCTCATTCTACCTATAAAAACACTCATGATAGGCTACTCATAGGCTAAAATACAATTCCAAACAAAGGAGATATGAGAGATTTAATTTTCATCAAAAAGAAAGTACATGACATGTAAGGGGGTCCATATGGTGCATTCCCCTGATCCCTTTCCTGGTTGTGTCCTCACCAGTACACTACTCACTAGACATGTATCCCTACATAGAATGTAAGGGGACTACATAGCATCTATCATCCACTTGGGGCCAAGTCGTGTGCTCCTATTCATTCCCGTGTACACTGTCCAAGTGCCAGTACATGGTGTGTGCCTAGTTGTGTTTATGTCTATGTACTCCCAAAGTACATTCCAAGTTTCCAGCACCGATTCACATATTATGTGGGGGTCCCACACTTTGTGTGATACTTAACTCACCCAAAAAACTCTAGTCACCATAGCAGGGTTACTACACAACTTGGGTTCATCATACTACATATCACGTAGTTGGGATTTTCACAGAATCTCCAGATCTATTACATGGATTAACAGTATACTCCTTCTACCAAAAATAACATTGTATAACTACCCACAATTGGTGGAAACATTCTCCATATGATGATTTCATCCCTTCGGTGGCCAAAAATCGATTCTCAATCCTTCAGGACGAAGTTGTAGCCACCTCATGTGCCTCTTGTACCACTGCCATCTTGATCCCGGATCTTAGATCCATGGTAATCGTCACCTAGATCCCATAATAATCATAATCTATCCTTTCATTGCTAATTTTTTTCATTTACTATGAATCTTCAATGAATTTGGGGGTTTGATCATGCTCAAACCCACCCGGCAATGTCAAACCATGGCCCCATAGGCCATCATTGGAGAATTGTGAAGAATGATGGTTGAAAATCACAATAATAAGGGTAAAAAAATCATTGATGAAGTTTTCTTGGCCAAAAAATATAGATTGGGGGTATCTGGGGTGAAAAAATGGCACAATATGGATTAATTGAATAAAAAATTGAAATCTGATACAGAAGATCAAGCGATGGATTTATTTAAATGAAAATCAAGAAATATGGTTTTGATATTGATAAATATTGTAATCATAAGAGAATAAACCAAAATTGATTAGTCCTGTATTTATTTGGATCAAGATTTGGTGAATAATATAGCTTCCAAGGATGGAGAATATCTTTTTCATTCGCTTCACCTCGATTCTCCTTGATCTGGTAGCCGTTTGATTGCCCGATCTCAATCTATTAATGAAGAATGGTGGAATCCCTTTCTCAATAGTCCCAGGTTTTTGCGGATAACCTTGTAGATTTGATATAATAGCTTATTTTTAGAGGCAACCAGTTTAGGTCATTTAATGAATTAATTAAATTAATTAATTAATTAACACACTAAATGTACTTTCCAATGGATGCTTTATCTAAACTTCTAGCACCAACCAAATTTAGGTCATGCCTAGGGTAAATACTACACTCCAAATTCAACCAAGGTCTTAGATTTTTGATTTGATATTCCATTTAAGTGATAATACATAATTTCTAAAAAACTATTCATCTGTGATATAAAATATTTTTATTATTTTTATAAAATAATTTCTCGGCACACCCAGCCTCAGAATTGTGTGTCATCTCAGTGCCTAGATCCAAAAATATTACTTGATATATTTCAAATTATTATAATTAAAAAACAAGGTATCTAAATTATTCCCATCCCTAAGATATTCATCCTCTAAAATAAAAAAATAATAATAAGTTAGGGATACGAAGCCCACATCAGGCTCTCCCTCTCCCAGGAGTACTCCTGCATGATCCCATGTTTCCATAGCACACAAACCAAAGGAATGTTCCATCTATGTAGGATCATATCCTGCTGATCCTTGATCATCACTGGGTGCTCCATGAAAGTGGTTCCATCCTCAATGTCCAGCTCACCCCATTTAATAATGTGTGAAAGATCATGCACATATCTCTTCAAATACAACACATAGAAAACATCATACACCCACTCCATTTTTGGGGGTAAGGTGAGGTAGTAGGAAACCCCTCCAACCCTATACAAGATCTCAAATGGCCCAATGAACCTTAGGGGTAGCTTTCCTCCTTATTGGAATCTCTGAAATCCTCATCATAGGGAGACTCTAAGGAAAATGTGGTCTCCCTGCTCGAACTCCAAGGTCCTATGAAATTGATCTACATAATATTTATGCCTTATTTAAGATATCCTCATCCACTCATGGATCACCGGGACCTTTTCCATCATTTCATTTACCATTTATGGTTCAATATGAGATGTATCAGAGATCTTAGTCCCATATAAGGGTGATTTATAGGGTATCCTGTATAGGGACTCGAAAGGTGCCATGCTGATAGTAGAGTGATAGCTATTATTATAAGAAAACTCCACCAAGGGTAAGTGACCCTCCTAATACTGGCCAAAGGATAACATGAAAGACCTTAGCATATCCTCCAACACTTAGATAGTGCACTCAGTCCTCCCATCTATCTGGGGTAAAAGGTTGCACTCATCCTCATCTGGGTCATGAATTCCTCATGTGGGCCTCTTAACAACCATGACATGAATTTCACATTATTTTCATATAAAATCGTTAAGGGAACCCCATAAAGTAGTATGATCTCATGTACAAACAAATACCCCAATCTCTCTATCAAACTCTATTGTATAGTAGTAAATAAGTGCATCAACTTCATAAGTCGGTCGACTATCACCAAGATGGAATCATGGAATCTCCCTGTCCATGGAATCCCTATCACAAATTCCATGGATGTGTCATCCCATTTCCACTTTCGGATCTCAAGAGGCTGTAAAAAACCTTCCAGAACCTGATGATCAGTCTTCACCTGCTGACATGTGAGGCGTTGAGAGATGAACTCAGCAACGTTCCACCTCATTCCATCCCACCATAATATCCTCTAAAAGTCTCATTACATATTCCCCACATCAGGCTTTAAATCCAAAGGAGAAGTGTGAAAATACCTTATCACCTCCTATTGCATCGTTACTGGGACCACTGTTTATCCCTAGAAAAGGATGATGTGATTACCTCCTTTAGAAAATAAATATGGTGAACCTCCTAAGGATATCTGGTCTTGTAGGACCTCACATTAAATGTATTCCAACTGATCCTCCCTCGCACAATATAGAAGCATAGGATCCAACACCATTTATTGAAGAAAAGTTTCACCCCCTTCTCTACCAGGGTCAGCGGCAACAAAGCTAACTGGTCAAATGCCTCCTCCACCAAGTGAGCCTGGGACTTACTACTAAGGGAATCTTCCACCAAATTTCCCTTCCCATAAGTATATACTATCTAAATTTCATAGTAATATAGGAAATCCTACCAATGCCTCTATTTCAAGTTTAGTTATCTCTACATAAATACATTCCTAAGATTTTAATGGTCTGAGTAAACAACAAAGTTCTCTCCCAGAAGATAGTGCATCCACATCCTCAGAGAAAAGACTATCATTTACAATTCTAGGTCATGAGTCACATAGTTTTTCTCATGGTTTATCGACAAAATATAACCATATGTGATCACCTCCTTCCTCTGTATCGACACACAGTTGAGCCCATATCTAGAGGCATCGTAGAAAATTATATACACCACGCCCTCCTCTAGTAGTCTCAAAATAAAAGCACTCATCAGCCTCAGCCTCAACTCCTCAAATGCTCTTTGGAAATACTCATTTCAGTTAAATGGATTCCCTTTCCATGTTATGGAATTCAAATGGGATATAATCATGGATAAGTCTTCCATTAACCTCTTTTACAACCCTTCCAAAATAAGAAAACTTCACACCTCTAACACATTCTTGGGTGGATCCCAAGCAAGCAATTCATAAATCTTCACTGGGTCTATAGATAATCTAAGATTAGAGATGAAATTCCTAGAAAGTGAACCTCATGGATCCATAACTGACACTTCAATAACTTACCATAAAACTGGTGCTCCTGAAGAAATTCTAGGACCATCCTCAAGTGGTATGTCTGCTCCTCCTCTAACTTAGAGTAAATAAGTATGTAATCAATGAGTACATCTACAAATTAGTCCAAGTATGGATAGAAGATCTAGTTCATCAATTCCATAAACATAGTGGTGGAATTAGTAACACCTAAATTAATCACTAGGAACTCAAACTATATATAGTGGCATCAGAATGAAGGCTTTAGAATATCATCCTCACAAACTCTCAATTGGTGGTAGTCGGACCTGAGTTCAATCCTTAATAACCATTTTGAACCTCACAACTGATCAAAGAGTCCATTAGTCCTTAGTAAGGGGTATTTATTATTTATTATATCCTATTTTAGGGGTAGATAATCTACACAAATACACAATCTCCCATCTACCTTTTTCACGAACAACACCAGAGCTGCCTAGGGGGACACATTGGTTCTGATGAAACCCATCTCTTGAAGGTCCTAAAACTTCACCCTCATCTCCTAGAGCTCAGTAGGGGACATATTATATGCTAAATAAGATATAATAGTGTTCCTAGGGTGAAAGTTGATGAAAAACTCCATCTCCCACCATGGAGGTTGTCTTGAAATGTCCTCCGGGAAGACATCCATAAAATTCTCCACGATATAAGTAATATTGATGCTTGAAGTTACCACTACAATAAGGGATAAACTCACCAACTAATGGGTGATTGGTTTCAGCTTCCTTCTCATAATACCCACTCATGCCACCATGGTATTTCTCTCACCCATAAAGGAGAACCTTGTCCCATCTCTTTGATGGCATCGGACTCATCTGTAGTGATAGTCAATCTAGGATTAGACCATAGAAAACTAGTTCATACCCAAGATGAAGACATAAGGTCTAATCATGAAAACCAAGAGGTACCACAAGAAACTCTATCCTCCAATTGATAGCTCTTATTTCCAGCAGATGAACAATAATGAATAACCATTCCCCGTAGGAACCTCAAGGCAAAGTTGTTGGGATAAAGTCTTAATTATGAGCCCCAGATCTAACACTAGGAGTAAATAAAAAAATAAAGACTCTACCCTATGTCTACTATTAATGAATAAAGAGTAAAATAAATAGATATCATACCTCTAATTATCTCATGAATTACCAGATCATATGCCTCTATAGCCTGAAGCTTCCTATGACCTCAGCTACCAGCTCCCTGAGCCTGACATGGGTCGCCTGGTGGTGGTGGTGGAAGGATCTCATAGCGTTATCAACCACCCACAGCTCCTCCTCTTGGATCCCCACATACTCCTCTGTTATCGCTACCTCCCTAGGGTCTACCCTACCTATTCTTGGGATAACCATTCTCAAATTGTTGCCTCTATTTTGGCAGTCTATCCACTATCTTCTTGCCCTCCTTAGCACATCAGGTTAGAAAATATCATTCCATGTGACTGTGCATGTCACACGTATAACATCACCCCTATTTGGGATTAACTATTCCTTTTGATGGTCCCTGATCTACATGAAAACATGTTTAATTCTAGTCATGATAAGATCTCCTACACTGAGATCCTAATGAATGGAACATGCTAGCTATTGTAGAAGACGTAACCCTATAACTCCCATCGCCAACTCCAGTTGCATGTAATCCCTCAAATAGGAATTTATCCACCACTAGTGCCTTCTCAAATACTCTATCATATGTGGGAATCCATAGGGGTACCACATTTGCAATAACTTCTCTATGGATACCCTGCTCAAACTTCCACACCTATAAGTATCCATCCGGAATCATGTCAAGGGAGTATCATGTAAGGTTCGTGAACCTCACATCATACACAGAAACAGTTATCCCTCCCTGATGTAACTCCATAATCTCCTGAATATAAACTAAGTTTAGGTATTAGGGGTAATAGTCCTCAAAAAAAAATCTTCTAGAATTTAGACCATGAGAGAACTGACTCGTCGTACATCTATGTGACTAGACTCCATCAGTGCCCGATTACTCTATGGAGAAGATAGGCTTCCAGTGTAGGCTCCTGATCAGTAGGGGTCTGGATAAGTCTGAAAACATGGATCACTAACTCAAACCAATCCTCCACTACCTAGGTATCTAGATCACCATACAACCTCAACATCCTATAGTGTTGTAACTCATGGAGTGTGTTGAGATTTTGTGCATCCTTAGCCTACTCTGTTGGTATAATCTGTTGCTTGATAGTTGGGGGTGCTTCTACCTTCCCATCTCAAGGAAAGATCTCACCTGATGGACCCTAAATTGAGGCCTTGTCACTCATTAGATCATCCTCACAACCTTGAATTAGTAACATGGATGGTTGTCTTCTTGGAGGTATCATAAAATTAAATCATGACGTACCATGGTCAAATCATTATATATATATGGGGATCTGAATCAAGAAGGATGGTTAAAAGACTCAATCCTATATGATTCATGTAATAAAGTTCCCTATAACCAATGTCCTACTATATCGAGCCTACTAGCAGGTGGTCGGAGTCCTTATGTATGGATACATTAGCCACCGCACCAACATTGGGTTCCCTAGCCTGAAAGCCTCACTCAAGACAGTTTGAAACGTTTTCTCTAATCCATGACCAAATCATCATAACGGGACAACCCCAAACATTTTACTAAGTAATGAACCACCTTTGATATCAATCTATCATGACCCAACCCACTGAGGCTCACTTATCTGGTGGAAGGCCAAGCCACAACTACCCTAAGACTTCCTCTATGGGCCAAGGGATAGAGACAAGTGTCTAAAGGAATAACTAATATGGGAGTCCTTTGCCTAATGTACCTATACACACACATCCAACTATCTCTATGTAGAAGTGCAGAGGAATAAAATAAAATATAGTAATATCTAGAGTAATAAATATGAATGAAATAATCCTCTAGGGAATACAAATGAGTGAGATAGTTCAATCCAAAAAGTAAAATGGAAAAAATACATGTTCAACCAGAAAAGTTGTCTCAACCTAAAAATAACTGGTAAATTAGATTCTAAGAGAGCTCGACTCTATATCTCTAATCCTAAACCACCATACATAGTCAAATATAACAGGCTATCCCAATGCTCCTCTAAAATAATTTCTAATCTATATGTCATCTTCATAAGAAATGACACATATGGGTAAAGCCCATGAAAGGGTGAGTATATACACACCCAATAGGACACCCCAAAAAAACTATAGAGGTAGAAATAGGATATGTGATAGAAGTAAACAGCTCAACCCATAGCAAGATAGAAACAAAATCCAACAACAGAGTAATCTATGATCATAAAATAAACCCAAATGAGATAGAAAGGGGATCTTCATCTCACAACCCAGCCCGAGATGATGATTCTACCAGTATTTCCAAAAAGGTTCCACCAATGATGCCTAGAATCTCATGTGTCTTTCTGAAGAAGTATCCACATTAAGACACACCTCACCACTACACCACACAATTGAGGGTACACAATATCTAGGTAGACGGCCCATACCCTAGCATAACAGGAGGGTTCCACTCAATATATAGAGGACCAATGCCCTGACCTAGAAGGAGAGTTCTAATCTATAGATATATAGAGGAACCATGCCCTAATTTGACATGGGGGGTTCCACTCTATAGATAGAGCACCCATGCCCTGTTCTTGTAGCGCCCCGACCCTAGTTACCCAGATTCAATGCCTTATTTCATATCATTGGCATGATCACAAGAGATCAAGTCCCAAAATAATGATTAGTTTAGTAGACTAGGAATTACTAGATACATACATAAGTTTTGAATTGCATCATGAAATAAAGAAAAACAACATTGTGTCCCCTTTGAACACACTCATATCCCTTAGCCTATTCATACAGGTTAATCATGATATACTTATTCACATCCTGGGAAAAATAAAACATAGAAATGGATGAGCTTAGATGCTCATTAAAGATAAAAATATAGCAAAAACTTTCATAAATAAGCATAAATATTTAAGGCAATGTATAAGACTAAAACATAAGCCTTTTAAACTTAAATTTCAGCATAATATGGAAAAAATAAATCAAATAATTCCATTTACTTATTCACATGGATATTATAAAAGTCGAATAATTGCATTTAATATCAATAGCTAATTTCATAATTATGTAATGCATAATTTCGGACATCATAACCACATAGTCAAGGCCTCGTGCCAAGACTACAAATAAGATTTTGTCAAGGCCTTGTGCCAAGACACTAGTTTGTCTCTTGAGACCTACCAATGAATCTAGGAGTTATAGTAGGATCCACATGTCACTTACTAAGTCCAATTAATTCCTCATATGAAAAGGTTAAAACATAATCTAAACATTCATATTAAAATTAGCATATAAAATTCCAATATTTTAACCACAAACCATGAATTGTATAAAAATAGCACATCCACAGTTAAACATAACCCATTCAATAAAATATGGAAGATTATATCAACCTAAATCAAGAATAATTATGGATAATGACATAGATGAAAATAATTAGTAAAACTATTTGAGAGAAATATCCCCTTTTTCTTGAAAACATTTAAAAGTCTCACTATTTATCAAGAAGCTGCTAAAATAGATTTTTGAATCAAAGTGTCCCATAACATTTTGAAACTTTTAAAAGGAGTTTTAATTTTAAAACAACCATGTCCATATAAATCAATCCATAAAACCATTTTTAAAACATGGACATTAATGAGAAAAATGTAGAAGAATAAATATTTAAAACATTTAAAATGATATTTTAGATAGAGATCCTAACCAAATGAGAGACATTTGAATAAAAATAATTGAGTTAATCAAAACTTTATAATATCATGAGAATAAAGGGGTTCATGATATACTATGTCAAAGTACAGTATATACACCATATAAAAGTGAATTGGTGCATAACAACAAAGAAGTCTCAATGGAATGTAAATTGAGATGAAATCCCTTATAAAGACCATATCATTATGTTAAGGATAAATCAATGACATAATTATGTGTGAAAAATATAAATACACTCAATATGATTGGATATTTATTATAAATAAATTAGAGTACATTCACATAAATTCTTGTAACAACAACACCAGTGACTTGGATGTTTAACTCAATGAATGGAAATTGAGTTAAGATTACTCTTATCAAGTTCAAATAAATGACTTGAGAATTTATCAATAGAGTGATTATATATATAAAAATTGTATCCACAAAAATGGGAGTGGAAATTAATACATAAATAAATAAATAGTGATTTCACACATAATCTTGGAGTAAAATAATCAATGAAGTTTTCATAAAACCCAATGAGTAGAAATAAAAATTAGAAATTCCCTTACTGATTTGGTAACTTACGAAACATACACCCAATGAAATAAGGATCATAAAATGTAGTTTAAAATACCCATAAGTTAAATTATATTACACAAAGAACACAATCATGGACAGTACATACACCACACAAAAGGAAATAGTGGAAAATATAGCATGAATCTCACAAGAATAAAAAGTGAGATGAAAACCCCTTACCTTGTATTTTTCCTTAGTTGAGGGTAAGTTATCCTCCTGTATAATGGTGAAATAATTTTTATTAAATTATAAAATATCCATATACATAAATATGATATCATATATGATCTTTTAATATTGCTTTGTTAATAATACTTCAGTAGTATCATTGTTTCAGGTGTTAACTGGTTCATTTTTTTTATATTTTTTGTTACATAAGTCATGTTTATTATGGATAGGATGTATTTGATTAATATCCATAACAATATTATGTTCGTAAAAATTATTTTTTAATCATAAAATGATATTTTTTCTTGAATGGTTATGATGGGGAATGAATCTCATCACGTTCGTGGAGACGGTAATCCGTACGTACGCATGAGCGACAATACCATTATATTAATGGTGAAATTGTATGTAATTGGATGATATATCATATATAAAAAATCATTAAAATGTTATATTTATTATTGAAATCAATTATACTCATTATTATACCCATCCAAAATAATTAAGTGTTGAATAACAAACTGCACCACAACGTGGAGACGGTAAGTCGTGCGTATGCACATATGGTGACTTTGTTATTCATAGGATGGATAGAAAAATGAATATGGTTGTACCATATTTATAATAACATCACAGTATGTAGAAGGTACTGGATTTATTATTTTGGTATGGAAACAACAAAGAAAGAGGAAGTGGAAGAAGAAAAGAACTTTGAAAGATGTGATGAGATTATTATCTCTTCTTTAGGTGATTCGTTTTGATTTGATCAAAAGGGCTCCTTAGGTTGGATTTCTGATCAAAGTAAGGCCTCTAGGTTGAATTGAGGGTATTTGGGAGGATATTTGAGTAGGTTTTGGCCGAGACAAATGGCTTTGGAGGTGTGATTTTGAGAGAAGGGGAAGTACCCTTTTATAAGAGAGGTGAGGGTCACTTTAGGAAAACCTTGAAATATTATTTTATTATACAATCATATTCGGTTTATAATGGATCCAAAAGTATTTATTTTTAGAATAAGGTGGTTATGGGTCAAAAACCTCTCAAGAAATAGGTTTTAGACAGGTTTAAGTCACCATATTAACCTTATCTCTTAGATTTAACTCTTGGTTAAATAGTTTAACATTTACCATATCTCCTTGTATGTTTATATTATATGGTTAATAAACTTACTATAAAATTCCAAGAGAACCTCAAGTGGTTTATTAATGAAATATATATTACTATATATGTCCTTTTGACGAACCTTAATTTTTTAGGACTATTATATTATTTAATAATATAGTATTTATTTTAAAAACTCATTTATGTCAATTTTGACATTATATAGTATTTGGTTTTTGTGAAAGTCATAAAAATCTGATTTCTTCAAAAAAAAAAATTGAATCAACCCTAAAATGTAATATTAACCTTTAAAATTTGTTTAATTCATCAAAAGTATCAATTTTCATTTATTTAAATATTTATAATATCAATTATTTTAATCTTTCATTAATAAGGTAATTACTGCATCATCATTGTGTCATAAAAAATTTAATTATTTAATATCTAAAAATTATAAATAAAATATCATGATGTAGGAACTCTTTTTATATTTATAATGAATGTTTTTAGTAGAAATTATCTTATGTATAACCCCATATTAAAAATGTTTCAGTTATTAAAATTTGAATTTAACACTTTTAACTCTTCTTTAAGAAAAATAATAATAAATGTCCTAATCTAAACCAAGTGAACAAAAAGGATAATATTTTATTCCTAAGGTTAATTTTGGTCGAAATTCACTTATAAAATATAACTATTACATGTTTTAGTGTAATTATAATATTATTTTTACCTTTAATTACCCTATTTACTTTTAACTGTGGTAAATAAAATTCAAAAATTACTATTCACCAAAAATTATTTTCATCTTATTGAACCACATTTTAATTACTAATGTAAACTGTGTCTCTTGTATTTTTGAAATTAAATTCATAGAAGCGGTAAAATTATGTTTTATTCAAATTTTTTAACGTGCCTAGAAGGTGGGAAAAGATGTTAAAAAAATCAATAAAATTTTATACATCTAATTTTATTATAAAATGACTCCAATGAATTACATTGAACTAATATAGATATTATTTATCTATCTTTACTTAAAATAAATTTAAATAAAATAAATAATTAGTTAAATAAAAAGTTGGGTTTTAAACAATAACGTAGTGTTTTTCACTATTCATTGAAAATTGAAAGTTTTCATAAAAATACCAAAAAATCACCCAAAGATAATTTTGATATTTTGAATCCAAAAATGATGTCTATTTTACCAAATTCAAAACATATAATTTGAATTAATTAATTTAAAATTAATTCTCGTTGTCAAGACTAGAAAGTGGGTTTTTGAGAAGTAAAAACTATCAAAATATTGATATGTGTTTATGTCCGGTTTAAAAGTGAAATTACTTCCAATGACCAACATTGGATTAAATGATAAAAATATAATCTAATTATACTTAAAAACCATTCAAATGTATAATTTAAGACTATAAATTATTTTGATTAAAAAATTTGTTTCCAATTAAAATTTAGTATCTTTCACTATTCATCAAAATATGAAAGTTATCAGAAAAACACCAAAAATTTATCCAAACTAAATTTTTATGTCCATATTATAAAGAATAATTTAATTTCATAAAATTGAATATGTAAAAGTGTCAAATATTGGATTTATAAAGGGTTCGCCATTAATGGTGAAAAAACTGCATTTTTTGAAAAATACATCTTTTATCTGAGAAATTGAATTTTTCCATATATTATGTATAAGAAACATAAAAGATAAATGTTAAAATTATATGGGATGTATATAAAATTCAAAATGTGGTTATTAATATTAATAACCGCTTTTTAAATGGCTAGTTTGATAGGTCGTGGTGCGCTTGAACTCAGTGTTGCGTACATCTCATGCTATTATATTATTCAAAGAGAAGACTATTGTGGAAGCTTGGGGTGTTATAGTTCTAGTAGGAGGGTTCTACTCTATGGATAGATAGAGGGGTCATTCCCTAGTCCGTCAAGGGTGTCAAAGTTATAATTTTTTTATAAAATGACTCAAATGAATTACATCGAACTAATATAGGTATTATGTATCTATTTTTACTTAAAATAAATTTAAATAGAATAAATAATTATTTAAATAAAAAGTTGGTTTTTAAATAATAATGCAGTGTTTTTCACTATTCATCAAAAATTGAAAGTTTTCAGAAAAATACAAAAAAATCACCCCAAGCTAATTTTGATATTCCGAATCCAAAAATGAATTCTATTTTACCAAATTCAAAACATATAAGTTCCATTAATTAATTTAAAATTAATTACCATTGTCAAAACCAGAAAGTGGGTTTTTTAGAAGTAAAAACTATCAAAACATTGATATGTATTTATGTCCGTTTTAAAAGTAAAATTATTTTCAATGACCAACATTAGATTAAATGATAAAAATATAATATAATTATACTTTAAAACTATTCAAATGTATAATTTAACACTATAAAATTATTTTTATTAAAAAATTTGTTTTCAATTAAAATTTAGTATCTTTCACTATTCATCAAAATATGAAAGTTATCAGAAAAAACACCAAAAATTTATCCAAACTAAATTTTTATTTCCCTATTCTAAAGAAGAATTTAATTTCATCAAATTGAATATATAAAAGTGCCAAATATTTCATTTAGAAATGGTTCTCCATTACAGGCAGAAAAATTTCATTTTTTTAAAAATACTTCTTTTATCTGAAAAATTGAATTTGTACTTATATTATATCTAAAAAACAAAAAAGATGAATGTTAAAATTATATGGGATATATATAAAATTAAAAATTTGGTTATTACTATTCATAACCTCTTTTTAAATGACTAGTTTGATAGGTCGTGGTGCGCTTGAACTTGGTGTTGCTTACATCGCACGCTATTGTATTATTCAAATAGAAGTGTATCGTGGAAGCTTGGGGTATTACATTCTGGCCTCATTCAATAAATTTCATCCTCAAAATTTGAAATTATTCTTCAGAAATAATATAAAATACCTTTGTGGAAAACTCACATCGAAAATAGGGTTAATAAATTTTATTCTTAATAAGAGGGAAAAGGAAATGAAAAAGTCACCACCAAATTAGGATTTTGAATAGGAGAACATTAGTGGCAATTATAATTGGAGGGAAAATGTAAATATTTATAGGGAGTTATTGAGGTCATCAATCACAAACAATTTAATGGAAAATTGAGGGCCTCAAATCCATAAATCAATAATTAATAACGTAAGTTATTAGGATAACGCATTTTTGGGTTTAAGATCCTTTCCTTAAGATTTAAGAATTAATTTCTTCATAGAATAATAAATAAAAAAAACTTGATAAGTAGAGTTCCATCCTTTAACTAATTTCTACCACAAACTCATCTTTCAGTCCAAATGATGAGTATTCAAGATGACTTGGTCACACCTGAAGCGCTGGAATCAACTTATAGAGAATCACATAATCCACAAAGGATGAACTATATATTTCCCTTGTCTTTAGAGATTAACAAAAACCAAAATTGTTAGTACAAGATCAGATGCTCCCAAAAAAGGATAATCCTTTAGAGAAAGAAATACTAATATTAATTTCTAAAATTAAACCAACAATACCCAAAGTTCAATAATTACCATTCAATAAACAATTGTCCTTAAAATCCTTCAATATAATCCAAACTAAGATTGAAACCCAAAACTCAGAATAATTTGATTACATAGTCTTCCATGTTAAATTTTATCTCCAAATAACATCTACTACTCTTAAAGTCACATACATAAAAGTAATTAACCTAATCACATATTCTCTATGATAAGTTAATCACTTCCATAAATAACCCAAATCTCTATAAATCCACAACAAAAACATAGATAAAAATACACCATTACTCCTCAAATTAAATCCCATAGTATTATTTTTTCCTTAGGCATATAGTGTTCCCAACAGAGAAAACGTCTTCCAAAATAACATTTATCAATTAATCACCAAATCATTTTCCTACACTAAAGATATACATTTGATAAAACATAATATTGAAAATAAACTTATTATTGATCAATAAAATCATTTAACTAAAAATAATTAGTCACACTAACCAGGGACTTCACATAGTCAAGTGGTAGGTGATAAATCTCAGTCACACTTTGGTTGTGGGTTCGATTCCCGTAGCTTTGTTTGACACGACAGGTTGTCACACGGTCTGCGTGTTGTCTTTTTTCAAAAACTATATTTTATAACATTCCCAAAATGAGATAAATTATTCAAAATAACCATAACATAATTTAACCAAAAATGTTATCTCATACCTGCATTTTCATCCCAAAAATTAATAACCTATAATTGCCTCAAATTAAAGGATCATATAAACCCAAATGGTTTTTTATAACTATACCCACAAAAGAAAATATAATTCTTCCTTGAATATTATTTTCACATAACAAACTATAGGCTTACACATAAAAGAGAAAAGTCTTCCAAAGTAATACCATCAACAAATATCACTAATGCTTTTAAAAATTTCGCCATCCATTTATTTCCACATAGGTTCTTCCTTGACCAAGAGGTTATCCTATATAATAGGTCATTAACTCGGGTAATTCCCAGGTCCCCTACATTTACGACAAATGACTGTAAATGTATTCTTGGGATCGTTTTTATTTTCCTCCATAGTACTCTTCATTTTTCTCAGTAATTCTTTACTTTATGTCCTTATTTCCCAAACATAAATCATTTCTTTGTTCCATTGAGACACCTTCATGGGTGTCTCCTTCCACATTTCCTACATGATGGAAATTGAGCTTTCTTTTATCTATGGTCTCCACTGCTGGAGCTCTTATCATTCACTACCTTTCTCTTCTTTGTTGAGTCTAGGAGTTGGTTAATATATTTGTTGTTGGTCATGTTTTTGGAAAACTGATTTGGCATGAACATGATATCTTTTACGCCTATCAACATTCCATTTAGTTGCTCATTTTCACCATCGTTACCACCTTGAACATCATGTTCAATGTTACTATGACTTCCTTGGAATCTAGCCATTGACTAAAACTAGAAATCATTTTGTGAGTAATAATAGTCATAAAATCATTTAGAGAAAATCATGATACCTAATTTTCAATATAAAACACCTTAGGTTTAACCAAGATTATTTATTCTCATCTTATATTAAAATTCTTCAAATCAGTTTGTAAAGAAAATGTGAATTTTCCTAAGCATATCCTCCAGGAGTGTCATAACCAAGAGTGCTGCAAGGCCCGTTGTCATGCACCAGTTCATGTTCGAGTCTAGCTCAAAGCGGTGTTTTTGGGTTTTACCCCTAGGTACATATATGCCAGATCCGCCTCTACCTGCTTGTATCCATATAGGGATGTATTTCTTGGAAAACCCATATAATATTTATATTACCCAAAATTTTGGATGTTCTTCTATATTAATCCCCAAAGTCTATCTTAAGGTAATGTTCTCTAATCATAGTTTTTCTTAATCTAATTTCCAAGGTTTCTAATAAACTTTCTCTGATACCAACTGTAATGCACTAACCCTATTTACCCAGAGTCAGTGCATTATTACATATCATTGGCATGATCAAAAGAGATAAAGTCCTGAAAGACCGATTATTTTAGTAGCCTTGGAAGTACTAGATACATACTTAAGTTTTACATTACATCATGAAATAAAGAAAAAAACATTATGTCCCCTTTGAACACACTCATATCCCTTAGCCTTTTCATGCAGGTCAATCAAGATATACTTCTTCACATCCTGGGAAAAATAAAACATAGAAAGGGATGAGCTCATGTGCTCAGTAAGGATAACAATATATCAGAAACTGTCATAAATAAGCATAAACATTTAAGAAAATGTATAAGAATAAAACAAAATACTTTTAAACATAAATTGCATCATAATATGGAAAATATAAATCAAATAATTTCATTTACTTATTCAAATGGACATTCAACTAGTCAAATAATCGCATGTAATATCAATAGTTAATTTCATAATGATGGAATGCATAATGCCAGACATTATAACCACATAGTCAAGGCCTCGTGCCAATACTACAAATAAGATTTTCTCAAGGCCTTATTCTAAGACACTAGTTTGTCTCATGAGACCTACCGATGCATCGAGGAGATATAGCGGGCTCCACCTGTCACTTACTAAGTCCAATGCATTCCTCATATGAAAATATTGAAACATAATCTAAACATTCGTAATAAAACTAGCATACAAAATGTCTATATTTTTACCACAAACCATGAATTATATAAAAATAGCACATCCACAGTAAAACATAACTCATTATATACAATATGGAAGATTGTATCAACATAAATCAAGAATAATGAAGGATATTGACATAGATCAAAATAATCAGTAAAACTATTTGAGATAAATATCCCATTTTTCTTGAAAACATTTAAAAGTCTCACTATTTATCAAGAAGTTATTAAAAATAGATTTTTGAATCAAAGTGTCTCATACCACTTTAAAATTTTTAAAATGAATTTTAATTTTAAAACATCCATGTCCATATAAATCATCCCTTAAAACCATTTTTAAAACATGGACATTAATGAGAAATATTTAAAAGAATAAATCTTTAAAACATTTAAAATGATATTTTAGTTAGAGTTCATAACAAAATGAGAGACATTTGAATACAAATAATTGAGGTAATAAAAACTTTATAATATCATGAGAATAAATGGGTTCATGATATACTATGTCTAAGTACAGTATATACACCATATAAAATTGAATTGGTGCATAACAATAAAGTAGTCTCAATGGAATATAAATTGAGATGAAATCTCTTATAAAGATCATATCCTTATGTTAAGGATAAATCAATGAAATAATTATGTGTGAAAAATATAAATAAACTCAATATGATTGGATATTCAGTGTAAATAAATCATAGGACATTCACACATATTCTTATAACAACAACACCAATGACTTGGATGTTTAACTCAATGAATGGAAATTGAGTTAAGATTACTCTTATCAAGTTCATATCGATGAATTGAGAATTTATAAATGGAGTTATTATGTGTATAAAAAGTATATCCACACAAATGGGAGTGTAAATTACTACATAAATAAATAAATAGTGATTTAACACATAATCTTAGAGTAAAATAATCAATAATGTTTGCATAAAACCCAATGAGTAGAAATCGAAATTAGAAATTCCCTTACCAATTTGGTAACTTAAGAAACATACACCACATGAAATAAGGATCATACAATGAAGTTTTAAATACCAATAAATTAAATTATATTACACAAAGAACACAATCATGGATAGTACATACACCACACAAAAGGAAATAGTGGAAAATATAGCATGAATCTCATGGGAATAAAAAGTGAGATAAAAACCCCTTACCTTGCACTTTTCCTTAGTTTAGGGTAAGTTAACCTCCTGTATAATGGTTAAATAATTTTTATTAAATTATAAAAGGACCATATACATAAATATCATATCATATATGATCTTTTAATATTTATTTGTTAATAATACTTTAGTAGTATCATTGTTTCAGGTGTTAACTAATTCGTTTTTATTTATATATTTTGTTTCATGAGTCATGTTTTTTATGGATAATATGTATTTGATTCATATATATAATGATATTATGTTCTTAAACATTATTTTTTAATCATAAAATGATATTTATTCTTGAATGGTTACGATGGGGAATGAATCTCATCTCATTCATGGAGACGGTAATCCGTACGTACGCACAAGTGACAATACCATTATATTGATGGTGAAATCATATGTAATTGGATGGTATATCATATATAAATAATAATTAACATGTTATATTTATTATTTACATCAATTATACTCATTATTATACCCATCCAAAATAATTAAGTGTTGAATAACAAACTACTCCACGACATGGAGACGGTAAGTCATGCGTACGCACGTATAGTGACTTTTCCATTCATAGGATGGGTAGAATAATGAATATGGTTGTACCATATTTATAATTACATAATATTATTTATAAGGTATTAGAATTATTATTTTGGTATGGAAACAACAAAGAAAGAGGAAGTGGAATAAGAAAAGAACTTTGAAAGAGGTGATGAAATTATTACCTCTTCTTCGGGTGCTTCCTTTTGATTTGATCAAACGGACTCCTTAGGTTGGATTTATGATCAATTTAAGGCCTATAGTTTAAATTGAGGGTAGTTTTGAGTATATTTTAGAAGGTATTGTCCGAGCCAAATGGATTTGGAGGTGTTATTTTGAGAGAAGGGGAAGTACCCTTTTATAAGAGAGGTGAGGGTCACTTTAGGAAAACCATAAAATATTATTTTATTATACAATCATATTCGATTTATAATGGCTAAAAATGATTTATTTTATTATAAGGTGGGGATGGGTCGAAAACCTCTCAACCAATAGGTTTTAGACAGTTTTAGGTCACTATATTTACCTTATCTCTTAGATTTAACTCTTGGTTAAATAGTTTAACATTTACCATGTCTCTTTGTATTTTTATATTATATGGTTAACAAACTTACTATAAAATGAAAATAGAACCCAAAGTGGTTCATTAATGACATATCTATTATTATATAAGTCCTTTGGCAGAACCCTAAATTTTTTGGACTATTATATTATTTAATAATATAGTATTTGTTTTAAAAACTCATTTATGTCAATTTTGACATTATTTAGTATTTTGTTTTTGTGAAAGTCATAACAATCTGATTTCTTAGAAAAAAATAAATTGAATGAAACCTAACATGTAATATTAACCTATAAATTTTTTTTTATTCATAAAAAGTCTCAATTTACATTTATTTTAATATTTATAATATCAATTATATTAATCTTTCATTAATAAGGTAATTACTGCATCATCATTGTGTCATAAATAAATTTAATTATTTAATGTATAAAAATTATAAATAAAATACCAAGATATAGGAAGTCTATTTATATTTATAATTAATATTTATAGTCGAAATTATCTTATTCATAACCCTATATTAAAAAAAATTAGTTATTAAAATTTGAATTTAACACTTTTAACTCTTCTTTAAATAAAATAATTATAAATGTCCTAAACTAAACCAAGCAGACCAAAAGGATCATATTTTATTCCTAAGGTTAATTTTGGTCTAAATACACTTATCTAATAGAATTATGACATTTTTTAGGGTAATTATAATATCATTTTTACCTTTAATTACCCTATTTACTTTTAATCGTGGTAAATAAAATTCAAAAGTTACTATTCACCCAAAAAAATCATCTTATTGAACCACATTTTACTTAATGATTTCAACCATGTCTCTTAGATTTTTTAAATTCAATTAATAGAAGTGGTAAAATTACATTTTATGTAAATTTTCTAACGTGCCTAGAAGGTGGGTAAAAGACATTATGAAAATTCAATAAAATTTTATACATCTAATTTTATTATAAAATAACTCTAATAAATTACATTTAACTAATATAGATATTATGTATATATTTTTATTTAAAATAAATTTAAATAAAATAAATAATTAGTTAAATAAAAAAGTTGGGTTTTAAACAATAACACAGTGTTTTTCACTATTCATCGAGAATTGAAAGTTTTCAGAAAAATACCAAAAATTCACCCTAAGATAATTTTGATATTCTTAATCCAAAAATGATATTTATTTTACCAAATTAAAAACATATAATTTTAATTAATTAATTTAAAATTAATTCCCGTTGTCAAAACCAGAAAATGGGTTTTTGAGAAGTAAAAAATTATCAAATGATTGATATGTGTTTATGTCTGGTTTAAAAGTGAAATTACTTACAATGACCAACATTGGATTAAATTATAAAAATATAATATAATTATACTTCAAAACCAATCAAATTTATAATTTAACACTATAAATTATTTTGATTAAAAATTTTGTTTTCAATTAAAATTTAGTATCTTTCACTATTCATCAAAATATGAAAGTTATGAGAAAAACACCAAACATTTATCCAAAATAAATTTTTATGTCCCTATTCTAAAGAAGAATTTAATTTCATAAAATTGGATATGTAAAAGTTTCAAATATTGTATTTATAAAGGGTTCTCCATTAAAGGAGGAAAACTGCATTTTTTGAAAAATACATATTTTTTCTAAAAAATTGAATTTGTCCATATATTATGTCTAAGAAACAAAAAAGATGAATGTTAAAATTATATGGGATATATATAAAATTAAAAAATGTGGTTATTACTATTCATAACCACATTTTAAATAGCTATTTTGATAGGTCGTGGTGCGCTTGAACTCGGTGTTGCGTACATCGCACTCTATTGTATTATTCAAAGAGAAATGTACCGTGGAAGCTTGGGGTGTAACAGTTCTAGTAGCAGGGTTCTACTCTATGTATAGATAGAGGGGCCATTCCATAGTCCATCAAGTGGGTTCCACTCTGTAGATAGAGGTCCCATTCCATATCCCAATAGTTGGGTTCCACTCTGTGGATAGATAGAGGACCCACATCCTAGTCTATTAGCAAGGTCCACTCTATAGATAGAGAACCCATTCACTGTCCCAGTAGGAGGGTTCCACTCTAATGATTTTCTCTAATCATTTCCATCATCAAGTTCCACCTAAAAAATCATCACACTCAAAAAATATAGTATCATATCTCTAAAGACACTAAAAAATACACCATTGTATTCTATATGTAAAAACACTCAGGATATGATACCTGGGAACCAAAATCTAAGTCCAAACAAAGAGGATAGGATAGGTTGAAGTTTCCTCATAAAGGATGTACATGGTTTGTAATAGTTTCCACACAGAGTGTTCCAGAAATCCCTTTATTGGATATGTCCTCACTAGTACATGGATTTCTGACCATGTAGACCTACACAACTTCTCTCTTCCACCTAGGTTTGATTTGTGTTCTCCTGGACATGTATATAAACACAATCCATGTGCCAGTACATGGTTTGTACCTGGATATTTCCATGTTTGTATACTCCTAGAGTACATGTTGGGTCACCAGTACCGAGTCACACGGTGTGTGGTGGTCCCACACAGAATGTGATATTCAACTCACTCTAAAACCCTAGCTAGCGTAGCTAGGTCACTACATGGAGTGTGTTCATCAGACTACACACCGTGAAGTTGGGTTTTTTACATAATCTCCATATCTATTATGTGGATTCCCAATACACAACTTATATAAAAAATCATGTCATTTTAAAATCCGTAATCAGTGGAAACCTTCTCTATCCAATGATTTCATCCCTCTAATGGACATAAATCGAATCTTGATCCTTCTACAAGAAGCCATCACCACCTCACACACCTCCCATGTCACTGCCATCTCAATCCTAGAACCCATATCCATGGGAAACAGCACCCACATCTCATAAACATCCCAATACATACTCACATCACCAATCCATTCATTGCATATGAATCTACTATGAATCATGGTGTTCGATCGCGCACAAACCCACCCGACAATGTTGAACCTGGTCCCGTAGTACAATGGTAAATAATCGTGAATAATGAGGGGGGGAAGCACAATAAAAAGGGTGCAATAATCATTGGTAAAGTGTTCTTGTCCAACAAATATAAATTGGGGATATTTGAGGTGAGAAACCTATCACAATGAGGATTAATTGAATAAACAATTGAAATCTGATACATGGGCTCATGTAAAGGATTTATTTAAACACGGATCAAGAAATAAGGTTTTGATCATGCTCAATATTTTAATCCTAAAGTTAAAAACCACAAATTACAAGTCCTATCTTGATTATTATTGATCATTTTTGAATAAAATGGCTTCCAATTATGTAGAATATTTTCTGCATTCACTATGCCTTGATTCG
The DNA here is from genome assembly GCA_963277665.1 of Viscum album. Classification (NCBI taxonomy): domain Eukaryota; kingdom Viridiplantae; phylum Streptophyta; class Magnoliopsida; order Santalales; family Viscaceae; genus Viscum; species Viscum album. Next base: position 1,190,829,511 of record OY728122.1, read on the forward strand.
CCTTGATCTGGTTGTCGTTCGATCTCCCAATCTCAATCTGAAAATGAATAATGATGGAATCATCCTCTCAATAGTCTTAGGGTTATGTGAATAATCATTTTTATTATACATAATAGCTTATTTATAGAGGAAACTGGTTTAGTTCATTTAATGTATTAACTAAATTAATTAATTAATTAATCCACAAACATACTTGAAAACAAAATATTTATCTGAATGTCCAGTGATGACCAAATATAGGTCACACCTAGGGTAAATCCCACACTCAAAATTCAACCATGTTCTTAGATTCTCAATTTGAGACAATATTTAGGATTTATTCCATAATTTATGAAAAACTATGTGTGATTGATATAAAATATATTTATTATTTTTATAAAAAAAATTCAGGCACGTCAGTCCATGGAATCGCATGTCGTTTTAGCGTCTGGATTTGAAAATATTCCTTGATATATTTAAAAGTCTTATAATTAAAAAATTGGGTATCTACAATTTATTGCCCCATGGATAGAGTATTTTAAGTCCATCCCCATTACAATTAAGTGTAACATGCTTAGTTGGGGTAGGAATAAATAAGGGTCCTCCTTCTTTTCTTCAGTTATTGCTTTGTTTGAAATTATTTAATATCTAATTCTTTCTATTAATATGTTACATCAAAATAATTATATAAGGAAAATTTTGTTAATGATTTATGTTGAGTGAAATTAAAAAAAATGATATTAAAATATTCCCCTTCATAGCAACCAACTTGTGACTTAGTTTCTTTAGGAAAGTCCATGAGATCCCCTTAGGTACTCCATCTAGTAGATGTTCAATAGTTTCAAGGAGATTCATTTATTCCTCATCAGGTTAATTTTCTTTTTTATCTTCATTATCTATATAAAACCATGAATTATCTGAATATCAAAATTTTAAATTATGATATATAATTATCAAAAAAGAAATTGATGAAATTGAATGAAAATGAGTTCAAGAAGAGGTTATCTTCATTTATTATCCCAAATTCATGTTATTTTTCATTTATTAATGACACATAGAGTAGATTTATTTTGGATGGAGTTATGTAGTCAATCTTCACCATCTTCTTTTCTAATTCCACCACTTTAGTGGTTTCTTCTTCTAAATCAAGATAAAGATACAATGATAATGAGTTTTCTTATTCTAATGTGTTTGAATCGTGATGTGGGTTACTCTATAAAAAGTTATTCTAGTTTTCATTAAAAAACTATTGATATCCCACATGTGTATTAGTAGACATGTTTTTTATGTGAATCACTTGTAAACATGGTTGAGTAAGATATAATAGCTGATCTTCAAGAAATTCCTTCTTAGACTCCTCAGGTTCTTCAACATAAAATATGGGTGTAGAGATCTATTCCTCTGTTGGTTCAAGATCCTGTTGATATTGTTTTTATCATTATATACAATGAGTTATTTAGTTATAAATTTCATTTGATTCATCACCTATTGTATTTCAACTCTAATTTCTTGAAACTGGAATTATTTTTCATCAAAAAATTCTTTTAGTTATTTAACTAAATAGTTTTTAGTCCATTCTTTATAATCTAAATTGGAATATATCATGAAAAGATTTTTTTCAATATTTTATTATTATTATTATTATTATTATTATTATTTCGGAAAACATAAAAAATTATTCAAAAAATACAAAAATAAATATTAATTTAAATATTTCATGTATCCCTAGTAATGGTGAAAATTTTTGAAACACATGTCATGGTGTGGTACAAAATATTATTTATATTTTCCTAATATATCATAGTGTTTGACCATGGTTAACTCTCTTGAGAATATTTCATAGTTAAAAAATCATTATCCATAATCACGTATTATATTTTTTGTGCTTTTATATTTTATGAAAATAAATAAATAATAAGGGTTGTGAAAATAAATGCAAGACTATAAGATAAACATGCAATTTAGACAGAATGAATGAATTTGGAAAGAAAGGAAAATATCCCAAAAGAATCCTTTATAGTGAACCTTCATTATCTTGTGGTCAGTATGATACCTACTTAATGAACACACTCCATCACATGTGTTTTCATTCTATTTTTTCCAAGTTATGAATATACGATGCAATTAACAGACACTTAATGGTACAATATTCATTTTTACGAACATGTTTTTTCACATCAATTATCTATAACTGATGTGAAAAAAAAATGATTCTTTTTTCATCAATTTATTAATATCCAACATTAAAATACAATTTTTCATGTTGGATATTGATAAATCAATGGGAAAATAAAAATAAAATAATTTTTCACATTGGCTCATCAATAAAAAACATTAAATTATTCATATTTCATGTTGTTTATTGAATAACCAACCTGCAAGATGAAACTTGCTAAATTTTAACATTGTTTATAGAAGTTCCAACATGAAAAGTCTATTTTTTCATGTTAGCTATCCAATAACCAATGTGAAAAGGATTATTTTTATCATTGGTTATAAAATAAAAAATGTAGAAAATCTTTATCATTTTAATCATGTTTTGAGATCTATCATTTTTGTTTCATTCCATCATGAGACTAACTTCGGTTCTCTCCCATGCAACAAACCCTAACCCTTCTAATTTTGGATCTGTGTCCTTGAATCTATTCACTCTTCAATCCTGGTCCTAAAATATCTTCTTTCATTGATATTTGTCCTTGAATATCTTTCATTTGGAATCCACCATTTCATGTTATCCACCATCACCCATCATCAGTCATTGCTTGCTTGTCATTCTTGTTCGTATTTCCCTATCAATCACTTATATTACTATTTCCATTTATGGTTTGTGTTTATTTTTTCCATTTTTCTTATATTCAAGGTATTTTAATTTGTAATTTATATTTCAATTTTCTATTGATATTTATTTATCTTTGAGTTAGAATCCACCACTGTGTGTCATCCACCATCACCTGTCATCAGCAATCACTTGCTCATTCTTATCATTAGTTTCAACTTATCAATCATCCCAGTTTTGATTTCAATTTATAGTTTGTGTTTATTAGTTCCATTTCCCATGAATCCATGGTATTTTCATTTATATTTACAGTTCCAATATTCCATTAATATCTCTTTTTCTTTCAATTGGTTTCCACCACCACCATCACCTGTCGTTGGTTGTTTCTTGAATATTTTTCCAGTTGGTGTATCCTTCTTAATCACCCTGATTATAAAATCAATTTATGTTTTGTGTTTATTGTTTTTATTTTTTATGAATCCAAGGTATTTTCATTTGGATTTTTTGTTCCAATTTTCCATTGATGTCAGTTTATCTTCTCTATTTGTATTTTAAGTTCTTATTATGATCATATCTTATTTTTTTTAATAAGTAAATGATTGTTTTTAGTTTATTTTTTGTGATCTTTTATTAAATAATGATAATTTAATATGTTCAAAGATATATTTTTTTATCAAATATATTTTGTTTCTTTTTTTTTGAAATATTTTATGAAAAAAAATTATTTTTATTTATAAATGTATATTTGAAATTAAATTTTAAAATATAATAACTTATTTTCATTTTTCAATATGTGTTATAGATTATAATGTGTCAAATTTGGATTACTACACTATGAACAAGTTATTAATATGAAGAGGTTGTTGATGATTTTTTGGAATTTACTAAACAAAATGTTCCAAAAATGACATGTTTTTTTCATGCCTAAAATGTTTAAATATGAAGAATTTGAAAATAAGAGAGATCAAAGATCATTTAATTTTTCATGTTTTTAATCCAAGTTATAGCCCTTGTATTTATCTTAGTGAAATTGGTTAGAATTCCAAATCTATTTATGATGATGATTTTCAAGATGATAATTCTTGATAAATTGAAGAAATGACTCATGATATTGAAGTATAGGTAATTGATAATGAATCAAAAACTGAGTGTTTATATGATGATGTTGAAGAACCATTGTATATGGGTTGTATTGAATTTTTGGTTTTATTGAAAGTGTTATGATTTATTAACATGAAGGTGAAAAATGTATGGAGTAACAAGATTTTTATAGTTTTTCTATAACTGTTGAAAGACATACTTCCTAAATACAAAAAACTTCTAGATTCATATTATATAGCAAATAAAATATTATTCCCAGTGGGTTTGGGGTACAAGAAAATAAATATCTATATGAATAATTGTGTTCTATATAAGAAGGAATATGAATGTTTTTCAGAGTGTCCTAAATGTGGTACATCATGATATAAGATGAAAGAAAACACACATGATGATTTAGCAGTAACAAAGACTCCTTCCAAGGAAATTTGGTATCTTCCAATAATTCCTCATTAGAATGTTTTTTTACAAATTCAAATGATGCAAAAATGTTAATATGGAATGCAGATGAGTGGATATGTGATGGAAAATTATGTTATCTAGTTGATTTTCCATAGTGGAAGAATATTGATCAATAGTTTCCTATATTCAAAATGAAGTTAGAAATATAAAACATAGACTATTAATAGATGGAATGAATCCATATCTAAGAATTAGTAATATGAAAATTTCATGGCCTGTTTTATTGGTAATTTACAACTTATCTCCTCAATTTTTGTATGAAGTAAAAATATTTCATGTTGAGTTTAATAATATATGAACCAAAACACCCTAGAAATTATATTTATGTTTTCTTTTCACCATTAAATGGTTATTTTAAACTTTTATAGGATAAAGGTATTAGGGTGTATGGTTCTTATAAAATTGAACATTTTAAACTGCATGAAATGATTATGTTCACTATAAATGACTTCCCAATATATATAAATTTTTCTGGATGCAGTATTAAGGGTCATAAATCTTGTCCAATTTGTGAACAATAAAATTTATATTATCAACTACAACATGGGACAAAAAACACATACAAGGTTAATTAATGGTTTTTGTAAATGGATCATTCTTATCAAAGATTAAGAAAGGCATTCAACAACTCATAGGAATTTTATATTTCTCTAAAACCTTTATCTTCTAATTAGTATTTTGAGAGGGTGAAAAAAAATTATGTCACATTTTTAAAGACACAAAAATCTAGTAATAATATAAATATTTGGAAGAAACATTTAATATTTTTTGAGAAACCATATTGGAGATATCATGAATTCAAAAAAAACATTGATGTCATACATGTGGAGAAGATTATTTGTGATAGTTTTATTGGAACATTGTTTAATATTAAATGAAAGACTAAATATGGGTTGAGTGAAATATTAGACTTACTCTCAATGGGAATATATTTGGAGTTATCTCCCACTCCTGATGGAAGGCAAACATACCTACCTTCAGCTTTTCATACATTATCCAAGATGGAGAAAATTATTTTTTTAGTGTATTTATGGTATCAAAGTTCCATAGGGTTATTCATCAAATGTAAAAAAATTCTAAAATATTTTAAGTTTATAGGAATGAAATTTTACAATTTTCACATCATGATGCAACAGCTCCTACCAATTGAATTGTATAGTATATTTCCCATCTATTTTATAATTAATATCATGAAGGTGTGTGATTTTTTAAATTCAATTTGTAAAAAATTGATTGATTTGAATTCATTGAAAAATCTAGAGAAAAATGTGGTTTATATACTTTTTCAACTAGAAGTGTATATTCCTCCATCAATTTTTGATATCATGGTGTATCTAATGGTTCATTTGGTGTGAGAAATAAATCTTTGCATACTTGTATATCTATGTTGGATGTATCCTTTTGAAATATATATAAATTTATTAAAGGGATATGTTAAGAATAAATATCAACCTAAATCCTCCATTGTTGATAAATATATTTCTAAGGAGAGTTCATAGTTTTATACAAGTTATCTATTTGTATTAGAGCACATAGGTTAGCCTACATCTCACCATAAACAAGTTAGTTATGGGGGAAATGGAATCTGTGGCTTGAAATTAAAATCATTAATATTTTAATATATAAAGAATGTATATTTATATATCTTGAATAATATAGATGATGCCCAGTTATATATAAAATTGAATATTAATGTGTTAAAACAATTTTATCCAAATAAGAAATATATGTGAATTTTGAATGTATATAACAAATATTTTTTCCATGGTTTAAATAGATCGTGTGTGGTAGATCATATAAATTAGAAATATTGAGATGGTTAACGGGTGGTCTAAGTTTAAATTTTATAACATGGTCCGGATATGATATTAATTTCTATACATTTCATGCAAAATATCAAGATAACATAAGTGAATCTCAAAAATAGTAGTGTATTGGTGTTCATAGAAGCAATGCATTTTTTGAGTGCCAAAAAAAATCCAATCTCCACATCAAGTTCATATTATGGATAAATTTCAGAAAATATGGATGGTTAATTACATTAAATTTTGAGTTCCAATTTTTAATTGAAAATGGGTTGTTGGTAAAAATGGTGTCATACATGATGAATTAGTTATGACACTAGTTAATCTGAATATATTTGAATACATAGATGATACCTTTATCATAGAAACACATGAAAAAAAAATCTATGTTCCTGATCCATCCAATATATAGTGGTCTATCATTTTACAAGTAAAAAATAGTATGTTGCTGATGAGAAACTTGACAAAGATACTTATTTATGTTAGATCACTATTTCCATGGAAATATTGACAGATAATATTAATGAGCACATCATATACATGGTTTTTTCCATATAGAATTATCTTGAGGAAGGTATCTAGGAAAACAATCCTTTAGTAATTTCCAAATATTATAGGTAACATATATTTAAATTTTTTTTAATTTTTAAAATTTCATAAAATGTAAGATATATTAGTTTTATTTTATTCATTAAAACTCATATTATAACTAATAATTTAAATTGTTTGTTTATATTGATTTAGGTTTTTTTAGTTTACCATGTTTACCCTTAACTTGTGTATTTTTTATTTTATTAAAACAATAATAATTTTAATCTAATATGTTAAATAAAATAAAATAAAATAAATTATAAAATAGTATATTCAGAGAATATTCTTTTTAGTGAAAAAAATGGTTTGATATATTAGAGTATTTTTACTATTCATGTATCATTTTTGGATTTTTTTTTCATTTTTTTATGTCATTTAATCTGTCATTAATGTTGTTAGTTTAGTTTACTTTTTGTTTGATTGGTTTTCATTTTTTATTTACTTTTATATATAATAGTTGTATTTTTATATTTGTGTACTAATTTTTTTTCTTTGATTTGTAGAATAATAGAAGAACAAACATTTGATCCATCACATACTTCTGGGGAGGACTTTACACATACTACTATTGATGATCCTCCTCGTACTTTTGCACATGAGTCATCTACTTCTATAGGGGCCAAAAAGAGTTTGAGGGTTGATAATGTGGCTAAACACATTTACCAAAATTATAAGTTTCTCGTATCCAGGACCAGAGGATAAAAGTTAATTTTGACTATAATGTTATTCCTAGGGGTCAAAATGAAAAACAATTTAGTACTTTTATTATAGTCTAAGCTTGAAGAAAATTTAGTATTTTTATTTCAGATTGGATAAGTGTTGATAAAGTGACTATATCTCAATTATGGGATACAATTTTGGTAATCTCATTTGTTATTATTATACTTATCATGAAATTATTTTAATAATATGATATAACTGATGTTGGAGGATTCAGGAATAAATTTTTAGGTTTGGATGCTAGGAGATGGAGGGATTTTAAATTAACCCTCACATCAGAATTCATTTTTTAGGATAGACAAAATCAAAATCCATGTGATATATATCCATTTCTTGATGAAAATACATGGAATAAGTTTATTGAAAGTATACAAAAAGAATAATTTTTGGTAAGTGTATTGTTACCTTTTAGAGGTTTTTTTATATTAATGATCACATTAATGATTTATTTATTCATATTTTTCAGCAAACAAGGAGATCTATTCTAGAGATCCAATCCAAAAAACATATACCCACATACTTTATCTTATGGAGGGAATACATTAGGGGAATAACAAATGATAGATAAAAATTTTCAAAAACTATGATCTGAGTCTTCAGGGTCAGTAGATGTCCCCCCCTGGCTAGATATTAAAAATAGAAGACGACCAGGATGAGGGAAAATGGACAATATCTTATGGAATAATTAAGGGTTGCGGCTGAGAGTTTTATAAGAAGTTATTTAATTTATTCATGTTCTTTTAGTTAAATAAATATTTATATAATTTGATTCACTATTGAATTTATTGAATATTATATATAGTATTCCCTTGAGGATAAGATCACATAGGGGACCATCATGGATAAGGGTCAAAAGGATATTTTATCTATGACATTGGGAAATCCCAAGCACCTAGGTCATGTGTGTGGATACCAGATAGGTGTATCGGTAAGAAAAGTGTTTGTTTGTTTTGAAACTTCTTCAATGGTGGATGTTTATAAAATAAAAATAGAATCTTTGGAAGGTAAATTTAAGGATATAGGTGAGATTATGGGGGACAAGATCAAAGATTTGGTACAATCAATGTTTATAGTCATATAAATACAGTTTTAAGTTGTTGATCCCACTCCTCCACCTCTTCATATATATCTCACTCCTCCAACTCCAACTGCATATCTCGCTACTCCACCTTATACTTATCATATTCCTACACCTCCTCCTCTATAGATTCCCATTTATTTTGAGTTATATTTTGAGGATCACCAATATCATATTGTTTCATATGGGATTATATATTATATTGGTGATACCATTCATCATCAATAGATAGAGATAGCGAATATTAGGGTCACTATATAGGATATTATAGATATATCATAAAAAATACAAATTCCTACATATGAGGTTAGTATAGTTGGACAAAGTATTTTCCATTTTTTAGTCTAACCATCTATACTTGTTCACCAAATTGCCATTGAGGTGCGTGTATATTATATCATTTATTTAATATTGGTTTTAAATTTGTTTTAACATTTTAAGGTTTATATATTTATCTATTTGTTTATAGGAATACTTTAAATGTGAATACATATTGTATAGGAAACAACAAATATAGGTTGTTATGACTTTAGATACAACTTATTTTTCTCTTGATAGATTATTAACATATTCAGATTTGTTGTTGCATTTTTATGACATTCCAATGGAAGATAACATTTATGGTAATGAAATGAATTTGACTCTTTTAAAAATATATCATGTATCCTGTAACTAGATATGGGTTGGTCATCAACATAATGCAACTCTTTTCTATGTAAGTCGATTATCATACATCTTTTAGTTATTTTAATTTATTAAAAATTTATGCTTATATTGGTTCTGTATTATGTAGATTTATACAATTTGTATGCAGCATAATACCACATCATTATATGGATTTATGGACCCAAAATTTATTTCACCTATAATAAGGAAAATGACTCATGTAGAAATAATAGTTTATATTGTTGAAAGACTTCAAAAGAATGTAATTATTTAGTGTTAGATGATTCCTTATCTTCAATAGTATGAAACATATATCTCATAAAGTTTTATATCTATTAAAATAATAACCGCTCACATTATATTTTTTTCATATTAGTGTCCATTGTATGTTGGGTGTTTTTTTCTAATAGATAAGATGCTTTACTGGCTATGCTCTATACATGGTGAAGTGAGAGAACATTTTTAGAATGTATTAAACATGTAATTTTTAATATTTGAGTAATTTTATATATTATAATGCATTTAAATTTATTTAATACATATTATTTTCAAATAGTTCAGGGAATTTCTTTAGAGAGTCAATGAGAAAGAAGAGTGAAAAGATCAAATATTTTAAACCAAAGGTGACTTTTCATTTACAATTACAACATTTTGGTAATAATTACTTAAAATGTTATTTTGAATTGAAAAAAAAAATTAAATATAAGTTTCATAAACAAGGAGTGAAGGAATTTGGATACCATGTTCTAATATTTATGTTTGAAATAATTTCAACCAGAACACTTACAAAGTTCAAGAAGGTTTGATTTCATTATAAACATTTCCTTTAATTTTTCATTCATTTAATTATAATAAATGTTAAATACTTCCTTTTAAATTTTTATATTTTTGATCACCCTCAATATTATATTGGATAAGAGCTAAGACACTTATAAATTGAATGGGTGATTTATTTAATAGGTTTTATTGGGTTTTAGTTTATTTGTTTTATTCATTTCATAATTTAAAGACAAAAATGTAAATGTTTCTATTGTTGCAGATGCTTTTTTCTATTTCTAGAATGTTTTTATACTGAGGGGGGGTTATATTTATTGAATTTTAATAAAGAAATTCGTTTTTTATGTTTTTTATTTCATAACCAATGTGAAAAACCTAAAAATAATATTTATCAGGTTAGTTGTTATTAAAAACCGAAATAATAAATGGTTTATCATGTCAGTTTTTAATAACAACTCACATGGTAAATGGTTTACCACATTAGTTATTCTATAACATATGTGGTAAAAAACATTAAAATTTAAAAAAAAATAAGATGGTTTACCACATCGGTTATAAAATAACAAACATGGTAAACCATTTATCACATCAGTTTTTTATAACAATCGACGTGATAGTCTATTTTCCATATCGATTATGAAATAACCAATATGAAAAACATCTCTAAAATATATTTTTTAGTTTGATGTTTAATATAGATTTTTTGAAAAAACAACGTTAAAATACAATATAATATACTTTATCATGTCCTTTATAGGAAAATGACATGATAAAGTCTTTATAACATCGGGTTTTTTAAAAACGGACGTCATAAATTTTTTATCACATTGGTTATAAAAAATGATGTGATAAACCTATCAATATTTTATATTTATAATGTTTGTTATTTTTAACCTATGTAAAAACATATTTACAATTCCACATAAAATAACATTGTGAGGTAACCAATTTTAAAAACAAAAAAAAACTAATGTGATAAACCCTTTTTTGCACTAGTTTCCAAGTAAATTTCATATCTTCCTCCCTCATTATCAAAAAGTTAAAGGGATCCTCAATCAATATCACCCTTTAATTCACCTTCCTAGTATGTAATCACACCCATTCAACATTAGATCACAAAGTATCCATCATATTCTATAGAGAACATAGAATAAATGTAAAATAGTGTTAGAGAATAATTTATACCTAAGACAACCACGTTGTGGATATACCATTAACTTTCCCCTGTACTAATCATCTTTGAAATAACCCAAAGTGGATAAGAAAAATTAAATAGTAATTCATAGAGACTTATGTTTGGTATTGGATTTATCCCTCAAGATATTCCTTGGGTTAGTTACTCATTATCATGATTATTTGAGATCATGTTGAAGATAAGGGAAGAAAGATAATGAGAGAGAAAAAATAAAGAAATGGGAGATAGAGAGGGAGGGAGGGAGATATCAATTTATTAAAATTATATAAAGTGAGAAATATAGTGAAAATAGGATACAAAATAAAGAATTAAAAAAATTCAGTATAACTCCCATAGCCAAACTCTCTGAGTAAACCCCCTGCATACCAACTCCCCCAACTCATCCAATTGAATCTTTATTTATAATAAGAAAATTCATATAGAAATATCCTCCAAATTATGCTTGGAACTCATGGTCAAAATAGGATTTTATTCTTCCTCTAAATATCTCAAAAAATCTTTTATTTTAAACTCACATTATAAATTTTCCTTTATTCATCCTCCACCATTATGCAAAAAAAATATATTATGCAAAGAATTAAATGGTCATGAATATTTATAAAGGAAATAATCCTTAAGAGGTGTGAATTTTTATCCTTAATCATTCCTTATAATGGTCCTTACTGTGATTTTCCATATGAAATCACATGTCTGTCCTTATAAATCTTGATTACTTATCCTACTATATTTAGAATTTTCACTGAGTGTATTTAACATAAGTGGGAATCACCATTGTATCATGATATAGTCAATTGCATGACAAGATTATTAATCATATCTATCTTCTTAATGCATGCATGTTATCACCCTTACTAGTGGTCATCTATGAGTTTCAAGAGAGTTTTCGTAGGAATTACATGTTTAATTTTTTTCAAAAAAATCGTTAGTCAATCTCCTCTTAATCATTTATAGTGGTTCCATGCTTCATAGATCTCTATAAGTAATTATTCTAGTTTATACAAAAACTTGAGCCTCATGCATGGCTTTAATGGTGTTCTAGTGGTGATGTAGGTGTGTAAGTTCTTCACATATGATCATCATGACAATGTTGATATTCAGTTATGGAATCAATATAGATTTCCAATTAGTATAGTGGAATCTTTGAGCTTTGTATTGAGCTTACATAGAGGTTACACAGTGTAGATGTAACTGATGTGTCATTAGGATTATAAACCTAGCTCATGAGTATAGAATATGAGTGCAACAAAACCATTTATTTATGTTCAAGAATACATTTTAAATAACGAATAATCCAAAAATGAAAACTAATAAAAAATTTATATCATAAATCAATGATTAATAAATAATTATAAATTAATTATGTGACCATTATGATACCACTTGAAGGTGTTGTATAATGTGGAAGAACCTGGAACTAAGAAGACAGTATTATCATATATAATTTATAATTAATTTATATGGATTAAGAAGTACCTCACATTGGAATTATTTATTCATTGATAAATTAGTTAGACACTTTTTGGTGTATCATAATTGTGGTGAGAGGATTAAAGGGTAGAATCCCTCTAACAGTAATACACACAAGCTGTTTGAATCTATTAATTTCTCTATACAAACCTTGGGTGCCAATGTAGAGGATTTTTACTTTTTCATCATTCATCATTGATTGCAATAGATTCTATTAATATTCAATGAACCCCGTGTCTAAATAATAATATAATCATTATTATTTAATTAACATGCACAAAACTCAAGGATAAATAAATATTATTTATTTTAATTAATAAATTAATATTTATTCAAATAAAATTTAATATATCATTTGTCTTTAAACTATTAAACTTGATCTGTCAATCCTCCTCAATATTTTTTGGACCATGAATAAAGACTATTTATTTAAATAAATAAACATCACTACATTATTCACCAATAAATAAATATTATATTCACAAAACCAATGAATAAATATTTATTAAATATTCATGTACCTAAATAAATAAATATTTTTTACCTTACTAATAAACACAATAAATAAATATTATATATTCATGTAATTTTTAATTAAATGGTGAATAAATATTTATTTAATATTAAACTCACATAATACTATATTTAATAACTAGTGATTAAATATATGTGATCAAACAAACATGAATAATTATTAAACCACATACATGGATAATATTTATTCAACATGTTAAATTCAAATAAAATTTAACTAAGGTTTCAAATACACTTATTGTGAGACACTCTATTCCCATTTCTTAGTGGAATTAGGAAAAATCACCTAAATTACAAGGTTATTGTCTACTAATAAGGCACCCATAGAGAAATAAGTTAAATTCTGAAATTAAAATAAACACATTTGAATATAAACTATGTAATATAATCCCTTTTTCTTGATATCTACAATCAAGTAGGTTGCATATAAGTGTCATCAACCTCTATTCTTGATGTCTCTTTCTTTGAATTTCCAAAAATGAGCTTATCAATAGAACTCAATGGGAATAGACTTAATCAAATAGTTCTATTTTCATCAAAGAGCCTTAGATATCGAGTTTTGTTAAAGAACTTAAGGGTAAACCCATTTCTCTCATTATTCATTAATAAAATATCACTTGTTATACACCTAGTGTATCCCACCACTTCATGAGCATATTTCATCACGGTATTCATTAGTACATTAAATTACATAACTCATGAAATGAATTGATAATAATTTTAAATTTTTAGGACTATTACACATATTCATAGATAGGAACATATAATGACACATATAAATGTAGGTTTCCTACTGGTGGGCCGTGTTCATATAATCTCCATACTTAATAATTCCAAGGAAAATTCATGAGAAAAATCCCAATGTCTTATGAACCCCTTATCCCTAATATCCTATATCATTTATGTCCTATAAAATGATATCATCCATCCATAGAACATGTATTTAATAATATTGTAATAGTACTTCAAGGTTCTCATCATAATGGAAAACTACTATAAACTTTCAGTGTGACAATTACTCCAAGGACATTATCACATTAATTATCATGTAGAATAATGAACAATATATGATAAGATATTAAATAATATTTAACATCATGAATATTCCAGTAATTAAATATACATGATAGTTGATTTGAGGTCACTAACTCCAACAAAAACCATCGTGACACTAAGTATAATGGAGGTTGAGTGTGTAGAAATAGCTCAAGATACCACAAAAATGGTGTGGATGAAGTCCCAATTGGAGGAAATGTGAGTGAAGGTAGAACATACTTTGATAATCATGTGTGATATGTTAGGTCTTGATGAGAATGGTTGAATAGTCAAGTAGGGGTTAATTGAATTTTTTAAATATTTTTAACCACTTATTAAAGTTAGGTTAATGTAGTGTAAATACAAAGAGAAATGAACACGATGATTTTTATAATAGTTTGGATCTAAATGATACTACTCTACTCTTCACCCATCTCAAAATGTATAGAGATATAGAACCCACTATAATGAACTCTTTTAATTTTGAATGGAGTCACAACTCTTTAAAACTTATATTTTAAACCTTGGTGGCACAACCCTGGACTGACTCTTTCACACTTAGAGCCACAACCCAACTATATTTCTTTTTTCTATTTATAGGCATAACCTGAACAATCCTTACATTATCAACCTAGAGGTATAACCCAAACAGTCCTGCCTTCTTCAACCTAGAGGCACAATACAATGCCTGAATTTTATATGGGAGTAAAAAACTAAAAATAATACCTTTTAAGGGAATATGATTAAGTATAGAAAATAATAGAAATAATTAAAAACTATAGAAACCGGATGAAAAAAAAGGATCTCAGTGTTGAGGTAGTATGGTTATCTCTAGTAGTAACAGATTACATGATTGAAATTCAGCTGAGAGTAGTAATTGATTTCCAACATGTATCACATAGTAAAGTTCAAGGATATCCTTAACCTCATTACATTGATCATATTCTGTTGAAATCAATATATAAAGTTCTTTCATACACAATAGATTCAAAGAATTAATCCTATTGTATTTCACCCTTCCCAAAGCAACATGAAATTTATTTATTGAATGTGCGTGAAAATTATTCCCACATAAATTTACTTCGATAATTTTTTAAACTAAAATAGGTTTTACAATAAAACTTTTATAAAATTTAATGAATCATAAAACATTAATAATAAATAACTTTTAAATAAATCCATTGAGTATACAAAGTAAACTATTCATTTTTAAAATACTTTAAATTTAAATATTTCAAGTTATAAGAATACAGTGTGAATATTAATACACACATGATCACATTTGATGAAGTTTGAATATAGCATAAAATATCTCCAAAAAATATTATATGATAAAAATAATTAATGATTATTTAGGGAATAATTAAATCAAGAAAACCTATGAAACAAACATATAATAATTCTAAATATGAAAGAATAAGAATAACAGAGCATGTTTTGAACTAAAATATGAAAAATACATTAATTAACTATAGTAAATGAGGTTGGTTAAATAATTTTTAAAATGTTAACTTCATATGGTAGGTTGATTTTTTTTTCTTACAGTATGTCCATTTTCCTTCTTGCGATAGGTTTATTTTTCTACTTGTGGTAGGTTCATTTCTTTTCTTATGGTAAGTTTGTTTTCCTTATTATGGTCAGTCCATTTCATTATTATAGTAAGTTGAGGACTTTTCCAAATTTTCTTAAGTTTTTATGTCTTTTTTTAGATTCAAATACTTATGTTTGGCAAGGCATGTATTTAGATACTTACACTCAATGGAAGGAGTCTTATACTCAATGGTAGAAGACTTATTCTCAATTCATTTTTTTATTATGTTAAACTAAAAAATTACCCATATTTTCCTCAGTGTTGAAGTCTTATAATAATATTAAAGGATTATGTTGAAGTTATATGCTGTGTAAAAAGGATTACATTCATTACAAGGAAAATGTTGAGCTTAATGTCTTACTTTGAAGTTATGAATTTAGTATAAAGGGTTATATTCAATGAAATGAATACACTCTAAAGTCTTATGCTTAGTAGAAACTTAAAAATTGTCTATGTTTTAAAGTCTTATGATCTTTTTAAATACTGACATTGAATTTATACATTTAGAATAAAGGCTTAAGTTCACCGCAAGGATTGCGCTCCAAAGTCTTATGCTCAGTATAAAATATTATGCTTATGCCTTTTTCAAAATTCCACTAGACTCCCAAAGATATATAATCATTTGAAATATTATGATTCAAAATTTAAAGAATATTGTAATCTTAAAACTTAATATATATTTGATATTAATCCATATAGTGATGTATTTTTTTTCCAAAATAAACAAAAACAATAGAATAGTAATTAATAGCATTTATCATAAATAATATAATAATAAAATAGTTTTATTAAATTATGTCATGGGTAATAAAGGATTCAAATAAAATCTATGATAAATTATAATTATGAAACAAAATAATATTTTTATTATCAAAACACAAATAAAAAAAGTGGATCAAGGATCCACATCAACATTCTCCTCCATTTTTATTATTACCAAGAAAATGTAAATTCCAAATTTCTCCCATTTTATGAAATTGATAAAAAAATATAAAATAAATTATTCCTTAAATGTACCAATATTTAAGGTCAAATATTCCCCCCTAAGATAAATATAAATTACTAGGAAATAAATTAACAATTTTAAATAAAATTGAACATAGAAAGATCCCCCTATATGATTACTAGGAAAGAAACTAACTTAAAAGTTTACCATAAATTCATGAATTTTCGTACAATATGTACAAAATTAAAAAGATAATTTTTTAGAAAAATATTTTAGTATCCTCAAGGAACCATGAAAAAAAGTATATTTTCAAGTAATGGTATATAATTATTTTTAATGAATTAAATGGTAGCCAACTATAACAGAACTAGCTAGTGTGGAGTATAAAATCTCATCATGCATACCGAAATAATTACCATATTAGCACAAAAACATATTTTAACTTCCCATAAAAACATTATTTATATTTCCATCATACAAAGTTCAAATTTTATTTTATCAAACTTAGCTAAATCCATGGGTTTAGAAAAAATGTCAGTATATTGTTCAACTATAGATATAGTTTTCAAAATAATATTTACTTTTTGAACTTGATCTCTAATAAAGTGATACCTAAAATCAATGTCCTTAGTCCTAGAGTGCTACAAAGGATTTTTAGAGATATATATTTCACATGTATTATCACAATAAACTGAGATATTCTCAAAATTAAAACCAAATCATAAAGTGTTTTTTAATCCATAAAGACTGTAAAAAAATATGTAATGATATACTTACTCTCAATGGTTGATAAAGAAACTAAATTTTTTTCTTAAAACTCCATGAAACTAAAAATTTAGCAAGTGAAACATACCTATTATGTATTTTAAATTTATTTTGAAACCACCAAAATCAAAATCTGAAAAAACTAGTTGATTTAAATGAAGTATATTTAGGATAAAATAATATGATATTTCAAGATATTTAACATAGTTATTTACTATTTTCACTACCTTTAAATTAATTTATTTATTATTAGATTGCAAAAAAGCACATATACACACTAAAAACATCAAATCTTGTCAAGATGTTTCCAAATAAAGTAAACTACCAATCATTTCTATAAACATCTTACTATCAAAAGTTTTTTTATATTCATTATAATTTATCTTACAAGAAGTACTCATTAGAATATTTTATCTTTTAAAACATAAATACCAAAACTTTTAACCAATTATTTAGAATATTTTTATTTATTAAGAAAGATACAATCTTTCCTTCGAACTATTTTCAAACACCAAAAATAACTTAAGTTCTCCCATAAGACTCATTTAAAATTTAAAAGATATTAAATTTAAAAATTCATTACAAATTAAATAGATTGCGTATCCAAATATAATATCCTCAGCATAAATTTGAACAATTAAAAAAATTGAATCATTTGTAACAAATAAAATTTGGATTAAATTTTCCCTTTTCAAACCCATTATTCAAAAGAAATAATTAAAAACTATCATACCAAGATTGAAGAGATTGTTTCAAACCATAAATAGATTTTGAAAGTTTTAAAACATGGTTAGTATTAGATTCATTATCAAAATTTAGAGGTTGTTTTACTAAAATATTCTTAAAAATATATCCATTCAGAAATTCACTTTTGACATCCATTTGAAAAAAAAAATATTAACTCTATAGTGAGATTCATATTCAAAAAGTGTTATTATATATTTTAATTTAGCAATTAGGATAAAGTTTTCTTCAAAATCAATTCTTTCTTCTTAATTGTAATCATGATCCACTAACCTGTATTTTTATCTAATTATTTAACCAGGCTCATTTAACTTGTCTCTAAAGATCTATTTAGTGATAATAATATTTTGATCATTATGGGGTTCAACTTAGGTCTAGAATTTATTCATATCAAATTTATTTAATTCTTTATGTATTTCTATAATCCAGTTTGAATTAAATAAATATTTATCAAAATATTTAGGATAAAATCAGAAATTAAATCTTTATAAACAAAATCATTTCTTAAGGAATTTCTTGTTTTAATAGCAATTGTTATATCACCAATTACTTTTTCAACTGGATGGTCTATATGAAATTTTAAAGTTTCTTCTTAAGATAAAATCTCACCCTTAATATATGAATCCAATTTATGTGATATAAAGTTAAATTCTCTAAAATTTTCCTTGGCCTTTTCTAAATAATATTTTTATTTCTTGGATGATTTTTTTCGAATTAAACATACACAGATTCTTTAGCTATTGATTTATTTATATTATAAACTCTATATGCCATACTTGAATTTAAATACCCAATAAAAACACATTCATATGATTTGGAATAAAAAAAATTGGTAAATATATGATATTAAGTATATAAATATTTAATCTAAATACTCTAAAATAATCAATTCTAGGATTCCTTTATATATTTCATAAGGTGTATTCTTTAAAAATGTCCTAAGAATAATTCAATTGGAAACATTACAGGATGAGTTAATATCTTGTGTACAAAAATAGTTTTGAAAAGAGTACTCATTTAACTTTTTCCTAACTATTTCTTATAAATCCATATTTTTCCTTTTAACCAAGCCATTTTATTATGGGGTCCTATTGGATAAAAAATTATAATTACACCCATTATCTTCATAGAATTTATCAAATTCCATATTTGAAAAATCACTAACTCTATCACTTATAATTGATAAAATTATTTAACCTTTATTATTTTGAACTAATTTTCAATATGAGATAAATTTTGACAAAGTCTCAAATTTATGTGTTATAAAATAAGTCCATGTAAATATAATATAGTAATCAAAAATAATAAACACAAACCTTTTACCTCTAAGATTATTAGTTTTCATGGGGCTAAATAAATCTAAATGTAAAATTTTAAGTATTTTGGAATTTTGTACACCTTGGAAATACTTTAATTAATCATTATATTTCTTACCTTTTAAGAATGAATAAAATTCATAAGTGTTGTCTAGTTTTAACTTGGGAAAATCCAACACTTTTTTACTTTTAGAAAGCTTGTGTAATAACTAGGGGTGTCCAAACCCAACCCAACCCGAACGACCCGACCCGACCCGGCCGGGTTGGGTCGGGATGGGTCGGGTTACACAGGTATTTTGATGGTTCGGGTCTGTTTGGGTCGGGTTGAGATCGGGTTGGGTCGGGTCACGGGTTGGAAGTATAAAGACCCAACCCGACCCATCGACCCGAACTTCATTTTTTTTTTTGTCGTCGTGCTTCGGTTCATGAATTTGCTCAACCCACTGCCTCTTCCCCTCCCTCGCACCGGCATTGTCTTCCCCTCTACGCACCGCATGCCCATCACCTCCACCATCGCGGCAAGATCCAGCTGCACACCCGCCATGGATTCAGTGACTGCTGCTACTCCACCCTTGGCCACCACCTTCAAACCAGAAGCAGCATAGCAAAAAAAAATCACCGGTGGATGAAAAACCAGAATCGATGCAAGAATAAGTCACAGGCAGAACAAAAAATCCAATTGAAAACCTATTAACAGTTTCACAAACCAGATCTGAAGAACTAAAAATACCCGAATTCAAAAATTAGAAACCACACCATGACCAAATCAGATCTCCCGTCGGTGACCATCATCTGAATCCGAGCACCGTTGAACACCCCTGATGAATCCGATTAGTACCTTATTCCCTCTGCTGCTCGAGAACCCAAGCCACCTGAAGTAGAGTCTTTGTCCGCACCCGCCATTGAAGCACCGCCGTGGATCAACCCTCACCTCCGCACACCGTTCGAACGTCGCCGCCCTCCTTCATTCATAGCAGCTGCCTCTATTGATGAAGGTCAGACGGTCAGACCACCGCGCAAGCCGTATACCTCCTTTCTGTCAAGCGAGCACTCGAACCCCCCTTCTCCCACACCCCAAATCCCACCCCCCCTCTATCTCCCCCAAGACCGCGACCCCTCTTTTTAGGCGCCCGACGAACCCGTGGAGGGTTCTGTTTGTTCAATTTTTTTTCCTGGTGACCCAATGGACCCGACCTGACCCGACCCGATCTAATACGGGTTGGGTTGGGTCGGGTCTGAATGAGAAATCAGCTCAGACCCGACCCGACCCGACCCGATATTTTTTGACTGGGTCGGGTCCCAAAAAGCCTCCAACCCGACCCAACCCGACCCATGGACACCCCTAGTAATAACCTGAAATTTACATAGACCAATATTATATACCACGAAACATTGTAGATTATATATTATTTAAACATTTGACATTCTATTCATCCAACTTAGAAAAATTAATTGAATAAATATTTTTCTTTATTTTTTGCATAAAATAAGACAAATTCTTCTTGGAAAACTATATATTTTTCATTTTCAAATTTAAAATACATATTATCATCAAAAAGTTGTGAGATTCTTATTAAATTATGTTTTAAACATTTAAAAAATAAAACCTTTGAGATAAAAATTGAATTTTAAATTCCAAATTTTCCAAAAACTTTTACTCTTCTCTTTGAATTGTCACTGAAAGTAACACTTCCACCACTACACTTATCAAAATATATAAATTTAGAGATATCACCAATAATATGTAATGAAACCCCACTATCCAAGGATTCTCCTTCCCACAATTTTGACACATGGTATATTCAGTCTTTTTTCCATCATGGGATTTATTTTCTAATCCACCCATATTAAACTCCATTTTCCACTTTTTTTCACCGGGCCCATGATACCAATAAGTGTCTTTGATATCAATTTCAACCTTGAGGTAACAACGGACAATCTTCTCATAACTGTCAAATTCTCGAATCACTAACTCTTTTCATAGAAATGGTTGTAGTCTTATAAATAAGTGATCCACCTTACTTTTAGTGTTCATGAAAAATCCTAAGGCGTATCTTGGAATCCTTGTAAAGTTTTCTTCGTACACTGCAATAGACTCATCTTCCTTCTGCTTAAGTATGAGGAACTCCCTTTCCATCTTGAGATAGATGTTTTAGGGAAAATATTTATTGAAAAACACTTTCTTGAATTCCTCTCAATCCATGGAATCAATTTCTTCCTTGGACTTCATATTTTTTATCATTTTCCATCACTGGTCATCTTCCCCCATCAAAATGATATACCTCCAGCACAACTTTCTCTTCTTCTAAGCACTAAAGTATAGAGAATATCTTTTCAATGGATTTAATCCACTATTTCATGAGGAGGGGATCGAAAGATCCACTAAACATGGGAGGCCTTTTCCGTATGAAGGATTTGATGGAAATGTTCTCTTTCCTTGGAGAAGGAGGAAATTCGACGTGATTCAAATTATTATTCATAACTTGAGACAGCTTAGAAAGTAATGCAATCAAGTTTTGAGCACCCATTACCATCATATTTGGCATTTCATTAGGGTTTTCATCACATTACCTATCACATTGATTATTGGCACGTGTTCTTCTATTTCCCACCATCAGATAAGAAAAATAAAGTACAATTAGGGGGATTGAATACTTAACTAGTGATCATAATAAAAGGAAATGTTGAACATAAATGGATAAAATTGTAAAGGAAAATTATATCCTAACTTGTGATTCCTTAGGTTTAGATCTAGGTTATACATGATATGTTTCCTAATATATTTTCTTATGGGAATTTTTCCCCCTTAAAAATGGTTTGTAATGAGCTTATGAATTTACCAAAGCATATCCCATGGGAGTGTCAAACTAGGCTCATAGTAAGCCCTGTTGTCATGTACCAGGTTACCCTAAGTCAGGCTCAGAACACCTTGTCATAGTTTTCACTCCTAGGTACATATATTCCAGAACCATGTCCACTTGTACTATCCAGAAAGAGATGTATTTTCTTGATAAACCACTTACTCTATACTTACCAAAATTTATGGATGTTTTCTCGTACTTAGTTTTATCCCTATGGTTCTTACTAAAGTTCTCTATTCCTAACCTCCAAAAATAAATAAACATTTCCTATGATACCAACTATATTAACCCTATCCTTTTACACACATCATTATAAGATTTTAAGCATAATTATACATCAAATTACAAGCTAGGGATCGTAAAGTCTAGTGTCTTGGATATTAGGTAAATAATTAAACATCATGATTCCAAAATAATAACATCTTTTATTTAATATTCATAAATAACTCGTAACTTCCTTTGAGCCCTTACATCAGTATAGGATAACCTAGGGATAACATGAACAAAGTGATGAGCTAAAATCCCAATAATGGAATAAACATAATAATAAATCTTAGCACATGGTTTAGAAGGAATAACATAATGATATAAGAAGGAATGGAACATGATTAAATATAAGGAATCATAACATGGGATCAAATAATAATAGATTCAAAGTAATGTGGTAGAAACATAAAACATGGCTTTAGCATGAATCAAGTCTCATTTTCACATAGAGGAGCACAGGTCAAGGCTAACCACCAAGACCACTGCACATGGAGCATGAGTGAAGTCTAATAACCAAGATTGTTGCACATAATGTCTCATGAGACTAAACATTACCCAATGCACTGGAGTGATATCTGGGATCACCCATCATAAAATTTTCATTAATATGTTTTCTATATAAAGAATCATACATAAGCAATCAAACATAAACATAAGGGTTACCCATGGAAAGAATTGGGTCTCATAATCATGTCATACAGCATAATAAATGGGTGTATCATAAAAGTGTCCATGAAAGAAAGGAATTAAATCATAAATAGGAATTAATAAAGGAAAATATGTGTAGACCATGATTAGTGATGTCAAAATTAATTGATAACATGTAAAAATAGTATTTAAGAAACTTTAAAATTAAAACATTTTAGTTCGGTTTAAGGACAATATTAAAGAGAATTTAAAGAAAAAAAGGGAATAATATTTTATATAAAACCAGAAGTGAACCAAGAAAATTTTCATAATAAAATTAGTGATATTATAAAAATAATGGTGAATTAAAATAGATTATATATTTCACTTGAAATTGGGTAATAATTCAAAAAGTTCCCTTAAATTGGGCATGCTTATCGGGAATAATTGAGTAGGGACCATTTAAAACATGTATATCCCAAAAAAATAAAGATGAATGGATATTGATACATGGTTTTGGAAAATATAAAAATAATTTAGAATATTTACAGAAAAATAAAAGAGAATTTAATTTGGGTAAAAATATAGAAAGAGTAACTTGAAGGAATAATGGAGGTTCAGGTAGAATCCCTTACCTTAAGTATGAAAGTGTTCTTTACTTGATCTTAATGTCCTGGATAATAAAATTAGATTTATTAATTAATAAGTCTAGAAAATTTTATACATTTATTTTATTTATTATACCTTTATTAATTTCATTTATGGCCTTTCTTATCATTTAAGATATTCAATTTCATCGTTTGGTAGGATTGGTTTCCTTGGTTTTCATGATTATTTTACATGTATACATGTATGAAATGTCATATAATGTGGGGGTGATTATATAGAATTGAACTTATATATTATTAATGATATTAAAAAGGTTAAATTTTCCTTATATCTCATTTGTTTTATGGCATGAGGATGAATCATTAGATAAATTGTTAATGATAATTGTTTGGGGTTTATTTTGGCGGTTTTCAATCACAACAAACTCATTTTGTTTTATAAATTAATATCATGTGTACAAAATTTCTCCAGAATATTAAATAAGTTATGAAACATATATTATAATTTGGTTCAACCATAAAAAATGTTTCATGACCGTCCTTGAAATCGGTAATGGAAATTGAAAACTTCATCGCCCTTGAATGTGATAAATTAGCACATCACGGACGATGTTTTTATTTTTAGTATAAAAGGAGGGGGAAAGAGAGATGATGATGAATTGTTCCATTATAATAAAAAAATACAGTATATTTAAGTTAATGGAGTTATCATATCATTTGGATGAGGGTAGTTGAGGATAGAAAATGAAAGGAGAGGAACTTGAAAAGAAATTAAAATAAAAGGTAGAGGGTTTTACCTCTTGGTTCCTTCTTCTTGAGAGCCTCCTTAGGGAATTGGTTTTGGTATTTTATTAAGACCAAAAGCTCATGAAAATAGGGTAGGGTATTGGTATAATATTTGAGCATAATTTTTACAAGGCTCAAATCTTGATAGGTGTGAGGAGAAGAGGTGGTGAGGGGTGGTATTTATAGTGGAGGCGAGGGGTGTTTTCTTATTATTTAATTCATTAGTTTATTATTTTGATCAAGACAAGAAATAGTGTTGATTATTAAGACTAAATATATTAATTATACCATTTTATTTTGAACCAATTGTTCTTACATCATCCATGACTCAAATAATAGTGTGTTTAATTTATAATGTATATATATCGTAAATTACTGTATTTTACTATTCACAAAAAATTCAAGTATTTAAGAAAAATCTCAAAAAATCACCCTAAATATTTTTTAAAATTTATAATTTAAAAATTAACTCCAATTTATAAAAATAATTTTTTAAATATTATAAATTTAATTTTTAATTAAAATCATTATTTACTTTGGAAATACAAATTTTAAAATTAAAACTGCTTTTCTAACACTTTGAAAAATTAATTAAGGTCTCGTAAAATTATCTCATAATCATAAGAAATAAAAATATAAATTTATTAATATATTTTATGAAAATAAAATTTCTTTTAAATTATTAAATTAATCAAAAAATTGTAATTAAATATTTATGACCTATAAAATTACCAAAATTTAATTAATAATTTTTAAAATATTTATTTACTTATACTATGATATAATTATATCATATTTTCACTTAAAATATGGATAAATTTTATTTATACTATCATTGGTTAGGTTACTATTCAATTGGGTGGTTTACTATTCATAAGGGTTATGTTACTATTCCAAATGTCAAGTTACTGTTCATTTGATATATGTTCCTTAACTTCTAGAAATGACTTTTATTTCATTAATTATTCATTTATAAAGGTTTTATTGTGTTATTAATGTGATTTTATGTGATTATACTATATGATATAATTATAATAAGGGAATTTACATTGATAGAACTTTGGGTCGTTACACTCTGCCTCCCTGGGGACCACCCTACCCTTACTTGCGAGATCCCTGATCACGGCACTGCCTCTTATGTGGTATTCTATTAGCTACCTATCTACACTCCTCAATATGTATGTTTGGTTAGTCACATTCTATGTGACCATGCCTATCACAATTATAGAACCGACCCTCTCCAAGATTCCCTAGAGCTCTGTGTTGTCCCTGTACTGCATGACCACATGCTTGAGTCTAATTGTGAAAGGATCTCCCATATTAAGATCCTGTTGAATGATGCCTACTAGCTACTGTAGATGACTTGGATTTTTGATACCCACTACTAGATCCAGCTATCTAGAATCTCTCTAACAGAAATATCTCTGTCACTAGTGCATGTTCTAGTACCCTGGCATAGGTGGGGATGCACAAGGGAACCACACTAGCATGGATCTCTCTACAGATACCTTTCTCAAACTTTTTTTCTTAGAATTATCCATTTTGGATCATGTCAATGGAGTACCGAGAAAGTTCTATGAACCTCACCTCATACTCATTCACCATCATACCTCCCTATTATAGCTCTAGAATCTCCTAAATCTGAACAGAGTGCAAGTAGGAGTGGTGTTACTCCTCGCAGAAGAGTTACTGGAAGTCAATCCATGAGAGTGTTGACTCATCATGCATCTGGGTAAAAAGACTTCACTAGAGCCTAGCTACTCCATGGAAGAGGATAGATTCCAGTACAACCACCTAATTCGTCAGTTTCTGGATGAGCCTTAAAACACATATCACTGAATCTATCCAATCCTCTACTACCTAAGGATCTGGCTCGTCGCAGAACATCAGTGGTCTCTGGCATTGGAAATTGTGGAGCATGATAATATGGTGTGTATTCTAAGCATGATCTTCTAGGATGATCTACTACTTGACAGGTGGTGCTGCTGCTACCTACCCACCTAGAGGAAGAAGCTCATGGGATGGACCATGAACTGAGGCCTCATCACTCATCGGATCATCATCACAGTTCACAAATGGTACGTTGGATGGTTGTTGTCATGGAGGCATCCAAAAATTTAATAAATATATACCATGATTAGATAAGAATATATATATATATATAAATTGGTAGATAACTCAATAAGGATAGTCAAATAATCAATCTTATATGATTCTTGTACCATTGATCCCTACAACCAATGTCTTGGTATGCTGAGTCGATAATCAGGTATTCAAGGTCATGGTGAATGGATATGTCAGTCTCCCATACCATAACTGGAGTCTCTAGATTGAGAGCCACACTTGTGACACTCTGATATTGTTTCCCTAATCCCAACCATATCCTCATAAGGGGAATAATCCAAACACCATCCCAAGGATCGAACCACCTTTGATATTAATCTGTCATAACCCAACCCAAAATAGGGATCGAGCCACAACTACCCCATGCCCACCTCCATAGGTTAGGGGCTAACGACTATAGATGAAGTAATAACTAACATGGTGAGGCCTTTTCCTAAGTGTTTGTATGCACACACACATCCATCTCAATGTATAAGTGTATAGGAAAAGAGTAAAAGGTGAAAAAAAAACTAGGTAGACAACCATTCATGTAAAACCTCTAGACAGTACAAGAGTATGGTAGTGTAAACTGAAAATTAAAGAAGAAAAATACATGATCATCCAAAAATATTTCCCATCCTAAAAAAACTAGAAATTAAAACATTTAGAGAGCCTATATCCTAATATCCAAGTTGCGACCATCATATGTGGTCCAAAGTACCAGGTATCCCTAAGCTCCTCTAAATTCACCATCGACCTGTTTGTTTTCTTCAAAAGACATGACATGTGTGAGAAAAAATTCATTCAAGGGTGAGTATATACATACCCATTAGGACACCCTGAAATCTGAAGTAGGAGCAATAATAGATACACTAGTAATAAAAATACATTTGATAGTAAAAAAGATGAAAATAAACCCAAATAAGAGAAAGACTAACCTCTTATAAGCATAGGCGGCTCAACACAGTGAGTAGATGAACTACACATTTTGTCTTTTTCACCCCTATTAAGAGAGTAAACTCATACAACCATGAGAAGCTAAACATGTACATCACATGGCATACCCCTTGTGTCTTCACAACCCAAGGTAGGAGAGTAACCAAATCCAAAGGTATAAATACAAAAGTATATATATGATTAGTAAAAATAATCCAAAATGATATAGAAATGGATCTCCATATAATAGCTCGTCCCAATAAGAAGAGTTTCCAATAGTTAAAAAAGTTCATCAATGATGCCCAACATCACACACGTCTTCCCAGAAGTAACTTTCCAAGTCAAACCATGCCTCGTCACTATATCACACATTTGAGGGGCCGCAATATCTAGGTAGAGGACTCATTCCCTGGTATAATAGGAGGGTTCCACTCAGTGGTAGAGGACTCATTACCATACTAGATATAGGGTTCCACTCTAGAAGTCGATAGAGGACTCATGCACAGCCCAGTTGGACTGTTCTACTCTAGAAGTCATTTAGGAACCATGCCCATCCTAGCTGGAGGATTCCAATCTAGAAGTTATCGAGGACTCATGCCCAACCCAATTGAAGGGTACCACTATATAAGTCATCAATGACCCATACCTAGCCTAGTTGGAGGGTTCCACTTGGGATTCTGGTGATCCTATGTGATCATTTCCATCGTTAAGCATTTCCTAACCAAGAATCATGCTCGGAACATTTCACATAATATCTCAAAATCCACAACTAAGGACACAGTCATGCTCTACGTGTAAAAAACTCAAGATAGGATACGCATGGGAAAAATCTGAGTCCAAAAGAAGAAGATACGGAAGATTAAATTTTCCTCAAAAGAAGCCAAGGGGTACACAGTGTCTAAGGGGACCCACATGTCATGTGGTATCGCTCTATCACCTGTCTATGTCCCTGGAATCACATGACTCACCAAGCATGTAGTAGTACACGTTGTGTGGGGGATATACATGGCATTCCCATACCACTCGGATTCCCTCTCGTGTGCTTGGATATGTCTTTGTAACTACCATGTGTTTGTGTACTTTATCCCATGTTTATATACTTTACCCCATGTTTGTTTACTTCGGTACATGGTTGTGTGCCTTGTTGTGTACTCTCGCATGGGTTCCCGCTCGTGTGCTCCACCATAAGGCTCATCCACTTGGGGATGCAGTACACAGCGTGCATGAGGATACATGTCGTACCATCTTTATAGATTTCCAAAAACCCTAGCCACCACATCTAGGGTCTGACACACTATGTGTTCTTCGAACTACATGGAATACAGTCAATATTTTTCCATAATTTAATATTTGTGATTCGTGCTTCAAATATGGTTTTTTCTCTTAGATTATGGCCTCAATTCCACACAAAAATAGTGGATCTATCTACCACTTGTTGTTTCTATCCATTTGGTGGTTGGAAATCTAATTTCATCTACCGTGGGGTGTTTTTTTATGCACCACACTCCTCTGATTCTTCTTTCATCGATTATTTGATCTCTGGTCATCAAAAAGATCATCCACAACCCGCAACCAACCTAGATTTACCCCTGATTCATCAATCTGTTCCTCACATGTGAATTTGTTGTGATTCTGGGGGTTTGATCGAGCTCAGTACCACCTAGAAACATTGAACTGGGACCTGGGGGTCCTACCGGTGAATAATGTGAATAAATTGAGGGAGTAAAGTACAAAAACATATTTGTAATGATCATTGACAAGAATTCCTGGCCAACAATCAAGAACGGGAAAATATAGGGTTATGAAGCAATTAAAATAACCAAATTAATTGGTACACAGGCGCATAAAAAGGTCTAGCAATTAGTGCAGGTCAAAGAAGGGGATTGATATGATCAATAAATTTAATAAAAATGGGATTAATCCACAAAATGAAGATCCCAACCGAGATATTGGATCATTCATCTTCGAATAATGCACTCACCAATTATTGAAGTAAGTCATTGTGTTCGTTGCATCCTGATCTGTTCTGGTCGAGAGTTTCATCATCATCTGACACAGCTTGCCAATGGAAGGAGGCGAAGAAGCTCTGAAATCCTCCCATGGTTTATGAAGCAAACCATACAGGATTTTTCATGGAAGTATTCTTATAGAAATTTCATTTAGGTAAAATAAATAAATTATTAATTTTAATTAACTAATTTATCCACTAAACATACTGCCAATAGGCGAGATATCTTAACACCCCATGTCAGCCTATTTTAGGTCACTCCTTGGGTAAACATCGCAATCTAGACTCAACTGTGGTCTTATATTCTTTATCTGAGCTTCCATTTAAGATTTATCCAATTTTATTTAATAAAGTGTGCATGTGCATTATAAAATATATTTAATATTTTTATAAAATTAATTTTGGACACACCGAGACACGGAATTTAACGCCATCTCAGCGCCTAACTCTGAAAATGTAACAACCCAAACTTTTATCAATGGAATTTATCCCTTATTATAGTAATTTCATAGAGTATAAATCACATAAAATCACTTAGTGACCAAAATAAAAACTTTATAAATAAAAAATTAATGAAATAAGAAGTATTTCTAGAAGTTAAGGAACCAATATTGATGAAATAGTAACTTGACCTTAAGAATAGTAATATGACCCTTATGAATAGTAAACTGAACAAATGAATAGTATACTCACCCATGAAAGTATAAATAAAATTTTGGCATCTTATAAGTGAAATTATGATAAAATTATATCATATTATAAATAAGTAAATATTTTAAAAATTATTAATTAAGTGTTTGTATTTTTATAAGCCATAAATAGTTAATTAAAATTTTATGATTAATTTAAAAATTTAAAAGAAAATTTATTTTATAAAATGTATTCATAACTTAATATTTTGATACATTATGATTTTAAGATAATTTTATGAGACCTTAAATAATTTTTTAAAGTGTTACAAAATCAGTTATAATTTTAAAATCTGTATTTTCCAAGTAAATGATGATTTTAATTAAAATTAAATTAATCATATTTAGAGAATTATTTTCATAAAATGGAGTTTATTTTTTAATTCTACATGTCAAGAAATTTTTAGGGTGATTTTTTGGTATTTTTCTGAAATACTTGAATTTTTTGTGGATAGTAAAATACGATAATTTACTATAAATGCTAAAAACCTGAATTTTTGAGTCATGATTGAGTCATGGATGATGTGAGTGACCATTGTTTCAAAATAATATGCACTAATTAATTTATTTAGTCACAATAATCCTCACTATTACTTTTCTTGAGCAAAATAATAAACTAATGATTAAAATAACAAGAAAACGCCCCCTCTACTTCACTATAAATATCACCCCTTACATGTCTTCTCCTCGCACCTATCAAGCTTTGAGACTTTCCTAAATTCTGAAAAATACTCTTCCCTAGACCCTCCCCCACCTACAGGATCTATTGGTATAATAAAATACCAAGCCTAGGTTCTTTGAGGAGGATCTCAAGAGGAGAATTCAAGAGGTAAATCTTCTCTCTTTTTCTTTTAATTTTCTTTCAATTTCAATTTATTTTCTTTTTATATCCTCGCATCCATTCATCTAAATTGAATGATAACTCCAATACCATAAATATAATTTAATTATATCATGTTAATATAATATAAATCATTCAACTCCTCCCTCTTTCTCTTTTATTATAGAAATTAAATTGTCGCCCATAATGTGTCAATTTACCGATATAGTGGGTGATGCCCTTTCATTTTACTTAAATTAATTAAAGGATATTAATAAATACATTAAATTGTTTAAAAAAGATTTTAATATGTATTATAAAACCCTCTTTATATTCCGGAACTAACATTTATATATAATACTAAATGATAAAATAAAATGAGTTCATTGTGATAGAAAACCCATGAAAATTAACCTAAAATGATAATCATTAACTTTTATCTAATGATTCATCCTCATGGTATATAAAAAGTTTCTTTATAAGATATTTTAAACTTCTGTAAGATTATTAAGAACATATAATAACAATTCTGTATATTTATCCTCGTTTTTCATGAACTTCCATTCATGTATACAAGCAAACCAATCATGAAAACCATGAAAATGAATGCTCTCGAATGATTAAATTAAACTCTATAACTCATCCAAAATCCCATAAATTAAATTAATAAAACCATAATGAATAAAATTAATGTATAAAAGGCTATTTATTTTTTTAATTAATTAATATAATGTGATTATACAAAATATTAAAGTGAAGGAAGCATTCGGACTCAAGGTAAGGGGAATTCTCAAACCCAACTCTCTTTCTTTGGGTTTTACCTCTTTCACCCCATTTTCTATATGGATATTCCTTAAATATAATTTCTTCATCATTATATTACCTTTTTGGGATATACATGTTTTCTAATTGATATTATGACAAACATAATTTTTTCCAAAAGAACACTTCTTTCAAAAAAACACACTTCTCGAGATTGTTTCTTCTTTATTCAAAGTTGATGATTCTAATATCAAGTATGCTATTGCCTCTTTCATTTAGGAACCCAAAGTTTTTTAATGTATGCTTTATAAAATTAAAACCATTTCTTTCCATAGGTTATTTTATTTCTAATATTGATATATGTTTTATGTGGAATGCATGATAATGTAAATGTTATGATGTGATGAGTGCGCCTGGAATTATATAGTGAAAAGTAGATGGTAATATGTGAAGGGAGAACCCAGAATTATATAGAGATCCAATACATTTGTTAATGCGATTTATCTCATGAGTAATGTGAAATATTCATGAACATGAAGCTATCTTTGTTCACAACTATGTGTGGTAGTTGACCACTAAGACATGATGTTTCATTTTTATGCATTACTGCATTCCATGAATTTATCTAATGATTCCTCTCATGATGATGATGTTATGATTATTCTCACCCCATGTCATATTGTTTCATTATATTATCTATCCTATTATTGGTATTTTTAGCTCACCCCTTTTTTATGTATATCACTTGGTGACTACATGTACTAAGGAGAACAAAAGGAAAAATAAGAAGCTAGATAAAAGAGAATTAAATAAATGTTTATGTTTTATATTGTAAACTTTATGTATGGTACTATTTTTACCAAGAAACTAAACCTTTGGATCCCAATTTTGTAATATTTTTATGTTTTTTATCATTAAAATGATGTAATAGTAATTTAATAAAAAGTAGGGTCGCTATAGTTGGTATCAGAGGATGGTTTAGTTAATTTGGGAATTAGGATTAGAGAACCTTAGTAAAACACATAGTATGAGACTAAGTGTATTTAAGCACACAAGAATATTTTCTAAACATATGGATCCAATAATATATGTCTCTAGAGTTAATTTTACAAAGGTGTAGATTATTGATGACTTATTGAATTATGTTTTGTTCTAAACTTTTCTATTTTATAAAATGGTGGGAATGAGGAGAAACCAGACCAACAACCCATGTGAAGGACAATGCATCGATTGCCCGAATGACATCCCCAATGCTTTGGGAGGTGGAGTTAAAAATTTCATGGTGATTATTACCCAGCTATCTCAGGTTATAAACAATAACTTGAATAATGTTGAACTTCCTACTTCACTAAAGAGGGAGAAACTATCTATCAAGTGTTTTATATGGAAACAACCACCAATGTTTAGTGGATCTTTTAATCCTCTAGTTGTATAATAGTGGGTTAACTCGATGGAGAATATATTTTCTATTCTTCACTATTCTGATATGGAGAAGGTGACTCTGGCTATTTATCATTTAAATGGATAGGTCGATCAATGGTGGGATTTGATTAAGAACACTAAGATGAGGGATGAAATTGAATATATGGTAAGAACGCCAAGATGAGGGATGAAATTGAAGATATGGAGTGGTGAGACTTTAATATAATGTTTCTTAATAATTATTTCCATCAAAATATTCATATGAAGATGGATAGAGAATTCATAGAGCTTAATAAAAAGGAAGGAGAATATTTTACAGCCTACAAAAAAAATTCACAAGGCTTGAAAGGTATGCTTTGGGTTTTGTTATCAATAATGATAGAAAAATTGATAGATTCTTTAGTGTATTAAAACTACACCTTTGAAAGTATCTTGTGATTTGAGAATTTGGGAGTTATGAATAAGTTGTTTGATGTGCTCTCAAAGTGGATATGGAGTTCAAAGAATATTCCCATGGCTATGGTGATAAGAAATAAAAGAAAGGGTTTCATGTTTAAGGATATAATGATAAAGGTGGAAAGAAAACTCAACCACCCACATATCAAAAATATAGGAATAAGCTTCATGGGAATTTCCTCAAAGGGATGGGGAAATGATTAAAATGTGAGAGAGAAGGCCACCAAGCTCATGAATGTCTAAAAGACATGAGTAAGTTGGAAAATGTGGTGAGGAAATGATAGAACCACCCATGGTACAATGCTATAATTATAGGGAGCATAGACATTATGCAAGATAGTGCACTAAACCTCGAGTCCTCAAGGGTAATTAGCATTATCAGCCACCAAATCCAAAGGATCAAGGTAAGGATTATGCTATCACTAATATGGAAGTGGATGAAGTCATACAAGGTACACTTCTTATTCACTCAATAATGGAAAAAGTCTTATTTTATTCTGGTTCTACGTGTTCCTTTATATCTTGTAAGTTTTCTAGAACTATTGAATTGAAGCCCCGAAACCTTGAAGTAGAGATATTCATAAAAACACTAAGCGGTGTAATAATTTCAACCCATGTTTTGGACTCTTCTCATGTCGGTGTATATGGGAAGATTCTTCCATTGAATATCATAATACTTCCCTTAGTGTAATTTGATGTTATAATGGGAATGGATTGGATCTTTTTATATAGAGAACATATAAAATTTTGAGAAAAGGAAATATCTTTTCATATTCTGAACCATCCCATGATCCTATACAAATGAAAGGAATATCATGAATTTCCTTTTTAAAATCCTTCAACATTGTGGGTGTTGATTCCCTATGAAGAATCATTCCTCGCTCAAATGGTTGAGCCAAGGGAAGTTATTAACCTAGGGGAAATTCCCATCATGAGGGAATACAGTGATGTATTTCCTAAAGAGTTACCCATAATTCCCCCCAGATCATGAGGTAGAGTTCTCAATAGAACTCATACCCGGAGCTACTCCTATCTCAAAGTGTCACTATAGGATGGCCCCTATCGAATTAGAGGAGATAAATAAGAAACTGTAAGAGCATTTGGATAAAGGGTTCATATTCCCTAGTGCATCACCTTGGGGTATGACAGTTCTCTTTTTCAAGAAGAAGGATGAATCAATGAGTTTGTGTATTGATTATCAGGAACACAACAGGATCACCATAAAGAAAAAGTATCCTCTTCCAAGGATTGATGACTTTTTTTATTAGTTACAAGGATCTCGGTACTTCTAAAAGGTGGATCTCCATTCTGGATATCATCAGCTAAAGGTGAAGAAGCAATATATTCATAAGACTGCCTTCTATACAAGGTATGGGTACTATGAGTTTTTGGTAATTCCCTTCGGACTTACTAATTCCCTTGTAATCTTCATGGATTTTATGAATAGAGTCTTTAGACATTACCTCAACAAATTTTTGGTAGTGTTTATCGATGATATTCTCATATACTTCAAGAGAAAGGAGGAACATGAAGAACATATAAGGCTTGTGTTTCTGACATTAAGGAAGGATAATTTGTACAACAAGTTTAGAAAGTGTGACTTTTGGATGAAACAAGTCACATTCTTGGGACATGTGATCACAAGTGAGGGAATTTTTGTGGACCCTTGAAAAACAAAGGCGATTGAGGAATGGCCCAAACCCTCTAGTGTCATATAAATCTATAATTTTCTTATCTTAAAAGGGTACTATAAATGTTTTGTGTGAAATTACTCATGATTTTCAATCCCACTAACTAAGTTAACAAGGAAATGGGTAAAGTATGTATGGATGGAAGAATGTGAGGAAATCTTCAAGGAGCTAAAGAGAAGGCTTATCACTGCACTTGTACTCACATTATCAAAAAGTGGAGAATTTTTTGTGATATACAGTTATGATTAAAAGAAATTATTGAGTTTTGTACTCATGAAAAATGATAATGTGATAGCCTATGCCTCATGGTAGTTGAAGATCGATGAGAAGAACTACCCGATTCATGATCTAGAGTTGGAAACTATGATTTTTGCCTTTAAAATCTTGCGTAACTACCTCTATGGTGAAAATTGTGACATATATAGTGATCATAAGAGCTTAAAGTATATATTCATAAAAAAGGATCTCAACATGTGCTAAAGGAGATGTTTAGATCTAGTCAAAGACTATGATTGCTCTATTCAATATCATCCTAGAAAGGAGGACGTGGTAGCCAATGATCTTAGAAAAAAAGAACCTACTACTCCATCCATGTTGTGGATTGAGAAAAACCCTATCTTCTTGGATATTAAAAGGATGGATTTGGAAATATTAACAGTAGGGAATACATCCTAACTTTACCAAATGATTTCCCAACCATCTATCTAAGAGAAGATTAAGGAGGCACAAAGTGGTGATCTGGAGTTACAAAAGAAGGTGAATGTGGTAAATTAATGTAATCTACAAGAGTTCCATATTGATTATGATGGTGTGACTCGTTTTGGAATGATTCTTTGTGTGAATTCATTACCTGGGATAAATAAGGATCTATTGGATAATGCACATAGATCAACTTTCTATATCCATCCTGGGAGTACCAAGATGTACTATGATCTCCAATAACACTTTTTGTGGGGTAACATGAAGAATGAGATTGTGAAGTATATCTCAAGGTGCTTGATATGTCAGAACATTAAATCAGAGTGGAAAAAATCCAAAGGGATAATACAACCATTTCTTATACCCATGTGGAAATGGGATAATGTCACTATGCACTTTTTTATGGATCTCCTGAAGACATCCAAATGAAATAATGAGATATGGGTTGTGGTGGACTGACTCATTAAGACTACCCACTTTATCGCTATTTGGGAACATATCTCACTTGAAAAACTTGTAAAGATATATGTGAAGGAAGTGGTGATACTTTATGGAGTTCCACTCTTGATTATCTTTGATCGTGATCCTAGGTTCACATATAAATTTTGGAGGAGTCTTCAACATGATTTGAGTACTAAATTAAATTCTTGCATGGCCTATCACCCCCAAACTAATGGAAAATCTAAAAGGAATATCCAGACACTTGAAGATATGATAAGATCCTACTCTTTATAATTAAAATATGGATGGGATCAAAATCTATTGTTGGTTGAGTTCTCATACAATAATAGCTTCCACTCGAGTATTCAGATGGATCTATATGAATCTCTGTATAGAAATTGATGTAGAACTCCAATATGTTCGGATGAAGTTGGTGAAAGAAAGATACTTGGACCTGATATTTTATAAGAGATGATATAGAAGTATTAATCCATAGAGAAACATATCAAAGCTACTTGGAGTTGGAAAAGGATCTATACTGACAACCATCGAAGGGACTTGAAGTTTGACATTGGAGATAAAGTATTCCTTCAAATATCTCCATGGAAGAGATTCATGCAGTTTGGAAAGAAATAGAATCTAATCCCAAGGTACATTGTCCCCTTTGAGATCCTTTATTGCATAGGATTATTAGCCTATCAGCTTGCACTTCCACTAAATATGGCTCAATTTCATGATGTATTCCATGTATCACTCCTAAGGAAGTATATACCAGATCCCTCACATGTATTAAACTCATAGGTGGTACAGTTAGAAGATGATCTCTCTTATGAGAAGCAGCTAGTAATGAGTCTAGATAGGATAGATAAGGTTCTGCGCAATAAGACAACCCACTTTTCAAAGTGTTTTGGAGGAACCGTAAGTATGAAGAAGTAACTTGGGAACCAAAGGAGGCGATGAAGGAGAAGTACCCTCACCTGTTTATGTAAAAAAAAATTAAGGGAGAAATTTCAAAAGGGGGGAAGAATGTAATGACCCAAACTTTTATCAATGTAATTTCTCCCTTCTTATAGTAATTTCACATAGTATAAACCACATAAAATCACATAGATACCAAAATAAAAACTTTATAAATGAATAATGAAATAAGAATTATTTCTAGAAATTAAGAAACCAATACTGATGAAATGGTAACTTGGCCTTAGGGTTAGTAATATAACCCTTATAAATAGTAAACCAGCCAAATGAATATTATACTCACCCATGAAAGTATAAATAAAATTTTGAAATATTATAATTGAAATTATTATATAATTATATCATAGTATAAGTAAGTAAATATTTTAAAAATTATTAATTAAGTGTTGGTATTTTTATAAGTCATAAATATTTAATTAAAATTTTATGATTAATTTAATAGTTTAAAAGAAAATTTATTCATAAATTAATGTCCTGATGTATTATGATTTTAAGATAATTTTATAAGACCTTAATTAATTTTTTAAAGTGTTACAAAGTCAGTTATAATTTTAAAATATATATTTTCCAAGTAAATGGTGATTTTAATTAAAAAATAAATTAATAATATTTATAAAATTATTTTCATAAAATGGAGTTCATTTTTTAATTCTATATGTTTAAAAATACTTAGGATTTTTGGGTTTTTTCTGAAATACTTGAATTTTTAGTGAATAGTAAAATACGATAATTTACGATAAATGCTAAAAACCTAAATTTTTTAGTCATTCTTGAGTCATGATTGATGTAAGTGTCCATTATTTAGAAATATAATGCACTAATTACTGTATTTAGTCACAATAATCCTCACTATTACTTGTCTTGAGAAAAATAATAAACTAGTGATTAAAATAATAAGAAAACACCCCTCTCCTCCATTATAAATACCACCCCTCACACCCTCTTCTCCTCACACCTCTCAAGATTTGATAATTTCCTAAATTCTACCCAAAACAATTCCTTAGACCCTCCCCCACATCCATGATCTCTTAAGATTATCAAAAGACCAATCCTAGGTTCCTTGAGGATGATCTCAATAGGAGAATTCAAGAGGTAAATCCTCTCTCTTTTTCTTTTAATTTCCTTTCAATTTCAATTTATTTTATTATTCTATACCCACATAACTTAATCCAAATGGTATGATAACTCCATTACCTTAAATATACTTTAATTATATCATGTTAATATAATATCCATTGTTAAAATCCTCCCTCTCACTCTTTTATTATAGAAATGAAATCGTCGCCTGTGATGTTTCAATTTACCAACATTGTGGGCGATGCACTTTCATTTTCCTTAAAAGACTTTAAGGATGTTAATAAAACCATTAAATGGTTTAAAAAATATTTTAATGTTTATTATAAAACCCTCTTTATGTTATGGAACTAACATTTATACATAATACTAAATGATAAAACAAAACGAGTTCATTGTGATTGAAAAAACACCAAAATTAACCTAAAACGATCATCGTTAAATTTTATCTAATGATTCATCCTCATGGTATATAAAAAATATCTTTATAATATCATCTAAACTTATATAATATAATTAAGAATATATAATAAAAATTCTGTATATTTATCCTCATTTTTCATGAACTTCCATTCATGTATACAAGCAAACCAATCATGAAAACCATGAAAACAAATGCTCCTGAACGATAAAATTAAACTCTATGACTCATCCAAAAGACCATAAATGAAATTAATAAAACCATAATGAATAAAATTTACGTATAAAAGTTTCTTAATTTCTTAATTAATGAATCTAATGTGATTATATTTTATATTAAAGTGAAGGAACCATTCCGACTCAAGGTAAGGGGAATTCTCAAACCCAACTCTCTTTCTTTGGGTTTTCCCTCTTTCACTCCATTTTCAGTATATATAATCATTAAATATAATTTATTCATAATTATATTTTCTTTTCTTGGATATAAATGTTTTATAATTTAGATTATGACAAACACAATGTTTTCCAAAAGAACAGTTCTTTCAAAAAAACACTTCTCAAGATTATTTCTTCTTCACTCAAAGTTGATGATTCTTACAAAAAATATGTTATTACCTATTTAATTTGGGAACACAAAGTTTTTTAATGTATTATTTATGAAATTAAACTCATTCCTTTCCATGGGTTATTTTATTTCTATGATTGATATATGTTTTATGTGTCATGCATGATAATGTAAATGTTATGATGTGATGGGTGTGCCCAGAATTATATAGTGCAAAGTAAATGATAATATGTAATGGATGTGCCCAGAATTATATATCACTTAAATGCATTAGTTTATATGATTTATCACATGATTAATGTGAAATATGGATGAATATGATGATATCTTTGTTCACAACTATGTGTAGTAGTTGACCATTAAGACATGATGTTTCATTTTTATGCATTTCCACATTCCATGACTTTATATAATGATTCCTATAATGATGATGATGTTATGATTATTCTCACCCCATGTTATATTGTTTCATGATATTATCTATCCTTTTACTGGGATTTTTATCTTACCCCTTTTTGATGTATATCCTCAGGTGACTACATGTACTAAGGAGAACACAAGGGACAATAAGAAGCTAGAGAAGAAGGAATTAAATAAATGTTTATGTTTTATGTTGTAAAAGTTATGTGTGGTCCTAGTTTCTCCAAGACAATAAACCTTTGGATCCTAATTGTGTAATATTTTTATGTTTTTATCATTAAAATGATGTAATAGTAATGTAAGAAAAATTAGGGTCGCTATAGAAAATATATGAAGAAATATTTCAAATTCTTACTTGGAAAAAACATAGTCTCTACATGGTGATCTAGGTTTTCTGGATTATGTGGACCCCAACCGATCATATGGTTGTACTTGAAAATAGTCTTCTTCATGGAGTAGTTATTGGTTTTGATGGTTCTGGAAAATGACACACCAATGTCACTTGTACATCATGGGTTTTGTAGATAGAGACTGCCTAGATTTCATGGTGATCCAGACCCTAGTCTTAGGTGGTAGAGGACTGGCACAAGCCTATGGTGTGAAATTCCCTATTGGATATAACCCCTATTGATGGTGGTCCTACAAGAGATACTTCTTCAGGGTGATGTGAGGCATTGGTAGAGCCCTGTGTTGGTGATGTTCAATATGAATTTGGACATGAAAGGAAGAAGGGAACTTCCCCCACCAAAAAATTTCCTTGTGATATGATTTAAAACTATGTGGGTGAGTCAATGCCTACCAAATAAGATAATGTCGATGTGTAGGTAATGATTTCCTTTTACTTGTATATTTGAGGTCATCCTAATGTGCTAAGGTGTCACTACAAAAAAATGGCTTATACCAACAGAAAATTATTGACAGATTCTATATTTTTTGGTAAAGATGAGCAATTCCAATAGATATTAAATTTTATAAGTAAATATTTTAAATACGAACACTTGTTTTTACCAACATTTATTTCCATTGATATTGATTGTTTAACACCAACAAATATTTTACCAATAGTTAAATCTATTACTTTATCATGTCAATATTAACATTTGTTTTACCAATAAATGATTCTATTACTATTTATTGTTATTACCATCAAATTTTTTACCATTATAAAAATATGTTGCAATAAATTTCCCAATAACAGAAAATATTTCACTAAAAAAAGAATATATATATATATATATTATTTTCAATAAATTTTATAAATTATAAATATTTTAATAAAATCATATAATCATATCTTTTCATTGATACATTATATGTTTTTGATAATATATATATGTGATATAAAATTGATGATAAATGATTATAATTTTTGGAAGATTGAATGTAGTAAAAACTAAAAAAATAAAACCACTTATATATAATTTCCTTTTGTGTGGTCCATAGTGCGTGAGACTTGTAAAAAATATATTTTTGTTGTTATTATTATTATTATTAAACCAAAAAACCCTAGACCCATGACTACATGACCTGAAGTCATATCGGCATTTCCCACCCATTCTGTGCGATTCATATCCACACACACACTGACCCGTTATCTCCCATCATTAGGGGCGCCACCTAGTACAACACTACCATTTCCCTCATCAGCCTATCATGGAGCCCAGACCACCATTTCTCACTACCAATGGCATCGTCTGCCGATCCCACATGGGTCACCATCTACCTTCCTATGACAACGACCCGTCATTTAGCCTGATGTTCATTCGCCTGCCAATCCCACATGAACTTTCCACCAATCCCACCCTCATATGACTTTGTCTATGTTGCACACCCTATCCCAAAGGAACCTCATTCTTGTGCCTCCCTCTTCCTCTATCCATTAAATATGGCCATCTCACCTTCAAATTTAATGCACAGTCTCCTCTAGTGAGCATATCTTGTCCTCCAATCTCTCATTCTTCTATTTTCATTGCAATTTTACCTATATTACTTATGGTGTTCATGATTCATCCAAACCCTAACCCAATTTTCAGTGTTTTATTTTTTTATTATTATGGTTAAGGTTTTTGATCCCATATTATTGTCCATTTTAATTGTGTTTGTGTAAGAAGTTTTAGGGAAGTGGATAATGCTTGGCCATTTTGTTAATAATTCTTAACCATTTTTGTGTTTGGTTAAATTTTATTAGTTGATTTGGTGTATGGAATGCCTAAATTTTTTGTTTTTTCTTGACTAATGAATGATTCTCATTCCATGTGGTGACATCATATAGGGCGGTTGGTCAATGAATACTTAGTCGGGTTCAAGTGCATGCTTGGTTTTGTATACTAGTTCTTATAGAATGATTTAATTTGATTCCTTTATGGTTTTTGTTTTGATTGTGGATGAAAAGTATCAATTATAAGTTAGTGTGTATTGTTTTTTGATTTTCCAATGGCTTATGATGGGTGGTTCTCTTGCTTGCAGAACACAGATGAGTTTCTTGGCTTGACTATCTCTGCCTTACTTCTAGTAAGTTTGTTTTTACAACCTCCTCCTATTTCAAGTATTTTATCATCAATTTTTCAATCCAAAGAAACCTAGTTCTACATGATGTCCTAAATTTATAAATTGATAGTAATGTTAGGTTTAAGATCCAACCCCCATTCTACATGGTTTGTAAAATAATTATATTCATTTTATTACATTAATCAACTATTGTTCCATTGAATTTGATATTGATTCTATACTTCTAAGAGTTTTTATAATGCATGGATTGTGGTCAAATATTTAATTAGATTAAATATGGAAAAAAAATTATATCTATAGTGAATGTTATTTATATTTTGAACATCACAATTTTATTTTCATGTGATTATAAATTAAAAATGTTTCTTATTCATGAATTATAGTTTATTTTTTATTTAAAATTAATTATTTTAAAAATTATTTGTAGGTTTGTTTCATTGTTAATATGTGGTTAATATTTTCATTGTTAATTTTTAACCATTAGTTTTAGTTTCTACATTAATTAAATTTACCACATGAATTTTTTTTTGGTGTTGAGCAATGTTATGTCATAGACTTTTCATCATCATATTAATGGAGTGGAGTACTTGTTGGAAGTTGTGTGTTGAATTTGGAAGTAATGATGGACTTCTCATTAGGGTGTGTTTAAACTAGGTACATGTGATTCACTTCATTTTTTTTATGGTATGTTTGAGTTGTGGGCATTTGATGAGTGTTCTATTATTTTAGCTACAAAGAATCACTTCCAAACATGTTTTATTAGGTGAACAGATACTCTTCTAAATTGTATCATCTTTTCCCTTATCCTCATTAGTTTCAATCTGCCTGCCTTTATATAATATGCATTCTTTTTTCATTTTTAATGTAAAGTATCAGGTCTAATTTTTAATAGGGTTCTATCTTATGTATAATATATTGTCTCAATATGCATTTTATATTCAATATGAATTCAATAAATTAGTTGATGCAGTTTATATTCATTATGAATTCAATTACAACCTATGTAATGTATGTGGTTTCTTTATGGGAATTTATGAATAAGTGGGATACTTTTCCCCATATATTGGTATCTACCTTCTTTATTGATTCTATGTATACTAGATTATTTGTTTTTTGATAATATTTTCAAATTTTTATTCAATATGGTAACATTATTGTATTTTCCTCTTATTAT
This sequence comes from Viscum album, assembly GCA_963277665.1. Lineage (NCBI taxonomy): Eukaryota > Viridiplantae > Streptophyta > Magnoliopsida > Santalales > Viscaceae > Viscum > Viscum album. Next base: position 1,190,873,371 of record OY728122.1, read on the forward strand.
TTTGATTTTTCACTCTACATTCATGTATTCTTTATTTCATTAAACTGATAAGACCCGTGTTTCTACAATGGTGATATTATATTATAGGGAGAACTAAAAATTGTATAGGCTTTCTTGATCTTAAATCATCCATGATGATGTGCAAGCCATGTGTCAAATTCTTCAAAAACTGAACACATGGTGTGTACAGGCCTGTACACCATGGTATATTACACGTGACACATAGAATTTCACATAAAGATGACATGTATAGGCTAATACCTCAAGGAACATTACTCATGGCCATGTGTTCAATTCAATACAGGCCATGTGTTCAAGTACTCATGGCTTGAACACATGGCATGTACAATTCTGTTCAATTATGTACAATTCTGCACATGCCTATACTTCATGGACTATATAGGATACATGTTCAAGATCAGTGTAAAATTATTCAATAACCCATGTTTCGTAGTACTCGTCTTCTAATTTTACTAGAACTGATTTACTCACAAGTATTATACCATGATTTCAATGCATTGAACATATTTCTGAATAAGGAATTCAAAGAAAATCTCTCTAATTTTAGTCTTTACAAGCTTAGTCCAACTGTGGATAAGACCCATGTTTCTACAACTATGATTGGGACCTATGGATGTTGTGATCCTGAGTATGAATGGGCTGTCCAGTTGACTACCAAAATAGATGTTTATAGATTTTGTGTCATGTTCTTGGAGATTATTGCTGGAAGGCGGGTTATTGATACTATTAGGGCCACTGACTAGAAAATTCTGATATCATGGGAACCTTGCAAGTTATTATTTCAAAAATAATGTCAATTATACATTTTTTATAAAAAAAAGTTTATCTTTGACTATTTATTTTTTTATTTTGTAGGTACTACCTTTATTTAAAGTCAAAATGAAGTTCAAAAAAATGTATGTTATTTTATATTTTCATTTTTTATACTTTCATTTATTTATATTTTGGTAACAATTCATGCAGATATTTTTCATGGATTTTTGGGTATGATATTTGGTTGTGTGGTGTAGATCTTAGAGTTGAAGGGTGTGAAATAGCATCGACTTGAGGTTCCTCATTGGTACTTGAGATGATTTGATTTGTTGAGATGTTAGTGAATGAAAAATGTTTATTCTATTTATATAATTTTTTTTATATTTTCATTTAATTATATTTTATTTTCAATTCATACAGATATTGTTCATTGTTTTTGGGTATGTTCTTTGGTTGTGTGTGGTGTAGATGTTGGAGATGAAGGGAGTGACATAGCAGCGACTTGAGGTTTATCACTGGTACTGAAGATGACTTGATTTAGTGATTCTAATGGCCTACTTGGGGGTGATGAAAGATCTTTTTCAGGGTGTTGGATGATTGGAGTCAAGATATGACATAATCTTTTTTCATTTTTAGGGGGAGTGATGGGGGTTTGGTGGCAATGGCAACATAGGTGGATCCTAAGTTTTTGTTTTTTATCATCTTTTTGGATATCAATCAACTTAATTATGTATTGATTCATTTTGTATTAAATTTCATTACTAATATGATTAATCTTCCTCTAAGAATGAACATGTGTGAAAATCATCTTTAGTATGATAATTAAAATAGGTGTATTATATATAATAAATTAATATATATAATATTAAATTTTAGTAATAAATATTGAAATACCCAAACATTATATCTTATTTAAAATATAAATTATAGATAGATATTAATTATTGGTATTGGTTGTGAATGTTGATAATAATATTACCAACAGATAAATTTGTCATAGAAATTCATTTCTAAGCATTTTTACCAACATATATATTATCTTTTGTTATTATTATAATTTCAATAGAATAATTTTATTTATCATAATGATATTTAGTGACATAGTTTTTACTAACAGTTTAGTGACAGGACAATTTTTTTTGGTAAAATATTTTACCAAAAGATAATGCACTTTTACCAACAGATATACCCCAGTTAGAAAAAGATAATTATTTTTTAGTGTGTTGGAGCAATCCTTAGTTGTGTTGAATAGGTGGGTAATGGAAAGGATAGCTTTATATGATAGGAGCTTTTGATTAGAATCATAGAGTATGGCTTGGAGGTATGACATGTGTCTTCGGTGCTCCATATTTAGATTTAGCACAGGTTCATAGACCACATTTTCTTGGATGTATCCCCTGTTCAAGACCTAGTGATACTAGTGGAGCCCTTTTTTCTTAACCCTTGTGTTGGAGGCTTCTATAAAGAGGATCAATGATCACGCACTTCTACAATAGTTTGACCTGGATCTGGGAGGAGATAGATACCACACATGGAATCTTTCTATGGAAACAAAGATACCCTATGATGTTTTCCACAATTTGGATTAGATTTATACCATCCATGCTTAGTTTGTTTGCACCAATGAGTGTGTCAGTGTTTCAATATTTTGGGATGGAGTTTTCCTACTTTGAAAAGGATTTAACCCAAGTAGAGTGGGATGGAATCATTTTCATGAGCTTATAGTGTATTACTCATAAATTTACTAGTATTACCCTTAGATTGGTAGATATTATTTTCTTTTATCATCCTTCGGTGGTGGAGGAGTGTGAGGGAATATTTCCATAGGATGTGTCAAGTTTACCTCCCCCCACCCCTGAGAGTTATACTTCTACATAGACTTACACCAGGGATGGCTTAATTATTTTACCAGCATGTCAGATGACCCCATGGATTTGTGATATCTAGAGGTGTAGTATGAGGTTTTTCAGAGGTAGATCTTTGTAAGAACAAGTGTGTTCACCTGAGAATCCATTTTTTATTCTCCTGGGAGGAAGATGAGAGCTTGAGGTGAGCTTTGGAATGATTTCACCTAAATCAGGTGCCTATTAGGGAGGAGTATCCACCCCTAATAAATAATGACTTCTTCAACCATGGATTGGGTTGAAGTGGTTATTGGAGTTTGACCTCAGTTCAAGTTATCACCATCTCCTGGTTCGAGAGGATTTGTATTGAAGGTGAATTTATAAATGTGTTATGGTTGATTTGAGTTCTTGGTGATACCTTTGGCATGTTGTATTCCCCAATAGTGTTTATAATACTTATAAACTAGGTCTTTCAATCCTTCATGGATCGGTTCATGGTGGTCTTTTACAATTATACCCTTGTGTACTCACCATCTGATCAAGATCATGTGTGACACTTGAGGATGGTTATGGGCATGCCTTGAAAGAACTAGCTTTATAGGAAACTCTTGAGGTATCAGTTCTAGACTCAAGAGGGACACTTTTTGAGGTATTCCTTCTCAGACATGGGAGTGATAGTGGTCCCAAAAAAGGATAAGGTGGTGATAGCTAGAGATCCACCCTACAGCATGGTCATGGCAGCAGATTCTCACATTTAATTTTTTTCATCCTATGTTATTGAGATATATGACAGAGCAGTTTACCTCTTTGTAGTTGACCATTGGTAAGGATGGTGAAGCATACCTCCAGTTGATGGTTGTTACCCCTTTACTATTTTATTAAGTCGGGGATCCACAACTTGGGGATATCAATTATGATATCTTGTGTGACTAGATATCCACTAGATATGTTCCTGATGGATTGTTTGAAGTTGGGGATTATATCATCATTCTAAGGATGGATGAAGACACTAGTCACACTAAAAAATGAGGTGTTTAGGAGGTTTATTTCCCTTAGTAGTACATCTAGGATAGGTGAGTAAGTATCAAGATCATGTGACACCATGATGGGTGCCCAAGGATGTTGTATCATGTTTCTAAGTAAATATTTATGTCTCACCATCCAATAGGTGAAGACTGAGATGAATGGAGGGGAGTGGAACTAGGATGGTTTCTTTTTAGTTATCATGACAGGGTTTCCATGATTAGTGAGAGGTCATGATACTATCTGAGTGATTGTTGGTTAACTCACCAGGTTCTCCCAATTCTTACCCATCTAAGTTTAGAGTTTAGTGAAGAGTTTTGGACTCCTGTTCATGAAAGAGGTAGTTCAACTTCATGGAATTCTCTCTACAATCATTTCAGATAGTGATCTTATATTCACATCATGATTATGTAGAGGATGAAGGAGGCCTTTGGGACTCATCTACAGTTGAGAAAAGTGTTTCTACCCTAGAAAGATTTATAGGTAAAGTAAAATATACATTTTATGGGTTTTCATGTTAGATTGGGGCTATAGTTGGCAGGATCACCTACCATCAGTGGAGTTTTCTTATCTTAACTGTTAAATCTCCACCATTAGTGTAGAACCATTAGGGTCTATGTATAGGATACCCTTCAGGTCACTGTTGTATTGGTTGGAGCTAGTGGGAAAAGTGCTTGTGGGATCGAGGTTGGTGTAAGCAATGGTTGTAAAGGGTATAGTTCATTTAGTGGAAGATGAGTACTTTCAAGAGACGTCAAGCATCCCTTATGGACTGATGATGGTGGGCTTTGGAGTTCAATGAGGATATCATGTGTTTCTAGAGATATCCCCTCATCAAGGATTATGGGTATTTGGCTAGGATAGAAGGCTATCTTTGGGGTTGGTACACCCTTTTATTAGTAACTACATTAGGTTAGTGAGGTGGTGTACTTCTAGACCCTATGATTGTAGTTAGACTGATTGATTGGTAATTTCCATGTTTCATAGCTAAGGATACATGTACATGACTCATTTCATGATGTTGACTAGGATGAGTTGTAATTTGAGGGTGGAGTTACCTTTTTTAGGGGTTCGAAGATCCTGATAGTGTTTGAGTATTGACCGGAGAGGACCCTTCATGGGAAAGTGTCTCCCTTGGGTGTGTGTTTGTTGACTGCATGGGAACCTTCAAGAGAGCTTGTGGGAGTGGAAAGACCAATTGAGAGATTGGTATACTCCCTTATGAGTAGCCTTTTTTCTTTTAGGGATGAAAATCCTTAAGCTGGGGAGAATGTAACATCTCTTTTTTTGTATAAGACTTCAGAATATTTTAAGGAATATTTTCAGAGCCAAGTGCTGAGATGGCATGAAATTCCTAGGCATGGTGAGTTTGGTTTAGATATAATAAAAATATTAAATATACTATATCATGCATTCATAGTTATTCTAAAACAATGGAATAACTTTGGAATAGAGTCATGGATTGGAAATTAGAAACCATGGTTGATTCCTGAATGTGGAGTTTACCCTAGACACGACATAAGGTTGGTCAGCACTGGATGTTCTGTGGAAGTTGGTCATTAGTGGGTGCATTGAATAAATTAATTAATTAATTTAATAACCCAAACCTAAAAAATCCTCTATAAATACATCATTATGATGTATTTATAGGTTTATCCAAATAATCCTGAGAGAATTAGAGCAGATCATTGTCATCATTAGCGGGTCGGTACTGAGGATCGATGATGAATGAATCGAGATGAATCATGAGGAAGGTGACGAATGAAGCGGGATCTTCATCTTGATCACTATAGGATTCTTACTTCACCAATCAAAAATCCAATCTTGAGGTAGGATTTTTCTATATGGAATTATCCCAATTTGATCCGTTCTTCATGAATTATCTGATTGAGTTTATGATTTGAACACTATCTCTCATGGTTTGATCGAGATGTATAATTTTGTTAAATTTCTTATTTGATTTTTGTCAAGAATAATTTAATTTTGAACCCCATTACAATTATCAATACCTCATTTTTTATCATGAACGTTCATTGTAAGATCAATTCTTCTCTCTCATTATTATTTTTCTTGATCCCCAATCCTTTAACCCGTGCATGGATGAGGGAATCCACAGGACCTTGTGGTGGATAGAGGCAGCAATGGATGATGGTGGTAGCGAGGGATGCATATTGGTTGGTAGCATCCTAGATGATGGGGATCATCTCAGGTGATAATCCAAAGGCAAAGTGTCATGGGAAAATGGTGAGGTAGCGGGGAGGCCTTTGCAGTGGAGGTTAGCGTGAGTTAGGGGTAGCACACTGTGCATCAAGGGTGGCCCATGTGTAACCCTAATATTGAGGTATAAGTTTCATAACCAATGTTATATATTTTATTCTGACTCATGGCTCGATTCCATGAAGATACATATGTACTTATGATGAAACGTGTTTCTTTTTCACCGGGTGTCTATTTTGGTTAAATAAATAGCTTATCCTGAGTTTTTTCATGAGGATCAAAATGGCGTGATCTATTTATCCATTCATAGCTACCTATAGTGACATATAAATGGATTTATTTTTTAACTCAATGGAATGAAAATGAGCCTCGTGCATTCGTCAAGATTTTTTCAGACTCAAATTTTGGCTCACAAGCTGTCTATCTCGAGTAGTTTTCCACATATAACACAATGATGGCCTTCCTTTTAGAATTAAAGGTAAAAGTAAGGTTTTATGGGTGTGAATATTCTTTCAGCAATGCTTGGCCAATGGAAATGACTGTGTGTGGTTAGAGAGATGTTGAGGTCGATACTCCCTTGTCATGCCAAGGTGTTGGTCCCCCATTCTCTTTAAACAAGTAGAGTCAGTGCTCCCCTTTATGACATTAGGCATGGGTCCTATATCTACAGAGTTGTACTCCTTCATCTTCAAGATTCAGTGTGGAGTGGTTCCTCCACTGGATTTATGGCTCCCTCGACTTCGGGGCATAGTGGCGAGGTGTGTTCCCCTACAGAAAAATTCTAGAGAGGTTGTGTGGGATGGTTGACTGGAGTTGTAGATCTATTAACTGTGGAGTATAGGGATGAGGTGTGGGTCCCTCTACATGGATTCTTGTATGGATGTGCATGATGTTGAGAATCAGAGATGGAACTTTGGATCTACAATAAGACTCATCATTATTATCTAGTCTGTGGAGATGGAGATCCTCATTTTCTCTTAATTTTGGATTCTTGTTGAGAATATATGGGTTATGGATGTTCTAGTTATTATGGTTGTTATCTCATATTTTAATTGGAACTCCCTTGTGGTGATGAGATGACCACTCTCTTGATTCTTCATGTTTAGTGATTTCAGGGTTTCCCACTGGGTTTGTTTATACTCACCCCTACATGGGATTTGGTTGCACATGTCATGTCTTATGTAGACGATAGGAAGTTATAAATGACTATGGTGGACCTGGTATCAGTGGATACTAGTAGTACATGGTGGATTCAATGGTCAGAATCTAGATCTGAAGTTGGGTGCTCCCCTTCTCTACTCTTTAAAGTTGATGTCAGTTTGGGTTTCCCCATTGTATCTCTATTTGAGTATGTATTTTTCTCCTTTTATCATTTGTATTATACTATCATACTCTGATTTATATATCCTCTAGAGTTTATTATCCCAATATGCATGTTTATTGATTACTATGGCTAGTTGATTATGCATTGTATTTCTATCATTTCTTCATATGGTGAATGAATTAGACTTAATATGAGGCCATGATAGTATGATCATGATGTCTTGGCATGATTCTTGGATCATAAGATTGTGATGTATTGGCATGAGACATTGACGGTAAGATTAAGATTTCAAGAATTTTGCATTCCATCATTGTGATATTAGTTGTTGATATACATGTGTTTATTTATTGGTATGTTATCCATGGATATATTTTTCTCATAGTTTATTTTTTATATAATTATTTTATTTATTTATTCCCACCATATTATTCATGCCTTGTTTATTTAATAATAGTTTCTTATGTATGCTACCCCTTACTGATCATTTGATCTCACCCTTTTATGTTTCCACTTCCATAGTATTATGAAGAAGAGTATTAAATATGAGATTTTTAAATGGTTATAATGTGTGTAGAATTTATGGGATATATTTAAGACTTATTATAAAATAATAAATCCATGGTTTAGTGGGAAAAAATCTCATTATATGGTAAAGATATGAGTTTTGTAAGTTAAATGTTTTTCTTAACTCAAACTTTGGACCTAAAAGGTCATTGGTGTGTAAGTGACTCAATATTTTTTATTGATACTATAGTTATGGATGGTTAGGTTTGGGTAACTTCAATCAGTATCAAATCTAGTATTTAAAGAATGTATTTATTGGCACTAGATCCAAGAATGTGAGTTTGAGGCACTACAGTTGGTATCAAAGTTGGATTTAGATAACTTTAGATGTTGGGAAGAGTAAATAATCTATGTAGAAGTAGCCCTTTGGGTTGGAATATGATTCGATTTAAAGGAAATTTGGGTTATTTTAGGAAAATATTAATATATTTTGGGATTATACATGATTAAGGTATATATTGATTAGTATAATACTTTATATTTTTTGGGGATAAGGGATAAGTTGAATTCTAGGAGTATAGGTTTCCTTGAATTTTGGGTTTAGGATATAGTAAGAAAGATCTTGATTTAATTATTACTATAAATTAAGACTAGAATAAATTATTGAAAACCTTAAAGATAAGTCTAAATATAGGAAAACATCCTAAAATTTTGGTAAAGTATGGAGTGTGTGGTTTCCTAGGAATGGAATCCCTATCTCGATACAAACAAGTGGATACAAGATCTTGTATGGATCGACCTAGGGGTAATAACCCTGAAAATAGTTTATTGAGTATTAACTTAATCTTCACTCAGTGCATGAAAAGTGTGTCTAATTGTACACCTAGTTTGAAACTCTCAAAGTATATTATTTGGTGATTCACATGCTCTTTATGAACCATTATGAAGGATTTAAATAGAATTTGAGTATGTAATATATAACTAGTTGGTTAGATAACCTAATATGAATATAATCGTGTAAAAACTAGGTTAAATAAGAGTTAGAGGTTGATACAACTATATCATAATTTAAATAAAAATATCATAGGTTTAAATGAATGTTTTATAGGAAAATAAATATTTGGATTGAGTTTTCATATTCATATGATCATTTAATCTGACTTTATAGGATATTATCCTAACTGTAATGATCTGATTTTTTATCAATGGAAATTCCTTTCTTATGAATATGTCATATAATCACATGAAATCACAATGAAATGAACAACTAAGCACTATGTGACATTTAAACATAATTTTGTCACTTCTGTAATTTGAATTTCAAAAATCTGACATACATAGTTACGATCAGTAAGTTATTTAGAGTCTAATATAACCAACTTAATTTTTGGTGAATAGTAACATACCCTTATGAATAGTAATGTTACCCTTATGAATATTGATATACCCTAATGAATATTAACCTTACCTATGATAGTATATAAATAAGATTCAAGTGGAAGTACGATATATCTATATCTGGGAATAATAAAATAAATGTTTTAAAATTGTTCTTTTTCGAGTAAATTATGATTTTAAATAAATATTAAATTAATCATATTTATAAAATTATTATTGAAAAATGAATTTCATTTTTCGATTCTACACATCATAAAATGATTAGGGTTAATTTTTGGGATTTTTCTAAAATACTTGAATTTTTATGAATAGTAAAATACGATAATTTGCGATAAATGCTAAATACATGAATTATGATGTCATCACCTGATGTGTGTCTGATTTAAGGCCATTATCTTGAACTCAAATGCAAAAAATACTATTTTTTCACAAGAATCATTACTATTTATTGTCTTGTGGAAAAATAATAAACTAATGATTAAAATATTAAGAAAACCCTCCTCTCCTCCACTATAAATACTACCCCACCTTACCTCTTCTCTTCACTCCTCTCAAGCTTTGTGCCTTGCCAATATTCTGAAGAAAAAAAATATCTCCTCAAGATCCTCCCCAATGTCCAAAATCCCTTATTCTCTTCAAAAGACCAATCCAAGGTGCATCAAAGAGGATTCGAGAGGTAATTCCCCTCTCTTTCTTTTCCTTTAATTTCCTTTCAATTTCAAGTTCTTTTATTTTGTCTCTCCCAAATTATCCTCATCTACATGGTATGGTAACTCAATTATCTTACATATAATTAAATTTATTGATACTAATGGTATAATATATCATCCTACCCCCTTCTCCTCTTCTTTTTATTTTATAAAGGAAAACGTTGTTCGTGAGGTGTTAATTTATCACCTTCAAGAACTACATGTTTTTATTTTCCTTTACCACCTTCAGATGTGGTTACGAAACCATTTTATGGTTGAACCAGGATATGTTATATTTATTATATACTATTTAACGTTCTGAAACTAACTTATGTACATATTACTAAATGATTAAACAAAACAAGATCATTGTGGTCGAAAACTGCCCGAATTAACCCAAACGATCATCATTAAATTTTTATCTAATGATCCATTCTCATGGTATATAAAAAAATTATTTATAATATTGTTTCAAGTTATGTAACATCATAAATAACATATAATTACAATTCTTTATTTTTATACATGTCTTAAATTAACTTTCATTCATGAATACAAGTGAACCGTTCAAGGAAATTATAAAAATGAACTTTCTCGAACAATGAAATTGAACCACTTAACCCATTAAAAAGGCTATGAATGAACTTAAAAAGTGTCTAATAAATTGATTACATATATAAGAGGTTCTGTAATTATTAATTAATAAACCTAATTTGTTTATTCAGGTCACTAATAACAAGGGAAGAACACCTCCAGACATAAGGTAAGGGATCCTCTCCATTTCACTTTTATTCAAGAATGTCCTCTATGTTATTCCATTTTATGTGTAATACCTAATGATGGGGTATGATTTATAAAATCCCCCGTACTTACATCATGATTTATAAGTGATTATAAACCCCATTCTCTCTCATTAAGTCTTCTTAAGTAAACCTAATACCATGCCGATAGTCTGTAAGGAATTTTACCCGAACTGCCTTTATCCATTCTGGTTTCTCTATCTTTCTTTTTAACCAAATGAAGTTGTCTTTTATTTTTATTTAAAACTTCAAAATGAATTTTATATGGTCTAAAATCATGTTTCAATATCCAAACTTCATTATCTTTCATGGATATACATTCTTTTAAGTGATTCCCTCCTCGATACTTCCCAATAAGTGAACTCATTTTAAGGTAACTTCCCAAATTTTTACCCAATTTAAAGTGCACTCTATCCTATATTTTAAGACACCATTGTCTTTATAAAATCATTATTTTTATTATGAAAACCTTCTTGGTTCACTTCTATATTTATATAAATTATTTTTCCATTTTCTATTTTAAAATATCTATAGTATTTTCCTTAAAACCGTACAAAAATGTTTTAATGCTAAAATTTCTCAAATAAATTTATTACATGTTGTCACTTATGTTTGAAATAACTTAACATGATATAATCATATTTTACTTTAGTTACTTCCATGTATGTTCTAATTCTTTTCTTTCATGGACACTTTCATGATACGCCCATTGGTTATGCTTTATGTCATGATTATGGTACCCAATCCTTTACACGGGTAACCATTATGTTTATGTAAGATTGATTATGTATGATTCTTTATGAAAAAAACATATTCATGAAATATAATATGGGTATGCCCAGATATTTATCCAATACATTGGGTAAAGTTGAGTCTCATGAGACATTATGTGTGACGGTCTTGGTAGTTAGTCTTGGATTGTGCTACTATGTGCAACGGTCTTGGCAGTTAGCCTTGGCTTGTAATACTATGAGAAATGGTCTTATAAATTAGCCTTAAATCATAATAAATTCATGTTTTATGTATCTTCCACGTTACTATGACTCCAAGTTTATATGATCCCTTGTTTATATGTTATGATTCCATATGTTAAATTCATTTTTATATCATCATGACATGCCTTCTATCTCATGTGCTAATACTTTATTCTTATGGTTATTCCCTTACTGGGCTATTTAGATCATCCCTTTTTTCATGTGTTCCCCAGGGTACCCTATGCAGATGTTTGAGCACAATGTAAGTTAGGATCTCAATTTAATGATTAAATAAAGAAGTGTTTTTTTAGTCTCATGTTTTTAGTTTTATGAACCTAGTCTTCAAAGACATTAGACTTCACGATCATTGGCTTGTACTCTGATGTATAATTATGCTTAAATCATGTAATGTCTTATGTAAAAGTCTAGGGTCTCTATATTTGGTATCAAAGGATGGTCTAGTTATTTTTTGATATTAGAAATAGAGCACCTTAGTGAGAACCTTGAGGATGAGACTAAGTATAAGAAAACATCCCTAAATTTTGGTAAGTATAGAGTAAGTAGTTTATCAAGAAAATACATCCTTTTCTGGATAAAAATAGGTAGAGGTGGCTCTGGCACAGATGTACCTAGGGGTGAAAACTCTGACAAGAAGTTTTGGGTCTGACCCGGGTATCCTGGTACACAACAACAGGCCTTGTTTCACTCATGGTTTGACAATCCCGGGGGATATTCTTTGGTAAATTAATAATATTAGTACAAAACATTATTAAAGAAATAAAAAAATCCCATAAGAATATAATTTAATAAATATATCAAGGATAACCTAGATTTAAACCTAAGGAATCACAAGTTAGTATATACTTATCATCTACAAGTTTATCCTTTTATGTTCAAAAGTTTCCTTTTTTATGTTCAATAACTAAGTATTAAAGACCTCTAATTGTACATTATTTTTATTAGTTAATGGTGGTAAATATAAGAACAAGTTCCAATAACCAATGTGATTGGAAATTTGAATATTTACCTAATGATATGCCTGATATGATGGGAAAAGGTGCTCAAAACTTCATGAAAGTACTTTCTCAGCTAGCTCAAGTTATAAATAATAACTTGAATCTTGTGGAACAGACTCCTCCTCCAAGAAAAGAGAAAGTTGCTGTAGAATCCTTCATGTGGAAAATTCATCCCATGTTTAGCAGATATTATGATCCCCTCCATGAGGAACAGTGTATTAACTCTATTGAAAATATATTATCTATCCTCTGGTACTCGGAAGAAGAGAAAGTTGTACTTGCAGTCTGTCATTTTGATGGGGAATCTGATCAGTGGTGGAAACTGATCAAGAATACAAAGTCCCAAGAGGAAATTTATTCCATGGATTGGGATGAATTCAAGAGTATTTTTTTCAATAAATATTTTCCTCAAACCCTCCATCTCAAGATATAAATAGAGTTCCTTGGACTCAAGTAGAAGGAAGATGAGTCCATCGGGGCGTATGAACCAAACTTTACAAGGCTTTCAAGGTACACATATGGCTTTGTCATGAACACTGAAATCAAGGTGTATCACTTCTTTAGCAGACTAAATCCGAGTCTACAAAAAGAGTTGGTGATTCAAGTCTTTGACAGTTACAAGGAGACTGTATGTTGTTCCCTCAAGGTTGAAATAGAGATTGAAGACTCTCAGTGGTCTTGTGGTCCTGGTGACAAGAAGTAGAAAATGGAGAACAACATGGGAGGTTCAACAAACTAACCCCATGATGGAAAGAAGCTCAAATATCCCACTTGTAAAATTTGTGGGATGAAGCATCTTGGGAACTGTCTAAAGGGGACTAGGAATTTCTTCAAATATAGAAAGCCGGGACATCTGGCCAAGAACAGCCGAAGGGATATGAAGAATCCTGCTAATATGGAAGAAGAAAGTAAGGTTTAGATCAACACTCAGCCTGTAGTGTAGTGTTATAGCTACAAGGAGCATGGGAATATCTATCCCAAATGATTGAGACAAAGTAGACAATCATGCTTTAAGACATGCCCATCGTGAGGGATTACACTGATGTATTCCTTGAAGAGTTTCCTAGTCTTCCTCCTGACTGAGAGGTTGAGTTCTCAATTTAAATTATTCTTGGATCTCTGCCTATATCAAAGACACCTTATAGAATGTCCACCATAGAGCTGGAAGAGCTGAGGAAGCAGTAAAAGAGAATATAGAGAAGGGTTTTATATGCCTGAGTGCTTCACTGTGGGGACCACCAGTCCTCTTCATCTAGAAGAAGGATGGTTCAATGAACCTCTGCATTGATTATCAAGTGCTCAATAAAATCATGATAAAGAACAAGTATCCCCTGCCACAGATATATGACTTGTTCTATTAGCTTTGTGGGGCCAATTATTTCTCTAAGGTGGATCTTTGGTAAAGATATCACCAATTAAAGGTGATGAAGTAAGATATTCCCAAGACTGCCTTTTAAATGAGGTATGGACACTATGAGTTCATAGTGATTCCCTTCGGAATCACTAATGCTCCATTAATTTTCATGGATTTAATGAATATATTCTTTAGAGATTATATCGACAAATTTGGGGTAGTCTTTATTGAAAATATTCTGATATACTCTAAGAGCAAGGAGGAACATGAAGAGTATTTGAATACTCTGTTAAAAACTTTGTGAAGGGAGAATATGTATGAAAAGTACATTAAATGTGAGTTCTCGATGGAGGAAGTATCATTCTTGGGGCATGTTATCACCAGTAAAGGGATATATTTGTACCCTTCCAAGACAAAGGCAATTGAAGAGTGGCCCAGGACAATATCTGTAACGGAGATTTGTAGATTTTTGGGTCTAGCTGGGTATTATCGAAAAATTGTGAAGAACTTTTCATGATTGTCAAACCCAATGACCAAGTTGAAACAGAAGGGAGTAAAGTTTTTCTAGACTTAGTAATGTAAATATTGTTTCAAGGAGTTGGAAAAGAGGCTTATCACTATGCCAATACTCACACTCCCAACAAGTGGAGAACTCTTTGTGGTGTACAGTGATTCTTAAAATAAGGGATTAGGCTATGTGATAATGAAAAATGATAAAGTGATATCCTATGCCTCAAGGAAGCTGATAATACATGAGAAAAACTATACTATGCATGATCTGGAGTTTGTGGTAGTGATTTTTATGTTAAAAATCTAGCGGCATTATCACTATGGGGAGAAGTGTGAGATATATACTGACCAAAAGAGTCTCAAATATATATTCACACAAAAAGATATTAATATACTCCAGTGAAGATGGATAGAGTTCATCAAGGATTATGACTGCTCAATCCACTACTATACTGGTAAGGCAAGCAAGGTGGCGGATGCTCTAAGTAGAAAAGATCATGCATCTTTATCAATGATGAGAATTGAAAAGGATACAATCTTATTATATTTATAGAGAATAGAAATGGGAATAATTAAGGTTGGAGCATCATAAATCCTTTCTCAAATGATTACTCAACCATCCCTCATGGATAAAATAAAGGATGCTCAAAGAAAATATGTGGAAATTTAGAAAAGGGTGGAAGCTATCAGAAATGGGAAATCCTCTTATTTCAAAATTGATGAGTAAGGAGTTGTAAGATTTGGTTCATGATTATTTGTACCATCTGATCCAAATATAAAGAAGGATCTTATGAATGAAACACATAACTCAACCTTTTCTATCCACCTAGGAAGCACAAAGATGTATCGAGATCTCTGAGAAAAATTTTGGTCAGACAATATGAAAAGAGAGATTTCTGAATATACATCAAAGTGTCTGGTATGTCAACAAGTGAAGGCTAAGAGGAAAAAGTCTAAGGGGATGATGCAACCACTACCCATACCAACATGGAAGTGGGATAACATTACCATGGACTTTGTCACTGGACTTCCAAGGACATCCAGAGGAAACAATGTTATATGGGTTTTTGTGAATCATCTTAAGAAGAAATCTCATTTATCGTAATTCAAGAGGACTTCTCATTAGATCAAATTGCAAGGATTTTCATAAAATAAGTGGTAAGGATGCATGGAGTACCACTATTTATTGTATCTGATCATGATCTGAGATTCACCTCGAAGTTTTGGAAAAGTCTCCTACATGCTCTAAGAACTGAATTGAACTTCAGTACGGTATATCATCCTCAAACTAATGGCCAGTCTGATCAAACTATTTATACACTGGAAGATATGTTGAGATAATGTTCTATATACTTCAAAGGAGAATGGGACCAACATCTTCCACTGGTTGAATTCTCCTACAACAACAGTTTACACTTGAGCATCTAAATGGAAGAATATAAATCCCTTTATGGGAAAAGGTTCATAACACCAGCGTGTTGGGATGAAGTTGGTGAGAGTATGCTTCTAGGACCTGAAATGGTTAAAGAAATGGTGGAAAAGGTGAAAACCATTCAGCAGCACAAGGAAGTCCAAATTCGACAGAAGAGTTATGAATACAATCATCGACAAAACCTTGAGCTCAAAGTTTGAGACCTAGTATTTCTATGTATATAATTTTGGAAGAAGTTCATGAGGTTTAGAAAGAAAGGGAAGTTAATTCCTAGGTACATCGGCCCCTTCGAGATTCTTGATCGTGTCAGGGATGTGGCCTATCGACTAGCACTTCCACCTACCATGGCCAATGTACATGATTTCTTTCATGTATCCCTCTTAAGGAAGTACATGCCAGACCCTTCACATGTACTCTCTTCAGAGGTGGTATAGTTGGAGGATGATCTTTCTTATGAGGAGCATCCAGTGAAGATCTTGGATCGTAGAGATAAAGTTCTATGTAATAAGACTACTCACCTAGTCAAGGTACTATGGTGTAACTATAAGTATGAAGAGGAAACATGAGAACTAAAGGAGGAAATCAAGGAAGAGTACATGCACCTATTTATGTCCTAGAATTTAAAACGAAATTTTGAAGGTGGAATTTCTTAAGGAGGAAAGAATGTAACAACCCAGTGTTTTATCAATAAAAAATCATTTCTTATAAATATGTCATATAATCACATGAAATCACAACACAATGAACTACTAATTACTATGTGATCTTTAAACATAATTTTTTCACTTCTGTTATTTGAATTTCAAAAATCTGACATACACGGTTGCGATCAGTAAGTTATTTGGAGTCTAATATGACCAACTTAATTTTTGGTGAATAGAAACACACCCTTATGAATAGTAATGCTACCCTTATTAATAGTGACATACCCTAATGAATATCAATCTTAACTATGATATTATATAAATAAGATTCAAGTGGAAGTACGATATACCTATATTTAGGAATAAGAAAATAAATGTTTTAAAATTGTTATTTTTTAAATAAATTATGATTTTAATTAAATATTAAATTAATCATATTTAGAAAATTATTTTTGAAAAATGGATTTTATTTTTGTATTCTACACATAATTAAATGGTTAGGGTGAATTTTTGGGATTTTTCTAAAATAGTTGAATTTTTTATGAATGGTAAAATGCGATAGTTTATGATAAATGATAAATGCATGAATTATGATGTCATCAGATGATGTGTGGATGATGTAAGGTCATTATCTCAAACTCACATTCACACATTACTATTTTTGGTCACAATAATCATTACTATTTCTTGTCTTATGGAAAAATAATAAACTAATTATTAAAATATTAAGAAAACCCTCCTCCCCTCCGCTATAAATACCACCCCTCCTTGCCTATTCTCTTGACTCCTCTAAAGATTTTTAACTTGTCAATATTCTACCCAAATATCTCCTCAATATCCTCCCCCAAATCCAGCATCCCTTAGTATCCTCAAAAGACCAATCCAATGTGCCTCAAGGAGGATTCAAGAGGTAATTCCCCTCCCTCTCTTTTCCTTTAATTTCTTTTCAATTTCAAGTTCATTTCTTAAATATATCCCCACCTATTATCATTCACATGGTATGGTAACTCCAATATCTTACATATAATGTAATTTTATTATACTAATGTGATAATATATCATCCAACCCCCTTCTTCTCTTCTTTTTATTTTATAAAGGAAAATGTTGTTCGTGAGGTGTTAATTTATCACCTTCAAGAACGACATGTTTTCATTTTCCTTTACCACATTCAGATCTGTTCATGAAACCATTTTAGGGTTGAACCAGGATATTTTATATTTATTATATCCTATTTAATTTTTTGTAACTAACTTATGTACATATTACTAAATTATTAAACAAAACATGTTCATTATGGTCGAAAAATGCCCGAATTAACCCAAACGATCATCATTAAATTCTTATCTAATGATCCATTCTCATGGTATATAAAAAATTATTTATAAGATAATTTAAAGTTATTTAACATCATAAATAACATATAATTACAATTCTATATGTTTATCCACGTCTTAAATGAACTTTCATTCATGAATACAAGTGAACCGTTCAAGGAAACTATAAAAACAAACATTCCCGAACAATGAAATTGAACCACTTAACCCATTAAAAATGCCATGAATGAACTTAAAAAGGGTATAATAAATCAATTAAATATATAATAGGTTATTTAATTATTAATTAATAAACCTAATTTGTTTATTCAGGTATAATAATAACAAGGTAAGAACACCTCCAGACATAAGGTAAGGGATCCTCTCCATTTCACTTTTATTAAAGAATCTTCTCTATGTTATGCCATTTTATGTGTAAGAAATCATGATGTTGTATGATTTTTCACCTCACAAATACTTATCTCATGATTTATAAGTGATTATAAACCCATTTATCTCTCATTAAGTCTTCTTAAGTACACCTAATACCATGTTGATAATCCGTAAGGAATTCTACCCGAACCGCCTTTATCCCTTCAGGTTGCTCTATCTTTCTTTTTAACCAAATGAAGTTGTATTTTATTTTTATGTACAACTTAAACATGTTTTCTATATACTAAAAACTCATGTTTCAATATCCAACCCTCATTATATTTTAGGGATATACATTCTTTTAAGTGATTCATTCCTCGATACTTCCCAATAAACGAACTCGTTTTAAGGGAACTTTCTAAATTTTTACCCAATTTCAAGTGCATTATATCCTCTATTTTAAGAAAAAATTGTATTTATAAAGTCCTTATTTTTATTATGAAAACATTCTTGGTTCAATTATGGTTTTATATAAAATATTTTTTCCTTTTCTATTTTAAAAGATCTATAGTATTTTCCTTAAAACCACACAAAAATATTTTAATGCTAAAATTTCTCAAATAAATTTCTTACATGTTGTCACTTATATTTGAAATAACATACCATTATATAATCCTATTTTACCTTATTAACGTCCATGTATGTTCTAATTCCTTTATTTCATGGACACTTTCATGATACGCCCATTGGTTATGCTCTATGCCAAGATTGTGGCACCCAATCCTTTCCACGAGTAACCCTTATGTTTATGTAAGATTCATTATGTATAATTATTTATGTGGTAAAAATATTCATGAAATGTAATATGAGTGTGCCCAGATATCACTCCAATGCATTGGGTAAATTTGAGTCTCATGAGACATTATGTGTGACGTTCTTGGCGGTTAGCCTTGGCTTGTGTTATTATGTGCAATGTTCTTGGCGGTTAGTCTTGGCTTGTGCTATTATGGGAAACGGTCTTATCGGTTATCCTTAACTCATACTAAATTCATGTTTTATGTCTCTTACACATTAATATGAATCCAAGTTTATATGATCCCTTATTTATATTTTATTATTCCATATGTTAAATTCCTTTTCATATCATCATGACATGCCTTCTATCTCATGTGCTAATTCTTTATTCTTATAGTTATTCCCTTACTGGGCTATTTAGCTCATCCCTTTGTTCATGTGTTCCCCAGGATACCTGATTATCCTCTAAAAGAGGCTAATATTAATTGTTTATAATATAATATTCATGTGATTTATTAATCATAGACACCATTATTAGTGCATTTTACACTTTGAACATTATTTCACATTATGATTATAATTCCTTCTTAAAATGTGGTATTACATGGTACCTTATTGAACATATCATAAAACACATAATGGTATTGATTTTATGTTTATATTTTATTTTCAGGTCTCCCATGATATAAGGAACAATTCATTCTTTTGGATCACTTGGAGATTCAATTTGGAAGACCACCAAAGTGGGCTTTGAACCAACCACATTCTGGGCAAAGTGATTTAGACACCAGCCCAATAAAAGTATTGTAAAGGACATAATTGAAGACCAATGATTATGAAAATTTAAATTAAGATATAGTATATTATTTGGAACATTTAATTTAACAGTTTCCCAAGCTAATTCAGATGTTTGAATGGTGTTCCAGGCGGCCCAAATTAATGATGAAATTCTGGGCCAGATTCTGAGCCCCAGAAAAATATCCCACCATTTAAATCGTATCTCTCGAAACACATATTATTTTGGGATGAAATTTTAAAGGATTTTATAGGACATCCGTGGATACATTTTATCCTTATATGGCCCACTCTAATTCGTTCATATAAAAGGTACTTTATGTGCGTCTTTCCAGTGGATGCAAGATGGATTCCATTTCGGGGGAAGAGTGGAAAAGTCTCATCTCTATTAATTGTCCACCCACCTTTCCCCACCACAATTAATTAAAGGCACATGGGATGATGGGGTCTCGTCAAAATTATTCCAAAATGATTATTTAAGGTAGTAGTGTTGGATTATTTGGAGGATCTTGGAGCTTTTTTTTCATTGTAATGTTATTATGCCAATTTATCTTTGTAATGTTCTTCCTTCTCATGTAAGTTGTTCGAATCACCTTAGTTTTCAATAAAAGTTATTATTTTTATATTATTCTATTATTATTCATATCAACTTGATACTTTTGCCTCAAGGTGTTAAATTTTTCACACCAAACCTTGTGATTTTGTTCACACAATGATTGAGTGATCGTTATTTTGTTGTTTTTACTTCTTCAATTCCACCCTCGTAAGTCTACTTCCCACTTCCGTTGAGAACATGTCATCAATGGAGGGATAGCTCTTTTATGGGTTTATCCAAGGGAGTAGAAAGGGGTTGTATTGTATTTTATTTCTCAATATCTAAATTTTATTAATTTCTTTTATTTGAGATTCTTTCATTCAATGATTTTCTCTCTTCCTCTTCCTTATTGAGTTTATTCACCCCACTTTTATGTGCTAATTATATCCTTTACCTTGGAGTGATCATGAAAATGATCCTACAAGTGTATAGGTGGTTAGCATGTGTTGGGAAGGTTTTTAATCATTAATTTATGAGATTAGTTTGAATTCATTGAATGAATCCTTCTCGAGTTAATGAAATTGAAATCGTAAAAAAAAGAATTCATCCAATCCACCCCGAGCAATAACCTTGGATCAACTCATTTTCTCATAATTTGAATTCACATATATATTTTAGTGATCTTTTAAAACCATCTAAAATCAACCAAAGTTGGCCACTTAATAGCAAAAAATCCATCTCTTTTTATTGAGTGTCTAAAGGTTCTTCTTAGGTCTTTGAGGATTTGACAACCCAAGCCACACTACAAGCGACCGCTTAAACCTTATTTATATGTTATGATTCCATATGTTAAATTCCTTTTTATATCATCATGACATGCCTTATATCTCATGTGATAATGCTTTATTCTTATATTTACTCCCTTACTGGGCTATTTAGCTCATCCCTTTGTTCATGTGTTCCCCAGGGTACCCTATGCATAAGTTTGATCACAATGGAATTTAGGAGCTCAATTTTAAGATTAAATAAAGAAGTGTTTTTTTAGTCTCGTGTTTTTAGTTTTATGTAACTAGTATTCAATGATATTAGACTTCATGGTCCTTGGATTTTACTTTGGTGTATAATTATACCTAAAATCATGTAATGTCTTATATAAAAGTCTAGGGTTTCTATAATAACCATTTTGGTTCTAGTGTCTAGTTGGCAATAGGATCATGAAAATGAAGTTGTTAAAGGTATATCTCTAAAATATCATAATACTTATAGATAAATAATGAGGTATATTTGGAAAAAACTAGTTTATAATCTCAATACATTCCTATTATAAAGGAAAAAATGAGTTTTATAGTCTTACCCATGATAGTGAATTGGAAATTATGTCTTGAGTCTTGTCTATCTTATAGATAATCTTAAGTATTTTTATTAGTAAATGGTAATTAAATTTGAGAGAATATGATTTATTTAAGTGGGATGTATCACCCTGAGATTTTAGTATATATTTATTCTTAAAAAATTTTGATTAAATAGTTTTTTTCAAATGCAACACCAAACCAAAATGAATCGAGACACATTTTATAAAGATAAATATAGTCATTGTAAATTATCCATTGAATTGGAGAGTATAAATATAGGTGACCACATTATGAAATATATATAAAAAAAATAAAGTTCAGTTTTAATACTAATTCACTGATGAAATTCAATTAGTATAGCTAAATAACTAATTATATCATTTTATACTTAAAAATAAGTTTTTTCTAAAATTGGATTTTTATGCACTATGAATTTTTATTTCAATAAACTAATTATATTGTGGTTATATGATGATAAAATATATTTTTGATATTAATAATTTATTAACACTAATTAAATTATAAATTGATGTGAAATAAGAAAAATAGCGATTGATATTTAAAAAGTTGTTTTCTTATAAAATCAATTTTTCATTATTTTTTTATTTAAATGTTGAATTCATTAATTTTAGAATTTTAATTTGATGAAATTAAATTCATTTTTTAATAAATTGTGTAAAAATTAACTTAGGGTAAATTTTTGGGAGTTTTTTAAAATGGTTGATTTTTTTGGTGAATAGTGAAAAATACCATTTTTACAAATACTGTCACATTTATGACATCATCATGATATACGGATAACTTAAATTTTTATAAAAAAAATTTATAGAAAAAATATATTTTTAAGGATTAAAATAAAACATTTAAAAATATTATGTTAAATTTATAAATCTGTGTTTGACATTTTAGAACCTAAGTGATGTTTTATTCTAAAAAAGAACAATTTTCTGTCATTTTATTTAATTAAGAAATTATAAGGATAAATTAGGTTTTTTATTGGTTTTAAAGACATATAACTATAATTTTTTTAATTATAAACCAATAAATATCATGGGAAGAAAAAACACACATGATTTTGATGTAATTTTTTTTATGATTAAAAAGACATTTTTCTTTAAAAACTATTTTTGTTGCGTTAAACACACTTTTATTAAAATTAATTTTTCGCACCTCTAAAATTTAAATATTATAAAAAAAATATATTTTTAATCATCATATCCAAATTCTATAATTAGGGTAATTTTATTTTTTGGCATAAAATTAAATTATCATGGTAAAAAAATAAGTTACTGTGGTAAAGTAAATTATAGTGAAAAGTCAAATCAAGGGGAAAATTCCAAAAATATCTCAAAAATTATTCATTATTTGTATGGATGAGAGGTTTATTGAACAAGATTTACCCCCTCTCCATTATTTTCAACTTTTTAATCCACTTTCTTTTGAAAGTGTCTTTAATATAAAGTTGTGGGTATTTACAAGAATGTCACCCCTCTCACCTATAAAGGACCTCTTCACCTCCCCACTTTTCCTCACACATTAAGCCACTTTTTTCAACCAAAATATTCCCAAATACATCCAAAAAACTCCCATACATGTCCTAGAGGTCCTTATCTCATCAAAATACCACCCTTCAAAGGATTAATCCAATTTTAAAATGAGTTATTCTAAGGAGTAAGGTAAAAAAAACTCTAATAACTCCTTTTTCATTTCTATTTTTTATTTATTATTCTACCTATTCAAAATATATTCTAAAAATTATAAAATAATTAAATCATTATCATAATTATTCTGAAATTTTAATGTGTCAATGGAATAATCATTTTCAACCTTCCTCCCAACCATTCAAAAAATGAAAACATCTCTCGTGTGTACGTGTGGACTACCGCAACCATGAACGGTGTATTTTTCTATTCATCACTACCTCGCATGGTTGGTTATAAGAATGTTTTTAATGAATAAATAATATATTTATGAAATAATTAATATTATTTAATGATAAATCATTACCTATTATCCTTACCTCTCATTGATTATAAAATGAAAACATCGCTCATGCTTACATGCGGACTACTGCCTCCATAGATGATGTGCTTAATTTTCATCACCACCTTGCATGGATGGTTCTAAAATATATTTTATGAATATATATGATATTTAGGATTAATATATATCATGAATATGGTCCTAAAATTATGACATAGAAATCAATGATCACTATAAAGTAATATGTTGATATCGGTAAATTATTCAAAACAAGATCGTCATTGATTTCATCTTCACATGTCATAACTAAAAATATTATGGATTGATATTATAACTTTATAAATAATTAGGAAAATTATATTCTATTAACTTTAATAATCTCTTAATGGTGAAATTTGTATCAATAAATGATAATCAACATCGTTGTTATGAAACTTGTGCAAAACGAATGAAATTATTAATATCTGATGATGAAAATAAACTAAAACTAACTAATATATGTATAGAAAATAATTATAAATAGAGTATATAAAAAGTTTTAGATTTGAATATGGTTCAAAAATAAGTTATTAATATTCTTATATTTATAATATATATTTCACAATTCTTTTCATGAGCTTTCCTTCATACTCTTTGATTTTCTTTAACACCAAAGCAGTATGGGTTTCTTATCTCAATTTTCTTTCTTTTAGTCATACACCATATTCACCACTTGTTTTATTTAGTGTGATTTATATAATTCTATATGGATTTTTTTTAATCATAATTTTTATCTAATTCAATGTATTTATAAATCCATCTCAAGTTCTATCTTTCCAAGGCTTTTGATTCAAAAGATACCTAAGTTGTAAGATTTTTTATCTCAATTCCCCTTCATTGAGGCATGATTTCATATTTTACCATATTCTTATTTAACATGGTGTAATTACTTATCCATTAAAATATTTCATCATAAATCATATTCAATCATGTGGTCTGAAATTCTATTTCAAAATCTCTCTTTCATGACCTTTTAATTCATACACACCCCAAGTTATATGGTATTTTGCTAACTCAACTTCGTTTCTTTGAGTTATAAGGTTTCTTATTGAAATGTGTTCTTATAATTTATTTATATTATTTTATTCCCAATATCATATGATATTATTTATTCTCTATCTATGGAAAAATAAATTTGTAATTCAAACATTTTTCCTTGATAAATTTATTTCTCATAAAAGTATAACATTGTTAAGAATAATTATCATCCTCTTTAATGATTGATTTTCCTCTATGTTCATATTCTTTCTTTCCATAAATGTTTCCTTTCTTATTTTGAAATCCAAATATGTATTATATCTTTTTATCTTCAGGTTCCCATTTATCACTTTTCAAAAATAATCTTTATTACTCTTTTAACCAATTTGGGTTTCAATAAAGTTATTTTAAATTTTTTTTAAAGGTTTTTCCTTTCACGATCATATATTTTATCTTCCACTCTACATTTTCTATGGAAAACATTTATGTATCTTTCAAGTCTCTATTATTGGGATTTATTTTAAATTGGTGTTTTTAAAAATTATTTATATTACCTTCTTGAAAATGATTTTATAAAGTGACCTATAACTTCATATTTTTATGAAGATTTAAGAAATGTTTTCTAAAAGCTTGTTTTATAGTATCGCTTTGATTTTCCTATCAGGATATAAATGTTCTATATCCTTTGGTGTTATGTTTCATTAATTACCATCTAAATTATCTTTTACTGTTTTTCCTTTTGGGAAAATAAACTCACAATATCAAATGATCCAATTCTTGATCTCTTCTTATGTGGTATCATTCAAAGTGTTCTTCTTATAATTATGTTTTTCATCTATGTAAACATCCTTAAAAGTTCTTATGTTTCACTAGGGATATTCTCTAATGAAATTGTACACCTTCTTTCTCAAAATTTATTACAATCATGTTATTCCCTTTATTGATTGGGGAAGGTATTGGCATCTAGTATGTTTATTATCCCAATACAGATGTTCATTGATTACTAAGGAAAGTTCATTATGCATTATATTATTATTCATTTCTTCATGTGGTGAATGCATTGGACTTAATTAAGTGATGGGCGGGACTCGAAATTATATTGTCCCTCGATGCATCGGTAGTTCTCATGAGATAAACTAGTTTGGGTATTTAGTTTATGTCTACCCATTTATTAATAATGTCTTGGTTGAGGCCTTGATAGTAAGATATGGATTTTGTTAGTTAAAGGTTTTTTCTAACTCTCTATAACTCTAAAACTACAAGGACTTTAGTTTTAAGTGACTCAATATTTGTTGTTGATATTTTAATTGTGGATGGTTAATTTTGTGTCACCTCAATCGGTATCAAATCCAGTATGTAAAGAATGTGTTTATTGGTACCAGATTTTCGAGTGCGGGTCCTAGGTGTCACATGCGGTGACAACAATAGAGTTATTGTTCAGTCCAAGGAACTCAATTATTACCAAAAAAACTAATCATATTCTTCAAAAATACCATATCATTTTATAAATCATTAATAGGGGTGATATAAATATTTTTTAGGTGGCTATAAAGGATAATGTAGTAGGCCCATTAACAAAGTCACTAATGTAGAATAAGCATGAGGGTCATGTAAAGTATGGGTATTAGATACGTGAGAGACAATATGTAATGGTTGTTATCAGTGTAAATGTGTCATGATTTTATAATAAATGAAATCTTTATTTATCATCCATTCATGTGTGTTTTATATATTACATGAAGAGTGGAATGATAAAAAAACTCTCACAACGTATGAATTTGAGTTTCCTCTAATCCATTATCATCATTGAATATTATGGGTTGTGATGATATCTTAATATTAACATGAGTATAATCTTATTAAGATATAGATTAGACTCATGAGATAATAAGTAGAGACCTAATATTTGAATTAGCTCACTAAAATTTTATCACATAGAATTTCATACAATCATTGATATAATTAAAGGTGTATGCTTTACATAAATCTCCATTATCTGATGTTGAAAAGATAATTAATATGTGAGCCTCCATAATTTGATACCTTCTTACATCAACCTTGAGGTTGAGCTAATCAGAGGGTGGTTATATATTTTTTTGATCTTGTTATCAGTTGAGTTTATCCAAAATGAGATTTTTCCTCTTTTGTGACAAGTATAACATTTGGGCCCTCAATTGAATTAGACTAAGGAAATCCATGGTCATGCTTAGTTGAATGATATATGATGTGAGCACACTACTTTTATTAATGACATGTGAAGTATTCATTCAAACTAGTTGATCTATTTTGAAGAATTGTGAACATATGGGATTGAATATACTATATTTACATGTTTCATGTGTATAAGTAACTCGATGTCTTGGAAAATAGATTATATAAGCATGAATATGATGTATAAAGATACATCTTGTGATGAACATGTTTATATGGATATATGAGTGTGTTTGATCGAGATCACATCAGACCCCTTTATAGATTAAGTAGTAATATTTTTTTGCTAAAGGTCATTCTATTCTTATAATTATGGATTGGGGAAATCATAATTGTTTTAAACGGTACAAAATATTGTAGTATCACATAGTGAACCATGGAATAAAAAATAATTTTTTTATGAATCATTTTTTCAAAATTTGAGAGGGTTTATATGATATATCATATTCAAAGAAGTTTGGATTGATTCAAAAAGAGTTGTGAAGTTTTTCTTAAAAATTTTGAGTATTTAGTGAAAGTGGGAGATTATTGAAAATATGTACTAAATCAAAATCACAGCATGGAGGGAGCCACCATGTTAAGGTTTGTGTTGTATTTTGATTCTTGAAGCTATATATGTGATACATGATATTAGATATAATTTTAATGACTCTCCTACATTATCATGTGTTATTAATCTTATAAGGATCAAACCTTAAACATTACATAATCTTGAGTTTTAATTCAATAATTAATTATCTTACATTTGAGGATCTTTTTAGGTTTAGAGTTTTAAAGAATTAGGTCATAAATCACACATTATAAAACCATATATATATAAAGTGTATATTTCTGATAAGTATCCATTTTTTCCATAATATAAAACTTTTGAAATAAAACATGATTTATTTTCATGATAAATATTCATGAATATCAAGTTGAATTCTTGTTTTATCTTACTCATCCTTAAACCCTATGAAAACATTTTAAAAACATGAAATGAGAAAAAAAAATCTCATTAAGGGACATAAAAAAGAAGAAAATCGTTTTTCCAGTGAAAAATATGAAAAACACTTGAAAAAACTTTTCTTATAAAGATAACTTTTTTACTAAAAAAAGGAATCATCATTCTTTTAAAAAATCATTATCTTAGCTTTGAAATTAAACGATTTTCATGAAAACTCATTAGAAAGTATATAAAAAACATGTAGGTGTCTTGGGAAATCATCTCATAGAACTCTTACAAATTGGACAAACCATATGGTTGACTTCCAATATAATTATCAGGATAACATAATCATTACTCAATGCATTGAAGTGCTGTATAGAAAAGCCCATTATATAAGATATAAAAGGCTCACCTGATGCTATATGAATTCATCCATCATATAAGTTATATTGGGATCACTTGTGAGCTATAATGGGTCTCAACCATTCTTAAACAATGTCCAAGGATCATATCATGAATAAAACACTTAAAAACTATATTAAACTCATGTGAAAAATATTTCAAATATCAAAATGGAAAAGAGGGTTTTTATTTGAAGAAAACATTAAATCTTGTAGAGGAAACCAAAATTCAAATAACGTTTATTATGACAACCCTGCTTTTTATTACAACTTAAACATGATTTATTAAATAAAACTTCACTTGATACAACAAATAATATCAAGAGGTTTAGTGTCTTTTGGTATTAGTATCTTTACATAAAAACTTAAAACATTAAATACAATATCTTTATTGAAAACTTCCTTTACATGACCACTACATTCCTTCGTACTTAGCATTGCATGGGATAACCTGAGGACATGCATAAGAAAAGGGTGAGATATAAAGCCCAGTAAGGGAGTACACATGGAATAACATGAGGAGTACAATACATTCTAGACAATAGGAATATCAATAAAGAATAAGAAAAACATGAACATAAAGGCATGATAAAGCATGATAATCATAACATGGAAATGTGGCAACAACACTTAACATGGAATTAGCATGAGCCAAGGCTCATTGCACATGGAGCATGAGTAAATCCTCATTTCACATAAAGCACAAGTAAACCCTCGTTACACTTTAATTAGCATGAGTCAACACTCATTGCATATGACGTATCGTGATACTATACTTTACCCAATGCATTGGAGCACTATAAGGGCACACCCTTCTTAAACATTTCATTTCATGCATAAGTGTGCCACATGGATCATAAAACATGGATTCATAAAACATAATCATTTATTCCACGATAAAGGAATGTTGAATTCATACATGAAACTTTAAAATCAATAAGTAAATGTCCATAAAGGTGAATACCCTTGATGGAGAAATGGGAATGGTATTCACTACACAATGACATTGGCTTAGAAAATCGGTGTGATTTTGGCAGCGTAACGGCGTGACATAAGAATTCATAAAAATGGTTGATGAGAGAGAAATAGGTTCCTCATCATATTTACATGTAATGGAAAGTAATTAGGTCATATAGATACATGTCCCAACAATTTTAATGGAATTTAGATTCATGATACAAAAGTATTGCTTGAATGTAAAAGATGAGAGAGAAGTTCCTTTCGGAATTTGGCATAGTAACGGGTGTACATGGGAGGCATTTAATGAGAGATAAAGGGGTATCCCATCATTCATACATAAATAGGGAAGTATGAGGGAGGTGATAAATCATACCCCAACATTCATAATTGAAATTAAAAGGGCAAAACAACTTAAAGAAAATTGGACAAAAATGAGAAAGGAAGAAAAAAACCCTTACTTGGAAGTGTGCTTCCAAAGGCTAGAGAGAGGCTTGTGAGAGGCTTCTTGGGATCTTGGGGCACCTTGGGAGGATTCTAGAGAGAGTAGGGTAGAGGTTTGACGAACTTCAAAGGCTTTGAGTGAGGAGGAAGTGGGAGATTGGGAGGGTTTATATAGGAAAGGTGAGGGAATTCTTTATTATTTAGGTTTGGGACCCCTTATATTAAATTAGTCCAAACCACAAACCATCCCATGGTTTTTGGAAAAGGGAATATGAAAACATTATTTTATAAGGCCAAAGTCCAAACTTCTTAAAATATTAGGGTTGCTTATGTGGAGGTGACTCACACTCCCATGGAAATTAATTTAAAAAGGCAAAGTGTTGAATATGTCTTGAGGTGTCCATTAATGCTTTGAAAAGTAAGTCAAACAAACCCAAAATCACATTATTTTAATGTTAAAACATATATCAGCCGAACATAAAGATTATAGTATTTTATTACATCACTATTGGGTCATTATGATGTCATAAAACACATTATATATTTAAACGGTATTTAATTTTTACCCAAAAATTTGACTATCTCAGAAAATTATGAAAAATTCACCGTTGGATAATTTCAACGTCCTAATTCCAGAAATAATATTTATTTTATCTAAATAATTTTATAAATATGTTAATTTTCACTTTTAAAATAAAAACCGACATTTATCGAAAATTCACGGGTTTTGACAGAAATGGCTTTCAAACCTTAATAAAAATTTTAATTGCATTCATAAAATTATAAGATCATTTATATTTAATAAAAAAAATAATTTAATAATATTATTATTATTTTATTAAAATATTATTTAATTCAAAAATCCCTTAATTTAATAAAATAGATTTCTTAATTAAATAATAACTAAAAACACCATTTGTACTTTAAAAACTATTTACAATGTATCAAAAATGACTAGAAATTATATTAATTATTATATAAAAATAATAATGTACATGAAAATAGTACTAATTATTTGTTACATAACCCCTTAAAACAGCCGCATAAGATCTAAGGGTAAGGTGTGCGATGGTGACAGACTCTTGGGGTGGCTCGGATAACATCGCTCGAGTGGTAATTTCAATCAACTTCCACTTTTCCCATAGACGGTCATGTTTGAGCTTGACATGATGAAGCTCAGATTGGGCTTGGTCAAGGGCGAAGCCCAAAGACGCCACCTCTTTTCTGAGCTCCGACAAATGGGCTTCGTATGGGGCAATTCTACTGGATGAGGCCATCGCTTCCTTTGTCTGAGTAAATTGGATTTGTTAAAGTCCTATATTTATACTAATCATGTAATCACTGTTCAACAGCTATATTAGCAACGGTCAAAATTCTTAACATAAAACCAAAGAAGTTTACATTTTATATAAACATAAAGAGGCATTTAATTAGATCAAGAGGGATTTCCATTAATGAAACTTTGGGTCGTTACAATATTCCCCCCTTAAGAAATTTCTCCCTCGAAATTTTCCTTTTCCCACACTAAAAAAGATGTGGGTAACTCATCTTCATCACTTCCTCCAATTCCCAAGTTTCTTCTTCAAACTTGTGGTTTCTCCACAACAACTTGACGAGGGGAATTGTCTTATTTCGTAGAACTTTTTCTCTACGATCTAAGATCTTCACTGGTTGCTCCTCATAAGAAAGGTCGTCTTCCAATTGTACCACCTCAGAAGAGAGTACATGTGAAGGGTCTGGTATGTACTTACTTAAGAGGGATACATGAAAGACATCATGTACTTTGGACATAGTAGGCGGAAGTTCTAGTCGATAGGCCACAGCCCCGACATGATCAAGAATCTCGACGGGGCCGATGTACCTTGGACTTAACTTCCCTTTCTTTCCAAACCTAATGACCTTATTCCATGGAGATATGCGTAGAAAAACCATGTCTCCAAATTTAAACTCAAGTTCTCATCGACGATTATCTGCATAACTCTTCTGTCGACTCTGGGCTGCCTTAATATGTTGCGGAATATTTTTCACCTTCTCCACCATTTCCTCGACCATTTCTGGTCCAAGCAGCTTACGTTCACCGACCTCATCCCAACATGTCGTTGTTATGCACCTTTTCCCATACAGGGCTTCATATGGTGCCATTTGGATGCTCGAGTGGAAACTATTGTTATAAGAGAACTCAACCAGAGGAAGATGTTGATCCCATCCTCCTTTAAATTCCATTGAGCATGATCTCAACATGTCCTCAAGTGTTTGGATAGTCCGCTCGGATTGGCCATCAGTTTGAGGATGATAGGCCGTACTGAAGTTCAGTTCAGTATTCAGAGCATGTTGAAGACTCTTCCAAAACTTAGAGGTAAATCTTGGATCTCGGTCAGACACAATAGATAGTGGTACTCCATGAAACCTTACCACTTCCCTGATATATATCTATGCCAGTTGATCCAAATAGAAATCCTCCTGAATAGCAATAAAGTGTGAAGTCTTTGTAAGATGATCCACAACAACCCAGATTGCATTGTTGTCTTTGGATGTCCTTGGAAGTCTGGTGACAAAGTCCATGGTGATGTTCTCCCATTTCCATTCTGGTATGGGCAATGGTTGCATCATCCCCTTAGACTTCTGCCTCTCTGCCTTCACTTGCTGACACACTAGGCACTTTGATGTATATTCAGTGATCTCCTTCTTCATATTATCCCACCAAAAGTTTTCTCAGAGATCTCGATACATCTTTGTGCTCCCTGGGTGAATAGAGAAATTTGAACTATGTGCATCATCCAAAAGTTCCTTCTTCAGCTCCAGACTTGATGGAACACATAGTCTTTTCTCAAACCGCACAATTCCTTCTTCATTAACATTAAACTCTGAGTATTTCCCTTTTTTGATAGCTTCCACTTTTTCCTGAATTCTCACATCATCCTTTTGAGCATCCTTTAACCTTTCCAAAAGAGATGGTTGAGAAATCATTTGTGAAAGTATTGATTATATTCCCTTCTCTATGATTCCCATGTCCATATTCATCAAGTCTAGGAATATTGGATCCTTCTCAATTCTCATCATTGATAGAATCGCTGGATCCTTTCTACTTAGAGCATCTTCCACCTTGTTCGCTTTCCCAGGGTGGTAATGGATTGAACAGTCATAATCCTTGATGATCTCTATCCATCTTCTATGGATTATATTAATCTCTTTCTGTGTGAATATATATTTAAGACTCTTGTGGTCAGTATATATCTCACATTTCTCCTCATAGAGATAATGCCGCCATATTTTCAAGGCAAAGATCACCGCCGCCAACTCCAGATCATGTGTTTGATAGTTTTGCTCATGGATTTTCAACTGCCTTAAGGCATAGGATATCACTTTATCATTATGCATCAGCACACATCCTAAGACCTTCTTCAAAGCATCACTAAATACCACAAAAAGCTCCCCACTTGTGGGTAAAGTGAGCACGGGCGCAGTGATAAGCCTCCTTTTCAACTCCTTGAAGCTTTCTTTACATTCATCACTCCAAGAAAACTTTACTCCATTTCGAGTTAGCTTGGTAAGAGGGTTGGACAATCGTGATAAATTTCTCACAAATCGTCGATAATATCCAGCTAACCCCAAGAAGCTACGGATATCTGTTACCGATGTTGGCCTCATCCATCCCTCAATTGCATCTATTTTGGAGGGATCCACAGATATCTCATTGCTTGTGATTATATGGCCCAATAATGAGACCTCCTTCAACCATAACTCACACTTTCTGTACTTTGTATAGAGCTTATCCTTGCACAAAGTCTAGAGTACAATTCTTAAATGCTCCTCATGATCCTCCTTGGTTTTGTAGTATATTAGAATATCATCTATAAATACCACCACAAATTTGTCTAGGTAATCTCTAAAGACTCTATTCATCAAGTCCATGAATATTTCTGGAGCATTGGTGAGTCCGAAATGCATTACTATGAATTCATAGTTCCCGTATCTTGTACGAAAAGCAGTCTTGGGGACATCTTCCTTCTTCACCCTTACTTGATAATATCCCGACCGCAAGTCCACCTTGGAGAAGTATTGTGCTCCACGCAGCTGATCAAACAATTCATCAATTATTTGGAGAGGATACTTTTTCTTTATCGTGATTTTTTTAAGTTCACGATAATAGATGCAAAGCCGCATTGACCCATCCTTCTTCTTAACGAAGAGGACCGGTGCACCCCATGGTGAAGCACTTAGGCGTATAAACCCTTTATCCAGATTCTCTTGTAGTTGTTTCTTCAGCTCTTCAATCTCTACAACATCCATTCTATATGGAGTCTTGGATATTGGTAGCACCCCAGGTATAAGTTCAATTGAGAACTCAGCATCTCTTCTAGGAGGAAGACCAGGCAGTTCCTCGGGAAACACTTCCGCGAATTCCCTCACAATAGGCATTTCTTTAAGGATGGTTTCTTCTTTGGACTCAATCATCTGATCCAGATGTGTGTGCTCATAGGGTAGTAATATCCATGATTTAGATGATGGAGCTAAAGGAGATTCATCTTCCTCCTGACACTTGTAAAGAATCGGGGGTCGATTCTCCATATGGAGTGTGATTTCCCTCTCCCTACAATTTATGTTGGCTCTATATAAGGAAAGTCAATCCATTCCAAGAATTGCATCAAATTCCACCAGAGGGAGTATGAAGAGGTTCGCCGGGAAATTCAATCCACATACTATAATAGGGGAGGACTTATATTTATGGTATGCAATGATTTCCCCATTTTCCATACTCACCGACATCTTTACTTCCATGATTTTTGGTGGTGCTGGGATTGTTCTACTAAAATTTCGAGATATAAAAGAATGCGTAGAACCTGAATCAAAAAGTACGTTCGCTATTCTTGAATGAATAACTAGTGTACCTGTCACCACTTCGTTGTCGGGGTTCACTTCGGCAGAAGTGATGGAAAAATCTCTTCCTTGCTGCCTTGGAGGTTGTTGGTTGTCTCCGAAAACCCTTGGATTAGGGCACTGATTTGCAAAATGACTCGGTTCTTTGAATTTGTAGCATTGAAAAACGCGTTGAGGTTTGAACGGAGCATTCATCTCCTCTGTAACAGCCGTGGGTCTTTCTTGCCGACAGTTAATAGCTATGTGCCCTTCTCTTCCACACTTGAAGCATTTTCTCGTCCCCTTAAGGCAATTTCCAGGGTGCTTCTTTCCATACTTTTGGCAAGTGGGGTGCTGGATCTTCTTAGCATCGTTGTATTTATCCATCGTCCCACCAGAATTGAAGTCCACCTTATGCTTATTATCCCCATGATACCCCTGTGATTCTCTGATCTCCATTTCAACCTTGAGGGCACATCGAACAATTTCCTCATAGCTGTCGAAGTCACGGATCGCTAATGCTTTTCGCAAGCTAGGCTTCAACCCACCAAAGAAGAGGTCAACCTTGCATTCAGGGGTAACGACAAAGCTGGAAGCATATCGTGCAAGCCTTGTGAAGTTTTCCTCATACACTCCAATAGATTCTTCATATTTTTGCTTAAGGTAAAGGAAGTCCCTTTCCATCTTAAGCCGGAGGATGCCAGGAAAATATTTATCGAAAAACATCTTCTGGAAATCCTTCCATTCCAATGCCTCGATCTCCTCCTCAGGATTCATATTTTTTATCAACATCCACCATTGATCAGCTTCACCCTCCATATGATAATCCGCCAGGAGAACCTTCTCTTGTTCAGAACATTGAAGGATGGAGAAGAACTTTTCAATGGAGTTGATCCATTGTTCAGCGATCGTGGGATCGGATGATCCGCTAAAAGTAGGAGGTCTTTGTCTCATGAAGCTCTCGATAGCGACTTGTTCTTTATTAGGGGGGGGTGAACATTCCTCTTGACCCGTGTTTCTATTCAAAACTTGAGTTAGCTGAGAGAGAAGCGTGACAAAGTTCGTGATTCCTGCTCCCATTGGATTTGGCATCTCATTAGTATAGTCATCACACTGATCTTCACAACGGTTGTTAGCCCGAGTCCTCTTATTACCGGCCATTGGCTAGAATAAAAGGAAATTTAGGGGTAACACATAAAGGGTAATCCAAAGACAAAATTTTATGACTCGTAAATAAACTTTTATTTCCTTAACTCATGAGTCTATAGGCTTCAATCTAGGCTTTTCATGATCTACTTTCTAACATATATTCTTAGTGGCTTTTTTTAATTACCTTAATAAGGGTTCATACTAAGCTTTTGAATTTATCAAAACATATCCCCCGGGAGTGTCGTAACCAAGAGTGCAGCAAGGCCCATTGTCGTGCACCAGTTCCCGTTCGTGTCTATCTTAAAGCGGTGTTTTCGGGTTTTACCTCTAGGATATATCTGTGCCAAAGTCGCCTCTACCTGCTCGTATCCAGAAAGGGATGTATTTGTTTGATAAACCACTTACTCAGTACTTACCAAAACTTAGGGATTTTTTTATTATACTTATTCTTGTATCTAAGGCTTTACTAGGGTTTCCTAATCCCAAAAATAACTAAACCTATCCTCTGATACCAACTATGACAACCCTGCTTTTTATTACAACTTAAATATGATTTATTACATAAAACTTCACTTGATATAACAAAGAAGATCGAGAGTTTTAGTGTCTTTGGGGCTTAGGATCTTTACATAAAAACTTAAAACATGAAATACAACATCTTTATTGAAAACTTCCTTTACATTTCCACTACATTCCTTCGTACTTAGCATTGCATGGGATAACCTGAGGACATGCATAAGAAAAGGGTGAGCTATAAAGCCCAGTAAGGGAGTACACATGGAATAACATGAGGAGTAAAATAAATGTTATACAATAGGAATATCAATAGATCATAATAAAAACATGAACATAAAGGCATGATAAAGCATGATAATCATAACATGGAAATGTGGCAACAACACTTAACATGGAATTAGCATGAGCCAAGGCTCATTGCACATAGAGCATGAGTAAATCCTCATTTTACATAAAGCACGAGTAAACCCTCATTGCACTTGAATTAGCATGATTCAACACTCATTGCACATGACTTATCATGATACTATACTTTACCCAATGCATTGGAGTGCTATAAGGGCGCACCCTTCTTAAACATTTCATTTCATGCATAAGTGTGCCACATGGATCATAAAACATGGATTCATAAAACATAATCATTTATTCCACGATAAAGGAATGTGGAATTAATATATGAAACTTTAAAATCAATAAGTAAATTTTCATAAAGGTGAATACCCTTGATGGAGAAATGGGCATGGTATTCACTACACAGTGACATTGGCTTAGAAAATCAGTGCGATTTTGGCAGCGTAACAGCGTGACATAAGAATTCATAAAAATGGTTGATGAGAGAGAAATGGGTTCCTCATCATATTTACATGTAATGTACAGTAATTAGGTTATATAGATACATGTCCCAATAATTGTAATGGAATTTAGATTCATGATATAAAAGTATTGCTTGAATGTAAAAGAGGAGAGAGAAGTTCCTTTCAGAATTCGGTATAGTAACGGGTGTACATGGGAGGAATTTAATGAGAGAGAAAGGGGTCTTCCATCATTAAAACATAAAGAGGGAAGTATTAGGGAGGTGAAAAATCATACCCCAACATTCATAATTGAAATTAAAAGGGAAAAACAACTTAAAGAAAATTGGACAAAAATGAGAAAGGAAGGAAAAAACCCTTACTTGGAAGTGTGCTTCCAAAGGCTAGAGAGAGGCTTGTGAGAGGCTTATTGGGAGATTGGGGCACCTTGGGAGGATTATAGAGAGAGTATAGCAGAGGTTGGATGAACTCCAAAGGCTTTGAGTGAGGAGGAAGTGGGATCTTGGGTGGGTTTATATAGGAAAGGTGAGGGAATTCTTTATTATTTAGGTTTGGGACCCCTTATATTAAATTAGTGCAAACCACAAACCATACCATGGTTTTTGCCCATGGTTTTTGGAAAAGGGAAGAGGAAAACATTATTTTATAAGTACAAAGTCCTAAATTCTTAAAATATTAGGGTTGCTTATGTGGAGGTGAGTCACACTCCCATGGAAATTAATTTAAAAAGGCAAAGTGTTGAATATGTCTTGAGGGGTCCATTAATGCTTTGAAAAGTAAGTCAAACAAACCCAAAATCACATTATTTTAATGGTAAAACATATATTGGCCGAACATAAAGATTATAGTATTTTATTACATCACTATTGTGTCATTATGATGTCATAAAACACATTATATATTTAAACGGTATTTAATTTTTACCCAAAAATTTGACTGTCTCAAAAAATTATGAAAAATTCACCGTTGGATAATTTTGATGTCCTGATTCCAGAAATAACATTTATTTTATCTAAATAATTTTCTAAATATGTTAATTTTCACTTTTAAAATAAAAACCGACATTTATCGAAAATTCACGGGTTTTGACAGAAATGGCTTTCAAACCTTAATAAAAATTTTAATTGCATTCATAAAATTATAAGATCATTTATATTTAATAAAAAAATAATTTAATATTATTATTATTATTTTATTAAAATATTATTTAATTCAAAAATCCCTTAATTTAATAAAAAATATTTCTTAATTAAATAATAACTAAAAACACCATTTGTACTTTAAAAACTATTTACAATGTATCAAAAATGACTAGAAATTATATTCATTATTATATACAAAAATAATTTACATGAAAATAGTACTAATTATTTGTTACATAACCCCTTAAAACAGCCGCATAAGACCTAAGGGTAAGGTGTGCGATGGTGATAGACTCTTGGGGTGGCTCGGATAACATCGCTTGAGTGGTAATTTCAATCAACTTCCACTTTTCCCGTAGATGGTCACGTTCGAGCTTGACATGATGAAGCTCATCTTGGGCTTGGTCAAGGGCGAAGCCCAAAGACGCCACCTCTTTTCTGAGCTCTGACAATTGGGCTTCGTATGGGGCAATTCTACTGGATGAGGTCATCGCTTCCTTTGTCTGGGTAACTTGGATTTGTTAAAGTCCTATATTTATACTAATCATGTGATCACTGTTCAACGACTATATTTGAAATGGTAAAAATTATTAACATAAAACCAAAGAAGTTGACATTTTATATAAACATAAAGAGAAATTTAATTAGATCAAGAGGGATTTCCATTAATGGAACTTTGGGTCGTTACATTTATGACGATGAGAAAATTCATTGTCACCATATAAGTTAAAATAAATAATTATTATTGTATTTTTGTAAAGAAAGTCAAACATTCTATAAAAAGATTCCTTTTCTAAAAATATTTGAAAAAATTCAAGTGTCAAAAATTCCCTTTTCATTTAAAAATATATAAACTACACACATAATAAAGAATCCATTTTATTTGAAAAGAATATTGGAAACTTATAAAGAAAACTTCAAAGCATTGAGGCTTCATAATGTCGGGAAACTTTCTTCATGCCGTATACATAAAAAAATACATTCCTTTTGACTTTTGTTAAAGTAATTGAAAGAGAAACTTTAAAAGAGTGTTTTTTTAAAGAAATTCTCTTACCTTGAGTCTGAATCATCATGTACATTCTTTATCTTTCTCTTCTTCAAACAACACCCTTTTCTTAACACCTTAAGACTGTTAAGGTTAGTGCTCGGAAAAAACCAAGGCCTATAAAATGAGGGGGGTTATAGGAAGGGATTTGGGAAGATCTTGGCCGAACCAAAAGGGTTTTGAAGTGTGAATAAATGAGAAGAACTAGTGACCTTTTATAAGAGAGGTGAGGGGCACTCTTGGAATTCCTCAAAATATTAAATTAATATAAATTAATATTCAATTCCAAATGGATCCAAACTAATTTATTTCGAATATTGGATGATTATGGATCAAAATCATCTCGTCCAATAAAAAATAGATAACTTTTGACTTTGTTTTTATCATTATCTTTTAGTTTTTACCCCTTGTTAACTATTTTTAAACATACCATGACAACAAGGTTTTTTACTTTTTTAAGGGTCAAGATAGTTACTATAAATGGAAAAACAGTCTATAAAGAGACCATGGTTGATATTATCAACCATATTCTTATCAGTTTTCCAAAACTAAGATTTTTAGGAATTTTATATCATTTAATAAAATATTATTTATTATAATGTATCAATGTCAATTTTTAGTATTATTCGTTACTTTGACTTTAATAACATCAAAATAACAAGTAAAATTCGAACCAAATATTTTAATACATCCCTAACGTGTAATGTTCATCTAAAAAATTCTTTGATTACATTAATTATCTCAAGTTATACTATTTTAAAAAAAATATTATTTATTTGATTTTTCCATTAATTGAATAATTATTGTGTCACCATTGTGTAAATATTTAAGGTAATTATTTCATCACTAAAAAATAAAAATAAATTATCATGATGAAGATAAATCATGTAGATTTTAAATTACTATTTATAACCAAACTTATCTTTTGGTTATATCAATATTAAAAATATTATAATTATTAAAAATAAGAGTGTAGTATGCTTGATCTTTCTTGAAATAAAATAATATAAAGGTCGTAATCTTGTCCAAATTGCCATAAAATATCATATAACCGAATATTGGATGAGTATAGATGAAATGGAATCATATGTTAATATTAAGAAAAGTTTTATGGTCATTTTTTAGTCATTATCGTTTTATTTTTAATTTCAATTACCTGATTTACCATTTACCATGGTAATAAAAATTACTAAGCTTACTATTCATATTGACCAAAAGTAAAAGAAACATATTTACCAAATTTGGAACCATTTATTCCAAATATGGAATCCATTTTTTAAAATTCAAAATGCATAAGTGACATAATTTAATTTAAAATTAAACCGGCAAAAGGCAATGAAAAACGGTTTTTCAGAAAAATGTCCTTTTCAAATATAAAATATTTTTATACTAAATTCAAGCATAAAATTCATTTAAAACCCCATAATTAGATCATTTTAAATAATAAGGAACAAATTAAATTTTAAAACTAATCCAAAATAGAATTTAATTTTATAAATACTGTAAAATAAAATACAATTTTCAATAAAAATCAGTATTTTTGCTATTCATTGAAAAATAAATCTTCTTTGAAAATTATCAACAAATAAGCTTAAGATAATTTTGAAATGATGAATAAAAAATTAAATTATTTTTATCAAATTAAAATTATATAATTTTTAAATTGATCTTTTAAATAAAACCATATAATGTATGAAAATGCAATTTGGTTAGAAATAAAACTTTTTTTTATTGAAAATTTGTCTAATAATTTGTTTTATAATGAATATGACTATAAAATATAACTAATGAATATATGAAAATTTTTGAGAAAATAAAATTTAAAATGAGAAAAATTAGAATAGCAGAGAAATATTAAGAGAAAAGGAAGAAAGATATTTTTATTGATGATCACAAAACTTCCTCTATATCAGCAGTTTTCTAAATTTTTGGGGGATGGTTGCACTGCCTTTTATAGGCAGTGAAAAGGGGATTGGTGGGGGTGGGAAGACCATAGCCCATTGAAAGATACATCTATAATCAGTAGCTTTCTAACACTCCCTCTTGGGATGCACACCCCTACCAATGTCATACGTGTTTTGATAATACCTCATTAAAAACCTTTTTCCAGAAAAACCCAGTGGGATAAAAACCGGAATAAGGAAAAGAGTATAGTCATATAGACTCCCCCTAAAAGTTTCATTAAATTAAAAAAAAATCAATCTATGCATCTCTATATTATGTAAAAACTTTCTAAATATAATGGTTGGTAGTGCCTTTGTAAATAAATATGTAATGTTGTTGATGGATCGGACATATTGCACGTTTATATCTTTGTTCTTCATTAACTCTTGTGTAAAGGAGAAAAAATTTGGTGGTATGTGTTTTGTCTGATCATTCTTGATGAATTATTCCTTTAATTGTGTGATACACGTGGTATTATCTTCGAATAAAATTGTTGGGCTACTATCCATAGGCAATCCTTTTGCCACTCTAATGTGTTGAGTTATAGAATGTAACCAAATACATTCTCAGCATGCTTCATGTAATGCTATCACTTTTGTGTGATTTGAAGATTTTGAAATGAGTGTCTTCTTTTGTGATCTCCAAGATATGGCAGTACCTCCTATTGTGAACAGATAACCAATTTGTGATGGTACATTATATAGATCAGATAAATAACCTGCATCTGTAAAACCATCCATCTTTCT
Source organism: Viscum album (assembly GCA_963277665.1). NCBI lineage: Eukaryota > Viridiplantae > Streptophyta > Magnoliopsida > Santalales > Viscaceae > Viscum > Viscum album. The sequence goes on from OY728122.1 coordinate 1,190,915,189, forward strand.
TTCTAATTTGTTATAATAGAATAAACTCAAATCAATAGTTCCACAGAGATAATGAAAAATATGTTTAATACCATTATAGTGTCTTCATGTAGGGGTTTAACTAATTCTTGCTAATAAATTAGTAGAAAAATATATATCAAGATGAGTACAATTAGTAAGATACATTAGTGTTATGATAGCACTGAGGTATGGTACCTCTAGACTAACCAACTCTTTGTTTTCTTCACAAGGTCAAAATTGATTTTTCTCGACATTTAAAAATTGAACAACCATTAGAGTACTTAAAGGGTTTTCTTTATCCATATTAAATCATTTTAAGACATTTTCAATGTTATTTGACTGATGTAAAAATATACCACTTGGTATATTCTCAATTTGTAATCCAAGACAATACTTGGTTTCTCCTAGCTATTTCATTTCAAATTCATCCTTTAAGTTTCTCATAGCTCCATTGATCTCTTCTAGAGTTCTGATGATATTTAAATCATTAACATAAATGGAAATGATTTCATATCCATATGTTTGCTTAATAAAAACACATGGGCATATAGGGTTATTTACATACCCTTTATTTAACAAATATTCACTTAAATGATTATACCATGTGTGCCCAGATTGTTTTAATCCATACAGGGATTTCTGAAATTTAATTGAATATAGGTCTTTGGGTTTTGATTTCAATACTTCTGGTATTTTGACTCCTTTAAGGATTCTCATATATATACTATTATCAAGTGACCCATATAAATAATTTGTAACAACATCCATAAGACGTATATTATCCTTCTCATCTACTACAAGGCTAATTTGATATTGAAATGTAATAGCATCCATAACAGAAGAATATATCACCTCATAATCAATTTTAGGTCTCTAAGAAAAACCTTGTGTGACAAGACGATATTTGTATCTTATAATCTCATTTTTCTCATTATGATTATGCACAAAAACTCATTTATATCCAATAGGCTTCACAGCTTCAGGTGTGAGCATGATATGTCCAAAAAACATTCGCATATTAAGTGAATTTAATTCAATTTGCATTGTGACTTTCCATTTACTCCAATTGGGTCATTTTTGACATTCCATTACAAACCTTGGTTCTTGGTCTTCATTTTCTATATCACGTGACATAGAATATGAAAACATTTCATCAATATTTTCCATATTACTCTGATTATATATATCACATGTAGTGGTATAATTAAGAGAGATTTCATTATTTTAAAAACTTTTAGGGTTTTCTATATCTTGTGAATTCTCTTTATGATTCTGATCATGTGTTTCTTTAAGAATGCTTAAATTATGTGTTTCTTCTAGAACACGCACCTCCATAATGGGGTTTTCAATTATACTCATCCCTTTTCTTTTCTAATGATTTCTATCCTTAGATCAAATTGTTCTTCCACACTTCAGGCATGTTTTTGAGATTTCTATAACATCCTTATGTAATTGTGTCTTCGAGACATCAATTCTAGTCAGTGTATTTACAGTTGGTACATGTGATTTATTCACACCATTCGAATCAATAAATGCATCAAGCAATTGATTTTCTATTTCTTTAAAATATAAAATCTTTTTCACTTCCATCTCACACTGTCGGGTAGGATGATCGAGAAAATATAATTTTTGTACATTCTAGAAAATCTTCTCCCTTTGTTTCTTTTCTCCCCCTGATGCTGAGAATACTTCTTCATTGAAGTGACAATCAGTAAAACATGTTGTAAATACATCACCAATTTTTGGTTCAAGATATTTGATAATGGATGAGGATTCATATCCTACATATATTCTCAACCTCCTTTGAGGACCCATCTTTGTACGTTGTTGGGGAGCAATTGGTACATATACTGCACAACCAAAGATTCTTAAGTGGGAGATGTCAGGCTCTTAGCTAAAATCCAATTGGAGTGGAGAGCTCTTATGATATGAAATGGGTCTGATGCAAATTAATGTCAAGGCATGCAATATTGCATGACTCCATATGGAGCTAGAAAACTTTTTTCTCATTATTAATGTTTTAGAAATAAGTTGGAGGTGTTTTATCAGTAATTCAGCTAAACCATTTTGTGTATGAATATAGGCAACTGGATACTCCATAGTGATCCTCATTATCATACAATAATCAATGAAATCTTTAGGGTTAAACTCTCCTGCATTATCGAGCCTTACTTTCTTAATGAAATGATCAGGAAAATGTGCTCTCAATTTAATTATTTGGGAAATAAAACATGAAAATTAAAAATTATGAGTTGAGATAAAACATACATGTGGTCATCTGCTAGATGCATCAATTAATACCATAAAATATTTAAATGTCTCTCATGATGGATGAATTGGTCCACATATATACCTTTGAATTCGTTCAAGAAAGGCTGGCATTTTCGGCCTTAATTTTAGCTGGAGATGGTATCACAATTAGTTTTCCAAGTGAACAAGGATCACATGGAATTTTTCTTAGTGGAGAGATGTATTGGACCATTACTGAATATCCATGAGAACTTTCAATTATTTTTTACATCATTCCTGAACCAGGATGACCTAATCATTCATGCCACAAATTAATGATTTGTGGTCCATTCTTTACTATCATGTGTGTTTCGATTGCACTTATATATGTATAATGCAATCCAAATGATAATTTTGGTAGCTTTTCTAGTACATCACTTTTACCGAATTTATTAATGGTAATGCACATGTACTTTCATTTCTCTCAGATATAGTTTGAGTATCATACTCATGTTGGTATATATCATTGAAACTTAACAAGTTTCTTTTAGACTTCAGGGAAAACAACGCATATTTTATAAAAAATTACATCCCATTGGGTAGGGAAAAACTTGTTTTACCAGTCCCTTCTATCAGATTTGTATGACCTGATATAGTATTCATAATTGGTCTTTTTTATTTAAGATTAGAAAAATATTTTTTATTCTTAAGAATTTTGTGTGTTTCTCCACTATTCGATATGAAAATATCCATCACATTTACGTAATTCATTTAAATACTTCAAAGTAAAGAGAATAATATTATAAGAAACACCTTGTGAAATTCAAATAATACAGCATTTAAAATATAAAACATACAAAACAAAAGGACATATCATATATCATAACTACTATATTTTTTCTGAATTATTTTCAACTATCATCTCATAAAATTCACAAGTAAAATCACTTCATTCGAGATAAGTGAAATCATCATTTGATGACTCGTGATTCTCAGTAAAATTCAACTATTTTTCTTTCTCTTTAGAGGATCTCTCAGCAAAGTGTAGTTCATTATTCTTTGCTACAAGATATACTTTATAGAGCATATGAAGATGCTATGGGGTTTGGTAAACTCATTACCAATTTCCCTTAAAACCACACCTCTAGCAGGAATCTTTAGGATTCCTCAGAGTGTTTGAGTTGATAGTTCGTTGATTCTGATATTCATTTAGAGCAGACCCATGGTTACGACCATGTCCTCGACCGCGTCTGCTGCCAAAACCATGTCCACCACAAGAATCATGTCCTTGACTTCTTCCGTGATTATTTTCATGAAATGTAACATTTTCTTCAGGAAATGCTACCACTGAACCAGTAGGATGATGTAATACCCCAGGAAATTCCATGCAAAATTTTTGCATTTGAATGGTATTATTTAGGAACTAGGATCTGAGACGAAACCTGATTCTGAGACCCAGAGAGACTGGAAAATATTTTTAAACTTTATTTAAAGTATGTTTCGTAATCGTGCGAGTGGGTTTTTCTATCTTTTGAACAGGTGCTCGAATCAAAAATTTGAGGGCACCATTGATTTCAGAATGCTGAGATTCGCCTAGGAATGGCCTAACATTGACTGGCATGGGTCGACTGAAAAAGATAAATTCCGGACTTTTAAAAGAGAGTTAAAATAAACTTAAAAGATTTTTAAGTTTATTTTATTCAAATGGTTTCGCTGCGACGCAACGGCCGATCAGTGCTACGGTGCAGTAACGAGGAGACACTGACTCATTAATGAATCTCATTAATGAATCAGCAAGGTGATGCTCAATGCGTCTCCCACCTCTGATTAATCAGAGATCTGGGGTTGAAAAACAACCCTGGGAAAACCTATGGCGAGGAGAATCTCTCTCTCTCTCTCTGATGTTGACGAACACTCATGGAGAACGAGATCGGATTCAGGGATTGACGAACAGTGATGAACATTAGCAGATAACATATTGATGAACAGCGATGAATGACAGCGGATCACAGATCGACGATGACTCGGATCACCCCCCTTCATCAATGAAATATTCGAAATCCAGGTAGGGGTTTATGATTTCTTTGTCATTATTAACATTATTTATTTATTTTAAAGGAAAACAGGGAAAACAACAAGAGGGATAAGCAAGGGAAGCCAGTACCTAAGGGGGTCTAAAGTAGTGGAGGCCAAGGGTGTCCCCCCTAATGATGTTCACACCCTCCGCTTTCAGAAAATTCATGTTATAAAAACATGAGACACCAGAGCCTTGACCCGCGATGGACACCAGATGGTCAGTCGCCATGTTACCTTCCTGCCACGTGTGACTCAGATATACACCGTTGGAGATCAACGCACGACACTTCCTGATGACATAGGTAATCGACCTGGGAGGGTTGGTATATTCACGCAGTGAATTCCGAAGAATCAGGGAGTCAGTTTCTGCTTCCGCAATGCTAATACCTCCCTATTGGTAGAGGGAGAGGCTGGTGAGGGTTATAATGCGGGGTTGAAAATGGGGATTTAATATATTGTGTAGTTGTTATTATTGTTCCCCCATGTTTAAACTCTAACGTGGAGGGTGCGGGCCGACACAAACAAGGCTTGGGTCCCTCCGTCGTGGATGTTTCTTGTGCATTCTTTGTGTCTGAATGATCAAGTTCACAGTAATATGATTTTGAGGGCTTCGCAGTAATGGTGACACCCTACGGAGCTCGTAGGTGCAGACGGTTCGAGAAACGGACCACTGAAGCAACTCCGATGGCCTGCAGAAGAAATTGTCAGGGCACCGACGCTAATGGATGGTGGTGGACCACAGCGGCGTAGAGGTGCGGCGCCAACCGGCACTGCGTGGAGGTGGTGGCCCATGGTCGAGCCGCCCGGGCGAGCTGGTGACACGCGGTCCTTCGACCGCGTGTAGGTGGATCGACCGGTCATTTGGTCGGACATGCAGGACTCAATGGACGAGGCAGAGCTGCGTCCGGCTGACCAAACCGATCCACTACGTGGACCGGTTACGAGGGGAGGCGACGCCAGCTGGCACCGCCAGGTGACGAACTGAACACGGCTAAGCCGTGTCTGGGCTAGAGAAGTCAGCCTATCGCAACAGGCTGGAGAAGTCAGCCCGCCTCAGCGGGCTGAGGGCCGCATCCCACGAGTGGGCCGGGCCAACTATTGGCTGGATCTGTGGCCTAGTAGGTTGGACCCAATCGGGTCGAGCCCAGGTCAGACCGATCTCGGGCCCAATCGGCCCACGTTTCACTGAAATTCTTTTAACTAATAGACTGGGCATCTGATTGACATGTCGTCTATAGAACGAGGACCCTTGCGACGAGGTGGTCCTTCTGAGATACTCTACATGAGTTTTGGTAGAGGTCGTCATATGGTCGGGTTGGATCGGACTCAAATCCAACCGGACCCTTTTTACAAAAATGTCCATATCTTACAGATCGGGCGTCTGTTCAACGCGACGTTTATTGTGTTGGGACCCTTATGACGATACGGTCCTTTGAGTTACTCTATGTGGGACTTACTGGTGGTTGAGGTACGACTAATGGATTGAGGATCAGATCCTCTTGAAATCAATCATGCTAAGTGCGGGAATCCAGTGGCTTACTGTGACGTGAAGATTGAGGAGCAACCCTTCGTGGATCAGTAATAGAGCGACCCATTGTAGATTATTATGAGATCGAACCTTCATGGATCAGTATGAGAGCAACCCTCCGTGGATTAGCATGAGAGTTACCCTTCGTGGATCAGTAGTAGCGCGACCTGTTGTGGATCAGTCGCAGAGCAACCCGTCGTGGATCTGCAGCAGAGCGACCCTTCGGGAACAGCAGTAGAGTGACCCTTTGTGGATCAGCAGTAGAGCCTCTCAACAGAATAAGATGATCTAGATTTATGACTAATCATCTTTACTTCTGTACTTAAGTTATACCTGGTGTGATCTGTGTCTTTTTTTTGTGCTTTACTTTGAGATCTTGCTTTGTGGTATTTTCCTTTGTGAATTTCTGTGAGACCCGAGTTGGTCTCAGGGTCCCTACTAAGTATTGTTATACTCACTCATGCATGGGATTCACCTTCACCTATTGTGTCTTGTGAAAATGACGGACATCTTTGACTAAGACTTTGGGGAGCCAGGGCTAGATGGTGCTCAGAGGTGGATCGATAGACATGGTGTGTTGCAGCAACATCTGACAGTGATATGTACCTACCCTTCACGTAGGATCCTTGGTGGACGACCTTCAGAGCTTGTACTTATTTTACTGTACTTTCTTTTCAGTTAGGCTTATATTCGGGCCCATTTTACTTTTTCAGTACTTTTACTTGTTGGTTCTAGTTTCAGCTTACTTTCTGTAGTATGGGTTGCGTGTGTGTGTACAGGTTGAAAGGTAATGCCTTCTCTTTTTGGGATATGTCTTTTCGGTGCTAGTCACCAACCTTTATCCAATGGAAGGTGGAATTGGGGTAGTCACGACACGGACCCTGGGGGACAGGTCGTTACAAAGTGGTATTAGAGGGCATTCGGTTCTACCAGAAGAACTAAGAGTCTATATTTTTAATGAGGCAATAGTGTTAAGTGTTTTGAGTTCGGAATTCAGGCCATGGAGTCTAGTGTTGGTGTGGTGGCTGACGTATCTATACACCAGGACCCTGGATTCTATTTTCCAACTCGGTACACGAAATCACTAGTTACATGTGTTTTGGAAAAAAATTTCTCTTGATCTCTTTGAGTCATCTCACCAGGTATAACTTAACTAACTGTGGTCCATCTTGAATTCTCTCAGGATGTCTCCACATAGATGATTAGAGGTACAATCTGTGTCTACTCCACCTTAGCTGCAGTTCTTATAAACACAGGTTACAATCACTCTTTCCTTTCCATGGACCTTGTTTAGAGATCAAAGATTTTGATCAAGTCATTGGCTTGATCCTTACGATTAGAGACTCCCATGGGAGGGGATTCAGCGATCACACACTGGCGCCAACAATGTGAGCTTACTCTAGGAGGTGAGAGCTTCGGGTGGGATCTACTAGTAGCAATGTCGAGGCCTTAAAATGTCATTCTGGGTATGGACTACCATGATTCATGCTCAGATTGACTGTTTTAGGCACACAGTGTGGTGTAACCGCGGAGATGGGAACCAGTTTTCCTTTGTTAGTGAGAAGGAAAATAGAGTAGTGTGGTATGGACTCGCACATAGGAGGGTGTAGCCGATCACTCTTTAGTTGGCTAGCATGACCCTTGGTGTGGTTTCTGAGAAAAGTTCATGGTTTCCTGTAGTGGTGGACGAACACGATGACATCTTAGTGATGTTATTTGGCATGACGAACGCCCCATCAGTGTGTATAGGACTCATGAACAGGATCTTCCAGCAGTACTTAGACTAGTTTCTAGTGGTCTTCATTGATGGTGTCTTGGTGTATTCCACGTCCGAGGAGGAGCACGTGATGCACCTGAGGATGGTTCTAGACACACTCCAAGAGCACCAGCTTTATAGGAATCTCTCGAAGTGTGAGTTCTGGATATGAAAGGTCCATTTTCTTGGACACGTCATCTCAGTGGCTAGAGTTGCAGTAGATCCAGCAAAGATCGAGGAGGTACTTTCTCAGGAGCCACCCAAGAGTGTTACCGAGGTGTGGAGTTTCCTTGGGTTGGCAGGATACTATCGGAGATTTGTACCCGACTTCTCCAGAGTAGCAGTACCTATGACACCTTTGATGAAGAGGGGAAAACCCTTTGTGTGGAAAGAGAAATTCCAGCAAAGATTCCAACAACTGAGGTAGAGCTTGATCAGCGCTCCCATCTTGAGGTTTCCATAGGAGGGCATTGACTATGTGGTATATTGTGATGCATTAGGAACCGGACTAGGTTATGTCCTGATGCAGGGTGATGTATTGATTGCTTATGGCTCGCGATAGTTGAGACCACATGAGCAGAACTATGTGACTCATGACCTGGAGTTAGCAGCAATGGTCTTCGCACTGAGGATGTGGTGACACTACCTGATGGGTGAGCATTTCATCGTATACTCGGACCACAAGAGTCTGAAGTGTATTTTTTCTCAAAAGGATCTGGATCTGAGACAACAGCGATGGCAGGAGTTTCTCCAGGATTATGACATCAAGATAGTCTATATTTCTGGGAAGAGGAACGTAGTGACAGATGCTCTCAACAGGATATCAAGTTCACAGTTACTGAATGAGGCCTCAGAGCAATTGGACTTTCTTCAAATATCCTTTGTGGGTAGGGAGGAGACAACTTTTCTTCAGACGATGGTAGTTTCCCCTCCACTCTTACAGTGAGTCGGTGAGGCGCAACTCAGAGATTCCAGTTGCGAGACTACACATGCTCAGATATCCACAGGGCATGCTCCTGAGGGATATTCGAAAGGTGGGGAGCACGTCATCCTTTACAGAAGGCGCACCGTAGTACCAGTGACGTTATGGGAGGAGGTGTTGAGGGAGTTCCATACATCCCCTTTAGAGGTACATATAAGTGTGGAAAAGATGTACCAGGACCTCTAACGTCAGTACTGGTGGCTGGGGATGAAGAAGGCGGTGGCAGATTTTCTCTTGAGATGCCTCACTTGTCAGCAAGTAAAGGTTGAGCACTAGATTCAAGCAGGTTTGACACATCCCCTCAAGGTACCTGAGTGGAAGTGGGGTGGGGTATTGATAGACTTCGTGACAGACTTACCACGTACATCCATGAGGCACGATACCATCTGGGTGATCGTTGACCGACTCGCCAAGTCGGCCCACTTCTCACCCTTTCGAGACCAGGGTTCAGTTGAGGGCTTCGGATGCCTCTACGTGCAGGAGATAGTTCGACTCCATGAAGTCACATTTATGATAGTCTCATATTGTGATGCAAGCTTTGTGTCCCGGTTATGGAAGGGATTGTAGGAGGCTTTTGGGACTCAACTGTGTTGAGCACAGCTTTTCACCCATAGACAAATGGTCAGACTGAGCGGGCCATTCAGACCTTGGAAGACATGTTTTGTGCATGTGTCCTGGATTTTGGTCGTAGTTGGGAGGACCACCTACCACTGATGGAGTTTGCGTACAACACAGTTACCACTCCGTCATCGGTATTTCACCGTTTGAGGCATTGTACGGATGATCGTGTCAATCACTGTTATGCTAGATAGACCCAGGGGAGTCAGCACTCATGGGTCCAAAGATGGTACAGGCTACCACTGAGAAGGTGTGTGTCATCCGAGAGTGGGTGAAGACTACACAGAGCCAACAGAAGTCCTATGTAGATAGGCAACGGAAACCTTTGGAGTTCCAGGAGGGGGACCACATATTCATATGGGTCTCCCCTCGATGGGGAGCTGAAGATTGATGACGGGGCGACTTTAGCAGAGTACCCAGTGGAGATAGAGGATCATCGGGAGAGGATCCTTCATGGATAGTCGATTCCTCTGGTGCGTGTCTGTTGGCAGCACGGAAATCTCCAGGAAAGCACAAGGGAGCGAGAGGCTCAAATGTGTGCTCAGTACCCCTTTCTTTTTGTTTATCTTTATTTGGCTTTCGGGTGACATAAATCCCTAAGGTGGGGAGAATGTAATACCCTAGAAAATTCCATGTAAAATTTTTGCGTTTGAATGGGATTATTTCGGAACCAGGCTCTGAGACGGCACGTGATTCTGAGGCCTAGAGAGGCCGGAACGTATTTTTAAACTTTATTTAAAGTACCTTCAGTAATTGTGTGAACATGTTTTTCTATCTTTTGAACCAATGCCCAGATCGAAAATCTAAGGGCACCGTTGATTTCAGAACGCCGGGATTCACCTAGGAACAGCCTAACATTGACCAACGTGGGTTGACCAAAAAAGATAAATTTCATATTTTTAAAGAAAAAGATAAAATAAACTTAAAATATTTTTAAGTCTATTTTATTCAAATGGTTTTGTTGCGACGAAACGGCCGGTCAGCGCTGCAGTGCAGCGACGAGGCGACGTTGACTCATTAATGAATCTCATTAATGAATCGGCGTGGCGACACGCAACACCTCTCCCTCCTCTAATTAATCTGAGATCCAGGGTTGACAAACAACCCTGGGAAAATCTCTAGTGGTGAGAATCTCTCTCTCAGATCCGAGAGAACGAGATCAGATCCGGGGAACGAGATTAGATCCAGGGATTGATGAGCGATGATGAACGCCAGCGAATCACGGATCGACGAACGACAACAAATGATAGTGGATCACAGATCGACAATGACTCGGATCACCCTCTTTCGTCAACGACATATCCGAAATCCAGGTAGGGGTTTATGCTTTCTTTGTGATAGATGTTTCTATCTCCGTTCTTGAGGTTAACGACGAACGCGGACCAACCCACAAACGGGTTGATTCGTGATCCGATCGTTCTTGCGGGAGGGTTATAATGCGGGATTGAAAATGGGGATTTAATATGTTGTGTCATTATTATTATTTTTCCCCCATGTTTAAACTCTAACGTGGAGGGTGCGGACCAATATGAACAAGGCTCAGGTCCCTCCGTCGTGGATGTTTATTGTGCGTTCTTCGTGGCTGAATGACCAAGTTGGCGGCAATGCGATTTTGAGGGTTTCGCAGTAATGGTGACACCCTACAGAGCCCGTAGGCACAGGCGGTACGAGAAACGGACCACCGGAGCAACTTCAGTGGCCCGTAGAAGAAACTATCAGCGTTTCGGTGCCAGCGGCGGTGGCCAGCAGTGGCCCGCGGTGGCGTGGAGGTGGAGCGCCAAACGGCGCCGCGTGGAGGTGGCAACCCGTGTCCGGGCCGCCCGGCCGAGCTGGCGGCATGCAATCCATCGACCACGTGCAAGTGGACTTATCGATCGTGCGGGACTCAACGGACGCGGAAAAGCCGCATCCGGTTGACCAAACTGGTCTGCGTAGGGGGGGAGGCAGCATCGTCGGGTGACGAACTGGACGCGGCTAAGCCGCATCCGAGCTAGAGAAGTCGGCCCGCCTCAGCGGGATGGAGAATTCGGCCCGCCTCAATGGTTCGGGCCAACCGCAGGCCGGGTCAGGCCCAGGTCGAACTGGGCTCAGACCCAACCGTCCCCCATTTCATTGAAACACTTGTAACTAATAGACCGAGCGTCTGATTGGCGCACCATCTGTGGCACCAGGACCCTTGCGACGAGGCGGTCCTTCTGAGATACTCTACGTGAGCTTTGGAAGAGGTTGGCATACAGCTGATTTGGATCGGACTCGAATCCAACTGGACCCTTTTTACAAAAATGTTCATATCTTACAGACCGGGCGTCCGTTTGATGCGCCGTCTGTTGCGTTGAGACTCTTACGACGAGACGGTCCTTTGGGTTACTCTATATGGGACTTATTAGCAGTTGAGATACGACAAATGGCTTAAGGAGCAGATCCTCCCATAATCAAGCGTGTTAAGTGCGAGAATCCAGTGGCTGGCTGTGACGTGAAGAATGAGGAGCGACCCTTCGTGGATCAGCAATAGAGTGACCCTTCGTGGATCAACATGAGAGTGACCCTCTATGGATCAGCATGAGAGCAACTCTGCGTGGATCAGTATGAGAGCGACCCTCTGTGGATCAACATGAGAGCGACCCTTCGTGGATCAGCAGTAGCGCGACCCATCGTGGATTAGCCGCAGAGAGACTCGTCGTGGATCAGCAACAGAGTGACCCTTCGTGGATCAACGGCAGAGTCTCTCAACATAATAAGATGATCTAGCTTTACGACTAATCATCTTTACTTCTTTACTTAAGTTATATCTGGTGTGAGCTGTATCTTTTGTTTTGTGCTTTACTTTGAGATCTTGTTTTGTGGTATTTTCCTTTGTAGATTTCTGTGAGACCTGAGTTGGTCTCGGTGTCCCTACTGAATATTGTTATACTCACCCCTGCACAGGTTTCGTCTGCACCTGTTGTGTCTTGTGCAGACGACGGACAACTTTGACTGGGACTTTGGGAAGTCAGGGCTAGACGGTGCTCGGAGGTGGATCGATAGACGTGGTGCGATGCAACGACATCCAACAATGAGTTGTACCTACCCTTCAGGTAGGATCCTTGACGGACGACCTTCAGAGCTTGTACTTCTTTTGTTGTACTTTCCTTTCAGTTGGGCTTGTATTCCAGCCCATTTTACTTTCTGTAGTACTTGTACTTGTTGGTTCGAGTTTCAACTTACTTTATGCAATATGGGTTGTGTGTGTGTGTACAGGTTGAAAGACAATGTCTTCCCTTTTTGGGATATGTCTTTTCGGTGCTAGTCACCAGCCTCTGGACTATGGAAAGTGGGCTTGGGGTAGTCACGACACGGGGCCTGGGGGACAGGTCGTTATAGACGAGACTGATGAATTTTAATTAAAAGCTCAGTATTCTTCTCTACTACAAGTAATGATGATATGAGAATCGAATATTTTAAATTCCCTCGCAAGCGATATTGTTGTTATATGGTGATGTGCGATGCATGAAATATCGTATATGTCTTTTCAAGCATATCGACATCTATAATCTCAATATCACAGTACTTGAATTGTGATACAATTCTATACATGCTAGAATTGTGATCAAGGACCCTTTTAAAGTCTTAAAAACGTAAAGCATTCCATTCATCACGGGTTGTTGGAAAAACAACCTCTTTTTTTATCATACCTCTCTTTCAAACTCTTCCAAAGCTTGCATTGATCACTTTATGTGAGGTATTCATATTTCAAACTCTCATTGAGATGTCTTTTGAGGAAGATCATCGCCTTTGTTTTATTTTGGAGGGTTTGTAAATTATTTTCTTTAATTGTTTTTGTGAAATCCATTGATTCGAGATGCATTTCCACATCCATCGTCCACGACATGTAATTACTTTTGATAGTATCAAGAGTGTTGAATTATTGCGAGTACTGATCTATTAATTATACTATCCAATCAAACGGAGCAAAATAAATAAATTTAAATCGTTCGAACAAGAAGCAAAACGCCCTTTATGGCGGTAATAAAAATAAACCACATAAACCGTCCAATCTGTCAGTAAATTTAAGATAAAAAGAATAAATAATTAGAATCGTCCAACCAAACGGTGTGAATAAAAATAAAAACATACCTTCTGATAATGTTTTGAGAAAACAAAATTTGAAACGAGAAAAATTAAAATAGCGGAAAAAAGATGAACATAAAAGGAAAACATATATTTTTATTGATGATCACAGAACTTCCTCTTTGTCGTCAATTTTCTATGTTTTTTGGGGAGGGTTGCAATGCCTTTTATAGGCAATGCAAAGGAAATTGGTGGGGGTGGGTAGCTCACCCCCGTTGAAAGATGTAGCTGCAATCAACGGTTGCGTAACAAAAATGTTTTATATAAAAAATTGCCTGAGCTATTCCACATCTTATGACACATCATGTGATGATATGTAGATAATTATTAGTTGATAAAAGAAATTTAACAATCACATACATAAATGAGTGGACATTGTAAATGTTACAATGATGGAATCAAAGAGTTGATCCTTTGAAAACGTGTAAAACATATGAATTTCAATAGGCTCCTTCATTCAATGAAGAAATTCTATAAAATGAGTTCATGCACCTCATTTGTGTTTGTGTATAGTACACCGGGACATTGAAGATAAAATCCCTAGAGGACACCATTGAAGGGTTTGATGATGCCATTTGACTTTGAAGAGGACACCATTGAAGTGTTCGATGATGCTGGTGGATACTTTTGAAGGTAAGAACTCATTGTTACTACTACGAGATCTCGAGTTCACATCTTCTGACTCAGTACCCGCCCCTCGCCTCACCCCAATCGCATCTTCCTATCGTAAGCAATTCTCTCTGCTTCAGTTTCTTCAAACCCGCTTTCTCTTCTTCATCCTCACTATGCCGACTGACCGCCCGCCTCACCATCCAACCGTAGTCGCTGCCGCCTCTTTTCAATTGTGGCTTCGCACTCCTACATCGCCTCCACTCTGATCATCGTCACCAGGTAGAAGATCCGGAAGCAATGTCGCTTCATTGCTTGCAGGAGCCGAGCGAAGAGCCCGCTGTTGCAGCCTGAGGAATTCGAGCTCCGTCAAGGCTGGAAGGTCACCGTCATTACAGTCTGTTGCTAGGTTTTTTTTGTTTTCTTTTACTGATCCACCCGCATTAGATGGCAGCCTGTTGCTAGGTTTTTTTTGTTTTCTTTTACTGATCCATCCCAATTAGATCAAAGCGGCGATCCAACAGAGCAAGGGACGGAGGAACCGACAGAGACCCCTCCCTTACAAAACGGGTTTCTCAGGTATTTGAAATAGATAAAATAAAATAAAAAGATACTTAAACAGAGTCAGGTATTCAAATAGTTGTTATTACCTTAAATCAGCTTAGGATTGGAGTAGATATTAAACGGGGTCAGGAAAGAGCTCGAAAAGCCTAAATTCTTAATTGAATTTGGGGTCAGGTGGAACTCGAAAGGCCTAAAATCTCAACTGATGCAAATGAACATTCACATCGTATCACCATTAGTATAAAAATTTTGAAAATTAAGAGCCACAAAAAGAAACAGGCATACGTCCAAAACGGCAACAATTTATTGGATTCTTGAACTAGCAAACCCCCTAAAACACACAAGCTATAACCATCCATCAATGGCTAGGGTTTCAGGGCAGACCACTAAATACTAAGCAACAGCATGCTTGAGCACCCAAGCTTTCGTTCTCCAGCACTGAATTTTAAGGTTTTAAGTTAAGCAAATACAGCACAACTAGGATGCTGTCTGACCATGGCATCACAGCATCCTAACATGATTGACAACATGGCAATGGCACCCAGGGGCCATGCTTTACGAAAAAAACAGGAAGGAAAAAAAAAACACTACGAACATAACGCAATCCAGTAATCTCGTCTGGTTTCACTCATCATCTTCATCCTCTTCCTCCCCGTCATCATCTTCTCCCTGGAAAAAAGAGGAAATGTTACATCATCCATTATCAAAACAAAGAACAAAAACAACAGAGAACAACTACCGTGTGAAATACCTCAGCAGTCTCTTCTTCTACTTCATCATGAACTTCAGACTCTGAATGCTCAGATTCTTCATCACCATCATGGGCAGTATTATCCTGCCAATACGGCATTGAATAAAAAAATGAGACGCGCACCAACAATCCCTCTGTGAAGAAGATAATGATGCCCTGTGATAATGCAAGCACCTGCTTCTTGTTGTAGGCACTCATAAGTTTTTCATATTCCGCCTTCTTTTTTGCAGCTTTGGCTTCATATGGTGCTTTCTCCTGAACATATAGAAGTAACAATACTAGAAATCAATACATGCAGTTGTATGGTGTGGGAAAAATGCATGTGGCTTCTTTCAAGCATACCCAGCTTACCTTTGTCTCCCTTTGACAGTACTAATTGAAAACAATTTATAAGTGCTTTTGTACAAGCATTTCAAAACTGTTTAGTGAATAAGTGTTTATGACAACTTAGTTTAGTAAGGGAATTTAAGTGCAAGTGTTTTTCCAGAAACCGAACAAATGTATTAACCACAATCAATTCATAGTAGGAATTCAACATCAGTGTAGTCGTGAAACTTTCAACACTGCTTAGAAACATGTAAAACCCTGGTTTTTGATAACAAAGTAGGCAGGAGGATTAGCATCTGTAATTTGTTGATTCAAATCTTTCTATTATATTATATATAATAGAATACAAATAAATGCTGGGCAAGATATGCATCATGAAGAGCACAACAGTTACCATCAGAAATGAAAAACATCAATACAGATAATAAAAGAGATGTACAATGTACAGACAGTAATAATATATAGAAAACAAATGATCTGTCACCTTACAAAATAACATCCAAAAAGATAATTTATTTAGAACAAAACTTTTAAAATTAGATTAATAAAAGCAGAGAGGGTGATGACATAAAGAAAGCAGAAAAATCTTTATTAACAAATCAATCAACTGTTTGTAGAGGACTGAGTAGCTATGAGGCCCTGTAACTTGACAATGGAAAGCAATGTATAGGATTCAAAAAATTCTTTAGTTGGCTTACATTTAGAATGCCAAACACATTGCTTAAATAAACATCAACAGGACTCTACTACTGATGACTAATCATCTTTAAACCCAGGAAAACCCCAACTTAGCAAGATTTTTATTACAACATCAGAAGGCATTGGCTTTCTAAAATGAATCAAGATGCAGAAAGTGTGGGCTATCAACAACCATGAGCAACATGTTAAAGAAGTGCTGGGCACTTACAGAATCAGACATGTTTCTCCACTTCTCCCCTGCAGCTTTTCCAACCTTCAATTGCAGTATGGGAAGCAAAATTACTTTCAAAAAAAATACCTCCAAGGTTAATTAATAAACACAGACAATGATGAAGAAATCATTAATCTCTTACAGCTGATACAGCTTTTAGATTAGGATTGTCCTTTTTGAATGTCTTCCTAAAATCCTCACTGTAATATTGGCAGCCAAACAGAATCAGTGGGGGGAAATCTTCCAAATAAGACAGGAACTAACCACTCTATCGATCTAACAACAGGCACTTGGCAGAAAAGCAAATAGGACTACATACAGAAACACAAAGAAAGCACTCGGAGCCCTCTTTGGCTTGTTCGGATCCTTGATGGTTTTAGTCTTCTTGCTACTCCTATCTGCTTTCGTCGCAGCTTTTCGCTTCCCAGCTTTCCTGAAGAGGAAAAAGACACCAATGACTCATCAAAATAAGTAAGCTTCAACAGAATACTAAATCCATTATCAGAATACTGACAGTATTAGACTGAGGCCAAACAAAAATATAAAGCCTGCAGAACCCGGGTAATTTGAGCATGAAAAACTAACCGGTCATCCACAGCCTTCAAGGATTTCTTGGATTCCTTCTTTGGAGTCCCTTTAGCCTTTGAGGGCTTCATGATCTGTGTCACAGAAAGTTATTCTACAGTCAAAAGCTCAGATCAAGTAAGCAACCCGAGCAAATAAACAATTAAGGCAGCAATTTAACAAAGTTCTAGCACATATTGTGCCATATAAACAATATGAACAGTGAAAAGGAAATAAAACATTAGCTGAAGACAGTTTTCCAATAAGAAGTCGGCACCAGAGGGATGCAAAGAGAAGGAATTAAAAAAAAGTATGACCATCCGTCAAGGCAAATAATTTTCGAAACAAAAACAAACAGTCGAAAGCCTAGATCAGCAAAAGCTTTTAGCTTCTGCCCCTTGAGAAAAAAACAAAAGGGGATTGCAGAGTCTAAAGACAACTTAAACCTAAAAACAGCTAAACTATCACAGGACTAATACTTCCAGCAAAAGAAGCTACACACCGACATAAAACTGGCCACAAAATGAGGAAAACCAACATAACTAAGAAAAAGGCGAAACGAATCGATCTACTGGAGATAAATCCAGAGAAAAAAGATGCATGTAGCGAAGATACGATTTAAAACATACTTTGAACTCGATTATACGTCCGCTCAAACAAAATATTGCATGAACCAAATAACAAAAACAAAAGAGATCTAGACAGGGGCGGCGTTAATTCAGCCCTGCTAAAAAACCCTAAAAATTAGATGACTGCTACCTCTTGGAAAGGTGTCCACCGGTCTTTCTCACTCCTCCCTCGGTGGAAAAATAGGCAGAGGAATGAACACAGCAATCAAAAGCAGAGGAAAGAGGGGATCGTCCCGATGAAGTTGCTCGTCGTGGTAGGCTCAGAAAAGGAAAAGGGGGCAACCGGCTCAGCCGGTTGTCTAGTGGCATCACAACCACATAACAGCTGGAGAGAGGGATCTGACCGCCTGTAACCAGTTGCCGTAATGAATAATAAAAATAAATAAAAACAGTAAATAAAGAATAAATGAATCATAATGAAAATAAATGAGGGAAAGAGTAAGCGGTGGTGATCACTTGCGTTTGCAGAGTTATCCGAATCCAGCTAAATATTTGCCTTTTAATTTTTCTTTTCTGCATTTGCACACGTGGGCCGTTTTGTTTGGCTGGTCATCTGACGTCACGCGAAAGCTTTTCGATTAAATTCCTCCATCACATTTTGAGACGATCGAATATGTTCCAACTTATTATCCTGAAAACAACTTTATTAACAAAATTGTAATTATAATTTTAGTAATTATTCAAACTAAATGGTACAAATTGTAAGTGATGTATTTCTAATTGGTTGGTTATGTGGTTTAGTTAGGAGTGAGTTTGGTTTCTAAGGGTCATGAAGGCTACTTATATATTTTTATTGGCAATTAAAGATATTGACTTTGTCACGACTCGTCCTCGGGGCCGGTGTCGTGACTACCCCAAGCCTGCCTCCCTTAGGCCAGGGGCTGGCGACTAGCACCAAGGCGTAATTTCCAGTAAAAAGGGAAGGCATTGCCTTTATAAAGTAAACAAACACCACAGAACAAGCAAGCAGTATAAGTAAACACTAAGTAGAAACTGGTACGACAGTAAGTGCAGAAAAGTAATGGGCCAGAATACAAACTCAAACTGAAAGTAAAGTACAACTGGAAAGGGAAAACAACAACTGAAAGGTGAAGCCGCAGCGTCGAGCCGTCCACTGGAAGTCCCACATGAAGGGTGAGTACAGATAACCTCCACAGCTCCTCGGGTTCCGCCGTCTACTCCGAGTACGTTCCGCCCTGTGGTCCACCTCCGGGTACAGACCTGCTCCGCAAGCCTCAATCGCGATCAGCGCTGTCCGTCATCTGCAACCAACACAACGTAGTGCGGGCATAGCCCGTGCAGGGGTGAGTATAAGCTACTCAGTAGGGACCCCGAGACCCCCGAAGGTCTCTCAGAATCCACAAAGGATAACCACAAAGGAAAGTTACAATCACGAAGTAACATCCGACACTGTTTAGGTATATGCTCATACATATACCTAAGTCATAAATTCCAGAATGCTCCAACCTCCGAGCTCAAGTACAACCCAGTCCACACAGGGAAGCAAAACGTAATCCACACAGGATAGCACAACACAATCCACAAAGGAAAGGAAAACAGGTTTCAGCTTACACAGGTATACTTCTTCATATGACGATAAATATGATCAGATATAGCCATTGATTCATCTAAGTCGTCGGACCCACAAAGGATTGATAGGTACTAACCCCCGCAATGACCCAGGAAGGGTCTTACCCACACAGGATCGATAGACAACTAACCCCCGCAATGACTCACACATGATCAAACCCACACATGATATGTAGGCGCTGACCCACACAGAACCGCTGAGCGTTGACCCACACAGGATCGGACCCACACAATATCTGTAGCACTGATCCACGTAGGATCGCTGAGTGCTGTAGTCGTCGTCGTCGAATCCACTGAGGATCTCTGTACAGTCGTCGTCGTCGTCGCAGTCGCAGCTAGCTCTAGGGTTCCCGCACACAGCAAACTCGTTCGGGAGGGTCCGCTCCACGAGCCGAGAGGCTGATACATCAACTGACACAAAGTCCGGAGTTGATGTATCCAAAAGTTCTGTATCGTAAACAAGAACTCAACGCAACAGACGGCGCGTCAATCGGACGCCCGGTCTGAGTGTTATTGGCTTTTTCGTTTCAGGGGCCCGGTTGGTTTTTAAGTCAAAACCAACCCGACCGTACTCCACCTGCGTCCAAAGCTCAGGCGGAGTAAGCCAAAAGATATGTCTCACTAAGAGGAATCCAACCAAGTCGACGACACGTCAATCGGACGTCCGAAGCTCAAGTTATAAGCGTTTCCGCTCCGAGGGGCCGGTTGGTTTCGTGTACGAACCAACCCGGCCGAATCCAAAGTTCTCTGAAACCTTGAGTGTAATATGTCGAAACGATCGTCTCGATCCAAGGATCGCATTGCCGCTGACGGTGCTTCGATCGGAAGTTCGTAGCCCAAAATATGAGCGAAAAACCGAAGAGGGTCCGAAAACGGGGGTTTCGGGCCCGGACCGACCCGGCCCGAGACCCCCTGGGTCGGCCCGAACCGGGTCGGCCCGGCTGGGCGCGGCCCGGCGAGCTGGCGCGCCGCGCCGTTCGGATAGCGGGGGGGGGGGGGGGGGGGGGGGCGCTGCCCCCCGCGGTTTGTAACCGTGACCCCCCTTAATGGGGGTCGCTCAGCTGGCCGGCCGGGGGTTTGAACCCCCGGCTTTTCCCTTGTCCGGCCGGCCCGCCCCGGCCGGCCGGTTTCTGCCGCCTCGGGACCGGCGACGGCCGGTCCCCTCCCTGCTCCGACGCCGGCGGCCCATTTCCGGCCGCCGGTTTCCACGCTCCGCCGCGACCCGGTACCGGCCGCGACCTTCATTCGTCCGGTGCGGCGCGACGGCGCCGCGACTTGGTTCAAATTCTTAAAAACGCGGTGCGACGACATCGCGCATCCTTGTCGTTCGTTCCCACGCGGTGCGACGACACCGCGTCACTTTCCTTCGATTTGCAACAACAAGAAAAATAAAAGGGAGGGGGGTCGGCCGTGTTTGTGCGGTCCGGCCTCCTCCCGTTAATTGATAGAAAGCGGTCCGATTATACATGGATAATGAACGAGAGTAAATCACGAAAAGAAATCACATAAACCCCTACCTCGAGCGTAGCTTGAACGGAGGTTCGTCGAACGAGGATTCGTCGCGGAATAACCGTTGCGGAAAGAGACGTCGCGAAAGAAGACGTCGTCGGCGTCACGATATACGGCGTCGCGTAGTCGGTTTCCGAGGACTCGGCGTCCTTCGTCGGACATCGATGTGTTCTTCGCGTTCTTCGTCGAAGACGAAGAAGTTCCTCAAGTTCCTTAGCCTTTTCTCCCAAAGGCTCCACAACAAGAATCCAACCAAAAAAAAAAAAGCCCACACTTAATTTATTAACTTGACATTAGTTTGAAATTCAAACACTCACATTAAACTCACTTCATTAATAACATAAGTTATTAATACTTAAGTTATCTAATTTATTAGTGAGTTGAGGCAGTTAAGGAATGTGAAGGGGTGGGGTTCGTGTGGGCCCCACCACCCTCATAACCTCCCATGGGAAGTTGGGTAATTACCCCAACTTCCACTCAACGGATAAAACACTTAAGGAAAATAAAAATTGTAGTTAAATTTTTATTTTAACTTCCATAATTTTTATCAACTTCTCTCGTGAAAACGCAACTCTGGAATAGGTGTTCCTAAGCAATTTCCGGCGCTGCGGTTCTATCGATGCCCTCAGAATTCGATTCTGAGCACCGGTTCAAGAGTTAGGAATTCCCGCTCGTTCGTTCACTGAACGTACCTGAGCTAAACTTCAGATAGAAATTCCGGGCACACCGGGCCTCAGAATCAAGTGCCGTCAGAAACCGCGTTCTTGTAAAATCCCAAAGAAAATTAAGAAAAAAATTTCCCTTAAATTTTACGGGTCTTTACATTACTCCCACCTCAGGGCTTTACGTCCCCGTAAAGATACATCGAAAACTAGGGAACCAAATGTGGGTACTGAGCACGCATCTAAGCCTCCCGCTCCCAAGTGCTCTCCTGGAGATTACCGTGCTGCCATTTGATGTGCACTAGAGGAATCGACCGTCCACGTAGGACCCGCTCCTGTCGATCCTCGATCTCCACTGGGACCTCCGTAAAAGTCGCCCCATCATCAATGTCCAGCTCCCCATGGTCAAAGATATGTGTCGGTTCGTGCATGTATCTCCTCGGCTGAGATACGTGGAAGACGTCATGCACCCGGTGCAACTAAGGTGGTAGAGCCAGACGATAAGCCACCTCGCCAATCCTGCTGAGGACCTGGAATGGTCCGATGAAGCGTGGAGACAACTTGCCGCCTCGGCCAAATCTCCGTAATCCACGTCGAGGTGAGACCCTCAAGAAGACGTGGTCGCCATCCTCGAACTCCAGTGGCCTCCGCCTCCTGTCAGCATAAGACTTCTACCGGCTCTGAGCTATCCTCATCCGCTACTGGATGATCTGGACCTTCTCTGTCGTGGCCTGGACCATCTCCGGTCCCACAAGTGCTGACTCCCCAGGGTCTGTCCAGCACAAAGGAGATCTGCAAGGTCGGTCGTATAATGTCTCGTATGGTGCCATCCTGATGGTGGAGTGGTAGCTGTTGTTGTACGCGAACTCCACCAAGGGTAGGTGGTTCTCCCAGCTGCGACCAAAGTCGAGGACACATGCACAGAGCATGTCCTCAAGAGTCTGAATGGTCCTCTCTGTCTGACCATCCGTCTGAGGGTGAAAGGCGGTGCTCAGACGTAGCTGCGTCCCGAATGCCTCCTGCAACCCCTTCCAAAGCCGGGAAGTAAAGCGAGCATCTCGATCGGATATGATAGATGATGGCACACCGTGAAGCCGTACAATCTCCTGAACGTAGAGACGCCCCAAGCTCTCCACTGATCCCTGCTCTCTGATGGGTAAGAAGTGTGCCGACTTGGTGAGTCGGTCGACAATCACCCAAATAGAGGCGTGACCTCTGGAAGTGCGTGGAAGTCCAGTCACGAAGTCCATAGATATGCCGTCTCACTTCCACTCCGGGACATCCAAGGGCTGTACCAAGCCTGCTGGTACCTGATGCTCTGCCTTCACCTGCTGGCAGGTGAGGCATCAAGAAACGAACTCTGCCACAACCTTCTTCATGCCTGGCCACCAGTGCTGTCTTCTGAGATCCTGGTACATCTTCGCCACTCCAGGATGTACTGCCAAAGGGGAAGTGTGAAACTCTCTCAGCACCTCCTCTCGTAAATCAACTGGTACCAAGGTACGTTCTCTGAAAAGGATGTCGTGCTCTCCTCCAAATGAGAAACCATAAGGTGCTTGTCCTGAGGATATCTGTGCACGTCGCGTCTCACAGTCGGCGTCCCCACGCTGTGCCTCTCTGACCCGCTGCAGTAATGGAGGAGTGACTGTAAACGACTGAAGGAAGGCTACTCCATCTCTATCCACAAAGGATATCCGCAAAGCGGCTAGCTGCTCTGTCGCCTCCCCAAGTAGCTGAATGTCCGTCCTCCTGTTGAGAGCATCGGCTACTACGTTCCCCTTCCTAGGAGTATAGACTATCTCAAAGTCATAGTCCTGGAGGAACTCGAGCCATCGCCGCTGTCTCAGGTTCAGGTCCTTCTAAGAGAAGATATACCTGAGACTCTGATGGTCAGAATAGACTGTGAAGCGTTCGCCCATCAGATAGTGTCGCCACATCTTCAGAGCGAAGACCACTGCTGCTAACTCCAGGTCATGGGTAGCGTAGTTCTGCTCATGCGGCCTCAACTGACATGATCCATAGGAGATCACTGCCCGCTCCTGCATCAGGACACATCCGAGTCCAGTCCCTGATGCATCGCAATAGACTACGTACCCTACTCCCTCCTCCGACAACCTCAAGATAAGCGCGCTGGTCAATCTCTGTCTCAGCTCCTGGAAGCTCTGTTGACATCTGTCTGACCACACAAAGGGTTTCCCCTTCTTCGTCAAAGCTGAGAGTGGTGTCGCAACTCTGGAGAAGTCTGGCACAAATCTCCGGTAGTATCCAGCTAGTCCCAAGAAACTCCGCACCTCCGTCACGCTCCTGGGTGGCTCCCAAGCTAGTACTGCCTCGATCTTCGCAGGATCCACTGCAACTCCCGCCTCAGAGATGACGTGTCCCAAGAAGTGGACCTCGCGTATCCAGAACTGACACTTCGAGAGCTTTCCATAAAGTTGATGCTCTCGGAGTGTGTCCAGTACAACCCGCAAGTGGTAGGCGTGCTCCTCCTCAGTCGTCGAGTAAATCAAAATGTCGTCGATAAAGACCACGACAAATCGATCGAGTTATGGCTAAAAGATCCTGTTCATGAGGGCCATGAACACTACTGGAGCATTGGTCACGCCGAAGGGCATAAACAAGAACTCATAGTGGCCATACCGACATCTGAAAGCTGTCTTCTGCACATCCTCGTCCCAAACTCTGAGCTGATGATAACCTGAATTGAGGTCTATCTTCGAGAACCACCGTGCTCCCTTGAGCTGATCGAAGAGGTCGTCAATCCTCGGTAGCAGATACTTGTTCCTCACGATCACCTGGTTCAGGCGACGATAGTCGACACAAAGTTGCAAACTCCTGTCCGCCTTCTTGGCGAACAAAATCGGGGAAGCCCAGGGTGAAACACTGGGTCAGATGAATCCCTTGCCCTACAAGTCCTTCAACTGTACTCGTAGCTCTCGAAGCTCAGCGGGGGCCATCCGATACGCTGGGGTGGATATCAGGGTTGTCCCAGGGTACATGTCAATATAAAAGTCTACCTCTCTGCGAGGAGGTAGCCCTGAGATGTCATCGGGGAAAACGTCTGCATACTGATCCACCACTGCAGGAAAACCAGGACTCCGCACGTCAAATGCTCCTAGGATGAGGCTAGCCAACTCATGAGTGATGGGCTGTCTTCTCCTTTGCGAGAGTCCATCCTATGCTGCTAAGGCTCCCTTCTCGCCAGTGAAGGTGAACCTGCTCCCGTCAGTGCGTACACATCGCACCTTGTGCCTAATACAATCGATCTGAGCATGAACCGTAGATAACCAATCCATGCCCAAGATGATGTCGTAAGGCCTCAACGCCGCTACAAGAAGATCCCAGCCGAAGCTCTCGCCTCCTAGAGTAAGCTCACACTGCCGGCACCAGTGCGTAATCGTCGAGTCTGCTCTCGTAGGAGTCTCTAGCCGTAAGGATCGAGCCAACGACTCTGTCGGAATCTCCGAGCTCCGAACAAGGGCAGCAGCTATAAAATAATGACTCACTCCTGTATCTATAAGAACTGCAGCAAGGGTGTAATATACACAGATAGTACCTCGAATCATCTCGGGTGCTCCGTGGTCGTAGGCCTCCGCTGTCTGGAGCTATGCCTGTCTCTGCCCGCCAGCTCCCGGTGGTCGAGGTGGACCTCCTGGTGGTGGTGGTGGTAGAGCCTCAAAGCGTCGCCCACCACCGGTTGCTCGGCCAGCTCCTCTGCCTCATCCGCCTGCTCCCTGCGGACCACCACGGTCGACCCTCTGCCTCTGCCTGGGTGGTCCCTCAACTTTCTGCTGCTCCTCTGCACGGCGGGTCGGGCAGTCACGAGCCATGTGGCCCTGCCCACCGCATGCGTAGCACTGTCTGCCTCTCGAAAGACTGGCTCCGCGCTGAGTGCCCCACACTGCTGAGCCCGTGTCCTGAGGTCATCTGCCTGAGGGTCTGGTCTGCCAGGACCCATGAGTCATCCGTCGACTGCCTCCTACAGAAGACTCTTCTACATACCGCCCAGCGGTGGGTCTCGCCGCTGGTGTAGACTCAGCAAGAAAACTCTCGATCAGAAGGGCTCGCTCCAGTACTCCTGCTTGTGTCAGAATGCTGAGGGAGATCAGCGATGCCCTGATCTCCTGTCTCAATCCCTGCTCAAAGGTCCGGGCCCGGAAGAATGGGTCTTGTACCATGTCTGTCGAGTAGCGCGAGAGATCGGTACATCTCGCCGAGTACTGGGCGACCGACAAGCTGCCCTTCCGCAACTGTAGAAGCTCCTGGATGCGCACCGCACGGAGGGTGGCTGGGACAAACTCCGAGCGGAAGAGGCTCTCAAAGTCTGACCAGAGGAGATATGCCTCGTCGTGCACCTAGAGCATCAAGCTCCACCATCTGCGTGCTTCTGCGTGCAGTAGGCTTGCTGCGAGGATCACCATGAGGTCCGCTGGTGTCCTCACTAACCTGGAAACTCGTACCACTGCCTCCAGCCAATCCTCGGCTGCCTGGGGTCCATCTCCCCGAGGAACCTCGACGGTCACTGGCGCTAAAACTCGTGCAGTGCACTAAGGCGACGTGCATCGTCAGCGGCTGGGGCTGGTAGCATAGGTGGCTCGGCGGGTAGAGGTACCGCCGGTGCCTCTGCTGTCAAAGGGCCCTGCACCGAGGCCTCGTCGCTCGGTGGGCTATCGTCGCGCACAACTCTCGGAACCCTAACTGGCTGCCATTGTGGGGCCATCCTGAAAAGAAACAGGTGTGCCACGGTCAAACAGTATACCTGGTGAGCTGATATTAAGCAATCACAAAGAAAACTTGAAACACACATGCAATCAATGTTTTCGTGCATTAAGTCAGAAATCAGAAGTCAGGGTCCTGGTGTACGGATACGTCGGCTGCCGCACCAACACTGGACTCCCTAAACTAATAACCACACTTAATACGCTTAACACTATTGCTCCACATAGAAAAAGATCAGAGTCCTGATTTCTACGGTAGAACCGAACTCCTTTAATACCAATTTGTCACGACCCGTCCTCGGGGCCCGTGCCGTGACTACCCCAAGCCCGCCTCCCTTAGGCCAGGGGCTGGCGACTAGCACCAAGGCATAATTTCCAGTAAAAGGGAAGGCATTGACTTTGTAAAGTAAACAAACACCACAGAGCAAGCAAACAGTAGAAGTAAACACTAAGTAGAAACTGGTACGACAGTAAGTGCAGAAAAGTAATGGGCCAGAATACAAACCCAAACTGAAAGTAAAGTACAACTGGAAAGGGAAAACATCAACTTAAAGGTAAACCCGCAGCGTCGAGCCATCCACTGGAAGTCCCACCGGAAGGGTGAGTACAGATAGCCTCCACAGCTCCTCGGGTTCTGGCGTCTACTCCGAGTATGTTCCACCCTGTGGTCCACCTCCGGGTACCGACCTGCTCCGCAAGCCTCAACTGCGATCAGCGCTGTCCGTCATCTGCAACCAACACAACGTAGTGCGGGCATAGACCGTGCAGGGGTGAGTATAAGCTACTCAGTAGGGACCCCGAGACCCCCGAAGGTCTCCCAGAATCCACAAAGGATAACCACAAAGGAAAGTTACAATCACGAAGTAACATCCGACACTGCTTAGGTATATGCCCATACATATACCTAAGTCATCAATTCCAGAATGCTCCAACCTCCGAGCCCAAGTACAACCCAGTCCACACAGGGAAGCAAAACGTAATCCACACAGGATAGCACAACACAATCCACGAAGGAAAGAAAAACAGGTTTCAGCTCACACAGGTATACTTCTTCGTATGACGATAAAGATGATCAGATATAGCCACTGATTCATCTAAGTCATCGGACCCACAAAGGATTGATAGGTACTAACCCCCGCAATGACCCAGGAAGGGTCTGACCCACACAGGATCGATAGGAAACTAACCCCCACAATGACCCACACAGGATCGGACCCACACAGGATCTGTAGGCGCTGACTCACACAGAACCGCTAATCGCTGACCCACACAAGATCAGACCCACACAGGATCTGTAGCACTGATCCAAATAGGATCGCTGAGTACTGTAGTCATCGCCGTCGAATCCACTGAGGATCTCTGTACAGTCGTCGTCGTCGTCGCAGTCGCAGCCAGCTCTAGGGTTCCCGCACACAACAAGCTCGTTCGGGAGGGTCCGCTCCACGAGCCGAGAGGCTGATACATCAACTGACACAAAGTCTGGAGTTGATGTATCCAAAAGTTCCGTATCGTAAACAGGAACTCAACGCAATAGATGGCGCGTCAATCGGACGCCTGATCTGAGAGTTATTGGCTTTTTCGTTTCAGGGGCCCGGTTGGTTTTTAAGTCAAAACCAACCCGACCGTACCCCACCTATGTCCAAAGCTCAGGCGGAGTAATCCAAAAGATCCGTCTCACTAAGAGGAATCCAACCAAGTCGACGACACGTCAATCGGACGTCCGGAGCTCAAGTTATAAGCGTTTCCGCTCCGAGGGCCCGGTTGGTTTCGTGTACGAACAGACCTGGCCGAACCCAAAGTTCTCCGAAACCTTGAGTGTAATATGTTGAAATGACCGTCTCGATCCAAGGATCGCATCACCGCTGACGGTGCGTCGATCAGAGGTTTGTAGCCCAAGATATGGGCAAAAAACCGAAGAGGGTCCGAAAACGGGGGTTTCGGGCCCGGACCGACCCGGGTCCGGGTCGGCCCGGTGGGGTGCGGCCCAGCCCGGCGGGGCGCGACCCGGCGAGCTGGCGCGCCGCGCCAGGGGGCTCGGCCGAACGACCGAGCCGTTCAGATAGAGGGGGGGGGGGGGGTGGCTACCCCCCGCGGTTTGTAATCGCGGCCCCGCTTAATGGGGGCCGCTCAACAGGCCGGCCAGGGGTTTGAACCCCCGACTTTTCCCTTGTCCGGCCGGCCCGCCCCGACCGGCCGGTTTCTGCCGCCTCGGGACCGGCGACGGCCGGTCCCCTCCCTGCTCCGACGCCGGCGGCCCGTTTCCGGCCACCGGTTTCCACGCTCCGCCGCGGCCTTCATTCGTCCGGTGCGGCGCGATGGTGCCGCACCCCTCCGCTACGGCCCCGCTCCGGCCGCGGTGCTTTTGCGGTTCTCTGGCACGGCGCGACGGCGCCGCGACTTGGTTCAAATTCTTAAAAACGCGGCGCGATGGCATCGCACATCCTTGTCGTTCGTTCCCACGCGGTGAGACGACACCGCGTCACTTTCCTTCGATCGGCAACAACAAGAAAAATAAAAGGGAGGGGGGTCGACCGTGTTTGTGCGGTCCGGCCTCCTCCCGTTAATTGATATCAAGCGGTCCGATTATACATGGATAATGAACGGGAGTAAATCACGAAAAGAAATCACATAAGCCCCTACCTCGAGCGTAGCTTGAACAGAGGTTCGTCAAACGAGGATTCGTCGCAGAATAACCGTCGTTGAAAGAGACGTCGCGAAAGAAGACGTCGTCGGCGTCGCGGTATACGGCATCGCGTAGTCGGTTTCCGAGGACTCGACGTCCTTCGTCGGAGATAGATGCGTTCTTCGCGTTCTTCGTCAAAGACAAAGAAGTTCTTCAAGTTCCTTAGCCTTTTCTCCCAAAGACTCCACAACAAGAATCCAACCAAAAAATAAAAAAAGCCCACACTTAATTTATTAACTTGACATTAGTTTGAAATTCAAACACTCACATTAAACTCACTTCATTAATAACATAAATTATTAATACTTAAGTTATCTAATTTATTAGTGAGTTGAGGGAGTTAAGGAATGTGAAGGGCTGGGGTTCGTGTGGGCCCCACCACCCTCATAACCTCCCATAGGAAGTTGGGTAGTTACCCCAACTTCCACTCAACAGATAAAACACTTAAGGAAAATAAAAATTGTAGTTAAATTTTTATTTTAACTTCCATATTTTTTATCAACTTCTCTCGTGAAAACGCAACTCTGGAATAGGTGTTCCTAAGAAATTACCGGCGCTGCGGTTCCATCGGTGCCCTCATAATTCAATTCCGAGCACCGGTTCAAGAGTTAGGAATTCCCGCTCATTCGTTCACTGAACGTACCCGAGCTAAACTTCGGATAGAAATTTCAGGCACACCGGGCCTCGGAGTCAAGTGCCGTCAGAAACCGCGTTCTTGTAAAATCCCAAAGAAAATTAAGAAAAAAATTTCCCTTGAATTTTACGGGTCTTTACATTACTCCCACCTTAGGGATTTATGTGTTGGGCGGAGAAAAACGGGAAGGATGACAAGAGGGGGGGTGAATTGCCTTTTAAAAAATGATTAACAAATTAAAATCAAAGTTGAAATGCAGCGGAAAGTAAAGAGGCAAGACACAAGAAATTGATAACGGAGTTCGGCCAAAACCCGGCCTACGTCTCCGCTCCCAACTCAACCGTTGAGAGATTCCTACCGCTTGCTTTTCAATGGTTTTAGCAAGAAACCCACTAGGCTTTGAGGTAGCACTAGGACCTATTACAGCTTGCTTTTGGTGGTTAAGCAAGAACCCACTTGCTTTTAATGGTTTAGCAAGAACCCACTAGCCTTCTTACAGGTGAAGGCTAGATCACCTATGACACAAGCCTTTTAAAAGGAAAGGCTTGAAGAAACCTCTTCACACCTTAGTGGTGATGTGAAACCCAAAAGAAAGAGGGAATGAGAAAAGTTTGGGGTTTGTAGGCACAAACCCAATTTTAAGCTCAAAATATATAAAGCAAGAAAAACCATAATTGAGGAAGACTTGGGCGCCAAAGTATGATGGAGTTGATGTAGCGTGGTCTCCCAAGCTTCTTGAGGTTCTCCTTGGATTGGAAATTGGTTGGAGCACTTGAGGATCCTTGAAGGTGGAGCGCCGGAGGTTCGCCAAATGTTCAACAATATGTCCGAGCGCTTGGTATATGATCCTTTTTTTTGTCCGGGGCTTCCTCAGCCTTTATTTATAGGCATGGAACCCATTGGGGGCCTTCGGAGCCGTTGTAAAGGTCTTCGGAGCCGTTGGAGGCCAAAAGGTAGTTGACTGGTCAAAGCCAACGGCTAGTTTGACTGGGCTACCGGCTGGCCGGTACAGCTCCACCGGCTGGCCGGTGCCTTGGCAGAGGAGAAGAAATTGGTCCAGGCTCCACCGGCTGACCGGTGGAGGAGCCACCGGCTGGCCGGTGGGGAGACAGTAGCTCACACTATTCATCTGGGTGCCACCGGCTGGCCGGTGACAGAGCCATCGGCTGACCGGTGGAACCTGGCAGTGGGAAATGCCTCTGCGAGGTCCACCGGCTGGCCGGTGCTATCACACCGGTTGGCCGGTGGACTGCAATTCAGTCCATTTTGCCAGCTTTCTTGGGCCAATCCTTTGGCAATCAATTGCCTATCAACAAAAACACTTAAAACACAATTAGATAAACATGAAAGTGATTGTGATCATGAAAATTAAACCACGAGGGGATACGAGAGGTACAACAATCTCCCCCTATTTTGATGATCACAATCACCAAAACAATTAATGTAAAATACTGAAATTGAAAGGAAATGCTAAGCATGATGAAAAGGATTCTCCCCCAATCAATCAAGAAATTTCTCCCCCTTTGTGATTATCAAAATAGCGTGGGGCATAAAAATTTTATTGAGGGAAAGGGTTTGAAAAACTAGATATGATAATTGAAAAATCAATTGAGATTTTTGAAATTGAAATGAAAATTTGAATAACAGTTTGAATTGAAAGTTTTGAATCAAAAACCAATTGAAATTTGAAATTTGAAACCAAAAGAAATTTTTGAAATTGAGAGTTTTGAATCAAAAATGAATTGAAAATTTAAATTGAAAAATGAATCGAAAGAGTTTTTTTGAATTTAAGAAAATTTCTCCCCCTAAATAAAACAAAAGATCATCAGGGAAACGAAACTATTTTTGGCCCGGAGAGACTCGCCAAAAGGGATTTTTCAATCCAAATTTGTTTCATGGCGGGTTTTCTCCTATAAAACTCGTCACTATAGTAAATAGACTTGGGTTGGCCATACCGGGCATTTTTAAAATTACACTCATAAATGAGGTGCCCGGGTTTCTTACAATAATTGAAAAATTTATAACTAGAGCTCCCCCTTACAAAAACAGTGGGTGCATGGGAGGAGGAGGCTTGGTTGGTATAGCCAAGTCCTTGAGTGGTCCTAGAAACCCTTTGAGAACCCAATAATTTGGTCAAATTTTGTTCACCTTGGGTGAACTTGGCTAAGGATTCTCTAAGGTCCTTGATGGTTGATTCCAAAGAATCAACATTGGGGAAATTTTGGATTTTTAGGGAGAGTTCCTCCTTCTCTTTGAGAAGTTGTTCTTTTTCGGAGGAAAGTTTTTTGAAATTCTTTTTCAAAGAAACAAATTTTGACGATAAAGCATGAAAACCTTTTTCTAGTTGGTCTCTAGCATGTTGGAGTTCTTCATATGATAAATGATTAAACGAATTAGAAGAACTAGAGGAGGAGGATGAGGAATCGGAAGAAGTTACCTCGTGTTTTGCCATTAGGCAATTATTACCATTGTCGCTCGAGGAGAAAGAAGAGAAGGAGGAGCTATCACTCCAGGTTTTCTTTAAAGACTTCTTCTTCTTCTTCTTGGCCCTTTTCTTGTGAGGTGGGCAAACGGGCTTGATCTTTTCGTCGAGTTCTTGCTTTTGATCGGATTCTTGCTTTGGAGCCTCGCTAGTCCCTTCATAGGTTAGTTCTAAAAATTTCCAAAGATCGTAAGAAGTAGAGCAAGTAGAAATACAATTAAATTCATTTCTATCTAACCCGCAATGAAGAGCATTCATGGCTTTTCCATCAAGCTCAAAGTTTCTAATATCGGCGGGGGTCCATTTGGATTCGTCGGGGGTAGACAAAGTATAACCTTGCATGACAATTTTGTAAATAGGATATCCTATGCTTCTTAAAAAAGTGGTCATGCGGGTTTTCCAATAATTATAGTCGGTCCCATCAAAAAATGGAGCATGACCCAATGAAAAGCCTTCGGGGGCGAAAGAAGTAGATGCCATCAAAAAGGATCTTTAATTTGAAACCGGTTTAGGGAATTATTCAAATACTTCCTCTGATACCAATTGTTGGGCGGAGAAAAACGGGAAGGATGGCAAGAGGGGGGGTGAATTGCCTTTTAAAAAATGATTAACAAATTAAAATCAAAGTTGAAATGCAGCGGAAAGTAAAGAGGCAATACACAAGAAATTGATAACGGAGTTCGGCCAAAACCCGGCCTACGTCTCCGCTCCCAACTCAACCGTTGAGAGATTCCTACCGCTTGCTTTTCAATGGTTTTAGCAAGAAACCCACTAGGCTTTGAGGTAGCACTAGGACCTATTACAGCTTGCTTTTGGTGGTTAAGCAAGAACCCACTTGCTTTTAATGGTTTAGCAAGAACCCACTAGCCTTCTTACAGGTGAAGGCTAGCTCACCTATGACACAAGCCTTTTAAAAGGAAAGGCTTGAAGAAACCTCTTCACACCTTAGTGGTGATGTGAAACCCAAAAGAAAGAGGGAATGAGAAAAGTTTGGGGTTTGTAGGCACAAACCCAATTTTAAGCTCAAAATATATAAAGCAAGAAAAACCGTAATTGAGGAAGACTTGGGCGCCAAAGTATGATGGAGTTGATGTAGCGTGGTCTCCCAAGCTTCTTGAGGTGCTCCTTGGATTGGAAATTGGTTGGAGCACTTGAGGATCCTTGAAGGTGGAGCGCCGGAGGTTCGCCAAATGTTCAACAATATGTCCGAGCGCTTGGTATATGATCCTTTTTTTGTCCGGGGCTTCCTCAGCCTTTATTTATAGGCATGGAACCCATTGGGGGCCTTCGGAGCCGTTGTAAAGGTCTTCGGAGCCGTTGGAGGCCAAAAGGGAGTTGACTGGTCAAAGCCAACGGCTAGTTTGACTGGGCTACCGGCTGGCCGGTACAGCTCCACCGGCTGGCCGGTGCCTTGGCAGAGGAGAAGAAATTGGTCCAGGCTCCACCGGATGACCGGTGGAGGAGCCACCGGCTGGCCGGTGGGGAGACAGTAGCTCACACTATTCATCTGGGTGCCACCGGCTGGCCGGTGACAGAGCCACCGGCTGACCGGTGGAACCTGGCAGTGGGCAATGCCTCTGCCAGGTCCACCGGCTGGCCGGTGCTATCACACCGGTTGGCCGGTGGACTGCAATTCAGTCCATTTTGCCAGCTTTCTTGGGCCAATCCTTTGGCAATCAATTGCCTATCAACAAAAACACTTAAAACACAATTAGATAAACATGAAAGTGATTGTGATCATGAAAATTAAACCACGAGGGGATACGAGAGGTACAACATTATGTCCCCGTAAAGATACATCGAAAACTAGGGAAACAAATGTGGGTACTGAGGAATCCAACCAAGTCGACAGCACGTCAATCGGACGTCCGGAGCTCAAGTTATAAGCGTTTCCGCTCCGAGGGCCCGGTTGGTTTCGTGTACGAACCAACCCGGCTGAACCCAAAGTTCTCCAAAACCTTGAGTGTAATATGTTGAAACGACCGTCTCAGTCCAAGGATCGCATCGCCGCTGACGGTGCGTCGATCGGAGGTTCGTAGCCCAAGATATGGGCGAAAAACCAAGGAGGGTCCGAAAACGGGGGTTTCGGGCCTGGACCAACCCGGCCTGAGACCCCCTGGGTCGGACCGAACCGGGTCGACCCGACCTTGGTCCGGCCCGGCCCGGTTGGGCGCGGCCCGGCCCGGTTGGGCGCGGCCCGGCCCGGCAACCCGGTGAGCTGGCGCGCCGCGCCAGGTGGCTCGGCCGAATGGCCGAGCCGTTCGGATAGTGGGGGGGGGGGGACTTCCCCCCGTGGTTTGTAACCGCGGCCCCCCCTTAATGGGGGCCGCTCAGCTGGCCGACCGGGGGTTCGAACCCCGTGATTTTCCCTTGTCCGGCCGGCCTGCCCCGGCCGGCCAGTTTCTGCCGCCTCGGGACCGGCGACGGCCGGTCCCCTCCCTGCTCCGACGCCGGCGGCCCGTGTCCGGCCGCCGGTTTCCACGCTCCGCCGCGGCCTGGTACTGGCCGCGACCTTCATTCGTATGGTGTGGTGCGACGGCGCCGCACCCCTCCGCCGCGGCCCCGCTCCGACCGCGGTGCTTTTGCGGTTCTCTGGCACGGCGCGACGACGCCGCGACTTGGTTCAAATTCTTAAAAACACGGCGCGACGACATCGCGCATCCTTGTCGTTCGTTCCCACACGGTGCGACGACACCACGTCACTTTCCTTCGATCCTCAACAACAAGAAAAATAAAACGGAGGGGGGTCGGTCATGTTTGTGCGGTCCGGCCTCCTCCCGTTAATTGATAGCAAGCGGTCCGATTATACATGGATAATGAACGGGAGTAAATCACGAAAAGAAATCACATAAACCCCTACCTCGAGTGTAGCTTGAACGAAGGTTCGTCAAATGAGGATTCGTCGCGGAATAACCGTCGCGGAAAGAGACGTCACGAAAGAAGACGTCGTCGGCGTCACGGTATACGGCGTCGCGTAGTCGGTTTCTGAGGACTCGGCGTCCTTCGTCGGAGATCGATGCGTTCTTTGCATTCTTCGTCGAAGACGAAGAAGTTCCTCAAGTTCCTTAGCCTTTTCTCCCAAAGACTCCACAACAAGAATCCAACCAAAAAATAAAAAAATCCCACACTTAATTTATTAACTTGACATTAGTTTGAAATTCAAACACTCACATTAAACTCACTTCATTAATAACATAAGTTATTAATACTTAAGTTATCTAATTTATTAGTGAGTTGAGGGAGTTAAGGAATGTGAAGGGGTGGGGTTCATGTGGGCCCCACCACCCTCATAACCTCCCATGGGAAGTTGGGTAGTTACCCCAACTTCCACTCAACGGATAAAACACTTAAGGAAAATAAAAATTGTAGTTAAATTTTTATTTTAACTTCCATAATTTTTATCAACTTCTCTCGTGAAAACACAACTCTGGAATAGGTGTTCCTAAGCAATTACCGGCGCTGCGGTTCCATCGGTGCCCTCAGAATTCAATTCCGAGCACCGGTTCAAGAGTTAGGAATTCCCGCTCGTTCGTTCACTGAACGTACCCGAGCTAAACTTCGGATAGAAATTCCGGGCACACTGGGCCTCGGAATCAAGTGCCGTCAGAAACCGCGTTCTTGTAAAATCCCAAAGAAAATTAAGAAAAAAATTTGCCTTGAATTTTATGGGTCTTTACAGACCTAAAAGAAGAATGTTTAAAAATGATGACCCATGGATCTATGCTTTGCTTTTATATGACATTTTTTAAATTGTATTTAAGTGATTGTCAGTTGAAATATATAAAGTCAATTAAATTTGTTACCACATAACACAACGTGAGGAAAGAAATAATAGTAGACATGTAAACCATATAATTGATTGTCTGTTGAAAGATGACATGACTCATAAGTGATTGATAGTTGAAATATACATTGCACATAAGGAAATAAATATGTTGTGGCTTTTAAGTGATTGGTAGTTAAAATATAGTTAGTATTGTACATCATTCTTTACAAACAAGTAACATGTTCAATGGATTTAATTCCTTTTTTATACCAAAGGCTCAATATACAAGGATAACTCATTAGACACATCACATTTCTAACTATGATTTAGCTTGTGACTGTATATTTAATATTTTTACTTTAACACCACGTAAGGTTATTGGTCTATAACAAGGGGTTTTTCATTGAAGGGATGGCCTTTGTCGATAACATTCTCTAAGTCTAATAGTTGATGAAAGGTTATGAAAGAGCAAAAATAAGTCCAAGGTGCACATTGAATGTTAATTAGGATAATGCTTGTGATTTAATTAATTGTCCATGCCTTCATTTTTTTACAAATCTTTCGGGATTTCCTTCCAATTTATTGACTTGGGTTATAGAATGTGTGACCACTACAAGATATTCACTTATAATTAATATTGGTTTGTTTAGCTTTTCTTATTTGAAAGTGTTGAGTATTGTGAACTAAAGCACCCACTATGACGTGGTGAATATCACCATGACACAGTGAGTGTTCTCATAGTGTTTGGTGCTACGTCGAAGTTTACATGAAGAATGATGTATGATATCATTATATCAACTCTAACATATTGATTATCGTGTTTATTTCGCCTCATTAACACATCACAAGATGATGTGTAGATGGAATATTAATTGTTAAAGGATCTTGATGATCATATCAAAAAATGAGGTATAAGTTCAAAGGTTTGGTTATTTAATATCATATGAAATGAAAAAAAATATTCACATTCTATTATGTAAATAATCTAAATATCACATGTTCAATTTTATTTAAACCTCAGTCAAATCAATTATCCAAACTTCTTTTAATATGATTTAAATGATTTCTCAAATAAGACTTTTAATTTAAACATTTCAAATTAATTATTATGAAAAATTCACAATATTAAATATAAACTCCTCTGTATTATCTAGCTCTATTCTTTTAATTTATAAAACATTTATAAACTATCCATACAATTTCAATATAAACATTTTATATCAAAATTATAAGTCATGTCATATAACTTGAAAAAGTTATTTTAATATTACCTTTTAATATAATGGATATTTATTTATTAAATGTTTCATAAACATTTAATTAATTAATTAAAAAGTATTTATAATCAATTAATTCATAAATATCTTTATAAATTAAATAAACACCCCAAAATACCTTTTATTATGACTTATAAACCATTTATACCAATCATAACTAGATTATATAAAAATCACATTTTATATGTATATCGTATTCAATGATACATCCATATCACAACTGACGACAAAGAGACTCTAACGCTCAAAATTCCTCCCCGATGATATCAATCACACCATACGATTGATTATCCGGTCTTACAATAAGTCGGGGTGCCTGCGTAGGAGTAACCCACAACGTTCTGCAATCGATGCTTATGATATAGGGAATGCGTAGGGACAACACGATGTGAAGGGACCTGTGTAGGATTAACCCAAAGTGCCTTGCTATCACGGCTTATGACAAGCCCCTATGTAGGATCCATCACCCAACAATCATACTTTACAGTATGCATCATATCACTATGACGATAAAATACTCTGTTTTGTGGCCTTCAAACGGTACCATCACGCATTGCGTCAACCAATATCGTGCACTATGATATTATGGAAAACCAAAAGATTGAACTGGGCCACTACCTATGATATTCCATATTGTATGGTGTGATCCAATCATTATTTACAATATCATATATCATATTCCAAGCCATAGGAAAAAATATCAATTGTTTCTTACAACATGCCTTATGATACCAATGGGATAAACAATATTTTTCATTTTAAAACATGATTTTAAGAATCAAATATCATGACATTGCTTTGATACCACTGAAGGGGTTTCAAGGATCGATTAACAATTAATCAACATAACAAAAACAACTAGACCCCAAATCCCAAGATCAACCATTCTTGAATCTGAAATCATGTTTAACTAAAAATGAAGAACATGAAAGTTTACCTTTAAATAATGAATGTCACTGTTACCATATTCATTCATATGTTTAAAGAAGATCACAGAGAGGCAGCCATCAAACTCCATCCCCTATAGTGTATCCATGGGCTGACTTGAATCACCGAACGAGTAGGCAGGACCCTCCTCTATTCCCAAGGCATGTTAGTGTAGGTTTCTGGCGCAACGGAAGCGCGAGATGGACGTGTACCCAACTTTAAAAATTGTCACGATCAATGATTAATTCAGGATCAATACAATAATAAATTCTAGTATCCATGGAATTGAATCAAAGATAAAAGAAAAAGGATCAAACCTGAAACCGAGAAGAGAGGATCAACATATTTTGTTTCTAATTAATTAAATTAAATTAAAGAATTACCTCCAAGGTGATTCCTTCTTTGTTGATGTGTTCGACCACGGGCCCGAGGTGCGGCTTCATTGCGATGTAGAATCCAAGGATATGAATCCTCTAGCGGTGATCCACACGCGCTCCATGTATCTCCAGATGTCATCGAAGGAGTCTTCATATGATAGTGCAGAAGATCCTTGCACTTGCGATATCCGCCTTTGATCGCCTTGAGAATCGCTTCCAAAGTGTTCTTCTAGATCTGGTGGAGGAGGATCTCTCTCATTTTTAGAGTGTTTTTGAAGAGGGAAAAGTTCTCTAGGATCGAGAGATTTTCTCCAAGGATATTTTCCACACAACCATTGGTTATCCGTCAGAATGACCCCTTGGTTAATTAGAGAATAATAACATAACAGATAATTTAATTCACCAGGTAATAATAAATAATTATCACAAGTGTCGTTACTTATTTTATTATTCCATGTGAAACCCCATGTCAAATAATAATAGCAATGCTATTATTTTAATGACACATGCTTAACTTGCACGTTATATTTTAATATTATTTAACCAAATAATATTTAATATTATTTCTCACCGAATCCAAAACTTGGTCTGTTAATCCTCTTCAATATTTACTGGGCCTTGAATAATGACTATTTATTTATTAAATAAATATAACTGCATTATTCGCCGATAAATGAATATTTCATCCGTAATATATTCTTTCAAATAACTAGCAACAAAATAAATGCGATCAAATATACTTGAATAATTATCAAACCACAACCGAGGATAATATTTATTCAACTTGTTAAATAATAAATTATTTAACTGAGATACTGGATACACTTAGTGTGTGACCCTCTAGGCCTATTTCTCATTGACATTAGGTGAGCTTGCATAAAGTATAAGATTACTATCTAGCAATGAGTCAAAACACTCAAGAGAAAGAAGTTGATGTTGCAACAACATATCAACTCATACGAACACTTACCGTGTAATATAATCTCTTTGTCCCGATATCTCTAATCAAGCGGGTTGCATGCAAGTGCCATCAACCCATGTGCTCGATTTCTCATTCTTTGACTTCCTGAAATTGAACTTGCAT
Source organism: Viscum album (assembly GCA_963277665.1). NCBI lineage: Eukaryota > Viridiplantae > Streptophyta > Magnoliopsida > Santalales > Viscaceae > Viscum > Viscum album. The sequence goes on from OY728122.1 coordinate 1,190,954,548, forward strand.
AGAGAACACCATGACCATGTATTTAGTTAGGCTATATCATTTCCATCAAATAGCTTGAGATATCTACTTTTGTAGAAGTTAAAATCATTTTTTTCATTATTCATTAATGCATTATTATTCGTAACGCACCCAATATATCCTACCTCACCGTGAACATCTATTACCATGATTTTTGTAAATACATCTAAGTGCGAGAGTCATAATACCCATTAATAAAAATCTTAAAGTCTAAGGACTAATACACATGTCTGCAGATAGGAACATCCAATGACACTTAATGAATGTGAATTTCTTACTGGCGGGTCTTGTTCTCATAATATCCTCTTGGATATTTTACCAAGAGAACACACCATAAGAAGGTGCCTCAAAGTTTCATGAGTCCCCACCCATGATAACCTGTATCATTTATGTCCTTTAAAATGATATCATTCAGTCATAGAACATATATTCAAGAATAGTGTCATGAAACTTCTGAGTTCTCATCATAGCATGGATCCACTATGACCTTTTAGTGCGACAACCATTCTTAGGACATTATCACATACTATGTCATGTAGAAGAACAATCATGATGTGATAAGGAGTTTATTAATATTCATCCAATGAATACATATTTATCATAAAGTACAAAGAAGTTGGTTTCTAGGGAACCAATTCCAACAAACTCCCACTTGCACTAGAGTCAACTGCTAACAACCTTCAATTATCTAGCTCTCACATGATATTCATGCTTCTACTGATATACCTTTAGTCAAGGGGCCTTCCATGTTTTCTTCTGTGGACACTCTACTCACTGTAACTTCACCCTTTTGGTAGAAATCCCTAAGAGGTGATACTTTCAGAGTATGTTCTTTGTTTTTTGATGTGTCTTTGACTCCTTCGCAAGGGCCACCACTGCAGTATTATCACAATACAATGTAATGGGATCCTTACCTAGGTACCACATCAAGATCCTAGTCAAAGTTCCAAATCCAGATGGCTTCCTTGGCTGCATCAGAAGCCACTATATATTCGGACTCCACTGTAGAATCAGTGACAACTGACTGCTTTGAACTTTTCCAACTCACAGCTCCTCCGTTGAGATAGAAAACATATCTTTATTGCGACTTTAGATCATTCAGATCTGTCTAAAAACCAGCATCAACATACCCTCTGATGACAAGCTTCTCGTCTCCTATATACACTAGGAACATATCCTTTATTCTTCTTAGATACTTAAGGATAGTCTTGACCGCAGTCCAATATTTTTCTCTTGGATTTTCTTGATATCTGCCTATCATGCTCAGTGCATAGGAAACATCAAGTTTGGTACATAACATGGCATACATGATAGATCCTATCGCTGAAGTGTATGGAATCTTACTCATCTTGTCTTTCTCATGTTGTGTCAAGGGACACATTTTCTTATAAATATGCATACTATGTGACACTGAAACCAATCCCCTCTTGGATTGTTCCATACAAAATCACTTTAGTATCTGGTCAATGTATGTACTTTGACTTAGTCCAAACAACCACTTGGAACTATCATGAATGATCTTGATCCTTAGAATGTAGGCTGCTTCGCCTAAGTGCTTCATGGAGAAGCACTTGTTCAACCAGTCCTTGACTGACTGCTAGATTGGTATGTCATTTCCAATAAGGAATATGTCATCAGCATACAATATCAGGATAATGACTGTATTCCCATTAAACCACTTATAAACACATGGATCACATTCATTCTTAATGAAACCAAATTCTCTTATGGATTCATCGAATCGAATGTTCCATGATCTGGATGATTGCTTTAATACATAAATGGATCTCTAAAACTTGAATACCCTTTTAACATCACTTTATGTCACAAACCCTTCTGGTTGTATCATATAGACATCTTCCCGAAGGTTCCTGTTAAGGAATGCAATTTTGATATCCATATGCCAAATCTCATAGTCACGGAAAACAGTTATGGAATGTACGATTCTTATGGATTTAAACATGGAAACTAGTGAAAAAGTTTCATCATAGTCAATTCCTTGAATCTATTTAAAACCTTTAGCTACTAGCCTTGCTTTATAGGTACTAAATTGATCTTCCATGTCCAGTTTCTTCTTGAATACCCATTTACACCCAACATGATTTACATCAACTGGCGCATAGACCAGAACCGAGACTTGGTTTTGATACATGGAATCCATCTCAGAATTAATATCTTCTAGCCATCTTGTAGCTTTTGAGCTCTCTACTTATTCCTTGTAGGAGATAGGTTCATCATTGTCCAACAATAATGAGTCACCATACTCGGTGATAAGGAAACCATATCTCTCTGGTTCCCTTACCTCTCTTTTTCTCCTACACAGTACTTGTGTTTCAAGAACTACCTCTTCCATGGGGACCTGTGGAACTTGTTTCTGTACCAACCCTTGTGTATCTTGAGCATCAACTTCATCGAAGTCAATCTTGCTCCCACTATCCGTTTTGAGGATGTGATCCATCTCAAGAAAGATGACCTGTCTGACAACAATAACTTTCTTATCTGAGGGGTTGTATAGGTAGCATCCCTTTGTTTCTTTGGGATACCCTATAAAGATACACTTCGGCCCTTGGGGTTATAGTTTGTTTCTTGATAAATCCTTAACAAATGCCTCACATATCTATACACTTCTATGCGACAAAGTGGGTTTCTTTCCACTCCATAGCTCGAAGGGAATCCTATTTTTCACCTTAGTTGGTACTTGGTTTAATGTATATGCTGTAGTTTACAATGAATATCCCCAAAATGATAATGGAAGATGTGCATGACTCATCATCAACCTTACCATGTACAACAAAGTACAATTCCTACTTTCATTAACACTATTCCACTATGGTGTATAAGGTGGAGTGAGTTGAGATAGAATCCCAGACTCCCATAAAAGGTCAATGAACTCTTGTTTAAGATATTCTCCACCTCGATCCGATCAAAGCTTATTTATCTTCTTACTAATCTGATTATCTTCTTCATTATTTAACTCATTAAATTTCTCAAAGGACTCGGACTTATACCTCATTAAGTATACGTAACCATATCTACTCAAGTCATCAGTAAAAGTAATGGAGTAAAAATATCCACCTCTAGCTTCTAATGGAAATGGTTCACATATATCAGTGTGTACCAATCCTAGAAGATATATGGAACTTTCACCCTATCCACAAAATGGTGGTTTGATCATTTTCCCTTATAAACAATCATGACATATATCAAGTGGTTTTAGCTTAGAAGAGTCTAAATAACCATCTTGACAGAGCTTTGTCAGACGCTTCTCGTTTACATGACCAAGGAAGTGATTCCACAACTGAGTGTTGTTTGAGTCATGTGAACTTGGTTCATTATCAATTTCCAACACTTGGTTCTCGTAATTTAATATATACAAACCATTATTTAAATGTTTCATACCATAACATATGTTTTCTTTATAAAAGTAACAACATTTATTTCCGAACTTGAAAATAAATCCATCTGTATCTAAACTCGATACAAAAATCATGTTCTTAGTAACACTAGGTATGTAATAATAGCTATGTAAAACCAAAATAATTCCCATCGTTAATGTGAGGTGGTTGTCACCAATGGAAAGAGTAGCTAGCCTCGCACCATTGGTAGCTCGCAGATCCACCTCTCCTCTGATAATTTTCTGATATCTACTTGGTTCCTGTATTTGAATATAGATTTGAGCACCATAAGCTGTATCTAATACCCAATGTGTAGAAATGGAAAGATTTCACTCGATAACGAATGCACCTTTGGATTTCTCTTGCCTCTAGGTGTAGTTCCTCTTCCAATGGCCTGACTTTCCACATGCAAAGCATACTGCCTCCTTTTCCTTACCCTGCCTTTGGATATTCTTCTTCTTGGTCAGATTGTGCTTAGAAGATTTAGACTATTTATAAATCTTAGTCCCCTTTTCCTTGTCCTTCCTCTTCCTATTCACCATAATGACTACGGGTTTGTCACGCCCCATGTCCTTATCCACTTGGAGAATCATGGTCAGAAGTCCCAATAAGCTCTTCTCATTATTTCTCATATTATAATTTATAATAAAACTAGAGAATGACTTAGTCAGTAATGATATTATGATATCTATATGCAAATCATCTGGGAATTTAATCCCTAAGATGTCCAAACACTCAATGTAGCCAATAAGATTGACTACATGTGGTTTAGTTGGTGCAAATTCTCTAAGCTTAGTAGTGAACAAAACGTTGTAGATCTCATACCTCTCCTGTCTCTCCTTCTCTCGATAAATATCCTAAAGGTGAGACATCATGCTATAAGCATCCATTTCCTTATATTGCTTCAAGATCTCTTTGGTCATAGATGATTGTGTAGGTTCCAGGCGCAGTAGAAGCACAAGATAGGTGTGTACCCAACTTTGCAAATTTCCATAATTGATGATTAATCCAGGATCAATACGATGATGAAATCCAATATCCATAGAATTAAATCAAAGATAAAAGACTAAGAGAGAACCTGGACCCGTGAAGAGAGGATAAACATATTTTGTTTATAATTAATTTAATTAAATTATAGAATTACCTCCAAGCTGATTCTTTCTTCGTTGATGCATCTGACCACAGTTCTGAGGTGCGGGTTCATTGCGATGTAGAATACAAGGATATGGATCCTCTAGCAGTGATTCACACGTGCTCCATGTATCTCCAGAAATCACTGAAGGAGTCTTCAGGTGCTAGCGTAGAAGATCCTTGTACTTACGATGTCTACCTTTGATCACCTTGAGAATTGCTTCCAAAGCGTTCTCCTTGATCCGGTGGAAGATGATCTCTCTCATTCTTGAGAGCATTATTAGAGAGGAAAGAATTATTTAGGCTCAATATCTTTTCTCTAAGTATGTTGTGCACACAACAATTGGTTAGCCGGTCGAATGACCCCTTGGCTAATTTAGATAATAATAACATAACGAGGAATTTAATTCACTGGGTAATAATAAATAATTAGTACGGTTGTCATTACTTAATTTATTATTCCATGTGAAACCTCATGTCAAATAATAATAATAATGCTATTATTTCCATGACATGTTCTTAACTTGTATGTTATATTTAAATATTATTTAACCAAATAATATTTAATATTGTTTCTCACCAGACCCATAACTTGGTCCACAAATACTCTTCAATATTTATTGGGCCTTGAATAATGACTATTTATTTATTAAATAAATACAATTGCATTATTCACTGATAAATAAATATTCTGTCAGCAATATATTCTCTCGAATAACTAGCGATGAAATAAATACAATCATACATAATTGAATAATTATTAAACCACAACTAGGAATAATATTTATTCAAATTTTTAAATAAATAAATTATTTAACTAAGATACTGGCTACACTTAGTGTGTGACCCTCTAGGCCTTTTTCTCATTGGCATTAGGTGAGCTTTCCTAAAGTCCAAGATTACTGTCTAGAAATGGGTCAAGGAACCCAAGAGAAATAAGTTGATGTTGCAATGACATGTCACCTCATACAAATGCTTACCGTGTAATATAATACCTTTGTCCCGATATCTCCAATCAAGCAGGTTGCATGCAAGTTCCATCAACCCATGTTCTTGATTTCTCATTCTTTGACTTTCCAAAATTGAACTTGCCTAGAGAAAACAATGACCAAGGATTTAGTTAGGCTATATCATTTCCATCAAAGGGCCTAAGATATCTACTTCTGTAGAAGTGAAAAATCCTTTCTCACATTATTCATTAATGCAGTATTACTCGTGACACACCCAACATCGCTGCGAACATCTATTGTCATGGTTTTCATCAATACATCTAAGTTCACAAGTCATAATAACCATTAATAATAATCTTAATGTCTAAGGACCAATACAGAAATTTGCAGTTAGGAACATCCAATGACACTTATGAATTTGGATTTCGTACTGGCGAGTCTTGTTCTCATAACATCCTCTTGTATATTACCAAGGGCGCACACCATGAGAAGGCGCCTCAAAGTTTCATGAGTCCCCACCCCTAATAGCCTGTATCATTTGTGTCCCTTAAAATGATATCATCCATCCATAGAACATATATTCAAGAATAGTGTCATGGTACTTCTGGGTTTTCATCATAGCAGGGATCCGCTATGACCTTTTAGTGTGACATCTATTCTTAGAACATTATCACATACTATGTCACACAAAAGAACAACCATGATGTGATAAGGAGTTTATAAATATTCATTCAATGAATACAGGTTTATCATAAAGTACAAAGAAGTTGGTTTCTAGGGCACCAACTCTAATAGATAGCATGAGGCACTAAACATCTGTAGCGTCATTCAGATGTTTCTCATACATAGAGAGTTCCTCATCACTCGCCTCATTTCTAGGTGTAGCTGGTAAAGGCTCTTCCAACACATAATGTTTCCTCTCATGGAAAAGGATAACCCGAAGGTGCCTTTTCCACTCCTAGAAATTAGTGCCAGTGAGAAGGTTTTCCTTCTCGAGTATGGATCACAATGATATGTTTGATGTAATTTTTGATGTTGTTTCTACAAATAAGATAAATAGAGTTTTAGTACTTTATCTTGATATATATTGACAAATAAATAGATTAATATCTATTAGTCTCTCACTATTTTGTCGAAACCCAACAACCCTCACCATTGGCTTCAAAATATCCCATTGCTTGGACATTCTAGTGCCAATGATCCATATTTCCCTTCGCATCACCCCAACTAGGGTTGGTCAAGAAAATTGAAAGGTTTTAGGTAGGCATTCCAAATTCCAACTGCATTAACTCACAGCTTCTTGATCTGTTGAGTGGACTCCCCAATCCTAAAATCCTTAATTTTGGATTTCCTCAACCTTTGCCTCTTAGTTACACCAAGTCCTACTAGGGCAGTCAAACCTTGATGTAAACTAAGTTAATTCAACCCAAAACATAAAATCATAATTCTATGATAATTGAAAGCACCCCAACTAGAGTTGGTCAAGCACTTTGAACAATGGTTCGATTCTAACTGAAGTAATGGAAGACTATATCGACTTAATATTTAATTGAGAGATTTTATCCTTTATGCATAAATTTCCACTTATTATCTTTTCACATTATTGTTAATATTAAGTGGGATATACTTAAGTGATTAATCATGTATAGATAATGTTTACGCATAAGCCATTTTATTTTAGTTATATATTGTATGCTTGTTAGTTCATTAATTATGTGATCACATCAAACATTCATAATGAATAACCATACAACTGACATAAATAAATAAAGGGTATGATCATGAGATTTACTATTGGTTAGTTTATCTAGTAGTTGATAAAATAACCCTGACCTAGGGGTGAAACACCTTGAACCATTTAAGGTTCATGTTTACAATTTTCCACCTGTCCACCTTTGTATCTCCTTGGATTGGTTTCACCTCAACTTTTAACTCGAATCGCCTCCACTAGCTTGGGAGATCCATCCATTACATATGATTTTGACTCACACACAGGTGAGGGGGTAAAAGGGGGTTTACATAAAAGAAACCATGGGCACATAGGCCCTATATATTAATGAGTAGAATGCATGCAAGCCAACAATTTTAATTTAATAAATAAATTAAAAGGGAACCAATCACATATAAAGGTCTGGTCTATTTCATGATCATCTACATACATACAATGAATTACGCATTTAAAAAAACTAACATTCAATTCTTTAATCGTTATTATTAAGATAAATTACGCTCGAATAAATTAATTATTATCTTTAATTAATCAATCATTTTTATCTTAATCACTTTCTGAATTTCCTCAAGATTATCATCCATAACCTTGTACATAACTTGTACCTTGAAGGTAACCTGGTGAATACTCGTCCAAAACTACCCAGTATGTATTATACTTGTATACACTTTATTCTATGTAGTATACAAACAAAATTATAACTATAATACAACTCATACATGATGTGGAGATCTTTGAACATTACACAAATGTTAATTAAATAAATAAATATAAATAAATATATATATATATATATATCAAACATCTATCACATGTTGTGTCCCATCTTTACTCCCATATGAAGGTACATGTCTCAAGGGTTACATAATATAATAATAAATTTTTAAATCTACATAATCTGGAAAAAGTACACGGCATGTAGATCCGACTACACGGCGTGTACCCTCCTCACCGTCCATCCGAAGTACATTCCTGGGAAAATGACATGTGAGGTTTACTTTGGAAATCTTTAGAGTACACGACATGTCCAATGGGCCACATGCCATGTTGAATTTGTGTTACATGGTCACCAGCTGGGCAAGCCGTGTATGGGATACACGACTTGACCCTGACCCGAAGGAACTACATGCTGTATCCAGTGGGCCACATGGCATGTAGTCTGGATGACCGTGCACCAGTCTATCCTGGTCAACACACGATGTAAGAATTAAATACACCACGTGTCATTAATGCACATAGTTTAAGTAATTGCTAAACTACTCCTGATGCACTGAACATAAATACATGACATGTGATCCAGATTACACGACATGTATGGCAGATGACACGACATGTAACTCCAAATACATGACATGTACTATCGTGTTACCTGAACAGAATCGTTAGTGCCTCCTGATGATATCCTTGATTTAATTTTAATCATAAAATTATTCGTTTCTGTTAGATCAATGAGAAACGAAAGAGGAAGAAAATATCTTAAAATGCAGATTACAAGAATGATTAAACATGAACTGAGAAACTAAATTATTAAAGCGTAAATCATCAAAAAATTATTTAAATAATTATAAATGAAAATATGACCCCTTTGATACCATTTATAGGTTTTGGGCATAACAAAAGCGCAATATGGGCGTGTACTAAACTTTGAAAATTTCCACGATCAATAATTAATCTAGGATCAATACGATGATAAAGTCCAGTATCCATAGAATTGAATCAAAGATAAAAGAAAAAGAAGAGAACCCATAACTGAGAAGAGAGGATTGTCATATTTTGTTTATAATTAATTTAATTAAATTAAAGAATTACCTCCAAAGTGGTTCTTTCTTTGTTGATGCATTTGACCACGAGTCCGAGGTGCAACTTCATTGTAATGTAGAATCCAAGGATAGGAATTCTCTAGCGGTGATCCACACATGCCCCATGTATCTCTATATGTCACCGAAAGAGTCTCCAAGTTCTAGTGCAGAAGATCCTTGCACTTGCGATATTCACCTTTGATCGTCTTGAGAATCGCTTCCAAATCATTATCCCAGATCCAGTGGAGGAGGATATCTCCTATTCTTGAGAGTGTTCTTGGAGAGGGAAGAGTTCTCTAGGCTCTAGAGATTTTCCCTAAGGATGTTGTGCACACAACCATTGGTTTGTTGGTGGAATGACCCCTTGGATAATTAAAGAATAATAATATAACAAGGAATTTAATTTATCAATTAATAATAAATAATTAGCACAAGTGTTATTACTTTTTTATTATTCCATGTGAAACACCATGTCAAATAATAATAGAATTGATATTATTTCTATGACATGTGCTTAACTTGCACGTTATATTTAAATATTATTTAACCAAATAATATTTAATATTATTTCTCACTGGACTCATAACTTGGTTAGCCAATCCTCCTCAATATTTACTGGACCTTGAATAATGACTATTTATTTATTAAATAAATATAACCGCATTATTTTCTGATATATAAATATTCTGTCTGTAATATATTCTCTCGAATAACTAAAGACAAAATAAACGCGATCAGGCATACTTGAATAATTATTAAACCACAACTAAGAATAATATTTATTCAACTTGTTAAATAATAAATTATTTAATTGAGATACTAGTTGCACTTAGTGTGTTACCCTCTAGGCCTCTTTCTTGTTGGCATTAGGCAGTCTTGCCTAAAGTCCAATATTACTGTCTAGAAATGGGTCAAGGCACCCAAGATAAATAATTTGATATCAAAATGACATTTCAAATTATACTAATTCTTACCATGTAATATAATACCTTTGTCCCGATATCTATAATCAAGCAGGTTGCATGCAAGTTCCATTAACCCATGTGTTTGATTTCTCAATCTTTGACTTCTCAGAATTGAACTTGCCTAGATAAAACCACGTCCATGGATTTAGTTAGGATATATCATTTCCATCAAAGGGCCTGAGATATCTACTTCCATAGAAGTGAAAAATCCTTTCTCACATTATTCATTAATGCAGTATTACTCGTGACTCACCCAACATATCCTACCTCACCACGAACATCTATCATCACAATTTTAATAAATACATCTAAGTGCACGGGTCATAATACCCATTAATAAAAATCTTAAAGTCTAAGGAACAATACATATGTTTGTAGATAGGAACATCCAATGACACTTATGTATGTGGATTTCCTACTGGTGGGTCTTGTTCTCATAATATCCTCTTGGATATTACCAAGGGCGCACACCATGAGAAGGTTCCTCAAAGTTTCATGAGTCCCTAACCATGATAGCCTGTATAATTTGTGTCCCTTAAAATGATATCATCTAGCCATAAAACATATATTCAAGAATAGTTTCATGGCACTTCTGGCTTCTCATCATAGCAGTGACCCTCTATGACCTTTTAGTGCGACAACTATTCTTAGAACATTATCACATACTATGTCATGCAGAAGAACAATCATGATGTGATAATGATTTTTTTAATATTCATCCAATGAATACATGTTTATAATAAAGTACAAAGAAGTTGGTTTCTAGGGAACCAACTCCAACAGTTAGTGCCTCACTACACTGTTGGAAAGGAAGGCTATACCAATGGTTTAAAACTATTGGTATAGGCTAGAGAACTGTTGGTATAGCCTATACCAACAATTCTCCAAATCGTTGACAATATTGTCATTGGGAAAGGCCTATAACAACAGTTGACATTGAACTGTTGGTATATGGTGGTTAGAATTTGATGTTACCAACGGTTCATTGTGAACCGTTATAATAGAGACATGCCAATGGTTCAAACCATTGGGAAAGAGATTTACCAATAGTTTAAACCATTGGGAAAGGCTTATACCAACAGTTAACTGTGAATTATTGGTATAGAGTGGTTAGAAATTTATTTTACCAATGGTTCACTACGAACTATTAGAATAGAGGTATGCCAATAGTTATGAAACCATTGGTATAGACCCCCTAACTCCCCAGCCAGCAGCATCCCCACTGCCCACTACACCTGCAATCAAAACTTCAAAACAGAATACATAAAATAATCAAACCAATAGAACACCTCACCTATAATAAAAATAGAATGCAAGAAATAATGATACTAACTACTCACTACACCTACAATAAAAAAGAACACCTGTAATGAAAACAGAACATACTTAACCTACAATGAAACTAACAGAACATCCTCAACACAAAAAATCTGCAATGCAACCAATAAAGCATCCTCAAATAGAAACAAACCAATACAAAAATAATGATAATAAAGGAAATCAATTCATTTAACTAATGATAACAAATATACAAAATATCACATATATTCATTCACACCAAATAATCAAACAACAAATGTCATAAATATTAGTAAAAAATTTAAAGGATAAATATATCCCTCATCACCATCATCCTTAACCTCAACCTCATCCTCTTCCTCAGCATCATTCTTATCCTCAGCCTCAACCTTAGCCCCACCCTTTTCCTCACTATCATCCCTTCCCTTTTCCTCACCATCACCCCTGCCCTCTTCCTCATGGTCATCCTCTCCATCACCATCACTATGAACATCATCATCCAGACCACCACTAGGACTACTACCCAGTGCACTATATAACATATGTATCTTCGACATATATGCATCACAAGCCATGACAGTCTCTAGAGGAAGTGATGGACATAAAAATTATATCAGTTTCATAAATTCAGCATTTTCCCTTTAAGACTATTTTTCCACTTATATGACCCCTTTTCAGCCCTTCTTGCCTTAGAATCATCCTATGCTACCCATGCATTAGCTTTTTCTAACTCGGTGTTACTAGAACATGCACATGAAGTGAGCTAATACCTCGTCAGGACAATGCTCTTCCCTGGTTGGTAGTGTACTCTGCCATGATTCTCATCTCCCAAAACTTGATGTAAGTGATTATTTGGGCCAAAATTTTTAGGTTCCTGGCCATCAAGGGACTCCAAAGTAGACTGTTACAAATATAAATAGATTATTAATTTAAAAAATAGATATTAAAAATTGAAATCAACAAATTAAAACTTACAATTTGTTGTTGTGTCGGTTCGTTTACCACACTTCCATATTTTTTCTTTCTGCTTGAGAAAAATAGTTTTGCTTGAGGCACATATCCTTCAATATTTAAAACCTCCATCTGTAATTACATTGAATGTAGGAAACCATAATTGAAAATAGGTTACTAATACTAAATTTCATAACTAAAATCAAATGGATATTAATTCTAAATGAATATGAAAATAAAAATATATAGTGGATGAATTATAATTAATATCAATGAATGCGTTATCAATAGATATAACATATATATATATAAGTGAATAGGTCATCATAGTAATCAATAATAAGGTGGTTTTGTGATCACCATAATTAATGACAAGATAAAAAATTATTACTATAACATAAAGGAATATGCATGAATGGGTTATGAACACTCTAATAATGACTATAACATAAAGGAATTATGTTTTGGTAAGATTTAATAATAAACATTGCATTCCCTAAATGATAATTTTTAGATTTTAAACGTATTACTTGATTTTTTTAATTTAATGATACAAGTGAAATTTTGTTTCTCCGTAACATGAGGTCCTAGTGTTCTTTGAAACCCCTCATTCAATTATTGTGATCCAAATCACGACTAAAATAATTCATTTTCATGATTTTTTCCTAATATTTATATAAATTTAGTTTAGTTTGATTCAATTTAGTTTATTCTAGTATAGTTTCATTCTAGTGTTGTTTATTCAGGACATATTCATTCTTGTTTACTAAGTTTGATTTAGTCCAGTTTGATTCGTTTCAATTCGATTATGTTTAATTTAGTTGAAGTTTGATCATGGGTGGTTTAGGCCAATTCAATTCATTATTGATCTTTTTAAGTCTATTTTTTAGCTTGACTTAGTTTGTTTGAGATATATTCCATTTGGTTTGATTTATTTCATTATAGTTTAGTTCTATTTGGTTTGAATCAAATTAATTTAGTTATATTTATGTAAATTAATTTTTGTTTAGTTAGATCCAGTTTCATTTCCTTCAAACCAGGATGGTTCAAGCCTATCATATTCAGCTAAATCTACTTTAGTATAGACCAAGTTGGGTCAATTCATATTGGTCCAATCTAATTTGGTTTTCTTATGATTGATTTACTTTATTTTTTTTGATTTATTTTAGTTTAAGATTGTTCAATTTGGTTTAGATATGGTTGAGTCTATTTAGGCCAAGTTAGTTTGATTTGGTTCAATTCAATTCATCTTTATTTGGTTAGATTTCAGTTGTTTCAATTGTATTCTATACAATTCAATTTATTTATTTATTTTGGTATAGTTTGATTCCATTATATACAATTTGGTTTAGTGTGGTTTATTTCAATAATATTTGGTTTATTGGGTTTAGGTTGGTTTTAGTCTTTTTAATATAAATATATTCCTTTATAGTCAATTTCATTTGGTTTACCTCTACTTGAAATAGTGTAGACATGTTTTTTTGGTTCAATTGTGTTTAGGTATTCCTGGGATAGTTTAGCTTAGTTCAATTGTATTTGATTCAGTTTGATTCAATTCAACATTATTTAGGTCTAGTTGATTTGATTTGATTCCTTTAGGTGTCATTCAGTTGTATTTATTTCAAGTAATTTCAAATAATTTCAGTTCAAATCTATTTTATTTAGTTAGGTTTGATACGATTCTGTTTAGTTCAGTTTAATTCAGTTTAGTGTGGTTTGGGTTGTGTTGGGTCAGTTTAGGTTAGTGTAGTTTTATTTATTTAGTGTTTTATATGGATCAATTCCATTCAGTACTCATTGGTTTAATTTAGTTTAATTCAATTTAATTTAGTTTAGATAACTTTGTTGTTATGTAATTGATTAAGTTTCTATAATTTCTTTTAATTTTTCATGGTTTAACATGAATAAGGTGGAGATAGTTTAGTTTAATTTGAATTAGTTTATTTTGGTTTGGTTTGAGTATATTTAGTTTAGATAAGGTATTTTAATTAATATTTGGTTTTAGTTAGGACGACTTGGATTGATTTAGGTCATTTAATACCAAGTTAGTTTTTTTCTATTATTTTTTATTTATTTCATTTAATTTTAGTTCAATTCCATTCAGTTTGGGTCAGGTTAAGTTGAGTTTTTTTTGTTTTGACTTGGTTAATTAATTATTACTTTGGTTTAGGTTATTTTTATTTGATTCCATTTGGTTTGGGTTTGTTTAGGTCATAATCAATTCCATCTTTATCATACTGTTTATTATCTTCATTTTTCAGGGAAGTAAAACTTGAGGGAATAACTCCCTAAGGCCTAGGAAAAAATTAAACTATAAAATATGAGGCACAAGAATTCTAGTCCTATCATGAAGGGATAAAACATAAAATTTATGAGTCAATTCTCTAAGTAATACCAAATCAGTTACTTTAACTACTTTTTTGGTAAGATAATTTGTAAGCTGATTGACCCCCATATTTGCATGAGATATAAAAATTTAATTACATCTAAGTAAATGAGTGTCATACACGCTTCCTCTCATGGTCCAACATTGTAATCCGCCCCAAAGTGTGGAAGTATGTCACAACATCCTTGTTTTTTTCCTAATTATTCATATTTTTTTTCAATAATACAAAAGTAAGTATTAATGAAAATCATGGTAATTTTTATTTAAAAACCTCAAATTTTATTAATACCTTGAACTCGATACTCATCCAATGAGTAATAATTCCCCAATAATATTCTACCTAACAACCATCCATGATAGGTGTGGCCTCTAAATCCATGCTAACTCTATCACACCAACCACTACACAACACATTCTTATAGCTTATTTAAAGCTCAACTAATTCCATAAGCTGTGCTGGCCTCATAGACTCACCATCGAGAAAATTAAAATGAAGTTGACACCAAAATATTAATTCATATAACTATAATACTAATATAACATTAAATCCAAATAATTTTTTTACCCATATTTGTGCCCAAGAGTTATCATTTACTTCATTTGGCAGGTGTTGCCAGGAGAGTGGATAGATGAGAATGATGTTAGAGTATTTGGAAAGTGTTGCAAAAAAACTACTACATTCCCATCCTATTTTCCAATCATTTGTTTGTCTTTATTGTACTCCTCCACCATCTGTGTGCGATGGTTCCACACTGCACACATGTATGCACACCCATGCCGCTTATTAGTAGATCCATCTATTAAATAAGAAAAACAAATATTATATCAATACATCTTATAATGAAAATAAATTATGGTAATTTTTTTACCAGGGTTCTATAAATATACCTGAGGTAGTATGATCAGTGGGAATCACTAGATCCCCAAGAACTGAATAAACATTAACCTGTATAGATGGAATGGGTCCTAATATATATTTCACATGATCATAATGTTTCGTAACAATAGTCAAAGAAGCAAGAATGTAGTAGCCCGGGGAGAAGAAAGCAGAAGGAAAAGAATATGGCATATATGGCTATGAAAATTCATAATAATAATGAGGAGTAGAAATCATCATCAGATACATGAAAGAGGGGTGAGGAGGCTCAGATACAAATGGAGGTGCAAACATGGGTGGCCTAAATATTCCGAGTGTCTATAATGACACTGTAGGATCAAAATGTGTGGTAGATGGTATGTAAGTGGGAGGGATGAGGTGTGATAGGGCATGCCGACTAGAGCACCTAGCTCTAGTACCACCCCCTTGAATCTCTATCCTAAGCACTAGAACTATTAGGCTGGTCGATGAATAACTGATGCCTCGGTGGTGGATCCTGATTAAAAGTTAAAAACAAAATTAATCGCATGACAATATATGTTATTGATATATATTTTTAAAATAAAATACTTACAATGGGTACTTGAGGATGGATGCTCATCTCACTCATTTGTCGATTTTTTTCTGCCTTCTTTTTTTTCATAGCTCCTCAGTGTTTTTAATCTCTTCCATTTAAAAACAAATTGGTAATTAATTAAAAATACATAACTAATGTGTAAACTAAAAAAGAAAGAATATGAAACATGAATTAATTAAGAAATACCAATTTTCAAACCAAATACAGGATATGTAGTTATATAACAAAAACATTTTATATCCAGTGGGAAAAATATCAAAAAATAAGACATGTAATAGAAAAAAATACATTCAAATTAGCATGTTTAGAATGGATATGATATTTTTTTATATTTTCAATTAAATACAATTCAATTTTGGTTAGGTTATTTGGTTTATTATTTTCAATTTATTAGGTTATTTGTCCATTTTTATTTATCTTAGGTCATTTGGTTCATTTTTGTCAATTGATTAGGTTATTTCTCCATTTTTATTTATCTTAGGTCAGTTGGTTCATTCTGATCAATTTATTAGGTCATTTTTCTATTTTTATTTTTCTTAGGTCATTTGGTTCATTTTTGTCAATTTATTAGGTCATTTCTCCATTTTTATTTGTCATAGGTCAGTTGGTTCATATTTTAGGTTAGGTCATTTTTCCATTTTTTGGTTATGTCATTATTTTCATTGGTTTTGATTTTCATATCAATTGGTTTAATATGTCCAATTAAATTCATATTGTTTTTTTGTTACAATTTAATTATTTTAGTTTTGTTTAGTTTGGTAAGTTTGAATACAATTTAATTCAATATTATAAAATGAAACTCAAAGAAAACTATAACCAGCAAATATAAAAAATGCACATGAAGTTATCATTGGATAAAAAGTATCTGTATTAAAAAGTAAATCAATTTTATAGAAACAAACTCAAAAACCTAAGTTGAGATAAACCAAAATAACTAAGAATACATATATATGATTCTATATATTTCTCACCACAACTTCAAGTTCATAATAAACTATGGAAATTGAAGCATTGGAGTCATCATAAGTAATAAATGGATCGGGGTTGATGGGAGAAGATAAGGTGTCAATTCCATCATCACCATAATCAAAAATATGTCTTGGGATTACTTAAATAATGACACCAAATTCAGGTTAAAGATTATCTTTGAAATAAAAAACTTGTTTCTCCATTGATTCCAATACATATGGTTCATCAGTAGCAAGAGTGCGGGTGATTTCAATAACTTGAAATCCACAATCATCAATAAATGTGCCATGCCTTGTCATCGAATCAAACCATTGGCATTTCATTAGAGTGACTCGACCATGAGAGTAATAATCCAATATTAGTATTTTCTCAACTACTCCATAATAAGATACATTTTTAAATTGAGGTCTACTATCCGATGCGCTGACATAATAGTCTGTTGTGGAAATTACCATAACACCATCATGTTGTTTTCTCATTTTCTTTTCTCATTTAGTTATAATAAATCTGTACCCATTGATCACAATTTATTTGCATTCACGAACCACAGAATTAGGACCAAAATCCAAAGCTTTCATTTCCTCAGAGACAGAGCCAATAGGAAAACTCAATACATGAAATATAAACGAATATTAAACTTAATTAAATATTGATTTTATTAATTTATTATAGTAATATTTCTAACTTCAATTTCAACCAAGCAGAAAACTCTTTGCTATGAAAAGTCTCTCTCCTTCTCAATAATAAAGAACAATGATTTCTATTTATCATTTTTTTATGTTCCCTACCAAAAAATAGAAATAATTTAACATATATATAAAATTACATGAGATAAAATAAGATATACATGTTCCATTTAATTACTTGATGTATTCATTGAACAAATCATAGTTAAATAAAACTGTGTGATGTGCCATATCTCGCTCTTCAAGGCTTAATGTCATAAATGTATATGATCTAGAAATTCCCCCTATTTGGGGAAGTGATGGAAAATGGGTTCAATTTTATCATACCATTCTTCTTTATTTCTCATTGGTCTATTCTATCTCATAGTCAGATCAGACAAATACATTGAACATAAATCCATATATTCTTAAGCCAAGTAACCTTTGATAATAGAACCTTCGAGGTGATTTCTGTTCCAAACATAAGACTTCAATGTGAACATTTTTCTTTCATTTGGATACATAAAAAAAAAGGTCCTCTAAGAAGTATTTTGGTTGGAATATGAATAGTTAGATGCAACATGCATGTGAAAAATAATGGAGCAAATATTTTATTAAAATCACACAAAATTAATGGTTCCTTTGCCAACATTTTTTACAAGAAATACTTAAACAACTTCTTAGAAAAAAAATATCTAAAGAAATGGCACAATTGAATAACTGACACCCTTAAATTATTGGACATAAGATGAAAAATTTCCATTGAAATCAACTCATGTAGAAGGATGTGATAATCACGAGTATTCAAAGATTTCATCTTCAACCCTCTTATGTTGACCCATTTTGATATGCCACTTGAATAGATATCAAGAACTTTAATGGTATCTAGTACTTCCAGAAATTAATTTTTTATGCAGCTTTCATCACATAAAAAGCACACAAAACTTTCCATTTATTTTCACTGATAAACACAGGATGCAATTCTGTATGATGCCCCAATCCACCAAGTCACACCGAGATTGTAAATTATATTATGTCTTTCCCTTGAATTTTAGAATAATTGAAATAAACATTTCACATATATTCTTTTCAATTTGCATTATGTCTAAGCAATGATGTAACAAATTGGTTGACCGATAAGGTAACTCAAAGAAGATACTCCTCTTCATCCAATTATAATAGGTTTCAGTGGAAACATTCTTCCTCTTTCTATATTTCATCTAACCCTTCCCAAATGGAAAACTAAAATATTGTAATTCATTAATCACATCAGTTCTAGGCATACGATAAGGTAGATTATCGGTCTCCATGGTATTGTCAAATGTTCAATGATTATTCCTATATGGATGGTCCATTGACAAGAATCATAGATGTCCCATAAAATTGAAACTATAGTAATATTTTAGTCTTATGGATCATGTATTCTTCATACTAATAGGACATGATACTTTTAATTTCATGCTCCATCTAGAAATCATTTCATAAGCAGGAAAACCATTGATCATCCACATAAGTGCATCACACATCTTAAATATGTCTTTAGAACATGCATTGTATGTGCACACACCCACATTCCAAAGATGTTTCAAATCTTTTATTAAAGGTTTCATGTATACATCTATATCATTGTTGGGATCATAAGGTCCAGATATGAGTATAGTCATGAAAGTGAAAGTTTTTTTAATACACATCCATAGAGGAAGGTTATAAATGTGTATGAAAACTGGCCATGTGTTGTGCAAAGTAAGCATCATCCCAAATAGATTAAAACCATTGAATGAAAAACCCAGCCTCACATTACACACATCAATTGTGAAATTAGGATATTGAGCATCAAATCTCTATCATGCAAATCCATCTGTAGGGTGAACCAAATCATCATTATTCTTCTCTCTCAGTATCATTCCATTAAATTTTTATTGATATTTCATCAGACATGAAAATATTCTAGAGTCTGGGGATCAATGGAAAGTGAAAAATTACTTTATGTGGCACCCGAGATAGCGTTCCATCAGTTTTTGGATTCTATCGGGATGTCACAAATTTTATAAAATCATTTTGTTTATCAGTTTCCTCCTAGAATAAGCTTCAATCTTTTAAGAAAGCATGTTTTTTTTTTGAAAATTCAAGTTCCTCAACTAACTTCCATGAAATATAGTTGTTTGAGAGAATATCTGCATCATCTGGAAGAAAGTCCTTAAAAAAAGGTAATAATGTAATCTATGGAAGTATTAGAAATACCATACATTTTTTCCCATGAAACAATCAGATTAAAACTTCCAGCTTCTTCATTTTACTACATTGTCGATATACTGGGGTCGTGGCGGCATCTGTCACCAACTAAATCTGGTTGCCACCAATACCGGAACCAAAACCAGCCCATAACAAGGCCCTAAGGGAGTTCCCTATCCCCACGGGCTGGAACAAGTGCCCAGGTATCATTAATTTAGTTTTGAGAATAATTTACCTGAGTATGAAAGCATAAAACATTAAAAACAATTCATAATATAAATCTGAAATTTTCGAGCCAAACAAGTCTTAAGAAAAAAAAATAAATGGATAAATTGGTTTAAAGACAATAAAATTGGTCTAAATACAAATAAATATAGTAGCAAGACATCCCCACAGACTCCACACAACAAGGGGTCATCACCCACAAGCCGTCTCCACAACCCCGCCCCAAGGATGGGGACTAACACCCTGAACCGCCATCACCCTTAGCTTTCCATTTACATAAGTCAATAAAAATAAAGTATACTTACACCAAAGGGTTGTAATTAGGGTGTGAGACTAATCCCAATAGGATACCACTCAATGATTCTAAAGAGAATGCAATACAATGTGAAAAAGCAAGCAGTTTTAATATGCAAAGAAAAGCAGCGATAAAATCCAAGAAATGCAACTTTCAATTGGAAATAGCTTTCAAGATAAAATTTTCAGAATGTTTAAAAATTTAAATAGACATGTTATCTACTATAATGTAATTCCAAAAACACCCCAATACAAGGGAAAATACCATAAACACAATGAGCAACAAAATTGGGAACACCCCTAGGCACTAGATAGTCTCAGGCCCCGTGTACCTCATACCTCGGTGTAAAGTAACCATAGTAAATCCATTCTCATGCACGAGCCACTAGTAGGGAACATACCCATAACCTAGTGGTACCAAATAACCATCCACATAGTTTAGTTAGAGTTTTATTTATCCAAATTCTAAGTGAAATAGGGACAAAACCCATTCGGTCCACTAGCCGTACTAGTACACATCCGCCCCACCTAGGTACCCGGGCTTCCCCCTTTGTGCTCAAAAATTTTTAGCATGAAACACATATAAATTTTCATATAAAACACCACTACTGGTCACTTTCACCCAATACAGTAGCTACACACATTTTATACCATTTAAAACACACAACAAAACACTTGGAGTTTCAATAAAACAACTTCTCCAAATCTTTCCTTATTTTGCACCCAAAACTCTTTGAAAACATCACATGAACACCATGTGCATACTCAAATTAACCAAAATAGAATTCAAATAAACTTAAAAATTTCTTTAAACCCATTACATGAGTTATAAAATAACCCCCAATAAGCATCACATAGAATAGCCATGTAAAGCACCTAATTCAACACCAAATGGGTACTCAAAAACCATTTTCATAACGAACGTTACCCAAAACCAATTTTGCAGCAACAAGAAAAGGATACGAACATTTAAAACATTGTTTTCATCCCTAATACAGTTCAATAAAATCAACTAAATAATTATAGGCCAGCCCCTAAGGAACCAAAAAAATATTTATACGAAAACCCCCAACACTACTGGAAATTAATCCATTACCAATGGTTTCAAACCATTGGTAAAGGCTACCAAACCGTTGGTATACTATATACCAACAGTTTGGAAAACTGTTGTCAAGTAAGGCATGGCAGTATCCCATTACCAATGGTTTTTGTAAAACCATTGGGAAAGGCGGTTTTTAAAGAGAATTGCCAACATTTTTATAAACTGTTGGCATTGCTGGAGGAATACAACATTATACCAACAATTTACTAAAACCATTGGGAAAGGCGGTTTGTAAAGAGTATTACCAATGGTTTTACAAACCGTTGGAATTGATGGAGTATTTCAATGTTTTACCAACGGTTTACTAAAACCGTTGGTAAAAATATGTACAACACTATACCAACGGTTTAGTAAACTGTTGGTATAGTGTATTACTAGAATTTGACAGCACCTAAAATCCTCCATTGCACACTCAACTACACACCTTAATACACTCTTAACAGCAACAAAAACACCTGATATAGCACACAAAATCACATAAAAACATGATACTACTATAACCATGGAATGTACCACAATTATAATCATGTATATGAACCCAATTACCCTATGAAATACAGAATTCATAATTGAATTCTCAATTGAATACATGAAGAATGAATTATGTAATGAATTATGAATTATGAATCAATAACACAAAAAAAATTAATTATGTTTCATACAGAATTCTGAATTATATATAACACATATAAAATATGACATACAAGGGGTTGGGGGTGTCCAGGTGTGAGGGAAAAAACCTACATGTTATAGGAAGCACATGGGATGTTTAGTCATGGTATTGGGTTGAGTATCTTAAAACCAATAGAAAAACTTGGGTAGAGTGACAAGGATCATGATACCCATAAGATAGACAATGATAGTTCTCATGTGCTTAGACCTAGGATGAGTTATAGGAAGCACATGGGATGTTTATATTCCTCTAATGATTATATATCCATGTATAAATGGTTCCTAATGTGTTAGTGGGAAACATTGGCCAATCTCAACATATGAGATGGGTTACCGGAATAACCTACATGTTTTTTATAGATTTTTCACTTAGAATAAGGGGGTATGTGGCTAATTGTAATTTTCTCTCCTGGGTATGATGTGAGATGAATCCCCATCTTGGGTAGTGGGTATGAATATTCAATTAAGTCTTTGGTATTGGGTTCCCAAAGGGACTTTGGTTTGGTCCTAGAACCCACTATTTGAGGATGGGATTGAGGTGATCCATGGGGATATGGTGTCACCATATGTATTCCTCACCATTGGGATATTTTTATGAGACTTTGAAACTTATTTTTCAAGAATCTATGTGTAGCCTTGTTGACCAATTTGTTATATGGTATGCTTGAGTGTTCATAGGTTTCATATGAAATCACTATACACTACAATAAAAACCAGTTTTAGCGGCGGTTTTGTGGCGGCGGTTCACAAAACCACCGCTAAACGTTTTTGCAGAATGGTTTCGCGGCGGGTTTTAATAAACTGCCGTGAAACCCATATTTTTTTTTAAAAAACCTGACCCTTACCTACCCCCACCCCGCGTTTCCCCCAAACCCTCGCGACCCCTTCTTCCCCTAACCCCCCCGGCCCCAGCGACCCCTGCATCTTCCCTTCTTCCCCTAACCCCCCAGCCCCGACGACCCCCAACCGTCCGGTGACCCCCAACCGTCCGGTGACCCCGTCCGGTGACCCGCGACCCCCAACCGTCCGACGACCCCATGACCTCCGTCTCCGGTGAACCCGCAACCTCCAGCTACGGCGAACCCTGTCTTTTCCAGGTATGTATCCATTTAAGTTTTTGTATATGGTTAAGGGGTGGAGTTTGGGGTGGTTTTATCATGGCACCTTAATTAATTTTATGAGCTATTGGGTTTTGCAGACTTATATGATATATCATTGACTATCAGAACTCTTATCTTGGTCATGTTATATTCATTGTGTTTGGTTGATTTTCTATCATGCATCATATTTATGTTATAACATTTTGTTTGGTCTAATTCTGGTTATGTTGTGTTTGAGAGTAAACCACCACAATGATTTCATATACCATTGTAATTTATAGTCATCCTCTAGTGTCTGTGGGATGCACCTAAGTTTAGTAGAATTTTGGCCCTACCCAAGTCAATAGATTGGGGTCGAGATGTTGTAGTGGTAGTCCTTCCCATTTAGGTTTAATTACCCTCAATTAAAGTTTCCATTTTTGATCAGTTGTTTAGGAATGAGAAATCTCAACTCTGACTTGATGAATTAGAGAAATTTGATGAAAACTATTTTCACACACTTCACATCCTTGAGTTAAATAATAATAATATTATATGGGAATTCCATAAGAAGGCCCACATATGATTATTCATCCAAGGAGAACTAGTATTATCTATGAGAACACCTATGATACCTAGGAGGAAACCTATAAATCTATAGTAAAATGGGAAGGGCTGTATAAAATACAAAATTTCTACTCCAACAATGCCTACTCCATGATTATAATGGATTGAGATCATATCATGTCTACCACCAACATAATTATTCTCAAAGAAATACTTTTTATAACTTCACAACAGGGATTTGAAAGTCCATTTTTAATGACTTTAAACTTCTTATAGATGGTTCTATTCATAAGACCACAAACTGCAAGACACAAAGGTCCTTGGTGTAGGACCATAAAATGTATGAAACTCATGTCATTTTCATATAACATATGATCCATCCTGTAACAGTGTAAAATAACTTGAGTGGTATATTTTTTTATGAACTTATTCCCTTTTATATTAGACATATCTATGTAATAGTTCTTAGTGTAAGGGCTTACATGTTTTCAGTGGGTCTTCACCAACAAATTTACACTAGGATGAAACCATTTTATTATCTCATATACACAATCCAGATCTAAATAGAGACTCCTTTTCCAAAACTACGTATGGATTGATTCCTATTCTTATAGGATACATAGTGGTTTCCATATCTCTTATATGAATAATGGTTAATGATATATTTCACTCATAATCTTCTATACTATCCTAGTTTATGTGTTTTTTCATTCATGTCAGGTTTCCTCCTATTTCCATACACATGTATGAAACAATCCTATATTAAGAACTGTGTGTGGATTAATTCAAGTTAAGTCCATATATATAGTTATGTCCAAATCATTTATATTAGACCAAACCACAAATTTAATTCCTATAAAAAACCAACCTCATCCTACTATTCATGACTTCATCTATTCAAATAAAATTTTCTTTATTGACTTGACACTAAGACTCAAGAATTTCATTTTTAATAAAATCCAGATATACACAAATCCTTATTCACATTGATCATAGTCATAGGAACTTAAAATGAATGACATAAAGTTCCTCACCATACCACATTATACTACATTGCATAAAAGTCATTTTTTTAATTATATCATTAAACTAAATGATATATGGTCCCCCTTAAATTACATTTAAACCTATTTCATAAATTCAATATTTTTTAAATTTTAATTTCCTTACATGAGATAAATATCCATGTAATAATCCTCAGTGAAGAGTTCCTTCTCAAAAAACCTATTCAAAAATAAAATTCCACAATTATTTCCTTGGATTATATCATATGGGATTCATGGATTCACATCAAACCTTCCTTTATGTAGCTTGACACTGGACAACATCATTTTCCCCTTCACAAGAGATAGATTTGTGAAGATATATTATAAGAACAACATGTGACATGATTCTTATTGTTATGGGATATATAGTGACACATGAATTTACCATCCTAGGACATTATGTAGTTCCCATTTAATTTCCCAATTCTTACCCAATGAAGATACATTTAACAATTCAAATCAGTTTTCATCCTTTCAATTCCAACCGGGGCACCCATACATGTCTCCCTTTCTCTCATATACAATATCTAGATATTTGTTGAGACCTTATAGAAACTACATGTGTATTTATTTCTATTATTACTGGATATATAGTGATATTTGTGCCACTAAACCTGGACCCAAAAACACATTTCATCACCATAAAAGTTGTCTTAGTGTATAGTACCCTCATTCATGTTGGGTCACTCCATATTTGAATCTATACTATGATAATATATTTTCTTCCAAGAACTACATGTGTCATGATTCCTATTATTATAGGATATATAGAAACACCTAAACTATCCATATTGGTATTAGTAACAATTCATCATCTACTTTCACTCCCCCTCAATATTCTATAATTTTCTAAACTTGGATATATTTGGACTGGAGTGTTTCAGTTACCTTTGATATATCATATTTATATAAGAAACACTTTATACATTAACTATTTTAATCACTCAAAAACTCTCATGGCTATTGGTAGTGAGTGTGTCTAATTTTTAAATAACACCACTATTTGGCAATAAAATTCCTAACGTATATCATTCCTACAAACAAGAGATTATTTGTGTATAATACACATAGGTGTAATTTCATGGTAATTAATACCTTTTTAGTATTGAAACCCCCTTTCAAAACTCCCTTCATGATTTCCATTCTATAGATTCATTCCAAAAATTCATATATGAATGGGCTAAATTCAAATAGATAGTGAAAATATTGAAAAACATAATGAGCAATGAAACATGACCAATTTTCATGAACTGACCTAGGCTACCCATAATCCGAGTACCCAAGCTAGCCTGCGATAAGTTTCAAAGGGTGTCATATAAGGGCTAAATATTTCTAGTAATGCCGTTGTACTAATGGTATGAAAATCGTGCATCTTTGGTGTGTTCAATGACATAAATTTCAATGGGGTGTTGTTTGAGGCAACATAAATGTGTGATTGACAGTGTTATGATAAGTGTGTAACCCAATATTCTTACTGCTCCTCAATGAGGTGTTGATGCTGTCTCTTAGGGACCAGACTTGTTCGGTTTTTCTGGGCATACTAAGTAAGTGGTAAATGTGATAAATGTATCATCTTTATTATATTATGTTTCTGTAATCTTACACTATCGTATATATGAAACTTTTTCTCTATTTAGTAGTAACTATGTGTTTTAATTTTTATTATTATTATGTAGGCACATTGTGATATACATGTATAAAAGATGGATCACATTACTGAGGAACACACCTCAATATGTTAAGGGTTTGAATGAGTTTTTAGATTTTTCAATTTCTAATCGATCCGTTTAAGGGAGAATAAGATTTCCATGTCCTAAATGTAAATTTAGAACATGGTTGAAGAGAGATGAAGTTTATGAACATTTAACACTGAAGCAATTCCCTAATCAATATTTGTGTTGGATTTGGAATGGAGAATCGAACAATACAGAAAGATTGAGAACTGATGTTAATCCACAGAATGAGGTCCCAAGTTCATCTACAATGGAAAATGAAATGCAAAACCTCACAAATGATGCATTCGGCACTGCAAGACACCACTATGAGCATCAAAACATATCAGAACAACCAGAAGAGGGTGCTACAAATTGCAACGTGACAAGTGATGTTTTTGAGACTGTAACACAAGCAGATCAAGATTGTAACATATCATTGGATCCTCCTCTTGATTCTGTGGAGCCAAATGAAAGGGAAAACTTCAGTGAGGAAAATGCGTTTCATGATTTAGTTGATGATGAAAATCAAGAGTTGTATAATGGGTGTTTGAAATATTCAAAGCTTTCATTTCTGATAAAGTTGTACCATATCAAATGTCTATATGGAATTACAAATAAGGAAATTTCCATGTTATTGGAATTGATTCGTGATTCATTTCCTGAAGAAAAAATCCCAGAATATTTTTATGATATGAAAAAAGTTGTTAACAAGCTTGGTCTGAATTATACAAAAATACATGTGTGTCCCAATGATTGTATGCTTTATTGGGGAGAGGATTCAAGTAGACAAAATTGTAATAAATGTTCTTCTTCTAGATGGAAATCAAAGGGTGATGTTGGAAGTCTGACTGAACATAATTTTATAGAGAAGAAGAAAAGGAACACACCTGCAAAAGTTTTTCATTACTTTCCTTTGAATCCTAGATTGCAAAGATTATTCATGTCATTAAAAACCGCCAAACACATGAAGTGGAATTCTGTAGATAATAACAATGATGGGTTAATGAGACATCCACGAGATTCCCAATCATGGAAGACATTTGATTCATTACATCCAGATTTATCAGCTGATCCTAGGAATGTTTGATTGGGATTGGCTGCTAATGGATTCAACCCATTTGGGACTTTGAGTACCAGTTATAGCATTTGGCCAGTTGTTTTGATCCCATATAATCTGCCTCCGTGGATGTGTATGAAAAAAACATCTTTTATCATTTTGATGATTATTCCTAGAAAAAAAATGTCTGGAAATGATATCGATGTATACCTGTAGCCTTTGATTGAAGAATTGCAGGAGTTATGGAGCAACAGTGTTGAGACATTTGATGTTTCTTCTAAAACAATGTTCAAAATGCATGCTGATTTAATGTGGACCATTAGTGACTTCCCTGGGCTTGGGAATTTATCTGGTTGGAACACTTATACAGGTTTGTCTTGTCACGTTTGTAACTTTGATTTCGAGCCCAAACAGCTACCTCATAGTAGAAAATGGTGCTTCTTGTGCCATCGAAGATTTCTTGATGCATCTCATAGATTTCGGCTGAACAAATCAAAATTTAATGGTTCCATTGATCGTAGACCACCTCCAAAGTTGTTAACTGGTTCTAAAATATTGACATAGCTTGAAAATGTTAAAACAGAATTTGGGAAGGTTCATCATTTGAATGATAGCAGAAAACGAGTGCGAAGTGCATCGTCAAGTGAAATCAGAATGCAACAACGGAAGAAAAAAAGTATATTCTTCAAACTTTCGTATTGGGAATTTAATTTGTTGCGCCACAATCTTGCTGTGATTCATATTGAGAATAATGTATGTGATAATTTGATTTTCACATTACTTAATGAGCATGAAAAGTTGAAGGATCATCTCAATGCTCGCAAAGACTTAAAAGTAATGAACATAAAACGTGATCTCTGGCCAGATGAGAATGAAAAGTATGCTCCGACCATTTTTTCAATGAAAAATAGGGATAAAGATACGTTCCTTCGAATTTTAAAGAATGTGAAGGTATCTGATGGGTATTTGAGTAATATCTCAAGGTGTTTTGACTTGAAGAATTGTAAGTTATATGGATTGAAAAGTCATGATTCACATATTTTGTTACAACAGTTACTACCATTGGCATTGCGTACATTATTACCTGAAAAAGTTACTGCTGTTGTACTCCAATTCTGCACATTTTTAGGCAATTATGTGAGAAATCTCTATATCTATTTCAGCTTGACAACCTCCAGAAGAGGTTTGTATTGACCCTTTGTGCAATGGAGATGATCTTTCCTCCATCATTTTTTACTGTCATGATGCATTTAACTGTGAATTTGGTTGAAGAAGCTAAATTAGGAGGCCCCGTTCATTATCGATGGATGCATCCACTTGAGAGGTATTTTATTTATATGTTTCCAGTTAATTAATCAATTTTTGGCATTTAAATAAATGCATAATAATATTATTTTATTTCACAGATATCCTGGGCATTTGAAAGCATACGTGAGAAATAAAGCTCAACCAGAAGGCTCTATTACTGAAGGCTATTTGGCCGAGGAGTGTCTCACCTTTTGTTCCAAATATTTGGATGATATTGAGACAAGATTTAATTGAGTTGGACGTGTTGACGACACATCAACTAAATCTCAAATGCATCAGAAATCAAAAATATTTCCTACTATTGGCCGATCAGTTGGGAGAACCTCATATGTGACATTGACAGAATTATAATTATTATAGGCACATAGATATGTGCTGCTGAATAGTAAAATTGCAGATCCATTTATTAAAGAGTTGAGGATACAAACAAAGAGACGAATAAGAGGCCAAATAAAAAATGAGAAAGATATAACAAAAGCTGTGAATAAAGAGATGGTAGAATGGTTTGCACGACATGTAAGTTTATAAATATTGCAATAAATACGAATATTAGTTTGACACATGAAATTTGTAAATCTATTAAATTATATTTCTTTTTCCAGATCATGAATACTGATACTCGATCAGACTTGTCAGAAGATTTGAAGTTTCTTGCTAGAGGTCCTATAAAACATGTTAGAAAGTTCGACACTTATAATGTGAATGGCTTTAGATTTTGTACAGTCGATCGAGAAGTGGGTTTGAAAACACAGAATAGTGGTATATTTACATTTTACGAAGTGGAATACTATGGAAAGCTGCATGATATTATTGAATTAAACTACCATGGGCATTTTTCTATTGTTTTATTCAAATGTAAATGGGTCGATATTATCAGAGGTGTTAAAAGAGATTCCTTGCAATTTACTTCTGTAAACTTCTCTCGCTTAATGGATGTTGGTGATTGTGAACTGAATGATCTATATATCTTAGCATTGCAAGAAAAAATGGTATATTATGTGAATGATGTTGTGGATGAATGGTGGAGTGTAGTTACTCACGTAATACAAAGAGATTTGTATGATATGGGTAATGAAGTGGAAGATTTGACCTCTGCAATTGAATTTCATCAACAACAGGAAGTAGAATTATTTGTCCATCATGATATTGAAAATATTATTCTAGCAAGGATGAATGAAGTGGATGAAGAAATGGAGTAGGAAACCAATATGATTGAAGGGGAAAATGATTGTATGTACAATTATTTATTCATTCAGCAACCACTTGTTTCATTTATGCAGTCATCTATTATCATTATTATATATATTTTGTTTGTTAGTACTGGGCATATATTATCATTTTTTAATTTTTTTTCTGCATAATTTTTTGGAAATATATATTCTGAACTTAATTTTATTTGATTAAATGATAGGAATGACAAGGAAGAAGTGGTACACTATTGTATCTAGTTCTACGACAGATGACGAACCGTCTGTCCCCACGGCATCTGAGGCACCAGCCTACACCCCTGCACCATCTCCCCCTGTAATATCTCTGATACCATCTATGGACGTCTCATTAGAGGATGAGTCATCGAATCCCCCTACAGGAGCCTCAGCAGTGGGGCAGCGACACACCCCTTCCAGTTCATCATGGACATTTTGGAGGGTCACAGTCGTAGGTACAAATTGTAATTAAATAAATTTATTTCATTTTGTTTATACTAATTGTTTGCTCATTGCAGATGAAAAAAATACAACCGTGGAAAAACACATAAAAAGTTCAGATGTTTGGAACATGAATGGTGAGAAGATAGTCGTGCCATTTGATTCTTATGGGGTCCCGACAGATGACGCCGCTACTTGGCCAGATTATAGGTCAGCTGGCAGCGGAGTCCATTTCCCTGCCTATTTCATATGATGATTGGAGGCATATGCCTCCAAACTAGAAAAATGAAGTTTTTGATTCTCAGATAAAGGTAATTTTATTACTTTATGGTTTAATTGAATGTCATGTTACTAATATGTTCAAAATGAATTTTTGTATACAGATGTTCTTCCACTTTACCGTTGCTGATGTGATAGCACGAAAGTGGACATTGAAAAATCTTGGTAAAAAATGGAAAGATTTCAAATGGAGTTTGTGGTGTGATGTCAACAATACTTCATTGACCGTGCAACAAATGTATGAGAAGCTACCCAGTGGGGTACCGAAAGAACAGTGGAAAGTTTTTGTTGATAGACATCATGATGAGAAGCGGATGGTATTGAAATATATATTATTATATTATCCTCATTTTACATTTATACATGTATATGAAGAGGATATGACATTGAATACATTACTGTTAAATTGAATTTTATTTATTTCAGGATCTCTCAAGACAAAATGAATCAAACCGGGAAAAGCAAGTCATCCCGCACACTGCGGGCTCAAAAAGCTTTTCTAGAAGACGAATGTCATTGGTAATATTTTAATTAATTTAAATATTTATAAGAAAATATTATCTATTTAACATATTTAATTGTTTATTTATCTTTGTTTAATGCAGTCACAGAGTTTAGGGCATGAAGCATCCCGAACTGAACTGTGGCTGGATGTTCATAAAAAAATAGATGGAAGTTTTGTTAATGAGCCTGCCAAAGAAGTTGGGGTATGAAGTCAATTTTTTATTATAATAACTTATTATCAGTTTTTACTCTGTTAATATATATTGATATTTGATTTATAGGTAAAAATTAAAGAAATATGGGATGCCAATCCTGGACAGTCCTACTCAATCTCCCAGGATGACCCGGTTGCTAAAGTCCTTGGGAAGGAGCATCCTGGTAGAGTGTGCAGGATGGGTTTGGGACTCGTACCATCTGAGGTCTTTGGAAGGCCACCGGGGATTCCAGCTACATCTACTCCTGGTTATAGTCATTTCATACCTGAAGATTCTCAGAGGGAGATGTCTTCTCTATGAAACACAGTTCACCAATAGGGGGATCAGATATCTGCTTTGCAGAAAGAGTTGCTTTAAATATGTCAGCATATGAGCAGATATGCCCTCGGTGGTAGTGCATCAACTAGTGGTGAGCAGGTAAATCACAAAAAATCAAAATCATTTAGTTTGAAAACTTTTATTGATTTTAAGTTTAATTATAAATATGCAACAATATCTAATTTTCAATATATTGTTCTTATAGGTGGAAGCAGGTAGTAGAGATGGAGGTGGAGAGGGTGATGATGCATCATCGGACCATGAGTAGTGGTATTATTGATGTGTTGAACAAATATGAGAACGGTTGGTTTGTATATGTAACATTTATGGCACATAGTTACCACCAAACATTTCCATGTCCTAACATTTTCTTAATTTCTCATGTTTCCTTCTATGCATTTTTTTGATTTATGATGTTTCATTTTATGTCTTGATTTCTCAAGTGTGGTATACATAATTCCATTTAGGCCTGTGTTTGAATTCGTAGTTGAGATTTTGGATGACTAAAGAGTGATCCTTTTGTTATTTTGTTCTGGTTATATAAATTGGAACCTAGTAGGCAGTATAGAGACCAAATATAAGAGGATGATGGGAATGTGGTTTAGCTTAATCATGTGATACGAATCATATACTCACCAATAAAAGTAGTTGGAAACAAAAATGGTGAACCTACCATGGAACCTTAAACAAAATGCATGTGTCACCCACATGTTAGGCTCCTTTTTCTCTCTCAAAATATGAAATGTGGACAAACATAGATCCGATACAATTGATTATACATGTGTTTATTTATTGATATGCTGATTTCATGAGGATTTCTTGTAAATGTTTCTCATAAGTATTCTGGCACTTTCAACTAGAACCCCCTTTTATCCAAATGAAATTTTACTACTTTAAGAACACATATGCTTTGACTAATGCACAAGTTGGATCCTCATTTAAAACTATGGATCTATTATCAACCTTTCACCCTCAACATTGGGTCTCAAATTCACTGGTTTGGGAGTCACACCTAAATGGTACCTTTCCATCTTCAGAGGAATCTAAAAAATCCATTAATCTCAAAAATCCCTACTAGATGTCTACTCGAAAATGACTAGTGGAACATAATTTGTTGTAAATAGTTTCTATCTCAAACCATTTCATGGTCATATCCATGGAAGGAAATAACATGTTACTCCCTTATCTAGGAAGGTTGATCAAGAGGTCACTGATGGACTCATCTAGATAGCATAAGGGACCCTCCAAAGGGTTCCTTCTAGCATTCACCATCACCAATGCTATAAAGTAATAAAAACTCTATATGATGTGTGTGTTTACCTCGAGAGTCTAACCTAAGTCTCCCAAACCTAGGTAGTCAAGAAAAACCACTGAGGGTAGTGAAAAATCAACCAAGAACATGGCCCTACATCTATAACCTCCAAAGAATCCCACTAACTAAATATGGTGGCAAACTGTGAGCAAGAGGACACATTTTCCCACATTTACTAAGCTTGTCAGTATAATCTGGTATTATTCAAAGAAACCACCAAGAATATTTTGGTAAAAAAATATAGGGAATACCCATATCCTTTCCCACTAACTTGATTAACATCGGTATATACCTATATGAAATGGAGGAAAAGATCAGGCCCATACACATTCTCCAACAATAGAATAAGAAAATATGCATGTTCTGGTCACTGAAGTCACCTAGAATATTCTAAAAATGGTTAAAGGGAAGACACACAACTATTCTACCAGAATTTGGGTGACTCATTAACACAATATGAGGAGATTTAGAGAAGATACACATCTTTTCTCCCAACATATGGTGTATCTAGTTGAATGCAAAGGTTATAGGAGTTTGGGTCATATCTTGCACATCTTCAAAACTTTTCCACCAGTTCCTCCTAGGGGGATAAGATCTTTACATATTCCACATTATTATGTGGGTACTCTTAATTTTTAGTAGGGATGTAGCTATAATACCACATACTGCTGAGGCCAAGGTTGTAGTCTACATAGTTGATACTAGACTCAGGAATTAATGTGCATGAAATGTGATCCCACTCAGAATAGTCAGACTGTAGCATAGAGTCATGGTATGGGAAAACTAAATGACATTCAACATATGATAGGGAGAATAATTCAAATTCATCTATTGTTTGAGGTACTAATCTAGTAACCTCAACTATAGATTCTACATTATTTGACACAATTGCATCATAAAATGTTATATTTGATACATTTCTAGTGATTCTGGTCCTTGATATAGTGTATTTATGTGTCATTAAGAATCTGTAAACCTCATTGGTTATTCAATCAATGATTGTTCACTGATGGAATTATTTTCCCCATCAGTTAGGAAAATGTTTTTTTATATAGAATTCATTCTTTCCCATCATGTAACTGTATGATGTAATTATTGGAATGGATTTCATGCTTCCCTATAGTTCCATTATTGATTATTATCACTATAGAATTATGGTCGATTGTTTGTATGATGTCTCCTGTTTCATCATGTTGGGGATACCAAGTTTGAAGTAACATTTTATTTGTTTGTATGATGTCTCCTGTTCCATTTTCTGGTTTGATTTGTTTTTCAGTGAGGTGGGGCAGTAGAAACAAAACTGATTTTTTTTTTCTGGTCATCATTTCGCGGCGGTTTTAACCGCCGCTAATGCTTTACTGGTCAGGATTTCGCGGCGGTTATAACCGCCGTGAATTCTTTACTGGTAAACCATTAGCGGCGATTAAAACCGCCGCTAAATGTAATCAATTTATATTTAGCGGTGGTTTTCACCACCGCGATATAGGTGCATCAAACGCCTAAATATCACGGCAGTTAAAACCACCGCGAATAAAAAAATATCTGGCATTTTTCAAACCGCCGCTAAAGTCACGAAAACCGCCGTGAAATGACGCATATACGACGATTCCTATTAACCGCCGCGAAATGGAAAAAACTGCCGCTAATAGATTGCCGACGCCTAGTTTAGTGGCGGTTTCTATAAACCGCCGCCAAACCATATAGCGGTGGTTTAAATCATCGCTATATGAAAAAAAACCACCGCTAATAGCCAGTTTTGTTGTAGTGATATGATATTTATTTGTGGTATGTTATTGTATAGAATGAATGGCCCATGATTGAGAATTAGAACATGAGTGTTGGTGTATGTTCATGATGGGATGTCAAGACTCATTCTTAATATAATTCATGTTTTTCTATATATACTATGACCCATTATGTTTCAATCTATGCCTTGTGAATATTTTCTTCTAATAACGTATGACCAATAGACCATATTTTATTTTTTATCCCTTAATTTCAAGAATCAATGTGTAGCCTTGTGAAGATTTTCCGTATGTCAGTTATTTTTCTCACTTAAAATGTTGTTCATTTCAAACAAAAGTGAGACACTTTGAGTGATACCAGTCACACTGTGCCTTAGATTGAGGTGGGGTTGACTCGTACCCGTCACAAATGATCCATGGATCGTTCGACATGCATTTGACCGTTAAACGCATGTTTTGGCCATTTACGACACGCGAAGTGCATTTTCGGCCAACGCGGTCACACGACACCTTCGATTGATGTGACATCTGGCTGAACATTTCACAATTCACCCACCCTTTTTTTTTTCATCCGATTTCATGGCATTCTGAGGTCGTTCGGCCGGTTTCGACCACCCCACACATGCTTTTCAAGCACGCCAAACACCTAAAAAACACATATTCAGCCGTGCCATGCAAAATGTGCATTTGAATGACGTTCCTTATCCTCATACAACTCACGAATAATAATTATGGTGTTTTCATGTGATTTCAAGTCATTTCGATGTCGTTCGGCATGCATTTGACCGTTAAACGCATGTTTTGGCCATTTACGACACTAAGCGTGCGTTTTCGACTAGTGCGGTCACACGACACCTCCGATTAACATGCCATCTAGCTGACCATTTTACAATTCACCCACCCTTTATTTTTCGTCCGATTTCATGGCATTATGAGGTCGTTCGGCCAGTTTCAACCACCCCACACACGCTTTTCAAGCACAAACACCTAAAAAACCCATATTCAGCCGTTCCGTGAAAACCGTGTGTCCGAATGACATTCCATATCCTTTTACAACTCAAGAATAATAATTAGGGTGTTTTAGTGTGATTTCAAGTCATTCCGATGTTGTTCGGCATGCATTTGACTATTAAACGTACGTTTTGGCCATTTACGACACGCAGAGTGCATTTTCAGCCACCGCGGTCACACGACACCTCTAATTGATGTGTTGTCTAGAGGACCATTTCAAAATTCACTCACCCTTTGTTTTCGTCTGATTTCATGGAATTTCGAGGTCGTTCGGCTGGTTTCGACCACCCCACGCATGCTTTTCAAGCGCACCAAACACCTAAAAAACACATATTCAGCCGTTCTGTGCAAACCACACGTTCGAATGATGTGTAGTCTCCTCGTACACCTCAAGAATAATAATTAGGGTGTTTTCATGTGATTTCAAGTCATTCCGATGTCATTTGGCATGCATTTGACCGTTAAACGCATGTTTTGGCCATTTATGACACGTAGAGTGCGTTTTCGGCTAGCGCGGTCACACGACACCTCCGATTGACATGACGTCTAGCCGACCATTTCACAATTCACCCAACCTTTGTTTTCGTCCGATTTCATGGCATTCCGAGGTCATTCGGCCAGTTTCGACCACCCCACACACACTTTTCAAGCGCGGCAAACACCTAAAAAACACATATTCAGCAGTGCCGCAC
Source organism: Viscum album (assembly GCA_963277665.1). Lineage (NCBI taxonomy): Eukaryota > Viridiplantae > Streptophyta > Magnoliopsida > Santalales > Viscaceae > Viscum > Viscum album. The sequence continues at coordinate 1,190,991,278 of OY728122.1, forward strand.
AAACCGCATGTCCAAATGATGTGTCGTCTTCTCATACACCTCACGAATAATAATTAGGGTGTTTTTGTTTGATTTCAAGTCATTATGATGTCGTTCGGCATGCATTTGACTGTGTTTTGGCCATTTACGACACGTGTAGTGCGTTTTCGGCTAGCATGGTCACACACCACCTCCGATTGATGTGCTGTCTGGCTGACCATTTCACAATTCACCCATCCTTTGTGGTCATCTGATTTCATGGCATTACGAGGTCGTTCGGCCGGTTTCGACCACCCCACGCACGCTTTTCAAGCGCGCCGAACACCAAAAAACACATATTTAGCCGTGCCGCACAAACCGCGCATCCAAATGAAATGTAGTCTCCTCTTACACCTCACGAATACTAATTAGGGTGTTTTCGTGTGATTTCAAGTCATTCAGATGTCGTTCGGCATGCATTTGACCGTTAAACGCATGTTTTGGCCATTTACGACACCCAAAGTGCTTTTTCGACCATCGCGGTCACACGACACCTCCGATTGATGTGACTTATATCCGAACATTTCAAAATTCACCCACCCTCTATTGTCATCTGATTTCATTGCATTCTGAGGTCATTCGACCGGTTTAGACAACCCCACACACGCTTTTCAAGCGCGCCAAACACCTAAAAAACACATATTCAGCCGTGCCCCACAAAACGTGCATCCGAATGACATACCATCTACTCATACAGCTCAAGAATAATAATTAGGGTGTTTTCATGTGATTTCAAGTCATTCCGATGTCGTTCGGCATGCATTTGACTGTTAAACGTATGTTTTGGCCATTTACGACACGCAGAGTGCATTTTCAGCCAGCGCAGTCACACGACACCTCTGATTGAAGTGCCGTATGGCCAAACATTTAACAATTCACCCAAAATTTTTTTTCGTCCAATTTAATGGCATTCCGAGGTCGTTTGGCCAGTTTCGACCACCCCACACATGCTTTTCAAACGCGCCAAACACCTAAAAAACACATATTCAGCCATTCCGCGCAAACCGCACATCCGAATGACATGCCGTATCCTCTTACACCTCAAGAATAATAATTAGGGTGTTTTTGTGTGATTTCAAGTCATTACGATGTTGTTTGGCATGTATTTGACCGTTAAATGCATGTTTTGGCCATTTACGACACGCCGAGTGCGTTTTCGGCCAGCGCAGTCACACGACACCTCCGATTGATGTGCCGTCTGGCCGAACATTTCAAAATTCACCCACCCTTTATTGTTGTCCGATTTCATGGCATTACAAGGTCGTTCGTCCAGTTTCGACCACCCAACACACGCTTTTCAAGCACGCCAAACACCTAAAAAACACATAATCAGCCGTACCGCGCAAACCGCACATCCGAATGACGTTTAGTCTCCTCATACACCTCAATAACAATAATTAGGGTGTTTTTGTGTGATTTCAAGTCATTCTGATGTCGTTCGACATGCATTTTACCGTTAAACGCATGTTTTGGCCATTTACGACACGCAGAGTGCGTTTTCGGCCAGCGTGGTCACACGACACATCCGATTGACATGCTGTCTAGCAAAAAATTTCACAATTCACCCAACCTTTTGTTTTCGTCCGATTTCATAGCGTTACGAGGTCATTAGGCTAGTTTCGACCACTCCACTCACTCTTTTCAAGCGCGCCAAACACCTAAAAAACACATATTCAGCCGTGCCGCGCAAACCGCGTGTCTGAATGACGTTTCGTCTCCTCGTACACCACAAAAATAATAATTAGGGTTTTTTCATGTGATTTCAAGTCATTCCAATGTCGTTAAGCATGCATTTTACCGTTAAACGCATGTTTTGGCCATTTACAACACGCGGAGTGCGTTTTCCACTTCTGGAATGTGAGGTTTTCCCCACGCTTCTAGACACCCTTTACCAACGGTTCCAGTGAACCATTGGTAAAGGGTACCCCTTTGCCAATGGTTTCCTAAAACCATTGGGAAAGGGTACCTTGGACACCCCTTTACTAACGGTTTTTAAAAACCATTGGTAAAATTTTACCCCAAATCCACTCAGCTGCTCCTCTCCCCCATTCACGAGATAGAACCCTAAATATGCAGCGCTCCTCTCGTGACTTCCCCCATCCAAACCACTTAAACTCCATCCGAATCATCTCAAATCAGGTATTTTCTTCTTTATACACATAAAATATTTAAGTGATACCTTGTTTTTATTTTTATTCATCTAATATTTTAGTTTTAAGTTTTGATTTTGATGTGTATATCATTTTTTTTGTGTTTTGATTTAATCTATACTTTCTCCATTCCAGTCTATTTAATTAATTAAATCCTTAACCCTCCATCGAAGAAGAAACATCTCAAATTCATTGCGGTTGGATTCCAGATTTTCTAAGTATGTGTTTTTATTCTTTTTCTTCATCTTGTAATTAATTGTTACTTGGGAATTTATTTATATGTGTTTATTAATTTTTAGAAAATTTTCTATGAATGTTTTCCTTAAAATTCCTTTTGAAATATTATTTAACCCTATTCTCATTGAATTGAAATGGATTTCAAAAGATATTTTAGAAATGATTTAATCTTGAGGAAAGTGTTTTATTAAAATGAGAGTTTTTTTAATAAGGCTTGTGTAATGTAATTTGTTATAGTACACTTCTTATGTGACTATGTTTGGTATTTAGTAACACATGATATAACTGGTGTGTGAGAATGTGTTGTGAAAGAGATTCCATGGTTGGTTAAAGATTATATTTACATTTTGAGCCTATTAATGAGTTTTTTTAAATATATTTTGAGATATTTACCTTATGTTTATTGGTGAAAACTGGGAGCTATAGAGGTGGTTGATGATTAAGACATATAATTACTGCTAAACATGTGGATAAACCATGCATAGTAGTGAATTCTTGAAATGTTTGATGTTTTTAATCCTTTTTTATTTAGAGTTTCTTTTGATGCTGATGTTTCTTATTGATACCTATGATGGGAATTTATTTTAGTTTCTAAATCAGCTGAGACTCCCCCACCATGCACAGTGTATGCAACCTCTACCCTTATTTAATCATTCTGTTTACACAGCCTATGAAACCTCTACCCTAATTTAATCAGTGATCTCAAGTAATTAATTCAAGCCTTCATTCTCACTAGCATGTAAGAAATTGAATGATGTAAACCCATCCGAACATGATTTCTTACCTTAGATAGTGTCCAACATATGGAATACGAGATTTTGAATTCATCAGTTAACCAGGATCATATATTCCATTACCCATAAGATGATTGCACTAATATAACTTTAGGGTCAATTAAATATGGTTCTCATTATACGTTGTATATTATGTGTCCTTGGCCAATACTCACTTTTATGAGGGTGGGGTGCTTTTAACTAGCCATGCTGGCATGTGTAGACATCCATAAAAATGTTAGATAAGTCACAAGTTTAATTCAGTAATGTTGTTATCATTGACATACTCTATTATTAATCTCAAATTTAAAAATAAATGTTTTTGTCTACACTTTATGAAATTAAATCTTTTTACAAGCCATGAACAACCTATTAGTGTAGAATCCTAAAATTCATTCACCCATGGGGTGCGCTTGACTTGGGGAAGTAATTGGGTAATGAAAGGTATGGCTATAGAGGTGCCAATAATGAGTTATTGAACATGAGTGAATGATTTGGGATGCCAATAACACATAATGGGACCTAAGACATGTGCCTCTTATAGTCCTAATGAAAATGAATATAAATAAATTTTAATTTAATTTATGAGTACTTGTTCTTTACATTATTTTAATAGTTCACTACATCAACTAGAAACTTCTTCCTTTATCATTTACTTAAATGTATTTTCTATTAAAGTTCAATCCTATTGAATTGTTTATGACAAAATGAATTATATAAATTATTTTTACAGAATGGACATAAGTTGGATGTATGAAACCGATCAGATCTCAAGTGATTTTAAAAACAATTTGGAGAGATTTATAGATTTTTCATTTCACAATGCTTCAGATAGTGGTCACATACACTGCACATGTTCCAATTGTGTTGGTAGACCTTGGTTGATCCGTGAAGAAGTCAGCTACCACATAACCAAATATGGTTTTCAAGCAAACTACTTTGTGTGGTATCACAATGGGGAGAAAATGAAATCTCAAATTGGTGATGATCGAATGAAAGGACTGGAATGGAGAATTTGTTAGATGACCGATTTCCATTTATTCGTCATCATGAAAAAGAAAGGATTTCGACTCAAGAAGACTTCGATATGAGGACAGATGATGCATCTAGTGAAAATGATGATATTGATAGGGTGAAAAAATTGAATGATGCTTCCATGACTCCAATATATCGACAATGTGATAAAATGAAAAAGCTGTAATTTTTAATCTGATTGTTTCATGGGAAAACTATGTATGGGATTTCTAATACAATAATAGATTACATTCTTACCCTCTTGAAGTATTTACTTCCAGATGATGCAGATATTCCCTCAAACCACTATATGGCATGGAAGTTAGTTTAGGAACTTGGATTTTCAAGAAACAAAATTCATGCTTGCTCGAAAGATTTCAATTTATTCTGGGAGGAAACCGCTGAATGAAATGATTGTATAAAATGTGGCACATCCCGCTGGAAATAAAAATCTGATGGAACACCATCCCTCATTCCACAGAAAGTGATGTTGCACTTTCCATTGATCCCCAGACTCTAGAATCTTTTTATTTCTGATGAAATATCAATAAAAATGAGATGACATGATACTGAGAAAAAGAAGACTAATGATTAGTTGGTTCATCATGCAGATGGATTTGCATGGAAGAGATTTGATGCTCGACATCATGATTTTGCAGCTGACGTGCGTAATGTGAGGCTGGGTCTTTCATGCAATGGTTTTAATCTGTTTGGGCAGATTCTTACTTTGCACAACACATGGCCGGTTTTTATACACATTTATAATCTTCCCCCATGGTTGTGTATGAAAAAACCTTTCACTTTCATGAGTATACTCATATCTGATCCTTTTGATCCCAACATTGATATTGATGTATACATGCAACCTTTAATAAAATTGTTGAAACTTCTTTGGGATGTGGGTGTGCGCACATACGATACATGTTTGAAAGACATATTTCAGATGCGTGTTATGCTTATGTGGATGATCAATGATTTTATGGCTTATGCAATGATGTCTGGATGGAGCATGAAGGGAAAACTATCATGTCCAGTTTGTATAAAGAATACACGATCCAGAAGACTGAAACATCGCTATAGTTTCAGTTTTATGGGACATCAAAGATTCTTTCCAAAGGATCATCTATATAGAATGAATCATCGAAGATTTGATAATACCATAGAGACCGATGATCCACCTCAGCGTATGTATGGAACTAATGTGCTTAATGAATTGAAAGATTTCAGTTTTTCATTCGGGAAGAGTCAAATGAAATCTAGAAAGAGAAAGAATGTTTCCACTGAAACCTATTATAATTGGAGGAAGAGGAGTATCTTTTTTGATTTTCCATATTGGTAAACCAATTTGTTACGTCATTACTTAGATGTAATTCATATTAAAAAGAATATATGCGAAATGTTGCTTTCAGTTCTTCTAAATATCAAGGGGAAGAAAAAAGATGATTTACTATCTCGGCGCGACTTGGTGGATTGGGGAATCAGACCTGAATTGCATCCTGAGCATATCAGTGAAAATAAATGGCAACTTCCATGTGCTTCTTATGTAATGACACCTACGAAAAAAACAATTTCTAGAAGTATTAGAGACTATTAGAGTTCCTGATGGCTATTCAAGCAACATATCTAAACGGGTCAATAGAAGAGAGTTGAAGCTGAAATCTTTGAAGACTCATGATTATCACGTTCTACTACATGAGTTGCTTCCAATAGAAATCCGTCATCTTTTTTCCAATAATTTAAGGGTGACTGTTATTCATTTGTGCCATTTGTTTAGAGATATTTTTGCTAAGAATTTTTCCAAGTCTTTCTTGAAAAAAATATTGACAGATGCCCCATTAATTTTGTGTGAGTTGGAGAAAATATTTCCTCCATCATTTTTCACATGCATGCTGCATCTGACCATCCATATTCCCACTAAAATACTTCTCGGAGGACCTATTTATTTTCGTTGGATGTATCCAACTAAAAGAAATATATACACATTAAAGTCTTATGTCTGAAATAGGAATCATCCTGAAGGTTCTATCGTGAACGGTTACTTGGCTCAAGAATGTATGGATTTATGCTCAATGTATTTTTCTGATCTTACTAAAAGAATGAACAGGCCAATGAGAAATGAAGAAGAAAAATATGAGAAAATTGAACCCAGTTTTCCATCACTTCCTCAAATAGGAGGAATTCTTGGATCATATACATTGAAAACATTCAGCCATGAAGAGCGGGAGATGACACATCGCACAGTTTTGTTCAACTGTGATTTGTTCGATGACTATATCAGGTAACTAAATTGAATATGTATATCTTACATATATATCTATTAAACTATTCACATTTTTTATCTACAGGGAACATAAAACAATGATAAATATAAAGAATCATTCTTTATCTTTGAGAAGGAGAGAGACTTTGCATAGCAAAGAGTTTTCTGCTTGGTTAAAATTGAAGGTGAAAATATTACTATTTAAAATAATTATATCAATATTTAATTAAGCTTAATAGTCATTTATATTGCAGGTATTGAGTTTGTCTACTGACTCTATCTCTGAGGAAATAAGAGCTTTGGCTTTTGGCTCTAATACCGTGGTTTGTGACTGTAAATCAATTGTTATCAATGGGTACAAATTTATTGTCACTGAACGAGGAATGAACATGAGAACACAACATGATGGTGTTATGGTTACTTCCACAATAGATTTTTATGCTAGTGAATCAGATAGTAGACCGCGATTTGAAAATGTGGGTTATTATGGAGTCGTTGAGAAAATAATAATATTGGATTATTACTCTCATGGACGAGTCACAATGATGAAATACCATTGGTTTGATTCGATGACGAGACATGGCACATTTATTGATGATTGTGGATTTCGAGTAATTAATATGACTCGCACTCTTTCTACTGAAGAACCATATGTGTTGGCATCAATGGCTAAACAAGTTTTTTATGTCAAAGACCAACTTCGACCTGAATTTGGTGTCATAGTTGAAGTAATTCCAAGACATATTTTTTATGATGGTGATGATGGAATTGACACTGTCCCTAGTTCCATTGGAACCAATCTATTTATTTATTTTGATGACTCCAATAACTCAATTGTCAGAGTTGATTGTGAACCTGAAGTTGTGGTTGAAAATATATAGAATCATTCATCCATGTTCTCAATTCTTTTGGTTTACCTCGAGTTAGGCTGTTAAGGTTGGTAATATTCAAATTGATTTAGTATTGATCACAAATATGTTTTAGCTAACTTTATAGTTATGTGAATTTTTAATGTTTATTGGTTACAATTTTATTTGAATTACATTATCTAATTTGGAATTGAACCGTATTCAAACCTAGTCAAACAATATTTTTAACTTGGTGAACATTACAACTTGTATGATTTATTAAATTCATTCAATCTCTTCTAAAACAATTGATAGATAAATTACCAATGAATCCTCCTATTCACTCATATATTTAGTTTTTTGGGTTACACATTAGTTTCCTTTTTCTAATTAATTACATATTTGTTTTCAAAAGTAGGAAATGCTGCTAATTAAAGAGAGATGAAGGGAAAAAATGATGGAGAACAATCGTTGAATGGTAGAGATGGGCTTTCCACCATTAGTGCATGTAGTGAGTACTTTATTTCAAATATATATATTTAAAGAATATATAATGTCATGTGATTAATTTTTTTGTAAACATTTTTGTAGGATCCACCTATACGTCAATAGTTATTTGACAAGGAGCCGAGTACTGGTCCTAGTACTCAGGCCGGTGGTACGAGGAGGGTTTGTACCAGAGGTGGATGAGTAGCTTTGCGTACCTGACTAGACCCTGCCCCTCCCACTAACATGTCATCCTTCCCACATTCTGATCCCAGTGTGTCGTTAGGGACACACGAGATATTTTGGCCTCCCATGTTTTCTCCACCTTTTCATCTTCTGGCCCATCTTTTTCATATCCCATGATGATTCCCACTCCCCATCTAGAATCTAGTCATATAGCTGTCCTATCTTCTTTTCCTTCTACTTCTGTCTCTCCGAGCTTCTATATTCCATCGTATTCGACTCCTATTCCACCATAGGGTGTTCCATCAGTTTCTGTGGATCCAGCGGCGCTCAGCAATCAGACTAGCGCAGGTAAATTTATATAACCCTAAAAAAATTTTATACCAATATTTATTTTCATTATAACATGTTTTGATAAAATATTTGTTTTTCTTTCATGAAAGATACATCTACTGACAGGAGGCAGGGGCAGGGGCATACACGCATGCGTGCGGTGTGGAACCACCGTACACAGGTAATGGTGGATTACAATGAAGACAACCAAATTGTTGAGAAAATAGGGCAGTAATGTCGGAGTTTTTTGGCGATGCTTTCCAAATACTCCGACATCATTCCCGTCAGCACGCTATCATGGAGATAGTTGCCACATGAGGTCAAGGATAGATCTTGGGTAGAGATATGGGTAAAAAAATATGTAGTATTTAATTCCATGAATTTTTTTTGTATTTATATGAATTAATATTTTGGTGTCATCTTTGATTTAATTTTCCCGATGGTGAAGGTGCATGACTGGAATGTTTAAAGGATTTAGGTGAGCTTTGGAGAGCCTACAAGCATGAGTTATATATTGGCTGGTGTGATAGAGTTGGCACTGAGTTAGAGGTAGTACCAGTCGTGGATGATTGTCCTATAGAGCACTATCGACAGATGATTACCCATTGGACAACTACTTAGTTTAAGGTATTAATTACATTTGAGGTATTTAAATAATAACTTTCATGTTTTTCATTAATATTATCCTTTTCATTATCAAATTTTATTTAGTAATCATCTAGAAAAAATAAAAAAACACTGATGCAAAAAAATACCTCCACACATTGGGACGTACTACAATTCCAGATCATGAGAGGAAGCTGGTATGACATTTTTTTATAAGTTTTATTTACGACTTACAATTTATTTTTTTTCCTAAATTATTTAATCGTTTGATAAAGTTTTCATATAACTTAAGTTTTTAATGTCATTGTAGAGGAAACAATAAAATATTGAAGGACGTGTGCCTGAAGCAAAACTGTTTTGCTCGAGTAGACGGAAAAAGGATAGAAGTGCTGTCAACGAACCGAATCAGAAGTAGATTGTAAGTTTAATATGTTGATTTTATATTTTAATATCTATTTTTTAACTTAATAATATATTTATATTTGTAATAGTCTGCTTTAGAGGCCCTCGATGCCCATGAACCAGACAATTTTGGGTCAACTGATCACTGGCATCAGGTGTTGGGAGAGGAGCATTCTGGCAGAGTATGCTGCCGACCTAGGATAGCCCCGACGAATTATTAGCCCTCCTCAGGTACGAGTTGTAGTGCCACCGAGCTACAGAAAGTTGGGGCACAGGTAGAACAGGCTGACAAAAGGGCCATAGAGATGGCAGAACAATCTGCTAGGGAAAATAGTTCATTTATGAAATTTATTGAAGTTCTACGTCCAACACTTCCACCAGATCCCAGCCCAACTTTTGATGAATATATGTCATCGATACATTCTATATATGGTGCACCAGGTGACAGTTCTAGTGGTGGTCAAGACGATGTCCATCCTGACGATGATGATGGCGAGGAGTTTGATGCGAAAGAGGAGGGAGAGGAGGAGGGTGAGGCGGAGGAGGAGGGCGAGGCGGAGGGCGAGGACGAGGAGGAGGGCGTTGAGGAGGGTGAGGACGATGATGAGGACGAGGACGAGGGTGATTATGGTGATGCGGGAAAAATTGATCTGTTACATTTTTGACTAATATTACTGAGATTTGATGTTTAATCTATTATAGTTGTTGGTTTTATCTAGACCTGTAGTATAGTATTGGAGTTGGGTTATTTTTATATATTGTCTATTTTCATGGATGTTGATGTATTTTAGTGGTTGCAGTGTATCTTGAGCATGTTTATAGAGTTTTGTGTGTTTGGGAACTCCCTGGACAACCCCCCTCCTTCCTGGACCCTGGACAACCCACCACCATCCTCCTTGGACCCCAGATAGCCCCCCCCCCCACCCTCCTCCCTGGACCCCGAACAACCCCCACCCTCCTTTTTGGACCCCAGACAGCTCCCCGAACACCCCTCGGACATCCCCCCACATAGCCCCCCCACCCTCCTCCTTGGTCCTCGGACATCCCCCCGAACAGCCCCCTGGACAGCCCCCCCCGGACAGCCCCCCACCCTCCTCCCTGGACCCCCAGACAACCCCCACCCTCCTTGATTTCAAATGCCTTTTTTTTATTTCTCTGGTCATGCAATGTTATTTAGGATTATTCCATTTTTGTATGTCTTGAATTATATGAATGTCTTGGTAAACTTATTAGCTCATGCTCATCAAATGCATGTGATGATATGATTTAATTTGAATACAAAGCCTTGTTGTACATTCTCCATGTTATGTGAATTATGCCTTGTTTGATTTGTCTTACTGGTCAATTGTTTGGATAAGACATGGGTTACATGTTAAGGACTCATGGACAGACTCATCATGCTCAGGGAATTTAGACTTGAAATTCCAAGATGTATGCTTTGGTTTCTAGGTGAGAGCTACCAGGATGGTTTCTATTACTCATGAGTGATATTGGTTCCTTGAAGATAAACTGAGTACAAGTATGTTTTGCAATATAGTAATACCATGCCTCACGTGTGGCCGACACCACTCAAAATGTCTCAGGTTTATTTAAAATAGACAACATTTTAAGTGAAAATAACAACTGGCATATGGAAAACCGACCAAACACATTCAGATTGTGTTGATAATTTAGGAAAATGATCCATGGGTCATTTTTGATGTGTACGAGTCAACCCTGTCTAAATCCGAGGTGCGGTGTGGATGGTAGCACTCTAACTATGTCTCTTTTATTTAAAATGGATGGGATTTTAAGTGAAAAGAACAAATGACATACGTAAAACTGACCAAACACATTCTTATTCTATTGATACCTTATCAAAATGATCCATGGGTCATATGTGACTTGTACGAGTCAACATCATCTCAATACGAGGCGTGGTGTGGCTGACACCATTCGAAGTGTCTCACTTTTGTTTGAAATGGATAACATTTTAAGTGAAAAGTAAAACTAACATATGGAAAACTGACCAAATGCATTCAGATTATGTTGATACTTTAGGAAAATGACCCTTGGGTAATTTTTGACGTGTATGAGTCAACCCCGCCTCAATCTGAGTCCCGGTGTGGCCGACACCACTCAAAGTGTCTTAGGTTTATTTTAAATGGACAACATTTTAAGTGAAAATAACAACTAGAATACGTAAAACCAACCAAACGCATTTGGATTGTGTTGATACTTTAGCACAATGATCCATGGGTCATATGTGACATGTATGAGTCAACCATGCCTCAATCCAAGTCGTAGTGTGGCCGACACCACCCAAAGTGTCTCTTATGTTTAAAATGGACAACATTTTAAGTACATACGGAAAACTGACCAAACTGATTCTGATTGTATTTTTTCTTTAGGAAAATGATACATGGGTCATATGTGACGTGTACTAGTCAACCACGCCTCAATCCGAGGCGCGGTGTGGCCGACACCATTCAAAGTGTCTCACTTTTGTTTGAAATGGATAACATTTTAAGTGAAAAGTACAACTAACATACGGAAAACCAACCAAATGCATTAGGATTGTGTTGATACTTTAAGAAAATGATCCTTGGGTCATTTTTTATGTGTACGAGTCAACCCCGTCTAAGTCCGAGGCGTGGTGTGGCCGGTAGCATTCTAACTGTGTCTCTTTTGTTTAAAATGGATGAGATTTTAAGTGAAAAGAACAACTGACATACGAAAAACCAACCAAACTCATTCAGATTCTATTGATACTTTATCAAAATGATCCATGGGTCATATGTGATGTGTATAAGTCAACCCCGTCTCAATCCGAGTCATGGTGTGGCCGACACCATTCAAAGTGTCTCACTTTTGTTTGAAATGGATAACATTTTAAGTGAAAAGTACAACTGACATATGGAAAACCTACCAAACGCAATAGGATTGTGTTGATACTTTAGGAAAATGTTCCTTGGGTAAATTGTGACATGTATGAGTCAAACCCACCTCAATCCGAGGTCCGGTGTGGCCGAAACCACTCAAAGTGTCTCAGGTTTATTTGAAATGGACAACATTTTAAGTAAAAATAACAACTAGCAAACGGAAAACTTACCAAATGAATTAATATTGTGTTTATAATTTAGAAAAACTATCCATGGGTCATATGTGACGTGTACGAGTCAACCCTTCCTCAATCCGAGGCATGGTGTTGCTGGCACCACTCAAAGTGTCTTTCTTTTGTTTAAAATGAACATCATTTTAAGTGAAAACAACAACTGACATATGGAAAACCAACCAAACACATTTGGAATGTGTTTATGCTTTAGGAAAATGTTCCATGAGTCATTTGTGACGTGTAAAAGTCAACCCCATCTCAATCCAAGATGCGGTGTGGCCGACACCACTCAAAGTGTCTCTTTTTAGTTTAAAATGGACTTCATGTTAAGTGAAAACAACAACTAATATACAGAAAATAGACCAAACACATTCAGATTCTATTTAAACTTTAGTAAAACGTTCCAAGAGTCATTTTTGAAATGTATGAGTCAACCGCGACTCAATCCGAGGCCCGGTGTGGCCGGCACCACCCAAAGTGTCTCAGGTTTATTTGAAATGGACAACATTTTAAGTACATACAGAAAACTGACCAAAAACAATTATTTTTGTGTTGATACTTTAGAACAACAATAAATGGGTCATATGTGACGTGTAAGAGTCAAACACGCCTCAATCCGAGGCACGGTGTGGCCATCACCACTCAAAGTGTCTTTCTTTTGTTTAAAATGGACATAATTTTAAGTAAAAACAACAACCGACATACGAAAAACCGACCAAACGCATTCAAAATGTGTTGTTTATTTATTAAAATGATACATGAGTCATATGTGACATGTATGAGTCAACCCCATCTCAATAAAAGATGTGGTGTGGCCGAAACCACTCAAAGTGTCTCTCTTTAGTTTAAAATGGACTTCATGTTAAGTGAAAACAGCAATTGACATACAGAAAACTGACCAAACGCATTCAGATTATGTTGAAAATTTAGGAAAATGATCCATGGGTCATATGTGACATGTACTAGTCAACCATGCCTCAATCCGAGTCACAGTGTGGCCAGAACCACCCAAAGTGCCTCTTATGTTTAAAATGGACAACATTTTAAGTACATACGGAAAACCGACCAAAAGGATTCTGATTATGTTGATAATTTAACACAATGATCCATGGGTAATATGTGACGTTTAAGAGTCAAAACCGTCTCAATACGAGGCGTGGTGTGGCTGGCACCACTCAATGTGTCTCTCTTTTGTTTAAAATGGACTTAATTTTAAGTGAAAACAACAACTGACATACATAAAACTGACCAAATGCATTCAGAATGTGTTGTTTCTTTAGGAAAACGATCCATGAGTCATATGTGATGTGTACAAGTCAACCCATCCTCAATACAAGACCCAGTGTGGCCGACACCATTCAAAGTGTCTCACTTTTTTTTGAAATGGATAACATTTTAAGTAAAAAGTACAACTGACATAGGGAAAACTGACCAAATGCATTCAAATTGTGTTTATACTTTAGGAAAATGATCCTTGGGTCATTTTTTACGTGTACGAGTCAACCCCCTCTAAATCCGAGGTGTGGTATGGCTGGTGAAACTCTAACTGTGTCTCTTTTGTTTAAAATGGATGAGATTTTAAATGAAAAGAACAACTGACATATAGAAAACCAACCAAACGCATTCGTATTCTGTTGATAATTTATCACAATGATCCATGGGTCATATGTGACGTGTGAGAGTCAACCCCAGCTCAATATGAGGCATGGTGTGGCCAGAATCATTCAAAGTTTCTCACTTTTGTTTGAAATGGATAACATTTTAAGTGAAAAGTACAACTGACATACGAAAAACAGACTAAACGCATTCAGATTATGTTGATACTTTAGGAAAATGATTATTGGGTCAATTGTGACGTGTATGAGTCAACCCCACCTCAATCCGAGGCCTGGTGTGTCCGGCACCACTCAAAGTGTCTCATGTTTTTTTGAAATGGACAACATTTTAAGTGAAAATAACAACTAGCATACGGAAAACTGACCAAACACATACAGATTGTATTGATAATTTATCAAAAGGATCCATGGGTCATATATAATGTGTACAATTCAACCCCACCTCAATCTAAGGCACGGTGTTTCTGGAACCACTCAAAGTGTCTTTCTTTTGTTTAAAATGAACATCATTTTAAGTGAAAACAACAACTGACATACGGAAAACTGAACAAACGCATTCAGAATGTGTTGATGCTTTAGGAAAACATTCCATGAGTCATTTTTTACGTGTACGAGTCAGCCCCATCTCAATCCAATATACAGTGTGGCCAACACCACTCAAAGTGTCTCTTTTTAGTTTAAAATGGACTTCATGTTAAGTGAAAATAGCAACTGACATACGGAAAACCAACCAAATGAATTCGGATTATGTTGAAACTTTAGTAAAAAGTTACATGAGTCATTTTTGACGTGTACTAGTCAACCCTGCTTTAATACGAGGCCCGGTTTGGTCGACACCACTCAAAGTGTCTCAGGTTTATTTGAAATGGACAACATTTTAAGTAAAAATAACAACTAGCATACGGAAAACCGACCAAACACATTAGGATTGTGTTTATACTTTATCACAATGATCCATGGGTCATATGTGATGTGTACAAGTCAACCCCACCTCAATCTGAGGCACGGTGTTTCTGGAACCACTCAAAGTATCTTTCTTTTGTTTAAAATGGACATAATTTTAAGTGAAAACAACAACTTACATACGGAAAACTGACCAAATGCATTTGGAATGTGTTGATGCTTTAGGAAAATGATTAATGAGTCATATGTGATGTGTATGATTCAACCCCATCTCAATCCAAGATGTGGTGTGGCTGACACCACTCAAAGTGTCTCTCTTCAGTTTAAAATGGACTTCATGTTAAGTGAAAACAACAACTGACATACAGAAAACTGACCAAACACATTCGGATTCTATTGAAACTTTATGAAAATTATCCATGGGTTATATGTGACGTGTAAGAGTCAACTAAGCCTCAATCTAAGTCACAGTGTGGCCGACACCACCCAAAGTGTCTCTTATGTTTAAAATAGACAACATTTTAAGTACATACAGAAAACTGACCAAAAGGATTATGATTATGTTGATATATTAGCACAAAGATCCATGGGTCATATGTGATATGTATGAGTCAACCCCACATCAATCTGAGGCGCGGTGTGGCCGACACCACTCAAAGTGTCTATCTTTTGTTTAAAATGGACTTAATTTTAAGTGAAAACAACAACTGATATACGAAAAACTGACCGAACACATTAAGAATGTATTTTTTATTTAGGAAAATGATCCATGAGTCATATGTGACCTGTAAGAGTCAACCCCGCCTCAATCTGAGACCCGGTGTGGCCGAAACCACTAAAAGTGTCTCTCTTTTGTTTCAAAAGGACATCATTTTAAGTGAAAACAACAACTGACATACGAAAAACTGACCAAATGCATTCAAATTCCATTGAAACATTAGGTAAACGATCCATGAGTCATATGTGATGTGTAAGAGTCAACCCAACCTCAATCCGAGGCACAGTGTGGCCGGAACCACTTGAACTGTCTCTCTATAGTTTAAAATGGACAACATTTTAAGTGAAACCAACAACTGACATACGGAAAACAGACCAAACACATTCATATTCTGTTAAAAATTTAGGAAAAAGTTACATGAGTCATTTGTGACATGTAAGAGTCAACCCCGCCTCAATATGAGGCCCGGTGTGGCCAGTACCACTCAAAGTGTCTCAGGTTTATTTGAAATGGACAACATTTTAAGTGAAAACAACAATTGACATACAGAAAACAAACCAAACGCATTCAGATTCTGTTGAAACTTTAGGAAAATGATCCATGGGTCATATGTGACGTGTATGTGTCAACCAAGACTCAATACGAGGCGTTGAGTGGACGAAACAACTCAAAGTGTCTCTCTATAGTTTAAAATGGACTTCATTTTAATTGAAAACAACAACTGACATACGATAAACTAACCAAACCCATTCGGATTCTCTTGAAACTTTAAGACAACAATACATGGGTCATATGTGATGTTTAAAAGTAAACCGCGCCTCAATACAAGTCACAGTGTGGCCGGGATCACTCTAAGTGTCTCTCTTTTGTTTAAAATGGAAAACATTTTAAGTACATACAGAAAACCGACCAAACAGATTCTGATTGTGTTGATACTTTAGCACAACGATACATGCATCATATATGACATGCACGAGTCCAAATCGCCTCAATACAAGGCATGGTGTGGCTGGTATCACTCAAAATGTATGTATTCTGTTTAAAATGGACATCATTTCTAGAAAAAACACATTTAAATGTGTATGTTTAAATGAATTATGTATGTTTATAATTAAGTTATGAATTATGATTTAATTCTGGATGTGTATAGTTCCAGATTCATTATATGTTAAATGTGTATGAATTTGTTCTGTATATGTATGTATTAGTTGGTTATTGTAGGTACATTAATCGGAGAGTAGATTTACCTGAATGGATGGACTCCCTGCCAGTGCTGTGCAAATTGCAGGCTGCTGTGCAATTTGCACAGCATAGCCTATGCCAACGGTTTCAAACCATTGGCATAGGGTTCATTGAAAAGTTTTTTCTAATGTTTCCCTTTAACCTTTGGTAAAACTACATTCCCAATGGTTTCTAAAACTGTTGGGAACAATGGGAAAATGTTGGTTTTGCCAACAGTTCAGGGGAAACCGTTGGGAAAAGATTTTCCCAACGGTTCCCAAAATCATTGGGATAGGCTAATTTTTATAACCTATCCCAATGGTTCTATGTAAACCATTGGTAAAAGCTATCCCAATGGCTTACTTACCAATGGTTCATAGAACCGTTGGAATAAGGTATACCAACGGTTCTGTGGCCTTTTCCAACGGTTCAGAACTATTGGTATATCATCCTTTTCCAGTAGTGTTTGGCCAGTGCAGTCACACAACACCTCCGATTGACGTTCCATTTGGCCGACCATTTCACAATTCACCCACCCTTTGTTTTCGTCCTATTTCATGTCATTCTGAGGTCGTTCGGCTGGTTTCGACCACCCCACGCACACTTTTCAAGCACGCCAAACACCTAAAAAACACATATTCAGCCATGCCACATAAACCGCACGTCCGAATGATGTGTCGTATCCTCGTTATAATGACCCATACTTTACATAATTTTTATTACTTCAAAATTAAAGCACACTTATTACAACATATAACAAACCATGAAAGGACTGTATAGGTATAGTGTCTTTAGAAACTGAGAAACATAAACAACTGGTTCATAAATCATCTATGTTGTATCCCATTTATTTCATCATATCTAGAGTCCCTTTTGGAATATTCTACTTAATACCCTTCTTCCAGACCTGGGGAAAAGAAAACATACAAAAGGGTGAGCTCAAATGCTCAGTAAGGGTAAACAAAATAAATATCAATCATATCATATTCTTAAGAACATAACATTTTGAAAATCTTATCCTGCAAAAGAGATCATAATATCATGACATGGGATCAATAATAATAGTGAAATGTAATCAAAATAATCATAACTTAAAACATGAAACTTTGTGGCATATACACATAATCATAGAGAATCATTTCTTATTAGTCAAGACTCATTGCCAAGACTATCTTAGCGGACAAAGTCCATTTCTGAACCGAGTTCACTCCTCATTTCAGTCCTGTTTCACTGAACCGGATTAACCTGCCATTATATCCATGTCTATATCATGAGATATAAATCTTTACCCAATGAATTGGAGAGATATATAGGTCCCACCCATCTCATAATGACACCATTCTTATGTGTGCCACAAAATCATAAATCATACATCACAGCATAACCCATGTAATAAGAATGGGATTCATAAACATCATGCCATCATTACATAATCCATATAAGATAAAAGGATATCATAAAAATAATTCCATCATAACATAATCAAATCAATGAAAAAATAGGGATAGAAACAGAACCCTATATTATCTTAGATGGAAAATAATTTTGATAAAACACTTGAACTTCATTCTTGAGGAAAATATCCTTTCAACTTCAAAAACATTTTTCCGTTCTTAACATGTCATAAAATTTTAAACTAAAATAAGTTGATTAAAAATAAAATTGAAAACTTGTAAAGGAAGCTTCATGGAAATAATGTTCTAAAAATCCATTCATTCTGTATAAGTTAAAGAAAAACATTCTTCTCGTACTTTGGCCGGAAAAGTCAAAAAGTACCTCGTACTAAAAATGACAAAAGATTCCTTTCATATCTTTTACTAAAAACTCACCAAAGGTTAAAATTGGATTTAAAAAATTGTAGGAGGATATAAATAATATTACATATTGAGGAAACATGGATTTGGATGATAAATACACCCCAGTAAATACCAAAGTATAAACAATCTCGGATAAAAATGAGATTGTGAGATTTTCCATTACCTTAGGTCCGATTTGCTTCGTACGTATATGAACCTCCTGTATAATGATTTAAATAATGTCATTTACTTATTACAGAATTATACCCATTGTTATGATATCATATATGGTCATATTCTTATATTCTTATCTTCTTATTATTAATATTTCATTGCTACTTTTTATTCGGGTGTTTATTGCTTTTTGTTCTTATGCGTGTTTGGTAGAATAAATTCTTATTCTTCTTTTTAGGTTATAGATAACTCATATCTAGAATGGTATTAGTGTAATATATATCATGTTTATTTATTCAATTCATTTATATAATCATTATGCAATGAAGATCATGTAGAACGAGTCGCATCACATCGTGGAGACGGTATTCCGTACGTACGCACGAGCGATGATATCCTTACCATGATCATTGAATTGTATTGGAGTGTATGTATACTATTTAAGAATAAATATCACTTTAAAATAATCATATATAGTTATTATTTACACCATTATACCCATCCAAGTAAGGTGGTGGTGGAAAATAGATTACACCACGACATGGAGACGATATTCCGTACATATGCACGCGCGGTGATTTCATTTTCCGTAGGATGGATAGAAGGTGAAATAGTGTTGTTTCATATTTATAATAACATATCAGTATATTAGTGATACTGATGTTATTAATTCCTAATGAAACAACTAAATAAGAATAAGTAGAAGAATAAATAAATTTGAAAGAATCGGTAACAAATATTACCTCTTCTTCGACATGCCTCTTTGAAACCTCCTCTTAGGGCACTAAAATTGGTCTTTTAAGAAGACCAGGACCTCTAGAATATTAATAGGAAAGTTTAGAAGAGAAATTGGCTGGGTTTTTCCAAGATGGAAGGCTCAAAGTGGTTTGAGGAGGAGAGGGAGGAGGTGCCCTTTTAAAAGGGAGGAGAGGGGCACCTTTGGAAAAACTAAAAATATTATTTTATTATAAAGTCATATTTAGTTTTTAATAGCTCCAAATTGATTTATTTTGAAGATAAGGTGGGGATGGGTATAATTACTCTCATCCAATAGAACTTAGACAAGTTTATATTTCTATTTTAACCTTATCATTTAGATTTAACTTTAAGTTAAATAATTTTACTTTTACCGTGTCTTCTTGTTTTCTTACACTATATGGTTAATAAACTTACTATAACAAGACAAACAAACCCCAAGTTGTTCATTATTAATATATATAACCTCATATAAGTCATTTGTACAAACTTTAGATTTTTAGGAATAAAATAACAATTAATAATATAATATTTATTTTAAAAACTATTTTATGTCAATTTTGACACTATTTGGTAATTGATTTTTGTGAAAATCATAACAGCATTATTAGTTCGAAAAAAGTTAATTAAATCAATACTAACATGTCATATTAACCTATAAAATTAGTTTAATTCATAAAAAGTCTCAAATTACATTTATTTGGGTATTTATAACATCAATTATGTTAATATTTCATTAATAAGGTAATTACTGCATCATCATTGTGTCAAAAATAAATTAACTTATTTAATGTCTAAAAATTACAAATAAAATACCATTATGTATTAAATATTTTTAGCTTTCCAATGAATATTTATAGTTTAAATTATCTTATTTATGACCCTATATTAAATTTTTTTTATTTATTAATCTTTGATTTTAATTATTTTAACTCTTCTTTAAATAAAATAATAATAAATGTCCTAATTTAATCCAAGTGGATCTAAATGGTCATATTTTATTCCTAAGGTTGTTTTTGGTCAGATTAAACTTATCCAATAGAATTAGGACATGTGTTAGGGTAATAATAATATCATTTTTACCCTTAATTACCCTATTTACTTTTAACCGTGGTAAAAAAAAGTAAAAAGTTACTATTCACCAAAAATTATTTTTATCTTATTGAACCAAATTTTACTCCTTGATATTAACCGTGTGTCTTGGATTTTCAAAATTCCACCCACAGAAGTGGTAAAATTAAGTTTTATGTAAATTTGAAAATTCTCCTAGGAGGTGGGTAAAAGACGGTGAAAAGGTCAATAAAATTTTTATATATCTAAAATTATTATAAAATGACTCCAATGAATTAAATTGAACTTATATTGGTATTATGTATCAATTTTGACATAAAATAAATTTAAATAAAATAAATAATTATTTAAATAAAAAGTCGGTTTTTAAATAGGAACCTAGTGTTTTCACTATTCATCAAAAATTGAAAGTTTTCAGAAAAATACCAAAATTTTACCCTAGGCTAATTTCGATATTCCAAATCCAAAAATGAAGTCCATTTTGAAAGATGAAATTTATAAAATTTCAAAAAGTGGGTATTACTATTCATAACGGCTAGTTTTAATAATATTTTAATAGCATATCATTGTTTAGTGAAACTCGATATTGCGTACAACGCAAGCTATCGAGGAAGGTCCCGATTGCGTGTAAAGCAAGACAAGATAGTGTTGTGTGTAGTGAACGATTCCTTTGATGATGTATATAACATAAAAACAAAATATTTCTCATAAAAATCTCAGGTGTTACATTCTACCCCCCTTAAAATGAATTTCGCCCTCAAAATTCGTCACTTTGTAACAAATAGATGAGGATATCTCTCCCTCATAAGATCCTCAAGATCCCATGTATCTTCTTATAATTGGTGGTTCCTCTATAAAACTTTCACCAAGCGAGTGGTCTTTTTCCGTAGAACTTTTTCGCTACGATCCAGAATCTCTATTGGCTGTTCTTCATAAGAAAGATCTTGCTCTAGTGGTACAACTTCTGAACTGGGTACATGTGAAGGATCGGGTATGTACTTTCTCATGAGAGATACATGGAACACATCATGAACTTGAGAGAGATTCATTGGAAGCGCCAATCGGTAAGCTACCTTCCCAACATGATCCAGTATTTCGAAAGGAACGATATACCTAGGGCTCAGCTTTCCCTTATTTCCAAATCTCATTACTCTCTTCCAAGGAGATATTCGTAAGAACACTTTATCACCCACTTCAAAATCTAGGTATTTTCTTCGGTTATCGGCATAACTTTTTTGTTGACTCTGAGATTCTCTTATATGTTGTTGAATAGATCGGACCTTTTCTGCCATCTCATCAACAAGATCAGGTCCTAATAGATTTCTTTCCCCAACTTCATCCCAGCAAGTTGGAGTCCTGCATTTCTTTCCATAGAGATCTTCATAAGGAGACATCTAAATACTGGAGTGAAATCTATTATTATAAGAAAATTCCACCAAAGGTAGGTGTTGATCTCAACCTCCTTTGAAATCCATAGAGCAAGATCTCAACATATCTTCTAGAGTTTGAATTGTCCTCTCAGACTGACCGTCTGTCTGAGGATGATAAGCAGTGCTGAAACTCAACTCTGTATCCAGAGTATGATGAAGACTTCGCCAAAACTTTGAGGTAAACCTCGGATCCCGATCAGATATAATGGAAAGTTCTACTCCATGAAATCTTACCACTTCCTTTACATATATCCTGGAAAGCTGATCCAGAGAGAAATCTTCTACAATAGCAATGAAGTGTACCGACTTTGTAAGATGATCAAATATGACCCAGATAGCATTATTGCCTTTGGATGTTTTAGGAAGTCCGGTGAAAAAGTCCATAGTGATGTTTTCCCATTTCTATTCGGGTATGGGTAATGGTTGTAACATCCCCTTAGACTTCTGTCTCTTAGCTTTAACTTGCTGACAAACCAAGCATCAAGAGACATATTCAGCAACATCTCTTTTCATGCCATCCCACCAGAAGTACTATTTCAGGTCCCTATACATCTTCGTTCTTCCAGGATGAATAGAGAATAAAGAACTATGAGCCTCATCTAGTAGCTCCTTCTTTAATTCTGGTATGGGAGGAACACCAACCCGATTTCTAAACTTTATTATCCCATCACAATCAAGGTTGAATTCAGGAACATTTCTCACCTTCTTTTGTAACTCTATATCTTCTTTCTATGCCTCTTTAATCTTCACATATATAGATGGTTGAACATTCATCTGAGAAAGAAAAGATTTTTCCCCTTCCATTATAATTCCAATATCCATCCTTTGTAAATCCATAAATATTGGATCTTTTGTGATCCTCATCATGGATAAGATAGCATGGTCTTGTCGACTTAATGCATCTGCCACCTTGTTTGCTTTCCCAAGGTGGTAATGAATTGAGCAGTCGAAATCCTTAATCAGCTCCAACCATCTTATTTGGCGCATATTCAGCTCCTTTTGTGTGAAAATATACTTTAAACTTTTATGATCAGTATAAATATCACACCTTTCTCCATAAAGATAATGCCTCTAAATCTTTAATGCAAATATTACTGCAGCTAACTCCAAATAATGAGTTGGTTAATTTTGATCATGGATTTTCAACTGCCGTGAGGCATAAGCTATCACCATATCGTTTTGCATGAGAACACACCCCAATCCTTTCTTGGATGCATCACTGTAGATCACAAACCTTTCTCCACTAAAAGGCAGTGTGAGCACAGGTGCACTAGATAACCTTCTTTTTAACTCCTTGAAATTCTCTTCACATTCCTCTTTCCAAACAAACTTAACTCCTTTCCAAGTCAATTTGGTGAGTGGGTTAGATAATCGTGAAAAATCTTTCACAAAATGTCGATAATATCTAGCCAAACCAAGAAAACTTCGGATCTCAGTTACTGTTGTTGGTCTCGACCATCTTTCAATAACCTCTATTTTTGTTGGATCCACAGATATCCCCTCTTTTGAGATTATGTGACCCAAAAATGTAACTTTTTGAAGCCAAAATTCACACTTGGTAAATTTGGCATAAAACTTCTCCTTTCTCAGGGTTTTCAATAAAATTCTCAAGTGATCTTAATGTTCTCCCTTGCTCTTTGAATAGACAAGAATATCGTCTATAAAGGCTACCAAAAACTGATCAAGATAGTCTCTAAATACTCTATTCATTAGATCCATGAAGATAATAGGGGCATTAGTAAGACCAAATGGCATCACTATAAATTCATAGTGTCCATACCTTGTACGAAAAGCCGTTTTTGGTATATCCTCCCTTTTGACCCTTAATTGATGATACCCAGAATGAAGATCGATCTTTTAAAAGTATTGAGCTCCGCGTAGTTGGTCAAATAAGTCATAAATGCATGGGAGATGATATTTGTTCTTGATAGTAATCTTGTTAAGTTCTCAATAATCAATGAAGAGTCTCATTGATCCATCTTTCTTCTTAACAAATAGAACAGGTGCTCCCCAAGGTGACGCACTAGGGTGTATGAATCCCTTATCAAGATTCTCTTGGAGTTGCTTCTTCAATTCCTACAACTCAATTGGGGCCATTCTATAAGGTGTATTTGAAATGGGCATAGCACCCAGTATGAGTTCTATTGAAAACTCAACTTCACGATTTGGTGGAAGACCTGGAAATTCCTCCAGAAAGACATCATCAAACTCCCATATAATGGGAATATTCTTAATCGTGAGTTTCTCACCAACCATTTGAGATAAATAACCTTCATTTAGTGGAATCAAGACCCATAAGATGGAAGAAATTTACACTGGAAGTTTATGTTCATCCTTACATCGATAGACGATCATAGATTGATCTGGAATATGAAATGTGACTTCCCTTCTTTGGAAATTGATATGATCTCCATATAAAGAAATCCAATCCATGCCAAGAATCACATCAAATTCCACTATAGGAAGGATCACAAGATTTGCAGGAAGAACTTTCCCACAAACTTCAATCAGAGAAGAATTATAAACTTTTGATGCGACTGTTGTTCCATTAGGGGTTGTCACAGCTAACTCAACATCTAATTATTGAGGTAATACAGAGATACCCTTAGAAAATTCTTCAGAAATAAAAGAGTGGGTGGATCCAGAATCAAATAAAACATTTGCTACTTTAGATTGGATGGTAAGTGTACCTTTCACCACTTCGTTATCATACTCCACATCACTGATAGAAATTGCATATGAATTTCCTTTGTATTTAGCCTTAAGAGTTTGTTGATGTCGATCATCATCAACAAACCTTAGATTAGGGCATTGATTAGCATAATTCCCCATTTCTTTGCACTTGTAACATTGAAGTGTAGGATGTGCACTCTGTGTAGTATTTTCTTTGTTCGTATCACTAGACATATTCTTCCCATCATTGCGGCATTCAAATGCCCAATGAACTTCTTTTCCACATTTGAAACATTTACTTGTCCCTTTAAGACAACTCCCTCCATGTTTCTTTCCACACTTTGAGCATAATGGAAAATTCATCTTCTTTTCAGTGTGGTCTTTAGATTTTCCTTTGAATTCCATTTTCCTCTTCTTATCAAACCCATATGATAGATGGGTTACTCCAATCTCCATCTCAAACTTGAGAGCACATCGAACAATTTCATCGTAGCTATTGAAGTCCCTTATGGATAATGCCCTTAGAAGACATGGTTTTAAGACACTAAAGAATCGATTGATCTTACTCTCAGGTTGGATAATAATCCTAGAAGCGTACCTTGCAAGTCCTGTAAAATTTTCTTTGTAGGTACCAACAGATTCATCATCCTTTTTCTTTAGTTTAAGAAAATACTTCTCCATCTTTGTTCGAATAATATGAGGGAAGTACTTATTGAAAAATAAGTTCTTGAACTCATCCCATTCCATGGACTCAATTTAATCTCTTTGCCTCATATTCTTGATAAGATTCCACCATTGATCAGCATCACCTTCCAAACGATACACTGCTAAGATGACTTTGTCATGTTCAGAACATTGAATAACTGAAAATATCTTTTCAATAGTACTGATCCATTGTTCAGCAACTAATGGATCAGTAGACCCGCTGAATGAGGGTGGATGCTGCCTCATGAAGGATTCAATAGATTCTTGCTCCTTCCTTTGCTCGTTTGTAAGTCCTGCATGATTCATAGCTTTAGAAAGTTGTGTGAGCATGGCTACAAGATTTTTCATTCCAGCTCCCATAACGTTTGGTTTCTATTTCATTGCCCGTCGCATTCCGCATTAACACGGTTCCTTCGAGTTCCATCCATTTACTAAAACCAAGAAGAATAGTGTGACCAATACTAATTATAATAGGAAAACCACATAATAAAGAATAAAATTTTACACTTAAGGTCTTATCTTAGGTTATTCATGGACATTTCTAAAACACTAATATCGTGTTCTATGCTTAGATATATCCTTAGGGTTCTTACTAAGGTTTTCACATCCTAGTTTCTAAAGGTTGACTATACATTTCCTCTGATACCAACTATAACGACCCATGCTTTACATACATTTTTATTACTTCAAAATCGAAGCACACTTATTACAACATATAACAAACCATGAAAGGACCGTATAAGTATAGTGTCTTTAGAAACTGGGAAACATAAACAACCGGTTCATAAGTCATCTACACTGTCTCCCATTTATTTCATCATATCTAGAGTCCCTTTTGGCATATTCTACTTAATACCCTTCTTCCAGACCTGGGGAAAAGAAAACATACAAAAGGGTGAGCTCAAATGCTCAGTAAGGGCAAACAAAAGAAATATCAATCATATCATATTCTTAAGAACATAACATTTTGAAAATCTTATCCTGCAAAAGAGATCATAATATAATGACATGTGATCAATCATAATAGTGAAATGTAATCCAAATAATCATAACTTAAAACATGAAACTTTGTGTAATACACACATAATCATAGAGAATCATTTATTATTAGTCAAGACTCATTTTCAAGACTATCTTAGCAGACAAAGTCCATTTCTGAACCGAGTTCACTCCTCATTTCAGTCCTGTTTCACTGAACCGGATTAACCTGCCGTTCCAGCCATGTCTATCTCATGAGATATAAATCTTTACCCAATGCATTGGAGAGAGATATAGGTCTCACCCATCTCATAATGACACCATTATTATGTGTGCCACAAAATCATAAATCATACATCACAACATAACCCATGTAATAAGAATGGGATTCATAAACATCATGCCATCATTACATAATCCATATAAGATAAAAGGACATCATAAAAATAATTCCATTATAAAATAATAAAATCAATGTAAAAATAGGGATAGAAACAGATTCCTATATTATCTTATATGGAAAATAATTTTGATAAAACACTTGAACTTCATTCTTGAGGAAAATATCCTTTCTACTTCAAAAACATTTTTCCTTTCTTAACATGTCATAAAATTTTAAACTAAAATAAGTTGATTAAAAATAAACCTGAAAAATTGTAAAGGAAGCTTCATGGAAATAATGTTCTAAAAATCCATTCATTTCGTATAATTTAAAGAAAAACATTCTTCTCGTACTTTGGCCGGAAAAGTCAAAAAGTACCTCGTACTAAAAACGAAAAAAGATTTCTTTCATATCTTTTACTAAAAACTCACCGAAGGGTAAAATTGGATTTAAACAATTGTAGGAGGATATAAATAATATTACATATTGAGAAAACATGGATGTGTATGATAAATACACCCCAGTAAATACCAAAGTATAAATAATCTCGGATAAAAATGAGATTGTGAGATTTTCCCTTACCTTAGGTCTGATTTGCTTCGTACGTGTCCGAACCTTCTATATAATGATTTAAATAATGTCATTGAATTATTAAAGAATCATAACCATTGTTATGATATCATATATGGTCATATTCTTAGATTCTTAGCTTCTTATTAGTAATATTTCATTGCTACTTGTTATTCGGGTGTTTATTGCCTTTTGTTCTTATGCGTGTTTTGTAGAATAAATTCTTATTCTTCTTTTTAGGTTATAGATACATCATTTACATAATGGTATTAGTGTAATATATATCATTTTTATTCATTCAATTCATTTATATAATCATTATGAAATGAAGATCATGTAGAACGAGTCGCATCACATCGTGGAGACGGTATTCCGTACGTACGCACGAGCGATGATATCATTACCATGATCATGGAATTGTATTGGAGTGTATGTATACTATTTCAGAATCAATATCACTTTACAATAATCATATATAGTTATTTTTTACACCATTATACCCATCCAAGTAAGGTGGTGGTGGAAAACAGATTACACCACGACGTGGAGACGATATTCCGTACGTACGCACGCGTGATGATTTCATTTTCCGTCGGATGGATAGAAGGTGAAATAGTGTTGTTTCATATTTATAATAACATATCAGTATATGAGTGATACTGATGTTATTAATTCATAATTAAAAAACTAAATAATAAGAAGTAGAAGAAGAAATAAATTTGAAAGAATCGGTAACAGATATTACCTCTTCTTCGACACACCTCTTTGAAACCTCCTCTTAGGGCACTAAAATTGGTCTTTGAAGAAGACCAGGACCTCTAAAATATTACTAGGGAAGTGTAAAAGAGAAATTGGCAGGTTTTGGCTAATATTTAAGGCTAAAAGTGGTGTGAGGAGGAGAGGGAGGAGGTTCCCTTTTATAAGGGAGGAGAGGGGCTCCTTTGGAAAAACTAAAAATATTATTTTATTATAAAGTCATATTCAGTTTTTAATAGCTCCAAATTGATTTATTTCTAAGATAAGGTGGGTATGGGTCAAAATACTCTCATAAAATATAATTTAGACAAGTTTAGGTTTTTATTTTAACCTTATCATTTAGATTTGACTTTAAGTTAAATAATTTTACTTTTACCGTGTCTTCTTGTTTTCTTACACTATAAGGTTAATAAACTTACTATAACAAGCCAAAAGAACACTAAGTTGTTCATTATTAATAACTATAACCTTATCTAAGTCATTTGGCCGAACCTTAGATTTTTATAAATAAAATAACAATTAATAATATAATATTTTTTTTAAAAACTATTTTATGTCAATTTTGACACTATTTGGTAATTGATTTTTGTGAAAATAATAACAGCATTATTAGTTAGAAAAAAATTAATTAAATCTATACTAACATGTCATATTAACCTATAAAATTAGTGAAATTCATAAAAAGTCTCAAATTACATTTATTTGGGTATTTATAACATCAATTATGTTAATATTTCATTAATAAGGTAATTACTGCATCATTATTGTGTCGAAAATAAATTAACTTATTTAATGTCTAAAAATTAAAAATAAAATACCATTATGTAGGAAATATTTTTATCTTTCTAATGAATTTTTATATTCAAAATTATCTTATATATAACCCTATATTAAAAATGTTTTAGTTATTGAACTTTGAT
The DNA here is from genome assembly GCA_963277665.1 of Viscum album. NCBI lineage: Eukaryota > Viridiplantae > Streptophyta > Magnoliopsida > Santalales > Viscaceae > Viscum > Viscum album. The sequence goes on from OY728122.1 coordinate 1,191,020,351, forward strand.
TTTAACTATTTTAACTCTTTTTTAAATAAAATAATAATAAATGTCCTAATTTAATCCAAGTGGATCTAAATGGTCATATTTTATTCCTAAGGTTGTTTTTGGTTGGATTAAACTTATAAAAAAGAATTAGGACATGTTTTAGGGTAATAATAATATCATTTTTACCCTTAATTACCCTATTAACTTTTAACCATGGTAAAAAAAGTAAAAAGTTACTATTCACCAAAAATTATTTTTATATTATTGAACCACATTTTACTCCTTGATATTAACCGTATCTCTTTATTTTTAGAAATTCCACTCACAGAAGCGGTAAAATTAAGTTTTATGTAAATTTGCAAATTCTCCTAGGAGGTGGGTAAAAGACGGTGAAAAGTTCAATAAAATTTTTATATATCTAAAATTATTATAAAATGACTCCAATGAATTACATTGAACTTATATAGGTATTATGTATCAATTTTTACCTAAAATAAATTTAAATAAAATAAATAATTATTTAAATAAAAAGTTGGTTTTTAAATAGTAACCCAGTGTTTTCACTATTTATCAAAAATTGAAAGTTTTCAGAAAAATACCAAAATTTCACCCTAGGCTAATTTCGATATTCTGAATCCAAAAATGAAGTCCATTTTGAAAGATAAAATTTATAAAATTTCAAAAATTGGGTATTACTATTAATAACGGCTAGTTTTAATAATATTTTAATAGCATATCATTGTTTAGTGAAACTCGGTATTGCGTACAACGCAAGCTATCGAGGAAGGTCACGATTGTGTGCAAAGCAAGCCAAGCTAGTGTTGTGTGTAGTGAAAGATTCCTTTGATGATATATATAACATAAAAATAAAATATTTCTCATAAAAATCTCAGGTGGTACACTCGTACACCTCGGGAATAATAATTAGGGTGTCTTCATGTGATTTAAAGTCATTCCGATGTCGTTCGGCATGCATTTGACCGTTAAACACATGTTTTGGCCATTTACGACACACGAAGTGCGTTTTAGGCCACCACACTCACACGACACCTCTGATTGATGTTCCGTTTGGCCGACCATTTTACAATTCACCCACCCTTTGTTGTCGTTTGATTTAATGGCATTCTGAGGTCGTTCGGCCAATTTCGACCACCCCACGCACGCTTTTCAAGCGCGGCAAACACCTAAAAAACACATATTCAGCCGTGCCGCACAAACCACACATATTAATGATGTTTTGTCTCCTTGTACACCTCAAGAATAATAATTAGGGTGTTTTTGTGTGATTTCAAGTCATTTCGATGTCTTTCAGCATGCATTTGACCGTTAAACTTATGTTTTGGCCATTTACGACACGTGAAGTGCGTTTTCAGCCACCGCGGTCACACGACACCTCCGATTGACGTGCTGTCTATCTGAACATTTCAAAATTCACCCATCCTTTGTTATCGTCTGATTTAATGGCATTCCGAGGTCATTCGACCGGTTTTGACCACCCCACGAACGCTTTTCAAGCGCGCCAAACACCTAAAAAACACATATTCATCCGTGCCGCACAAACCACGTGTCTGAATGATGTGTCGTCTCCTCGTACACCTCAAAAATAATAATTAGGGTGTTTTTGTGTGATTTTAAGTCATTCAAATGTCGTTCGGTCTGTATTTGACCGTTAAATGCATGTTTTGTCCATTTACAACACGCGGAGTGCGTTTTCCACCAGCGCGGTCACACAAAACCTCTGATTGACGTGTCTTCTGGCCGACCATTTCAAAATTCACCCACCCTTTGTTTTTATCCAATTTCATGGTTTTCCGAGGTCGTTCGGCCGGTTTTGACCACCCCACACATGCGTTTTCAAGTGCGCCAAACACCTCAAAAACACATATTCAGCCGTGCTGCGCAAACTGTACTTCCGAATGACATTTCGTCTCCACTTACACCTCACGAATAATAATTAGTGTGTTTTAGTGTAATTTCAAGTCATTTTGATGTCGTTCGACATGCATTTAATCGTTAAATGCATGTTTTGGCCATTTACGACACGCAGAGTGCATTTTCCGCCAGTGCGGTCGCAGGACACCTCCGATTGACGTGCCGTCTAGCCAAAAATTTCAAAATTCACCCACCCTTTGTTATCGTCTAATTTCATGGCATTCCAAGGTCGTTCGGTCGGTTTCGACCACCCCACGCACGCTTTTCAAGCGCTCCAAACACCTAAAAAACACATATTCATCCGTTCCACACAAACCGTGTGTCCGAATGACATGCCGTCTCCTCTTACACCTCAAGAATAATAATTAGGGTGTTTTCATGTGATTTCAAGTCATTCCGATGTCGTTCGGTATGCATTTGACCGTTAAACGCATGTTTTGTCCATTCACGACACGCGAAGTGCGTTTTCGGCCAGCGCGGTCACATGACTCCTCTGATTGATGTGCTGTCTTGCTGACAATTCCACAATTCACCCACCCTTTGTTGTCTTCCAATTTCATGGCATTTTGAGGTCATTTGGCTGGTTTAGACCACCCCACGCACGCTTTTCAAGCACGCCAAACACCTAAAAAACACATATTCAGCTGTTCCACACAAACCGCATGTTCGAATGACGTTCCGTCTCCTCATACACCTCAAGAATAATAATTAGGGTGTTTTTGTGTGATTTCAAGTCATTCTGATGTCGTTCGACATGCATTTGACCGTTAAATGCATGTTTTGGCCATTTACGACACGCAGAGTGTGTTTTCGGCCAACGCGGTCACACGAAACCTTCAATTGATGTGTTATCTGGCCAACCATTTTAAAATTCACCCACCCTTTGTTGTCGTCCGATTTCATGGCATTCCGAGATCATTCGTCCAGTTTTGACCACCCCACGCATGCTTTTCAAGCGCGCCAAACACCTAAAAAACACATATTCAGCCGTGCCGCGCAAACCGCACATCCAAATGATGTACCATCTCCTATTACACCTCACGAATAATAATTAGAGCGTTTTTGTGTGATTTAAAGTCATTCAGATGTTTTTTGGAATGCATTTGACCGTTAAATGCATGTTTTGGCCATTTATGACACGCAAAGTGTGTTTTCGGACACCGCGGTCACATGACACCTCCGATTGATGTGACATCTGGATGACCATTTCAAAATTCACCCACCCTTTGTTTTCGTTTGATTTCATGGCATTCTGAGGTCGTTCACCTGGTTTCGACCACCCCACACACACTTTTCAAGCGCGCCAAACACCTAAAAAACACATATTCAGCCGTGCCGCGCAAAACGCGCATTTGAATGATGTGCCGTCTCCTCATACACCTCAAAAATAATAACTAGGGTGTTTTCGTGTGATTTGAAGTCATTACGATGTCATTCGACATGCATTTGACCGTTAAACGCATGTTTTGGCCATTTACGACACGCAAAGTGCGTTTTCAACCAACGCGGTCACACGACACCTTTGATTGATGTTCCGTCTAGCTAACCATTTCAAAATTCACCCACCCTTTGTTGTCGTCCGATTTCATGTCATTCTGAGGTCGTTCGGCCAGTTTTGACCACCCCACGCACACTTTTCAAGCGCGCCAAACACCTAAAAAACACATATTCAGCCGTGTCGCGCAAACCGCATGTCCGAATGATGTGCTATCTCCTCGTACACCTCAAGAATAATAATTAGGGTATTTTAGTGTGATTTCAAGTAATTATGATCTTGTTTGTCATGAATTTAAGAATTAAACACATGTTTTGGCCATTTACGACACGCGAAGTACGTTTTTGGCCACCGCGGTCAAACGACACCTCCGATTGACGTGCTGTATGGCCGACCATTCCACAATTCAACCACCCTTTGTTTTAGTCTGATTTCATGGCATTTCGAGGTCGTTTGGTTGGTTTTCTGTATTCCAATTTTTTTACTTAAAAGCGTATCCATTTTAAACAAAAGAAATACACTTTGAGTGGTACCGGCCAAACCATTCCTCAGATTGAGGCGGGATTGACTCGTACACATCACAAATGACCCATGGATCCTAGTCCTAAAGTATCAACAGAATATGAATGTGTTTTTTTGGTTTTCCGTATGTCAGTTGTTGTTTTCACTTAAAATGTTGTCCATTTCAAAGAAAAGTGAGACACTTTGAGTGGTTTCAGCCACACCGTGCCTCATATTGAGGTGGGGTTGACTCGTACACATCACAAATGACCCATGGATCATCAAAGAAAAGTGAGAAACTTTGAGGAACATAATCATCTCGACCACCACTAGAACTGCCGCCTGGTGCATTGGATAATGCACCCATCGATGACATAAATGTCTGACAATCCGCACTGGCCTCTGGTGGAAGTGATGAAGATAAAGCTTTCATCGGTTTCATAAATTCTTTGTCCCTCGTTTGAACTTGTACTTCCAACTCTGTCACCCTTTTTTCAGATTGTCTTGCATTCTCCTTGACCTCTTCCAACTCGGTGGTACTAGAATGGAAACCTGGAGAGGACCAATACCTCATCGGGACTATATTCTTACCAGGTTAGCAGCGTACTCGACCAGAGTGCTCATCTCCCAAAAACTGATATAAATGATAATGTGGCCCTAAATTGTTAGTCTCCTTGCATCAAGGGCCTCTAAATCAGCCTGTTAAAAATATTAATAGATTATTAAATTTCAAAATAGATATTAAACTTTGAAATAAAAAAATTAAAACTTACAATATTTTCTTGTGTCGGTTCATTAACTACAGTTCCATCTTTTTTCCTTCTACTTAAGCAAAAAAAATTTGCTCGAGGGATACGTCCTTCAATATTCAATTTGTGCTTCTGTAATGACATTGAAACAATATAAAGTGAAAGTATAATCATATATTCAATATTCAATAAATCACATAATTTAAGTAGGAAATAATAAAAAGGGCAAGTCCTAAAGAAAAATTATAAACAACTATATCATACCAGCTGCCTCTCATGATCTGACATAGTCATGCGCCCCAAAGTGTGGAGGTATTAATTTGAATCAATGTTTTTTTTGTTTTTTTTTTCCAGAAGATTCCTAAATAATGTTTAATAATAAATTAGATAATATTATTGCAAAACATGAAAACTATCATTTAAATACCTCAAATGGGATTAATACCTTAAATTTGACAGTCTCCCAATGGGTAATCATTTGGTGATATTGCTCTATCGGACAGTAATCCACAATAGGTAATGTCTCCAACTCCGTTCCCACTCTATCACACCAGCCAACATACAAATCATGCTTATAAGCTCTCCAAAGCTCTCCTAGCTCCTTTAAACGTGCTGGTCGTGCACCTTTTCCATCAGGGAAGTTATACCGAAGCTGACACCCAATAGATTAATTCATATAAATACAAAAAAATACTACATTAAATCCAATAGATTTTTTACCCATATTTGTTCCCACGCATTATCCTTAACTTCATGTGGTAGATGTCTCCAAGAGAGAGGGCTGACCAGAATGATGTTAGAGTATTTGGCTAGCGTCGCCAAAAAACCCCGACATTCCTGCCCAGATTTATCAATCATCTGTCCATCATTATTATATTCAACCATCAACTATGTCTGGTGGTTTCATACTTCACGCAAGTGAGTACACTCCCTCCCCCACCTCCTATCAGTAGATGAATCTGTTATTAAAGAAAAAAAATACTAGTACAAGTTATAATAAAAATAAATTTTGGTATAAAAATTTGTTAGAGTTATATAAATATACCTGTGGTAGTCAGATCAATGGGCATCACTGGATGTGCAGAAGCTGAAGGAATATCCTGTATAGGTGGAGTGTCCCTCAGTGTACGCTCCTCATCCACATACTGTGTCAGAGCAGGAGTCGAAGAAGGTGGAATATAATAGCCCAGAGATAATGAAACAGAAGCAAAAGATGATGTCACAAATGTCTGGCCAACTGGTAGTGTAAATATCAGAGGCCTAAATATCCCGTGTGTCCCTAAAGACACTCCAGGATCAAAATGGGGCGTAGAAGATACGTCTGTGGGAGGGGAATAATCCAATTGGGTATGACCAGTGGATCATCTAACTCTCTCACCACGAGCCCTCATACCATCGGCCTCAGTACTGGGACCACCAGATGGTCGTCTGACTTCGACAACACCCCCCTCCTACCACCAGCCTCTGTACTGGGAGCAATATTAGGCTCCTCGTTAGATATATCTCATATAGGGGGTGGATCCTAAAAAAAAGTTTAACACAAAAGTAAACACATGATATTATAAGTTATTGAAATATATATATTTGAAATAAAATACTCACAATAGGGATGAGTGGAGGAATTCCCATCTGTGTCATGTGACAATTATTTTTTGTCATCTTTTTCCGCCGCCTCTCTTCAATGGGTTTCATTTCCTGAAATGAAAAAACATATGGAAGTAATTAGAAATAGATAACTAATGTGTAACCCAAAAAAATATATAAAAAAACCATTATGATAAAAAAACATAAAGAAACAGAAGATTTATGGTGTTTTGAAGGTAAGTACTAGGATACACACTTTGAATTATATAGGTGAAACATATAGGTGAGAACACAACTGTATGATTCTATATATTTCCAACCACAACTTTGGGTTCACAATAAACTCTGACAATTGAGCTATTAGAATCATCATAAGTAATAAACAGATTTCTTCCAATTGCAGTAGGGATAGTTTCAACTTAATCATCACCATAATCAAAAACATGTCTGATATTTACTTCAATAATTACACCGAATTTAGGATGACGATGATATTTGACATAAAAAACTTGTTTCACCATTGATTCCAATACATATGGTTCATCGGTGGCAAGAGTGTGCGTCATTTCAATAACTCAAAATTCACAATCATCAATAAAGGTTCCTTGACTCATCATTGAATCAAACCATTGACATTTCATCATCGTGACTCGACTATGCGAGTAATAATCCAAAATTATTATTTTCTCCATGACTCCATAATAAGATACATTTCCAGAACAAGGTATATTATCTGATGAACTAGCATAACAGTCTATTGTGGCAGTTAGCATAACACCATCATGTTGTGTTCTCATGTTTCTTGCTCATTCAGTGATAATAAATTTGTATCCATTGATCACAAGTGATTTACAAGCATGAACCATGGTATTAGAACCAAAATCTAAAGATCTTATTTCCTCAGAAACAGAGTCTGCAGGCAAACTCGATACCTAAAATATAAAAAAATAGTAAACTTAATTAAATATTATTTTTATTTAGTTATTACAGAAATATTTTTACCTTCAATTTCAACCAAGTAGAAAACCCTTTGCTATGAAAAGTCTATTTCCTTCTCAAATATAAAGAATGATTCTTTCTATATATCAATTCTTTATGTTCCATATAGATAAAAATAATAATAGTTTAACAAATATTTAAAATTACAAGAGATAAGATAAGAGACACATGTACAATTTACTTACTTTATATACTCATCGAACAAATCACAATTGAACAACACTGTGCGATGTGCCATCTCTCGCTCTTAAAGGCTTAATGTCGTCAATGTATATGATCCCGGAATTCCTCCTATCTAAGGAAGTGATGGAAAAATGGGTTCAAATTTCCCATACTGTTCTTCTTCATTTCTCATTGGTCTGTTTATTCTCATAGTAAGATCAGACAAATACATTGAGTAGAAATCCATACATTCTTGAGCCAGGTAACCGTTCAAAATAGAACCTTCAGGATAATTCCTGTTCCGAACATATGATTTCAATGTGCACATGTTTCTTTCAGTTGGATATATCCAACAGAAAGCAACGAGTCCTCCAAGAAGTATTTCGGTTGGAAGATGGACAGTCAGATGCAACATGCATGTAAAAAATGATGGAGGGAATATTTTCTCTGAGTCACACAAAATTAATGGTGTCTCTGCCAACATTTTTTTCAAGAAGGATTTGGAAAACCTCTTAGCACAAAGATCTCTAAATAAATAGCACAACCAAATAACTGAGACTCTTACATTATTGGACAAGAGATGACAAATTGCTATTGGAATCAACTCATGAAAAAGGATGTGATAATCATGAGTCTTCAAAGATTTAAGCTTCAACTCTTTTCTGTTGACCCATTTTGATATATTTCTTGAATAGCCATCAGGAACTTTAATAGTCTCTAGCACTTCCAGAAATTGATTTTTTTTTCAGCAGGTGTCATCACATAAGAAGCACATGGAACTTGCCATTTATTTTCACTAATACAGACAGGATGCAGTTCTGGTCTGATCCCCCAATCTACCAAGTCACGCTGAGATCATAAATCATCTTTTGTCTTCCCCTTGGAATTTAGAATAATTGAAAGCAACATTTCACTTATATTTTTTTCAATGTGCATTACGTCTAAGAAATGGCGTAACAAGTTGGTTGACCAATACGATAACTCAAAGAATATACTCTTCTTCTTCCAATTGTAACAGGTATCATTGGAAACATTTTTCCTCTTTCTATATTTCATTACACCCTTTCCAAATGAATAACTGAAATCTTTTAATTCATTAAGCACATCAGTTCCAGACATACACAATGGTGGATCATCATTCTCCATGGTATTGTCAAATCTTCGACGGTTGTTTCTATATGGATGGTTCATTGGAAAGAATCGTCGATGTCCCATAAAACTAAAACTATGAAGATATTTCAGTCTTCTCGATCGATTATTATTCATACAAATAGGACATGGAAATTTTCCTTTGTGCTCCATCCAGAAATCATTGCATAAGCAGGAAAATCATTGATCGTCCACATAAGCGCAACATGCATCTGAAATATGTCTTTCGAACATGCATCGTATGTGGGCACACCCACATCCCAAAGAAGTTTCAAATTTTTTTTAAAGGTTTCATGTATAAATCTATATCATTGTCAGGATCAGAAGGACCATATATCAGTATACTCAAGAAAGTGTAAGGATTTTTCATACACAACCATGGGGGAAGGTTATAAGTGTGTATGAAAACCGGCCATGTGCTGTGCTAAGTAAGCATCTGCCCAAATGGATTAAAACCATCACATGAAAGACCCAGTCTCACATTATGCATGTCGGCTACAAATTCAGGATATCGATCATCAAATCTATGCCATGAAAATCCATCTGCAGGGTGAACCAAATCTTTTTTATTCTTTTTTCTCTCGGTGTCATGCCATCGCATTTTTACTGATATTTCACCAGATATGAAAAGGTTCTGTAATATGGGGATCAATGGAAAGTGCCACATTACTTTTTATGACACACGAGATGGTTTTCCATTATCTTTTGGCTTCCATCGAGAGGTTCCACATTTGATACAATCATTTCTTTCAACAGTTTCCTCCCAAAATAAGCTGCAATCATTCGGGAAAGCATGATTTTTTTTTGAGAATCCAAGTTCATCAACTAACTTCTATACCATATAGTGGTTTGAGGGAATATATGAATCATCTGGAAGTAAGTCCTTCAAGAAGGTAAGAATTTAATAAATTGTAGTATTTGAAATCCCATACATAGTTTTCCCATGAAACAATCAGATTAAAAATTCCAAATTTTTCATTTTACCACATTGCCGATATAGTGGAGTCGTTGCAACATCATTCAATTTTTTCACTCTATCAACATCGCCATTTTCATTGGACGCATCATGTGTGCCTGTATCGAAATCTTGTTGGTTGGGCATCCTTTCCTTCTCATGATGCTAAATAAATGGAAACCGATCATATATCAAACTCTCTAATTCAGTCCTATCATTTGGTTCATCAACATTTTGAGATTCCATTTTATCTCCATTGTGATACCACACATAATAGTTTTTTTGGAAACCATATTTGGTTATATGATAGCTAACTGATTCATGACTCAACCAAGGTCTTCCAACACAATTAGAACATGGGAAGTGTATGCGACCACTATTTGAAGCCCTGTCAAATGCAAAATCTAGAAAGCTATTCAAATTATTTTGAAAATTAGTTGAAATCCAATCAGTTTCGTACATCCAACTTCTATCTATTCTATAAAAAAATTGCAATAAGTCATTTAAAAGAAATTCAATAATATTGAAGTTCAATCAAAAAAATATTTAGGTAAATGAAAATTGTTTACTTTAAATAAAAGAATAACTGACACATTACTCTATATGAGAATCATATTAAGAAATACAACAAAATACAGTGTATATAAGAAAATAAGATACATAATTTCTAATTCCTATATTCAAGGATTTCCCAGTAAGATATTGGAAGTGGATTAAGGAATACACAATCCTTAAGGGTCTTGTTGGGAGTACATGAGTTTTATACTTTAACTTCTTCAGAGAGATTAGGATGAGGAGCAGGACGAGGATCACATCAAAAGTAGTTATGGCCTCATCAAGTTTCACCTTAACCATGGATTAAAGGATCCTAGGTTTGGGGCCATAGATCATAGGTTGGTAGGGTGTATTCATTGAATCATGTCCCAATTGATTTTAGAGAGGGACCTTCAATAGTTATGGGTATGGATTTGATTAGAAACACCTATAAAAAGGATATCCAGGAATTGTGACATCCCAAACCAGGATGCCACTCATTAGTGACCTGAACCCAGATGGACACTCATTGGAGAGGGACATTCAAGTTCTATTGTATTTTATCTCACATACAAATAATTATTTTTGGGATGTCCGGGGTCCATGGAGGAGGGTGGTGGGCTGTCCGGGGTCCAGGGAGGAGGGTGGGTGGGGGGGGGGGGGGCTATCCAAGTTCCAGGAAGGAGGGGGGGCTGTCCTGGGTCCAGAAAGGTGGGTGGGGGGCTGTCCAGGGTCCAGGGAGGAGGGGGGGGGGGGTTGTCTAGGGTCTAGGAAGGAGGGTGGGGGGATGTTCGGGGTCCAGGGAGGAGGGTGGGGGGGGGGGGCTGTCCAGGGTCCAGGAAGGAGGGGAGTTGTCCTGGGTCCAGGAAGGAGGGGGGGTTGTCCTGGGTGGACCTCAAAACACCGAATGGGGTTCCACTCTATAGTTCTGAGAATATATTATCCAAATCTACAAAGATTTCACCTGTAAACATGACAAATTTAAATCAGTTCCTATTGCAATTTAATGAAATTTAAGGGATATGTGTTTTGTGAAAAGACTATACATTACAGTGATGTTTGTGAATGATGGGTTTTTTCCAAAATGTGTATGGAATTCAGTAACGAGGATGATTTATTCCATTTAACCAATGTTATAGTGTACATTTAGGATTAATTATTGCATTTAACCAATATTATAGTTTATTTTTAGGTGAGGTGAGTTAGAAACCATGTTAGGCATGTCATTAGAACATGGGTTCTTCCATTTAACCATGTAGTCTTGAATTTCAGGGATGAAAGTGTTTTGACTGAGCTAATTACTACCTACTCTATAGTATGGCCAACACATCATGTGGGCATACCCATGAAACAAATCCATGTGTAAATGGGAAGTTTTCAGCACCTCATTTGGCCAAACATACTTTTCACCATTAGGGATTGGCCATGTATATTTACATGGCTAACCAAGTCATGTACTGTGTGTACATTACCATGTAAATTCACAGGACACTAGATCATCATAGACACCATGTCAACCGTTATACATACCATGTGAACCCTTATACCATATCGTAATTATTACAACCATTAATAACAACTTATTAAACAACATCACTTGTCAAAGATAATCAAATTGAACATAAATCAATAATAATAGTGGATATATCAAGTAAAATGAAGTCATACTATCTTACATACTAAATGACCACCCACAACCATGATTAATGACCAAAAAGCTCCCATTTAGGCAAAATCAAAAGTGAAAACAAAAACACATAGTTGCAGAAAACAACTTCATTTGTGTGAATAATAATAATCCCATAGTGATTGAATAACTCATGTATGATGTTGAAGTCAGAATGATTAATGGTTATATTAGGAAAACTAATATTCATTAATATTGAAAACTTGACATTCTGTGAATTAGTTTCATGAAGAAGGAAGAAGTACTACATGGGAAAAGGAGAGGTCCCACCAAGAGTTCCCTTTGTAGATATTTTATTCATAAAGAACATTGGATTGTATGGTTAAGTATTTATTATTTCTTCTCTGAAGAATAATTAGGGACCACATACTATTTTGAAAAGTTCAAGAAGATACTCCATATTTTCTATTGTGAAAAGGATAAGTGAATAGTGTGTCATTTTATATATATATAGATTTTGATAGAAACATGACACATACTTGTTATGTAATACACATAGTGTACAAAAATTAAGATGAATAAGATCTTCATGTTTGACATGATCTTAATGAAAGGAGTGATTTTCATGAAATATTATGAATAAATATTACAAACAATTTCTTATGAGTTCATATACATAAAGTTATAATATTTGAAGCATTTAGATTAAAAAAAACTATGAATATTTAAAATTAGAACACAAGAAAGAGACACCATGACCTTATAAATGTATATGTGTAATGAAAACATTAATTAGACAATGTGTACACCGATGTAGTGATTTGAGTACACAAATCATGGATTTAGTGATTTGAGTACACAATTCGTGGAGTAGTGAATCATAAAATTTTCCAAAAAACCCTAGAAATAGGGAATAATGATATCCTTGAGAATAGAAGGATATCCTTGAGAAGAGGTGGAAGGATATCCTTGAGAAGAGGTGGAAGGAGTCTAACCTGGCAGCTAATCTGATGGAAGAGGTGGACCTATTATGGGGCTTCTCAAGGGATTATGGGAGTCGGGAATCGCTTCTGGGAGAGCTGTGAAATGCTTCTAGAATTAGGGGGGGGGGGTTCTCCTGTGTTTGTCAAATTTGGGGCATCTTTTTCCCAACGGTTATTAAAAACTGTTGGGAAAACTCCCTTGAAATCCATCTTTCCCAACGGTTTATGCAAACCATTGGTAAAACTCCCTTGAAATCCATCTTTCCCAATGGTTTATACAAACCATTGGTAAATATCACCTATACCAACGGTTATTTTGAACCATTGGTATAAAAGTGTTGGGAAAAGTATGATTTCTAGTAGTGAAAATTTCACATGAAATTGGCATTAAAAATTTATTTTCTTTATAATTTCCACTAAAACCAATTTTGGAAGAAACATTCAAATTAAATATACATTAAAATTCCATAAAACACCATATATATCATAAATATTTCATACCATAAGGAATCACCTACCAAAGTAATGAAAACCCTTGAATCACCGTGAGAAAATCAAGTCGCACCACCACCACACCAAGAGGGGATTATAACAAACCTAAAACCACAAGAATTGACCATTAAAACCCAAGTTTAAACCCTAGGTTTTAAACCCTACCCCCTTAGTAACTTGTTACTTCAAGGAAAATAGAATAAACTCTAATCAAATAGAATGAAACCCTAAGCAATTTGAAAGAGGAATGAAATGGACTAACGCACTTGAGGTATCTTGAATAAATATCCCCAAAACACTAGTAGATAAAATTAAAAACGTCCACAATTCTGGGGTTATTCAAATAATAATGATTATGCCATTTAGGATCTAGAATGGAGGAAAAAGAGTAAGAATTGAGAGAGTTATGATAGAAAGAACTTACCTCCTCAAATCTGGCCTATTTTAGAAACCCTAAGATATTCTACACTCAATCGCGATGGATATGAGATCCAAAGAGGAGGGAAAGAGCCTAGGAACACATCTGGGTTCAATGGGCTTGTGTGAAGCTTATAATCACTGAAAAATCCTTAAAATTGAATTAGTTATTAAGGAAACAAAATTCATTTTTAAAACTGGAAATGAGCTTCCAGGCTGGCCCAATCCCTTAAATAAAAACCCAAATACACCTTGGTTATGGATTTATAAAGGATCCAAATTGACATGGTGGTTTTAATAGGTCAGGGGAGGCCAAGTAGGAATTATAATGGATGAATTTTTTTGAAAAAAGAATGAGTTATAAAAGAAACAAAATTTATTTTTAAAACTGGAATTGGGCTCACGCTTTGGCCCAATTCATGAAAACTCACCCATTCCTCCATAAAAGCTTGGGAAACCCCCAAAACAAAGAATGAATGGAAAATAAATGAAAAATACCTTTAAAATATTTCATTTCTGTGACAGCATTATTCAATTTTTTCATCCTATCAAAATCATCATTTTCATTAGATGCATCATGTGTGCTCATATCGAAGTCTTCTTGGTTCGACATCCCTTCTTTATCATGATGAAAAATAAATAGAAACCATTCATCTGAAAAATTCTCTAATCCAACAATCTCATTTGGATCATGAGAATTTTGAGATTTAATTTTTCCCCATTGTGATAGCACGCATAATAGTTTTTTTGAAAACCATATTTGGTTATATGGTAGATAACTTATTCCTGGCTCAACTAAGGTCTTCCAATACAATTATAACATGGGAAATGTATGTGACCAATATATGAATCATTTCCAAATAAAAAATCTAAAAATCTCTCCAACTTGTTTTGAAATTTTCTTGAGATCTGATTAGTTTAAATAATCCAACTTCTATTCATTCAGTAAAAAAATTATTATATGTCTTTTCATAAAAGAAATTAAATAATATTGAAGTTTAATCGAAAATATATTTAAGGAATTGAGAACTCTTCAATTTATATAAAAACATAACTAACACACTAGTATATATGAGAATCATGATATAAAAGACAACAAAATACTATATATATTATAAAATACTATAAATATAAAACCATGATATTGAATTCCATTATATCAATGAGTAATAATGTGCCAAATACTTTAAGGGTCAAGGCTTTAATTATGAAAATGTTTCTTATAGAATATAAATACCTAGGGGTGTTATTTAAATTATATGTTCTATATATAAGAACATCTATCAATACATCTACTGATAACCCCCACAATAAAGACTTGTTAATCCATTAAAATATCCAAATCTAACCACTGAAACTCCACACTTCATATCCCTCACATTATCTAGGACATTTCCATTACCAAGTACTCATATAAAAGGATGTTTACACATATTAGATATTTATATGAATAATTTGAGTATAATATACCTAGTAAGATGTCACCACCCCACCACATAAGACATGTTATAATATAATATTTTTGTGGAAACAATATAGAGCTATAGGAGTAGAAACAACCATTGTTAGCATTGTAAATCAGAAATATTGGATATATTTTTTATTGGTGACAAAAAAATTCCAAAGTAATGATGGTCTAGACCTGTATTAAATTCAATGAACCAATACATAAAACTTGAGAACATAAAAAATAATTGATTCAAGGAAGAATACTCAAAACATTATAGGGGAAAGGGAATTTTGAATCCCATTTTATTTATTTTATTTCTCATTGGCGTTGAATAAAGTAAGGGGTATATGAAGTCAACATGCTTCATGTAAAACTAATTCCATAAAACTTTATTCAATAACAGGTATATGTATTACTGATCATTTGAAACAGTCTTATCATATATACATTCACAATAGAATTAGAAAATATTATATTAGACATTATGTTATTTGTTTAAATTATTGAATGAAGTACGAATTGAAAATAAACTTTATCTCATATTAGATAGATGCATATGATATGTTTACAACCCTTTGAAACATCATGATCTAGTATCAATTAATAACTCCACAAAAGTAGATAAAAAGATAAAATGAATTTAAATAGTAGAAATGTAATGTTAACATGAAAGATATATTTTGATCTGGTCCAAAAATTCCAAATATTAAAATCACATGAAGATACAAATTTTATATTTGAAAACATATCATTGAAAAAATATACTCATACTAATAAAATTTCTATTAAAAATTTACACATTCACAGGAGAGAGAATGTTTTACCTACTAGAACAAATGTCAATATATCTTTTGAGGTCAAGGGGGGAGAAGTTATTTTTTCAATAGAATATAGGAAAAAATGTTATATAATTGATAATTGAGTTATTAGTTGCTAAAAATCATGAAGACAGATTAAAAAAACCATATTATAATATTCAATTTTCTAAGGCTAAAATATTTCAATAGGCTCTTTATTGTTGCATATATATTAGAAAATAAGCTACTTGAATAATTTATTTTCTACACACACATAACCATACCAGAGATATAAAATTCATACCATATCAATCCATAAGTAAAAAATTCCACCCTCTACGAGCGTCTTTTCTCAATACCATTTTTCACAAAAAAAATAATTTTCTTCAAAATCACTAAAAATAATATAAAATAAATTTTTTATTTTTTATTTTTTAAAAATTATTGAATATAAAAATTTATAAACTCAAAAAACAAATTTTATATCAAAATAATAATTTTTTATAAAATCATGAAAATATTAAACAATCAATAAGAATAATTACATTTTTTAAACATATAATAGGTATTGAAGCTGCATACTTAGACACGTCATGCTATAAGTGAAAAAAAAATCCATTACCTAAGTTCAAATGTTGGGTTGAATATATAAAATACTAATAAATATGAATAATAAATCATAATTTATTCCTAATAAGTAAAAATTAAACATTTATTTAGTAAATTTTTTATGATTTCATGTTGCAAGGGGATGTTCCATACTTAATAATGCTGTATCTGTATGAATTTAAAATATAAATATGGAGATTTCACTAAACTAACTCTGGAACCAAAATGAAGAAAAACAAAAATAATTAAACAATCCAAAATTTAATAGAACGAACCCAAACCGAACCAAACTAATCTGAACTAACCCAAATAGACATGAAAAAAATATAAAAAAGCCTAAATCAAACCACATGATCAAAATAAATTAAATTCCCACTAAATTAAGAATATGTGGTGGTGTTTTAGACCAAAAATAAAAAATTGATAGTTGATAGAATAACTCAAATATTTGAAGTCCACTTATTTAATATTGAATAATATTGAAATGAAATCACTTAGGGAGATCGCTTGGTCAATTGGGAAGATAGTCGAATGTCGCTACTACTGGGGTTCAGGATTAGATCTGGATGGGAGGAGGGGAGAGGCGCATGCTGCTGTTAGTTCTAGATTATATCTGGATGGGAGTGATGCTAGGGCTCAGATCTGGATGAGAGTGCCAATAGGGTTAGGGAATCTGGATGGGAGGAGGGGAGGGATTGAGTTTTTTTTTCACAATGGGAGGATGGGAGGAATGGTCGGGCTAAGAATTTATGGAAAAGATTTCCCAATGGTTTTTAAAAACTATTGGAATAAATGATCTTTTCCAACTATTTTTTGAAAAATGTTGGGAAATATTTGGCTAAATTAGCCTATCCTAATGGTTTGGCTAAACTATTGGGATATGGGTGTTTGTATAGCCTACCATTCTAGTAGTACGAGGTAAAGGGAGAAGGAGGAAGAGAGATTAGACATGGAAGAAGAGAATAGAAAAGTTATTTCTCAAGGTTCTAACACCATTATCAATGATATTTCCATATTATATAAGCTTTTGAAGATGTTCCATAAGCATCATTCATTTACTTATGTGTCACAACACATGAGTAAATGGATTCAGTTGTTTTTGCATTCATTTCATGAATGCATCAATCCTCCCATTTTTCCATCCTATGAAACGTTTAATAATGATAGCCAATGTGGAAGAATAAAGGAGTGATAACACTTATCATTCGGTTTCCATAGGCACCAATATGTTATTACTTAAAACATGCATTATGATATCCCCTTTATCTAGGCATATGATACACCTTTATATCCATGAAAGATATACCCGATGACATGCTCATTTCGTAAAATATGATATGTTCTTAAGGGAATATCTCATTCAGACCCAACCCATCAAGACCCCACCTGGGATGAGAGTAGACCGAGTGTGCTGCCCCAATCTTACCTCCAATAGACCAGGGGCTGGAGACTAACACCTATTGGGTCCAAAACCTCCCAACTTAGAAGTTATCCTCTATAACTTGCACAAGAGGAAATAAAGTTTAGAACAACCTAATTGGAATGAACCCTCATCTACAATGTGTATGGAACTAGGAATACAGATCAACCTAGGAATGCACCAAAACACACACATACACATTGTAATGACCCGAACCATCGGGGTCTGCCTGGTCGACAGAAGACCAAGCCTCCACAACCCCAAGCTCGCCTCCATAGGCTAAGGGCTGGCGACAAGCACTGAGAAGCCACAACTAAAATGGGTGGCCTTTTCTTAAAGTACCTATTTGCAAGGACCCAACCATATCCATACATAAGTGCAGATGAATAGTAATAAGAAATAGTAACTTCTAGAGTAAAAACCATGCATGTAATAACCTATAGGTAATAAAAAAGATCATGATAGTGCAATCCCAAAAGTAAAGAAAAAAATATATTCCCACCCAAAAAAATATGTCCCAACCTGACAACAAATGGAATAAAGTAAATCTAAGAGATTATGACTCCTAATCTCCAATCCCCGAACACAATACATGGTCAAATTTACCCAAGTATCCATAATCTTTGCTAATTCCATAGCTGATCAGTCAGTCATCTTCATAAGACATGACATATGGGGGTAAAGCCCATGCAAGGGTGAGTATATACATATTGAGTAGAAAACCCTGAAAACCGAAGAGGTAGCAACAAAAGACATGATAGATGTAGTCAGATCATCCCAAAGAAAGAGGAAAATGAAACCTAATGAAGCACACACACACACACATGCTCATAAAATAAACCCAGATGAGAGAGAAATGGGATTTTCATCTCATAGCCTAGTTCGGGATGATGAGTCTCTCTACATATCTAAAAGTCCATCATTAATGCCTAGTATCTCATATATCTATCCAAAGAAGTAATGAGATAGGTACACACCTCAACAATTCTCTACAGATCGAGGGGTAATAATCTCCAAAAATAGAGGTCCTACACCCTGGAATAACAGGGCGATGCCACTCAGTAGATAGAATACGTTCACCCATGAAGGGGAGTACCATCTCTATATTTGTGTATGGAATATGGGGGAACTGTGCTCTGGTGTGACCTGGGAGTAACATATCTATATATAGAGGACTTGGATCCTTGTAGGGAGTACCATCTCTATATTTAGAATAATGTGTAAGGAGGACCCATGCCCATGTAGGCGAGTACTGTCTCCATGGATAGAGGTCTCGTGCCCTGATGCGACAAGGGAGTACTGCCTCTACCTGTATAAAGAGTATGGGGGACCCGTGCCCTAGTGAGACAGGGGAGTATTTTCCCCATGGATAGAGGACCTGCACCCTGGTATGACAGGGGAGTACCACCTCTACCTAGAATAACAATTATAGAATACATACACCATGGTATGATATGGGAGTGCCATCTATGTAGATAGAGGACCCACACCCTGAAGCGACAAGGGAGTATATTCTTTATCTAAATAATAATTATGGAGGACCCACACCCTAGTGTGATATTGAAGTATCGTCTCCATATAAACAAAGAGTATGGAGGACCTACACCCTAGTGCGACGAGGGAGTATCATCTCCATCTGAAATCTTTGATGATCTTTCCTAATCATTTTCATCATTAAGTGTCACATAAGGAAGAATACTACTTTGAACATTTCACACCACCATCGCTATAATGACTCATATTTTACTGATTTTAATTTTTAGAAATTATTTGGGAAAATTCTGAGACCTGACCCTAAGACGACATGCGATTTCGAGGCCTAGTGTGCTCAGAACAATTTTTGGAAAAATATTACATTTTTAATAACACACATGCATGGATTTCCTTAAAAAGTGGAATATCTTTTAAATAGGTGCCCGAATCAGAAATCATAGGGCACCATTGATCTCAAAATAGTGACTTTACCCTAGGAATGACCTAACTTTGGTCGGCATGGGTCATCTGAAGAAAAAGTCACCAAGAACGTAACTGTAAATAAAATAAAATAATAAAATAATTTTATTTTAAAATCCTAATAACTCATGAAAAATAACTTGGATTAGAAATCTGAGACCACCATTGAGTTAGTAATGTGGTTTTTTCCTTAGGTAAGGCCTAATATCGGCCAGTATGGGTCAGCTATGAAAAGAAGTTTTTGGAATTTTAAAGAATAAAATAAATTTAAGATTTATTTTATTTTAATGCTATGTAGCGATGAAACGATGAATTTTAATTTAATATGAGCCTTAGGAAGGGATCCAAGGTTAAGATCATAAACCTGGAAATACCTTAGAAGC
This sequence comes from Viscum album, assembly GCA_963277665.1. NCBI lineage: Eukaryota > Viridiplantae > Streptophyta > Magnoliopsida > Santalales > Viscaceae > Viscum > Viscum album. The sequence goes on from OY728122.1 coordinate 1,191,040,521, forward strand.
TTTGGAGAGAACACCTGGAGAATCCTCTTAGAGGACGACGATGGAGACTTGGAGTGAGGATCGTTCTTGATGAGATTCACCAATATAAATATGTATTCAATAGCGAACGATCCATTAACCATGTATGGTGGTTTTTCTTCTTCATGCTTTTCCCATTATTAAATTCAATGATGAACGTAGACCAACCCACAAACAGGTTGATCAATGGTTCGATCATTTGTAGTATGGATAATTGTTGTGGGGTTTATATAGGGAGATTGATTTATTTCTTCTTTATTTATTTCTCTAATGAGAACGCATCGATGCCGACACAAATAAGGCCAAGGTTCATTCTTTGGGTGTTATTATGCTTTTCTCTCCCTTGTTCTTAGTTTTCTTCACTTTTGGTCCCCCTTAGAAATAGATTGACTTGTCGGGAGGCTCCGAATGTGATTAGACCCCCGGATTGGAGGCAATGCGTTAGCAGAGGCCGCATTTATGTAAATCAGGACTCAAGAAACCCAAATCTATGCTTATTACAGATTTTGGAGAACCGAAAGAGGTGAGATGGCCCATGGAAGGGGACACTGGTGTGTCGATGGTGTGTGCTGCAGTGAAGCCATGTGGACACGGTGGCCTATCCGCGGGATGTGGCGGTCGGCCGCATGCGGTGGCCATGGGATGTGGCGGTCACCACGGGGAAGCGTTTACAGGGGGTGGATGTGGAGCGTTGGTCACACGGGCTAGGTGGGCTGTGCGAACCGAGTGAGATGAACTAGGTGGCCCAGTAGGCCCAGCGAACCGGGCCAGGCCAGGTTGTGTCGACCGGACCAGGTCGGGTCGGTTGGCAAGCTAGGTCAGACCCGGGTTCGTGGACTATTTTATTCAAATGGCTATAACTTTCAATTTTTTCATCCGTTTGGTGAGTCTTCTACAACATTGGGAACCTTGTGGTGAGACTCTCTTTTTGAGATATCCTAAGTGGGTTTTTATGGAATTGTGCATATGAAATATTGGCTTGAGGAGAGGGTTATCCTGGAACAATCATGTTGTGAGCAAAATCCTGTGGCTGACTGTAACCTTGAGACTATGTGACTTATCGAGATTGTGTGTCTTATAGAGACTGTGTGTCTTATCAAGACTGTGTGTCTTTTAGAGACTTTGTGTCTTAATAAGAATGTGTGTATTATTGAGAATGTGTGTCTTATTGATACTATGTGTCTTATGAAATATGTTTGATAATCCTATTATGCATACTAACGACTTATACCTGTGTGAGCTAATTATATATATTCTTGGTGGTATTTTGTGTGGTATCATCTCTATGGTGTTTCTACTTTATGGTATTCTGTGTGGTATCTTCTTTGTGGTATTCTGTGTGGTATCTTCTTCATGGTATTTCTCCTTTGTGGTATTTTGTGTGGTATCTTCTTTGTGGTATTATGTGTGGTATCTTCTTCATGGTAATTATCCTTTGTGGAATTATGTGTGGTATATTTTTTGTGGTATTTCGTTTATGGTTTTGGGGTATCCTACTGAGTATTATTTTACTCACCCTTGCATGGGCTTTGCCTGCATGTGTTGTGTCTTATGCAGATGATCGACCCTTTGATGGGGTCCTAGGTGGATTAGGACCAAGTGGTGCTTAGTGAGGCCGAATAGATGAGGCATGTTCCAGTGGTTCAAACATCAGTCCTAATACCTCTTTACTTACAAGTTGGAATTTTGGTTACAAATTCTTTTGGTGGGATTATAGTTTAGCCCTGTTTACTTTACTATACTTCCTATCGTACTCTATTGTGGGATCTTAGTGATTTTCATTCATTGTTTACTTAGTGTTTTTTACATTTAATCATTTGTGTCTTGGAGATGGGTATGTGTATACAGGTACTTAGGAAAATGCCTCCCATTTTTGGGATATTCATACTCGATGCTAGTCACTAACCCCTAGCCTATTGGAGGTGGGCTTGGGGTTGTCATGACATGGGACCCTCTGGAACGGGTTGTGAAAGAGTGGTATCAGAGCAGGTCAGTTGTAATTTAGGACTAGGAGTTTGTGAGGTTGGTTTGGGGCAACAATGTTAAGTGTTTCAAGTTCATATTTCAGGCCATGAAATCTAGTGTTGGTTTGGCGACCGACGTATCCATACACCAGGACTCTAGACACCTGATTTTCAACTCGATACATGAAAACACTAGTTGAAAGGAAAATAATGGTACATGCATCATTAAGGATTTGAGTGTGTTCTCATATCCTTCTTAATTCATCTCACCAGGCATGCTCTATTAATCATGGTACATCTTTTTTTCTTATAGGACATATTCACGTAGACAGCCAACTAGGATTCCACTGCGTGATTATTAGGATAATATACTAGATGAAGAGGCACCAATACAAGGATTTGTACCAGAGATAACACCTCCAGGTGGTGAAATATCTATACCACCACCTGTAGAGCAGCACATGGTACTTGCAGTACCATTATATGAGGAGGGTAGGTTGAGTGCACTTTAGGAGTTTCAGTGATAGATACCCCTTAGGTTCTAAGGTGAGCCTGATGAATAGGCGGCTGAGGATTGTCTTGATGTGGTGACCTGAGTTTTCCATTTATTCAGGACACCAGCAGATCAGATGGTGGTCTTAGAGGCGAGCCTTCTATACTACTCAGCAGGGCGATGGTGGGGTTTAATTACCCAATATTATGATGTGAAATCTTTCATGGATAAAGATTGAGAACCTTTTCAGAGAGGATTTCTCACCTTATAAGCTAAAGGCTATGTGTGTCCAGGAGCTTCTAGAGCTCTAGTAGGACGAAATATCGATATCTAAGTATTCATCAAGGCATAAAAACCTTTTTAGGTACTTGATGGATATGATACACGACCAGTTCTTCAGGGTTTGAACCTTTGAGTGTGGTCTATGTAGGGACATATGAGCTAGAATTATCCCTCTGTGCATTCCTACTTATGTTGGAGTGCTTGAGAAATATTCGGTGGTCGAAGTTTTCTTGGCTAAGTAGGTACAACCAGTGATTTTCAATAGTGGGAAAGTAGGAGCGGAGACCTCGACAGTAGGGGTTTGATGTCATTCTTAGATATTTGGATGTACGAGACGTTTCAAGAGGAGGCCCTAGGAAAGAGGACCTATAGTTTAGGTCTCACAGGGTGGGTTCGAACTTCCCAGAGAAAGGTGATGTTACTCATGTCAAGACATGGGACATCTGACCTGAGATTGTCCAACCCATCATACTGTTGATAGGGAAACCATGGGTAGACCACCAAGGTAGAGACAACGACAAGAGTAGACAGATCCACAAAGTGGAAGACATGGAAAAGGAGTTGAGAGACCATTATGAGGTGGTTGATGTTTCGACATGTTACCAGCAATACCCCCAGGTGGTCCACACCAGACTCAGGGAACCAGTGGACAGGGACGAGGATGACTACAGGCAATGGAGGCTTATGAACTCGAGGATCTAGGGATGATTAGAGGTACGATATGTGTCTTTTCCACCATAGTTTAATTTTTTTTTATAGAAATAGGTTCCAATAATTATTTTCTTTCCACAAACCTTGTTCGAGACTCGTAGATTCTGATTTAACTGTTGATTCGACCGTTACGCTTAAATACTTCTATGGGAGGAGATTCGATGATCACACACTAGTTCCAAAAGTGAAAACTTACTCTTGGAGGTGAGAGTTTTAGTTGGTATCTCTTGGTAGCATCGTCAAGGCCTTACGACATAATTCTTAGTATGTACTGATTATCCACAATTCATGCTCATATTGACTGTTTTAGTTATAAAGTGAGGTGTGTCTACAATGACAAGACCAGGATTTCATTTATTATTGAAAAGGAAACACAAGTAGTGTAGGATGGAATCACACATACAGTTTTCCAGCTTGACCCTCAATGTAGTATATGATACAAGTCCTCAGTTTCCTACAACAGTTGAGGAGTATGAGAACATCTTTCCTGAGGATGTTCTAGGATTACTTCCCCATAGAGAGGTATAATTCTACATTGATCTATACCCCGAGACTACACCGACATCTACAACTTCATATCATATGGCTCCTATAGAGATTCATGATATGAGGGTATAATTGGAGGACTTGTAGAGGAAGAGCTTTGTAAGACCCAGTGTTTCACCCTAGGTAGCCCCATTTTTTTTTACCAAGAAGGAAAATGAGAAATTGAGGTCATCTGTGGACTTCTTAAACCTGAACTAGGTGACTATGAAGAATAATGATCCAATATTGAGGATCAACAACCTCTTTGATAAGTTGGGAGGGGCATAGTGGTTCTTGAAGATCGACCTTTGGTCAGGCTATCACTAGTTGCGAGTACGAGATGAGGATATACCGAAGATGGATTTCAGATATCTTTATAGTCACTATGAGTGCTTGGTGATGTCTTTTAGTGTGAAAAATGACCCAGTAGTGTTCATGGGACTCATTAATAAGATCTTTCAACCTTTTGTGTTGATGGATAAGTGCCATCATTACTTTTAGGAGATGAGTCAAAGGTTGATTATCGCTCCCATCTTGAGATTTCTAGAGGAGGGTGCTGAATACGTGGTGTTCTGTGATGCATTAGGGACAGGGCTTGGTTGTATCCTAATGCCGGGGCAAGCAGTGATTGCATACGGTTCATAGACCACATGATAAGAACTACATGAACCATGATCTTGAGTTAGCAGTGGTAGTCTTTGCATTGAATATGTGGTGACACTACCTGATGGGTGAGCAGTTTATTATCTAATCTGATCACAAGAGTCTCAAGCATATCTTCTCTCAGAAGGATCTGATCTTGATATAGAGGCGATGGCTAGAGTTCCTCTAGGACTATAACTTTGATATTTTCTATACTCCTGGAAAGGAAAACATAGTGGCATATTCTCTTAGTAGAAGATCTAGTTCATAGTTGCTGAATGAGGCATCAGAGTACTTGGCCTCATTGCAGATATCCTTTGTGGATAGAGATTGAGAAACTTACCTCTATTTGATTATTGTCACCCCACCACTCTTATAGTGAGTTAGGGAGGTGAAACTTGGGGATACTAACTGTGTGACTCTACGTGATCAGATATTCACAAGGCATTCCCCTGATGGATATTCGAAAGGTGGGGAGCACGTCGTTCTTTTCAGAGGATGCACAATAGTACCAATAGAGTTATGAGAGGATGTTTTTAGGTAGTTCCATATATCCCCTTTGGTGGTACATCAAGGTTTGGAAAATATGTACCATGACTTATGATGTTAGTTATGGTGGCCCGAGATGAAGGAGGGAGTTTCAGAGTTTGTTTCTAAATGTCTCACTTGTCAGTAGGTGAAGGCCGAGCACCAGGTTCCAATGGGTTTGTCGCAAAACCTTGAGGTACGAGAATGTAAGTGGGGTGTGATATTGATAGACTTCATAATGGGTTTACCATGTACATACAGGGAACACGATACCATCTGAGTGATCATTGAACAACTCAACAAGTTAGCCCACTTCATAGCTATTCAGGAGCAGAGTTCAATAGAGAGTTTGGGACACCTCTATATGCAGAAGATAGTTCGACTCCATGGAGTTTCATCGATGATAGTATCATATTTTGATACTCGCTTTACATCTTGGCTATGTAAGGGATTGTAGGAGGCCTTTGGAGTTCGAGTAAGGAGACTACGTGTTCCTTTGGGTCTCACCTTGACGCAGATTACAGAGATTTGGTCAGGTTAGAAAACTATCTTTGAGGTTCATCAGCGCTTTCCTGATACTATGTAGAGTTGGTGAGGTGGCGTACCTCTTGTCTCTACCTCCACAGTTAGAGCGGATGCACAATGACTTCCATGTGTCACAGCTAAGGTGGTACGTGCATGACCCATTGCATGTCATTGACTGGGGAGAGATAGACATTGATGACGGAGAAACTTTTCCTGAGTACCCAATGGAGATCGAGGATTGATAGGAGAGGATCCTTCATGGGTAGTCGATTCCTCTAGTGCACATTTGGTGGTATCATGAGAATCTCCAGAAGATCACATAGGATCAAGAGGCTCAAATTTGTGCTTAGTACCATCTTTTTTTGAGTATCCATTTGTTTTGGATTTTAAGGATGTAAATCCCTAAGGTGGGGAGAATGTAATGACTTAGATTTTCCCAATTTTAATTTTTAGAAATTATTTGGGAAAATTACAGGATTAGGTGCTGAGAAAACATGCGATTCTGAGACTAGGTGTGCCTGGAACAATTCATTGATTTTTTTAAGTTTTTAATAAAACACGTGCACGAATTTCCTTAAAAAGTGGAATATCTTTTAAATGGGTCACTATATCAGAAATATAAGGGAACCTTTGAGATCGGAATGACATATTTACCCTAGGTGTGACCTAACTTTGGTCAGTGCATGTCATTTGAAGAAAAAGTCACTAAGGACATAACTATAAATAAAATTATTTTATTTTAAAATCCTAATAACTCATGAACGGTGGCTCATATTGGAAATATGAGACCACTGCTGAGTTCATAATGTGATTTTTTTCTTAGGATATGCCTAACATCAACCAACACAGGTTGGACGTGAAAAGTAGTTTTTAGCATTTTAAAGAATAAAATAAATTTAAGATTTATTTTATTTTAGAGTTATACAGGGATGAAGCAATGCATTTTCATTTAATATGAGCCTTAGGAAGGGATCCAAGATTAGACTCATAACCCTAGGAATTCCCTAGAAGCTTCAGAGAGAACTCCTAGAGAATCCTCTTAATGGATGGCGATAGATACTTGGAGTGAGGACCGTTCTTGATGAGATTTTCCAATAGAAGTTGGTATTTAATGAAAAAATATCCATTACCTAGGTAGGGCAGTTTTTTTTCTTTTTGGTTTCACCATTATTAAATTTAATGATGAACATAGGCGAACCCACAAACATGTTGATCCACGGTTCAATAGTTTGTGGGATGGATAATTGTCGCAGGGTTTATATCAGGAGATTGATTTATTTCTTCTTCATTTATTCCTATAATGAGAACAAATAAAGGCCAACATGAACAAGGAAAAGGTTAGTTCTTCAGGCACTCTGGTGATTTTCTCTCCCCCTTTCTTGGTGTTCTTCACCGTTGGCCCCCTGTGGTAATGGCTCGACTTGTCAGGAGGCTTCGAATGCGATCAGACCCCCAGATTAGAGGAAATTCATCAATGGAGGCTGCATCTTTGTATATTGGGACTTGAGAAACCAGAATCTATGATCATTACAAATTTTGGACCACTATAGGAGGTGTGGTGGCCCACATAAGGGGCCACCGATGCACTAGTGGAGCCGCGTGGATGCGGCAAGCTGGCCTTAGGATGTGGAGATCACTATAGGGAAGCGTTAATGGGGTGTAGATGTGGTGTGCTGGCCACACGGGCTAGGCAAGCCATGCGGGCTACGCAAACTGAGCGGGCTAGACTAGGCCACGCTCCAGCAGGCCAGTCCAGGTGGCCCAGCAGGCCTAGTGAATCGGGCCGGGCCAGGCTGGGTTGGGTTGATCGGGCTAGGTCGGGTCGGTGGGTCGGGTCTAAAGGGCGGGTCAACTGGAAAGCTGGGGTCAGACCTGGGTCCATGAACTGTTTTATTCAAATGGCCATAACTTTCAAATCGTGAATCCGTTTGATGATCCATCTATGATGTTGGGACCCTTGTAGAGAGAAGGTATTTTTGAGATATCCTAAGTGGGTTTTTGTTGAAGTGCACATATAACCTATTATATTGAGGAGTGGGTTCTCCCGAACAAGCGTGCTATGAGCGGAATCTTATGGCTGGTTGTGACCTTGAGACTACATTACTTATCAAGACTGTGTGTCTTATAGTGATTGCGTGTCTTATCGAGACTATGTATCTTATAAAGATGATGTGTCTTAATGAGACAATGTATATTATCAAGACTATGTGTCTTATGAAATACATATGATAATACTATTATGCATAATAAAAACTTATACCTGTGTGAGATGATTATATATCTTCTTGGTGGTATTCTTTGTGGTATCTTCTTCGTGGTATTTATCCTTTGTGGTATTCTATGTGGTATCTTATTTGTGGTATTATATGTGGTATCTTATTCATGGAATTTCTCCTTTGTGGTATTCTGTGTGGTATCTTCTTTGTGGTATTCTGTGTGGTATATTCTTCTTGGCATTTCTCCTTTTTAGTATTCTATGTGGTATCTTCTTTGTGGTATTTCATTTGTGGTTTTGGGATGTCCTACTGAGTATTGTTTTACTAACCCCTAAATGGGCTTTGACAACATGTGTTGTGTCTTGTGTAGACGATTGAACCTTTGACAGACTCCTAGGTGGACCAGGATTAGGAAGTGATTAGTGAGGCCGGATATACAAGTTGTGTTCCGGCAATTCAAACATCAGTCCCAATACCTCTTTTCTTAAAGGCTGGATTTGTATTTATAGACTCTTTTGGAAGGATTTTATTTTGGCTCTGTTTACTTTACTATAATTCTTCTCGTACTCTGTTGTGAGATCTTAGTGGTTTGTATGCATTGTTTTCTTAGTGTTTTTCACATTTCAGCATTTGTGGCTTGGAGATGGGTGTGTGCGTACAAGTACTTAGGCAAATGACTCCCATTTGTGGGATATACCTACTTTGTGCTAGTCACTATCCCCTATCCTATAAAAGGTGGGATTAGGGTTGTCATAGCATGGTCCCCTCTAGGATGGGTCATGAAAATCACGTTCTACATGGAAAAGCACTTAGGATAGGCTACTCACAGGCCAAAATTCAATTCCAAACAAAGGATATATGGGAGAAAGAAGATGTAGAGGGAAGTACCCAACATGTATGAGGGTCCACATGGCATGTGAACTCACCTCATCACCTAGATGTGTCTCTGATGAACACAACTCAAAAGAAATGTCACCATACATGGTATGTATGGGGCCCACATGATGTGTCTCGACCACCTGGGGCCTACCTGTGTCTATCTGTCTGTGCCCGTGTACACTGGCCATGTGAAAGTACATGACATGTCAAGGTCAATCTAACACTCAACATGCACCGTCTTCCCAAGTTCATGTACTCTCCGAAGTACATGGAGTATACCCTGACATGCATGATGTGTGGGGCCACATGGGCTCCTGGGTGTGTACCCTATGTACATGCAGAGTTGGAAATCTATGTTTCACATGGATTTTGGTCCTTCCACACAATGTGTGATATTTAAATCAAATCCGAAATTCTATCCACTATAGAATTATAGATTACACGGCATGTGTTCATTATAGTACATGCCATGTATATCAATATTTTCTAGAAACTGAAGAAGGCTTCACATGGAATCCATATCTGCCTTCACCACTGCTTCTAGTACTTGTTGACCACTCGAAATCGGTAGGGAAGGTCTTCTATTGTCAATTCTAGCCCTCTGGTGGCCAGAAATTGGAATTTTGTGGTCTACTCAAATACTACAATGCCTTTATCACCTATAGAACCTCATGCTACCACTCGTCATCCCTTCAGATCCAAGACCCATGAAGGATCACCCACAATCTGTAGGACCCCAGGACACCCTGAGAGGGGAGGGGTGAATCAGTGTGACAACTTTTTCTTTTTTAAATTGACGGATCTTGTTCCCAAGTTGGTAGAAACTAGTTTGACCTGTATGATGGAAATGAGAATAAATAAAACATTCACATGCAAAGGGATGACACAACACTTTTTACTTGGTTCACCACTAAGGGCTACGTCCAAGGAGCATACGCCGAAAGGTTTTCGATCGTAGAAAATTTCACTATTATTCACTCGTTGTGGGTTAAAAAGATTTGGGAACAGTCACTCTATCTAAGGCTCACGACCTTTACAATTGTTCAGGGATAGCCTACTACGTCCCTCGGGTCACTCCCATTGACTCCCCCTAGCTCACTGCCCTTGGTGAAGTCCCACTCAGTTTATAGACGTGAAGGTCTCTTCATCATTACAAAAGAATTCATCCTCTATTATATGTAGATGCTCTGTTGAAGTCCAAATATCACCAGTAGACGAGTCTCACTTTGTACCGAGGGTACCGAGCAATCTCCCAGATTTCGTGCAGCTTAAAAAAGACGGGCATACTTCAACAACACCTGGCGTACTTCCCCAAGCCGGCACACAAGTTTCAAAGTCGGCGCGCAAGTTATAACTGGCGCGCAAGTCCACCTCCAACACTTGCATGACTCAACCTTCTTCAATAACAAACTTGCGTGACTCACATTCTTTTCCACCCAAACTGCCTTGGACATGCGACAAACAACTTTCACACAACCTCTACTTGCATGACCCACCACCACTTGCACGACCACTACACCTACGTGACGGGAGCTCTGAATTTATCTAAGTCTGAACTTCGTTACAAATGAGGAGGGGTGGTCCTCTATTTATAGGAAAACTGGACACCCTGTGAAGTGGCACGCAAGCCTCCTCTTGTTGCGCAAGTTCTGGTGTGAAAATCCAACTGCCCTAGACTCTGTCACACTACTCACTTGCATGACCAAACCAATACTTGCACAACCCTCTTTCCTTAGCCATATTTCGAAGTTCTGATTTACAAAAACATATGGCACGCAACTTTCCAATCCTCCTCAGCACCGGTGCGCAAGTCCTTTCTCAGTGCATAAGTCACTTGCGCAACACATATACGGCGTGAAAGTCTCTTTTCCAAAAAGCATTGTTTTCTCCTTTTGTCAGTTTTGAGGTCCAGAAATTTGGCAAACACTAGAAAATGGTGCCAACTTCAATACTATTATCTGCTTGACCTATATGAGTACTCTACTGGCACACATTCTGAACTTCCTCTGCGGATTGACAACAAACACAAATCATACTCCAATTCATGCATAGATGACCATGGTTCCAACAATATCCCCCTTTGGGTTTGTTGGCAATTAGTAAATAAATTCACTAGATCACCATCCACATATAGATCACCATCCACATGCAAACCAAAAATGTAGGAATCAACTCAGCCAACACTCTAAGTCTACGTGAGCAATGCTCGGTGTAGAAAACAAGAGAGAAAGCTTGAATTGGGTTCCCATCCATTGAATTCATTCCCATCCTATCACCAAAACTGAATTCTCAATGTTTCACAAAATCATTACATGCCTGAATTTATACCTGTCTCCCCCATTGACAATAAACCCAAAGACTGGTAATTGTTCCTTATTCAGCTTAAACCACACTCCCCCTGGATAGTATATCCCCCACAAACCTGAATCACATCCATAAACAGATTAAAAATAATTAACATAACTGGGGAGAGGGGATTTTCATAACCTCCTTATGCATTGGGAGGTGGTTGAACACCGAGGTTCAACTGATGTTTCTCAAACACAACCATTGACAGTGGCTTGGTCAGGATATCAGCCACTTGCTCATCAGTTCCCACATGATCCATTCTAATCATGCCTTGTTCAACTTTCTCTTTGATAGAGTGATACCTAATCTCAATATGTTTTGTACGAGAATGTTGTACCGGATTCTTCGTAAGATCAATTTTTCTCTTGTTATCACAGTAAATCACCATTGGTTGCTTCACCTCATCACCAATATCTTTTAATTGTTACTTCATCCATAGCATTTGAGTGCATTCCTTTGTGGAAGAGATATACTCAGCTTCAACAATACTAAGAGAAGTACTTTCTTGTTTCTTTCTCAACCATCCAACACATTTATTCCAAATATGGAATGATCCACCACTGGTGGACTTTCTGTCCACAACATCACCAGCCTAGTCAGCATCAGAGAATGCTGATAATTCACTGTTCCTTTCTGCAGCAAATTATAAGCCACAATTGTGAGTACCTTGAATATACCTCATTATTCTTTTTACTGCTGCCATATGTTCCTCCTTTGGATTACTCTGAAAGTAGGCTACAAGACATCTGGAAAAGACAATATATGGTTGTGTCGCTGTTAGGTATAGTAGGCTCCCAATGATCCTCTTGTACATGGTGGGATCTACAGAGGTCCCATATTCATGCTTTCCAAGTTTAGTTCCAACTACAATCGGAGTTGACATTGGTTTGGAGTCTTGCATATTAAACTTCTTCAACAACTCTCTTGCATAATTTTCTTGAGAAATGAAAGTGTAATCCTTATTTTGAATCACCTATAGCCCCAAGAAATATGTGAGATCCCCAATCATATACATTTCAAATTCTGATTTCATGTGATTGGAAAATTCATCCACTAATTTCTACCTACTGCCACCAAATATGATATCATCAATGTAGACTAGAAACATGAATTGATCTTTTGGATAATTCTTCACATATAGATTGTGATATAATCCTCCTCTTTTGAATTCCAACTTCTTGAGATAGGATTCCATCCAGGAATACCATGCTCGTGGTGCCTACTTCAAACCATATAGAGCTTTCTTCAGTTTACAGACCTTTGTGTCATCAGTACCAAGAAAAAAACCCACTGGTTGTTCAATTTAAACTTCTTCGAGTACACCATTCAAGAATGAGGTCTTGACATCCATTTGATAGAATTTATATCCTCTTTAGAGTGCCATGGAAAGGAAAAGCCTGATTGACTCCAGTCTAGCCACTGAAGCAAAGGTTTCTTCAACATCAATGCCTTCAATCTGGGAATATCCCTTACATACTAGTTGATCCTTGTTTATAATCACACTTCCATGCTCATCAAACTTGTTCTTGAAGATCCATTTTGTACCAATAACATTGTGACCTTCGGGTCTCTGGAAAAGATCCCATGTCTGATTCTTGTCAATATAATCTAACTCTTCATTCATGGATTTCACCCATGATTCATCCTTTACAGATTCTTCAAATGAGGATGGCTCCACAACTGACAGAAATATAGATTGCATGTTATTCCTCATCCTCCTTGTTTGAGTGGGTGCAATCTTGTCCCCAATTATGTTAGATGGATCAATATCAGCTCTACAATTTCTCCTGCGCGGTTCAGTTGTATTCTCTCTAGTCATAGTTTCTTCTTCATATTCTTCTTTTGAGTCAACATCATGACATGACTACAGAGTGTTTTGTATAGATTATTCTATTTCAGTATTTTTATTTTCTCTACGTTCACTTTCTTCTTCACTTTATATCACATCTACATATGACGTCCTTGAAGCATTTATGGTTTTCTATTCAATTATCTTAACATCACTGCTTTCCACAATCCTTCCCAATCACTTGTTGAAACACTTTTAGGATTTGCTGTTCATTGAGTATCCAAGGAAAATTCCTTCATCTGCATTGTCACCATACTTTCATTGATTTCCTTCTTTGTTCCTAATGAAGCATTTACTTCCAAAAACACGAAAGTATTTCAAAGAGGGCTTCCTTCCATGCCACAATTCATATGGTGTCTTCGTCTCACCCATATAAAGTCATGTTCGATTTTGAATATACATCGCAGCTTGAATAGCCTCTTTCCAGTAATGTCGTGGAATAAGACTCTCAATCAACATAGTTCATGCCATGTTGTTCACCTGTCAATTCCTAAATTCAATAACTCCATTTTGTTGTGGAGTTCTCACATCAGCTACCTCATGTTGTATCCCATGCTTCTCCAGGTAATTTTCAAATTCAATGGACGTGTATTCCCCTCCATTGTCAGATTGAAACACTTTGATTGTTCGTCCATTATCATTCTTGGTGATTTGCCGATATGTTTTCATGCAGTCAAGCACTTGTCGTTTCCTGTGAATGACCATAACACATGCCATTATACTGTAATCATCTATAAAAAGGACAAAGTACCTCTCTCCATGAGTTCTAACAACATTTATCAGCCCACATATATCTGTATGAATTAGATCAAGAAGATGAGATGCCCTTTTCTTCTTTGGCCGATATGAACTGCAGACCAGCTTTCCACGAATGCAAGCATCACAAGACTTTTCACGGTCACACTTCAGGTTGGGAATGTCCATGAAAATCCTCAATTTTGATATTTTCTCCATGTCTTGTTGATTGATGTGTCCCAGTCTCTGATTCCACAAATTTTTTTCTTATTCAACAGTCATGTAACAAAAATTTTCTTTACTATCAACCTGATACAAGTTGCCTTCTGTTTTGCATCCCTTCATAAGTGAATTGCCTGTCTTTCCCTTGATAGTGCAGCCTTTCTGATTAAAAGTAACTATAAGTCCTGAGTCACAAAGTTGACTCACACTGAGAAGATTATGACGTATGCCATCTATATAAAGGACTTCAGTCTTCTTTAGCTCTCCATTAGTTAATTAAGTACTTCCACTGCCTTTAATTTTCAGAGCTCCATCATTACCAAATCGTACTGTACCATCAACCTTCATTTTGATATCCATTAATAGGACAACATTACCTATCATATGAGATGAAAAACTACTGTCCAGAATATAGGTACTGTTGCTTTTTGTAGATTTGAGTTCCACCTCTACAAGGTTGGATTTCTCAATTTTCTTCCTTTCTTTCCATGAGACATTGGATTGAGTATATAGGACTGATGGACTTTCAATTATCTTATCTGTGTACATTGGTTCTTCATAGTTGAAGTCTTCTTCGAGAGGATAAAACCTGTCTGTAAGAGAAACACTATCTTGTTGACGAGATTTGACTTGTTTTGAACTCCAGTATGAGGTGTCCATGTCCCTTCTATGCCTGAAATTAACATCCTTGTGACCAAAGTTAGAACAACGAAAATAGTATCCATAGAAACTATTTCTTCTATAAGATGGATGATATGAAGTCAGTCTCCTTTGTTGATGTCCCAGATCTTCTCTATTCAAGTAGCTCCGTGCCACTTCACAATATGACATGGTATGGCCTAGATAGCCACAAAACTGACACTTCATGAGAGGAAATGTATTTTCACTCAAATTTCTCCTCATAAATTCTTCCTTGGGAGAATAGTTGGACTGCCTGTCATTTCTGAATGTTTGAGGATAGTTTTCAGTTCTCCTTTTAGTTTGGATTGAGGGTTTCTTTTTCAGCACTTCAGGAAACGTTTCAACAGGTCCAACTTTCATCTTGTCTTTATTTTGGATCTCTTTTCTTCCAGTAGTTGATGTCTCAACTTCACAGCCAATTCCACTCTTTACCATGAAAGCGGGTCTTTGATCACTCAAGATTTTTCCAAACCCATCTGAACCACACTTGGCTCTTTCCAGTAATTCTACATCTGAGAATCTTCCAAACTGTATTTTCTTCCTTGATTATTTTGAAATTGATTCAGTCTCAAGTTTACTCCTAAGAGTAAAAATTTCCTCCTAAATACCCTCAGCAGTCTTGGATTTTTCTTCCAGTATGGATGTGAGGTCATTGATGACCTTTCCTTTCTCTTCAATTCTCAGCTTTAGATCCACTACATCATCATTGCTTTCAAGGATTTTAGATTGTACTTTCAAAAATTCTTCTAGTTGTTCAATTTCAGCTTCAAGTTGATCAACATATTTAGTTTATTATTCTACAATTGATTTCCACTTATTTCAACTCTTACATTTAATCTTAAGCTTACTAACAGCATCCTTAAGTTGCAACTCAGGATCTGCACTAGTTTTTAATTGATTTTCTCCACCAGTATCTTCTGATTTTTCAACAGTGGCCATCATGGAAGCATGATTCCTACTTTTAACTTATGGTTCTTCTTCATCATAGAATTCATTATCATCTTCTTCCTCTTCATACACAAAACTTTTCTTCCGAACTTTCTTTATAGATTTGAAGTCTCCTTTCTTGAAAAACATTTTCTGAGGCTTCTCAATGTTTTCATCATCGCTATCATCATCATCGATCTTTCTTAAGCACTGAGAAGTAATGTGCCCAACTTTTCCACAACGAAAGCAAGCTAGAGGTAACTTCCCTTTGAATTTTCCTTTTCCCTTCTAGAACTTCTTGGAAATGAGAGAAATAATTTCTTTTTACTCATCATCTTCACCACTAATATCTTTTGAAATTTTCAATTTCTCGATGGATTTGAAAGCCATTTCCTTGCTTACTTGTGTAGTAGCATCTTCCGGTTTGACTCTCATTTCATATGCCACTAGGCTGCTCAACAGATCATCCAAAGAAAGTTTGGAAATATCTCTTTCCTCAAGGGCTCACACCTTTGCATTGTACATGGGTGGAAGTCTTCTTAATATTTTCTTTACAATGTCAACGTCTTTGATTTCTTCACCTAGACCCCAAATTTCTCAAACCACTTCAGTAATTCGATTGAAGAATGAGTCTGCATTCTCATTAGGATGCTTCTTCAGATCATCAAACCTATTGTCTAGGACTTTTAGTTTCACCTCCTTTACTTAGCTATCTCCTTCATAAATATTTTCAAGTTTATCCCACATGGACTTTGCTGAGGTGCAACTCATCACCTTTAGATAGATCTGATCAGAAAGGGATGTGGTAATAACATTCTATGCTTTAGAATCAGCATCAAGAATTTTCCTATCTGCATCGGTCATAACCATCCTTGTTGGATCAGTAACATGTATACCATGCATAGTGGAAAACAGAACATCTATTCCAAGGGATCGTAGATGAGATCTCATTCTGTTCTTCCAAATCTGAAAATTAATTCCATCAAAGAGGGGAACTCCCCTAACACTGGCTGAATTTTACATGGTGGAAGAAAAAAATATCAAACACTAGCAACCTCCCTCTGATACCACTTGTAGGACCCCGAGACAACCTGAAAGGGGAGCGGTGAATCAGGGTGACAACTTTTTCTTTTTTAAACTGACAGATCTTGTTCCCATATTGGTAGAAATTAGTTTGACCTGTATGATAGAAATGAGAATAAATAAAAAATTCACATGAAAAGGGATGACACAACACTTTTTACTTGGTTCACCACTAAGAGATACGTCCAAGGAGCATACACTGAGAGGTTGTCGGTCGTACCAAATTCCACTATTCTTCACTCGTTGTGGGTTACAATGATTTGGGAACAGTCACTCTGTCCCAGGCTCACCACCTTTACAATTGTTCAGGGATAGCCTACTACGTCTCTCGGGTCACTCCCGTTGACTCCCCCTGGAACCCTGCCCTTGGTGAAGTCCCACTCAGTTTATAGATGTGAAGGTCTCTTCATTATTTCAAAAGAATTCATCCTCTATTATATGTAGATGCTCTATTAAAGTCCAACTCTCACCAGTAGATGAATCTCACTTTGCACCGAGGGTACCAGGCAATCTCCTAGCTTTCGTGTAGCTTCAAAAAGATGAGCGTACTTCAAAAACACCTGGCATGCTTCCCCAAGCTAGCGTGCAAGTTTCAAAGACGGTGCGCAAGTTATAACTGGAACGCAAGTCCACCTCCAACACTTGCACGAATCAACCTTCTTCAATACCAAACTTGCGCGAATCACATTCTTTTCCACCCAAACCACCTTGGACGTGCAACAAACAACTGTCGTGCAACCTCTACTTGCGCGACCCACCACCACTTGCGTGACCACTACACCTACGCGGCGAGAGCTCTAAATTTCTCTAAGTCTGAACTTCGTTACAAATGAGGAGGGGTGGTCCTCTATTTATAGGAAAACTGGACACCCTGCGCAGTGGCGCGCAAGCCTCCTCTCGGCGTGAAATTTCTAGCACACAAATCCAACCACCCTAGCCTCTATCGCATTACTCACTTACATTCCAAACCAATACTTGCGCGAACCTCTTTCCTTTTCCATATTTTGAAGTTTTGATCTATAAAAACATATGGCGCACAACTTTCCAATCCTCCTCAGCACCGGCGCGCAAGTCCTTTCTCAACGCGCAAGTCACTTGCATGACACATATACGACATGCAAGTCTCTTTTCCAAAAAACATTGTTTTCTCCTTTTGTCAGTTTTGAGGTCCAGAAATTTGGAAAACACTGGGAAACGGTGCCACCTTCAATACTATTATCTACTTGACCTGTATGAGTACTCTGTTGGAACACATTCTAAACTTCCTTTGAGGATTTAAAACAAACACAAATCATACTCCAATTAATGCATAGATAACCATGGTTCCATCACAATCCATCCTGATCTGCCCAAAAATCATTGATTTAGTCATGCACCCCATATGCCTCTCGAGCTACTGCCACTCGGTCTTGGATCCTGGATCCATGGAAATCATCACCAATATCCCAAAAAATATCTCGATCCATATACAAATCTCCACCCTAATCATTGTTTACACAACCCCTACAAATATGGTGGTTCGATCACACTTAAACCCACCTGGAAAAGTCAAACCGCAACCCTATAGGACAATGATGAAGAACACGAAGAATGATGGAGGAAAAACATAATATCAAGGGTGATAAACATCATTGGGCACACATTCTCAACCAAAAAAATACAAAGTGGGGAAACCATGATGAGATCATGGCATAATAAAGATAATAAATTGAACCAAAAATTTAATTTACCAAGATTAGGCTCACGCGAAGGGAAGATAAATCATAGATCAAAAGTAGATTAATAAAATCCATGCTCAAATGTTAAATCAAGGGTGAAAAACACAATTGATGATCCATACCTAAATTATGGATCAATAATTGGTGAAAAAATATTCTCTAGTGATGGAGAAAATATACTGTGTTCACTATCTATCAAACCACCTTGATCTAATTGTTGTTCGTCATCCGATTCTGATTCACCAATGAAGAATGATATAAATATCCTATCACAGATCCCAGGGTTATGTTGTTAACCTTGTTGAATTTTCATAATAGCCTATTTAAAGAGGAAATTAGGTTATGTGTATTAAATTAATTAATTAAATACATTAATTAATTAATCCACTTAACGTACATTCCAACAAATGACTTATTCGAACACCCACGCCAACCAAATTTAGATCACACAGAGGGTAAACCCCAAACTTTGGATTCAAACGTGGTCTAAAATTTTTTATTTGAGACTTCATTCAGGATATATTCCATTATTTTTGGAAAACTACACATGTGTGATATTAAAATATATTTAATTTTTTTATAAAATTAATTCTGGGCTCACCGGGCCTTGGAATCTTGCATCTGGCTCTAAAAATATTCCTTGATATATTTCAAAGTCTCATAAGTAAAAAAGAGAGTCTCCAAATTATTCCATCCTTCAAATATTTTCATCTCCAAAAATCACCCAACTAAACAAAAAGGTTGGGATATTAAGCGCACATATGGATCTTCTACTCACAAGATCTCTCCTATATGTTCCCATACTGCTATAGAACACAACCCAAGGGAATGATTCATCCTCCTAGGACCCTCTTATGCAGATCGTCAATTGCCACTGGGAACTCTATGAAGGTGGCCCCATCCATGATGTATAGCTCTCCCTAGTCAATAACATGCGTATGATCATGCACGTATCTCCTCAATTATGAAACATGAAAGAATTCATGCACCCACTCTAACTTTGGGGGTAAGGCTCTATGGTAAGAAACCTCACAAACCCTCTATAGGATCTTCAACAACTTGATCAACCTCAAGGATAGATTGCCTCCCTAGTAGAATCTCTATAATCCTTATCATGGGGAGACTCTAAAAAAAACATGGTCTTCTTTCTCGAACTCCAAGGGCCTAAGACATCGATATGAATAAGATTTTTTTCTAATATTGTCTATACTAATCCACTCACAGATCATTTTTACCTTCTCTATTATCACTTGTACTATCTCTAGATCAACCAAAGATGCCTCACTGATCTCAATACAATATAAGAATGACCTACAGGGTCTCCCATATAGGGCCTTGAAAGGCTCCATGCAAATAATAGAGTGATAGATATTATTATAAGTAAAATATACCAAAGTTTAGTGATCCTCCCATATCCGTCTAAAGTATAACATGAAAACCCTTAACATATCCTCCAAAACATGGATAGAGCACTCGATCTGCCCATATGTATGGGGGTGAAAATCTATACTCTTCCTTAACTGGGTCCCAAATGCATCCTACATGCCACTTCACAACTATGATGTGAACCACACATCATGGTTGGTGACAATATCTAGGGGAACACCATGGAGGCGTACAATCTCCCACACATACAACTTCCCCAAACTCTCCACTGAACTCTGCTCCATGATATCAAGGAAGTGCACCAACTTGGTAAGTTGGTCAAATATCACCTAGATGGAATCATGGCCTATAAATATCTATGAAACCATATCTGCATATTTTTTACCACTTCCACTATAAGATATCAAGAGGCTGCAACAAACCTGCTGGAACCTAGTGCTTAACCTTCACCTACTGACATGTGGTACACCGAGAGATCAACTTGGCCACACTTTGACTTATTCCATCCCACCAAAATTACCATTGAAAGTCTTTGTACATATTCCCTACATATAGATGCATGAATAAAGGAGACGTGTGAAACTACCTCATCACCTCATATCACAATGTGATCAGAACCACCGTCCATCCCTAGAAAAGGATGATGTGATTCTCTCCTTTAGAAAAACCATATGGTGAATATATTAAGGATATCTAGTCATGTAGGACCTCACAATATATGTCTTTTAACTAAGCCACCCTCACACACTAAATAAGTATATGATTCAACACCATCAACTGAAGATAAGATACACCCTCTCCTCCACCAGGTTCATCTATAAAGAATCCATATTCTTAGATGCCTCCTCCACCAAATGATAATGAGACTTCCTACTAAGGGAATATGCCACCACATTTCCCTTCATAGGAGTATAGAATATCTCAAAATCACAGTATTTCAAGAACTCAAACTAGTGCCTCTATCTCAGGATAAAATTTCTCCATATGAAGACATACCTGAGGCTTTGGTGGTTTGAGTAAACAAAAAAGAGCTCTCCTAGAAGATAGTTCCTCCATATCCTTAGAGTGAAGATTGCCACTTTCAAGTCCAGGTAGTGAGTTGCATAGTTCTGATCATGGGGTGTCATCCAACTCAAACCATATATAATCATTGTCTACATCTGTATCAACATGTAGTTGAGCCCAACTCTAGAGGAATTACAATATACTACACACTCCACGCCCTCCTCTGGTAGTCTCAAAGTAGGAGCACTAGTCAACCTTAGCCTCAACTCCTTAAAGTATATCTAACACTGCTTAGTATAGGTAAATGGACACCCTTTCCATGTTAGGGCAGTCAATGGGGATGCAATCCTGGATAATTATACCATAAAACTTATTAGTAACCCCACTGATCTAATAAAACTCCTCACCTCAGACACACTCTTGGGTGGATCCCAAGCAATCACTACATTAATCTTTTTCGGGTCCATAGATAATCCATGATCAAAAATAAAATTCCCTAAAAAGTGAAACTCGTGGATCTATAATTGGAACTTTGAGAGCTTACCATAAATACGGTGCTCCCAAAGAAAGTCTAGGATCATCATCAAGTGCTCTTCATGATCCTCCTATAATGAAAAGTAGATGAGTATGTCATCAATGAAGACAACCAAAAATCGGTCCAAGTATGCATAGAAGATATAGTTCATCAAATCCATAAACACAACAGGGGAATTTTTCACACCAATAGGAATCACCAAAAAATTATAGTGTCTATAGAGACATCGTAATGTCAACTTCATAATATTATCCTCATAAACCCTAAACTAGTGGAAATCGAAGCTAAGATTTATCTTCGAGAACCATCTCATGCCTCACAACTAATCAAAGTGGTTTTCAATACTCAGTAAGGGGTACTTGTTCTTTATCATGGTCTACTTTAGGATATGATAATAAGTACAAATCCATAAGCTCCCATATACCATTTTCATGAACAAAACTGGAGCTACCTAGGGGGATACATGGGGTCTAATAAAAAACTTCTTTCAAAGGTCCTCCAACTGCACCCTCAGGTCCCAAATCTAGATAGGGTCTATCTGATATGCTGTAGAAGATATTAGAGTAGTCTCAAGGTATAAGTTGATGTAAAACTCTACCTCTTGCCTTAGAGGTAATCTCATAACATCCTCAGAGAAGGCATCTATATAATCTTCCATGACTGAAGGAACTCATATGGTTTAAGATATTGTTGCACCAAGGTCTAAACTAAAAAACTTATGGGTGATGGGTTGCAGATTCCTGATCGCAATACCCACTAGATCCACTATGAGATCTCTCTCATCCTTAAATGATAATCTCATCCTATCTATATAAAGATATCTAAATCATCTGTGATGATATCAATATGGGATCAAATTGTGGAAAAATTGTCCACACCTAAGATGATGTCATAAGGTCTCATCATGATGAACAAGAGGTCCCATGATAAACCTTCTCCAAAAAGTGATAGCTTTCACTACTAGTAGATAAGTGATATCGAAGAAGCATTCCCCGTAGGAACCTCATGCCTATGCTTCTGGGATAAAGTCTCAACCGAGAGCTCCAACTCTCACACCAAGAGTAAGGAGATAAAAAAATGACTCACACCTATATCTACCAGTACTAAATAAAGAGTAGAATAAACATATATCGTACCTCTAATAATCTCATGAGTTATCGATTCATAAGCCTCTAAATCTCACAATATCTCATGGACCCAACTGCTAACTCCCTAATCCTCACATGGGTCACCTGTTGGTGGTGGTAGTAGTATCTCATAACACTATCCACCACCACTATATCCTCCTCTAAGAGACCACCTACTCATTTTTTAACTCTGCCTCCCTTGGGGTTGCCCTGACCACACTTGGGAGAACCCTGATCACGATGTTACCTATGCCGTGGCGGTCAATCCACTTCCTGCCTTCCCTCCTCAGCGAGTCAGGAAATCACGTTCCATGTGACCTCACTCACCACATGTATAACATCAAACCACTCCAATCTTCCTTGGTCCTCTACATTTTACTTGAGCTGTATAACTATATTCCCACGTTTGAGCATGGGTACACCTCTTGTACCTCGAAACTAGTCATCTTCTAGTTACTGTAGACAACTCAGCCCTGGGATGACTACCGATGGCTCCAGCTATATGAAATCCCTAAAAAAGGAATCTCTCCATAACCAGTGCCCTCTCTAGAACTCCAACATATGTGGGAATGCACAGGGGTACCACATAGGAAAACATTTCTCTTCAGAGACCATGCTCAAACTTCTGAGCCCTAAAGTAACCATTATGAATCATGTAGAGGGAGTACCGTGCAATGTCAATGAACCTTGTATCCACTACTACAAAATAGACCTTTGATAGTGCTATTATTTATCAGCACTAGAAGAAAACGTTGATAAATGGCATATTTATCAGCACTAAAGAAAAGATGATAAATTTAACCTTTTATTAATACTGATAAAGGAAACCTTTATTAGTGCTTTATTTTTAGCACTGATAAAGGGTATCCTTTATCAATGCTTTATTTTTAGTGCTGATAAAGGGTACACTTTATCAGTGCTTTATGTTCAGCACTGATAAATATTTCTTTCATCAACACATTTTTAGCACCAATAAAATGAAATAATTAAACAAATAAAAAATAAAAAATGTGTATTAAAAAAATATTATAAATTTTATTAATTAAAAAATTATTGATAAAAATGAATTGATTGATTATACATTATTAAATATTAAACATTTTATTAATTAGATAATTATGATAATTAATGTTATTAAATTGTATATATTAAATATATAGATATATATTAATGTATATAAATATGATTTATATATTACAAAATATTTATGTGCTTTATATTAAATTGTTATATATTTATTGAATAATGGTATATAATCCAAAATTAATATAAATTAAAAATATTGACAAATTTCATAGTACTCGACATATAATTGAATATCGTTTAATTTTTCAATTTAATATAGATCAAATGTGTTTTATATTTATTTCAAATTAACATAATTAATGCATTTTTATATACAATATGCACACATAGAGAACTTATCCATTTTTTCAATATTATTAAAGTGTACCTATATTTTTAATTTATTCAATTTCACTCATTTTTTACATATATGCATGCACTCAAAATTAGATATCCATTAATAATGTTAAAAATATATTTGTAAAAAAATATTTATAAATAAAAATATTTATAAATAAAAATATTTATAAATAAAAATATTTATAAATTTACATTCACTATATTTATACAATTATATATTTATAATTATAAATAAATAAATATTTTTTAAAATTATTTATATAATTATAAATAAATAATTATGTATAGTTAAATAATTATTAAATTTATAATAAATTTGATTAATTAAAGAATATGTTTAATACATTTATATTTATATATATATATGTATAATTATATAAATATATATAATGATATAAAAAATATTTTTTAAAAACATTTCTATAATTAGAAACAAATAATTATAAAATTACAATAAATATATCTAAAAAGGAATATATTTACTATATATATATATATATTAATTATTTATAAATATTTACAATTTTTTATTTATAATTATAATTATAAATCCTTTAATATCACTTTAGTAATAAGTGCTAATAAAGATATGGATTTATCAACGGTAAACAAAGCACTGCTAAAATGAACATTTATCAGTGATTATTGGTAAGCACTGATAAAAATGTATTAATCTATTTTAAAAAACCTAACCATTTTCAAACCCATCGCGATATAGAAGCTTTCCATGAAACCCACCTGCTGCCGGTGCTACTCCTCGGTGAATTGAAGGTCAAATCATACCACTTGACTGCCTCCAAACATCTCATCTAACATTCGAAGAGGGTCTCAAATTTTCTTCAACTTAGCAAGGTAGGCCTTCTTATTTTCTTTGTGTATTTTTGGTTTTGTTTTTGATTTCTTCTTATACAATTTTTTTATGATCCATTGTTTATGATCTGTTATTTACAATTTTTTGTGATCTATTGTTTAGGGAATGATTTGTGGTCCGTTGTTTGTATTGACTACGGATGCATGATCCATTGTTTATATCTGACACTGAACCTTGGATTTATTCATTGTTGTTTTACAACTATGTTTTATATCTTCCTAATAAATATTTTTTTTCATATATGTATATAAATGTGTAGAAATTTTCATGTATATTCTTGTTTATTGACTACTGATTTGAGGCACATTTGTAGTTCCCTAATGATTATATATATGATGAAACCTTTCATGGAAACCTCCGTGGACATGAAGCTTTAGATGCCATTTTTCAGGAACCAAGTTAGTGGAGTGATGTATGTTCCTCTATTGGTTATATGTATCATAGGATCTAGTGCCTCTTAGAATTCACTATAGTCCTTAGTTTTCTTATGGAGCAGATTCAAAGGGGCCATCCCCAGTTAAGCACATGATGTTTTGTCACATCAAGCCTTTACTTTTTGAATCATTATAGTACCTTTAGTTCATGTTATGTTTGAATATCAGGTTTTTATCTATTTTATATTTCTTATAGACTATAAGTGAGTGATTTTTTATACTGACATGAAATGTATATGTGTATATATAGCTATTGCATCATTTATTTCCATATTTGTTTGTCTAATAGGTATGCCTATATCGGGTAATGATGATTTTGGGTCTTCATGTCCATTGACCCCAAGGGTCATGCTAGAATTTTTTTCAACCTCTGGTATTAATTTTTTCTATTTAGGGGGTGGACCACCTCCCATTTATGATTTTTACACCCAAAGTTTAAACCATCATTTAGTAACTTTGAGGTGTGTTAGAGGTCATAAGATGATATGATCTGGTGTTGTTTGGGTAATTCAGTTTATGGTCATTACACTATCCATCTTCTGGTTTACACCTATAAAGTTTAGTGATAATATCATTTATTATCTACCTTTATATCCATCTATTTTTTCAAATTCCAATAACCCTTATTATTGTATTTGGAATATATAGGTGCCAATATATTCTAATAGAAATGATCCATATTTCCCTTATTATAATTATCTATAATTTTCACTTTTGATAATGAATATCTTATGTGTATTTATTTATATATTGTATAAAATTAATATTTTATGAACCCAATAGGATGTATATGAACCAAAAATGGATGTACGCTAATCGTTTAAAAAATGAATATGAATATGGAGTTAAATAGTTCATCAAGTTTGCAAGAGCATGTAGACGATCCTTCTAAAATCCTCTATCCATGTTTACATTGTTTTTATTCAAGACAAATTAGTTTGGAAGAGTTGGAAGAAAATTTAATTTTTCATGGAATAGATCAAAGCTATAAATGTTGGACTAAACATGGGAAAAAACTGAATGTGGACATTGATTGGGATGATACTACGAGTTAAGAATCATTTGATATGAATACCTTTGTAAAAAATGATGGAGATCACATGGAAGAAATAACAATGGAAATTTAATATGACATTCGTGATTGTAAAAAGTTGTTTGAGGAGTTAAATAGTCATTCCCAGAATCCATTGTATACTAGTTGTACTAAATACACAACATTGTCAGCTGTATTGAAGTTATTTGAAAGCTAGCAATGAATGGAGTGACACCAGCTTTACAGAACTACTCATACTTCTAAAATATATGATAACAAAATAAAATAAACTACCATGATGAATATATGACGCTAACAGAATGTTACATTCAATGGGAATGATCTTTAAAAAAATACACGCTTGATCAAATGATTGCATATTGTTTCGTAAGGACCATGAATCACTCATCAAATTCCCTAAGTGTAGTGCAGACCAATACAAGAAAAATTAATCAAGTCCTTTGAAATCTATATGGTACTTTCCTATCATTACATGGTTTATAAGACTATATGGATGTCAGGAAACCACAAGAAAATTAACATGGAATGAATATACAAGAATTAAAGTTGGGAACCTATGTCATCCAAAAAATTCTGCTCAGTGTAATAAAATTCATTACAAGTTTCCTTAATTTGGAGATGAGCCAAGAAGCATTTGTATTGCGTTATATATAGATGAAATAAATACTTTTGGTGTATAGTGTAGTACACACAGTACATGGACCATCATGTTGGTAAATTATAACTTTGAACCATGGTTATGCATGAAGTGAAAATACATTATGTTTTCTCTACTTATATCTAGACCAAAGCAACCTAGAAATGATATTGGTGTTTATTTGTCTCCATTGATTGAAGATATGAAATTTATGTTGGATACAAGTGTTATAGTGTATGATTCTTATAGAAGTGAAGAATTCACATTGAGGGCGATGTTGCATGGAACAATAAATGACTTCCCCACTTATGTAAATTTATCAGGCTATAGCATTAAAGGCATGTTGGGGTGTCCCATTTGTGAAAAATGCACACACTCAGTTCGGTTGAAACATTCCTCAAAGATTTTGTTTTTAGGACATCAATTTTTTTACCTCGATGACATAAATACCAATCCTGGATGATAGCATTTGATAGGAATATCGAACAAGGTACAACACCGTCTCCAGCAATGGAATATCAAATATACAAAAATGTAAAAAAGATTGACACTATTTTCGGTAAACCATTTTAAAAAAACCTTACAAAATCAGGTTGGAATAAGAGATCAATTTTCTTTGAATTACTATATTAGAATTGTTTGTATGTTAGACATTTTATTAATGTCATGCATGTTGAAAAAATGTATTTGATAGTGTTAGTGGAATGTTACTAAATGTTCCTGGAAAAATGAAATATGAAATCAAGGCTAGGTTGGACTTGATTGAAATGGGGATAAGGGAAGAGTTGGCATCGGTGAAGGGTAAAAGGTGGACTTTTCTTCCTCCAGTAGCTTACACACTATCCAGATAGAAAAAATTTCAATTTTTTTCTTTTCTTTATGAGTGTAAAAGTTCCACAAGGGTATTCATAAAATGTAAATAATGTCATGTTAATGACTAATTTTAAGTTAATAGGACTAAAATCACATGAATATCATGTTTAGATGAAATATTTAATGTCTGTTTCTTTCCATTGCATTTTGAATCAAAATTAATGACATATATTAACCAGAATCTGCTTCTTTTTCAAAGATATATGTAGTAAATTTTTAGACCTGGTGAATTTTCCTATCATGAATAAGGATATTTAAATCATATTATGTGAATTATAAATATTCTTCCCACTATCATTCTTTGATATAATGGTCCACCAAATGGTTCACTTGGCCAGAGAGGTTCAACTATGTGGTCTTTTCCATTAAAGATGGACGTACCCCATTGAATGGTATATGAATTTTTTGAAAGGGTATGTCAAGAATCAAAGTTGTATAGAAGTTTGTATTGTAGAATGATATATTGTTGATGAATCTATTGAATTTTGTATCGATTACCCATCAGATGTTAAAAGCATCGGTCTCCCAAAGTCTCGTTACAACGAATGACTTATGGGAAAAGGGATTTTTGGAAGAGATTTTGTTACAATTACCTTGACAGAGTGGGAGCGATAAAATCTTTTCATATTACATAATATTGAACTTGTTGATCCATACATTGAAGTCCACAAATAAATTCTTAGAGATTTGAATCCATCAAGGGATAAAAGATGGATATTAGATACACATAATCAATAGTTTATAGGATGGTTCAGAGATCAAATTTGTAAGGAGTTATCTAAAAACATGAATTCAATTTCCAATCAACTTCAATGGGCATCTAGAGGACTGAATGAAAATTTTATATCTTACACTGGGTTTGTAATCAATGGTTATATGTTCTATACAAAAGAAAACCATGACTTCAGTACGATGCAAAATAGCGGTGTTACTCTTGTGGATGAAGTGATGCACATATCTGGTTCCAAGGATCGAAATCCAATTTGTGATAATATGTCAGATTTTGGCATTATCAAACAGATATACAAGTTATATTATAAAACATTTCAAGTTCCACTTTTCTGTTGAAAATGGGTTGACAATATCAATGGAGTGAAAGTTGATGAAATGGGCTTTGTGAAAGTGAATTTCAGTGTAGAAGGGAAAAAATATGATCCATTAATAATTGTATCACAAGAAGTGAAAATATTTTATTTCTCTGATCCAAGAAATGAGAATTGTTCGATTGTCCTATTGGCGACTAAAACAAATTTTGAGTCAGATAAAAATTTAATCGAGGATGACCCTTTCATTGGGATATCACAATCAGTTCATGCCGGTCCCAATGTAGACAATGTATTGTACATTATAGGGGACCACAAAGAGGAGATTTGGATTCTCAAAAGTGGAATCAAATCCTTGAAACCTTTAAAAAAGAAATAGAGTTCAATGAGAAGGTAAAAGTGTTTTTTAATATATTATGTTTTTCATCATAATATTATATGTTCTCTAATGCATTAAAATAATCTAAATTAAATGTTCGACTACTCATATAGATAATTTATTCTTCACATGATGGTGTTACCAATCCCTCATAAGAAAAAACTATAATGAAGGAAACCCTTTGGATAGATGCAAAGGTAATGTTACGATATAATTTTTCTATTTTTCCGAAAAATTATATAATGGAACGTTGATTTAATTTTTATTATTCATTGTAGAGTTCATTTATTTTAGAAGATTTATATTCATGTGTCATGAGTTTTTAATAAGATCAATGACATAATCTTAATGTTTTCACCGTAAAATCATTTTCCATAGAATTAATGTATTGTTTCATATTTATGTTTAATTTATTTTTTTAGTATTACTCACATAATAATTATTTTTTTATATAGGTGGATTCTTTTGTTTGAGTTGGGGTACTATGTTCAACTTTCATGCTCCTTTTCCCTTAAAAAAATTTCACCCCTACAATGGTAAATTTATCACTTTCTTTTAAGTTACCTCCAATGCCTTTACAGTAAAAGAAATGACGCCGCGTCTACTCAATCACATAGGTAATATTGATGTTTTCCCTGTAAAATCATTATTAATAGAATTAATATATTATTTTATATGTATGTTTAAATTATTTATTTTTAGTATTACTCACATAATAATTTTTTTCTTATACAGGTGGATTATTTTGTTTGAGTTGGGGTGCTCTATCTAACTTTCACACTCCTTCTCCCTTAAAATATTTTCACCCATACAATGGTGCATTTATCACTTTCTTTCAAGTTACCTCCACCGCCTTTGCAGGAAGAGAAACAATGCTGTCTTTGCTCAATTACAGAGGTAATCTTAATGTTTTCAAAGTAAAACCATTGTCCATAGAATTAATGTATTGTTTAATATGTATGTTTAATTTATTTCTTTTTAGTATTACTCACATAATAATTGTTTTCTCATATAGGTGGATTATTTTGTTAGATTTGGGGTACTCTGTCCATATTTTATACTCTTTCTCCCTTAAAACCTTTTCACCCCTATAGTGGTGCATTTATCACTTTATTTAAAGTTACCTCCATTGCCTTTTTTGGAATAGAAATGATGTAGTCTCTTCTCAATCACAGAGTAAATCTTGATGTTTTCATAGTAAAATCATTATCCACAGAATTAATGTATTATTTCATATGTATGTTTTATTTATTTATTTTTAGTATTAATCACATAATAATTGTTTTATTATATAGGTGGATTCTTTTGTTTGAGTTTGGGTTCTCTTTCCATCTTTCATCCCTTTCTTCACCAAAACTTCTATAGACTTCTTCTCTCATAAAACATTTCACTCCTATAGTGTTGACAATTATCACTTTCTTTCAAGTTCCCTATACTACTCAATCATAGAGGTAATCTTGATATTTTCATAGTAAAATAATTGCATATAGAATTAATGTATTATTTCATATCAATGTTTAATTTTTTTTAGTATTACTCATAATAATTTTTTTCTTATACAGGTGGATTCTTTTTTTCAAGTTGAGGTGGTTTGTTAGAAACTACTCATGAAATGTTAGTAGTTTGACAAAGAAAATAAATGGAAATTATGGTAACATTAAAAGTTAGGATTGTTTTTTAATGTATATAATAATTTTTATTTATGTAATTGTATAAATCAATGTTTGAAATGTCTATAATATAGTTTTTTTTCTGGTATTTGTGTTGTAAATTTCATTTATTTTAAATTCTATATTGGGACTTATTTTTGTTAATATATGATGTTTTTATAGTGTTGTAGTGTGCTGTTACAGCACACTACAGTGGTTCTACAATGTACTATAATATCATACTTCAATATGGCCCTTTATCAGCACTTTTAAAAGTGTTGATAAATAGGACCTTTATCAGTGCTTCTAAAAGTGCTGATAAAATGCCTTTATCAGTGCTTCTAAAAGTGATGATAAAAGGCCTTTATCAGTGATTTTAAAAGCCCTGATAAAGGGTTCCTTTAGTGATGCTAAATTAAAGCACTGATAAAGGTCATATTTATCAGTGTTTTTAGCATTGATAAATGACCCCTTTATTAGCAATTTTTTAGCGCTGATAAAAGTTTCGAGCTTTTAACACCGCTCATGTTTTTAGTGCTTTTATAGTGATAATAAAATCCATTTCAAGAACTATTAAATTCCTATTTTGTAGTAATGAGCATACTAAGCAACTATCATTCATCCCTACTGTAGGTCCAAAATCTCTTTAATCCGAACTGAGTGCATGAACGATGGGTAATACTCCTCACAAAACAACTGTTATAAGTTAAACTATGAGAGTTATGACTCATTATGCATCTGCATGAATAGACTCCACCAATGCATAGTTTCTTTGTGGAAAATACCAGTTTCTAGTGCAACCATTTTATCAACCGGGGTCTACACAAGTATGAAAACTCAGATCATTGACTTAATCCAATCCTATACTACCTAGGGATCTGGATCATCATGGAACCTCAACAACCTCTAGATGTGGAAATTATAGAGTGCGATAAGACAACGTGTATCCTCATCCTGATCTAATGGTATAATCTACTGCTCGACAGGTGAAGGTGCTACTACCTTCCCACTTAGAGGAAAGATCTTGCGAGATGACCACTAAACCGAGGCCTCATTACTCATCAGACCATCATCATAGTCCTAAATAGGTGACCTAGTTGGATGTATTTATAAAGACATCCTGAAAGTAATCAAGACGTACCACTATTAGAGATCATATATATATGGGGAGCTGAATCAAGAAGGATATTCAAAGGACATAATACTATGTGATGCATGCACCAATGTTCCCTGAAACCAATGTCTTAGTATGTCGAGTTGAAAACTAGGTATTTTGAGTCATGGTGAATGGATATGTTAGCCACCACACCAACACTGGATTCCCTAGACTAAAAGTATCACTCAAGAAAAATTGACACCATTTCCCTAAATTCACAACCAAGCCTCATAAAGGGACAAAACTCTAAACATCATCCTAAGGTTGAACTACCTATGATACCAATCTATAACGACCTGAACCACTAGGGACCACTTGGAAAATAGAAGACTAGACCTACACAACCCCAAGACCATCTCCATAGGCTAGGGGTTGGCGACAAGTGCTGAGAAGGAATAACTAACATGGGAGGACTTTGCCTTAAGTACCTGCACACACACACACCCAACCATCTCCATACAAAAGTGTGTAGAAATAATAATAAAATACAGTAACATATAGAGTAAAAACCATGCATGTAATAACCTCTAGAAAATATAAAAGAGTTCAATAGTGTAATCCAAAAAGTAAAGGAAAAAATACACATCCACCCAGAAAAGTTGTTCTAACATAACAAAAACTATAATAAAGTAAAGCTGAGAGAGCCTGACTCCTAATCTCCAATACATGACCACTATATGTGGTCAAATTCACCCAAGTATCCCTAAACTATTCCAATTCCACTAATTAATTTTACATTATCTATATAAGACACAACACATGTGGGAAAATCCCATAATGGTGGTGAGTTTATACATACCTAGTTGGATGCCCCGAAACCCAAAGAGAGAGTAATAAAAGGCATGGTAGAAGCCATCAGCTCAACCAAAAGTAATAGGGAAACAAAAACCAATGAAACAAATATACATGATCATAAAATAAACCCAGACAAGAGATTAATGTGATCTCTATATCATAGCCTAGCTCAGGATGACGAGTTTGGCTACAGTTCTAAAGGTCTATCATCGACTCCCAATATCTCGTGTGTCTATCTGAAGAAGTCATGCGAAGGGCCCACACCTCGCCACTACTCTACAAAAGGATGGAGAATATCTCTAAAATATAGAGGACCCATGCCTTGACATAATAGGGAGATTACACTTAGTAAATAGAGGACCCACAATCATACAGGGGAGTACTATCTCTATATCTATGTATGGAATATGGGGGACCCACGTCCCAGTGTGAGAGGGGAGTATCATCCCCATAGATTGAGGACCCATGTCCATGTAGGGGAGTACCATCTCTATATTTGGAATAACATGTATGGAGGACCTATGACCATGTAGGGGAGTATCGTCTCCTTGGATAGAGGACTCATGCCCTGGTGTGAATGGGGAGTACCACCTCTACCTATATAAAGAGTATGGGGGACCCGCAACCTAGTGCGACAGGGGAGTATTTTCCCCATGTATAGAGGACCCACACCCCGGTATGATAAGGGAGTACTAACTTTACCTAGAATAATGAGTATGGAGGACTGATGCCCTAGTACGAAAGGGGAGTACTATCTTTGTGGATAGAGTACCTACGTCTTGATGTGACAAGGGAGTACCATATCTCTTTGAACAAAAAATATAGAGGACACACAACTGGTGTGAAAGGGGAGTACCGTCTCCATATGGACAAAGAGTATGGAGGAACCACACCCTGGTGCGACAGGGGAGTACAATCTCCATCTGAACTCTTTGATGATTTCCCAATCACTTCCATCATCAAGTATTGCATAAGGAAGCATCTCACTCTAAAAATCTCACATAGTATCTCAAAATCCACAATGAATTGCACCATCATGTTCTACATGAAAAACATTCAGGATAGGAAACTCACATGCCAAAATATAAGTCTAAATGAAGGATACATGATATAAAGATGATGTATAGGGAAGTACATGATGCGTATAGAGGTCCACATGACATGTGACCCTGCCTCATCACTCAAATGTGTCTCCTATGAACACGACTCAGAATCCATTTCATGGTACATGATGTGTATAGGGCCCACACAATGTGTATAGTCCCCTTGGGCCCTACCTGTTTCTGTCATCTTGTGACTATGTATACTGACCATGTGCTAGTACATGACATTTCCCTAGAAACACATAGCGCGTTAGGGTCAGGCCAACACTCAACATGCACCATCTTCCTAAGCCCGTGTACTCTATAAAGTACAAAGATTATTCCCCAACATGCATGGTGTGTGGGGGAACATGATATTATTGGAATGTACTCTCTGTACATGCCAATTAAAACATATAGACATCACATGAAATGTGGTACCTCCACACAACATGTGATATTTAAATCAAACATGAAACCCTAGACACCACAGAATTCTAGATTACACAGTTTGTATTCATTGAAGTACATGTTGTGTATATAATGATTTTTAGAAACCAAATAAGGTTTCATGAATAATCTAGATGTAACTTTTCTACCCCTCCCAGTGCCCGTTGACCACTTGAAATCAGTGGGGAAGGCCTCTGGTCATCGATTCCAACCTTCCGATGGCTGGAAATTGGAATCTGACGATCCGCTCGAAGATCACAATGCCTCTATCTCCCATAGAGCCTCATGTATCCACCCATATTTGCTTCATATCCAAGATCCATGAAGGAAAACCCACAATATATCCTGATATGTCTACAAATCACTGATCCAATCGTGCATCCCACACACCTCCTATGCCTCTACCACTTGGCCCCAGATCTTATATCCATGGGAATCATCACCCAAATCCCACAATGGATCTTGGTCCTCCTGTAAATTACTATCATGATCATTGTTTACACAACTACTATAAATCTAGGGGTTTGATGAAACTTGAACCTGCTCGACAAAGTCAAACTATGACCCTATAGGCCAATGGTGAAGAACAAAAAGAATGATGGGGTAAAAGCACCATAACAAGGGTGATAAACATCATTGGACAAGAATTATTGAATAATAAATACAAAGTATGGAATCTAGGGTGATATCATGGCACAATAAAGATAATAAATTGAATCAACAATTTAATTTACTAGGATTTGGCTCATGTTAAGTGAAGATAAATCACAAATTAAAAGAAGATTAATAAAATCCATGATCAAACATTTAATCAAGGGAGAAAAACACAATTGAGGAGACCTACCTTGATTATGGATCAATCCTTGGGGAATAACGCATTCTACAGTGATGGTGAAGATCTGCTGCATTCGTTGTCTATCAAACCACCTTGATCTGATTGATGTTCATCATACAATTTTGATTCACCAATGAAGAACACTCTGAATATCCTCTCAAATCCCACTGGGTTATGTAGATAAACCTAGTTAATTTCCATAAAAGTATATTTAAAGATGAAATTAGGTTATGAGTATTAAATGAACAAATTAAATAGATTAATTAATTAATCCACTTAGCATACCTACCAACAACTGCCTTATCTGAATGCCTAATGATGACCAACTTTAAGTCATGCCTATGGTAAAACCCACACTTTGGATTCAACTATTGTCTCATATTTTTGATTTGAGATTCTGTTTAGGAGATATTCCATTATTTATAGAAAACGATGTGCATGTCATATTAAAATATATTTAATATTTTTTAAAAATTAATTTTGGGCTCACCAGGTCTCAGAATCTCATGATGTCTCAACGCATAATTCTGAAAACATTCCTTGATATATTTTAAATTCTTACAAGAAAAAAAATAGAGTCTCTTCATGCATCAGAGAAGAATTTTTTTTTTAAAAAAGTTATATAAATAACAACACAAGTACTTATGTGGTTTGAATGAAGTCCTACTCAACAGGGGGGCATTGAAAATTCTTTTATTAAGGAACTAAATATGATTTCAATAGTGAATATTTAACCAAAAATTAAATGAACCAACCCTACTATTTATAGCAGGGACCGACTAGTTCAACCAGTTCCACCACCTTCTGAATGTTATGAGCTATCATACACTAAGGTATGATCACCTATTGAGTGCCATTACCTCAACTAACTCATCTGGGGAATAGTGAACACATATATAAAATCCAAAAGTTCTCTTGTAACACCTGCCATGTCAATGATATGTTTATTTTGAGTTTTATTTATTTATTTAATTATTTTGGGATTTTTTGAGAGTTGGAGGTTGATAAACTTGGTTTTTTGGAAAACAAGTCCTGATGCATGTTTGGCACACTATTAGTGAAACCATTTGGCTAACCATGTGAGGGGGATGCTTGAGTGGAAAAGATTTTTTCATGGTTTGAGAACAATATTTCTAATAGTTTGGAGATCTCTAGAAACCATGTGAGTTGTGTTTTGTGATGTCCCATACCTTGTTCACTCATAAGTAACCTAACCCAATAGTCCACATGGCCTCAAGAGAACCTCCCCATAAACCAGAGGCTATTGATTAGCAATGAGGGTCCATGATGGTATGGTGGGGTGACTATACCCTCTTTTATCAAAGTGGAGAAAAATAATAATATACAAATAAAACAATAGTGGAATCAATATAATAATAATGAACATCAAAATTAAATCATCCTGATAAATATAATCAGACATAATCAATATCCATTTTCATATAAAAAATTAAGATACCATAATGTTGTACAAAAATGGGAATAATGGGAACATACAACATACGTAAAACAATACATGCTATAAAAAAGTATAAAAATACCAAAAATATATCTCCACTAGAATCGCGAGCACTGGATCAGTCCTCTAATCCCACACTCCATCCTAGTATAGAAAATCGATCTTCCTTATTTGGATGTTTTTCTTTATCCCATCCTACATCCATGAAGTCTATTCGAGTACCAATCGACGACCCAAATAGGGTGTGAGTAAAACTCAGTAGTCCACCAAAAATGGTGTCTATAACTAATCCAATCCATGAGCATATAATGAATCAATATATAGGTAATAATAATAAAGGAAATAAATGAACTAAACAAAACCCATGTAGGCTTGGGTTCCTCATAATATACCTATCCAACACTACCTACTTCAAAATATTTAGAAATGTATATGAACATTTATTATTTTTATAAATAGTAAGAATAATCACATCCCTTATTTTAATATAAACCATATGTAATATCATGTCCATTTATTCTGGATATTCAAAAAGGAACTTCATATAAATTAATTCAAAATAAGTAATAAACAACGTCATTTCTTTCAATTCTGATTCATAAGAAGGAATATAGTATCCATTAATTAAAAATAAGCAATAAGGAATGTCATGTCATTTATTTTTAATAATCAATTAAGAATGTTATGTCCATTACAGAAGGTAAACATGATTCAATCAAATCCATTTCATTTAATCAATTTAATCAATCATTTAAGTCATATGACTAAAGAGTAATAAGAAGCGGGGCCAAGTGTAATCTATTTTCCACTACATCATTTAACAAGGGTTAAGTGACATGGTATTACCATTAATCTTTTATTTAATTAATTTATAAGTAATCAAGTGGTCCATAGTTAGGTCCATACTATATCTCAATTCATCAATTCAATTTAAAAAATCTCACTGGACAAGGTCAATCCAAACACACCATAGTGGTGTTTGGTCACAAGGGAAAAATAAGTCATCAACTCATTTAATTGAACCCAACTAATGGGATGATTTTATTTGAGGTTTTCATTATAAAAATTCTTACCAATGTCATATATCATGTCAATTCAAGGTCTAGATGATCAATTTATGACATTACATATTTTAGAAGCAATGTACAGAAAATCTAGTGTGATGTACAACAACGACATAATATAAACACATAAAATTTTATGGAAAAGGTATATACCACCTATCTTAGATAGGTAAAATAATATTCATCTATTATTACCTTTAACTTGTGATGGAATGAGAGAAATCAAAGAAATAGAGAAACTCCATGAAAATAGGGAATATCAGCTCGCATGAAGATAACATCTGATACAATGAGATAAATAGAGAAAAAATCAATAGGAATGAGAGACTCACTAAGAGGGATCCAAAATGATGAACAATAGTTGATTTCAAGCTCAAAGAAGAGATATACCTCAAATCCTAGGTACGAGAAATGGGAGATCTCTCTAGCATGGGATGCTGCTGTGCATGATAATGAAGAAGAAAAAGGGGTGAGGTTTATATGTATTTTAGGGTAAAACCATAAAATCACCATTTAAAAAGGCTCACATAATTTGACTACATAGCTAGAAAAACCATGTGTCTTCTGTGCACACCTATGACCCAAGGTGACAACCCATTTCATATTTAGGTGCATGATTTGGAAAACTGTGTGCAGCCCGTGCATGCTCACTATCCAAGGCCTACACCCCTCACATGACTAGGCATATAGTTAGTAGAAACCATGCACCAACCATGAAACACACACTAGAAATTTTTTGCAGGCTTCTCATGGCCATATGACCTCACTCTCATGGTTAAAAAAACTATGATCCTCTATTTTGGGCTTCATGATTAGTACTAACCATGTTTCAACCATGCAACTCACTCTATTTCTCCAAAAAATGGAACCCCAGGCTCTAAAAAATCCCCATATTATCCTAAACCCTTTATTATCCCTTTATTAATTCTCATATAGATAAAACAAGAGATTTAAACCAAGATACCTTGGTAAAAAATTGGGATATTACAACCTCCCATTCTTAAATAACTCATATCTAAGTTTCCCTGAGGGTAGTTGATCATCAACTGAGAATAAATCTGACCACTACACATGTACATCAACCTCTCACTCCCAGGTCTCATCTTGTACATGGACGTACTATCATAACACCTAAACTAGAGGATCTGACCTGCCTCATAGAGCCTTCATGATCTAATAAAAAATATGTATAAGATACTCCTCAAAAGAAGCATAAATATCCAATTAATCACATTAGGATGAAAGGCATGAGACATGTCTAAATAGTAATGATGAAAATGAGAAACATGAAAGATGTAATGCATAGATCGGTACCTCTGAGGTAAAACTAACCGTTATTCTATCATCCCTACTCTCTCCATTATCTCAAATGGTCCAATAAATCTAAGATATAACTTACCCTGCCTCTGAATCCATCGATGACCCAATCTAGGTGAAACACGTAAGAAGACCCAATCACCTACCTCAAAATCCATAGGTCGAAAATGATAATCAACCTGAGACTTCTTCCTAAACTAAGCTATATCTATATGATTTCTAATAAGCTATACCTGCTATGATTTATCTTAAACAAGATGAGGTCCTAGTAGCACCTTCTCCCCTATCTCTAACCAGGATAGAAGTGATCAACATAGACTACCATATGGGGACTAATATGGATCCATCTATATAGTCTATTGAAAGATATTATTATAAGGAAAATATTTAAGAGGTGAATGCTTCTATCAAGAACCAATAAAATAAAGAAAAAATTATTAGAGAATATACTATAATACCTGTATAATATTCTTGGAATGATCGTTAGTCTAGAGGTGGTAGGTTGTGCTTAGAAGCACCTATGAACCAAGATCCTTCTGAAACCCCTATTAGAACCATGATGTAAATTGAGAATCCCTATCTTATATTATGGTCCCCTCTGTATGACCATCCATATGCGGATGAAAATTAGTGCTAAGACATAACTTAGAACCAAAATCATGCTAGATATCTCTACACACCCTGGAGGTAAAACGAGGATCACGATCATAGATGATCATCATCAGTACTTTATAGAGTCACACCATCTCCTATAGATACTACCTTGAAAACATTTCCACTGAACTTGATTCCCTGATGGCTATACAGTGGGTTGATTTCAGCAAACGATCCACTATCACCCATATAGCATCACAGCCTCCCTAAGATTGAGGTAAACCGATAACAAAGTCAATCGAGATGTCTTACCACTTACATTAGGGAACATCTAATGGATGAAGCAACCCACTGGGAACACGATGCTAAACCTTCACCTTCTAGTAGACCAAACATCGAGAAACAAACTCCATAACTACACACTTCAACATAGGACACAAAAAATGACCTCTCAAAGCTTGATACATCTTTTTCACACTGGGATGTATTGCCAAAGGTGAAATATGGAACTCCTGAAGAACCATATCATGAATTTTTAAAGGAATGAAAATCCTTCCCTAGAACAACACCCAGTGATTTCTATCCTTAGACCAACCATTAGGCAAATCACTAAAAAACAACTCAGTCTCTCTAGAACTCCACCTCAAAATCCCCCAACTTGGACCCCTCCACCTGCTGCACTAAATATGACCGAAATATCATATAAAAATACAACATCTAGCTCCAACCTCTCCCATATCAATATTCATCACCAAGAGTTATTCCAACACTCTCAAAGAATCCTCAAATTCATGTACAACATCACTACGCGACTTCCTAATCAATGCATCAGCTACATCATTTCCCTTTCATAGAATATATGAAATCTCAAAAATCACAATCTTTTAAGAATTCCATCCACTAATGATGATTCAAGTTCAATTCAAATCGTTATAATACATACCTTAGGCTCTTATGATCAGTAAGAAACACAAAATGATCACCGATGAGGTAATGTCACCACAAATTCAAAGAAAACACAACTTACACCAACTCAAGATCATGGATGGCATAGTTATGCTCAAGGGGAAGTAATTCTTGAGACCCATAAGAAATAATTTTTCTATGATACATTAGAATAAAACCTAATCTATGATGTTTAGAATCATAGAAAACCTCAAACTAAACTTCCTCTACAAAAAAAAAGGACTAGAGCACTGACCAACTTCTCCTTCAGGCATTCAAAATCCATCTGACACTGGTCAGTCCACAAGAACTACTGATCCTTCTTGTTCAAGGCTTTCAAAGGAGTTTCAACCTAAATGAAATCAGCTATGAACCTCCTGTAATACCCAAAAGACCAAATAAAATTCACCCTTCTTCCACTATATTTGTAACGACCTGAAATTTTGAATAAATCTTGTTTCCTAATTTTATGTGTTATTTTATTTTATTTCTATACTCAACAAAAATGTTTCATTTGATAACATGATTATAATTAAAATGAGACCGTTGGGTTTTGACTATTATATGACCATTGGTCAATATGACTGTTGGAAACTAAATGTTTTGATTTTTGTCTCTAAATACAATTAATCTTGGTTAATTATTATAGAAAGAAGATTCGATGGCCTCGCCCAGTAGTCTTGGACCGATTGAAGCCCATCTAATAGAACTTGGGAAGGAGGTAGCACCACTGGGCTTTGCTCTGGACCAAACCCAAGCCGAAATTCATCGTGTGAAGGTAGAACGGAATCGCCTTCACGAGAAGTTCAACCTGATAGAAATTACTACTCGTGCGATGTTGGCCAAGCCTCCCTCAGATTCTCTCACCTTAGCACACCTTACACTTAGGTCCTATGCTGGCGTGATAAGGGGCTATTTAAGGAGACTGTAACTGCCTTGTATAATCCTTTGTTTTAAATAAAAATTGGTATTTCTTCTTATGATAATGTTTATGACTTTTCAAATGACCGAATAAATATAGTACGCATATTTTTGATGAATTTTAGAAAAAAGATATTTTAAAAATGTTTATGTAAACCTTAAATAATTAAAAATGTGTAATGATTTTCAAAAAATGGTCTTCTACAATTATGTTAAGTACGAAATTTAGAGTCTAATAAGATGAACTTGATTTTTGATGAATAGTAAATTATGAATAGTGATTTTATGCTTAGGATTAGTAATGTGACCAAATAGATTAGTAACCTCACTTAAAGAAAGTATTAAAATAATCTAGGCACCTTGATTAAGTAATGTGATTCAATAAAATGGTTAAATAACGGTTTCATAAATTATTATTCAAGTATTAGTTTTTTCAGGTGAATAGTGTTTTTTAATTAAAAAATTAAATTAAAAATATTTAGAAAATTATTTTTATAAAATGGATTTCATTTTTGAACTCGGAGCATCGATATTATGTTAAGGTAATTTTTGGGGTTTTTTTTTGAAAAAAATGAATTTTCGGTGAATAATGTATTTATTTAAAAATAAAATTAATAATATTTAGAAAATTATTTTTTATAAAATGGAGTTCATTTTTGAAATCAGAGCGTTGATATTTGGTTAATGTGAAATTTTGGGATTTTTCTGAGAAAGTTGAATTTTCAGTGAATAATAAAAATACAGTTTTAGGGTTTCGGTATGTTTAATGACATCATAACTGTGTCATGATGATGTCATGAGATATTTTAAGGGTTGGCCGACCTAAGGTGATGAATTATTGTATTGGGGGCCCCATGTGGCCTAACTTCATGGGAAATATCATGGGAGAGCACATGGTTTTGAGAAAACCACTTTTGAGGTGTCCCTTGGCCATTAATGCCTTGTCCCCTCACTTTCCCTATAAATACCAAGCCCTCCTCCCATCCATTCGACTCCAAAACCATCCTCAACGAAGTTATGGTCTTATTACCTCCCAAGGAGTCCTCCCAAGGTGCCCCCAATGCCTCAAGGTCCAAACCTTTGAGTTTTAAGAGTTACATTTTAAGGTAAGGGATTCGACCTCTCTCTTCTTTTCAAGTAATCTCTTTTATGTCATTTATTTTATACTCCATGTTATTATGTTGGAGTATGTTCTTATATATTCATATTACTTCCCTTTTCATGTTCATATTATGAGAGACCCCATATTTCTCTCATCAATTCGTTTTAAGAATGTTTAAGTGGCGCCGTTAGGCTGCCGAATTTTTAAGGGATTCGTTCACCCTTCTCTTTTTCAAGTTACATTTTCTGGTCAAGTCTTTAAAGTTCATTTTCATTATGTTGGGGTATGATATCTATATCTATCATAC
The DNA here is from genome assembly GCA_963277665.1 of Viscum album. NCBI lineage: Eukaryota > Viridiplantae > Streptophyta > Magnoliopsida > Santalales > Viscaceae > Viscum > Viscum album. Next base: position 1,191,083,313 of record OY728122.1, read on the forward strand.
TGATCATTTATGTTCATATGATTAGAGAACCTATTTGATCTCGTCAATCCATTTTTAGAAGTTTTAAGTGACGCCGTTAGGCTGCCGAATTTTCATAAGAGAAATCTAATTTTTGTCTTCCTTCCATGTTTTTCATTTCAAATGGTATGTCCTTGAAATTTCATTACCATGTTCATGTATCCTTATTATTCTTTCCCTCTACTATTTTATGGGTCATTTATGAATGTTTGAACCATGTCCCCTCTCTTTTCAATGTTTTCTAAAACCCCGAAACATAGCCGTTATGCTGCAGAATTTTCATCTCAAAATGCCTCTCTCTTTTCTCAAAATTATTTTATGTTATAAAGTGAATACTCAAATCTCTTATTTCTACAGGGGTATTCACATATATACCAAAATTTTCTATTTTAAATTCTGGGATTTACATACATGAAACCCGCTCTCCCCTTCCGTGGGTTTAAAGTGACGTAAAGATCATGTCTTTAAAGCAGTTTTTAAAACGTTATGATTATGAAATGAAACCCATTTATTTTATGCTATATGGGTTATTTATGAAATTTTTGATGATGATATATGTGTATCACATGATAATAAAGGCAAATTTAAGGGTGCGCCCTGATAGCACTCCAATGCATTGGGTAATGATGTAACCACTAGAGATTACAATTTTCACGATATCTTGGTGAATAACCTTGGTAATTTTCAAATGACACCTTGGGGATGGACCTTGGTGATATGTTCATGATAGTCTATATTAAATGTTGTAGCCACATCTTCAAGTTATGAAAAATGTTATTTTTATTATGATATGCCTCATGATTTCATTCTCATGCCTTAAAGTTCTTTTCATGACTTTATTGATGTATCTCAAGTTCATAGGTAAAATGTTTCGCTTGTTTCCCTTACTGGGCCTTCTGCTCACCCTTTCTTTTGATGTATGTCCCCAGGTTATGAGATGAAGTAATGAACCTAGGATGAACTTAAGGAGAATCCTTTCAAGTTTTTAAGAAGAATGTTTTATGTTTTTTTCATGTTTTATGTTCCTGGTTTCCAAGATACTAAACCTTAAAGATCATCAGTTTTGTGTAATGTAATGAAAGTTTATGTTATAAAAAGGCGGAATGATATAGTTGGTATCAAAGGATGGTTTAGTTATTTGTGGAAATTAGGATATGAAAACTCTAGGAAGAACCCTATAGAAAAGTTTAAATATAGGAAATATTCCTGGTATTTTAGTGAGTATTGAGTAAAGGGTTTCCAAGAAAATACATCCCTGTCTGGATACGAGCAGGTAGAGGTGGCTCTGGCACAGATGTACATAGGGGTAAAACCTGAAAACATCGCTTTGAGCTAGACTCGAACGAGAACTGGTACACGACAACAGGACTTGCTGCACTCTTGGTTACGACACTCCCAGGGGATATTCTTTGGTAAATTCATAAGATTAGTATGAAACATTATTAAAGGAACAAGGATAAAACAAAATAAAGATTCACATAAGAATATATGATCATGGATAACCTAGTTTGAAACCTAGGGTATCACAAGTTAGGGTATACTTTTCTTCTAAAAGTTATCCTTATATTCTTTAAGCTCATTTTCATGATTATTGGTTAAGTATTTAAGCCTCTAATTATACTTTCTCTTCTTAGTTAATGGTGGGAAATGGAAGAACATGTCCCAACAAACAATTTGATAGGAAATGCGACGATTGCCGTATTAATATGATAGAGATGATTAGGGGATTAAAAGATGATTATTATTTTGGAAGACGTTCACTATTTTGGGGACCCTATATGATCGAGGTAAATAGATTACTATGGTATTTTCATTGAGGAGTAAGGTTGACTTATATTTTGAAGAATCTATGAATTTAAGGTGGACTTATAGTAATTTAGGTTACTTATGGGAATGATTAACCTATCTTTGGTAAAATATGTTTAGGTTAGCTACTTTTGTTATAAGATGTTAGGTGTGGTTGATGTTGTTTGGAGATGAACAATGAAGTTTATTTTGGAAGACTATGTTATCAAATCCTTCTTGTATTTGTGTTTTAATCTTAGTTTGGGTTATTTTGAGGAATTTTAAGGACAGTTACTTATGGAATGGTCTATGATGAACTCTGGGTAGTACCGTGGAAGTTTGAAGATTTAAAAGTAGTTTCCCTTCCTATGGGAAACTTTCTTTTTGAAGAGTTGTTTTATCTTACCCTTTCTGTTTTTTGGATAAATGTTTAAAGATAGATAGTTTTTCTTTTGTGGAATACGTGATTCTCTATAATATTATTCTTGTGAGACCAAGTAGTTTTAAATGCTCATTGTTTGGAGAAAAGATTAGTTTTGGTAGAAACTTATTAAAGGATGAAACTCTACATGAAGGTAGGTATATTTCCTTATATTTTTTTTCTATGTAGTAAATGAATTCCTCAAAATTATGAAAAGAAAAATAAAACAAAAACGTTGTTGGTTTAATTTTCCTACTAGGTAATCAAAGACCGTTTACGCACATCATAAGTTTGGGATTTTCTTATGGTTAACTTTCTCCTAATCATGTTCTCTATCACTCTCCCTCAGAACTTGACCCCTTGTTTTCTACCCCATGTCCATGTTTTCCTACATGGAATCCTAGTGTGGGTTAACTCGGGTGACCTTTGTACTTCCCTTTCTTTCTTTTAAAGTAATAGTTTTACTGACTCCTTTTCTGATGTGGAACTTTCAATGAAATTTCAAAACCCAATTTTAAAAATTGCGAGGACGCAATTTCTTAAGGGGGGAAGATTGTAACGACCCGAAATTTTGAATAAATCTTGTTTCCTAATTTTATGTGTTATTTTATTTTATTTTTATACTCAACAAAAATGTTTCATTTGATAACATGATTATAATTAAAATGAGACCGTTGGGTTTTGACTATTATATGACCATTGGTCAATATGACCATTGGAAACTAAACGTTTTGATTTTTGTCTCTAAATACAAGTAATCTTGGTTAATTATTATAGAAAGAAGATTCGATGGCCTCACCCAGTAGTCTTGGACCGATCAAAGCCCATCTAACAGAACTTGGGAAGGAGGTAGCACCACTGGGCTTTTCTCTGGACCAAACCCAAGCCGAACTTCATTGTGTGAAGTTAGAACGGAATCGCCTTCGCGAGAAGTTCAACCTGATAGAAATTACTACTCGTACGATGTTGGCCGAGCCTCCCTCAGATTCTCTCACCTTAGCACACCTTACACTAAGGTCCTATGTTGGCGTGATAAGGGGATATTTAAGGAGACCGTAACTACCTTGTGTAATCCTTTTTTTTAAATAAAAATTGGGATTTCTTATTATGATAATGTTTATGACTTTTCAAATGACCGGATAAATATAGTATGCATATTTTTGATGAATTTTAGAAAAAAGATATTTTAAAAATGTTTATGTAAACCTTAAATAATTAAAAATGTGTAATGATTTTCAAAAAATGGTCTTCTACAATTATGTTCAGTACGAAATTTAGAGTCTAATAAGATCAACTTGATTTTTGATGAATAGTAAATTATGAATAGTGATTTTATGCTTAGGATTAGTAATGTGACCAAATAGATTAGTAACCTTACTTAAAGAATGTATTAAAATAATCTAGGCACCTTGATTAAGTAATGTGATTCAATAAAATGGTTAAATAACGGTTTCATAAATTATTATTCAAGTATTAGTTTTTTCGGGTGAATAGTGTTTTTTAATTAAAAAATTAAATTAAAAATATTTAGAAAAATATTTTTATAAAATGGATTTCATTTTTGAACTCAGAGCATCGATATTATGTTAAGGTGATTTTTGAGGTTTTTTCTGAAAAAAATGAATTTTCGGTGAATAGTGTATTTATTTAAAAATAAAATTAAAAATATTTAGAAAATTATTTTTATAAAATGGAGTTCATTTTTGAAATCAGAGCATTGATATTTGGTTAATGTGAAATTTTGGGATTTTTCTGAAAAAGTTGAATTTTCAGTGAATAGTAAAAATACAGTTTTAGGGTTTCGGTATGTTTAATGACATCATAACTGTGTCATGATGATGTCATGAGATATTTTAAGGGTTGGCCGAACAAAGGTGATGAATTATTGTATTGGGGGCCCCATGTGGCCTAACTTCATGGGAAATATCATGGGAGAGCACATGGTTTTGAGAAAACCACTTTTGAGGTGTCCCTTGGCCATTAATGCCTTGTCCCCTCACTTTCCCTATAAATACCAAGCCCTCCTCCCATCCATTCGACTCAAAAACCATCCTAAATGAAGTTCTGGTCTCCTTACCTCCCAAGGAGTCCTCCCAAGGTGCCCCCAATCCCTCAAGGTCCAAACCTTTGAGTTTTAAGAGTTACATTTTAAGGTAAGGGATCCGACCTCTCTCTTCTTTTCAAGTAATCTCTTTTATTTCATTTCTTTTATACTCCATGTTCTTATGTTGGAGGATGTTCTTATATATTCATATTACTGCCCTTTTCATGTTCATATGATGAGAGACCCCATCTTGCTCTCATCAATTCGTTTTAAGAATTTTTAAGTGGCGCCGTTAGGCTGCCGAATTTTTTAGGGATTCGTTCACCCTTCTCTTTTTCAAGTTATATTTTCTGGTCAAGTCTTTCAAGTTCCTTTTCATTATGTTGGGATATTATATCTATATCTATCATACTTATCATTTATTTTCATATTATTAGAGACCCTATTTGATCTCTTCAATCCATTTTTAGAAGTTTTAAGTGACGCCGTTAGGTTGCCGAATTTTCATAAGAGAAATCTAATTTTTGTCTTCCTTCCATGTTTTTCATTTCAAATGGTATGTCCTTTAAATTTCATTACCATGTTCATGTATCCTTATTATTCTGTCCCTATACTGTTTTATGGGTCATTTATGAATGTTTGACCCATGTCCCCTCTTTTTTGAATGTTTTCTAAAACCCCGAAACATAGCCGTTATGCTGCAGAATTTTCATCTCAAAATGCATCTCTCTTTTCTCAAAATTATTTTATGTTATAAAGTGAATACTCAAAGCTCTTATGTCTACATGGGTATTCACATATATACCAAAATTTTTTATTTTAAATTTTGGGATTTACATACATGAAACCCGCTGTCCCCTTTCGTGGGTTTAAAGTGACGTAAAGATCATGTCTTTAAAGCAGTTTTTAAAACGTTATGATTATGAAATGAAACCCATTTATTTTATGCTATATGGGTTATTTATGAAATTTTTGATGATGATATATGTGGATCACATGATAATAAAGGAAAATTTAATGGTGCGCCCTGATAGCGCTCCAATGCATTGGGTAATGATGTAACCACTAGAGATTACATTTTTCACAATATCTTGGTGAATAACCTTGGTAATTTTCAAATGACACTTTAGGGATGGACCTTGGTGATATGTTCATGATTTTCTATATTAAATGTTGTAGCCACATCTTCAAGTTATGAAAAATGTTATTTTTATTATGATATGCCTCATGATTTCATTCTCATGCCTTAAAGTTCTTTTCATGACTTTATTGATGTATCTCAAGTTCATATGTAAAATGTTTCGCTTGTTTCCCTTACTGGGCCTTCTGCTCACCCTTTCTTTTGATGTATGTCCCCAGGTTATGAGATGCAGTAATGAACCTAGGATGAACTTAAGGAGAAGCCTTTCAACTGTTTAATAAGAATGTTTTATGTTGTTTTCATGTTTTATGTTCCTGGTTTCCAAGACACTAAACCTTAAAGATCCTTAGTTTTGTGTAATGTAATGAAAGTTTATGTTATAAAAAGGCGGGATGCTATAATCTTGGGGGTTTACCAAGACAAAACTACCTATATCTTAAAAGTATCCACAACTAATACATTATGGGATACTACATTCCCCAATAAAAACACATCATGAGCCCCAAACTCACACTTTGAAAACATCCTGAACAACTGATCATGATAAAGAACTCCCAAAATGGAACATAGATGCTCTGCATGATCCTCCTCAGACATGGAGTACATGAGGATGTCCTCGATGAAGACCACCATGAACTTATCTAGGAAATCTCTAAACACTGCATTTATCAACCCCATGAACATAGCAGGAGCATTTTTCACACCAAATGAAATAACAACAAACTCATAATGCCCATAAAGACAAGAGAAAGTAGTATTTTGAATATCCTCATTTTTTACCTGTATATGATTATATCTTGACTATAAATAAATCTTTATGAACTAACTATACCCCTTAAACTGATTGAATAAATCATCAATCCACAGAAGAGGATAACAATTCTTTACTGGCACTTGGTTCAAGCGATGATAATAAATGTAAAGATTCAAACTACGATCAGAATTATTTACAAAAAAACTGGTGCACCCCAAGGTGACATGCTCAAATGAAAAAAACCTCATTGCAATAAATCATTGATCTATACATGAAGATCTCACAACTCAGAAGGTGCCATACTATACAGAGAAATCAAGATAATATACATTCCTAGATATAGCTTGATCCCAAAATCAATCTCCCATCGATGGGGTAATGCCACAAACTCCTCTGGAATGACATTAGGGTACTCTTCCACAACCCTAGTAAACACTGAATATTGAACCTATGACAAGATCAACATCATCTCATCCATCAAGGAAGACAAGGATAGAATATGTATATGAACCATCCGAGGGTCTTTCTCACCAAAAAACAGTGATATCTCTCCATTATCAATATAGAATACAACCTACCTCTTGAAGAAATCCACAATAGCCTACACCTAATACAAATAATCAATGCTGAGGATGATTTCACATGGATGTATCTATAAACACGGGAAATATCCCCAAGAGCGGTGATTCCCCAACACTAACTCACAATCTCTACATACTTCATATAAGTTAGCTTGACCTCCAACTAGCATAGTCAATGAAAAGGGAATCAGAATCCTCTCTACCTCAAGTCCCAAAGCATGGAAAATGGTAGGTGATATAAAGGAGTACATCACTCCTAAATCAAAAAAAGAATGCACCCATGTAGAAAACAAGAAAAGGGTACCTCGAACGACATTGGTATCACCTATAATTGGCAATGCTAAAGCATGAATTTGACCAAAAAATACTCAATGACCTCTATGAACCTACTAAAGAACACCTTCACGGCCGCACTATAGTCTCTGAGGAATAGGATATTCGAGGATATACTCTTCCCACCCCATCTTCTCTCTACTGATCCTAGACTAGAGCACCCTACTTCTTTTGCCTTGGATAAAATTTCCTTAATGGGGGAACCTGAAGTGGAACACCTATCACATGTAGATAGCTTAGAAAGGTCAAGAAATTACACTACTGATTAACTCATCCAACACAAGAAAAATAAATGTTTGATCCTTTGGAATAAGTCTAAGATTCATTACCCCCAGAGAAACAACATGATGAGGGCTGGGACCTACCCATTAATGACCAAAATCTCTTCTATCCAGGAAACCAGGAACACTATACCATAGCTCTACTTCATGAGTAATCTTGATGACTCCTATCTCATGATGAAACAATTCTAGTTTACATACTCTCAATGAAATTTTCTCTTAAAATCACCTTGATATATGTATTCAACATAAATGGGGTGACCTAGAACTGGATCTCTGGAAATAAAGCCTCCTTGAAATGCCTCATCCTAGCCTCCTCATTTGGAAATAATTCTAAATCATATACTGGATCTCCCCTGTCAAAGGGTAAGAAGCTCCCGGTGATAGGACAACATCATGGTCAAAGGAAGAAAATCTTCTTTGAATTGATATCAAAACTTATCCCATTAGACCTCCAACTCCTCTCAATCCCCAAGGAAAAATAACCACCACTTCCTCACTACTCCATGTAACATCATCATGGCCAAAAAAAACTAGTGCTCCTTCCAAACATGAGTCAAACTGAATGATATCTCAACCTCATCCAACCAGTATTTTGTGAATTCATATGAAATGGAGACCTCATACTTCTATAGACTCTTGCACTAAAACTCTCAGAGTTTCCTCCTCCAAGTTTCATTTTCATTAACCTCTACTCTATGGTGAACTTCTGAAACATCTTGCTGAATATATTTTGCATGAACCTGATGAGGATGTCAACCTGGAGCCATGCCTATAAAAATAAAAAACTTGTTAGAACTCCTAAAATTGGAATATGGAATATTTAACATTATTTATTTATTTAATTTATTATCTTGTTTAAGGTTTTAAGCTATCCCAAGGTCTACCCATTTTAAACACAAATTCAAAGAATAATGATGCATGATCCTTTCCTAGGTCTCTACCCTACATCTAATATCACTTCATTTAGTAGGATCAGTAAACTTAAAGATCCATTCATCAGATCATAGGGAGACCTAAATACCAATTTCTTGGTCAATATTTTGTGTTTTACATCACTTAACAAACTTAGTTGACACTGTTTCCCTACCAACCATGCAACCTCACATGTTTCTAACTCCAAACTACATCCTATCCAAAAAACTTGAAACTTTGATACTAATCTTTCATGACCCCTCCCCACAAAGATACCATAATGATGGGAGAGAGATGGTGACTGCTCGAGTCCTATCTCCAGTAGGCCTTGGGTAGATGACTAGCACCAAGGGTATAATAAACATGTATATGGGAAACATTAACCTATAAGAGAAACATGTAGAAGATAGAGATAAGAAGGATACAACAATCAACACCTACTCAGACATATATATAAAAGAAAACCCAAGTGAAAACATGAAACGCCATATGTTACTAAATAACTTAAAGGAAAACTACAAGTACTAAAAAGGTAAAGATGATAGGGACCATGAAGCCCAAACAACTCCTGCTAAACCTCAAGCTAGTAATATACAGCCTAATCACCAGCCTACTCTAGCTGACCTAAAAAACAATTTTTATATATATGTAGGGTGAGAATAATAGTATACCTAGTAGGATCCTCCTCAGACCCTCTCATGAAAAAGATAAATAAATCATGCTAAATCATAGTGAACAATAGTGAAACTAACTCATCACATAAACATGTATACTAAGTTTCCAGCCTCACCATGGCTAACACTCACCAAATTTTTCATACAAGATAGAATATAATATAATTATGAACATAAAGGGTACCATAATCCCACTTCCCCATTGGTTTTCTACTCTTCCCCAACATTTCACATCCTGAACCATCTATCTTCAAAAGTAAACTAGGCTATAGACACCTAGGAAAGACATCACAACATGAACCCTGTGCATCACATAACCACATTATCCCATATACATATCCACATATAGTAACCAAGTAGTTTCTGGGAGCCACTACAGACTGTGTGACATAGATCAAACATTGGCTACTATAACTCAAGATATTATATCCCATACACTGATTTAGTACCTAAATCCATCAAAACCTATACACACATACCTATAATAATCCATTGGATACTATATCTGGTAATACATGTGTGTGAAATAACCACAATCCATCACAATCCTCTACAAACATATATGGGAAAACTAACCCCCATGAATACCACCACAAGTAACCACCAAGAGAAGAGAATGGGGATAGAGGGGGTAGTAATCCACCTATCCTTCCATCAGGATGTTGGAAAAAACACCCTCCCAAAGTCCATTGGGTGTCAGTTTCCCTAACTGACATGGGTGTGGTAGTGTATAAAATCATAGTTTATATATGATATAATATATCTTACAACCACACTATGGGAATAACCTAGTCATTGACTCAACTACATATAACATTTCACAGACCCCCAACTACCACTACTAAGACCATATATCCTATAAGAAAACAAGCATTTAAAGAGATACATTAAATTAATTATTTTATTTTTATCATTTCCATGTGTTAATTAATTCATTATACATTAATTAACCATTAACATTATTCCAAATTACATTACATTTAATTACATTAATCATCAGAGTAAAGTCCATGCCCTCGTGGCATAATCTAAACCAAGTACATGATTTATCAATATTAGCATCCCTTAATCATTTGCATTCTATCATCAACCAACCCTATGGGTTAAAAATTTATTTATTAAATATTAGAATCATTTCATAAACCAATTACTCTAGGAAAACCATTATAAGTTACCACCAAGAGGAAATTTGCAACCAAGCACATCCAGCTACCTTAATTAGTGGAAAAAAGAATGCAGATAATATAAGAAACTTAGCTATTAACCATTAAAAAATTTTATAAGAGATCCCAAGCTCAGCCATACCAGAATCACATCACATCTAGGCCTCCCGACCCCATATCATGCCAGCCATCCCAGGCACAACCATACAAGGATCACATCACAAGGATCATAACTAGAGTATATAAAAAAACAATAGTAACAATAAGAAATCAATAGAGAAACTGGGCCCTCAAAACAAAGAATTTATCCTTCTCATGAAAATGAGGTCCCACAACTCCAAAAAAGGTACTCGACATTCTCAAGTAATGAGAACATCACTCCCTATAAAATAAATTATCCTTACCACACAACTGGTTCTTATTCCATCTTGAATTAACCGATTCATTTATCAATAGGTTCCAACTATGGGTAACATAAGGCATCAAGCTATAACAAGATATCAACGGAAAAAATGCTCTTAACATTTATTTTCAGTTTCAATAACCTAGAGATGAACCATTCTAAATTAACATTTATTTTGAATTATTATAAAAAAAGGTTCACATTATCTATCAATTCCATTAATCATATGTAAGACCAACTTCAATTAACATGCGCATTGCATCAATTCAATTATCATAAAATTATATTAACCACTAGATTAAAAACTTTACTCTTATTTAATATATCAATCCAATTAATTATCAATTAATTTTTGATCCATGTTATTTACCAATTTCAACATTCTAATCCAAGAATAAAATCATGCTAAAAAATCATACAACATAGATATCACAGTATCTAGAAAAATAAGTGAAAAAACACTATCATGGTATAAAGAAACAACATCATCAACATGCGATCACTATTGAATTTATTTAATTTGGTTCAATATTATTAGGCTAATTACATTTATATCAAAAGGGTTAAGGCATTATCAATTTACGATTTCATGTAAATAAAATAGAAGAAACAAATCCCCTACCTCAAAATCCATTAACGTTCTTCACATGAGAACAGACCATGTTGTGGATCTCTGATCACCTCTCCCATAAGAACTACATACATATGAGGATTATATAACACAACCACACTAAAAAAACAATGAGAAACCCTATTAGAAATAATGGATATCAAACTTCATAGCATAGAGAGAAGACACAGGAGGAAAACGAGACCGAACGAAGGAGAAACCACAAGAACGGAGGTAGAACTCACCTTGGATCACCACGAATCAAAGACTAATACCCAATGATAAATCCCTATTGAAGGGATAATGAAACACTAATAGGAGGAGCTATTATCCATTGGAAAATGAGAGGGAGAATAGGGTTTGAGAAACCCCTTGATCCGCTTCACCTTTTATTAATGAGCTATAAAGGATATTTACATGACGTATAATGATTACATGTCATGTAAATGTTGGGATTTAGTTCCCATTAAAAAATTAACCCCCATGAACATTTTAAACATAAATTAATAAAACTCATGCATCATCCCATGAAATAGACTTAACAATTCATAAATTTTGAATACATGACATGAAAGACTTACATGCCATATATTCTCCCTGCTTCCATCATTTTTAGCATCCAACACCTCTGGAATTATTTCAATCCTCATCTAAGAAAAAATATCCTTATAAAATCACAAAGGTTGTACCACATGGATATGGTCCCTTACATTAGATACCTATCAAATAATTATTTTCCTTAATAATCCAAAACTAACCTAGAGAAAAAATTAAAAGGGGTTGTTCAAACAAACACCCTGTGAGACACCTCTCAAATATCTCGACACCTCAGGAGCTCAACCAACTCACTCAAAGTAAAATAGTGAAAAAAATAACTAAAACCATATCCTAGACACTCTCCTAGGAGATATACCTATTAAATGAGAGTAAATCCACAATAACCAACAAGATAAAACCATCTCATAAACCATAAAGGTCAACACCTACAAAATAATAACATTAAAAGATAAGATCTAAACATCAAACAACTTGGGTTACTGAGTGTGCATATATGACTCACATTTCTAGGTACTCTCCTCCATGCCACCATACCACCATAAGACATGAACCAAGGGAATAATATGACCACATAACACCTTCTCCTGGTGGTCCTAGATCTCCATTGGATGCTCCTCGAAGATCGTATCATTGTCAACATCGATATTTCCCCAATAGATGACATGAAAGTCATCATAAAGATAATGATGGAGCTGCGACACATGAAAAATATCATGTATATAGATCATATATGTGGGAATTTATATCCAATACGCCATGAATCCAACACGATCCAACACCTTAAAAGTCCCAAGAAATTGGGGAGAAAGCTTGCTCCCATGAACAAACCTTTACTACCCATGACAAGGAGTCACCTTTATAAATACGTGATCTATAACATCAAAATATAGAGGTATACTCCTATGGTCAACATAGGATTTATGATGATCCCATGCTGATTTCATCCTCTTTAAAATTACCTAAACCATCTTTGTCATATTATGTTCTACTTCTAGCCCGAGAATTGCTGCCTCTCCAACCCCAATATATCCCAATAGAGAATGATAAGGTCATCCGTATAAAGCTTCAAATGGAAACATAAAAATGGTGGAAAGGAAACTATTATTATAAGAAAACTCAACCAAGGGATGGCGTCTCATCCCTAAACCTCAAAAATCTTGGACACATGAGCGTAACATGTCTTCAAGAGTATGGATGGTCCGCACTGTCTGACCATCCATATGTTGATGAAAAGCAGTGCTAAGGAATAAATGAGAACCAAAAGAATAATGAATAAATATCCAAACCCTAGAGGTAAAATTAGGATCTCAATTAGATATTATCATCCTTGTGACTCCATGGAGTCTCACCACATCCTCCAAATACTACCTCGAAAAAACCTCTACTGGTCTCGACTCCCTGATCGCTATTAAGAAGGTTGATTTCATCAAACGATCCACTATCACCCATATAACATCATAGCCACCCTGAGATCAAGGTAAAATGGTAAAAAAGTCCATCGAGATGTCTTCCCACTTCATTGGGGAACATCTAACAACTGGAGCAACCCACTGGGAACATGGTTCTCGACCTTCACCTTCTGGTAGAACAAACATTGAGAAACAAACTCCGCAACTAAATGATTCAATCTAGACCTCAAAAAATGACCTATAAAATCTTGCTATATATTTTTCATGATGGTATGTACCTATAAATTAAAACTATGTAAATCTTGAAGAACCATCTCACACATCTCCAAAGGAACAAAAAGCCTTCCCTGGAACAACACCCAATGCTATCCATCCCCAGATCAACCATTAGGGGCATCACCAAAAACAACTCATTATCTCCAAAACTCCACCTTAGAATCCCACAATTGGGATTCCTCCACTTGCTACACAAAATATAATTGCAGTATCATCTAAAAAAGGAAACCTCTACCTCCAACCTCTCCCATATCAAGATGAATCATTTAGAGTTCTTCCATCACTCTCCAGAAATCACTAGATTCATGTATGATGTCACTATGCGACTTATTTCTCAACACATCAGCTATAAAGTTTCCCTTTCCTAGCATATAATAAATATAAAAGTCATAATCCTATGGGAATTCCATCCACCGAATCTAGTGCAAGTTCAAGTCACACTAGGAGAAGACATACCTCTGGCTCTTATGGTCAATAAAAACCACAAAACACTCACCGATGAGGTAATGTTTCCAAAATTAAAATAAAACAAAATTACCTCCCAATAGAGATCATGGGTGGAGTAGTTATGCTCACAGGGACGTACCTGGAGACACCCATAAAAAACAACTCTTCTATGATGCATTATAATGCAGCCTAATCCAAGATGAGAAACATTATATAAAACCTCAAACTGAACTCCATCTACTAGAAAACAAAGGAATGGGTCATTGACCAACTTCTCTCTCTTATACTCAAAAGATGAATAACACTGGTCATTTCAAAAGAATTAATGATCCTTATAGGTTAAGGATGTTAGGGGATTTTTAACCCAAGATAAATCATTTACAAACATCTTATAATATCCTACAAGACCAAGGAAACTATGCACCTCTTACAGTGTCTTGGGGGATACCCAAGGCACAACCACATCCATCTTCAAAGTATCTAAAACTACTACCTACTGGGATACTACATTCCCTAAGAAATAGACTTCACGATTCAAGAACTCATACTTCAAAAACTTACCAAATAGATGCTCACAACAAAGAACTTTCAAAATGGAATGTAGATTCTCTACATAATCCTCTTTAGATGTAGAGTATATGAGAATGTCAACAATAAAGAACACCATAAAATTATCCAGGAACTCTCAGAACACTGCATTAATCAACCCTATAAACACAACTAGAGCATTCATCACACCAAACAGAATCACAATAAACTCATAATACCCATGACGATAATGAAAAGTAGTCTTATGAATATCCCCATCCTTCACCCACATATGATGATATATTGACCGAAAATAAATCTTCAAGAACCAACTATCTCTATTAATTTTATTGAATAAATCATTAATCCATGGAAGAGGATAGCGGTTCTTCACTATCACTTGGTTCAAGCGATGATAATCGATACAAAGACACAAAAAAGCACCAGCCTTATTCATGAATTGAACTAATGCATCCCAAGGTGACACACTCATCCAAACAAAACATCACTGCAAAAAACCATCAAACTTTACATGAAGCTCATGAAAATAAGAATATTCCATCATATATGGAGACATTAAGATAAGAGACATGCTTAGCTGTAGCTTGATCCCAAACTCAATCTCCCATCAAGGGGAAAATGCCACAAACTCTTATAGAAATACATTTGGGTAATCTTCCAAAACCCTAGGAAACACTGAATGATGAACCCATGATGATATAAAAATAATCTTATCCATCAAGTCAGATAGGGATGAAACATGCCTCTGACCCATACAAGGGTATTGATTTCAAAAAAACACCACTGGATCTCCATCATCATCATAGAGCACAACCTTCCTCCTGAAGCAACCCATGATAACCTACATTGAATATAACCAATCCCTTATAAGGATGATTTCATATGCATATATCTGTAAACATAGTAAATATTCCCAATATTTATCCCACCAAAGAACTAACTCATAGTCTCTAAATACTTCATACAATTTAGATCAACCTCTAACTAGTGTAGTCAACACCAAGGGAACTAGAATCCTCTCTTCCTAAATTCCCAAAGAATGGACATGGTTAGGTGATATAAAGGAGTGTTTTGCTCCTAAATCAAACAAAACATGCACCCATGTAGAAAAAAAGTAAATATTACCTCGAATGATGTCTAGATCGCCTAGAACTGGAAATACTAAGGCATGAAGCTGACCAAAAACTGCTCCATGACCTCTCTGACCCTACTTATAACCACCTCTATAGACTCACCCTAATCTCTTAGGATGAGGAGAATCTCAAGGATGTACACTTCCCACCCCATCTCCTCTTTATTGACCCTAGACTGGATCACCCTACTAATTCTACCTCCGATGAAACTTCCAAAATGGGGGAACTCAAAGAAGAACACCTAGAACACACTGACTACTCATAAAGTTTGAGCACTCCCACCACTGATGACCTTGCCCCCATAATAATAACATGTTTATGATTATTTGGAATAAGTTTGAGAGACACTGCCCCTAGAGAAATGAGATTATGATGGTTGGGTCCTACCCCAACTAACTGAAATATATTCTATCTAGGAAACTAAGAACCCTAGACCATATCTCTTCTTCATGAAGAATACTAATGACTCTCCTCTCGTGACGAACCGATTCTAGCCTGCATCCTCTAAATGACCTCTTCTCTTACCAGCACCTCGATATACGTCTTCAGTATAAATGGGGTGAACTAGTTTTAGATCTCCAGATTCAAATCCTCCTTGAAATGACTATCCCTAGCATCCTCATATGGAAATAGGTATGAATAATATAACAAAAGGGTCTTAAAATAGATCCCGTACTCACACACACTAGATCTCCCCTGTTGAAGGGTAAGAAACTCCTAGAGACTGGATACCTTCATGCTTGAAGAAGGAAACTATACTATAAAATGGTATTGGAAGTTCTCCCATGAGGCTTCCAACTCCTCTAGATCCATGAGGAACAAGAACCACCATTACCTTGTTTCTTCATACATCATCGCTATAACTAATGAAAATTTGTGCTCCTTTCAAGCATGAATCAAACTGAAAGCTGTCTCAACCTTCTCCAAATTGTCTTTTATAACTACATCTAAAACGGATCCCTAATACTTCTGTTGAATATTTCATTAAAACTCTAGGAGTGTCCTCCTCCAAGTGTTTTTATCATCGACCTCTACTCTATGATAATCTGATGGCATATCCTGCTGAAAATATTCAGCGTGAACCTAATGAATACATCGACCTAGAGCCATTACTACAAAAAGAAAAAAACTTTTCAGAACAACTTAACTTGGAATAAATAATATTTAACATTAATTAATTAATTTATTATCTTGTTTAATGTTTTAAACTATCCCAAGGCCTACCCATTCCAAACACAGTCACAAAGAAGAATGATGCATGATCCTTTCCTAGGTCTCTATCCTTCAACCAATATTACTTCATTTAGTAGTCTTAGTAAACTTAAAGGTCTATGCATCAGATCATAGGTGGACCTAAATACCTATGTATCATCTGGTCTCCCATGTTTTACATCACTTACTAAACTTATCTAACATTGTTACCCTACCAACCCATGCAACCTCAGCTGTGCCTAACTCCAAAGTCTATCCTATCCCTCAAACCTAAACCTTTGATACCACTCTATCACAACCCCTCCCCACAAAGATATTACAATGAGGGGAGAGATATGTTGACTATCTGAGTCCCACCACTAGTAGGATCTGGGTTGATGACTAGCACTAAGGGTATAGTAAACATGAATATGAGAGGCATTAACCTCTAAGAGAAACATGTGGAAGAGAGAGATAAGAAGGATACAACAACCAAAACCTACTCAGGCATATCTATACAAAAGAAAACCAAATTGAAAACATGAAATTTCATACAATAATAAAAAAATGAAAGGAAAACTAAAAGTACCAAAAAGGTAAAGACGACAATGACCACAAATCCCAAACAACTTCTACTAAACCCTAAGCTAGTAATATCCAACCCAATCACCAACCTTCTCTGGATTATATGAAAAACAATTTATATATACATAGGGTGATCATAATAGTATAATCAGTAGTATCCTCCCTAGATCCTCTCATGAAAAATAAAAATAAATCATGCTAAATCACAATGAACAATAGTGAAACTAACTCGTCACCTAAGCAGATATACTAAGTTCTTAGACTCACCATGGTTAACTCTCACTAAATATTGAATACAAGAGAGCATATAATATAATAATGAACATTAAGGGCACCCTGATTCCTCTTCCCCATTGATTTTCTACTCTACCCCAATGTAGCACATCATGAGCCATCTCTCTCCAAAAGTAAGACAACCCAAAGACACTTGAGAAAGGCATCACAACACGCACCTCATGCATCACATAACCACACCATCCCATATCACGTATCTAGATGTTATAAAAAAGTAGTTTCCATGATCCACCACAACCCATATGAAATATATCAAACATAAGGTACTATAACTCAAGACATTACAACCCATACACCGAGTCAGTACCTCAATCCATCACAACCTATACACATCATACCTATAATAATCCTTTGGATACTATATTTGGTAATACATGTGTGTGAAATAACCACAAGCCATCACAACCCTCTACACACATATATGGGAAAACTAACCACCACACATACCATCAAAAGTAACTACTAAGAGAAGAGAACAAGGCTAAAGGGGGTAGTCAGTCATCCATCCTCCCACCAGGATGTTGGGGAAAATACCCTCCGAGAGTCCACTGGGTGTTAGTTTCCCTAACCAATATGGGTGATGTAGCATTTGAAATCATAGAATATACATGATATAATATTTATCATAACCAAACTATGGGGAAAACCCAGTCTTAGACTCAACTTAAGATTATATTGCTCAGACTCCTGACTGCCACTGCTAAGACCAGATATCCTATAAGAAAATAAGTATTTAAAGAGCTACATTAAATTCATTTTTTTCTTTTTATCATTTTCCATGTGTTAATTAATTTATTATCCATTAATTAACTATTAAAATTATTCCAAATTACATTAGATTTCATTACATTAATCATAAGAGTAATTTCCATTCCCTCTAGGCATAATCCAAACCAATCCCATGGTTTATCAATATTAACACCACTTAAGCATTTTGATTCCATCATTAACCAACCCCATGGGTTAAACATTTATTTTTTCATTATTAGAACCATTAAATAAACTAGTTATTATAGTAAAAACATCCTCAACTACCACTAATATGAAACATGCAACCAATAACATCAAGCTACCTCAAGTAGTGGAAAAAAATAAATACAAATAAAATAAGAAACTTGACCATGAACCATTAAACCGATTCATAAATTAGCATACCATCTCTCAGATATCAACAATGGGTAATCCAATATTTAACCCATTACATCACCTTTAGTTTCATCCCTGACACCAACGTGCATATACCAATGCATCTCTCCATAATAGGTGTCAACTGCTTTCACATCATCTAGGACTCCCTACCCACATATCACACCATCCATCACATGCTCATCCATACCAGGATCACATCACATTTGGGCCTCCCCACCCCATATCACGTTATCCATCCCAAGATCAACCATACTAGGATCACATCACAAAGATCATATCTAGATCACATCACAAAAATTAGTAGGAATAATAAGAAATAAACATGGCAACTGGGCCCTCAAAACAAGGCATTCAACCATCTCATGAAAATGAGATCTCACAGATCCAAAATACATCACTCATACTTCTCAAGAAATAGGAAACTCATTCCCTAGAAAAAGAAATTATCTTTGTCACACAACCAGTTCTTATTCCATATTGAATTAATCGATTCATTTATCAATAGGTTCCAACTATGGGAAACTTAAGGAATCAAGTTATAACAAGCTATCAAAGGCAAAACATTCTCTTAGAATTTATTTTTGGTTTCAAAAACCTAGAGAAGTACCATTATCAATTAACATGCCTTTTAAATTATTATCACAAATAAAAAACATGCTTCACATTATCTATCAATTTCATTAATCATATAGAATATAAACTTCAATTAAAATGAAAATCACATCAATTTTATTATCATCAAATTATATTAGCCATCAGATTACAAACATGCCTCTTCTTTAAATTTTCAATATAATTAATTATCAATTAATTTTGTCTTTATGTTATTTAGAAATTTCAACATGCTAATCCAATATTAACAAAATTATAACAAAGAATCCAACATAAATATCACACTCTCTAAAAAAACAAGAGCCAAACCACTATCACAGTATAAAGTAACAACATCATCAACATGCAATCGTTATCTAATTTCTTTAATTAGGTTAAATATTATTAGGTTAATTAAATTTCCATATAAATGGATAAAGAATGATCAATTTACAATTTTATGTAAATAAAATAGAAGAAAAAAATCACATACCTCAAAATCCATCAACGTTCTTCACATGAGAATGGACTACGTCACGAATCTCCAATCATATCTCCCATAATAACTACATCCATTCAAGGATTCCATGACTCAACCGCACAAAAAAAAAACCAAGAGAAACCTCATTAGAAACAAAAGAGATCAAAATACATAGCATGGAGAGAAGATATAGGAGGAAAATGAGATCTAAAGAAGGAGAAACTATAAGAATGGTGGTATAACTCACCTTATATCACCACAATTCAAAGACGAATACCCAAGGATCAATCCCCATCAAAGGGATCTTGAAACCCTGAGGGGAGGATCCATTTTTCATAGGAAAATGAGAGAGAGAATAGGGTTTGATAAACCCTATGAGCCTCTACAACTTTTATTAATGAGGTGCATAGGAGTTTTACATGGAATGTAATGCTTAAACATTGTGAAAATTCGGGCTTCAGTTCTAACCAAAAAATGCATTACCTCTAACATTTTAACCCCTAATTATTACACGTCATGTAGTATCCCATAAACTAGCCTTAACAACCTATGAACATCGAATACATGATGTTAAAGACTTACATGCTGTGTATTTTATGTACTTCCATCATTTTTAATAGCCAACACCTCAAAACTTATTCCAAGAATCCTCTAACAACCACTAGACATAGAAACTCAAAAGGTTAGACCACATATATTTTGGCCCTTACGACCCCAGTAGGTCTTGTATTATCACTTGAAACACTCTCCCTTAGGACCAAGAATTTAGGATCCATAAGTTATCACATATTTAACCAATATAGAAGTGATGAGGTTACTACTAAGGCTATAAGAACAGTCTTCCCACAACACTCTTGAACATCCAGATGCATCTCAAAAAATAGATCCATCAAATTTCCCTCACCACTGGCTTCCTGAACCACTTGTTTCTAAACCTTCCTACTCAGAGCATCCTCCACTGCATTTCCTTTCCTAGGTATATAATCAAGATTAAAATTAAAGGACTGTAATGAACCAAGCTTATCATACATAGATATTAAATAATTTTTGGCGAATATTCATTTACATACTTAAACACCATATTAGTTTAGTGTCTTTGGAAACTAGGAAACACAAAAAACGGGTCTATAGGTAAACTGCATCATCTACCACTATGGTATTCATAACTATAACCCTTATTAGAAATATAATACATAATACATTTTTCATAACCTAGGGAAAGGAAGCATAAGAAATAGCAATATTAGATGCCTAGTAAGGGTAAACAAGGGATATAAGTAAGCATAACCTGAACATAATATTTAGTCATGGAATAAATATTAGTAGTTTATAAGACATTAATTATAATATAATCAAAGAACATAAACCATGATAGCATAATATTGGCATAAGACATAGATTTTATGTATACAAATAAGCATAGAAAATCATTTCTATAGTAGTCAAAGATCACTACCAATACTATCATAGTGGAATGGGTTTAATCCCAAAACTATCATATTAATCAAAGTTCACTCACATGAACATCATAGTGGACAAATTCCCTTAATAAACCAGGTTCACTCTCTATTCCAGTCCTATATATCTTATGAAATATAATCTTTACCCAATTCATTGGAGGTATATATAGGTCCCACCCATCTCATAATGAAAACCATATTTATGTGTGCCAAAAGATCATAAAATATTCATAATATCATAACCCATGAAATGAAATAGGTTTCATAAAAATATAATCATATCATAACTTGTATAAATTAAATAGGTTTCATAATCATTTCATTATTTCATCATAGCATAACCTGTGGAAAAAGAAGCGGGTTTCATAAGAATCTTATTATGGTATAACCCATGGATGAGAAATGAGTTTCATAAACATCATTACATTATAAACATAAAACATATAGATAAATAATAAGAATGGTATCTTTGGATCATATCCCCAGTAAGGCATAAGTAACATCAAGGAATATCATCTTAGATAGAAAATGATTTTGATCATTCATTTAAAACATTTCTTAAAGAAAATATACTTTCCACTTTGAAAAAAACCTTTTTAAAACATAATTTTTTTAAGATCATTTTATTTGAAAATAAACTTAAAAACTTATAAATTAATCTTTAAATAAAATAATTTTCATGATGATGGGAAGTTTCATTCATGCCGTACATATTAAAATAAAAATTCCTTTCACATTTTTGATAAAAGACAAATGGGCATTGTTTAGAAAATGACATGAAGATTCCTTTCATTAAAAAAAAAGTTAAAAATGGGTAGAAATTTATTTTAAAATTATAGGATAATAATAAAACATTTTTTAAAACATTTTTTGAAAATATGGTTTTGGAAGAAAATATATTTCCGACCAAAGAGAGAAATAAAGTTGTATTTTCTCCAAAAAAATTTCTAAATTATTTTAAGCACCAAATAATGTAGAAATGATAATAATTAAATAACCAATTCTACATTTAATTGATTTATTATAACCTTATTAAGTTCATTCATGACCTTTTTGATGGGTTAAGAGGTTCAATTTCATTGTTTGGGAGCATTTGTTTCCTTGGTATTCATGATTGGTTTACTTATATACATGTAATGATAAAAATGTAGGATGAGAATGGTTGTATAGAATTTAATTTGTATGATATTAGTGAACATATATAATATTACATGGTTATACAATTAATTTGGTTCTTTGGATTGAAGATGAATCATTATATAAAACTTAATGATAAACGTTTTGGTTAATTGGCGGTTTTTTGATCACATCAAACACATTTTGCTTTAAAAATTAATATCGTGTGTAAAAAATATTCCAGAACCTTAAATTAGACACAATAAATATATTATATTCTAATTCAACCATAAAAATTGTTTCATGACCAGAATTGAAGATGGTAAAATAAATTTAAAACCTGTCTTCCTTGAATGTGATGAATTAACACATCTCGGATGGTGTTTTCATTTCTAGTATAAAAGGAGGGGAAAATAGAGATGATGATTAATTATTAAATTATAATAAAACCATTACATTACATGTAATGTAATGGAGTTATCAGAACATTTGGATGAAATTAGTTGAGGAATGAAAAATAAAGAAAGGAACTTGAAAGAAAATAAAAGAAATGAAAAGAGAAATTTACCTCTTGAATATATCTTCCTTGAGAACCTATTTAGGGGAGAGGATTTGGTCTTTTGAAGAGACCAAAGGATTTTTGAAGTGAGAGAGGATCTTAGGGATATAGTTTAGTAGAATTTTGACTAGGAACAAGAGTTTTTAGAAGTGAAGATAAGATGTAAAGAAGGGTGGTATTTATAGTGGAGGAGAGGAGGGGTTTCCCATAAATTTAATCATTAGTTTAATATTTTTTTCTCAAGACTATGAATAGTATTGATTCTTGTGACAAAAAATAGTAAATAGAGTATGTTAGTTCGAACCAATGGCCATTTACATCATTCATGACTCAATAATGATGCAAAAATTTAGGTTTTAGCATTTATAGTAAATTATCATATTTTACTATTCATAAAAAATTCAAGTATTTCAGAAAAATCCCAAAAATTCACCCTAACCATTTTTCAATGTGTAGAATTAAAAAATGAACACCATTTTATGAAAATAATTTTATAAATATGTGAAATTTAATTTTTAATTAAAACCATAATTTACTTTGAAAAATACAAATTTTAAAATTAAAACTGCTTTTCTAACACTTTGAAAAATTAATTAAGGTCTCATAAAATTATCTTATGATCATAAGACATAAAAACAATAATTTATGAATTAATTTTATTAAAATAATTTTTTTTTTAATTTTTTAAATTAATCACAAAATTTTAATTAAATATACATGAATCACAAAAATACTAACACTATGATATAATTATATCATATTGTCACTTATAAGATGGATAAATTTTATTTATACTTTCATTGGTAAGGTTACGTATTCAATTGGATTATTTAATATTACTAGGGGTTGTATTAATATTAATAAGGGCCAGTTACTATTCACCAAAAATTAAGTTGGTCCAATCAGAATTCAAATAACTTGTTGATCACAACCGTGAATGTTATATTTTTGAAATTCAAAACACAAAAGTGAAAAAATTTAGTTTAACAACAAGGTTATAAAAATATCCTTAAAGAAAGTGTTGTTTTGTAGAGAATTAGTGTTTCATGAATTTCATTAAAATTACTTGTAAATCCTTGGGGTGTTACATTCCCCCCCCTTATGAAATTTCACCCTCAAGATTTCATTTTAAATACTAAGGTGAAAATAGGTAAGAGTTTGAATACTAAGCTAATAATCATAAAAAAGAAACTTTAAACATAAAAGGATAAAATATTTATGGAAAAGTATATCCTAACTTATGATTCCCTAGGTTTCAATCTAGGTTATCCATGATCTGTTTCCTCAAATTTATTTTATGGGATTTTTATTTATGTTCCCTTAATAATGGTTCATACTAAGCTTATGAATTTACCAAAGCATATCCCCTGAGAGTGTCAAACGAGGAGTGAAAAAAGGCCTATTTTCATGCACCCGTTCCTATTTGAGTTTATCTTAAAGTGGTGTTTTTGTGTTTTAACCCTAGATACATTTGTTTCCGAGCTACATCCACTTGTTCATATTCATACATGGATGTATTTTCTTGATAAACCACTTACTCTATACTTACCAAAATTTAGGGATGTTTTATTATACTTAGTATCATCCATAAGGTTATTACTAAATCACTATATTCTTAATATCCAAAAATAACTAAACTATACACTCATACCAACTATAGTGACCCTAGCCTTTTAAATATATCACTACATGATTTTAAGAATAATTATACATCAAATTACAAGATGAGGATCATAAAGTCTAGTGTCTTGGAAGACTAGGTACATAAAACTGAAAACATGGGACTAAAAAACATTTCTTTATTTAATATTCATAAAGATATTCCAAAATCCATTATGCACATACATATTCATAGGATAACCTGAGGATAACATGAACAAAGGGATGATCTAAAAATCTTAGTAAGGTAATAAACATAAGAATAAATATTTAGCACATGGTTTAGAAGACCTAACATAATGATATAAAAAGGCATGAAACATATGGAATCATAACATATAAACATGGGATCATATAAAAATGGATTCATAGTAATGTGAAAGCAACATAAAACATGAATTTAAAATGAGTCAATAATTATTTCACATAGAGGAGCACAAGTCAAGGTTAACCACCAAGATCGTTGCACATGGTAGCACGAGTCAAGGCTAACCGCCAAGATCATTGCACATAATGTCTCATGAGACTAAAATTTACCCAATGAATAGAAGAACTATCTGGGAACACCAATCATAACATGTTCATGATTATGCTTACCACATATAGAATCATACATAATCAATCATAGATAAACATAAGGGTACCCATGGAAAGAAATGAGTATCATAATCATGTCATAAAGCATAATAGATGGGCGTATCATACAAGTGTCCGTAAAATAAAAGAATTAAAACATATATATAAATTGATAAGGTAAAATAGGTACATATCATGGTAA
Source organism: Viscum album (assembly GCA_963277665.1). NCBI lineage: Eukaryota > Viridiplantae > Streptophyta > Magnoliopsida > Santalales > Viscaceae > Viscum > Viscum album. The sequence continues at coordinate 1,191,108,671 of OY728122.1, forward strand.
TTTATTTCAAATAGAAAATACATCATATAAGAAGAGTATTTAATAAATTATAGCATAAAAGAATTTTAGTGCGGTTTTAAGGAAAATACTAAAGATCATTTAAAATAAAAAAGGGAATAATATTTTATATAAAACCAAAATTTTACCAAGAATTTTTTGATAATAAAAATAGAGATTTTATAAAAATAATGGTGTCTTAAAGATAAATGATAGAGTTCACTTGAAACTGAGTAAGAATTCAGGAAGTTCCCTTAAACAGGTTTGCTTATCGGGAAGTATTGAGGAGAGAACCACTTAAAAACATGTATATAGATAAAATAGAATGTTTAATGGACCTTGATACAAGATTTTGGAGCATTTAGAAAACATTTATAATATATACATAAAAATGAAAGATAAAATCATTTGGGTAAAAAGAAATATAGAGAAACCCAAAGGAATAATGGAGGTTCGAGTATAACCCCTTACCTTATGTTTGATGGTGTCATTAACTTGATATTAATATCCTGGATAATCAAATTAGGTTCATTAATTATTAATTCTACAACATATTATACATTTAATTGATTTATTATAAACTTATTATGTTCATTCATGACCTTTTTGATGGGTTAAAGGTTCAATTTCTTTTTTGGGAGCGTTTGTTTCCTTGGTTTTCATGATTCGTTTACTTATATACATGTAAGGATAAAAATGTAGGATAAGAATGGTTGTCAAAAATTTAATTTATATGTTATTAGTTAACAACCAAAATATTAAATGGTTATTTTGAGTGAATATGAATCATTGTATAAAACTTTAATGATAACTGTTTTGGTTAATTGGCAATTTTTTGATCACCTCGAACACATTTTTATTTACAAATTAATATCACGTGTACAAAAGATTACAAAACCTTAAATTAGAAAAATGAATATATTATAGTCTGGTTCAACCATAAAAATAGTTTCATATCCAGAATTGAAGATGGTAAAATAAATTGAAAACCTATCATCCTTGAATGTGATGAATTATCACATCTCAGATGGTGTTTTCATTTCTAGTATAAAAGGAGGGGAAATGAGAGATGATGATGAATTATACCATTATCATAACAAAATTAAAGTACATGTAATTTACTATAGTTATCATAAAATTTTTATTAAAGGATTTGAGGAAAGAAAAAGAAATAAAGGAACTTGAAAGAAAATAAAAGAAATGAAAAGAGGAATTTACCTCTTGAATATATCTTCCTTGAGAACCTCATTAGGAGAGAGGATTTGGTCTTTTGAAGAGACCAAGGGATTATGGACATGGTAGAGGGTCTCGAGAATATATTTTAGTAGAATTTAGACTAGGAAAAAGGCTTGAGAGTTGTGAATAGAAGAGGTAAAGAGGGGTGAAATTTATAGTGGAGGAGAGGAGGGGTTTCCCATTATTTCAATCATTAGTTTAATATTTTTGCTCAAGAATATGAATAGTCTTGATTATTGTGACAAAAAATAGTAAATATAGCATTTTAGTTCAAATAAATGCCTATTTATATCATCCATGACTCAAGAATGATGCATAAATTCAGGTTTTCGCATTTATCGTAAATTATCATATTTTACTATTCATAAAAATTCAAGTATTTCAGATTAATACCAAAAATTCACTCCAAACGTTTTTCAGAATGTAGAAATAAAAAAAGAACTCCATTTTATAAAAATAATTTTCTAAATATGTGAAATTTAATTTTTAATTACAATCATAATTTACTTTGAAAAATACAAATTTTAAAATTAAAACTGCTTTTCTAGGTCTCATAAAATTATCTTATGATCATATGAAATAAAAACAATAATTTATGAATTCATTTTATTAAAATAATTTTTCTTTTAATTTATTAAATAAATCATAAAATTTTAATTAAATATACATGACTCAAAAAAATACCAACACTATGATATAATTATATCATATTGTCACTTATAAGATGGATACATTTTAGTTATACTTTCATTGGTAAGGTTACCTATTCCCTTGGATGATTTACTATTTATAAGGTTCATGTTACTATTAATAAGGGTAAAGTTAATATTCATAAGGGTTATTTACTATTCACCAAAAATTAAGTTGGTCCTATTAGACTCTATATAACTTACTAATCGCAACTGTTTCAAAACATAGAAGTGGAAAAATTTTGTTTAATGGTTAGGTTATAACAATATCCTTTAAACAAAGTTTTGTTTCACAGAGAATTAGTTTTTCATGAATTTAATTAAAATTACTTATAAATCCTTGGGGTGTTAAATTAAAGGTGTGAAGTGTAGAGGAGAAGGGGTGTCCTTTTATAAGTGATGTGAGTGGAACACTTGTAATTTTTTGAAAGAAAGAATTCCACCCGCATTTTTTTCATGTAACAAGGATAAAATAATAAAAAATTATAAATAATATAATGTATAATGTCTAAATATTTCCACACAATAGGTTTTGAACAAGTTTTGGGTTATTTTTAACCCTTTTCTTTTTAGTTTAACCCCCTGCTAACCCAATTTTTACCTCAATTACGGTAAATAATTTTTACTGGTTTTACTATTAATTTTGGTCCAAAATTTAGTTAAAATTATTAGATAATATAAATTATTATGATAAAAAATATTGAATCTATTTTTATAAAATCCATTGACACAAGTTCAATGTTTAGTTTAAAATTAATCCCACAGACGTGATGATAAGGTGAGTTTTTTTAAAGATAAAATGTTCAAAAGTTTATAATGTTTTTATATCGAAATTCAATATGAAATTGATTAAAATGAACTAAATTGGATTTATGGATGTATAATTTTACTAATTTTACTTTAAAAACAATTTAAAATATAATTTAAATTTATAAATAAATTAAACAAATCAACATTTTTTAAATAAAATTCAGTATTTTCCACTAATCATCAAAAAATGAAACTTTTCAGAAAAATCACAAAAATTCACCCTAAGATAATTTTGACAGGAACATTTAAAAAATTAATTTGTTTTATCAAATTAATTTTCTAAAAGTTTCAAAAATTAATTTTATTAATGTTCACAAAAAGAAACAAAAAACATTTTTTTTGAGAAAATAGTATTTTCAAAACATATAAAGACTTTACAAAAAATTAAGTACTTTTTTATCAATATGATTTATTTTTATAAAACCATTATACATAATATTTTAAAATTATTTATTACTATTCATCATGATGAGTTTAACGACTAGGTTATAATAGTCACATTTGAATAACTATATTAATAATATATCATGGTTTTGTTAAAAAACGGTATCGTGTGTAGTGCAAACTAACCTAATGCTATATGTAGCACAATATTAACTTAGTGTTTCATGTAGTACAATATTAACTTGGTGTTTAATGTAACATAAGATCTCAAATAAATTTAATTTATTTGAAAACAATAATTTATAAAAACTCAGGGTGTTACATTATACTCCCCTTAAAATGAATTTCTGCCTCGAAATTAATCACTATATTATAAACAAATGAGGATATATTTTCCTGATCATATCCTTAAATTCCCATGTAGCTTCATAAAATTGGTTGTTTCACAAAAAAACATTGAACAAGTGAGTGGTCTTGTTTTGTAGAACTTTCTTTGTATGATCCAAAATCTCTATCAATTGTTCCTTATAAGAAAGATCTTGCTTTAGTGGTATGAACTATTTGTTTAGTATATGAGAAGGGTTAGATATGTACTTCCTTAGGTGAGATACATGGAACACATCATAGGCTTAATTGAGGTTCATTGTAAGATTTATCCAATAGGATACCATCTTGATACGATCAAAAAATTCAAAGGGACCGATATACCTAGGGATTAGTTTCCCTTTATTCCCAAATATCATAACCATATTCCATGGATAAATTCTTATAAACACCTTATCAACAACTTAAAATTCTTGATCATGCTAGTGATTATCATTATAAATTTTCTGCCAACTCTAAGAGGACTTGATGTGTTACTGAATGGATTAACCTTATCTGCCATTTCTTTATCCATCTTAAGTCCCAATAGCTTTCTTTATCCAACTTTATTCGATCACATTAGAGATCTAAATTTATTTACATAGAGGGATTTATAAGTAGCTATTTGAATGCTTGAGTGAAATATATTATTGTAAGAAAAATAAACTAGAGGAAAGTGTTGATCCCAACCACCTTTGAAATCTAAAGAATAAGATAACAACATATCCTCTAGGGTTTTAATTGTTCTATTAGACTGAACATCTATCTGGGGATGATACACAGTACTGAAAATAAACTCTATATCAAAAGCTTGCTGAATAATTCTCTAGAAATTTTAGGTAAACTTTAGCCTGATCAGACACAATGGAATGTGGTACCCCATGTAACCTTACCACTTCCTTAATGTATATTCTGGAAATATGATCCAAATATAATTATACTCTAATAGAAATTATGTGTGATTACTTAGTAAGGTGATTGACTACAACCCATATATCATTATTCACTTTATACATTTTGGGGAGTCCAACAACAAAATCCATGGTGTTTTTTTACCATTTCCATTATGGTATGGGTAATGGATGTAGAATCCCCTTATAACTTTTTTCTTTAGGCCTTAACTTGTTGATATACCAAGAATCTAGATACAAACTATGTGATACCTCACTTCCTTCTGTCCCACCAGAAAAATTATTTCAATTCTCTATACATCTTTGTACTTCCTGGATGGATAGAGAATGAAGAACTATAAGATTCCTCTAACAAATACTTCTTTAAATTTTGTATGTATAGAACACATACATGGTTCTTGAATATTATCATTCTATCATGATCAAGGTTAAAATCAAGAAAATTTCTAACCTTCTTTTACAACCCTACACATTCCTTCTGAACCTCTTTAATATTCACTTAGATAGATGGTTGAAAATTTAATTGAGAAAGATAAGATTTTACCTTTACTTTAGGATTTTTAGATCCATTATTTTAAAATATATAATTATTGGATATTTTTTAATCCTTATCATGGATAATATAACACGATCCTTTCGAATCAAAGCATCAAGCACCTTGTTCGCTTTCCCAAGGTGGTAATGTATTGAGTAGTCATAATATTTAATCAGCTTTAACCATCTTCTTGGCTCATATTCAACTCATTTTTCATGAATAAATACTTTAAACTTTTATGATCAGTATATATATCACACTTTTATCCATAATGATAATGCCTCCATATCATTAATGAAAAAATTACCACAACTAACTCCAAATCAAGAGTTGGGTAAATTTTCTCATGAATCTTCAATTTTCATGAGGCATAAGCTATAACCATATCATTCTTCATAAGAAAACATCCAAATAACTTATTGAATGCATCACTATAAATTAAAAACCCTTCTATATTAAAGGGTAATGTATGTATAGTTGTCCTGACCAATATTCTCTTCAGTTCCTTGACATTTTCCCCACATTAATCTATCTAGAGGAACTTGGATCCATTATAAGTTAACTTAGTCATATTATTATATAGTTGTGAGAAATTATATAAAAACCATTGATAATATCCATCTAAAATAAGAAAAACATAGATCTCAGTCACTGTGGTTGGTTTGGGCCAATAATCAATAGCCTATGACTTTGATGGATCTACCAATATACCCTCTCTTGAGATTATATAACCCAAAAATGAAACTTTTGTAGCCAAAATTAACATTTTTTAAAATTTTCATATAGTTTCTTCTTACTTGGGGTCTTTAGTAAAATTATCAAGTGTTCTTCAAGCTTATAGTTTCTCTTTTAATAGATAATAATATCATCTATAAGAACTACCACAAAATAATCAAGGTAATATCGAAAGACCTTATTCATTAAATCCATGAAGATAGTGATGGAATTAGTAAGATTGAATGACAAAAATATATATTCATAATTTCCATACCTTGTAAGAAATATTGTCTTGGGTATATCCTCATTCTTGAACCTCAATTGACAATATCTAGAATGAAGGTCAATCTTGGAAAATTATTGAGCTCTACACAGTTGATCAAACAATTCATCAATATAGGGAAGTGGATACTTGTTCTTGATTGTGATCTTGTTTAGCTACTGATAATTAATTTAGAGTCTCATTTATCAATATTTCTTTAAAAAAAGAATAAGTTCAACCCAAGGTGACACACCTAGATGAATGAATCCATTTTCAAGGTTCTCCTAGAGTTTCTTCTTTAATTCATGCATCTCAATCAGGGCTACTCTACAGGGAGTCTTTGAAATTGGTGTGTCACCAAGTATGAGTTATACTGAAAAATCAATTTCAAGATTCAATGGAAGACTGGGAAACTCTTCTAGAAATACATCAAAAAATTCCCAAATGATATAAATATCATTTATGTCAAGTTTATACCCAACCATCTGAGATAAACACCCCTTATGAATAGGAATTATGACCTATACAATAGATGTGGTTTCTAATGGAAGTTCATACTTATCTTCACATTGATAGATGATCATAGGTTAGTTTAGAATATCAAACATGACTTATATTTCTTGAAAATTGATATAGGATTTATGTATAGAAATCCAATTCATGCCTAAGATAATAGAAAATTCAACCAGAGGAATAATGATAAGATTTATAGGAAACAAATTCATGCCAACATCAACCAAAGAGGAATCATAGACTTGAGATGCAATCATATTATCATTAGGGGTTTTCACTACCAATTATATATCTAATTGTTTGGGTGGTATATTTACACCCTTATAAAATTATTTAGATATGAAATAATTGGTATATACATAGTCAAATAATACATTAGAAGTACTAGATTGGATGGTAATTTTACCTCTCACTATGTCATTATCACAACCCTCATCAGAAACATTCATTGCATGAGATTTCCCTTTGCGTCATAGTTTAAGAGGTTTCTAACATTTTTCATCACCATTAACCTTCAGATTTTATAATTGGTTAGTATAATTCCTATAATCCTTTCATTTTAAACATTAGAGTGTGGGTGGTGCATTCTATGCATATTTCTCTATATTCACATCGTTAGATAACTTCTTTTATCAATTCAGAAATCAATTTCCCAATTACATTCCCTTAAACACTTAAAACATTTACTATCCCCCTTAAGATATTTTCCTCCATGCTTATTCACACACTTTGAGCATAAAGTAAAGCTTATCTTTTTCTCTCCATGGTTCTTATATTTTCATTTGAATTCCATTTTTCTCTTCTTATCAAAATCATGAGATTTATACATAACTCCAACCTCTATATCCACCTTGAAAACACATAGAACAATATATTCATAGCTACTAAAGTTTCTTATGGATAACACCATTTTGGAACTTGGTTTTAATCCATTAAATAATTGGACAACCTTAATTTTAGGTTAGATGATAATACCAAAAGCACACCTTGAAAGCCTTGTAAAAGTTTCTTCTTAGGTACTAAAAAATTCATCATAATTTTGATTTAGATCAATGAACCCCTTCCCCACCTTTTTATAAAGAATAAATTGAATATAATTATTGAAAAATAAGTTGTTGAACTCATCCCAATCTATAGAGTCAATTTATATTATTCTTCATATTCTTGATAAGAGTCTACTATTGATCTGATTAACCATCCAAATGGTAGATAGCCAAAATTAATTTTTCATTTTCCATACACTGGATAATAGAAAATATATCTTTAGTGGTGTTGATCTATTGTTTAGTAACTAGTTTATTAGAATACCTTCTAAAAGAAGGTGGAAGTTTCCTCATGAAGGAATAAATAGAATGTTTTTCCCTCACTTGTTTGTTTGGAAGTCCAACATGATTCATGGCTTGAGAAAGTTGTGTGAGAATAAAAATAATATTTTTTGTTCCATATCCTATAAAATTTGGATTCTTAGGAGGAAAATCATTCTGTTGTCTATCAAACTCAACATTAACATAGATCCTTCAGGTTCCAGCCATTGAATAAAATAAAAAACACATAGTTCAAGAAACAATAGTCATGATGGGGAACCACATAATTGTGAAAATTACTTATATGATGTCTAAATAATGACAAATTATTTAATGTATAACACCTTAGGTATATACTAGTTTATTCATGGTCATAATCTATTTAAATTCTATATGATGGTTGTTAAATAGTTTGTGAATTTCTAAAGCATATCCACCGAGAGTGTCAAATTAGGTGTGCAGTAAGGCCTATTATTATACACCAGGCGATGATCAAGTCTATCTAAATACACCCTTTTTGGAGTTATTTCCCCTAGGTACCTCTATTCTAGAACCACATCCAATTGTAGTATCCAAATAGAGATGATATTTCTCAGAAACCGCTCACTCTATCCTTTTCCAAAATTCCAAGACATTTTCCAATACTTTGACTTATCCTTAGAATTATCCCTGTACATGTACTTAGGGATATCACTATGGTTTTCCCATCCTAGTTTCCAAAGGTTAACTAAAAATACCCTATGATACCAACTATAACAACCCAAACTTATCACACATAGATATTAAATCATTTTTGATGAATATTCATTACATTACACAAACACACGCCTCAGAACTATAATAGTTTAGTGTCTTTGGAAACTTGGAAAAACAAAAAAATGGTCCATAGGAAAACTAAATAATCTCCCACTATGATCTTCATAACTATCACCATTATTAAGAATATCATATGTAATAAATTTCTCCATAACCTGGGGAAAGGAAAGATAAGAAAAGGTGAGCTCAGATGGTCAGTAAGGGTAAACAAGGGAGATGCATAAGCATAACATGTAAATAAGGGTATGAGAACATAGAATAACATTTGAAAACCATACCCCACATATCAAAGATCTTAATATTGAGTCATGGAATAAAGATTGATAGTTCATAAGACATGAATCATAAGAGAATAAAAGAACATGATCAATGATAACATAACATTGGTACAAGACATAGATTTATGACATACACATAAGAATATAAAATACTTTTAATATTATTCAAGGCTCACTTCCAAGGCTATTATAGTGGAATGAGTTCACTCCCAAGACTATCATAACTGATAAATTCACTTAATTAGGTTCACTATCCATTCTATTCCTATCTATCTCATGAGATATAAATCTTTACATAATGAATTGGAGGGAGATATAGGTCCCAACCATCTCATAATGAAAACCATTATTATGTGTAAAAAAAGATCACAAAACATTCATTATATCATAACCCATGAAATGAAATAGGTTTCTTAAGCATATCATCATATCACAACCTTTGTAAAAGAAATGGTTTTCTTAATCATTTCATTATTTCATCATATCATAACCTGTGGAAAAATAAGCGAGTTTTATTAGAATTTTATCATTGTATAACCCATGAAAGAGAAATGGATTTCATAAAAACAATTCCATCATAAATATAAACCATTCATAGAAATAATAATAATGGTATATTTGGATCATATCTACAGTAAGGCATAAGTAAAATCAACAGATGTCATATTAGATGGAAAATGATTTTGATCGATCATTTAAAACATTTCTTGAGGAAAATATACTTTCTAATTTAGAAAACACATTTTTAAAACATAAAACATTTTGAACATATTTTTATTTGAAAATAAAATTGAAAACTTATAAATAAATCTTTAAATAAAATAATATTCATAATGATGTGAAGTTTTTTATGCCATACACATTAAAATAAAGAGTCCTTTCATATTTTTGGTAAAATAAAAATGGGCATTGTTTGTGAATTGACATGAAGATTACTTTATTTTTTTTTGTAGAAAAGGAAAAAATGGGTAAAAATTTATTTTAAAAATCATTGGATAATAATAAAACATTTTTGAAAACATTTTTTTAAAACATGGTTTTAGAATAAAATGTATTTTTGATAAAAGTGGGAAATAAAGTCAGATTTTCTTAAAAACATTTTTTTAATTATTTTAAGTACCAAAGAGAGTAAAAGTGATACTATTAATTGTAAATATAATGAATAAATAGAGTATAATACAATTAATGAGTGTCTTGAGATATTTATTGTAATATTTTATCATCAGAAACATAATATAAACAATAATGATAGGCAATGAGGTTGTAAAATAAAATTATTACCACTTTGATAACTTTGGTTCATAAGCCCCATGAAGTAATAACATAAAATGGAACTTAAAATATCACAAGGATAAATAAATTCAATATATTTCATGTAAAATTGTCTGTATATACACCTCATGAAATAATATAGGTGCATAACCTAACATTCATCTCAAAGAAAGAAAATTGAGACAAAAATCCCATACCATAAGTCCTGACTTCCATCATACATTATAAAACCTCTTTTATAATAAATAAAAATTTATTATACATATATTAAAGAAATTTTTTTATATATTTCATACCATATATGATTTTATTATGACTTTTTATTACCTGTTTATTAATAATTCCTTATTAAAGTTACGCTTTGAGTAATAATTTCTTTGTTTTTTGTATATGTTTTGATTTTTTATTTTTGATCCTATTACTTTGATAATGATTTAATCTTCTCTATAATTTTTAAAATGATTTAAATATCATATATATTTAGTATATATATATATATATACTTATAGTAATCCATAAAATTTAGTGATTAGAAATGAAATACATCATTCATGGAGACGTTAGACTGCACGTATGCATAAACGTTGTTTCTGTTCTATTTTTAGATTTAAAACAAGAAATATAAATGATTTATTATTATTAAATAATAATTTTTATGTCATATATATCACATATTTCCATTAAAATCATCCTTATTACTTTCCATGTAAAGTGTGAACGAATCACATCACTTTGTGAGGTGGTAGTCCATCGTACACATGAGCGACATTATCATATTCCAAAAAAATGGAATTCATGATTGTATGTGTGATATAATAATTATATAAGTATAATAATATCATAAATATCATATATAAAAAATAAATCCATAATTATTTCCAACCATGATAGGTGGTAATGGAAAAACAAATGACATCGGTTCGCGAGGCAGTAGTCCACCGTACACACAAATAATGATTTCATAACCCATTTGATGGAAGTGGAGATGGATATAGTTAATTTAATTAACATAAAAAATATAATTATATGGAATATAATTATATTTTTATATCATCATTGTATAATAATAATTGGATTAGGCATAGGAAGTAATAAAATAAAAACACTCGTTGATGAACGTTACCTCTTCTTCATGTATCCTCCTAAGGTTTGCACCAAAATAATTACTATGTTGGATTTATTTTAAAAATAATGATTTTAGTATAAGAGTATGGAATTTGGGAAGTTATTTTGGTATATATTGGTTTAACCAAAAGGGTTTTAAGGTGTCAAGTGGAGAGGAGAACAGATGACCTTTTATAAGTGAGGTGATTGACAAACTTTTAATTTTTTGAAAAAAAGAATTCCACCCACATTTTTTTTCATGTCACAAGGATCCAATAATGTAAAATTATATAGAATTAAAAATATTTCCTTACAATTGGTGTTGTTAAATTTTTGGGTTATTTTTAACCCTTATCTTTTTAGTTTAACCCACCTTGATAAACCCATTTTTACGTTAACCACGATAATTTTTTTATTGTTTTTACTATTAATTTTGGTAAAAATTAAGTTGATATTATTATATAATATAAATTATTCTGATTGAAAATATTTAATAAAATTTTTCAAGTTCCATTCACATAATTGGAAAAATTTAATATAAAATTAATCCCGCAGATTCGATGAGAAAACATGTTTTTAAAGAGAAAATGTTCAAAAGTTCACAAAATTTTTATATTGAAATTCAATATGAAATGTATTATAATAATATAAATTGTATTTATGAATTTATAACTTAACTAATTTTAATTTAAAAAAAATTTAAAATATAATTTAACTTTATAAATAAATTAAATTAAAAGGAAAATTTGCTATAAAATCTAGTATTTTCACTATTCATTAAAAAATGAATCTTTTCAAAAAAATCCAAAAAATTCACCCTAAGATAATTTTGACCTTATAATTTAAAAAATGAAGTTTATTTTATCAAATTAATTTTATAAAATTGTCAAAAATTAATTATATTAATGTTCAAGAAAAGAAACACAAAGCATTTTTTTTGAGAAAATAATATTTTTGAAACATATAAAGACTTTACCGAAAATGTAGTACCTTTTTATCAATATATTTTATTTAAATAAAAACATTATAAATAATATTTAAAAATTAGTTATTAATATTCATATCTCTAATTTTAATATCTAGGTTATAACGATCATGCTTGAATAACTATATTAATAATATATCATGATTTTGTTAAGACTCAGTGTCGTTTGTAACATTAGCTAACCTAGTGTTGTGTGTATCACATTATTAAATCAGTTTTTCATGTAACACAAGATTAAATTTTTATTATGTGCAACAAAATATATTAAATAAATTTAATTTTTTTGAAAGAAAATAATTCATAAAAACTGGGGGTGTTATAAGGATTACAAGTATTCAACCCACCTTCACTATCTAAGGTTCATGTCATGCTAATTAAAAATATATTTGAGACTTATATAGTCTATGTATACAAGAAACCACTCTCCTGGTAAATAATTTGCCCAGTAATGTAAGGCATGGACAACTGCTGCTAACTTGAGATAATGTGTTGGGTAATTACACTCAAGAGGCCTCAACTAGAAAGACCCGTATGCCATGACTCACTCCCTCACATCAAAATGGTTCCCATCCTGATACTTTATGAATTAAAATGAACTATATAGACGCTTCTATTATTGAGTATAATTAGGATCAATATTAAGGTAAGTCTTCCTTTTAGCTCCTGAAAGGATTTTTCATAAGCATCAGAGCATAAGAATTTAACACCCTTCTTTGTCAAGCCCATAAGATGTGTTGCAAGGCATGATAAATTCTAAATAAAAATTCCAATCATATCCAAATTTCCCCAAGAAAATCCAAATAGAAAATATGTTCTTGGTCTACTCCTAGGAAACTACCACTATCACCTTCTCTAGATCTATAGATACTCCTAATTCTGATATGATATGACCTAGGAAGTTAACTTTATCAAACCAAAAGTATCATTTTGTGATATTATCATATAGTTGGTGCTATTTCAATGTATTCATAATGATATAAAGGTGTTTGGAATGATTGTGTTGAATTTAAGAATACATTAATATATTATCCATGGAAACTACCATGAAGGAGTCTAAGTATGGAAGAAAAACCCAATCCATAAAATTCATGAAGACTGTTGGCACATTCATAAGACCTAATGACATTACCAAATAATGGTACAAGCCATATCTACTATGGAATGTTTTATGTGGTATATTCGAAGGCCTAAATCACACTTGGTGATAGCCACCTCAAATCAATATTTGAGAAAATCCAAGCTCTTCGAATTTAATCAAAGAGATCATCTATACAAGGTAATGGATATCAGTTCTTAACTGTAAGTTGATTCAACCATCAGTAATCCATGCAAAGCCTGTGGGTACCATCCACCATCTTGATGAAAAGGATAGGTGGACCCCAATGTGAAGTACGAGGTTTTATAAACCCTTTTTCTTCCAGGACATCTAATTACCTTTTTTCATTCTTGAAGATCATTAGGATTAATATAGTATGGAGGAATAAATATTGCTGCCACTCCTTGCACGAGATCAATAGTAAACTCTACCTCCATCATGATAGGTAACCTAGGAAATTAATTACAGAAAACATCCCTGAAATGGTCCACTATAGGGGATAAGTACATATGATGTGTTCCTTAACCACTCAAAAAAAGGATAACAATCTATATTGAAACTATACCCAACCCATGATGATTAGTTCCACCTCAAATTTATTAGAAATCCCACTACCCTTTATGAATATAGTTAGTTCCATCAAGTGATGAAAAGGTTACCCATAGATTATAATAATTGATATGGGTGCAAAAGGTCACTAATCAGTCTATCCTGATAGTGTTCTATAATAAAATATAACCACTTATCCTAAGTGGATACTCCTTGAAAAGACACACACTTTCTGATCACACTCCCAATAGAGTATAGAGAATCATCACTCCACAAAACTATTTGATCTCAAGGAAAAGGATTTCCATGATATCCACTAATATGAATAATTGAAAAGTTCCTATATCAAATAAAATAGATATTAAGGTCAATGCTACTAGAATTATACCTCGAACCATAGATAAACTTACACTCTGCTCCTTGGGTATATGATCTAATGCATATATCTAGCCCATTCCATGACCTTAAGATACAACTTGACTACCCTAAGTAGGTCCGCCCTGCTGGAGCTACATATCAAAAGTTTTAATTCATTAAAATTACCCACTTCCTTATCCTAGATATCTTGTAGTTCCCCATATCCCTACCTAATAAGGAGTTACTGATCCCGCTCTATAATGTGGAACTGGTGCAGATCCTCTCCCACTAGGAATAGGTGGGAAGGTATGAAAAAAAATACTAAATACAGACCATCTTTTCACAATAATGACACTCAACTAAGTCATTAACACACTGGGGATTCATGTGTCTTGTATTCCTACACTGATGATATATCACTTGGCTACCTTACCTCCCATCCTAACTACTACTGGCCCCATGAGAAAGCTCAAAAAAAAAAACACTTTCTACTACTAGATGAACTGTGACCTACCTTGACATTGAGCTACCATTCCCCACACCCTCAATTTCACATAGGTTACTCTTAGAGATGAGCATCTAGTTTACTATTTTAGATACAATAGTTAAACAGAATATATTCAGTTGAGAATAGATGACATGCCTAAGACCATCCTAAAACCGACTCAATCAGATTGACTCCTCATCAACAAGAGTAGGAATGAAACATTGGAGCTCTATGAAACGAACTGAGTATTCCATAACAGACATAGTACCCTACTCCAAATTCATAAATTCCCTAGATTTTTTGACTCTCAGCATCTTCAAGTAGAATAAATTATAAAAACTAGACTAAAAACCCCTCTTAGACATCTCCTGGAATTAACCTTCTTTATTTAGGACATCCCAACAATTCTTGGAAGATCCATGATGCAAATAAACTATAAGCTTGACCATCTTCCCAAGAGGTGTCTCGAGATGCTTGAAGATAGATAATGTGTCCTCTATCCATGACTAATTAGCCTGGTGGTAACCATCCCTTGAGAAATTATGTGGATACTATTTCTGAAACTCTAACATAAATTCTACCATAGTAGGGGAAGGTCTCAGATCTCCTTAAATAGTCTTTATGAACAATAGGAAACCCTCTTGAAGGTATAATAGGAGGTAGGTGGAACTATAATAGGAGGTAGGTGGAACTATAAGAGGTAATACTGGTGGTTTAGGTCCCACCAACTATAAAGCATGGTCATCACCACCTTACCAGCGTTTGAACAAAGGCCATCATGGAGACATATATCTATAATTATAAACACACACTTGAAAATTATTTTCAATAACAAAAAGATCATATATAAAAAAATAATATAGGTACAAAGACTTCCTATATAAAAGTCAATACCCATCTTCCTTCTCCTAAAAATGGGTCTAGGTAGATTTAAAGATTATAATGAAAAATGAGAGACACTCCCCAACACCCACTACTAAGGTTAGGTCTGGGTTAAATCCTCATATCTTATAATATAGGTTCCAATATATGGACTTTCAATTGCAAGTTATCGAGAAGAAAACCCTTTAAGTTTAAATTGGCATCTCCATTTAATGGAAACCATTTCATTAAAGAATTATAATTCAGTAGTTTTATATATGTATAAATCATGTTTTAGTTAAATTTGTATTCCATTCCCATGTTATAAAGTCCTATGATTTATAAGTTGCAATTGGAATTTAATGTAACTATAACCATCAATTTTATAATGCTTTAATTGTATGGATCACCATTCCCAATTTATATAGGTCCACAAACTTTATAAATTAAAATTGGAATCTATTTAATTTCAATAACCAATGTTTCATCCCATGAAACCAATGGTCCATGGATTAAACATGTGATAGTTGGTTAGTTAAGGTGACACCATCAAACTATGCTGGAAAACACTATTTAGGTTGATGTAGTTACTTTAATTAACCAATTATTTATCCTTTTACTACATGAAATGTTAGTAAAATCATAAGTATATCAATAAAGGCACATGAAAAATTCTATATTAAATGCACATAATAAAGTAAACATTTCATGAACTATGCATTACATATAATCCCTTAGGATACTATAATGATGTAGGGATAATTATTCCTTGCTATAATAGGCTAAAGGTAAAAATATACATAATGATAACAAACACCTTAAGTTATGTGTGTCACCCAATGGTGAAATCAGTGCAACTATAATAGAAAAAAACCAAAATAACAAGTCCCATCTCAAGCAACATGGGTTTTTCCAATATGTGGGTTATCTACTCTTAGTTATAGGCTCATTACCAAATTCCAAAAATTATTAATCTACAATATACCATTATAAAATAGTAAGGAATAGAAATTTAAGGTCCTAATATCACTTTGTGATTCCCCAGACCTAATTCACTCATAAGTAACCTGACCCGGTTGGCCACATGGCATCATGTGTGACTCTCTATACACTAGAGGCTACTGACTAGCAGAGAAAGTCCATAATGGTATGATGAGGAAACTATACCATATTGTATTAGAGTGGGTCTCATAATTGATATACAAATAAAACAAAAATAGAAGGAATATAATAATAATGAATAGTGGAAGTAAATTATCTATATAAATATAATCAGACACAATCAATATCAAGTTTCATATAAAAAATAAAGATACCATGATGCTATACAAAAATGGGAATAAGGGGAACATGCAATAAGCGTACAATAATACATGCTATAAAAAAGTACAAAAGACCAAAATTTATATCCATAAGCCTTAAAATAACTCGCTCAGTCCTTTTCTCACATAATCCATCCTAGTATAGAAAATCAAGCATTCCTAGAAGGCTGCTTTCCTTTATCCCATCCTGTATCCATGAAATTTTTCTGGGTACCAATCAGTGGCCCAAATAGGGTGTGAGTAAAAAATAAATAGTCTACCACCAAAAATGTATATAACTAATCCAATAATAATCATATAATAAATAAGTGTTCATGTAATAATAACAAGGGTAATAAATGAACTAAACAAAACCCACATTAGCTCAGGTTCCTCACAGGACACCCATCCAAAACTACTTGATTTAGACTATTTTATAATGTCTCTAATAAACATTTATTATTTTTATAAATATTAAGAAGCATCATGTCCCTTATTTTTATTTAAAGTATATGGAACATCATGTCCCTTTATTCTAGATATTCAACAAGGAGATTCATTTCCATTAATTTCAAATAAGTAATAAGGAAATTTATGTCCTTTAATTTTTATGCATAAGAAGGAACTTCATGTCCATTAATTATAGATAAGAAATAAGGAACGTCATGCCATTTATTTAAAATAATCAATTAGGAACATCATGTATATTATAAAATATAATCATGACACAATCACATCTATTTAATTTAATCAATCTAGTCTATCATTTAAGTTATACAACTAAAGAGTAATAAGAAGGGAGGCTAAGTGTAATATACTTTCCGATACATAATTTAACAATGGTTAAGTTGCATACTCTTAACATTCACCTTTTATTTAATTCATTTATATGTAATCAAGTGGTCCATGGGTAGGTATATACCACATCTCAATACATCAATTCAATTTAAAATGCCACACTATACAAGGTCAATATAAACACACCTTAGTGGTGTATTGGTCACAAGGGAAAAATAAGTCATCAAGGAATTTAATAGAACCAACCCAAGGGGATGGTTCAGGTTGAGGTTTTCATCCTCCAATCAGTTACCAATATCATATATCATGTCAATTTAGGGTCGATGTGATCAATTTAAGACATTATATATTTTAATAGAAAGACATGGAAATTTAGGAATGCGACACAATAGAGACATAATTTAAAAACCTAATATATTAGGTAAAAGGTATATACCACCTACCTTATATAGGAAGAAGACTCCTCTCATCTAGTATCTACTTTTAATTTGGGATGGAATAAGAGAAATTGAATAAATATATAATCAACCTAAAAATAGGGAATATTTTCTCCCATGAAGATAACATATGATACAACGAGATAAATAGAGAAAATAATCGAGAGGAATGAGAGACTCACTAAGAGGGATCCAATGTGATGAATGACGGTCAATTCCAATCTCAAATGAGAGAGACACCACAAATCATAGTGAGGAGAAATGGGAGATCTCTCTAGTAAGGGAGGATATTATTCATGATAATGAAGAATAAAGAGGGGTGAGGGTTATAAGGATTTAAGGGAAAAACCGTAAAATAACCCTTTTTAAAGGATTTAATGGTTTGGTCACATAGTGGGAAAATCCATGCTCCAACAATGTGCACGATTTTCCAAACCATGTATAGCCCATTAGTGCTCACAGTCCAAGGCCTCCACCCATCACACGGTTACAAGAAACCATGTTCCAACTATGTGACACACACCTAATTTTTTTAGGTTTAACATATACATGTGTATTTAATCACATGGTTAAATAAACTATGATACTCTATTTTGGGCCACACATTTGAGCCCCACAACTAGTACTATTCATGTTCCAACTGTGAAACTCACCCCGTTTCTCTAAAAATTGAAACTCTAGGTTCTAAACAAGCCTTAGACACTCCATAACCCTTCCTCAACCCTTTATTAATGCTTATATCGATAAAAAATATATTTTAACCAAAATTTTAAAGAATATATACCTTGGTGAGAAACTAGGATCTTACATGTTTGGGGAGATAGTGTCTCCCACATGGTTGGCACATAGTTTGCATAACCATGCAGCCAAACTGTGTTGTTTTCCAAGCCATTAAAAAGTGGTATTTTAACAAATTTTCCCTTAATAATATTTAAGTATTTCTCCCTCATTTATACCACTTCATACATATCATCTTCCCAATACATTAGATATTATACCACCTTTATTTTGGTGGAATATCCTTTGATATTTTGTGTTGTTTCTTGATTTAATCTTGACTTCTTCATCATATTCCATTATCTCACCTTGTTCTTCCTTTTCCATGGAAGGTGGAAACCTTGGAATGATATATGGATTAATATAGGGTTATTTATGGGGATTTTATGTTTATTTATTTATTAAACATATAAGTACATCTCCCACTAACATCTTATGGTTGTCATGAAAAGCAATAAGATTTGGTTTAGTATCGAAGTAGGCATCTCTATTTAAGGGAATTTTTATATGGATTTCCATTTAATCTTAATTTCCCTTAATTTTTTGTTATTAAATTTCCCCAAATTTTAATTATTATTGATGGTTTATCCATAATTTTTGTGATTCTTATAATGGATTGAAAATTTAATGGTTTAAAGTATATTTTAAAAGGGAGTTGGATTTGATGCACTCCATGTGTTTGTTAAAATGGATCAAAGAGGTTTTATGGTTTCAAATGTATTTTTGAAATGAGTTTTTATAGTGTAATTTCTTGTTGTTAAATGCATTAATTTTAATGGGAATGAAAGGTTTATGAAAAATGGGTTTTAAATGGATTATGTGATTACCACTTATTGATGTTTACATGCTTGAAATTTTGTATCACATGATAGACATTGGGTGTGTGTGTTCATGAATTAGAAAAATTTAACCTTAGACTATGTCTTGGAATAGATTGGGAGTGTTATCTAAGGGACCAAGGGAGCATTTTAGAGGGAGACTGAGGGACCTTCCAAATTGTGGCTATGCAAACTAAGAGTTCCCATGGAATTATGGTTGGGCCCAGGGAAGATTAAGAGAGATCCCAAATTTTTTATACTTGATTAGCTAGATATAAAAAAACCTTATATTATAAAAATTCACACTAGAACCTATTGGTTAGAACCCATGGAGTGTATTACTTGTGCCCAATTGATTTTTATATATAATTTATGCATGATGCTAGTGCCTTATTTGATTATGATATATTATGCTTAATTCATTTCCAATATTTTATCATATAATGATGTTTATGTTTATTACCATGTTTCCATGTTTGGGTGTGTTGATCATGATTATTTTGGGTGGATTTATTTTCTTTAATTGATCCTTGTTTTCTAATTTTCAAAAATATGGCTTGTTTTTTAGAAGAACAATGAGAATTATAAAAATGATATTTTCAAGTAAACTTTTTTTGAAAGTGAACTTGGTTTTAAAAATGAGTTTCCAAAATAGACTTAATGGTTTTCATGTATAAAGTTATTACATATATTCATGGTGTTAACCTACTGGGTTTTGTTCCTTACAACTTGCATATGCCTTTAGGTGTATGCAAACTTCATTTTAAATGACATAGGTAAGGGAAAGGGAACCTTGTATTTCAGTGTACCTTCTTGATTACTAATTTTTTAGGTTGTTTTGGTATGGTGGAGATGTGGTCTCTTTGAGTTTATCTCTTATATATCAATTTTGGGATTTTTTATCATTGGTATATGATGCATTATACTTTTTGGTATTACTTTTTATTTTTATTTTTGACTCTGGATATCTTATGTATATAATTTTTATAAATTGTGATGCGATGATGTTATGATATCTAATTTTAGTCATTACTGTGTTTAATCAATTATTTATTTATATATGTTATTTCTGATTATTTTGTTATCATGTTCTTCTAATTCATGGATAGATCATGTCATATTTATAAGGGTGAAATCAGGCTCAAATGGTTATTTGTAATTCCTGGTGCTTATCGCTAGCCTGTGGTGACTAGGAATTCACTTTGGGTCTTATGGTGTGACAAATAGGATGGAAATTTGGTTTAACTAGGATATTTCACTATAAAATTGTGTTATAGGCCTCCTAGTATTTGGGGTTTAGTGGTAGACATGAGATAAGACCATCAGGGCTTGAGTAGTAGGTGAAAACGAGTGCCTGGCCCTCTCTTCCTCTTTCCAAAAATTGAGTTTACATGGGTGGTTAGGAGTTTTGTTTATGATTTGAACCCTATTTTAGGTTTTTTGATAATAATTGACATTTATAATTGTTGGATATGATATTTAGGAATAAACCATGAGCCATTTTTGGAAATTTTGAGTTTCAAGGTGAAACAGGGGTGGAAAACAATGACACATGGTTTAGGTGCATGGTTTTTAATAATGTTTTTGAACCCATGTGACCAGATCTTCAATATTCCAGTGTTGTTTCTCATGGTTTTCACACTATTTGATCGTGGGACCAAACTAAACACAATATAAAAATGTCTCAAATTTTGATGTTTTCACCCCGTCTTCATTGTAAAGTGTTTTTCATGCTGAATTTGTTTTTAGACCTATTATAAGGGTTTATTGTGGTTAGATTGATATTTTTTAATATTCAATTGTGTATTGAATGAGTTTGTATCTTTTGTTTGTAGAAAATTCCTCTCAGAAGGGCCTATTCTAGGCATAGATATGGAGCTACGAAGAATAAACCATAGGTGACCCCTCCCATCGATACCGCTTTATTGGAATCGATGATCCATATTATTTATTCCTTTTTCTATGAGGGAGAAATAGGTTAAGCATGGGTAGTGGACCATACTAAGGAGTTCACTAAAAAAAATCACTAGTCTTCCATGGTGATTGAGGTGACCATGAGATTGATGAATTGATCAATAAAATAAAACATATCTTACATTTTATATAGTCCCCTAATACCTAGAAATTAGGCTTCACCACATACACATTGGAAGGAATGGGTAGGAAATGGTGGGAATCCATGGTGAAAACTTAGGTGACCTAAATGTTACATATATAAATATTACATCATTTTAGATGAATATACATTACAACTCATAACAATACATTACCTAGAATTATAAATTTTTAATGTATTTGAAGACTAGATACATAATAATATTATTTCTTAAAATATCTCAATCATCTCACACAAATTTATTCTCACATAGTACACTTCTTAGTCATACCCAACTTAAAAACTTTCTTAATATCTCAAGGAAAATAAACATTAGAAAGGGTGATCTTAGATGCTCAGTAAGGGTAAACATGGAAAAATCAGTCCATGATCATATATAATCATAACATATGAATAAGGGTATTAGAATATGATCTTAACATTTGAAAATCATACCTAATAATTGATATATCATAATCATGGTATTAGGATTTGGCTGATAATATGAGTTGAATCATAGAAGAATCAAAGATCATGAGCTAAGAGATCATATCACAAGTATAAGAACATTCCATAGAGATTGTATTAATAATAATCATAGAAATAATTTCTCAAGGCTATCCACCAATACATTCATCATATTTTTGGCTTGGGTTAACCACCCGTATACCCTCTTTGGGCTTGGGATAACCTTCCATGTACCCTATTTTGGGATTAATATCACCTATTGTATACCCTTTTTGAGATCATAATCCTTAAAAAATACCTAATATGTAAAGACCCGGAATTTCCATGATTTTTTTTAAAATAAATGGGAATTTTAAGAGTCCACGAAAATTTACGGCACGTGATTCCGAGGCCCAGAGTTCCCGAAATGAATTTCTGAACTTTATTTCATATACATTCAGTAAACATGCGAGTGAGTTTTTCTAACTTTTGAACCGGTGCTCTAAATTGAAATCTAAGGGCACCGTTGAACTCGCAGCGTCGATATTCACATAAGGAGACTTTCACCTCGATGGCAATGGGTTGAGAGTGAAAGATTGTTTTTGGGTTTTATCGTGTAAGAATAAAATAAAAATAAAAGTGTGTGACATTTTTATTTTTATTTGCAACCCCATGTGAATGTTTAGGGGTGGGGTCCACTAGAACTAAACCACCATGTGGAAGTTGGAAGTGGGGACCAATAGACCATAACATCCCATGAGAGGTTATGGTGGTGGGGACCACCCGAACCATAGCCTCCCATGAGAGGTTATGGTGGTGGGGACCACCCGGGATTAAACTCCCTTGAAACCCCCCTTTAATTGGGAGAAACCCTCAACTCCCTAATAAATGTGGGGGGAGCCTCTTCAACACCTCCACAATTTTTAACTGTGCTAACTCACCCTTAATCAATTAAACCATTTTGAATATTATTCCAACCACTTAATAGATATTATAATCTATTATCTTGGGCTACCTTTTCATTTTGCGTGGAATTAGAGAGAGGAGGAACTTGGGAGAAAGCTCCCAATGAAGAACGCTCTACCGACGAAGAATGTTCCACTGACAAAGAACGTCGACGGGGAACACCTTCGACTACGAAGAACAAATAACGACGTCGACTTCGACTTTCTTCCTCGGAACTTCCTTTGACGTAGGATGTGTTCATCTATAACGAATCGACATCTTCCTTTTCACACCTACAACAACCAACAACGAACAAGTAGGGGTTTAATGATGTTTGATTATCACTTCACAAGTACACCCCTTCTTTTCTTTTATGGGTTGGGAAGAATCTTTGTGGGTGGGTTTGATGTGATTCATTCTTGTGAACCTCTTGCTATCTCTCTAATGTGGA
This sequence comes from Viscum album, assembly GCA_963277665.1. Lineage (NCBI taxonomy): Eukaryota > Viridiplantae > Streptophyta > Magnoliopsida > Santalales > Viscaceae > Viscum > Viscum album. Next base: position 1,191,132,266 of record OY728122.1, read on the forward strand.
GAGTGCGGGCCAAACTAACATGGCCCGTCCTCTCTGTAACCCTTGTGTTGTTTTGCAGTGTTCTTCGAAATGGAGGAAGGTGACGAAGGTGACGAAGGTAACAACGCCACCACCCGCAGCCTCCGCTACCCACGCCGCCCCCGCAGTGCTCCGACCTCCCGGCCAAAATGGCTTCACAGTGCCGCAAGCCGAACCGACCCCATGCCGCGCCGCGCCCCAACCACGCCACCCCCCAAACACCCTAGCCTCTCGGCCGAACTGGGCCCCAGCCACCCAAGCCTCCCAGCCAAACCGTCCCCCGGCCACGCCGGCCTCCCGGCCGAACTGGGCCCCAGCCACACCGGCCTTCTGGCCGAACTGGCCCCTAGCCATGCCAGCCACCTGGATGAACCGGCCCCCAGCCACGCCGGCCTACCGGCTGAACTGAACTCCATCCACATCGGCCTCCCAGCTGAACCAGGCCCCTACCACCCCGACCTCTCGGCTGAACCGGCCCCCGGCCACACCGGCCTCCTGGTCAAACCGGCCCCCGACCACCCCTGCCTCCTGGCTGAACCAGCCCCTAGCCACGCCACCCCGGCCCCTGGGCCGAGCCGCCCCGAGACGCACTCCGAGGCGCCCTCTAGGATGAACCGCCCTCGCACTGACCCATGGCCGGTCCACGCCCTCACAGCTCTCTGTGTCCCCTCGCAGCCTGCTGGACTGGGCTCAGCAGGCAGCACCGACTATTCCAGGCTGAACCCAATGGGTTGGCCTGCCCAACGGGCCGATTCTGTCAGATCGGGTCGGACCAGTCCCAGGCCCACTACGACCCATTTACGCTCCTTTGGCCATATCTTTGGCACTGGGAGTCCATTTGAAAAACTGTCAGCGACATTGGAAATCTTAGAGCATGACGATCCATTTGAGTATACCCCACTAGAGTTTTGGGTATAGTTGAGATATGGTAAGGTTTGATCATGCATGAATCCAACTGGGCCCCGGGACTAAAAGGCTAATAACTCATAGACCGGGTGTCCGATTGACGTGACAGACCTTTGAGATACTTCTTCGTGGGACTTCGTGACAATTGGAGTATCGACCAGTAGCTTGTGGAGAGAATTCTCCCGGAGATGAGTGAGGGCAGTGCAGAGACCTAGTAGCTGGCTGAGACCAGATGACTGCTGACCATTTTGACTCGGAGTGACTCTACTAGCACAGTGGGGAGCGCCTTTGTGTCACGGAAGACCCACAATGGGAAGCGCCTTGGTGTCATGGAAAACCCACGGTACTCGATAGGAGGAGTAACTCAGCAGGCTACGAGGGGGATCATGCTTGGTGACGTAGTAGACCCATGGTGGGGAGTGCACTTGGTGACACGTCAGATCCACGATACTCGATAGGAGGAGTACCTCAGCTGTCCAAGGTTAGTGGGAAGCACACTTGGTGTTGTGGCAGGCCCACTGTACTTGATAGAGAAGGAGTTCTCCAGCAGCCAATGTTTTGACAATGTGACTGGGGATGTTACTTGATACTACCCCTATAATAAAACCCTGGTTTAAGCTTAGTCAGTTTTTCTGTGTTTTCCTCATGATTGAGATGGATCACTTGATAAATTAGGTATATGTATGGGCATATACCTAAGTAGGTTTATCTGTTGATTTTATTCTTTTTGGTTTATCCTTGGTGGATTTTGTGAGACCTTGAGGGTCTCAGGGTTCCTACTGAGTATCATTTTACTCACCTCTGCACGGGCTATGCCCACACATCATTGTGTTGGATGCAGACAATGGGCAGTGCTGACAGAGGCTGTGAGTACCAGGACTTGATAGTACCCGGAGGTGGACCATACAGTGTGTCAGTACCCAATAGAAACGGACGGACGTGGAGTGCTGAGGAGGCGATCTGTACCTACCCTTCAGGTAGGAATCCCGAAGGACGACCCAATAGCTAATTTTCTTTCTTTTCTTCAGTTGTATTGTATCACTGTTGTAATTGTACTTTCTAGTTGGAATTGTATTATATCCCCTTTTACTTTTAGTACTCTTTTGTTATACAATTTACTTGGTGTTTCATCCAGCTATGTTCTTGTTTGTGTGTGTGTTTACAGGTTATAAAGGCAATGCCTTCCCAGTATAGGGAATTATGCCTTTAGTGCTAGTCGCCAACCCCTTTCCTATGGAAGGAGGGCTTGGGGTAGTCATGATGTGGGCCCCAGGGTACGAGTCATGACAAATTGGTATCAGATGAGTTGGTTCTACTTCAAAACTTAGGACTCTGATATTTTCTATGAAGCAATAGTGTTAAGTGTAGTGAGTGCAGTTTTTAGTTTAGGGAGTCCAGTGTTGGTGCAGCGGATGACATATCCATACACCAGGACCCTAAATTCTAATTTCCAAATCAGTGCATGAAAACACTGATTTTGTGTGTGTTTTCAAAAGTTTTCTTTAAGCTAGCTCACCAGGTCAGATCACGAGGTATAAATTTTAACCATAGAACACCTGTTTATTTTCAGGATGCCTCCATGCAGATAGACGACTAGAGTTACGAGATTTGTATGCACATATAGCCCACCGAGCGATGATGCTTCAGTGTAGGGACCTCTTCTAGTAGAGGCACCAGCGGAGGCACCAGCGATACCATTACCCATTAGGCCACCGATTCCACCAGCCCCAACAGCAGATGGTGTATGCTACTTGAGCATGTTGCACGAGTTCCAGCACCAGAGGCCACCCAGGTTTAGGGGAGAGATGGACCCATAGGCAGTTGAGGATTGGCTGAAGGCCATGGTGAGATTTTTCCGATTGGTAGGGACACCAACCAACCTCATGGTGATTCTTACTGCCAGCCTTCTATAGGCAGCAATGAGAAGATGGTGGAGCTTGATGCTCTAGGTCCATGATGAGGTGATTCTTCTTTGGGCAGAATTCGAGATCCTGTTTCGAGCAAAGTTTGTTCTAGTGACTCTTCGTGCAGTGCGCATTCAGGAGATACTTCATCTGCAGTAGGGAAGCATGACTGTAGCTCAGTACTCAGTGAGGTTCACTGACCTCTCATGATACTCCACCAATATGGTGCGGGACCCATTCTTCAGGGCTTGGACCTTCGACCAGGGACTCAGGCGGGAGATCAGGGCTTTGGTGATCTCACTCATCATCCTGATGCAGGCGGGGGTGTTAGAGAGAGCCCTCTTGGTGGAGAGTTTTCTTACTGAGCAGACACCAGCAGCGAGACCCACTACCAGTTATCACGTAGTGGAGTCTTCTATAGCTGGCAAAAAATAGATGTAACAGAGGTCCAAGAGGACCATACCTATAGGTGGACGACCGCATAAATCATGATCAGTTGTGTGGGGCACCCGAAGTGGATCCAATCATGCCAGGAGTGGGCAGTGTTACACATGTAGCAAGTAGGGTCACATGAATCGTGACTGTCCGACCCGTCATTCGGATGATCAGAAGATGGTCGAAGGACCGCCCAGGTAGAGACAGATATTCAATCAAGGTGGTCCGTAGGGAGTAGACAGATGTGGAAGAGGAGCTGGGCGTGCAACTGGCGGTGGGCAATGATTCGAGATATTACCACCACCACCACTAAGAGGTCTACCCCAACCACAGGGAGCAGGTGGAAAAAGGATAGATCAGGTCTAGGAAGCTGAGGCTTATGATCATGGCACTCTGGAGACGATTCAAGTTATGATCTGTGTCTACTCCACCATAGTTGCAGTACTTATAGACATAGGTTCCAATCATTATTTTATTGACACTTCCCTTATTCAGATCTTGAAGATTACGACGAATCCATTGGCTCAATCCTTACGTATAGAGACTCCTACAGGAGCGAATTCGATGATTACACATTGGTACCAGCAGTGTGAGATTACTCTAAGAGGTGAGAGATTCGGCTGGAATCTCCTAGTAGCGGCGTTGAGGCCTTACGACGTCATCTTGGGTATGGACTGGTTATCTACAGTCCATGCTCAGATTGAATATATTAGGAATAAAGTGCAATGTTTCCTCAAGGATGGTACCAGGTTTACCTTCACCGATGAGAAGGGAGCCTATGCAGTGCAGGATGGACTTACCCGTAGGAGAGTGTAGCTGATCACTCATCAGTTGGCTAGCCTCAACCTCGGAGCTGTTGATGTGGAGATTCCGAGCTATCCTGTAGTGGTAGACCTGTACGTGGATGTTTTCCCTAATTGTGTCCCAGGTCTACCTCCTCACAGAGAGGTGGACTTTTACATTGACTTGTACCCTGGGATGAAACCTATATCTAAACCAGAATATCCGATGACTCCTACGGAGCTTCACGAGCTGCAGGTATTGCTAGAGGACTTGTAGGGGAAGGGGTTCATCCAGCCCAATGTTTCACCTTGGGCCACCCTAATTTTGTTCACCAAGAAGGCAGATGGGTGCTTGAGGCTTTGTGTTGACTATCAGCGCCTGAACCAGGTGACCGCGAAGAACTAGTACCCACTCCTAAGGATTGACGACCTCTTTGATCAACTAAAGGGATCACAATGATTCTCAAAGATAGACCTTAGATTAGGCTATCACTAGCTCAGAGTTTGAGATGAGGATGTGTAGAAGACGACTTTCAGATGTCGGTATGGACACTATAAGTTCTTGGTTATGCCATTTGGTGTAACCAATTCTCCAACAGTGTTCATGGGACTCATGAATAGTATCTTTTAGCCATACCTTGATCACTTTGTAGTAGTCTTCATCGATGATGTTCTGATCTACTCAACTACTGAGGAGGAGCATGCCTACCATTTGCGGGTAGTACCGGACACACCCCGAGAGCACTGTATTTATGTTAAGATCTCGAAGTTCCAGTTCTGGATCCGAGAGGTTCACTTTCTGGGACATGTCATATCAGAGGCTAGAGTTACAGTAAATCCAGAAAATATTGAGGTGGTACTTGCTTGGGAGCCACCTAGGAGTGTGACAGAGGTAATAAGTTTCCTGGTTTTGGCTGGATACTACCGGAGATTTGTGCCAGATTTCTCCAGAGTTTTAGCACCACTATCATACTTGACGAAGAAGGGGAAACCCTTTGTGTGGATGGAGAGATGCCAACAGAGCTTTCAGGAGTAGAGGCAGAGGCTGACTAGTGCCCCCATCTTGAGGATTCCAGAGGAAGGTGTAGGGTATGTAGTCTACTACGATGCATCAGGGATCAGACTCATATGTGTCCTGATGTAGGAGTGAGAAGTGATCGCATATGGCTCTCGATAGTTGAGATAGCACGAGAAGAACTATGCTACCCATGACCTGGAGTTAGTAGCAGTGGTCTTCACCTTAAAGATGTGGTGGCACTATCTGATGGGCGAGTTCTTTACAGTGTACTATGATCACAAGAGTCTCAGGTATATATTCTCCCAGAAGGACTTGAACCTAAGACAATGACGTTGGCTTGAGTTACTCTAGGACTATGACTTCGAGATAGTCTATACTCCTAGGAAGGGAAACATTGTTGCAGATTCACTCAGTAGGAGGTCTGGTATATAGCTGCTAGGTGAGGAGACGAAGTAGATGGCCTCTTTATAGATATCCTTTGTGGATAGAGATGGATCAGTCTTCCTTCAATCTCTTATAGTCACTCGCCCACTTCTTCAGTGAGTCAAGGAGGCGCAGTGTGGAGACACTGACTGTGATGCTCGATGTGCTTAGATTTCCACAGGGCATACACCTGATAGATTTTCTAAAGGTGGGGAGCACGTCATCCTCTTCAGAGGATGTACCATGGTACCAGTGTCACTTCAGGAGGAAGTATTGAGGGATTTCAACACATCCCCTCTAGCGGTACATCTAGGAGTGGTGAAGTTGTACTAGGATCTCCAAAGATATCATTGGTTTCCAAGAATGAAGAAAGAAGTTGCTGAGTTTGTCTCTCGATGCCTCACTTATCAGCAAGTGAAGGCGGAGCATCTGGTACCAGCAGGCTTGGTTCAGCATTTGGAGGTCCTAGAGTGGAAGTGGGATGAGATATACATGGAATTTGTGACAGGACTTCCATGTATATCTTGGGGACATGACTCGATTTGGGTGATCGTCGACTGACTCACCAAGTCGGCCCACTTCCTACCGATCAAAGAGCAGGGTTCAGTAGAGATTTTGGGATCCCTCTATGTGCACAAGATTGTGCGGCTACATGGAGTACCCATGACGATTGTCTCCGATTGTGATACACGTTTTAATTACTAGCTATGGAAGGGGTTGTAGAAGGCTTTCGAGACGCCACTTCATTTGAGCACCGCCTTCCATCCTCAAACGTATGGTCAGACTGAGTGGACCATTCAGACCCTCGAGGACATGCTGCATGCTTGTGTCTTCGACTTCAATCATAGCTGGGAGGATCCCTTGACTTTGGTGGAGTTTTAATACAACAACAGATATCAATCCACCATTGGGATGACACCTTTCGAGGCGTTATACGGACGAACTTGAAGATCACCCTTGTGCTGGACTGACCCAGGGGAGTCAGCACTAGTGGGACCAGAGATGGTACAGGCTACCATAGAGAAGGTTCAGGTCATCCAGGAGTGGATGAAGACTACAAAAATTAGGTAGAAGTCATATGCAGATAGGAGAAGAAGACCTCTGGAGTTCGAGGATTGTGACCACGTCTTTCTATGGGTCTCACCCCGACGAGGTCTACAAAGATTTGGACGAGGAGGCAAGTTATCTCCAAGGTTTATTGGACCTTTTCAGGTCCTTAACAGAGTTGGAAAGGTGGAATACCTCTTAGATCTTCCACCTCAGTTGCACTGGGTGCACAAATTCTTCCACATATCCCAGCTAAGGAGATACATGCATGACCCTTCTCACATCATTGACCTTGGAAAGCTGGACGTCGATGATGGGGTGACTTTTACGGAGGTTCCAGTAGAGATTTAGGATCAAAAGGAGCAGCTCCTTCATAGATGGTTGATACATTTGGTGCGTATTCACTAGCAGCATGGGAACCTCCAGGAGAGCACATGAGAGAAGGATGCTCATATGAATGCTCAGTACCCTCACTTGTTTACCTAGTTTGAGTTGTGGATTACAGGGATGTAGATCCCTGAGGTGGGTAGAATATAAAGACCCGAAATTTCCATGGATTTTTTTTAAAATAAATTGGAATTTTACAAGTCTGCGAAAATTTACAGCGCGTGATTCTGAGGTCCGGAGTGCCCTGAATGAATTTCTGAACTTTATTTCGGGTACGTTCAGTAAACGTGTGAGCGGGTTTTTATAACTTTTGAACCGATGCTCGGAATTGAAATCTGAGGGCACTGTTGAACTCGCAGCACTGGTATTCTCTTAAGGAGACTTTCACCTCGACGGTAGTGGGTCGAGAGTGAAAGATAGTTTTTGGGTTTTTCGTGTAAGAATAAAATAAAAATAAAAGTGTGTGACAATTTTATTTTTATTTTCAACCCCATGTGGATGTTTAGGGGTGGGGTCCACTGGAACTAAACCACCATGTGGAAGTTGGAAGTGGGGACCACCAGACCTCAACCTCCCATGAGAGGTTATGGTGGTGGGGACCACCCGAACCATAACCTCCCATGAGAGGTTATAGTGGTGGGGACCACCCGGGATTAAAATCCCTTGAAACCCCCCTTTAATTGGGAGAAACCCTCAACTCCCTAATAAATGTGGGGGGAACCTCTTCAATGCCTCCACAATTTTTAAGTGTGCCAACTCCCCCTTAATCAATTAAACCATTTTGAATATTATTCTAATGACTTAATAGATATTATAATCTATTATCTTGGGATGCCTTTTCATTTTTGGTGGAATTGGAGAGAGGAGAAACTTGGGAGAAAGCTCCCAACGAAGAATGCTCCACCGATGAAGAATGCCAACGACGAACGCCTTCAACAATGAAGAAGGACCTTGACTTCGACTTTCTTCCTCAAAACTTCCTTCAACGTAGGATGTGTTCGTTTACAACGATTCGATGTCTGCCTTTTCACACCAACATCAACCAACAATGAACAAGTAGGGGTTTAATGCTGTTTGATTATCACTTCACCAGTACACTCCTTCTTTTCTTTTGCGGGTTGGGAAGAATATTTGCGGGAGGGTTTGATGTGATTCGTTATTGTGAACCTCTTGCTACCACTCTAATGTGGAGAGTGCAGGCCAAACTAACATGGCTCGTCCTCTCCATAACCCTTGTGTTTTTTGTGGTGTTCTTCGAAATGGAGGAAGGTGATGAAGGCGACGAAGGCAACAACACTGCCACCCGCGGCCTCCGTGACCCACGCTGCCCCACGATGCTCTGGCCTCCCAACCAAACTAGCCCCGCGCCGCTGCCAACCGAACCAGACCCGATCCGCACCGCGCCCTAGCCACACCATGCCTCGGCCGCACCGCACCCTGGCCACCCCAGCCTCCTGGATGAAACGCGCCCTGGCCACCCTGACCTCCCGGCAGAACCAGCCCCCGACCACGCCAACCTCCCATCCGAACCAGGCCCCGACCACCCCGGCCTTCTGGCCAAACCAGCCCCCAGCCACGCTGGACTCCTGGTTAAATCATCCCCTGACCACCCCGACCTCCTGACCAAACCAGCCCCGGCCGTGCCACCCTAGCCCCCAGGCTGAGACGCCCCGAGCTGCGCCGCCGCGGCGCCCTCTGGGCCAAACTGCCCTCGCGCCGAACCACGGCTAGTCCGTGCCCTCACGGCTCTCCACGGCCCCTCACGACCTGCTGGGCTGGGCCCAGTGGTCCGGGTCGACCCGAACTGGGTCGGCCAGGCATGGTCGGGTTGGGTCGGTCCGACCGGGTTGGACCGGACCCTGGCCCACTACGACCCATTTACACTCTTTCGGCCATGTCTTTGGCACCGGATGCCCGTTTGATGAACTATCAGCGGCACTGGAAATCTTGGAGCATTATAGTCCCTTTGAGTATACCCCATTGGAGTTTGGTGTATATTTGAGATATAGTCAGGTTGGATCGTGCACAAATCCAACCGGGCCCTGGTACTAAAAGGCTAATAACTCACAGACCGGGCATCCGATTGACCCACTGCCTATTGCATTGAGACCCCTATGACGTGGAAAACCTTTGAGATATTTCTTCATGGGACTTCGTGATAGTTGGAGTATCGACCAGTAGCTCATAGAGGGAATTCTCCCAGAGATGGGCGAGCATAGTATGGAGACCTAGTAGCTGGCTGAGACCTGACAACTGATGACCGTTTTGACTCGGAGTGGATTTACTAGCCCAGTGGGGAGAACCTTGGTATTGCAGCAGAAACATAGTGGGGAGCGACTTGGTGTTGCGGTAGACCCACGAAACTTGAAAGGAGGAGTACCTCAGGAGGCTACGAGGGGGAGCGTGCTTGGTGATGCAGCAGACCCACGGTGGGGAGCACGCTTGGTGACACGACAGATCCACGGTACTCGACAGGAGGAGTACCTCAGCAGTCCAAGGTTAGTGGTAAGCACACTTGGTGTCGTTGCAGGCCCACTGTACTTGATAGAGGAGGAGTTCTCCAGCAGCTAAGGTTTCGACAATGTGACTGGGGATGTTACTTGATACTACCCCTAGAATAAAACCTTGGTTTGAGATGAGTCAGTTTTTCTGTGTTTTCCTCATTATTGAGATGGATCACTTGATAAATTAGGTATATGTTTGGGAATATAACTAAGTAGGGTTAAATGTTGATTTTATTCTTTGTGGTTTATCCTTAGTGGATTTTGTGAGACCTTGAGGGTCTCAGGGTTCCTACTGAGTATCGTTATATTCACCCCTACACGGGCTATGCCCGTACTTCTTTGTGTTGGATGCAGACTATGGGAATCGCTGATGGAGGCTGAGAGTACCAAGACTAGACAATACCCGGAGGTGGACCATACAGCGTGTCAGTACCTGGAGGAGACGGATGGACATGGAGTGTTGAGGAGGCGATCTGTACCTACCCTTTAGGTAGGAATCTCAGAGGATGACCCAGTAGCTTCTTTTCTTTCTTTTTATTCAATTTTATTGTATCACTGTTGTACTTGTACTTTCCAGTTGGGCTTGTATTCTGGCCCCTTATACTTTCAATACTATTTTGTTCTACAATTTACTTTGTGTTTTGTCCAGCTTTGTTCTTGCTTATGTGTGTTTTTACAGGTTATAAATGAAATGCCTTCCCAGTATAGGGAATTACACCTTTGGTGCTAGTCACCAACCCCTGACCTATGGAAGGCGGGCTTGGGGTAGTCACGACACGGGCCCCGGGGGATGGGTCGTGACATAATACATTGGGGGGGGGGGATATAAAAGACCCACTTATCACATAATCATAATACATTCATATGTATTCTACAATATCATGAAAATATTTATCATTTTGTCTTAGATTAACCCATAGAAAAGAATTTTTTTTCATAAATATTTCATTATCATAATCATAAACCATATTGAGAATGAATAAAGATGGTATAATTAGATCATATCCCCATTGAATCATAAATAACATCAATGGACATTTTCATAAATGAAGATACCTTTAAAATATCATTAGAACATTTCATGATGAAAATACCCTTTTCATTTTGAAATCACTTATTTAAAATCTGAAAATTTCCATAATATTAGGAAAAAAATTTCACTTGAAAATAAAAATGAAAAATTATAAAGAAATATTCAAATTAAATGGTATTAATTATTATGGTAAAATCCGTTCATGCATTATATATTAAAACAATGATTCATTTAACATTTTTAGTAAAAAGTCAAAGGTACCTCATTTGGAAAATGATAAGAAAATTCATTTTAAAATATGGAAAATAAAGTCAAATTTAGTTAAAACTGACTTTAAATAGTATTTTTATAATATTAGAATCATTCTTGAAAACATTTTATATAACATGTACATGGATGAAAAATTTCACCAACCATAAAGAAGAGATAAGGTTGGTTTTTTACTTAAAAACATCATTTCGGTGTTTTTGAGTGCCAAAGAGAGGAAAATGAAAGGAAAAAAATGAAATGTATAGAAATGAATAGATAATAATAAAATAAAAATTATTTATTATAGATATATCATATAATTTCATCATCATAAATTTAACCATAAACAATCCCAAAAAATAGTGAGATTGTAACATAAAACCCTTACCTCAAGTCCGAATTCCTGTATAAGAGGTCTAAAATCATATATAATAAATTTAAATTTATTATAATTTTATATAAGTACCATATTCATAATTATAATACCACATAATTATAACATCTTATCATCCATTCATTAACAATCTTTCATTATCATCATCATTTCGAGTCTTAATCACTTCATTTTTTATATATGTTTCGGTTTGATAATTATGGAAATTATACATTGGTCATGGTTCCATAATCTATATAATTTTAATCATGATATAAATATCATTTATATTCATTATATACATATTTATAACAATCCATAAAATTCAGATATATAAAAATTATTTACACCATTCATGGAGATGACAGTTCATACGTACACATGAATGTTGTTTTCATTTTATAATGAAAATAAGGAAAGAAAGATAAATAATATTTTATCATTAAATAATCATAATTATGTAATATATATCATATATATCTATTAAATATATTATTATATCCATTAATGTGAGGTGGTGATGGAAATTGAATCATATCATTACGTGGAGGTGGTAGTCCATATGCACACATGAGTTGTACTTTCATTTCCCATTTGATGGAAATTAAGTGGAAAGAGTTGTACCATAATCATAATAACATCTCATTATATTTATTTTAATTGATTAATTATGTTAGGATATATATAATATATTTATAGTAAGTAAAATAAGAAATAAAATTTTAAAGAGTTGGGTAAGATGATTACCTCTTCTTTGAGAGACCTCCTTTGTATTGCACCTTAAGCCTTATTAGGATGATCTTAGGATAATAAAAGGAACTAAATAATTAATTTAAGGATCATAGTATGGTTTTTGGGTTTATATTTTCTGATATATATGGATCATTTTTTTGTGAATAATGGTGGAGAAGAGGTTCCCTTTTATAAGTGAGGGGAGACACACACATGGAGTTACTTAAAATATTTGAATAATATAATGTAATTTTCTTGTGAAAGTGAAAAAATGGATAATAATTAAATTTAATATATTATAAGGTCTAAATATCTTCAACCAATAATATTTAGAAAACATTAAGTGATATTTTTACCCTTATCTCTTAGTTTAACCCCCAATAAAGCCTTTTAACCTTAATTGTTGTAGTAAATTTTTCAGTTTTTTCTATTAATTTTGAAAAAAATGAATGTGGTATCATTATAAAATTTGTATGTTCTGATTAAAAATATGGAACCCATTTTATCAAATTCAGTTTATATAATTAATAGAAATTAATTTTTAAATGTACGCACAAAACACAACGAAAATAGTTTTTTTAGAAATATGCATTTTTAAGAATAACATTGAGTTCATTTAATTACTTACTTTGAAAAAACTATTTGATGAATGCTAAAATATTTTATTGAATATATAATATACATATTTAATTATAATCATTAATCAATAAAGATTAATTTTATTTATTAATATTAAAACATATTGTGCACATAAAAACAGTTTCTCAAAAATAATTCAAAATGATTTTATCTGCCTTCCTAACCATTAGATAAATAATGTATGGTTGATTTTTCATACATCAAAAATACATTTCATTAAGATAAATTTTTTATATTTATCAATATATTTGTTTATATACAAATTCATAACACCTATAATAATATATTTCTTCATAAAAATAGGTCTTTTATCCTTGAAATTATTTTATTAAAATTTAATGATTATTTCTTAGTAATTAATAAATAAATTTGAATTAAGTAATAAATTTATTTATATATTTCATAATGTGTTTAATCCTATTCAAACCCTTCATTATAATTATTAAGTTATAAAATTTATAATATATCATAGTTTATTTAGACTCGGGGTTTCATGTAAAGAAAACTATCAAATTCATCAAATTTATTTCAATGGAATACATATAAAATTAGAGGGTGTTAAATTTTACCCCTATTATAATAATTTCACCCTTGAAATTACATCACTATAATATAAAAAAATATAATACTTCTATCTCATCACATCCTCAGGTTCCCATGTAGCTTCCTTGAATTTTTTATTCCTCCAAAGAACTTTAACCAAGTGAGTATTCTTTTTTGTAGAAATTTATCTCTATAATATATGATTTATACTGATTATTATTCATAGAAAATATCACGATCCAATGATACAAAATATGATTTTAGTACATGTGAAGGATTATATATGTAATTATTCAAAATAGATACCTGAAATACATCATGAACTTGAGATAGGTTTGGTGAAAAAGCCAAGCGATAAGATACCGTCCATACTCAACCAAGAATATCTAAGAGGAAAATATACCTAGGTCTTGAATTTACCTTATTTATAAATCTCATAACCTTATTCCATGGATAAATTCATAATAATTCCTTCTCACCAACTTTTAATTCTAGATCCCACTGATGATTTTCAGTATAACTCTTCTATCAACTCTGAACTGTCTTGATGTGCTGCTGAATAAATCTAACCTTACCTATAATTTTCTCATCTATATTAGGTCCTATTATCTTTATTTATCCAACTACATCCTAGAATTTCATATTTCTACACTTTTTTCCATAGAGGTCTTCATAAGGATCCATATGAATTCTCGAGTGAAAGATATTGTTATAAGAAATTTTGATAAGTGGATGGTGCTAATTCCAACCAACTTTGAAATATATAGAAAATAATATTAGTATATCCTCCATGGTTTAAATATTTCTTTCAAACTGACCATATTTATGAGGATGATAGGCAGTACTGAAACACAACTTTGTATCCATAGCTTGCTTAAGGCTTCTTTATAACTTTGAGGTAAACCTTATATCTCAATCAGATACAATATATTGTGGTACTCTATGCCACCTTACAAATTTATTAATGTATATCTTGGAAATTTGATCAAGAGAGAAATATTATTTGATAGTAATGAATTTTTTTGACTTCATTAGGTTATTAACTACATCCTAAATAAAATTATGCACTTTAGATGTCTTGGGGAGTCCTAAGATGAAATCCATGTTTATGTTTTCCCATTTTCATATAATTATAAGTAATTCTTTTAACATCCCCCTAGAATTATAACACTCATCCTTAACTTATTGGAATAACAAGTACCAATATACATACTTTGTAACATATCACTTCATGTTATCTCACAAAAAATGATCCTTAAGGTCTATATACATCTTTTTACTTCCAGCATGAATAGAGAATGATGAGCTATGATCTTTATCCAAACGTTCCATCTTCAATTTTAGTATATCATAGAAATAAAATCTATTCCTAAACCTTTTCATTCCATTATAATCAAGGTTGAAATCAGGAATATTTCTCACATTCTTTTGAAGATCTATATCTTCCTTTTGTTCCTATTTAATCTTCACATGAATAGATTGTCGAACACTTATTTGATAAAAATAAGTTTTATCCCTATCCTTTAATATTTCAAGGTCTATCCTTTGAAAATACATAAATATTGGATCTTTTTTAATCCACATCATAGAAAAAATAGAATTATACTTTTGACTCAAAGTATCAACCAACTTGTTCATTTTATGATGGTGGTAATGTATTGAGAAGTAAAAATATTTAATAAACTCTAGCCATATTCTCTATAACATATTAAAATATTTATGGATGAATACATAGTTTAAAGTTTTATGATAATTATATATGTAATACCTTTATTCATAAAGATAATGCCTCTATATCTTTAATGTAAATATTACCATTGCTAACTCTAAGTCATGGGTTGGGTAATTCTACCCATGGACCTTTAATTCATGAGAGACATAAGCTATCACCATATCGTTCTGCATAATAAAAGATCCCAACCCATTCATAGATGAGTCATTATAAATCTTAAACCCTTTTCTACTACAATGTAGTGTGAGTATAGGTACACTGACGAACCTTATCTTTAGTTTCTTGAAATTTTATTCATTTTCATCAGTCCAAGGGAACTTGACTCCATTCACTATTAACTTGGATAGTGGATTAGATGGAAATGATAAATTCTTCACAAATAATTAATAATATGTAAAAAATCCAAGAAAACTATGGATCTCAATCATAGTGGTTAGTATAGTACAATGTTCAATGACTTCCATATTAGAAGGATCTACTGATATACCCTTACTTGTGATCACATGACCCAATAATGATACTTTATATAACTAGAATTTACACTTTCTGAATTTGGAATATAGTTTATTCTTCCTCATGGTCTTTAATATAATTATTAATTGATATTATTTATCTTCCTTTCTCTTGGAGGATATAAGAATATCTTCAATAAATACGAACATAAATTGATTAAGGTAATATCTAAAGACTCTATTAATTAAATCTATAAAGATAACTAGAAAATTAGTAATTATAAATGACATCACTATAAATTTATAGTGCCCATACCTTGTACAAAAGGATTTCTTAGTTATGTCTTTACTTTTGAACATCAATTAATAATATCTAGAACATAGTTCAATATTTTATAAGTATTGATCTCCTCATAATTGATCAAACAAACCACCAATATAAGGTGGAGAATACTTATTATTTACCATGATTTTGTTAAGTTCCTGATACTTAATACAGATTTGTATTGGTACATCTTTCCTCTTAACAAAAATAATTAGTGCACCCCATAATGAATAACTAGGCTAGATGAATCCCTTATCTATATTCTCCTGAAGTTTATTCTTTAATCCCTAAAACTCATTCAAGACAATTATATAAGGATTATTTGAAATAGGTGTAGCTCTAGGTATGATTTCTATTAAAAACTCAACTTCACAATTTGGTGTAAGTATAGGAAACTTTTTTGGAAAGACATAAACAAACTCTGATATAATAATAATATCTTCAATGTTGAGTTTATTCCTAACCATCAAAGATAAATACCCTTTATGAATAGAAATCAAGACTCATTAAATAGAATTAATTTCCATTAAAATATTGTATTAATGGCCACACTAATAAATGATCATAGGTTCATTCAGAATATGAAATGTGAATTCCCTTACCTATAAATTTATATATAATCCACATAGAGAGAGGAAATCCATTCCTAAAATCACATAAAATTCAAATAGAGGGAGAATAACATGATTTATATGTATCATATTCTAGCAAACTTTAATTTGAGAATAATTATAGACTTGTTTTGACATCATCATACCATTATTATTTTTCATTTATAATTTAACATCTAATAAATGAGGTGATAAAAATTATTTAGATATAAAATAGTGGGTATAACTAGAATTAAAAATAAATTAGGAGTTCTTGAGTAGATGGTATGTTTACCTTTAACCACTTAATTATCATTACCCACATTTATAATAGAGATCACATTATATTTTCATTTATCTCTGGGATTAATAATTTATTAACATTAATCATCTTCATTAACTCTTAGATTCAAGCACTGGTTAGCATAATGACCATACTCCTTACATTTGAAACATTGGAGTGTGGTTGGTTCATTTTGTGTAGCTTTATATCCATTCACATAATTAGCTAACCTCTTCTCATCACTTTAGTATTTTTTTTCTTGATAACCTTATTTTATTCACTTAAATAATTTCTAGTCCAATTATGATGATTTTATCTATGTTTCATTTCACACTTTAGGAATAAAGGAAGAATCATCTTCTTCCCTCCATGGTTTTTATTTTTATAATTTTTTTGAATTACATATTTCTATTCTTATCAAAATCATGATATTAATGGGTGACTTCGATCTCTGTTTATACCTATGATTTCTATATAGCTACTAAAGTATCTTATAACTAACTCACTTTGAGGACTTAGTTTTATGACACTGAAGAATCAATAAATCATACTTCAAATTCAATTATAATACCAAAAGCATACCTCAAAAGTCATGGAATTTTTTCCACATCAGTACTAATGGATTTTTCATCCTTCTTCTTTATCTCAATGAATTACTTCACCATTTTTATATAAATAATACAAGGAAATCACTTATTGAACAATAACCTCATAAAATCATCCTAATCCAGGATTTCAATTTTTTCCTATTGCCTCATGTTATTTATAAAACTCCACCATTGAATTTCATTTCCTTGTAAATAATAAACAACCAAGAAAAATTTTTTATATACTAAGCACCATCAAATGAAAAATATCTTTTCAGTAGTAATGATCCATTACTAAAAAATTAGTGGATCAGAGGACCCACTAAAACAAGGTATATGTTCCCTTATGAAGTAATCAATAGTAATTTGTTCTCTCATTTAATTTTTTATAATATCAACATGATTTATATCTTGAAAAGGCTTACTAATAATAATAATAAAATTTTGTATCCCATCTCCCATAACATTTGGTTTCACATGAGGGTGTTAATTACATTGGATTTCACATTCATTTTTAACATGATTTATCCTGGTTCCATTCGTTGACTAAAATGAAAAATCATAGTGTTACCAATGATAATCATACTAAGTAATCATGTAATCATGAAAAATAGTCCATGGGATATCTAAATAATGACACCTTATTTTAAATCTGTGACACATTAGGTTTAACCTAGGTTATTCATGATCATCATCTATTCAAATACTTCATAATGGTTTATAAATAAAATATTAATTAACTTAAGCATATCCCTTGGGAGTGTCTATTCAGGTGTGTAGTCTTAGTATCACTCATCAAGCACCGGTGATGATTAAGTTATTACCCAATCCACCCCTTTCAGAGTTATTCCCCCTAGGTTCATATGTTCCACAATAACATCCACTTTACAGTATCTAGAAAGACTTATTTTCTATGAAAGCCACATAATATCTACTTTAACAAATATTTAGGATTTTTTCCTGTACTTATACTAATCTATAGGGTTTTTAAAAAATTTCTCCAATCCTAATATTCAAAAAAAAAACTAAACCGTTCTCTAATACCAACTAAGGTGAACCCACCATTACATATATAAATATTACATCGTTTTATGTGAATATTCAATACATATTATAACAATACATTCAATATAATCATAAAGGTTTACTGTTTTTAAAACAAGATACATAATCATCTTATTTCATAAAGGACATTTAGTATCTTCCATAAAGTTCTTCTCACATAGTACACTACTTATTAATACCCTACTTATAACCATTCATCATGACATGGGGAAAGGAAATATAAGAAAGGGTGATCTTAGATGCTCATTAAGGGTAAAAATAGAATATATCTATGAATGATAATATGTAATAATAAAATGAGAATAAGGTTATGATAATATGGGATTAAAATTTGAAAATCATACCCAATAATTCATTGATCATAATCATGGTACATAGATTTGGTAGATCATAAGACATGAATCATATAAGAATAAAAGATCATGAGCCATGATATTATATCATAGGCATAAGAACATATCATAAAGAGTGATATAAAAAGTTTGGAATAATCATAATCATAGAAATAAATTTTCAAGTATATCTACCAAGACATTCATCACATGTTGGTCTTGGGTTAACCACCCACATACCCTCTTTGAGTTTGGGATAACCTCATATGTACCCTCTTTTGGGATTGGGATATCCTCTCATGCACCCCCTTGATCTCATAAACATTAAACATTACCAAATTCATTAGAGGGATATAATAGACCCACCCATAACATTACATAATCATAATACATTCATATGTATGGCATAAGATCATGAAAACATTTATCATTTAGTCATATATTACCCTTGGGAAAATAAAATGGGTTTCATAAATATTTCATAATAATAATAATTATAATTCAACCATAGAATTAATGAAGATGGTATCATTGGATAATATCCATAATAAAAAATAAGTAATATCAATAGATATTTTTATGGATGAAAATACCTTGAAAATATAACTGGATAATTTCTTGAGGAAAACACACATTTCATTTTGAAATCACTTATTTAAAATATAAAAATTTATAGAATATTAGTGAAAAAATGTATTTGAAAAGAACCATGAAATATTATAAAGTAATATTCAAATTAAAGAGTATTCATGGAAATGATAAAATATATTCTTTTGGTATATGTTAAAACAAATATTTCTTTCACATTTTCAGTAAAAATTCAAAAGTAACTCATTTGAAAAAAACAATAAGATTACTTTTAAAACTTATTAAATAAAGTAAAATATAGTTAAAAATTACTTTAAGTAACTTTTTTAGAAAATAAAACCATTATTTAAAATATTTTAGACAACTTAGACATGGATAAAAAAGTTCACCAACCAAAAAGAAGAGATATGTTTAGTTTTTTTCTTTAAAACACCCTCTTGGCATTTTTGAGTAACAAAGAGAGTAAAATGAAAGGAAAACATGAAAAATATATAAATAAATATATTATAATAAATACATGATATTTATGAGAGATAGATTATAAAATTTCATCATCAGGAATTTCCACATAAATAATCCCGTCAAATAAAGAGATTTTAACATAAAACCCTTATCTTAGGACCGACATGCTTAATAAGCACTCTAACCTCATGTATAATAAATTTAAATTTATTATAATTATATACCGGGACTATATTCATACTTATAATAACATACATGATTTAATTAAAACATATTATCACCCATTCATTAACATTCTTTCATTTTCATCATCATTTTAGGTGTTAACTGTTTCATTTTTTTTTATATATTTCAGTTCAATAGTTTTTATCCTTACATATTGATCATGGTTAAATCATATATATACTTTTAATAATGATATAAATATCATATATATTCACTATATATATGTAAATACCCCAAACCTAGTATCCAAGAGTCGATGGCCACTTTATTAAATTGGTGCTAGATACAAGTGTTTGCATCCCAAAGAACCAAATAGTTTAATAGTATTGGAAAACTAGATACATACTTGAAATTGAAATTAAATTTTAAAACATAAAATACAACATATAATTTTATTTTAGAGAACCATTATTCCATTTTTCATATCTCTACATATCAATCATAATACACTTCTTGGCATCATGGGAGAAGGTAACATAAGAAAGGGGTGAGATCTAATGCTCAATAAGGGCATGAATACAACATAAGGTATCATAAAAATATAAATCATAATAAATATGTAATGGTAAATAACTAAAAAAATTCCATTAAATAATTTAATTGAACATGAAGAATAATATGGTCGAAATAACTAAAAATAATTCCCTATAAATAATCACATGAGCTTGAAACTTATCCATGGATATTAAAACTAATATAATAATAATATGGATATCAATAAATAATCTCATAATAAGGGGATGAATAATTCAGGGCACCATAACCATACCTTCAAGGCATCATGCTAAGAAATATTATATAAATGGGTAAGGCCTTGGCTAAAAACCCAAGATAGTTTGTCTCATGAGACATACCGATGCATCAAGGGTCTATAGAGGGCCCTGACCATCACTTACTAAGTCCAATACATTCATTATATGAAAGAGGAGAAACATAATCAATTTAAATAGTCATATTAAAAAACTTTCATATGAAATGTTAATAATTTCCCCAATTAAAAAACATAATCATAACCATCTAGAGTAATATGGTGAATGGTATAAAAATAGTATATCCTCATTCAAAATGATCATAAACCATTAATATAAATAATAAATATGATATAATTATGACATATTCTCAGTGGATCATAAGGTAAAATGAGGGTTTTTTTGATGAATATAAATACCATAAAATTCAATTGAAAACATTCTTGAGTAAAATATCCTTTTCACTTTGAAAATCACTTTCAAAAACTAAAAATTTCTAGAATATTAGTAAAAGATTTTTACTTAAAAAGAAACTTGTAAACATGTAAAGTATGATTAAAAATAATGAGTGGTCATGATGGTGGGTAATTATGTACATGCCACTCGAGTTAAAAAACATTCATTTCACACTATTGTAAAAAGATTAAAAAAACTCATTTAGGAAAAAGAAGATTCCTTTAAATTTTTTTTTTAAAATTAAAACATGGGTAAAAAAGTCTTTGATAAATAATTTTTAAAATTTCAAAAACCTTTTTGAAATAATTTTTAGAAAACATAGATATGGAAGAAAAAGTATTTTTTTCTGAAGAGATAAATAAAGTTGTATTTTCTTAAAAAAAAATTCCCAATAATTTTAAGTACCAAAGAAAGGAAAATGGTAATATTACATGAAAACTTAATGAATAAAAAGATGATAAGAAAATATATTGGTCATAAGATAAAAATATAAAACAATTCTCCAAGAGAGTCTTAAATATAAGCAGTCTTGAATAAGGATTGGATTGTGAAATAAACCCTTAACACTTTAGTAACTTCTGAATATTATTCCCCATGAAAGAAATAAATTCAAATGAAACTTTAAATCCTAGTAATATGAATATATTTATGGTATTATATATCGAAGGGGTATTATATACAGCACAAAATATAAATAAGTGGTGAATATGGTATATGTCTCACAGAAGTAAAAGTGAGATGAGAAACCCTTATCTCATGTCCGATTTCATTCATATGTGTATGAAAATACTTTATAAATATATTAAATAAATATAATTATATATATATATTATACCACATATTATTTTTATATAACCTTTTATCAACTTTTTATTTACAATTCTTTGTTAAAATCACTATTCTGGGTGATAACTGATTTGATTTTCATGTATGTTTTGGTTTGGTATTTTTGGTCCTTGTACTTTGATCATGGTTACATAATATCAAAAATTTTATACATGATATAAACAAAATATATATTAATTATATAAGTATTCAAAATATTCTATAAAAGTTAGAGGTAGGAAAATGAGTTACACTGTTCATGGAGACGGTGTGCCGTACGTACGTATGAATGCTGTTTTCATTTTTATGATAGATGAAATGAAAAAAGGTAAATAATATTTAACCATTAAATAATAATAATTATATAATATTTATCATATATATTCATTAAATATTTACTTATTACAATCCATGTCAAAATAAAATGAAAAACATATCACATCGCTACGTAGGGATGGCAGTCTACACGTGCACATGAGCAACGTTATTATTTTACAATGGATTGGAAGGTAAAATGGAACATGTGATATTATAATAAAAAATTATAATTATTTAATAAATATAATATATATACATTAAATTAATTATTATATACAACCGTGAGAGGTGGTGATAAAAAACAAATTATATCAGTTTGTGAGGCGATAGTTTTCCGTACACATGATTGATGGTTTCGTTTCCCATTTGATGGAATATGAGACATATATAGGTAATAACATTAAAATAATAACATATTACTATATCATATATATTGGTGTTATAATTTTATCATAGTTTATGTATATTTTAATGATTTACAGGAATAAATAAAACAAAGATTCATGATTAAGAACTATACCTCTTCTTCAGAGAACCTCTTTTGGTTTATACCTAAATCCTTCCTAGATTGGTTTTATAATAAAAATAAGGACTATAGGTTGTGGGTTGGGATTTAAATAAGGAATTTTGGTAGTTATTTTACTAAACATATGGATTTGTAAGTGTTAATATGAGAGGCAAGGTGGTTCTCTTCTATAAGTTCGGGGAAGGACACACTTGGGTTTTTTGAAAAGAATAAATTGTACCCACGTTTTTCACATAAAATGAGGATCCATAATGGATAATTATAAAATATTATATGATATAAGTTCTAAATATTTCCATAAAATAGTATCTGGACAAGTGTTTAGTCCATTTTCACTCTTATCTTCTTAGTTTAATCCCCAGTAAACCCATTTTAAGCTTAACCTCAGTAATTAATTTTGACTGTTTGTACTATTCATTATAAAAAAAATTAAGTTGAACTTATTATATATTATTAATTATTCTGATTCTAAATATTGAATCCATTTTCTAAAATTAAATTTATATAATGGGTATAATTTTAATTAAAATTAAACCTGTAGATATGATGAAAAAAAGGTTTTTGAAAGGAGAAGCTTTGAAAAGTATAAAATGTTTTTATATAAAAATTGAAAATATAATTGATTAAAATGAAATAAATTATATTTATTATAATATATTTAAAATAATTTTACTTTTAAAAAAATTTTAAACAAAATTTAACATTGTAAATTATTTAAACGAAAAAACAATTTTTAATAAAAATCAGCATTTTTTTCACTATTCATTGAAAATTTAATCATTTCAGAAAATTCTAAAAAATTAACTCTAAGATAATTTTTTCATGATGATTTAAAATATTATTTTAATTTTTTCAAATAATTTTTATAAAATTATAAAAAATTAATTTTAACATAAGTGCACAAAATGCGATGAAACCATTTTTTAGAAAAATACAGTTTTTAAGTATAAATATAGATTTATTCTTAAATAATGCATTAAAAAATATTATATGAATAATAAAACATATTATTGAATATATTATATATATGTTTCACTAAAATCATTCACTAATAGCGATTAATTTAATTTATTAAGATAAAAACACATAATGTGCATAAAAAGGGTTTTTCCAAAAATATTTCTTTTAATTTAAAATGTTTCTTATTTTTATTTATAATAAATTGACAACCAATAAATTTATTTATACATGTGTAAAAAATATAATTTTCATAATTTAGTTAATCATATTTATACCCATCATTTTAATGGCTAGGTTATAACAATCGTATTTTAATAATATATTTTGTATGTCATTTAAGCTCAGTGTTGCATGTCATATATATTATCAAACATAATGTTAATATTTTAAATATTTGGGTTGTGTGTATAAAAATTTATAAAATAATTTAAATTTATTTAAAATAAATATATATAATAAATTCTCAGGGTTTCACATTCTTCCCTCCTTTAATAAATTATTTCCTCACAATTTTAGCACGATCTTAGAAAACAAGGGCTTAACATTTGAAAATTAATTTTGTGAAAAAAACATCACAAAATGGTTAATAAAACTTCACTTAAAAATTGGGATAGAAAAATATAAAGGTCATCTAAAATAACATATAACTAGGTTTCATTATAGGAAAACATTAGTGGGATATGGAAGAAAAGAATAAATAATTATGAAGAGTAATAGAGATAATTGATCACAATAAGGTGAATAATCAAGAGAAAGATAACAACCACAAAAATTATAAATCGACAAGGTGTGAAAAATACCATTTGATTCATTATAAATGAAGGTTATTGTATTAAATTTTTATTTCAAAGTCCTTTCCCAAAAATTTATGGATTCTTTTACTATAAAGATAGAGAACACCCGAAAATATATTTAGTTGATATCTTTTTTATTTCACAAGTATAATTTCACATTTTTTTGTTCTTAAATAAATTTCCACTTCATTTATTACTTCAAGAAATGAATATTCAAGATGATTTTTTTATGTCTGAAGCACTAAAATTAACTTTTTAATATATCATAAGATCCATAAAAGAGTGAAAAGTTTTTATTTATATCTCTAAATATTTACTAAAACCAAAATGGTTAGTAAAAGTTATCCAATATAATACATTAATCTCTAAAACCTCAATAGTACACCCAAATTTATACTTAATACATTCCATAAATAGTTAACCTTAAGACTCACCTAAAATACATCTGACCAAATTCAAAGTCCAAAAATTTAGAAGTAAGGTCACTAAATCAGTTTAACATTATATTCCCCAAACAATATAAACTATCTCTTACTATCACATACCAAATATGTGAATATATTGATTAATATAAAAGCATAATGAAAACATTCATGCTTCCAAAAATTATTTTCGTACTTATTCCTTAAATAAAATATTAGATTATCAAATATATTCCATAATTCCAAAAATACAGTAAACTCCAACAAAGATGACATAAACCATCAAATAACTAACCAATTTAAAGGTCACCAACACTATCCAATAAACATCTATTTATCATTATTATCACAAAATTGGGCACATATTAAGGGTTATATTCCCTCAATCATATTTTTTTAAAAAAATATCAGCTTTCCACTGAATCACTTTTCTTGGTCATCAGTACTATTCAAAACAAGTTTTAAAATCCTTATAGAAAACCTATTGGAATACAATACTTACATTTTTCATGATTCTTATAACAATAATATCATTGATAAAATACTTCTACAACATAATTATTGAATCCAGATACACAAGTACTTTATTCGAATTTGGATATATTAATAGAATATGATTGACCTTGATCCATTAAATTATTATGAGATATATTTCCTTGATTATATTCAAATTCATTTGCATATTTCCCCATATCCTTATATTTAAAACACTAAAAACTAATGGTTTCCTTGTTACCCTAGAATTCATACCCCATATGTTCTTTCTATCTACACTTTAAGTAAACTCCCATTCTCTTCAAGAATGTATGAGGGAATTTCTTTCCACAATTATCACATGTGGTAAAATCCTTCTTTCCTCTCTTCAATTTATCCGTTTTTTGATCCTCCATCCTATTCTTCTCTTACTTCCATTCGATTCCATAAGTCTTCGATAATTATTTCTCTATCTTAATAGCATATGATACTATGTCATTTTATTATGATAATGTTTGGGAGACTAGTGACTTTAAAAGGATTAGCTTAATTCGATCAAATAAATGTCTACTCTCGCTCTTTAGATTATGTACATAGTACAAAACATGCCTTGCTAACCTTGTAAATGTGGATTTATACTTAGTAATATTTTCATCTTACTTTTGTCTTAGACTCATGAATTGTATTTCTATATCTTCTCATTTCTCATGAGGAAAATATTTTTCTAATAAGAGTACCTTAAATTCCTTCCACTCCATATTTTCTATTTCTTCATCACCCTTATTTTTTTGTATCAATGAACACCATTGATCCACATATCCAAATAGATGATAAAATTCCATGACAACCTTCTCCCTTTCATTACTTCCCACAGTGAGAAATATCTTCTCTAAGAAACCTATCCATTACTTATCAAAAAATAGATTTATAGTACCATTAAATAATAGAGGTTTATGACACATAAAGCAATATAATATCATTACACTGCATCATGGATCACTAGGATGATATATATGGGAAAGTTTATTGGTTATAACCTGAGTTAGATTCGCCAATATAGTGATAATTTTATCAGTTCTGGCTATAAATTCAGCTCTGACTTCATTTTCTTTCCTAGAAGGGAAATCCCTACATGGATTACATGAATTTATACGATTCTCATTCCTTCTACTAGGTTCCATTTCTACAAAATATCATACACTAGATTATATCCTAACATTATGATAAATAATTTATATTCTCAAAATTAGTGAAATAGTTAACAACAATTAAAAAACATATGCATAAATAATCATAACCATGTTTTATTTGGAAAATTTTTAAAATAATAAAAATATTTTCAAATCCTTCATAATGGTTTGTAAATAAAATTTTAATTAACCCAAGAATATCCCTTGGGAGTATCAAAAAAAGTGTTCAGTAAGGATGATTGTCATGCACTAGGTGATAATCGATTCAAATACCAATGTGCCCTTTTTAGAGTTATTACCCTTAGGTACATTTATGCTAGAGCTGAATCCACTTGTAGCATCTAGAAATGGATGTATTGCAAGGAAAACCATATAATATCTACATTACCAAAAATTTAGGATGTTATCATATATATAGATTTATCCTCAAAGTCATTTGTAATGCCCTGAACCCAGTTACCCAGAGTCAGTGCATTGTTACATAGCATTGGCATGATCACAAGGAATCAAGTCCCAAAGGAAGGATCAGTTTAGTAGTCTTGGAAAATAGATTACATACATAAGTTCACCTTTACAACTTGAAAAGAAAAAAAACAATAATTTATTCCATTAAAAATGTATAATCCTCCTAGATTATGGCTGCAAGTCACTCATAAATAACTTCTTCATATCCTAGGAAAATAAAACACAAGAAAGGGGTGAGCTCAGATGCTCAGTGAGGGTAAATAATTTAGCGGAAGCTATAAACATTTAAGGAAAGATATGTAATAAAAACAAAAACTTTTAAAATATAAACTTGAACATAATATGGCAAAAAAAAATCAAACATTACCATATAAACATGCACATGGATACTCTACTAGTTGAATAATCACATGTAATAACTAATTTCATAATGATAAAATGCATAATGCCGGACATTCTGAAACATCTTGTCAAGGCCTCGACCAAGACATCTAAAAATGATTTAGGCCTCAACCAAAAACATATATATAAAATTGGTAAAGGCCTCAACCAATTCCACGTCTAATTGTCTCATGAGACCTACCGATGCTTCAAGGATCTATAGTGGGCTCCACCCGTCACTTACTAAGTCCAATGCATTCCTCATATGAAAATTTTTAAACATAACATAAACATTTGTATTAAAACTAGCATATGAAATGTCAATACTTTTACCATAAACCATGAATGGTATAAAAATAGCACATCCACAATCAAACATATCACAAAAACTTCAATACAATATAGAAGATTGTATCTATAATAAATCAACTTCAAACTAGTTTAAAATTCGTCAAAGGACGTTGACATAGATGAAAATGATCAGTAAAATGATTTGAGAGAAATACCCATTTTTCATGAAATAATTTAAAAGTCTCAAAATTTATAAAGTAATTTAAAATATATTTTTGAATAAAAGTGTCTCATACCACTTTGAAACTTTTGAAAAGAATTATCATTTCAAAACATTCATGTCCATATAAATAAATCCTTAAAATCATTTTGAAAACATGGACATTAATTAAAAGGGTTTAGAATGATAAATATTTAAAACATTTAAAATGATGATCTAGTTAAATATAACCTACCCTAAAAACTTAAAATATTCCTTTTGAAAACATTTTTATGAAATATGGGTATCAATGATAAGTATGTCCCAGAAAATACTTACACATGAACAATCTCGGATAATAATGAGATTGACGAAATAACCCTTACCTTACACTTTTCTTTGGTCGAGGGTACGTTTAACCTTCTATATAATGACCATTATATGTTATTAGATTATACCAGAATCATATTTATATTTATTATATCATACATGATTTATTTATGACTTTATAATACCCATTTAATAATGATTTTCATGTTAAATTAACATTTCGGGTAATAATAACCTTCTTTATCGTACGTATTTTAACTTGTTATTCTTGATCGTATCATTTAGATCCTGATTTAAAAACTTACAGAATATAAAACTTGATTTAAATATCATATATATTTAGGATATAAGTATTTATAATAGATAGATATATGAAATGGAAAACACCATTTATGGAGACGGTAGGCCGTACGTACGCATAAACCATGTTTCTGTTTTCATATCGTACTGAACAGAAGTAAGTGAATAAGATATATATAAGTACATAAATACATATATATATAAATTTATATATCTCCAGTAGAATTATTATGTCATATGTTACATACTTATTAGTAATATATATTTTTATAATCATCGATGAATGGTGAATGAGGAAATGAATCACATCGCGTCGTGGAGATGATAATCCGTATGTACACACGAGCAACTATATAATTTCCTTAAAGGTGTAGAATTGGATGGTATATTAATTTTACAGAGAAATTATCATGTTATTTTCATTATTTATATACATATTACTCATCATTATATCCATCCAAATAACATAGTGTTGAATAACAAATTACACCACGACGTGGAGATGGTAAGCCGTACGCATGCACGCATGGTGACATTATCATTCATAGGATGGATAAAATAATGAATATGGTTGTGCCATATTTATAATAACATCATAGTATATATAAGGTACTCTATTTATTATTTTAGTATGGTAATAACAAAGAAAGAGTAAGTGGAAGAAGAAAATAACTTGAAAGAGGGTGGTGAAATCATTACATCTTCTTCGGGTTCTTCCTTTTGATTTGATCAAAAGGGTTCCTTAGGATGGATTTCTGACCAAAGAAAGACCTCTAAGATTAAGGTAGGATAGTTGGGAGGATATTTGGGAAGGTTTTGGTTGAGAAAAATGGCTTTGGAGGTGTGAATTTGAGAGAAGGGGAAGTGCCCTCTTATAAGAGGGGTGAGGGGAACCTTAGGAAAAACTTAAAATATTATTTTATAATAAATTTATATTCGGTTTTTAATGGCTCCAAAATTATTTATTTAGAGGATAAGGTGGGGATGGGTCTAAATCCTCCCAACTAATAGGTTTTAGACTATTGGGACCAAGTTGGACGAATAAGGAAGTAAGAAGAGTTTGCTATTATAGAGTGTTGTTTTTTGTTGTGAAAGAAGATAAATCAATTCACTTTGTAAAGGACTTATAAACCAGACGATGATTTACTGATATGTATCTCACAAATATCATAAGTCAGGAAAAATTCTGATGCAATCCTTATGATGTAAAGGGGGAGAAATGATGATGCCATTCATATACAATTTTGATTGGAAGGAATGATGTTGTTGGAAGATAGGGAAGTTTCAGTACTTTCCATTTTAACTATAACAATTCTTTGCTGATTTGTATTTCACAAATATCATAAGTTTGATGTACTTGTGTTGAAAGCCTTATGAAGGATAGGGAGAGTAAATAAGTGTTTTTGGAAAAGGAAATAATGCGACATGCAAGTCAAAAGTGGCGCGTGGTGTGCAAGTATAAGTAGAGCGCAAGTGTATGTTGCACACAAGTCATATTTCAAGATCATCACATCAAAATTTGACAGAGGAAATAAAGTGGCGCACAAGTTAAATATTGGCACACAAGTCAAAAATTGTCATGCAAGTATAAGAGGCGTGAAATTGTGGAACTCAAGTATATGTGGCACACAAGTGTATGTTACGTGCAATACATGTTTCAACATCCTCATATCAAAATATGAAAAAGGAAAGAAAGTGTCGCGCAAGTGCTAGAGCGGTGCGCAAGTGCTGCAGCAGCGCGCAAGTGCTGGAGTGGTGCGCAAGTGTATGTGGCATGGAAGTCACCAAAATTCCTATAAATATATGACTAGCCTCCTCATTTTTTAATGCTCAACACTTAAGAGAAAATTTGAGCTCTGATCGCGCAAGTCGTAGAAAGTGGCGCGCAAGCTGAGGTGGTGCGCAAGTTGTTAGAGGCGCGCAAGCAGGGAGGTGTCTTCAAGAAGTATGTTGTGTATAAGCCAAAAGTGGCGTGAAAGTTGTGAGCTATACACAATAGTGGAGTGCAAGTAGTTAGTGGAGCAAAAGCTCATAGGCACGCAAGTTGAGTGGCACGCAAGTTGAGTGGCGCACAAATAGGTGGCGCACAAGTAGGGAGGTGCACAAGCAGGGAGGCATGCAAGAAGGGAGTGGCGCGCAAGATGTTTGCACCAGGAGGTTCTTACCAACTTCTGGGTAGGAAAGTGAAGATTTTTTTTGAAAGATTTGATTTTTGAAAGTTCATTAAGAAGCACAGAATCATTACATTACACTATTTGTGCTAAGGGGGAGCACACACACTATTAGATTGTTTTCAAAGTGCTACACGAGTGTAAGGGTATATCATACTCATTGTATTCCACCTCAAATGATTTTTTTCTAGTTTATTGTGTGGTACTAGATTTACTCCTTACCATACAAGGGATTTAGCTACTCTTGTTGAGTAGTGAACCTTGTAAATCTTGTGTTCCTGTGGTTGTGTGTGTTTAGTAGGGAAGAAACTCTTTAACAGGAGGCGAAGGTTGTTTCAAAAAGAAGGAAACTTAAAAAGAAAAAGATATCACAGATTCACACCCCTCTCAATGATACTTGGATCCTGACTGGGAACTTCATAGACAAGTTTAGGTTATCCTTTTAACCTTATATTTTAGATTTAACTCTCAGTTAAATAATTTAACTTTTACCGTTTCTTCTTGTATTATTACACAATATGGTTAATATAATTACTCTAAACTTCCAAGAGAACCTCAAGTGGTTCATTAATGACATATATAATATTATTTAATCCATTTTTCCAAACCTTATATTTTTAGGAATATTATATAATTTCATAATATAATATTTTTTTTAAAAACTCATTTATGTCAATTTGGTCACTATTGGGTATTTTGTTTTTGTGAAGTCATAACAGCATTATCACTTCGAAAAAAATTCATTTAATCAACCCTAAAATGTCATATTAACCTAGAAAAATAGTTTAATGCATCAAAAGTATGAATTTATATTTATTTTGATATTTATAATATCAACTATTTTAATCTTTCATTAATAAGGAAATTACTGCATCATCATTGTGTCATAAATAAATTTAATTATTTAATGTCTGAAAATTATAAATAAAATACCATTATGTAGGAAATATTTTTATATTTATAATTAATATTTTTAGTCTAATTTATCTTATGTGTAACCCTATATTAAAAATGGTTTAGTTAATAAACTTTTAATTTAACACTTTTAACTTTTCTTTAAATAAAATATAATAAATTATCTAATCTAATCCAAGTGGACCTAAAGGATCATATTTTTGTTCTAAGGTTGATTTTGGTCGAAATATACTTATCCAATTGAATTAGGACATGTCTTAGGGTAATTATAGTAACATTTTTTATCCTTAATTACCCTATTTACTTTTAACCGTGGTAAATAAAAGTCAAAAGTTACTATTCACCAAAAATTATTTTCATCTTATTGAACCAAGTAATAATCACTGAGGTTAACCGTGTCTCTCATATTTTTGAAATTCAACTTACAGAAGTGGTAAAATTAAGTTTTATGCAAATTTTCAAATGCTCCTAGAAGGTGGGTAAAAGACTATAAAATTTCAATAAAATTTTTATATATCTAAACTTATTATAAAATAAATCCAATGAATTAAATTGAACTTATATAGGTATTATGTATCTATTTTGACCTAAAATAATTTTAAATAAAATAAACAATTATTTAAATGAAAAGTCTGTTTTAACCAATAATGCAATGTTTTTCACTATTCATCAAAAATTGAAAGCTTTAAGAAAAATACGAAAAATTCACCCCAAGATAATTTCGATATTATGAATTCAAAAATAAAGTCTACTTTACCAAATTCAAAATGTAGAAGTTTAATTTATTAATTTAAAATTAATTCTCATTGTCAAAACCAAAAAGCGGGTTTTTAAAAAGTAAAAACTATCAAAAGATTGACATGTGTTTATGTAAAATTTAAATGTTAAATTACTTATAATGACCAAAATTGTATTAAATGATAAAAATATAATATAATTATACTTAAAAACCATTCAAATTTATAATTTAACACTATAAATTCTTTTGATTAAAAAAGCTGTTTTCAGTTAAAATTTAGTATTTTTCATTATTCAACCAAATATGAAAGTTATCAGAAAAACACCAAAAATTTATCAATACTAGATTTTTATGTCCCAATTATAAATAAAAAGTTTATTTTGTCAAATTGAATATATAAAAGTTTCAATTATAGGATTTAAAAATGGTTCTCC
Source organism: Viscum album (assembly GCA_963277665.1). NCBI lineage: Eukaryota > Viridiplantae > Streptophyta > Magnoliopsida > Santalales > Viscaceae > Viscum > Viscum album. The sequence goes on from OY728122.1 coordinate 1,191,164,839, forward strand.
ATTAAAAGGCGGTAAAATTGTATTTTTTGAAAAATATTTATTTTATCTGAAAAAATGAATTTGTTCTTATATTATGTCTAAGAAACTCATAATATGGATTCTAAAACTATAAGGATTATATAAAATTAAAAATTTAGTTAATACTATTCATAAATGCTTTTGAACGGCTTGTTTGGTAAGTCGTGGTGCGCTTGAACTCGGTATTGCGTGTAGCGCAAGTTATTGAATCACTTTGAAAAAATAACGTACTATGAAATATTGGGGTGCTACATCATTCATAGGGATATATACCCTAATATATATTTTCCTAAATCTATTTCCCAAGGTTTCTAATAAACTTTCTTTAATACTATTTGTAAAGACCTCAACCCTAGTATCCTAGAGTTAGTGGTTACTTTATTACACTGGTGCTAGATACAGAAAATTTTATCCCAAAGGACCAAATAGTTTATTATTCTTGGAAAACTAGATACATACATGAAATTAAAATTATATTTGAAAACCTAAAATAAAACCTAAAATTTTCTTTAAGAACACCATTTTTCTCTTTTGTATATCCCTGTATATCAATCATAATATACTTACTGACATCATAGAGAGAAGAATCGATAGAAATATGTGAGCTATAATGATAAGTAAGGATATTCATACAATGGAAACTATCATAAACTACTATGGAATAAATAATATGGAAATATAAATAACTAAAACACATTCCATTCAATAATTAACTTGAACATGAAGAATAATATGACATGAATAACTAAAAATAATGATATATAAATAATCACATGATATTGAAACTTATCCATGAATATTATAAATAATAAAATAATCACATGGACATTAATAACTAATCTCATAATAAGGGAATACATATTTATAGAGATTATAACCATACCATCAAGGGCTCATGACAATAAATCTTATATAAATGGTTAAGGCCTTGCCTAAACACCCAAGCTAGTTTGTCTCATGAGACCTACCAATGCATCGATGAGATATAATGGGAACCACCCATAACTTCCAAGATAATGAATTCCTCATATGAAAGGGTAAAACCATAATAAAATTAAACATTTTTATTGAAAAACTAGTAGATGAAATGTTAATAATTTCCCAAATCAGTAAACATAATCATAAACCATCTAGAGTAATATGGATAACCGTATCAAAATTGTAAATTCCGAGTCAAATTGATCATAAAGCATACATATAAATAATAAGTAATATATCACTACAAAATATTACGAATTTATCATAAGGTAAAATTAGAGTTGTTGTCATTGATGGATAGAAATTTCATAAAAATACCATTAAAAAATTTCTTGAGGAAAATATCCTTTTCACTTTGAAGATAACTTTCTAAAATTAAAAAATTCCAAAATATTAGGGGAAAAATTTATTTAAAAATAATCTTGTAAAATTATAAAGGAATAATCAAAATAATTAGTGGTCATGATGGTGGGTAATTCCCTATATCCCATATAAGTTAAAAAACATTCCTTTCACACTATTGTAGACTGGTTAAAAAGTAACTCATTCATAAAATGAAAAGAAGTTTCCTTTCAAACCATTTTTTAAAAATTAAAACATGGGTAAAAATTTATTTAATAAATAATTTTAAAATTTTTTAAAAAAATTGAACATATTTTTAGAAGACATGGATATGGAAGAAAAAATATTTTTGACCGAAGATATAAATAAATTCGTATTTTATTAGAAGAAATTTCTCAATAATTTTAAGTACCAAATAGATTAAAATGGTACTATTACTTAAAATGTTTAGTAATAAAAATATTATAAAAAAATAGGTTGACTTTAAGATATAAATATCGAAAAGTTATCCCAAGGGAGGCTTAAACATAAACAATCATGAATAATGGTAAGATTGTGAAATAAACCCTGACCACTTTGGTAAATTTTGAATCATGAGATCCATGAAAGAAATAACATTAAATTAAAATTTAGACACCAAGAAGAAAAATGTATTCATGGTATAACATATCAAATGGAAAGTATACACATAACACAAAAGAAATAAGTTGTGAATATGGCATATGTCTCATAAAAATAAAAGTGAGATGAGAAACCCTTACCTTAGGTCGAATTTCATTCACACATGTACAAACCTACTATATAATAAATATAGACTTATTATAAATATATTAAATAACCTTAATTATATATATCATTCCATATATTATTTTCTTATAACTTTTTCACCTGTTTATTAATAATTCTTTATTAAAATCACTATTCTTGGTGATAACTTTGTTTTTTATGCATGTTTTGGTTTGGTAGTTTTGGTACTTGTACTTTGTTCATGGTTATATCATATACATAATGTTACACATGATATAATATAATATATATTCAGTATATAAGTATTTATAATATTCTATAAAATTTATTGGTAGAAAAATGAATTACACTGTTTATGGAGACAATTGACCGTACCTATGCATGGACACTGTTTTTATTTTTCTGATGGATATTATGAAAGAAAGTTAAATAATATTTCCCCTTTAAATAATAATTATTATATCATATATTTAATATATATACATTATATATATACTTATTACCATTTTTTTAAAAATAAAATGAAAAATGCATCACATTGCTACGTGGAGATGGTAGTCTACATGTATGCATAAGCGACACCATCCTTTTACAACGAATTTGAAAGTAAGTGGGTAGATGTTTTATTATAATTACAGAAGTGTAATTATGTCATAAATATAATATATATACATTAAATCCATCATTATATCCATGTGTGATAGGTGACGATGGAAAAAAAATTACATCAGTTCGTGAGGCGGTAGTCCATTGTACACACGATCGATGATTTCATTTCCCATTTGATGGAATATGAGATGGGTATAGGTCATTAAATTAACATAATAATGTATAATTATATTTTATATACTGGTTTTATTATTTTATTATATATTATGTATATTTTAATGAGTTAAAGGAGGAAATAAAAGGAAGACGCATAGTTAAGAACTATACCTCTTCTTCGGTGAACTTCTTTAGGTTTATACCAAAAACCTTCCTAGATTGGTTTTATTATCATCACAAGGACTCTATTTAATGTTTAGATATTTAAGGAAGGTATTTTTATAGGTATTTTTAAACTAAATGGCTTTTTAAGTGTAAAGAGGAGATGAGATGGGGTTCCCTTTTATAAGTGGGGGGATTGACATACTTGGGATTTTTGAAAAGAATAAATTGTACCAAAGTTTTTCACATTACTAAAGGCTCCAAAATAGATAATTATAATAAAAAAGATAATATAAGGTCAAAATATGGATATAAATTTGTAATTGGATATGTTTTTAGGTCATTTTAACCTTTATCTTCTTAGTTTGACCCCTGGTAAACACGTTTTAACCTTTACCATGATAATTAATTTTTTTATTTTTACAATTCATTATGCTCAAAAATTAAGTTGAAATTGTTATATAATATTAATTATTATTATTCCAAATATTTAATCCATTTTTTCAAATTTAATTCATAGAATGGGTAGAATTTAATTTAAAATTAAACCCGCAAATATGATAAAAAAAACGGTTTTCCAAAGGAAAAGGTTTCAAAAGTAAAAAAAATTTTATAAAAAAATTGAACATATAATTGATTAAAATTAACTAAATTGGATTAATTATAATATAATTTAACTAATTATACTTTTAAAACAATTTTAACAAAAACGAAACTTTGTAAATTCTTTGAATGAAAAGACACTTTTTTAATAAAAAACAGTATTTTTTTCACTATTCATTGAAGAATTAATCTTTTCAAAAAATTATAAAAAATTTACTCTAAGATATATTTTTCATTATGATTTAAAAAATTAAGTTTATATTTTCAAATAAATTTTCTAAAATTATAAAAAAATAATTTTAAAATAGGTTTTCGAAATGTGATGAAACTGCTTTTTAGAAAAATAGAGTTTTATGCATAAAATTGGATTTATTCTTAAATCATGCCTAGAAAAAATATTATATGAATGATAATTTTTTTTATTGAATATATAATATATAAATTTCATTAAAATAATTCCCCAATAGTGATTAATTTAATTTTTTAAGTTGAAAACACACTACAAGCCAAGAAATAGTTTTTTAGAAAATTATTTCTTTTACTTTCAAATGATACTTATTTATATTTATAACCAATTGATAAAAAATAAATTTATTTTTACATGTGTAAACCATATAATTTTAATAATTTAGTTATTACTATTCATACCCACTATTTTAACATCTTGGTGATAATGGTCATAGTTAAATAATATATTTCACGGGTCATTTATGCTCAGTGTTGAGTGTCTAATACATTATCAAACACAATGCTTTTATTTTAAAATAATGGGTTTAAATGTGTTAAAAGTTATCAAATATGTTAAATTTATTTAAAGTAAATATAGCCAGAAGGTCCGATCCAAGCAAGCTTGGACCACAAAATTTATTAATAAAGTAAAAGTACAGAGACAACAGAAAGGAAAAGAGAGAGATTACATGTCAAAATATTCATCGTCACCACCCCCATACCTGATCGTGTCATCAGCATCAGCCGATTCCCATTCCAATTGAGTCTCATATTGTTTAAGAAACTTCTTATAAAACTTCCGTTTGTCCAGTTGCTCCTTCGATAGCTTCTCGATCTCCCTCTTGGCAGATGCCCTAGTGGTCACGGTCCTCGGAACTGTAGAGTAGTCCTTCCTTGGTTTCCTTGAAATAGGGACAGATATGACACCCTCATTGTCAGAGCCTCTTTTCTTTTCTCCTCGGACAATATCACTATATGATATCTTATTCGCATCCATATCTCTTCCCTTGGTCTCACCATGAGAGTCACCCCTTTTACAGAGGGTTAGGTCCCCAACTCCAGGAGTGGATTCCTCCGCCCTTCCTTTCTCAGAAGCAGAGGAGGAGGGTTGTATATTCTGTTGTGGAGGTTCAGTCACCATAATAGCAGGGGCTGTAGTCCGAGCCTTTTCAGAGGGGGGCTCCTGATCTCTAATATGATCCGAAGATCGAGGCGGAGAAGCATCAATTATCACCTCTTTACCGTTCCTAGAAAACGGAAGCTCACGAGTGTCAGATTCCAAATGAGTATCACTGCCCCGGGTGTCAGGATTTGGTGCAGGCGGATCCTTTAGATTCACTTTACGATGACAATGATTGGAGGGGTGACCTCACAGTCCACACTCTTTACAAGTAATATTTTTACGACATAACTCCAAAGAGTGCCCCACAGCCATGCATTTCGAGCAGAAGAGGGGTTTGTTTTCATATTCAACATCAATCAGAATTTGATCAGAGGGAATAGAAAGTGTTACTGTGTCAATGAGAGTGGACCTGAGGTCGACTTCCACCAGCATTCTGGCAAAGTGCCCGTACCTGACATCTGTCGTCTCCTTATCAAGACGGATGGGTGTTCCGATTGCCGTTCCAATATCATGCAAAATTTCTGGATGCCAAAGGACCCAATTCAGCCCATGAAGACGAACCCATACCTGGGCGAAGACATTTTTAGCACTTGATACATTAAAATCCAATGACCATTCATGCAGATGAATCCATCCCGGTTTTAGAAACATAGATCCAAAGCTCCAAGCTTTCATCTTCACATCATCCGATGGAAATAAACAGTGAAAGAAACACCGACCAAGAGAGACACATTTCCAGTTGTCAAAACCCCACAATGTCGAAATCCTTCGGAATAAATCTTCGCATTTCCATGGCGAAGCACCTTTAGGAAGAACAACACGAGCAATCAAAGAGTTCTCCCCTAGTGCCAGTCGTTCTGCAATGACACCAGGATTAGCCTCCATATGGGCAAGAGATACCTTCCGAAGGATCCTCCTATGGTCCTCTTTCTTAGACACAGGAGCAGATGTCTTTATGACATCCGCAAAGGATCGCTGTCCGCGTGATGCTCCCAAAGAATCTCCAACCAAAACCCTAGCCTCAGCCAAATCTCAAGGACGAGAAGCAACTGGACTAGCCGCCCTCGCCTGCTCCTGCACAGCCACATCCAGCCGAGATGGACCTTGATTAGCACCAGAAAGAGACCGAGCAGCATTGGTCAGAGGCCGATCCACACGATCCTACTCCTGCACAGCCCCAAACATCCGGGATGGTGCTCGGAAATCATCCCTTTCAGTGGAACGCCTCTCATCGATCCGTTTGAAACCAAAGAAGTGCGGAAAAGCCATAAAGGGAGGAAAACAAATATCACACACAGATCCAGAACCGAACCGTCGCGAACGAAGAGCTTTTGGAGGAGTGAAGCCGAGCGCCGAGAACCCCGACTTTGGATCTGAAACGCTGAGACCTCCGGATTTGGAGTCAAGATGCCGAGGACAAAAAGGCGTTGAAGCCGAATCGCCGAGACATCCAGCTTTGGATCTGAAACGCTGATAAATAATATTTTATCATTAATGAATTATAATTATATAAAAAATATCATATATATTTATTAAATACTTCAATGTTAGGTAGTGATGGAAATTGAATCATATCGCTACGTGGAGGTGGTAGTCCACACGTATGTACGAGCGATACTTTAATTTCAAATTTTGTTTGAAAGGAGGTGGGAAATTATTGTAAAATAATAATAATAACATATAAGTAAATTTATGATACTGAATTTATTTTTTTATCAAGGATATAATAGATTTATAATAAGTAGAATAAGAGATAAACTTTAAAAGAGTTTGGTAATACGATTACCTCTTCTTTGAGAGACCTCATTTTGCTTACATCTTAAGCCTTTTAAAGATGGTATTAGGATAATAAAATGAGATAAATAATGAAGTTAAGGAATTTAGGATGGTTTTTGGTCAGTTCTTGAATGATATTTATGGCTCAAAGTTTTTGAATAACATAAGATGAGACGCTCCCTTTTATAAGTGAGGGGAGGGACACACATGATTTTTTATAAGATTTAAATAATAAAAAGTCATTTTATTGTGAAGTTGGAACAAAATGACTAATAATTATATTTTAAGATAATATAATTTTGAAATATCTTCAACCAATAATTTTTAGACAAATTTAAGTGGCATTTTTAACCTTATCTGTTAGTTTAACCCCTGATAAACCCTTTTAACCTTAATCATAAAAACAAATTTTTATTGTTTTTACTATTAATTATGACCAAAAATGAATGTTGAATCATTATAAAATTATGAAATTATGATTAAAAATATGTAATATATTTTATAAAAAACAATTTCTATAAGTTTTATAAGTTAATATTAAAATATATATGAAAAACGCAATGAAAACCATTTTTTAGAAAAATAAATTTTTAAGTATAAAACTGAGTTTAATTTCATTGCTTGACTAGTAAAAACTATTATATAAATGTTAAAATATTTTATTTAATATATAATATATATATTTAATTATAATTATTAATCAATAACTATTTATTTAAGTTATTAATATAAAAATATATTACACACATAAAAATAGTTTTTTTGGGAAAATAAGTCTTTTTTACCTTCCAATAATTTTATCTTCATTCCTAACCATTAGATAACTAATTTATGAATGATTATTCATAAATTAAAAATAAATTTCATGAATATCACTTTTTAATAGTGTTTAAAATTTTTTTTTGCAAAAAAATTCATAAAACCTATAAAAATAATTTTATTTAGAAAAATAGGACTTTTAATCATGAAATGATTTTTTAAAATTTAATGATTATTTGTTAGGAATTAATAAATACATTATAATTAAGGAAAAAAAATTCTATATATATTTCCTAATGTTTTTAATCTTATTCATACTCACCATTTCAAAATCTATGTTATAAAGTTTATAATATATCATGGTTTATTTTGAATCGGGGTTGCATGTAAAGAAAGATATTGAATTCTTTAAATTTATTTTAATGGAATACATAAAAAATATTAGGGTGTTGCATAAGAAAAGAGGCATGAATATATCAACTGTAATTACTTCAAAAAATCTTTTAATTATAAATTTTATCTTGAGACACCGAGGGTAGTGAAGGGCAATGAGTTTATGACGATTGAGTAAGGAGACCATTCAGTGATGGAGTATGCTTCTCGATTTACCAAGTTAGTTTATTTGTCTACTGACCTCTTTATGAATGAATATATAAAGGAAATACATTTTTAAATGGGATTTAAATTATATATTTGGTTTATTATTATTATCCATTTCCTAGAGGATTATGCTGAGGTAGTGGATAAAATTATTATGGCTAAGGTGGACTTAACAGGGAAGACAAGCGTATATGGGGTTTCTTCAGTAGTGGGTGGTAGCTAGAGTTCTTCTGGTTAGAAGAGAAAATAATAAAAACCTCATTTGATTAATGAAAAGGGTTCTAAATAGTTATTATGTACGACATCGGTTGTTTCTTCTGGGCATATGCCTATGACTTGTTATCAATGTGGGAAGTCTGTCCAAACTAGACCTGATTTCCTAGAGGCTCTGAGGATGTTCCATCGATTTGATATTATAGGTTTTATTTAATGAATATATAAATCCTACCTTTATGGGATTGGTGTTGTGTCTTCCTTTTATAAAATATCACATGTGTAATCGAATGCTTCTAAGGGCATAGGATATCATCCTCAATTTAGAGGGGATTTCAGCCAACTAAGAAATCTCAATGATGGATGGAGATAAGATGCATCTATGCTATAGATACAACACCTTAGGACTCTGAATCTGATAAAACCACCATGATAGGTATGATATTCATCACTTATTATATGTATTTATCTTTATTTGATATAAAAAATTCTTATTAATTTATATGATTAAATTTTCTTGAATATCTTGGTATATAATTGGAGTTGATTTCAGTTTTGATGAATCTACTAACCCCGTTGGGAAGGAATATTGTAACATCCCAAGTAATTAAAGAATTATGGATTTTCATATCTATTTCTATTTATGAATTAGATAGTGTTTTAAAGACTTAAAATGAGAATAAATCCAATCTTAAGCATAGAATTCTCTAATATTTTTAAAAGATTGTTTTACCGCCTTTTAATGGAGAACCATTTTTAAATCTATCTTTTGACAATTATATAAGCTCTATTTGTCAAAATAAACTTATTCATTATAATTGGGACATTGAAATTTACTTTGGATAAATTTTTGGTATTTTTCTGACAATGTTAATTTTTTAATGAATAGTGAAAAATACTACATTTTACTTCAAAACTGCCTTTTCATCTAATTTAATTATATAGATAGATTGTACTTTTAATTGGTTTTAAAGTTTAATTAGAATATATTATTACCATTTAATCCAATGGTGGTCATTATAATTGATTTCAATTTGTAATTGGGCATAAACAAGTGCCTAACTTTTCATAGATATTGTTTCAAAAAAACCCACTATTTGTTTTGACAACGAGAATTATTTTTGAATTAATTATTGAAATTTCTGTGTTTGGAATTTGGTAAAATGGATACCATATTTTTAATCAAAAGTTCCAAATTTTTTAATTAATACTCTTTTGTTTTTGGACATTATGAATAGTAACGACGGTAATTATCTATAATTTTCGTGATTAATTAGTAATCGGGTAGTTAAGGATAATAAAATAATATCATAATAATAAAAAATGACCCCAAAATGTGTACTAATGCTACTGGTGGTGTCATTTATGACTATGGGATGCCTTTTTCCAAACTTAGGGACCCCATGGAATCACTTTTGGGTGATAGTGACACTTTATCATTTTATTTTTAAAGAAAGGAGAATATCACAAAAGTATGTAACACCTAAGTAAAACAATTTTAATTTTGTATACATAAATTATATATTGGACTATAAATATTCATTTGAAAGAAAAAAATATTTCCTACATCATAGTATTTTTTTTATAATTTGTGGGCATTAAATAAATTAATTTTTTTATGACACCATGATGATGCAATGATTACCTCATTAATGAACGATTTAAATAAAATGAAAAGATAATGTAAAATCTAAGACTTACACTTGTAAAAAACCTATTATATGAGTATATTTAGAACCCTTATCACCTTATTCTCGAAATAAATCAATGTGGGACCTTTAAAATCCGAAACTCATTTTAATATAAAGTAACATTTCTTGACTATCCAAGAGTGCCCCTCCTCCCTCTTATAAAAGGTCCCCACCTCTACCTCCTTACCCACACATCTCAAGAAATTGGCTCTGCCAATATCTGCTCATTTTATCTCTCCACATCCCTCTATTCATCCTAGAAGGCTTACCTTAGTCATAAATCTCTCCAAGAAACCATTTTGGTTCAAACCAAGAGGAGTTACCCTATTTAAAGGTAATGTCTTCACTTGTGTTCTTTTGTTTTATTTTTCTTCTCCAACCCCATAAACTCTTTTTACTCATTTATTTTGTAACAAAAATAGTATCTTCAATATAATAGGATGTGGTTATGATAAGTATTCGAGCTACACTTACACACACCTTCGTCTAATGGTTAAAGAACATACTGTTTCTGTGGATGGTGAATTTCTGCCTCATGAAACGATGATTGTTCAATCTTATTTTAACACCTTTCATGGTGGACATTAAGATGTCACTCTATTTATATATGATATATATTATGTTTATGTTTTCCTTATGATTCTGTATTTTTCATTTATGGAATACCTTTATGGTTTCCATTATGGGTAAACACGATATCTTCATTTTAGGAAGTGCGTACTACCGCCCCCTCAAAGTGATTTGATTAGTTAATGCCATATGTGGGATGTATAAAGGATGGAATTAATGATATTATATATGATATTATACTGTAATTATAATATACCTTTATATCATTAATAATTCATTCCATTAAATATTAAATAGAAATGAAAGTAGCGTTCATGCGTACGTACGGCTTACCATCTCCATGAACGGTGCATTTCATTTCTTACCTCTAAGTGTTATATAATATTATAAATGCATGTATATACTGGATATATATGATATATATGATATCTAAATAATGTATATAATTCTGGATATAATAGATATTTTACCACATGAACAACTTGTAATTATAAGGAGTTTATTTTTGACTCAAGTACCAATGATCGACAAAACGACCGTTATTAACTTAAATAATTAAATAGTGTTCATAACATGTTAATAAGTGATATAAAAGGAATAATGATCTTGAAAAAGGTTCTTAAGAAAGTATAAATTAACTCAATTTTATTATTCAGGAGATTAAAGAACGATCGAGTCAAGTCGGACACGAGGTATGGGACTTCGTCTCAATCTCCTTTCATTGAGGCATATTTTGTTTTATACACAACTTTCTTTTATACGGTATATAAAACCCTTTGAATTTTACATTTATTCAAAAGGATTCTTTTTTATACGTAGCGTTTTACTAAACAACAAAATGGAATGTTTTTGTCGTACGTATGCGGCGACAACGACTTCTACGACGTCGTGACCATTATTTGAGTTTCGGCTTCCTCTACAAGCCATAACTTTTTTTATTGAAAAATAAATACCATGTTTTAATTTTATTTTATTTTGGTATTGAAAATGGTTTTGATAATGTTTTTATTATATCAATGTGTTTTTTATATCTTGTGATTGAAATGTGGAAATGTTATGTTTCCTTTATGCATGTTTTATGTGATACGATTATGTTATGGTTCTTGGGCATTGTTTATGAAGACGGGTTGTTCCGTGATAAACTAAGGGAGGGTGAGCCCGTGATAGATCTCCAATTCATTGGGTAATGTGAAGGAGTTAAACAATAAGGTTTTTCGGAAGAGATTTAGGGAATATACTATGATGGGTATTCCAAACGTAACCATGAGGGTTACTCCCTATGTAAGAATGTTATGAATTCCTCAAGTTACCTTTATGTATTATGTTTTCTATGGGTTATTCATAAATCTTATGATTTCATGAGGTACGATGAAGTGATTATGTTTTATGAGTAAAGTATGATTTCATTGGTTCTTATGTATACATGTACTAATGTTTTTATTCCGTACTTTTATATCCCTTACTGATCTTTTTATGCTCATCCCAAGTTTTTGAAATGTTTTTCACAGGTCAAGGGAAAGGTACATGATGTGATGATAGTGTCAAGGAAGTGTCATGAAAGAATCCATGTTTTGTTTTAAATATGTTTCATTTGATGGGAAAAGTGAATATTGTCTTTAATGTAACCACCTTATTTAAATGTGGAAGGTAATGCATGATTTATGATCTAATTCTCTAAAACTCTAAACCTGAAAAGATCCTCAATGTTTATTCTTGTAATAACTCAAGATTAAGTATTGTTTAAGGCTGGGGCCTTATAGTTGGTATCAGAGGTCGGTTTAGATAACTTAAGGAGTTATAATTCTATTAAATGATTATCTAGAAATATTTTTTTATGGTCAAATTGAAATGATATAGCATTTGAAGATTACCATGTTGCTTCATCTAAGACATGTTTGTTCATAATGGTTTTCCATAGAAGAAATAGGGAATCAATGCTAGGAAGGCATATAGAAGGAAATGAACTTCTGAATCAGCATCCTGAGATGGTCGGAATTGGAACTGAATAGTTTGTTGCAGTAATGGCGCAGTTGACTCAAGCGATAAATGGTGGTGGTATCCATGCATGAGATTAGCCAAATCAACCACAGAGGAACATGTCAGTGGTGGAACATTTCATGAGGCAACATCCCCCATCATTCAGAGGATCATTTGACCCTGTGCTAGCTAAAGGGTGGATTAAAGCACTGGAGAATATTTTCAATGTCATGGGGTGTTCAGACAATCAAAAGTTTAGTCTTGCTATTTATCGTTTGGAGGGTGAAGTAGATCAGTGGTGGTCGATGGTTAAAAATATCAGGGATACTGATGAGATTGATTCTCTCGACTGGGATGAATTCAAAGGTATGTTTCTTGAGAAGTATTTTCCTAAGGTTGTTCAACTTAGGATGGAAAAAAAATTCTTGGAATTTAGGCAAGAGGACGACTCAGTGGCTGCTTATGAAGAAAGGTTCACTCGATTGGAAAGGTATGCTCCAAATTTTATCCGATACCTTGATAGTAAAATCAATCGTTTTTACTCAGGATTAAAGCCAAAATATCAAAGGGATTTAGCTTCTCGCGAGTTTAAGAGTTATGAAAAGCTTGTTCGATGTGCTGAGAAGGTGGAAATGGAGTTTTCCGATGATAAAGTGTTCTATAACAACCAACAGAAGAAGAGACTGAGGTGGCAGGAGAAAGGGAAGAATTCTTCAAAAAGGTCTGATGGTAAGAAAACTAAGTTTCCAATTTGTGATAAATGTGGTAAAAGGAATGCTGGGGAATGTCTTCTGAATTCTGGGAAGTGCTACCATTATGGTAAGATGGGACATAAGGCTCGTGATTTCACTGAAAAAGATCAGGGTGATGGTAAGACAAAATTTGATTTACAGTTAGTGAAATGTTTCAAGTACAATGAGATGGGTCATTATGCAAACGAGTGTTCGACAAAGAGATCAAATGACGAGAAGCAGTTAGACTACAAGCAAAAAGGAGTGGTGAAATCCTTTGCAACTACTTCAGTAGATGTTGGGACAACAAATGAAGTTGTATCAGGTACTTTTTTTGTTTTCTCAGATTATGCTAATGTGTTGTTTGATTTGGGGTCTACACATTCTTTTATCTCTGAAAAATTTTCTAGTAAATTGGGAATACCATCTCAAGAAATAACTCCTGAACATATGGTAAAAACACCTGGGGGAAATGTTGAGGCAAAAATAATTTATAAGAATCTTCCTATCCTTATCCCTAGAAAGAACCTACTTGAAAACCTTATTGTTTTACCTCTAGTATATTTTACTGTTATCCTGGGTATAGATTGGATCTCTATTTACCATGCTAAGATTGATTTTAGAGCTAAAGAAGTTTGTTTTCAGAAAGACTTTCAGTTTGTGTAAAATAATGAACCCTTACTATTGATAACATATCAAGAGTGTCACGAACCGACTCAAGTCGACCCCAAACCGGACACCCGGGTCACCGGAGTCGGCCCGCGACATGGCCTCAAGCGCGTCTCCCCTTACGCCAGAGGTTGCCGACTAGCGGCGAGGGTGTAAGGTAAGTCATGGGGGGAGACTATACCCTCTTATCAAAGTGGAACAAAGGGAAAAAAAAAAATACAGCAACGAAAGTAGTGTAAATAATAATAAGAAAACAGCGGAAAACATTCTTCATTTATAAGGTTTGAATAAATTTGGCGAACGACAATTTATATAAGAGATGCATGCATGACATGCTAATGATACAATGAAAGCATTAAATCACGCGACATACTTACACATCAATGCAGAAGTAAATTAACAAAAGTCTCCATCCCTGAGGGCGATCTCCATGAGCATCCCGAGCCCCAACTCGGTCCTTTGCTCCTAACTCCAAGTACAAGGAACAGCAACAACACGGTCCTGCAACCAAATGGAATCTACTCGGGTACCCCAGTGCAATGGTGGCCCAAGTAGGGTGTGAGATATATATATCTCAGTAGGCCGGAACCACCGGGGTCTAGCCCACTCTAGACCATGAAAATATAATTAAACAGAGTGCTGGTATTTTCGAACAATAACGACACAATGCAAACAATAAACGCCCGACCAGGTTCCAGAAAGGGCACCTGGCGGCACTACCTGCTTCAGCCCATAGCCGGGATGAAAACCTGTTTAAAACAACACAAGTAAATTTGGTTCAAGCATAAAAACACTTTTTATCATTTTTCTCACTTACTCTATTTATTCACTTATCATTTCAACTCAGACTGGAAATCCACTCATTCTTGCCTTTCTTTATTCGATCACAATTCACTCGGGTTTTACCCACATCTCTCATTCTTTTCATAAACCATTATTATCATTCGCTTGGTGTCAAGTACCATTGGGGAGGAACGCCATGTCCAAACCCCAGATTTTAAGTCGATCTAGAACGCCATGTCTAGGACCCAAAATCTCATTCGGTGTAGATCGTCAAGTCTAACACCCTATATCACAAGCTTGGATAACCATTGGGGAGGAACGCCATGTCCAAACCCAGATTTTAAGTCGATCTAGAACGCCATGTCTAGGACCCAAAATCTCATTCAGTGTAGATCGTCATGTCTAACACCCTATATCACAAGCTTGGATAACCATTGGGGAGGAACGCCATGTCCAAACCCAGATTTTAGGTCGATCTAGAACGCCATGTCTAGGACCCAAAATCTCATTCATTTATCACTTAATTAATCAATCGACACAATTCTCATTTCATGATTAATTCTTCACATTTAGTTATCCAAATCAGATCTCAACTTTTTATAATCAATTCTCATAATTAACTATCCTTGCTCAACATTCTGGAACTTGCACGAGCAATTGAAGGTAAACAAAAGCATATGGCACAAACATGCCTCTATGTTAGGTGATTAATGACATTAGATGGTACAAGTACAAGCACGCCATTGATAAAGTATAATGTCAAGCATAAAGTGTCACAAGACTTTTAAGAAAGCAATCACAAAAAAGGAAATCTACTACTAC
Organism: Viscum album; assembly: GCA_963277665.1. Taxonomy (NCBI): domain Eukaryota; kingdom Viridiplantae; phylum Streptophyta; class Magnoliopsida; order Santalales; family Viscaceae; genus Viscum; species Viscum album. The sequence goes on from OY728122.1 coordinate 1,191,180,396, forward strand.
ACGTTTATTTTTGAAGGCAGCTCACCTCCATTGGAGGAGTTTTATTAGAAAACATGTCATTACTTTATCAAACAATTCATTTAGTGATATTTAGCATTTTCTTTAAAACTCATTCAACACTTAACAAAGTTAAGAAGCCAAACAGTAGGAAAGGAAATCATAAAATTCTATTGCTACATTTTTAGATTGAAGGCAACGCACCTCGAAAGAGGGGTTTTATTATTAAATCGTTAGTTTAGTGACCAAACAACCTATTTTATCTTATTCCTGCAATTCACATGATTTGCACAGAAGCATTTAATCGGAACTAAACTTGCATAATTAAAATACTAAGTGCAATATTAAACTTGCTATTACTTTACTTAAATTTAAAGGGCAAGGAGAGGGACCCTACTTCAAGGTGGATCCATCCGTCCACTCCGGCTCTTTGCGCTTTCTAACTAAAGCTATCGCAGCTGCTCCCCCACGAGGCATATGTGATTTCACATACGTATAAGGACACCTAGCCTCTATGCACACGCTCCGCATGGCCATGAGCATGTGCAAGAGGATCCTTACACATATGCTTATACACATAAGCCTGTCTCCACTCACCTGCACAGGCACTTTTTATATATGTAATGGGGACAACTAGCCCCGTACGTGTGTATATTCGCTGCCATGGACAAATATACGCACGACGAGGGAACCCACGTACATATAAATACGTACCTATGCCTGCGCAGGTGAGTCGCCTAAACTCTGGCAACCCGAAATCATACTGAAACCTCCAACGCACTATAAGACAAACACTACAAACCTTAGGACACAAAGATAAACCAATTTAAGTGAGGCAAGACCAACCAACAGTATTAAATCCTTACATCGGGTGTTGGCGACAAACCAAAACGAAGGCGAACCCACACCGCAAGCTCAACGCACTGCCAACAACAAAACAGGGACTCATAAATATCAAAAGCCCCAAATTTAACAAGTGAAAAACAAAGGAAAAGGTGAAAACCTCACCCCGAAACCATTCCAAAACTCGAACGGACTAAACCAAACCAACCAGGAACCTCTAAAACAACCTAATAAATTAATTTAGAGGCTGCGAAAACCAAAAACCGGTAGAAACATTACCTCGGAAACCAACCGATGGACCGAAATCACCGCAAACCGCCTCGCCTTCGGCGGCGGACACCAAACGCGCACCCACGATGTCCCGAGAGACCTTCCGCATAACCCTAGAGCAGCCGAAACAAGAAAAAGGAACAAAATCAAAAACTAACCCCAACCTAGGGTTCGGCCGAACCTCACCGGGTGCCGATTAGGTTGAAAAGAAACCGGAAACAGGGAGGAGAAGGGAGGGATGGACTCACCATGGTGATTCGACGAGTGAAATCGCCAAAAACCGAGAGAAAACGGGGGGAGGAGGCGGCGCCGTGGAGGGGGGGTCGCGCGCGGCTCGCCGGGGGAGAAAGGAGGGGGTGTCGCGGGTTGAGTGAGGGTGAGGGAGGTGTCTAGTTTAGGTTTTAATTTTAATTTTATTTTATTTTCTTTGATTTTAATTTTAAACAAAAATTAAAACACACCTAACCCACACGGTTTTATCCGCACCGTCAGAAACACCGTGTGCAGCCCGCGCGCCTGCAACCGGATACCCGGGGTACCCCGCACGGCTGACCCGAACGGTTAAACCTACCGCGCGTGGTCTGATATCGCCGCTTAAGACGGCTTCAGAACTCGGGACCTCGTTCCGAAGCTCGTTTTTTTTAAAACCGACCCGTTGATAAAAGAAAAGTTCAAAAACCTTCGCATTTTATCCGCTCAAAAAAAAAAAAAAAAACGGTTCGTTACAAACTACCCACCAAAAAAAAACTTCTAGTCCCCGAGAAGACTTCGGAAAACAACAAAAACATCACCCGACCTACAAGGGTCGTGAAGTTGCATTCAACTGGTCGAATTGCGTTTCCAACGCCCAATGCACCTTTAAGCACTCTCTAAGAAAACTGCACTTAAGCCTTTACAACTCGAGTCAACGCTCACGTTACAACTGAAACATCAAAGCAGAACTTACATCCGAGGCCATTATAGGGACCTCAACCCATGAAAACGGTTGAATCACGATCGACCAACTAAAATTGGTCACACAAGATTTCCTCGAAAGACATCGCCGACTCGAGATTCACACTCGCCCTTAAACCGATGACATGCTTTTAAAACTGTTCCGTTATCAACTACGCGTGCACCGAAGTCCTTACACGACCATTGGTGACATCCGCAAGTCAAGCCATCACAAGACTATTATAAAACTATCGTGCCTCAGCACGAAGTGTAACTCCAAGAAACTGTGCATCCCACACACAACCAGAGAGAGATTACGAAACAACTCAACAACTTTTAAACTTTAGCACGGCGTATAAATGACACTATCTTAGTGTATCCAAGACGACGTCAAGATGGGGGACATGCTCGTCTCATCCAGCAGAGTACACTAAGATTAAAACAAGGTCGCTGAGAAGATCAATCGGACCAAACTCTGATGCCTATACCACCCGAGGCATTCGTATTCGTCCAAGCTTTACCACTGAAACTCTTCCCGCACTAACGGAGTTTCTAAAGCGTTGCGCACACAGCCAACCTTATCACAGTCGTGCTGCCAAGCAAGCACCGACATGAAAACAGAAACTCATGCGACACTACCTACCTTAGGAGTGTCCATGTCGTCGTAAGAACTAGCCGCTCACCAGCGCGCTATTTTTGAAACACTTTAACGCACAGGTTGCGTTCCTCGAACTACGATCACCACATCACAAGATCACACCGAAAACAAGGCAACTCAAGCTCTAAGGGTACTACCTAGCACGGGCTAGTCCCTTACGAAGCACACACATCGACCTTAACTCTTGGTCACGCAAAACAAGGATTACTAGGCTCAAAAACCCCTTTCCGTTTTATCCACTTCAGTATTTCCTTTCAACCTTTAAAACATTTAAGGAATTTTAATCAACCCACAATTACTATTTCAAAACCAATTACCTGGTTTTCAGACAACGCCCCATGGAAAAACAGACAAGCTATAACCAACTTCCTCTTTAAAAAAAAAATTAACACATAATGTTATCCAAGCATAAACAGGTAATTTAGCATCTAAATTCCTTTTTAACAAAGAGGCGACCCCGAGGGTCCCATTTATTCAATTCGGGTTCTTCAAAAGCAACCACATATCAGTTCATTCCATATGGACGTGCCCCAACTGGCCTCCTCGGGTCTAGTTGAGCATGTTTAAAGCACACCAAACTATCTCAATCAAAATTCAATAGTTTTACATTAATAATCATTATCAAACACACTATGGTCTAACAAGGTTCAGTCACATGGGTGGCCACCTACCAATCGATAAGGCACCCATACACCTTACCGTTGGCATTTGGCTCCCATTTATCAAATCACTTTTTTTTTCATTTAACATTTTAACTTAGCAGCCCTCTTTTAAAGGTTTGAAACCACAGTTTACCCTTTTCCCAATTATAAAGCGCCCATACACCTTAAAATGGAAAACTGGCTCCGTCGTAATCGCAACCAACAAATTCAGCCAAAGCAACCAAGCTTTTACTAGCAAGCTAACAAGCCACTACAAACAGCTAACACAAGGCAACAAACTAACAAGCTGAAATCACTAAAACATGCTATAACACAGAGCATGACACACAAGCAAGATAGAAAACATGACATGTTATCACCCAAACATGTTAATTATCACCAAAACATGATTTCTAAAGAGACGTGCCAAATAAATTCAGACATGACATATTTCCAAGGCACACAATAAAAATCAGCAGGCATCCTACTAATGCAACTACATGGCATGGCACATATGCATGACATGTGAATCTATAAGTGTCTAATATGATGCATGCAATGCAATTTCCCGGCCATATCGGGCCAAAATTTTTTTTTTCAAAACCTCTTCATAAACAAATAAGCAGTGGAAAGTACAACATTCACCCAAGGTGAAATCACATCAACTGTAACAGAAAACAACATGAACATCAATTCCCAGCCCTGGCCACTTGGTCATTTCCCGTACATGGGGTGATCAGTCCCAAGCACGGCTATTAACCCAAGCGCCGACACATTCCTAGTCTCATGTCTACCAATCCCAAAACAGTAAGGCAATGAAAAGAAATAAACCTGCCTCTGATACCATTTTTTCACGAACCGACTCAAGTCGACCCCAAACCGGACACCCGGGTCACCGGAGTCGGCCCGCGACATGGCATCAAGCGCGTCTCCCCTTACGCCAGAGGTTGCCGACTAGCGGCGAGGGTGTAAGGTAAGTCAGGGGGGGAGACTATACCCTCTTATCAAAGTGGAACAAAGGGACAAAAAAAAATACAGCAACGGAAGTAGTGTAAATAATAATAAGAAAACAGCGGAAAACATTCTTCATTTATAAGGTTTGAATAAATTTGGCGAACGACAATTTATATAAGAGATGCATGCATGACATGCTAATGATACAATGAAAGCATTAAATCACGCGACATACTTACACATAAATGCAGAAGTAAATTAACAAAAGTCTCCAGCCCTGAGGGCGATCTCCATGAGCATCCCGAGCCCCAACTCGGTCCTTTGCTCCTAACTCCAAGTACAAGGAACAACAACAACACGATCCTGCAACCAAATGGAATCTACTCGGGTACCCCAGTGCAATGGCGGCCCGAGTAGGGTGTGAGATATATATATCTCAGTAGGCCGGAACCACCGTGGTCTAGCCCACTCTAGACCATGAAAATATAATTAAACAGAGTGCTGGTATTTTAGAACAATAACGACACAATGCAAACAATAAACGCCCGACCAGGTTCCAGAAAGGGCACCTGGCGGCACTACCTGCTTCAGCCCATAGCCGGGATGAAAACCTGTTTAAAACAACACAAGTAAATTTGGTTCAAGCATAAAAAAACTTTTTATCATTTTGCTCACTTACTCTATTTATTCACTTATCATTTCAACTCCGACTGGAAATCCACTCATTCTTGCCTTTCTTTATTCGATCACAATTCACTCGGGTTTTACCCACATCTCTCATTCTTTTCATAAACCATTATTATCATTCGCTTGGTGTCAAGTACCATTGGGGAGGAACGCCATGTCCAAACCCCAGATTTTAAGTCGATCTAGAACGCCATGTCTAGGACCCAAAATCTCATTCGGTGTAGATCGTCATGTCTAACACCCTATATCACAAACTTGGATAACCATTGGGGAGGAACGCCATGTCCAAACCCAGATTTTAAGTCGATCTAGAACGCCATGTCTAGGACCCAAAATCTCATTCAGTGTAGATCGTCATGTCTAACACCCTATATCACAAGCTTGGATAACCATTGGGGAGGAACGCCATGTCCAAACCCAGATTTTAAGTCGATCTAGAACGCCATGTCTAGGACCCAAAATCTCATTCATTTATCACTTAATTAATCAATCGACACAATTCTCATTTCATGATTAATTCTTCACATTTAGTTATCCAAATCAGATCTCAACTTTTTATAATCAATTCTCATAATTAACTATCCTTGCTCAACATTCTGGAACTTGCACGAGCAATTGAAGGTAAACAAAAGCATATGGCACCAACATGCCTCTATGTTAGGTGATTAATGACATTAGATGGTACAAGTACAAGCACGCCATTGATAAAGTATAATGTCAAGCATAAAGTGTCAGAAGACTTTTAAGAAAGCAATCACAAAAAAGGAAATCTACTACTACACATTTATTTTTGAAGGCAGCTCACCTCCATTGGAGGATTTTTATTAGAAAAAATGTCATTACTTTATCAAACAATTCATTTAGTGATATTTAGCATTTTCTTTAAAACTCATTCAACACTTAACAAAGTTAAGAATCCAAACAGTAGGAAAGGCAATCATAAAATTCTATTGCTACATTTTTAGATTGAAGGCAGCGCACCTCGAAAGAGGGGTTTTATTATTAAATCGTTAGTTTAGTGACCAAACAACCTATTTTATCTTATTCCTGCAATTCACACGATTTGCACAGAAGCATTTAATCGGAACTAAACTTGCATAATTAAAATACTAAGTGCAATATTAAACTTGCTATTACTTTACTTAAATTTAAAGGGCAAGGAGAGGGACCCTACTTCAAGGTGGATCCATCCGTCCACTCCGGCTCTTTGCGCTTTCTAACTAAAGCTATCGCAGCTGCTCCCCCACGAGGCATATGTGATTTCACATACGTATAAGGACACCTAGCCTCTATGCACACGCTCCTCATGGCCATGAGCGTGCGCAAGAGGATCCTTACACATATGCTTATACACATAAGCCTGTCTCCACTCACCTGCACAGGCAGTTTTTATATATGTAATGGGGACAACTAGCCCCGTACGTGTGTATATTCGCTACCATGGACAAATATACGCACGCCGAGGGAACCCACGTACATATAAATACGTACCTATGCCTGCGCAGGTGAGTCGCCTAAACTCCAGCAACCCGAAATCATACTGAAACCTCCAACGCACTATAAGAAAACCACTACAAACCTTAGGACACAAAGATAAACCAATTTAAGTGAGGCAAGACCAACCAACGGTATTAAATCCTTACCTCGGGTGTTGGCGACAAACCAAAACGAAGGATAACCCACACCGCAAGCTCAACGCACTGCCAACAACAAAACAGGGACTCATAAATATCAAAATCCCCAAATTTAACAAGTGAAAAACAAAGGAAAAGGTGAAAAACTCACCCCGAAACCATTCCCAAACTCGAACGGACTAAACCAAACCAACCAGGAACCTCTAAAACAACCTAATAAATTAATTTAGAGGCTGCGAAAACCAAAAACCAGTAGAAAAATTACCTCGGAAACCAACCGGCGGACCGAAATCACCGCAAACCGCCTCGCCTTCGGCGGCGGACACCAAACGCGCACCCACGATGTCCCGAGAGACCTTCCGCATAACCCTAGAGCAGCCGAAACAAGAAAAAGGAACAAAATCAAAAACTAACCCCAACCTAGGGTTCGACCGAACCTCACCGGGCGCCGATTAGGTTGAAAAGAAACCGGAAACAGGGAGGAGAAGGGAGGGACGGACTCACCATGGTGATTCGGCGAGTGAAATCGCCAAAAACCGGGAGAAAACGTGGGAAGGAGGCGGCGTCGTGGAGGGGGGGGGGGGGGTCGCGCGCGGCTCGCCGGGGTGAAGGGAGGGGGTGTCGCGGGTTGAGTGAGGGTGAGGGAGGTGTCTAGTTTAGGTTTTAATTTTAATTTAATTTTATTTTCTTTGATTTTAATTTTAAACAAAAATTAAAACACACCTAACCCACACGGTTTTATCCGCACCGTCAGAAATACCGTGTGCAGCCCGCGCGCCTGCAACCGGATACCCGGGGTACCCCGCACGGCTGACCCGCACGGTTAAACCTACCGCGCGTGGTCCGATATCGCCGCTTAAAATGGCTCCAGAACTCGGGACCTCGTTCCGAAGCTCGTTTTTTTTAAAAACGACCCGTTGATAAAAGAAAAGTTCAAAAACCTTCGCATTTTATCCGCTCAAAAAAAAAAAAAATGGTTCGTTACAAAGAGGCTGAGAAAATTATAAAATATGGAAATGAATGTTACCTTGAACATATTGTTGAAAACAAAGGAACTGTTCAGATTAATGATGTGCCAGTGGTAAATGATTATCCTGATGTTTTTCCTGATGAGTTTCCTGGAATAATACTAGATCATGAAGTTGAATTTATTGTTGACTTAGTTCCTGATACTAAGCCAATTTCAAAACCCCCTTATCGAATGGCTCAAATTGAACTTTTAGATTTGAAGGAGAAATTATATGATTTATTAGATAAAGGTTTTATTTGACCTAGAAAATCACCATGGGGTGCTCCTGTCTTATTTATTAAAAAGAAAGATGGTTCTATGAGACTTTGCATTGATTATAGAGCCGTGAAAACATCACTGTTAAGAACAAATATCCTTTTCCACATATCGATGATTTGTTTGATCAGCTCCAGGGAGATCAATATTTTTTCAAAGATTGACCTGAGATCGGGGTACCACAGGTTGAAGGTAAAGGAAGCAGATATTTCGAAGACCACGTTTCGTACAAGATATGACCATTATTAATTTGTAGTAATGCCTTTTGTGTTAACTAATGCACCTGCTATATTCATGGACCTTATAAACAGAATTTTCCATTAGTTCTTGGATAATTTTGTGGTTGTTTTCATTGATGATATTTTGGTGTTTTCTAAAATTATAGAGGAGCATGAAAGTCATTTAAGGGTTATTTTTCAAACCTTAAAAGAAAATAAATTGTATGGAAAATTTAGCAAGTGTGAGTTTTGGTTGCAACAAATTTCTTTCCTTGGTCACATTGTTTCTAAAGATGGAATAAATGTTGATCCTACAAAAACAAAGGTTGTTGAATAATGGCCAATACCCACAAATGTAATTGAGATTCGTAGTTTTCTTAGTTTGGCAGGCTATTACCGAAGGTTTGTTAGAAATTTTTCACAGTTATCTAGTCCAATGACTAAGATAACTCGAAAGGGTGTTAAGTTTATCTGGACAAAAGAATGTGATGATTGTTTTCAGGAATTGAAAAGAAGATTGGTGAATGCTCCAGTTTTGGCACTACCTTCCAGGAATGGTGAGTTTGTTTTCTATAGTGATGCTTCATTGAAAGGACTTGGTTGAATCCTAATGCAGAATGATCAGGTAATTTCTTATTCTTCACATCAGTTGAAAACTCATGAGGTAAATTACCCTACACATGATTTGGAATTAGCTGATGTTGTTTTCACTTTAAAAATTTAGAGGCATCATTTGTTTGGTGTAAAGTGTGAAATATATACTAATCACAAAATTTTAAAGTATATGTTCAATTAGAAATAATTGAACATGAGACAAAGGAGATGGATGGAATTAATCAAGGATTATGATATTACAATTCATTACCATCTGGGAAAAACAAATAAAGTGTCTGATGCTTTGAGTCGAAAAAGTAATGCTTCATTAACCATGTTACATTTGGAATGTGATCCTTTGGTTAAGGATTTGATGAAATTTTTAATAGAAGTTGTTGGTGCAGGATGTTATTCTATTTTGTTTCAGGTTTCAGTGAAATCTTCTCTATCAGACAGAATTAAGAAATCCCAGAAGCAAGACAATGAGTTGCAGAAAAAGGTAGAGCTGGTTCAGAAGGGTAAGTTTTCTGAATTTAACATTGATAATGATTGTGTTTTATGATTTGGGAAGAGATTGTGTGTACCATGTTATTCACAGTTGAAGCGAGAGTTGTTATGTGAAGCTCATAGTTCTCCGTTTTTAGTTCATCCTGGCAGTACTAAGATGTATAGAGATCTTCAGGAGTATTACTGGTGGGATGGAATGAAAAGAGATATTGTTGATTTTACTGTGAAGTGTTTGACTTGTCAACAGGTTAAAGTAGAGTGACAGTTACCGAAAGGGATGCTTCAACCTTTATCAGTACCAGAGTGGAAATGGGAGAATATATCCATGGACTTCATTGTTGGATTTCCAAAGACACCTCAAGGTAATAATGCAATCTGGGTTATTATTGATCACTTGACTAAATATGTTCATTTCCTTGCTATACGAGATACTTTTCCCCTAGATTAACTTTATATTTTGTATCTTAAAGATATAGTCAGGTTACATGGAGTTCCCCTCTCCATTGTATCTGATCATGATACCAGGCTTACTTCTAACTTTTGGAAAGGCCTTCAGAAGTCGTTGGGTACTGAATTACATTTTAGTACAACTTTTCATCCTCAATCAGATAGGCAGTCAGAACAAACAATTCAGACTTTGGAGGATATGCTACGTGCTTGTACGATGGATTATCAGGGAATTTGGGACCAACATATTTCTTTGGTTTAGTTTTCTTATAATAACAATTTTCATTCTAGTATACAAATGGCACCATTTGAGGCATTATATGGGATACGGTGTAGAACTCCAACTTTTTGGGATGAAGTGGGTGAAAGGAAGTTGATGGGACCAGAATTGGTAGAAGAGTTGGCAAAAAAAGTTCAGCTAATATAGAGACACATGAGAATAGATCAGAGCAGGTAGAAAATTTATGTGGACAAGAGGAGGAAGGATCTCTCTTTTGAGGTAGGTGATCATGTCTTCCTCAAAGTTTCACCATGGAAAAGTGTGATGCGATTTGGTAAGTAAGGAAAGCTAAGTCCAAGGTTCATTGGACCATATAAAATTCTGGAGAGAGTTGGATCAGTTGCATACCGAGTGGCTTTACCTCCGAGTTTATCTCAGGTACACAATGTTTTTCATGTTTCAATGTTAAGGAAGTACATGCCAGATCCATCTCATGTTTTGAGTCCAGAGGTAGTTCAGTTGGAAGAGAACCTATCTTATGAGGAACAACCTATCCAGATTCATGACCATAGAGAGCAGGTGTTATGGAATAAGGTGATTCATCAAGTAAAGGTTTTGTGGAAAAACCACAGGATTGAAGAGGCAACATGAGAATCTGAAAATGCAATGAGGGAAAAATACCCCCACTTATTCAATAAGTAAATAAATTGCAAGGACGCAATTTTCAAAAGGGGGGAAGGATGTAACATCCCATGTAAGTAAATAATTATGGATTTTCATATCTATGTCTATTTATGAATTAGATAGTGTTTTAAAGACATAAAATGAGAATAAATCCAATCTTAAGCATAGAATTCTCTAATATTTTTAAAAGATTATTTTACCGCCTTTTGATGAAGAACCATTTTTAAATCCATATTTTGACAATTATATAATCTCTATTTGTCAAAATAAACTTATTCATTATAATTGGGACATTTAAATTTACTTTGGATAAATTTTTTGTATTTTTCTGACAATGTTCATTTTTTAATGAATAGTGACAAATACTGCATTTTACTTCAAAACTGATTTTTTATCTAATTTAATTATATAGATATATTTTCCTTTTAATTGGTTTTAAAGTTTAATTAGAATATATTTTTACCATTTAATCCAATTTTGGTCATTATAATTGATTTCACTTTGGAATTGGGCATAAAAAAGTGCCAAACTTTTCATAGATATTGTTTAAAAAAACCCGCTATTTATTTTGACAACGGGAATTATTTTTGAATTAATTATTGAAATTTCTGTGTTTGGAATTTGGTAAAATGGATTCCATATTTGGAATCAGAAGGTCCAAATTATGTAATTAAGACTCTTTTGTTTTTGGACATTATGAATAGTAACGACGATAATTATCTTTAATTATCGTGATTAATTAGTAATCGAGAAGTTAAGGATAATAAAATAATATCATAATAATAAAAAATTACCCGAAAATGTGTCCAAATGCTATTGGTTGTGTCATGGACGACCATGGGATGCCTTGTTCCAATCTTATGGACCCCATGGAATCACTTTTGGGTGATAGTGACACTATCATTTTATTTTTAAAGATAGGAGAATATCACAAAAGTATGTAACACCTAAGTAAAACAATTTTAATTTTGTATAATAAATGATATCTTAGACTATAAATAGTCATTATAAAGCTAAAAATATTTCCCACATCATAGTATTTTTTTTATAATTTTTTGACATTAAATAAATTAATCTTTTTGTGACACCATGATGATGCAGCGATTACCTCATTAATGAAGTATTTAAATAAAATGAAAAGATAATGTAAAATATAAGACTTACACTTGTCAAAAACCTATTGGATGAGTATATTTAGAGCCCTTATCACCTTATTATTTAAATATATAAATTTGGGTCCTTTGAAATCTGAAACTCATTTTAATATAAAGTAACATTTCTTGACTTTCCAAGAGTGCCCCTCCTCCCTCTTATAAAAGGCCCCCACCTCTACCTCCTTACCCACACCTCTCAATCCATTGTCTTGGCCAACATATGCTCATTGTATCTCTCAAAATCCCTATCTTCATCCTAGAAGCCTTAACTTAGGCATAAATCTCTTCAAGAATCCCTTTTGGTTCAAACCAAGAGGAGTTACCCGATTTAAAGTAATGTCTTCACTTGTGTTCTTTTGTTTTATTTTGATTCTCCAACCCCATAAAATCATTTTATTCCCTTATTTTGTAACAAAACCATTATCTTCAATATACTAGGATTTTTCATGAGAATTATTCGAGCTACACTTATACACACCTTCGTCTAATGGTTAAAGAACATACTGTTTCTGTGGATGAAAAATTTCTGCCTCACAAAACGATGATAGTTCAATCTTATTTTAACACCTTTCATGGTGTCCATTAATATTTAACTCTATTTATATATGATATATATTATGTTTATGTTTTACTTATGCTTCTGCATTTTTCATTTATGGCATACCTTTATGGTTTCCATTATGGGTAAATGCAATATCTTCATTTTAGGAAGTGCGGACTACCGCCCCCTCAAAGTGATTTGATTCGTTAATGCTATATATGGGACGTATAAAGGATGGAGTTAATGATATTATATATGATATTATACTGGAATTATAATATACCTTTATATAATTATGAATCCATTCCATTAAATATGAAATAGAAATGAAAGTAGCGTTCATGCGTACGTACGGCTTACCGTCTCCATGAATGGTGCATTTCATTTTTTACCTCTAAATGTTATATAATATTTTAAATGCATGTATATAATAGATATATATGATATATATGATATCTAAATCATGAATATAATTCTGGATATAATGGATATTTTACCACATGAAAAACTTGTAATTATAAGGAGTTTATTTTTGACTCAAGTACCAATGATCGACAAAACAACCGTTATTAACTTAAATAATTACATAGTGTTCATAACATGGTAATAAGTGATATAAAAGGAATAATAAACTTGAAAAAGGTTCTTAAGCAAGTAGAAATTAACTCAAGTTTATTATTCAGGAGATTAAAGAACGATCGAGTCAAGTTGGACATGAGGTATGGGACTTCATCTCAATCTCCTTTCATTGAGGCATATTTTGTTTTATACACAACTTTCTTTTATACAGTGTATAAAACCCTTTGAATTTTACGTTTATTCCAAAGGAATATTTTTTATATGAAGCGTTTTACTAAATGAAAAAAGGGAATGTTTTTGTCGTACGTATGTGGTGACAATGACTTCTCTGCCACTGTGACCATTATTTGAGTTTCGGCTTCCTCTACAAGCCATAACGTTTTTAATGAAAAATAAATACCATGTTTTACTCTTCTTTTATTTTGGTATTGAAAATGGTTTTGATAATATTTTTATTATATCAATTTGTTTTTGATATCTTGTGATTGAAATGTGGAAATGTTATGTTTCCTTTATGGATGTTTTATGTGATACGATTATGTTATGGTTCTTGGGCATTGTTTATGAAGATGGGTGGTTCTGTGATAAACTAAGGGTGGGTGATCCTGTGATAGCTCTCCAATGCATTAGGTAACATGAAGGAGTTAAACACTAAGGTTTCTCAGAAGAGATTTTGGTAATATACTGTGATGGGTATTCCAAACGTAAGCATGAGGGTTACTCCCTATGTAAGAATGTTATGAATGCCTCCAGTTACCTTTATGTCTTATGTTTTCTATGAGTTATTCATAAATCTTATGATTTCATGAGCTACTATGAAGTGATTATGTTTTATGAGTAAAGTATGATTTCATTGGTTCTTATGTATACATGGACTAATGTTTTTATTCTGTACTTTTATATCCCTTACTGAGCTTTTTATGCTCATCCCAAGTTTTTGAAATGTTTTTCATAGGTCAAGGGAAAGGTACATGATGTGACGATAGTGTCAAGGAATTTTCATGAAAGAATCCATGTTTTGTTTTAAATATGTTTCCTTTGATGGGAAAAGTGAATATTGTTTTTAATCTAACCACCTTGTTTAAATGTGGAATGTAATGCATGATTTATGATCTAATTCTCTAAAACTCTAAACCTGAAAAGATCCTCAATGTGTATTCTTGTAATAACTCAAGATTAAGTAATGTTTAAGGCTGGGGACTTATAAATATGGGGAAAAGTTTTAAGTGCTTGGAGTGTCGTTTTTTGATAGTTATTGTGGAGGTGGTGTAGGACTTCCTCAGGTTGGACCTAGAAATTTTTGACCACATCATCAATATAGATTGGATGAAAAGTTTCAAAGATTATATTGATAGTTATTTCCAAAGATTCTAGTTTCTATCTCTTGATTAGAGCGCTCACATATTCTAGAGTGGGTGGGATCTTAGGTCATAGAGGGAAGGACCAATTTCTTTGGATGTAGGATTGATTTTTTGTTAGTTATCCAGGTTGTTCTTTGATTTTGTTGATCTAGGATCAGATGGTTATCTTTTAGTGGCTATGGAACAATACCCTGAGGTATTTTAGGATGATTTTTCTAGTTTAATACCTCAATGAGAGGTCAATTTCACTATCAATATACTCCCCAAGATGATCCCCATCTCTTTTACATAATATCATAAGACCTATGGTGTATTTAAGGAGTTAAAGATTTAGTTAAGGACCTTGAAAACAAGGGGTTTATCCATATTAGTATGTCACAATGGGAATCACCATTGTTTTTTACAAAGAAGGTAGATGGTAGTATCTGACTTTACATAGACTATTGTAAACTGAATCATGTGACTAGTAAGAATAAATACCCATCGATTTAAATCAATGAAATTTTTGATAAACTCAAGGGAGCTCGATGGTTTTTGAAAAATTTCCTAAGGTCAAGGTTTGACCAGTTGTGGGTCCAGGAAGAGGATGTTTCAAAGACCACCTTTTAGAGACAATATGGTCATTCTGAGTATCTGGTTATGCTGTTTGGCCTTCCCAATTCTCCTGAGTCTTTATGATTTTGATGAGCTAGATATTTTATCACTTTTGGACCCCTTTTTAGTCATATTTTTTTAATGACATCATGGTGTATTCCAATATGGATAATAACCATATAGACAATATGAATGTTGTTTTGGGTAACTTAATAGAAAATATATTATATTATAAAATTTATAAATTCAATTTCTAGATATAGAAGGTAAAGTTTTTAGGTAGTGTTATTTATAACAAATGTATTTATGTGGATCCTGAGAAGATCCAAGTGGTTATATATTTGGAGCAGCCCAAAAACTTGTTTATATTAATAGTTTTTTGGTTTGTCTAGATATCAAATGCATTTTTTAGAGACTTCACCATGATCGCTTCAACCTTGACAATATTGAATTGGGAAGGGGTGAATTTTGAGCCGAGTGAGAAGTTCCAATGTTATTTTTAGGATTTTAAAGTTCATTTAATGTCAGATTCAATTTTGATTCTTTCTAATCTTGGGATGGGATATAATAGTCACAATTCATGCATATCTTTTTGAATAATTAAATTTATTATTTTGAAACTAAATTAATCAATCTTTCCCACTTTTTTAATTATTTATTAATATTGTAGTAGGACACAATGGAAAATAAAAGCTGACAGAAAGAGGTCAAGATGACCAGGATTCAAATAGTGAGAATCTTATTCATGTCATAAGATTTTATAATAAAAAATACATAACTTAAAGTGGAGGTTAGAAGTAGATAAAAATGAAATAAATCTTGGAAGTAAAGTTTCATGCTATGGAACCCATTTTCATGGAATAAATATATTAGATTTGCATTCCCATTCCTACTCAATGAACCAATCCATGAGATTATTCAATGGGAGGCTGTCCAAAAACTTTTAAAGTGTGAAACCAATGTTCAATCCATGAATATGGATGATGTTAAAATTCAACGTCCAAACTTTGGGATATCTTGACTAAATTCACATTTTTTTACCTCAAGACTCCCGTGTGCACCTAGGATTGACTTATAAGGAATTAAATATCTACATTTATAAAGGGCTAACTCCAACCTGATCACTTTGAATACCTATAAATAATAGGATGTTTCTACTGAAAAAGGGATGAATTATCATTTAGATACTAGACCCTAAGGCAAGGTGTTGTGCTGCTATAGAGTCCTTCACTAGTCCTACTCCACTATTTCATTTATTTATTTATTTTCTTTTCTACTCCCCTATCATTCACTCATGAATAGTATGAGGGGTAACTCACAAACTATTTTGTGTGATGTAGATAAAGGGGGAGGGTGCTATGAATTATTTTTCTATTATTTTGTTCATGTTTGGGTTGTTTTAATAAGAATTAATTTCAATTTCTTTCCTCTTTTTATCTCATTATAATTTTACTAAGAATCTAGAAAGTATTTTTAAACTATGAAACTAATTACCTTGAATTTGTAATGACCATGGAATAGTTTAGGGAAATTATGTTTAGAAATGGTACTTAGAAACTTAATTTATTAATAACCCTAAGTAATTGCCCATGGAAAAAGTAGAATTTTTACATTAAGGAGAGGATATCCAGATAAATGATCTTCTTCGTCTTGACCCCATCAACAAGATTGGTCAACCAATTTAATTTTTAAATTCCCTAGATCACAATCCAAAGATCTAAAAAACCTAACATGATTTCTCAAATTGTTTTCAAAACTAATCTGTATTATTTTCTCTCGTTCTTAATAAACCTTAATCAATCACAGTTGTGTTTTTAATTTCCTAAAAATCTACTTTCACTGACTAATGAGTTCAACCTTGAACTAAACGCTTTATAATTTTTTTTAGTTAGTCATATTTTTTTGATTCATTTATAAATTATTAAATTTTATTAGCCCTATAGTATTTAATGATTCCCTTCGGGGTCATCAAATTTATGGTTCTGTTGTCCGGTATGGTAAAAATTTAGATTAGGAATTTTGTTTTTGATTTTTTTAAAAGTTCCCTTCTTTACATTGGGTTATTTTGTGTTGTAATTTCAGGTTTGAATCATTAATGAATAATAACCACAATAAATTAAAAAGAAAATAAATCCTTGAGATTGATCCCAATCTTGAACAAAATTTAAGGAAGAAAAAATCGGCTATGACTATGGATGGTGCATAACCAAATCAAGTTATTGGAGGTTTGAAACCAGGAGATACGAAATACGAGCACTAACGAACTATGAAATACCATCAAACACTAGATCTCAGCTAAGCATACTCATACCATCATCAGATACTAAACACTTCAATATCAAGTTGGTTATCATTCATATGATCTCCAACATCATGCAATTCTATAGAATGCCTCAAAAATATCCAAACACGCATCTAGGGAATTTTATTGAGATTTTAAATATTTTACAATTTCATAAAGTTTCATGAGATGTGGTAAAACTTCTTATTTTCTGATTTTATTTAAAAGAGTAAGCCCAATAATAGATTTAAAGATTTCCAGCCCACTCCATCACCACATGGGATGAGTTGGTGAGGCATTTTCTCACCTGATTCATTCCTCCCTCCAAATATATGGACATCCATGTAAAAATTATAAACTTCAACCAATAGGAGGATGAATCACTATATATCCCATGGGAGTATTTCAAATACATAATTAGAAAATTCTTACATCATGGTATTGTGATGTATTTATTAATTAAAACATTCTATAAAGGTATTGCATAGGGAAATAGGTCAATTATAGATATTTTGGTTGGAGGATCACTAATGAATAAATTATTTTAGGAGAGATACAATTTAATAGATTAGAGTATTTGAACCAAATTTCAATGGTAGACTAGAGAATAGGCCGACACATGGTCAAAAATAATAGCTGGATGATGAATCAGATAGAATCTGATGACAAATATGGACATAATGATGGTCTAATAAAAATCCCATGGTATGTGTATTGAATAATTCAATTATTCTGATTATCATCATTAAAATAAATTTTATGGTTGGCGGCCATAACAACAATAAGGTTAGGGGTATCAGCATAGAGAACCAGGATTCCAAGTGCAGTAAGGACCATCACTACAGAGCTAAGTCCATACATTGGAGGATACCTTGGCTATATTTAGGACTAACACTAGATCAACCTTTAATGAATTTACCACTTATTAAAAATACCAAGGGGTAGTTATTAAGGAATCAAAGGATTATTCTAGATATCCAAAGGTTTCCCTATGAAATCTAGAATTTCAAGTGTTCCAAATTGTAGAGAAACTTAGAGGGAGACCTTGAGGAACGATTCCATGCCACCCAAAATTCAAACTATAAGGAAAATTGAAGTCCATAACTCTAATACATGGGAAAAAAGAACAAGGAAACCATGAAACAACTAGTAAAAAACTTAAAGGAAAAGATAACAAAGAATTAGAACATATGGAAAAGATAAAGGAGAAAGAAAAAGTAACCACATAATAAGAAAGAGAAGACCCCTCATATACAATCCTAAGCTTATATTTTTAGATAAGATATGAAACGGGGAAATTAACACCCCAAAAGGTAAAATTATTTACTATTTTAAAAAAATTACATATTAAAATCCTTTTTACATAGGGTCTCACCAATATTATAACATAAAAGAAATTCCTAAAAGAACTATTGTCCATAAGAAGAGATTGGAAGAGATTAGAACCATACCACTCACATGAGATTACTAGGCTATTATATCAAAATACTTTCCAAGTAAGAAATAGACCTCAATAGTTTTTCAATTCCTAAAAATGTTGGGTCTAAAAAAATTAGGAAAACACTATGTGATATGGGTGAAAGTGTAAATATTTTTTCATACAATACATTAAAGAGCCTTAGATTAGAGAAGATAACGAACACTAGATTCACACTCCAACTAGTTGATTCAATAGTGAAATATACCTAAGGAATAATTAAAGATATTATATTCAAAGTGGAAAAATCCTACTTCCTTGTGGACTCCTTAGAACTGGATATAAAATAAAAGAGAACCTTGATTATCTAAGGAAGACCGTTCTTGGACACCAGATGAGAATTCAGAGGAATGCAATACTGAGAACTATTCCTAAGAGTTGGTAGAGGGAAAGAAAGTTTCAACATTCATGAGGAGATAAGGAATTATGATGTGAAATATTATAATATTGAAGAAGCAAACACACTAATAACTGAATATTTTACTATGATTAAAGAAACACCTAAGGCTATTACTATCGAATAAGATAAATTACAAATTGGATCCAATGATAAGAATAAAGGAAAGATATGAGAGAAAATTAAAGACACCAGAGGGGAAAATGATCCAAATAAGTTTAAAGAGGTACAAAATGTATGTATGGTACATGATATTCTATTTAGTTTTTCAAGATTAATGAAACACTAGTGGATTGACCCGATGGAGGTTGAGTAGGTGCTTCCCACATGAAGAGTTAAAATATATTCAAAGGAAGGACAAGGTAAGACCTATGTGGATAGGTCACAACTAAGGTTTTTTATTGATCTAGAATAGGTACAATCTTTACAATCTCTTGTCATCTGAGCTGAGAAGAGGTAAGGTCAATCCAATGAAGTTAAACAAAATCACTTATAAAGGAAACCTAAGTTTTTTTTTATGTTTTTTAATTTTATATTTTTAGGTGTACACACTCTCCCCAAAAATATTTTAAATTTTATTAAAAAAGGTATGCACTTTAACTTTTAGGTCCAAAATAAAGGAACTCGTAAGTAAGTAGAATGAATATAACTAAAGAATTTGTCTGTAGATGATTCACAACATGAGATATTGATTCACGATGTAGAAGTCAAGTTAATTTAATTAACTGGTAAAAATATAACTCATGGAACCCATTTTTATAAATCATTTTATAGGGAGTATGATTTACAATTCCTTATTTTATTTTACACCCCCAATTTTAAATTTGATTTTATATCTTTTTTACTATGAATTTCATTCCACTACTTGTATTTTTTTTAGTCACTAATCTAGGAGATAAAAACCGTTTATAATAATCACCATTCCGTGTTTTTAAATTACCTTGTAAATAATTTTTAATGAGATAAATGGGGGAAACAATAAGTAGAGATAAATATGGGGATTTATATTTGAAAAAGAATGATTTATTGGAAATTATTAAATTATTTAAATAAAAATTTTCTAAGATTTTAACTACTTTAAATTTTTGATATTTGTGTTAATATATTTTATTATTAGTATGAATTTACATGAGTGATTTTCCAAATCATTTGTTCTCATTTCTGAGACATTTTTGGAGCCCAACATTTCCCATTATTTTCTTGAGAATATTTCTTCTAAAACTCAAGTATGTTTTCTTCTAGAACATGAATTGTATCTTATCAATAATCCAAATATTCAAAGTAACATTTAATATGATTAGGGAATATTTTGATTACACCATTTTCCTAGGACCCCCTTTACATAAACACTTTTAAATACCACAAAATACATGAATAGCCTTGTTAGGGAAGATCCATATTATAATCTTACTTTATCCTTTCCTACCCTACTCTATATTGTTCCTGATTATCAAAAAGATGAGTGTTGGGGAGATGGTTCCATGGTGTAAGGGATGAACATGCTAAAAAAAAATAATATTTGGGGTACTTTAATGGGATTTGGGTAGAGGATCATGATTATCATTCATTATATTTATGAAAAACCCTCTTGGTAAAAAATAAAAAATAAAAATAAAAAATAAAATAAAAAAATAAAATAAAAAAATAAAAAAAAATATGTCGTGTCTTAGGAATTTCAAAAAGCACCATTTACTTGACAAAATATATTTATCATTTGGGGTTGGGTGGTAGATATGAGATTTATTTGAAGTAGAACTTTCAGAAAAGGAAAAAATATAGATGGTGTTTCATTCAATATGATTCATTGCTTCAAGACCTTACTTTTTGGAAAAGGGTAGTGAATTTTATTTAGGATATTTCCATTGAACTATTTTTGATTATCATGAAAGTACATTAGTGTTTAACCTCCTTTTTTATATTTACTTATTTTACATCATTTACCCACCCACACTAAATCCCCAGAATCATTTGAACCTAAAGATGAATCCCTCACGATTATTTGTGATTTTTTCTATATGGGGTAGAGAAAGAAGATGCATTGAAAGCCCATAGTAAAGAGCATGACTTGAGTTATGATAAAAATTCCATTTACATCTACACATTGAGTGATGAGTGAAAAAAATTAAAGTGTAGTAAATTGATAGTTTCATGCACGTTGACAATGAATTGAAAAATACAAATGGAAGAATGAAGGGGACTTACCCAAATAGCCGGAAGGCCTTCTTTTTTTATTGATTTTTTATAATCCCCCTTTAAAGGGATTAGGGGAACCCTTAAAAGGCCCGTAGGCTTAGATATTACGTAACCCATAGGTCTTAGAAAATATACAGACTATACTTATAATTCCTCCTCCCAGCTTATTTATCGTGATATCAACTCTCCACCTTTGCATGGCTATTCGGATAGGCTTCCCATGCAAGCACATTCTGGTCCCGATGGCAATTCCATACCCTCTCTTTCTGAAAAGTCCTCTTATATTATGCTCTAGTGAATGTGCCTGCTCTGAATCCCCATCTGGAATCTGCTCCTTGTAGAGTCTATCTAGTCATTTAAGCACAATTTCAGGTGTCCTAAATGCCTTGAGGTGGACCAAAGGCCTTGAGTTGTCCTAATGACCTTGAGGTGGCCGAAAGGCTTTGAGGTGTCCTGAATGACATACTAGCTCGAAGGCCTTGGGTGGTCCGAAGGACTTAAAGGACCCAAGGCCCAAACCGGTGGCCCGAAAGCCCAAATGGATGAATAGTTATGACTGTTACAACACTGAATAATGACTACTATAGTACCTACTACAGTACATTCTATGTGATCCTTGAACATTTAATTACCCATTTAATAACTTTATTTTATTGACATTGTATTTAAATCATGGTAGGGTGAACATCCTTTGAAGTATGTTGAGATTTTATTCTTTATGTAAATATTGAATTTCAAGTGTTGAGGGATTTGATAGCTATAGTTCATGCATATCATTTTGAATAATTAAATTCATTATTTTGTAATTAAATTAATCATTATTTCCCACGTGTTTAATGATTTATTCATAATGTGGTAGGATAATATGGAATATAAAAGTAGATAGAAAGAGGTTGAGATGATCGAGACTCATGTTGCGAGAAGCATATTCACATTGTAATATTTTTGAAGAACAAATTCAAGACTTGAAGTAAAGGCTAGAAGCAGAAGCAAAGAAAATAGATCTAGGAAGAAAGGCTTCATGTTATGGAAACCATTTTCAGGATGTGAATATGTCTTATTTTCACACCCATGCCTACCCCATGAACTAGTCTGTGAGTTTCTTCAATGGGAGGATAACTACAGAATTTTATGATGTAAAACCAAGGTTCACACCATCAATATGGTTGATGGGAAAATTCATCATCTGAATATTGGGATATCTTGTATAAATCTGCACTTAAAGACCTTAAACTCATATGTTCACTCAGGATTGACTCAAAAGGAATTAAAAGGCCGTATTTACATATGATTAAATCCAAACCAATCACTTTTAATTCCTATAAATAAGAGAATACTATTGCTAAAAAAGGATTGATTATCATTTGAAGACCAAAGCCTAAAGTGAGGTGTTATGCTATTGCAGAGCCCTTCATTAAATCTACTCCACCATTTCAATTCTATATTTATTTTCTTTTCTACTCCCCTATTACTCTCTCATGAATATTAGGAGGGGGTAACTTTCCAATTATTCTGGGTGATATAGAAAAAGGGATAGGGTGCTATGAATTATTTTTCTATTATTTTTTTTATGATTACGTTGTTGCAAAAAAAATTCATTTCAATTTATTTTATTTTTTTCATGATCATTGGTATAAGAATCTAGAAAGTATTTTTAAATTGTGAAACTAATTAACTTGAACTGGTCATGAACATTGAATGATTTAGGGTAATTATGTTTAAAAATGGTACCAAGACACTTAATTCATTAATAACCCTAAGTACATGACAATGGGAAAAGGGGGACTTCTGTGTTAAGGAGGGGATACGAGGACCAAGGACCTTCCTCATATTGACTTTGAAAAAATTAATGATCAACCAATTTAATTTCTAAATTCACTAGCACATGAAATCAGAATCTACAAAACCTAAAACACTATCTCAAATTGATTTCAAAACCAATCTTCATTCTTCACTCTCCATCTTAAGACACCTTATTCAATCACAATTGTTTTTTTTAATTTTCTAAAAATATACTTTCACCATATCTTAGAGTTGAACTTGAAATTTACACTTACTATATTTAGTTAGTTAGTTGATTTTTTGAGTTATTTACAAATTATTAAATTTTCTTATCCCTATAGGATTTCATGATTACCTTTAGGGACATCAAGATATATAGTTCCCAATGATACCTTAGGTGTGGGGTTGAGGTGTGTACTAATGTAGGATAATCATGTAGTGGCTTATGTCTCTCATTAGCTTCACCCACATGAGAGGACATTCAACACCCATGACCTAGATTTGAAAATTGGGATTCATTCATTTAATACTTGGAACCATTACCTCTTTAGGGAATGGTTTACAGTTTACTTGGATCATAAGAGCTTGAAGTGCATCTTCACCTAGAGGGACTTGAACCTTAGGAAGATATGATAGATAGAGTATCTTTAAACCATTGATTTTGATATTGTTTATACCACCAGGAATGGGAATATGGTCACTGATGCCTTGAGTAAAAAGTTATAGATCTAGGCAGTTAAAGAGTCAATGAACGAGTATAGTTTAATGGTTTTGTTTTTTGATATGCATTTTATGTTTTTGGAGGATGGAGAGTGGTTTTTCTTTAACCAGTCTTCAGGTCATACCCTCTCTTGTTAACTGGGTTTGGTGTGAGAAGACATCTGACCCTGACTACTAGTAGATTATCATAGTTCTAGATTACAGGGAGACCTAGGGCGATTGTTCTTGGTCTCCTGATGGTACCCTCACTACCACAAAACAGGGCAAGGGAAGTACTAACTTTTATTAGTTCTAAGTAGAAAGCCCTGATAAAGGGGTGGGCCTTTATCAGTGCTAGCTAAAAGCATTGATAAAGGTGACCTTTATCAGTGCTAAAAAAGTGTTGATAAAGGGAACATTTATCAGCACTAATAATAGTGCTGATAAAAGTTTTTATTAAAAAATATTATGAATTTATAAAAAATTAATATATTTATATTAAAAAATATTGTTTATTTGTTTAAATTAAATAAAAAAAATGTTTCTAATTAATATATATTTTTCAATAATTAAAAAATATATATATATATAATGTTTTAATTGAAAAAAGTATTTCTAAGATTATAATTATATATATATATATATAACTAAATAATTATAAGATTATAATAAATTAAATTAAATAATAAATATATTTATTACATTTATTATATTTATTAGAGATTTATTAGATTTATATTTATTAGATTTATTAGACTAATTTATTATATTTATTGGATTAATTCATTATATTTATTATATTTATTATATTTAATATATTTATTTTATTTATAAATATATAATACTTTTTAATATATATATTTATAATTAAAATTATTGAATATATATATATATGTGTGTGTGTTTTCTAAATAATTTGGTCAATGAATATATTGATCATGTGTATATATATGTTATGTATCATGCATGAATGTTCATTTATACATTACATCATGTTGTCCATTGATGTGGTATATTGATTAATCTATAATGTTACCCATTTGAACTATATATGTTCTAAAAAATATATTTATAAAATTACATTAAATATATTTAAATAATAAATACATTTAAATAATAAATATATTTTATTATATTTTTAATGATATATATAAATAATTTTGAAATACATTTGTAATTATAATTATAACTATATATATATAACTAATTATAAAATTATACATATAATATTATAATTTTATTAATATATATATATATATTAATAATTATATACAAATATTTATAAATATATACTATTTAGAGTAATAATTATAACTATAAATAAATAAATAAATAAATATATAAATATATATTTAAATAATTATAAAATTATAATAAATATATTTATTATACAACTTATAAAGTTATAAATATATAATTAAATAGATATATTTATAAATATATACAAATATTTATAAATAAATACAAATAAATTTATATTTATTTAATTGGTTATGAAATTGTTCTGACAATGATGTCCTTTATCAGTGCTAGAAAGCACTAATAAAAGACATATTTATCAGTGCTATAATTTTAGCGCTGATAAATAGGCCTTTTATCAGCATTTTTTAGCGCTCATAAAGATGGCCTTTATTAGTGCTATAATTTTAGCACTGATAAATAGGTCTTTTATTAGTGTTAACAAAGCATGGATAAAGGTTCCAACAGGTTTAATAAAAGAAACCTAACAGGATCCTCCTCCCTCCCACCCTTTCAAGCCTTCATGAAAGCTAACCCCTATTCCATTAAGCCCTCCTCCGCTGCAACCCCTCCTCCGTCGCGACCCCTCCTCAACCGCATCCCCTCCTCCTCCTCCACCACCATTGCCTCCACTTCCCCCTCCACTACTGCTACCTCCTCCCCAACTGCTGATTCCTCCTCC
The DNA here is from genome assembly GCA_963277665.1 of Viscum album. Lineage (NCBI taxonomy): Eukaryota > Viridiplantae > Streptophyta > Magnoliopsida > Santalales > Viscaceae > Viscum > Viscum album. Next base: position 1,191,205,947 of record OY728122.1, read on the forward strand.
TCCACCACCGCCGCCACCACCACCACCACCACCACCACCACCTCCTCCTCCTTCTCTGCCTCCATCTCCTCCTCCTCCTTGCATCCCCCTTGTACACCTAACCTGCTCCGGTGCACCCTCCTCATCCGAAGACTTTCCCGGAAAACCTCCTCTACAGCGCATGGATTCCCCCTGGTGAGTCTTTATTGTGGTTTCCCTGGTTTCCATTGGGTGCATAGGGTTTGGGGGAGTTTTTAATCTAATTGTTGGTATATCATTGAGTTTTGGGTGAGTTTTTCATCTAATTGTTGGTATATCATTGAGTTTTGGGGGAGTTTTTCACCTAATTATTGGTATATCTATTGAGTATTCTTGTTCACTCTTTGATTATTATTGTTTACTGTTCTTTATTATTTAACTTAGGTAGAGATGCTTATTAGATATATTCCATTCCCTTTCCTTTTTATTATCTCTATTTATTTTTATTTTCAATGTACTGCTCTTAATTTTCTTATATTTTTTATCATACCAAAAGGGGGAGAGATATTCAAATTTTGGGAGAGTTTATTGGATTTGGTAATTATCAAATGGGTTGAATGGTTCCTTTCCACTCTTTCTATGTTTTGATAAATTCATATCCCCTCTCAATTTGATTATATTTATTTTGATAATTACTTATTCCCCTCTTAGTTTAGAGTTTATTATTCTTTATTATGGTGAGAAGCTTATTAGATAAATTCATATCACCTCTAAATTCATATGGATGTTCTATCACTTATGATTTCACATGCTCTTTCTACCTAAATAGACCTATTATAACTATTTATACCCTCATACATGCTACTTTTGGATATATCCGACCTTTATGATTGGTCGGTAGCCTCCATGATGGATAACTTCTCTAGTAGTGTCGATCTTTTAGAGTTGGACAATATTTTAGCTTTATCTTATTTTCTTAAATTATAGAGTCTTGAGCAATATAATAGCAACAAATTTTAAAGAAAAACATGTAGGACTCATCTATTTAATTTTTAGAATTTCCTTAGTAATATCAAAAAATATTATATACTCCTCAAGGAATTTATTTTTTCCTTTCCATCTAAATTTAATTAGAAATAATAGACATTACTTCCATGGAAAAAGGTATATCTTCAATCTTATTTTAATATTAAAAATTCATCACACATAATAATGAATTTTTTAGTAACTCATATAATTATGTCGAAAATATTGGGCTCTCTAAACTACTTCCAAATTGTCCTTCTCTATTATATATTGACATCAAGCTTGTTGACACTTCATGTTCATTGAAAAAAATACCAAAAAAAAGGAATTTGGTCTCAATGACCACCTATTGGGATTATCAAATATAAAAAATAAACAGTAGAATAAAATATATAAGGGCTCTATTCCATCCCCAAACCTCACTAAGGTTATAGCAGCACCCATCAGTTTGCCCAGCCTGATTCTCACACTAGTAAAAAATTTGGAAATAGTCATGGGTTATGAAAGTGGTTATAAACCAATTGAAAATGGATATAGTTTATATCCACTATCAGGACACCCATGGGTGTTATCCTGGTTTCCATATCCCACCAAAAATATCCATAGTTGGATGTTCTATTACCATAGACAATGCTTGTTGATGTAGTCCCTATTATTGGGAACCTATAGCCATGGTTTGTAACCTTTTCCATAGGGCATAAACTTCCCTAGGTGGACCATTGACATAAGTATCTCCAGTTATGGTTTATGAATGTGGTCATATAATTCAAAATATTAAACAAAATGACGAGATTTTTTCTAAGGACCACTTCTATAATTTATCTAAGACTTTAACAATAAGCTACAATGAACTATATTTATAAATATAAACATATCTATATATCTACATATATAAATATATGTTTTTGTGTGTGTATAATTTTTTATAACTATAATAATTATACTTTCAGAAAAGAAAAATGGTCATGGATTCTAGAACCTTTGTCCATAGTCCAAATCAACTATGTCCATAGGTGTAATAGGAAAGTCCTACCACCACTATATATATGGATCGTGACCTTAGTACTTTCCCATTCACATCCCATGAAAAAAATTCCTTTGTCCATAGTCCATATCAACTCACACACCAATTATACCTCCATTAAATGGTATGTGACTTGGTTATGCTAACCTAACCAAAATCCAGATCATAAGTTGTGCCTTGTCATTGGAAAAATACATATGTATGGGTTTTGTGTCTAGGTGTGTAAAAGGAAAGGGGTTATTATTCATGAATTGGTATGGTGAAAGATAGGTATTAAAGAGTTACACCCTAATTCAAAAGTGAGGTCTATCTAGTGCATATCCATGTGACACCCTTGTGTTTTAAAGAATAACCTAGGGTTGGTTTTGAAGGTGAAAGAGGGAAGTTGAACCAACTTTTCAAATGGATTCAGATTCCATGACATGGTGAATATTCTACATCATTGAGTTTGTTCTTGTGGAATGGTTGGGGAACTATGATGTGGAATATAGTTTTTATGCTTATAGTTGTTTTGTAATAGTTGTGTCATGGAGTGTTGGTTGTGGTGTGATGTATTATAATGTAGTGTTCGCACAGTTCTTCCAATTTTGGTATCATTTCATTGTGGAGGGTGTGAGGGCTTAGAGGTTATGGTGTAGTGATGAACAATGCATCATAGTCCCTTTACCCTAGATTATATGATCTCATTGTTGACTATACATGTGGATTATAGATGTGTTTTTACTAGGAACCATTGTGGTGTGACCATCTCCTTTATGTCATAGTTCATTCTCATTTGGGACGCATTGTGAGATGGCCCTATATGTTGTGTTGTGATGTATGTTTTCCCAGATTTCCTATGTGTTGTGTTGTGATGCATGTCTTGTTCTCCCTTATATTTAGGTCATTTCTGATTAAGTCCATTTGATGCTTAGATTCTTGATGCACCTCTTCTTATTGAACCTCATGATGGAATAACACAATCAAACTAAATATAATTACTTAAACTAAACTCATTATAATTAAAAATATACAATGAATGTTTAAACACACTGCCACATCATCATTTCCATCAACATTTCTACACCATTCATCCCCCAAGATTATTATTTACACAATTCACATCACTTGTAACTATATGATGAATTAAACAAAACCTATTAATATTAACTGATGTTGGTAAGATATTTACTATTAGTTTATGATATCTATTTCACACACTAGGTTCAACAAACATTACTACCATACAAATGAGGAAATCCTTATCAGTGACTACTCTAATTTCTAATCTATAAAAAATTTATCAGATATGATACTATAGGACCCTCCCCCATAGGAACTCTAGTGGAGTTGGGAATATATTAATGTTTAACCCCCCAAAATCCTATATTTAAATGGACATGGTTTAGTTACAATTGGAAATGTAATGATACGACCTAGGCTGGTATCATAACCAACAACTGACCTCACTTTCCACTAACCTAAGAGGCGTTCATGATCCCTATAGGATAGCAACGATCCCCTTCAAAAAAAGATAAAATTAATGTGGAATATTTTAACCCTAAATTAGAGTAAATTAAAAATTATATTTCTTCTAAAAACCAGACATGTCCCATTCATAAGTTGAACATCTAGGAAAATAGTAGATACACAAAAAATAAATAAACAGGAAGCATATATCATAGATGGAAAATAAAATCCCACTATTGACCAATAAAATTGTTTAACCATACATGTCCCATTCCTAAATCTCATTGGAACTATTTTATATAGGTATAACATATGAGTTCTCATTTATGTTTTCTTTTTAGTTGGAAATATCCTCTACCGTATGTCTCTCCTACGCAGCAAACGAACCATCACCGCATGCTGAATGACACCTTTGTATTGAGTTTTCTCCCCTTACTCATTGATTTCCTCTTATTCACATGTTATTATTGTTTGATATTGATGGTTATGTTGTGAATTGTATGGGATAAATTCCCCGCTGAAAATCGTGGTTGTTGGTGGTCTTTGTTTGTGAAATAAATGAATTGCATGTTGGTTGGTTCCTATTGAACATTTGAATATAGAAATTGGCAATTTAGGTATACTTGGATAATGAATGAATTCCCAAGGATGATAAAAATTATGTTATAACCCTTGAATTAACAAGTGGAATTTAATAAGGGATGCTTTGTAAAATTTGAAATTGTGTTTGTTTGGTTTGCATGGTGGTGTGATTGTGAGAACGATTGTGTATTTGTATGGTGTTGCAGTTGTTGGCATGATTTGTATTCTATTTTTTTCCTTGTTTTAGTTCCTCCACCATTGAATATCAATCCAAAACTTACCCATTTCAATGGGACCACCACTTTTTTACTAGTTTAATTCCACTGAATCTTAGAAAACCAATTCACTAGAGGACTCTATGGGAAACTTTACGGAAACCCTAGTCAAATAACCATAACAACACATGTAATGAATCCTTCCTCCCAAAAGAACTCTGTCACAAACCAAATCTGGTCGCCATCAAAACCGGCACCCGACCCGACCCGCAACAAGTCCTGAAGGGCGTTCCTATTCCCCATGGGATGGCACAAGTTCCTGGGTATCATAAAATGATGTTTGGGAATGATTTACCAAAGTTTATAAACATTAAACAACAAACAAACTCAATAAAACGAATCTGGATTTTTCAACTAAAACCATCTTTTACAAAATTCAGAACTGAATTACATCTTTTAAAAAAAATCAACAAGACTATGAAAAAGGTAAAAAATCAAAATTAAACAGCCTAAGAACCCTCATGGCAAGAGGAACCATCCTCAAGCCATCTCCACAAGACTTCACCACCAAGGACAGGCTAGAAACCCGAACCACTAGAACTAAAAACTGTATCCAAACCTAAAACAACAAAATAACCAAATCTACTTACACCCAAGGGTGTAAGTAGGGTGTGAGAAAATTCTCAGTAGGATACCACCACTAAGAGATTCCATGTGATAAACATTCAAAGACAAAAATCTTGCAAGTTTTCATAAATAGAAAATGCTAGTTACAATTTCTAAAAGACGAAACTAAAAAAAAACAGTTTTCAAGTGGGCTATCATTAAGAATCAACACTTTTAAAAATAATGTCAACACTACTGAATTTTCCAGACAACTATACCATATGCCGACAGTAAGTACAAAGTAAATAATGAGCACAAGCAATAGGAAATAACCCCTAGGCACTAGCTCATTGTGGGTCCCAGGTACCTCGTATCTCGGTGAGAGTAACCATCACAATATCCGTTCTCGTGCACGAGCCACTAGTAGGGAACATACCCATAACCCAGTGGCCCCCAATCATCATCATCATATTTTAGTTAGAGTTGTAAGCATCAATATTGCTAAGTGAAACTGAGGCCAAATCCCACGGATTTACTAGCATACTAGTACACGTCCACCAACCTAGATACCCAGGTATCTCCCTTGTGCTCAAACAAGTTCAACAAGTCAATAAATATACACTGCACATGCAAATATCATTTTCACATCACAATTTTAGCAAACATCCAACATGTATTCCACACAAGTCTAAAAATTCACTTTTTCATTCAAATGAATTTTGAAATCATACTCACACCAAAAATAGCCCACAACACATTTTTCACATCCTTCACAATTCATAAAATCCATTAAAAATTTTATAAAATCTTTCCCAAGATTCTAAACATCACATAACAACCCAATCACATGTTACATAATACCCTTTTCATAAACAAAGTCCATTTTACACATCACACTCACACAAAAAAGCCCGAAAACACGTTTCGCACCCACATCCCAATTTCATAAATCACCTCGAAAAAATACAAAACATTACCAAAATGTTTTACAACATAACTGACCACTTTATGTTTTAAAAATTCATTTTAGGAACATACTATCACCAAAACAGTACATAAGAAACCATTTCAAACTTTGTGTAACTCATTAAATCATTTGTAATTTTCATAAAACCAACCCAAGAGGTGAAACCATGGTTTGCATACAAAACCCATTTCAAAAACCTAATTCAAGACCAAAACAATGCCAATAATAGTCTAAATCAGAATTTTCAGCCCAAAAAACATTTATTAAACCACCCCCAAGTTTTATACAAATACCTCAAACAATACCACAAATGGTACACATGAAAAACATATGTTTTCACAAATCACGTTCAAGAAGTACAACATGGTTTCACACATTAAAACCTTTCAAAAACCCCATTACAAGGCCAACATGACATTAGGGAATTAAAAAACCAGAATTTTCATCCCCTTTCAACACTAATAAATCACTTTCACATGTTATAAAATACACCCAAACATTTCCCCAAGAGCCACGCATGAAAAGCACCCAATTCCAAGAAAAAATGCAACTACAAAATTAAACACTTAACTCAATCCATCAAAAAAACAATTTTTGCACCACACAAAACAGATTTGAAACATACTAAATTAATAAATCAAGCAAGCTAACTCATTATAAAATGGTTATACATGGAATCACTTATCTTTTATGTCAAAACACTCAAAACATGGTGCGAAACATAAACCGCACCACCACTGCACCTCAAGGAATTAAAATCCAACCTAAAACCAGAAGCATTAACCCAAAAGACAAGAAATCAAATCCTAGGTTTGAACCCAAATTTATGGACAATAATAACCTTATGGATAAGTTATGAAACCCTAATCACATTGAATGTAACCCTAAGAAAATTGAAATAAGAATAAAGAAGACCAACTTACTTGGGGGATCTTGTAGAAATTTCCTCCCTTACACTAGTATCTGAATTTTAAAACAGAAAAAAATTTAAGGGAGGTTCGAAAAAGGATATGGGGACCATGTAGGAATTTGAATGGGGAAAAAAGAGTGAGAATTGAAGGAGTTATGAAGGAAACAAATTACCTTTATAAATCTTCCAAAAATGTAAATGCATCAGAAGTTTCGACCTAAACCGTGATTAAAATGAGCTGCAAAGAGGGTGGGAGGATACTGGATGCGCGGCTGGGTTAAATGGGCGTGTTTGGGGCTTGGAAGCACTGAAAAAACCTTAATATTGGATAAGTTATTAATTAAACAAATTTTATTTTTAAAACTGGGATTGTGCTTTCAGGCAGGCCCAATCCCTTAAATAAAAACCCATATACAACTTGTTTATGGATTTCTAAAGACTCCAAACTACAATGGTGGTGTTAATATGTCAGGGGAGACCATTTAGAAACTTGAATGGGTGAAAAATATTACAAAATGAAAAATTTATAAAAGAAACAAAATTTATTTTTAAATCTGGAATTGGGCTCACGGTTTGGCCCAATTCATGAAAACTCACCCATTTCATCATAAAAGCTTGAGAAACCCCAAAAACAAAGAATAAATGAAAATTAAATGAAATTTAACTTTAAAATAAGTCATGTATGTGATAATTCTCCCCACCATGAAAACTTTCTTTCCCCAAAAAGCTACCACAAATCCAGATACCAAAACCAAACCCAACCGATAAACCAAGATGTAGTTTTTTGCCAAGTTTCACCCCCAAGGGTCAAAAAACCTCCAGTGATCAATTAAGGAATTATTAATCTCACAACCCAAAATTAAACCACTTTACTGAAATGATTAATCACATTCATACATTATCACAAAATAAAACTCCTCGAACGCTATCCGAACAAGACCCAAGCAATTCACCCAAATGAAAAACAACTTCGAACAAGGTTACACTTACCTAGCATTAACTAAACCATTGGGAGATATCTAATCCCAACATTTACTCTAGGAAGATGTTGGTATCTAGATAGTTCTGAACGAGAATACTTACCACCAAGCCACTACCATGGATAAATCTGAGCTATTGGTATGGGGGGACACAAATAGGCACCCCACCATAAGTGGCAACCTATATTATTTTCCTAGATAGAATGAAGACACTAACAGGGGGAGGCCTGAATGAACTCACTATTACAAAGGGTAGAATTACATTCACAATTTACGAAGGAATGTACATGAGAATCATTGTGGGTCTTTCAACCATAAGAACCAACCATCTTAATTGACCAGCATGGGCCGACACAGAAAGACCCAATTTTTTTTAAAGATTTGGGAAGGGTGCAGGGTCAGTCAACACGGTTTGGGAAACCCTGCACTAACAAAGAAGATCATTCTTTCCACGTGGCTTCCTAGCACACTTTCACTACTAATCATGCACAAAATGTGTGCTCAAACTGTCTAGCCAAATTTCCAACCATTCTCCAATGACTCAATGGAAACCAACGGGGGAGGGAATGGCCTTAGGCGATGACATGGGTACAAGGCCCTCCACCTATTTCCACTGAATGAGAACTACAAAATGAAGATGATGTCACCACAGGTTTAAACACTTTCTATCTTTCACACTGAGGATATGAAATTGTACAAGGGTTTAAATGACCCAGGGATTTCCCATAACTACGAGACAACTTCTCTCTGAGACCTATGGCTGGAGCTCAAATGATCGAAGCATCTTCGGCCTCGCAGTTAGTCCTTGAAAACCCCCTGAACGAGAATTATTCCTTCAGTGCTACCAAAAACTACACTGCAATCCCTGATAAGATTTCCAATACACAACACATTCCAAACTCACTTTACACTAACCCAATATTTCAATGAAACAAGGGCTTAGAAGACGAACACAAATCACACCTTGTTTCTTCGGTTGGGAAACAATAGAAGTAAATAACACCTATACTCACCTTCCTAAAAAAATGGATGATTTTGAAGTTTTTACAAGGGATACATTCTCCCAACATAATAGAGACTCTCAAAGTATTTCATGAATTTCACCTTTAGGGTCAATCGAGCACATGACATCACAAGGAGTCACCAAACATGACCATTGCGACTAATATCAGAAATTAATGGAAAGGGACCTTATACTACATCCCCAAACAACACACAATTCTAGAAAGTGGCCACAATATCCTCTTGTGACCAGATTTCCCACACTGGTAGTTTATTGTGAACTCCTTCTTCGAAGAGACTACGATGGACCGAGAGGACCTCTTAGACACCATCCAGATACTCATCCATGCTAAGAACCCTATACCACTTCCACCTTAGGAAAATCTAAAAACTTAAGAAGTTTTGGTCTCTTGAAACCTTCCATGATCACTCTCCCACTACAAGAGGATACAAAAACCCAGGAAAGGAAAGGGCATATACTCAATCTAAAAAGCTCAAGAAAAATATTCCTTATATTGATCAACTGGAGGGTCTTCAAACGACGAAACAATCTGGGTTATACTTCAGTTGTGCACTAACCCTTAATGGGGTGTACCTTATCCAACGATTGAACCCAAGAACCCAACCAAGATGGTTCATTGGTCAATATATACCAGAAACCAGATCTAAACACATGAAGGGAACCACCGTAAAGGCTTCCCAATTTTTTTTTTCAAAAGAGACCACTAACCGTCCCTACAACACAACTTACCAACCAAACTCAAACCCAAAACACAGTTCAAACTGGAGGGGTTCTTGAACTCAAATCATTCCACAATATCAACTTTTTCAAAAATAAATAATACAAACCATCCCAAACCATTTATCAAGACATCATGTTTTTCATTAAAACCATTTCGTTGAAAAAAACTGGTTCAACAGTAAGCGTATCCACCAATGGTACCCCCTGGGCCTCACACATGCATGTTTTGGTGCCACACCGGGCACCCTCCACATATCCGTTTCGGAACTCATCCAGTCATTCTATTAACCATCCATCATCCCATATAACCACATTCATGTGGTCGCTCATGAAAATACCAAAGGTTAAAACAAAGATTCTTTCCGCTTTTCAAAACCAAAACGGTCAACCAACACATCCTTTTTCTCAAAACCACTAACCAGAAGATCAAAATACCAATTCAAATCTTACTAAACATTTCAGAAAGACACAAACATTTAGACAAGAACTCACTTTCATGTTATTCACATCAATTTTATATCATCTTATCCCACCCTTTTATTGTTTAGAAAACTCTATTGGAAACACCTTTTCAAAACCAACTTTAGTATAGTTTCTACTTTTAAAAAGAGGTGTAAGCACACCATTTTCCAATTGAATATAATTCTGAAAATTCAGTTACAAAATTTCATAAATCAAACCATTCCATCTTTATTTGAAAATCATTTCACAAAAACTTTACACTTCTTAAAACCAAGTCACTTTAAAACCAAAGTTCCAAGATTTCAAAATTAAAGAACACAAGACAATGCGAGAGGAAACTAGTTTCAGTGGGTGACTTTTACATATGGTTGGCAGCAATATTCCAATCACTTCACTTTCATAGAGAGTGTTCTAGGGAATATCCCCAGATCCACATGGCTTGCCAGGCCCTGCGAGCTCACTGAGACCATTAACCCAACTCTCTTTTACTTTCCCCTAATCATCATTAAACCAAGAAAACCAAAGGACCATGAAAGGTCCCGACTTCCCCTAGAGACCTGAATCCCATCATGAGGTGTGGTGATCAGCCACACTACTCATAATCTAAATTCAAAGTCCCAACATTCCTAACTCCAGACTATCCCAACTATTCCCCAAATAACATGACTCAAAGAGAGAGAACCTGCCTCTGATACCATTTTGTCATAAACCAAATCTGGTCACTATCAAAACCGGCACCCGAACCGGCCCGTAACAAGGCCTAAAGGGCTTTTCCGTTCCCCACGGGCTGGCACAAGTGCCCAGGTATCATAAAATGATGTTTGGTAATGATTTACCAAAGTTTATAAACATTAAACAACAAACAAACTCAATAAAACGAATCTGGATTTTTCAACTAAAACCATCTTTTACAAAATTCAGAACTGAATTACATCTTTTAAAACAACTAAAAAAGACTATAAAAAAGGTACAAAATCAAAATTAAACAGCCCAAGAACCCTCATGGAAAGGGGCACCGCCCTCAAGCCATCTCCACAAGACTTCACCACCAAGGACAGGCTAGAAACCCGGACCACTGGAACTAAAAACTGTATCCAAACCTGAAACAACAAAATAACCAAATCTACTTACACCCAAGGGTGTAAGTAGGGTGTGAGACGATGCTCAGTAGGATAACACCAGTAAGATATTCCATGTGATAAACATTCAAAGACAAAAAGCTTGAAATTTTTCATAAATAGAAAATTCTAGTTACAATTTCTAAAAGATGAAACTAAAAAAAATAGTTTTCAAGTGGGATATCATTAAGAATCAACACTTTTAAAAATAATGTCAACACTACTGAATTTTCCAGCCAACTATACCGTATGCCGATGGTAATTACAAAGTAAGTAATGAGCACAAGCAATAGGAAATAACCCTTAGGCACTAGCTCGTTGTGGGTCCCAGGTACCTCGTATCTCAGTGAGAGTAACCATCAAAATATCCTTTCTTGTGAACGAGCCACTAGTAGGGAACATAACCATAACCCAGTGGTCCCCAATCATCATCATCATAGTTTAGTTAGAGTTTTAAGCATCAATCTTGCTAAGTGAAACTGAGGCCAAACCCCCCAGATTCACTAGCATACTAGTACACGTCCACCCACCTAGATACCTAGGTTTTCCCCTTGTGCTCAGACAAGTTCAACAAGTCAATAAATATACACTGCACATGAAAATATCATTTTCACATCACAAGTTCAGAAAATATCCAACATGTATTCTACACAAGTCTAAAAATCCACTTTTTCATTCAAATGAATTTTGAAATCATACTCACACAAAAAATATACCACAACACATTTTGCACATCCTTCACAATTCAACAAATCCGTTAACAATTTGATAAAATATTTCCCAAGATTAAAAACATCACATAACAGCCCAATCACATGTTACATAATACCCTTTTCATAAACAAAGTCCATTTTACACATCACACTCACGCAAAAAAGCCTGAAAACACGTTTCACACCCACATCCCAATTTCATAAATTACCTCGACAAATTACAAAACCTTACCAAAATGTTTTACAACATAATTGACCACTTTATCTTTTAAAAATTAATTTTAGGAACATACTATCACCAAAACAGTACATAAGAAACAATTTCACACTTTGTGTAACTCATTAAATCATTTATAATTTTCATAAAACCAACCCAAGAGGTGCAACCATGGTTTGCATACAAAACCCATTTCAAAAACCTAATTCAAGAACAAAACAATGCTAATAACAATCTAAATCATAATTTTCAGCCTTAAAAACATTTATTAAACCACCCCCAAGTTTTATACAAATACCTCAAACAATACCACAAAAGGTACACATGAAAAACACATGTTTTCACAAATCACGTTCAAGAAGTACAACATGGTTTCACACATTAAAACCATTCAAAAACCCCATTACAAGTCTAACATGCCATTAAGGCATTAACAAAACAGAATTTGAAGCCCCTTTAAACACTAATAAATCACTTTCACATTTCATAAAATACACCCAAATATTTCCCCAAGAGCCACGCATGAAAAGCACCCAATTCCAAGAAAAAATGGAACTACAAAATTAAACACTTAACTCAATCCATCACAAAAAAAAATTTCACACCACACAAAACAGATTCAAAACATACTAAATTAATAAACCAAGCAAGATAACTCATAATAAAATGGTTATACATGAAATCACCTACCTTTTATGTCAAAACACTCAAAACATGGTGCGAAACATAAACCGCACCACCGTCGCACCTCAAGGAATTAAAATCCATCCTAAAACCAGAAGAATTCACCCAAAATACAAGAAATAAAATAATAGGTTTTAACCCTAACTTCTGGACAATTGGAACCTTATGGATATGGTATGAAACCCTAATCACAATGAATGTAACCCTGAGCAAATTTAAAGAAGAATAAAGAAGACCAACTTACTTGAGGTATCTTGTAGAAATCGCCTCCCATACACTAGTATCTAAATTTGAAAACAAAAAAACATTTAAGGGAGGTTCTAAAAAGCATATGGGGACCATGTAGGAATTTTAATGGGGAAAAAAGAGTGATAATTGTAGGAGTTATGAAGGAAACAAACTACCCTTATAAATCTGCCCGAAATGTGAGTGCTTCAGAAGTTTTGACCTACACTGTGATGCAAATGAGCCGAAAAGAGGGTGGGAGGATACTGGACGCGTGGATGGGTTCAATGGGTGTGTTTGGGGCTTGGAATCACAAAAAAAAACATTAATATTGGATAAGTTATTAATTAAACAAATTTTATTTTTAAAACTGGAATTGAGCTTTCGTGAAGGCCCTATACCTTAAATAAAAACCCATATATAACTTTTTTATGGATTTCTAAAGGCTTTAAACTACAATGGTGGTGTTAATATGTTAGGGGAGACCATTTAGAAACTTGAATGGGTGAAAATATTAAAAAATGAAAAAGTAATAAAAGAAAAAAAATTTATTTTTAAATCTAGAATTGGGCTTACGGTTTGGCCTAATTCCTAAAAACTCACCCATTTCATCATAAAAGCTTGAGAAACCCCAAAAAAAAAGCATAAATGAAAATTAAATGAAATTTAACATTAAAATATGTCATGTATGTGACAAAATCTGTGGAAAATCATACCATATATTAGTTTAGTACCATAGTTCTTGACTTGAGACATTATGTTTCTAGAGAAACACTAAAACACAGGTTTACAACAATACATATAGATCACATGTGGGATACTAAAACATTCCAGTTAAAGGGATTCTCATAGATAGTTCCATTGATCAGGTGGTTGGGAAGATGGATGTGATCTACTTTGGTCCTGAGTAATGCATGGAGAGGCAAGGGTATTGTTTACCATAGCTAGTTCCACTGATTATAGTTGAATGATGACCCTAGTTGAACATATTTTGTGTTATTATTTTGTTAAATTTTTATATTACTGAATCAAATAAGATGAATATGAATAATGAATGGATGAATGCCAATCAGTTTAAAAAAGAGTATGAAGATGGAATGAAAGAGTTTATCAAGTTTGCAAAAGATCATGCATATGACCCTTCTCAAATCCTTTGTCTGTGTTTACACTGTTGTTATTCAAAACAAATTAGTCTATAGGAGTTGGAAGAACACTTGATCTATCACGGTATAGACCAAAATTATACATGTTGGAATAAACACGAGGAAAAAACGAACGTAGGTAGTGGCTGGGATAACACTTCCTTTTATGGACCATCTGATATGATTACAAGCATGAACAATGGGGACGACCGTATGGAGGATGTGATTACAGATGTGAATGATGATGAAGATCGTATTAATGAAATGACAAGGACAGTTGATGATGAAATTCATGATTTCAATTTTTTTTGGGAAGTTAAAGAGTTGTGAAAAGATACCATTATATGCTGGTTACACTAAGTATTCATCATTTCCATCTATAATGAAGCTATATAATTTGAAAGTAAGAAACAAGTGAAGTGACGCCAATTTTAGGGAACTACTTTCTCTCTCGAATGACATGCTCCCAGAAGATAATGAGCTCCCAAACCGAATATACGACACAAAATAAATGCTATGCTCGATAGGTATGATCTCTATAAGAATACACACATACTCAAATGATTGTATACTATTTCATAAGGACCAAAAAATCACTTAAAGAATGCCCAAAGTGTGGTGATTCTCGATACAAGAAAGATGAATCCAGTCCTACGAAAGTTGTATGGTACTTTCCAATCATTATATGGTTTAAGAGACTATATGGAAGTGAGGAGACTGTAGGACAATTAACATGAAATTCAGAAACAATAATTAAAGATGGGAAACTACGTTACCTGACAGACTCTCCTCACTAGAAGAGAATTGATCATGAGTATCCAGAATTTGGAAACGAGTCGAGAAACCTTCATCTTGAGTTATCTACAGATGGAGTGAATCCTTTTGGTTTTCAAAGAAGCACTCACAATACATGGCTGATTATGTTGGTAAATTATAACTTACCACCGTGGTTATGGATGAAATGAAAATACATCATGTTATCTATGATTATATCAGGACCAAAATAACTGGGTAATGATATTGATGTTTATTTGGATCTATTGATTGAGGATTTAAAATTATTGTGGGATTTAGGTGTTACGTTGTATGATTCTTACAAAAATGAAGATTTTAGTTTGAGATCCATGTTGTATGGGATGATAAATGACTTTCCTACTTATGGAAATTTTTCAGGATATAGAATTAAAAGAACTCAAGGTTGTCCCATTTGCGAACAAGGTACACAGTCAATTAGGTTGAAACATTCATAAAAAAACCATGTTTCTAGGACATCGTAGATTTCTACCCTGACAACATAAGTACCAATATTGGAGGACATCATTCGATGAAAGTTTAGAAGAACGTACAACACTGTCTCCACTAATATGTGATCAATTGGTTGAGAAAGTAAAATATATGGACACTACTTTTGGTAAACCATTTTCGAAAAACCTTACAATAACCGGTTGGAAAAGAGATCATTTTTTTTGAGTTATCATACTGGAATTGTCTGTATGTCAAAAAATTTCTTGATGTTATGCATGTTGAAAAAAATGTATGTGATAATGCCATCGGCATGTTGCTAAATGCAACCGAAGAAACAAAAGATGAAATTAAGGCTTGGTTGGACATGGTTGATATGGGAATTCTAGAAGAGTTGGTACCAGTGAAGGGTAAAAAATGAACATTTCTTCCTCCTAATTTTTACAATCTTTCCAAGAAGGAGAGATATCAATCTTGTAACTTGTTGAATGATGTAAAGGATCTATATAGATATTCATCAAACATCAAGAACATCGTGTCTATAAATGATTTAAAGTTAAAGGGTCTGAAATCACATGACTTACATGTTTTGATGAAATATCTAATTCCTATAGCTTTAAATTGAATTTTTTACCAAGAATGTCTGCCAAACATTAATGAAGCTCTATTTCTTCTTAAAAGATATATGCATCAAAGTTATAGACTCGAAAAAATTTCCAACTATAGAAAGAGATTTTTTTTTCATATTATGTGAATTGTAAATGTTCTTCTTGCTAACATTATTTGATATGATGGTTCATTTGATGGTTCACTTGGTGAGAGATATTTGAATATGTGGTCATGTACATTATAGATGGATTTACCCCATTGAATGATATATGAATATTTTGAAAGGGTATGTCAAAAATTGAAGTCAACCAGAGGGTTGTATTGCAGAGCGATATATTTTTGAGGAAGCCATTGAATTTTGTACCGAATACTTGTCTGGTGTGGAAAGCATTGGCCTACCAAAATCTTGTCACACTAGGAAGATTGAGGGTGAAGGAATTTCTAGAAGAGAGGTTGTCACAATCAATATTATAGATCAGGAGCAGACCCACCTTTATGTTTTTCATAATAGTTTCGATGTTGACCCATATGTTCAAAACCTTAAATAAATTCTTAGTCATTTGAATCCATCTAGTGATGAAAAATGGATATCATATACACATAATAAATAGTTTATAGGATGGTTTCAGGACCATATTTTTAAGAAATCAGATGAAAATCTAGACTTAATTTCAGAACGACTTCGATGGCTATCCAGAGGACAAAGTGTGTATGTATTATCTTTCAATGCTTATGTAGTTAATGTTTATACATTCTATACTAATGAACATGATGAAGAAAATACCAAACAGAATAGTGGGGTTACACTTTTGGCTGAAGTGATGCATGTTTCCAATGCTAAGGAAAAAAATTCAATTTATGTGAATATGTCATACTTATGCATCATCAAACAAATATGGGAGTTGGATTTTACAAAATTTCAAGTGCCGATTTTTCAATGCAAGTGGGTTGATAGAAGGAGTGCAATTAAAATAGATGAATTGGGATTCGTGAAATTTGATTTCATTAAAGAAGAGGAGAAATACGAATCATTTATAATGGAATCACATGCAATACAAGTATTTTATGTTCCAGATCCTGCAAAATGAAACTGGTCAATTTTCCTATTATTGACCAAAACAACTGAAGGGTCAGATAAAATTTCAACGGAGGATGACCCTTTCATTGGGACTTCACAATCATTTAGAAGTGGTCCCAATGTAGATGGTGTTTTTTATATCAGAGGAGACCACAATAAAGGGATTTACGTAGTCGATAAAGGGGTCAAATCTCTTAAGCCTTAAAAAAAGAGTTCAATAATCAGGTTATTTGTTTTATTGTAAGATAAATTGTGTTACCTTATGTTATTATCTATTTTCTGCTACTTTTATGTAATCTAAATTAAATGTTAAACCACTTATGCAGATAATGACTTTAGTTGATAATGACCTCTAAACCTACTGATGCTCCCAATCCCGAGGCACAACGGGTCTCTCAACCTGCTGCTACTGGTCCCAATGTAGAGGAAAAATAGGTTTCTCAACCTATTGCTACTGATCCTAGTGCTAAGGTACAAAAAGTTTCTCAACCTATTTCTACTGGTCCCAATACCGATGCTAGTGCTCTAGAAAAACAAAATGATGATGCTGAAATCAAGGAAATGGTAGGCAATGAAACCCTGGTAGTGAAAAAAAAGAGCGCTATATTTTGACAGTTTTAGCCAAAATACTTAAGTAAAAAAGAAAAAAGCATCAAATTTGAGGTGGAATGGAATAAGTGAGGCCAAAATATTAATCCTAACAAAGCCATCTTTAGTAGCTACATTGGAATTGTCACTTGGGAACGCATGTCGATTATTGTATAGTTGTAGCATCGTGTTTTCACTGGGATTATGAAACTAATGTGGGAAGAGATTATGGTAAAATTATGATATCATTTCTTTAATTTATTAAAATAAAATAAAATACTAAAATATTGACTTACTCTATATCATCCATTGTAGAGTGCATTTATAGTAGATTTCTCGCATAGGGAATATGTATTAAGAGTTGCAGGAAGGATTCATGTAGGATTCCACAAAATTTTAATTAAATATCATCTTAAATATACTGAAGGGAAAATCAAGCTGCACCCAACTCCTCTTTATGCACACTTGATATCCCAAGGAGCATGGGATGCATTTAGCAGCCTTCGTGCGGAGAAATTTTTTTAGGTATATTGTGTCTGATAATATGTTGTTTGATGTTGCTTGTATTCATCACTTTAATTGAATTTTTTTTATTTATGAAACAACAACTGAGTTATGAAAATAAGGAATGGGAAGAAAAACCAGCGTACCCATCCCATAAAGCAAAGATGGGGTACACTTCACTTGAGAAAAAATTGGTACATATTTTAAATCTACCGTAATTATTTTATGTGACATAAAACAACACCATAACCATGTTCCTTAGTTTATATGTAGATTGATGAATTGAAATCTAAATCCACTTCCATCCCATGCCATGTTTTATGGAAGGTGGATTGTGTAAATAAAGAGGGGATAATAATAGATGAAAACACACAAAAAGTGTTTGAAACATGTATAAGTATGACATAATATAAATTTGTTTTTCTTTAAATTTCTATTACATAACAATGATTACTAATTTTCCAATATTTTATATCTGACATAGTCGTAGGAATCAAAAACACCCACACCAGATGCAGACATACTTTCAGCAGCCTTGAAGCAGCCAGAACAGTATGGCCGCATCAGAGGTGCGGGTTTTGGGGTGACACCCTGAACATATTTTCAGAAAGAAAAAAAAGTGGAGGATCAAAATGGGGAAATTAAAAAGATGAGAGAAACATTATCTATGTTTCAAAAAGAATTATAATACCAGATATAAATGATAGCAAGTTTTATGGGGGGAGGCAAAGAGAATAAACAACTCAGAAATAACCCATGCATGAAGATCCCACCCCACCCCCACCAGTTTTGAGGTGAGCCATTACCCTAAAAAACCTAAATTATCTGAGGTAATCAATGTTCTAATAATTGTTTCTATGAAATGTGAATCACATAGACACAGATTCCTTTCCTATTATGATATTCTATAGGGTGAAAATGGCTATGATTTATATCTATAAACACCCACTTACCGCCTTGTAGCAAGGGATAAAATGTTCAATATGTAGAAAATAATTCTACACAACATACCACTTCCAAAAGATCATGTTAGAGTATTGGTTAACATAGATCATGAGACAAGCACTGAGCTACCTATTTCAAATAACAACAACGACATTCATACGGTCGAACAATATGTTGGAACATTCATCACATGGACATTAATTCTTGTAAAAACAATCTTGATAATGACGTATTCATTTCCAATTTATTTTTCAAGTTGGACCTTTAATATTTAATGAAAAAGTCTGAACTGATGTATGTTATTACAGAATGACAAAGAGAATGAGTTCAAATGAAAAATGAGCTCAAAACTATCATAAGGATCAACCAACTGATTGAAAAGATCTACTAAGAGCACATTCACCCTGCCCATTCTATATCCATATTTAATATCATTACAGGCTCATGTGGATACAAAATTGATAGATGGAAATACTCACACAGTGTATTTTGAAAAAAATATGTACGGAGAGGAAGAATCAGATTACATTAGTGCTGAAAATGTAAATGAAATCCTCAAGTATGATTGTCTAGGTGCCTCAGTTGTAAATGTATAAATGAGGTATGTTTTCATGATTTGATTTTACAAAAGCTGATATACTATGATAATTATGACTAAATACATTTCATATTTTTCGCAATCCTATATATGAAAAACAATTGAAGGGATTTACCTATGAACAGAAATTTGTATTCATTATTCCTCATATCACCTCTTCAAAAGGAGAAATAAATTCCAATAAAGTGGGTGAAATAATGTCATCCCTTCTCAAATAATTTGAAAAAAAAATTATGGATGACAAGATCTTTTTAATACCAACGATATAGGGGTAAAAATATAAAATTTAATCATATAAACTATATTATCATTTCTTTCATTACTTATTTATTTTTGTGTTTTTAGGAAACATTGGATGCTCATTGCGATCAATTTGGATTCTCCAAAGATTTATTTTCTGGATTCAATGCATGTATAGCCAACAAACCGACCACACATGATATCATTTGTCAATTTTTAATACACTAGATCCAACATTTTGGAACTAAACATCTAGTTATATAATTCATATTATCTTTTAATGAGGATTCTGTTATGATAGGGTGGTGAATCAATATCGTGTACTTCATGGAATGAATCTAGGGTCTAAGGAAAAGAAAACCCATAAGATCTAAAACTAAGAAAATATCATGGTATATATAATAATATTTCACTATCTAAACACATATCAAAACAAATTAATTATTTTTATCAATGTTTCTGCAGTGTTCAAAACAAACAAACAGAAAGGATTGTGGTTCTTGTGTTTGTAAATTTATGAAAGAGATCATATTTCATCAACAAACTAGCATCCCTAAAGATGTATTTTCAAAAATAATTACCTGTTCATTTAAAATATTTATTAATCCTTTGTGTATTTATATTTTTTCAGAACTACCATGACTGTCACAAAAACTCATATTCACAAGATGATATATATGTGTTTAGAAATGAATGTGAAACATACATGATGGAGGATTGTAGACAAATAGGATGAAGGTGATTCCTACTACTTATGTTATCCTTATATGATCATTTATATCTCCCTTTTTTACACTTATTGAGTATCTATGATCACCCTTTCTTATGTTTTATATCCTTCGGTTATGAGGAATGGTTTTTGAAATGATTTTTCTTTCTAGTAAAGAATAACTTAACGAAAGACTCTTATGAACTAATTCTTTATGTTTCCATGTTTCTAAAAGAACTAGACCTAAACTATTATGGCATGGATCATTTATATTCTGTATTTTGGTCATTTATGCTCCTATTTCTACTAATGTAGCGTGTTGGAAGAATATTGGTTGTGAATCACTCACAAATTTAATAAAAAAACTAAGGATTCTTAACTATTGTTGGTTAAATACCACTTAACATAGCATCTGATCTGAACTTTCGATCTTGCGCCCCTGTGATACTCTCATCCGACACCATCTCTATAATATCGTCATTAAACAGTCACTTTACTTCTCTTACTACACCTATTACTAGGTAAATGGGTGTAGCAAGATAAGGAAAAGTGAACACTCAATGAAGATATCATAGAGATGGTGACAGATGAGAGCATCACGAGGACCCCAGATTGGATGTTTAGATCATATGCACTAAGAAGTAGTTATGCAACAGTAATAAAGTGCACAAAGAATAATTAGTTTTGTTATTAGCTTATATTTGGACCAAACAAACCCTTTGGAAAGATGTAAAGGTAATGTTACGATATAATATCCCTACTTTAACGAAAAATTATATAATGAAACTTTGATTTTATTTTCATTATTCCTTGTAGGTTTCATTTATTTTATAATATTTCTACCATTGTGACATGCCTTTGTAGAAAGAGAAACAAAGCTATGTCTACTCAATCACAGTGTTAATTTTGATGTTTTCATAGTAAAATCATTGTCCATAGAATTAATTCATTTTTAAAATTCATATTTAATTTATTTCTTTTATGTAAGGAATATTAATCTAATCATATTTGATATTAATATATGAAATTTTTAGGTCATTATAGTTGGTATCAGAGTAACTGACCTATTAACAATCAAGAAAACAAATTCAATTATTTTGATAGTTTAGGGATATGATCCGTAAGTCATTTGAAATGTGCAGGAATCAACCCCACATCAATATGACACACGATGTGACCGGTATGACTCAAAGTGTATCTTTTTATTTAAAATTGAAATTATTTTCATTAGAAAGAACAAGTGACATGCTAAAAATTGAGCAAAAACATTCGTATTGTTTTGATCCTTTAGAATAATGATCCATAAGTCATTTTTGACATATAATAATTGACTGTACCTCAATTCAATTCACAATGAGACTGGTATGACTCAAAGTATCTCTTTTTATTTAAAATTGACATTAATTTTAGAAAAAAACACAAGTGATATACTTAAAACAGAGAAAATGAATTAATATTGTTTTTATACTTTAGGAAAAAGATCCATGAGTCATTTTTTATGTGTACGAATCAACCACACCTCAATCTGACGCACGGTGTGACCGGTATGGCTAAAAGTGTCTGTTATTAGTTTAAAATTGACATTTTATCTCAAAATGTGTCACTCACTGAAAATAAAGCAATACCACTTCAATTTTATTCATAATTTAGGATAATTATTCATATTTTGTTGGTGACGTCTATGAAATAATCTCATATCAAACGAACTCACAATGTGACCGATGTGACTCAAAATGTGTGTTTCCAGTTTGAAATGATATTTTAGTAAAAAAACACAACTGACATACTAAAAAATGAGAAAATACATTCAAATTGTTTTTATAATTCAGTAAAACGATCCATAAGTCATTTGTGACATGTAGTAGTTGAACAAACCTCAATTCAATGCACAGTAATACTAGTATGACTCAAAGTGTCTCTATTTATTTAAAATTGACATTAATTTTAGAAAAAAAACACAAGTGACAAACTAAAAATGGATCAAATGAATTAATATTGTTTTCATACTTTAGGAAAATGATCCATGAGTCATTTTTGATGTTTATGATTCAACCTCACCTTAATCCAACGCATGGTGTGACCGATATGGCTGAAAGTGTCTGTTATCTGTTTAAAATTATCATTTTAGCTCAAAATGTGGCAGTCACTAAAAACCAAGAAAACCTACTCCAATTGTATTCATAATTTAGGATAAAAATTCAGAAGTTATTTGTGATGTGTATGAAGTAGTATCATATCAAACCAATACACGATGCAACTGGTATGATTCAAAATTTGTGTTTCCAGTTTGAAATGACATTTTAGTAAGAAAACACAACTAACAAACTGCAAACAGAGAAACAACATTCGGATTGTTTTGATATTTTAGTAAAATGATCCAAAAGTCATTTGTGACATGTAGGAATTGACCACACCTAAATTCAATGCACAATGCGATTGTTATAACTCAAAGTGTCTCTTTATTTAAAATTGACATTAATTTTAGAAAAAAACACAAGTGACATACTAAAAACAGATCAAATGCATTAAGATTGTTTTGATACTTTAGGAAAATTATCTATGAGAAATTTTTAAAATTCAATAATCAACCATACCTCAATCCGACACACAGTGTGACCAATATTGATAAAAGTGTCCGTTATTAGTTTAAAATTGTTATTTTAGCTCAAAATATGTCACTCCCTGAAAACCAAGAAAACCCACTCCAATTGTATTCATAATTTAAAATAAATATTCATAAGTTTTTTATGATGTGTATAAAGCATTATCATATCAAAACAATGCACGATGTGATTGGTATGGCTAAAAATGCATGTTTCTAGTTTGAAATGAAATTTTAGTAAAAAACACAACTAACATACTAAAAACTGAGAAAATTCATTTGGATTGTTTTGATACTTTAAGAAAATGATCCATAAGTCATTTTAACATGTAGGAATCGACTACACCACAATTCAATGCACAATGTGACTGGTATGACTCAAAGTGTATATTTTTATTTAAAATTGACATTAATTTTAGAAGAAAACACAAGTGACATACATAAAATAGAGAAAACACATTCATATTATTTTAATACTTTATTAAAATGATCCATGAGTCATTTTTGATGTGTAAGAATCAACCACACCTCAATCCAACACACGGTGTGATCGGTATGGATAAAAATGCCTATTATCAGTTTAAAATTGACATTTTAGCTCAAAACATGTCACTCACTAAAAACTAGGAAAAACCACTCCAATTGTCTTCATAATTAAGGATAACAATTCATAAGTTCTTTCTGACTTGTATGAAGTAGTATCATATCAAACCAATGCATGGGGCGACTGGTATGACTCAAAATGCGTGTTTCTAGTTTGAAATGACATTTTAGTAAGAAAACACAACTGACATACTACAAATAGATAAAACAAATTCTGATTGTTTTGATACTTTAGAAAAATAATCCATAATTCATTTTCGACATGTAGGAATTTATCTCACCTTAATTCAACACAAAATGGGACTGGTATGACTCAAAGTGTCTTTTTATTTAAAATTGACATTAAATTTAGAAAAAAACACAAGTGACATACTGAAAACTGAGAAAATGTATTCAAATTGTTTTTATACTTTAGGAAAATTATCCACGAGTCATTTTTGATGTGTAAAAATCAACCTCACCACAATCCGACACAAGGTGTAATTGGTGTGGATAAAAGTGTCTGTTATCAGTTTAAAATTGGTATTTTAGCTCAAAAACATGTCACTCACTGAAAAACAAGTAAACCTGATCCAATTGTCTTCATAATTTATGATAAATATTCACAAGTTTTTTTGGGAAATGTATGAAGCAATCTCATATCAAACCAACACACGATACGATCGGTATGGCGCAAAATGCGTGTTTCTAGTTGAAATGACATTTTAGTAAAAAAGCACAAATGACATACTACAAACTGAGAAAATGAAGTTGTATTATTTTGATACTTTAATAAAATTATCCATAAGTCATTTTTGACATGTTGGAATTTATCTCACCTCAATTCAACGTACAATGCTACTGGTATGACTCAAAGTGTCTCTTTTTATTTAAAATTGACATTAATTTTAGAAAAAAACACAAGTGACATACTGAAAATAGAAAAAAAGTATTTGTGTTTTGATACTTTAGGAAAACGATCCATGAGTTATTTTTGACGTTTAAGAATCAAACTCACCTCAATATGACGCACGGTGTGATTGGTATGGCTAAAAGTGTCTGTTATCACTTTAAAATCGACATTTTAGCTCAAAACGTGTCACTCACTAAAAACCAAGAAAACCCACTCCAATTATCTGAATAATTTAGTATAATGATTCATAAGTTCTTTATGATGTGTATTAAGTAGTCTCATATCAAACCAACACACAATGTGACTGGTATGAAACAAAATGCATGTTTCTAGTTTGAAATGACATTTTAGTAAAAAAACATAAATGACATACTACAAATAGAGAAAATTCATTCACATTGTTTGATACTTTAGGAAAATGATCCATATGTCATTTGGAAGATGTAGGAATTGACCGCACCTCAATTAAATGCACAATGTGACTGGTATGGCTCAAAGTGTCTCTTTTTATTTAAAATTGACATTAATTTTAGAAAAAAACACAAGTGACATATTGAAAATTGAGAAAACACATTTGGATTGTTTTGATAATTTAGGACAATGATCCATGAGTCATTTTTGATGTGTACAAATCAACCAAACCTCAATCCAATGCATGGTGTGACCGGTATGGATAAAAGTGTCTATTATCAGTCTAAAATTGACATTTTAGCTCAAAAATCGTCACTCACTGAAAACCAAGAAAATCTGCTCCAATTGTCTTCATAATTTAAGATAAAGATTTATAAATTTTTTGTGACATGTATGAAGCAGTCTCATATCAAACAAATACACAATTCGACTGGTATGGCTCAAAATACGTGTTTCTAGTTTGAAATGATATTTTAGTAAAAAAACACAACTGACATACTACAAATTGAGAAAATGCATTTGGATTGTTTTGATACCTTAAGAAAAAATAAATAAGTCATTTGTGACATGTAGGAATCAACCACACCTAAATTCAATGCACAATGTGACTGGTATGACTCAAAGTGTCTCTTTTTATTTAAAATTAACATTAATTTCAGAAAAAAACACAAGTGACATACTGAAAACCAAGAAAACACATTCATATTGTTTTGATACTTTAGAAAAATGATCCATGAGTAATTTTTGATGTGTAAAAATAAAACAAACCTTAATCTGATGCACAATGTGACCGATATAAATCCAAATTTGTCATTTAAATTTGATATTAATTTCAGTAAAAGAACAAGTGACATACTCAAAACCAAGAAAACCTATTCAGATTTTTTTAATATTTTATAAAAATGATCTATGACTCATTTTCAACATTTAGTAATCGACCCCACCTCAATACAATGAACATTGTGACCGTTATAACTCCAAATGTGTCTTTTTTATTAAAAATTGACATGTTATTAATTTTTTTTGCATGAGGTGTAAGACCCCTTAAATTAAGAAATATGGAAAAGTAAAAAAGTGGATAAGTACAAAAATGAGGAGGATAAAAACTAAATAACAAAAAAACAAAACCAAATGCATCTCAACAAACTCGAGAGTGAGTGCTCATACCATAACAAGAGGATCTTCTACCCCAACCACATGGGTGGTGACCCCTTCACCAAGTTTTTACAAGCACCCATGGGCCATCACAATCTGTGAGTGTACAATATCTCCATATTCTTTTGTTTCATTCATAGAATGTACACCACAATCTTCCGCATTATTTTCATAAGCTAGTAAATCAAAGGGATTATGAGTGCACACTTTTGATTTAACCTTTTCTTTAAAATGATGAGCAGGAGGAGATATTCCATTCCCTTTACTGTCCAAGCCCATCAATAGTTCCAAAGGTAGATTAGAGTTTCTATAAAATCCCCCTTCATATTAATCAGATGGGGAGGCTGAAAAAAGGTCTGGATTTGATCCTTTTCCATGAGTGAAAAAGGCTTAGGGAACACTACAAGAAATAGGGGTAGTAGGAGTATCAACAATCACTTTCCCTGCAGACAAATTTTGAGTCAACATCAGGTGTAATCGAATCCATCCCCTGAGTAGGGGTTTCTTTGGATGAGAGAGCTCCTCTAGATATAGTCTATAGAAAATAGATTGCATCTAGATTAGCCTTCCCCTTGAGGTTCTTATCATATATCATATTTTTTTTCTTGCCATATGTTGAGCTCCACTGCCTCTTGGGTGAAACATTTTGTGGCCATTTGACTATCCTCTGATTCTTAAGCAACCTGATCATTATACAAACCTCTAGATAAAATGTCATTGAAATAAACAATGTCCTTATGTTCACTTTCTCCCAAATCAGTCCAGGAGATTTTGGGTTTGTTTGGACTAGACAAGATAGTAGTACATAATGTACTATCCTGATTTGGAGCAACATTCTCGGACTGTGTATCTTCAAAGTTTTATTTTTCCAGCCTAGTGAAATATAAAATGGGGTCACCCTTATCATGTAATGATATAGAAACATTATTAACAATACTCAAAGATGGATTTTTGATAGGAGGTGGAACTACTCCAACATCTACATCCCCCTCTGCCCCATTAAGAAGTTTAACACTTTTGTCTCTTCTTCTACAGTGATCTAAGTCATGTACCTTTAGATGAAATTTAGGAAAAATCATTTTTCTTCTATAGTCCGAGGTAGTATGACCAATAATAGAATATTATTCACAAAATAGAGGAATTTTTTCATATTCAAATCTAAGATTAATATCATCTTACAGATTAGAAAGCACAATATTGTCAATCCTTGGAATAATCAGATTAACCTCTACCAGCATACGAGAAAAATGGACAATAGACACCATTTCTATGGCACTGTCCATCCTTATGGGGACTCCTAATGTAGATTCAATATCAAATAAAATTTATGGAAGCCACATGATCCAGTTTAAGCCATGAATTTTTACCCAAACTTGGGATTAAGTCTCTTTGAAATCAGACAAGTTGAAATTTAGATTCCAATCGTGTAATATCAAAGTTCCTAGCCTTCAATTGATCAACCCAATGCTCTAAGATTTCCCTTTCAAGTCCATATAAGGAAACAAAATGTGGAAAAACCCACAGCCTAAAGAAACACATTTAAAATTGAAAAACCCTAAATGGTTGTAAGCTGGTCAACAAGATCTACAAGTTTCCACAGTTTCATTCCTTTTGATAGGTTGATTCGAGCCATGATAGAGAACTTATAGATATCTAACCTTTCTACAATAGCACCATTGGATGTTGAGACGTGGGTCGTTGTGCCTTTTTGGATAATACACTATGTTTTCTGGTAATTAAAAGCTGAAAAATAACTGACAATGGAACCCATGAAGGCCATCATATTCCCTCCATCTTTCACCTTAGTGTTCATTGAATGGTTTCTTTAATGAATTACAACTTTAAGGGAATCATAGGTATACAGATTCAGACTTCTAGGGTTTTCTGTTGCAGCGTGTCCACCGGTGAAAACCAGAGCGAGGGAGTTTTGATCCTCCATCCTTCAATATTTGATATCATTTTATTAGTGTACTATTTCATATTAATGTTTAATTTATTTCATTGTTGTATTACTAACATAATATTTTCTTTCTTTTATAGTTATAATTTTTTCTTGATTTTGGATGCTTTGTTCAGAAACTAATACTATGGATGAAATTTTTTGAGAGGGGATCACATATGCCAAAGGATGAAACATTAATGTTTTTGACATTTTGTTGGATAATTGTAATTTTAACCATATAAAACATTGTTTGAAATGTATATATCAGTGTGTTTTTTTGTATTCATGCTGTCATGTAAACGTATATAGCACTGTTTTTGAAACTCTTGTGTGTGTTGTTTCATTCTTTTGTGATTTTTTCATGTGTAGGTTCTGTTTTGTGCAGGTGCGGGGTGTGCTGTTAAATAAACAGAACATCCCAGGAAACTAGGCCTTTATAAGAACTATTTTGAGCACTGATAAATGCCTATTTTATCAGTGATAATTAAGCACTGATAAATTTGTCCTTTATCAGGGCCCAAAATAGCACTGATAAAGGTGTCCCTTTATTAGTGCTAAAAAAGTCCTGATAAGGGGGGGGGGGACCTTTATGAATAATTTTTCTAGAACGAATAATGGGACCCCTTTATCATAATTTTTTAGTGTTTTTAAAGGGGACCCCTTTATCTTTGACGTGTTTAACAGTGCTTTTATAGCACTGTTAAAAGCAGTTTCTAGTGCTTTTAAAAACCTTATTTGTAGTAGTTCCTCTTCTTCAGAAAGAGGCCAGTGATTCATTTAACCTT
Organism: Viscum album; assembly: GCA_963277665.1. Taxonomy (NCBI): domain Eukaryota; kingdom Viridiplantae; phylum Streptophyta; class Magnoliopsida; order Santalales; family Viscaceae; genus Viscum; species Viscum album. The sequence goes on from OY728122.1 coordinate 1,191,234,872, forward strand.
GAAGTGGGAGGTGATGTTTGAGGGGAATTATTCTAGATGGATCATTCAACCAAGGTATACCAATCTATTTTATACTCCAAGGAGTAATTATTGTTGCCCCAGGATGAGATTGTTGGTTATAGATCTTGTATATAGATGTTTTACATATCATAAGATCAAATTTGAGCATCAGAGGCCAGCCGAGTTGCTCCAACCTCTTCCCATTCCGGTGTGGAAGTGGGATGAGATCTCTATGAAATTTGTGACTAGTTTAAATAATAATATGAATGGGAAAGATTTAATTTTGGGGATTATAGATCAGTTAACTAAGTCATCCCACTTTGTTCCCATTAGGGAGTCAATAAAGTTAGAAGAGCCCATGAACCTATTTTTCCGAGCGATTGTTTGGCCTTATAGGGTGCCTTCTGCAATATTTTTTGACCAATATAATCATTTAAATTATTGGTTATGGTAGATCCCCCAAGAATCCATGGGAACCCATTTGAAGTTAATCACATCTTATCACCCATAAATGGATGGTTAGACTGAGCGAGCTATCTAAATTCTTAAGGATATGCTTTGAGCACGTGTTCTTGACTTTAAGGGTTTATGAGAATGATTCCTATGGTTCATATAATTTTCATATGAAAATAGTTACTAGGAATTGATCAATATTCCCCCTTTTAGGAATCATACAGGTGGTTGTGATGGTCCCCTCCATGTTGGGCTAAGCTGGGTATGCATTCCTTTTTAGGACCGAGTCTCATCTATGAGATGATGAAGAAAGTGAAATTGATCCAAAATAGGTTAGTGACAACTAAGAGTCACTATAAATTTTATTTTGATCATCTTAATTGATTATTATATTTTTAGGGTGGTTATTAGGTGTTCCTCTAGGAATATTTTTGAATGATACATAATTACTTGGGAAAATAAGGGAAGTTGATGCTATGTTATATCGAGTCATTCCAGATTTTGAAGCATATTGGTAAGGTGGACTATCAATTAGATATGTAACCACAAATGACCTCAACATATGATTTATTCCATATATACTATTTGAAAAAGTACTATCCAGACCCATATCATGTGATAGAGTGGGAAAATTCAGAATTATAGATTGACACCACTGTTATGGAGAAGCCTATTCATATCACAGACTATTAGAATAAGGTGCTCTATATTAAGTGGATCTCATTGGTCCATGTAATTTGAAAGTGTGGTGGTAATATCCATGAGATGTGGGAGTGGGAAGTTTTTGTGAGGGACTAGTGTCCTCACATATTTTATTTTGAAGTTCCTTGATGACTTTCTTGGGGCAGAAATTGACATGGTGGGGAAAATTATGACACCCACCAGGTTACTGGTATATTTATTTTGTGTTTTATTTATTTATTTATTTATTTTTTTTGTTACTAAGAGTTTTATTGTGAGAACCAAAATTTTTGGGAAAATTGGATCTAGTGCATAGTTGGTAGATAATTAGTGAAATCATATGACTAACTATACAAGAGGGATATTTGGAGGATATATGGGTTTTTCACAGCTTAAAAATGATTTTTCTAACCATTTGAGGATCTCTAAAAACCATGTGGACTATGTTTAGGGAGACAGTGGCTCCTACATGATTGGAACATGGTTTTCCTAACCGTGGGACCAAATCATGTAGTTTTTCCAAGTCTTTAAAAAATTGACTTTTGACCATTTTCCCTTAAAAATAATTAAGGATTTCACACTCATTTCTCTCCCATTTCATGCACAGCCTCCCCCATGCCTTGGAGATTATTATTCCTTAATTTTGGTGGATTTTACTTGGATATTTGGTGTTATATATTTAGGTAATCTTTATTTCTTCACGATTTCTACATCCTACCCCCTTATCTCAGGGTTTTCTTCCTTTTCCATGGAAAGTGAAAACCCTAGCATTCTATATGGATGAATCTAGGGTTATTTAGAGGGGTTTTGTGCTATTTAATTACCATGAACCAACCCACCAGGTCCCATCTAGCCAAAGTTAAGCTAATAATGACACCCAAACCCACCTACATAATCCAAGGGTTGGTAACCAACACCGAGTAGGCATATCATACACATTGGAGGCCTTATACTAATGTAACTATACAAAAACACACATCTACATACACCAATATAATGTGTAAAGGAAAAAAACTCGTACTATTAATTCTTTAATAACCAATATCCCATATTAGAGTATACCAACTAGTACAAAAAAAGAGACAAGGGACAAATAAAATCCCCCCAAAACTGTAAAAGAACCCAACCCATTGAAAACATAGGGGAAGTTACCCAAAAGAAACTCCTAGATCCATATGAGGTCCATCTAACACAACTAATATCCACCTAATATTGTTCCTACTTAGACTCCATTTAAAGACCTATTATCTTTATAAGACATGACATGTGTGGGAAGATCCCATGTAGGGGTGAATATAAATACACCCAACAGGACACCCCAAAATCACCAAGCATAAATTATTAAAGAGAGAGTAGCCATCTCACCATCATGAAGGTATTTGAATTAGGATATGAGACATAAAAATAATAACCTAGATGTAATCAAGATAGACACCAAGTGTTAAAGTATGGTCACAACCATACTGCCACCATAGGATTCCACTAGAGGCTCATAAATAACACTCGTCTGGAAGAACTCACTCCATGAGCCTTGTTATCACTGAGGACACTCATCTGAGAGGACATACACACTAGGAATTTCCATGAATAAGCACTAAGAAAGATGAGAGGGCTTATCCAAGATACCCACTCAATCAGAACAACTTAACAGAAGACAATAAATGTCGATACACATATATAATATCTCACCCAGTGCCTGTGGTGGATTCCTAAACCTACTCAGAGTAAACCCGCTAGGATGGTGATCACACACCCTGATAGTCAGTAATGGGATTCTTGAACTAAACTAGGTAATAAATGATATATGATCACACGCTGCTCCATATAAATGAATTCTTAACTCTATCAGAGATTGATCCCGTAGAGGGGATCACTAATCCTATTCCCAGTATGTGATGCCTTATTGTACCCTCATAGGAATGGACCAAGGGAATACACCCTCACTGAAATGATCTAAGGTAACTCACCTAAACTAATACTATAGTTGGTATAAGATGAATAAGGGATACAACTTTCCCTTTAAGGAGTACATGATGAGTCCCATGGGGTGCATGGTGTGTCTCACTAAGTCTAGCACTTCCCATATGTTTTCATCTCACACGATATGTATTTCTATAGATAAAAAACATTTTTAATATATTACACAATGTGTAGATGTTGAGATGGAACTCTTCATGTGTCATATAATCAAGCCAGTGTACTATGTCCCATGTCCATGCACATTGGCCGCATCCATGTACACTATCCGTCCCTAGGCCCTTGCTAGTGCACTTTCCAAAGTACACGATGTGTACCCAACACACACTGTGTGTGGGGCCACATGGCCTCCTGGGCTTGTACAAACCCTTATATGCAAATCCATTCACCAAGGGGTATATGGTGTGTGAGTACACTACATGGTGCATTCCACTACATGGATTTCTGGGTGTGTACTCCCTGTACACGCCGAGCCGACTGGATAAGGGTCACATTGTGTGTGAGTACATCAGATGTCATGTGATATTTAATTCAATGTGTAAAACCTATCCATAAAATAGATAAAACTAAATGGTATGTGTTCCTTTAAAATACATGGAATATAGTTTTAAATTTCATAAAAAATCTAGGCTACTCACACGACATCACCCGCACACCACTACTGCCTTCCGGACTGCTGAGAATTATGCTAGAACACTCGAATATAGGTTGACTAACCTCCATAGATGACTATAAATTAGATTACATCCATTCCATATTAGAAAAACCATCAACATTTCCATCCTAATGCACCACATTGCCCAAATCATGGGAACCACATTGGCTGCACCAACATTGGGTTTCCATTTCGATCAGTGGTCATATTCTAGCTACATAATCCGTGTTCGGATCATCCTCCATCTTATCGCATCACTGAATGCCAAAACCCATGAATAAATGACACCCAATCCAATATCTGATCCATGTATGATATCCTACCATATCGTATCATGCCTCATCTATGCTTTCTATATCTAAACTAAATTTGTAGAAATGATCCATTGGGCTAAAGATCAATTGCGCAATGAAAATTTTTAGGTATTTGTCGAACTAAAAACAAAATGAAATAAATATAATGAACACATGAAGAACATGGGGAGAAAATCACAATAAAAAAACATTATCCATTCATAATTCTTTGAATATAAAACAATACTCATAAATTAATAATAGAAACATGAATAAATTTTTCATAAATATTGATTCATTTTCAACATGGGAAAAAATAGGGATTAAACCAACTTAGAAAAATTCCCTTCCCCAAGTTTGGATTGATCAATAACAAATAACGGTTTTACATCATTTTCCTTGGTGAGATACATAGAATTTGTTATCAAAGAAAATATCCTCAATACCAATCATTGATCCATGATCCAATCATCATTCACCAGATATCTCCTCTACACTCTCTCCAAATATCTAGGGTTATGAAACTAACCCTAGGACTTACCCATAATTGGGTTTAAATAGAGAGAGTGGTAGGTCATGAAAATTAATTAAACAAACGAATAAACAAATAAATTAATTTATTCATTATAATCCTGCGACTAATCTTTAACAAAACACTCAATTCCGAAAAAGATTATATCGAATCTAGTGGAAAACCTACAATCCATATTTAATACATGTCTTATATTCCCCACCCAATAATCCATTCAGGAGTAATTCTATTATTTCAAAAAAAATTGCAGTGTGTGATATAATATATTTATTATTTTTAAAATATCAACACTGAGGCCCCACAAGCCTTAGAATCTCACACTGAATTTGTGCCTTATTATTAAAATATTCTTTGAAAAATTCCAATGTGTTATATAGAAATTTTGGAGTCTCTACATTCTCCCACCTTTAATAATTTTCACCTAGAAAAGAAAAAAACTACTCACAAGAGAGGATAATGAGATAAAATATGGTTATCACACTCTAATGAGCTCTCTTATAGTTTTCTATGCTGCTAAAAAACATGAACCCAAGGAAAACAATTACCTATAATGGGTCTTCACCTTTCGGTTCTCAAACTTGATAAGGATTGTAACACCCCAATTTTTTTGTGATTTTTTTTGAATTAATTTAATTTAATTTTGATATTTTTCATTTCAAGAAACACTAAATATATCTTGTGTTATATGAAATAAACAAGCTATTATTTATTTTTATGCTACACTATGTTAATATTTCATTGTACGCTACACCAAGATAAGTTTGTGCGACACACAACACCGACTTGGATTGCATTACATGAAACACTGAGTCTCTATGAAACAACATTATATTATTATAATTATTTAAAATAGATAGTTATAAAATAAATATTAAAATTAGTAATATGAAATTGGATATATAAGCAATTCAAAATTTTAATTTTCCCCTTAAAAAGCCATTGTCTCACAACATCTGTAGGATTAGCTTTAAACTTAATTTTGCCACTTATGTGAATTGCATTTTAAAAAATAGAAATACATGGTTGTAATTAGTATAATATTTATATTATAATAAGATAAAATTAGTTTTTGACCAAAAATATTATCCAAAGTAATAAAAATTAAATACAAATATTAAGGTAAAATTAAGTTTAACAAGGGACTAAATCTTAAATTTAAGGGAGAAAATGATCTAGACACTTGTCCAAAAGCTATTGGATGCCAAAATTTAGACCATATACCCTATTGTTTTCTAATTATATGAGTTATTGGGTCATATGTTCATGAAAGTGACCCATATAATAAGTTAAGGTAAAAGAAAAAAAAGGAACCTTCCTCACCTTTAAAATTTATAAATCTTTAAAGTATGGAATATGCTACATAGTTTCAGTTATAAACATTATTTTTAAAGTTAAATGAGTTTTATTCATCATGATAATTTAACTGTAGTTTTTAGAGATGGATTAGTTACATTAAATGCTTAACAAATAGAAATACAAGGATTATTTAGTTAATAATAAAATAAAATAAATGATACTATAAAAATTAAAAGTGAAGTAAATGGATTGAATTATTGTATTTCATTATTTTTTAGATTAATATATCATGTTACACATTTGTGAAGTTAATATATTTTAATTCCATCATTTTCTTGATAGTTTAAAATTTAAATTAATTAAATAATATCAAAATTAACCTTAATGTTATTATATAATAAATGATATTTTATTAAAAAAAATTAAAATTACTAAAAATAATTTATTATAAAAAATTATTATAAATGTTAATAAATATAAAATATGGTCTATTTATAGATCAATTTATCTTTTATAATTAACATATTGACCCATATATGGTAAAATATTGTCAGCACAATTCGGGTTAAAGCAGTATTTTTGCACGTTACATAAACTTGTTTTAAAATTAATTTCCAACACACATGAGATTTTTTATTTTGTAAATTATATATAATATATATAATTATGTTGGTATATATTTTATAATAATTATCACTTTAATTTAGTCTCAATGGATTAATTACATAGGTTATAAAATTAGTCACCTAAATGAAAAACCAAAATGAAAAATATAAGGAAACTTAAAGACTAAACAAAAAATTATAAAAACGCACTTTTTTGTGGTGGAGACTTGGATTGAAAATAATTTCACTTTAATCCTTTATTTATACATTTTTTAAGAACATGAGATAAGGGATACCTACCAATAGTGTATACCTTTTGGTATTTACAAGAATGCCACCCCCTCCATTATAAAAAAGAATTCATTCTTCCCATTCCTCACACCTCTCAAGCCAATTTGGCTCATTCAAAAGATTACCAAATAGTATCCCAACTTCCTTAAATTTATACTAGAATACCCCATTTCATAATAAATCCATACGAGGGAAATATTTTGTGTAAACTAAGAGGAGTTACTTAAAGAATAAGTAACATCCTTCCTCAAGCTCCTTTGTTTTATTTTCATTATCCACCACCTCAACTCTTCTCATTACATGATTATATAATAACTTAAGTATCCTCAATATACTGATATGTTTTTATTCTAATGTTTCAACCTAAAATTAAACAAAATTTCATCTAATGGGTAATGAACTTACCGTTTTTGTGTACGATGAAGTACCACTTCACAAAATAATGTTGTTCGTTTTTCCTTTACGACCTATCATGGTTGGGAATTATGAAAGAAAATATATTTTTATATATTATATATTTTATTTATTATTTATTTATACTTATTTAATTATTATATAAATACTACCTTCATGTTTTCGATTTTGTGTAAATATGATAACTTTGTTTATAGACATGTGGACTGCCGCCTCTTAAAAACGATGTGATTCATTCACACTTTACATGGAATGTATTAAGGTTTTATTTATAAAAATTATATGATATATACGAAATAATAATTATATTGGATTGATATCATATATACACACACACACACATATATATCATTTACTTTCTTTCAATACGACAATATAACTGAAACAACATTCATGCGTACATACGACCTACCGTCTCCATGAATGGTGTATTCCATTTAATATTTATATATTTTCTAGATTATTATAAATACATATAAAATTAATATATATGATATTTAAATCATGTTTTACATTATGGAAATAAATAAATCATTATCTAAGTAACATGATCATGAATAATAAGTCAAAACATGTATGAAAACAAAGCGAATATTACCCAAAGCATAACATTAACATGGAATTGCTAATAAATGGGTAATATAAAGTCGTAATAAAATAATATATGGTATTAGATATAATAATATGGTTATATAATATATATATAATAAGCTTATATTTATTATACAAGATGTTTGTATGAGTACGACGAGAGTCAAGACATATGGTAAGGGTTTTTCTCATCTCACTTTTATTTCTGTGAGATTTATGCCTTATTAAATACTAATTTCTTTTGCGTAGTGTATATAATTCACATTAATATGTTAATATTATTATTATAATTAAATTAATGGGTGTTTAGATACCCATTTTATGACCTTTATTTCATGGAGTTTTTGTTTCAAAAGTTACCAAATCGGTGAAGTAATTTTGTGTTAATTTTCCTTCCTTGATACACATGTTTCGTTATACACCTATATTATATTTTGAGGTGTATATAATGAAATTTTACAAGTTATATCATGAATATAATTATTTTCATGATATTTTATGCTTTATGTAATGTCCTTTTCTTACATGGGGAGTTTTATTGAAAGTTACCAACTAGTAATAGTTTATTGCAACAATCCCATCATTTATCAGGATTGTTTATAATTATGATTTCATTGATAAAACATTATGATCCATATATCAAGAAAACTCATGAATTTTCCTATCCTATTTTTATTAATTATATATTCATGTATTGGTACCATTTTTACACTCTTTGGTATATAATATTATTAAGAAATAATTTTAAAGAAAGTCTGAATTTATCTCTCTCTTCAGTCAGAAATCTATGTTCCTTAAAAACCATGTTTTATAAAATTGTTTTCATGAATTATTCATAAGTTATAAATTTTTTTTCCAAGAAAAAGTTTTTCAAAAAGTTTTCAAAAATTCATTATAAGTTTTTAAATTATTTTCAAAGAAAAATGTTTTCAAAATATTTTTAAAATTTCTTTATAAGTTTTCAAAGTATTTTCAAAGAAATGGTTTTAAAAATGTTTCAAGATTATTTTAAATGTTTTAAAGGAAAATGGTTTTTAAAATTTATTCAAGATTTATTTATAATTTTTCAAATAAAAAGGTTTTAAAAATGTTTTCAAATCTTCCTTTATAAAATTTCAAGATTATTTTCAATAAAATGATTTTCAAAATGTTTTATGTTTTAAAAATAAATTTTTAAAGAAGAAAGAATAATTTCCTCATGAAATATTATAAAATATATTTCAAAATTATTTACCACCGAAGATGCCATTTTTTGGTGTTACTCATTCCTTACTATCGAAATTATCTAATGGTTCCATTTATATTATTTCTATGAATTGTTTTTGTATTGATGGCATGATATTTGTGAAACTCATTTATCTTTCATGGGTTATTTACATTTATAGAAACTTAGGCTATACAAATGGTTTTAAACCATTGGTATAGGATGAAAAACCATTGTTATATCCTATACCAATGGTTTTCCGAACTGTTAGGTGTTATGGCATGGGTATAGGCCTATACCAATGGTTATTCATCAACCGTTGGTACATGACACTCGAAATTAAACTATACTGACAATTTATTGATATTAGTTGGAATATATATTTACCAATGGTTTGAAACAATTGGTATATATCGAGCCTTAAAACTATACCAACAGTTTATAAACTATTGATATATATTTCTACCAATGGTCTTCCAATAACCATTGGTATACTTATGGGTTTTAAAATCTATACCAATAGTGTATAAACTATTGTAATAGTTTTCTACCAATAGTTTGATAATAACCATTGATATACATACGGTTTTTCAAAACTATACTAATGGGTTATAAAACACTGGTATAGAGTACTCCACAATTCTAGAGAGAATCATACAACAAACTCCCCTCTATAATTATAGTACAAAAATATGCTAACAATACAATGTACATAATTCAAAAAAACACTAATGTCAATAATATATAGAATGCCACACTAGAAACCACAACACTTGAAAATACCCTAAAAACATCTACAAAAACACTAAAGAATAATAATGAATACAAAACTTAAAAAAAACTAATATAACACCTGAAAAAATACCACACTGGAAGAAAAACCAAATTGAAAATACAAATTAAAGTATATTCAATATACAATACAATGATAAGAAAAAATACCACTATGGAAAGAAAAACATGCCATTTGAATACACCTGAAAATACACTACAATACAATGTACATAATTAAAAAAAACTAATGCAGGGATTAATATATTTAGAATTAATTTTTATCCAATTATTCATGCTATAATTATGAAAAAACACCACACTGGGAAGCAAAAAATTCCACTTGAGCTCAAATTTTATACCTATCCTTGGAAAGTGAAACATTATCGACACATATAGTTTATGAATTTCAATTATAGTTTACATTTTTTCATATTTTATTATTCACATGTGGGACATATATTCATTTGTTCTAAAAATGATATCTTTTGATCATAATAATACAAGCTTGGAAAAATAATAAAACTCAATATAAATGTAAATAGTATAATCTGAACTCAATGGAAACAATATAATATTCCTCTACAGTCACCAACCCAAAACCTGAAATTCACCTCAAAACCACTAGTCCTAGCACCTATAGGGGATGATATCCACCAAAACAAGGATGGTATCCACACCAAAGTGAACACTAGGGAAAAAGAACACTGGATATATTGATAAATGAAAATCCATCCTTGTTGTTTTGTGATTATTGATTGATGAGTTTTGTGTTTAAAAAACTTTAATGATGTTTTAGAATAGGTTCTTGATGGTAGGTATTGATTTTTATATATGTATTAAAATAAAGGGTTGTGATGAAATTGAGTAGAATACTTACTCAAGAGATATTGAAGAAAGCATCCATGGATTTATGGATGCATATTTAAAAGAGATGATACTATAGATAAAACTATCCAAAGTTTATTTTGGTTAAAGGAACCTAAAATGTAAGTTTAAAAACACTTGGATAAATTTTTTCAAATATTTATAGTGAAGTTTATGTGAACAGGAAGTGTATGTGTATGAAAATACTCAACTTTGAGTATATAAGTTGTATGTGTTATTGAGAATTTATCTAAAGAGATTTATAAGATCTGGAAAGTTCCAAAATGTGATTTGAACTGTTTTTGACTATTTGTGATTGGGGGGGATCTCATCTGGTGTAAATACATTCTGAATAAGATCAAATTCTTTATCAAACACATTTTAAATCATGTATTGCCAACTGATGTTGTGATCAGACATAAAGGAGTTCACTTCCCCTCAAAGTTCCAATGTAATCAACATTCAAAATATAAGAAGACCAAGCATCTTTTTTTATGGGGAGTGGGATAATGTGGAGTGGAGTGGTTTTTGTTAGATCATTGGCCATGGAAGTATGGCTAGTAAGGTATCTAATTTTCTTTATAATTGGTTCTATGGGGTGGAGGGAAATGGAAAAAAAGGAGGAAGGTGAGGGTTATGTTTTTGGCATCAGAATGCTAGAGTATCTAGAGTACTAGGAAAAATATCTTTGTGGAAGGTATTACATGATCATGTATAGATTTTCATATTTTCACCATATTCCATGCGGGGGACCTTGCCTCCCTCTTGAAACACTGAGTTTTATCCCTTCTTTGAGGAAGCTTCTATTCAGTAGTAGGCTTCCCCCTACCCCCCAAGGTAACCTTTTTTATTTATAGGAATCTATGTGAATATATGTTATATAGAGGTCATCTATTAATTTAAAGGCGTCCTTTTTTATATATTGGAGGTCTGAAATGAGGATATTTTAAGGTGACATTTTTGATTATGTGGAGATTTCATTATCTAAACCGGTTAGAAGACAACACCCTCTCCAAAATGGAAAAATCCAAGGGTGAAACAGCTATAATTTCCAATGATAATATGTATATAATTAAATAATAACTTTAAATAATAGTTTTTGATTAGGAAGAGTTTATATTTTTTGTGTATAAGTACTCCATTCATTAAAGGATCTATAAAAATTTATTTAGAGTGTCAAGGATTTATATCTAGATGCAAATAGAAAAAGGGATAAAGAGATTGATAGTTCACTACAAGAGTTTAGTAGGATACATGATAAACTAGTTCATAATCTTTATAAAAACTAGTAAGATACATTGAAGTTAGTTGATATAGATAAATATTCTCTTAATATAATGTTCTTGGAGTTTGAATATAAGTTAAAAAATATAGAATCCATTTAAAGTAGATATTCCTAAATAACTAAGAAGAGGTGTACTGCCACTCTAGTTTTAGAGATGATTTTCCCTCAAAGGGAATCATTTTGGTGGTAAAGGAAGTGTTGATCATATGGAGAAGTATCCACATCATGCTCAAGGAATAGATATACCATAACTATATAGATTATGGTGGTGTTAAATTTGTTTGAATTATATGTAAAGAATTCAATGAAAAAAATACATAAATATGGAGGTAAAAGATTTTTGGTAAACCTATTGATACATCAAAGTTGGATTTGGGAATATTTATAAATAATAATTACCCAAACTAAGATTAGAATCTTGGTAAAACAAACCAGCCTAAAATGAAAAAGGATAATTTCTCCATAGGGGGAAGAATCCCCAGTGAGGGAAGGGACTTATTGGAATGAAAATACCAAGGGGTTCTAGAGAAATTTTTTATAATCTATAAACACTGTATAAATTAATTCAGAATGAAAAATGTGGTTGGGTAAAATTTCTTACCTAATTTTTTCAAATTAAAATTTCATCATAACCTAGTGATAATGAAATACCTGCAATGCAATGCACCTCAGCACCCCAACACCAACAATGCACCTCCAAACTACTTACAATCAAAACATAATTCACTACCTGCAATGCAATGCACCTGAAATCAAAAAATCAAAACCTAATTCACCTACAATCAGAACTACCAGCAGTAAAAAAAGAACATGGTAAATAATGAAAATAACTACCCACTACAATCAAAACACCAACATAACATCCTCAACCAACAATGAAACCAATAAAACATCCTCAACAAACAAAATCTACAATGCAACCAATTGATAATGTTTAAATACCAACAAACCAATACAAAAATAATGATAATAAAACAAATCAATTGATGCATCTAACCTATGATAACAAACATAAAAAATATCACACATATATTAAGTCATAGTAAATCATCAAACATCAAATTTCACTAATATTAGTAAAAAATGTAATGTATCAATATGTACCTAATAAAAATCACTATCATCACAGTAATCATCAACCTCATCCTCTTCCTCATTCCAGCCCCTATCCTCATCCCTATCCTTATCCTCCTCCTCATCCTCAGCCTCATCATCACCCTCGTCCTCTACCTCAGCCTCACCCTCATCCTCAGCCTCATCCTCTTCCTCCCCATCATCCTTTCCATTTCCATCACCATATCCATAGACATCACCATGAATGACATCATCTTGACCACCACTAGGACTACCACATGATGAAATATATAATGAATGCATCGATGGCATATATGCATAACAAGCTGCAACATTCTCTAGTAGAAGTGATGAACTTAGATCTGTCATCAGTTTCGTAAACTCAATGTTTCAAATTTTAGTCTTTTCTTCTAACTGTGTGACCTTTTTTTGGCCTATTATGCCCATGAATTAACCTTTTTCAACTTGGTGGTACTAAAAATGGTACCTGAAGTGGTCCAATACCTCGTCCGGACTATACTCTTTCTAGGTCGGCAACATACACTACCATGGCGCTCATCACCCAAAACCTGATGTTAGTGATTGTATGGCCCAAAATTGTTAGGTTACTAGGAATCAATGGCCTCTAAAGTATCCTATTACAAATATAAATAGATTATTAAGTTAAAAAATAGATATTAACATTTTAAATCAACAAAGTAAAACCTACAATCTTCTACTGTGTTAGTTTGTTAACCACACTTACATATTTTTTCTTTCTTCTTGAGCAAAACAAGTTTTATCAAGGCACACATCCTTCAATATTCAATACCTCCATCTTCAATGAAATTGAATATAGGAAACCATAATTGAAAACAAGTTACTAATAATGAATTTCATAACAAAAATCAAATGGATATTAATTTTAAATGAAGTTGAAAATAAAAACATATGGTTTGATTTGATTCTATTTAGTTTAGTTTATTTCAATTTATTGTGGTGTGGGTTGATATTCAATCTCCAATTATCTACCAAAACTTTAGAAATTGAATTAATTATAGAGTAAGCAATAGAAAGTGAAAGTTCTAAAGAAAAATTATAAACAACTATTGTACCTACTTTCTTTCATAGTCTGTTATCATAGTCCACCCCAAAGTGTGGAGGTATTTTTTTCATCAATGTTTTTTTATTTGTTTTGGATTATTCCTAAAAAAAATTATATAATAAAAAATAAATTATTAATGAAAAACATGAATATATTCATTTAAAAACCTCAAATTTGATTAATACCTTGAACTTGATACCCATCCAATGATTAATCATTTTCCGATAATGTTCTATCATACAATCATCCATGAAAGGAATCACCTCTAAATTTTTTCCAAATCTATCATTCCAGCCAATATAAAACTCATGCTTATAGGCTCTCCAAATATCATTGAATTCTATTATCCATGTTGGCCTCACACCCTCACCATTGGGAAAATTAAAACAAAGTTGACACCAAAATATTAATTCATAAAAATAAAATAATAATAGAATATTAAATCTAACATATTTTTTTACCCATATTTATGCCCACGTATTATCTTTGACTTTGTTTGGAAAGAATCTCCATGAGAGTGGACTGATAGGAATGATGTCATAGTATTTAGCAAGCGTCTCTAAAAAAACTCTGACATTGTCACCATATTTTTTCGATCATTTGGTTGTATTCATTGTAGTCCACCATCAACTGCATGCAGTGATTCCACACTGCATGCATGCATGTACATTCATGATGATTATAAGTAGATCTAGACGTTATAGAAGAAAAAAAATATTTTATCAATACATCTTATAGTGAAAATAAAATATGATAAAAAATTTATCAGGGTTCTATAAATATACCTATGAAAGTATGATCAATGGGAGCCGCTAGATTTCAAAGAACTATAGAAACATCACCATATATAGATGGAGTGAATCCTAGTGTATGATCCATAGACTCAAATTGTGTTAGAGTAGGAGTCGAAGAAGAATGAATGTAGAATCTTAGAGAGAAGGAAGTTGACTGAAAAGAAGATGACATGGATGGAAGGCCAAATGCATGATATGGATGAGGAGTGGGAATCATCATCAGAAACGATAATGATGGGTGAAGAGTATCAGATTTAAATGATTATGAAAACATGGTAAACCTAAATATCCCATGTGTCCCTAATGACACTATAGGATCAGAATGTGTGGTAGATGGTATGTCAGTGGGAGGGATAGGGTCTAATCGGGTATGCTGACTAGAGCGCCTGCTCTAGTACCACCCCCTCATACCGCCGAACTGAGTACTGGGACCACTAGGCTGCTCGTTGAATATCTGGTTCCTATGTAGTAGATCCTAGATAAAATTATAAAAAAAAATTAATCACATGAAATTATATGTTATATATATATATATTAAATAAAATACTCATAACATGAAATAATGGAGGAGTTCCCATCTCATTTATTCAGTGATTGTTGTCAGCCTTTCTTTTTCATCGCATCTCCTCAATAGGTTTCATTTCCTACAATTGAAAAAAATAAATAATTAATTATAAATGGATAACTAATGTGTAACCCAAACAAAAAAATATGATACATGACTTAATTAAGTAATATAGTTTGTCAAACCAAATATAGTATACATAGTGATATAAAAAAACAATTTTAAATTTAGTGGGAATAATATAAAAATAGAAGACATTTCATATAATAAACAATATGCTCAAATTCACATGTTTAACATAGGTATAATATAGTTTAAATTTTTTGGGATGAATAATTACAAGGAATTCTATATGGTGTAGAGGGATTCCTGGATTGATGTATGTATTCTAAGTGTACAACATCATGGGAATGGGTTTCCTAAAGAGTTGATAAGTTTTGGTTGAACCAATTCCTAAGATGATAAATCATGCACCATAGCTATGTTTATGCCATTACTATTATTATAATTATATTTATTATACATTCACCATTACCTATATTATGTTTATTACTAATAAACTATAATCCCTTCAAAATGTTATATTTATCAATGATTAATCATTCATTTTTTCATATGTTTATATTCATTATGATAAAATATTCAACATTTTTTATAATTATTTAACCCAACACACTATATACTAGGAACAATGTCTGTGTATGGTTATTTATACAATTTCCACGATTGGTAGGTGTTTATAATGTTCCCTTACACTTGTTTGTTTTGAATTTTTGTAGACCTTATTTCCCAAGGAAATAAGTGGTTGGACTACTCTAAATATAATATCAATAAGTTCCATTTATAAAGGATGAATTATAGATATAAATATATTTATATCCATAAAATTATGTTTTGAGAAGATATGTTGAGTTTGAGTTAATTGGTAAAGGAATACTGCAATTCATAAGCCAGCTTTGGAAAAGTAATATTTTGGAAGATGATATATGAAAACAATTAATGAGAAGGTTGGAGATGATATTTACATAAAATTTTTAATAACATAAAGTATAATAGAGTAATTTTAACATGGAAGGTGAATTTTGAAGAATCAAAGTGAATATGTTTTTAAAAATTATAAGGTGAGTCCAAATAAAGTATCATGTTTTTAAAGGTGAGACTTGAAGATAAAGAATCATGAGAAAGGAATATACGGAAGAAATTAGCGATGATGATTGTTTAAACTTATGTGAAATTAAATAAGTATAATATTATTGAAACTGGCAATGACTATTTCAAATGATATTTAATTCTGAAAGTGGATTCATAAGAAGTATTGAAAAGGTTGATATTAAAGACCGTAAGTGGAAGCATAAGTGAAAGATACCTAATCCAGATAATAAGGGAGTATGGATGAAGATTGTGGATATATTTTCATTCATAATAATTATCTTTGAATATCTTATAGTTTTTTTTGGATTAACTCATAAGATTTGAAGGCTATGTCAGAGGTACTCAAAGTTTTTGGAATCTCAACCTAAAGATGTGAAAGTATAATTTATTGAGTTAGAGAATTAATTATGATTATAATGAGCTATTATTTATAATTTAAAAATAATAATTTTTATATTGTGATTCAATCCAAACTTTGATAAAGTGATAATGATGGAAGGATAATAATTAAATGAGAATATTTCATGGTCAAGGCTAATCTTTTAAAAGAAATACATAAGGAATATTGAGTATTGAATGAGAATAATTGTTTGATTCATAAAGTAATATATTAAAAATATAGAAATTATATTATTCCTTATTATCTTATCTCATGGAATTTTCATAACCAACACCATATATAAGGGATGGATATTGTATTTTAATAATTTATTGATGAAACTAAAATGGATTGAACTGCATCTTCCAAAATTTCATAGAGTCAGAGTGAAAGATTTTTTTTTATTTTGAAAATTTAGTTAGAAATACTAATGATATCTAAAAATATACACCAAGGACAAAGAAAATAATAAGGTCTTATCTCATATAAGTTTTAATATTTTATGCAAGAACACTCTACTAGGGCCAAAGACAATAAGACACCAGAAGGTGACCCAAAGCTAGAATGAAATCAAAGGAAGCAGAGGATCAAAAAAGAAATCATGGCTGGAGAAAATCAATAAGAACATGGAGATGGTGAAGTACCACAATGAAATTTTGGATAGTGTTAACTAATGGATTATAGAATTCCATCATACAAGGGAGTCCATATGATCATACTCATACCTTTAGTGGATTCCATAAAATTTTAGATTAATCCAGAAGTAATCTAAATGATTTCCAACTCTATTTATTTTTCTAGAACACCTCATGAAGATCAAAAATCACATTTAAAGAGTTTTATTCAACCAAATAAAACTAAAACCAAGAAATATTGAAAATTCACATTAATATCAGGTTGGATAAAAAATATTTGTAATCAATATTAAATCAATTTGAATAGTATCAACCTTAACAACCCAAATTGAGCTAAATAAAAATAACTAAGAACATAGTTAGATGATTCTGTATATTTCCCATTACAACTTCAGGTTCACAATCAACTCTAAAAATTGATCTATTGGATTCATCATAAGTAATAAATGGATTGGATACAATGGAAGTAGGGATAGTGTCAATTCCATCATCACCATCTTCAAAAACATGTCTTGGATTTACTTCAATAATGACATCAAATTTAGGCTGAATATGATATTTCACATAAAAAACTTGTTTCTCCATTGATTCCAATACATATGGTTCATCAGTAGCAAGAGTGAAAGTCATGTAAATAACTTGAAATCCATTATCATTAATAAATGTTCCCTGCCTCATCATCAAATCAGACCACTAACATTTCATCATAGTCACTTGACCACGATAGTAATAATTCAATATTATTATTTTTTCAATGACTCCATAATAGATACATTTTAAAATCTAGGTCTAATATCTGATGCATTGGAATAATAATCTTTTGTGGCAGTTATCATAACACCATCATATTGTATTCTCATGTTCTTTTCTCATTCAATGATAATAAATCTGTACCCATTGATCATAATTTATTTACAGTCATGAACCATGTTATTAATACCATAATCCAAAGTTCTTATTTCCTCATAGATGGATTCAGTAGAAAAAATCAACACCTAAAACATAAATGAATATTAAACTTAGTTAAATATTTATTATTTATTAATTTATTATAGTAATATATCTACCTTCAATTTCAACCAAGCCGAGAACTCTTTGCTATTCAACGTCTCTCTCTTTCTCAAAGATAAATAATGATGCTTTCTATTTATCATTTCTTTATGTTACCTATAGATAAAAATATAAATAGTTTAACAAATATGTAAAATTATATTAGATGAGATAATATATATATGTTCAATTTACTTACATTATGTAGTCATCAAACAAATTACATTTCAACTAAAATGTGTGATGTGCTATCTCCTGCTCTTCAAGGCTTAATGTCATCAATTTATATGATCTGGGAATTCCTCCTATTTGAGGAAGTGATGGGAGACTGGATTCAATTTTCTCATACTATTCTTCTTCATTTCTCATTGGTATGTTCATTCTCATAGTAAGATCAGACAAATACATTGAGTAGAAATCCATAATTTCTTGAGCCAAGTAACTGTTCATGATGGAACCTTCAGGATGATTCCTAACCCAGATATAACAAATCAATGTGTACATACTTATTTCAATTGGATACATAAAAAAAGAAATAGGTCCTCTAAGATGTATTTTAGTTGGAATATGGACAGTTAGATGCAACATGAATGTGAAAAATGATGGAGGAAATATTTTATCTAATTCACCCAAAATTAATGGTGTCTCTACCAACATTTTTTTACAAGAAATACTTTGAAAAATTCATAGCACAAAGATCTCTAAACAAATGGAACAAATGAATAACTAACACTATTAAATTATTGGATAAAAGATGATAGATTTCTATTTGAATCTAACCATACAGAAGGACATGATAATAATGAGTCTTCAAAGATTATAACTTCAACTCTCTTCTATTGAACCATTTTGATATATTTATTGAATATAAATCAAGAACTTTAATAGTCTCTAGTACTTCTAGAAATTGATTTTTTTATTATAGGTGTCATCACATAAAAATCACATGGAAATTTCCATTCATTTTCAATGATACACACAGGAATCAATTTTGGTCTGATGTCCTAATCCACCAAGTCATGAAGAGATTGTAAATATTATTTTATCTTTCCCTTGACAATTAGAAGAATTGAAAGAAAAATTTCACAAATATTCATTTCAATGTTCATTACGTATAATAAATGATGTAACTAGTTGGTTTTCCAATAAGGAAACTCAAAGAAGATACTCCTCTTATTACAATTGTAATAGGTTTTAGTGGAAACATTCTTCCTCTTTCTATATTTCATTCGATCCTTACCAAATGAAAATATGAAATCTTTTAATTCATTAATTACATCAGTTCTAGACATAAACTGAGGTGGATCACCTGTCTCTATTGTATTTTCAAATATTCAACGATTATTTCTATATGAATGGTCCATTGATAAGAATCATAAATGTACCATAAAACTGAAACTATAGTGATATTTCAGTCTTTTGGATCATGTATTCTTTATACAAACAGGACATGATAGTTTTCCCTTCATGATTCATCTAGACATCATTGCATAAGATGGAAAACCATTTATCATCCACATAAGCACAACACACATATGAAACATGTCTTTCAAACATGCATCGTATATGAACACACCCATATCCCAAAGAAGTTTCAACTCTTTTATTAATGGTTTCATGTATATGTATATAGAACTACTAGGATCAGAATGATTAGATATGAGTATACTCATTAAATTGAAATGTTTTTTTCATACAAAACCATGGGGGATGGTTATAAATGTGTATGAAAACAGGCCATGTGCTGTGTGAAGTAAGAATCTATCCAAACAAATTAAAACCATCACATGGAAGAACCATCCTCATATTATTAATGGCAACTAAAAAATAAGGATATCGAGTGTAAAATCTCTTCCATGAAAATCCATCTGTTGGGTGAACAAACTCATCATTATTCTTCTTTCTCTCAGTATCATGCCATATCATTTTTATTGATATTTCATCATACATGAAAATATTCTGGAGTCTGGGGATAAATGGAAAGTGCCACATTACTTTCTATTGCACACAAGATGGTGTTTCATCAGATTTTAGCTTCTGTTTGGTTGTTCCATATTTTATTGAATCATTTTTTTCTATAGTTTCCTCCTAGAATAAGTTGCAATATTTTGGGAAAACATAAATTTTGTTTTTGAAAATCTGAGTTCCTCAACTAACTTCCATGCCATATAGTGGTTTGAGGGAATATCTGCATCATCTGGAAGTAAGTACTTCAAAGAGGTAAGAATTTAATAAATGTAAGTATTAGAAATCTCATACATGGTTTTCCCATGAAACAATCAGATTAAAAATTTTACTGTTTTAATTTTACCATATTGCCAGTATACTAGAGTCGTGGAAACATCATTCAATTTTTTTACCCTGTCAACATCATCATTTTCATTAGATTCATCATGGGTGCTCATATTAAAGTCTTCTTAGTTTGAAATCCATTCCTTCTTATGATAAAAAATAAATAGAAATTGATCATGTAACAAATACTCCAATCCACTCCTCTCATTTGGATCATCAGCATTTTAATATTCCATTTTCTCTCCATTGTGATACCACACATAGTTGTTTTTTTGAAAACTATATTTGGTTATATGGTAGATAACTTATTCACATCTCAGATAAGGTCTTCCAACATAATTATAACATGGTAAGTGTATGTGACCACTATATGAAGCATTGCCAAATGAAAAATATAAAAATATCTCCAAATTGTTTTGAAAATTGCTTGAGATCCGACTGGTTTCATACATCCAACTTCTATCCATTCTATAAAAGAAATTATAAGTCATTTTGTGAAAGAAATTTTATAATATTGAAGTTTAATAAAAAATATATTTATGTAAACGAGAATCATTCACTTTATATGAAACCATAACTGACACACTACTCTAAATGAAAATCATAATTTAAAAGACACCAAAATACTATATATATAACAAAATAATATAAATTTAAATCCAAGATATTGAAATCAATTATAAATATAACACCATTATATTGGTCAGGTTTAGTTATTTTATTTGGAATGGGTCGGTGAATTCCTATTAGGGTTTTATTAAAGATTATTCAACTCAGTTCATTTTTTATCATTATTATAGAATTTCTTTTAGTTAGGTTCAATTTAGTTCACTTTTTTTTTATTTTTTTTAGTTTGATGCAGTTCAATGTTTTACAGGTCTACTCAAGTCTACTTGGGTCTAATCAAGTCCTTTAAATTCAATTAATTTGGATTGGTCTAGTCGGGTTGGTTATGATATAGATAGGATTTGTTAGTTCAGTTGGGTTTTAGTGTGTAAAGGGTTGATATGTTTAGTTAATTTATTTTCAAGACTATTTAGGTTGGTTTGGACCAATTTAACATAATTATCGAATAGAACTTGAATAAATACTCAATTTCTTATCACACAAACCCAATTTCCCTATATTACCATCATATCAAGAATAAATATGAATATAAGTTTAGAGAAAATTTAAGGGACCATCCACCATAGAAAATCTAGAGAAAACCCTTCCATTATAATGGGATGAATCTCCTTCGATATCCTAGAATAATAAGAGATGATTAAAACCCACAGACATTTGGGATTTGTGATGATAAAAAAAACATGGCATTAGAAACTATAACAAAAGGGATACCCAAGGTAATAATTAAAACTAGGAGACTCAATCTACATATGTATTAATATAAAAATATGTAAGGGAGGTATACAAAAGAAGAATAAGGGTAGAGGGATACTTGTGTGACTCCAATATTTGACAGGTCAAAAAATAGAGTAGGAGGAAGAGGTATTTCTTTAAAAAAAAATTTTCTTTCAATTATTTTTTTAAAAAATTATCATCAGGACACCATATACGTAACAAACCTCCACTAGTTACATAATGGTCTACTTGGGAGAAACCCTCCATTCGACTGCTCATTGAGTTCCCAGTGACCCAATAACTATTTTATTTCTCACTACACACACAACATGGATTGGATATTTTCCTATAATTCTAGATAACTTTTGAGATAAATAAAATATTATAAAAACACCTCTAAATAAATCATCAAGCACCAAAATTCTTGATCAAGATACAAAACAAAAAACAACCCTATCTTTAAATCAATCGGAATGAAAAATGAAAAAATAAATAAAGGTAGAATATATAACTCAGTTAGAACATACTGATTTGAAGTGGAAGAAAAAAATTACTTGAATCAAGGATGGATTTCTGGTTAAGAAGAAGGGTTCGTAGGATGGGAAGAAGAGGGGATCTCTAATTTAGGGGAAATGAAAAAAAAACAAAAAATAACCCTATATTTAAATCAATATGAATGAAAAAAGGCAAAATAAAATAAGGTAGAACATAAAAATCAGTTAGAACTTATCGATTTTATGTAGAAAAAAAATCACCTATTGGTAAGAAGGGTTATCATGCTGGGAAGAAGTGGAGCTCTACCTTAGGACAAAATGTAGGTGTATTGACTGTGGATTGGGAACTGTGTATTTGGGATATTCTATCCCAATGGTTTTAAAAAATCACTGGGATAAAAGGTATATACCAATGGTTTTAAAAAACCTTTGGGATAGATGATATATACCAATGGTTTTAAAAAAACACTGGGATAACTTTATCAAATAGACACTATCCCAACAGTTTATTCAAACAATTGGTAAAAATTTCTCTAAAGATCCCTATGCGAATGATTTGATGAAACCATTGGTATAGGGGCACTATTGAAATGTTTTTTTAAACTGTTGGGATAAGGGAATTGGTATAAGTGGGATTTCTAATAGTGTAATTTATGAATACCGTTTCTCTTTCATAGGATATATTTTTATGAAAAACTTTTCAATTTCATGGGTTATATTCTTATGAAACACAATTCTTTTAATGAGTTATTATTTTATAAAATTATTTTAAAACCTATCTATTTTCTACAGGTTATGATATGATTAAATGTTTATGATACCCATTTAATTTCATGGGTTATGATATAATGAATGTTTATGATCTTATGTCACACATATATGTGATTTAATTATGATATGGGTGAGACTTATATCTCCCTCCAATGAATTGGGTAAAGATTTATATCTCATGAGATAGACATGGATGGAATGGGGAGTGAACTTGGTTCAGTAAATGAATTTTTCTGCTAAGATGGTCTTGGGAGTGAACCTTGACTACTAAGATAGTCATGGGAGTGAACTATGACTACCAAGATGGTATGGGGAGTGAACCCATACTACTAACATGGACATGGTAGTAATTACTTAACTACTATGTAAATCATTTTATATGATTATGTTTCTACCAAAATCCATTGTCTTATTCTTATGTTATTCTTTCATGGATTATTCTCTTGATTACCTTATGATTCATGTCTTATTAACTACCAATATTTATCACATGATTCTTAATTATGAGATTTTATATACAGGGTATGATATTTTGATGATATGATAAAGTTCTCATACCCTTATACTAATGATTATGCATACATATCTCTTTATTAACTGATTGCATAACAATTCACAATGCAATTCCACCCTTACAATGCTGTTTTAAGTAGTTTTGTAATGAATATTAAAAATATAATAATAAATTGAAATTATTGTTTTATTCAATCAATTAATGTTTATAAATGTTAAAAAGGGAAATTATACTTGTTTTGATATTTTCATTGAAGGTGGAGGTGATTTGGAGGCCCGAAGATTATCCAAAAGAAAAATGGGCCAAACTACCTGGCATCCCAGGGAAATCTATCCACTATTTTGAATAGTAAGAGAATTTCATGAATCCAAATGGGATAAATCTTGGTGTTACTCTAAAAAATATCATTGGAGACAACTCTTATTAAAGAACCAAAGCCGAATTTGGCCATTTGGTGGCCCATCCAAACCATTCTGTCTAGGGGACATAATCTTCTCAAATTCAAAAGTTTGTATTGATATTTTGACCATATATCCCAATCCATTTGTCTAATTTCTGCAAAATTCTGTAAGGAGATATTAAAGAGGCCTTCCAAAAAGTCTTCTCTTTTGGTCAAGTCATGATATGGATTTCTACCATTCCAAAACTGAGACACACGTGGTATCTCAAAAACAGGTTGCCCAAAACAATGTCCCATTTTGGCTATAAAAAGGCACCATGGGCACCTCATTTGGGGGTTCGAACCAGAAGTAAAGATCTTCCATTTTGGAGTCTCAAGGATTATACCCTCATCCTTGAAGTTCTGGAGGCCCCTATCCTCATAGGGGGATCAATAATGAAGAAGGAGTTCCACCCGAGCTTCCTCCTCCTCCCGATGTCGAGCTAAATTGTGGGTGATCATTGCGAGGGAGCTACACACTTGAAGAGGGTGTTCCAGAAACTCATATTCTACTAGTTTTGTGTAATTTGTGTTTGAATTATTTTAATTATGTTTAATATTTATATGATTCTTATATGAATGCATTTATTTGGTTTAATTAAGTGAAACATTTCTCATTTCAATACTAATTAGGTTGAGATTCAAGTGGGAATCTTGGGTTGTTCTGATTAGACAACACAAGAATCCTATTTCTCTCACACATAAATGATATTTCAATATACTTTGGTATAACTCCCTCTATTATTGTGGTCCAAACCTTGACAACACGATTGTTGTTTCAAGGGGCAGTTCTTTGTGCATCATTTTAAGAGGAAAGAGGGGAACCAAGATCTTGGTTAACCCTCAACCAAAGGATTACACTAAAACCTAATAATAAATTAAGAATGAGGAACTCTTGTAGTGCTATAGTAACTTATAAAATATCACTTATTTATCTCATATTTTTCAAAATACACCCTGTCTTTCAACTTTACAACTCTTTACATTAAGTTACTTTCTTAAAATTGTTTACAAAATCACCCCTATTTTGTTATTATTATTAAAAATACACACTAAAAACCTCTAAAAGCTCCTCGATAGAAAACTTAGGGTCTTCCGTAGACTATAAATCAACCTTAAAAACATAATCAATTTGATGCGTCATGAAATAACGATAAAATTTTGGTGCTGTTTTCGAGGAGCAATTTGGTTTTTAGTGTGTGTTTTTGATAAGTTTTTTTGTAAATTTTGTGAATATTTATTTGTTTTATATTATACCTTTTCCTATATATTTGTGTTCTGATTTATTTCTTATGTTGGTTTTGTTAATGAAAAATTCTAATCCGGGTGATTTACCACCTTTTTAACCTGAACCGGAGAGGATCTTACGTCAGTGACCCCAAGACGCACATGACAACTCTTTGAAGGAGGACACACCACTACTTGAGACTTTTCTAAAACCCTATTGTTCTGGAACAAAATTAGAACCTGAAATTAACAAGAATAAAATAGATGAAAAAAATATAACACTAAAATAAATAACCTCACATGATGTTGAAATATAACCCACATATATTCAAATTCAAGGCGAGACACCCAATTTTGAATTAAAATCTGGTGTAATTCACTTGTTGCCTATATTTCTTGGACTCACTGGAGAAAACCCACATAAACATTTAAAATAATTTCATACTGTGTGGTTAACATTAAAACATTGAAATGTGGATGAAGAATGGGTAATTATTAGGGTATTTCTATTTTCATTAGAAGACTCTGTGAAAGACTGGATTTATTATATTAATTCACCAATAAGAGGCTGGGCGGACATGAAACACATTTTTCTTGAAAAATATTTCCCAACGTCTCGAACTACAACAATAAGGAAAGAAATTTGTGGGATAAGACAATCTCAAGGGGAAACACTTCATGAATATTTGGAAGGATTTAAAATATTATGTTCAATTTGTCCACACCACCAAAAAAGTGATAAACTTTTAATTCGGTAATTTTATGAAGGTTTAATTCCAATTGATCGTAACATGATTGATGTTGCTGTAGGTGGTGCACTAGTGGATAAAATCCCAATCGCTGTAAGGACCTTGATTGAGAACATGGCACGGAACACTCAAAAATTCTTTAAAAGGTCCAGTGTACCCATTAGAGGTGTCCATGATGTGCAAAGTACTGAATTTGAGAAGAATACGAACATGAAATTTGAAGAGGTAAGTACCCTTTTACAACAACTCACTCTCTCCCAAGGGAAATTTCAATATCCTCATCCCATCCATTGTGGAATCTGCTCTTCTGACACCCGTTATTGTGACTAATTCCCCCAATTAAGAGAAAATTCTGAGATTTGTGAGGAAATCTTCCCAAGACTCCCCTATAACCATTCCTTTAGGCAAGAACCATACTATCCATCCAACTTTAGGTGGAAAAAACCAAGGTTATAGGCAAGGGGGTATTCAAACTAGCCTCATCAAACATGGAACCAACAAGGTTAGAGTAGTCATCCACCACCACCACCCAGAAATCCTCTACCACCCAAAGGAATTTCCAACCACCCCTCTCAAAACCTAGCCTAGCCTAGAAGATATGATGAAACAAATGGGTTCCAAAAATCTCAAATTCCAACAAACCACCCAAGCTGCCATACAAGACCTCAAAACCCAATTAGGCAAACTAGCTAACTCGGTGGGGGAAATTCAAAGTCATGGGTCAGGTAAACTACCCTCTCAAATAGTATTTAACCATAGGGAAAAAGGAAATGTTAGTACCATCACCCTTAGGAGTGGAAAAAAACATAAAAAACAAATGAATCCTCTATTAGAGTCATCCCCACCTGAAGAAACCACCATCCAAACCACTGCTAAAAATGGTCCAAGAGAGGAAAATCCTTGTCCTGAGAGAAGATCTTCCAAAGGAAAGAGTGTGTATGTCAATGAGTCTCCTATCCCAACCATTCCTCTTCCATTTCCCCAAAGTTCCACCCAACCAAGAAAATAAAAGGAAACAGAACTTGATAAGGAAATATTGGAAACTTTCAAAAAAGTAAAGGTTAATACTCCTTTGATTGATTCCGTGAAGCAAATTCCAAGATATAAAAAGTTTTTAAAGGAGATGTGTATACATCGAAGAAGAATTCATAGTGATGATAAGGTAAGCTTGGGGAGGAATGTCTCAGCATTGATAGAACCATCACTACCTACCAAATGAAATGATCCCAAAACTTTCTCGATTCCATGCACCATATGGGAGTACTCATTTTAAAATGATATGCTTGATTTAGGTGCTTCTATAAATGTGATTCCTCACTCCATTTAATCTTCATCGTAGGTTGGAGAATTGAATCCAACTGGGATAATCATTCAACTAGAATATTAGAGTACAACACACCCTTCTAGTGTGTTAGAGGATGTTCTTGTGAGGGTTCAAAATTTAATTTTTCTTGCTGATTCTTATGTGCTTAAAATGGAAGATGATAGGATGAATAGACACACCCAACTTATATTGAGGATAAATTTCCTAAAAACTACCAAAAACATAATTAATGTCCATAATGGTACATTATCTATGGCATTTGGTGGTGACATAGTCCATTTCAACATCCTTGATGCCATGAAGCACCCCTCAGAAGAACATTCCTCTCTCTCAGTAAATTTGATTGATGTACTCCCTTCCCCTAAAAATACTTAATTCCATTACCCCAATCCCCTTTCTAAGTTTTCATCCTTGATTGAAATTCTTGGTAATTAATCATGCATTGATTGTTGTAGTGTTCTAGAAAAATTTCAGGCATGTTTATTAATTGATGATTTCTTGGACACTGAGGATCGAATGACCATCGATGGTACTAATAAGATTTTAAAATCTCATTCCTCATTTGAGGATGATACCATTGAGAATTTAGATGAGATCAGTGACCTATCACTTTCACACACACTCCCATCAGTCCAAAATCCACTTGAATTGGAACTAAAACAACTGCCTCAAGATTTAAAATATTCATATCTTGAGAATGGAAACAGGTTTTCTGTCATCATTGCTAGTTCAATCCCTCCTGATCATGAATTGTGGCTGCTTTAACTTTTTAGGGAGTATAAACAATATTTGAGATGGAAAATTTCTGAAATTAATGGTATTATCCCATCAATTTGTACACATCATATTTTATTAAATGATGAGGCTAAACCAGTGAGGTAGGCACAACGTCAACTGAACCCAAACCTCCTAGAAGTTGTGAAAAAGGAAGTGACAAAATTATTGGCTACTGGAATCATTTACCCTATCTCTGACAACCAATGGGTTAGTCCCATTCAAGTAGTTCCTAAAAAAACTAGCCTTAGAATAATAAAAATTGAAAACAATGAATTGGTTCAACTTGTGTGCATAATAGTTAGCGGGTCTGTATAGACTATCACCAACTAAACCAACACACTTGGAAGGACCATTTACCATTGACATTTATTGACCAAATGCTAGAGTGTCTAGTGGGTAAGTCCCACTATTGTTTCCTTGATGGGTTTTCTGGATACTTTCAGATCCATATTTCCCCTGAGGATCAGGAAAAGACAACCTTTAATTTCCCCTTTAGCACATTTTCATATAGGAGGATTCCATTTGGTATGTGCAATGCTCCTGGTACTTTCCAGTGATTCATGGTTAGTATTTTTTCAGATTACCTGGAGAATTTCATGGAAGTTTTCATGGATGATTTCACTGTTTATGGATCCTTTTTTGATGAATGTTTATGTAGTCTTGTTTCAGTCCTACATCGCTGCATTGAAAAGAATCTTGTGTTAAATTACGAGAAATTCCATTTCATGGTGCGACAAGGTATAGTTTTGGGGCATGTCATTTCTAATGATGGTATCCAAGTAGATAACTCAAAAGTATATTTCATTTCTTCCCTACCATTCCCCAAAAATATATGGGATGTTCGGTCTTTCCTAGGTCATGCAAGATTTTATCGTTGTTTCATTCATGACTTTAGTAAAATTGCACTACCCCTCTCCTAATTACTCTAAAAAGAAAAATAATTTTTTTGATAAATAATGTGAGGAAGCTTTTAATAAGTTAAAATAAAGTCTAACATCACCCCCAGTAATCCAACCACCTCGGTGGGATTTACCATTTGTGCTCATGTGTGACGCCTATAACTATGTTGTTGGGGATGTCTTGTCCTAAAGGGTCAATCGAGATACACATGTCATTGCCTATGCATCACATACTTTGGACCCTACACAAGAAAACTACACCACAACTAAAAAATAATTCATTTACATTGTGTTTTCCTTGGATAAATTCAGGTCATATCTTTTAGGGTCCAAAGTCATTGTGTTCTCAGAGAATGCAGCCCCCAGTTATCTCTTTAAGAAACTGGAATCCAAACCACATATCATTCACTAGATGCTCCTCCTTCAAGAATTCAATATAGAAATTAGAGATAAAAAAGGAGCAGTGAATGTGGTGGCTGACCATATCAGTAGGATTCCCCCATCCTCAGACATTGATTTATCCCCACGTATTCCTATAAACAACATGTTTCTTGATGAACAATTGTACCAAGTGCAATATGTTATTCCTTGGTATGATGAAATTGTAAATTATTTAGTACCATCTTGCATTCCTACTGATTTAAATAAAAACCAAGCCTGTCGTCTAAAACATGAGTCTCATTGGTATATTTGGGATGGCCCCTACCTCTGGAACACATGAAGTGATCAATTCCTTAGGCTTTGTGTCCTCGATAGCGAGTTTCAGTCTGTCCTTAGATTCTGCCACACTCTTGCTTGTGGTGGACACTTTGGTCCCCAATGTAATTCTCACAAAATCTTTGATTCTGGTCTCTTTTGGACAACAATTTTTCAGGATTCCCATGATATTTGTAAATATTGCCCTCATTGTCAATGAATGGGTAATGTATCTAAAATAAATTAAATTCCATAACAACCATTGATCTTTGATGAATTTTTTTATGTTTGGGGTATTGAATTTATTGGTCCATTTCCCAATTCCTTTTGCAACTTGTACATTATTCTGGAAGTTGATTAGGTGTCAAAATGGGTAGAGGCATGAGCTACAAGGACTGATGATTCTAAGGTAGTTGTATAATTTTTGAGAACCCAAATCTTCTGTAGGTTTGGTTTACTTAGGTTCATCATCAGTGACCAAGGTTCTCATTTCTACAACTGAAAAATGATGTCACTTTTGCATCGGTATGGGGTCAGTCATCGAGTGTCTACTGCTTATCACCCACAGACCAATGGTCAAGCTGAGGTGTCAAATAGAGAGATAAAACATATTCTTGAAAAGACAGTTCAACCCAATAGAAAATATTGGAGTCTTTGACTTGATGATTCATTATGGGTGTAATGTACTGCTTTCAAAACTCCCACTGACATGTCACCATATCAACTAGTGTTTAGAAAGAGTTGTCACCCACCTATTAAGATTGGGCACTGGGCCTACTGGGCCATCAAACAATGCAATTATAATATTTCTGGTGTAGGTGCTCAAAGGAAGTTGCAGATTAAAGAGTTAGAGGAAATGAGAAGAGATGAATATGAGAACTCCAAGATTTATAGGGAGAGAACCAAGGCTACCCACGACCGTCTTATCCTTCATCGCCAGTTCCACATTGGGCAGAAGTTCCTCTTCTACAATGCAAGGCTGATGTTGCATCCAGGTAAGCTTCGTTCCTGTTGGTTTGGACCATACACTATTACTAACGTCTCTCCATTTGGTGTTATCCAGGTTCAAAATAAAGAAACCAAGAAAACCTTCATTGTCAATGGGAAGGGGCTAAAACACTTCCATGAATCAATTTCGGAGTCCCCGATGGAGGAACTCCATGTTCAATAAGCAATATATGAATGAAACTCACCAGGTTTTATCCTTCCTTCCCACATTCTATTCTATTAGAGTGAGGAAACCACACACTTTAGGTGTGGGGGGATGGGTACATTCCTGGGTTAGTTAAGAATTTTCATCATCTTTTTTCTTTCTTCTATTTTTTGCATTCTTTATAGTATTTTCACTTTTCCCCATCTTGTTGAGTTCATTAGTATTTTCATCATCTTTCTTATTTCTTTTCTTTTTTTTTATCTTTATAGTATTTTTACTTCCCCCCCTTATGGTCACCAAATCATGGAAATTACTAAAAATGCATGTTTAAATTTTTGATTCCATGTTGATTTAACATTTTATAAAAAAACCTCTATATTTTGGATTGAATGTTTGTATGAATTTGACATTAGGGAGTGATTTTTAGTGAATTGGTTTCTGTCAATGATATAAATGGTTGTATCACTGCGAAACATTTGAGATGCTTGATGCCCCTTGTGTGAGTAGTTTTTGGGAAAACTATTCCACTAATATCTCTACACATTTTTTCACCAAACCACAAAGTGTGAATATTTCTTAGTTAATATAAGGTAAATATATGTTAGGTTAATATTTTTTAGCTTTAAATGATATTTCCATACATTCGTTCCTTATCTGATCTGTTTCATTACTATACCAGATTGACCTATGCATGTGTACCTAAAGTCTGACTGTTGTACACCATAAAAAAATTGGGTTGTGTATTGGGGAGGTCAAAAACCACTCCTCCTCAACCTTTGATCTTGTTATAACTATTTCAATTAGTTTCGTGAGGAGATCAAACAAGGGTTGAGAGATGAGTGTGAGATTTGTTCCAAATGCAACTTCTAAAAAACAAAAATAATAATTGAGGGGAGTGATGAAATGTAAAACATATGGGGATATATAGGTCGTGAGCTTATGGTTTGACTTATGGGAATGCTTAAGTGAGTGGGTGTTGAAATATTATTGAAAAGGATGTAGGGAAGGTTCGGTGAAAAAAATTCATTTAAAGCTAAATAATTTTAAAACAACCTATATTTATTGGATAGAAAGTGGAAAGAATAACATGGAGTGGTTTTCAAACACACACATGGAGTGTTAGTGGAATGGTTTAATTTTTAATTCATTTCTAAAATTTGTGTCATGAATCTCTTTGAATTTCATTGTGATATGATTTATGAGACATCTTTTTTCCATTTTCACTAGAAAGAACTTCTTAGTGTGGTTCGTGCATTGATCACATTACTTTAATGAATTAAAAATTCCTCAAATGTTAAATAATCATGATGTTAGGAAGATATACATGCATAATTTTTTTTATATGTGACTTTTCCAAGGAGTGCAAATGTTTAAGTGTGGGGGTGTGATCGCACAACGATTCACTAATCAATTCCACCCTTACACAACTGTTTTAAACTAGTTTTGCAATGAATATTCAAAATATAATAATAAATTTAACTTCATTTTTTTCAATGAATTAATATTTATCACTATTAAAAATGGAAATTATACTTGTTTTTATATTTTTAATTGAAGGTGGAGGTGATTTCGAGGCCCGAATATCATCCAGAAGAAAAATGGGCCAAACTGCATGGCATCCCATGGACATTTGTCCATTGTTTTGAACAATATGAGAATTCCGTGATTAAAATGGGCTAAAACTTGGTGGTCCTCCCCAAAAAAATCATGGCATACAACTATTATTTAGGAACCAAATCTTAATTCATCCATTTGGTGGCCCATCCGAACCATTCTGTATAGGGGATAGAATCTGTCTGAATTCAAAAGTTTGTATCGATATTTTGACCATATATCCTAATCTAGTTGTCTAATGGCCTCCAAATTCGACAAGGAGATATTCAAGAGGCTGGTAAACAACTCTTCTCTTTTTTGAAGTTAAGATATGGATTTATACTATTCTAAAACCGAGACACAAGTGGTATCTCAAAAACAGGGTTCCAAAAACCATGTCCCATTTTGGCTATAAAATGGAGCTATGGGAACCTCATTTGGGGGTTCGAACCAGAAGTAAAGCTCTTAAATTTTTTATTCTTTTAGGAGTCTCCCCTAATCCTTGAAGTTCTGGAGGCCCCTATCCTCATAGGGGGATAAATAAGGAGTTCCACCCGAGCTTCCTCCTCCTCCCGATGTTGAGCTAAACGGTGGGTGATCATTGCGAGGGAGCTACACACTTGAAGAGGGAGTTACAACTCCTTATATTATACTATTTTTTTAATTTGTGTGTGAATTATTTCAGTTATGTTTAATCATTATATACTTCTTCTCTGAATGCAATTATTTGGTTTAATTAAGTGAAATATTTCTCATTTCATTACCAATTGGGTTGAGATTAAAGTGGGAATCTTGGGGTTTTTTGATTGGAAAACACAAGCATAATCTTTATCTCACACATACATGAGATTTAAGTATGCTTTGGTAGACCTCACTCTATTCTTGTGGTCCTAACCTTGACAATAGGATTGTTGTGTCAAGTGGCGGTTCTTTGTGCATCATTTTAAGAGGAAAGAGGGGGAACCAAGATCTTGGTTAACCCTTAACCAAAGGATTACACTAAAACCTAATAATCAATTAAGAATGAGGAACTCTTAAATAGCTATAGTAACTTAGCAAAGATCACTTATTTATCTCATATTTTTTAAAATCCATATTGTCTTTAAACTTTACAACTCTTTATGTTAAGTTACTTTCTTAAAATTGTTTACTAAGTCACCCCCTCTTTTGTTCTTCTTATTAAAAATACACACTCAAAACCTATCAATGATCCTTAAGAGAAGACCTAGGGTCTTCCCTAGACTATAAATAAACCTTAAAAACATAATCAATTTGACGCGTCATGACAACACAATCATTAACCTTTATTGAGCATTTGAGCTCAACCCTTTCTTATGTTTCCTTTCCTAAAGTTCCGAAGAAAGGTTTTAAGCAGAATTACTAAGGGGGAAGATATTTATGGGAAATCTTGAATATCTTTCACCAAGTTAGAAGATTTTGTTCCAAGTTTAAGAGGACACTAAACTATTAAGGTCCTCAGGAATGTATTTTTGTAATGTAATGAATATTCATCTAAAATAATGTAATATCCATGTATGTGTTCACTATAGTTGGTATCAAAGGAAATGTTTAGTCAACCTTTGGAAAATAGGATGAGAAAACTTTATTGTGATCTCTAGGAATATTTATAAAGATATTTCTTGGGATTTATCTATGGATAAGCCTAAGTGTCATAGATTTAAAAGTAGGATTAATTATTTAGGCATACTAAAAGTAATCTTTCATTATTATGTGGTTTTATTCTATGATAAGTGATGCTCACACTATGATTTTTGGTTTTAATAAA
Source organism: Viscum album (assembly GCA_963277665.1). NCBI lineage: Eukaryota > Viridiplantae > Streptophyta > Magnoliopsida > Santalales > Viscaceae > Viscum > Viscum album. The sequence goes on from OY728122.1 coordinate 1,191,269,575, forward strand.
TAGAGGGAACCATAAGGAACTTGGTTAAAACTAAATATGATGGAATTTTGTTTGATGAGCAATCAAATGGGATGAACATTAGAGTAAAGAATGTTATAATCATGCCTAATCAGTTTTCACAGAACATAGTTAACAACATGTACCTTAAACAACTTCCAGACTCACCAAATTAGATAAGGAAGGAGTTCATTGAGAGTTTGGGTAATGGATACCATGGATAAATAAAGATTTTGTTTCCTTTGTGTTAAGAATGTGGAAAGAATCACCTAAGTGAATGTATTAAAGGAAAAAGAATATATTTTGACTCTGGAAAAAAGGACATAAAGAAAGTAGCTAGAAAGGAATTATGAATAGTTCAGTTAATGAAATGTATGGGAATATTGGCCTCCATAAGGTATCAACGAAGGTTGAATGCTCTTATTTTGGAATTAATGGTCATTATAAAAGTCAATGTCTCAAGTGGAAAGATAAAGAATATTATTATAAAGGTGGTATGAGTAATGGATATATTGCTAATGATAATGATAATATAGGTGAAATATAAACGGAAAGAGGTATTGAGTAATAGTATGTGGTATATTTGTTAATAGATTAAGGATAAAGTGAAATAATTGAAGTTTTTATGCATTTGTATTCAAGAATTATATTATATGAATGGTGAAATATATAAGTATTGTTTAGTTTATGTTTTTTTCCAAGGATTTACAAGAATATGTTGAACAGTTCTGATGGACTAGAAAATAAATTTAATGGCATGGTGATCTTCACAAGAAATACATGATTAAGGAAATATAACCCTTAATACATTCCTCACAGTAAGATAATAATTTCTGGATAAATATATTTTGGATAAGAATAAGTAAATTGGATGGTACTGATTATGTTAGAATTAATTAAGAATTTGTCAATAAGTGGTTTATTCTCCCATTAATGAAGTCTACAACATTTTTGGATATAAGGAATATATCCAATAAACATTGGAATAAGAAAAAATTCATGTTTTCAACAAGGATTTGTGGTAATTCAGGTTATTACCATGTTTCAAGAGAATACATGATGAAGGTATTCACATGTCTGGTATGAGACAACCAAGAGATACTTTATGATATACGGGGGTTCAATGCTAAGCTTTTTTTGAGAAATTTAGTGATTTTATTTCTAAATGTTTTCGAATTACATATTTTGAAAGGGTTATAAGGATAACCATTTATGTAACGATTTATGTTAAACTTTGGATGAGGTGTTAGATATTAAAGTATTATCTCACCATATAAAGATTTATGTATATTTGATTACTTGTGATAACCTTTTTTTGTGTGATAAAGACAGATGGAATGACCAATCATTCTATTTATGGATTTAATGATCTGTTAATGATTCATGAATAAAAAATTCATCTTTATTTGTTGGAATAAGTGATGAAGTGGTATTTGATCAAGGTACAACAAATGGTAAGTTTTTCCTAAAATCATGCAAGTATTTTTTTTTCATGAAAATTATTCAAATTTAGGGAAAAGGGACTTGAAATTAAATGCTGTCAAGTTATCGTCATTTTTTATGATATAAATGACCTTTTTCAATCCTATTTGGGTTATGGATTTGTGATTTTTTCTCCAAAAAGTTATATATATCACTCTATATCAGAACTTAGTAGTTAGATTTATCTTCCATGACCATGTTTTTACTTTCCACCAATTTACTTCTATGTGGAAACCTAGTTATGATTTACTTTGGGTAACTGTTATGTTTCAAAATTTCCCTTTTTAAAGGAGGTTTTAGTATTAATTTTTATGATGTGGGTTTCTATGAAATGAAATTTTAAGTATTAAACCATTTATAACCCAAATTTTTTTTGGGAGAAATTAATTTTAAGGGGGTTATAATGTAACACCTCTAAATTTTGTGACTTTTTTCGAATTAATTTAAACTTTTTGTTATTTGGAATTTCACGCAATACTGAATATAGATTGTGTTATATGAAATAAACAAGTTATTATTGAGTTTTATGCTATACTATGTTAATACATCTTTATATGATACACCAAGATAAGATTACACTATACACGATACCAACTTGACTTGCATTACATGCAACACTGAGTCTCTACAAAACAACATTATATTATTATAATTATTGAAATGAGATAGTTATAACATAGCCATTAAACTTAGTAATATGAATATTAATGACTATTTTTTAGTATTATTTATAATTTTTATATATAAATAAAACATAATGATGATAAAACATATAATTTTTGGTAAATTCTTTATATGTTTGGAAATATGATTTTCTTAAAAGAACTGATTTTTATGTCCTTAAGTGAACAATAATAAAATTAATTTTTGATTTTTTTTGAAATTTAATTATATAAAATAAAAATTATATTTGAATTCATAATTTATAAATTATAATAGTGTTAATTTTTGGTATTTTTCTAAAATATTTCATATTTGGATGAATAATGAAAAATATTGAATTTTAATTGAAATCAGATTTTTCATCTAATTTATTTTTATAGTTAAATAATATTTAAATTTAAATTTAAAGTTTAATTATATAAATTTTAAATCATTTAATCCAATTTAGGTAATTTTATCCAATTTCAAATTGAAATTGGATATAAAAACAATTAAAACTTTTGAACTATTCCCCTTAAAAACCCGCTATCTTGCAACGTCTGCAGGATTAGCTTTAAACTAAAATTTACAACTTCTGTGAATTTAATTTGAAAAAATAGATATAAATGGTTATAATCAGTATAATATTTATATTATAATAATATGAACTTAGTTTAAAAAAAATATATAATCGAAAGTAATTAAAATTAATTACAGCGATTGAGGTAAAATTAAGATTAACAAGGGTCTAAATCTTAAATTTAATGTCCCAAATGACCTATACAATTGTCAAAAATCAATTGGATACAAATATTTCATCAATATAACCTCTTTGTTAAAATTATATTTGTTATTGGGCCACATGTTCATGAAAGTGACCCGTATAATAAGTTAAGTAAGGAAAAAGACAAAAAAGGAACCTTCCTTTTAAAATTTATAAAGCATTAGAGTATGGAAGAAGATATATAGTTTCAGTCATAAATATTATTTTTAAAGATAAATTATTTTTTTATCATTATAATTTAAATATAATTTTTAGATAATAATTACTTACATTAAGTGCTTAACAAACGTCAATGCATGGATTATTTAGTTAATAATAAAATAAAATAAATGATAATATAAATATTAAAAGTGAAGTAAATTGATTTAATTATTTTATTTAATTATTATTTTAGATAAATATATCATGTTAAATATCTATTTAATTAATATATTTTAATTATATCATTGTATTGATATTTTAAAATTTAAATTAATTAAATAATTTCAAAATTGACATTAATGTTATTTTATAATAAATGACAATTTATTAAAAAGAATTATAATTACTAAACACAATATCTTATTCAAATTTATTTATAAATGTTAATAAATATAAAATATGGTCAATTTATGGACCAATTTATATTTTATGATTAGCATATTGACCCATAGATAGTAAAAATATTGTTAATGTGGTTCGGGTTAAAAGAGTGATTTTTCACATTATATGTTATTGTTTTAAAATAAATTTTCAAACCACATGGGGTTTTTATTTTTTAAATTAGATATAATATTATAATTTATTGAGTTTATATTTTCAAATAATTCTCACTTTAATTTAGTCTTAATGGATGAATTACATAGGTTATAAAACTAGTTACCTAAACAAAAAACCAAAAATAAAAATATAAGGAAACATAAAGACTAAGGAACAAAATCTTACAAAATCACTTATTTTTATGTTGTGGATATTTTTTTCAACCATAATTTCAATTTAATCCAATATTTTTCTCTTTATAAGCATATTAGGTAGGGGAGACCTCCCAATAGTGTATACCTTTTGGTATTTACAAGAATACCACTCCCCTTCCATTATGGAAAGGAATTCACTATTCACCTTCCTCAAACCACCCAAGACACTTTGGATCATTCAAATTCTGAAAAAATAGTCTTTCAAAATCCATACCTTCATCATAAAATCCTTAAGTTGGTAATAAATCCATAAAAGGAATCTTTTTGGTGCAAACCAAGAGAAGTTACCCAAAGAAGAGGCAACATCATTCCTTAAGATCTTTTGTATTATTTTCATTCTACACCACCTAAAATATTATAATTACATGATTATATAATAACAATATTATCCTAAATATACTGATATGTTTTTATTCTAATGGTTATACCTACACTTACACACACTTCCATCTAATGAGTAATGAACTTACCATTTTTGTGTACGACGAACTACCGCCTCACAAAATGATGTTGTTTGTTTTTCCTTTAACACATATCATGGTTGATAATTATGATGGAAATTATATTTTTATATGTTATATATTATATTTATTATGTTTTTATGCTTATTTAATTTTTATATAAATCCTACCTTCATTCTTTCCATTTTGTGTAAACATGATAACTTTGTTTGCTGATGTGTGGACTATAGCCTACTCAAAGCGATGTGCTTCATTTACACTTTACATGAGATGTATTAAAGATGGTTTTAGTGAAATTATATGATATATATAACATAATAATTATAATAAAATTATATTATATATATACACATATTTTTCTTTTACTTTCATTCTTTCAATATGATAATATAACGGAAACAACGTTCATGCGTATGTATGACCTACCATCTCTATGAATAATGTATTCCATTTCATATTTCTATATTTTATAGGTTATTATAAATATATATAAAATGAATATATATTATAATGTTTTAAATTCTTAAAATAATTAAATCATGGTCTAAGTAAGAGGATTTAGAATAACAAGTCAAAACATGTATAAAAACAAAGCGGATATTACCTGAAGCACAACATTAACTTGGAATTGTTAATAAATGGGTAATATAAAGTCATAATAAAAATATATATGGAATTATATATAATAATTTAGTTCTTTAATATATTTATAATAAACTTATATTTATTATTTATGATGTTTTTATGAGTATGACGAGAGTCAATACATAAGGTAAGGGTTTCTCTCATCTCACTTTTATTTCTGTGAGATTTATGCCTTATTCACCACTCATTTATTTTGTGTGGTGTATATAATTCTAATGAATATGGTATGTTATTATTGTACTTAAATTTATGGGTATTTAAATATCCATTTTATGATATTTATTTCATGGGGTTTATGTTTCGAATGTTATAAAATTAGTAAAGTAATTTTGTCTCAATTTTCCTTCCTTGAGATGCATGTTTCGTTATGAGCATATATTCTCTTACGAGGTGTATATAATGCCATTTGAATTGATATATAATGAATATAGTTCTTTCCATGTTATTTTAAACTTCATTTAAGGTCATTTTATTTCATGGTGAGTTTTATTGAAAGTTACCAAGTGGTAATAATTTATTGAAACAATCCCATTATTTATCAGGGCTGTTTAGGATTATGCTTTCATTAATAAACTATTATGATACATATCTCAAGAAAACTCATTAATTTTATTATACTCTGGTTATTCATGATATATTCATGTATTAGTACCATTTTACCACTCTTTGGTACATAATATGATTAAGAAAGTGTTTTTAAGAAGTACAACTTTACCTCTCTCTTTGGTTAGAAATCTATGGTCTTTCAATACCATGTTTTCTAAAAATATTTTCAAGAATTACTCATAATTTTTGAAATTTATTTTAAGATAAAAATGTTTTCAAAATGTTTTCAATAATTATTTATAAGTTTTCAAATTATTTACAAATAAAAAGGTTTTCAATATATTTTTCCTGGTTTATTTATAAGTTTTCAAAGTATTTTCAAAGAAATGGTTTTCAAAATATTTTCAATAATATTTTATAAGTTTTCAGGGAAAATGTTTTCGAAAAGTTTTAAAGCTTTATTTATAAGTTTTCAAAGAAAAAGTTTTCCATTTTTTTCAAATCTTCCTTTATAATTTTTCAAGTTTATATTTAAGAAAATGGTCTTCAAAAGGTTTTATGTTTTGAAAATAATTTTTCAAATAAAATAAGATAATTTTCACATGAAATGTTTTTTAATGATATTTCCTAATTATTTCCTACCTAAGATTAAGTACATTGGTGTTACTCTTGAATTTATAGGGAAATGATCAAATATTTCCATTCATATTCTTTCTCTGAATGTTTTATGTATTTATGGAATGATGTTTATGAAACTTGTTTCTCTTTCCTGGGTTATATGGTTATGAAACCTATTTTTATTTGACGAGTTACATGTTTATGAAACCCATTTCAAATTCACGGGTTATATGATTAAGAAACCCAATTATCTTCATGGGTTATGGTTTGATGAAATTATTATGAAACCTATCTATTTTCCATATGTTATGATATGATTACATGTTTATGATTCACATTTAATTTCATGGGTTATGATAAAATGAATGTTTATGATCTTGTAGAACACATATGTATGATTTAATTTTGATATGGGTGGGAACTGTATCACCCTCCAATGTATTGGGTAAAGATTTCTATCTTATGAGATAGACATAGATGGAATGGAGAGTGAAATTGATTTAGTAAAAGACTTTATATGCTAAGATGGTATTGGGAGTGAACCTTAACTGTTAAGATGGTCAAGGGAGTAAACCATGACTTCCAAGACGGTATGGGGAGTGAACCCTTACTACTAATATGGCCTTGGAAGAAATTCTTTTACTACTATGGAAATGATTTTATATTCATATGTTCCCACCACAATTCCATGTATCATTCCCCTGTTATGATTTCATAGATTATGCTCTTGATTACATTATGATTAATGTTTTATTAATTTCCAATATTTATTCTTTGAATCTTTATTATGATATTTGATATGTAGGGCATGATCTTATAATGACACAATCATGTTATTTTACCCTTATGCTAATGATTATGATTACATATATCTTTGTTTACCCTTACTGAGCATTTGAGCTCACCTCTTTCTTATGTTTCCTTTCCCCAGATTATAAAGAAAGGTTTTAAGTAGGATTAACAAAGGGGAATATCTTTATGGGATATGATGAAGATCTTTCACCAGGTTAGAATATTTTTTTCCAAGTTTACAAATAAGATAAACTATTATGGTCCTTTGGTATGTATTTTTTCATTTTTTTGAATATTCATCTAAAATGATGTAATGTACTTGTATTTTAAGCCTGGGTCACTATAGGGATCCCTAAAAAGTTTACTCTACCCTCGATGTCCAGCTCAACCTAATCAATATCATGTAAATATTCATAGACATATCTCCCCATCTATGACACATAATGAAACTATGAACTTATTCATACTATGGTGGTAGGTATTAGTGGTATACCATATCTCTATCCCAGTGTCGTAATTTGAAAAAGGTCCCATGAACCTCAAAGATATCCCACCACCCTAGAAAAATCTCTATAATCCTTATTGAGGTTTGATCTCTTGGAAAACTTGATCTCCCTAATAAAACTCTAAAGGAATCTATAGTCAGACTATATAGGACCCATTACATCTATGATTAGTCTTCATCTACCCTTGAATGAACTACACAATCACTACCATTGTACACACTAACTATAGGCCCATAAATTTTGGTCCCCTCACTTCGATCTATACAACAATGACCAACAAGATCTCCCTTACATAGACCCAAATGGTCCTACACCCATAGTGGAGTGGTAACTATTGTGATATGAAAAATCCACTAATGGTATATGATCCTCAAAACTATGACCAAAAATAAAATACAGACCTGAAGCATGTTCTCCAAATTCCGAATGGTTCTATTTTTCTGACCATCTGTTTAGGGTAGAAAACACTATGCTCAACTAAACCTAAGTCCCAAATTACTCATAAATCCTCTCCATAATCAAATGTAAAGTGATCATCATATTATAAAATGATTATTGAAGGAACACCATGAAGTTGATATACCTCCTGCATGCTCAGGTGTCCCAAACTTTCCACCAACCTCTACTATCAGATGGTTAGGTAGTGGACAAATTCGATGTGTTAGTATATGATCAATCAAATAACATCGTGACCGCTTGGTGATCATGGAATCTCCATCATGAAATCCAAAAAGATACCATCTTATTTCCACTTTAATCTAGGCACCTCAACCTTCACCTATTGGTATGTGAGACATCAAGATTTAAACTCGGCAACACTCTACAATATCCTTGTACACCCAACCTAATGCCAATGGATCCTGATACATCCCAAACTCTCTTAGATGTACCAATAAGGGAAAGCATGAAACTTCATCAACACCTCCTACCATAGCATGAATGGTGTCATATTCCATCTTTAAACAAGTATGATTTTTCCCCACCTTTAGAATATCCATCAAGAATATGTTTAGTGGATACTTGTTCATACAAGATCTCACAATCGATATCCCCATGTTGTAAATCCCTGACATGCAGAAGAAGAGAAGGGGTGAAAAACATAGACTGGAGGTACACTACACCATCCTCTTTCTTAAGGCTGAACTGAAAAGAGGTCAACTGTTCCATCACCTCACTCAAAAAATAGTGAATGGAAAACCTTTCTATTAGCATATTCCACCACTACTTTGCTCTTGGGTGACTCCCAAGCTAGAACTACCTCAACCTTTAATAGTTCCACTATCACTCCAATTTCTGAGAAGACATATCCCAAGAAGTATATCTATTGAATCCATAATTGAAAATTCAAGAGCTTTCCATAAATATGATATTCTCAAAGTTTGTCCAGAACTATCCTCAAGTGTCTCGCATGCTCCACCTCAGATATTGAGTACACTAGTATGTCATCGATGAATAATATCATGAACCAGTACAATAAGGGTTAAAATATATGGTTATTATGTCTCACAAACAACATTTTAGCATAAAAAATGCAGAAATGTATCACCATAAACTCAAAGAATCCATAAAAGCTTTAGAAATTCACCTTCTATATATCCTCCTCTCAAACTTGGAGCTAGTGATCACCCATCCTATGGTCAAACTATGAGATCCACTTCTCCCCTTACTAACATTCAAAGAAATCATTGATTATTAGGGGAGGAATACTCTTTAATGAAATTCAGATGGTTTAAGTGATATTAGTGCATTCCTAACCTCAAGCCGTCATCCACTTTTTTGGTGAACAACACTGACATGCCTAGGAAAACATATTGGGTTTTAAAAAATCCCCTACTATATAGATTCTCTAACTTCTCCTTTAGCTCTCATAACTACACAAGATTATTTGATATCCTAGAATAGATATTGGGTTGTACCTAGGTGTAGGTATATGAAGAAAAAAACTATTTTTGTGGAGGTAAGTATGGAACATCTTCCAGAAAGACACCCTCATATTCCTCCACCACTATAGGAAAATGGAAGCTCATAACAGCCACTACTACTAGGTTTATATGATCCAAATAGTAATAAATTGACCGTATCCTCCTACACATGATGTCATCCTTTTCTACCCAAGATTCCTTCTCACCAAAGAATGAAAATTTTATCCCACTAACTCGGATGCACTTTAACCATCACTGGTAACAGTCAATCTAGGCATGAATAATAGGAAACCAGTCCATACTAAGCAAAAAATCATAAGGAATCCCTATTTTCTAAGGAAAGATTACATGTGAGGATCTATATCATCCAATAGTTAGGTCACACTATTGACAGGAGTGTGTGAACTTTAAAATTTCTCTATAGGAGCCTCCAAACATGAGGGTCAAGTTAAAAGGTTCTAATGGAATCAATAGATTTTGAATTGGGGATATGTTTCGGGAAATGTGGCTTATGAATTTGTGTTTAAATGTAGATGAAGTAGAGAAGGAACATATTGTACCTTGAACCACACTCAAATCCTATAGGTTACAAGATCCTACTTCCTGAAGCTACACATTCCCTTACCCACCCATTCTCTATGACCGGGTCTTTCTTAGACACCTTATCACATCAAAAAAACCTCAAGCATAAAAGTAAAAGGAACCCATACACCATATGCATCATTAGTATGTCTCCGAGAGGAAAGTTTCCCTCTTTATTGTGTGCCCGAATCCATTCCAAACACCACAAAAATAGGGCTCTACTAATTTCCTGCATCACCTTAGAGAAGTTTCACTACCACACCCAACATAAATAGGTGTCCTAACCAAGAAGAACACTTGAACCATAGTATCAAGATAGTTCTATACCACCTAATAAAGGGGTATATCCCACCATGGAATCTAGGATATTTATATCTCCAAAACCCATTAAGTACACTTTGTATAGGTACATCATCTATTGGTACCACTAGAACCAGCTTCTGCTCAACCTAACAAGAATAATCCACCTAAAGCACCATAGGTGGGTTTGTATGTTTCTCAATTGGTGGATACATCACTTTCTATCCACCCAGAGGATCCACCTCCTACATAGGTCCATAAAATTAACCCTTATAACCAAGAGAATCATAACCATGATTGCTATATAGAATCCTTGAGGGCTATTGTCATAAAGGCATTTGGAAATATCCAAGACACACCATGGTTATAAGATCATATTTGGGGAGATGACTCAATAAGGATATGAAACAAAAAACCATTACTATATGATATATATACTAATGTTTTCCCTAAAACCAATGCCTATATGTACCAAGTCAACAAGAAGGTTATTAGAGTCTTGGTGAATGTATATTCCAGTCACCACACCAACAAAAGATTACCTGGATTGATATTTAAACTTGAAACACTATTTCCCCAGTTCACAAACCAAATATCATAGCTAGAAAATATCCAAAATTTAGTCCTAATATGAACTCTTTTGATACTAATATATCACAAATTGACCCAATGGGCCCTTCTTGGCAGACGATAAGCTGAAAATGACAACCCAATCTGACCTCAAATAGGCCAGGGGTTGACAACTAGAACTGAGTAGACACATTTCACACATGGGAAGTTTTATTTTAAAGTACATTTACACACACACACACATGGGAAGATTTATTTTAAAGTACGTTTACACACACACACACACACATTTCCATATTTAAAAATCTCTTGGATCCAAATAAGGTCTGTATAACAAAACTAAGATCCTCTTTCTCCTAGATCTCTTAGGACTCCATCAGAAGACTTATTGGCTACATAAGATATGAAATGCATAAGAATATCCCATACAAAGGTGAGTATAAACATACCTATTAGGACACCCTAAAACCACCAAACTCAAAGAATCAAATAGATAGTAGTCTTCTCATCATCATAAAGGTCTTTTAATCATAACATAAGGCATAAAAATAATAACCTATATATACTCAAGATAAACACCAAGTCTCAAAGTATGGTTACAACCATACTAATATCCTAAGATTCCACTAGACGCTCATAAATAACACTCATCCAAGAGAACTCACTCCTGGAGTCATGCTATCACTGATGACACTTGGCCAAGAGGACATACACATTGAGTCTTTCCATGGAGTAACATTAAGGAAAATGATAGGGATTATTTTAGATACTCAATTAGTTGAAACAAATTACTAAAAGACAATAGATGTTGATATATAGATAGGGTATCTCACCCAGGGTCTGTGGGGGATTCCTGACCCTACCTAGAGTAAAACCACTTGGATAGGGATTACACACCCTGAAATTCAGTAATCGTATTCCTAAATAAACCTATAGAATTAGTGTCGAGGTCACAACTCGGGCCACATAGAGGTATTCTTGAATCCATCTGAGACTAATCTCTTATATGGGATCACTAATACCATTATTAGGATGTTATGCCTCATTGTACCATAATTGGGATGGACCAAGGTAATACACGCACACTAAAACAATCCAAGGTAACTCACCCAAGATCACACCATAACTAGTTTGAGAAAACAAGGGCCCTAACTTTACCATTAAGGAGTACATGATGAGTCATATGGGGTATAGAAAAAGTATTTTTAAATATAGAAATTCCAATGTTTCACCATATAAAATGAAATTTATCTATATAGGTACATGAAAAAGTATAATAGAGTACAAAACATGTAGATGTTGGGAATGTATTGTCTCAACAATACTCTATATATATTATTGATTTTGATACTCACAAGTAACCTTGTTTGTTTTAACTAATGATATTATTTTAAATGTATTTCAAGAAGTTTATATTATTTATAATTCTTATTTTGTAATAATATTCAAATATTTATTTTTGATAAATATTCATAAAAGTTTTCGTAACGCTCTTAAGAGTATCTAGAAACACTGTTCACAGTTTTTCATTTTCTGGAATCACTGTTCATTCCCTATGCTGAATAACGTAACATAAGGAACATAATCTACATTTGTATTAAAGATTATGGTAAATGAACATCACTTATGGTTTATCAACCTTATGTTGGAAGAAAAGTTTGGATAAATGAAATTATTTTTGGATAGAACCATACATTTTTCAAAGATAAAAAGTATGGTTAAATAACCCTACACAATTATGGATCCCTACATTTGAGAAGAAAACGTATGAATCATCAAAATTAATTTTGTGATCAAACTTACATTGTCAACATTACATTCAGGGAATGAACACTAAGTAGTTGAACCCTATGTTTGGTATTTTGTTGTTATGTGAAGGAACCTTATGTTTGAATTTTCAAAGTCAGAGATTTGAATTTATGAATTTATTAGAGTTTTCGGTATCAGTATTTGTGGAATATCAGGTGGATTTAAAGCTCAATTTAGATGGATTCAAATAACATAATAAATTATTTAAATATCTGTTTACAGTGAAGATTTTATCTTCTATTATTAAGGGAAGTTATGATGACTCTGAGCTGTATTTTTGAATTTGAATTCTCTCAATTTATCAGGCATCTTTTACGGATCTAAAATATTTCTTTGAGATATATCACTATATATATCTTTCTGCATTGGATATTTTTATATATCTATATATATCTATGTTTTATTGATAACTTTTATTCTTAGAGTTTTCTTGTGAACATTAATCTATAGTACTACAACGATCAAGCATCTCAGAAACGAGGACTACATTTTGGAGATATACATGTTCAATCCTGGAAGCGTGATGCTCTATTTTTGTTGTTGTTCTTAAAATCAAAGTTCTCTTATGAAACCAGATCTCTTCAGAAATATTTCAAAGATTACTATTCTTCTAAAGTTTAAGATACATCTTCTGTTAGTTGTGTGCTATTGCAACTGGTATGTTTAAACTATTTTATCAAATCAATCTCTATTGATTCTTTTGATTATCAGCTACTCGGTTTCATTCATGGTGGAGTGTCAGCTTCTCATGCTAAGATGTGGATGTTTTTGTTACCTGTAAAAGAACCAGAAGGATCTTTTTTTATCCTTTTTTGTCAAGGTGACAACTGCATGCACTCAGTTGCGGATCAGTCTTATGAGAAGAGGACCTAACTAGTGAAATTCACCAAGCCCATAGAGGGGGTGATTAGTGGAGTGGATGAGGGGATCTTCGTGCCCCGAAGCACTATAAATTTTTGTGCCCTATTTTCTATTTTTTATTTGCACATACTCTCATACAAAAAACATCGTTAGTTATATCTATTGTTGATGTGAATTGACAATATAGTGAAATTTTTAAAAGGACACAATTCACCCCTCTTGTGTTTTCATAATAGACTTTTCGACCTAATAGTATAGGTAAACATGGCACTTGACATGTACCATATGATCAAGACCATGTACAATGCCCAATTCCTGTGTACACTAGATATGATCAGGCCCTTTCCCATGCACTTTATAAAGCACACAATGTGTACCCGACACACACAGCATGTGAGGTCACTTGGACTCTTGGTCATGTACCCCCATACACATTGAATTATTCACCAAGGGTTTCATGGTATATGAGTACACCAGATGATGTGTCTCAATACATAGATTCTTGGGTGTGTTCTCCCTTAAAACACTAAGACAACTAGCTAAGGGTCACATTATGTGTGAGTAAATCACACGGTGTGTGATATTTAAATCAATTCATAAAACCTATCCACCACACATAGTGAACTACACGACATCTATTCCTCTAATATAATGGAGTTTAGTTTTTAATTTCATTTAAAATACAAGATGTAAATGCGACTTCACCAGCATGCTATCACTACATTCAGGACCATCAAGAATGACACCATAATACTTGGATCTTGGTTATCCACCCTCCATGCCTATTCAGAAGTCAGATTATGATTTTTCTTGACCATAAAACCATCAATGTTTCCATCCTTATGTGCCACAAAGCCCAACATGTAGGAACCCCACCAGCTTCACCATCATTGGGTCACTATCACTGCTATTGGTTGGATTCTGACCACCTAATCTACATGTGGATCATCCTCTATCACACCATATCACTAAAATACAAAACTTATGAAAAAAGAACACCAGATAAAGTATTCAATCCATGTTTGGTATCTTTCTATACTAATTCATGCCTTATCCATGCTTCCAATCCTAAAACTAAACCCAAGAAAATAATCTCTTATTCCAAAGATAGATTATGAAATGATCAGTTTTTGGGTATTTTTCAAATCGTATGCCAAATTAAATACTCACGATAAATGAATAAAGAACTTGGGGAGAAAATAAAAAATAAAAAACATGAGGAAAAAACCTCTACCATTGTTTGGGATGGCCTTAATCTGTTGATATATAACTATCAAATGAAGGGAATAATCAAAAAAACTATCCATTTCCAATTTTAGGGAGATAAAACAATACCCATAAATTAAATTGTTTAAAATATTGATTCATTTTTTATGTGGGATAAAAAATTGGGATGGAACCAATATAAAAAATTCAATACCTTGATTCTGGATCAATAACTAATGAAAAACAATTTTATGTTGTTGTCTTTGGCGAGATCCATGAAGTCCATTGGTGAAGACAATCTCCACAGTACCAATTTTCAATCCATGATCCAGTTTTCATTATCCAAGGCTCTCTTAAAATCTCCCTCCAAATTCCTAGGGTTATACAGCTAACCCTATAATTTTCCCATAATTAGGTTTAAATATAGAGAGCAGTTGGTCATAAAAATTAAATAAACAAATAAATTACAAAATTTATTTATTTATTCATTATCCATCTATGACTTCTCTATAAAAAACACTCAATGCCGATAACGATTATATCACCTCTAGGGTAAAATTTCTTTCTAGATTTAATGATTCTCTCAGATTCCCCATCCAAGACTCCATTATATATTTTTTCCGTTATTTCAGAATAACTACAAGTGCATGATATAATATATTTTGTATTTTTAATCTATCAACACTGAGGCTCCCTGGGCCCCATAATTCCATGTCGACTCCATGACTTATTCCAAAAATATTCCTTGAAATTTTTCAAATTGTTATACATAAATTTTAGAGTCACTAAATTCTTTATGGCTTAGGTGTGGTAGGTCCTATCATACTCAAATATTTTGGTTTTCATTAATAGTGATAAGATTTGGTTTAGTATCAATGTAAGTGTATAAATTTAAGGAATTTTTCTATGGATTTCCTTTAATTATTGATTTACCTTGGTTTTTGAGTTATTAATTTTCACTTAATTTGAATTTTTATTGATTTTTTATCTATGATGGTTTTGATTCTTGGAATGGGTTGGAAATTTAATGGTTTAATGTGTCTTTTCAAAGGGAGTTGGATTTTATGAAATCCAAGTGTTTTTTAAAAGATATCAAATAGGTTTTATACTCTCAAATGATTTTATTAAAGGGGTTTAAAAGAGTTCATGCATGGTGTTATATTCATAACTTGTTATAGACATGGAAGTTTTTTAAAAATGGATTTTAAATGGATTATGCAATTTGAACTTGTTAATGTTTACATATTTGAAATTGTGTAGCACATGAGAGACCTTGGGTGTGTTTGTGTGCATTAATTATATAAATGGAACTTAATACTATGTATTACACTATCTAGGGAGTATTATCTATGGGATAGAGGGATCCTCTATGAGGGAGATTGGGAGAGCTTCCAAAACATGGAAAGGTAGACTGAGAGTGCCCATGGAATTATGGTTGGTCCCGATGAAGACTGAGATATATTCCAAACATGTTATACATTCCTAGAAAACTATAAAAAACCTTTTATTAGACTAATTAACACTAGAAACTATTAGTTAGATACCATGGTGTGTATTAATTGTTCTCATTTGGTGTTTTTATATGCTTTATTCATGATACAAGTTCCTTTTTTGGCTATGATAAATTATTCTTATGTAATTTTCATTATTTACTAATATAATTATTTTTATTCTTCTTCCCATTTTTCCATGTTTGGGTGTGTTTTTCTTACTAATACTAGGATTATTTATTTTATTTAATTTCTCCTTGTTTACGAAGATTAAAAAATATGGCTTGTTTTTGAGAAAAACCAATGAGATTTTTAAAAATGAGGTTTTTCAAGTGATATTGTTTTGAAATTTAAATTGGGTTGGAAAATGATTTTTCAAACCAAACTTGATGGTTTTCATGGATAAAGTCCTTAAATATACTCATGGTGGTTTCCTACAGGGCTTTGTGCCTCACACCCTGCATATTTCTTTAGGTGTATACTGACCTTGTTTTACAGGACATAGGTAAGGGCATGGTCACCTTGTAGTTCAGTGTCCCTTGTTGATTACTGGTGGCTGAGGTATTTTGGGATGGTGGATATGATGTCTCATGAATTTTATCTCTTATAGAGTGTTTTTGGGATTTTTAATCTTTAGGATATGATGTTTTTGCTTTTTTAGACTTACTCTATGTTTTGAGTTTTTACTCTGGATAGCATATGTATATTTTTTTTATAACTTGAGATGTGATGATGTTATGATATATGTTTTTAGTCATTATTATGTTTAGTATATTTTATATTTATATCTATTTACATATTTTGTTGAATTGTATTTGGTTGGAATGGAATTCTAATTCATGGATGGGTCATTCCAGATTTATAAGGGATAAATCCTTTCTAAATGGATGTTTTTGATGCCCTGGTTCTGGTCGCTAGCCCATGGTGACTGAGAATGCACTTCCGGACTTATAGCATGATGGATCAGGTCAACTCAGTATATTTAACTACCTATCCTTGAATATCCTTCTTGATAACCCTTACGTAACCCTCATAAGTATTTAGATCACCTTATGTAACTTTATAATTTATTCTTACATAAGTCCTTTACATATAAACACTTTCTCCTTATAGACTCATTATTGTTTCTTCTAATTGCATTGATTCTAGGCTCTAAAACATTAGATATGCTACACCATCATTAACACTTAGTTTTAGAATCATAATTCTAGAGTCACTCCTAGAAATTTCAACACTTATCCAGAAAATGTTTTTTAAATTGGCTAAACCTAACAATCTCCTGCATGAGAATAATATTAAGGATTCACCACCAAGTCCTAAATAATATATTTAAAATCTCTTCTAATATCAATATTCATTTACAAATTCATGTTCCCCCACCATGATTCTAGTCATCACAATCCAATTATGGCACAACACCACCCCAACATATCCTAGAGAACCTTGGTCAACACATTTTCTAAATTTGTAAATCTGTCCACTTTCCATATATCCAACACTTTATCCTCAAAAAAAAATTATATGAAGTTATGATTCAACTGAATATTATTTATCCTAGAATAAAACATCATATTGTTGGCTAATTGGATCATAATTTTTTAATTGCAAAATAATTTTCAAACCTTCTTCCATATTTTGAGATCCTCTAATAACCCTTTTAGCCAAATCAACTCACTCCTAGAATTTTTTAATGCAATATAATATACCTTAATTATTGAAAGTGAAACTACCAATTGAATCTTATACATCAAACTCATAGTTGTTCCTCCATAAGTGGACACATATCCCGTAGTACTCTTCTGAACATCTGAACCTCCACCAAAATCTGAATCTCTAAACCCCTATAGTTGTTCATCCATTATGAAATAGAGTGATAAAAATTCAAAATATTTGAGATACTGAAGGGTATAATTTACCACTTTATCATGTTCTCTTATAGGATTATCCATGAATTTTCTAACAACTCCCATTTCATGCATAATAATCGGGTGCATAAAAACCATGGTGTACATCAAGATTCAGACTATTGATACAAATGGAACCTTTTATATGTTCTCATACACTACTTTAATTATAGGTTATTTCTCCTATATTAGCTTAAAATGTTTATCCTAGGGAGTGGTAACAAGTTTTCCTCAATCATTACAAATCCTTACACTACATTTTTGATATAGTTATACTAAGTTGAGAACAAAGTTATATATTTTTAGTATAAGGACCCGAACCTTATTCAAATCATAACTAAAATTTTAAACAAGAATTAATTTTCATATATTCCTAAAGAAATTTTCAGTTTTATAGTTATAGATAATTAGTTCATAACTCTTATATAACAAAAACATGCATTTAAAAGTAAGAACTTACACTTAGTGACCATTTTTTTCACAATATAATATATTTAATACGAAATGAATTATTTTTTCATGACAAATCTTCACTATTATCAAAATGAATTCATAATTGTTTCTAATTATTGATAAAACCTATGAAAAATATTTAAAAATGTGGGATGAGAACAAAAATATCAGTAAGTGACATACACAAAGAATAGAATAAACCCATTAGTACATTTCAAAACCAAGAGATCATATAAGAGAGTTTTCCTTTAACATAATAAATTTTGAGTTGAAATAATCTTTTAATTACACATGAAATTATATTTGATTCTTGAAGTTTTTAATAAAACACTTTAAAAGGAAACATAAAGTAAAAAAAATAATCATTATTGTTTCTTAGAAAATATGAGAACCCATGAAAATATTTTCTTAAAAAATAATACCTTTTACCCATGAATGGAATAAAAATACCTTTAAAAAAATATCATTAGATCACCAAATAAAATCAAAATATTTCCATGAAAATTAATTTTAAATAATATAAAAGTCTTGTAGGTTCCTTGGAACATCATATTCATATAACCCTAATAATAAACCTTAAAAATGTAATAACATACTCAATTAATTATAACATAATTATCTAGATAACGTATTCATTACCCAATACATTGGAGAGATATATAGAGCTCACCCATTGTCATAAACAATTTATAATGAATAAAAAATACATGAAACACATAAAATCTTTCATTTCCATCATCAAACTCATAAAATCATACCTTTTAACACATAAGTAAAACATTTTTGGATATTGATACATCCATTTCCTTTAAAACCCTATATTCAAAACTAAAATATCTAGAACTAATGGAAGAAGGATTTTTCGTTGAATATAATCTGGATTATTGTAATTAAATAATAATATAAAATAAGTGTTGTGCTAGAGGGAAAATTAATTTATTTTTTATATGTTAAAAAACATTTCTTTTGAAATTTTTAATGAAAGTCAAACATTCCGTATGAAATAAGGAAGAAGATTCCTTTCAAGGTATTTTGTAAGAAATTCAAATAGAGTTAAAATGAAATTTATAATTAATTTATTTTAATATTTATATATCTATCAAAAAATATGGATATGGAGGAAAAATATTATGAATAAGTCTTTAAAACATTTTAAAACTAGGTATTAATATGGAATATTTCTTACCATGAGCCTGACTTGTCATGTACATTATTTATCTTCCTGAATAAAAACTTTTCATCAATTATTTAATTGACTAAGAATTTTTTTCAAGTTAATTATATTTTTATTTTTCATTTTTTTACTTATCACCACTTAATATTTAATTATTTAATTAATTAATTTTATTACTGATGTTTTGAGGATGTTTGGTTTATAAGTCCAAAATAACTATGGAAGATTGATTATGGTCAAATGGATCATGATTATATCATTTTTAGAATCTTAATAATGTTATAATTATTTTTTTAATACATTAATTATTCTTTTATAAACAACTATGTAAGGTGGTTATGAAAAATGAATTATATTACAACATGGAGATGGTAGTCCATACGTATGCATGGGTAGCATTTACATTTTTCAAAAAAAACGAGAGAAAGTAGGGAAATATTATTTTATATTTATATAATAAAAATTGTATCATAAGTATCATTTTATTTAATTAAATATACCAATATATAACAAATATGTGTGGTTGTGATGAAAAAAATACATCGGTTTGTGAGGCGGTAGTTCGTACATATGCACAAGAGATGTTTTTATTTTTCATTGAATGATAAAAAAAGAATTAGAATATTTATTTAACATTATAGAATTAAATTTATATCATATATATCATATATATAATATAATTTCATTTGTATCCATAATTATGATCACCAATAATAGGCGGTGATGAAAAATGAAATACATCATTTTCATGAGGCGGTGGTCCGTACGTACACATTAAAGATTTTTTAATTTTCCATTAGATGGATAAGTAGATGAAAAAGAGTTATAAAATAAGCATAATAAAATTTAATTATATTTTAGATACTTATTGTATTATATCACTATGTTTAGGTTAGTTTCTAAGGAGTTAAAAGAATAAATAAAAGGAAAGCACTCAGTTAAGAACTACACCTCTTCTTCAGACAACCTGCTTTGGTTTATACCTAAATCCTTCATAGAATGGTATTGTGATCAAATAAGAACTTCCAGGAAATGTATATATATATTATAAAATTATTTTTGTAGGTATTGACTGAGATAAAATGATATTTAAGTGTTGATAAGAGAGGACAGGTGGTGTCTTTTTTTAAGCGAGGTAGAGGAAACACTTAAAATATTTCTAAAGATTAAAATATATTAATGTATTACTCAAGAAACAAGGATTGAAAACGATTTATATGAAAATAGGATATGATATAGGGTAGGAATATGATAATAAAATAGCATTTATAAATATTTTTTAGGTTGTTTTAACCCTGATCATTTTAGTTTTATCACTTTTTACCAGTTCAAACTCTTACCATAATAATCACATTTTTTACCAAAGATACAATTCATAATGTATGAAAATGAAAGTGAAATCATTTTAATTTTATACATCATGATTCTTAATATTTTGTATATTTTTTCAAATTCAATTTTTATAAGTGACCAAAATTAATATAAAAACAAACCTGCAAAACATGATGAAAAATAGTTGTCCAGAAAACTGTCTTTTTAAGTATAAAAATGTTTTTATACAAAAATAAAGTGTAATGTTAATAATAATTACATTAATTGGATTATATTTAATCAAATTTAAGTAATTTAATTTTAAAAATAATCCAAAATAGAATGCAACTTTATAAATACATGAAAAGAAAATGCAGTTTTCATAAAAAATATGTATTTTTCCAATATTCACAAATTTTTTTTTTAATATTATTAAAAAAAAATCAATCTAATATAATATTTAATTTATGATTTAAAAAATTAGTTTCATTACTTCAAAGTAAAATTATAAAATTTATAAATTAAATATTTGAATCAAATTGTGAAATGCATAAAACTCAATTTAGTCAGAATAAAACTATTTTATTCTTGCATGATAAATTACCAATTATTCTTATAATGAATATGGATAAATGAAGTATAATTAATGAGTATAAGTAAGGAATAAAATTGATATATTATTAATATTACCTTCGTTTTCAAAATTTTTCCCTTTTTTAAATTTCATCTTGATAATTTTTTCACTTATTAAACAAGTGGAGATATTTTTCCTACATAGCATTTTTAGATTGCCATATCACTTCTTCAATAATATAGTTTTCCACAAAATATTAACTTTATGAATCACCTTATTCTATAACACCTTCTCTCTATATTCTAGAATCTAGAAAAACCATTCCTCATAATAAATGTTCTCTTTTAATTAAACTAATTCCAAAATCAAAACTTGAGATGAATGTGGAAAATACTTCCTTAATAATGAAACATAAAACACATCATGTACCTGAGATAAAATAAAAGGATAATCCACTCGATAATAAACTAAAATAATATTATTCATAATTTAATATTATCTAATGAACTATGGATGTAACATTCTTTTCTTAAAAAAACATATAAAACTTTTACATGGAGATATTTTAATAAAAAAATGGTTGCTTACCTTGACCAAAAGATCATTCATATGGTTACCTGTATAACTTTCTCCCCTACTACAATATTTCCTCATATTTTTTAGAATCACCTTCAATTTCTCAACCATCTCTTCTACAAATTATGGTTCAAAAAACCTTCTTTCTATAAATTATTTCCAACAAGTTAGAGTCTGACATCACCTTCCATATAACGCTTTAAAAGATGTCATATTTATACTGGAATGAAAACAGCTATTATTAGAAAATCTGATTAATGAAATATGTTGATCCCAACTTCCTTGATAATCCAATGAAGAATATTGAAGTATATACTATAAAGTATGTATTCTTCATTATTACCATCAATTAGATTGATTATGAAAAACTGAATTGAAATTTAATTCAGTACCCAATGACTTCTAACATATTTTCCAAAAAAATAGAGGTAAATCTGGGATCAGGATTATATATAATAAAAATAGGGACTCCATGCAATCTATTTATCTCTTTAACATAAAATATAAAAATATGATCTAAATTATTATTTTCAAGAATACGAAGAAAATTAATAGAGTCTTTCAAATGATAAAATAACATATATCACATTATTACCTTGATATGTCATTGGTAATCAAACCAAAAAATCGATGGATATATTCTCCCATTTCTATTCAGAATTTAAAAATCCTGAAGCATCACATTTTGTAAATTTCATTCTACTTTATCCTATTTATAATTCAAACATTTCATTGAAAATTAAACAATATATCTTTTCATTCCATCCCACTAGAAATTTTCCTAAATATCTTTATACATCTTAGTGCTGTCAGGATGAACATAAAATAAAGAGCTATGGGCTTCACTCAAAAATTATTTCTTCAACCGGGAATCACAATTCACACATAATCATTTTATGAATCTTAAAACAAATTATTTAGTAATGTTAAATTTAGTCAACTTAACTTTCCTAACCAATTTTATCTTTTCTTATAAATCACAATCTTTCTTTCAAGCATACTTAATTATTTATTATAATGATAACTATAATATCACTTGAAACAAAATATAAGAAGTTTCTGCACGCACAATTTACAGTCCAATATTCATTAAATCATTAACTAAATGGTCATATTCTATTAATATTATATTTAATGGTGAATTATCTTTCAAGCTTAAAGTATTAGCTTCCTTGTTTTCTATTCCTATATGGTAATGAATTATGTAGTCAAAATCCTTAATCAGTTCCAGCAATCTTCTCTATCTCATGATTAATATTTTAGTGAATATATACTTCACAATTTTATGATTATTATATATTTCACATTTTATTTAATATACATAATGTATCTTGATTTTTAAATCAAACACTAAAACTACAAGTTCAAGGACATGTGTAGGACAGTTTAGCTAATGGGGTTTCAATTGTCATAAAGCGTAAGTAATTACCTAATTATTTTCATTAAAACCCAGCCAAATCCCTTCAAAGATGAACTAATGTAGATAAATAACACACCATTTTGGATGGAAGGGCCAAAATTGGAGTATTCACTAATATTATTTTCAAATTCGGGAAATATTCATCACATTATTTCATCCATATGAATTTAACTCCATTTCGAGTTAATATAGTTAGCTTCTGTATAACCAAGAAAAGTTTTTAAAAAACCATCAGTAATAACACGTTAATCCAAGAAAACTACAAATATCTGTGAAATTTGATGTTTTTTGTCACTCTTTAACCACTATATATTTAGCTGGATCAATAGTTATTACATATTTATTTTCAATATATCCAAGGAAGAAAATACATTACATCTAGAATTCACATTTTATAAATTTTCCATATAACTAATTTTCTTTTAAGGTTGGTAGAACAACCCTTAAATGTTTATCATGATCATCATAAAATTTCGAATATATATGGATTTAATCAATATACATAACAAAAAGTTCATCTAACAACTCATGGAAAGATCTATTCCTAAGGTCTATAAATATAGTTGGAATATTTTTCAATCCAAATAGAATAACCACAAACTCATAATGCCCATACCCAGTACAAATTTAAATATTTGGAATGTCATCCTCCTTAACCTCCAACTCATGTTACCTGGACATGAGATCAACTTTTAGAAAATACTGATCTCCCAAGAGCCAATCAATCAAGCCTTCTATTTTAGGAAAAATATATTTATTCTTAATAGTGATGTTATTTTATTCTATATAATCAATGAAAATCCTCATGAAACCATCTATCTTTTTAATAAATAAAATAGAATCACCTCATAGTAAAGTTCTCTGATGAATGAATCATTTATCAATATACTCTTATTACCAATTTTTCAATTACAAAAGTTCTACTAGAGAAATTAAATAACGTGGTTTTGATTCTGGTTTAGCATGAGACAACTAGTCAACAGTGAATTAAATCTATTAATCAGGTATCATACTAGAAAATTCATCATGAAATACATCCATATATTTATTTACTATGGGAATATCCCCAATTTGAATAGTTTTCTTCTTCAAAAAATATGTGCAAGATGACTTGCATTTCAATATTTAATAAATTTCTTACCCTCTTGATATTTTATCAAATGTATGAATTAATTCCTGTATATAAACTAAAACTCATTCCAAAAAGCAACTTATTTTGCTCCAAAATCTATCATAGTATGATAAATATAAATCCAATCCATTCCCAGAATAAATTAGAACTCTATAAGGGGAAATACAATGGTGTTTTCATGTAAATACACTCCACAAAAAATAATAAAAATATTATTATAATTTATTTTTTCCATAATACTACCCCCAAGTATTTTTCCAAAATTGCCGACTTCATTTCTTGGGGTGGAAATTTTAATTTACCAGAAAATTTCTCAAAAATGAAATAATGTATAGAACCCAAATCAAATAATACATTAACATAATTTGAAAAAAAATTAATGTACTTGAAAACACATCATTTTATGGTCCAAAATATACTAAAGTAGTCACAAAGAATTTAGATACACATTTCTTCTTGTGTTTCTAATGAATTTCATCATTTATTCCTATCTTCAGACAAATACTCGCATAATTACACATATTATTAAAATTAAAATGACTTACGATCAACTTTTACTTTTTTGTCTAATCATTACTTTGATATTTTTATTTATAGTATTGAGTCACATGTATAAACTTAACACATCAAAAACTCTTTCCAAATTTTATAAGACATTCACCAGGGTTATTTTTACCACACTTATCACCAGATAGAAACTTAATTTTCTAACCTCTATATTTTGTTGATGGATGATTCCCCATTAATTTACACATATACCTCCTTCTCTACTTGTTTTCATATAACACATGATCATTATAAAACTCAATTTCTACCTTTTCAGAATATTGAACAAATTTATCAAAACATTTAAATTCATGAGAATCTAATTCTTTTTAATATCTTGGCTTCAATCCTGAGCAAAACCAATTAATTTTAATAACAAGATCTTGAATAAAATTTGGTGCATACCTTTCAAAACATGTGAAGTTTTCTTTATATAAGGTTCTCTATCTACGTCAATTACAAGAATTAATTTTCTATTATAATCCAAACAACCTTAAGAAAATATTTCTCAAGGAAAATATTCATAAATTTATCCCATTCCAAGGCATAAATATCTTTACTTTATCAGGTATAATTTACCATTGATCACTATTTATTGAATTTACCTTCAAAATGATACATATATAGAATTAACTTTTGATTCTCTAGATAACCCATGAATTCAAATATATTTTCCCAAGATTTAATCCATCCTTTAGTTACCATTGTGTTTGAAGATCCACTGAATACTGGAGGGTGTTGTTTCATGAAATTCTCTAATATAGACATGTTCCTTTATAGTGAATGTGGTTACTCCCTATCATATATTCCACCATTATTAATAATCTACATAAAATGATCTATAAAAACAATAAACTACATAACATCAATTCCAACCAGTCAAGGTTTCTGATTTGGAAGGATAATTTCCTCTTGGTGCATTATTACTTTAGCTTCCATGTTTTCTCTATGGAAAACCATTATAAACTGACATATATTAGTTGAATAAAAATTATAATCTTCAAAATATATCATATTATATTTATAAATTAGAATCTTTTATGGGTACTTATATTATCCCAACCTTTAAAATTTTCTAAACCCCACTCTAGTACCAACTATAAGGACTAGATCCCTATCTAACCCATAATTTAATTTTAAATAACAATTCATTTTATTTTTGATTATTGAATACCTTTTTAGGTTTATAGTTATGAATAATTATATCATAACTCTTATATAACAAACCCATGCATTATAAAGTATACACTTCCACTCATTGTCCATTTTTTATACAATACAATACTTTTAATATGAAACATGTTTTATTTTCATAACAAATATTCACAATTTTCAACTTGAATTTATAATTGTTACTAATCATCCTTAAAAATTTTAAAAAACATTTGAAAACATGGTATTGGAGAAAAATCTCAGTAAGGGACATATACAAAGAACAAAAGAAACCTGTTAGTCCATTTCAAAACAATGAGATCACATAAGAGAGTTTTCTATCAACACAAAAAACTTTGAGATAAAATAATCATTTAATTAAACATGAAATTATCTTTATGGACCAAAGTTTTTAACAAAACACATTAAAATAAAATATAAAGGTAAAATCACAATCATCAGAGTTTCTTATAAAACATGAGAATCCCTAAAAACATTTTCTTAAAAAAATATACCTTTTACCATTAAAGGAAATACCCATTCCTTAAAAAAATATCATTATATTTCCTTATGAAATCAAAATATTTCCATGAAAATTCATTTTCAAGTATAGAAAATCCATTTAGATTCCTTGGGAAATCATCTTTATAGAACCCCTATAAGAACGATTACAAATGGAATGAAACACTTGGTTAATTCCAATATAATTCTTCATAGAAAATAATAATTTCCTAATGAATTATATATCTATATCTTCATCACTCATCATAATAAACAATTTACAAGTACAATAAAGTACATAAAACTCATAGAATATTTCATTTACATCATCAAACTCATAAAAATATACTTTTGAATCCATAAGTTAAACATTTTAAGATATTGATAAATCCCTTTCCATTAAAACCACAGTTTCAAAAATAAAATACCCATAATAAAGGTTAAAAGGTATTTATTTGAATAAAAAATGGAAAATTATTAATTAATCCAAATATAAAATAATGGTTATATTGGAAATAAAACCTATTTATGTTATGTATGTTAAAAAAACATTTCTTTTGTATATTGTAAAGAAATTAAAACATTATGTTTGAAATATGAAAGTATATTCCTTTCATAGACCTTTTTAAGAAATTAAAATGAGTGGTAAATTGAATTTTTTTTATTAAATTGTTTAAATATTTACCCACCTATCAAACAATATCAACATGTAGGAAGAATATTAAAAATAAATGTTCAAAACAATTTAAAACTAGTATTTAAGATAGAATATCCCTTAACTCGAGTTCGAATTGTCACATATGTTATTTATAATTTGGAATAATTAAGTAATTTTAATTATTTACTTTATTAAGAATATTTTTAAAGTTAATTATCTTTTTTTATTAATTTTATTTCACTTATTACCTTGTCATACTTATTCACTTAATTGATTAAGTTTACTCCAAATGTTTTGAGAATGTCTGGTTCATAAGTTCAAGATGAATTTGGTAGGTTGAATATGGTCAAATATATCATTAATATACCATTTTTAGAATATTAATAATGTTTTAATTATTAGTTTTTTAATAATTATACTTTTATAATTGACTATGTAAGGTGGTTATGAAAAATGAATTGTGTTATAACAAGGAGACAGTAGTCCATACATATTCATGAGTAACATTTCCATTTTTCAAAGAACATAAGGGAAAAAGATAAGTATTATCTTATTATTATAGAATTATTATTATATAATAATTTTCATATTAATTTAAATCTACCTATATATACCATCCATGTGAGGCAATGATGAAAGATAAAACACATCATTTCTCAAGGTGGTAGTGTGTACGCATCCACGAGAAATGTTTTTTACATTTCTTTGATTGGAAAAGAAATAATTATAATATTTATTTACTATTAATTAATAAAATTTATATCATATATATAAGATTATTTCATTTTGATCCATCATTATTCCCTAACATAAGAGGCTATGATGAAAAATAAAATAAATCATCTTCATGTGGCGGTAGTTCGCATGCACACACAAAAGATATTTTAATTTTCTATTTAAAAGATATGTAGATTAAAAGGGGTTATACCATAACCATAATAAAATTTTATTATATTGGATAAAATTATTTTTATTACATCAAAATGGTTTGGATAGGTTTGTAGGAGGTAAAATAAGAAATAAAAAACAAAGCATCCGGTTGAGAACTATGACTCTTCTTCAGAAAAATTCCTTTGGTTTATACCTAAAGACTTCTAAGAATGTTATTATGATCAAAAAATGAACTATAAGAAATAGGTATTGATTTTAGAAAAGTATTTGGGTAGTTATTGGTATATATAAATGGATTTTTAGGTGTGTAGAAGAGAGGAGAGGTGATTCCCTTTTATAAGTGAGGGAGAGGACATACTTGGTATTTTTCAAAAGGTTAAAATATATTAATGTATTAATAAAACCATATGGATCCAAAATGACCTATATTTTATGAGGATATGAGATAAGGACGAAATATAATGATATAATAGGATTTAGATAGGTTTTTAAGTCATTTTAATTCTTATCATTTTAGTTTTATCCTCTTTAACCCATTTCAACTTTTACCACAATAATTAGATTTTTACCAAAGTTAGCATTAATAATGAAAAAAATGAAAGTGAAATCATTAAAAAATTTGTACATTATGATTTTAAATATGTATTCTATTCTATAAAATTCAATTTCTATAAGTGTAAAAAATTAATTTAAAAAGAAACCTACAAAACATAATGAAAAATGGTTTTCCAGAAAAATGTCTTTTAAATTATAAAAATGTTTCTATACAAAAATTATGTGTAATATTGATGTCAATGAAATTTATTGGATTATTTTTAATAAAAAATAACTAATTAAATTTTTAAATAATAAAAAATATAATGTGACATTTTAAATACATGAAAATAAAAGGCATTTTTCATAAAAAAAATGATATTTTCTAATATTCACCTAAAAATAATCTTTGTATAAAATTCCCTAAAACTCACTTTAAACTAATTTTGAGTTGATTATTTAAAAATTTAATTTAATTTTTTAAAATTAAAATTCTAAAATTTTGAAATTAAACTTTTGAATAAAACCTTATAATTCATGGAACTCAATTT
This sequence comes from Viscum album, assembly GCA_963277665.1. NCBI lineage: Eukaryota > Viridiplantae > Streptophyta > Magnoliopsida > Santalales > Viscaceae > Viscum > Viscum album. Next base: position 1,191,299,118 of record OY728122.1, read on the forward strand.
AGTTAGAGTAAAATTATTTTCTTTTAACTGAGAAATTACCTATTATTATTATATTGAAAATGGCCTAATGAAATATAATTCATGGATATTAATAAGGAATTAAATTTACCTATTATTAATATTACATGGGTTGTCACATTAATTCCTTTACAATTCATATCCACAAAATAAATTTTACTCTACCAAGATCATTTATCTCAAAACTTATGCGAAATTCAGCCATCATCTCCTCAAGATGCTTCTTTACAAGCCCAAAACTAAGTATTTCATTCATATATAGAACTAAAATTATTAAAATACCATAAAAAAACGCCTTCCAATAATATTAATGATCCATATTTATCTAGGTGAACTTCCATTCCACACAAAAGTGTTTAACTTTTGGTCCCACTACCTTAGTGCTTGATTCAACCCATAATGTCTCTATTTCATATTACAACTAAGGCCACCATTTTTTTTATCTATGAATCCATTTGGATACACCATTTAAATATATTCTTCTAAGTATTCATGAATAAATATAGTTTTAACTCCAAACTGCTCCAGATGTAAACCTTATATTGAAACCATTTCGAGTAACATCTGAATGGTTGTGTGTTTGAAAAAAAAGATTTAAAAAAATATAAACCTCCCATTTTTTGAAAACACTTCATGATAAGGATCAAATTGTACAAATTTATTCCATTCATTTCCCCCTTCAGGTGATAAAACTACTTGTTCTGAAGAACTCTCTTCCTATAAGGTCATTTTTCTCGCTCACACTACGAAAAAAATTAATTAGTGGTGTTTTTTTATAGTAGTGACATTTAAAAACAACGCTAATTCATTTACTAAACTTTATGAAAAATGTATCTAAATGAGGTGTCTCTAATTTATCAATTTTTATAAATATCGATGTTTAGCGACACCTCAATTGCTGATTTTTTTAGAGACGTCAGTAAATAACGTCACTAAAATAGCTACGTTTAGTAACATTTATAAATTTCACTATTTAGCAGAATCTCATTTGCCAATGTTTTTTATAAGTGTTAATAAATGAAACATTTTTAGAAAACATCTACAAATAGTTTTTCTTAATTACACACACACATATATATATTTAAAATTTGTTGTAAATTCTCACTATTATTAAAATAAAATAATAGCCCCATCTCTCCCGCCTGTACCACCCCTCCACCCAGGATGTTCCCTCCCTTGGCCCTCCTATAGTACGCATGTCCTGTAGTACCCCTATCAAATTTATCCACATATTCTCTAGTTCACGTGTTTCCACTAGAGGTTCCAGTATCATGGAACTTCTTGAAATACCCACCGAAACATTCACTGTTCACTGTTCCAGTGAACATTGAAAGTTCCCCTGGGATTTCAGGTAGTTCCACTAGACTAGAACCTCAAGAGAAACACCTGAACTTGATATGATTATTTTCCACCATCAAATACTCCGCTTGACCTATTCCCTCCATCTCTTCTCCTGTAGTACCCCCGTCCAGTACCCCATTTAGCCTGTTCCCTCCCTCTCCCCTCCGGTAGTACCCGTATAGTACCCCGTTTGAGTAATTCCTTGACCCCAAAGACTGGAATCAGTGTGTTATTTTAATACATTGGCATGATACACGGAATCGTGTCCCAAAGGACTGATCAGTTTAGTAGTCTTGGAAAATAGATTACATACATGAACTTTACATTACAATTTATAACATAAAAAATAGCATAGATAATAATTTGATAATGTTATTATTCCACTAGCTTAACCTTGCATATCAAATCATACTAGAATTCTTGGCATCTTGGAAAAATAAAACATAATAAAGGGGTGAGTTCAGATGCTCAGTAAGGGTAAATAATTAAGTGGAATCTATAAACTTTTTAGGCAATATGTATAATAAAAAATAACATCATTTTAAACATATAATTGAACATATTATGGAAAAAATAAATCAAATATTACCATATTAAAATTTAAATGTATATTCTACTAGTTTAATAATCACATGTAATAACTAATTTCATAATGAAGGAATGCATAATACTAGACATAATAACTACTACACGAAGGCCTTGTGCCCAGACCATTCAAAAATATTCTTTCAAGGACTTGTTACAAGATAATAGTTTGTCTCATGAGAACTACCGATGCATCAAGGGGCTATAGTAAGCTCCTCCCTTCACTTACTAAGTCCAATGTATTCCTCATTTGAAAAGGCTGAAACATAACATAATCATTTGTATTAAAACTTGAATACGAAATGTCAATACTTTAACCATAAACCATGAATGGTATACAAATAGAATATCCACAGTAAAACATATCATAACTCATTCAATACAATATATAATATTGTATTATAATGAATCAACCCCGATCAAGAATAATATCCAGCAAAGGATATTGATATAATTAAAAATGATCAGAAAAATTCTTTGAGAGAAATATCCCGTTTTCAAGAGATATTAAAGAGTCTTAAAATTTATATAGGAATTAATTTAAAATATATTTTTGAATCAAAGTTTCCCATACCAATTTAAAACTCTTAAAAGTAATTAAGTGTTTAAAACAATTATGTCCATATAAATAAATCATTAAAATCATTTGGAAAATATGGACATTAATTAAAAAGATTTTGAAAAATAAGTCTTTAAAACATTTAAAATGATGATCTAGTTAAATATAACCTTACATAAAACCTTAAAAGATTCCTTTTGAAAACATTTTTATGAAATATGGACATATATGATAAATATGACTCATTAAATACTTACTCATAAACAATCTTGGATAATAATGAGAATGAGGAATTAACCCTTACCTTAGATCTGATACTCTCTATACATGTCCAAAAATCTTGTATAATGTTTATAAACATATTATTAACTAATATAAGAATAATACTAATATTTATGACATCATATATGATTCTTTTATAACTTTATATTACCCATTTATTAACAATTCCAAGATAATTCAACATTTCAGGTTATATCAATTTGTTTATCGTACGTGTTTTAACCTATTATTCTTGATAATATTACTCAGATCATGATTTAATTACTTACAAAATGTATAATATGATTTATATATCATATATATTCATAATATAATTATATATAATATATAGATATATAAAATGGAATACACTGTTCATGGAGACAGTAGGCCGTACGTACGCATGAACGCTATTTCCGTTTTCATATCATATTGAATAGAAGTAAGTGGATGAAATAAATGTAAATACATATATATATTTTTCTAGTATAATTATTATGTCATATATTACATAATTATAAATAATATATTTTTTTATAATTATCCTTGAATGGTGAACGTGGAAATGAATCTCATCGTGTCGTGGAGATGGTAAGCCGTACGTATGCACGAGCGATGATATCATTTCCTTAATGGTTAAAAGGTGTGGAATTGGATGGTATATTAATTATACAGAAACATTATAATGTTTTTTAATTATTTATATACATAATATTCATCATTATATCCATCCAAATAACATAGTTTTGAATAACAAATTACACCACAATGTGGAGACGGTAAGTCGTACGTACATACGTTTGATGAATTTATCTTCCATAGGATGGATAGAATAAGGATTTTGGTTGTAACATATTTATAATAACATATAATAATGTATAAAGTATTGGAGTTATTATTTTAGTATGGAAACAATAGAGAAAGAGGAAGTAGAATAAGAAAAGAACTTTGAAAGAAGGGATAAAATGTTTACCTCTTATTCCGGTGTCTCCTTTTGATTTGCACAAAAGGACTCCTTAATTTGTCTTTATACCCAAATTTCTGACTCTAAGATGAAGTGATAGAAGTTGGGAGGATATTTGGGTAGGGTTTTTCTAAGCCGAATGGCATTGAAGGTGTGCATTAAAAGAAAGGGATGTTCCCTTTTTATAAGAGAGGTGAGGGGGAATTTAGGAAAAGCTTGAAATATTAATTTATTATAAAATTATTTTCAGTTTCTAATAGATAAAAATTGATTTATTTATAGGATAAGATAAGTATGGGTCTAAATTATCTAAACCCATAGGTTTTAGACATGTTTAGGTCATACAATTATCCTTATATTTTAGATTTAACCCTTTGTAAAATAAGTTAACTCTTACCATGTCCTCATGTATTTTTATATTACATGGTTAATATATTTACTATAAAATGCCAAGAGAACTTAAATTTGACAATTTATGACATTTTTATCACTATAAAAGTTATTTTTTCCAAATTATATTTTTTTTGGTTTTTTATATAATTCAATAAAATAGTATTTGTTTTAAAAATTCATTTATGTCAATTTTGACACTATTTAGTAATTTATTTTTGTTAAAGTCATAAAAACTTGATTACTTACAAAAAAAAGTCATTAAATAATACCTCATATGTTAATGTAATCTATAAAATTAGTGTATGGCATCAAAACTTTAAAATTATATTTATTTTAATATTTATAATATCATCTATTTCATTCCTTCATTTATAAGGAAAATACTGCAACATTATTTTGTCATAAATACATTTAATTATTTAATGTATAAAAATTATAAATAAAATACCATAATGTATGAAATATTTTTAGTTTTCTAGTGAATATTTACAGTAGAATTTATCTTATTTATTACCTTATATTAAAAATGGTTTTGTGATTAAAAATTGAATTTAACACTTTTAACTCTTCTTTAAATAAAATATAACAAATGTCCTAATCTAAACCAACCGGATCAAGGAGGATCATATTTTTTCCAAAGGTTTATTTTGGTCTAAAATCACTTATCCAATAGAATTAGTACATGTCCTTGGGTAATCTTATATTATAATATTATTTTTACCTTTAATTACCCTATTTACCTTTAACCGCAGTAAATAAAATTTAGAAGATACTATTCACCAAAAATTATTTTCATCCTTTTAAACCAAATTTTACTTATTTATGAAAAATATTTTTATTGAATTTTTGAAATTCAATTCATAGAAGTGGTAAAATTACGTATTATGCAAATTTGCAAATGTGCCTAGAAGGTAGTAAAAGACGTTAAAAAGTTCAATAAAATTATATATTTATATAATCTTATTATAAAATGAATCTAAAGACTCAATTTTATTGTTGTTCACAAAAGGATATAAATAGTTTCTCTTTTAAGAAAATATTTGTTCTAAATATATAAATATTTTGACAAAACTTATACATTTCATTAAAAATATGTTTTATTTATGTGAAAACATTATAAATAAAATTTAAAATTTATTTTTTACTATTCATATTACAATAATTAATTGATAAATAAATATATTTTTTGAATAATTATTATACTAATGTGTTGTTTCACAGAGACTCAATATTGCATATAATACAAGCCAAGTCAGTGTTGTGTGAAATATAAGATATTAAATTAATTTAAAGATATAACGTACTATGAAATCATGGGATGTTACATTCTACCCTCATTCAATAAATTGTGTCCTCGCAATTTGAAATTGTTATTTAAAAATAAAAATTTGAAAATAGAACATACCTTTGTGGAAAACCCACATCGGAAATAGGGTTAATAAAATTTAGTCTTAATAAGAGTGAAAGATAAATGAAAAAGTCACCACCAAATTAGGATTTTGAATAGGAGAATATTGGTTGAAATGAGAGACACATAATTTTATGAATAACATAAATATTTATAGGGAGTGATTAAGGTCATCAATCACAAACAAGTGAATAATAAATGGAAAATTGAGGGTCTCAAAGCCATAAATATATAACGATTTAAAATATCATTGGTTCAAAAAAACATAAGGTATTAGGATAACACCTTTTTTAAGATTCATTTTTTGATGATGAGGGATTAATTTACTATCAAGATAAGAACTCAAGAAAATATAATTGATTTCATTACGTGTCATAATCATAATCTCATCATTTGGTTGTTCTTCGATCTATTTTCACTTCATCCCTTACACTAGGAAATGAATGTTCAAAAATGATATTTTTAATGCTTAAAGCACATTTGATAAATCATAAGTTGAATACGTATTTCCTTAACCTTCTATATTTTTACTGAAATCCAAAAGGTTAGGTCAAAGTATCCAATAAATTATACTTTAACCTCAAACAACATATCAAGTTCTCAACTTACTCCATTCTAACCTTTAGACTTATCCAAAATACTTGTGTCCAAACTCATAGTCCAAAAATTTATACGGGAGGTAAACATAATGAAGATCTCTTTTTTCCATATAATAACATGTGAATACCTTCATCATGTATTCTCTTAAAACATGGTAACACCCTAAATTACCATAAAACCTTATTGAATACATTCATGCTCCCTTATTCATTATAGAATACTGAATATAATCCCTATATCCAAAAATGTTGTAAACATCAACAATGAAGGAATAAAAAAATAGTTAATTAGTTCCAAGATAGCCAATAATATCAAATATAATTTACCCAAATCAATAATCTCTTATTCCAAAATCACTACCATAGCATCATGACCATTTTAAGGTTTACCTTTCCTTCAACCATGTATTTTCCAAACAAAATTTACATGTTATTGATTCACTTTTATTAGTACCGTACAATCTCAAATTCTCAATGAAATAGTACTATAGTACAATCCTTATTTATTTCCATAATTCATATAACCTGTACATCATTGATACACCACTCAAATAAAATAATTCTTTAATCCAGAAACATAAATACAATAATTATTCGACAACAAATGTAGTAACAAATTATGCTTCACCTTGATCCCTTTGATTCTTCTGAGATATATTTCCTTGACTCTTAGGACATTTATTTTCATAATTCCCCATTTCACTACATTTGAAACCCTAAATAATAATCTTTTCTTTGTTCCCTTTACATTCTTTTTCTTGAATACCCTTTTCTCAACACTAATAACAAACACCCAGTCCTTTCAAGAACTTCCCAGTGTGATTCTTTCCATAATTATCACATATGAGAAAATCCTTCTTTCCCTTCTTCCCTTTATCCATCTTTCTATCTACCATCCTCTTCTTCTCTAGATTCCCTTCAAATCCATAAGACTCATATAATTCTTTACTTATAATATTAACACATGATACAATTTCCTCATATGAAGATAATATATGGGAGGATATTTCCCTTTGAAAATTTGGATTAAGACCATCAAATATAGGATCCATCTTACTCTTTGGAACATGTGCATTGGTGGGGTAGTCATTACTTCTTCTAGATGCCATTTATAAACAATTTCGTACACTAGATTAGGTTATGAATCAAAATGCATGATTCTAAAATAGTGAAACAGTTAACATAAATTGAAAAAAATTATTCACATCTAATATCATTATCATAAATATAGTTCCTTTGAGGACATATTTACTCATAAATACTTTACAATGGTTTGTAAAGAAAATATGAATTATCCTAAGCATATACACTAGGAGTGTCAAACTAGGTGCACAGTAAGGCCCATTGTCGTGTACCAGGTTACCCCAAGTTAGGCTCAGAACACCTTGTTAGAGTTGTTACTCCTAGGTACATCTGTGCTAGAACTACGTCCACTTGTAGTATCCATACAAGGATGTATTTCTTGGAAAACTCATGAAATCAACGCATTACCAAAATTCTTGGAAGTTATTATATACTAATCCTCAAAGTCTATCTTAGGGTAATGTTATCAAATCAAAGTTTCTCAAAATATAGTTCCCAAGGTTATTTATAAACATCCTCTAATACCAACTGTACCACCCCAACCCCAGAATCCCGGAGTTAGTGCATTATTTTAATACATTGGCATGATACAAGGAATCATGTCCCAAAGGACCAATCAGTTTAGCAGTATTGAAAATTAGATTACATACAAGAACTTTACATTAAAATTTCTAACATAACTCACAACATAGACAATCTTTTGATAATGTCATTATTACCATAGATTAACCCTATATATCAAATCACAATACACATCTTGTCATCCTGGGAAAATAAAACATAATAAAGGGGTGGGCTCAGATGCTCAGTAAGGGTAAATAATTTAGCGAAATCTATAAAATTTTAAGGAAAGATGTATAATAAAAATAGAAAACTTTTAAACAAAACCTTGAACATAATATGGAAAAAATAAATCAAACATTACCATATAAACATTTACATGGATATTCTACTAGTCGAATAATCACATGTAAAAACTAATTTCATAACTAGGGAATGCATAATGTTGGAGATAATAACTACTACGTTATGGCCTTGTGCCAAAACCATTCACAAATATTCTATCAAGGCCTTGTTACAAGACACTAGTTTGTCTCATGAGACCTACTGATGCATCGAGGGGCTATAGTGGGCCCCACCCATCACCTACTAAGTCCAATTCATTCTTCATATGAGATGTGTGAAACATAACATAATCATTCGTATTAAAAATATCATATGAAATGTTAATAATTTAACTATAAACCATGAATGATATAAAAATAGCATACCCATAGTAAAAAATATCATAACTCATTCAATTCAATATGTAAGATTTTATTATAATAAATCAACCTCGATCAAGAATAATATCTTGTAAATGATGTTGACATTGTTGAAAAAGATCAGTAAAATCTTTGAGAGAAATATCCCCTTTTCATGAAATAATTTAAAAGTCAAACAATTTATAAATGAATTCATTTAAATTATATTTTTGAATCAAAGTTCCCTATACCACTTTGAAATTATTGAAAAGAATTAACATTTTAAAACAATTATTTCCATATAAATAAATCTTTAAAAACATTTGGAAAACATGGACATTAATTAAAAACTTTTAGAAAAATAAATATTTAAAACATTTAAAATGATGATCTGGTTAAATAAACTGTTTTATAAAACCTTAAAATATCCCTTTTGAATTTTGTTTTTATGAAATATGGATATCGATGATAAATATGTATCATTAAATACTTACACCTAAAAAATCTCAGATAATAATGAGATTGGGGAATTAACCCTTAACATAGATCTGATACTCTCTATACGTGTCTGAAACATCTGTATAATATTTTTATACATATTATTAACTTATATCAGAATCATAATAATATTTATTCTATCAAATATGATTATTTTATAACTTTATATTAACCATTTATTAATAATCCCAAGTTAATGCATCATTTTGGGTAACATCGCTTTGTTTATCATACGTGTTTTGACAAGTTATTCTTGATCATATTACTCAGATCATGATTTAATTACTTCTAGAATGTATAATATGATTTATATATAATATATATTCATAATATAAATATATATAATATATAGATACATAAAATGTAATACACCGTTCATGGAGATAGTAGGCCATACGTATGCATGAATGCTGTTTCTATTTTCATATCGTATTGAATGGAAGTAAGTGAATGAAATATAGCTATATATATATAAATATTTCTAGTAGAATTATTATGTCATATATTATATACTTATTAATAATATATATTTTTATAATCATCCTTGAATGGTGAACTTGGAAATGAATATCATCACGTTGTGGAGACTGTAAGCCGTACGTACGCACAAGCGACAATATCATTTATTTAATGATTAAAAGGTGTTGAATTTTATGGTATATTAATTATAAAGAAAAATTATCATGTTATTTTAATTATTTATATACATAGTACTCATCATTATATCCATCTAAATAACATAGTGTTGAATAAAAAATTACACCACATCATGGAGACGGTAAGCCATATGTACTCACGTATGGTGAATTTTTCATTCATAGAATGGATAGAATAATGATTATGATTTTAAAATATTTATAATAACATCTAATAATGTAGAAGGTACTGGAGTTATTATTTTAGTATGGAAACAATAGATAAAGAGGAAGTAGAAGAAGAAAATTACTTTGAAAGAAGGTATAAAACGATTACCTCTTCTTCAGGTGTCTCCTTTTGATTTGCACAAAAGGACTCCTTAAGTTGGATTTCTACCCAAATTTTTGCCTCTAAGAAGAAGTGAGGGAATTTGGGAGAATATTTTGGCAGGGTTTGGCCGAGCCAAATGGAATTGGAGGTGTGAATTAAAAGAAAGGGAGGTTCCCTTTTTGTAAGAGGGGTGAGGGGCACTTTAGGAAAAGCTTGAAATATCGATTTATTATAAAATTATATTCGGTTTTTAATATCTAAAAATTTATTTATTTCAAGGTTAAGATGAGGATGAGTCTAAATCCTCTCAACTAATAGTTTTAGGACATGTTTAGGTCATAAAAGTATCCTTATCTTTTAGCATTTGTAAAATAAGTTAACTCTTACCATGCCCTCTTTTATTTTTATACTATATGGATAATATATTTACTATAAAATACCAAGATAACATAAAGTGGATAATTTTGAATTTTTTATCACTATCCAAGTTATTTTTCTGAAATATGGATTTTTAGTATTTTTATATAATTTAATAAAATAGTATTTGTTTTAAAAACACATTTTTTTCAATTTTGACACTATTTAGTAATTTATTTTAAAGTCATAAAAACTTGATTCATTAGAACCAAAGGCATCAGTACATACCTCATATGTCAATGTCATACAGAAAATTTGTGGATGATATCAAAACTTTCAAATTATATTTATTTTAATATTTATAATTTCATTTATATGATTCCTTCATTAATAAGGAAAATACTACATCATTATTGTGTCATAAATAAATTTAATTATTTAATGTATAAAATTTAAAAATAAAATACCATGATGTAGGAAAAAATTTTATATTTATAAATAATATTTACAATCTAATTATTATTATATATACCACTATATTAAAAATGGTTTAGTTATTAAAATTTGAATTTAACACTTTTAACTCTTCTTTAAATAAAATATAATAAGTGTCTTAATATAACCCAAGTTGATCAAATTGGATCATATTTTTTCCCTAAGGTTTATTTTGGTCTAAAAGCACTTATAAAATAGAATTAGAACATGTGTTGGGGTAATTTTATGTTATAATATTATTTTTACCTTTAATTACCTTATTTACCTTTAACCGTGGTAAATAAAATTCAAAAGATACTATTCACAGAAAATTATTTTCATCCTATTGAATCAAATTTTACTTATTGATGAAAAATTTGCCTATATAAGTTTTTAAAATCAATTCACAGAAGCTGTGAAATTATGTTTTATGAAAATTTACGAATTTGCCTTGAAGGTGGGTAAAAGACGTTAAAAAGTTTCAATAAAATTTTATATATCTAATCTTATTATAAAATGACTCCAATGAATTACATTTTACTAATATAGGTATTATGTATCTATTTTTACTTTAAGATAAATTTTAATTAAAAATAATTATTTAAATTAAAAAGTCAGTTTTTATATACTAGTAGTATTTTTCATTATTCATCAAAAATTTATTATTTTTAGAAAAAAACCAAAAATTCACCTTATGAGAATTTTGATATTTAGAATTCAAAAATGAAGTCTATTTTACCAAATTAAATTTTTAGGGGTGTCTAAAATTAATTTTTTTATTGTTTATAAAAGGGCATAAAAAGTTTTTATTTTAAGAAAATAGTTTTTCTAAATATATAACTATTTTAACAAAACTTATAAATTTCATTATAAATATGTTTTATTTATGTGAAAACATTATAAATTAAATTTAAAAATTATTTGTTACTATTCATATTAAAATATTTAATTGATAAATAAATATATCGTTTAAATAATCATAATACTAATGTATTGTTTCGTAGAAACTCAATCTTGCGTATAATGCAAGACAAGTCAATGTTGCGTGAAATATAAGCTATTAAATTAATTTAAATAGATAACTTACTATGAAATCATCGGGTTTTACAATTTGACCCATGCCCCAACAGGCATGTTCCCTCCCTCGCACCTCTTGTATTACCCCTGTTTCCCCACCTCAACCCCTACAGTACCCATGCACCTATTCCTCCACATGCTCCTCCTTGACCCACACCACCCTGTTCCCCACATCACCCCATCCCCCACCATCCACTCAAATAAAATAAATAATATCATTTCCTGTAGGAATAAATCCATGGACCTATAACATACACTGATAAAATAAAACCAACTAACATATTTCAAATTTTGACAAATATTTGTATTATCTTATATATATATATTTAGATTTTAATATTTAAGAAATTAATATATATATTATATATATTTATATATTAACATATTTATGTTTATATTATATATATATATATTATATTTTATGTTCATATATATATATATATATGTTTATATTATATATATATGTTTATATTTTATGTTTATATATATGTTTATATTATATATATACATGTTTATATTATATATATATATATATGTTTATATATATATGTATATATGTATATATATATATATATTATATTTTTATATTAATATATATATATATGTGTGTGTGTGTGTGTGTAAATATATATGTGTCTGTATACATATATATATAATTATAATTGTAAATATATATATATATATACATACACATACATATATACATAATTATCCATGTTTTAAAACATAGGTAAAAATATCACTAAAATAGTCACGTTTTCTTAAAAACATGAATAAATTTAAAAAATTTAATTGTACTACATTATATTTATATATATATATATTTGTGTGTGTGTATGTGTTAATAGATTTCAGTATTTAAAATTTATATATATATATATATATATTAATATACATATATTAATATATATATATGTATATATGTATATATTTTAATTTTAAATATAAATATATGTTTATATTATATTATATTATATATATATATATTTTATTTTACATATATGTTTATATTTTATATTATGTATATGTTTATATTATATATATGTTTATGTTTTATATTATATATATATTTTTATGTTTTATGTTTATATTATATATATATATATATGTTTATATTTTATGTTTATTTATATGTTTATATTATATTATATATATGTTTATATTATATATATATATTAATATATATATATATATATGTTTATGTATATATAAGTTTATATATATGGGTGCATGTTTGTGTGAATAAATATAAATGTGTGTGTGTGTGTTTGGGTATATATATATATATATATAATTTGTCACGTTTTAAAATACCAGTAAAAATGTCACTAAAATAGACATGTTTTCTTAAAAATGTGATTTTTTTAAAATATATATGTGTTTATATATATATGTATGTATGCATATATATATGTATATATATTTGTTGGAAACTCTATTGAGGTTGTTAACACTCTTGTTTTAATAATGACAAAATCATGTTTATTATGGTATCTAATGATCGTTATGTTTTCTATTAGAATTTTATCCTGTCAGATAGATAGGTGAAATTTTCCTATGTATAAGTCACCATTAGACAATGACTCACTGTTAAGGATGATTCACCACCAATAAGTCTCACCACCAGAAAATATCTCACCATCCCTATGGAAAATGGATATGTTTTGGAAACACTCATTGTCGCCATGAGTCACCACCGAAACATAATTTTAATAAAGTATGGAATGTGTAACCTCCAAGGATGACTCACCAATAGTAATAGATTTTTGGGAATCTTTGGGATGAGTCACCTTCAGGGATGTGTCACCACTATAAAAAAATACAGCTAAGTGTTGGAATCACCTACCATTGAGAAGAGTCACCGACAATCTGACATACCACTGAGACAAGTCATCGCCAGACTCTAAGTCACCGCCAGAGTGTGTCTCACCACCAGATCAAGAGAAACCACCAAATCAAGACACCTCCAGTGTGTCTCACTGCCAGTTCAAGACACCACTAGATTGTGTCACCATTCTAAACTATTGTTTTATTTTTATTTTGAATTAAAAATCTCTAACAAATGTTTTTTTTGTAATTTAATGATCTAAATTATTTTAATTATTATTCCTTAATTTCTAGAAATATATGCAATAAAATTCATGTTAGAATGTGTAGTATAAGGAGAAAAAGATTTGGTGGATTCCCTTTGCTACTACTGCTGAAAAAAGAGTAAGCATTCTCCCTCATACGGATGACTGGGAACATCTTTGAATAAAAAAATACACATATGTGCGAAGAGAGCTAAGTTGGCGAGAAGTGTTCCTTACACGAAGCATCTATACCAGTGATCACTTGTAGATGAGGTGAATCACATTGAATATATGTACAACTTCCTACACATTCACAAGAAGGAGTTTACAACACTCTGTTATACATTATATTTTAGAAAGATGACTCGAGCTGCATTTTCAAACTACATTCATGAGTTATGAGCTATAGATTTTATCAGATAGAGAAACACTATTATCTCTACCTCCTTATTATCTCTATTTATTTATTTTGAATTAGATTATGAGAAGTTTGTGTATGCTCTGTATTTCTAGAGACACACTTTATCCTGCTTTAAACTAGAAGATACTTAGTATCTTCTCAAAACCTTTTTACTCATGTTTCCCAAAAATACTATAGAAGAGGTCCCTATGTGACCTGCTATCTTTTGTACTCCCAAAATTACTATAGAATAGGTTCTTTTATGGCCTAGAATGTTTCCATACTGTTTTATAACCAATCCATGTTGTGGATCAAATTTTATTTTTATATAAACTGCTTGGTATCATGTGATTTCCAAGTAGATAGGACTAAGTCGCAACTTGAGACAGAACCTATTATATTCATTTCTACTATGTGTTTTGTTGGTTTTATTTATAATATTTAAAATTGAATATTATTTGAACAATAAAGAAAACCATTACTTTGATAGTTAACCTTAATTAGTATTTATATAAGTTTTTTATTGATTAAATTCATTTCAAAGGTTGAAGTAATATTATGTATTATTTTAATTGAGACCAAATAAATCATTGAGAATTATTTTAAAAGGTCAAGTCTTATATCGATAAGTTGTTTTGGTTAATTGGGATGTATTTAAATTAATTGTGGGATTTTATTTAAACTTTTTTTTAACAAAATTTTTCATTGGGTACTCAATTAACCCCCTCTTGGGGTACTCACTTCGACCAATATTTGGTATGAGAGGTATAAGCTTTGGTATCGTAGTGTTTCAAAATTTTTTAAACTGTGATTTTAGTTGTGATTTAAAGATCTTAAATTTCTGTTAGTTATAAATTTAATTATTTATATGAATAATATGAAAGAAGGTTATGCTACTAACAAACCTCATTTTTTCAATTGAAATAATATTTCTTAGTGGAAGATCAAAATTATTATATATTTTGAAAGTATGGGTGTTGTGATTTGGACTACTATTGAAGATAAACATGAGTTACCTAAGACTTCTAGAAGTACTTGGGGTGATACTTCTAAGATAGTCTATAATAATAATTTCAAATATATGAATTCCCTATATTTTTTCTTATGAGATGAGGAATTTAATATAATTTCTTCTAGAAAAATAGCCTTTAAAATTTGGGACACATTAGTTGTTTCTCATGAGGGACCAACCAATGTTAAAGAGATGATATTCAATACATATACTATTAAGTATGATACCTTTAAGATGAAGCCTGATGAACTGATTTATGATATTAATATTAGGTTCAACAAAATTTTGAACACCATGAGCTCCCTGGGAAATCCAGTGTCAGACAAGGATCTGATTATGTGACTACTCAGATGT
This sequence comes from Viscum album, assembly GCA_963277665.1. Taxonomy (NCBI): domain Eukaryota; kingdom Viridiplantae; phylum Streptophyta; class Magnoliopsida; order Santalales; family Viscaceae; genus Viscum; species Viscum album. The sequence goes on from OY728122.1 coordinate 1,191,314,783, forward strand.
CTTCCTAAAAGAGGGAGAGGGATATCAATGTTAATCATATAATCCTATGACATTATCAAACTTCTATTTAAGGAGTTAATTGGTACATTAATGATCAATTAAGAATAATATAAATTAAATAGATAAGAGGATGATGAGCTAAAAAGAAAATTATTAGCCTTCATCTCCATTACATATGAACAAAAAGGAAAGGAAAAAAGAAAATATACAAGACAAAAGTTCCAGTGAAAGTGAGTCAACACCTGAGAGTGATGAAGAGATGATGCATCTAGCTATAATATTTAAGAAGTTCTAAAGGAAGAAGATATTTTTCAGAAATCCTAGTTACAAAGGAAAGGATGACAGTAAAGGAAACTAGAATAAATATTAGAATGGGGATGATAATACAAATGAGGTAACCACCTATGAATGCAGGAACAAAGTACATGTAAAATCAAACTATCTAAAATTTAAATAAAAAAGAAATATGAGTATAGGGCTAGAATATTCAAGAAATCCATGAAAGTAACTTTGGGGGGCTCGGAGGAAAGCACTAGTGACTTCTACTCTACTTCTAAAGAGAAGTCTGATAGAGCCAACATGTGCTTCAACTACTAATGTCTCTAAGGTACCTTATTTATAATCTATCATTATTTTTGATTGTTTTAAAATTGAGAAAATGATGATGATATGTATCAAGAAAAAAAAATTTAGATACTATAAAATTCTGGAGGAAAATTTTAATAATATTATGGATAAATAAAAATTCCTAAAGAAATATCATGTTTTGTCTGGGAGTATTAAAAATGACCTTACTATTGATAAAGATAAAAATAATCTATTGTTAAATGAAAATACTGAACTAAAAATGTATAATGAGAAACTTAAGAAATATTTATAAAGGTTTAACAATGGAAGAGAAACCTTAACTAATATTCTAAGTAAACAGATTGCTCCAAAGTATGTTATAGGTATAGGATACCGACCTGAAAAAAGAGGAATAATTAAGATCACATTGTACCTAAATCTAATTCTAAAAGTAATATTGTTGGTTTTTTTCTAAGGGACCCAAGAAAATATGAGTACCAAAATCATACCTTATATAAATTTTGTTTTATTGGAAAGAATCTTGAATACCTCCTATAAAAGTCTATAGTACTTAGACAATTGATGTTCAAGGAATATGATAGGAGACTACTCAAGTTTCAAGAACCTAATAAAGGTTTATGGTGGTCATGTCACATTTGGTGACAATGCTAAAGGGAAAATCATCGACCATGGCCAAATTGGTAACATTGTTTATGTTTTAATTTAAAAAGTACTATTTTTAATGGTTTAAAGTATAATTTTATTGGAATATCACAATTATGTGATGATGGTTTTCATGTTAAATTTAAAAATAATACATGTAATGTTTTTTATTCTAAATATTATTTAGTATTTACTAATTTAATGAATGAAATTGTTTACAATATTGATCTTAATTATTTAATTTCTAAAAAAATTCTGCTTGAGTGCCTTTCATAAAGAATCTTGGATTTGGCACAAGAGACTAGGCCACTATAATATTCACTCACTTAGGAATCTTACTAGAAAATTATTTTTTAAGGATCTACCCAAACTAGAGTTCCCAAATGACAAATTATATAACCCCTATCAAAAAGTAAAACAACAAAATATTTCTTTTAAATTAAAGAAATAAGTTTCAGCTTCTCAACCTCTTGAGTTGGTTCATACGGATTTATTTAGACCATCTAGAGTTTCTATTATAAATGAGAAGTAATATTTTTAGTTAGTAATAGATGAATTTTCTAGGTATACTTGGGTGTTCTTTCTAGATCACAAGAGTGAAGCCTATTTTTACTTTATCAAGTATGCTAGATCTTTAGAAAAATGAAGTTGAATTAGAATTAATACTTTAAGAAGTGACTATGGATGTGAGTTTGAAAATAAAGGATTTAAATATTTTTTCTCACAAAATGGCTAAAACCATAACTTCTATTCTTCTAGGACCCCTCAATATAATGGATTAGTAGAATAAAGTAATAAAACACTTCAATAGATAGATAAAATTATACTAAATGAATATGACTTACCTGTCTACTTTTAGGAAGAGGCTGTGAAAAAACTTATTATATAATCAATAGAGTTTTAATTAGACCTATCTTGAAGAAGACCCATTATGGGTATTGGTATCATAGAAATCCTATGTTTAATTACTTTATATTTTTTCGTTGAAAAGTCTTTATTATTAACACTAAGGATAATTTGGACAAGTTTTTCCTCCAAAATTGATTAAGTAACTTTCATAGCTTATTCAACCTCCAGTAAATCTTATACAGTTTTTAATAAAATAACCAAGACTGTGGAAGAGTATTTTCATGTGAAATTCGATGAGACAGATCCACATGACCCTAATACCTCTTTAGAAAATCTTTAGGATGATTTATCTTATCTAAATTTATATTCCAAACCTACTAATTCTAATGTGAAGCAATCAGAAAAATTATCCAGTTCTAATGAACTTCAAGAACTTGAACCTAATCCTGTAGTGAATCTGGATCAGAAAAATCCTTCTTTTTCTTGAGTTTTTAGTACCCTTAAGTTCCATCCTTTAGATTCCGTAGTTGTATACCTATACAAAGGTACACAGTGTAGAGATTTTATAATAAATTAGGTTTAAAATCAAGATTTCTTATCATAGCTTGATCCAAAGAACATCAATGATGCAATCAATGATTCATTATAGGTAAATGATATGTATGAAGAATTAAATTAATTTTAAAGAAATAGAGTATGGGAAATTATAGATAGATCCAAATACACCTTGACTATAGGTACTAAATGGGTGTTTAGAAACAAGGTAGATGAATCAGGAATGATATTAAGGAATATGGATAGACTTGTTTCATAAGGATGTAGTCATGAAGAAGGAATAAACTCTGAACAAACTGTTGCACAAGTAGCCAGACTTAAATCCATCAGAATACTTACTGCCCATGCATATCATATAGATTTTAAACTTAATCAAATGGATGTCAATAGTGAATTCTTAAATGGGTATATAATTGAGGATTTTTTTGTTGAACAACCCCCTTATTTTCAAAATCCATATTTTTTAAATTGTTTTTTCAAATTAACAAAAGCTCTATATGGGTTTAAACAGTCTCCTAGCGCTTTGTATAATAGGCTCATCTACTTTATTATTTCAAAGGGGTTTTTAAAAGGTATTTATAATCCTATGTTTTTTTATAAAATTAATTTCCAAAGATGTTTTAGTTGTACAGATTTATGTATATGATCTTTTTTTGGATCTTCAAGAAATTATTTATGCAATGAGTTTTCAAAAATAATGAAAAACGAATTTGAAATGAGTTTAATGGGTGAACATAAATTATTTCTTAGTTTTTATATTTTTCAAAATAAATAATTAATTATTTTGAACCAAAGTGAATATACTATGGGTATATTAAAACATTTTAACTTGGATAACACTAAGAGTAGTGATTCTTTTATGAGTACTAACTGTGAATTAGATCTTGATGAATTTGGGAAACTAGTGGATTAAACCAGTTTTATAGGTATGGTTGGAAGTCTTCTCTACCTAAATACTATCCAACCTGATATTGTGTTTAGTGTATGTATATGTTCTCATTTTCAAGAAAACCAAAAGAGTCACACTTGCTTGTTGTAAAAATAATTTTCAAATACCACAAATATACCACTAATTTAAGATTGTTTTATCCAAGAGGACAAGTATTTAACTCAGTTAGTTATTCTGATGTTGATTTAAGTGGTTGTAAGTTAGATAAAAAAAGATATTCTAGAACATGTCACCTTAGTCAAGTCTCTAGTTTATTGGTGTAGTAAGAAATATAATTCTATTTCACTGTCTACTACTGAAGCTAAGTACAAAGCTGTAGGTAGCTAATGTGCAAATATTTTTTGGATGAGACATGAATTACTTGAATATGGATATCAATTATGACATGTCCCTATTAATTGTGACAATACAAGTGCTATAAATATTTATAAGAATCCTATGTCACATTATAGAATAAAATATATTGATGTAAGAAATCACTTTTTGAGAGATATTTTTCAAAAGGGTGATATGAATCTTGAATACATTGATATAAAATATCATCTTTCTAATATATTTACTAACCCTTTAAATTATGAGATAATTAATTACATCAAACATGAGTTAGGTATGATAAATTTTGGTTAAGTTTTATTTTCTGTGACTCACCATTGTGAGTGTATCACCATTGTGAATGTCTCACTGTTGTGAATGTCTCACCATTGTGACTGTCTCACAATTGTGAGTGTCTCACCATTGTGAATATATCACCATAGTGAACGTCTCTTCATTGTGAATGTCTCAACATTGATAATTCTCTCCATTGATACTTCTCACCGTTGATACTTCTCACCGTTGATACTTCTTACCATTGATGCTTCTCACCATTGATACTTCTCACTTTTGATACTTGTCATCATTGATACTTCTCACCATTGAAAACTTCTCACCACTGGAGTTCTCATGCCTTTTTAAATTTTTGTTTCTATTATAAATTTTTAAACAAGTTTTATTTTATTTTTATTTTATTTAATTTATGATTTTATTTTTCTTCAATTTTGATTTTTCAAATACCTAACTCCTAAATGATATAAATTAGATGATTTTTCTAATTCTAATGTTCACCACTATCATGTGTTTTCTCTCAAACCATGTTGCTACCTTTTCTCTCTTTATTTTTAAGCTTCCTTTTCCTTTACCCAAACTAATCGATCCGATCTCTATGGCCAAAGTGAAGCATCCTTCAGTGTCTCCATTAGATGAGTCGCATCCTAATAAGAAGTAGAAAGGGGAGCTGAGTCTTCCTACACCAGTAGAGACCATAAGTCCCAACGTAGAAAAGGGTGATATAGTACACGAAAAGGAAGTTCAAGAAGAAATGATTTTGTCATGTAAATATTTGGTGCTGAAAGTATTTCAAAACCAAAGATGGATGGCATAGTTCTATTATAATGAGAGACCTTTTTATCCTAGGATAGTGTACAAGTTTTACCATATTATAGATTATCTTTTTAGGAGGATTAATATTAGATTAGAACAAGAATTAATTTCCATAAATTTTACTTTTTTTCCAGAAAATGGGATATCTGTTTGAAAGTTCCACATAAAGGTGTGTTTAATTATTATCAAGGGACTTTCAAGAGTCTAGTGATGATTTAATTTATGAATATTACCTTTCTAAGTTAATGACATATTGAATTTTAAGAATAATAATGGCCTTATATATTGGAAAAATTTCCATGATTTGTTATCATAAAAAATGGGGAGATTGTTGGAAACTATAGTGAGGTTGTTAACACCTTTTTTTTAATGATAAAAAAATCATGATTATTATGGTATCTAATGAGATTTTTGTTTTCTATTAGAATTATATCTTGTGAGAAAGATTGGTGAAATTTGCCTAAGTATGATTCATTGTCAGACAATGACTCAAAGTTAAGAATGAGTCACCGCTAGTAAGTCTCACCACAAAAAAATATATCACTAATGATATGGAAAATGGATAAGTATTGGAAACACTAACCATCTACTTGATTCACTACCAAAACATAATTTTGATAAAATATGGAATGTGTCACCTCCAAGGATGTATCACCACCAACAATAGTTTTTTGGTAAATAATGAGATGAATCATCATTAGGCATGAGTCACCGCTAGAACAAAAATGTGGCTATGTGTAGAAATCACATACTATTGAGAAGAGTCACCACCAGTATGACATACTATTGAGACAAGTCACTTCCAAACTCTAAGTCACTTCTGTAGTGTGTGTCACCTCCAAATAAAGACATATCATCAAATCAAGACGCTGATATTGTGTCTCACTACCAGTTCAAGACACCACCAAATAGTGTCACCATTCTAAAGACTTGCTGCTACTATTATATATATATATATTGAATTAAATATATCTATTTTTACATTATCTACTTGGTAACACTGCCACCTGAGTGTGTTGATGCTCCCTAATGGTGAACTATACCTCACATTACCACTTTCCAAAGCTAGCATGCATTCATCACTTCTTTAGAGATGTTTTCTCCTTGATCGAAATAGGATGATGGGATGTCTGTTTATCCTTCTGTGGATTCCTTACTGGAACTCTTCACCTAGAATGGGTTTCCCTTTGATATTAATAAATTATTTTTGAAAATCATTCCAAGTTTTATAACATTGGGGATGCTGGTTAATTATGCTACTTATATCATGAAATTCTAAAGGGTCAAGTTAGGGAAGCAACATTCAGTCAGGAGAGTGGTCACTCTAGGCATTGATGGAATGTATGGACACTAAAACACCAGGACACCTATATTATTCTTCATTTGAGGGATTCTAAAGGGCACAAAAATCCAATTGTTCCCATGTTAATTGCAGGGTATCTTATGATAAAGGCATGTCTATGAGGTTTTCATTAGCTTTCCATTTTTAACATAGGGTATGTCACAAGTTGAATTTCTAGCGGCGATAAATTTGAATGATCAGAACACTCATGAATGTGGATCAGGTAGGTGCATCCCTAGGAGGGAGAGCTTATAAAGTTTACTAGATTAGTGGATCAGAACACCCAATAAGGAAAGATCCTAGAGCAGTATGTCCCATAAAGGGAAGGTTTCACACTATAAAGGATTATCTGGACACCAATGAGGGTGGATCAGAGAAGGTTGGCCCCAATGTGGTGGACACCAATGTTTACCATTGGCTGGGATTGAAAATTTTGGAGGCTTCCTATGTACCCTATTTAGGAGACAGATATCATAACCCACGTAGTTCTAAGGTGTGATTTGGGTCTTATACATGGCTAGTTTCCCATAACAATTGGGGAACTCTGGTTTGGATGGATATGGATTGTGTAGGTATTATGAATGTTTAGCTTCCCAAGTGCCAAAAAAATTAGAAATGGTATGTACGGGGCTTACACAATGAGGTGGTCCAGATGAATGGCGTGATCCCATTGGGATGTGGAGGCCTGAGTAAGAATCAGGATGGATGATGGAGGTGTTGATGAAGTGGATGGTATGAATGAGATGGAGCCGAAATGAAGATGGAAGTGTTGGGATTGAACCTCGGGGAGGTTTTCTATATATAACAACTGGTTGGGAATCAAAGTCCACATAGTTATGATGGGGAATTGAGACACATAAAAAGGAGACTCATGAGAATGAAATGCATGGTTGGGGACTCGAAGGAAATGGAACCTATGGGTTGGGGCATGATCCTCCTGAGATATAGTGGCACGAGGGAAAGACCAGGATGAAAGTGAGTGATGGGATTGAACCTAAGGTGAGGCTTCCTATATATCTTAGGAATTAATTACCACATAGTTCTTAAGGCAAGGCATTGAATCCATGCGTTCACATGGCCATCTACCTATAGACATGATGAGTGTTACACATGATTAGCATCCCATATGAGTACTTATCTAGAAACCACAAAAAGAAGATTAGGGAGGGCTCACCCATTAGAGGGGACACCAAAGTTTATCTTTGGCTGGGATTGAACCTCATGGAGGCTACCTACATATCCCAGTGGATCGAAATCAAAACCCACATAGTTCAGTTGAGAGGGGCACAAGGATTATGCAATGAGGTGGCCCATATGGTGTCATGGTCGCCATTATTATATAAGACCATGTGAGTCATGAATAGTTTGAGAAACAAGGGGTAACAGTAGTCCAAATGGTCACGTCACAAAAGATTCATCAATAAGGGATGGAGAGGGGCTTACACATTGAAGCAGCCTAGAGAGATAAAGATCAGGACTTACTCCAAAAGGTAGGCCTGAGGAGGATGCCTTTCTAAATTAGAAGTATTTCATTCCATTGAAGGAAGGAATCATTACCTATCATTATACATAGAACACCCTGTCAAGGTGGGTGTCAAGACTTATGTGGAGACTACCCAAGGTGCACATGGAAATGAAGCCTGAAGGGAAAGAGAGAGTGAGAGGGTGCTGGAACCCATCCCCTTTCTGGCCTCTTAGGGCTTCTACACGTGAAGAAATAATAGTTTAACATCATGTGTTAAGGACATAGGTGCTTGTAAGTTTAATATCCTATGGATCAGACGATGAAGACTCACTCCTTACCCATTTTACTTACATGACCGGTACCAACCCACACTTAGGTAAGGGAAGGAACCAAAAATTCTGTATGGGAGTGAGGTGGAGGAGTGTTAAATCGAGGGGTGCATGTTAGCATATCTATGTGAAGAACCAATAACTATTAGAGTAATTATGCAAAGAAGCATTAGGTAGAGAAACACAATATGGAATGCCACATGAGGGACCAAGAAATCACTGTGTACAAGCCTGGAGGGCCACATCAAATTGGGTCTCATGAAGTAGGGGGCCTCACTGAGAGGTGGTTCATGAAACTCAAGTGCTTTGTAGAGGTCATGGATACTATAGTAGAACCGTAGTAATGATGTAGCAGTTACTGTTTGGTACTGTAGCACCCAGAACTATTCACCCGATTTGGGCCTTCGGGCCACCATTTTGGGCCTACGGGTCTCAAGGGCCTTCGGGTCATCAAAGGCCTTTGGGCCACAGGGCCTTCGGGCCGTAGGTCATTCGGGCCATAGGGCCTTCGGGACACATAGACCATGGATTATCCTAGTTCACACAGAACATGCCCTAGAAAAGGATTAGAGCAACAATAGTAGTAGCCACAAGAAGCAGAGCTAACCAGATTGGAAGAATGAGAGGGTATGGTAGCTGCCATCAGGACCAGTCTACGTGCAGATTTGTACGAGGAAATGCTAGCCGATTAGAAATTAAAGGTGGGGAGCTAGGTGATCAATGACGTAGAAGCTGGGGAGGGGCACTTCTAGTGGGTAGGGCCTACGGGTCATGTAATGCGAATGGTATGCCTCCGGGCCTTCGAGTCATGTATTGCAGGTCAGTTGGGCCTTATGCCTTGGGCCTATGGGTCATGTACGAGTTCCCCTTAAACCCTTAAAAGGGGGATTATCCCTAATAAAATAAAAATAAGGCCTTTGGGCCATTTGGGCTAAGAGGAGTGCTTCGTTAAGGATTAATGATTCGTGAAGCCTAAAGTAACCCAAAGGGAATCTATCCTTTAAAAATGGAATAATCATTCATGAATAGAATCCCTCCTATAGGTAGGGGTAAATTAAAATAAAGGAAAGGGGCTTTTATGGTGCTATAATTCCATAGGGAATTCATTTTTCTCTTGAGTTTGCAGGGCATGGGAGCTTCATGAAAAGGGTTCTAAAAGGATAAATGTTAGAGTAAAAATGGTTTTGTGGGTGGTGAGACTAATATTTATAGATAAAGGGATATATCAAGGCTTGGAGGTGTGATACGAATTAAAAATGTTCTCCGTAATGTGGCACGAGGCTCGTCAGACTTGTAGAGGACACCTCCAACTGACATCGCTGTGGTTGTGGGGCTTATCAAACTCATAGAAGAGATCATAAACTAGAATCAGAGGTTATGAGGCTCGTCAAAATCATGGGGACTTCCATAAATTCCTCTCATGGTTGCAGGGCTTAGGATATATGTGGTCTCTCTTCACAAGGCATACTCCTTTGATGATTTTTAGGCATTTTGAGTGGGGATTTCTTTAGCCAACTATGGTTCCTTTTGATATGTTTAAAGGAACATATTTCAACACAAACAAATTCCCCCACTTAGAATGGGAGTCAGTGGAAAAAAAGAGGCTCATATTTTGAGGGTAAGTCACTGAAAACTTAATGGGGTGAAGCTAGATCATGGTACACACTAGGAAAAAGGCCACCAAGAAGCTTTGGTGTGAGAAGGTCACCACAAAGCTCAACTATCCATCCATATAAATATGTCTTTAGGGGGAACATGATCTATAATAGATCTATGTGAATGTGTGCATATGATCCATATTTTCATGAAGACATCCACCCCACGAACGTGTCCTTGTAAACCAGGTTCATTGTACCGTTTCTCCGCGAATGCTTCTTATTGAACCAGGGCATCACGATCCACGGTTTAGCCACGACACATGAATAGTATGATGAAAATTCATGATTCAGTTCTTAGTGACCTAGATTCATGAATTATCCTCTTTAATAGACCCAAGAATATCCACAAATTCCTAAAAATGATGGCTATCCAAGAATTCGCTCAAGAGGTCCTCGCTGGTGCTACCCGAAGAGAAGATCTGATGAACAACATTCTCATTGGGGAGTGTGTTCAGAGCCATTCTGATCAAAAATTAATGAAAGAGCTACTAATAGAAGTGAATAAAGACTATCCTCTTTTCAAGAGATTTCCTTTTTACATCTTTGGTCTGAGGGAGGATGCCTTCATCTCATAGGAAAGAAGGGAAGAACCAAATTTCTGGTTCAGAGGCACACCGGGTGAATACAAGTGGTTCATGGCTATTGATGGTCATGTAAAGAATGGATCATTCACCTATCACTATAGAATCCCTATAAAAACATCTGAATTATATTTACGGGAAACTATTTTTTCCAAATAAATCTCCACTGCAACATCATACCATATTCAAGGCGGGGCTAGGGAAACCATAGAAAGGATGGACTGATGATTGGGACCTACACCAGGGAAAAAATTTCATGGATTAGTGGGCCTTGGTCAGCTGGGTGTGAAAATCCTACACTGAATTTGGGATGGATATAAGGTGGGTAGTCCTGTATGAAGTGGAATGGGCTTCCCAATTCCACATCTATCATCCAAAAAAAATCATACTCGATCTACTGAGTAGGTGGTCATCAAGGACCAACACATTTTATCTACATCATGGTTAAGTAGACATCATCCTTTGGGACCTCCACCATATTTATGAGATTCCCCTTCAGGGGGAGATATATGAAGAATTACTTCTTGTGAAAAATTATTGGGAGGACTTGGAGAAAATTCCATGGATGGTGAAGATTCTACTAGACCTAGTGCCGAGCACAGATGAGGACAAGCAGACAGTAAGAGACATCTACTTTGATTAGTGGTTCAGTCATTTTCTGAAATTTCCTACCGAGTGTCCTATTGAGGGAGAGGAGGCTCCCATGAAGTTTCCCATATGGCCCCATACATTCCCAATATGGGTTCAAAAAGGTAGGGAAGGTTCCTATTAGTGAATCCTAGAGGATATCCAATGGCAGTTGTGGGGGTACAACATCAACACCATGAATCAACCAACAGCCAGGTTGGATGGGTTTATATATGTGCTTATCTATGGTTGGATTATTCCAGTAAGTTATTCACATATACGTGTGTGGTTGAGAGCATTCATCATGGTGGAAGTACTGGCAATGGGGCATCACATCAACATCAGAGTTCCAATGTTGAAAACAAAGTAAAAGATGATCTGTCACATCAGTGAGGGGAAGAATCCATTGTTCCTGTGTGGAATTGTCCATTTTATATATGGATGGGTGGAAGTGCACATGGGGGGATACAAATAATTGAACCTCATTTCCCCTCCTGAGACAAACTTTTAGATGGCCATCCTAAATTCTGTGGGAAGTTTCCCATTTCAGATGAACTTGATGGTAGTGCTGAACAAAATCTGGAGGGTAGATGAATTCAACTTGAATCCATTTCCTCTAACAATGGGTGTGTTCATTGATGATAGAACCTGAAATAAAGTTCATTGGTCATATGTCTTAGCCTTTCAAGGTAGAGTACTAGTGGTGTGGGAGGATTGGAAACCAATCTGTGAGCTGAACACCCCACACTAGTTTGAAAGTAAGTTCAGATGCCTATAAAGACTGACCCTTAAGGTGTACCTAAGGGTACATCATGAATATCACCCATGCATGATGAGGTAGTGGTGTCTCATGTTCATACCGAAAGACCAGAAGATGCATAATGAGATACCTCCTCCCACTACCGCCTATGGGCTAGTCGAGGCATATGCACAGTGTTGAAAGGTGGCTTACCTAGGGGAAACATTGAAATAATAGACCATCCAAGCTAGCAAGGAAGTTTCCCCTCCAAATCGAGGCTGAGGTCGAACATTGGTGAGAGAACTTTGTGGAAATAGGGTTGGTACACATCATAGTGGTGGTGCAGTAATAGTAGCAGAACCAATGGCTTTAAGGCCGCATCAGTAGGGAGTAGAAGATGAGCAATAGTAGAAGGACTAGTTGAACCCATTGAGAAAACTATGGTTAATGGAGAACCACCCATAGGATTCCACATAATACCCACCCAAGCTCCAGGGAAGTAGTTGTGTTGTGTGGATATACCTGAGGATTCTCTCTACCCTAAGGTTTGGGAAGCTTGGGATGTCTACCAACAATTCCTCAATTATTATGAAATGTGGGACCATATAAACCAATTTAGGATGGACATTTCATGAATTATTCAAGCTAAGGATGGCTTTCTGGAATCACATGTAGAGGGGGAGAAATATGTGTCTGATTTAGAGGCCTTGGTGCACTCTTGAGGCACTCTGAATCCAATGAAGACTCACGTAAAAGTATTACTCGATCTGAAATACCCATCATAACTATCAAAGTTTGAGTTATAAGTGCATTTTACCTTTCTTAATGAATCAGATGGGTCATGGGGGGAAGATTATTATAGGGGGATTCCCCAAGAGGAAGGTGAGCTTGCGACTCCAGAAGAAACTTCCCTGGGAGGATTTCATGAAGCTCTTGAGGTAGGGTCTAACTTATTCCCTTGTGCAAGAACCACTTTCATATTCATACAAGTTTCTTGACTGAAATCTTTTCTGTGTAGAAGGAAATTGAACAATAGACCCCTATTGGTGAGTATGGAGGTGTGGAATCTGGTGAAGAAGACTAAGAACCAAGGTCCGCGTTTGTAGTAATGATGGACGTAGGGTCTAGCAGTGTTGGGAGGCTAGAATAGACTCTCTGGAACCTTCAAAACCTGCAATCACATAAAGGGGGACACGTCCTAGAATCCAAGTAATGAAAATAAAAATTTTAGAGCATGGGTTTCCATTGTTTGACCAGTTTAAGCTTCTGGTCTCATAGAGTCGTACTTTTTGTTTTCTTAGTCAGACGAACTGATACGATTCCTATCTGAACAATCCTCAGAGTGGTGGGTGCCCTGCTAGTGTGGATAGATAGAAGGCCCAAGGTCCCTTTCCTTAGAGGGGTTCTATATCATATGAATCCAAGTGGACAGGCTATCCAGGCCATGACCTATGGTGATTGGTTAATCATAGATGATGGTGACACTACCAGCAAGGTCAAAAAAGACAACCTTATTAAGGTGGGATCATGTGACGAAGATCAACCTTATGATATTGAGCTCGATCTAGCTAACATGATTCCAAAGGAAGGCCCTACCTCTGAATTGTTGGTCGTATTCCCAAAGTATGAGCCTAAAAACCCAAAAAATATGGATGAGTATGATTCTAATACGGATGAGGACACCCTAGATACCCGATGTCGATCATGGAGGTTAATCAATCACTTCATAAACAATAACCCAAAATGCAAGTGGATAATTTAGATGGGATAACTTCACTACTGGCTACACGACCTATGTGTTGGAGGGGTGGACACTAAAGATCTGCACATAATCATCTAGGACTACCTTGATGGGAAGATCTAAGAAATTAGTTTTCATCTAGACACGACCTGGTGCCGAAAAAAATCTAAAAAAATATGGAAACTTTAGAAGGTTGAATAGGAGATCAAATGCCTATAAGTTCAGGAGAGAAATATCTACACCTTTATTTCCAATCAATCGACACTTGTTGCACAATTCTAGGTCCAGATAGTGGAGGAACAAAAGTAGTTGAGGTAGGAAAGTGGCCAAGTGGATGACCTTTTGGATGAACATGACCAGGAATTGATCAAAGATGATGAGATATTCCGTAAGGAAAATGAAGAATAAAGGGAGCTCAGTTGATGAAAACAAATCCTAGAATCCATACATCATAGGGCGGTAGAGTTGAGGTGATTTTTTTATGGGGAGAATCCATTAGGGCCATGTTTTTACAAACTCCTAATACTCTCTTACGTTCTCTGAACTGTGTGTATAGACATATCTCTTACTTGTTTCAATTAATGCACCTTGATCATATCCATGAAATGACTCATGATCAATCCCTAAGATCATGTGGGTCATGACCGGTGTGAGAAACAAGGGAAAACCACATAATTATTAATTTTGTATTAGAGTGCTAGATAGTCATTGAATACTCAGGGTCTTCTATTGTTGACTGAACACCCAAAGTATTTGGGTTGAGTGAGGTTGTAGATGTATAATAGGGCACTCATAACAACTAATTACCTTTTTTTGATGTGGTCTAGTACACGAGTAGGATAACACCAAGGGAATTAGAATCTGTCTGAACAAAGGGGAATAAAAAGTGTGAATCACAACACCCAAAATACAAAACACAATAAGAGAGGTGTTATGATATAGGATAAATGCCATCCAAGTTCGATAACACATCATCCGTATCACTTAGCCTGAAATGGGGGAAAACAACCCAGGGTCGACTGATGACCATTTCTGAAACAAAGGATCTATCCAAAATTGTTGTCCGATGACATTGACTCAGGATGGTATGTGAGCCATGAGGTTGAGCATCCATACCATTAGGGGTACCTTCAGATGAGAAAGAGGATGAGGATCTGAATTAGGGGTACATGAAGTGTGGGGTGGAGTGATAGAATGTTCGAATTGATTTCAAAATTATTGGAATTACACCACTATGGATTAAAGCACATTGGGTGTGGGTATATCAATATGAACAAAGATCAAACCTATCTTCCAAGGGAGAATCACCTTGTATTCTGAGTGACGTTTGAAGATGCATACAATGTGGAATATTACCAACACTATGTGATAGGACCACTCAGGATGAGGGCTTGGGATTCTTTGTGGTTCTATGTCATGAAAGTGAGGGCGATGTATATTTAGCTTAATATTATATGACTAGGACGTTGCACATAGTTTAAGGTCATAATTCCTAGATCCTAAGAAAAAGTTTAAAGTCATGTTCCACATACTATGATTTCTATTAACATGATGTTTTCATGGACCGTGGGAGATGAACCCGATGTGAATAATCCAAAAAAGGCCTGTACACCATAAAAATACCAAGGAACAGATGGAAGGGGGTGTATTTGATGTGGTGAGGGAAAAACCCGACATGAATAATGAATGAGGAGACCCACTTTTTCACCACATACCCCCATGAGTCTCCTATTTTAAAGTCAAATAGTTTGGACTGCGAATCCCTTTTGATGTTCAACGACATTAGTACCCAACCTACCAAAAATCCTAAGACCACATGAGAAATGCTTAGTTTAGGGAAAAAGGAATGGTATAAAGTGTTTTCCTAATATATGGGATCCTACCTCAAAGGTGACACCATGAAAGAAATCCCATAATGACACAAGAATGGGAGGAGGGTAAGTTGAGATCAAGGTTTGGATGAAAGAGTGAACAGTATGTAAAGGCCAGCTATTGACATTGTTCGATACACATGGACCATAAATAACTAGAAAATAAAGGGGTGAGAAAATTTGGGATCAACTATTTACCATGTTCAATACATAGGATCTGCTTATTACTGCCAAAGATCCATTTGGGTGTTGGCCTAGGATGGGAGGTGTGCCAAAGAGGAATGAGACCATCACTGTTAGGGGGTCTGTCTGGATTTAAAGGATGATGTAAGGCCCAAACCAAAAATTTCTCAAACTATGGACAAAATATATCATTGGATAGTTGGATTTAGACTCTGGTGTGTAAGCAGTTTAATGTCATACTTCCTAGACTAGGAAAAACACTTAGTATCAGGGCATATAAAACACATAGGGAGAAAAAACTGATGTGAATGATGGCTAAAGGAATCTCACATGTTTCATATTCACCTTAAGAAGAATAGATTCCAAAGGGAAAAAATGGATAATGAACCTATGGCTGATCCTGAGACAAAATACCTGGGTGTCGCTATGTATCCTGCGAGGGAAGGAATCAAGACACACCTAGTTCTTGAATCCCATGTGGTTTAACATCATACGGTAAGAACAAAAGACTTTACATGAAACATGGTAGTAATGTTGTGGTTGGACCCAAGATCAATGATTCAGGCATCACTACATATCCCATAAGGATGGAAATCTAGCCACATGTAGTGTTTAAGGGAAATTCTTCCACACAAGTCTGCCCCATGCATAAATAAAGGAGACATTTAATATTTCTTGTTTGTTATTTTTGTGTGTGTTTTTTTAGAATATGGACTAGGATGAAAGGTACATGTGTCACTTCAGGAATCAATCCATGTGCCGGTCTTGATATGTGTCATGTTGGACGACCAATGCCAAAGGCAATGCCCTCTCATGTGAGAACACCACAATGCTGTGCTGTTTTTCATCGTCCAGACAAGACGATGATGCCACAGTTTATGGTCGTATGATAGGACCATTCCATGAATTTTAATATTATGAGATAAGGAAACAATAGTTTAACATCTTGTTTGATAGGTTAGAATATTTTAACATCATACTGATTAGATTAAAGAGATCTTAGTTTAAGGTCATATAACTCAGACCATAAGGTTGCACATCGTCTCTATGTGAGTATGAACCTACCAAGACTCCTAAGTCCAATTGATCCATGTGGTGTTGTAAATAAGGAGTGATTCTAGGATTTACCCATTATATGAGAGTGAACAATAATGTAAAGGAAAATCTAGGTGAAAAAAAATCCAACCATGCCAACATTCATACTCGACGTGCGTAGATGAACAGAGGGACGATGCCAAGGGTGTGGGAGATCCACAAGAGCATTAGAGTTTAGGAAAATTTGAATCATCACATCCAATATATGGGACATAATGGAGTGGATTAATAATAGAGGATAACTACTGACCATGTTCAAAACACAACATCCATATCATGTAACTTGGAATGGAAACAGACAAATGAGGTTTAGCCACTGACCATATCGAAGCATGAGACCTATCTAAAAATGTCTTTTGAAATATTCTAAGGAATTGGACTAGGATGATTAGCGATCCATGAGGTCAATAATCCATATCGTTAGGGGGTCCCTTTAGATATGAAATATAATGGAGAACCAAATAAAGGGGGAATGTGAAGTGTGGTAGTGTAGATGTGGAAATGTCCCTATGAAATCCAACGCTCCAGGTATCGCACCACCGCACATTCAAATATGTTGGTGTGGAACATCTGTAGGAGTGATCAGATCCATCCTCAAGGATTAGGTTCTTGAGGGGTGTTGTAAATAGTTTAAAGGTAATGTTTCTTGGACCAAAATCTCTCAGTTTAAGGTCATAGAGCGTGGACTATAGGTTCCCAGTTTAACATCATGTTCTTGGGACGTACCTATGCAGTTTAATGTCATGTAGTAAGGATGAAAATGTCACGAAATTTATCATCGTTCTACTAGGAAATATGCATACCAAAGGGGAAATGTGAGGTGGGTAAGAAAACTCAACATGAATGAGGAACAAGGAGGTCCTGACCACACCACACATTCCTTAAATACAATATTCACATAGTTTGAAGTCATAAGTATTGGACTTGGATGCTCAGTTTAAAGTCACGAGCTCTAGAAATAGGCTCCCAGTTTAAGTTCAAAGAGTTTTTACCATAGGATGATGTGATTCTTTCATGCGGGTAAAGACACAACCAAAACCCCTAATTCCACATGATCCATGCATGGTGTGGGAAACAAGGGGCGAAGAGGATCCTCATGAAACATGAAACCATGCAATAGGGGAATGGAGAAGTAGGGTCAATGTAACATCCCCAAATGATAAAGGGTTAAATGAATAAATGATATGACTCATGTCAACAAGGTGCACCTTCCTTTTCAGGAGCCGGTCTGATTAGAACTCAATAGTTAAGCATGCTTGGCCTAGAGTAGTGATCAGGATGGGTGATCTTCTGGGAAGTTTCCCAGGGTGTGTGCGAGTGAGGACAAAGCACACTAGAAAGGACATGTGTTGGCCTGTGGGGACAATCATTAGTCAGATGACCCGTTCGGGCATGTGGGTGGACCCTGGGGTGGGCCCCACGTGTCTGCGGGGGCAATTGGTGGTACCTGGTAGGCCAGGACCCGACGACCTTATTAAGGCACGACCTTGTTAAGGCGGGGTGTCTGTGCTGTCACCGGGACCCGGTTGTCACATTTGGTATCAAAGGAGGAACCCAGCCTTAAGTGCGCGGTGCAAAGCCTGGGTTGAGATATAGGGATGACAACAAGGGCGTTGTTCCCTAAAGGGTGGGGGGGTGATTGTAACATCCCCAAATGATAAAGGGTTAAATGACTAAATGATATGACTCATGTCAACAAGGTGCACCTTCCTTTTCGGGAGCCTGTCTGATTAGAACTCCACAGTTAAGCGTGCTTGGTCTGGAGTAGTGATCAGGATGGGTGACCTTCTGGGAAGTTTGTCAGGGTGTGTGCGAGTGAGGATAAAGCACACTGGAAATGACATGTGTTGGCCTGTGGGGACAATCATTAGTCAGATGACCCGTTCGGGCATGTGGGTGAACCCTAGGGTGGGCCCCATGTGTCTGCGGGGGCAACTGGTTGTACCTGGTAGGCCAGGACCCGACAGCCTTGTTAAGGCGGGGTGTCTGTGCTGTCACCGGGACCCGTTTGTCACAATCAAGTACATCCCAACAATGCTGACCATCCTCCTCTTCTTGCAAAGGTGCATGGAGGGGTTACATAGAGGGTGTCGAAGTTCTGTTCATACATAAGGATGTGGAAAGATATGTGAATCACAATGTCCAAAATTTGGGACACAAGGATGAAAGCGTAATGATGGAGGATAAATGTTGACCATATTCGAAACATAGTATCCATATCATATAACCAGGAATGGGAACAGACAAATACGGTTTAGCCACTGACTATATTCAAAGCATGGGACCTATCTCAAAATGTTATTCAAAATCCTATTGGGAATTTGATTGAAATAGTAGTTGAGCCATAAGGATGCGTATCCATACTATTAGGTGGTCCCTTCAAGTATGAGAGATGATAGAGACCCAAATAAAGGGGTAAGTGAAGCATGAAGATGGAATGAAAAAATCTCCATGAAGAATCCAACACTCTGGGTCCTATGCCACAATGCATCTAAGCACATTATTGAGGCATATCTGATAGAGATATCCAAACCCCTTATTAAGAAAAGAAGCCTCAATTGGGCCCTTGGACATGGAATTACAAGTAAGAGGATAATGGGTAGAAGAGGGTTGATAAACTATGGGATGGACCCAAGGATTTTTTGGGGGAATTCCTACATATCTTATAAGGTTGGGTTCCAAGACGAACATAGTTCTCAAATAACATGAATTTTAACATCATGTGGTAAGGATAGAACCAAGATAGGATGGATTCCAAGGGAGGAACATGACATGGCTATTATAGACCTGACATGAATGAGAACCTAGGAGGTCTTAACCGCACCATGCACTATTGTGAAGAACCTAGGCCAAGAGTCTAGAAAGGTTATTCCCTTTTAGACAAGGACATTGGGGAACTGGCTAGTTGATAGTCATGCAACTGGGATGAAACAATAGTTTAACATGATGTGGTGTGGGGTAATTTAACACCATGTAGGACATAGTAGAATTTCCCTTTTAGGGTCTCATATAAAAGACCATAAATCCTATGTATTTTAATTTATTTAAGGAAATTGTCTTGTAGTTTAACATCATGCAGAAGGATAAAAGAGTTCTTAGTTTAAGGTCATAGAACTCGGACCATAAGGTGTTCTTATAATGGATATGTATAGCATGGAGAAGTGATGAAACTGACATGAATGAGGGAAATGAAGTCCATTTCCATACCACATATCCCTAAGAATAAATGGAGTGTTTAACCTAGGATGGACTCAAAGAAAAAGTTCCCGATCATTCCTATGTATCCTATAATGATGGGAATCAATCCATATATAGTTATTAAATTAAGTGCAGTTTAATATCATGTGGGATGTTCCTGGGAAGTTTATCATTATGTGGGACAAAGAAGATATATTTTTAAGTTTGTAGAGCTCATAACATAATGGGGAAACTACCAACATAGTGGTGATTACGGTGGTTCCATAAAGAAACCTGACATGAATGAGGACCAAGGAATTCTCAACACTACACCACACACTCCTGAGAAAATCCTAGGTCATGGGGGTGAAAAGTTGAAATGGCGGTTATTTAACTGGTCTCAAAGATAAAATGTTTGGGAATTACCATGTATCCTACATGGGAAACAATCAAGAAACATGTATTTATTGAATTACGAGCAATTTAACGTCATGTGGTAAGGATGAATGACAAGAGAAATGTCCTCCAAGGGAGGCACATGGAATGTCTATTACAAACCTGACATGAATGATGAACAAGGAGGTATCAACCATGCCATGTAGTCATGGGAGGAACCTAGGCCAAGAGGCTAGAAAAACAATATGCTTTGTGCTTGGACCAAAGACAAATGGTCTTGGTGTTCCTATGTATCCCATGAGGATACGAATGAATCCATACTTAGTTCTTGAATTTTTCATGGTGAGTGAACATCACTAACAAGTGATGCTGACTCCGACGAGTACATCAAGTTGCTGTGTAATTTATAGTCATGCAATACATAATAGTAGATTAATGTTATGCATGAAAATGGTGTGTAGTTTAATATCATGAAAGATGATAGTGCTGAGTAGTTTTACATCCTGAAGCTCAGATGGTGTTATTGGGTAGTTTTATATCATGCAGCTTAGACAGTGGTGTTGGGTAGTTTTACTTCCTATAGCTCAAAAGGCGGAACTAGGTAGCTTTACATCCTGCATCTAGGATGGTGGTGCTAGGAAATTTTACATCATGTATCTTGGACAATGGTGTTGGGTAGTTTTACGTCTTACAGCTCAGATGGAATGAAAAAGGTTCTCATGAAAAGTACTATTTGAGAAATTTAGCATTGGTGGGAGGAGTGATACACTCACTGTCCACATTGACTAAAGAGTATGCACCATTAGGGTAAACATTGTTAATGATATAGGGCCCTTCCCATTAGGGCTACAACTTGGATGGCTTCCATCCTAGTATCATAGGTGTTGTTAGATCCAATACTGTGTCACCTTGAAAGAAGGAGCAGAGACAAAATTTCTTGTTGAAATTCCTAGCTATCTTATTATGGTGCCTCTCCAGATTATGCAAGGTTTGAAACCAATTATCTTTGAGGGATTCCAGTTAACCGAAATAGACTTCTACTACCATATTTAATGCCTTATAATCATATAAAACTATACAGAGTGATGTGAATTGAATCTCGATGGGTAGTAATACCTTTGTTTTGCACACCAGGGAAAATGGAGTCACATGGGTGGAATTTTGAGTTATCATTTGATAATATTTGATAGTGTCGAGGATATTTTTTGGCCAAATTTTCATGTTTTGTCCCACCATCTTTCAAAAAATGTGAGATAGAGTATTTTTGAATGACTCAATTTGTTAATTATCTTTTTCATTGTACCGAGAAGTGTGGTTAGACTAGATGTTGTAGTTATCATACAATTTATGCATCTTAGCTTCTCTGAAATTGGTTTTATTATCAGTGAGAACAGTGCGAGGGACTCCAAATATATGGATGATATTGGAGATCATGAACTAAATGATGGAATGGGCCTTGAATTCCTTGAATGGAATCACCCCTTACCACTTGTAGAGGAAATCCATTGCGGTCAGAATAAACCTACATTGGCAAGCTGTCGCTGATGGATAAGGTACCACGAAATTGAGTCCCCAGATCACAAGGGGCTAAGAGTACTTGGTGGTATGGAGGGGATCTAGCAGTCGATGCACAAATTTGGAATGGATTTGACATGCATGGAACCTTTTGGAAAACTTGATGCAGTCATGGACCATGGTGGGCCAAAAAGTATCCCAACCTCTGAATTTGGTGAGAGAGCTTTGATCCAGACTGATGTGGTCTATAAGAGGCAAAATAAATTCCTATATAACCAGGGGAATCTCAACTACCTGAATAAAAAATAGGATAATTACATCATACACAAATTTTATAGAGGATCTGTTTAAGGACAAGACCACTTTGGAGGGTCAAATGCACTGCATGCCGAAAAATTTGATCACGTTCAGCTCTATCTATTGGGAGATTTTCATGATGAAGCTACTTGATGAAATGAGTATTCTAATTAGAGGTCTCTTCTCCTACTGAAGGGGGATCTGGGAGTCTTATGGAGGAACTAGTGGTAAGGTGTATTACCTGATGGTTTTCATCGTCATCCAAGGAGATGGGAGTAATGACCCCTTGATGCGCCACATGGATAAACAAGTTTCCCTGGTCAGGATCTGCAAGGGATATGACAAGACCAGACAAGGAATCAGATTGACCATTATATGAGAGAGGGACATGAGTAAACTATGGTTGATAAGGAAACTGGTCCATAATCTATCGAGTTCGGTCTAACAGGGGCACAATCTCTGATTCCTGAGGACATAGTCATCGTTGTTCTTCTTGATGGCTAGTTCAGAGTCCCTCTTCACATGTCGGCAGGGAACATCAATATCAAGGGATAGATCGAGACTAGTGATGAGATCCTAATACTTCTTCTAATTGTTGGTAAAACCTTATGACAATAAGAATTAATAGTGTAGGTCAACCTGTGTAGGCATAGTGAAGACAATTCCCAAGCCTACTCGATTGAGTCTAGGATTATTGAGAATTCTATCGGTTATACTTTGAAATGTGCGGTAAAAATGCATCTTCCAACACAGAATAGTCTAATCCATTGAGAGGATAGTCTCATATATAAATTAAATATCTAGGGAATTCTCTATAGGGGCTGGATGGGTAGCTATAAAGTCTTCCAAGACCTGACCCTTGAGTGCCTTCTGCGAAATGAAACTAATGTTGAACTGTTGAAGGATCACTAACCACTAAGCTAGATGAACTATAAATATAGGATAGTTCAGAATATAATTAGGCATATTCACATGAGAAACTAGCTATATCTCATGATGCTTCATATAATTCCTAAACTTCTTCACTATGAAAACCAACGCGATATAACTTTTCTCGATAAAGAGATATATGGTCTCTATGTCAAGGAGCATGAAACTGATATAGTACAAACTGTTATATATCAATTTATTATTCTTATGATTGGGATGGGCACTTAGAGATCATTCCAGGGTGATCACATAGAGGACCAGCAGCTTTCCAGAGATAGGTGACATCAGAATCAGAGGCTGCATTAGATACTTCTTGATCTCCTCAGAAGCATCCTAACACTCTTCATACCATTGGTAGATGACACTTTTCATCATGAGTCAGGAAATGATATTTAACTTACTTTCTAGATTCAAAATGAATCAATGTATATAATCTAAGTGGACTTGAAATCCTCAGAGCACCCGAAGGTTGATCAGAGGGGGAATCTGGATGATATCCTTGATCTTTTCTGGGTCAATCTCAATGCCTCTATATCTGACGATGAATATGAGAAATTTCCCAAATGTAACCCCGATGGAATATTTTTAGGGGTTAATATTTATATGGAGAGAGAGAATGAATCTGAACACCTTCTCAAGATCTTCGAGATGGTCTTGATGCTGATAGTATTTGACCACCAGATCATCCATGCAACATTCCACTAGTGTCCCAATGATCGACTTTAATATGCGATGCATATCACACTGATAGGTAGCTCCGACATTCCTCATCCCGAAGGGCATTACCTGATAGTATAAGGTTCTCTGTGGTTCCCAAAAGGTAGTTAACTCTTCATATTTGTGGCCATATGGATCTGATTATACATGGAATATCCATCCATGAAAGAGAGAGCTTGAAACACAACAATGATATTGATCAATATCTCTATCATAAGAAGAGGAAATCATCCATTAGATAGTGATAGTTGAGATCCAGGAAGTCGATGCAGAATATGATATGTCTATTATTCTTCCTAATAAGAATGATGCTTCTTAACCATATAAGGTTCTGGAATTTCTTGAAGATGTTGGCTTTGATGAGATTATCAATATCGGCCTTGACCATGGCACCATGAGAGGGGTGCATTTTCCTAGGAGGATGTTTGAACCCATGATGACTTTCCGGGAGACCAAGGTAGTGGATTAAAACCTGAGTATCCAATCCTAGAATCTCTTCATAACTCCATGAGAATACATCATGATGCTACTTCATGAAATCCACATACTACTACTATTCTTCCACATATATAGCTGTGCTGATCAGTGTTGGCCTTAGGTCTACCTCGGTATCAAGATTCACCTGTACCAACTCACATACATTAGTGGATACATCCTCTTAAAATGTAGGAGGAGAATATTCTAGGCCTTCCTCATCATTTTATATAAGGGGATCGACTGGAGGAGATAGTTCATCCTAGCTGACAGATCTGGGGTGAACAAAAGTGTCTAATTGAGCGGTGGTGGAACCTTTGTTGGGTGAATCTCAAACTGAATAAACCATTTCCATTTAAGTTTTCATCCTAATTCCATCAAGACTTCAACTGAAGGGACTATGCGTGACAATATCAATGTAATGGTGGCGATTCGGTCTATGTAGAATTAAACCAGCTTGGTAGAACAACTAGGTATGGTGTACGACTATTTCCATGGAGTGAACATCTTGATACTTAATAGACATAAGGGGTTTTTGTATCACGAGATCCTTGTCTCTATAAGAATACAAGGTAATATTCTAATAGTCCTTGTAACTAGGAACGCGTCTTCCCTTCATCTCTAAAACTACGAAGCAATGTACCAAGTCTAGAGTTGTGGCCTCTAACTGATGAATCAATAGGATGAATGCATCATCCAAATCTGCCCACGGGTTGGATGAAAGAGTAGTGTTCTGAACTTCATTGGATTTAACACGCTTTCCCTTTTTATTTTAATAGTATATGTCTAAATAATGGGTTTCACAAGAGGCAAAGGGAAATGGATCACCCTGGAGCATGCCTACTTGAATATTTTGGGAGTACATGAGGCACTAGTGATATGAGGAGGGGCCAACGAGCCCGTACTAGAGTGGTAAGGGCTCCTGCTTGGCATCCAAGAGACCCGAGTTCAAAACCGGGTGGAGGAAAATTTCTGGGTTACTGTAGCAGTACTGTAGCAGTTACCGTAGCAGTACTATAGAAGTTACTGTAGTAGTTACTATTCGGTACTGTAACAGTCGGAACTATTAACCATATTTGGGCCTTCGGGCCACCGGTTTGGGCCTACGGGTCTCCAGGGCCTTCGGGTCATCCAAGGACTTCAGGCCACAGGGCCTTCAGGTCAGGTAGACCATGGAGTAGCCTAGTTCACATAGAACATGCCCTAGAAGAGGATTAGAGCAACAGGAGTAGCAACCACCAGATGCAGAGCTAACTGGATTGGAAGAATGAGAGGGTATGACAGTTGCCATCGGGACCAGGCACCTTGCAACTTTGTATGAGGAAATGATAGCCGATCAACAATGCAAGGTGGGGATCTAAGGAGATCAATGATTCATGATGCTGGGGAGGGGCAGTTCTAGTGGGCTGGGCCCATGGGTCATGTAATGGGCATGGTATGCCTCGAGGCCTTCAGGTCATGTATTGTGGGTCATGTCGGGCCTGGTGCCTTGGGCCTACGGGTCATGTACGGGTTCCCCTTCAACCCTTAAAAGGGGGATTATCAATAACAAAATAAAAAAGAAGGACTTCGGTCCATTCAGGCTGGTGATATGAGGAGGGAACTACTGCATGGGGATGGGTCCAGGTTCTACCCATCAACGCATTGTAGGTGGTGTCCTATAATATGACCATGAATTTAGTGTTGGCAATCATTCCACCAAACTAGGTGTTCAGGCAGATCTTTACACAAAACCTTTGCTCAGTCCTGCTATAACCCTGAATTTTCAGGTCATATGGACTCATATTTGCTTCAGAAAGTCCTAGATTGAAAAAGAGTTTGATTCAAGATGAGATTGATCCAAAATACCGTGTCTAAAAGACAACGATATACTTCCACCCCATTGAACTTGCTAGTTATGTACAATAGATGAATGTGCCCCAGTATGTGAGAGCATTCATCTTCTCCTAAGAATGAGATGATGGCTTGTCATTCTGCTCACTCAACTTCCTCAACATGGAAGGTAACTATGGCCACTATCACTATTTCCAATTTGTTATGGATTCTCATATCATCTATGAGGGATTTACTCATTTCTTCGTACAGGAAGAGAGGCTCAAGGATTGATAGATTTTTAGGAATGCTAGAAAGGTGCTTAAGCATATCATACTACCGTGCTAGGTTCACATTTTGGTGGTAGGATGTTACTCTATGGAAGATGGTATAACTATAAATTATGATCAAGATGGTAAATTTTGGCAAGTGTTGGGGATATCCCATTTCTCACTAGATGAACCACACAAAAAGACTACCAAATAACTATTATAAGACTGAGGTCTGGCCATGGTTGAATGTGTCTGATCACAATGTTTTCATGAAAACTCTTCTTGATTAAGTAATACAAACAATGGTGGTAGAAAATCTAATGAGATATGATGAGAGGGCTGCACCTACTAATATCTATTCTAGGCCTGCTGTTTGGTCTCGTTTGTGTGCATAACTTGGCTAGAAGCATTGGCCTGAGCATTCTAATGACTCACAGACCCATGGCCTTGTCAATGATGGCATCAACTGGGAACATTGAGAGGAACCTCCTGACTCTCCTCATCACTAGGAAACATGAAAGGGTGCACCATTTTGACGGTATTCATCGAGGAATACTCCTGATCATCACCTAAAGAATCCTCTAATACTGGGTGAATTCTAGGAGTGATCCCCATCTTTGGGGGAATGAAGTCACCAAGAGTACGGGATGGATTCAGTTCTAGATGGGGCATTTTTTACCCCTGTGCTATCGAAACCTACTCTTCTAAGAAGAAGAAGGTTGAGACATGGATGCAGAAGCAGTAGTGAGAGGAGGTGTGGCTACTTCGGGAGGCTCCGGATGATTCAATCAGGCACGAATGATACTACATGCATGAGTGACTGCTTTGTAGGCTAACCAATCATCATACTTTTGAGACCCATGGTGGGAGAATTTCATCCATTCACCCTCGTAGTCACTGTCATGACCAGTCCCAGTGGGGCCCATGTCATTACTACCCCAATCCTACCTCCAGTAGTCTAGGGGATGGTGACTAGCATCGAGTAGGAATATCCCACAAATGTGAGGCATTAGCCTAAAGTACCTGTAAACATCCACACATCTCCAAGACACAAGATGCAGAAATGTAATATAATTAAAAGGATGTATGTATTCATCAATTATCCTGAAATAGAGTATGATAGTGAATGTAATGGAAAGTAAATAGAGCCAAAACAATCCTACCACAAATATTCTGTACCAAATTCTAACTGAAATTGTAAATAATCCAACTTGATATAAGGGCGAGGACTACGTAAAAGGTATTCTACCAGAAAACACCTTGGTCTACCCAGATCCAGCAATTCTCTACCCACTTCTGGTCCTCCTAGTATACTTTGAAAAGGGACACAATCTTCACGAGACATGACACGGGTGGGAAAATCTCATTTAGGGGTGAGTATAACAACACTAAGTAGGACACCACAAAACACTAAAAATTAAGAACCAAGTATTTTAGGC
The DNA here is from genome assembly GCA_963277665.1 of Viscum album. Taxonomy (NCBI): domain Eukaryota; kingdom Viridiplantae; phylum Streptophyta; class Magnoliopsida; order Santalales; family Viscaceae; genus Viscum; species Viscum album. The sequence continues at coordinate 1,191,342,445 of OY728122.1, forward strand.
TCAATAAAAGATTTAACACTATATAAAAGTTACAAGAAGGAGAGAAAAACCCAAATATACTCAAGAGAGACACCACTCCATCTGGAAGTCATAACCAATTACCAGCCACATGATTCTACTCGAAGCATGCTCATTCTAGGAGAACTCACTCCTTGAGCCATGATATCATCAGAGTCACTTGATAAAGAGTTGTAGCTCATTTAGGACCCACCCAAATGAGAATTCATTTGTCAAGGAAGACTATGATACACAGAGAGGGTATCACATCCAGAACTTATGGGGGACACCATGAATCTAATATGGACTAACCTTCTATATAGGGGATCATATACCAATAATTCCATAAGCCCTGCCGATGTGACCTACTAGATGGAGGATCAATGGCCTGCTTAGGGTGGTTACACCAATTACAAAAACTCCAACAAGAGTGACATAGTATTTCACTATAGTCTCATGGAGGGATACTATAATATATCTATGACTCGACCACTAGAGGGGATTAAAATACAGTTATGTGGATGAAATTCCGCACTTAACCCTTGTGGAAAGGACCTTGGGAGAGAACTAAACCTATAATGGTCAAAACTAAAAACCCACCATTAGTCTCAAAATTATTGTCTCAACTTTAGGGTCTCAATGATGTAGATAGCTCATCTATTGGACGCTCTGTTTAGGTTTTATGATCATTCGAAAACTACTAGGGGTCACTGTGCCTGCAGACTGACTACCATGGTGGGTCCAACTACAGTGTCGATCGACCGCTATGGTCCACCACTGCGGTCAACCACCTGTGGTTTAGCTGCACGGTTATTGCACCCATGGTCGACTATTGCAGTCGGTTCACCTGCAATAGATCGAGCTTCCGCAACCCCGCAGTTGACCGCCGCGGTCGGTCGAAACTGGGATTCACCCCAGTTTCCCCAGATCTAACCTGGGTCCAACCCAGGTCTGGGCCAACCCACTAGCCTAACCCAACCCACTGACCTGACCTGGCCCGTCTAGTCCGACCCAACCCGCCTGGCCTGACCTAGCCCACTGGCCCCAACCCACTCTGTATCTACCACCACCGCTCCGTGTCTTCCACCATACGCGGCTCTTACATTGCCACTCCATGTTTGTTCCCATACGCGGATCTATCAACCATGGTACTATCCACCTCTGTCAGTTGCTAGCCACCTCCCTACACTGGATCTTTCCACTGCGCTCTTCCATGCACCGCCACTTGTGCCAGTCACCAATTCATGCGCCGGTGGTCCCTTCTATAGACTACCGTGCCTTCCTTCGATACAAAAAATGAAAACAATCATAGATCCAAGATTCTTGGGACCTAATCTATATAGATCCATCCTTGTTTGTCGATTCAACTCAAATCATATGTTCTGATCAATTTTGTAACAACCCTTCAACGTTGATCTGGGAACTACGAGGTTCCAACAAAGAAGAATGAAAATAACAAAGGGAGAAAAGAACAAGAATGAATTTTTATCATTGTTGGACAAGCATTCTTGGAAAACAATCAAGATCATGGGATTTGGGTTAGATAACCAAGTCAAATAATTCCTGATAAACCCAAAAAATAATCCTATCCTGTAAATATGATCGATCCATGGGCTAATATGTTCATGGATTAGTCAACATTCATCATAAGAATCAAGAACATGTAATAAATGATTAATTAAAAATCCCTACCTCGATTTGGATCGATTTCTGATGCATAAAGAAGCTACGTATTTGTCTTTGGCGAGATTAGTCACGATTAGCATTCGTCAATCGCCGATTCGAATCTCCACTATCATCTGCTCAAGAGGATTAAATAGAGGTTTATTCCTAGCATAATTAGAGAATTATAGGGTTACAAGACTGACCCTGGATCTCTGAAAAATGGTTTACTTAAAATAAACCCATCGATGGGTCGATGAAATTAAATATTTTTTTATTAATTTATTTTTTTCTATCAAAACACCCGAGATGAATTTCCACAGTTGACCACACCAACTAATGTTATTTTGTGCCTATGGTAAATTCACTATTATAAGCTAAATGGTGTCCACATATTTCTGATCATAGAACCCTTTTGAAGAGTTATTCCACTTTTTTAGGAAAACCGTGTGTGTGTGGTATTAAATATTTTAATATTTTCAAACATTTGTTCCTAGTACACCGGGCCTCCGAATCACACACCATCTCTATGCATGGTCTCGAAATAAATTCATATAATATTAAAATATATTACATGGAAAATATGAGATGTTACATTCTCCCCACCTTGGGGCTTTATGTCCCTGAAAATCCAAAACATGGGATACTCAAGCAGATGAAGGTACAAAGAATGAATTTGAGCCTCCTACTCCCATGTGGTCTCCTAGAGATTCCTGTGATTCCACTAGACACAAACCAAGAGAATTGATCACCCAAAACCAATCCCCAATCTCAACTAGGTACTCAGAAAAAGTTTCTCCATCCTCAATGTCTAGATCACCCTAGTTGATGATGTGCAATTGGTCATGCACATACCTCCTCAGCTATGAAAAATGGAAGAAAATATAACTGTGGGGTAGATCCAAGTGGTACACCACCCTAAAAACAATATGTAGTATCTAGAAAGGGTATATGAACATCATAGATAGATTTACACCCTAAAAAAATATTTGTAATCCCCATCGAGGTGAAACCTAAAGGAACACATGGTCTCATTCCTCGAACTCTAAAGGTGACCATCGCCTATAAACACAATAATTATGATAGTTCTGTGTGTTATTCATACACTACTAGACGATCTAAACATTCTATTTAGTATCTTGAAAACTCTGATTCCATGAGTTCTGAATCTCCTAGGTCATTCTGGCAAAGCGGTGACCTGAAGGGTCCCCAATAAAAAGACTCAAATGGTCCCATACTAATGGTGGAATGGTAGATGTTGTTTTATGAAAACTCCACCAATGGTAGGTGATCCTCCCAACTACGACCAAAGTCTAATATGAAATCCCAAAACATGTCCTCCAGAACATAAATGGTCCATTCATTCTGGACATTAATCTATGGGTGAAACACTGTGATCAAGCGTAACTGGGTCCTGAACACCTTTTTTATTCCCTTCCACAAGTGGGATGTAAAGTGAGCAACATGATCAGAAGAAATCATTGATTGAAATCCATGGATTCAAACTATCTCCTTCATGTAGAGGTTACCCAAGATCTCTACTGAACTCTGCTCTCAGATATCTAGGAAGTTGGCTGAATTGGTGAGTCAGTCAATGATCACCCAGATGACACCATGTCCCCTGGACATATTTGGTAAACCCTTCATGAAGTACATTGATATCCTATCCCACTTTAATTATATCCTCAGAAGGGGTCAAGATAAACTCACTATAACCTCGTTCTCATCCTTCACTTACTAAAAAGTAAGGCATTGTGAAACAAACTATACAACTCTCTTCTTCATTCTTGGCCACCAAAACTGATGTCAAATGTCTTGATATATCTTCACCAAACTTGGATTTACCACTAAATAGGATGTGAGAAATTCTCTCAGAACCTCCTCCCACAATTCCACTGGTACTACTATGCATCCAATAAAGAGAACGATGTTCTCCCCACTATTAAAATATACATCAAGAGCATGACCTATGGATATCTGAGCATGCAAGTTCTCGCAGTCAGTATCCCAAAGATGTGCCTCCTTAAATTGTTGTAAGAGTGGAGGGGTGATAACCATCGAATGGAGGGAACATTATCTATATCTTTCTATAAAGGATATATTCAATGAGGTAAACTTCTCTAATGCCTCATTTATCAATTTTGAACTAGATCTCCTTCTAAGATAATCTTCCACTACATCCCCCTTCCTAGGAGTGTAGGTATTCTCAAAGTCATAGTCTGAGAGGAACTCTAGGCATCACCTCAGTCTCAAGTTGAGATCCTACTGAGAGAAGATATACTTGAGACTCTTGTGGTCAGAGTATATGATAAATAGCTCTCCCATCAGGTCGTTTCATCACATATTCAAAGTGAAGACTACCACTGCTAACTCAAGATCATGGGTCACTTAGTTCTACTTGTGTGATCACAATTGGTGTGAACCATAGGCAATCACTGCTTTCCTATACATCAGGAAACAACCAAGACCTATCACTAATTCATTGTAGAACACCAAATACTCAAATTATTCTTTTGGTAATCTCAATACGGGATTGATCATCAACCTTTTCCTCAACTCCTAAAAGCACTTCTAGCACTTTTCTATCCACACAAAATGGTACTTTTTTGTCCCAAAGCTTTCAAGGGTGCTGCCACTCTGGAGAAGTCAGGTAAAAACCTACGATAGTACCCAAACAATCCAAGGAAACTATACACCTCAGTAACAGTCTTGGGTGGCTCCCAAGAACCGACTCAACCTTTTCTTGATCGACTACAACTTCAGCCTCTGAGATGATGTGTCCTAGAAAATGGACCTCTCGAATCTAAAACTGGCACTTCAGGAGCTTCCCATAAATTTGGTTCTCTCAAAGTGTGTCTAGGACTATCCTCAAGTGTCTCACATACTCCTACTTTTATGGAGAGTACATTAGGATGTCATCGATGAAGTCCAATATGAACCAGTCTAAGTAAGAATGAAAGAATCAGTTCACGAGTCCCATGAACATTTTTGGGGCATTCATCACACCACACAACATCACCAAGTACTTATAGTGACCATAATGACATCTTATGGTCATCTTTTTTATATCCTCATCCAGTACTCACCACTAGTGATAGTAAGATCTGATATCGACCTTTGAGAACCATCACACCCCTTTCATATATTCAAAGAGGTTATCAATCCTTGGTATTGAATACTTTTTCTTCAAATTCACCTAGTTTAAGTGATGATAATCCACACATAACCTCAAGATACCATTAGCCTTATTCGAAAACAAAATTGAGACTACCCAAGGTGAAACACTGGGTCTCATAAAACCCTTCTTCTATAAGTCCTCCAACTATATCCTCAGCTCATGAAGCTCTACAGAAGCCATCTGATATACTGGTGTAGATATTGGTGTTGTCCTGGGGAGAATATCAATGTAGAAGTCCATCTCCCTAAGGGGAGGTAAAATAGGAACATATTTATGGAAAATATCATCATACTCCTCCACCACTATAAAAAACTGAGGACTCATAACATATAATTCCCTGAGGGCCAGTCAAGCTAACTGATGAGTAATTAGCTACACACTCTTATGTGTGAGTCCATCCTATGCTTCCTATGTTTCCTTTTCATAAAAAAGGAAAACCTGGTTCCGTCACTAAGGGAACACCGTACTCTTCACCAAAAATAGTCAATCTGAGCAAGAGATGTGAATAACCAGTCCATACCAAGAATGATATCGTAAGGCATCGATGCCTCTACCAAGAGATCCTAGAAGAAACTCTTACCTCTAAGAGTCAGGTCACACTTCTAGAACTAGTTTCTAATCATTGAGTTTCTTCTAGTAAGAGTTCCAAAACTCTTACCTCTAAGAGTCAGGTCACTCTTGTAGCACTAGTTTCTGATCACTGAGTTCCTTCTCGTAGGAGTCTCTAAGTGTAATGGTCGATTCAACAGTTCAACTAGAATCTCCGAGTATTGAGAAAGATTTGGGGTAAGAAATTAATTATTGGAACCACTATCTATCAAAACTACAACTAAGTTGGAAAAGACACATATCGTACCTCATAACATTTTTGGAGTCTTGGGTTCATAATCCTCCATAGCATGCTTCTGGCCTCATCCCCACCCACCAGCTCCCTGAGCCTAGAAAGGACCACCTGGGGGTGGTGGAGGTAACATGTCGAAATGTCAACCACTTCTTGCTACTCTCCAAAATCCTATGACACATTCTCTACCATGAAGACCACCCTAATCCAGTCTATGTGTATCTCTAGGTAGTACATCGACCATCTCATATTCACCTGTACGACGGGTATGGAAATCTCATGCCGGATGTCACCGACCACTACATGAGTAACACCGTTTATCCCTTGGATGATTTGAGCCACCATGGGAGTCCTGCACTATTGGCCTTTAGTCTTGGGATCCCATCCTAAAGCGCCTAACCCATTTGTATCCCTATCACTACTGTCAGCTACATACTACCAAGGTATCAACTACCAAGTGCCCACTGCTAGCTCCCACTAATGGAGTATGCTCTTATAGAAAAATTTCCACTAATAGGGCTCAATAAAGTACCCCGACATAGGTATAGATGCCAAGGAATACCAATGATTCCCTGATGTACCGATACAAGCCCTAATCAAAGGCATGATCCCTGAATAACTGGTCTCATACCATGTCTAAGGAGTAGTGTGAAAGACTAGTAAACGTCACTGAATACTTAGCCGTGTTAAGACTTCCCTTCTGTAGATAAATAATCTCCTGTATACATACCGATAACAGCATGGATGCATATAAATCCTCTATGAAGATATGCTCAAAGTCTTTCCAGGATAGAGATGTCTCATCGTGTGACTGAGTCACAAAGCTCTACTATCTCCCCACAAATCCCTGAAAAAAACTCACAACAAGGACTTTTATCTGATCGACAAGCATCCTCATAAGGTGAAAACATGGGTGAAGGAATCTAGCCAATCATCATCCATCTAAGGTCTAGATAACCCCCCAAATTGGGAAGTTTCTGTCTATGAAACTCATGAAATGTACTCAGCTTGTGTGCATCCTTAACTGGTAGTGATGGTAGTAGCTGTTTCTTGATGGGTGGTGGTATAACTGGTCAACCAATTAGATGTTCTATCTCTAGTATATTCCCATATGCCGATGCCTTGTCACTTGGTGGATAATCCTCATGATCACAGAGTGGAATCATGAATGGCTGTCTACATGGAGGCATCTCGAAATAAAATAAGATGCACCATGGTCAATAAATTTTATATGGGGATATGAATCAAGAAGGATAGGAAAGATACAACCATTCCTATATGTTTCATATACTAGTGTTTCTTACTAAAACCAATGTTTTCATGCACTGATTTGAAAAGATGGTTCCCAAAGTCCTGGTGTATGGATATGTCGACCGCTGCACCAACATTGGAGTCTCTGGCCTGAAACCCAAACTCAAAACACTCAACACTATTACCCCAAACCAACCTCATAGACTCTCAGTCCTAAAGTAGAACTGATCACCTCTGATAACACTCTTTCAGGACCCATTCCAAAGGGTCCTTTAAAGTGACTACCCCAAGCCCACCTCCAATAAGCTAGGGGATGGTGACTAGCACCGAGTAGGAATATCCCACAAATGGGAGGCATTATACTAATGTATTTATACACACACACACACACACACACACAAATATCTGAGACACAAAATGATGAAATAAAAAACAACTAAAATGATGCATTCATGTATCTAAGATCCCACAAGAGTATGAAAGTGAAAGTACTAGAAAGTAAATAGGGACAAAAAGAAGCCTTCCACAAAGAGCCTGTACACAATTCAAATTGAAACTGTAAATATTACAACATTCTTCCAGGGCGAGGACTACATAAAAGGTATGATCCCAAAAAAAACCTCAGTTTTCCCAAATCTAGTTATACTCTACCCACTCTTGGTCCTCCTAGGACACTATCAAAAGGGCTGTAGTCTGCACAAGAAACGACATGTGCAGGCAAAGACCGTGCAGGGGTGAGTATAAAAATACTCAGTAGGACACCCTAGAAACACTAAAAACGAATCACCAAGTATAGTTAGCTCAATATAACATGTAACACTCTATAAAAGATACAATAAGTATAGAAAACCCCAGATATACTTAAGAGAGACACCACACCATCAGGTGGTCATAACCAACTACCGACCACAAGATTCTGCTCGAACCATGTTTGTACTAAGAGAAATCACTCCTAGAGACATTATATCAACAAATACACTTGACAAATAAGTCTAGATAATTTATCCATCACCCAAATGAGAATGCATTAGTCAAGGAATACTATGATACATAGAGAGGGGATCACGCTTAGAACTGCTGGGGGACACCACGAACCCAATATGGATCAACATGCTATGTAGGGGATCATATAGAAATGATTCCACAAACCCTATAGGTGTGTCCCACTATATAGAGGATAAAAGTCCTACTTAGTAAGGTAACACCAATTCCACAAACTCCACTAGGGGTGGTAGAGGACCGCACTCCAGTCTCACGGAGGGATACTATACTCTATCTGAGACTCAACCTCTTGAGGGGATTACAATAAAATTATGTGGATGAAATTTCGCACTACACCCCCAAGGAAAGGACCATGATAAAAAATTCAACCTATAATGGTATAAAATACAAACCCACCATTAGTCTCAAAATGACTATCTCGATGTTGGGGTCTCAACCCCGCAGGCGGCTCATCAATTAGACGCTCCGTTTTGGAGTTATGGTTGTTTGAAAACTACCAGGGGTCACTGAACCCACATACTGACTGCCACGGTCAGTCCATTTATAGTACCAAATGACCACTGCAGTCGACCACCTATGGTCTGGTCGCGCGGTCACTGCACCCATAGTCGACCGTCACTGTCGGTGTACCCACAACAACACAATTTGTCGTGACCCTGTGGTTGATTTTCATGGTCAACCATCATTATTGGATGCAACTGGGCCCCACCCATGGTAACCCTGGATCTGACTCAATTATGATCCGGCCCACTAGCCTAACAGGACCCACTGACCTAACCTAGCCCGTCTGGACTGATCCAACCTACTCCGTGTCCACCACCGCCGCTACATATCCACCACCCCACTGCCCACGTCTGCCACGTCCATAGCTATACCCGAACATGCCACCCAAAACACCAACCACCTTTTATGGCTTCCACCTACTGTCATGTGTCAGATCCTGCCACCACGCTTAGCCATGAGCCACTGCCTGCACCGACTACCGCCACCTCACACCGGTGGTCCCGTCTGCAGACCACCATTTATCCTCCAAAACCTGAAAATTAAAACGATCATATATCCAAGCTACTTGGGTCCTGATAGACATAAATCCATCCTTGGTGGTCAATTTTCATCAAATCCGAGGGTCTGATAGAGTTTATAACCACCCAAAAACATCGATTTGGGAACCATGAGGTTCGAGTGGTGAATAATGTGAATAACAGAGGGAGAAAAAAACTAGAATCAAGGTTTATAGTAATTTTCCTAGAATTCATGGCCAATGATCAAGATAGAGTGATTTGGGTTAGAAAACCAAATAAAATAATTCTTGATAAACCCACAAAAATAATCTCATCCCATAAATAAGATCTCTCCATGGGATAACATGTTCATGGATTAGTCCGTGTTCATCGTAGGAATCGAGAATGGGGAAGAAAAGATTAATTAAAAAGACATACCTCAATTTGGATTGATTTCTAAGGAAGAAAAAAGCAACATTATTGTCATTGGAGAGATCTGTTAAGATCAGTGTTCATCAATTGCCTATTCAAAGCTCCACCATCGTCTTCTCAAGAGGATTCTCCAAAGGTTTCTTCCAAGCATCTATAGAGAATCCTAGATTTATGAGACTAACCATGGATCTTTGAAAAATGGTTTATATAAAATAAACTTTTCACTGCATCGAAAAAATAAAATATATTTTTTCTTAATTTAGTTAATTCTTTTAAAATTCCTGAGATGAATTTCCATAATCGACCCACTTAAACTAATTTTAGGCGACACCTAGGGTAAATACGCTCTTATTAACTCAAAGGTTCCCTCATATTTATAATCTGGGTACCCATTTAAGAGTTATAACATTTTTTCATAAAAATTGTGTGCACATGCTATTAAATATTTTAAAATTTTTCAAACATTCTTTCCAGAAACACAGGGCCACAGAATCACACACCATCTTAGAAAATGGTCTCAAAATCAATCCATATAATATTGAAAACTAATACATGGAATATATGAGATGTTACAGTCTGTTTTAGGATTTGTAGAAACACATGTTACCTATACTATGACAAGACCCAACTTGACTACATTGTTGTCAACCTGGTCTTGGAGCTAGTCCTCAAACACATAACACTACTTGAGATTATATCCAAGGAATCAATGATATGGACAATAGTTGGGGAGATCAGTGAGATCAACCTCATGGGGCCTCCTATACTCTTGAAATATCAGGATTCCTTGATGCAAGACATATCATAAATAACTATGGACCTAAGCCTCATCAAATGAGTAGGTCCGGTTTCTTCGGTCTGAGAAAGGGACTTTTGGAGCTTGGCCCTAAAAAGGTGATGGTTCTTGGACAAGAGGTGGAATATGATTGTCTCACCCAGGTGGTAGTGCTTGATGGGGTGGTGTCGATTGATTCTGAGGTGGGCGATGCTGAGCCTGAGTCTAGGTCTGAGGCTACCGTCCTCGACAAGGCTATGGAATAGGCTCTGTTGGTAAATATTATAGCATTATGGGTGCCTACACCCATGAAATGAAATCAATTTTGGCCTTGGACTCTCTCCTTGAAGGAGGTGTGGGAGGCAACGAGCATGCTTGTTTGGATGGATATAAGGCTTCCTCTAGGCACTAAGACTTATTGGAGAAATATTGAAATGCTCCTAGGAAATTATGAGTGATAAGAGAGGGAACCGATTTAGTCTTCACATTACCCACACACATCATCAATAGTTGTTCTTGAGTTAGTGGAATATCAAGTGAATACGTGAGGCCTTTCCACCTAGCGACAATGTCTGATACTTTCTCATCTGATTGTTTTATTCACTTGAAGAGTTCAAAAAAACTAGTCTTCTACATGGTGGAGACAAACTAAAATAGAAAATTCCTATGAAGATCTTCCCAAACAACTATAAACTCAATGGGTAACTGGGTATACCAGATGAACATAGGTCCTTACAACATATATATGAAACACCGGATCTTGGAAGCTTCCTAATATGCTGGAGTTACCAACATGGGTCCACACCTTGAAATGAAGTGGCCCAAATACTGTAGTGGGTCACCCATCCCATTGAATGGGGAGAAATTAGGGTTCCCAAAATCTTGGGATACTAGCATATCATCTACCCATACCAGATAAAACTTCTTTTTGGGGTGATTACCACCTGTCTAATTTCGAGGGCCTCAAGGCGGGAAGTGAGAGTGGACATCGAGTTATCCAGACTGGGATTCCCATCATGCTGTGGATTCCAAACCACCAGTGCATTGGCAGACTCATCAACATGATAGGCAGACCCAGTGACTCATGGAACAACTGAAGTGAATTGTGGAGTGGCTAGAGGAACCTAAGGAACCACTGGGGAAAAAACCTAAAGAACTGCCAGAGGAAAAACTAAATCTAGGTCCATAGGAGGGTTCACATGCATTTTAGGTGGATTCAAAATTGTATACCATGGAAATTTTCTGTAATCTCTAGCCTCTACCTTGTTAGGATGTGTAGGGTTTTTAGTACTAATGATGGGAAATTCTCTGATAAAAACCTATGGTTTCCCCTACCACTCCAGTGTAGGGTGGATGGTATCATACTGAGGATCACCATAGTCTAGACATCACTCTAAAAGGTGCATAGTAAGGAACTCATTAATGAGATTCTTCTATTATGTGAGCTGTTGGAGTAACATAGCCTTTTCGAGATCACCCTCTATCTTTTTCATTGAACCAGATAGGTCAGAGGGTTTGACGGTCCCAACTTGTCCTTTACCCTTATTGGGGTCTCAATTGAGAGGTAATGACTTAGAAGGTTCTTCAAGGCCAAGAAATTGTCCTTAATAGGGAGTGATAATTCCTTTATGGGTGTGAAACAAGTGTTGTTCTACCATAGGAGGTGAATCCTCTTCATCAAGCCCTACCTTGGTATCCTTTTTCTTAAGTGGATTATGATCATCCATGTTCATCATGACTACACCAGGAAGCACATCCTCAATATCACCCAGCAAGCCAGTTTAACATAGGATGTGACTAAAATGAAGAGTAGCATACTACCCCCATCCATTGATCTGGATGTGGGGGGACACCTTCCTAATAATTATGTGGAGCATAGTAAAGATCTAGATGCTTCATTACTGGAGAGTCTTGTGATAACTAGGCATTGCAGGGTGCTGAGAAATGGGAAGTGTGGCCAGATCAACCATGAGATAGTACTAGATGATGTCTTCATAATACTCTTGGATCTTTTTGTTAGCCAACCATCGAGTACGAAGATGAAAATGCATCACCCATAGATATTGGTGGAAACGCATGACTTGGTTCTGGGTGAGAGACTCCAAAATGTTGAAGTCTGGATCCATGATCGGCCAAATTTTTTTGAGAAACTTGTCCTCCATGAGAATGTCCCACAAGATTATTCATTCAGAAGCGACATATGGCCTCTTTTTCCCCATTCCTTAACTAGGGGTGGCTGAGGGACTAGAAAAAACACTAATGTGGACCGTTGAAATGGTGTACTAACTAATGGAGAGAACTTTGCATGAGCTGAAAAAACACTACATACTAGGTCATCTCTTGGTGGGGATAGTACTGACGACATCATCATGTCCCTATAGGATGGAGTGCTAACCGTTGCTTCATGTGTGAGGGAAACAATCATCAGTGGGGGATCCAGATCATGCTCATCATATAAAAAACCCCAGAACAACTCCCCATGATCTCATGTTGAGGTAGAGAGTGAATATGGTGATGATAGAGAAGACTACATGACAATACCCTGAAAGGGATATAAATATTTCTCCTCCTATATATACATATGGAGGGATTCAGGGATCTGGTATGTCTCACTTTCAAAGATGACAAATATCACACATTGGGTTCCTGCCCCATACCCTAATGCATAGGATCAGGATGATGGTTTCATCATCAAGTCATACTTCACTTCAGAATATGAAAAGAGGAATGGGTTGATGATGATCTAGCACTTATCAGAGTCCTTCCTTTGGCAGCGATGACTCTCTATTCTTCCCTAGGATGGTTCTTTAGGGAAGGGTATATATTCGACATAGGGAGGTCCTCCATGGGGGTTAGTTCTAGAGTGAGGAGGACCTCCAATTGGGTTGGTTGTGACATGAGGAGTACCTTCGTGTCTATTTTCATTGGAGTGATGAGGACCTCTGCTTTGGTGAGTTAGGGTGCGAGGAGAACCCATGAATTTGTCAAATGGAACATGAGGAGGACCTTCATGTTTGTTTCCTGATGTGTGGGGAGTAACTACATGATAGGGAGTGTTGGAGATAGATAGAACATGGGGAGGACCTCCATGCTAGCCTTCTATGGCATGGGGAGGACCTCTAGACCGGTTTGCAGTGATAGAACGTGGAGGGACTTCGTACTAACAAAACTGAATATGGGGAGAACCTTCATGTAGGATATCAATAAAGCATAGGGTTCCTCCACTTTGATTATTTTTTGATTGGGGATGACCTCTTCTTGAGTTGGTGAGAGCATGAAGATGACCTCCATGTTGATGGGTGATGGGGCGAGGAGGACCTATGCCCTGGTTGATGCTACTACGGGGAGCACCTCTACTGGAGCTTGTGATAAAATGGGGAGGGACTTCGTGTTGATAACATAAAATAGGGGTAGGACCTCCATACTTGGGAAAATGGGAATAGGGGGGGACCTCTTTTCTAGGTGTCAACAAGATGGGGAGGACCTCTTCTTGGAATGATACTTTAACATGGGAAGGACCTCCATTTTGAGTGTGGGAGTAAGGAGGACCTCTGCTCAAGCTAACAAAGGTATATGGAGGACCTTTATACTGAATATCAATGTCACATGCCAAATAGTGATGGATACTATTTTTTTGATGACTAAAAGAGTCAACCTAGCCTGCCTATGGGTTTGCTGAGGTCTCGATCCTGGTTGAGCATAGAATTTACCATACTCTGTAATAATAGGGAACTGATAATATGCGTTGGTGGTGGCATGGGACACTAATGTTGCATAATATATCACCCCCTGATAGGATTATTCCTAAGAATGTGCCCAAAATTGACATCAGGTCAGCCAGATCGGGGTCGGAGGTGTAGCAGCGTAGACAACCTGTTCTTCGACCGGAAGGACCGGAACTGAGTGGCACTAATGAGGCTTGGTGGGATCCCTACTTGCCGTATCCCAAGAGGCAGTCTATGTTGAGTTTAATCTGACGTCTCTTACCATGTTAGTGTAGGGGAATGAGTTGTAGGAGTGTTCTGGGGAGAGGCTCCCAAAATGGTTGGATGTTGGAGTGGGGATAAACATATCACTATGTAGCCCTTAAGGGTGGCGGTGATGGTGAGGCACAAGAGACCCCATGTTCTAGCGAGCCATATCCCTCGTGGGAATGATCCCTACTGCTTGTATTGTTGAACATGAATGTCAATAACCCTCTTTTGAACAATTTCGAATGGTGAGATGGGGAGTGGGTACCCAAAAATTGTAGCCATAGATGACACTGTGGTGAAGGTGGAGTTATGTGGAAATACAATATCATTGTTCCTCCAACTCCTACATCTATGGTTGGGGGGTGATTAGTTCCTTTTAACTGTATCTTAGGTCTAGCAAGGTCAGAATATTTAGGCATCAGTACAGATATTAAGAAATCAATTCACAATGACGCAACAAAAATCAATATTCCATGGTTTGAGAGAAATATCCATACTAATAGTTCCACATACCAAAATTCAATGCAATTAACTTCCCCAATTTCTGGTGAGTTTCATGCTAGGCCCACTATTTCCTTAGATGGACCTTGAAGTGGATAGCTGGATCCGATGATACGTTTTTCTGTCGATGTATCAGGTGCTACTAATACCCATAGATGAAGGAGAACTATTTTATGTCCGGTTCACCATTTTTCTATTTGGGGAATGATGTTTTCACATCTAAGTATAATCTTTGATGATTTTCATGGCCAATCACCATGATTGTAGAAGCAAAGTTTCACATCAGGTTCACTATTTTTTTCTGATGCTATTTGTTGGGGTGCTCCGCCACACGGGCGCGTTGACACTCGTTGATGGTGTACTATACCCCATATTCCCTCTTTCGAAAGATGGATTAAATTCATCACTTCTTTAGAGATTTTTTCTACTTTATCGAAATGGGATGTTGGGATGTTGGTTTCTCCTTTAGTGGATTCCTCCTTGGAACTCATTGCCTAGTTCGGGTCTCCCTTGGAGATTAAGATATGGTTCGTGAAACTCATTCCCTATGCCATGTCTTTATGGACACTATTTAATTAAGCTGCTTTTTTACAAACATTCCAAAGGGTCAAGTCAGGATAGCAACCTTTGATCAGGAAATTGGTCACACTGGCATCGATGGCATGTTTTGACGTTGAAACACTATAAAACCTATATTCTTCCTCATTAAAGGGATTCTCAAGGGTGTAGAAACCAGAGGCTTTCCACATCAATCGCGAGGTATATTATGCTAGAGGCATGTCTCTGAGGTTTTCCTTAGTTTCCCATGTATAACATGAGGTATTCTATAAGTTTAACATCTGGAGGGGATCTAGTGATTGAGGATCGAATGAGACCATAAGGGGTTTGCGGTGATAGGGTTTCCCCCATCAACACCTCATCTCCCTCGTGGTGTATTTTCTTTAGATTATTTTACTGCTCTCCTCAAAGAGTTCATGGATTGCCCCTCCTTCTGTGGTGAAACTGATTCTGAGCTATGGGCTTATGCATTATGTCATTTCTTGATCCATGAGCAGAAGACCGGTTCTCGACAAAGGTCACTTTGTTCACTGGATTACTCTATCGGAGCATTCATGAGTTTGACTGGTTATTGTTGGCATTGGGTCATCCTATGATCTACGTTTTTCAGCGTTTGAGGGTCATCACCATGGTTTGTGGTGGCTTGAGTTCTTTGAGGGTTTCTTGTGATCTTCTCCGGTGAGATTTTTGGTGGTGACGGGATCTGGTGTTGGCTCAGTTTTATTTGTGGAATAACCTCCTTATTGTGGCTAACATTCGGGAGGTTGATCTTGTGGTGATGTTTCTTTGATCTTTGATATTTCATATGGTTTCATATGATTTATACTATGATTCTCCTGGTAGTGATTTGGGTATGTTCTGCTTGCTATGATGTTGTTTATGGTTTTGGATGAGCTGGTTCAGTCCATGCGATGGTGTTTGCTGAATATGTGGTTTGGTGTTGATTTTTTGGATCTTTGGCTTCTGCGAGCCTAGTTATATCTCTCGATGTTTTCTCACCTTCCTTCCATTTCGAAATTGTTTTATGGCAATAACCATTTTTTTGGTTTAAGTTTGATTTCTCATGAATCTGATTTAGATGGAAGGATGACAGTTATAGTTTTTTGAAATTGATTTTGATTTTGGCCTTGGTGGTTTTCAGCTCAAGGGATTCTCCAACCATCCTCATACAAGAATATGCTCCAGATGAGGTTCAGGAAAAAGAGGTTTCACTGTTTCATGGATTCTCAGAATCAGATGTTTGAGAGGGTATAGATATGTCCATCGGTACTGTGCCCGTGCTCTTTTTCAGGGGACAACTAGCTATGCTGCAATGAGACAATGAAAGATGGACTTAATGTTTTTGTTCCTAGGAGGAGCTTCTCTCTTGTTGTGAGTGTTTTCCTTGATCTTGAGTTTTGGTCTGTTGGGGTTTAATTTTTCTATTTAAGACTAGATGTCATGATGTTGTGAAGTCATGTGTAGTTTCTCACTTTTTACTCAAAAGTGTTTGAATAATAAAAATTTAATTTTTAGTCACTCAAAATCTAGTTGGGATGGATCCGACTAATCAAAAAAATTATGAAAGTGGATCAATCTGGTGCCTCCCTAGAAGGGAGCACCTAGAAGGTTTATTAGATTGGTGGATTAAAATTCCCAATGAGGATGGATCCTAGAGAGGTATACCCCGTAAAGGGAAGGTTTCACACCATGAAGGCTGATATGGAAACCACTGAGGGTGGATAGATGAAGGTGGGACCTAATGAGGGGGACACCAAGGTTTACTATTGAATGATATTGAACCATGTGGAGGCTTCCTACGTACTCTATTTAGGAGACATGTATCAATGTTCATGAAGTTTTAAGGGGTGATTTGGGGATTACACATGGTTAGCTACCCATCGTAAGAGGGGAAATCTTTGTTGGATGGATATAGATAGTTCATGGATTATGCATGGTTAGCTTCCCAAGTGTCACAAGAAGCAGTAATGGGATGAATGAGGCTTATACACTATGATAAACCAGATGAATATCATGATCCCACCAGGATGTGGTGCTCTAGGTAAGAATAAAGATATATGATGGAGGTATTGATGAAGATGATGGTATGAATGAGATGGAGCTGATGTGAAGATGGAGGTGTTGGGATTGAACCTGAGGTATGTTTCCTACATATCCTAGATTGTTGGGAATAAATGTACATGTAGTTCTGATGGGGTGTTGAGACACCTAAGGAGACAACTTGTGAGAATGAAACACATTGATGGGGGACCGAAGTAAATGGATCATCTAGGTTGGGTCATGATCCTCCCAAGATATAGTGGCTCGAGGGAAAGACTAGGATGGAAGTGAGTGATGGGATTGAACCCCATGTGAGGGTTCCTGTGTATCACAGTGGTTGGGAATCATGTTCTACGTAGTTCAGAAGGTGAGGCATAGAATCATAGCGTACACATGGAAACATACTTGATGGGGCTTTTGCATGGTTAACAGCCCATCTGAGTACTGATCTAGACACCACTAAAGATGGATCCAGGAGGGTATGGCCCTTGGAGGGGGGTGTCAAAGTTTACCTTTGGTTGGGATTGAACCACGTGGAGGCTACTTACATATCCCAATGGCTGGGAATCAAAACTCAAGTAGTTTGGTTGAGAGTGGAATGAGGATCACACACCAAGGAGGCCTAAATGGTTTCATGGTCATCATTGTTCTTGAATCCCACATGAGTCTTTCTCAGTGTGAGAAACAAGAGCTAACAGTATACCAGACGATCACGTTATGAAAGATGTGTCGATGAGGGATGGACCTAGGATTATGCATTAAAGTGGAACATGGATATGGAGATTGGGATTTACTCTAGAAAGGAGGCTTGAGGAGGATGTCTTGCTGTACGAGAAGAATTATGTTCAGTCGAAGGAATGACTCATTCCCTATCATTGTACATAGATCACCCAATCAAGGTGGGTGTCGGGGGCTTATGTAGAGACTGCCTGAGGTGCACATGGAGACAAAGACCAAAGGGAAATAGAGAGTGAGGGGGAATTGGAACCAACCCCTTTCTAGTTATCTCATGCCTACCACGCATACAATAATCCTAATTTAACGTCATGTGTTGAGAATGTTGGTTCTTGGAAGTTTAATTTCCTACAACTGGGATGACGAGGAATCACTCCTCACACCTTGTACTTACATGACTAGTACCAACCCACTCTTGAGGAAAGGAAGACACCAAAAATTATGTAAGTGAGTGAGGTTGATGAGTGGTTAATCGAGGGGTCCACATTAGCTATCTATTCAAAGAACCAATAACTATTAGCGTACCTATGTATAGAATCATTAGGTAGAGCAACACAATATAAAATTCCTCTTGAGGGACCATGAAATCAATGTGTTCAAGCCTGGATGGATGCACAGAAGAGGGTATCACGAATTAGAAGGCCTCACTGAGAGGTTCTTCGTGAATCTCAAGTGCTTCTCGGAGGTCAGAGGATTTGCGAAGGTAGGAGCTCCATGAAGCAGGGTAAGCCTGCCTTGATATGGAAGAATGAATTGTAAGAGAAGTGCTTCATGAAGGATTAATGATTTGTGTAGCCTCAAGTACCTCTGAGGGACTTCCTCCTTCAAGAAGTACATAAGAGTTCATAAAGGGAATCCCAACCATAGGTAGGGGTAAATAGGAACAAAGGAATGAAGCCTACACGATGCTCCAATACCTTAGGGAATTCATTTTTATTTCAGTTTCTAGTTCTCAGGAGATTTGGGAAAAGAGATTTGGAAGGTCAAAGGTCAGAGTAACAATGGTTTGGAGGGGGGAGGGGGTGATCCCACTATTTATAGGCAAATGGATCTTGTGAGGCTTGGAGTTGCACCACAAAGAAAAAATGTTCTCCATAAAGTGTTGCGAGGCTCATCAAACTCACAAAGGACACCATCAACATGCATCATGGTGGTCGCGAGGCTAGCCTAAATCATGGAGGACACCTTCAACTGGAATCACATCAGTCATGGGGATCTTCAGACTCACATAGCCTTCCCTAAATGCCTCTCATGGTCATGAGGCTTTGGATATATGCAATATTTCTTCACGAGGTAGACTCCTTTGACGATTTTTAGGTGGTTTGAGCATGAATTTCCTTAACCGGCTGTGCTACCTTTCAATCCATTTAAGGGCATGAGTTTTGACACCAATAATCTATAATGAATATTTTATGGAATTTAATTCCCAAACTTATTTTAATGATTGTTTCTTAATTTATCAATAGATATGATTTTAGATTCATGTCAGAACATGCAGTATGCGGAGAAAAAGATCCGATGGATTATCTTTGCTGCTAATGCTACTAAAACATGAAGTATACCCACTTTCGTGGATGAATGGGAATATATCTAAATACAATAATACATCTATGCATGAAGATAAATGATTGGTTGAGAAGTGATCCTTACAAAAATAATCTATACAAGCGATCACATATAGATGAATTGGATCACATTGAACATCTAGAAAACTTCCTACACATTCACAAGAAGGAGTTTATGACACTCTGTTCTATAATATATTTTAGAAAGAAGACTTGATCTTCATTTTAGACTAAATTGAAGAGTCATGAGCTACATATCTTATCAGAAAAGGAAACACTATTATATCTACCTCCTTATTTTCTATTTTTGTTTATTTTGTATTAAATTACAAGTAGTGTGTGTATTATATGTATTTATACACACACTGTCTCATAATTTAAACTAGAATATACTTAGATATATTTTTAAATAATTTTTACTCCAATTTCCCATGATTACTTTGGAAGAGGTCCCTATGTGGCCTGTTATATTTTATAGTCCCACAATTACTGTGGAAGAGGTCCCTGTGTGGCCTAGGTAGTTTTTATACTATTTTATAACAGATCTTGGTTGTCGATCAAAGTTCATTTTTATGTAAACTACTTGGTAGGAAGTGATTTCCAACTAGAGAGAACTAAGTATTAGCTTGAGACTAAACCTCCTGTATTAATTTCTGCTGTGTGCTTTTGGTTTTATTTTTAATATTTAAAACCAAATCTTATTTAAACTGTAAAGAAAACCATTACATTGATAATTAACCTTAATTATTGTTTATATAAGTTTTTTATTGAGTAAATTTATTTCAAATGTTAAATTAAAATTATATATTATTTTAAAGAAGACCTAATTATTATTTGAGAACTATTTTGAAAGGTAAAGTCTTATATTAATCAGTTTTTTTTGGTTAAATAGGCCAAATTTAAACTAATGGGGGGATTTTATTTAAACTTATTTTTAATAGAAATTTCTATTGGGTACTAAATTCACCCCCTCTTGAGATACCAACTTTGAACAATAATATTTATTTATTTGTGTATGTGTGTGTGTTTATATATATATATTTATATATATGTTTATATATGTGTTTCTCTATTAATATATATATATATATATATATATATATATATATCAAAATATATATTTACATTGATGTAGGGGAATAGGCTATATAAATATATATATGTTTAACTATGGTTTTGGGGAGACGTCGCTAATTTAGTGATATTTTTGGTGAAATGTCACTAAAATAGTGACATTTTTTGGAAACATCACAAAATTAGAAACATTTTGTGGAATAATTTCTAAATTAGAAACTTCCTAAGAAATGTCGATAATTTAATGACATTTTTCAGAAAAAATCACTAAATTAGTGATGTTTTTAAAAACATTACTAAAAAAGCATCACTGAATTAAAGTTTTATATAGTGTTTCATGTCTCAAAAACATGTAAGGAATATATTTCATCCCTATTGGATAACTACCACAATATTGAGTCACTAAAACTTATAGCCTCTTAATTACTTTTAGGTTCTCTTTTATTTGTGATAAAAAAGTAGTGGAACTAATTTCCATATCTGTGCACTTGGCACAAAATCCTTATAGATCTTCATAATTGAATTTTAGCTTAACTCATTTTATAACCACTATTTCTAAAACGTCACATTTTAGAGCTATCCCTTGAGATTCATAGTAGCAGATATTTTTTGGCACTCCAATATTTGGAAACACCATCATAACTTGAATCCCATTTTAAATTAGTTCCAGATAGTTTAGAGTTTCTAGAACTGACATAACCCATAAATTTTCCAAAACATCTAGAACTTACAAACTTCCACTTAGATAAACATTAGATTGTGATGATTATTTTATCTCATTTATAACTTCCTCATAGATCTTATATTTTTCACAATATCTCTTCATTTAAGATAATATTTAAACTTTTGAAAACCTTATGTAAGTTGTTATCCCAAAGATGAAATCTAAAATCTTCATCTTCATACCTTACAAAGAAATATACCCCGGACATATCCTATAAAATTTCCCTTTCCATTAAATCAATGTGGACATAAGAGAGTGAAACAAAGAATTTGTGATGATAAATTGAAATCTTCTTTACAAACCAATAGACTTATAGAAGTTATTACCCTAATGAAGATGATTTAATTCTTTTTACCAAGTAGGAAACACAATTCACAACCTCCACCAAAAACTCCTTAGGAAAAAAATACAAGTCCTTGTGATAATTTACTTCTCTACTAAAGTATGATCCATCCTCCCCATGACACCTTTTTGTTTTGGAGTTCCTATTATAGTATTAAAAAACCATATTCCCTTCTGTTAGAATAACATTTATAATTTCATGCTCATGTTTTCCCTACCATGACCTCAAAAGTTTTAGTTTACTTATAGTTTCCTTTTCCACCTTGTCTCTGCATTGAATGAATAATCTAAAAAATTGAGACTTTTGATTTAGAAAGAAACACACAACATCTATTCCACATCAGTGATGAAGGAAACATATTATAGAGAACCTCAATGAGAATAAACCAAAGCTATCACCCATACATTTTTATGAACAGGCTTTAACTACAGATCCTTGGGCTATTGGGACCAAGTTGGATGGAGGGGTTATTTCATGTTGTTCGATAGATTTTTTTTCTCTTTTTGTCTTTAAAAAAATACCCTGACATTAGTATTTATGGTGATCCAATTGAGTATAAGAAAACTCAAATTATTAGACATATATTTCTTGAGAAATTCCATCAATTGAAGTTTTTTTTGAATGTTGTTTACTAAGTGTTATTGTTTTCAGAATTATTTTTATAGAAAATAGATTTTTAGAATAAAAACTGAAGATGTATTAGATACATAATGTTGAAATATATGTTTTAAAATAATTCAGATGAAGATATATTGATATCAATGTTCTAAACATCATGAATAATTCATAATTAAGTGGGAGTTTATATAAGAAAATAGAAATGATTTTTTTAGTGTCATTACAAATTTGATGTTTTCTTGGTGCAGATCATTGGTTAAACAAGTACCAGATGAAAAAGATATTTGAAGGTTGTTTGTTTGAATTTATGATGTTTAAATAAATTTTAATGTTTATAATTGGGTGTGGTTCATTAGATGCAAGTCCTTAGATGCACATGATCGGGTGCAAATCACCAGATTTCCCTATTTTTAGAAAGTCTGGATTTGTGGTTTCTAAGTTATAAGATATTATGGTGTTACATATGTGAAAGAATTTTGAAGAGGGTCAATATTTCAAATCAGAGAATATACTAAAAATGATTCATAAAAAAATTGATTATCACTGATAAGGCATTAGATACATAGATCCATTGGATGCATAACATCAGAATGCCCTAATCATATGATGTCCATTGTATGGACCAGAGTTGTTGACCATGAATGATAAGAGTTGTTGACACCAATCCATTAGATAATATGTTTTCATTTATCCCTCGATTGAGCTTATGAAATCAATGCATTGGGGGATATTTACGTAATTATCCCTCCGATGAGATTTAGAGATCGATTCATCAGACAAGATGATTGATATCAATTCTTCGGATGAACCATTTATACCAATGAGTCATCAGATGATGAGTTTCATCAGGTTCAGTTTCATCAACTTATATAGAAGTTGAAAAATTAATTAAAGTAGATAAAAATTAGAGACATATTGAAGTTTATACCAAATGTTTTCTATAGTATTATGAAGTATATAGAATTTTTAATAATTTATTTCATAAAATAGTTTTTGTTGGTTTAGAGAATCAGAGTTAGATTTATTTTGATTTACTTTTTTTGTAATTGGGTCAATATAACTAGAATGATAAAAAAAATTTATGGACAAAACACTTATAAAGTTCTTATTCAAGTGAAGCTGAAAATTTAGACATTATAGTGAATTCAAGAAGATTTGAGAAGATACCATAGGAAATTGAGAATAATTGAGAAGTGGTTAAATAGAGTTTAAATGAATGTGAAATTTGAATCTTTGAATTTGATTAAGTGGGAAAATGATTTACGTTTCCCACATTTTCTATTCTGAGAATCCAATAAATTGATGTAATAGTACATTAGAACATTGTAACTATTGATGCATACAAGAAGTAGAGTGCTGGAGTTTTGGCTTCGAATAGGTTTCCAGATAGAAGAAGTGATCAGAGAAGTGGTGGTGTGGATTAATCAGATTAGACTGAGAAATTGAAATGATATTTTCTAAAATAGAAATAAGAGGGAAGAGTAGGATTCTAATTATTTATGGGAAAATCAGTCATACTTGTTTCTGGATAGTTGAATCTGAATGAAGAATTAGAAATGGTAATTAGACTTACTTTTGTATAAAGTCCCAAGAAGAAGTTCATACCTACAACTTGGTAAGAAAGTGAAGATTTTTTTTAAAGAATTACAAATGTGAAAGTTGTTGAAGAATCACAATGAAAATATTTGGAACCAATTGGTTAAGGTTTCAAAACTAGTTACAACATATTATTTACAACTTTACTGCTAAATTAAGTATGTAAATTATTTTTTTAATTAAAGTGCTATACAGGTGTATGGGTATTTCCTACTTGTTTTATGCACACAAAAATGATTTTTTCTAGTGGATTGTATGATATTGGATTTTTTCCAAACCACCCCAAGGACTAGCAACTCTTATTATATAATGTAATTTTTAAATACTTGTGTTCCTATGTATGTGTTTAAAAGTTTGTTTTTCATCAAATTTTTTTCTCTTTAATAGGAGGTGAAGGTTATTAAAAAATTTAACATAAAAAGAAAAAGATATCACTGATTGAACCCCTGATCCTCTTAATGATTACATTGATCCTATGTGAGACTTTTCAATTGGTATCAGAGCAAGGTCCCTTTATTTTCTATTTGATTAAGTTTTAATAAAAGTTTCTATGTATTTTTTGAATTGTGTGAATAGTATTGGTATTCTAGTTTTCCATGGAAAGAACTATCATATTTGTAAAGATATAATATTTTAGTTTCTTATGTCCCTTAGTTATAATGTTCTGGAGGCTACTATAGATGGATATCCTCCTCTTTATGAAAATGTTCCTCATCTAGTTTTTGATAAGAAATATTCAGAGAATTATGTAAGGGATAAGAAATGTTTACTTTGTTCACTCTCTAAATGTGAATTTCATAGAGTTAAGGGAGTTATAACTGCCAAAATTATTTGAGAATATATGTAAAATGTCAATGAAGACAATAAGAAGGTTAAGAAGTAAAATTCAAAAATCTGGAGTCTGAAGTATGAGGATCTCAAAATGGATGAGAATGAATCTATAGGTGACTTCTTTACATGGGTGAATTTTATTTTAAGCACCATAAGTTGTCTTGGCGAGAAGGTGTAAGATTCTACTATTGTTGAAAATATCTTACAAATTTTTTTTAACAAGTTATATTCCAAAGTTTTATATTTAGAATATAAATATCCTAAAACTCTCTTTTTATATGACTTACATAGAACTCTTCTTATATATGAAACGAGAAGAGATTATCTTATGAAAAGAAAAGAAAAAGTTGATCGAGAAATATCCTTCAAATTTTAAAAGAAAGCAAAATTTAAGAATATTCTCTAAGAAGAAGATGTTGGTGACTCCAACACAGATGAAGGGATTAGTATATATTTTATATATTATTTTCTTTGTTTTTATAAATGTTAAAATACGCACAATAAAGTAAAAAGGGAAGTTACCACTAAAATGGTTTGGTTGTGGTGCTAATGGTAATTTTTCTACAAATAATATTTGAAAAATGGATGAAGAATAAAGTGATGAATATAAAAGAAATTTAATAATATCTTTTAATAAATATGTTGAAAAATCAAAATCCTTTTCTAGGGTAAAAGATAAGAAGTTATTCAAAACCAAAAGGAGAAGTTTTTTGTCTATGGATGATGAAGATGATGACAGTGAAGTTAAAAATGAAAAATTCACTAAAGTTTCTCTAGAAAACACATTTATTATAAAATTATATAATGAAGAGTTTGTTACCCATAAAATTAGTAATTTTTAAGAATATCATCATGTATAATATTCTCTAAAAGATTATTGAAATAATGTATGAAAAATGTATGACTTGAAAGATAAATCAAGAAGTTGAAAATGGAAAGTTCTACAACAAATAGTAAAGAATATTTTCTTGAAGATAAATATATGTGTTTAGAGAAGATTGATTATTTTAATAAATCTATTGACAAATAAAATAATCATAATGAATATATTCAAGTAATGACAATAGTGATGAAGTATGAACTAGAACTTGTTCAAAAGAAATTTTATAAAACTAAGAAGAGAGTTATGAGTTTCAAAAAATCTATCACTAAAATTTGTGAAATTTCTAAGAAGTTTTAACATGATAAAGATAAAAAAAGTTATATTAAAAGGTTGAAAAGAAAAATTAAGTTTCACCTAAGATTAAAAAGGATAAGAAAACTGTGTATGTAGCCAAAAACAACAATTTCAGAAATTCAGAAGTTTTTAAAATTTCAAAGAACTAAAAAATGTTACTACTAATGGTGATTCTATTGAGTATAAGGATAAATACAAGTTGAAGTAGAAGACCTCAAAATATATGAGAACCCCTGGGGATCAAAAATTTCATAACATTTAAGGTAAGAATGTTTTATAAAAACAATTTTACAACTCTAGGCAGTATGGAAGTTATAGAGGAAAATATTATTTATATGGATACTACTGGTATTGTGGATGATTTTTCCATGAAACAATGTGTTTTTTCAATCAAAAAAACTAAAATAACCCCATGAGATACTGAAAGAAAAGTTTTAGGGGGAGTCAATACTCTCAAAGAATGAACTCTGAGAAATCTGAAATGAAATTTCAAAATAGTTTCCAGCCTTTGGAAATTATTTATGGAAGATGTGAAAAAACTAGACATCTTGAAAAGGGATGTGTTGTTTTGTTACCATCACAACAATTGTTTTTATAAAAATTTTCAATATATGGATTTGAAGAAAGATAAAGGAACATAAAAAGATATAGTTATTGATGTTTCTCTTAAGGATACAATAGGATAATCACCATAGATTTTGGATAGTGGGTTCTCTCCCCATATAATAGGAAATATGAAGTTGTTTAAGAATGTGAAAGATTTTAAGGAATGATTCGTTATTTTTTTCAATGATGAATCTCTCATAATAAAATGTGTTAGATTTTCAATTATTGGGGAATAAAAACTAAAATCCAAAAATTCATTGTTTATTGATGGGTTGAAATACTACTTGTTAAGTGTTTCATAAATTTATGATGAAGGTAATAGAGTTGTTTTCAGAAATAATGGATTTATTGTGAAAAGAGTTGAAGATGGAAAAGTTTTTATAAGAGGTCAATGTACAAAAGAAAAATTGTTTCAAGTTTGTGATGTACAAAATTAATCGTATCTAAGAATTATAGAAGAAAATAAATTATGGCATAAAAGGTTGGTACATATGTGTCAGATAAATATGATAAATTTTATAAAGTGAGACATTGTTTTTGATATTCATTATATGATAATAATAAGAGACTGGTGTTGTTCAATTTTTCAAAAATGGAAAATTACAAACTCTTTGCAGAAGTCAACTAAAATTCATTCAACTCGTCCTCTGGAGCTGATTCATTCTGAAATTTTTGGACCAATGAGAAAATAACCAACTTTCAAAGATAATTACATTAATTCTTTAATTGTTTATTTTACTTTCATTATATGTATTTTGTATTTGAATCATAAATGGGATTCTTTAATATTTTCAGGAGAAGAGTTGAAGAGGAATGTGGATATTCTATGAAGAAGTTGAGGACTAATAATGTCGGTGAATAAAAAAATGAATAATTTAGAAGCTATCTTAAAAACATTGTACTCATCATGAGTTCAGTGAACCTTACACACCATTACAAAATATTATTTTTGAAATAAAGAATAGATGTTTCGTGGAGATAGGACATACCATTTTTTACAAACAATGTATTTCTCCCAATTTTTGGAGTCAGGTGATGAGTATATTAGTTTAGATTTAGAATAAATGTTTCTATAGAAAAAAATCTAATAAAAATTCTTACAAAATTTTCTACAATAAAATTCCATGTTTTAAATAGTTAAGGGGTTTTGGGAGTCCCAACATCATAAAAACCAAAAGTGTAAATCTTGGAAAATTTGATCGAAGAGGTGAAGATGAAGATTTTCTTGGATATTATCCTAATGATAGAGGATATATATTTTTCAATAAATAAACATGGAATTTAGTGGATTACACTAATGTAAATGTTATTGAAAAATATATAGATTAAGTTTCACAAACAAATGAAAATAAAGAAGATGAGGAAGATGGGATAATTGAGAAACATTAAAATAATTCCAATAATGGTGATGCCATGAAAATAGAATAATCAAACTCAACCATTTCCAGTGATGAGGAAGAACTTCAAACATCTCATACTAGGCTAAAGAAATAGATGGAAGTTCAAAACATCATTGGTGATCAACAACAAAATGTTCAAATAAGAATAACAACAAATTTTGTTGCACATAATTATTTTTATTCAAAAGTTGAGCAAAAAGATGTAAATGAAGCCTTTGAGCATCAAGAGTGGATTCATGATATGAATAAAAATTTAAACCATATTGAGAAGAATGATAATTGGGTACTTATACCCAAAAAAAATAATAAAAATGTCATTGGTACATAGTGGGTGTTTTGAAACAAGTTAAATGAATATGGTGAAGTGATAAAAAATAAAGCATGATTGGTTTGAAAAGGTTACTCCCAAATTGAAGGAATTTATTTTGATGAGACTTTTTATCTAGTAACAAGGTTATAAACAATTATCATCTTTCTAGCTACTACTTCACAATGAGATTATAATTTTTTTATATGGATTTTAAATCAGTTTTTCTCAATAAAGAACATGATGAAGATTTTTATATTAAACAAACATGTAACTTTTTAATTGGAAAAGAATAAATATATTTATGAAAGTTGAATAAAGGCTTGTATGGGATAAAATAAGAACCAAGATCTTGGTATTCCAAATTGGATTCTTTCTTAAAGTAGTTAAACTATAAGAATGTAAGAGTTGACAGTAATCAATACATCACAGAAAATAAGGAGGTCCCTCTCATTGTAATTTTTTATGTTGATGATATTATATTTTGTTGGGAATGATGAAAGAACTTGTGAAAAGTTTATTGAATAGATGAACAAGTTGTTTGAAATTCCCATGATTGATGAAAGGAAATATTTTATTCTCTTGGAAAAATCACAAAAGAAGATATATATATTTTTTTATTATGAGAAGTATTCTAAGGAACTTCTTAAAAATTTTGGAATCAAAAATTAAAAACCTATTTCGATAACAATTTCATTGGGAACCAAGTTTTATAAATATATAAAAGGAAATAAAGTAGATTATAAAGAATTCCTAAATCTAATTGGATGTTTGTTATATATAAATGCTTCAAGTCTAGATGTTGTGTATGCTATTACCTTATGTGGGTGATTCCAGAGTTCCCCAAAAGAATCTCATATCTTAGTCAGAAAATAAATTCTCAGATATATCAAGGGAACAAGATATTTAGGTATCTAATTTGATAGCTTAGGAAGAAATGATTTTTTGGGTTACACAGATACAAATTGAGTAGGAAGTGTGGATGATAGAAGATCTACATCTGGTTCAGTTTTCTTTATAGGGGAAAGTATTGTGAGTTTTCATACTAAAAATATGAATTCTATAGCTCTTTGGATAGCTAAATTTGAATATGTTTCTTTTACTAAAGCTGAAATACAACTTATATGGATATATAATCAGTTGGAATATTTTCCAGTAGAATTAAAATTACTTATTCTCTTGGGTTGTGATAGCCAAAGTACTATAAATATAAATATAAATATAGTGATACATTATCATTCAAATCATTTTTATATCATATATCACTTCATAAAATAACACGTGAGGAAGAATGAATTCAAGTAGGACTATGTTCCTGCAATACCCCAAGTATTTAAAAATAAATTTAAATTCATGAAACTTTGTTTTAATTATATAGTTATAACTAGCCATTAAATATAATTTTTATGCTTCTATGTTTTGAATTTCGAATAATGGTCATATACAATTATGATTAGTAAGATATTTAGAGTCTGATGGAACAAACTTGATTTTTTAGTGAATAGTAATAGCCCCTTATGAATAGTAATATGAATAGTAATATGAACCCAATGAATAGTAAATTGTATTATTATTTTATTTTATTAAGTCTTTAAGATAATGACTTCTTGATTAATTTTTCAAGGTGTAAAAAAAAACGAGTTATGGATTTAAAATTGTTATTTTTGAATAAATTATGATTTTATTTAAAAATTAAATTAATAATATTTAGAAAATTATTTTTCCAAAAATTGAGTTCATTTTTGAATTATACACATTGAAAAATGGTTTGGGTGAATTTTTGGGATTTTTCTGAAAATCTTGAATTTTTGATGAATAGTGAAATACGGTAAAATATCGTATATTCAAATTATTAGTTAAATACACTATTTATGACATCATAAGTGATTTAATCCCACTTTTTTCAAACTCACATGCTCTATTTACTATTTTGATCACAATAATGAAGACTATTCATAGTCTTGGACAAAAATATTAAAATAATGATTAAAATAATGTAAACTCCCTTCTCTCCTCCACTATAAATAACACCCTCATTCCCCTCTTCCTCTCACACCTCTCAAGACTTGAGAATTATCTAAGTTCTACCAAATTACACCCCAAGGCTCTTCCCCACATCCTAGAGCTTTTGGTGTCACCAAAAGACCAAAACCAAAGGCCGTAAGGAGGATCTCAAGGAGAAGAGATCAAGAGGTAAGAATCTTCTTCCTTTTTCATGTGTTTTGATTTCAATTTATTTATTTTCTTATACTCTCTTTCCCTCCACTTATACAGGAGGTATGAAATATCTAGAATCATATATATTCTGTATTCTACCATGTTAATGTAAAAGATTCATCATCTTCCTTTCTCCCCTCTCCCTGTTGTTCTAAAAAAATACCCCCTATGATGTGCTAATTTACCAAAATCACAGACGATGTGTTTCCAATTTACATTAATTACTTAAAATCTGATCATAAAACCCATTTAATGGTTGAATAAGAATTTAAATTTTATTTTTTAACCTTTTTAATGTTATGTAATTAGCTTCTATGCATGAAATTAAATTATTTAATGAAACAAGTTCATGATTATCAAGGAAACGCCAAAAATGATCTAAACAAATATCCGAAATGTTTTATCTAATGATTTATCATCATATATGATAAAAAATTATTTATGGTATAATTAAATATTATGGAAACATATTAATACCATTTCATTCCACTTCTAGAATTTCATTTCCATATGACAATAAAATCAAATACAAATTGTCTATAGAAATCATGTAAAGAACACACCCAAAACAATGGAAGGAACAAAATATTAACAATTAAAGGGTTAAATGATGTTATAAAATGATCATATAAGGTATTATAAACATTAATATGTTTCTTTATGTTATTAATAAAACTTTTTTAACCATTATAAAAGAGGTTTAAATGAGTTTTAAATAAGACAAACCCGAGGTAAGGGAATTCTTAACCCGATTTCTATTCTTTGGGTTAACCTTCTATTTGTTATTTACTTGGTATTAAATTTTTTTGTGTGATGTTTTTTGTTTATTTATGTGTATTTATATTTTATATACAAATTAAATCCACTCTATTAAGTCTCTCTTCAATTATATGATATTTATAAGGGACTTTTCTTTTAAAAACCTCTTTTAAAATTTTGTTTTATGAAATTTAAAAGAAATGTTTTTATGAAATTATTCATGTTGTATGATTGTGTTTTGGTTCTTGGGAAATTTTTATGATGAATTAAGGGGCCTATATCTCCCTCCAATGAATTGGTTATGTGTAATTTGGAGTTTGGACGCATGGTTACTCTATGTGTAACTGATATGGTTACACAAAATGTATGGTAGTCTTGAGGGTTAAAAATTATAAGGTAACCAAGAGCGTTAAAAGATTATGTAAGTAATTACCCAAGATAAATTTATGGTTCTATTTATGTTCTATTTGTTTTGTGGAAATATCATGGAAATCTCACGTTTCACAACGTAAGTTTATATGGGTAACAAGTTTGTATTTTTTGAAAATGATTTCATACGTTACAAGTATTCATGGACTTATGTTTTCTTTACTTCTTCTTATATACCTTATTGAGATTTTTGTGATAATCACATGTTTTTAGATGATTTTTCCCAAGTTATAAGAATGTTAAAGATAAATAAGGATGCTAAGTTAAATGTCATGAAGATTTTTCATAGAAAACATGTTTTAATTGAAAAGTTTTATAATTTGAAAGAAATGGATACTATTTTTATGGTATCTACTCTATATGAATGTCAAATGCAATGTATGTATTATTTCCTAATTATATAAAAATATAAACCTAAATAAATCCTCAATATTAAAGGAAGTTATTTCTGGACTAAAATTCATTATTATGTAATGTTATAAGGCCAAGTCCTTATAGTTGGTATCTGATGATAGTTTAGATAACTTTAGGGGTTATGATGATGTTAATAGAATGCCATTAATGATTTTTAATCTATGGTTAATTTTAAATGATATATAACTTAAATATTAAATGTTTCTTTGACTATGATATGTTCGTCCAAAATGGTTTTCTGCAGAAGAAACATGGAAGATGAAGAGAAGAGGAACTGATAGAACAATATCCTTCTGGATCTGTAGCCCAAAATGGAAGGGATTGGAATCATGTTATTTATAAAAGTAATGGATCAGATAATGTAGTCAATAAATTGCATTGGCATCCATGAAAGAGAACAACCAAAACTTATTGTTAAAACACCAGGGGGAATTATTTCTAATGATTTTTCTAGTAAATTGGAAACATCGCCTCAACAAATGAGGCCAAAACTTATTGTTAAAACACTAGGGGAATTATTATTGAAAAGAAGAATTATGGGAATCTTTATATTGTGGTATGCAGAAATAATTTATCGGAAAACCTTGTTTTTTTTGACCTTATTAAAGTTTGATAGCATTTTGGGAATGGATTGAATTTCAGTTTATCATGCTAAGATTGAAAGATGGAAATTAAATTTATCTTGATAATACTATTAAAAACCAGGGAACTGTTCAGATTAATGATTTACTCATGGTAAATGAATACCTTGAGGTTTTCTTGAGGAGTTACCTGATGTCATACTTGATCGGGAAGTCAAATTCACAATTTACTTAGTTCTAGATTCTAATAAAATTTCAAAACCCCCATATATAATGGATGAAGTAGAACTTATTGATTTGAAATATCAGTTGTAGGAGTCTCTTGATAAAGGCTTCATTCATCCAAGCACTTCACCATGGGGTGCTCCTATTTTTTTTGTTAAAAAGAAATATGGTTCCATGAGAATTTTCATTTATTATAGAGCCTTAAATAAAATCACTTTTAAAAACAAATATCCTTTTCCTCATATTGATGAATTTTTTATCATCTCCAGGGAGATCAATAGTTTTCCAAGATCGACTTGAGACCCGAATACCATCAGCTAAAGGTGAAGGAGGACGACATCCCAAAAATAGCTTTTCGTACTAGATATGGGCATTAATAATTTTTCATTATGTCGTTTGGGTTAAATAATTCTCCTACTGTATTCATGAATATTATGAATAAAATATTTCTTGAGTTCCTGGATATGTTTTTGGTTGTGTTTATTGACGACATTCTAGTATTTTCTAAGAGTAAAGAGGTGCATAAAAAACATTTAAGGGCAGTTTTACAAACATTAATGGAAAAGAAATTATTTTTAAAATTAAGAAAGTGTGATTTTTGGTTGCAAAAGATTTCTTTTATTGGGAACATTGTTAATAAGGATGGAATAAAATTTGATCCTACCAAAACAGAAGTGGTAGATGAATGGCCAAGACTTACAAATGTTACAGAGTTTTTTAGTTTTCTTGGATTAGTAGGTTATGACCGATGGTTTATTAAAAACTTTTCACAATTATCTATCCTAATAACTAAGTTAACACGAAAAAGGGTTAAATTTATTTGGATAGAATAATGTGATGTTTGTTTTCAGGAACTAAAGAAGAGATTAGTGAATGGTCCAGTTTTGTCCTTGCCTTCCCAAAATGTTGAGTTTGTCATCTACAATGATGCTTCATTGAAATGAACTGGTTGTGTTTTGATGCAGATTGATTAGGTAATTTATTATGCTTCAAGGAAACTAAAAAATAATGAGTTAAATTATCCCCCACATGATTTGGAATTGGTATCTGTGGTTTTTTCTTTGAAATTTTTGAGGCATCATTTGTACAGATCCAAATGTCAAATATATACTGACCATAAAATTATGAAGTATATATTCACTTAGAAGGAATTAAACATGAGGCAGAGAAGATGGATTGAACTAATAAAGGATTATGATTGCACGATCAATTACCATACGGGAAAAGAAAACAAAGTGGAATATGCCTGGAGTCTAAAACATTATGCATAATTAAACATGTTACGTTTGGAACATGATCTATTGATTAATTATTTGATGAATTTTGGTATAGAAGTTGTTGGTGTAGGAAATAAATCTATTTTTTTTAGGTTTCAGTGCAGTCATCGTTATCAGACATAATTAAGTAAGCGGGGAAGGAAGACCATGAGCTATAAAAAAAGGTATAATTGGTTAAAATGGGTACGTTTCCAGAATTTAACCTTGATAAAAATTTTGTTTTAAGATTTGGTAAAAGGTTGTGTGTTCCTTGTGATTCCTAGTTTAAGAAATAATTATTGTGTAAAGCTCATAGTTCTCAATTTAAAGTTCATCCTGGAAGTAATAAGATTTATAGAGACCTTCAGGTTTATTACTAGTGGGATTGAATAAAGAGAGATATTAACAATTTTACTGGGAAATGTTTGACATGTCAACAAGTTAAAGAATAGAAGAAATTACCAAAGGGGATTCTTCCGCCTTTACCAATGCCAGAGTGGAAATTGGAGAATATATCCATGGAATTCATGGTGGGACAACTTAAGACTTATCGAGGTAACAATGTGATTTGTGTTTTTTTTGATCCGTTGAAAAAATATGCACATTTTTTTTATATTCGAGACACAATGTCTTAGGATCATATTTCTTGACTATACCTCAAAAAGATTGTCAGGTTACATAGAGTTTCTATTTCCATTGTATCTGACTAGGATCCTAGGTTCACTTCTAACCTTTGTAAGGGCCTTCATAAGTTGTTGGGCAGAAAATTAAATTTCAGTACAACTTTTCATCCTCAATTAGATGGATAGTCAGAATTAATGATTCAAACTTTGGAGGATATTCTTTGAGATTTTTGAATGGACTACCATGGAATTTGGGATAAATATCTTTCTTTAGTTGAGTTTTCTTATAATAATAGTTTTCATTCCAGTATACAGATGGAACCTTTCAATGAATTATATGGGATGCGGTGTGGAACTCCATCTTTTTGGGATGAAATTGGGTAAAAGAGGTTTATGAGACTTGAATTAGTATAAGAAGTGTATGAGACAGTTAAAATGATCCATAAACACATTAGGATATCTTAGAGTAGGCAGAAAAGTTATGCAGACAGCATGAATAAAAAATTTTCTTTTGAGGTAGGTGATCATTTTTTTCTTAGAATATCACCATGGGAAAGTGTTATGCATTTTGGTAATAAAGGAAATCTAAGTCCAAAATTCATTAGGCCTTATAAAATTCTAGGGAAAGTTAGACCAATCACATACTGAGTGGCTCTACCTCCATGTTTATGTCAGGTACACAATGTTTTTCATGTTTCGATGTTGAGAAAGTAGGTGACAAATTCATGTCACATCATGAGCCCAAAAGTAGTTCAGTTGGAAGACAAATTTTCTTATGAAGAGAAACCAGTTCATATTCTTGATCGAAGGGAACATGTATTGCGGAATAAGGTAATCCACCAGGTAAAGATTTTGTGGAGAAACCACATGGTTGAAGAAGAAAATCGGGAGTATAAAAATGCTATGAGGGAAAGGTACCCTCACTTGTTTAATAAGTAAATAAAATTGAAAGGAAAAAATTTCTGGAAGGTGGGGATAATGTAACACCCCATGTTTTTAAAAATGAATTGAAATTCATGAATATTTTTTTAATAAGATAATTATAACTGTCCTTTAATGATAATTTTTACGCTTCTATGTTTTGAATTTTGAAAAACAATCATCTACAATTATGATCAGTAAGATATTTATAGTCTGATGGAACCAACTTGATTTTTTAGTGAATAGTAACATACCCTTATGAATAGTAATATGACCCTAATGAATAGTAAATTGTATTATTATTTTATTTTCTTAAGTATTTATGATAATGTAATCTTGATTAATTTTTCAAGGTGTTAAAATATGAGTTATGGATTTAAAATTTTTATTTTTGAATAAATTATGATTTTATTTACAAATTAAAATAATAATATATAGAAAATTATTTTTCAAAAAATAGAATTCATTTTTTAATTCTACACATCAAAAAATATTTAGGGTTAATTTTTGGGATTTTTTTGAAAATCTTGAAATTTTGATGAATAGTGAAACACGGTAAAATAATGTATATTCAAACTATCAGTTAAATTCACTATTTATGACATCATAAGTGATATAATACCAATTTTCTCGAACTCAAATTTTCACTTTACTATTTTGATCACAAGAATGAATACTATTCATAGTCTTGGAAAAAAATATTAAATTAATGATTAAAATACTGTAAAATCCCTCTTCTCCTCCACTATAAATACCATCCTCATTTCCCTCTTCCTCTAACACCCCTAAAGCTTTGATAATTGTCTAAGGTATACCAAATTACATACCCAAGGATGTTCCCCAATTCTTAGATCTTATGGTATCACCAAAAGGCCAAAACCAAAGGCCTTAAGGAGGATCTCAAGGAGAAGGGATCAAGAGGTAAAAATCCTCTTCATTTTTCATGTGTTTTCTTTTCAATTCCTTTCTTTTCTTATATTATATTTCACTCCACTTATACAGGAGGTATGAAATATCCAGAATCATATATATTCTATATGTTTCCATTTTCATGTAAAATATTCACCATCTTCCTTCCTCCCCTCTCTCTCTTGTTCTAAAAATAAAAACACCCCCATGATGTGACAATTTACCAAAATCGTGGACGATGTGATTCCAATTTCCATAAATTCCTTCAAATATGATCATAAATTTTTTTAACGGTTTAATAATAATTTAATGTGTATGTTGTAACCTATTTCATGTTCTAAAATGAACTTATATTCATGGCATTAAATTATTTAATGAAACAAGTTCATGATTATTGAGGAACCTCCAAAAATGATCTAAACAAATATCCGTAATGTTTTATCTAAAGATTCATAATATTATATGATAAAAAATGATTTATCGTATCATTATATATTATTAAAACATATTAATACCATTTAATTCCACTTCTATAATTTCATTTCCATATGAAAAGAAAATCAAATACAAACCGGTAATGGAAATCATGTAAAGAATACACCCAAAACAATGGAAGGAACAAAACACTAACAATTAAAGGGTGAAATGATGTTATTAAATGATAATATATGGTATTATAAACCGGAATATGTTTTGGTAAGATATTAATAACACTCTTTTAACCATTATATTGGAGGTTTAAATTAGATTGAAGTAAGGAAAACCCAAGGAAAGATAATTCTTAACCCGATTTCCATTCTTTAGGATAGCCTTCTACTTCATTATATATGTGGTATTAAAATTGTTGGTGTGATGGGTTTTCTTTATATTATGTTTATTTATGTGTATTTATAGTTCATATACATATTAAATCCACTCTATTAAGTCTCTCTTCAATTATTTGATATTTATAAGGGACTTTTTTTTAAAAAACTCTTCTAAAATTCAGTTTTACAAAATTCAAAATAAATGTTTTTATGAAATTATTCATGTTGTATGATTGTGTTTTGGTTATTTGGAATTGTTTATGATGAAGGTTTTGAACTATATATCCCTCCAATTTAATGGGTATGTGTATGTTGGAGGTTGGCCATATGGTTACTCAAAGTGTAACTGTGAGGGGTACATAAATTGTAAGGTAGCCATGAGGGTTAAAAATTATAACGTAGCCAAGAGTGTTACAAGATTATATAAGTAATTACCAAGATAATTTATGGTTATATTTATTTTTTATAATTTTTTGGGAAATATCATGGAAATATCAAGTTTCACAAAATAAGTTTATATGGGTAACAAGTATTTCATTTTTGAAAATGATTTCATACATTATAAGTATTCATAGACTTATGTTTTATTTCCTTATTCTTATATCCCTTAATAATATATTAGTTCTAATTACATGTTTTTAAATTATTTTCAAAGGTTATAAGGATTTTTAAGATAAATAAAGAATCCATGTTAATTGTGATGAATATTTTTCAAAGAAAACATGTTTTATTTGAAAATTTTTATATTTTTAAAGAAATCGATACTATTTTTGTGGTATCTACTATATATGAATGTGGAATGTAATGTATGTATTATATCCCAATTCTATAAAACCATAATACTAAAAATATCCTCAATATTAATGTTAGTGAGTTCTTGACTAAAATCGATGATTATGTAATGTATTAAGGACGGGTCCTTATAGTTAGTATCAGAGGATGGGTTAGATAACTTTAGGGGTTATGATGATGTGAATAAAGTAAAATTGATGATTTTTACTAAATGGTTAATTTTAAATGATATATAATTTAAATATTAACATGTTTTTTGGACAAAGATATATTTGTTCAGAACAGTTTTCCACAGAAAAAACAAGGAAGCTGAAGTTGAGAGGCACCGAAGGAACGATATCCTTCCGAATTTGCAGCCCAGAATGGTAGGGATTGGAACTGTGCAGTTTGTGATAGTAATGGGTCAGCTAAAGAAGTCAATAAATGATGGAGGAATCCATTTAAGAGAAAAACCAGATGTACAATAATAGAACATGAATATATTGGAACATTTTATAAGACAACAACCTCCTACTTTCAACAGATCATCTAACCCAATAGTGGATAAAGGATGGATTAAGGCCCTTGAAAAGATATTTAATGTTATGTTATATTCAGATAATCAAAATCTAATTCTTTCAATTTATCATTTTGAAGGTGAAACTGATTATTAGTGGTCAATGGTAAAAAATATTAGGGATAGAGAGAATATTGATGCCTTAGAGTGGGATGAATTTAAAATTATTTTCCATGAAAAATAATTTCCTAAGGTGGTGAGACATTGTATACAGAAGAAACTCTATGAATTGAAGAAATATGAGGAACATTTAGTGGATTTTTATGAAGAAAAGTTATCCTGACTGAAGAGGTATGCTCCAAATCATATTATGAATCTTGATAGAAAAATCAACTACTTTTACTCAGGATTAAAGCCAAGGTTTTAGAGGGAATTAACCTCCCATGAATTCAAATGTTATGAGAAACTTGTACGATGTTATGAGAGGGTAGAGATAGAGTTTTTTGATGATCATGTACACTTTAAAAATAAGGAGAAGAAGAGGTCCAGATGGAAAGCGATTGGTAAGAATTTACCAAAGAAATCTGATGGTAAGAAATTCCAGCTTCCAGTTTGTGAAAAGTGTGGGAAAAAGAACCCTAGGGAATTCATTACGAAAACTGGGAAGTGTTTTTGATGTGATAATTTTGGACATATAGCCCGATATTGTAATGAAAATGATCCTAAGACTAATCCTAATAAGAAAATTATTAAGTGTTTTAAATGTGGAGAGAGGGGTCATTTTTAAAATTCCTTCTCAAAGAGAGATTGAGACAATGAAAATAATCTAAACTGTAAGAAGAAATGTGTAATTAGATCATTTGAGACTACATCAATAGATTCCAACTCATCAAATGAAGTTGTATTAGGTTCCTTGTTTTTTTAGTCAGATTTTTCTAAAGTTTTGTTTGACATGGGGTCTATAAATTCCTTTATTTTTGAGAAATTTTCTGGTAAATTTGAAACATCTCCTCAACAAATGAGACCCTAATTTATTGTTAAAACACCAGGGGTAAATATTTTAACAAAGATGAATTATAATAACATTTATATTATGGTATGTGGAAATATTTTACCTAAAACCCTTTTTGTTTTTCACTTAGTAGAGTTTTATGTAATTATGGGAATGGATTGGATTTCTATTTATCCGGTTAAGATTGACTGTAGAGATAAAGAAGTTGTTTTTCAGAAAGAGTTTCTGTTTGTATAAAATAATGAACCAATACAATTGATAACATAACAGGAAGATAACAAACTATTAAAATATGGAAATTAAAGTTATCTTGCTCATATTTTTGAAAACAATGGAACTGTTCAGATTAATAACGTGCTAGTGGAAAATGAATACCTTGATGTTTTTCTTGATGAGTAACATGGTGTCATACCTAATTGGGAAGTCAAATTCACAATTGAATTAGTTCTTGATGTTAAGACAATTTGAAAACCCCCATATTGAATGGATAAAAAAACTTATTAAATTGAAAATTAGTTGCAGGAGTTTCTTGATAAAGGGTTTATTCATACTATCACTTCACCATGGGGTGATCTTATTTTGTTTTTTAAAAAAAATATGGTTCCATAAGACTTTTCATTGATTATAGAGCCTTTAATAACATAAATGTTAAAAACAAGTACCTTATTCCTCATATCGATGACTTGTTTGATCATCTCTAGAGAGATCAATACTTTTCCAAGATTGACTTGAGGTCTAGATACCATTAGTTGAAGGTGAAGGAGGATGACATAAAAAAAACAAATTTTCATACTAGATATGGGTATTATGAATTTATTTTTATGTTATTTGGGTTAATTAATTCACCGACTATATTCATGAATATTATGAATA
Source organism: Viscum album (assembly GCA_963277665.1). Lineage (NCBI taxonomy): Eukaryota > Viridiplantae > Streptophyta > Magnoliopsida > Santalales > Viscaceae > Viscum > Viscum album. The sequence continues at coordinate 1,191,382,946 of OY728122.1, forward strand.
TAATATTTCTTGAGTTCTTGGATATATTTGTGGTTGTGTTTATTGATGACATTCTGGTATTTTCTAAGAGTAAAGTGGAGCATGAAAAAAATTTAAGGTTTGTTTTGAAAACATTAAAGGAAAAGAAAATATATGGAAAATTAAGCAAGGGTGATTATTGGTTGCAACATATTTCTTTTCTTGTGCACATTGTAAAAAAGGGTAGAATAATAGTTGATCCTTTCGAAACAAAAGTGGTTGATGAATATCCAATACCTACAAATGTTATAAATATTCATAGTTTTATTGGATTAGTAGGTTATTACCAATGGTTGGTAAATTTTTTTTATGATAATATAGTTCGATAACTAAGTTAACTTGAGAAGGGGTTAAATTTATTTGGATAAAAGAATGTGATGTTTGTTTTCAGGAACTGAAGAAGATATTGGTGAATGCTCCAATTTTGTTCTTGACTTATCGAAATGGTGATTTTGTCCTCTATAGTGATGATTCATTGAAGGGACTTGGTTGTGTTTTGATCCAGAATGATCAGGTAATTTCTTATGCTTCAATATAACTAAAACCTCATGATTTAAATTATCCCACACATGATTTGGAATTGGCAGCTATGGTTTTTTCTTTGAAAATTTTGTGGCATCATTTATATAGATCCAAATGTCAAATATATACTGACCATAAAAGTATTTAGTATATATTCACTCAGAAGGAATGAAACATGAGGTAGAGAATATGACTTGAACTAATAAATGATTATGATTGCATGATCAATTACCATCCGGGAAAAGAAAAAAAGTGGTGGAGTCCTTGAGATAAAAAACATCATGCGTCATTAACCATGTTATATTTGGAACGTTATCCCTTGATTCTTGATTTGATGAATTTTGGAATAGAAGTTGTTGGTATAGAAAATACATCTGTTTTGTTTCAGGTTTCAGTGTAGTAATCGTTATTAGATAAAATTAAGTAAGCGCAGAAGGAATACTGTGAGCTTAATAAAAATGTAGAATGGGTTAAAATGGGTAATTTTCTTGAATTTAATGTTGATAAATATATTTTTTCATATTTGGTAAAAGGCTTTGTGTGCCTTGTGATTCCTAGTAGAAGAAATAATTATTTTGTGAATTTCATATTTATCAATTTTCAATTCATCCTGTAAGTACTAAGATGTATAGAGACCTCCAAGAGTATTACAAGTGGGATGGAATGAAGAGAGATATTAGAGATTTTACTGTGAAATATTTGACATGTCAACAGGTTAAAGTAGAGTGAAAATTACCAATAGGGATGCTTCAAACTTTTCCAATTCCAGAGTGGAAATGGGAGAATATATCCATGGACTTCATGGTGGGACTACCTAAGACTTATCGAGGTAACAATGCAATTTGGGTTGTTGTTGATCAGCTAAAAAATATGCACATTTTATTTCTATTCGAGATACAATATCGTTGGATCATATTTCTGGACTATACCCCATAGATATTTTTAGGTTACATGTAATTCCTCTTTGCATTGTATCTAACCAAGTTCCCAAGTTCACTTTTAACTTTTGAAAGGGCCTTCAGAAGTTGTTGGGAACAGTATTAAATTTCAGTACTGCATTTCATCCTCAATCAAATGGGAATTCAGAATGAAAATTCAGACTTTGGAGGATAATCTTCGAGCTTGTTCAATGGACTACCAAGGAAGTTCGGATCAAAATATTTCTTTAGTCCAATTTTCTTATAATAACCATTTTCATTTTAGTATACATATTCCACATTTCAAGGAATTGTATGGGAAGCAGGGCTCCATCTCTTTGGATGAAGTTAGGGAAAAGATGTTTATGAGACTAGAATTAGAAGAGGAAGTACCTAGGAAAGTGAATATGATCCAACAACACATGGGGAAAGCTTGGAGTAGGTTGAAAAGTTATGTAGACAATAGGAGGAAATAATTTTATTTTGAGGTATGTGATCTTGTTTTTCATAGAATATAACCATGGAAAAGTGTTATGAATTTTGGAAATAATGGAAAAATAAGTCCATGGTTCATTGGACCATATGAAATTGTAGATAAAGTTGGAACAGTTGTTTAATGAGTAGCTTTTCCTCTAAGTTTATCTCAAGTAAAAAATGTTTTTCATGTTTTGATGATGATAAAGTATGTTCTAGATTCATCTCATGTATTGAGCCTAAAAGTAGTTTAGTTGGAATAAAACCATTCTTATGAAGATAAACCAATTCTGATTCTAGATCGAAGATAACAAGTATTCTGGAATAAGGTAATACACCGGGTAAAGGTTTTTTTGGAGAAACCACATGGTTTAAGAAGCAACATAGGAGTCTGAAAATGCTATGGGGGAATAGTACCATCACTTGTATAATAAGTAAATAAAATTGAGAGGATGCAATTTCTGGAAGGTGAGGATAATGTAACACCCCGTGTTTTTAAAAATAAATTGAAATTCATGAAACTTAGTTTTAATTTGATAGTTATAACTATCCTTTAAACATAATTATTACACTTCTATGTTTTGAATTTAAAAAAACGGTCATCTACAATTATGATCAGTAAGATATTTGGAGTCTAATGGAACCAACTTGATTTTTTGGTAAACACTAAAATACCATTATGAATAGTAATATAACCCTACTAATTAGTAAATTGTATTATTATTTTATTTTCTTAAGTATTTAATATAATGACATCTTGATTAGTTTTTCAAGGTGTTAAAAAAAAATGAGTTACGGATTTAAAAATTTTATTTCTGAATAAATTATGATTTTAATTAAAAATTAAATAAAAAATATTTAAAAAATTATTTATAAAAAAATGGACTTCATTTTTTAATTATACATGTTGAAAAATGGTTTGGGTGATTTTTTTTGGATTTTTCGAAAATCTTGAATTTTTTATGAATTGTGAAATATAGTAAAATACCATATATTCAAATTATCAGTTAAATACACTATTTATGACATCATAAGTGATATAATCACACTTGTTTCAAACTCACATGATCTATTTACTAACTTGATTACAATAGTTAATACTATTCATAGTCTTGGAAAAAAATATTAAAATAATGATTAAAATAATGTAAAATCCCTCCTCTCCTCCACTATAAATACTACCATCATTCCCTTATTCCTCTCACACCTCTCAATCCTTAAGAATTGTGTAAATAATACCAAATTACAACACCAAGGCTCTTCCCCACGTCCTAGATCTACTGGTATCACTAAAAGGCCAAAAACAGTGGCCTTAAGGAGGATCTCATGGAGAAGAGATCAAGAGGTAAGAATCCTCTTCCTTTTTCATGTGTTTTCTTTTCAATTCCTTTATTTTTTTACAATCAATTTACCTAAACTTATCCAGGATGTAATAAATATCAAAAATCATATATATTCCTTATTTTACCATGTTTATGTAAAATATTAATCTTTTTCTTTCCTCCCCTCTTCCTCTTGTTCTAGAAATAAAAAAGACCTGCCATGATGTGCCGATTTACCAAAATCATGGATGATGTGTTTCCAATTTCCATTACTTCATTCAAATATGATCACAAAACACTTTAAATGGTTGAATTTGAATTTAATGTTTATTTTCAACCTATTTCATGTTATTGAATGAGCTTCTATGGATGAAATTAAATTATTTAATAAAACAACTTTATTATTATCGAGGAGCTGCAAAAAATGATCTAAACAAATATCCATAATGTTTTATCTAAATATTCATAATAATATATGATAAAAAAATATTTAAGGTATAATTATATATTCTGGAAAAATATGAATACCATTTCATTCCATTTCTAGAATTTCATTTCCATACGACCAGAAAATCAAATACAAACCACCAATGGAAATCATGTAAAGAACACACCCAAAACAATGGAAGGAACAAAATACTTACAATTAAATCTTGAAATAGTGTTATGAAATGATCATATAAGGTATTATAAACATGAATATGTTTCTATAAGATATTAATAACACTCTTTTAACCATTATACAAGTGTTTTAAATGAGTTTGAAGTAATAAAAACTAGAGGTAAGGGAATTCATAACCTTATTTCCATTCTTTGGGTTAACCATCTACTTCATTGTTTATGTGGTATTAAATTTTTTTATGTTATGAGTTTTATTTATATTATGTTTAGTTATGTTTATTTATAGTTTATATACATATTCCATCCAATATATTAAGTATCTCTTCAATTATATGATATTTATAAGGGACTTTTCTTTTAAAAACCTCTTTTAAAATTCTATTTTACAAAATTCAAAAGCGATGTTTTTATAAAATTATTCATGTTGTATGATTGTGTTTTGGTTATTGTTAATTGTTTATAATTAATGGTGGGACCCATATCTCCCTAAAATTTATTGGGTATGTGTATGATTGAGGTTGGATGTATGGTCACTCCAAGTGTAATTGTGGTGGTTACAAAAATTGTAAGGTAGCTGTGAGGGTTACATATTATAAGGTAGCCAAGTGGGTTACAAGATTTTGTAAGTAATTCCCCATGATAACATTATGATTATAATTATGTTATCTATGTTTTTTGTAAATCTCATGTAAATCTAATGTTTAAAAAAGTATGTTTATATGGGCAACAAGTATGTCTTTTTTGAAAATGATTTCATATGTTACAAGTGTTCAGGGACTTATGTTTTCTTTACTTCTTATATACCTTACTAAGATTTTTGTTCTCATACAATGTTTTTAAATGATTTTTCATAGGTTATAAGGATGTTTAATAAAAATAATTAATCCAAGTTAAATGACATGAATATTTATCAAATAAAACATGTTTTATTTGAAAAGTTTTATATTTTGAAAGAAATGGATACTATGTTTGGGGTATTTTATCTATATAAATGTTGAATGTAATGTATGTATTATATCCCAATTCTCTAAAAATCTAAACCTAAAAGGATCCTTAATTTGAAATTAAGTGAGTTATTGACTAAAATTCATGATTATGTAATGTAATAAGGCTGGGTCGTTATAGTTTCTATAACTGAACATGATTCTTATATATTCACAAAACCCTTACCAAAAGAATATTTTTATAAAATGATGTTGAAAATGGGAATCCTGCTGATTTATATAATAGTTTTTTATATGTTTCCATCCTCTCTCTCAAATTGTATTTGGATAGGGTTGTCAAGGGGTAGAAAAATTATTTTTTCATAAATCTATCCATCGGTATCTGTTAAAACATTTAAGTAAGAATCTATTTAGAGGGAGTTGTTTAAAGGGGTAAGCTATGATCTAAACAATAAACGTGTGTATTATTTTAATAGTTTTTAAGTTCTTTTAGGAAACTTGATTAAAGTAAATTTGAATTTTTTTGAATATATGAAATTTGAAAAGTTTTGAAGAGCTAGCATGTTTGAAGTTCATGAAGTCGTTTTCTTAGTCACTACCATTGGACAACATTAGTTTGCTGGTCAAGGATTATTATTTTGTACATTAAGTTCACTCATGTAGGCTTAAAATTTTTGATATGTGATCCATAGAAAGTGTTTTCAAAATTTCAATTATTTATAAATCTTCATTGAAAACAAATTCCAAATGGGGAGATTGTTGGGACCAAGTAGGCTAGAGGTGTTGTTTGAAGTTTTTTTATGGAAGTATTATATTTAGTTGTATTTATGAAAATTCACCTTGCTCTACTTTTTCTAGTGATCAGATGGAGTGTCATACTCAGATGATTAGACACATAATTCTTAAGAATTTCCATAAATTATAGTTTTCTATTCTGAATGATGTTTACTGAGTTTTCTTATTTTTGAACTTATCTTTCTAGAATAAAGATTTTTAGAATAGACCAGGAACATGTATTAGAGGAAGAATGTTGAAAGAGACGTCTAAAAATAATTTAGATGATTTTATGACAATATTAATGTTCTAAACATCATGAATAATTTATGGTAAAAGTGGGAGTTTATAGAAGAAAATATAAATGAAAATTTATTGTGTTTTTAGGAAGTTGATGTTTTTTAGACACAGATCATCAGTTTGAAAAGTATTGGATACAAAATTTGTTAGAAGGTTGATTTTTTGAATTTGATAATTTTTAAAGATATTTAAATGTTTATAATAATACATGGTTCATCAGATCCAAGTCACCGAAATCAACTGATTAGATACGAATCATTGAATGTTCCTCTTATTGAAAAGTATATCTTTGCAATTTATAAGTTCAAAGTAGTTGCAATGTTAAAAATGTGGAAGAATTTTTAATATAGTAAAGATTTCATATTGGGGAAGATTCTAACACCTATTCATTAGAAAAGTGATTGGAACCAATAAGGTATAATATATAGAGTTCCATTAGATATAGAAATCAGACTTCTTAAATTGTATGATGTCTATCGGATGGACCAGAGTTGTTAATTATGGATAATAAGAGTTATCGACACTAATACATCAGAGAAGTTGTTAAAACCAATCCATCAGGAGAGATGATGACACCAATGAATTAGAGTAGATTCAAAGACCAATCCATAAAGGGAGTATTAGATATCATTTCACCAGACAAGCTAATTGATACTGATTCATCAGATGATCTGTTTGACACTGATGAGTCATCATATTCCAAGTTTCATCAGATGCAGTTTCACCGTCTTGAGGATCAGTTGAATAGATTAAGAAAGTGGATGAAAAAGTGAGACATATTCAAGTTTATACCAGACTATTGTTACATAATTCTGAATTATTTAGAATATATAATGATGTCTATGACAAAATAGTCTCAGTTGGTCTAGAGAATCAAAGTGAGAAGTCATTTTCTTTACTTGTTTGAAATTGGGTGAAGAGAACTAAAATGAAAAATAGTTTTTTGGACTGAGTAATTACAAATTTCTATTCAAGTTAGGTTGATAATTTAGATGTTATGGTGAATTTAATTATATTTAATAAGATACTAGATGAATAGAGAAAAATTGAAAAGTGGTCAAATGGTGTTCAAATGAACATGAAATTCAAATCTGTAAATTTGAGTGAGTGGGAAAATGATTCAGGTTTCCCACCTTTTCCATTCTAGGAAGCATATAAATAAAGGGCATTGTACATTTCAACTTTGTAAAAATTCATGAATACAATAAGTGGAGTGATAGAGTTTTGGATTCAAATAGGTTTTTGGACATAATAAGTGATTAGAAAAGTGGTGGTATGAATTCATCAGACCATACCAAGAAATCAGACTGACAATTTCTAAAAGAGAAAGAAGAATGAAGAGTAGGGTTTCGATTCTCTATGGGAAACCAATCTGAATTTTTTCTAGTTAATTAATTATACAGATGAATTAGATAGGGGGATGATTCTGAGTTTTTTATGAAGTCTAGAGAAGAAGTAATTATTTAATGCTGGGTAAGAAAGTGAAGAATTATTTTTTAATAATTAAAAAAGTGAAATTTGTTGAAGCATCACATTGACAATGTTTGGAACCAATTAGAGAAGGTTTCTAAACTTATTATAATATCTTATTTAAATCTTTATTACTAGAAGAAGCACATGCACTGTGGTATTAATCATAGTTATATACAAGGGTAAGTTTATTTCCTACTTTTCATATCCATATAGAAGGGATTTTATTTGTAGTGGATTGTGTCATATTGGATTATTTACAAACTATTCTAAGGACTAGATACTCTTTTTATATAGTGTACATTGTAAATATTTGTGTTCCTGGGGATGTGTTTTATTTATTTTTCATATTTTCCCCTTCAATAGGAGGTGGGTTTTGTTAATAAAGTTAAAATAAAAATAAAAAGATATCATTATTCACCCCTCTCCATATCAGTGATTACATTGATCATTCATGGGCCTTTTCATTGGAATTATAACTTTCATTTAAAATGACACCTTCAACTACTTACCAAGTATGGAATCTTCACATGTTTTTTACTCTATGATTTTGATATTTAGTATTATTTTAGTATAATATAATTTTATCCCTTTATCACTTAAGTGACCAAGATTTTCATGCCACAACTTTGCAGAAGTTGTTTATCCAGAATGCATATCTCCTCCTGAAACTCCCATAAAGTATAATGTTGCATCATTCACTCCTTCGACCACCACCATGGAATAATATGTAAATTTACATGATCCAACTAAAAACTAGTATATATTCCCAAATCATCCATTTATCTCATTGGAATAATTTTTTTTATTAAACTTGGTTTGTAATGCATACCTTAAAATTCCAGCAAGCATCCTTATATGCCATGATGGAAATATTACCCTTTCCCACAATGTCAAGAGTTTCATCATCCATAAGATACAAATTTTTGAATTTTTTGGGAGTATAATTTCATAATTTTCTCTAAAATGTAGAATTAAATGGAGACCTATATTTTAAGATCCAAGACTTAAGAGAATCTAGGAAACTTAGAAACAAAGAAATTTCTGAAATGGGATTTGCTGATTCACTTCTAGAAGCATATCTTATAAAATTGACTCTTTGCTCACTGCAATATTTCTTTGTACGAAATTTATTTTCAAAATACCAATATTTGGGATTGTATTTAGTAGATATACTCCAACTTCTACTTCTTCTTCCTTTTCATTTTTTATTACTCTTATGTGTAGAGAAATGTCCCTTACCTTTAAAACTATAAGAATTTATGGTAGAAGCTTGGATCTATTTCCACCGAATATTATCATTTAGAATTAGATCCAAAACATTAAAAAAGTAAATTTAGTCTTATAAATTACGTTTATCACTATGGTATCCATCACAGACCATTATTATTGGAGTGATGAAGGTAATGCCAACACCAATCTAGATTCATGAACATTACCTTTACTGATTCCAACAGACTTCATATCATGTTGAAGTCATTGACATAATCAGAAACCAAATTAACCTATGATATTCTCTTGTAAAATAGCCTCCATAATAGAATAAATATTTTCATTTAAATTAAATTCTCATAAATTTTGGTAAGAGACCTCATAAGTTATGAATCCATCTTCACTTATCATATGTTATAAGCCATGTTTCAATCCAGTGACAACTAGACCAACCTCAGTTCATTCATATATAGTATTTCCCATTCTCCTTTCTTCATCACTTATAGTTTGGAACTAATCAAATAAATATCATGACCCTTTTAAAATATATAATCTATTATCTATATCTTTTAGAATCCAAAATAAATCCAATAAAACTTTTTAATCTAGACATTACCCTATCCAATGCAATTCTTTCTGGCATCAATGAACACCCACATAATCTAAAACACAAAAGTGGGATCAGAAAATGATTACCAAATTATCCTATATTTCCATGGGAATAATTATGTTGTTGAACAGAACTCTAAGAAACCTTGTCAAGTGTTTGGTCATACAGAACTCTACAACCGTTCTCTAATACCACTTGTTGGGTCTAAAGCCTCATGACTTGGAATTTATCCTCTAGAACTTACATAGGTATAAAAAAATTCCGGAGTCATAAAATCAAAATTAACTCACATATATAATGTTTCAGGAAATAGTAATACAAAAAAACTTGAAAATTCATCATAAGACACATTAATACATTTAACATGAAATTTTGAAAAAGAAATGATATAAAGAACAAAGAGAAAATAAACACAAGTATTTCTGTTATTCATATGAAGTCTTAATCCATAAGGTAAAAGTTTAAAATAATTTTATTAATGAATTAAAGATGATTACAACAGTGAAAAGTTGACCAAAAAATAAATGAACCTCTATACTGTTTATTTTAGGGCATAGCTGGTGAAACCGATTCCACCACTATTTGAATGTTGTGGGTGATCATCCACTAAGGATTGATCACCATCCATGTTACATCACCTCAAATGAATCTTCTAATGAATCATGTTTATATCCATAAACTTCACGAGTTCACCTTACATATCTTTTTGAATAACCCTTACATAACCCTTATGATTATCGAGGTCACTTTATGTTACTTCATAATTGAATCTCATTAAAATCATTTACATACACACATTTCCTTCTTATAGACTAATATTTTTTTCTTATAATTAATCTAATTTCATACTCCTAGAACTAATACATTCCTCTCTACTCTTATCATCCAATTTTTGGAATTGGACTTTCAGATTCACTCTTTTTGAATGTTCCAATATTAAGCTGGAAAATGGTTTTCACATTGTTGAACCTAGTAACACCAAGGAAAAACATACATGAGAGACCTTAGCCTATAAAAAACCATTACAATAATTAATTAATAATAAATAATAATATCCAATAACACTCTCAGTATATATATATATATAAATAACCAAATCATAGACAATAAATGCATGGGACATCAAATGAAAAGTACTACACCTCAAAGCCAAAACTCAAAGTGGAAATAAAAATGTTATAAATAGAGTCATCAGGTGAAACTAAATCAATGAATGGATAGAAACCTATTATCGATATGGTATCCCAGAAAAAACTCCACCAATAAATGTCTCCCATTATGAACCACTTTCTTCTACTTTTCATCAACTCCAATAGCTCCATAAGATCTATTTCCACCCCAACATCACTTTTTTGTGTAACATCTGCACTGACATAATAGATGTGGGTATAAAACCCATGCTGGGGTGAGTTTAAACATACCAACTGGAACACATAAAAAAATATAGAAAATGATAAAATTAATGGTCAACTAAAAACCCAAGTCAAAGGGAAAACTAGAAAATAATCCCCAAGGAAAATAGATATACTCAAAGGTCAAGTCAACCATGGGAAAAAAATTATCAATCTTCACAGTTTAACTCCACTAAAGTATAAAAAATAAGGGAAAATGAAATATACGAATTATTGAACAACCTAAATCTCTATAAATATCACACATAAATAAATTTCAAATCATACTAGTAATAGGGGACTTGTTCCTCTTTGATGAGAGAATGTCAACTAGGAGGGTTATCAACCCATATGGAAAACCCAAACCCTGGTGTGTGTAATGTGCATAAAACAAGAGGGTTATGAAATCCATGAGTTGAATAATCACACCTCTCACCAAGGGAGAGTTACCTACTCCACTAAATACATGAAGGTCTTGTACCCTTTAGATAGTAGGGTTTTAGGAGGGTTGCTGACCTCATGTCTACTCTAATTGTCTTCCTACACATGTCATCATCTCTATGAATCCATGGAATTATAACCACACCAATGAATTATAAATAAACAATAGAAGATGAGGAGATATATAACATCACATTATATGTGTAAAATATTTTAGATTAGATTAGTCATACAACCAAAATAGAAACCCATTTGGAAATATATGAATAATACTATAATATTCATTGTATACAGTGTGTCCTAGTTGGGTACATGGTGTGTAAGACACTCAGAAAGTATATTCATGTACTATCATGCGTGTAATTATCTTGTAACATAGAACACTACATGTACTTCTAGTACATGGTGTGTAGTACTACTTAGGCTGGAAAGTGTATACTCATTCTATACACTGAGGCACCTCACTAGTTGTCTAAAGTGTCTCTATGAAATACATAGTGTGTAGGTCTATATAACTAATTAGTGCGTATAGAATATATATTCTAATCTAATAATTTTATTATAAAGGGAGTGTGTGACATAACACATGATTTGTAGGTCTAGCTTAATGACCTGAGATGTATAAAAATATACATTGAAGCACCCAGTCTCGCAATACATAGTGTTTCACCGAAAGTCACATGACAAGTGATATTTATAAAATTTCATCACCCTGGAATCATAGACCATGGAATACATGATGTTTATCCTATAAATTTATATGATTTATAATCAAGAAATATATATCAAGTGCATATAGACTTCCATCAAATGTGTAGTCATCTCTACTTCTAGATGCACCACTAGTCTTGATCAATACCTGATTCCCATGTGCTAACCATTAGACATTGATAGAGAAATTTATGTTCATCCTTCTCAATCACTATTTTCTCCCTTCAAAGTTATTCTTGAAAGTTTTTTTATACTACGATTTTCAACACTCAAACCCGATACCCTTGATTGTGATCCATTGTAGCATTGTGATTCCATGATGGAGTCAAAGAGGAAAGAACATGGAGGTATTTTTTTTAAGATTGATGAATGATAGAATGTCTAACCAAAAAAAATAATTCTTCCATTTAACATAAATTGAATTTTTCAGTGAAGGTTAAATTTACAACAACACAAAAAAAAACATGTTTAATGAATAATCTAAGGAAAAATAATATTAAAAATATGAATTTAAATTTAAATTAAAATAGAGTATTTATCCCCATGTGAATTCCATTCGAATGTTAATTATTAAATAATCAAATTTTTTTAACCATGTTAATCAATTTTTTTTTAATTTTAATCAATTCCAAAAAAAACATTCCATCTAAAATTCTTTCATTTAATATTTAACCATTGCTAAATATTTGTGTTATCCTTATCCAAAATACTCTAACATAATCTATCGTTAAATTATATTATTCCATGGAAAAAGTGATTAGAATATGGGAAATATGAGGTGAGAAAAAAATTTCATTTACCCTACCAAATTATTTTTTAAATCCAATAAAAAATAACACTCTATTAATTAATAAAAGAATATGAAATAAATAATATAATTTAATTGAATTATTATCATCCTAATTTTTCTATCATGTTATCACCATGTATAATTTAGGTGGTTTGATCATGTGAGGAGAGGAATCGAACTGTTCATAGAACGAGGTAGAATAAATAGTTAGAATTTCTACCTCATTAGTGAATTATCAACACTTCAAAAATTTAATTGAAAATGTATTATTATTTGATCAATATTTCTATATGAAGAATGATCTTCCTTTGTGAAAATAATTAAATGGATCCTCTAAGGATTCCACCAAAGTAGATAAGAGGGAGGATATATTATTTTTTTCCCTAACAATGAAAATGAATTTTACATGGAAGGAATTATTCTCCTGATAATGTATAGTAATTGTTACCCCATTGATATAATAATTACCCTTATAAATTAATTGATAAATTCCCTCATCATGGTTTTGCAAACTGATTAGAATATCCACCCCAAAAATCCTCTAAAATCTATTCCATAACTACATGGCCAAACCAATTTTAAATCACTAATACTCAAATAAAAATTCTAAGTTATTTTTATTTGGATAATTTAGTGATTTAAATAAAGTCTAAAAAATTCCATATCTATAGCTTGATACCAGATCTTATAATTTATACCACACCTTAGGAAAAAACCCCACTTCAGACAAAACTGCAATGTCTAGATTTCTATATGAGTAACTATTGCAGAGATACCGATATTTACACCTACTGAATTAATATTAATTTATTTAATAAATATTAATTATCCCATAATATTCATGTAGCTCAAAAAATTACTAAAATTCAATCCAAAGGTAAATATTGCATTCCATTTTAAATAAAACCATAGAAATATTTTATGAGGTCAACTACTAGATAAAATTTACTATTTTACATTATTTAAAGGAACCAACCTTCAAAACTCAAAAATAAATTAAGCATCACTTAAGAAAAATCTTGGTCACTATATCCACCCCAGCTTTAGAACTTTTTATCCTCATAAAGGAAACAAACATGATCTAATAAATTGAGAATCTTGTTAAATAACCTAATTTCAAAGACAACCAATTCCCACACATTGATTCATCTCAATATTTAAAGGATCTAATAGAACCTATCAAACAAACCTACTGAATAACATCCATATTTACTACCATTTCCACTCTAATAAAACAAGGTGAAAACCATTAACCATGAATAACAACCTTGAAAAGTTTCATGAACAAGGGTACTACCTATGGGATAATTACACTCCCAACCTTTAATTTACAACCTAAAAGCCATCACACATAATCCATCGATTCATATTAGACCTTGTTGCTGGGTGATATAATTAAAGATTCCCAAATGACCCTATAATATCCCAGTCAGTGACTCTTCAATGAATACTTTAACTTCTCCTCATTTCTGAATGAGGTACACAAATAAATGTTTCTAACACCATTCATAAGAGAATCACTGATCTCAAATATCAACCATTTTCTATCATCTACAAAATTGCACACACCCACCTCAAGCTCTAAAAATGATCACATTCACCACTAAATCACATAGTTGGGTTGAGTCACTCATTATGAAAGTGACTGACAAGAACATCAAAAATGATACCAACCTTCTAAAGCCACTAAATTTCCAACCCAAATCTCAATAGTGACCAAATCCACAATAATATGAAAAAAATGGTCTTACTTTTTTAAATAAACCTTCTATATTAGCTTTATATCTCAATAAATGCCTTCCAAAAATGAGAAAATAAAACCACAACCCTCCAAGAGACATCCTTCATTTTAAATCTAGATTCACCATACAATGAACAACAATTCTTGGTTAGACTTACACCACCAGAGTTTCATACTCCACTAAGATACTTTAGATGAAAATTTATGACCACAACACCTAATATGTGACATTAAAATACATCACTTTTCATTCCTAGAGCTAGATGAAATACTCTCCACCTCTTGGATAATCATTAAGTTTCACTACCTTCAAATACCTAATCACACATGTTACCAACATTGATGAAACCATAAAGATCCTCTGCACTCATTGGGATTTGAGGTTCATCATTCATGTAAAAAGACCCAAAATGTATTCCTATTCCATTATAACCAACCATACCCAGGATAAATGATTATATATCATATATATTTTACTAATCATAAGAAATATCACTAGGTATGTCAACTACCATGACACCATTTTTCTTCTCTAACTATATAATCCATAAAAACCTCGATCTTAACATAAGTTAACTAATATTTAAATATCATTCCACAGGAAATAATCTCTCACATTATGTGGTCATAACTCAAGATCCCACCACAATACTGGTGTTCTTGAAATAAATCTATCACAACCTACAATACTCAGTTATGATCCCCCTCTGATATAAATCAATGGGGGTGGAATAAATGAAGTCCATCACAACAACCCATGGGTCTCACAAGCACATCAGGGGCATTAATTATTTGTATTTCCAACACTATAATTTCAAGGATTTCATTGTGGTACATGAACACTTCATATGGATGTTCCTGCACATGAAACCAAAAATATCTAATCTACATATGTTAGACATTTAAAAAACCTTCATTCCTACATATATACAAAAGTTTCAACACCAAGATTAATGAATCCTTTCTTAATAGATCTATTGGAGAAACCATCAGGTCTCCAAGATAAAATTGTAAATATAATAACTTTAGTGGATATTACTATATATTTTGAATTAATCTGATAAAAAATACATTCACTCAATGAGATAAATACTGAGATACCTTCCCCAAGGTAATTTCATGCTCTCTTAAACCATTGTGGGTAACCACTCCAGCTCAATTTATATAGAGTTCCAAGTTAAACTCACAAGCTAGAGGATTATTAGTTGAAATTACTAGAATCTTAGACCTACCCATATACACATACTTTGAAATGATCAAAACCCATCTAAGAAACTCTAAGGGATATGATACATGGGTTTATCACAACATATTTAAAATATGAAAAATACCTTACTCACTCAAGGAAAAAATTCATACTCTCAATCATTATGAGGAAAATATGATCACCATCAATAGGAATATCTGACTATAATGTCTATTCACAATCCACACTAGAATCTCTAACATCCGAATAACAAAAAAAAAGGAAAGGGATAACCCTCCATGACATTAACGGGCATGAGTGTTAGTGAAGAACACAATTATACCTATAACTTTATTAGTTACTACATGCTCAGATCCATCCATTTTTAAGTACTCCAACATCACCAAATCTTCATCCAACATCACCACCCCCAAAATGAGCAATTATGTTTAGAATAAGAAGACATTTGATCATATAATTTTATAAAAAAGGTGGTATATCCATGAAATTTATCTATATATCTATAGGTTATTTTTGTTCTATCAAGAGATAAGGTTCACTTGTAAAAAAAAATTACCAACTACCAATGCTTACTCTAAGTCTTCAGCTTAGGTGTGGATTAAAAAAAGACACAAAATCCAACTTGAAACTCATACAAGAGGCCTTTATCGATCTCTTGAGCTATGAAAGGATTCATCTTGGATCATTTCCAAGGTGTACCTCATCTAAATCCCCAACATACACTTGGTCATGGACTTTCTACCCTTATAAGGGAAAATATACTTCTTATATCATCAAAGAGAACTCCTTGAAGGAATCTTGAATTCCACCCATGGTACTGTTGTAACATCACATGTTGATAAAGGAATATACCAATAACTCACTTCTCTGTAAGGGGTAAATCAAAATAAAGAATCACAATTTGGTCAGTGGGTGTCTAAACTAGACACGAAGTAAGATTTTGAGACCAACCAATATTTTTCCACATAATAATCATGCTCAACTCATTAAACCATGGGGTACCCATCAATGAAACACATATATTATATCAAAACAACAATAAGCCTTACCTAACTCAGGGAGAACTACTATACACAATTTAAGGAAGATTTTATTAAACTTACATGTTATAAGAAACTGACCTGTTCTCATAGGGAGAAGATACCTATCAATTGGTCTCTGTAATGATAATTCAAAAATCGAATGATTGACAAGGATATAATAAAGCACTAAATCATATTCATCATGAACTTACCTCTAAATAAAACGTCATATTCTATAGAAAACATACTCTATTAGGTGGGATGAACCCAAAGTTAGTATTTAATATCTGAGTGAGCTATCATAGGAAGGATATGTGAAACTAAAATCAAATACTATATTATTCATGTACCAAAATATTTGTCCCCTATAAATGATGTTTTAAACTTATAAGTTGACTAACATGTTATTTTAGTCCTATAAAAAAATGATACTTCATCCACTACACCTATTCTAGTCTTCTTGGTTTGATAATGAAATTCAATACCCCCTTAACATTTCTACCTTAATTCCCAAACTAATTATCATTGAATGAAAAACTAAAATCTCCATCCCTAAGAATCAAACCACTCTGATACAATTCTTACATGACCTGAACCACCAGGACCATGGTTGGGCTGACAGTAGACTAAGTGTGGCATCGTAAGCCAATATCCAATAGCTTAGGGGATGAAGAATAAAACCACGAAGGAATAAACACACATGGGTAGACATAGTCAATAAAAACCTATAACAATAATGTATCCCCAGTACAAAATAATATCCAATAATTCTAAGAATATAAATATAAACAACCAAATTGTATACAATGATTGAATGAGACATCAAATGAAAAGTACAACACCATAAAGAAGAAACCAATAAGGGGAAATACAAATACAATAAATAGAACCACTTGGTGTAACTTATTTAGGGAATGGATAGACACCTCATCACTATATGGTATCCTCGAAAAAACTCCACCAACAACCATCTCCCACCATTAACCAATGTTTACTACTATACATCAAATCTACCATCTCCACCAGCTCTAAATTTAATATCAACATCGATAGTTTATGCATTTTTTTTGTATAGACATAATATGTGTGGGGAAAAATATTGTACTGTGGTGTGTGAAAAAATACCCAATTGGACACCCTAAAAACATATAGATAATTATCAAATTAAAGGTGAAATTAAAATCCAAGTCTAAGGGATTATAGAAAAATGGGCCCCATGGAAAAAAATCTCAAATGTCAAGTTAACTGTGCGAAAGGAAGGTAAACATTCTTCATATCTCATCACCATTAAAGATTAATATAAGAATGGAACCTAAAATATATATATCCCCATAGAACCTAAAAAACCTTAACTAGAACACATTAATCAGTTCCACATTATCCCTTAGTAGTAGTAATAATGGAGGAATCATGCCTCACCAATGAGAATAAGTTAGTTAACAGGGTTATAGATCCCTATGGAGGACCCATTCCCCAACATGTGCAATTTTCATCAACTCCGAGGGTTACCCACTCTAGGAGTGGAGAATCCAGACATCATCACTATAAAAGGGTTACTAACTCCACTAAATATATAGAGGACCTATGCTTTGTAGATAATATAATGATAAGAGGGTTACCAACCTCGTGGAAACTCTAATCATCCTCCCACACACTTCATCATCTTTATGAATCCATTAAACTAAAATCTCTCAAATTAATTATAAACAAACACCAAATGATGAGTAGATACATACCATATTATTCTGTATGTAAAATCACTCAGAGTAGGCTACCAATACATCCAAAACTAACACCGGTGTGCAAATATATGAAAAATACTAGAATTTGACCAATTCAAAGCATCTCTATATAGGGTATAATATGTGAAATTCACTTTAACAGACTGATCTCATACTACTGTGGGTACCCATGTCATGTAACACTTAACACAACATGTTCTTATAATATGTGACATGCATGACTAATCAGGCTGAACATGTATACTCAGGGTACAAACCGAGGTTTCTCACCAATTTTATATAAAATATATGAAAACTATATGATTTATAGGTATATTTAGGTACTTGGAATGGAAAACCTATACATATTGATCCAATTATTTTGATTTACATGACATGTGTTATAAAACACATAGTGTGTGAGTCCATCTTCATGACGTAGAATGCCTGTGGATACACTAAAAAGCACTCCATACCACAATACATGATATGTGATATTTATAAAACCACAAAACTGTAACACCATAGTTTACAGAATACATGTACTGTATCCTAGTGTCTTACATGGTGTGTAATAAAAAATCTTGATCCAATGTAAAACTTCCATGAAATGCACTTTTGCCTCTGACTCCACCTCCAACTATGCCATCAACACCTCCCATACTTGATACCCTTGTGATCACCATCACACCTCATCAAAGTGATTTTAAATCATCCTTTATCTAGTATTTATCACTATCAACTCCCTCAAAATCTACACTCAAAAGTTCTTTTATTCCACCACTACAAATGTTTAAACCCAAACCCCTCGACCATCCTCTATTTTTGTATCAGAAATCCATGATTGAGTTAAAGAGGAAACAATGTGGAGGTTTTTAGATCATAATTTATAGAAAAAATGGACTATGGGGGGGGGGTGAATAGTCCATTTAAATTTAAATGCAAAAATAAATTAGATTTTATTAATTAAATAATCTATAGTTAGTGTAGCGTTGAATTTATAGAGTGATATTTTAATTAAAATAATAAACATAGTGTTTTTATAGTGGTTTGAATCACCATGATCCTTTTCCACTCATTAACCTTATATAATCTTTGATAAGATTTATAACCACTAATAAGAAATCACTTTTAGAGGTGTAATAACTTTTAGATTCTTCCTTTTACATTACTTGGAGGCACAACCCAGAATTTCTCTAATAGTCATTACCAAGCATGGAAAAAAATTTATTTAGGATTCATAATAGAAAATTTCTTTCTGGGTGGTATAATAACCAATAAACAAACCTTATTTTTATTGGGAAAAGTTTAAACCAATACAAATAAATACAAAAATATTACATGATGAAAAATAGAAAACAAATTAAACCAGAAAAGATCAGATGATGAATCCCATAAAGTTTGTTAATATTGATCCCTTTAATAGTAAGGGGTTGAATGTAGAATTTACTTCATGATAATTTTAATCAAAAATAAGTTCCAGGAGTTCTTAATCATATGTATAGAAAAAAATGTGCATCACCTTTATGTTTTTTCAAATAAACTATATGAAGATTTTCTATCCCTTTATCACATCATAATGGACTAATCCTTCATTATAATTAGATCCAAGACCATCTAGTCACATATAGCCATATAATCACTGCATTCTATGAGTTAAAAAATAAAATATATGTAATAAATTCATTACCTATGAATTGAAATAACTCACTAAATATCAATGAATTTTCACATACTTTTATTCTGCATGAAATAACACCCTAATAAATCTATTATGATCATTAGTAAAAACATTTAAATTAAAAATTTATAATATAGTTAATATTATATGAATAAACTTTTAGTTTATTAGAATATCAAAATCTCACAAAAAACAGAGAATCATAAAGAATATACTACATGTGTATATGTGTATAAATTTTTTCTTAGAATGTTTAATCAAACATGTAATTTCATTTTAGAAAAATAAAAACAATAAAATAGTAATTAAAATATTTATTTCCCATGTAATAAGTAAAATAAAAATAATTATATTTTTTGAAAAATATTTTAACTAATTGTAGATAAAAATACCTAGTGGTAACAAGAGGTTACTACCACTCACATGATACCATTACACAAGCTATCATCGTATGAGCGACCATTTCATAGTATAATGATCTTCCATTGATGTATTAAGATACCATTTTTTATGTAAAGATTCTAGGATGTATTACTATGAATGATGAAGCATGACACCATCAAATGAAAGAGCTACCATTGATAGAGGTGTAAGTAGAGCTACCCTGTATAGTGATATAGTAAGAGGTGATCTATCGTCGGATGAACAATACTCTAGCAGTTCTACCATTAAATAAGAGCTAACATTATATTATGGTGCTACTTTAATGGATGATCAACCGTTACTAAAGGAATGAAGTAAGTGGTGCTACCATTGTGATGAGCTACCATCATTGAAGAGTTGGTGCTACCATGAATGAATAGTTCCTGACAGTGTTTTCATTGGAAAAACTTGCTTTTGTCGGTGGATTGGGAGCAGTACTACCATGGAGAGATAAAATAGTGCTATCATTATAGTTTGAGATACCATCACTACAACATTACTATGTAAAGATGATTTTTAAGCACTATCCATACATGAATTTGGAGAAGCTATGCATGAAATATGAATCACATGCATCATCATTTCCTTTGAAGCTTACAACTCATCTCATATATCAGTTTCATGGAAAACATGATTTCTTCATATCATCATTTTCCATATCATTTTTATTCAAATATTTTATGAAAACAAAGTTTCATTCATAAAATTATCTCATTATATTATATTCATGGAAATGGAAAGATCAATTTGATCACATCATCTTGGAAATGTAGTACCTAATAAAATCTAGCACATGTATCTCTCCATCGAAGCCATAGGTTAGAGACAACAGAGATATGGAAATAAAATAGATCTCATGGATTATATTAGAAACCATTTTTTTGATTTTATAATTTATGTAAATAAACTATAATGATCTGAGCCCCATGTCCTATATCAACCATCAGATTGCTCTAGTGATTCCTTATTAATCAACCTATGTTACTACTTGTTTGAGTTGGTAGTGGGGGATCATCACCAACATACACCCATTCACACATGGGCCTCATGGGCTATAACCTCTTATTGATAGCCACCATTACAAACCTACATGTTCTAACCTGGTCAGGATCATGTGGGTATATACATGGACCACTCTCTCTCCTACCTCCATGGATGGTCCCTTGGTATGGATCTCCGATATAGTGGACCATTGGGTCTATCAAGTGTGGTTTCTGGCCTGGACCATAGGGCTTTTGATGTTTGGCCATGTTTTTTTTACAAAATTCCACTAATGAAATATTTATCTTTATAAAAAAATACAAATGTTTAGAAAATTTAAAAGAATTTAAATTTATCGATTAATCATTAACACATTTATTAAAAATATTTCAATTTTAAACAATTTGATTTAAATTAAATGTGATGAAATTTTAATTAATAAAAAAACAAATGTAAAATTGTTAATTCACAAGTTTAAAAACAAACAATCACCCATTTTCATAAATTAAAAAACTATACATTTATTTAAAATTTCAAAAATATTCTCCTATTTTTTGAAATTTATAAAAAAGTACATTAATGGTTTAGTTGCAATATACATGTAAACAGAAATTTTAAATAGTGTGAAATTTTAAAAAAGAGGAGAATGTTGATAAATAAATTTTAAATAGTGTACAATTTTAAAAATGATGTAATTATACTAAAAATAATTATTAAGCTTCTAGAATACCCTTTTGAAACTTCATTTTATCATATTTGAAACAATATAAAGGTTTACGGAAAATTTCACCCGTCTGTTTTTCATTGGTATTTTTTTTAAAAAATCACCTTCATTTACATGATTTCTCTAAAAATGAAATCTAACATCTGTATGTTTTATTCTAGATAGTTGCATATGAATTCTAGAAATTTAAATTGCATTAGAATTATCATAGAGGATTGGATATTTATAAAAAAAAATTAAAATCACAGAATTTTTGTTTAATCCATATGATTTGATAATAATAACAAGTAGTAACAATATTGTTAGTCTCACTTTTAGATAGTGATATTGATATTTGTTTCTTAGAAATACAAGAAATTAATCCTGTACCTAGAAAATGAAACATACCTATTGTACTTTTCTGGTCAATCCTATAACCTCTAAACTTATAATCAGTATAAGATAATAAATCAAAACAATTCTATTTTGAATAAAATAAACTAGTTCCTCTATTTCCATTAATATATCTAATTACTATCTAATCTATTTTAAGAATTATTTATATATGGTTGGATTGAATTCAAGTAGACAAATAGACTGATAACATTATGCATAGTCCAGATGAGGTGATATAAAATAAAAGTTTTATAAATCATCTGTAAAGTTTAATATCAATTGAATTTGAAGATTGGTCCAAGTTTAATTTTGAATCAGTACTCATGGGTGCTTTTATAGACTTACTAGAATCAAGGAAAAATTGTTTAACAATTTCTTTAGAAAACTTATCCTTTTATATTAAAATTGAGGTAGTCTTTTATACCAGGCTCGAAGATCATGATTAAGACTATATAAAGCTTTATTAAGTTTAAAAAAATGATTTGGAAATTTTTCATTTTCAAATCTAGGGGTATTTTAACATAGAATTCCTATAAAGTTATTCCATTTAAAAATGAACTTTTTATATCCATTTGAAACAATTTTATATTTTAAAAACAAGAAAAGGATAATAAAATATAATTTCTTCCATACTATCAACAAGAAAAAAATTAACTTAAAAGTCAATTCCTTCTTCTTAGGAATAACCTTAATCCACTAATCTTGATTTATTTTAACCATGTTCCTAGATTCATCAATATTATTACAAAAAATTCATTTAATTAATATTATTAGTTTATCTTTTGGTAATTCAACTTAGTATCAAAATTTATTTCTTTAAAATTTATTTGATTCATCATGCATAGAATTTATCCACATTGAATCAATTAAATAATTATCAATATTAATAGGTAAAAAATCAAAAATAAAAGAAAAATTTGTATATTAAAGTAAAATAGATTTTATGGTTTGTATACTAGATTCTACATATCCAATTAAATATTAAATTTGATGATTTTTAACTATTTTCCACTCTTTAGGATAAATTTGAGAAGATACATGCTCCCCATCAACTGATGCATTATCATTTTCTTAGTCATTATCTTCACCAAATTAAAATTCCAAAAATTCACCATAATATTTGTTTAAATTAATATATTTATTTTTATTGCTATTTTCATTAAACATGACATATACAAACTACTCAACTACTAAATGTTTCTTATTGAAAACTCTACAGGATTTATTAGTGTTAGTGTATCCTAAAAAGTTTCTTAATCACCTTTAGTATTGAATTTTTATAAATTGTATTTTGTATTTAAGAATAAGGCTTTGCATCCAAATACCCTAAAATATCCAACTTTTGGTTTAAACCCTTTAAATAGTTCATAAGGAGTGCTTTTAAAAAAATGGTATAATAAATAATCTATTTAAAACATGAAAAATTTTATTTACATCTCCTTATAATTTCTTAGGCACATTAAATTCCATAAGAATTTATCTAGCCATTTCTTATATAGTTCTATTTTTTTCTATCAACCACACCATTTTGTTATGGTGTCCTCAGTGCTCGAAAATAATGTTTATATCCATTTTCTTTAAAAAATTTATCAAATGAAAAATAATAAATTTTCCACCTCTATCACTTCTAATAGATATGATTGAATGATTTATGAAATTCTTAATAAGTTTATGAAAATCATAGAATTTAGTTAAAGTTTCATTTTTATGTGATAACAAATAATCAAGATAAATCTACTATAATAGCATAATATTAAAATAATATATTTTTTACCAAAAAAACTATAGGTTTTATAGGTCCAAATTTTCCAATATGTAATATTTATAATCATCTAGAAGTAATAACATCATTTACATATTTAAATATTTTTTTTGTACTCTTTACCCCTTAAAGAAGAATCACACATAAATTACTCACTTGCATGTAACTTGGGAAATTATAGAACCTATTCACGATTTGATAGTTTTTGAAATATTCTAAAGTTTTCATTCCCAATCCTTCTATTACATAGAATTTCATCTACTTCTACAACATTTAACCATTTAAACTTTTATTTGGTTAGAATAGAAAGCTAAATAGTGTAAAAATTATATTTTCTAATTATAGAAAATAAAATTGATTTATTTTTAAAAAATTATACATTTATAAATTTCAAAAATTAAATTTAATCCATCATCACAAAGCTTTGATAATCTTATAATATTATTTTTTAAACCATCTACAAATAATAATTTTTAAATAATAATAATTTTAGAAAAATAAACTTCCCGGATACCTTTAATCCGAACTTTAAATTTATTATCATGACCCATCCCTCGGGGCCCGTGTCATAACTACCCCAAGCCCACCTTCCATAGGGAAAAGGCTGGAGACTAGCACCAAAGGCATAAATCCCTAAACTGGGAAGGCATTGCCTTTATAAATACAAGCAAACACAACCAGAGAACAAGAAGAAGCAAACTCTAAGTAAAAACTGAATACAGAAGAAGTGATGGAAGTAAAAGGGCCAGAAATACAAGCCCAATAGTAAAGTACAAGGAAAGGACAAACATGTACAACTAAAAAGAAAAACAACCGGAAGGTGCCTTGAATCTCCAGGATCATCCAACACAGATCACACATGAAAGGGTAGGTACATATAGCCTCCTCAGTGCTCCACGTATGTCCGTCTCCTCCGGGTACCGACTCGTCCTGAGGTCCAACTCTGGGTACCGTCCAGTCCTCGTACACTTTGGCTCGGTCAGCGCTGTCCGTCGTCTGCATCCAAAACAATGAGGTGCAGGCATAGGTCGTGCAGGGGTGAGTATAACGATAGTTAGTTGGGACCCCGAGATCCTCATGGTCTCACAAAATCCACAAAGGATAAACCACAGTAGAAAGATACAATCACGAAGTATCAGCCAACCCTACTTAGGTATATGCCCATACATATACCTAAGTTATCATTCACATTCTGGCTCCAACTCTCGAGCCCAAGCACAAGCCATTCAAAAAAGTAAGTAAAGTCAATAACCACGTTGATAATGGTTGAAATACATGACTCATGTCACACAGGTATACAACTCACGAAGAGGGGTAGAGATGATTAGATGTAGCCTTTGAATCATCTCCTCTATCGATCCCACGTAGGATCCTGGAACAATATCAACACTGTCGAACCCATGTAGGATTCTGGTATAGATGTCATCACTGTCGAACCCACGTAGGATTCCAGTACAGTATTCTTTGACGTCAAAACCACGTAGGATCCTGGTACAGAAGTAGTCACTATCGATCCCACGTAGGATTCCGGTACAGTAGTCTTCACTATCGAACCCACATTGGATCCTGGTACAGAGGTCATCACTGTCGAACCCACGTAGGATTCTGGTATAGTAGTCTTTGCTATCGAACCCACATAGAATCCTGGTACAGAAGTCGTCACTATCGAACCCACATAGGATTCTGGTATAGTGGTCTTTTCTATCGAACCCACGTAGGATCTGGGTACAGAAGTCTTCCCAGTCGTAGCCAGCCCTAGGGTTCCCGCACAAAGCACGCTTGATTCCGAGAGGGTCCTCTCCTCGATCCAAGTGTCGATACATCAACTATCATGAAGTCTTGAGGTGATGTATCCCATTGTTCCACCTCATCATAAGGAACCCAATGCCACATATGATGCGTCAATCGGACGCCCGGTCTGAGAGTTATTGGCATTTCCGTTCCAAGGGCCCGGTTGGTTTTTGGGTACAATCCATCCCGAACATACTCCAACCACACCCGAATCCTGTGTATATTATTCCAAAAGGACCGTGTCATCAAAAGGAATCCAAGGTAGTTGATGGCATGCCAATTGGACGTCCGGTCCTTAAGTTATAAGCATTTCTGCTCCGAGGGCTCGGTTGGTTTCGGATTCGAACCAACTCGGCCATAACCAAACTTCGCCAAAACCATTAGTATGACATACCTAAACGGCCATCTCGATCCAAGGAATCCTATGCAACTGACAGTGCATCGATCAGAGGTCCGTAGCTCATGTTATAGGCGAAAAACCAAAAGTGGTCCGAAGAGGGGGGTTTGGGTCCGGTCCGACCCGGCCCAACCCACCCTGGGTCGGCCCGAACAAGGTCGACCCGACCCATATTCAGGTCCGGTCCAGTAGAGCCCATCTCGGCTCAGAAACTGTGGCCCGGCCTGCAAGAGGGCAGCCTGGCATATGCGATAGGCAGCCCAGCTCGCGCGGCAGGCCGTGGCTCGACCAGCTGGCCGAGCATGTTCGCGCAAGGTGCAGAACAGGGTGGGGGGGTGTTCCATAATGGCGGCACCAGCGGGTGCTGCCTGATCTTTCCAGAACCCGTAGTTACGAGTTTCACTCCACCGTCGTGGCTGGTGCCGCGATGGCCTTCTGCCAGCAGCGCGTGAGGGGCGCCGCCGCCCCCAGGCGGCTGGCCGATGTCGACCACCGCCTTTGGTCACAGGCACCGCCGCGCCGGAAATCAGCGCCGCCGTGCTCCTCCGCGGGCCACCAGAATCATTCCGGTGGTCCATTTTTCCTCTCGTCTCTACCTTCAGCCTTCTCGGGTCATGTTCTTCACTGCGACAACCTCAAATCAGGGTTTCCATTCTGTTCTCCTATTGCCCATCAAACCACGCATCAAGAACGAATTTGAAAAAGGTCCGGAATTGTTCGTTAGCCCGTTAACTCCACGTTAGAGGATCATACAGTAATCCAACATTTAATTGAACTAGAAATAAACCCCAACATAATCTCTAACCCATCCTGCAATCAACATCCTTTCTACGGATCGACATGTTCGGGGGTCGATCAGCGGTTGTTTCTTTTATCAAAGGGAAAAAAAGGTATTAAAAGAAAAGAATTTGAACTCAAATTCAAAACCGTACCTTTATTGTCATTGACCATTGAAAAAGTCACGGAATGGAGACGTCATTCCTTTAACATCGAAAGGAGGTGATGTCGTCGTTGGTGACGTTCTTCTCGGGTGGCATCTTCATTTTCTTGCTCCGGTTGGAAAGAAATAAGTTGCGTCATTGTTCTTTGGTGGAAGATGACGTTCTTAGTCGAGAGGGTATTATTCCTTCAAGAGTTCCTCCCAATTCTCCCAACCCAAGACAAATTATGCCAACCCAACCATAATAATATATCGCATATTATTATGTTGGCATAATCAATTCAAAATAATTCAAACACACAAATCAGTTAATTAAAACATTAATTCAATGTGTTGGAACCATAAAGGAAAATTCCAAGGGTTTATGGGGTTTAAAGTGGTTAAGGGAAGTTGAGGGGTTAGGTGCTCGTGTGGGCCCCTCCATATAATATCCTCCCATGGGAGGTTATGTGGGTGGTGGTCTCCAACTCCAACTTCCCTTCGGAGAAACTAACCACCACACATTTAAAAAAAATATTCTAGACATATTTTTTATTAAATTTTGAAGTCCTCCAAAAATTATCTTCCACTCCCGATAAAATTCAACAGCAGAAAAGGTCCCCTTAAGCGAATACCGGTGCTTCAAGTTTATCGGTGTCATCATATTTAAATTCCGAGCGCTGGTTCAAAAGATATAAAATCCCACATGTATGTTCACTGAACGTACCCGAACAAAACATTAGAAATTGATTCCGAGCACACCAGGCCTCAGAATCAGGTGCAGTCAGAAACTGTGGACTTGTAAAATTCCCATGTATTTAAGAAAAACATTCCCCACAGGATTTTTGGGTCTTTAAATTCTCCCCACCTTAGGGATTTATGTCTTCGTAAGCAATAACACACACTAAGGGAACAAAAGAGGGTATTGAGTATGCATCTGAGCCTCCCGCTCCCATGTGCTCTCCCGGAGGTCCCCGTGCTGCCAGAAAACGCGCACTAGGGGAATCGAATGCCCACATAGGACCTGCTCCTATTGATCCTCAATCTCCACTGGGACATCCTTGAAAGTCACCCCGTCATCGATATCTAGATCCCCGTGGTTGATGAATTGGGACAAATCGTGCACGTATCTTCTCAGCTGAGATACGTGGAAGATTTCATGCACCTGGTACAACTGAGGTGGAGGAGCCAAGTGGTAATCCACCTCGCCTACCCTATTGAGGACCTGAAAAGGTCTGATGAATCACAGAGATAGCTTGCCGCCTTGTCCAAATCTCTGTAGACCATATCGAGGTGAGACCCGTAGAAAGATGTGGTCGACATCCTCGAACTCCAGAGGTCTTCGTCTCCTGGCTGTACCGCTAAAGGAGATGTGTGGAAATCTCTCAACACTTCCTCCTGAAGTCACATAGGTACCATAATACGTTCTTTGAATAGGTTGAAATTCTCCCCACCTTTAGAAAATCCATTAGGTTTATGTCCTATGGATATCTGAGCACATCATGTCTCACTGTCAGCATTCCCATTCTGCGCCTCCCTGACTTGCTGAAAAAGTGGGGGAGTGACTGTAATAGACTGATGACAAGATGATCCATCTCTATCCACAAAGGATATCTGCAATGCGGTCAGCTGCTCCCTCACCTCTCCTAATAGCTGAATGTCTGATCTCCTGCTGTGAGCATCTGCTACAACGTTCCTGTCTCGAAGTCATAGTCCTGGAGGAACTCAAGCCATCATCGTTGTCTTAGGTTTAGGTCCTCATGAGAGAAGATATACCTGAGACTCTTGTGATCTGAGTATACGGTAAAAGATTCACCCATAAGATAGTACCACCACATTTTCAAGGCGAAGACCACTGCTACTAACTCCAGGTCATGGGTAGCATAGTTATTCTCATGCAGTCTCAACTTCCGAGAACCATACACGATCACTACTCGCTCCTGCATCAGGACACACCCGAGTCCGGTCCTTGATGCGTCACAGTAAACTACGTACCCAACGCTCTCCTCCAGTATCCTCAAGATGGGTGCACTATTCAACCTCTGGCTCAGCTCCTAAAAGCTCCGCTATCATATCTCTAACCATATTAAGGGTTTCCCCTTCTTCATCAAATCTAATAGTGGTGCTGCAACTCTGGAGAAGTCAAGCACAAAGGTATGTCTTGCTGACTCCTGAGTGATCGACCGCACCTGCTTATGAAATATTTCATCCCGTGCTGGTTGGGTTTTCCTTTTCACCGACCAAGGAAAACCCCATCCCAACGTTGTAGATAAAACACAACTTTTTTTCCTAATATAGTCAATCTGTGTATGAACTGTGGTTACCCATTCCATACCCAAACTAACGTCATAAGGCCTCGATGCTGCCACCAAGAGGTTCCAACCAAAACTCTCACCTCTAGGGTCAGATCATACCATCAGCGTAAGTGTGATTGTTGAGTCCCTTCCCAAAGATATCTCCAGACGTGAGGGTCAAGTCAACGGCTTAACCAGAAACTCTAGGTCTGGGACAAGATTCATTGAAGGAAGTAATGATTGGTTCCTATGTCTATTGATACAACAACTAGTAGTAGAAATATTTTGTAACTCGAATCATTCCTAGAGCCCTTGGGTCTCACTCCTTGACCACATGCATTTACTCTCTTTCTCTGCCCTCCAGTTCCCTGAGCCTGGCAGGGAATAGAAAGGTGGGTGGTTGTAACATGTCGAAATGTTCACCACCTCATGATGCTCTCCTAGTTCTACTTCCACGTCTACTGCCCTACATATTCATCTGTCCTTAACACTTCCTCTTCCTGAAACATCTCACATGCCCAAGTCTCTGAGACTGAAGCCAGTTTCATGCTTTCCAACTGCTAACATTCACTGGCTATATCCGCTCAGCCAAAGAACATTCAACCACAAAGGTTCTCTCTAGCATCCTAACATAGGTAGGATTTCACAGAGGAAAAATAAAGTGCTAGATCTAATGTCCCTAAACACATATCACTCAGAGGTCGAAGCTCTGAAGCACTAATCAAATCATATTTATCGAGTACCAGGTAAGATCGGTGTGCCTCGATGAGTACTCAGCTACCTACACGTCGTCCTGCCGAAGCGGTATAAGCTCTAAAACACTCTCAACCACCTCCTCAAGTCAGTACTCAGCCGCTTGTGGGTTGGGCTCGCCTCGGAACTTGAGGGATATAAAGTGCTGAAACACTTGTAAGGAACTAAGCCTACAAGTGTCCTCTACCGGTACCACCAGTAGTGTCTGCTGACCAACGTGCAGTGATATAGTTGGCACACTGCCCGAAGGTACCATCTCGGAAAATGGTCCAAGTACCGAAACCTCATCACTATGTGGACCATCCTCATGGTCACTCACTGAAATATATTAGTAGCTAAGATCAACATCTTCTCTACTAGTGTCTCAACTAGGAGGAAAACTCCAGTAATCACCTCCATTCAGTCCTCTGCTATCTGGGAATCTGTATTGCCTCGAAACCTCAAAGGCCTCTAATGCTGGAACTCATGAAACATGCTCAGTCAGCATTCACCATCCTCCAATGCAACTAGTGGCATCTACTTCCCAATGGGTGGTGCTGCTGCTGGTACACCACCCAAAGGTGCCAAGATTTTAAGAGGGCCCTAAACCGGAGCCTCATCGCTTTGTGGGTTGTCATCGTGTATTCTCTCAAAAACCCTAGCTGGCTGTTTATGCAGTGGCATCCTGATAAGGAACATATGCACCCAGTAAATAAGTTATACCTGGTGAGCTGACTCAAATAGTTTACAAGAAGACTCTTTAAAACACACTCGTAATCAATGTTTTCGTGCACTGAGTCGAAAATCAAAAGTCAGGGTCTTGGTGTATGGATACGTCGACTGCCACACCAAAACTGGACTCCCTGTACTGAAAGGCACACTCAATACTCTTAACACTATTAATTCACAGAAAAGAAATATTAGAGTCCTAAGTTCTGCAGTATAACCGAATCCTCTGATACCAATTTGTCACGACCCGCCCCACAGGGCCCATGTCGTAACTACCCCAAGCCCGCCTTCCATAGTCTAGGGGCTGGCGACTAGCACCAAAGGTGAAAATCCCTAAACTGGGAAGGCATTTCCTTTATAACTACAAACAAACACAACTATAGAACAAGAAGAAGAAAAATCTAAGTAAAAACTGAATAAAGAAGAAGTGCTGGAAATTACAAGGGATAGAAATACAATCCCAATATAAGTACAAGGAAAGGACAAACATGTAAAACTAAAAAGACAAATATCTGGAAGGTGTCCAATAGCTCTTGGATCATCCACCATAGATCCCATCTGAAGGGTAGGTACAAATAGCCTCATCTGTGCTCCACGTCCGTCCGTATCCTCCGGGATCCGACTCATTGTGAGGTCCACCTCTGGGTACCATCAAGTCCTCATACACTCTGCCTCGGTCAGCGCTGTCCATCATCTGCATCCAACACAATGAGGTGCGGGCATAGCCCGTGTAGGGGTGAGTATAATGATACTTAGTAGGGACCCCGAGATCCTCAATGTCTCACAAAATCCACAAAGGATAAACCACAGTAGAAATATACAATCACAAAGTATCAACCAACCCTACTTAGGTATATTCCCATACATATACCTAAGTTATCATTCACATTCCGGATTCAACTCTCAAGCCCAAGAACAGAACATTCCATAAAGGAAGTAAATTCAATCACCACATTGATAATGGTTGAAAGACATGACTCAGCTCACACAGATATACAACTCACAAAGAGGGGTAGATATGATTAGATGAAGCCTCTGAATCATCTCCTCTGTCGATCCCACATAGGATCCTGGAACAATATCAGCGCTGTCAAACCCATGTAGGATTCCGGTATAGATGTCATCACTGTCGAACCCATGGAGGATTATGATAAATTAGTCTTTGTTGTCGAACCCATGTAGGATCCTGGTACATAAGTCGTCACTGTCGAACCCAAGTAGGATTCTGGTACAGTAGTATTCGCTGTCGAACCCACGTAGGATCCTAGTACAGAGATCGTCACTGTCAAACCCACGTAGGATTTCGGTACAGTAGTCTTCGCTGTCGAACCCACATAGAATCCTGGTACAGAATTTGTCACTGTCGAACCCACATAGGATTCCGATATAATTGTCTTTGTTGTCGAACCCACATAGGATCCTAGTACATAAGTCGTCATAGTTGCAGCTAGCCCTAGGGTTCCCACACAAAACACACTCAATTCTGGGAGGGTCCTCTCCTCGATCCAAGTTTCGATACATCAAATATCATGAATTCCTGAGTTGATGTATCTCATTGTTCTGTCTCATCATAAGGAACCCAACACGACAGACGGCGCGTCAATCGGACGCCCGGTCTGAGAGTTATTGACATTTCCTTTCCAGGGGCCCGGTTGGATTTCGGGTACAATCCATCCCGGCCATAATAAATCCTCATCCAAATACTATTTGGAGTATTCCAAAAGGACTGTCTCATCAAAATTAATCCTACTTAGTTGACGTCACGTCAATCGGACGTCCGGTCCTTAAGTTATAAGTGTTTCCGATTTGAGGGCCAGGTTGGTTTCAGATTCGATCCAACATGGCCATACAAAAACTTCGCCAAAACCTTGAGTGTGATATATCGAAATGACCTTCTCGATCCAAGGAATCCTACACAACTGATGGTGCATCGATCGGAGGTCCGTAGCTCATGTTATGCGAGAAAATCCAAAGTTGTCCGAAGAGGGGGGTCTGGGTCCGGTCCGACCTGGCCCAACTCGCCCAGGGCTGGACCGAACTCTGTAGACCTGACCTGGATCCAGGTCCAGCCCAGCGGGCACAGCCCGGTACGCCAGTTATAGCTCGGGCCGCGTGAGGGCAGCCTGGACTGCGCGACAGGCGGCTCGGCCAGCGCGATAGGCGGCCCGGCCCACACGGCAGGCAGCACGACCCGCGCAGTAGGCGACCTGGCCCACGTGGCAGGTGGCCTGACCCCCGTGGAAGGCAGCCCGGCCCGTGCAGTAGGTAGCCCGACCCGCGCAGCAGGCCGCGGCTCGACCAGCTGGCCGAGCGTGTTTGTTCATGGTGCGGAGTGGGGGGGGGGTGGTTTCTGTAACGGCGACGCCAGCTGGCACTGCCCGATCTTCCCGGAACTCGTGGTTGTGGGTTCCGCTCCACCGCTGTGGTCGGTTCCATGGTAGCCTTCTGCCGGCAGTGCGCGAGGGGCGCCACCTTCCCCAAGAGGTCGTCCGGTGCTGGCCACCGCCTTCGGTCACTGGCACCACAGCGCCAACGACCCGGGCCACCGCACTCCTCTGCGGGCCACCAGAATTTTTCCGGTGGTCCATCTTGCCTCTCGTCTGTGCCTAAGACCTTCTCGGGTCCTATTTTTCACTAAGAAGACCTCAAATAAAGGTTTCCATTCCATTCACCCATCTCCCATCAAACCGCGCATCATGAATGAATTGGAGGAGGGTTTAGACTTGTTTGTTAGCCCATGCCCTTCGCGTTAGAGGCTCAAACAGTAATCCATCATTTAATTGAACTAGAAACAAACCCCAGCTTAGTCTCTAACACATCCCTCAATCAACGTCCGTTCTACAGATCAAAAAGTTCAAGGGTTGATCCATGGTTGTTTCTTTTATCCATGGGAAAAGGAGGACTTAAAAGAAAGGAATTCAAAATCAAATTCAAAACCCTACCTCGATTTTCATTGATCGTTGACAAAGTCATGAAATGGCATCGTCATTCCGTTGACGTTGGAAGGAGGTGACGTCATCATTGGCGATGTTCTTTGCGGGTGGCATCTTCTTTTTATTTCCCCGGTTGGAATTAAAGAAGTCGCGTCGTCGTTCTTTGGTGGAAGATGGCCTTCTTCGTCGAGAGGGTGTTATTCCTTCAAGAGTTCCTCCCAGTTCTCCCAACCCAAGCCAAGTTATGCCAACCCAACCAAAATAATATATCGCATATTATTATGTTGGCATAATCAATTCAAAATAATTCAAACACACAAATCAATTAAATAAAACATTAATTCAATTTGTTGGCACCATAAAAGATAAGTCCAAGGGTTTAAGGGTTTTAAAGGGATTAAGGGATGTTGAGGGGTTAGGTGCTCGTGTGGGCCCTGCCATATAATATCCTCCCATGGGAGGTTATGTGGGGGGTGGGACCCACCTCCAACTTCCCTTTGGAGAAACTAACCACCACACATTTAAAAAAATATGTTACACATATTTTTTATTAAATTTAGAAATCCTCCAAAAATTATCTTCCACTCCCGATAAAACGCAACCGTAGTGAAGGTTCCCTTAAGCGAATACTGGCGCTACATGTTCATTGATGTCCTCATATTTCAATTCCGAGAACCAGTTCAAAATATATAAAATCCCACACGTACGTTCATAGAACGTACCCAAACAAAAATTTAGAAATTGATTTTGGGTACACCGGGCCTCGAAATCAGGTGCCGTTAGAAACTGCGGACTTGTAAAATTCCCATGTATTTAAGAAAGAAATTTTCCACAGGATTTCCGGGTCTTTAAATTTATCTACAAATGTGACTATGCCACCATTACATGAAATTAGTGATATAATTTTTTAAATATCACCTATTATATGTCTGGAATAACTATTATATAAATGTCATGTTTTTTTAGACTTCTAATTCATATTTAATGAAATAAAATAATCATACAGAATTTTTTGGTGCCCATGCTAACTTGGGTCTTACTATATTAGTAGCATAAAATATCAAACCAAAATAGATTTATATCATTTATTAATGTTCTGTTTAGAAAAAAAATCTCTAGAAATAGATGAATTTGTATGACTAAATGATTTTGAAAATTTCAGTGAACATTTTCTGGCATAATTCCCTTTCATTCTATATTTAAAATAGGTTGTACCAAAAATATATCCTTTTTAATTTTCTACCAAGGTAGTATTATTTAACCTTGGTGATAAACTATTATAACAAAAACCATTATAAATATAATTTGGTTTCATCATTAACACAATTTTATCATATTGTTCTCTACGTTGAAAAAAAGTAGATAAAGTGAATTTAAGTTCAATGAATTCCATTTTCAAATTCACATTCTCATTTTAAGTAGTATATAAATGATTATAAAATTCATATTTAACCTAGTAAAATTGTTTCTTAGTTTCTTATTTTCTTTATTAAGTTTCTTACCATAATTTTGAACATCAGTTAATTCTTCCAAAATAGAATTAAATAATCTTTATTGATAATTATCATTCAATAAAATAAATTCTTTACGTTTTTCATTTTCTTATTTTAGTTTTAATGTTTTAGAATCAAAATTCTATTTTGATTTTTCATTCTAGAAAGAAAAATTAGTAAAATTATCACATTAACTTTTCTATTTCTCAAATTATTTAATCAAATTACTATTTTTAATGTTTATATTAGCATATTTTTCAATTATTATGACAGTTTAATTTATTGATTACTAATTTTCTTTAAGTAGTTGTTTGACATTGGAATAAACTAAATTAGAATCAGAACATTAATCAGAATAAATTTCCTTTTCATCTCAATATATAACATTATGATCTAAATTAGAAGAACTAATTACTTGGGTGAAAAGTGAACCAGTTACCTCACACTGTACACCCATCATAGAAAGTTTCTCTACCTCTTGTTCAATTATAGAGTCTATACTTGTGTCTGAATTTTCTTACCTATCCCAAATTCGAAACAAATATTGATTTTATTTTCACCTTTTATCTTTATCATTCTTTAAATGGTTGAGTTTGGGGAAATATATCTTAATATAACCTTTTTTCCTTCACTCCTAATAAGTTAATTCTAAAAAATCATTATTATAACTAGAATTAACTTTCTTGAATTCCTTTTTGAACTTCCTTTTGAACTTCTATCTAATAGATTTTTTTCGTAAACTTGAAAAACTTCTTACTAAAGTAATCCATCAATTTTTCACTTTCTTGGAACTTATATTCATATGTGTTAGAGATTTCATTTAAATTTTACATAAAATACAAAACTTCTCTCTTTGTATAATCCTCATCAGAAATGTTTTTAAAATATAACTCATACTACAACAAAGTTCCAATTAGTTCATCAAAGGTATTCTATTTAAAATTAATACTCACGTCGATGACCAACTTTTTTCTGCCATGTTTTATAAATCAATCAAAACTTTTTTAACTTGAGTTGTGTTTTCCAGTAATTCAATAAGATCACTCATACTGATTTTAATACTTGAAAACCAATGGAACATATGGTTCACTAACTATTCTTCTATAATATTGAAGTACTGGTATTATGTCTAGAGAATTTTTATATTTGTTCTCTAAAGCTTGTCAGTACCATAGTGGGTAACTTGAAGTATTCTTCATATATCATGGGCTATATTACATGTCAGAATATGAATATAGACACTTCTACTTATAAAATAGTACAAAATATTCTTAACTTTATAATTCAAATTATACATAACAATTTCATTACCTACAAGAATCTATAGATCTACTTTTGGTAATTTATATGGTTTCTCAATGATAGTCCAATGATACACACTCAACTATTTTATTTAGGCTTCCATTCAGACTTTCCAGTAGCTATAGTCACTTCCATAAAATATTAGGGGATTTTTTGTATTCTATCCATCAATGGAATTGAAACATTTGATCTTTAATAAATTTTATTTTATTACTTAGACTGTTAGGTATAGGATGATTAGGTCACCTAATATTTAATAATAAGTGAAAAAATAAATCCATAAGGATTAAAAAAAGGGTTATAACTAATCAGATTCCAGGAATTAATACTAGTCGTTGCATCCTAATTGATATAATAAATATACTATAGGGGGGTGAAAAATCATTTAAAATACTAAAGATAAAAATTTAATCAGATTTTATTAATTAAAGAATCTACAGTGAGTGTAGTGTTTATGTTAGGTAGTAAATTTAAAATTAAAAGGATGAACACAATGTTTTTATAGTGGTGATAATCACCAATATCCCAGTCCACTCATCAAACATTTATAAACTATGAGAATATTGGTACCCACTAAGAAGAACTCACATTTAGAGGTGTGATAACTTATTACAAACACTTACTCTTACATTACCCTAAGGCTAAAACCATACTAATTATAGGAGTGTTAACCTAGTATGGACCTATATTTTCTTTGGGAGTCACAACCCAAAACATCATTTTGGGTGGAAGGATAACCAAAAAAACCCTTCTTTTTATTGGAAAAATCATAAAACAATATGAACAATTACAAGCATATTATAGAAAGAGTACATGATAAATAACAAAAAAAAATCAAACCAAAAAATATCAGATAATGTAGGAGATAAAGTTTGATGATCTTGATCAATTCAGTAGTAAGTATTTGAACATATAAGTTCTTTAATGACTATTACAATGGAAAATAAGTTATAGGTGTTCTTGAACGTATGTCCTGCAAGAATTGTGTATCACCCAATTGTTGTTTCAAATAAATTGTATGGAGATTTTTTTTCCTGTAACCACATCGTAACAAACTAATCCCAAATCAATATAAAATTGAAGATATTATAGGTGAATTTAGTCTTACAATAATGACATGACATGAGTTATAAAATTATAGTATATGGAATAAATCCTTTACCTATAAATTGAAATAATGG
The DNA here is from genome assembly GCA_963277665.1 of Viscum album. Lineage (NCBI taxonomy): Eukaryota > Viridiplantae > Streptophyta > Magnoliopsida > Santalales > Viscaceae > Viscum > Viscum album. Next base: position 1,191,420,871 of record OY728122.1, read on the forward strand.
GATGAATATTAAATAATTATTACACACTTTTATTCTGCATAAAATAACACTATATTACTTCTAGTAATATATTTAATACAAACTTTTATATTACACATTCATAAAATAGTTAAATTATATTAATAAACTTTCAGTTTATTGGAATATAAAAAACTCAAAAAATAGTGAATCGTAAAGAAAATACCGCATTTGTATATGTGCATAATTTTTTTCTCGAGATGTTTAATTGAACATGTAATTATACTTTAGAGAAATATGAACAATAAAATAGTAATTAAAATTTATATTTGACATGTAATATGTAAAATAAAAAGAATCATATTTTTAGAAAAATATTTTAATTGACTGTAGATAAAAATACATTGTGGTAGAAAGATGTTTCTATCGCTGAAATGCTACCATCAGGTGAGCTACCATCACACAAGATACCATTGCACAAACTAATTTAACATGGTAGAATGATCTACCATTAAAGTTGCAAGATACCATTTTAAAGAAAATATAATTAGTGGAACTACCATGAATGATGAGGTATGCTACCATCGCACATAGGATCTACCATTGATAGTGGGGAAAGAAGAGCTATCACATTATTGTGCTGTTGTGAGAGTTGATCTACAATTAGATGAATAATTATAGGTGGTTCTACCATTAAGGAGTAGATTCCAATATTTTATAGAGATACTGTGTAGGAGGAGCTACTGTTACTAAAGGATTATAGTAAGTAGTACTTCCATTTTGATGAGCTACCATCATGGAAGTTTTAGTGCTACCCTAGATGAATAGATCCCAATAATTATTCTGTTGGAAAAACATATTATAGCTGGTGGATTGGGAGAGGAACTTCCATCGACAGATTGAATGGTTCTACTGTCATTGTTTGAGGTACTATTACCGTAACATTGTTGTGTAAAGATGATGTTGATGCACTGTCTAGGTTTGAATTTGGAGAATCTATACAAGTGATATGAATTGCATGCTTCATAATTTATTTAGAAGCTTTCAACTCATATTGTATATTAGTTGCACGAAGTCCCTTATTTCTTTATATCATCCTTGGTCGTATCATTTTTCTTTTAACATTTCTTGAAAACAAAGTTTAATGTATATGACAATCTCATTCAATCATATTCATGGTAGTGATATGATCGATTTTATCAAAATAGATAGGAAATATAGGACCCAATGAACATTGGTGCATGAAGCTCTCCATTAAAGCCAGTGGTTGAAGACAATAGAGCTATGGAGATCAGATGGATCTCATGCATCAGATCAGATGACCATGCTTATGTATATATCATTTAAATGACGAAGCTATAATGATGAGAGTCTCACATCTCACATAGACTAGTGCATTGTTCTAGAAATTCCTTATTAATCAACACTTACTATTACTTGTTTGAGATGGAAGTAGGATATAAACACCCATGCACACCCATTAACAGACAATACTCATTAGATGACACCTCATCATGTTGTTCCACTAGCCCAGACCCACACGATCTAACCTGGATACACTACTGCTGGACTTTACATGACCCACTCAGTCTCATGTCACCATGGCCGGTCCCTTGGGCTAGCTCTCCCATGATATTAACCTTAATGTCCCTCAAGTTTGGTAGATAGTTTGGCCCTTGGGTCTTATCAAGGTTATCCTTATTTTTTTTCTAAAGGCCACTAAGGAAATAATTATCATTATAAAAAAATGAAAATTTTCAGACAATTTTAAATAATTAACATTTATCAATTAATCATTATAACATGAAATAAAAAATATATTATTTTCAAACAATTTTAATTAAACTAAATGTGATAAAATTGAAATTTATCAAAAAAAACTGTTAAAAATCAATACACAAGTCTAAACACTAACAAAGGTGTTCTTAAAAGATTAGTGGATGATGTAATGTTTTAACATCCAAGAACAAGCTTGTATTTGTGTCAAAAAACAAGGAAAAATTATTGGAAATGAAAATTAAATTCTTTATTATAAAATATAAGTTTTCAGGGTGGGAAAAAATAATTATTCTATTTATTAAAAATTAAATTTTCAATGAATTTTAAATTTACACAAACACAAACAACCCATGTTAGTTGAATTATCCAAGGGAAAATAATAATTGATTTTTTTAAATTAAATCATCCCCATGATGATTCCATTACAAAGATGATAATCAAATCATCAATGTTTTTCAATAATATTAATTAAAATACAATTAAATTTTATTTCCAATTCATGTCATAAAAAATAATCCATCTAAAAATGCTTAATCAAATAGTTAATTATTATTAAATATTCTAATTACTCATAGCCAAAATACTACAAAATTATCCTCTATCAAAGTAGATTATTCGATGGAAAAATAAATTATAATATGGGGAGAAGGATAGATTAATAATCCAACATAATTATTATTTTAATCAAACATAAAATAACATTTGATTAATTAATTAATTAATGTTTAATAAATAATCAAATTATTATTATCCTAATATTTTTATCATATTATATCCATATATAATTTAAGTGGTATGATAATTTGAGGACAAAAATAAAATTATTCGTAGAATGAGGTGGGAAAAATCATAAGAAGTTTTACCTTAATGATGAATTTTTAATTCTTAAAAAATTAAATCATTAATTTCATGTTATTTGATCTCCATATCCATATGAAGAAAAATCTTCCGTTGTGTGAATAACCGAAAGGATCCTATAGGACTTCCACTAAATGTGAGAGGAGGGAAGTGTGATTATTTTGTTTCCCCTATAATGAAAATGATTTTTTTGGAGAAATAATTCCCCCAAAATATATATTCATTATTCCATCATTGATATAATAATTTCCCTCCTAAATCCACTCATAAATTTCCTCATCATGTCTTGGTTAACTGATTAAAATATCCACCCCACAAATCCACTAAAAATTAATTTAATTTCCATCAATGCTACATCAATAATCCTTAAATAAAAATATTAATTTTTTTATTTTGATAATTCAATGATTTAAACAAATCCCAAAAAATTCCCTATCCATATCTCAATACCTAAGAAAATAATTTAAAAATCATCTAAGAAAAACTCCCCATTATGGATGTAATCATAGTGTCTATATTTTCTACTGAGCTCTCATTGTTTCATGGGATTGAGTCCCAAAATTATTTATTTTCAATCATGGTGTGTGTAGTGGGGAATCTATAAACTTTCCATGATTAATTATTCCATAAAATTAAAGAAGATTAGTAAATTTAAAAAATTTAATCCATGGGTAAATGTAGTGTTCTGAGTTGAACATAATCATAAAAATTATTTTCTAAGGTCAATAACTTCGATAAATTTATAGATTTACCCTCTTTAAATGATCATATCTTCAAAACATAAAAATAAATTGAGTATCACTTATGAAAAATTGGGTTCACTACAAAAAAGTCACTAACCCAAGTAAGGACAGAGCCAAAAAGGAATTTGAAATTTTAAGATGGAATGGTTCAAGGATGGTCCTTTTATGTCCAAAAAATCTTATTTAGTATCACTATGCTATGTTGAAAGTCATGGTGTATAAAAAATTATAATTTCTTTTCACAAAAACAATCATTGGCATGAGCCTAAAGGCCACACGTCAAATCCGTTTGACTTTAGACCATATAAAAAGTGGTTTCAGTGAAATAGTTTGTTTAAAGTAGATATATACCCATTTAAATAAATGATTTTGTTAATTTATTTATGAAATTTATATTTAAATATTCATGTATATAAATTGGTTATGTAATTTGAATATTATGTATGATTTAATTTTTCTTTAAGTTGTTAGAAGCATACATATAAGGATAACATGAGCCATACATATTTTATGGGATGAAATATTTTCAAATAATATGCACAATGTGTATATGAAAATGTTGAGACTAAGAAAACCCCTCAAATACTAAGTGTCATATTCCATCCAAATCAAGTATATACCAATAACTTGATCATCCACATGGGTAGTTCATGCTAAAGTTGGGTCCCCATGACACCCCAATGTCATTATAATATAAAATATTATGTAATTATGAGTTAATTCTAAATATTTAGAGTTTTTATTTTTTAAAAACAAATGGAAAATTTTAAAAGTTTTTCTTTGTTTCAAAGTTATTTTATTGTTAAGGAAAACTATGTCGATGAATTTTACATTTCATGGGAAGCCATGAGAGTGGATTTTACATATGGGTTTCTTGCACACAACTTGGAGAACCTTGTGAGGAAACCATGCATAGTTTTATATATCAATTATAGTGGTGGTTTCATGGTTCAAACACAGTTTGGTGACCCATGGGACTAAACCATATGAGTTTGTGGTTATATCCATGTGTGAGATGCATGGTTTAAACATAATTTGCTAAACCATGCACTCAAACCATTAAAATTACCAAGATTCCAAATAAAGTGAAATTCCACTTATTCCCCTACTCCATTTAACAGGACTTAGACATCCCCTCCTCTTCTAATCATTCATACTTCCCATGGGAGAGTTTTTCTAGATACTATATTCATTATCCATGTATTATAATCTTTTTATACTTATATTTAATGAATTTTTGAAAGGAAAACTCCTCTTTTTTCCTTTATTCTTCTTATAAAGATCTCCCTACTTCATTTCCCCTTTATTTTTCTTTATACCATGAATTATGATGTCTATGAAGATCAAAATATAGGTTTTGGGTTGATTTATCCTCTTTTGTTTGGTAGTATATGAGTCTTATAGACAATTTACTTGTAAGTATGTGATTTTATCCATCAAACATGAGTGGTTTATACTTGATTTAGGTATGTGTTTTTTTAAATTACATTATTTATTATTTATTGAAATGATTTATCTTCTTAAATTCATTATCATGATGTAATACCAATATATGACACCCTTTAGGGGTTTGGGAAATGTTTTCAAAGGGGTTTTTTTATTTAGAGTTTTTCCAATGAATTTATAACATTCATTTTTAAATTAAATTATATATATTCTAAGTGCTTATAAAAACTCCTAAGAGGGTCCTTTAATAAATTTTGAGGTCAAAATAAGGGTTTTAGACTTTTTTTTATATCTAAATAATGTAACCCTTGTTTCAAGGGGTTTTTTAGTTAAGGATATGTTTTGTTACTCAATTGACTCCAAAAGGAGGGACTGTTGGTTTCAAAGATTTTGATTCTTGTTTACTATTAAATGGATGTTTATAAATTGGGGTTTCAGATGTTTGATTTTAAAGTCACAATTGGATCTTTTTAAAATTGGTTTGCATAATGATTATATACCATTTTGTGATATCCTTAGCTTGATTCCTTGTAAGGACTTTTACCTTTTATAGGATGTGAATTTTATATATTTTTTAATGCTTATAAAAAAGTGGAAATGGGTTTTTACTTAAGAGGGTGTTAGAGGTGAGATGATATTTATTTCTTGTGATTTAATATTGATTTTTGTTAAGATTATATTACTTGTTGATTTCTCACTTCCACTTTGACTATTTCATGGTAACCCAAGGTAGCTATGTTATAGAACTAGTTTTTACTATACAGGATTACATTGTGCACTAACTAGAATTTTAAATTATATTTTTACCTATATTAGGGAAAGTGTTTCCAATTCTTTTCACTAGGGCCACTCATTGTGCTACTTTTTCCTTGTTTTCATGATTTCAAAAGGTGAGAGACTTCCATCACCATAAATGGTGACATTGGATCCTTGATCAAAATAAGATGATGGGATGTCAGTTCCTTCTTGCATGGATTCTTCCTTAGAGCTTGTTGCCTAGTCTGGTTATCCCTTATATATTATAGTCATGTTCGTGAAACTCATTCCTAGTTTTATCTCGAGGTGGAAGATGGTTAATTATGCCACTTATATCTGAAAAATGCTAAAAACTTTGGTTAGAGTAGATGGTTGGGAATATTTGATCATATTTGGAAATTTTTATTGTTAGGAATCTGTAAAGACTTCCCATTATAAATATGGAGTAATCCCATATGTGATGCATTTTGGGCGTGAAACCCAAGGTATCACATGTTACCCATGGGGTAGTTTACATAAGGTGCGTAAGGATTCAGAGGTTTGTTTACCCCAAGAATCAAATGTTTTTTATATAATGTAAATAATTTAGGTGGGTCATAGGTTTAACATCTTATGGGGACATGAAGGTCATAGGTTTAAAATCTTGTGGGGACATATGGGTCATAATTTTAACATATTATGGGGACATATTGGTCACATGTTTAACATATTATGGTAAAATATAAGCTACATGATTAATTTATTGTGGGGATAAGTAAGGTAGTTGAATGTGTCCCATGATGAGATGATCACACATAGGGTTTCCACCTTCAATGAGGTAAGACATGTATATTTTATGGGAATGTTGGGGTTCTAGGATTGAAACTCATATAGGTACCCCAGGTGTGTTAGTATGTTGAGAATGAACCTCATAGAGGGATCCTAAATACCCCATCAGTAAACAAGGATCAAATACCAAATTGTTCGATGTCGTATTTTAATGTCATGTGATAGGACCGGTCTATGCAGTTTTATGTCTTGTAGAAAGGATGATCTCATAAAGAAAGGAGAATCAATGAGGAATGGTGTGGGCCTTATGAATATGGGATTCCCAAATTGGGGATGATCATACCATGGTGGGGAAGGATGGTGTGGGGATTACACATGGATGTTTCCTGAAGTAGGAGGATCATCCTATGGTGGGGGAGAAGGTGGAATCCCATAATGATCATACATGGTGCATCATGTATTCATCACATTGGGTAAAGATACCATTTTTCATCATATAAAGATGATATTGTCATGTTATTAAACATCATATGACTAGGATGTTGGGCCATGTAGTTTTACATAATTAATTTTGAACATCATTGGGATTTTCACCCAAGGATATGATTTCTAAGTATGAGAGGAAGATCCAGAATAAGGTCTCTCTAATGGAAAAAATCTGTATTTTCCCTTGATGATGTCACATTTGGGGATTACGTGTATATTTCTCTTGCTCTTCTAGTTAGGGAATTCCATAAACACTATCATGGAGGAGTGTAAATCAAGGGTCCTGACATTAGGGTTCATATATTTAGGAGAAAGATGCATTAGGGTAATAATTATTTTGAGAAAAAGGTGAATAAATGGTCTATGAAATTATTGATAAAAAGGGGTCGGACATGAGGGTTGATGATGCCGATCATGTAGGTGATTGAGGCATGGATTAACCTAGTTGAATCAGTGGAGGTAACATGAATACTCTGATTTCAGACAATTGTATTTGATAGAAGGAGGTAATTAATTAGATTCATGGTAGTTTTTGTGCACAACTCGACTGTTCTATATGTAAATTAGGTTATGTGGGCCATAGACTCTCGCACAATGCCTTAGAATAAATATTGGAGGTATAGGCACAAACAACTTCTAATTTAACACACATATTTGGGTTGTCCAATATAGGATTATCTTGTTCATATCATACTAAACTTAAGGTAAGTTTCACGAAGAGCTCTCAAACACTATCCAAGATATTTTGGGGCCCATGGGAGGTTAATCATGTAAGTTCTCTACCTTTGAAAATCAATGGATGTTTGGTGTTTCAAGATGTCGTGGAAGAGGGGTTTACACAAGCATGATAAGATGCTTCATCTTCCAAATTTCCATCCAAAATAGTGGTTGTGATGCTCTATTAATAGTTTAAATGGGAGACCATAGGTGTACAAATCGGCTAGGTCCCACAACATTATTGTGCGCTTCCTATGCCTTTGTCGCAGGGCTAAGATGACTCAAGTGGATAGTTTGACATATCCTTTCTTAGGAAAATGGTATTTATCTTTCCAAATTTTGGATTGTGTGAAAACATTTTATGTTTCATGTAAAGACATTTTATGATGTTTTAAGTCTCTTAGAGCACCTACAAGACTTTAATCTTCAACATTGCATTTTCCTACAAATTTGTTTCACACGTGATATGAAAGCCATGAGAAAGCCTTAATAATTGCATGCATCTAATTACTTGGTTCATGAATGGTTATTTGGTATGGAATGACCATTTTTTTAGGAAAAAAATGGCATTTAAAGGACCAAGACTTGTTTTTGGTTCCAATAAAAGGTCCTTGATGAGAGTGCATTACACTATTTAGACTTCCAGTATGACACTGTACTAGTTTATATTGTGCTGTGATTAGTTCCCTAGTTTATATTGTGGTCTAGATAAGGTAATTACATAATTAGATTGATTTAGGTTGTTAGTTAAAATTTTATATGTTTTGGTCATATCATGTTAGGATATAGGGAGTTACCTATGATAATCATTTCTTATTGATGATTCATTTAGGGGATTCCCACTTTATGCTTTCTTTTTCACCTTGTGCTTAAGTTGTATTGGTGGAACTATTTTCACTATTTTTATTTATTTATATTATACTTCCTTGATATTATGGAACCTATTGGTTATATTACTTCTATATTTAGGATATGTTGTTTATTTAAATTTGGTTTTAAAAGGTTGTTTTTATGAAATGTTTTGAATTAAGGATAAATTGTTGGTTTTGATTTCATAAACCTAGAAGTTTTCCTTTTTTAAAATTTTAAAGTATTTTCCTTTTAAATGGTGGATTAAAACCCTTATTTGATGAATGGGGATTTTGAAAGTAAAATTTTAGAGGAAAATTGGAATTATTTACTTGGGTTTGAATTTTTTTGAAGGCTAGTTTCACTTTGGTTTTCGAAAAAGGTTTTACCTTTGGATTTGGAAGAATGATTATGTATGATATTTTTTTCCTTTATACTTTCATTTTGGATTTGTTTCTAAATGAAGTTCAAATTAGAAATTGTGAAATGTTTTATGAAAGGAATTTAATATACTCTGGTGAAATCCTATCAATACTATTTAACTCACACCATACATATATACTTGTTCATATGTATATAGCTATCATGTTTTATATATAGGTTTCAAATTATTGATCTCAATCTGGTTAATTATATTGGATTAAATAATGTTTGTGTAGTCCATTGATGGATGTTGTGGATGTAATGAGTGGCCATGGCTATAAGATCATGACCTTTTTCAAGGTATGTATTTATTTTAATTTTAGTTTACCTTTGTTTTAAAATGGTTTATGGAAAGATTATTAGGAGTAGGGAAGGTATCATGGGAATTATAAGGGCTTGAAACATGTTTTTTTAAAAATGGGCCTTACAGAATATGGTGCATGGTTAGTGATATCTATACACTATGACCAAGTGGAACATTTTAAATGGGGGAATGGTTTTACAAACCATGAGAGGAGTCTTGGAAACCATGAGGGTTGGATCTAGAGCCCCTTTCATGGATTCTATATTTTTTTAAACCAAATGGGTGGCCTATAAGACTATGCAACATGAGATTCCCTTGTAAATATGAGCACTCATAGTTGAAACTCAGTTTGAAAAACTGTGTGGCCAAACCATGCGACTCATCAAAAAGTTTAAATTTACCACTACCCCATTGAAATTTATACAAAATCACTCATATTTCTCCCCCATTTGACTCACAGTAGTATAAAGACCCAGTATTGACATACATTAACATTAAATAAATTTTTCGGAATACATTAAACACTATGTAAATGGATGCCCAATGACCATAATTGGTTTAGTGCCTTTGGAAACATGGAAAAATAATATTATAGCTCAGTGAAATATCTTAAATGTTTCCCAAAAATATCTCCCCATTAGTAATTATATATAAAAACCTTCATTCATAACTTGGGGAAAATAAACATAAGAAAGGGGTGAGCTCAAATGCTCAGTAAGGGTAAATAATGAAAATGAGTATGAATATCACGAACATAAGTGTATAGGAATGTGATCATGATCATTAGAAGATCATTCCCTACATATCAAATATTATAAAGATGAATCATGGAATAATGATTTTAAATTCATAAGACATGAATCATAAGGAAATAAAGAGCATGAGCCACAAAAGCATAACATAGAAATAATATATGGAATTGTGGAATACACATCAATGTATAACATAGTGAACTTGTATAAGTAGAAACCTGTTCACACATTATATTAAAGACATGAAATAAGGCCCTCTCATATACTTATGGACATGAAACCTGGTCCACACATAATGTTGTGAAAATAAAATCAAGTTCACACATAACATTGTGACTATGTAATCAGGTTCACACATAGACTTATGGAAATGAAACTAGGTCCATACATAACATTGTGAACATGTAATAATGTCTACTCATAACATTATGAATACATAATAAGTTTCACTCATAATATTATGAACATGCCATCAGGTTCAGGAATAAACTTATGGATAGGAAACCAGGTCCATGAATAACATTGTGAACATATAATCATGTTCACACATAACATCTATAATCATGATTCATACATCATTACCCAAAGTATTGAAGGGAGATGTAGGTCTCACACATCACATAATGAAATCATACATTCATGTTCCACAAAACATTCGTCAAATTATGACACATGAAAAGATATGGGTTCTATAAAAATCAAATCATAACCCATTAAATGAAATGGGTATAATTAACATTTCATCACAACATAACCAATAAAAATAGATAGGTTTCAAAATAATTTCATCAAATGATAACCCATGAATAGAGGAAGGTTTCAAAATCATATAACTCTTGTAAAAGAAACAGGTTTCATAAGAACTATTCAATCAAAACATAAAACATTCAAGAAAAAATATGAATGGAACCTTTGGATCGTCTCCTAGGAGGGATTGAGTAACATCAATGGATGTGAACTTAGATAAAAAATAACCTTGAAAGATATTTTTAAAACATTTCCTGAGGAAAATATCATTTCTTATTTTAAAAGTCCTTTTAAAACATAAAACCTTTAGAAAAAATTTCTTTGAAAATGAATTGAAAACTTAAAATAATGGCTTGAAACCATTTTGAAAAAGTTTTTTCCCTTGAAAAATTATAATATAAGCTTTAAAATTTTTGTAAAACCATTTCTTTGAAAATACATTGATAACTTATAAATAAGGCTTGAAAATGTTTTGAAAACAAATTTCCATAAAAATTTATAACAGAAGCTTGAAAATGTTTTAAAAACCATTTATTAAAAAATACGTTGGAAAATTATAAATAAGTCTTGAAAATGTTTTAAAAACCATTTTCCTTGAAAATTACTTTTCAAAACATTTTCTTAAAAATTAACCTTTTAAACATGAAAAGGAATCTTCTTAGAAATGATGGTTGGTAAATATGTACATGTCGTATGAGGTAAAAAGAACATTCCTTTTACACGGTAAAAAGGTTATAAAAATGCATATTTCTGAAAGAAACAAGAATATTCCTTTGAAAAAATTTGTAAAAGGAAAAAAGTTAATAATATATTTTAATTATTATATAATAGTATAATATTCTTGGAAACCTTTCTTGGAAACACATGGTTTTGAATGAACATGAATTTCCAACTGAAGAGATGGTAGAGTCAAACTTTCTTAAAAACACTTTTTGAACTATCTTATGCTCCAAAGAGTGGAACAAATGGCACCAATACATTATTATATCATGAATATCCATATGAGTATATTATTTTTGATATTTTTTAAGATATGGATCATTTTATTTCATCAAAGTAAGCATAAACATCAACAATCTCAAAATGTGATGAGACTTTTTCAATAAACTCTTACCATTTAGTAACTTTGAAACACACTAACCATGTTTGGAAATTAATTTAAATGAATATAAAAATATCATTACAATAATGAGAATCATGATATAAAATTTTAAATATAGAATATACATCTCATTGAAAAAAATATAGGTGCATAACATGGAATTAGTCTCAAAGAAATAAAAACTATGACAAAATTAATTTACCAATTTGGTATCTTTTAAAACATAAAACCCATGGAAGAAATACCATAAAATGGATATTTAAATACCCATAAATTTTAGTAGAATAATCACAAAGTACATACATAGGTAGTATATACTCCACATAAAATGAATGTGTTGTGAATAAAGCATGCATCTTAAAGAAATAAAAAGTGTGATGAAATCCCCTTACCTTGTGTCTTGATTCTTTCTGTACTCATAAGAACCTACTATATAATAAATATAAGGTAATTATACATATTTTAAATAACCATATTATTATATATAATTCCATATATGGTTTTATTATGACTTTATATCACTTGATTGTTAACAATTCTATGGTAAGGTGACACTTCAGGTAATATTTTCTTTGTTTTTCGCACATGTCTTAATATTTTATATCATTTTTCCTTAAACTTATATCATGATTTCAAAAATTTAAACCATGATATAAATATAATTAATATTAATTATATTTTTATTATAATAATCTATAGAATATAGAAGTATAAAATGTAATACAACTTTTATTGAGACGGTAGGTCGTATGTACACATGAACGCTGCTTCCGTTTTATTGATGTATTGAAATAAATTAAATGAATGATATATATTTATATTTATATATGTATATAATATAATTAAGGTAGAATTATTATGTTTTACATATCATATAGGTTCACTAAGCATATCCTTAATAAATTCCATGCAGTGTGTCTATGAATCAAATCGCTTTGAGGGGGTGGTAGTCCACACTTCCTCAAAAGAAATTATTGTTTTTACACCAGATTCAAATCATAAGGGTATGTTCTAAAGAAAAATTCTATAAGAATGAAGAAATTATAAATATCATATATATCATATATAAATATAGTTTCCATCATAATGTTCACCATGAGAGGCGGTAAAGGAAAAATGAACAACCATCATTTCATGAGGCAGTAGTTTTCCATACACATAAATTTTATGTTCATTACCCATTAGATGGAAGTGAGTGTAAGTGTAGGTATAAAACTTTTCATAAAAACAACCAATTATATTGAGGATACTATTTTTGTTACGCAATCCTGGAATAATAATAGATTATGTAGTGGAGAATGTGAATAAAAGAAAGGATCTTGAGGGAGGGTGTTACCTCTTAATTAGGTAACTCATATCCGTTTACACCAAAGAGATTCCTTAAAAGTATTTATTCCCAAAGGTATAATTAATGGGGTAAGTTAGTGATTTTGGGGATTATATTTATCAGATATTTTTTGAACCTAATTGGTTTTATAGGCATGAAGAATAGGGAGAGGTAGTGGCCTTTTATAGGGAAGGGAAAGGACACACTTGGCATTTTTGAAAAAAAGTTAGGTGTACCCATGTGTTTACCTAAAAAAAGCCTTACCAAACCAAAATAAAAAAATAATGGAAGTTTTATTGTACATATATGTCCAAAAATGTGTGTTGGACAAGTACCTAGGGCATTAGTTCCCTTAAGTTTAATTTTTATTCCCTTACAAGGCTTAATTTTGCCTTAATCACTATAAATAATTTTAACTTCATTCACAAATATTTTTGGTAAAAAATTATGTTTACATTATTATAAATTATAAATTATTCTAATTACAAATATTAATTCTATTTTTTAAAATTTAAATCTCATTAGTGGAATAATTCAATTTTTATTTTATCCTGTAAAAGGGATGACAATGAGTGTTTTTAAAGTAAAAACATCCAAAATTTTGTTATGTTTTTATACCAAATTTCAAAGTGAGATTGATTACAATGAACTAATTTGGATTAAAAGACCAACGTATGATATAATTGAACTTTTAAACAAATTTAAAATATAATTTATCCTTATAAATAATTTATATGAAAAAGGATTTTTGAACTAAAATTCAGTATTTTTCATTATTCATTAAACAAAACGAAACTTCACATAAAAATACCAAACATTTATCCTTCCCTAATTTTTATATTTTTATTTATAATTTGAATTTTATTTTTATATATTAAATCTATAAATGTTACAAAAATTATATTTAAAATGGGCTGACCATTAAAAGGTGGTAAAACTAACTTAACATAAATACAGGTTTCTAAGAATAAAATTGGGTTTATCCTTATATTAAGACTATAAAATCTATTGTATGAATACAAAAGATATTTTATTAAATATATAATATATATTAAATTAATATTGACCACTAATTTTATTTAATTTAATTTATGAGGATAAAACTTCTTTCATGGTAAATAATATTTTCCTTGATATTCAATTGGGTTTTCAAATTCATTTCTAATTAATTTATAACCAATTAATTAAACAATAAGTTAAATAATATTATAATCTAAAATTAAGCAGTTATGTTATATCTTATTAAATACTAATATTTTAATAATGGTTTATTTTTTTACAACACTCGGTCTTGCGTGTTATGCAATCATAGAGGAAAGTTAGTCTTGCGTTTAGTGTAAGCTAACCTCGGTGTTCGGTGTAGAGAAAGATAAAATTTATGTTGCGTGTAGTGAAACATTATCTTGGTGTTTCATATAACACTATATATAAATAAATATTTAATATAAAATAAACTATTTTCATTGTTTTGTGAAATGAAAAATATCAAAAAGATTAAATTAATTTAGAAAAAAATAATTCACAAAATTCCTTGGTGTTACATTCTACCCCCCTTAAAATGAATTTTCCCTCAAAATTCATCACGGTTATCAATGTTTTAACACTTTTAATTTCATTTAATATAAATCCACATCGTAAAAATGAACACTAAAACTTACTTTAAAAAAATATACTTGGAAACATAACGGTTACCCATAGTAACACATAGATGGGATTCTATGTATGAAAACGTAGGTGTAAGGTGAAAACATGGACATTGGAGGAAAATCATAAAAAATATTAGTGAGTGATTGAGGTCATCAATCACAAAAATGATAATGGTAAATAAAAAATTGAGGGCCTTAAATTCATAAATCTATGATGATTTAAAAGGCCACTGGTTCAACAAAATTAAGGTATTGGGAATTTTTTTTCTAGATCATTTCACTAATACTAAAATTTTGTTATGAAAAGATATACTTGCATGATTTCAGGGTAACCTCACCCTTTATTGTTCTTTGATCCACTTCACCTATTTATCTAAAAAGGAAGGTGGATTTTTCATTCCCAAATTACTAACCGATCATGAGATCCATGATATACCGTCCCATTTGTCACTATTTATCATCAATACAAAGTTGTAATATTAGGTTATCCAATCTGCATAAATCCTTATAAGGTGAGATAACAATTTAATCTTATCGACTTCATCTAAAGTTTAACCTAAAATTTCTATAAATGGTTAACCTAATAAACCTTTTAAATGATAAAAATACAAATCTTTATAAATAATGAACAAAATCATATTAACATTGGTCCACCATATATTAAAAATTTTCTCTTGATTTTCACATTCCAAACATGTGAATACCCTCATCATATGTTCTCTTGAAACATGGTAATAACCTGAGTTAACATAAATATTTTTGGAAAACATGCATTATTACTTATTCCAACAGATACTAGATATATTCCTTGAATCCAAGAAGTTTTAAACTTCATACATGATGAAATAAAACACAATTTTATAAAAAAATTTAACACTTTAAGGGTAACCGTTCCTTAATAAAAAATATCACTTTTATAAGTCTTCATTACTATTCAACATATGATTTTAAATCCTTAATGAAAAACTAATACTGAACATACTTATATATTTCATGATTCATATAATATAATCATTGAATTCCAAAACATAAATAAATTATTAATCAAAATTTATTCTTGAACCATTACTCATGATTCATCAACTTATTTCTTAATACCTCTTTCCTAGAATATGAAATATGAATCACATCTTAAGGTCCCTCAACCTCAATCTAGGTATGATTCTTATGTTCTATGTAGACAATACTAGATTAACATCACATACATTTCACATTTCATTTGTGGTCTCTTTATCTTCAAAAATATAACTAATACTCATAAAACATTCCTGATTCTATTTTTGTGATTTCCAATTGGGAAAAATATTTTCATAATTCTCATACTTCCCACATATGAAACATTCAATGATATCCATGTTCTTTCTAGTTCTCTCCATTGATTGAAACCAGAAATCATAGGGTGAGAAACACATATCATAGAAGAAAACCATATAATCCTGAAATATTACTTATAATATTTCTAAATCATTAGACCTAAAATTTTTAATCGATGAAATCTAAGTTCTATCCTAGGATATTAAATTTCAACTTCCATTTAAATCCTTCATAATGGTTGATGAAGAGTTTTTAAATTTCCAAGGAATATCCCCCAGAAGTGTCAAACCAGTTGTACATCAAGGCCTATTATTATATACCAGATTACCCTCAATAAAGATCTAGACATATTGTCAGAGTTCTTACCCCTAATTACATATATTACATAGCCACATCCACTTGTATCATCCAAACATGGATGTATTTCTAATAAAACAGTTAATTTATCCTTTACCAACATTCCAGGACATTTTCCTAAGAGTTCACTCATCCATATACTTATGCTTATAAACATCCATAGACATATATATAGAAATTTTCATAGGGATGTCAATAATGTTTTCTCATTATATTAAATAAAGGTTAACTAAAATTTTTCTCTAATACCAACTATATAGACCCATTCTTAAAATACATTAACATAATGTAACTTTTGCGAAATACTTTAAAAATTATAGAAACAGACACCCAAATACTGTAATTGGTCTAGTGCCTTTGGAAACATGAAAAAAATAATATTCTAGATCAGTGAACAATATGTAATGTTTCCCAAAAAGATCTTCCCCCCTTAACAATTCAACTTAAAAACCATTCTTCATAACCCAGGGAAAGTAAACATAACAAAGGGTGAGCTCAAATGCTCAGTAAGGGTAAATAAAGAAAATGTGTATGCATATCATGAACAAAAGGGTATAATAATGTGATAATGATCATTAGAAGATCATAACCTACATATCAAAGATTATACACATGAATCATGAAATACATATTTTCTATTCATAATACATGAATCATAAGGAAATCAAGAGCACAAGCCATAAAATCATAACATAGGAATAAGACATGGAATTATGGCATTCACATCAATGTATTGCATAGTGAACATGTATAAGTAGAAATCTGTTCACACATTAATTTAAGGAAAAGAAATATGTCCCTCTCATAGACTTATGGACTTGTAACCAGGTCCACACATAATATTGTGAATATGAAATTAGGTTCACGAATAACATTGTTAACATGTAATCATGTTTATGCATAAAATTATGGACATCAAACTAGGTCCATAAATAAAATTGTGAACATGTAATTAAGTTCACAAATAACATTATGAACACATAATAAGGTTCACCCATAATATTATGAACATCTAATCAATTTCATTCAAAAAGTTATGGACATACAACCTAGTCCATGTATAACATTATGAAAATGTAATCATGTTCCCACATAAAATTTATTCCCATGATTCATCCATCGTCACAAAATGCCTTGGAGGGAGACATAGGTCTCACCCATCACATAATGAAATCATTCATGCATGTGACATAAAAATTTCATCAAATCATGACCCATGAAAAGGGATGGGTTCTATAAACATCAAATCATAAACCATGAAATGAAATGGGTATCATTAAAATTTCATCACATCATAAACTATGTAAATATATAGGTTCCATAATAATTTCGTCCAAGCATAAACCATGAAAATAATCATGTTTCAAAATCATATAACCCATGGAAGAGAAACATGTGTCATAAGAATCATTCCATAAAAACATACACCATTTATGAAAGATTATAAATAGAACCATTAGATCATTTCCTAGAAGGGAATTAGAAACATCAACATATTTCATCATAGATAGAAAATAACTTGGAAGAATATTTTGAAAAATATTATTAATGAAAATATCCTTTTTTATTTGAAAAGTATTTTTAAAGCATAAAACCTTTAGAAAAACATTTTCTTTGAAAATGCATTGAAAACTTATACTAAAGGATTGAAATAATTTTTAAAACCTTTTCCCTTGAAAAATTATAAAATAATATTGAAAACGCTTTGAAAACAATTTATTTTAAAATAAATTGAAAACTTAAAAATATGGCTTGAAATTGTTTTGAAAGCCATATTCCTTGAAAACTTATAAAAGGTTTTTGAAAATGTTTTGAAAAAAATTTCCTTAAAAATACTGTAAAAACTTATAAATAAGGATTAAAAACGTTTTGAAAACCATTTTCATTGAAAATAACTTTTAATAACATTTTGAAAAAATTAACCTTTTAAACATGCATAGGAAGCTTTATAGAAATAACAACGAGTATATATGTACATGTTGTACAAAGTAAAAAGAACATTCCTTTTGCATGGTAAAAAAGTTTGAAAATTTTCTTGTTTGGAAAGCAAAAATAATATTCATTTGAAAACATTGGTTAATGTTTAAAAGTTTAAAAATTTATTTTAAAGATTATAGAATACTATAATATTCTTAGAAACCATTTTTTAGAAAACATGGGTTTAAAGAAACATAGATGTTCGACCGAAGAGAGGGTAAAGTTAGGATTTCTTGAAAACACTTTCTTAACTATATTATATAACAAATAGTGAAAAAATGGTACCAATATATGAATATATCATAAATAACTATAGTAGAATAAAATTCATGATAATTATTAATATATGGACTATAATATTTCATCAAAGGAAGCATATATAAACAATCTAAAAAATATGTTGAGATTATTTTAGTAAACTCTTACCACTTGGTAACTTTGAAACATAATCCCCATGTAACAAAATCAAATTAAATGAATATTAAAGTATCAGGAAAATAATTATATTCATTATATAACATTTCAAAGGTATTATATACACCTCATGGAAACAAATATATGTGTATAACATGGAATTTGTCTCAAAGAAAGAAAACCGAGACAAAATTTCTTTAACGTTTTGTTAAATTTTAAAACATAAACCCCATTAAATTAAGACCATTAAATGGATATGAAAATAAAAATAAATTTAATTATAATTATCATATAATATAGACATTTCTGGTATACACTCCACACAAAATGAATAGGTGGTGAATAAAGTATGAATCTTAAAAAAATTAAAAGTGAGATGAAATCCCCTTACCTTGTGTCATGGATCTCTTCGTACTGTTAAGATCCTAATTTATAATAAATATAAATTTATTATAAATATTTTATAGAACCATATTATTATATTTAATTCCTTATATGTTTTTATTATGAAATTATATTACTTTCTTATTAACAATTATATGTTTAGGTTATGCTTCAGGTAATATTCACTTTATTTTTCGTACGTGTATTAATTTGTTATATCATAGGTCCTTATACTAATATCATGATTTCCATAATTTAAACCATGATATAAATATCATTAATATTCAATATATTTTTATTATAATATATATAATATAGAAGTATGAAATGGAATACACCATTCATGGAGATGGTAGGTTGTACATACACATGAATGTTGCTTCTTTTTTATTGATGTATTTAAAAAAATAAAGTAAATGACATATATGTATATAATATAATTAAATTAGAATTATTATTTCATATATATCATATAGTTTCACTAGAAATATTTTTAATACATTCCATGCAGTGTGTTAGCGAATCACATCACTTTTAGGGGGTAGTAGTCCACACTTTCTCAAAAGAAATTGTTATATTTACACAAGACAAAAAGCATAAGGGTATGTTCTAAATAAAAATTAAATAATCATAAAGAAATTATAAATATAATATATAAATATATAAATATATTTTCCATTATAATGTCCACCATGAGTGGCCATAACAAAAATAAAAAATCATCATTTTGTGAGGAGGTAGTTCATCGTACACGTAAACAATATGTTTGTTACCAATTAGATGGAAGTTTGTATATGTTTTGGTTGAAAAATTAGAATAAAAAAATACTAGTATATTTATGATACTGGCGTTTTATACAATAATAGAATAATAATATTTTAGGGAGTGGCGAATGCAAATAAAAGAAAGGATCTTGAGGGAGGGTGTTACCTATTAATAGGGTAACTCCTTTTGGGTTGCACAAAAGGGATTCCTTGGAAGTATTTCTTCCCAAATAGAGTCTTTAGGGAGAAATGGAGTGATTATAGGGAGTGTATTGGGTAGATCGTTTATGAAACTATGTGGTTTTATAGGTGTGAAGAATAGGTATAGGTGGTGACCTTTTATAGGTAAGGGAAAGGATACACATGACATTTTTTAAAACAAGTTAGGTGTATGCACATTTTTACCTAATATAAGTCACAAAATAATAAAAAAAATAAATAATATAAGGTTTTTGGATGAAATATATCAATAAAATTGGTGTTTTATAGGTGTATAGGTCATCTACCTCCTTAAATTTAAGGTTTATTCCCTTGTTAGGCTAAAATTTACCTTAATCATTATAATTAATTTTAACGCATTCACAAATATTTTTGGTGAAAAATTAAGTTGAACTTATTATAAATTAGAAATTATTATTATTAAAAAAACAGAATCCATTTTTCTAAATTCCAATCATATAAGTGGCATAATTTAATTTAAATCGAATCCTACAGATGGGATGACAAAAAAGGGTTTTAAAGTAAAATCATCGAAAACTTTAGTAACTTTTTATACTAAATTTAAAAGTAAAATTTATTCCAACGTACTAAATTGGATAAATTGATAAAAATATGATCTAATTAAAATTTTAAAATAATTTAAAATATAATTTAAACTTATAAATAAATTATATGAGAAAATAGTTTTGAACTAAGATTCGGTATTTTTCACTATTCATTAAAAATGAAACATCATAGAAAAATAAAAAAAATTACCCTAAGATATTTTTTATATTTTTATTTCAAAGATGAAATTTATTTTTATATTTTAAATACATAAAAGTATTAAAATTTTGATTTAAATGGGTTCTCTATTAAAAGGCAGTAAAACTACCTTTATAGAAATGTAGGTCTCTCAACAAAAAAATGGATTTGTTTTTTTATAAGCCTATAAAATATATTGGATGAATATCAAAAATATTTGATTGAATATAATATATATATATATCACATTAATATCACTGAATAATTTTAATTAATTTAATTTTTAGGGTAAAATAGCTTTGTGGGAAAAATAATATTTTCCTTTATATTCAATCTGTTTTTCATATTTCATTTTAATTAATTTTTAACCAATGAATTAAACTATAAGATAGTTAATCCTATTTTATGAAATTTAATGATTATATTATATATTATTAAATAATAATACTTTAATAATGAATTATTTTTTGGTAACACTCGGTCTTGCGTGTTATGCAAGCCATCGAGGAAAGTCAGCCGTGTGTGTAATATAAGCTAACCTCGATATTCTGTGTAGAGAAAGCTAAAATTTATGTTCCATGTTGTGAACTATTAACTTTGTGTTTCATATAAAAAAATATAGACCTAGTTACTTAATATAAAATATAATATTTTTAGTGTTTTTTGAAATTCAAAATATCAAAAAGATTAAATTAATTTGAAAAAAAAACAATTCAAATAATCTCAGGGTGTTACAAGGATCCTAGGATGTGACCCAAAATATTTTTATTCTTATAAGGGTGTAGCTCTATTTATTCTAAGGAATTTTAAGTTCCATTTATTATGATTCAAATATCAGAAGAATTCTATGATCCTATTTCCTTCTATTCTCTAGAAGATTCACTACTTGGTTGTACTTCTTCTTATATGTTTCATAAGCCCTATTTCAATAGAGTTATATGATTTTCCGGTTGTGGAATCTTTACTTGAATCAAAGGTTGGGGTTGGAAAAGTGGTTGTTAATGAGCATAAGGTAGGTGTTCTAAGTTATATTTCCCATATTATTTATTATTATTTAAGTGTATGTTTCATGTTCAAGGGAACTGATGTGTTGCACATTTAATCCCTTTATTAATAAAAATAGTTTGATATTTATTTATTGTATTTGACCCTTCATGGAACCCTTTATTTCCATTAACGACTATGAGACCAGACCTACGACCACCCATGGGGTGTGAAAATTCCTTATAAATGGTAAAATATGGGGGGGGGGGTTAAGAGTTTTAACCTAGCTTGACCTATTTTTTCTTGCTAGTATGGCATAAAAGGCTATATGGATTGATTTGGGAATTAAATGTTTTATGAATTGAGAAATTGAATAAAAATTAAATGGTTAAATGGAAATTATTAGGTAGTTAAATGGTTTTAAAGGAAGAAATCATAAATTTTTAAACGAGAATGTTTAGGTTTTTAAATGGGTTTTAAATAAATTTAAGGATTGTTCTATATTAATAAATAGTGAAATAGTTTAATTGTGAAATGTAGATAAATGTGTTGAGTATATAAGACCATGGTGAATAATGAATATTGAAATGTAACACTTTTGTTAGCTTAGTGTGTTTGATGTTCAATGATGATGATCCTTGGAAAATGTAAATAATGTTTTGGGTTAGGATGTTGGATTAAAGATCCTCATATTTAGGCAAGGCCAGATTGATGGTCTCGGAATTATTGATGTTATTCATGGTTTGTATTCTAGACTGATGCTTTGGGAACTAATAGCTTATGATATGTAGTAGGTACATGGATTTATGCTCCTTTTTACCTATATTTAAATAATTAATAATTCCCATTTCTTTCATTTAAATTATGTAACCCCTATGGTGTATAGTTTATATGATTGACATGGGTTATGGTAGGTTAGGTCTTCTCGGATGTCACCTGGGAACTTGAGGTCCAAATTGGTTAATTTAACACTATTTATTTCTTAAAAATGTTTCCATTTATTACCATATTTATTATTTTACTTTTACATTTTTATACACTATTCTTTAGACTGGATTTTACATTAAACACTATTGGTGGTGGATTACTGTATTGTTCTCTCTCTCTGTTAGGGCCACCATCGGTACCTGATTATACTTTTTGGTTGTAAGTATGGATAAAGAAAAGGGACTAGGGATAGATGTATGATTTGAGAATTGGGATGAAGCATGGAAAAGGGGAATGGGATTAGCATTGGGACCTATTTTTAGGATTTTTAGATGTGTCTTTATTTAGAGTTTCCTTTGGGCACATGTGACTATTAAGAAATGGCATTTTTACTTCTTGACTCGTGGGAACATACCCAATTTTGGTAATTGATATGTGTTTTTTGGTTATTGTTGTTGTTATTTATTATTATTTTTATATTTTTTTACTCTGATATAGAGGGTATATATTCCCCACATTTCTCATTAGACCCTCACTATTATTCAGTAACCTCTAGCGTATGGGTAGGTGCAATTGTGGTCATGTGATGAACTAGTTCAACTACTAGTTGGAATGACATGGTTCATGATGTTACAAAGTTGTATTAGAGAATTTGGGTTCGTTTATATTGATTTACTATTTGGGAAAAGGTAGAAAGGAGACTAAGATATGTTTAAGCTTGGTAATGAGATCTTACATGGGATTAGCTAACCCATATGTGGGGAGAAGCTCGAGTTTCCTAGGGAAAGATTATTTTTATTATGGTTTAATTGTTATAGTTGAATAATATTTTACCTTGGGTGATGCACTTTTTTTTTATGTTACTATTTTATAGGATTTTACTCATAGGTTGGTATGGAATGTTATTGTGAATGCATGAATCATTTCATGAATTTAGGGGTCTATGTGACATGAATCATATTAGGCACACATAGAAAATCATATTTTGGTATGTAATTTTAAATAGGAAAATTAGGTTATGGGAAATAATTTTTTTTTCTATTTCTTTTATGGTTTTAAAGAAATAGCGCCTAATAAAGTGGACATTTCTCTTTTAAATTGAAATATGATTTTTTTGTTAAAATGGTGTTAAACATAATTATTTTAACCTAGAATATTACTTTACCCCGAGTTAGCCAATGGCTCTAGATAAGTATGGTTGGGTGTAGTGATATGAGGTTATAACCATTGGGATAATATATGTGGAGTATCTTATTTATCGATAGTTGTGACCCATCTTTTGTGTAACTATGTAACTATATATTTTGTACCATAAAAAATTCAATTTGTAATTGTAGAGGGATGCCTCTTTAATGGCGTCTTCATTTAGGGAGACATGAGAATTTTGATGATAATGAACCTCAAATAGTGGGACCAGATCCACCATTGGTTTTGGGTGATAGGGAAAGAGAGTAGTTCCATGAGTTTTTTAGAAACATTGTGCAGTTTATGGAGAAATATCTTATGTAGTCTGTGATGATTATGTTTGATCTAACTAGGGAGTTCCAGATGTATCATCTTCCAATGTTCACTAGAGAGGGTGGTCCTAAGGAATTTGAGTTCTAGATTGATTCTATCCGGAAAATCCATGATCACTTGGAGACTTCTCTAGAGAGGCGGGTTAAATTGGAAGCTTACATGTCACGAGGACCAGAAAAGCACTGATGGGATATCCATGTTTAGGATGAGAAGCTATAGATAAATTATTAGAAGGAATTTTGGGATAAGTTCTTGAATTTGTTTTACCCAGAGACCCTAAGATAAGAAAGAGGTGTGGAGTTTATATGTTTTACCAATGGAACTATGTCAGTGATGGATTATTCTACACACATCCCTAACATATAGTGTTTTGTTCCAAAATTTGTATAAGATGAGGCATCAAGGTAAAAATATTTTTAGGATGGAATTGGGTGTATGATGAAGTCCTAAGTAAATATTTTATGCTTACAAAATTTCAAATAGGTGGTGAATTATGATCTCATATCTGAGGGGAACCTAAAGGAGGTATTTAATAGCATATAGATAGTTTTAGATGTGCATTATAACAGTGAATCCTTAGATAGTTGAAAGAATCATTATGATAGATTCTTCTAATGTGGTGGTTGGAAGAGTTTATAGGAGATTTTATTGGACTCTAAGGGTAGTGATCAAGTGTTTTGATGTCATTACGTTAGGCCAAGTCATATGAAAGTATAATGTCCTTGGCCACCAATGGATTATCGACAATGTGGCAGGATTAGAAATATACATACGTTCTACAGGAACCATCAATATATGGGTAGTTGTAAGAGCATGAACTTCTCTGGAAATCTCTCAGGCTTGTCTTTAGGTACCCGTTTTTCTTTCCTTGAGTAATTTTTTTTGGGTTTTATCTTGGGTGTGTTTGGGTGAATATTTATTTTTTTGGGAGGGAAATGGGGTAGTGCATAGTTTTCCCAAGCTGTTATCCTAGCCTAGAAAAATATACACCCTTGAGATAGTGTGGTTAGCATAGTTATTACAGGGTTTGATAAATCATGTGCCCTCTTAGGAGAAATTGTGAACCCACCTTGAAGAGGCACATGGTTAAGGAACACGGTTTAGAAAAATGTGTGCCACTTATGAGGAAACCATGCATAGGTTTTTAATTAACCTGAAAATTAGATTTAAAATTTATAAACCCCCCCATTTTAACCCAAAATTGACCCTAACTTAGACCCAATTGATTTATCTCATTTTTATGGCTCCCAGATGAATTCATAAGGCTCCTGACCTCCATTCATCATGATTCAAAGGCCAAATTGATAGATCTTCACCTCTCCAGGTTTGTATTTTCTTCCCATTTATATATCTTTCTCTTTCTCGCTCCTCTTCCAGGATAAAATAGGGATGTTTATCCACTATTTATTCTAGATCTAGATATAGGCTTATTATATCTTTTTTCATCCAATCTTGGATCTGGGTTTCAAATCTAGATCTTGTTCTTCATTGTGGGTTTGACCTATCCTATCCCAATTGGGAATTTTCCATTGGGTGATCTCTCATCAATGACTTGAGGTAGTTTGTTTAATTTCAATTTCCCACGTTCTTAATTCCAAATTTTGAGTATGCATTATTATAATTCGATGGGAATTTTTTTCAATTGAATCATGAATTGAATAAATTAATTGATTAATTAATTTATGGAATGTTTAATTGGAATAATTTATTATTGAAATAATTATTAGGTTATTAAAATTGTTGAATTAGAATAATTAATTGTTTAATTAATTATTAAGATATTGGAATATTTGAATAATAATAACTAATTATTGAATTAATTATTTGGAAACTAATATTTTTAAATTTGTTTAATAGATCCTGCGAATGGGGAATTGATGAGAAATTGGAATTTTTTTGAATTGGAATAATTAATTATTGAATTGATTATTAGTATATTAAAATTGTTGAATTTGAATAATTAATTGGTGAATTAATTATTATGATATTGGGATTGTTGAATAAGAAAAATTAATTACTGAATTAATTATTGGGAAATTGGTATTTTTAAATTAGACCAATTAGTTGTTGAATTATTTAATCAGAATCTTTGTGGTAATGAAATTGATTGAAATGGACTAATTAATTAGTGAATTAATTAATAAATTTTTTGATTGAGGAATGTGATAATATGTTTATTTTTTATCATCCTTTAATGATGTGATATTTGTGATATATGTGTTTGATTGATAAATAGGGTGTGGGACATGTTCTGATGCTCCAAATACCCATGGGGGTGCCGAAAATGGAATTCCACACCCAAATTCATAGTTGTGAATATTTTAATGGGATGAGGACTGATGACATAAATACCCATTCATTGTGGGACATGGACCGATGCTCTAAAATACCCATGGGGTGATAGACACGACGTTTGGAACCAATGAGATTGACATTAGACTATGGTTCCAATTATTCATATTATGAATTGAAATGAAATGGATAATTAAACACTATGTGTTATAATTAATTGTGAATTGGATATGTGGTATGGTACAAACTTCAACATGGGCCGAAGCAATTATTTTTTGGTTTAGTTGTGTTTAGGAACCCGAGGGAGTTATAAGGTTAAATAAAAAGTAATTTTTTGAGGAAAAATAAAGAGTAATTGAATAAATCTAATTTGTTACTTTATTTATTTTATGTATTATTTATACAACTGTATACACTATTATTGACTCGATATTATTTTAGATTCTATTGGTGGTGGACTATTGAGTTTTACTCACACCCTACATGGGTTTAAAAATCAGTACCCAAATAGATATCATGGTTGTTGGACTAGGTAAGAAAAAAATACATATGTTAGATTTTTGAGTCAGGATGAAGCATGAATAAGGGAATTAGACCTGGTGTCGGGATCTGATTGGAGTTGTTAGTATATTAATTTTGGATTTTCCATTTTATAATTGGAATGTACATGGTATAAAATATCTATTGTTTTCGTTTGGTTATTGTATTACTATTTAGTCATCATGTGATAATGGTATTGTCTGGTTATTTGGTTATATCATCTAGTTATTCTTATTTATTTATTCTATTGTGCTATATTTATAAAGAGTGTATAGTCTCCCCATAATCGATATTGAACCTCACTACTGTTTGTTAGCCTTTGGTGTGTGGGGAGGTTCACCTAAGTCCATGTAACCGACTGGATTAGGGCCCCGATATGTGGCACCCAATGCATGACTTTACAAAGTGGTATCAGAGTAGGTTTTATTTTATTTTACTTTTTTATTAATATTTTGGAAGGTGGAAAAAAGAATAATATGAGTCATGAATTGGTTAAGAGATCATGCATGTGAGTATTTAACCCATTTATGAGGGCAAAAGACAAATTCCTAGGTTTGGATTATCATTATTATTGTGTGTGGTTATAGTTAATGTTATTTCACCTAAAGTGATGCACTTTCTATGTGATGTGTTTATTGTTTATGATATTTTTCTAAGATTTGACTCATGGAAAAAAATGAAACAATAGTTTTTTTTTCATGCATAATTCTAAAAACTCATGATTATTTTTTGACATTCATCATTTTAGGCATGCATGGGAAAATGGGATCTGGGTAAGTTTTTGAAATTGAACTGTTTTCCTTGCTTATGAGATTGAATTGAAAATGTTTCCTAATATGAAATTAAGAATTTTAAAATGATACATAATTTGATTAAAAGGGCGTCTAATGAGAAAAATTATTTTAAGAATTATTTTTTCCTTTTTTAACCTTGACCTATATATAGGATGGTTAAGTGTAGTGGTAGCACCAAGATTTTGATAGTGTCACGAGGTTTGTATAAAAAATTATTATAGAATATTGTGACTTTTTTCCTCCTATTTAAATGTGTTAAATTTGAGTTATGCATAATGAGATGCATGTTTGGTAGTGAGAGATATACCTCCATGATAATGCTTGTTGAGAGGGTGATAGAAGGACATGGATTGAGATGCTCTTTTTACAGTGCAACTAAAGGCACCGATAGTGCCATATGAAGAAGTCAGAGAGAAGTTCCCAGAGAAATTTTCTAAGTTTATAAAATTCATGGAAAGATACCCATATTGGGTTGTGAAATTCATGTATGACTTGACATGGGAGTTTCAGTTACAACACCTATATGACATTCACCAAAGAGGGCGAACTTGAGGTAGATGAGTTATGGATTAAGTCTATCCAGACCATAATCAATCACCTAGAGACTCCTACTGAGAAGTGAGTCAGGATAAAAGCTTATATTTTATGTGTCCATGTAAATCGTTGGTGGAGAATCTAGACTTGAGATAGACAGCAGGAGGATATGGAGTGGAAGGACTTTTAAATTAAGTTCTTGGAGTACTTTCATCCAGAGATGCCCAGGAAGGAGAGAGAAGCTGAGTTCATGGATTTGACTCAGGGGAGTATGTCCATGATGGAATGTTCTAGATTATTTATATATTTTTAGTGCATTTCCCTAGCATTATAAGGATATGATACTACTTTAGAAAAATGATTTCAGTATGGGATTAAATATGAAATTAAGTTATAGGTGAATATCTTCAGGCTGAAGATGTTTTCAGAAGTGGGGAATCAAGCTCTCATAAATGAGTGGAACCCGAAGGAGGATTCCCATGGAAGAAAGGTGGTTTCAACTTGATGGTAAATAGGTATTAATTTTGATAGTAGGAAGCCTCACTATGAGAATTTTATCCAGGGTGATATCAATAATATTAGCTAGGGTAAGGGTCAATTACATAGGTACTTGCTAATGCGATCTTTTACTAGTGTAGTAAGACGAACCACTATTGTAGACACTATACCCAACCACTAGTAAAATGATAAGATTGTGATTATATGGAACATCTAAAATGGTTCTGTAGGAACCCATGATAGATGGAACCAACAGTGCTTCAAGAGATCAAGAATCAGTTGGAAGAAATGATCAAAAATGGGGTTATCTATTCTTGTACATAGACATGGGGTTCTATAGTTTTGTTTACAAATAAGTCTAAAGGGAATATCCAATTATTTATTGATTACTAGAAGCTGAACCAGATGATAGTGAAGAACCAATATCCTCTTCCACAAATCAATGATTTTTTTGAACAGTTTAGAAAAGCCTAAGTTTTCTCCAAGATTGACTTGAGATCAGAGTATCAACATTTGAGAGTTTATCCTTATGATATACTGAGGACTCATTTCAGAATTAGGTATGTCCTTTATAAGTTATTAATAATTGAATTTTGGTAGATGAACACAAAAAAAGTGTTTATGGACTTGATAAAATAATTTCTACCCATACCTAGATTAGATTTTTGTAGTGTTTGTGGAATTCTTCTTAGTGTACTCCAAGAGTCACGATAATCATTCCCAACATCTTAACATCATCTTGAGTACATTGAGAGAGCATAAACTGTACACTAATATATCTAAGTGGCATATTGTATTGACTAGGTACACTTATTAGGTCACATCATCTCAAAGGAATGTGCATTAGCAAACCAAGAGAAAGTTTGTTTTTTTTCTAGGGAGCATCCCAAGAAAGTTATTGATATACAATGTTTTCTTGGGTTGGTGGGATATTATTAGAGGATCATCCATGAATTTTACCTAATCAAAGAACCAATTTCAGGCTTGACCAATAATGTGGTAATGTTTGATTGGTCTGGAGCATGTGAGAATTATTTCTAGGAGTTGAATAAGTGCTTAACATCAACACAGATCTTGATCCTACATGAGCTAGGTGAGAAGTATATTGTGTTCTATGACCCTTTTGGAATCGATCCTGGAGAATTGTTGATGCAATGAGATCAAGTTGTGGTATATGAGTCTCATATTTTAAGGCCACATGAATGGAATTTTCCTATGCAAGACCTCTAGTTAGCTATAGTGGTATATGATTTGATGATTTGGTGGAATTATCTATTGGGAATTTTTTTACCATGTATACAGATCATAAGAGTTTAAAGTATATCTTTTCATAGGATATTTGAATATCTAACATCAGATGTGGGTTGAGTATATATAATCATTTTATTTTGAAATTACATATATTCCCAAGAAGGAAAAAAAGATTTAATTATGAAAACTAAGACTAAAGAAGTTCACGAGTCTAGTGCTAAGTGAAAGATGATGAATTTTCTGGTTGGGATGCATGTAGTCATTTAGGGGAGTCAGGAGAAGATGTTTATCATATTAGTTTTAGTGGAGTCTAAAATATTGAGTGAAATCAGGGATAGATAGTATGAGGATCCAGAATTTTTGGCCTTGAGGGAAAGCCTAAAATCTGGGAAGACACCTTTATACTAAAGCATAGATGAGGACGAGATCACGTATGTTAGGAATAGGGTTGTTATGCCTATGAGTATGATGGAGGAGATGATTCATGAATTTCTTGCTACAAATTTTACAGTGCATCCAGGTGTAAAAAAATGTACCATGACCGATGACAAGAGTTTTGGTGGTCAGTCATGAAAAAGGAGATAGTAGGTCTCATGACTTGATGCAACACCTGTCTACAGTTCAATGCCAAGCATTAAAAACCTGGAGGTTTAATACATCTGATTCCTATTTCAGAATGGAATATGTATTATATTAACATGGATTTTTTGGCGGGTATCCTAAGGAAACCAAAGAAGAATGATGCTATTTGTGTGGTTGTGGACTGACTAATGAAATAACCACATTTCTTACCAATACGGGAGAATTTCTTAGTAGATCAACTAGAAAATTTTTATGATTCAGAGATAGTGCGTATGCATGGGGTTCCATGGACTATTGTTTCAGATTATGACTCATGGTTTATTTCAAGTTTTTGGAAGGGATTATAAAATGTACTTCATACAAAATTTTTACTGAGTATGAAATTTCAGCCATAGACATTTGGGTAGTTAGAGCATAAGATATAGGTGCCAGAGGATATGCTTCGGTTGTGTTCCCTAGACTTTGGTGTGTCTTGGAAGACTCTAGCTTTGGGGGGGTTTTACTATAGAAACAGTTATCATGAAAATATATATATGGAACCATATGGGGATCTTTATGCTAGAACCTGTAGATCACTATTGTGTTGGATAGAGGCAGGTGAGTCAGAGTTGTTCAGACTAAGTCTCATGAAGGAGACATTAGAGAAAGTTCACTGGGTCAGTATCATATAGCCAGAGATCAGTTTAGACAAAAGTCTTGTGATGATACACATCAATGGGTCATAGAGTTTACAAATTTTGATCATGTATTCCTCTATGTTTTTCCTAGATTATGTCTCCAAAGGATATAGAGATAGGGAAAGTTGGAACCCAAGTTCATTGGGATATTGGAGGTTGTGGAGAGAATTGAGCCGGTTGTCACGACCCGCCCTCGGGGCCCGTGCCGTGACTACCCCAAGCCCGCCTTCCATAGGCCAGGGGCTGGCGACTAGCACCAAGGCGTAAATCCCGGTAAAAAGGGAAGGCATTGCCTTTGTAAAGTAAACAAGCACCACATAGTAAGCAAGAGGAAAAGTAAACACTAAGTAAAAACAGAGTACAACTGAAAGTGCAGAAAAGTAAATGGGCCAGTATACAAACCCAAACTGAAAGTAAAGTACAACTCGAAAGGGAAAACAGAAACAGTAAAGTAAAAGCCGCTACACCGAGCTGTCCACTGGAAATCCCACCTGAAGGGTGGGTACAGATAGCTCCACTGCTCCTTGGGTCCCGTCGTCCGCTCCGAGCACGTCCCGCCCAGTGGTCCACCTCCAGGTACCGTCCTGCTCAACAAGCCTCAACCACGATCAACGTTGTCCGTCGTCTGCAACCAACACAACGTAGTGCGGGCATAGCCCGTGCAGGGGTGAGTATAAGCTACTCAGTAGGGACCCCAAGAACCCCGACGGTCTCCCAAAATCCACAAAGGATAAACCACAAAGGAAAGATACAAACACGAATTAAAAACCGACACTGCTTAGTTATATGCCCATACATATACCTAAGTCATCAATTCAAATACGCTCCAACCTCCGAGCCCAAGTACAACTCAGTCCACACAGGAAAGTATACGTATTCCACACAGGAAAGCAAACGTAATCCACACAGGATAGCACAACACAATCCATACAGGAAAGCAAAAAAGATTCAGCTCACACAGGTATACTTCTTCGAAAGACGATAGAGATGATCACTGATCCATCTAAGTCGTCGGACCCACACAGGATCTATAGGCGCTGGTTCACACAGGACCGCTGAGCGTGGACCCACAAAGGATCAGACCCACAGAGGATCGGTTGCACTGATCCACGCAGGATCGCTGAGTGTTGTAGTCGTCGTCGTCGAATCCACTGAGGATCTCTGCACTGTCGTCATCGCAGTCACAGTAGCAGTCACAACCAGCTCTAGGGTTCCCGTACACAGCAAGCTCGTTCGGGAGGGTCCGCTCCACGAGCCGAGAGGCTGATACATCAACTATCACATAGTCCAGAGTTGATGTATCCAAAAGTTCCGTATCGTCAACAGGAACTCAACGCAACAGACGGCGCGTCAATCGGACGCCCGGTCTGAGAGTTATTGGGTTTTTCGTCCCAGGGGCCCGGTTGGTTTTTAAGGGAAAAACAACCCGACCATACTCCACCTGCGTCCAAACCTCAGGCGGAGTATTCCAAAAGATCAGTCTCACTAAGAGAAACTCAACAAAGCTGACGACACGTCAATCGGATGTCCGTAGCTCAAGATATGAGCGTTTCCGCTCCGAGGGCCCGGTTGGTTTCGTGTACGAACCAACCTGGCCGAACTCAAAGTAATGTGAAAACTTGAGTGCAATATACCGAAACGACCGTCTCGATCCAAGGATCGCATCGCCGCTGACGGCGCGTCGTTTGGAGGTCCTTAGCCCGAGTTATGGGCATTTGAACCTAAACAGTTCTGTATCGGGGTTTCGGGCCCGGGCCGACCCGGCCCGAGACCCCCCCGGCTGGCCGGAACCGGGTCGAACCGCCCCGGACAGGGTCGGCCCGCCTCGGCGCGGCCCGACCCGGCGCGGCGCGGCGCGGCGCGGCCCGGCGGGGCTCGGCCCGACCTGGCAGACCGGCCAGGCGCCGGTCCAGCTCAAGGTAGCGCGCTGGACGCGCTGCTAGCTTGGCCTTCGGCTGAGCTGATTGAGAAAAGGGGGGCGCCTACCCCCCTTTGTAACCGCTCCCCCCCCTCATAATGGGGGACCGTTCAACTGTCCGGGGGAATTTAATTCCCCAGGCCTTCCCCACTTCCGGCCGGCCCGACCTGGCCGGCCGGCTCCTCCTCGACGGGCCCGGCAGTTGCCGGTCCCTTTTCAGCTTCAACACCGGCGGCCCGCCGGGCCGCCGGTCACCGAGATCCGCCACGGCCCGGAACCGGCCGTGTCCGTTGTCGTCCGACGCGGTGCGACGGCACCGCGCCCCTCCGCCGCGGCCCCGCTCCGGCCATGACGCCTTCGATTTCTTTCGACGCGGCGCGACAGCGTCGCGTTCTTGAATTTCATTCCACGGCGCGGCGCGATGGCGCCGCGCAATACTTGCCGTATGATTTCCGCGTGGTGCGACGGCCCCACGCCATCCTGTTCCATCCGCAAGGGAACAAACATGAACATAGGAGGGGGTTCGGCGATGTTTGTGCGGTCCGGCCCCCTCTCGTTAAATGATAACATTTAGTCGATTAACCACGAGGTTCGACATGCTAAAATCAAGAACGGAAACAAATAATAAAATAACAATAATACCCTACCTCGGTTTCAAGAGCAGAGCACGCCAACAAGCCTCGAAAGACAAGCGTCACGGAGGTCGGGCGTCGCGGGAATCGTACGTCGATTCCGTTGACGTCGAGGTGCGTCCGAAGAGGTAGCATCGCGGGAGAAGCTTCGTAAGCTGACGGAGAAAGCCCGAAGAGGAAGCGGCGTCTCCTTTCATTAACACAGGAAGAAGATCGACAGAAGCGCCATCATCGATCTTTGGAAACACACCAGCGGTGAAGAAAAGAAGAGACGACACGTCTTTCTCTTCTTATGGTGACGACATTCTTCGTCAGAGCCTAAGTGTTCTTCGCGTTCTTCGTCAATGTTGAAGAAGATGAAGAAAGATTCCCCAATCCTCTCGAGGTGGAAAAATAAATCTAACCAAAATAAAATAAGCCTAAGGCTTATTTTATTTACACAACTAAACGACTTTGAATTTCTAAAGTTTGAAAATCAATAACTCATCTCAATTAAAACTCATGTTGTCAAAATTAAATTGAGTGGAGTTATTGGGAGTTTAAAGGGGAGTTGAGGAGTTAGGGTTCGTGTGGGCCCCACCACACTTAATCCTCTCAAGGGAGGTTAAGTGGATGTGGGTCCCACCTCTAACTCCCTTTGGGAGGATATAACCAACATGGTTTAAAAAAATTTTGTTTCCACAATTTAGTTAACTTCATTTAAATTCCCCCAAAACTAACTCTGAACCTGCATAAAACGCAACATCGGAAAAGGTCTCCTTAAACGAATATCAACACTGTGAGTTCATCGGTGCCCTCAGAATTCGATTCCGGGCACCGGTTCAAAAGTTAGAAAAACCCGCTCGTTCATTCACTGAACGTACCTGAGACAAACTTCGGAAAATGATTCCGGGCACACCGGGCCTCAGAATCAGGTGCCGTCAGAAACCACGCTCTTGTAAAATTCCAAAGAAAATTAAGAAAAAATTTCCCTTGAATTTTACGGGTCTTTAAATTACTCCCACCTCAGGGATTTACGTCCCCGTAAAGATACATCAAAACTAGGGAAAAAATGAGGGTATTGAGCACGCATCTGAGCCTCCCGCTCCCAAGTGATCTCCTGGAGGTTCCCGTGCTGCCATCTGATGCGCACTAGAGGAATCAACCATCCACATAGGACCCGCTCCTGTCGATCCTCGATCTCCACCGGGACCTCCGTAAAAGTAGCCCCATCGTCAACGTCAAGCTCCCTATAGTCAATGATGTGCGTCGGGTCGTGCATGTATCTCCTCAGCTGAGACACGTGGAAGACGTCGTGCACCCGGTGCAACTGAGGTGGTAGAGCCAGGCGATAAGCCACCTCGCCAATCCTGCTGAGGACTTGGAAGGGTCCGATGAAGCGCGGAGATAACTTGCCTCCTCGGCCAAATCTCCGTATACCACGTTGAGGTGAGACCCGCAAGAAGATGTGGTCGCCATCCTCGAACTCTAGTGGCCTCCGCCTCCTGTCAGCGTATGACTTCTGCCGGCTCTGATCTGTCCTCATCCGCTCCTGGATGACCTGGACCTTCTCTGTCATGGCCTGGACCATCTATGGTCCCACATGTGCTGACACCCTAGGGTCTGTCTAGCACAGCGGTGATCTGCAAGTTCGGTCGTACAACGCCTCGTACGGTGCCATCCCGATGGTGGAGTGGTAGCGGTTGTTGTATGCAAACTCCACCAAGGGTAGGTGGTCCTCCCAGCAACGACCAAAGTCAAGGACACATGCGCGGAGCATGTCCTCGAGAGTCTGAATGGTCCTCTCCGTCTGACCATCCGTTTGGGGGTGAAAGGCTGTGCTAAGACGTAGCTGCGTCCCGAACTCCTCCTACAATCCCTTCCAAAGTCGGAAAGTAAAGCGAGCATATCTATCGGAGACGATAGATGATGGCACACCGTGAAGCCTCACAATCTCCTGAACGTAAATACATCCCATGATCTTCACTGAGCCCTGCTCTCTGATGGGTAAGAAGTGAGCCGACTTGGTGAGTCGGTTGACAATCACCCAGATAGAGTCGTGACCTCTGGAAGTGTGTGGAAGTCCAGTCACGAAGTCCATAGATATGCCATCCCACATCCACTCCGGAACCTCCAAGGGTTGTACCAAGCCTGCTGGTACCTAATGCTCTGCCTTCACCTGCTGGCAGGTGAGGCATCGAGAAACGAACTCTGCCACATCCTTCTTCATGCCCGGCCACCAGTGCTGTCGTCTGTGGTCCTGGTACATCTTCGCCACTCCAGGATGTACCGTCAAAGGAGAAGTGTGAAACTCTCTCAGCACCTCCTATCGCAAAGAGACTGGTACCATGGTACGTCCCCTGAAAAGGATGTCGTGCTCTACTCCAAATTTGAAACCATCAGGTGCCTATCCTGAGGATATCTGTGCACGCCGCGTCTCACAGTCTACGTCCCCACGCTGTGCCTCTCTGACTCGCTGTAGTAGTGGAGGAGTGACTGTGAGAGACTGAAGGAAGGCTGCTCCATCTCTATCCACAAAGGATATCTGCAAAGAGGCTAGCTGCTCCGTTGCCTCCTCAAGCAGCTGAATGCCCGTCATCCTGCTGATGGCATCGGCTACTACGTTTCCCTTCCCAAGAGTATAGACTATCTCAAAGTCATTGTCCTGGAAGAACTCAAGCCATCGCCTCTGTCTCAGGTTCAGGTCCTTCTGCGAGAAGATATACCTGAGACTCTGATGATTAGAAAAGACTGTAAAGCGCTCGCCCATCAGGTAGTGTCACCACGTCTTTAGAGCGAAGACCACTGCTGCTAACTCCAAGTCATGGGTAGCGTAGTTTTGCTCATGCGGCCTCAACTGACGTGATCCATAGGCGATCACTTCCCGCTCCTGCATTAGGACACATCTGAGTCCGGTCCCTGATGCATCGTAGTAAACTACGTACCCTACTCCCTCCTCAGGCAACCTCAAGATAGGTGCGCTGGTCAATCTCTGTCTCAGCTCCTGGAAGCTCTGCTGACATCTGTCTGACCACACGAAGGGTTTTACCTTCTTCCTCAAAGCTGTGAGTGGTGCCACAACTCTAGAGAAGTTTCGCACGAAACTCCGATAGTATCCTGCTAGTCCCAAGAAACTCCGCACCTCCGTCACACTCCTGGGTGGCTCCCAAGCTAACACTGCCTCGATCTTCGCAGGATCCACTGAAACTCCCGCCTCAGAGATGACGTGTCCCAAGAAGTGGACCTCACGTATCCAGAACTGGCACTTCGAGAGTTTACCATTAAGCTGGTGCTCTCGGAGTGTGTCTAGTACAACCCGTAAGTGGTAGGCGTGCTCCTCCTCAGTCGTCGAGTAAATCAAAATGTCGTTGATGAAGACCACGACAAATCGATCGAGGTATGGCTGAAAGATCTTGTTCATGAGGGCCATGAACACTACTGGAGCATTAGTTACGCTGAAAGGCATAACCAAGAACTCATAGTGTCCATACCGACATCTGAAGGTCGTCTTCTGCACGTCCTCGTCTCTAACTCTGAGCTGATGATAGCCTGACCTGAGGTCTATCTTTGAGAACCACCGTGCTCCCTTGAGCTGATCAAAGAGGTCATCAATCCTCGGTAGCAGATACTTGTTCCTCATTGTCACCTGGTTCAGGCGACGATAGTCAACACAAAGTCGCAAGCTCCCGTCCGCCTTCTTGGCGAACAATATCGGGGAAGCCCAGGGTGAAACACAGGGTTGGATGAACCCCTTGCCCTGCAAGTCCTCCAACTGTACCCATAGCTCTCAAAGCTCAGCGGGGGCCATCCGATATGCTGGAGTCGATATCGGAGCTGTTCCGGGGTAAAGGTCAATATAAAAGTCTACCTCTCTACGAGGAGGTAGCCCTGGAACGTCGTCGGGGAAAACGTCCGCAAACTGATCCACCACTGCAGGAAAACCAGGACTCCGCACGTCAACTGCTCCTAGGATGAGGCTAGCCAACTGATGGGTGATGGGTTGTCCTCTCCTCCACGGAAGTCCATCCGATGCTGCAAAGGCTCCCTTCTCGCCGGTGAAGGTGAACCTGCTCCCGTCAGTGCGTACAAATCGCACCTTGCACCTAAAACAGTCAATCTTTGCATGGACCGTAGATAACCAATCCATGCCCAAGATGACATCGTAAGGCCTCGACGCTGCTACAAGAAGATCCCAGTCGAAGCTCTCGCCGCCTAGAGTAAGCTCACACTGCCGGCACCAGTGCGTAATCATCGAGTCTGCTCCCGTAGGAGTCTCTAGCCGTAAGGATCGAGCCAACGGCTCTGCCGGAATCTCCGAGCTCCAAACAAGGGCAGCGACTATGTAAGAGTGACTCGCTCCTATGTCTATAAGTACTGCATAAAGGGTGGAATAAACATAGATAGTACCTCGAATCATCTCGGGCGCGCCGTGGTCGTAGGCCTCTGCTGCCTGGAGCTGTGCCTGTCTCTGCCCGCCAACTCCCTGTGGTCGAGGTGGACCTCCTGGTGGTGGTGGTGGTAGAGCCTCAAAGCGTCTCCCACCACCTACTGCTCGGCCAGCTCCTATGCCTCGTCTGCCTCCTCCCTACGGACTGCCACGGTCGACCCTCTGCCTCTGCCTTGGTGGTCCCTCAACCATCTTCTGCTCCTCGGAACGGCGGGTCGGGCAATCACGATCCATGTGGCCCTGCCCGCCGCACGAGTAGCACTATCTTCCTCTCGAAAGACTGGATCCGCGCTGTGTGCCCCGCACTATTGAGCTAGTGTCCTGAGGTCGTCTGCCTGAGGGTCTGGTCTGCCTGGACCCCTGAGTCATCCGTCGACTGCCTGCGGCAGAAGACTCTGCCACGTGCCACCCTGCGGTGGGTCACGGCGCTGGTGTAGACTCAGCAAGAATGCTCTCAATCAAAAGGTCCCTCTCTAGTACTCCTGTCTAAGTCAGAATGCTGAGGGAGATCAACGATGCCCTGATCTCATGTCTCAAACCCTGCTCAAAGGTCCGGGCCCGGAAGAATGGGTCCCATACCATGTTGGTTGAGTAGCGCGAGAGATCAGTAAATCTCACCGAGTAATGAGCGACCGTCATGCTTCCCTGCCGCAGCTGAAGAAGCTCCTGAATGCGCACCACACGAAGGGTGGCTGGGACGAACTCTGAGCTGAAGAGGCTCTCAAAGTACATCCATAGTAGAGATGCCTCATCGTGCACCTGGAGCATCAAGCTCCACCATCGGCCCGCTGCTGCGTGCACTAGGCTCGTAGCGAGGATCACCATGATGTCTGCAGGTGTCCTCACTAGCCTAAAAACTCGTACCACTGCCTCCAGCCAGTCTTCTGCTGCCTGGGCGTCCATCTCCCCATGGAACCTAGGTGGTCCCTGGCGCTGGAACTCGTGCAGAGATCCAAGGCGACGTGCATCGTCAGCGGCTGGTGCTGGAAGCATCGGTGGCTCGGCGGGTAGTGCTACAGCCGGTGCCACTGCTGACAAAGGGCCCTACACCGAGGCCTCATCGCTCGGTGGGCTGTCATCACGCTCGACTCTCGGAACCCTAGCTGGCTACTGTCGTGGGGCCATCCTAAAAAGGAAACAGGTGCGCCACGATCAGAATAGTATACCTGGTGAGCTGATACAAAGTAATCACAAATAAAACTTGAAGCACACACACAATCAATGTTTTCGTGCATTAAGTCGGAAATCAGAAGTCAGGGTCCTGGTGTACGGATACTCCGGCTGCCGCACCAACACTGGACTCCCTGGACTGATAACCACAGTCAATACGCTAAACATTATTGCTTCACATAGAAAAGATCAGAGTTCGTGGTAGAACCGAACTCCTCTGATACCAATTTGTCACGACCCGCCCTCGGGGCCCGTGCCGTGACTACCCCAAGCCCGCCTTCCATAGGCCAGGGGCTGGCGACTAGCACCAAGGCGTAAATCCCGGTAAAAAGGTAAGGCATTGCCTTTGTAAAGTAAACAATCACCACAGAGTAAGCAAGCGGAAAAGTAAACACTAAGAAAAAACAGAGTACAACTGAAAGTGCGGAAAAGAAAATCGGCCAGTATACAAACCCAAACTGAAAGTAAAGTACAACTCGAAAGAGAAAACAGAAAATGTAAGTTAAAATCCGCTACACCGAGCTGTCCACTGGAAATCCCACCTGAAGGGTGGGTACAGATAGCTCCACTGCTCCTCGGGTCCCGCCGTCCGCTCTGAGCACGTCCCGCCCAGTGGTCCACCTCTAGGCACTGTCCTGCTCAGCAAGCCTCAACCACGATCAACGCTGTCCGTCGTCTGCAACCAACACAACGTAGTGCGGGCATAGCCCGTGAAGGGGTGAGTATAAGCTACTCAGTAGGGACCCCGAGACCCCCGAAGGTCTCCCAAAATCCACAAAAGATAAACCACCAAGGAAAGATACAAACACGAAGTAACAACCGACACTGCTTAGTTATATGCCCATACATATACCTAAGTCATCAATTCCAATATGCTCCAACCTCCGAGCCCAAGTACAACTTAGTCCACACAGGAAAGTATACGTATTCCACACAGGAAAGCAAAAGAAATCCACACAGGATAGCACAACACAATCCACACAGGAAAGCAAACAAGATTCAGCTCACATAGGTATACTTTTTCGAAAGACGATAGAGATGATCACTGATCCATCTAAGTCGTCGGACCCACAAAGGATCGATAGGTACTAACCCCTGCAAAGACCCACACAGGATCGGACCCACACAGGATCTGTAGGTGCTGGTTCACACAGGACCGCTGAGCGCTGACCCACATAGGATCAGACTCACACAGGATCGGTAGCACTGATCCACACAGGATCGCTGAGTGATGTAGTCTTCGTCGTTGAATCCACGGAGGATCTATGCACTGTCATCGTCATAGTTAGAGTAGTAGTCGCAGCCAGCTCTAGGGTTCCCGCACACAACATGCTCATTCGGGAGGGTCCGTTCCACGAGCCAAGAGGCTGATACATCAACTGTCACATAGTCCAGAGTTGGTGTATCCAAAAGTTCCGTATCGTCAATAGGAACTCAACGCAACAGACGGCGCGTCAATCGGACGCCCGGTATGATAGTTATTGGCTTTTTCTTCCCAGGGCCCCGGTTGGTTTTTAAGGAAAAACCAACCCGACCGTACTCCACCTGCATCCAAACATCGGGCGGAGTATGCCAAAAGATCCGTCTCACTAAGAGTAACTCAACAAAGCTGACGACACTTCAATCGGACGTCCGTAGCTCAAGATATGAGTGTTTCCTCTCCGAGGGCCCGGTTGGTTTTGTGTACGAACCAAACCGGCCGAACTCAAACTAATCTGAAACCTTGAGTACGATTTACCAAAACGACTGTCTCGATCCGAGGATCGTATCGCCGCTGACGGCGCGTCGTTTGGAGGTCCGTAGCCCGAGTTATGGGCATTTGAACCTAAATAGTTCGGTATCGGGGTTTCGGGCCCGGGCCGACCTGGCCCGAGACCCCCCCGGCTAGCCCGAACCGGGTCGACCTGCCCCGGACAGGGTCGGCCCAGCCCGGAGCGGCCCGGCCCGGCCCAGCGCAGCCTGGCTGGGCTCGGCCCGGCCTGGCAGACCGGCCAGGCGCCGGTCCGGCTCAAGGCAGCGCGCTGGGCGCGCTGCCAGCTCGGCCTTCGGCCAAGCTGATTGAGAAAACGGGGGGCGCCTGCACCCCTT
The DNA here is from genome assembly GCA_963277665.1 of Viscum album. Classification (NCBI taxonomy): domain Eukaryota; kingdom Viridiplantae; phylum Streptophyta; class Magnoliopsida; order Santalales; family Viscaceae; genus Viscum; species Viscum album. Next base: position 1,191,462,536 of record OY728122.1, read on the forward strand.
TGTAACCGCTTCCCCCCCCCCCTCATAATGGGGGGTCGTTCAACTGGCCGGGGGAATTTAATTCCCCCGGCCTTCCCCACTTCCGGCCGGCCCGACCTGGCCGGCTGGCTCCTCCTCGACGGGACCGGCAGTGGCTGGTCCCTTTCCGGCTTCGACACCGGCGGCCCGGCTAGCCGCCGGTCACCAAGCTCCGCCGCGGCCCGGAACTGGCCGCAGCCCTTGTCGTCCGGCGCGGTGCGACGACACCGTGCCCCTCCGCCATGGCCCTGCTCCGGCGGCGGCGCCTTCGATTTCTTTCGACGCGGCGCGACAACGTCGTGTTTTTAATTTCATTCCACGGCGCGGCACGACGGCGCCGCGCAATACTTGCTGTATGATTTCCACGTGGTGCGATGGCACCACGCCATCCCGTTCCATCCGAAAGGGAACAAACATGAACATAGGAGGGGGTTCGGCTGTGTTTGTGCGGTCCGACCCCCTCTCGTTAAATGATAACATTTAGTCAATTAACCACGAGGTTCTACATGCTAGAATCAAGAACAGAAACAAATAATAAAATAACAATAATCCCCTACCCCGGTTTCAAGAGCGGAGCCCGCCAACAAGCTGCGGAAGACAAGCGTCTCGGAGGTCGGGCATCGCGAGAATCGTACGTCGATTCTGTTGACGTCGAGGTGTGTCCGAAGAGGTAGCGTCGCTGGAGAAGCTTCGTAAGATGACGGAGAAAGCCCGAAGAGGAAGCGGTGTCTCCTTTCGTTGACACGGGAAGAAGATCGACAGAAGCAGCGTCGTCGATCTTTGGAAACACACCGGCTGTGAAGAAAAGAAGAGATGACACGCCTTTCTCTTCTTATGGTGACAGCGTTCTTCGTCGGAGCATAAGTGTTCTTCGCGTTCTTCGTCAAGGTTGAAGAAGATGAAGAAAGCTTCCCCAATCCTATCGAGGTGGAAAAATAAATCTAACCAAAATAAAATAAGCCTAAGGCTTATTGTATTTATACAACTAAACAGCTTTGAATTTCGAAAGTTTGAAAATCAATAACTCATCTCAATTAAAACTCAAGTTGTCAAAATTAAATTGAGTGGAGTTATTGGGAGTTTAAAGGGGAGTTGAGGAGTTAGGGTTTTTGTGGGCCCCACCACACTTAATCCTCTCAAGGGAGGTTAAGTGGATGTGGGTCCCACCTCTAAATCCCTTTGGGAGGATATAACCAACATGGTTTAAAAAAAATTGTGTTTCCACAATTTAGTTAACTTCATTTAAATTCCCCCAAAACTAACTCTCAAACCGCATAAAACTCAACCTCGGAAAAGGTCTGCTTAAGCGAATATCGGCGCTGCGTGTTCATCGGTGCCCTCATAATTCGATTCCGGGCACCAGTTCAAAAGTTAGAAAAACCCGCTCATTCGTTCACTGAACGTACCCGAGCCAAACTTCGGAAAATGATTCCGGGCACACCGGGTCTCAGAATCAGGTGCTGTCAGAAACTGCGCTCTTGTAAAATTCCAAAGAAAATTAAGAAAAAATTTCCCTTGAATTTTACGAGTCTTTACACTGGTGGCATACTGATTGGCTCTTCCATAGAGGTATAATGCTATGCATGAAATTTTTCATGTGTTAAAAATTTTAAGATATCGTTCTAACCGTTCTCATGTGATTGATTTGGATGATGTTGAGTTTAATATAGATGAATCATTTTAAGAGTATATGATATGTGTATTGGATCATAGTGATAAAGTATTATTGGGAGAGACCATACCAATACATCATTTATTCTTTAAACATGGGCATGTGGAGGTGTAAACATGGGAGAGAGAAGTGGATATGTGGGATCAATGGCCCAATTTTTTTTGACTCAGAATCTTAGAGAGGCTTTGGGGTACAACTATAGGATGTGATGTTATATAATGTGGATACTATAAAATCCTGACCTTTTCTATAGGTGTCTCCGGATTTTCTTCAGGTACAATATTTTCCTTACCTTGAGTAATTTTTTTTGGATTTTATCATGGGTGTATTTGGGTGAAAATTGGATGTTTTTGGAGGAAAATGGGGTAGTGAACGGTTAACACATATTTTCCCAAACCGTGCACCAATCCCAACAAACCATACATCCTTGATACAATGGGGTTTTCATGGTTGGTGCATGATTAGATAAATTGTGCACCCTCTTTGGAGAAACCATGTACCCCCTAGAAGAGGTGAACAGTTTGGAAATTCCTGCCTCATTCCCAAGAAACCATGCATGGGTTTTATATTAACATGAAAATTAGATTTAAAATTCTTGAACCCCCCATTTTAATATAAAATTTATCCTAAGTTTGACCAAATTGATTCCTATAATATTTGGAGGCCCCAAACAAATTCCCAAGGCTCTCGGCCTCTGTTCTTCATGATTCAAAGGCTTTATTTTTAGATCTTCACCTATTTGTGTATGTATTTTCTTCCTATAAAGATCTCACTCTATCCCAATTGAATTTCTAGATAAAAGTAGGATGTTTAACCACTATTAGTTCTAGATCTATATCTAGGTTTTTAGATATTGTTTCTTCTGATATTAGATACAAGTTTCAGATCTAGATAATTTTCTTCATCATGGGTTTTAACTATTCGATCCAAATTGAGGATTTTCCATCGTGGATTGTTCATTAATTACTTGAGGTAGGTGGTCTAATTTCAATTTCTCATAGTATTGATTCAAAATTGTGGGTATAAATTATTATAATTTGATTTTAACATTTGGAAATTGAATTGTGAATTGAATAAATTTACTGATTAATTGATTTATGGAATGTTTATTTGGAATAATTAATTATTGAATTAATTATTCGGATATTTAAATTGTTGAATTGGAATAATTAATTGTTGAATTAATTATTGGGATATTGGATTTTTTTGAATCTAAATTATTAATTATTGAATTAATTATTGAGAAATTGAGATTATTAAATTATATTAATAGATTATGTGAATGGGGAGTTGATGAGAAATTGGGATTTGTTGAATTGGAATAATTAATAATTGAATTAATTATATTTATATTGAAATTGTTGAATTGGAATAATTAATTATTGAATTAATTATTGAGATATTGGAATTGTGGAATCTGAAGAATTAATTATTGAATTAATTATTGAGAAATTAAGATTGTTAAATTGGATTGATTTAGTTTCAAATTAATTAATGATAATTTTTGTGATTGTGAAATTGATTGAAATTTATTAATTAATTGTTTAATTATTTAATAATTTTTTTGATTGAGGAATGTGATAATAAGGTCAATATTGTTTAACCATGAATGATGTAATATATGTGATATATGGATTTGATTGAGAAATGGGGTTTAAAAAATTGATTGATTCTCCAAACACCAACAAGGGTTCTAGACATAGAATTATAGACCCAAATGCATCGATGAGAATATTTGTATGGGACATGGAAATAGGATTCAAATATCCGTGGGGTGTTGGATAGGGACTAATGCTCCAAATACCCATGGGGTTCTAGACATGATGTCCTATGCGCATGAAATTGGCATTAGACTATGGTTCCAGTTGACCGTATTATGAATTGAAATGGAATGGATAATGAAAACCCATATGTTATAATGAATTGTGAACTGAATATGTGGAATGATTCAGACTCCGACATGGGATGAAGTAGGTATTGGTTGGTTCAGGTGTCATCAGGAACCCGAAGGAGTTATGTGGTTAAATAAATAGTAATTGAATAAATTTAATTTGTTAATTTATTACTTTTATTTATTATTTATACAACTACATACACTTTTATAGACCATATATTATTTTAGATTCTGTTGGTGTTGTCCTACTGAGTTTTACTCAGACCCTACTCAGGATACCTGATTAGTACCCAAATAGATTTCATGGTTTGAGGATAGGATAAGGGCGAGAGATATATGTTAGATGGCTGATCCGTGATAGAGAATAGATAAGGTTACCAAACCCAGTGGTGGGACCCTCTTAGAATTTTAAATGTCTTACTTTTGGTTTTTCATTTGATAATTGGCACATACTTGGAATGAAAAATCTTCTGTTTTATTTTCATAATTGTATTCCTATTTTTGGCAGCATATGATACTGGTATTGTCTAGTTATTTGGTTATATCATCCAGTTATTCTAATTTATATCTACTATTGTGGTACATTGTTTAAGAGGGTATAGTTTCCCCATGATTGATATCAACCCTTGATGCTAGTCTCAATCCTCAGGCATATGGGGAGGCATGCCTGATGTCATGTAACTAACCGAATCAAAGTACCAATTAGTGGAACCTAAATCGGTATGTTATAGTAAGTGATGGAGGTCCTAGACTTACATGAAAGTCAGGAGGGGATCTACTAACCCATATTAGTATGGAAGTTGGAGTATAACTGGTAGTACAAGTCGAGGTGGAGAACATGGTACTCTAGGGAAGGGGTGGCCATATTAGTTGAGTAGTGCAGTGCATGAGACTCATTCAGGAGCCCGGGGTAGAGGGAATGGTCAGCATCATGTAGTTTAGTCTGAACCCGTTGGTATCAAGAATGGATCATTGATTGTCCAAGGTACAATTCTTGTCATTTCTCTACTTTATATTTATTTATTTGATATAGGATCTTAACATTATTTTATATCTTCCCATTCTATGAATACTTTGAGACTAGTGGATGAATTCATATGTGGGTTTATATTAATCAAAACACTATTAAGAGTGTGATAGGAGGGTATCCATCATTTTAAAGAGTTTTGCCTCAAGGTTTTTGGGTATTTTAAACTTTTTAATATGTTTATTCTTGATATGTTAGGGATTTACATGATACTAGGGATGAAATGGTTGGTTACATAACTGGATAACATTTATTTTTACCATAGGATGGTAATCTTCATGTATCCTGAAAGAGACATCTATATTCATCATGGATAATGGGATATATAGGATGGCCATGAAGGGCTAGTTCATTAGAATCTGGGTGATATCACATACTAGGTTATTATTCTAGATGATTATAAAGTATGAAAAGATTCTTTCCCTCCTGTAGTGGATTTGTTTTAGGATGAATTTCTTGAGGAGTTTTAGGGTTTCTACCTAATAGAGAGATTGAGATAACTATTTATCCAATTACTATGGAATATCTAGTTTAAATTCCACCCCATAAAATGTAAAAAAAATATATTCAATACATTAAGACACATATTGAGGAATTTGAGGATAAGGGTTCATACATCTGAGTATGTCACCTTGGGGTCCTATGATTTTATTTTCCAAGAAGGTGGAGAGGATGTTGTGATTGTGTGTCTATTAATGAATGTTAAATTGGATGAAAATTAAGAACTGGTATCTTTTTTCATATATTAATGATTTTTTTGACCGACTAATGGATGCATGTGTATTCTTCAAGATAGATTTGATATTAGTGTATCATCAGTTGAGGGTGAGACCATATGATATTCCACATTCTAGTTTTAGAAGTAGGTATAGATTATATGATTATTTTCATAATTTCATTTGTTTAAAGAAAATATCCTACTATGTTCATATTCTTCTTGAATCGAATATTTCACTTTTTATATCATTTTGTGGTGGTATTCCTTGATGACATCTTAGTGTACCCCTAAACGTGATGCAATAATTCATAACATCTTTAAATCATCCTAAGTACACTGAGAGAGAATTAATTATAATCCATGTTATCTAAGTGAAATTTCTGGATCGACATGGCACAATTCTTTGGTCACATCATCTCAAAATAATGTGGGTCATTAGTCTCTAAGAAGGTCCAAGTGATTTTTTCTTTGGAGCATCCCAAAAACGTTTTTGACATTTGAATATTTTTTGGGTTTAACGAGTTACTAACAAAGGTTCATTAGATAATTTTATAAATTTTTAGTGATACTCTTAGGCCTGACCAATAATGGAATACGATTTGATTGGTATAAATCATATGATAATTATTTCTTGGAGCTGAAGAGGAGTTTGACTATAACATCAATTCTGATATAACATGAACTAGGAAAAGAGTATAACATGTACTGTGATAAATTAGGGAATTGAATTTTAGTAGTGTTGATGTAGCTAAATCAAGTTGTGGAATAATGATCATGGTAATTTATTCCACATGAATGGAATTATCCTATGCATGATCTAAATTTTTTTATAGTGGTTCATTCCTTAAAATGATGTTGGCAATATCACCTAGGTGAAATGTTTTTTATACGGATCATAAGAGCCTTAAATATACATTCTCTCATTGTGATATAAATATTTAGTAGTGAATATAGGTTTAATAGCTGACATATTCTTATTTTGATTTGGATTTTAAATTAGGAAAAGGAAACAGTGTTGTTAAAGCTTTGAGTTGGAAGACACAAACTCTGGCGGTTTAGGAGTCATGTTATGAGTGGAAGATTATGGACTTGTTTAATGAGATTAACGTAGGTGTTTAGGAGGAGTGGGAATATTTGAAACTCACATATTTATACTTTTTACCCTCTCTTATGAACCTATCAAGAGGTGGAAATATGAGGATATCAAGTGCCTAACATTTAGGGACAACTTTATAGTGGGGAGCTACCTCCTGCCTAGTCCATCGATAGAGATGAGATTATCCATGTTTATTTCCATATTTATGTGCCAATTTGTATATATGAGAAGTTGATGCATGAGTTTCATCCCTCAAATTAGACTATTCACCCTATTTTACCCTGATTTTCAATGATAGTATCAATTTCCATGAATGAAAATAGTGATTATAGGTTTTTTCGATGTGGTGATACACCTATTTGTCAGTGAAGTTTGAGTATCAACATCCCAATGGTCTGTTATAAACATTTACCATTATATAATGGAAGTGGGATGATGTTACCAAGGATTACATGGTGGTTTTTCTAGGGAATTCTCAAAAGGATTATGCAATATGGGTGGATAAAGATAAGTTGAAAAAGGTAACTGATTTATAACCAATTTGAGAGACTTTTTCCATTCATGATTTGGGTAGCCTATATGTTTAGGTGATAGTATATTTGAATGGGGTGCCTCAAATTATTGTTTCATATCATGATATTCATTTTACATCACACTTCTAACATGTACTACAAAATGTTCTTGGTACCTAGGTGATTTTGGGTACTTATTACCACCTTCATATGGATAGAAAATCTAATAATACTTTATAATGTTACAGGGCATGACTAGATCATGAAAACTATACATTGGTGGAACCTGGGAGAAGAACCTATAACTTTTTGAGTTTTCCTGTAACAATAGTTATCATGTAACTATTAATATGGAACAATATGATGTATTGTGTGATAGCGCATGTATGTCAACTTTTTTCTATATAGAAGTAAGAGAATTAGAGTTGTTGGAGAGGAATCTTGTATATAAAATAGAAGAGAATTCATAGTTTAACTAGAAATGTATGGCTATTTCCTCGAGTAGATAGAAGTCATATGATGATCAAAACTGTTGACCTCTTGAGTTCACAATGGGTGATCTTGTATTCCTTTTAGTGTCACTAAGATTGGGTCACCATTGTATTCAGAAACAAGGTAAGTATGAACCTAGATATGTTAGACTGTTCTAGAATTTAATGAGGATAAGTTCGGTAGTATATATATTGACTCTTACACAATGGTATAATGCATTTAATGATGTATTCCATGTGTCATAAATTTGATAGTGTAAACCAAACCCTTATCTTGTGATTGATTCTGAGTTTTAGGTTGATGTTTCCTCCAAGTATCATTTGATTTGTGTTATAAAACACAATGAGAAAACTATTTGAGGAAAGATTATACCTTTGGTTCGAGTGATGTGGCAGCATCATCATGTTTTCAAGAAAACATGGGATAGGGAATCTGATATACATGCTATGTGGACTGACCTTTTTACCTTATTGACTTAGTGATTCTGGGGAGTGTAGCATGGGGAAAATATTTTATATAGCAGGGATGTTATTAGATCCAAAACATTGTTGAGGTATGTTTTTATATTAATTTTGGTTAACTACTATTTTAAAATAGTTAATGGAATGGTTCCCCAGAGTATGGAAGGTATCAAGTGCATTTTGGGTGTTTAAGACTTGAAAGACGTCTAAAATGGGACTTTCTATACATAGTTCGTGGATAACACACAATTATCACTAACCATAAACCATGACTGTGTGATATTATTTAATAGGGATCATAGTTTTAAAAACAATTCATGGAGGCTTGGAAACCTTATGGTTTGGGTCCAGATCCATTATCATGAATTCTTCATGGTTTTCCAGACCATGTGGATGGACTAAAAGACCGTGAAATATGAGTTTTCCTAGGATAGAGGAGATTTCATGGTTGGTGAATGGTTTGTAAAACCATCAGTGTAAATCATATTCCTTATTAAAAAGTGGAAAATATCTGCTTACCCTTAACGTTTATATAAACTCACTTGGATTTATCCCCCCTTTCACTCCAAGGAGAGTAGGTTGTGATCCAAACTACACCTCCTCTTCCATGGGTGTACCTCCTTAGATTATAGGGATTTTTATGTGTTGTTTATTATTATTCAAATCCCCAAGTAAGTTTATGGGTCTATTTCATTATATTATCTATAATATTCACCACTTGGTTCCACCCTTCTTCTATGTCTGATAAGTCCCATTTCTAGGGAAATCTATGTTTTTTTGGTTTCAACCATTTTTGCTTGAATCAAAGACTGAAGTTGTAAAAGTGGTTTTATATGAGCATAAGATAGGTGGTCTGAGGGATATTTCCCATAGTTTAATTATTATTCAAGTGTATGTTTCATGTGTAATGGAACCAATGTTCTTTCCATTTGATCCATTTATTAATTAAAATATATTGGGTCTTTAGTTGGTCTTTTACCCTACAAAGACCCCTATGAGTCCATTAAAGACCATGATACTAGACCCACAACCATCCATGGGATATGAAAATTCCTTTGAAATGATAAAATGGGTTGAAAATGGTGTAATGAGGGGGGGGGGTTATGATTTTTAAACTAGATATAATTTTTTTGTATTGTTAGTATGGAATAAGGGGCTTTATGTTTTGACATGGTAATTAAATTTTTATGACTTGATAAATGGAAGAAAAGGTAAATGGTTAAATGGGAATGTTTATATTGTTAAATGGATTTAAAGTAAGAAATGGTAAATGGTTAAAGGGTAATGTTTAAGTTGTTAAATGGTTTTTAAGAACATTTAACATTTGTGATATATTAATAATTAGATAAATAGTTTTAATGTGAAATAGGGTTAAAGTTGTTGATTATGTTAGACCACGGTGAATAATAAATGTTGAAATGTGATAATTTTGTTGTATTAATGTGTTTTAAGGAAAATGATAATAAACCTTCGAAAATGTGAATGATGGTTTAAATTAGGATGCTAATATTAGGCTCCTCATCATTAGTTTGGGATATACCAATTCTCTCGGAACCATCAATGTTTTTCATGGTTTGGAGGCTGGGGTGACTCTTAAAGCACTAATATATTTTGACATAGTGTAGGTACTTAGACTAATTCTACTTGGTACCCAAATTTGAATAATAAATGAATCCAATTTATTTTTTTATAAGTATATAACCCCTATGGTGTATGGTTCAAATAACCAACATGGGCCAAGATAGGTTTAGTTTTCTTAGTTTTCACTTGGTAAACCAAGGTCTAAAGTCATTAATTGAATACTATTTATTTTTAAAATGTGTTTTCCTTTGTTTAACTACCTATTAATTTTATTATAAATATGAATAAACTATTTTTTAGAATAGATATGAATTTAGATACCATTTTTTGTGGCCTAGTATGTTTTATTCACACACTTCTCAAACTGCCATTGGGTTTGAAAAGACTTCATGGTTGCAGGTTTGGATAAGCTCAAGGGACCAATGATAGATGAATGGCCTAGGAAATGGGATGGTGGATGGATGAGGGTACTATGATTAGTGTTAGGAACCATTTTTAGGATTTTCAATTGTGTATTTATTTTGGTTTTTCTTTTATGACATGATACTATTATGACATGGCATGTTTACTTATTAGCTTGTGGGAACTTACCCTATTTTGGGAATTGATATGTGATATATGGTTATTTATGTTATTATTTATTATTATTTTTATATATATTTACTCTTTTTGGAGGGTATAGTCTCCCCACATTTCTCATTAGACCCTAGATCTTAGTCGGTGACCTCTGGTGCCTGTGGAGGCACACCTAATGTCAGGTGATGAACCATTTTCAATACTAGTAGGAGTGAGATGGGATGGTTCATTAAAATGGGTCACATAAAGATTTTTGAGTAGTGAATCAGGTTGTTAGTTTTATTTTTGGGATTATTATATATTAACCAATTTGGAAAATTGCTTATTTGAATTTTGGTTTCATTAATGTTAGGATCAAGTCATATATTAATCTGATATTGCAATTTGATTTTAAAAGTGGGTTTTGAATAATTATATTTCTTATTCCATGTTTGGTTTGTTTTTTTATGGGGCTACTTATTTATTTTGAATGGAATTACAAAGTTTGGATGCAACATAATGAATTCTTATTTGGATTTAAATACTTTTTTCTATAATTATAGGGTGAAATCCTTCCCACATGGATATTATTTTGATAAAATGGTTTTTGTTTCCAACCTATGGTGATCAATATTTAATTTCGGGCCATGTGGTAGGTTAAATTGGGTAATGTGGAAGGTGGACCCAAGTTGTTTCATTAAAAAATGGCATTAAATCTCCCACTTGTTATTTGGGTGTGTCACGGTGGTATATAGATAGAACAATCAGAACTTAGATGATAGTCCATGATTAGGTTCTTGATTACCACCTCTCATTGCGACACTTGAGTTTCCATTGGTATTTCATATTTGAGTCATTAATTTGAATTCTAGTTTTGGTTATTCTGATGGATTTTAACCCGATATGATAGTATTTTGATCCCCAATGATTTAAATTATATACTTTAGGGGTTTCTTTGAGGGTTGAGGTAAAAATAGAGGAAGAACCATATATTTATAGTTATCTTTAATGATTTGGTAAAATGTGAAGAGACCATGTAAATGGATGTGAAAACATTATTGGAGATTCCATACAGATGGTTCATAGTTTTCCAAACCATGAGCACCCATTCATCCCTACCATATTTTTATGCCAATTTTGATTTCTAATTTAACCTAATATGTTTTTCACTTCTTAGAGATAGATCAGAGAGGGTTTTTATTATGTTGAAGTGTATTTAGTTTTATTATTTATTTTATTCCTTCATTTATATGTGTGTTTTAAAGTCCAGATTTTTTTTTGTGAAAAGATAATTTCATGAGTTTTTTGTTTTAAAACTGGTTTTGGTGGTCAGTTTTAAAGAGGGATTTCATGGAATTCTTTGGTTTTAACAATAGGTTTTATGGTTTATTTCTAAATTATTTTTACTCACATGTGTCCTTTTTAAAAGTGGTTGTTTTTATAATAAAATTTATGAAGCATTTTTAAATGGAAGTCCTTTAAAAGAAGATTATTCCATACATTTATTTTATAAAATTAATTTTTAATCACTTTATAAAATGATGGTTATTTTAAAAGAAAGAAAAGTTTTTGTAGCATGCCTCGTTTTGGGTGGTTAATGATTTTATTCTTAATCCCTTGGTTATATTGGGATTGTTTAGTTTGAGTTGTGAAGAATGAGTAGGCTAGGTTCATGTTTTTTGTTATTTGTAACATTCCCCCTCTAATGGTTTTGATGGAATGATGAAAGTAAATTTCTAAGGATGATCCTTATGATGATTCCTACCATTGTCTGAGTGCGACCCTTTCGGTTTTTGAATCTACCTAGAATATAAATATAGTGGTGGAGTCAGAACCTTATTTTATCTTTGACCTTATCCAAGACATTTTAAATTAGCTTCCACCTACATTTTAAAGTTATTAAGCTTCTCTTGAGGCTAATGAGTGGTTAGACAGGATTGAGGGAAACTTTAGTTATTTGGAAACTCCTAAAACTGTGAAAGTGAATATAGTTGTAAGATCATTTAAAAGAATGATCTGAGTATCATGGGATATTTTTCCCCTACTTAGTTGAATGTGGAATCATCTTGAGAACTCTTCAAGAATAAATTTATTCAATAGAATTACCCCATGAAATTTAGGGTAGAGAAGGCTATTGAATTTTTGATTCTTTATCCTGGTGTGTAAATGGGGAAAGAGTATACTGATCATTTATGAAATTTTAAAAACTTTTTCCTTGATATAGTGTCCAATAAATCTATGAAATATTAATTCTCTAGATGAGGTCTTTATCTATACCTTGCATCAGTTGTGTTTGAATCGGTTTTGACTTATTATAAATAAGTGATTGATAAGGTTATGCCGGTGGAAGCTAATCAGACAAGTAAACCTATGATAGGTGATTCCATGGTTCTCCCAAATATGAGTAAGGATATTCCATCTATTGTGGTTTAGGATCTATATGATCTTGAGTTTTAGGGGTCAATGGATAAGGTTCAGTCTTCTTAGTATCTTTCTAGTTTTTATAAGAAGAAGATATCTCTCATGGGTTTCCAATGTGGAATGCTTGGGCATTCTAATCCCTCTTTCTCGAGATATTTGAAGAATCATCTTTGATTTTCTATTTAGGTTCTCTTTTTTAAATTTAAATGATGAATGACCAATGATATAGGGAGTATTAATAATATTCTAGACTTGAGTGATCATATGTTTTTGGATTTATACTTGGTATGTTTAGAGAAGGTTAAGATTTTTAGTTTATTATCGATTGGCGTGTTATTTGGATATTTACTCCATCATTATTTTGGATATGTGGTGATTATTTTTGGTTATAACTATTCCTTATTGATTGATCAGGACTATTGATGTTTATCTATGATAAAGAATGTGATGAGATTGGATTTTGAAGGGTTACACATGGGAATACTTGGGTACATGCTTGGATAACTGGGAATAGTGTCATACCAATTTAGTTTTTATAGTAGATGGTGTCCCTTGTAGATACTATTCCCAATTTGGGTTTCTATCAAGTTCACCATGGTTCAATGTTCCATGAGAGTGGCCTAGGATATTTTCTATTTTAGCACCATAAACTGAGTATAAAGATCAATTTTCTTCATATTGGGGAATGTTTTTATTGATGTATCTTTAATATTACTTTAAAATAGAATATTGAGGGATTATTTGACCTTGATTATGGACATTTGGGCATCCTTTAAAATGGTACTACCTTTATATAATTTTAAACTAGTTTCATTAGTGGGTGTCAGTGGTTGGAAGAGAATTATCTTTGATTTCAGTATTTTAGATGAATTTGAAATGGTTGAAAGACCTATTTTATGTCTCAATGAACTTTGGACTTCATGTTCCTTGATTATTGTTTGGGTATTCTTTGAGATGGTTAGTGGTGATTGAGGATTTAGTTCTATTGATCCTGAGGAGTCATGTGGTTATCTGGTGCCCATATCTCATTGGACCTCCATGAGTTTTTCCTAAGCCACTATCCTATTGTATTGGGATTAAAGGATAGTGGTATAGTATTTTTTGTTGATATCAATAGGCAAGTTGAAATCGATCAAACTTCCTTTCAAGAGATAGAACATTTTGGTCCACTTAATTCATTGATTTTATTAGTGTACCACTAAACCCTTAATTAGGTTAATATTTTTTTTATTTATTTATTTTTACCATTTATAACAAATTTTTAGGGGAAGGAAGTGGCATGGTGGGGAGAGTTATGACACACCATGTCATTGCTGTATAAAATATTTTATAAATATGAGTTAATGTAAAATTCTAGAGTTTTTGGATTTTTAATTTGATTTTTTGATGATTTTTTATATTACACAATTACAACATGGTTAGGGAAAACCGTGTGTATTAATATCACATTTTAAGGGAAATTGTGTGATTGAATTTTACTTATGGGTGTCTTACACATGTCTTGGAGAACCGTGTTAGGAAACAGTGGGTAGTGATGTAGTTTTATTACAGTGGGGGAGGGTGGGGGGGTACACAGTTGGAAAACCATGAAGCTAAAATATCCGGATAAACCATATGAGGCTGTCGTTATATTACAGTGTGAGTTTTACAGTCAGTTCAAGGTTGGGTAGACCAGGTATCCAAACCGTGTTAGCTGATCCACTTCATTAAAAAGTAAAATTAAACTTATTCCCTTGCTTGATTTAATATTTTTTAGACCTCAACTCCTCTCCCACTCATTTGGGAAACCTAGAGGAGAAATTTTGGAGTTCTTAATTTCTACCTCCATATATTTCAAGCATTTTCTACTTGTATTTAAATTGGTTTCACAAGGTAAAAACCTATTTCTTCCTTTATCCTTATTCTCCTCTTCTACCTACATCCATTCCCCTTCATGTTTCTTTTATTCCACAAACCCTAATGATTGTGTGGGTCAAATATAGGTTTTGGGTTGATCTAGCCTTATTTATTTGGTTGTCTATGGATTTTAGAGTCATTTTCCTTGTGAGGTTGTACTTTCATCATTAAAGGATAGTGGTTTCTCCTTGATTGAGGGAGGATTTTTATAATTTTTTTTATACATTATGAAATGATTGAGCTTATTAGATTCAATTTCTATCATGTTAAACCAATTTATGATACAATTTTGGGGTTTGATACATGTTTTCTAATGTGTTCTTAAGTTGTTATAGATGTTTTCAAATGAAATCATAGTATTCGTTTTTAATGTAAATTTTATTTCGCACAGGTGTTTGGAAAAATTTAAAAGTGGATCTATTAAATGAATTTTGAGGTTCAAAGTGGGCCTTTGGAACAATTTTAATTTTAGAATTATATAACCCATATTTCAAAGGTTTGTTTTTAATTAAAGTAACTTTTTTGTGTTCAATTGAATCCTAAGGGAGGGAATCTTGGTTTCAAATATATTGATTATTTTTTGGTTTTCAAATATTGTTTATAAATTTATTTTGTTTTCCTTGTTTGGTTTTAAAGGACCAGTTAGCACTTTATAAATTGAATTTTCATGATTATTTTGAAACCATGTATGATCCCCCTAGTTTGATGTCTCGTATAGACATTTTGATTTTCTTAGGATGTGGATTTTATAATTGTTTTTGCTTATAAAAATATGTAAATGAGTTGTTTATTTAGAATGTTTTGGAAGTGAGGTGAGATTAATTATTTATGATTTATTATTGATTCATTTTTTGATCAGTTTATTATTGATTTCTCACATACACTTTTACAATATCATGGTAACCTGAGGTAGCTAATTGATTGATCTAGATTCTTGTATATTAGTTTATATTATTCATTGACTAGTTCACAAAATTATATTATGATCGGGATTATGTAGGGTCCCCAATGAAATCAATTTAAGTGATTACACTATTTATACATTAAACATGGTTCTAGGCTATTTTATATTGTGTGATGACTAGTTCTGTAATTTGGATTTTGGTCAAGATAAGGGAAGGACTTGATGAGCGTGACTCGAGTTATTGGTTCCAATTATATATCTTTAGGTTATATCATGTTAGAAATTTGGCTATTTATCATGATACTTATTTCTTATTGATGATTGTATTAGGGGATTCCCAATTCAAACTATATTTTTATCCTCCTTTGCTTTTGTTGTATTGGTAGCACCATTTTCATTATTATTATTTATTTATATTAAAATTAATTAATATAATGGTTCCAATTGGTTATATGACTTCTTTATTTATGATGTGATATAAATATAAATTTATTTTGAAAATTATTTTTTATAAAAAGTTTTGAAAGATGGATAAATGATTGGTTTTACTTTTATAAACTTGGAATCCCACATTTTTAATGTTTTAATGTGTTTTCCATTTTAAATGGTGGATTCCAAACCTTGGTTGATAAAAATAGTATTTTGAAACAAATATTTCAAATTAAAATAAGGTTTATTTACTTAGATTTGAAATAATTATTTTTAATTCTAGATGTATTTTTTTCCAAAAAATATTTTACATTTGGATTTGGATGAAAGATTATATATGATATTCGTTTTCCTTTATACTATATTTTTATTGATTATTATTTTTAAATTATATTCAAATGAGAATTTTTGAAATGTTTTTTTGAAAGTAATTTTGTATACTATTTTGTGAATTCTTAATAGGCCTATTTATCTCACACCCTACATATACAATTTTTCATGTGTATGTTGCTCTCATGTTTTATATACAGGTTCCTAGGTATTAATCTTAGTTTGGTTAATTATTGTGGATTTTATATTGTTTTTGTAGTACTTTTATGTACATTATGGATATGGTGAGTGACCATGTTTCACATAGATATATTCGAAAGACAAATCAGGTTGTTGGTTTTATTTTTGAAACAATTATATGTAGTCTAATACGATCGACTTTTATTTTCATTTTGGTTTTCTTTATGTTAGGAACATGTTATTTGTTACTTTGATGTTGTAATTTTATTTTAAAAGTGGATTTGAATTATTATATTTTTTATTATATGCTTGGATTATTTTATTATTGTCACTATTTATTTGTTATGCATGGAAGTCCAATTTATGGATGATCTATACTAGATTATGTTTTGGATTTAAATACTTATTTCTTGTTATTAGAGGGTGAAATACTTCCCACTTAAATATTATTTGGACAACATGATGCTTTTCTCCATCCTTTAGTGATCAATAAAAATCCTTATTCCATATGGCGGGCTGAACCAGGGGACATGAAAGTTTCCCCAATCCATTTCATTATAGTGCCCATGGATTATATCATGTATGTCATGAAGGGTACGAGTGACATTAATAGGATTAAGTTCCCATTTTCATTGTAATATTTGGGTTCACTTATAATAGAAACCTTAATTGTATTATGATACCAAAGGAATAGATTTGAGTTTATCCACATGCTGTATTTGAAAAAATGGTTGTCTACTTAGCTATCATAGAGTCATATTTGATATTATTTTCATGATAACCTACCTAAATAGATAAGTAATGGGTGAAATAATAAAAAATTAGAAGATTAGTGAAATATGGATCTTGACCCACTGAAGTTAATGATGTATGGGTTCATCATTTTAACGAGATTACTTTTATTAAATTTCCTTAATAAAAATATATAAACCATGATACTCACCAATATATATGACTTTTTTATGGATTATGAAAATTATCATGATTATCATATTGGGATATCTTATATGTATGACCTATAAAGTAGTTCCATATTTGTATTTATGTTTGAGAAGTGTTCTCAAAGATAAGCACTCTAAACAAATGGAGTTAAATTTCATAGAAATCAAATTATATAATTATAACTCTAGGGGTAGTGGATACCAGGTGTGAACCACACATTTGTGATGATACATACACACATAGAAATATGATTGAATTTACAAAAGGGGAAGTATATCTATATATTGTAAACTGGGAAAGAGTTTCCAAATTGGAGGTTGATACTTATGTTCTATGTATAAAAAATGGATTAGTCTTATAATTAAAAAACTTTTACTATGTTATAGTCATAAATAAAATTTTTATTTCAATATATTATTTTGATAAGAAGGAATTTTCATTTATTTTTAAGAAAAAGAGTTGTTCTATATATATGAATGAAGTTTTTTATGGATTTTTTAATATGGGGAATGGTTTATATATTCTGGATACGGATAATCCAATCTATAATATTAATAATTATAAGGCCAATGTGGATTATAACACCACTTATCTTTAGAATTTGTTCCTTAGATATATAAATGAGAAATTCATTCAAATATTCACTAGGTATAGATTGTTTAATTCATTTGATTATGAATAATTAGATACATTTGAATCTTTTTTAAAAGTAAAATGACCAAATCACATATTAGTGGAAATGGTGGGAGGTCTAAAAAACTATTGGATCTGATATGTAGTAATGTATATGGGATAATGATAACTCAAGCTAGTGGTTGTTATAGGTACTCTGTAACTTTTATTAATGAATTCATTTAGTGTGATTATGTTTTTTTGATGATAAAAAGTTTAAAACCCTTAAATAGTATAAAGTATTCACAATTAAAGTATAAAATCAACCAATTTTTTATGATTCTCTAATCAAATTATGGTGGTGAATATGTGAGCCTATAATTTATTGATCATCTAAGATATTGTGAAATTGTTTCACAACTTCCTCCTCCCTAAACAACATAGTGTAATGGTATGTTTGAGAGGAGGAATAATACCTTATTTGACAAAGTTTGATCAATGATGAGTCTTTGTAACCTTCCTATTTCATTATGGATAAATGATTTATAAAATTCTACATTCCTACTTAAATGCACTCCATCTATAATATATATAAATGCATCATAAGTGAAATGGACCAGGAAATGTTCCAACTTGTATTTTATGGGGAATTTGGCATATGAAGCATATGTATGGTGTTTGGTTTCTAAAAAAAATAACCCTAAACTAGAAATATTCTTATTTTTTAGTTATCACAAAGAGACTATGTGATATTATTTCTATAATCATACTTAGAAAAAATTTCTTGTGGCCCAAACAATTATAATTATTGATAATGAATATATAAATCTAGGTGGTGATGGGAGGAAAACTAAACTTATAGAACTTTGAGACTAAAAATAAGATGTTTTACAAATATTCAATTTGACTGATATAGTTAATATTTTCATTAAGTTTTTAATGAATTTAAAGGTTTTAACCCTCACCATTTTTCTTATTAAGTTAATATTAATTACTTTTGGTTTTAGGGATGTTTTGTGCTTAACTCTGAAAATGAGTTCATTTTAGATTTTTAACTATTTTTTTAATTTGATATTTTGTCCCAAAAATTTTCTCTACTAATCCAAATTGATAAATTATTTACATTCTAGGGTTTCAAGGTTTGTGAGATAGATTTAACTCAAGTGGATCCAAATCTAAATTGATCAATATGGGGCCTAAATAAATTATGAAAATTGGAAAATATTTTGGGATACATAAATGAATAACCTTTATAAATTGAGTAATAACTTGGGATACATAACTCCAAATGAGATGATTAATGTTGGAAATAAAAGAGGACAATATAGATAACTTGTAAATTAAATATCATTAAAAAATTATTTCATAAAGTTAGTAGATTGATTCTTGAAAATGGAGGCAATTAAACTATCTATTCTAATAGAAATATGAAGTCTTGTAATTCCAATATTTCTTTTTTATACACTTATTACATGGATTTAATTTTTTTTGGTGGATAAAAAAAATATTTTTGAAAAAAATTCAAAGAAACCAAATATTTTCATTTAACCACATAGTGGGATGGAAATTCATTAAAACTCAGTTGAAATAAATGGAGGGGAATTATTCCTCATTTTTCATTAAAAAAGTATATCTATATCTCCATTTAAAGTTTACATAGGGATAAAGAGTTGTCTATTTTAGAGAGTTAACACATTAAATTTATAATTATTTATAATTTCTATTTTTTAGTTATATATTGTCCTTTTATTCCCCCTTTATTATTCAATACCCTTTTTATTGAGGGTAGACATCTATGTTATTATGGAAAGGGAGGTTTTACTTTTTAAATAATTGATTCTTTAAACATTAATATGTAAAATTATCCCTTTTGTTAATTGGTTTCAATACTCAACAATGGTTATTATTATTAGATGTAATTGTTTTAGAGACCCGAAACTCGACGTACATTGACATTACATTACATTTGCGGAATACTTAGTACATAACAAAAACACACACACAAGGATCGTAATAGTTTAGTGTCTTTGGAAACTCGTAACGTAATCTTCTAATCCTGGTGAAAGATCTTCAACATCACCCATAAAGATCTTATTTTTTTTATACCTAAACCTTTCTTTATATCCTGGGGAAAAGTAAACATAAAAGGGTGAGCTCAAATGCTTAGTAAGTGTAAACAAATTAAATATCAATCACATCATATTCATAAGAACATATCTTTTGGAAATCTTAACCTGCAAAAGAGAGCATAATTTCATAACATGGGATAAATCTTAGTAGTGAAATGAAAATCCAATAATCATAACTTAAAACATGAAACTTTTTGGCATACCCACATAATCATAGAGAATCATTTCTTATTAGTCAAGACTCATTTCCAAGACTATCTTAGTGGACAAAGTCCCTTTCTGAACCGAGTCACCCTCGTTTCAGTCCTGTTTCACTGAACCGGTATAACCTACCATTCCAGCCATGTCTATCTCATGAGATATAAAATCTTTACCCAATTAATTGGAGGGAGATATAGGTCCCACCCATCTCATAATGATACCATTCTTATGTGTGCCACAAAATCATAAATCATACATCATTGCATAACCCATGTAGTAAAAATGGGATTCTTAAACAACATGACATCATAAAACAATTCATATAAGATAAAGGAATTCATAAAAATATTTCCATCACAACATAATCAAATCCACGTAATAATAGGGATAGAAACATAACCCTATATTATCTTAGATGGAAAATAATTTTGATAAAACACTTGAACTCCATTCTTGAGGAAAATATCCTTTCTACTTTAAAAACATTTTCTTTTCTTAACATGTCATACAATTTTAAACTAAAAGAAGTTTATTAAAAATAAACTTGAAAACATGTAAAGTAGGCTTCTTGTAAATAATGTTTTAAAAATACATTCATGTCGTATAAGTTAAAAAAACATTCTTCTCGTACTTTTGTCGAAAAAGTCAAAAAGTACCTCGTACAAAAAACGACAAAAGATTCCTTTCATATCTTTTACTAAAAACACACCTAAGGGTAAAATTGGATTTATACAATTGTAGGTGGTTGGAAATAATATGAAATATTGAGGGAACATGGATGTGGAGGATAAAATACACCCCACTAAATACCAAAGTATAAACAATCTCGGATAAAAATGAGATTGTGATATTTACCTTACCTTAGGTCCGACTTGCTTTGTAAGTGTCCGAACCTCCTGTATAATGATTTAAATAATGTTATTGACTTATTCCAGAATCATACTTATTTTTATGATATCATATATGGTCATATTATTAGCTTCTCAGTAGTAATATTTCATTGCTACTTGTTATTCGGGTGTTTATAACTTTTTGTTCTTATGCGTGTTTTGTCGAATAAATTCTTATTCTTATCCTTAGGTTATAGATACCTAATTTCCAGAATGGTATTAGTGTAATATATATCATATTCATTCATTAAATTCATTTATATAATCATTATGAAATGAAGATCATGTAGAACGAGTCGCATCACATCGTGGAGACGGTATTCCGTACGTACGCACGAGTGATGATATCATTCCTATGATCGTGGAATTGTATTGGAGTGTATGTATACTATTTCAGAATCAGTATCACTTTATAATAGTCATATATAGTCATTATATACACCATTATACCCAACCAGGTAAGGTGGTGGTGGAAAATAGATTACACCACGGTGTGGAGACGGTATTCCGTATGTACGCACGCACGGTGATTTATTTTGCCGTAGGATGGATAGATGGTGAAATAGGGTTGTTTAATACTTATAATAACATATCAGTATATGAGTGATACTGAAGTTATTACTTCATAATGAAACAACCTAAGAATAATAAGTGGAAGAAGAAATAAAGATGAAAGAATTGGTAATGGGCTTTACCTCTTCTTTGAAGTGCTTCTTTGAGACCTCCTTTTAGGGCACTAAAATGGGTCTTTGAAGAAGACCAGAACCTCTAGGATGTCTCTATGGAAGTGGAGAGGAGAAAGTGTCAGGGGTTGGCCGAGCTTGAAGTCTCCAAGTGGTGTGAGGAAGAGGGGGAGGAGGTGCCCTTTTATAAGGGAGGAGAGGGGCACCTTTGGAATAACTAAAAATATTATTTTATTATAAAGTCAAGTTCGGTTTTAAATAGCTCCAAATTGATATATTTCGAAGCTAAGGTCGAAATACTCTCATCCAATAGAATTTAGACAAGTTTAGGTTCCTATTTTAACCCTATCATTTAGATTTAACATTAAGTTAAATAATTTTACTTTTACCATGTCTTCTTGTGTTCTTATACTATAAGGTTAATAAACTTACTATAAGTAGCCAAACGAACCCCAATTTGTTTATAATTAATATATATAACCGTATCTAAGTCATTTTTCCAAACCTTATATTTTTAGGAATAAAATAACAATTACTAATATAATATTTGTTTTAAAAACTATTTTATGTCAATTTTGACACTATTTAGTAATTTATTTTTTTGAAAATCATAACAGAATGATTAGTTCAAAAAAAGTTAATTAAATCAATAATAACATGTCCTATTAACCTAGAAAATTAGTTTAATTCATATAAAGTCTCAAATTACATTTATTTTGGTTTCATGACATCAATTATGTCAATATTTCATTAATAAAATAATTACCGCATCATCATTGTGTCACAAATATATTAAATTATTTAATGTCTAAAAATTACAAATAAAATACCATTATGTAGGAAATATTTTTAGCTTTCTAATGAATATTTATAGTGGAATTTATCTTATGTATAACACCATCTTAAAAATGTTTTAGTTATTAAACTTTGATTTTAACTATTTTAACTATTCATTAAATAAAATAATATTAAATGTCATAATCTAATCCAAGTGGACCTAAATGGTCATATTATATTCATAAGGTTGTTTTTGTTCGAATTACACTTATCTAATAGAATTAGGACATGTGTTAGGGTAATAGTAATATCATATTTACCCTTAGTTACCCTATTTACTATTAACCGCGGTAAAAAAAAGTAAAAAGTTAATATTCACCAAAAATTATTTTCATCTCATTGAACCACATTTTAGTCCTTGATATTAACCGTGTCTCTCGGATTTTCGAAATTCCATTCACAGAAGCGGTAAAATTAAGTTTTATGAAAAATTCAGTTTTTTAACTACCACTTAGTGGTTTCACTATTCATCAAAAATTGAAAGTTTTCAGAAAAGTACCAAAATTTTACACTAGGCTAATTTCGATATTCTGAATCCAAAAAGGAAGTCCATTTTGAAAAATAAAATTTATAAAATTTAAAAAAGTGGTTATTACTATTCATAACGGCTAGTTTTAATAATATTTTAATAGCATATCGTTGTTTAGTGAAACTCGGTATTGCGTACGACGCAAGCTATCGAGGAAGGTCGCGATTTATTGTAAAGCAAGCCAAGCAAGTATTGTGTAGAAAAATATTCCTTTGAGGATTTATATAACATAAAAGTCTCGGGTGTTACATTCTACCCCCCTTAAAATGAATTTCGCCCTCGAAATTCGTCATTTTGTAACAAACAGATGAGGATACCTTTCCCTCATCATATCCTCAAGCTCCCATGTAGCTTCTTCTAATTGGTGGTTCCTCCATAAAACTTTCACCAATCGAGTGGTCTTGTTTCGTAGGACTTTTTCGCTACGATCCAGAATCTCTATCGGTTGTTCTTCATAAGAAAGATCTTACTCCAGCGGTACAACTTCTGAGCTGAGTACATGTGAAGGATCAGGTATGTACTTTCTTAGGAGAGATACATGGAGCACATCGTGAACATGAGAGAGATTCGGTGGAAGCGCCAATCGGTATGCTACCTTCCCAACATGATCTAGTATTTCGAAAGGACCGATATATCTAGGGCTCAACTTCCCCTTCTTTCCAAATCTCATAACCCTCTTCCTGGGAGATATTCGTAAGAACACTTTATCACCCACTTCAAACTCTAGGTCTTTTCTTCGGTTGTCGGAATAGCTTTTCTGTCGACTCTGAGCTGCTCTTATGTGTTGTTGAATAGATCTGACCTTTTCTGCCATTTCATCAACGAGATCAGGTCCTAATAGCTTTCTTTCCCCAACTTCATCCCAGCAAGTTGGAGTCCTGCATTTTTTTCCATAGAGAGCTTCATAAGGAGCCATCTGAATACTGGAGTGAAAGCTATTATTATAAGAAAATTCCACCAAAGGTAGGTGTTGATCCCAACCACCTTTGAAATCCATAGAGAAAGCTCTCAACATATCTTCTAGAGTTTGAATTGTTCTCTCAGACTGACCGTCTGTCTGAGGATGATAGGCAGTGCTGAAACTCAACTCTGTGTCCAGAGTATGCTGAAGACTTCGCCAGAACTTTGAGGTAAATCTCGGATCCCGATCAGATATAATAGAAAGTGGTACTCCATGCAATCTTACCACTTCCTTTACATATATCCTGGCAAGCTGATCCAGAGAGAAATCCTCTCTAATAGCAATGAAGTGTGAAGACTTTGTAAGACGATCAACTATGACCCAGATAGCATTATTGCCTTTGGATGTTTTAGGAAGTCCAGTGACAAAGTCCATAGTGATGTTTTCCCACTTCCATTCGGGTATGGGTAATGGTTGTAACATCCCCTTAGACTTCTGTCTCTCAGCTTTAACTTGTTGACAAACCAAGCATCGAGAGACATATTCAGCAACATCCCTTTTCATTCCATCCCACCAGAAGTACTCTTTCAAATCCCTATACATCTTCGTGCTTCCAGGATGAATTGAGAATGAAGAACTATGAGCCTCATCCAGCAGCTCCTTCTTTAATTCGGGGATGGGAGGAACACAAACCCGATTCCTGAACTTTATTATCCCATCACAATCAAGGTTGAATTCAGGAACATTTCTCACCTTCTTTTGTAACTCTACATCTTCTTTTTGTGCCTCTTTAATCTTCACATGTATAGAGGGTTGAAAATTCATTTGAGAAAGATAAGATTTTCCCCCTTTCATTATAATTCCAAGATCCATCCTTTGTAAATCCATAAATATTGGATCTTTTTTGATCCTCATCATGGATAAACTAGCATGGTCTTGTCGACTTAATGAATCTGCCACCTTGTTTGCTTTCCCAGGGTGGTAATGGATTGAGCAGTCATAATCCTTAATCAGCTCCAACCATCTTCTTTGACGCATATTCAGCTCATTTTGTGTGAAAATATACTTTAAACTTTTATGATCAGTATAAATATCACACCTTTCACCATAAAGGTAATGACTCCAAATCTTTAATGCAAAGATTACCGTAGCTAACTCTAAATCATGTGTTGGGTAATTTTGCTCATGGATTTTCAACTGTCGTGAGGCATAAGCTATCACCATATCATTTTGCATAAGAACACACCCCAATCCCTTCTTGGATGCATCACTTTAGATCACAAACCTTTCTCCACTACAGGGCAGTGTGAGCACAGGTGCATTGGATAACCTTCTTTTCAACTTCTTGAAATTCTCTTCACATTCCTCCGTCCAAACAAACTTAACTCCTTTCCGAGTCAACTTGGTGAGTGGATTAGATAATCGTGAAAAATCTTTCACAAAACATCGATAATATCCAGCCAAACCAAGAAAACTTCGGATCTCAGTTACTGTTGTTGGTCTCGACCATCTTTCGATAACCTCTGTTTTTGCTAGATCCACAGATATCCCCTCTTTTGAGATTTTGTGACCCAAAAATGCAACTTTTTGAAGCCAAAATTCACACTTGGTAAATTTGGCATAAAGATTCTCCTTTCTCAGGGTCTTCAATATAATTCTCAAGTGATCTTAATGTTCTTCCTTGCTCTTTGAATAGACAAGAATATCGTCTATAAAGACTACCACAAATTGATCAAGATAGTCTCTAAAGACTCTATTCATCAGATCCATGAAGATAGCAGGGGCATTAGTAAGACCAAATGGCATCACTATAAATTCATAGTGTCCATACCTTGTACGGAAAGCCGTCTTTGGTATAACCTCCCTTTGATACCAACTGTAGAGACCCGAAGCTTGACGTACATTGACATTACATTACATTTGCGGAATACTTAGTACATAACAAAAACACACACACAAGGATCGTAATAGTTTAGTGTCTTTGGAAACTCGGAACGTAATCTTCTAATCCTGGTGAAAGATCTTCAACATCACCCATAAAGATCTTCTTTTTTTTATACCTAAACCTTTCTTTATATCCTGGGGAAAAGTAAACATAAAAGGGTGAGCTCAAATGCTCAGTAAGGGTAAACAAATGAAATATCAATCACATCATATTCATAAGAACATATCTTTTGGAAATCTTAACCTGCAAAAGAGAGCATAATTTCATAACATGGGATAAATCTTAGTAGTGAAATGAAAATCCAATAATCATAACTTAAAACATGAAACTTTGTGGCATACACACATAATCATAGAGAATCATTTCTTGTTAGTCAAGACTCATTTCCAAGACTATCTTAGTGGACAAAGTCCCTTTATGAACCGAGTCACCCTCGTTTCAGTCCTGTTTCACTGAACCGGTATAACCTACCATTCCAACCATGTCTATCTCATGAGATATAAAATCTTTACCCAATCCATTGGAGGAAGATATAGGTCCCACCCATCTCATAATGATACCATTCTTATGTGTGCCACAAAATCATAAATCATACATCATTGCATAACCCATGTAGTAAAAATGGGATTCTTAAACAACATGACATCATAAAACAATTCATATAAGATAAATGAATTCATAAAAATATTTCCATCACAACATTATCAAATCCATGTAATAATAGGGATAGAAACATAACCCTATATTATCTTAGATGGAAAATAATTTTAATAAAAAACTTGAACTCCATTCTTGAGGAAAATATCCTTTCTACTTTAAAAACATTTTCTTTTCTTAACATGTCATACAATTTTAAACTAAAAGAAGTTTATTAAAAATAAACTTGAAAACATGTAAAGTAAGCTTCTTGGAAATAATGTTTTAAAAATACATTCATGCCGTATAAGTTAAAAAAAACATTCTTCTCATACTTTTGTCGAAAAAGTCAAAAAGTACCTCGTACGAAAAACGACAAAAGATTCCTTTCATATCTTTTACTAAAAACACACCTAAGGGTAAAATTGGATTTAAACAATTGTAGGTGGTTTGAAATAATATTACATATTGAGGGAACATGGATGTGGATGATAAAATATACCCCAGTAAATACCAAAGTATAAACAATCTCGGATAAAAATGAGATTGTGATATTTCCTTTACCTTAGGTCCGACTTGCTTTGTAAGTGTCCGAACCTCCTGTATAATGATTTAAATAATGTTATTGAATTATTACAGAATCCTAATTATTTTTATGATATCATATATGGTCATATTCTTAGCTTCTCAGTAGTAATATTTCATTGCTACTTGTTATTCAGGTGTTTATAACTTTTTGTTCTTATGCGTGTTTTGTCGAATAAATTATTATTCTTATCTTTAGGTTATAGATACCTAATTTCCAGAATGGTATTAGTGTAATATATATCATATTAATTCATTAAATTCATTTATATAATCATTATGAAATGAAGATCATGTAGAACGAGCCGCATCACATCGTGGAGACAATATTCCGTACGTACGCACGAGTGATGATATCATTCCTCTGATCGTGGAATTGTATTAGAGTGTATTTATACTATTTTAGAATTATTATCACTTTATAATAGTCATATATAGTCATTATATACACCATTATACCCATCCAAGTAAGGTGGTGGTGGAAAATAGATTACACGAGGGCGTGGAGATGGTATTCCGTACGTACGCACGCGCGGTGATTTCTTTTTCCGTAGGATGGATAGATGGTGAAATAGGGTTGTTTCATACTTATAATAACATATAAGTATATTAGTGATACTGACATTATTACTTCATAATGAAACAACCTAAGAAGAAGAAGTGGAAGAAGAAATAAAGATGAAAGAATCGGTAATGGGCTTTACCTCTTCTTTGAAGTGCTTCTTTGAGGCCTCCTTTTAGGGCACTAAAATGGGTCTTTGAAGAAGACCAGAACCTCTAGGATGTCTCTAAGGAAGTGGAGAGGAGAAAGTGGCATGGGTTGGCCGAGCTTGAAGGCTCCAAGTGGTGTGAGGAAGAGGGGGAGGAGGTGCCCTTTTATAAGGGCGGAGAGGGGCACCTTTGGAATAACTAAACATATTATTTTATTATAAAGTCCAGTTCGGTTTTAAATAGATCCAAATTGATATATTTCGAAGCTAAGGTCGAAATCCTCTCATCCAATAGAATTTAGACAAGTTTAGGTTCCTATTTTAACCTTATCATTTAGATTTAACATTAAGTTAAATAATTTTACTTTTACCATGTCTTCTTGTATTCTTATACTATAAGGTTAATAAACTTACTATAAGCAGCCAAAAGAACCCCAATTTGTTTATTATTAATATATATAACCTTATCTAAGTCATTTGGCCGAACCTTAGATTTTTAGGAATAAAATAACAATTACTAATATAATATTTGTTTTAAAAACTATTTTATGTCAATTTTGACACTATTTAGTAATTTATTTTTGTGAAAATAATAACAGAATGATTAGTTCAAAAAAAGTTAATTAAATCAATAATAACATGTCATATTAACCTATAAAATTTGTGGAATTCATAAAAAGTCTCAAATTACATTTATTTTTGTGTTCATAACATCAATTATGTCAATATTTAATTAATAAAATAATTACTACATCATCATTGTGTCATAAATAAATTAAATTATTTAATGTCTAAAAATTACAAATAAAATACCATTATGTAGTAAATCTTTTTATCTTTCTAATGAATATTTATAGTCGAATTTATCTTATTTATAACCCCTTATTAAAAAGGTTTTACTTATTAAACTTTGATTTTAACTATTTTAACTATTCATTAAATAAAATAATATTAAATGTCATAATCTAATCCAAGTGGACCTAAATGGTCATATTATATTCATAAGGTTGTTTTTGGTCAAATTACACTTATCCAATAGAATTAGGACATGTGTTAGGGTAATAGTAATATCATATTTACCCTTAGTTACCCTATTTACTATTAACCGCGGTAAAAAAAAGTAAAAAGTTACTATTCACCAAAAATTATTTTCATCTCATTGAACCACATTTTAGTCCTTGATATTAACCGTGTCTCTCGGATTTTCGAAATTTCATTCACAGAAGCGGTAAAATTATGTTTTATGAAAAATTCAGTTTTTTAACTACCACTTAGTGGTTTCACTATTCATCAAAAATTGAAAGTTTTCAGAAAAATACCAAAATTTCACCCTAGGATAATTTCGATATTCTGAATCCAAAAATGAAGTCCATTTTGAAAAATAAAATTTATAAAATTTCAAAAAGTGGTTATTACTATTCATAACGGCTAGTTTTAATAATATTTTAATAGCATATCGTTGTTTAGTGAAGCTCGGTATTGCGTACGACGCAAGCTATCGAGGAAGGTCGCGATTTCGTGTAAAGCAAGCCAAGCAAGTATTGTGTAGAAAAAGATTCCTTTGATGATTTATATTACATAAAAGTCCCGGGTGTTACAATTGTGTTTGGTTCTAATTATTTCTATCATTTATTTCTTTGTTTAATGATTCATTATATCCCTCTACTTAGTTTTGTTCTATATATGCTAGAATAAACTAGGGATAAGTGGTGAAGTACTATGTGATTATCATTATGTGTGGAAGGGGTTGTGAATACTCTTTATTGTTATTGAATAACAAGACCTGATCTGGTATTACCTAGGTTATTTAGGTGTGATTCTATATAACACTATCACATATAGGAAGGAAGGTAGAACAAGATGAGATTTTAGTAAGGAATATATTTTCCCACACCATTAAATGAAGGGTGATAGGGGAAGTAATCATGGATTATCTCACTTATTAGTTAATAAAATAAATAGTTGAATAAAGTAGAGACTAGGATAACATTGCAATTATAAGGCCAACCCTAACCTAATCACCCTTCTAACCAACAATATTTTCAATTTCATTCAAAATATCTTTCTTTTGTTTTCAAAATAATGTAATTTAAAAAACACCCCATTTATCTAACTGAATGAAAACTAATTTTTTGAACTCCTATCTAGAGACATCTAATGGTTAAAACTATAACTACATTTAATATTGGGGAAATAAATACCTTTTCCACACCTCTTGATATGATCATGTTAAAACAAAGAACCATTTTCAGTGATATAGTCCGACAAAAAAATATAACTTTGACAATTCATAGCTAGAAGCTCTAATAAATTACCATGTAATTGGAACCATAATTAGAAATATACTTACTAACTAACATGAGAGATCTAAATATATAATCATATTTTGAGGATATTCCTATTAAAGACTAAAATTTAAAAACCAGTGCTCACCTAGAGCCTATCACCATGTAGATAATCACAACCAAACCTTCAAATACCATTGTTCACCTTAATTTTCTAAGAAAAAATTTTTATAGGACATCTTTTAAAAATGATTTTTAGATGAAAATTGTATTAACTAAATTTTTACCTAAATTTCATGGTTTAGAAGGTGAATAACTGAATAGAAATATCAAATAATTAACCTAGGTTTTTTCCACTTTGAAGCCCATATATGTAGGTTATACTGAAGTCAAGTTGAGGGAATTCCCATTTTCACTAGAAGGAGTAGGCAAGGAGAGGATATATAGTTTACAACCAGAAGAGATTCATGAAAAAGATAATTTACTAAGAAATTTCTTCATACATTATTTCTTATCTATAGGAGTATAAACATCAATAATGAGATGTATTATATTAAATAATCTTTGTGAGGGACTCTATATGAATATTGAGGGAGGTTTCAGAACCTATGTTCCACTTTCCCACATCAAGAAATCCAGGAGAACTGCTTAATTGTTTTACTTTACCATGGTTCTATTGAAAATGATAGGAAATTATATATGAGTAATCTAGAGGAGATGTCTTATAAAAATCACCATTAGAATCTGAGGGACTCATTAAAAAGATTTCCTGAAATTCACTATAATTTTTCCTAAGTAGTACTGATACCAGATGAATTCATGAGGTGAAATGTTTTGATTCACCAACATTGTTAGAATATATACTTGAAGAACTCACCAGAATTGTGAGACATATAGCATTTAAGAAAACCAATGAACAACATGCACCATACAAGGTATGTAAGTTATGTTTATATCCCTCACATTTCACTAGTTAGCATACTGAAGTACATGGTATGAAGAGTTATGCAACAAAATTTTAGACAAGTTCATTTAAAAAACACAATAAATCATGGATATATAACTCCCAATTCCAAAATGGGTTTATGAATTAGAATTACCAGGCACGAAAAACTTTTCAAAATCTACACCAATGACAACCACCGTACAAGTAGCAATTATAAAACCTACCTCCATTTAAATAGCCTTGAAAAATAATCTTACAATTAAATTGATTACCAACAATACCCTCCATTTGAAAAAAGAATAATTATGAGAAATATTCTACTGGTGGAACACCCCATAAAAAGTAGTAAGATGATCTTAGAGTTGTGAAACTTTGGAATGAAGTAGGAGACTTCTGAAACCAAATTAGTAGTATTATTGATATTTTATCAATAAATTTTGGAAATCTACAAACCCAATTAGACCTTAATCCCAAGTTAAATGTTATAATTATGATAATTATAAGTTTCAAACAAATTTAAGGGCCATATATCCTCAATTTTGAATAAAATTATCCTAGTTAAAAGGAATAATAAAATGGATGGTCTAAACATATTTCTGAAAATCATCCCACAAAATAAATGAAAAAATAAGAAATGAAATAGGTGGAGGCTATGTGTGTAAACAAAAATAAAATTATAGAGACACACATCCGTAAACAGAAAATGGGGACGAAATATCCACCACTTTCATTCCAATCAAGGATGATCCAATTCCAAAATATTTAAGAGGAAGAAATTTTAAAACATTTTTTTGGTAAATTTTAAAAAATTGGAGATAAATATTTTCATTGTTAATGATATCAAAAAAATCCCCAATTATGAAAAATATATAATGGAAATATTTAAAAAAACAAGGATTCAAGGTAATTAATGCATTGACCAAGGAAGAACCATATCAATATGACCACACAATGAATTCCAAAAAAATACAAGATTATATCCCTTTGACTATTGGTTCACTAAAATCTTATGATTATTTATCTGATTTAGGTTATTTTATAAACGCAATTTCCCCCCATAATTTAGTTCCATATAGATGGGATAATTGAATCCCATAATATTGGTTGTAGAAATTTAAACAAATTCACTAATTTTCTGGTTGGAATTTTAGAAGTTGTGTTAGTTGGAGTTCAAGAACTAATTTTCTTAGCTTACATTAATATATTTAATATGGATGAAGAAAGATAACCATCCCACTCACCGATAATTCTAGGGATACCTTTCTTAAAGTCACCCAGACCCATTATCAATGTATATTAAGGAATACTAAAAATGTAGTTTAGAGATAGCACAATCCACTTTAATATTTTTTTCTCTATGAGGAACCCTTTATACATCCATTAAATTCTTAAACTTTCCCATATTAAGGTGTAAAAACCTAGTAAAGATATTGTTATTTTCTATGAAGTGTTATCTCTATGGAACCAATTAATTATTGAAAATACCATAAAAAATGAAGCTATCAATAATTATAGAAAATATGTTTATAGTTTTGTGGAAAAGGCTATTCAAGATTTGGAAGTGTGGAACCCCAAATTCTTTTCATCTTTTAATGAACCCCTAAATTTGGAATTAAAACCATTACCCACTATTTTGAAATTTGTGTACCAAATAGAAAAAAATCCACCATTTATAATTTCTAATAATTTATCTAGAGATAAATAACATAAATTGATTGAGCTTTTGAGATATAATGTGAAAGTAATAATATTGAGTTGATCTGATAATTTAATTATTAATACAAAATTTTCATAGATAAAATTATACTTGTGGGAATTAAAAAACCTATTTGGAATCCCCAATTGAATATAAATCCCCAAAAAATGGAGGTACTAAAAAAATAGATAGGGATGTTGTTGGAAGCATACATCATTTACTCAATCTATGACTCATGATGGGTCAGCCCTATCCATACAGTTCCAAATAAAACTATCCAAACCATTGTAAAGAGTAAATAAAATCCGTAGATATCTATGAGAATTCAAAATATTTAGATATTATTTATAGAATACAGGAAGATGAATCTTGTCACTAGGAGACCACTTCTCTACCCCATTCATTGATCAAATGTTAGAGATATTAGGAGGCAAAACTCACTATTTTTTCTATATAGTTTATCAAGATATTTTCAGGTAACCATTGCTCTTGAGGATCTGGAGAAGGACTACCCTTAACTATCCCTTTGGAAATTTTTATTTCAACTGTTTTTTTATATCATGTAATTCCCCAAGTACATTTCATAGGTGCATTATAAGTATTTTCCGACCATGTTGAAGACTTCCTTGAGGTTTTTATATGATTTAATTTTTATAGATATTATTTTGAACATATCTTGAAAAAATGGAAAATGTTTTGAAAACATTTATTGAAAACAACATTTTCTTGAATTTTGAAAAGCTTCATTTTATGGTGGAAAGAGGAATTTTTTGTAGGTATGTTTTTGAAAAAAAACCCAGTGAGGTAAATAAGTCTAAAATTGAGTTGATAAAGTACTTTCCTTACCTAACCTATGTGAAACACATTATCTTTTTATTAGGGCATTAATGATTATATATAAGTTTCATTAAGGATTTTAATAACATTTATATTACCCTTTCTAGATTAATTTTGAAAGAGGATGATTTTGATTTCAATGTAGTGTATATGGAAGCCTTTGATAACTTTAATGTTATCTTAATCACACCACAAATGATGCAGCCAACCAACTTGAAAAACCATTTTGAGATACTTTGTGATTCTTCTTACCAATACGTGGGAGTAGTTTTGCCCTAAAATATTTAAGGGAAAGTTCAAACCACAACTTATGATTTACTAACCTTAGATGATACATATATCAAATATAAAACCATTGAAAATGAGTTTCTAACAAATTTAGAAAATTTTAGATCATACCTACTTAAAACAAAAGTCATAATTTTTTCTGATCATGTAGATTTTTAGTACCTGATGAAGAAGGTGAAGTTAAATGTATCTAATTAGACAAATTTTTTACATTAGGAATTTAATCTCGAAATTAAAGATAAGAAAGTAACTAAGAACCAAGTGGACAATCACTTAGTAGGATACCCAACACTGCTTAAGTTGGAATTCCAAACCAAGATTCACCGAATGATAAATTTCCAAAAGAACATTTATACTTGATTTAAGAAGTGGTGAACTAGTATATTGACATGGTCAATTACCTATAAAATCGCAAATCTCATCTCAGTTAAATCCTGAAAATATTCAAAGACTTAAATCTGAATCCTAATTTTACTTATGTGAATATCCTTATCTTCAGGATCTTT
Organism: Viscum album; assembly: GCA_963277665.1. NCBI lineage: Eukaryota > Viridiplantae > Streptophyta > Magnoliopsida > Santalales > Viscaceae > Viscum > Viscum album. The sequence goes on from OY728122.1 coordinate 1,191,496,880, forward strand.
TTAATGAAAAAATGATAATAAGATGTTTGATTATAAGAAATATTGAATCTGTTTTTTATTTTCTTCATACACTAGAATGAGGGGACCATTTTAGAGCTCATCAGACAATTAGAAAATATTTGGATTACAGAAATTTTATCCTACCTTTTTTAAGGATGCACATTAATTTTATAATAAATTTGAGAAATATAATAGAATTAAAGACTCATGATGATTCCAAGTAAACTCCATTATATATGGGAAGGTGAATTTATCGTCCCACAAGTCTATGCATTTGGTGATATTCATATAGTGAAAGAATTACAATACAACCCATTCACTCTTAATTATAAAAGCATAAAGAAATTCCATGGAACATTTCCACATAAACAAGTAGAGGAGAACACACTCTTCCAAGATGTTTATTAATAAAATTCATAATGCTTTACTGATCTTTAACAATTACTTTCTTGTTGTCATTCAATTGAAAATATTATTAATTGATAAATCTACTTGAATTTAGTGAGGAAATTGCATCATTTAAGTATGGGTGGGGGGAAACCTTTATACTAGAGAATTTTCAAATTTCTAGTTTCAAAATTTTTGTGCCTTATTAATTTTTGTGTGTGCTTATTTTTCAATTTTAGAATTTTTTTGACACCAATTTTTCTTGAAATTCATGCCCTTATGATTTTTGAAAATCATATTGATGAGTGAACTAATTTAACTCATGAAACTAAATTTAAATGTTTGCTAAAATAACCTTATTCTAGATTTAATATTGTGGGAATTTCATGGAAATACTTTTGAATTTTTAATCCTGTTTCATTACTCAATTTAGAAATTTTAAAATCATATTCTTATGAGGATTGTAAACATATTTTCATATTATTCCCTTTCACCTAACTTCTTATGTGAACCAAACCATTCTTGTTACAATTATAATTTTCTAGGATTTTATAAAAAATTGGGAGATTTAGGTATTTATGTTGAGTTTATTAAGGCATTTATTTGATTTTAAAAATCCCTTTTATAAAAACATTATTATTTAATCGTACAATTGCATTCAATCCTTACATAATATTGAAATCTATGAACACACTTATTAGGTAGCAACATTAAAATCCTATTTTCCCTATCCAAACTACTCTAGAAGTTAAATTTGATTATATAGTTGAAATGATGTGTGAAGGGAAGATTCATTATCAATTGATGTATCTTTTTGGGATAAATTTAGCGGAAAAATAGAATATAAGGTTATAATAATTATATTTTCTTTGATGATACTATTATAGTTATTTTAATAAAATTCTGAAAACTTTTAAAAATTATTTTTTCTCTACTAAATCTATTGTATAATAAATTAAAATTTATGTTTGAGGTGATAACAAGAAGAATTATCATTTCAAAATAGGACTTGGAAGAAAAAAAATATGTTTTTAAGATAAAAGTTTCCTCTTCTTCCATTAAAAACTCAATTTTTTGATTAATTTTATATTTGAACTAAACTAGACATGTAACACCACAAGCTTCCATGGTACGTTTCCCTTTGTAAAATGAAATAGCTTGCATTGTACGCAAATTCGAGATTCAACACACTGCGACCAATCAAACTAGATGTTATGAATAGTAATACCCAATTTTCTAAATTTTATAAATTTTATTTTTCAAAATAGACTTCATTTTTGAATTCAGTATATCAAAATTAGATTAGGGTGAATTTTTGGTATTTTTCTAAAAACTTTAAATTTTTGATGAATAGTGTAGAACGCTACATTATTGGTTAAAATCAAAATCTATTTATTTAAATAATTAATTATTTTATTTAAATTTATTTTAGGTCAAAAGATATACATATTACCTATATAAGTTAAATGTAATTCATTGGAGTCATTTTATAATAAGTTTAGATATATAAAAATTTTGTTGAACTTTTTACCATCTTTTACCCACCTCCTAGGAGCATTTGAAAATTTGAATAAAACTTAATTTTACCACTTTTGTGATTTGAATTTCGAAAATATGATAGAAACGGTTGAAATTAGTAAGTAAAATGTGGTTTAATGAGTTGAAAATATTTTTTTTGGGGAATAATAACTTTTTTACTTTCATTTACCATTGTTAAAAGTAAATAGGGTAATTAAAGGTAAAAATGATATTATAATTACCCTAAAATATGTAATAATTCTATTATATTAGTGTAATTCGACCAAAAAAACATTATGAATAAAATATAATCCCATTTGGACCACTTGGATTAGATTAGGACATTTATTATTATTTTATTTAAAGAAGAGTTAAAAGAGTTAAATTCAAAGCTTAATAACTAAACTAATTTTAATATAGGGTAATACATAAGATAAATTCGACTATAAATATTAATTATAATGATAAAAATATTTCCTACATAATTTTATTTAAATTATTATTTTTAGACATTAAATAAATAAATTTATTTATGACACAATGATGATGCAGTAATTACGTTATTAATGAATGATTAAAATAATTGATATTATAAATAACCAAATAAATGTAATTTGAGACTCTTGATGAATTAAAATATTTTTATTGGTTAATATGACATGTTAGGGCTGATTAATTGTTTTTGAAGTAATCACGCTGTTATGAGTTTCAAAAAAACCAAATACTAAATAGTGTCAAAATTGACATAATTGAGTTTTTAAAACAAACACTATATTATTAATTGATATAATATTCCTAAAAATCCAAGGATAGAAAAAATGACTTAGATGAGGTTATATATATTAATAATGAACTACATGGGGGTTCTATTGGCTTGTTATAGTAAGTTTATTAACCATATAATATAAAAATACAAAGAGACATGGTAAATGTCAAACTATTTAACTAAGAGTTAAATCTAAAAGATAAGGTTAATATGGTGGTATAAACCTGTCTAAAACCAATTGGTTGAGAGGTTTTCGACCCATCCCAACCTTATCCTCGAAATATTTCATTTTTGGAGCCATTAGAAACCGAAAATGATTTTATTATAAAATAATATTTCAAGATTTTCCTAAAGTGACCCTCACCTCTCTTATAAAAGGGTACTTCCCCTTCTCTTAATTTCACACCTCCAAAGCCATTTGGCTCAGCCATAACCTTTCCAAATAGCCTCCCAACATTCCTACCTTCATCCTAGAGGCCTTTCTTTTTTCATAAAGCCAACCTAAGGATCCCTTTTGAACAAATCAAAAAGGAAGAACCTGTAGAAGAGGTAAATATTTCATCACCTCTTTCAAGTTATTTTCTTCTTCCACTTCCTCTTTCTTTGTTGTTTCCATTATAAAATAATAAATAAATTATATTATATTTACTATGATGTTATTATAAATATGGTATAACCATATTTGTTATTCTATTCATCCTATAAATGACAAAGTCACCATATGTGCATACCTACGGCTTACCGTATCCACGTCGTGGTGTAGTTTGTTATTCAAACACTTCATTGTTTTGGATGGGTATAATAATGAATATAACTGATGTAAATAATAAATATGACATTTTAATGATTATTTATATATTATATCCCATCCAATTACATACTATTTCACCATCAATATAATGATATTGTCGCTCGTGCATACGTATGGATTATCGTCTCCATGAACGCGATGAGATTCATCCCCATGATAATCATTCAAGAATAATTTTAATTTTATGATTAAAAATAATGTTTCTGAACATAATATTGTTCTGTATATGAATCAAATACATCCTATCCATAAAAAAAGGCTTACATAACCAAGCATATAAAGGAAAACGAATCATTTAACACTTGAAATGATGATACTACAGAAATAATATTAACAAACAAATATTAGAGGGTCATATATGTTATCATATTTATGTAAATAGTTATTTTATAATTTAATAACAAAGATTTAACTATTATACATGAGGTTAAAGTTCCCTCATCCAAGTAAAATTAGATGGTAAGGGTTAATTTCACAATATCTTTATTATCTGAGGTTTTTTACGTAAGTATCTACTAGGACCTCTTTATCATCCACATCCGTGTTTCTTAAAAATATATTTCAATTTTTTTAGTATATCCTAGACTATAGGCTAAATTAATTTAAACCATTATTTCAATTTTTATAAAATGTTTATAAATTATTCTTTCCATTGTTTTCCAAACAAGGTCCTTTACAACCTTTTAGTAAAAATTAAGAAAAGATTGTCTTTTTTAAGTTATACAGTGGGTGCAGCTATTTTCTGCCATTATAAAACCTTTGAAGATTCATTTACAAGATTATAAGTTTATTTTCAAAATAAATGTTTTCTTTTATAATTATATGACTTTAAAATGATTTTAAATTAGAAAGATATATTTCTTTAAAAAAGTTTTTATTTCATCTATGTCAACATCCTTTAATGGATTTTATGCTTGTTTAAAGTTGATTTATTATGATTCAAAACTTCCTTATTGTATTGAAGGTTTTGTGATATGTCTGAATGTGGAAGTGTTATTTTTACACCATTCATGGTTTATGGATAAAGTATTGACATTTCGAATGCTATTTTTAATACGAATGTGTATGTTATGTTTAAACCTTTTCATATGAGGAATGCATTGGACTTAGTAAGTGACAGGTTGAGCTTGATATAGCTCCTAGATGCATCGGTAGGTCACATGAGACACAATAGTGTCTTGGCACAAGGCCTTGACAATGCGGTTATGAAGTCTGGCATTATGCATTCCATCATTATTAAAGTGGCTATTGATATTGCATTTGATTATTTGACTAGTATAATATCGATGTGAATAAGTAAATGAAATTATTTGATTTTATCTTTGCCATATTATTTGGAAGTTTAAGTTTAAAAGGAAGTTGTTTTAGTCCTATACATTGCCTTAAATGTTAATGATTATTTATGAATGTTTCCATTATATTGTTATCCATAAAGAGCCTCTAATCTCACCCCATTCTATGTTTTATTTTTCCCAGGATGTGAAGATGTATTTTATGGCTGTCCTATAGGGATAGGCTAAGGTTATAAGTGTCTTCAAAATGGGAATTTTTTTTTATATTTTTATTTCATGATGTAATGTAAAACTTATGAATGTTTCTAGTAATTTCAAGGAAACTAAACTGACCGGTCTTTCGGGACATGATTCCATGTATCATGCCAATGTTATGTAATAGTGAACCGACTCTAGGTAACTAGGTTTGGGGCATTAAAGTTGGTATCAGAGGAAGTTTAGTAAAAACCTTGGAATGTAGATTTAGAAAAACATTGTTTATAGAACATTACCCAAATATAGAATTTGAGGATTAGTATAGAAGAACTTCCTAGAATTTTAGTACTGTAGAAATTTTGTGAGTCTTCCAAGAAATAAATCCCTATATGGATACGAATAGGTAGAGGAAGATCTGGAATAGATGTAACTAGGTGTAAAACCCGTAAACAATGCTTTGAGCTAGACTTTTACGGGAACTATTGCACAACAACATGCCTTTCTGCACTCATAGTTATAACACTCCTAAGGGATATGATTAGTATAATTCTCATTTTATTTACAAACCATTTTTATGGGTTTATGAGTAAATACTTCTTTAAGGAAAACATTTTTTTTGATTATGGATTATATCCATAAACTTTTCAATTTGTGTTAAGTGTTTTACAAGTTTGGAATTATGTATTGTGATTTATAAACTAATATAGTGTATTATATTGTTTAGAAATGGTGTCTAGTGGATGGAATGTAAACTATATAAATGCATGTAATCCATGTAGGTATTTCCCTCCTACTGAAGATAATTATAGTGGAACTGGTGAAGCAACTGGTGCTGATTAGCTTATCACCATACTTGGATAACTCACTCAGGTTATGAATAATAACCTTACCCATATGAAGAATCCTGATCCACAACACAGAGGATCAATGTTAGAACGGTTCATGAGGAAACAACCACCAACATTCAATGGGAGTAAAAATCCATTAGTAGCTAAAAAATGGATAAATTCCTTAGAGAAAATATTTCATGCTTTGAGGAGTAGCGAAAGAGAAAAAGTTGTCCTGGAAGTTCATCGCCTCATGAGAGATGCATATCAATGGTGGTTACTAATTCAAAACAAAAATGAAGATGAATAAGTATCAAACATGGAATAAAGGGATTTTAAAGATATTTTCTTAGAAAAATACTTTCCTCGTGACCATCGACCGGATATGGAAAGACAATTTCTGAGTCTGAAGAAAAAGGAGGATGAGAATGTCACAATGTATGAGGTTAACATTACAAGGTTAGAAAGGCATGCATTAGATTATATACATCACTAAAGGAGTAAGATCGATCGATTATTTGATGGGTTAAAAGAATTTCTCCATCGAGAATTAGTCTCACAATCATTCTCATCATATGAAGATACTGTCTCATGCACTATCAAGACAGAAAAGGAATTCTGTAAGTCTTACGAATTTAAAGAAAAGAAAGGGAGAAAGAGATCTACTAAACACTATAGAAATGGAAATAAGGGTAAGAAAGGAAAATTTGAATATCCATCCTGTGATAAATGTGGTAGGAAACACCCTGGTACTTGCCTGAAGGGAATGTGAGTCTTTTACAAATGTGGTGAAAAAGGCCACAAAGCTCTTGATTACAAGGGGAAGAAATATGTTGTCAATATTGAATGCTATAATTATAGAGAAAGGGGAATTAGGAAAATTAATGTCCTAAGTGACAAGATATCTTACCTTAGAAAAGGCCAAGGGAGCAAGGCCAAGCTTATGTAATCACAACTGCTAAGGTTAAAGCTCCAAAAGACATGATGGCTAGTAATTTAATGGTTTCCTCAAGTTTAGCCAATGATTTATTCGATTTCGGATCATTTCATTGTTTCATATCTTCTAAGTTTGCTAAGAAAATTAGATATTTCCAATTTGATTTAACATGGGAGTTTTCAATCAAAAATTCTAAGGGAAGTATCATTGCAACAAAGTTTTGTGAATCAGCTCCCATTAGGGAATATAAATGTTCATTATATGCTGATCTCATCGTCAAAACCATGATTGAATTTGATATAATCCTTGGTATGGATTGGCTTTCATTACATGATGAAAAAATTTATTGTAAGAAGAATGAGGTTACAATTCTCGATGATGATAAGGAGTACCTTACCTTTAGAGTAGAAACATCACCACCTGATTCTTAACTAGATCCACCCCTAGTAGCTCAACTAAATTAAATTATTGGGGAGGAAGATAATGAAATAACAATCCGTGAGGAAAGAAATGTTCAAATATATGATGTACCTATTGTGAAAGAATATGTTGTTGTGTTTCCAGAGGATTTACCTAGACATCCTCTAGAACGAGAAATCAAGTTTTTTATTGATTTAATTTATGGATCAAGGCCCATATCTAAGACCCCTTATAGAATGGACACTGTGGAATTAGTGGAACTAAAGGAACTACTTGAGTAATTGAGTAATAAGGTATTTATTCACCCTAGTGTTTCTCCATGGGGAGCCCCTGCTCTTTTTGTTAAGAAGAAAGATGGATATATGAGGTTGTGCATTGACTACAGGGAGATAAATTCTATAAGAATAAAGAACAAGTATCCCCTACCTCACATTTATGATTTATTCGATCAAATTCATGGAGCTAAATATTTTTCAAAGATTGAACTTTGATCAGGATATCACTAGTTGTCTGGGAAGAAGGAATACATTCCAAAAACTACATTTTGAACTTGGAACGAGCATGATGAGTTTACAGTAATGCCTTTTGGATTGACTAATGCACCCTATGTTTTCATGGATCTAATGAACAGAGTTTTCAAGGAATATCTTGATGACTTTGTAGTGGTATTTATTTATGATATCTTGGTATAGTCCAAAGTCTATAAAGATCATGAAAATCACTTGTGCATTATCCTAAGGACTCTTAGAATAAATTAATTATATGGGAAGTTTAGCAAATGTGAATTCTGGATTCATGCGATTTCTTTTCTTGGCCATATTTTCTTTAAGGATGGAATGTCTACTGATCCTTCTAAGGAAAAGGAAATCCAAGAATGGCTATAACCAATGAGTATAATTGTGGTACGTAGTTTTATTGGTTTATGAGGTTATTATCAGCATTTTGCCCAGAATTTTGCCCGATTGGAAAACCCATTAACCAAGATCACACGTAAAAGGGTTAAATTTTTTTTTCGACAAAAGAGTGCAAAAAATGATTAAAAGAATTGAAGGGAAGATTAGTCAATGCTCATATATTGACTCTTCCATCAAGGAATTATGGGTTTGTTATTTATAGTGATGCTTTAAATAAAGGACATGGTTGTGTCCTTATGCAGAATGATAGATTTATTTCCTATGCATCATGATAGCTAAAAATTCATGAAAAAAATTATCCCACTCATGATCTTGAGTTAAAAGCTGTAATATTTACTTTGAAGATATGGAGACACTATCTCTATGGTAAAAAATGTAAGATATATAATGATCACAAGAGTTTGAAGTATATTTTCTCACAGAAATAACTCAACATGAGGCAAAGACGATGGATTGAACTACTCAAGGATTATTATTGCACTATACTCTACCACTTGGGGAAGGAAAATAAGATGGAAGATGCTTTGAGTAGAAAAGATCATGGATTTTTGAATAATATGATCATTGAAAGGGAACCTATTTTCATGGATCTAGTAAAGATGGATTTGGGAATAACCATAGAAGGTGAAACATCAATAATTTTTCAAATGGTTGCCAAACCATATTTACTAGAAAGGATAAAGAGTTATCAAACTAATGATGAGGAGTTTCAAAAGAATATTAAAGTTGTGAATAATGGGAGATTGAGTGACTTTATATATGAAGATGGAATTTTGAAATTCGGGAAGAGACTTTGTGTTCCAAACACACCTGATCTAAAAAGGGAATTGTTGGATGATTCTCATAGCTCCAATTTATCTATACACCTGGTAGCACTAAGATTTATAGATATTTGAAATAAAATTTTTGGTGGGACAATATGAATAGAAATATTACTGATTTTGTGTCAATGTGTATGGTTTTTCAATAAGTGAAAGCTGGAAGACAACATCCTAGAGGAGTCATGAAACCTCTTCCCATACCTGAGTGGAAATGGGATGATATTACGATGGAATTTGTCATGGGGCTACCAAAGACTCCTAGAAGGAATGATGAAATATGGGTCATTGTTGATCGTCTTACCAAGTCAGCACATTTTCTTACTATAAGGGAAGATTTACCACTTGAATGTTTAGCAATAATTCATATAAATGAAGTTTTAAGATTTTATGGAGTACCCCTATCAATTGTTTTTGATCATGATCACCGTTTAACATAAAGATTTTGGAAAAGTCTTTAGAAGGACTTGGATACTGAAATTCATTTGAGCACTACCTACCACCCTCAAACTGATGGACAATCAGAATGAACTATCCAAACCTTAGAAGACATGGTGAGATCATGCTCACTTGACTTTCAAGGTATGTGTGATCAATATTTACCTATGGTATAATTTTTATTTAACAATATATTCCATTAAAGTATTCAGATGGAACCATATGAAGCATTATATGGAAAGAGATGTCGCACACCAAATTGTTGGGATGATGTTGGTGAAAGAAAACTTGTAGGCCTAGAACTTGTTGGGGAAACAATAGAAACTGTGAAGGTTATCCAAACCCACATCAAAGCAGATCAAAGTAGGTAGAAGAGCTATGCCGATAAACAAAGGAAGGATTTAAAATTTCAGGTAGGACATCATGTTTTCTTGAAGGTATCTCCATGGAATGGAGTTATACAATTTGGTAATAAGGGTAAATTAATTTCCAGGTACATCGGACCTTTCGAAATTCTTGGACAAATTGGAGTTGTAGCTTATCTTTTGGTAATGCCTCCAAGTCTCTCCAACATTTATGATGTGTTCTACATACCACTATTGAGAAAATACATGCTTGACCCAACACATGTACTCACCTATGATGAATTAGAAGTGGAACCCGATATGTCTAATTGTGAAGAGCCTATCAAAATTCTTGATACCAAAGAACAAGTTCTGAGAAACTAGACAACTCGTCTTGTAAAAGTTCTATGAAGAAATCATAAGATGGAAGATGCTACTTGGGAACCTGATGAACTTATGGTGAAGAACCACCCAAATCTTTTTATGAAAAAATATTCTTGAAATTTCATGGATGAAATTATTTTAAGGAGGGGAGAATGTAACACCCCAAGCTTCCATAGTGCGTTTCCCTTTGAATAATGCAATAGCTTGCATTGTACGCAACTTTGAGATTCTAACACACCACGACCAATCAAAATTGATGTTATGAATAGTAATAACCACTTTTTTGAAATTTTATAAATTTATTTTTCAAAATGGAATTCATTTTTGAATTCAGAATATCGAAATTATCTTAGGGTGAATTTTTGGTATTTTTCTAAAAACATTCAATTTTTGATTAATAGTGAAAGCCACTATGTTATTGGTTAAAACTGAATTCTTTTTATTTAAATAATTATTTGTTTTAGTTAAATTTATTTTAGGTCAAAATAGATATATAATACCTATATAATTTCAATGAAATTAATTGGTGTCATTTTATAATAAGTTTACATATATAAAAAATTTATTGAACTTTTTACCGTCTTTTACCCACCTCCTTGGAGTATTTTCAAATTTGCATAAAACTTAATTTTACTGATTATATGACTTGAATTTCAAAAATCTGAGAGACACGGTTGACATCAGTAAGTAAAATGTGGTTCAATGAGATGAAAATAATTTTTGTGAATAGTAACATTTAACTTTTATTTACCACGGTTAAAAGTAAATAGGGTAATTATGAGTAAAAATGATATTATAATTACCCAAAAACATGTCCTAATTCTATTGGATAAGTGTAATTCGAACCAAAACAACCTTAGGAATAAAATATGATCCCCTTTGGTCCACATGGATTAGATTGGTACATTTATTATTATTTTATTTAAAGAAGAGTTAAAAGAGTTAAATTCAAAGTTTAATAACTAAATAATTTTTAATACGGGGCTATAAATAAGATAAATTTGACTATAAATACTAATTATAAATATAAAAATATTTTCTACATAATGGTATTTTATTTATAATTTTTATACATTAAATAATTAAATTTATTTATGACACAATTATGATGTAGTAATTACCTTATTAATGAAGGATTAATGTAATTGATATTATAAATATCCAAATAAATGTAATTTGATACTTTTGATGAGTTGCACTAATTTTAAAGGTTAATATGACTTTTTTATGGTTGATTAAATATTTTTTTTGAATTAATCATGCTTTTATGATTTTCACAAAAAACCAAATACTTATAGTTTCAAAATTGGCATAATTCAGTTTTAAAAATGAACACTATATTATTGATTGATATAATATTCTTAAAAATATAAGGTTACACCAAAGGATGTAGATATTGTTATATATATTAATAATGAACCACATGGGGTTAAGTTGGCTTGTTATAGTAAGTATATTAACCATATAATATAAAAATACAAAGAGACATGGTAAATGTCAAACTATTTAACTAAGAGTTAAATATAAAAGAAAAGTTTAATATGGTGAGATAAACCTATCTAAAACCTATTGGTTGAGATATTTTCAACCCATCCCAAACTTATCCTCTAAATAATTCATTTTTGAGCCATTAGAAACCGAAAATGATTTTATTACAAAATAATATTTAAAGCTTTTCCTAAAGTGACCCTCACCTCTCTTATAAAAGGGTACTTCCCCTTCTCTTAATTTCACACCTCCAAAGACATTTGACTCGGCCAAAACCTGCCAAAATATCCTCCCAACTTTCCTACCTTAATCCCAGAGGCCTTACTTTGGTCATAAATCCAACATAAGGATCCCTTTTGATTAAATCAAAAGGAAGAACCCGAAGAAGAGGTAAATATTTCATCACCTCTTTCAAGTTCTTTTCTTCTTCCACTTCCTATTTCTTTGTTTTTTCCATTCTAAAATAATAACACTAGTATCTTCTATATACTTAGATGTTATTATAAATATGGTACAACCATATTCGTTATTCAATCCATCCTATAAATGACAAAGTCACCATACATGCGTATATATGGATTACTGTCTCCACGTCGTGGTATAGTTTGTTATTCAAACACTTCATTATTTTGGATGGGTATAATAATGAATATAACTGATATAAATAATAATTATAAAAAGTTAATGATTCTGTATATATGATATAACATATAATTAAATACTATTTCACCATCAATATAATGATATTGTCGCTCGTGCGTACGTACTGATTACCATCTCCACGAACATGATGAGATTCATTCCCCATCGTAATGATTCAAGAATAATTTTCATTTTATGAATAAAAATAATTTTTATGAACATAATATCATTATGTATATGAATAAAATCCATCCTATCCATAAAAAACATGGCTTACCTATCCAAGCATATGAAGGAAAACGAATCAGTTAACACCCGAAATGATGATACTACTGAAATATTATTAACAAACCAATATTAGAGGGTCATATATGATATCATAATTATGTAAATAGTTCTTGTATAATTTAATAACAATGATTTAAATATTATAAAGAAGGTTAACGTACCCTCGATTAAGGAAAATTACAAGGTAAGGGTTAATTTTACAATCTCTTTGTTATCTGAGGTAGTTTTTATGTAAGTATCTACTAGGACCATTTTATCATCCACATCTGTGTTTCATAAAAATATATTTCAAATTTTTTTAATATTTTTTAGAAAATAGGTTAAATTAATTTATACCCTTGTTTAACTTTTTATAAAATGTTTATAAAGGAATCTTTCCATCATTTCCCAGACAAGGTCCTTTACGACCTTTTCGACAAAATTAAGGAAAGAATGTTTTTCAACTTATACTATGGGTGCATCTACTTTCCACCATTATAACACCTTTGAAGCTTCCCTCAAAATATTATAAGAATATTTTAAAAATAAATGTTTTCTTTATAATTATTTTAATTTTAAATGATCTCAAAATAGAAAGAGATATTTCTCTAAAAAAGTTTTGATTTCACCTATGTCAACATCCTTTGACAGATTTAATGATTGTTTGAAGTTGATTTATTATGATACAAAAATCCATACTATATTGAAGGTTTTGTGATATTTTTTTACTATGGTTATGTTATTTTTACACCATTAATGGTTTATGGATAAAGTATTGACATTCCGTATGCTAGTTTTAATACAAATTTTTATGTTATATTTAAACCTTTTCATACAAGGATTGAATTGGACTTAGTAAGTGATAGGTGGAGCCTGATATAGCTCCTAGATACATTGGAAGGTCACATGAGACACACTAGTGACTTGGAACAAGGCCTTGACAAAATCTTATTTGTAGTCTTGGCACAAGGCCTTGACTATGTGGTTATGAAGTATGACATTATGCATTCCATCATTATTAAAGTGGCTATTGATATTGCATGTGATTATTATACTAGTATAATATCCATGTGAATATGTAAATGAAATTATTTGATTTTATATTTTATATATTATGCTTAAGTTTAAGTTTAAAATTATTTTTTTAGTCTTATACATTTCCTTAAATGTTAATGTTTATTTATTAATGTTTCCGCTTTATTGTTATCCTTACAGAGCATCTGATCTTACCCCTTTCTATGTTTTATTTTTCCAAGGATGTGAAGAAGTATTTTATGGCTGACCTCTAGGGTTATGATAAGGATATAAGACCTATGTGTCTAAGGATATTTATGTAACCCCCTTTAAATATTCCTTTGGTTCGCCTCTCCCATGTTTGAGTTATAAATACTTGTAATTAATATATTTTCCCAAGGTGTGTGGTGGTAGTTTAGGACAGAACCATAATGATGCCAATCCTGGGGTTGCACATGTGGATAGGTGGAATTTTATAACTCATTCCAAGACCAAAAATATGAGTTATTTCCCCTAGTTAATTGGTTGATTTGATGTATTCTCATTAAATCAACCTTTAAATGAGTCTAATGAATGATTTAATTAATTAATTAATTATTTCTATCTAAATTATTTAATTTTATGGATACAAGATGATATCACATAAATGAATGAATTAATGTTAAAATATAAAAATTAAATTAATGGATTACACATAATTTTTTTATATAACATTGTTAATAAATTAAGTAACACCCACTTAATATCAACAAGACATGTAAACCATAAAACAAGACAAAATTTTGGAATAATAAATTAAACTCCCAAAAATATATATTATGTTATACTTGGAATTCCATCAATTTATTTGGAATAAAATCCTTAGAACCAAGTGTTTTACCAACCCTCTTTAGGGCAATTAATTTTAATGTGGAGTTATTATTAAAGTTATGGGTTGAATTAAACATCTTACATCGATATAATTATCCCTTTATAGAAATGATGTAACTTGGACGAAAGTGTTGAGGAAATCCAAGGGAGGATTTCTATATAAGGGAGTCCACTCAATGTTTCAAGGAGATATAATTCCTTAGTTGGTAAAGACCTACCTACCTAAATACCTTCAAGTAGCATGAACAACCCTTATTGGGGTTATACGAAGGGACATATGGATCCTTGCCACTTGAACTTCCTATAAATTATACATTCCCATTTCAATGGTGATAACTACTAGGGCATGAAAAATATTAGTAGACTTAATAAAACCAATTAATTTATTATTTATAACATATTTGTAATTAAGAGAAGTACATACAATCTACGATTTTAATTGTACAATAAAATATAATTTTAATCATCTACACAATCCATTCGATCTATATTAGAGAAAGAGAATCTTATCACCAATAACAACTTCCAAGAGTGGTTCAGACTCCTTTGGGTCATTTTTAACCATGAAAAAAAAATCTTACATGCTAGAATATTCACTTCTTAATCCTCCTGCATAAGAGGAAATCGATTAAGAGTTACTTGTCTATGAAAACAATTTGAGTGATGTGGTCTAAATTCATTGTTTAATGTTTTCATCTATATATAGTGAATTCATGAATTCTCAAAAAAACATGAATTTGTATAGAATTATTGACCACATCTCTAGTAGTTAATAAGAGATATCTAAGAAGGAATGGATTGATATTTACATGGAACTCTTTCAAGGTATGCTTGGAGAGGGTTCCCTACCTGAGCCTCACATAGTCAAGGTCATTGGATACCTTGAGCGTCTAGAGTTTATTTAAACTCGATGAATAATTGGGCATCAATCTCATTCTGGAATCAATCCTGTAGAGATTATCTAGATTTATTATAAATTTTAACATGAAAAGCATTTAATCAGTCTCTACCAAATCTTCTCACTCCCCTTCTCCAAGTAGATAAGAAGACAAAGTGTTAACATCCTTTAGTCCTTATAGTGAACAAATAGAAAGAGAAAAAAAATATCTATAATCCCAAAAATTATTCACACCCTTCCATTAAGAGTAAGATCATAGTGAATTAAAGGGAACATGATGATATTTGTTTTGCACGTGGAATGAAGGGCCACTGGAAGACAAAATACACACATCCAAACAAATAAGGGGAAGATTCAAATATTTTTGTTATCAAGTGAAATTTATCTGAATCTAAAAATTGAGTACTAGATACTGCTTGAGGTTCTAAAATATTTATTAAAATATAAGAACTAAGTATATTTATAAATATTGAACAATGGTAGGTGGATATATGAGTAGACAACATAACTAAACTTGTTTCTGTAGCTATTAGAGACTACCACCTCACTTTACCGACTGTAATGATATTTGTTTTAAAGGGTTGTTATGATGTGTCTTCAATTACCCAAAAAATTATTTCTATATAAAAAATTGATACATAAGGTTTTATATTCAATCATGGAAATAAATGTTTATTTATTTTATTAAGATTACATTTTTTATTCTAAGTAACATTTAAATAACATTCTTTATGTATTGGATTACATGAACCATTGAATGGAAATAGATGATGAAACTACTTCACATGATTCATACCACACCCAACTATGGAATCACAAGCTAGGTTATGTAAATTAAAAATTATTAACTAAATTATACCAAGATTAATATTTATATTCTTCTTAAATAAAACCATTTGGTATATTTCTCACATGTTTACCAGGTAAAATGACTAAATCCCCATTTAGTGGAAAAGGTAAAAGGGATAAAGATAATCTTGAATTAGTTTATACAGAAGCATGTGGACCATTTCCTATTGAGGTGAGGGGTCGGTGCTCATAGTTCCTAACTTTTACTGAATATTTTAGTAGATATGGATATGTATAATTAATGAGGATTCTTTCGATAAATTCAATGAATACAAGAATAAAGTTGAGAACTAGTTTGGAAAGACGATTAAGAAACTTCACTCAGAATATTGTGGAGAATATTTTAATCAAGACCCCATTGATTAATTATAGAATTTAAAGATCCCATCAAAACTCACTAATACTTATATGCCTCATAGTAATGATATAAGTGAAATGAAAAACCACACCATTTTGAAAATGGTAAGAACAATGACTAGTCATGTTTTTCTTCCATTATCTTTTTGGAGATACATGTTACAAACAACAACATAAATAACAAAACAAGTTACAACTAATATGGAAGATGGTATAACAAACCATTTATGGAATGGAAGGATCATGTGTTGTCATACATACTTGTGCAGGGTTGTGATGTATTTTATAAGTCATCTTCTAGTGAAAAACGTGCACCCCACGGAACAAACTGTACCTTTATAGGACACCCCAAATAAATAAGGGAATATTACAATATGACCTATAAGATAAAAAGATAATAGTTTCTTGACATGCCATATTTATTGGGAGGTAAAAAATCTCTAAAATTTATATTGGGAGAGAGATAGACTACAATGAAGTTGAGGCTAAAGATAAAGAAGAGTTGGAACAAGAACATATTTAACAAAAACCTATTGAAGAAGAAATTATTCCTCAGATAAAACTACTATATAAGAGTACAAGAGAGGTTAGAGAACCATAATGGTATGGTATTCTAGTCACTGAGTATGGTGACTCATTATATGTTGATAATAATAATAATCAAACCTAAAAGGAAGTAGTAACTGGCACAAATGATTCCAAGTGGAATGAATCCCTGAATTTTTATATGGATTCCAATTACCGAAACCAAGTCTGGATTTTGGTAGATCCTTTAATGGATGAAAAGATTCTTGGTTTCAAGAGGGTATTCAAGAAGAAACCCAATATGGAAGGACAAGTTAGTACATATAAGGATTGAATGGTTGCAAAAGAGTTTAATAGTGTCAAGGCATTTACTATGATGAAACCTTTTCACATATTTCAATGTTGAAATCTATCAAAATTATAATTTCCATTATATATTACCATGAATATGATATTTAAAAAATGTATGAAAACAACCTTCCTTAATAATAATCTTTAGGAGGATGTATATATGAAATAACTTTAAGGGTTTCTAACTCTAAATTATTCCAACAATATATTTAAATTAAAAAAATATATTTATGCACTAAAGAAAGCATATAGGTAATGGAATATTCATTTTTATGAATCCATAAATGATTTTGGTTTTATAAAGAATTAATGTGAGGATAATGTCTAAAAATGTTTTTTTGGGAGTAATATTTTTTTCATAATAGTATATATCAATGACATATTACTTATTGTAAATGAAATAATAGTCCTCTAGTCTATTATGGAATGGTTGAATAAATGATTATATATGATAGAATTGGGCATGGTGGGATATATTATTGGGATCAAGATAGATCATTATAGATACAAGATACTACTCAGCCTAAGTAAGATTACATACATTGATAAGATACTAAAGATTTTTAGTATGGAACTATCCAAAGTGCATTGTTTCCAAAATCACATGGAATTCATATTTTGAGGAATAAGTGTCTTCTAACACATGATGAAAGAATTATAATAGAAATTATTCCATATGTATTAGTGATTGGTTCAGTCATGTATGTTTTTATATGTACAAGGCTATTTGTTTCTTATTAATTAAGATTAGTAGAAAGATATAAAGTTTATCCAGGTGACCACCATTGGATGGTAGTCAAGAATATCCTTAATTATATAAGGCATACTAATTAATATTCATGTTTTATGGAGGAGATAAGAAAATATTCATTAGAGGATATATGGATTCTAGTTTCCAAATAGATCAAGATGACATGAAGTGACAAATGGGATACATAATCAATTTGAATGGAGGTATTGTGAGCTAGAAGGTCTTAGGGAAGGCTATGGTTGTAGAATATATAGAAGAGTCCAAGTATATTATAGTTTCCTAGGTAGATAAAGAAGAAGTATGTATTCAAAATTTATTCCAAGATATTTATTTAGTTCCTAGAATTAATGATCTTATCTCACTCTATTGTGATAATACTCTAGTAGTGGATCTCACAAAAGATTCAGGGTCACAACAACAAATAATGAACTTAATTCTGAAGTATCATATGTTGAGTGATTTTTCTTAGAGAGGTGTGTTTTTAGTAAGTAGTATTTCCAAATAAGACAAAATGGTATACCCCTTGACTAAAAACTTTGATAAATAGAAACACTATTATGATGTGAGGCCTAGTGGAATACAAGTCATAATCAGTAGGATCCATTCCAAGTGGGAATTTTTTAGTGTTTGTGTCCTAGGACCAACCATTTATAATTTTATTACTTGTATATTCCATTTTTTGAATATTAATAAAACTTAATATTATATATTTTCATTATTCAACATGATTCTAATGTAATAATATTCTAGATTATAAGTCACATGGATAAGGTTATAACGGTTCCCTGCTATGACAAGAATCTTAAAGTTATATGAAAATATTCTTAAATATAGTTATGAATTCAGATAACATACTATGATGGGACACATAGTTGCAAAATATTAGGTGTGAGTACTTATAAGTTGATGAGAATTATTATCATGATTTTTTCACTTAGCAATCTTCAAGATGGGAGATTATGAGAACAAAAAAGCTAGAAGGAATTCAACATGTTTCAGTGTAAATAGATATTCCTATATTAGAGTGTGTGTAATGGTCTGTAGACTTAAATATTATCATTAATATGTTTCATGACTCATATACATATATTTTCTGATGAAAACCATGATTCCATATATTCATAGTGAGGAAGGGAATGTTCAGTGCGTGTTGATTGAGATGTCATTAATGGATATGTCAAGGAAGGATTTGTGCCTTCTAGTTCATAGAAATTGATATCGCAACCCTTTTATTGTAATAGATCCGTCACATTAAATCCCATGGCCATGGTGAGACAACACATTTATTTTAGATAGTCAAATAAAGGAGTATAGAGCCTATTGGTTGGTGACATAGATGTCCAACAGGATTGATGAGATATTGGGGAAAAGGGATTATATTATGTTTTTCTATTTGGTTCTTTGACCAATTTGTAGATAATAATCTTGGACTTTATGAAATCATACCTAATGCCAATGAGAGAGAATCCTAGAGGGTCATAAACTAGGTGCTTCCGATGATCTTGAATAAATTCTATTTGAATTTAATTAATTAAATAAATATTATTCTCAATATTGAGGAATAATTTTAATCATATTTTTTAATCTAAAATGTCTATTTATGAATGAAATATTTAAATAAAATATTTATTTAGGAGTTCATTAAACGCCAGAGGATTTTTAATAGACCAATATCACGTCTAATGCTAGATATTAATTAACATGATGATTAAATATTATTTGTAATTGTGAAAGTTTGCGTGCATTCAATTTTTTTTAATAATAATAATAATAATAATAATAATATTATTATGTGTAATGGAGTTTATTAAGGATTATTATTTTATTTAAGGGTTTACATGTATTTAAATAATTATTTTAACCTAAAACTAAGCTCTAAAAATGGACTATTATATCTATTATGTATTGCATCTAAAATCAAAACTTCAGAATCATTCCACATAAAAAGCTATCTCTTCACTCCTTCTTCATCTATTCCTCCCAAGAATTATAAACATAAGAGACATCCCTTAAAGATTGAATGAAGAGAGATCAACAAGTATAATGCAAGATAATTGGCACACTGTGTTAGTGGATGAAGATTAGTTGGCATTTCCCATAAAACAAATGATCACATATGGATCATTTCTAGAGGAATTATATCCTAGGATTCTCACAAAAATATGAAGGAAATATGAAAGAGTATTTTCAGATTATTAACATCTACATAAAAGAACTAAATCTTTTATCATGTATTTGTTTCTTCATATGTTAAGTAAACTAATTATAAATTTGATGTGCAAGATCCTTTCTCGGGTTTTCAAGAAACTCAATATTAAAATAAATTTTATTGTATAATCCCCACCGCATACTTCTACTATGCCCAAAACCTGTATATATTGATTAAGTTATGACACATGGAAGATATTTTGGATCATGGAAAACTATGGAGGAAGCCCCAACAGACACACAACCTCACCACCTCACCAACATGAAACAACACCTTGATAGGACTAGTGAATCAGGGAGAGTGCTCTCTCCATAACCAAACCTCCACTACCCACAATGAGAATAAACCCTCTGGAATATATAGTCTTCAAAATTAATCACAAAAGGGGTCATTATATGATCTAAATATGACATATCATAGTCTTGTTCCACCTTCATTTTCTCCCAAACCCTATGAATATTACCTATCATACAATGTACCTCATCTAAACCAAGGACTGCTGACTCCCCACACTTATTCCAACACAATAATGAATAACAATTACACCCCTAAAATTCCTAAAATGTATTAGTTACAATGGAGGAGTGGAAGATGTGGTTATAAGAAAAATAGAGAAATGTAATATGCTTCATCCATGGTCCATTGAAATCTAAAATTGAAGCTTGTAATATATCCTCCCACTTTTAGATGGTATTCTCTCTCTTCTCATCCATCCAAGGATGGAAAGTAGTGATGAGGTGAAACTAGGAGATAAATTGAAGTTTAAATCCTCTATATACATACAATGTAAAATGAGGATCTTGATCATAAATTATAGTCCATAGTATTCCATGAAACTGCACCTCTTTTTCTAGATACTGCCTCACAAAGACCTTAAAAAAACATGACTCTCTAGTCAATAGGAAGTGGGATGTCTTCATAAAATAAAACATGATCACCCAAAAATCATCACATCCTCCTTAGGTTTGTGGTAGAATAGTAATATTATCTATTGAGATGTAATCCCATTTATACTCAGGGACACCCAATGAATACAAAAAACCACTTGAAACATGATTCTATACCTATACCTACAGATAGAACAGGAACCACAATACAATATCTTCCAATAAACACTTTATCTTGGGCCACCAAAGTTGACCCCTCAAGGAATGATACATCTTGTAAATAGTGAATTGTTACTTCTGAGCTTTGTAACTCCCAGAGAATCCCATCACACACTACTGATGGGATAAACAACCTCCCCTAAAACATAATCTAATGCTATCTATCCTTTTACCATCCCTTTGAAACATTATCATGGATGACAAGATCCTTCATCACATCTACCTATGAGTCTCCCCACTTAGACTCCTCCACCCACTACATCATGGAATATTGAAATATGATCTAAAATAGTAAACCCCCACCACTAGCCTCCTCTATATCAATATAAATCACCCCAAATACCTCCATACCTTTCTATAAAACCCTATATTCTCAAACAACATCTCCCCATGAAATCTGACATAGCGCATCAATAACTACATTTATCTTCCCTGGGTTGTAGGAGATGTCAAAATCATAGTCCTAGAGATACTTTATCCACATCTTTTATTATAGATTTATATCCTACTGAGATAAAACATACATCGTGTTCTTATGGTCTACGAAGACTATAAAGCATTCATCGCAGAGGTAATGTTTCCACAACTATAGAGAAAAGCTACTACCACAAAATTGAGAACATGGGTTACATAGATAAACTTGTAGAGGCATAACTGTATGGAACCATAATGTATCAATAATCTTTAAAAAATAAATAAAAAAAATCAATAAAATATTATAAGTGTTATAAAACACTTCAAACATCACCCCATCCTTGGGAAACTAAATCAGGAAGGCACTGATCAACCTCACCTTTAGGTAGTCGAAAGCTATCTAACATTGATCAGTTTATAAAAGGACCAATCATTCCTATTCAAGGATTTATATAGGTCTAAAAATTGAGATACTTTTGATAAAAACCATCAATAATATCTTGTGTGACGGAGTTAACTACTTTCATCTCAATTCTCTTGAGTGTTTCCCAAGAAACAACCACCACAATCTTTGACAACTTTGCTGCCAATCCTTAATGAGACACCACATGTCCAAATAAGTAAACATTATATGTCCAAAACACACACCTATAAATATTACCATAAATATGATGGTGTCTATAGAACCATATAATAACCCTATGGTGTTCAAAATGCTTATTCTTTAACCTATAGTATACGGGTATTCTATTGACGAACATGATCCCAAATCGATTGAAGAACTCCTTGAATATAGAGTTCATGATTCCTTGAGCACGACTTGGATATTCATGATACAAAATGACAAGGCCAAAAAATCAATGTACTCATATCAACCTCAAAATGTTACCCTCTCGATATCCTCCTCCTTTACCCTGTTCTGATAATATCTTAACTAAAGATAAATCTTTGAAAACTAGATTCCCCTCTTTAACTAGTTGAACATATCATTAATCTTAAAAGAGGGTAATAGTTCTTGACAGTCACCTAATTCAATTACCTATATTTTCTATAGAATCTCATAACATAGTCTATATTTTTCAAGAATATATCTAAAGCACCCCACAATTGAAAACTGGGTTGAATAAAACCCTTATACATTGTGTTATCAACCATAATCATAAAATATTGATGCATTGAAGGTTTCATATGATAAGGATCTATAGATATCAGAGATGCACAATGATGCAACTTTATTCCAAATATGATATCCTGAAAAGGGGGTTAAACCACAACCTCCTTAGGGAAAACATCAGGAAACTCCTCCATGACTCCAGGAAGATCTACCACCCATTCCTCTACTAAACCTAATGAAAAAGATTCTAGATGAGATAAAAAATATCCAAATATATACAGGCTATCCAATTCTCCCACTCACCAATAAAAACTGCACTCCATCCCTCCTTATTGCAGAATACAACTCTCCTTTAGAAGTAGTTGATAACTATGAACACAAAATACAAACATCCAATGATGATAATGACACCATATGGCTCTATCTAAAGCATAAATAAATATAAAGATGACTGATGCTACCTCATCATCAGCTCATAACCCTTGTATACATTAATCCAACTTGTCTAACCTCCAATTGGCATTGTTAACACCCGAGGCATTAGAATCCTATACACCTTGAGTACCTAGCAATAATATAATATGGATGATAAAAATGAGTTAAACTCTATAAAATAAAAAGATAATCCATGGTAGAATATAAACAGATGGTATCTATAATGATATCAATCCCCTACAGTATTGGAACATACATAACATGAATCTATCCACGTCCAGATTCCCTTCATCTCCATTTGTTACAACCTCCATAGCCATTCTCAGCTCAAAATATTTGAGGGTATTGGATATCATAAGGAAGAAATCCAATAGCTCTATCTTCTCTTAGAGGAACATAACATGAATGTACAAATTTATAATATAGACTCTATGGAAACTACTTATTTTGAGGATAATATGGGGCTTGGCCTCTCACACCATGTTAAACCCCAATAATGGTTGACAACTAATAATGACGACGGTATAAACTCTACAGAAAAAGAATAAGAGGGAAAGCCTCTTGTTGGTGGCATGAAACCTATTGGTCTTAGAGAAATGGGAGGTGGACAAATTTTGAGGTTGAGTCCTAGTTAATTGAAACCTCAACTACCCATACACCTTTGATGAACCACCAACAACCTTATTACTTGAAGAAACCTAAATACTATCCTATTAAGATATCCCTAACTAATAATGAACCCTCTCAATTACCTCATCCTTCTGCTTCATCTCCAAGTATATAGGAAACATAAATAGAGAGAATTCATATCGAATAATGGGGTATACTACCTCCCCTAAGCACTGAGATCTAGAATCCACATCCAAA
This sequence comes from Viscum album, assembly GCA_963277665.1. Classification (NCBI taxonomy): domain Eukaryota; kingdom Viridiplantae; phylum Streptophyta; class Magnoliopsida; order Santalales; family Viscaceae; genus Viscum; species Viscum album. The sequence continues at coordinate 1,191,521,088 of OY728122.1, forward strand.
AATAGATCTAGGGTGATGTAAAGGTGTTATTTACAACCAATAAAAAGATCATAAAAACTGAGGATACCCTACTTAAGGGAGAAAATCAACTATATATATACTTTCATCATTATCAATTATAGAAACTCAACTCAAAACTACCACTAAAAATCCTCAATGAAACACTCTCCTCATTCCACTCCACCAGATATTGGATAAAATACTTACACAACTCTCCTAACATTTGACTGTTAGAAAATAGAACCCAATACTCAAACTTAGCTTTTATTAGACAAAAATTACCTCAAGATCATCTATCTAGTTCTCTTTATCTATATTACAGAACATTTGTGATGTCCAGACTAAATTGTTGAGTCCGATTAGTGCACGACATGACCTCAAGAATGATTAACCATATGCTAGTGGTTGAAAACTAATGGTGAGGGACTAGAATAATAGTGGGGAGACTATCCCCCCATACAAGTGTCTAAAATAATAGTTAAAACAATGAGAACATTTCATCCATAATAATCATCAATGCATGAAAAAGGTCTGCATCCACACCGGGGTTCCCATGCCGGGTATGAGAAATAAAAATTTATAGGGACACACTAAGAAAACCTAGTACATGTCTTCATATGTTTATATATTAATGAGTAAAATAAAATACATAATTAAATATGATTTTTGAGTGGTAATTCACTAACCAAGCCTCCACAAAACTTGGTGGGTTACAAACATCTACTAGGTCATCGGGTTCTAAGCATGCCATCCCAAAAACGAATAATACCTACTTCAAAACCATACAAAAAGGGTTGTCGCACATGTTATCACCCATAAAATTAGGATAAAATGATAGTTTCATCGACTATTATATGAATCTATAAGGAAACCATGTTTATCAAATTATGGTTCATATCCAATCAAGCCTCGGGTCATTCCACAAGGTTGTCACACCCCTGCATCAGTCTCGGGTCAAGCCATAAGGATACCATACCCCAATTTCTACTTGGAAAAGTCATAAAGCCAATAAAACCTTAGATTAATTCCAAATTATGCCACACCATTGTCTCAAATTGGCCTATCCACAAGCCACAATACCCAACCCTCTGTTATAGGATAAGAAACAAGGCCGTCATACCCCTATCTCTACTAGGTCGGTCCACAAGGTCATCACACACCATCCTCTATCTCACTTAATCCAAAAGTCTATCATGAACCTATCCTATATCTATTCCCATCATCACTATTATCACACATCATACTAGGAAATTCTCCCCCTCTAGGGGATAACCAAGTCATGATGATCCACCTTCCACTTGGATACCATATAAAAACATTTGTAGGCCACACATTCACACAAAAAATGCAGTAACATAGAATGGAAAAACATAACACATAAGCATAGGTCTCCCAGTCCATCCACATACACCCCCCTGAATGGCCCGAAGGCCTTCTTTTTTATTTTATTATAGATAATACCCGTTTTAAGGGTTGAAAGGGAACCCGTACATGACCTTTAGGAACAAGGCACAAGGCCCGTCATGACCCGTAATACATGATCCAAAGGTCCAGAGGCATACCATGCCCAATACATGACCATACACATACACACAAGTATACCATATCTCATAATTTCTGTCATGATTAAGCTTTCACACTCATGTAAGACAAGCCAAAAAATCTCCTATAAAGACCCCCAAAATCAAGGACTTCTTATAGAGACACTATGGCTTGGAGCCTCACCTAAACTCTAGCCTTTTAAGGTGGGGTCTACATGGTACTAAAATTATCATTTTAATTCAAATTCCCATCCCTTAAAAAATTCCCACAAACCAGGATTAGGTCTCATCTCACATCACTCCAGGGAGACCGTGTAGCACTTAGTTACACCCCTCCTATGCCTACCCAAAATGCTATAGGGGAAACACCTAAGATATTTCTATAACCCATATCACACTGCAAGTTATCCTAAGGTCTCTCTCTATTGTATCAAGAACAATTACCCCTTGGTGAAAATGATTTTAGTTGGATCTTAATATCACAAGTGCTTCCAAGAAATTATCCTAGGTCTGTGGCAGAATTCTTCCCCCATCCTATAGCTTATGGGTCTCTTGGTCCTTATAGTCTCTACGAAATCTCATGCATTATTCACACACACATGCAAAAATATTGATAAATATACATATTATTTTTCATGATAGGGGTTTCATACCTCAAAAGGAATTATCTAACTTTTCGATATCTGCAAATAATTTTCTTAGCTCAATCGTGCCTCATCCAAGTCTAACTAAAACTCAAGATCTTTCTTTACATCACACTTCATAAATAATTAATTATAATGAATTATAATTAATTATAAAATTTAATGAAATGTGGAATAATTTTTAGAAATCTTACCGAAAATATCCATAACATTGAAACCTAAACCAACCATACTCAAGGGTCCACCACAAACTCTCAACCTTATCCCACATGAAGGCACTATCATTTGACATACAAGAAACCATTACATTCATCCAATTACAATAAAAAAATTAGATAATTTTAGGAAAGTGGATTACATCCACCCTAAAAGACTTTAATTGTGTGCATAAGGTGTTCCAAGATGTCCTATATGAAAACTTCATGAAAGACCCATGAACCTTGGTAAATTCCACTTTGCTACTGTGGAATCAACCCCGAATACCTAAATGAAAATGAGTGAATTAAAATGGAAATAAAGGAAGGTTCAAGAAAGGAATAAAATATAAAATCATACCTTAAATTATTATCTCAACACACCAGAATTCTCCCATAGTAAATGGTTATTTAAGGAGAGGCATTAGAGGGGAAATTTGGACAAGTAATTAACTTTATTGAGCCCCCTTATTGGAAAAATTTCTAGTGCCCATAAATTGAAAAATATAAAAAATACCCTTATTAAAATGGACCTAGATAAACCCCACCATCTCACCACTAGATTTCACTGGATATCCAGTGATCCTATAAGGTCTCCTAGGCCACTAGATAGGAAACCAATGAGATGGTGGTGGCTCACTGACTGGATGATGTCCATAGTATTCCCCCCATGATACTGGTTAGCATACCAACTAGTAAGTGGTGGATCATCGGTTAGTCAGTGGATTCTACAACTACCAAACTAATACAAACTTTCTATGTAATTATCCTAAACACCCAAGGTATTACTTGAGCTTCAATCTATATAAAAAACACAATTTTACGACATCATAACATTTCGTCTTACAACTCGAGCTGTGTTTATCAAAATAGACCTTCCCCCAAATGAAATGTTCATACTCCCTAAGTAATTTCCAACCCATAAAGATTTGGGTTGTTATATCCTTATTACCATAATTATTATCATTCTAAAGAAACTTTGGTATTCATTAAACTAAATATCCTAATCTGTATGGTCATATTTTTACTATGAACTCACCATGTTCCATCTTTGAATGCCAATGCACTACAACTGCAAAAATATGAACATCCAATGAAATTTTCATCTAAAAATGACACACCTTCTCATTTAAAACAAAATTATTAATACATTTATCTTCAAAACTGTGTCTCTTGATACACCTCAATGTATTATATTCTCTCTTATGGGAGCTCATTATTCTCCATATCATAAGGCTCCAATCAAAATGGTCTAAACTAGGATATAGTGCTCCCCACTATAGGAATAACCTGTCTACAACACACATCCAATGGTTTAATAACCCACCAACCAAATCTAAAAAAAACATTAAAATGTGATTTACATCACACCACATCTAATCCTCATGAAAATACCAGTTGAAACTCCTTCAGTAAAATATTACCCAAAACAATTAGTTATTCTTACTAATGCACCACCAACTACCCGATCTCAATGCCTTAACTCCCTATAGAATCCCATGATCACTCAACATACATGTCAAAGTACGAACATGGATTTTTTTTTTGTAAACCCATTGTTTGATCACTAACCACTTTCCTTATCCATTATGCTCTCACCTTGAGAACTAGAACATCTGTAATTTGACTAATAATTAGATCAGACCGAACCACCCCGAGCCCGAATCCAATACACAAAATATCTCGACAACATTTTGGAATTTCAATTCTAGTATTTACTAATGGATAATGTCACATTAGATTTACCACACTCCAATGCCATAATGTCACCTAAACCATTAAATGACCATTTATTCACCACATCCATGATCTTACTGAAACAAATCCTATTTTCCTATGATTAATAAGATTCTACCTAGAATAGAAGTATCATCATAATCATCATCTCCCAATGAATCCAAAACCCAATCTCCATGACCTAATCTCTTCCCATTACTGTACATAATAACTAGTAATTTCCTTCCCACTCATACTTGAGTTCCAAATTCAAACATTGACTACTTCTAGTTCACGGTATACCAGGAACTCCATTCATGAGGTCAAAAAAGTCATCCAGAAGGAGGCCCACACCCTCTAACCATATAATTGTTCTATCACCATGAGAGATGAACCCAAATGAGCCATAACAACACATGTCTTCCATAGCTTCCTATACACTCTCATCCTACCATTCCAGCCATAGAACTCTATCTTGGTTTAACTTGGGTATTACATGCATCCACACCCCAATCCACTACTAATGTATCCAGTTACTGTTGGGAGATTTCAAATTCTCACCGAGGAACCCTGGGCTACCATGCCTACATAAATCTCATGAATGCATCAGTGACATCACTTTAAGAGAAACCCAAAACCAAAAATAATAGAAAACTATTACCGTAGTGTCACAAAGGTTCTTCCAAAATACAAATTATTCTCAAAAAATACATACAAGTACAGATCACCAATATCAACACACCCAGAAACTGCATGTTCCAAGTGTGAAACTTCCCTCACATACTAATTATTTTTCTAAAATCTGCTCCAAAGCTCACTCCCATTCATCTATGGAAGAGTGACCTACTGAGAAACGTATCATAGGAATTTTCTCAAGATTATACCCAATCTCATCTGAACATAAAAATTTTATGATCACATAAAACCCAATGAACAACCCAAATCATACTCTAAGGAGTCTCATATCATCAAAACTAGGATCACATTCCTAACTCACTGAAAATACTCCCATTCATGTCAGTTCCATTCAAACATGAGAACCTTTGTCCCACCACTTTAAAACTGGAATTTCCATGATTCCAAGATTCACGACTCCCCAACCGCCACATGAGTGTTGATTCAAAATCCATGATCATCTTCACATACTCTATCCCCCATAGTACTAACCACATATGTTACTCACTAACTATCCAATGAGAACCATATCCCAAAACTAGTGGTTATGGTATCATTGAATCCTAAACTTGAATCCTAACCTCAAATACAAAAATCCAAAATGAATTATATAACATGATCCAAAGAATTTAGCTCACACAATTTTCCAAAACCCACTCAGAGTTATCATATTCTTAGGGAAACCATACCCATCCATGACACACTACTCCAGAATCTAGTACCTATAATAAACATGTTAGGTTCCATTACTGAGTTGTCAAATTCTTTCACTAAACCACTAAGGGTCTCTACACATCCCTATATAAAGGAACCTAATTCACCACCAGAGGTCATACTTCACTAGGATCCACATGACTTTCCATCAGAAGAGGGTTGTCAAAATCACACATAAGTATATACAAGTCATGTGAGTCATAAATCCCAAGTATGATACATGAAAAATAGAATATTAACAATAGGGAATGTTCCAAATAAAGAAAACCACATCTTTTATAAACCCATAATATTCAATAAAAATCTCACTCCCAATAGAAAAATAAGGAAAATCCATCCCATTACCCAGGTAACTAAGACTTACCACTAGAATTCTTTTCATGACTCACTATTCTGGGTTCCATGATGTGTTTCAACACATTATAATACTAGTTTCTTATCAAAACCTCAAATCAAAAAACAAAACCAACCTCCAATACCACTTTACAATTCCTCGTATGAATCACTAGGTCTGATTGATGTGGAATATAAACATAAGAATGCCTCTCTATATGCTACAGAATTCCAACTAGCAGTGAGGTCCTAGAATAATAGTGGAGAGACTATAACTTCATATCAAGGAATAATATAGTAGTAGAAAAAATGTTACAAAGATAATCCATAATAATCCTAAATTTCACAAAAGAACCAAACATAATGATATATAATATGATGCTTCCATATAATATACAGAAACAAAACTAGACAACCATTGGGTTGACCACACATAAAAATAAATATGAAAAAATTAGGCGGATCTCTTACAACCTAAAGTCTCATAAACCCTACCTATAATATACTTGTGATGACCTAGCTTGATACACTGCACATCCTACTCTTAACCTAAAAGAATACAACAGGTATGCATGCCTACCAAGGTTCCTATGCAGGGTGTGAGAAATATATATCAGTAGGGTCTCACTAAGAACACCTAATAAACAATTTCATGTGTATTTATATACTCGAGGAAAATAAGATACATAAATAAACTTGATCTCTGAGTGTTTATGTTCTAACCTAGATATTATGACACTTCACACATTACCCACATCCATCATGTCATCTGGTGCTAACCAAGACACCCAAAAAATCAAGATTATATGGTTAAGATATATTCTTGAAGTGATTCCTCACACATTATCACCCATGAGATCAGGTAATAATACAAATTCCACCACCAATCAGATTATGCTGCAAGTCCAACACATCTCTCAAATCAAGGACCATAACCAATCAAGCTTCAGTTCATGTCACAAGACCACCATACCCCTATCCCAATTTTGGGTTAGGCCACAATGACATCATACCCATATTTCTACTAGGTCAAGGTACAATATGGATCATGGAATGGGTCATTACATAATAGTTTTCACACTTCCAGATCTACTGGTTTTGGTCATAAAGCCTTCATACCCAATCCCCTATCATGGGATAAGACACAAGTTCATCTTGTACCTAGATCTACTATTTCAGGAAACAATGTCATATCAGCACATCCTATGTCTCAATAAATTCACAAGGAAACCATTCCCCTATATGATCTATTTTTCATTTTCACAAATTATAGTAGAAAATTATACCCCTCTATGTTATAACCAAACCCTAAAAATACACCTATAACTTTTATACTAGATACAAAATTCCCTTTTACATACTATTTCAAAGTCCTTAATTAATTTCCCCGAACCAAGCTAGGGTCTCATCTCACATCTCTCTAAGTAGACCACATAAAACTCTTCCATACCCCTATTATTCATAGCTGAAAGGCTATAAGGGAAACTCCTAGTCTATTTTCATAACCCATATCACATCCCAAGGTCTATCAACCTTTTTTAAAGCACCATTACCCCTTGGAGATATTGTTTTTAGATGAATCCAAATATCCTAGGTGATTCCAAGCTGGAATTCCATGTCTGGACCAATATGCTTCCCTCATCATCAAGATTAAGGGTCCCTCAATCTTCATCCACTCTACTTAATAAAAAGAATAATGAACACAAAATTTCCCAGTTGTTCATAAACATATATATGGTTTTTTTATGATAGGGGTCACCTACCAAAAAAGGAGTTTTAAACCCCAAAAATCTCTTACAAGACTCTTCTTAGCCCATCCATGCCATGTATAAGTCGGATAACCAATTGAGATCATGATTTACATCAAATGTCATAAATAATTAATTATAATCAATTATTATTAATTATATAATTTTATAAAATGTGAAATAATTTTTTAAAATCTCACTAAACATCACTTCTATGACGGAACCTTGACCAAATGTACCTGAAGGGTCTAAGATACACCCTCAACACCATACTACACGATGACCCTATCATTCAACATAAAAAATATAATTAATTTAAACCAATTATAACATGAACCTTATATAATTTTTGGGAAGTGTCTTAACTCAAATGAAATGACATAAAATGGGGTATAAAAGGTGTCTTGGGACATGCTCTATGAAAACCACATGAAATTACCATCACCCTCAGTCCATACCACTTTTAATTGACATAATTGGTATAAAATCCCTAAATGAAAATGATGTAACTAATAGGGAAATTAAGGGAGGTTCAATAATGAATGAAAAAAGATGATCTTATCTTGAATCATCCCCACAACACACCCATATTATCCCCCAATAAAAGGGGATTGAAGGAGATTATTTAGATGTGAAATTGTTCCAAGGAATGTAATTTATCAATACCCTTGTTAGGATAAATCTCAAAAACCCCAACATAGGAAAAGATAAGAAGGGATGCAATTTAAATGACCCCATACAAACCCCAATGTCGAGCTATTGGGTCTCATTGGCTGTCCACTACACCCACTAGGGTTCCTAAGCTATCATATATCTTATGGGTAGTCGGTGGTCGATCATTGGATAGTTGGTTTCCCTATAAGCACCCTAATGCTACTAGATAATCAATCATCTAGTAAAGGGAATTCAATCGACTAACGTGTGGTTTCTAAAGACACCAGACTACTCTACCCTTTCGAAGGATTTCTCCAAAATACCTAGGGTCTTCCTAAATCTTTAAAAAATGTCAAAAAAATACATGTTTATGACATGAAAACAATATCTCTTATAACCTGAGACTTGGTTTTCAAAATTATCAGTCCACTGAATGGAATTTTCAAACTCCCCCTAAAACATCCAACCCATAATGATTTTGGTCATTCCACACTCCCCACATACTTAAAGACCCCCTCACACAAGAACTCACATAGAATCTTCCTCAACAGTTTATCCTCCTCAACTAGGTTAACCCTTATATAGTCAACTTAGTCAGCCAAATGACCCTCATTGAACCAAACAATTCATGGAATATGACCAACCCGAATCTCTAGAAATAATTATATAAACTTCTAAGTCTAGCTTCAAAGAACTCATTTAATGATTTTTTATTTGATTAAATTATTTCCCCAAAATCACCCCATTTCAAACACAATCACAATCTTGTATGATGTATTTACAACTCCTAAGTCTCTACCCTACAAGAAGAACTGTTTAAATTGGGTGTTTAGTAAACTTTGGTTCCATGCATCAGATCATGAGGGGCCCTAAAATCCCATTTCTTATATGGTATCCCTAGCCTAAATCATGTACAATGCTCAACTTGTATCATTTCCCTACTAACCTAAACAATATTTAAAAGTGCCTAACTCCCATCTATATCCTATCTATAAACCAAAAACACCAATACCAATTTTTCAGGACCCAACCTCCTTGGGAACCCCTCCTGTAGTACCCCCAGTTTCTGGTATGTAACCATTTATTATTGTTTTTCTTGGTTTTAAAAGATAAGGGCGACATATGGGAGAGTCAGGAGATCCTGGAGTGATGTTTGAAGCAAAGGGTAAGATGCACGGGCGGCGTACGGTTTGTCTAAACCATGCGGCCAAACCGTACGTGACTGACTATGGAGGAAGTGGCTTCCACGTGGTTAGTGCACGGTTAAGGGAAACCGTGCGATGATGCCATGTGAGAAGGGTGGATGAGGCATTAGCTAACACACGGTTAGCATACGGTTTGTCAAACCATGTGGACTAACCGTGCGACCACTTAAAATTAGATCCTTAAATTATGGATCTAACTCATTCTGAGTCTAATTGCCTCATTAAAGCTCCTAAGTGGACCTAAATCAGGATTTTTGTTCTCCTAAGGTCAAACAGGGTTCTTCCATCATTCTAGAGGTGATCCGAAGGCTTCTCTTGGCGAGTCGAAGCTAGATTCTTTAGGTATGTGATCGTTCTCCTTCATTCTTGATAGTTTTCTTAGATCTACTCAGATCTACTTCTCGTCTTCTTTCAGTTTCTTAGATCTATGCCCGTTATGGGTAGATATAAGTGTTTGGATGCAAAATATGATGATACTTGGTCTTGGTTGTGTTCGGAGAATAGATCTAAGGTGGATTTTTGGATATTTGACCCGATGTTCCTGAGCATTATTCGTCCGTTGCTTGGTTTCGCCTTTTTGTTGAGGTAGGTGGCTTCACTCTCGACTCCTCTTGTTAGAATTGGTTGGCTTAGTTTCAAATTGGTTATTTTAATGGAATTGATTGTGAAAAGCATGGAATAAATCTTCTTTACTAATGATTTATTGTTTTGATGAAATTGTGAAATCTTGGTGAATTGTGTGTAAAGTGACTTGGCTAATTGAATTTAAAATGTTGATTTTAAATTATGAAATTGCTGGAATTGTAAATGGTTTGATGAGAAATGGGTTTTCAATAAAAATGGTGTTTTATTGAAATGGTTTTGATGGATTTGGTTTTCAATAAAAAGGAAGCTTTATTGAAATGGTTTTAATTGTTTGAACACACTTGGTTTGGATGGAAAATTGTTTTCAATAAAAGGTGTTTTATTGAAAGGATGATTTGGCATGATTTTTGGGAATGTGTGGTGTGTGTTCATATTTCATGTATAGGGCTTGGTTGAAATAGGACCTTGTGCTCGGTGCCAAATGTTTAATGGAATGTGGTAACTATATGTATGAGGCTTGGTTGAAATATGACCTTGTGCTCGGTGCTAAAGGTTTAATGGCACATGGGAAGTAATTACTTGTGACGACTTGGTAGATCGACGAGAAACCACTAATGAGTATGGAACTGTCATAATGAAGCATGCATGGTTGATTTCACAGGTTTGTGAAATGGTTGGGAATGCCAAAACGGGATGTTTGTGAAATGGTTTGGAATTTTTTTGGTTATTTTTTTTGGAAAAAAAACGTTTCAGAAAAGCTAGTTTAAATTTCACTTTGATGCTTTTGAGCATGGATGGTTTTGGAAAACCTGTTTATATTTAGTTATAAACTACTTTGGTGAAAATGTTTTATATAAAATGTTTTTATATAAATGTCGCTAACTCTTCTATCCTATTGGCGTGAGTAGGGAAGTCATTGGGGAAAATCCACTGAGTTTTATACTCACCCCTGCTTTGGCACATTGGGGCTTTTTTAGATCTTGTATTCTGAGACACAGGTAAAGGTAAAACATCTCATTACTAATGGATCGTGGTGATGGTTGGGAGATGCTGTGGAGCTTGGAGCTTGTGGAACACTGAGTTGTGGTGTCTTTTGAGAGTCTTGTGTTGTTCTTCCACTATGTACCTTGATGTTTGGTTTGGTCTTCCATTGTTCTATACTCTGATGTGGTTTAATATAAATGAAGCTATGAGTTGGTCTTTCATTATTTCATGCATCATATAGTGAATGGTTAATGGATGGGTTTATTTTTTTAAAGGGTAAATCCTCCCCCAATTGTATTTGAAACCCTTCGGAATTTATTTCTAGCCTTTGGCATCTTGGGGATGTCGCTTAAGTCCTAGTAATGACTCCTAGCACTCCCAGGACAATGAGAATTAGCAGATCATTACAAATGGTATCATCTTGTTCGGTCCTTTCCTAACAAGTGGTCATCGATGTTCTTGGTCTTGAAGTTGGAATTAATTCATTTATATTCCATGGGTGGTCATCTTAGATAGGAGTAAGATTTTCAGAACATGTAATGTATAGCATAAAAGGATTTAGCTAACTCGTTAATGCGGAACATCAAGTTACCAGGGTGTTGGGTACATAAGTGTTTTGGATACACTTCTAGAATGTTGGAAATCTCATTATCATTAGTTTAGCCAATGAGATGAGCATGAAATGCATTTTAGAGGAATGAATTACAACTAGGATTTCATATCTCCTTGTGAGGAAGGAGTAAGAATTTTGTGAAAGTTGAAATTTTTTGAAAAATATGGAAATTGTTTTCAATCAAAAGACTTTGAAAATAGGGTATTTGGTGTATTTTGAAAATGGATTGATTTTCAAAAAGTATGTTGAATGTTTTCAAAAATGGTTGAACATGGAAAAAGTTTGATTGAGAACAATTTTTTGATAGTTGATGTGATAGAATTTGAAATGCTAATCCAACAGTTGCTAGAGAGTGAGATTGACAGAGTTTGTTGTTGGTTTAGAAAATGGCACCTGGTAGGCATCTTTGAAACCAACATGAAGAAGCACCAGAGACTGTGGTTGCACCTGAACCACGTGTGAACCAAGAGTTGGTTCAGAGTATTTTCCAAGACTTTCAAGCTATGAATACGGGGAACCGGAGGAATGAGCCACAACATGTGGATCATACCATCTAGTTCATGTAGCAGAATCCACTGAACCTTAGGGGTGATGTTGAACCCGAGAAGGTGGAGGTGTGGCTAAGCAGGATGAATCGTATATTCAATTTCATCGGCACACCAGTGGAGATGAATGTAAAGCTGGAGACATATATGCTCGAGGATCTTGCACATCAGTGGTGGGATTTAGCGGTGCATACAAAATTGGATGAAGGCCTTACATTAGAGGATTTTGTAGAATTTTTTAACAAAAAATTCTATCCTTACATGTTCAAGATCCATAAAACGACAGACTTATTTAGCTTGAAACAAGAGAGCCTCTCTTTCACAGAGTATGCGGCTATGTTCATGAATTTAGTCTGTTTGGCACTGGAGGTTGCAGCATGTGCTTCTTTGAAGAAACGCATCTTCGAATCGGGGATAAGGTAGGAGATTCGATCGAAGATTGTGGTGCTATGTATTACGGATTATACAGAGATGGTGAACAGATCAACGGTTGCTGAACATGATATCTCAGGATCGATAGGAGGTGGTATGATGATACCCATGAGAATGGGTGGGAACTCCAATGCTGGGAACAAGCGGAAGAGAGACACCTAATTCCAAGGCGGGAGTGCGAATCAGAACCAGACGGTGGGATTAGTCAACCTTCCTCCACAACCCCAGAGAAAAGAAGGTTGCTTTAAATGTGTGTCGACTGATCACATGAAACGAGAATGCACAACACCACCGAGATCACGCCAAAATTGCAACAAGATGGGGCATCTTCAGTGATATTTTCACAGTGCTCCACGATCAGGTGTTCGGGACACTTCTCAGGTGTCACAAGCATCGTATGCTTCGATAGGGCATGGATAACAAAATCAGTCTCACCACCAGAACATAGCTAGTTATGGTGATTCATGAAATACCATGACTCCTTAGGCAGGGCAATTTCAACAAGTCAATAAGGATAAAAGTGCAGCAACAAAGCAATTTTATGGAGCCAAACAGATGATGGTCGACGATCAGGCTGGACCATCTACAGTGAGAGGTACAATTCTTTTGAATTATACCCTCATGCAAGTGTTGTTCGATACTGGTGCATCACATTCCTTTCTTTCTTCTCATATTGCTGATTTGCTGAATTTAAAACTGGAAATGATGCCTTCTGTCTTGAAACTGTAAACTCCCTTTGGTGAAAGAGAATGTCAAGCCTTCCTGTGTAGAGCAGGTGCTATAACTGTTGATGGAGTTGAGCTGAAATGGGACTTCTCTATATTGGATATGGATGTATATCATGTAATCCTGGGTATGGATTGGTTGACAAGGTTTAAGGCTCAAATCTACTGTTATAAGAGAACAATTAGTTTCACGACTGAGGACGACATTGAGCATCTCTTCAGAGGAGAGAGGATGGAAAAGAAAAGTGAAAAGAGCTTGTTGGCACCAATGGTGGGAACGATCTCTTACCAATTGGCAGTGCTGACTTTTGCATCATTGGAAGAGAGTGAGGAAAATAGTTTTCCAACTATAGTGGATCAATTTCCTGATGTTTTTCCTGAAAACTTCTCAGGATTACAACCTATAAGAGAAGCGGAGTTTACGATTGATCTCCTTCCAGGGACCAGTCCTATCTCACTTCCATATTATAGGATAGAACCAATGGAGTTAAAGGAATTGAAAGTGCAGTTAGAAGAGCTAGAAAGCAAGGGTTTCATTCGGCCAAGCGTGTCTCTGTGGGTAGAACAAGTTTTATTTGTAAAGAAAGCAGATGGAACTCTTCAGCTGTGTGTTGATTATCATAAACTTAACCAAGTTACGATAAAGAATAGATATCCACTTCCATGCATTTATGATCTGTTTGATCAATTGAGGGGAGATCAGTGGTTCTCCAAGATGGACTTGCGATCAGGATATCACCAATTGCGAGTTCAGAAGGAGGATATTCCAAAGACAGCTTTCAGAAGCAGATATGGACACTATGAATATGTAGTCATGCCATCCAGTCTAACTACTGCACCAGCAATCTTCATGGATTTGATGAATCAGATATTTCAGTAATATCTAGATTCTTTTATTGTGGTGTTTGTGGATTATATATTGGTGTAATCAAGAACAAGGGTTGAGCATGAGAAACACTTAGCGACAGTGTTGGAAATCTTGGGAGACCATCAGTTGTATGCCAAATTAACAAAGTGTGATTTTTGGATATAAGAGGTACGTTTTCTAGGCCATGTTGTTTCTGAGAAAGGTGTTTTAGTGGATCCAAAAAAATAGAAGCTATTGTTTCTTGGCAACCTCTAAATAATGTCTTTGAAATATGAAGTTTTCTTGGTCTAGTTGGTTATTACCGATGCTTTTTCTATGACTTATCATGACTAGATTCCCCTATGACAGCATTGACAAAGAAGAATAGTGCATTTCAATGGACTGAGGAATGTCAGAGATATTTTCAAGAGTTGAAAGTTCTCCTTACATTAGCACCTATCTTAATCTTTCCAGAATCAGAGAAAGGATACGTGGTGTATTGTGATGCTTCGGGAGCAGGGTTGGGTTTTTTTCTCATGCAAAGAGATCATGTGGTTGCTTATTGTTCAAGGCAGTTGAGGGTGCATGAGAAGAATTACCCAACACATGATTTGGAGTTAGCTGCAGTTATCCATGATTTGAAAACATGGAGACACTATCTCTTTGGTGATAAATTTACTGTGTTTACGGATCACAAAAGCTTGAAACACATTTTCCCATAGTGAGACTTGAATCTGAGGCAGAGGATATGGATGGAGTATCTTCAAATGTTCAACTTTTACTTAATTTATACACCGGGTAAGGGAAATTCGGTGGACGATGCATTAAGAAGGAAGTCGTATGCTCAGTTGGAAAAGGAAGCTTCAGATGAATGGCAGTTGATGTTGGTCTTAGTCGACATGCATGTGGAATGTGAATACTGAGTTTATGTTGCTGTTTTCTTTTCAACTACACTTGTTTCTAATTTTGTGGAGATAGTAAAGGAGGCACAGACATCCGATATAGACTGTGTTGAAATGTGTTCAAAACTCAATGGTGGGGAGACCATTGAGGGATGGAAACTGGATGGGAGTTTAGTTTTGTGTTTCAGAGATCGTATGGTTGTACATATAGTCTTTCAGAAAAAACTCCTTAATTCTTACCACCATTCAAGATGGGATGTACTTCCCGGTACACAAAAGATGTATAAGGCGCTAAAAGCACAGTTTTGGTGGGGCGACATGAAAAGGAAGGTGGCCGAGTTAGTCTCACGATGCTTAACTTGTTAGCAGGTTAAAGCAGTGCACCAGCGACCAACTGGTATGTTACAGTCTTTACCTATCCCAGTGTGGAAATGGGAGCAGATAACAATGGATTTTGTTATAGGTCTTCCCAGAATAGTCCGAAAACACGATTCCATTTGAGTGATAGTGGATCATCTAACCAAGTCAGCCCATTTCATCCCGATTCATGAAACTCATACGGTGGAAGATCTTTCAAAGATCAATATCCAAGAATTGATAAATAGAAATGGTGTACTAGTGTCTATCATCTCAGATAGAGATCTGAGGTTCACATATCATTTCTAGAAATCCTTACATCAATCCCTTGGGACTCAATTGACTATGAGCATGACGAATCATCCTCAAATGGATGGGCAATCTGATCGGATGATACAAACGTTTTAAGACATGTTGAGGGCTTGTGTAATGGATTTTGGTGGCTCATGGGAGTAGAATATACCCTTAGTGGAGTTCTCATACAATAATATTTATCAGGCCTCGATACACATGGCTCCGTTTGAATCATTGTATGGGCGTCCTTGTTGTTCTCCACTATGCAGGGTGGAAACTGGTGAAACATCACTAGTCGGTCCAAGCCTTGTCCAAGAAACAATAGAGAAGATTCAGTTGATTAAAAAGAGATTTGGAGACGATCTAGAGTTGTCAGAAATCGTATACAGATCACGGTCGAAGACCTTTGTCATTTGTAGTGGGTGATCATGTATTTTTGATAATCTCTCCAAGGCTTGGACATCGTCGTTTTGGGAAGTAGGGAAAATTATTTCCTCGATATATAGGCCCTTTTGAGATATTGTAATGGGTTGGAGAGGTGTCATATCATTTGGAATTACCACCACGATTTCGTTTGGTGCATAATGTGTTCCATGTATCTCAGTTGAAAAAGTATCATCCTGATCCTGAGCATGTGATCAGATGGGATCACGTTGGCCTAGAGACGAATGCTTCATTGATACATATCCCAGTATGGATTGTTGATAAGCAAGAGAAAGTATTGCGTGGAAAAATCATCGGTTTTGTGCGCGTTTTATGGAAGCATGGTCAGATTCAGGAAGATACATGGGAACGCGAGAAAGAAATGAAAGAGCAGTGACCGGAACTCATTCAGACAAGCACTGGTTTTCTACTTTCCGGGGACGGAAAGGCCAATGGTGGGGAGAATGTAGTACCCCCGGTTTCTAGTATATAACCCTTTATTGTTGCATTTCTTGGTTTTCAATGATAAGAGCGACGTATGGGAGATCCAGGAGATCCTAGAGTGAAGTTTTAAGTAAAGGAGAAGAGGCACGGGTGGTGCACGATCTGTCTAAACCATGTGGCCAAACCATGCTTGACTGAATGTGGAGGTAGTGGCTTCCGAACGGTCGGCGCACAGTTAAGGGAAACCGTGCGATGAGGTAGTGTGAGAAGGGTGGCTGAGGAAATAGCTAATGCACAGTTAGGGCACAGTTTGTCAAACCGTGCGGACTAATCATGCGACCACTTAAAATTAGATCCTTAAATTGTGGATATAACTCCTTTTGCCTATAATTTCATCATTAAAGCTTCTAAGCAGACCTAACTCGGGATTTTGGTTCTCCTATGGTCAAAGAGGGTTCTCCCATTGTTCTAGAGGCGATCCTAATGCTTCTCTTGGAGAGTCAAAGTCGTATTCTTGAGGTATGTGATCATTCTCCTTCGTTCATGATCATTTTCTAAGATCTACTCAGATATGCTTCTCGTCTTCTCTCAGTTTCTTAGATCTACGCCCGTTATGGGTAGATCTAAGTATGTGGATGCCAAATATGATGAGAATGTTGCAAATTATGAGGCTAACATTACATGGTTAGCAAGGTATGCTAGATATTATATAAGTAACCCAAGAAGTAAGATTGGTCGTTTCTTTGATGGGTTAAAAATATTTCATCGTTGAGCATTAGTGTCATAATCCTTTTCATGGTACGAAGATTTTGTCTCATGTGCTATCAAGACAGAAAAATAATTCTCTATGTCTTACGACTTTAAAGAAAAGAAAGAGAAGAAGTGATATACTTATCAATCTAGAAATGGAAATAAGGGGAAGAAGGGAAAATTTTAATATCCATCCTATAGTAAGCATGGAAAGAAACACACCGGTACTTGCTTGAAAAGAATGTGAGTCTGTTACAAGTGTGGTGAAAAAGGCCACCAAGCTCATGATTGCAAGGGGAAGAAAGAAGCTACTGATGTTCATGCAACAACTGCAGGGAGATGGGACATTATGCAAATGAATTCCCTAATCGTTAGGGGAACTTACCTCAGAAAAGGCCCAGGGATCAAGGCCAAGATTATTCTATCACTACTGATGAGGTAGAAGCTCCGAAAGACGTGGTGGTAGGTAATTTAATGGTTTCCTCAAGTTTAGAAAACGCATTATTTGATTCTAGATCATTACATTATTTCATATCTTCCCAGTTTGATAAGAAAATTAGATATTTCCAATTTGATTTAACAAGGGAGTTGTCAGTTAAAACTTCTAAGAGAAGTACCATTGCTACAATGTTCTGTGGATCCGTTCCCATTAGGGAATATAAATTTTCTTTATCTACCGATCTCATCTTCATACCTATGATTGAGTTTGATATAATCCTTGGTATGGATTGGATTTCAGAACATGATGCGAAGATTTATTATAAGAAGAATGAGGTTTCAATTTTTGATGATGATGATAAAGAACACCTTATCCTTTGAGCAGAATCGTCACCACCTGATTCTTACCTAGATCCACCCCCAGTAGATCAACTAAATTCAATTATTGGGGAGGAAGAGAATGAAATAACTATTTTTAATGAAAGTAATGTTCAAATAGAGGATGATCCTATTGTGAGAGAATATGTGGATGTGTTTTCAGATGATTTACTTGGACATCCTCCAGAACGAGAAATTGACTTTTCCATTGATTTAATTCCTGGATCAAGGCCCATATCGAAGACCCCTTATAGAATGGAAACTGTGGAATTAGTTGAACTAAAGAAAAAAATAAAGGAATTGGGTAAAAAAGGATTTATTCTCCCTAGTTTTTCTCCATGGGGAGCCCCTGTTCTTTTTGTTAATAAGAAAGATGGATCTATGTGGTTATGTATCGACTACAGGGAAATCAATGCTATAACAATAATGAACAAGTATCCACTACCGTACATTGATGATTTATTTGACCAACTACAGGGAGCTCAATACTTTTCAAAGATTGACCTTCGATCTGGATACCATCAGTTGTGTGTGAAGAAGGAAGACATTCCGAAGACATTATTTCAAACTAGGTACGAGAATTACGAGTTTACAGTAATGACTTTTGGGATGACTAACGCACCCACTATTTTCATGGATCTAATGAACAATGTTTTCAAGGAATATCTTGATGAATTTGTAGTAGTATTTATTGATGATATCTTGGTATACTCCAAAAGCTACGAAGATCATGAAAATAACTTGCTCATTATATTGAAGACTCTGAGAAGACATGAATTATATGGGAAGTTTAGAAAGTGTGAATTCTGGCTTCAGGAGATTTCTTTTCTTGGTCATATTGTCTCTAAGGATGGAATTTCCACTGATCCTTCTAAGACCAAGGCAATCTAAGAATGGCCAGCACCAACGAGTATAACCGAGGTACGTAGTTTTATTGGTTTACCAGGTTATTATCGACGTTTCGACCAGAATTTTGCCCGATTGGCTAACCCATTAACGAAGCTCACACGTAAAGGGGTTAAATTTGTTTAGAAAAAATATTGTAAAGAATGTTTTGAATAACTGAAGAGAAGATTAGTCAATGATCCTATATTGACTCTACCATTGGGGAATGATGGGATCGTTATTTATAGTGATGCATCAAAGAAAGAAATTGGTTGTGTCCTTATACAGAATGATAGAGTTATTGCCTATACATCACGACAGCTAAAAATTCACAAGAAAAACTATCCTACTCATGATCTTGAGTTATCATATGTAATCTTTTCTTTGAATATTTGGAGACACTATCTCTATGGTGAGAAATGTGATATTTATACTGATCACAAGAGTTTGAAGTATATTTTCTTACAGAAAGAACTCAACATGATGCAAATGAGATGTCTTGAACTACTCAATGATTATGATTTCATGATACACTACCACCTGGGGAAGGCACATAAGGTGACAGATTCTTTGAGTAGAAAAGATCATGGAGTTTTGAACAGGATGAGAATTGAGAGGGATACTATTTTCATGGATCTAGTAAATATGGATATGGGAATCACCATGGAAGGTGAAACATCAATGCTTTTCCAAATGGTTTCCAAACCATCTTTACTAGAAAGGATAAAGAGTTCTTAGACCGATGATGAAGAGTTTAAAAAGAAGATTAGAGCTATGAATGATGGGAGATTGAGTGACTTTGTGTATGAAGATGGAATTTTGAAATTTGGGAAGAGACTTTGTGTTCCCAATATATCAGATCTAAAAAGGGAATTGTTGGACGATGCTCATAGTTTCGATTTCTCTATACACCCTAGGAGCACCAAAATATATAAATATTTAAAGGAACATTTTTTGTGGGACAACATGAAGAGGGATATTTCTGATTTTGTGTCAATTTGTATGGTTTTCCAACAGGTGAAAGCTGGAAGGCAACAACCTGGAGGTGTCATGCAACCTCTTCCCATACCTGAGTGGAAATAGGATAATATCACGATGGGCTTTGTCATGGGACTACTAAAGATTCCTATAAGGAATGATGCAATATGGGTCATTTTCGATCGTCTTACCAAGCCAGCAAATTTTCTTTCTATAAGGGAATATTTAACACTTGAACGTCTAGAAAGACTATATGTTAATGAAGTTGTGAGACTTCATGTAGTACCCATATCGATTGTTTCTGACAGTGATCCACGTTTCACATCAAGATTCTAGAAAAGTCTTCAGAAATACCTGGATACTGAACTTCATTTGAGAACTTCCTACCACCCTCAAACAGATGGACAATCAGAACAGAATATTCAAACCTTAGAAGAAATGTTGAGATCAGGGTCACATGACTTTCAGGGTATGTGAGATCAATATTTACATATGGTATAATTTTCCTATAACAATAGCTTCCATTCAAGTATTCAGATGGAACCATATGAAACGTTATACGGAAAGAGATGTCACACACTAATCTTTTGGGATGATGTTGGGGAATGAAAACTCGTATGCCCAGAACTGGTGGAGGAAACGATGGAAAAAGTGAAGGTAATCCAAAACCACATCAAAGTAGCTCAAAGTAGGAAGAAGTGCTATGCCGATAACCGAAAGAAGTATTTGGAATTTTAGGTGGGAGATCATGTTTTGTTGAAGGTACCTCTACGGAAGGGAGTTATACGTTTCGGTAAGAAAGGTAAATTGATTCCCAAGTACATCAGACCAATCGAAATTATAGAACGAATTGGGGCTCTAGCTTACCGTTTGGCAATGCTGCCAAGTCTCTCCAAAGTTCACGATGTGTTCTATATATCACTGTTGAGAAAATACAGGCCTGACCCAATGCATGTACTCACTTACCAGGAATTAGAACTGGAACCTGATCTATCTTATTGCGAAGAGCCCATCAGGATTATTTATACAAGAGGACAAGTGCTGGGAAACAAGACAATTTGTCTGGTAAAAGTTCTATGGAGAAACCATAAGATGGAAGAGGCAATGTGGGAACCCGAGAAACTTATGATGAAGAACCACCCATGACTTTTCATGAAGTAGTATTCTAAAAATTTCAAGGATGAAATTATTTGAAGGAGGGGATAATGTAACACCTCAAGCTTCCATTGTACGCTTCTCTTTGATTAATACAGCAGCGTGCGTTGTATGAAACTTCGAGTTCTAACACACACCACAACCAATAAAACTAACCATTATGAATAGTAATACCTATTTTTTGAAATTTAATAAATTTTATCTTTTAAAATGGACTTCATTTCTGGATTCTGAATATCGAAGTTATCTTATGTTGAATTTTTGGAATTTTTCTGAAAACTTTCAATTTTTGATGAATAGTGAAAAAACACTGAGTTATAGTTTAAAACTGAATTTTTATTTAAAAAATTATTTATTTTATTTAAATTTAATTAAGGTCAAAATAAACACATAACACCTATATAAGTTAAATGTAATTCATTAGAGTCAATTTAGAATAATTTTAGATATATAAAAAGTTTATTGAACTTTTCCCCGTCCTTTACCCACCTCCTAGAAGAATTTGGAAATTCACATAAAAAATAATTTTACCGCTTCTGTGAGTGGAATTTTGAAAATCCAAGAGACACAGTTAATATAATAGAGTAGAATGTGGTTCAATAAGATGAAAATAATTTTTTGTGAATAGTAACTTTTTACTTTTATTTACCACGGTTAAAAGTAAATAGGGTAATTAAGGGTAAAAATGATATTAATATTACCCTAACAGATGTCCTAATTCAATTGGACAAGTTTATCTCGACCAAAAAAAACCTTAGGAATAAAATATCATCATTTAGGTCCACTTGGATTAGATTAAGACATTTATTATTATTTAATTCAAAGAAGAGTTAAAAGAGTTAAAATCAATGTTTAATAACTAAAACATTTTTAATATAGGGTTATACATAAGATAAATTCGATTATAAATATTAATTAGAAAGATAAAAATATTTTCTACATAATTATATTTTTTTTATAATTTTTATACATTATATAAATTAATATATTTATGATGCAATGGTGATGCAATAATTACCTAATTAATGAAATATTAAAATAATTGTTATTATAAATATCAAACTAAATGTAATTTGAGACTTTTTATGAATTAAAATAAGTTTCTAGGTTAATATGACATATTAGGATTGGTTATATAAATTTTATTCGAAGTAATAATGCTGTTATAAATTTATCAAAAACAAAATAACCAATAGTGTCAAAATTGACATAAAAGAGTTTTTAAAAAAAATATTATATTATTAATTGATATTCTATTCATAAAAATCTATGGTTCGTCCAAAGGACTTATATAATGATTGGTGTATTATTAATGGACCACTTGGGGGTCTCTTAGATATATATAGTATGTTTATTAACTATATAATATAAAAATAAAAAGGGACATGGTAAATGTCAACCTATTTAACTAAGAGTTAAATATAAATGATAAGGTTAATATAGTGACCCAAACCTATCTAAAATATTTTGGTTGAAAGGATTTAGACCCATACCCATATTAAATTTTAAATAATTAACTTTGGAGCCATTAGAACCCTAATATGAATTTTTTATAAAATAATATTTCTAGCTTTTCTAAAGGTTCCCCTCACACCTCTTATAAAAGGGCACTACCCCTTTTCTCTAATTTACACCTTAAAAGCCTTTTGGTTCGGCCATACCCTAAAAAAATATTCTATAAACATCCCTTAATTCAACATAGAGGCATTATTTTGATCTGAAATCTAACCTAAGGAGCCCTTTTGATCAAATCAAAAGGAAGAACCTGAAGAAGAGGTAATGTTTTCACCACCCTCTTTCATGTTTCTTTCTACTTCAACATCTTCTTTCTTTGGTATTTCCATTATAAAATAATAAACCCATTATGTTCTATATACTGTGATGTTATTATAAATATGGTACAACCATATTTAGTATTCTATCCATCCTTTTAAGGACATGTCACCATACATGCGTACATATGGTTTACCGTCTCCACGTCGTGGTGTAATTGTTATTCAATACATTATTATATGAATGGGTATAATAATGATGTGTAATTCTTGTAAATAATAGGTATAACATGATAATGATTATATATATATGATATACCATCCAATTATATATTATTTTAATATCAAAAGAATGATATTGTCGCTCATGCGTACGTACGGAGTACCGTCTCCACGAACGTGATGAGATTCATTCCCCATCATATCCATGAACGTCTAATTATCATTTGATGATTAAAAATAATTTTTATTGACTTTATATCATCCTTTATATGAATAATATACAACCTATCCATAACAAACATGACTTATGAAACAAAACATATAAAATAAAACAAGTAAGTTAACATGTGAAACGAAAATAATACTAAGATATTATTAACAAAAAAATGTTAAAAGATCATATATGATATCATATTAATGTATATTATTCTTGTATAATTTAATAACAATTATTTAACCATTATACACTAGTTTAACTTACCCACAACCAAGGAAAAATACAAGGTACGGGTTTATTTCACAATCTCTTCATTATCCGAGGTTGTCTATACGTAATTATCTACTAGGACCTCTTTATCATCCACATCCATGTTTCTTAAAAATGTATTTCAAATAATTCTTACTATTTTATAAACTATGGTTTAAAGTTATTTATACCCTTGTTGACTTTTTATAAGACGTTTATAAAGGAATCTTTCCGTCATTTTCCAAACAGGGTCCTTTTTAACCTTTTCGACAAAATTATGGTAAGATTGTATTTTTTAAATTATACGGCGGGTGCAGCTATTTTCCGCCATTATAAAATCATTGAAGTTTCCCTTACAAGCTTATAATA
Source organism: Viscum album (assembly GCA_963277665.1). Lineage (NCBI taxonomy): Eukaryota > Viridiplantae > Streptophyta > Magnoliopsida > Santalales > Viscaceae > Viscum > Viscum album. Next base: position 1,191,545,076 of record OY728122.1, read on the forward strand.
ATATTTTAAAAGACAATGTTTTCTTTTATAATTATTTTACTTTTAAATGATTTCAAAAAAAGATATATTTCTCTCAAATAGTTTTGATTTCATCTATGTCAACATCCTTTGATGGATTTTAAGATTATTTTAAGTTGATTTATTATGATACAAAACATCCATATTGCATTGAAGGTTTCATGATATGTTTGACTTTGTTTGTGTTACTTTTATACCATTCATGGTTTTTGGAGAAAGTATTGACATTTCATATGCTAGTTTTGATACGAATGTTTATGTTATGTTTAAACCTGTTCATATAAGGAATACATTGGACTTAATAAGTGACAGGTGGAGCCTGCTATATATCCTTGATGCATCGGTAGGTCTAATGAGACAAACTAGTGTTTTGGCACAAGGAGTTGACAAAATCTTATTTGTAGTCTTGGCACAAGGCTTTGACTATGTGGTTATGACTGTCTGACATTATGAATTCCATCATTATGAAAGTGGTTATTGATATTACATGTGATTATTCGACTAGTAGAATATCTATGTGAAAAAGTAAATGGAATCATTTCATTTTATCTTTTCCATATTATGCTGATGTTCAAGTTTAAAAGGATTTTTTTTAGTTATACATTTCCTTAAATGTTTATGCTTATTTTTGAAAGTTTCTGCTATACTGTTATCCTTAATGAGAATCTAAGCTCACCCCATTCAAGGTTTTATTTTTCCCCGGATGTGAAGAAGTATTTCATGAATGACTTTCTGGGATAGTATAAGGGGATATGACTGTGAAGACAAGATGTTGTTGTAGTTTTCACTTTATGATGTAATGTAAACTTTATGAATGTATCTAGTGATTCCAAGGCTACTAAACTAATCGGTCTTTCGAGACTTGATCTTTTGGGATCATGCCAATGTTATGTAATAATGCACCGACCCTAGGTAATTAGGATCTGGGCATTACAATAAATATGTTTATGGTTTTGGTATAGTTAATAACTTGTTTAAACCCTTTTTATATGTGGTTAAAGGAAATTCACTTGAAAGGAAACACAAGGTAAGAGATTTCATCTCAGTTTATATTGCATTGAGACTTATTTATTGTTATGCACCTAGTTTCTTTGATATGGTGTATATACTTCTATTTAACATGTTATTTCATGAATATATTTATTCTTATGATATTATATGTTCCATTTAATGCTATTAATTCATGGTGATTATGATTCAAATGTTTCAAAATGGTATGCTACACTTTGGAATGTTTAAAGATTATTCCCATTGAGAATGTTTTTAGTGATTATCTTTGTAATATCACTACCTTCTGTGACCATTAAATTTATATTGAAATGATAAATTTATTGGTGCGTGTAATGAATCAAATTTACTTGGGCTATTACTTTTTGAAAATCCTGTACTTTTAGTGTTCTTGGGGGGTGGGGGTTGGTCATAATGGTTTGTTTCAGGAGTTTTCAAAAAGTATAGTTTCACGAAACGATTTAAACAAAATGGTGGTACGGTGAAAGTGTCACATCAATATGGTGGCACTTTAATGGCGGAACATTGAAATGGTGTAACTATAATGGTGGAACCATGATGGTGGCACACCAAACGGTGTCTCACCCTTTGTCAAATTTTATATTTCCCGAATTTTTCTAGTCTCACCCCTCTTTCATTTTATTTGAAATAAACTGAGTTTAAAACCTTTTTGGGAATTTCTCAGTGAGTTTCAATGGATATTAAGTATATCTTTAATATCCTAATGCTTCAGGGACATTGAGATACTCAAACCACATGATCTCGACCACAATCCCATATTAATGACTTTTGAAACCATTTCCTTCTGTTGATATAGGATCTTGATTTTTCTAAAAGCTAAGGGCCTATATTTCTTTTACCTTTGTGTGCCAAATCCTTACTCTCTATAAAAGTCATTCTCTTGTGCTAGATCCCCCTCATGTTCAATTATTTTGGATTTTCCTACAGCTTGTGTGATCCCATATTTTGGCGCAAAGAGGATTTTTGGTTACTTATTGTTTCAATTTGGGACTATTCTACCTCTCTTTATTTGTCTATCATGTGGGGTGGGTGTGCTTATTATTCTTTTTGAATAATGCTTGAATAATTTTGTTAAATGAGAAATAAATAACGGAATATAAGTAATGATTAAAATATAACAGGTAAGGAATTGATGATGTTTGATGTTAATAATATATTTTATCTACAATATTTACTTCTTTTTTATGGTTTGTTATGGCTATATACCTTCTTAAAATCATTGTCGTTGGTGGTATTTTCTTGCACACTGGTGATGTTCTATTTTCATTGTGATGCTTTGATAAATGGTTGCAACATGGAATTTTCTTAATAATGTATACATGGTTAAATAAATGGATTCCCTAGGATCAAACCTATTCTGGGATCACCAATGATATTTAAAGTGAAATTAAAGAACCCCTTTTGGATAAATCTAAATATGCTCAGATTGATAGTGTGGTTGTGTGATATGTTTTATTGGGTTCAAGCCTTGTGTGGGTTATGTGCTGCTATTGTGGGAGGCACAGTTGAGGGTTCCAAGGGTGGTAAGAGGGGTGTGTCCTATGAATGGGTAAGGGTATTTTTGTGTAGGGAGACTAATGTTTGATGGAATTTTTCTATGTGATTCGTGTATGGGGTGGTATAATAAGAGTAACAGAATATCATGTTGAGAGATTGATTGATTGTGGAATGGATAAACTTATAGGAAGTGGGACTACATTTTTTCTATGTTGTGTCCATAGAACTTGTTGTAAAGTGGGTCTATAGGGATAGGTTATGTCATGAATTCATGTTTATAGGTGTGATGGATATTATGTTGTTATGGAGAGGGGCTTCCAAGTTTGGTTCTGAGGGCATGATTGAGTGGGATATTTTGAAGAATGGAAGTTGGTAGTGGTTGAACTGGGGTCTAGTAAGAAGGGGATGTGTAGTGGGACTACATGTTGGTTTCTCTCTGAAGTTTTTATGAATTGGTGTTATAATGGATTTCATTAACTTGGGACCTAATTCCTTGTTTTCCATGGCAGTGTTTAGTGGCCTTTAGACATCTGAAAGTTTTCATAGATGTTGTGCTTGGTAGTTGCCCCAGGTAGTTCTGGAATAAATTAAAGTGAACCCCTTAATTAAATAATGGAAATTGAAGGAATTAAAGGGGATTAGGTTTGTGTTTTATTGTGTCTTCTCTTGTGGTTATGCATATAGGGCTAGTATAAAAAGTTGTTCTAGTGGGATGACTGTTTGTTTTGGGACCCGTAGGTTGGGCTGAGTTTTTGTTTACTTATATGTATAAATTGTAGTTCCTTGTGTTTTCTATGTGAAACCCACCCTTTTTGTGCACCATGTGATGAGAAAAGCAATTTCATGGGGGAGGGTTTCTTTCCCAACATCCCAGGGGTAGGATGGATGGATGGTTACTGACATTCTTCCCTGCACCCTCTTCCGAGTTCATATAGCTTGAGTGTATCCAGGTAGGCTGTAATGGCTTGAGTTTCACCATAATCAAACATCCTTTAGAAAATTATAGGTGTGGGTGAGAGGCCTAGGTGTGTGTGGGCCATGTTTTTTTCCCAGGTGTCTTCGGGATGAGGTCCAAGTGTTTTTGGGTGAGGGGTCTGATTGTTGTGGGCCTGGTGTCTGCGGGTGACATGTGTGGTGTGGTTGTAGCCTAGGTGTCTATGGGTGGGATTTGTATGTGGTTTGAGGCCCATGTGTGTACGAGAGGGTTGTGGCAGTGGGACTATATTTTGGAATAGTGGTAGCATCAGGATGTTAGATATTAGAAATGAGCAGATAACCGGTTGGAAAGTGGTGTGGGGTACCCAATTGTAGATGTGATTAAAATAATACTTTAATTGACTTTATTTATTCAGTGAATGTGCCTTAGTGAGGATGGTATAGTTTGTACTTCTTGGAAGGTTATTTGAGGTTCTAATATTATCTCACAGGGGATTTTAATGTTCCCACACTTGTGCATGTGTACCTTTAGTTTTCCTACTGGGTATACTTGTATACTCACCCTATGTTTGTAAAAGTAATTTTAGGGTTCCAGGAGGACTATGAGGATTGTGTTGGACTTTACTAGCTAGGGACATGGGATAATTGACACGATGATACTTAGTATTTTTCTTTTTGTACTCTATTTGGTGCTTTTGTTGTACTTTTGTATCAGTTTAGGATTAAATCATGCATGCATTGGATTTTGGTTTCCTTTATATAAATGTTTACTATTGTTTGGGATTTTATCGTGTTATATCCCAATCCTATTTTCATTAAAATGAGTAATTCCTTCCATTTTGCGTGAGATTCTATACCTTAGGTGCTAGTATCTACCACGAGGCCTATTGAAGGACAGACTCAGGGTTTATTATCTCTCATTCATCTTGAATAGGGAAGGTCATGACACTTTTCCATCCCTTCCCTCATCTTGAGGAAGGCGTGTCGTGACATTGTGGACCTAATTTATTATATATAGTGTATATACTACCAATTTTTTATATTATATCATGATTTATTCATTCTTAATGATATTGTGATATTTAATTTGGATTATTTCATCTAAGGGGATTTGAGTTAAAAGTTACCAAGGGGAAATGAATTTTATGACCCAATTTCTTTTCATTGGGTTATATTACTTCCTTATTTTCATTAATATTCAATGAATATGTTTATAATGATATTGACTATCTATTGATGTATTTACAGTTCTATGTGGATTTAAATTTTATACACATGATCAACTCATTGATTGACTCTCACTCCAATATTAAAATCATTTCAAGGGTTTTGCTTATAATCTCATTTTTTTCGGGATTGTTTACACTTTCATTTCTGTTAGAGAAAATTATTTTATCATATTATAATAAAACCTTTAATTTTCTTATCCTCTGCTTATTCATGACCATTTTCAAGTATTTTTACTACTTTCCCACTCTTTGGTTGTAGAGAAAAAATCTTGAAATACATGGAAATTACATTACTTTTGAGGAAAACATAATACATGACACAAATATACGCCTAATGACCGTATTAGTTTAGTGTCTTTGGAAACTCAGAACATAATCTTCTAATCATGGTAAAAGATCTTCAACATCTCCCATAAATATCTTACCCTTTTGTTCTCTTACCTAAAACCTTTTTTTATATCTAGGGGAAAAGAAAATATAAAAAGGGAGATCTAAAATGCTCAGTAGTAATCATAGAGAAAATAAAACAAACCAAATATATTTGGACTAAAAAACATGAACATAAAGGTTAAACATCAAAATCTTGAGTTGTGAAATAAATCATGGTAGTATGTAAGGAATAGATCATAAATGAACATTAATCATAATAAAATAGCACAGGAATAAAACATGTAATTGTGGAAAACCATTAAGCACATGATATTATTTCCATAGTAGCCAATGAATTGCTACCAATACCATCATAGTGGAGAAATTCCATTACTAAACCGGTTTTACCTACCGTTCCAGACATGTATTACTGAACCGTATTTACTTTCCATTTAAAACATGTCTATCTACTGAGATATAAAACATTGCCCAATTAATTAGAGGGAGATATATGTCCCACCCATTTCATAATGAAATCATTCTTTCATGTTCCACAAAATAAAAATAAATCATTCATCATAACCCAATGAATAAAATGGGTTTCATAAACATCATCCCCTCATGACATAATCCATATAAAAAATGGATATAATTTCATCATAAATAAAATTAAACCATGTAAATAAGAGAGAAATTATTCTGGAAACATAACCATACTAAATAATGACATTATAGATGGAAAATAGTTTTGATAAAACACTTGAAATGAATTCTTCAGGAAAATATCCTTTCTTCATTCAAATCATTTTCATTTCTCAAAATGACATGCAATTTAAAGGAAAAGATTTTTTTTGAAAATGATCATGAAATATTTTAGAGGAAGATTTATGTTAATAAGGAATTATGAGATCGTAAAATCATGTTCGTGCCGTATAAGTTAAAAAAACATTCTCCTCGTACTTTAGCCAGATAATTTAAAAAGTACCTCGTATGGTAAACAAAAGATTAATTCCTTCCATACCACATAGTACAAGTCAAAAAGAGGTAAACATGACTTTAAACATACGTGTAAGAATAGTAAAAACTTTATGAAAACTTTTTTTTATTAAACATGAAAAAGGATGACAAATATAAACCCAGTAAGTACATACAAATAAACAAACTCGGATAAGAACAAGATTGGAATAATTATCCCAAAACATAGGTTAAATTTCTTATGTACATGTCCAAAACACATGTATAATGATATAAATAATGTCATTGACTAATTCAAGAATAATATTTATTTTTATGATATCATATATGATTCACTTACGACTTTATATTACCCAATCATTTTTCAATTCCATGTTGAAGCAACATTTGGGGTAATAATTGTTTCATTTATCGTACGTGTTTGGAATTTTTGTTATTGATATTATCATTATTTATATACTTATAGAATGTAAAACATGATTCATATATTATATATACATTCATTATATATATAATCAATAGATAAATGGAATAAAATATATTGTTAATGGATACGGTAGGCCGTATGTATGCATGAACACTGTTTTCCTTTCCTTATTGACTTGAATGAAATTAAGTAGATGATATATATATGTAAACATAAATATAGTAGCATTATTATGTAATATATCTCATTATTATTCATTATTTATACTTTATAATCATTCTTTAATGATTAACATGAAGAATGAATCTCATCGGGTCGTTTAGACGGTAATCTGTACGTACGCACGAGCGATGTTATCATTCCCATAATTATTGAATGGAATTGGAGTGGATGATTTAATATCTAATAATTAATATATTGTTATAATAATAATATATAATTATTATTTCCACCATTATACCCATCCAAGTAAGGTGGCGGTGGAAAAACATATTACACCACGGCGTGGAGACGGTAAGCCGTACGTACACACGCGCGATGATTTCATTTTTTGTAGGATGGATAGAATGTGAAATATGGTTGTTTCATATTCATAATAACATATTTGTATACAAGTGATACTGGAGTTATTACTTAATAATGAAACAAATCATATAGGGGAAGTAGAAGAAGAAATTAGTTTGAAAGAATCAGTAAAGGATATTACCTCTTCTTTGACGCGCCTCTTCAACACCTTCTCTTAGGGCATTAAAGTTGGTATTTGAAGAATACCAGGACCAATAGTATGTTTCTAGATAAGTTGATATGGGAAATGATTATGGTTTTTCAGAGTTTTAATTCTAAAAATTGAGTGAAGAGAAGAGGGAGGAGGTGCCCTTTTATAAGAGAGTAGAGGGGCACTTGTTGAAACCTCCAAAATAATAATTTATAATAAACTCAAACCACACATAAAAACATCCAAAGTGAATAAAAATAGAATATGAGATAATATAGGGTTGTAATCTAATCATCCAATCAAATTTAGACATGTTTTGATTTTATTTTATACCTTATCATTTTGATTTATCCTTATTTAATCTATTTAATTTTATTTGTGGTAGTAATACTCTAAATTTTAAATGGTTTTAAATACTTACTTATGTGTTGCGAATTTTCCATAATTGGATACGTTATAAAATTTTGGACCATAAAAATTTAAAATTTTATTTTTTAAATATTTTTGTGATTTTTAATCAATTTAATAATATGTTATTTTTATAAAAGATAAATAGTGTCAATTTTGACACTATTAAATTATTTGAATTTAAATAAAATTAAAAAATATGGTAGAGTCAAAAAAAATATTTAATAGATTCCTAACATTTCATATGCATCTAGAAATTTTTTGGGTCACATTAATTAGTTCATATAATATTTATTTTAATATTTTTAAAACCATTTATATGATATTTCTCTTAATAAAATAATTACTACAACATTTTTGAATAACTATTTAAAATAATTATTTTGTATAAATATTAAAAATAAAATACTATGATTAAGATAAATCTAATAGACTTCATAAGAATACTTTTAGTATAATTTAACTTATAAAACACCCAACATTTAAAATGTTATCTTTATTAAATTATGAAGGTGAAAACTTTGACATCATTTAAAATAGAATAGTATAAATGTCATAGTCTCTTTTATAAGGCTCAAAATGGTCCAAAAGTTGACACTTGGATGCTTATTGGTTATATATACTCGACCAATAAGGTTTTGTCAAGTTTTTGGTCTTTTTTATGGTTATTATAATTTTAATAAAACTATATTATTGATTTTTCACTAAATAAATAATTTCTGCATCATTAATGTATAAGCTATTTAGGTAATTATATATTTTATAAAAATTACAAATAAATTAACATGATAAATAAAAACATTTTAGATTTCAAATGAGTATTTTTAATCTAATTTATATTCTATATAACCTTATATTAAAAATACTTTAATTATTTAAAGTTTGAGTGGGACATATTTCACTTTTCTTTAAATAAAATAAATTAAAGGTCTTAATCTCATCCAAGTGGGTTATAATAGATACCATTTCTACCCAATTATATTTTAGGACGAAATATAATCATCCAATTATATTATAGAAAGTTTTAGGATAATTTTATATTATTATTTTTACCCTTAATGACCTGACTTACCTTTAACTGAGGTAAATAAAATTTACTGTAGTTACTATTCATAATGTCTTAAAATAAAATTAGCCTATTAACATAATTTGGACCTAATGATTCCAAATATGGAATCCATTTTTCTAAATTCAAGAGACAGAAGTTGCAGTAATTAATTTTAAATTAATGACGTTGTCAAAAAAATGTGGTTTTAGTTAACAAATTACAAAAGATTGAAATATTTTTACCTATGATTTCAATTTAAAATTAATGATAAGGACATAAATTATATTAAATGGTAAAAATATATTCTATTTATACTTTAAAACCATTAAATACTATAATTTAACCATATAAATTATCTAGATGAAAAAAGTTGTTTTTAATTAAAATTTAGCATATTTTTATTATTCATGAAAATATGAAGGTTATCAGAATAATGTCAAAATTTTATCCAACATAAATTTTTATATCCTGATTCAAAATAAAAAAATTACTTTTTCAAATTGAACTTATAAAATTTTCCAAAATTAAATTTAAAATGGGTGTGCCATCAAAAGGTGACAAAACTGCATTATTTGAAAATTATTTCTTTTATCCAAAAAATTAATTTGGTTCTCATACCATGTTATAAAAAATATATAATATGAATTTTAATGTTATAAAATTAAAAATTTGGTTAATACTATTCATAACGGCTAGTTCATAACAATATTAGAATAATATATTGTTTTTTTTGTGAAACTCGGTATTGCGTACAACACATGCCATCGAGGAAGGTCACTTTTGTATGTAACACAAGCCAAGTCAGTGTTGCAAGAAATATTCATTTGGTGTTTTGTATTACATAATATAATATTATTTCATTGAACAATATCTATATTTAGTGTTTAATTCTATCTAAAGAACTTGAAATCGTGCGTAAAATAAGCCAATAACAGTGTTGCATATACTGCAAGCTAATACGGTGTTGCGTATAACACAAGATAGAATTAGTGTAGCATAAAACACAAGACATAAATAAAATTAAAAATATTCTTTCTCATAAAAATTCAAGGTGTTATATTCTTTCCCCCTTAAAATAAATTTTGCCCTCGAAATTCACCGAGGTTATGAAAGGTTTATTACATGAAAGTTTCGTTCATAGAAACCCACATTATAAAAAGAAATACTAAAACTAAATTTCAAAAAGTAAAGTAAGAAATATAACGGTTAACCAACTTAACTCATCACCAGGTTTCCACATTGGAGAACATACAAGAAAATATGGATATGGAAGAGAAATCTAACCATCAAGTTCTGATGGAGAGTAGTAGAGAACATAGCTATGAAAAATCCAACAATCACAAAGCCATAAATTTGTAATGATCTAAGGTACCATCTTATTAATCAGATATGAGGGTACTAGGACAACATTTTTGGTTTTCAAGATCATTTCCCAAAAGTTGAGGAATTTTTTCATAAGGAGAAATACTTACTTGATTTCAGTGTAATATCATCATTGGTCATTCCAAGAACAATTCCACATCATCTCTTATTTAAAGAAATGATGTTGAATTTTCCATTCTTGAAGTGTTAGCAGATCATGTGATATAATGATTGGTCATTTCATCTATCTTTATCACAAAAGGTTAGCACAAATTATTAAATATATATAAGTCCATATTTGGTGAGATTAACTGTATATGATTCCAAAAAATGGACTTATACTTCACATATCATACCGCTTAATAAAATAAAACTAATTTCTACTAACCAGGGACTTCCTCTAAGCCAATGGTATGCGATAAAGGCCTATCGCACATTGGTTGTGGGTTTGATTCCCACAACCTTGTCTGATGCGACAGGTTGTCACCTGTCCTACATGTTGTCTTTTTTATAAAACTACACTGCTATAACATTCCCTAAAGAATATAGAAAAAAGTTATAGCCTTAAACAATACTATCTGATGTCTAACTTAATCCATTCCAATCTTTAGAATTATCCAAAATACTTCTATCAAATCTCATAGTATAAAGAAAACTATTACTAGAAATTTCATATACCAAGCATTTAATACCATCATTTATCCCACATATATCATAAGATATATCTTATTGGTCACATTCCAAACATGTGTATTCCTTAATCATGTATTCTCTTGAAACCTGAATTACCATAGAATCTTAGTGAAAACCTAATTTCTGTCAAAAGTTAACTCTTTCCACATATCAAAATCCAAAAATGTCTATATGCTCAAACCATGATATCACTTTGTACTTATATCAGTCATGAGCTCATTAATACTATCAAACAATTCATTATCCCTTATCCCTTCATTATGCACATATTCGGTTCTTTCCAAAAATATTTGAATAAACTTTCATGGTTACTAGTACCATTCAACTCATACTTTAAAAAACTTTCGGAAAAACAATAGTGTAACAATCCTTAGAAGTTTCTTTATTCCATAGTACCATGAAATTACTTATACAACATTAATCTTGATAAACATGCACTCATTCCACTAACTTCTTAAACCATTGACCGAGCTTCATCATTTTATTCCTCAACACTTCTTTGATATCATATATCATTTGTAGTCTCTTCATCATCATCAACATAAAAGCAACCCTTATGACTATGTTGATTCTCTTCATGATATTTTCCCTCAGGGAATTGGTTTTCATAATACCCGTACATTCCACATTTAAAACATTTAACCATTTTTTATTTCATAGAAATAACATTATCCGTGTACATGGTGTTAATCGAACATTTTCCTTTGCAATTATTGGTTTTGTTTCCTTCTTTTCCACACCCAAAGCATCTTCCAGTTACTTTGAATCTTTCTCCCTGATGCCTCTTCCCAAATGATTTACATGAGGGAAATTGAACTTTATTTCCTCTATGATCGTCATGAAACATCACATTTCTCTTATTAGATGAGTCCATAAACTTACCAATGTTAATATTATTGATCATATTATGATATTTCTGATTAGGAATAATAACGATTTTCCCCATCCATATCCCGTTTCATTTGGAAACTCATGAAGAATATCATTCCATTGTCCATCATATTCTCCATTAACATGAATCTTCTTATTTCCAGCCATTTTCTAAAACCCAAAAAGAATAGCATGGGAGGAAAAAATCATACTAGGAAAACCACATAATCAAGGAGGAGTACATTAAATCTCTAACATCTTAGGTTTAATTCTTTGTTATTCATGATCGTTATCATAATTCTAGGATTGTAACCTATACTTATACTTAACATTAGGAACATCCGTAGATATACATTAGAAATATCTCTAGGGATCTCACTAAAATTTTCACATCCTAGTTTCCAAAGGGTAACTAAAACTTCACTTTGATACCAAATGTAGAGACCCAAGCTTGATATACATTTACATTACATTACTTTTGCAGAAAAATTAATACATGACACAAACAGATGCCCAATGACCGTCTTAGTTTAGTGTCTTTGGAAACTCAGAACATAATCTTCTAATCATGGTAAAAGATTTTCAACATCTCCCATAAATATATTCCCCTTTTGTTTTCTTAACTAAAACCTTTGTTTATATCATGGGGAAAAGAAAACATAAAAAGGGTGAGCTCAAATTCTCAGTAAGGGTAATCATGGATAAAATAAAACAAACAATATCCATTTGAACTTAAAAACATGAACCATAAGTTTAAACATCAAAATCTTGAGTTGTGAAATAAATCATGGTAGTACAAAAGGCATAGATCAGAAAGGAACATTAATCATGATTAAATATCATGGTAATAAAACATGTAATTGTGGAAAACCATTAATCACATGATATGATTTCCATAGTAGCCACGACATTTCTGCCATGACCATCATAGTGGACAAAGTCCTTTATTGAATTGGGTTTACCTTCCATTCCAACCATGTATTACTGAACTGTATTTACTATTCATTCCATCCATGCCTATCTAATGAGATATAAACCATTACCCAATGCATTGGAGGGAGATATAGGTCCCACCCATTTCATAATGAAATCATTCTTTCATGTTCCACAAAATAAACATAAATCATTCATCATAACCCAACAAATAAAATGATTTTCGTAAACATCATCCAATCATAACATAATCCATATAAAACAATGGATATAATTTCATCATATAAAAAATCAAACCAAGTGAATAATAGAGACATTATGCTTGAAACTTAACCATATTAAATAATTTAATCATAGATGGAAAATAGTTTTGATAAAACTCTTGAAATGAATTCCTGAGGAAAATATCCCTTCTTCTTTCAAATCATTTTCTTTTCTCAAAATGACATGTAATTTAAAAGAAAATAATTTGGTTGAAAATAATAATGAAATATTGTAGAGGAAGATTTATTTAAATAAGGCATTATAAAATCATAAAAATCTGTTCATACTGTATAAGTTAAAAAAAACATTCTTCTCGTTCTTTTTCTGGAAAAGTCAAATAGTACCTCGTATGGTAAACAAAAGAAAGATTCATTCCATACCACATATTAAAGGTCAAAAATATGTAAAAATGACTTAAACAAACATGGAAGAATAGTAAAAACTTTATGAAAACATTTTTTATAAAACAAGGACATGGATGATAAATATAACCCCAGTAAATACTTACAAATAAACAATCTCAGATAAGAACAGGATTAGAATAATTATCCATTACCTTAGGTACAATTTCTTTTATACTTGTCTGAAACTCCCGTATAATGATTTAAATATTTTCATTGAGTTATTAAAGAATCATAGTAATTTTTATGATATCATATATGATTCACTTATGACATTATATGATTCGTTCATTTTTGAATTCCATGTTGAAGCAATGTTTTGGATAATAATCGTTTCGTTTATCATACATGTTTGGACTTTTTGTTCTTGATATTATCATGATTTACTTTGTTCCAGAATGTAAAACATGATTTATATATCATATATACATTCATTATATATATATATAATAGATAGATAAATTAAATGAAATACACTGTTCATGGACATGGTAGGTCGTACATATGCATGAATGCTGTTTTCCATTCCTTATTGACTTGAATGAAAGTAAGTAGATGAAATATATATATACATAAATAAATTAGCCTTATTATATCATATATATCTTTATTATTAAATATATATAATTTATAATCATTCTTTAATGGTTAACATGGATAATGAATCTTATCGCATCGTGGAGACGGTAATCCGTACGTACACACAAGTGATAATGTCATTACCATAATTATTGAATGGAATTGGAGTGGATGATATAATATCTAATAATTAGTATAATGTTATAATAATAATATATAGTTATTATTTCCACCATTATATCCATCCAAGTAAGGTGGTGGTGGAAAATTATATTACACCACGGTGTGGAGACAGTAAGCCGTACGCAGGCACGCGCGGTGATTTCGTTTTTCATAGGATGGATAGAAGGTGAAATATGGTTATGTTATATTCATAATAACATATAAATATAAAATTTATACTGATGTTATTGCTTAATAATTAAACAAATCATATAGAGGAAGTAGAAGAAGAAATAAGTTTCAAAGAATCGGTAAAAGATATTACCTCTTCTTCGACGCGTATCTTCTAATCCTCCTCTTAGGGCACTAAAGTTAGTCTTTGAAGAAGATCAGGACCTATAGTTTGTTTCTAGATAAGTTGATAAGGGAAATGGGTATGGTTTGGCTATGTTTTAAGGCTCAAAATGGATTGAAGAGAAGAGGGAGGAGGTACCCTTTTATAAGAGAGTATAGGGGCACCTGTGGAAACCTCCAAAATATTAATTTATAATAAACTCAAACACCACATAAGAACATCCAAAGTGACTAAAAATAGAATATGAGATAATATAGGGTTGTAATATCATAAAAAAAAATCAAATTTATAGGTGTTTTGATTTTATTTTAAACCTTATTGTTTTGATTTATCCTTATTTAATCTATTTAATTTTATTTGTGGTAATAATATTCTAAATTTTAAATGGTTATAAATACTTACATATGTGTTGTGAATTTTCCATAATTAGATAATTTATGAAATTTAGACCATATAAATTTCAATTTTCAATTTTTAAATAATTTGTGATTTTAAACAATTTAATAATATGTTATTTTTATAAAATATCAATAGTGTCAATTTTGACAATATTTATTTATTTGAATTTAAATAAAATCAAAGTAGATGATAGAGTCTAAAAAAAATATTTAATACATTCCAAAAATATCATATGCATCTAGAAAATTCGTGGAGCACATTAATTAGTTCATATAATGTTTATTTTAATATTTTTAAAACCATTTATTTGATATTTCCCTTAATAAAATAATTACTACAACAGTTTTGTATAATTATTTAATATAATTATTTGTTGAATAAAAATTAAAAATAAAATACCATGATGAATATAAATCTAATATATTTCATAAAAATACTTTTATTTTAATTTATATTCCAAAACACCCAACTTTTAAAATGCTATCATTATTAAATTATGAAGGTCACAACTTTGACATCATTTAAAATAAAATAATATAAATGTCATAATCTCTTTTATAAGGATCAAAATGGTCCACAAGTTGACACTTGGATGATTATGGGTTATATATACTGATCCAATAAGTTTTTTTCAAGTGTTTGGTCTTTTTGATGGGTATTATGTTTTTAATAGAAACTATATTATTGATTTTTCACTAAATAAATAATTTCTGCATAATTAATGTATAAGATATTAAGGTAATTATATATTTATTAAAAATTAAATATAAGGTACCATGATAAATAAAAACATTTTAGCTTTAAAATTAGTATTTATAGAAGAATTTATATTCTGTATAAATTTATATTAAAAATACTTTAATTATTTAAAGTTTGAGTGAGACAAATTTCACATTCCCTTAAATAAAATAAATTAAATGTCTTTATCTCATCAAAGTGAGTTCCAATAGAAACCATTTCGACCCAAATATATTTTAGGACAAAATATAATCATTCAATTATATTATGGAAAGTGTTAGGGTAATTTTATAATATTATTTTTACCCTTAATTACGTGATTTACCTTTAACTGTGTTAAATAAAATTTACCATAGTTACTATTCATAATGTCTAAAAATAAAAGCATCATATTAAAATAATTTGGACCTACTGATTCCAAATATGGAATCCATTTTTTCAAATTCAGGACACATAAGTTTTAGTAATTAATTTAAAATGAATCCTGTTGTCGAAAAAACGGAGTTTTATTTAAAACATTGTAAAAGATTGATTTTTTTACCTATAAATTCAATGTAAAATTAATGATAATTACATATATTATATTAAATGGTAAAAATATTTTTTATTTATACTTTGAAACCATTCAATATTATAATTTAACTGTAAAAATTATCTCAATGAGACAAGTTGTTTTTAATTAAAATTTTGCGTATTTTTACAATTCATCAAAATATGAAGGTTATCATAATAATGTCAAAAAATTATCCAACATAAATTTTTATATATTGATTAAAATAAGAAGTTTACTTTTTCAAATTTAACATATTAACTTGTCATAAATTAGATTTAAAATGAGTGATCCATCAAAAGGCGACAAAACTGCATTTTTTGAGAAATAATTATATCCAAAAAATTATTTTTGTTCTCATACTATGTTCTAGAAAATATGTAAGATGAACGATAATGTTATAAAATTAAAAATTTGGTTAATACTATTCATAACGTTTATATTATTGTTTAGTGAAACTGAGTATTGCGTACAACACAAGCCATCGAGGAAGGCCTCTATTGTGTGTAACACAAGCCAAGTCAATGTTTCATGTAAGATTACTTTGGTGTTGCATATAACATAATATAATCTTATTACATTGAAAAAAAATCTATATTCAGTGTTTAATTCTCTCAAAATAACTTGAAATTGTGCGTAAAATAAGCCAATAACACTTTTCTATATATACAAGCTAATACGGTGTTGCGTATAGCGCAAACTAATATTGGTGTAGCATACAACACAAGACATCAATAAAATTTAAAAGAATGTTTCACATAAAATTTCGGGGTGTTACATTGGTACTCAAAATGTTTTAGATTATGTTTTTATGAAAAATTGAATTCATTTTTCTCTTTAGTTGGAGAAACTATTTTCTTCTAAAAGCCATGTTATATTAAAATATTTTCAAAAATATTTTTAAACTTTTAAAGATGGTTTAGTAAATAAACTTTTACCCTTTTTTCTTTTACCCATGTTTTCAATGGAATCTTCTTATCGCATTTCTAACATGTCATTTTTTAACATTTTACCATGAAAATGGAATGATTATTTTACCTCGTACGTCATGTATATATTGACACACCATCATTTCATTGAAACTTCATTTGTGAGTTTAAAATATTATTTTTTTTAAAGAATATTTTCAAAATTGATTTTCAAAGAAAAGTATTTTCAATTTTTTTTCAAAATAAAAATGACATTTTCCTCAAGAATGTTTTTAGATTTCTTTTATAGTATTTATCTTCATTAATTATGAAACCCCTTTATTTATAATACACTTGGGATATGTTGTATCAATGCTATCCTTATTGTTACTCAATATGGTCTATGATTGATTTTATAAGGATAGTATTCACATTCACTTCCTTAATTCCTTCTATTCCCCATGAAATATTTAATTTCTAATGAAGATTTAACATTGAATTTTCACAAAAAATCCATATACTTTTTTTTGGATATGATTATTGCCTGAACCATATACCATTTTCATACGGTGTTTAATTTTAATGTTGTTTTATTATTTTGGGAAATATTGTTAAGTCCATATTATTTATTCAATTCATATATTTGATAAGTTATATTGGTTATTAGATATGGGAAGTTCTTGGGTCATGAAAGACATGGGTTGGGTACTATTTAATGAAAGAACTATTGCTTGGGGATCAGTTAGTGAAAGCTTTTCAATGCATTGGTAGTATCAGGAGATGAATTAGTTGCACAAATTAGATGGGTTTCTACCTGATATGATAAACCATCTTGTGAAAGGTCTTGATGGTAATGCTCCCATGTACCCAGGAAACATGGTGTCCAATAATTAAGAATTTTCCACATTTAGTTTCATTTATTATTCAACCTTGATATTTTTAATTGATATATCAATGGAATAAATTTCATATTAAATTAATTGACTAAATTTAATGTGTTTTACTTTCTTACCTTTCCATATTGACATTTCATTTTCTAGTTATTTTAATGTCGTGTGTTTCTAGTTATTACCTTGATATATTGTTTATTCACTTTATTCTCAGTTTTTTGATTACATGGTATGTGTGTTCAGTTATTTACCGTTCCATAGCTATTACTCTAATTGATTTATTATTGATTACACTATATATTACCCTTACTTATAAGTTGATCTCACCCTCAATATGTTTCATTACCCCAAAATTCCCTAAAGTATACTTAGGAAGACATGAAAGGATACACAAGCTAAAATAAGGTTATTATCATAGAAGAAAATAATTATATTGTACTTAGTGTATTGATTTTTAATATAATTTACATTTATATATCTTAATTACCAAGACTACTAAACTGATCGATAGTTCAGTCCGTATAATCTTGCCATGGTATTTGTAGTAGACATCAGTTCTAGGATTTCTGGTGTCAGGGCACTATAGTTCGTGTCAAAGTAAGTTTAGTAGAAACCATGGGAACTAGATTTTGTGAAAATATAGATTAGGAAACATAAACCTAAGGTAGAATTTGAGGATAAGTATATATAGAGTATCCTAGAATTTTTGTTAGGTAGAGGTTAAGTGGATATTCTGGGAAATACAACCATATCTGGATACTTAAAGTGGACATGGTTCTGGGAAAAATATACCTAGGAGTAATAACTCTGACATGGTGTGTTGGGAAGGGGTCAATGTAATTTTTTTACACGAAAATGGTCCTTACTGTGATCATAGTTTGACACTCTTGGGGGATATGATTAGTATAATTAAATTTTTTTTACAAACCATTATGATATTTTTAAAAATATAGTGGTAATGAATGACCTAGGTTAAAACATAGAATAAGGAAGGACCTCTGTGGACATAAATGGATGAAGTATTTATGTATTGGGGTTGAATTGAGAAAAAAGATTTTTATTGATTAAATTTCAAGGATGAACATCATATTTATTTTTGAAATTATATTAATATGGTTTTAGAAATGGATAACTTGTATGCTTGGTGAAAACCCATCATGTCTGGAAAGGCTGCCGGACTTGAACCCATGAAAAAAGGATGATAAGGGTTTCACTTCAACCACTGACCTATGAAATATCATTGTTAATATGTCATTGTTTTTAGTTAAAAAATTTTATGAATAAATATTAATGATGATCTATTAGTGTTACTTGTTAGGTTTATTGAGTAATGTTTTAACTAAATTGACTTTGGAGAATAGTTTGAGATAAATATTTTGACTTGACACTCTTTTATGGGCCTCAAGATCTGTTAAGAGTTTATTTTTGTGTTTCAAGAATCAAAGATAATTTTTGGATATCCATTTCTTAAAGTTATGGATGAATTGGAAATTGATCTAAGCACAACAAAATGATGAAATTGTGTTTATAGAAATATATCATGTAGGTATATTTCCTTATATTATTGGTCAATAAAATTATTCATCAATAGTAGGAAAAGTATCTTAATTTTTTTTAACCCTAATACCATAATTTTTCTTGAATGGATGGTATTATAAATCATTATATATTTATGGATTTGAGGACCTCAACTATTGAATGATCATTAACTTGTTTGGAATTGATGACTTAATAGGTCAGAGTTCGTCACAAACCTCAAAATTAAATTTATTAACCTACACTAGCATAGTAGTGCATGGTCAATCCACAGAGAAGGCAGGTGAGTGAATTCTAAGGTTTTATTCAAAAATAAAATCCATAATTGTCAACAGTGGAGGAAGTGAGCATTTTTTTATTTTTATATTTTAAAAGATGGAGTGGAAACAGGATGATGAAACATGTTTTTTTAAATAGAAACTAAAATTTACACTAAGTATGATAAACTAGAGAAATAAAATATACTAGTATTAAGCTGCAAGAAAAAGAAGCGAGATCAACTAGGTACTCAAAAATTCTAAACTACCGGTACAAATGGATGTTCTCTACACAGATTACAATTGAATAACGCATCAAGAAATACTGAAGAATTTCAATCACCAGAAAACTCAACAGGTAGAGGATTAGGTCATGGAGTTCGCCACACCAAAAAATAATTGAGCTGCGAGAAGTTTGTAAAAGATAACATTTGGAAAAGAACTTGCCATAAATTTACAAAGTTTCAGTTGTTAAGGATTTGAAAAATGCATTCAAGATCAACCTTTCCAGTCGATATTGAAGTTTGAAATTGAAAACATTGAAGTGTGAATGATCAAAATATTATAAATAGAATCAGTCTCTCCAACTGATTCAAATTTTGTAAAAAGATAAGAGAATGCAGATTTAAAGATAATAATAATAAGGTTTTAAAATTCCCGAGCTTAGAAAGTTCAACCTATGATCATATTGATTAAATAAGTGAAAAAAAAATCCAAGAACAGAGTACAAAAAAAAACTAAGGACAGAGGGAAGAAGAGATCCCTCAATGATGCTCTGTTCTCGGGCTCCTTCGCCTCCAGTTCTCATCTCTAGTGCTGATCCTGGGAGTCCGAATGAGAGTCTCGATCTGCTCTCGGATGGATGTGTTCACGGAATTAATAATGAGATAGTCCCCTCAGCGAGTGTCTTCCCTCCTTCAATACTGGTGCTTTCTCTACTTTATGTACCCACTTTCTTCTACTGCTCGTCACCGAACATATTCCACCGACTTTGAAAACACTTCACAAATGCACCGAACAACGTGTGTTTTTCACGACTAGCATGTCACACTAGTTTTCATCACATAACTAACTCCGAATGAGTTAGTTGTATGAACCTAGACCTATTTTTGACTTTGACATGAACCTTCACTAGATATAGAAAAACATAATAGTGAAAGAATAGGCAAAAACAGTTATATTACTCAACTATCCTTAGCTGGATAATTTATTTATTTATTATAAAACTTAATTTATTAATTTATTATTATTATTATTATTATTTAATTAAGTATTTAACTTATTATATTTATTAATTTTAATTTTAGATACAAAAATTTCCACTAATTAAATTATTTTACTTCATGAAAATTTAAAATTTGTTAGAATTTTAGTTCATAAAAAATATCTTAAATAACAATGTTTCTATTTATGATTTATTATTATTATTATTTTAATAATACTTAATTTGTTTAAAATTATTATTATTAATTATTAATGTTTAATATATTTAGTTATGTTATTTTATATAATTTAATTTTATCTTTATGTTTTTTTTCTTTTATTATATTTTAAAACTAACTAATGAATATTCCTCCCCCACTTTCAGCACTACAGGGGGAGAGAATTTCAGATCCGGTCCCCCCCCCCCAAATCACCATGCGGCTCTTCCACTCCTTCAGCAAGGCAACCGACTTCAGCTAATGCAGTTCTAGTTCCCCTCAAGGCGACAGCCACATTAGCGGTGGGTTGGGTATGAGATCCACCTCCTGATTCCACATTCACCTCCCTTGTGACCTACAAACAGTAGTGGCAGCGGCTCGATTCGAGATCCTCGCAGCAGTGTGGCGGTTCTTCATCTTCAGCAGATGGTTGGGTCTGAGCTCCTCCTCCCACAGCGCAACCGAGACCAGTAGCAACAACATAAAGAAATCTTGAAGCATTATTCAAACGTAGAAGGTTCCAATGATGAAACCCACCTCACCCTCCTTCATCAAATATGACATGACTCACAACACCCTCTTCCTTTAATCACATTGGTGGCGTTACCATCGTCTCTTCAAAGAAATGATTCGTGACTTCAACGGTGGTGGGAAATCCTTCTGGCGTGGTAGCTTTTTCAGTTTCTCTAGATCCAGGTACCTGCAGTGGACCCTCCTTGCAGATTGGAATTAGCGGCACTAACAATATAGTGGCAGATCTTGGATCAGTCTTCAGAAATGTACAGCGGCGGACGCTCAAATCACAACAGCGGGAAACAACAATGTGGCGTCGACATCAACATCAGCTTGGATTCTTCCTCTGATATGGTATGGTTTGGCCTCCTCCAGTTCAAAAATCTATGCCATGATATACTCTTCTTCAAACCACGCCTCATCTCGATGTCCATCCTTTGATTCCAGAATTACAACATGTGACCAAGTTTCTAGGGTTTGATTTCAATTTTTGTAATTAAAATGGTTGGAATTTGGGTTGATTTCATTATTTAATTATGGTGATTGTGAAACTTATGGTTTGAGTAAATTCGAAAATATTGACTAAAGATATGTCGATATGGGAGTGAGAGACCGGTGTTGGAAGGCTGGGTATTAGTGAGTGGGTGACGTGAGAAAATAAGAAGGCAAAGGATAAGCATAACAGTGATAAGATGAAGGGTGGGAGTAGGGTCATGGTTAGAAAAATAAATTAAGGTTACCGGTAGAAAAGTAAAGGTTACTGTTAGCTTTTTTTAAAAAAACAACAAAGGGAAGAAGTTGGGTGGTCTAATAGTGGGGTACAGAAGGTCACTATTAGAATAAAAATAAAGAAAAGAGGAGCACCGGTAGGGGGAGATGTTACAAAATAAAAAATAAATACTCACCGTTAGCAATATATATTAAAGTTACCGATACTTAACAGTCGCCGATATAATAAAAACAATGTTTCACAGGTGGAAAGGGCAGCATTGGATCCCCGGTATACAGTAGTAACAGTGAGGTGTGAGGGTCACTGATAGAACCAAGGGTCACCGTTACAAAAAAGGTCACTAATAGCTAACATGAGGTTACCGATAAAAATAAAAATTAAGCCTACTGGCATAACGAAAATAAAAAGGGTTGCTCATAATTTAATTAAAATAGATAGGTCACCGCTAGTATAAAATAATGAACTAACATGAACCTTTAAAAAAATTAAAAATTAAAAATTAATGTTAACTAAATAAAATGATTGAAAATAATTAATTAAAATAGAGATAAACACCATAAATTTTAAACATGATATTTATTAACCTTTAAAAAATTAAAATTATTAATTGATAACACTTAAATTATAAACTAAATAATTGTTAAACTAAATTAATAAAAGACTTAAATTAAAATAATTATATAAATAATTATAGGGTAGAAGCAAGAGAAAATGAAAAGTATTGGTGACCCAATAGGTTACTGATAGTCATAGTCTACCTCACCGGTAGACTAAAACCAATATTTAGTGACTTAATAATTTATCTGCACATACAAGATTAAATATTAAACATTATATAACACTAGATTAATTAATTGAACAACTAATTGATCACATAAAATTAAAAATAGAACTATTTTTTTCTTTAAAATAAAATTTTTATCTTAAATAATTATCAGGATGGTAAGACATGTTATTTAATAAAGATAAAATATTTTAATGAATCTTAGTAAAAAGATAATTTATTAAAATAAAGGATAACTTAATTAAATAGAATTACGTTGATTAAATAATTGTTTCAAATAAATATTCACTTATTAAAAAATCAAGCAGATTCCACTTAACAAGTCTAATTAAGAAATAATTAAATTTGAAAAGTTAAGTGAGATTAAAATTATTAAATTAAAGACGAAAAATACATAATTAATTATAAAAAATTTATTAATTAACAAATTTAACTATAAAAATATAAAAGTATAATTATTTAGTATAAAGTGATTAAATAATTAATTAAATCATTAAAAAATAAGTAAAAAGATATGGAAAAACTATGTAAGAATAGAGCCACATCAAATTCCCCCACACTTAATCATTGTTTATACTCAAAAAATCTCATGTTTTATTATCTTTTAAAAATAGTGAAGTCATTATTATGATTAAGATCACACTGTAACATGTTCATCACTCAAAAATCGAGGACAAAACATAACTACAGGCTTTTAGAAAATTAATTACTCATATAAATCATTCCTATAAAAAATACTCAAGGGTAATTAAGAAAGATATCAATCATCAATGTTACTCCCCAAGCATCCATGGTACATATCTCTTTGAATAATACAGTAGTGTGTGCTATATGCAACTTCGAAGTTCTAACACACACCACAACCAATCAAACTAGCCGTTATGAATAGTAATACCCACTTTTTGAAATTTTATAAATTTTATCTTTCAAAATGGACTTAATTTTTGGATTCAGAATATCAAAATTAGCTTAGTGTGAATTTTTGGTACTTTTCTAATAAATTTTATATTTTGATGAATAGTGAAAATTACTAAATTTTAATTAAAAACAACTTTTTTAATTGAAAAAATTAATAATGATAAATTATGAATTTGAATGGTTTGGAAGTATAATTAGATTATATTATTATCATTTAATACAATTTAGGTCACTATAAGTAATTTCACATTTAAATTTGACATAAACAAGTGTCAATCTTTTGGTAGTTATTATTTCATAAAAACACGTTTTTTGTTTTGACAACAGGAACAAATTTTAAATTAATTTCTGCCAATTATGTGTTTTGAATTTAAAAAATTGGATTCCATATCTATAATCAGGAGGTCCAATTTTTTTAAATAGGTAACTTTTATTTTTAGGCTTTTTGAATAATTACTTTGGTAAATATTTGTTTTACTATGGTTAAAGGGTAAATCTGATAAATAATGGTAAAAAATAATATTATAATAATCTTAAATTACCCTAACACATGTCCTAAGCCTATTGGATGATACATGTCCGACCATGTGAATCTTTGGAACAATTTTTGGACCCCATGGATCTACTTTTAAGTGATAATGACACTTTATATTAATTAAGTTAAAGTAAATACAAAAATGACATAAGCATATATCTTTTTGAAAAACAATTTTTACATAGGGTTATATATGTTATATTTTTGAGTATAAATATTCATTATAAATATAAAAAGATTTCCTACATAATGGTATTTTATTTATAAATTTTAGACATTTAATAATTAAATTTATTTATGACACAATAATTATGTATTATTTTCCTTATTAATGAAATAATCAAATAACTGGTATTATAAATGATTAAATAAATATAATTTTAATGTTATTATGACAGAAATGAATTTTATAGGCTAATATAACATGTTATTATTTCTTAAATGAATTTATTTAGAATTAATAAAGTTTTTAAGACTTTTAAAAAATCAATTATAAATAGTGTCAAAATTGACATAATAGAGCTTTTAAAACAAATATTATATTATTAATTGATATTATATTCCTAAAAATATAAGGTTCGGCCAAAGGACTTATATAATGATAGTTGTATCATTAATGGACCACTTTTGGGTATCTTGGAAGCATATAGTATGTTTATTATCAATATAAAAAAAATACAAAGAGACATGGTAAATGTCAAACTATTTAACTAAGAGTTAAATCAAAAAGATAATGTTAATATAGTGACCCAAATCTGTCTAAAACCTATTGGTTGAGTGGTTTTTGACTTATAACTACATTAAAATTTAAATAATCCACTTTGGATCCATTATAAAACAAATATAAATTTATTATAAAATTATATTTTTTCTTTTCCAAAGGTGCCCCTCACCCCTCTTATAAAAGGGCACTCCCCCTTCTCTCTAATTCACACCTTCAAAGCCTTTTGGCTCGACCAAACCCTACCCAAATATTCTCTCAACTTCTATAAATTCAACCTAGAGGCATTAGTTTGATAAGAAAGCCAACATATGGATCCCTTTTGATCAAATCAAAAGGAAGAACCTGAAGAAGATATAATGTTTTCACCACCCTCTTTCAAGTTCCTTTCTTCTTCCACGTCTTCTTTCTTTTTTATTTCCATTATAAAATAATAAATCCAGTATCTTATATATACTGTAATGATATTATAAATATGGTAAAACCATATTCAGTATTCTATCCATAATTTGAATGACATGTCACCATACGTGCATACGTACGACATACCGTCTCCACGTCGTGGTGTAATTGTTATTCAAAACATTATTATTTGGATGAGTATGATAATGATGTGTAATTGAATTAAATAATAAATATAACATTATAATGATTATGTATATATTATATTCCATCCAATTATATATTATTTTAATATCAAAAGAATCATATTGTCGCTCGTGCGTATGTATGGACTACCATCTCCACGAACGCGATAAGATTCATTCCCCATCGTATCCATTCAAGTATAATTATCATTTTATGATTAAAAATAATGTTTAAGGACTTGATATAATTCTGTATATGAATAAGATAAAATCTATCCATAACAAACACGGCTTATGTAACAAAACATATAACAGAAAATGAGTAAGTTAGCACCTGAAACGACGATAATACTAAGATATTATTAACAAAGCAATGTTAAAAGATCATATCTGATATAATATTAATGTATATGATTCTTGTATAATTTAATAACAATTATTTCACCATTATAAAGGAGATTAAACTACCCTCAACCTGGGAAAAGTACAAGGTAAGGGTTTATTTAACAATCTCTTCATTATCCAAGGTTGTTTATACGTAATTATCTACTGGGACCTCTTTATCATCCACATACATGTTTCTTAAAAATTTATTTCAAATCCTGCTTACTATTTTATTGAATTTGGGTTAATGTAATTTATACCCTTGTTTGACTTTTTATAAGGTGTTTATAAAGGAATCTTTTTGTCGTTTTCCAAACAAGGTCCTTTTTAACCATTTCGACCAAATTAAGGTAATAATGTCTTTTTTAACTTATACGGAAGGTGCAACTATTTTACACCATTATAAAATTGTAGAATCTTACCTTAAAAGCTTATATGAATATTTTCAAAGTAATTTTTTTCTTTTATAATTATGTGACTTTTAAATGATTTCAAAAAAAGAGATATTTCTCTCAAATAGTTTTGATTTTATCTATGTCAACATCCTTTGATGGATATTAATCTTATTTGAAGTTGTTTAATTATGATACAAAACATCCATATTTTATTGAATGTTTTGTGTTATGTTTGACTATGGATGTGTTATTTTTATACCATTCATGGTTTATGGAGAAAGTATTGACATTTCGTATACTAGTTTTAAAATGAATGTTTATGTTATGTTTAAACCTGTTCATATGAGGAATGCATTGGACTTAGTAAGTGACGGGTGGAGGCCAATATAGATCCTTGATGCATCAGTAGGTCTCATGAGACAAACTAGTGTCTTGGAACAAGGTCTTGACAAAATCTTATTTGTAGTCTTAGAACAAGGCCTTGGTTATGTGGTTATGATATTTTGGCATTATGCATTCCATCATTCTGAAAGTGGTTATTGATATTTCATGTGAATATTCGACTAGTAGAATATCCATGTGAATATGTAAATGGAATTATTTCATTTTATTTTTTCCATATTATGCTGAAGTTCAAGTTTAAAAGGATTTTGTTTAATTTATACATTGCCTTAATTGTTTATGCTTATTTATGAAAGTTTCTGCTATATTTTTATCCTTAATGAGCATCTGAGCTCACCCCTTTTTATGTTTTATTTTTCCCTGGATGTGATGAAATATTTTATGACTGACCTGTAGGGATAGTATGATGGGATATGAGTGTTGACAATGGAGACTATGTTGTTGTAGTTTTTCATTTTATGATGTAATGTGAGATTTATGAATATATCTAGTGTTTCCAAGGCTACTAAACTAATCAGTCTTTCGAGACTTGATCCTTTTTTATCATGCCAATGTTATGTAATAATGCACCGACTCTAGGTAACTGGGTTTGGGGTGTTAAAGTTGGTATCAGAGGAAGTTTAGTACAAACCTTGGAAGCTAGATTTATATAAACTCTGATTAGAACACACAGACCTAAGATGGACTTTGAGGATTAGTATAGAATACATTCCTAAAATTTTTGTATTATAGAGATTTTGTGAGTTTTATATGAAACACATCCCTGTCTAGATATGAGTAGGTAGAGGTGGCTCTAGCACAGATGTACCTAGGGGTAAAACCTGAAAACACCATTTTGATCAAGACTCGAATGGGAACTGGTGCATGACAACGAGCCTTGTTTCACTCTTGGTTATGACACTCTAGGGGGACATGATTAGGATAATTCTCATTTTCTTTAAAAACCATTATGAAGGGTTTATGAGTATATACTTCCTCAAAGAAACCATTTTTATGATTATGGATTATATCCATAACTTGTTCAATTCATGTTAAGTGTTTTACCAGTTTGGATTTATGTATTACAATTTATAATCTAATCTAGTGTATGACATAGGTTAGAAATGGCGCCTAGTGTAAATAATGGAAACCGTATCAATCCACACACATAGTATAGGGATTTTCATCCTGATCAAGATAATTATAGTGGATCTGATGATACAACTGGTGCTGATCAGCTTATCTCTATACTCGGATAACTCACTCAGGTTATGAATAATTACCTTACCTATATAGATACCCTGATCTGTAGCACAGAGGATCAATGATAGATCTCTTAATGAGGCAAGAACCACCAAAATTAAATGGGAGTACAAATCCATTAGTATCTGAGCAATGGATAAATTCCTTAGAGAAAATATTCCATGCCTTGGGGAGTAGTGAAAGGGAAAATGTTATCATGGCAGTTTACTGCCTCACTGGAGAAGCTGACCAATGGTGGTCATTAATTCAAAACACAATGGAGGATGATGAAGTATAAAATATGGAATGGAGGTAGCTCATAGATATTATCTTAGAAAAATACTTTCCTCGTGACCATCAAGCAGATATGGAAAGAAAATTTACGAGTCTGAGACAAAGGGAGGATGAGAATGTCGCAAAGTATGAGGCTAACATTATAAGGTTATCAAGGCATGCAACATATTATATACATAACCCAAGGAGTAAGATTGATCATTTCTTTGATGGGTTAAAACCATTTCTCTGTCGATCAATAGTCTCACAATCCTTCTCATCGTATGAATATATTGTCTCATGTGCTATCAAGATAGAAAAGTAATTCTCTAAGTCTTATGACTTTAAAGAAAAGAAAGAGAAGAAGAGATCTACCGATCACTCTAGGAATGAAAATAAGGGGAATAAGGGAAAAGTTGGATATCCATCCTGCAGCAAATGTGGGAAGAAAAACCCTGTTACTTTTTTGAAGGGAATGGGAGTCTGTTACAAGTGTGGTGAAAAAGGCCACCAAGATCGTGATTGCAAGGGGAAGAAAGAAGCTACCGATGTTCAATGCTACAATTGCTGGGAGGCGGGACATTATGCAAATGAATGTCCTAAGCGTCAGGGGAAATTACCTCAGAAAAGGCCTAGGGATCAAGGCTAAGCTTATGTTATCACTACTAATGAGGTAGAAGCTTCGAAAGATGTGGTGGCAGGTAATTTAATGGTTTCCTCAATTTTAGAAAATGCTTTATTTGATTCTGGATCATCACATTGTTCCATATCTTCCTAGTTTTCTACGAAAATTAGATATTTCTAATTTGATTTAGCAAGGGAGTTTTAAATAAAAACTCTTAAGGGAAGTATCATTGCGACAATGTTTTGTGAATCAGTCCCCATTAGCGCACATAAATGTTCTTTATCTGCTGATCTCATCGTCATACACATGATTGAATTTGATATAATCCTTGGTGTAGATAGGATTTCTGACCATGATGTGAATATTTATTGTAAGAAAAAAGAGGTTACGATTTTTGATGACGATGATAAAGAACACATTATCTTTAGAGCAGAATCATCACCACCTGATTCTTATCTTGATCCACCCCCAGCAGCTCAACTAAATTCTATTATCACAGAGGAAGAAAATTAAATAACTATGAGTGAGGAAAAGAATATTAAAATAGAGTATGTACCTATTGTGAAAGAATATGTAGATGTGTTCTCGAAATATTTACCTAGACATCCTTCAGAACGAGAAATTGAGTTTTCAATTGATTTAATTCCTGGTTCAAGGCCTATATCGAAGACCCCTTATAGAATGGCCACTATGGAATTAGTTGAACTAATGAAAAAACTAGAGGAATTGAGTAATAAGGTATTTATTCACCCTATTGTTTCTCCATAGGGAGCCCCTATCCTTTTTGTTAAGAAGAAAGATGGATCTATGAGGTTATGTATCGACTACAGGGAAATCAATGCTATAACAATAAAAAACAAGTATCCCCTACCTCGCATTGATGATTTATTTGACCAACTGCACAGAGCTCAATAATTTTCAAAGGTTTAACTTCGATCTGGATACCATAAGTTGTGTGTGAAGAAGGAAGACATTCCTAAGACAACATTTGAAACCAGGTACATGCATTATGAGTTTACAGTAATTCCTTTTGGATTGACTAATGCACCCTCAATATTCCTGGATCTAATGAATAGAGTTTTCAAGGAATATCTCAATGATTTTGTAGTGGTACTTATTGATTATATCTTTGTATACTCCACAAGTTATGAAGATCAGGAAAATAACTTGGGCATTATCCTCAAGACTCTTATAAGATATGAATTATATGGGATGTTTAGCAAGTATGAATTTTGGATTCAGGAGATTTCTTTTCTTGGCCATATTTTCTTTACGGATGGAAATTCTGTTGATCCTTCTAAGACTAAGTAAATCCAATAATGGCCATAACGGACGAGTATAATTGAGGTACACAGTTTTATTGGTTTAGTAGGTTATTATTGGCGTTTTATCCAGAATTTTGCCTGATTGGCTAACCCATTAATGAAGCTCACATGTAAAGGGGTTAAATTTATTTGGACAAAAGAGTGTGAATAATGTTTTGAAGAACTGAAGAGATGATTAGTAAATTCTCTTATATTGACTCTACCATTGGGTAATGATGGGTTTGTTATTTATAGTGACACTTCAAAGAAAGGACTTGGTTGTGTCCTTATGTAGAATGATAGGGTTATTGCCTATGCATCATGACAACTAAAAATTCGAGAGAATAACTATCCTACTCATGATCTTGAGTTAGCTGCTGTAATCTTTGCATTGAAGATATGGAGACATTATCTCTATGGTGAAAAATGTGAGATATATACCGATTAGAAGAATTTGAAGTATATTTTCTCATAAAAAGAACTCAACATGAGGAAATGGAGATGTCTTGAACTAATCAAGGAATATGATTACACGATAAACTACCAATTTGGGAAGGCAAATAAGGTGGATGATGCTTTGAGCATAAAGGATCATGGAGTTTTGAACAAAATGGGAGTTGAAAGGTATCCAATTTTCATTGATCTAGTAAAGTTGGATATTGGAATAACGATGGAAGGTGATACATCGATACTTTTTCAAATGGTTTCCAAACCATCTTTAATAGAAATGATTAAGAGTTCTCAGACCGATGATGAAGAATTTCAAAAGAAGATTAAAGCTGTGAATGATGGGAGATTGAGTGACTTTGTGTATAAAGATGGAATTTTGAAATTTGGGACGAGACTTTGTGTTCCCGATATACCTGATCTCAAAAGGGAATTGTTGGATTATGCTCATAGTTCCAATTTCTCTATACACCCAGGGAGCACTAAAATGTATAGAGATTTGAAGGAACATTTTTTGTGGGACAACATGAAGAGGGAGATTTATAATTTTAACCAAATAGAGAATATGAATACAAGCCCATCATGTGTAATCTCTTTAAATCTATAAGACCTATAAATAAACCAATCAAAATGAATGTATTTGAATAGAGAATATATAAAAAAAATAATAGTTTTAATATAAAACATGAAATAAAATACAATAAACAATTTTTTCAAAATTATCGTGCAAAATATATCAATATGAATTGAAGTAGATGGAATTTATAGTCCAGAAAGTTCAAAATCTAATAGATTAAAAAAACTATAATTGACCTATAAATAACTCAATGAGAAACATAACCTCGAACTATATATAAAAAAGAAAATTAATTTAGAAGAAATTATCTATAGAGAGATAATGATTTAATGACAGAACACTCAAAATATTTGGGTACAACATGATTCAGTGAATGTAAAACTGATTGGATCATGATCCTGGGATAAGGAACTTTTGGGAGATTCAAGAGCAATGAAAAAAAATAGATAATTGATCAAAATGGATAAATAGTTATGGATACATGAGAGGTGTATTAACAGCGGGGAGAAATGATAGATGAAAAAATGATTTTTCGTTGATAGGAAGTGGGACATGAGTAGAAATGAAAGAGAGAGGAAATAACAGATAGAGTTAGGGGTGGGGAGGTTTGGAGGGAGACACTGAAGAAGGTGGGATGATAGGTTGTTGGAGGTAGGGATGTAGTAGATATGGGAATAGGGTGAGCTGATGAAAAAAGTTGAGAGGAGGAGAGGCAAATGTGAAAGGGGTATGGGAGGGGTAACCTAGAGGATGATTTAACTATGAGGGTAAAATCGAGGTATCATGAGAACTATGCATAGAATTGTTTTGGAGGAAATCACTGGCTAAAAAAGTGTCACATGTATAGAAGGAACCACAAAGATTAATATATATATATATATATAAACTATAATAATTTTTATCCAAATATTAAATTGATTTATTTTTTTCTTGAATAATATTTTAGCAATGATAGAGGAATTAAAAATCATAAATTATGATTATAATCAACACTTACAATATGTTCTACAGCATAAAGATATTTTACTTTCCTACTATAAAAACCCTATATATGAGAGTATCATTTAAAGGAAAATCTCTTATGCATCAAAACATCCTTACGTATCGAGTAAACCTTATTTATCACTATATATCCACTTCTATGAAAAATTCAAATATCTTATGTATGGGAATGTTTCTTATGTATCACTGTATATCCAATTTTATGGTAAATTGAAATATCTTATCCCTTTGGACATATTTGATGATATATGCTATATCATTATGATGATACAATGATCTATTTTCCCAAAAAATATATTTTATTCATGGCCTATTATATCACATACCATAGCTTACAACATAAAACAAAACCATGGGATGATTTTGTATCATAATTTAGGGTACAAACCAGTCATACCCTATAAATAATAAAAAAAATTGTGCATTACAACACCCTTTATCATTAATCTAGGTAGAATTTTACAAGGGATGAGAATCGGCTATGTTATATCGTATTCTATGATATAGCCTCAAGAATATTACGATATTCATGCTCTTTATAAAAGAGAAGAAAAAAACTTATAATATGTTAATCATGGATCTAATACCATTAATTAGTTTTTAGGATCATCTTATGATCATATAATTGTAATAAACAAATTTAAATTTCCTAATATATCCAAAAAACAAATATA
The DNA here is from genome assembly GCA_963277665.1 of Viscum album. Lineage (NCBI taxonomy): Eukaryota > Viridiplantae > Streptophyta > Magnoliopsida > Santalales > Viscaceae > Viscum > Viscum album. Next base: position 1,191,578,137 of record OY728122.1, read on the forward strand.
TAATATGATGAACATAAATATAATAGGTGTACCTGAAATACAGTAAGCTCCATAACCAACCGACGTGAAAAAATTTTCTTGATGGAGATCATAGATCAATAATCATTGAAATCGTAACACACTATGATTTTTATGAAATATGTTTTTTTAATTTCTATGATGTCTTATGTTGTATGCTACACCAAGATATGCTTGTGCTATACGCAACACCAAAATAGATTGTAGTATATGAAACACTATTCATGGTTTAGCTAACACACAATTTTAAGTTCTTTTGATATAATTTATTTCATGTAACACCGAGTATATGTGAACAACTAAATATTGAAACCTAGACATTATAATGGCAGGTCTGAATAATATTAAATTCCTTCTAAAAAACTATTTAAATGAAAATAAGTGAGTTTATAAAATAATTAAATCACTATTTTTAGATTCAATCTAATGTTTAATATTTTTCCTATATGTTTTCTAGACATGATATAAAAAATCAATTATTTTGAATAAAAGAAGTATTTTTTCCAAAAAATACAGTTTTTCTACCTTTTAATGGTTTAAAAATTTTAAATCTAGTTTTTGACAGTTTTTAAATTTTAAAAAATAAAATTCTTATTTTAATTGGGAATATAAAAATTTAATTTTTTTGATTTTTTGTTATTTTTCTAATAAATTTAATTTTTTGATGAATAGTGAAAATACTAATTTTTATTGAAAAATATATTTTCTATTAAAGTAATTACATAGTAAAATTATTTTTTAATTTATTTTTAAATTTATATTATTTCATTGTTATAGAATTATGTTTTTTAAAATTATTTTAAACATGAATTTATTATAAAAACATTTTCCATTTAAAAGGGGCATTTTTCCAGAAAACCTTTTTTGTGAAATTTTTCATGTTTTATTTAAAATTTAATTCTATAACTACTTTACTTTTAATTTTTAAAAAATGAGGTGAAATTTGGATTTATTTGGTCATAATTTGGTAAGTAGGTCCCTTTTATTTTTGACCAATATGAATAGTAACCAAGGTAAATTTTGTTACCACGATAAATAGTTAATTAGGTAATTTAGGTTAAAAATAAAATTATAATGACTATAAAATGACCAAAACAAATGAATTTTTTTTTATAAAATGAGTGTAATTATACAATTGACATTTAAGGATCAAAATTATGTCATTTAATGGACAGATTTCCATGAAAATGACTTAAAGAATATTTAAATCAAAGAAAGACACAAAGTTTCATTTTTATAGTCTATAATATCTATTATTTGTCAAAGTATGAAAAAATCAGTGGAATAATTGAATTTAAATGCTATGTTTCAAATTAATAAACATATTTACCTAATATATGTTTATTTTTGACATTTTGGGCCATTTGGGAGATATTGTGGTATTTTATTTAATGAAAATTTAAAGATGTTACATTCATGTTTTAAAGAATATATCATTTTAGAATAAGTTTATACAAAAGATATATTCAATTATAAATATTATCATGAAAGTTAAAATGTTTTTATTTATCACGGTAATTTAATTTTATTTTTTATAAAATTAATAATTACCTTAAAGGCTCATAAATTGATGATGCCAGAATTATTTAATTAATGAAAAGACAATAAAATAATTTCATTAAAATGATAATAAATATTAAAAGACTAAAAAACATTCCACAATCTTATTTTCAAATAATTATCAACTGTAATAATCCTAGGGTTGATTTATTGTTAATTTGAAGCCTTATGTAAAATATTATGACACTTGTATTATTTTACTTATGGTGATGGTAAACTTGTCACATTCATATTTTACTAAGTATAACATTTTTAATAATTTATTTTATAGAATATATATTTGAATAAAAGTATTAAAATGAAATATAGTAGATTTATCTTCATAATAGAATTTTATTTTTAATTTTTACCCCACAAATAAGAATATTAAATAATTACAGAATATAGATGTAGTAATTATTTTATTAATGGAAATGTCAAATTAATTTTATTAAAATATTAAAATAAGTATAATTGGAGCTAAAAAATATGTAAAATTAATTTTATAGATAACCTATACAACATAAGGATATAATAAAATATTTTTTCTCAGATATAATTTTATCTTGACATTTTTAAAAATCATTAAATTGAATTGTTTTAGAATTAACAATAATGCTGTTTTTTCAAACCTATGTTTTATTAAATTATCTATAAATAATAATTTTCTTAAATGTATATAATAATTATTATATGGTAAAAAATGATCTAAATTACTTATTTATGATTTAATTTACATCAAATTAGTAAATATTTCAACATTTTAATTTTGAAATAATTGTTACCCAAGTTAAAATGAAATTGAATAACTAAGTGTCAAATTAAACTGATAAGGTTTTAATTGATAGAATAAATTTTTAAAAAATTATTTTCTGAAGATATTGTAACCTTATATCATCTCATATTTGAAAATATGACATATTTGATGTTTTTGGATGTGTTTTTAGTTTATTATAAATTTTTATTTTTGGAGATTCCAAATGTGCCCCTTACCTTAATTATAAAAGGGCACATCCTCCCTCACAATTTGAGTTCACATTGAGCCTTAAATATCTTCCTTACCCTAATAACTTCCCCTATAATCATCCTTAGTCACATTTAATAGGTTCTATTCTTCTCTAAAGGCCAGCTCTGTTGTCTTTAAGATGAGAACTAGAGGGAGCTCGTCGAAGAAGAGGTAATCTCCTCTACCGATTCTTTCAAATTATTTATTCTTATACATATCTTAGTGCATTTTTTCAATTATAAATTAAAGGATAAAATATAACCTATATATTGAGATGTTATTAAGATTATTTAACAACCATATTCCACCTTCTATCTATCCTATAAATAATGAAATCACCACGCCTACATACATACGACTTACCATCTCCACTTCATAGTGTAATCTATTTTTCACCACACCTTGACATGGATGGTTATAATGATGGAGACAATAACAATATATAATTATTATAACAAGTTATTTATTCTGTAATAATATATATACCATCTAATTTGATATAATTTCATAACTAATGGAATGATATCATCGCTTGTTCGTACGTACGACCTACCATCTCCACAATGCAACATGATTCATTCTACATGATATACATTAATGAATGATTTTATAAATATAAATAATAAATAAATGTGATATTTATTATGTTAATATAATTTTATAATCATATAAATATGACATAATTAGAGTAACCATTACTTATTAGAAAAAACATGCATAAAAAATAAAGTAGTTTGTAACCTAATAACGTGTAATAATGAAATATTGTTACCAAACAGATGATAATATGATTATACATTATATAATAAAAAATAAATATGAGTCTAGAATAATTCAATGAAATTATTTAAATCATTATAGAGTGGTTTCACTAAAATAAAAATGATAACAGACCTAATGTATGGGATAATTTTTCAATCTCAATATTATCCAAGATTGTTTTTTCTTAAGTATTTACTGGGGTGTATTTATCATCCACATATTTGTTTCCTAAATTAATATTCCAAAATATTATTTCTATCCTTCTAAAATTGTTTAAATTTGATTTTACCCATTGGTGAATTTTTATTAAATGGTATTACAGGAATCATTTTTTATTTTCAGTATGAGGTACTTTTTAACTTTTTTGACAAAAGTACAAGAAGAATGATTTTTATCTTATATGACATGAATAGATTTCTATGCTTTCACAATTCCTTATTTACATGAATATTAATTTATAATATTTCACGTTTTTTTCAATTAATTATTTTATATTAAAAATTCATGGCATTTTGAGAAATTTTTTTAAGAAGAAATGATATTATAATCATGAATTAATATCTAGTGTTTTATCAAAATTATTTTCCATCTAAAGTGGGATTATTTAAATAATGTTATGTTTATATCCCTATAATTAATATGGTTTTATTGTATTTGTGATAGAATTATATTTATAAAATCCATTTGTTTTATATGTATTATGATGGAATGATGTTTAAGAAACCCATTTTATTCCTTGGGTCATGATATGATGAATGATTTATGTTTTTGTGGCATAAATATGTATGATTCTCATTATGTGATGGGGGTAAAAATATATCCCTACAATGCATTGGGTAATGATTTATATATCACGAGATAGACATAATTTTAATGATAAGTAAATTCAGTTCAATAATACAAGAATGGAATGACAAGTAAATATGATTCAGCGATACATGGCTGGAATGAGTAGGGAACTCAGTTCATTAATGGGCGTTGTATACTAGGATGGTCTTGGAAATGATCATAGGATAATATGGAAATTATTTTTTATGCTTATTTTTTTTGACAATTCCTTGTTTTATGCCAATAATATTTTATCATGGATCGAGTTCCTTTATGATTTATGCCTTATGTACTACCAATATTTATTTTATTACTTGTGATTTTGATATTCCAAATATATGTTATTGTTTTTAAATTATTATGTTTATATTTTTTCTACCATTACTCAGCATTTGAGATCATCCTTTTTATGTATTCTTTTCCCCAGGATATAAATAATGGATTTAATTAGGAAAACACAAGGGGAAGATCTTTACAGGAGATGTTAAAGATCTCTCACCATATTAAAATAATGTGCTCCACGTTTCTATAGACACTAAAATAATCCAGTCTTTAGTTATTCATTTATATAATGTATTAAGTATTCTATAAAAGAAATTTAATGTCCATGTACATCATAATTGGGTTGTAAGAGTTGGTATCAAAGCAAATGATTAGTCAACAGTTGGAAACTAGGATGCGAAAACATTAGTGAGATCCCTAGAGATATTTCTAAGGATATGTCTTTGGATATCATAAGCATAAGTCTAATTATAGTTTAAAATACTATAGTTTTTGTGATAATCATGAATAAATTATGATTAAACCTAATATATTAGATATTGGAAGAACTCCCCTTGATTATGTTTTTTTATTAAAATGATTTTGACTCTCAGAACATTATTTTTGGGATTTAGAAAATAGCTGTAAATAGGAGGATTCATGTTAATAGAGAATATGATTGACAATGGAAAGATATTACTTTTGAGAAACCAAATGAAATGGGAGTTGGAAGGTGAAACATTTTTATTACGCCTAATCAAAATTATCATAATATGATTAATAATCTGAACATTAGTGAGTTTCTCCACCCACCTAATTAGAGAAAGATGGAGTTTCATGGTGACCATAGAGTATATAAAGTTTGATTTCCTCATGTAAATCATGTAGGAAGAGGCATCATGGATAATGTTTCAAAGGAACTAGAAGATTATTTGGTTGTAGAAAATAAGGACAGAAATCTAGTAATTTCAAAGGAAAAGGTTCAGTTAACGTAACAGATAAAGATAATGGTATTGCTAAGGAATCAATGATGGTAAAATGTTTTAAATGTGGAATGTATGGGAATTAGGAAAATTGATTCCCTAGGGGAAAATCTCATGAATATAATCACCATGGTTTTATGGGTAGTATTTATGTTGCTAACGATAAAGAGTCAATGAATGATATATCAGATGAAAGAAGTGTTAAGGAATTAAAATATGATGCTTGATCAATGGTTTAAGAAGATAGTGGAATTATCCCATGTTTATCAAGAATAATTTTGTGTAAGTAATTTTATAGTATTATGAAATAAATAAACATCTAAGACTAGTAACACAATTGTTTTTCTTAAGTATTTTAATTTAAATGATGAATGATACCGATAATAATGAAAACTTATTCAGATATTTTTGGAAAACAAATCAAGGTAAGAATAAACCTTAGTATACGCATGGTGATGAGATAATGATATTTGGAAAAAGATTTATTGGATATGAATATGTAAATTGGATGGTAATGATTTCCTTAAAACTAATAAAGGATTTATTGAAAACTATTTTTTGCTATTATGGGTGATGTTTGGACTTAAGAATATGGAAACATAGATGTTTTCAATAAGGATATATGGTAATTTTGGATATTACCATGAATTAAGAGAATAAACAATGAAGGTGTTCACATGTTTGGGATGTGACCACTAAGAGATACCTAATGATATACAGGGGATAAATATTAAAATAATTTACTGAACCTATTTCTAATGTTTTGGATTTTCATCTTTCAGAAGGATTGTAAGGTTATAAATTTATGGAATTTTTATGTTAAACTCCAAATGATGTTGGTTATATAAAATTATTATCTAACTGTAGGTGTAATTATTCATATTTGATTACTTGTGCTATCCATTTTGTTGTGATAAAGACCGATGCAATGAACTATAATTCTATTTATGGATCGTATGATCTACTAATACTTCATGAATGAGAAATTCAACATCATTTCTTTGATTATGAGATGATGTGGAAAATTTTCAAGGCACTACCAATGGTGAGATTGTAACAAAATCAAGTAAGTATATATTCTCAAGAAAATTATTCAACATTATGAAAAGGGATCATGATATAAAATAGTGTCTTATTATTATCATTTCTTATGATATCAGTGATCTCTTTAACACCTCTTTATTTTATGGTTTTTTGATTGATAACTTTATCTGGATCACCCACTTCCTTATGATCAGTGATATCTATCATTCCCTATGATTATTTTATCTTTTACTCCATGCCTAAATCTTCAATTATGTTCTCCTACGTAGAGACCAAGTTATGATTTACTTTAGGTAACTATTATTTTCCAACTATTCCTTTTTTAAAAGGGTGTTTTAGATTTCATTTTTATGATGGAGTTTTCTTTGAAATAAAATCCCTTGTATTAATCATTCTATAACCCAGATTAATTTCAAGGAAAAAATTTATTTTAATGGGGGTATAATGTAACACCCACAGATTTTAATGAGATATATATATATTTTAATTTCATTGATGTCTTATATGGTATGTTACACCAAGATAAGCTTACGTTATATGCAACACCGAAATAGCTTGCGGTATGCACAACACTATGCTTTTTGTGTGTGTTAAACACCATTTCAAGTTATTTTTAATATAATTCATTTCACGTAAGACTGAGTATAAGTGAACAACTAAATATTATAACCTAGTCGTTATAGTGGTTTGTATGAATAAAATATACTTACATATACAAAACTATTTAAAAGAAAATAATTGAGTATATAAAAAAATAAAATCACTTTTTATGGATTCAATATAATTTTTAAAATTCATCTTATTTGTTTTAAAGACATGATACTAAAAATAAATTTATTTTTTTGAAAAAAAGAATTATTTTTCCAAAAAATTCATTTTTTACGCCTTTGGATGGTGAACCAATTTTAAATATAGTTTTTGAAACATTTTCATTTTGACAAAAATAAAATTCTTCTTTTAATTTAGAATATAAAAATTTACATTGGTTAAATTTTTTTGGTATTTTTTTGATAAGTTTCATTTTTTTGATGAATAATGAAAATATTGATTTTTACTCAAAATATTATTTTCTTTTAAAGTTATTATATTGTAAAACTATATTCTCGTTTTTTTAAATTTTAATTAGTCCATTTTTATCCAATTATGGCTTTTGAAAATGATTTCATACAATAATTTATTATAAAAACATTTTCCATTTAAAAGGGGACATTTTTACAAAAAAACCACTTTTAATGAAATTTTACTGGTTTTATTTAAAATTTAATTCTAAAAATTTTGTGATTTGAATTTTGAAAAATCGATGTCAAATTTGGATTCAGTAAGTCTAAATTCGGTATGTATTTCCCTTTTATTTTTGACCGATATGAATAGTAACCATGATAATTTCAATTACCATGGTAAAGGGTAAATTAGGTAATCTAGAATAAAAATAAAATTATAATGACTATAAAGTGACCAAAACAAATGCATTTTTTTATTAATGTAATTTGATAATTAACAATTAAGGATAGAAATTACATCATTTAATGGACACTTGTCCATGAAATCGACTTAAATAATATTTAAATCTAAGAAAGCAACAATGTGTCATTTTTTGTCTATAATATCTATTATGTGTTCATATATGGGAAAATCGGTGGTATCAAAAAATCTTAATGTTTCTTTTTAACTTAATAAACATATTTCCCAAAAAAATTTATTTTTTATGTTTTGGGGTGATTTGGGAGATATTATGGTATTTATTTAATGAAAATTTAAAGATATCACATTAATGTTTTAAATAATTTATAATTTTCAATACAAGGTTATTCAAAATATATATTTGACTATAAATACTCATTATAAAGATAATTTTTTTTCTTTATCATAGTAATTTATTTTTAATTTTATGAAATAAATAATTACAATAAAAGATAATAAATTGATGATGCAAAGATTATGACACTTACCCTAATATTTTTTATTGAGTATATATCTACCATAATCATCTAGGTGTAAAGTTATTGATTATTTAGAGCCTTATAGAAGATATTATGACACTTATATTATTTTATTTAAAGTGATGTTGAACTTTCCATATTTACATTTTAATAAGAATAACATTTTTAATGATTGTTTTCTCATAATATATTTTCGACTACATGTATTCAAATGAAATATAGTATATTTATCTTCATATCATAATTTCATTTCTAATTTTTACCCAACAAATAAGTATATTAAATAATTATACAATACTAATGTATTAATTATTTTATTAATTGAAATATAAAAGTAATGTTATTTAAAATATTAAAATAAATATAATTTTAGCTAATTAAAATTTAAAATTAATTTTATAGATAAATTATACAACTTTGGTATATAATACAATATTTTTTACGAGTATAAAATTTTATATTGGTATTTTTAAAAATCCATAAATTGAATAGTGACAAAATTGAAACTAATGTTGTTTTGTGAAAACAACGTTTCATTAAGTTATTTAAAAATCCAAAAACGTTTTTAAAAACATATAATAATTATTATATGGTCCAAAATGAACTAAATTAATTAATTATTATTTAATTTACATCAAATAAGTAAATATTTCACCATTTTTATATAGAAATAATTATTACCCCTGTTAAAATAAAATAGAATAACTAAGTGTTAAATTAAAATGATAAGGTTTAAATTGACATAAAAACTTTACAAAATTAATTGGTTGATTATATTACATTCTTATCTCTTATAATATTATAAACTATGATATTTTGGATTTTTTTAATGTGGTTTTAGTTTATTATAAATTAATATTTTTGGAGATTCCAAATGTGCCCCTCACCTCAATTATAAAAGGGAACATCCTCCTGTACAATTTAAATTCACATATATCCTTAAATATAGTCTATACCCTTCCCATTTCCCATATCAAATTCCTTAGTCACATTCTATAGGTTCTGGTTTTCTCAAATGTTCAACTCTAGTTCCTTTAAGAGGAGAACTAAAGGGAGCTCATCAAAGAAGAGTGAATCTCCTCTACCGATTCTTTCGAATTATTTCTTTTTATACTTACTCTTAATGAGTTGTTTCCATTATAAATTAATGACTAAAATATCACCTTTATTTTGAGATGATATTAATATTATTGAAAAACCATATTTAACCTTCTATCCATCCTATGAAAAAATAAATCCCCACGTGTGTGAACATACGGCTAACAGTCTTCAAGCCATAGTGTAGTCTGTTTTCACCCCCACTTGACTTGGATGGGTATAATAATGGAAATAATAACTATATATGATTTTTATAAAATTTTATTTATTATGGACCAATATATATACAATATACTTCAATATCATTTCATAATTAAAGGAATTCTGTCATCGCTCGTGCATACATACAACCTACAATCTCCATGATGTGATGTGATTAATTTTACATGATATTCATTAAATAATTAATATATAAAAATAAAAAATAAATAAAAGATAAATATGATATTTATTATGTTAATATCGTTTTGGAATGATATAAATATGATCTAATGAGGATAATCAGATCTTATTCGGCAAAACATGCATAGGAAAATAAAGTAGTTTATACCCCAATATCGAGTAATAATGAAATATTGTTTCCAAAAAGTTGATAATATTATCATATATGAAATCATAAAAATGGATATTATTCTAGAATAAGTCAATTAAAAAATTTTAATCATTATACAGGAGTTTTGGAAACATACAAATGATAATGGACATAAGGTAAGAGATAATTTTGCAATCTCAATATTATCCGAGATTGTTTATTTGTTAGTATTTACTGTGGTATATTTATCAACCACATCCATGTTTCCTAAATAAGTATTACAAAATAATCTCTATATCCTTATACTATTGTTTAAATTAAAATTTATGCATTTTTAGAGTTGTATTAAATGGTATGAAGGGAATTTTTTTTCGTTTTTGTTACGAGGAACTTTTTGACTTTTACGAAAATAATTTGAGAAGAATGTATTTTTAACTTATATGTCTTGAAAAAAATTTATTCTTTTATAATCAATTATTTCCTTAAATATTCCTTTACAAGATTTAAATTTTATTTTCAATTTATTATTTTCTTTAAAAATTGTTTGGCATTTTGAGAAAATAAAATGTTTTTGAAGAAGGAAAGATATTTTCCTTAAGAATTAATATGAAATGTTTTATCAAAATTATTTTTCATCTAGGATGACATTCTTTAAATAGGGTTATGTTTCTATACCTATTATCACTATGGTTTTATTGTATTTATTATAGAATTATATTTATTAAATCAATTTGTTTTATATGGATTATGATGGAATGATGTTTAAGAAACCCATTTTCTTCCTTAGGTTATACTATGATAAATGATTTATGTTTTTGTGGCATACATATGTATGTTTTTCATTATGTAATGGGTGGGACCTATATCACTCTCCAATGAATTGGGTATATATTTATATCTCATGATATGGACATGACTAGAATGAAAAGTAAATCTGGTTTAGTAATACAGGGCTGGAATAACAAGTAAATTTGGTTCAGAAATATAGGGCTCGAATGAGGAGTGAACTCCATTAAGTAATAGAATTTTTCTAGTATGATAGTTTTAGAAATGACTGTTGTCTAATATAGGAATTATTTTCTATGGTTATGTGTTTTCAACTATTCCTTGTTTTATGCCAATTCCACTAGTGGAAACACATATTTTAACGTTGTTTTTTTTAATTTTTGACATCAGTTTTAAACCATCGTCTATAAAGGCGATGTAAAAAATATAGTTTTTGGCATCAGTTTTTCAAAAACCAACCCTGAAAATAATTCAGTATGAGTTTCGGTGTCGGTTTTACATAAAACCGACGCTGAAACTAATTTTTGACGGGATTTTCGGCGATCATTTTATCTAAAACCGACGCCGAAGACCCAATCAAACCAGCTTTCTGCATAGGTTTTACTTAAAATCGATGCCGAAGTTTATTTTTTTTAATCTTCCGGCATTGGTTATTTAAATAACCGACACCATAAATAATTTTTTATATAAAACATTTCCAATTACACTTCCCAAAAAATTCAAAACCCCCTATAAAAATAACACAATATACAAAAACAATTAAACAAAATTTATCATCCAATGCCTCGTATAACTTCAATGCTTATATCTAGTTAAGAAAAAAAATTATCTATACATTGTTATTATAAAGTAAAATTAAAATACACGTACCTTCAATCAATGACTTCAAGAAATTTTGTGACATTTGAATGTCCTACGACTCCAGAATTTATGGCATGCTCATTGTTGGTTATTATTGACGCATTAATTTGATTATTTGTAGGTTAAAACACCTAATATATTAAAAGAGTTATTTCTTTGTACACATATGTATTATTATTTATAAATATTAGAATATACATACCTCAAATCATAATCATTCTTAACAAATAGTTCGCAAAAGTAGATTGAATATGGGTCATATCAGATTCAGAATAAGGCTGTGAATCATTGAATGCCTATAACAATATTGAATGATAGGAAATTAAAAAATAGAATAATATGGGAGAAAATATATAAAAAATTAATACAGCTAACCTTATGAAAATCAGTATATTTCCCAGTTGTGATTATCTCGTACATGAATCATAGAATTTAATAACCACATTCAACATGTCCACTTTGACAATGACACTCCAGTTATAAAACATTTAACTAAAAAACAATATATAACAAAAATATAAAAACTAATTACATGTACTTCCAAAACATTGATTTGTGTTGGTTTCTTTTCTGACATGTATTCCCTGTTAAAATGTTCCCATGATCTGCATTTTTTTATATATAAACTAATTATACTTGTCTAAACAATGAAAATAAAACATAATGAGCTTTTAAAAAATAAAAAAACATACCTGTTTAATAAGGTGAGCAATGGTTTACACACTCCCTCTAATAAATAGAAAATCCAATATAAGGTTCACTTACTTGGGAAAAATACGCCTAACATCCAATGCCCCTACAATACAAAAAGTTCACAATTGATGACATTATAATGATCATTAGTTCATAAAAATATTGATGTTATTACTTATCAAGAAATGGAAAAAACCAGCACCGAATCTCTTTCTGTGTTAATCTCTATGATATATATTAAACTCTTTCAGGATTCTTCACATATTTTGTTTCTGAGGAAATGTACTCTAGATCTATAAAAATGTAAATGTCTGTTTTTTCCTTTATTAAAAGAATCTTGTGTAAATACCTAATTTAAAAATAAAATATAGTTAGTCAATGACATAACAATCTTTTATTAAAGAAATAACAATTCAAACGTCTATATACATACATGATAAACAACTGCACCACACTCTGCATAATCTCTTCAAAATTAACTAAATTCATGATATCTTCTTTCAATAATTTCAATCCATAATTTATTCCACATATATCGGGCGTCATCTGAAACTCATCGATAAAATTCAAGGAAGAAGAGGAATCCGATAATCTTTTTAACCCATAAGAAATATCAGAAGTATCTATAGCCAAATGTTCCTAATCATTTTGTTACATTTGTGCAGTTTCTTTTGCTTTTAGATATTCATATATAAGTATAATGTTATAAAACATTATAATAAATTTTGAATCATTTGTAATCAATATTTAAAAAAAACACATACCTCAGGTGAAATATAACGAAGAAAGGCAGTTGGACAAAGTAAAAAATGGCCCGTACATTCCCCAACACTAGTGATCTCCACAGTAGGAAATGGTAGTAGAGCAGTAAGATCTATAATAACATGTACTAATACTCTAAACTGACCCATCTGCATAGCCTGATGATGTACCGAGTCCCCCAAAAAATGCACCTGTCCTAACGCAACAATATGTACATGAGGATCTCCTGAAAACAACTCACAATATAAGGCTTGATCCAAGGGAGGAGGTGGAGGCTCAAAGTAAGTAGGCGGGGGAGGGTAGTCTGGGTGAGGAGGCTGAGAAGGCCAAAAAAATGAAGAAGTAATATTAGTGTTTAAAATTTATAAAATAGAAAAATTGATTAAAATAAAATAATATACCTCGAATGGTTGTGCAGACGGGGAATGTTAAGTAGATGGGGAAGGGTAGTCCGCATGAGGAGGCTGAGAAGGCAGAAAAATGAAAAAGTTATATTAGTGTTTAAAATTTATAAAATAGAAAAATTGATTAAAATAAAATAATATACCTCGAAAGGTTGCACAGACGGGGCAGGGCAAGCAGATGCGACAGGGTAGTCCGGGTTAGTAGGCTGAGAATGCTGAAAAATGAAAAACTTATATTAGTGTTTATAATTTATAAAATAGAAAAATTGATGAAAAATAAATAATATACCTTAGAAGGCTGCGTAGATGGGGCAGGGTAAGAAGATGGGGCAGGGTAGTCCGGGTGAGTAGACTGGGAAGGCTGAAAAATGAAAAAAAATATTAGTGACTATAATTTATAAAATAGAAAAATTGACGACAAATAAATAATATACCTGGGAAGGCTGTACAGACTGTGATTGTCTTTCCAAGTGTTCTAATAAATCCTTCTACACTACTACTTGAATTTTATCACCCATAGAATGTTTCATATCTTTCAAATCTTATTTTAAGGATTCTATTTCTGGGTCTTTTGATTGCTTACTCTTACAAAAAACCTTCCGAATACTAACACCCGCCTGATATCCTCTAACACGGCCGGGGTGTTCTGCCTTTCCCAAAGAAGTGGCTAGGATGTCCATCCTACGCTTAGGGATAAAAGACCCCTTTGTCTCTTGCTCTTGAAGTTCATCCGGAAATGAATACCCTCCATGTGATAAAGTATGAGGGTATACATTTTTCAACTAGATCTCTTGATGAGATCTCATGGAGGCCTGTTATATAAAAATAAACTACTAAGTAATAACAAAAATATAGCATAAATTTTAAAATATAAAACAATTACCATACCTGAAATTTCTCTTCTTGACGACTGTCAACAAATCACTTACATGTTTCTTCATCTCTATACGGATACTTAAGACATGAGCTTTCAAACCTTCTCTTTCCAAAAACATAATTTTTTGTCAATTTGTTTCTAAAATCTCTCCATCAAAATGCTTCTAAAGAGATATGTCTTTTCTTAATTTCTTTGGTTTCCTCAAAATTGAATGTCATATGTAATTGAATAAATTAAATATGTCATTTAAAATATATAAAATTTAAAAAATGAGATAAAAGAAATAAATTAAGATATTTTACCGTCACGACCTCCCAAAGCTGTTGCTTCACCGTCCTATCCTCAGACAGCCAATCAAGATATAAAATACTAATCCTGCAACAGCTCTACATCACTATATAACTGACAAATCGAACTGTATTTGGGCCAACTGCATTATTATTATCATAAAAACGGATGTGAACATTGTTATCATCACGAGCAAGTGATAGTTTTGGTAAACATGCAATACCACGTTTACCAACTTGAGAACATGATTTTTGAGTAGTAATAGGAGATTTCTCCTCCGCCGAGGATGCATCAGTAGTCCTGTAATTTGTTTTTTTTAAATTAACAGTTTTATTTCATTAAATAAGTATATTACTGAATATTTAATAATATGTCAAAATAGATATACCTCAGTAACTTCTCCTCTATATCTGTATCTGACATTGCTACTAGAAAGTGTAATGAAATTTTGTGTACCTTCATATCATTAGAAAACTGAATAATTAGAAACAAGGAAGACAAAAATAAGTATGCGAAAATAGAGGCATGCATTTGTACATTTCAAAAATAGACACAAAATATAAATATTTACCATAAAAATTAAGAGACTAATTTAGTGTTTTCCCACATGCCTTCATCATGATTAGTACGTACTGCATGCACTATGTCTATCTTATACTCATTGTAATCATCTGGAAATTGCGTAATAGATGAATAAGGCTCATGTAAATCACTAACATCATCAAAATAATCCCCATCACCAAAATGGTAATCTTTTTCCTTGCGAAACAACTTACCACTGATCATTCGATGGATCAATGACATAAAATACTTGTGTTGCATGTGTCGTCATGATAAATGGTTCCACATTGTGATTAAATCTTTTCAAATCAACAATTTTAAACCCATATTCATCATGTTTCACGCCACTATTACTATCAAACCAATTACACATAAAAACAGTGACTCTAAATTTAATATAATCAATTTCCTATATGTCTTCAATAACTCCAAAATATGACATTGATGCAGAAATTGGGTTTTTATCATTGGAACTCGAAAAATGCACTACTTCAGCGAAAACCATTACACCACTATTATGAACGGAACTCTTGTCATCCCGGTTTTTTGTGTAAAATGTGTATCCATTAATATCAAAACCAGACCATGTGATCACATTAAGAGATGGTCCCCCTACTAACCACTTCAATGTTTCTGATACAGATATATCTGGGGGTGACTTTCTCTCTAAACCATGAAAAAAATGTCTTCTTATGCTCAATCATCAACCAATTTTCGTTTCATTTTTGATATCATAACTTTAATTCAGAAATATGTGAGGATATATATGGTTGAACCTCATCCGTGTTGTTCAAAATGTATAAATGTGCTTGCATCACTTCATCACGTGGAATGAACTTTAACTTTAAGAAACGAACCCCTCTACCTTCAATATCAACTATCATATGTTGAGATATAGGGATACCAATATGGTCCTCCTCATTTGAATAATCAGTACAGAACTCAATCACCTCTTCTGATACATATTTTTGAACAATAGAGGCCTCTGGTCGATAAATATTTTTAACATATCCTTTCAAAATTTTCATATATCTTTCAAAATAATACATCCATATTAAATAAACAGTCCCATATAATCTTATCTCATGCACCAAATGAATCAATAGATGAACCATTATATCAAAAAATGTGGGTGGGAAATACATTTCTAGTTGACAAAGAATAAGAGTTGCTTCATTCTCCAACACATCTATCAAATTTGGATCAACGACTTTGCTACAAATGGATTTGAAGAAATTACATAACCTGATGATTGTCTTTCTGACAACTTTCGGTAATATACCACACACTGCTACTGGTAGATTTTTTTGCATCAACACATGTCAATCATGAGATTTCATACCAATTAATTTACAATCCACCAATGACACAAAATTATTCACATTTGAAGAAAAACCACTGGGTACTTTAATACCATGAAGACAATGACAACAATTCATCTTTTAAATCTTGCTTAATGTGTGACAAGCTGGAGGTAAATATGTACTATTTCCTTTCACAGCGGGAGCTAACTCCAAACATATTCTCATTAATATCAAGTCAAATATTGCATGTAATCCATATTTTGTCTTTACTTTTATGTCTAACAAAGTTCTAATCAAATTGTCAGATATGTTTTTATCAACATGCATAACATTAATGTTATGTTTTATCTCTAAAAATATCTAATAGGGTAGTTCAAAAAAATAGACTGATTCTTCCAGAAATGTTTTTAAAAACCAGAACTTTTTCTCTTTCCAAATGTCAAATCAATATATTTCACTCTGTCATAATATTCATCAGCTGACAATGGTCATGGGGGAAGGTTGTATTCATGTAAACCATTAAATGCTTTTTTCAATCTATGATATGGATGATCAATTCGCAAAAATCTTTGATGTCCCATGTACAATGTCTTTCTTCCATTCTGCAATTGATAATATGAAGTTTCTTCTTCATAAATTGGACATGCTTTATGTCCCTTAACACTATATCCAGATAAGTTTCCATATGTATGAAAGTCGTTTATAGTGAACATTATCATCGCACGCAAAAGAAAATACTCTTTCTTGTATGTATTGAAAACTTTAACACCTTCATCCATAGCAGTTTCAAATAATCAATCAATGGTGTAAGATACATATCAACATCATTTCCCGATTGTTTTGGTCCAGAAATCATCAAACTCAGCATAAAATATTTTTTCTTCATACATAGATGTGGGGACAAGTTGTAAAGTACCAGAAAAATAGGCCATGAAATATGCTGGCTAATGAGGCTCTGATATGGATTCATTCTGTTAGTACACAATCCCATTCTGAGATTTCTAACTTCACTTACAAAATCATGAATTTTTTTAATAAAAAATCTCCCATTGTGGTGAATCCGCAGGGTGACGTAAGTTTCCATCATAGATGCAATCATCTGAATTCCATCTTAAACTTTTTGCATCAATTGAATTTTCAAATAGACACTTCAAATGAGGAATTATTGGAAGGTACCAAATTTCTTTAGCTAGAGTTTTGATTCTCATACTTAAAAATAAATCATAATTGAATTATCAGAATTGTATGAAAAAAATATTGGATGATATCATTGGAAAGTAAATTTTTTTTTTCATAACGTTACATGACATCACCTAAGAATGAATCTGAGTTAACTTTCTCATCCATCTTAGAGCACGATGTCCCACATGTAGGACAACTTGATAAATGTTAATTTTATTTCCTATACAGTACACAATCATTGGGGAAAGAATTTATCTTTTTATACCCCAATCCCATTGGGCAGAACATTTTTTTCGCCTACTAATTGGAATCTGGATGCCCATTGCCTTCTAGAAGTAGCTCTTTTAAAAGCTCAAGTAAACTGGTGAAACTTTTATCACTCCACCCATTTTTTTCTTTTATGTTAACTAATCTCAAAACTGTTGATAACACTGTATATTTACTGCAACCTAGGAATAATGGTTTCTCAGAATCTCCATAAAATTGTTCAATAGTTGGTGTTTTTTCGATGTTTTCAACACCTAAATCATGAATTAATTATTCAATACGATCCTCTTCCTCATTAAGAATATCGTCATCAACATTGGATGTTGAATTTTTAGTTCTTTCACCATGAAAGATCCAACGTGTATAATTAAGGATAAAACCATAATAAATGAGATGATCCTTGATTTCTCCAGAGTTTAACTTTTTCATATTTACACACTTCAAACATGGACAGAAAATCAAATCAATATTTTGAAGATGTCTTTTAGTAAATTCCAAAAATTTATCAACTTCATTTTCATATTCACTAGTGGTTCTTAGAAAATGAATCTAATTACGATCCATTAATACATGATATCACAATATAATTGATGAATATATTAAAACCTATAAAAATTTAAATATCTATAAGATAAATTGTAAACAAAAACATATTTAATAAAAACTATTGATATTCAGATAAAAGACATCAGATATGAAACACGTTTACAAATAGAGTAAACAGTTTATTTTCATATTATATACATGTGTGTTATATTGATATTATAATTTAATTATATTATCATTATTTTAAAATTTATTAGTTAATTTTACATAGTTTCAATATTTCTATGTTGCATGTGTCAAAAATATTGAAGAGTACATTAATTTAATGGATGCAATAAGTGTATTGGGTGAAATTTGATTGGAGTCAATGTAAAAAATACAATTTACGGACAGGATATTTAAGAATGTTAGTTGAAAGAATATTCAAACATGTCCTAACACATTTAAAACAAAATATAAACTAATAATTAAAGAAAATCAATAAAAAAATTGAAGGATAAATGATTAATCTACAAAATTAAAAAAAAACTTACAAAATTTGAATTTCAACCCGAATGGAGATGTTCAATCTAGACTGCGCTCGGTATATTGACTTCTAAAAACAAACACTATAAAATCTATACCAATAATGATAATACAAAACATAAATAATGATAAACAACAACTAAAATCGAACCAATATTGAAAATCACGTAAAATAGGGTTATAGAAAAATATATAAAAAATGGAAGATGAAACAAGAGATAAAAAGGAATAACGCATACCCAAAATCATGAAACGGCACAAAACCTTCAAAAATGGCCTTCCAAGATCACAAATGAGCTTCGACGGTCGTCAGGAGTCAAAATCTCTGAAGCGGAACTTGATTTCGACGATCGAACAAAATGAGGGTTTCAGACCCCGAATAATTTTAAAAGACTTTTGGCATCAGTTTTCTCTAAAACCGACGCCGAAAATTTAAAAAAAACATTCAGTGTCGGTTATTCTCTAAACTGATGCCGATAATCCTTTTTTTATTTCGGCGTCGGTTTTCTTAAAAACGGACGCAATTTTTTTTTAATTTTCAGCGTCGATTTTCCTCAACACCGATGCCGATTTGTTTTATTATTAGCGTCCGTTTTCTTCAAAACAGATGCCATTTTTTTTAAACAAAATTTCCGCATCAGTTTCATGAAAACCAACGCAAAATATCATCGAATAATTATTTTTGGTGTCAGTTTTACTAAAAACCGATGCCATAAATTTCCCTCACATACTATTCACGTCGGTTTTTAAAAATCTGTCGTTATTACATCGACATTAAATCCTCTATTTCCACTAGTTTTCTATTTTATCATGTTTAACGTTACTCTATGATTTATACATTACGTACTACCAAGATTTATTTTATGACTCAAGATTTTGATATTCAAAATATATGTTCATGTTTTTACATTCTTATGTTTATGTTTTTTTGAAATTACTGAGCATTCGAGATCACCCTTTTTATGTGTTTTTTTCACCAGGATATAATGAAATGTTTTGGGTAGGAAAAAAAGGGGATGATCTTTATGGGAAATATTAAAGATCTTTCACCATGTTAGAAGAATGTGTTCCATGTTTCCAAAGACACTAAGCTAATACAGTATTTGGGAATATCTTTGTGTACTGTATGAAGTACTCTAAAAAATAAATTTAATTTCCATGTACATCTATCTTGGTTCGTTAGAGAAATCATGCCTATATATGGATTAAATCAGCCAATAGATTCCTCATACCTAATGAGAGAACCCCTCAGTGTAACATCCCATTTAAATAAAGAATAATAAATTTTCATATTTAATAATATTTGTGAATTAAATATTAATTTTACATTAAAGTGGATTATATGTTCGATGGCTTACCTGATACGCAACAACAAGTTTTTTTGAAATCTTACATTGCACACTAATAATATAATATTATTATTTTAAATGGTAGTTAACGCCTAGAAGTTGTATTGGAGGGAATGAATAGAACTATCTAAATTATTATTATATATTTTTTTAAATGTTTTTACATTTATACAATAAATATTAGGGGCTTAAAAACGAATGCATGTAATTTTAAGCCTAAATACTCTAATATTCACTAAAAGGTTGATTTACCAACTTTCAATGGTGAACCATCTTTAAATATAGTTTTGGTCATTTTTATATGTTTTATTTGAAAAATAAAATTCTTCTTTATATTTGGGACATCAAAAATTACTTTGGGTAAATTTTTGGTATTTTTCTGATAAAGTTCATTTTTAATAAATAGTGAAAAATACTGTATTTTTATTCAAAAGTTCATTTTAATATAATTTATTTATATGGTTTTATTATCTTTTTAACTATTTTTAAAGTGTAATTATATTTTATTATAACCAATTAATCCAATTTTGGTAATTGGAATTAATTTCACTTTGAAATTGGACATAAACAAGTGTCGATTTTTTGATAGTTATTGTTTCTTAAAAACATGCTATTTGTTTTGACAACGAGAATTGATTTTAAGTTAATTAATGAAACTTGTATGTTTTTAATTTGGTAAAATAGAACACATATTTTAATTTGGAATATCAAATATTTCTTAGGCTAAATTTTTGGCATTTTTCTTAAAAACATCAATTTTTGATTAATAGTGGTACCACTAGTAGTAGTAAAAAAAATGTCTTTCTTAGTTAAATTAAATTTTATCACTTATGTAAATTGAATTTATAAAAATCATACTACATGGTTTTTATTAGTATGTAAAATGTGGTTCAATGTGATGAAAATAATTTTTAGTGAATAGTAACTTTTGACTTTTAATTACCGCAGGTAAAGGTAAATAGGGAAATTCAAGGTAAAAAGAATATTATAATAATACAAAATTACCTTAAACCTTGTCCTAATGTTATTGGTTGAGTCATTTACGACCAAATTCATCTTTGGGGCAATTTTGGGACCCCATGGAGCCACATGGGAGTGATAATGACACTTTAGATTAATTAACTTAAAGTAATGATAAAAATGACCCAAACAAATATATTTTAGTAAACAAATTTTTACCTGGCGTTATAAAAAATATCATTTTGACTATAATTATTCATTATAAATCTAAACATATTTCCTACATCATGGTATTTCTTTAATAATTTTTGGACATTAAATAAATTAAATTATGTATGACACAATAATGATGCAGTATTCACATCATTAATAAAGGATTTAAATAAATAAGATTATAAATATTAAAAAAATATCCAAAACCTATCCAATTCTTATTGGATGATTTTATTTCGACCGCGAGTCATCTTATATTAAACTTCAATTAGTTTTGGACCTTTAGAAACCAAATATCATTATATAATAAAATAATATTTTCACACTTTCCTAAAGAGCCCATCCCCCCTATAAAACGCCATCACTTATTACTCATTCCTCACACCTCTAAAGCCCCTTGGCTCTTCCAACCCCTGAACAAATAATCTCTCAAGATACCTATCCTCCTCCTAGAGTCCTTACCTTATGTAGAAGGCACTTCAAGATGTCCTTATGGTTTAAACCAACGGAAGTTACCCAAATTAACGGTAAGGATTCCTCTTAACTTATTTTCTATTATTTTACATCTCCAACACCGAATATCTTTTTATTCTATTATTTTATAAAAAAATAGTATCCTAAATATACTATTATGTTTTTATGTGATGTATTCAATCTATACTTACACACACCTCCTTCAAATGGGTGAAGAACATAATGTTTCTGTGAATGGAAAACTAACGCCTCATGAAACGATGATTGTTCGATTATCTCTTAACACCTCTCATGGTAGCCATTAATATGACACTATATTTATATATGATATATATTATTTTTATATTTACTTCGTGATTATGTATTTTTCTTTTATAGCATACCCTTATGGTTTCCATTATGGGTAAATGCGATAATTTCAATTGAGGAAGCGTGGGCTACCGCCCCCTCAAAGTGATATGAAATGTTAATTCCATATGTGGGACATATAAAGGATGGAATTAATGATATTATATATGATATTATACTGGAATTATAATGTACCTAGGTATAATTATGTTTTAATTCCATTAAAATAATAAATAGAAATGAAAGAAGCGTTCATGCGTACGTACGTCTTACCGTCTCCATGAACAGTGCATTTCATTTCATAGCTCAAAATGTTATGTAATATTATATATACTTGTATATACAAGTTATATATGATATAAATGATATCTAAATCATGATTATCATTCTAGATATAATGAATTTTTGACCATGTGAACAACTTGTAATTATAAGATGTTCATTTTTGACTCAAGTACCAAATATCGACAAAACCAACGTTATTAACATAAATGATTACATAATTTTTATAAAATGTTAATAAGTGATATAAAAGGAATAATAAACTTGAAAATGGTTCTTAAGAAAGTAGAAATTAACTTTATTTTATTATTTAGGAGTTTAAATAAAAAACGAGTCAAGTCGGACACAAGGTAAGGGACTTTGTTCTAATATCCTTTCATTGAGGAATATTTCGATAATATATACCTTATTCTTCTACAGGGTGTATAATTAAACCCTTTGAATTTTAATTTCATTCCAAGGGATTTTTTTCTTCGAAGGATTTTACTAAACGAAAAACAGAATGTTTTTAATGTTTGTGGCAACAATGACCTCTCCACCGCCGTAATTGTAATTTGGCTCCCTCTATATGCCTTAATGTTTTCTTAAAGGAAAATGAAATACCTTATTCTATTTTTGGGTTTTTTGGTTTTGAAAATGGTTTTTGAAATGGATTGATTATATCAATATCTTGAAATTATTTCTTGTGATTTCAAATTAAATGTTATTAGTGAAATGTTTATATTTTCAATATTTTATGTGTTATGATTTTATAATGGTACTTGGACATTTGAGGGTGGTTACGTTATAAACCAATTGACGGGTGGTCCCGTGATAAACCAGGATGGGAGGTTACGTTATAACCTCCAATTCATTGGGTACGGAAGTCAGCTATATGGCTATTCCATTTAGTGATATGTGTGGAATTCGACTATATGGTTATTCCACTTAATAATGTTTATGTCTCAAGTTACCTTTATATGTTATGTGTTCATTATATGGGTTTTATGGTAATATTTTGGTTACAAAAGGGTAAGAAATGTTCTTTTATTCCGTGAAGAGTATTTACTAATTCATAAAGGTGAAATTTATTACTTATGATAATGTATACATGGTTTACTTGTTGTTTTGAAAAACTAACAGTTTTCCTTCTTTAGGAATCCCTTACTGGGCTTTTTATGCTAATACCAAGTTCTTGAAATGTTTTTGAAAGGACATAAAGTGGTATAAGGTCAATTATGGGATCAAGGAAATGTCATGCTTTCTAAAACATGGGACTAGGCATAAATATTTTTTTCATGAGTTTTTATTTTGTGAATAAATGGAAACTGAGTAGATGTGTCTACATGTATTTTTCAAGTCATCATGCATATATTTTGGCCTAATTCTCTAAAACTCTAAAACTAAAAAGATCCTCAATGTGAATTATTCATTTAATTCAATATTATGTAAGTTTTTAGGGTAGGGGCCTTATAGTTGGGATCAGAGGAAGGTTTAGAAAACTTTAGGAGTTAGAATATAATTAAATTTATATATATAAATAATTTTTAACTCATGTTATGATTGAAATGATATAGAATTTTTAGATTACCTTATTGCTTCGGCTATGATATTTCCGTGTTCAGAATTGTTTTCCATAGAGAAAACATGGAAGCTATGTTGGTATGACATCAGGAGGAAGAAAACCTTCCAAATCAGCAAGTAGAGATGGTTTTAATCAGAGTTGAATAGTTTTTTTGCAATGATGGCACAATTGACATAGGCTATAAATGGCGGTGGTATACACACATGAGATCATCCAGATTAACCACATTGGACCATGTCATCAGTGGAGAATTTCGTGAAGCAACATTCCCCATCATTCAGAGGATCATCTGACCCTGTTCTAGCAGAAGGGTGGATTAAAGAACTGGAGAAAATTTTTGATGTAATTTGGTGTTCCGAACATCAAAAGGTTAGTCTCACTGTTTACTATTTTGAAGGTGAAGTTGATCAGTGGTGGTCTATGGTGAAAAATATTAGGGATAGTTAGGAGTTTTATGATCTTTTTGGAATGAATTCAAAGGTATGTTCCTTGAGAAATATTTTCCTAAAGTGTTTCGACTTAGGATGTAAAAAAAATTCTTGGAATTGAGGCAGGAGGATGACTCAGTGCCTGTTTACAAAGGAAATTTCACTCGACTGGCATGGTATGCTCCAAATTTCTTAGGAGATCTTGATAGTAAAATCAACCATTTTTAATCAGTATTAAAACAAGAGTATCAAAGATATTTAGCTTATCGTGAGTTAAAAAGTTATGAAAACTTGTTCGTTGTGCGGAGAAAGTGAAAATGGAGTTTTCTGATGATCATGGGTTCTTTGAAAAACAACAAAATAAGCGGTCGAGGTGGCAGACGAAAGGGAATAACTCTTCAAAAAAAGTCTGATAGTAAGAAACTTATGTTTAGAGTTTGTAAAAATTGTGGTAAAAATAATGCTTGTGAATGTCTTTTTAATTATTGTAAGTGCTACCTATGTGGTAAAATAGGACACAAGGCTCATAATTGCACTGAAAAAGAGAAGGGTAATGGTAAGACAAAATCTAATTTATAATCAGTAAGATGCTTCAAGTTCAATTAAAAGGGTCATTATGCAAATGAGTGTCCAATAAAGAACTAAACTGAGGAAAAACAACCAGACTACAAGCAGAAAGGGGTAGTGAAGTCCTTTTCAACTACTTCAAGAGATGTTGGTTCATCAGATGAAGTAGAATCAGGTACACTATTTTTTTTAGATTATACAAATGTGTTGTTTGATTCAGGGTCTACACATTCTTTCATTTCTATGATATTTTATAATAAATTTGTAATTCCATCTCAAGATATGAATCCTGAACTTATGGTAAAAACACCTGGAGGAAATGTTGAGACAAAAAGAAATTATAATAACCTTTATATCCTCTCTTGTGGAAAGAATCTACCTGCAAACCTTATTCGTTTACCTCTAGTAGAGTTTGATGTTATTTTGTGCAAGGATTAGCTGTCTATTTATCATTCTAAGATTTATTGCAGAGCTAAAGAGGTTCCTTTTTAGAAATATTTTCAGTTTGTGTACAAGAATGAACCCTTTCTTTGATAACATATCAGGAAGCTGAGAAACTAGTAAAAGATGGAAATGAATGTTACTTTGCACAAATTTTTGAAAACAAAGGAAATGGTCATTAAATTATGTGCCAATGGTAAATGGGTATCTTGATGTTTTTCATGATGATTTTCCTAGTATTATACCTGATCGAGAAGTTGAATTTACTATTGTTTTAGTTTTTGATGCTAAGCCAATTTCAAAACCCCCATATCGAATGACTCAAATTGGACCCTTAGAGTTTAAGAAGCAATTACACGAGTTATTAGAAAAAGGTTTCATTCGACCTAGCGCATCACCATGGGGTTCTCCTGTCTTGTTTTTTAAAAATAAAGATAGTTCAATGAGACTTTTCTTTTATTATAGATCATTGAATAACATCACTATTAATAACAAGTATCATTTTCCTCATATCGATGATATATTTGATCAGCTCCAGGGAGCTCATTATTTTTTGAAGATTGATTTGAGGTCGGGGTAATATCAGTTGAATGTAAAGGAAGTAAACATTTGAAAGACTTTGTTTAATACTAGATATGGCCATTATGAATTTGTAGTTATGCCTTTTGGTTTAACCAATGCACTTGTTGTATTCAAGGATCTTATAAATATAATTTTCCATGAGTTTTTCGATAAGTTTGTGGATCTATTCATTGATGATATTTTGGTTTATTCTAAAATAAAATAGTATCATGAAATTCATTTAAGGGTTGTCTTGAAATTCTTAAAAGAAAATAAAAGGTTTGGGAAATTCAGTAAGTGTGAGTTTTTGTTACCACAAATTTATTACCTTGGTCACATTGTGTTAAAAATAGAATAACTTTTGATCCTCCTAAAACAAAGGTTGTTGAATAATAGACAAGACCCAAAAATATAACCAAGATTCGTAGTTTTCTTGGTTTAGCAGGTTATTACTAGAGGTTTATTGAGAATTTTGCACGGTTATCTAGCCCACTGACTAAGTTAACTCGAAAAGGTGTTATGTTCATTTGGAAAAAATAATGTGATGATTGTAGTCATGAATTGAAAAAAAGATTGGTGAATGCTTCAATTTTGGAACTGCCTTCCAGAAATGGTGAATTTGTTATTTATAGTGATGCTTAATTGAAAGGACATGGATGTTTCCTTGTGCATAATGATCAGGTAATTTCTTATGCTTCACGTCAGTTGAAACCTCATGAGTTAAATTACCCTACACATGATTTGGAATTAGCTTCTATTTTTTTTGCTTTAAAAATTTGGAAGCATAATTTGAATAGAGTAATGTGTGAAATATATACTGATCACAAAAATTTAAAGTATATATTCACTCAGAAATAATTGAACATGAGATATAGGAGATGGTTGGAATTAATCAATGATTATGATTGCACGATCCTTTACCATCCAGGAAAAGAAAATAAAGTGGCTGATGCTTTGAGTCTAAAAATTAATGCTTCATTAATCATGCTACATTTGGATCGAGATCCTTTGGTTTTTGATTTGATAAAATTTGGAATAGAAGTTGTTGGTATAGGAAATTCTTCTTATTTGTTTTAGGTGTCAGTGAAATCATCTCTGTCAGACAGAATTAAGAAAGTGAAGAAGAAAGATAGGGAGTTACAGAAAAAGGTAGGGTTGGTTCAGAATGGTAATAAGCCTAAATTTAATATTGATAATGATTGGGTTTTGAGGTTTGGAAAAAGATTATGCATGGCTTGTGATTCATAGTTGAAGAATGAGTTGTTATATGAATCTCATAGTTCCCCGTTTTCTGTTCATCCTAGCAGTACTAAGATGTACAGAGATATTCAGGAGTATTACTGGTGGGAAGGAAAGAAAAGAGATATTGTTGATTTTATTGTGAAGTGTTTGACATGTCAGTAGGTTAAAGCAGAGCAGCAATTACAGAAAGTAATGATTCAGTATTTACCAGTGCCAGAGTGGAAATGGGAAAATCTATCCATGGACTTTGTTATGGGATTACCAAATACATCTCGAGGTAATAATGAAATTTGGGTTATTATTGATCGATTGACTAAATTTGTTCATTTTTTTCCTATTCCTGATAATTTACCTCTAGATCAACTTTCTCGGTTGTATGTTAAAGAGATAGTTAGGTTTCATTTTGTTCCCCTCTCCATTGTATCTGATCGTGATCCCATGTTTACTTTTAACTTTCGGAAAGGCCTTCAGAAGTCGTTGGGTAATGAATTAAATTTTAGTACATCTTTTCATCTGTAATCAGATGGGCAGTCAAAATGAACATTTTAGACCTTGGAGGATATGCTATGTGCCTCTTCATTGGATTACCAGGGATGTTGGGACCAACATCTTTCTTTGGTTGAATTTTATTATAATAATATTTTTCATTCCAGTATACAGATGGCTCCATTTGAGGCATTATATGGAAAGTGTTGTCGAACTGCAGCATTTTGGGATGAAGTAGGTGAAAGGAAGATGATGGGACCAGAATTGATTGAAGTGATTGAAAAAAAGGTTCCATTGATTCAAAATAACATCCGAACAGCTTAGAGCAGACAAAAAATATATGTGGATAACAGGAGAAAGGATCTTTCTTTTGAGGTAGGTGATCATGTCTTTCTCAAAGTTTCTCCATGAAAAAGTGTGATGCGTTTTGGTAAGAAGGGAAAGTTGAGTCTGAGGTTCATTGGACCATATGAAATCCTGGAGAAAATTTGTTCAGTTATGTACAGAGTGTCTTTACCACCATGTTTATCCCAGGTACAGATTTTTTTTCATGTTTCAATGTTGACAAAGTATATTCTAGATTCATCTCATGTCTTTGAGCCCAGAAGTAGTTCAATTGGAAGATAATCTCTCTTATTAGGAACAACCAATCCATATTCTTGACTGTAGAGAGCAAGTTTTGAGGAATAAGGTAATTCACCAGGTAAAGGTTTTTTTTTGAAAAAACAAGATGGTTGAAGAGGTAACGTGGGAATCTGAAAATTCTATGAGGGATAAATACCCCAAAATATTTGATAAGTGAAAAAATGCGAGGATACAATTTCTAAAACGGGGAAGGATGTAACATCCTAGGTAAATAAAGAATAATAAATTTTCATTTTTTTTAATATTTGTGAATTAAATATTAATTTTTCTTTAAAGGGGATTCTTTTTTTGATGGCTTACCAGATACGCAATAATAGGTTTCTTTGAAATCTTACTTTGCACACTAATAATATAATATTATTATTTTAAATGGTAGTTAATGCCTAGCCATTTTATTGGTAGGAACAAATAGAACTAACTAAAATATAATAATACAAGTTTTTTAAATGTTTTTACATTTATATAATAAAATTTAAGGTCTTAAAATATGAATGAATCTAATTTTAAGCATAAATACTATAATATTCACTAAAAGGTCGATTTATAGCCTTTTGATGGGGAACCCTATTTAAATATAGTTTTGTTCCTTTTTATATGTTTTATTTTAAAAAATAAAATTATTCCTTAGATTTGGGACATCAATATTTACTTTGGGTAAATTTTTGGTATTTTTCTAGTAATGTTCATTTTTAATGAATAGTGAAAAATATTGTATTTTTATTCAAAGGTGCCTTTTAATATAATTTATTTATATGATTATATTATATTTTTAATTGTTTTTAAAGTTTAATTAGAATACATTTTTACTAATTAATCCAATTTTGTTCATTGGAATTAATTTCACTTTGAAATTGGACATAATCAAGTGTCGATCTTTTGATAGTTATTGTTTCTTAAAAACATGCAGTTTTTTTTGACAACGAGATTTAATTTTAAATTAATTAATGAAACTTCTATGTTTTTAATTTGGTAAAATAGACCTCATTTTTGAATTCGTAATATCAAATATAGCTTAGCCTTAATTTTGGGTATTTTTTCTGAAATACATCAATTTTTGATGAATAGTGAAACCACTTAGTAGTAGTTAAAAACTGACTTTTTCATTTAAATGAAATTTTACAACTTATATGAATTAAATTTAGAAAATTCAACATACAAAGTTTTTATTAGTAAGTAAAACTGTGGTTCAATAAGATGAAAATAATTTTTGGTGAATAGTAACTTTTGAATTTAATTTATCGCGGTTAAAGTTAAATAGTTTAATTCAAGGTAAAAAGAATATTATAATAATAAAAAATTACATTAAAAATTATACTAACCTTATTTGGTGAGTAATTTAATTCCATGGGAATATTTGGGTCTATTATGGGACCCCATGGAGCCACTTGGGAGTGATAATGACACTTTAGATTAATTAATATAAAGTCATGATAAAAACGACATAAACAAATATCTTTCAGTAAATAAACTTTTACATGGGGTTATATAAGATTTATTTTAGACTATAAATATCAATTGGAAATACAAAAATATTTCTTACATCATGGTATTTTTTTATAATTTTTAGACATCAAATAAATTAAATTATTTATGACACAATAATGATGGAGTATTTATCTCATTAATAAAAAATTTAAATAAATAAGATTATAAATATTAAAACAATATCCAAAACCTATAAAATTCTTATTGTATGATTTTATTTCGACCATGAGTCATATTATAGTTGACTTTAATTAGTTTTGGTCCTTAAGAAACTGAATATCATTATATAATAAAATAAAATTTTCACACTTTCCTCAAGAGCCCCTCCTCCCCCTTATAAAAATACTTCCCTTATTACTCATTAATCACAACTCTCAAGCCCATTGTCTCATCCAACCCCTGAACAAATAATCTCTCAAGATTTCTCTCTTACTCCTTGAATCCTTACCTTAGGCAGAAGGCACTTCAAGAAGTCCTTTTGGTTCAAACAAAAGGGAGTTACCCAAATTAAAGGTAACAGTTCCTCTTAACAAATTTTCTATTATTTTACGTCTCCAACCCCTAAACTCTTTTTATTCATTTATTTTATAATCAAACAGTATCCTCAATATACTAGGATGTTTTTATGAGAAAAATTAGAACTATAATTACACACACCTCCATCTAATGGGTGAAGAACATAATGTTTCTGTGAATGGAAAACTAACGTCTCACGAAATGATGATTGTTCGATTATTTCCTACCACATCTAATGGTGCCCATTAAGATGAAAATATATTTATATATGATATATATTATGTTTATTTTTTTATTCTTCTGAATTTTACTTTTATATCATACCTTTATGGTTTCCATTATGGGTAAATGCAATAATTTCATTTGAGAAAGTGCGGACTACCACCCCCTCAAAGTGATATGACTCATTAATGCCATATGTGGGATGTATAAAGGATGAAATTAATGATATTATATATGATATAATACTATAATTATAATATACCCAGGTATAATTATGTTTTAATTCAATTAAAATAAGAAATAGAAATGAAAGTAGCGTTCATGCGTACGTACGACTTACCATCTCCATGGACGGTGCATTTCATTTCTTTCCACCAAATGTAATGTACTATTATAAATACATGTATATACTGGATATATATGATATCTATGACATCTAAATCATGAATATCCTTCTGGATATAATGAACTTTTGACTATGTGAACAACTTTTAATTATAAGAAGTCTATTTTTGACTCAAGTACCAAATATCGACAAAATGAACGTTATTAACTTAAATAATTACATAAAGTTTATAACATTGTAATAAGCGATATAAAAGGAATAATAAACTTAAAAAAGTTTCTAAAGAATATAGAAAGTAACTTTAGTTTATTATTCAGGAGATTAAATGACAAACAAGTCAAGTCAGACCTGAGGTAAGGGACTTCTTCTCAATCTTCTTTCATTAAGGCATATTCCGATAATATATACCTTCTTCTTTTAAATGGTGTATAATGATACCCTTTGAATTTTACATTCATTCAAAGGGAATTTTTTTTCTACGAAGCATTTTACTAAATGAAAAATGGAATGTTTTTAACATTTACGAAGACAATGACCTCTCCATCGCCGTAATCATAATTTGGCTTCCTCTATATGCATTAATGTTTTTCAAAATGAAAAAGAAAACCCTTATACTATTTTTGGGTGTTTTGGTATTGAAATGGTTTTTGAAATGGATTTATTATTTCAATATCTTGAAATTATTTCTTTTGAATGCAAATTAAATGTTATTAGTTAAATGTTTATATTTGCAATATTTTATGTGTTATGATTTTATAATGGTACTTGGACATTTGATTAGTGGTTACGTGATAAACCAAATTATGGGTTGTGCTATGATAAACCAATATGGGTGGTTACGTTATAACCTCCAATGAATTGGGTATGGAAGTCTCCCTTATGGCTATTCTATTTAGTAATATTTGTGGAAGTCAACCGTATGGTTATTCCACTTAAGAATGATTATATCCCATCTTACCTTTATATGTTATATGTTATTTACATGGGTTTTATGGTAATATTTTGGTTTCAAAAGGGTAATAAATGATCTTTTATTTAGTGAAGAGTGTTTACTACTTCATAAAGGTGAAATGTATTACCTATGATAAAGTATTCATGGTCTACTAGTTGTTTTGAAAAACAAACAGTTTTTCTTCTTTGTGTATCCCTTACTGAGATTTTTATGGTCATCCTAAGTTTTTGAAATGTTTTTCATAGGACATAAAGTTTAATAGGGTCAAGGATGGGATCAAGGAAATTTCATACTGTCTAAAACATAGAACTAGATATAAATCTTTTTTTCAAGAGTTTTTATTTTTTGAAAAATGGAAACTGAGTGGATATGTCTACATATATTATTCAAGTCGTCATGTATATGTTATAGACTAATTCTCTAAAACATTAAACCTTAAAAGATCCTTATTGTGAATATTCATTTAATTCAATATTAGGTAATGGTTTAAGGCTGGGGCGTTATACTCAGACTCCAAAGGTGTAATAGAACTTTCTCTACATTGATGAATAAAGAAATGAGTGCAAGATAGAGTTTCATCTATACATTATCATTATAATATACAACCAACAGAGGTATCCCATCCCATTGTATGGGCTCTTTTATGCATTGAATAAGGATAAGAGTTAGTAATGATCACATGGAAATCAATAAATGTAATGATAACACATAATTATTGGGTTTTAGAAACCATTTATAACACCCTAATATTTTGTGAAATATTTTTCTTAAAATGTATTTAATGTTTTTGATAATTTTCATTACATGTAATAATGATTTTATATTTTGTTATAGGAAACACTGTGTTTAAATGAAACATGACATATTTTTAAAAAATTATTATATGATTGATATCAATTAGTCATTGGAATGGTGAGTTTAAATAATATTAATTAAATTATGAATTTATATGGATAACAAATGAATATATAATAAATTAGTTGGTGACCAATTAATTATAAATGAAAATAAAAACTATTTTAAAAAATAAAATCTATTTCAAAAAACTATTTTGGGGTGGAAAAAAGCATTTCACATCAATAAATTTAAAAATAACTCTGGGTGAATGATTTTATTTAAATTTATTTATTATATATTCAAAAAAATGTTTAAAATTCATCTTATGTGTTTTCTAGACATGATATCATAAAAAATCCAATTTTATGTTTAAAAATTTTATTTTTCTAAAAAGTAGTTTTTCTCCATTTTGAGAAATTATTTTAAAATCTAAATTTTTAAATTTTCAAAATATTTATCTGAAAAAATAAATTTAATTTTTGAAATAATAATTTAAAAAATAGATAAGGGATATTTTTTTGGTAATTTTCTGAAAAGATTAAATTTTTGAGGAATAGAGAAAATATTAAATATTAATTGAAACCCTCCTTTTAATTTAAATAATTTATAATGTTAAATTTTATTTTAAATTGTTTTTAAAGTAAAATTAGTTCAATTATATATATATATATATTTAATTTGGGTCAATGGAATCATTTTCATTTTGTATTTTGATATAATAACCTTTTAAACTTTTGAATGTTTCCTTTTTGAAAACCCGTTTTTTTGTCAAGTCTGTGAGATTAATTTAAAATAAAATTTTACCACTTATATGAATTTAATTTGAAAAAATATATTAAATATTTTTAAGGAGTGTAATTTATATTATCTAAAAATTTTATATTAATTTATTACCAAAATGAGTAGTGAAAATAGTAAAAATTTATAACCTCACTTAAGGTAAAAATGGTTTTATCAGGTGGTTAAATTAAAAAGATAAGGTTCAAAAATGGCCCAAAACATGTCTAAATACTATTTTATAGAAATATTTCCATAATAAAATTAAAAATTTAGAATCTGGGGTCATTTGGGATCTTTTGTTCATGTGGATAACTATCATTTTTGGTTTCTTTTAGGATCTTTAAATGTTGTTTCCTAGTGGGTTCCTTTCCCCCCTTAAAAAAGACCACCACCACCACTCACTTATTCACAATTTTCATGCAATATATTTCCGAATAAACCTGAATAAATACATCCCCAAAATCATTATACATGTTCTATACCTGTTGGTCCCTCTAAAAGTCCAATACTAGGGTCCCAAATAAGAGATACAAAGGAGGTGCTTTAAGTGAAGCTAATTTTATCATCTAAGATCATTCTTTTTCATTATTTATTTTACACCTTAAATTATGTATTTAAAAAATACAATATAAAAAATATATATATAATATATAATTAAATGTTATTATATTTATGTAATAACCTATAACCTTTTCCACTTACATGAAATGGGTTACGAAATCATTATTCTAGTGTACTGCAGATTACCACCTCCTGAACAAATATAATTAATTTTTTCTTTAAAAACATTCATGGTTGGGTATGATGATGGATTTAAAGTTTATAAACACTATTTATAACTTGAATATACCTTTTTATTAATTATATCATATATAAGTTTTTCAAATTCCGTTCCTTAGGGGATACGATTACATCGATCGTGTGTACGGAGGACTACCACCTCGTGAAGAGATGGAGGTTTATTTTAATAACTCTTTACATAGAAGAATTTAAGAATATATTTAATGAATATATGTGATATAAATTACATTATTATGATATATATGACATATTTACAATTATTAAAATATAATATATCATTTTATTTCTTACATTTTCTCTCACAAAAAATCGATAACATCTTTCGTGTAGGTGTTTATTACAGCCTTCACAAATCGATGAGACCCTATGTTTTAATCAAAAAACCCTGTAGATGATTTGTATTAGAATATTAAAATAAATAAAATAGAATTTATGATATTTTTATAATTATTTAATGATAAAATATTACTTACCCCATTTCTATAACGATCATTGAAAAATGGAAATGTTACTCATGTGTACTAAGACCTACTATCTCCATGATCGTAGAATACATAATTTCTAAGCACCATATTTCATGAATGAAGTTGAACATATAATTTATGTATAAATATGATAATAATTTCACTATTAAAATTATATACATTATGAAATCTTGATCAATGTAAGTGGACAGAAAATAAAAAATCAACACTTATATGAAAAAACAAAACGGTTATTAATCGGAATATTATTTTGACATTGAATCGGTAATAAATGCGTAATGAATGGTCATAAGTAAATAATATATGGTATAAAATATATAATTATAATTATATAATATATTAATAACAATTTTATATTTATTATACAAGAGGTTCAAACATATATCAAGGAAGTCAAGACTTAATGTAATGGATTTATAGTCTCTCTTTTTTTCATGGAGATAAATATAAATTAACCAATCATTTATTTTATGTGCTGTATATATTGAAACATTTAAATTTTATATCATTAATATATTTATTTTAATTATATTTAATTTTTCATTTTTTGTTATTATTTATCAGGTCTTATGATTCAAAAAATTACTAAAGCTATAATGGATTTACATCACATTTGTAACTTCTATGAGACACATGTCATATTCACCACCAATTTATTTTATGTGGTGTATATAATATGCATGGATGTATTTCATGATTATTCAACTAATAATTACTTATATTTACCTATAAATTTTAGGATCTATATTTCATGGGTTTTATGTTTTAAAAAGATATTAAATCGATAATGGATTTTTGACTCAATTTGATTACCTTGTGACATATGTTGTGTTACGAACCTATCTTCGTTTAGCAAGTTTATATACAACACCTTTTAAATTTAATATCATGTATTTATTTATTATCCTAATATTTTAGTTTTAATTTATAGTTTTTCCTTCATGGGGATTAAGGTTTAAATTTACCTAAGTGGTAATGATTTTATGTTACAATAACATTTTTTATCTAGATTATTAAGGATTATGTTTCTGATGATGAAATATTTTGATCTAGTTATTAGAAAATCCATGAAATTTATTCCCCCATATTAATTTCTTGATAATACCTTTTTCACTTCATTTTCCTCTCTTTATGTGCTAAAGAGTTTAAACTAATGTTTTTAAGAAATATCATATTTATTTCTCTATTCGTTCTAAAAGCCTTTTTATTCCAAAATAATGTTTTCTAAAAATGTTTTGATTTTTTTTAAATTAACCAAATTATTTATTAAAGACAATTTTTCCCATTTTTTAATTTTTAAGAAATGTTTTTAAATTAATATTCATGTTATTATATAAACAATTCATATTTTGATTTTATCAAAAATTTGAAAGGAATAATTGTTTTAACATTTATGAAATGAGTGTAATTTTTTATCCATAGTTTTCATTATTTTCCTTGAATCTTACTCTATAGGTTTTCAAGGTTATTTTCAAGGAAAATTATTTTTAAAATGTTTTTGGATTTTTTTTTGAAAATTTGATTGTCAATGAAAATTTATTTTCCTTAAGAAATGTTCCAAGTTATATTTTATAATAATTTTCCATATAAGATTAATTAATTTGAGGTTACTTATGATTTAGTGGGGATAAGATCTAAGGATACCATTCTTATTCATTTTATAAATTTTTTATGTTTACTGTGATGTGATGTTTATGAAACCGATTTATCTTCTATAGGTTATACAATGATCGAAATCTTAAGAAATCCACTTATTTTCAAGGGTTACTGTATCATGAAATGATGAAATGATTACGAAACCTTTTTCTTCCATAGTTTATGATATGTGAAATTTTTGTGAAAACCATTTCATTAAATGGTTTATGATATGATTAATGTTTTATGATCTTGTGGATCACATGCGTATGATTTTCATTATGTGATGGGTGGTACCTATATCTCTCTCTAATGAATTGGGTAAGGATGGGTAAATCATAAGTATATATATTATGAGTGATCCTAATTAAATGTTCATAATGTTATCTGTGAACCTGATTACATGTTCACAATGTTATGCATGAACTTGATTACATGTTTACAATGTTATTCATGAACATGATTATATATTCACAATGTTATGAGTGAACAAGATTACATATTCATAGTGTTATGAATGTACACGTATTTCATGTCCATAATTTTATGTGTGGACCTAGTTTCATGTATATAAGTTTATGTGATGTCTTGATTTCATGTCTTTAAATTAATGAGTAAACCTGTCTCTATTAATACATGTTTACAATGTTATAATATGATGTGAATGCCACAAATATCTATCTTATTTTAATTTTATGTTTTCATGGATCATGTTATTTATTTACTTATGATCCATGTATTATAAACTACTAATATTTATTTCATGACTCAATATTATGATATTGTATATGAAGGGTATAGTTTTGAAATGTTATGCTCATGTTCTCATACCCGTATGTTCATGTCATGCTTATGTATCTCCCTCGTTTACCCTTAAAAACCTTCTTATCTCACCCTTTATTATGTTTTGATTCCCTAGGTTATGGAGAATGGTTTTAAGTATGATATCTTTGTGAATATTAATAAAGAGATAGATATTTATGGAAGATATTGAAGATCTCTTTCCAAATTAGAAGCTTGTCTACCTAGCATTGAAAGACACTAAAATATTATGGTCATCAGGTGTGTGTTTGTATAATGTATTTAATGTTTATCTAAAATGTTTTAATATCTATTGATGAAAATTATGGATCGCTATAGTTGGTATTAGAGGAATGTTTTTCTTAAAATTTGTAATTTAGGAAGAGAAACACTAGTTAGATCTCTATAGATATTTATAAGGATATATCTGGGGATATATCTAAGGATAAGTAAATGGATGATCCGAAGTATATAAAAATGTCAGAATTTTTGTAAAAGATATATCATGTGGTTTCTAAAAAGTTATTTCTATATCTAGACATAATAGATGGTTGTGTCTCTGGAACATAGGTGACGAGGGGTAATAAATATAAAAAATGTGAATTAATCTAGACTCAGTTGTCCAATGTTTCATGTAAATGGTCCTTCCAACACACCAAGTTTGACACTCCAAGGGGATATACACTGAAAATTCACAAAATCTTTATGAACCATCATAATGGATTTAAACAGATGATGACCATGGATAAACTAGGATAAACCTAAGGTGTCATATATTAAAAATATGGTGTCATTATTTAGACAACATATAAGTTATTTCTTCATGATTATTTGGTTTTCCACTATGATCTGTGTTGATAACAATATGATTTTTGGTTTTAGTCAATGATGAGAACTAGAAGGAATTGAGTTAATATTGAATGTGAAATAAAAGTTTCTGATGGGAATCCAAATGGGATTATTACTTGAGTTAATTATTTTGTGATTGTGACAAATTACCTATAATTAAACAAGATTAAAAATGATCATCTCAACCCACTCTCGGAATCACCAAAGAAGAGAGGTAAAGAGTTTGATGAGAGTTCTTGTAGTGGAGACCATGGAGGAAATAAGACTTATTTTATTACATGCTGAGAATGTGGGAAAAATCAGTCAAGGGAATTTATCATAGGGACAAGAAGATGTTTTGTGTCTAGAAAAGGAAATAAATAAAGTAAATAAAAATAAAAATTAGAATTTAGGTTAATTCAATTTATGAGAATAATAATGTCCAATAGGTGTCATTAATTGTTAAATGTTGTAAATGTAGAATATATTGGATCTTTTTCAACTCAATGTATTAAGGTGAAAGCTCCTGAAGAGAATGAAAAAGGTGGTATGAGTAGTTGTTTTGATATTGATGATGAGGAGACTATGAATTGTATATGAAAGTAAAGTGTTATTAATAAAGAAGATGATGAAGACTTGTAAATGATTTGTGAAGGATGTGGGATGATAGAAGTATTAATGTATTGATACTGAAGGATTATGAAATATATAAGGATTCTTCAGTATAGGTTTTTCATTAAGAATTTTAAAATATATATTAAATGGTATTTATATGCTAGAAAATATTATTTAATCGAAATGTGATATTTTGATTAAGGGAACATAACGCTTAATATGTTCTGAATGCTGAGATAATGATATTGGGATAAAGAGATGTTGGATATAAAAAAGTAAACTGTATAATACTAATTACCTAGGAAATGATTAATTTTTTGTTTAAAGCGTGGTTTATGCTATCATTGATAGAGTTTAAGTTATTTTTGGATTTGAGGAATTTATCCAATAAATTATGTTTTATGTAAGGAATGAAGAAGAAAGTATGTTTTCAATAAGGGTTTATGTCAATTCAGGCAATTACCTTGTTTCAAGAGAAGACATGATGAAGGTATTCCTATGTTTGGTATGTGACAATCAACAGATAAATTATTATATATGGGGGATTAATGTTAAGTTTATTTTGATAAATTTATTGAACTTATTTATTATCTTTTATTTCTTGAAGGTTTATATTGAATTTTTTTTTTGGCATGGTTTAATTTAAACTTTGGAGGAGATTTATATAATGTCATATTACTTCACCATATAAAGATATATCCTTTTTGGCATTTTATTTTAACTAGAGACTGATGGGATGAATTATAATTATTTTATAGGGCTTATTTAGTGCTTTATACATGAAGAAATCATATATTAGAGTTAGAAATGAAGGGTAAATTGATCAAGGGACAACCAAATGATGAAATTGTGCCTATTAAATAAAGATATACCACGTAAGACCATTTGAATATGTTCTAATTCTATAGGGAAGAAGAATTCCCTAAAATTAGGAAAATGATATTGAAATAAAATGTTTTTTCTGATATCAATGTTTTTTTATGAAATCATTTTCTATTTTCATGCCACTTTATTTTATGGTTTTGTTGTCGTTAATCTTCTTTAGATCACAAAATTTCTTATAATCACCAGCCTCTATCACTCTCTATAATTATTTACAATTTTCTTGCAAGTCCATACAATTATTTCCCACCCATGTCATACTATTTTTAAACCTAGTATGTGTTATTCTAGGTAAAATTTTCACATCCCTTTCTCTTTTTCAAGAGGATGTTTTATTAACCATTTTTATGATGAGGGTTTTGATGAAAGAATTTTCTAATAATTTACCTTTTATGGATGAGAATAATTTCTAGTTTGAAACTCATTTTTATGGGGGTAGAATATAACACCTTTAGATTTTGTGGAATTTTTATTTTTCATATTAATTTAATATTTTAAATATTTTCTTTACACGTGACACTGATTTTATCTTACATTACATGCTACACTAAGTTCAAACGAAAGATAACATATTATTAAAATATTATTATATGATAGATATCACTTAGCTATTGGAATGGTGGGTATGAATAAGATTTAAAAAATTATGAAAATATATGGTTTACACATGTATATAAAATTAATTCTTTGGAGACTATTTACTTATTAATGAAAATAAAAACTATTTGAAAATAAAGGGAATTTTTTCCAAAAATTTATTTTTATGTATAAAAATGTGTTTTACATCAATAAATATAAATATCACTTTTAATGAATTATTTTAATTAAATTTATATATATTATATATTCAATAAATGTTTTACAATAATTTTATGTCTTTTCTATATAAGATTTAAGAATCAATCAAATTTTATGCTTAAAAACTGTATTATTAAAAAAGCAGTATTTACATTTATTCACACCAAGTTTAAAAATATTTTTTGAATATTTTTTAATTTTTTTTTAAAATATAAATTCTATTTTTAAATCATCATGTAAAAATTAAATGAGGGTGAGTTTTTGTGAATTTTCTAAAAATATTACTTTTTTTGATGAATAGTGAAAAATATTGAATTTTAATTTAAACCCTCATTTTCATTTAAATTATTTATAGAGTTAAACTATATTTTAAATTTATTTTAAAGTATAATTAATTAAATTATGTATCTTTTAATCCAATTTATGTTATTAGAATCATTTTTCATATTAAATTTTGATATATAAACCTTGTAATCTATTGAAATTTTTGTCTTTGAAAAC
Source organism: Viscum album (assembly GCA_963277665.1). Lineage (NCBI taxonomy): Eukaryota > Viridiplantae > Streptophyta > Magnoliopsida > Santalales > Viscaceae > Viscum > Viscum album. The sequence goes on from OY728122.1 coordinate 1,191,619,248, forward strand.
ATGATTTCTCGTTGTTTTTGTGGGAGTAATTTTAAATTATATTTTTCCAATTGTGTATATTTAATTTGGAAAAATATATTCCATATTTGAAAAAATAATTATTTATATTAGTTAATAAGGTTAAATTAATTTTTTTACCAAAATTAGTAGTAAAAATAGAAAAAATTAATTACCATTCTAAGGTACAAATTGGTTTACGAGGGGTAAAACTAAAAGGATAAGTGTTAAAAATGAACCAAATCATGTATAAATACTATTTTATGGACTTATTTAAATATTATAGTATCAAATATTTAACATATTTCTATTTTGATTCTTTTTTCATGTGAATTAGTTTGCAATTTTTGATTCTTTTGGGGAATTTACAAGTAGTTTCCAAGTGGGTTCCTTTCCCCCAGATATAAAATTCCACCACGAAACATCAATTTATCACACTTATAAATACACATGATTAGGCCTAACAATAAAAAAATCAAACCTGAAAACCAATATTTATTTTTTGGATCTTCTAGTCCTCCAAAAATACCAAAACTAGGGTCCTTAATAAGAGATCCTAAGGAGGTTCTTCTAAGCGAAGGAAAATATATTCACTAAGATCTGTCTTTTTCATAATTTTTTTCCACATTAAATTATTTTTTAAAATTAAAATATAATAAAACAATTATTTACTATATAATTAGTATTATTATGTTGATTTAATAACCTAAAACTATCTCTACTCCCATAAAATGGGTTACAAAATCATCAATTGTTTGTAATGGATACTACCGCCTAGTGAACCAATGTCATCTATTTTTTTGTTACCACCTCTCACAGTTGTGTATGATTATGGATATAAATATTATATACATTATATTTTTAACATAATGATAAATTTAGAGTCCTTATATAATATATATTGTTTTTACTTTCCATTATGTATGGGATATGATAACAACGCTCATGTGTATGAAATACTACCACCTCGTGGAGTGATGACATTCATTTTTTCACTAACATGTTAAATGGAAGATAATGAGGATTAATTTCATTAATAAATGTGATATGAATTAAATAATTAAGATATAAATGATATATTTATCATTTTTAAAAGATATTATTTTATTTTCTTTATTGCTTTTTTACTCACTGAAAGATGATAACATCATTAATGAATGTGTGGACTTCCACCTTCATGAAGTGATGTGAATCTCTCTTTTCACCACCACAATAAATTTAAGATATATATAAGTATATTTAAAGGAATAATATGGTATTTATTATATTATTATAATTATATAAAAAATATTACTTACCATTTCGCATAGTGATTGTTCAAAATGGAAACATTACGCATATGTACATACAACCCACCTTCTTCATTATCGGTATATACATAATTTTTCAAAAATATATTTCATTATTGGTATAAAAAAATATAATTCTTTTATAAAGATTATAATTATATCATTATTATTGTTCTATATATTATGTAATGATCATCAAAGTAAGAGTACCAAAAATAAAAAATACAAACATATACAAAAAACAAAGAAGTGATCACATGAAACATTTTTTTAGCAAGGGAATTTAAAAAAATAGATAATTAATTTTCAAAAGTAAATAATATTTTTTATAATATATATATATATATATATATATGGTTCTATAATAAATTCATTATAAACTTATAATTATCATTCAGGAGGTTTGAACATGTATGAAGGAATTCAGGACTTAAGGTAAGAGATTTATAGTCTCTCTTTTATTTCTACGAAACATATGAAAATTCACCACTAATTTTTTTTGTGGTATATATAATACCATGTTGACATTTTATATCATTAATATACTTTTTTTCATTATATTTAAGGGTTTATTTGATGTTATTATTTTTTTGGGTCTTACGATTTAAAAGATTACTAAAGCAATAAAGGATTTCCGTCTCACTTTTTACTTCTATGAGACACATGCCGTATTCACCCACCATATAATTTATATTGTGTGTATACTGAAAATTAATGAATTTTATGATTATTATCCTGATAATTATTTATATTTTCATGTCCATTTTTTAATCTTTCATTCATGGGTTTTATATTTCAGAAGTTACCAAATCGGTAAGGTATTTTTGTCGCAATATTCATTCCTTGAGACATATGTTATGTTCGGAAACAATATTATTTTATGAGGTGTATATATAGAAATTTTGAAATTTATTATCATGAATTTATTTATTATCAAGAATATTTATGTTTCATTTAATTTTATTCCATTACAAGGCTTACAATTCAATGTTACCAAATGGCTAAGGTTTTTCGGTTAAAATTTCATCATTTATCAGGATTGTTTATAATTATGTTTCTAATGAGGAAATATTAATATGAATTTATCAAGAAACTAATGAATTTTATTATCTTATAGTTATGTCATGAGAATAAATGTTTTCTCTTCTTTTTTCTTCTCTTCATATAATCAAGAGGTAAAAATATTTTTTTTTTATGAAATATCATCTTTATTTTTATCTTCGGCCAAAAAAACCGTTTCTTCCAAAACGATGTTCTCTATTTTAATATTAAAAAATGGTTTTTAAATTATAAAAATTATTTAATATATAAATTTATACCCATTATTAAAATTTTAATATTTTTTTAAAGGAATCTTCATGTCATCTTTCAAACAATTCCCATTTGACATTTACTAAAAATGTGAAAGGAATATTTGTTTTAACATGTACGACATGAAAATAATTTTTCCACCTTCATGACCATTGTTTTATTTGAATACGATTTTTCAAAGGAAATTATTTTAATATTTTTTTTATAAATTTTTTGTTTTGAAAAGTTATTTTCAAATAAAATACATTTTCCTCAAGATATGTTCTAAGTGATCTTTCAAGATAATTCTTCATATAAGATGACATAATTTGAGGATACTTATGCTTTACTAGGGATATGATACAAGGATACCATTATTATTATTTATTTGAATGGTTTTTGTATATAGTGATGTGATGTTTATGAAACATGTTTCTCTTCCATGGGTTATACCATGATTTAACTATTATGAAACCAACATATTTTCATAGGTTATGATATGATGAAATTATGAAATTATTATGAAAATTTTCAATTTTGAATAGGTTATGATATTGTTAAATATTTATGAATACTATTTTATTTAATGTGCTATGATATAATGAATGATTTTTGATCTTATGGAACGCATACATATGGTTTTCATTATGTGACATATGAGACCTATATATCCCTCCAATTTATTAGGTAAATAACGATAAATCATGTGTAAATATGTTATATGTGTTCCTAATCACATGTTAACTATTTTATCCATGAACCTGATTTCATGTTCAAAATGTTACGCATGAACCTAATTACATGTTCACAATGTTATTAATTGAACAAATTACATGTTCGTAATGGTATGTGTGAACTTAATTACATGTCCCCAATGCCTTGTGTGGACTAGTATTTCATGATAATAATGTTATGTACGGACCTGGTTTCATGCCCATAAGTTTATTCTAGGGCTTGACATCATGTCTGTAACCTAATGAGTGAACCTGTCTCTATTTATACTTGTTCATAATGTTATAAACAGATGTGTATTTGACAAATCTATTTCTTGTGATAGTGTTATTATCTCATGGATCCTGTTATTTAATTTCCTTATGATTCATGTCATATGAACTACCAATCTTTTTGTCATGAATGAAGATTATTATCTTTTTTATGAAGGGTATGGTTTTCAAATGTTATTCTCATGTTCACATACCCTTATGTTCATGTTATTAGTACATATATCCCTTATTCACCCTTACTAAGAATCTGAACTCACCCTTTATTATACTTATTTTCCCTAAGTTGTGAAGAAAGGTTTTAAGTTGGGTATATTTTTGAAGAGTACTAAAGTAGAAGATATTTATGGGATATGTTCAATATCTTTCATCAAATTTGGAGATTGTGTACCTAGTATCCAAATCCACTAAAATATTATGATCCTCAAGTGTGTGTTTGTGTAATTTATTGAATATTCTTCTAAAACAATGTAATATCTTTTTATGAAAATATAAGGTCTCTATACAATTGAAAATTTCAATGACTATATTATTTGTTTATAACCATAAATTAATAATATTATTAATTCATTAATGAAGGAATCCATGTGTAAGATGTGGCCAAATCCATGCACTTAATATCTCATATCACCAACCCACCATTCTATTTGATAGATGTAAATGGTATGCTACAATAAAGTCATCTTCATTACATATCACGTGTTATTACATAGATATATATTACAATACAATATACCTATTTTTAGTGTATATCCAAGACATATATGGTTGAGAATGTTATTTTCTATAAAATAAATTGGTGAACCATCCAACAAAATGGGTCTAAATATTTATAGAAACATATCATAGAGGTTGATTGGACTGAGTCAAAACATATATTTTGGTAAAGTGATAAAATGGTTTATCAAGGAGAACTCTAAAAATGTGTCTTTTTCAATGTTTAATGGCATAAATATTGTTAATATTCAAGATATTTCTAATGGATTTGAAATTGTGGACAATATTCCTTGGGCATCAACCATAAGTTCTATCATATATGAAATGTTGTGTACTCAAATTGAAATCAATTATGATTTGATCGTGATAAATAGACAGTAATACTATTTCTATGAGAGTCACACCATTTTTATCAAGAATATCCTTAATTACATGAGAAGAGTTAAGGATTTTTTATTGGTATTTTTAGGTTCATATGAGCTCATTGTAACGGGTTATATTAATTATTATTTCCAAAGAAATAAATATGATATGATATATCAAAATAGTTTTGTGTTTTCCCTCAATGGTGTAGTATTCTGTTAAAAAAGTACCAAAAAAGACACTTTGGTAGATTCAATAACATAGGAAAAGTACATCATTGCATAATTTTCTATGAAGTAAGTTGTTGGGATCAATAAGTTCAATAATAAACACGGGGTGGTTTCTAGAATTATAGGATGAATTGATCATTAATAATATAAAAATGGAGATATTTATCAGGGCCAGGAATATTAGTCTCACCAAAGGACAAAATACGTCCTTTGAAAATACCATCTCATTTAAGAGATCATTTATATTAGTGATATAAATATCTATAGGATGGTTACAGATGATAGTGCATTAGAACCAATAGAAAAGTTATTAACACATCAAAAAACATGAGGTTTATGTGATGTTTTTTGGTACTATATACATGTTATACTGAATATAATTATTTTTGATAGTGGGATTTTATCAAGGATATGAAATAATGACAATTTGTATTATCATTTATTCAAGTATAATGCATATATTACAAGAATATAAGAATGAAAACATCCCCTCAAAGTATGAATTTTATTTTCTACTAATTTATGATTATAAAAAATTATTTTGTCTTGTGATTATATTTCAATATTAGTGTGAGTAAAATATTTAATGAGATACAAAAAATAGACTCATGAGATAATATGTGGAGACTTATTATTTGGAATAAGTCATGAAAGTATATCACATGGAATGTCATGTGGTCATTGATATAATTATGGGTGTATGATTATTATGAATTCCTATCACCTGAGGTTGGAAAGATAATTATCATGTGGACCTTCATACATTGATACCATTCATATATGAACCTTGAGGCTTAGTTAATCAGGGGTGGTTGGGTATGCTGCTAATCATACATTTAATTGAGGTTAACCAAGATGTTATTTTTCCACTTATATGTCATGTATGAAATTTGGGTCCTTGATTGGATTATATATAGGAAATACATGGCCATGCTTAGTTGAGTAACATGCTATTTTCTTAGCTACTTGAATCAATGACATATGATGTATTCATTCAATCTGATCAAACAATTTTAAAAAATCATAAATGTATGATTAAGACTATACTATATTGACATGTTTTATGTCTAGTGGTCATTAAATTTTTTGGATAGAGGTATTATATAATTATTTATATGATTTATGAAGATATATACTGTATAAAACATGTTTATATAGATATATGAGTGTGTTTGATCAAGATCACAATGGTCCCCTTTATATCTTGAGAAACATTGGAATTTTTTTGAAGGTTTATATTTTTTTAAAATTATGGATTTTGGAATCCATACTTGTTTTCAGTACTAAAAATTCCCAAAAGGTCACACATAAGGCCCTATAACAAGGAATAATTTTGGTACAAATTTTTTTTCTAGAATTTGATTGATATTATAATAATAATTTCCATATAATTTTTGATGGATTCATAAAGAGTTATTATGTTTTTTCAGAAATTATATAAGACATTAATTGAAGTGGGAGATTCTTGGGTATAGGTCACTAAAGAACCCACTATGATGTGTTGGACTCTGGGGTGGGTGAATTTTTGTAATGCTTAGTCCTATATCGATGTTCCCATGAACAATGATATATGATACCATTAAGAAAATTCAACCATAATTGTTATCATGTTTATTTAAATACATTGTAACACCATAAGATAACATGTATATGAAATATTGATTTCTAAAATATTTTACATTATTAGTTTCTCCTTTTTGATGTAAAGGTTCCCAATAATACCCATATATTTTTTCTTTTGATAATAATAAGAAAAAATTATTTGAGATGGATCAATAAAAAAGGTAAAATATAAAAGGTTTGGTATTTTAACAACAGATGAAACATTAGTACTATATTAGGATATTTCATTCTATGAGAGGGTAATATAAAGAAAAATTATTGGATCACATTTATGAGACTAGTGTAAATCATTTTCAATTTCAAAATATTTCTTATTATATTTTCTCTATTTTTCTTTAGTGAGGAGGTGATGGCACGCTATTTTAAAGAAAAAATTATCTAAAATCATTCATCCATTCTTGTATATGGTGGATTCCATCAAAGTCAAAAAATCATTGATTTTTTTTGGATATAAATTGATCAAATGCATTCATAATAAAGATTATAAGCATGAACAATGAGGTTCAACATTTTATAGTTTTTCTACTTTCATATAGTTGACTCCTCACATGGTTGGTATAAACATGGATTATTTGAATTATTATACTAAAATAGACATAGTGATGTTCTTCAAAACCCATTAGAAACATGGTCTCTAATAAGAATATTTCCTCTATCATTAAATATTCACTATATATATGGAACGTTTTAAGGAAAATTTTTAAAATTCGTTTTTGATTATGTCAATAAATTTCTTTGAAGGTAAAAAAACATAGTCTATTCTAACATAGAATACGTCAATGACTAGTTTTTTGGGTTTTCATTGAATTTTATTAATTTATAAAAATAAATAATCAATTAATTAAATGTTTTATTACCATATTTAAATTTTGGTAATTTTAGTGGAAAAGGTTTTATATGTTTAGATGGTGTAACTATTCAGAAAATATTCCCTTTTTGATAAAATTTTGTTTGAAAAAAGAATATTGGTAGGTTTTTGTGACATTTAATGTTTAAATCCTTTTGAATAATTTAGATCTTTCCTTTTTATTGATTATATCATTAGGATACTTGGGCATTGATAGCCTATTTTCATTCCAATGCCTATAGGCTTGAAATTACTAATTTTTTTAATCACAACATTTAGAGGTTTTGATTATTCATTTTACACATAAAAATGTTTTTAAAGTGGTTGAAAATATTTCGAAAATGTTTTTATGGACTAGTTTATGTAAGTTAGTAGGTAATGCATATGTATATTGGTATGAATTTAAAATATCTCTCATGCATAGTAACCTTACTACAAAATACATGGCCTTAAACATATTTTTTTAATTCTAAAAATTAAATACACATTTTTGGGTTGAGTGGGATCCCATTAAATGATTTTTTGGTAGACTAACCCCAGAAAAAACTCAAAATACACCAAGAAAGTAATCAAAAACTCTATTCAAAAACCAAATACAATGCCTTAAATATTTCCATCAATAAAAAGAAGGTCACTCTAATGTCTAATTATTCCCTATCATAGATATTATTCTTGTAAAAATAACTTTTTTGTTTTCTAAGAGATGCATGAAAAAAATATTTTATTTGATTTTTTATTTTATAAATTCGGAAGATTATTCTTGAGCTTCATAATGGTCATCAATACCTAAAAATAAAACTCATAGGATCTGATTTTATTTATTTTAATTAAATCTCAGTGCTAAATATTCTCCCTTGAGGACCTAGTAGTTACAGTTATATGTGTGTTAGATTAGTCTCTCAATGGTCCAGAATTCTACTCCTTAATATAAATAGAGACCTATCCTTCAATACCATATTATTTCCTTTGAATATCATATTTAGTAGTTCAAATAGTATTAGTTTGATAAAATGTATTTGTTTCCTAAACATTAACAGTATCATAATTACCTCATGTTGGAATAGTTATGGTGTTTCCAACCTTGGGATACTTTACAACCATATTATTTATTTCCAAATCTATATTATCTTGGATACTCATTAATTTTTTTTGTTCTCAAGTTATCTCCAATAAAGTAGGAGAAAACCCAAAAAACTTTTTCTTTGAGTGGGACTGCAACATTGAAGTAGACTATAGGGATTAAACTATAGCTTCCTTGATCACTTGATATATACTATTTTTCATTGATGGATTATAAAATTATTTCTTGTGAATTTTATTTATAAGAAAAAGAACATAAATACAATGAATTTTTTTATTTATTATTAAAATGGTAATAGAGGAAAGTTCACATTCATGGTCAAGATTAAAAACTGATTTAACCATAGTTAAGGATTTCTACAAGGAATATAATCTATTAAATATTTATATAGGAACAAGATAAACCATGATAGTATAAGTTGAAGATTTCAATTCTAGACATTCATATTCCTTCCATTTTCCATATGATTATGGGGCACCTACAACCTTAATCCTCATATGAAACAAAGCTAAGCTATATCCTTATAATTCACATAAATAATGGGAATCAACTAGGTATTCATGATTTATTTTCTATAAGGAAATACTTTCAACCATAATAACAAACTAGATAGACTCTAAAAATAGGTGAGATAAATCAATAATGATGTATAACCAATCCAAGACAGGGAGTTTTCTAGAGTGGGTTCAAAGGTCTTCTAAAAGGAATATCCATATTAAATTTTAAAACATTTGAATAATTGATTCATTTTAAAAATAATGTTGTAAGTTCAAAATTTTCAAAAAAACAATAAAATAAGATACAATCTTCTTCACATGAATTCTTAGAGACCACCACATAAATCAAATATATTTGGAGATAATAGAATGGTCAGAGAATGGACAAGTAGTAGAAAAAGTATCCTCATCTTGAAACATGATTTAAATCTTGATCCATGTTTGGAAAATTAATAAAAACTGAAAATTTATCTAGGAAAAGTGAGTCATATATTTGATATAAATGAATAATTAACTTCATTAGATAGTTTCATATATCATATTTTTAAATTATGAAACTCCTTAAATATAGTGATTTGTCTCTAAATTGTGCTAATCATGTTGATTTTGTTCCTAATTTCTAGGTTACTGGTAATCTCTTTTTATCAAAAACTTATTAGGATGAAATTTAATCATTTCACACATAATTATGGTGTGATATGATCCAATAGAAAAACATTACTCTTATGATTTTTTATTTTTTTATTTTAATTCTTATAGGAAACTATAACCCACAAATAATTCTTTTTATGGAACATTTTCAGTATTATAAATGTATTTTACGAATTTCAAATAAAGATCGTCCAATAAAGCTTCTTTAAAATTTCTTTATTATGTAATATTACAAATAGAAATTACAATTATTGATATTATATTAAAATTTTTTAGAATTGAAATTGAACTACTTTCTTGTATGAAGGTAATATGATATAATTTTGATAAATAAATATATTTATTTCATTTAAATTTATTATATCTAGAATTTTAAAAAATTTCTATTAAGAGAAGAATTCATGGTTGAAGGAATTACCAAGTAGATAAATTATTTTTAGGAGATTATATTTAAAGTAATTAAAAAGGATCCAACAAGCTTATTAATATGAATGTAACATCATTCTATTCATAAAATTCGGTAATAATTGGTGGGTATTTTAGAGTGGAAGCCTTTATTATTTTTCTCTATGACTACTACAAGACTATTTTTCTATGAATTTTATTATTTGGATTTATTTTCAAGTGATCACTCATGTATACATAAAATATATGTTACTATTAAGTACTATGAATAATTGGTTGTTATAGGTTTGTGGATTTTTAGACATGACATGACCCTAATGAGACACATATTTGGTTTTAGAAAAGACCAAAATGGCCTCACCATGTCTATATTTAATAGGATTGGGGTAGGTAAATAGATCTAAGGGTTTAATCACAAAAATTGGAGACATCCCCCTATAATAATTAATATGAAAAATCCAAATATATCAAAATGAAAACCCTGGAGACGCATACCAATTTAATATTATAACACCTCATATTTTTAGTATGAAATTATTTCTAAAAATTGTCATGTATGGAATAACTTTTCTTACAAAAAATATCAATTTAATATAAAAAATTTACTTATTTCATTGAGGTTTAATATTAAAATTTTAAATGAAATGAAAATTAATATTAGAAGAAATACATATGGGAAAATTTTATGAAAGTTATAAGATGAATAAAACAACAAGTGAATAAAAATAATGGAATCCTAAAGTATTCATCATTGTGGTCTCCTATAAATATCATACCACTAAATAAAATTATATAAAGAATGAAAACATTCAAAATATGGAAGAAATATTGAAGGAAAATTGATAAATGATTCTACATTAGCATATATGACTATATATAAGTAATAAATATGGTAATATGACTATAATATTGTTGTTAGACAAATGGTGATTATATATATAGTCACTAGATATTTGGTCATTAGTTATGCATGTATATAATGAGTATAATGATGATTTTATAATTAACAGGTATCTAATATAAAAAATTATATGATCATTGTGTATAGATGTATCCAATGGGTATATTTATTTATTGAAAACTTATAAATAGTATATTTGGACATTAGTTACACATTCATCACATTTCATTACACAATGTAAATTTATTCTATAATATACATCATAATTTACTATGTATTTTTTTAAATAATGATAAGGTTTCTACAATTCATTGATATGTTTCTCCCTTATTGGGCATTTCTCATCACCAATTTATTATGTTTTCCTTTTACCCAGGTAATTCGGAATACTATTTTATATGATATGTTTAGATGGGAAAAAATTATAAATTTTGTTATGGGAGAAATATAAACAGTATTATGAGATCAGATTAATTTGAAACTAATCTCAAAAGATACTAAACCTTTATGTTTTAGGAGTACATTTTATTTGTCATTTTTAATTTATATTTATATAAAATTATTTTTAATCTATATATTTTATGTTTGGTTAATCATAGTTGGTATCAAGGAATGGTTTACATAATTTTAGGTATTAATTTGTGAATAAAAAGAGGATAAACATAAAGAAACATTGGTTGAATATAATGTATCATAGGTTGAAACTAAGGTTTCATAGCCTAAGATACCTTAAGATTACTTTTCCATACTTAAGTAGTTTTTTATTATAATTTTATTAGACATTATTTTTCACAGTAACCATTTCGGTTTTCGTAAATGGTTGGAAATAGAATCAAGAAAATTAGGTGATGAAAACAAGACAAGAAAATCATAAAATTACCATTTTTTTCTAAATTCCTTAAGAATATTACTGTTGGTAACATATTACAATATGTTTCTAGAACCACAGAAATAAATGGACCAATCACCACTGTTTTATAAAATTTAAGTGATAATTATAGGATAAAAAACCTATTACCATGATTCTAAAAAAACCTTGATAATAGAGTAACCTACTACTTGGGTTTTTAAGAACCATTGAAATTACTGACCAATTTAATTTTAATAAACATATTTCCATTATTTTAAAACCTTGTAAATAAGTTTGGGACCTACTTCCATGAATATAGTACCCACTATCTCTAAAACTATGGAAATATACTATCACTATTATTTTAGAGGATATTGATATAGTATTTATCTTTGTAAATAAATTATTTATCTTGTAGTGAAATTATTTTTATTATCCATTCCAAAATTTAAAAAACATTATTTGATTCTAGTTCTATGAATTACCTCCTATCTTGATTTTTTTAACTTTTGATTTACAAGCTCAAATATTATATATTTCAATATCAATGAAAATATTCAATGGTGAAATGATTGTATCCCAAGTATATAACTACTCTATGATTAAGGTTTAAGGGAATATATCTCCCCAAAATATATTTATTCTTCCTTTGGAAGAATTTGGTGCATTTTTAGCATAAATTCACTCTCCCTATAAAGAGCTCGTAACAACCCAAAATTTTATTAATAAAAATTCCTATTAATCTAATTAAATGTCTTATTATGTAAAACGGTTATATAAAACATATGGAATTTCATGGTTTTATGTTTTTGGATTTTAAAATACCATTATGAGTTTTTACTGTTGCTAATATAGCTGATGAATAGTGGTCACATGATTAGTATAAATATAGGGATTTAATAAATCTAATTTACCGAGACAAAGGAAACGATGAACTCATCCAGTATAATTTCTCCATAGAATCCCAATTTTCAGAGCTCATTAAGGAGGTATAATCACTAGGATTTTCTCTTGACTAAGCACAATTAGAGATTCAACACGTTAAGCTTGAATGGAATCACATATGGGAGAAGTGGAAGTTAATAGAGATTACCACCCAGGAAATGTTATCAGAGCTGCCCCCAGAGTCTGTCACCATCGCACACCTTACCCTTAGGTATTATGCGGGTGTTATAGGAGGTTATGTAACAAGAACCTAGAACTATTATTATGTCCATTATTATTTTTATAAATAATATACATTCATTTTATTATTGTTACTTTGTAAACAATTTTTAAAGCACAAATAGTATTTTTTTGTTAATATTTACATTCAATTAAGAAATATATTTTGATGAATTAATGGATCTTTAAATTAAATTATTTTTTATTAAATATTATTACTAAATTATTCATTATTAAATATAAATGATCTTATAGTTTTTATGAATACAATTGTAATTTTTACTAAGGTTTGAAGGTAGCTTTCATTAAAACCCATAGATTTTTGATAAATGTATATTTTTTATTTTAAATGTAAAAATTAACATATTTAGAAAATTATATAGATAAAATGAATATTATTTTTAGAATCAGGATGTTGATACTATCCAATGGTGAATTTTTCGTAATTTTTTGAGACAGTCAAATTTTTGGTTAAAAATTAAATACCGTTTAAATATATAAGGTGTTTTATGACATCATAATGACCCAATAGTGATGTAATAAAATAATAAAAAAGGTATATTAGGCCAATATATATTATTAATTGAAAATAATGTTATTTTAGATTTGTTTTATTTATTTTACAATGCCTTAGTGGACCCTCCAAGACTTATAAAACATTTAAACATCTTAAAATCATTTTCCTTGAAAGCATTACTCACCTCCACATAATCAAGCATAATATTTTAAAAAGTCCATCCATTTTACATATAAAATACCTTTTACCACTCCACTTTGGAAGAAAAAATGTGGAAAAACCATGGTTTGGTTTGTGGTTTTGATTAGTTTAATGTGTAGTGTCAAAAAAATAAATAATAAATATTTCGTTCTACTTTCCTATATAAACCCCCTCAATCTCCCATTCCTCTTCACTCAAACCACCTGTAGCTCAACCAAACAATTACCTACTCTCTCTATAATCCTCTCAGGGAACCCCAATCTCCCAATAATTATCTCTTAAGCCTCTCCCAAGCCTTTGGGACCACACTTCCGAGTAAGGGATTTCTTCCATCATTATTTATGTCCAAGTTTACTTATATTGTTATGAACCTTTATTTTCAATTAAAAATGTTGGTGTATTATTTATCACCTTAACTGTACTTCCCTCATTATTTTTTAATGATGATAGACCCATTTCTGTCTCATTAATTCCTCCCATATACACCCGTTACGATGCCAAAATTCAATAAGGGATTTCTCTCTCTTCATTTACTTTCAAGAAATTAATTTATTTTATGCAACTAAATTCCATTTCATATGTTAGGATATTATGTTCCATGACACAATTACTGTCCATTTTATGTATAAATAATTATATACCCATTTTTATCTCATCAACCCATTTTACGATTTCTATTTGACGTTGTTATGATGTTGAAGTTACACCAAAATTCCCATGCCAAAATCATTGTGTAAGTGAATACCGTGCCCATTTCTCAATCAAGTGTATTCAAATATATAAACATGTACTTATTGATTGAAGATTTACATTTATGAATTCCAAATTTCTTAGTCATGGAATAAATTATGATTTTTAATGAATATAGGTTGTATTATCTATGTGGCACACTTATGCATGAAATGAAATGATTAAGAAGGGTGCGCCCTAATGGAGCTCCAATGCATTGGGTAAAGATTAGTGTCATGATACTTCAAGTAAAATGAGGTTTTACTAATACTGATTCAATTGAAATGAGGATTTAATCATGATTCATGTACAATGAGATTTGTCTCATGCTAATATCTTGTTAAATGTAGTTTCCACATCTCTATGCTATGATATTCATGCAATATCATGCCTTTGTGTTCATATTTCTCTTGTGATCCATTGATATTCCTATTTCCTAACATGTATTTTATTCTTCATGTTATTCCTTGTTTACACCCTTACTAGGCTTTATAGCGCATCCTTTTCTTATGTATGTCCTTAGGTTACCCTATACAAGGCTAAGTATGAAGGAATGTTGTTGTCATGTTAAAGAAGTTTTCAATGATGAAGTTGTATTTTATGTTCTAAGTTGTTATATAATTTTACTAATTTCCCAAGACACTAGACCTAACAATCCTTATAGTTTTCTTAAGGGAAAGTTTATGTGATAAATCATTTTTAAGTGTCTAGTAAAGAGAATGATTGTTGTAGTTGGTATCAAAGGATAGGTTTAGTTTTTTTTGTGATTTAGATTAGAAAAACCTATTGAAAGCCTTAAGGATAAGAAAAAGTTTAATAAAAACATCCATAAATTTTGTTGAGTATAGAGTTAGTGGTTTATCAGGAAAATACATCCTTGTATGGATACGAAGAGTAGAGGTGGCTCTGACATAGATGTTTCTAGGGGTAACACCTGAAAACACCACTTTGTGATAGACTCAAATGGGAACAGGTGCAAAAAAATGGTCCTTGTTACACTCTTGGTTATGACACTCCCAGGCGACATGCTTCGTTAAATGCAGAATTTTTTATGAACCATTATTAAGGGAATAAAAAATTCTCATAAAAATATATGTTGGGATGTAGGTCATGGATAACATAGATTAAAGCCTATAAATTTGTAAGTTAAGGAAATAAATGTAATTTATAAGTTATCCCGTTTTGTATTTGGATTACCCTTTATATGTTATTGTAACATACCTTTTACTCCAGACAATGGTCGGTAATAGGAGGACTCAGGCTGACAACTGATGTGAAGATCAATGTGATGATTATTCTAATGAGATGCCCAATATGATGGGAGTAGGAATCTTAAACTTTTTCATAATAATCTCTAAGATAACTCATGTTTTGAATAGAAACACGGGTCAAGACGAACGTCCAAACCCCCCCCCCCCCTAAGAAAGAACAATTTGCAATTGAGATATTCATGAGACAAAGTCCTTATACATTTAATGGATCATCAGATCCCTCAATAGCTGAACAATGGATCAAATCCAATGAAATGATCTTCTACAAAATTAAAGGTTCTGAAAAAGAGAAGTTTCTTCTGACTGCTTATCATATGGAGGGTGAAGCTGGTAAATGGTGGATATTGATCCAAAATACAAAGCCTGAGGAAGAGTTTGAGGCATTGGAATGGAAGGATTTCTTGAAAATGTTTTTTGATAAATATTTTCCATGCACCCTCCGACTTAAGATGGAAATGGACTTCCTTTACCTCAAGAAAAAAAGAAGATGAATCCATTGGAGTGTAGAAGGAAAACATCACAAGGATTTAATGATACACCCCCAGATTTTACATTACCCCCGAATTCAAGGTTGAAGTTTCTTTTGTGGGATAAAACGAAGCCTATGGAAAGCCCTGGCAATCCATGACTTCAATAGCTCTGAGGAAATTGTCTGATGTGTCCCCAAAGCTAAAATAGAGATCAGAGAATCTCAGGGGAATCATGAAGATAAAAAGATGAAATTAGACTTTATTTCTAGTGGTTTATGGATAAATTGAATGGTTTTATGAAATTTCAATACCCCACTTTCCAATGGTGTGGAATGAAGAGCCGTAGAAATTGCCTGAAAGGTATGAGGAAATGCTTGATGGGTGGAAGAGAAGGGAAAGTGAAAATTAATTACATGTAAGAAAAAACCACTACTGCGATAGAGGAGAGAAACACTCTATTCTACCCTCAACACATTATTCATTTCTTCAACTTCAAATAACAAGGGCACTTTGAAAATCAATTTCCAAAGACAAGGGTTTTCCAATGAAACCAACAACCTACAATACATCAAGGGAGAGATTTTTCCATCAGTACCGCCGAAGCGAACGCCGAAAATGAAGTGGTGACACGTACTCTATTTATTCATTTATTAATCGCAAACATACATTTTTTTCTAGTTCTATACATTCTTTTATATCCAGAATGTTTAGTAGAACAATCCCAACACCACCACAAATCAAGGATGTAAAGATGACAATGAGAACGAAAGACAGGGCAATCACTGCATCCCATGAATATAACTGCTCCCCTATCACAATTTGTGGATTGAAATTATAGATGAACTTATTCATACTGTCTATGGTATAATTTGATGAAATTCCTATCATGGATTGTCTTTCCCTATATAGAGCCAATATAAATTGCAGTGAGAGGGAAATCACACTCCATATGGTGAATCACACCTTGATTATGTACAAGTGGATGGAGGAGGATGAATCTTATTTAGCACCATAATCTCGAGAATGGATATTACTGCCCTATGAGCATGCGTATCCTGCTCAGATGATGGAATCTAAGCAATAAACTATCCATGATGACATGAATATTGTGAGATAATTTTCTGAAGTGTTTCCCGAGGAATTTCCTGGTTGTCCTCCTAGATGATATCTTAAATTCTCGATTGATCTTATAACTGGGGAATTGAAAATATCCAGGTCACCATATAGAAAGGCTGTTGTGCAACTTGAGGAATTAAAGAAAAAACTACAGGGGAATTTGGATAAAGAGTTAATACACCAAAGTGCTTAACTAAGGGGTGAACCAGTCCTCTTCATCAAGAAGATGGATGGGTCAATGTACCTATTCATTTATTATCATGAGATCAATAAAATCATGATAAAGAACAAGTACCATATTCCATGAATTGATGAATTGTTTGATTATCTATGATGAGCACAATACTTATCCAAGATGTACCTGTGATTGAGAGATTACCAAGTAAGGGTGAAGATGGAGGACATTTCTAAGAATACTTTTTATATAAGGTACGAGCACTATGAATTCATAGTAATACCTTTTAGACTCACTAATGCTTTATAAATATTCATGGATTTGATGAATAGAGGCTTTAGATATTACCTCAAAAAATATTTGGTAGTATTTATAGATGATATTCTACCATACTCCAAATCCAAGAAGGATCATGAGGAGCATCTAAGCACTGTACTAGAGATGTTGAAAAAGGAGAAGCTCTATAAAAAGTACAACATGTATGAGTTCTGTTTCAACGAAGTCTCATTATTGGGTCATATCGTAATAAGCAATAAGTTATTTGTGGATCCCTCCAAGAAAAATGCAATTGAGGGACGGTCGAGGCCAACATCTATGACATGTATCCGTAGCTTCCTTGGGTTATCCAGATATTATCAATGATTTGTGAGAAATTTCTCACAATTGTCAAACCCTCTTACCAAGATAAATTGGAAGGTAGTCAAGTTTTATTGGAGTGATGAATGCAAAGATAGATTCAAGGGGTTGAAAAGGAGGCTTATCACTGCACCCATGTTCATAGTACCCACAAGTGTAAATAATTTCGTAGTATTTAGTGATGCTTCATAGAAGGGCCTGAGCTGTGTGTTGATGAAAAATGAAAAAGCCATTGCCTATTATTCAAGGTAATTGAATTTTCATGAGACAAACTGTCCAACACATGATCTAGAGTTGGTTGTTGTAATATTAGATTAAAAAAGTTGGCTACATTACATCTTTGTGGAGAAGTGTGAAATATACACAAATCACAAAATCCTAAAGTATATATTCACATAGAAATAGTTAAAAAAGTGATAATGAAGATGGTTACATATGATCAAATACCATGACTAGTCTATCCATTACCACCTTTGGAAAGTGAACAAGGTGGAAGATGCTCTAAGAAGAAATTACCCAACGATTCTATCAGGGATAAGAATTGAAAAGGATAAAATATTCTTATATTTGATTAATATTGACATGGGAATCATGAAGGGAACATCATTAATTCTTTC
Organism: Viscum album; assembly: GCA_963277665.1. Lineage (NCBI taxonomy): Eukaryota > Viridiplantae > Streptophyta > Magnoliopsida > Santalales > Viscaceae > Viscum > Viscum album. Next base: position 1,191,637,886 of record OY728122.1, read on the forward strand.
AAAAATGATTTCTCAACATTATTTTTTTGGAATGGTTAATGGATTATCAAAAGGATGACGTGGGAATTAAAAATAAAGTGAAAACTATCAAAAAATGGAAATCTTCAGAGTTCAATGTTAATAAAGAAAAAATTGTAATATTTGAAACAAGACTATGTGTTCCATCAAATCTAGAGTTAAAGAAAGAACTTTTGGATGATGCAAATAGTTCAAATTTCTCTATAAACATAGGAAACAAAAATATGCATCGAGATATCTGAGATCATTATTTGTGGGATAACATGAAGAATGAGATCACTTAGTATAAATCAAAGTTCCAAGTGTGTCAATAAGAGAAGTCTGAGAGGAAAAAGTATAAGGGGATGATGCAACTATTACCCAAACCAACATGGAAATGGGAGAACATCAACATAGAATTTTTCACTGGACTACAAATGAAATCCAATGGAAAAAATGTTATTTGGTTTATTGTGGATATTCTTACAAATACTGCACACTTCATTGCAATTTGGGAGGATTTCTCATTATATCAACTGACACGAATATAAATAAGAGAAGTTGTATGGATGCATGGAGTACCACTATCTATTGTATCTTATCTAGATCCAAGATTCACCTCTATGTTCTGGAAGAGTCTCCAATATTTTTTTAATTCTGAGCTAAAATTTAGCACGACTTATTATCCTCAAACTAAGGGCCAATCTGACCATAAAATCCAAACACTTTAGGACATGTTTAGAGCATGATTAGTGGACTTCAAAGGAGAATGGGATCAACATATTCCTATGCTTGAGTTTTCTTACAATAATAGTTTCCACTGAAGAATCCAAATGGATCCTTATGATTCTCTTTATGGGGAATGGTGCAGAACACTGACATGTTGGGTTGAAGTTGGGGAGAATAAACTCTTAGGTCCAAAAATGGAAAAACAAATGGTGGAGAATGTTAAGATAATCTAACAACACATTAAATCATCTCATAGTTATATAAAGAGCTATGCTGACAGCCATCGATGGGACCAAGTTATTGATGTTAGAGACATGGTATTCCTCCACATATCACCATGGAATAGATTTATGAGATTTGGGAAAGAGGGAAAGCTTATTCCAAGGTACATCATCCATTTTGAGATCCTTGATTGCATTGGAGTAGGGTATTATCGACTAGCACTCCCACCAAACCTATCTAATGTACATGATGTATTCCATGTATCACTCTTGAAGAAGAACATACCTAACCCATCACATGTACTCAATCCATAGGTGGTATCATTGGAGAATGACCTCTCCTATAAAGAGAATTCGGGGAAGATCTTAGATCATAGGGAAAAAGTTATACGAAATAATACAATTCCCCTCATCAAATTGTTGTGGAAAAACCACAATTTTGAAGAAAAAACATGGGACTCAGAGAAAATGATAATGAAAATCTAACCTCATCCGTTTTAGTGTGGGAAAATGAAATTTCGAGGGTGAAATTTCTTTAGGGGGAAGATTGTAATGATCCAAAATTTTATTAATCAAAACTTATCTTGATCTAATTAAATGTATAATTATGTAATATGGTTATATAAAACATATGAAATTTCATTGTTTTATGTTTTTGGATTTTAAAATACCATTAATAACTGTTACCATTTCTAATACATCCACTGAATAATGATCACATGATTATTATAAATATAGGTCTTTAACAAATTCAATTTACTCAGAAAAACGAATTGATGGACTCATCTAGTAGAATTTCTCTATATGAAACTAATTTTTCAGATCTCATAAAGGAGATATCATCCCTAGGATTCTCTCTTGACCAAGCCTAAGATGACCTTTAACATGTTATGATTTAATGGAATCGCTTACAGAAGATGTGGAAGTTAATAGAGATTACCACCCGACTGATGTTATCCAAGCCACCCCTAGAGTCTATCACCATTGCACATCTTACCCTTTGGTCTTATGTGGGTGTTATATGGGGTTGTGTAACAAGACCCTCGGACTATGATTTTTTGAGTTAGTTATTCATAATGAATATACATTCATTTTATTATTATTACTTTGTAAATTATTTTTAAAGCACAAATATTTTTTTAGTTAATATTTAAATTCAATTAAGAAATCTATTTTGATGAATTAATTGATTTTTAAATTTAATTATATTTTAATAAAATATTATTACTGAATTAATTTTTGTTAAATATAAATGATCCTATAATTTTTATAAATACAATTATAATTTTTATTTAGGTTTGAAAGAGGTTTTTGTTAAAACCTATGAACTTTCGATAAAAGTGTTTTTTTATTTTTAAAGTAAAAATTAACATATTTATAAAATTATTTATATAAAATTAATATTATTTTTGTAATCAGAATGTCAAAATTATCCAATTGTAAATTTTCATAATTTTACGAGATAGTCGATTTTTTTGGGTAAATATTAAATACCATTTAAATATATAATGTGTTTTCTAACATCATAATGACCAAATAGTGATGTTATGAAATAATATAAAAGTTTTATTCATCCAATATATGTTATAACATTACAATAATGTTATTTTAGATTGTTTTTATTTAATTTACTAGGCTTTAGTGGAACCACCAAGACTTATAAATTATTTTAACATTTTAAAATGATTTCCTTAAGAGTGTGACACACCTCTATATAAGAAAGGCTAATATTTTAATATGTTCTACCATTGGCCAGAAAAAATATTTTTTAACACTATAATTTGAGAAAAACCATGGGAAAAAACAATCGTATAGTTTGTGGCTTTGATTAGTTAAATGTGTAGTGTCTAAAACATAAATAATAATGAATTCCCTCTCCTTTCCTATATAAACCCACTCAGTCTCCCATTACTCTTCACTAAAATTACTTGGAGCTCGAAAAAACCCTTGCCTTCCCTCTCTAGAATCCTCCAAAGGTTCCCCAAGCTCCCAGGAAGCCACTCTCAAGCCTCCCCCAATCCTTTGAGATCACACTTCCAAGTAAAGGATTTCTTCCTTCCTTATATATATCCAAGTTTCCTTATATAGTTATGCCATTTTATTTTCAATGAAAAAATTTGGGGTATCATTTTTCACCTCCCCTAGAGTTCCCTCATTGTATTTTAATTATTATATACCCTTTTCTCTCTCATTAATGTCTCACATGTACTCCCATTACCATACGAAAATTCCATAAGGGATTTCTCTCTCCTCATTTACTTTTAAAGAATTATTTTATATTATGCATCTAAATTCCATTAAATATGTTTGTATATTTTGTTCCATGTGCCAATAAATTTAAATTTAATGTATAAATGATTATACACCCCTATCTCTCTCATCATCCCATTTTACAATTTATATTTAACGTCGTTATGATGCTGAAGTTACACCAAAATTACCATGCCAAAATCATCATGAAAGTGAATACCATACCCATTTCTCAATCAAGGGTATTCACCTTTATACACATTTAATTGTTAATTGAGGACATGTATTTATTTATTCCACATGTCTTATTCATGGAATAAATTATGATGTTTAATGATTCCATGTTGTATGATCTATGTGGCACACTTATGCATGAAATGAAATGATTAAGAAGGGTGTTCCCTGATAGCACTCCAATGCATTGGGTAAAGATTAGTATCATGATACGTCAAGTGAAATGACTATTTACTCATGATAAGTCATGTTAAATGAGGTTTTACTCATGCTTTATGTGTAGGTGCCTTAGATCATGCTAATATCATGTTAAATGTTGTAGCCACATCTCTATGCTATGATAATCATGCAATATCATGCCTTTATGTTCATGTTTCTCTTATGATCCATTGATATGCATATTGCCTAAAATGTATTATATTATTTTTGTTTTTCCTTATCTACTACCTTACTGGGCTTTATAGATATCATTTTTCATATATTCCCTCAGGTTATCCTATGTAATTCTATGTATGAAGGAATATTGTGGTCATGTAAAAGTTTTTTCAAAAAAATATGTTTCATTTTTTGTTTTATGTTGTTATGTAATATTCCTAATTTACCAAAGAAACTTGACCTCTCGATCATCAGAGTTGTCTTAAGTGTAACATTATGTTATAAATCATGTATATGTGTGTAATAAAGAGTAGTGTTTTTATAGAGATCATATCAATTGTTTATATAGAGAAATCACATTTATTATCCCAAACCATCCCATGATTAAATAATGATACATGGATGTTTATAAACTTAATTTGGATATTAATTCCATTATATAGGTCGTAATACCCAATAATGAGTGATATTTTAATCAAATGGTTTAGTTGAAACTCTACATTTAAGACATCCCATTTATGAGGGAATATATTGATTTATTTCATATGGAGTTTCTTGGTCTTCCCTAGATCATGAAGTTATTTTTTAGTTGAACACATACCAAATAATATGCCTATATCATAGAGTCCATAAATAATAACTCCTATATAATTAAAATAGTTGAAGAATCATCTATAATTAAATTTTGACACGGGTTTTATGCACCCAAGTGCGTCACCATGAGGTCAACCAGTCCTCTTTGGTAAGATGAAAGATGGTAAAATGTGAATTTACATTGATAATAATGAGATTAACAAGTCCAAAATCAACAAAAAGAATACTCTACCCCATATTGATGAATTTTTTGAAGAACTTCAAAGGGACTAGTACTTCTCAAATGTATATATATGATCTAGATATCATCAACCATGGGTGAAAAAGAAGGATATACCTAATATGGAATTCTATATATGTTATGGAAACTATTAATTTTTGAGTTGGTACCCTAGAACCAACTACTTTGTACATTGAATTACCAGATTATTCATGTTGTTAAATATTTATATATAATTATGATAATTATTCTTTATTCCATATAAGTTATAATGTTGTATGTGTACCTGTCACACTGAATGGTTATATCAATTCCCCACTATGATGAGATACTATAAGTGTCATTAAAATATTATTAAAAATTAGTTCTAGGGTTGGATGATATTATTTTATTGCATAGAAATGATATACGCTATTAGCGTTGGAGACTCAGAAAACATTTAGACACTATTATATGGTGTACATTGTTGGTAATATCAGTATATGAGGTTATGAGAACATGTAAGACTAGTAGAAAATACACATTCATATGTCTCGTTATATTTTCTTGTCTGAATACATGTCTAATGGTCCTTAGAATTTAATATTATTATTCAATTATAGCACGAGTCAATTACAATTATTTTTTCATGAAAATTGTGATACGATATTCTCACAGCGAGGTAAGATACATTGGATTCATCCTGAGTGATATTACATTAACCAATAATTCAAGAAAGGATTTCTCTATTAAATTCTTTAATGATAGATGATATCTTAGGAACTTTTATCAGAGTGGAACTACCTGATTAAGTCCATGTCCATGGTGCACTATTGGCAAGTTTATCTTTCAAATTTAATTAAAAGTTACATAGAACATATTGGTTAATGACTATCATGGAACCCACTTGATTGATGATATCATGATAAAATGATTATATTACATAGTGTCCAATATTATGTGGTTTTTATTATTATGACATCAAACTTCATTCTCTATGGGTGAATCAATGTTTTTTAAGACACTAAAGTTAGAATTTTGGTGGTTATTCCTAATACTAATGAGAAATGGGCCTAGTCAGTCCCACAATAAGTGTATTAAAAACATTAGTTAAATCCTATTTAAATTTAACATTTTGAATAAATATTATTACTATACATTTTTTGGTAAATATTCATGTTTGGTGGACAATATATATCCAGTCAGTAGTCATTAGAGGTTATATTATGCTAGTGGAATATTAAATAATTATTTATTTGATAATAATTATTGATAATATGAATATATTAAATTTATTTATTATGGTTTAATCATAGGGGAAAATATATATTTATTTGCTTATGTGAATATATGATGTTTATTGTCTTGTTTAGTGACCATAATATTATCTTATTTATTAAAAAATAATTCAATAACATGTATTTATTTAAATAAATAGAAATTATTAAGCATCTAATTAATATTGAGGACCAGTAGACTGAGTGTAATGGTCTAGTAAAGAATAAAATATTAAATAATATTCGAATAATTATTAATTTTTTATCTCAGAGTTTACCTCATGTAGGTAATTAATAATAATAACGTTATTTTTAATGCATGGGGTTCACTGGGGATTAAATGAATCACAAGGGCCTATGTGAAATTATAATTCATTAAACTTATCTCTATTTAAAACCAATTTTTATATTCCATAACATAACTATATCATTCTAAGCATTTTCCACATTAAATTCTTGAAATAATCCTCTCTGGAAGTTTATAGATCTTCCTTTAGAACACCCGTGATAATAGAGAGTGATCCACATCCTCATCCCTCTCATGTATAGAGTGAAACATAAAAATTTATTCTCACCTAATAGTATTCTATTGTAGTCAATTATAAATTATTCAAGAGTAAACGTATCCATGCTAGAAGATAGTGATTTCTACAATGATGTTCTATGTTTCTCGGAGCATTAGTGGATCAATACTAGAGGGATTCTACCCTTGAATATGCAATGATGTTGTTGTTTCTGATTTTTCACTAGGGCCACTACCACTTGTGTTAATGTGTGATAACATTCTTATTACCCCACATTAAAATTTTACAAAGGTGAGTAGATTTTATCACTTTCATTGGTGTTTTATGATCCTTGATTTCAATGAGATGATGGTATTTTAGTTCCTCCTTACATGGATTACTCCTTGGAACTTGTCCCCTAGTCTCGGTATACCTCATAGAATTAAGTCATGTTTGTGGAACTCCTTCTTAGTGCCATCTCTTTGTGGATTTTGGTTAATTATGCTAGTCCTGTTATGACATTCTAGTGGATCTTGATAGGTTAGTAACCTTTGATTAGAAGAGTAGTCACGTTGGGAATCACAGACATATCTGGATTCTAGGAACATTGTTCACATGTATTATTCCTCTTCGGAGGAAGTCTCATAGAGTCATCATAGTCACATAAACCAATGTATCCCATGTCATTGAAAAGGTATCTAACACCGAGGGAGTATATATTCCAAGCATTAAACATTAGGCATCCCATTTTTTTCATGAGGTAGATGATTCCATAGGTGCATATCTCTTACGGATTTCACCATAGGCATCCCATGTTTTACCTGATGTATATATTTTTGGTCACAAGTTTATTGTATTGTGGAGACAAATTTAATTTATCTAGACTCCATATGGATATGGATCAAGGATGTGTTCACTTGGTGTGGGGATTTCACATCCAGATGTTTATTGATGGTTGGATCAGAATGAATGATAGAGGCGGGTATAAGAGGTGTGTCCCCTAATGGGAAGATGTCACATCAAGAAGGATGACCAGAACACACATATTTGTGTATTAAGTAGGTATATCCCTAAGTGGGAGTGCCTAGTTTTACCATTGGATGGATTAAAATATCTATGGGGTGGATCTAGGAGGTGTGTCCCATAAAGGGAAGATGTCACACCAGGAAGGTTGAACTGGATACCCTTAGAGGTGGATCATGGATATGCACCAATGGGAGGGTGGTACCTAGTTTTACTGCTATTCAGGATTGAACATAAGATAGGTGCCTTATTTACACTAAGTATAAGGCATGGATCAAAACCAACCCAATCATTTTAACATCATTGAGTAAGGATGACCGTGTCATGAAGGTAGCATAGAATAGGGATGGTGTGGGGATTATTCATTGAATTTTACATTTCCAAGGGTATTTCTCTTGGTTGGAGTTTGTGCGGGGATTATGCATTGAGCTACCCGAGGGACCTAGAAGAGATGTGGTCTCCTAGGTGAGTGTCATGATCTTACCAGGGATATGGTTCGGAGAAAATATGGGCGGATATGGATGTTGTGTTTTCACTTTAGGGAGGATTCCTACATATCCCAGATAGTGTGGAATAAAATCCAATGTAGTTATGGATTGGATGGGGCTTATACCTAATGAGGAGGCCCATGGGAGTGGAGCATGTGCTCAGGGCTTACACATGAGAGAAGCCCAATGAGGATGAGTACGATTGTTTTGGATTACACTCCGGAGGATGCCCATTAATGTGGAGATGAATGTCACAGTCACTACTAACCTCTAATCCCACATGATTCATGCTACATGTGGGAATCAAGTGAAAGTAGTAGACCTGATTCTCTTAACATGAAAGAGGCTTTAACGAGTCATGGTGAGGGGCTTACATGTGGGAGCTTCCCAAGTAGGATGTCAATCAATGTGAGGAGGATCTCATTCCATGTGAGGACTATCTCATTCCCTATGAGGGTAGTAAATTTGGAAACCATCCCATTCCTCTAACACATGGATCATCCTATGATTATTTCAAAAGGCAAGGCAACAGTTTAACATCTCGTGTTGAGGGCGTTAGGATGAGGAAGTTTTATATCAAGCAACAAGGACTTGGGGGACTCACTCCTCATCCCTTGAGCTTTTATGACTGTAGGTCATGCACCAATAGGAGGAGAATGGAGTTAGTAATGATAGGTTATAATGATGGGGAGGAGTGTTCAATCACAAGTTCCTTGTAAGAGTGCCTTTTCTGAGTAGAAACCTGATTTAGCATACCTATGCCGAGAATAAAAAGGTAGATTGGAAAATTATGCCACACTTAAAGTGGATTAGGCTATAGTAATATTTTTCACAACTCATATTGGGACTTGACGTGTAAGCTGAACTAATCCTAGATGGGTGTGGGGTATTTGGGAACTCAACCTTTATAAAGAGGTGTTAGGAGAAGGGAGTTAGCATGGAGAGGATCTGGAGGGAGGTTTCACAAAGCATAGGGTCTTGCAGAGAGTTGAATCATGAATCTAAGGTGATTTTTGGTGGTTAGGGGCTTTGAAAAGGGGGAGGATTCCTGAATCAGGGTGACCCTACATCGGGATGAATTCCCAAATCAGGGAAGCAGTGCTTTGTGAAGGCTTAATGCTTCGAGAAGCCACAAGTTCCCCATAAGTAATTATTCCTTTGTTAAGGTTGTAGGCCTTCATTAAAAGAATATACACCTAGGTTGTATGATTTATTGAACACATGAATGGGGGTTTCATAAAGACCATGTACCTTTTATGATCCATTTTGGTCTGTGTTTTTATGGTCAGGAGGTTTACAAATTGAGAGAAATTTGGAAACCAAAAAGTTGGCTGTCCATCCTCCAAAGGTTGGAATGTAGAGGGTATTTATAGGAAAGGGGTTTTTGAAAATATGGGAATTAGTTCATGAAGGAATTATAGGATCCAAGAATTGGCATGGCTCTATCAAACTCGCAAGGGACACCATCAAACATTCACGTGGTTGCGAAGTAACATTAGACTCGTGGAGGACACCATGAAACCATTAAGTTGTATTGAAGTGTTTTTAGACTCAATAAAGACACCACCAGTCCTTTGTGTAGTTTTTATGTGTAGTCGTACTCATAGAGGATATCGTTAATCCTTTTTAGAGTCATGAAACATCATCAAACCCAGAGAGGGCACCATCACAAATTCACACAATAGTAAAGGAAAATCCTTAGTTGAGGAGAATTTTTGAACTATAGTCATTCGTGAAGTCTTGGGGTTTCACAAATTAGACCCTTAAGAGAGTTTTGGGGATGTATTGGTTTGGATTTACTTTGAATCGTTTGTGTATTACTCAAATTTTCCCATGGAACATATTTCATCATCGACAAATTCCCCCCCTCAGAATGGGAGTTGATTGGAAAAAGGAGCGTTGGATTTTGAGGTAGAATAAAAAACGATTGACAATATTATACCTTTCCTGATGAACATTCGTGATGATCACTCTTGATATTGATTCATTATGCTTGTGGGAACGAAGGCCATAGTGAATCACATGCAATCGTAACCCTATAAATAACATATTGATGTCCCCTCAAGCACACGAAACCTTTTCAAGAAGAAAATATTTGACTATCTTTTCGGGAATCTCTCCAACTACTGGAACACTGTACCTAAATTATACATTATAAAACTAGATTTCTGGACCTCTTATCCAGGAATTCTACTTAATATACTATATACCATGAACTACATTACTACGAAGAGAGCACTGTGACATAGAGCTCCATAAATTGGGCTAAAAAAAGTTTCACAAATTAACTTCATGATCCAGAATCAGAAAACACCTACATGTTGAATCCAATGGCTACGTAGAATTTTGATTAGGAAGTCAATAAGGATCCTACATGTAGGTAAGAGATGGAAGAAAAAATCATGATTAAGGAGTGAATCTAAATTAGTTTGGACCATGAAACACTTTTGTCACAACTTTCTGAGGCACAAAAGGAACATATTTTATTCAAGAGGCTTATACTTTATGTATATTGTTTCATGTAAAAAATATTCATCCTAAATGTGAGAAGATATGAACCAACATACTAGTTCAGAGGCAGACCTAGGAATCATTGGAGTAATAAGGCTCCTACTGGCCACAATTGGAAATACCACACACCTATCACCACAGGCTGCCTCTGCAACCATATAAAAATTGTTGATGGGGAGAAGCTGGAGGATAAGGAATCCCATATACAGTATTAGATGATCATCAAGGTGGGTTTAGGGGATACAAAAAAGGGATGGAATAATGGTTCATATTTCGTACAAGGTTGAAACTTCACAAATGAGTGGGCGTAGGCCTATTGGGAATCTACATCATGCTAAGAATTTGAGGCAGTGTTGAGGTAGGCAGGACTTCATGAAGAGTCATGGGATTTGCAGTTCAATGTTAACCAATTTTAGGATATCATACATGAAATATAAATTATATGTTTATTGGGGGATAATACATTTGATTTATTTCATGGGGAGGTCGGTGTTAGCCTCTAGTATTTCCACTAAATCACATGGATCCTTATCCTGGGAGAAATATATGATGAATTTATCCCCTTCGAGAACTTATGGGGGTCCAAGAGTAATTTTTGGCCTTATAAAAGTCTCTATTGGATTTGGTGTAGAGAAAAAGTAAAGAGAAGATGAGGATAAGGGACAATCCCTTTAAGAAGTTGCTCAGATTCATCTTGAAAAAACTAGTAGAGGAAGCCACTGATGGGGAGGATCCAACAAGGAAGTTTATGATGAGGCCACGCACATGTTCAAGGGGATACCAGTGGGGAAAATGGGGGTCCTATTGGTGGATTTTGGAAGAGATCTTGTGGAATATGTTGGGATATAGTGTCAATACTAAAGTGAATCCCCTAGTCATATTAGAATAATTCATCACAATGCTTATTTGTGGTTGGATACTCCCTTTGAGGGATTTTCAAATGAGGGTGAAACCAAGAACCTTTATAATGGTTGTGATGCTGGTCAAGGGGTAGGATGTCAAACATACTATTCTAGTAATTGTGAATTTATACAAGTTACTTAGTCACATTAGAAAATGGAATATTACACCATGTGTTTCTATAAATTTTCAATTAATGTACAATTGGGTGGTCATAAACATGGGGGTTATAAGTATCCAAACCCCATTTACCTCCCATAATAAACTTTCACATGAAAATCTTAAAAATCTCGAGGAGTCACCCATTCATGTTGGGTCTAGGGGATCTTCTAGATAAGGTTGTATTGGAATATCACTTAATCTTTCACTCATTCTCCCTATTGATGGGGGACATACATGATGATGACATATAGACCTAGGAGAAAAGATAATATCTCCTAGCCTTTTGAGGCGGGGAAATGGTAATTTTTTTTTACTGTGATCCCATTTCTGAGACATAAAATCCACATTGGATTTCAAGATTGTTTGGGATTATGAAGATTTTAACCTGAAGGTGTACTCATAGTTGCTTCATGAGTTAATATATCAGTGATGAGCAAGATATGGTGCATGTTTACACATGGATGTAAATATATACGGAATGAGCTACTACTACCCACTTCTACATATGGGCTTACTCATGATTATGTGAAGAGTTGGGAGATGATATATCCTTGGGTCATGTTGTGGAAGTAATCCACTCTATCCAATGAAGGGGTGGCCCCCCACCATGGTGCTGGGGATGAATGGTGGTCGGAAGAAGCCATAGGGACAGAGAGGTTCCGGTGGATATGACATCAATAGTTGGACCCATAGTCCATGGTCCAGAACATGTAAGTGATTTTGGGATATGAACAACATCAGACTTGACTATCTTGGGTAATCAGTCATAGGAAGAAGTTGGGCCTTTTGTGGTGATTCTACGAGTGTATGTCGATGGTCTAGACAAATGAGTCGGCCACCCAAATTTTCCTAGCGACACTGTGTATTCTAATTCCTAGGAGGCTTGGGGATTGTACAAAAAATAACCACCCCTCGGGGGGTGTGGAACTATCTCACTACATATGGGATATATCTCACTAGGTTAGGCAATGAAAAGGAAGGTGTCTATGAACCTCACTCTGAAGCTATGCAATACATGGAAGTGATGAAGGACATAGTTCACTCTAGGGGTAATATATTCCCTTCAAACAATAGGGTGGGGAAACAATTGGGCATGTATTCCCCTCCAGATTCACTTTCAAGCTATGTGGTTATCGACATGAAAAAAGGTGAGGAATGAGAAGACTCATGAGAGAGTGAAAATTATCATATGTCAGAAGAGGATATGCCTACTACTGTCAACCAAGTAAACTCACTAATCTTTATATGCCTATGAACACCATTGAATCTTTATGATTGTTTCTTAAAACTCTTTTAAGTATGAATGAATCAGTGAGAACTAAATTAGTGGAGGTCCATAATAGGCCTCTTACGGAGGGTTAGGGGACCTCAACCCATAAAGGGGTGAGTATGGGGAACTTTCCCTACATTGTGACCTTGAGAGATCAACCATCAGTTCATGAAACCGATTTAGTGATGATGGAGGTTGAGGTAGTGATGGTGGATATCTTTCTTTCAGTGGATATGGCTAGGGGTGACCATGGTGGTTGAACCAACCATCGATACTCCACTAGGGGAGACCAATGAGACGATGCCATTGGTGGAGGGAGTTGAGGCAAGGTCCAAAACAAGGATAACTAAAGGTGTTATGGTTGAAGATCCTTTGGTAGGGTCACCACTAGAAGTAGATCCTAGGTCTGAAGTTGTGGTGGAGGAGGCAATGACTACACCATAGGATAGAGTAATTGGGGAGGCTTCGTTGGATGTGCCTATACCTGAATTTCCACTGGTGGTGGTTATGGGATCTGAGTTTGAAATGGTTCCATCATAAGGGGTAGTTGAGGGAGATGAAATGACGATGTCCACATTTTTGATGCCTCAAGGTGTAGCATAAAATCCTTCCCTTGGTGGAGATACTAACAAGGAACTATTCCCTCTGATTTTCATCTAGCCAGTCATTCCCAAAAACAAAAATATTTCTCCTACTGATCACATTTGAAGACCTAAACCTATAGGATCCAACAAAAATATATTGGTGGATTTTCTTCTTCATGTTCTTAAACCACCTAAATATTTTGAGTATTTTGGCTTAGAGATCACTGAGGATAAACATGTTTTCCATCATAAGGCATGTAAGAATGTGAAGAACCTCATCACTAATATCTTGAAATTTGAAATGCCACAATATGTGATATCTCTCTATCATTGGTTAGTTAGCCTGGGGACTAGAGGGGTGAATTCCCACACTCCTCATGCATTGTCTCAAGTCATCATAATTGGGTGGGAATGTGAAGAATTGTAGGATCTCGATATGGACTAGAGGAAACACAGGTATAAGGGTTCTCAATAACTTTAGAAGGATGAGGTAGAAATTTCCCATCTTTAGGGGCTGGTAAAGGTACATGTGACAACCTCAGTAACATAATATAAAACAAGTAGCAATCTTAGTGCTCAATTGGTATCAATTGAGTCTAAGGAAGCTAAGATCATGAAAAAAGATTCCAAGTGATGAGTGGAGTAGAAGTGGAAGTAGACCAGGGATTAAGATGTTTTCTCCCAGGACAATGAAGAGATGGAAGACCTGGAAGCATGGAAGTTAGCCTTTGAGACCACTCTGCAGAAGTCGGCTAAGCTCGAACGTTTGATCATTAAGTCAGAGAAAAGGAGGAATATTTTGTAGTGGGGAGTATCTGATATGTCGATACCCCCCCCTAAAAATATGGGTTTCTTAGTTTACATGATCAAATATATTTCATTAATTTATTATCTTAATTTGATCATATTTTCTAAACAACCAATTAATGATCCCTAAGCTCACGTGGATCATGACTTAGTTTGAGAAACAATTGATGGACATGTGATTTCTTTTCATATTTGAATTGTAGACAACCATTGAGAAACTAGGGTCTGTTATCATTAAATGACCACCAAAAGAGTCTGGGATGAGAGAGGATATGGCTAGTGAATGTGGCTCTCAAAAAATACTACTTTATTTTCCGATATGATCTATTGTATGCATAGGATAATGGCAGGGGAATTTAATTTGACCTCAATAAAGGGTAATAGAGAGGTTCAAATCATGATTCTAAAAATATGGAACATAAGTATAGTGGAATAGAGATAAAGGATAACTATTTATTAAGTTGAAAATATATCATCCATATAGTTATCCTAGAATGGGGACAAAAAAATGACTGCCGACCACTAAACATGTTCAAAAAATGGAACTTGTCTCATATTTTCATCCAAATACTTATGGGATGTTGGAACAAGATGTTAGGTGATCCAAAATAGAATGGGGGACATACCATTTGAGGGTTTCTTTTAACGAATAAGAGGATAAGGATCCAAATAAGGGGCACATAAAGCATGGAAATGGATTGATAGAATGTTCAATTGGATTCCAACAATCTTAGAATTATGCTACCATAGAACAGAGAACATTAGTGTGAATTTTGGTTAGAAAAAAGATGAAACCCATTTTCTAGGGGATCGTCATCTCGGATGTCAAGAAACATTTGAAAATGAGAACAATGTGGTATGTGACTAGTATTGGAGGAGGGGACCACTTAGGATAGTGCCTGAGATGTTTTTGAGTTTTACATTTTGAAACTGAGGATGAAAGACATGTAACTTAACTTTATATAGTGATGATGATGCATCATGAAATTTAAAATCATGTGATCTGGATGCATCCCATGGTTTAATCTCATGAAACCAAGATGTTACACACGATTTAAGGTCATGTGGCCCAGACCATGACCAACCGTTTAAAGTCATGTTTCATTGACTAAAAACGTGTTTATCAAAGGGTACTTTTGTGGAATGATGGAAATAAACCCATTGTGAATGATCCAAAAAGAGAGTTTCAGGCCACATAAGTATTGTGTAGAAAAAAATACATATTTTAAGTTCACATATCTTCGACCATAGGGGATGTAAATAGTTTAAGGTCATAATGCTAGAACCATGATATGATGAAAACAGATATGTTTAGAACATATGGTTATAAATAATAATGTGATTTGGGGACAAAGATTAAAAAAACACACTAACCATTCCTATGATGATTCATACACAATTTAAAGTCATATTTATTGGAGATAGACTCCTACTTTAAGGCTGTTGAGTTTTTACCAAGGGATCCTTTGGGAATCTTGACCACATCTGTAGACACCCTACTAGAACTCATAAGACCTTGTGAGTCCTGATTGGTATGGGAATCAATGAATTGTAATGGGGTTCAACCCAACATGTGGAAGCACACTTTAGGGGTAATGTGATACTCGGTTGATAATTTACCAATTAAACTGAACTGCTTACTCAATGAGTAAAAATGTGTGAAGAGGTGACACCAAGGGTGTTAGAATTACACCTAGATATAGGGAGGTGGAATGGAGGTAAATCAAGACTTATAGGCCTTGATAAAGGGGACACTGGTGATTAGGGATTGACTTTTTACCATGTTTAAAACATAGGGATGACAACCATACCAGTCATGAATGGAGAGAGATAATGCAAGATCAACTATTGACCAAGTTCAAAATAGAGGATCCAATGTTTTTTTGCCAAAGATCCATTAGGGAATTATCCCATGATGGGAGGTGATCCAAAATGAAATGAGACTATCACTGTTATGGGGTCCATCTTGTTTATAAAGATGAAAGGAATCTAAAACATCAAACACTCTAAGTGTGGAATGGAGCATATCAGAAATTTGAATTCAAATTTTTTTTTTGAAAATTGTTTAAAGTCCTATTTCATAGACCATGTCTACTAGTTTTTAGTCTTAGAGTTAGGACCACGATGTCTTAGATTAAGGTCATAATAGCTGGACCATAGGGGTTTTTCCAACAAGGGAGATACATATCATGGAATAGTAACTTGCCCAATGTGAATGATGACCTAGGAGGCTCGACACCACACCACACATTCATTTAAAAAGACTCCCGCATAGTTTAAAGTCATGATTCATAGACTAAGGGTCAATATTGTTTTAAATTCCTAAATATCACATCATCACAGATCCAAGGGGCTAAAGGATTTTATGAATTTATGGTTGGGCCTAAACATAAGAAGTCTGAGCGTCACAATGTATCTCAGGAGGATGGATATCAAGACACACATAGTTATGGATGGTAACACACAAAGTTTAAGGTCATACGAGTTAGATTGTGGTGGATAGTTTAGAGTCATTTTATTTTGACTAAGGGTATATATATTTCTTGCAAGATGTAAAAACCAACATGGATGGATCTAAAGAGGATCATTTTCCACATATAATCTTATGATAAACTACATATAGTTTAAGGTTTTACTTCCTAGATTGTAACTAAGGCCAAGGGGCCAAAGAGATAATTAATTTTCAACTAGGCCAAAAGATAAAAAGTTAGAGAGTCACTATGTATCACAAAATGTTGAGCCCTCTGGAAGATTGTTGATTTCATGTATATGTTTGATGTTTTAATAATCACAAATCATCACATACCATTAATGCTTAATCTGGTTTGTTTTCTCATAAACTTAATTACAATCTGTAAATGAATCTGTTATCATGTTTTTGTCTATGCTTATTGACTTACAAAGTATTTTGGAAAGTCTTCTGCATTCAACAGACATCGGAAGCACTGATCCAATATCAAAGGACAACGGTCACACCGATGCAAACTGACTCACCGATCCATCAGACTCACCGATCCATCAGACTCACCGATCCATCAGACTCACCGATCCATCAGACTCACCGATCCATCAGACTCACCGATCCATCAGACTCACCGATCCATCAGACTCACCGATCCATCAGACTCAACGATCCATCAGACTCACCGATCCATCAGACTCACCGATCCATCAGACTCACCGATCCATCAGACTCACCGACCCATCAGACTGACCGATCCATCAGACTCACCGATCCATCAGACTCACCGATCCATCAGACTCACCGATCCATCACACTCACTGATCCATCAGACGCACCGATCCAAGGACTCACCGATGCAAATGACTCACCGATCAGATGACAGACCGATGCTGATCTATCTGAGTCACCGATCATTACTCTAATGCTGGTGACCTACCGATCACTTGAACAGTCATAAACAACTGTTTGGATTTCTTTATCTTTATCTTTATTTATTCTAACCAACGGTCATATTAGTTATATTTTAATACCCTAACAATTAATTAATAAAGGTTGTAGGATGTCAGGAAACCGTACCTCGTACCTGCGGAAAGGAAACCTTTTCTGTCCTACGGAGCACGTGACATAAATAAAAGAAGACTCTGCTGAAGAGATAATCGAGAGACAACACACACAGAGACAAGGAAGACATACGACATACTCAAGAAGAGATCTGTGCATACAAGAAGAACCGAGCAAGACAGAATCACATATACAATCAAGCCTACTCAAGAAGAGTTCTGTGCATACAAAAGAATATCGAAGAGCTTCATCGACTACATATCACTGCCTGTGAACCTGAAGCATACAACAATCTGATTCTCAAAAAAAATCGAGAAGAGGACACAGAATCATTTCTGATCAATTCCAAAACGAGTCCAGTGCTACACTGAAATCACTAGAGCCATTTCTAAACTCTATATCTCTGCTCTGTGATTTATTTATTCTACATATTGAGCAGTGTGTGTTATCTGCTGTATTAAACACACACACTGACTCCTGTACTTTCACTGGAGGATCTGTAAATCCTCAGCAAGCCTTTTACACTTCATTTCCCACTGTGGATAGTGGTAGAGGTCTTGTGACCTGGACAGCTGGCTGCTGTTGTTTGTTTTCCCACTGTGGATAGTGGTAGAGGTCTTGTGACCTGGACAGCTGGCTGCTGTTGTTTGTTTTCCCACGTAGAACTGTGGTAGAGGTCTTGTGACCTGGACAGTGTGTTCACTGTTGTTAACCCCGATCCAGGGTGTGGATCATTTTTATATAAACTGTTGAGAGGACTAAGTCTCGGCTTGAGACTGAACCTCTTGGTTAATTCTCTGTGTTTGTAGTTATACTCTATATCCATACTATACATATTTATTTCATATTCCGCTGCTATTACTTTGAAATATAATCTATCTTCAAAGCTACTTTGATAATTAAATTCGCAAGTGTTTATATTTATTATAAATCAGTAAGTTAGTTTCAAAAGTTAATTTAATCATAATATTCAGTTAACTGAGAACTAATCAATCTTTGAGAAACTAATTGAACCTTTATAATCTATATAAATTCACTACAGTTTAATTTGTTTTTGAAATTGGGGGATTTTAATAGAAATTGTTTTTAACAGAAATTTTAATTGGAACTCAATTCACCCCCCTCTTGAGTGTCCACTCCGACCAACACTTGGTATCAAAGGTTTGAAAATACTTTCTAAAAGTAATCTGCTTTTGAACTGTGATTTTAGTTGTATTTTAAAGGTCTTAAAATTTCTGTTATATCTAAATTTTTATCTCTTTAAAATTCTCTCATTATGGACAATAGACTTGAGGGTGCTGCTACTAACCGGCTACCTTTCTTCAATGGAACCAATTATGCTCAGTGGAAACTGAAAATGAAAATTCATCTAGAAAGCATAGGTTTTGATATTTGGACTGCTATTGAATCAGAATACAAAATTCCCACTACTGCTAGATCTACTTGGGATGAACCTACAAAGACTGCTTACAATAACAATTGTAAAGCTATGAATGCTCTGTACTGTGCTCTAGGAGATGAAGAATTTAATAGAATTTCTGCATATAAAACTGCATATGAAATTTGGGATACCTTAGCTGTTTCTCATGAAGGAACAACTAATGTTAAGGAGATGATATTGAATACCTATACTATTAAGTATGATAATTTTAAGATGAAGCCTGATGAACCCATTTCTAATATGTATCTCAGGTTCAATGAAATTGTCAACACAATGACCTCTCTGGGAAAGGATGTTCCAGCAAAGGAGCAAATCATGAGAATTTTGAGATGTCTACCTGAAAGATGGAGAGGAACCTCTGTCTCCATTAGAGAATCCTATGACATTGGAACACTGCCTGTCAAGGAATTAATTGGTAAACTGATGATGTATGAAGAAGAGCTTAAAGTAAATAAAGAAGAAGATGATGAACCTAAAAGAAAGTCTATTGCCTTCAAGACTACAACCTCAAAGAATAAGGATAAAGAAAAGCCTCAAGCTATCAATGAAAGTTCAAGCAGTGAGGAAAGTGAGAATGATTCTGACAGTGATGCTGAGATGGTTCAAATAGCCAGGAGATTCAAAAAGTTCTATAGGAAAAAGAAATTCTTTAGGAAACCAAATTACAAGGGAAAGTATGACCAACAAGGAAAATGGAAAAAGGATTGGAAGAAGGCTGACAAAACTGATGAAGTTGTCTATTATGAATGAAAAAGAAAAGGGCACATAAAAACAGACTGTCCAAACCTGAAATATAGAAAGAAATATGAATACAAGGATAACAAGTACAAGAAATCCATGAAGGCTACTTGGAGTGCTTCAGAAGCCAACACAAGTGAAGCTGAATCTTCAGACTCTGAAAAGAATCGGGCCAACATGTGTTTCATGGAACACACTTCTGAGGTAACATCAGAGACTCCTACTTCAAATTCATATTATTCTGGAGATGATTCTGAAGGTGATAACATGTATAAATCTGAAATGTTTGAATATTGTGATATGATTGAAGAAACCTGTAATGAGCTTAAGGATAAATATAAAGGTTTAAAGAAACAGTATGCTTTAAGTGTTAAGCATAAATCTGATCTGGATATAGAAGTAGAAAAGAATGCTCAGTTGCTTAAAGAAAATACTGAACTAAAATTTTCTAATGAACAACTCAGAAAAGACTTAGAGAAGTTCACAAATGGAAAGAATACTCTAACACAGATGCTAGGAAAGCAAGTTGCACCTAAATATACTACTGGTATAGGATACCAACCTGGACAAAGGAAAGTTGCCAAAACTAGATTCATTCCTAAATCTGGACAGAAGATAGTTAATTCTGGAACTTCATATGCCTCAACTAGTTATATTCATAGTTATGGATCTAATAAGGTTTATCTTTCAAAGAATGATAATTCTACAAATTATATGAGACCCATTAGACAAATATGGGTACCTAAAGTGCTATTGGATAACCTGTCTGGACCCAAGAAGATCTGGGTACCAAAATCATCTCCCATCTAAATCTGTTTTGTAGGAGACCTGCTTGAAGAGCTGTCACAAGAAGATATGGTACTTAGACAGTGGATGTTCAAGACATATGTCAGGAGACTTTTCATGTTTCAAGAGCTTAGTAATAGTTGATGGAGGCTTTGTCACTTTTGGTGATAATTCAAAAGGAAAAATCATCGGCTTAGGCCATATTGGTAACACTGACTCAGTATTAATTTCTAAAGTCTTATTTGTCGATGGACTTAAATATAACCTGTTAAGCATTTCTCAGTTGTGTGATGATGGTTTTTATGTGAAATTTAAAAATGATTCTTGCAGTGTTTTTAACTCTAAAAATGTTTTAGTATTTTCTACTTTAAGAAATGAAAATGTTTATGTTGTTGATTTGGATTCTTTAGCTAAACAGAACATTCCTTGCTTAAATGCGTTTCATAAAGAGTCTTGGCTTTGGCACAGAAGATTAGGACACTGCAATGTACACTCACTTAGAAAACTTTCTAGGAAGAACTTAGTTAGAGACTTACCCAAACTTGAATTTCCAGCAGACAAAGTTTGTAATCCCTGTCAAAAGGGAAAGCAACATAAAGTTTCTTTTAAATCAAAGAAAGAAGTCTCAACTTCTCAACCACTTGAGTTGGTTCACATGGATTTGTTTGGACCATCAAGAGTTTCTAGTCTAAATGGGAAGCACTATGTCTATGTTCTCGTAGATGATTTTTCTAGATATACTTGGGTATACTTTCTAGATCACAAAAGTGAAGCTTGTTCTTACTTTATTAAATATTCCAAGTCTGTAGAGAACCTTAGTGGACTTAAGATTAAAACCTTGAGGAGTGATCATGGTCGTGAGTTTGAAAATCAAGATTTTGAATCTTACTGCTCACTCAATGGCTATTCTCATAACTTTTCTGCCCCTAGGACACCCCAACAAAATGGTGTAGTAGAAAGAAGAAACAGAACCCTGCAAGAAATTGCTAGAACCATGCTCAATGAATATGAACTGCCTATTTACTTTTGGGCTGAAGCTGTTAATACAGCTTGTTATGTCATTAATGGAGTTTTAATTAGACCTGTTCTTAAGAGGACCCCTTATGAGTTGTGGAACCATAGGAAACCCAAGGTTAACTACTTCAAAGTTTTTGGCTGCAAAGTCTTCATTCTCAATACTAGAGAAAATCTTGACAAATTTGCATCCAAGAGTGATGAAGGAATTTTCCTAGGTTATTCTATCTCTAGTAAAGCCTATAGAGTTTTCAATAAAAGAACCAAATGCATGGAAGAATATGTTCACATCAAATTTGATGAAACTGATCCACATGAACCTAAAATCCCTCTTGAAGATGATCTCTCTGGTTTGAATCTCAATGATAAATACAATGGACCTATAGTTAAAACATCCAGCTCTGGAAATTCTCCAGAACCTGCTTCTGTTGAACCTCAATCTGTAGATGAATCTGAAATTTCTAGCCCTATCTTTTCAAGACCATCTAGGACTCTAAAGAACCATCCTTTAGATGTTGTTGTAGGAAATCTAGATAGAGGAACACAGACTAGAGATTCTCTAAGAAATCAGGTTGAACATCAAGCCTTTCTTTCACAGTCAGAACCTAAAAACATCAATGATTCTATCAATGATGAGTTTTGGGTAATGGCTATGCAAGAAGAATTAAATCAGTTTGAAAGAAACAAAGTCTGGGAATTAGTTGACAGACCTAAGGACACCTTGACAATAGGCACAAAATGGGTTTTTAGAAATAAAGTAGATGAATCTGGAAATATAGTTAGAAACAAAGCTAGACTAGTTGCACAAGGATATAGTCAAGAAGAAGGTATAGACTATGAGGATACTTTTGCACCTGTAGCTAGACTAGAAGCCATTAGGATCTTACTTGCATATGTTGCACATCTGGATTTCAAGTTATATCAAATGGATGTCAAAAGTGCTTTTCTAAATGGTTTTATAATTGAAGATGTTTTTGTAGAACAACCACCTGGATTTACTAACCCCCATTTTCCAAATCAAGTTTTTAAACTTTCTAAAGCTTTGTATGGTTTGAAACAAGCTCCAAGAGCTTGGTATGATAGACTTAGCAATTTCCTTATTTCAAAAGGTTTTACTAAAGGGATTGCTGATCCAACTCTTTTTATTAAAAGAATTTCTAAAGATGTTTTATTTGTACAAATATATGTTGATGATATTATTTTTGGATCTTCTAAACACTCTTTATGTACTGATTTTTCAAAAAGTATGCAAAATGAATTTGAAATGAGCTTAATGGGAGAGCTTAAGTACTTTCTTGGATTTCAAGTATTTCAAAATGAAAATGGTATTATTTTGAATCAAATTAAATATACAAAGGATCTTTTAAAACGTTTTGGTCTGGATAGTATCAAGGAAAGTGAAACTCCTATGAGTACTACCTGTAAATTGGACGCAGATGAAACTGGGAAACCAGTTGATCAAACAAATTACAGAGGTACGATTGGTAGTTTACTTTATCTTACGGCTAGTCGACCTGATATTATGTTTAGTGTGTGTATGTGTGCTAGATTTCAAGCTAATCCAAAATAATCTCATTTTCTTGCTGTTAAAAGAATTTTTAAATATCTCAAACATACGGTTAACTTAGGTTTGTTTTACCCAAAAGGACAATCCTTTGACTTAAGGAGTTATTCAGATGCTGACTTTGCTGGTTGTAAGTTAGATAGAAAAAGCACATCAGGAACATTTCATTTTCTTGGAAAATCCTTAGTTTCTTGGTGTAGTAAGAAACAAAACTCAGTTGCATTATCTACTGCCGAAGCAGAATATATAGTTGCTGGTAGTTTCTGTGCACAAATTCTGTGGATGAAACATACCCAATTGGATTATGGATTTGATTTTAAACATGTTTCAATTAACTGTGACAATACTAGTGCAATAAATATATCTAAGAACCCTGTGTCTCACTCTAGAACTAAGCACATTGATGTCAGACATCACTTTCTAAGAGATCATTATCAGAAAGGTGATATTTATCTAGAATTTGTTAGTTCTGAAAATCAATTAGCTGATATCTTCACAAATTCCTTATGCTCTGAAAAAATGAAATTTATTAAACAAGAGTTGTGTATGATCGATCTGTGAAACTGATCTGTGAAACTGATCGGTGAAACTGATCTGTGAAACTGATCCGTGAAACTGATCTGTGAAACTAATCCCTGAAACTGATCTGTGAAACTGATCTGTGAAACTGATCTGTGAAACTGATCCGTGAAACTGATATGTGAAACTGATCCGTGAAACTGATCAGTGAAACTGATATCTGAAACTGATATGTGAAACTGATCTGTGAAACTGATCTGTGAAACCGATCTGTGAAACTGATCTGTGAAACCGATCTGTGAAACCGATCTGTGCAACCGATCTGTCACACTGTTCTGTCAAACCGATCTTTTTTTTCAATTACTTTTTATTAATTAGTAAATTACTTTTTATGGAAACCCTAAATGATAAAATAAATGATACGCGGCTATTTATCTTCCCTAAACCTTTGACCTTTCATTTCCCGCCGAACCTTTCAACCTCTCTTCCCCTCTACTTCGAACATTCGAACTCCTGCCTTCTCAAAATCCTCGAATGGCTAAGAAAAAGAGGCCGAGCAAAGGACCGGATAGCCCTGTACCTTCAAAGCGTGCTCGAGGCGAGTCGAGTAGTACCTCTCAACTATCAGTAAATCCGAACCTGGAAACTCGGATTGTTGCTGTAGAAAAAGAAGTAAACTCTTCCTGGCTTTTGTCAAGTAAGTCACTGTTGCTATAAGTTCTTGAATCGCAAAGATGGATAGACTGGTTTTCTGACAACACTCGAATAGACTACCCGAAGATGGTACACGAGTTCTATATGAATCTGGAAATCACTTTAGATGGTGTGGAGGCTTCCCGGATGTCGTCTGTGGTAAAAGGAAAGAAAATATCCTTCTCATCTAAGCAGTGGGCTGAGTGTCTGAACGTACCTCATGAAGGTCGGTATGAGGATTATGCTGGGAATATTCCTCCGACATCTGATTACTTCTCTTATGAACTAGCTCTGGAGCTTCTGACAGGAAACAGAGAGTCACGAAGAATCACAGCTTCAGAATTAGATGGTGAGTGCAGACTTCTTTTCAAGTTTATTCAGCACCAACTTTGCCCTAGGAGAGGAGATTTTGCTGCTGTAAAATACCAGGATGTTTTCCTATTGTTTCTTCTGAAAACACATGAGAAAATCAATTTGTGTAGATATGTGACGGTACACATAGCTGGAATGATAAAACCATCCAAGAAAGCCACTTCCTTGTTTTATTCAAAGATGATATATACCATGCTCGAGAATCTAGATTGTCTTGATGAAGATGATGAAGTTAATGAAACAGACCATACCTTCTGTCTTAACAAAGAGATCTGCAAGAGGATGAAAATAAATTGGAATCCATGGAAGAAGTGCTGGGTTGCAGATGAAGATAAATTGTATGAAGCCTACAATCCCATAGATCATGGAAAGAGGCCAAAGGATTTGGGAGATCCTGGATTAAAACCAGATGAGGAACCAGTTTATTCTGATGATGATGAGCAAGAAGAAGCTGCTACTGCAGAAGGAAGTGTGTCTTCTCCCGATGATAGGAGTGACCCTGACACTGCTAGTCCCAAAAGAAGAATAGAATTTGGACCTTCTAGTCCACCCTTAACCCTACCAGAGTCAGAACCTATTCTTGGTGATGAAGAAGATTCTGATACTGAAGAATATCACAGTGAAGCCTCTGAGAAGAGTAATAATGAGCAAGGTGATGCTGATGACAATCATGGTGATGATGATGATGCTGATGTGGTTGAAGCTGCTGTTGATGGTGTTAACAGACCGGTGGATGGTCTTGCTATAGATCAAGTAGAACAACCTCAGTCAGTACAAGAAATCCATATCAGTGGCAAGGATGACTCACCAAAAATCAGTGGAACAGCAAGCTATGAAAAACCAAAATACACTCTGTGTGCTGCCGTTTGGGATGACTACCCTGGTTATGCTGTGTTGGTCTTAGAATATTCTGAAGACGAAGAAGCAATGCCAGAATCTGCTGCAGCTGTGAAGAGGAACCTCCCACGAGAAGCAAGGTCTGTTCCTACTGTTGATCCTACAAATAATAATTTCCCTGGTTCTGGAATCAGTCAAGCTGATCTTGATAAGTTTATGTTTAAATTGCTAACTGCTGTGAGAACCATAGTTAGAGATGAAGTTTCTAATGCTCTTACTCAAGTGTCTCTACAAGTTTCTGAAAATTCGTTGGAAGCCTTCTCACAGAGAGTATCTAATGCTGTGAAGCCAGACCTAGCCAATACTGGTGAACTTATTGGCAGGCAAATAGCCTTTTTGAATCAGACTATGAAGGATCTTCACACCGGCCTGGTATCTCTATCAAGCGAATTCCGATCAACCATCTCTGGTATGATGTAAATTTTGAGAAATCTGATTGAACATCTCAACAAGTCTGACCTGAGGAAGTTGAAAGCTGAACTAACTCACATAGTCGGCCAAGCCAGTACAGGCAAGGTAACCAAGATCACTACCCGTGAGATAGAAGCTCTAAAAGAAGTTGTGCGTGAAGAGTTGGCTGTTGTAAGACAAATTCTTGATTTAGAATCTTTGAGGAAGATGAAAGAGCTCTGTGAAAACAGTCATAAGATGGCCTTGGTATATTCAGCAGATGCTAAGAAATCCCTGCAAGAGATCAAATAAAAAGTTGATACTTACTTTTCCAAGATTTATACAAAACATGAGATGACTGCAAGCTTCAAGGTGTTAGCAGAGAATCTGAAATTACCTCCTGTCACTCAGTCCTTCAAAACTCAAGTTCGCCAATTGCAAGATTTTGTCCCTTCCTTAGCACAGTTCATGGAGAATAATGATGATTTTGAAAAAGCTATGAAGTATGGAGTAGAAGTCATTCAGGACTTCATTCATCTGTTGAAGCCTTATTTGGATGCACCGGCCACTGCAATTGTACTTCCTACTTCTGAACCTCTTAGTGCCTCTGATGTAGCTCCAAATCAGCTGTCTGTTGCCCAAGCTCTATCTCAATTAAGACCAGTTCCTCAGCAGGCTCCTCAATCAGCTCCTGTTTCTCAACAACAACACTCTGTGGTACCTGCTCCTACACCTGCCCGAGTTGTCCTACCACCACTTCAGATTCGCCAAGACCAGCATGTCTCCAAGCCTTCAAACTTACCCACTATTGATCCCAAAGACAAAGGCAAAGCCCCTTTGTATCCCACCAAGTAGTTGTGTATTGTTTTTGATAGGGTGAACAATGTGCTACTTGTAATAATCTTTCCTTTATCAAATTTTTTTTCTCTACTCTCTGCTGACTGCTTTTACTTTCACTTTCTATTATCTATTTTCCCTCCTTTTTTATTATCCCAAAGGGGGAGAAAGATCTGATATATATAATGGTAGAACGATGTATATGAGAGATATGAATATCTCAGAGGGAGAACCATATCTCAGGGGGAGCAATCTGAATATTATATATATGGGAATGTTAACTTAAGAAGGAGAATTATATGTCTCTTTATATTTATTCTTCTTATGGTTTAATTCTCATTATGTTTTTCTTAAATATCATATTATTTATATTAAATGATAAAGATTTGTGATTCTCAAAAACGGGGAGATTGTTGAGCCCTCTGGAAGATTGTTGATTTCATGTCTATGTTTGATGTTTTAATAATCACAAATCATCACATACAATTAATGCTTAATCTGGTTTGTTTTCTCATAAACTTAATTACAATCTATAAATGAATCTGTTATCATGTTTTTGTCTATGCTTATTGACTTACAAAGTATTTTGGAAAGTCTTCTGCATTCAACAGACATCGGAAGCACTGATCCAATATCAAAGGACAACGGTCACACCGATGCAAACTGACTCACCGATCTATCAGACTCACCGATCCATCAGACTCACCGATCCATCAGACTCACCGATCCATCAGACTAACCGATCCATCAGACTCACCGATCCATCAGACTCACCGATCCATCAGACTCACCGATCCATCAGACTCACCGATCCATCAGACTCACCGATCCATCAGACTCACCGATCCATCAGACTCACCGACCCATCAGACTCACCGATCCATCAGACTCACCGATCCATCAGACTCATCGATCCATCAGACTCACCGATCCATCAGACTCACCGATCCATCAGACGCACCGATCCAAGGACTCACCGATGAAAATGAGTCACCGATGCAAATGACTCACCGATCAGATGACAGACCGATGCTGATCTATCTGAGTCACCGATCATTACTCTAATGCTGATGACCTACCGATCACTTGAACAGTCATAAACAACTGTTTTAATTTCTTTATCTTTATCTTTATTTATTCTAACCAACGGTCATATTAGTTATATTTTAATACCCTGAAAATTAATTAATAAAGGTTGTCGGATGTCAGGAAACCGTACCTCGTACCTGTGGAAAGGAAACCTTCTCTGTCCTACGGAGCACGTGACATAAATACAAGAAGACTCTGCTAAAGAGATAAGCGAGAGACAACACACACAGAGACAAGGAAGACATACGACATACTCAAGAAGAGCTCTGTGCATACAAGAAGAACCGAGCAAGACAGAATCAAATATACAATCAAGCCTACTCAAGAAGAGTTCTGTGCATACAAAAGAATATCTAAGAGCTTCATCGACTACATCTCACTGCCTGTGAACCTGAAGCATACGACACTCTGCTTCTCAAACAAAATCGAGAAGAGGACTCAGAATCATTTCTGATCAATTCCAAAACGAGTCCAGTGCTACACTGAAATCACTAGAGCCATTTATAAACTCTACATCTCTGCTCTGTGATTTATTTATTCTACATATTGAGCAGTGTGTGTTATCTGCTGTATTAAACACACACACACTGACTCCTGTACTTTCACTGGAGGATCTGTAAATCCTCAGCAAACCTTTTACACTTCATTTCCCACTGTGGATAGTGGTAGAGGTCTTGTGACCTGGCCAGCTGGCTGCTGTTGTTTGTTTTCCCACTGTGGATAGTGGTAGAGGTCTTGTGACCTGGACAGCTGGCTGCTGTTGTTTGTTTTCCCACGTAGAACTGTGGTAGAGGTCTTGTGACCTGGACAGTGTGTTCACTGTTGTTAACCCCGATCCAGGGTGTGGATCATTTTTATATAAACTGTTGAGAGGACTAAGTCTCGGCTTGAGACTGAACCTATTGGTTAATTCTCTGTGTTTGTAGTTATACTCTATATCCATACTATACATATTTATTTCATATTCCACTGCTATTACTTTGAAATATAATCTATCTTCAAAGCTACTTTGATAATTAAATTCGCAAGTGTTTATATTTATTATAAATCAGTAACTTAGTTTCAAAAGTTAATTTAATCATAAGATTCAGTTAACTGAGAACTAATCAATCTTTGAGAAACTAATTGAACCTTTATAACCTATATAAATTCACTACAGTTTAATTTGTTTTTGAAATTGGGGGATTTTAATAGAAATTGTTTTTAACAGAAATTTTAATTGGAACTCAATTCACCCCCCTCTTGAGTGTCCACTCCGACCAACACAAAATGATTGGAATCAAGCCACACATTGTTCTAGAATATGGTGTGGTAAGAGACCAACACCGATGAGGCTAATCCTCTCTAGTATGAGAATATAAAATATCCCATGGTTATCATGGGGTAATACATATTCATGGAATAAGGTAACATTTTTTGACTATTCCAAACACATCGTATGAGGAATCCCGATTTAAAATGGGTTAATCATATTCTGTTATTCAGTAGTCATCCTATAATTTTCCAAGGTAGGACTACAGTTTAATGTCATGCACTAAGGACCATTGGAGAGAGTGTTATGAAAGGGATTTTCATGGAAAAACAACTATTACTTGATGTGAATAAGAACTAAAGAGGTGTGTGCCACATAAAAAACTCCCAATGAAGACTCACCTGTAGTTTAATGTCATTATTTGTGGACTTAGAATTCTTTTTTAATGTCACAGTGCTCAGACTATAATCGATCGAAGGGGGTGAAGGATTTGTTGAATTTTTAACAGGCCCCATTGAAAAGAAATTTTGGAATGATAACATTCTTTCAAAAAATGAGAATCAATCCACAAGTATTTCTAGAACATGGCGTAGTTATAGACCAATTCTTGTTGGGGAAATCCTCTCCAATGAGGGAATTGAGTTACCCCACTCTTATCATTAGACATCCTGAACATGTCCAGAGTACTATCAAAGTTTAATGCTTTACAATGAGGATGATAACACTTAATTTACTATAATAGAGTTCAGAACATGGTTGGGGAATAACATGAATTGGTGCATGTAGTGTTCTATAAAACTCGACTTGAATGAGGAATAAAGAGGCACAATAACATACGACATATCCAAGAGAAAACTTGTATATTGTTCAAAGTCATGATTCATAGACCTGGACTCCATGTTCAAGGTTTTAATGTTTTTAACCTTTTGAAAAAAAAATAAGTTCATGTTGAAAGGACTAAAGGATCTTAGTATGAGTATTTAGAGTTTGGACCTAGGGAAGGGGACCTCCTAAAACAACCATATGTGGCATGGAATAATGAGAAACCTAACTTGAATGAGGGCCTATGAGGCTTGATGCCACACAAAACCTTCCTGATAATTCTCTAACATAGTTTGAATTCATGATTCTTATAATGAGATTCATAGTTTAAGGTTTTTTTAGCTTAGTCCTGTACCCAATATTTTAAGATCATGTTTCATAGACCGTAGGATTGATATTAGATTAAGGTCTTAAATCTCAAACTAAGCACCCAGTTTAACATCACATGACTAGGATGTAGAAAAGTAGTTTAATATCATATGGTAGGGAATATAGATTTTATTCATTTTAAAATCATAAATCTATGAATTTAGAACTATGAAATTTATCATTGTGTTGATGGGATTCTATTATGGGCCTTTTAAGGTCATGTAGAGAGGACCACCGATGCTATTTAGTTTACCATATGGAAGCTAAGCTAGTGGTACTGTGTAGTTCATCATTGTGAGGTTGTGATGTTATCTATTACGCATCTTAACATCATGTAACTTGGATGATGATGGCTCATCATACAAAGTACAACTTGAGAAGCTTGGCATTGGTTGTTGGAGTAATTCACTCTTTATCCATGGTGTTTAAAGAGTAAGTGTGACTATAATTGACCATGTGAATGATGTAAGGTCCTTCCCACCTGGGCTTTAACATTGGATGCTTATTTCCTGGTATCATTGGTGTACTTATGGACAATAATGTATCACCTTGGAGGAAGTAGAAAAGGAGAATATTCTTATTGAATGCCCTTGATTTTTTTTGTGCCTCTCTATATTGTACAAGGCTTGAAGATTTTTCTTTTCAAGAGATTCTAGCTTAGCAGATAGACTTATTCTATCATGTATGGTGTCTGATGGTCTTCAATAGACGTCCAGAGTGATGGAAATTGAATATCAATGGGAAAGAATACCTTTTTTCAATACACTAGGGAATATAGAGTCACTTGGGTGGAATTTTGAGTTGTCATCCGATTGAGAGAATTGGGGATCTTGTTTGAAAAAATCTTCTTGTTCTAGCCTTGAATATTATATAAAATTTTAGATAGAATATTATTGAATTCTTAAATATGTCCATTTTACTATGCATGGTAGTAGGAGGTATGGTTTGGCCAGATAATTTACTTCGCACACAACTTGTTCAGATTAGCATCCTAGAAGTTCATGCTGTTTACAGTCAGAATAAAATGAACTATGAACCGATGAATGATGCGGGAGCTCAAAAATTCAATCATGGATTATGCATCTACTTCCTTGAGAAGAATCATTTCTTCCCACAAAAATAAGAAATCCATCACGGACAAAATGAAACTGCTCTGGAGAGATTTTTCTGGTGGATATGGTCCTACAACATCAAGTCCCCATACTAAAAAGGGCCAAGAATATTTGGTTGTATGAAGGGGATCTGGTGGTCAATTCAAAATGTTGGTGTTGATCTAACACACAAGACACCACTTTCCATACACGATGCGTTTATGGACCATGGTGGTCAAGAAGTAGCCTAGCCTCTGAATCTGGTGGGAGAGCTTCAACCCTACCTATTGGGCACCGCAAGACCTGGCATGAAATTCCTTCATAATTTATGGAATCTCATTTAATTCAATGGAATGAAAAAAATGACATCAAAATCATATCTTTAGAGTGTCTTCTCGAGGTTAGGCCCACTCTATAGGGTGAACTACACTGCGCGCCGATGGATTCACACATGTTCAACTTGATTTGGTAAGAGAACAATGTGCTAGAGATACAAGAAGAAATTATTTTTCCAATAAGATTTTTCTTCTACAATGGGGGGACTAGAGGATCCTGATGTAGAAGAATAGGTGGCCAGTTCGTTCACATACCAGCTATAATCATCATCTGAAATGATAGAAGTGATGACTCTCTGTTGAGATACATGAATGAATAGGTCATCCTGGTCAGGCCTCGCAAGAGATTCGGCTAGACTGGATAAGGTTTTGGGTAACATCTCGAGTTTTAGTAAAAATAAAAACTATTTAATATACGAGTAGTTTTTGTTTCTATTAAACAATAGTTCAATGTTATCAATAATTGAAAAAAAATATTAATTTTCTAAATATGTTTTCACTAGTTAAATTTATCAAATAATGATATTTAAAAATTAATCACAGCTAAAATTTCATTTTGATTTAATTAATAAAATTTTATTTTTCATTTATGATTTTAAAACCAATATAAACATTCATAGAATTATTCAAAAAATGGTAATATTTATAAAATTATCAACTAATATTAATTAATTTATTATTTTATAAAATTTGGAATAAATAATGTTTGAATCATCAAATAAATTTATTTTAACTCAATATTGATATTACATACCAATTATTTTTTTAAATTTTTTTAAAAATATATATTTATATATATATATATAATAAAAATTATTTATTTTTCAATTATAAAATTTATCAAATTATTTTGTAATCGTACAAATAAATTATAAATTAAATTATTATGATTATTATTTATTATCAAAATTTAACTAAAAAATGAAATTTATTAGGAAATTAAATATTAAAATAATTTTATTAATTAAATTACAATAATAACATATTAATTTTCTTCATGAAATAAATAAAAAAATTTAAATAAAAAATAAATGAAATAAGAATAAGTTTTATAAGAGAATCGATTTTCAAGGGCAATGAAGCAGGTTTTGAGGCTTTTACTTGGGGAGAAACACCATTCGAAGGTCGAGTAGAAGAATTTGAGATAAGGGTGAGTGAAGGTCAAAGCCGATTGACATTTTGACTTTGGGAGTGGAGGCTGAAAAAGGTTCGAGGTGAGCGTGAGTTTGGGTTGATGTAGAGGGTGGTTTGTTTTCAGATGCTGGGTAAAGGATGATCGTGATGATGAATGGTTTTGACCACCATTCGAAGTCTATGGTCAGAATGAAGGAAGACTAGATCTATGTCACTTTTAGGGTTCAATAAAACTCGATCTGTGATGCAATGTAGATCTAGATTATATTCACGTGGATGAGATGTTAGAGGGAAACGATGTGTGTGGTCCCAAATCACAAGTAAGATTTGTTTATTGATGTCTTTTTTATACGAATATTACTGAATTCATAACTTGTGGAACATTTTCATTGTATTAACTCATCTATTTTTCTTTGACTTCGGATCTTGTTCCTCAGATGATGATTCCATATCTTATCTTCTGTTTTTATTGATTTCATACAGCCAACTTCATGATATGAATATTATAGATATTATAGTTAAATGTTTTTTTAATCACTTTTCAATAATTGTTTTTGAATAGACATGAGTGTGGATATGGTTTATTGAGATATCTACTTGTTTCAATCCCTATATTCATCTAATTTTCATTCTTCTCTGAGCGATATCACTTATTTTAATACTATGTCCCAATTCATTAATGCTTGAACCACTTGTATAGTGGAATCAAGCTTCTCATTATTATATATTACTATATATTACAAATATATCCTTTTCTTTTTCCTGGTTTGGATGTAGTTTGAAACCTAACTGATTTAATTTTTCACTAATTTTTTTTAATAATCTCTTCCAGTGACACAAAAATTTCTTCTTCCCACTATTGTCAACATTTTCTAGTTGAAATAAAATATAGATATATATGTACTATGAGTTTGGACCTATAAAAAAATGTCTACATATTTACATTTAGTTTTCTTATCAGTTCCCATGAGGAAAAGTGTCTGTATTTGTTGTTAAGAGAGATAGGAGAATGAGAGTTTGTGTTTTTCCAACAATAGGAGAAAGAAGTTTTCGGCAAATACCAAGTAAGGGACTCTCTATTTTTATGCTATTTATTTTTCCTAATTTCCCACAATTTGTTGTATCGATATTATTTTCCCTTGATTTCAACATGTATTTAAATTAACATGTTAATTTATAATGACTTATTTTCAAAAAGTTTTAAGGGATTTATTCAATTAAATCATCCATGTTTATGTTTATTTTTTCAAAATTATGCCCAAATTTTCCTTGGTGTAATGTGTTTACATATAATTTTATTTGCAATTCCATTATTATTTTTGTATGGGACTATTTATTTTCAAATACTCACTCTATTATTCTATTTTTCTTTTGTAAGGGAATTATGTTTATTCCTTCCAAATTATAAGTTCCATTTTCATATTTTGCATAAAATATTTTAATTTTGATTGTGTCAAATTATTTGTTTCTATAAATTAATTATTTCCTAAATTATCATTAATTTCATAGTTGATATTGATGGAGTTTTACTCCATTGGTCATCTTGTTATTCCAAATTTATTTAATTTTGTGCAAAGGAATCAATTATTATTATTTTTAAACACTTATGATTCTTTATTTTTCGAAGCTAATTTTGTAGTATAGTTTGTTTAATCATTTGAAAACAAATGATTTATTTTTTATTTTTTTGGGTATATATTTATTATTTATTTTCAATATTATTTAATAAGGGACATTTTATATATTTACATTTAAAGGATATTTTTTTTTTAAATTTTTTAAGATTCTAAATCCTAAAATTTATAATAGCTTTTATTTATATATATTAAAAGAATAAACAAAATATGTTCATTTGAATTATACTAATTTATTCTTATAAATTACTTATTAAAAAATATGTAGCAAATAGTTATTCATCGAATTATATCAATTTAATTTATTTATCTCCACACATATAATACTCATATCATGATTATGTCCCTAAAACAATGATTGTTCATGAAACCTCATACATGCATATGCATATATTGGTATATGCACAGACTCATGAACATTGAATGAACTTTACAAAAAATGGATTTTTAAAGGAATGGGTGAAATGTTTATAGACATGTTATAATTTTATTTTGTCTTGTACATGATTATTTTTATTATTTTACTCATGAATGAAATGTTGATTTTAAAATATATCATTTATAATCTTCTATTCATGATAATGATTATTTATTTATTAAACTATTGTTTTGAATCATATGAATGGTTTAAGTTGTTAAATCATGCAAATAAGTCATCTATATTTTTATTGATCTATAACTAATAAATGATATTACTTTTTTTTCAATTTTTTTTGCTTTGATCATTTTTGTGCACAACACAAAATAATCTATGTGGAATTTGATTTAAGTTCCATGTGATTAATCAAAGTCATGATATCTGATCATTCAAAGTTGAATATGCATTATTGGTATATATTAGTATATATTTGTTCCAAACATGATTATAAGTATATTTTCAAAAGAAAAACACCCATGAAAATTATATTTATTTTTGGAAAACTAATAAAAATATGTTTTATAAAACCGGTACTCATGATTTGTAAATATGATAGGGAATTGGATAGAAAATCCATCCCTCAAGTGGGTAGGTCCAAGATAGCCTTCAAAGTTATGAGTGGCCCTAATTGTTTTATTTTAAGTGATTTCTTAAGATTTTCAACTGAATCGCTGGATTAATTTTAAAAGTGTTTTCAAAGTATAATTATTTTTCAAATCATTATTTTACAAATTTATTTCTAATTGAATATTTCAAATGTATTATCAAAATTATATTTTTAAAAGGGGTTTATCAAAGGTTTTCAAATCACCTTACTGGGAAATTTAATGCTCCCCATTTGTTTTAAAATTATTTTTCATAGGTATCTGAGACATTTAATTACAGATGTCATCGCTTTCGGAGTTAGAATGCATGGAAGTGTTGTGGAATTTCTTTCTTTCAACTTTGATAAAATGGGAAATGTACTCTAATTTATCCTAAACATGGACTGGTAAAAGGTCTTCTTTTGTATATAGTGTTGTGAAATTGTTATGTGTCTTTTAAAAACAATTACACAACATTTTTAAGCACCGAGTCTGGAAGTACGGGCTTGGAAAATTATATGTTGGGTCAACCATTTTGTGATTAGGGAATATGAGTCACCACTAGATGAGAAGGGATAAGGGCTATCAGATGGTGACTGCACTCTTGTAGTCAAATGAGATCTATATTTATGATGATATAATCCCTATTGATCTCTTTGATAACTATTTCAAACTCTTATTTCACATGAAAGTGGTGGAAATAAATCTTAATGGCCATATAGATACTAGAAATGAGAGGCTGATACTTTGATTCATTGTTGGTACAACCTTATGACAACATGAAAGAGTTGGGAAGAAAAGCCTGTGCATGAGTGATAAAAATGATCACTAGGCCTACTCTATTGATCTTGGGATCATTGAGTCTTCTACTTGTTAGACTATAAGATGCACCATAAAAATGAAATTTATAGTAAGTAAAATCTTTATATACTAAGAGTAAAACCTTATATAGGAAATAAAAATCCATAGGTAATTATTCATGAGTCGGATGGGAAGTTAGAAAGTTTTCCAACACCTAACTGTTGATGGATTTCTATGGAAAAACGTGATGTTGAATTGCAGAAGGATCACTGCCCAAAACTCTATCCATTCTATCAACATTGGGAAATTCGGGATATACTTTAGTTGGTCTACTCAAGAATCCAACAGTATCTCATGATGTGGAAAATAATGCCACAACTTCAACACTGGGAAAATAAGTATAAGGCATATCTTCTCTATAGGAGATTATCTTGTCTATATGTCTAGGAGCTTGAAAATGTGATAATATAAAATATTCTATCATCCCTCACAATTATTATGTGTGATAAGGGAACAAAGGAACCATTCCAAGGGGGCCACATAAAGCACCATAGGATTCCCAAAGATGGATGGCATCAGAATTGGATTTTTAAGTAGATAGTACTAGACTTCCTCAATGGAATCTTAGAAACCTTCATCCCATTTTTATACTATACATACTTTCATGATCCTGGAAAAGGGCATACACTTTCCAAAAATATTCACGATGATTCGGATTATGTAGGATAAGTGGCCTTATAGGACCCATAAATCCTAATGTTTTGTTGGAGGAGACATCTTGATGATGACCTTGTTATTCCTTGGGCCAATCTCTAGGCATCATTATATGAAAATTAAGTAAAGAAACTTCCTAGAGGTAACCTCGAAGGAACACTGCAAGGG
This sequence comes from Viscum album, assembly GCA_963277665.1. Taxonomy (NCBI): domain Eukaryota; kingdom Viridiplantae; phylum Streptophyta; class Magnoliopsida; order Santalales; family Viscaceae; genus Viscum; species Viscum album. Next base: position 1,191,675,198 of record OY728122.1, read on the forward strand.
GTTCATCTTCAAATGCTGGGAGCGGAGGAAGATGTAAAATTTCTCAAGGTCTCTGTGATGGTTTTGACGCTAGTGGGATTTGAACCCAAAATCATCTACGTAACCTTCCACTAGTGTCCCAAGGATTAGTTTGAACATAGTGGTACAAGGATTGATAACAAGTGTCTCCTATATTATTCAGACCCAAATTCATGAATTGATAGAAAAAGTACCATGTGGAACTTTGAAAGTGGTATAATTATCATCCTCATGGGAAATAAAGATATGATTATACCCAAAATACACAACAATGAATGAGAGGTACTAGAACCCATTAGTGGCATTGATTAATAACTCTATCAATGGAAGGGGAAAATCGTCCTTCGGACAGTGGTGGTTGAGATCCCAAAAGTTGATATAGACTCAGATTTTTCTTGTTATTCTTCACGAATGGAATGATTTTGGAAACATAAATGGTGGTAATTAACTTCCTTTATGAAGTTGTATTTTATAAGATTATCAACATTGACCCCGATCATGGCATGATGAGAAGGGTTCATTTTTATGGGATGCGGCTTGAACCCGTGCTGACTCACTTGGAGACCAAGATAGTGGAATGTGACTGGAGGGTCTAGTCATAGAATTTCTTCATAGCATTAGGTGAATACATCATGATACTTATTCAGGTAAAACACATACTACCGATGTTCCTCCGGAGGCATGGATTCACTAATTAGTGTTTTCCTTGGATCTTCCTCAATGCAAAGATTCACCAAAACCAACTCATCGAAAGTGGTGGAGATTCTCTATTTGAATGACGGAGGAGAATATTCCATGTTCTCTTCATCTCCTGAGGTAGGACAATTAGTGGGAGGATAGGGTTCATCTAGGATGACTAATTCTAGGAAAACAATACTACATGCTTGGGCGGATACAAAATCATTTTTGGGGAATTCTGGTTTTACTGAGACCATGGAGACAGCGGCTATTGTGCTAATCCCATTAAACCTTCTACTATGGGTTCCATTGTTGATATCAAAATGATTTTGGTAGGTCACCATCTATCGGTTCAACCCAACTTGGAAAAACAAGTGAGTTTGATGTACAATGGTTTCCATGGGATGAACATATCAGTACCTCATAGAGGTATGGAATTCTGGTACCGCCCATGCCTAGCCTGTGTGAGAGTATGATGTAATATTCTAACATTCATTTTACATAGGTAAGCGATGGTATTTAATATTGGAATTGAAAAAAAAACAACTTACCAAGTTTGGTGTTGTAGCCTACAGTGTGTGAATTAAAAGGATAAAAGCACCATCCTAGTCTACCCATGGACTAGATGCACTGCTGGTGTACTCAACATTGTTTGTCTAAACCTTATTTTCCTTACACTTGTAATATCTGACATACCAATAGATGAGATTCTCTAGATTGGAAGGATCATGCATCCCTTCGATGAATTCCTACTCAACCATTGAATGAGTACTTCAAGTACTGGTGATACGAGAAGGGGAATTCTTCATGAAGATGAATCCAGGTCTTACCGATCAATGTGTTGTAGGTGGTTTCTTGTGAGACAACCATGAATTCAGTTCTTTCTACCAAGCCATTGAACTGGGTATTCAACATGATTCTTATACATGGTCTCTTCATGATCCTATCATAATCCCGAATCTTCATGTCATAGGGACTCAAATATTCTTTATTTAGTCCCAGCTTATGTTATGTATAGGTTGGAATGATATCGATCCTAGAACCTATATTGACTAGATAATGATGGATCTCCATGCCATTTAAATGGATGGTGATATACAATGGGTGGATTTCCCCATGTACAAGGGAGAACTCATCTTCTTTATATAATGAAGTGGTGGCATTCCACTCTTCTTTTCCATCCTCTTCATAAAATTAGGTATTTTCGGTAGTTAGTTATGTTTCGAACTGGAGGGGACTTTTTAAGTCTTTTGTGAGGTCCAAACACATTCCCTCAAACTAGAGGAGGTCCTCAAAGACCGAGAGCCCTGTAGGTATTCTATAAAGGTGATTTAACATGTCATAATTTCATTCTAGATGCACATTTCTTACTGAAATGGGTCTTTTTTTGGATGGAGGCATAACATGTGCTTCTAGCTGTAACACTAGATTCAGTTTGGTGCTGGAAATATCCTTCTACACAATAGCTAACTCACCCAAAACCACTATTGGCTGATAGTTGGATATATAAGGAATTGATTTAGCTAGACAAGGTTGATGATGATTCCAGTACAACTATTCCTCCAGGCCAGTTATAATTATCACCTGTGGTGGCATGTATGATAGAGTGGGAAGAGAGGATTATGCTTACTGAGATCTAAGAAGGGCCTATTGCCTAGTCTCAGTTTCCTTCACTTCTTGGCTCAAGGAAATGTCCTAATAATTCCATCATCATATATACCTTTGACTATTCCTTCTACGACATCATCCCGAGTAACCCTATGGGTTTTCATGGTGCCCGTCTTTTTTGGGGACCTTAGAGGGATCCACGAACTTTACAGTGCTCATATAGGAATACTCTTGGTCATCGTTAGTGGAATATTCTAATTCTAGTTGGACCCTATGAGTGATCCCCTACTTTGGTGTCATGAAATAACTAAGGGTATGATATGGTTTTAACAATGGAAGGGGTCTTTTCTTTCCGTTGCACCATTTCCTCTTACTCTTCTATCATTTAGATGGTTGTGATGTGGAAGCAGAAGCATCATCTTGAGAAGGTGCAGTGATTTCAAGATGATTGGTCTGGCCTAAGTAGGCATGTATGACACCATGGGCATGACCAACTACCCTCTGATCTAAATAGTCATCATACTTTTGAGTCCTGTGGTTGGAATCCTGCTTCCATTAACATTCAATGTCGCTATCAGGCTTGAAAGAGATGTGTGAAACCTGTGCCTAGACATTTCCCTACTTGACCATACCATTATAAACTTGTTCTTGGATCCAATCCTTGAACACAACACTTTTTGATGGTATATACAAGGATACTGTGTTATGGGAAATTATCATGGAGATCAGTACGATCAGCTTAATCGGGATTCTTTCACTCTGGAAGCTTTGTAATCACCTTTTCTAGGGAATTAAGGAAACAAATGGGAGCCTATTCATATTTTAAATAATATTAATGATTCCAATTTTCTTATAATAAAACTATGGGAGCCTATCCCTGATGATGGGAAAGATTCTAACAAGTGGATAGAGACACATTCAATCATCTAGGTGGTCGTTCCTAGAAGGGAGGTGGTTGCTGATTCTGAACTGGGTGTTGTTGAGTTTGATGAAGTAGCTGCACTCGGTGAGGCTCTGCTGGAAAGGGGAGAAACAATTATAGTAGCTCTAGGGACTCTACATTCACAATAGAGGTAGTATCTACCTTTTTGGATCTTCTTATGGGTCCTATTATAAGAAATACATGTTCCTTCTTTTCCTATTTAAAGGAATCCTCTAGGCACTGAACCTTTTCAGATAAATCTTATAACCCACATGGGAAGTTATAGGTGATGACAGTAGGGACCAACATAGTCTTGATGTTCCCCAAGAATATTTTCAGAAGTAGTTATAGAGTTAGTAACATATCGAGTGAATAATTGAGGCCCTTCCACTGAGTGATGAAGTTTACGATGAACTCATCTGGAAGTTTTATTCACATTAAATGGTCTATAATTATATTCTTGCTCATGGTTGTGTAGAACTTATAGAGAAAATAACCACAACGATTTTCCCAACATGTGATGGAACCAACGCGTAACAAGTTCTAACAGATGAACAAATGACCTTCTGATGTCTGCATGAAACATTAGAGTTTGGATGACACCTACTGCCCTCATGGTCCCAACATGTTCCCGCACCTTGAGATGAAATGGTCCAGATGTTCTTATGGGTCTCCCATCTTATTGAAATGGAAAAAACTGGGGTTCCCAAAATTTGGGGTGTTCTCGCATGTCATCAAACCATGCCGGGTATGGATATAAATCCGGTGGAATTTCTACCTATAATTTCCCAAAGTCTTAGATGTGAGTTGTGAGAGCAGTTATCAAATTTTCATGGTGGGGGTTCCTAAGTTGACAGGGATCCATGACCACCAATGCATTGGCATCCTCATCAACAAGGTAAGTATGCTTGACAGATCATGGAGAGGCTCAATCTGAATAATAAGGCATGTGATCACACAACTTAAGAGGATTTGGTGACTCATATCTTGGTTTGTTTCCATAAACTCCCACATCATATATTTCTGGATGTGTGGCATCACTATGCTCAACTCTGTGCAATTTGGCAAGGACATATGGATGCCCCTAAGGAAGAGGAATAAGATCATGTCAAGGAATTCCATAATATGGGCATAGCTCAATAAGGATATCATCTATGACCTTTTTCTAATATATGAAATATTGGAGTAAGTAAAAACTCTCCGGATCGGCCTCTCTATTATTTCCAAAATCAGACAGGTCATAGGGCTTGAGAGGTCCTTTGATAATATTTGGACCGACAAGAAATGATGTAGAGAGATCTCTATAGACAAGTGTATTCCTTTTCTGGTGGGTACATAAACTTTTATGAGGGTTTACCTAATTCTGTGCTTCCCTGGGGGGAGGGTTTTTCTAATAATATCTTGTGTCAATGTCCTGGTGGTCATGTAACTGAGGAATGACCATGTTCACTGTAACTATACGTAGAAGAAAACACTCAATATCAATTGGAAGGTCAGGTTTCCTCATGATAGGGATCAATTATAGGTAAGGTTAATATCCCCAACCCCATAAATATAGGTCTGGAGATGCATCTTCTATGATTCTACATTACACTATGAGGATTTTGACACATCTCTGTAGGAAGGTTCAGTGGTAGCTGGGTGAGGCAGAGTGCTGATCCACTGGGAGTGCTGCAAACTCATCAATTCGTCACTATTGATAAATGTTGTTGAAGTGATCTTGAATTCCTAAATCATCAATTCTTCACTACTGATAAATGTTTTTTAAGTGCTCTTGAATAACTGTGTAAAACAAGTGATGGTTGTAGAGGTGATAATGTGTTGCCCAGATGGTTTTGTGGAAACACATGTCCTGAACCTCGGTGAGGGGATCTAGAATATTGAAAATTGATGTTTCATTCAAACAAAACGTGATCACTAGTGCAGAAAACATTTTTTACGTCGGTTATTTTTCATTATTTACGTCGGTTTTTAGGTGACGTTAATACTGACGACGTTATAAATAACGTTTTTTACGTCGGTTATTTAAAACCCGACGTAACATCCCTAACATCACGGTGTTTATCACATCGGTTATTAATAACCGACGTGATAAATATGCGTGGGGGGGGGGGGGAGGGGGGTTTATCACGTTGGTTATTTCTAAACCGACGTGATAAAACGCCTGGGATATCGTTTATCACGTCGGTTATGACATAACCGACGTGATTAACCCTTCCCCAGGCCTATTATCACGTCGGTTTCTTAAATAACCGACGTGATAAAAAGGCCTGGGAAACTTTTTAGCACGCCGGTTATCCCATAACCGACGTGGTAAATCGATTCCCAGGCCTTTTAGCACGTCGGTTATATTAAGAACCGACGTGATAAAAGGCCCGGGAACGGTTTAGCACGTCGGTTCTCGAAAAAACCGACGTGATAAACCCCTACCGATTTATTTACCACGTCGTTTATAAAATAACCGACGTGAAAGTGATATTTTTTTTAAAATAATTGCACTGCTCTCACCAAAAAGCAACCAGAAACCAAACAACAAAAATAACCATGCCAGCCCTCCCCCAAGCCCCAACTGAACCCCACCCTCATCTATACCCACCTAACAACCTGGCCAGCCCCCCCCCCCCCCCACCACATTGGAGCCCCACCACAACCCTTGGACACCCCCACCCCTTGGACAGATCCCCCACCCTCATTTAAACCCCCACGACCCCTAGTACAGCCTCAAACACCCATTAGACACCCCTCCCATATCCCTTGGACACCCCCACCCCTTGGACACCCCCACCCCTTGGACAGCCCCCCCCACCCTCATTTACACCCCCAATACCCCTAGTACAGCCTCAAACACCCATTGGACACCCCCACACCTTGACAGCCCTCCCAGACCCCTTGGACACCCCCCCGACCCCTGGACACCCCCCCGAGCCCTTGGACATCCCCAAACACCCCTTGGACACCCCTCCCATATCCCTTGGACACCCCCACCCCTTGGACAGCCCCCCCACCCTCATTTACACCCAACCGACCCCTTGTACAGAACTCCCAGACACCTTGGACACCACTCCCATATCCCTTGGACACCCCCACCCCTTGGACACCCCCCACCCCTTGGACACCCCACCCCTTCGACAGCCCCCCCACCCTCATTTACACCCCCTGAACACTAGGACAGCCCCAAACACCCCTTGGACACCCCTCCCATATCCCTTGGACACCCCCCACCCCTTGGACACCCCCCACCCCTTGGATAGCCCCCCCACCCCCTGGACACCCCCCGACCCCTTGGAACCCTCCCCCCCCCCCCCCCGACCCCTTGGAAACCCCCCCATCCCCTTGGACAGCCCCAAACACCCCTTGGAAACCCCTCCTATATCCCTTGGACACCCCCACCACTTGGACACCCCCCCACCCCTTGGACAGACCCCCCCAGCCTCATTTACACCCAACCGACCCCTTGGACAGCCCCAAACACACCTTGGACACCCCTCCCATATCCCTTGGACACCCCCACCCCTTGGACACCCCCACCCTCATTTACACCCCCCCGACCCCTAGGACAGCCCCAAACACACCTTGGACACCCCTCCCATATCCCTTGGACACCCCCCAAACACCCACCCACCCCCTTGGAACCTCTCCCCCCATACCAAAATCCAGACAAGAAAAACCATCAACAGTAGACCAAAACAAGAAGTAGAGAAAAATTAAACATTCACTTATATAACATTCAAAACTTACACTGTTAACTTCAAAAAAAAACTAAATCCAACCTAAACGACTACGAAATACACAATTACATTGACAATATTCAAAATTACATTTTACATTACAAACAACTAAAAGTCAATCAAACCTGTAAAATAATTTGACCACTCCACTTGTAAGTGTTTGATATCTTCAGCAGTAAAGGGTTGAGGGTCATCAAAAAGCTACAAAGGAAAAGGATAGTAGTCAACGTGTATAATGAATAAATCAAATTGAAATATTATGAGAAAGAGGAAATCTTACCAGGTCAAAACTCAGAACTGTCCTAGTTGTTATTATTTCATACATAAATCTTAACATGTAATATCCGCATTCGATGATGCCTTGTTGCTCATGACATTTCTGTTTGAATGAGTGTAAATTCAATATATTATTTTTATGTAATAAATCAAAATGTACAAATTATAAATTGATATTTACCTTTGCATGTACATATTTTATCTTGAAATTCCTTTTCTTTGCGCTTTTTCGAAAGTGGACCCATGCCCTGTTAGAAAATAATACGAATGGGGTAAATTTAAAATTCATTATAATATATAAAACTATTGTGAAATTGAAACTTACGTTTCCAATATATTCTTAAAACTTTCTCGCACATCATCATGGAGAGAGCATATCCAATAAAGTGCTTTCTCCCTAGGGAAAAAACCCCTAACATCTAATGATCCCTGATAAAAGGAAATTTAACATTAGTGGTTTTTTATGTTAAAAGATAATTAACTCTTTGAGAGGGATGTGTTTCATACCTCTCACAAAAAGGCATCATCCAACACTATGTGACTACATTCTATTCAAATCTATCAGCAATATAAATCATTCTTTGTTCCTCATCCAATGCACATGCTTCAGGGGAAATCAATTGTGGGTCCATGAATCCATATACATCTGTCAGCTCATTCCTCTCACAAATTTTATATAGATACCTAACACAAAGCAGACATAAGTATACATTTTTAATAAATATAACGCAAGGAAAAGGTGTTAAGACTTACATGATAAAAATTTGCACCACGTTGATGCCCAACTTATCTCCAGTGACAAACTCCATGATATCAGTTTTCATAATCCCCACACTTAGTTCACGTCCACAAACATGAGCTTCCATTGTAGATTCATAATGATCCGCCAACAAATTTGAAGATCTTGACAATTTGTCAAGACTGCTAGTATCTGCATCTGATGTCATAGCTATCTGTCTTTGTTGTTGTCTATACAGTATGTCTTTACCTTTGAAGTATTCCTGTAAAAATAAATTGAAAAATATATTAGTTTTCAAATGATAAAACATTAATAAAAATATAAAATAAAAGATATAACATCCATAACTCTATGGTAATGAGTCGAAGAAGTCTGGATGGCCAAAGTAAAAAATGGACGATACTATGTCCAACTGTCGTCACCTCATCTGTAGGTAATGGTATCCGAGCTGATCTATCTATAATATCTTGTACAGTGACCCTCTGATTCTCTACCTCTAACTGTTGATGATGAACTGTATCTCCTATACAATATACCATCCCATATGAAACTATATGATGTTGAGGATCATCAACATACAACTCACAATAAGTAGGTAGCTGGGGCGGAGGAGGAGGATCAAAAATGGGGTCCGCAGGATGAGGTGGGGGAGTGGGAGCTACTGGGAGAGGTGAAGTGGGAGCTGCACCCTGAAATTGTCTTTGCAAGTCTGCAAACATAAACTGCACCGATGCTCTAATCTTGTCCTCCATTGTCGCATTAATATTATGGACTTCAGCCTCCAAGGATTCTATTTTTTTTATAAACTCCCTCAACGTTAGAAGTTGAGGAACGTGGCAACAGTTTTCTTACTGATACACCTGCCGGATATCCTCTTACACGACCAGGATGTTCGGGCTTTCCCAATGCCACAGATAAAATATCTTCCCTCCCAGATGGTGTAAATGTCCCCTGTGAACTCTGCTCCTCAAGAGAGTCCTGTAATAATTAATTTAACATTTCTATAATGATTGGAAATATATGACAAAAATAGTAAACTTAAATAAATAAAATAGATATCTTACAATCCTCTCAACTACGAGTCTCGATTCTTCCAAAAGATATTGTCCTTTTTTTCCCTTCCGAGCTCTTTTCCATTTCTCATGTCTAGATGGAGGGGATGGAGGGGCCACCTCTCCAGAGCTTGAAGACTCAACTCTTAGTTGTTGAAATTTTTCTGCCATCATTTGTTCTTCCAATAATGCATACCCTCCCCGAGATAAACTATGAGGGTATACATTTTTAGATTGGATCTCTTGATGAGCTTTCCTTGTTTGCTGTAAATTAAGAATAAGTAATCATTAAAAAACAATAATAAGATCATTTATATAAGAAAGCTTATAAAAGTTTACATTGCCCTTACCAAAAATGATTCTTTTCTTCTACTTTCAAAAAATTGTCTCCATGTGTCTTCATATATAAAAGGATATATACGACATGGATTCTCACGACTCCTATGACCATAAATGAAATCAGATGAGAGGGTTGATTTGAAATCCCTCCATCTCCTAGCAGCCAACGATAAGCATTTCTTCCTGACTCCTCCAGTGTCAGGAATATCAAATGTCATCTGATAAAAAAGAGGTTAAAAATATTATATATACTAGAAACATTTAAAGAACAGTCAAACAATAACAAAAGATCTTACCAAAATGGTCTCCCACAACTGAGAAATTATCGCCTTATCCACACTTCTCTAATCATCATAGAGAATGCTTACTTTGATCTTAGGCTGAGTTGCTACAAAACCCTTAAAATCTTTAGCATTTGGACCTCTAGGAAGATCATCATCATCAAACTCCACGACTATCCTCTCCTCCTTCGTACGGGCAAGTGATAATTTTGGTAAACGTGTGCACCCACGCTTACCAACCTTTGAACTCTTTTTCGTAATAGGAGCATGTGAATGTTCCTCCCCAGATGTATGACCAATATGCTCATCTCCAGAATCATGTGGATGATCAACTGATTGATCTGTTATTTTCCTTCAAATCAAAAAAACAAACATTAGTTCACAAATATACAAATTCAAATATTGTAATACTACTTAATCAGAAAATAGAAAAGTGTACTAAATTACATAATAGTAAACATTGGTAATATGGTAAGCATGTTAAACAATGATAAACATGGTAAACACAGTTTGTTGTACCCCTCTCTCTTGGATTTTAATGATCACAATCACTCTTATTATGTTCTAACTTGTTTTCAAGTGTTTTTGTTGATAGGCAAAAGGTTTCTAAGGAGTTGGCCCAAGAAAGCTGAAAAGTGGACTCACTGAGTCCACCGGTCAGCCGGTGTGAGCTCACCGGCCAGCCAGAGGACCCAGGCAGTAGATTTTCCCACTGCCTGGTGTCACCGGCCGGCCGCTGGCTCACCACCGGCCGGCCGCTGGCTCATCACTGGCCGGCCGGTGGACCAGACAGAGCTTTTCTGTCTGGACCACCGGCCAACCGGTGATCCACCACCGGCCAGCCGGTGCGCCCAGGACTTCTCCTCTTTACGGTTTTTATTGTTTTATCATTTTGGTTTGATACATGTTTTAATAAGTAAAAAATTTACAATATCTAACATTATATGAAAAAACTAAATGTAAACAAGAAATAAACATGTGTTACCTGTAATTTTAGGAATGTACAGTTGGATTGTTTTCCCAAATTCCTTCGTCGTGATCGTTCCTTATGGAACAAACCATGTCTTCAACATACTCATCATTATGTTCTGTTAATCTTTCCATGGAAGTAGGGATCTCAAATAAATCAGCATCTTCATCAAATTCATCCTCACCAACATATTGTTTTTTCCCTTCTAAAACAATATCCCACTGCATATCTGATTGATCTACTACATAGAAAATTTGTTTGGCATGTGTTGCCATTATAAAAGAATCAGCTGTGTCTTCCAATCTATTCAGATTAACAAGTTTCATTCCAAATTCATCGTGTCTGACACTGTTGTTACCGATAAACCATTTACAGGTAAAAACAGGAACTTTAATTTTAAAGTAATCAGCCTCCCATATGTCTTCAATCACTCCATAATATGCACTTGATGCCGAAATTGGGTTTCTGTCCTTAGCACTCGAAAAATGCATTGCTTCTGCAAACACCAATACACCACTATTCTGAACTGCACTTCTGTTGTCCTGAGCTTTCATATGAAATGTATAGCCATTAATGTCATAAGCGGACCATGTTATCACATTTAATGATGGACCACCCACTATCCATTTTAATGTCTCTGATACATCTGATCTACCAAGCAAGGTCTTTTTAAACCATGGAAAAATTTTTTTGTTGTGCTCATTCAAAATCCACATTTCTTTCTTCTTTGGATGACATTGTTTCAACTCATTAATATGCAATGTGATATACGGTTGAACATCAGCTATGTTATTCAAGATGTATGATTCTAACTTCTTCATCTATTCTGCTGACAGTGATTTGACTTTCAAGCCACGAATCCCCTTTCCCTCATTATTAACCCGTTCATGGAGAGATGGAGGCAAACCTATGTGTTGCGCCGTAGCCAAGTAGCTCATACAAAACTCTGCTACCTCCTCAGAAATATACTTTTCAATAATGGAGGCTTCAGGACGATATGGATTTTTAACATATCCCTTTAATATTTTCATATACCTTTCAAAAGGATACATCCAACGAAGATATACAGGTCCACAAAGCTTTATTTCTCGAACCAGATGAATCATTAAATGCACCATCATATCAAAAAAAGTTGGAGGAAAATACATTTCCAAATGACAAAGTATAAAAATTTCATGCTTTTCCAAAATGTTCAAAGCATTCACATCAATCGCCTTGTTACAAATTGAATTGAAAAAATAAAACAACCTCATTATAGTCTTTATGACACGGATGGGCAATATTCCACGCAGTGAAACTGGTAGAATTTGTTGCATCATGACGTGACAATCATGTGATTTCATACCTATCAACTTCAAGTCTTTCAATGAGACAAAATTTTTTACATTTGAAGAATAACCTTGAGGCACTTTGATATCATGAAGACACTGACAGAAGCTACTTTTCTCCCTCTTCGATAATGTATGACAAGCCGGAGGAAGAAATGTTCGTCTTCCTTTAGGAGTGGGAGCTAACTCCAAACGTATTCCCATTGATAGTAGGTCTAACCTTGCATTCAACCCATCTTTTGTCTTTCCTTTAATATCTAGAAATGTTCCGATCAAAGAATCACATATATTCTTCTCCACGTGCATGACATCAATATTATGTTTGACTTCATGATACCTCCAATATGGTAGCTCAAAAAATATTGACCTTTTCTTCCAAATATGTCTATCATTACCAGATTTCTGTGTCTTTCCCAATGTCACATCAAGGTTTTTTACCCTCTAAAAATACAAATCTGGGGATAAAGGTTTTGGAGCAGTATCAAATTCTTGTGAGCCATTGAATGCCTTTTTTAGTCTTCTATAAGGGTGATCCATAGGCAAAAACTTTCGATGACCCATGTACACTATTTTCCTCCCATGATGCAATTGACAATATGACGTCTGTTGTTCGCAAATTGGACATGCTTTATGCCCTTTAACACTGTATCCAGACAAATTTCCATATGCTGGGAAGTCATTTATAGTGAATAAAAGCACTGCATGCAGTTGAAAATATTCAATTTTATAAGAATCATACACCCTAATACCATCAGCCCATAACAGTTTCAAATCATCAATCAGCGGTGAAAAGTATACATCAATATCATTGTCGGGTTGCTTTGGACCAGAGATCATGATACTCAACATGAAATATTTGCGCTTCATACAAACTTCAGGAGAGAGGTTGTAAATTACCAATAAAACAGGCCATGAACTATGTGTGCTACTGAGGGTTCGGTATGGATTCATTCCATCTGTGCACAAGCCTAGTCTCAGATTTCTAATTTCATTTCCAAATGTATGGTACTGGGCATCAATTTTCTTCCATTGTGGACAATCAGCTGGATGACGTATTTTTCCATCACATACCCGCTCATCAGCATGCCATCTTAACCTTTTTTCATCATGTGAATTATCAAATAAACGTTTGAAACGAGGAATTATAGAAAGATACCAAAATACCTTTGAAGGGAGCTTTGTAATCTCTACATCAGCTTGTGATTTTTCTTTCACCTTATACCGTGATGTCCCACATTTAGGACACTCTTTCAGAAATTCATATTCCTTCCTATATATAATGCAATCATTCGGACATGCATGTATTTTCCTGTATCCCAATCCCATCGGGCATAATATTTTTTTGGCCTTATAATGTGAATCTGCAAGATCGTTATCTTTTGGAAGAATGTCTTTCATCAATTGTAGCAGCTCTGTAAAACTTCTGTCACTCCATCCATGTTTCGCCTTCAGGTTAATCAATCTTAACACCGCCGACAAAACCGTAAAATCTATACAACAAGGATATAATGGTTTTTCGGCATCACCATATAGACGTGCAACTGTCGGTTCCATCTCAATTTGTTCTGCTACAATATCGCGAATCATTTCTTCAATTCCATCGGAGTTACCATCTTGCGATTCATTATCATCAGTGACATTCTGTCCAGTTTCGCCATGCCAAATCCAAGGGTTGTAACTCGGATTGAAACCATGACAAATCAGATGATCTTTTATCTCTCTACATTTCAACTTCTTCATATTCAGACATTTTAGGCATGGACAGAAAAAAATGTCACTACTTGGAACATTTCGTTTAGCAAATTCCAAAAAGGAATCAACACCTTCCTCATATTCATTGCTCATTCGATGTGCCGTAATCCAACTTCGACTCATTATTACCTATAACAAATAGCAAAAATATATATATTTTTTAGATAAGAAAAATATATGTTTATATGAAAAAAATCATAATTTGAATGTAAACAATTTTGAAATATAAAACAAATCGATGTGTATTTAAAAAAATATGCTTGAATATTATTTTTTAAACAAAATATAGTAAGATATAACACCCCCCCTGGACACCCCCCGACACCTTTGGACAGCCCCCCACCCCTCCTAGACACCACCCCCCACCCCCTACCCCCCTGGACACCCCCTGGACATCCCCCAACCCTCTGGACAGCCCCCCCCCCCCACCCGGACAACCCCAAATACCCTCTGGAGAGGCCGCCACCCACTTGGACAGCCCCCCACACACATCCACCCCCTTGGACACCCCCCTGGACACCCCACCGACCCCTCTGGACAGGCCACCACCCCCTTGGACAGCCCCCCACACCCACCCATCCCCTTGGACACCACCCTGGACACCCCCCGACCCCTCTGGACAGCCCCCGACCCCACTAGAAAGCACCCCCACCCCCGACCTGCTTGGACACCCCCCTGGACACCCCCCAACCCTCTGGACAGCCCCCCCACCCCTCCTAAACACCACCCCCCACCCCCTACCCCCTTGGACACCCCCTTGGACACCCCCAACACCCACCCACACCCTTGGACAGCCCCCCACACCCACCCACCCCCTTGTAAACCCCCCTGGACACCCCCTGACCCCTCTGGACAGCCCCCCACCCCTCCTGGACACCACCCCCACCCCCTACCCCCTTGGACACCCCCCTGGACATCCCCCAACCCTCTGGGCAGCCCCCCACCCACCCGGACAACCCCAAATACCCTCTGGAGAGGCCGCCACCCACTTGGACAGCCCCCCACACCCATCCACCCCCTTGGACACCCCCTGGACACCCCACCGACCCCTATGGACAGGCCGACACCCCTTGGACAGCCCCCCACACCCACCCATCCCCTTGGACACCACCCTGGACACCCCCCGACCCCTCTGGACAGCCCCCGACCCCTCTAGAAAGCACCCCCACCCCTCCTGGACCCAACCCCCCACCCCCGACCTGCTTGGACACCCCCCTGGACACCCCCCAACCCTCTGGACAGCCCCCACCCCTCCTAAACACCACCCCACCCCCTACCCCCTTGGACACCCCCCTGGACACCCCCCAACACCCACCCACACCCTTGGACAGCCACCCACACCCACCCACCACCTTGTAAACCCCCCTGGACACCCCCGACCCCTCTGGACAGCCCCCCGCCCCTCCTGGACACCACCCCCACCCCCTACCCCCTTGGACACCCCCCTGGACATCCCTCAACCCTCTGGACAGCCCCCCACCCACCTGGACAACCCCAAATACCCTCTGGAGAGGCCGCCACCCACTTGGACAGCCCCCCACACCCATCCAACCCCTTGGACACCCCCCTGGACACCCCACCGACCCCTCTGGATTGGCCGCCACCCCCTTGGACAGCCCCCCACACCCACCCATCCCCTTGGACACCACCCTGGACACCCCCCGACCCCTCTGGACAGCCCCCGACCCCTCTAGAAAGCACCCCCACCCCTCCAGGACACAACCCCCCACCCCCGACCTGCTTGGACACCCCCCTGGACACCCCCAACCCTCTGGACAGCCCCCCCACCCCTCCTAAACACCACCCCCACCCCTACCCCCTTGGATACCCCCCTGGACACCCCCCAACACCCACCCACACCCTTGGAAAGCCCCCCACACCCACCCACCCCCTTGTAAACCCCCCTGGACACCCCCCGACCCCTCTGGACAGCCCCCCACCCCTCCTGGACACCACCCCCCACACCCTACCCCCTTGGACATCCCCCTGGACACCCCCAACCCTCTTGATAGCCCTCCCACCCCCCTGGAATCACTGAAAATTTACCATAACAAGAAGTTTGGCCATTCAAAGAATGTTTTTAGGTGTGGAGGAAGAACTGAGTTTCAATAGATAGAGAAGGAACTTGACATTAGGTTGTCTATTCCAGGTGTGGATTTGAAGGAGTTAATGTTTGTTCAGTGACCCAAGAGATTGAATCAGAAATTCAGATGTTGTGCCATTTTCTCATGATGAGGATGAATAATTGGTGGGGTTTGACTTTTAAATGGAGAGCATAGCAGACCATCATATTTTCTATAGATCAGTAAAGGATGTTAGCATCGAACATAAGGCTTAAGGGATGCTTTCAGATCCAAATATGTATGTTGATGGATGCAATGGATCTAGTAGAGGTTCTAGAAAGAATGGTGGTTTTATTTGTTTAGGATAAGTAGTGAAGAAAAAACTAGTTAATTTTTTACTTGCTGAAAAGAGGGTATCTAAAATTTTTAACATGCCGAGGGGAAATCTGGCGAGTCCTCCTCGGGAAACTTTGTTTGCAGGGGGTGAAAATGGTGATGTGATCCCAAATCCATGCACCTATGCCATGGTTGTGTGTGAATAAAGTAGTAACAACTGTAAAAGGGCAACCCATCCAAATGGACACGCCCCAACCCTCTCGGGGATTTATAGAAAACGATGAAAAATTAGTTGAATCATAAAATTAGTCAATATTGCAAGTCGAACTAATAGATCTAGGGATGATAAATAAGATTATGGTGCCAAAACGAGTTAAAAGGGTTCGCAATCGAAGAATCTTAGCTAGTTTCAACAAAAAAATCAAAACACATATATATATACTATCCGCGAAAAAAAACGAACGAGTGGGAGGATTACCTGAGTGCTGCGAGTTTAGATGATTAATCCGAGGAGATTAAATATGAGAAACGATGATCGCAAAACGAATCTAAACCAACGAAATGGACGAGCCGATTCGGGTTTACGCGCGAGAGAGACGAGTCGTGACTGTCGAAGGTAAACTCGCGAATGACAATCCACGGGTCTGGGTAAAATTTTAAATGAGTTATCACGTCGGTTATTCAATAACCGACGTTATAATTTTTTTAAAAACATTTATAACGTCGGTTATTCAATAACCGACGTAAAAACCTTCCTCCGATTCTTTTTTTACGTCGGTTATTTTATAACCGACGTTATTAAGGGGTCAAAATCCGCGTTTTTTTACGTCGGTTATTCCATAACCGACGCCAAAAACATCTGCGAATTCTTTTTTTACGTCGGTTATAAAATAAACGACGTAAAAAGGCCTTCAAAAACCGCGTTTTTTACGTCGGTTATTGAATAACCGACGTAATAACTCTTACATATGTCGATTTGTTACGTCGGTTATTGAATAACCGACGTAACAAACACCCCCCGCTTCTGTTTTTTACGGCGGTTAATGTATAACCGACGTAAAAAACGAAGCCGCGCGATTAATAACGTCGGGTATAAAAATAACCGACGTTAAAGGTGTACTAAACACAGGTTTTTACGTCGGTTATTTAATAACCGACGTAAAAAACCTCGTTTTACATATTATGACGTCGGTTTTATAGAACCGACGTAAAAAATGGTGACGTAAAAAACGTTTTCTGCACTAGTGGATTGACATATGATTAGAAGACAAAGTCTCACATATGATTTCTTGATTATAAATAGGTCTATGATATTGATCAGCCTAGGCTTCAGTTGGTTATTTCTCAAAGATTGGCAGTGACATTTATTTAGATCGGTGTAGCGGCTGGCTGGTCGATGGAAGAGTTGTTGTGTGAGTCAACTCTTCGCTACATAGTAGCATGTCTCTCAGAAGTAGTTCTAACCACAACATCAAATACTTATAGGAATGGTTATTCACTAAAACCTCATGTGTGATTCAAGAAGCACTCCTTTGAAAACCAACTAGATTCTCATCATCTATACCATTCTATAATAGTTATTCGTGATCCTTAGTAGATATAGAGAGGGAAAGAGGTGATCATATAGATGGATGTACTATGATCCCCAAAGAGGGATTAAAATATTCTTCCACATGCATTTATATATGATAAATTTTGGGATTCTGTGAATCTCACCTTCTGGGATGAAAAACTTCACCTACCGAGATCTTGTCCTGGACCTTGATGTTGGAGACTGGGGGGAATGTTACATCATTGAATCACATTATTCCTCAGAATCTAAAAGGAAAACATGCTTTATGATTACTTGTCTCATCCCATGATTTTTTCATATGGTGGGGGAGATTCATCCTTCTGCCTCAGGATGATTCTTCATGATAGGGAATGTCTTCATCATGGGGAGGACCTTTGTTTTGGTGGGTGATAGCACATGTAGGACCTTTACATTGAATATTTTTGAAACATGGAGGACCTATGTATCTGTTGTTCTTGGAGTGGGGAGGAAATCCTCTTTTACTATTATAGGAGTGAGAGAGACCTACACTCTAATTATTGAAAAACTACAAGGACCACTGATTTGGTCAGTGGGAATATGGGGAGAACCTTCTTGTTGGATGGTAGTAATGGCATGGGGAGGACCTCCATACTAGTGAGCCAAAGCATGAGGAGGACCTTCATACTAATTGAAATTAAAAGGGGGAGGGCCACCATATTGGTTGAGGCAAGCATGTGGAGGGCATACACTTTGATAGATGGGAACATGGGGTGGGCCTCCATGTTGACTATTTAAAGAGTGGGGAGGACCTCCATTTTGAATAGATATAGCATGGGGAAGACCTATGTGTTGAAAAATGGTGATAGCATGAGGAGTGCCTCTATATTGTTTTTCGATGAAGTGTAGAAGACCTTTTCTTTGATCAATGTTGGTGTGCGGAGGACATCCACTTAAGCTAGTAATGGAGTGAGGAGGACCTTCATGCTGATTTACTATGGTATGAGGAGGGCCTCTATGTTGATTGGTGGAAGAAGAATGGGGAGGTCATCTATACTAGTTTTCAAAGTGAGGATGGCCTCCACTTGAATTGGGAATGACACAAGGATGACATTCACACTTATTATGAGAGATATGAGGACATTTTCTTGTGTTGGTGAAGGCATAGGGGGGAAATCCACACTGAAAATCATTGTCCCGAGTTGGCTTGCAATGGCCATTGGTGGTTCCAGAGATTGATAGAGTCAACCTCGACCGCGTGTGGGGTGACTGTGCTCTCGATCCAAACCGGTCATAGATGAAACCCTACTTGTCTGGTGAAGGAATCTAGTGGAATGTTGTAACAGTGGAAAGGACCAATGGAGCTATTGAAGATGATGCCTCTTATTGGACATTCTTATGGGATTATTCCTAACTTTGATGCTAGGTGGTCAAGACCATGGCTAGATGAGTAGGTGCATAATCCACCTATTCTTCATTATGAAGAACTAGTCATTTTTTGAGATGATGGGGCCTAATGGGTGCACTTATTGGTGGGGTATCGAGGAATAGTCATGGATGCAATGACTTAGGAGTCACCCACCACTTCGGAACAGGGATGCGAGTCATTGGATTACTCTGGGGAGAGGCTCCTGAAGTAGTTTGATGTTGGAATGTGGAGGGGTTACTCCCTATGCGGACATTAGAGGTGGCGGTGTCAGCGAGGTACTGAAGCCTCTAGGTCCTGAAGGGCCTTATCCCTTATAAGAATTACCCCCTCTAACTCATACCGACATATGAGGGTGTCTATCACCCACCTCTTGTTCATTTGGACGGGTGATATGGGTCATTGGAATCCAGTAGATGTGGGAATAGTGTAATTTATGGAAGAGGTGGAGTCATGTGAGATTGTTGCATTAACATTTCTCCTGCCCATGTTCCTACAGGTGTTGTGTGTCTAGTTTCCTATAGCTTGGGTCCTACAAAGAAGGTGGATTAAGATATCAGTACGGATACAAGGAAAGTAATTCCCAATTCCCTAATTCCATCTAGTCTTCCATGAATTAAGAGAGACATCCCCACTGAAAATGCTGTATATCTGACGTTCCAATGATTAACTACCCTAATTTCTAGTGAGTTCCATGCCAGGACTACTATTTTATTAGTGGTTCCAAGAAACCGATAGCTGGATCCAGTGACATTCTAATCTTTAATCTGATGACCAACATGACTAATACCCATGGTCAAATGAGAACAATTTCACATCAGGTTCACTATTTCTATTTTCAATGATTTCACTAGGGAAACCAACATTGGTGTTAATGCACACTAGCATGCTCATTACCCTGAATTTACATGTTTCAAAGGTTTTTTTATCTTTCATCACTTTCATTGGAAATTTATAATCCGTAAACAAAATGGGATGATGGGATGTCAGTTCCTCCTTCTATGGAATATTCCTTGGAACTCATCACCTATTCTAAGTATCCCTCATAGAGTTAAGTCATGTTCATCAAACTCATTCCCAATTCCATCTCTTTGTGGATACTGATTAATTATACTACATTTTTCAAGACATTCCAGTGGGGTTTGAAAGTTTAACAACATTCGTTTAAAAGAGTAGTTATGATGGGAATGGCAGGAATATCTAGATGATAGGAACATTGGTCACCTTCATTCTTCATCTAAGGAGGGAATATAATGGAGGAATATTTGGTGGGGAAACCAAGGCATCCTATGTCAATCACGGGGTATCTGAAATAAAGGGAATATATCATCCAATTTTTTCACCTTAGGCATACCATGTTTTTCATTAGGTAGTTGATTCTATTGGAATATATCTTCCAAGTCTTTCACCTCAGGCATCACATGTTTGGTATAGGGAATATCTTTGGGGTCAAAAATTTAACATCTTGTGAAGATAGAGTTGATGGATTTAGACACACCATGTAGGTGGATCAAGGAGTTGCATCCCTAAGAGGGAAGATGTTACACCCATATGTTTACCAATGGATGGTTCAGAACACTCGGTGGAGGAAAATCCGGGATGTGTTTCCCATATAGGGGGGATTTCACATCATGAAGGATGATCTTAACACCGATGGGGGTGGATGAAGGTGGTATATCCCTAATAGGGAGTGATTATGTTTACTATTGGATGGATCAGAATACCAATGGTGGCAGACCCAAGAGGTGTGTCCAATAAAGAGAAGATGTCACACTATGATGGTTGATCAGAACACCCCTGGAGGTTGATCATGGAGGTATACCATTAGGGGGGACCTAGGCCTATCGTTGGTTGGGATTGAACCTCATAAAAGAATCATATATTCCCTAATTATAATTTATGGATAAAAAACCATTTTGTTCAATTCCATAGTTTATAGTTGTGTGATAGGAATGATCCATGTAGTTTAACATCAAGTGGTAAGGATGATCATGTTGCGAAGAGATCATCAACTGGGGATAGTGTGGGGAGTACATATGTAAACTACCCATTACAAGAGGATTAGTCTTTGTTGGATTTCGTGTGGGGATAATTCATTGAGATACCTAAGGGAACTAGAAGAGATTTTTTCTCCTAGGTGAGTGGCATGATCTAACCCTGAATATGAACCAAATAAAATTAGGGTGGATATAGATGTTGGTTTTGGACCTTAGAAAGGCTTCTTAAATATGACATTTAGTTGGGAACCAAATACAATGTAATTCAGAATGTGTTTGGGTTTATGCATTAGGAGGAGGATTATGGAAGTGAATCATGTGGTTGGGGTGTATGCATGTAAGAATCCCAAGGAGGATAAGTATGGTTGTTGACCCCTACACTAAGATGGATCACCATTGGAGTGGAGATGGTTGTCATAGTTTTTTCTAACATCTAATCCCAGGTGAGTTTTTCTTGGTGTGAGAAATAAGAGGAAGCAATAGACCAGATTCTCCTGTCTCAAAAGAGGAACCAACAAGTGATGGTGCCAGGATTATGTATGGAATATTCCCAAGGAGGATATCATTCCATGTGTGGAGGATATAATTCCATGTGAGGATGGTATCATTCCATGTGAGGATAGGTGGGGTGGATACCATCCCATTACACTATCACATAACACATACTATGATTATAGAATAGAGAAATGCCATAATTTATATTCATGTGTTGAGGACTTTGGGACTAGGTAGTTTTACTTCATGTAGATCAGATGTGGGAGCCTCACTCTTCACCCCTTGGTCTTAAATGACCATAAATCATGCACCTATATGAGGGGAATTGATTTATAAATTCCAAGTTTTAATGAAAAGGTGGTGTGGTCAATCCTGAGGTTTACGTTAGAATTCCAATTCTAAGAAACTAAAGGATTTAACATATCTATTTTGAGAAAAAAATGTAGGTTAAAATTTTAGGCTACAATTAAAGAAGATAGGGCCATAGAAATAGGTGTAATAGGTCACATAGGGACTTGAGCTGTAAATTAACCGATCCTGGATGGGAGTGGGGGATTTAAGAACTCAATATTTATGAACAGGTGTTAGTATAAGGGAGGAAACATGGAGAGAACTAGAAGAGGGGTTTAAAAAAGATTAATGCCTCACATAGAGGTGATTAATAAATATTAGGTGAGTGATAGAGTTCAGAGGCATTGTAAAGGATGAGGATTCATGAAATAGATTTCCCTTCCTTGGGATGAAGTATTGGCTTTAGGAATGAGTGCTTCATGAAATATTAATGCTTTGTAAATCCTCAAGTACCTTGTAAGGCCTTATTCCATTTTTAAGGGAATAAAACATCATGAAATGAATATCCACCTAGGTTGGAGGAATTAAAGAACACATGGAAGGTGGTATCATGAAGCCTAGGTACATAGGATGAACTATTTTGTCCTAGTTCATGATGCTTAGGAGGTTCATAGATTTGGAGTAATTCAGAAGCTGAAAGGTCATGTGACCAACCACTAAATGTTAGAATGATGTGAGTATTTATAGGAAGGTGTGCTTCAAAAATAGGAGAAGTGGTTATCAAAGGAATTTTGGGATTAAATAATGGATGTGTCTCTATTGGAATCCTAAGGGACACTGTCAGAACTTCGCTTGGTTGTAAACATTCATCAGGCATGTAGAGGACACCATCAAACCTTCGCATTACCACAAAGTGATGTGAGACTCATGAAGGACACCATCAATCCTTCATGTAGTCATGAAGTGATTTCAGACTCATGGAGGACACCATTAATCCTTTGTGTGGTTGTGAAGCACCATTAGATTCATAGAGGACACCATCACAACTTTGTGCATTTATGAAGTGGATTCCTTATATGGGGATATTTTGGAAAATATGGTCATTTGTGAAGTCTTAGGTATTCATGAAGCAGACCCTTAAGAGGGTTTTGGGGCCATCATGGATTTTATTTACTCCAAACCATCTGGGTCTTCCTCAGCTATTCCCATGGCATGTATTTCAGCACCAAAATTTAAACCAAGAAGTTGTCAAGGGATTCATAATTGAAGAAATAATTCCAATATTAGGTATTTATATACACACCACAGAGGTATAAGGAAATAAGACACATCAATTTAAAATGACTAATGAATTAAAAAAGAAAATATTATTCTAATTCTAGAATCAATAACTAGTTAACCCCCTAAAAATGATGGAATACATTTTTTAAAAAAATATTAAATATATTTACAGTAACATTTTATATATGCATTATAATGAGATTCCCTACATGTATCACTAAGAGTGGGATCTCTCCATTTGGGCTGTAGGATTCCATATTTTTTCCACCATGAATTCCATAAAGTATTTGATAATATTTGATCTTACTTCTTCAATTATCCCTTAGATCTCCCTTCCATCAAATCCCTTTAATGTTTTCACTTTTTCAAAAAAAAGGTATTGAAATATCTTATATGGTAAAATATCATGGGATACATTCAACATAATAAGATATTCTATACATCAAATATAGTTTGAGATAATGTGGGAAATGGATAAAGAATTTGTGGATGAGATTAAATTGAGAAGAACTTGGGAATATGTTGGAATGTGAGAGTACGTCTGATAGGATTGAGAATACATCTATTAGAATCCTACAAATATCACTATAAAACTCCAATCTTCATAGTATTACTGTATTCATTCTTGATTTCAAAAAAAAATCTTTTAATTTATACACTATTAATATAAATTGGAAAATTATTCATCATTTAAAATGACCCATAAATTTATTAGGGAAGCACAACACTTCACTAATTGCATCAATGAAAAATATATTACGCATTTCTTGGGTCTTTACATTCACATTATATATACAGTCCCCAGCCAAATTTTTATCCCCGCTACTTCAGAAAGACTCTTACTTATTGGACAATACCCCCACATATTCCATGGAAGATCAACTATTTTCTTCCTGTGGAAAAAGGGAAAAAATATGACACATCTACAAATAAAATGTAACACCCCAAACTTCTACGATACGCTTCTCTTTGAATAATGCGATAGCGTGTGTTGTACGCAACACCGAGTTCTAACAACCAATCAAACTAGCCGTTATGAATAGTAATACCTACTTTTTAAAATTATATATATTTTATATTTCAAAATGGACTTCATTTTTGGATTCGGAATATCTAATTTAGCCTAAGGTGAAATTTTGGTACTTTTCGGATAACTTTCATATTTTTATGAATAGTGAAAATTACAAAATTTTAATTAAAAACAACTTTTTTAATAAAAATAATTAATAGTGATAAATTATGAATTTTAGTAGTTTTAAATTATATTTATAATATATTTTTACCATTTAATATGATGTTGGTCATTGGACATAATTTTACAATTAAACCGAACATAAACAAGTGTCAATCTTTTGATAGTTATTATCTCTTAAAAACACGCTTTTTGTTTTGACAGCGGGAATTAATTTTAAATTAATTTCTGCCACTTATGTGTTTTGAATTTAGGAAAATGGATTCCATATTTGGAATCAGGATGTTTAAATTGTGTAAATAGGTAACTTTTATTTTTAGACATTTTGAATAATTAATGCGGTAAATATTTTATTTACCATGGTTAAGGGTAAATCCGGTAAATAAGGGTTAAAAAATAAAATTATAATAATACTAAATTACCCTAAAACGTGTCTTAACCCTATTGGTTGATACATGGTCGACCATGGGCATCTTTGGGTCGATTTTGGGACCCCATGGATCCACTTTTAAGTGATAATGACACTTTATTTTAATTAAGTTAAAATGAATACAAATATGACACAAGCATATATCTTTTAGCAAAACAATTGTTACATAGGGTTATATATGTTGGATTTTAGATTATAAATATTCATTAGAAGGATAAAAAGCTTTACTACATAATTATATTTTATTTATAAATTTTAGACATTAAATAATATATTTTATTTATGACACAATGATGATGCAGTAATTACTATAATAGTGAAAAATTAAAATAAATGATATTATAAATACCCAAATAAATATAATATGAAACTTTTAATGAATTAAACTAATTTTCTAGGATAATATGATTTATTAGGATTGATTTAATTGACTTTTTTCGAAGTAATTAATCTGTTATGAGTTTCACAAAAATCAACTATTGAATAGTGTCAAAATTGACATAAAAGAGTTCTTAAAAAAAATATTATATTATTAATTGATATTAAATTCTTAAAAATCTAAGGTTCGGCCAAGAGACTTATATCATGATAGGTTCATAATTAATGGACCACTTGGGGGTCTCTTGGATGTATATAGTATGTTCATTAACCATATTATATGAAAATACAAAGAGACATTGTAAAAGTGAAACTAATTAACTTAGAGTTAATACTTAAAGATAAGGTTAATATAAGTACCCAAACCTGTCTAAATTCTATTGGTTGAGTGGTTTTAGACCTATCCCCACCTTAACCTTTGAATAGTCAACTTTGGAGCCACTGGAAACCGAATATGAATTTATTATAAACTAATATCTCTAGCTTTTCCAAAGGTGCCCCTCACCCCTCTTATAAAAGGGCACTCCTCCTTCTCATTTCTTCACACCTTAAAAGCCTTTTGGTTCAGCCAAACTCTGCCCAAATAC
Organism: Viscum album; assembly: GCA_963277665.1. Taxonomy (NCBI): domain Eukaryota; kingdom Viridiplantae; phylum Streptophyta; class Magnoliopsida; order Santalales; family Viscaceae; genus Viscum; species Viscum album. The sequence goes on from OY728122.1 coordinate 1,191,700,896, forward strand.
TATCCCAACTTCCCTCACTACAACCTAGGGGCCTTAGTTTGATCAGAAAGCCAACCTAAGGAGCCCTTTTGATCAAATCAAAAGGAAGAACCCGAAGAAGAGGTAATGATTTCACCACCCTTTTCTATGTTCATTTCTTCTTCCAATTCTTCTTCCTTTGTTGTTACCATTATAAAATAATAAATCCAGTATCATATATATACTGTGATGTTATTATAAATATGGTACAACCATATTCAGTATTCTATCCACCCTTTGAATAACATGTCACCATACGTGCGTACGTACGGCTTACCGTCTCCACGTCGTGGTGTAATTGTTATTCAATATAATATTATTTTGATTGGTATAATAATGATGTGTAACTCATGTAAATAATAAATATAACATGTTAATGATTCTGTATATATTATATAACATCCATTTATATATTATTTTAATATCAAAAGAATGATATTGTCGCTCGTGCGTACGTACGGACTACCGTCTCCACGAACGCGATGAGATTCATTCTTCATCGTATCCATTCAAGTATAATTATCATTTGATGATTTAAAAATTATGTTTAAGGACTTGATATCATTCTGGATATGAATAATATAAAACCTATCCTTTACAAACATGTCTTATGTAACAAAACATATAAAAGAAAACAAGTAAGTTAACACCCGAAACAACGATAATACTAAGATATTATTATAAAATCAATATTAAAAGATCATATCTGATATCATATTAATGTATATGATTATTGTATAATTTAATAAAAATTATTTCACCATTATACAAGAGGTTAACCTACCCCAACCAAGGAAAAGTACAAGGTAAGGGTTATTTCACAATCTCTTCATTATCCGAGGTTGTTTATATGTAATAATCTACTGGGATCTCTTTATCATCCACATCCATGTTTTCTTAAAAATGTATTTCAAATTTTTTTTTATTATTTACAAGAATATGTGTTAAAGTCATTTACACCCTTGGTTGACTTGTTATAAGAGGTTTATGAAGGAATCTTTCCGTCGTTTTCAAAACAAGGTCCTTTTTAACCTTTTCGACAGAATTAAGGTAAGAATGTTTTTTTTAACTTATACGGTGGGTGCGGATATTTTCCGCCGTTATAAAATCTTCAAAGCTTCCCTTACAAGCTTATAAGAATATTTTCAAATAAAATGTTTTATTTTATATGGATCTTAAATGATTTCAAAATAAAAGGAGATATTTCTTTAAAAACAATTTTGATTTCATCTATGTCAACATCCTTTGATGGATTTTAAGATTATTTGAAGTTGATTTATTATGATACAAAACTTCTATATTGTATTGAAGGTTTTGTGATATGTTTGACTGTGGATGTGCTATTTTTATACCATTCATAGTTTATGGTGAAATTATTGACATTACGTATGCTAGTTTTAATACGAATGTTTATGTTATGTTTAAACCGTTTCATATGGGAATGCATTGGACTTAGTAAGTGACTGGTGGAGCCCGCTATAGCTCCTCGATGCATCGGTAGGTCTCATGAGACAAACTAGTGTCTTGGCACAAGGTCTTGACAAAATCTTATTTGTAGTCTTGGCATGAGGCCTTGGCTATGTGGTTATGATAGTATGGCATTAGGCATTCAAACATTATGAAAGTGGTTAGTGATTTTGCATGTGATTATTCGATTAGTAGAATATCCATGTGAATGAGTAAATGGAATTATTTCATTTTATTTATGCCATACAATGTTGAAAGTTCAAGTTTGAAAGGCTGTTGTTTTAGTTATACATTGCCTTAAATGTTTATTCTTATTTATGAAAGTTTCCGCTATATTGTTATCCTTACTGGGCATTTGAGCTCACCCCTTTTCTATGTTTTATTTTTCCTAGGAAGTGAAGAAGTAAATTATGAATGACCTGCAGGGATATTATGTGGGGATATGAGTGTGAATTATGAAGACAATATGTTGTTCTAGTAGTTTTTCATTTTATGATGTAATGTAAGACTTATGAATTTATCTAGTGTTTTCAAGACTACTAAACCAATCAGTCTTTAGAGATTTGATCTTTCTTGTGATCATACCAATGTTATGTAATCATGCACCAACTCTGGGTAACTGGGGTCGGGGCGTTACAGTTGGTATCATAGGAAGTTTAGTACAAACCTTGGAAGCTAGATTTAGTTAAACTCTGATTAGAGCACGTAGACCTAAGATGAACTTTGAGGATTAGTATAGAAGAACTTCCTAGAATTTTGGTATTGTAGAGATTTTGTGAGTTTTCCGAGCAATACAACCATGTCTGGATACGAGATGGTAGAGGCGGCTCTGGCACAGATGTACCTAGGGGTAAAACCCGAAAACACCGCTTTGAGCTAGACTCGAACGGGAACTGGTGCACGACAACGGGCCTTACTGCACTCTTGGTTACGACACTCCCAGGGGATATGCTTAGGATAACTATCATTTTCTTTACAAATCATTATAAAGGGTTTATGAGTATATACTTCCTCAAAGAAAACATTTTTATGATTATGGATTATATCCATAAATAGTTCAATTTATGTTAAGTGTTTTATAAGTATGGGATTATGTATTTTGATTCATAAACTGATCTAGTTTATGCCATTGTTTAGAAATGGAACCTAGTGGAAGAAATGGAAACCGTATCAATGCACGCACTCCATGTAGGGATTGCCCTCCTGCTCAAGATAATTATAGTGGGGATGGTGATGCAACTGGTGCCGATCAGCTAATCACCATACTGGGACAACTTACTCAGGTTATGAATAATAACCTAACCCGTATGGAGCACCCTGATCCGCAGCGTGGATGATCAATGTTAGATCGATTCATGAGGCAACAACCACCAACTTTCAATGGGAGTACAAATCCCTTAGCAGCTGAGCAATGGATATTTTCCCTAGAGAAAATATTTCAGGCTTTAGGGAGTAATGAAAGGGAAAAAGTTATCATGGCAGTTTACCGCCTCACTGGAGATGCTGATCAATGGTGGTCATTAATTCAAAACATGAAGGAATATGATGAAGTATCAAATATGTAATGGAGGGAGTTCAAAGATCTTTTTTTAGAAAAATACTTTCCTCGCGACCATCGAGCAGATATGGAAAGGCAATTTCTGAGTCTGAGACAAAAGGAGGATGAGAATGTCACAAAGTATGAGGATAACTTTACAAGGTTAGCGAGGTATGCTGGAGATTATATTCACAACCCAAGAAGTAATATTGATCGTTTCTTTGATGGGTTAAAACCATTTCTCCGTCGAGAATTAGTCTCACAATCCTTTTCATCGTACGAAGACATTGTCTCATGTGCTATCAAGACCGAAAAGGAATTCTCTAAGTCTTATGACTTTAAAGAAAAGAAAGAGAAGAAGAGACCTGTTGATCAATCTGGGAATGGAAATAAGGGGAAGAAGGGAAAGGTTGAATATCCATCTTGTGGTAAATGCGGGAAGAAACATCCTGGTACTTGCTTGAAGGGAATGGGAGTCTGTTACAAGTGTGGTGAAAAAGGCCACCAAGCTCGTGATTGAAAGGGGAAGAAGGAAGCTACTAACGTTCAGTGCTACAATTGCAGGGAGATGGGGAATTATGCAAATGCATGTCCTAAGCGTTAGGAGAACTTACCTCAGAAAAGGCCGAGGGATCAAGGCCAGGCTTATGCTATCACTACTGCAGAGGTAGAAGCTCCAAAAGACGTGGTGGCAGGTAATTTAATGGTTTCCTCAAGTTTAGAAAATGCATTATTTGACTCTGGATCGTCGCATTGGTTCATATCTTCCCAGTTTTCTAAGAAATTTTGATATTTCCAATTTGATTTAATAAGGGAGTTGTCAGTTAAAACTCCTAAGGGAAGTATCATTGCAACAAAGTTTTGTGAATCAGTCCCCATTAGAGCACATAAATTTTCTTTATCTGCTGATCTCATCGTCATACCTATGATTGAGTTTGATATAATCCTTGGTATGGACTGGCTTTCGGACTATGATGCGAAGATTTATTGTAAGAAGAAAGAGGTTATGATTCTTGATGATAATGATAAGGAACACCTTATCTTTAGAGCAGAATCGTCACCACCTAATTCTTATTTAGATCCACCCTCAATAGCTCAACTAAATTCAATTATTAGGGAGGAAGAGAATGAAATAACTGCGGGTGAGGAATGGAATGTTCAAATAGAGGATGTACCTGTTGTGAAAAAATTTGTAGATGTATTTCCGAAAGATTTACCTGGACATCCTTCAGAACGGGAAGTTGAGTTTTCCATTGATTTGATTCCTAGATCAAGGCCTATATCGAAGACCCCTTACAGAATGGCTACTGTAGAGTTAGTCGAACTAAAGAAACAACTAGAGGAATTGAGTAATAAAGGATTTATTCGCCCTAGTGTTTTTCCATGGGGAGCCCCTGTTCTTTTTGTTAAAAAGAAAGATGGATCTATGAGGTTATGTATCGACTACAGGGAGATCAATGCTATAACGATAAAGAACAAGTATCCCCTACCTCGTATTGATGATTTATTTGACCAACTACATGGATCTAAATACTTTTCAAAGATTGACCTTCGATCTGGATACCATCAGTTGTGTGTAAAGAAGGAAGACATTCCGAAGACAGCATTTCGAACCAGGTACGGGCATTACGAGTTTACTGTAATGCCTTTTGGATTGACTAATGCACCCTCTTTATTCATGGATCTGATGAATAGAGTTTTCAAGGAGTATATCGATGAATTTGTGGTGGTATTTATTGATGATATCTTGGTATACTCCAAAACCTACGAAGATCATGAAAATCACTTGCGCATTATCTTGAAGACTCTGAGGAGGCATGAATTATATGGGAAGTTTATAAAGTGTGAATTCTGGCTTCAGGAGATTTCTTTTCTTGGCCATATTGTCTCTAAAGATGGAATCTCTGTTGATCCTTCTAAGACCAAGGCAATCCAAGAATGGCTAGCACCTACGAGTATAACTGAGGTACGCAGTTTTATTGGTTTGGCAGGTTATTATCGACGTTTCGTCCAGAATTTTGCCCGATTGGCTAACCCATTAACGAAGCTCACACGTAAAGGGGTTAAATTTGTTTGGACAAAAGAGTGTGAAGAATGTTTTGAAGAACTGAAGAAAATATTAGTCAATGCTCCTATATTGACTCTACCATCGGGGAATGATGGGTTCGTTATTTATAGTGATGCATCAAAGAAAGGACTTGGTTGTGTCCTTATGCAGAATGATAGAGTTATTGCCTATGCATCACGACAGATGAAAATTAATGAACAAAACTATCCTACTCATGATCTCGAGTTAGCAGCTGTGATCTTTGCTTTGAAGATATGGAGGCACTACCTCTATGGTGAAAAATGAGAGATTTATACTGATCACAAGAGTTTGAAGTATATTTTCCCACAAAAAGAACTCAACATGAGGCAAAGGAGATGGCTTGAATTACTCAAGGATTATGATTGTACGATACACTACCACCCGGGGAAGGAAAACAAGGTGGCAGATGCTTTGAGTAGAAAAGACCATGGAGTTTTGAACAATATGAGAATTGAAAGGGATCCAATTTTTATGGATCTAGTGAAGATGAACATGGGAATAACCAGGGAAGGTGAAACATCAATGCCTTTTCAAATGGTTGCCAAACCATATTTACTAGAAAGGATTAAGAGTTCTCAGACCGATGATAAAGAATTCCAAAAGAAGATTAAAGCTGTGAATGATGGGAGATTGAGAGACTTTGTGTATGAAGATGGAATTTTGAAATTCGGGAAGAGACCTTGTGTTCCCGATTTACCTGATCTAAAAAGGGAATTGCTGGATGATGCTCATAGTTCCAATTTCTCTATACACCCTGGGAGCACCAAAATGTATAGATATTTGAAGGAACATTTTTGGTGGGACAAAATGAAGAGGGATATTGCTGATTTTGTGTCAAGATGTATTGTTTGTCAACAAGTGAAAGCTGGAAGGCAACAGCCGGGAGGAGTCATGCAACCTCTTCCCATACCGGAGTGGAAATGGGACAATATTACGATGGACTTTGTCATGGGGCTACCAAAGACTCCTAGAAGGAATGATGCAATATGGGTTATTGTTGATCGTCTTACCAAGTCAGCACATTTTCTTTCTATAAGAGAATATCTACCCCTAGAACGTCTAGCAAGACTATATATTAATGAAGTTGTGAGACTTCATGGAGTACCCCTATCAATTGTTTCTGATCGTGATCCCCGTTTTACTTCAAGATTTTGGAAAAGTCTTCAGAAATCCCTGGATACTGAACTTCATTTGAGCACTGCTTACCACCCTCAGACAGTTGGACAATCAGAACGGACTATTCAAACCCTAGAAGACATGTTGAGATCTTGCTCACTTGACTTTCAGGGTATGTGGGATCAATACTTACCTCTCGTAGAATTTTCCTATAACAATAGCTTCCATTCGAGTATTCAGATGTCACCATATGAAGCGTTATACGGAAAGAGATGTCGTACACCAACCTGTTGGGATGACGTTGGTGAAAGAAAACTTGTAGGCCCAGAACTGGTGGAGGAAATGGTGGAAAAGGTGAAAGTAATCCAAAATCACATCAAAGCAGCTCAATGTAGGCAGAAGAGCTATGCCGATAATCGAAGGAAGGATTTGGAATTTCAAGTCGGTGATCATGTTTTCCTGATGGTATCTCTGTGGAAGGGAGTCATACGTTTTGGTAAGAAAGGTAAATTGAGTCCCAGGTACATCGGACCTTTCGAAATTCAAGAACGAATTGGGGTTGTAGCTTACCAATTGGCAATGCCGCCAAGTCTCTCCAAAGTTCACGATGTGTTCCAAGTATCTCTGTTGAGGAAATACATGCCTGATCCAACGCATGTAATCACCTATGAGGAATTAGAACTGGAACCCGATCTTTCCTATTGTGAAGAGCCCGTTAGGATTCTTGATACGAGAGAACAAGTACTGAGAAACCGGACGACGCGTCTGGTAAAAGTTTTGTGGAGAAACCATAAGATGGAAGAGGCAACGTGGGAACCCGAGGAACTTATGATGAAGAACCACCCGAGTCTTTTCATGCGATAGTATTCTAGAAATTTCGAGGAAGAAATTATTTGAAGGAGGGGAGAATGTAACACCCCAAACTTCTACGGTACGCTTCTCTTTGAATAATGCGATAGGGTGTGTTGTACGCAACACCGAGTTCTAACAACCAATCAAACTAGCCGTTATGAATAGTAATACCTACTTTTTAAAATTATATATATTTTATATTTCAAAATGGACTTCATATTTGGATTCGGAATATATAATTTAGCCTAAGGTTAAATTTTGGTACTTTTCGGATAACTTTCATATTTTGATGAATAGTGAAAATTACTAAATTTTAATTAAAAACAACTTTTTTAATCAAAATAATTAATAGTGATAAATTATGAATTTTAGTAGTTTTAAAGTATATTTAGAATATATTTTTACCATTTAATATAATGTTGGTCATTGGACATAATTTTACAATTAAACCGAACATAAACAAGTGTCAATCTTTTGATAGTTATTATCTCTTAAAAACACGCTTTTTGTTTTGACATCGGGAATTAATTTTAAATTAATTTCTGCCACTTATGTGTTTTGAATTTAGGAAAATGGATTCCATATTTGGAATCAGGATGTTCAAATTGTGTAAATAGGTAACTTTTATTTTTTGACATTTTGAATAATTACTGCGGTAAATATTTTATTTACCATGGTTAAGGGTAAATCCGGTAAACAAGGGTTAAAAAATAATATTATAATAATACTAAATTACCCTAAAACGTGTCTTAACCCTATTGGTTGATACATGGTCGACTATGGGCATCTTTGGGTCTATTTTGGGACCCCCTGGATCCACTTGTAAGTGATAATGACACTTTATTTTAATTAAGTTAAAATGAATACAAAAATGACACAAGCATATATCTTTTAGAAAAACAATTGTTACATAGGGTTATATATGTTGGATTTTATATTATAAATATTAATTAGAAAGATAAAAAGATTTCCTACATAATTATATTTTATTTATAATTTTTAGACATTAAATAATTTATTTTATTTACGACACAATGATGATGCAGTAATTACTATAATAGTGAAAAATTAAAATAATTGACATTATAAATACCCAAATAAATATAATATGAAACTTTTAATGAATTAAACTAATTTTATAGGATAATATGATATATTAGTATTGATTTAATTTACTTTTTTCGAAGTAATCAATCTGTTATGAGTTTCACAAAAATCAACTATTGAATAGTGTCAAAATTGACATAAAAGAGTTCTTAAAACAAATATTATATTATTAATTGATATTAAATTCATAAAAATCTAAAGTTCGTCCAAGAGACTTATATCATGATAGTTTCATCATTAATGGACCACTTGGGGGTCTCTTGGATGTATATAGTATGTTTATTAACCATATTATATAAAAATACAAAGAGACATTGTAAAAGTGAAACTAATTAACTTAGAGTTAATACTTAAAGATAAGGTTAATATAAGTACCCAGACCTGTCTAAATTATATTGGTTGAGTGGTTTTCGACCTATACCCACCTTAACTTTTTAATAGTCAACTTTGGAGCCACTGGAAACCGTATATGAATTTATTATAAACTAATATCTCTAGCTTTTCCAAAGGTGCCCCTCACCCCTCTTATAAAAGGGAACTCCTCCTTATCATTTCTTCACACCTTCAAAGCCTTTTTGTTCGGCCAAAATCTGCCCAAATACTCTCCCAACTTCCCTCACTACAACCTAAGGGCCTTAGTTTGATCAGAAAGCCAACCTAAGGATCCCTTTTGATCAAATCGAAAGGAAGAACCCGAAGAAGAGGTAATGATTTCACCACCCTTTTCTAAGTTCATTTATTCTTCCACTTCTTCTTCCTTTGTTGTTACCATTCTAAAATAATAAATCCAGTATCATATATATACTGTGATTTTATTATAAATATGGTACAACCATATTCAGTATTCTATCCACCCTTTGAATAACATGTCACCATACGTGCGTACGTACGGCTTTCCGTCTCCACGTCGTGGTGTAATTGTTATTCAATATAATATTATTTGGATGGGTACAATAATGATGTGTAACTCATGTAAATAAAAAATATAACATGTTAATGATTCTGTATATATGATATAACATCCATTTATATATTATTTTAATATCAAAAGAATGATATTGTCGCTCGTGCGTACGTACGGACTACCATCTCCACGAAAACGATGAGATTCATTCTCCATCGTATCCATTCAAGTATAATTATCATTTGATGATTTAAAAATGATTTTTAAGGACTTGATATCATTATGGATATGAATAATATAAAACCTATCCTTTACAAACATGTCTTACGTAACAAAACATATAAAATAAAACAAGTAAGTTAACACCCGAAACAACGATAATACTAAGATATTATTATCAAATCAATATTAAAAGATCATATATGATATCATATTAATGTATATGATTATTGTATAATTTAATAACAATTATTTCACCATTATATAGGAGGTTAACCTACCCCAACCAAGGAAAAGTACAAGGTAAGGGTTATTTCACAATCTCTTCATTATCCGAGGTTGTTTATATGTAATAATCTACTGGGATCTCTTTATCATCCACATCCATGTTTTCATAAAAATGTATTTCAAAACATTTTTTATTATTTACAAGAATATGGGTTAAAGTCATTTATACCCTTGGTCGACTTGTTATAAGAGGTTTATGAAGGAATCTTTCCGTCGTTTTCAAAACAAGGTCCTTTTTAACCTTTTCGACAGAATTAAGGTAAGAATGTTTTTTTAACTTATACGGTGGGTGCGGCTATTTTCCGCCGTTATAAAATCTTCAAAGCTTCCCTTACAAGCTTATAAGAATATTTTCAAAGAAAATGTTTTATTTTATATGGATCATAAATGATTTCAAAATAAAAGGAGATATTTCTTTAAAAAGAATTTTGATTTCATCTATGTCAACATCCTTTGATGGATTTTAAGATTATTTGAAGTTGATTTATTATGATACAAAACTTCTATATTGTATTGAATGTTTTGTGATATGTTTGACTGTGGATGTGCTATTTTTATACCATTCATAGTTTATGGTGAAATTATTGACATTTCTTATGCTAGTTTTAATACGAATGTTTATGTTATGTTTAAACCTTTTCATATGGGAATGCATTGGACTTAGTAAGTGACGGGTGGAGCCCGCTATAGCTCCTTGATGCATCGGTAGGTCTCATGAGACAAACTAGTGTCTTGGCACAAGGCCTTGACAAAATCTTATTTGTAGTCTTGGCACGAGGCCTTGGCTATGTGGTTATGATAGTCTGGAATTATGCATTCCAACATTATGAAAGTGGTTAGTGATTTTTCATGTGATTATTCGATTAGTAGAATATCCATGTGAATGAGTAAATGGAATTATTTCATTTTATTTATGCCATAAAATGTTGAAAGTTCAAGTTTGAAAAGCTGTTGTTTTAATTATACGTTGCCTTAAATGTTTATTCTTATTTATGAAAGTTTCCGCTATATTGTTATCCTTACTGGGCATTTAAGCTCACCCCTTTTTTATGTTTTATTTTTCCCAGGAAGTGAAGAAGTAAATTATGAATGACCTGCAGGGATATTATGTGGGGATATGAGTGTGAATTATGGAGACAATATGTTGTTGTAGTAGTTTTTCATTTTATGATGTAATGTAAGACTTATGAATATATCTAGTGTTTCCAAGACTACTAAACCAATCGGTCTTTCGAGATTTGATCTTTCTTGTGATCATACCAATGTTATGTAATCATGCACCGACTCTGGGTAACTGGGGTCGGGGCGTTATATAAAAAATATGTATCACCATACTTTAAAAAATTTATATACTTCTTCAGATTAGATTAAATTTATGTATTCACATTGACGATTGATAATTTTTTAAATTCATGAGATTATAGAATCAAAATGACTATTACATATAGACCTTGTGAGTCCTTTTTTAGGTTTTACTCTTCAAAACATTCTGAAAGTTAATCAAATCGATTTGGGACTTTATTGTTTCTTTCCAAATGTAAACTCGCATAGAATAAACGTTGTCAATTCATTCATTATATCTGAACTAGTTTAACCTCTAAATATTTATCTTCCATAAATTCATCTTCTATATTTTCTTTCTTCAATTGAAATCTTCTTCACACATTATATCTTTTTTAAATTAAAATATCTCTTAAAACTTTATCCATGTTTTATTGGAATAACAATAAAACATAGAAACATTGAAAATTATGTATGTCCATAGAAATTAAAATTTGAATTATTATAAAAATTAATTAAAATAAAGAATTTATTCCATGTTCACTTTAATGACCAAAATACTCTTATAAAATAAAAATTACACAATTTAACTTTTGTTTTGAAATTAGACCAGATTAAATCATTAAATAAAATAGAAAAATGAATGAATTTATAAGATTTTTTAGATTAATTTTTTACAATAGGGATATTATTCAATGAAACATCATTCATCTACCACAAAAACAATTTTTCCCAGTGCCAGCCTTTATCAGCGCTAATGAAAAAGTACTAATAAAGGGGGGGGGGGGGTACATTTATCAACAATTTTTTTAGCTCTGATAAAGGTAACCCCTTTATCAGCGCTTTTTTTAGCGCTAATAAATAGACCCCCTTTATCAGCACTTTTTTAGTAGCGCTGATAAAGGGGGAGCCTTTATCAGCATTTTTTTAAAAGCGCTGATAAAGGGTTTCCTTCAAAAAAAATTTAATTAAAAAAAATATATTAATATATTAATATATTTATATATTTATATTGATATAAATATAATATATAATTTTAAAATATATTTTAGATAAGTATAAATATACGTTTACACTTATTATACTTATTATATAAGATATTTATTGAAAATTCCTTTTAAAAAAATTAAAAAATATTTTTAATTACAAATTTGCTAATTATTATGGAGTAATAGTCATTTAATAACAATTTAAATACAAAAAAAATAAAAAAAATAAAAAAAGATCCAAAATATGTTGAAAACGCAACTCGAACATCAAATGGCCATACCTTTTGATCAGGGTGTCTGTTTGAGCTCTACCTCATATCAAATCGAATCCTGCAACGAGATCTATGTCATTGTGACTTGGTGGGGCCTTGGTCAATTTTTTTCAAGGAAAAAAAGGTCCAAAATGCCTCCAAAACTGAGTTTTTAGTTGGGGTACCCTGATTTTTTTATCATTTTGTGGATTTTTAGCCTCGTTTAAGGGGGTATTATTGTCTTTTTTTTTGGTGGGGAATAAATTTATTACAAGGTATTACATTCATATTGATATTATGTTTTTGGAATTTCATTGTTTTTTATAAGACACTACTATTTATAATCAAATATATAACAATATATACATATTTTTTATATATTCACACTTAAAAATTTAATTATATAAATATAAATAATAAAATATATTTACATATAAAATATATTAGCTTTATCTAAATAATAACTAATATCCATTTTATTTAAAATAAAAATATATGAATATTTATATACCTATATATTAATCTAACTATATATATATATATGAATCTAACTATATATATATATTAATGTAACTATATATATATTAATATAACTACATATATATTTTAATATTACTATAAATATATATATTAATATCACTATAAATATATATATTAACATCACTATAAATATATATTAATATAACTATATAACTATATATATTAATATAACTATATATATATATTAATATAACTATATATATATATTAATATAAATATATATTAATATCTGAATAAATATAACTATATATATATATTAATATTACTATATATATATAAATAGAGATATATATTAAAATATATATATATATATATTAATATAACTATATATATATTAATATAACTATATATATATATATTAATATAAATATATATTACTATACGAATAAATATAACAATATATATATATATATAGATATCATGAAATGTAAAAAAAATCAAAATAGAGGAGTGGTAAGTGCTTAGGCGCACAGGGGGGAGGTCTCGAGTTCAAATCCTGGTGGAGACAGGGGCACGCGCGCATGTGGGAATATGTGAGCAAGCACTGATAATGGGTGGAGGGGGTGCGTGGGGTGCTGTATGGGTGTAGAAAAGTGCTCTAAGGGGGGGGGGGGGGGGTCAAGCGCTATAAAATCCCCCCAATTGGTAGCATTTTTTTAAAATTTTTAAATTTTTATAATTTTTATAATTTTTTTAACTTTTATCAGCGCTTTTAAAAAATTTCAGATAAAAGGGGTCCTTTATCAGCACTAAAATGAAAGCACTGATAAAGGAAGCACTAATAAAGGGGTCTTTTATTAGCGCTAAAACAAAGCGCTGATAAAGGACCGTTTTATCAGCGCTTTGTTTTAGCGCTGATAAAAGACCCCTCTTATCAGTGAATTTTTTTTTGCGCTGATAAAAATGGTCTTTATCAATGCTTTTTGGAGCGCTGATAAAGGGGACCCCCCTTTATCTTCACTGGAATTAACATCGCTTTTCTAGTGTTGTTAAAGGCCATTTTTAGCACTGATAAAATCCGTATTTGTTTATGTTTCAGTGATTCATCATTCTCCTGGGAGATATATATTGGTGATAAATCATTTTCTTAGGGATTATGTTTCAGTGATGCATCATTCACCTTAGAATTATGTTCAGATATGTTTCACTCAACTGTGGTTTATTATTCATTAAATCATTATTTACTGATGAATTGTGTTTTAATGATACATTATTTAATGTTGGATTATGATATAGTAGTGTTTTATTCACCTTATATAATGCGATGGTGATAGCTTGTTCACCTTGACTATTATAAGTGGTAGTAATAGATAATTCACAATCACGTTTTGTTTAGTCCTTGGACACATCATTCCATTGTGGAAATGGTCGAAGCATGTATGTGTTAACCATTTGGGAGGCTCTATGAGTACCTTAATATGTCATAAATGCATTAATGTGTTATTTATGGACTTCCTTTCATTCAGTACATGTATGTAGATATATAGTAGTTATAAGTGGGGATATTGTTGGTGATGGACTAATAAGTTTTATGATCATTTCCTATATATTAACATTAGTGTAAGTGTTGATATTATAATTGAAATATAGTTTTGAGAAATGGACCTTTCATAGGTGGAGGGGATAGTGGAACTCAACTAGGTTTTATGACAGGTCTAAGGTAAGTTCAAGGATTGTGGTTGGGTCCCCATGTATTTTTTATTAGTTTTTAATATACACTTTTTTATCAGAATTTGGTTGATCATGGATTTTATATGAATATTTTCCAAAACATATTACATTTATATGTCTGGGTAAAATTACTCAGGGTTTTAATTTCATGGTAAATTCATTGAGTACTATGATGTTTATATGTTTTATATATGATTAATTATTTTTCTATTATTTTTTACAATGATACTGGGGTTTTGGTCTCTCCGCATGATATTTTTAGACCCTCGCTACTGGTTGACTACCTATAGCATTTGAGGAGCCATTCCTGAGGCCATGTGGTGACCTAGTTTGAGCCGATTGATGGATATAATGAAAAAAACGTTACTAAGTGGTATCAAATATTTATTTTATTTGTCTCACTATTTGGGAAATTTTAGATAGGGATAGAACTAGTTGGTGCTGCGTATGGACTCTATGCTTGTGCAAGACTAGTTCTTAAATGAGATAAATTCTATATTTCTAGGGACATGGGATTATTGTAATTGGTTTTCATTGTCATAATTGGGTTGATTTTTTATAAGGATGATGTTTTGGTCTGTTGATTTATTATTTTTCTTTTATCTTGAGGTAGAAAAAGGCATATATTACTACATCATTTTTCTCACTTAGGTCCACATGACATGAATATAATTATATGTGATGGACATAATGGTTTTTTGGAAAGGGATTTGGTTATTTAAATCATTAATTATTATTTTTTTACTATTTTACTAAATAACTTATTAGTGGATGGAATAACTCCCATCATTTCTAGTTGGTGAAATTTGGGGAAATTATAACTTATGTTCCTAGAGTAGGGGATGTTTTTGGAATTGAGACACTCATAGGAATTATGATAGTAAAAAAATCTCTATAATATGTTTTTGGATGTGTTAAGAGGCCTTATGGGTGTTTTAGGTGATTTGGTGATCATCAGAGAATGGTCGAGGTTCCCTTACAGTCAATTGATACTATAAAAAGCAAATCATATCATAATCAGGGGGATTTGTGGCCTAAAGAATGTTGCATAAGATTAAAATTTTATATTAATAAAGAGTGTTTCCTTATTTTCATGGGGAATTATTCCATATTCCGTCTATGTGAAATTAAGAGTCTAGAGTCTGGGATGATTCACACCGTAGTAGAGGAGGGATACACCCAGTCCATGGAAGAC
Source organism: Viscum album (assembly GCA_963277665.1). Lineage (NCBI taxonomy): Eukaryota > Viridiplantae > Streptophyta > Magnoliopsida > Santalales > Viscaceae > Viscum > Viscum album. The sequence continues at coordinate 1,191,716,420 of OY728122.1, forward strand.
TAACTTTGGCCCAATGTATGATTAATATTTTTCCAAGTGAAATTATATCATATTTTCTAGTGTATAGTCACTTCATGAAACCCTGGTTTGGTTTGGAAGGGTAATAAATAATAATAGCTTATGGAGTAATATTATATTAAAGTGTTAGTATTTTGGAATATTTTATAGGTTAGGATAAAAGGTTGAGGATTAGGGAAGGATCACACTATTGAGGGGCTGCATTATGGGGGTATATTAAGGGCATTGTCTTATATTATAGTGGGTGGGATGAACTGTGGGGGGTCCATAAGAGGTAGTACCATTTGGATTCTCTATGTTATTGGTTGTACCATTGGGAATAGAGATGTTCTATAGTGAGTGATCCGGTGGAGGTGTTGCACCGCCACCAAGTGGGTCATGCAGTAGTGAAACCCTAGACGATATGCATTTCATAGTTATCACATTGGGGTCATGTTGAAATGTGAAACTTTTATAGTTTTTTATAATCATGTGCATAATGATATTTTTATATTAAATTCAACAACCCTTTTGAACATATTTGTTTTATGGAATTATAATACGGATAGTGTTACAAAACAACTTAGATAACCTACCTAAATAGTATCTGAATCTATTCAGATATTTGATAATGGGAAATCCTAATCCCTATGGGCTGGCGACTAGCAGTCGTGCATCAAAACAAACAATAGGGAATGATTTCTCTATAAGAATAACTATTCACGATAAAGTCATGGTGATAAAACAATAAAATATTGGTATTCAAAACACTCTTAAAGAGAGAAAACACCATAAGTAGATAGATACAAATCACAAAAATGGAATGTCAACAAAAGTAATCAGATAAGACCACCACATACAATATCCATGATTATCAATGTAACAAGTGGATTACGTGTTTTGTCAATCACCACCAACTACCAAGGCCTCGCTAATCATGTAGACCCATCACCTATGAGTGGTTCTTTCTGTTTTCCTTGATCAAGATTAAGAAAATATATAAATACCTGTACGAAATTGTTGTGTGTGAGAAAAAAAATACCTCCAGTATCTCCCCTTGAATTTAATAATTGATCAATAATAATCAAACTATCAACTCTGAATTATAAAAAATCATTTCATGGAAATATTTCCATATTTTATAAAAAATAAAACATTGCATAACATTTCAATTTCTTTTATAAAAAAAATCAGAAGTAAATTTCTATAAAATCATATAGATATAAGCATCATTGAAAAAACATGCAAGAATAAGAATTTATATCAGAACTAGAAAGAATAAATCTTTTCAGTCAATAAGTAGTATATTTAATCAATTTCAATAATGGAACTATGGGTAAGAGAACAATGGTTAGATTAGTAAATATATTATTACACAAAATAGTGATATATGGATCCACATTTTCACACACTCCCTATATGTCAATCCAAAGGGGAATATGAGAGAATCATAAATAATAAAATCTGTTCCTTAATGATAGTTTCATTATCATTGTGATCACCAATATGTGTGTTCTACCCACCTAACTAACAAGTCTTCCTTTTTCTTCAAGGTAAATGAAACATACAAGGGTTTATCATTATTTTTTTGAGACAAAAAATCATTGGACCACCGGTGTAGTGATAATCATGTGATAAAATAAAGTTAAAAATTCCAAAAAATGGACACCATATGTAATGTCAAAACCAACCACAATGAAATGGGTAAAAACCACGAGAAAATAGAAGGATCAATATGGGTAAAAGTGGGTACACACTCTCTTACTATCAAAAGAAGAAAAAACTCATAAATATCTATATTGAATATATCTGGATAAAACCTCAAAAAATACCAGAAAAACTAATTAACTACTAGTGATGAGATACCTAATAAAGTTGATGCGATCTTCTAGAGGGGAGAGACTCATTTTTTAGCCCTCTTATTCACCCTCATTCATCTTCTCCACTAGTGGTCTTGGATATGTTTCTCCACAAAACCCCCTATCTCGACATTCCCTCCCTTGAAAAATAAGGGGGGGGGGGGTGGCCACCATACGTGGACAATTTATTCTGAAAAATCTCCCACTTATAGTTTGCTTTAGAAATAAACATATATCCACACATCCTTTATTTCTTCCAAATCTTGCTGGTCATGTCTCCTCAATTCCACTCAAGGATCCTCACAATCTAAACTTATCCAATTCTATCATTTTAATTATAAAATATTCTTGATTGTATTTATTATGAATTTTTTGCATGTACACACTTTCTTCCTCCACCAGATCTCGGACAAAGTGATACTATACCCAAATTTTATTGACCATGGAATGAAAATATGGATTCCCTTCCATGATAAAGGCACTATAACTATCACAAAATAATGGAATCTTCCCCTATCTATGCCCGAGGTCCTTCAAAAACATTCTCATTGAAATAACCTCTCTAATGTCATGTGTAGTTTCCATGTATACAACCTATTTCACGGATAAGGTGACAACTAACTATACAATTGAAATCCAGCTCACAAATCCTTATATAAGAGTAAACAAAAAACCAGAAGTTGATTTCCTCCAGTAAAAATCACCAAAAAGATCTGAATCAACATAGCTTATGACATCAAAATATTATCCTCTATAACATAATGAATCATATGAGTTATAGTTGATTTATCTTAGTATCCTATTCATTTTGATCCAATTCTCCTATCCTAGATTCACCACATACCGAATAACTAATACCACATCCTATGGAATGTCTGATCGAGTAAAAACTATAGCGAAAATAAGACCCCAACTTTTGAGGCATACGATACACACGAAATATATATACTTTCTAATTAACTTCTAAGAATCATCATAAAGTATAAATTGAGATTAATGGGAAGTGGGATAGATATTGGATTACAGTCTTTCATGTTGAATCATTTAAATAATTCCCGTGAATAATTCTTTTTTGATAGCCAAATATTTCCATTATTTGTAGCTTAGTAAATCTACATCCCAATAATCTTTTTTTCTAGTCCCAAGTCCTTAATATAAAAATACCTCGATAACTATGCATTCATCTCCTAGATATGAAATTTTTTGGGGCATTCAACCTATATGTTATCCACAAAAAATAGAAGAATGATGAATCCATTTCCATCTGAACCCCTAAAATATTTTCAAGGATCTAAATTAGTTATGATGAGTCCTATGATCATAGTATAGGAATAAAATCTCTTATACCAACACCTCAATACCTATTGGAGACCATAATTTTTTTTAATGGCCAACCCAGATAGATTTTTCTTCTTCTATATAACCTTTTGTTTAGAGCATATAGATCTCTTTATCAATATCACCATGGAGAAAATTAGTCTTTACATCTAGATTCTATATATGAGAACTATATATAGAAAAACTTTATTGAACTATATTAACCATCAATATTCTAACAATAGGAGAAAATATTTCCTTAAAATCAATAACTTATTTATGATAATATCCTTTTACCAATAGTCTTTCATGATAACTTTCCGCCGAGTACATTCCACAACACTTGTTTTTACTAAATAATTTGTTTCAGATATACTTCCTTCCATGAGGTAAGGGAACAAGATCCCATTTCTTATTCTTGTATAAGGATTCTATTTCCTCCTACGTCACTGCCATCCATAGGGATACATCAAGACTTTGGGTCACCTCCACAAAAGAAGATTGATCTCCATCCTCCGTTAGTAAGACGTAGGCAATATTTCTATCATTGAAATAGTCTAAGTGCCATACTGGATCTCTTTTCTCCTAAGTTGGATATTGTGGTCTAGACTCTACCGGTACTTGGTCATCATGTTCTAATAATTCCTTAGAGGAAAATGGTTCTTCCTTGTATTTTTCCTCCACCATGATAACTGTAGTTTCTATATTATTTTTATCCATATATCCATCAATTTTCATTTCCAAATTGTCTTCTACAAAAATGAAATCTCTACTAATGATAAGTTTTCAGGTAGTGGGGTCCCTCAAATGATACCCCTTCACCCCATCATCATTTTCTAAGAAGATACATTTTCTGGTTCACAAATCCAACTTTTACCATTCATGTTCATTAAAAAATTATATGAAGGACTCCAAAAAAATATATAAATATGAATTGTAAATGGTTTACTAGTCAATATATACATATTTATCATTAGATTAATGTCTATAGAAAGAGATCTCTTAATCACATAATAAGTGGTATTCACTACATCTGCCCAAATTGTTTTCAAAATTCATGTATTCTCAAACATCACCCTCATTCTATACAATAGGTTTCTATTCATACACTCTTCCACTACCTTATATTGAGAAGTATGCACCACTGTGAGCTATCTCTTAATGCCTTTTATTGAAAAAAGTACCAAAATCCTCACTTAAATATTCTTCACCATTTTCCATTCTTTGAATGTTTTGATGGCTTAAAAACATCCTTATTACTATTTTTTGGGTACACCCTAGATATCCTTGAATAACCATCAATGAAGGATAGAAAGAACCTCAATCATACATGGGATATAACTGATTATTTCCAAACATAAAAATGGATCAACTCTAATATTTCTTTGCATATTTCTATTGAAATCCCAAACATTAATATATGTGTTTTTCTCAAAACATAACTCTAACAAAATTATAAGGATACATTTCTAATCCCATGAAAAAAATTCTGATTCAAATAAATCTACATGCCTCTTTCTGACATATGGAAATGAAACTAATTAAATAACATCATTATTTTTTCCATCGAGGTAGTTGATGGAACAACTATCTATAACTCCTTGCAAGTTTCACCCAAAAGCATGTACATGTTATTTGAGATATTCTCTACATTCATCACCATAATTTAACCCTTCACAATTCTCATCACTCCATTCTCAGTGTGAGTCTTTCATTCGATTTCAGCATATTGTCCCAAAGACAATATGTTATTCTTTAGGCCATTCACATGGTGTACTAATTAGATGGTTTGAAAAATACCATCATGAATCTTCAATTTTATGGTACCGAATCTAATGATCTTTATAGTGTTATAGTTTCCCATGTACACATTACCTTCTGGGTTTGTTTCATATTGATCAAACTATTCCCTTTTAGACATCATGTGCCATATTTTTCCCATGTCGATTATCCATGCATCATTGAGATGACTCCTGATTAAAAAAATCATCACTAATTCACTAAATGTTATATCATCATTTCTTGATTACTATCTATATTTCAATCCATTTTGTAATTATTGATACCACTAGAAACATACCCCATCGTTTCATCTACTGGTCTTTCTTCAATTTTCTATTTTTAATTGTCCTTATGTAGCACTGCTTGCATCTTTGTTTTTCAACAATGGAATATTATTCAAGATAAATTCATTAATTTTGAACTTCTCTACCATATCGATATGTATTCAGTAAATAACCTCCACTATTTCATAAATGGTTTATTTAATAATTTTAATAATTCTTTTTAGTGTGAAAGATCAACTAGAACCACAATCACAATGCATACTAAAATTTATGAGAATTTTTAATACAAAAAATGTGAACAAAACCGGGCCAGAACCTTGTTCTGATTCTAGTTCTTGGGTCAAAAATTATTTTCCCAATAAGTGTAATTATAATAAAAAGACAAAATAAAGAGAAAAATTGTGAAAAATTATACAGTATAGGTGACATGGAAAACCCCCAAAATGAAATGGGTAAAAAACCACGGGAAAATAGAAGGACAACTATGGGTAAAAGTGTTTACACCCTCTCTCTCACTATCAAAACATGGAAACCTTAATTAATATACCTCTTGAATATGTGGGGAAAAACCCTCAAAAAATACCATACAAACTAATTAATTACTCGTGATGAGATACATGGTTAATCTAATGAGATCTTTGAGAAGTAAGAGCCTCCTTTGGTAGGACTCTCTCAGCCACTCCCACCAGTTCTCTACTAGAGTGTTCAGTAGGGTTTGGTGACTAACCACCTATCACTACATTCCCCACCATAGATAAAAGGGGGAACCTACCATGGAAAATGATGCTGAAACATTTCAACAAATCATATAAAATCACTTGTATAAAGGGCCCCATGTTCGGGTTTCGAAACATGGCTTTTTTTTATTGAACAATATAAATTTTTTTATCAAAAAATAAATTATTTCATTCCACATAATAAAACATTTAATGAATTTTCATATCATCAAAATCATGCATCAAATAATTCTTTATAAATCAAGATGATATTTCTAGAAATCAAATTTAAATTGAAAGTACATTGTCTATGAGTTTCGTCATGCACACCATTCAATTTCTAACCATTCATCAAGAGACTCAAATAAATTTTTATAAATAAATTGGAAATAAAATTCAAGGTAAAATTTAATATTATGTTTTAGTTGATTGATATTGACCAATGAAACCACATATTTTAATCAAGACCAATAACATCCACATGAGATCTTCCAATTAAGAGGTGAGGCTAAAATGATGATAAGATATTTCTATAAAGAAAATTCAAGAATTTATGATCTTGATCCTTAAATTACATGATGATTTACCACTCGAAAAGTGTGATAAATGGAGGAGGAAAAAATAATCCATGATCAAATTGATATGGAACAAACTAGAAGAGATCTGATACACCAAATTTTGATTCGATCCATGAAGAAAAGAGGTTGGAATAGTCAAAGTCACCTTTAAAGAGCCACTATGGACCAAATGATCAAATTTTGTTTTGACTAGAAGGATTTTAGATTTAAAAAGGGGGTCTGGGGAATTAAATTAATTAAATGAGTTAATTAGATTCCCATCAAGTAGTTTAAAAAATCATGCACCAACTGGGAACCTTTTATAGGGACCCAGAAGGGAGCTATAGGGTTTTGATACAAGGTTGGACAAATAATGGGGAAACTGTGCCCCTGATCCAAGGATTGTGAAGATTTCTATATGGTTTGGACATACAGTTTGAAAAAAATCCACTATTTCACATCCTCCTTAACTTTTGGAGAGTGTTTCATGTTTTGAAAAATAGTGTTCTTCTTCATGGGTGTTTGCAAAGTGTTTCACTATTTAATGGGTAAATATTCATGGTTTTCACTGACCATTTGTTAATAATGAATGTGAAAAACACATAAAAATAACTCTGAATGTCTCCCAAAATAATATTGGATATAATCCAAAAAAATGTGATTAAAATAAAGGACTGAATGTAGATGAAAGAAATAATTTTTATGTAATAATTCAGCTCACCATATATGTTGTCTGCACCCCAGAAATCCTATCAAGAAGACACTATAGAATAGCAATCAGGCCATTACCCTCTCATCAAAGCCTCATTCTCAAAAATACATTGATAATCATAAAAATTCAACCAAAAAAACCTAAACCAATGGTCTAGAATTGTTAGGAATAACGTTTATATGAGAATCAAAAGTTTGAACAAGTTTCATATTCACAGATAAATCAGGAACCACATCAAGGCCCTCTTAGCTCGAGACATGATATGGGTTATAGAGATAATTTTTGATCTATGAAACATGGAACATATTGTTGATTGATTTAATATGATGTCGAAAATACAAAAGATAATCCACATTCTCAATTTGATAAAAAAATTCAAATAGTCCCACATAACATGGGGATTACTTCCCGTATTTCCGAATCCATTGGTGACCCAACCAAGTTGAAATTCTAAGAAAATATGGCCACAAACTGATAACTCTAAAGGGAGTTGATGAAGACCGATATTGTATTTATAAAAACAATTTTTGTTACCATTCTCTATAAAATCATCTAAATAATTTCCTTATCACTTGGAAGAAACTAGGTCTAACTGGGGAAGCTTCACCAATCTCCTACCAATAAAGTAAATATTTACATGGATGGACATAAATGTCCCCAATGGGTTATATATTTATAGAATACTAATAACTATTGTTGTAGGAAAACTCAACCAGTCTTAAGTGGAAGTCCCAAGCTCCCATAAAGTCAAGAAAACAAGATCATATTCCATCATCCCATTTTTTTGAGGATGGTACATTTTTTAACTCTAAATTTTATCCCATAACCTCCTTTAGTCCTCTAAAAAATTGATAAGTTACCTAAGGATCCCTGTTATAAACTATGGCCAATAGATCTTCATGCAACCTAATGATCTCATTTACATACAAATTTCCCACGTTCACTACTATGGTTATATCTTGAATGGGAATAAAGTGAGTTGATTTGGTCAATAGTTCAATAAAAACTCGTATAACATTCATTCCTCTTGGTGTACATGAAAACCCAACAAAAATGTATATTGGTATCTCTTCCCACTTGCAAGTATGCAATAAAAGTTTTTGAAAAGGGACAAATGGATTCTAATGATTGGAACTAATTTAAGGAAAAGTGTAAAAAATATCCCCCTGGACACCATAAATGTAACATTATATTATAAAACATATTTTTGGTTCTTCATTGTACCTCCCACTATTAATTATGAAAATACACTAACATAACCTTATATATAAGGAATGAAATGACATTCCAGATCTGGGAGCAATGTATAACCTCAGAAGCTATAGACCACTCACTGATGGTCTCCCTACCCTATAAAGTATCCTTAATTCCATGAAATTCATAATCAATCTTCTATTCTTAGAGAATAATTTTAGGAAGTGAGAATGTCAACTGAACACTCAATAAAAAAATCAGTCCCATTCTCCCATAATTTCAAATGAATAAAATAAAAATATCAATCAGATTCCTCTCCTTAGATTATTATTTCAAGTATTGAGATTGATGTTTAATGTTCGTGTCATCAATAAATATATTTCACATATATTGGGTGTAGAAAATGTCAAAATCAAAGCATTAAAGGTATTACAACCATCATCTATACTTGAGACTCAAATATTTTTTTTGAGAAGATATAAGACAATATTTTATAGTCTGATTAAATGGTAAACCTTTCACTGAAAAGGTAATTCCAATAAATCATTATAGAATGCGTCATCATTTTGAGTTTGAGATCGTGTGTGGGGTATTCCTTCTCATGAGGATGAATCTAACGGGAACCACAATCCACCATGTATTCATTTTTATAAGAACACATCCATGACCTAAACATGATGCATCACAAAAGAACACATTGCCATGTTTGGATTTTAGAAGAGTCAAAATTGGAGATGAATTCAAATTAATATAAAACTCATATAAATAAATATAACAATTCAAATCTCATAAAAACATTACTCTTATCCAAGTGAGAGTGGTCAATAGAGAATAAAATGTTGAGTAATCATTTAAAACCGACTGATAATACTTTACCAAGCCCACAATGCTCTAAATATCAAAGAGATTCCATGGTTCCTACCATTTCATAAAAAATTTAACATTCTCAAGGTTAAATGAAATAACATATTTGGAAACCACATGTATTGATAACATTACCTTCTTTATATAGAAGAAAAATTTATAAATAGTTTCATAAACTCTGTGATTTATCAAAATATCAGTAACTTCTCTAAAGTGACACACATGGTTCTTAAATTATTTAGTGTAATCCAAGAATTCATTCACAAATACCAATTTAAAATGATTGAGGTAACATTATAATATCCTATTCACTGTTTCTATAAACACTATAGAATCATTGTTCATACAAAAAGGCATAACATGGTATACATAGTGGCTATACATGATCCTAAATGCTAAAATAGGGGTATCAGACTCATATATCTGAAGCTAGAAATAACCAGCCCAAAGATCAATATTTTAGAACCACTTCATGCATTTTTTCTAGTCGAACAAGTAATCAATTAAGGTAAATGGGTACTTTTTCTTAACCATAATACTATTGAGATTTTGGTAATCAAAAAAAGGGTGAATGGTTCCATCAAACTTCCTGAAATAAATAATTAGCACTATCCAAGGTGACATGCTGGGTCAAATGAACACTTTGGTCATTATGCCATCCAATTGAGTCTTTAATTCCATTAGTTCAGTTCCTTCCATCTGGTAATAGGGACTAAAACTTGGATTGGATGATGATAGTAACTCAACCAAGAAATGCACCTCCTTCATATATAAAAAACAAAAAAAAAATCAAATGTGAACATTCTTGGGAAAAAATTTCGTAAAGACCTTGAAATCCTGTGGGAATTTTTTTCTTTAATACGTGGGTATTTTACGAGTCTGAAGTTTTTGATAGCACCAAATTCCGTGGCCCGGTGTGCCTGGAATCAATTTCGGATATTTTTCTCAGGTACGTTCAGTAAACGTACATGCAGGATTTTGTATCTTTTGAATCGGTGCTCAGAATTGAAATCTGAGAACACCGTTGAACTCGCAATGCTGGTATTCTCTTATGGGGACCTTTACTGCAGTTGTGTTTTATCATATTTGGAAGTTAGTTTTCTGGGTTTCATAAAAAAAGGTAAAATAAAAATAAGTGATGGATTATGTTAATTTATATGGTTAAAGTCTTTGGGCGGTGGTTATTTTCTCCAAAGGGGAGTTGGAGGTGGGGACCACCCCCACATAACCTCCCATGGGAGGATATTTTGTGGTGGGGACCACACGAGTTCAAACCCCTCATCTACCCTTGAAACCCTCCTTTAACTCTTTAACTCCCCTCAAATTTATTAAAGCCACCACTCTTCATATATTTTGGGTGAACTCACCACCTCCCTCCCCCTTAATTGTGCCAACACAATTAATTAGTGTCCTCATTAATTAATTTGAGTGTTTGAATTCATTTGAAATGCATGGAAGTATTAAGATAATAGGTAAACTATTATTTTACTTTGGCTTGGAGATTATTCTTTGGGAGTTTGGGAGAACTCTTGGAAGGATGACCCTTTTTCAATGAGGAACACGAAGAACACGAAGAATGCCCATTCTCTCTAATGAAGAAAGCACCGTCACTGACGAAGAATGAGGACGACACTTGAGCCCAGAATCGGCGGCGTGTGATGAGAACAACATTCAATGACGAATTAGAATTCTTTTTCTGCACCTTAGACAACATACTACGAATCGAGGTAGGGGGATTTGTTTAATTTTAAATGATTAAAATTATACACTTTTTCTTCGATGAATACTTTGGTTTTTCATTGGCCAATTGATGTGCTGAATGTTATCAAATGACGAGGAGGGTTTGGACCACATGAACATGGCCCGAACCTCCCCTTTGTTGTTTTCATTTGATGACGTCGGAGGCGGAGTCGAAAGGGCGTGGTGTCGTCACACCGCGCTGAGGAATAACCGTGACCAGTAGGACTGTGGAGGATGGAAGAGGAACCCCGACCGAGAGGGCCACGACGGATGAAGAGGCATGGCGCCATCGTTCCATGTTGTGGAGCCAAAGTCCATAGCCAAGATGTGCCATGCAGTGGAGGACCGACACCGTCGCAGCGGCCGCATGGAGAAGGATGCGGCCCGCGTCAGCGGGCCGCTCTACCGAACCGAACTGGCCGGTCGGACTGAAGAAACACGGCACCCACAGGAACCACGCCGTGGAAGACCACGACCCGCAACCGTGGGCCGCTCTGCTGGGCGAACTGGCCGGCCACCTGCCTGCCGGGATGGAAAAACCGCGGTGCCTGCAGGCGCTGCGTGAGGAGAACTGCGACCCTTGTCTACGGGCTGCGGGCGCCGGACAGAATTGGCCGACTATGGCCGGCCGGCCAGAGAAACAGGCAGCACCACATGGCACCGTAGGGCAAACCAGACCGGCCCACAGCGCGGGCTGGGTCAGTAGGTGGGTCGCATCCCAATGCGCCGGGCCGACCCCCAGTCAGGTCAGACCCGCCAAACTGGGCCAAGCCGACCCCCCAGCTGGGTTGGACCCACCAAACCAGGCCGGGCCAACCCCCCAGCCAGGTCGGACCTACCGAGCCGGGTCGGGCCGACCCGCCAGCCCACTGGGCTTGATAGGCCGGGCCCCAGTTCACATAAATGTGAATATCTTCATGACCGCACGTCCGAACTACGTGCCCTATATGGAACTAGGACCCTCTCAGTGAGAAAATCATTTTGCAATACTCTATGTGTGTTTTGGACAACATTGGAAAATGGCCGAGTTTGGACAGAGCATAAATCCAACCGGGCCCCAGGAACGGAAATGCCAATAACTCTCAGACCGGGCGTCTGATTAACACGCCACCAATTGAATTGGGTTTTTTATGATGAGACAGAACAATTAAATACATAAACTCAGAAATTCATGATAGTTAATGTATCGACACTTGAATTTAGGATCAAACCCTCCTGGAATCAAGCATGATGTGTGCAGGAACACTAGAGCTAGTTACGACGACTATTGTATCGGAATCCTATGTGGGTTCGACAACGATGACTACTGTACCAGAATCCTCTATGTGTTCGACAATGACGACTACTGTACCAGAATCCTATGTGGGTTCGACAGTTCTTACTTCTATTCCTGTATCTTGTGTGGGTCCAATAGTGTAGCTGGTCTTGTATCCTGTGTGGGTCCGAAAACTTAGCTGGTCCTGTATCATGTGTGGGTTTGACAACTTAGATGAATCAGTGACTACATTTTATCATCTGTATCACTCTATCAAAGATGTATACATTGTGATATGAGTCTTGTCTTTCAATCATTATCATCGATGTGATTGACCTTACTTCCTGTGTGGACTGGGTTGTGTAAGGGCTCGAGAGTTAGAGCTGAACTCTGATTGATAAATTAGATATATGTATGGGTATATACCTAAGTTGGGTTGGTTGATACTTCATGATTGTATCTTTTTCTGTGTTTTATCCTTCATGGATTCTAGGAGACCTTCAGGGGTATTAGGGTCCCTACTGAATATCCTTATACTCACCCCTACACAGGCTATGCCCACACTTCGTTGTGTTGGTTGCAGACGGGGGACAACACTTATCGAGGCAGAGAGTTGTAGTGCTGGATGGTACCCGGAGGTGGACCACTTGGAGAGACAAGCACGGAGTGGACGTATGGACTTGGGGTGCTGAGGATGCCATCTATACCCACCCCTTAGGTGGGATTCCCAGAGGACGACTCAGTAGTTTCTCTTTACCTTTCTATAGTTGTACTAGCTTTTTAGTTGTTTGTACTCTACTGTTGGGATTGTATATCCGGCCCCTTCTTTTCAACACTTTCTTTTGTATACCACTTTACTTAGTGTTAACTTATTGTTTCATACTCTATTGTTTTAGTTTACTTATTAAAGGAAATTCCTTCCCTTTTTATTGGGATTACACCTTTGGTGCTAGTCACCAGCCCCTAGCCTATAGAAGGGGAGCTTGGGGTAGTCACAACACGGGCCCCGAGGACGGGTTGTGAAAAGTTCGTATCAGAGGAGTATGTTCTACCATAGAACATGAGCCCAGATTTTTTAAAAGAAATATTGATAAGTGTATTTGGTGTTTTTATCCATTTTGGGAAACCAGTGTTGGTGCGGCGGTCGACATATCCAGACACTAGGACTCTGACTTCTGATTTTCGACTTAGTGCACGAAAACACTGATTGCATTTGTGTTTCCTTTGAAAATATTTTCTTCATGATTACTTGTGTCAGATCACTAGGCATACTGTTTAAACCAGGGCACACCTGTTTCTTTTCGGAATGGCCCCACGAAGGCGAGCTATGGTTCCGAGTTACGTATGAGATGGTATCCCACCGAGTGAAGAGGCCTCGGTGCAGGGCCCCATCATAGCGGAGGTACCCGCGGTACCACTACCCACTCGGCCATCGATACCACTGGCTCTAGCAGCAGAGAGTTCATGCCATCTGAGTGCATTTCACGAGTTCCAGCTCCAGAGGCTGCCTAGGTCTTGGGGAGAGATGGACCCACAAGCAGTTGAGGATTGGATGGAGGTTTTCGTGAGAGTTTTCAGATTGGTAGGGACACCAGTTGACCTCATGGTGATCCTTTTCGTGAGTCACCTGTTTGCAGTAACAGACAGATGGTGGAGCCTGATGCTCCAGGTGCATGATGAGGCATCATTACTTTGGACAGACTTCGAGAGTCTCTTCCACTCAGAGTTTGTTCCGACCACCCTTCGTGCGGTGCAGATTCAAGAGTTAATTCATCTGCAGAAGGGAAGCATGACAGTATCTCAGTACTCAGCGAGGTTCACTGACCTCTCGCGCTACTACACAGATATGGTACAAGACCCATTCTTCGGGGTCTGGACCTTTGAACAGGGACTCAGGCATGAGATCAGAGCTTCGATGATTCCCCTCAGCATTCCAACGCAGGCGTGGGTGCTGGAGCGATCCCTTCTAGTGGAGATATTTCTGGCTGAGCAGTCCTGAGCAGCAAGACCCACCATAGGTCGACACATAGCAGAGTCTTCTACAGTCGGTAGTAGACAGATGACACAGAGGTCCACGAGGACCAGACCATCAGGTGGGTGACCCCAAAATACAGGTTTTGTTGTGTGGGGCACACAAGACAGAGCCAACTATATGAGGAGCAGGCAGTACTATGCATGCGGTGGGTAGGGCCACATGGCTCGTGACTGCCTGAATCTCTATGCAGATGAGCAGCAGATAGTAGAAGGACCTCCAAGGCTGAGGTAGAGGTTCGACCGTGCTGGTCCTTCAGGATCAGGCATACGTGACAGAGGAGATAGCCGAGCAGCAGGTGGTGGACATCATTTCGAGGCTCTACCACCAACACCACCAGGAAGTCCACCCCAACCACAGAGAGCAGGCAGACAGAGGTGGGATCAGCTTCTGGCAGTCGAGGAATATGACCATGGCGCACCTGATATGATTTGAGGTACTATCTATGTCTACTCTATCCTTGATACAGTACTTATAGACACAGGTTCAAGTCATTCTTTTATTACCACTTCCCTCATTCTGAGCTCGGAGATATTGACGTAGCCATTGGCTCAATCCTTACGGCTAGAGACGCCTATGGGAGCAGAATCGATGATTATGCACTGGAGCCGATAGTGTGATCTTACTCTAGGAGGAAAGAGCTTTGGCTGTGATCTTCTTGTCGCGACGTCGAGGCCTTATGATGTCATCTTGGGTACAGACTCGTTATCCACAGTTCATGCTCAGATTTACTGTATTAGGCGTAAATTGTGGTGTTTCCACACAGATGGGACTAGGTTCTCCTTCACCAATGATAGGGGAGGCTTTTTAGTGAAGGATGGACTTTGGAAGAGGAGGGGGCGACCGATCACACATCAGTTGGCTAGTCTCATCCTCGGAGTAGTTGATGTGCAGAGTCCAAGTTTTCCATATGTGGTGGATCAGCAAGTGAATGTTTTCATTGACGATGCTCCAGGACTACCTACTCATAGAGAGGTGGACTTCTACATTGACATGTACCCCGAGACGACACTGATATCCACTCTAGCTTATCAGATGGATCCTTCCGAGCTTCGTGAGCTGCAGGAACAACTGGAGTACTTATAGTCGAATGGATTTATCTGACCCAATGTTTCAACCTGGCCATCTCAGATTTTGTTTTCCAAGAAGGCGGATGGGAGTTTTCGACTGTGTGTTGACTATGGTTTCCTGAATTAGGTGACCATGAAGAACAAGTAACCACTCCCAAGGATTGATGACCTTTTTGATCAGCTCATGGGAGCACAATGGTTCTAGAAGATATACCTCAGGTCATGCTATCACCAACTCAGAGTTCGAGATGAGGATGGGAAGAAAACTGCCTTTAGGTGATGATATGGCCAATACAAGTTATTGGTTATGCCCTTCGGCATAACCAATGCTCCAGTAGTGTTCATGAGTCACATGAACAGGATCTTCCAGCCTTACCTCGATCGCTTTGTCATAGTCTTCATCGACGACATACTGATTTACTCAACTACTGAGGGGGAGCACGCCTACCATTTGTGGGTAGTAGTGGACACACTCTGAGAGAACCAGCTTCATAGTAAGCTCTCAATGTGCCAGTTTTGGATTTGGGAGGTTCACTTATTGGGACATGTCATCTCAGAGGTTGGAGTTACAATAGATCCAACAAAGATCGAGGCAATACTTTCTTGAGAGCCACCCAGGAGTGTGATGGAGGTGCGGTCTTTCATGGGAATGGCAAGGTACTATCAGGGATTTGTACTAGACTTCTCCAGAGTTGCAGCACTGCTTTCAGCATTGACAAAGAATGGGTAACCCTTCGTGTGGTCAAATAGATGCCTGCAAAGCTTTCAGAAGCTGAGGCAGAGGTTGACTAGTGCGCCCATCTTGAGGCTACCGAAGGAGGGCATATGGTACATAGTTTACTGTGACACATCAGGGACCTGACTCAAGTGTCTCTTGATGCAGGAGCGAGGTGTGATCACGTATGGTTCTTGACAGTTGAGACAGAATGAGCATAACTACGCTACCCATGACCTAGAGTTAGTAGGAGTGGTTTTCTCCTTGAAGATGTGGCAGCTCTATCTTATGGGTGAATTCTTTACAGTATACTCTAACCACTAGAGACCCAGTTACATCTTCTCCCATAAGGACCTAAACCTGAGAAAGCTGTGATGGATCGAGTTCCTCCAGGACTATGACTTCGAGATAGTCTATACTCTTGGGAAGGGGACGTTAGTAGCAGATGCTCTCAGCAGGAGATCAGATATTCAGCTTCTAGGAGAGGCGATAGAGTAGCTGGCCATGTTGTAGATATCATCTATTGAAAGAGATGAAGTAGCCTTTATGCAGTCATTCACAATCACTCCTCCAATTCTTCAGTGATTCAGAGAGGCACAGTTTGGGGACGTTGACTGTGACACCCGACTTGGTCAGATATCCTTAGGACAGGCACCTGATGGGTTTTTTGAAGGTGGGGAGCACAACATCCTCTTCATAGGACGTACCATGGTACTAGTAGAACTACATGAGGAGGTGTTAAGGGAGTTCCACACTTCCCCTCTAGTGGTACATCCATGAGTGGAGAAGATGTTTCTGGACCTTAGATGATAGCACTAGTGGCTGGGTATGAAGAAGGAAGTAGTAGAGTTTGTCTAACAATGCCTCACATGTCAGCTAGTGAAGGCAGATCACCAGGTTCCTGCAGGCTTAGTTTATCCCTTAGAGGTCCCAGAGTGGATGTGGGATGAGATATCCAAGGGTTTCGTGATGGGACATCCACATACATCTAGAGGACACGAATCTATCTCGGTGATTGTCAACCGACTCACCAAGTCAGCCCATTTCCTACTGATCAAAGAGCAGGGATTGGTAGAGATCTTGGGATGCCTCTACGTACATGAGAACGTATGGATTCATGGTGTTCCATCTATGATCATCTCTGATTGGGATGCTCAT
The DNA here is from genome assembly GCA_963277665.1 of Viscum album. Lineage (NCBI taxonomy): Eukaryota > Viridiplantae > Streptophyta > Magnoliopsida > Santalales > Viscaceae > Viscum > Viscum album. The sequence goes on from OY728122.1 coordinate 1,191,733,672, forward strand.
TTCACTTCCTGGGTATTGAAGGTGTTGCAACAGGCTTTCGGGATGCAGCTTCACTTGAGCACCGTCTTCCATCATCAGACGGATGGTAAGATTGAGAGGACCATTCAGACTCTCAAGGACATGCTTCGTGCATGTTTCCTTGACTTTGGTCATAGTTGGGAGGATCACTTACCCTTGGTGGATTTTACATACAACAACAGCTACCACTCCACCATTGGGATGGCACCTTACGAGGCACTGTACGACTGACCTTGAAGGTCACCACTGTTCTGGACTAACCCAGGGGAGTCAGAACCTATAGGACCAGAAATGGTGCAGGCTACCACGAAGAAGTTACAGATCATCCATGAGTGGATGAAGACTGCACAGAGCAGACATAAGTCCTATGCTGATAGGAGATGGAGACCATTGGAGTTCGAGGATGGCGACCACATCTTTCTACAGGTCTCACCTCGATGATGTTGACAGAGATTTTCCTGAGGTGGAAAGTTATCTCCGCGTTTAATCGGACCTTTTCAGGTCCTCGGTAGAGTAGGCAAGGTGGCTTACCACCTGGACCTTCCACATCAGTTTCTCCGGGTGCACGGCATCTTCCACATATCTCAGCTGAGGGGATACGTGAATGACCCATCCCACATTATCGATCATGGGGAGCTGGACATCGATGATGGGGCGACATTCATGGAGGTTCCAGTGGAGATTGACGATCAACAGGAGCAGGTCCTACATGGACATTCGATTCCACTGGTGTCCATTCACTGGCAGTACGAGAACCTCCAGGAGAGCACATGGGAGCAGGAGGCTCCGGTGTGTGTTCAGTACCCCCATTTGTTACCTTAGTATGTGTTTTAGCTACGGGGACATTGAGACATGAGGTGGGGAGAATGTAATGACCCGTAAATCCTGTGGAAATGTTTTTCTTAAATATGTGGGAATTTTGTGAGTTTGTAGTTTCTAACAATACCTAATTCTGAGGCCCAGTGTGCCCAGAATAAATTTCGAAAGTTTTGTTCTGGTACATTCAATAAACGTACGTGCAGGATTTTGTATCTTTTGAACCGATGCTCAGAATTGAAATCCGAGAACACCGTTGAACTCGCAGCGCCAATATTCTCTTAAGGGGACCTTTACCATAGCTACGTTTTAGCGTGTTTGGAAGTTAGTTTTCCGGGTTTCATAAAAAAAAGGTAAAATAAAAATAAGTGATGGATTATGTTTATTTATATGGTTAAAGTCTTTGGGAAGTGGTTATTTTCTCCAAAGGGGATTTGGAGGTGTGGCCCACCCCCACATAACCTCCCATGGGAGGATATTTTGTGGTGGGGCCCATACGAGTTCAAACCCCTCAACTACCCTTGAAACCCTCCTTTAACTCTTTAACTCCCGTTGAATTTATTAAATCCACCACTCTTCAAATATTTTTGGTGAACTCTCCACCTCCCTCCCCCTTAATTGTGCAAACACAATTAATTAGTTCCCTCATTAATTAATTTGAGTGTTTGAATTCTTTTGAAATTCATGGCAGTATTAAAATAATAGGGTGCCTATTATTTTACTTTGGCTTGGTGATTATTCTTTGGGAGCTTGGGAGAACTCTGGGAAGGATGACCATTTTACAATGAGGAACATGAAGAACATGAAGAATGGCCATTCTCTCCAAAGAAGAACACACTGTCACTGATGAAGAACGAGGACGAGTCTTGAGCCCAGAATCGGCGGCGTGTGACGGGTGAAAATTTTGACAATTTCTTAGAATTCTTTTTCTGCACCTTCGACAACGTACTACGTATCGACATAGGGGGATTTGTTTAATTTTAAATGAGTAAAATTATACCCTCATTCTTCGATGAATGCTTTGGTTCATAACTGTCCAATTGATCTGATGAATGTTAACAAATGACGAGGAGGGTTTGGACCGCACGAAAATGGCCCGACCCTCCCATTTGTTGTTTCTGTTTGATGACATTGGAGGCGGAGTCGAAATGGCGCAGTGCCGTCACACCACGCCGGAGAATAACCGCGTCCAAGAGAACTGTGGTAGATGGAAGAGTAACCATAGTTGGGAGGGCCACGACGGATGAAGAAGCATGGTGGCATCGCGCCGCGCTTTGGAGCTGAAGGTCGCGGCTAGGACGGGCCGTGGCGGTGGAGAACTAGCACTGTCGCGCCGACCGCATGGAGGAAGACACGACCTATGTTCGCGGGCCGCTCGGCCGAACCAAACCAGCTGGACACCTAATGGATGGGCTGAAGAAACGCGATGCCCATAGGTGCCGTGCAGAGGAGGACCATGGCCCGCAACTGTGGGCTGCTCTGCGGGGCGAACCGGCCGGTCGCCTGCCGGCAGGGCTGGAAAAACCACGGCGCCCGCAGGCACCGCGTGATGAGAATCACGACCTGTATCCATGGGCCGTGTGTTCCAGGGAGAACCGGCTGGCCAGAGGAAGAGGCGGCACCACATGGCGTCGCTGGACGAACAGGACCATCCAACAGCGTGGGCCGGGTCCGTTTGCGGGCCCCACCCCACCGGGCTGACCCCCCTAGTCAGGTCGGACCCGCCAAATCGGGCCGGGCCGACCCCCCAACCGGGTTGGACCCGCTAGACTAGGTCGGGCCGACCCCCCAGCCGGGTCGAACCCGCCGACCTGGGTCAGGCCTCCCGCCAGCACACTGGGCCTGACTGGCCGGGCCCGACTTTGCTTAAATGCGAATATCCTTAAGACCGTGTGTCCGAATGACGTGCCATATACATCCCTGGGACCCTCATGATGAGGTGGTCCTTTTGCGGTACTCTAAGTGAGTTTTTAAGAACCTTGGAAAATGGCCGGGTTTGGACCGAGCATAAATACAACCGGGCCCCGGGAACGGAAATGACAATAACTCTTAGACCGGGCGTCCAATTGACACGCCGTCTGTCGCATTGGGTTCCTTATTAAGAGACGAAAGTACTTGATACATGAACTCAGGACTTCGTGATATTTTATGTATCAACACTTGAATCAATGAGTGTATCCTATCGGAATCGAGCATGCTGTGTGCGGGAACCCTAGAGCAGGCTGCGACGATTATTATACTGGAATCCTGCATGGGTTCGACAAAGAAAACTACTGTACCAAAATCCTTTGTGGGTTCAACAACGAAGAATACTGTACCAGAATCCTACGTGGGTTCAACAGTTCTGACTTCTTTTGCTGTATCCTGTGTGGGTCCGACAGAGTAGTTGGTCCTGTATCCTCTGTGGGTCTGACAGCTTAGCTGGTCCTGTATCCTGTGTAGGTGTGATAGCTTAGATGAATTAGTGACTACATTTGATCATCTATATCACTCTACGAATGATGTATACCTGTGTGAGATGAGTCTTTTATTTAAATCACTATTATCTATGTGATTTACCTTACTTCCTATGTGGACTCGGTTGTGCTTGGGCTCAAGATTTTGAGACGAACTGTGATTGATAACTTAGGTATATGTATGGGAATAAACCTAAGTTGGGTTGGTTGATACTTCGTGATTGTATCTTTCTTATGTGGTTTATCCTTTGTGGATTCTGGGAGACCTTTGGGGTTCTCAGGGTCCCTACTGAGTGTTGTTATACTCACCCCGGCACGGGCTATGCTCACACTTTGTTGTGTTGGTTGCAGACGACGGACAACACTGATCGAGGTAGAGAGATGTAGAGCAGGATGGTACCTTGAGGTGGACCACTTGGCGAGATGCACATGGAGTGGACTGACGGACCTGGGGTGATGAGGAGGCCATCTGTCCTCCCTTCAGGTGGGATTCCTAGAGGAAGACTCAGTAGTTTCTGTTTACCTTTCTGCAGTTGTATAATCTTTTTAGTTGTTTTTACTTTACAATTGGGTTTGTATTTTCAGCCCCTTCCTTTCAGCACTTTCTTTTGTATACCAATTTATTTAGAGTTTACTTCTAGTTGCACACTCTGTTGTTTTTGTTTACTTATTAAAGGAAATTCCTTCCATTTTTATTGGGATTACGCCTTTGGTGCTAGTTGTCAGCCCTGGGCCTATGGAAGCCAGGCTTGGGGTAGTCACGACACGAGCCCCGAGGAAGGGTCGCGACACATTTACTACTGGGGGAATGTAACCACTCAAATATTCCAACTCTATTTCAAAACAAAACATAGATATCATCCAACAAAACTCTATAACATGAGGTTTTTCTCAAATCGACCTCATGTACCATTCTCCTAGGAAGACATGACACACCCCATTAGGTGAAGTAAAGGAGACCCAATGACGATAATTTATTATATGAGAATTATAAAAATTCAACCAATCCACATTAACAATAAAATCTAGAGGTTTCATATCTAGAACAAAAACATGTTAGACAACCTTTATTTTTGATAAAGAAAAACTGAACGAGTGGCATTAAAGACCCCACTCTTTCATTTTCCCACAATGAATAACAAAATATAAAACATAAGTCATGATCTATATTGGAGGATTTAATAGTTCCACTATATTTGTATAAATAATGGAATTGAATTCATTGATATCAAAAAATATTTCATTAATGATGAAGAAATGGTAATGGAACCTCACACATCTAGAAGACACACATAAGATTCTACTGGAGACTCATCCACAACCTAAAGAAGAGTTATTTTAGATGCCTATTGATATAAACCCTTTATTTTTGATGCATCTGACTATGCTTTAGATCCTCCTCGTACTTTATATCCCATACCACTATACAGAGTGGTAAAGACAAGGAAAAATACTTTTAATTTACCTGAGCATCCAAATTAAATATATATATATTCTTTGTCTATAAAGGATCTATTTGAGTGCATATATTTTCCACACTTTAAACAAGTACATGATATATTATTAGATACTATAGAAGATTTAAAATAGGTCTACTATCAAGGTACACCACTTCAATTTCCACCATGTGAATCATACCATTTTCACAAACCTTTAAATGGTCCACTCGAGTTACCACTAGGAGTAGGAGGAAATTTAGTCAAACCTAAATTACCAGACATGTTAAGTTCCTACATCAATGATCTGTCCAAAATATTAGTACATGAGGTGACCTTTAGTAGAAAAACTTGAGATTATTTATCTTATCAAAGACCTATATCAAACCTTTAATCTTATATTTTATCATTTAATATCACTTCAAGTGAGAAATGAAATATCATGATTTTTTTCAGAATATTGAGTCATAGTTTTATCACATCATTTGGGTTTAAGGACCTTCATCAAAATTGATACCACCATCGATTTCAGATAGAACATCTCTATATAATACCCTTGAAGTCCTTCCCCTGAAAGATGATAATTTTACCTTCCTATACTATCAAATTGCACCATCTTATGACAAGATCCTAAAGTTTTATGGTGATACGTTTCACATTAACTAAATTAATAATCTCTAAAAACTGAAAGAGATAATAAAATTTCACCTACCAATCCTCTACCTCTTGGGGATATTTGGCACCCTTGAAATATAGAAGACTCAAATGAATAAAGTCCAGAGTATGATCTATAAGGTAATACCTTTAGAATAGTACTTCTAAAACCTTAATGAGAATCTGTGTAGCTACCTAACCTCAATATCGGTATGCACACAAAAAACCATCAAAATAGTTTTTATCAACATGAGGGTTCACTTCCAGTCGTTCATCATTACTCCCTCCTCACGTGTCTTCAAACATCTTCTTAGGGGAATGGTATTATAAAATTTCAATTGATAAAAAGGGAAATGTCATTCAAGATAAGTGATATAATAAATCCTATCAATTATAATTCAACTGGGAAACAAAAATCTCAAATCAATGCTTTGGAAAAGGTCTAAAATCAGATAAAATATATCCACAAGGAACTTTGTCCCAAAATAATAAGTTATCTTAAGGTTCGTTATGATGAGTGATGTCTAGACACTCACTTTTAACCAAACCCATGTGTCCTGAATATCCTATCTCCTATCAATAAAGATATCCTAAACTAAATACTAGCCTCATGAAAGAACATAAACTCTTCTGATATGACTTTATATTAACCAACACAGATAACCCACCTAAATGGTACCTAAATCGGATCTAACACATCCTGAAGGGAATTAATGATCCCTATAGGCTATAGAATAGTCTCCAAGATGAAAATAAAATATAAGAGGGAATTATTTTACCCCATAAATAACTCACCAAGATAAATAATTATATATATATATCAATATACAATCAGTATTCTAGACACTCATCAATAGAAAAAACAACACAAATAGAAAGATAAATGTCTCAGAAATGGTATTTCAATCAAATTAATTAGATAACTCCATCAAATAAAATATCCCAGAATCAATATAAAACAGGTTAATCATAAATTACACCTTTCACCATTAACTCCCAAGGTCCCACTAATCTAGTACACCCACTACCTTCAAGTGGTTCTTGCCTCTTTTTGTAACTACAAGAAGAAAAAGTAGAATCTAATAAAGGAAAAGGTTGGTTTTGAACCAAAAATCCCAGTAGTATCTTAAAAATAATTTCAATAGAAATATATAAAAAATAAACCAATTTTTTCAATTCCAAATAAAATATAGAAAGGAAATATTTTCATAGTTCGTAATAAGAAATTATTTGAAAAACAATTCAAGGAGAATTATAAAACAATTTTCAAAAGTATATTTCTAAAAATATATAAAATATAATCTTATTTAATAAAATAAGAATGAATAAGAATTTTTATCAAAACAAATATGAGTAAATAATTTAAATCAACAATTGTTATTTTTAATCAGTTTCAATCATATCTCTATGGTTTAGAGACCCATGGTTAGATTAGTACATGGATTCTTACACATCAGGTTGATTTATAGATCCAAGTGCACACACACTCCCTAGATCCCAATCCTAGGGGAGATATGAGAGGATCTAATATAATAAACTCCCTTCTATATAGACAGTTTAGTTAGAATTTCAATTATCAATCCATGTATTCTTCACATGTAATTAACCAGGCTTCCCTTTTCTTCTTGGTAAATCAGACATACAATGTGCTACCTTTATTTCAAATCACCATTACAAATGGAACTTTGTCGATTTTCAAAACATGAAATTCATTTTAAACCCAACATAAAATGGGTTTAATCAAAAAATCACGATTTTCACTACAAATTGGTTCATTTCACATCATAAAACATTACTTGCCTTTTCAGCTCATCAAAATTAAGCCCCAAATCATTATTTAATAATCAATGTCATATTTTTAGAAATCACACTTAATTTCAAAATCCTTTTTCAAAGGATTTCATCTGACACATTGTTTCATCTAAACTAATTAATTAAGAGAAGAAATTTAGGATTTAGTAATAAATTGTTAAATAAATTTAAATTAAACAAGAATCAATGGTTTTAATTGGCAGATATTTATTTATGAAACCAACTCCCTTAATGATGATTTTCCACACTCACATGAGATCCTCCAATGAAAATTCAAGGTTAGAATGACTAAAGTAGAATCCTAGAACCACAATTCGTCACGTAATGATCTAGATCCATCAATGAAATTATTATTCACTTCTCTGAAAGTGGGAGTGAGCATTAGAGAGATAGAGGAGGAAAAGATAATCAATGATCAAATAGAGAGTAACATTACTGGAAGAGATCCAATGTTCCATCTGACTAGGAGGATTTCAGAGTTGAAAAGGGGAGTATCAAGAATCAAATTAATAAAATCATAGAATTAGATTCCCGTCACGTAGTTTGGATGCACGGTTTGAAAATACACGTGCCATCAATTTTATTCTTACTAGGACACTAGAGAGAGTTTCATGGTTTGGATTCATCATTTAAAAAACCATATGTCAACTATATAACTCTTCATGGGTTTATGGAGAGTAACAAATGGTTTGAAATATTTTCCACCGACCATGCACATCCTCTTGGGATTCTAGGGAGTCCCGTATTGTGTGGATATATACTTTTAATAAATATGAACCAATAATTTTCCTCATACTGGACATATGGAGAATGATTCATTATTTCTTGGTTAAAGATACATAGTTCACACTAACTATGTTCCAATATTCCACTCTCCCAGAAACAAAAAAAACTCCAAAAGTATCCAAAGATAACATGGGATATAACCCAGAAAAAAGGTGAAAAAAGGATTGAAACTATCTAAATGTGGGGATTAAGATGTTGGAAATTGGGGAAGGAACCATTCTAACCTGGAGTGTTGATGATGCATGATGGAACCAGGGGAAGGTTCTATTTCGACCTAGTGTGTTGATGATTAGTGATGGAACTGAGGGAAGGTTCTATTTTAAACCAATGTGTTGGTAATATGTGATATAACCTGGGGAAGGAACCATTTCAACCCAAAGCATTGGTGATATTTGAGGGAACCATTTTTATTCACCATTTTAACCTATTGTTTTTATTATTTATGAAGGAACTCGGGGCGATCCCCATTCTGGACTGGTGTGTTGGTTATGAGAGGATATGATTTTATGGACATTCCAAAATCCAACCCATGGTATTAACAATATTAAATGGTATTAAGGGAGGTAACCGATCCAATACATGAAAATTGATGAAATAAAATATTATTGTAGTTTAACACCACTCTAACCATTTATTATAAAACTATTACATGTTCAGAGATACCCCAACACTAGCTGAATCAAGTATGGTCATTAATGGGTGTCACCACAAAATTCAAGGATAGAAATATGTTTATTTTCATATGATTTAATTTATATATCATGCCACATATCTCACACAATATATATACTTGATATGTTAGGAACACTATTAGTTTTGTGAATTTGAGCTATAATCAAACCTTTTTCTAGTGGAACTGAAAATTTGGAACACAATAAGATCACATGATTGTAGGTAAATGTAAGGTATAGGTCCGATATAGTATGGTTGAGTTTGATATCTTGAATATTGTATGGAGATAAGACTTATTTTGGAATTAGGACCAAGTTAACGTTTTGGTTTTTTACTGTGGTTTGATTTGAATATAATATACCCATGGGGATGTTTTTACTCTCTTCATGTATCATGTGTCATTTTAGAAAGTTTATTTTGGTATAACATGTAGATTATTTTATTTTTTATATGGATTAGCTATTGTGGTATTATTATTATTTTTCATATATTATGATAACTGGTTATATATTGATTCCACTTTGATTTATAGTTGTCTGTACGATTTGGAATTGTATCCCCATTGTATCACCTTATACCCTCACTACTAATCAGTATCATTTACCATATATAGAATAATTTTTGAGGTCCCTTAGCACTATGATCTAGTTAATATAGAGTGATAAGAGTTGAGACATTACAAAAGGGTATTAGAGGATTTTCTCTTTTATTACTATTTTGTATATAGTAGACAAGATATAGGTCAAGTTAGAACTTGGGATGGCTGTTGTTCCTATTCTTGAAAAACACCATCATGAGACCAAGTCTAAGTTACAAGGGTGTTAGGACAGATTTTCGTACTTTTTTATGTTATAGATGAGTTGATTATTGAAATGTGTGATGTTTTGGATTTTTGGTATTTGGTTTTTCTCTTAGACCAGCATATAAATAGAGTGACTGTTCTTGTATCCTATTAAGAACATAAATTCTCATGACATGTTCATATTTGTGTGTGATTATGATACTAGCTGTGGAATAGAAAATGGGTTTTAGTTATATAAAATGACAAAAATAACTTATTTAGTGTGTTCTCAAATAACATATAATTGGAATTATACAAAAAAACTAGATAGTTATTTTTTTTATGATATAAATCATCTTAGAGTGATTTAATTATATTAACATGTATATGATCTTGATCATTGAGGTGGCTGGGGGGGGGGGGTAGTCTGGTACACGAATACCTAGTGAGGATTATTACCCTAGAGTTGGTAGTTAGAGTGGGTATGATGTGACTGATATATATGAGAACACTAGAGTGGTTGTATTTACCACCTAGTTTCATTGTGGTATTTGAGATGTGAGTGTGGATATTTCATATTCATTTGTATCTTATTAGGGTATGGTTATTGGTTATATGGGAGATCCTAGTGATATAGAGATATGACATTAAATATTGGTGAGTTGAGTGCCATAGTTATGTAACATAGTTTTTTTTCTGGAATAATTGTTATGAATGAGGGTATCCTAAAGGGGGGAATATCATAGTATTGTGATTTCATTTAGAGTTTACATGAATGGGTGTATTTTTTCATATAGGGACATCATCTTGGCGGTGTGTGATTATGTATCCAGTCAAGAATGGTGATGCCTTCAGTATTGTAAATGTTGAAGCATATGTAGTTCCTTTCATATGATAGATAATACTAGAATAAGAGGTATGAACATCTATTTGATTTGGTGCTTGAGCCTTGGACTATTGGGATATTACCTAATATAGCCTAAGTTGAAAATTATAGCTGCATAGAATCATGGTGTATGATGGATTTTCTATAATTCATTTTGATAATTAGGGTTATTTATCACCATTATAATATTTTTATGTGGTTTATTTCTTTTTATTGGTCACTATAGTGATATTTATCTTAACCTATGTGGAATGTGGATTTCCGTGACATGTGATTGGGCTGATGAAGTTGATCGGAATTTTTTGTTTGGTGTGATAAACATTGGATGACTTATGGTTCATGTTGACTAATATATTTTTGGATATCTCTTGGACATGGATATTGAGTTATGTTGGACAAGTGATTCTTGATGTAAGGTCATTTTGAAAACTATAAATTCATGATAATTTCATTTATTAACTTTCTAGTATAGACATTGGATGGTCTATTGTTTTCTTTTTCCCTTGAGAACTGTTTCAGTTTTTGGATACTCAGAGGTACTACTGTAATATGACGCGATCCATGAATCCTTAGTTACAAGTCTTCTTGTAGTTAGATGATATGTCATAATGGTATGGGATTAGAATAAACTGTGGTTGAGGAAAAAAATGTTATATGATAGTGTAAAGGTTTGAGACACCTTGTTGTGATTGAGAAATAGAAAAATGGAATCAAACATCATTTCCATGATGTGTTTTGGTTAGAGTGGGGTATGCTCCAAGGAGTGGATAAGTATGATTTAACTAATAAAAGAAGCTTTATTGAGGTATTATTTTTTATTTGATATTAGATATGTATAGTGAGGTAGTTTAATGACCAAGGGGTCATGAGATTTATGTTTACTTCTAAATGGTCAACTCATATGAGAGATTTATTGTTACCTTTTTTGAAAATTGAAATTTGGCATGATGATCATTGAATAATTTGAGACTTCAAGAGGATATGTTTCACATCTTGATGATTATGTAATTATAAGATTTCCCCATATATAGTGTGTGGGGTACTGATAGATAGTGAGTTTCTTGAAGTACTAGTTAGGAATCCTAATGGGATAGAACATGAGAGTTATGTAGTAATAAGAAAGGACATGGAAGTTGTGTTAAATATATTGGAATTGGGTTGAAAGTGATGTATTATATATATTAGTAGATATGTATTTCCTAGGGTGTTGGGATATCATTGGATCATAGAGTGAGGCTTGGGATGTGGACCTATTTGATAAATATGAGTGAGGATCATCATTTTCAGTGTTCGTATAATGGTTAATGTTAGGAAGGATTATTCTCATAGAACAATGATAGGGAAAATCCTATGGTGGGGAGCACACCATAGATGATTTAGTAATGTTGAAATCATTTTTAGAGGTTTTAAAAAAATTTAATGGTGTAATATTAGTGTATCCAACCCAAATGTGGATCTGGTTTTGCATTGGTTCTTTGATTCATGTGGTCAGGTTGCATTGATAAATGTAAAATTCCCAAATAAGGGTGTTGAAAGTGATTTTTATGTTGGTTTAATAAATTTTATAGCTTAAAACTACTGATAGATGATTATATTTGGATTCCATGATCAGTGGTACAAATATTTAGAAACAACTAGTAGGGTGGTTGGGTGCAGCAAGTGTTGGAACTTATGAGAGGGTAGGATGAGTGTCATGATTGAGTGGGGATTTGAGTTATGGAAATTGTCTTAAGTGTGATACCATGGTTTCAAAAGATAATAGAAATTTGATTCTCGAGTGTGACACCATATAAGTGATGATATGATGTAGACGAGTAACATCAATTGATGGTGTATCATATCTTTGGATTGAGAAATCATGAATTCCATTTGTATTGATCTATCATCATGGAGTTGGTGGAATTAATTGTTTTTATGATGTGTTAACAAATGTGTTTTTGGGAATGACCAGTATAGTGTTGTACCAGTTAGGATGTTTAATTTGAAACTGATAATGATGGTTAACGGACAGTAGAAATGCATCTTTTGGGGATTTAGTGGAACTCTAAGTGGTCTGGGTGAGTTGATTTTAATGGTTTCGAAAGTGGATATGTTTCAAGTGTAGTTATGGAATGATCATAACCAATGAGAGACATAGAATATAGACTATGAATTAGGAATAAAAGGTTAATGTGTGTCTTGGGTGATGGATGAGGAGATTTATTATGGATGAGATGCATTTTGGGGGATATTTTGTAACAAACTGTGTCATTATAGGTCGGTGAAATATGGTTAAATTTTAATTTTTGGTCCAGAGCTTAGGATGTTTTGAGAAATTGCACATGGATTAGATCTTTGATAGTTTTAATTTTTCTTGGGATGTTTTTTGTATGTGTTTCGAGGTTAGAGAGGTGCATCCATTGATTATGTGAGTACTAGATGACGTTTAGGGTGTCCCTACTAGAAAATTTTATTGTAGGTGGAAGATCATACTATAACCCAAGGGTGTGTCATTTTTGAGGGTGTTGTATGTGATTATATTTTTAATCTAAATAAGTGGGTTAGATTGTAATAGACAATCCCTATGAATGAGATAAAAATTATGGTTTTCTGGATGTTTCACACAATAATAAAGGATGGATTCATTTTTTCGATGGTTATGTAGGATTGATTTTGAGATTTCATTTGATTAATATTTTTTCCATGTGAGATTAAATTCTCTCTGTGAAGAGATGGTCAATCCATGAAATCTTGGGTTACACCGTGAAGGGTATTATGTAATCATTTTTTTAGTGAATACATGATATTATAGTGTTGCAGTCTGTGGTGTACAAAAGGTTAAAATACTGATAGTAGGGGAATGGTCATACGAAAACCTATGGGGTTTCACCATGAAGGTGTCTTAACAGAAAAGGATCACACTGTAGTGGGTGGGATGTGACTTCAAGGGTCCTCAAGAGGTAGTAGCATCATCTTACTTTAAGTGAAATGTTACATTTTGGGGCTAAGGATATGTCATAGCGGATGATTGGTGGTAAGTTCTATACCACAACCAAGTTGGTCACACCATTGTACAACCCTATATGAGAAGAATTGTGTTGTAACCCCCTTATGTTATTCCATAGGGGGGATATTTTCATGATTTTAATAAACCGGGCAAGGATGGTCTTTTGGGATTTTAAATCGAACAGCTCATTCATTGTTATTTTTTTGGGTGTCCAAATTGAGGGAGGATGACCCTCTATTCTCTTCAAATTCTAACCTCCAGCTTCTTTGATCCATGAATACTAAAGGTGGGATTCCTCGTAATTTAAGGTATGATTTTATCATATATCATTAATTATTATTATTGTTTTTATCCAATGATTATGGTGTCCCTTGGATAGGGTTTTCCTGAGTATTCTACTAAGATATGGTGGAATAATCATAAACATTAGGTCCTTGTATCATGTTTCCAAGAGGGGATCCGAGGAGGTTTAACACACCACGTAATATATATTTTATCTTAGGTTATGTTGATGAATTGAATTATTTTTGTTTTTTCATTTGTTTGGGTGAAATTAATGGTAGAATAGAGATGATATTTTTGGGTATTTGGCGATTTAGTGGTCCAGGTGGATAATAGGGGTGATGCACACTAACTTAAAAAAAGATTAGGTAGTGGGAGATCACCCCATGAGTAGTTATTTGATTATTCATAAATAGTTAATTATCAGATTAACTATGATATTTATTATAGTTTTTTATACCTTCATAATGTTTTATTGATGGATTTTGGGCCTTGTGTTGATGGGAGTAGTCTGATTGAGCTTGTTCGATGTTGGTGGTCGAGATCTAGTTTGAGAGAATAACTAAGATTACCATAGGTAGTACCTAAAAATATCCCTAAGGATTATTTAATATTTTATATAGAATAAGATACTCTTTTTCATTATGCTTGAGTGTTTTCTTACTTTTATTAAAAAAGAAATTTTTTCTCTTAATCCATGGAAGTAGATAGTAATTATCCTGGACCATAATGGACCCTTAAACACTAATCATGATACCTTGTTCATTTATGGACATGAGTATGAAAATAAATATGCATTGTGTGGGTTATGGACCCTAAAGGGGTATAAATTCAATGTATGAAACATACTAGAAATTATATTAGGAACCTCTGTCTCATTTTAATACGGGATGTAATAGGTCAGGGAGATCAAATTAAAGCATGGATTATGTATAGCCTTTGTGAATTTATTATAGACTTCAACTAGATTACCCAGCAACATGGTTCTTATTTCTCTCATAGGATTATATTACTATACAAGAGTATATTGGTGATAAATATAGTAATAGGTTTGGTGTGTTTGGACCAAACTAGATATAATCAAAGTGTGATGGATGTTATGGAACCCTTCTTGTGAATTTAAAAAAAATGGGATGTTGTTCTATTAAAAAACTATAATGGACATGTGGTTATGTATTCGGGATTACTATTACATAAAATGAAGAGTTTTAAACTAGAGTTTGAAAATTAAATAAATAAATAAACATAGGGTGCCTAGAATATTATGTGACCTCCAAGACAATAATGGGTTACTCTATCTTGTTTTGAATCTAGATAGGACTAAAAAATTGGGGCTTACATATAGGTATCATTTTATAAACAAAGTTATGTGAAGGTGGTGTGTTCTTGAGAGGCTACCCTAGAGAGGATGAAATATTAGATTTTTTGAGATTTCTACCCCATTGAATTCTTGATTATCTATGTGTGATTTATTTATTGATGATATGATATGGAACCAAGGGTGGGTACCATTCCAACATTATGTGTTGATGACATAATATAGAATCATGGGAGGACATAATTGTGACCCACTGTGTTGATGATATGTGATGGAAGCAGGGGTGGATTTTATTTGGAACTAGTATGTTAATGAAATGTTATGGAACATTGGGTATGAGCCACTCTAACTATATGTGATAATGATATGAGATGGAACTTGAGGCAAGCCCTAGTCTGACAAAGTGTGTTAATGACATGTTATAGAACTTGGGGAGAGTGCCATTTTGAGATATTGTGTTGATGATATGTGAAGGAACTATTAGTGGGTTTAATTATAACACAATGTGTTGATGGTATGAGATATAACCTAGGACATACACTTTTTTGACTCGATGTGTTGTTGGTAGGTGATGGAATCAGGGGATAATATCAATTCAACTTGATGTATTTGTCACATGAGATAAAATAGGGGATAGTTTCCATTAAAACATGATTAGTTGATGATATGAGATGGAGCCAGGGGTGGGGACCATTAAAAAATGGTGTCTTGATGATATGTGATGTAACTGAGGGAAGACACAATTCTGACCTAGTGTATTAGTTAGATGTGGAGGAACTAATGGTAGGTTCCATTGTAACCCAGTGTATTGATGATATGTGAGGAAACTAAGAACAGTTTCCATTACAACATAGAAACATGACCTAAAAACCCCTCCATACTTCTCTTTTTCTTAAAGGATATTCATTACATTATTCAACCATTCAAATCCTCCCATTATCCTTACTTCTTTGAATTTGTATTGTTTTTCCTCCTTATAATATCTCTTGAGAATCATGGTCCAACCTACATCAAAATAAACCAAATTTCTATACTTCCATTGGTATGATTTTCAATCATATATTTTGATTGATATTGATCATCATAATCAATTTAGATTCTTGTTATGGGTTTTTATTAATGGTGATGTGGCACCATATCATGTGTCATGGAACTCATCTATAATGGAATAAAAATTTGCCAACTTCTCACAACATTACTGTCAGTTTGATGTAGTATAATCAAAATGGATCACTAAGAATACAAATCCCATCATGATGTTTGATTCATTTAATGATTAATGATTTAATTTTATGAATTATTTTATTCTTTAATATATTAATTCAATATATATTCAAATTTATGTAATGATAAGTAATACCCTTACGTGGATAATTTTTCATTGAACTCTAACTCTAGGTCCCAATACATCAAGGACACTTAACATGGACCACTTTACATGGTGGCACAGTTTTGAGTCATCTTAAATGGATCACCTTACATGATTTTGTATATGGAATATCCCCTTACAGAGTGGAATCATTCAAGTGTTATTCTACATGTATTACTCTAATGTGAGTCCCTATACGTGAGTACACTTCTTATGTTGATGGTCCTAATATAGATCCCCATACTTGGATTAATCTGTTTGAATATCCATTTATGTCAACCACTATTAAATTAATTTGAGTATATTAATTTCTTTTTCAAAATATAGTAAAATATGTCCATAATTCATATATCCATCAAAAAAAATATTTAAATGATCCTGATACAATCTCAACAACTTAAACTTATCTGAAATCGTCATTTAAAGGTATTCCTTCATTTTATTCGTAAACTTCCAAATACAACACTTCATTTATTTATCTTTAGGTCTTCTACAATGATTCTTAACATGAAAAACATCAAATAAAAGTAAAATTAAAACCTATCCATCCATTTACTATAAAAAATTTATATATTAGTTAAATTAATAATTTTACCATTTTAATAAATATTCACAAAATTTGATTAATTGATACCCTGATTCCAAAAATTATTTAAACTCAACGAACATATAAATATAATTTAATAGAATGAATTGATATTTAGAAAATGTAAATAAGTAATTCCCTAGGTCAATTTCCTCACAATTGAACCTTGGACTCCCAGACAAGTGAATATTAATAAGGTTATGTAAGGAAAATTAAAATTAGTAACAAATGTCAGCTCTTTTTTTCAACTTCCTATTTCTCAGTCTTAGTATTCCCTTTTAATATTATAAATTAAATTCTCTTAATTATGTACCTTAAATTTATTTCCACTTATTCCATCCTCACGTTCTCATTTATGGCTTCCTTTATTAGGATATTTCAGTCATCACTCAAGTATTAATTAGAAAGAAATGTTTTTCTCAATCCCATCTTATGAAAAGGTATCCATTGGGTTGATGAATTTATTTATCTCTATAAAATTATTCAATTTATTTTCATATGATGAGGATATTGTAGAGTTAATATGTGTTTGTGATTTTAGTGGTTTTTATTTTGAAGGCATAACAAGTAATAATAAGAGTTTAATATCTATTTAAAGTATAATGCCTGATTTAACATTTCTCTAATGAATAAAATCACCCCTCACTTCCATTTGGAATAATTGATCCCCAAGATCCTATGTTTTTTCATGGGTATTCCACACTTTATTATATCATTAGAAACATTATTTTCTCCCTCATTCCCCATTTTTATCAACATTGTTTTATCATTTTCAAGTATGTAATTTGTGAAAATTTTCCCCATTTTTTTTTATTTTGTTTTTTTAAATAAAACTGGGAAACTCCAATGCCCAACATTGAATGTTATTGTATACCTCCTCACACCTTCGTAGCATAATATTACATACCTTATGATAGTATTAATATACCATAACATCAACAAATTGATCAAAATAGGTTGTCACAACCCATATTATTCCACACATGCTTCGTTAAATACCATAATATTGATATTTTAAATGGACATTTAAGTGATTCAGTAGCTTCAAACATCAATTCTATACACAGAATCAATATTTTAATATTTTTTTATTCTACTCAGATTTGAACTTAGAAGAAGAGATGTAATTTATCTTATTGATTAGCTTCGTGAACATACTTTCCCAAGTATGGGGTTGTTTTACCTAAATAACCATTAATATTGATGCTTTATAGAGACATTATTTAAATAAATATTAAAATTAATTCTATAAGTTACTAAAAAATATAACTTGTATATAAAATTCTTATTTCCCATTGGATTTAGTTTTAGTAATCCTTTTCCTTCCCCATGGCTCAATTTCAAGAATGATTAATTCATTGTATTATAGAGTAAGGTAGATAAGTATTTTTTCCATATAATGTGTCTTTACATTAAGGAATTTCATGGCTACTAAAGGATACATGGGTTAAATTTCAAGGAAGAATACAATAGAGGTCCATTATAAAATTAATTTTTGAGAAAACAATCATTAATCATTTATAACATAAAGTATTCATAGTTCAATGGTATTCATTAAATCACTAAATATTTTTTTGTTATTCATTCATTAAATTATTATCTTAAGAAATGAGTTAATTCTAAATAAGCTATATAAAAATAGTTTAGAGGCCTCTTAGGTAAGTGATTGAAATATAGAGTAGTGTGTCCAAGCATGAGATTCAAAAATCAGTTATCTTTCCATGAATTTACTACATTTTTATTTTAAAAATTATTTCATTTAGGTATTTATATATGGTGAGTAACTAAGTAATATTTTTTCTTAATAATTTGAATATGTTTAAAATATTTTAAAGAATATTAATATTGAACTTAATTGGTTTTTAAAAAAACAAAAATAAAAATTAACACAATTTTTTTTTGAAAAAAATAATTTTTTTAATTTCTTAAGAAATCATAAAAATAAAAAGGTTACCTCCCCTATATTTAACAATGTAGTGTCCTCAATTAATTATAATATATTAGAAAATTATACATATTTTAATATAAATGATAAAAAAAATTTAGTGTTAAGTGAAAGGTATAAATTATTGGTATTTATTTATAGTTATGTTAGAGGAGTGTGATCTCTTAAATTTGTTATGATGGAAGATTCCCATAATATCATTTCAGTCTATTACCGTTAACATTAAATGTGTTCTTATATCCTTCTTTAATGACCTTCAAAAGTCCAAAAGGGTACACATGAGTAATAATGAAGGTTCATTCCCTTATATAATGAAATTTTCATTTCATTATCTAGAATACATAATTTTAATGTAACGCTTTATCTCTTGAATAGAAGTATCTTTGCTAAATTAGTTTCCTTGAGCCACTATAGTCATTTTCTTGTAAATTTTTGAGTTCTAAAATTCCTCTGTTCTGATTTATTTAATATATTAAAACTATTATTTTCTTTCTTTCCATATAACTTCTAGTTTGATGTTCATCTCTATAATTGTCTAGTTGGACTTATACTTCATATCCATAGGTAACTTGTAGTTATTTCTATAAATCATTATATATTGGATCATTACTATGAGGGTTTAGTAAGATATCCTATAATACCATAAGGTGTCTTCCAAAATTTATATCCAATGCTTCCTTTTTTACTTGAAATTATTCTCATGGATTCTATGCATTTCTTTATTTGTAACTTCTACTAGACTATAAGTTTGTGGTTGGTAGTGTATTGATTTCATGTGATCCAATTTATACTTATCCATCAGAACTTCTATGATACTACTGAATAAGCTAGTTTTGTTAATCACTGAAGAATACTATGGGAACACCAAACCATTTAAAAAAATTTAGTCCGGAGAAAATCACAAACCACATTAGAATCATCGGTTTCAATGAATTTATATTCAATAAATTTTGAATGAAAATAAACTACAATTATAATATAAGGGTTCCCATAGGACATTGAAATGTGTCCCATGTAGTCTATTCCACATACTTATAAACATTCAAATTATCTTCTGGTATTTTTAATAATTAATTATTTTTAAAATATTTTCTTAGTAAATTTGAATTTCTCACATATTTTACATAACACACTTGTGTCCTTAAAAAAAGTAATTTAAATAGATATTGGATTATAAAACATTCTGAATTGTCGTTTGAGGGATAAAGTGGCCTCTACATAAAAAATTCTTAGAAAAAATTAAAGAATAGATCATATCTCACTCTCAGGAAAACACATTATTATCACGTGGTCATTGTATATTTTTCATAGGTATGGATATTTCTATATATATAATTTTGATTTATATTTGAGTACAAAAAATTTATGGGGGGGTGAGGTCTGGTGAAATGGGGACGAGATGTTACTGAAAATTTGACCATATTAGTATACCATGGTTCCAATCATTCAATTAAATATAACTAATTTCGATTAATTAAGTAATTTTCGGGAAATTTTTGCTTGATTTTACACGTACGCTATATTGGGAAGTCTACTGAGATGATAAAAAACATTGTTCTTAGTTCCCTTAATTTCTTATATCTCAAGATTAAAATCTTGATGAAGAAACAACCGTTTTACATTCATAGGATTTGTTTCTGTATTATTCATTAAGTACCAAAGAGATTATTGATATGAAAAAATCGATTTAGTTCTAATTATGTAAAACCTGAATTTATCCAAAGAATAATAACTTACAAGGACATTCTTTTTTAGTTGTTAAGTAATGAGTCTGGTAAAAAAATGCCATTATATAATAATAGGAAATGAAACGAGGTTTTTATTTAACTCTATGTTATAACACCACTCAATCAATATAGATGGGTGAATTGTGAAGTATTTCAAAATGATGTTTTGAATTAGGATGTCGTATTACTAGTATTTTGATCAACCTATACATTAAATCATCAAAAGGTTTCCAAAAATCCTAATAAAAACAAATTTAGAATTTTGAAGAGTATCTCGGACAAGGTAATAATATTTTTACTTATGTACTTGATTAATCTATTATGAAACCCCTTATATCCTATAAAATATATAACATTTTTCCCATATATGGGGCAGGGAAATGAATTTATCACTTAAATTTGTTTCTTATCAAACTCAATTACATTTGGGAAATATTTTTACCAAGTATTATACATTTATCTACTATAACATGACACTTTTTAAAATTAAAAATATGCTTCTTTTATTGTGGGTTTTAAAAAACTTTTCCCTACATTTCATGGAATGATCATAAGAATTACCAAAAGGAGTGAAATAACCCAAGAAATCTCAAGAAAACATTCGATATGATCAAAAAAATAAACATACAATTCATATATGTAATTCACATAGGGGATTAAACACTAAAATGGAATAACTATATAAGAAATAGTACCATAAAGACATAGATGTTGTATTCCCTTGACCCTAAGGTGAAATAAAAACCTGAAAGTTACTCAAAATCCTTCTATAAAGAATTAATTAGTATTTCTTACTAAAATTTTTAACATATTTTCAATAATTAGAATGAGAAAATTATACTTCACGGTTACCAAATTTAACCTTATCTAGTCTATAGAGACTCTGTAGTAATTCAGAATTCTAACATGGTTCAACTCATTTGGTTCATTTCTCTGTATCATTAGTCTATTTTTTATAAACTATATGAATTAGACTAATCCATTAAGATTATATAATGGAATAGATAATTACTTATTCTAAAAACCTATCTGTTTATTTTTTATCCCATCCATCATGGTTGGGTTCAGAATTCTTTGGGACAGACTCATAGGTTTTGAATTCTCTTTAAGAATAATTACATTCATAATTATTTTGGGATTTATTCTTAGCATATCACCTAATATTGATCATATTTATTTGATATTTTACCATAAAATTTAATTCAATTATTTTCTTGATATATAGATAGGTATATAGCAATGATTATTTGAAAATTTTCCTATATAATATGCTACACATTGTTATTATTAGTGGTTAATATTTTTAATTCCAAAATTTTGGTCTTCTCTATGGATCCAATTTGACTCATTTTCCCAACCTTCAAAGTGTGAACTTTCAACACATTAGATGACATATCATCTTTATCATCATTGAGTAAAAAACCATCAATGAATTCAAATTTTACCTTTTCATCCTAATTATAGATAGACTTATATATTATTCCACACCAATGTGAATAAACATCAAATAATTAAATGGGTTCCTAAGGAAAAAAATTATTTCAATATACCCATGTCTTCACCGTGATCCTCCTCCTAAGTGTGTGATATTTCAAGGAAATTATGATCATCTAGAGGGTACTTTATTTAGTCAAATATATTGAAATTAATAGTTCTCTCTCCAATGTTTATAGTGATATTTCCCTCTTACACATTAATGATTGTATTTACTATCTACAAGAAGGTTCTAACTAGAATAATAGGTAATTTTTGTTGGGATATATTTTCCTCCATGTTTAGTACATAAAAATCAACTAGAATGATCGTGTTTTGTACCTTAACTATAAAATATTCAAGGACTTCTAGAAAATAATGGACCTATTTGAAATATTCACTACCACTATTATGGGTTTAAGTTCCCCCATATGTGAAGATATAAAGACAAAATAAGGCATGAAATTTATTAAAGAACCAAAAATATATAAATAGTAATTAAAATTTATGGATCTGTTGGTATAAGGGATAGAAAATTTCATTGGATATTGATATTTAGTAGGAAACTATGGTGTAATCTGGTTTGATACACTTCTTCCCAAAAATAATATTTATTTCCCAGAAATTATTATTTTTAATAAAAATTCCTCAAGGAAATTATCATATATTGTAAACTTATTGAGTTCTTCAAGAAGGGTAATGTTTATTTCCAATTTTAGGAAAGTATTTAGAATTTCTATTTTTAATTTTTTGTAACATTCTTCCCCTGGTCTATGACCATAGGGGAGTTCTTAAATAGGGGATGTCAAAAAATACAATAGGAATGACTCCCTGCATGTGGGAGGATTCCGAATAGATTTAGGGGTCTAGGGTAGTACAATGAGAAGACTAAACCCTCTTATTAAAATGCACAATAATAGGAAAATAAACCAATCATCTTCTATAACATAAACATGAGTAAATAGAAGTAATAAATGGAATGAATAATAATAAAATAAATGTGGATTCCAGTATTCATGTAGAATAAATGTTCACCCACTGAGCTGACTGTATATACCAAAAAAATACAAGAATAAAAAATAAATATACAAGAGGATTTTATACATCCTCAAGGCTCACCTCATGCTAAAATCCAATACCATCCAAGATATCTAGATGGATGATAAACTATTTTTACTGTAACTAACATGGACCAATAATCAGTGATGGATTCTTGGGTACAAAAGTTCCATGTCCGCCTAAGCAGGGCATGAGTATAGTATAGTAGGCTACCAATAATCTAGAAAACTATATAACTAGTAAATTTAGTGTACACATGTGAATTTGTTAAGATAAATTATATGACACATAAGCATAAATAAATATCCAATATCAATCCTTAGGTTATGATACAAATATCATGGCTGACCTAAACCTACTTTGAAGAGTTCTATAGTGTCTCTAATAATATCATACAATCATGCATACTAATATCAGTCCCATGAAATATTATTAGGAGAAAGAATTGTTAATCCAATATTTTCAGGCATCATAACTGATCCCTATGATGTAATCCTAGGTGATCTAATAACATCAGGAATTATTATCTATCCCTCTGTGGTAATCCTTTTTTGATCCATTATCTTGAAGATCAAATAATTCCCCTAGGAAGTAATTTTTGGTGATCAATAGTCATAAAATGTCATTTCAAAACCCTAGGTTGTAACCTTGGTCATTCCATATTAATCAGGCTTCATCTCCAATCACTATGATTTAATCCCTATTGATCCATGCTCATTAGTCTCCAAGTCAATCCATAGAAGGTAATCCTATGTGATCAATAGCCATTAGACATCGTAATCAAACCACATGAGATAATCCTGTGTATTCTATAGTTATCTTTCACAAATTACAAATCCCAAGAGAACACCCAATGCATACCTTGTATGTAAATACATAACAGGGGTTAGTGTACTCCTCCAACAACATGTCACATAAAATGACATATAAGGGTTGGTGATCCTCCAAAATCATCTCACATGATCATTTTTGACCCCTAAACCCCATGAACTAAAATATTTATTATATCCACTTAAGGATTATATCATTTATTTATTTTTTATAGTGACACCAAAAACTATCACTAACCATTTCCTAAATGCACCATATCGGTGGTCAATTTATCATTAGGAAAAATCCATGGTTCTTTAGGTCACATCATAACATAGAGACACTTCCTTATGTTACATTATCTTATACTCATTTCTTAGGTCATCACCCATCACTCAGAGGCAATGCATCCTTCATCCCAGTCCTGATCATTATATGACCTCAATGGCCTCACAAGGCAACTCCCATTGGCATTTCTCTCATGTGTTGGGAAAAACAAATCTCTATTTATCACAAAATAATATTTCATTTTTTAATTCTCAAATAAATTAATAATATATTCAATATTATCTACCACACACAACAACAATTTTAAACGAACCATGATGTACTATAGAAATATTATTAATTAAATTTTTCTATTATAATAGAGCCATTGGTTCGGCATGTTAAAATAAGATAAAAAAATTAGACAATATATATTGAAAATTTTACCTTTTTGAAATTTATTTATCAATTATTCAGAAAATAATTACTCAATTTTAAATAACAAAATAAAACTAAAGAATGGAAAAAAACCATTAAATTATGAATAAATCATTGTTCTATAAATACAAGTCATCCTTTTATTATATATTTTTATTTAAAAGATAAATTTATAAATTTTATATGTTTTATATGATAATATATACATAATTTCTGATATAAATATATCTAATATATATTAGAGTTTTTTTTTATTTTTCTAAAAAGTATTTATTTTTGGTGAATAATGGAAAATAATGTTGTTAATTAATACTGTCATTTATTTTAAATTATTGAAAAATAGAAAATGAGTTTTAAAATTTTTTAAAGTGAAACTATCCCCCTTAGATTAAAAAAATCTAAATAATTCAATATGAATTAAATTTATACATGATTTCTGTATAAAATCATTTCTATGTTTAAAAAGTGTTCTTATAAATACAATTCTCACTGAATTTCACATACTTATATTAAAGTTAATATTTACCAAATTTGGAAATTAAATCTTAGAAAATGTTTTTCATATTCGGAATCATCGTATTAAAATTTTCTTATAAGGTCAATTTAATTTTCTATAATAATTAATTATAATCATGATTTGAATTTATCTCTACTTTAAAGACTAAAATAGGGTAAACTTGTTAAATTTTGGGTTTTATCCAAATGATATCTCAAAAAATAATCTTTAAATCAGAGGAAGAGGTTATAATAAACATCCCTTGGTATTATCTTCACTAATGGTAACATTTGGAGCCATATTCTTTGAATATGACTTCCCTTTTATATTAATAAAATTATATTGAAAAATAGGCCACATTCTATAACTTATTATATTATCTTCATATAGATATAGATTGAAATTTTACAGGAAAAACTATATATGATAAAATTTAATATAAATAAAATATATTTTTAATATTAATTTATTTTTTATTTTTTTTGACGATGTAATTATACAGAATGTTTACGCGTCTCTATTGTAGTGCTTGTGCAATCAGGTAAAAAAATCAATGTAAAGAGTATTAAAAAAATAAAAAGTGATGAATTTTTTATAATTTGGAGACATTAATGATTTTTATTGATAAAAATTATATGAAAAAATTATTTAAATTATTTTTTTTTCTTTGTGTATTTAAAGTAAAATTCTGTGAATGTTTCTGAAAATTACATAAGAGATATTTAATATTAAAAAATATCATATAAAAATAATTTCAAAAATCATATCATGATTTTTTTATTAAAATGTTCTATAAAAAAACCCATTTTTTATTTTTGAACCAATTTCTATTTTTAAATTACATTTATTACTTTTAAATAGTTAGTATTTATGAAGACTCTATTGATGTTTTTCTGTATAAAATAACTTAATCAAACGCATTAAAATACAAAAAACAAGATAGGTTTCTTCAAAAGAAATATACCCAAATAATTCTTGAAACATCCAAAAAATCATCCTTAAGATAATTTTTTAGTTAAATATGAATTATTTAAAGACCATAAGTTCATTCAAAAGTGGTATTTCGAATATCGAGGTAAGGGTTTCCAATGCCCCTTCACATTTCTTAATTATGATTCATTATCTAAAAACAATTTCCAAATGTAACTTATTTTTATTCTGTGATTAAATTTATATATCATTGGAATCATTCTGATTAATTAATTATGGTTCAGTTGTTTCAAATTGGTTAACTCTCCTCCAAAAGTCGTTATTTTGAAAAAATGTGGGTTTTCCAAAGATGTTATTTTCAATTCAATTATCCCATTACATCATCATTAATGAATGTAATAAATCAAATTTTTCATAAATTTTTATTTTATGTACTATCTAGTTTCTTTTATAAAACTCAAATATATACTTTGTTACCCTTATTTTTAACACATTAATAAAATATTTTACCATTGTGGTTCTACACAACCTAAGCGAATGATGATGATTTCAAGAATTTTGGTATCTCATGGGTATTATTCCAGATTGTATTTAGGATTGAATATAAAAGTGATATTCACTTAATTTTATGAATATAATTTTTTAATGATAATGTATCCATTATAATGATGAATGTAATAGTAATCAAACATGGTAATTTATAACCATCAAAAATAGACTTTGAGGAAGGTTTTCATGATGGCATCGTGTTGATGACTTATTGAATTTCCATACTTCTAGAATGACATGGAATATAAAAATGTACTATTATATTGTTTATGGAACCATTTTTCTAATATTGTTGACCATTATGAATATACAATTCATGTTTGTAGATTATGAACAGAATAATCCCAAACGAACAATGAAAACTATAATGAATTGGAAGATGAATAAAACAAGATATTAAGGATCAATACTAGGGTAATAAACATGAAATATGATTTAAATAAGTATTTAATTAATATATAATTTTTATTTAGGATGGTAGTGGATGTATGAGGCCTGTAAGAAGTTGAGGTAAGGGGGTTACTAACTAAATTTCTTTTAATTTGGTTATAATACTTCTCAATTTTCTATGTTCTCCCATGATCATGTGTGAAATCACATTTAGTTATTTTTTGTTTTTTCAAATTTTATTATGTTGAATTACATTTCAAATTTATAATTGATTCATTGATTAATTCTCACTACAATGATATGATCCCCATAAGGGTTTCTATTCTCCAAATTGATTTCTTGAGATATATTTCATATTACACACTATGTATTCATTTATATGTTAAAATTACTATCCTATTTATATTTTTTGGAATAATATTTGAAGTAATTAATGATATTTAAATAACCCTATCATGTTATAACTTTTTATGGCCTCTTATTTTAATCTTACCAAAGCTGCAAGGTTTTTGGTTTCAACCTCAATCATAACTGGGATTTCTTATACTTTAATCAAATTTTTGTAAATTATATTCTATGTATATATTTAAAATAATGTATTTTATTATACTGTAGTTATTTTGGGGGTATAAAAGTATTCTATCCATTCCCCCCTTATTGATACTAAATGAAACTAAAATATATTTTTAATAAATTCTAACCATATATGAGTCAACATTATACATGATTTTAGTATAAAATAGTTTTTATGCTTTAAACAAGTGTTCATCTAAAAAATGTTTTCATTAAATTTCACATAATAATATTAAAATTTATATTGATTAATTCTAGAAATTAAATCATATAAAATTGATTCCATATTTTCAATCATCATATTTATATTTTCTTATAGGGACAATTTAATTTTCAATTATAATTAATTAAAATAATGATTTGAATTTATCACCATATTAAAAGATAAAATAGGGTAAACACGTTAAATCTAGGGTTTTATCCTTAAGATATAACAGAGAACCATCTTTTAATTAGTGTAAGAGGTCATAATGAACCTATATTGGTATTATATTCACTAATGGTAATATTTGGAGCCACATTCTATGAATTTGACTTACCTTTTATAATAATAAAATTATATATAAAAATATGTCACTTTCTCTAACTTATTATATTATCCCCATATGAATATAGAAATAAAATTTTCAGGGGAAACTCTATATGATAAAATTTAATATAAATAAAATAAATTTATAATATGAATTTATTTTTTATTTTTGTTGATGATGTAATTACCTAGAATGTTTACACATATCTGATGTAGTGCTTATCCAAGGATGTAAAAAATTAAAGTAAATAGTTTTAATAATATTTAATGTTATGTGTTTTTGATATTTGGGGTTTTTTAATGATTCTTTTTGATAAAAACTAAATGAATGGAATTATTTCAATATTTAAATTCTTTTTTTATATCATGGTGTAAGTAAAGTCAGATTTTGCGAAGGGTCTTGAAAATTACATTACAGATACTTAATATTCAAAAAATATAATATAAAATGAATTTAAAATATCAAATAATTATTGTTGTTTTTATTAAAATGTTCTATAAAACCACCCATTTTTATTTTTGAACTATTTTCAATTTTTAAATTACATTTATTACTATTAAATAAAAAGCATTTATAATGTCTCCATTGATGTTTTCCTATAAAAAAGAACATAATATAATCCCTTAAAAGACACATATGAGATAGGTTTTCTCAAAAATAATATAACAAAATACTTCTCAAAACATCCAATAACCAATACGAGTTATTGGTTATTCCCTTCGGCATAACCAATGCTCCAGTAGTGTTCATGAGTCACATGAACAGGATCTTCCAGCCTTACCTCGATTGCTTTGTCATAGTCTTCATCGACGACATACTGATTTACTCGACTACTGAAGGGGAGCACGCCTACCATTTGCGGGTAGTACTGGACACACTCTGAGAGAACCCGCTTCATAGTAAGCTCTCAATTTGCCAGTTTTGGATTTGGGAGGTTCACTTATTGGGACA
This sequence comes from Viscum album, assembly GCA_963277665.1. Taxonomy (NCBI): domain Eukaryota; kingdom Viridiplantae; phylum Streptophyta; class Magnoliopsida; order Santalales; family Viscaceae; genus Viscum; species Viscum album. Next base: position 1,191,762,668 of record OY728122.1, read on the forward strand.
TGTCATCTCAGAGGTTGGAGTTACAATAGATCCAACAAAGATCGAGGCAATACTTGCTTGGGAGCCACCCAGGAGTGTGACGGAGGTGCAGTCTTTCATGGGACTGGCAAGGTACTATCAGAGATTTGTACTAGACTTATCCAGAGTTGCAACACTTCTTTCAGCATTGATAAAGAATGGGTAACCCTTCGTGTGGTCAAATAGATGCATGCAAATCTTTCAGAAGCTGAGGCAGAGGTTGACTAGTGCGCCCATCTTGAGGCTACCGAAGGAGGGAATATGGTATATAGTTTACTGTGAAACATCAGGGACCTGACTCAAGTGTATCTTGATGCAGGAGCGAGGTGTGATCATGTATGGTTCTCGACAGTTGAGACAGAATGAGCAGAACTACGCTACCCATGACCTAGAGTTAGTAGCAGTGGTTTTCTCCTTGAAGATGTGGCAGCACTATCTTATGGGTGAATGCTTTATAGTATACTCTGACCACTAGAGACCCAGTTACATCTTCTCCCAGAAGGACCTAAACCTGAGAAAGCGGTGATGGATCGAGTTCCTCCAGGACTATGACTTCGAGATAGTCTATACTCTTGGGAAGGGGAAGTTTGTAGTAGATGTTCTCAGCAGGAGATCAGATATTCAGCTTCTAGGAGAGGCGATAGAGTAGCTGGCCATGTTGCAGATATCATCTGTTGAAAGAGATGAAGCAGCCTTTATGCAGTCTTTCACAGTCACTCCTCCAATTATTCAGTGATTCAGAGAGGCACAGTTTGGGGACGTTGACTGTGACACCAGACTTGGTTAGATATCCTTAGGACATGCACCAGATGGGTTTTCTGAAGGTGGGGAGCACAACATCCTCTTCAGAGGATGTACCATGGTACTAGTAGCACTACATGAGGAGTTGTTAAGGGAGTTCCACACTTCCCCTCTAGCAGTACATCCAATAGTGGAGAAGATGTTTCCGGACCTTAGACGATAGCACTAGTGGCTGGGTATGAAGAAGGAAGTAGTAGAGTTTGTCTAACGATGCCTCACATGTCAGCTAGTGAAGGCGGATCACCAGGTTCCTACAGGCTTAGTTTATCCCTTAGAGGTCCCAGAGTGGTTGTGGGATGAGATATCCAAGGGTTTCATGATGGGACATCCACATACATCTAGAGGACACGAATCTATCTGGGTGATTGTCAACCGACTCACCAAGTCGGCCCATTTCCTACCGATCAAAGAGCAGGGCTTGGTAGAGATCTTGGGATGCCTCTACTTATAGGAGAACCTATGGATTAATGGTGTTCCATCGATGATCATCTCTGATTGGGATGCTCATTTCACTTCCTGGGTATTGAAGGTGTTGCAAGAGGCTTTCGGGATGCAGCTTCACTTGAGCACCGTCTTCCTTCCTCAGACGGATGGTAAGATTGAGAGGACCATTCAGACTCTCAAGGACATGCTTCGTGCTTGTTTCCTTGACGTTGGTCATAGTTGGGAGGATCACTTACCCTTGGGGGATTTTGCGTACAACAACAGCTACAACTCCACCATTGGGATGGAACCTTACGAGGCACTGTACGGCTGACCTTGAAGGTCACCACTGTGCTGGACTAACCCAGGAGAGTCAGAACCTATAGGACCAGAAATGGTGCAGGCTACCACGGAGAAGTTGCAGATCATCCATGAGTGGATGAAGACTACACAGAGCAGACAAAAGTCCTACGCTGATAGGAGATGGAGACCGTTGGAGTTCGAGGATGACGACCACGTCTTTCTACAGGTCTCACCTCGATGATGTTGACAGAGATTTGCCCGAGGTGGCAAGTTATTTCCGCGTTTAATCGGACCTTTTCAGGTCCTCGGCAGAGTAGGCGAGGTGGCTTACCACCTGGCCCTTCCACATCAGTTTCTCCGAGTGCACGACATCGTCCACATATCTCAGCTGAGGGGATACGTGAATGACCCATCCCACATTTTCGACCATGGGGAGCTGGACATCGATGATGGGGCGACATTCATGGAGGTTCCAATGGAGATTGAGGATCAACAGGAGCAGGTCCTACGTGGACAGTCGATTCCACTGGTGTCCATTCACTGGCAGCATGAGAACCTCCAGGAGAGCACATGGGAGCAGGAGGCTCAGGTGTGTGTTCAGTACCCCCATTTGTTACCTTAGTATGTGTTGTAGCTACGGGAACAGAAAGACCTGAGGTGGGGAGAATGTAATGACCCGTAAATCCTATGGAAATGTTTTTCTTAAATATGTGGGAATTTTATGAGTTTGTAGTTTCTGACAATACCTAATTCTGAGGCCCAGTGTGCCCAGAATAAATTTCTAAAGTTTTGATCTGGTACGTTCAGTAAACGTACGTGCAGGATTTTGTATCTTTTGAACCAATCCTCAAAATTGAAATCCGAGAACACCGTTGAACTCGTAGCACCGATATTCTCTTAAGGGGACCTTTACCACAGCTGCGTTTTAGCGTGTTTGGAAGTTAGTTTTCCGGGTTTCATAAAAAAAAGGTAAAATAAAAATAAGTGATGGATTATGTTTATTTATATGGTTGAAGTCTTTGGGAAGTGGTTATTTTCTCCAAAGGGGAGTTGGAGGTGGGGACCACCCCAACATAACCTCCCATGGGAGGATATTTTGTGGTGGGGCCCATAAGAGTTCAAACCCCTCAACTACCCTTGAAACCCTCCTTTAACTCTTTAAATCCCCTTGAATTTATTAAATCCACCACTCTTCATATATTTTCGGTGAACTCTCCACCTCCCTCCCCCTTTATTGTGACAACACAATTAATTAGTGACCTCATTAATTAATTTGAGTGTTTGAATTCATTTGAAATGCATGGCAGTATTAAAATAATAGGGTGCCTATTATTTTACTTTGGCTTGGTGATTATTCTTTGGGACCTTGGGAGAACTCTGGGAAGGTTGACCATTTTCCAATGAGGAAAATTAAGAACATGAAGAATGTCCATTCTCTCCAACGAAGAACACACTGTCACTGATGAAGAATGAGGACGAGTCTTGAGCCTAGAATCGGCGGCGTGTGACGGGTGAAAATTTTGACAATTTATTAGAATTCGTTTTCCGCACCTTCGACAACGTACTACGTATCGACATAGGGGGATTTGTTTAATTTTAAATGAATAAAATTATACCCTCATTCTTCGATGAATGATTTGGTTCATCATTGGACAATTGATGTGATGAATGTTAACAAATGACGAGGAGGGTTTGGACCGCACGAACATGGCCCGACCCTCCCATTTGTTGTTTCTATTTTATGACATTGGAGGCGGAGTCGAAAGGACGCGGTGCCATCGCACCACGCCGGAGAATAACCGCGTCCAAGAGAACTGTGGCAGATGGAAGAGGAACCACAGTCGGGAGGGCCACGGCGGATGAAGAAGCATGGTGCCATCGCGCCGCGCTTTGGAGCTGAAGGTCGCGGCTAGGACGGGCCGTGGCGGTGGAGAACTGGCACTGTCGCGCCAGCCGCATGGAGGAAGACACGGCCTATGTTTGTGGGCCGCTCGGTTGAACCAAACCAGCTGGCCACCTAATGGATGGGCTGAAGAAACGCGACGCCCATAGGTGCCGTGCAGAGGAGGACCATGGCCCGCAACTGTGGGCTGCTCTGCGGGGCGAACCGGCCGGTCGCCTGCCGGCCGGGCTGGAAAAACCACGGCGCCCACAGGGACCGCGTGATGAGAATCACGGCCTGTATCCACGGGCTATGTGTTCCAGGGAGAACCGGCTGGCCAGAGGAAGAGGCGGCACCATGTGGCGTCGCTGGGCGAACATGACCGTCCAACAGGGCGGGCCAGGTCTATTTGCGGGCCACACCGCACTGGGCCGGGCTGACCCCCCCAGTCAGGTCGGACCTGCCAAATCGGGCCGGACCGACCCCCCGACTGGGTTGGACCCGCCAGACTAGGTCGGGCCGACCCCCCAGCCGGGTCGAACCCGCCGACCTGGGTCGGGCCGCCCACCAGCCCACTGGGCCTGACTGGCTGGGCCCGACTTCGCTTAAATGCGAATATCTTCAAGACCGTGTGTCCGAATGACGTGCCATCTACATCCTTGGGACCCTCATGATGAGGTGGTCCTTTTGCGGTACTCTATGTTAGTTTTTAAAAACCTTGGAAAACGGCCGGGTTTGGACCGGGCGTAAATACAACCGGGCCCCGGGAACGGAAATGCCAATAACTCTTAGACCGGGCGTCCAATTGACACGCTGTTTGTCGCATTGGGTTTCTTATTAAGAGATAGAAATACTTGATACATGAACTCAGGACTTCATGATAGTTTATGTATCAACACTTGAATCGATGAGTGTATCCTATCAGAATCGAGCATGCTGTGTGCGGGAACCCTAGAATAGGCTGCGACGATTATTGTACTGGAATCCTGCATGGGTTCGACAAAGATAACTACTCTACCAAAATCCTTTGTGGGTTCAACAATGAAGAATACTGTACCAGAATCCTAAGTGGGTTCAACAGTTCTGACTTCTGTTCCTGTATCCTGTGTTGGTACGACAGAGTAGTTGGTCTTGTATCCTATGTGGGTCTGACAGCTTAGCTGGTCCTGTATCCTGTGTAGGTCTGATAGCGTAGATGAATTAATGACTACATCTGATCATCTATATCACTCTACGAATGATGTATACCTATGTGAGATGAGTCTTTTATTTCAATCATTATCATCTATGTGATTGACCTTACTTCCTATGTGGACTCGGTTGTGCTTGGGCTCAAGAGTTTGAGACGAACTGTGATTGATAACTTAGGTATATGTATGGGAATAAACCTAAGTTGGGTTGGTTGATACTTCGTGATTGTATCTTTCTTATGTGGTTTATCCTTTGTGGATTCTGGGAGACCTTTGGGGTTCTCAAGTTCCCTACTGAGTATTGTTATACTCACCCCGGCACGGGCTATGGTCACACTTTGTTGTGTTGGTTGCAGACGACGGACAACACTGATCGAGGTAGAGAGATGTAGAGCAGGATGGTACCTTGAGGTGGACCACTTGGTGAGATGCACATGGAGTGGACTGACGGACCTGGGGTGATGAGGAGTCCATCTGTACCCTCCCTTCAGGGTGGATTCCTAGAGGAAGACTCAGTAGTTGATGTTTACCTTTCTGCAGTTGTATAAGCTTTTTAGTTGTTTTTACTTTACAATTGGGTTTGTATTTTCAGCCCCTTCCTTTCAGCAATTTCTTTTGTATACCAATTTACTTAGAGTTTACTTCGACTTGCGCACTCTGTTGTTTTTGTTTACTTATTAAAGGCAATGCCTTCCCTTTTTATTAGGATTACGCCTTTGGTGCTAGTCGTCAGCCCTGGGCCTATGGAAGCCAGGCTTGGGGTAGTCACGACACAGGCCCTGAGGAAGGGTCGTGACACATTTACTACTGGGGGAATGTAACCAATCAAATATTCCAACTCTATTTCAAAAAAAAACATGGATATCATCCAACACAACTCTAGAACATGAGGTTTTTCTCAAATCGACCTCATGTACCATTCTCCTAGGAAAACATGACACACCCCATTAGGTGAAGTAAAGGAGACCCAGTGAAGATAGTTTATTATATGAGAATTATAAAAATTCAACCAATCCACATTAACAATAAAATATAGAGGTTTCATATCTAGAACAAAAACAAGTTAGACAACCTTGATTTTTGATAAAGAAAAACTGAACGAGTGGCATTAAAGACCCCACTCTTTCATTTTCCCACAATGAATAACAACATATATAACATAAGTCATGATCTATATTGGAGGATTTAATAGTTCCACTATATTAGTATAAATAATGGAATTGAATTCATTGATATCAAAAAATATTTCATTAATGATGAAGAAATGGTAATGGAACCTCACACATCTAGAAGACACACATAAGATTCTACTGGAGACTCATCCACAACCTAAAGAAGATTTATTTTAGATACCTATTGATATAAACCCTTTATTTTTGATGCATCTGACTATGCTTTAGATCCTCCTCATACTTTATATCCCATACCACTATACAGAGTGGTAAAGACATGGAAAAATACTTTTAATTTACTTGAGCATCCAAATGAAATATATATATATTATTTGCCTATAAAGGATCTATTTGAGTGCATATATTTTCCACACATTAAACAAGTACATGATATATTATTAGATACTAAAGAAGATTTAAAATAGGTCTACTATCAAGGTAAACCACTTCAATTTCCACCATGAAACTCATACCATTTTCACATACCTTTAAATGGTCCACTCGAGTTACCACTAGGAGTAGGAGGAAATTTAGTCAAACCTAAATTACCAGACATGTTAAGTTCCTACATCAATGATCTGTCCAAAATATTAGTACATGAGGTGACCTTTAGTAGAAAAACTTGAGATTATTTATCTTATCAAAGACCTATATCAAACCTTTAATCTTATATTTTATCATTTAATATCCCTTCAAGTTAGAAATGAAATATCATGATTTTTTTAGAATATTGAGTCATAGTTTTATCACATCATTTGGGTTTAAGGACCTTCATCAAAATTGATAACACCATCGATTTCAGATAGAACATCTCTATATAATACCCTTGAAGTCCTTCCCCTGAAAGATGATAATTTTACCTTCCTAGACTATCAAATTCCACTATCTTATGACAAGATCCTAAAGTTTTATGGTTACACGTTTCACATTAACTAAATTAAGAATCTCTAAAAACTGAAAGAGATAATAAAATTTCACCTACCAATCCTCTACCTCTTGGGGATCTTTGGCACCCTTGAAATATAGAAGACTCAAATGAATAAAGTCCAGAGTATGATCTATAATGTAATACCTTTAGAATAATCCTTCTAAAACCTTAATGAGAATCTGTGTAGCTACCTAACCTCAATATCGATATGCACACACAAAACCATCAAAATAGTTTTTATCAACATGAGGGTTCACTTGCAGTCGTTCATCATTACTCCCTCCTCACGTGTCTTCAAACATCTTCTTAGGGGAATGGTATTATAAAATTTCAATTGATAAAAAGGGAAATGTCATTAAAGATAAGTGATATAATAAAGCCTATCAATTATAATTCAACTGGGAAACAAAAATCTCAAATCAATGATTTGGAAAATGTCTAAAATCAGATAAAATATATCCACAAGGAACTTTGTCCCAAAATAATAAGTTATCTGAAGGCTCGTTATGATGAGTGGTGTCTAGACAGTCACTTTTAACCAAACCCATGTGTCCTGAATATCCTATCTCCTATCAATAAAGATATCCTAAACTATATACTAGCCTCATGAAAGAACATAAACTCTTCTGATATGACTTTGTATTAACTAACACAGATAACCCACATAAATGGTTCCTAAATCGGATCTAACACATCCTGAAGGGAATTAATGATCCCTATAGGCTATAGACTAGTCTCCAAGATGAAAATAAAATATAAGAGGGAATTATTTTACCCCATAAATAACTCACCAAGATAAATAAATATATATATATATATCAATATACAATCAGTATTCTAGACACTCATCAATAGAAAAAACAACACAAATAGAAAGATAAATGTCTCAGAAATGGTATTTCAATCAAATTCATTAGATAACTCCATGAAATAAAATATCCCAGAATCAATATAAAAAAAGTTAATCATAAATTACACCTTTCACCATCAACTCCCAAGGTCCCACTAATCTAGTACACCCACTACCTTCAAGTGGTTCTTGCCTCTTTTTGTAACTGCAAGAAGAAAAAGTAGAATCTAATAAAGGAAAAGGTAGGTTTTGAGCTAAAAATCCCAGTAGTATCTTAAAAATAATTTCAATATAAATATATAACAAATAAATCCAATTTTTTCAATTCCAAATAAAATATAGAATGGAAATATTTTCATAGTTCGTAATAAGGAATTATTTGAAAAACAATTCCAGGAGAATTATAAAACTATTTTCAAAAGTATATTTCTAAAAATATATAAAATATAATCTTATTTAATAAAATAAGAATGAATAAGAATTTATATCAAAACAAATATGAGTAAATAATATAAATCAACAATTGTTATTTTTAATGAGTTTCAATCATATCTCTATGGTTTAGAGACCCATGGTTAGATTAGTACATGGATTCTCACACATCATGTTGATTTATAGATCCAAGTGCACACACACTCCCTAGACCCCAATCCTAGGGGAGATATGAGTGGATATAATATAATAAACTCCCTTCTATATAGACAGTTTAGTTAGTATTTCAATTATCAATCTATGTATTCTTCACATGTAATTAACCAGGCTTCCCTTTCCTTCTTGGTAAATCAGACATACAATGTGCTACCTTTATTTCAAATCACCATTACAAATGGAACTTTGTTGATTTTCAAAACCTGAAATTCATTTTAAACCCAACATCAAATGGGTTTAATAAAAAAATCACGATTTTCACTACAAATTTCTTCATTTCACATCATAAAACATTACTTGCCTTTTCAGCTCATCAAAATTAATCCCCAAATCATTATTTAATAATCAATGTCATATTTTTAGAAATCACACTTAATTTCAAAATCCTTTTTCAAAGGATTTAATCTGACACATTGTTTCATCTAAACTAATTAATTAAGAGAATAAATTAAGGATTTAGTAATAAATTGTTTAATAAATTTATATTAAACAAGAATCAATGCTTTTAATTGGCAGATATTTATTTATGAAACCACCTCCCTTAATGATGATTTTCCACACTCACATGAGATCCTCCAATGAAAATTCAAGGTTAAAATGACTAAAGTAGAATCCTATAACCACAATTCGTCACGTAAAGATCTAGATCCATCAATGAAATTATTATTCACTTCTATGAAAGTGGGAGTGAGCGTTAGAGATATAGAGGAGGAAAAGAAAATCAATGATCAAATAGAGTGTAACATTACTGGAAGAGATCCAATGTGCCATCTGACTAGGAGGATTTCAGAGTTGAAAAGGGGAGTATCAAGAATCAAATTAATAAAATCATAGAATTAGATTCCCGTCACATAGTGTGGATGCACGGTTTGAAAATACATGTGCCATAAATTTTATTCTTACTAGGACACTGGAGAGAGTTTCATGGTTTGGATTCATGGTTTAAAAAACCATATGTCAACTATATAACTCTTCATGGGTTTATGGAGAGTAACCAATGGTTTGAAATATTGTCCACCGACCATGCACATCCTCTTGGGATTCTAGGTAGTCCCGTATGGTGTGGATATATAGTTTTAATAACTATGAACCAATAATTTTCCTCATACTGGACATATGGAGCATGATTCATTGTTTCTTGGTTAAAGATACATAGTTCACACTAACTATCTTCCAATATTCCACTCTCCCAGAAACAAAAAAACTCCAAAAGTCTCCAAAGATAACATGGGATATAACCCAGAAAAAAGACGAAAAAAGGATTGAAACTACCTAAATGTGGGGATTAAGATGTTGGAAATAGGGGAAGGAACCATTCTAACCTGGGGTGTTGATGATGCATGATGGAACCAGGGGAAGGTTCTATTTCGACCTAGTGTGTTGATGATTTGTTATTGAACTGAGGGAAGGTTCTATTTTAAACCAATTTATTGGTAATATGTGATATAACCCGGGGAAGGAACCATTTCATCCCAAAGAATTGGTGATATTTGAGGGATCCATGTTTATTCACCATTTTAACCTATTGTTTTTATTATTTATGAAGGAACTCGGGGTGATCCCCATTCTGGACTGGTGTGTTGGTGATGAGAGGATATGATTTTATGGACATTCCAAAATCCAACCCATGGTATTAACAATATTAAATGGTATTAAGGGAGGTAACCGATCCAATACATGAAAATTGATGAAATAAAATATTATTGTAGTTTAACACCACTCTAACCATTTATTATAAAATTATTACATGTTCAGAGATACCCCAACACTAGCTGAATCAAGTATGGTCATTAATGGGTGTCACTACAAAATTCAAGGATAGAAATATGTTTATTTTAATATGATTTAATTTATATATCATGCCACATATCTCACACAATATATATACTTGATATGTTAGGAACACTATTAGTTTTGTGAATTTGAGCTATAATCAAACCTTTTTCTAGTGGAACTAAAAATTTGGAACACAATAAGATCACATGATTATAGGTAAATGTAAGGTAGAGGTCCGATATAGTATGGTTGAGTTTGATATCTTGAATATTGTATGGAGATAAGACTTATTTTGGAATTAGGACCAAGTTATCGTTTTGGTTTTTTACTGTGGTTTGATTTGAATACAATATACCCATGGGTATGTTTTTACTCTATTCATGTATCATGTGTCATTTTAGAAAGTTTATTTTGATATAACATGTGGATTATTTTATTTTTTATATGGATTAGCTATTGTGGTATTATTATTATTTTTCATATATTATGATAACTGGTTATATATTGATTCCACTTTGATTTATAGTTGTCTGTACGATTTGGAATTGTATCCCCATTGTATCACCTTATACCCTCACTACTAATCAGTATCATTTACCATATATAGAATAATTTTTGAGGTCCCTTAGCACTATGATCTAGTTAATATAGAGTGATATGAGTTGAGACATTACAAAAGGGTATCAGAGGATTGTCTCTTTTTATTACTATTTTGTATATAGTAGACAAGATATAGGTCAAGTTAGAACATGGGATGGATGTTGTTCCTATTCTTGAAAAACACCATCATGAGACAAAGTCTAAGTTACAAGGGTGTTAGGACAGATTTTCGTACTTTTTTATGTTATAGATGAGTTGATTATTGAAATGTGTGATGTTTTGGATTTTTGGTTTTTGGTTTTTCTCTTAGACCAGCATATAAATAGAGTGACTGTTCTTGTATCCTATTAAGAACATAAATTTTCATGACATGTTCATATATTTGTGTGATTATGATACTAGCTCTGGAATATAAAATGGGTTTTAGTTATATAAAATGACAAAAATAACTTATTTAGTGTTTTCTCAAATAACATATAATTGGAATTATACAAAAAAAACTAGATAGTTATTTTTTTATGATATAAATCATCTTAGAGTGATTTAATTATATTAACATGGATATGATCTTGATCATTGAGGTGGTTGGGGGGGGGGGTAGTATGGTACACGAATACCTAGTGAGGATTATTACCCTAGAGTTGGTAGTTAGAGTGGGTATGATGTGACTGATATATATGAGAACACTAGAGTGGTTGTATTTACCACCTAGTTTCATTGTGGTATTTGAGTTGTGAGTGTGGATATTTCATAGTGATTTGTATCCTATTGGGGTATGGTTATTGGTTATATGGGAGATCCTAGTGAAGTAGAGATATGACATTAAATATTGGTGAGTCGTGTGCCATAGTTATGTAACATAGATTTTTTTTCTGGAAGAATTGTTATGAATGAGGGTATCCTAAAGGGGGGAATATCATAGTACTGTGATTTCATTTAGAGTTTACATGAATGGGTGTATTTTTTTCATATAGGGACATCATCTTGGCAGTGTGTGATTGTGTATCCAGTCAAGAGTGACGATGCCTTCAGTATTGTAAATGTTGAAGCATATATAGTTCCTTTCATATGATAGATAATACTAGAATAAGAGGTATGAACATATATTTGATTTGGTGCTTGAGCCTTGGACTATTGGGATATTACCTAAGATAGCCTAAGTTGAAAATTATAGCTGCATAGTATCATGGTTTATGATGGATTTGGTATACTTCATTTTGATAATTAGGGTTATTTATCACCATTATAATATTTTTAGGTGGTTTATTTCTTTTTATTGGTCACTATAGTGATATTTATCTTAACCTATGTGGAATGTGGATTTCCGTGACATGTTATTGGTCTGATGAAGTTGATCGGAATTTTTTGTTTGGTGTGATAAACATTGGATGACTTATGGTTCATGTTGACTAATATATTTTTGGATATCTCTTGGACATGGAGATTGATTTATGTTGGTCAAGTGATTCTTGATGTAAGGTCATTTTGTAAACTATAAATTCATGATAATTTTATTTATTAACTTTCTAGTATAGACATTGGATGGTCTCTTGTTTTCTTTTTCCCTTGAGAACTGTTTCAGTTTTTGGATACTCAGGGGTACTACTGTAATATGACGTGATCCATGAATCCTTAGTTACAAGTCTTCTTGTAGTTAGATTATATGTCATAATGGTATGGGATTAGAATAAACTGTGGTTGAGGAAAAAAATGTTATATGATAGTGTAAAGGTTTGAGACACCTTGTTGTGATTGAGAAATAGAAATATGGAATCAAACATCATTTCCATGATGTGTTTTGGTTAGAGTGGGGTATGCTCCAAGGAGTGGATAAGTATGATTTAACTAATAAAAGAAGCTTTATTGAGGTATTATTTTTATTTGATATTAGATATTTATAGTGAGGTATTTTAATGACCAAGGGGTCATGAGATTTATGTTTACTTCTAAATGGTCAACTCATATGAGAGATTTATTGTTACCTTTTTTGAAAATTGAAATTTGGCATGATGATCATTGAATAATTTGAGACTTCAAGAGGATATGTTTCACATCTTGATGATTATGTAATTATAAGAGTTCCCCATATATAGTGTGTGGGGTACTGGTAGATAGTGAGTTTCTTGAAGTACTAGTTAGGAATCATAATGGGATAGAACATGAGAGTTATGTAGTAATAAGAAAGGACATGGAAATTGTGTTAAATATATTGGAATTGGGTTGAAAGTGATGTATTATATATAGTAGTAGATATGTATTTCCTAGGGTGTTGGGATATCATTGGATCAGAGAGTGAGGCTTGGGATGTGGACCTATTTGATAAATATGAGTGAGGATCATCATTTTCAGTGTTCATATAATGGTTAATGTTAGGAAGGATTATTCTCATAGAACAATGACAGGGAAAATACTATGGTGGGGAGCACACCATAGATGATTTAGTAATGTTGAAATCATTTTTAGAGGTTTTAAAAAAATTTAATGGTGTAATATTAGTGTATCCAACCCAAATGTGGATCTGGTTTTGCATTGGTTCTTTGATTCACGTGGTCAGGTTGCATTGATAAATGTAAAATTCCCAAATAAGGGTGTTGAAAGTGATTTTTATGTTGGTTTAATAAATTTTATAACTGAAAACTACTGATACATGATTATATTTGGATTGTATGATCTGTGCTACAAATATTTAGAAACAACTAGTAGGGTGGTTGGGTGCAGCAAGTGTTGGAACTTATGAGAGGGTAGGCTGAGTGTCATGATTGAGTGGGGATTTGAGTTATGGAAATTGTCTTAAGAGTGATACCATGGTTTCTAAAGATAATAGAAATGTGATTCTCGAGTGTGACACCATATAAGTGATGATATGATGTAGACGAGTAACATCAATTGATGGTGTATCATATCTTTGGATTGAGAAATCATGAATTCCATTTGTATTGATCTATCATCATGGAGTTGGTGGAATTAATTGTTTTTATGATGTGTTGGAAAATGTGTTTTTGGGAATGACTAGTATAGTGTTGTACCAGTTAGGATGTTTAATTTGAAACTAATAATGATGGTTAACGGACAGTAGAAATGTATCTTTTAGGGATTTAGTGGAACTGTAAGTGGTCAGGGTGAGTTGATTTTAACGGTTTCGAAAGTGGATATGTTTCAAGTGCAGTGATGGAATGATCATAACCAACGAGAGACATAGAATATAGACTATGAATTAGGAATAAAAGGTTAATGTGTGCCTTGGGTGATGGATGAGGAGATTTATTATGGATGAGATGCATTTTGGGGGATATTTTGTAACAAACTGGGTCATTATAGGTCGGTGAAATATTGTTAAATTTTAATTTTTGGTCTAGAGCTTAGGATGTTTTGAGAAATTGCACATGGATTAGATCTATGATAGTTTTAATTTTTCTTGGGATGTTTTTTGTATGTGTTTCGAGGTTAGAGAGGTGCATCCATTGATTATGTGAGTACTAGATTAGGTTTAGCGTGTCCCTACTAGAAAATTTTATTTTAGGTGGAAGATCATGCTATAACCCAAGGGTGTGTCATTTTGGAGGGTGTTGTATGTGATTATATTTTGAATCTAAATAAGTGGGTTAGATTGTAATAGAGAATCCCTATAAATGAGATAAAAATTATGGTTTTCTGGATGTTTCACACAATAATAAAGGATTGATTCATTTTTTCGATGGTTATGTAGGATTGATTTTGAGATTTCATTTGATTAATATTTTTTCCATGTGAGATTAAATTATCTCTGTGAAGAGATGGTCATTCCATGAAATCTTGGGTTACACCGTGAAGGGTATTATGTAATCATTTTTTTAGTGAATACATGATATTATAGTGTTGGAGTCTGTGGTGTACAAAAGGTTAAAATACTGATAGTAGGGGAATGGTCATACGAAAACCTTTGGGGTTTCACCATGAAGGTGACTTAACAGAAAAGGATCACACTGTAGTGGGTGGGATGTGACTTCAAGGGTCCTGAAGAGGTAGTAGCATCATCTTACTTTAAGTGAAAAGTTACATTTTGGGGCTAAGGATATGTCATAGCAGATGATTTGTGGTAAGTTCTATACCACAACCAAGTGGGTCACACCATTGTACAACCCTATATGAGAAGAATTGTGTCGTTACCCCCTTATGTTATTCCATAGGGGGGATATTTTCATGATTTTAATAAACCGGGCAAGGATGGTCTTTTGGGATTTTAAATCGAACACCTCATTCATTGTTATTTTTTTGGGTGTCCAAATTGAGGGAGGATGACCCTCTATTATCTTCAAATTCTCACCTCCAACTTCCTTGATCCATGAATACTAAAGGTGGGATTCCTCATAATTTAAGGTATGATTTTATCATATATCGTTAATTATTATTATTGTTTTTATCCAATGATTATGGTGTCCCTTGGATAGGGTTTTCATGAGTATTCCACTAAGATATGGTGGAATAATCATAAACATTAGGTCCTTGGATCATGTTTCCAATAGGGGATCCGAGGATGTTTAACACACCACGTAATATATATTTTATCTTAGGTTATGTTGATGAATTGAATTATTTTTGTTTTTTCATTTGTTTGGGTGAAATTAATGGTAGAATAGAGATGATATTTTTGGGTATTTGGTGATTTAGTGGTCCAGGTGGATACTAGGGGTGATGCACACTAACATAAAAAATGATTAGGTAGTAGGAGATCACCCCATGAGTAGTTATTTGATTATTCATAAATAGTTAATTATCAGATTAACTATGATATTTATTCTAGTTTTTTATACCTTCATAATGTTTTATTGATGGATTTTGGGCCTTGTGTTGATGGGAGTAGTCTGATTGAGCTTGTTCGATGTTGGTGGTCGAGATCTAGTTTGAGAGAATAACTAAGATTACCATAGGTAGTACCTAAACATCTCCCTAAGGATTATTTAATATTTTATATAGAATAAGATACTCTTTTTCATTATGCTTGTATGTTTTCTTACTTTTATTATAAAAGAAATTTTTTCTCTTAATCCATGGGAGTAGATAGTAATTATCCTGGACCATAATGGACCCTTAAACACTAATCATGATACCTTGGTCATTGGTGGACATGAGTATGAAAATATATATGCATTGTGTGGGTTATGGACCCTAAATGGGTATAAATTCAATGTATGAAACACACTAGAAATTATATTAGGAACCTCTGTCTCATTTTAATAAGGGATGTAATAGGTCAGGGAGATCAAAATAAAGCATGGATTATGTATAGCCTTTGTGAATTTATTATAGACTTCAACTAGATTACCCAGCAACATGGTTATTATTTCTCTCATAGGATTATATTACTATACAAGAGTATATTGGTGATAAATATAGTTATAGGTTTGGTGTGTTTGGACCAAACTAGATATAATCAAAGTGTGATGGATGTTATGGAACCCTTCTTGTGAATTTCAAAAAAAGGGATGTTGTTCTATTAAAAAAGCTATAATGGATATGTGGTTATGTATTCAGGATTACTATTACATAAAATGAAGAGTTTCAACCTAGAGTTTGAAAATTAAATAAATAAATAAACATAGGGTGCCTAGAATATTATGTGACCTCCGAGACAATAATGGGTTACTCTATCTTGTTTTGAATCTAGATAGGACTAAGACATTGGGGATTACATATAGGTATCATTTTATAAATAGAGTTATGTGAAGGTGGTGTGTTCTTGAGAGGCTACCCTAGAGAGGATGAAATATTATATTTTTTGAGATTTCTACCCCATTGAATTCATGATTATCTATGTGTGATTTATTTATTGATGATATGAGATGGAACCAAGGGTGGGTCCCATTCCAACAAGATGTGTTGATGACATAATATATAATCACGGGAGGACATAATTGTGACCCACTGTGTTGATGATATGTGATGGAAGCAGGGGTGGATTTTATTTGGAACTAGTATGTTAATGAAATGTTATGGAACATTAGGTATGAGCCACTCTAACTCTATGTGATAATGATATGAGATGGAACTTGAGGCAAGACCTAGTCTGACAAAGTGTGTTAATGACATGTTATAGAACTAGGGGAGAGTACCATTTTGAGATATTGTGTTGATGGTATGTGAAGGAACTATTAGTGGGTTTAATTATAACACAATGTGTTGATGATATGAGATATAACCTAGGACATACACTTTTTTGACTCGATGTGTTTTTGGTAGGTGATGGAATCAGGGGATAATATCAATTCAACTTGATGTATTTGTCACATGAGATAAAATAGGGGATAGTTTCCATTAAAACATGATTAGTTGATGATATGAGATGGAACCAGGGGTGGGGACCATTAAAAAAAGGTGTCTTGATGATATGTGATGTAATTGAGGGAAGACACAATTCTGACCTAGTGTATTAGTTAGATGTGGAGGAACTAATGGTAGGTTCCGTTGTAACCCAGTGTATTGATGATATGTGAGGAAACTAAGAACAGTTTCCATTAAAACATAGAAACATGACCTAAAAACCCCTCCATACTTCTCTTTTTCTTAAAGGATATTCATTCCATTATTCAACCATTCAAATCCTCCCATTATCCTTACTTCTTTGAATTTGTAATGTTTTTCCTCCTTAGAATCTCTCTTGAGAATCATGGTCCAACCTACATCAAAATAAACCAAATTTATATACTTCCATTGGTATGATTTTCAATCATATATTTTGATTGATATTGATCATCATAATCAATTTGGATTATTTTTATGGGTTTTTATTAATGGTGATGTGGCAACATATCATGTGTCATGGAACTCACCTATAATGGAATAACTATTTTCCCACTTCTCACAACATTACCGTCAGTTTGATGTAGTATAATCAACATGGATCACTAAGAATACCAATCCCATCATGATGTTTGATTCATTTAATGATTAATGATTTAATTTTATGAATTATTTTATTCTTTAATATATTAATTCAATATATATTCAAATTTATGTAATGATAAGTAATACCCTTACGTGGATAATTTTTCATTGAACTCTAACTCTAGGTCCCAATACATCAAGGACACTTAAGATGGACCACTTTACATGGTGGCACAGTTTTGAGTCACCTTAAATGGATCACCTTGCATGATTTTGTATATGGATTATCCCCTTACAGAGTGGAATCATTCAAGTGTTATTCTACATGTATTACTCTAATGTGAATCCCTATATGTGAGTACACTTCTTATGTTGATGGTCCTAATATAGATCCCCATACTTGGATTAATCTGTTTGAATATCCATTTATGTCAACCACTCTTAAATTAATTTGAGTATATTAATTTATTTTTCAAAATATAGTAAAATATGTCCATAATTCATATATCCATCAAACAAAATCTTTAAATTATCCCGATACAATCTCAACAACTTAAACTTATCTGAAATCGTCATTTAAAGGTATTCGTTCATTTTATTTGTAAACTTCCAAATACAACACTTCATTTATTTTTCTTTAGGTCTTCTACAATGATTCTTAACATGAAAAACATCAAAGAACAGTAAAATTAAGACCTATCCATCCATTTACTATAAAAAATTTATATATTAGTTAAATTAATAATTTTACCATTTTAATAAATATTCACAAAATTTGATTAATTGATACCCTGATTCCAAAAATTATTTAAACTCAATGAACATATAAATATAATTTAATAGAATGAATTGATATTTAGAAAATGTAAATAAGTAATTCCCTATGTCAATTTCCTCACAATTGAACCTTGGACTCCCAGACAAGTGAATATTAATAAGGTTATGTAAGGAAAATTACAATTAGTAACAAATGTCAGCTCTCTTTTTCAACTTCATGTTTCTTAGCCTTAATATTCCCTTCTAATATTATAAATTAAATTCTCTTAATTATGTACCTTAAATTTATTTCCACTTATTCCATCCTCACGTTCTCATTTATGGCTTCCTTTATTAGGATATTTCAGTCATCACTCAAGTATTAATTAGAAAGAAATGTTTTTCTCAATCCCATCTTATGAAAAGGTATCCATTGGGTTGATGAATTTATTTATCTCTATAAAATTAATCAATTTATTTTCATATGATGAGGATATTGTTGAGTTAATATGTGTATCTGATTTTAGTTGTTTTTATTTTGAAGGCATAACAAGTAATAATAAGAGTTTAATATCTATCTAATGTATAATGCCTGATTTAACATTTCTATAATGAATAAAATCACCCCTCACTTCCATTTTGAATAATTTATCCCCAAGATACTATGTTTTTTCATGGGTATTCCACACTTTAGTATATCATTAGAAACATTATTTTCTCCCTCATTCCCCATTTTTATCAACATTGTTTTATCATTTTCAAGTATGTAATTTGTGAAAATTTTCCCCATTTGTTTTTTATTTTGTTTTTTCAAATAAAACTAGGAAACTCCAATGCCCAACATTGAATGTTATTGTAGACATCCTCACACCTTCATAGCATAATATTACATACCTTATGATAGTATTAATATACCATAACATCAACAAATTGATCAAAATAGGTTGTCACAACCCATATTATTCCACAAATGCTTCGTTAAATACCATAATATTGATATTTTAAATGGACATTTAAGTGCTTCAGTAGCTTCAAACATCTATTCTATACACAGAATCAATATTTTAATATTTTTTTATTCTACTCAGATTTGAACTTCGAAGAAGAGATGTAATCTATCTTATTGATTAGCTTCGTGAACATACTTTCCTAAGTATGGGATTGTTTTACCTAAATACCCATTAATATTGATGCTTTATAGAGAGATTATTTAAATAAATATTAAAATTAATTCTATAAGTTACTAAAAAATAGAACTTGTATATAAAATTCTTATTTCCCATTGGATTTAGTTTTAGTAATCCTTTTCCTTCCCCATGGCTCAATTTCAAGAATGATTAATTCATTGTATTATAGAGTAAGGTAGATAAGTATTTTTTCCATATAATGTGGCTTTACATTAAGGAATTTCATGTCTACTAAAGGATACATGGGTTAAATTTCAAGGACGAATACAATAGAGGTTCATTATAAAATGTATTTTTGAGAAAACAATCATTAATCATTTATAACATAAGGTCTTCATAGTTCAATGGTATTCATTAAATCACTAAATATTTTTTAGTTATTCATTCATTAAATTATTATCTTAAGAAATGAGTTTATTCTAAATAAGCTATATAAAATTAGTTTAGAGGCCTCTTAGGTAAGTGATTGAAATATAGAGTAGTGTGTCCAAGCATGAGATTCAAAAATCAGTTATCTTTCCAAGAATTTAATACATTTTTATTTTAAAAATTATTTCATTTAGGTATTTATATATGGTGAGTAACTAAGTAATATTTTTTCTTAATAATTTGAATATGTTTTAAATATTTTAATGAATATTAATATTTAACTTAATTGGTTAAAAAAAACAAAAACAAAAATAAACACAATTTTTTTTTGAAAAAAATAATTTTTTTAATTTCTTAAGAAATCCTAAAAATAAAAAGGTTCCCTCCCCTATATTTAACAATGTAGTGTCCTCAATTAATTATAATATATTATAAAAGTATACATATTTTAATATTAATGATAAAAAAATTTAAGTGATAAGTGAAAGGTATAAATTATTGGTATTTATTTATAGTTATGTTAGAGGAGTGTGATCTCTTAAATTTTTGATGATGAAAGATTCCCATAATATCATTTCAGTCTATTACCGTTAACATTAAATGTGTTCTTATATCCTTCTTTAATGACCTTCAAAAGTCCAAAAGGGTACACCTGAGTAATAATGAAGGTTCATTCCCTTATATAATGAAATTTTCATTTCATTATCTAGAATACATAATTTTAAAGTAACGCTTTATCTCTTGAATAGAAGTATCTTTGCTAAATTAGTTTCCTTGAGCTACTATAGTCATTTTCGTGTAAATTTTTGAGTTCTCAAATGCCTCTGTTCTGATTTATTTAATATATTACAACTATTATTTTCTTTCTTTCCATATAACTTCTAGTTTGAGGTTCATCGCTATCATTGTCTAGTTGGACTTATACTTCATATCCATAGGTAACATGTAGTTATTTCTATAAATAATTCTATATTGGATCATTACTATGAGGGTTTAGTAAGATATCCTAAAATACCATAAGGTGTCTTCCAAAATTTATATCCAATTATTCCTTTTTTACTTGAAATTATTCTCATGGATTCTATGGATTTCTTTATTTGTAACTTCTACTAGACTATAAGTTTGTGGTTGGTAGTGTATTGATTTCATGTGATCCAATTTATACTTATCCATCAGAACTTCTATGATACTACTGAATAAGCTAGTTTTGTTAATCACTGAAGAATACTATGGGAACACCAAACCATTAAAAAAAATTTAGTCCGGAGAAAATCACAAACCACATTAGCATCATCGGTTTCAATGAATTTATATTCACTAAATTTTGAATGAAAATAAACTACAATTATAATATAAGGGTTCCCATAGGACATTGAAATGTGTCCCATGTAGTCTATTCCACATACTTATAAACTTTCAAATTATCTTCTGGTATTTTTAATAATTAATTATTTTTAAAATATTCTCTTAGTAAATTTGAATTTCTCACATATTTTACATAATACACTTGTGTCCTTAAAAAAAGTAATTTAAATAGATATTGGATTATAAAACATTCTGAATTGTTTTTTGGGGGATAAAGTGGCCTCTACATAAAAAATTCTTAGAAAAAATTAAAGAATAGATCATATCTCACTCTCAGGAAAACACATTATTATCACGTGGTCATTGTATATTTTTCATAGGTAGGGATATTTCTATATATATAATTTTGATTTATATTTGAGTATAAAAAATTTATGGGGGGGTGAGGTCTGGTGAAATGGGGACGAGATGTTACTGAAAATTTGACCATATTAGTATACCATGGTTCCAATCATTCAATTAAATATAACTAATTTCGATTAATTAAGTAATTTTTGGGAAATTTTTTCTGGATTTTACACATACGCTATATTGGGAAGTCTACTGAGATGATAAAAAACATTGTTCTTAGTTCCCTTAAATTCTTATATCTCAAGATTAAAATCTTGATGAAGAAACAACCATTTTACATTCATAGGATTTGTTTCTGTATTATTAATTAAGTACCAAAGAGATTATTGATATGAAAAAATCGATTTAGTTCTAATTATGTAAAACCTGAATTTATCCAAAGAATAATAACTTACAAGGACATTCTTTTTTAGTTGTTATGTAATGAGTCTGGTAAAAAAGGCCATTATAGAATAATAGGAAATGAAACGAGGTTTTCATTTAACTATATGTTATAACACCACTCAATCAATATAGATGGGTGAATTGTGAAGTATTTCAAAATGATGTTTTGAATTAGGATGTTGTATTACTAGTATTTTGATCAACCTATACCTTAAATCATCAAAAGGTTTCCAAAAATCCTAATAAAAACAAATTTAGAATTTTGAAGAGTATCTCGGACAAGGTTATAATATTTTTACTTATGTACTTGATTAATCTATTATGAAACCCCTTATATCCTATAAAATATATAACATTTTTCCCATATATGGGGCAGGGAAATGAATTTATCACTTAAATTTGATTCTTATCAGACTCAATTACATTTGTGAAATATTATGACTAAGTAATATACATTTATCTACTATAACATGAAACTTTTTAAAATTAAAAATATGCTTCTTTTATTGTGGGTTTTAAAAAACTTTTCCCTATATTTCATGGAATGATCATAAGAATTACCAAAAGGAGTGAAATAACCCAAGAAATCTCAAGAAAACATTCAATATGATCAAAAAAATAAACATACAATTCATATATGTAATTCACATAGGGGATTAAACACTAAAATGGAATAATTATATAAGAAATAGTACCATAAAGACATATAGATGTTGTATTCCCTTGATCCTAAGGTGAAATAGAAACCTGAAAGTTACTCAAAATCCTTCTATAAAGAATTAATTAGTATTTCTTACTAAAATTTTTAACATATTTTCAATAATTAGAATGATAAAATTATACTTCACGGTTACCAAATTTAACCTTATCCAGTCTATAGAGACTCTGTAGTAATTCAGAATTCTAACATGGTTCAACTCATTTGGTTCATTTCTCTGTATGATTAGTCTATTTTTTATAAACTATATGAATGAGACTAATCCATTAAGAGTATATAATGGAATAGATAATTACTTATTCTAAAAACCTATCTGTTTATTTTTTATCCCATCCATCATGGTTGGGTTCAGACTTCTTTGGGACAGACTCATAGGTTTTGAATTCTCTTCAAGAAGAATTACATTCATAATTATTTTGGGATTTATTCCTAGCATATCACCTAATATTGATCATATTAATTTGATATTTTACCAAAAAAATTAATTCAATTATTTTCTTGATATATAGATAGGTATATAGCAATGATTATTTGAAAATTTTCCTATATAATATGCTACACATTGTTATTGTTAGTGGTTAATATTTTTAATTCCAAAATTTTGGTCTTCTCTATGGATCCAATTTGACTCATTTTCCCAACCTTCAAAGTGTGAACTTTCAACACATTAGATGACATATCATCTTTATCATCATTGAGTAAAAAAACCATCAATGAATTCAAATTTTACCTTTTCATCCTAATTATAGATAGACTTATATATTATTCCACACCAATGTGAACAAACATCAAAGAATTAAATGTTTTCCTAAGGAAAAAAATTATTTCAATATACCCATGTCTTCACCGTGATCCTCCTCCTCATTGTGTGATATTTCAAGGAAATTATGATCATCTAGAGGGTACTTTATTTAGTCAAATATATTGAAATTAATAGTTCTCTCTCCAATGTTTATAGTGATATTTCCCTCTTACACATTAATGATTGTATTTACTATCTACAAGAAGGTTCTAACTATAATAATAGGTAATTTTTGTTGGGATATATTTTCCTCCATTTTTAGTACATAAAAATCAACTAGAATGATCATTTTTTGTACCTTAACTATAAAATATTCAGGACTTCTAGAAAATAATGGACCTATTTGAAATATTCACTACCACTATTATGGGTTTAAGTTCCCCCATATGTGAATATATAAAAACAAAATAAGGCATGAAATTTATTAAAGAACCAAAAATATATAAATAGTTATTAAAATTTATGGATCTGTTGGTATAAGGGATAGAAAATTTCAATGGATATTGATATTTAGTAGGAAACTATGGTGTAAGCTGGTTTGATACACTTCTTCCCAAAAATAATATTTATTTCCCAGAAATTATTTTTTTTAATAAAAATTCCTCAAGGAAATTATCATATATTGTAAACTTATTGAGTTCTTCAAGAAGGGGAATGTTTATTTCCAATTTTAGGAAAGTATTTAGAATTTCTATTTTTAATTTTTTGTAACATTCTTCCCCTGGTCTATGACCATATGGGAGTTCTTAAATAGGGTATGTCAAAAAATACAATAGGAATGACTCCCTGCATGTGAGAGGATTCCGAATAGATTTAGGGGTCTAGGGTAGTACAATGAGAAGACTAAACCCCCTTATTACAATGCACAATAATAGGAAAATAAACCGATCATCTTCTATAACATAAACATGAGTAAATAGAAGTAATAAATGGAATGAATAATAATAAAATAAATGTGGATTCTAGTATTCATGTAGAATAAATGTTCACCCACTGAGCTGACTGTATATACCAAAAAAATACAAGAATATAAAATAAATATACAAGAGGATTTTATACATCCTCAAGGCTCACCTCATGCTAAAATCCAATACCATCCAAGATATCTAGATGGATGATAAACTATTTTTACTATAACTAACATGGACCAATAATCAGTGATGGATTCTTGGGTACAAAAGTTCCATGTCCGCCTAAGCAGGGCAGGAGTATAGTATAGTAGGCTACCAATAATCTAGAAAACTATATAACTAGTAAATTTAGTGTACACATGTGAATTTGTTAAGATAAATTATATGACACATAAGCATAAATAAATATCCAATATCAATCCTTAGGTTATGATACAAATATCAAGGCTGACCTAAACCTACTTTGAAGAGTTCTATAGTGTCTCTAATAATTTCATACAATCATGCATACTAATATCAGTCCCATGAAATATTATTAGGAGAAAGAATTGTTAATCCAATAGTTTCAGACATCATAACTGATCCCTATGATGTAATCCTAGGTGATCTAATAACATCAGGAATTATTATCTATCCCTCTGTGGTAATCCTTTTTTGATCCATTATCTTGAAGATCAAATAATTCCCCTAGGAAGTAATTTTTGGTGATCAATAGTCATAAAATGTCATTTCAAAACCCTAGGTTGTAACCTTGGTCATTCCATATTAATCAGGCTTCATCTCCAATCACTATGATTTAATCCCTATTGATCCATGCTCATTAGTCTCCAAGTCAATCCATAGAAGGTAATCCTATGTGATCAATAGCCATTAGACATCGTAATCAAACCACATGAGATAATCCTGTGTATTCTATAATTATCTTTCACAAATTAGAAATCCCAAGAGAACACCCAATGCATACCTTGTAAGTAAATACATATCAGGGGTTAGTATACTCCTCCAACAACATGTCACATAAAATGACTTATAAGGGTTGGTGATCCTCCAAAATCATCTCACATGATCATTTTTGACCCCTAAACCCCATGAACTAAAATATTTATTATATCCACTTAAGGATTATATCATTTATTTATTTTTTATAGTGACACCAAAAACTATCACTAACCATTTCCTAAATGCACCATATCGGTGGTCAATTTATCATTAGGAAAAATACATGGTTCTTTAGGTCACATCATAACATAGAGACACTTGATTATGTTACATAATCTTATACTCATTTCTTAGGTCATCACCCATCACTCAGAGGCAATGCATCCTTCATCCCAGTCCGGATCATTATATGACCGCAATGGCCTCACAAAGAAACTACCATTGGCATTTCTCTCATGTGTTGGAAAAAAAATCTCTATTTATAACAAAATAATATTTCATTTTTTAATTCTAAAATAAATTAATAATATATTCAATATTATCTACCACACACAATAACAATCTTAAACGAACCATGATGTACTATAGAAATATTATTAATTAAATTTTTCTATTATAACAGAGCCATTGGTTCAGCATGTTAAAATAAGATAAAAACATTAGAAAATATATATTGAAAATTTTACCTTTTTGAAATTTATTTATCAATTATTCAGAAAATAATTACTCAATTTTTAATAACAAAATAAAACTAAAGATTGGAAAAAACCATTAAATTATTAATAAATCATTGTTCTATAAATACAAGTCATCCTTTTATTATATATTTTTATTTAAAAGATAAATTTATAATTTTATATGTTTTATATGATAATATATACATAATTTCTGATATAAATATATCTAATATATATTAGAGTTATTTTTTTTTGTATTTTTCTAAAAAGTTTTTATTTTGGGTGAATAATGGAAAATAATGTTGTTAATTAATACTGTCATTTATTTTAAATTATTGAAAAATAGAAAATGAGTTTTAAAATTTTTTAAAGTGAAATTATCCCCGTTAGATTAAAAAAAATCAAAATAATTCAATATGAATCAAATTTATACATGATTTTTGTATAAAATCATTTCTATGTTTAAAAAGTGTTCTTATAAATACAATTTTCACTGAATTTCACATACTTATATTAAAGTTAATAATTACCAAATATGGAAATTAAATCTTAGAAAAAGTTTTTCATATTCGGAATCATCGTATTAAAATTTTCTTATAAGGTCAATTTAATTTTTTATAATAATTAATTATAATAATGATTTGAATTTATCTCCACTTTAAAGACTAAAATAGGGTAAACTTGTTAAATCTAGGGTTTTAGCCAAATGATATCTCAAAAAATCATCTTTAAATCAGAGGAAGAGGTTATAATAAACATCTCTTCGTATTATCTTCACTAATGGTAAAATTTGGATCCATATTCTTTGAATATGACTTCCCTTTTATATTAATAAAATTATATTGAAAAATAGGCCACATTCTATAACTTATTATATTATCTTCATATAGATATAGATTGAAATTTTACAGGAAAAACTATATATGATAAAATTTAATATAAATAAAATATATTTTTAATATTAATTTATTTTTTATTTTTTTGACGATGTAATTATACAGAATGTTTACGCATCTCTAATGTAGTGCTTGTGAAATCAGGTAAAAAAATCAATGTAAAGAGTATTAAAAAAATAAAAAGTGATGATTTTTTTATAATTTGGAGACATTAATGATTTTTATTGATAAAAATTATATGAAAAAATTATTTAAATTATTTATTTTTTCTCTTTGTGTATTTAAAGTAAAATTATGTGAATGTTTCTGAAAATTACTTAAGAGATATTTAATATTAAAAATATCATATAAAAATAATTTCAAAAATCATATCATGATTGTTTTATTAAAATGTTCTATAAAACAACCCATTTTTTATTTTTGAACAAATTTCTATTTTTAAATTACATTTATTACTTTTAAATAGTGAGTATTTATGAAGATGCTATTGATGTTTTTCTGCATAAAATAACTTAATCAAACGCATTAAAATACGAAAAACGAGATAGGTTTCTTCAAAAAAAAAACCCAAATAATTCTCAAAACATCCAAAAAATCATCCTTAAGATACTTTTTTAGTTAAATATGAATTATTTAAAGACCATAAGTTCACTCAAAAGTGGTATTTTGAATATCGAGGTAAGGGTTTCCAAGGCCCCTTCACATTTCTTAATTATGATTCATTATCTAAAACCAATTTCCAAATGTAACTTATTTTTATTCTGTGATTAAATTTATATATCATTGGAATCTTTCTGATTAATTAATTATGGTTCAGTTGTTTCAAATTGGTTAACTCTCCACCAAAAGTTGTTATTTTGAAAAAATGTGGGTTTTCCAAAGATGTTATTTTCAATTCAATTATCCCATTAGATCATCATTAATGAATGTAATAAATCAAATTTTTCATAAATTTTTATTTTATGTACTATCTAGTTTCTTTTATAAAACTCAAATATATACTTTGTTACCCTTAATTTTAACACATTAATAAAATATTTTACCATGGTGGTTCTACACAACCTAAGCGAATGATGATGATTTCAAGAATTTTGGTATCTCATGGGTATTATTCCAGATTGTATTTAGGATTGAATATAAAATTGATATTCACTTAATTTTATGAATATAATTTTTTAATGATAAAGTATCCATTATAATGATGAATGTAATAGTAATCAAACATGGTAATTTAATGCCATCAAAAATAGACTTTGAGGAAGGTTTTCCTGATGGTACCGTGTTGATGACTTATTGAATTTCCATACTTCTAGAATGACATGGAATATAAAAATGTACTATTATATTGTTTATGGAACCATTTTTCTAATATTGTTGACCATTATGAATATACAATTCATGTTTGTAGATTATGAACAGAATAATCCCAAACGAACAATGAAAACTATAACGAATTAGAAGATGAATAAAACAAGATATTTAGGATCAATACTAGGGTAATAAACATGAAATATGATTTAAATAAGTATTTAATTAATATATAATTTTTATTTAGGATGGTAGTGGATGTTTGAGGCCTGTAAGAAGTTGAGGTAAGGGGGTTACTAACTAAATTTCTTTTAATTGGGTTATAATACTTATCAATTTTCTATGTTCTCCCATGATCATGTGTGAAATGTCATTTAGTTATTTTTTGTTTTTTCAAATTTTATTATGTTGAATTACATTTCAAATTTATAATTGATTCATTGATTAATTCTCACTACAATGATATGATCCCCATAAGGGTTTCTAATATCCAAATTCATTTCTTGAGATATATTTCACATTACACACTATGTATTCATTTATATATTATAATTACTATCCTATTTATATTTTTTTGGAATAAAATTTGAGGTAATTAATGATATTTAAATAACCCTATCATGTTATAACTTTTTATGGCCTCTAATTTTAATCTTACCAAAGCTGCAAGGTTTTTGGTTTCAACCTCAATCTTAACTGTGATTTCTTATACTTTAATCAAATTTTTGTAAATTATATTCTATGTATATATTTAAAATAATGTATTTTATTATACTGTAGTTATTTCTGGGGTATAAAAGTATTCTTTCCATTCCCCCCTTATTGATACTAAATGAAACTAAACTATATTTTTTAATAAATTATAACCATATATGAGTCAACATTATACATGATTTTAGTATAAAATAGTTTTTATGCTTTAAACAAGTGTTCATCTAAAAAATTTTCAATAAATTTCATTTAATAATATTAAAATTAATATTGATTAATTCTAGAAATTAAATCATATAAAATTGTTTCCATATTTTCAATCATCATATTTAGATTTTCTTATAGGGACAATTTAATTTTCAATTATAATTAATTAAAATAATGATTTGAATTTATCACCACATTAAAAGATAAAATAGGGTAAACACGTTAAATCTAGGGTTTTATCCTTATGATATAACAGAGAACCATCTTTTAATTAGTGTAGGAGGTCATAATCAACCTATATTGGTATTATATTCAGTAATGGTAGTATTTGGTGCCACATTCTATGAATTTGACTTACCATTTATAATAATAAAATTATATATAAAAATATGTCACTTTCTCTAACTTATTATATTATCCCCATATGAATATTGAAATAAATTTTTCAGGAGAAACTCTATATGATAAAATTTAATATAAACAAAATATATTTGTAATATGAATTTATTTTTTATTTTTGTTGATGATGTAATTACCTAGAATGTTTACACATATCAGATGTAGTGCTTATCCAAGGAGGTAAAAAATTAAAGTAAATAGTTTTAATAATATTTAATGTGATGTGTTTATGATATTTGGGGTTTTTTAATGATTCTTATTGATAAAAACTAAATTTATGGAATTATTTCAATATTTAAATTCGTTTTTTTTATATAATGGTGTAAGTAAAGTCAGATTTTGCGAATGGTCTTGAAAATTACATTAAAGATACTTAATATTCAAAAAATATAATATAAAATGAATTTAAAATATCAAATAATTATTTTTGTTTTTATTAAAATGTTCTATAAAACCACCCATTTTTATTTTTGAACTATTTTCAATTATTAAATTACATTTATTACTATTAAATACAAAGAATTTATAATGTCACCATATATGTTTTCCTATAAAAAAGAACATAATATAATCCCTTAAAAGACACATATGAGATAGGTTTTCTCAAAAATAATATAACAAAATACTTCTCAAAACATCCAATAACAAATCCTTAATCCCATTTTTTAGTTATATATCACTTATCCAAAGGCCTTAAGGTCAGTCAAAAGTTGCATTTCGAAGATTCAGGGAATGGTTTCAAAGACCCTTTCACATTTCATAATTATTATTCATTATCGTAATTTTTTAAGAGGAATACTATTTTTATTTCATGATTAAATATATATATCATTTATTTTATTAATTAAATATGGATCACTGGGTTCTTATAAATTAACTCTCCTCCATATGTTGTTATTGTTTCAAAATGTGGGTTTTCCAAAGATGTTGTTTTCAATTCAATTATCCCATTACATCATCATTACTGAATGTAACAACACATTTTTTTCATAAATTATTATTTTAGGTATATTCTATTTTCTTTTCTAAAACTCAAATATATACTATTTTACCCTTCTTTTTAACACTTTAAAAACATATTTCACCCATGTGGTTTTGTACAACCTATGCGAATGATGATGATTTCAAAATTTAGGTCACTCATGGGTATTATTAAAGATTATTTATTTGATCGAATATAAAAATGATTTTTACATACTTTTATAAACATGTTTTTTAATGCTAATGTATCCTTTATAATTATGAAAGTAATAGTAATCAAACATGGTAATTTATAACCATCATAAATATATTTTGAGGATTGTCTTCATGATGGTACCAACTTGACGACTTATTGAAATTACATTATTTTGGAATGATGTGGAATATATATATTAACTATTATATAGTTTATGAAACCATTTTACTAATAATATTAACCATTATAAATATACAATGCATGTTTGTAGATTATGAACTGAATAATACAAAAATAAATGATGTAAACTATACTGAATTAGAAGATGAAAAAACTGGATTTTAAGAAATAATATTAAGGTAATAAACATAAAATATGTTTTGAATTGGTATATAATTAATATATATTATATTATTTAGGATTCTAGTGGATGTACGAGTCTAGTCATGACTTGAGGTAAGGGATTTACTAAAATAATTTCTTTTCATTGGGTTATATTACTTCTCAATTTTCTTTGTTATTCCATGTCCTTGAGTGAAACTACATGTAGTTATTTTATGTTTTATTTCCAATTTTATTATATGGACATACATTTTTTATAAATTATCAATTCAATGATTAATTATCACTTCATTTTTACGATCTTTATAAGGGTTTCTCATCTCCAAATTCCTTTCATGAGATATGTTTCATATTGGAAACTATGATTTCATTTATATGTTGTAATTAAAATCCTATTTATAGTTTTTCCATAATATTTGATGTAATTCATGATATTTAAATAACCCTACCATGTTATAACTTTCTATATCTTTTTTTTAAATATACCAAATACGTAATGTTTTTTGCTTCAACCTCAAATTTAATTGGTATTTCACCTGATTTGATTTAATTTAGGTGTATTATATTCTATTTTTATCTTAAAAATCATGGATTTTATTATACTCCAGTTATTTTTTGGGTATAAAATTATTCATTCCATTTCCCCCTTCATTGGTACTAAAATAAACTGAACAATCTTTTATAAGAAAATATAACCTTATACCTTAATTTTTTTCCTGGAAGCTCTATCCTCTATATCATTATTTTTAGTTTTTTTAGAAAGTTGTTTTTTGTTCTTCAATAATTTCAAAATTTCAATTTTATAAAATTTACTTTCTATTTCAAATTTTGAAAGGTATGTTTTTAATATTTTCCAAAAAATTCATTTTTAACTTTCTTTATAATTATTTAAAAATTATATATTCATAAATTTTTTTTATCATGAACTAATTTCTCAATTTTCAAGACCCTTCTTTATTATTTAAATTCATTTAAATTTTTTTAATGTTTTAAAATTGTAATATCTATTCCAATTATTCTATGAGATTTTCAAAGTAAAATGTAATAATTTTTATATATTTTTTAAAATGGGATTTCACTCCTATTTTGTTTATTTTTTTCTGGAACTTCACATCATTTTTTATTAGGTACAATTTATTTTCAAGACTTTATTATTTTAAAAATATTGTTTTAATGGTCTTATTGAAGCCTCATAAGATGTGTTTTTGTAGTTATTGAAATATATTTTTGTTATAGAATTAATATATTTTTAATGTTTCACTTCAATTTTCCACTCTATTTCACAAGTGATATGTCTTTACTATAACTAATTCAATTGTGATGAATTTAAGGTATTCTTCATTTATATGTTCTGTAATGTACATAATTTTAAATATTGACTTAGCCGTATAGCTCTTACATTATATGGTGTAGAAACCCATTTTATAAAAATCATATTGGGTGTGTTTACCAAGAAATATATGTTTTTTATTAATTAGAGAAACATTTAAAATACATACACTTTCACGTTCTATGTGGATTAATTTTAACTAATAATCGAGGATAAATATGTACCATGAATTTTTTTATATTTTGTATGTGTGTTTTCCAATAAGAATGTTTATTATTGAGACATTTCTATTATGAATTTAATGGTTAATCATTTATTTAATATGGTGAATACATTATAATTAGAAAGTTATGGGTGGGGACCAACATTAGATAACCCCTTGATGCATCAATAGGTCTCATGAGACAAACTAGTTAGCATATTTAGAACACACCTTACCTATTTATGTATGATTTCATAGAACATGGACCTGGAAAAAAGCTGATGATGCCTGACATTATGAATAATATCATTATAAAACCATTTATTATTATCCTTATTATTATTTATGTTGTTATTCCATCCATGGATATATTCTTCTTTAACAATGATTAGTTATATGGAATATTTTATTATTATTTATCTCTTCCATACTATTTATGTGTTATGTATTTATTATAGATTCTATTGTACGCTTTCCCATTCTGAGCATTTAGCGTAACCATTTCTTATATTTCCATTATCTAGGTTATGATGAAGAATATTTTGAAATATACTTCTAGAAATTATTATGATAGTAAATGTTTTTGGGAGATATTGAATACTAGTTATTGAATAATTTTTTTTTGGTATAGTGAG
The DNA here is from genome assembly GCA_963277665.1 of Viscum album. Taxonomy (NCBI): domain Eukaryota; kingdom Viridiplantae; phylum Streptophyta; class Magnoliopsida; order Santalales; family Viscaceae; genus Viscum; species Viscum album. The sequence continues at coordinate 1,191,795,786 of OY728122.1, forward strand.
AAAATGTCCATTACATTGGAAATATATTGGTTTTGTTATATAATTATTTTCTTAATTCAGTAACTTTATAAACTAGAAAGGTACTGGGTATGTATTTAAATGATTTATTTCCTTGAGTTTATAATTTCAGAAGGCTGAAATTGGGTCACAATAGATGATATCAAAATAATTATATAAATACCATATTTTTAGAATTAGTTCCAAGTGTTCTAGTCGGATCTATTACAGTTGGTATCAGAGTAGGTCATAGATAACTTTATAGTTTACGAAGTTATAAAATGATGATATTTTAAGAGTTTTATTGTTAGAACCCAGATCTTTCATTCAGATATGTTTTTATTTTTCTGGTGTTTTTTAGAAAAAAGAAGATTTTTTGGATATTTCTTAAGTACCTGTTGTGTAATTTATAATTACACTATGTGTACTCAGTTACCGATGGTATTCCGGTGCTGGCCGTGTCACGGCCATGCACACAACCATGTGTGGTGATCGGAGACTGCCTAATGTGGGGGCCGGTAAAGGCAAGTACACGTCATGTACTTCTAAAGTACATGCCATGTACTTTTTTTTCATTACAAGTATTGGGGTCACATTTGACGAACATAAACACCTCTTTCCTGGTCATTCTCGTCTGGGAGAGTCCATAGGGCCGTGATCTTTCCCCGAGCCCCCGACCGTGCATCCGTTCTCCAAATCAACCATTGTTGATTGCATTGGGATCACCATGGTATGATCTTCCTTCTTCAATAGATTAGTTTCCTGATTCCTCCTCTATCTAAAGTTATATTTGGTTGATATTTTTTATCATTTTTTTAGTTTTATGGTGTTATTATGCTATTCAAGGCTTGAGGTTCACGTATAATGATCCTACAACATCTTGGTAGGTGGTTTGTGCCTCTCCGTAGATAGTCTTTGAGTGTTATGTGAAAAGGTGCCCAATACCCTTGATTGGGGTATTGCATGTTTATTGTTTTAGACTTTTTAATTTCCTTCCATTCTTGTATTCTAGAACAAAGGTTAATTAAATGTAAATAGGATAAATTGCTATTATTTGGAAGTGTTTTCCAATGAAAGTTTTTTTATGACCGTTTGGTCCTTCTTAGCCTATTAGGCTTCCTTGTTTTTCACAATGCCTAGTACTTTAGGATAGAGGGTTTGTTTATCGGACTTGTTGTTATGTTGTAGACTGTTAGCCAAGTAGTTCTTTAAGTTTACTTTGGCCGTACTACATTGTTGTGCTCTTTTGACTTACATAGAGCTGTGAGAACCGGATGTAGTAGACCATATGGAGAATGGACGTAAGGGCTTCTCTAGAGTTTCTGTTATTTACTTTTACGATGTGAGACCATATGAGGAATTGGCGTAAGTGCTTCTCCCAAGTGTTTGTAGTTCCTCGACATGGGCTATAGGGGGAATGTGATGTAAGTGCTTCCCTAGAGTGCCTTTTAGTTACCGACATGAGACTATTGGGTGAATTAACGATTAGTGCATCCTTAGAGAGTCTATACTAAAGTTGAACCAGAGGGGTTTGACTGTGTGTACTTCCTAGAGGGTTGCTTGTGTTTGCTAGGTAGGACTAAAGGGGATTAGGCTATGGGTACGTCCTATAGGGTTACCTATATGTGATTATCGATTTACTTTCTAGGTGGAGCTGAATGCTTTGAAACTGTGGAATTGTTTACTTTTGAGTACTTCTTTGTTTATTGCTTCCTTTATTGCTTATTTTCCACCAAATGTATTCAATGACTATTAGGAACATATCTCATGGTGGATTCCTACTGGTATTTAGTCTCACACCATGTTTGGGTCATGCTTTTGGGCCCCAAAAAAATTATATTGTTGCAGGTATAGATAAGGGCAGGCACCCTTCTACTTCAGGTACATGACTACTTTGGAGCTGGAGAGCATGGGACCTTGATTTGTCTTATGATGTTGTGGATCTATTTACTTTTTTTCCTGTACTTTGGTTTAGTACTGTATTTTAGCATTATGAATTATTTGGATGATTTCATAAACATATGTATCATGCATCAATTTATATGTTCTCTAGCTATTAATTTCCATCAGTCTTCCATTGTTACTATTGTATGACATTATCACTACTTCTATTATTTCATTATGTTTTAATTCCACTATGTTACTCTTACAATGAGGGAATATTTTCCCCACTATCACAATGAAGGCCCTCACTACTAGTTGGCAGTATCTTGCATTTGGGGAAATGCACTTGAGGCCTTGTGACCAACCAGCTACTGGGCGTCTCTGGGCGGCTGCCTGAACCGGGAGGTTACAGTGCTGTATCAGAGGGGTTATTTTCTTCTTGAATAACTGTTTGGAGTGTATAGAATGGTATATGATGAAATTAAGTACTTGGTAATATGTTGTGACCAGTAGTTTCTAACCCATGTATAGGGAAAAACCAATTTACCTCGTTTATTGCAATTTTCTTGTTTTTCAATTTTAAGGTTGATTTGATTTCACTGTTGGATGATTCACAGGCTTTGTTCTATTATTGTTGATATTATTTATGTTCTATTTATAATTCAACCCGGTGAGATGAGGGTATTCCATATCCTGCATCATATAGGCACTTACTAGAAATCAGATGTCAGACATTCTTACCATGCCATTTAGGGTGCATTAGCGATTGAATGTTGTTGTGATAGATTTTGTTCTAGATATGCATGATATTGTGATAGATTCCTTGATAAATTACCTTTTGTTTGATAAGAAATTTATTTAATTAAGGTTTTGTTTTAATTAATGCCAAACTTTTTTTCTTCAGGTGTTATGTGTCCTCATGGACTGGAATTTGGTGGATCATCGCCTTATTTTCCTTGTATATGACATGTAAGTGATTCCGAGATTTGATTCATGGGGAGTATGGGCCCTCGTGGATTGAAATTTGGAACATTAATTTTTTTAGTGTTTTTCTGGGCTCTGGAGTAGTTTATGAGGCTTACTGTCTGAAAAAACCCAGAATACACGCTTTGTTGTTTTGAATACATGCTATGTGTTCTTTTTTTGAGAAGAAACTACTTTTCTTAAGTACCCGCCCTATACTATATGTACATGTCGTGTAGTCTCTAACCGTGTTACTAACTATGTGGGTAGAAACATGGGATTGAGAAATCCTGGTAGAACTCACCGTGTTCCAGATGTTCACACCGTGTGCGGTATACCATGTGTCCACTCGTGTGACTAATGACATAGATGGATGAATGCTTAATTTATTCATGCCATGTCATGTTTGAACACTCCGTGTAGTGTGAGCCATGTTTCCAGAAGTGTAACTAACAACATAGGTTAGTGGAAATCCTATAGTACACGCCATGTCTGTCTAGAACACACAATGTAGTTTGAGCCATGTAACCGACTGTGTCACTGACAACATAGGTCAGTGAAGCTCGTCTAGTACACGCCATGTCTGGCACAAACATGCTGTGTAGTCTTGTTCTAAGAGAATATTTTAGCTTAGTCGTGTATAAGGACTCGGGCAGGGGAGGTGGCTTCAGGTACACACCATGTATTTGGAAAACACACCGTGTGAATGGGGTGTTACATGACCAATTTTTTCATAAGTACACACCCATGTGAAGGCTTAAGGGAACACATCGTGTAGCCATTATACATGATGTGTATCCATGGTTTAAAAAACATGAACGACTTCTCTCTCTTGTTCCCTTCTTACCCTTCCAGTTTTCAGTCCTTGATAAACTTGATCAAAGGTGTGTGTTTGACCTTATAGAGTCATGACACCGAGAGGTCCTCCTATTGTATGCCAATTGCAAGGCAGTGATCAGACACTGAACATGGCTGATCATGGACTTCTAGTAGATCCTCCAGTTATGCCAGTCTTGGCACCAACCGTTATTCCAGACACAGGTGCTGACGGAAATTCTGGGAGGGCTTCATGAGGTTCACACATACCTTCTATGGAGGACCGCATCTTTCCACGTATATGGAAGAGTTGACACGGGTATTTCAGCAGCAACATCCTCCCACATTCACTAGGGAAAGAGTACCTCAGGATGTAGTTTCATGGTTAAAATCCATACTCTGCATCTTCGAGCATCTAGAGACGCCTCTAGAGAGGAGGGTCAAGATCACTATGTACGTGCTTTAGGGATCCACCAAGAGATGGTGGGATGTGATCTCACAGGCAAGATGCCAAAAAGTTATGGCGTGGGATGAGTTCCATCCTCCCATTTATGAATACTTCTACCCAGATACATTGAGGGCCGATCGAGCATGGGAGTTAATGATTCTGGAGAAGGGTACTCTTTCTGTTATGGAGTATTCTTCTCACATCACAGATCTGCATCGCTTCATACCTATTCCAGGAGGTGATGAGTTATTCCTTGCAAGGACGTTCAAGGATGGTCTCAGGCATGACATCCGATAATAGGTGAACATCTTCAGGCTGACTTCCATCACTTCTATCTTCTACTAGGCACTGATCATGGAGCGTAATCTGAGGGATTCTGGAGTTTTGATCCATGGTGGTTTAACATATGGAGTTAGTATCCCACCTACTGATAGTAGGAAGCACCACATGGGGGTCTTCGTGCAGTGATCCAAGGAGGTGACACACTTCGTCTGGTAGCTAGGTGGTGTGCTACCAGTGCAAGAAGAGAATGCATATGAGGCCACATTGCCCGAGAGACCCAGTGGAGTGCCGATCTTGCAAAAATATGTGCCATCTTCAGTGTTTCTATAAATTATTCTCATTGGTAGCTGGTGAAAAATGTTCTTCTATGTCTCCTCGTTCAAGAGAAGAACCACCTGATTTTCAGTGGTCTGGGAACTAGAGTTCTTCTAGCCATTCATGCCGAGGTGGAGGTCACGACCTTTATAGTCAGTCACTAGGCTTTTAGCAACAATAGGGTGGATCAACTCAGAGTGTTTAGGTAGGGGCACATGGCCACGGTGTAGGTCAGACTTTTACAATGGAGTAGACCCAGCAGGAGAAGGATCCCGGACCCTCTATAGTTTGAGGTACGATTCTAGTTTCCTCACTTTTAGCTTCTTCTATTTTCAATAGATGGGCTTCCCATAGCTTTATATCTATTGCTGTTGTGGAGAGCCTTGGGCTCGGTATTTTTTTTATGATGATATCTTGATGATGAAAACACCATGGGGGACAAGAACGGATACTGTATGTCAGTGTAAGGAGTTCCATCTTGAGGTAGGCAGGTGTCACTTCTTAAGGGATCTCTATGTCGTAGAGATGACAGGCTATGATGCCATTCCCATAATGGATTGGTTAGTTCCCTTCCTATAAGTTGTCTGCTATTATCATTGTAGGGTGAGTTTCACATCACTAGAGGGCAGAGCATTTCTTCATAAGGGAAAATGGGATGTCCAGGCGAGCAGAGTGGGACCCGAGCATCATGGGTTGGGAAGAGTTACATCCCTATTTTCTAGTCTACATCTGGATGACTAGGGGAGTTCACAGTTAGAGTTTCCTCTAGTGGTGTATTATTTCAGGGAAGACTTTCCAGGGTACATTTCAGGTTTACCTCCAGAGAAAGAGGTAAAACATTCTATAAAGCTTGAGCCAGGAGCATCACCAGTGTCCATTCATCTTTATAGGATGTCTACACCATAGTTACAAGAGCTCAAGAAGAAATCAGATGATTTGCAAGAAAATAATTTCATCAAACTCAGTACTTCCCCTTTGGGTTCATCAATCCTGTTTGAGAGTAAGACAAGCTATACTCTCAGGCTTTGTGTGGATTATCAGAAGCTGAAATAGTTGATACTAAAGAACTGATATACCTTGAAGAGGATTGATGATCTATTTGACTAGATTCGAGGATCCTGAGTGTTATGGAAGATTTAATTGAGATTCTGTTATCATTAGTTGTGTGTTAGACAATCTGATATACCTCTTACAGCCTTTTAGAGCAGGTATGGTCTATACGAGAATGTAGTTATGCTATTCAGTATCACAAACGTTCCCTTAGTCTTCATGGCACTGAAGAACTGAGTGTTCCATTCCATTCTTGTATTCTTTCATGGTTGTCTTCAGGGATGATATCTTGGTGTACTCTCAAACTTGACACGACCATGATTCCCATCTTGAGATCATTTTGAGTACATTGAGAGAGCCTCAGTTATGTGCTAAGCTCTCAAAATGCAACTTTTGGATAGACCAGAATCACTTCGTGGGTTATGTTATCTCAGAGAAGGGAGTATCAGTAGACGTTGATAACGTGAGAGTAGTAGTTTCCTAGGAGAATCCAAAGAACATATTTGATGTACAAAGTTTTATAGGACTGGCTAGATACTACAGATGTTTCATACAGGGATTCTCATGCTAAGAAATGCCATTGACGGGCCTGGCTAATAAGGGTGTGATGTTCTTGTGGTCAGATTCTTGTGATTCAGACTTTTAGGAGCTGAAAGGGAGGTTGAAATCATCACTGATACTAGTCTTTCTAGTGTCAAGAAAGAGCTATACTGTGTATTGTGATGCTTCAGGTATCAGGATGGGATTAGTGCTTATGCAGGGTGAAGAAGTCTTTGCGTACAGAATTTAGCAGTTGAGGCCACATGAGAAAAATTACCTAACACACGATCTTGATTTGGAAGGAGTTGTTTATGCCTTATTCAGTTGGAGGAATCATCTTATGGGAGAGAATTTTGTTGTTTTCACTGACCAAAAAATTCTCAAGTACATCTTCTCTCAACGTGAAATGAATTTGAGATAGTGAAGGTTGGTTAAGTACCATCAGTTTTTTGACATCGAGCTTTCATAAACGCCTGGAAAAGGAAACGTTGTGGCTGATTTGCTGAGAAGAAGTACTCAGATACACACAGTTCAGGAGGCCAACAGTGAGTTGCAACTTATGGGAATATTTTCTAATATACATTTGGAGGTGCACGACAGACAGTGGCAGACGTTTCTTTCTTCTATAGCGGTTACCTCAACACTTCTTGATTGAGTGATAATGAGGAAGCTATCAGATTATGAAGGCCTAGTCTTTTAGAAGAGTGTTTCTGGAGAGGACCATATTCCTGGATGAACCATAGGCAATGATGAGATCTTTTGTTTCCAGGGGCTCGTATTGGTGTCAGCAGACATATTTGAGGATTTGATGCGGCACTTTAATTCCTCATCTTGGGTAGTTCATCCTGGTGTCGCTAAGATTAATTGTGATCTACACCATAAGTATTAGTGGCCAGGTATGAAAAAATATGTTTCTGGGTTCATCATGAGGTGTTCCACCTGTCAGCAGGTGAAGGAGGAGCATCAACGACCCGCAAGGCTTTTGAATCAGTTACGCAATCCCATGTGGAAGTGGAATGATGTCGTGAGGGATTTCATGATAGCTTTAATGAGGTCGCCTCGTGGGAATGATGTTTATGGGTTTTCATTGACAGACTCACAAAATTTACCCACTTCTTGCAGATCATGGAGACCTTAAGTGTTGATGAGCTGGGACGGTTGTACATCCACGAGATTGTATGTCTATATGGAGTTCCATACTTCATTGTGTCAGACAGGGACACAAGTTTTACTTATTGGGACTAGAATGGACTTCATAAGTCTTTGCGTACATAGTTACTTCTTAGTACAACTTACCAACCTCAGACAGTTGGCTAGTCCGAGTGTATGATTCTGGTGCTTGAGGACATGCTTCAAGCATGCATCCTGGATTTTGGAGTTTCATGGGAGAATCATATATCTCTTGTGATGTTATACTAGAATAACAGTTTTTATGTAACTATTAAGATGGTACCTTATGGGTATTTGTATGCTAGGACATTCAGATCACCCTTATAGTGGTTACAGGTAGGAGAAGCAGCTATGTAGGGATCTCATCTTGACCTGGAGACCACAGAGTAGATAGAGTTGATTCAGAAGATGGAGCTACTGCACAGTCCCTACAGAATTCTTATGCTGATCATTGGAGATGACCTCTGGAGTTTGAGGTTGGGGATCAGGTTTTCCTATGTGTCACACCGATGTTAGGGCACAAGAGGCTTAGGAGACAGGGTAAGCTTTGACTGAGGTACGTCGGGCCGTTTGAGGTTTTGGAGAGGGTCACTCCAGTTTCCTATCGGTTGTAGTTACCTCAGAGGTACCAGTATCTGCACTATGTATTTCACATTTCTCAACTTTGGCATTACTTATTAGGCTCGTCTCATGTTCTTAAACCCGAAGAGGTTGAGTTAAAGGTGGATGCCTTATTTGAGGATCATCCTATCCAAATTATTGATCATAGTACGAAGGTTCTCCATGGATAGTCTGTTCCTCTGGTATGAGATCTATGATAGGACGTACATGTACAAGATGAGATTTAGGAGTGGGAGACCGATGTATGATCACAGTGGCCAGAGTTGTTCAAGGATTCTTCTTCTATGCTGACTTGTTAGAGGAATTTGGGGACAAATTTCGTTAAAGGGGGAAGTTTGTAAGAACCAAAATCTTAATTTCAGGTATGTTTTCCTATTTCTGGTGTTTTTGAGGAACAAAGAAGTTTTCTAAAAATTTATTAAGTACACACCTTGTACTTTATAAGTACACACCATGTACGCGGTTACCGCAGGTAGCCGGGTGCTGGCCATGTCAAAATCATCCACACGATCATGTGTGGTGATCTGGAGATCACCTAATGTTGAGGCTGGTAAAGGCAGGTACACGCCATGTACATATAAAAGACATGTCGTGTACTTTTTTTTTCATTAAACGTACTGGGGTCACGTCTGATGGATAGAAACACCTCCTTCTAGGTATGTATCATCTGGATGAAACCGTATGGATATGATCTATCCCTAAGCCCCTGACCATGAATTTTTATATGAATCAACCGCCGTATATTGCATTGGGATTTCTATGGTAAGCTCTTCCTTCTTCTAGATCTTCATTTATGGATTCCTTCTCTTTCTCAAGTTGTCTTCGGTTGATCATTTTTATCATTTTTGTAGATCTACTTTGTTCTTTAGAGATTCAAGGATTGAGGTTTATGTATAACAATCCTAAAACACTGAGGTATGTGGTTTGTGCCTTTACATAGATAGTCTTTGAGTTTTATAGGAAAAAGTTTCCAATTCCCTTGATCATGGTATTGCATGTTTACTATTTTAGCCCTGTTAATTTCCTACTATGCTTGTATGCTATAATAGAGGTCAATTGAATGTGAATAGAGTAAATTGCTATGCTTTGGAATTTTTTTCCCATTCATGTTTGTTTATGTCTGTTTGGTCTTGCTTAGCCTGTTCGGCTGCCTTGTTTTACACCATTCCTAGTACTGTAGGATGGAGTGTTTGTTTATCTGACATGTTCTTATGTTGTTGACTTTTATGCAAGTAGTTCTTATGGTTTACTTTTCCATATTACATTATTGTTCTTGTTTGACTTGCATAGGGCCGTGAGAACCTGGTGTAGTTGACCATAGGGAGAATGGATGTAAGGGCTTCTCCAGAGTGTCTATTTTTACTTTTACAATGCAAGACCACAGGGGGAATTGATAAAAGTTATTTATCTGAGTATCTGTAGTTCCTAGATTTGGGCCGGAAGGGGAATGTGATGTATGTTATTACCTAGACCGCCTTTTAGTTTCCGATATAAGACTATAGGTGGAAATGATGGTGAGTGATTTCCTAGAGAGTCTATAGTAAAGTTTTACTAGAGGGGTTAGACTGTGTTTACTTCCTAGTGGGTAGCTTGTGGTTACAAGGTTGGACCATAGGGGATTAGGCTATGAGTACATCCTAGAGGGTTACCTATTTATGATTATCTATTTACTTACTAGGTGGAACAGAATCATTTGAAACTATGGAATTGTTTACTTTTGAGTAGTTCCTTATTTACTGCTTCCATTTTGATTATGGATTTCCATATGTATTCATTGACTATTAGGCACATATCTCGTGGTGGTTTCCTACTGGTATTTAGTCTCACACCAGTTTTGGGTTATGCTTTTGGGAACAAATTTATTATAATGTTGTAGGTATAGATAAGGGAAAGCACCCTTCTACTTTAGGTAATTGACTACCTTGGAGCTGGAGAGAATGGGACTAAGATTTGTCTTGAGATACTATGGATTTGTTTATTGTTTTTCATGTACTTTGGTTTAGTACTATCATTCAGCATTATGACTTCTTTGGCTTATTTCCTAGATATATGTATCATGCATCATTATATATGTGCTACGACTGTTTATTTCCTTCAATCTTCCACTGTTACTATTGTATGAAATTATCACTTCTTTCGCTATTGATTTGTGTTTTATATTCATTGTGTTTCTATGCTAATGAGGGAATAGTTTCCCCACTATCACACCCAAGTCCCTCGCTTCTAGTCGGTAGCCTATGGAGTTTGGGGAAATATGCTTGAGGCCATGTGACCAACCAGGTATGGGGCATCTCTGGGATGCTTCTTGAACCGACACATTACACTTAGGTACCATCATAGGTTTTCAAATCATAGGTTTATAATAAGTTTAAAGGCATAATTAATTTTTTTGGTATTCTATAATTGATGTTTATGATGATTAATGATATTTTAGGAGACCTTTATTGGGTTTTAGAAAGGATAAATGGTTGGGGCATACATAACCCTTTGGTTTAACATAAGATTTTATTTGAAGAGATGTTATTTCTAAGGATAAAAGTTTTAAGGTAAAGATAACCATTAGAGTTAATGTGATCTTTGATATTGAGTTATATACGAATAAAGGGTTAATTTATTTTTGGTAAAGTATTCTATATATTATAGATAAAATTATGATTTAAATAAGGGGATATTTGTTAAGTAAGTGGTTAAAGTTATATTGGAATATGATCATAACATTTTTAGAAATTTCAATGAATCAAGATAAATATGAAATTATGGGATAATATAGGATTACATTTCAAAGTGTCTGATTTTATTTAAAGAAAAATGATGTAGTAAAAATTTGGAGGAATATATACTGGTGGATATATGTCCTAGAGATTCAGGTTAGATTGGAAAAAATTAATTTATTCTATAGAATATATATCTAGTGCATATACTCTTTTATATGTGACATTATGAGGGAATAATGTTATTTGGAGATAAATTTTATGCAAATTTTGGAAGAATATGTGATCAAATATTTATGATTTTTTAACAATTTTCTATCATATTTTTGGAATGTTTTTTTGTTTAGTTAATTTTGAGATGATTTATGTGGAACTTTGAGTGTTGTTGGAGATTAATGCTCCACTTCTTCACATGAATATTTATTCACATCAATTGTTATAATAAATTTTTATAACATTTTTTGGATTTTTTAAATGTATAATGAAAATAGTAATATATTATCATTCATTTTATAGATCTTATGATCCATTAAAAGTAAATTTTTGTTTTACGGCATGAAAAATTCTTTTGAAAATTTATCATTTAGAATACAAGATAAAGAAGAGATGGAAAAACAACTTGAAATAAAACTAAAGGATAAAATTATGGTAATGGAATGAAAATCCATCATGTAATATTAATCAATTAATGATATTAAATATATGAAAATGTTTTTAATAATTGGAATGATCATATTCTAATTATGTTATTTGGTAAATTTTAGTTTTAGTCATAATGAATAGTGACCATGATATGAATATATCACAATATTAAAGGAAAAAATATAATAAAAGTGTTAAATTGAGGTTTAAAGCATTAAAATATTGATTGAATCATGTTATAATGAGTGTATACGATTATTATAAACCAAACCTGGTATTATAATAACTAATGGTATAATTTGGAGGCCACATTCTATGAATACAACTTCCCTTTTGTTTTAATAAAATTATATTTCCAAAAATGTCACTTAATATAATTTATTTTATTCTCATGATAAGGATATAGAAAAAATATTATATGCATTAATATATATTATAATATTTACAATAAATAATATGTATTTATTATATTTTTTTTAATTTTTTGGTGATATAATTAAAGAGAACACTTATGAATCCTCGATGCATAGCTTATTTGAGCCGGTTAAAATTCATATTAAAATATTAAATGTTTTTTTGGATAAATTAAATATTTAATGATTTTTATTTAACAAAAATGAAAGATAATAATTTTTATAAATATTAAAATTCAAAATCCATTTTTTATTATGGCGTCATTAATGTAAAATTATGTGAGTTGTTGGGAAAATGAATTTCCATACATTTATTGTCAAATAATATATTATAAAATGAATTAAAAATCATAAAAATTCTATCATGAATAAAGTGGATAGTAAAATTACTTATAAAACCAACTATATTTCATTTTTGAATAGATTTTAATTTTTAAATTATATTTTGACACTTAAATACTCAGTATTTATGAAAAAGATATGGATTTTTTTCCTATAAAAAGGAACTTAATATAAACCATTCAAAGAAACATATTAGTTAAATTTATTTGAATAATCTACCCAAATATCTCAAACAATTTCTAATTTATCATCCATAAACTCTATGAGAATTCAAAATTCACATTTCTAAAGGCCTTAAGCTAAATTAAAAAGTGTCATTTCAAATATTTAGGTATGGTTTTCCAGGCCTCATTCAACTTTCTTAACTACGATTTATTATCTTGAAACCATAATTATCATAAAATTATTTTTATGAAATGATTATTTTTAAATGTTATGGGGATCAATTTTATTAATTAATTTGGAATCACTTGTAACCTCCCAATTAACTCTCCTCCATAGGCTGTTAATATGTCTAAAAACATGGGGTTTTCATTGATGTTATTTTCATTTCATCAATCCATATAAATTTTCAATAATGAATGTAATAAATCAAAAATTTATACTAAATCCGGGTTTTTTCGTTTATAAAACTCATATATTTACTAAGCTACACTTCGCTTAACCCTTTCATAAAATAGAATTCTAGTTTTATGAAACCTTCATGAAAAATAATGTTTTAATGAATTTATGTATCTCATGGATGTTATTCAAAATTGATTTTATGATTAAATATAAAATTTAAATTTAAATAATTTTTTAATTGTGATTCTATAATGGTAATGTATCATTATAGTAATTAAATTAAATGTTAAAAAACATGGTTAGTTCTAATAATAAAAAATATACTGTTTGGGGTTATTTTTTGGGATGGTACTTGTATAATGATATGTTAAACTTATATACATATATAATGATAATAAAATCAATCCTAGAATATTATGGATTTTATGACACCCTTTTAATAATACCATTGAAAATTATAAATAAACTATACATTTTTTTATATTATTTACCAAATGATCCCAAAAGAACCTTAGTAATGTTTAACTAATAAGTCAATGAAAAATACATGTTAAGAAGTAAAAATAGAAAGATAATAAACATGAAATGTGTTCTAAATCATGTTTATAATTAACCTAATTTCATTATTATGGATGTTATTATATTTATAAGGTAAGAGAATACTTGAGGTAAGGGATTTCTTAAATCAATTTAATTTCATAGGGTTATATTACTTCTCTATTGTCTATGTTATGCCATGAATAAGATTGAGATAAACTATGATTATTTTAATTTTTATTCCTGAATTTTTTATATGGATTTAAATTTGATTCAAAGAGTAAATTAGTTGATTAATTATCCCTTCATGGTAACGATATTTATTTGTGTTTCTCACCTTCAAATTCCTTTCATGTGATTCATTTTATATTTCAATCCATTTTTCAGTTTATATGGTGTACTTACTACACCATGAATATATTTAAGAAACAATATTTAATGAAATTAATGATATTTATGTAACTATAAAATGTTATAATTTTCAATATCCTTTTATTTGAATGTTACCAAATCCATAAGGGTTTATTTTTCAATCTCACTTTCTAAAGAGGTTTCTTATGAATGAATATTCATTTGAGGAATTATATAATATTTATATCTTAAATTAAATTTATTTTATTATACTTTAGTTCTTTATATGGATTTCATTTTTTCCTTTCCATCATCCCTATTTGGTACACAAATACACCGAATGATTATTTACTAGATAATATGACCTTATTTCTACCTTTTAGACAATAACCATAATCTTCCATATCAAGGTTCTTTAATGATATTTAAACAATTAATTTTCTACTTTATTTACAATAGTATGAAAAATCTATATTTTCAAACCTTTTCAACATGAATTTATTTAACCAAAATTATGGATCTTTTTGATGATAAATATTATTTTCCATTTTTTCTTATTTTTATAAATTAATATCTACTCCCATTTTTTTATTTTTCAAAGAAAAAGGATATTATTTTCTTAAAAAGTTGGAATTGGGATTCCATTCCACATACATATATTTTTATCTTCTACTTCCCATTTTTTGTCATAAGTGTGGTTTATTTTCATGATTCTATTATTGTAAATTACTTTAAAAATAGTTATTTGTTGGTATTTTTGACACCAAATAATAGTGATTTTTGTTGTTATTTATAACTTTTTTTAAACATTAATAGAATTTTTTTAACAGTTTCGATTCTATTTCCTCTATATTTCCCTAGGAAATTTTTATTTTTGAAACTGCTTCATTTATGATGAATTTAGGGTCTTATTGATATCCTTTTTATTTATTATCAATGAAATATTCTATACCATTTGAAATATTTTCTTTAGCCACATAACAATCACTCTATTTATTGTAAAACCCTCATTTCATATAAATCATATTGGGGACGTTTAAAAAGAGAGATATATTGTTTATTAATTAGTAAATGTTGAAACTTTTTACACTTTTTAGTTATATACAGATGATAATTGAATTATATTGTAGATGGAATATATATTGTGGAAAATATTCATGTTTCTTACGCTAGTTTTCCAATACAACTGTTTATTATTGAGGAATGCTTATAAGGTATTGAATTTTTAATAATTTATTTGATATAATGAATGACATATACATAGTAAGTAATGAGTGGGGACTTATATTATGTATCCCCTTGATACATCAATAGTTATCGTGAGACAAACATGTTTGGGTCCTTTATGTATGTGTTTCCTTTTTATTTATGATATCTTGGAACATGGAATTGATGTAAATATTACGATGTCCACTATTATTCATTCCCCCATTATGAATTTAAGTATTTTTATTAGTGTTATTATTTATAGTGTTAATGATATATTTATATTATCATTTTAGGATGATTAGTAACATGGAATATTGGATTATTGTTTGTCTCTTCCATATTTTTATGACATATGTATTCAGGATAGCTTCCACTATACACATTCCCTTACAACATTTAATATCAATCTTTTTTATGTCTCCATTCCCTATTCTATGAAGAAGAATATTACGAATGATACTTCTTGAAGATTATTATTAGTGGAATACTTTATTGGAGATGTTAAAGACTTATTATGGAATAATAAAATGAGGGTATAATAGAAAAAATATCTATTGGGTAAGAAATATGAGGGTTTTTTCATGTAATGAATTTCCTATTTCTATAAATATATAAATTTAAAACGTTACTAGGTATGTAAGTGACTCTATCATTTAATTGATTTTGTAATTATGTATGTTCAAAATTAACTCATTTGGGATGATAGAAAGTCATGTATACAAATATTATGTTTTCAGCCCTGGATCTGGGTATACATGTCTAGGATACTATAATATTCTCAAGTCAAATATATGTTAGTATAGTAAATTATCATATCCATCCATCTCCATACGGTCTACCCAAGCATGTAATCATAATATTAATGTGATAAGAAAAATTTACCACTTGTAATATCACCAATCCAAAGGATTTATGGAATATCAAGTACATTGTGACCTATTAGGGCCATTTGTTCTCATCCTATCACATATCCCTAATCATGTTGTCTCAAGGAACCTATAATAAGGGGAATAATGACTCATTCAATTCTTTTCAATTAATTTACTCTCACTTGGTTCTAAGTGTCATGTGGTATTAATTTTTAATAAATACCTAAACCATAAATATACAATGTAATCAAGCTAGTGGATAAGTGTCCATCATGTACCTTGGTCACTTTCTTTAGATTTTCTAAGAATTTAATTTTGAAATAAAAAATTTCCTTAAAAAATGATATTTTCCCTCTCTAGAAAGATAACACATCACATGAAAAGATTAAATAAATAAATAAAAATAATATTGTGAATATAAAAGGACCCACTACCTCTAATAAAATAGAAAACCAATTCTAATTCACATTCAGATAGATCAACCTTGTCTCATTCAAGTCCATCCGAACATCACTCAATAACATGAGGCCATATTTCTGAATCCAGGTAAAACATCAATTAATATAATAAAATTGTAATTAACTCATTAGAATTAATTTTAAAAAATATTAAAATTTAATTTAAATAGGAATAAATGCCTAAAATATCTATAGGTCATAACCACATGTAGAAATCACCAACAATGAGGTGCAGACCAGTCTCGACACAACACCCGGCCTAATAAACACAAAATGTTAGGACCAATAGGGGCCTATATACCCTGAGAGGGGGGGGGGGGGGGGTGAATCAGGGTATGGATATTATTTTCTAAATTATTCCTACCCCACTGGATCTTGACCTCTTTATTACAAGGGTTGCATTATTTTCACTTGTGTGTTTATTATGACTACTTATTTTCTTTTTTATCTATTGATGATGCTTTGAATGCAATGCAGAGAAGAAAGTAAGTAGACACATAGATTTTTACTTGGTTTACCTTCACTGGGTTACGTCCAAGGAGCATACAACGATGATGTGCCGCTGTACCAAATCCAATAAGGCTCACTGCCAATAATGTTCGGGCTAGATCACTTCTATGCCCAGACTCACTACCTTTACAAAGTTTAGGGTCATCTCACTACTTTTTTCCAAGGGTCACACCCTGTTTCTCTTTCACTGGCTCACTGCCGGTAGAATGGATTACCCTCTTCCTCTTCATTTGCTCACTGCACTTGGAAGGGATCCACTCACATTTTATAGACCTGTAGGTCACTTACCTTCCATGAATGCATGAATCCTCCACTATTGACAGATGATATGTTAAAGTCCAACTTTCATCCACTAATGAATACCCATTTTCCCCTAAACACAGAGCAATTCATTTTGAAATACCTTCGTAAAGCACCCTACTTTGCAAAGTTCCCAATTTCGCTAAGCTCAAATAAGACTTTGTGAAGCTCCTGACTTTTCGCGAAGCTTAAGCATTTGAAAATTTTAGGCCATCATGAAGCACCTGCCTCTTCGCGAAGAAAAATCCTTAGATCATGCGGCCTCACGAATCACACTTCCTTCACAGAGCTAGATTAGCCCCTGTGAAGTACCTCTCTTTCGTGAAGAACACAACCTTCACGAACCACCTTGGCGAACTGAGAGAAAAATATTTTCTTTGAAAGCACTCTACTTATCTAGAGGGGGTAGACCTCTATTTATTGGTGATTCCACTGTCTCTCGAACTTTCTGTGCGAAGTCAATGCCATGTCATCTCAAATCACGAAGCTCCGAAGTTTCTGCCGAAATTCTCTCAATCTCGCGAAGCACCAACACTATTTTCTTATCATGGAGCTTGACGTAATCACGGAGCACCACTGTCAATCCCTTCACACCTTCACCGCGAAGCTCCCTCGCAAATCCCTTCACTATCGTGATGCGCTTCAACCTCTGCCGTTCGTGAAGATTGATGTAATCGTGAAGAACACCGTCAACATTCTTCTTTTCTTCACGAAATTCAATCCATGAATCCTATCTTCACAAAACTCATGCCTTTTCCATATTTAAATTAGATCATCAAGGATATCCACTTTTCGTGACTCTCACCAACCTCCAAATTTTGGACCCCAAAAATTTGGCGAACATTGGGAAACTGCGCCACCTTGTACTGCTCTTTTGTACCACCTCCATATCATCCATTTCTTTGTCTTGGTTCTTCATCAACATTGATTGTCAACAATATCTCTGTAACTTGACAATGCACCATGGAAACCTACTTTGTCAACAAAATAAATCAACCCAAAAATACTACATTGTTACCTTGATAGATTTTTTCCCAACAATCCCCCCTTTGGGTTTGTTGAAAACTCTTATCACAATGATTTTCTGCAGGTTGATACCTCACCGAGTCTCCTTCCATCATCTACCACCATTTTCCTCTTGCGATTCTGGTAGCGACCAAAGATTCACTCACCACATACTCTAATCCCACATGAGCAATAAATGTCGTGAGAAACAAGATTAAATGAAAAGATAATCAATGAATCACTTCATTTCTTCCACCAAATATTGACACTCAACTGATACCAATTTTCAAACTGATACCAATTTTTGATACCAATCGGATAACAATTATCAAACTGATACCCATTTTTGAGCACTGGAACCCTTCTCACACCACTCCAACATCACAAATCTTCTTTTATCACAATCCTTAACTATCGTGATATCTAATCTTTGATCGATCACTTCTAGCATTGTCAGATTTAAAAACGCTCCCCTATCTCATAGCTCTCCCCCTATTTCGCTGCTCCACCTGTCAGCTTCTCCCCGTGTCTTTTACTAAGTCATTTTCTCCCTTCCTTAGCCATAGTTTCTCCCCCTTTGGGGAGTCACTATTTCTCCACCTTTTTCAATGAAGCCAAAGGTCACCCCTTTGAGGTCTGCAACATTGGAAAGAACACAAATTAGTGCATTAGAGAAAAACAGACCATAACTCAGGGAGAGGGGGTTCCACATCCACACTCTTTTAAGTGCGGGGAGTCAACTGAACTCTTAGAGCCAGTCGATGCCTTTCAAATGCTTCCTTGGGTCAGTCCTTTGTCACAATGTCTGCAAACTGTAATTCTATAGGCACATACTCCAACTTCAGGATTCCCTACTCAACCTTCTCCTTGAAAAAAATGATACTTTATCTCAATGTGATTTGTCCTTGAGTTATGGACTGGATTTTTGATGCGATTGACATCACTTGAGTTATCACACTGGATTCTGATCAGAGACTTCACTTCAATTCCCATATCATCAATATTTTTTATCATCTACAATAACTATGTGCAAGCTTGAGTGGCTGCAATATACCCAGCTTCTGTGGTGCTCAATGAAATGAAATCTTGCTTCTTGCTTAGCCAAGAAATACATAGTCAACAAAGATATAATGCACCTCCTAAAATTGAATTCCTGTCATCCACTGAACCGGCCCAATCAATATTAGTATATCCCAATAATTCTGACGGGGATTTACCACTATAGAACAAGATGAATTCCATTGTGCCCTTGATATACCGAAGTATTCTTTCACTTAAATCATGTGGCTTTCCTTGGGATTACTCTGATATCTCACGGCCTGGCATGTGGAAAATACAATGTCAGGCCTTTTCATGGTCAAGTACAATATACTTCCAATTATTTTCTTGTATTCTATGTTACTAACTGCCTTGACATCCTCATCTTTAGAAAGTTTCATCCGAGTAGCAACCAGAGTCTTCATATCCTTGGAATTTTCCATTCCAAATCATCTCAAAACCACCTTGGCATATTTGGATTGAGTAATGAATGTTCCATTCCTTCCTTGTGTCACCTATAAACCAAGGAAAAATGCTAGTTCCCCAATCATTGACATTTCGAATGCACTTTTCATGAATTCGGATAACTGTTTGCAATGATCTTCATCTGATCCTCCAAATATTATGTCATCGACATAAACCAACACCATCATCCTTTGATTACTATTGTTGTTGAAATAGATATTGTACTCATATCTCCCACGCTAGAAACCAAGCTTCTTGAAGTACTGATCGAGCCTTGCGTACCATGATCGTGGTGCTTGTTTCCGCCCAAAAAATGCCTTATTCAGTCTACAAACCTTTTTCTCACCCTCATGAATTAGAAAACCATATGGATTCTCAATAAAAACCTCTTACTCAAGAACCCCATTAAAAAAACCTATTTGATGTCCATCTGGAAAACATTGAACATTCATTGCACTGAAATGGCTAGAAATAGTATGATTTTCTATAGCCTCTCAATCGGTGAAAATGAATCATCGACATCTATTCCATATATATGGGAGTATCCCTTGCACTCTAGTCATGCTTTGTTCTAAATCATTATTCCATCTTCATTCATCTTGTTGAGATAGACCCATTTAGTCCCGATGACATTCTTTTTTGCTGGCCTTGAAATAATCTCCCATATCTGGTTCTTCTTGGTCTCATCAAACTCTTCATTCATAGCCTGAACCCAGTTTTCATCATCAACAACATCAGCGAAGAATTTTAGCTCTACCTGAGGTAGGAAAGATGTCTGATGTGGTGACTTCATTCTCCTTGTCGGAGCTGGAGCTGACTTTAGTATCTTCTTCAGAATCATCTTCATCCACTTCTTCTCCCCCTAAGTCTTTTACCACTTCCTCACTTTTAACAAAAAACTTGTCACTGTGTCATTGTTCAATGACATCATTTATTTGAACTTCTTCTCTCAGATTTTTGTTGACACACCTTTGATTTTCTCTCGCTACTTCATGGTATCCTGAAAGCAGTCATCTGATACCACATTATTAGAATAAAATAGATAAGCCTTAGATACATGATTATTAATGCTTCTCCCTCTGTTTATTTCTTCTCTCGATATGAAACACCTGAGTTGAGTCATCAAATTATTGATTTGATGGCTCTTTCATATTATTTTATTATTGAATGATTCCCCTTTATTATGAAACACTTGATAGGGTTACTCCCACTGTTTATACCCATAAACATTCTTCTTCTACTACATAATTTATTCCCATCTTCCACCTGCATCATTTAAACCAATATGGAACTCGGCATTGAGCCATTAACAAAATCTATAAGCCTACTTTGTTAAAACTCCGTGTAGGAAACAAGAGATAATGTTAATAACACAATCACTTCTTATTCTTCTCTTTTTATTATTTTCTTCTTCAACTTTGGTACCTGATTTGAGGTAATTAAAACCCTGGAGCACATCACTTATCCACTTTGAATTCTTAGATTCCACTTTCCCATGGATCGTATCTCCCTAAAACCTAAAACACATGAATCATCAGTTAAAAACATTTATAAACATAGAGAGAGGGGATTCTTCTTACGATCTCTTCAAGATGAGGATTGTGGTTGATCATGATGGGTCAACTCATTGATTTTTTCTTGTAGAGCATCACACTCTTTCCTTGATTCTTCTAGTTGCCTAGCCAACTTTAGCTGCTTTGGACATATGACTAAGAATTAATTACCCACATGCTGAGTCATTTTCTGATATGTAGATTCTATAGGCCTATTCTTTTTCACAATTTGGGTCTTAAGACCACTGGTACACACTTCCTTATTTGATGTTCCACCGAAATTCCATTTCCCTTGATTCCTTCTCTAGGTAGGAATCTCTTTACTTGTCATATTTTTTTTTCTTTCACCATTGCAAGGATCTTTCTCTTTCCTCCACTTCTCACCGAGGAACACGACATGCAGATTCTTCAATGCATTCATTGTTCATATTTATTTTATTAGATATTTGAGTCACCACTCTATTTTTCACTGGTGGTGAATTATCCACTAAACATGCATTCTTCTTTATCATAGCTGGAGTAGATCTCCCCTTAATCTTCAATATTTGTTCACAATATCTCCACAAGGGTTGCTATGAGTGTGACAGAGAAGTTGATTGATACAAATTTCGTTTATATCCTTGTGATTCCCCTGAAGTAGTAAACCTATTTTTAAATCTACCACATTCTCTTCCAGTGTCTGATTTCTCATTATGCACCACTGGAGTCATGAATCTATTCTCGAGTTCCTTTTCATTTCATGCTTTCTTCTTCTTGTAATGTCTTTCTAAATGTCCATAATAAAAGCATATAAAACATTTTCCATCAAAGGCATACATTATTTCAAAATTTCTCTATTGAGATGTTGATGAAGCTTGTATTCATATTCTAACATTGAGCTCCTGAGCTTACTGACACATACTGATTGTGTGTCCCATTCTTCCATAGTAATAACATCTAATAAATGCTTTCCTCTGAGAGAATCTTCTTTCTGATTTCTCATGACACGTCTTATTCTTCTCACATATAGTAATGTTTTTATTTTCACATCCTGAGATGTATTCCTGGGCCTCTGAATAGAAGCATGACGTATGAACATGAATCCCAAAAAAACAGCACATCCTATCATTTCTTCTTGTAAAATCCTTTTTTAGGTCTGTCTCCAACACCTAGAGGATTTCCTCCACTTATGGAACTATTCACGGCTCTCTTTCAATCATGCATGGGAGAGAACTCATTAAATACAATACCTGTTTTTTCCAAACTATATTGTAACACCCCAATATTCCATTGTACGCATCTCTTTGAATAATACAGTAGCGTGTGTTGTACGCAACTACGAGTTTCTAACACACACCACAACAAATCAAAGTAGCCGTTATGAATAGTAATACCCACTTTTTGAAATTATATAAATTCTATTATTCAAATTGGGCTTCGTTTTTGGATTTTGAATATTGTGATTATCTTAGCATTAATTTTTTTTCTTTTCTGAAAACTTTCATATTTTTATGAATAGTGAAAATTACTAAATTTTAATTAAAAACAATTTTTTTAATCGAAAAAATTAATAGTGATGAATTATGAATTTCAGTTGTTTTAATGTATAATTTGATTATATATTTACCATTTAATCCAATTTTGTTCATTGGACATAATTTCACATTTAAACTGGACATAAGAAAGTGTCAATCTTTTGATAGTTATTATTTTTTAAAAACACGCTTTTTTGTTTTGAAAACGAGAAATAATTTTAAATTAATTTATACCACTTCTGTGTTTTAAATTTCGAAAATTGGATTCTATATTTATAATTAGGAGGTCCAAATTGTGTAAATAGTTAACTTTTATTTTTAGACATTTTGAATAATTATTTCGGTAAATATTTTATTTACCATAGTTCAAGGGTAAATCTGGTAAATAATGGTAACAAAATAATATTATAATAATATTAAATTACCCTAAAATGTGTCCTAACCATATTAGTTGATACATTTCCAACTATGGGAATATTTGGGTCGATTTTGGGTCCCCATGGAGCCACTTGTATGTGATAATGACACTTTATATTAATTAACTTAAAGTAAATACAAAAATGACATATGTATATATCTTTTTGAAAAAGAAGTTTTACAGAGGGTTATATATGTTATATTTTTTACTATAAATATTAATTAGAAAGCTAAAAATATTTATACATAATGGGATTTTATTTATAATTTTTAGACATTGAATATGTAAATTTATTTATGACACAATAATGATTCATTATTTTCCTTATTAATGAAAGAATCAAATAATTTGTATTATAAAAGTTAAAATCAATATAATTTTAATGTTTTGATGAAATCCACAAATTTTATTGGCTAATATGGCATGTTAGTATTACATAAATTAATTTTTTTTGAATTAATAATGTTGTTAAAAATTTATCAAAAATCAATTATTAAGTAATGTCAAAATTGATATAAAGGAGTTTTTAAAACATATATTATATTATTAATTGATATTCTATTCCTAAAATCTAAGGTTCGGCCAAAAGACTTATATAATGATAGTTTTGTCATCAATGGAACCCTTGGGGGTCTCTTGGAAGTATATAGTATTTTTATTAACCATATAGTGTAAGAATACACGAAGACACGGTAAAATTTAATTATTTAACTTAGAGTTAAATCTAAATGATAAGGTTAAAATGGTAACGTAAACTTGTCTAACTCCTATTGGCTGAGAGGATTTCAACCCATCCCCACCCTATCCTCGAAATAAGTAACTTTGGATCCATTATAAAGTGAATATGAATTTTTTATAAAATAATAATATAAGTTTTTCCAAAGATTCCCCTCACCCTCTTATAAAAGGGAACTTCCCCTTCTCTAAAATTCATACCTTCAAAGCCTTTTGGTTCGACCAAACCCTACCCATATATCCTCCAAACTTCCCTCACTTCAACCTAGAGGCCTTAGTTTGATCATAAAGCCAACCTAAAGATCCCTTTTGATCAAATCAAAATGAAGAACCTAAAGAAGAGGAGGTTAACCTACCCTCGACCATGCAAAAGTACAAGGTAAGGATTCATTCTACAATCTCTTCATTATCCAAGGTTTTTTATATATAATTATCTACTAGGACCTGTTTATCATCCACATCCATGTTTCTTAAAAATGTATTTCAAAACATTTTTACTATTTAGTAGACAATGGGTTGAAGTCATTTATACCATTATTTGTTTTGAATCTATTATTTCCGTCGCTTTCCAAACAAGGTACTTTTTGACTTTTTTTGACAAATTTAAGGTAAAATGTTTCTTTAACTTTTAAGGCGGGTGCATCTATTTTCCACCATTATAACAACATCAAAGCTTCCCTTACAAGCTTATAAGAATATTTTCAAAATAACTTTTTTCATTATAATAACGTGACTCTTAAATGATTTCAAAATAGAAAGTGGTATTTCTATAAAAAGGGGTTTGATTTCATCTATGTCAACATCCTTTGATTGATTTTAAGTTTATTTTAAATTGATTTATTATGATACAAAACACATATATTGTATTGATGGTTTTGTGATATGTTTGACTGTGGATGTGCTATTTTTATACCATTCATGGGTTATGGTTAATGTACTGACATTTCGTATGCTATTTTTAATACGAATGTTTATGATATGTTTAAAAATTTTCATATGAGGAATGTATTGGACTTAGTAAGTGACAGGTGGAGCCCACTATAGCTCATCGATTCATCGGTAGGTCTCATGAGAAAACTAGATGTGGAATTGGCCGAGGCCCTTTCCCAATTTTTTTTATGGTTTTAGACGAGGCCTTAATCATTTTAAGGTGTCTTGGACAAGACCTTGACAAAATGTTTCAGAATGTCCAGAATTATACATTTCCTCATTAAGAAAATATTATTGATGGTTCACATGGTCATTTGACTAGTATAATAATAATGATTATGTTTTATTATTGCATTATTTACTTAGTTCATATTCCTTCCATATAAGTATTCATGTTTATTATTGGTAAAGGCATGTGGTTTCAATTATTCATCATGCTTAATATTTATGTTATCTTGCGCTGTATTTCTTCCCCTTACTGAGCATTTGATCTCACCCCTTTCTTATGATTTATTTTTCCAGGATTCCAAGAAGTGTATTATGTTTGATAAGCAGGGTTAAGCTTGAGGATTAATGGAATTCTCAAAGGATCATTTATGTTGTGTTTTATTTTCTAATGTTTAATGTAACGTTCATGTATGTAATCTATTTTCCAAGACTACTAAACTGATTGCTCCTTCAAGACTTGATTCCATGTAATCATGACAATTTATTGAAATAATGCACCGAATCTGTGTAACTGGGGTCAGGACGTTACAGTTGGTATCAGAGGAAGTTTACTAATAACCTTGGAAGCTAGATTTAGATAAACTCTAATTAGAGAACATAGACCTAAGATAGACTTTGAGGATTAGTATAGAAGGACTTCCTAGAATTTTGGTAATGCAGAGATTTTGTGAGTTTTCCAAGAAAATACATCCCTGTCTGGATACGAGTAGGTTGAAGCGGCTCTGGCATAGATGTACCTAGGGGTAAAACCCGAAAACACATCTTTGAGCTAGACTCGAACAGGGACTGGTGCATGAGAATGGGCCATACTGCACTCTTGGTTACAACACTCCTGGGGGATATTTTTTAGATAATTATCATTTTCTTTACAAACCAATATGATGGTTTTATGAGTATATAACTCCTCAATGAAAACATTTTTGTGATTATGGATTATATCCATAAACTATTCAACTTATGTTAGGTATTTTACATGTTTTGAATTAGGAATTGTGATTCATAAACTATCCTAGTGTATGCCATTATTTAGAAATGTCGCCCAATTGAAGGAAGGGGAACTCCAGCAATACGTATGATCCAAAGAGTAAGAATGGTCATATCATTCATGGTATTAAGAAAATATTTAGAAAGGAAATAGTCTCCCACATATTATCATCACATGAATAAATAATATCATGTGTTAATAAGATCAGTAAATAATTCTCTAAATCCTATGTCTTTGAAGGGAAGCCAGAGAAGAAAAGGATGATAGAATGAAAGATGGATAAAGAAAATAAGGTAAAGAAGGATTTTACAATATGTGATAAATTTGGAATGAATCACCTTGGAAAATTCTTGAAGGGAATGGGTGTTTGTTATAAGTGTGGAGAAAAAGGACACCAAGTACGTGATTCCAAGGCTAAGAAAGTGTTTTCAAATGTAAAATACTTCCTCTACAAGGCATTGAGACAATATGTGAATCAATGTCCCATTCATAAGAGTATACTACGAATAATGTTATTGGACAATAATAAAGTTATGATACTACCTCAAATAAAGAAGAATGACTAGTGTTCTTATGTTGTTATTATAGAATTATTTCATTTGAGTGTTGTATCAACAGTATACTGGTTACATGAATTATGGAGATAAATAAGAATTTTACTACCGTACTATTTTATTGAGGATTAGAGATTATATGGTTATATGAAAAGTGACTTAATAGCAAGCTATGATTTTTGGAAAATACATGGTTGAAGTTAAGGTAATCCTTAATATGGTCCTGATAATGAGGTAGTGGTTTTGGAATAAGAGATGGTTTATTTGGATAAATTATATTGGATATTCTTTACTTCCTTGAAACTATTTAATGATTAGTATATTCCATCATTGTTGGAGTTTACAACATTTTTTGGACAGAAGGAGTATATCAAGTATTCTATAAGGAATAAGGGAGCATGAATATAATCAATATGGTTTTATGGTAATTCAGGATGTTACCATGTTTTAAAATAATATATGATGAAGGTATTTATATGTTATTACATGGAAAAAAAGATCCTAATTGTGTTTAACTTCCTTATAAATTTTGGATTGAGAGTTTGGATATAAGTATTTTGGATAAATCTAAATATTGGAATGGATTAAGTTTGAAATTGGATACTATTGTTAAGTTTATTTTTGGATTTCCATAAAAAGGACAACCCGGTGGTCGAGCGACAACCCATCACGTCTGGCAAGGCCATGAGACTTGAACCCACAACCGAAGGGAGGCAAGGGTTTATCACCTATCACTGACCCACGTGATGTCCTGGATTGAGTAATGTAGTTTTTTTAAAGGTTCTGATATGTGAATTATAAATTCATTATTTTTGGAACCCTATTAGAATAGGATAAATAGAATATATATATATATTTTTTTTGAAATCTTTTAGAGTGAAAGATGAGTTTGTGGTATGAATTAGTTGAAGGATAAAACTCTAGTTCCACACACACACAAATATATATATATATTCCCTATTATTCTATAGATGAAATAATTATTAAACATTATGTAAGTGATCTTAAAACCAAAAATGTGTCATCCTAATACCTTATGATTTTTGGAACCAATGATGTTTTAAATCATCATAGATTGATGGGTTTGAGGCCCTCAATTCTACAATTATTTGTGACTGATGACCTTAATCACTCCCTATAAATATTTACAATTTTCCTCCAATTATGTGTCTCTAATTTCCACCAATGTTCTCCTAATCGAGATCATAATCTGATGGTTATTTTTTCCTTCCCCTTTTCCTCTTATTAAGACTAAATTTTATTACACCAATTTCCGATGTGG
Source organism: Viscum album (assembly GCA_963277665.1). NCBI lineage: Eukaryota > Viridiplantae > Streptophyta > Magnoliopsida > Santalales > Viscaceae > Viscum > Viscum album. Next base: position 1,191,823,485 of record OY728122.1, read on the forward strand.
GTTTTCCGACAAATGTATTTTTTATTTTCAACCTTTTATTTTCAAAGAACAATTTCAAATTGTGTGGATGAAATTTATTGGAGGTAAGAATGTTACACCCCAAGATTCCACGGTATTATTCTCTTTGAATAATACAATAGCGTGTGTTGTACGCAACTTTGAGGTTCTAACACACACCTCAACCAATCAATGTATTAGTTATGAATAGTAATACCCATTTTTTAAATTTTTTTAAAAAATATTATTCAGATTGTACATAATTTTTTGATTTAGAATATCGTGATTAGCTTAGGGTGAATTTTTGGGACTTTTCTGATAAGTTTCATATTTTCATGAATAGTGAAAATTACTAAATTTTAATTAAAAACAACTTTTTTAATTAAAATAATTAATAGTGATTAATTATGAATTTGAATGGTTTTAGTGTATAATTTCATTATATTTTTACCATTTAATCCAATTTTGTTCATTGGACATAATTTCACATTTACTTAGGACATAAGAAAGTTTCAATCTTTTGATAGTTATTATTTGTAAAAAACATGCTTTTTATTTTGACAACGGGAATTAATTTTAAATTATTTTCTACCACTTATGTGTTTTGAATTTAGAAAAATGGATTCCATATTTAGAATCATGAGGTCCAAATTGTGTATATAGGTTACTTTTATTTTTAAACATTTTGAATAATTTTTTCGGTAAATATTTTATTTACCATTGTTAAAGGTTAAATCCTGTAAATAAGGGTAAAAAATATTATTATAATAATATTAAATTACCATAAAATGTATCCTAACCATATTTTTTGATACATTTCCGAACATGGGAATCTTTGGGTCGATTTTGGGATCCCATGGAGCCACTTGTAAGTGATAATGACACATTATATTAATTAAGTTAAAGTAAATATAAAAATGACATAAGCATATATCTTTTAGAAAAACAATTTTTAAATAGGGTTATATATGTTATATTTTGGAATATAATTATTCATTATAAATATTAAATTATTTCCTATATAATGGGATTTTATTTATAATTTTTATACATTGAATAATTAAATTTATTTATGACACAATAATGAAGCAGTATTTTCCTTATTAATGAAAGAATCAAATAATTGGTATTATAAAGGTTTAAATAAATATAATTAGATTGTTTTGATGACATCCACAAATTTTATTGGTTAATATATAATTTTAGTATTACTTAAATGTATTTTGTTCTTATTAATAAAGTTGTTAAGACTTTAACAAAAATCAATTATTAAATAATGTCAAAATTGACATAAAGGTGTTTTTAAAACAAATACTGTATTATTAATTGATATTCTATTCCTAAAAATATAAGGTTCAGTAAAAGGACTTAAATAATGATAGGTTTATCATTAATGGACCACTTGGGGGTCTCTTGGTAGTATATTGTATGTTTATTAACCATATAGTGTAAGAATACAAGAAGACACGATAAAAGTTAATTATTTAACTTAGAGTTAAATATAAATGATATGGTTACAATGGTAACTTAAACTTGTCTAAAACCTATTGTTTGAGAGGATTTAGACCCATCCCCACCCTAGACTCTAAATAAGTCACTTTGGATCCATTATAAACCAAATATGAATTTATTATAACATAATATTTTATGTTTTTTCAATGGTGCCCCTCATCCCTCATATAAATGGGCACTTCACCTTCTCTAAAATTCATACCTTCAAAGCCTTTTAGTTCGGCCAACCCCTACACAAATATCCTCCCAACATCCCTCAATTCAACCTAGAGGCCTTAGTTTGATCAAAAATCCATCCTAAGGAGCCCTTTTGATCAAATCAAAAGGAAGAACCCGAAGAAGAGGAGGTTAACCTACCCTCGACCAAGGAAAAGTACAAGGTAAGGGTTAATTCTACGATCTATTCATTATCTGAGGTTGTTTATAAGTAATTATCTACTGGGGACTCTTTATCATCCACATCCTTGTTTCTTAGAAATGTATTTCCAAACATTTTTACTATTTACTAGACAATGGGTTAAAGTCATTTATACCCTTATTTATTTTGAAAGGAATCATTCTGTCATTTTCCAAACAAGGTACATTTTGACTTTTTCGACAAATTTAAGGTAAGAATGTTTTTTTATCTTATACGATGGGTTTTTCTATTTTCCACCATTATAACATCATCAAATATTCTCTTACAAGAACATAAGAATATTTTAAGAATAAATGTTTTCATTATAATTATGTGACTCTTAAATGATTTCAAAATAGAAAGTGATATTTCTCTAAAAATGGTTTTGATTTCATCTATGTCAACATCATTTTATGGATTTTAGGTTTATTTGAAATTTATTTATTATGATAGAAAACTTCCATATTGTATTGAAGGTTTTTTGATATGTTTGACTGTGGATGTACTATTTTTATACCATTCATGGTTTATGGTTATTGTATTGACATTTCATATGCTAGTTTTTATACAAATTTTTATAATATGTTTAAAACATTTTATATGAGGAATGCATTGGAATTAGTAAGTTACGGATGGAGCCCGCTATAGCTCCCTGATGCATTGGTAGGTCTCACGAGACAACTAGACGTAGAATTGGCTGAGGCCCTTTCCCAATTTTTATATATGGTTTTGGTCAAGGCCTTAATCAATTTTAGACGTCTCTGCCAAGGCCTTGAGAAAATGTTTTAGAATGTCTTACATTATACATTTCCTCATTATGAAAATAATATTGATTGTTTATGTGGTCATTCGACTAGTAGAATACTAATGATTATGTTTTATTATGGCATTATTTACTCATCTCATATTCCACCCATAAAAGTATTCATGTTTAATATTGGTAAAGGCATGGGGTTTTAATTATTCACCATGCTTAATATTTATGTTATCTTATGATATATCTCTTAACCTTACTGAGTATTTGAGCTTACCCATTTCTGATGTATTATTTTCCCAGGATTCCAAGAAGTGTATGATGTTTGATAATCAGGTTTAAGCTTGAGGATTAATGGAATTCTCAAGGGATCATTTTTGTTGTGTTTTATTTTCTAACGTGTAATGTAACGTTCATGTATGCAATCTATTTTCCAAGACTGCTAAACTGATCAGTCCTTCAGGAATTGATTCCTTGTAATCATGCCAATGTATTAAAATAATTCATCGACTCTGGGTAAACAGGGTCAGGGCATTATATGTATGGTCTTTGAGCTGAGAGAATTTGTTCTTGGATCATTTCAGAAATAGAAAATTTTCTTTTCATTTCCTTATCACCTTCCAAAGGATAATCAAATAGTAAGTGCAAGGCATCCTTCATTTTAAGATTTCCTCTAGCATTGGATTTCTCCACTTCCTACTTCATTGATTCTAGCTCTTCTTCCAAATTTTGAAACTTCATATCCCTTGATTCACGTTTGGAATTGATTTCTCTTCTAAGAAGCTTCCCTTTTATCATCTCATCTTCTAATTCACGTGTAAGCTTGACAACCATGTCACTCTTCTCCTTTACTTTCAATTTTTCTTGAGCAACAGAATCAGTATAACATGCATTATCTTGTTATAGCCTTTGATTCTTCTAAACTTGTTCAGATAACTGAGTAGCTAGATTATCATTTCGGGCTTTCAGATTCTGAACTTCATATGACTTTTTATTCCCTTCATATTCATCGGCCTTTTATTTTCCTTTCATTATAGCCATATTTTGTAGTTCTTCACCTTGGGAATCATTATTTTCCCTTAAATAAGTAGCTATGTCAATTAGCATTTGATTGAAACCTCTTAGCTTGCTGATCTCAGTTTCCAGTGCTTGGATCTGACTGTCTTTAGATTTAATCTCTCTATTCAACTTCTAATACACTTCCTTTGTTTTATGGAAAACATCCACTTTTCACCTTCTGGGAGCTTCCTCATCATCATTAGTTCCCACATCACTTGGAATATCAGGTTCTTCACTCATTCCTTCAACATCATTGAATGAGTATGAATTTTCACTATACAATTTATCCAAATCAAAATTTGGTTCAGTACTTGACTCCTTTAACTAAATCACACAGTCTCCACAGACACTTCCGCACTGAGGGGTACCACCCAACTTCTACTTATTATTTGACGTTCCACCCTTTCCCATGTTACTCCAAGATAAGGTTAGACTAAATTAACCACCCAAATTGACTAACTCAAGTCAAAGAAAACAAGTCTGATAAAAGAAACCTATTCCTTTGATACCAATTTTTATGACCAATAGGGGCCTATATACCCTGAGAGGGGGGGGGGGGGTGAATCAGGGTATGAATATTCTTTTCTAAATTATTCCTGCCCCACTGGATCTTGACCTCTTTATTACAAGGGTTTCTTTGTTTGCACTTGTGTGTTTATTATGAACAATTCTTTTCTTCTTTATCTGATGATGATGCTTGGAAAGCAATGCAGGGAAGCAAGCAGGCAGACAAATAGATTTTTACTTGGTACACCCTCACTAGGTTACATCAAAGGAGAATACATCAGTGATGTTCCGCTGTACCAAATCCACTAAGGCTCAATGCCAATAATGTTCGGGCTAGATCACTTCTATGACAAGGCTCACTGCCTTTACAATGTTTAGGGTCAGATCACTGGTTTCCCAAGGGTCACTCCCTGTTTCTCTTTCACTGGCTCACTGCCGGTAGAGAGGATTACTTTCTTCCTCTTCCTTTTCTCATTGCACTTGGAAGGGATCCACTCAATGTTTATTGACCATTAGGTCTCTTCATTTGCAGGAATGCATCCATCCTCAACTGTTAATAGATGATCTGTTAAAGTCCAACTTTCATCCACTAATGAATACCACTTTTCCCATAAAGACTGAGCAATTCCTTTGGAAATAATTTCACAAAGCACCATACTTCATGAGGCTCCCAATTTCACGAAGCTCAAACAAGCCCTTGTGAAGGTCCTACCTTTTCAAGAAGCTCCAGACTTTTCAAAGCTTAGGTTGTCACGAAGCTCTTGCCTCTTCACGAAGCACACTCCTTAGAGCACGCGACCTCGCAACGTGCACTTCCTTTGCGGAGCTAGATTAGCCATCGCAAAGCACCTCTCTTTCGCGAAGAACACTTCCTTCGCGAACCACCTTCGCGAACTGAGAGGAAAATATTTTTGATGAAAACTCTCTACTTCTCTCGAGGGGGTCGACCTCTATTTATAAGTGATTCCACCAACCCTTGAACTTTCCACATTATGTCAATGCCACGTCATCTCAAATCGCGAAGCTCCAAAGTTTCTACCAAAATTCTCTCAATCTCGCGAAGCACCACAACAAATTTCTGATCACAGAGAATGATGTAATCTCAGAGCATCACCGTCAATCCCTTGAAGCCTTCACCGCGAAGCTCCATCGCAAATCCCTTCACTGCCGCAATACGCTTCAACCTCTACCGTTCATGAAGCATGACATAATTATGAAGAACACCGTCAAAATTCTTCTTGTCTTTGCGAAATTAAATCTATGAAGCCTAACTTCGCGAAACTCATGACTTTTCCATATTTAAATGAGATCTTTGAGGATATCCACTTTTCGCGATGCTCACCAACCACCAAATTTTGGACCCCAAAAATTTGGCAAACACTGGTAAACGACACCACCTTGTACTACTCTTTTGTACCACCTCCAGATCTTCCATTCCTTTATCATGGTTCATTATTAAAATTTATTGTCAACAATATCTCTGGAACATGACAATTCACCATGGAAACCTGCTTTGTCAACCAACACAATCAACCCCAAAATATTGAAATGTTACCTCGATTGATTTTTTCCAAACACAAAATACCCAACTAAAAATAGTAATAAAACAACCAAATAGTTTAATTTAGGGAAAACCCATTAAAGAAAAAAAACATGGATATATATCCTTCAAAATTGTGTGTGATGGTGTGCATATACTGCCTCGAGACATCTTATATGTAGTAAAAGTAAAATTCCTAGAAAATTTGACCAATTCCACTATGATCAAGTTGAATCGGTTCAAAAAAATAAATAAAAATAAACCAAAATTAGAAATGTTGAGAGGGAAACAAGTTAGAAATTTAAGGAAAATCTTATCCAGAAACCCTGTGAAAAGACACCCATGATCACCCGAAACTATGGGAAGAAGAGAGAGGGAGTGCTCTAGCTAAGAGCCTGCATGAGTTCCTACCTTCCCATCCAAGAACAAAAGGGTCCAAACCCCATTAAAAAAATAATCCTTACACAATCTCATTTAGGAACCGTGTTTCATGCTTTGAATTTCCTAGGAAGGTGAACCCCACCCATGTCATAAATATTCATGACGTATTTCCTTTGTTCAGGATGTGAATGGACTGTAACAGTTCCCTCCTCAAGCTTGACCACTATGACTCCTCTCAGATACTCTTCCAAACCCTCATGACCATCACTGAATAATAAATCGTGTATACTTACTCACTTTATAGTTTTTAGAACTCCAAATATTTTGTTCCAAGTCCCACTTCTGAAAAATGAACAATCCTCAAAACAAAAAAATTTAAATTATTCCAGAATTTCATAAACAATATGGACACAGGGTATTTCAATCTCCCCATAATAGAACTTTTTATCCACAACATTTATGCTCATTCATTAAAAAACCATATTGAACAACTTGGGTTTCCAATTCATGGCCAGCTCTTCATGTTCTATATCAAATACTAAATGATCTCCCACTACACAACTCCATAAATGGGGTTCCTTATTTACCAAAAACTATCCCATATATTCATATCACAACTAAATCATCGAGACATATATTACCCATTCCAATCAATCCTGAGAAACTATAGTATAACTATTCAATTTTTTATCAAGATTATGGGGATCCCCAATATAAACCTAATCTCATTAATTCCAATTGTGATTCATGGTGATCACCACTATTATAAATACCTATCAAAACTCCTTAATAGTGGTCAAAGGACATGATCGGTGTGGTTTCTAAGTCACCACACCCAACAATATTTTAAAAATAGGTAGAAACCAAGTATCTATTATCATATCTTCTTTTTATCTAAATTAGAAAATTCTCCACTAACAACATAAAGGGTCCCCATAAACTGAATATTCCATGAATGTTCCTAGAAAACCCTCTAAACACCCCCATCATACCATATATGATGCATCTAAACCATAGAATCAACTTCCCATAATTTATAAATAATTTTTGTCTAATAAGACAACTTAATTATATTTTCTATCATGATTCACCCAAAAAATCATGTTAAAAAATAGTTCTCCCTATAAAACATGTCATAAATATCAATTCATCACTAAACCACGTGATCAACTTAGAATCACTCCAAAAATACCCTTTAGATCACATGATGATCATAAAAATACCAATTAAAATGAAAAAACCTCTATTCAATGCCTTATATGAATCTTAATCTAGTATTTTATATGGGACTCGATAATCTAGATTCATCAGCTCAGTTGAATACCAATGCTATATAAACTGTCAATCTATTTTTTCTATGACACCCATGAACCTACCATTTTAGGTTCATTCCTCCAAGGCCCACTATCCATACATCACCACATATAATTAATGGACTTATCTATCATACATATAAATTAGAACTATTATGAAACACCAATCTCTGACTGACCTGACTCATGGGAACCCCACCCTAATCAATCCTCAAAAATTTCATTATACTAAGGGTTAAACCATCCAACAATATAAAGTGAACTCCCTGATATATGTAATTACTTATACATCTTCTCAATAAAATCCTCAATATGTTCCAACTTCACATGTGTGTCTCTCCTCTTGATCCTTGTTCACCCATCATTTATATACTTGAACATGATCGACCCAGACAAACCATGACACCACACCCAATCCAATTCTAATGAATTACCTACCCGCTAGTGTATTTCTCATTTTATTAATTCTTAAGTACCCAATCCCATAATATATCACCAATTTTATTAATACTTGACTCAATCATGACCACTCAACAATACAAGATTAAATGATATTAAATGTACCTAGCATGTTCCACCTTGATCTCATCCAAACATAATGGTTAAACACTCCCATACCTCCTTATAACATCAACCGTATCATGATCCCATGAGTCTCTTGTCTTTAATACTAGGATTATATTCATACAAATTTACTATATTATATGGAATGTCAATATAATAAAACGAATGAAAACTCAATGTTCCTATTCAAAAACATGCATTTTACCTATTACATGGTCCATTATATGACCGCATTCCAACTAACACTATCTCAAAATCATGATCATATATCCACACTCTCAGTTTAATACTAAAATCACATCTAAAATTGAAATTGTCTTGGTACTCTGTTAGTCCTTCCCTAAAAACCGCTGCTTTATACTCAAGATTCTAGAACTCAAGTGCTTTCCTAATGAAAATATGAACTATAATCATTCCTGCACTATATAAGGAAACACCTCCTATGTATGAATATCATGGAAATTTACCTACCCATTCCTTACTTGTTCATAATATCTAAGGGATCACCATGCCTATACCATATGCTTACTTTCACCTCACAAGCACCATATCATAACCTGAAGCATCTACCCATGCTTCCCCACTCTAAGGTATTCTCAAGTATTGGATAACCCCTCTCTCTAGTTACCCCCGTATACCACATCTTATCTCATCCATAATTCTGAGCTCCCCCATTTCATGATCCATATCTCAAAGTTCTATGATCATTTCCTATCACATTGTAAATATTTCATAGAAGTTATAACTATGGGAAACACCTTTCTATTCCCAACTCAAAAGTCACATGGCAACACAAGTGCCAAACTACCCACTCATAGGGCCTCATATACAAGAAAACATCATATTCCAAAAACACAACCCCTCTAGGGATTTTATTCTTAGTGGGAATCTATATTTGGGACTACCCCTTGTGAATTAAAAATCTCAAGACAATCCTAACCAGGCCTCCACATACAAAATTAACCCCTTGAGGATCTCATTCTCATCTAGTTATATATACCCAACAACATCACCATACCACAATCGATGTCAAGTATTACAATGTTAAATGGTCCAATTATTTATAATTATATTACAAAACTATATGGGAAAAACCATATTAGATATTACTACCTCTTTAAATACCAAATCAATTTCTATTATTTTGAAAATAGGTTCATCACAAGGATTCTAATGCCATTACTAACCTACTAGGGGATAACTCACATCTCTTCCACTGATGAACTATATAATCATCATCATCAAGAATCTCACCATATATCCACATGACGTATCAATAGAATAAACATATACTATTATTAAACTTAGTATAATGTCATTCAATGTTATATAGAATAACACCATATAAGTTGTTATTGTAATTTTAAACAACTGAACCCTCATTATAAGTGATATCAATCAGAAGAAATCACACACTTGTCATGTGAATCTTACATGCAAAATACGATCCTTATACACTTTCCTCTTTATAATGGGATAGGATAAAAAACCACCACAAATAATAAATCTAAAAATCTCAAGTGTTTTAATGATAGAAGAAGTCATAAAACCATAAATCAATAACCATAAACTAAAATCCCTTATCCATTGCATCCTTGACTTTGTACCAAAAAAGGAATCCAAGAAAAAATAGGCTTATATCTATTAAAATATCTAAAACAATAATATGTAACTTGTCTCCCATCTCCCTATATAGAAATATAAACAAAACACTAATACATCTGTGATATCATTCACACAAAATATTTGATACCAATTTGTAACATCCAACTCCTGGTCACAACCATTGAGTGTGTCTTGAACTGGAAGAGTCTCCACTGAACCTCAGGAACACCTTCCCATATACTAAGGCATGTTGACCAACAATGGGGTTCTATGGTAGTACCAGGAAGAGTCTATACCACCATATCAGAGTTAAAAATAATCGTAAAATAAGCATAGTATCAACCATAACATAAATAAGAGTATGTGGAAGTAATGAAAAAAAACAATAAAAATATATAAATTGCAGATGAAATTAGACATTTTGACTCACTGGCTACACACTAGGACAATAATATATATAAAAATAATACAAGAATAAAATAAATTTTCATGATTCCCTTTTACACCCCCAAGCCTCACCTCATTTGAAACATCAATCACATATATTATATCTAGCAGGACGATCCAATTTAGGAACTTTGGCCAAATTGATCTTTCAATCATTGAAAGATACATGGATACTAAAATGAGATGGGAACCCAAGATGGGTGAGTACAACTCAATAGGTAACCACAAATGTGTTACCCTAAATTACCAATAAATTCATTATACACATGTTATGTGATCAAAGTAAATAATGAAATTCCAAAGAAAAAATAAATAACCAATATCAGTACTTAGTTTACCACCTGAATCCCATGATTGACTCAAGACTTCATATGTCAGTTCCAAGGTGTCCTAGAGCATGTTGTACAACCATGTAAACCATTATTTGGACCGTGGATTATTCCTAATAGAAATTCCTAGTCAATATATTATAATTAGGTGTCATTACTGATCTCTAGGTGGTTATCCTTAGTGATAAAATATTATCTGGTGTCATCATTGATCCTTAATAGGAAATCTTAGATGATCAATGGTTATCAAGCTGTAATACGATCCATATAAGGTAATACATGGAATTTAATAGTCATCAGAAATCATCACCGGTCACTTGGGGGTAATCTTAAGAATTCAATATCCCTGAAGAATCATTTATAATATATTATAGATAATCCTTGGAAATTAATGGTCATCATGACCCAATATGATTCTAATGAGTTAATATTAGGTGATCAATAGTCATCTAGAATGATCTCTGAACCCCAAGAGGCAATCCTTAGAGTTCTATAGACATCAAAATCAAATTCTTGATTGAAGAAGAAAATCTATGGAATACCATGTATTTAAATATATCTTAGAGGGTAGAATGTTCCACCCATAAAATCTTACATAATATAACTCATATGGATTGTCCACCCAACCAACCTGTCTCACATGATCATGATCAAACACTCCAACACACTACCTTTAATCATCACTACTACAATATAAGGATCACATCATCAGTTCATGTTATAATGTGACACCAAGAATAATCACTATACATATACAAAATGTACCCTCTAAGGGGTAAATGTATCACTAGGAATCCTCTATGGCCCCCTAGGCCACATCACACAAAAGACAACCTTAACCAAGTTCCCTTATCTCATAGTCATATCTCATGTCATCATCATCCACTCATATATAATGAATAACTTATCCCAATCATGCTATTTATATAGCCTCACTAGACTCATAAATCAATCCCAATGAATACTTATCTTACCATATAACCAAAAGGCCCATCCCTATTACTAAGTCATCACTAGGTCAGTCTACACACTCAACATATCTGTCCATATCCACATGGTCAACCCACCAAGGTAATCATAATCATTGTGAGTTTGGAAAACTCACCCCATGTTCATCTCACTAACACAATGGCATTAAGGGATATTAAGTACAATATGGCATACTAGGGCCATTCATTATCATCTCGTCATATATCCCTACTCAGGGGGTTTAATGGAACCTTTACTCGAGGCCATTAAATCTCATTCATTTTTAATAGAGATGGTATTTTTAATATTTTTTAAAATGTATTTCAATGATTTAATTTCCAAAAATTTTCATCATAATTTATTTTTCATCATTTATGTAATTTTGATGATTTTTGATATAAATTTTGAAAATGGACTAATTCTGAAAATTTTAATGTTTTATATCAGTTTTTTCATTTGGTGATAACTTTTTTAATTCTAATCCAATTTTCAAAATTATATTTATCTATAATATCTTGGCTTGTGAGGCCCATTTTTCCAACACATTCCAAGTGATGAATTGTTAATATTGAGGCCCACAAAAATCGTTCATAATTAGAAGATGAATGGTTGGATATATTTGACCAAAAGTTTATAGTGTCTCGAACCCCGATGCCACTCAAAAATTCCCCAAGAGTGATGGGTCACAGGGACTCATAAGCATATCTCCATTCTAGAGGCTGTGAACTAGCTGTGAGGACCTAGGTGTTTCCATGGGGAGACTATTCCCTCACCACTAGAGTGTAATAGAGTGGGAATACAATAATAAAATAGACAACAGATGTAGTACAATAGTCACATAATAGATAATAAAAAGAACAAATAAAAATAATACAAAAGTATATCGTATACAATGATGATAAATATCACTAAAAATAATCCAAAATAGGTACAAAATAGTACAATATAATACAATTCTCAAAATAAAAAAAAGAACAAAAGTGATCTCCCTAAATAACATCATGTTCCTTTTCCCGGTATCATGCTCCCATCCTCCTAAGAATCATACAAAATAAAACATCGAACTAATGGTTCTATCCTCAGTCCATACACACATCCAAATAGTTTTTCTGGGTATACAATGGTAGACCAAATAGGGTGTGTGATATAATCCTAGTAGGTGACCACCCAATGATCTACAAAATATATGATTTTCAATATAACATGATATGCTGTGTGTGAGTATATATGAAAGCATTAAATAAATTAAAAATTCCCCTAGAAAATATAGTACTAACAAGTAACATTGAAATATACTCTCAAGGATTCTTATAAAATATGGTGAATCCTCTAATAAAGAAGCTACAACAATGACTAAATGACTATCATGGACTTTCCACTCATCAAAAAATGTCATGTAATTCATGAACATTCCATTTTACCAGAAGAGTCAGAACTTCCATGGCCAAGTCGTCTAATCAAGTGTATCACATTTCCATGGGTATGCTATAAAATTGGTGTGTCATACATTAAAGGGATAGAACGAAGGTGTAGAAGACTAATGAATTCTTGTCGATTCCCAAGAGAATATTGATAGAAACTCAGGTAGAAACCGGTTGGATTCCTAAGAGCACGTTAATTGAACTTGTCCAAAAAGATTCAAAGAAAGCTGGATCGAAGGGGTAGAAAGGCCTAAGGCATCCCATGGAATCAAGAACCAAGAATCATACTCTATCTAAATAATCAACTTATATATTCAAGATCCAAGGAGCATCATACAAGGAATCTAGGGAATCATTCACCATTTCATACAATATGATTCTACACACTTGTGTGACCATTCAAACCCAATTTCATCTCATTAGTTTACCCAATCATCCATTACAATGAAATTTCAAAGGCAATGAATGAGTATACCAACTCATTGTTCACAATTCAGATTTAAATATATCACTTGAGTTTACCTACTCATATCCCCATTTTATAAATAAAACATTTAATAAATTTATGTTTAATATATACAATTTAATAGTTAATCACATGAAAGGGAAGGAAAAATATCTCCTAAAAAATAATTTGATTCATTTCACATATATATGGGATTCCTATTACTAAGAGAAATCATGAACTCACCCCATGGATGGTTCTACAAAAAAAGAATATGTGATGTGAATACATGGTACAACCCATGGGTGAAATTTTGTTGGGGAAACAACCTACAAAATGTCACATGGAAGCTAAAGGGAATCCCAAACATGTTCAAATTCAATTAATTCAATTTATATATTTAGTTAGGGGGTCACAATAGAAATTTTTGTGGGTGGCATAGTGGAAGATATGTTTATAAACCACCCAAACCAATAGAAAATTTATGGAACAACTACCATGGACTGATAGTAGAGTGTTCATCCAGTATTAACTCATGATTCATATCAGACCGAGATAAATATAATGACTGGAGTAAGAGCCTAAAACTAGAGAATATTATCATGCACCTATATTGAGTAGATGATACCAAGAAGAATGAAAAAAAACTTAAAAGTAATCATGTACTCCCCAATGCAGATCCAATGAGATGAGTGATGCTGGAAATAAATATTAGATAGATGAATGGGATAAAATTATAGAATTTGGAAAAAAAGAGCTCCCAAGGTGTTGTTTCATAGTAGAGAGAAATAAGAAAATTTGTTTATGTTCAATGATTTAATTTAACTCAAAATAATCATTTTACCCAAAATTAAGGGGTCTCATGGTTTAGGGGAACAGTTTGACAAACTGTGCACCAAAAATGCATGGTTAGCTATAGGAAAGGGAACCTTTCATGGTTTTTCCACATGGTTTGACTAACCCTTTGAAAATTGTGCTAAAACCAACTTTCAAAATTTAAGAGGTTACCACAAATCCTTGTAGCACAAATTGTATAGTTTTGTATGACTGTGCAGCCTCCTCATACTCTCTGGATTTGCCTTGAATAATTTATCTAATCATGTGGCCTTCCACGTATGGTTTGAACTAGAAGTTCACCAGGAAGTTTTCAACACATCAGATGGGTTCTGGGATACAAATAAGCCTTGGAAACCGTCAAAACACTTGGGATAAAATTTTCCACTCACAATAGGCCATAATAAAATATGTAAACCAAAATAAAAAGGATTGGTACCATAAATGAAAAACTGGGTTCTTATAATCCTCTCCCTTAAATCAATTCAAACCAAAAAATTTCATCTCAAGGGTGGTTGATATTAGTTTTAGAATAATTATATCCATTGAGTATGCATGTCATCCTCCCGCTCCCATGTCTCTCCTAGTAAATGGTCTTGATTACACATCACCCGTACTAGAGAAACTATTTGACCTTAGAGAACCTTCATGTAATGATCCAAAATATTTATAGGATGCTCCTAAAAGGATGAATCTACATATAACTCAACCTCGAGAGGCTAGAAGACACGAGACATGTATGAGTGACAATGGAATGACTAAGATACATGAAAGACATCGTTCATGGATATATACCTCTATGGTAAATATAACTAATAGGATACGAGACTCACTTTAACTAGAATCTCAAATGGCCTGATATATCACAATGAAATATTCCATGTGTCTTGATCCATTTATTTCATAGCCTCGGTGAAACATGTAAAAATACTTGATCCTCGACCGCAAAATCTAGTGGTTTTCTATGGAGAATAGAATAAAAATTATGTCGAGGTTGTGTAGTAGCCATATGCTTCTGAATATACAAGACCTACTCAGAAGTATCCTATATGAGATATAGTCCCAACAAATATACCTCACCTTCATCTAAACAAAACATGGGTGATCGACATGGACTACTATAAAAAGCCTCATAAGGTTCCAGTTGTATAGTTTCCTAAAAACTATTATTTTAAACCGAACTAAACCAGTGGAATATGACCATACCACGAGCACCCAAAATCCAAGATGCATTCTTAGAACAAATCCTAAATAACCTATATGATATTCTTAGATTAGACATAATTATGAGGGTGGTATCATATTCATAGAAGAAACTGTGTACCCAACGCCCTCTGCAAACTCTACCATAAATGAGATTAAAAGAGGGTGTCCCTATATGAAATTATAGTGCGTGTGACCTCATGAATCCATACTATCACATGGATAAAATACCTTCCATTATTATCTACACTGAAGGTATCCTTGATCGAGAAAAAATGGGCAATCTTCATGAACCTGTCAACAAAAACCCACAAAACATAATTACCTTGAGGTGACATTGTTAAACCAGTCAAAAAATGGGTCATGATTTCATCCCAATTCCTCTTTAAAATATGTAACTTCTATAAAAGTTTGTTTGGTCACTGATGTCCTTCCTTCACCTACTGACACTTGGAACACATCATAACAAAATCATCAACCCATCTTTTCATACTCAGCCAACAGTAATAACGACGTAAGTTATGGTACGTTGTGGTGACTTCAGGGTGCCCAGCCCAAGCTAAAGCATGAAAATTCCACATATATTCCTCAAATATTTCCACAGAAATTGAAAAATGACCATGAATATGTAGGATATTTTCCTTTCTTAAGGTCCAACTTGGAAGTGGGTACTCACTTACCGCACTCTCTCATAGGACTTGGAATTCTATGTCTGATTCCTAACTCAACTTAACTTTTTGTAATATAGTAAAGGACATAACTAATGATTATAGAAAAGTATTCCAATGACTGTTATGCACCTCCTAGTGAATTTCATAGATCAAATCCATAAGCTACCATTCGTTAATAGCTTACTGAACTTCCTATATCTGAGTCCTCCTACTCAGTACATTGGGCACTTAATTACATTTACCATGCATGTAGGCAGACATAGAGTACAAATATTGTAGGTACTCCACCCACCTTTTTTTCCTTATATTTAGATAATTCTATGTAAATATGAACTTTATTATTTTTTGGACTATGTACAAAAATAAAATGATATCCCCAGTAAGTAATTTCAATAGAAACACAAAGCATGAATGACTGTAGATAACTCAAGATCATGTCTTGGGTAGTTCCTCTCATGTAGTATGAGATAACAAGACCCATATTCATTGAATATTTCCCCTTGCATAAACACTACTCCAGGAATGATACCTGATATTCCTTAATACACCATGTATCTCCTGCCCTACTCTGGCAGTATCATGACCAGTACTAAATTCAATCTCTATTTTAGCTCGCATAAGGTTGGATCACTAGCATCTGATACTAAAAACATAATGCCATTATAATTAAATACCATCAACAATGATTCTAAGCATGATAAGTCCTTTATATGACACATGTAGTCTCCATCATTCCCAAATAAACTCTATAACTCAATGATATTCTTGGGATGCTCCAAAGAATCACATGTTCACACCTTCTCCAGGTCAGCTGATAGTTTTGTCTATAAGATAATGTGACCCAGGAAGTGAATCAAATCAATCTAGAAGTGGCACTTTGTGATCTTAGCATAAAACTAATGGTCTCTTATTGTACTCAATACAGTCTTATTTTGTTTGTAATGGTCATGTCAAGTGTGAGAATACCCAAAAATATAAATCACAAACACCACCACAAATTTTTTTTGATAAGGATGGAATACTCAATTCATCAACACAATGAGAAATAGTGGATCATTCATGAGACCTAAGGGAATAAATACATACTAGTATAGAAAATAAATTCTACAAAAGCTTGTACGAGTTATGCCTATAGGTCTAACACATACCCGGTGATATACATACCACTAATCAATTTTCATGAAAACATGAGCACCCCGAAGATATTAAAATATGTCATCTATTCAATGAAAGGGATATCAATTATTAACCATCATTGGGTTTTGTTTCTGATAATCCACACATAGCATAAGGGTACCATCTAACATTTTCACAAAGGACATGTGTACCGCATGAATAAGTACAGACTTATATAAAACCCTTCTCTTCTAAATCCTCTAGCTACCTCTTGATATCCTACAACACCATTATAGCCATTCTGTAAGGTGGAATGGGTGATGATAGAGAACCTGTCACTAGAACGATGGGTAACTCAAATTTTCTATAAAGAGGTGAACCAAATAATTCATCTAGAAAACATCCTTGAACTAATAAGACACTTTAATGTGTTTCCCAATCATCTTGAGACAAACTAGAAATTTGGGCTACCATCTTGCCTAGCCAATGATGTTGTGGACCATCTTAGAATTCCTAGAAATCCCATTCACATATGTGAGTATAAACTTCCCCCTTTGGTTATGTTTCATACAACTTCTGATGATAGCACTCAATGTAATATCAATAATCTACATTCCATTCCATTTTGAAAATGACATCAAACCCTGTCCTATCGAGGAAAAATGATTCCAGAAAAAGTGACACCCACCAACCTCATGGAGAAAATTGGTAAACTTATGTACATCCTTTGTTCTAATTCCCAACATAGTGACTTGTGTCCTAACTCTCTTAGAAAACTATAAAATAATCCCAATGATTTTCACCACAGGTAAAGATATGTAACTATATGGCACACATTTATAAAATAGAGAAGATGGAATAATAAATGCTATTAAGATCATATCTCACACTGTAGGTCATCTGGTACACTACTCATTGGCTGTGGGAAACCATGACTCTGTGAGAGAACCTCTCTACCTAGAGTAGTCCCACTCAAATGTCTTTGTGTTGCGGGTGTCTGAACATCATGGCCACGACCACCACTTCTTTGACTTGATCGACTGACACTCCTCCAATGCCCTGCCTAAAATAGAGCTAAGAGGACTAATCTTGAACATGGTGTCCAATATTCAACCAACCACTCACCGCTGGATGGGATTTAATACAAAAATGTTGCACGTGGACCCTCCTACCACAACATCGAAACTTGACTGGGTCACAACTTCATAGATTATTTATAAAGACCCATCTACCACACTGATGACAGAAAACCAAGATACTAGTACTCACAACTTGACTGGTGCTCATCTCACGGGAATCCTCCAAATGTTGCTTCTTTCCACTAAAATATGAACCAATCGGTCGAGATACAACACTACCCTACTCTACACCACCATATTCCCTCAGTTTTACCACTATAATTAGTGCTTGATTGAAGTGTTTTCTAATATAGGTAAATATAAACATATTAACATAAGATCTGATTGAGTTTCAGTGACATTCATTGAAGCGTTTTTTCCTCGATATCTCATCAGTATGTAATTTCAGTGAAAAAAGTTACAAATCACTACTGAAAAATGTGCCTATTCCCACAGTTTTCGAAAACCGTGGGTATAAGGATAATATGGGGACCTATAACAATGGTTATCGACCAAACTGTGGGTATAGATTACTTTTTAAGACCAATACCCACAGTTCTGCAAAACCCTGGGTATAGGTGAATTTTTTTGAAGATGTATACCCACGGTTTTGGCCAAACCGTGGGTATAGAGTTTTTCTGACAGACCTATACCCATGGTTCTTCAAAACCATGGGTATTGTGGTTTTTTTGGAAGACCTATACCCACAGTTTCAGAGAACCATGGGTATAGCTTTCCCTCCATAAGGCGGGAACAAAAATTACGTGGGACACCGAAAAAAAATTAGTGAGAACTTGGGTATGATTAATATATATAGATTTATACAAACAAAAGTTCAAAAAATTTCTCCAGATGAGTTAGTGAGAAATCTGTTTGTGTACTGCATAGCCGTGGGATCGAAGCCTGGTGGATTCTATTTCTCTAAATCCATGAATAATATTAATATATTAATATAAATGTAGATACAAATTTACGTAATAAATCTTGCTGAGTTGGAGAGGCACTAGGAACTTGCTGCGACAGAAGCGGGATCGAAACCTGCTGGCTTCGTTTTTTCATAATATGGTCATAAATTAACATATATTTACAAATATAGATATATAATAATATAAATTTAGTAGCTGGAGTGGTCAAGTTCTGATGAAATTAGCGGCCAGGGCGCGGGACGTTGTGGGTTCAACCCCTACAGGCTGTAGGATTTATATATTTTTACCCACGATTTAAAAACCGTTATTATAACACATTGACAGCGTGGATGAGGCCTTGACACGGTTGAAAAAAACCCAAGATTTGAAAAACCATTGGTATAGTTGAACACCCCTATACCGACGCCACTCAGCACCACGGTTTTGAACCGTGGGTATAGGAATTTTTTCCAATAGTAAATATATAAAGCATGTCAAGTACTCTATAACTATCCTAGTTTCATGCTCTAGATTCATGAAAAAACTATCTTGATCTTCCCATAGAGACTTAGGGTAATTGTTTTGAAAGAGAATAGTTTGAAAATCAACCCAAATCATGTCTCGTATCCTACTAGTCTAGTTTAAAACATCCTACCATCAATTTGATGCCCCACAAAGAATATAATTAGAATTCTTAACTACTCTCTTAAAATGTATCTCTAGATACTTGAAGATCACAAGAATAGTATCAAGTTATAGCTCAGTAGCCTATGGTATGCCATCCCTCATAAACATGGGACGATGGTTCTATTATAACACACACATCAGCTCATCCATAGAAATGGGAGGCAATGGTGGTCCCTGAAAAGTATTCATGGAGTTATAAAACCCATAGTGGAACAGTTCCTCAACACCTACGTATATAAGAAGATATGGTATAATAGCTGGCACTGATGGAGGACCCATCAATATCCTATTGTCCACCACCTCTGTAGAGTGGTCGTCTCCTCCCTTCGGGTGTAAAACTAGGCGACTTCATAGTGACATACCTCTAAAATTCTAAAAACACACCTCCGAAAAGAATTATATCAATGAACTAAGCTCAAAAGAGTATTACATGTCCAAACCCTCCTAAAACAAGGCCATACCGCACAAACTAATCCTAAATACAGGTCTGTAAAGTGAAACATTTACCAACAACCACTAGAGACCTTTCCACTTTCCCACTCAAAATCCATGTCTATGTCAAGTCTCTATTTCCAAGCTCACATATACATTTTCAATTTTATTTATATTCATTTACATTATATCACAAAATTATTTGAAATTTAATCAAATGGTTCAACAATTTTGATCCATGAGGGCCCATACTCCCCATGAACCCAATCATGGAGTGCACCTAATTCACACCATAACACATTTAAAAATGTCCATCATAATAATAGGTACAACTATCACAAAACCTATCTTAATAACATGATACAATTAATTCATCCTCAATGGTATGACATGTTATTCTAATAATGTTCCTAAAATGATGCCTAAGATGGAATACCCTCATCTATTCAGGTTACAAAAAAATAAAACCATCATTCATATCGATAATAACATCGTGATTCAAGGGCATCACCAAAAAATAGAGTCAAATCAACAGTAATATCCTAAATCCAAAAAATTGTAATCTCATTCAAGGAGATTTGGTTTTCTCATGTATAGGGGTAGCTAATTCCGAGCATATCTCATTAAGAAATCTCAATTTCTTTCTATCCATTTTTATTTTGGCTAAATATTAAATCCAATTTGAAACAATCATCTGATACAATTTATAACCTCCTAAACCGGGATGCCGCTAAACAATTCCTAGGGTTCGGTGCATCCCATGATCTCAAGAACATCTCCCCAAATTCCAAAGGCTGCTGACTAGTACGGAGATCCATAGTATTTTTATGAGGAGACTATCCCTCATCACTAAAGTGTAACACAGGGGAAATAGAATAAAAAATAGATAGAAAAAGAAGTATAATAGTAAGACAATAGATAACAAAAGGAATAGATATCAATAATAATGAAGTGTATCATATATATTGATTATGATACATGTCGCTACAAAGAATCCCAAATAGGTATTCAATAGTAAATTAATATGAAATTCTCCAAATACCAAAAAACCAAAAGTTCCATCTCCAAAATAGCATCATGAGCCTCAACATCATCCCATTCTACCCTGATCCTATGGATAGTAAAAAATCAAGAATGAACTACGGTAACTTGACCCGGTCCCTCCCTTTATCCAAATAGTCTATTCAGGTACCAATCAGTGATCTTAATAGGATTTGAGAAACAATCCCAGTAGGTAACCACCAAACGATTTACACAATCTAGGATATTTAATATAACAAGCTAATTAGTGTGCGAGTAAACAAGTGAGTAGTAAATAAAAGAAAATTTACCATGGAATATCAGCTACTAATAAGTACCACTAAAATAGACTCTCATGGATCCTTTCAAAATATGTTTAATCTCCTCTAACTAGGAAGATAAAAAAGTTAATAAATAACTCACACGTCCTTGCCATTAATCTAAACATTTTATGTTATCCAATACCATTCCATATATCTACAAGTGTTAGAACATCCATGTATAATATTTATAATTGACTCTGTCACATTTCCATGTACATGCCATAAAATCAAAGTTTCATATCATGATTTTTAAGATCTAAGGAGTATAAGACCAATACATCCTCATTGATTCCAAGAAGCATCTCAATTGAAACTCGGTTAGGAAATGGTTGGAGTCCTAGGATCATGTGAACCAATCAAATCCTATCCAATTCCATGAAATCAATATCCAAGGGGTAGCAAGGCCCGAGGAATCCCATGGAATCAAGACCCATGGATCATACTCTATCCAATAAATCCCCTACCAAATTCAAGATCCAAGGAGCATCATCCAAGGATTCTAAGGAATCATTCACCAATTCATACCATATGAATCAACACACTCATATAAAAATTGATATTCAATTACATCTCATCAGTATACCTACTCATATATCACAATGAAAATTCAATGGAAACAAAAGCGCATAACATTCATTTTTCATAATTAAAATTTAAACATATCACACGAGTTTACCCACTCAATTCCCTATTTTCAAAGTAAACTATTTAAGAAAGAATGTTCAATAAAAACCATTTAATCATGTATCACATGCAAGGAAATGAAAAGTATCTCCTACAAATCCATTAGATTCACTTCATTTATATATGGGATTACTCTTACTAGGAAGGATCGATATCTAACCCCATGGGTGGTATAAAAAAGTTGAATATAAAAAGACGAATACATGTTACACCCCATGGGTGGTCTTTAAATGGAGGAACACCCCCAAAATGATTCATAAAAGCTAAAGGGAGTCCCTAAAAACATCAAATTCAATTTATTCTATTTAGAAATTTAGTTTTGGGGTAATTTTATAATGTTTAGCGGTTATCATAGTGTTGGATAGGCTAATAAAGTACTAAAACAAACAGAAAAAGTATACACCACCTACCATATATCATTAGTAGAGTTCTCATCTAGTATCAACTCATGATTTGTCTTAGATTAGGAAAAAATGATTAATCGACATAGAAAATGAAATTAGGGCATATTAACTTGCACATAAATAGTGTAGTTTATTCTAAGAAGAATTAAAAATGACAAAAATGTAATTTAGCAGTCACCGATATGGATCCAATAATATGTGCATCACTTGAATCATAGATCAAATGTATTAGCAGGAGAAAATCCTAGAATTTGGATATAAAATGAACTCCCAAGGTGCTTCTATCTACTAGAGAGAAAGAAGAAAATAAGATTATGGTTAAATATATAAGTGAGGGAAAAGTAATCACTATACCCAAAATAAATGGTTCACATAGTTTAGGGGCATATTTTGACAAATCATGTGCCAACCATGCATAGTTAGCTATAAGAAATAGAACCTTTCAAAGTTTGTCCACATGATTTGACTATACATAAGAAATCCATTCAAAAAACCGCTGCCAAAACATAAGAGGTATTCACATGATATTGTGGCCTATATTGAATGGTTTTCACTAACCGTGTGGCCTCCTCCTGCTCTCCTCACATTCCTTGTCTGGTTTACCCAACTGGGCAGTTTTCCCCACACGGTTTGAACTAACCATATACTATGCAATTTTAAACCCACAATCTTTTTTTCTGGATCTGAATATGCCCAGACCCCCCTAGAAACCCTTTGGTAAAATTGGATACTCACATTAGGCTCTAATAAAACATTTAAACCAAAATAAAAAGGATCTGTAACTTGTATAAAAACATGAGTTCTTACACAATTAGTAATAAAGAAATAACTGGAGCTACAAACCTCCAGATGAAGTGATTCAAACTGGTGATTTCATGTTACAAAATTTCTTTAAATTTATAGATAAATTATCTCATTGCATTAGTTTTTGAATGCTCTATAGTGGAGGAAGATAAAGATCAACTTCATCTTGAAAAGGTTCGCTTTAATAATTTGAGTATAACTTGTCACCACATGTCTAATGGATATATATATTTTTGTTTTAGAGTCAATATGTGTAGGAAATATATTTAATAATAGACATTGTAAATATATGGCCTCTAAATATAAATAAATCTAGAAAATATTCAGAGGATAGAAACTATATTGTATAGTTTCTACCCGTATTCACTAATATTTTCATTTCCACTTCATTTGAAATGATGGTTGGAAGGAGGGAGTGGAATATGTTGCAGAACATTGGATGGATAATATTATTTTTTTCATTAATTAATTAATCTATGAAGATATGAACTCTAAATTATGGTGATAGTGAAGATCCATATCCATTCCCCTTTGTAGTTTATTTTTTTCATTAAAAACACTTTTATTTTAAATTATTCAAAAAACCATTATCATGAATGAAGGAAGATTATTTTTTTAAAAATTTTATCAATTTTTTCCTATATTATTTTAACCTATAATTTCAAAATAGTTGTCTCATTATTTAAATTTATTTGGGAAAGGTCTCCTCATTAAGCATAACAAGATCAATTTGTTTCAGTTTCTCATTGATCATTAGACTACTAAATCACTTGCATTAGGGAATTACTACCCATATTTTAGGTAGCAATATTCATTATAGTAAATTTATGTGTAAAATTTAATGTCTTGTGGTATAAATTTCATAATATAATCAGAACAAATTTGTAGGGAATGATAAATGGAGTGTTCTAGGATAAAATCTGGTAAATTGCTGCTACCTCCATCTTGGCATTTTTAATACATCTTAATTCTGATTTATAATCATTATCCTTAATTTCTATTCTTAATATGATTTTATGTTGTTTATTTATTTTTTAAAATCATTTGAAATCCCCTATTTTGACCCAAACATTAACTAAAATAATTTATAATGTGACAATATGATTGCATGGTCTACAATGTCCTTGTAATTGAACCTGGGGTCCCCACCACACCACATTTTAAAAGGGGAAATATTGACTGGGGTTTCAAAATAAAAAACAGTAAATATAAATTTTATTTTAACTCAATTTGTACCCCTATTTATCCAAGTGTCATAGGGAATTTATTTATAACTAACACATCAACCATCAATGTCCAGTGAAATCCAGTGAGTTAAAAATGGTGCACCAAGGCTCCTGATAACATTGTTTACTTTATCCAGGTATTTCAACTTAATACAAAATGAGCAGAGAAAAGTTTTGTTTTTCCAACCCATTCCCCTTAAAACATTATTTACAAAAAATTATAGTTCAATGAAAACATGAGGTGTAATGAGATATCACTATTGTTTGATTGAAATATATTACAAATGTAAAATACAATAAAAACATTAAATATTAACTACATCCATGATTAGTGTGAGAATCCACCAATCTACCAATATCAAAAAATTTCTACTAATAATAAATTATAATTTCCTTAAAATAATACACATCCTGAAATATGAACCATTATTGGTATACAATAATAATCAACGAAGGTCTAGCTCTATATCAGTTGGCTGCATCAACATGTCCAGTTGGAGAAATTCCATCTTTCATGTCACATCAAATTCTTTTTAAAAAATATATGAAAGATAAAAAGTTATTTTCATGTATTCTACACAAATATATATTCCTAGATACTCTCTATGTATAATTAGAACAATACATCCCACTCAAGTAATTTATTATAAATTGAGCATGCTGCCAGAAGGGTTTATTCGAACAACATTTTGATCCAATATGTGTTAGGTGACTTGAAACATCCATCCTATTTTGAGTGAATAATGCATATAATAGTAATCAAGAACATAAAATTCAATCATTATCTTCTATTGGGTATCCTAGGAAACTCCATTTTTGTATCCTTTAATAAGTAATAATTTTTATTTTGGGAATTTCAACTCCTAGACATATCAAGAGAAGTGGAATTAGTGTTGGGTAAAAAAATAAATCTTAAAGACCATTATCATCCAAATAATATTACAAAATACTCCATATTGATATTCTCAAGAACTACAGGACTTTCATTGCTATAAAATAAGAAAAAAAATGTGTGGAAAGGGATGGATATCCTTTTTGAAATTATAATAAGGGCTCAATGTGGAAGCGAACCAAGAATTAATTCCATTAAAATCCATTCCCAGAAACCACTTCTCAAAAAACAATATGTCAAATAAAATTATAACTAGGGACACACATGTTAGTTACTATATAATATATAACAAAATATTATTCCCAATGTATTTGTAGGAAATACAAATGTGGGTCTATATCAGTCTCAAATTTATCTTTATCCAACATTCTAGCCCTAATACTAGGATAATCATAGATTGTTATCTCTTTGTTTTAGTACCTTCTTAAAGACCCCCTTTTTTATTCCTCAATCCTCAGATTGAATTCATCCTTATATACCTCCTTAAAAACATGAGTATAATTTTTAAGATAAATACATCCCCCTTGATCCTCCCTATCTGATGATGAGGAGGAATCCACTTCATTAGAGGATTCAGAGGGATATTTATTAACTTATTGATATGGGAGGTGATAAGTTTCCTCTAAGAAATCATCAATGATCAAGTTAAAATGTTTCTCTCTAGATCTTAATTAACTTCTGGCTATGAAGGGATGCTTTTTTTCTCTAAATGCATCATCGAATATCTAATAAAAATGGTTATCTTAAACATAGATTAGTCTATTAATTTTTTAGTCTTCCTAGTATGGGGAGTGATAAAACTATTTGAACCAATGATCGGATTACTACCTTTATTGGTGCTTGAGAATAGGAATTAATCATCAATTTTAGTTGCTTTTTCATAATGATTTTTGATAGATTCAATGAAATAGAGTGAGTCACATGAGCTACCACTTGATTAGTTGGAATAACCCTTATGGTTCCAAACATGGGTTGAGGCTTGTTTACCTCAACCAAAAAACCAAAGAAAACATCGACATGAGAAAAATTAATAACACTAATTCAATGGAAAAATTAAATAATTTAGTGCCAAGACACTTGAAAAATATATTCAAGATCATCCTCTATGAAAAGGATGTGAGATGACATGAAAACATCTTATAAGTATGTCCTCTACATAAGATGAGCACCACACCCATCAAAATCATTATATTCCATCATGATTTGGTGGAACTAGAAATAAAGAGTAAATATGAATTTTAAAAAATTAGAAATGATAAATTTGAAACAACAAAGAAAGATGGTGGAGGAAAAACATACTTACAAATATATTTGAAATGTATTTAAGATCACCCTAAAGTGAGGGAATAATAGAGAGGGGATGGTCTAACATAGACCCTCCCCCCACACACAACTACAATGTTTAGAAAAAAATGTGGCATTCAACATTAATGAAATGTGGTTTATCCCTTTCTAATAATTGATCGATAATTCATGATTTGAACCTCCTAGGAAAGAGACCCTTCCCTTATCCCAAAGTACCATACAATAATCCTAACTTCACGGAGAAAATGGACTTCAACTTGATCCTCCTACAACCCAAATGAATAATGTCCTAATAAAACTCACCCAAAACCTAAGCACATAAAATAATCATTAAATGATATCCAATTACACTGTTTATATACATTCATATTCATAGAAATTCATTTTGCATCAAGATCCTCAAAAGAACCATCCACCAAACAAAAAATTCAAATTCCCCTTAAGTTTTATTACCTTACTAGACATGGTTTATTAAATTTATATTGTTTTATATTGTTTTATTGTATGATTAATGATTGGAATAAAATGTTAATATCTTCCACCTCATTTTTGTTTTCCTGTAACAGTGTATCTTTCTTAATTTTTTTCCTATAGTTTTTTCTTTATCTCTTTCTTCATCTTGGACTTGTTTTTAAAATCCGGTCCAGATTATTTAGGCTCATTTTCATTTGATATGGGTTGTTTTAAGAATTAAATTGTGTTATAAATAGGGTATATTTTTTACCACTTCAATTGGTAACCAATATCACTTTCCCTTTGGGTATTTGGAGATATTGGAATGATTTTTTACCTATATTTCTAGATAAAATATACACCATAAATACAATTTTATTACACAAATCTTTTACTTAATTCTATAAATCCTCAAAATTTGAAACTTATATTCTAAGGTGTTAGTATTTTTTAACTATTTTATGCTTTCTCATATGGCTTATTTTGTTGGAATGGAGGTGGTTGGAAGGATGGTTGATACAAGGATGGTTTTATCGCTGTTGAAATGGGCTTTGGAAGCATGGTGGTTGTTGGTGATACTGATGGCTAGTGGATATTGTTTGTTTTTTATTTCCCAAATCCATAAAGGACATAGTAATTTTCTATATATTCTTGATATATCTATTTTAATTTCCTTGGTTTATAAGAAGAAGCAAAAATCTATGGTCCCTAAACCTAAACATAAGGAATAGTAAAATGACTTGGAGATGAACACAATCTACTTTCCTTCACTAGTGAAAATTATTTACTAGATTTATTTAGATCTATTTGCCTTAAGATAGTGGTAAATTAGTCTATATTAGATTCTAGAAAAGGATATTAATGATAAGTCCTTACCTCACGCATCCCACTAATACCCATTCCTCTTGTTCCAAATTATTGATAAGTTTGTTTTATATTCTCAATTAGTCCTTTGGCATCAACATGTTTCCTATAAATTATAGATATTCCTGATGATTCATATAACTTGTTCCTATAACTATCCAAGAAAACATGATAGAAACATATAAAAACATTATGTTCATTTATGTATTTGTGGGGTCAGATAACACACAATTTATTGATTTACTCTTAATACTTATTGAGAATATCCATTAAAGCTTGTAGACGGGAATATATTTCATTTCTGATTTCTATAATTCTGGATGTGGGGAATAATTACTATAGGAATCTCCTATGAAGATCATCCTAGTCATTGAATTCACACGGATTTAGGCCATACAACCACTAAATTGATAATTCTTCTAGGTTGAATATGAGAGATATCCCTTCAATGTGCTCTTCTACCACTCCATTTATATTTAATATTACATAAAATAGCCATGTACAAGATAAACATGAAAATAATGAAGATGGCGTTACTCTGTTGAATTCAAATAATGATGGTATATTAAAATCCCCTCATGAAAAAACTATCCCTACATATACCACTGATGAAGGTAAGAGTGTTAAATACTAAACAATAATTTCTTTTTTTTGAATTTTGGTCATGAAACTGAAATAGATGATATATGAAATAAATTAATCACTCAACCCAAATATACTATTCATCAGATCTCATTAGTTCAGAATGAGGGAAACTTTAATGTGACTCTTTTTCAAACTAACAACTCAAATAAGATCTTAAATACTCAAGATAATTATCAAATGAATTTTACATAGGTTGTTAGTGACACTTATTTCTATTTTTATAAAATATTTGTTGATGTGATCTCTTATGGTAATTCCAATTGCGATTCTGCTAAAACTCAGAAGAATACCACCCAAATTTTCATTGTTTTGGATCATATAAATGTTCCAATAAATTATTACAATAATGAAGATATAGTTACATAGTTGAATATAATGATTTATGGAACTTTAAAATTACCTCTTGAAATAATGTTTTATGCTTATTCTACTGTTGAAGCTAAGACTTATAGGGTTATTACTAAAAATAATGTTTTCATCCAAATAAAGAAAATTCAACATTAGATATCTATTATTTGTAATGATGTAATTTTTCTTGTAATACTTTATCATCATGATTGATTACATAAGGATTTTTCTTCTCAAGATAACTCTCATTAGATTTCAGAAAAGGATGTCAGTGTGAATGCTATTTCCATGTTTTTGTTTTAATGATTGGGCATCGATAATAAGAAAGTCGTCACTCTTGATATTAATCTCATCATTGATAGAAATTTAATGTTAGTGGATGAAAAAATAAGTAATAATTATAGATATAAGCTCACAAATATTTATAAGTAGAATGTCGTTTCACTAGATACTGTATTATTAGGGTGATCTGAAATTTGAAGACAGCAACAAAGACATTATAGTGGATTATAAAAGTACTTCTATGAGCATTAAATCAGGGCAATATCATATATTTGGGTGTTATAGTCCTAATATTCAATGTAATGGGAAAATAGAAAATATAGGTAATAATGAGAAGACATATGTTGTCATCAGAAAAGCTGTAAGATACAATAAATTTACTTGAATGAAAAAAGGGCCTCCAACTGTAGGCATATGTTTAAATGAAGAATATTTTTTAGAACTGTTAGAGAACTTCCAACCCTAAAACTATTTTTCCCCTTCATCTTTTATTAATTATGCATAAAACCAATATTTTAAGTCTCTCAAAACATAAGATAATTTTTACCAAGGGTATTACATCCCTACATAATTTATGTTTAAATATCATCGATACTAATCAATTCATTGATGGCATAAAAATATTCTAGGTGCTTGGTCACTCAAGACTGAATGTTATTTCAAATACCACACATACAGAATAGATGGTCACTCTCAGTTAAAACTGTATGGTTCTAAAACATTTTTACTCCTTTATCTATATTTACAATTGATATCATGTGATAATGGACTTATAGAAGAATATTAAGAAGGTGATAATATCAAATATAAACTCATGGGTTCTTCTTAATGACATGAATGACATACTCAATCCATATGACAGGGCTACCAAGTTCAATGATTCCACTGCATCCAGAAATTTTTGGGACTGAATTAAACATTAAAATATTCATGTGGTTAACCTAG
This sequence comes from Viscum album, assembly GCA_963277665.1. Taxonomy (NCBI): domain Eukaryota; kingdom Viridiplantae; phylum Streptophyta; class Magnoliopsida; order Santalales; family Viscaceae; genus Viscum; species Viscum album. Next base: position 1,191,853,886 of record OY728122.1, read on the forward strand.
TGTGTGATAAATTCACATGGTACATGAGGAATCATAATAAGATGGTGGTAATAAAATTGGATTTATTTTTTTTGTTAAAGATTCTACCCTGAATTCCGAGTCCTCTATTTATAAAATTAATCTTGTGAAACAAAAATCATTTCAACATACTATTTTGGAAAATCTTATCATGAGTGAGGTTAAATCTCCCTTCCATTTTAGTTTTAATAATTCATATACTTTACAAACTGGGTGTAAGAAATTGGTGTAATATAGATGAAATTTTATGTATTATAATAAAAATTATCTTTCTTGTGTTTTAAAACATAATGTGATTAAATAAAAGAAGAATGTTTGGGGTTGAGAATGTTTCATCCACTTGGATGAAAATATTACTCAGATAAAATTCCTTCTTCACACCATACAGGAAAATAACACCGCGTGTTATTTTTCTACAGTCTTGAGATGGAAAATGTAATCACACATGATCTCAATAATATCCTTAATCTCAAGGAAGGTATCCAAATGTAATCCTATAATGTAAAATGGCTGAAAAGGTAACATGAATATTAAAATTACCAATCTATGAAAATGGTCAGAAAAATCAATTGGCCCTTGAATATTAATAATGATAATGGGGATTTTTTGAGAATAAATCGGATTTAGCTTCTCTTGTTGTCTCATATTTTATGAATCACTTTGATGATATGAATAATGAATTCATCTTATGGAATATATAATTCCAATTATTTTTAATCATGAATAAAGAATTACCATTACTATGATTCCATTTGATTATAAGATTAATGTATAATTATTTGGGCTAAACAATGGAATCCCTCTAGGAACATATGTGTTCATAAATTATTTCTTCCAGATATTTGAGGATATTATAATTTTTGATGTCTACAGACTTATCAATTATTTATTAAAAGGTGGTCATATGACATAATGAATCAATTCTCAATTTATAGCACTCATTATAAATGTGGATAATGTAAATGATATTAATATTTTCTAACATATTGATCTTTTTATCCCTATATATAAAATAATTAAGAAAAGAATTTCTAACATGTTGGATAATATTCCTAACAGTATTGTGTCCTCAAATCATTTTGTTTTCATCAAATGAAGAACTATTCTAGATTATATTCTCTCTACTTTTGAATTTGCAAATATAATCAAGAAATCCACCAAAGGAGGTAACATTTCTCCAAAGTATATTGTGAAAAAATTATTTTATAAATATGAATAGGGTTTTATTTTCATAGTTTTTACCAGTTTTGGTTTTGATGAGATTTTTATTAAATGAGGAAAAATACTTCTAGGCACAACTAAAATGTCAGAGTTAAATAAGGGATCTACTAAGGTAAACACGACATGTTTCAGAGGTGTTAGTAAACGTTATCATCTTTTAGAAATTATTTTATCTATTTATATATATTATCTAAGTAGGATTATTCTCAACATGGTTGACATTAGAAAACACAAATACATCAGAGCCTATAGAGGTCTTGTTTATCCCACCCATTTATTATATTCAAAAAATATTATTCTATTTACTCAGAGGGATAAAAGAAATATTATAAACATTAAAGATTATCTTCTTCACTGTGATAAAGTCTCAGGACAGGTGAACAATTGTAATAAATCATATGTTTATTTGGAAAAAATATTCCTGCATCTAGATAAGTGGATGTAATTATTGAGTTTGGTATAAGGTGAGAATTACTTCCCTTTACCTCTCTTGGTGTTTCTATGTTTTGGGGAGGGCCATGTGCCACTCATTTTTCTTATATTACTTGTTATATTAGAAATTAGTTGGCTTCCTGGAAGGGTAATACTCTATCAATGGTAGGTATAGTTAGCCTTGTGAGAGCTGTGATTATGTCAAAATTAATTTACTAGTTCATGGTTTATAAATTTCCTACTTTTTTCTAAATAATATCAACACATCAATTAATTTTTTTTGGAGCGGAATATTTATTCAGGGAAAAATTTCTACTATTATATGGATAAAATTTTTTCAAAACATTAGCTATGGAGGTCTTGGTATCAAAGATATTTTCAAATTTAATCAATATTTAAAATATGATTTCATGTGGAGGGTTATTAATGTGAACTCAATAGAAATTAAATTTCAATGGTGCATATTATTTAATAGGCTCAAAGATGAAAAATTAAATAATGTGGAATCTTCCATTTTTACTCCCTTCAAGATTTCATATTTTAGAATATTATTGAACTATCATTAGCTGGAAAATATCGAATAATATTAGAATTTCTGGTCATAAAATTGGACATGTTCTCCAATTAATAAATTTTTAAATAATTTGATCCACCACTTGACATAAATATAACAATCAAATAGAAGATGATGAACTGCATAAAAATTAATCCCATTTAAATAAGGGAAATGATTATGAGTTACGTTTTCATTAACGGTGATTATATTTTGGCTTGGGAACCATCTTGTAAAGGAAATCATTCCTCCAAATATTTTTACTAAGAAAATTTACATGGGAAACCTATCAATTAGGATATGGAAATTAGTATAATATGGATTCTCCCTTCTAAATTATCTCTCATTTGGGGGTGATGTATTAAAATATTCCCAATGATGATAATATAAAATCTGTTGGCATCGAATATTTTTCGAGATGTTTTATATGTCACCCAAATTGGGAATATATTAATCATTTGTTCCTCTCCAATTTCATTATTTCTTATATATGGAAAGATGACGAGTCCCTATTTGAAGTGGAAGTACCATATGTACCAAGCGTATATGAGCACCTCATAGAATATATTAACCTCCCTCTCTCAATGAAACTATTTAACAACTTTTTTTGTGTCATGCTAAAAAAGTATTCAACTTTTGTGCACCATCCAAAATAATCATGATCACAAAAATGTTTCTGTCTATTTAAAGGTGGACGAATATCAAATCACTTTCTCTGTTTAAAATTAAAATGAATTGAAAACTGGATATTGTGATAACTCTATTCAAGATCCGAGTATTCTTAAGAATAATGTAATTACAGGTAATTATCATCCTCATTTTGAAACATTATATGTCTTATGGATTCCACCATTCCATGGATAGATCAAATTCTATATAGATGAAGCTTCAAGGGGGAAACCATACCCTTCTTATTATGATGATATTTTCAGAAATCATAATGGTGATGCAATGGGATGCCTCTATGGTCTCGTTGGGATCCTGATATCTCTTGAAGATAAGATTATTATAATTATCAATGTAGTTGAAATAGAAAATTTGTGAGGATTCTTTAACTAGTGGATTGAATTTCATTCCACCACTATTGTGCATGCTATCAGAAATAGAATTATCCATATTTAATAGAATATTACTAATAAATGGATAAAGTGAATAGACTCTATGGTACACAAGATTTTTATCATCACAAATACATATCACCAGGAAGATTTCATGGTTGATGGGATAAAAAGAACGGGTAGATTCTCTGGAATTGACCTAGATAAATGATGTACCAGATAATATCTCCTCTTTAATTCGAAGTTACTTTTGTAAAATTCACTTTTTTCATGATTTTGTAATATTATTTATTGAATTAAGGGTAATTTTCTTTTTTAGGTCAATATCTCATTATAAAAAAATATCCCACAAATTGTGGTGAACCTCTTGATGTGCTTCATGGAATCCTAACTTGTATACAAATGGAATTTTGGAAATAATTTAATTAAACTGGTTTTTAGTTATAAATCAATTTTTTAAAATATTTATTGAGACTTGAGTAGTTTGGTTGATAAAATGAGGCACACATGGGTTCTTCAATTATTGGTTAGGATTTCCTTCCATGATGTAAATCTCAAAGTGATCACTTTATGTCTTAATGGTGGTTGTTAAGTATATTTATTGAAATTAATTTTGATGATTTAAATTTATCTATATTACGAGTAATGTCCTATAAATTTTAGGGTCAATAGATATAATTTGGTAGTTACTAGATCTTTTTATACAATTTTAAGATTAGTAATTTTGGAATTGGCTCACCAGTATCTGTGCTATGTTTTGATAGTAGTATCATCGGTGTTGTAATTTTTTTTATTTGGTTAAATGTTGTTAAGTTGGGACCTAGGGTTTCCTGTAGAGGGGTTCTAAAAATTATTTTTCACATTTTGTTAAAAAGTATTGTTTTGGTTTATTTTTTTGAAGAAAAAAATCATTGAAATAAAGAGACTCAAAACCACTCCTTAAGATGCGAATAGATCAGTTTTCTTGTCCAATTTAAATTTTCTCATAATTGATTATGAATTTAGATCTTATTACTATTAAATAATGAGTAATTTGTTCAATAATAACTTTAACCCTCAAATTTAGTTGATTAAATTTGGTGATAAATAACTAAACATAAATCTATGTTTGGTATTTATAACTTCCAATGAGTTTGACGTGGTACCCAAACTCGCCCCTAGTTTTCTCTAGAAATACCCAATCAGGTTTCTTGTTTTCTAATCCCTTAATAGATTTCTAAAACCTTTGCACACATATAGAAAATCACCAAACACTTCACTGGTCTTATTTTTCTATTGAAACATATATATCCCAAACCGAGTGCGGGTAGATGACTGATAATCAAACAAGGTAATAAATAATAAATTTAAATAAATCAAACAAAATAAAATTCATTTTTAACCACCACTAAACAATAGAATAGTTTAACAAAATAATGATATCTATTCAATGAAGTTTAGAAAATCATTCAATATATCCAGACCACATTATCTTCCCTAATCACCCTAGGTTTTACCCCACCATGAGAGGTATACCATTGATGAGAGATAAATGTAGAAGCATCACAAAACTCAAGACTATTGAAAGTAAAATAACGAAATAAGGAAACAATATCATCAATGAAATCCAAAACCCATAATCTGTCATTCTCTTCTTCTTAATAGATCTTCTTGTCTTATTATTCATCCTACCCAATCCTCATGTGATCCTTGTTTATTTGAATTTGGAATGTTTCTTTCTTACTCAGAATCTACCTTGAGAATTAGGGACCATTTTCCCCCAAATCCATTATTTTACTTTATTTATTTTAACAATATTATCAATTATATATTATGATTGATGTTATTAATTATAATCCATATGAATGTCTATAATGTGATTTAGTGAATGAAGATGTGTCACATCATCATGTGATATAGAACACATCTATAGCCCAATAACACTTTTTCCTCTCCTCAGATCATCACTTTCAGTTTTATTCTACATACTCAACATAGTACACAATGAATTCTAACACCATTTTGATGTTTCTTTACTTTTAGTATTATTATAGGCCTTGGTCAATTTTTTTGGGATAATTAATTATTGAAATATTATCATTTATGTAAGTATAAATAATCCCATTATATGGATCTCAATACATCTATCTCTAAAAATAGGTCCCAATAAATAAAGTAATTTTTATGTGGATTCCTTTATGTGGTGGAATGGTTTTGAATCCCCTTAGGTGGACCACTTTTTGTGATTTTGTATAAAAAAATCCTCATACATGGTTGAATCATTTTGGGATTCTCATACATTTATGTCTCTGATGTGAATAACTATATTTGAGTACTCTATTTTTGTGTATGACCCCAATCTAGATCCACATGCATGAATCATTCTGTTTGTAGATCCATTGAAGTCAACAACTCTTTTTTGGACCTAAACATAGAATTTCCCCTCTAATTTTGAATAGGATGTTTGAATTTTATCCAAAATATAATATCCTGTTACATTTTTCATGAGGATTTATTAGTATGTTAAACTTATATCAAATGATCATCTAAATATATTCCTTTACTTGAAACATAAACTTCCACAAACAATCCTTCTTAGATTTCACTCTATGTATGCTACCAATATTCTTAACCTATAAAATATCAGGAAGAAGGAAAAAAAATATAGGAATATATTTACTCAAAAAATTTAAAAAATTACCTAAATACATAATTTTTCCATTATACTCAATATTCAAAAAAATTGAAGAATTGATACACTAATTGAAAAAACCGTCCAAATTCAATGAATTTATAAATTTATATGAATAAAATGAATTGAATTTTAAAAAAATAATGATTTAATTATCAAAATCAATGAAATACTTTGTTTTATTATCTAAACCTATATATGAACATTGGAGGACATATATATAATATGGTTAAAATACAAGATTGAGATACGGACTAAGCTCATGTAGAGGATGTGGTGGAACTAAATTGGGTTTCCTGATATGTTTTTAGTGAGGATGAGTGAAGTGGTTAGGTCCTCACATATTTTATTTCTTGTTACTATTATACTATTTATGGTTTTACATTGTGTGATACTGTATGTTTCTTGACTATAATCTCTTATGAGTTACATTTTTTATTCCATGATGATATTACTTTTAGTATGACTTATATGGTAAATCTATTATGTACTATAATGTTTATCTATTTTATAGATACTCCATTATTAATATATTATTTTTTACTATGATACTATTGTAATAATATATCCACATGGTATTATTATACCTTAGTCAGTAGTTGGAATCTGATGAAATACATGGAGGTTCTCATGAGGTCATGTGAATACCTAACGTAGGATGATATATGTTGATTGGGATGAGGAAATTATAAAACTGTTGATCATAAGTCTAAAGAGAAGGTGTAAAAAATATTCTTACCCATATGTAAATGGGAGACAATCACCATATATTTCATCATAGGCCATATCAGCACATATAAATTAAAATTTTCTATTTGGAGTTTTATTTATTAACATAAAAAGTCATTGAAATTTTTTATTATTAATGTATATTTATTTCTTAATCAACTTTATATGATATATATAAAGGAGCTGGTAAGCCTATATGGGGTAAAATTTTTAATTGTATATAATATAGAACCTAGGCTTACATATATTTTCTAGAGAATCCTTCAACAATTATTAGATACAAAGTAAAACTCTAGAACCACATTTCATCCTGAAATTAATTACCAATATAAAATTATCATTTAAATTTTTGATGATATATTTAGATATATCTCGATGTATTTAGAAAGAAGTTTTAATTTTAATATTTTATTTGTTGAGTTCTCATATAACAACAGCTTACAATGAGGATTTTTATGGGAAGATATGTAGATCTCTGACATGTTGCGATGAGATTGGATATTAAATAATGTTGTGACCATATCTATCTCATGGAAAAACAAATATTATTAAAAATATTTTTTTAAATACTAAAGTAGTTTAATGTATACAAAATATCTATACTAATAACAATAAATCCAATTTGGATTTTTATATTAGGGAAAAATTATTCTTTTGAATATCACTATGGAAGAGGGTCAAGAGATTCATGAAGAAGGGAATGTTAAGCCCTTGATGCATTGAATCCTTCAAAATTATTGATCATGTGGAGACTATAGTGTATTGAAAATCACTTCAACTTAACCTATAAAAAGTTCATGATGTATTCCATGTATCACATATGATGATGTATATAAAATATAAATCTCTGATATGAGCTCAGAGGTTGTTAAATGGGGCTTGATATTTCTTATGGGGAATAACCATTAGATATTTTTGAATTATAGAGATAAAAGTTTATAAAATAATATATCTCACATAGTAAAAATATTGAGGAGAAATTATAATTATGAGGAAGAGATTCAAGAACTTTATGATGTAATGAGAAAAAGGTTACCTTATTTATTTTTATCTAATTAATGAAAATTAGTTGGTGAATATTATGAAGGGAGTGAATGTAACAACATATACTTTTAGTATTAATTTCCATTTTGTAAATTCTATGGGTTGAATAACATGTCATACATGAAATATCAATCCAAATCAAATTACTGACTAATTTTATTATTAAAAAAATAGAAACAATTATGTAAAATTATTAATAATAATACAAAAAATCCATTTAGATTATAAATTTGAAATCTATAATCAGAAAAACCGAAAATAAATAAAAACAATGTAGACATGAATTACTCATCCTTATGATTTACCATAAATATAATACCATAGATTATAACCATGGAAAGAATTAAAAAGTTATAAATATTTATGAAATATTGAGGGGAATAGGATGAATGATTTTAGTGAAATATTTGTGGATATATATATATGAATTGAAATGGGTAATATGACTATTATGTATGTGACTATTATATATATAATAATGAGATATATGAAAACTAGGTATAAATGTATCGAATAGGTATATTAAATATTTTATTATTATATTTTAGAAGTGACTAATGTGTTGTAAATAATATATATATGTGTGTGTTTGTGTGTTTTATATTATGTATTTTTATTTTAAAAATGACATATACCACATTTAATGAATGATTCTAATAAAATATACTACTTATATTTATATAAATTTATATTCAAGAAGTCATTAATAGTTGGTAATAAATTATAATAATAACCATTTAATGTTTAAGAAGATATTTAAGAAATTTTTTTTGAGATATTTATTTTTTATTACATATTTAATTTTCCTCACTTTTAGAAAATAAATTTAAGAAAATTTATTTTATAATTTTAATAATCATGTAAAAATTGGGTAATTCGGTGAATTTTGTTTTTTGGAAAAAATAAGACACTGTGTTAAAAAGTGAGTTACACTAGTAATGTGTAAAATAAGGTAAATTGCTAAAATAAAGAGTAAGCTGAGAAAATATATCTAAATATTATCACATTAATATGTGGATTTGTGTTTTAAGGGCCTATCATCATCCTTTTTTCGTTTTTTTTCCACCTGTAAAATTTCCTTCCTTATATACAATGGATTAGGTATTTGTGAATATGACACTAAAACTCATCTATAAAAGGACCATCCTCCTCTCATTCCAAAACACACTTCTCATTAGATTTCATCTCAAATATCTACTAAAATACCCTCCCTAACATTAATATTTCTTTTTTTTGATCTTATAGTCATAAGAATGATCCCAATATAATTTATTTTAAAGAAGGTCCTTAAGAGAATATTTCACTTTTCATTTGAAGTATTATATTTTTTTAATAATTGGAATTATCTTATTTCTGTAAATATTCATGAATATTATTTCAAACATTAATAACATATACTTTATAAAAAAATTATATAAAGTGGAATTATAATAAAAAATAATATATTATTAATCATTCATTTTTTATAATATGTTTTTTTCGGGCCAGTTTAACTACCTATATGAATGATTCTATAACATTTTCATCATGAATGAGTATAAAAAAATAAATTATATTAATATATATTATTTGTTAGGAATTTAAGTTGTGTTTACAATTCTTGGATGGTAATATATAATTTTATTTTCATAATTATAAAACAATCACTCCCATAAGGTTCTTTAATAGTAATTATCATAACATTCATGATTAACTCCTGATAGATCAAATAATCACAAATGAAAAAAAAATCACATTATATAATATACAAATAAAAATATAACATCCATGAATTAATAGTGGTAATATATAACTCTATAAAACACACACACACACACACATATATATCCTTTCCCCAACCTTTCTATAAGAAATGAGAACAAAATAAAGGATAAATGACCAAAACTATTTAATTGAAGATAACATAGGACAAATTGAATTATTAACATCCACTGATTAATGTTGAATTTGAAGGATTAATGAATGGGTAATAAAAAAATGACTGAAAAATATTAATAAAAATAAATAGAAATAATATTTTAATATAAATTAATAATATTATGAATTTGATTATATAGGGATATAAAGAACTATCAAGAAAGTGGGAGTCTAGGGAATGTGATTTACTAACTCAATCACCTATTATTATGTCTTTGTATTAAATCTTTAGCTGTACTAATCTATTTTAATTTAATTGTATCATTTTATTTTCACATATTTTATTTACTATTATTTTCAAGGTAATTATATTTCCCTCTCATAATCTTCCTTTTTATTAATTATTATGTAATAAAATACAATGTTACAAAGAATAATTTAAACACTCTACTATATATAATTATTTTCCATTTCCATATTATTTCTTAATATAAATATTTATTTTTATTATTTTTAAATTTAAATATTAATTTTCATAAATACCACTCTTATTTTGATTTTATTCTTTTAGGAATTTAATTTAATATCCATTTAATTGATTTGAGTTACATAAAACTACTAAAAATTCAAAAAGAATATTTCTTTTCAAAATCTTACAATTTCTAATCATTATATCCATGATAATTTTATTTTTATTTATTTATTTTCCAAATTTCATAACTGTTACATGTTATTATTAAAAGGACCATTTAAATATATTTGTGTTACCTTTTGAAAATGATTTTTATAGTTATTAATATCATTTTTAGGACAGTATTAACAGTGTTTTAAGAAATATCTTTACATTATTTCTATTCTAGGTTTTCTTTATTTCACTGGAACATCCATCATGTATTGTGATTATTTTTCTTGGATTAATATCTAGATTATATTATATTATATTTAATTTGGGTGATTAAATTTTGGGTATCATGAAATCTAAAATTTGATTTTCTCTTATAAGACACCTCATGAAAATGTTATGTAATCCATTCTATTTCAATGGGTTAATCAAGATATGTATTTTAATGGATGTGAAATCGATTTCATATGGAATAGATATATATTTTATATCATTTAATCATTGTTATTGAAGTAATTATATACTCCTACAATACATTTGGTATAGTTTATTTCCCATGAGATGGCATAATGGAACATATGAGGTTATCCTTATCCTTTATCTTATTCATATGAGTAAGTAAATTAGATTTCTTAAATTAAGTAATGATGGTTGGATGATTCCATTAAGATATATTATGTTTTTATATGTTTATATATGTGTCATATTAATCTTTTATTTTTTCATGGTTCATTATTATTAATTCCCATTCTTATACCATGGGATACATTATGCTTTTAGGATCATCCTTTTATTTCTAAACATTTATTTGCCTTGATCTATGATTATGAGATAATGCATTATGATCAATTCATATGATATCGTGATATTATTAAATTAAACATGAAAATATTCATGTGATTAAGATCTATACATAATTTGGAACTAATGATCTGTTTTAAATGATTTATTTATATATTTTTCTCTTACTGAGCATTTGAGACCACCATTTTCTTGTGTTTCCCTTTTCCAAATGTAATACATATGGGAAATATGTATAATATATCTAGATGATAATGGAATATTAAATATATTATGGAATAAATTTATTTTATATTATGTGATCATATTTAGATTTTTCATGTCTATAAGGATACGAAATATTTTTGATATGGGAGTGAATTCGATTTGTATGTTGTATTTTATATTTTCATAAAAGGAATCATAATCCATTTTTTTGTTTTTACTAATTAAAATATAATAATTAAAGAAAAATAACAATTTCAGGTAACATATAATGAATAATAAACTGGTGAAAAATAATTGCAGTAGTAAAAAAATAATATCATTAATGAAAATCCTAGGGTATGAAAATTTGGAGAAATATTGTAACTTCAACTATGTCCAAACATGACTTGAACCTATAATAAATATTATAAATAATTGTTGAAACAATATACTTATCTTCCCTAGAATAAATTATAATAAAAATATATCAATGAAACCTATTTTTCTTATAATAAAGTGGAAAAAAGAGTACTCATTAGGGTTATACAAAAAAAATCTACTCCACCCAATAAATATAAATATAACATATAATGAAACCATGATTGTAAGATAAATTAATATTATGATCCTAAATAAATACTTAGATAAGTATTCAAATTGGAGTTAAATAAAGATACCCATAAAATGATGAACATAAACCTCAGTATAGTAATCCCAAACCTAAAATCATACTTGAAAAAAATCATGTGCATGTAGTGTGTCATGTAATGGAAAATAAATTGAAGGCCCAAATATAATTTTTATATAAAATAATCCCACAACTCAAAAAATTTATTTAAAAAAAAATTTATGTAATTATATAGAAAAATCACAATGTAAATGATTCCAATGAAACCAATCCCATTTTAATGACCCAAATTTATGGGACCCTAACCAGGACTAGATCACCAATAAACTCCAACAAATTCTTACAAATCACTTGATACTAACAAAAACTATTAAAGGTCTAAATTACCACAGATAAATATTTATCCTTTTGGTTCCTTGATTCATATATTAGGAGTAATATTATATATATACCAAGAAATTGAAATAATATATTCCACCATTGGGATCCTATAAATCATAGTTTTTTTCATCATGATTGATGTAAATCACCTGTACATGAAAATAAATAAATGAATACAAAACCTATAACATAGTTCAAATCACACAACACATGTTGACCCCTAAATGTGAAGAATAAAAAATGAAAATATAAATACATTGCTTAAATAGATTACCATGAACCATATATTCTTCTAATATCCATGGTTAAATCCCACCAAGTCTCCATACAAATGATATAAATGGTGTTTATGATTGAATCTGCAACTCAATGACAAATCCAATATATATACTAACTGACTAATATAAGGGGAGAGAATAAAAACATGTAGTATTTCATTATATGAATCTCATAATATACTATGTTTGATAAAAATAATGGTTTTTGTGTGGTTTAAAAAAATTATACACACCCCACCTTATGATAGATAATAATGATTGCATGAATTTTTAAGTAATAAAAATAATATATAAAAAAGTTAATAATTAAACTAAGTGTTTTCCAGGAAGTGGTAATTTAATCCATAATAATTTTTATTCATTAATATATAAATACACATTAATATATTCCAATAACTTGTTTTAGAACAATTTTAATAACTTAAGGAAAAATTATAGTGTCCCTCAATATAGTTATTACTACCCATGTGGAATTAGAAGAATATACCACCAATCTAGGTCATCACCCAACCACAAAATACAATGGTAACTATCAGAGAAAAATTATTAAAGGATCACATGTCAAAGTCATCACCCAAACCAAGCACCGTACCCATCCTTCCAAATGAAATAGAATAAAGAAACCCCAGATAATGACCACTGTTCTTTTTCAAAAATTCCTTCTCAACCATTTTGATATCCCAAAGATGAAAAACAAACCATCTCAAGGTCCAAAAATATGTTTTAACCATTTAAATTAAACATTTTTTCATTTTTCAACCAATACATAACATATTCTATTAAATTAATTTTTTTGGCATTTATCAACCAAAAACGACATTCTAAACTTAAAATAATATTTTGAAAAAATTGTTAGCATTTCAATGATTAAATAAGTAATGGTTCAATAAAATTACAAACTATATTTATTAAATAAAATAAAATCAAAATTTATTTATTTTAATGATATTTCACCAATATATGAAGGGGTTCATCTCAAATAAGAAATAATATTATCCACTTAAATGTAAATAATTCTACAAAATAAACAATGAAGTATCATGTTCTTTAATTTATTCTGAAATATTTAAAAAAATAAAGACCACAATTTTATCTTCTAAATAATTCCTTTTAGTTGTTTCGATGAATAATAAATAAAAAAACTCCTCATGAAATCATTGAATACTAAAAAAACATCTAATATAGTGAATTTACTTGGAATTAACACCCTATAATATTACCTAAAACCCAATTTAATTTTAATGGGTTCACCATACATCAATAAAACCCATAAATATATAATGGATACACTTCAAAGAATTATCACTAAGAAATAATGGAGGTTAGATGATAAAAAGAGAAAAAATATGGGAAATCTACTTTACATGGTACCCCAAAAATCATCCACTGAGGGATCCCAATAATTTTTCGAATAATGAAGATAAAGGAAGGGAGAATCCCCTCACATAACTCACTAAAATAAAAAATAAGGGATGTGGGGGAGGGGCTCATTTTTTAACTCCTTTAAATAATAGAAAAAATATAAATACTAACAGTAATAAAAAAATTAGAATAAAATCTTCCTAATAATCTTTAAAATATTACTAATAAACCGATGAGTTAAAAAGTCCCCAATGATAATTGTATTAAAAATGATTAAATAGAGATCAATGAAAAATAAAAAAATAAAAATTTAATAATAAAAATAATTAATTAAAGAATTAGGGTGTCACATATCTACATTCCACAAATAATTCCATGCCCCAAAAATCTCAAATACATCATTAAATAAGAAACAAAAAATCAAAAGAAACAATGAAAGTGATACTAATTTTAGATATGTAATATTGAAAAAGGAATGGTCAATTATGTGTACCCAACAAAAGAAATTTAATCTCTCACGCACACAAATTAGTTATGTTAATATTTTCGAAGTTTTTTCATAATAAATTTAGTAATATCAAGATATAAACCCAAATTCCAAAGTATAAAAATTTATATAATTACAATAAAGGATGAAATAAAGGTTAAAATAATATTTAATGAAGTTATCACCACTGGTGAAATTAAAACAGAACATAAAAAGAAACCACTAATAATAAGGGAAATATAAAATCCGTTAAACATTACGTTTTGGTTCCATACCACTAAATTAAATCTTATATACTCACATTAATAAAATTAATAAACTTAAAAATATTTATAAATGCATATATATTAATTTCCTTTCCCAATTCCCATAGATTAATAATCAACACTCCTTAAATACATAATCATTCTGTCAAGATTTTATTCTCACCAAGATCATGACCTAACTCTTTAAAAAATTATTGATGTTATAATATGGTAATATTACTTAAAATATTATTTAACTAGGGTGATAGTGGATAAATCCAAAAGAAGAGTATTTTTTTACTAAAAAATAATTCCTTGACTATCCTTTCACTATATTGAAATTTTATTTCATGACTAGAAGTTATGATATAAGAAATTTAAACTCATTTTAATGATATTTGGGTCCTATATTTACCTTTTAAAACACTTTATGTGGTTTTAATAAATAATCAATGGCACACCACATTTAGTTAGTTTTTATTTAATATATCATAGTGTTAAAAGTAATTCTCAGATTAAATTTTTTGTCTGTTTGGTGTAGAATTTCTTTTGTAGCTTACTTTATTGACTTCCACTCATCAAGGGATATTAAATTGGATTTATAAGAAAAATCAGGGATGAATTTATTTGAAAAAATGTTTTATAAGAAAACTTTTTGTGAAATTGTTCCACAATATCTAGAAACTATATAATAACTTATACAATCATTTCCCCACAAAAATGATTTATGTTCATGGTTTATAATTAGTGAAACTAACTTTTTAGAGCTACCACCTTGATGTTATAAAACTATATAATTTTTAGAAATGAATTTTCAACCATGTAACAATCTCATAAAAGATACCGGTCTATTTTATCTACACAATATTTATAAATTTTGAAGCAAAACAAGCCACCATTAATTAAATTGTGGAACATATTAAAAATGATTAATTGGAATTAAATTTTCACAATTTATCCCCCAAAATTTCACATCCATGATTCTAACACTTAAAAATACTAAAATATTTATATTTTTCACCATTTTATGGAAAATTGGATAGGTATTTAATAATTCAACAATTTATTCCTTATTTTTTCTTTTAATTCAATTCAACCTCGCTACATAAATACCAACAAACATTATTCCCTTATCGGTTCCATGAAACCAAAAATAAATACCCATTTATGGGTGTTCTCCACCCGCTTCAAGTTACATATCACAATATTAATCATTGACCATGTGATTTATTGTTTCTACTAATCTAACACAATGAATTTAAAAAAAGGAAAATAAATACTTAATTTAAAATATTTCTTATAAAACCTTAATTACAAAATAATATTTTCAATCGGTTCCCACAATCCAACACAAAAATTCTTGACATGTTTGAAGGAATCCTTAATGTCCAAAATCATCAGCCTTAGTTCACTGCACTTCTTCTCCCCCCATATATAGTATAATTTATTTTATAATGATATATTTTTTTAAAAAAATATTCAAACTAATCAATGAATTCATACATTTATTTTATTTACCCATCAATAAGGGATTCCAACTTAATTATCCCAATTGGAACTAACGACAATTCTTCATTCTACATCTAAAGGTCTATAATATATAAATATAAACTTTTCAAAAACACTATTCCAGTTCAACCAAATATTTACAAAACTTGTCAAACCACAAATTATATTAAAAAAATCCATTTCAGGATAACCAAGAAATTAAAAAACTAAATACTTTAAATTTATTCAAAATATTCTGTACTCATTACATTCCAAATACATACTCTACTATTCCCAGGATATGAAATACACATATAGAAATAACCAAACTCAAGAAAAATACCCAACATAAAATAGGCATATTAAAATAAACAAACTAACATTAAAATTTGACTGTAAAATATTAATCAATTAAGTTACCACCTATATAAATCATTTAACATTAGTTATATGCACCTTTAGTGAATTTGAAATGGGATCAATACTTTTTTTTTGTTTTAAATAATCCAAATATCAATCACCACGGTTAGATAATAACAAAAATGGAATTTAATATAATAATGAACCAAAAAATAAGTTTATTTATCATTTATTTATCATAAAACTCAATTTAAATTGAACACAGATCAAAATGATTTAAAAAATCATATTTCAATTAAAAAAACTAAATAAAATTTATTTATAATAAAATTAAAATAAGATTTAAGTAACTATTTCATTGTGAACCACCAATTTTTAATTTTATTTTCCAAGAATCACTTCATATATATTTTTTCAAAATAAAATAATTTCATTTGTTGATTCAAAATACCATTTTTTGAGTGTCATAAAATTTAAAAAAAACACCTAAAAACATCATATATTATAACTTTAATAATTTAATATCACAACCCAATTTCTTCAAAAATTCAAATGATACATCACCCAATCTGACTTCACTAGCATACAAAAATTTTAGTAAATTTTTCATCAAATTCAAAACTATAAATTTAAATTCATAAATAATTTTCTTCAGAATGATAATAGATTGATTTATTTTAAATCCATTTTAGTTATATTTTATTTAATGTTTCTTTTAAAATACACAAATTTTCCAAACAAATAATTAATAAATACATTATTTTTAAAGTGAATTAAAAAAATTCATGTTAAAATTACATCTTGTTGGGTAAAAATAGTTATATATTTTTTAAACTATAATAATTAAAAAATATATTTTTTAAAAAAAATAAAGAATTGAAAAATTATAATTTCAATCCAAATACACATGATTTAAATACAACTCATTCATGAATACTATATTTAAATAATTTAAAACTAAAAAACTGAATTATATGATTGTTTCTATGATCAAAAACTATTTGAAGACTTATTTTTATAAAAAATAATATAAAAAATATCATGACCCACCCATAATGTTACTTCACTCATTATATATATGATTTAGAGTGAAAAACCTTGAGCTCGCCCTTAATTGAACCTTATTTCATAACTAACATCAAGGGTATATCAACACACATATATGGAATTAATTACACATTATAAATGAGAAGAACATATTATTATGAATAATGTGATAAATTTACCTATCATAACACTTGAATAATTTATATAAATTTAGGTCATGTAAAAAAACTAACAATAAATATAAAAAAACCCACATGGTCTTTCATGTACTTTATTGCTCTAAAAAGGTATAATGTAATATGACTTATTCAATATGTCTCATGTGTTCTGATATAAGGTCCCCAAACACTTCTAGAAACATTATCTAGATAATCAATAAAATATTACATGTTAGGTAAGTGTGATATTATGAATATACTTAGTAGTTTCCTCCCTATAAATCTCATGTGTCCTTGTGAATTAAGTATAATTATGTATTCAAATATAAAATAAATCAAATAGGAAAAAAATAAAATTACATATTTGAAAATTTAACCATCCAACCACTCACATTCCATACCACATCATAATCTCAATTTCCAAATCACATCACATTCCACACTACACATTATTATATAATAACATATATAATAATAACAAACACCAATAACATATATGAATCAAATAGCTTCGTACTCATAGGGCCCTCAATATAATATCCTCATGTCGTTTTCCACCCATAGGGACATCACTAGAATATCTTCACCAACAAGTAGATAACTGGTCACCTGGGACTTTTTAAACATTAAAATACATGGTTTGGTTATTTACCACCCTAAAGAACTCTGGATGGGTTTTTAGTGTCCACCCTTTGGAAATTTCCATTGAAAAAGTCACAATATCATGGTTTTTCACCATTAAGGATTCTCATTGTATTATCAGGTGTCCAACTCAAGTGTTTGTCCCATCTACAACCCATGACACTGAATCCACACATCACATATCCATTATGGAACGTCAAGTCATCCATATCATCCTCACCATACTTATCCTCCATATACTCATCATTATCACTATCAATGTTTAATAAAAACTACTAGCTCATCACTAGTGGAAACATAAATTTCACTATCAAACATAAAAAGTAGATTCAAATCCACACCATCCATTAATTCATCCATTTGGGCCACCATACATACCATGGTCCAGAAAAATTTATCCACATCTCTCACCTAGGTCTACCACAACTTCATCATATAGAGAAATTCATCACATAAAAAAACCATATCTCGCGCATAAACAATATTCATATATTCATTATGTAACCTATATATAACAAATATATCATTTCAATAAGCCTTACCAACTACTATATGATTCCATATATTCACAATATAGATTTTTATCTAGTGAATCAAACTATATTTATGTGACACCCAAACAAGATAATTATCCCACTATCAACTGATCTCCTAATAATTGGGATTAAAAACACTTAGTTGGATATATAATGGGTCAATGGAAAGGTCAGATGACCCATTTATAAATCACTTCACCCTATTAAACCCACTACTAAAAATTACCCCACTATAGATTGTGACCTGAACCCATGGAAATGTGGCATACACATTTTGTAACTCACTATAAATTTATTCCTAACCATCAATAACACCCTAATATATTTATATAGTATATGTAATGACTCATGTGAAAAATTAGAATTAACCAGGCCAAAAGTCATTAATCAAAAAATCCCATCCATCTAACTATTTTCCATTATATCTAAGTAATATGTTCTCAAAATTGATTATGGTGACTTAAAAATATTTTAAAAAATTCCTACAATATGATCAAAAATTATTTAAAAAACATATCAAATAATTCACACCATAATTAAAAATAATAGTCCACATCACGTTCATAAAAATTAAAAACCATGTTATATTACTAATAATACCAATTCCAATTTTTTTAATTTATAGGAAATACCATTTTAAAAGGGTTGAGTGTCAACCAATACAATTTTGGGGCTGACCAATGGATGAAGCCCAATACATAGCCTTCCAACCACCTAGGAAAACCAACATTTAACAAAATACACACATGTTGATCCATTAAATCCATGATGCATATCATCATTACCTCGAGACCCACACATTCCACATGTCATATATTTTATCATAATATTCAAAACCATCACATCTTATTCATAATCATCAAGTCCCAATCATTTACTCTTGAATGGACAACACATAGAAGTTATTGGGATCCTGGAGCACACCAAAGAGTGACTAACAATGTGCAGAAAAAGTACTGAGTCCCATGTCAATACGATAAAAACCGTCAAAGGTGGATGATTGATTGTGTGGGATTCATCAATATATCCCCAAAACAATAAACCACATGACTATCAAGCCGTTATGATCAAAACCAACAAACTAAAAGAGAATTTAAACATATCTTCCTTCATAAAACCCACCAAAATGGTCCAAAAAGTCATGTAAAATGTTAAACGCAACCGAAATAGAGTTGCATGTGATCGAGAATGGGGAAGTGGTTTAGGAAACCAAGGATATTTTTGACAATCTAGGAGAAACAAAGGGGGAAAATGGAACAATTGAACAATCCAAAAGGGAATCGAGAAGTGTACTTGTGAGGAGAATAACCCTATCGACACCGAGCATTCCAACATCTGTCAACCGCATATATATAATTTCCTAAGAAGTTGTTGATAATGACCCTTACACATTCTAAATCCAATGAAACCCGACCAGTCACACTAAAAAAATTGATAAAGCCAAATAAAAATCCAATAACCATAGAAATCACTCAATTATGATCACATAGTATAGAATATAGTCAACCCATCCACCAAATATCCATGACCGAGTTTCCATAGATTCTTAGAAGATAGAATAGAGCACCAAAGGAGAACGAGGTAACAAGAATCATCAGAACTAGAATAATTGAAATTAAGGCTATAAAAGTAGAAAAAAAGGCATGAAAGTAGTTTTCATTAGATTAGTGATAATGATAATGGTATATCATCGATAGATCTCCAAATATGACATTTCTCCAAGCATAGGACTACCAAGATAAACACCAAAAAGAAATATCAATACTTCATAGCCTGGCCATCAATAGTGTTACACCTTAGAGGAAGAGAAGGTGATAAGAGAGGAATTAGATAAATTATAGGGAAACACTAGACCACTGATTGGAGATCTCCGTAGTAAATACATCATGATTTCCAAAATCATGATATCTTTCCTTTAATAAAATTTGTAATCAAATATCTATTATGATATAATTCCATCACAAATCTTCCAAAATTAAATAATTAATATTTTTTGATAATAAAATCTATTCTTTCATATATTTCTATATTTTATTCCTACAATTATCAATTCATATCAATATTCCACCACTCATCAATATCAATATTAATTTTTCATTTTTATATTCATTTAATTTAATTTATTAATACAGAATAATTACGTGGGATTATTTTAAAAAATCATGATTTAAATTATAAAAAATTATATTTTTTAGGTTATTAAATAATTATTTATTTTACGATAGCAAAAATTTTTCTGGAAAAAATTTGAAACTTGCTTCATTCTTGAAGTGAACTCATCAACTTACCACATGAAGCATTTAAATTAACCACGAAGGTTAAGTGACTATATAGAAGTTTCCAAAAGAAGATGTCCATTTGATAGAATGAGCAAACTAGTTTCCATATTTCATATTAGAAATAACTCTCTATGTCTTGAACTAATCACATGAGTATTGAACTGACCACAAAAATTATTCAAGTGACTATATTATGAATTGATCTTATCGTACAAAGGATAAAAGTTACTGAAATAGGAATTCAACTGAACATGTAAAAATTTAGAGAAAATTTGGATAAGTGTTGAACCTACCACATGTGGTACTTAAGTGACCACATGTAGGACTTATGTTACCACACGAGGAAAGCATGTGACCATGTCACCTGACCAAGTAGTGAACTATAAATTAGTTTAATTAACCGCAATATCATGTGACCATAAGGTGAAGTGATCACATTCCAAAGCGGTCATACCTTTGTAATGATAAATTGATCATTCATATTTTTACCAGGAAGGATATTTTGAAATCCAGTGATTATATTTTTAAATATTTATGGAGAAGTAAAAGAGTTTAATAATTTCATATTTGAATAATCATTACAAGTATTATTTTATGAATATTTCTTAATAAATAATTAGATATATACTTATCTTTAATTAGATGTGATAATTGTCATTAACCATAATTTATAAATGTTATTTCATTCCTAAATAAATGTTTGTTATATATTATATTATACAACTAAAAATATAAAGGAACAAAAAAACCTTATCTGAATAAATAATGGTAATTAAATTAGTCTACTAGGAAACCAATTAAAATGAAAAAAATTAAACTAGACAATAAATATAAATAGAAAATCTATTATGGGAAAATAATGATCATCCCAATCTACTAATATCGCCATTCCACACTAAACCACTTTATTGAAATAAAAAAAATTTGTAAACAAATCAAGATATTATGAAAATGAAATTATAACCTTTTGTGTTATTTTAGTGAATTTTTAGTTATAGAATGAAGTTTTATTTATAGGGTATAAGGGTAAATTTGATCATTGGGATTTGACTATTATATTACCATTGTTCAAATACAACAGTTTGTAAAATTTGACCTTTTTTCAATAAGTCCATTTAAAACTATACACTTGGTTGATAATTTTACTATTATAAATAGTGTTTATAAGTAGTAATAGAAATAGATAATTTAGATAGAAAGGATTATTTATGGCCTTAGCAACTAGATTCATGTTTTTTGAATCCCATTTTATATAATATGGGAGGGTGGTTGTGTCATAGGTGTTTTACCATGATCAATATCATTCCACACTTCAACAAGTTAATCTTAAAGGAAACCACATATGGGATAAGATAATGTTATTAGAGATTAACCCCAATCGATGTTAGCCAAGACACCCCATGAATATACAATCATCACACACTTCACCATTAGAGAATACATTGGTGATATATGGGGTCAGGTGTCTAGAAATTTGTTTCTTAAAGGGTAATTTACTTTGTGTAAATAAAATGCTTATTCAATCCTTTTTATTTAATTTAATAATATTTTTTCATAATAAAATGTAACGCCCCGACCCTAGTTACCCTGAGTTGATGCATTATTAAATATCATTGGCATGATCATAAGGAATCAAGTCCCGAAGGACCGACTAGTTTAGTACTCTTCAAAAATAAATTACATACATAAGTTAACCTTTATAACTTGAAAAGAAAAACAATATTAATTTATTCCATTAGAAATGTACAAGCCTCCTAGATTATTCCTGAAAGTCACTCATAACTAACTTCTTCATATCCTGGGAAAATAAAACACAAGAAAGGGGAGACATCAGATGCTCAGTAAGGGTAAATAATTTAGAAAAATCTATAAACATTTAAGGCAAGATGTGTAATAAAAACAACAGCCTTAAAAACATCAAATTGAACATAATATGGAAATAATAAATAAAATATTACCACATAAACATGCACATGGATATTCTACTAGTCGAATAATCACATGTAATAACTAATTTCATAATGAGGGAATGCATAATGCTGTACATTCTGAAACATCTTGTCAAGGCATCGACCAAGATAACTAATAATTATTTAGGCCTCGGCCAAAACCATATATATCAAATTGAGAATGTATTAGGCCAATTCAATGTCTACTTGTCTCATGAGACCTATAGATGCCTTGAGGATCTATAGCAGGCTCCACCTATCACTTACTAGGTCCAATGCATTCCTCAAATGAAAAGGTTTAAACCTAACATAAACATTCTTGTTAAAAAGTAGCATACAAAATGTCAATACATTGTCCATAAAATATGAATTGTATAAAAATAACACATCCATAGTATAACATATCACAAAACCTTAAATATAATATGGAATATTTGTATCAACTTCCAAAAATATTAAAATCCATCAAAGGATGTTGACATAGATGCAAATGATTGGTAACATGCATTGAGAGAAATACCCCTTTTCCCTGAAAACATTTAAAAGACACACAATTTTTGAAAGAATAAAATTAAATACATTTTTTTATCAAAGTGCCCCATACCACTTTGAAACTTTTTGAAGTAATTACCATTTTAAAATAATTCTTGTCCATATAAATAAATCCTTAAAAACCATTTTGAAAAAACAGACATTAAAGAGAAAGATTTATAAGAATAAATATTTAAAACATTTAAAATGATGTTTTACTTTAAGAGTACCATAAAAGAATAATTTTGAAATTTCCTTTTTTAAACATGGACATAGATAATAAACATGTCCCATAAAAACATACACATAAACAATTTTAGATAATAATGAGATTGAGGAATTAACCCTTATGTTGCACTTTCCATTGGTTGAGGGTACATTTAACCTCCTGTATAATGACCATTATAGGTTATTAGATTATACCAGAACCATATTCATATTTAATATATCATACATGATTCATTTATTACTTTATACTACCCATTTAGTAATGATTTTCATGTTAAATTAATATTTTGGGTAATAATCGTTTTTTATCATACGTATTTTAACTTGTTATTCTTGATCGTATCATTTAGATCATGATTATAATACTTCCATAATATAAAAATTTATTTATATATCATATATATTTAGAATATAAATATTTATAATAGATAGATATGTGAAATGTAAAACACCATTTATGGAGACGGTAGGCCGTATGTATGCATAAACGATGCTTCTATTTTCATATTGTATTGAATGGAAATAAGTGTATAAGATATATGTAAGTACAATAATACATACATACATACATATATAAATATATATATCTCCAGTATAAATATTATTTCATATAATACATACTTATTAGTAATAAATATTTTTATAATCATCGATAAATTGTGAACGTGGAAATGAATCTCATCGTGTCGTGGAGACGGTAATCCATTTGTATGCATGAGATACAATATCATTTCCTTAAATGTGTGGAGTTGGATGGTATATTAATTTTAAAGAAAAATTAAAATTTTATTTTTATTATTTATTTACAAATTACTCATCATTATATCTATCCAAATAACATAGTGTTGAATGACAAATAACCCCACAACGTGGAGATGGTAAGCCGTACGTACAAACGCATGGTGACATTATCATTCATAGGATGGATAAAATAATGAATATGGATGTAAAATATTTATAATAACATCACAGTATATATAAGGTATTGGAGTTATTATTTTGGTATGGTAATAACCAAGAAAGAGTGAGTGGAAGAAGAAGAGAACTTGAAAGAGGGTGGTGAAATCATTACCTCTTCTTCGGGTTCTTCCTTTTGAGTTGATCAAAAGGGCTCCTTAGGTCAATTTTATGACAAAAGGAAGGCATCTTGGATGAAGGTAGGATATTTGGAAGGATATTTGTGCAGGGGTTGGCCGAGCCAAATGGCTTTGGAGGTGTAAATTTGAGAGAAGGGTAAGTGCCCTTTTATAAGAGGGGTGAGTGGCACCATAGGAAAAACATAAAATATTATTTTATAATAAAATCATATTCAGTTTATAATGGATATAAAATAATTTATTTCGAGGATAAGGTGGTTATGTGTAGAAATACTCTTAATAAATAGGGTTTAGACTAGATTAGGTTAACATTTTAACCTTATATTTTAGATTTAACTCTTTGTTAAATAATTTAACTTTTACCTTGTCTTCTTGTATTCTTACACTATATTGTTAATAAACTTAATATAAACTTTCAAGAGAACCTAAAGTGGTTAATTAATGACATATATAATATTATTTAATACATTTTTCCTATCCTTTTATTTTTATTAATATTATATAATTTAATAAAATAATATTTGTTTTAAAAACTCATTTATGACAATTTTGACACTATACGGAATTTTGTTTTTATGAAGTCATAAAAACCTTATAACATAGAAAAAAATTCATCTTTTCAACCCTAAAATGTAATATTAACCAAGAAAAATAGTTTAATGCATCAAAAGTATGAATTTAAATTTATTTTTATATTTATAATATCAATTATTTTAATCTTTCATTAATATGGAAATTACTTTATCATCATTGTGTCATAAATAAATTTAATTATATAATGTCTAAAAATTAAAAATAAAATACCATTTTGTAGGAAAATTTTTTATCATTATAATGAATATTTATTGTCGAATTTATCTTATGTATAACCCCATATTAAAAAATGTTTAGTTAATAAACTTTGAATTTAATACTTTTATCTTTTCTATAAATAAAATAGATTAAATGCCCTAATCTAATCCAATTTGACCTAAAGAATCATATTTTTCTTTTAAGGTTGATTTTGGTCGAAATATATTTATCCAATAGAATTAAGACATGTGTTAGGGTAATTACAATATCATTTTTATCCGTAATTACCCTATTTACTTTTAACCATGGTAAATAAAAGTCAAAAGTTACTATTCACAAAAAAATATTATCATCTTATTGAACCAAATTTTACGTACTGAGATTAACAGTGTCTATCAGATTTTTGAAATTCAACTCACTAAATTAGTAAAATTATGTTTTCTGTAAATTTTTAAATGCTCCTAGAAGGTGGGTAAAAGATGGTAAAATTTCAATAAATGTTTATATATCTAAAATTATTATAAAATGACTCGAATTAATTACATTGAACTTATATAAGTTTTATGTATCTATTTTTACGTAAATAAGTTTAAATAAAATAAATAATTGTTTAAATGAAAAGTCGATTTTAACCAATAAAGTATTGTTTTTCACTGTTCTTCAAAAATTGAATGTTTTTAGAAAAATACCAAAAATTCGACAATATCTAATTTTGATATTCCAAATTTGAAAATAAAGTCTATTTTAAAAAATTAAAAACATTGAAGTCAAATTCATTAATTTAAAATTAATTTTTGTTGTCAAAACCAGAAAGCGGGTTTTTAAAAAGTAAAAACTATCCAAAGATTGACACGTGTTTATGTCAAAATGTGAAATTACATATAATGACCTAAATTGTATTAAATGATAAAAATATAATATAATTATACTTCCAAACCATTCAAATGTATAATTTAACTCTATAAATTATTTTGATTAAAACCGTTGTTTTCAGATAAAATTTTTTATTTTTCACTAATCAACCCAATATGAAAATTATCAGAAAAACACCGAAAAAATTATCGAAACTAGATTTTTAGGTCCCGATTCTAATTAAAAAAGATAATTTTGTCATATTGAATATATAAAAGTTTCAATTATTGGATTTAAATAGGGTTCTCCATTAAAAGGCGGTAAAATATCATTTTTTGAAAAATAATTATTTTATCTCAAAAAATGAATTTTTCTTATATTATGTCTAATAAACTCATAATATGGATTCTAAAATAATAAGGATTATATACAATTAAAATTTTAGTTAATACTATTCATAACCGCTTTTGAACAGCTACTTTGGTAAGTCGTGGTGTGCTTGAACTCGGTGTTACGTGTAGCGCAAGTTATTAAATAACTTTGAAAAAAATAACGTACTATGAAATCTTGGGGTGTTACATTATCCCCTCCCTCAATAAATTACATCCTCACAATTTGGAAAAAAAATTTAAATATAAAATGTTAAAAATAGATTAATACCATTGTAGAAAACCAAAATAGGAAATAGGGTTATTAAAATTTAGTCTTAATAAGAAGGAAAGAGAAATGAAAAAGTCACGACCAAATTAGGGTTTGAAATAGGAGAACATTGGTGGAAATTAGGAACACATAATTAGAGGAAAAACATAAACATTCACAGGGAGTGATTGAGTTTATCAATCACAAACAAGTGTTAAATTGAGGGCCTCAAAGCTATAAATCTACTATGATTTAAAATATCATTGATTCAAAAAAACATAAGGTCTTAGGATAACATATTTTTGGTTTTAAGATCCCTTAACTAATGTTTAAGAATTAATTTCATCATAGAATAAAAAAATATGCCTGACAATTAGAGTTCAACCCTTTAACAAATTTCTACAAAAACTCATCTTCCACTCTAAAAGATAATAGAGCATTCAAATAATATATTTATCCTAATCGTATGAGATTCCAAAAAGTAATTTATAATTCATCTATCTAACCTTTTAAAAAAACTACATTATATAATCCATGACATTACTTAGGCCAGTAGTAGGTGACACACCCTTGTCGCCCTTCAGTTACAGGTTCTAGTATTATGACCTTACCAAACACGACAAGTTGTCGCCCGACCTCCGAGTTGTCCTTTTTTATAACAATACAAAAATAATATTTAAAAATTCTTTAATCTTAACAATAGTATCAAATGTCAAATATAATCCATTCCAACCTTTAGACTTATCCAAAATACTCCTATTTGAACTCACAGTCCAAAATTTATATGGGTGGTAAACATAATAAAGATCGTTTTTACCGCATAACAACATGTGAATACCGTCATCATGTATTATTTTAAAAGACAATGAGAACCTGAATTACCATAAATCCTTATCGATTACATTTATTCTACCTTATTCCTTATATAATACTAGATGTATTCCTTACTTCCAAAATCATTGAATACTCCAACAATGATGAAATAACCAAACCAATAATTAGTTCCAATGTAGTCAATAATATCCAATATAATTTCTCCTATTCAAACAAGTCTTATTCCAAAATCACTACGTCAGTATCAGAACCATATTATGGTTTATCTTTCTCCCAACCATGTATTTTTCAAAAAGTATAAATTTTTGTTGAGTTACTTTTCATAGTAACTTATAATCTCAAATCCTCAATGAAATAGTACTGCAGTACAATCCATATTTATTTCTAAAATTTATATAACCGGTAAATGATCAATAACACAATGGAGTGACATTATTATTTAATAATTACATATAAATATTAATCATTCATCTTCATCTTTAGTAGTTTCATAACTTGATTATTATCCAATATAATCATTTGGGGCATACTCTGATGATTTGGACAATGATTTGCGTAGTGACCCAACTCATTCCAGATGAAGCATTGTACATTTTGAATGTTTTTCTTAATCTTGCAAACATGTACTTAGTGTCCTTTTTCTCCATACATATAACAAAATCCAATTACCGTCAAGCATTTAAAAAGGTGATTCTTTCCTCAGTTATCACATATGGGAAAATCCGTCTTTCCCTTATTCCATTAATCTATCTTTTACTCTACCATCCTTTTATTATCTGGCTTCCCTTCAAATCCATAGGAATCAGAGAATTCTTTACTTATCTTATTAACACATGATATTATTTGTTCATTTGTTGCGAATATGTGGGAGACTATTTCTCTTTTAAATGTTCGCTTGATACTATGAAAGATATGATCCTTCATACTCTTTGGATCATATGTATTTATGGAGATGTCATTCCTTCTACTAGGCACCATTTCTAAACAATGGAATACACTAGGTCAGTTTATGAATCACAATGCATAATTCCAAACATGTAAAATACCTAATGTAAATTGAAAATTTTATGGATTTAATCGATAATCATAAAAAAATTTCTTTGAAGAAGTATATGCTCATAAATATTTCATAGTGGTTTTTAAAGAAAATATGAATTCTCCTAAGAATATTCCCCAGGAGGGTCGTGACCAAGAGTGCAATAAGGCTCGTTGTCGTGTACCAGGATACCTTGGGTCAAGCCTAAATATCCTTGTCGGAGTTTCAATACTAGGTACATCATTTCCAGCGCCGCCTCAACCTACTCATATCTAGAAAGGGCGAATTCCTCAGTAAAAAGAAAAAATATCTACATTTTCGAAATTACAAGAAGTTATTCTATACTAATCCTCAAATTCTATCTTAGGGTAATGTGCTATAATCTGAGCTTATCTAAATCTAGTTTTCAAGGATTGTAAAAAACATCATCTAATACCTACGGTAACACCCTAACACTAGTTACCTAGAGTCCATGCATTATTACATAGAATTGGCATTATCACAGGTATTCAAGTCCCGAAGGACCAACCAGTTTAGTAGTCTTGGAAAATAGATTACATACAAAAGTTCACCTTTACGACTTGAAAAGAAAAACAATAGTAATTTATTCCATTAGAAATGTCCAATCCTCCTAGATCATGCCTGTAAGTCACTCATAACTAACTTCTTCATATCTTGGGAAAATAAAACATAATAAATGGGTAAGCTCAAATGCTTAGTAAGGGTAAATAATTTAGTAGAAGCTATAAAAATTTAAGGCAACATGTGTAATAAAAACAACAACCTTTCAAACAAAAACATGAACATAATATGGAAAAAATAAATCAAACATTACCGTATAAACATGAACATGGATATTTTACTAGTTTAATAATCACATATAATAACTAATTTCATAATGAGGGAATACATAATATCGGACATTCTGAAACATCTTGTCAAGGCGTCGGCCAGGACGTCTAAAAATTATTTAGGCATCGACCAAAACCATATATATCAAATTGGGAAAGGCCTCATCCAATTCCACTTCTAATTGTCTCATGAGACCTACTGATGCGTTAAGAATCTATATCAGGCTCCACCTATCACTTACTAAGTCCAATTCATTCATCAAATTAAAAGGTTTAAACATAATATAAAAATTCTTATTAAAACTAGAATACGAAATTTCAATACATTATCCATAAACCATGAATGGTATAAAAATAACACATCTACAGTCAAACATATCACAAAACCTTCAATATAATATGGAATATTTGTATCAGCATCTAACAAGTTTAAAATCCATCAATGGAT
This sequence comes from Viscum album, assembly GCA_963277665.1. NCBI lineage: Eukaryota > Viridiplantae > Streptophyta > Magnoliopsida > Santalales > Viscaceae > Viscum > Viscum album. Next base: position 1,191,884,226 of record OY728122.1, read on the forward strand.
GTTTACATGGATAAAAATGATCGGTAAAATGCATTGAGAGAAATACCTCATTTTCCGGAAAACAATTAAATGTCAAACAATTTTAAAAAGAATAAATTTAAAGACATTTTGGAATCAAAGTGTCCCATACCACATTGAAACTTTTGAAAGGAATTAAAATTTTAAAAACATTCATGTCCATATAAATAAATCCTTAAAACCATTTTGAAAACATGGAAATTAATGAGAAAGATTTAGAAGAATAAATATTTAAAACATTTAAATTGATGTTTTAGATAAATATTACCTTAAAATAATCATTTATAAATTTCTTTTATGAAATGTAGACATGGATAATAAACATGTCCAAGAAAATACGTACATATAAACAATCTCGGAAAATAATGAGATTGAAGAATTATCACTCACCTTGCACTTTCCTTTGGTCAAGGGTATGTTTATCCTCCTGTAAAATGACCATTGTATGTTATTATATTACACCAGAACCATATTATTATTTATTATATCATACATGATTCATTTATTACTTTATACTACCCATTTAATAATTATTTTCATGTAAAATTAACATTTTGTGTAATAATCGCTTTCTTTATCATACGTATTTTAAATTATTATTCTTGATCGTATCATTTAGATAATGTTTTAAATACATCAAGAATATACAATTTTATTCATATATGATATATATTTATAATATAAATATTTATAATAGATAGATATATGAAATAGAAAACAGCATTTATGGAGACGGAAGGTCATACGTACACATAAACGATGTTTCTGTTTTCATATTGTATTGAACAGATGTACGTGTATAAGATATATGTATGTACATAAATAAATATAAACATATATTTATATATATAAATATATATATCTTCAGTAGCATTATTATTTCATATATTAAATACTTATTAGTAATATATATTTTTATAATCGTCGATTAATGGTGAACGTGGAAATGAATTGCATCGCGTCGCGGACAGGGTAATTTGTATATATGCACGAGAGACAATATAATTTCCTTAAAGGTGTAGAATTGGATGGTATATTAATTTTATAGAGACATTAGAATGTTATTTTCATTATTTATATACATATTACTCATCATTATATCCCTCCAAAAAACATAGTGTTTAATAAAAAATTACACCACGATGTGGAGACGGTAAGCCGTACGTACGCACGCATGGTGAAATTATCATTAATAAGATGGATAAAATAATGAATATGGTTGTTAAATATTTATAATAACATCCCAGTATATATATAAGGTACTAGAGTTATTATTTTGGTATGTTAATAACAAATAAAGAGTAAGTTGAAGAAGAAAAGAACTTGAAAGAGGTTGGTGAAGTCATTACCTCTTCTTCGGGTTCTTCCTTCTGAGTGGATAAAAAGGGCTCCTTAGTATGATGGTTGGATAGATTGAAGGATATTTGGGTAGGGTTTGTGGAGCCAAAATGTAATTGGAGTTTTGAATTTGAGAGAAGGGGAAGTGCCCTTTTATAAGAGGGGTGAGAGGCACCTTAAAAAAAACCTAAAATATTATTTTATAATAAATTCATATTCGGTTTATAATGGCTAAAAATGATTTATTTCGAGGATAAGGTGGTTATGGGTCAAAATACATTCAACCAATAGGTTTTAGACATGTTTAGGTTACCATTTTAACCTTATATTTTAGATTTAACTCTCAGTTAGACAATTTATCTTTTACAGTGTCTTCTTACATTCTTACAATATTTGGTTAAAAAACATACTCTATAATTCTAAGAGAATATAAATTGGTTCATTAATGATATATGTAATATTATTTAATCCATTTGGATGAACCATATTTTTTTAGGAACATTATATAATTTAATAATATAATATTTGTTTTAAAAACTCATTTATGTCAATTTTGACACTATCAGATATTTTGTCTTTCTGAAGTCATATAATCCATACCACTTCGAAAAAATTCATCTAATCAACCGTAACATGTCATATTAACCTAGAAAAAAATTTAATGAAACAAAAGTGTGAATTTATATATTTTTTGATATTTATAATATCAATTATTTTAATCCTTCATTAATAAGGAAATAGCTGCATCATCATTGTATCATAAAAAAATTTAAATATTTAATGTCTAAAATTTGTAAATAAAATATGAATATGTAGGAAATATTTTTATATTTCTAATGAATGTTTATATGCAAATTTATCTTATGTGTAACCCTATATTAAAAATGGTTTAGTTAATAAACATTGAATTTAACACTTCTAACTTTTCTTTACATAAAATATAATAAATGTTCTAATCCAATCAAATTGGACCTAAAGGATCATATTTTTGTTCTAAGGATGATTTTGGTCGAAACATACTTATACAATAGAATTAGCACTTCTGTTAGGGTAATTATAATATCATTTTTACCTTTAATTACCCTATTTACTTTTAACCATGGTAAATAAAAGTCAAAAGTTACTATTCACCAAAAATTATTTTCATCTTATTGAACCACATTTTACTTACTGAGGTTAACCGTGTCTCTCAGATTTTTGAAATTCAACTCATAGAAGAGGTAAAATTACGTTTTATGAAAATTTTCATATGCTCCTAGAAGGTGGGTAAAAGACGGTAGAATTTCAATAAAATTTTTACATATATAAACATATTATAAAATAACTCCAATAAAATACATTTAACATATATATATTATTTATCTATTTTGATCTAATATAAGTATAGATAAAATAAATAATTATTTAACTGAAAAGTTGATTTTCACCAATAACTCAGTGTTATTCATTGATCATAAAAAATAGAATGGTTTTAGAAAAATACCAAAAATTCACCCTAAGATAATTTCAATATTCTGAATTCAAAAATAAATTCTATTTTACCAAATTAAAAACATAGAAGTTGAATTTATTAATTTAAAATTAATTCTTGATGTCAAAACAAAAAGGCAGGTTTTAAAAAAGTAAGAAATATCAAAAGATTGACATGTGTTTATGTCAAATTTAAATGTGAAATTACTAATAATGACCAAAATTGAATTAAATGATAAAAATATATTATAATTATATTTCAAAAACATTCAAATGTATAATTGACCACTATAAATTATTTTTATTTAAAAAGATGTTTTCAGTTAAAATTTAGTATTTTTCACTATTCACCCAAATATAAAAGTTATCAGAAATACAACAAACATTTATCAAAAAAAGATTTTTTGTGTCCCAATTCTATATAATTTTTTTTTTTCAAATTTAATATATTAAAGTGTCAATTTTTAGATTTATAAAGGGTTCACCCTTAATAGGTGGTAAAATTTCTTTTTTTTAAAAATACATATTTTATCTGAAAAATGAATTTTTTCTCATATTATTTCTAAGAATATCATAATATGGATTCTAAAACTATAAGGATTGTATAAAATTCAAAATATAGATAATACTATTAATAACCTCTTTTGAATGGCTAGTTTGGTATGTTGTGGGGCGGTTGAACTCGGTGTCGTGTGTAGTGCAAGTTATTGAATCACATTGAAAAAATAATGTACTATGAAATCTTGAGGTGTTACATAAAATATATGTTTTATTGAGAAGAATATGAGAAATTGAATTTGGGACACAAGTAAAACAGAATTGTTTATTTAGTAATGCTATATTATTTTTTTATAAGCTATATTATTCTGAATAATAGTGGTTGTAATGAAATTGACATTTAAAACACTCATATTTAAATTTAAATGATAAAATAATGTTATAATAGCCTATGATTTTTTTATAATACCCAACCATTTCACCATTCACATTAAATACTAATAGATCATCCATTATGTTCTCGTGATTATTCCTTCCATGGAGTCCCCAAATATTTCCTCATGCCCCAAGGTTCCATACTAATGTTTTATGAACAAATCTTCATGGTAAGCGAAATCTTCACCTCTCATTCCCATTCAAGAGTCATTTTTCTGTAGTATGACTTAAATTTTCTACAATAATTCCTTTTTTCATCTTTTTATTATCCCATTAATGTAATAATAGTCATTTATGAATGCGAGAGCCTTTCCCCTCTCGTTTTTCCCTTTTACAAAACCATGTATTATTCCCATCAGGCTATAAAAATTAATTTTCAAATTTATCTCTTTTACATGATAAATCATCATTTATTTTATTTTATTTAATACCCAAAACTATTCCTTTTACAAGGGTATTAACCTAGACATAAAATAATTTATTAATTACTGGATTTATATATATGACACCTATCTTTAAATTTTTCTAAGGTTAATAATAATGTAATGATAATGTCATTAATAAAATTTTTATGCCACAGTTTCGATAAGAAAATATTCTTTTAATTATCCTCAAATTATTAATGAAATGATTTATTATAATATGTGTGTGGGATTTTGATCCCTAGAACCAACTTATGTGTACATTATGATATCTGATATTTATTGTTTTGAATATTATTAAACTCCTTATCACATCATGATTGTTCTTCTATATAACATTGTTTGTAATAATTTTCTAAGAGTAGTGGTCATAATAAAAGGTCATAATAATTCCCCGCTATGATGAGAAACCAAAAGTTATATGAAAATATTCTTAAAAATATGTTATATATGAAAATTATCTTTTTGAGGGAGATAAATGATACATTCTACAAGGGGTGTAGACTGAGGACATTGAGGCACCTCTTAATGGTGTACTCCCTTGGTAATATCCAGTGTAGGATTTAATGAGAATGATACGTGCTAGTATGAAATCCACATTCATATGTGTTATTTTATGTTTATATCTACGAACATGGGTATTGATCATTATAAATTATTATTATTATTATTATTTAAAAAGGGAATCCCAAAGAGTTCCCTTTTTGAACACTCCACCCAAGAACCACCTCCCCATGAAGGGATCGGTCTAGAGAGAGACCTAGCTAGGAAGGATCCATTTTAAGCTAAGATAGAATAGCATCCCATGAGGTAATAACCCAATCAGCGAAGGTTTGACACAAAAATCCATCAGCTAGGTGAGTTACACCCTTTTTCCCACCTGATGCAACACCAAGTGACTAGGAATGGTGGAATATAGCAACAAAAACATTTAAACCATATCATTAAAAGATTTTTATCATAATAAAATATCATATTACATGCCAAGGATCCTGAAGCCCAATATCTTGGATGACTAGGTACATAAAACTGAATACATGGGACTAAATAAGACATTTATTTATTTAATCTTGATAAAGAGCTCCTAACATCCATCGTGCTTAGAAATATTCATATGGTAGCATGGGGATAACATGAACAAAGGGATTAGCTAAAATCCTAGTAAGGGAAGAATCATAGTAATAAAGCATTAGCACATGGGTTAGAAGGGATGACAAGATGGTATAAAAAATGCATGGAGCATGCGAAATCATAACATCTAAACATGGGTTCATATAATCATGGAGTTATAATAATGTGGTAGAAAAATAAAACTTGACTTTATCAGGATTCAAGGTTTGTTTCACATAGAGGATCACAAGTCACAGTTGACCACCTAGACCATTGAACATGGTAGCATGAGTCAAAGCTAATCGCCAAGACCGTTGCACATAATGTATCATGAGACACAAATTTACCCAAAGCATTGGAGTGCTATCCAGGAGAAACTATCATAACAAGTTCATGAATATCTTTTCCACTTTAAGAATCATTCATAATCAATCATACATAAACATAAGGGTACTGATGGAAAGAAATGAGTATCATAATCATATCATATAGAATAATGTATGTTTGTACCATACAAGTGTCCCTAAAAGAATGAAATTAAAACATACAAGGACATTGATAATGTAAAATAAGCATATATCATGGTATGTGATGTAAAAAATAATTTTTGACCAGAAAGAATAATACTTAAGTAATTTTAGCACTAAAACATTTTAGTGCGGTTTTAAAGAAAATACTAATGATCATTTAAAATATAAAAGGGAATAATATTTTATATAAAAATAAAAGTGATCCATGAAGGTTTTAATAATAAAAAATTGGTTTTATAAAAAAAAGTTGGCATAAAACATATTTTATAGTGCACTTGAAATTGGGTACAAAATCAGGAAGTTCCCTTAAAATGAATTTGATTATCAGGAAGTATTGAGGAAAGAATAACATAAAAGTACGTATATCCCAAAAGGAGAATTATTGATTGATATTTATAATAGATTTTGTACATATAAATAAAAATTTTCATATATAAATAATTATTATATAGGATTACATTTGGGTAAAAAGAGAGTAAGAATAACCCGAAGGAATATTGGAGGTTCAGGTAGAATCCCTTACCCTAATTCTAATGGTGTTCTCTAATTAATATTAATGACCTGAATAGTAAAATTAGGATAATTAATTAATAATTAAATAAGCACCACTACAATTTTTTTAATTATTATAACCTTATTAAGTTCATTAATTTCCTTTTTGATGAGTTAATAGGTTCAATTTCATTCTTTGGGAGCGTCTTGTTCCTTGGTTTTAATGATCAGTTCACTTATATTCATGTTCCGATAGACATGTCTGATTACAATGTTTGTATATACATGAATTTATATAGAATTTGATAACATCCATAATATTACCTGGTTATATAATTCATTTCTTTATTTAGAGTTAAGGTGAATCTTTTTATAATAAATTAATGATAAACACTTGGATTAATTTGGCACTTTTTCACATAATAAACATGTTTTGTATTATTATTTTACATCATGTTTGAAAAAGGATTATAGAACATAAAATAAGATAAAATAAATATTGAATAGTCTAGTTGAACCATAAAAATTGTTTCATTACTATAATTGAAGATGATAATAGAAATTGATAACTCGTTGTTCTTGAATATGAAAAATTAACACATCATGGACGGTGATTTCATTGATTTTGTATAAAAGGTTGGAAGAGAAGAGATGATAAATAATTATCCCATTAGCATAATACAATTACTGTAAATATGGTACTATATTTTTCATTCCATTTTGATGAGGATAGGTTAGGAAAGAAAAGAGATTAAAGGTACATGAAAAGAAAATGAAAGAAAAGAAAAGAAGAATTTACCTCTTGATTTAATCTTCCATGAGAGCCTCATAAAAGGGATGGATTTGGTATTTTTAGGATACCAAGGAATTTTGGGCATGGGGGAGGATCTTTGGGAGATATTTGGGTATAATTTAGGTAAGGCACGAGGCTTGAGAGGAGTGAAGAGAAGAGGGGGCTGTGGGTGGTTTATATAGTGGAGGGGAGGATGGTTTTCTTAAAATTTTAATCATTAGTTTATTATTTTTCTGTAAAACATGCAATATTGCTGATTCTTATGGCCAAAAATAGTAATATGTGCATGATATTTTGATCCCAAGGATCTTACATCATCCATAAGTCAATAAATAGTGTATTTAACATATAATGTATATATAGGGTAAATTATCATATTTTACTATTCATTAAAAAATCAAGTATTTTAGAAAGATACCAAAAATTCACCGTAACTATTTTCCGACAAGAAGAATATAAAAATTAAATCCATTTTTCAATTTTTTTAAATATGATTAATTTATGTTTTAACTAAAATTATTATTTACTTGAAAAATACAGATTTTAATAATATAAAGGATTTTATAATTCCTTCAAAAATTACATAAGGTATTATAAAATTATGTTTAAACTGGAAGAAATAAAATAGTTAATTTATGAACACCATTTATTAAAAAATATTTTCTTTGGAATTATTTATTTATACTTACAAAAAACCAATACTTTTACTATGGTCATATTATCACTTATAACATGTCTAAATTTTATTTATACATTCAAGGGTTAGGGAACTATTCTTTTGGATGATGTACTATTCATAAGAGTCATATTTCTATTCATAAGGGTAGGTTACTATTCATAAAGGTAGTTTACTATTAACCAAAATAATTATGTCTTATCGGACTCCAAACATCTTATAGATCACAACAATGTATGTCAGATTTTCGAAATTCAAATCATAGAAGTGTAAATATTATGATTAAAGGATACATAAAACTTTGTATTTCGTTGTGTTGTGATTTCATGTGATAATATATCATAATTATAAGAAGATAATTTCCATTGATAAAAAATTGGGTCATTACATTGTTCCCCCCATATGAAATTTCACCCTAAAAATCTAATTTTACATTCTAATCCAAAAATATGTGCATGTACTTTTCCATCATTGCATCCTCCAGTTCCCATGTTTCCTCTTCGTACTTATGGTTCTGCAAAAGTACTTTGACCAGGTGAGTAGTATTTTTACATATAACTTTATCTATATGATTCAAGATCTTAAATTGCTACTCCTCATAAGAAAGATCATTCTCTAACTGTACCACCTATGAAGAGAGTACTTGTGAAGGATCTGGTATGTACTTTTTTAAGAGGGACACATGGAATACATAGTGTACTTTCAACATGGTAGGTGGAAGTGGTAGTCAATAGGCCATAGCCCTGAAACAATCAATAATATCAAATATTCCAATGTACTTGGTACTTATCCTTTCATTCTTCTAAATCATCATAAACTTCATTCGTGGAGATATGTGTAGAAATACAATGTCCCAAACATTGAACCCAAGGTCCCATCGATTTTTTTCCGTATAACTTTTCTATCAACTTGAGGATTCCTTGATATGCTGATGAATGGTTTTCACCTTCTCCACAATTTATTTAACCATTTCAGTTTCAAGTAGCTTACGCTCACCAACTTCATTCCAACATGCTGGTGTTGTTCACCTTTTCCCCTAAAGGGTTTTGTAAGGTTCCAATCATATGCTTGAGTGGAAATTGTTATTTTTAGAGAATTTTACCAATGGAAGATGTTGGTCCCATCGTCCTATGAAGTCCATAGAACATATTCTCAACATACCTTCTAGTTTCTAAATCGTTCTCTCAGATTAGAAATTAGTTTGATGATGATGGGCCATAATGAAGTTCAGTTCAGTGCTTAGAGCATGTTGGAGACTTTTCCAGAACATCGAGGTGAATCATATATCTCAATCTTATATTATAGATAACAGTTCTCTATAAAACCTTACCACTTCATATATATATATTCCAATTGATACATTGGGAAGTCTTCTTGAATCGCAATAATGTGAGTTGTCTTTGTTAGAAGATCCACAAAGACCCATATAACGTTGTTTCTACTGGATGTCCTTGGAAGTCCAGGGACAATATCCATGGTGATGTTCTCCCACTTCCATGTTGGTATGGGTAGTGATTTCATCATCCCCTTATAATTTTTTCTTTTAGACTTCACTTGTTTACATACAAGGAACTTTGATGTATAGTCAACAATATCCTTCTTCATACTGTCACACCAAAAGTTCCCTTAGAGATCTTGATACATCTTTGTTCTCCTAGGGTGAATAGAGAATGTTGAGTTAGGTGTGTCATTAAAAATCTCATTCTCTATCTCTAGATTTGATGGTACACATAATTGTGACCAAAATATTACAACTCCTTCTAAATAAATCATAATCTAAGAGGATTTACCATTTCTAATAGACTCCACCATTTTCCTAATTTCCACACATTTTCTTCGAGCATCCTTTATTATCTCCATGGGGGATGGTTGAAAAAACATTTAAGAAAGGATTTATGATGTTACTTCTATAATGATTCTCATGTTCATCATCTTCATGTCTAAAGAAGATTGGATCCTTTTCTATTCTCATCATTGATAAATATGCATGATCCTTTCTACTTAGAGCATCCACCATGTTGTTTGCATTACCAGGATGGTAGTGGATTGAGTAGTCATAATCCTTGATTAACTCTATCCAACTTCACTGGTGCATATTAAGCTCTTTTTTTGTGAATATATATTTGAGACTCTTATGATCATTATATATCTCACAGTTCTCCCCATGGAGATTCAACTATATTTTCAACGCAAAGATCACAAATTCCAACTCTGAATCATGCATGGTATAGTTTTGCTGATGGATATTTAAATATCTTGAGGATTTGTCTACCAATTTATCATTTTACATTATCACACAATCTAATCCCTTCTTTGAAGCCTCAATGTACACCATAAAGAGTTCACCCCTCACTGTGAGTGTTATTATTGGAATAGTTATAAGACTATTTTTAATCTCTTTAAAGCAGTATTCACATTCTTGAGTCCAAAAGAACATAAATCACTACTTTTTCATCTTGTTCATTATGTTTTACAATTGTGATAAGTTATTCAAAAATTGTTTATAATACCCTTCTAGACAGAGAATGTTTCAGATCTCCGTTACAGATGTTGGATTGGGCCAGTCTCCATTTTCCTTTTTCTTGGAAGGGTCCCAAGATATCCCTTTATTGGTGATAACATGCCCAAATAATGATAATTCATCCATCCATAACTCACATTTACTGTACTTCTCATATAACTTCTCTATTCATAATGTCTTTAGTATAGTATTCAAATAGTCCCCATGTTCCTCCTTGATCTTAGAGTATATCAGAATATAATGATTATTGACTACCATAAATTTGTGTACATAATCTACAAAGACTCTATTCATTAAATCCATGAAAATTTCTAGACCATTATTGAGTCCAAAGGGAATCACTATAAACCCATACTGTCCATACCACATTCAAATTCCAATTTTGGGAATATCTTCATTCCTCACCTTAAATTGTTAATATCCCGAGCGAAGGTCCACCTTAGAGAAATAACTAGACCCACAAAGCTGATTGAACAATTCATCTATCTGAGGTAGGGGATAATTTTTATTTATCGTGATTTTATTGAGGGATTAATAATCAATGCAGAGGATCATTGATCAATCCATATTCTTGAAAAAGTGACCTATCACACCCCATGATGAAGCACTCGGGAATATAAAACCCTTCTCTATATTCTCTTGTAACTGCTTCCAATTCTCTTCCAACTCTACAGTGTCCATTCTATAAGGTGTCTTTGATATATGTTGGGAACTAGGAATGTGTTATATTGAGAACCCAACCTCTCTATCAGGAGGAATATCATACAACTCTTTAGGGAATACCTAAGTGTAATCCATCACGACAGGCATGTCTTCAAGCATGATTCTCCCCATTGACTCTATTATTTGAGTTAGACGAGATTCCTCATAAAGAATAAATATCCACATTTGAGGCAATGATTCTTAAGGATAATCATCATACTCATTACACTTGTAAATAATTGGAGGATGATTTGGGATGAGATGAGTGGTATCCCTCTCTCGATAGTTTATTTAGGCTTTGTACAAATATAGCTAATCCATTCTCAAGATAACATCGAACTTCACTAAATGAAGTATGACAACATTTTCTGGGTGGTTCAGTCCACAAATATTTACCAGGGGGGAGTTAAAAACCTTGGACGCAATAATTACCCCATTCTCTATTCCCATAGATAACGTATCCTCGAAACATTGAGGTGGTTTTTGAACAGTTATACTAAACATGAAAGATATAAATGAATGTCCAGAACTAGAATAAAATAGAATTTTAACTATTCTTGAATGAATTACTAGCATACTTATCACCACATCATTTTAAAACTACCCCTCATTTGTAGTAACAACACAAGACCTTCCTTGTTGCATTAAAGGTTGTTATTGATTGCCTCAGAAATCCCTCAAGTTAGGGAAATTGTTCTCATAATTCCCATGCCCCATGCAGTTATAACACTACACTGGTGACTAAGTGTTGATATGAACCTTCCATTCTTCATCCAAATTAGTGGTGTTTTTCATATACCTTTATCATTTTTTGGCCACATGTCCAATATTTCTCCATTTTAAGAAATTCCTCATTCAGTTTAGATAGTTCTCAGGATGATACTTCCCAAAAATTTTAGATGTTGGATGATTGAGCTTATTTCAATAATGGAATTTATTTTTAGAACTGACCACATTAGATTCCATTTCCTCTTTTTGTCATTGGGCCCATGATACCACCGAGAGTCTCTAATATCTATTTAATCCTTAAGGAATCAATGAATAATATCCTCATAGCTATCAATGTCTCGAATATCCAACAATTTTTCTAGACATGAAATTAGTCTTATAGAAAATAGGTCCACCTTTCTTTCAGTGTTCCTGAAAAGTCCATAGGCTTACCATTCAATCCTTGTAATGTTAACTTCATACACCCTGATTGAATCATCTTCCTTCTGCTTGAGTCTAAAGAACTCCCTTTCCCTCGTGATATGGAGGGTTTGGGGAAAATATTTTTTGAAAAACATTCTCTTGAATTCCTCCAAATCGATGGAATCAATTTCTTCTCGAGGATTCATATTCTTGATCAGTTTCCACCACTGATCAGATTCCACAAAAAAAATATACCACCATCACAACCTTCTATTTTTATAATCACTGGAGGATAGAGAATATCTTTTCAATGGAGTTAATACACTATTCCATTAGGAGGGGATCATAATATCCACTAAATAAGGGGTAATTTTTGGCATAAAGGATTATATGGAAACATTCCCTTTCATTTGGGGAGGAGGGAATTCCATTTGATTCAAGTTATTCTTCATAAATTGAGACAACCAAGAAATTACTATCATGAAGTTCTGTGTACCCACTCCTATCATATTTGGAATATCATTAGGGAAATTTTGATTTCCCAATCACGTTGATTTTTGGAAAATGTTCTTATATTTCCCACCATTAACAAAGGAAAATAACATACAATTATAGGTCTTGAATACTTATATATTAATCCAAAAAAGGAATCATTGAACATAAAATGATAATGTTGTAAAAGAGAAGTATTTCCTAAATTGTTATTCCTAGGTTTGAATCTAGGTTGTCCTTGATCTATTTCTGAACATATATTCTTATGGGATCTTTTTTTATTCCCTTAAAAATGGTTTGTACTGAGCTGATGAATGTATCCAACTATATCCCCCAGGAGTGTTAAACCAAGAGTGAAAAAGGATTGTTTTCATGCACCAGTTCCTATTTGTGTCTAGATCAAGGTGGTGTTTTTGGGTTTTATTGCTAGATACATATATTCCTAGGCCACCTATACCTATTTTTATATAAGAATGGATGTATTTTCTTGAAAAACTACTTCCTCTATACTGACCAAATTATAGGGATGTTTTCTTATAATTAGTCTCATCCTTAAGGTTCTTAATAATTTTAACTATTCTTAATCTCAAAAAAAAAACTACACCATCCTCTGATCCAAACTGTACAAACCCTATCCTTTTACACATTTCATTACATGTTTTTAGCATAATAAAAAATATTTTTACAAGATATGGATTGGGGATTCTAGTGTCTTGGAAGACTAGGTACATAAAACTAAAAACATTATACAAAAAAAACATTTATTTATTTAATATTCATAAAGAGATCCTAACTTACATTGTCCATATACATCTTTATAGGGAAACATGGGGATAAAATGAAAAAATGGATGTGATAAAAGCCCAGTAAGGGAAAAAGAAATGTAATAAAGATTTAGCACATGGTTTATAAGGCATGGAATGATCATATAAAAATGGATGGAGCATGTGAAATAATAAAATAAAAACATGAGGTCATATAAACATGGAGTCATAATAATATGGTAGAAACATAAAACATGACTTTAGCAGAGTCAAGTCTCGTTCCACATAGAGGATCACAAGTAAAGGTTAACCACCAAGAAAATTTCACATGGTAAAACGAGTCCAGGATAACTGCTAAGACCATTGGAAATAAAATATTATGAGACTTAACCTTACCAAATACATTGGAGTGGTATTTGGGCTTATCCATCATAAAAGTTTCATGAATATTTTTCCACATTAATAATTATACATAATCTATAATAGATAAACATAAGGTTACCCATGGAAAGAAATGGGTATCATAATCATGTCATAAAGCATAATTAAGGGGTGTATCATACAAGTGTCAATGAAATAAATGAATAAAAACAAACATGAACATTAATAAGGTAAAATAAGCATATATCATTGTATGTGATGTCAAAAAAATAGACAACAAGAAGGAATATTATTTAAGTAATTTTAGCACTAAAACATATTAGTGCAGTTTTAAGAAAAATACTAACAAGCATTTAGAATATAAAAGGGAATAATATTTTATATAAAATTAGAAGTGATATAATAAGGTTTTCATAGAAAAACATTGTGTTTTTAAAAATAGATGTTTCTTAATAAATATTGTAGAGGGAACTTGAAATTGGGTATGAATTCAAGAAGTTTTTTTAAAATGGGTTTTCTTATTTGGAAGTATTGAGGAGGGAATCACTTAAAGGCATGTATATCCAAAAATATAGAATTATTAATGGATCTTGATATATTATTTTTTCAATATAAACATAAATAATAATATTCACCTAAATATAATATAGGATATCATTTGGGTAAAAAAGGAGTAAGAATAACCCGATTGAATATTGGAGGTTCGTATAGAATCCCTTACCTTAAGTCCGACGATGTTCTCCCTATCATATTAATGACCTGAATATACAAATTAGGTTCATTAATTAATAATTAAACAACCTAAAATATAATTTATTGCTTTAGTAAAACCTTATTATGTTCATTAATTTCCTTTTTGAAGAGTTGAGAGGTTCAATTTCATTGTTTGGGAGAATTTTTTTCCTTGGTTTTATTTATCGGTTCACTTATATTAAAGTTTGGATAAACATGTTTGATGAGAATGATTGTACAGAATTTAATTTACAATATATTAATGAATATCCAAAACATTACATGTTTATAGAATTCATTTTTTTAGAGTGAAAGTGAATCATTATATACAACATGAATGTTAAATTCTTGCATTAATTTGGTGATTTTGATTATAATTAACTTGTTTTCTATTATTATTTTATGTCATGGGTGTAAAAGGATTGAGAAACATAAAATAATATTAAATACATATTTAATATTCTTGTTCCACCACAAAAATGGTTTCATTCCTATAATTGAAGATGATATTATAAATTGATAACTCGTCGTCCATGAATGTGATAAATTAACACATCTCTGACGATGTTTTCATTTATTTTGAATAAAAGGAGGGGAAGGAATATATGAAAAAGAATTATCCAAATAGATAAACAAAATTATAGTACATATATGGTACTATATTTTTCATACCATCTGAATGATGAGAGGTTAGGAATGAAAAGATAACAAAGGAACATGAAAAAAATGAAAGAAATGAAAAGAGTAATTTACATCTTTATTTAATCTTCATTTAGAGACTCTTAAGGGGGGATAATCTAGTATTTTGAGGAGGCAAAGAGATTATAGAAATGGGGGAGGATATTGGGTAGAGATTTGGGTAGAATTTAGGTAGGACACAATGCTTGAGAGGAATGAAGAGAAGAGGGGAGTGTCGGTGGGGTTTATAGTGGAGGGGAGGAGAGTTTACATAATATTTTAATGATTAGTTTATTATTTTTCCACAAGCAAGAAATATTAATAATTCTTGTGACCCAAAATAGTAATAGTTTCATGTGAGTTCTAACCCAAGGTTCTTACATCATCCATGAATCAATAAATAGTGTCGTTGACATATAATGTATATATACAAGAAATTAATGTATTTTAGAAAAATCCCAAAATTTCACCCTAACCAATTTTTGATGTTTATAATCTAAAATATAAATCTACTTATCAAAAATAATTTTATAAATATGATTAATTTAATTTTTAATTAAAATCATGATTTACTTGAAAAATACAGATTTTAAAAATATAATAGATTTTATAACGCATCAAAAAATTACATAAGGTCTTATAAAATTATCTTAAAACAAGAAGACGTCAAATATTTAATTTAGGATCACTGTTTAAGAAAATATATTGTCTTTTAAATTAATTAATTAATTATAAATAATTATTTATGGCTTAGAAAAATACCAATACTTTTACTATGGCCACAATATCTCTTATAAGATGCCAAAATATTATTTATAAATTCATGGTTGTGGTAACTATTCCTTTTGACGATCTACTATTGATAAGGGTTATATTAATATTCATAAGGGTAGGTTACTATACATAAGGTTTGGTTACTAGTCACCGAAATAAGTTTGTTTTATTCGACACCAAACATCTTATTAATCGCAAATGTGTATGCCATATTTTCGAAATTCGAATCACAGAAATGAAAATATTATGTTTAAAGGTCACATAGTACATATTAGTTCATTTTTTTTCTTCTGATTATATGACATAATTATAAGATGGTAATTTCCATTGATAAAACATTGGGTCATTACACAGTATGATTGAGGGAGGTGAAAATTCCCCCAAAAGTCGGCTCCTAGGATTCGAAACCCATACTGTATTGATGAAAACAACAATGAAATATTTTATTAGTGATCTTGGAAACGTTGGGTGCCTCACGAGTAATATTTAATTAATTAATAATGATATAATGGATTTGTACCTTCTTTTCATTAATGTGAGTTGATATCTAAGGCCCTCTTATAGAAATGATATAGCCTAAATAAATCAAGGACCCTGGTGTTCTATAGGCATATTTGATTTCTAGAATATCATAGAAAGAGACATCAAGCACATAGTTTTATCGTACCAACATGAAACATAATTTAATAAAGATAACATGATAAAATGATTATGTTACACATCAACCATCCGTATGAGGTATTGTGTCGTTGCGACACTAACTTCTTTCTCTATGGGTGACATGGCATGTTGTTAGATGATAACCTTGGACTTTAGGATGTTTTTCATAATACCATTGAGAAAGAGTCCTTAAGGGCCACATAATATGTGTTTCAAGAATCCAGGTAAAATAATTTAATATTATTTATTAATTTTAAAGTTGAATAAATATTTTTCCTACATGTGGTTTAATAATTTTTTCTTGTTTTATTTATCAAATATATTCTATCACAAGTTATTCGAGAGAATATTATGTGTGTGGAATATTAAATAAATAGTTATTTACTATTTAATTATTATAATAAGAATTTATTTATAAAAATAAAATTCAAAGATATTTATTTATTATGTAAATTTTCATTATTCATGGCCCAATAAATATTTTGGAGGAATGGCTGACCGATTCATTAGGACTGTGGAGAAAAAAATATTGAATATTATTTGATTAAATAATATTTAATTTAATTTTAATGTAAATATAATTTCAAGTAAATATAATGAATATTATTATTTTAGAAATGGTGTTCTCCAAGGGATTAAATAAACATTAGATGGGAACTTATGTGAATATTTATTCATAAATTCTAGCAGTATTTAAACACAATTATATTATTATTCCAAGAGAGACAATTCATTTATCTTATTTAAAATGACATCCTAAGAGAATATTCTCATGACCAAGAGAGATCCATCTGCAAGATCCCTCACATGAACATAGAGTGGTCTTCCTCCACCTTCCACTCTTGGGTCTCGAGAGATCATGGAGAACACATTTTATGTGATTCTCATAGAGATCAAAAGTGAATGACATAGGTATTAGGATCTACTGCACTAAAACCCAAATATTACAATAGATAAATTCAAAAAATATTGGAAAAAATTTGGATCCCCACTTGTGGGATTCTACTGTTGATTCTTACAATTCAATGACAGTACAATATATTCCTGTTGTTGGATCCTTCAACAAAGAAATAATTCACTATAGGTAATTATTTAAATGATTAAATTAATCATAAATAATTTGTGATGATCCTATACATGGATTCCGAATTCTATCAATTTATTTTTTCATTGAATCAATTAAATTTTTGATGATGTTGATCATCAAGTAAATATTATATTGATCAATAATCATGTCAAAAACCAATGTTGGGAATGACCCATCACATGCTTCCACTATTCCTAGAACCTTCAATAGGTTTCATAGGGGTTCACAAAATTATTTATAATTATTTAAAGATCATTTATTTATTTATTTATTTATCATTTATTTTACAATTTAATTTACAATTGTTCTTTAAATTTATTTCAATGTCTACTTTTTAGTCTTTAATTTATCATAGATGTAATAAAATTGATTAAGCTTATGTACAAATAAAAATCAATGACCTCATATGGAGGTGTCAGAGATTCTATCCTGATAAAGAAATATTTCAAACTGTGTTGCGTACTAATTTTCAATGAACAAATAATTAATTTTTAATAAATTCAAACCATGTTCATTAAATACAAATAGTGCATTTAATTTTATACTTTATGTTGTATGAGCAAGTCTGGAACATGGTCTATAAAAGTATATTCCATGTATCACATATACATGGCGTGTAGTCATTTGGTCATAGATGGTATATGTATCCTTTTACATAGCCTTCCAGATTGGGGACCATGTAAATCGGAGACCACATGCCATGTAGTCCATGAACAAACAATGTACTCCAATTTTTTATGTTATGATTTACACATTATGTCCATAGGCATGTTCCTTGGATAGAAGACAAGAAACATATATTCTATGCAACAATATTTCACATTCTGTGCACTTATAAAAAATTACACAGAATAAAAATTAATTTACTATACTATATAAACCTTATCGGCATGTGTTTCTTAGAGTCCATTATTTTGATTGGATGCTCCATGAGTTGAGTTCTAAGATATATATAAATTATTAATTAATTTATTTCATAACATTCAGATATACAAATCTTTTTTGAGTCATATTATAGTTATTACTCTATGTGAAATGGAGCATAATAGATGACATAAAAATCATGTAATTTCTATAATCATCAAGTTGGTAGTACATTACATGAATGTACATGATACGTAATGTATTCGATATATCACAAGAGTTAAAAATTATAGGATTATAATACATGTTGAGTACATTCTGATGGGTAATCACTGCTTCTCCTTCAATGTACATTTCTGTTCATAGTTAATTTTGAAAATATTTATTAAATTTATATAAATTTATTTTGGATGAGAATATCAAAAAAATTAGGATGATAATTAAGATTAATATTTGATTAATAAAAGAATATAATTAATTGATTTTAGCATGATTTATCTTAAATAAAAATTATTAAGAATTGAGTGCTAGTATTATTATATGTATAGTTTGTTGCATGTTAATGGATGATCAAAATATTAGACGAAGTACATTGTTTGTGGTAGGTATTATTTAATTTATTATTAAATAAAATTGTTGTTTTCATGCCATCTATTATCTCATTATGTAAGGGTCTACGTACCGATGGTTTATTTTTTTATACCACTTCTTTCCCACCATTGCATTTGAGTAAAAAAATACATATTGGATGGAACTGCCAAGCTAGCAGAGGAAGTTGAAATTTAGAGCTAATGTGAAACTAATCTAAGAGAGATACATAGGTGGGATAGTGGAATGTGATAACAATAACTTTTATTCAATCAATGTTTTTCTCCCTATAGGCCAATAGTTTGTGTATCATTATCTAGATAAATTATCCATTAGTAAAACCTCAAGACCATACTTCTTTATTATTTTATTTCAATCAAGTTTCATGGTTATTTCATTGTGGATGTTTATTTATTATCACATTAACTAATGAAATAAAAATAATTCAAAATATAACTACAATAAAATGGGTTATGCCTAAATATTATATGATATTTGGTTAATCACTTACGTATATATAAAAATTTTTAAATATCATGTAATAAATTCAATAATTGGAAATTTATGCCTATAAAGATAAGTCTCTAATTAATATATATTATTTACTTATAACCTCCCACTGTATCTGTAAAAATCATACCATATTTCAGATTGATTGACTAGCCAATGTTGGAGCGCTTTAAATTATCAGGGAACTCTAAGATGATGTTTTTAGGTTAACATTACTTAGTTTATATCAGGGGTGGAATTCCAAAAAAATACTTGTGTAACTGAGAGTCAAGTGTTGAGGATATATAATTTACGGATTTCATGGCTGGGGAGTCTTCTTAATAGACCCATGAAGTGTGAGTTAATGTAGATCGAATTTGGAATGCCTACCTAATACTATTCATGTTGTTTGACAAACCAATGTTGGGGTAATGAGAAGGGGAATATGGATCCCTTACAGAAGAATAAACCAGAAACATGATATTCTAAATCCAATGGTGAGGGATATTTTGGTTTAATAAAATAGTGGGAGGCTAATTTATATAATTTTTATTTATTTGTCTAAATTTAATTTGATAAATTACTAAAACTCAAAACATCTTATTTATAGATGTCTCAATAAAATGACTTCAAATATATCATAGTGACCCATACTTGAGAAATATAACCTTCTCACTAGAATAAATTTCCAAGAGTGGAAAATGTACTAACATGTTATCCTTTTCCCTTAAAAAAGAAGTTATAGGAATCAGATGAACCTATTCCTAATGTCCCGGGTAAGAAGAATTATGTTAAAGATTTAATAATCTAGGATAATATTTTATGTGATTCCATATAGTTCAATGTGCCATGATATCATCCATGTCCAATGATATTTTGACGATAATGAGGACATGTATGTGTATAACGTGATGTCTCACCTTCATGATCTATATAAATAGAAGGTTAAACAAGAGATATATGAGATCTATAAGGTTTTTTACAAATATTCATAGAGAGTATACACTATATGTGCCTCATTTAGTCAAGGTTTTTAGCTACATTTATCGCACTAACATATTATGGATTAAATTCTCAAATTATTGGAGCATAGATCTCACACTTTCGTCACAGAACAAGAACTTGTACCTTTTTGTTGTTAATTATAATATTACCAATAATGATAAGATACATTCCAAACTTCTTAAATTTATTCACCATGTGTATAATGACATTGGGAATGAAAATACCATGATCCAAATAGTGAATAAGAAAAGGAAGAACAAGGAAAAGGGGACCAATACTCACAAAAGTCTCTAACTCCTAAGAAAATCCCTTCTAAGAAGATGAAGATCTAGATGCAGGGAAATGAAAAATAGGTAGTATGTTTTGTTTGTGGCAATAAAGGACACTGGAATATGAAATTTACCCTGAATAAAGGAGAACCTAAATTTTCATTTGTAATTGAGTGCAATCTTTCAATATCTACACATTGGGTATTGAATAAATCTTTTGGTTCTCACATATTTATCTAAATTCCAGAACCAAGTAGATTTCAATATATTTTTAGAAGAGAGGTGGAATTTTGAGATTCCAATAGTGTGAGTATGGTTTCTATATCCATTGGTTAATACTACCATTATTTCCACCAAGAATGATTTTGGTTTTAAATTATTATTATTATGTACCAACTATTATCGAGATCATATTCTCTAGATCATGGCTATATGTAGATGGTTTTTTTTTTCAATTTTGGAAATAATTGGTTTTTTATAAATACAACATATGTAATGTTATGATGCATTTAAATAATAGTATTTATGTATTAAATTATGAAAATAATGTATTTTAAATTGATGATAAAAATTTTTCACACAACTTTTATGACACCCAACTATGCAATCATCATCTTGGCCATGTGAATGATAAGTGTTGGACAAAGAAATTTAATGATGGTTATTTAGTCTATTTTGATCTAAATCCACTTTAAAGAAGCCATTCTTATTTACATGAATAAATGGTCAAACCTCGATTTAGTGTAAAGTGTTAAAGGGCCATAAATATTTTTGGACTGGTACACGTTGATGTATATAGACCATTTCTACTAGAATTTCGTGGTGCATATTATTACTTCATAAAATTAATTAATTACTTGAGTAGATATGGTTTTTTTACTTGATGAGGTAAATGTAAGAGTCATTATAGTAATTAATGGAATTAAATATTGTATTCAATAATCAATATTTAAATTAGATAAAGAAGCTTCAATTGTACTGAGTTGGTGAATACCTTAACCAGGAGATTATGGTTTTTCTATTTAAAGTTGGGATTATATCTGAAATCATTATAGCTTACACAACATAATTGAATGGTGTTGGTGGAAGGAGAAAAACTACCTTTATAGAAATTATAGTGTTGATGATGATTCATAAAAATATTTCATTATCATTTTTGGGAGATTCATTACAAACTGTGACATTCACATTAAACTGACTACCAACATAAGAGGATAAAGGAATTACCATCAATTTATAGAACAGAAAGAAACCCATTTTTGTCATATACATGTGTATAGTGTGACAAGGTGTTTTTAAGGCCTTCTTCGGCCAAATATAACACCCTATGGCATAAAGTGAATCCTTATAAAGGATCATAAGTAAATAATGGGATAAAACACATACAACTCCTCAGAAAAAAATGCGACTATTTTCATAAAATTCATCACTCTTAAGAGGGAGAAAATAATCAAAAAGGATTTTGGGAGCAAGATTGATTTTGATGAAGTTGATGCTAAAGATACCAAAGAGCTTGTATAAGAACAAATTCCATAGGTCCTCATCGAAGTAGTTCTATAAAATAAAGTACTACATAGGAGAACAAGATACGTAAAAGAACCATAGATATATGGTTTAATAGTCACCAAATAGGGCGACCCATTATTCGGTGGCATTGACGAACCCATATTAAATGTAGGAAGTAGAGGGCACATAAGCTATAAGATGGAAATAATCAATTAATTCTAAAATAGATTCCATCAATCAGATCCATGTTTGGGTTGTAGTAGATGTGCCTTTTTTTGTAAATCATGTTGGGTGAAAATGGCTATTTAATAGAAAACTAGACATGGAAGGTAATGTAAATACCTATGATAAAAGGCTTGAGGATAAAGGGTTTAAACTGAGTTAGGGAATTGATTAGGATGAAAAAATTTCAGTAGTTTCAATGTGAAATTCCATTAAAATTTTACTTTCTATAGTAGATTACCCTGACTATGAAATTTGGTAGATGGATTTCAAAACTACTTTCTATAATGGGAACCTTTAGGAAGATGTTTATACAACAAAAAAGAAGGATTTTTAAATATAGGAATTTTTTTTATAAATTTCAGAGATCTATTTATGGATTTAATAAATCATTAAGGGCATGGAATAAGTGGAAATATAGTATGTATCCTAGTTATATATTTTTATAAAATATTACTTATTGTAAAATACATAGCAGTCTTATAGTCTATTAATTATTGTATAAACCAGAGTTCTCCATGAAGGAAATAAGTGAAGAAGAAAATATTCTATGGATCAATATATTTCATGATTTATCCAAGTGGATACATGTACTACGTCAAATTAAAAATATTTTCAAAATACTATATAGATTTAGTATGGATCAATTTGGGGTGGATCTTTTCCAGGGTCCCATAGTTTATATCTTTTTAAGAAAATGTATCCTCAAAAGTAGAGGAGAAAGAGAGAATGATTAAGATCCAATGTGATTCAGTGATATGACCAATCATTTATGACATTTTATATACTATAATTTATTCTTCATATTCATTAATAATGGTAGGAAGAAATCAAGAATATATATGAGAACAATAATGGTATACTATTATAGATATCTTCATGTAGCTATGAATAACTAGGGATATGTTCCCAGAGTTTGGAGGAGATAAGGAGCTGGTTATATAGGGTTATATTTATGGTAGTTTTAAAATAGATAATAGTGATGTGAAGAAACACTTGAGATATTTTTTCTAACTCAATAGAGGAACTGTGAGGTGGATGAGTTCAAATTCTCCAGTTGTCACTGATTCTAGAGAAGATTTTGAGTATATAGTGGCTTTTGAGGTAGCCAATGAATCCATTTGGATATGAAAATTTTCCTAAGATATTGAAGTTTTACCAAATATTAAAGAACATATCACATTTTATTGTGATAATACTATTGTGGTGGCTCTTGTAAAAGAGCCAGGGATACACCAACAAACAAACAATATACTCTAGAAGTGTCACCACTTGATGGTTTTTTATCAAAAGGGTGATGATTTAGTAAATAGAGTAAAAAAATAGATAATGTGGTGGAACCATTAACAAAAGTCTTATCTTATAAGTAGTATGAGAATCATGTGAGAGCTATAAAACTGAAGGTTATTATAAGTTTTCTCCAGTGAAAGTGGGAGTAAGTAGGAATTGGTTCCATAGAGTAAACTATTATGTATTTAATGATAATGTGTATTCGTATTTTTGGATATTAATTAACTTATTATCACATAATTATTGTTCTTCTACACAACATAGTATGTGATAATGTCCAATGAGAAGCTGTCACACTAAAAGGTCAATGCAGTTCCCAGCTATGATGAGAACCCAGAAGTGCTTCAAAAAAATCTTAAACATTTTTCTATAGATTGATGATATCATTTTGAGGACATAAATGATATAAGATGTTAGGGGTGGATACTCATAGGACTTCGAGGAACCTTCTCATCATGTAGACCCATAGTAATATACAGTATAGGATATTATGAGGATGAGACTCAACAGTAGGAAATTCAAATTCATATGTGTCATTAAATTTTCCTACCTATGGTTGTGTGTATTTATATTTAGACATTATATTATCATTATTGAATATTATAATTCATGTACATTTATGTATTAAAGAATACTGTAATGACATATGTTCACGGGGAGGTAGGATATGTTGGGTGCAGCATAAGTAAAATTTCATTAATGAATAATGTGATAAAGAATTTTCCACTTATTTTCCTTAATGGAAGATTATATCTATATCCCCTTAAGGGAAAGGATATATCCAAAATAAATCTATGTACATGGTGTTCTATTGGAGTGTTTGATTTATGGAAATACAAAAAGAGATACACTGAAAACATATGTTGATGGTACTAGAATGAAACCTACATGATTAAAGTTATCACGACAAAATGATTATATTACACTATAAGTCTTCGTATGAGGTATTATTTCATTGAAGTAGTAAATTCAATCTGTATGGATTCCTTGGTGTGTTTCCATAATATATCCTTGGATTTTAGGATTCTTCTCCAAATTCCATGGAGAAAGAGTCCTAGAGGGTCACAAACAATGTGTATCCAAAATCATAGTTAAATAATATGTTATTATAATTTATTTAACTAGTTGAAAAAATATTATTCCTAAACACAAATTAATAATTATTAATTTTTTCTTGATCACAAATATTACCTCCCAATTTATTCAACATAATATTATATGAGCAGAATATTTAATAAATACCTATTTTAAATTTAGTGAATATAATATTTTTATTTATACACTGGAGAATAATGAAATAATGTTTATTTATTAATGAAATAATTTTTATTCGAGTCCCAATAAATATCGTGAATGAATGGAGGACCATATTTTTATTTTTTATAAGAAATAATATGGATTGAATACTATTTTATTAAATAATATTTAATTTAGTTATCATGTTAAGTACATGTCAATGAAATAATAATAAATTTTTTATTATAGACCCAGGGTTCCACAAGTGATTACAAAAATATTAAAGGGTAACTTTTGAATATCAAATTTTATAAAACCTAGTGGTATTTAAGCCCAATTATATTATTTTTCTTAGAAAGCTAGTTCATTTGTGTTATACACAATGATAGCCATAGAGAATCCTCTTAACCCT
Source organism: Viscum album (assembly GCA_963277665.1). Classification (NCBI taxonomy): domain Eukaryota; kingdom Viridiplantae; phylum Streptophyta; class Magnoliopsida; order Santalales; family Viscaceae; genus Viscum; species Viscum album. The sequence continues at coordinate 1,191,909,811 of OY728122.1, forward strand.
AATGAGCTCTCTCTCTAAGAACTCTATGAAGAACAGAGATCAATCTTCCTCCACCTCACACTCTTTTTTCTAGAGATTTCATGAATAAATTTTTGGAAGTGATTCTCAGGGTGATCAAAAGTGAATGACGAAGTGTTACGATCTTTCACACTAGCACCTAGAGATTTCTATGGTGAAATTCAATGATTTTTGGAACACATGTGATTCACTAATAGAGGAAATATTCACTAGATTAATAAAACATAATGATAGTACAATGTAGATAAATTTTAATATCCATAAACGAATAACAATTCACTCAAGGTTATTCTATAATTGATTAAATTAATTATAAATAATATTTAATGATCCTGAACTTGGATCCAAAATTCCATCCATTGTTTTTTTTCATTGATTAAATTTTGTCTGTCATGACATTAATCCGCATGAAAATCTCATATTGGTCATTAGACATTAAAAAAAATTTGGGAATGACCCATCACACACTTCATTTACACATAGAATCTTCACAATGGTGATTACATTAATTAAGACATATGATGGGTGCACCTTGATAGTAATCCAATTCATTCGATATCTAATTTAACATATAGATGAAATGTTTTACAATTACTTGGTGAATAACCCTTATAATTTTGATTTACAAAACCTTGGTGATAAACCTTATTGATATTCTTATAAATTTATCATTTATATATTGTATCAAAATTTCCTTATTATGATTCATGTTCTTATTATTTTAATATGACTCCTCCTCATTTAATATTGTTATGAATCATGTTCTAATTGTTATGTATCATGATCACATGCTTTATGTCTCTCTTTAGTATTCCATTACTGGGATTCATGCTCACCCTTTTTCATTTTATGTATGTCCCCATGATATGATATGTATTAATAGTAACATAGGGTAGTCGCATGAAGATATATTAGAACTGGATTTTGAAGAATGTTTTATGTTTTCATATATTATTTTATTTATTTTAAAAAAATTATACATTAAAATAGAATTATTTTTGGGCTATTTAATGAAATTTTATGCAACAAAAATGTGTCATGAGAAATTTTATTTTAATGTAAGGATTAATTATTTGTGAAAATTTGAACTTCAAAACAATATAATCAACACTGGGGAAAAGTCTAATTATAGAGAAAAAAAATTGGTATTTTGGAAAGTATTAAGTAATTGGTCTCCAAGAAGATAAATCACTTTCTGGATAACATTAGTCAATGTTACATGGGAACAGATGTACTTAGGGGTAGAACCTGAAAAAACCGCATTTTGATAGAATCAATTGTGAATCTGTACACGAAAATGGGTCTTGTTGAACACCTAGTTTAATGCTCATGTGGGATATGTTTGTTTAATCACATGTTTTTTATGAAATATAATGAAGGATATATAAAAAATTAAATTGTTTTTTAGGAGACTGATAACATATTTAATCATTATGTTATAAGAAAAAAATCCCTTTAAAATCGTAAAATTGATAAAATTAACACATTTCTCACTAACATTTCCTCCTTTTTGAAAAAATAGAGAGGAATAGGAATAATGACAGAATGATGAGTGAAATAGATCATGTAATAATGGTTTTCTTATGGAAGAGGTAATGGAAAAATTTATGATATTTATGAATAAAATTACTTGATTTATGAAAAATAAATTGAAGCAAATCGATAGACCAAATTTAACTTAATGGGAACCGCTTTTGGATGATTCCATTATGAATAACCATAAGCATTATTTTAGTGGATCTACTATCTTGTTAATTAGTTAATAATAGATTAGATCTATAGAAAATATTTTTATGTACTACGTTATTTAGAGTTAGTGAAAGTCACCCTATGATTATAAATTTTAGAGGGAGAAGATGATAGGTGGTGGAAATTGATTAAAAACAAAAATATATAAAGGGAGATCAATTCAATATTTTTTTAAGAGTTTATGGGAATACTTTTGAATAAATATTTTCCCTTTTCAATGTGAAAACATTGTGAAGGAATTACATGGGCTGAATGAGATGGAAAATAAATCTGTGGGAAGCTATTAGATGAACTTTAAAAGGCTTACTTCATACACCTCAATCTTTGTTATGGATCCAATGGGAATGGTTGATAGAATATTTTTTGGAATTAGACCCCATATTCAGAAGAATCTATAAAATCATGACTATGAAATCTATGATAATATTTTATGGAGTAATATGAAGGTTTATATGGAGTTTGGAGATATGTAGAGGTAATATAGATTTAATGAAAAGAATAGAAAAATAGATCGAAACCCATGAAAGAATATTGATTGAGAAATATGTGGAAAGAAAGTGAGACCTGTAACGTGTAGAAAATGCAGTAAGATGCATTTTTGGAACTTATTTATTGGTAGTGGGAAGTGCTAAAAGTGTGGAAGAGATGTGAATGTAGATCAGAACTATCATAGTGAGATGAAGCCTCAACTTCTATGTACTAACAACAATGGGACGATGGCGCAATCCTAGAAATAAGATCAATTATTTAATTTTGGAAACCTTGGTAACTTTTCCAATAAATGTCCAAATCAGAGGATAATGGAAGGAAATCACCACCAACACCAAAAAATTCCAAGGGAGAAAGGTTGAACATTTTTTTTATCATGGTGGCTTATGTAGTGACCCGAAATTATGTGTTGGATGGTACAATCAACATAATATCAAGTTTGTTTGATTATATTTCTATATTTTACTTTATATCATACATGTTCTCCATGAATATAGAATCAATCCCTAATCTTCTATAAGTAGAGTTATCATTCAAGACTCATATAGGGATTATCGAAGTATACATAGTGTATAAAAGCGCAAGTATTAACTTTAAATATTATAATAACATTTCAAATATAGTAGGCATTCCCATGTAGGAATTTAACATTATACTAGGGATGTACTATACCTTATATTATAATTCTATGATCAAATTCATAAGTAAGGAAATTTAAGTAGTTTGGAGTAGAAAACCTACAATTGTTTTTAATGGAGAGGTATCCTGGCCAAAGAATTTTCTAGAATCACCCTCTATAGCTTTATTTATTGAGACAATCAATGAAGGGGTAGAAGGAAATGAAATTATAGATATAGGGAAAGTCTATATTTTTCAGGAATAAATTGACACATTTTATAAAAAGTTACCTAAACCGCATCTAAAAAGAGAGGTAGAGTTCTCCATTGAACTAAAACCTGGATCCATGATGATATCAAAGACCACTTAAAAAATGGAAAATATGAATTTAGAGTTATTAAAGAAACTACATAAAGATATTTTAAATAAGGTATTTTTCTAAAATTGTGTTTCTCCATGGGAAGCACCTATTCTCTTTTTAAAGAAGAATGATGGATCAATGCATCTATGAATTGACTATAGAGAACTCAACAGGATCATAATGAAGAACAGGTACCCTTTTAAAAGGATTTATGATCTACTTGACAAGATTCATTTGACTTAATACTTCTCATAGACTGACCTCTGATCAAGGTATGATAAATTGAGGGAGATAAACGAAGATATTCATAAGTTTACTTTATAAAAAAACTAACGGAATTATGTGTTTATTTTTATTCACTTTATCTTAACTAATACTCCTTCAATATTTATATATTTGATTAATATATTATTTAGGGACATCATTGAGATATTTGTGTTAGTTTTTATTGATGAAATTATGATATATTAAAAAATTCACAAGGATGATGAGAATAATCTAAGGGTTATACTAAAAAATCTAAGGATGGAATTGTGTTTTTTAGAAAATTCAGATGTGAATTTTGGTTTGAATAAGTTTCACTCTTGGAGAACAATGTTACCAATAAAGGAATCTCAATTTACCCTGTCATGAAAAATTTTGTCGAGGAGTGGCCACATCCCACAATTATAACAGATAATTGATATTTCATTGGTTTATTAGGATATTATTTCAGGTTTGTGAAAATATTTTCACAAAATTTTAATCCACTAACTAATATAACTTGAAAAGGAAAAAAGGTCATGTATGAAAATGAATGTGAAGAATCTTTCCAAGAACTGAAGAATAGATTATTTATTTCACATTTGTAAACAGTACCCTCTATTAGAGATGGATTCATTATTTACAATGATGCATCTTTTAAAGGGCTTTGTTTCACACTCATGAAAAATTAAAATGTGATTACTTATGCATTTAGCTAGTTAAATATACATGAAAATAATTATACTACACATGACCTGGAGGTAATTGCAGTCATTTTTTCTCTGAATATATGGAGTCACTATCTTTATGGGGAGAAATTTGACATATAATCCGACCACCATAGTTGAAGTACATATTCAAGAAAAATTAATTGAACATGAGTAAAAGGAGGTGGCTGGAACCTCTTAATTTCTACAAATATTCAATTAATTATCACCCTAGATGAGAAACCAATGTGTCTAATGAATTAAAAAGGAAAGTCGCAGTTGTGTTGGAAATGATGATGATTCATGGAGATCCATTGACCAAGGACTTAGTAAGGTTGGATAGGGGAATTATGAGGAATGGGATATCATCAATCCTATTACAAATTAAATATCAACCATAATTACTAGAGTAAATCAAGAAATATCAAAGAAAATATCCTTTGATACAAAATAAGTTAGAGTCTATGTAGAATAGGAAGTTTCTTGAGTTCAATTTTTACCAATATGGTGTATTTAAATTTCATACTAAGCTTTGTGTTCCATCTATCCTTGAGATAACAAAATATATGATGGATAAAGAAAGTAGATATCTATTCTCTATACATCCTAGAATCATTGAAATATATATCGTAATTTTTTATTATTATTGGGGGTATAATATGGGAACAGAGATTTCTGAATACAATACAAGGTATTTGGTGTGTCCAGAAGTGATGGTGGGGAAGCAACATCATGACGGGTTATAGAAAACACTACCATACCGACATGGAAATGGGATAATTTCACAATGGACTTTGTTACTGTCTCCCAATAACATCTCAAGGAAAATATCTGATATGGATTATAGTGGATTAACTCATTCAGACTGACTATTTCATTAATAATCAGGAAGATTTCCTTCTTGAAAAATTTCCATGATATATATAATGAAATTGGTTAGGATGCATTGGGTGCCTCATTCTATCATTTCTGATCATGATCAAAGGTTTAAATCTAAATTCTAATGATGTATTCAAGATTCATTGAATAATAAATTGACTTTTAGTAAAAACTATCATCATATAATTGATGGTAAATCTGAAAGGACTATTTAGACACTCAAAGACATGTTGCTAACATGCTTAAAGGAGTTTGATGGTGGATAAGATCAAAAAATACCTTTAAATGAGTTATTATAAAACAAATACATCCACCCAAGTATTGAAATGGAACCATTTGAAGCTCTATATGGGAAGTGATGTAGTAATCCAAAATATTGAGATAAAGTTAGTTAGAAAAATATACTTAGGCATATTCTTGTATAAGATATGATGGAAATGGTTCATGAGATCACAAAAAATATATAGTATTTTCAGTTTCAATGGAGGGGGTTTGTTTACAACTATTGAAGGAACTTGGAGTTTGAAATTAGAGATAATTTTTTACTTAGACAATCACCAGGGAACAGAGTCCTGTAATTTGGAATGAATGTGAAGCTTAACCCTATGTACATTGGAACCTTTAAAATCCATGATCACATAGGAGTTGTGGACTATCATCCATAACTTCCACAAAATCTTTCTTAAGTTCATGATTTATTCCACATATCTCTCATAAGGAAGTACATACATAGTCCCTAACATGTACTGAATTGGAAGGTGGAATAATTGGAACATGACCTCTCTTATGAGGAGAATTTGAGGGAGATCATTGATCATAGAGAAAACTTTCTATGAAAAATGACATCTAATCTTTTCAATTTTTTGTGGGGGAACCAAAAATATGAATAATCAATGTTGGAAATATAGGAGACAAAGAAATAAATGTTTTATAACCTTTTCTCATTTGAGATAATGAGTTGATGTTTTGGGGGTGAAATTTAATAAGTGGTAAGAATGTAACTGCCTTTACGTTATAAATTATATTTCTTCCAAAATAAATAATTTTTATATATTATGTTATATACAAAAAATATATAGAGAAACCAAAAAAACCTTATCTATTTAAATAATGATCATTACACTAGTCATCTTTGAAACCAATTATAATGAAAAACTTTAAAACTAGAAAAAAGTATAACAGAAAAGTTAAAATTGGAAAACTATGATCCCCTTAATATGATTGAATCACCACCCCACAAAAAACACTATAGAAATAAATCAAAAATGTAAGTAAAAAATCAATATATTATGAAAATGAAAATATAACCTTATTTTATATTTTATTGATTTTTGAGTGAAAGAATGAAGTGGTATTGATAGAGCCTAAAGGGAAATTGGACCAATGGGATTCAACTGTTTCATTAACATTGGTCAATATAAAATTTTGAATCTATACCCTTGTTTTATAATATTACTATTATAAATAGTTTTTATAAGTAGTAATAACAAGGGATAAACGATATATAAAGGATAATTGAGGGAATCAGCTATTACAGTGGTACCGTTTGATGCCCATTTGTCAAATATTTGGAGCCAAGTAGTGTCACTAGGGTTTTCCCTTGACCAAAAATAAGTGAATCATATAAAATTAATATTTTAATGAAAATTACAATGGTATAAGTTCTTGTTAGTGTAGATTACCACTTGGATGATATTAGCCGAGCCGCCCCATGAAAATACTACCATCACACACCTCACACATAAAGAATACACAAGAGTAATGAGGGGTTACATTTCTAAATATTATTTTCATAAATTGGAATTCTATTTGTATAAATAAATTTATTATTTGATCAATTTACTTTAATTTAATAATAGTTTTTCATAATAAAATTTATATTTTATTGTGTCAAATTTGATAAATTGATTTTGAGACACTAATAAATTTTTTTATTAGAAATGGTATAATATTTTTTTAAATAAGGTATTATAAATAATATTAGTTTTAATGAAATAGTCATTTAAAAAAATCTTATTTAAATATATGTGATAAAATAATTTTGTAATAATTTCGAAAATTTTCTATAGGTGTCATAATTTTGGCTATTCTTTAAAAAACAACTACATTTAAATAAGTAGGAGTTTTTATAGTTAAAATTTAAAATTTTCATATTTAGAGACTAATTATATTAATAAAATGTATATATAAAATTATTACATCAAAATTATATTAGGGTGAATTTATGAGAATTGTCACGACCCGCCTTCACCAAAAGGAGGGAAGGGACAATAGATATGCCAAGACCTTTCTACTTTATGTTGAAGGAGAGATAATGACCACCAATTCCCACCTCCAGTAGGCCCCGGAGTGGTGACTAACACCAAGGGTATAACATTTTCACATTATGGGAGGCATTACCCTTTTTAGTTAACCAAGATTGGGAGAAAGAATGAGTCAACAACAAACACCACCAAGTATAGAAAGTTCAAGTAAAAGTCAAACTACATGCATGTTTTAATAATAAAACTGAACAAAGTACAAGAACTCTAAAGTACAGTACCCAACAGGAAAGGAAAAAGGCTAAGCAGAATCCAACAACGACCAACATCAACACCAACGTCTAGACTATTAAGGTCTCTCACGGCCTCTGAAGCCCTCCTAGAAACCTGAAAGTAAACGTAGGGTGGGTATACAAAGTATACTCATTAGGAAAACATAAATCTATCGTGCAAAAGGAGGGAGACATCCTAAAGTCCTGTGAGAAGAAGAAGAAACATCATCTATGAAGGAATCTGTACACCCCACCACACCGACCACACTCACCAAATAACATAAGACGTAAGATAATAGTAAAGAACAAAACATTTGGGTACCCTGCACCACTATTTCCCCCACTAGCTAGCTGCTCATCCCTAATGGCAATCATCCTGACGCTGCCACGCTCTTCCTACCCATACACACCTGGGCATCACAACCATCCACATCCCTACCCGCACCCTCCTGGGACTCACAACCACACATCCCTTCCCGCATACACCTGGGCCTCACAACCACACATCCCTGCCCGTATACACCTGGGTCTCATCCTGAAGACACCTGGGAAAACAACCGTAACCAGAACCCCTGCCCAAAAACACCTAGGCCTCATCCCGAGGATTCTTGGAAAAAAAAATCCCAATGAGTCCCGGCTAATCAACACACCAAACAAAACCTACCCAAAGGGCCTTGGGTGTAAGGTCGCCTGCATCCATAACATCCTTGGGAAGAGGGAGCAGGAAGGAGAGTAACTAGGGGGAAGCAACCTTCCCCATGAGATGGGGTGTCCGACAATAAGTTCCCAACGCGGGTGGGGTGTGACTAAACACAAAACAAACAGTTATACATATATATACCAACACATAGGCCAACCTATGGCTCCTTAAACAGATAAAAGTAGGTCCCCAAGCATTACTACCTCAAAAAAACAGGCACACGACAAACTGTTCAGTATGAGTTAATCCCTTCGCTACTGGGAAACTAATAGGTATAATCACAGATGAAACAACAATAAATCAGGAAGGAAAACCATCAGGAAATTTAAGCCTTCACACCTAGTTCTCTTGTAAATAATATCATCAATGTGGGATCAGTGGAAACCCTCAAAAAACTGGAACCAAAGAAAAACCCAACAAACCATTGGTTATCCACACATTAATTCATTACCATCCCACACATCCCATTATTTACTTTCCACTTTTGTTCGTCTTCACAACCCAACCTGCAGCCCTGCTGCCAAACACCACCACTTCCACACAACAACTCATGCCATTCTAACCACACCATTCACTGCACCGTTGTTCACCCATCCAAAACAAAACACATTCACCCCTTCACCCATTTCATAATTGAACCATCCCATCATTCATAATTTATTATTTTATATTATTTAGTTCAACTTGGGCGATCACACTAGGTTATGGGCATTCATATTCAACAGCCATGTTTAAGTGTTTAACAGATTCATACATGATTCCCATTCACCAGACGATGCGTAAAATAAAGCATAGTATAGATGCGTAAACAAAGGCCCCCATCGGCCATGATTTTCAGTAGGCCTAAGCCCATTCAATTCATAACAACATCATAGGGAAATAATAGGTAAAAACATGTAACAAAATTAACAAAATTCCTCTCCCCCATTATTTAACCGGACATTATCTTCATTAACGAATTGATTAATTGACTCTTGGGAACCATAGAACACCCACAAAACACGATACACAAGGAGGAGAGACAAAGGTAAGAACCCTAACTGATTGATCAAGGTTCGACGTTATGTTCTTGTGTGGAAACTGGAAATCAGGAGTAGTAGGGACTCCACGGAATGTGATCAAGGAAAACATCACGGGGGGTACAACTTGTTTGGAGGAAGGGTATTCCGAGCATAGGGTGATAGAGAAAAAGAAACTAGGGAGAAGATAAACCTTTAGGTTATAAAGGCAGAGATACAACATCCCCGGAACGGTTAAGATATGGAGAAAAACTCGAAACCACGGAAGAAGCGGGATCGTGGGTTGACTATGTCACAACCCATCCTCGAGGCCCGTGCCGTGACTACCCCATGCATGCCTTCAATAAGCCCGGGGATGGAGAATATCACCAAGGCGTAAATCCCAGAAAAAGGGAAGGTGTTGCCTTTGTAAAGTAAACCACAAACACCACATATCAAGCAGGAAGAAGTAAACACTATGTAAAAATTGGTACAAAAGTAAGTGCAGAAAAGAAAGTGGGCCAGTATACAAACCCAAACTGAAAGTAAAGTACAACTAGAAAGGGAAAACATCAACTGAAAGGTAAAGCCGCAACCTCGAGCTCTCCACTGGAAATCCCACCCGAAGGGTGGGTATAGAAATCCTCCACTGTTCATCAGGTCCAGCCGACCGCTCCGAGTACGTCCCGCCCAATGGTCCACATCCAGGTACCGTCCTGCTCTACAAGCCTCCACCACGATCAGCGATGTCCGTCGTCTGCAACCAACACAACGTAGTGCGGGCATAGACCATACAGGGGTGAGTATAAGCTACTCAGTAGTGACCCCAAGACCCCCGAATGTATCCTAGAATCCACAAAGGATAATCCACAAAGGAAAGATACAATCACGAAGTAACATCCGAAACTGCTTAGGTATATGCCCATACATATACCTAAGTCATCAATTCTCACTCGACTCCAATATCCGAGCTCACACAGGTATACTTCTTCATATGACGATAAAGATGACCAGATATTGCCACAAATTCATCTAAGCCGTCAGACCCACAATGGATCGATAGGTACTAACCCCCGTAAAGACCCACAAAGGATCTGGCCCACAAAGGATCGACAGGTAACTAACCCCCGCAAAGACCCACACAGGATCAGACTCACACAAGATCTGTCGGTGCTGGCCCACACAGAACCAATGAGCGCTAACACACATAGGATCAGACCAACACAGGATCGGTAGCACTGACCCACAAAGGATCGCTGAGTACTGTAGTCATCGCCATCGAATCCACTGAGGATCTTTGTATAGTCATCGTCATCACAGTAGCAGTCGCAACCAGCTCTAGGATTCCCGCACACAGCAAGCTCGTTCGGGAGGGTCTGCTCCACGAGCCGAGAGGCCGATACATCAACTGACACATAGTACAGAGTTGATGTATCCAAAAGTTCTGTATCGTCAACAGGAACTCAATGTCGTAGATGGCGCGTTAATCGGACAACTAGTCTGAGAGTTATTGGCTTGTTTCGTCCCAGGGGCCCTGTGGGTTTTTGAGGAAAAACCAACCCGACCATACTCCACCTTCGTACAAACCTCAGGCGGAGTAAGCCAAAAGATCTGTCTCACTAAGAGGAATCCATCAAAGTTGGCGATACGTCAATCGGACGTCCGGAGCTCAAGATATGAGTGTTACTACTCCGAGGGCCCGGTTGGTTTCGTGTACGAACCAACCCGGACGAACCCAAAGTACTCCAAAACCTTGAGTGTGATATACTAAAACGACCATCTCGATCCAAGGATCGCATCGCTGCTGACAGAACGTCGATCGGAGGCTCGTAGCTCAAGATACGGGCAAAAGACCGGAAAGGGTCCGAAAACGGGGGGTCTGGGCCCGGACCGACCCTGCCCAACCCCCACTAGGTCGGCCTGAACCGGGTCGACCTGACCCGGGTCCGAGTCTGACCCAGACAGCGCGGCCCGACCATCGGGGTCAGCTCGGCCAGTTACGGCCGAGCGGCGCGGGGTGCGTTGCCCCCGCGTGAAGGAGAGTCGCGGCCCCGCGTGGGGCCGCTCTTTGTCACCGAACGCGGCGCAAGGCCGCGTCCCTTCCTCCGCGGTCCCGCGCGGATTCGGGACCGGCCATTGCCACCGCGGCTTCAGCCGCGGTGGTTCTTCCTGGCGGCACGCCAGGTGCTGCCGCATCCTGGCGCGCCAGCGGGGGTTTCTGCGGACCACCGGACGTGCTCCGGTGGTCCAAATTGCACGCGGTCTTCGCCAGTGTTCGTCCTGGGACTCGTTCTTCACTGAAAAGCCTTCAAAATAAACTTGTGGCCCCGTTTTTCATCTCCCTCCAATCCGCGCATCAACGAAAAACTACGGAGGGTTGTCGAGCTGTGTTTGTTTGGCCCGCACCCTCCGCGTTAGGTGATACCAATTGGAAATAACAATCAACCCATGGAAAACATAACAAGCCACAATTTTAATGGATTAAAATTGAACTTTAATCCGGGTTCTTTGTTTTAGAAGAGACAAATTGGGGAGTAAATATTATTCTCAAATAACACCCCTACCTCGTTGTAGTCGTCAAACGAGAGTTCTTCGCGGAATTGATCGTCGCGGAAGAAGAGGATCATCGCGCCACGGAAGGGCGTCGCGTCGATGATCTCCGAAGGTTAAAGAAAACACATAGATTTAATTTCAAGAATTAAATCCATGTTATGGATAAAATCCACAAAAGAAAAATTTAAAATATCTGGAATCTCCTACCTCAAGCAGTTGATGATCAGAGATTGTTGCGGGGAAGAACGTCGTGGAAGAAGCGTCGTGAAAGGAGAATCGTCGGCGTCGCAGAACACGACGTCGCGTCGTCGGTCTCTGAGGGTTTGGATTTCTTCGTGTTCTTCGCGTTCTTCGCGTTTTTCGCGTTCTTCACGTTCTTCGCGAAGGAGGATGAAGGTATAGATTCTCCAAATCCTCTCAACAATTAACCCGTCAACGAAAGAAAAAGGTGTTGGTCTTATTTTATTAATATGCCAACAGTTTGAAAACATGTTATTAAACGAACCATTAATTTGGTGAATTAATGGTAACGACTTAACTGTCCATTTAATAGGTGCGTTTAAGATATTTAGAAAACTCCCCAGTTGACTTTCATTAACGAGGAGTTTTCGCGGGTGCGTTACTTAGAGGAAAAGAAACGGTGGGGCTCGTGCGGGCCCCACCTCACAAATATCCTACCAAGATGGTAGGATATTTTGGATTGCACCCTATCTGATTCAACTTAGCACATGTGGCTTTAAGCGTCTTTTAAGTGAAATAAAATAATGTTGTCTCACCACTTTATTTTATTTTATTAACTTAACTCCAAAAATTGAAAAACCACACCCGAGAAAACGCAACTCCGGAAGAGGAGTTTCTAAGCAAGTACCAGTGTTTTGATTCCATTTGTACCCTCGGAATTTGATTCCGAGCACCGGTTCAAGAGTTAGAAAAACCCGCTCGTTTGTTCACTGAATGTACCCAAGCCAAACTTCGAAAAAAGATTCTGGGCACACCGGGCCTCAGAAGCAGGTGCTGTCAGAAACAGCGTTCTTGTAAAATTCCAAAGAAAATTAAGAAAAAAATTTCCTTGAAATTTTACTGGTGTTCACATCACTCCCACCTCAGGGGTTTACGTCCTCGTAAAGATACATCATAAACTAGGGGAATAAATGTGGGTACTGAGCACGCATTTGAGCCTCCTGCTCCCAAGTGCTCTCCTGGAGGTTCCCGTGCTGCCAGCTGATGCGCACTAGAGGAATCGATCGTCCATGTAGGACCCGCTCCTATCGATCCTCAACCTCCACCGGGACCTCTACAAATGTCGCCCCATCATCAACGTCTAGCTCCGCATGGTCAATGATATGTGTCGGGTCGTGCACGTATCTCCTAGGCTGAGATACGTGGAAGACGTCGTGCACCCGATGCAATTGTGGTGGTAGAGCTAGGTGATAAGCCACCTCGCTGATCCTTATGAGGACTTGGAATGGTCCGATGAAGCATGGAAACAACATGCCACCTCAGCCAAATATCCATAATCCACGTCGAGGTGAGACACGCAAGAAGACGTGGTCTCCATCCTCGAACTCCAGTGGCCTCCGCTTCCTGTCAGGATAAGACTTCTGTCGGCTCTGAGCTGTCCTCATTCTCTCCTGGATGACCTGGACCTTCTCTATCATGGCCCGGACCATCTCTGTTCCCACAAGTGCTGACTCCCTAGGGTCTGTCCAGCACAAAGAAGATCTACAAGGTCTATCTTACAACGCCTCGTATGGTGCCATAGCGATGGTGGAGTTGTAGCTGTTGTTGTACGCAAAATCCACCAAGGGTAAGTGGTCCTCCCAGCTGCGACCAAAGTCGAGGACACATGCGCGGAGCATGTCCTTGAGAGTATGAATGGTCCTCTCCGTCTGACCATCCGTCTGAGGTTGAAAGGAAGTGCTCAGACGTAGCTGCGTCCTGAACGCCACCTGCAACCCCTTCCAAAGACGGGAAGTAAAAAGAGCATCTCGATCAGAGACGATTGATGATGGCACACCGTGAAGCCGTACAATCTCCTGAACATATAGACGTCCCAAGATCTCCACTGATCCCTGCTCTCTGATGGGTAAGAAGTGACCTGACTTGGTGAGTCGGTCGATAATCAACCAAATGGAGTCATGACCTATGGAAGTGCGTGGAAGTCCAGTCATGAAGTCCATAGATATCCCGTCCCACTTCCTCTCCGGGACCTCCAAGGGCTGTACCAAGCCTGCTGGTACCTGATGCTCTGCCTTCACCTACTGGCAGGTGAGGCATCGAGAAATGAACTCTGCCACAACCATCTTCATGCCCGGCCACCAGTGATGTCGTCTCAGGCCCTGGTACATCTTCGCCACTCCAGGATGTACCGCCAAAGGAGAAGTGTGAAACTCTCTCAGCACCTCCTCTCACAAAGTAACTGGTACCAAGGTACGTCCTCTGAAAAGGACGTCGTGCTCTTCTCCAAGGGAGAAACCATCAGGTGCCTGACCTGAGGATATCTTTGCACACCGCGTCTCACAGTCGGTGTCCCCACGCTGTGCCTCTCTGACCCGCTGCAGTAGTGGAGGGGTGACTGTGAGAGACTGAAGGAAGGCTGCGCCATCTCTATCCACGATGGATATCCGCAAAGTGGCTAGCTACTCTGTCACCTCCTCGAGTAGCTGAATGCCCGTCCTCCTTCTGGGGGAATCGACTACTACGTTCCCCTTCCCAGTACTATAGACTATCTCAAAGTCATAGTCATGGAGGAACTCGAGCCACCGCCACTGTCTCAGGTTTAGGTCCTTCTGAGAGAAGATGTACCAGAGACTCTGATGGTCAGAAAAGACTGTAAAGCGCTCGCCCATCAGATAGTGTCGCCATGTCTTCAGAGCGAAGACCACTGCTTCTAACTCCAGGTCATGGGTAGCGTAGTTTTTCTCATGCTGCCTCAACTGACGTGATCCTTAGGCGATCACTGCTTACTCCTGCATCAGGACACATCTGAGTCTTGTCCCTGATGCATCACAGTAGACTACGTACCATACTCCCTCCTTAGGAAACCTTAGGATAGGTGCGCTGGTCAATCTCCATCTCAGCTTCTGGAAGCTCTGCTGACATCTGTCCGACCACACAAAGGGTTTTCCCTTCTTCGTCAAAGATAAGAGTGGTTCCGAAACTCTGGAGAAGTCTGTCACAAATCTCTGATAGTATCTGGCTAGTCCCAAGAAACTCCGTACCTCCGTCATGCTCTTGGGTGGATCCCAAGCTAGCACTAACTCGATCTTTGCAGGATCCACTGCAACTCCCGCCTTAGAGATGACGTGTCCCAAGAAGTGGACCTCAGGTATCTAGAACTGACACTTAGAGAGCTTACCATTAGGCTAGTGATTTCGGAGTGTGTCCAGCACAACCCGCAAGTGGCATGCGTGCTCCTCCTCAATCGTCAAGCATATCAAAATGTCATCGATGAAGACTATGACAAATCGATCGAGGTATGGCTGAAAGATCTTTTTCATGAGGCCCATGAACACCGCTGGAGCATTGGTTACACCGGAAGGCATAACCAAGAACTCATTGTGGCCATACTGACATCTGAATGTCATCTTCTGCACGTCCTCGTCCCGAACTCAGAGCTGATGATAGCCTGACCTGAGGTCTATCTTCGAGAACCACCGTGCTCCCTTGAGCTGATCGAAGAGGTCATCAATCCTTGGTAGCGGATACTTTTTCCTCAACGTCACCTAGTTCAGGCGATGATAGTCGACACAACGTCTCAAGATCCCATCCACCTTCTTGGCGAACAAAATCGGGGAAGCCCAGGGTGAAACACTGGGTCGGATGAAACCCTTGCCCTGCAAGTCCCCAAACTGTACCCGTAGCTCTTGATGATCAGCGGGGGCCATCCAATATGATAGAGTCGATATCGGGGCTGCCCCGGGGTACAGATCAATATGAAATTCTACCTCTCTACGAGGAGGTAGTCCTGGAACGTCGTCGGGAAAGACGTCTGAATACTGATCCACCACTGCAGGAAAACAAGGACTCCGCACGTCAACTACTCCTAGGATGAGAATAGCCAACTGATGAGTGATGGGATGTCCTCTCCTCTGCGAGAGTCCATCCTGTGCTGTGAAGGCTCCCTTCTCGCCGGTGAAGGTGAACCTGCTCCCATCGGTGCGTACACCGCACCTTGTGCCTAATACAGTCAATCTGTGCATGGACTGTAGATAACTAATCCATGCCCAATATGACGTCATAAGGCCTCGACGCCGCTACAAGAAGATCCCAGCTGAAGATCTCGCCTCCTAGAGTAAGCTCACACTGCCGGCACTAGTGCGTAATCGTTGATTCTGCTCCCGTAGGAGTCTCTAGACATAAGGATCGAGCCAACGGCTCTGTCGGAATCTCCGAGATCCGAACAAGGGCAGCGGCTATGAAAGAGTGACTCGCTCCTGTGTCTATAAGAACTGCAGCAAGGGTGGAATAGACACAGATAATACCTTGAATCATCTCGGGCACACCATGGTCGTAGGCCTCCGCTGCCTAGAGCTGTGCCTGTCTCTGCCCGCCAGCTCCCTATGGTTGGGGTAGACCTCCCGGTGGTGGTTCTGGTAGAGCCTAAAAATGTCACCCACCACCTGCTGCTCGGCCAGCTCCTCTTCCTCGTCCACCTCCTCCCTGCGGACCACCATGGTCGACCCTCTGCCTCTGCCTGGGTGGCCCCTCAACCGTCTGCTGCTCCTCGACACGGTGGGTCGGGCAGTCACGAGCCATGTGGCCTTGCCCGCCACATGTGTAGCACTGCCTGCCACTCGAAAGAATGGCTCTATGCTGTGTGCCCCACACTGCTGAGCCAGTGTCCTGAGGTCTTCTGCGTGAGGGTCTGGTCTGCCTGGACACCTGAGTCATCCGTCGACTGCCTGCTGCAGAAGACTCTGCTACGTGCCGCCCCGTGGTAGGTCTCACTGCTGAAGAAGGCTCAGCAAGGAAGCTCTTGATCAAAAGGGCTCGCTCCAGTACTCCTGCATGAGTCAGAATGCTGAGGGGGATCAACGATGCCCTGATCTCATGTCTCAATCCTTGGTCAAAGGTCCAGGCCTGGAGGAATGGGTCCCGTACCATGTCGGTTGAGTAGCGAGAGAGATTGGTAACTCTCACCGAGTACTGGGCGACCGTCAAGCTGCCCTGCCACAGCTGAAGAAGCTCCGGGATGCGCACCACACAGAGGGTGGCCGGGATGAACTCTGAGCAGAAGAGGCCCTCAAATTATGTACAAAGGAGAGATGCCTCATCATGTACCTGGAGCATCAAGCTCCACCATCGGCCCGCTACTGCGTGCAGTAGGCTCACTGCGAGGATCACCATTAGGTCTGCTGGTGTCCTCACTAGCCTAAAAACGCGTACAACTGCCTCCAGCCAGTCCTTGGATGCCTGGGGGTCTGTTTCCCCATGGAACCCGGGGCGGTCGCTAGCGCTGGAACTCATGCAGTGCACTAAGGCGACGTGCATCGTTAGCGGCTGGGGCTGGAAGCATCAGTGGCTCGGCGGGTAGAGGTACCGTCGGTGCCTCAGCTGTCAAAGGGCCCTGTACCGAGGCCTCGTCGCTCGGTGGGTTGTCATCATGCTCAACTCTCAGAACACTAGCTGGCTGCCGTCGTGGGGCCATCCTGAAAAGGAAACAAATGCGCCACGGTTAGAATAGTATACCTGGTGAGCTAACACAAGGTAATCACAAAGAAAACTAGAAACACACATGCAATCAATGTTTTCGTGCATTAAGTGAGAAATCAGAAGTCAGGGTCCTGGTGTACGGATACGTCGGCCGCCGCACCAACACTGGACTCCCTAGACTGATAACTACACCCAATACGCTAAACACTATTGCTTCACATATAAAAGATCAGAGTCCCAAGGTTCTGCGGTAGAACCGAACTCCTCTGATACCAATTTGTCACAACCCGTCCTCAGGGCCCATGCCGTGACTACCCCAAGCACACCTTCCATAGGCCAGGGGTTGGAGACTAGCACCAAGGCATAAATCTTGGAAAAAGGGAAGGCATTGCCTTTGTAAAGTAAACCACAAACACCACAGAGAAATCAGGCAGAAGTAAACACCAAGTAAAAACTTGTACAACAGTAAGTGCGGAAAAGAAAGTGGGCCAGTATACAAACCCAAACTGAAAGTAAAGTACACCTGGAAATGGAAAACAACAACTGAAACATAAAGCCGTAATGTCGAGCTGTCCACTGGAAATCCCACCTGAAGGGTGGGTACAGAAATCTTCCACTGCTCCTCGGGTCCAGCCGACCGCTCCGAGTATGTCCCGCCCAGTGGTCCACCTCCAGGTACCGTCCTGTTCCGCGAGCCTCCACCACGATCAGTGATGTCCGTCGTATGAAACCAACACAACGTAGTGTGGGCATAGCCCATGCAGGGGTGAGTATAATCTACTCAGTAGGGACCCCGAGACCCCGGATAGTCTCCCAAAATCCACAAAGGATAATCCATAAAGGAAAGATACAATCATGAAATAACAGCCGACACTGCTTAGGTATATGCCCATACATATACCTAAGTCATCAATTCTCGCTCAGCTCCAACATCCGAGCTCACGTACAACCCAGTCCACACAGGAAAGCAAAACGTAAATCCACACAGGATAGCACAACACAATCCACAAAGGAATGAAAAACATGATTTCAGCTCACACAGGTATACTTCTTCATATGAAGATAAAGATGACCAAATATTGCCACTGATTCATCCAAGCCATCGGACCCACAAAGGATCGATATGTACTAACCCCCGTAATGCCCACAAAGGATCTGACCCAAAAAGGATCGATAGGTAACTAACTCCCGCAAAGACCCACACAGGATCCGACCCACAAAGGATCTGTAGGCGCTGGCCCACACAGGACCGCTGAGCACTGACCCACACAGGATCAGACCCACACAAGATTGGTAAAACTGACCCACAAAGGATCACTGAGTGTTTTAGTCGTCGCCGTCGAATCCACTGAGGATCTCTGTACAGTCGTTGTCGTCACAGTAGCAGTCGCAGCCAGCTCTAGGGTTCCCGCACACAGCAAGCTCGTTCGGGAGGGTCCGCTCCACGAGCCAAGAGGCCGATACATCAACTGACACATAGTCCAGAGTTTATGTATCAAAATGTTCTGTATCGTCAACAGGAAGTCAACATCGCAGACGACGCGTCAATCGGACGCCCGTTCTGAGAGTTATTGGCTTTTTTCGTCCTAGGGGCCCGGTTGGTTTTTGAGGAAAAACCAACTCGACCGTACTCCACCTACATCCAAACCTCGGGAGGAGTAAGCCAAAAGATCCGTCTCACTAATAGGAATCCATAAAAGTCGACGGTACATCAATCGGACGTCCGGAGCTCAAGATATGAGCGTTTCCGCTCCGAGGGCCCGGTTGATTTCGTGTACGAACCAACCCGGCCAAACCTAAAGTACTCTGAAACCTTGAGTGTGATATACCGAAATGACCGTCTCAATCCAAGGATCGTATCGCCGCTGACGGCGCATCGATCAGAGGCTCGTAGCTCAAGATATGGGAAAAAAGACTGGAAAGGGTCTGAAAACGGGGGGTCTGGGCCCAGACCGACCCGGACCAACCCACCTGGGTCGGCCCGAACCGGGTCGACCCAACCCGGGTCCTGGACCGACCCAGCCGGCGGGGCCCGACCAGACCAGGGTGGCCCGGCCCGGCCTAAGCGCGACCCCTCTCGACCGGCGCGGGCGCGGCCCGGCCGCCGGGGTCGGCTCGACCAGTTACGGTCGAGCGGCGCGGGGTGCGCTGCCCCCACGTGAGGGAGAGCCGTGGCCCCGTGTGGGGCTGCTCTGTGTCACCGGATGCAGCGCAAGGCCGCATCCCTTCCTCCACTGTCCCGCGTGGCCGCGGGACCGGCCAGCGCTGCCGCGGCTTCAGCCTCGTCGGGTCTTCTCGGCGGCGCGCCGGGCGCCGTCACATCCAGGCGGTCGCCCGCTGCCGGCCGCTGCCTCCGGCCGCCGACGCCGCCGTGCCGGCGTGGCGCGCCGGTGGGGGTTTCTGCGGACCATAGGACGCGCTCCGGTGGTCCGATTTGCGCGCGGTCTTCGCCAGTGTTCGTCCCGGGAGTGGTTCTTCACTGCAAAACCTTCAAAATTAACTTGCAGCCCCGTTTTTTGTCTCCTGCCAATCCGCGCATCAACGAAAAACTGTGGAGGGTTGTCAGGCCGTGTTTGTTTGTCCCGCACCCTCCGCGTTAGGTCATAACAATTGGAAATAACAATCAACCCATGAAAAACATAACAAGGCACAATTTTAATGGATTAAAATTGAACTTTAATTCGGGTTATTTGTTTTAGAAGAGACAACCATGGGAGTAAAAATTATTCTCAAATAAAACCCCTACCTAATTATAGTCGTCAACCGATAGTTCTTCGCGGAATTGACCGTCGCGGAAGAAGAGGATCGTCGCGTCGCGGAAGGGCTTCACGTCGACGATCTCAGAAGGTTAAAGAAAACGCATGGATTTAATTTCACGAATTAAATCCATGTCAAAGATAAAATCCACAAAGGAAAATTTAAAAGATATGAAATCTCCTACCTCAAGCAGTTGATGACCGGAGATTGTTGCGGGGAGAAATGTCGCAGAAGAAGCGTCATGAAAGGAGAATCGTCGACGTCGCAGAACACAGCATCACGTCGTCGATCTCCGAGGGTTCGGCGTTCTTCGTGTTCTTCACATTCTTCGCGTTCTTCGCGTTCTTCTCATTCTTCGTGAAAGAGAATGAAGGTACAAATTCTCCAAATCCTCTCGACAATCAACCTGTCAACGAATGAAAAAGGTGTTGGTCTTATTTTATTAATATGACAACAGTTTGAAAACATGTTAAGAAACGAACCATTAATTCTGTTAATTAATGGTAACGACTTAACTGTCCATTTAATAGGAGCGTTTAAGAGATTTAGAAAATGCCCCAGTTGACTTTCCTTAATGAGGAGTTTTCGCGGGTGCGTTACTTAGAAGAAAAGAAATGGTGGGGCTCGTGCGGGCCCCCCCTCACAAATATCCTACAAAGATGGTAGGATATTTTGGATTGTACCCTATCCGATTCAACTTAGCTCATATGGAGTTAAGCGGCTTTTAAGTGAAATAAAATAATGTTTCCGCACCAATTTATTTCATTTTATTCACTTAACTCCAAAAATTTAAAAACCACACCCGAGGAAACAAAACTCCGGAAGAGGCGTTTCTAAGAAAGTACCGGCGTTGCCATTCCATCGGTACCCTCAGAATTCGATTCCGAGCACCGGTTCAAAAGTTAGAAAAACCCGCTCGTTCGTTCACTGAACATACCCGAGCCAAACTTTGAAAAATGATTCCGGCCACACCGGGCCTCAGAATCAGGTGCCGTCAGAAACTGTGTTCTTGTAAATTTCCATAGAAAATTAAGAAAAAAATTTCCGTGAATTTTTACGGGTATTTACAGACTACACGGCTAGTCCACCCCACATGTCCAACCTAAAAGGTCCCCGCCCTTTGGGGTGGTTAAAATCGACGGACACCTCCTTAAAAAAGGAAGGACTCCTCACAGGATGCGGTAGTGGCGTTTCTAGAAACGCAATTAAAGGCATGAAAAAAATGAATGGTTTTTTATTTAAGGAGGGTACCTCACCAATCATTTAATTAAATACCATTAATGGTCTTTAAAATAGGCTTCAAGGGTTCAATCATGTTTTAAAAACCAATTCGTGCAAAAAGGAGGTGCTACGGGAAAAAAACCATGGATAGGTCAGCGGTAGGCTAGGTCTACCGGTAGACCAAGCTACTAGTTGGTCGAGGCTACCGGTAGGCCGAGGCGACCGGTAGGCTGAGCTACCGGTAGGGCGAGTTACCGGTAGGGCGAGCTACCGGTAGGCCGAGCTACTGGTAGGCCCAGATATCTGTAGGCCGAGGATACCAGTAGGCCGAGGCTACCGGTAGGCCAAGGCTACTGTTATGAGTCTTAAGCTTCACCGAGTAGTTGAGATGGCCTTCCAGACCACTTAGAACACCCCAACATCATATTTTCACCATGTAATGGACCCAAAACCCCAGGCCATTAAATAATTCTTTAAAATACATTATTTTTTCTTGTGAATAGTAAAAATATATTTTTTGGTTTTTGGTATGATTTGTAGATTAATTTTTACTTTATTATGATACAATAATTAATTAAATAGAATACACATTTAAAAATATGTATCTATTTTAATACTAAGTATTTTAATATAATTTTTATCAATTTTTAAACTTATAAGTGACTTTCCAATGCATGTAATTTAAAATTTGATATTTAAAAGATTTATTTTTTAGAAAATTTAATTTTAAAAGTCCATAATGATATTAAAAATTGAGGTTTTGTTCTACTATATTAAAATATAATTGAGTGAGACTAAAATTTACAAAACCATGTGAAAAACCCATGGTGAATCCAATGATTTTTTATTTTCCACAACCAATATTTCCATGAACTATATTTGTAAATCATTAAACAATTCCTTCACATTTTCTATAAGGCCAACCATTTCACAATTCAATTTCAATCCTAATACATCCTTCATTATTTTATGGGGACTTTTCTTCCCAATTATTACCCCAATGGTTCCTAAAGTCCCTAATGTTTCATCCCCATGTTTTAGGAACAACACATCAAGGTAAGAAAAATATAAACCACCCTTTTACATTGAAGATTCCTTTTTGTGGTATTTCTTCTAACTGACTACAAATTAAATTTTTATTATTCAATCAATTTTGAGGAAAAAGTGAGAAAGTATACTTGAATTCATGACTTAAAAGAATTAAATAACCATAGTACAAATGTTTAAGTCCAAACAACATCAAGACAAGACAAAAGAGCCCCTACCCAGTATCAAAAACAAGAAGATCAACTTCTTTATACTCTTCACTATTGGAAAGCTGTCCCGTGCATAAATGAACAATCCTAGAACAGATGGAATATCCATACCCTCTCAAAAACCTAATTCTGGAGTCTATTATCCCATTATGATAATTATTGTATTTTATGAATGGGGGACCCTTGTCCCCTCTCATTTTACCCTTTTCCAAAACATTTTTTTTACCCATCATGCTACCGAATTTACTTCTCAAATTTCTCTCTTTTACATGAAAAATTATTGTTTGTTTTCTTTTTGTGAAAAACAAAACCTATTACTTTTCCATGTTATTCAAATCTATTTAAACATTATATATTTATTCATGGATTTAAATAAATGAGACCAGTATTTCATTTTTCATGGGATCAGATTGATGTAATGATAATGCCATAAATAATTATTTTATTACCTTATTTTGATTCAGAAGCTAATTATTAATTTACTTATGTTTATTAATTAAATTTTATATTATGATCCATGTGTGTCACATTAATTAATAAATATTAAGGTTGTGCCCTAATAGTACTCAAATTCCTTGGGTATATAATTTAATAACTTGATATGACATGTAATACGATACCTTGGTGAATGACCTCAGTAATTCTCATTTATGACACCGTGGTGATGTGCTTATGAATGTATCATTTACATGTTTTATCCATATTTACATGTTATGATTCATGTTTTTACTAATAGGATACGTCTCTTGCTCATTCTTTATTTTATGCCTCATTTTCTTATTATTATCTCCCTTGATCTCATGCATTATGTCTCTCATACTTATTCCCTTACTAGGCTTACTGCTGAACATTAGTTCATTCTATATATGTCACAAGGATATGATGAGAAATAAATGTAACTAAGGGTGAACCCATAAATATGTATTTCAAGTGTATTTAGAGGAATGTTTTATGTTTTTATGTGTAATGTATTCTATTTCCAAGAAACAAAACATTAAAATATCATCTGTTTTGTCCAATGTAATGAAACGTTATTTAATTAAATTATTGTATTCCATACCAATCATCACTGTAGTGCTGTGAATGTGTGAGACATATTTTGAATAACATATGACCATACTGTCAACTTGACTAATCAATTCCATGATAATTAACTTTTCTTCATTTTATTGTAATCAATTTTCTAATAACTTTTAGGACATATTTTAATGGAAATGATCAACTGAAGATAATTAGAGAATGTTTTACACAAAAATCTATCATCATACCTTTAACCAATCATTATTTTTTAGCTTCCCTTCAAGATATGTCTATTTTACTCTTTATATCCATTACAATATGCTTCTATAATTTACGAGAGAGTAGTACATACTCCAGACCTATTATGTATAAATATATTGTCCCATGAATAATTGATGAAGAGGTTTGTTTTAGATTGGAATAAAATTTTAAAAGTAGTATCTAAAAAAATGAGATCTAGGTTTTGGAAAAATTTATTAGGATTTAATAAACACTCATACAATCTAGTAACAGTTAAGTGAACATGATTATGTTCATTCTTGGTACTAAACCTCTTGTTTTTTAAATTCCACTATGTTTTTTTATTTCTTTTATGACTCTATTTTTTAAACTAATTTCAATAGTTAAATATTTCATCTATTTGTATCTCAATATAATATAAAATATTATTTTCAAATAGAATAAATGATAGATAAATTTTATATGTGATATAATTTATTTGATGTGGGTATAATATTTTCACATGATAAATCTACTCTAAATAGTTCTAATTGGTTTTTAAATATACTATTTAGAAACTATTTCATAGAATCAGATTATTTAAACCTAGTTTAATTTTTAACTAGGATGATTTGATTTATGGGATTTTACACTGTTTTTAGACCGAAATATTAAATTAGAATCTCAATTCACTTCTTCTTAAGCTTTACATTGGGACAAAAAGTTATTATCAGAACAATGGTTTTCTTTATTTAACCATGATCATGTATTTAATAATATTTATTTAATTTTAGTTTTTTCATTAATTTTTCATTATGAATTCTATTTTCAAAGGTTATGATAAAAATATTCATTTTTATTTCATTGTTTATAACAATTATCAATGTAAAATAACATTGAAAATTCACCTTGAGAGCATGGGTTTGACATTTGTGGATCTGTTAACGATAATTATGAAAATCCAAAAATTTCAAGAAAATAATGGAATAATCTAACTTATGTTTCTTATCATTGAATTTTTAAATACATGATTCATTTATCTTTTTTCTTTTAGGATGGAATGAGTTTAATATGATATCTTCTTGTGACACTAGTTATAATGTTTTAGATACTATGTTTGTGTCTTATGAAAAATATGTAATGTTAAGGAAATGAGATTAAATAAATAAAATATTAAGAATAACACATTAAAAATAAATGCAGATGAATCTATCTCTGATATTTTTCTCAGGTCTAATGAAATAATGAACACTATGATCATACATGGACAAAAAATTAATAAAATATCTCAAGCACTGAAGATCATGAGATTTCTACCCTATTGTTTCTGGAGGAATCAAGTCCACTATTCAATAATTAAGAGTCATCAATGATATACTAGTCCATTTGATAATTTGAAAAATGGTTATTTATAAAGAAAATATAATTGTAAATAATTAATATGATGAACCCAAAGAAAGAATCTATTACCTTTAAATAATTATAATAAAAAACAGATGAAGTTTCCCAAGAGTACATGAAGAAGTGAATCCAATATAGATAGTGATGAGGAAATAACAGTGTTTTATAGAATATTTATGATATTTTATTAAAATTATATGTTTTTACATAAATTAAATTAAAATTAAAGTATGATAAAAGAGGAAATTACTTCAAATATTGGAAAAAGGATGACTCCTCTAAGGATATTACATATTGTGAGTGTTAAATGAAATGAAATATAAATGATGAAAATATGCAGATTAAATATCAGAATAAATATAAAGATAAATAGAGAAGAAAAAATAAATAAATGAAGGATTATTGGAGTGTATATGATGATATCTCCAATGACTTAGTTTCTTGATAAGAATATGAAAATGAAAAAGCTATTCTTTGCTTTCAGAATACTAATTTTATGAAATAATATATTTCTTATAAACATATAGCACATGAATATTAAATTAAAAATTATGAATTATAATAATATTGTGTTTTACTAGAAGATACCATGAATTAATTAAAATATTAATATAAAATTTTGAAAGTACATGTGTTATGTGCTATTAATAATTTGGATATTTGTATTAAAAAGAAAAAAAGCTTATATATAAAAAGAAATTTTTTATATAAAAGAGAAAAAAGAAAATATTGAAAATGATTTGAAATAGTTCTTTGAAACCATAATCACTTTTAACATTATACTGGGTAAAAAACAACTACCTATATCAAAATTTGTAGTTGGGTATGGTTCTGGAGAGAAAGAGTAGCTATATACAATATATTTTATTCCCAGTTTAAAAGTTAGGATTTAATCTCTTAGTCTGTGGAAAATATATATTTTGAAATTATTCTTAAATTTTTTGACTTAACAATATATTTTATGTATAAATCAATCAATTCTATTATAATTTGTTATATGAATAAAATGCTGATTCCAAAGGATTTATATTCAAACATCTCTGGACATAAGAAAATATAGGTACTAAAGTCATTTCTTATTTTATCATCTTAAGGAAAATTGATTTAAAAGATCTAGTAAATTCTATAGTATCAGGATAGTGGATGTTCCAAACATATAACTGGAGAGTATTCATTCTATAAGAACCTTATAAAATTATATGGTGTGTATGTAACATTTTGTTTAAAATAAGAATGTAAAATTATTGTAATTTGACAAATTAGAAATCCTAAGTCAAAACTTATTTCAAAATATTAATTTTTTAATGTGTTAAAATATAACATTATTATTATTTCATAGTTATATGATGATTTTTTTGTGTATTCATTGGGATCAATTATTGTTAAATTTATGATTCCACGAAATCATTAATATTTTCTAAATTGAGAAATGAAAATGTTTATGCTATTAATTTCTATTTTTTAAATGTTTCATGTTTAATTTCATTCCAAATAGAATATTGGTTGTTGGTGAGGAGACTAGGCTGCTAAAATTATACACACTTGAAATTCCTAATAAGATTGGTTTAATTTGGGATCTATCCAAACTATAGTTAAATAAATAATAAGTGTATAATCCCCATCTAAAGGGAAAGAAAAAAATATATATTTTATACCAAATAAATAATTTTCTTCATCTAAAGCACTACAATTAGGTTACATGGATTTACTTGTACCATCTATAGTTTAGAGTTTAGAATTAAAAAACTATTATTATATAATTATTGAGGATTATTAAAGATATAAATGGATTTTTTTCATTGATCAATAAATGAAATCTCTATATTGTTTTGAAAAATGTACAATGCTATTTTAGAAACCTAATAGACTGACCATAAAAAATGAAAAGTGATTAGGAATGTGAATTTGAGAATTAAGAGTGTGAATTTATTTATTAACAATATATCTAAAAAAATCTTCTCTACATCTTCATCACCTCCAAAAAATGTGGTTTTTTATGATTAAATTAGAATCATTTAAAAATTCTTAGAATGTTCTAAATGAATATGAATTAACTACGTATTTTTTACATAAGCTATTTACAGAAGTTTTTTTGTAATAAATATGGTTTTGAATTGACCAATCTTCAAAAAGACTATATATGAGTTATATAATTTTATAAAATCCAAATTAAATTACTTTACATTTTTTGGATTCGAAAAAATCATTCTAAACATAGAAGAGAATCTGAATATGTTTTCACCTAAATTATATTAAGGATTTTTTGGTTATTCAGTCACTAGTAAAGCATATATAGTTGTTAATAAAAAATATAATTTCATGAAAGAATATTCACATGTCACTTTTTGTTAGATATATTGACAGTAAAACAAAATTTCTATAGGAAAGAATGAGGATGATATATTAAATTTCAATATAAAAAATCCCTCATAAGTTGAGATATTTCTACTAATCTACATGAAAAATATCATAAAATATATCATCAATACCTTCCTGACATGGAAGAGGACTCATAATAACCATAAAAATCAATTCTTAAAACAAATAGAAATATAAAAATCTTCCCATCAAGGTCTTTTTATGTGACCTAGATAATGTTACTCAAGACCAATCCCCAATAAGAAACTTTTCTGAACATGAATATACATTGTATTATCTTAAAACTAATAACATCAATGAAACAACTGATGATGAGAAATGTGTGATAGATATGAAATGACAATTTAATCATTTTGAAATAAATAAAGTCTATTAATTACTTTATCGGCCTAAATACTACCTAACTATTGACACTAAGTGGGTATATAAAAACAAGGTTAATGAATCTGGCATAATAATTATAAAAAAGTCTAGATTGGTTGCATATGGAAATAGTCAAGAAGAAGGTCATTATTATAAAGAAACCTTTTCACTAGTTTCTAGACATGTAGTTGTTAGAATATTACTTTTATATATAGCACAAATTTATTTTATGCTTTATTAGATGGATGTTAAGTGTGAATTTCTTAATGGTTATATTGATGCAGATATTTTTTGTCTATAAGCCTTTCAGATTTCAAAACCATCATTTTCTAAATCATTTTTATGTTTTTTATGGATTCTAATGGTTTAAAAAAGGCTCCAAGAGCTTGGTATTGTATGCTTGAATCATCCATGATTTAAAATGTATTTTAAAAAGGTATTTTTGATCCTAATCTATTTATAAAAATAATTTAAAAGGATTTTTTATTTGTACAAATCTATATTGATGATTTTTTTTGTTTCAACCAAAAGCTCATTCATTATTGAATTTTAAAAAATGATGAAAAATATATTTTAAATGAGTTTAATGGCCTTGTAAAAATTATTTATTAGTATAAAATTTTCTGAACCAAAGTTGGAAATGTATTAAATGAAGGTAAATAAAAAAAGATATTCTAATTTTTTTGGCATGTATTGTAACATAAGTAGTAACACTCTTATGAGTATAAGGTATATTTTAAATGTGGATGAATATTGAAAATTATTGGAACATAATCCTTATAGAGGTATGATAATACTTCTCATATAATAAACCACTAACCCCTGATATTATGTTTAGTTCAAATATGTGTGCTAATTTTGAAGAAAATACAAATGAATCTCATTCAGATTCTACTAAAAAGATTTTTAAATACTACCAAAATATAATTAATTTTGTTATGTATAAAATCATTTATTTGAAATAGATTATTATTTTGATGTATATTTTCTAGAATGTAGTTCAAAATGGATAAGAACCTATTGAACATCTCATATTTTTTGAAATTATCTGGTTTCATAGTTTATTATAAAGCTTAACTTTATTGGATTATCTATTTCTAAAACTGAATATATAGATATAGTTTTTTTTGGTCAAAAAAATCTATAGATGATGCAAACGTTTTTAGAATATGGATATAAATTATGATGTGTCCCTATAAATTGTGATAATACAAGAGCTATTAACTATTCTAGTAATACTATATATCATTCTATAATAGTAAAATATTTATATAAGACATCACTTTTTTAGAAGAGATTTTCCAAAATGTTATAATACACATGAGTTCAATGGAATTGGACTTCAGCTTACTAATATTTTTACAATAAATTTGAAATTGAAAATATTTAAATATATTATACATGAATTTGTAATGATTAAATATTCATATCCCAATCATAAAAATTTATACCCGCTCTATAAATTTAAATCAAAATTTTGTTTAATATAAAGTTAGGTTATATTTCTAAGCAGTCATTTTGGATAAGTTTAATTTTATTTCAATTTTAATCTGATTATTTTTATGAATTTGTAAAAAGTGAGTATATGGAAGGGTCATATGGTCAATTTGGAAAACATGAAAATTTGTTCATATGGTCAGTTACGTAATCATGAGAGTTTAGTAATGTGGTTAGTTAACCTTATATTATCCATGTAAGTTACCTAAATGAATATCACATGGTAATTATACTAAAAATAACTTTTCTAAGTTACCCTAGGCATGTTATTATAGTTAGTTAACATCCTGCATCTCTTTGAATTTTAATTAAGTGTGTTGTAAGGATTTCATTTCAATTTATTCTTATATTATTCTCTGCTAATCTCTAAATGATTAAATGAACTTGAATTGACACACTCCCCTTCATTTTTCATTCAAATACCAAGATTTTTTTTTAGAATCGTTATTTTCCTAAACCATTCTTCTATCTAAAATGTACCCAAGACTCCAGAGTTTTGAATCACATTTGAATAATGGTTAGAATGAAAGGATCACATAATATATCACCTTATGATGTTTTAACAACCTAGAAGAAATTAAAGAAAATATAAGATAGATATAGTGATTTATTCCAACCTTATAGCTTCAATTTATTACATTGACCTATGTGTGCATAAAAAGAAGGAGTTGTCAAGTTTCTATAATTGAGTAAATCCTTTGTTTGAGAATCTAATAATAATTATAGATGGATTGAAAGGTTCACGGAAAATAGTAATCCATTTTATCCCTGACTAGTCAATGATTTATCGGTGTATAAGGAGATTGATATTGGTTATCTAATTTATATTATTCAAATTATTTAAAATGGGGGGAAATGGGAATTTTTATCAAAGCTATGGGATAAGTGTCTCAATGCTCCTCATATTGAATATTATGAGGATTATCAAAGTTCCCATTCTATTTAAAAAGATCATTTTGAGTTAATGAATTATCTGAAGGAGATAAGTAGAATCATAACTACCAGAATACATACTTCTATTGAATTGGATGAAGAATATAGATTTTTAATAACATTAATCCATCTTTGGATGAGTCTCAAGAATGGGGACATTATTATTTTGTGTAATTATGATATGTTTTTTCTATATCTGAGAAGAGAAGAGTTTAGATATTTATTTCATAGTATTTTATGAGGTACATGATAATGTTGTGTAATAATTCTTCTAGATATAACTCATTTCTATATCCAAATTATATCGCAGTACTATTGGATTAAAACGGATTAATTACAATTATGGATGAAATAATAGTTTCTTTTAGTGTATTTTAACAAAATGAAAATATTTTTAGGCATGTGAAAATGAATTAGAACCCAAGAAAGTGTGTATTTGTATTATATAATGATAATATTTATAAAAAATTCAACCCTATTAAGGAACCCGGTAGACTGTGGAATAAAGCGGATCCACGTCTAGAACCTAATAAGATTGTTGAAAATTTATAAGTAGATAATGAATTTAATTTGGATGTTGAAGAAGAGGAAGATGAAACTTATGAAATTAGTATGGAAGGAAGGGAAACACATGGGGATGATTGTAGTCTCCATATTGTTTTGTGCTTTGGAACTCCGGATTCTCCCCTATATATACCCTCCTAAAAAGAGGAATTAAGATATGAAGATCTTGATGTTAATGAGGTGTCAATGAAAAATATTTCGGAGGGAATACATTCAGAGGACATTGAATCAGATGAAATTGAACCTAACAAAGATAGTAGTGAAATATCCTCTACCATCTATGATAGGAAGTACTCTTAATACTAGTAAGAGAGAAGTTACTCCTCATGGAAAGGAATATGGTGATATTAGTTATCATAGAGAATGTCCACCATGACATAGTGGACTTACCATCCATTATATTCTAATAGTTTATAAAGGGTTCCTAATTGAAAAACTGATCTTCAAGAAATTGTTTTTTTGTTACTTCATAAAACAATATTTGATCAAGTACATGAGTGATTTTTGTCCTAATACCATTAATTTAGTCAAGAACAATGGTGATAGTGGTTCTACAATTCCATTTGGATACACTAATAAATACCTATTTGATGTTTTTTAGGATGGAAATTGTGATGTAATTGAAATCCATCATATTATACCTGATAATATGATGATTAAAGGAGAGTTAGGTGACCGACAATCTATTCTTAAGCAATCCATACATATCACTCCCTCTACCTCTTCATCATACTTTGTGACTAAAGTTGATCCTAATGAGTTAAAATCTGATTCAATGGATATTTTGAATGTTATAGTCATTTGATTTATTATGTCAATTGAACCCATCAGGGAAGAGGAAATCTCAAGGATAGTCCGATTTCTTATTTTCAACAAAATATTTATCCAAAGCTAGATCTGATGAAAAATGATACTCGTGATCTTAGATCAAAAGATGGATACTTGAAATGAGACCTCTAAGATAGAATAATAAATTTTGATTAGAGGTTTTTGAATGTTGTGTTATATTTTTCTACCTCATCTACTCCTCATACAACACCTTCTCATATTTTGTATTCTCCTCTAATACAATGTACTATTTGTGAATATCAGATAATATATTTTACAAGAGATTTATTTGAAGTGTAAAAATATGAATTTATTTAGACAATAGAAATGGAGTTTGATGGATTTTAAACTCAAACTGAAGAAACTATGGATTTATCCATATGTGATGTGAAATAGGATACCATAGACAAACTAATATTATAAAGGCTATTGTCTCTTATCTGAGTATGATTTTCACCAAGTAAAATTTGAAGTGCATGTTTATGTCCTTATCCACTGATATCAAAAACACATCCTATGATTCGAGCTTTCAATACAAATATGGAGATATTGAAGAGTATCACTTATGTTATCGAAACATATTTGGATAATAAAGAAGGCTATTTTCAAGTCATGGAACATAGATCTTGAGTTTTAAAGGATTTCACTAGACATCTAGAGACATATCTTTATATAGCTAATACTTCCATTCTTTCCCATCTATATCTTTCTCTTATTTTAGCTAATAATAATACAACTTTATTTACTAATCATGTTGTCTCATCACTTATGCATTCTGTTTAATATCTTTACCATATTTATAGTTGTGTGGTTATTCGGAAAACATCTTTCATATCCTTCCCACAGCTTAAATCACTGTTATCAGGCACTATAGACAAAGATAAATATTATAAGTTCCCTTCGAACAATAAGGATGTTTTATAAGATTTTGATTTAAATTAGGGCGTTTGATAGGGATTTTTTAATTTTGAATTTTGATCGTTAATAAAATATTTTTTTCCTTATAATGTTGTATTTTTTTAAAATATTCATTTAGTTATTCATGGAAAAATAATATAATGTTTCATTTTTATCCAATTATCATTTTCACACACCTCTTTCTATTTTTGATAGTCCCAAAATGTGGAGAAAATAAATTATATCATGTCATTTTATTATATGATGTATAATATTTATTTTTGATCAAATTTTAATAATTCATGAATGTGACTATCAAAAAGTGGGAGATTGTAAGATTTGTAAAAAAACCATTATTTTAATTCTAAAAAAAATATTTATTTTTAAATTATTTTATTATATGTTCTAATATGAATAAATTAATTTCAAGAAAAAAAATGAAAATGGAAATGTCTAGAAGTGACCATGTTAAGCTGCGAAATGATACGTTTTAAACAATTGTAAAGGTCCAATTATAATTCCCCAGCCTTAATCCTTACTTAGTCTTGAGTTATTACAAGATTACACCCTGAGGATCTTTTCAGGTTTAGAGTTTTAGAGAATTAGATCATAAAAACATGAATTACATTCCACATTTAAACAAAGTGGTTACATAAAGATAGTATTCATTTTACCATAAACAGAAACATATTGAAAATAAAACATGGATTCTTTCTTGACACTTACTTGACACTATCATCTTATCATGTACCTTTCCCTTGACCTGTGAAAAAAATTTTAAAAAAAAACTTGGGATGAGCACAGAAAGCTCAGTATGGGTTATAAAAATATGGAAAGGAAACATGAGTTCATATATACATAAGAATGAAATCATAATTTACCCATAAAACATAGGCACTTTAACATACCTCATAAAATCATGAATAAATCATAGAAATCATAAGACATAATGGTAACTTGAGGCATTCATAACATTCTTACGTAGGGAGTAACCCTCTTTGTTACTTTTGGAATACCCATCACAGTATATTCCCTAAATCTCATCGGAGAAACCTTAACGTTTCACTCCTTCATGTTACCCAATGCATTGGAGAGCTATATCGGGCTCACCCGCCCTTAGTTTATCACGGAACCACCCATCTTCATAACAATGCCCAAGAACCATAACATAATCGTATCACATAAAACATGCATAAAGAAAACAGAACATTTCCACTTTTCAATCATAAGATATCAAAACAACACATTGATATAAAAACATTATGAAAACCATTTTCAATACCAAAATAAAAGAAAAGTAAAACATGGTATTTATTTTTCTTTTAAAAAAAGGTATGGCTTGTAGAGGAAGCTGAAACTCAAATAATGGTCACGGCGGAGGAGAAGTCTTTTTCGCCGCATACGTACAACAAAAAACATTCCCTTTTGTCATTTAGTAAAATCTTCGTATAAAAAAATATTCCTTTTGAATAATCGTAAAAGTTAAAGGGGTTTATACACTGTTTAAAAGAAAGTTGTGTATAAAACAAAATATGCCTCAATGAAAGGAGATTGAGACGAAGTCCCATACCTCGGGTCCGACTTGACTCGATCGTTATTTAACCTCATGAATAATAAACATTAGTTAATTTATACTTGCTTAAGAAACCTTTTCAAGTTCATTATTCCTTTCATATCACTTATTACCATGTCATTAACACTATGCAATTATTTAAGTTAATAACGGTCCTTTTCACGATCATTGGTACTTGAGTAAAAAAAATGCTCTTTATAATTACAAGTTGTTCATGTATCCATTATAACCAGAGTTATACTCATGATGTATATATCATATATATCATATATATACAGTATATACATGCATTTATAATATTACATAACATTTAGAGGTAAGAAATGAAATGCACCGTTCATGGAGACGGTAAGTCGTACGTACACATGAACGCTACTTTAATCTCTATTTCGTATTTTTATGGAATGGAATCATAATTATATAAAGGTATATTATAATTCCAGTATAATATCATATTTAATACCATTAATTAAATCCTTTATATGTCCCACATATGGTATTAATGAAATCAAATCACTTTGAGGGGGCGGTAGTCCGCACTTCCTTAAATGAAGATATCTCGTCTACCCATAATGGAAACCATAAAGGTATGCCCAAAATTAAAAATACAGAATCTTAAGAAAAACATAAACATATAATATATCATATATAAATATAGTGACATCTTAATGGCCACCTTTGAAGGTGTTAGAAGAATATTGAACAATCATTGTTTCGTGAGGCAGAAATTCTCCATCCACGGAAACAATATGTTCTTTAACCATTAGATGTAGGTGTGTGTAAATGTAGCTCGAATAATTCTTATAAAAACATCCTAGTATATTGAAGATACTGTAGTTGTTACAAAATAAATGAATAAAAAGTGTTTAGGGGGTTGGAGAAGCAAAATAAAACAAAAGGAATCAAGTGAAGACATTACCTTAAAATTGGGTAACTCCCTTTGGTTTGAGCTCAAAGGCTTCCTTGAGATGGATCCTGACCAAAGTGAGGCTTCAATGAGTAAGAGAGAGATGTGGAGAGACAAAATGGGCAGGGTTAGGCCGAGCCAAATGCTTTGGGAGTGTGGGTAAGGAGGTAGAGGTGGGGGCCTTTTATAAGAGGAGAAGAGGGGCACTCTTGGAAAGTAAGGAAATGTTACTTTATTTTAGAATGAGTTTCGGATTTTAATGGTCCCACATTGATGTTTTTCGAGGATAAGGTGATAAGTGTTAGAAATCCACCCATCCAATATGTTTTTGACATGTTTAGGTCTTAGATTTTACATTATCTTTCCATTTTATTTAAATCGTTAAATAATGAGGTCATCGCTGCATCATCATGATGTCATAAATAATTTAATTTATTTAATGTCTAAAAATAATAAAAAAAATACTATGATGTAGGAAATACTTTTATATTTCAAATGACTATTTATTGTCAAAACTTTGACTTGAATAAACCAGTATAAAAATGGTTTTAGTAAAACAACTCATGTTTGTGTCATTTTAATTTTAACATTAAATAAAAAGATATTAATGTCATTTTCCTACCAAAATGGCTCCATGGGGTCCCCAAGTTGACCCATGGATTTTCTTGGTCGGAAATGACGCATAAAATTAGGGTAGGACATGTGCCTAGGTATTTTCATTTTATTATAATATCATTTTTGCCTTAAATTGCACTAATTACATCTAATCACGATTAAAAACTAAATAAGTTACTATTCACCAAAAATTTATTTTAATCCCATTGAAAAATATTTTACTTCTTAATGACAACCATGTATGTCGGATTTTTGAAATTCAAAACCCAAAGGTGGTAAAATTTCATTTAAATGGAAAATCAGTTTTTATAAGTACCACATAGTGGTTTCACTATTCATCAAAAATTGAAGTTTTTCAGAAAAATACCAAAATGTCACCGTAAGATATTTTTTATATTTAGAATTAAAAAATGAGGTCTATTTTACAAAATTCATAACATATTAATTACATTAATTAATTTAATAATTAATTTCCGCTGTCATGACAAATAGCGTGTTTTTATGAAACAATAAGTATCAAAAGATTGACACTGGTTTAAGTCCAATTTCAATGTGAATTTGATTCCAATGACCACTATTGGATTAAATGGTAAAAATATATTCTAATTGAACTTTAAAACCCATTAAAAATATAATATAATCATATAAATAAATTATATTAAAAAGAGGTTTTGAATTAAAATACATCATTTTTCACTATTCATTAAAAAATGAACATTATCAGAAAAATACCAGAAATTTATCCAAAGTAAATTTCAATGTCCCAATAATAAAGAATAAGTTTATTTTGACAAATATAGCTTATAAAATTGTCCAAAGATAGATTTAAATATGGTTCACCATCAAAAGATGGTAAAACAATCTTTTAAAAATACAGGAGTATTCCATGCTTTAGGTTGGATTTATTCTCATTTGAAGCCTGAAAAACACTATCTAATTCATAAATAGACATAGATAAAAATATCAATTTTTCATTACTTACTTTGGATGTTACACCAGTGATAATAAGAAGCTGTCTGAGTTTTCCAACGAACACACAAGTGACCTTGTGTTAGATAATTAATTTGTATCCAATTCTTGAAATAACTGCACAAATACTAAACATACCACATAGATTATTAAAATGACCAAAAATATACTTCAACCCCCCACATGAAGTATTCAAGTGACCATTTAGATGATTAAATCAACTGTACAAATAGAAAATGAAAATGTGTAGAAGTGTTGAACCTTACACATGAGGAACTTTAGTGACCATATAAAGGACTTAAGTGAATGTATGTCGAAATTAAGTGACCACATCAAGTGAATACATGGTTAATTGCCATAAAATGAGGTGAGAACCAGCTTATGTGACAAAAAGTTGAAGTGAAAATAATGAAAAGTGACCATGAAAAATTAAAGATCAAGTTACAATGTTTATTTCAACTTCTAAGGAATTTTAAAATTAAAATATCTATATTATGAATATTTCATTGATATGTTTGATTATTTTATAATTCCATATTTTTTTAATCGTGGTACATATTATTTTAAGAATAATTTTTATTGAGTAATTAGTGAATGATTTATCTTTACGAATAAGATTTGCTCATGGATATAAGGGTGTGCGTGTATGAGTTATATTGAGAATAAATTGATACCAAATTGTCTACTTTACTTAAACACTTCAATGACACTCTATTATCATACTTCACTGCGAAATATTTGTTCGATGATTTTTTAAGTATATATTTAATGAAAATTGATCGACTGAAGTTTATCATAGATTTAGTTTCTTCAATAAACTCTCTTCATCCAATTACTCTATCTCTATTTTTTTTTACTTTTTACCTGTTTCAATTTATATAGATATATATATTACATAATGCTCCTATACCATATGGGGGAGTACTATATACTCTCTTCATATTATTTATATATATGTTCACTTTTGAAGAAATTGGAAATAGGTTTGTTGTAAACTAGAATTTCCTATGAAAATTTTTATGGGTAAAAATATGATCAAGGTTTTGGATCATATTTATTGGGATTTAATAAATATTTTTTGGAATGGGTGAATATCAAGTATAGAGGATTAAGATTCATCTTTCAACTAAAACTCTTATTTTATAAATCCCCCAGTTTTTGCAAATTTCTTTTCATAAAATGCTTTTCAAACTAATTTTACTAGTTAAATTCATCAGTTATTATCTTATTATACTCTCAACTAAAATATTCAATGAAATTATACTATATTTAACTTTTATACGGGATATATTCTATTTTGTGTGATTAGAATATTTTTAAAAATGTAATTTGGTAAAAATAAGTTTAAACAACATTTTCATTAAACCGTTTGGAAACTATTTCAAATCATATGATTTTTATAACTACTTTAATTATAAAATGGGTTCTTTAGATTGAGTGGATTATAATTTTTTTCAAAAAAATTAAATAAGAGGCTCAATTTACCCCTCTTTAGTATTTCATGTGGACCAAAACGTTATTCCATTATTTACTTATTAGTTTCCACCATTCATTATTTTCAACATCAACCATTCTCTTTTTCAATAAATCGTCAATATACTCTCTAATATTATTATAATATATATACTTATCATAGAAATTTAAAAAAATGGTAAATTAAAAATGATTTTAAAAGATAATGGAATTTTTAGTCACCAATATTTATTCCCTGAAGAATGAAAATATCCAAAATTCTAATTACTTAAATCAATTTTTCATGCATAATCCTTCCACTATTTGTTTTCTTCATTCTCGTGTATGACATGTCTCATCATTCACATGGGTTTATCTTCTTTGGAAGAGAAGATATAATGGGACAAAATGGATTTAGTGGAGACAAATAAATTCCCCAGCAATCAATCCATTAATGTTTACCATTAATTCCCCTCCATTTTATTCATTAACTCAATATATCATTATCAATAATTATATAATTTTATACGCTCATTAACACCATAATAAATCATATAAAAATATATTACATCAATAAAATAAAATATACAGACTCCTTATCTTCAATAATTTTATGTGATCACCACTATAAAAAATATATCACAAGTCACAAAATTTATTTTATAAAAATAATCCCTCTGAAATGATTTTATTAAATTTATTAGTAAATAAATGATTTCTATTCCACCTACAGTCAACAATAATGATAAATTGAAACCACCACATAAAAGTTTCAAATTACTATACAAGGATAAATGTAACATATTTAATCCAAAAGAGTGATAGAGATATCATTACAAGGATAGAAAATAAACTATTTTAATCATCACATCCAAAAATAATTAAAATTTTCCAAGCTACGAAAATAAAATTTTTTGTGTCCCTATAGAAATATTTTTTCATCTTACACTACATATAAACATTTAAAAAAATAATCTAAAATTTTTCATTACATTTTGGGAGTATGTAAATATATTCCAACTAATCATAAAAACCAATTTATTAAAAATTATTAATATTTAGTATTAATTTAAACTATATTATACAATTTATGATATATGGATACATAATTGGTTGGATACATAGTTAATTTAACTTATATAGTATTTTTACAGGGTTTTAAATAAAAAATATTACCCAAAAAATAAAAACTAAATTTAAACTATTATATTGGGTCGGTTGTGATGGAAAAACAATATAATAAGGGCATTATTTATTTCTATAAAAACATGTTTCTTGTCTCCTCACAAGATTACCCAGTTAACATAGTTTTTATTTTCATGGGATCATGATCCCATACATGGGTTCTTTAATTCTTATCTAGACGACTACCACTATGGACATAAACCATACCATTTTAAAAAATGGTGATAAGGATCCATAAATAATTTTTTTTATTTCAATGTCATTAAATTTTTCTATGATATATTGTGTATAAATTTATCTATAATTATAAACCACATTTTATGAAAAAATAAAATCCTTATGGAATTTAATTCTATTTTTATTTTTTAATATCAATGGATCATTACAGAAGGTCCATTTAAGATATTTTTCCTATTTCTAATAATGATTTAGTCTTTAAATTTCTGTTTTACATTTTTACTATATGATTATATAAGTTAACTTTTCATCATTATGGGGATTAAATTTAAGGGAGATTGATTTTCTATATTTGTATCTTAGAATGGGAAGTGTTACATCATTAAATAATAGACAATGTAAGTTGAAGACACACATTTAAATATCATTTATATTAGAATTTTAATTTAATTATTTTTTGATTCATTATTATTTTATAAATATATTTATGGTTCCTTTTAAATAATTTACTTGGGTTATATATTGTGTAAGCGTTACTAGATATTTAATCATGATCAGTGAAAATTATTATTGAAAATTTTGAAGAGAAATATGGTATCAGGTAGGGACCACATCTTATGAAATATTCTCTTTATATAAGATGGATTTTTCAATATCATTTGTTTAATTAGATTTTTTTTGGGTCATTGAATTTCATACAAGGTGGAAAAACATAGGATGTAACAACATAACAATATTAATTAAATTATTTATCATTTAAAATGAATTTATTTAGTTTATTATAAATTTTTTGAAATTAATTCAAAGTTTTAATTCTACATTTTTGAGTGAAAGTCAAAGATGTTTTTATATTTTTTGGTTGTTTATGTATTCAAAATAGGGTACTCTTTGATATAATTTATTATAATTAATGGATATTTTAATTTATATACCTTTGTGTGACTTTAATTTTAATGATTATTATAAAAAATTGTTTTTATTTTCAATGTAGTCATTATCATTAATTTATTTTTATCTTTGAAACTCATTTCATTTTTTAATATAGAAGGCTAGAACGTGATAAATTTATGATTTGATGTAATGATAATATTTTTTTCTCTCTATTGATCTCACCAAATGTTTTTTTATAAGTCGTTGAAAATTTTTCTGAATGGTTTTCATGGAATAGTTTTATAGAAGGTAGTAAGAAATACCGCAAGGCATTGTATAAAGTCAAAATGTCAATCAAGCATGGAAATACTGTTAAAAAAGCATGGAATCTATTAAAAAGATAAAAAGATAAATCTTTATAGAATTATGGATAAAAATTTAAATTATTATGTGTTGAAATATATTTAAATACATTATGTTAATTAAAAAACACTTTGATTAGTTAATATTAATTATAAAAATATATTGGATTTTTAATAATATGTTATTTTAAGTGTTATGGATTTAAATTGTATTAATCATGTAAAGGTACATATATTTTTAATTTTAGTGGGACTCTATTTCTCTTTCATACTATTTATGATTAAAGTTTATATAGCCACCTATATGTGTGGGGGGATTAATCTCTTATGGATGAATATTACTCCTCTAAATCTCTATTGTATGGATTTAATTCTTAAAGGATATGATTTTCCACAAAATATTGAATTTTCAGATGCGAGAACCTTGTGATTATTATATGCATCTTTTATCATTTTTAGATTGAGACTATATATTATCACCTCATTAAATAAAGTTTTTACTAAAATATTATAAGGAGTGAATGGGTTTAGTCATTAATATTTACTTTTTAATTGTTTGAAATTACAATAAATTTACATTAGTTTTTGTTGGTATGATTCTTTTAGATTTATAAAGAATTTTTTTACTTCATTTAGATTTATTATATATATAAATTAAAATAAATGTTGTTTTAAGGAGAAGAGGCCATGGATAAAGGGATTCTCATGATAATCAATCATTATTTGATAAGGATATTTCACGTTATTAAAAATTTTCAAAAAACTATAATTGATATATAAGTAAAATAATTTTATTGGTATTTATATTAGAATTAAGTAATTATTATTGGTGGATCTTTGAGTCCCAACATTTCCAATTTTTTGGTATTGTTTTTAGGAAATAATGTTTTATGGGTTTTATTCTATGGATTATTTAGCATGTAGTTAGTAGAATATATTTTAACTATATGTTATTTATATTACATCCCATTATTTTAAAAGAAAACGCTATATTCTTAAATGAACTACTAGAAACAATGTGACCTTTATAAACTATCAATTAAACATAATTTTTCTTCTTATGTGTTTTGAATTTCGAAAAATAGACATACATTATTGCAATCTATATTTTTTTCAAGTGTGATAGAATATACTTAATTTTTCATGAATCATAACATATCCTTATGAATAGTAATATCACTTATGATAGTATATATATAATATTTAATTAAAAGTATTATATGCCCATATCTTGAAATAGGTAAATAAAAGTTATAAAAATATTATTTTTCGAATAAAATATTGTTTTATTTAGAAATGAAAATTCTCAAATATAAAAAATTATTTAAAAAAAAGAGTTCATTTTTGGATTATACACATCAAAAAATTGTTGTGGTGAATTTTTGGTATGTTTATGAAATACTTGATTTTTTTTATGAATTGTGAAATATAATAATTTAAATATTAAGCTAAATACCTGATTTATGGAGTCATAGATGATGTTATGCTGATGGAAGAACACTTTTTTAGAACTCACATTCACATATTAGAATTTTTGGTCTTGGAATCATAAAAAATTCTTGTCTTGTGGAAAAATAATAAAATAATTATTAAAATAAAACAAAAATCCTCTCCTCCACTATAAATAGAACTCATTCCCCCCTTCCTCCCACACCACTAAAGCATTGATAATTAGATAAGTTACACCCAATAAACTTCCCATGTCCATTACCCACATCCAAGACATACTGGTCACACCAAAAAGAAAAAAACCAAAGGCTTTAAGGAGGATCTCAAGGGGAATAGATAAAGAGTTAAACATCCTATTTTGTTTTCATTCTTTTATTTTCATTTTTTTCTTATTATTCTTCATTACTCAGAACCCATTATATAAGAAGCATGGATTATCCATAATATTATATATATTATTTATATAATCATTTTTATGTAAAATTAATCATCATACTCCTTCTCCTCTCCCAGTTATTCTTTGAATTAAACCATCATCTGTGATGTGTCGATCTATTGACATCATGGACCATGTGATTTCAACTTCATTAATTCATTATAGGATCTTCATTAAACCATTTTATTCTTCTAAAAAATAATAATCCATGAATTGAATCTTATGTAATATTCTGGAGTCATTTTTTACATATGTTATTAATTTATAAAAAAAATTAGTTATTTAAGATCTAAGAGTCACCAAAACGACCTAAACAAATATCAAAAAAAATATTTAACATGTGAATCATCCTCATGTATGAATAAAAAATGATAAATGTTATAATTTATGGTTTCTTAAATAATTAAATACCATTCCATTCCAATTCTTGTGTTTCACTTATAACCGACAAGAAT
This sequence comes from Viscum album, assembly GCA_963277665.1. Lineage (NCBI taxonomy): Eukaryota > Viridiplantae > Streptophyta > Magnoliopsida > Santalales > Viscaceae > Viscum > Viscum album. Next base: position 1,191,953,099 of record OY728122.1, read on the forward strand.
ATCCATCGTGAACTAATCCTGGAAACCTTGTGAAGAATGCACTCAAAAAAATGGAATTAACAAAATATTATTAATGAGTAGGTATAATGTTGTTATAAAATGATAATAAAGGGTGTTATAAACATGATTATTTATTTTTATATATTAAGAACTCTATTTTTTCTTTCATACAAGAGGTTTGAAACATTATTTAAGTATAACAAATCCATGGTAAGGGAATTCATAACCCAATTTCCATTCATTGAGTTATCCTTCTACTTTTTTACTTATTTGTTATTATGATTATTTTTTTGAGTAGTTTTTTGTTTATATTATGTTTTATTATGTGTATTTATAGTTTATACACATATCCATTCCATTTTATTAATTCTCACTCCAATTATATTTTCAAGGGACTTTCCTTTTAAAATACTTTTAAAAGTCTCTTTAATTAATCAAAAAAGATAGTTTATATGAAATGATTAGTTATACTGTTTTTAGGATTCCATATTACTATGATGTTTCCATTATATGTTTATATGGTAATATTTTATGAATTTGATTTCATTATTATGTGCACAGTTTTTATAGTTTAAAAGAGATTTGTTTTACAAAAAAGGGAATTTTTAAAACATTATTGTGTTATGCTCAAGGGTTCAAATGGGTTATCAAGTAGTTTATTCATGATATATTCCTTGGACATAATTTTGTTTGTTTGAGCCCATTATAACTCAAGATATGTTGGGTTGATCCCATTATACCTCATTATTTTTTGGGTTGATCCCGTTATAGCTCAAGAAATGTTGGGTTGATCCCATTAGAGCTCAATATATGACAGGTGAGCCCCATTAAAGCTCTCCAATGCATTGGGTACTCCAAATATAGAAGTTTAAAGAATGGTTATTCCATGTTTAATATTGATTTTAAGAGTGATATGCTAAATATGACCCAAAGAATATACATTATGTTTCTATTCATTCTTATGAGTTTTCAAGAAAATGGGTTTGAAATGGTTTTCAGGTTTCCAATGGACTAATAGATTTTTTATTCTTTTTGTAATTTAAAGTGATTTTTCTTCCCACCCAAGGTTATTACAAAAATTCACAGGATTCATTATATTTTGAAAGGGGAGTTATGGTACTAATGAAGATGAATGCAATTATTTATATTAGCTATTAATTTTTTAAACTCGGATCCAATATATATATGTTGTTGTCTAATTCTCTTGAACATATTCTCGAAAAGGTCTGCTTTTTTTTAATGTACTATGCATTTTTCAGTTATCTATTATACAAAAAAATAATACACAACATGTTTTAGTACTGAATCTGGAAGTGCGGGTTCAGGGATTTACAATTATTGTGTATGATTAATCCATAATGATTGATTGAAAAAAAATTTATCTTTATCCATCCCCAATGAGACCCCAAATGGGATGAGAATGAGAGATACCCACTTTCAATAGATCAAGGGTTAGAGACAAATATTTTCAATAATCTCACTAATATGGGAGAAATTGATTTTTTATAACAAATCTATAACATAGAAACATAAATTTATAAAAAATCAACAGACACATGGTAGATTACATTTAACCACAATTAATAATAATTTTTGTGAGTATTAATGTATGAATAGAAAAAATAAAAATGTCTTTAAGGAGTGAAAACAAAAACAACCTCAATCCAATCTCTATGGAATGAAAAATATGAGAACATACATTAATATCATGGTAAATAATACCCATATAATAACTTCAAGATTCTACACAAATGACAATATCCTCATCGATACTAATATAGCCTATTATAAAAATATAACATTTCAAAAATTGTTACAATAATATGGTGACTTTAAAAACCTAGTGGATCATCCTAAAAAACATACTTTTTCAGATCAATAGGCATATAAATGTAATGAAACCAAAATAGAGATATTAACCATGAATAAGTGTCCAAAAAATTACCTAAAGTATCATCATCATAGAGTCTACTTAAGATACTTGAGCATAGGTGAACATAAAAACAAATATGGTTATCACAATCCTAAGATAATACTTGAACTAATATTAAATAAATGTACCGAACCATATCACAAGAGAACAAGGTTAAGATCCACCAATCAAGTATACAAAAAAATATTTACACAAAATACTATCAATAACATTAACTAACTAATATTATAAATAATTATTTAACATGTACACATTGAAAAAGGATCAATGAGACACACCATTATCCACTGATTAAGACAACATTTATAGTATAGAAGATCAAGTACAACTAAGGAGAATTTTCATTTAGAGTAATATCAATAACCCATAATGGATGTTCATACACCAGTAGTGAAATAAATTTTTCATGGAATGCCTAAAGTCAAAGTATATTTTTATGGAGGTTTATTCACTATTGAGAGTAATAATTATATAAGGGAATACCCAACTTCAATGAACCAATCTATAGAGGAGCACACATTTTGTAATATAATTGTAAAAAAGTGGAATACCTAAGCTCTATGAAAACTATATCTTCAATCATGTACAATAAATTATATATTCCCATAAAAATAATTCATTCCAATAAAAATTATACATTAGTTATTACTCACAACATCCCATTTTATGGAACCAAAAATTACTACAATCCATCATTAAATAGATCCAATGATATTCAAAATCATATAAATATAACAATAAGATGTGTAAATCATAACATAACTCCAAAAAAACAAATATAATTTTTTTAATAATATGAGATCAAATATTGAATCGCATCAATCAATAAGGTAAACATAAAACCTTAACTCAATTGACTTGAAATGTGGAACATCAAAACTTACTCTGACTAAATTCATTATGGGAATTGCAAAAGTAAACTGACTCTAACATTAATCTTGGGAAATTTTAAACTAGTAAGATATGGCTCACACTCTACACCTAGTATCTACTATGAAAAGTCGTTTTATTGATATATATAAGTACAATAAACACATTCAAATCAGATATCATGAAAAAAATCCTCATTTACAATAAGAAAAAAGGGAATCAATACATTGAGTGTAGACTACATGAAATTTCTAGAATCATACGAGTTATTAAGGGTGTAAAACCTATAAATTAATGATAAATAAATAAACCTAACTAAAATAGAAGATTATTTTAAGAATCACATAAATAATTAGGTTCCACCATACCATACCAATGTAATCAATCTAAAAACTATTAGTAAGTATTATCTAATTAAATAGTACCACTACATTATGAAAACCAATGATGTATTAAACATATATGTATATATAGGATCTTGACCCATATTTTGTATTTATAAATTATTTTATTTCAATTTCATCATTACATAACATATAAATTACATATTATTTTCATTATTAAGTTATATTAGTGATGACATTAGTTTTGTAGTCATTATTAATCAACTATATATAGTCTTAGTAAATCCTAGAAAAACTTAATCAATCATTTTTATAATCATAAAATCTAGAAATAAACATCATTATTAGTCAATATAGATCAACCTAATCCAATAAAATATATACAATGTGTTAGAATTATCATAAGAAGTCGATCTTTATCAAAATTGGTTAACCATCTTGTTAAGAAATCGAGTTGGATATATGTGGCCAAATTAGACCATCACTGATCTAGAATATGTTGAGAATAATCTAATTAAGTCTACAATGGTCATATTAATTCAATTTTAGTCTTTCAAGATAGATTAGGTTCATAAAAATTAATTAGGATCATGTGTGATTTACCTTAATAAAATGATTTTCTATAAGATTCACTTCATTATCCATGAGTAATCATAAAAATTTATTCATTTCAAAATTTTATTACCTTAAACAATTATTAAAAATTATGTCAAAATACTAAAATAATAAAGAATTATTATAATAGACATTTAAGATGTATATTCATGTGTTCTGTAAATGGGAGTAATTTCTTGAATTCAGAAGGATTTAATATAAGAAAATTTATTCTAGGGGTGTATTTTATATCTATAATTGGAGGGTTTTGGAAAAATATTTATCTTAGAAATATTGTCTTATTTTATATTGGTTATAATCATTTGAAATATATATTATTTAGTTGTTTTAGTGAGTGAAGAATGGTAGAATAAGCACAGTGAGTAAATAATGGTAGAAGAAGCACAATGAGTGAAGCTTGGGGGCCCATCTTGGTGGTTTCGGTAGGTGATATAAATTTTATAATAAATTTTTCATTGAATAAATTTTGTATTAATTTCATTGACTTATTTTTAATATAAATTTATGTGGATATATAAAAACCATGATATATTTAATTTTTTATGATACATGTAGGTGATGCTAATAATTTTTAAACAGGGAATCATTCTTTTGTTCAATAATTTGGGTGAAATATCGTTACGTGGAATAAAAATTTATTTATAGATTTTCATACACTTAGTATTGTGATTCATTACACACATAAAATCAAATGTCAAAATTAGATTAATCTTATGTTTTATTGGTTGTTTCAATCCTACTAGTGAGTTTCCATATATCTATGAGTAATATATATTTTAAAAAACCAAATTAATGATATGTATATTGTTTAAAAAGTTTATTAGACTTTAGAACATAGGAAAAATTGATGTATTTTGTGACTAATTTTTAAATGTTTTATTCATTGTATTTATGTTTTAATGTAATATACTACCAACTAATACTCAAAATTTCAAAGGATAGTGTATGCCTAATCACAATTATAACTAATAATAAATAAATAAGATATTAAATGTGTGGTAAGATCCATGAATTCTCTCACCACTGTTAGATCATCATACCATAAAGGATGCATCATATAATCCATGTAAATTATTTAACATTATAATGACGAATATTATATTTTATTTTATAACCTCTATGTTCAATAATGAGAGTGTTTAGTTCTTTTTTATTTCCCACATGATTTCTAGAAGAAAACAGAAGCAATCTAATGAGGGGAAATATTTTAATATTGTTTCTTTCTCTTGTTTTTCCCTCTAAACATATAGAGAAGATATGAGAAATATCTAATTCAAGATAATAACCCACTATACTATTCATGAGTCAAAAATTTGTTAATATAACCATGTTTAAGAATATTTAAATTTCTTTCTATCTATAAGGAAACTAAAACTACATAAATGATGAAAAATGAAATTTAGAAAATATTTAACTTTTCATAAATGTATTTTAAATTTATAAAAACAATTATTATACTCAAAAATATACCGTTCCACATAATGAAATAAAAACCATTAACATGGCTCTTTAACTCCCATATTTATTTTATGAACATTTAACATTTAACTATCCATCAATTCTTTTCTAATATTTACTTATTTAGAATTATCGAATTTCTAAATAATATAATAAAAAACATCACTTCACATTATTCTAAACATGAAAAAGTATAATTTTATTTATTTACTTTTGATTATTCACACATGGATGAGAATTGACCTACTAATGTGGGGTCTACACCCTCATAAATCTCATTCATTTTTATTAGTTGAACATCTTGATACACATTTTTTGATCTTCTAGGTCCTTATCACAAAATAAGTTATTAAAATTGAAAAATAAGTGTGATATGTAATAATAAATCCTTGAAAATTAATAGATTTGTGTAAATAATAGATATAAATCCTATTAAAAACGAAAACATTATAATATAATATCTTTGTCTACTAATATCTCAAAAATAAAGATATATACCTTATTTCATCATCCTTTCATGCTTTACTTATCTTTATCTTGTTGTACTAGATAACATTAATTCATCTATAAAAGAATTAGATTTAATCATGTCACTAATATCCACGTCCAAGGAACAATTATGTCTTCTTTATATACCAAAAAGTGAAAAATCCTGCATTGATTATTCAATAAATGTCAAACCTCTAATGATAAACATGATTAATGATACCATTTAAGAAACATAAATTGATATTTGTTATCACAAAAAGTTAGTAATTCATGGTATACATTTTCAATGGTCTCGATTTTATATAGAAATAGACATGATCACATATAGGAACTTCTAATGGCACCTAAAACATGTGGGGTTTCTGTAACGCCCCGACCCCAGTTACCTCAAGTCGGTGCATTATTACATAACATTGGCATGATCACAAGAAAGATCAAATCTCGAAAGACCGATTGGTTTAGTAGCCTTGGAAACACTAGATATATTCATAAGTTTTACATTACATCATAAAATGAAAAACGACTACAACAACATAATATCTCCACAGTCCACACTATTATCCCCTCATAATATCCCTGCAGGTCATTCATAACTTACTTCTTCACATCCTGGGGAAAATAAACATAGAAAAGGGGTGAGCTCAAATGCCCAGTAAGGATAACAATATAGCAGAACATTCAAAATAAGCATAAACATTTAAGGCTATGAATTACTAAAACAAAATCCTTTTAAACTTGAACTTCAACATAGTATGGAAAAAGTAAAATGAAATAATGCCATTTACTTATTCACATGGATATTCTACTAATCGAATAATCACATGAAAAATCAATAACCACTTTCATAATGATGGAATGCATAATGCTAAACTTTAATTTCTTTTCAAGGCCTCGTCCCAAGACCTTGGGGCTAACTGTAACCGGAACCCAACCCGGAGTGCCTCTAATAACCGGACACCAACCCGGAGTGCCTCTAATAACCGGACACCAACCCGGAGTGCCTCTAATAACCGGAGACCAAACCGGAGGGCTAAATTTTACCAGTCCCTAACCTGGAGGGCTTACTTTTACCAGTCCCCAACCTGGAGGGCTTACTTCAACTAGTCCCCAACCTGGAACATACTTGTCCAACACATTCATATGAAGTAAAGGTTGAAATATAACATAAACATTCTTATTCGAACTAGAATACGAAATGTCAATACTTTACTCATAAACCATGAATGACACATCTACAGTCAATCATATCACAAAAATTCATTACAATATGGAAGTTTTATATCATAATAAATCAACTTCAAATAATCTTAAAATCCATCAAAGGATGTTGACATAGATGAAAATGTTTTTTATAAAAATTATTGAGAGAAATATCCCTTTTTCATGAAAACATTTTAATGTTACACAATTTAGAAAGTAAGGCATTTAAATACATTTTTGGATCAAAGTGTCCCATACCACTTTGAAACTTTTGAATGGAATTAACACTTTTAAAACATTCATTTTCATATAAATAAATCCTTACAAACCTTTTTGAAAACGTGGACATAAATGAGGATGATTTAGAAGAATAAATATTTAAAACATTTAAAATGATGTTTTAGTAAAAGTTCCCTTAGAAATAATCGCTTTGAAAACTCTTTTAAGAAATATAGACATGGATAGTAAATATGTCCCTGTAGATACTTACGTAAAGACAACCTCGGATATTAAAGAGATTGTGAAGTAAACCCTTATCAATTTGGTAACTTATGAAACATACAACCCATGAAAGAGGTATCATACAATGAAAATTTAAATACACATAAGGTAAAGTGTATTACACAAAGAATACAATTATGGGCAGTACATACACAACACAAAAGATAATAGTGGAAATATGGCATGAATCTCACGGAAATAAAGATTGAGATGAAAACCCCTTACCATGTTAATCAACTGAGTCATATGGCCAAAAGTTAATAACCACCAAATTATTTACAGAATAACATGAATATAAAGATAATAATTATAATATATATCAAATGCCAGTACACAATACACCACTTTCAATAATTTAGTGGCGAATAATGGAAATCTCACGGAATTGAATGTGAGATAAGAAAATCCCTTACCTTGTACTTTTACTTGGTTGGGGTAGGTTAACCTCCTGTATAATATTGAAATAATTGTTATCAAATTATACAAGAATCATATATATTAATATGATATCATATATGATCTTTTAATATTGATTTGATAATAATATCTTAGTATTATCGTTGTTTCAGGTGTTAGCTTACTTGTTTTCTTTTATATGTTTTGTTACGTAAGACATGTTTGTAAAGGATAGATTTTATATTATTCATATCCAGAATGATATAAAGTCCTTAAAAATCATTTTTTAAATCATCAAATGATAATTATACTTGAATGGATATGATGGAGAATGAATCTCATCGCGTTCGTGGAGACGGTAGTCCGTACGTACACACGAGCGACAATATCATTCTTTTGATATTAAAATAATATATAAATGGATGGTATATCATATATACAGAATCATTAACATGTTATATTTATTATTTACATGAGTTACACATCATTAATATACCCATCCAAATAATATTATATTGAATAACAATTACACCACGACGTGGAGACGGTAAGCCGTACGTACGCACGTATGGTGACATGTTATTCAAAGGGTGGAGAGAATACTGAATATGGTTGTACCATATTTATAATAACATCACAGTATATATATATGATACTGGATTTATTATTTTAGAATGGTAACAACAAAGGAAGAATAAGTGGAAGAAGAAATGAACTTAGAAAAGGGTGGTGAAATCATTACCTCTTCTTCGGGTTCTTCCATTTGATTTGATCAAAAGGGCTCCTTAGGTTGGATTTCTGATCAAACTAAGGCCCCTAGGTTGTAGTGAGGGAAGTTGGGAGAGTATTTGGGCAGAGTGTGGCAGAACCAAAAGGCTTTGAAGGTGTGAAGAAATGAGAAGGAGGAGTGCCCTTTTATAAGAGGGGTGAGGGGCAACTTTGGAAAAGCTAGAAATATTAATTTATAATAAAATAATATTCGGTTTCTAATGGATCCAAAGTTGATTATTCAAAGGTTAAGGTGGGGATGGGTCGAAAACAACTCAACCAATAGAATTTAGACAGGTTTGGGTACTTATATTAACCTTATCTTTAAGTTTTAACTCTAAGTTAATTAGTTTCACTTTTACAATGTCTCTTTGTATTTTTATATAATATGGTTAATAAACATACGACATACATACAATAGACCCCCCAAGTGGTCCATTAATTATGAAACTATCATGATATAAGTCTCTTGGACGAACCTTATATTTTTAGGAATTTAATATCAATTAATAATATAATATTTGTTTTAAGAACTCTTTTATGTCAATTTTGACACTATTCAATATTTGATTTTTGTGAAACTCGTAACAGATTTATTACTTCGAAAAAAGTCAATTAAATCACTCCTAATATATCATATTATCCTAGAAAATTAGTTTAATTCATTAAAAGTTTCATATTATATTTATTTGGGTATTTATAATATCACTTATTTTAATTTTTCACTATTATAGTAATTACTGCATCATCATTGTGTCATAAATAAAATAAATTATTTAATGTCTAAAAATTATATATAAAATATAATTATGTATTAAATAGTTTTATCTTTCTAATGAATATTTATAATATAAAATCCAACATATATAACCCTATGTAACAATTGTTTTTCTAAAAGATATATGCTTGTGTCATTTTTGTATTTATTTTAACTTAATTAAAATAAAGTGTCATTATCACTTACAAGTGGATCCATGGGGTCCCACAATCGACCCAAAGATTCCTATGGTCGAAGATGTATCAACCAATACGGTTAGGACACGTTTTAGGGTAATTTAGTATTATTATAATATTATTTTTTAACCCTTATTTACCGGATTTACCCTTAACCATGGTAAATAAAATTTTTACCGCAGTAATTATTCAAAATGTCTAAAAATAAAAGTTACCTATTTACACAATTTGAACATCCTGATTCCAAATATGGAATCCATTTTTCTAAATTCAATACACAGAAGTGGCAGAAATTAATTTAAAATTAATTCCCGCTGTCAAAACAAAAAGCGTGTTTTTAAGAGATAATAACTATCAAAAGATTGACACCTGTTTATGTTCGGTTTAATTGTAAAATTATGTCCAATGACCAAAATTATATTTAATGGTAAAAATATATTCTAAATATACTTTAAAACCACTTAAATTCATAATTTATCACTATTAATTATTTTGATTAAAAAAGTTGTTTTTAATTAAAATTTAGTAATTTTCACTATTCATCAAAATATGAAAGTTATCCGAAATGTACCAAAATTTCACCTTAGGCTAAATTCGATATTCCGAATCCAAAAATGAAGTCCATTATAAAATATAAAATATATATAATTTTAAAAAGTAGGTATTACTATTCATAACGGCTAGTTTGATTGGTTGTGGTGTGTTAGAACTCGAAGTTGCGTATAACACACGCTACTGTATTATTCAAAGGAAAGCGTAACATGGAAGCTTGGGATGTTTCATTTTAAATTTTTTTGATGTCCCCATTTAGTCAAAAAGTTTAAAATATTGTATTTAAAAAGGTTTCACTATTAAAAGTTGATAAAAGTGCAATACTGAAAATGAATCTGTTCTTGTATTATGTCTAAGAAACTCATAATATGGATTATAAAATTATAAGGATTATATAAAGTTTAAAATTTAGTTAATACTATTCATAACCTCTTTTGAACGGCTTGTTTGGTAATTCATGGTGTGCTTGAACTCGGTGTTGCGTGTAGTGCAAGTTATTGTATTATTTTAAAGAAATAACACACTATGAAATCTTAGGGTGTTACATTCTCCCCTCCTTCAATAAATTGCGTCCTCGCAATTTGAAATTGTTCTTCGAAAATAAAAGGTTGAAAATAAAAAATATCTTTGTGGGAAAACCCTCATCGGAAATTGGGTTACTAAAATTTAGTCTTAATATGAGGAAATGAGAAATGAAAGGGTCACCACCAAATTATGATCTCGATTAGGAGAACATTGGTGGCAATTAGAAACATATAATTGGAGGAAAAACGTAAATATTTATAGGTAGTGATTGAGGTCATCAATCACAAAAAAGTACAAAATTGAGGTCCTTAAACTCATCAATCTATGATGATTTGAAATACCACCGGTTCAACAAAATATAGGGTATTAGGATAACACATTTTTGACGTTTCAAAATATCTTAGTTGAAATCCCACATCGAAAAATGAATTAATGAGGCCTCTATTTAAAATAAAGAGTGGAAAGTATGAAGATTACCGAAAATAACACATACTAGGTTTCCATGTAGGAAAATATGGATATGGAAGAGAAATCTAACCATCAATTATCTGATGGAGAGTGGTAGAGAACATGGCTATGAAAAGGCCAACAATCCCAAAGCCATAAATTAGTGATGATTTAAGGTACCATCTAGGACAAAATTTTTGTTCTAAGTTCCTTTTCTTAATGTTGAGGAATTTATTTATGAGATTGGATAAGATCATAAGGAGATATACTTACTTTATAATTAGAGTTTTGTCTATTAATAAATATCTACCACAAACTCATCTTTCACTCGTAAAAAAAATTCTATTTATACTATTCGTACAGGGTTCCAAAATAAACGAATTTATAATTCATCTACCAGATCTTTTAAAAAAAACTACATTATTTAATCCAGGACATCTCTTGGGCCAGTGGTAGGTGATACACCCTTTTCTCCCTTCGGTTGCGGGTTCAAGTCTCGCGGCCTTGCCAGACGCGACGGGTTGCCGCCCGACCTCTGGGTTGTCCTTTTATGGCAATCCAAAATTAATCTAAGACTAGAATTTATCCAAAATATTTCTGACCAAACTCACAGTCCAACATTTATAAGGAAGTTAAACATAATGTAGATCCTTTTTACCACGTAATAGCATATTAATACCTTCATCATGTATTCTTTTAATACACTGAAACATCCTGAATTGCCATATTCCTTATTGATTACATTCATGCTCCCTTATTCCATATAGAATGCTGGATATACCTCATCAATCCAAAAATGTTTTAAACCCCAACAATAATGGAATATACAGATCATTAATCAGTTCCAAGGTAGTCAAGAATATCTAATATAATTTATCCAAAACAATCCTGTATTATTCCAAAATCACTAACTCGGTATCAAAACTATATTATGGTTTATCATTCTCTCAACCATATATTTTCCAAAAATTTATCATACTGTTGAGTCACCTTTCTTTGTTCCACACAATCTCAAGTCCTTAATGAAATAGTACTGCAGTACAATCCTTATATACTCCATAATTATTATAACAAGTACATTGTTGATACAACACTCAATTGACATAATCAACATAAGAACTCTAATCATTCCTCTTCATCTGTGGTAGTATCATAACTTGGTTATTATCCAATAACATCATTTGCGGCATATTCTGATGACTGGGACATTGGTTCTCATAGTGTCCAAACTCCTTGCAAATGAATAATTTTACATTTGAAACCATTTTCTTACCCTTGCAGTCACGTACTTTGTGCCCTTTTCCTCTACACTTATAACAAACTCCCATTCCTTTTAGGCAAGTTCCAGGGTGTTTCTTTCCACAATTACCACATATGGGAAAATTATTCTTTTTCCTCTTCCCTTTATCCATCTTTCTCTCTTCCACCCTTTTCTTCTCTTGCTTCCCTTCAAAGCCATAGGACTAAGTAAACTCTTTAATTATCTTATCAACACATGATATTATTTCTTCATATGATGATAATACATGCGAGATTATTTCTCTTTTAAATTCTGGCTTAAGACCATAAAATATATGATCCTTCTTTCTCTTTGTATCATGTGCATTGCTGGAGTTCTCATTCCTTCTACTAGGCTCCATTTCTAAACATTGGCATACACTAGATTAGTTTATGAATAACAATACCTAATCCCAAACTTTTAAAACACATAACATAAATTAAATAGTTTATGGATATAATCCATAATCATAAAAATGTCTCCTTTGAGGAAGTATATACTCATAAACCCTTCATAATGATTTGTAAAGAAAATGAGAGTTATCCTAAGCATATCCCCAGGGAGTGTCGTAACCAAGAGTGCAGCAAGGCCCGTTTTCGTGCACCAGTTCCTGTTCGAGTCTAGCTCAAAGCGCTGTTTTCGGGTTTTACCCCTAGGTACATCTGTGCCAGAGCCGCCTCTACCTGCTCGTATCCAGACAGGGATGTATTGCTCAGAAAACTCACAAAATCTCTACAATACCAAAATTCTAGGAAGTTCTTCTATACTAATCCTCAAAGTTCATCTTAGGTCTACGTGCTCTAATCAGAGTTTATCTAAATCTAGCTTCCAAGGTTTGTACTAATCTTCCTCTGATACCAACTGTAACGCCCCGACCCCAGTTACCTAGAGTCAGTGCATTATTACATAACATTGGCATGATCACAAGAAAGATCAAATCTCGAAAGACCGATTGGTTTAGTAGCCTTGGAAACACTAGATATATTAATAAGTTTTACATTACATCATAAAATGAAAGACTACTAAAACAACATAATATCTCCACAGTCCACACTATTATCCCCTCATAATATCCCTGCAGGTCATTCATAACTTACTTCTTCACATCCTGGGGAAAATAAACCTAGAAAAGGGGTGAGCTCAAATGCCCAGTAAGGATAACAATATAGCGGAACATTAAAAATAAGCATAAATATTTAAGGCTATGCATTACTAAAACAAAAGCCTTTTAAACATGAACTTCAACATAGTATGGAAAATGTAAAATGAAAGAATTCCATTTACTTATTCACATGGATATTCTACTAATCGAATAATCACATGCAAAATCAATAACCACTTTCATAATGATGGAATGCATAATGCTAAACTTTAATTTCTTTTCAAGGCCTCGTCCCAAGACCTTGGGGCTAACTGTAACCGAAACCCAACCCGGAGTGCCTCTAATAATCGGACACCAACCCGGAGTGCCTCTAATAACCGGACACCAACCCGGAGTGCCTCTAATAACCGGAGTCCAAACCGGAGGGCTTACGTTTACCAGTCCCTAACCTGGAGGGCTTACTTTTACCAGTCCCCAACCTTGAGGGCTTATTTCAACTAGTCCCCAACCTGGAACATACTTGTCCAACACATTCTTATGAAGTAAAGGTTGAAATATAACATAAACATTCTTATTGGAACTAGCATACTAAATGTCAATACTTTACTCATAAACCATGAATGACACATCTACAGTCAATCATATCACAAAAATTCAATACAATATGGAAGTTTTATATCATAATAAATCAACTTCAAATAATCTTAAAATCCATCAAAGGATGTTGACATAGATGAAAATGTTTTTTTTTAAAAATTATTGAGAGAAATATCCCTTTTTCATGAAAACATTTTAATGTTACACAATTTAGAAAGTAAGGCATTTAAATACATTTTTGGATCAAAGTGTCCCATACCACTTTGAAACTTTTGAATTGAATTAACACTTTTAAAACATTCATTTTCATATAAATAAATCCTTACAAACCATTTTGAAAACGTGGATATAAATGAGCATGATTTAGAAGAATAAATATTTAAAACATTTAAAATGATGTTTTAGTAAAAGTTCCCTTAGAAATAATCCCTTTGAAAACTCTTTTATGAAATATGGACATGGATAGTAAATATGTCCCTGTAGATACTTACGTAAAGACAACCTCGGATATTAAAGAGATTGTGAAGTAAACCCTTATCAATTTGGTAACTTATGAAACATACAACCCATGAAAGAGGTATCATACAATGAAAATGTAAATACACATAAGGTAAAGTGTATTACACAAAGAATACAATTATGGGCAGTACATACACAACACAAAAGATAATAGTGGAAATATGGCATGAATCTCACAGAAATAAAGAGTGAGATGAAAACCCCTTACCATGTTAATCAACTGAGTCGTATGGCCAAAAGTTAATAACCACCAAATTATTTACAGAATAACATGAATATAAAGATAATCATGATAATATATATCAAATTCCAGTACACAATACACCACTTTCAATAATTTAGTGGTGAATAATGGAAATCTCACGGAATTGAATGTGAGATAAGAAAATCCCTTACCTTGTACTTTTACTTGGTTGGGGTAGGTTAACCTCCTGTATAATATTGAAATAATTGTTATTAAATTATACAAGAATCATATATATTAATATGATATCATATATGATCTTTTAATATTGATTTGATAATAATATCTTAGTATTATCGTTGTTTCGGGTGTTAGCTTACTTGTTTTCTTTTATATGTTTTGTTACGTAAGACATGTTTGTAAAGGATAGATTTTATATTATTCATATCCAAAATGATATCAAGTCCTTAAACATCATTTTTTAAATCATCAAATGATAATTATACTTGAATGGATACGATAGAGAATGAATCTCATCGCGTTCGTGGAGACGGTAGTCCATACGTACGCACGAGCGACAATATCATTCTTTTGATATTAAAATAATATATAAATGGATGGTATATCATATATACAGAATCATTAACATGTTATATTTATTATTTACATGAGTTACACATCATTAATATACCCATCCAAATAATATTATATTGAATAACAATTACACCACGACGTGGAGACGGTAAGCCGTACGTACGCACGTATGGTGACATGTTATTCAAAGGGTGGATAGAATACTGAATATGGTTGTACCATATTTATAATAACATCACAGTATATATATATGATACTGGATTTATTATTTTAGAATGGTAACAACAAAGGAAGAAGAAGTGGAAGAAGAAATGAACTTAGAAAAGGGTGGTGAAATCATTACCTCTTCTTCGTGTTCTTCCTTTTGATTTGATCAAAAGGGCTCCATAGGATGGCTTTCTGATCAAACTAAGGCCCCTAGGTTGTATTGAGGGAAGTTGGGAGAGTATTTGGGCAGAGTTTGGCGGAACCAAAATGCTTTGAAGGTGTGAAGAAATGAGAAGGAGGAGTGCCCTTTTATAAGTGGGGTGAGAGGAACCTTTGGAAAACCTAGAAATATTAATTTATAATAAATTCATATTCGGTTTCTAATGGATCCAAAGTTGATTATTCAAAGGTTAAGGTGGGTATGGGTCGAAAACAACTCAACCAATATAATTTAGACAGGTTTGGGTACTTATATTAACCTTATCTTTAAGTTTTAACTCTAAGTTAATTAGTTTCACTTTTACAATGTCTCTTTGTATTTTTATATAATATGGTTAATAAACTTACTACATACATCCAAGCGACCCCCAAGTGGTCCATTAATGATGAAACTATCATGATATAAGTCTCTTGGCCGAACCATAGATTTTTAGGAATTTAATATCAATTAATAATATAATATTTGTTTTAAGAACTCTTTTATGTCAATTTTGACACTATTCAATAGTTGATTTTTGTGAAACTCATAAAAGATTTATTACTTCGAAAAAAGTCAATTAAATCACTCCTAATATATCATATTATCCTAGAAAATTAGTTTAATTCATTAAAAGTTTCATATTATATTTATTTGGGTATTTATAATATCAATTATTTTAATTTTTCACTATTATAGTAATTACTGCATCATCATTGTGTCATAAATAAAATAAATTATTTAATGTATAAAAATTATAAATAAAATATTATTATGTAGGAAATCTTTTTATCTTTCTAATGAATATTTATAATCTAAAATAAAACATATATAACCCTATGTAACAATTGTTTTTCTAAAAGATATATGCTTGTGTCATTTTTGTATTCATTTTAACTTAATTAAAATAAAGTGTCATTATCACTTACAAGTGGATCCATGGGGTCCCAAAATCGACCCAAAGATGCCTATGGTCTAAAATGTATCAACCAGTAAGGTTAGGACACGTTTTAGGGTAATTTAGTATTATTATAATATTATTTTTTAACCCTTATTTACCGGATTTACCCTTAACCATGGTAAATAAAATTTTTACCGCAGTAATTATTCAAAATGTCTAAAAATAAAAGATACCTATTTACACAATTTGAACATTATGATTCCAAATATGGAATCCATTTTTCTAAATTCAAAACACAGAAGTGGCAGAAATTAATTTAAAATTAATTCCCGCTGTCAAAACAAAAAGCGTGTTTTTAAGAGATAATAACTATCAAAAGATTGACACCTGTTTATGTTCGGTTTAATTGTAAAATTATGTCCAATGACCAAAATTATATTAAATGGTAAAAATATATTCTAAATATACTTTAAAACCACTTAAATTCATAATTTATCAGTATTAATTATTTTGATTAAAAAAGTTGTTTTTAATTAAAATTTAGTAATTTTCACTATTCATCAAAATATGAAAGTTATCCGAAATGTACCAAAATTTCACGTTAGGCTAAATTCGATATTCCGAATCCAAAAATGAAGTCCATTCTAAAATATAAAATATATATAATTTCAAAAAGTAAGTATTACTATTCATAACGGCTAGTTTGATTGGTTGTGGTGTGTTAGAACTCGAAGTTGCGTACAACACACGCTACTGTATTATTCAAAGGAAAGTGTACCGTGGAAGCTTGGGATGTTTCATTTTAAATTTTTTTGATGTCCCCATTTAGTCAAAAAGTTTAAAATATTGTATTTAAAAAGGTTTCACTATTAAAAGTTGATAAAAGTGCAATACTGAAAATGAATCTGTTCTTGTATTATGTCTAAGAAACTCATAATATGGATTCTAAAATTATAAGGATTATATAAAGTTTAAAATTTATTTAATACTATTCATAACCTCTTTTTAACGTCTTGTTTGGTAATTCATGGTGTGCTTGAACTCGGTGTTGCGTGTAGTGAATGTTATTGTATTATTATAAAGAAATAACACACTATGAAATCTTGGGGTGTTACAGTTTCTATCGACATAGAAGTGTTCATAAATTCATATACTTGAGATCTCCCAATAAAAAATTTAATATAATAAGGCATATTTATTATTATTACCTTTTACATAATAGTTATATAATATCTATATACCTTCATTTTTATGTATCTATACCACATGACATATCTCTATGATTACTATCATAGTATCATGTGGTTCTCATTATAGTCAATAATTACAGTAACCCAATGATATGATATATAATTAAATGATAGTACCATATATAGTATAAGAATATGTAATGTTTCTATAATAACAAATATAAATAATTCATATACCATACTATATTCATCATATGGTAACAAAAAATTTACAAGCTCAAGTCATTTCTAGGGTAACCAGTCTCACAATATTCCCATTTTCACAGGAGAAAACATGATAAATTTTCACAACCTTTTATCTATCATATAAAAAACATGAAACTCCCCGGATATGGATTTATTTATTCGGTCATATATGTTTTGGATTTTTGGATACTCTATAAACTATGACATCATTTATTTGAGTTAACTCTATTATAAAGTGATTTTTGAATTATATGCATCTCCCACTATCATAACCAAAGTTTCTTGGTATGTACCATGGCTATTATATTATGATAATTCATATTATGATAATATTTTTCTTTATTTATTCAATACCATGATTTATTTCAATAACCATTTAAGTCTTCCTCAGACCAACACCCGAGTTCTCCTGTGTAAACACTCAATGTTCATTCTAGATACCCATGGGAAGAAAATAGGTTCTTAGGAATCAAGGAAACACTCTTGGGAATAGTGTCCCCAATAATTTTTAAATAAAACACAATTTAATTATACACATAAATTTGGAATTACTCATCCATAAGTCTGTCTTCCACACAAGTCACATAAACAATTTTAATAAAATAAAAATCCTTAAAAGTAATAACTAAAAGTAAAAATCCTATTCATATATATTATATATGAATACTGAATTTTGTTAAAGAAGAAACTAGTATTTAAAAATATAAGATGAAAAAATTGGCTGATATACAAATGGTACAGAAAATAATAAATCCAAAAATATCAAACCAATAACCTCCTCACAACCCAAGGTCACCATTTAATACCATCACCAAAATATACTCCATGAGAGTCTCAATAGAAGGAGTCCTTAAATGTTAAATTATTCATAATAAAAACTTTTATAAAACATCAAGTATACTGACACTATGTGGTATAATTATGGTGTGAGAAAAATTCCCAGACAGACCTAACCAAAGAGTCCATGTATTTCGCCCATCAAAATGTTCCATAAATAATAGTTTCAAAGAAAATACATAATAATATGAATTTTACATTTTAGTATAGATAAACTGAAAATCATTTCTAAAATCATTTTTAAAACTTGATAAAGACATAAAAAATCATTATTCCTTTCATTATAAAACCCACTTGGAAACATACATTCCAAAACATATTTAAAATAAAATTTTAAAGGCCCCTTAAGGGAAACTTGAAAGTAACTGAATAATGAATCAAATTAATATGTAAATTTAAATAAAAATGTATAAAATAGAATCCATGTATATAAAGTATCAAAATTAATTATAAAAAATGCAGACCCCAATGAGTAACATTCAACTGACAATTGAATTTGAATTAAATTATAATGAAGACAAAAAAATAATATATGTCATGATATTATTAAAATTGAAAATTATGAATAATAAAAATAAATGTTCAGTGATAATTAAGTGGAATTAATGTATATATAATAATGGTTAACTATCAAGTTCCTAGTATATGATCCTATATATACTCAAGAGAAACCATTTGTCTTCCTATAGTTTCATTAATTGACAATAACCTCCTAGCTTACTCTAACTAGAATCATTGGTGGAACTCCTCATAGGTAGAGCATATAAAGGACAATAGTTAGTATATTAACATGACTAGTATAACCTCTATCTCTCAATTTCCCACATAGATACTAAGTGTTCCCATGAGGTTAGGCACTATGTATGGGGAAGTATTTCTTTACATCTCAATTATATATCAATATTCAAACTCATATCAAGTAAATAACGATCACATCTCCTCATCCCACCCCCATAAAATTAGATTATATAAAACCCCTCTTTAATTTAAAAAAAATATGAATAATAAAATTCTATTATAAAGTTCCATAATATCATATAAAACATGATTTGGTGCGGCTTAAACTAATGGCGTATCTCTTTCTGTAATATGCTTTTTCGTATATTTTCTGAACATGACTTATGTCTTGTGTAGATAATAAACACTCTTTGAAATACTCTTTGAAGTCACGTGTCATTTGAAAACCCCATATTGAAACAAATTAGTTCTTCAATTTAAATTTCAAAAGTCTAATTTATCATACATACAAATAAATACAACATCATTAAACATCTTAGAAAATCCATAAACATTATTCATGAAAAAATGATGTAAGAAAATATAAAAAGTCCATGTAATACTCAATAATAATGAAAAAATCATCAAACAATACCACAATCATATAAATAAACCCAAGTAAAATAATTCGAATCGTTAAGACACCATTTCAATTACTAAATAAATTGAGAAATAATCATAGATATTTTTTTCAAACACACATTACACATGATTTCATGTTAGTAAAATATAATTAAAAATAATTAAAAATACCTTTTTTATATAGAACCATGAAATCATAAACCATTGATAATGAATTTTATTAATTTACTAAGGTTCACTCAAATAGAATTGTTTTATGGAAAATTATCTTAAAATGAATAAGTGATACATGGATTTTCAAATAAAAGTAAATCCCATTGAAACATTTAACCCAATAATGCATTGATAGTGATAAATCTTAAAATAAATTGACATGAATACCCAAGTGGAAATTCATATAACCTAGTAATTATAAAATAAAATTATAAGTAAAAACCCCACCTAGTTTTTTGCCACTATAGACACATTGTGAGATTAAGAAGAAGAAACAAGAATAGAAGGATATGATTAGATAAATAAGGGCCTAAAAATGAACAAATCCTTTGAAAACTAAAAGGAGGAGTTCCAAATTCATGAGTGTGAAAGGGAAACTTACCTAGGGATCCTCCGCAAGTTATGATGTGTGAGTGGGAGGGAAATAATGGCTCATGGGTTTTTAATTTTATGTGGTTATGTAGGTATATTTAGAGAATTAAAAACATAGAAATACTAGATACATCACCAAACCATGCACCAACCATGTAAATTGCACTATAAACACTTGTGGAAGTTTACTGGTTTTGTCATATGATTTGAAACACCATTCTCAAATTTCATGAACACCTATATAACATGTTGTATAACATTTCACGGCTCGGTAACAATAATTTTTCTAATCACATGACATCTATAACATCCCAATTTCTTTAAAATATAAAATAATTTCCACCCATAAGTGAAAGTTAAATATTAAATAAAAAATTTAATTATAAGGAAATTTGATGTAAAAGAGTGAACTTACACTCCACCAGATCAATTCCCCTACAAAAATTCACTGATCCGTTAGGAATACGAATGATCATCCTTATATAGAAAACTAGGAATGACTTGATTTTATGGAAATGGAAGTATAAGAGATATAATTTCTTAATCACATGGAACTAAGGGAACCAACACATTAAAATACATCTCATGTTCCATAAAATATACTACCAATCATTTAAAATACTCAAAACTATATATAGGTATGAGAAACACTAAAATAATTATGAACTAGGGTAAGACCTATCATAGTTATTTCCACCATATTAGTATTATTCTAAATATGGTGGATCAAAATAAAGTAGACTATTTTTCGGAAACCACTATAAGATACTAATATTACTAATGAAAAATATAATTTTCTTAGAGACATAGAATACAAATTTATTTTTCTTAAAGAATAAAAGTTATCAAAAATCAAAAAAGGAAAGAAAATATATCAATGAATTAGATTATTTTTAATGGAAAACAATTGAATGAAGGTAAATACATTGAGTAGGATATATATTAAAGTTACTGAGATTTGATCTACTATATGGATATCCTCTTTCATCAATACAACCATTAATAAAATTCATAAATATTTCAAAATCAATCACAATAATGAATAGTCACCAGAACTCTCAAATATGTGTGATTATAAATAACTATCTAACTAAACATTAAGTACACAAGTAAAATATTTTTCATCAGTGAAATAATAAAAGAATAAAAATATCCTCCCAAATATACGTAGTTCTATAGATTATGTTCCCCATAATTTTTCTTCCCTCAAGATAGTGAACATTCAACTATAAAAATAGAAATACAATCACCTCCTATCACTGTCTGACCCTAGAAATCAACATCGACATCATGGCCTTATTGAATATATACTAAAATTATACATGGAGAGAATAAGTAATTATATAAATAAGTCCTTGTATGTGACCCCTCTCAAAGAAACTAAACATTAACGAGTCATTGAAAACTAACACAAGAGAGAAATGAACCAATTCCATAAATCAATCAATAAACTCCTTCACTATTCTCTTAACATTTTAAAGATTATATTTCTCCATCAATTTATCCACATTAAAATTCTTTGGTAAATTAAGAATAATTCATTTGGTCTTAAATAATTACAAAAAGTAATTATCTTCTTCAAATAAAGAATAATTAAAGTCTCCCATAATTCTCACATTAGTCCCTTGAAAAAGTTTGATGAAGATATCACTCTTGATGCTTTTTAGAGTTTTCAGTGAATTGGATATTCTTTCAACATTCTCTAGCAACTCCATATCCTCTTGAGGTTCTTGATCTCCAAGAAAGATAAGAATATTTTGAGAATAATTTAGCTATAATATTCTACCTAGAGTCTTGGAAGAGTCAAAATCTAGAACGAATACATTTTAATCCTAAGGAACACTAAGCTGGGGAATATCCCATTTTATTGATTTCCTAAGATCCATCAATACTTTTTTGTTAGGTGTAAAATAAATTATAAGAAATAAAAAAATTCAAATAAAAAACACTCAAAAACTAATTCAAAAAAATTAACAAAAACCAAACATCAAATAAAAAATATATTTTAGTGAATCATTACCACTTATTATAACACCATCATAAAATTTTAAATTTAAATTTTCTTTTTAAGACCTCTTAAAAATAAAGTTATTAATTGCCCACATTGTTTTTCCATCCATAATATTAAACTTGAATATTATATTTTGAATTCAAATAACATCCTATAAATCATTTTCTTTGTCCAAAAACATTAAACTCATCTAAATGAATTTTAGTATTCCCTATTATTATTTTTCATTCCAAGACATTACCATTTAAACCATGTTTTTTACCATTAAAAGTCATGTTATCCAAAACAAAATATCCAAAATTTATAAAAACAATTACAAAAACACACCCTAAAATCCACCCTATATTGTAAATATCCACAACCAAAAGAATACTGGAAGAAGAGTGGGGGTGTGTGTTCATGGGGGGGGGGGGTAAATATATTTTAAAAGTGTTAGTGGTAGGGAATGGTTTTCATTGACGATTTTTTGAATAATTCAACAGACATGAAATTTCCACTAATAACTTCACAAAACCATTCACATGAACTCAACACAGTTTTAAGATATTAAATGATAACTATACCCTTATATTCCACCTATTTTCAAAAAAAAGCATTTAAAAACTCTTAATAACCTAAATGAATTCAATATAATTTTAAAGACTAGGAATTTATAGGTAATTTCTTTAAATAAATGGTAATTTTACATGTCTTAGAAAGTTAACAGCATGTGATTCCGAGGCACAGAGTTCCCAGAGTGAATTTCTGAACTTTTTTTTGGGTATGTTAAGTAAACGTGCGAGCGGGTTTTTTCTAACTATCAAAATGGTGCTTGGATTTGAAATACGAGGGAACCGTTGAACTCATAGTGCTGGTATTATCTTATGGAGACTTTCATCTCAATGAAAGATGTTTGAGGGTGAAAGTTAGTTTTTGGGTTTTTTCGTGGAAATAATAAATAAAATAAACACATGATTTTTTTTATTGCAACCAACCTCCTTGTGGAAGATTGAAGTGGGGACCACCAGACCTTAACCTCCCCATGAGGGGTTATGGTGGTGGGGACGACCCGAACCATAACCTCCCATGAGAGGTTATGGTGGTGGGGACCACCCTAGATTAAAACCCCTTGAAACCCCCCTTTAATTGGGAGAAACCCTAAACTCCCTAATAAATGTGGGGGAGCCTCTTCAAGACCTCCACATTAATTTGTTCCAACGCACCACATTATTATGTCAATGTAAATTAAATGGATTAACCATTTTTAAATATAAAGTAACAACATCGTTGGAATTTAGGAAGGTTCCTAATGAATGAACAGTCATAAATTCCATGATCATTACATACCTATCCCCCTCTTGTATATATATGGAGCTTGGGAGGAGGTTTTGGGATGGCTTCACCACGTGACGAAGCGCTGGTAAAGTGACGTGATTCCCAACACATGGAGGATTACACTCTCCAAAGAATAACGCTTCCTTCACAAAGAACACATCCTCCACAATGAATGCCAGTGAGGAATGTTTTTGACCATATTCCCCATAACTTCCTTCGATGTAGGACATGTTCTTCTACAAAAAACGACGTCTTCCTTCTCACACAAATGTCAACCAACATTGAAAATGGAAGGGTTTTTAATTAAGTATGATTTTATTCCCTGGATTCATTCATTCTAAAAACAAAGAACACAGATCAACTTATCATCAAGTTGATCAGTGGATGTTTTACTTGAGGTTTGTGAATAGAAATTATTGAAGGATAATGTGAATTGATGTTTTAAAATATCTTTCATGCTCATTCATTGTTTATGTTATTGATGAACCGCTTGCTACCACTCTAAACGCGGAGGGTACGGGCCAAACAAACATGGTCCGACCCCCCGCAGTTCTTCATTGTTGTGTTCTTCGAAATAGAGGAAGGAAACTACAGCGTCAAAGGAGACGAAGGTAGTGGCCATGCAACCCACGAACTCCACGACCTGCACCGCCCCAACAATGCTCCAGCGCCCTGGCCGAAACGGCTCTACAGCCACAGGAAAAACCGCACCACCCGCCAGCCTCACCGCCCACCGGCTGCGCCGCCCCCTAGCCACGGAGCACCTCGTCCACACCGCGCCACGGCTGAATCAGCCCCCATCCTATTAGTCGAGCCATCCTGGTTGTGTCATCCACTAGCCCCGGCCACCACGTCCACCGGCCGAACATGCCTCGACCGCGCCACCACGACCTCCACCCTGAGCCACGCCCTCACAGCGCCCATGCCGAACCAACCCTGCTCCCCGGGCCAAGACACCCTCGCGGCGTCCTCTAGGACGAGCTGACCACCCGGCACCCTCCGGGCCAAACTGCCCTCGCATCGACCCGTGGCCAGTCCATGCCCTTGGGGTGGGTCTGCACCCTCTCGACCCTCTACAGCCCCACACGACCTGCTGGTCAGGGCCCATCAGGCCGGGCTAAACCCAACTGGCTATTCGCCCCAACGGGCCGAGCCAGACCCAACTGGTCAGGCCAGGCTGACCCGAACCTGGTCAACCCAGACTGGGTCAGGCCTAGTCGTTCCGAACTGGTCAGACCGGACCCGGGCCAACTGTGACCCTATTCCTTTTTTGGGCCATATCTTTGTCTACGAACCTCCGTTTGATGAACAATCTACATTGCTGGTAATCTTGGAGAATACCAGTCCATTTTAGTATACCCCACTAGAGTTTGGGGTATAGTTGAGATAAGGTCAGGTTTTATCGTGCACGAATCCAACCGGGACACCAGAACTAAAAGGATAATAACTCACAGACCGGGTGTCCGATTGATGTGTAGTCTATTGCGTTGAGACCCCTATGATGTGGCAGACCTGTGTGATACTTCTTTGTGGGACTTCATGACAGTTGGAGTATCGAAAAGTAGCTCACAGAGAGGATTCTCTTGGTGATGACCGAGCGTAGTGCGAAGACCTAGTAGCTGGAAGAGACCTAATGACTACTGACCCTTTGACAAGGATAGACTCCGCTAGGCCAGTGGGGAGTGCACTTAGTGTCACAGAATACCCACGGTGGAGGAGAAATCTTGGTGTCGTGACAGAACCTTGGTGGGGAGAACCTCTGTGTGACGTGGAAGACCCAGTGTACTCGACAGGAGGAGCAGTCTAAGGTTAGTTGGAATCCTTCTTTGTGTCGCGACAGGCCCACTATACTTGATAGAGGAGTTCACCAGCTGCTGAGGTTTCGATAATGTGAATAAAATCCAGGTTGAGCTGAGTTAGTTTTTCTATTTTTTCCTCATGATTGAGATGGATCACATTAAAACATAGGTATATGTATGGGAATATACCTATGTAAAGTTATATGTTGATTTCATAATTTTTGGTTTATCCTTGTTAGATTTTGTGAGACCTAGAGGGTCTTGGGGTCCCTACTGGGTATCGTTATACTCACCCCTACATTGTCTATGCTCGTACCTTGTTGTGTTGGATGGAGACAACAAAAAATTTTGATCGAGGTTGAGAGTATCAGGACCAGACGGTACCTAGTGGTGGATCATATGAGGAGTTGGTACATGGAGGAGACAGATGGACGTGGAGTGCTGAGGAGGAGATCTGTACCTACCCTTTAGGTAAGAACTTTGGAGGACAACCCAACATCTGTTTTTATCTTCTTCTGTTGTACTTTTACATTCATTTTCTTGTACTTTACTATTGGGCTTGTCTTCTGTACCTATTTACTTTCATCAATCTTTTGATATACAGTTTTACGTAGTGTTTTGGATCCAATTGTGGGCTATGTTTTGTGTGTTTACAGGTTATAAAGGAAAATGCCTTCCTAGTTTTGGGGAATTACGCCTTTGGAGCAAGTCACCAGCCCCTGGCCTATGTATGTCGGGCTTGGGGTAGTCACGACATGGGCCTCGGGGGATGGGTCTTGACAATAATTTAAAGCACATTTCAATCTAGATTAAAGTACATTGAAAATAAATAATGATTAAATTAAAAAGTTATTACTCAAAACATGATTACACATGGTAGCCTGATGCCCCATGTGAGACAGTTTAATGTAGATTCTCCTTACCCCATACTCTCTATTTCTAACATCCTTATCTCCAATATATCATTACTTCTTATAAAACATGTAGTGGATACCTTTTTGTTCATGAATCAATGCAAGATATCCTAAAACGACACATGATCCATCACATGGAAAAGAAAAATGATATTCTAAATTCTTTTTAGATGATAACTAGTGGAAGGGTATGAAGGAAACACTCTTTTAAATATATTATTTTAATAAATTATAAACAACATGCATTGGAAATATCATTATAAGTCTGACATAACTGGTACATTAGTAGAAATTCATGAAAAATCAAATAAACATTTAAATAATAAAACCATAAAAAGAATGGATAAATAAATAAAAAAATACAACTCAACAAAAAAATACATAAATAATTAAATCTTATGAATGGTTGAGAAATGATCTTAAAAAATAAAAAATATGAATTAGATGATAAATACATTGTATAAATTATTTAAATTCCAAAATATCAAACCAACAGCCTCATCATGACCAAAGATCCCCATAAAATACAATCATCAAAACCTTCTCCATGAGAGACCTAATAAAAGGAGTCTATAAATATTAGATTCTCCAGAACATGAACATGATCCCCTAAAAACAACTGAGTCTACCAATATTTAGTGGTATAAGTAGGGGGTGAGAAAAACTCTAAAATGGATTTAACCAAATATTTAACAAATTTAAAATATCCCTACTTTCAATAGACACTATTTTAAAGTATAATAATTGAATTTAGTTTTTTTAGAATTTAGAATAAAAAACTAATAAAAATGTATAAAATCATTTTTAAAACTCAAAAAACACTTACAAACATTATAATATTCATTATAAAATCCACTTGAAAACCCCATTTTAAAAACCTTTTTCTAATAAATTATTATAAACACCAAAAGAGAAACAAACAAGTAATCAAATAAGGAATCACATGAGTAATAAAATATATATTGTAAGGTATAAAAATATTATGATATGTATGTTGATTATTAATATAATCTATACAACTATATCTACAATAAATGAGTAATAGTAGAATGACAAATTAATTTATATCAAACCATAAAAGATATAGAGACAGATAAAACATTCCATGATATAAAATCTACTTGAAGACTCCATTTTTAAAACATATTTCTAATAAAATTTTATAAACACTAATAGGGAAACTAAAAAGTAATCGAATAAGGAATCAAATGAGTAATAAAATATAGACTGTAAGGTATAAAAATAATAAGCAATGTATATAAAGTATTAATAGAATTTGTAAAACTATATCAAGAATCAATGAATAATACTATAATTATGAATTCATTTATATCAATCCATAAATTATATAATGAAAGATAAAACATTCCAGGATATAATAATTGAAATTAATTTAGAAATAAAATCAAAGTGAAATAGAAAATAAATCGAATTAAAGCATAAATTATCATGGGAAAATCCTACATTTATAAGGAAATAATCCTATATAAACTTGGATGGAAGCATATTCTATCATATCAACACATTTCTAGAAAATGAACTCATATATTTCTCTAACTATAATAACTAGTTGAACTCCCCATAGTGATAAAATATTATATACAGGAGAAAACTAGTTATTATGATATCATAACTAGCATGAAAACAATTTATCAATCCATCACCAATAATGTTGGGTCATCATCTGAACCAGTGCCCAACCTGGTCAGCAGTAAGGCTGGAAGGTAATTCCCGATCCCCACGGGCTGGCACAGGTTCTTGGGTATAAATTTTAGAAAATTAGAATATTTTAACCGAATATACCAACATAAAATTATCAACAAGGTTCAAAAAACTAAATCTAGAAAACAAAACCAAACAAGGCATTATAAGGTTTCAGATTTAGGTTTTCCAGTTTATACAAAACCAAAATAGTATTTATATAAAAAAGGAAATAGAAATCATACCCAAAACCACCATAAGGAAAAGGAAACATCTCTTTCAAGATTTACTAAAAAAACTACCCAAGTAGATCACTAGCATCCTGGACCATAGTCACCAAAATCATTACCCTTCCCTGAAGCAAACATTAACATGTATTCTATTACCCTATAGTGTTTGTTGGGTGTGAACAATGCCCAATAGGATTCCACCCAAATATGCATGCAAGTTTAACAAATGAATGAAAATTCTATGAAACATTTATAGGAAAACTATTTTAATGGAAATATCATTTAAAGTAATGATAATTTTAAATAAAAACACCTCTACCATTGATGTCACACAAAATCTACACCGTATGTCGATGGTGAGATAAATGTAGTCAAAGAGAACTAAAAATGGGAGAGTCCCTATGGGTTCATGCTAGGGAATGGGACCCCAAAACATCCTATCTTGGTGTAAAGAGGTATAGGAAACAGAACCATCCATGTTCTCATGTATGAACCACTAGAGAGGAGAAGAATTAATTATTCTAGTGGTCTTCGATCATCATCAATGTTTAGTTAGTGGTGTCAGTGTCAATCATGCTTAGAGAAACAAGGGTGTATCCACTTTTGTATCAATAACAATCTATTATTAATTCTCCCTCCTAGACACCCATTCTTACCTTAGAGTTATCATTCATGTTTTTTTCCACTAAATTCACTACACTTACCCACAAAATCTAAATAATTAACCACACACCAATTGCCACCATTTGGACCCCAAAAACCGATTTCTTGAATAAAACTCACATCAAGATCTTTCAAACCATGGATCACAACAGAAACACCATTTAATAAAATATTTAATCATTTAGTAAAACATTACCAAAGAACACACAAGGGATAACATCAAGAATACATCATTTTAACACGCTAATTCCACTTCAAAATCATGGTAATATCGAATCACTTCAGAAGATACTTTCAAACCACATTGATAATTTAAAAAAAATGCTAAAGAACACAAGAAATCCTAAAAAATCATCAAGTAATGTTTAATCCCAGAACCACCTACCTTCAGGGTAGAACTCCCCAAAATCTGGCATGAAACTCCGACCACACCTCAAGCACACCAAATGAAAACAAGATCGAGCCCTCAAAAACAAGAATAATCCCCAAGGATCAAAATTCAACCCTAAAATTGTAACCCTATGGCTGGAAAATAAGAAACCCCCATGAAAAGAGAGTAAACCCACGATTAAAGGAGGAATCAAGGACAAGATACACTTACATGATGATCCAAGGAAGAATCACACCAAATATGAAACAAAAATGGAGCTCCAATGGAAGTCGAAGGAAGGAGAGGCACACCTTGTGTGAGAAACCCCATAGAAGGAGAGAAATGAGGGATAAGGGGAGTTAATACTGATAGAAGAGAGAAAATGGGAAAAAATGAATGTGATGGAAGATCTACATGTTTAGTTCGCACGGTTTAGAAAACTACCTGGTAACCCTTCGAACCGTTTTGTCCAGACAGAGACCTCTACATGGTTACATGGGATATTACAAATGGCTATATAGTGGAAGTGGACTTGGTTTTATCTCCTACAATATGGTTTCTTGGGATGGGCTCACAAGTGCTACTAACTGTGTTCCAACAATGTGTAGGGGTCTACCCTCCCAAATACTTCCATTTTCTCCAAAATTCATAGTTAAAACCAAGGTAATAGGTAGTCCAAAATGAAATAGAAAAATAATTGAAAAAGAGGCCATATATGCAAAAATTCTCCCCACCATTAAAAGATTCCACCCTTAAAAAGTCAACTTGAATCTTGATCGGAAAAAAAAATGGGATACTCTTGATAGAGCCAAGACATTTGTTCCCAAGTCTCATGTGGATCACCCCCATGCCGCAAAAGAACATGGATCAATATAATGGAGTTTCCATGATGTTACTTTTCTTGGACATCCACTATTTGTATTGACAGTTAAAAAACTGGAAAATCAGGCTCTATCTCCAACTATGCCCAATTCTATAGATGAGAAGGGTCTAGATTATACTACTTTAGTTGGGAGACATGAAATAGATCATGAATCAACTTCAACTAAGATGGTAAATCTTACATGTATTCTACTATACCAATCCACTCAATGGTCTTGAAAGGCCCAACATACCTCAACGTCTTCTTTCCCTTCATCACCAAATGATAGTGTCCCAAAGGAGGGTCTACATTTAGGAATACCCAATCTCACACAATAAACTCCATATTATGACATCTCTGATCAGCATATGACTTGTGGCATCTTTGAGCGATCAATAACCACTTCTTTATTATCTTAACATTCATATATGTATCTTTCACAAGGATTGGTCCCAAAAGTGAGGTCTCACCCACCTCATCCCAACATAACAGAGACCAACAAGGCCAACCCTAGAGTTCCTAAAAGGGATCCATTTTTAATATATGTTTGGTAAATATTATTATATGAAAATGAAACCAATACCTGATGGCTATCCCATGAACCTCCAAAATTCAAAATACATGCACAAATTATGTCTTATAGAATCTAATTTTCCAACTCTTTTTGTCTATTCATTTGGGGGTGGAATTCAATGCTTAGTTTTATATACTTCCCCAGTGTGATTTGAAGGATTTCCCAAAAAATAGATATATGTTGGGGTATCTATCAGAAACAATCACTGACAGCACACCATGAAGCCTAACCACTTCATAAACATATTTCCAGCCCAGCTCATCCAACATTAATAAATCTCTAATCGGAATGAAGTTGGATTAATTCTTCAAGAGTTCAATCACTACCCAAATAGTGTTACTACTTAAAGGTGTGAAAAGTAATCTAATAATGTATTCCATGGAGACTTCATCCCACGTCCAAGTAGGAATTGGTAATGGATGAAGCAACCTAGAGGACCTTTGATACTCTACATTCACATGTTGAAAAGTATAGTATCTCAATATGAATTTACCTATGACTCGTCTCATACTTGGCCAACAAAACATTCAACAAAAATCATTATACATCTTTGTAGTACCTAGATGAATGGCTCATTGAGACTGGCGGCTATCATGCATCACCACCATATTTTGAGAAAACAACACCACTAAATGGACCTTGAAACAAATAATCCCCTTAAGAGACAACAACCAATCAGAGGACGTCTCACCCACATGAAGAAACTACAAAAACTACTGACACAACGCATCACCCGACTGTTCATATTAAACTAGATCCAAAAGTGAAGAAGAAAACTGCACACTCACTAGAATGGTACCTCCAATATGCACCTTGGTCTCTAAGTGAATCTAGGAGAAGATCCCTATCAAGGTCCATTCATCACTTGACTCCGTCAAAGCCTTTGCTGGCACACTTCTGCTCAAGGTGTCAGCCATAACATTACCCTTTACCATGGTTAAGATGATATCAAAGTTGAACCCCTATAGATATTTGATCTGTTATCACCACATTGAATCAAGATTCTTTTGTAAGAAGAATTAGGCTAAGCTCTTATGATCATATTAGACCACAAACATCTCCCCATATAGGTAATGACATGATATCTTTAAATAATTCATCACCCCTGCTAACTCCAAGTCGTAGGTCAGGTAATTCTTCTCATGTGGTCAGAGATGGAATGATCCATACGCCACCACATGATCATCCTGTATAAGGAATCACCGGAGACCCATACAGAAGTGTCACAACAATCCACATACCCCATTCCTAATTCCAGAAACATCAATATGGGTACGGTAGTCAACCACCACATTAGCACCTCAATGAATGCAAGACATTATAGTATACATTTAAACTTGACCCCTTTTTTTGGTGAGTGCAATCAGGGATGAAGCCACTCATGAGAAATCACATGATAAATACTTGTAAAACCCCTCAAGGATGAGGAATCTCCAATCTTGAACACATTTTTAGGCCACTCCCTCGACATAGGTGCACTGATCTTCTTAATT
Organism: Viscum album; assembly: GCA_963277665.1. Classification (NCBI taxonomy): domain Eukaryota; kingdom Viridiplantae; phylum Streptophyta; class Magnoliopsida; order Santalales; family Viscaceae; genus Viscum; species Viscum album. Next base: position 1,191,985,878 of record OY728122.1, read on the forward strand.
TCCACTAAGAACCCTTTCCCCAAGATGAATTGACCTAGAGAAATAAATTTCCTAATCTATAAAGTTTATTCTGAGAGATTTTCATACAAATGATGATCCCACATGGTTCTGACCATAATCCTCAAATGATTCTCATGCTATTCATTAGATCCAGAGTAGAATAGGATATCCTCAAAAAATAATAAAATGAAAGAGTTGAGATACTTGTGGAACATCATATTTAGGAGCTCCATAAGGACTTATAGATAATTCATTAATCCAATATGCATGAACAAAGACACGAAGTCTCCATACATTCTTCATAAAGATGTTTCATGGTATCTTAATTTTTCATCCTGCCTTGGTGGTAACCTAAACATAAATCAATCCTGGAGAAACACTTTACCCCTTTCATATGGTTGAATAAGTCATCAATCCATGGAAAAGTATATTTATTATTTATTTTCACCTTATTAATTTTCTATTATTGAATACACAACCGGAGTGATCCATCGTCCTTATTCGTGAAAAATTAGGAGCAACCCAATAAGAGACCCTCAAGAATGATGAACAATTGGAATTAAAAATCTTCAATCCAAATATTTTATTCCCTCAATTCATTGGGGGCAATATGATATTTGGGAAGAGATATATTCTATGTTCACAGTGAAAAATCAATTTAACACTCCTCATATTTATCTAGGGGGAACCTAGAAAAACAAAAAAAAACCTCTAGAAACTCATCCACAACATCAGGCAACCCTCATTCAAGAGAATGACAATATTACACTAACACGAGAAATGATAATTGAAGAGAAATATTACCCAACTCTGGGAGTTGAGGTCTATTATAACCCGATTGAGGATCCCAATATTTGAGGGAAACCTAGGCACTTCAATCTGGTTCCATGAAACATAATCACCACCGATAACAATCAAAGTGTGCATGGAAATGAAAAATCTAGTCTATGATGAGGATAACATGAAACAATTATATTTCAAAGACCAATAACTCACATCCCATCTAAGCCCCCGACATGGAAAGCACACAGATGGGAACCTGAGAACCTGCTCCTTCCTATTGTCAAACGACGTCACCAACACTAATGAAAAAGATAATACCTTGGTTGGAAAATTCAATAGGTTAAATAGATGGGAACATATAAAAGAATAAAATTCACCACAATCAAATAGAAAAATAGCTAAAGAAGATGGAATCAGAATGGTTCCTCATATAGTTTAGGGCCCTACATCATATCCCACTGGTGACTGTTCCACAACATGAAGCTGTTTGGTATTTATTTGAGTCTGACTATTACCACTGGACTGAGGCTCTGATCCGATCTAACTCTGACTAGAAGAAGAGCTGTTCCTTCTACCTCGACCACCATACCAAGATCCTTCCATCCCATATGGATCTGACTGAGCATTCATTCCCCTGGAATCCAATGATCTTACCCCTCCCTGATATGAACGTGTAGCTCTACATAATTGCTACAAGTTCTCCAACCCTCCAAATTGAAGGTAGGTTTTGGGAGAAGATGTAGAATAAGTATGGGTGTGTCCCACCTTCACGCATTAGTGGCGCACAATGGAACAATCATTGAAAGACATATAGGAACACCGCCTAAAAGGATGGCCTGAACTTATGCCTCCCTTATTCTCTATCTCATCACACTTCCTCTTCTTTTCTAATGAATATTCGCTGCCCATCACTGGAATGGTCCTAAAGGCACTTGACCTTCCCTTGTAGTCATTCTCCGTCATAAAATATTGGTCAACCACTTCATCATAAGTATTTATCATGAAACAAAATTCCTGAGAATAGTTCTTTGGCCACAAACCATTCTCAAACCATTTACCCTTTATTGGATAATTGGAGAAATTTTTTTTGGCATACCAGACTGGCTTGAAAAAACGTTCGACATATTCTATCACTGACTAGATCACCTAGAAAAGATCTATGAACCCTTGAGAACTTTCATATGCCATGAACTCAGGGCAATAATGATCATTTATTAATTCCTTGATGTCTTTCCAACTAATCTGCTCATACTTCCCATCTCGAATCACGGAGTCCCACTACCTTTTACTGGGAACTTCGTGGAGAAACATGGAACACATAACCCGAACCTTTTTAGGGGTGTCCAAGAACATGAACATACACTTTATCTTATTGTTACATTCATCGGTTTTATAAGGTTCTGAGATACCTCAAAATGTATGATGTTTAATCAATAAATTTTTTTGGGATTTTTCCTTCTAAAATCCATGCTCTGTTTCCTAGACAAGAGTAGGATCTAGACCCACTCGCTATCATATATCTTAAACTGCTTGATCCACACCATCAACCAACCTATGATCATGTGGTCAGGGAAAAGTATCTTTAGCTTATTCCCGGAGATATAGGGGAACCTTCTGGGGAGGCATGATGCTTTGTAAAGAAACAGTCACATAAGAACAACAATATTATATATGTTCTAAAAAATTCATAAAGATTAATAAACAACAAGTATCCAAACATTCTAAAGAAACATACTGAAAAAACGGCTTCACCCCCACCTAGTATCCACGTACAATCTTTGGGTTGCACATCCCACATGGAGGAGAAGACAAGCCAACATCTTAACATCCCATGGTGACTCGCGGTATGTCACAATGTGTGATGTCCAGACACCCTACTCAAAACCTGAACTCCCATAATGGGAATTTATAGCTCTTCTTTATATAAAATCTTCCCAAATAACTTGACCAAAAGTGCTAAAACTAGATTTGATAAAAAAAATTCACGAACCAAGCGAGGTCATCATCCAAACTTGCACCTGACTAGGTCCTTGGCATTCCCAAAAGGTGTCCCTGATCCCCACGAGTTGGAACAAGTTCCTGGGTATAAATATTATAAAATGTGAACACATTATCTAAAAATAAAAATATAAAACAATCAACAAGGTACAAAAACCAAAGCTGTAAAACCAAACCAAACAAGCCCTTACAAGGTTCCAAATTTCGGTTTACAAGTTTTTACAAAACCAAAAGAGCGATGATACAAACTGGAAACAATAACCATATAAAAATCAACACAAGGAAAGGGGATAATCTCCCTGAAGCATTTAATAAAACACTACCCAAGAAGATCACTTGTATCCCAAACCACCATCACCAAAATCGTTAACCTTTGCTGAATGAAACATGGCCATGTTTTATTATAACCAAAGGTTTTAGAGAAGTTTGAGCTAATAACCCATAGGATGCCACCCAAAAAATATTTCATGATCTAAATGTTAGAAGAAAAATACAGTTGCAAGTTTATTAAAAGAAAGGAAATTCTAGAACAATTCAATGGAAAACTATTTTAATGGAAACAACTTTTAATGTAATGAAATGTTTTAATAGAAAAACCTCTGCAATTAATGTATCCAAAAATACACATCGTATTCCGATGGTGAGAGAAAGGTAGTCAATGATCACTAAACATGGGAGAGGCCCTAGATGAACTAGCTAATAAATGGGAACCTAGAACATCATGTCTTTCTGTAATGTTTTATAATAACCACAACAACCAACATTCTCATGAACAAGCCTCTAGAGAGGAGAAACATCCAATATTCTAGTGGTCTCTGATCATCATAAATGTTTAGTTAGTGTTTTCATAATCACTACCTATTTGTGAAACCATGTCCTATGCACTTCTTTATCACCAGAAATCTTGTCCTATTCTACTCTCCTAGATACCCAGGCTTCCCGTTAGAGTGCTCATTCATGTTTTCCCCATAAAATACACCACACATAGGGACATAATCCAAAAAGGGAACCAAACACCAAAATCCACCATTTTCACACAAAAAACTCTTTTAAGAATAAAACACAAACCAAAACCTTTTCAACCATGGATCACATAACATAAACAATTTAAAAATTCATTTACTTATTTAATAAGACATTTTCGAAGAACATGGAGGGGAAAACATCATGAATGCATCATTTTCACATGAAAAATCCATTTTAGAATCAATGGAAAATCCTATCACTTAAAAATATACCTTCATACCACATTTATAATTCAAAAAACAGGCTAAAAACAATAAAAAATACAAAATTAATCAAGAAACATTTATGAATGGAATCACCTACCATTGGGGTATGAATCCACAATCACCAGTGTTGACCACAGAGCATACATAAACCATACGAGAAGAAATAAATATCATGCCCTAAACAAAAATAGTGTTCCCCAATAGACATTATTGAACCCTAAAATTGAAACCCTAGTGATGTAGAAGATAACACCCCCAAAAGAAGAGACAAAACTCTAGATTTGAAGTGGAATCAAGGAGAAGAGACACATACATGAAGAACTGAGGATCAATCACATGAAATAAGGAAGAAAAATATATCTCCAAAGGAGGTGTAAGGAGGGAGAGAAATTCCAACGGCGATAAATCTATTTGGAGGAGATAATTGAGGGTTAAGGGGGGTTAAACCCAAGAGGAGAGAGAAAATGTGAAAATTTTTAATGTTTTCGTAGATATGCATGGTTATTCCACATGGTTTGGGAAACCATGCACTAACCATGCATAACATTATATCTGATCAAAGACCTTCACATGATTACCTGTTTTGAGATTCACATCTGTGAGGATTCCATTCGGTAAATTCTTCCTCTTACCGTATTGTTTCATGGGGTGGGAACACTATTACTACTAACTGTGTGCCAATTGTGCATAGGTTTCTTGCCACAAAAAACCTCCATTTTTCCCAAAAAATTAAAATGGAACCCATGGAAAAAAAGATAAACCAAATTTAAATATAAATATACCTCAAAACACGACCAGATATGTGATAGAATCACCTTGTTAGATTTCAATGTTGCGAACTAAGTTAAACATAGGTGGTGGGTTAATATTTCAATACACATTAATCATATATCAAAACTGAAATTTATATCAGGGAATAACAATCACATCACATAATCCCATCCCAATACACCATCGTTATAAATACACCCTCCTTAATTTACAAGAACATCAAAAATAATAATATTCAATTACAACATTTAATAATTTCATATGAACCATGATTTTATGAGGCTTAAATTGAGGATTTAAATAATATTTTTGAAAACTGACTCATAAAATTTTGCATAAATTATTATGTTTTAATATTACAATCAATAATTCTATATAAGTTTTTAAAATCCACTTTTAAACTATATTCCTCTTAAAATCCCCTTCTTGAAATAAAGTAAAACCTCACTTAAAATCCACAAATTCTAATATATCATACATACACATAAATACATTATAAATAACAAAATTATAAAATCCATACACATAGTTCATGAATATATAATGTAATAATATATCTAAATACCCACTAATGATTAATATTGATGAAATTTAAACAAAAAAACATTGAACCCACAAAAAATATATGTAAAATAATTTAAAATTTTAAGAGATCATTTAAATTACAAAATATTTATAGAAAATTATTTTATGTGTTTTAGAAAAAAAATATTATACAAAAATTATATTGATAAAAATATTAGATCAATAATTAATGAAATTTCCTTTTTGTACAACAGAGAATTCATAATTCACTGATAAAAAATTCCTAAATTCACAAAGGGGTAGAAAATAAGAATATTATTTAGAAAAAAATTTTAATAAAGAAAAAACATAAAAGTAATTGTAAAAAAAATGTAAATTTAATTTAAACACCTACCTCAATCACGAATTGATTGTGTGAAACCTTTAAATATAGGATGAGAATAACCAATGAGGATATTAGTAATCACTAAACATAAAGACCACAATTTAATGGAAAACCCTCTATCCTATGGTTTTTTCACCGTATAACTAGTGTGAGATGAAGGATAAACTAGATTAAATGGAGAGAAAATGATAAATAAGGCCTTAACCTAGAATAAATCGCTTGAAAATAAAGAGGAGGTGCTCCAAATCAATGAGAGGTAAAATGGAACATCACTTGGGTTCTCTATCAGGAGAAGATATGTGAATGAGAGGAAAATTGTTTTTCAAGGGGTTTAACTAAATGAGAAAAAAGGAAAATTAATAGAATTAAAAAATTTGTTTGATCACAGGGTTTCAAAGTTTTCTAGTGGTCATGCGAATTTCCATGGAAAAACCAAGGGGAGTTTCATTATTTAAATACATCATTTGGAGAACCATGATACAAATATGTAAATGACTTTGAAATTTTTGTATTCCATTACCCATTTGGGTTTCACAATTTCCACTAATAGTGCGTAAACTATGTGACAAGCACTACTTCCTTATACCATCAAAATCCCCATGGAATTCAACCCATATATGATAATTAAAGATAAAAATCAATCAATCTATAAAATTATATGGGAAATTGAATTTTGGTTTTGTTAATATATGATACATTTAAATATTTATAAAACTTATACAGCTTTATGAGAAGCATCAGAAGACTTAGATTCTATAGAATTGTATTCCTCAAACTGTAGTGAGATTCAGTTTCTCATTTCCATTAACTAACAACAATATTAAATAAATTTGATAATTTTAATTGATATTTTTTATATACCGTTGATATGTTTCTCCAATTATTATCCAAGAACTAGGAACACATATATTATACTTCTCAAGCCCTTTTTTATTTTATTTAATTATTTATTAATTCAGTAATACTAATTTTTTTATATTATCCCACTATTCTTTATATATTCGATAAATAAAATCTGGTACATTTTTTAAAATATTTGAATGATACCGTAAAAATGTGTAATGATTATTGTCACTTTTCTAAATCTACTCCCATGTATTAAAAAATAATGAATATACTTATACAATGTGATATATGAAACAATTATCTCATTAATTTTTAATATTTTATTTCTGATACCTTGTTAATTTATATTATTTTAATTTGTCTAATAAACCCCCTAGATTAATATTATCAAGTATTATTACTTAGATATTGCGTTTCTACTCTATCTTGTTCATGAATAAGTATTTTTAATCATGTATTAACTAAATCATATTTCTATCATTAATTTTCAGAATATTATTAACATATATCCCATAGATGAGAATGTTTCTCACATTAAACTCTCATAGACTGTTGAAATTTTTTCTTTAAAATAATAGTATTATGATTTAATATTTCATTAGATCTTAAAATAAAACCTTGAAGGATTAATATTATATTGATTACCTTTAAGGTCCCAAACCCAAAAGACTTTAATTTATAATTTTTTAAGAGTTTATATTTTAGAATAACATTTTCAAATTAAATCCACCAAATATAATAAGGCTGGACCATTGTAGTTATTATAATTCAACTAAATTTTTGTATCTCTAATGGTGAGTAGGTTTTTTCATATCCAATGTCTTGAATTATCTTAAAACCTTTAAAAACCAATATTTCATTTTTAGGTATTCACTTTACAATACATGTTTAGTTATTTGTTGAATAACTTTTTGAACCTAATGGGTGTTATATCAGTAGGATGTTTAACCAAAATATAAACTTGAATTAGATTCTTGGAATAAAGTTCTAAATTAATAGACACTTTCCATTCAGAGTCTTTCCATCTATTTATTACATTTTATTGTATAAAGACTCATTATTCTTAATGAATAATATTTCACCTAACTCTTGGATAGGAAAACATCACTTTTAGATGTTTAACTATCCGACATAGTATACATATCCTTAGATATTTCTTTCCTTGAGCACTTATGGAACTTGTTCCAATACCTACTTCCTATGAATATTGATCCATGATTTTTATCAAATCCTATCTTACTCCCACTATTAGTATCATGACATAGGGGTCTATATAATGTCCATTTATATTTTTATGATAATTTACAAAGATGGATTTCATGACCTCTGATACATATTTGTTATTATATATAACCTTAATAAAATATTACTTATTTATATGAAAATTTGTTATAGAAAATATTTCATCCAATATTATTAAGAACATATGATCCCATAGTTGGAAATCAATTATATGTATATACCAATATATGAAAATCATTTCCTCAAAGGATAAAATATGAATAAAAATAATCATCATAGATCTTACAATGATATTAATGTGTAATTCAACAATTTAAAAACAGAATTTGTTTAATGTGAAAAAGGAGGAGAAAATTTTGGAAAAACATCCACTAAAATTTTAAATGATTTATGAAGGATTGGTTTAGATATTCCCTAACATGATCCAATTGAATAATTTTTATCTTCTTATGAAGATCATTATTTAAATGAATTTTTCATTCCTCAAAAATCATAAATAACTCTCATTGGTGATTTATTAACTAGAAATATCAATATCCACTGGTGATATCCTAAAAATTTTAAATTTTAAATTTTTTATCAAATTTATACTTTAAGTGATTTGCATGTATATTTTTGAACTAAATTAAAAATATTTGTATATATTTTACCTTTAATACCAAAAGGTGTATTTTTTCATTAAAATTTATAAGATATTATGTAAAATCCCTAATAATTTTAGTGAAACCCATTTTAAACAACCTTATAAGTATTCCTTTTATTTTTTTTGGGTTTTCATTATCCAAGTATAATATTTCCAAAAATGGGTATAATTTGAGTATTATTTGTTATATTTTTTATTGATTACCAAAATAGGATGTCCCTGAATCAAGTATAGTTATAAAACATTATTCAATTATGGTATACAATAAAAACTATTATTTATAAACATGTCATAAAATGAAATTATATATGAACATGAAAATGAGATTATGCTTCTTCTTATACGTGGTATATAAAAATAGTTTTTAAATATAGTAATCAACTCATTAGGGAATGTGATAATGTGATCCTATATAGTTAATTTATGAGTCATTCTTCATCAAAATCTTTATTATCCAAATCATATTTTATAATTTTTTTAATACATTACTGGTTCTTGTATTTAGATACAAATGAGTGGGTCAAAAAAATTATCAAATACCTAAAATATTTTTATTTTTATAAAATGAGGGATATTTCTAATGTAAAACATTCGAATTTATTTTTTTACTTCATTGATAATTCTCAACTAATGTATTTTATTTCCACATGAAAAAAAATATCATCCAACTTGATGTTTTCCCCTATAATCTTTGGTATCTTAAAAGAAATGTATCATGGTGCCATTAGATTTTTCCTACTAGCATCATTTTATCCTTTCCTTCACAGTTATTTATAACATTTTTTAAATAATTTTTTTCATAATATCTTTATCAACTTATAAAACTTCTAACAAAATATATTGAAAAAATATCTCTATACCTATCATTTTTTAATTTCAATGAAATTAGAAATGGGTGATATGTTTGAATGATTGAGATTCACAAGTATTTTTTTATTCGACCAAAATCCCAACTCCACCCATTGATTAATATAGCCAGTCATATTCATCACATGGGGAGTACACCATATTTTGTCTTTCTATTTACACATGTATAGTTTGTTGATAATATTATTACTTTCTTTCCTTATTATCTCATTTAAAGGTTGTTAGAGATGAGATAACATGATATATCCATCCATTCCTTCATATCTATTTTAAAAAAATTAAAGATAATGTAATGATATAAAAATAAAGTACATTATCTATGAGTTTCCTTTAAACATCCTTATCACTCTCATTTCCATTCTAAGGTGACTCATCATGTAGTGGGGAGTCCAACACAAACAATTTTTTTCATGTTTTAGAATAATGTCCATGGTCCTGTACGCCTCTTAAAATTCATTTCCAGTGAGAACATGTTTACTTTCTAATATTTACCATGATTAATTTTTTTTATTACTTTTCATCTTATACAACAAATAAAAACTATTATATTAGAACTTTTATGATGATTACTATTCATTTTATCATTACTGATTTAGAATCCTTCAATGTATCCCACTATTTTCATTAATTGAAAATATCAAATAATTATTTTATTTATATTATTCAACCACTTGAATATATAATCAAAATTAATCCTTAAACTTATATTAATTTTCCTTTCAATAACAATTATTAGTTAGAGTAGGGATGGATGGTACGTGGTGAATTTCCCATTATATTCTTTAAAAGTTAAAACTATTTTTTATGGAATTAAAAAACATGGATAAAAAATGTGAGTGAAGAGAATGTAAAATAATTATGAGAGGAATAAATTATTTAAATAAAAAAGTTATTATAGTGGAAGTGATATAAATAACACAAGAGTGTTCGATTACAATGTTTGGCAGTCACCATGGAAAGGTTCCAAAATATGCACCCCAAGGACTTTTTTAAGATTTTAATCCCTTGGGATCAATGGTCAACTATAAAGACATTTATAAATGTAAATACCTAACTTTGTATACCAATAAGAATACTGAATCCCTTTATTAATGGTTCAAGAAAGAAAAAACCCCATACTCATCGTACCATGAAATAAACTCCCCTTCCATTATAGACAAATATAGAAATAAAATAATAAAAGAGATATTTTTTGTGAAATTAAATTTAATAATACACTTTACTCAACCATAACAATTTAAAATAGAATAAATAAAAGATCGAGTGGGAGTGAAAAATTTAAGAAATTTAGAATATACCACAAGAGAGATCAATAGTCGTGAAAAAATAGTAGCACATTATTGTAAATTTTGAATTATAGCCTTATATGAACCATTGGTAGTGTATTTATTTCCAATAATGGATTTTATAAGGCTCTAAATTACTTGGGGGTAGAATAGATCCATTATGGATCAATTTAAGTGATGAAAGGCCCATGAAAATGGCAAGTTTTTATACAGTTATGACACCACTGGGGTAACTAGTGTGACCGAGAATGAACCATGGTTATATCCGGACACCACAAGCTATATGGTGATAATAGAAAGTAGATGTTATTTTTTCCAGGCACCACCAGCAATCCGATTGGTCCCCATAGGTTAGTATTTGGTACCTTCTAGAACAATGCTAAAAAATATTATTCAAGATCCTCTTGATCCATATGATTTCTCTCAAACCTAAATGACAAAAATTAAAAAAATTCAAAAGATGGAATACCTAAAATGAAATCATTAAAAACATGATTCAGTGTTTGTGATCATTCATAACCACCTAATAAGGTGACATATAAAAAATTGTACCCCTTTTTAAAATCACAAACACAAAATAAATCAATAGTGTAAATATAATCCTGATTCATTTTTATGATTATTGTTAAACAAACTTTTAATATTCCAAAATGAAATTAATAAAGTAATTTTCAATAAATCAAAAATAAATTTGAAAAAAGAATTTATGATTTTTTTCACAAATAATTCGGTGTAAAAACTTCGTCCACTTTGTGATTAACAAAAATTAAAGAGGATAATGTTTTTTAATAATTAATAAATTTAAAAAATAAACTTGTATCAAAATGAATTAAAAAAATCAACCTATTTTTGGAACTATTTATCTTTCCACCCATGAAAACAATGTAAATGTTTCTTTAATGAAAAAAAACTATCTTCCTCATTCATCATATAAATTAAAAATTTTATAGATGTTTTAAGGAAATCATAAAATTTATTTCATCATAATCTCCACTAAAACATGTTTAAAGGAATCATATCATTAATCTCATAACCTTACCACCATAAGAATCATTATAAATCTGATAAAAATAGGCTTAGATAAATTCACTCATAATTATATATAGTTCAAGAAAAAAGGAAAGAAAATTAATTAATAAATTACATAATACACACTATTCCTTTAAGAGAGTTAAAAATTAGATTATTTAAAAGAATTAGAATTTCGTTTATTATAGTTTTAAACTAATAAAAAATCCATTATTAAAATAATACCATGAGAATGTTTTTGAAAAAGAAAACTTTTAAATTTATTCAATTAGAATATGAAAATATATTTGGTTCTCCCTTAATTGATATATATTTTCAAAGATATAAGGGGTCATAATAAATATAAATCATGATGGGAATGAAAAGATAACAAAAATATCACCTAATATATTGATATAAATTAATTATCCAATAATATAAATCTATAAATGATCATAGGATAGATTATTTATTTTAATATTTATGAAATGTGATTAAGAGAATGTCATTGGAATCCAAGAAAAAATTTATCTCAAAAAAACTAAAAGAATAAATTCATATGATGATTTAAGTAATATAGATTGATTTAAGGAGGCTAATGACTTCAATTGTTAGAAATAGATCAATTATTTCAATAGATTATGGAAATGAATGATTTCATTAGAGAATTAACATAAGATAAAAATAAAAGGACTATATGATTATTAATGAGTCCCAGTTCTAAAATGATGCATATAATTCTATGAATATTAATGTGTAAAATCTTCAAAAGCAGAAAAAATATTCTAATATATCACTTCTTAAAAATATTTAATTGAAAAGTTAAATAAATTCATGATAAATATAAAACACTTTTCAAATAAAAAACAAAATGCAATGTTGGAACAAAAATATCATGAAAAAATATTCTATATTTTCCCTTTTTAATTTATGTAAGAAATATTTGAAGGTTCAAATGAGTATAATAATCTATTCCCATGCTAAATGAAAAAATATTGACATCTTTGAATTTAAAAAATTCTAGTAAACCAAACATTTTTAAAAAATTTATATGAATTTCTAAATAACAAATATGTGATTTTTAATGATTTAAAAATGATTTATGCCATGATATAATATCCTATGAGGTCATTAAGATAGTATAATAATAGAAAAAAATATTTTTCAAGTATTCCATAAGATAATACATTAAACAATTATTTTTTTTGAAGATCATACAGAAATATATTTTAGAAATTAATACAAAAAAACTCAGAAATTGACATGTTTAGAAAATTTAAGGAGGAAATATGGATCATTGAGAAACTAATACCCATATATAAAAAATGATCACTTCTAGGAAAATATGTACCAATTTTAATTTAATGTGGATTTGATCAATTTTGAGAAGATAGATGCAATAAATGTGGATTCTCCAAATGAATTATATAAAGAATATTTTTATAAAAATTATATAATGATACTTTGAAAAATTTAATTTAAATGGATTTGATGAAAAAATATATAGATAAATCCATAGTACACTATTTTAGATGTCACAAACTATACAAGGCACATTAGATGGATAGAGGGATAATAAATTATGTAGATTGAAACCTTTTTATCAATTTATTCCCTTTAATGAACATCACTACCAATATTTTATTCATAGTAATGTAACAATAAAATGTATATGAAATATAAAATAAGGTCAATTGATTACATTAAAAGGTCAGATAAATATGAATCTTTAAAGATTAAAAATACGATCTCAATTATAATTCAATTATCAGTGGATGAAACTAAAATTATCCTATATGACGCTTTTTAATACAAGATAAATAATTTTTGTGAATGGAAAATTTTTATATAATTAATAGAGTGTGGTACAAGTAACCATGATAAATTATTTTTATTATGATGTAGCATGGTAATTGTGATAATAACGGATAAAAAAGGTTGAGATTCCTAGAGGACAATTTCAACCAAAAGTAAAATAATTAAGTGGTAAAAATTAATTTGAATAATTCATAAAGTAATTTTAAGATCATATAAAAATTTTTAAAAGAAGAAATCATCATGAAATTAATTATAACATCATAATTTTATAAACAATATAAAATATTCGGAGATATAAATGACGCATTTTCATATAGCCCCCTTATTGAAAAATAAAATCATTATATTATTTTGAAGCTATTAAAACAAATCAATAATTTAAAAAATGAGGGGACGAATAAATGATTGTATAGGAAAATAATTTTTTTAAATTATTATCCTAAAAAAAAAATTTATTTTATAAAATTAGAATAATATAGATTAATTATATCGAGGGTAAGTCAAAATAGTTATAAAACTTATGAAAATGATCCCCAATGTAAGATTCCCAAAGGGCCTATAATAAGAAGGCCGACTAATTTCTAAGAAATACCAGTTGGATGGTGGGTAAAAAGTTGAAATCATGTTCTATAAACACCCACATACTATTTGATGTCTTAATTAATAGCTCATACAACCATTTTTTATTTGAACTAAGAAAATAATTAATTTTAAAACAAAATAAATCAAAATAGGTAAATTAATTCCATAAATAAAAAATATCATAACTGTTGGAACCACTTTGTGTATAATTTGTGTATAGGTTTGTATTTGTTGTAAATAGTTGTCAATGGAATATCAAAATTAAAGAGATCAAGAAGTACTCCAATAAAATGGAGGAATGGAAGCTCACAATGAAGGAGATCATGAAGTACTCCGATGAAGTAGAGGAGTAGTGATTCAGATGATTGTTGTGCTGATCTTAAGTTCAAAGAACATGTGTCAAAGGTGATACATTGTTTACAACAATGAAGAATGTGATGAGTAATCCATCCAAGGATGAAGACCATGCAATTCCTCCTTATTGAATAAGAACCATTGGTTTTGATGAAGACCATGAAATTCCTCATTATTGCATGAGAACAATGGGTTTTGATGAAGACCATGAAATTAGTCATGATTGCCTGAGAACCATGCTAGAGACTTCTTGACGGATTGAATCACATGGTTTCCATGAAGTTGATCATGATGGTTGATGAAGGAGGCAGTGTGCCAATGAGTTGACTTCTAAGATGGCCATCCGGAGATTGAAATTATGAGATGGCCATGCACATCACATTGTATCAGAAGATAATGGTACTAAAGCTGTTCGTTCAGAGAATATGTATCACAATAGTGGAGTTTGTGATAAAATCAAAAGAGTTGCTGAAGGATACAGATCACCAATAAGAAGTGATGTTGAGGTGATTTTGCTTGTCGACAAAGCAAACAAACGACATACAAATTTGTTGACAAAGGAGATTCCATGGTGACATGTCGAGTTCAAGAGTTGTGGTCAACGATCTATGTTTGATTCAAGAACACCGACAAAGGAATGGATGATCTGGAGGCGGTACAAAAAGAGAATATACAAGGTGGCGCCGTTTTCCAGTGTTTGCCAAATTTCAGGGCCTCAAAATCAACAAATGAAGAAGAGTGATTTTGGAAAAGGGACTTGCGCACCGTACTCTTGGAGGATAGGAAACTTGCAAGCCATATGTTTTTAAAGATCAGAGCATCAAAATATGGAAAAGGGATAAGGGTCGCGCAAGTTTTGTTGAGGTCGCGCAGGTGAATTATGTGCCGGGAAGAGACTTGCGCGCCGATTCCTTGAATGCATTATAACTTGCGCGCCTATGGTTTTTCGAGATCAGAAGATCCAAATTTGGAAAAGTCAAGATGTTCGCGCAAGTTTGGATGTTGATCGCGCAAGTGCCTAGAATGGGCCGAGACTTGCGCGCCGCCGTGAAAGGGGTCCAGTTTTCCTATAAATACTGGACCACCCCTCCTCATTTAATACGGAGCTCAAGACTTTGAGATTGTTCGAGCTCTCGTCACGCAGGTGGTTGAACCGCGCAAGTGGAAGTTTGGTAGCGCAAGTAGTGGTTGCGCGCCGACTGATGGTTGAGTGCCCCAGGTGATTTGGGCAAGGAAGGAAGTGAGTCGCGCAGGTTTGAAGTTCAAGAAGGAAGAGTCGCGCAGGTGCTTTGGAGACACTTCCGCGCCAGGTTATACTTGCGCGCCTAAGACTTGCGCGCCATATAGAGACTTGCGCGTCGAGCTTGAAAAGGAGAGCCAAATATTGTTGAAGCACTCCCCCCTTTCTGGAGCTGCACAAGAGCTAAAGATTTCCTAATACTTTCGGTGCAAAGCGAGATTGAAGAAGAAATCTAAATGATACATGCATGATATCATGCATACATGGTGAATTGATTCTGACAAATGCCGAGTAAGTTGAACATCATTTATTGAGCAATCACATAAGTGATTGTGATTCAGGAAAACGAAGACAAGGGGATCTAGTGCATTCAGTCATTGCACTAAAGAAGAAGGATTTAACTAATAGGAGCATCAACTCTGAACCCTGATGCAAGAAAAGTCTCATGCTGAACAGGAGACAAAGAACATTAATGCACATTTATTGAAGAGACCTTCAGGTCTATAAACTGAGTGAGACTTCACCAACGGAAGTGAGCCAGGGGGAGTAAACGGGAGTGACCCGAGGGACGCAGTGAGCTATCCCTGAACAATTGTAAAGGCCGTGAGCCTGGGACAGAGTGACTGTACCCAAACCTTTGTAATCTATAGCTAGTGAAGCATAGTGGATTTAGGTACGACCGGCAACCTGTCGGCGTATGCTCCTTGGACGTAGCCCTTAGTGGTGAACCAAGTAAAAATAGCTGTGTCGTCTCTCTACATGTGAATGTTTAATTGCTGATCATATCCATCATACAGTATTAAGTTGTTCCTACCAACGTGGGAACAAGATCCACAACTAAAAGAAGAAAAATTTTCCACCCTGATTCACCCCTCCCCTCTCAGGGTGTCCCGAGGTCCTACAATAACACCACATATGATTTTGAAGTTCATATTCTATTTTGAGTGATAAAATGTAAAAGGTTTTAAATATTATAGGATGGTTTAAATATAATTAAAAAAATCATAAAAAGGAAATATCTTATTTTAAAGAATACATCTACAAAGGATCAAATTATATGAGATATTAACAGCAATATCATGTTCAAATAATTAATGTATAAAACAATTGATGGAATTTTTATTTTATAATTCTATTTGAAATTGATTTGAAAATTATTATTAAAATATCAATCTCAAGAAATTGATTAAATTATTTAAAAATAAAAATGTGTTTCAAATTGGATTTATAAAATATATTTCAAAAAAATGGAAGAATTTATTAAATAACTAATAGAATTTAACAATTAAAGAGAAATTTAAAATGTGTGATAATATGAGAATAAAACACCATAATTGATAATTTATTAAATTAATAATAGAGTTAAAAGTCATTTCTATTATGTTTTAGATTTTACCACACATGAGTTTCAAGAACCAGCTATCCATGTTCAATGTAGCTCGTTGAGAATTCTCATTATGAATTTCTATAAAACAGTTTGAAGAATTTTGGTACCGAAATGAATTTAGTTCCACTAATGTTAGTCAAGAGAGATTTGGGCATCAAAAATTGTTTGAAAAATATTTTATTAGAAAGAAATATTGGGAGAGAGATAAATTTACTTAATCATACCATAACGAAAATTCTTATAATATAATTCATTAATATGTTTCCCATATCCATGACAACAATTTAAAATTTTATTTTTTGAGAAACACATTATAAATTTTTTATTCCTAGAGGAACAAGTTTAAATTTAATAACAAATTATGTAATGGACCTTCATAATTTTTTATAAACCTAAGAGCTTGTTAGGATTTTTTACTCCTTGGGTGAACTTGGTAAGAGGTTTCTTAATAAATTTTATAAAGGATTCCAACTCCAAAACAAAAGATTGATATGAAAATGTATTCTTACTTAATTTAACTTTATATTTATTATTTTTCTTTTTATGCACAATATATTGATACCCAACCTTTTAAATATATCAGAAATTTGAATTATTATTTCTTTCATTTGTGGTAAATATTATTTTAAAAAATAAATTAAAAATATCTCTCATTATCATATTTATACTTTTCATATTCTTTTGTGAGATTATTGTTCTCACTTACCCCTTGATTCTTTTATTTTTAGGTTCCTTTAATTTTACAAGGAATTCACAAAATCATTATTGAGATTGATATCTAGCATATTAGTGATATTAATAATTTAAATTTATTCAATAATAAGTGGAATTAGAAGAACAAAACTCATTTCATTATTTGGTTGAGGACATAAGATAATTAGGGCCGAAATCGAATGAGGTGAGGGAGTTGTTGATTTTTTAAGTTTGTGGTTTTATGTGTCATTTTTAGCTCCTAGAATAAAATTTATAACTCCTAAATACTATAGAACAATGAAACCCTATCGTGTCCCCCTATGAGAGTACATTTAGGGGGTTCATTTTTCATTATTTTATTATTAGAATTTTTAAATAAAAAATTTAATATGGGTTTTCAAACCTAGAAAAGTAACTACCAAAATATTATAAAATAAAAGGCATGAAAATAAATCTAAACTATTAGTTGTTAATGAAAAGTTGATAGAATTCAGACGAATAACAATGGCTCATCCCAGTGATTTTTCAATTTTATCAATTATTTTTTTATTTGATACATTTCATTCAATAAAATCCCTCAATACACGATTTAATATCTCTAAAAATGTATCTTATTAATTTTGAATAGTATAGGACAATTACTAATATCTCAGTTATCAATCTCATTTTACTAAGAGATGGTAAAATTATTCATTGCTCTCCAAAACTCCATATTAAAATTGAACTCTGAATATGCTAAAAACTCTCCATCGGTAATTAAGAATCATAAACATTGATATTCAACAATAAAACTCATAACCATATTTAATTAATAGTACCCACTCAATGAAATGAACCCATTGATTGAATATATACAGTTAAATGAATGGAAGTGAAAAAAAAAATTAATGATAGTGAAATTGATCATAAAACATCCATCGGTTGTTCAAAAAAGACAAATCATAGAGAGATATCATAGTGTGAAAAAATAAAAGATAAAATCATGGAGAGGAATCCCCAGTATAATTCACTAGGAATAAACTCTAAAATACTTCGACGATCGGGTTCGTGTAACATGAATGTCCTTTAATATTTGTATCCATCATCAGAAGTGGATATAATTTGATCATCCTAGAAAATTTCATGATTCATCTATCCATTTCCCCACTATGGATTTCATAAAAATTATATTAATACTAATATCAACTTCCATCACAGTCGTCCTCTATAATAAATCCTAAATTTCAGAAATATTATCCTTATTTTTATTTTAAGAGTTAACCAACCCTTATTGAAATATTCATACCCTCATGTGAAGAATGAAGTATGAGAATTAAATTCTCCATTAATTTTTTGAAAGATCAATACCCTTTGAAATTATATTAATACAACTCCCATATCATGTATAAAAAATTATTACTCAAGCTAAAATCATTAAATTTATTAATTTATGAATATTTTAATCTATGTAGAATATAACAATTAGTCCACCTATTAGTAAAGGTTTTAGTAAACAATTACCCCATGTTATTATCTACTTATATAAGGTAAACAATTTTACCTTTAAAATCATAATAAATAATCTAGTATGATTTTTTCCATCCATAGATTCTATTAAACAATAGAAAGGATGCACATGACTTTTAATATTTGACAATTTAAAATATGAATTCATATAACTCAGGTTTACCATAAATCCAATGAATGATTTCAATAGCCTCAGATTTTCTTCACTATTCTGAAACATATTTCTTGAAAAACCATTTTTACTGAAAGAAAATTCCAAAAATCTAAAATAAATCATCGAATTAATTCACAACATCAAAAAATATAGTCTCCAAGGCCACATATTCATTGTTCTTGCAAACTAAAAAAAATAAAAAACATAAAATAATAAAATCTCACTCCCACAAAAATGAAGATTAATAACAATACAATAAAAGAATGAGCCTTCAGATGACTTCATTTTAGTCATCCCCAGTTATTATAATAATTTCCAAGTATGAACAAAAAATCCAAAATTGAATCACTGAGAGTGATACGTACCTGACACCTTGGTTTTGGTCAGTTTTGACTGAACCTTCACATGATTTTATCTCAGCTTCAATGGAGGCAACCCTCGAGTTCGAGCGATGCATAATACAATATGAGTACGAATCCTTCTAATTATTTATCATGATTCATAACCAGATCAGTTAATTTAAAAAACATAGTTTCAGTTTGACTAACCTCATATATGATCATGTTGCACCACCTTCATTTGTAATATAAAATGCAGATCAACTTCCATAGTTAATTAATATTATATTTATTCTTGAAACATTGACAAGATTCAATTATAATTAATAAAACAACCCTCATTGACTAGCTGCGAATCATTATTATTCAAACTATGACTTCAAATCATAATATAGTTTGGATATAGGTTTTATTCGGTAAGAATATCAAACATTAATGATGATGGCACTTCATAAGGATCTTATTGGTTTTAAAATAGGGTATTGTATCCATTATCATCGCTGATGGGTTTAGAATCATCAATGTTTAAAGTTAATCAACATTATCAATGATCAAAAATGTTGGCTCAGATTCACAAGCGACATAGTTTTATAGTAGCGGCTATACTAGATATCTTCATCAATGACGTCGATGGATTATGTGGTGGATATAATGATTTTCATCATCTGAGGGATCAACCGTATCTCAGATGTGGGTGGAGGTATCTACTCTCAGAACTCAAGATACTTTGATAAGATTCATCTACCATGATGGGTTTTTTATCATACATTGTTATCAGGAAATGGATATGTGAATTGTTATATTTTCAATTTTTCTATGCGAACAATTAATAAAATCCCTTAAATGGTTAGTAGTTAAAATCTCATATGTAGATGGGTAGAAAAATGACTTCACAAATATACTTTTTAGAAATTAATACAAGGGATGCATATTGAAATTATATTAATAGGAAGTCCCACAAATCCATTAATCAGTAAATCGGTTACATGTAAATGCTTTCAAAAAATGATACATTGTTGCAGAAATGAAGCCGATAATAAAAAATAACTGAAATAAAAAAACAAAAAAATGAAAATAAAATATTACAACACCATTTTAATAATTATCAATGAAAAAACATATGAAAATAAAATAAAATCAAAATTAATTATTATTTTTAAAATAATATAATATCTTAAAAACGAAAATCAATATAAATAAGAATAATTAATTAACATAATAATGGAATAAAAAAATTAAAAAAATTGAATTAAAACACAATTTAACAAAATATTTAATTATTTAAAGAAAAAGAATTAAATTGTAATATATTAATAAATAATTTAATATAAAATGGAGAATATAAATATAATTAAAATGAAAAATAATTAAAAAACTAAACTTATTATCTTAAAACTATCGTCAAAATTAAATACTAAAAAATGTTTGAATAAATTTTACATTTAACTTATAAATGACATCAATTAATCATTAAAATATATTTTTATTAATTTTTCAAAAAACTAAAATAAAATTAAATGAACTAATTAAAATGTAATTTGAAGAATTAAAATATAAATAAATTCATGAAATCATTTGGTAGTGTTGTCTAATAAAATCTACATCACATCCACTCCATTTTGATTCTGTTAGTTCCTTATTTTTTCCAACTTATTTTTGGGGAACATTCAATTGATATCCTTCTCATGTTATCTTTAATCAAATTCCTAATTTAATGTGAATTATCAAAATAGTAGATACAATTTAATTCATTATCATCAAGTTCACAATAAATTAAATTCATGTATTTTCAATCAATCTAAAAAGAAGAAATATCACCAAGATTATAGTTTCCCTCTAATTGATTAGAAAGTGTGTGGACATTCATTAAATTATGCCAAATGGTATAGACAATGATTTTAATAAAAGTAGACATGCATATTTTCTAATAAAAATAATCATTTCCATTGATAAAAGTTTATTTACCCATTGAGTGTCCATTGGAATCACCTTGTTTCTATGATATTGAACCCATCATTAATTGATCATTCCATTCATGGGTTATGTTTTTTTCAATACTAATTTTTTTAATGGTTAGTATTATTTTTTAAAATATTTTCGAATTTAAAACTAATTTTGATGGAATGAAAATAATTTAATTGAAAATGTGGGTAAAGAAAAAGTAATATAATTATGAGTGGAACCCTTTTAAAAAATAAAAAATATAGATCAATAGTAATAAAATAAATATCATAATATAGTTTGATAATATAGTATAGTAATCACACACAAGATGTTCTTGTATCTCCACCCCCAATGTATTTGGAGGAATTTTCTCCCTTTGTTTCAATGGTACCCAAATAAAAAATTTAAGAAAAATAAAAACCTTACTTTTTTGTGTACAAGACCATTGAATCACAGTATCCACTATCTCTTTATAGTGGATAGGAGAGAATGTACAGGAGATAGAGGGAGTTAAAAATGAATGTGATTTATAATATACACCTAATATAATTGATATCTTTAGAGTTGAAAAAATGGTATCATAAGATTGGAATGAGTGAATCCTAACTTTACAAGAACTACGGGGGGTATTTATAACCTTTATGGGATTTAACAGCATTCTTGAGGACTCGGTGGTAGAATATAGACATTGGGGGTTAAATTAAGGAATATGATTCTTAACCAAACAATTATTTTATTTATAGCCCCAACACCACTGAATCATTCGTGGACCTTGGATAGAATCGATGTTCATTCCACACACTACCGTATGGTACCCCACCAGGTAGCCTCTGGTACTTGAACGTGGGGGGATCCAAAAATACCATTCATAATCTTCTTGAGAACTCTCATATGTCTATTACTTATATGGAAAAGTTTATAAAATGTCAATAATGAAATCAATGAAAAGATATCATTATAAACATAGTTCGGTGTTTCTGGTCAGTAAAAAATACCTAAGAGAGTAATATATAGTTCAAAATGAAAATACATAGGGTGTTTAATATAATATTTTGGTTGTATAACTTATTTAACACACCCACATTGATTTTTTAGTTGATTCACATACCCAACAAATCTTAACATTGTATTTACACAATTTTGGCCTCTAAAATATCATCCTGATATTTATGTCAATTTTGAAGATTATAATTTTAGTTTATAGAAGATATGAATATTATTAATACTCTCTAATAGGTGGATTCACCCAATAATATGGAATAATAATTTTCTTTATAGAACCCCATATCATTTCAAGTTGGAAATTCTAGAGGTAATTTAATTTTTTAACTTATAGAGGAGGTTTGATTCTAAAATTGTGATTTATATAGGAATTATGAGATTTTGAGTGTTATGAATAAATTTATCTGGATATTTTTTGAGTACAGATAGGTTTTTTATGTAATTGAATATGTTTTTGGTGATTTGGACTTAGGTTTTTGAAAATTTCAAATATTTTTTCCTTGTTCATGGTTGTCTCATGGTTAGGGAAACCATGTGGGAAAACCATGTGATATTATTTTTAATTGGGGTGTAGAAAACTATTTTAGAGTATCCCTATAAATCTAATAATTTTTTAATAGTGGTGATTCACATTATTGTTGTAAGGTTTGAAAAACCTTACAGTCAAATTGTCTAAGTGGAATGAATTGTGACAATATTAACTGCATAGATAATTAATTATTTATAAAACCATGAATTCAATCTATGAAACTATACAATATTCATTAAAAATGGGAATTTTTAATTTTATCTCATGAGATTTAAACATGTTATCCCATTTTTATTCCCTCTCACATGTTATAGACTAGAGAGCTCTCATCACCTCCTTCTTTTTAACCCCATCTATTTGGAATGTTTTTTGACAATGATTCATCATTATTTTGTTGTAATATCTTCATAATTTTCATTCATACATAACTAATTTTTTATCTTTTTATTTTGGTTTCCAAGATACGATGCATGAGTGATGATTCTATTAGATAATGATGGAATCATCCGGAATCTTTGGGAATTTTTCTTGGTGTTTTTAGAGAATGTCATGAGGTGATTGTTGCATACCGTCATAGGTTTTTTCGATGATGGTACATCAAAATACTTATTTATCTATGATTTCGGATCATGATTCATTAAAATTTCTCTTAAATTAATGATTCATGTTAGGGTATTTTCATTATACGGCGTGAGGAGTACATTATTGACCATCCACTAGTAGTTGGCTGCAGTTTCAATGTGATGAGATGGAATAGTGTGGATGTAAATGATTTTGAATTTTAATTTTAATTTTATGTAATGAAATATAATTTTTTATAATGATTTAATTTTAGGACTTGGGTTTAGTTAAGACCTCCGTTGGTGACTCAAGGCTAGAAAAATATAGGGAGGTGGATGAGCTTTCTTAAAAGGAAATGACATGAATTAGGTAGGTCTTCCCTTCAATATACCCCTTAGTATATGAATTTTATTTATGTAGAATTTGACATACAATATTTTCACCTTGCGATACAAAATATTTATTTAAATAATTTTTTCATTAAAATTAAATTTCTTGAAAATGGATAATGTTATAATGGCCACAATGAACCCTTGTGTGCTTCCATGATTCCTTATCCACCTATGGATTGGTTCATAATTATAAAATCCTTCCTGATCATACCTGGAAACTAGAGGGTTATAAATTAGATGAATTTTTTGAATTTATAGGACCATGATTGGTTCTCATATTTACCTTGATAGTAGGAAAATATTTTCCAACCATCGATGAATATGGGAATAATTCAAAAATAATTCATTGATTTGCATGAAGACAATGAATGGTATAGATTAAATAATGTTAATAATGTAGTGTTGACCTTGTCATTTATTTCAAAGGATCCCCTGAGTAGGGAGTTAGTGACGGGTTAGTTATAAGAAACCCTAAGGGTCATCATGGAACCAGAGGGTGGAACACATAATAATTTACATTCCACATGATAGTTTATCTAGTTGGTATTAGATATTGGTGATATAATTGACTAAAATTACATAAAAATTTTACATAGGGATTATGTCATATCTCTAGAGTTTTTCTAATGGGGATTATCCTATGAGGCTATGGAGGTAAAAATGTGGTCACGATGATTCTAAGGGATCCTATACTCTATGAGTGATAAGATTATTTAGAGACATTAGATCATACCTAATGAACCAATATAGAGAGTCCATGTCATGATGAGACCTAGGGAACCCTATTGGGAGCCCTAGTATTTATGTGAACCCTTAAGAGTTTTAGTGTTGGAATGTGTAGTAAGTGTAGGATCTAAATAGTGATGTAGATGCTCAATATACAAGAGGGGGGGTGAATTTTATACTTTAAAAATTCCTTTGGAACCTTTAAAGTTAGTTACAAATAACTATGTTTTCCTTAAGCAAAGGAAATGGCTAAGTTTAACAAAGTTAAACTAAGAAAATTCACAACACCTCTAACACCGAATGCAAACTTGGAAAGAGATTCTGAATGTAGGTTCCGAAAATATTGTTCCGGAAATTGAAACATAAAAAAGTCACATTATGAGATTCTACCTTAAAGCGTATAGAATCTAAATGAAATAGAGTACAAGTAAGGAAGTATAGGAAAGTTATACTTTCCTTATAATACAAAATAAAGTGGAAATAAACAAGTAGTAGAACTAAAAGTAACAAGATAATAGTCTTGTATCCCAAAGAGAATGGTATCCAACAACCTTGGATAAAGGTCCCTTGATTTATACTTTCAAGCAAGTCTGTCTTACCCACACCAGGGTAAGCCCTCGATATGAAGATCGGAGTGTCTCTGTCTTGCTATCCCCGCAAGCCCTCAACTTCAAGGTAGTTGGAAACCTCTGTCTTCCTCAGCAAGGAAGCCCTCGAACTTCAAGGTAGTCGGCACCTCTGTCTTCCTATCCTCAGAAGTCCTCGAATGTAATCACCAACATTCGGAGTCGCACGAAGCTTTGAGAGTTAATAATATCCTCTCTCTCTAGAAATCACTTCAAGCATGTAATCACATGAGTCGATGATCAGTCAACCTTTCAGCAGTGAGCTCTTTCAAATGAGCTCATATTTTTAGGTAAGATTGGCCTCCTTCCCAACGGTTATATTTTCCATAAAAATCGGAGGGACCTGTATACGTGTCACTTAGCCAACGGTAAGTTTTATAACAGAATAGACGACATCGTTTTATAATAAAACAAGTGTAACAGAATGTACGACACCATTTAAAATTTAACTCAAAAGATTCGGAGTGAAGGTTCAGAGTGAATTTTCAGAGTGTAAGGAAAATAATAAAGAGTAGTCAAAATATAAATACATAAGTAAAATGAATGTTAGGAGTGAAAAATTCGGAGTCTGAATAAATTCAAACTATACAAAACAGAGATGATCAGATTCTGTTTAATAGATGAATTCGGAATGAGAATTCGGAATGAGAATTCGTCATCAGAATTCGTAGTGAGAATTCCTCATCAGAATTCGTAATGGAAATTTATCATCAGAATTCGTAATGAGATTTCATCTTAAGAATTCATAATGAGAATTCGTATCCAGAATTCGGAATGAGAATTCATCATCAGAATTCGTAATGAGAATTCGTCACCATAAATCTTAATGAAAATTCATTATCAGAATTCGTAATGATAATTCGTCATTAGAATTTTTAATGAGAATTCCATGTCGAACATCATAAGGATTCGTATCCTGAATCTGGAATAGGACTTAGTCAGAGTTCGTAACTGGAATTCGGAATGATACTTTATTACAGTTCTCATCTGGAATCCGGAGTGAAACTTCCTTACAAATCTTATCCAGAATTCGGATCCAAAAACAGAATACTTTATATCAACGTTTCAAACAAATCCGAGAAAACAGAAATGAATCCGAATTTTATACTTAGGAAAAATATGGATGAAAATATGATAAGGATAATTTTTCTTACAAAAGAGAATTTCCTTATAAAAGAAATTTTCCTTATAAAAGCAATTTTTCTTATAAAAGCAATTTTCCTTATAAAAGCAATTTTCCTTATAAACGCAATTTTCCTTATAAAAAAAATTTTCATAAAGAAAAGGTGTTTGTGATTTTCAAAACAAGAAGGAATGGAAAAGTCATAAGGAAAACCTTATTTACTCAACAGTCTCCCCCTTTTTGGAAAGCACAAACATCCTTGAAAAAGAAATTCTAAGAAGAAAGAAAAACATTAAGGCTTATCTCCCTTTGCTTTTAAAGATATTGATGAATACGACTAACTCCCCCTTAGGCTTTGAAACTCTAAGGATTGTATTCTAGATTTCCAGAGTGACATTTTATTATGAATAAGAAAGTCATCTTTAATGAAAAACTCCCCCTTAGGATTGGATTGATATCTCGCACATAAGCATATTGAAAACATTAAGTCTGGTCGACTAGCTGTTAAGTATAGTAGACTTCATATCATACCTCTATAAGATGTTTGATCTACTGGTTTCCCTGCTTCATCAAGATCCAAAGAGTTTGAGGTACCAATAGGAGTACTTATACTCTTAGTATTATCATAACCATACTTTTTAAGAAGATACTTAATATACTTATGTTGAGATATGTAGGTTCCTTCGGGTTTTTGAGAAATTTGATAACCAAGGAAAAATGTTAACTCACCCATCATACTCATTTCAAACTCAGATTTCATTAGACTTGCAAAAGACTCGGTCAAAGATTGCTGAGTTGAACCAAATATGATGTCATCAACATAAATTTGAATAATCAAAACATTTTTCTTATCTTTCTTTATAAAAAGGGTTGGATCTACATTTCCCTTAACATAGTTATTTTGAAGCAAAAATCCAGTAAGTCTATCATACCATGCTCGTGGGGCTTGTTTAAGACCATACTGAGCTTTGGTAAGTCTAAAAACATAATCAGGATGTTTTGTATCTTCAAATCTAGGAGGTTGTTCAACAAAAACTTCCTCTTGAACATAACCGTTAAGAAATCACATTTCACATCCATTTGGAAAAGTTTAAAATTAAAGAATGCTGCGAAGGCAAGTAGAATACGGATAGATTCAAGTCCAGCTACTGGAGCATAGGTTTCTTCATAGTCTATTCCCTCTTGCTGATTATATCCTTTAGCAACAAGTCTAGATTTATTTCTTACTATGACTCCATTTTCATCACATTTATTTCTGAAAACCCATTTGACTCCAATTACAGAAGTTTCCTTAGGTCTTTAAATGAAGGTCCAGACTTTATTCCTTTTGAATTCATTTAGTTCATCATGCATGGGTTTAATCCAATCATCATCACCTAAAGCTTCATCAGTGATTTTAGGTTCTAATTGGGAAAGAAATGCTAGATGTTCTACTTCATTTCTTAAGGAACTTATAGTCCTTACAGGTTGATTTACATCACGAATGATACTATCACTGGGATGATTCTTAAGAAACGCCTGATTTGGATTTTGAAAAGCCTGTTCATCAACATAGGGTAGAAAGTCTTCTGGGGTAAATGTTTCAAGAATATCTTCTTGAACATTATCCTTATCAGAAAGTTCTTCTATCAAAGATTGATAATCAGTTTTTGAAAACACATCCGAGGATGTAGGCTGAGGTGTTTTAAAAACAAAAGGATCTAACTCATCAAATTTTACATGTACTGTTTCTTCAACAGTACAAGTGTTTTTATTAAGAACTCTATAAGCCTTAGATGTTGTGGAATAACCTAAGAAAATTCCTTTATCATATTTTGGTGCGAATTTATGTAAGTTATCTTTTTTATTCAGAATGAATAATTTGCAACCAAAAACCTTGAAGTAGGATAGTCTTGGTTTTCTACCATTCCATAACTCATAAAGAGTTTTATTAAGAAAAGGTCTAATCAAAACACGATTTATAGTATAACAAGCAGTACTTACAGATTCAGCCCAGAAATGTCTAGCTATAGAATATTCACTCAACATGGTTCTAGTTATCTCTTGAAGAATTCTATTTCTTCTTTCAACTACACCATTTTGTTGAGGAGTTCTAGGTGCTGAAAAATTGTGAGTAATACCTTTTTTACTACAAAAAGTTTCAAAATCAGAATTTTGAAATTCTCCTCTATGATCACTATGAATAGTTTTCAATGGAATGTTTTTCTCATTTTTAACTTGAGCTCTAAAACTTTTGAAATAAGAAAAAGCTTCATATTTCTTTTCTAGAAAATAAACCCAAGTAAATCTAGTGTAATCATCAAGTAGTACAAACACATAGTATTTGCCTCCAATAATTCCAGTTTGTGTTGGACCAAAAAGATCCATGTGCACTAACTGTAATGCATCGGTTGTTGTGACTTCACCGATTGATTTAAAACTATATTTATGTTGCTTACCATATTGACAAGGATCGTAAACTTTAGAATAATCAAATCTACGCTCCGGTAGATCCTTAACTAGTTTCTTCTTAGAGAGTTTACATAGGTTCCTAAGGTTACAATAACCTAGTCTTCTATGCCATAACCAGGAATGATCTTCCATTGCAATAAGGCAAGGTAAATCTTGGCTCCTGAGGTCTTCTAAATTTAAGGTGTAAACATTCTCTTGCCTATTGGCTGAGAGAATAAATTCTTCCTTGGAATTGTGAACTAAGCACTTATCATTCCTAAAATTCACAAGGTAACCTTCACCACATAACTGGCTTATGATAATGAGGTTGTGCTTAAGACCCTTACCAAAAAAAAAATTTGAAATCAAATTTTTACAAAAAAAACAATATTACCAATACCAACAATCTCACCCTTAGCATTATCTCTGAAAGTTACCTTTCCTCCTTTCGTTTTGATAATCTTTTCAAAATAGCTTTTGTTACCAGTCATGTGACGGGAACATCCACTATCCATGTACCATGTATTGTTGCTGGTACTCTCTTTATTTTCCTGAAATCAATATGAAAATTAGACTTTCGGAATCCAAACTTGTTTGGATCCGAGATTTTCATATAATAAAATTTTAGGTACCCACATCTTCATAGAGAAATAAGCTTTGTGAAATCCTAGAGATTGGGTTTTGTTTAAGGAACAATTCTTTGCCCAGTGACCACCACATTGACACTTGGTACAAAATGGGGAACTTTGAGGAACAAAATAATTATTACTGAAAATTGGTTTTGCATGGGTATAACCAAATCTGGATTTATTTCTTAAAGGTCGTATTTGGGAATACATTTTATCTAAATTTTCTTTACAATAGGTAATGTTTGATAAACACTTCTCTAAGGAAAAAATTTCAGACATGAGTTTTACAACCAAGTTTTTATCCTCAAAATCATTAGTTTTAGAACTTGAGCTAGGCTCGAAAACTTTTTTATTAGAAATTACTTTTTCTAATTCTTTGGAATGTTTATTCTTCTCAGAAATTACTTCCTCATGATTTTGTGAAATACTTTTAAAATCTTCATTTTTCTTATCAAGATCTTTAGAAAAATCTGATATCTCTTTTTTAAGAATAGAATTCCTAGAGTTTTTCTTATCAAGTTTTTTATTGAATTTAGAATTCTCAATCTCAAGAAGTTCAGCAAACCTAGAGACTTCTTCATAAGTAGTTAAAGTATTTTCTTCATCAGAAGAAGATTCTCTATCAGAAGAGTCATAATACTTAATATCCTTAGAATTTAAAGAAACATTGGTCAATGATTCATCATTTCATACCTTATCCATAAGACAATGATTATAATAGGTAATCTGGCTATAAGACCAAGATTCTTCTATCCTGAAGATTCATAATCAGAAGATTCATCTGAAGAGTCACCACCACTGGCACTCCAGGTGTCATTAGCATTCAGAACTTTCTTAGCTTTTGCTTTATAATACTTCTTTATGTTCCTATCTGAATGTCTTTCTTTCCTTTCTTTCTTTTAGAGCATAGGGAAATATGGTCTTATATGTCCAGCTCTCTTGCATTCATAACAAGTAACTTCTCCAACTTTCTTATCTTTCCTTTCCTTTTTCTTATATATGGATTGGAAATTTCTCTGGCCAGCTATCTTGTTCATCCTTCGAGAAAGATTTGCTAATTCATTTTCTGATATTTCACTCTCACTAGAATCTGACTGAAATACCATCTTCTTGGACTTAGATCTGGATACTCTATCAGGAGTCTTAGCTTTCATATGATTTGATGTTGTTGTGAAAGCAAAAGTACCATTTCCATTTTTCTTTTTGATGTTGTCAGCATCTCTCTTCATTCTGGTTTCATGTTGTAGAAGAGTTCCAAAAAGCTCATCAAGAGAAATCTGAGTCACTTTCCTATTCTCATCTATAGCAGTTCTTTTTGACACCCACTCATTAGGCATGATATCAATTATCTTATCCACAAGAGCTTCATCATCTAAACCTTTCTCTCCCATAGACTGTAGGCTATTTACGATAGTCATAAATCTCTGTTGAACTTTACAGATTGGCTCTCCATAAGTAAAGTTGAAGCCATGATATTCAGCTCTGAGCATAGCTCTCCTAGTCTCAATCACCTTAGAAGTTCCAAAGTGTTTAACCTCTAACTTCTTCTAGTTACAGTTAGCTGCTTTACAAGAAGAAATTTGGCTATATATATTTCTGGTCATTGAACAATGTAGAGTATTGCGTACCTTATAGTTGAGTTGATATTCTTGCTTTTCTTGGTTAGTAAAAGTTCTAACTTCCTTGTCAGGAATTTTATAATCACCAGTAATCATAACAAAATTGTCTACTCCAGTATTGAAAAGAAAAGTCTTCATTCGATCTCTCCAGTACTCATAATCATTACCATCAAATATTGGTGGTCTTGTAGGATTTAGATTATCAATTGAACCAACATTAATTCCTGCCATACTTGTAATAACCTTCGGCACACAAACTTGTTAGTAGAAAAAATTCGTAATGAAAAAGTTCGGAATGGAAAAGTTCGGAATGATAATGTTTGGAATGATAAAGTGAGCAAGAAAAACTTATTCATAAGTATAAGTATTTCAGAGACCTCCTCTGATACCAATTGTAGGATCGAAATAGTGATGTAGATGCTCAATATACAAGAGGGGGGGTGAATTTTTTACTTTAAAAATTCCTTTGGAACCTTTAAAGTTAGTTACAAATGACTATGTTTTCCTTAATAAAAGGAAAGGGCTAAGTTTAACAAAGTTAAACTAAGCAAATTCACAACACCTCTAACACTGAATGCAAACTTGGAAAGAGATTCCGAAAGTAGGTTCCGGAAATATGGTTCCGGAAATTGAAACATAACAAAAGTTACAATATGAGATTATACCTTAAAGCGTATAGAATCTAAATGAAATAGAGTACAAGTAAGGAAGTATAAGAAAGTTATACTTTCCTTATAATAGAAAATACAGCGGAAATAAACAAGTAGTAGAACTACAAGTAACAAGATAATAGTCTTTTATCCCAAAGAGAAGGGTATCCAACAACCTTGCATAAAGGTCCCTTGATTTATACATTCAAGAAAGTCTGTCTTACCCACACCATGGTATGCCCTCGATATGAAGATCAGAGTGTCTCTGTCTTGCTATCCCCGCAAGCCCTCAACTTCAAGGTAGTTGGCAACCTCTGTCTTCCTCAGCAAGGAAGCCCTCAATCTTCAAGGTAGTTGGCACCTCTGTTTTCCTATCTCCGGAAGTCCTCGAATGTAATCACCAACATTCGGAGTCGCACGAAGCTTTGAGAGTTAATAAGAGCCTCTCTCTCTAGAAATCACTTCAAGCATGTAATCACATGAGTCGAAGATCAGTCAGCCTTTCAGCAGCGAGCTCTTTCAAATGAGCTCTTATTTATAGGTAAGGTCGGCCTCCTTCCCAACTGTCTTATTTTCCTTAATAATCAGAGGGACCTGTATACGTTTCACTTAGCCAATGGTTAGTTTTATAACATAATAGACGACATCGTTTTATAATAAAACAAGTGTAACAGAATGTACGACACCGTTTAAAATTTAACTCAAATTATTCGGAGTGAAGGTTCGGAGTGAAAGTTCGGAGTGTAAGGAAAATAATAAAGAGTAGTCAAAATATAAAGATATAAGTAAAATGAAAGTTCGGAATGAAAAATTTGGATTCTGAATAAATTTAGAGTGTACAAAATAGAGATGATCAGATTCTGTTTAATAGATGAATTCGGAATGAGAATTTGGAATGAGAATTCTTCATCAGAATTCGTAGTGAGAATTCCTCATCAGAATTCGTAATGAAAATTCATCATCAGAATTCGTAATGAGATTTCATCTTAAGAATTCATAATGAGAATTCATATCCAGAATTTGGAATGAGAATTCATCATCAGAATTCGTAATGAGAATTAGTCATCATAAATCTTAATGAAAATTCATTATCAGAATTCTTAATGAGAATTCGTCATTAGAATTCGTTATGAGAATTCCATGTCGAACATCATAAGGATTCGTATCCTGAATCTGGAATAGGACTTAGTCAGAGTTCGTAACCAGAATTCGGAATGATACTTTATTACAGTTCTCATCTGGAATCCGGAGTGAAACTTCCTTACAAATCTTATCCAGAATTCAGATACTAAAACAGAATAATTTATATCAAAGTTTCAAACAAATCCGAGAAAATAGAAATGAATCCGAATTTTATACTTAGGAAAAATATGGATGAAAATATGATAAGGATAATTTTTATTACAAAAGAGAATTTCCTTATAAAAGCAATTTTTCTTA
This sequence comes from Viscum album, assembly GCA_963277665.1. NCBI lineage: Eukaryota > Viridiplantae > Streptophyta > Magnoliopsida > Santalales > Viscaceae > Viscum > Viscum album. Next base: position 1,192,019,207 of record OY728122.1, read on the forward strand.
TAAAAGCAATTTTCCTTATAAAAGCAATTTTCCTTATAAAAGAAATTTTCCTTATAAAAGAAATTTTCCTAAAGATAAGGTGTTTGTGATTTTCAAAACAAGAAGGAATGGAAAAGTCATAAGGAAAATGTTATTGACTCAATAGTAAGGATTACAGGTGTCACCATATAACATGAATCAATGAAGTGAGGCTAGTATGGTTGAACTTGTATGGGTGGAAGTGAACTTGAGGGGAAGAAAAATGTTTCATAAGGTGGGATGGGAATATATCCAACCCAGGTTTTTATTATTATTATGATCCATTATAGGGAAGATGAAGACCCCAAAATTATTATTATTATTATGAGAAGTTATTGGGTTGATGCAATCCCCAGGATTTAGGACTAGGAAGTCAGCGATTAAAACCCTCGGATTCATGGATTTTTAGTGATGAGTGGATTCCTCAGATTATCTTCCTTAGATCTGATGTAGATGGGTGATGATGGGATTCAATGGATTATTTCCCTTGGATTTAGATACATTGGGTGATGAGGGGATAATGAAAATAACCACTTTTGGATTAAATGATTCATAATTTAGGTAAGGAATTCTAAGTGATACCCATGATCCAATATTTGATATGATATTATGAGTTACCTAGGATGGTTTCTAGGATCTGTTGGTTACAAATTTTGGGTAAGAATGTTCACGAGATCCAGAGGCAAGCCTTATATCTCCCCTTAAGACTAAGTCTCATGCCTTGAGGCTTACAAAACTATGTGAAGAAGGTATATTGAAACCAGGGTGTCATATTGGAACTTCAATAATAATGATGGTTATTTATTTACACTTTCATAGTTTATTACATTATTTCATACTGATAACATGACATGTGGATACAATGAATTTAATGGTTATGTGTAATACCTCATTTGTGTTTGTTGATTTAAACTTGGACCCTACTTATAAATCCAGAGAACATGGGTTCCTAAAAAAATAGCATTTATTATATGTTCAGGTAAGGTAGAGGCCCAATTATTTCTGATTATGTGGGATAGAGTAGATACGAATTGGATTCTAAGATGAGGTGTGGATCTGTAATGGTACTATAACATTTTTTGCATTTTTTATTAATATTAATATTTTATATATTTAACTAGACCAATGGAAAACGAGTTCATGTTTGATTTTTTGAAGAAGAGTATGTGTGATTGTATTCCACACTTCATTTGCAATGGATGTCTTATGATTTATTTTATTCAATTACATTTCTTAGAAAACCGAACGGTGCCCAAGTGGGGGACATTACATGAACTCATGCACACCTCCCCATATGCCAAAGGCTTCACACTAGTAGAGAGGGCCTAAAATAGAAATTAAAATACCATTCCCTGTAATATAATGCCTATACTATATTTTGAATTATTCCAAAAATCAAGCCTGACCCTTCCATATAATGGACATCCCAATACCCTATAAAAAAAATAGGGATCTCCACTAGCTGTGATACATTAGAATATAGCCCATTAAATAAATTTCATTTATGTGGAAATACATAACAGATTCACAATAGATAAACATAGAATAACATGAATCATACCTAAAAAATGGATAATTATCATGTATATTCTAAATAATAACTGAATGTCTTATACACTATCCTTAGAACCAACTGACATAAAAACTATCTAAATCCCAACCACTATAATCTTTTAGATTAGTTCCATTTATAAATGTAAAATAAGTACATGTAAATTAATATAAAACACGATGGTCTACCCATACATGTTGAATCGATTCCATATATGTTTTTAGAGAGTGATTCTAAAGACAATATATGAAATCCCAAATTCCTCAATAATATTTAATGATTCTTTAATTAAGTGAATATTATTGAAATACATAAATAGAGAGAGATATTGCTCATAAAACATACCTACATAAAAAAACACACAATTCACATCAAATATATTCATTAGACCATTTGGTGTTAATCATAACTTCTAACACCCCAACTACACTTGCTTTGGTAAATAACACATTGTCTTTGATCATGTAACACCAACCATCTAGTGGGATCCAACCCTACCGTGAAACCATCTAATGGATGTTAAAACAACTTCAACTAGTGTCGAATGTCTTTGAACACATGTAACCACCTAATAGTAAAATACCCTTCCATAAGACATAACAATCCACATGGGGGAAATATAACAATCCCCAAAACATAAGAATCTACTTGGGTTAAATATACACTACCTTGATACCCATATGAAATTTTTAGGGGGAAATATACCCATCCAAATCCCAATCAGAAATATCATACACATGAGGGTCACATCCACTACCAATATCTAGGTTCCAGGACTTAATTACCAATCATGATATCCGTCCACTGAAACCTATGACATAATTCATAGGTTATTCATAAATAAGAATAAATCAGAAACACCTAGGGCCCCCAACTCACTCGAGAACCATATACAATGCGCACCCAGGGAATCCCATCTTGTTCCCTCAATCATATCATATATATATATATACAACTAGGGAACCCCCCATTCTCAATTCCTCAAAAATCTCTCACCCAAGGTATTTTACACCAAAAAATAGAAAATTATATAAATAACTATGACCATAAACTCTCTACTCCAGTAACATATCCTCACATACCAAAACATTTGGCCATATTACAAACCCATATAAAATAATCACGGTAATACTCTATAGAAAACAACCTATTCTCCTATGTAGAACCACATTTATCTCACACAACTGATTCAGATTCTAAGGTTACACTCATAATCCTTACAAACCATAAATACCTCAAAATCAATCAAATGTTAACATGATACTAGTACACAAACTGTGGTCCCATAGGTCACCTCATAGTACAAACACACAACCTAGGTTCATTAATTAACTTTCTATCTCTGAACCAGAGTTTATAATTTCAATAAAAATATTCCTAAGCATTAGTTAGGGTATTTCAGATCCATTTATACAATCTATGGGGTCTACCACATAAATCTAGATCAACTTTCCACTTTGATAAAAAAACCATAATCAAGATAATCATATAATGTACAATTATTTATTAAGACTCACATAAGATAATCACAATAAGGGGAAAATATAAAAAATCATTCTTTAGAATGTAAGGACTCACCATCATGAGATCAAATAGAATAAAATATCTCAGATAGTCCCTTTCATATTACTTTTGTTATCCAATGAAAAATGAGTTTTAAAACTATTTATAAATGGAATCATTTTCCTTAATAATCACACTAGACCCAGGGAATAAATACATCAAAACATTCTTAAGAAAACCTCATTTTCATTTAATATTCCCATATCAAAATCCATGCCTAAGACCATTAATTTTTCATTGAAACCAATTTAAAAAAAATCATTTTTAAAAATAATAAAAAATATATTTCTCTTAAAAAAATCATAGACCACTAATATGTGTATAAAAAGGGTCATCGATGATCGTTCGATCAAGGCGCCACCATTGAATATATTACCAAGCCATGCATTCCACGATTACTATTATGACAACATAAGGCAATCCCATTTTATGGTTGAGATTAACCATGTAATGTGACATTAAAATATATATAATAATAATTTATCATGAACATAAAATCTCTAAGTGGTGAATACACTCAAATAAATCATTTTATACCTATACCAAGAAAATCAGGAGACAAGCGAGCCTACTCCTTTGAAATTTATTAAAAATAAATGGGAAAAGGTACAAGCAAATTCAGGAAGGCATTTTACAAATACATTTATAAAAATACCTATGTAAATCATCCTGAACAAAGCTATCACAAAATTTAGGAGCACCAAAGGACCAACTTGAACCTACCTCCATAATCTCCCGTTTAGAAAGAGTGTATTCGACTTGATTCACCTCGCGATACACATGAAGCCCTTCAACAGAGATAAAGTCTGCTAACCTAAGGCATTCCATCCATGCTTAAAGCATCCTCCATGGCACATTTCAGGACTGATCTAGAAGAATTTGAATAGTAGTGGATGAGTCATATTCATTTCAAATATCATTCCACCCAAAAAAAGAACATACCTGATAGCTTTAATAATTTCCCATAACTCTGCCCTAGAGAAAAAGCATTACCAATGTTGTAAAAAAAACATCCTTTGACAAATCCCCTATGGGTACAAAAGACACCTCCACAACCAGCTGGACTGGGTGCTCCAGATGCTACACCATCAATGTTAACCTTTTGCCAATCTGAAATAGGAGGGATCCATCTAACATGCTTCAACATTAAAGGCTTCCTTGCCCTGCCATTAATACCAAGATACCTGAGCAGGGTTAAGTCTGAGACACCATTTTTCATTGACCTGGTTTGATTACATGAAGCATTCTGTACTACCAAATGAATCTCCAAGACACCACCATTAAAGGAGGGGACACAGTTATTGAAAATGAGTTCATTTCTACACATCTATATAAAAGAAAATAGACTAGCCACCGTGGCGTATAACTGTGAATGAATGTGCTCACTGCATTCTGCATTGCACAGTGAGTAGAATATTTCATCAATTGAATTCATTGAGAGGATACAATGGAATGTTTCTTGAAAATAGTTCAAGATTTTAGTAGAAAAATTTCATATAAGAAAAATGTGATCATCAGATTCAGCCTCATGTAGACAGAAAAAGAAAACCGAGGAAAAATTAAAATCCAATCTGCTACAAAGTAGATTGAAGAGGTAGTCATTTTCTCTATACCCTCCATGTGAGAAATGTATCAGCTGGAGTAATGAAGGGCTTATGGGAAGCAATAGCCCAAGGTGGAGGATGCAAAGAATGACTGCATAAGCTTATATACTAGTCTCTAGTAGTGAAATTTCTTTTCAAATTTGACATCCAGATGAGAAAATTAGAGTCCTGAAAAGAGTATCTGTCAATTTCACAAAAAACCTGACTATGGAGATTGTAAATAATAGAGGAATTACTTTGATAGTCAGTAATAGTGAAGTCCCTTAATAGAGTAGGGATGCAGATATAATCACAAATTGGCCTTGATTTCTAGTGGGTGGTCCAGAAATTAAGAGTAGAATTTTTTGACACCATACATTTAGAGGATAACGTCAAGACAGAATAATATTTCTTGAGTGCGGGCCAAATAGATGAGCAAAGAAAAGTTGAATGCCCTTTATGGAGCTTGTCAGTAAATCTTTTTTGGTGAAAATCCATATACTTATCCGGAAAAGCAATTAAGTTCAAAGTGAACTTATTTATCAATGTGTCATTGAAGTGAAGAATATCCTTAACACTCATTCGTCCCATCTGAATAGGCTTAATGAAGTCTTTCCAGGGTATAGTGATCAACTTCCTCTCATGGACAGAACCAGTCCAGATGAAATTTCTGATTTTACAAGCAATTTCTTTAATCAAAGCCCTAGGCCAATGATAAACTGAAAAGGAATAGGCAATCATCAATGTTATCACAAAATTAACTAAACAGATTCTCCCCTCTTGAGACAAGTTTTTCCCTTTCCAATGGGATAGTTGGGTCATAATTTTTAGAGCAATATTCTCCAAAAATCCTCTCTTGATCCGGCCCCAAATGAGAGTAAAACCAAGATAGATAAATGGGAGCACCCCTTTTTTGGCCCCAATCTGTCGAGCCACTCTAATCTGCTTCAAAACATAGATACTGTTACCAAACATGACAGAGGATTTTCTCCAGTTAATTACCTGACTGGAAACCTCTTCATAGTGAGGGAAAATTCTTTTAATGCAGGAAATGGTTCATTGTTTCACTCTTCTGAAGAGCAGGATATCATCAGCATAAAAAAGATGTGAGGGAGAAAGCAAATCGCGTTGATCTTTCATCCTATGAAACCACCCATAGTTTGAAAGGTCAGTGAGACACCAGCTCAAATAATCTTCTTCAAAGGCAAAAAGTAGTCCAGAAAGAGGATCACCCTATATGACACCTCTTTAAAATTGAAAGAAACCCATAGGAGATCCATTAACTAGAATGGAGTGTCTTGAACTAGCAAAAATGGAGTTGACAAGGTCAATAAACTTTTTTGAAAACCCATTCATTCGAATGATATTGAAAATTAAAATCCGTCTAATAGTGTCAATGGATTATGAGATATCAATTTTCAAAGCCATATTGAAATCATTAACCTTTCTTTTCATCACATTGACACACTCTGAGGTAGTGCATAAACAGTTCTGAATGTTCCTCCTAGGTATGAATCCAAACTGATTGCTTGATATAAGACCCCTGGAAACACTACCCAAATGATGGGTTATAATCTTACTTATGAGTTTTGGTAAGGTATTCCTAATTGAAACTAGTTTGAAATCATTGAAGTCAAGAGATTTGTCATTTTTGGGTATAAGAGAAATGAAACTTGAGTTCATTCCAAATAGAATATAGGCAGATTTGAAGAAGTCATTCATAGCATTAGTCTTCTTAACCTGAAGGATGTCCCAATATAACATAAAAAATTTATTCACAAAACCATCAGGTCAGGACACACTATCAATGTTTAAGGAGAATAAGGCATCATGAATCTCTTTAGCGTTGTGGATTTCAACCAGCATTCTATTTTGCACATTTCCAATGGAAGGGTCAAAGCATTGGATGATCTTATCAGATATATCTTCAGCAAAGTCAGATTATAGTTATTCAAATTAATTAACTGCCACACATGAAATCTCCATTTTAGAAGAAAAGAGATTGTCTTCAATGGGGAGTTCTTGAAGAGATCTCTTAGCACGTTTTCCCATGTTCAAACAGTGAACATGTTTTGAATTTCTATCTCCATATTTCAACCACCTGATTTTAAACTAATTTCGTGCTACCATCTTCTTGAAATAAATAATATTTTCCAGATTAGCAATAGCTTTTATTACATTCTGGGCTGGAAAATTCTATGATGAAGTCTCTTGTTGATAGTTTGAGAGAGCTATTTCAGCTTCCTGAATAATAGTGTCAATTGAGGAAAAGGTATCTTTACTCTATTTCTTCCGTCTTTCCTTTACAAACTTCACCTTACTGCATAATGTGTGAGAAGGGCTACCCAAACATTCCACATTCCATGCAAACAAAACAACTTCCCTACAACCTGGGATAGTTAGACAAGAATTATTGAATTTAAAGGGGAGAGGGTTATCCCTATGGGTATAGAAACAAAAATCCAAAAGAATAGGATTGTGATCAGAGTATAATATGGGAAGAGTTCTCCCAGAGACATCTATTTCCTTATTTCTGTCATCCTCTTGTACAAAATACCTATCCAATATACTAGCTTTCCGACCATTTTTAGTGTATCTCATCCAAGTGAACTCAGTTCTAGAGAAGGATATCCCAATAAGGCCACAATTTTCAATACAAATAGAAAGATCCTGGGATGAGGCACGACAAAAATTATGACCATTTTTTCCCCAGGTCTTAGAACCATATTTAAATCTCCAACCAGAATCCATCTATTCATCATGTTCTCAGATATATCCAATAAGTATCTCCACAAATCACATCTTCTAATGTAAATGTTAAAAGCGTACATAAAGGTATCAGAAAGGGGGGAATTATTGAAAGAGAAATTGAGAGTAACCGATTGAAAATCTGATGCAACCAAGGTGAGCGGGACACTATCATCCTTAATCACCCATAGAGAATCAGAATCAATAAAAGAGAAATTACTATCAATGAAGGAATATCCAAGGGAGGACGATTTTAATGATCCCCATTTGTCAATATTCATCCATGGCTCAGCTAATCCAACTAATAAAGGCATGTTGGTCACAAGAAAGTGCCTAAGGGTCCTGACCATGGGAGAGTTCTCAATCCCTTGGAAATTCCAAAATAGGATACTCATTTCATTGATCTCAGCCTAGTGCTAGCCCCGTCTTTTATACTCGACACATTCCATCTAGGGAAATCAGTTTCAATGTCAAGGGAGGCACCATCATCTTTATCATCCTCCTCAACTGTTAGTAATGAGAATCTATTGGGAGATTCAATTGAGATAGTCATCAGAGTAGCAGGTAATATTCTCTTTTCCACATTAATCAAATTTACTGGAAAGGGATCTCTCGAAGTGAGATATTCCATACTAGTTTTCAAGGTGTATTTTTTATTCAGAATTGGGTCTGTAGTTTGAAAAGATGCCTCTCTATTCCACTTAGGGGCTGGGATCTGCAAGGTAACCTCTGTATTTAGAATAGGATCTGGGGTGACTCCATGACCTACTAGGCCTTTCTCATTAGGGGAATATTCCGGAGTGGGTGCTGGAAATGCAATTACCTCCCCCTGCTCCTCAGTCCCATTGCTCACCATGATTACCTCCTAAGGGTTAACATGGTCCTTATTAAATGTATCACAATCCACTGTATCCTACGTGGACCTCAAGCTCTCCGCATGATCCTTCAAAATTTCAGTAGGGGGATCCATATGGGAAGGGAGTTCTTTATTGTCCCTATTCCTCCTACAGTTCTCATCCACATGCCCATGGACATTACACAAATTACAGTGTTTATTCCTGTTTCAATCAGGGGCAGAATGCCCAAAAAATGACAATTCAAGCAAAATGTTGGATTCCTTTCATATAGGATTCCAAGAGTAATTGTTTCATCATTTGTAGTTAGGAAAACTTCCTCAACAAGGGTGAAGGACATGTCAACCCTGACAAAAATTCTGGCATAATTCCCAAAATATAGGATTTTCAGTATTCCCATCATGCCTGATGGGGTTCCCAACCGATGAAGCAGTATCCCATAGAATTTGGGGGTTCTAGTAAAGAATGACTCGATTACATACTCAGTTCCATATTTGAGCGTATGATTTCATTATTGAATTAGGATCTAAGTTCCGATCCCATTTGTGAATGCTTATAAAACCCGGATTGAGAGGCATTGATCCATAACTCCAGGTGCACCACTTCAACTCATCTAATGGGAAGAGGATTTGATAAAACCCTCAACCCGTTGTCGTCCTCTTCCAATCATCAAATCCCTAGATCTCGGTAATTCACGCAAAGATCTCCTAAAACATCCCTAGTTTCATCACTTTTTCAATTATCACTCGATCGATAATAGAAAATCGACACAGCTTGAATCGTTCATCAACTGCAGATTGATTGGCAGAGACATGTGCAGTTTTTCCTTTTCTGATTATCCTTCCTGCTGAGGCCTCACAGTCAAGAAACAATGTGTTCCCAATTCCTTTAACAGCATCTGCAAACGATTTATCCGACCTGTTTCCTCAACCAGTATAAGATGTCCTCTTCGAGCAGAGATTGAATAGTTCTTTGTGTCCAACGCATCCATCCTCATCTTCACAATCGGATTTTCTTGTTAACTCATAACCTGACCCAAAATGCAAAGGATTGACCATGATTCCTCCTAAATCCAGGTATCATATCTCAAGCCATGACATAATATAATTTATATAAGTTTTTTATATTTTGTTATTCAATCCATTTTTAAATTTTTTTTAATTAAATAAATAAATTTAAATTGGATTATTTCCTAATAACTCATATGATTTCATTGACAAGAAAAAAATACAAGAAATAGGGTGAGTTATACACCCAATATGAATCTAAACTAACCAAAAAAAGTATTTGTAATTAACCAACAATCCAATGGAAAATTTAATAATATTATTTTAAAAGGAATAAGGAAACCATCCTGCAATATACCTTCACCCAAATGACGTGTAATGATGTCCATACATTATATTGGGAGATCCCCTAGCCATATCGTATTAAAGCCCCATGAACATGAATTATTTATACAATTATTTGGTTGAAATCATTAAAAAACCCAAACTAGGCCTCCCAAATTATAGGCAACGATAAATAGTAAAACAATGTGGAAGGGGATGAGAGTTACCACCTCAAAAAACAGAAAAATCACCAAGAAAATACAATAAAAATAAGTAGGTTTTGAGGAGGAATGACGATATATCCCACATGGAAATAACCTGAATGGATATGAAGGGAAGTGGTTATAGACTTTATGAATAAGTTATTATGAAGGTAATTTCCCCTTGTTTAATGAATTTCATCATTTCACATGGTTGGACCACATGATTTACCAAACCATATGACTACCATGTCGCCTCCACTATCCAAGGCCACACACCACACATGGTTCGAAGTTATGGGTTTTTAAAGCATGAACTAACCATGAAAATTTTAATAACAACTCTGAAATAGGTTTTACATGGTTTATCTACAACTATGGCTCAAATACTTGAACAAACCCAAGTTACATGGTTTTCCCACATGGTTTCTCAAAATAATATAGAAACTGTGCATTGTGAAAAACCATTAAAACGTATAATTTATAAGATGAATACTCTTGAGACACATATGAACAATCGAGGTACCTTTTAAGAATCAATATAAATTAAAAAATCAACTCAGAATGCTCCATGTCTTGGAATTCAAATCAAAATCCCGGTTAAAAAAAACCATTCTTTAGAAATCAAAAATTTAAATTCAAACTACATTTTATAACTCATAAAGTAGAATGGTTTTATAAAATCACCATTATAATAGTTTTATTCTGTGAGAAGTATTTTATTTCTTCGAGACATAAAACCCATCCTACCTCAACTATTAATTCACTGGTGATAAATTTCATTCCTTCACAAAACACTAAACATGCTTCCACTACAATACTCTAAATACTATGTCCGAACACACTTATTTTCCCACCAATTAATTTAATGATTATAAAAAACCTCAAATGTATATTTAAATATTCTCTTGATGTGATTAATTCCTCAATATATTTATTTTCCAATATTTCTTATTTTTTAAGGTCAACTCTCATAAAAATGATCAGCCTCATCTATTGATGCACCACTTGATTTCTAAATCATGATTCTATTAAATAAAAAGAAATTAATAGAACATTCAAACACCTATACCAAATCATAACCCCAAATATAAATTTAATTCCATGGTTGGATCCTTAATCAATCAATATGATAGTTACACTCTACCCATAATCACTAACACACCATAGATCTAAACCACTCTTGGATCACACTACCATAATCCTATTTTAATTTCCAACACAAAAACTCCATTGAAAAAAATACTCTGATTCCAAACAAGGTATATCCAATCACATGAGTCCCTCTTCAATATGAACAGTTCATGAATCCATTTCCCAAAAACCATGAAACTTCTATTGAATGGTTCATACACATGTTACTGATACAATTCTCCCCAATATAGGAGTACCCATTTCATCATCTTGATAAACCCACTACAGATCTCCATATACCATACATTATCCATTATTTAGCATAATTAATAGACATGACCTCCCCGCATATAGTCAAGCACTAACATGAAATATAGATCACTAAGCACGGAGATGGTTCACAACTACACCCACCAATTCCAAAACATTGACCTACCAAAAATTTATTCATAGTAGGCATATAGTGATCCCAACTATATGAATCTAGTTAATAAATAAAATTTTCTTCATAGAGATCCTATCTAAAGAAATAGTTTATATAAAAGACACAACAAGTGATTTATTCAATGAAATAATCAAAACACACACCAAGGGGTCTAATTATAGAATGCACCAACATTCATATGTATACTCCATATCTATATACATATCCCTCCATAAGATCGCCAAATGTGGCTCTCCAAAAACATCTATAGAATACGGTCCCAAAATAAAAGACAACACTTGGGGTCACTCCCAACGAATAATTGAAAATCCCTCAAACCATCCTACACAAGCATTGACTACTCTCTACAAAACATAATAACCATTCAAAACACTCTCACTACCCTCACATACTGTATTCCAAGAAAATATGACATACAATTTTATAATTTCAGTAACTCCAAATCAAAATGAAAAAATCTAACTGGAACGATTCATAGGGAACCAATTTCTTATTTCAAAAAGCATTTCAAACCACTTCACATATGAAAATACTCACCCATGTTTTCAAAACACTCTATGAAATCCAAGAGTTTTGAATAAAAAGTTAAATCACTAAAAGCATCTACATTTTCATTGCTTTTTTCTAAAAAATCTGGTTTTTAAAATTCCTTTTTAAATCCAATTTTAGAATCATCTTCTTCATTATAACATAAAACCCAAAAATCACTATCCATTTCAAAATAATTGACTCCATGATAAATTTTATGTAAAACCAGGTTATAGAATCATCTCACACACACCTTAGACCATCTATTAGGTTTTATTTTATAGATGTTTTTTCTTCATAAAATTGGAATTTTATAAAAAAACAACTATCCCAATTATTCATTGACATATGGTGTAAAAACAATAATAATAAAAATCATTCAACCAATACCCTAAAATCCATATTAATCCAGTCAAACATTATAATATATCTAGGTATGATTGATTATATTCTTTGTTTCTTTAATTAATAATTTAGTCTAACTTGGAAATATGTCAAGAAAAATTTCCCAAATAATCGTGTATCATTATCTAAGAATCCATGTATCTTGAAACATAAAAAACTAATGGGATTCTAATGGATCCAAATTTATCATATTTATTCTATTCTAGACCACATTTCGAAAACCAAAAATAAATCCAACACTTCAATCATCAAAGAGCGCCTAATCCTAAAATTGGGCATCTCACAGAAACATTGGTTTTAACCAATTTTATTCAAACCAAGAATGCACTCGTTATACCTCTCTGAGTCCTGATAAGCTATCTCTTTATCCATCAAGAAATTTCAAATCCCAAAATTTTTTTGATACTAGTTTTTAATGACCCTACCAGGATTTTTAAAATGACCCACATGTGGGGGCCTGTGTGGCTCCATGAAGTCATGCAACTGATTGGAATATTCCATAAAGCCTTATATATATACGTGATATATTTATAATAAATATCATATTGAATTAAATTTATGAGTTTCATGACCTTATAATTTATGATTTCTTACAAATGATAAATAGTTATTATTTATTAATTCTCCCATCAAGACTATCTTTAATGGAACTGTTACATAATATATAACATATGGGAGTATATTTATGCATGAATTGAAAGAGTTGGATGAACCATTTACTCATGAATTATATCACATGAGTAAATGTGACTTCCTAAGTTGTATGTTTAAGTATTATATAAATAAAATCATGAATTGGAAGGGGATGAGATATATTTATGGTTGGATGAAACTTCTTCTACCAAAATTCGTTATTTATCTTCCGCCTTTCCATTCAAAGGTATTACAATACTGTGGAAAAAAGGTGAATCCCATCGAAATGTCAAATGATTTTGTGTAGTAATTTATATATTTGAATGTGGGATATATTTCGGATTCCACTCTATGATATTTATGTTGAATATTTGATGGTGTTTTAAGGTGATGAATATTATGATACAGTTTCTTTAGTGTATGGTATACCCAAATAGTATATATTCATCTCAGTATTTTTTTAAACAGTTACATATTTATTACAAGATAGATCCTTTTAAAAGGTGTTTAATTACTTCTTATTGATCATATATTCATTATTAGAATCATTTAAAACTGGAATTTGGAATTAGAGGGAACACATGATTTAAATTTATGTATTAATTCATGAAATGGAGAAGAAATCATAAAAACTCTGTAGCATGTTCATATTCTAGAAAATAAATTCTCAAAACGGTTTAACATTACATAGAAGGGATACGTAATGGAAACTAAGGTTTTACCATTATATATATGGGTTTTTTAAAGGTAACCAAGTCATTACCTAAACACATATAAATTGTATAAGGGTAACCCTAGTGACGCTTCTATGGGAGTAATCACGTTAAGGTAACCTGTGGATTACCTTTTCATAATGAGGATGAAAAAAGGGACAACATGGATTAACATTACAATGAATTGTTTTTATGGTTCAACTGGAGATACCCTTACACAGATTAGTCCGCATAAGAGTAATCCCCTAGCACATATAAGGGTAAGATTCATATTCCCTTTGCAATATAAGGGAATGATAATTCTCATGTCATGGTAATTGGTATCTATATAAAGGTTGATGAGTTTTTCTTATATCCGAATAAAGGAAACTAACCACATACACTTATGGTAAATGCTTCTAATGAATTGCCATTAACCAGTCATCTTTATACAAGGGCATAGAATCAGATTACCGTTACATAGTGTGTCTGCATAAGGGTAGAGAGATATTACCTTTACACGTGAATGGTTACCTATGTAAGGATAAACAGATAATATTTATTTAAATTATTAACTTATTTTAATAGATTATATAATTCTTATAATTATTTGAAAAATATATTTATATTATTTTAATTTTTTATTTTTATATAAATTATTTAATTATAATTTTATAAAATTAATTAAATTTTAAGAAAAAATCTTATTCAAAAATATTAAATGTAAATATTTAAATAACTTCAAAAAAATTATAATGAAATTATTATATTATATTAATATAAGCATTAATTTATATATCATAAAAAAATAATGTTTAATGGGTTATAAATTGTATAATAAGGCCAAAATATAAGTTGTATGTATTTAATTATGAATTGTTTGTAATTAATTATGTTGAAAAATTGAGAATAAATGTTTATATTCAAAATTATTGAATGTAAACAATGTTAAAGATAAAATTATACATTCATTATAATTAGCTTTTATTTGTGTATTTTTCATATATGGTTATATAATGTTTCAATATTTGAATTTTTAAATTATTTAAACTTTATTACATGTTTTATTCATAGAATTTTTTAATATAAATAGTGTATAAATATCATTATTTATATGATAAATTCCTTTTTGGATATAGATACTTGAATTTCATTTTAGGAATGTCTCTAAAATGTGTTTAGTTTTTCATCTTCCTTATACTTATTTTGTAATTGAATTTATTATCTTGAAATTCGTTTTTAAAAAAAGTTTTCATATAATCGGTGTTTTAATTATGATGAATTTGGTTATCTCTTGACTGAAGTATATCCAGGTAGTGGGACTTGGGGATAAACTACATACCCACCTAGAGGTTTTTTTCATTCTCTTGGATAGTTATTCAGGTGGTAAATATATCATTCTGAGATTACTCATTTGGATAACTCTTGGTTGTTACATGAATTATTCATGCAACTTATGTATATAATGTATATATATATATATATATATGAATATACATTACTTCTAATTTTTGGAGAATAACATAAAATTTTGGGTTGTGTAAAGTGTTACACTTCAATATGTCTTGAATATATTGATTTGTTGGAGGTAATAAGATCCCAAACTAAATATGGGATGAATTCAAACATATAAGCGCAGGCCAAGAGATAATATGGGAAAATAAAACTATATTCAAATATTAAGTGTGAGATTCATTTCAAAGAAGAACTTATTAAGACCTAGATCATCCAATTGGAATGTTCATAACATAGTTTGGGGCCCCAACATTATCTTATGTGAGGAAAGAAAGGATAAATAACGCTGGAACATCCATGGGTTGATCATTCTAAAGATGGGTTTCTCTAGATTGTCTTTTCAGAATATTTTTTGTATTTTTTGGGTTCCCTTATGTTGGAGACCCTAATATGATTAGTTTATTTGAGGAATAAAGTTGAGTTTGTCCATATGATGTATTGGAATAATGGTTTTCTACTTGACTATATTCGAGTAATATAAGATATGATGGGATGATGCTTTACCAAAATAACAGTGTGGTGGGATAAATTAATAGAGGAGTAATTTCATAGTGAAATATGGATAATGACCCACTAATGGTTATGATGAATTTTAAAAAAAATATGGGATTATTTATTAGGATCTAATTTAATAAAATTCATAATTAAATGGTTAATAAATCATGATACTCATCCGATAAAATTTTATGTCGTAGATAATACCATCATCACATTGAATATAAAAATTGTGATCAATCCCTAATATGTAAAATTTTTATGTATGATACACTTTATACTTGTATCATTATAAAAAACATTAACAAGATTAGTTACATAAGGAAGGATTTTAAGGAGAATTTTAAGTGTTATAATAGTTCCTTCCTTAGTAATCATATATTCAAATTATTCAACAGCTGAATCTGGATGAATATGAAAGCATGAATGGATTCATTTATGGTTTCAAAGACATTAAATTTCAATTATTTATTTAATTTTAGACTCATATACTCAATATTATAGGTTATGTCAAATGATATTCAATATAATTGAATATATTTTGGAACCTATTAGACTGGTGGTTTCCTTAAAACATTATTGGTTATAAAAATCAAATTCAATTATTCTGATATAAATATTATGTGAATATATGTTTTATAAATTGTTCTAATATATATAAATTTTAGAATGAATTAATGTTTCGGATATAAGGTTGTCCTTGAAGTAAGAGATTAAAGGAGTTACTTTATTGATAACAATTATTGTTTATGCTTGGTAAAAATTTTAATAAGATGTGTATTTTTTCACATTAAGATTTTGAGAAAATACTGTAAACAACAATTTTTTAAATTAATTGAGATGGGTGTTCTTAATAAAAATGATTTATGATCTAGTGAAATCTATATCATACTTTATGTAGAAACAAAAATAATCTTGTTCTGGTAATGGGGTTTATATTATTATCATATATGGGAATGTTTAGAAAATATTATATATTTAAAAGACCAGTTACTCATAGTCTCAATGTGTAGGGAATATATATAAATATATATATAAACCTGTCTTCTAATGTTAAGGATTTAATGTATGGTATAAATAGTAAAAATAGGTAAAAGATAAAATAGAAAGAAGAAAAATTGGCTAAAAAATATATCTTCAAGAATGCAATGATGGTAATATAAACCTAGTGTTTTTATAAAGAAAGAGTAATAATTCACAATTATTGGATTTTCCAAAACACAAATGAAAGAGTTTATGAAACCCCTTGTAATTTCCATGTTATTTTTGGATGATATAGAAATGAATTTATTGATATTTAGTGGTATGTGATACTTGATTATGTTTTATATTTTTTTAAATATGAATGTTTTCAAAATCAAGGGAATTATTTATTGAGATTGTAGTTTATATTATTGAGATGGAGTAAATAGTTACTACATTAAGGAATTTAATTTAATTACTTTTATAAATATCAAATGAGTGTATTTGATGTATTTATATTTCCATATTATTTTTTGTGTGATAAGATATGTTTTGTTGATAGCTAAGGGTTTTTATTAGAAAACCTATATAATGAATTTTATATACATGGATTGTTGTTAATTAGGTTTTATAACATGTTTAGAGAATATTATATGGATATTTTTTTAACTTAGTTTAAATGCTAGCCCATATAGTTGTTAAAATATTAGGGAATGTGTTTATTCCACCCTTCAATGGCACCCTGTTATTTTTGAATAAAATTTTCCAAACACATAAAACATAATATATTCTATTGAAATAATAGTTTATTATTGTATATATTATTAATGAATTGAAAAAATATTATTATTAACTATAATGTTTTTTTATATCCTAAAAATATATTAATAAGAGAATATAATATCTAAGTTTCAATTAGGATTACATTTTGACTTAATGAATTTTATAATAAAGGATTGGAATAATCTATATTTTTAGTACGTAATTCCCTATGTGAGTTATGATGTATTAGTAAACAATAATCCAAGCAGTTATATTATATCATGGAAAATAATTGTGGAATAAAATTATAAGGATTATGTTGATGAACATAAAAGGTTCAAAATAGATAATATAAGTCAACATCATATCATTTGATATTGTGGAGTTCTGAGGGATGAATATAATCATGTATATGAAACGTTAGGAATATGATTCAGAAACCTCACTATGATTAAAACTATCTTAATTAATAGATTCATTTTCCTAAAGATTTTAGTTTTAGGGTTTTATCAGTTTGTCCCACAAAGAGGTGATCAAGATTACATTTAATGTAATGTGGTAATAAAACCTATAAATTGTAAGGACTGTATGCATAATCTAGAGGCTTATCATATATTATATGTAAAATTTTTTCTTATGATGGTTTATTTAAATATTATTAAGGATATTAATAATATTAAAATGTAATAAATTAGAGGAAACCACAATTTTATGATTCCCTTACATTGGATAAATAAATGAATATGTTGATACACATTTCATGTAGTTAAATGATAATTTACCTCTAAATGTATCAAATCGTGTTTATCACTAACCGTTTTTTATTATGGATTATTATAGGTTATGAGTATATGTTAAGGTTATAATTTGTCGAATTTTTAGAGATATATATTATAATCCAAAGGTAAAAAAATTGATTCTTTGTGCACAACAGATGACCTACTATATATGCCACATGGGGTGTTATATAGATATATTAGGTATAATAGTTGTTCATGTATCAATTTGGTTCCCCACTACTTGAGGTTTATGGAATACCAAGAATGGAAAATTTCATACCTTGATAACCTACTTATGTAAGTATACAAATTGGCATAGCTAATACGAGGGCTATAGGTATGTTGCAGATCAATCCATCAGTTAAAGATTAACCATGATGTTATTTTTCATCTCTTATGAATAGTGTTATAGTTGGGACCATTATTAAAATAGACAATTGGAGTATGTGGATTCACCTCAACATTATACAAATATATCAGGATTGGGAATATGTATTTTATTTATCTATAATGATGAATAAAATGCGATGTATTCAATGATTATATTAGTATAAACTGTTAGAATCTGGAACAAATGAGTTTGATCTATTGGATTGACATGTTCCATTTCCTATAGTCACTCAATGTATTGAAAAAAACGAAAACATGAGAATACATATTTTTATATGATGAAAACTACTTAACATTGGTATAAAGATAAATGTGTTTAATTGAGATGAAACCAAATCTTTTTATATATTGCGTGTAATATATTCTTTCCTGGGGGACTCTCCTTTAATACATTTAGGGATAAAGAAATTATGATTTTTTTCAATTCAATAAAGGTCCAAGAGGTGGCACATTTTGTTTTAATAAATGGAGATTGGGTTTGACTCATAAGGATACTCTAAAATGATATTAAAATCAAACAAGAAGTATTTTGTATGGTTATTTACAAGGTATTACGTATGATAAGATATGAGGTGGAGTTATTTATAACTTTCCAAAAGTGTTTTGGAATATATCCAAAATTAATTTTGGATATTTCACAAGTTATTATCTTTGATACAGTGTAAGATGAACTGGAATAACTTCAATTAGGATTTAGTTTAAGGGGATATTGATGGGAAAAATATATAAATCATTATATGTATATGTGATACATATAAGAAATACAATATTTCATAAAAATTAATATTTTCATGCTGTTGAAAGTTATGATTGCATGAAAATGATTAATATTTAATATTTATTGATTCTCCCATAATGATAATCATTAAGGTTTCTATTATATAATTTTTACCACAGGAGAGTTTATTCATTAAATATTTGAATGAGTTATCCAAACCATTTAATCATGAGTTAAGACACATGAGTAAATGATACTTCCAAAAGAGAACCCTTATGGATTATATAAACACTAACATTTGATTGTAACACCCCATTATTTCATAGTACAATATTTTTTCAATGTAATTCAATAATGTTCCCTACACGCAACACTGAGTTCAAGCGCACCCCAACTTACCAAACTAGTTGTTCAAAAGTGGCTATGAATAGTATTATCTGAATTTTTTATTTTATACAGTATATATAAATTTTAACATCCATATTATGTATTTCATAGACCTAATATAAGAACAAATTCATTTATTCAGATAATGGAAGTATTTTACAGGAAATGCGATGTTACCGCCTTTTAATGGAGAACCCTTTTTAAATAGAATATTTGAAACTTTTATATATTTAATTTGAAAAAAAATATCATTTTCTTTAGAATCAGGACACAAAAATTTAGTTTTGATAAATTTTTGGGGTTTTTCTGATTACTTTCATATTTGGGTAAATAGTGAAAAATACTAAATTTTAATTGCAAACAAATTTTTTAATAAAAATAATTTATAGTGTTTAATTATAAAAATTAATGGTTTGGAAGTATAATTAGAATATATTTTTATCATTTAATATAATTTAGGTCATTATAAGTAATTTCACAGTTAAATTTGACATAAACACATGTAAATCATTTGATATTTTATACTTTTTAAAAACCCGCTTTTTTGTTTTAGCAACGAGAATTAATTTTAAATTAATAAATGAAACTTCTATATTTTTAATTTGGTAAAATAGACTTCATTTTTGAATTTAGAATATCAAAATTATCATAGGGTGAAAATTTGGTATTTTTTAGAAAATTTTCATTTTTTGATGAATAGTGAAAAACACGTAGTTATTATTTAAAACAGACATTTTATTCAAATAATTATTTATTTTATTTAAATTTATTTTATGTAAAAATAGATATATAATAGCTATATAAGTTCAATTTAATTAATTGGGGTCATCTTATAATAAAATTAGATGTAAAAATAGTTTATTGAACTTTGTAACTTTTTTTACCCTCCTTCTTTGAGCATTTGAAACTTTGCATAAAACATAAATTTTACTACATATATGAGTTTAATTTCAATAATCAAATAGATATGGTTGACATCAGTATGTAAAATTCAGATTAATAAGATGAAAATACTTTTTGGGGAATTTTTACTTCTGAATTTTATTTTCCAATGTTAAAAGTAAATAGGGTAATTAAAGGGGAAATGGTATTATAATTACCCTAACACATGTCTTAATTCTATTTTATAAGTATAATTCAACTTAGAAAAACATTAGGAATAATATATGATACTTTAGGTCCACTTGGATTAGATAAGGACAATGATTATTATTTTATTTAAAGAAGAGTTAAAAGTGTTAAATGCAAATTTTATTAACTAAACCAATTTTAATATAGGGTTATACATAATATAAAGTCGAATATCAATATTCATTATAAATATAAAAATATTTCCTAAATAATGGTATTTTATTTATAATATTTAGATATTAAATAATTAAATTTATTTATGATACAGTAGTTATGCAATAATTACCTTACTAATGAAATATTAAAAGAGTTTATATTATTAATTTTAAAATAAATATAATTTAATGGTCTGGATGAAATCCACGAATTTTCAAGGTTAATATAACCGTTTTGGGTTGATTTGATAATTTTTTTAAGAGATAAGGTTGTCATGACTTTCACAAAAACAAAATACCAAATAGTGTCGACATTGACATTAATTAATTTTTCAAACATATACTATATTATTGGTTGATATAATATTCCTAAAAATATATGGTTCCAAAAAAGTGGTTAAATAATATTATATATCTCATTAATGAACCAATTTAGTTTCTCTTGGATGTTTAGAGTGTGTTTATTAACCATATAGTGTAAGAATATAGGAAGGCACTGTAAAAGTTAAACTATTTAACTAAGAGTTAAATATAAAAGATAAGGTTAAAATGGTAACATGAACTTTTATAAAACATATTGGTTGAGATTATTTAGACCCATAACCACCTGAGGCTCGAAATAAATTCAATTGGTTCCATTATAATCCCAATATGATTTAATAATATGTTATTAATTTAACAATTTCCTAAAGTGACCCTCACCCCTCTTATAAAAGGAAACTTCCCCTTCTCTCAAAATAACACCTCTAAAACCATTTGGCTCATCCAAACCCAGCCCAAATATCCTCAGTATTTTCCTAACAACAACATGGAGTCCCTAAATTGATCAGAAAGCCAACTTACGGATCCATTTTGATCAACTCAAAAGGAAATACTCGAAGAAGAGGTAATAATTTCACCACCCTCTTTCAAGTTCTTTTATTCTTCCACGTCCTCTTTATTTGTTGTTTCCATACTAAAATAACAACTCTATTACCTCCTACATACTATGATGTTATTATAATTATAGTAAAACCATATTATTTATTCTATCCATCCTATAAATGACAATGTCACCATACGTGCATACATACGGCTCACCGTCTCCATGTCGTGGTGTAGTTTGTTATTCAAACTCTTCATTATTTGTATGGTTAAAATAGTGAGTATAAATGATTTCAATAATAAATATAACATCTTAAGGATTATTAATATATGATATACCATCAAATTACATATGATTTCACCATCAATAAAATGATTTTGTCGCTCGTGCGTACGTATAGATTACCGTCTCCTCGAACGTGATGAGATTAATTCACCATCGTAATCATTCAAGAATAATATTGATTTTATGATAAAAAATAATGTTTAAGAACTTAATATAATTCAATATTTTAATAAAATACATCCTATAAATAACAAACATGTCTTATGTGACCAACCATATAAAAGAAAACAGATTAGTAAACACCAGAAACAATGATACTACTAAAATATTATTAACAAAGAAATATTAAAAGATCATATATAATATCATACTTATTTATATGGTTCTTATATAATTTAATAACAGTTATTTATCTATTATATAGGAGGTTAACATACCCTTGACCAAGGAAAATTACAAGGTAAGGGTTAAATCCTCAATCTCATTATTATCCTAGATTTTTTATGAGTAAGTATTTACTGGGACATATTTATCATGAATGTCCATATTTAATAAAAATGTTTTCAAAAAGAATATTTTTAGGTTTTATGGAAGGTTCTATTTAACTATACCATAATTTTAAATGTTTTAAATATTTATTTTTCCAAATATTTTTAATTAATGTCCATGTTTTCAAAATGATTATAATGATTTATTTCTATGGACATCATTGTTTTGAAATGTTTATTACTTTCAATGATTCAAAGTGGTATGAGACACTTTGATTGAAAATTGTCTTTAACTGTCTTCCTTTATGAATTATCTTACTTTTAAATGATTTCAAAAAAACAAGAGATATATTTATCTCAAATAGTTTTGATTTCATCTATGTCAACATCCTTTAATATATTTTACACTTGTTTGAAGTTGATTCATTATGATAAAAATCTTCCTTATTTTATTTATGGTTTTGTGATATGTTTGGAAGTGGATGTGTTATTTTTATACCACTCAAGGTTTATTGTTAAAGTATTTATATTTCGTATGCCTGTTTTAATACGAATGGTTATGTTATGTTTCAACCTTTCAGAAATGGAATACATTAGACTTAGTATGTGATGAGTGGAGTATGCTATATCTCCCTGATGCATCGATATGTCTCATGAGATAAAACTAATGTCTTGGCATAAGTCCTTGGAAAAATTTTATCTATAGTCTTTGAATGTGGACTTTACTATGTGGTTATGATGTCTGACATTATGCATTCCATCATTATGAAATTTTCTATTGACATTACATGTGATTATTATAAAAGTAGAGTATCCACATGAATAAGTAAATGTAATTATTTGATTTATCTTTTCCATATTATAATCAAGTTTATGTTTAAAAGTCTTGTGTTTTAGTATTATATATTGCCTTAATTTTTTATGTGTATTTATGAATGTCTCTGTTATATTGTTTTTCTTACTGAGCATCTGAGCTCACCCATTTCTAATGTTTTCTTCCCAGGACTTCAAGAAGTGTTTTATGAATGATAAGCAGGGTTAAGATAGAGGATTAATGGTATTATCAATGAAACATTTATGTTGTGTTTTATTTTCTAATGTTTAATGTAATGTTAATGTATGTAATCTATTTTCCAAGACTACTAAACTGATCGGTCTTTCGGGACTTGATTTCATGTAATCATGATAATGTATTAAAAAAATTCACCGAATCTGGTCTTCTGGGGCCAGGGGATTATGGTTGGTATTAGAGGAAGTTTAGAAACAACCTTGGAAATAGATTTTTATAAACTCTGATTATAGAACAATACCCTAAGATAGACTTTGAGGATTAGTATATAAGAACTTCTTGAATATTGGTAATAGAGAGATTTTGTGTATTTTTAAAGAAATAAATCCATGTCTGGATATGGGTAGGTAGAGGCAGCTATGGAATAGATGTACATATCAGTAAGAACTCTGACATGGAGTTTTGGCCTTGACTCAGGGTATCCTGGTACATGAAAATGGGCCTAACAGCACTCTTGGTCATGACACTCCCAAAGGTATTGTTTGAGATAATTCAATTTTTCATTATAAGCAATTATTAAGGATTTAGGAGTAAATACTTCCTCAAAGAAATCATTTTATGATTATAGATTATATGCATAATCTTTTCAATGTCCGTTAGGTATTTTACATGTTTGTAATTATGCATTGTGATTCATAAACTATCCTAGTGTATGACATTGTTTAGAAACGGCACCTAGTAGAAGGAATGAGATTTCCCACAATACACATGATCAAAAGATAAAGAAGGGTCATATATTTCATGGTATTAAGAAAATATTTAAAAGGAAAAAAGTCTCCCATGTATTCTAATCATATGATGAAATAGTATCATGTGTTAGTAAGATATGTATATATTTCTCTGAGTCCAATGGCTTCGAAGGGAAATAAGAGAAGAAGAGGATGGAGGAGAGAAATATTGATAAAGGGAAGAGGTTAAAGAAGGATTTTTCCATATGTGATAACTGAAGAAATAATCACCTTGGTAAATACTTGATGGGAATGGGAGTTTTTTATAACTAAGGAGAAAAAAGGACATCAAGTACAAGATTTCAAGGGTAAAAAATGTTTTTCAAAAGTACAATGCTACATTTGTAAGGAGTCGGGACACTATGCGAATAAATTTCCAAATCATCAGAGTATACCCCAAATGTTGATATTAGATAATAATTAAGATAGGATACTACCAAAGATGAAGAGGAATGATTAGATTTATTATGTTGTTATTAATGTATTCTGTCATTTGAGTATTGTAATAATTATGTACAAGTTATTAGAATTATAGAGTATATAAGGATTCTAATGTAGTACTATTTCATTAAGGACATGAGATTGTGTGGAACCAAGAAAAGTGACTCAATAGTAGGTTAATTGTTTTGGAAAATATATGGTTGAGAGAAAGGTAAACCATAATATGGTTTTGATACTAAGGTTGTGATTTTGGAATTATATATGATTGATTTGGATTAATTATATTGGATATTCTTTACTACCTTGAAACTGATTAATTAAATTTATATTTTATCATTGTTGGAGTTCATAACATTTTTGGATAGAAGGAGTATATCTAGTATTCTATAAGGAATAAGGGGAAATTAATGTAATCAATAAGGTTTTATGTTTACTCAGGGTGTTACAGTTTTTTAAATGAATACAAGATGAAGGTATTTAGATGTTATTACATGGAAAAAGGGACTCCATTGTGTTTACATTCTATAAAAAAATTTTACTGTGAGTTTGGAAATAAGTATTTTAGATATGTCTAAAGGTTGTAATTGATTAATATTGGCATTGGATACTATTTTTAAGGTTAAATCATTTGTTGAGATTATTCTTGGATTGGCATAGGTTGGACAACCCAGAGGTCGGTAGACAACCCATCGTGTCTGGCAAGGCCACGATACTTGAACACGCAACCGAAGGGCGATAAGGGTGGATCACCTACCACTGGAATATGTGATGTCCTGGTTTGTATAATTTATTTTTTTAAATATTATTACAAATTAATTATAAATTCATTATTTTTGGAACCCTATACAATTAGGATAAATAAAATATTCTATTATCTTTTGGAGTGAAAGATGAGTATGTGGTAGGAGTTAGTTGAAGGGTGAAACTCTAATTATTAAGTATATTTGTCCTCTTATTATATGAATAGATTAATTATTAAACATTATGGAAGGTATATTAAAACCCAAAATGTGTTATCCTAATACCTTATGTTTTGTTGAACCAATGATATTTTAAATCATTATAGATTGATGGATTTGTGGCACTAAATTTTACACTTATTTTTGATTGATAACCTCAATCACTCCCTATAAATTTTTATATTTTAATCCAATTATGTGCCTTTAATTTCCACCAATGTTCTCCTAATGGAGATCATAATTTGGTGGTGACTATTTCATTTCCCTTTCCCACTTATTTAGACTGAATTTTATTAACCCAACTTCTGATGTGGGTTTGGCACAAAGGTATTTTTCTATTTTTAACTTTTTATTTTTTAAGAAAAAATTGAAATTGTGAGGATGCAATTTATTGAATGAGGGGAAATGTAACACCACACTATTTCATAGTATGCTATTTCTTTAAAGTAATTCAACAACTCGCACTAAATGTAAAACCGAGTTCGAGCGCACCATGACTTACCAAACTAGCTGTTCAAAAGTGTTAATGAATAGTTTTAACTACATTTTTAATTTTATATATTCTATATCAATTTTTACATCCATATTATGTGCTTCTTGTACATAATATAATAAAAATTCATTTTTTCATATAAAGGAAGTATTTTTCAGAAAATGCAATTTTACCACCTTTTAATGGTGAACCCTTTTTAAATCTAATACTTGACACTTTTATATACATAATTTGACAAAATAAACATCTTATTTAGATTTGGGACATATATGTTTTGTGTTGATTTATTTTTTGTGTTTTTCTGATTACTTTCATATTTGGGTGAATACTGAAAAATACTAAATTTTAATTGAAAAAAACTTTTTTAATAAAAATAATTTATGGTTTTCAATTAAACATTTTAACGGTTTTGATGTATAAATATATTATATTCTAATCATTTAATACAATATAGGTCACTAACAGTAATTTCAAAATTAAATTTGACATAAACACATGTCAATCTTTTGATAGTTTTTAGTTTTTAAAACCCTCTTTTTTGGTTTGGATAATGGGAATTAATTTTAAATTAATAAATGAATAATATATGTTTTTAATTTGGTAATATATACTTAATATTTGAATTTAAGAATATCAAAATTATATTAGGGTGAATTTTGGTATTTTTATGAAAACTTTTAAATTTTGATGGGTAGTGAAAACCGCAAAGTTATTATTTAAAACTGACTTTTTATTTAAATATTTGTTTATTTTATTAAAAATTATTTTATGTAAAAATAGATATATAATACCTATATAAGTTCAATGTAATTCATTGGAGTCATTTTATATTAAAATCAGATCTAATTGTTTTTGAAATTTTTCAGGTTTTTTACCAACCTCCTAGGAGCATTTGCAAATTTGCAAAAAACATAATTTTTACAGTTACTGTGAGTTTAATTTCAAAAATCATAGAGGAATGGTTGAAATAAGTATGTAAAATTTGTATCAATAAGATGAGATTGATTTTTGGTGAATATTGAATTTTGACTTTTATTTACCATAGTTAAAAGTAAATGGGGTAATTAAAGGTAAAAATAATATTTTAATTACCCTAAGACATGTCCTAATTCTATATGATAGGTTTAATTCGACCCAAAAAAACCTTAGGAATAAAATATTACCCTTTAGGACCACTTTTATTAGATTACAACATTTAGTATTATTTTATTTAAAGAAGAGTTAAAAGAGTTAAATTCAAATTGTATTAACTAATTTTTTTTAATATAAGGTTATATATAGAATAAATATGACTATATATATTCATTAGAAAGATAAATATATTTTCTAAATAATGATATTTTATTTATAATTTTTAGATATTAGATATTTAAATTTATTTATGAAATAATGATGATGTAGTAATTACCTTCTTAATGAAATATTAAAATAGTTTATATTGTAAGTATTAAAACAAATATTATATTATTAGCTGATATAATTTTCCTAAAAATATAAGGTTCGACAAAAGGGATTAGATAATATTATATATATCATTAATGAACCAATTTATGTTCTCTTTTATGTTTAGTGTAAGTTTATTAACCATATAGTGTAAGAATACCAGAAGACACGGTTAAAGTTAAACTATTTAATTAAGAGTTATATCTAAAAGATAAGGTTTAAATGGTAACCTAAACATGTCTAAAACCTATTTTTTTAGAGTATTTCAACCCAAAACCACCAAAGGATCTAAATAAATTTATTTTTATCCATTATAAAACAAATATGATTGTGTAATAAATTAATAGGTTTATCTTTTCCTAATTGAGCCTCACCCCTATTATAAAAGGGTAGTTCCCCTTCTCTCAATATCACACCTCCAATGTCATTTGGATCTACCTAACCCTACCCAAATATCCTAAAAATTTCCATCACAACATATTATAGTCCTTAATTTTATCATAAATCCATCCTAAGGATCCCTTTTGATCTATTATAAAGGAAACATATGAAGAAGAGGTAATAACTTCACCACCCTATTTGAAGTTCTTTTCTTCTTCCACTTCCTCTTTCTTTGTTGTTTCTATACCAAAATAATAAATTGAGTATTTACTACATAATATTATGTTAATATTAATATATTAAAACCATATTTGTTATTCTATCCATCCTAAAAATGAAAAGGTCACCATACGTGCATACACATGGCTTACTGTCTCCACGTTGTGGTATAGTTTGTTATTCAAACAATTTATTATTTGGATGGGTATAATAATAAGAATAAGTAATGTAAATAATAAATATTTTAATATTAATGATTTTTTATATATGATATACCATCCAATTACATATTATTTCACCATCAATATAATGATATTGTCGCTCGTGCGTACCTACAGATTATGGTCTCCACGAATGCGATAAGATTCATTACCCATCCTAATCATTCAAGAATAATTTTTATTTTATGATTAAAAAAATGTTTAAGAACTTATTATCATTATGTATATGAGTCAAATACATCTTATCCATAACAAACATGGCTTATGTAACCAAAAATATATAAGAAAATGGATAAGTTAACACTCAAAACGATGATACTACTAAAATATTATTAACAATGCAATATTAGAAGATCATATAAGATATTATATTTATGTATGTGGTTCTGGTATAATTTAATAACAATTATTTAACAATTATACACGAGGTTAACATACCCTTGACCAAAGAAAAGTACATAGTAAGGCTTAATTCTTCAATCTCATTATTATCCGGGATTGTTTATGATTATGTATTGACTGCAAAATATTTATCATCAATGTCCATATTTCATAAAAATATCTTCAAAAGGAATATTTTAAGGTTTAATCTAAAGGTCTATTTAACTATATCATCATTTTAAATATTTTAGATATTTATTTTTCTAAATCTTTATAATTAGTGTCCATGTTTTCAAAATGATTTTAAAGATTTATTTATATCGACATCATTGTTTTGAAATATTAATTCCTTTCAAAGTATCAAAGTTTTCTAAAACACTTTGATTTAAAAACGTCTTCAAATTTCTAACTTTTTAAATTATGTTACTTTTAAATGATTCCCAAAAAAACAATGATATATTTCTCTCAAATAGTTTTTATTTCATATATATCAACATCCTTTGATGGATTTTACACTTATTTGAAGTTGATTCATTATGATAAAAAATATTATATATTGTATTGAGGGTTTTTTGGAATTTTTGATTGTGGATGTGTTATTTTTATACCAATCATGGTTTTTGGTTAATGTATTAACATTTCATATGCTAGTTTTAATAAAAAAAATTATGTTATTTTTCAACCATTCATATGAGGAATGCATTGCACTTAGTAAGTGATGGGTGGTGCCCTCTATAGCTCCTCAATGAATTTGTAGGTATCAATAGAAAAACATGTGTCTTGGCACAAGGCCTTGACAAAATCTTATTTGTAGTCTTGGAACGATGCCTTGACTATGTGGTTATGAATTCTGGAATTATGCATTCCATCATTACTAATTTGGCTATTGATATTACATGTGATTATTATACTAGTATAATATCCTTGTGAATATGGAAATGGAATTATTTGATTTATCATTTCCATATTATGATAAATTTTACGTTTAAAAGTCTTGTGTTTTATTCTTATTCATTGTCTTAAATGCTTATGCTTATTTATGAATGATTCCACTATATTTTTATCCTTACTGAGCATCTGAAATCACCCCTTTCTTATGTTTTATTTTTCCAGGCTTCTAGGATGTGTTTTATGAATGACAAGTAGGGTTAATCTAGGGGATTAATGGAATTATGAAAGTATTATTTATGTTGTGTTTTATTTTATAATGTGTAATTTAATGCTCATGTATGTAATTTATTTTCCAAGACTGCAAAACTGATCGATCTTCCAGGACTTGATTCCTTGTAATCATGCTAATGTATTAAAATAATGCACTGACTCTGGACTTCTGGGGTTGGGGAATTACAGTGAAGGTAGTATATGTGAGGGATTCTTGATTGACCAAAACTTTTTCTAGCCAAATAATTATTTATTTTTCTTATTTTTCATATAGAGGTTCAAGTATATCCTTGAGAAATGGTGAATCTCATCTAAACAAAAAATGATTTAGTTTACCCATAGGATTCCTTCATAATTAGATAATCTTCTAGCTATAACAGAGAGATCTTTATCAAGAATATTTGAAGGTTTACAAAGGTAATGAAGATGATAATAAAGTTATTTCGTATATGTTACTTCAATATAGTATTTTTTTGGATTATATTATATAGTTTCATATTTTTTACGTGTTAAATCCACATTAAATCGATTTAATCACTTATTAATGATTAGGTAATCATTATTAGACTCATTTGAAACCTAATAGTAACTACCTCCCCCCACCACAATGGTGAGGGAGTAAAATATTTATGGGGATAATATGAACTCTAATATATTTCTCAAAGGGTCATGAACAACTCTACTAAAAATTAAACATGACCCATTCAAATAATGAATTTCTTAATAACCTATATAAATAAAAATAAGATCCCCAAAAGACCCTAAGGTCTTGAATATGAATGCGTATAATATATTTATAATGAAAATTTTTTTTAACATAGACACAAATTATAAACATGAAATAAAATTAGTCATATATAAAAGTTGTGATTCTGGATAGTAAATGAGGAAGAATTCATAAACATGAAATACATTTTCCCTAACCCATCTCACAAAAAATACTACAAAATCATCTTCCTCCATAATCTTGTAGACATGTATATGTTTTCAACTACAAGCAGTACTAGTACCTTGAGAGAAAAAATAATGTCAAGTAAGATAAATCAAAACCCATGCTCTATAAATGTGTAGGGGGTGAGTATATTGATCCCATTGAAAAAACCCATGGTCTCAACAATACTATGTTCTTCTATGATTAGGTGGATGGGAATGAAATATATACATAAGGTATGATGAAGCTCAAGTAATACACCCACCCAAAACATAACATGTAATGATCATCAAAAATACATGTTAGTTCATCAGGTGTCAATTAGAAAACATTAAAACCCAATTATACTTGCATCATACAATGCCAGAGTACCTCTCAACATGTCACACATACCATCCATGATTAACAAGTACTTCCCTGAAACTTGTAGCTAGAGACCAACCCTGTTTGGGACAGTGAAAGATGCCTCTAAGAACAAGTAAAAACCTAATGGAAATATTCCCATACATAGAATATAAGAACCAACTTACGGAATGTATATCCATCTTCTAAACAAAAAAAATACACCTTGTAGAAATATAACTATCCTAGGAACCTTTATAAAACATCTCAGAGGAAATATACCTACCCCATAACCATTACAAATATTATAGACCCAAGGATTATATCATGTACCATGAACCTTGTACTAAATATTCATTACTCTTGGATCATATATTTCCCACAACGTATAAAAAATCAATGATCATATATATAGGAATAAATCATATAAACCCAAGGGCTACAACTCACCCCATAACATTGTACCATATACTCCTAGAGAATCCAATTCTATAAATTCAGTCACATAATATTATATATATATATTTATAAATATATAATCACACCTGGGTCACTATCTCTATTAAAAGACTCATATAGAAAACACATAGGTTATTCCACTCCAAAATAAGAAATTTATATAAATAAATGCAATTTTGAAATGTGTCCTCAAAAAACCTCTCCTCACACACAACATGTGTTGTCGATTCCCCACACCCATGTCACAGAATTTTGGTAACACAGTCAATCACATTTCCTATAATCATAAAAACAGGCATATCTCGATCACATAAATGAATTTGTTTCCTAGGTAACATCTATAAACATTATTATAGATATCTCACACCAAACATTGTAGTGTCAACATGATACTAATAGACAAACTGAGGTCCCCCATGTCGACTCATAGAACGAAACCCTATTTTGTTTTTTCATCACCTATCCATCTCTCAACCCCATCCAATAACACTATCAAAAACATTCCTCAATATCACTTAGGGTCCTTTAGACCCATATTTACCCTCTAAGGGGTTTGTCACATGCATCTGAATCAACCAACCAAATTGATGCTAAAAACCCATCATTGACCAATATGCATAATATGTATTATCATTAAATAAGAAGCACACATGGAATTCATAAAAAGGGGTACATATAAAAGAACTCATCCATTATGAATATTGGGCATTACCTTCATGCAGTTAAATAGATAAAATAGCTCAACTTGTCCCTTTGAGAGTTACTTTGGAAACCAAATAAGAATCCCCTTTTAAAACCATTTATAAATAGAACCACATTCCATCTTAGTAATAATATTAATTTATTTGAAATCCATAAAAAATTATTTGGATAAAATCCTTTTCATTTTAAAGTATCATTTCAAAACCAATGCCTCAAATGATGAATTTTCCATTGAAATCCATTCAATCGAAACCCCATTCACAATTTATTTTAAAAACCAATATTTTCACTATAATACCAAACATATGCCACCATGAAATATATAAAATGGCCATTGACAATATTTTGAAAAATGATATACCAATAAACCCCCTATAATGATATGGGCTCTATGTTTACTATTAGGACAATGTGAGCCCATCCCAACTTATGGTTGTGATCAAATAATTCATGAAACCTGAATAAAGAAATATTAAAGGTAAAACATGATCATAAAATCACAAATTGATAATGATACTCAAACAAAATAAAGTCTACCATCCAAAATTAAATCCACCTTCATTTAATTATTATCCCAACCATCATATTATAAAATTATCAAATAATCAACTGAAATCCTAGGATTTTGTCACAATCAAGAACTTAAAATAATTAATTATAATTATTTTACATTAGACTAATAAATTCATTTTATAAATTATAATTAAATTAATAATTAAATTTAAGTAGACATAATTACTATAAAAAAGGGTTTCATTTTATCACTAATATCATTAGTGATAGGGTGTAGCCTACTCATTAAATTCCCTGAATCCTAACCCACACAACTTCCCCATAATTTTAGAACAATATAGTGTCAAATTTTCTCAAATTATATTGGAAATAAAAAACCTATCGAGCAATGTAACTTCACCCAAATAGAACACAATGATTTAAAAACATCATCACATGAATTCATCTTTCCACATCTTATGAAGACCCCATAGTCATAGATTATTTCCACCATAATTCAATAACAATTTTCACCCAAACCCAATGCATGGTTTCCAAAAGTACAGGGAATCAAAAGAAAATGAATAATGTGTAAGTGGGAGAGAGACATCACCACAAAATCCTAATGATCACTATGAAAATATCCTAAAAACAGTGAGGATTGGAAGATGAAATGAGGGAGAGTCCTTCTAGGCATCACATCCTTGAGGATGTGGTAGGAGGGACTATGGGAAGAAAGAATAATCTAGATTAATGGTTACATTACACATACCTAATGATTTTAAATAGGACAAATTGTTTTCCAAATCGTGTTCTAACCTAACAATCTTCATTTTCCAAGTCAATACACCCTACATGATTTGGATACATTGATTTCCAACCCATCATCTAATCATGAATAATTTCACTACCTATGGACTGTATATTTTATGATGGTTTCTCTGCAACCATTCTCCAACTATGAACTATGATTTGGAACAAACTAAAGTCACACACATAACCCACATGGTTTCCCTTAACTAATTGGTAAATGTTTACAATGAAATGATACTTACTAATTTCTAATTTTCAAGGCAATGTATCTTGAGAATTATCCAAACCGATGAGGAATATTTTTTGGACTTATCCAAAAACATCATCTCATGGAAATAAAACTCTTTGAATTACAATTTTTGCAATATTTTAAGTTGAACCTTGATCTTGATATAAAAAATTAGAATTACATATGAATTTCAGAACATGTAAAGGAGTAGGTATTTTCATTTGACATGAAATATGTAGTTATTTTTTTGAAATTGATTTAAATTTTCTATTTAAACTATTATTATACTATGATATCATGTAATATCCTCCCTATGGTAACCCCCTAGACCTACAGAACATTATGGTGACCTATAGTCCAACGAGAGGAGAACCAGATGTCTTCTGGAAAATATTTTTCATAGAACTAGTCGAGTTCAATGAAGAATTAGGATGTTATAAATTGAGTTCATAGAATTTTAATTTTTAATACTATTTAGTGAGATAATTTAATGGTGATAAATAAATGAATTAGAGTTTTTGAGGAACCTGTGAATAGTTCATGAAAAACCTATTTTCCTATTAAGCCCAATCTTGAAGATGTTGTATGGTTTTGGAGTCTTTATTCTTATATTGTTTTATTTTATTAAAAATAAATAAATAATATTTTTTTGGAATATTTTTGTGGTTTTATTAAATGAAATAAAGGATATTTTTTCATGGAATTAGTGGTACCATCTTCAAAATTTTCTTAGAATGATGAAGTTCATTTTAAGAGGCTATGGTTTGAGTAAAATAATGAGTGAAATTATTATACTGAACATGTATAGTCACTTTAGATTTGGTCATGTGCTTACACTAGATTTAATCAAGAGGTTTCCTTAGAGTTGGTTATGATGTTTATACAGAGTTAATCATGTTATATCTTCAGATCTGATCATGTTGTTGTTTGATAGTTATTCTTGTAGAAATATAAAATATAGTCATACAATAACTTCAGAGTTGCAATATAGTTACCCCGTAGTTGGTAATTTGGTCACACATGGATTTATCATATGTTCTCTTAAGTACTAGTCATGCAGCCGATCCATGATTTCATGGATAGTCACTCCTAGTTATAGTTGATTAACACAGTCAATAATATTTCTCATGTTCTTAATTTCCATAGGATTAATATACTGACCATAAAATAATATAGTAATATGTATTCCAAGGTTAATACATTAGAGGTACATAATATGGATAGTCCAATATATATAATATTTTTCTCATGAAATTATCGGAGAAAAATAATTTTGTTATTTATTTGAATATTTGAATGGTTTTCCATAGAGGTGATATTGATCTATATTTTATTGATTAAATCATCCCAAATTCAGTTTTATTTTAACTATAATTGTTCTAGGTAAGTATTTCATTATTGATATTATAAATATCACGATGCTTTATTATACAGTGATTTACTCTTGTGAAAAGTACATTTATAATTTGTGCGATAATCATTATCTACAAATGAAGGATAAATGAACATATTTCCTACATTCATTCATATATTTATAATTATTTCATGTGAATTATCATGTAGATTATAGGATTTCCATAATAATCATAGATATTTTTTCATATATATGTAGTGTTTTTAATGGCTGGAATATCATGGAAAAGGGGAGTTCTCATTCAATATTTTAATGAGGATGAATGGGGAGGTTATGTGTTAGTAACTTTATGCACTTAATTTCTATAGTTATCACATAGGCTATGAAAATTGTGATGGTAGGAGTTTTCCATTTCAAAGATCCAAGTATTGAGAACAATTTATAATGAAATTACCTAACATAACTTTTTTCAATTGGAATATTTATCTAGAAGTAATTAATATGAGAATTTTATTAATTTAAATTATTATGTCAATATATATTATTATTTTGAAGTGGTAAGGGATATATAAGAATTTTTTTATTACGAAACCGACTATTCAAGTTGGATGTGATGTCCAAAATAGAGAGAATGAGGAAGAGGTTTCCATCATCTTCTATGTTTTTCAAATATCTCTTTCATGATAGAGGTTCAGACTATCAAATAATTTTTATCATGTACAATTATACAGGCTAATTAAATTGAAAATTTTATTATCACATAGGGAAAATCGAATGTTTTTTACAGGAGGAATATAAATCAAATTTTTCCAGAACATTTTATATTATTATACTCATGTAAGATGCCATATTTCCACAACATGAAAAAATTGGGAGACTTGTAAGTGTGTTATAAGGATTTTCCCTTCTTATAACAACTAATTATATTTTATTAGTGGATTTTATGATAACTAGTTGTACCAGATATGTCCAAAGAATAGATACTGACATTGAGTATTGAACCTTACAAATTACCTGTCCTTTTTGTGCATTCTAGTGAATCTTAAGGCCACAAATTAATTCATTCTATAAAATGGGAAATTGTTTCCTTGTGGGATAACTAAAAAATTATTTAATCACATCTTCACCCCTTCTCATTGATTCCATTAATCCTATGATTCTATAAGTGTTATATGATAATGGTTGGTTCTATGTTTCGACATGTTTGAAGATATTTTTTGGAGTTTTTCTATCATGTAAATGAATTTTTTTATTTTTTTATCTTAAATTTATAGTTTATATTTAAAAAAATTCAATGGGATTCTTATGTTTGATGGTAAGTGTTTTCATATTAGTACATATATGATGTTCCCTTTCCTCTTATTTTTAAGTTATTCTATGTCTTTTATAATAACTTCTAGATTTTGTCTACATGCCAAAAGTACATCTATGAAAAAAAATATAAGTGGAATTTGAAAATGATGGTCATGAATATAATTTTATTTTATTATATCGGTCAGAGAGTTAATTTATGTAATTTAAAGGCCTTAATACTATAAAATATATTTTGGATAATCATTTGAATATCAATGAAATAAACACTAATATAAATCAGGTTATGTTAAAGCTTTATAGAATTAGTTTTGAAGATATATAGATTAATGATGATGAGAGCATTGATATTCTCCTCATAAAGTTAAGTGGTATTATGAGTACTATTAGAGGAAATGGTAGAAAATGGCAAGATTGTTTATACTTTTGAAAATATTTTGCATATCATACAATATATGTTTGATGAAAAAACTCTACATATAAAGAATGGATTCAAGTGATATTCTCATTGATTATTTTTAATGTTTTATAATTTATTATGAAATTAAGAAACATAATTCTATTTAGAAAATGATAATGAATTAAAAAGAAATTTCTATTAAAGACTTGAATTGTAAGAAATTTAATAAGATATTTTAGGGAGGATGATGAATCTTTCTTTGAAAATTCATATTTATATGTGGATATAATGTTTGAAAAGAATGATGTCTACAATATTTAGAAATGTAATAAGAGAAAATGGAAAGTTTAAAGTGAATCTATTACTTAAATGATTTAATAATGGGTCAATTGTACATTTGTTTGTAAATTTTCCAAAAGCTATAAGAATATGAATCTAATGAATAAGATGAAATATATAAATTATTTACAAATAGGATTTCATAATAGCTAAAAATATATTCTGGAATAAAGTAAAATAATTTCTTAAATAAAAAAGAGAAATTGTTTATCTAATTAGGAGGATGTTGGATGTAATAACAAGGAAGAAGATTTTGGAAAAGAGAATGATATTGGTGAAAATTTTCTCTTTTTTAAAGCTAATGCTGAGGATTTCACTTGTCATGACCTACCTCCCTGGGCCAAAAACCTTGTAATCTGACCCCATGGGTCTCCTATAATACCTTGGTTGCCTTCCCAGCACACCATAGGCTATTACTCATTGGGGTCACGTATCAGACTAATGAAAGTCCCCATAGGCCAACACATGTTCTTTCAGTGTGTTTTGTCCTCACTCACACACACCCTGGTAAACATCCCAAAAGGTAACCCATCCTGATTACTAATCCAGGACAAGCAAGCTCAACTATGGAGTTCTAATTAGGTAGGCTGACCTTCTGGGATGTTTCCCAACGTGTGTGCGATTGAGGAGAAAACACACTGAAAGAACATCTGTCAGCCTATGGGGACAGTCAGTAGTCTGATAAAATACCCCAATGAGTAAGATCCTATGGTGTTCTAGGAAGAAAACCAAGGTATTACAGGAGACCCATGGGTTCAGATGATAATGTTCATAGCCCGGGGAGGCAGGTCGTGACAAAATGATATTAGAGCAGGTGAAATTTTTTTGGTTATATTGCTATTTTGGGATGTGTCGGGATAGAAAAGAGCTAGGACTATTGGCGATCAGGGTTTTGGTTGTGAGTAGGGTTCCTGTCCTTCACCTCTCATGGCAGACCTTGAGTCACTAGGGTATGTTAGAATTTACGGATTGACTTCACTTTCAGGTGAGACGTGTGGGCTGCAGACCACATGTGGACATCATGCGGATGTGGAGTAGTTGTTTCAATTATTACTCAAATGTGTTTAGTTTATTTATATTTGATGTATTTGATTACAATTTTCAAAATTATGGTATTGACTATTGTTTTGTGATTGTTGCATTTTTTAGCAACATGCCTCCCTGAGAAGCTCCCACGCACCCACATGAGAAAGCTGGAGAGAGTTCTCCCACACTGATTGATCAGAGGCTTGTGGAGGCTATGGTTCGGTCTATCCAAGATTTGGGATAGGTACCATCTCCGGCTCCTATTCCTGTTAGGGAAGTAAAGACATGTCCTAGAAATGAAAAATCACATGAGTTTCTGAAAAACAAGCCTCATATCTTCTGAGGTAGCTTAGAACCCCATGAATCATAAGAATGGCTCAAGAAGATCGCACATATGTTTGAGATCATGGAAACACCCGAGGAGATCATGGTGAATTGTGCCTCATTTCTGTTGGAGGGTCCCTGCCATATGTGCTGTGAGTCAGTGCTTCAGGCTGGAAAGAATGAGTAAATGCACTGGGGAGATTTCCTAGCTGTCTTCAATGAACAGTACTACCCTAAGGTGTTGGATTATGCTAGGTCTATAGTGTTCGTGGAACATGTTCAAGGGAATCTATCTGTGATGGAGTATGCCAACCATTTTGCTGAGTTGGTTCAGCATGCTCCAGAAATTGTCTCTAACGAGCTATCGAAGGCCCAGAGGTTTGAGAAAGGCCTGCGACCAGAGATATACTCCCATGTGTTCTTGTTTAAGTTTAAGACCTATGCTAAGGTTTTTGATCGGGAATTCATGGTATAGATTGATAGGAAAGGAAGGGATGGTTTCTATGGTTCAGTATCTGCAGTGGGAAGAGGAAGCTCCTCGGAGAAGAAAAGGACTCCGGATGATCATGTGAAGAAAAGAGGAAGCAGTTCATGGCACTCTTCCTGGTAGTTTTCGTCAGTGGATTCTGATGTGAGATCGGTCATGTGACAACAATGAGGGAATCCCAATCACATCTGTATAACATTCAATCATCCTCTGAAGTCATGTTTCCAATGTGGAGGTATGGGATGCGTGCAACGTTTTTGCAGGATAGTGCATCCACTTCAAAGTGGGGAGGGATCCGTGGCTCCCAGAGGAGTGCCAGCAAAGTATGAGCCATCGAGGACATGGGGATCTCTATTTGTAAGCCTTGGTGGTAGGGTTGGGTCATATTCTAGGCAGATCCACTTTAGGGCATGGCCACAGACTAGCGTTCATCCTCAGGCAGTGACCAAACATCTCCATGTAGTGAATCAGGCACCAGCAAGATCAGAGGCGGCACCATCGACAGTTTGAGGTACCGTTTAGATCGTCTCTTCTATAGATGATGCTCTTATTGATACCAGTGCCTTTGTTTCATTTATTTCTGCCCATTTGTGGACATGCCGAATTTTACAACTGATTTGATGTCTTTCGCGATGGAGTTGGTGACACCACTGGGGAAGAAGGAGTAGGGTCTCTGGTGCCCGTCGTGTGCGCTTTCTGTGTCCGGGGTTCAGATAGAGTGGGAACTCAAGGTCTTAGATATGGACCTTTTTTATGTCATACTCAGGATGGATGGTCTAGTACACTTCTAGACAGAGAGAGATTTCTAGAGACGACATGTGAGTTTGACGACACCTGATGGGAGTTGCCAGGTTTTTCATGGAGAATGAGATCCTCTATCAGGTCATGCATGGAATCCAATCCTAGAGTTGTGATGTTTTATCTTCTATTTATCCTTTCTCGTTCAAGAGGATGGTCTTTCCAATGATGGTTCACTACATCAGGTAGTGAATGACTTTCTGGAGGTTTTTCTGGATGATTTTTCAGGTTTTCCCCTGAAGAGGGATGTGAAGTTTTTGATTGATCTGGCGTTGGGACCACTACTGATATCTCTTACCTCTTATCACATGGCCCCCACCAAGATGAGGGAATTAATTCTATAGTTATAATACTTATAATAAAAAGGATTCATTCACCCAAGCATCTCTCCTTGGGCTGCTCTTGTATTGTTCGCGAAAAAAGGCTGATGGATCCCTCCAGTTGTGCATTGACTATCAGAAGCAGAATAAGGTAACAATTAAGAATAAATACCCTTTTCCAAGAATAGATGATTTTTTTGATCAGTTCAAGGGGGAAAAGTGGTTCCCAAAGATAGACTTTCATTCAGGTTATCATCAACTTCAGGTGAAAGAGTCAGATATCCCAAAGACATCCTTTTGAATAAGGTACGACCACTTTGAGTATTTGGTCATGCCCTTCAGATTGAGAAATGCTCCAGTAGTCTTTATGGAACTCATGAATAGGGTGTTTCATCAGTATATCTATTCCATTGTTGTGGTGTTTTTGGATGACATTCTGGTATACACTATCTCTAAGTAGGAACACAAACATCACATGAGGATCATTTTGGGTATATTATGGGATCAGCTCCTCTATGCAAAGTTGTTAAAGTGCACTTTCTAGATCAAGGAGGTGATATTTCTATGGAATGTAATCTCGAAGCATGGAGTTTCAGCGGACCCTGAGAAAATTAGTGCGGTCATGTCGTGGGAGCAACCAAAGAATGTGTTTGAGATCAGGAGTTTCCTTGGCATGGATGGATATTAAAGGTGATTCAATTGGGATTTCTCTCAGCTTTCTTCACTGATGACCATGCTCACCTAGATAAGGGGTGAAATTTTTTTGGGGTTCAGAGTGTTAGGAATCATTCAAGGATATGAAGAGTCGGTTGACTACCGCCCCTGTGCAGATTTTTCCATAGGCTAGAATGGGATATGTGGTCTATTGTGATGCTTCAGGTATGGGTCATGGGTTCTTTCTTATGCAGGATGATCATGTGGTGGCATATGGATCTCACCAACTCCGACCACATGAAAAGAAATACCCCACCCATGACTTGGAGTTGGTAGTGATGATGCATGGTTTGAAGACTTGGCGTCACTACCTCTTGGGGGGAGAAGTTTGTGGTCTACTCTGATCAAAAAATCTTATCCTATATCTTCTTGCATAAGGACATCAACTAGAGGTTGCGTCTCTAGATCGAGTACTTGCATGGGTTTGACTTTGACATTGTCTATACCCCAGGAAATGGTAATGTGGCGGACGACACTTTGAGAAGAAGAGTTCAAGTGAAGTCTTTGAGGATGTCTAGTGTTGAGTGGAAATTGATGGGGATATTTTCTCAGATGCATGTGGAGACCAGGGAACACAGTGGAGGGGCATTCTTCACGAGCATCCAGTTGACTCCTCCCTGTTGGAGCTGACTAAGTGGGAACAGCCTAGTGATGAGCTTTTACAGTGATTGAGATAGATTCTTCATGGTGGGGAGGTGTCTTCTAATTGGTCTCCTTCCCCCGAGGGTTTCTTGTGTTTCAAGGGTTGTTCAGTGGTGCGTTTATCTTTGAGGAAGGTGGTAATGTAGGATAGCCACCAGTCATAGTGGGTCGTCCACCCTGGTGCCACCACGATGTACTATGATGTACTTCTATAGTTCAGGTGGCCAGGTATGAGACGGGACATTGAGGACTTTGTATCGAGATGCTATACTTGACAGTAGGTGAAAGCAGAACATCATAAGCCCTCTGGTTTGCTTCAGCTATTACCCATTCCTACCTAGAAGTGGGATGTTGTTTCCATGGATTTCATTGTTGGATTACCTCGTACACCTTGAGGTAAGAATGCTATTTGGGTGGTGATTGATCGTCTGACCAAATCTGCCCACTTCATTCCTATCAGAGATATAGCTAAAGTGGATGAGTTGGGCCAGTTGTCTATTC
Organism: Viscum album; assembly: GCA_963277665.1. Lineage (NCBI taxonomy): Eukaryota > Viridiplantae > Streptophyta > Magnoliopsida > Santalales > Viscaceae > Viscum > Viscum album. Next base: position 1,192,061,506 of record OY728122.1, read on the forward strand.
AAGAGGTGGTAAGGATTCATGGTGTTCCACTAGTAGTTGTCTATGATAGAGACCCCTACTTCACCTCTTGGTTTTAGGGAGGCCTTTAGAAGGAATTGGGGTCCCAAATTAAGATGAGAACAACATACCATGCTCAGACAGATGGTCAGACAGAGTGGGAAAATTAGATCCTGGAAGACATGATTTGTGCATGTGTCTTAGACTTCTGTGGTTTATGGGATATCCATTTGGGATAGCTCCGGTTTTCTTATAATAATAGCTACCATTCCTCGATTCGAATGTATCCCATTGAGGTGCTCTACGGTCGGCCTTTCCAGTCCCCTTTGTGTTGGGATGAGGTAGGTGAGGCATCGTTGTTGGGATTGAGTCTTGTTCAAGAGACATCTGAGAAGGTCAAGTTGATCAGGAAGCGTTTATTAATAGCTCAGATTTGCCAAAAATCATATGCTGATAAGAGGCGTCGAGATCTAGAGTTTTCTATGGATGATTGGGTATTTATGAAAGTGTCCCCTCGTCTGGGTCACTGCCACTAGGGGAAGGAGGGAATGTTGGCGCCGAGGTATGTTGGACCTTTTGAGATCACCGAGCGTATTGGTAAGGTAGAATACATGTTGTATTTTCCTTCTCAGTTGACATCCATCCATGATTTATCTGTTTTTGAGCAGCCAGTGCGAATAGTGGAATTCCAAGAGAAGGTGATTATGGGAATGTCTATTCCACTGGTCTGAGTTCTTTGGAAGCATGGGAGTGATACACATGAGACATGGGAGCAAAAGTCATGGGTTGAGGAAGAGTACCAGAACCTGTTTTCTGATCAGGCATCAGGTTGAAATTCTAGGGCAGAAAGACCTTCATGGTGGGGAGAATTATCACATAAATAACATATATTAAAGGTATTTTTCATTTAATTTACATTCATTCTTTTATTTGGGGGTTTTCCATGCATTTTTTAAGGAAATGCTGGGTTTTCAAAATTTGGGCCAACTCGAGAGCCCATTTCCATTTTAAAAAATAAGTTTTGTTTCAATAATAACTCCTTCGCTTTTCAACCTTTTTCACTCATTCAACTTCCAATATTTCTATAATATAACTATTCAAACCACCAAAGAAATTTGGTCGCCTCAAAAAATCATTAGCATCTTGGATTTGGGTGATCAAATTAGATATTGGGCCAACCCTAAAGACCATTTCCAGTTTTAAAATGTTTTTTAATGTTTTCATTAAATATTCATTTTTATCCTTTTTCGGTGTACATGTTCCCAATGGATCCTGACGAATCCCCATATTCGTTTTTCCATCTTTTAAGCTCAGAATCTTCGTGGATTAGAGCCTAAATACTTGATCTCTAAAAAACATCCATATTTGTCAAGTAAGTTGGTTCTCTTCCTTCCTCCTCCATTTTACTTAGGATTTCATCTTTTTTTTATTGAATCCCCAAATGTCCAGAAGCTAGGTCTTCATACATAGGTTTTTTTTGTGTTTCTTGGTCCTATCCTCTAGTTTTAGGTTCAATATTACTCCCTTGTTGTGCGGCAGAGGTGCTGTTGAAGTGACGCACACGGATTTGGGGGTTTTGACACTATTGGTAGGTGATTTCATATATAAGTTTTGTATAATGATTTGGCTTGATGTATTTCTATTTCCATTATTTTCTTCCTTCATTATTTTTATTGTGAAAATTTATTTGGGTAGCATTTTCCAAGCGGTTTATTTTTAAGTGCCAATTTTGTGTGAAAATAGGTGTTTTACATGTGCAACCCTTGTTGTGCATCTTGGTGTTGTTTTATAATTCATGGATAAGATTTATAAAAATGTTTTGATTCTAGAATTTCAGTTTTGGTATAATATTGGTCTCCATTATGTTTTAAATGTGGGATTTTAGATGAATTTAATTTGAAAATTTTGATTACTTTTCTTGAAATTGTATTAGGGATATTTTAAATGGTTTATTGATTTATATAAAAGGTTCCAAGAATGTGTATGTACTATTTTCAATGTTTGTGACCAGAACTGATTTTTATATGTGAAAATTTGTTTTGGTATCATGTGGTAATTATTTGAGCACAAGACGAGAAACCCAGGTAACTAGGTGGGCTAACGTGTACAAGTACACTTGTGAACGGAGGGGTTTTGACCATGGATCACTTAGCAAGTCTGACATGAATAACACTAACAAAACTATAATGGAGATTATTGGAGACCACTATGTTATGGTAGTTCTCCCTACTAGTAGCTAGTGCATGAGAACAAATTTTATTATGGTTACTTTTAATGAGGTACGAGGTACATGGGGCTCACAACTAACTAGTACCTAGGGGTGTTCTTATGCTTGGTGCTCATGGCCTTTTTGGAATTTATCCTTTCCTTATGGTATTTTGGTATGTGAAAACCAGTATCTTGCATGTTTTATTAAAATTCACTCATTCTTTAATGTTATCCCCATTGAATGTTATTTTCATTTCAAAGTTTCACTTTTTGAAAGAAAGGCTACCATTTTCTATTTATAACTGTTGCAAGCTTTTTATTTTATAATGCTTATCACTTGGAATCCTTGGGTGATATCCAATTGGGATTAGTCTCACACCCTACTTACACCATTGGGTGTAAGTATACTTGATCATGTTTGACACTGACAAAGGAAAGGCCTTGGGAGATGGCGGTTTGGGTTGCTAGTTTCTCTCAATGGTGCGGTGTTGTGGAGATGGATCGTGGGTGATGACCCCTTGTCATGTGGAGTCTCATGGGAGATTTTTTATGCTAATTTTATACACCATTGGACAACTTGTGTCTTGTTTAAACCCATATACTCAGTTCTGAATTTTTATTAACTCTTGTTTGGCATAATTTTTTCGAGTTGGTTTGTTATTTGTTTTTGGTTATTTTATGAATCCAAACTCTAGTTAATCGTTCCAAAATGAATTTTTATGATACCTGGGCACTTCTCACAGCCCATGAGGATAGTTAATTCCCTTAGTTTCTTTTCATGAGCTGGGTTTGGTGCCTGTTTGATGGCGACCAGATTCGGTTCGTGACATCACTAGTGATGAAGGGGAAAATTCTGGATGTCAATATGTTGAAAGTTATATGGATGTTTTTTCTGATGATATAATTAAGAGAACATATCTCAATAATTTCAAAGCCTGAAAAGGAGAACAAAAATTTGAAAAATATAATCAATCGATAAATAGTATGAAATGAATCTAGGATGAAAAAAATAAAAACCATTCAATGAGGTAAAATATCTAAAAAGGTGTCTTGATTATAGGTAGATCTTGGGTACTAAGATGGAAGAAGTCTTTAAGAAATTAGAATAGGTGCTTGACCATATTCAAATTATGTTTTCCAATGTATAATATAAAATTAACCGTTTCATAAATATTATCAAAACCACTAATAGAGAAGAAATAAAATGTTATATTAATAATTAAGTTCAATAATAATCATCTTTATAGGATGATTCTATGTTTAAAATGGTTTTAAATGTTTTTATAAGACTAAAAAAATATATGGAACCAAATTTTTTAAAAAACAAAATGAACAAAAAAATATGAAAATTTTAGGAATTCAATATTTGATTCAAAATATAGTATATCTGGTGATACTAAAATTATATAAAATAATCCTATTATGATGAGGTTTATTTTAATATTTTAAAACAAAATTGATTTAAAAACATGATCCAATATTTTTTTTTATCAAAAGTTGGATAAAAGGTAGAGACAAAATTTTGGACATCATACAATTTTCAAAGGTAAATATTATGATTAGGGAAATTAATGGCACCATAGAGGGTTCTGGAATACAAAAAATATATACGGGTTTAATTATCATCTCCATGATGATTCTAGATAACATGTGTTAAAAAACATGATTTCAATTTATCCCACTCAATGAATATAAATTAGAAATAGTATGAAAAATAAGGTTTATCAAGAGAAGATAGATACCAATGGTTGTGAATATCAACCAGATTGATTTTCAAATATTTGTCTCACCATTTTTACAGCCCAATATGTAATTAAATATCAAGATATGGAGAGAATAAAGGAAATGAAAAATAATATTTTGTAGAAGTTCCACTTAAAGTTTCCAAGAAATAATGTCCATTGATATTGGACATTGAGTTCAATTCATATACGAAATTATACCTAAAGTTGTTAAGTATTATTGAATATTAAAAATTAGGCTCTATGAACATTGATATAATGGTGCACTCAAGATCAAACAGAATGTGTCTTATATTATTGCAAAAGAAAAATCAATATCTAAGTACACCATTCTGGTTGATGCGATAAAACCCAATTTTTTTATTATTTCATAGTCATGTGATGATTGAAATGATGTTATTTTAAATAAATATGAATTTTTTTGAAAAGGATTGAAGATGGAAATATTATGGATAGTAAAAAATAGGTAACCATTTTAGGTTGGGGATGCAAATAATATATGCTATTTGATTATTATAGTTAAGAATAAACTTTCTCATAAAAGGATTTGTTATCTTTCTCAAAGGAATCAATGAAAAATAACTCAAATATAAGGTTAATTTATTTACCTAATATGTATAGAGTGATATAGAGTAGATTTTCATATTTGTTAAAAAGGGAAGATCAGTAAATCATTACATGAAAAGGTTGAAATTCACACATCTCATCATTTTAGGCTACTTCAATCTAATACCTTGAGAAATAATTATTTAAATAAAGTTAAGTATTTAATTTTATTTATTTATGACTTCACTCCATTTTTATGAATTATTTTTATCAATTATTAATCATAAGATAAAAAAAAATTCACGAATTTTGGGGGAATGGATGAAAAAGTGTGTGGTTACCATCTAAAAAGATTTCAGATATATAATTATAATAATTATACTAATAATAATTTCTTATATTATTATAAAATTCAAGGAATTCATCATGAACAATGTAAACCACCACAAAAATGGTGTGGATGAATGCTGGATTAAAATATCAGTAGATATATTTCAAATGGTATTGTAAGATAATGAATCCTCTTAACATTTTTTAGGAAAAATATTGGAACCCTAGTACATGTTTCACATTTTTTCTAGTATAGTTTTGGATATAACTCGATTGGAAATTAAATTTAATAATACACCCTGTTTATAGTATCGTACTGTGATTGATAGTCCATGTATCATAAAAATCAGAAGTGAGATCTTTTTAAATTCTAGCCAGGAGGTGTTTTTGTAATTTTTCATGATAACACATTAAATTTATAGGGATTTAATTATTATGAAAATTAGACTTTTATAATTATTGATACAATTGATATAAATATCTAGTAATAAAAAAAGAATTATTTTTTTGATAATAATGATATTTTTACATGTAATGTTCATGATTCTGTTAAAAGGTGTGATTTAATTTTAGATAAAAGTGAATGTGTTGATGATTTATATGTTGGAAAAGAATTATAAACCATTTAAGTGATGATGATTAATTTTAATTATCACTTTCAATGATGAGAATGAATTTTAGGGTTTAAAACATCCTTGAGAATCATGGATATCATGCAAAAACAAGGATAACTATGAAGAAAACAACTCATACCACACTTTTGTTTCAAGATGAAACTTGATTTATTAAAGAGTAAAATAAGATTCCAGAATGGGTTGATGTTAGGAATAAATAACAGAAACAAATATAGAATAATGAAAATTGGGACTTGGTCCACAAGCTGAAGGATATGAATTTCATCGGGAAGAAGTGTGTTTTCCAAAATAAAATGGACGAAAAAGGAAAACTGAAGAGAAGTAAGGTAAAAAAATTTATAAAGGATATTATCTTATTGATCGAGTGTAATTTTATGATTAAATTTCCTATGTTTCAAGGATTGAAACTATTATAATATTTCTTGTTATTTTAGTAAAATGGAAATACATTATACTTAAAATGTTTTTCATGTATTCCTACATTAATTGTGAATTGGAAGAGTAGGTATATATTGTTAAACCATGTGGTTTATTTATTTATAAATATGAGAAACATGTTTGTAGATTATAAAAGGCATTGTATATACGAAGTCAATCTTTAAGAGTTTGGTATTTTAAAATTTAATTCATCTTGAAGAGGTTCAAATTTAGAAGCAGAAGAGTAGACATCAATCATTACACCAAATATAAATAAGTTTTATCTATTATTTCAATTTTTTGTATATGAAATCAAATTTTATTGAAATGATGAATAAATTTTCAAATAAATTATAGGGAGAAGTGTAATTTTTTATACTAGTAGAAATGAGGCACTTTGTTGAAATATAAATCAGTCAAAAACAATAAGACATTTTTCTATCAGAATATATCTATTATAAATAACTCTTGATAATTTTTAATGGAATTATAAATTCCTATTCATACATACATTTTAGTTATAACAACACTATAAAAAGATGAGAAAGTAAAGAATATGGATCCTTGAGTATTAAAAAGATAGATGAATGGTTGTTTTACCTAACATATTTTTTCCCATTTTTAATATATGATATCAATATTTTTTGTAGGTGTCAAATTGTACATGAAAATCCCATTTTATTGTTGGAAAAATAACTCCCTCATATATATGGTTATCCATATATTCTGGATTGAAATATGATAGCAGATGATTGCTATTGGTTTGGTTATTAAGATACAGATTGGGCTAGCTGTGTCGATGATAAAGGATTCACATATGGTGGAGTTTTCTTCTATGGTGATAGGTGTGTTTTTTTGAACACTAAGAGGTTGAGTTATATTACATTAATTACAATATTAGAATAATATATTGATACATATCATACTATATATCAGTAGTGTGGATGTAGACATAATTGGTAGATTTTATGGTTGAAGTGAAAACACTACTTATTCATGGATATAATTTTCAAATTATTTAATTTTCTTCAAATATTCATCTTAAACATTATTTAATAATAAAAATTTATATTAAATATCATTGAATAAAGGATATTGTAGAGATAAATTAATTAATGTGTTTATAATCCAACAAATGTATATATTAGAGATGTTTTTACTAATCTATTGTCTAAATAATCTTTTAAGAATCTGAGGTTGATATTGGGGGTTTAACCACACCAACATCAAGAATAAATTGTGTTTTTTCATACTCACTCTCATATTCTTTTTATTCAATGGGGGTAAATATGATAACATGTATTTATATATATATATATACTGAAATCAGCTTTAAATATTTAGGGGGAGTTTTTTAGAATGGTATTTTTTTATTTAACATGTGTAAAATATTTTTACAGTATATAGAGAGTTTATTTAGGGACTTATTTTACCTAGGTTCCATAAACCATTTTGGGGTGTTGGTGACATGATGATGATGTATTTTTTTATTTTTTGTCTCTATAGTTTATGGAAGATTGATGTTTATCATAATTTTATCGACAAAATGGTATGGTTATTAAATTTTATTATTTCATAAACTAAGTTTTCTATAGTTAGATTTTAAATATTTAATAGTTTTTCATTTCTAAGGTTTTCGGTTTAAATATGGATTTATGTTATGAGGTCTTCAAAAAGATCAAATGATAGAGTTTATCAATCTCAATATTGAATTTATTGTAATATATTAGAGTGGTTATGCTTTATTTGATGTCTTTTTTTAATAACACATAAATAAAATTTATTTCAATTAATTAATGAGATGTTCTAACTAGAAATAAAGGGAGTGTGTTGGTGGAAATAGTGAAACTATTATCAATATGTTTGGAGAAGGATGAATATGATTTGAAGAGGATCTTGTTTTATGACTTGAATGCTTGAAATTTTTAGACTGATTAGGCATGGTCATATCAGAGTTGGTCAAGAAATCGATTGAGAGTCATTAATGTGGTAACATTAGGTTTGGTTATATATTCACTCGAGAGATAATCATGATATCACTTTAAAGATGGCCATATGGACACTCCTATGTTTTCACATAGTGACTATACAGTTTTTTATACAATCAGTTTAGTATTTATCGTCAAGCCTGTTTCATATTGGTTATGTAGTCGATCCATACTTTTTCACTTGGATGATCCTCATTATGATTGATTTGCACAATAAATATAATTTATTACATATTTAATAACCATATAATTGATACATTTATCATAGCCTCATACAATAACTTTTATTCCATGATTGATCCCTTGGTGGTTACTTAATTCTTTTAGGATGAAATTCTAGGGAAAAATAAATTTTCCAAATTTGAATGACGAATGTTTTTTTTGACAAGGAGATTTTTTTCCATATTATAGTGATGAAATCAATGAAATTATAAATTCAATTATACACTTTTTTATCATGATTTATGCTATTGTAAAGAAGAAAAACAATGTATGGTATTATACTAGTCCATAAATGAGGGTTCAACGAACATTGTATGTGTATGTATACCTGTATTTATGTGCATATTTTTTAGTGAAAACTTTATTTATGAGAAGAGTATGTCCATGATAATTATGGAAATTATTTTATTCATAAAGAGTTTTTTAATGTATGTAATATCTTATAAAGAAGATCTCCTCATTTAATGGTTTAATGAGGAAGAATTAAATGATTATGTATATGTTACTACATGATGTTAATAACTAAAATGTTTCACTGTTTTATCTGCATTTAGGCTTGTGTAATTAAGAAAAATAATATATGGTATTATAGTAGGCCATAAATAAAGGTATAATGAAAATTGTATTTCTATACATTCACATATTTATATGTATTTTTTTAGTGAAAAATAACTTGGAGAGAAGAGGAATTCCATGATAATTATAGAAGATATTTTATAAATAAATGGTGTTTTTAATGTAAGCAATATCCTATACAGAAGGACCTCATCATTTTAAGTTTTAATGAGGAATAATGAAACAATTATGTAGAAGTTACTACCTGAAGTATATTACTACAGTTATCACATCTTTTATGAATACTATGAAACCGAGAGACTTAGAAATCAATGTTCTATGTATTCATGTGGATTTAAATTCAAGTTATCGGAACGATTTTTGATTGTTTGAGGACTAATATGGATTTAATTAATGTGGACATATTATTTTTATAAATTATGATATTAATATATATTATTTTGTGGAAGTAGGAAGGCTGAGTTAAGAATTTTTATACGTGAAGAAACAAACAAGGTGGGTTGGTTATGAAGTTCACAATAGATATATAGGAAGATGTTACTACTTCTGAATTTTTTTTAAATAACCCATTCATCAAGATAATTCAATATATTTTTAAATTTTGTTTTTATAGCGATGTGGATACTAATTGAATATAATAAGATCTTAACACACATGAGGGATAGATAATTTTCTATAGGACGAAGTCATATATGTTGTTAACCATGTATTTAATATTATTTTACCAATTTAATATGCATTAATTTTTTAGTATATACAAATTATGACACATTAAACTGATTTAGAAGTGTTGGAAAAGTATTTTATTAGTGAATTTTAGTATCATGGGTATTACCAGATCATTCTAAGGAATAGCCACTCATATTGAGTAGGGAACCATGTAATTCACATGTTTAATTGGTTTTTTTTTGATTATTTGTATTTATATATTTAATAAATTCCCTTAAACAAGTGATAAGGGATGTTTTTCAATGGAATATTTAAAATTGATTCAATTATTGATTCGTCCCCTCCACATAGTGATTCCACTAATCCTTTTTCCATCATTTTTTGGGGATGCTTAGGATACCATGGGTATAATATTTTTATATATGGTTTCTGCTTTTTTGATATATGATTTCACATAGTGATAAACATTTTGGTTTTTATTTTTGATTAATGTATTTTTATCTTTTGTCCAATTGGAAAGAGGTCGATATATCTGATTCTTATTTGGAACTATGGAACGAGAGGAATTTTTTGTGATTAACTGAGAATTATATCATTGAGGATGAGGGTTCAATTTTTTAATGTGTTAAAAAAACATATATGGAATTTCCCATTCCCCCTATTGGTGTAATTATACATAGATGAATCGTGGTATATTTTCTCCTCATGATAGGTCATGTGGATTCAATAGAGGGAAGATTCTTAAAGAAGGGTATATAATTCCTCTGATAAGGGATGTATTTTGACCCATATTGGGTCAATATTTTCATTTGATTCCTTAGTTTTGGTTTCAAAACATAATTATTTTCGTTATATAATGTTTCAATCACAACTTTTATAGTGTTATACTATATCAATTCTTAGTGGTGCTCTATTTAAATTAACTACATGATCACAATTTATTTGAAACACATCATCATGGGATGATGGTATTATATATACACCTAGATAATATTATGATCATCTAGTGGGGTAGTATCATATATAGATTCCCTGAGATGATCACTTCCTTTGTTGGGCCATGGCTTGGTATGTGATGTCGGGTTTTTTTGTGTGTTTGAGAATCCTAGAGTGATTGTTTAGCTTCAGTTTACTTATTATATTGAAGACAAGAGAATATATATTATCCCGTTTTTTGTGACATAAATAAAATATGATTTATAGGTTTGGAGGGAGAGACTATCTCCATTTTAATGAAACTCGGGATATTGGTGAGCGAAGTGCTATAGTGGAGTAGCTGAACATTTTCCTGGTATTATTGTGATAAGATAAAATATACGAGTGTAAACTATGGGTGATCTTATCCAAAACATATCAGTGATATTATAAATGGGATGTGTGGGTAGATTATTTGTGTTTATATTAGTTCATTGTAGATGTTACGAGGTATATTGAAAATACATGGAGGTGTGTTTATGATGAAAATCAGTTGTGCTGTAATTGTTTTCGGGAATAGTTTCAGTGGGTAGGATCAGTTTCAATACCTTACCCTTGTGACTTCATGGGTTTTTTAAAATTTTAATGTTAATCATGAAGTTTTATATTAAGATATATAATGGATACATTATAGCAAGAAAATTATGATTTTCGAAAAATTACTGGTTAACAGGTGATCATGTGATTATCCTTAGTATAAATGAGATGTTATGATTTTCATGAAAACTAACTATGGTTATTTTATATAGATGAGATTCAAATTCAATGAGTATTCTCAATGGTTTAGGTGCATGAAACTAGGAAATTGATGATATAGTACTTAAGGTAGTCTAAGTCCGATGTCATGGAACTATACACCTATTTGGGTTTGTCTTTTTGACAATAGAAGTTATTGAGAAACGTTTGATAGGGTGATTTAAGTGGTGGAATGAGTTTCACGAGAATGGTTTTATAATTTATTTTCACTTGAAAAGAATATGGAGATAATGTTTTGATCCGAAGTTGATGGAAAATGAATCATTATGGGATGAGTAAAATAGTTTGATTGGATGATATATAGGAACACACTCTTTTATTTTAAATAAAATTAATGTAGTATAGTATAGTATGGTTATGTTTTGGGTTATTTTATTTATTAAAGGATGAGTATACATGTTTAGGATAAGAGGCTATTGTTTTTTCGGAACACTGATGGGGTTTTTTTCTCAGGGTTTTGATGAGTAATGTGTCTGTATGATGATGATGAAACTGTTGATGGATGGGGTGAGGGGTGGAAATTATAGATGTGCATTTATTAGGAATAGTGACATGTGTATGATGACATAACATGTGGACATTATCCATGAGGAGTGGTAATATAAATTTCATTTTTTGTGGGGTGTTCTACATTACATCGAAGGATATGACCCTCATCCAAGATAAATTTCATTAGGAACTGAGGATAATGTTCCTAGTAATTTGATAATGGGAAGTGGTTAATGTTTGACATTGTCACTTAGGAATGAGAGAGGTTTCCATGTCTATTCATTAGGTATAGTAACATATGAAACATGAGTCATGAAGGAAATAATTTCATGTGGGTGGGGTTTTGGGTATAATGATACTGGTCATTGGGTGGTAGAGGTCGAATCTAGTTTTGAGTGAGTGAGTAAATATAGTTTTTATCTAGTTCCATGGTGACTAAAAGATGTGGGATTTATATATGATATTGGATAGGGACAATTCATTGATAATGGTCCCATCACAGAATATATGTGATCTAATCATGAGTTGAATTATAGTTGTATGAATTCTTGAGGGTAGATCATGGTAAATGGTTTTATTGGTTCACGATCCAACCATTGAATTATGTTGAGTGAATAGTTCAATCATTAGTGTGGGTGATTGAAAATGATGTGATGACTCTGAGGATTTTGTAAACATTATTGGATGATGAGATAATGTGTTAGTAGGAGTGACCAATAATTTTTCAAAATTTTCTTATAAAGGGGGTATGACTAGAATTTTGAGGTGTAATTATATATTGAAAAGACCTAGAATTTCCATGTAATTTTTTTAATAAATTGAAATTTTACAAGTCCGCGAATGTTGAAAGCATGTGATTTTGAGGCCTGGTGTTCCCTGAATGAATTTTTAAACATTTTTTCAGGTACGTTCAGTAGACGTGCGAGTGGGTTTTTCTAACTATTGAACTGGTGCTCGGAATTGAAATCTGAGGGCACCGTTGAACTCGTAGTGCTGGTACTCACTTAATAAGAATTTCACCTCGATGGAAGTTGGTCGAGGGTGAAAGAGAATGTTTCTATTTTTCATGGAAATAATAAAATAAAATAAACAAATTTTTTTTTGTTAAGACCTCCATGTGGAATTTGAGGTGTGGGGACCACTAGAACATAACCTCCCATGAGTTTTTATGGTGGTGGGGACCACACGAACCTATCCTCCCATGAGAGGTTATGGTGGTGGGGACCACCCGAGGCCTAAACATCTCAACTCCAGCAATAAATGATGGAGAGACTCTTCAACTCCTCCTATATTAATTGTGCCAACCCCCCATAATTAATTATTCCAACCCTCCTTAATTAATATTTACAACCCTTCCCTTTAATTAATTAAGCCAATGCATCAATAAATTAGTTAAATATTTTTTTGAATATTATTCCAACAACTTAATAGATATTACAATCTATTACTTTGATCTACCTATTAATTTGATTGAAAAGAAGGATTGGGAGAACTTGGGAGAAAGATCTCCAATGAAGAATGCTCCACCAACAAAGAACACCTACCATCTTTGACCTTCTTTCTAAGGACTTCTTCTGATGTGGGACGTCGTCATAAACAGTGAATTGATGACCGTTCTACCTTCCTGCGCCAATGACATCAAGTGAATGTGGTAGGGGATTAATTTTGTTTGACTATTTGTGGATGTTATGGGGTGGTGGATTGATATTATTATCTCTTCCATTCTTGATAACTCTTTGAAACACAAGATGGAATTGAAAAACTTGCTACCACTCTAAATGCGGAGGGTGCGGGCTAAACCAACATGGCCCGACCCCTCCATCATTATTGTTTGATGTGTTCTTCAAAATAGTTGAAGGCGACAAAGGCGACGAAGGCAATAGTGATTCCACCCATAGCCTCCACAACCCCACGGCACTTTTCCCTCCCCACTGAACTGGCCCTGTGGGCAGTTGAGCCACCCACGGCCGGACCGAGCCGCCACACTGCCTAGGCCGAAACCCCTCACCGTGCCCCCTCCATACTGATTCGCCGCACCACCGACGTCCGCTGTGCCGCATCACCACCGTCTGTTGTGCCGCACCGCCGTCATCCGCTATGCAGAGCTGTCGTGCCATCGCCGTCTATCGTGCCAAGCCCCCACGCTACCTCCTTCCTTCAAGCCACACCACCTTCCTCTGAGTCGCACTGCCGTTCACCGAGCCACACCGCCATCCGCTGAGCTGCACCGCCGTCCGCCGAGCCATGCCACTGTCTGGGCCGAGCTAAGCCACACCATCATTATTCCCTTGTTGCGGCCCTACAAGCCCCCCGAGCCGCCCTCACCGCGGCCTTGCAAGCCGCCCTGAGCCAAGCCAGCCTGTAGCTGAGTCGTTATGCTATCGAGCCGCCCTCACGGCACCCTCTAAGGTCGAGCTGCTTGCACCGCCCCACGCAGCAATCAGGCCGAAACCAATGGTCTGGGATGATCCCAATGGTCCAGGTAGCCCATCGGGTAGGGCTGAACCCAAAGGGCCCGGCCGCACTGCGGGCCGGGTCGACCTGGGTCGGTCTGACCGGTTCACACCGGACCCGGGCTGACTACGACCCCTTTTACCTTCTTTTGGCCATATATTTGGCACCAAAAATTTGTTTGATGAACTATCTACAGCACTGGAAATCTTGGAGTGAGAAGCTCCCTTTGAGTGATACCCCAATGTGTTTTGAATTAAGATGAAGAAGGGTCAGGATGGATCGAGCACGAATCCATCTGGGCCCTCGTGAAAAAAAGGCTAATAACTCACAAACTGGGCATCTAATTGATGCACTGTCTATTATGTTGGGACCCATATGATGAGAAATACCTTTCTGATACTTCTTTGAGGGAATTCATTGCAGTTAGAGTATCGAACTGTACCTTTTAGATCAGATCCTCTTAGCGATGAGGGAGCATAGTGCGGAGACCTAGTGGCTGGCTGAGACATGACGACTACTAACTATTTCGACTCAAAGTGACTTGAGTAGCCCAGTGGGGAGCACCTTGGTGACATGGAAGACCCACGTTGTGGAGAACCTTGGTGACGTAGAAGACCCTATGTACTCGACAGGAGGAGTACCTCCACAGGCTGTGAGGGGGAACACCTCTATGTGACGCTACAGACCCACGGTGGGGAGCGCCACTATGTGATGTGGAAGACCCATAATACTCGACATGAGGAGTACATCTGCAGTCCAAGGTTAGTGGGATGTGCCTCTATGTGATGCGGCAGGCCCACTGTACTCGATAGTGGAGGAGTTCTCTAGCAGCCGAGGAGTTCGGCAATTTGCTTTGAAATTCTACTTAACACAACCCCTAGAATAAATCCTGGTGTGATTTGAGTCAAAAACTCTATGTTTTCCTCATGATTGAGATGGGTTACTTGATTACTTAGGTATATGTATGGAAATATACATATGTAAGGTTATTTAATGATTTCATTCCTTGTGTTTTTTCTGTGTTAGATTTTGTGAGACCTAGAGGGTCTCGGGGTCCCTACTGAGTATCGTTATACTCACCCCTGCATGGGCTATGCGCACACCTTGTTGTGTTGGATGTAGAGGATGTGTAGTGCTGACTGAGGCAGAGAGTAGTAGGACTGGATGGTACCCGGAGGTGGACCTTATGACGAGTTGGTACACGGAGGAGAGGGGCGAACGAGTAGTGTGGAGAAGGTGATCTTTACCAACCCTTTAGGTAGGAACCTCGGAGGATGTCCCAGTTGTAGTTTTCTATCTTCTTCAGTTGTAATGGTACTTTCATTTTCCTGTACTTTACTATTGTTCTCATATTTTGGCCCCCTTTTACTTTCAATACTATTTTGTTATACAATTTTACTTGGTGTTTTGTATCAAACTGTGTGATTTCTTGTTTGTGTGTTACAATTTATAATGGAAATGAATTCCCAGTTTTAGGGAATATGCCTTGGTGATAGTCTCCATCCCCTGTCCAATGGAAGGAAGTCTTTTCATTATTCATGGAACAGGCCCCGATGGACGGGTCATGAAAAATTGGTATCAGAGGAGTCAGTTCTACCACAAAACTAGGACTCTGATCTTTTCTGTGAAGCAATAGTGTTAAGGGTAATGAGTGTGGTTTTCAGTTTAGGGAGTATAGTGTTGGTGCGGCAGCCAACGTATCCTTAAACTAGGACCCTGACATCTGATTTCCTACTCAGTGAATGAAAACCCTGATTGTGTGTGTGTGTTCAAAATTTTTCTGTGTGATATTTGGAGTTAACCCATCAGGTATAAATTTCATCTAACTAGGTAACCATTTGACCGTGACACAAC
This sequence comes from Viscum album, assembly GCA_963277665.1. Taxonomy (NCBI): domain Eukaryota; kingdom Viridiplantae; phylum Streptophyta; class Magnoliopsida; order Santalales; family Viscaceae; genus Viscum; species Viscum album. Next base: position 1,192,077,364 of record OY728122.1, read on the forward strand.
GATTTCATTTTAGGATGCTTCCACGTAGACAGCTAGCTACAGCTCTGAGAGTTATATGCATTTATATCCCACCGAGCGACGAGGCCATGGTGTCAGGCCCTTTTCCAATAGAGGTAGTAGCAGAGGCACCAATAGTAACACACCCTATTGGACCACCGATGCCACCAGACCCAGTAGGAGATGGTGAACGCCGATTAAGCACATTGCATGGGATCCAGTACCAGAGGACACCCATGTTTAGTGGAGAGATGAACCCACATGAGGCTGAGGTTTGGATGGAGGTCATGGAGAGAGTTTTCTAGTTGGTAGGGACACCACATGTTTTCAAGGTGATCCTTATCGCCAGTCTTCTATAGACTGTAGGAGGCGGATGGTGGATATTTATTCTCCAGGTTCACGATGAGGTGACGCTTCTCTCGGCATACATCGAGAGCCTATTTTGGGCAGAGTTTGTCCCAACTACTCTTCGCGCAGTGCATATTCAGGATCTACTTCATCTGCAGCAAGGAAGCGTGTCTGTAGATCAGTACTCAGTGAGGTTTGTAGACCTCTCATGTTACTCCATAGATATAGTGTGATACCCATTATTCAAGGCCAAGACCTTCAATAAAGGGCTCAGGTGGGAGATCAGGGCTTCAGTGATCTCACTCGGCATCCGAATCCATGTGGGGGTGTTAGAGAGAGCCCACTTGGTGGAGAGTTTTCTTACTGAGCAGTAACAAGCAGCGAGACCCACTACCATTCATCACGCAGCAGAGCCTTGGGCAGTTGGCAGTAGATAGTTATCATAGAAGTCCAAGAGGACTAGAACAATATGTGGAAGACCACATGACTTAGGATATGTTGTGAAGGGGACCTGAGATGGAGCTAGTCATACCAAGAGTGGGCAGTGTTACACATGTAGCATGTAGGGTCACATGGCTTGTCACTATCTGAACCTTCATACGTATGATCACCAGATCATCAAGGGACCTCCTAGGTAGAGACAGAGGTTCAATCAAGGAGGTTCATAGGGAGAAGGTGGACGTGGTAGAGGAGCTAGTCATGCCACTAGAAACGGGTGATGATTCGAGATGTTATCGCCACCACCACAAGGAGGCCCACACCGACCGCAGGGAGTAGGTGGAAAGGGGAGATCTCAGCTCTAGCCAGCTGAGGCCTACGATCATGGAACTCTAGAGATGATATGAGGTACGATCTGTGTCTACACCACCTTATCTAGAATACTTATAGACATAGGTTCCATTCATTTTTTTATTTCCACATCCCCCGTTCAGAGCTCAGAGATTCTGACGGAGCCTTTGGATCGATCCTTATAGCTAGAGACTCCTATAGAAGCAGATTTGATGATTACTCACATGTCCCGGTAGTGTGAGCTTACTCTAGGAGAGATATCTTCGGCAGGGAAGTACTAGTAGTGGCATCGAGGCCATACGACGCCATCTTGGGTATGTACTATTATCTATAGTCCATGATTAGATACACTGTATTAGGCACAAAGTGCATTGTGTCCGCACGGATGGGACCAATTTTACCTTCACTGGCGAGAAGGGAGCCTTTTCAGCATATAATGGACATACTCAGAGGAGAGTGCAGCTGTTCACTCATAAGTTTTCTAGCCCTACCCTCAGAGCTATTGATGTGGAGTGTCTGAGCTATCCTATAGTGGTGGACCAGTATGTAGATGTGTTTTCCCTGATGATGTTTTAGGTCTACCTCCTCACAGGGAGGTGGACTTTTACATTGACTTGTACCCCAGGACGACACTGATATCTACTCCAACAAATCGAATGGCTCCCATGGAGCTTCATGGGTTGTGGGTACAGTTAGAGGACATGTAGGGGAAGGGATTCATCCAGCCTAGTGTTTCTCCCTGGTTAGCCCTGATTCTGTTTGCCAAGAAGGCGGAAGGGAGCTTGAGGCTTTATGTCGACTACCGGTTCCTAAACCAGGTGACCCCAAAGAACAAGTACCCACTCCCGAGGATTGATGACCTCTTAGATCAGCCTATGGGAGCATGGTGGTTCTCGATAATAGACCACAGATCAGGATATCACCTGCTCGGAGTACGAGTTTAGGATTGGATGAAATTTTATTTCAGATGTCGGTACGACCAATACGAGTTCATGGTTATTCCATTCGGTGTAACCAACACCCCAAAACTATTCATGGGACTCATGAACATGATCTTTTCGCCATACCTTGATCAATTTGTAGTGGTCTTCATTGAAGACATTCTGATATACTCGACGACAGAGGAGGAGCATTCCTATCATTTGTGGGGAGTACTGGACACACTCTGAGAGCACCAGCTTTATGTTAAGCTCTCAAAATGCTAATTATGGATCATGAAGGTTCACTTTTTGAGACAAGTCATATCGGAAGCTGGAGATGTATTAGATCCAGTGATGATTGAGGTAGTACATGGTTGGGGGCCACCCAGGAGTGTGACAGAGGTACGATGCTTCCAGGGATTGGCTGGATATTACTGGAGGTTTGTGCCAGACTTCTATAGAGTTGCATCACCACTATCAGCCTTGACGAAGAAAGGGCCACCAATCGTGTGGTCTGAGAGATGCCTGCGGAGTCTTCTGGAGATGAGTCATAAGATGACTGGTGCCCCCGTCTTGAGGCTTCCATAAGAAGGAGTAGGGTACATATTTTTCTATGATTCATTAGGGATTGGGCTTGGATGTGTGCCGATGTAGAAGTGATATGTGATCACATATGTTTCTTGGCAGTTGAGACAACATGAGCAGAAATATGCTACCCATGACCTGTAGTTATCAGTAGTGGTTATCACCTTGAAGGTGTGGAATAACTATCTTATGGTAAAGGGTTTTATAGTATACTTTAATCACAACATTCTCAGCAATATTTTCTCTCAGAAAGAATGGAACCTGATACAGCGACATTGTCTTGAGTTCCACTAGAACTATGACTTTGATATAGTCTATACTTTTGGGAATGGAAACATTGTGGAAGATGCACTCAGTCAGAGGTCTGGTATACAACTGCTAGTTGAGGTGATAGAGCAGCTGGCCGCATTGCAGATATCCTTCATGGAATGTGATGGAGAAACTTTTCATCAGTCTCTTACAGTCACTCCCCAACTTCTTCAGCGAGTCAGGGAGGTGCAACATGGGTAAGATGACTACGAGGCTCGACGTGCTCAAATATCCATAAGGCAGGCACTTGATGGATTTCTTGATGGTAAGGAGCACGTCATTCTCTTTAGAGAACTTACCATGGTACCAGTGTCATTTCTGGAGGAATTGTTGAGGGAATCCACACATCCCCTATAGTGGTACATCCAGGAGTGGCGGAGATATACTAGGACCTCCAACGATAGCACTGGTGACTGAGAATGAAGAAAGTAGTTGTAGAGATTGTTTCTCAGTGCCTCACTTGTCAGAAAGTGAAGGCAGAGAAGCAGGTACCAGCATGCTTGGTTCAGCCTTTACAGGTCCCAGAGTGGAAGTGGGATGGGATATCCATGGACTTTGTGATAGGACTTCCATGTACATCCAAGGGACATGACTCTATTTGGGTGATCATTGAAAGAACCACCAAGTCATCCCACTTCCTTCCTATCAGAGAGCAGGGTTCAGTAAAGTGGTTGGGACGCCTCTATTTGAAGGATATTGTGTGGATACATGGATTACCTTTGACGATTGTCGATATTGTGTGGATACATGGACTAACTTTGACGATTGTCTCCGATAATGATTCATGATTTACTTCTTTACAATGGAATGGGCTTCAAGAGTCTTTCAGGATGCAGCATCATTTGAGCACTGCCTTCCATCCTTAGATGGATGGTCAGACTGAGGGTACCATTCAGACTCTTGAGGACATGATTCATGCTTTTGTCCTTGACTTATGTCAAATCTAGGAGGATCACATACCTTTGGTGGAGTTTTCATACAATAATATCTATCACTCAACCACTAGGATGGAACATTTTGAGGAGTTTTACGGGAGACCTTACAGATCACCTTTGTGCTGGACTGACCTAGGGGAGTCAACACTAGTGGGACTAGAGATGGAACGTGCTACCACAAAGAAGGTGCATATCATCCAGGAGTCAATGAAGACTATACAGAGAAGGTAGATGTTGTATGCCGACAGAAGACGGAGACCTCGGGAGTTTGAGGATGGCGAACATGTCTTTAAAAGTTTATCACCCCAAAGAGTTATATGGAGATTTGGCCAAGGTAGAAAGTTATCTCTGAGGTTCATTAGACCTTTTTAAGTCCTCAAAAGAGTTGGAAAGGTGGAATACCACTTAGCTCTTGCACCTCTGCTGCACCGGGTGCCCGACATCATCCACATATCCGAACTGAAGAGATATGTGCACGACCCTTCTCACATCATCGACCATGGAGAGCTAGATGTCGATGATGGGGAGAATTTTATAGAGGTTCTAGTCGATATTGAGGATCGATAGGATTGTGTCCTTTTTGGATGGTTGATACCTTTGGTGTGCATTCGTTGGAAGCACGGGAACCTCAAAGAGAGAACAAGGGAGTGGGAGGCTCAGATGCATGCTCAGCACCCCCACTTGTTCCATTAGTTTGAGTTGTGGCTTACGGGGATGTAAAGCCTAAGGTGGGGAGAATTTAAAAACCATGAATTTCCCTGTAAATTTATTTATTATTAAATAAATGGGAATTTTACGAGTCTGTGAAAATTGAAGGTGTGTGATTTTGATGCCCGGAGTGCCCCAAATGAATTTTTGAACTTTTTTCAGGTATGTTTAGTAATCGTGTGAGAGGGTTTTTATATCTTTAGAACCGGTTCATGGAATTGAAATTCAAGGGCACCATTGAACTAGCAGTGCTGATATTCGCAAAATAATACTTTTACCTCAATGGCAGTTGGTCAAGGGTGAAAGATAATTTGTTGTTTTTTCATGGAAATAATAAAATAAAATAAACACAAATTTTATTTTATTTTGATTGTTAAAACCTCCAAGTGGAAGTTGAGGTGAGGGGACCACCAGACCTTAACCTCCCATTAGAGGTTATTGTGGTGGGTACCACCCAAACCTAACCTCCCATGAGAGGTTATACTGGTGGGGACCACCCAAGGCCTAAACATCTAAACTCCCACAATAAATGATGGAGATACTCTTCAACTCATCCTACATTAATTGTTCCATCCCTCCTTAATTAATTGTTCCAACCCTCCTTAATTAATCTTGCCAACCATTCCCATTAATTAATTGAGCCAAAACATCATTTAATTAATTAAATAGTTTTTTTTAATATTATTCCAAAGACTTAATTGATATTACAATATATTACTTTGGGTTACCTATTCATTTTTTGTCAAAGGAGGATTGGGAGAACTTGGGAGAAATCTATATAACGAAGAACTCTACGCCAATGAAGAACAACAACTTCCTTCAACCTTCTTCGTTGGGACATCTTCAGACATAGAACATCCTCGTCTATGGTGAATTGACGACTATACTACCTTCTTCCACCAATGAAATCAAGCGAATGAGGTAGGGGTTTAATTGTGTTTGATTATTTGTGGAAGTTATGGGATGGTTGATTGTTATTCTTCTATCTTCCATTCATGATAATTCTTTGAAACTCAAGAAGGAATTGAACCACTTGCTACCACTCTAAACATGGAGAGTGCGGGCCAAATGAAACTGGCCCGACCCTTCCGCCATTCTTCTTTGATATGTTCTTCGAAATGGGGGAAGGTGATGAAGGTAATGAAGGAAACAAAACTGTCATCTATGGCCTCCGCAACCCACACCGCCCCGCGGCGCTTTTCCCTCCCAGCTAAATCGGCCCTGCCCCCGGTCAAGCAACCAATGGCCGGACCGAGCCACCATGCCGCCGTTCCGAGCTACCACGCCACCACCGTCCACCGTGCCGAGCCGCCATGCCACTGTCACCCGCTGTGCCGAGCCGTCGTGCCACCACTGCCCGCCATGCCAAGTTGTTGTGCCCCCGTCATCTGCCGATCCATGCCACCATCTGCCAAGCAGTACCGCTGTCCGGCCCAAGCCAAGCCTCGTTGACTCCGTGCCCTAATTGTGGCCATACCATCCCCACTCTCCACCCTCACCGTGGCCTTGAGAGCCACCCTATGCCGATCCGCCCCGTGGCCAAGCCGTTCTGCTGCCAAGCCATTCCATGGATGAGCCGCCCTCACGGTACCCTCTGTGGCCGAGCTGCCTGTGTGGCCCCTCATGACCGTCAGGACGAACCCAATGGGCTAGGCCACCCAGCGGGCCGAGCAGAACCTAATGGTTTAGGCCACCCAGCGGACCAGGCCATACTCAATGGGCCGGGCCACAATGTGGGGCAGGCCAGACCCAGTGGGTTGGGCCAGACCTGGGCCCACTATGACCCATTTTACTTTATTTTGGCCATATCTTTGGTATCGGGCATCTGTTTGAGGAACTCTCAGTAATTATAGAAATCATGGAGTGAGATGCTCCCTTTGAGTGATACCCCACTTTTTTTGGATTATGATGAGGAATGGTCAGGTTTTATTGAGCACAAATCCAACCGGGCACCCAAGACTAAAAGGCTAATAACTCACAGACCGGGCATCCGATTGACGCACTGTCTGTTATGTTGATACCCCAATGACATGACGGAACTTTGTAACACATATTCATTGGACTTAATGATAGTTGGATCATCGAATATTAGCTTTTTGAGTGGATCCTATCAGAGACGAGTGAGTATATTGCGGAGACCTAGTGGCTAGCTGAGACTTGATTTCGACTCAGAGTGACTCAACCAGCCCTGTGGGGAGTGCCTTGGTATGCCGAAGACCCATGGGGGGAGATACATGGTGACACGACATTCCCAAAGTACTCGAAAGGAGGAGTACCTCAGCAGGCTATGAGGGGGAGTGCTTCTGTGTGACGTGGCAAACCCACGGTGGGGAGTGCCTCTGTGTGACGTGGCAGACCTATGATACTAGACAAGAGGAGTACCTCAGATGTCCAAGGTTAGTGGGAATCACCTATATGGGAAATGGAAGGTCAACTATACTTGATAGGGGAGGAGTTCTCTAGAAGTCGAGGTGTTTCACATCGTGCTTGGAAATGTTACTTAACACTAACCCTAGAATAAATCCTAGTGTGTGCTGATTCAAAACCTCTGTGTTTTTCTCATGATTGAGATGGGTTACTTGATAACTTGGGTATATGTATGGTAATACACCTAAGTAAGGTTATCTATTAATTTAATACATTTTGTTTTATCCTGGTTGGATTTTGTGAGACCTATAGGGTCTCGGGTCCCTACTGTGTATTGTTATACTCACCCCAGCACGGGCTATGCCTGCACCATGTAGTGTTGGATGAAGACAACAGACATCGCTGACTGTGGCCGAGAGTACTAGGACTGGATGATACCCGGAGGTGGTCCTTAGGAAAATTTGATACAATGAGGATATGGATAGACGAGGAGTGCTGAGGAGGTGATCTGTACCTACCCATTAGGTAGAATCCTTAGAGGATGACCCAATTTCTATTTTCCTTTTTGTTCAATTGTACTTGTATTTTTTGTATATTGTAATTTGCTGTTGGCCTTGTATTCTGGCCCCCTTTTACATTCAGTAATCTTTTGTTATACAGTTTTACTTGGTGTTTCGTATCTAGTTGTGTTCTTTCTTGTGTGTGTGTTATAGTTTATAAAGGCAATGCCTTTCCAATTTTAGGGAAAACGCCATTAGTGATAGTCGCCAGCCCTTGGCCAATAGAAGGCGGGCTGGGGGTTAGTCATGGAATGGGCCCTGAGGGACATGTCATGAAATATATGGTGACAATGAATACACAATAAGGGTTTCATTAGATCACTGAGAATGAGTTTCAGTATGTGATTCCAATGGTGGGGAGTATTGTGTATCAGAATCATCCCTAGATTGTTGAACCTTTTGATTGGGATTAATATGTGACAATGAATGTGATGGTTGACAACACTACCATGTCTTTGGATATGTGAGATTGAGTAAGTGTTATGTTAGTGATTCTAGGATGGTAATGAGTAGTGTATAAACTTTTAATGACTTATGAAACTCTAGTTTTGAGTAACATATAAAAACCTCTTCCAGGGTTTTGGGATGGAACATGGTTAAATAAACATTAGTTAATAACTATCATAAGTCAGTATTAATGGTTGGAAGACCTCTGAGGCTTCTTCAGAATGATAAGTGCTATATTTGGGTGTTTGTAAAACACCATATCTTTTCCTGTTTGATATTACAATAGGAATTTTAATTTTTGAATTATTGAGATAAAAAAATTCATTAAATTGAGATTCAGATTAGTAATTTGACAGTTCTATCCATGTAAAGAGATGATTTTGGTTATAGTTTGGGGTAAGGATGGGCCTTATTTATTTAGATATGTTTTAGGAGAGCTGAGGTCTAGTTTTGAAAAATTTCAAAAAAAAATCCCCTCTGCATAGGTACTTGGTGGTTTGGGTTGACCATGATGGATATCCATGTATCAAGGTTTTGAAATAGGGTGTGGTTCATGGGTGGTACATTGTTGTAGAGTAACCATACAACACATAAAAACAAATTTTTTGTGGTGATCCACATGTTTGGAACATATTTTGTAAAACTGTGTGGCCAAACTATTCAATTGGGATATATTGTGATAGTTCCAAACTCATCATTGGAACATGATTTGGAATATCACATAGCCAATCTTTGGGACTAGCTGATTTTCATGAAAAATGGAAATTTTACATTTTACCTTTTGGTATTATATCCTTTCAACCCTGCCACCTTCCTTCTCATGCATGATGAAAAAATGAAATCCCCTCACATTCATCTTCTACATCTATCATACATAGTTTGGGTTTGTTTTAAATAGACTTTGATCGATGTGTTCATTTATTATCTTCTCTTAATTATTTTTTCTTCCAACTCTTTATGTATATTTTCATTTTTGTTGTGAAAATTAGGCATTTGAGTGGCAATTCCAACAGTGCTTGGTGGAATGATCCTATAATTTTAGGCATTTTTCGTAGTGTATCTAAAATATGTCTTGAGATGATGTCTATACATTATTGAACACTTTTTAGATTAAGGAGTGTTTATGGATTAGGTATAATTTTTGTATATATAAAACAGACTTTTGAAACTATAACTTGTGTTATTATTTTTCTCTCAAGACAGTGTTAGGAGTATGTTGTGGACCATCTGTATTACCCCATGCTTCAACAGTACTCTTCTCTTTGAATAATACAATAGCATGTGTTGTACGAAACTTCGAGTTCTAACAGACCACAACCAATCAACCTAGCCGTTATGAATAGTAATACACACTTTTTCAAATTTGAGAAATTTTATCATTCAAAATGGACTTCGTTTTTATATTCGGAATATCGAAAATTACTTATGGTGATTTTTTGGATTTTTTTTGAAAACATTCAATTTTTGATGAATAGCGAAAAACACTGAGTTATAATTTAAAAACAATTTTTTTAAAATAATTATTTATTTTATTTGAATTTATTTTCAGTCAAAATAGATTGTAACGCCCCGACCCCAGCTACCCAGAGTCGGTGCATTAATTACATATCATTGGCATGATCACAAGAAAGATCAAATCTCGAAAGACCGATTGGTTTAGTATCCTTGGAAACACTAGATATATTCATAAGTTTTACATTACATCATAAAATGAAAAACTACTACAATAACATAATGTCTCCATAATCCACACTCATATCCCCACATAATATCCCTGCAGGTCATTCATAACCTACTTCTTCACTTCCTGGTAAAAATAAAACATAGAAAAGGGGTGAGCTCAAATGCCCAGTAAGGATAACAATATAGCGGAAACTTTCATAAATAAGAATAAACATTTAAGGCAATGTATAACTAAAACAAAAGCCTTTCAAACATGAACTTTCAACATGGTATGGCATAAATAAAATGAAATAATTCCATTTACTTATTCACATGGATATTCTACTAATCGAATAATCACATGCAAAAATCAATAACCACTTTCATAATGTTGGAATGCATAATGCCAGACTATCATAACCACATAGTCAAGGCCTCGTGCCAAGACTACAAATAAGATTTTGTCAAGGCCTTGTGCCAAGACACTAGTTTGTCTCATGAGACCTACCGATGCATCGAGGAGCTATAGCGGGCTCCACCCGTCACTTATTAAGTTCAATGCATTCCCATATGAAAAGGTTTAAACATAACATAAACATTCGTATTAAAACTAGCATACGAAATGTCAATAATTTCACCATAAACTATGAATGGTATAAAAATAGCACATCCATAGTCAAACATATCACAAAACCTTCAATACAATATAGAAGTTTTGTATCATAATAAATCAACTTCAAATAATCTTAAAATCCATCAAAGGATGTTGACATAGATGAAATCAAAATTCTTTTTAAAGAAATATCTCCTTTTATTTTGAAATCATTTAAGATCCATATAAAATAAAACATTTTCTTTGAAAATATTCTTATAAGCTTGTAAGGAAAGCTTTGAAGATTTTATAACGGCGTAAAATAACCGCACCCGCCGTATAAGTTAAAAAAAAAATTCTTACCTCAATTCTGTCGAAAAGGTTAAAAAGGACCTTGTTTTGAAAATGACGGAAAGATTCCTTTATAAACCACTTATAAAAGTCAAAAAGGGTATAAATGACTTTAACTCATATTTTAGTAAATAGTAAAAATGTTTTGAAAAACATTTTTAAGAAACATGGATGTGGATGATAAAGAGATCCCAGTAGATTATTACGTATAAACAACCTCGGATAATGAAGAGATTGTGAAATAACCCTTACCTTGTACTTTTCCTTGGTTGTGGTAGGTTAACCTCCTGTATAATGGTGAAATAATTGTTATTAAATTATACAAGAATCGTATACATTAATATGATATCATATATGATCTTTTAATATTGATTTGATAATAATATCTTAGTATTATCGTTGTTTCGGGTGTTAACTTACTTGTTTTCTTTTATATGTTTTGTTACGTAAGACATGTTTGTAAAGGATATGTTGTATATTATTCATACCCAGAATGATATCAAGTCCTTAAACATCATTTTTAAATCATCAAATGATAATTATACTTGAATGGATACGATGGAGAATGAATCTCATCGCGTTCGTGGAGACGGTAGTCCGTACGTACGCACGAGCGACAATATCATTCTTTTGATATTAAAATAATATATAAATGGATGGTATATCATATATAAAGAATCATTAATATGTTATATTTATTATTTACATGAGTTACACATCATTATTATACCCATCCAAATAATAATATATTGAATAACAATTACACCACGACGTGGAGACGGTAAGCCGTACGTACGCACGTATGGTGACATGTTATTCAAAGGGTGGATAGAATACTGAATATGGTTGTACCATATTTATAATAACATCACAGTATATGTAAGATACTGGAGTTATTATTTTAGAATGGTAAGAACAAAGAAAGAGGAAGTGGAAGAAGAAAGGAACTTAGAAAAGGGTGGTGAAATCATTACCTCTTCTTCGGGTTCTTCCTTTTGATTTGATCAAAAGGGCTCCTTAGGTTGGCTTTCTGATCAAACTAAGGCCTCTAGGTTGTAGTGAGGGATGTTGGGAGATTAGTTGGGCAGAGTTTGGCCGAACCAAAAGGCTTTAGAGGTGTGAAGAAATGAGAAGGAGGAGTGCCCTTTTATAAGAGGGGTGAGGGGCACCTTTGGAAAAGCTAGAAATATTAATTTATAATAAATTCATATTCGGTTTCTAATGGCTCCAAAGTTGACTATTCAAAGGTTAAGGTGGGGATAGGTCGAAAACCACTCAACCAATAGAATTTAGACAGGTTTGGGTACTTATATTAACCTTATCTTTAAGTATTAACTCTATGTTAATTAGTTTCACTTTTACAATGTCTCTTTGTATTTTTATATAATATGGTTAATAAACTTACTATATACATCCAAGCGACCCCCAAGTGGTCCATTAATGATTAACCTATCATAATATAAGTCTCTTGGCCGAACCTTAGATTTTTAGGAATTTAATATCAATTAATAATATAATATTTGTTTTAAGAACTCTTTTATGTCAATTTTGACACTATTCAATAGTTGATTTTTGTGAAACTCCTAACAGATTTATTACTTCGAACAAAGTAAATTAAATAAATCCTAATATATCATATTAGCCTATAAAATTAGTTTAATTCATTAAAAGTTTCATATTATATTTATTTGGGTATTTATAATATCAATTATTTTAATTTTTCACTATTATAGTAATTACTGCATCATCATTGTGTCATAAATAAAATAAATTATATAATGTCTAAAAATTATAAATAAAATATCATTATGTAGGAAATCTCTTTACCTTTCTAATGAATATTTATAATCGAAAATCCAACATGTATAACCCTATGTAAAAATTGTTGTTCTAAAAGATATATGCTTGTGTCATTTTTGTATTCATTTTAACTAAATTAAAATAAAGTGTCATTATCACTTACAAGTGGATCCATGGGGTCCCAAAATTGACACAAAGATGCCCATGGTCGACCATCTATCAACCAATAGGGTTAAGACACGTTTTTAGGGTAATTTAGTATTATTATAATATTATTTTTTTAACCCTTATTTACCGGATTTACCCTTAACCATGGTAAATAAAATATTTACCGCAGTAATTATTCAAAATGTCTAAAAATAAAAGTTACCTATTTACACAATTTGAACATCCTGATTCCAAATATGGAATCCATTATCCTAAATTCAAAACACAGAAGTGGCAGAAATTAATTTAAAATTAATTCCCGCTGTCAAAACAAAAAGCGTGTTTTTAAGAGATAATAACTATCAAAAGATTGACACTTGTTTATGTTCGGTTTAATTGTAAAATTATGTCCAATGACCAACATTATATTAAATGGTAAAAATATATTCTAAATATACTTTAAAACTACTAAAATTCATAATTTATCACTATTAATTATTTTGATTAAAAAAGTTGTTTTTAATTAAAATTTAGTAATTTTCACTATTCATCAAAATATGAAAGTTATCCGAAAAGTACCAAAATTTCACCTTAGGCTAAATTCAATATTCCGAGTCCAAAAATGAAGTCCATTTTCAAATATAAAATATATATAATTTCAAAAATTAGGTATTACTATTCACAACGGCTAGTTTAATTAGTTGTGGTGTGTGTTAGAACTCGAGGTTGCGTACAACACACGCTATCGCATTATTCAAAGGGAAACGTACCGTAGAAGCTTGGGGTTTTACATTCTCCCCTCCTTCAAATAATTGCATCCTCGCAATTTCTAGGGTATTACTGCATAAAAAGACTCGGGTGGTTCTTCATCATAAGTTCCTCGGGTTCCCACGTTGCCTCTTCCATCTTATGATTCCTCCACAAAACTTTTACCAGACGCGTCGTCCGGTTTCTCAGCACTTGTTCTCTTGTATCAAGAATCTTGATGGGCTCTTCGCAGTAAGACAGATCGGGTTCCAGTTCTAAATCTTCATAGGTGAGTACATGCGTTGGGTCAGGCATGTATTTCCTCAACAGAGATACGTGGAACACATCGTGAACTTTGGAGAGACTTGGCGGCATTGCCAATCGGTAAGCTACAGCCCCAATTCGTTCTAAAATTTCGAAAGGTCCGATGTACCTGGGACTCAATTTACCTTTCTTACCAAAACGTATGACTCCCTTCCATGGAGATACCTTCAGGAAAACATGATCACCGACTTGAAATTCCAAATCCTTCCTTCGATTATCGGCATAGCTCTTCTGCCTACTTTGAGCTGCTTTAATGTGATTTTTGATTACCTTCACCTTTTCCACCGTTTCCTCCACCAGTTCTGGGCCTACAAGTTTTCTTTCACCAACGTCATCCCAACAGGTTGGTGTACGACATCTCTTTCCGTATAACGCTTCATATGGTGCCATTTGTATACTCGAATGGAAGCTATTGTTATAGGAAAATTCTACCAGAGGTAAATATTGATCCCACATACCCTGAAAATCAAGTGAGCAAGATCTCAACATGTCTTCTAAGGTCTGAATAGTCCGTTCTGATTTTCCGTCTGTCTGAGGGTGGTAAGAAGTGCTCAAATGAAGTTCAGTATCCAGGGATTTCTGAAGACTTTTCCAAAATCTTGAAGTAAAACGGGGATCACGATCAGAAACAATCGATAGGGGAACTCCATGAAGTCTCACAACTTCATTAATGTATAGTCTTGCTAGACGTTCCAGGGGTAGATCTTCTCATATAGCAAGAAAATGTGCTGACTTGGTAAGACGATCAACAATAACCCATATTGCATCGTTCCTTCTAGGAGTCTTTGGTAGCCCCATGACAAAGTCCATCGTAATATTGTCCCATTTCCACTCCAGTATGGGAAGAGGTTGCATGACTCCTCCAGGCTGTTGCCTTCCAGCTTTCACTTGTTTACAAACCATACATCTTGATACAAAATCAGCAATCTCCCTCTTCATGTTGTCCCACCAAAAATGTTCCTTCAAATCTCTATACATTTTGGTGCTCCCAGGGTGTATAGAGAAATTGGAACTATGAGCATCATCCAGCAATTCCCTTTTTAGATCAGGTATATTGGGAACACAAAGTCTCTTTCCAAATTTCAAAGTTCCATCTTCATACACAAAGTCTCTCAATCTCCCATCATTCATAGCTTTAATCTTCTTCTGAAATTCTTCATCATCGGTCTGAGAACTCTTAATCCTTTCTAGTAAAGATGGTTTGGCAACCATTTGAAAAAGCATTGATGTTTCACCTTCCCTGGTTATTCCCATGTCCATCTTCACTAGATCCATGAAAATTGGATCCCTTTCAATTCTCATCATGTTCAAAACTCCATGGTCTTTTCTGCTCAAAGCATCTGCCACCTTGTTTGCCTTCCCCGGGTGGTAGTGTATCGTACAATCATAATCCTTGAGTAATTCAAGCCATCTCCTTTGCCTCATGTTGAGTTCTTTTTGTGAGAAAATATACTTCAAACTCTTGTGATCAGTATAAATCTCACATTTTTCACCATAGAGGTAGTGCCTCCATATCTTCAAAGCAAAGATCACAGCTGCTAACTCAAGATCATGAGTAGGATAGTTTTGTTCATGAATTTTCAACTGTCGTGATGCATAGGCAATAACTCTATCATTCTGCATAAGGACACAGCCAAGTCCTTTCTTTGATGCATCACTATAAATAACGAACCCATCATTCCCCGATGGTAGAGTCAATATAGGAGCATTGACTAATCTTCTCTTCAGTTCTTCGAAACATTCTTCACACTCTTTTGTCCAAACAAATGTAACCCCTTTACGTGTGAGCTTCGTTAATGGGTTTGCCAATCGGGCAAAATTCTGGACGAAACGTCGATAATAACCTGCCAAACCAATAAAACTACGTACCTCAGTTATACTCGTAGGTGCTGGCCATTCTTGGATTGCCTTGGTCTTAGAAGGATCAACAGAGATTCCATCTTTAGAGACAATATGTCCAAGAAAAGAAATCTGCTGAAGCCAGAATTCACACTTGCTAAACTTTCCATATAATTCATGCCTCCTCAGAGTCTTCAAGATAATGCGCAAGTGATTTTCATGATCTTCATAGGTTTTGGAGTATACCAATATATCATCAATAAATACTACCACAAATTCATCGAGATACTCCTTGAAAACTCTATTCATCAGATCCATGAATACAGAGGGTGCATTGGTCAATCCAAATGGCATTACAGTAAACTCGTAATGCCCGTACCTGGTTCGAAATGCTGTTTTCGGAATGTCTTCCTTCTTCACACACAACTGATGGTATCCAGATCGAAGGTCAATCTTTGAAAAGTATTGAGCTCCATGCAGTTGGTCAAATAAATCATCAATACGAGGTAGGGGATACTTGTTCTTTATCGTTATAGCATTGATCTCCCTGTAGTCAATACATAACCTCATAGATCCATCTTTCTTTTTAACAAAAAGAACAGGGGCTCCCCATGGAGAAACACTAGGGCGAATAAATCCCTTATTACTCAATTCCTCTAGTTGTTTCTTTAGTTCGACTAACTCTACAGTGGCCATTCTATAAGGGGTCTTCGATATAGGCCTTGATCCAGGAATCAAATCAATAGAAAACTCAATTTCTCATTCTGGAGGATGTCCATGTAAATCTTCTGGAAATACATCTACAAATTCTTTCACAATAGGTACATCCTCTATTTGAACATTCCTTTCCTCACCGACAGTTATTTCATTCTCTTCCTCCCCGATAATTGAATTAAGTTGAGCTACAGGGGGTGGATCTAAATAAGAATTAGGTGGTGACGATTCTGCTCTAAAAATAAGGTGCTCCTTATCATTATCATCAAGAATCGTAACCTCTTTCTTCTTACAATAAATCTTCGCATCATAGTCCGAAAGCCAGTCCATACCAAGGATTATATCAAACTCAATCATAGGTATGACGATGAGATCAGCAGATAAAGAAAATTTATGTGCTCTAATGGGGACTGATTCACAAAACTTTGTTGCAACGATACTTCCCTTAGGAGTTTTAACCGACAACTCCCTTATTAAATCAAATTGGAAATATCTAATTTTCTTAGCAAACTGGGAAGATATGAAACAATGCGATGATCCAGAATCAAATAATGCATTTGCTAAACTTGAGGAAACCATTAAATTACCTACCACCACATCTTTCGGAGCTTCTACCTCAGCAGTAGTGATAGCATAAGCCTGGCCTTGATCCCTTGGCCTTTTCTGAGGTATGTTATCCTGACGCTTAGGAAATGCATTTGCATAATGCCCCATCTCCCTGCAACTGTAGCACTGAACGTTGGTAGCTTCCTTCTTCCCCTTACAATCATGAGCTTGGTGGCCTTTTTCACCACACTTGTAACAGACTCCCATTCCCTTCAGGCAAGCACCGGGGCGTTTCTTCCCGCACTTACCACAAGATGGATATTCAACCTTTCCCTTCTTCCCCTTATTTCTATTCCCAGATTGATCAGCAGGTCTCTTCTTCTCTTGCTTTGCTTTAAAGTCATAAGACTTAGAGAATTCCTTTTCGGTCTTGATAGCACATGAGACAATGTCTTCGTACGATGAAAAGGATTGTGAGACTAATGCTCGACGGAGAAATGGTTTTAACCCATCAAAGAAACGATCAATCTTACTTCTTGGGTTGCGAATATAATCACCAGCGTACCTCGCTAACCTTGTAAAGTTAGCCTCATACTTTGTGACATTCTCATCCTCCTTTTGTCTCAGACTCAGAAATTGTCTTTCCATATCTGCTCGATGGTCGCGAGGAAAGTATTTTTCTAAAAATAGATCTTTGAACTCCCTCCATTCCATGTTTGATACTTTATCATCTTCCTTCATGTTTTGAATCAACGACCACCATTGATCAGCATCTCCAGTGAGGCGGTAAACTGCCATGGTAACTTTTTCCCTTTCACTACTCCCCAAAGCCTGAAATATTTTCTCTAGGGAAAATATCCATTGCTCAGCTACTAAGGGATTTGTACTCCCATTGAACGTTGGTGGTTGTTGTCTCATGAATCGATCTAACATTGATCCTCCACGCTGCGGATCAGGGTGCTCCATACGGGTAAGGTTATTATTCATAACCTGAGTAAGTTTTCCCAGTACGGTGATTAGCTGATCAGCACCAGTTGCATCACCAGCCCCACTATAATTATCTTGAGCAGGAGGGAAATCCCTACATGGAGTGTGTGCATTGATACGGTTTCCATTTCTTCCACTAGGCGCCATTTCTAAAAAAAATGGCATAAACTAGATCAGTTTATGCATCATAATCCCATACTTATAAAACACTTAACATAAATTGAACTATTTATGGATATAATCCATAATCATAAAAATGTTTTCTTTGAGGAGGTATATACTCATAAACCCTTCATAATGATTTGTAAAGATAGTGAGAGTTATCCTAAGCATATCCCCCGGGAGTGTCGTAACCAAGAGTGCAGCAAGGCCCGTTGTCGTGCACCAGTTCCCGTTCGAGTCTAGCTCAAAGCGGTGTTTTCAGGTTTTACCCCTAGGTACATCTGTGCCAGAGCCGCCTCTACCTGCTCGTATCCAGACAGGGATGTATTGCTCGGAAAACTCACAAAGTCTCTACAATACCAAAATTCTAGGAAGTTCTTCTATACTAATCCTCAAAGTTCATCTTAGGTCTATGTGCTCTAATCAGAGTTTATCTAAATCTAGCTTCAAAGGTTTGTACTAAACTTCCTCTGATACCAACTGTAACGCCCCGACCCCAGCTACCCAGAGTCGGTGCATTAATTACATAACATTGGCATGATCACAAGAAAGATCAAATCTCGAAAGACCGATTGGTTTAGTATCCTTGGAAACACTAGATATATTCATAAGTTTTACATTACATCATAAAATGAAAAACTACTACAATAACATAATGTCTCCATAATCCACACTCATATCCCCACATAATATCCCTGCAGGTCATTCATAACCTACTTCTTCACTTCCTGGTAAAAATAAAACATAGAAAAGGGGTGAGCTCAAATGCCCAGTAAGGATAACAATATAGCGGAAACATTCATAAATAAGAATAAACATTTAAGGCAATGTATAACTAAAACAAAATCCTTTCAAACATGAACTTTCAACATGGTATGGCATAAATAAAATGAAATAATGCCATTTACTTATTCACATGGATATTCTACTAATCGAATAATCACATGCAAAAATCAATAACCACTTTCATAATGTTGGAATGCATAATGCCAGACTATCATAACCACATAGTCAAGGCCTCGTGCCAAGACTACAAATAAGATTTTGTCAAGGCCTTGTGCCAAGACACTAGTTTGTCTCATGAGACCTACCGATGCATCGAGGAGCTATAGCGGGCTCCACCCGTCACTTATTAAGTCCAATGCATTCCCATATGAAAAGGTTTAAACATAACATAAACATTCGTATTAAAACTAGCATACGAAATGTCAATAATTTCACCATAAACTATGAATGGTATAAAAATAGCACATCCATAGTCAAACATATCACAAAACCTTCAATACAATATAGAAGTTTTGTATCATAATAAATCAACTTCAAATAATCTTAAAATCCATCAAAGGATGTTGACATAGATGAAATCAAAATTCTTTTTAAAGAAATATCTCCTTTTATTTTGAAATCATTTAAGATCCATATAAAATAAAACATTTTCTTTGAAAATATTCTTATAAGCTTGTAAGGAAAGCTTTGAAGATTTTATAACGGCGTAAAATAACCGCACCCGCCGTATAAGTTAAAAAAAACATTCTTACCTCAATTCTGTCGAAAAGGTTAAAAAGGACCTTGTTTTGAAAATGACGGAAGATTCCTTTATAAACCACTTATAAAAGTCAAAAAGGGTATAAATGACTTTAACTCATATTTTAGTAAATAGTAAAAATGTTTTGAAATACATTTTTAAGAAACATGGATGTGGATGATAAAGAGATCCCAGTAGATTATTACGTATAAACAACCTCGGATAATGAAGAGATTGTGAAATAACCCTTACCTTGTACTTTTCCTTGGTTGTGGTAGGTTAACCTCCTGTATAATGGTGAAATAATTGTTATTAAATTATACAAGAATCATATACATTAATATGATATCATATATGATCTTTTAATATTGATTTGATAATAATATCTTAGTATTATCGTTGTTTCGGGTGTTAACTTACTTGTTTTCTTTTATATGTTTTGTTACGTAAGACATGTTTGTAAAGGATATGTTGTATATTATTCATACCCAGAATGATATCAAGTCCTTAAACATCATTTTTAAATCATAAAATGATAATTATACTTGAATGGATACGATGGAGAATGAATCTCATCGCGTTCGTGGAGACGGTAGTCCGTACGTACGCACGAGCGACAATATCATTCTTTTGATATTAAAATAATATATAAATGGATGGTATATCATATATAAAGAATCATTAATATGTTATATTTATTATTTACATGAGTTACACATCATTATTATACCCATCCAAATAATAATATATTGAATAACAATTACACCACGACGTGGAGACGGTAAGCCGTACGTACGCACGTATGGTGACATGTTATTCAAAGGGTGGATAGAATACTGAATATGGTTGTACCATATTTATAATAACATCACAGTATATGTAAGATACTGGAGTTATTATTTTAGAATGGTAATAACAAAGAAAGAGGAAGTGGAAGAAGAAAGGAACTTAGAAAAGGGTGGTGAAATCATTACCTCTTCTTCGGGTTCTTCCTTTTGATTTGATCAAAAGGGCTCCTTAGGTTGGCTTTCTGATAAAACTAAGGCCTCTAGGTTGTAGTGAGGGATGTTGGGAGATTAGTTGGGCAGAGTTTGGCCGAACCAAAAGGCTTTAGAGGTGTGAAGAAATGAGAAGTAGGAGTGCCCTTTTATAAGAGGGGTGAGGGGCACCTTTGGAAAAGCTAGAAATATTAATTTATAATAAATTCATATTCGGTTTCTAATGGCTCCAAAGTTGACTATTCAAAGGTTAAGGTGGGGATAGGTCGAAAACCACTCAACCAATAGAATTTAGACAGGTTTGGGTACTTATATTAACCTTATCTTTAAGTATTAACTCTAAGTTAATTAGTTTCACTTTTACAATGTCTCTTTGTATTTTTATATAATATGGTTAATAAACTTACTATATACATCCAAGCGACCCCCAAGTGGTCCATTAATGATTAACCTATCATAATATAAGTCTCTTGGCCGAACCTTAGATTTTTAGGAATTTAATATCAATTAATAATATAATATTTGTTTTAAGAACTCTTTTATGTCAATTTTGACACTATTCAATAGTTGATTTTTGTGAAACTCCTAACAGATTTATTACTTCGAAAAAAGTCAATTAAATCAATCCTAATATATCATATTAGCCTATAAAATTAGTTTAATTCATTAAAAGTTTCATATTATATTTATTTGGGTATTTATAATATCAATTATTTTAATTTTTCACTATTATAGTAATTACTGCATCATCATTGTGTCATAAATAAAATAAATTATATAATGTCTAAAAATTATAAATAAAATATCATTATGTAGGAAATCTCTTTACCTTTCTAATGAATATTTATAATCGAAAATCCAACATGTATAACCCTATGTAAAAATTGTTGTTCTAAAAGATATATGCTTGTGTCATTTTTGTATTCATTTTAACTAAATTAAAATAAAGTGTCATTATCACTTACAAGTGGATCCATGGGGTCCCAAAATTGACACAAAGATGCCCATGGTCGACCATCTATCAACCAATAGGGTTAAGACACGTTTTTAGGGTAATTTAGTATTATTATAATATTATTTTTTTAACCCTTATTTACCGGATTTACCCTTAACCATGGTAAATAAAATATTTACCGCAGTAATTATTCAAAATGTCTAAAAATAAAAGTTACCTATTTACACAATTTGAACATCCTGATTCCAAATATGGAATCCATTTTCCTAAATTCAAAACACAGAAGTGGCAGAAATTAATTTAAAATTAATTCCCGCTGTCAAAACAAAAAGCGTGTTTTTAAGAGATAATAACTATCAAAAGATTGACACTTGTTTATGTTCGGTTTAATTGTAAAATTATGTCCAATGACCAAAATTATATTAAATGGTAAAAATATATTCTAAATATACTTTAAAACTACTAAAATTCATAATTTATCACTATTAATTATTTTGATTAAAAAAGTTGTTTTTAATTAAAATTTAGTAATTTTCACTATTCATCAAAATATGAAAGTTATCCGAAAAGTACCAAAATTTCACCTTAGGCTAAATTCGATATTCCGAGTCCAAAAATGAAGTCCATTTTCAAATATAAAATATATATAATTTCAAAAATTAGGTATTACTATTCACAACGGCTATTTTAATTAGTTGTGGTGTGTGTTAGAACTCGAGGTTGCGTACAACACACGCTATCGCATTATTCAAAGAGAAACATACCGTAGAAGCTTGGGGTGTTACATAGATAAATAATACCTATATAAGTTCAATTTAATTTATTGGAGTCGGTTTATAAAAAGTTTAGATATATAGAGATCTAATTGAACTTTTTACCATCTTTTACCCACCTCCTGGGAGCATTTAGAAAATTTACATAAAACATAATTTTACAACTTCTGTGAGTTGAATTTTCAAAATCTGAGAGAAGCGGTTTATATCAGAAAGTAAAACGCAGTTCAATGATAGAAAAATAATGTTTGGTGAATAGTAACTTCTAACTTTTATTTACCACGGTTAGAAGTAAATTGGGTAATCAAGGGTAAAAATGATATTATAATTACCCTAACGCATGTTCAAATTATATTGGATAAGTTTTATTCGACCAAAAACAACATTAGTAATAAAATATGATCTTTTAGGTCAACATGGATTAGATTAGGACATTTATTATTATTTAATTCAATGAAGATTTAAAAGTGTTAATATCATAGTTTAATAAATAACAATTTTTAATATAAGGTTATACATAAGATAAATACAACTATAAATATTCATTAAGAATATAAAAATCTTTCCTACATAATGTTATTTTATTTATAATTTTTCGACATTAAATAATTTAATTTATTTATAACACAATGATGATGCATCAATTACCTTATTAATGAAATATTAAAATAATTAATATTATAAATACCCAAATAAATTTAATTTGATATTTCTTATGAGTTAAACTAATTTTCTAGGTTAATATGTCATGTTAGGGTTGACTAATTTAATTTATTTTGAAGTAATAATTCTTTTATGAATTTAGAAAAAAAATACCAAATAACATCAAAATTGAAATAATATTGTTTTTAAACAAAATATTATATTTTTAATTGGTATTTTATTCTAAAAAACTGAGTTTTTTCCAAAGGGATTAAATAATATTATATATGTCATTAATGATCCACATGGGGTTCTATTGGAAGTTTATATTAAGTTTATTAACCATATAATATAATAATACAAAGAGACATGGTAAATGTCAAACTATTTAACTAAGAGTTAAATCTAATAGATAAGGTTAATATAGTGACCCAAACCTGTCTAAAACCAATTAGTTGAGTGGTTTTCAACCCATAACCACCTTAAAATTCATGTAATTAATTTTGGATCCCATAAAACCTAACATGATTTTATTATAAAATAATATTTCAATCTTTTCCTAAGGTTCCCCTCAACCCTCTTATAAAAGGGAACATTCCCTTATCTCAAATTCACACCGACACAGCCATCAGGATAGGCCAACCACTACCCAAATATCCTCTACACTGTCTTCCCTTCATCGTAGAATCCTTAGTTTGATCAAAATTTGAACCTATAGATCCCTTTTTATCAAATCAAAAGGAAGAACCTGAAGAAGAGGTAAATTTCTCACCACCTCTTTCAAGTTATATTCTTCTTCCACTTTCTCTTTCATTTTTTTCCATTATAAAATAATAACTCCAATATCTTCTACATACTATGAGGTTATTATAAAAATGGTACAACCATATTAATTATGTTATCCATCCTATGAATAACATGTCTCCATACGTGTGTACATACTTCTTACCGGCTCCACGTCGTAGTGTAGTTGTTATTCAATACATTTTTATTTGGATGTGTATAATAATGATTTATAATTGATGTAAATAATAGATATAACATGTTAATTATTCTTTATATATCGTTTAACATCAATTTACTTATGATTTTATTTACAAAAGAATGATATTGTCGCTCGTGCGTACGTACAGATTACCGTCTCCACGAACACGATGGGATTCATTCCCCATCGTAATCATTCAAGAATAATTTTCATGCAATGATCAAAAATAATATTTAAATAAATTAATAAAATTCTATATCTGAATCAAATACACTCTATCAATAACAATCATGGATTTTGTAACTAAGCATATAAAGGAAAACGAATCAGTTAACAACCAAAACGATGATACTACTAAAATATCATTAACAAATAAATATTGAAAGATCATATATGATATAATATTAATATAAATGGTTCTTTTATAATTTAATAACAATTATTTCTCCATTATACAAGAGGTTAACCTCCCCTCGACCAAGGAAAAGTAAAATTTAAGGGTTAATTTTACAATCTCTTTATTATCTGAGGTTGTATTTACGTAAGTATCTACTAGGACCTCTTTATCATCCACATACTTGTTTTCCTAAAAATGTATTCCAAAACATTATTATTAATTACTAGACTATGGTTTAAATTCATTTATATCCTTATTTTAAATTATACATTTTGAAAGGAATATTTCTGTCATTTTCCTAACAAGTTATTTTATGACCATTTCGACAAAATTAAGGTAAGAATATTTTTTAACTTATACAGAAAGTGTAGCTATATTCCACCATTATAACGTCATCGAAGATTCCTTTATAATATTATAAGAATATTTTCAGAATATATTTTTTCTTTAATAATTATTTAAATTTAAATTATTAAAAAAAATGAGGTATTTCTCTCAAATAGTTTTAATTTCATCTATATCAACATCCTTTAATGGCTTTTAATCTTGTTTGAAGATGATTTATTATGAAACAAATATTCCATTTTGTATTGAAGGTTTTGTGATATGTTTTACTGTAAATGTGTTATTTTTCTACCGTTCATGGTATATGGATATTGTATTGACATTTCGTATGCTAGTTTTAATACGAATGTTTATGTTATGTTTAAAACTTTTCATATGAGGAATTCATCGGACATAGTAAGTGACGTGTGGTGGCTGATAGAGATCATCGATGCATCAGTAGGTCTCATGATACAATATAGTGTCTTAGAACAGGCCTTGACAGAATCTTATTTGTAGTCTTGGCACAAGGCCTTGACTATGTGGTTTTGAAGTCTGGCCTTATGCATTCCATCATTATGAAAGTGCCTATATATATTGCAAGTGATTATTTTATGAGTAGAATATCCATGTCAGTAAGTAAATGGAATTATTTTTATTTTTATTTACCTTATTATGATGAATTTTATGTTTAAAAGTATTTTGTTTTAGTTTTATACATTGCCTTAAATGTTAATGCTTATTTATGAAAGTTTCCACTATATTGTTATCCTTACTAAGCATCTGAGCTCACCCGTTTCTGTGTTTTAGTTTTATTAGGATGTGAAGAATTATATTATGATTGACTTGTAGGGATAGAGTATGAGATCCCAGTGTTATCTACGGAAACAATGTTGTTGTAGTTTTCTATTTTATGATGTAATATAAACCATATGAATGTATCTAGTACTCCCAAGACTACTAAACTAATCGGTCTTTTGAGACATAATCTTTTCTAATCATTCCATTGATATGTAATAATGCACTAACTCTGGGATTCTGGGTTTGAGGCGTTACATTTGGTTTCAGTGGAAGTTTAGTACAAACAATGGAAGCTAGATTCAGAAAATCTCTGATTTGATCACATTATCCTAAGATAGACTTTGAGGATTAGTATAGAAGAACATCCAAGAATTTTGGTACTGTAGAGATTTTGTGTGTTTTCCAAGCAATACATCCCTGTATGGATACCAGCAAGTAGAGGCGGCTCTGGCACAAATGTTCTTATGGGTAAAAATCAAAAACACCGATTTGAGATAGACTCGAATGAGAAATGGTTTACAACAATAGGCCTTGCTGCACTCTTGGTTACGAAACTCTCAGGGGATATGCTTAGGATAATCCACATTTTCTTTAAAAAGCATTATAAAAGATTTATGAGTATATACCTTCTCAAAGAAAAAAATTCCTTTATGATTATGGATTATTTCCATAAAATGTTCAATTTATGTTAAGTATGTTATAAGTTTGGAATTATGTATTACGATTCACAAACTAATATAGTGTACGACATTGTTTAGAAATGGCGGATAGTGGATGGAATGGAAACTGTATCAATGCATGCACTCCATGTAAGTATTTCCCTCCTGCTCAAGATAAATATATTGGAGTAGGTTATACAACATGTGATGACCAGCTTATCACTATATTGGGACAACTCACTAAGGTTATGAATAATTACCTTACTCGTATAGAGCACCCTAATCTGCAGCATGGAAGATCAATGTTAGATAGCTTCATTAGGCAACAACCACCAAAATTCAATGGGGGTACAAATCCATTAGTAGCCGAGATATGGAAAAATTCCTTGGAGAAAATATTCCAGGACTTGGGGAGTAGCGAAATGGAAAATGTTGTCATGGCAGTTTACCACCTCACTAGAGATACTGACCAATGGTGGTCATTGATCCAAAACACAATGGAAGATGATGAAGTATAAAATATGGAATGGAGGGACTTTAATGAAATTTTCATATAAAAATACTCTCCTCATGACCATCGAGCATATATGGGAAGACAATTTCTGAGTGTGAAGCAAAATGAGGATGAGAATGTTGCAATGTATGAAGCTAACTTTACAAGGTTAGGGAGGCATGATGCAGATTATATACATAACCCAATAAGTAATATTAATATTTTCTTTGATGTGTTAAATCCATTTCTTCGTCGATCATTAGTCTCACAATACATCTCATCAAATGAAGATATTGTCTTAGGTGCTATCAAGACAGAAAAAATAATTCTATGTATTATGACATTAAAGAAAAGAAAGAGAAGAAGAGATCTTCTAAAGACTCTAGAAATGGAAATAAGGGGAAGAAGGGAAAATTTCAATATCCATCCTGCAGTAAATGTGGGAAGAAACACCCTGGTACTTGTCTGAAGGGAATGGGATTCTATTATAAGTGTGGTTAAAAAGACCACCAAGCACGTGATTGCAAGGGGAAGAAAGTGTCTGTTAATGTTGAATTCTACAATTGTAGAGAAAGGGGACATTATGAAAATGAATGTCCTAAGTGTCATGGGAACATACCTCAGAAAAGAAAAGAGATCAAGGCCAAGCTTATGCTATCACTACTGCTGAGGTTGATGATCTGGAAGACGTAGTGGAAGGTAATTTAATGGATTCTTCAAGTTTAGCTAATGCTTTATTTGATTCTGGATCATTGCATTGTTTCATATCTTCCTAGTTTGCTAAGAAAATTAGATATTTACCATTTGATTTAACAAGGGAGTTATTAGTAAAAACTCGTAAGGGAAGTATTATTCTAGTAATGTTTTGTGAATCAGTCCCTATTAGGGAATATAAATGTTCTTTATCTATAGATCTCATTGTCATACACGTGATTCAATATGATATAATCCTTGGTATGAATTGGCTTTGGGACCATGATATGAAAAATTATTGTAAGAAGAAAGAGGTTACAATTATCAATGATGATAAGGAGTACCTTATCATTAGAGAAGAAACGTCACGGCCAAATTCTTATCTAGATCCACCCCTAGTAGCTCAAATAAATTCAATTATGGGGGAGGAAGAGAATGAAATAACTATGGATGAGGAAAAGAATGTTCAAATAGAGGATGTACCTATTGTGCAAGAATATGTTGATGTGTTTCCAGATGATTTAACTGGACATCTTACAAAACGATAAATTGAGTTTTCCGTTGACTTAATTCATGGTTGAAGGCCCATATCGAAGACCCCATATAGAATGGCCAAAGTGTAATTAGTGTAAATAAAGAGAAAACTGGAGGAATTGTGTTATAAGGGATTTATTCTATCTAGTGTTTCTCTATGAGGAGCCCTAGTTCTTTTTGTTATGAAGGAAGATGGATCTATGAGGTTGGGAATTGACTACAGAGAGATCAATGCTATAACAATAAAGAACAAATATCCCCTACCTCACATTGATGATTTATTCGACCAACTTCATGGAGCACAATACTTTTCAAAGATTGAACTTTGATCAGGATATCATCAGTTGTGTGTGAATGAGGAAGACATTCTAAAAACAAAATTTCGAACCAGGTATGGGCCTTACAAGTTTACAGTAATTACTTTTGGATTGATTAATGCACCCTCTGTATTCATTGATCTAATGAATAGATTTTTCAAGGAATATGTTGATGTCTTTTATGTGGTATTTATTGATGATATTTTGGTGTACTCCAAAATCTACGAAGTTCATGAAAGTCTGATGTGCGTTATTATAAATAATCTTAGAAGACATGAATTATATGAGAAGTTTGGCAAGTGTGAATTCTGGCTTCTGGAGATTTCTTTTCTTGTACATATTGTGTCTAAGGATGGAACATCTGTTGATCCTTCTAAGACGAAGGCAATCCAAGAATGGCTGACACCAATGAGAATGACCGAGGTATGTAGTTTTATTGGATTAACATGTTATTATCAGTGTTTCATCCATAATTTTGCCGGATTGGATAACCCATTAACAATGATCACACGTAAAGGGGTTAAATTTGTTTGGACAAAAGAGTGTGAAGAATGTTTAGAAAAATTGAAGAGAAGATTATTCAATGATCATATCTTGACTCTACCATTTGGGATTGATGGGTTTGTTATTTATATTGATGCATCAAAGAATGGACTTGTTTTTGTCCTTATACAGAATGATAGGGTTATTTACTATGCATCACGATAGCTATGAACTCATGAGAAAAACTATCCTACTCATGGTATTGAGTTAGAATATATAATATTTTATTTGAAGATATGGAGACATTATCCCTATGGTGAAAAATGTGATATATATACTGATCATAAGAGTTTGAAGTATATTTTCTCACAGAAAGAACTCAACTTGAGGAAAAGGATATGGATTGAACTACTCAAGGATTATGATTGCACCATACACTACCACCTGGGGAGGGTAAATTAGGTGGCAGATGCATTGAGAAGAAAGGACCATGGAGTTCTCAACAACATGATAGTTGAAAAGGATCCTATATATAAGGATCTATTAAAGTTAGACATGGGGATAACAATGGAAGGTGAAACATCAAAACTTTTTTAAATGGCTTCCAAACCATCATTACTATAAAAGATAAAGAGTTATCAGACCGATGATGAAGAGTTTCAAGAGAATATTAAAGATGTGAGTGATGGGAGATTGAGTGACTTTGAGTGTGAAGATGGAATTTTGAAATTTGGGAAGAGACATTGTGTTCCCAATATACCTGATCTAAAAAGGGAATTGTTGGACGATGCACATATTTCCAATTTTTCTATACACCCTACTAGCACTAATATGTATAGAGATTAGAAGGATCATTTTTTGTGGGACAACATGATGATGGAGATTGTTGATTTTGTTTCAAGATGTATGGTTTTTCGCCAAGTGAAAGCTAGAAGGAAAAAAATTGGAGGAGTTATGTAACCTCTTCCCATACCTGAGTTTAAATGGGATAATATTATGATGGGATTTGTCATGGGACAACCAAAGACTCCTAGAAGGAATAATGTAATGTGGGTCATTTTTTATCGTCTTACCATTTCAGCACATTTTCTTTCTATAAGAGAATATATACCATGTCAACGTCTAGAAAAACTATATATTAATGAAGTTGTGAGACTTTATGGAGTACCCCTATCAATTGTTTATGATCATGATCTACGTTTTACATCAAGATTCTATAAAATTATTTAGAAATCCCAAGATACTGAATATTGCTTGAGCACTGCCTACCACCCTCAAACTAGTGGACAATAAGAACAGACTATTCAATCCTTAAAAGACATGTTGAGATCTTGATCACTTGAATTTCAAGGTATGTGGGATCAATATTTACCTCTGGTATAATTTTCTTATAACAATATCTACCATTCAAGTATTCAGATGGAACCATATGAAGCGTTATATGGCAACAAATGTCGCACACCAACTTGTTGGGATGATGTTGGTGAAATAAAACTCGTAGGCCCATAATTTGTTAAGGAAACAATGGAAAAGGTGAAGGCAATCCAAACCCACATCAAAACATCACAAAGTAGGCAGAAGAGCTATGTCGATAACTGAAGGAAGGATTTGGAATTTCAGGTAAGAGATCATGTTTTCTTGAAGGAATCTCCATGGAAGGGTGTTATACATTTTGGTAAGAATGGAAAATTAAGTCCTAGGTAAATCGGACCTTTCAAAATTCTTTAACGAATTGGGGCTGTAGCTTACCATTTGGCAATGCTACCAAGTCACTCCAAAGTTAAAGATGTCTTCCACGTATAACTATTGAGAAAATACATCCTTGAACCAATACATGTACTCACCTATGAGGAATTAGAACTAGATCACAATCTATATTATTGCGAAGAGCCTTCCAAGGTTCTTGATACAAGATAATAGGTGTTGTGAAACCAGACGAATTGTCTGGTAAAAGTTCTATGGAGAAACCATAAGATAGAAGAGGCAATGTGGGAACCCGAGGAACTTATGATGAGGAACCACTTGAGTCTTTTTATGTAGTAATATTATTGAAATTTCGAGGATGAAATTATTTGATGGAGGGGATATTGTAACACCCCAAGCTTCCATGGTACGCTTCTCTTTGAATAATACAATATCATGCATTGTACGCAACTTCGAGATCTAACACACCACAACTAATCAAACTATCCATTATGAATAGTAATATCCACTTTTTGAAATTTTATAAATTTTAAGTTTCAACATGGAATTCATTTTGGGATTTGGAATATCGAAATTAGTTTATGGTGAATTTTTGGTATTTTTCTGAAAACATTCAATTTTTATGAATACTGAAAGACATTGAGTTATAGTTTAAAACAGAATTTTATTTAAATAATAATTTATTTTATATAAATTAATTTTAGGTAAAATTAGATACATAATACCTATATAAGTTCAATGTAATTCATTGGAGTCACTTTATAATAATATTAGATATATAAAAATTTTACTGAACTTGTTATCATCTTTTACCCACCTCCTAGGAGCATTTGCAAATTTACATAAAACATAATTTTACTGCATATTTGAGTTGAATTTTGAAAATCCAAGAGAAACAGTTGTTATTAGTAAGTAAAATGTTGTTTAATGAGATGAAAATAATTTTTGGTGAATAGTAAATTTTAACTTTTATTTACCGCGGTTAAAAATAAATAGGGTAATCAAAGGTAAAAATGATATTATAATTTCCCTAACACATGTCCTAATTCAATTGGATATGTGTTATTCGACCAAGAAAAAAATTAGGAATAAAATATCATCGTTTAGGTCCACTTGGATTAGATTTGGACATTTATTATTATTTAATTCAAAGAAGAGTTAAAAGTGTTAAAATCAATGTTTAATAACTAAACCATTTTTCATATAGGGTTATACATAATATCGATTTGACTTTAAATATTAATTATACATATAATAATATTTCTTATATAATGTTATATTATTTAAAAATTTTAGACATTAAATAATTTAATTTTTTTATGACCCAATGATGATGGAGTAATTACCTTGTTAATGAAATATTAAATTAATTGATATTATAAATTCCCAAATAAATGTAATTTTAGACTATTTATGAATTTCACTAATTTTATAAGTTAATATGAAATGTTAGGGTTAATTAAATGAAATTTTTTGTTGTAGTAATCTTGTTATTAATTTAGAAAAAAAACAAATTGTGTCAAAATTGACATAAAAGAGTTTTCAAAAACAAATATTATATTATTAATAGGTATATTATTCCTAAAAATATATGGTTCCACCAAAGGGATTAAATACTATTATATATGTCATTAACGAACCATTTGGGGTTCTCTTGGAAGATTATAGTGTGTTTATTAACCATATAATATAAAAATATTAAGAGACATGGTAAATGTCAAACTATTTAACTAAGAGTTAAATATAAAAGATAATGTCAATATAGAGAACCAAACCTGTATAAAACCTACTGGTTGAGTGGTTTTTGAAACATACCCACTGTTTCCTTTATTTAATTCATTTTTGATCCATTAGAATCTGAACAAGATTTTATTATGAAATAATATTTCAATCTTTTCCTATGGTGCCCCTCACCCCTCTAATAAAAGGGCACTTCCTCTTCTCTCATCTTCACACCATAAAATCCATTTGGCTTGGACAAAAACTGCAAAAATATCCTCTCCACTATCATCCCTTCATCCTAGAGGCCTTATTTTGATCATAAAGCCAACCAATGGATCTCTTTTGATCATATCAAAAGGAAGAACCCAAAGAAGAGGAACATATCTCACCACCTCTTTCTTGTTATTTTATTCATCCTCTTTCTATTTCATTGTTGTTTCCCTTATCAAATAAGAAGTCCAATGTCTTCTATATATTATGATTTTATTATAAAAATGGTACAACCATATTCATTATGTTATCCATCCTATGAATGACATGTCACCGTACATGCGTACGTACAACTTTCTGTTTCCACGTTGTGGTGTATTTGTTATTCAATACATTATTATTTGGATGGGTATAATAATGATGTATAATTGATGTAAATAACATATATAACATGTTAATGATTATGTATATATGATATATCATCCATTTACTTATGATTTTAATTACAAAAGAATGATATTGTCGCTTGTGTGTACGTACAGATTACCATCTCCAAGAACACGATGAGATTTATTCCCCATCATAATCATTCAAGAATAATTTTTATGTGAGGATTAAAAATTATATTTAAAGAACAAAATATCATTATGGATATTAATCAAATACACTCTATCCATAACAATCATGGCTTATGAGTATGTAAATGGAATTATTTTGATTTATATTTTCTATATTATGTTGAAGATTATGTTTGAAAGGATTTTGTTTTAGTTTTATGCATTGCCTTTAAATGTTTATGATTATTTATCAGAGTTTCCTCTATATTGTAATCCTTATTGAGCATCTGATATCACCCCTTTATATGTTTTATTTTTCCTAGGATGTGAAGATGTATATTATGACTGACCTGGAAGGATAGTCTATGGGATCTCAGTGTTGTCTGTGGAAACAATGTTGTTGAAGTTTTCTATTTTGTGATGTAATGTAAACCTTATGAATGTATCGAGAACTTCCAATGATACTAAACTAATTGGTATTTTGAGACATGTGCTTTTTTGATCATGCCAATGATACATAACAATGCACCGACTCTGGGATTCTAGGGTTGGGGTGTTACACCATGTATGGGTGTTTGGACTTGGTTATAGTGTGATAAGATAGTTTAGTGATGTTTTATGATTTTTTATATTTTAATCTAAATTTATCTAAATATTTATAATTATTTTTAATGATTTAATTTGATTTATTTTCATGAGTATATACCAAGATCTATGACATGTGTCTTGGAGAAGAATGAGTGATGGATGCGTTTTCATAAAAGGAAATGACATGAATGAGTTTGGTGATCTACTGAGAATACCCATTGGGTATATGAATTTATTTTTGTATTAGGTGAAATATAGTATCAGAACTAATTATGATGAACACTTTATTTAAATAAATTATTCTATAAAATTAATTATTTGGAAAATGGAAAAATTTCCAAGGGCTATGATGGACTGTTGTCCACTGTCTTGATGGATCAAATGCTAATGACTGAGAAATAAATTATTAAAGAATATATATATATTCAAGAAACCTAGACAGTATAAATTAAACAGATTGTGTTAATATAGAGGTCCTAGATGGGTGAAAATAGTTTCCATGGGATTTTACCAGATTCTTATACTACCGATGGCCAATGGCATAATTATGAAATTGTTCTTTGTGATTACTAAACCCCATGAGTGGTATAAATTAAATAATAATATTTTAATTTATTTTACCTTTGTATAGGTTCCTTAATATCACATGATGAAGGAGTATTAGTGGACTTATTATTGGAAGCCTTGGGTGTCATCTTGGAACCTAATGATTGACCATGTGAGACTTTAGGAACCTTATGGTCATCCCATTAATTGGTATGATGTTTTTATGAGAGTAGATTCCCCAATTTTAATGTGTGTTCCTTGATGGTTACGCCATATAAAGAATATATATGTATATAGGTAGGTTTATAAGACTAGCCTAATACACATAGTCATGATGACACATAAGGATGATATTTCATCCAAGTTATGGGATTGGACTAAGATAAAAGTTTTATATAAGGGAATCAAGGTTGGGTGTTCATTTGATGATGAAACCTAGTAAAAATAAATGGGTTCCCTATTAATTATTTTAACCATTGATAGGGTAAGTGTGGTAATGGGTTAAAATGATTTCATGTGTCACCATAGAACCTGAATTAATGATGTGAGATAAGTCTAATTAATGTGGTAGGGAAAAGGGTTTTACTTGAGAGGTTAACCCTGGTTATATGAAATGGGTTGAGAGATGGAAAACCCATTTTTTATTGTTATTATAATTTATTTTAGGTTGGATGAATGCCACATGATTATTATTTTTATTAGATGATATCAAGTGGATGTAGGTCCCCAGATGTATGATCTAGAATAGATGGATTAGGTTGATTCCAAAATGGTTTGTATTGGACTTACTGACAATATGTGCTGTTAAAATTTGTTGAAAATATATGATGAGTGATTTTTTATAGTTTTTGACAATATGAAATTATTTGATTTCATAGTTATTCTTAGAGGATTTTTATAGATTCATAAAATCCATAAGGTTTCAAAAATAAGGTGAGTGGATGAAATATAGAAATCTATATGGATGATAGAATATATAACAAAACACCATAGGATTCCATATAGAAGGAATTTGGTGGGACTTTCCTCTAAATAAGATTAGAATTATCTATTCTATATAAATAAACCACACCATATAACATCAGTTGAACCATAAGTTATCAAATGATATTGATTTTCCAACTCCTCTTTACAGTTAGATATTCTTTGTGGGTTTCTACATAATGGTTGATCATAGATTACATCAAATTGATTCTATAAATTAATTTTTCTGACAAAGTAGGTTATTGGGTTATGTTGTAAAGTTCATATGATCCATGTGATGGTATTTGAATCTAGGTAGAGCCAAAATCTTGTAGGGTTATCCTAGGAAAACCCAACATTACGTAAGGTTGATTTTTTATTTTTATTAATGTTATTCCAAAAGAATAAAATGTTTTTAAGGAAATTTAGGACCTATGTAAGGGTCAATTTAGAAATAGGGAAGTTACATAAAGGTATCATTAAATATAAAAGTTGTATAAATGTGATTCCCTATGTTGTATGAAGGTAATATAAAAGACCATGGATGGTATGTAATGGTCATACCTAAAATATGTAAAGGTAAAACTCAAACTACCTAAGGGTATTGTAATGATAAATTAAAGACATTTTGGAACCACACCACTGTGTTATTCTATAGGCATGTGGAATAGAAGATGTATACACTGAAAAAAGTTATTGTGAAGTGGAAGGAATGATTTACGCATAGGGGATGATTAGTTTATTTCTATGACTATAAGAGATTAAATAGTAGTTGAAAGGGAAACACAATAAGTAGTTTTATTTTCATGATGTTTTTAGTTGATAAATCCATGTTCATGAGAAAGTAATGAAGAAGTCAAGTGGTGCAAGATTTGTGGATAAAGGTTAATAGAACTATATGAAATAGTGAAGAAGTCCATGCCACGATATTTGATTGAGATCTCTTCCTAAACCATGGATGAATGTCATATATCAAAGTGAAGGCATATAGAAGGATGAAAAAACAATAGAATATGGTATCACACCATATTGAAGTTATTATAGAAAACCTATAAATTATGAACTGTTACTAAAAAAGAAGTTATTCTTGAAATTTTAGAAACTAAACATGTATTTAATAGAACTAAATGGAAAAACTAAATGTGTGGTACACTAGGTGAAATATCAAGAAGATAAGAGGATGTATGATTAATATACATAATTAGATTAAGTTCTATAGGGTTATAAAACATGATACATTAGTTATAGAGGTGGAATCATAGTGCATTGGGTATATTGAAAAATTGATTATTAGAGGGGAAATATAATTGCTATCATGAATTAAAAATTAAATAGAGAAACGTTCTGGGAACTCATTATATAAATTTATTAATATGAAGGATAAGAAGAATAATATCAGTACATTGTAGTGAATTAGAGGAATTCTTGGTTTATTATGAAAACTGAAGATATGTTGGTCTGTGACATATCATGGAACATAGATACTAATAATATTGATATTCATAAGAGTTTTTAAAAGATAAAGAGGATATAAAATAAACCAATCTATATATTCATGTGAATCCATAAACAATATGTGACACTATTATTGTCATTTGATCTATCTATTTATCCTTTATTCTAGAGGTGAGAAGAGTGATGAGAAATGTGATAGAATTGATCATGAGGGGTTATTGATCCAAAAGAAATATTCTATAAAGTGAATAATCTCAGGAAAGAGTGACCTAGAATAAACTGAATGTAGTGAGATTTAGTGATTCAGTGAATTGACACACTCTAGTTCATATACTCCTTTGATTAGACTATATTGGTGAAAAACGTAAATATTAGATTATTCCTTACGATTTTATATTTATATTATTCACCACATAGTTTGATAATGTGGGTAAATCAACCAATAATTCCATTAGATATGGAATGATCTATAAAAACAATAACAAGATCAATATCTAAAATAAGTGAAAAAATGGTAACCCATATATTTTGGAGGCCATGATCAGCATGGGACGTGATAAGGGTATGTTAAATAGTATTATTGAAAATAATTAACATATCCTAATTAAACCCTCTATCATTCCTCTAACATCTAACCCCTTGAGGTAATTATATAATGTATCAAATCTAGGTTCATTATATTTGATTTTTTTCTAACATGATTTGGTGTTTTGGAAAAGAATGGCATCCACTTTGAAAACTAATTTTCCAAATGGAAATCATTTCAAAATATTTATGGAGGAGTTCACTATATACTTGGAGTAACAAGTATTAATTATTCATTAATTGTTATTAGAGGGAAATTTTTAGTTCATCCAACATGATGTTATTTTTTGAGAAATATAAATGAAATATGGAAATTGATGACTGTAAATAAAGCTTCAATGGATGCTCTAAAGTGAGATGTGTTCAAGAGAATTTATACAAGAAATATTTCCAAATACATTTGGATGGTGTAAGAAAATTAATTTAGTAAAGAATATTACTTTAAATTAGTATAAAAATATTAAAATAATGATAACCTTATTGGAAAAAATATGAATGTTATCTAATATCTAAAATAAAAAAGACCTATAGAAAGGGTATTTTTTCAGAAGATGAGCACTCTAACCGATATGATAAATTTTGAATCATTTCATTTATATAATTGTAGCCTTATTTTGGGATAATCGCATGAATTATAGAATTCATACACACTTATATAGATTAAAATAATATGTGAACCTGATAAAGAAATGGAAGTAACAAAAAATTATCCAATTAGGATGTTATTCATATAACCATCAAGAGGAGATCTCACCATTACAATGAATGATTGTGTAATTGGAAATCATGAATGGATTTTT
Source organism: Viscum album (assembly GCA_963277665.1). Lineage (NCBI taxonomy): Eukaryota > Viridiplantae > Streptophyta > Magnoliopsida > Santalales > Viscaceae > Viscum > Viscum album. Next base: position 1,192,114,909 of record OY728122.1, read on the forward strand.
CATTAACTTTATATAATATATTTCCTTGTAAAATATTATTTATAAATAGTGGATGTCACATAGATGTTTTACCTGAAGAAGATGGGTAGATGAATGAAAGAGCAATGTGAATTTCGTGAAAAAATGCCCTAAAATTTGAAAAAGTAAATAGCGACATAAATGAAATTGATTATAATAATTTCCCATTTAAAAACTCAACTAAATACAAGGAGAAGGCATGGTATAGAAATTAAATAAAAAATGAATTTCATGGATCTCACAAATATGTGGAAGGATAATAAAATAAGGGATGTTTCAGAAAGGATAAAATCATTTAATGAACTGAATAAGAATATTACCTCTATAAGAAGTAAAATTTATACAAGAAAGATAATTTCATATAAGAAATATGAAATAAAAACTATAATATGTCATAATAAATACAAATATTATATCTTTAAATAGTGAATTTGTTTATGCAAATTGTAAAGAAATAGAACTGAAAAAATGGAAACTAGTAGGTGCTAAAATTATGGATGGTTTGAGAATATAGTGAGTACTTATTTGAAAAAAAAATACACATGTTTAATTAAAAAACTAATGTATCATAATGTCACTAAAAAATACCTAGAAAGGTATATTTTTTTGGAAACATTATTTTATGTGTTCTTACCAAGGGAATTTAGAAATAATTAAATAATAAAGATATAATGGAAGGTTAATAGATATCCCCCACATATGTGATAAATTAGGGATTGAGTTTATCCAAGAAATAAGTATATTATGATGGAAAATAGCTTCATAGTTTTGGTGAAAAAATGTCAATATCTATTAAGTGTGAATACATATAGAAAAATTATATTCCCACATAAAGCCTCTATGTAAGAATGAATATAAATGTGGTATAAAAATAGAAGGGGTTTACTCATAAGTGAGAAAGAATGAGGAGAATAATCATTATGAAAGGAGATTTATAGAGTGTCTATCATGGATATAACAAAATATTAGTTCCTATTAACTATAAAAAAATTCAATTTAATGGAATAGATAAATAATAGTAGCAATTTCTATCAATGGAGATGGAGGTTGGAAGAAATATTCCCTATAGTCAGAACATAAGAGGAGAATTTCCCATTTGTAATATGTTCCACAGTTGTGGGAAAGACATATTCCTGTAAGATTAAGAGTTTTCTCCTCAAAAAATAAATGTTTGTATGTTTTATAAAAAAAAATATCCATTTGAAAAGTTTTAAAAAATATGGATGAAAATTATATTCAAAAGTAATAAGTTATTGAATATGTTATTGAATTAATTTCCCTAAATTTGAAATTTAAAAAATGATAAAAGAAAAATGTAGGGTTTTTGAAATTTGACAAGAACCATTCTTAACCATTCGTAAATAAGTGTTAAACCTATCCCTATACCCTTATAACATTTCTATCTTTTTTTAATTGGTATAGAATTTATGGGGGATACACATTCCTTTAGATTCGAGTTCATAAAGGCACATAAACGTTTGTGAGAAGATATATCTTCTGAATCTAGAAAATGCTTGAAACTGGTTGATTTAGAGGTTATACTATATTCAATTGGTATCATACCTAGAAAATAGCTTCAACAATAATTTAGAATCTAATTTAAATTTAAAATATGGATGGTTTAGGTTTGGAATGGAGAAAATGAATTATCTTAAATCAAAAAATGAAACAACATGTGGTTTAAGGATGAATCTAATGTCTAAAAAGTGATATCGATCCATGGAGTTAGTGGAATTAGATCACTAATGAATAGTAAATATCAGAAGTATCCACATGAATGAATTTTATGTTTTTTAATTTTTATTTTGACAGTTTTTATCAACCACTTATGTTATCATGATAATAAATATTTTTATTTAGGAAATGTTATTCTAAAAAATAGAAACCCAAATTTTAGAAACAATTATTTGTGTCTAGATATGGATACTCAAAGGGATCTTTTAATGAAATTTAAAAGCCTTCTAAGACTATTATAAGTAGTTTTAAAGTTTTTTATGTTTGGTAGGTTATATGTTAAAAATTCATTGGTGGTAATTTTTAAGAAGTGCTATAAAATTATCTTTCAAGTTGTATTGTAACATCTCACTGCACAAAACAACTAATTGGTGATTTGAATAGAGGTCACTACTACAACATAGGCACACCTCCCAATATTCAAAAATCTTCCAACTAGTAGTGTCTGATTAAGGTGTTGTAATGGGGAGAAAATACTCACATATTAGAGTAAATATAATAGAATAAATAATGAAGAAATTAGATATATCCAGATAAATAATATAGTAAAATTAAATCTAGGAATGTTTCAACAAATAATTAATAACAATTCCACAATAAATGAGTAGTAAAAAATATATGTCTTATAATCCACACATCAATATAAACCCATAAAATACACCTCAAGACCCAATGAAAAAAAATATTTTACAATCCACCTAATGGGAGCATGAGCCATAACTTATTCCAATCACCCATTCTCCATATTATAGACCTTGTCATAAAAAACATAGGGTTATTTAACAAACCTTTCCCTAATATGAAATGATAATAGCTACTCGGGTATACAAGTTCCACTGGGGCCCCAAGAAGTGTGCGATTATGACTCAGTATGACACCACCTATATAATCCCTATATATCCAGTAAAAAAAATTGCATGAACGAGGTTTGTAACTAAAAAATTATACAATTAATCCTTTATAAATTCAATATTTAATTGTTTAACAAATAAAAATGGAAATGGAATATGACACACCCATTACCCTTGTCTCTGCAGGGACACCCAAAATCGATCTGTACTGGCCTCATTGATAACATGTAAGTCTCTAATCATTGTATATGTCAATGAATGACTTTTTTATAGGAAAGAATTCAAGGTAATAAAAGTCACTAGGATATAAGGTAATGCATGTGGATAAATAGTGAACCCCCACAAAAAAACAATAAAGAATCCAATGGTGACCATTGACATTCCACTAATATAGTTTAGATATCTGAACTCAAGGAACCATCATTGAAATTTAAAAGCACCACTTGACTAGAATCGACAACATCTTCCATATGTATTCCACCCATGATCAAGATTAATATGGGGATCTTATCCCCTAGAATTTCACTAGGATACTAATCAAGAATCCACAACCTTAATCCTTTGAATTTGATACATGTCTAAATTAGACAAATCAAAGCGAGAGCCACCCCATGACATTGATGATTAATAATATAAGAAAAAATTAATTTATTTATCACGCAATTATATAACATAACCCTCAACAAAACTAAAGTGTCATCGCAACATGACACTACTATGACTCCCCTATCAAAATAAATCTTTTCATAAAAAACATTAAACAAGACCATATGGAATCTATGTATTCTATCCAAGGAATTATTAGCACATCCCCACTACACAAGAGAAACCAATTCAACTCAAAAAACAATATTAAAAATTTAAAACATTAGGAAACCAAGTCCCTTATTACCTATTTAAAAGAATAAAATCAAGTCCCTAAAATTCATGTCAAACCCAATGTTCACATTTAATCCTTATAAATTTGGTCATTACTCCCAAATTTCTATGGATTTGTTAAAAAGAGTTTCACTCCAAATATATAATGGAAAACTAATTGTAGGTTTATTATTTTCAATCTATTTAACCAATAAAAAAATTTAAAATTAATTTAAAACATGTTACGTAAGTCCAAATTCATCGACCATTCATTGAATTAATTCCACCAGGATAGAACTATGTTCAACTACTAAATAAAGTATTCCATTTTAACCTTGCTATGATTTCCATTCACATGGGCAGGAGCGGTGACGACGGCGAAACCCTGGCGATGGGTGGCCTAATCTTTATCTCTCAACTTCAGAGTTTTCAGAATCTTCTGGGTTTCTGAATCTTACCTTGATTGCGCGCTTTAGAAATCGACGACCTTCTGTTGATGCCTTCGACAGATTTATCTTCAATTCGTGGGTGCTACAGGAAAGGGAAATTGTGAGTCTGCTTGACAGGAACCACATGATGATTCGGTTCGAATCAGAGGAAGACCTCATTACTGCTTGGTCGAGAGCTCCTCGCAATTTCAACGGGTATCGCTTCCTTCTATTACGCTGGTCTTTTGACTTTCACATGAAGCGTGATTCACCGTCGATAGCGGTTTGGGTAAGTTTCCCTAATTTTCCGCTTCCCTTCTAGAACCCTGCTATTATTAAAATTCATGGAAAACTCAAAGGAAGGTTTTTGTGTTCTGATAGTCGTACTAATGTTGTGTGCCATTCGGTTAATCCTCGGGTTTGTGTGGAGATGGACGCCTCTCGACGGTCGTTTGATTATGTGTGGATTACCATAGGGGAAGAGTACAGGTGTAGAGAGAAGGTGATTTATGAGAACTGGACGGGTTTATGTTCTTCTTGTCACCGCCTGGGACATGAAGTGGAGTTTTTCCATAGGAATGGAACTTTGAAGGACCGGCTATATGTTCCTAGTCGAAGGGTTGGAGAGGCTAGGAGAAGACCAGCATATTTGGCTCTAAGGGTGGGATGTGAGTAGAGGGAGCCTGGTCTAGTTGGAAAAGAGGAGGGTTCCCAATCTGTAGGAGTGGACAGTCTGCTAGGTGAGGCCACCAAGGCGACTGTTGAGGATATTATTGCCCCTGTTGTTGAGGAGATGAATATATAAGGGGTAGATTTGGATTCCCAGGAACCGGAGGTGGATGTGCCGGTGGTTGAGGTCAGTAGGGTGCTAGAGGAGGACGACCAAGGTGCTAAGGATTCGGTGGATTGGATGCTTGCTGGAGGCGGAGCTGATTTGGTTCAGACTGTGGGGGATGCGAGTACCAGTCCTATCCTATAGGTTCCCTACACAGAAGGGGCAAGAGCTTTAGATCCAATGGCCAAGCCTTTTGTTTCTTTATCCAACAGGTTTGAATTCATTGGAAATGGTGATGTTGAACGGGCTTTGAATAGTGTTTCCAGAGGTGGGGAGGAGGGTATGGAACCAACAAGAAAGGAGACTTCTATCGGGAATCAGGGTCAAGTGGAGGTCTCCAAGGAGGTATGCATGGATGGAAGTAATACCTCGCCCAAGAGAAGGAGGGACAAGAGCAGGAGAAATGATAGTAAAGGTAATGTGGCCTTGTCCAGCACTGTGGAAAAGGCTCTGAATGAAGATGGATGTCTCCCTTTAGTGGAAATCAGCAATATAGATCAGAGGCTGGATAATTTTGTATGCCCGGATTCTGTTTGGAGGGAGCAACATAGTAGAGGAGAGGAGAACTCTGGGGGAGGAACAGGAACTGTGAGTGAGCTGGCTGGGATTTATTTTAGTGATATTGTCAAGAGAGGGACTCAGAAGTTGGATACAAGTGGCGGGGCTATGTCTACTCAAACAAGAAGAAGGGTGCAGAAGGATTACTCGCACCTTCCGCCGCCGTTGAGGACCAGGTCAGCTTCTAAGAGGAGTGGGGAGGTGGTGATTGCTTTGAAAAAGGGAAGAGTGGTCGTTGATATCTCACCTGAATGACATGTTCTGGAACATCTTAGAAGTAGGGTTCAAAGTGCCAACTATTGGAGGAACCCAGAGTGGGAGTCGGCTACGGGTGAGGAGGAATCCTGCATGGGTTTTGGAGATGATTATGGCTATTATGATGTGTAATTTTGTGTTGTTCTAGTTTGTTTAACTTTCTTCTATGTATGCATGTTGTACGTTGGCGTACCGGTCCCCTTTAACCCAACTTTAGAAAATGAAAAAAAATGATTTCCAGACAGGCATTTTAACCATGCTATATAATATGTATTTGAATCATTTAATAAGGGAGTTAAGAACATAAAACAAGATAGAAGTATGGATTTAATTTACCAAGGTCATCACAAGGGAAGCTAATGAGACAATACAATATATACATTTTAAAATATAACAAGACTATATGTTAATATTATGGATTAGATACCTTAAATTCATTGCCTTATAGATTCTCCCTTAACCCAAAAAACCTAAAATATAGTGTCATCCAACCCAATTGGATGACTCTCAAACACCCTAGGCCCAATCTCACATAAAAAACTATGATTAGTTTGTTAAAATTAAATTAAAATTATTTAAAAACATAAAATAAAAAATTAAATAAAACCACTTAGTAAAAAATATCAATTCACTCACTAGGCACTTCCACCGTACCCAAAATGAGAACAATTCTCCATTGGAGGTGAGTTACATTCTCCTTATACTAATACACAACAAATAACTTTCATAAGTAATAAATATCATAATAAGGAATATATAATTTTACTCAATATACTGTAAAAACTCACAATAAATGTTACATTTAATGAAACAATTTGTGAAAATGTGAAGTTATTGACTAAATGGATCCCCAAGCTATGTAGCCCAGAAGGCCCATTAACATTTTAAAATTCATCCTCCTTTCAGCATAATCATATCACAAATTTGAAACATAGAAAATATACGATGTGATTCTATGGATGAAGAGAGGAAATAAGATCTCAGGAATATGGAACCTACCAAGAATCAGTAAGAACCATTCCAAAACAACCCCATGAGGAAGGTTGAACCAAGGTGAGTGAGGAGGGTAACTACCAAGTCGACATGAACCAAACACAATTGAAAATTTGGGGCTAACAATCTGAAAGACCTAGGGGTAATTATAAATATTCCCCTTAAAAACCCAATTGACCACAGCATTGAGTACCCTGATAGGCCGGTGGCTTCAGGAAATAACTCATGACACTACCATCCTTCATCATCTAGAAAATGTTCTTCCAATTACTGGATTATTACTTATAGTTATGTCCACGAACTCCCAATATATCTCTCGTGTGATACCACTACTCCTGACCCCCAACTTATCCTAGAAACTAATTCAAAAACTACATTAGTTGTGTCTAGACCATTATAATAATCTTTTGATCACCGATTCATAAAGCAACCCATTTAGTAAACAAAATCTCAAATTTAACTTGGATGTTTCAACTCATTCTTACACTTGTGTAATTAAAAACTCCTCTCCATAAAATTTCTCATCACAGAGTTGGACTGGTGTTCATCAAATAGCCTCCCTAGGCCTATTTGAGTCACTAATTTATGATCAATGATCGCATTCCTACATGAATTCCCAACGTGCCTGCTAAACACAACATGAACATCAAATGATTAACCCTTTAATCACAATACATGACTTGAATTCAATATAAAGACACCATAATGATGGTCTCTATAATCCATGTCCTCTACTACACCTGAGGTTTCCATATCCAACTATTCACACATATCATGGTGCTCCCCACTATTTGAGTGATCTAAAAGGAGACTATTTTGAGCCATAACACACTATAATAGAGTAATTTTCGTTAAAAATGTATTCTAGGATACTAAATACATTCCTCAATGTGGTCTCAAAACCATTATTACAATCATTTTTGAAAAAGGAAGTTCGATGATGGAATCCCTCATCATTTTTAAACTCCAAAACACCAGGAAAACCTCCATCATCCCAATATTTCTCTAGAAGTATAAATTATCTGGGAAAATTCCCTTTCAACACAAAAAAAATCCAATAATATAAAGAATCATTCCCCTTCTATAGCTTTCAATTCACCACATCCAACTACATGTATGGATTCAAGTAGAACATTCCCTTTTTGACTTTTCCTAAAAACAATCAGCCTTATCCACTAACATGTTGTTAACCCACACAACCATGTTGTCATAAAAGAAGAAGGTATCCAATGATCATCATAACATTACAACTAATTTTTTTCTCAAAAATCAATGAAATTAGTATGTTGGAAAATCATCCATCAATTTCCACAATCATGTCATACCAAAAACATTGATGCACCACTAAACCATCCACATTTGGATCCCCAAAAACTATCATGGGCCAGAAGTTGACACCCAAACCACAGATGATACAATGCATGAATCTAAACTAGATATTTAATGATGAATCCCTTAAATTTAACCTCATTTATCCAAAAACCTCAAAACACCCTAATGATCATCCCAAAACAAATATCATGCACCTGAGATTCCAATCACACGAGGGTCATAGCTCTTAGTTTGACCTCCTACTCCCCACCATAGGAGAGTACATCTCATCACCCCACCAAACCATTTTACAATCACCAAATCCAATACTATATTCATCATTGAACATGATTTGTAAAATTATACTGACTACTCAACCCTGAGAAACGTTAGAAATAGTAAACCAACACCTACATGATGCTTTGAAAAGTTATAATGAATATTTATCCCAAAAGTCCCACCAATAACAACGGTTTCAATTTAAAATGAAAAATAGTGTAACCCACACAATGTTGATATTTCCTTCCCACTACTAGAGACATGACTCTGATGGGTCCCAATGGAACCCTATATGTTTTTCTCCTCCCAACCATTCTTCCACACCCATTATGACAACTTATGATGCTCTTAATAAGGATAAAATCAAATTTTCCACATCATGGATCATGATATATACACATTTTCATTAACCTACTAGAACATCATGATTATCAATAGAGGAGACAAGAAACTATGACCACAAGTGCCACATTGAACCCACATCAGTCCATAGCCTACTCAAGAAGACATTCCTAATTCATGTATCATAGGAGTACACTCTCATACCAATAAAACCATAATTGAAACAACACAACATACCAAGGGTTATCACGTGATTCTCAATCAATAAACATTGTTTATTAATCAAAATATTTATTCCATTCTCTCTCTACAATACTAAATAAATATCAAGAGTCGATAGGGTTGGGTTATGAATTGTTCCAATCCGGAATAACCGAATGTGATACTGAAACACTATCACTCAAATTGACTTACATTTCGATTAAACTAATAAATTCCACATGCCTCACATTAAACCAATCCATGGGTATTAAATTGAAAGATCACATCAATTCCAATCCATATCACACACACCAAGCCTAATCCTCATATTTTATCTCTCTCAAGTCATCTCACGTAACCAAAATACACATTCCCAAGAACCTTACATGCATTATCCTCAAAATAGTGGATTTAACCACACATTATTTGATCTAGGTACACTATCTATGGTTCAAACCAATAAAACAATATTAAAACAAAAGTAGTGAGCTAACAAGTGTAGGTGTATGAATGAACATTCCCCACCCAAACAAGCCCTCAGACTGAAATCACTAATGCCCAAGTTCTTATCCTAGAAAAACTAAAGGCTCAAAACACGCCTAAAACATAATCTATGTTTCACCCTTCATGAACCACTTTCATAATCCGAATCATCCACTAATGCCTTGATATCTTAATGGCACTTTCATAATAAATTGACCCCTCTCATGGGTCACCTACAAAGGTCACCCAACACCAAATCCTAAAACAAGAGTCATGTATGAAAAGGTCAGTACAACCTCCTAAAGATCCCAAACCACAAACCTCACCGTAGTCATAGACATAGGTTTCTATAACCTCTACACCAATGTCAAATGAAATTTAATGTGCCATAACTAACAACCCACTATTGGGACTCACACAGATTTTAGAGTCTAACCCATCCTCCCCATTCCCAGGTCAGGAATAAACCACTAATGTCATGAGTAGTCATGAAACCCTGATTAGGGTTTCACAAGATATGATCTATTTATATACATTACACACATTTTTTTGGTCTGTCCACACCTACCATGACCTACACCATATTACATTTTGATTAGAGACAATGTGTCAAACACTGGGATACTACACAACCTGGAATTGTGAAAAACCCCAACCACACCTACACAAGTTCAAATCCAACACATGAAAGGTCCATATCACACATATATATCACTTTCCCAATTTTACTCTTCTACTTTACAATAACCAATACATAAAAAATATGTCTTCGCAAAATGAAATGTCTTGTATAAGTTATATAGGAAAAAATCATTATTTTTTCTCAATTTATTTAGTTCATGAGATAGAACAATCACGGTTCATTCACCTTTATCCATTTACTTCAACATGAACCTTCCACAACTGAGGCACAACTAAATAATATTACCATTATATGTTTTGGAAGAAACACCATTTAAGTAGGAATAGTAAGATTAATTTACTATTGAATTTTAACAATCAAGACTAAAGAATCATGAAACATATCTCTTATCCTTTTAGAGGATCAATTATGTAACATGCTACCATACAGTAATATGGAAACCCATATAAATGGATGTAGAAAATTTCAATAACCAGCCGAGGTTATTGTATTCATAATTAGATGATCCAACACTGGAAATCAGGTAAATAACTTCTGAATCCTACATGGATGATATGATTAATGAATACATAATCTCATTCTATACTGGGCTATGTGGTAAGATCCCCCAAATTATTAACCATATAATCAAGTTCAACACTCTATGTAAAATAATATCAATAATAAAAATAAACACCAACAACAATAATCATGTCACTCACAACATGGATTTTCCTCATTCAAGGGGGTACTAGTCTCATGTACATTATCCATAAAATAACCTAACACACTCATATTATCCATTCTACCAATAATAAATATTATGGAAAAATTAATACCACTATAATATAATTTTATAACAGCCCCTCACCCTGAACCACTAATCACTTCCTTGACTAAAAATCCCTACTATTCCTTAGGAATGACTCCCCATATTTCAGAGGTTTCAAAATAGTAGTGTTGGTCTAAGGTGGTTCAATAGGTATACAATACCTATATATCCGAGTAAATCTTGAAATATAAACAATAAAGAAATCCGATATATATAGAAAAATAATGCATTTAAAAAATATCTATGAAAGTTCCGATAGATAATACATAACCATGATATAATAAATGGTAGGTAAAAATATAGGTAATAAAAACAATAAATCAAAAAGGCCATATGCTACATCCTAATACAAAAAGTTTAAAGTCATTAAACCCATCCCAGAGTGTCACACCCATACTTTTTTATATTATTTATTTTATTGCTTATTGGACATCAGGTAGTTCGGGTAGAGGTCCAACTTATTTTTTTTTGAGTTCTTATTTAGAAACGCACTTTCTGGCCTTTTCGGTGTTTAGCGTGCGGCTGTCGAAACTGCGTGACCTTGCTTGGGTCCCCATGCGACCTCGCTCGGTTCCTCGCTCACCTTCCCTTTGCGCAACTAATTAAATAAAAAGGAATTAATAAAAAAATAAATGAAATTAAATGTGTTTTTCGGGGCTTGTCATCATGCGACGTGTGAGCGAAGCATAATTGCGGAGACGTGCGGCTTCTCCAGGTCTTTTGTATTACCCTTCTCGATGGTAAACTAATTAAATAAATGAATTAATAATGATAATGAAATAAAATTCAACGTGTGGAAGAATAAAAATATGTAAATAAAATGAGATGAATGTGTTAATAATTTAGTGAATTGCCTTTTAATGATAATAATATTATTATTTTCAAGGTTTCAATTTAAGGATATTAGTAATAACTATAATAATAATAGTACTATTATGGGTTTGATTTTTGATTTTCCTTTTTATTTTATTTTTACTCAATTTTATTTTTGGGTTTTGTTTTTATTATTTTTTTCTTTTCTTTTTTTCTAGGGTTTTCGGACCCTCCCTCCTACCCCTTCCCATCGAGCGGCTCACCCCCTCCCCTCTAACCCTAGCCATCACGCGGCTCACCCCTCCACTCTCGTCGCCCTCCTCCCTATCCTGGCCTACTCGCCCCATCACCGGCTCCCTGTCACGCCGCCTCCCGGCCAGTCGCTCCTCGCCGGCTCCCCGTCACGTTCCCCGTCAAACCTGTTGCGAGCTCGACCACTCCCTACTACACGCCCATCGTGGCCTCGGGCTACCGCGGCAGCCGGCTGCTACCCCCACGGCGGCCGACGTTTCCTCTATGACCGATGTACCTTTGACGCCACCTTTATCCCCCATCGGTTGCAGGCGTGACCTCCGATGACCCCCTGTTTCTGTCCAACTCACCTATAGGGGTTAAATTTCTTTGAGTGAGGGTCAGGATTCCTCTTGTATAAGGTTTTGGTTTATTTAATTGAATGTTTTAGGTTTCTTCCAATTAGGATGTTAAATTAGGGTTTTAATATAAATTATTTTTAGACCAAATCTTGAATTTGGGATCACACTAGGTTCTTTGTGGTGCGAATGACACACGATTGAAGTTACACACTCTAATTTTAATATTTCACTCCAGTTTGGTGTTTTCAATATCAAGGGAGGTCGATCCACTCATAATTATTGTTTGATGAATTTATTTGCATTTTTATTTAATTCAACATATTATTTTGATAGTTTGTATGGTGAGAAGTGATCTTATTTTATTCTCTTGAGATCTCATATGCATTGATATGTTATTAATGTGTTTTTGTGATATTAGTGTGATTTTATGGAAACCCATGTCAATCTATTTTGGTGTTTTATAAATTGTTATGTTTTTAATTAAATGATATATGTGGTGAAAATCATGTTTCGAAAATATTACGTCATGTGTTTGGTTCTAAAGTGGCATTTTAAATAAAACCAAATTTATCGTTAATGGAAACATTATTTCATCGTTTGTTAGCACTTGTGTTAAACTAATCAAAAGGTTTCTTTTTAATTGGGGTATGTGGTGTGGATTGAACTCTTGATGCAGTGTTATGTTTGTTTGGTTACGAAAGAAGGTTTGGTTGGTTTTGTGTGTAAATTCATGCTATGCTCTTCGAAATTTTTTATTAAAAATATTAAATGGTTTATTAAATAGTTATTAGGGATTCAAGTTGTTTTAATTGGTTGTGTAAGAAATTAAGATTGAGTTTTGGAACATTTTAGTGTGTGTATTATTTCTAATGTCTTTTATGTGTGTGAATGGTGGTTTTTGGTGTGTGTGATGTCTTTCTTGGTTTGAGTGTATGATTATGACATGTGGCATGAACTTTGAATTACTTGAGCACAAACGGGAAGCCTGGGTACTATGTGGGCGGACTAGACTAGCATTCTAGTGATATGGGAGTGGCCTCGGCCCAGTTTCACTTAGCAAGATTGACACTTACAACACTAACTAAACATGAGGTGTTTCCATACCAATGGCTCATGAACGAGAATGTATGATATGGTATGAGGTGTTTCCCTACCAATGGACCATGCACAAGAATATATGATATGGTTAACCGAGACATGAGGTTCTAGGGTCCCACTTCTCACTAGTATCTTTAGGGTCTCTCCCTTGTATAGTGCTCCCCCTTTGCTTTACTCTCACCTTCAGAACACGGTGTGATGTTGGGGTTACCAAGGAAAGTGTGTGTGCGTGTGTACGTGTGTTTGTACGTCTGTGTGTGTGCGTTCGTGTGTGGGTGTGCGTGCGTGTGTGTAAGTTAATTTATGTTTTTTTCTTTTTAGAGAAGTTTCCCCTTTAAAACTGTTTTCATTAAAATTCATTAAACAGTTATCTATTTCTATTACGTTAAATTGAAAATGTATTTGTATTTTAATAATAATGCGTGGAACCTTTTCTTGGTGGCATCCTACTGGGCTTTTAGCTTACACCCTACATACACCCTTGGGTGTATGTAGATTCTGTTTCTTCTTCATTCTATGTTGTGACTTTATGCTCAGTGATGGTGGTTCAGGTTTCAGTTGGTCTTTTCATGCAGAGTGGTGTGGAAGTGGCCACTCTTTTTCTGTGAGGTTTTGAGAAAGAGTTTTAGTTTCCACTATCGTCTTTTCTTTTTAGTTATTGGCTTGAGTTATAGACTTAAAAAATGTTCAAAGTTTAAAGAGGTGTTTGGTTGTCTTTTTCCAGTTTCATTTTATTTACCTAGCTAGTTGTTTTTCTATCTTTTATTTCAGGTAAAATAGTTCCCACATGTTACTTATGATACCCAGGCACTTGTGCCAGCCTTTTGGGATCGGGAACGCCCTTCGGGCCATGTCGCGGACCGGGTCGAGTGCCGGGTTAGATGGCGACCCGGCCTGGTTGATGACAAAATGGTATCAGAGGGCAAGGTTTTCTCTCATGGATCAATTTCTTTTAGGATAAAGTCACGGTAGACTTGAGTTAAAGCTGTCGAGACTCGACGTCCTGGCTACGAGTAAGGTGCCTAGCCAGTACACCTTGTGGCGGGACTCAAGTTACCAAAGATTGTTGTGGTTTGTCTAAGTTTTTGGTCCTCGCGGTTAATCGTGTCTAAGGGAAATGAAAATGTAGTAAGGTCAGTGGTCTTAGTAAGATCTCAGGGACTGGAAAGCCTTGTGGAGCTGAGGACACTGTCCTAAAATTCTCTCTGTGGCCAATGGCATGATTGGCGTATGGATGCCAACCATATGCTCCAATCACCAGCTGACACTAGTTTCCTCCTGCATTGTTTCTCATCTCTTTGTTTTGGATTCGTGGACATTTGGTTTTTAAGTAAAAATGTTTTGGTCCAGGAAAATGTTTTCAAATGAAGCACTGTAAAAATGAAATGGTGTGTGAGGTTTGAAAAGTGTGGTTTGGATGTTTTGGTTCTGAAAAATGGAATGGTTTGATTTTGATCCATGGTGTTCTCGTGGGAAACCACATGCATGGTTTATATGGGAAAAAGAAATGGTTAATGGAACGAGCGGATGAGTGCCTGGATGGATATGAGGTGGGCGCCGGTGTGGCATGAGAACATACATGTGCGAGGCCCATGGGACACCATTGGTGTTTGTGCAACCCTCTGGATTTGCTTATTTTCAAAATGTTTTGTTAAAGGAAAATTTGGTGTTTTTAAATAACCTGCATTTGTGTGGTGTGTCGTAGTATTTTTTAAAGGTTGGATGTGAGGTGTTTCAAGCCGAGAATCATTTTTAACTGATTTGTGTCCCGAGTTTGATTTATTATTTGTAAGTTGGTATGAAAGCGTGTGGTTAGTGAATTCTTTTGAAGAATACATCAGGGAGCCCTTGTAGTGGTTTCACCTGCATGTTTGGTGTTCGCTTGTGGTATGCCTTGACCATTGGACCAGTTCGGTTGGGTCCATGGTTTTCTTTCTTGTCTAGTGTATGCCCCACATAAAGCGTTGACGTGTGATTGAAGTGCGGCCATAGAAAAATCCTTCTTGGCCGGCCCTCTAGTTGATTAGAGGAATCTCTTCTTGGATTCTAGAATTGAACCCACCTATCCTTTTTTACATGTTATAAGATCCTCTCGCAGCGGGATGACATATGCGAGGGGAGCTGAAGAGAGTTTCGGTCTCTTTGAGTTGTCTGAGTCGTCAGGTATGAAGTTTGACGTCATTGCGTCTAAAGTATTCCCCTTGAAATGGTGAAAGGAATTCCAGCAGGGAAGGGTGATGGCAATTCAGAGTTATCAGTGCTTACCGATGTCTTGAATGGTTTGTAGTGTTTTCATCGACTGTAAGGGTCATGTTTGGTGACCTTTTTCAGTGTGAGTTCTCTTCAAGGTGCAAAGGTGGAAGAAACCTGGAGTGGTCGGTGCTGACCACTATTCTAAATGACCTTTGGTCCTTCATTGGTTTTGTTTAATAAAGGGTCTACGTTAGGCCACTAGTGTGGCAGACCCCGTCACATGGGGATTCTACGGTCAATTGTAGGACTCACATGTTGTTTAAGACTCAGTTTGAAGTCCCTTTCCATATGATGTTCCTCTCAACAACAATGTTCATGTTTATGTGATGATTTTTGGTGTCATGTTCTCATCCAGTGTGACAAAGGGTGATGCGCATGCACCATATCAGCTTTGTTGTTGGTGAATGTTCCGTGTATGATCAGTTGGATGTCGTAATGTGTTGGGTTTCTGGTGCTGTCTCGGTTGCAATACAGTTGTGTGTGACACCAAAAGGAGAATCTCCGTTCGGGAGTCTTTGACACCTGACTGCGAGGAAGGAGATGCTTCAAACAACAGGGCCCCAGCCGTAGGCCTCGGAGTGAAGTTAGTGCGTGGTCAGGAACCCAGAGAGTGTATGGGACCCCAACTTTATTTCTGTCATTAGTGTTAAAAGTAGAGGCTATTTAAATTGTTTTTATAGTCTTTCCGCTCCGAATGAGCCGTCTGGTTGCATAAGTTTTTTGTGACCATATGGAGTCATGTTCATCTCGCGCCTTAATGTCATGGGGGTTGTGATCCCCTGGATGTGATCGCTTTTAGTGGTCCTTGAGAGTCTGTTGGGGAAAATCAGTCCCAAAATTGTATAATGCTCATCCTGGGATGTGGATGTGTTGGTCGGGTCTTAGGTTGTCATTTTGACACCCAAGTGGTCGTGCCCCTCCCTCCCCGCCCCTTATGGTGGGGTGTTTGGTCACCATTGGGAATTATTTTTAAATTTATGTATCCTCTGTTAGTTTTGATGGAAGTGAGACCCACGATGGGTCTCGCACAATGTTCTCTGGAATAAATCGGTGTTGGCATTTCTTGAAGGATGGGGAGTCCACCCGGACCTGCCCATGTTGGTTTTATAGTCTCGCCTTGGGAATTTGTAGGTTCTTAATGGTGGGGAGAACCGCATTGGGTCTTGCATGAATGTCTCTAGAATGAATCAGCGTTGGACTTTTCTTAATGGTGGGGAGTCCGCTCGAACCTCCCCGTGTCGGTTTTTCAGTCTCGTTTCAAGCGTCAGTGAGTTCTTAATGGTGGGGAGCACCTCGTGACTCCCCATGTTGATCTTTTTCTTCTATTTTTAAATATGGATTGGTTATAAGTGATAAGAGTGTTCTATGGATGTGGTTTGGCCTTGTTTGTTCATTCTATCCAAATGGTGTGGTTACAGTTTAATAGTGCTTGAGGTGTTTCGGCTTGTGAAGTTGGTTTCCATGGGTGCGAGAGTTCCCTTCCTTAAGAAATCAACTGGAGTTGTTCTAGCACTCTAGGGAAGGTGACACTCAGTGAAAAGTGTTTTACGGGTTCCTTGAGGTTTTCATTTGAGTCTCTATCTCTGGGCATGGTGCCTTTGCCTCTTTTCACTTTCTTTTCATGGGGGTTCCTTCTTAACTTCAATGGGGTGTCGTTTCCTGCTTTGGGTCTTAGCCTTAGTTGTGGCTTTCCAAGGATGGAAAGCATTATGGTGGGGAGAATTGTCACACCTGTCCTTTTTTATATTATTTATTTTATAGCTTTATTGGACATCAGGTAGTTCGGGTCGAGGCCCGACTTAAATTTTTTTGTATGTTCTTATTTAGAAACACACTTTCTGGACTTTTCGGCATTTAGCGTGCCACTGTCAAAACCGCGTGACCTTGCTTGGGTCACCATGTGGTCCCAGTCGGTTCCCCATTCACCTGCCCTTTGCACAAATAATTGAATAAAAAGTAATTAACAACACATAAATAAAATTAAATGAGTTTTTCAGGGCCTGTCATCATGCGACGCGCGAGCGAAGCATAATTGCGGAGCCGTGCGGCTTCGCCAGTTCTGTCATATAACTCTGCTCAATGGTCAAATAATTAAATAAATGAATTAATAATGATAATGAAATAAAATTAAACGTTTTGAAGAATAAAAATAAGTAAATAAAATGAGATGAAAGTGTTAATAATTTAATGAATTGTGTCTTAATGATAATAATATTATTATTATCAAGGTTTCAATTTAAGGATATTAGTAATAACTATAATAATAATATTATTATTATGGGATTGATTTTTTATTTTCCATTATATTTTATTTTTACTCCATTTCATTTTTCGGTTTTCTTTTTCTTTTTTTTCTTTTCCTTTTTTTCTAGGGTTTTTGGACCCTCCCTCCTACTACTTCGCATCACGTGGCTCACCCCCTCCCCTATAACACTAGATGTCATGCGGATCACCCCCTCAATGCCCGTCATCCTCCTCCCTCTCCTGGCCTACTCGCCCCATCATCGGCTCCCAGTCACGGTGGCCTCCCGGCCAGCTGCTCTCCGTCGGCTCCCCTTCATGTCCCCCGTCGCACCCGTCACAATCCTGACCGCTCCCTGCCGTACACCCGCTGCGACCTCAGGCTTCCACGGCTGCCATCTGCCGCTCCCACTGTGGCTGACGTTTCTGCTGCGGTCGCCACCCCTGTGACGCCTCCTTTATCCCCCACCGGTTGCCGGCGTGACCTCCAATGACCCCCAGTTGCTGTCTAACTCACCTCTAGTGGTCTAATTTCTCTGTGGGAGGGTTTGGATTCTTCTTTTCCAGGGTTTGGGTTCATTTAATTTGATGTTTTAGGTTTCTTCCAATTAGGATGTTAAATTAGGGTTTTAATATCGAGTATTTTTGGACCAAATCTTGAATTTGGGATCGCACTAGGTTCTTTGTGGTGCGGACGACATGCGATTGAAGTCACACGCTCCAATTTGAAGATTTCACTCCAGTTTGGTGTTTTCAATATCGAGGTAGGTGGTTCCGCTCATAATTATTGTTTGAGTAATTTATTTGCATGTATAATTAATTCATCATATTATTTAGATAGTTTGTAGGGTGTGGAGTGATTTTATTTTATTCTCTTCAGATCTCATATGCATTGATTTGTTATTAATGTGTTTTTGTGATATTAGTGTGATTTTCTGTAAACCCATGTCAAGATGGTTTTGTGTTTTATAAATTTTTATGTTTTTAATTAAATGATATATGTGGTGAAAATCATGTTTCAATAATATTACGTCGTGTGTTTGGT
The DNA here is from genome assembly GCA_963277665.1 of Viscum album. NCBI lineage: Eukaryota > Viridiplantae > Streptophyta > Magnoliopsida > Santalales > Viscaceae > Viscum > Viscum album. The sequence continues at coordinate 1,192,133,552 of OY728122.1, forward strand.
TCTAAAGTGGCATTTTAAATAAAACCAAATTTATCATTAGTGGAAACATTATTTCATCGTTTGTTAGCACTTGTGTTAAACTACTCAAACGGTTTCTTTTTAATTAGTGTAAGTGGTGTGGATTGAACTCTTGATGCGGCATTTTGTGTGTTTGGTTACAAAAGAAGGTTTGGTTGGTTTTGTGTGTAAATTCATGTTCTGCTCTTAAAAAAAATATTAAAAATAGTAAATGTTTTGTTAAATAGTTATTAAGGATTCAAGTTATTTTAATTGGTTGTGTAAGAAATGAAGATTGAGTTTTGGAACATTTTAGTGTGCGTATTATTTCAAATGGATTTTATGTGTGCGAATGGTGGTTTTTGGTGTGCGTGATGTCTTTCTTGGTTTGAGTGTATGATTATGACATGTGGCATGAACTTTGAATTACTTGAGCACAAACGGGAATCCTGTGTACTTGGTGAGAGGACTAGACTAGCATGATAGTGATATGGGAGTGGCCTCGGCCCAGTTTTACTTAGCGGGATTGATGCTTACAACACTAACTAAACATTTTATGACGACTAGAGACCACTATTGTAGGAGGTGTTTCCCTACCATTTTCTCGTGCACGGGAATGTATGATATTGTTCACCGAGACGTGAGGTTCTGGGGTCCAACTTTTCGCTAGTATCTTTAGGGTCTCTCCCATGTACTGTGCTCTCCCTTTTCTTTCTGCTCACCGTCGGAACACAGTGTGAAGTTGGGGTTACCATGGAAAGTGTTTGTGCGTGTGTATGTGAGTGCATGTGTCCATGTGTGTGTGCATGCGTGTGTGGGTGTGCATGCCTGTGTGTAAGTTAATTTAAGTTGTTTTCTTTTTTGAGAAGTTTCCCCTTTAAAACCATTTTCAATAAAATTCTTTAAACACTTATTTATTTCTATTCTGTAAAATTGAAAATGTATTTTTCTTTTAATAATTATCCGTGGAACCTTTTCTCAGTGGCATCCTACTAGGCTTTTAGCTTACACCCTACATACACCCATGGGTGTATGTAGACTTTGTTTCTCCTGCTTTCCATGTTTTGACTTCGTGCTCAGGGATGGCGGTTCTGGTTGTAGTTGGTCTTTTCATGCAGAGTGGTGTTGATGTGGCCTCTCTTTTGTCGGGAGGTTTGGAGCAAGATTTTTAGTTTCTGCTGTCATCTTTTCTTTTTAGTTATTGGCTCAAGTTGTAGAATTTAAAAATGTTAATAGTTTAAAGACATGTTTTGTTGTATTTTTCCTGTTTCAGTTTATTTATCTGTCTAGTTGTTTTTATGTCTTTTATTTCGGGTAAAATCATTCCCACTTGTTACTTACGATACCCGGGCACTTGTGCCAGCCCGTGGGGATCGGGAACGCCCTTTGAGACATGTCGCGGACCGGGTCGGGCGCCGGGTCGGATGGCAACCCAGCCTCGTTCGTGACAAAATAGTATCAGAGGTCAAATTTTTCTCTCTTGGATCATTTTCTTTTGGGATAGATTCACGGTAGACTTGAGTTAAAGTTGTCAGGACTCGACATCTTGGCTATGAGTAAGGTGACTAGCCAGTACACCTCGTGGCGGGACTCAAGTTACCAAAGTATGTTGGGGTTTGTCTGAGTTTTTGGTCCTCGCGGTTAATCGTGTCTAAGGGAAATGAAAAGGGTGTAAGGTCAGTGGTCTTAGTGATCTAGAAGGGTCTGGAAAGCCCTGTGGAGATAGGGAAACTGTCCTAAAATACTCTATGTGGCATATTCTCCAATCACCCACTGACACTAGTTTCCTCTTGCATTGTTTCTAGTCTCTTTGTTTTAGATTCATGGAGATTTGGTTTTTAAGTAAAAATGTTTTGGTCCTGGAAAATGTTTTCAAATGAAGTGCTTTAAAAATGAAAAGGTGTGTGAGGTTTGTGAAGTGTGGGTTGGATGTATTGGTTCTGCATAATGCAATGGTTTGATTTTGATCCATGGTGTTTTCATGGGAAACCACATGCATGGGTGTATATGGGAAAAAGAAATGGTTAATGGAACGAGCAGATGAGTTCCCAGATGGATATGAGGTGGGTGCCAGTGTGGCATGAGAACATGCATGTGTGAGTCCCATGGGACACCATTTGTGTTTGTGCAACCCACTGGATTTTCTTATTTTCAAAATATTTTGTTAAAGGAAAATTTGGTGTTTTTAAGTAACTAGAATTTGTTTGTTGTGTCATAGTATTTTTGAAAGGTTGGATGTGAGGCGTTTCGAGCTGGGAATCATTTTTGACTGATTTGTGTCCCGAGTTTGATTTCTTATTTGTATGTTGGTATGTAAGCGTGTGGTTAGTGAATTATTTTGAATAATACATCAGGGATCCCTTGTAGTGGTTTCCCCTGTATGTTTGGTGTTCGCTTGTGGTATTCCTTGACCATTGGACCAGTTCAGTTGGGTCCATGGTTTTATTTCTTGACTAGTGTATGCCCCCCATAAAGCACTGACGTGTGATTGAAGTGTGGACATAGACAAATCATCGTTGGCCGACCCTTCGGTTGATTAGAGGAATCTCTTCTTGGATTCTAGAATTGAACCCACCTCTCCTTTTTACATGTAATTGTATCCTCTCGCAGCAAGATGACAGATGCGAGGGGAACTGAAGGGAGTTTCGATCTCTTTGAGTTGTCTGAGTCATCAGGTATGAAGTTTGACGTCATTGCGTCTGATGTTTCCCCCTTGAAACGGTGAAAGTAATTCCAGCAGGGAAGGGCGAAGGCGATTTAGAGTTATCAGTGCTTATCGAAGTCTAAATGGTTTTAGTGTTTTCATCGGCTGCAAGGGTCATCTTTGGTGAGATTTTTCAGTGTGAGTTCTCTTCGAGGTGCAAAGGTGGAAGTATCCTGGAGTGGTCGGTGCTGACCACTGTTCTAAATGAACTTTGGTCCTTCGTTGGTTTCGTTTAAGAAAGGTTCTACGTTAGGACACAAGTGTGGAAGACCGAGTCACATGGGGATGCTACTGTCGATTGCAGGAATCACGTGTTGTTTATGACTCAGTTTGAAGTCCTTTTCCGTATGATGTTCCTCTCAACAACAATGGGCATGTTCAGGTGACGATTTGTGGTGTCATGTTCTCATCCAGTGTGACAAAGGGTGATGCGCAGGCACCATTTCAGCTCTGGTGTTGTTGAATGTTCCGTGTATGATCAGTTGGATTTCGTAATGTGTTCTGTTTGCTGGTGTTGTCACGGTTCTAGTGTGGTTGCGTGTGAAACCAAAAGGAGAAGCTCCGTTCAGGAGTCTTCAACACCAGACTGCGAGGCAGGAGATGTTTCAAACATCAGGGCTCCAGCCATATGCCTCAGAGTGAAGCTTGCACGTGTTCAGGAACCCAAAGAGTATATGGGACCCCAACTTTATTTTTGTCATCAATGTTAAAAGTAGAGGCTGTTTAAATTGTTTCTATGGTTGTTCCGCTCCGAATGAAGCGTTTGGTTGTTTAAGGATTTCGTGACCATGTGGAGGCGGGTTCATCTCATGCCTTAAAGACTTGGGGGTTGCGTTCCATTGGATATAATCGCTTTTAGTGGTCCTTGAGAGTCTGTTGGGGAAAATCAGTCCCAAAATTGTATAATTCTCATCCCGGGATGTGGATGTGTTGGTCGGGTCTTAGGTCGTCATTTTGATGCCCGGGTTGTTAGGCCCCTCCCTCCCTGCCCCTTGTAGTGGGGTGTTTGGTCACCATTGGGAATTTTTTTACTGTTTTGTATCCTCTGTTAGTTTTGATGGCGATGAGACCAACGATGGGTCTCTCACAAAGGTCTCTAGAATAAATCGGTGTTGGCCTTTCATGAAGGGTTAGGAGTCCGCCCGGACCTCCCCATGTTGGTTTTCTAGTCTCTCCTTGGGAGTTGGTAGGATCTTAATGATGGGAGAACCGCATTGGGTCTGACACGAATGTCTCTATAATGAATCAGTGCTGGACTTTTCTTAATGGCAGGGAGTCCGCTCGAACCTCCCTGTGTTGGTTTTTCAGTCTCGTTTCGAGCGTCAGTGATTTTCTAATGGTAGGGAGCCCCTTGGGCCTCCCCATGTTGATCTTTTGCTTCTGTTTTTAAATATGGCTTAGTGATAAGTGATAAGAGTGTTCTGTGGACGTGGTTTGACCTTGTTTGTTCATTCTAGCCAAATGGTGTGGTTTCGGTTTAATAGTGCTTGAGGTGTTTCAGCTTGTGAAGTTGGTTTCCATGGGTGCGAGAGTTCCTTTCCTTAAGAAATCAACTGGAGGTGTTCTAGCACTCTGGGGTGGGTGAAACTTAGTGAAAAGTGTTTTACTGGTTCATTGTGGTTGTCATTTGAGTCGCTATCTCTGAGAACGGTGTGTTTGCCTCTTTTCACTTGCTTTTCATGGGGGTACCTTCTGAACCCCAATGGGGTGTCGTTTCCTACTTTGGATCTCAGCCTTAGTTGTGGATTTCTGAGGACGAAAAGCTTTATGGTGGGGAGAATTGTCACACCTATCCTTTTTTATATTATTTATTTTATTTCTTTATTGGACATCAGGTAGTTCGGGTCGAGGACCGACTTAATTTTTTTTCGTGTTCTTATTTAGAAATGCACTTTCTGGCCTTTTCAACTTTTAGCGCACCGCTGTTGAAACCACGTGACCTTGTTTGGGTCACCGCACAGCCTTTCTAGGTTTCCCTCTCGCTTTCCCTTTGTGCAACTAATTAAATAAAAAGGAATTACTAATAAATAAATTAAATTAAATGAGTTTTTCAAGGCTTTTCATCATGCGACGTGTGAGCGAAGCATAATTGCGGAATCGTGCGGCTTCGTCAGGTCAGCCGTATGACCCTACTCGATGGACAACTAATTAAATTAATTAATTAATAATGATAATTAAATAATATTAAACGTGTGGAAGAATAAAAATAAGTAAATAAAATGAGATGAATGTGTTAATAATTTAATGAATTGCGTCTTAATGATAATAATAATATTATTGTCATGGTTTAATTTTAAGGATATTAGTAATAACTATAATAATAATAGTATTATTATGGGTTTTCTTTTTCTTTTTTTTCTTTTCTTTTTTTTCTAGTGTTTTCAGACCCCCCCTCCTACCCCTTCCCGTCGCACGGCTCAACCCTCCCTTCTAACCCGAGTCGTCGCGCGGCTCTCCCCCTCCACTCCCATCGCCCTCCTCCCTCTCCTGGCCTGCTCGCCACACCGTCGGCTCCCCATCACAGCCGCCTCCTGGCCAGCCGCTCCCCACCGGCTCCCCGTCACGTTCCCCGTCGCACCAGTCGCGAGCCCGGCCACTCCCTGCCGCGGCCTCGGGCTGCCGCACGCCAGCCACGGACTCGGGCTACCTCGGACGCCGGCTGCCGCTCCCGCTGCGGCTGACATTTTATCTACGACCGCCACCCCTGTGACACCTCCTTTATCCCCCACCAGTTGTCGGTGTGACCTCCAACGACCCCTGGTTGCTGTCCAACTCACCTCAAGTGGTCGAATCACTCTGGGTGAGGGTTTGCATTCCTATTTTTCAAAATTTTGGTTCATTTAAATGTTTTTTTAGGTATCATCCAATTAGGATGTTAAATTACGGTTTTCATATCGGGTATTTTTTGGACCAAATCTTGAATTTGGGATTGCACTAGGTTCTTTATGGTGCGAATGACACGCGTTTGAAGTTACATGCTCTAATTTGAATATTTCACTCCAGTCTGGTGTCTTCAATATCGAGGTAGGTGGTTCCAATCATAATTATTGTTTGATTAATTTATTTGCGTGTTTAATTAATTCAGTATATTATTTAGATAGTTTTCAGGGTGAGAAGTGATCTTATTTTATTTTCTTGAGATCTCATATGCATTGATTTGTTATTAATGTGTTTTTGTGATATTAGTGTGATTTTCTAGAAACCCATGTCAAGCTGGTTTGGTGTGTTATGAATTTTTATGTTTTTAATTAAATGATATATGTGGTGAAAATCATGTTTCGATAATATTACGTCGTGTGTTTGGTTCTAAAGTGTCATTTTAAATAAAACAAAATTTATCGTTAGTGGAAACATTATTTCATCGTTTGTTAGCACTTGTGTTACACTACTCAAACAGTTTCTTTTTAATTGGTGTAAGTGGTGTGGATTGAACTCCTGATGCAGCGTTGTGTGTGTTTGGTTACGAAAGAAGGTTTGGTTGGTTTTCTGTGTAAATTCATGATCTCCTCTTAAAAATTAGTTTATTAAAAATCCAAAATGTTTTATTAAATAGTTATTAAGGATTCAATTTTTTTTAATTGGTTGTGTAAGAAATGCAGATTGAGTTTTGGAACATTTTAGTGTGTGTATTATTTCAAATGGCTTTTATGTGTGCGAATGGTGGTTTTTGGTGTGCGTGATGTCTTTATTGGTTTGAGTGTATGATTATGACATATGGAATGAACTTGGAATAACTTGAGCACAAACGTGATGCCTCGGTACTAGGTGGGCAGACTGGACTAGCGTGCTAGTGATACGTGAGTGACCTCAGCCCAGTTTCACTTACCAGGATTGATGCTTACAACACTAACTAAACATTGGATGATGATTGGAGACCACTATGGTAGGAGGTGTTTCCCTACCAGTGGCTCGTGCACGGGAATGTATGATATGGTTCACCAAGAGTTGAGGTTCTAGGGTCCCACTTCGTGCTAGTATCTTTAGGGTCTGTCCCATGTACGGTGCTCTCCCTTTGTTTTCTGCTCACCGTCGGAACACGGTGTGACGTTGGGGTTACCATGGAAAGCATGTGTGCGTGTGTATGTGTGTCTGTGCGTCTTTGTGTGTGCGTGCGTTTGTTGGTTTGTGTTCGTGTGTGTAAGTTAATTTAAGTTGTTTTCTTTTTAGAGAAGTTTACCCTTTAAAACTGTTTTCATTAAAATTCTTTAAACACTTATTTATTTCTATTCTGTAAAATTGGAAATGTATTAGTCTTTTAATAATTATGCATGGATCATTTTATCGGTGGCATCCTACTGGGCTTTTGTCTTACACCCTACATATAAACTTGGGTGTATGTAGATTCTGTTTCTTCTGATTTCTAGGTTGTGACTTCGTGCTCAGTGATGGTGGTTCTGGTTGCAGTTGGTCTTTTTATGTAGAGAGGTGTTGATGTGGCCTCTCTTTTTCCAGGAGGTTTTGATCAAGAGTTTTAGTTTATGCTATCGTCTTTTCTTTTTAGTTATTGGCTCGAGTTGTAAACATTAAAAATGTACATAGTTTAAAGACGTGTTTGGTTGTCGTTTTCTAGTTTCAGTTTATTTATCTGGATAGTTGTTTTTCTGACTTTTATTTCGGGTAAAATCATTCCCACTTGCTACTTACGATACCTGGGAACTTGTGCCAGCCCGTGGGGATCGGTAACGCCCTTCGGGCCATGTCGCGGACTGGGTCGGGCACCGGGTCGGATGGGGACCCGGCCTGGTTCGTGACACAAATTGATCTAGGGTCCCAACTCAATCCCAAAAACCCATGATCCACCCTCATGATCATACAATCAATAAAATTAATAAATTTAAAAATCCTTTCCCTGCAATACAATTGTAATAGAATATCAGCTATCCATGTTTTATGGAGACTAATGAAGGGTTGGAGAATGACTCATTAGGCCACCAAAAATGGACCCCAATATAACTTGTTGATAAAAATAGGAATGTAGAGGTGATGTAAATAAACAATTATATAATTTAAAAATTATCAATATAATAATTAATATACATATAAATAAAAATTTATAAGTAATGAGACACAATCGATGCCTTAGGATCTACGTTGAAACCTAGCATCAATCTATACCTATATTTTTCATCAATGGTAAATTTTTAGTCATGGTATATGTCATGGATCAACTGGTTCACATGAATGAAACCAAGTAAAAAATAGTCTCCCTGATCCATGGGAATCTATGTGGCTCAACCAAAAAATTAAGTCAAAAAATACCTTTGGGAATCTATGGGATAACCTTATAATTCCACTGATCAAATCTACGATTCTGAATTTAATGAATCATTCTTGTCATTCATAGTCATGACATGATTGGAATCCAAATCTTACACTCAAGGTATTACACCCCTAATAATGCCAAATTTGGGGAGCTCATCCAATTACTTTCAATAAGCCTTCCCAAAAATAGACCACAAAAATTAATTCATGGATTGAATATATATATATATATAAAGATAGGTGATCCATACTATGTAATTAATGATAAGGAACCTATTTAAAATATAATGGGTTGATTAAGGAATTCTGTAACATCTTCAATCAATGAATCCAAGTGTTTCATTACACCCAAGAATTCATTTGATTCCCCTATCACAATCTAGTCCTCGCTCACAATATTCAACACTAAAAAGATTATATACAATAAATGTTATCACTCCTAGTCATACCTAGAATATTATCAATACAAAATATAACATCATTCCACTTTAAACTATTTATTCAATGTTAAATTTATTAGGAAACCGAGTCCCATATCAACCATTTACCAGAATAATATTAAGTCCCTAAAAATTAATGTTACACCAAAGTTTCACATGTAATACATTCAAATATAATCCCCATTCCCAAATTTCCAATTCCTAGTTAAATAGGTTTTTCTTCTAGATGATATATAGAAAAACACCATATAGGTTTCTTACTATAATTTTCTTTAACGAGTACAATCAATTTTTTCCACATAAAAAATGATACCTATAACCCATTCATGAACAATTTTATCAATTAATTTTTCTATGAAAAAACTAAGGTTGTATTCTAAACAGGTATTTGAATTGGAACTTCTCAATATAATATGCTTATAACTCATTTAATATGGGGTACAAAAAGGAAACCATGGAAGGGGGATCAATTTTATATACAAAACTCATCACTGAGGAGGCTTGTGAGACCATACAAAGGATTCATTTTAATATTTATTAATATTATGAGTCAATTAGAGGATCTAAATACCTATAATTTAGATCCTTTACACATCCACCCTTATCCTAAACATCCTCTTCCCTACCCTGTCAAAGACTAATGGCTGACAGTAAAACACCCACAACCCTATCTCATTTCCAAACTAACAACAATAATTAATTACAATAAAATTTTAAATAATTTTAAACATACAAAAAATTAATCAACATAAAAAACATAAGAAAAATTATAAATTCACTCATTGGGCATTACCAACACACCCAAAAAAAGACCAACCCTCATCTATGGTCATTTCCATGATCCTAACACTAATGTAGGGTAAAAAACTATCTCATGGAAAAAATACAAAATAAATGGTATTTAATTTTTCTTAAATACCATTAAAAATGAAATGATGTGTTAAATTCAATTTAATAATGGGCGATAATGTGTTGAAATTTTCTTGTGGAATCCTTATGCTAATAAACACAAAATTGAAAACAACTCAGTATGTCTGCCCCATCATATAGTGGAGTCATCTATCAAATACCGAACTAGGAAAAAATATTTTGAGAGAGTGGGGAAAGAGTGTAAAAGATATCATCAGGTGAAGGAACCTAACAAGATTATCAATGAATCGATCCAAAACTATTCCAAGAGGATGGGGTTACTAAGAGAAGGGAGGAGAGGAGATCCCAAGTCAAGATGAGCACACCATAATAGGAAAAGGGGGCCTACACCTCTATAAACCTAAGGGATTGTAATAGTTATTTTTCCACTTACAAAGCCCACTAGATGGATGATTGATTCAGTATGTGGCTCATGAAACTTCCAGCCTCCCCTGGATGGCCGGTGTATCCTTATGAGAAGTAGGACCCCTATCCTAGCTATGGACTAGCCAAATGGTGACATGATACATCCTAAGCCACATGATCTATATCTGGTGGTATCTTTCTAGCCATGACAACAAACATACCCTAATTCCTTATCCAAAAACTATCCATAGAGGTTACCAAAACATTAGAATACTCTTTTAAACATCATTTCTCAAAAAACATCATTCTACAAATGAATGCTAAAATTTTCCATGGAAATTTAAACTCATCTATACACCCAACGAATTATAGCATGTCTCTAATAATTTGTGACTACATTCTTATAAATTAATATCTTTTTTTGAAAATATGTTGAGATCATAGGTTTTATTTGTATTTGTAAAGTGGAATGATTGATATTCTATTGTTTTATTAGTATTAGTGAGTGACAAGGACATGTTTATAGAGGTTAACTTAGACTTTTGTTTCCTACATTGAGCCCATGATCATTTTTCTTAGAGTACTTGTTGAAATCCTAAAATTTTATGTGGTAAATTCTCACACTATATATTATTGATTTTATGTAGCTAACATGAAATATTGATTAGAGATATTCTATAATTTGGATAGTGCAACCAAAAAGTTATGAAAGTGGTATGAAGAAATAGTTCAAAGAAACAATTGACCAAGAGGGATAAATTTCATACACTGATGGAATATTCCTATTGAAATTTAAAATCCATAGGTTATGATAAAAGCATCATTAAATATGTAATTTTAAATAGAATTGGATTTTGGAGTAATGATTTGTGTTTCATTGCCAATATGGTGGGGGAAAACCACCTTAAATGCAACAATGTGGTCCTAGAGGATTCAATTAATTATGTAGAGATTTCACAATGTTATATTTAAGGGGATATAGTGAAAAGAAATTAACGGGAATATATTTGAACCCCTAAGGGGTTGGGTTGGATTTTTTTTAAAATATGTGTTGATTGTATTTATTGAAAATATGTGATGAGTTATTGTTATAGAATTATTGAAAATATGAAATTATTGTATTTTATTTTGTTGCATGGATGGCTTTTATAGATCAATTAAAACATATGGTTTAAAAAACAAGGTTATTTAACATTAGATAAAAATGTATCTAAAAGATAGTACCCACACTGCAAAACCTTTGGTTTAATTTTAGAAGAGTTTTGGTTGGAGTTCCCATTGTAAGACTGGAATTGGATGCATAATATGAAGACAATACATTATACCACATTAGTTCCCATAGAAAGATAACAAAAGAGGATGAGTTTCTACAACTATAAAATATATGGGTAATGTGAAAACGTATTAATGTATGGGTAGATCCAAGATTTTTAATATGTCATTATTCAATGAAATGTTTCGTACAACATGATGTAGTGGGATATTCCATAAGGCCCTTCTAGTCTACGTGAGGTTCTTTGCATCAAGGTAGATCCCACCTCATGTAAGGTCATCCAGGTGAAATCAAGCTTTACATAAGGGTGATTTTTTAAAGGAAATTCAATAAGAATAGGAAAATTACATCAAGGTAAGGGATGAAATACATAACGGTCAATGTTAACATCTTGCAGTTATGAAAAAAAAACATTAAAATCAAGGATCCGTGTAAGGGTGATGAATTACACTGGGTGAAGATAAAACTGAAGGCTGATAAATTGTGTAATGGTCAAAACTAGAATATTTAAAGGTAATAGTTATACTATATATGGATTATAAGATACAAAACAAGAAAACATTAGGAACAAAACTGTACTGTTATATCATAGGAATGTCATAGATAAAACTTCAACATCACAAAAAAAGCATAAAATGTGGATGGAATAATTTTGGAAGGGTGGATGATTTAATGATTTCCAAGACAACATGAGACTATTACATACAGAATGGTTTGTTCTACAGTTAGTTAAATTTTTAATAGAGTTTTGATGAGATCATTACATGGTCATGGGAGGGTAAGGTATTTGTTAAATGGATGGAGAGTAATGGATTTGATCAAAATGAGGCAAAAATGTAGTGAATTTTTTTCGCAATGTAATATTTTGTTAAGATAACATTTAAAACCATAGAATAATATTCCACTATGTATGTACGGAATAAAGAAGGATGATTACAATATATAATAATATATAATTGTTTAGTAAAATTGTAAAATACAACCTAGAAAATTAGGATAGTAACTAAATAAGGATGTTTTTATCAGGATTTTATTATCTCATCTCAAATTTAATGTAACTAAATAGGATACCAAAATGTGGAACACCTCAAGAAACCTCACAAAGATAATAGGAATGAGGATTAATCTGAATCATATGATTAAGGGACACATTCTCAAAAAACATCATATAGTTGTTCTCATGGTGAAAACATGGATCATATAACATATTGATTATATGACTCTACGATAGGAAATGGAATTTTCGTAGTAATATAAATAAAAAAATTTGAAAAGTGATCAGAATATTTTGAAGCCATTTCCCAAAAATAAATAGAAGAAGATAGCAGTACATTGTACTGATGAAGAGGAATTTATGTTTTATTCTGGAATGTTAATAAAGGCAGTTCAATGAAAACTCATTTAATGTAAATTCTACTCATGGGGATATTCAAAATATTATTTGAAGGACATATTGGACATCAAAGGCACCCAGGTCTACATTTTGGTGAATCTACAAATTATAGTTAATATTTTTATTATCTTGTGAGCCAATATTTTATCCCTTCATATAGTAGAGATCAAAGGGAGGGGATGTCTTAGGTAAGTGATCCTAATATGGTAGTTATATTATTAATATTTTCTTAAGGGGGTTGAAACTATGTAGAAGTGACCTAGGCTAAAACTAAAATAGTTATCTCTAGTAATTTGGTGTATTGACACATTTTTGACTGCATGGGAAGTGAAATATACCACATTTGTGAAATAAGTAAAAATAAATGTGTTTCTTATGATTTGTTTTTTTAATAAAATATACTAATTGGATAATGAAAGCATATATTATAAAATATAATAGATTATTAATATAAACACTAATGAGATTAACATCAATGAGAAGAGAAAAAGGGTGACCCTAATACTTAAGAGTTTAAGATAATCAATGGCCATGAGAAGGTTAAGGTAAAGAGTTTAATTGGAAATAATTACCATAACCACATTCAGACCCCTCTTAGATTATCTCACACCTAAGACCCTAGAGGGGCCTAAATATTACTTCCATAGGATTCATGGATGTTTGGATATGAGGTTGTATTATGGATTACAACCATTAGATTTTGTGGAGTTAGGAGATGATAAGATGCCAAGGATTTACTATGTAGGACTTGATGATGTTTAGTGATGATGGGAGACCATGGATTACGTCCCTTAATTATACAGACATCAGGTGATGATTATATGCTAGGGGATACCTCCATAGGATCTAGTATTACTCGATCATCGCCTTAGATTTCTAGTGATTCATAGTATCAAGAATTTGATATGATATTTTAAGATTCCTTTTATTTATTTAATGATGTTGTAGCTACAAATTTTATATAGGATTATTCATGAGATCTGTGAGCCTGACTTGTATCCTACAAAGGAAGAGTTCCATGAATAGAGAAATAAAAAAATAGATGAAGTAGGTATAGTCAGTCCAGAGTGTCACTTTTCAACCTGTGTATTGACCATGATAACTCAGATAGTACTTTTGAATCTGTTGAAATTTGGTATCCAAGAAGGTCACATTTATCATAGGTCCAACTATGGAATATTCCTAATGTTGCATGTTAGAGAAGGATTGCTTAGATAATACTAAGAGGAGGTGATGAGGTGAGCCTAAGGTATGGTAGTAGTTCCTCTTTATTTTTTTATTTCATTTTTTTGATTTTATATTTTTGATTAGCCTTTTTGATATAAAGATTATTTATACTAGTATGATCAGAAGTTTTTATGATTGTATTCAACATTTCATTTTTTAGAAAAATATTTTTTTTTATTTTATACGAGTACTTTGATTATTATTTTGATTAATGTAAATTTTTTATTTTTTCAATTATTATTGTCTAATATGAGGGAATATTCTCCCCATTGTAACACCCTAGACCCATCAAATATTTGGTAGCATCTAGATTACGGGTAGACATGTCTTAGATCATGTGTTGACCATTGGACTGGGCATTAGTCGAGTGGTCGAGGGAGGCATGATATCACATCTTGAAATATACTTTTTTATTAAAATAAGTTATAAATACCCAATCTATAAATATAATTATCTAACATAATTTCCCTAATTTAATCATTATATCTTAAAATAATCACAGAATACCATGAACTGAAAGTTTTGTGTTTTTTGGACTATCCACATAAACAATTTATTTGTAATATAGTTAAATATTTCTCAATATTTTTTTGAAAATTGAAAATTTAAGGAATTATCATATGTTACACCCATATTCATAACTTGGGGAATGGTAACCTAATAATGTAATGAGATAAAAATATCAATAAGGGTATAATATGAGCAAACCATGACGGTGAGTAACACATATATTTTGGGGCACAAATTATGATATCCTAAAGAGAATTATCATATTTATAGAATAATTAAATAATTTTATAAGATCAAAAAATCATAAATAAGTGATAAAAACTTATAACATGATATCGTATTCATAATTCAAGGCTTAGTTCCAAGACTACCATTATATAAAGAGACCCATATTGGAGTTAGGTAACTCCTTGTTACCATAAAAATAGTGGAGATGGTCCCATGGAATATTATGTTCACTAACCAATCCCATTCATATAATATCAAGACACATAAATCATTAACCAAATAATTAGAGGAATATATAATTATTGGCCAACCCATTACATAACACAGTGTACATAGTTTAACTACTCATAAAGCATACATGGAATATCATGAGATGAAGACATTAAACAATGAATTTGGGGGATATATAATTCCATCATACCCAAAAAATATTTCAAATCATAATATATACATTCACACATCTACTATATTGTGAAAGGAAACCATAAATAAATTATAATAATTATCAAACCCATGAAAAAAAATTGGGTTTCATAATCATGTCTCAAAGAATAACCGAAGGATACTTCATAAGGATAACCATGTGAATAAGGAATTAAATAACTTTTGGTATTTATATGTTAATAAAGAAACATTATTTTTAAATAATTAGTAATAATACCAAAAAAACATGAGGAGGATTAGGATAAGTTAAAATGAAAATGAATCACATAAGTGATTTTTTTCAAAATGAGGAGAGGATATTTTAATGAAGTAAATGGATTAATATTTCTATTTAATAAAAAATTGAGATAGGAGGATTATATAAAAAATCAGGGGTATTATAACCAATTTTTTGTTAGAAACATTTCATAGAGGTGATACGTTTCATTAAATATGAAATTAAGAAGTTATCTTAGCCCTGGATAAATTAAATGTGCTAATTTTGAAGATAAATTAAAACATGTATTATCACAAATTAAATGAATTTTAAACCTAATTTATATATATAAGGAACATATGTACAGAATATGGATGAAATATATTATATGAATATTTTGGAAAAGGGGTAAAGGCATGAGAACATGTAACTCAAAATTACATGGTTTGTTCGGAAGATGAAATGTTATATTCTAAAATCAATTGTTGAAACCCACATAATTTAAAATGTTAACAAACCATTATTTTTGAAAAGGGTAAAACATAAATATGAAGGTGACATAGGTAAATAAATAGTTTGTTCTACACATATAAATTTGATCATTAGTGGGAATACAAATATTTGGACAGTGGAGAGAATTGATCACTATGGAGGGTGATAATTATTTTCAACAATGATATAATTTTTTAGGAAGAAATTAATCAATATAAAATATTTGAATTAAAATTTGACTTTACCCTAGATAGAAATGGAAATTATAATGAAATGAAACATTAATATGGAATAAACATATCATATATTTTTGAAGTTCTAGATGAATTATAACAACACAAGGAAATGAGGTTTGAGATAAACAAAACCCTTACAACATCATAATATGTACAATTAAAAATCCATTAATGGTAGAGAATGAGAAGTATTTTTAAATAAAAACTATTTCATTAATGTTATGGTATGAAGGAAATTCTTGTATAATACATACACAAAAAAAGAAAATAATTGGTGAATATGAATCATATCTTAATGAAACAAAATTGAGTTAAAAAAACACATACCATATGACTTGATTAATTTTGATCATGGATTTAACATAATAAATTATGAAATTACGTTTATAAACAAATGTATTCATAATTTGGTTCATTTTATTTCTTTTTCTAAGTGAATGTTATTATTTTTTTGTCATTTATTTGTTAAATACATTTATCTTATGTCGGTCACTTGAGGTGGTTCAGTCAAATTTTTTATAAATCTATTGGTATGTTGACCATTATCAAAGGTGTTTTATACTAGATTCATAATATCTATAATTATATATGTTAATGTCAATTATAATTCAATTTCTATAAAATATATCCTATTCCATATGATTCTAAAAGGAACTCAAATTAAAAAATGTGCATTGATATGATAATTTAATGTGGATAAATTTAATAAAACAATTTATTTGTAATATTACTTATAAATTATAAAATTTAATTATTATATAATGTTAGTAGCGTGTAATGATATAACCTTGGTTGACATGAAGTGTCACCCAATTTGGTCTACCGAAAGTCCAAAGTGTATTCCGGTTCACCATGGGTTGGTGACAAGCACCAGGTAATCAAAAAAACCTTGGGAAGTATTTCACCATTAAAAATATAACATGTCTCATGTATAAAAAAAGTAGAATAAACTATTAGTGTTAAATGTAGAATAAAGTGTACATAACCATGAGACACACTAAACCAATCCAAATTCTAATCCCTAGAAACAACATGAATACAAGGCCAAAACCAAGTCTGTATGTGGCTATCTGTCACCTCCATCCCAATCCACAATGATGGAAATATATACCTATAGAAGTTTCTATGTCATATAAACACTTTCTCATTACATGTATTATACAAAACATGGTTATAAATTCTAAAGAGAAAATGTAGGTTGTGATCACTACAACTGAGTAGAATAACACCAAAGAATTTATACAAAGTCTTTAACCCAGTAAATAGTAGTTATAGCTTTATAAGAATAGTTTTTCTAAAAATCATTATTTTTTTAAAAACATATTCATAAAAATTCCATCAATTTTCTTTTAAAAAATCTATATATCCCAATCCTTAAGAAGATTTAAATAAAACACATTTGATTAAATAGTGGGAAATTGCATAGAAAAATATTTAAAATAAAAAAATCAGAATGAAAATAATAAAAATCCATGTAATATCTACTAATACTGGAAAAATGGGACATAAAATGGGGTCTATTGTACTGAAGAATCCATGGATCTCTATCTGACCAAGTGAATCTGAAGGACCTAAAAACCAAATATCCCAAGGTCATAACTAAGTGTTAAATTATATCATTAGGTTCAATATATTCCAATCCATTCAATTTCAAACTGTATTTAGGTAATTTCATCAGAAATATAATGTTTATAAAACTAATTTTATGGGAAACCCCCATTAAAACATTTTCACTGTAACATCCCTGTTCCGGAATCCACCAAGAGGCTCCCATTACCCAGTTGGTCACATGGCCTCAAGCGCATTTCCCCAAACGCCAGAGGCTGCCAACTAGCAGCGAGGGCCTTGGGTGTGTCAGTGGAGAAACTATGCCCTCATTGGCAGAGTATAGAGAAGAGGTAAACAAACATGGAATAGTAGAAGATGTAATATCCAACAACAATGAAAAAGTAAATAGTGGAAGACTAAAAAATAAACCACTGGAGCACATATGTATATATGAGATGATGCATGATACATAACTTGGAAAACAGCCAAACAAGTCACACTGTTGGAAATACAGACAGTACCAAAACAAGTACAAAATAAAAGATAAATAGCTCCTCAGCATCGTATGCCTAAGCTTGGTCCCATGCTCTCCTGCTCCAAAGTAATCAAGTTCCAGAAGTCGAAGGGCGCTTTCCCTTGTCTATACTTGCAAAAAAATAGTCTGTTTGGGCAAAAAATCCAGGCCCAAATAGGCTGTGAGACTAAATTCCAGAAAGTTCCCACCCGAAGATATGTGCCTAACAGTCAGTGAGAATATGACCGGTAATAGTACAGTAAGCAGTAAACAGTAGCAGTAACCAATAGGAAGTAATCGGCAAGCAGTAACAGGATGATATACAACAGTAATAAATCCCCAGAACAGTAAGCAGAAGTGAAACAAAAAGCTAACCACAACAGGAACCCCTCTAGGAATTGCTCATAGCCAACCCCTCTAGTACTATCCAAGAAGAACCAACAACTCTCTGGGTAGTGCACTCAGCCTAACCCCTTGGAGTGGTCATACAAAATTATAAGACTCTCTATGGAAGGTTTCAAGGTCAATTCCCCTTATAGTCTAGGATATTCAGGGACTCTCTAAGGAAGATCACACAGTCTAACCCACTTATAGCCCCAAGGTCTAGAAACTCTCTGAGGAATCTCACTTGGTCAATTCCTCCTATTGTATCAGGACTATCACATACTCTCTAATGAAGCTCACTTAGTCAATTCCTTCTCTATCCTGGAAAGGATTTAAGGAAAATCAATCATGTAAAGACTCTCTGAGGAAGCTCACTCGGTCTACCCTCCTCTAGTCTATAATAACCAAGACTCTCTGGGAAGCTCACTCGGTCTATCCCTTGTATTATATAATAACCAAGACTCTATGAGGAAGCTCACTGGGTATACCCTCATGTGGTCTATAATATTAAAGACTCTCTAGGAAGCTCACTAGGTCTATCCCTTATAGTCTATAGCACAAGGTTCTCATGGTCCTGTGGCAGTCAGTGCATAACAATTATATAAGGCCAATGTACACCTAAAGAGATACTTGTCTAACCATTTTACATAACATCAGCATGACAAGATTATCATTCCATCCTACAGACATAGGGCATGGAAAACAGGTATAATGGTCAAAGGCTAACAAGACCCAAAGGTCATAACAAGAAAAAGGCATGGGAAAAACATCCAAGCACAACAATTATTCTCATACAAGATCAAATTACCTCTACACAAGCACAAAATCAAGGCAGGAATGCAAAAGTGACAAAACAGTAAACATGAAATACCCCGTTCACGGGTATTGGTGGGAATTTTCACATAAAAGTCATAGAATTAGACAGGTACGGCACAAACCACCAACCTTGGGGCTAGGAGATCAATATACTTGAACCACTTGGCTTGATTCTCCTTAGAATGACATAGATCTACGAAAAAATACAAAACGTTCAACCCACGATATCTTAAAAAAGAAGGAAAATCATCGAATGAAACTCAAGAAGAAGGAAGAGCTCACCGTTGTTGTTCCAACGCAATCAAAGGATTTCAATTCGGAAAAAATAAGGATGATATGGGGCTCGGAGGATGTTCATAGCCATACAGGGTGCTCTAGGTCGAAGAAACATAAGAAGGAGATGTTTCCGTCAATGAGGCGTGACCCTGGTCTGTTTAATTAAATAAAGAAAGTACACGGCATGTACTTCTATTGTACACAGTGTGTACATGGCCTTTCCATACTCCACTTTAAACGACCTCCACATCACCCCAACACACTGTGTGTATTGCCGGGACATGGCCAGCACGCGGCCTGGTGCATCATTGAATCACACGGCGTGTACTTATAAAGTATATGGCGTGTACAATGAAAATTTCCACATTTTCCTATTTTTCTCAAAAAAAAAACTAGAAAAAAAAACTGAAACAATGATCCGGGTTCATACAAGCTTCCCCCCTTAATGAAATTAATCCCCTAATTTTCCTAGCGAGGCGTAGAAGAAGAAACCCCGAATAGCTCTGGCCACTGCGATCGTACATCGACCTCCCTCTCCCATGTCTCATCCTATACTCGCCCGTGTTGCCATAGAACCCATACCAGAGGAACAGACTGGACACAGAGAACCTTCTTACTAAGATCGACAATCTGGATCGGATAATCCTCAAACAATGCAACCACTTCGAGCTCAACCTCCTCAGGTTGAAAGACATTGGATGAGTCTGAAATGTAACGTCGGAGCTGAGAAACGTGGAAGATGTCCTACCTAGCCTGATACCTCTAAGATAACTGAAACTGATAGGCAACCAGACCAACTCCCTCCAAAACCTCAAACAGCCCGACGTACCATGATGAAATATTACCCTATCTCTGAATCCTCTTATGTCCGAACCTTGGTGAGACACATAAGAAAACCTGATCCCTGACCTTGAACTCCAAAGGTCGTCTCCGTTGATCAGCATAAGACTTTTGTCGAGACTGTGACGTAGCCATCCTCTTCTGAATCATCTCTATCTACTCTAAGGTCTCCTGAACAAGATGATTTCCTAGTAAAGCTACCTCTCCTTCCTCCAACCAACACAAAGGTGATTGACATGGCCTACTGTACAAAGCCTCGTAAGGTGCCATCTGAATAGTCACATGAAAGCTGTTGTTATAGGAAAACTCCATAAGAGGAATATGCTTCTCCCAAGAGCCTCCAAAGTATAGAATGCATGCTCTGAGCATATCCTCAAGCACCAGAATCATACACTCAGACTGGCCATCTCTCTGGGGATGGTATACTGTAATCAAAAGTACCAGTGTACCCAATGCCTTATGAAGCCCCTTCCAGAACCGAGAAGTAAAATGCGCATCCCTGCTTGATATAATTTAGTGTGTAACTCAATGCAGATGTACAATCTATCGGATGTACAACCGCCCTATATCATCAACACTGAAGGTCTCCTTGATCGGCAAGAATTCAGCAACCCTCATAAGCCTATCTACGACTACCCAAATAGCATCACTCCCTCAAGGTGACCTCGACAACCCAGTCACGAAGTCCATCGCGACATCGTTTCATTTCCACTTAGGAACGGGTAACTCCTGTAAAAGAATTACCAGTCACTGATTCTCCACCTTCACCTACTGAAAAGTAGAACATATCATAACAAAACCAGCAACATCATTCTTCATACCTGACCACCAATAATGGTGGTGAAGTTCTCGATACATCTTGGTGACACCTGGATGAACTGCTCAAACAGAGGAATGAAAATCTCACATCATCTCCTTGCGTATGTCTGCTGGCACCCATACGCATCCATGGAAATGAAGGATCTCATCCTTTCCCATTTTCCATCTAGGAAGAGGGTCCTCTCCTGAAACACTCTTCCATGGGACTAGGCCTTCTATGTCTGAAAGATTCCTCATTCGTACCCGATCAAGAAGGGTAGAGGTAACAACTACAGAATATATAAAAGTTCATCCCTACCTGTCGTGCACCTCCAAATGCATCTCAGAAAATAGATCCATAACCTTCCACTCACTATTGGCATCCCGAACTGCCTGAATATGAGTTCTTATGCTCAATGAATCAGCCACTGCGTTTCCCTTTCCTGGTGTATGGGAAATCTCAAAGTCGGAGGACTGAAGATACACAACCAGCTTGCACTGTCTCATATTCAGATCATGCTGATTGAAGATGTAATTGAGACTCTTATGGTTGGTAAACAGAAAAAAGTTCTCTCCCAGAAGGTAATGTCTCCAATAGAGTAAGGCATGAACAATGGCTTCCAACTCCAGATCGTTAATTGGGTAGTTCCTCTCATGTGGCTTCAACTGCCGAGATGAGTAAGCAACGACACCTTCTCCCTGCATAAGCACAGCTCCCAGACCAATACCTGAAGCATCACAGTAGACTGTATAGCTCTTGCCCGGTTCTAGAAAGACTAGTATCAGTGCTGACATCAACCTCCCTTTCAGCTTTAGAAAGGCTGTCTCACAAGAATATGACCATAAGAACATTGGACAGTTCTTGGTCATACCTGTCAGCGGTTCTCCTAAGAGTGAAAAGTCATGTATGAAACGCCTATAGTATCCTGTCAGCCCTAGAAAACTCCACACCTCAAAAACATTATTTGGCTTCTCCCAGGAAACTACAGCTTTCACTTTCATTGGGTCTACTAATACTCCTGTCTCTGAGATGACGTGACCCAAGAAGTGAATCTGATCCATCCAAAAGTGGAATTTCGAGAACATAGCATATAAATGATGATCTCTCAGTATACTCAAAACAATCTCATGATGGGTAGCATGGTTTTGTCGAGTGTGAGAGTACACCAAGATGTTGTCCATTAAAACCACCATGAAGGAATCCATGTATGGATGGAACACTCTGTTCATCTGTGCCAAAAAAAAACTGTTGGCGCGTTCGTGAGACCGAACGGCATGACCATATACTCGTATAGACCGTAACTGCTACTGAAGGATGTAAGAGGTATTGTTGATGGTATAACATGGAACTAATGATAACCAAATCTCCAATCAATCTTCGAGAACACTCTGGCTCCTCAAAGATGATCGAAGAGGCCAACTATCCTCAGAAAGGGATATTGGTTCTTGACTGTTACTGGTTCAAATTTTGATAATCCACGCAAAGACTAAGGGTGTCGTTTGACTTCTTCGCAAACAGTACAGGCGATTCCTAAGGATAAGTATTGGGTCTGATGAAACCCTTTTCCTGAAACTCCTCCAACCGCTTCTTAATCTCCTTCCACTCAGGTGTAGCCATCCTATAAGGAGGAATGGAATCTAGTTCTTCTCCTGGAATGAGCTCAATACAATAATCTACCTCACACTCCGGAGGAAAACCTTAAAAGTCCTCTTGAATGAAATCCCTGAAACGATCCACCACTAGAGGAAAGTCTAAGTGTGAAGTCCCCTGGTAATCTAGATAAAGACTGGAAATCTGGGCTGTAACACCTCCAATCCCATGATGCTCTGGTCCAGCCCTACCCGGCTGAATATCCCACTCACCTATATGAAAAAAATATCCGACCTCTGGTGATACAAAACTCACCCTGTAGTGATAACAATCGATGACTTCCTGGAAGGGAACTAACCACTCCATACCGAGAATGACATCATAACCTGTCATCTCTTGGACATAGAGGTCCCATAAGAAGTGACACCTGCCAACCTCAAGAGGGCACTCTCTGCACTGACGTATGCTAGATTTCCTTGTTCCCAATGGTGTAACAAGAATCAACAGGTCGATAGAAGAAAAGATACAGAGCCCAAGGCACTCCACAACAGCAACAAATATAAAACTATGCGGAGCACCAGTATCGAAAAGAGATGAAGATAAAAATGAGGCTACTAAGATCTTATCTCGAACTGTAGAAGGTCTGGGATCCTACTCCTTAAGGGTATACTCCACAACGAATGTCTTTCATGTCCCACAACCCTACGCCCCTGGCTGACCACTCTGAGCAGATCCACTCTACTATCACTGGTATCCTGGTGACTAACCACCATGGCTGTGACCTCTAACTTAGACCGAATGGCCAGAAGAACTCTAGTTTCCAGACTGGTGAGACACTGGCGATACATCTCCAGCACGCAGAGTCATAGAAGAACATCTACCACCAGCTGTAGGAGAGAAGATCTGATAAAAACACTGAAGATGGCCCATCTTGCCGCAAGATCGGCACTCCATCTGATCTCTCTGACACCGAGGCCTTGTATTCCCTCTCCTACCACACGTGTAGCATACAACCTAGCTACTCGAAGATACATTATTCCTACCCTGATCTCCTCAAGCACACTCCCTGCGGCGCTTCCTGCTATCAGTAGGAGGGACACCGACTCTGGGTGTCAAACCGACTTGGCTCACGACTCCAGAATCTCTTAGATCGTGCTTAGTGATCAGCGCCTGGTTTAAGATAGATGATATCGAAGTCAACCTAAGGATATTCACCTAGGAACAGATCTCCTACCTGAGATCGTACTCAAAATTCCAAGCAAGGAACAACTCATCACCTACTGGAATCGGTGTGAAGCGCTGCAGCTCAGTAAAAAGAGACGAGTACTCCATAACAGAAAGAGCACCCTACTCGAGAC
The DNA here is from genome assembly GCA_963277665.1 of Viscum album. NCBI lineage: Eukaryota > Viridiplantae > Streptophyta > Magnoliopsida > Santalales > Viscaceae > Viscum > Viscum album. The sequence continues at coordinate 1,192,157,354 of OY728122.1, forward strand.
TAATAAACTCCCCAGCTCAGTCATCCCTCAAGGTCTCTAGATAGAAGTAATCATAGAAGATGCGTCGAAACTCATCCCAAGTCATACTATATTGGCGCCCTGACTGTGAGATCACCTCCCACTATCTCTTGGCGGTGTCTCAGAGCATATAAGAAGCAAACATCACCCTCTTCTCTGGTGGTCTCTCCAGATGCTCGAAGATCATCAGCGTGGCCTCTAGCCACGACTCTATAGTCTAGGGTCCTCAATCCCATGATAAAATAGGGGGATGCTACTACTGGAAAGCCCGGGTCAACTCCGTCATCGACAGGGTAGGAGGTGGCACTCCCTGAAAGGTACAAATCATCCTCAGGAAGTCCTCCCTGAACTGGGCATCGGTGCCTGCAATGGGTTTAACTACTGGTGCCAAGGCTGAAATCACAGGAGGATCTGCAGGAGATCCCTGATCGGCCATATCTAGTGTATGATCACCATATAGAAGCTGACGTATGACCAGAGGATGTCTCAGAGGCATAGCTCTGAAATATCAAAAGCACACCTTAGATCTAGATTATCAAGGACAGAGAACAAAAGAGTAAAAAACGGGAACACGAGAAAAGAATAAGAATGTTCTACAAAACATGACTACACGGCATGTATAAACCCTACATGGCATGTCCTCTTAATCCAGACACATGGGTTTGTACTTCTGCCACCTCTAGTCATGTAGCAAACTAGACTACACGACGTGTGGTCCTCTACACATGGCGTGTACTTCATCTCCATTCCCCTGCCTGAGTCTCCTTACATGGCTAGCTGACACGGTCCTCATAACCCTAGACTACACGGCATGTCCACTAAGGACACAACATGTACTAGATGAGGTTTTGGCGACCCGTGTTGTTAGTTACATGGCCGACCACATGGCTGACCCTTACACGGTGTGTTTCGAACAAACACGACGTGTATAGAAGAGATAACACCGACCCGTGTTGTTCAGGACACAGCTGTGTACCTTGAATGAGACTACACAGTGTGTTTATATAAAACACGACATGTTCTGCACAATCTCCCCTGTCCCATGTTGTTAGTGACATGGCCGGGTACATGACTCACTACACATGGCGTGTAATGATTGTACATGGTGTGTTTCTAACAACTTTTTCACTACACCATGTTCCTTCTCACACAATCATTGAAACGGTTTGAAAACTACACGGCGTGTAGTCATACAGTACACACCATGTATTCTATGTTTTTCCAAGCAGTATCTCAGAAACTACACCGAAGCCCAGAAAGCACTGAAAAACAAGCCTGAAGGTGTCAAATCCTAATCCGTGAGGGCCCATACTCCCCACGAATCAACGCTTGACATCTCCTACATATCATATACAAGGAAAAAAAATAAATGATCCACCAAGATCCAATTCATGAGGACCCATAACACCACGACAACCAAAATTTGGCATACATTTAAGCAAGGTACAATACAAACAATTCCTCTATCAAACTGCAGAGATTCCATCAAATCATCTATCACAACAACATGCATAATCTACCCAATGTCTATCACAACAACATGTAATATCTAATTCATTCTAGATGGCATGGAAAGAATGTATGGCATGTGATTTATAATAACTGCCTATATGATGAATGAGATGGAATACCCTCATCTAATCAGGTTGCGATAGAAATAGAATAGTAATAGCACAACAATAACAACACAAGGCATGTGAATCACTCTCGGTGAAATCATATCAACCGTAAAATCTGAAAACCAAAAAACTGCAATAAACAAGGTACATTGGCTTTTCCCTGTACACGGGTTAGATACTCATGGGAACAGTTTATTACCATGTACCGAATCCATCCTATCCCTGGATAATGGCTCCGAACAGTAAATCATGAGAAAATAAAACCTACCTCTGATACCCCTATGAAATGTCCCGGTTCCAGAAGCCACCCTGAGGCGCCCAGTACCCGGTTGGTCACATGTCCTCATGTGTATTTCCCCAAATGCCCGAGGCTGCCGACCAGCAGTGAGGGCCTGGCGTGTGATAGTGGGGAAACTATGCCCTCATTGGCAGAGTACATAGAAGAAGTAAACAAACATGCAATAGGAGAAGCAATAATATCCAACAACAACACACAAGTAAACAGTGTAATACTAAACAATAAACCACTGGAGCACATATATATGTATGAGATGATGCCTAATACCTATCTAGGAAAATACCCAAATAGGTCACACTGCTGGAAATAAAAACAGTACCAAACAATGTACAAATGAAAAGATAAACAGCTCCTCAACATCACAATCCTATGCTTGGTCCCATTCTCTCCTGCTCGAAAGTAATCAAGTTCCAGAAGTTGAAGCGAACTTTCCCTTGTCAATACCTGCAACAACAGAGTCTGTTTGGGATCAAAAGCATGGCCCAAATAGAGTTTGAGTCTAAATCCCAGTAGGCAACCACCTGAAGATCTGTTACTAACAGTCAGTGAGCATATGACAGGTAATAGTGCAGTAAGTAGTAAACAGTAGCAGTAAACAGCAGGCAGTAATTGGTAAGCAGTAACATGATGATACACAACAGTAATAAATAGACAGAAAGACAAGAAGCAATGAAACAAATAGCTAACCACAAAAGGAACCCCTCTGGAAAGTACTCGCATCCAACCCCTCTGTTCCTATCCAAGAAGTACCAACAACCCTCTGGGTAGTGCACTCAGCCTAACCCCTCTGGTTTGGTCATAAGAAATTATAAGACTCTCTGGGGAAGCTCCCTCGGTCAATTACCCTTATAGGCTAGGGTAGTTAGGGACTCTCAGAGGATTATCACGCGGTATAACCCTCTTATAGCCCTAAGGTCTAGAAACTCTTTGAGGAAGATCACTTGGTAAACTACTCATATTATCTCAGGTCTATCACATACTCTCTAAGGAAGATCACTTAGTCAATTCCTTCTCTATCCTGGAAAAATTTTATGGAAAATCAATCAAGTAAAGACTCTCTGAGAATGCTCACTCGGTCTACCCTCCTGTAGTCTAGAATAACCAATACTCTCTCGGAAGCTCACTCGGTATATCCCCTGTAGTGTATAATAACCAAGACATTCTGAGGAATCTCACTCGGTCTACCCTCTTGTGGTCTATAATATTCAAGACTCTCTGGGAAGCTCACTCAGTCTATCATTTATAGTCTATAGCACCAGGTTCTCATAGTCCTTTTCCCATTAGTGCATAATAATTCTATTAGGCCAAATAATACCTAAAGAGCTACTTGGTAAACCATTCTACAAAACATCAGCATGACAAGAATATCATTCCATCCTACAGTCACAAGACTTGGAAAATAGGTATAATAGTCAAAGGCTAAAAAGACCCAAAGGTCATAACAAGAACAAGGCATGGGAAAAACATCCATGCATAGTAATTATCCTCATAAAAGATCAAATTACCTCTACACAAGAACACAAGCTAGGCAGGAACACAATAGAGGAAAACTATAAACACGCATTACCACGTTCATGGTTATTAGCGGGAATTTGAACATAAAACCCAAAGACTTCGAATGGTAAGGTGCAAACCACCTACCTTTGTGCTTGAAGAACAATATACTTGAACCACGAGGCTTTATTCTCCTTAAAAAGACGTAGATCTACAAAACACACAAAATATTCAACCCATGATATCTTAAGAAAGATGGAAAATCATAAAATGAAACTCAAGAAGAAGGAGGAGCTCACCGCTGCTGTTCCAATGCAATCAACGGTGGTTGATTTGGTAAACAGACATAGGATCGGGGGCTCGAAGGATGTTCGTGGTCGTACGTGGCACTCTCGGTCGAGGAACCTAAAGGAGAAGACATTTCAGCCAATGAGGCGCGACCTCAGTCCGTTTAATGAAAAAAAGAATGTACACGGCGTGTACTTCTGGGGTACATGGTGTATATTTGGCCTTTATATACTCTGCTTTAAGTGGCCTCCACATCACCCCTGCACACTGTGTGTGTGGCTGGGACACGAACAACACACGGCCTGGCGCATCATCCAAGTACAAGGCGTGTACTTATAAAGTATAGGGCATGTATTTTGAAAATTTCCAGATTTTCCTCTTTTTCTAAAAAAATGACTCGAAAAGGAAAAACATACCTGAAATGAAGATTTGGGTTCTTAAATTCATTCCCCATCAATGAATAAGGAAAATCATGTATTTCTAGTTACTCCTGAACAATAAAAAAATATAATTTTCAAATTCCAAAATAATATAATTTCACAAGAATATTCCAGTTAACCATGGGAAAGAATCCATTGGATAGAGACAACTACCTCACTAATGTAGTAAATGTAGATACCTTCAAAACTAGTTACGGGAAATGAAGATATTTTATCCTATAAAGTATATACCTATAAATAACATATTAAATTATCTCTATAAAATCCCATATATAAGAATAAAATCCTATATGGGTGTCAAAGAATAAAAATAATGAGAGATCAAGGATAACCTAGTGAAAATATTAGATAATCAGAGGAAATTTGATTGTACCTCAAATATGTCAACAAAAATAGATCGAGAAACAATAAAGAACCATCCGGAGTATCCAATAGAGGGTAGTTCTATCTTAAAAAATAACTAAGGGGGTTTATATGTTAAATAAATATTGGTAATCAATTTAATTTTATGTTTTAATTAAACCCACATAGGTCACAAGGTTATAAACACAATTCGACAAATAGTGTGCTAACATGTGGTAGCTACTTCCCCTTAAAAACCAAATCTCCCCGTTACTGGGGAATAATTGTATTATTGGTCAAATTATGTGAAATACGTGGGAAATTATCTGTAAATAAAACACCAACATTCATATTTTTCATATAAAATCATATATTTAGACAAAATGTTCTAAAACGTGAAAATCACCACTAGAAACGTAGATAAATCATGCAGGGGTAGCACATAGTTATAACTATCCATGTGCTGACCATGCACCATTAATATTCTCTCAAAATATCCCAATTTTAGCACTAGAATCCTAAATTCCTTTAAAACCATATAAGTGATAAACTAGACCGAAATTAAACATACCTATGACCCAGAGGGTATAAAATCCATCCCCACCATAATTCTTATTTTCACAAGAAAGTTTTTGTGATTTCATAACCATGAACCGATAAGGCTAGTACATCCACATAAATTCTTACTATTTCCATATATATTGGTTGTCTCATCCACATTATCACTAAACATAGACTAAAGGGATCATTTCACCACAAAAATCCGTATCCTATTGATTTGTTATCAGAAATAGTTACTCAACCATTGAAGTATTAGGATCTAGATCAAAATTCTCCCATTCAATAACATGGGAAGGGTATATTTTAAACCTCTTAAATTGGTAAAAATGAAACAAATCACGAATTGTACTCATGAAAGGTGAAAATTACAACTGATAAGTCAAGTTTCCAGGTCAGTCGATAATCTTCAAAGGCACAACAAATCATGGTGCCAACTTATTATGATTACTCTGATAGTAATGATCCAGAAAAAGTGAAACCCCGAGAAAAATATGAAAACCTTCTATAAACTCAAAATATAAAATGGTGGCAGTTAGAATAAAAGTTCAAATGGATAAGAACTTCTTAAATCCTTATTTGGGATAATCACACCATATTCATCACCATCGAACAAGACTCAATCCTACAAGAGGCTATTAAGAAACCCTTTAAAAACATCATTAAGTTTCACATGTCCACAGATAGGAAATATTGAAGTTTGTCTCCTTAATCTCAGACTGGTCTGATACTAAACCCAAAATCCACTAAAATAAAAACTTTAAGAATGTCCTCATGGATTGATTGATTCGTCTAATCATAAAATCAATCTAATGATTGGAAATCATTCTTGAATTTTACTGAGAACCCATCACATTCATATTTATCTTCCAAAATTGTAATGTAATGCACATGTATAATCTATAAATGGTAGCCATATGTACACTGAGGAACATCAAAACCACTAGATTAAAAAAACACTCAATATTTTCTAACATAATCACATCCTTATCAAGAAATACAAGAGAAAATTTTATGAATAAGGTAAAAATCACAAAAAATGTATCTTTTTCACCACAAGGAGTATATTTTTGTTCAAATACGAGGTTCAAGGGTCCTACATTCAACCTCCATAATGTAGTTGATAAGGAATCACCAAATGGGAAGGTATATGTTTTTCTTATTCACTTTTTTTATTAAATGTGGGGAATCTTTATATAAGGTCTATAATAATATTACTCATTACGGGTTACTAAAATTGAAGTCCTAAATTATGAAACATTTTGGTATATGTAGAGTGTATAGACCAACTAGTATTAAATTAAAAAAACATCAACCCATCACCCAAATCAATGGAAAAAACAAACATTCTCTAATGAAAAAATGAATAAATTTGATATAGAAATTGGAAACCCATGGTATCCTCTCCATTAATGGTTTTCTTAAGATTCTTCCAAAAATAATTTTATTCAAACATAAGTAAAAATATATTATTAAAGGATGGATCATCTTTATTACAAGATGATCACCCATTTTCATTGAAACCCATTTAAAACCAAGATAATTTATGATAAAAGTTTCACCAAGGATCCCTCATCCATTGATTTCTTCATAGAAAATATTAGTAATTCCCTACCTAGAGATTATTTGAACATGAATCATTTTCAAAGTCTTTTCTGAATATCCAATAAAATATATTTAATAACATAAAACATCATTTCATTATTAGGATCATATTCCTCTTGGTAAAATTATAATTTATGATTCTATGTTCTGAATATATTATAAACTAATTTCCAAGGGGAATGTTTCGCTATGTTACCCGAGTATATATAACTCTTATCATTCAAAATCATGGTGTAATAGATTACCCCCAGGAGGGAGTAGGTGCAAAAATATTTAATCCACTACCCATATTTCCCAATATCATGACATATCCCAACTCCATGACCAAGATTTCATAGAAACATCAATTCGACCTAACCTAAATTAGCATGAATGAGTATTATAATTGAATTCAGCCTAACTTATATCCATTCAATGGAGTCATAGTTTCTATATTATCCCACATATGGCTATAAGGTGAATTGAGACATAACATTGGTATCCCCAACATTTATATTCTATATATATGGATCTATAAAAGAAAACGTCTCAACACAAGAGAGAATTGAAATGTTAACTAAGGCTTCACATATGTTAAAATGAAAATCCCATGTTCTATATCCTTAAATAAGGATAACCAACATGATTTCAAAAGATGTGGTAAAGAAAGATGTAACATGATCAATCCAAAAAAAAGGAACCATTCACAAGAAATATCAAAATATAATCATGGAAGACTACCATGATGATCCTTAGGATGGAACAAGACATAAAACCATATCCACTACAACTCTCATAACTAAGAGATGGTTGAAAAGAATAAATGACTCAACAAACAATGAAATGTATATATCATTGGTTAATGCACCTAATATAATGGTAACTCATGTATAGATAAGAAAAAATTAATTCTCTCTCAATATAACCCATGAAAATCATACATTCGATGGATTCCTCACCCCTTCTATTCACCAAAAAAATAGTGACCTTGTCACAAACCCAAGGATAACCATTTTTAATTTCAAAGCCAAATAATAGGGAATAAATTTTTTCAACAAATATATCCCTATAATAAGATTTAAAAAGTGAAGTAAATATTTGAGGAATGAAGAAACTAAAGAATTACATTATTCTAAATGGGGAAACACAAATAATATATCGATGATCATGTCTTTAAAATGATAACCTAGACCCAAAACCATACCAAACCACAGGTAAAAACACATGTATTGATCATAAAATAGATAGTAGGATGAACCCAAAACTCCACTCCAATCAAGGACCACCTAAAATCCAAGAAAATAGGTTCTTACCATCATGAAAATTCACCTAAAACATTATACGGTTCATTAGCTAGTATAGAAAATACCATCAGGGGATAATATTACACCGTCCACTCCACTCGAAGATAGAAACTCTCGATTAAGGCATCACACTTAATCTCACGACCTCTCAGGAAGACCAACTAAATCCACAAAATATGAGGACATAATTAATTAATATCCTTTAATGTACATTAGATAACTTATCTACAAAAGAATGGAACAACATAAGACATCTGTCGAGACTGTGTTGTAGCCATCCTCTTTTGAATCAACTCTATCTGCTCTGAGGTCTCCTCAACAAGATGATTTCCTAGTAAAGCTACCTATCCTGACTCCAACCAGCACAAAGGTGATCGACATGGCCTACCATACAAAGCCTCGTAAGTGGGCAAATGAATAGTCACCTGAAAACTGTTGTTATAGGAAAACTCTATAAGAGGAATATGATTCTCCCAAGAGCCTCCAATGTATCAAATGCAAGCTATGAGAATATCCTCAAGGACTAGATCATACGCTCAGAGTGGCCATCTATCTGGGGATGGTATTCTGTACACAAAAGTACATGTGTACCCAAAGCCTTCTGAAGCCCCTGCCAGAACCCAGAAGTAAAATGTGCATCCCTGTCTGATATAATGGAGTGTGTAACTCAATGAAGAAGTACAATCCGCGGATGTTCAACCGCCCTAGCTCATCAACACTGAAGGTATCCTTGATCGGAATGAAGTGAGAAACTTTCGTAAGCCTGTCTACGACTACCCAAAAAGCATCACTCCCTCGAGGTGACCTCGACAACTCAGTCACGAAGTCCATCGCAACATCATTCAATTTCCACTCAGGAACGGGTAACTGCTGTACAAGAATTGCCGGTCACAGATGATCCACATTTAGCTACTGACAAGTAGAACATCTCATAAAAAACTAGCAACATATTTCTTCATACCTGGCCACCAATGCTGGCGATGAAGATCTCGATACATCTTGGTGACACCAGGATGAACTGCCCAAGCAGAGGAATGAAAATCCCACATCATCTCCTTGCGTATGTCTGCTAGCACCCATACGCATCCCTGGAAATGAAAGATCTCATCCTTGCCCATTTACCATCCAGGAAGAGGGTCCTCTCCTACCACACTCTTATGCAGGTCTAGGCCTTCTGAGTTTGATAACTGCCCCATTCGTACCCGATCAAGAAGGGTAGAGGTTACAGCTACAGAATATATAAAAGTCCATCCCTACCTGTCGTGAACCTCCAAATGCATCTCAGAAAACAGAGCCATAAGCTTCCACTCACTATTGGCTTCCCGAACTGCCTGAATATGAGTTCTTCTGCTCAATGCATCAGCCACTGCATTTCCCTTTCCTGGTGTATAGGCATGCTCAAAGTCGGAGGACTGAAGATACTTGACCCACTTTCACTGTCTCAGATTCAGATCAAGCCAATTAAAGACATAATTGAAAATCTTGTGGTTGGTAAACAACATAATGTGCTCTCCTAGAAGGTAATGTCTCCAATAGAGTAAGGCATGAACAATGGATGCCAACTCCAGACCGTGCATTGGGTAGTTCCTCTCATGTGGCCTCAACTGACGAGACCAGTAAGCAATGACTCCATCTTACTGCATAAGCACATCTCTCAGACCAATACCTAAAGCATCACAGTAGACTGTATAGCTCTTGGACAGTTCTGAAATGACTAGTATCGGTGCGGACATCAACCTCCCTTTCAGCTATCGAAAGGCTATCTCAGAAGAATCTGACCATAAAAACTTTGGCCAGTTCTTGGTCGGACATGTCAGCGGTGTTGCTAAGCATGAAAAGTCATGTATGAAACGCACGTAGTATCCTTCCAGCCCTAGAAAACTCCACACCTCAAAGACATTCTTCATCTTCTCCTAGGAAACTACAAAATTCACTTTCTTTGGGTCTACTGAAACTCCTGTCTCTGAGATGACATGACCCAAGAAGTGAATTTGATCCATCCAAAAGTTGCATTTCGAGATCATATCATATAACTGAATGTCTCTCAGTGTAATCAAAACAATCTCAATATGGGTTGCATGGTTGTGTCGAGTGTGAGAGTACACCAAGATGTTGTCCATGAAAACCACCACGAAAGAAACCATGTATGTATGGAACACTCGATTCATCAGTGCCATAAAAACTATTGGCGCCTTCGTGAGACCGAACGACATGACCATATACTCTTGTAGACCGTAACTGCTCCTAAAGGCTGTAAGAGGTATTGCTGATGGTCTAACATGCAACTATTGATAACCAAATCTCAAATCAATATTCGAGAACACTCTGGCTCCTCAAAGCTGATCGAAGAGGTCATCGATCCTCAGCAAGGGATATTGGTTCTTGACCGTCAACTGGTTCAACTTTCAATAATCCACGCAAAGTCTAAGGGTGTCGTCTTCCTTCTTCACAAACAGTACATGCGATTCCCAAGGAGAAGTACTGGTTCTGATGAAACTCTTTTCCTGCAACTCCTCCAACTGCTTCTTAAGCTCCAGCAACTCATGGGTAGCCATCCTATAAGGAGGAATGGACACGGGTTCCAATCCTATAATGAGATCAATAGAATAATCTACCTCACACTCCAGAGGAAAACCTGAAAATTCCTCTTGAAATACATCCCTGAAACGATCCACCACTTGAGGAAAGTCTAACTGTGAAGTCCCCTAGTCATCCAGATAAAGACTGGAAATCTGTACTATAACTCCTCCTAGCCCATGATGCTCTAGTCCAGCTCTACCCCCTGGATATCCCACTCACCTCTATGAAGAAAATATCCGACCTCTAGTGATACAAAACTCACCCTGCAGTGACAACCATTGATTACTTCCTGGAAGGGAACTAACCGGTCCATACCGAGAATGACATCATAGCCTGTCATCTCTAGGACATAGAGGTCCCATAATAAGTGACACTCACCAACGTCAAGAGGGAACTATCTTCACTAAAATACGCTAGAATTCCTTGTTCCGAATGGTGTATCAAGAGTCAATAGGTCGATAGAAGAAAAGATAAAGAGCCCAAGGCTCTCCACAACAGCAAAAGAGATAAAACTATGTGAAGCACCAGTATCAAAAAGAGATGAAGACAAAACTGAGGCTACTAAGATATTACCTCAAACTGTAGAAGGTCTGGGATCCTAATTTTGAGGGGTCTACTCCACAGTGAATGTCTGGCCTGTCCCACGACCCTGAACCCCTGGCTCACCACTCTGAGAAGATCCAATATGCTATCACTGGTATCCTAGTGACTGACCACCATGGCCACGACCTCCAACATGTCCCGAAAGGCCCAAAGAACTCTAGTTTCCAGACTGGTGAGACACTGGCGATACATCTCCTGTATGCAGAGTCATAGAAGAACCCCTACCACCAGCTGTAGGTGAGAGGATCTGATAAAAACGCTGAAGATGGCCCATCTTGCCACAAGATTGGCACTCCATTCCGTTTCTCTGACATCGAGGCCCAGTATGCCTGCTCATACCCCTATGGTAGCATACAACCTAGCTACCCGAAGATACATTCCTCCTACACTGATCTCTTCATGAACACTCCCTGCGGCGCTTCCTAATATCACTAGGAGGGACACTGACTCTGGATGTTGAACTGACTTGGCTCACTACTCGAAAATCTCTCAGATTGAGCTCAGTGTTCAGTGCTTGGTTTACCATAGATGATATCGAAGTTAACCTGAAGATATTCACCTGGGAACAGATCTTCTTCTTGAGACGATCCTCAAACTTCTGAGCAAGGAACAAATCATCACCTACTGGAATTGGCGTGAAGCATTGCAACTCGAAATAAAGAGACGAGCACTCCATAACACAAAGAGTACCCTGCTCGAGGCTCATAAAATCCCCAGCTCGGTCTTCCCTCAAGGTCTCTGGATAGAAGTAATCGTATAAGATGCACTGAAACTCATCCCAATTAATACTCTGTTGGCACCCTGACTACGAGATCACCTCCCACCATCTCTCGGCGGTGTCTCAGAGCATATAAGTAGAAAACATCACCCTCTTCTCTAGTTGTATCTCCAGATGCTCAAAGATCATCAACGGGGCCTCTAGCCATGACACTATAGTCTGGAGTCCTCCATCCCAAGATAAAGTAGGAGGATACTCCGCGTCAACTCATCCATCTATGGTACAGGAGGTGGCGCTTCCTGAAAGGTAGGAATCATCCTCAGGAAGTCCTCCCTGAACTGGGCATCAGTGCCAGCAATGGGTATATGTGCTGGTGCCAAGGATGACATAGCGGGAGGATCTATAGGAGACCCTTGATCGGCCATATTCGGTGTCTGATCACCATCTGGAAGCTGATGCATGACCAGAGGATGTCTCAGAGGCATAGCTCTGAAAGATCAAAAACACACCTTAGATCAGGCATATCAAGGACAGAGAACAAAAGAGTACAAAACAGGAACAAGAGAAAAGAATAATAATGTTATAAAAAACATGACTACATGGCATGTATAAACACTACATGTAATGTCCTCTTAAGCCAGACACATGGGCGTGTACATCTGCCACCTCTCGTCGTGTAACAAATCAAATTACATGATGTGTGGTTCTCTACACACGGCGTGTACTTCATCTCCATTCCCCTGCCCGAGTGTCGTTACATGTCTAGCTCACATGGTCCTCTTAACACTGGACTACATGGAATGTCCAATAAGGACACGACATGTACTAGACGAGGTTTTGGTGACCCGTGTTGTTAGTTAAACAGCCGACCACATGGCTGACCCTTACGCGGTATGCTCCAAACAAACACGATGTGTATAAAAGAGATAACACTGACCAGTGTTGTTCGTGACACGGACGAGTACCTAGAATGAGACTACACAACGTTTTTATATAAAACATGATGTGTTCTACACAATCTCCCCATACCCATGTTGTGAGTGACATGGCCGGGTACATGACTCACTACACATGGCGTGAAACGATTGTGCATGGCATGTTTCTAGAAACTTTTTCACTACACGATGTTACTACTCACACAATCAGTGAAATAGTTTAACAACTACATGATGTGTAGTCATATAGTACACACTTTGTATTCTGGGTTTTTCCAAGCAGTAGCTCAGAAACATCACCAATGCCCAGAAAGCACTGAAAAATAAGCCTGAAGGTGCGAAATCCTGATCTGTGAGGGCCCATACTCCCCACGAATCAACGCTTGACATCTCCTACATATCATATATTAGGAAAAAAATTAAATGATCCACCATATTCCGATTCACGAGGGCCCATAACACCTTGACAACCAACATTTGGCATACATTTAAGCAAGGTACAATACAAACAATTCCCCAATCAAACTATAGGGATTCTATCAAATCATTTATCACAACATCATGCATAATGTACAAAACGTCTATCACAACATCATGCAATGTCTAATTAAACCTAGATGGCATGGCGAGAACGCATGGCCTGTGATTTCTAATAAGTTCCTATATGATGCATGAGATGGCATACCCAAATCTAATCAGGTTGCGATAGAAATAGAGCCATAATAGCCCAACAATAACAACACAAGGCATGTGAATCACTCTACATGAAACCATATCAACCGTAAAATCTGAAAACCAGAAAACTGCAATAAACAAGTTACATTGGCTTTTCCATGTACACGGGTTAGCTACTCATGATCACAACTTATTACCATGTACCGAATCCATCCTATCACTGGATAAATGCTCCGAACAGTAAATCAAGAGAAAAGAATACCAACCTTTGATACCACTATGTAATGTCCCGGTTCTGGAAGCCACCTTCAGGTGCCCCGTACCGAGTTGGTCGCATGGCCTCAAGCGTATTTCCCCAAACGCCAGAGGCTGCCGACTAGCAGCGAGGGCCTTGGGTGTGATAGTGGGGAAACTATGCCCTCATTGTTATAGTACATATAAAAAGTAAACAAACATGCAATAGCAGAAGCAATAATATCCAACAACAATGAAAAAGTGAATAGCGGAAGACTAAACAATAAACCACTGGAGCACACCCACACACACATATATATATATATGAGATGATCCCTAATACATATCTAGGAAAATAGCCAAATAGGTCACACTGCTGGAAATACAAACAGTACCAACCAAAGAACAATTGAAAAGATAAATAGCTCCTCAACATCGCAATCCTATGCTTGGTCCCATTCTCTCCTGCTCGAAATTAATCATGTTCCAGAAGTCGAAAGGCACTTTCCCTTATCTATACCTACCACAAAAGAGGCTGTTTGGGCACAAAAGCATGTCCCAAATAGGGTGTGAGTATAAATCCATGTTGGCAACCACCTGAAGATCTGTTCCTAATAGTCAGTGAGCATATGATAGGTAATAATACTGTAAGTAGTAAACAGTAGCAGTAAACAACATGCAGTAATCGGTAAGTAGTAACATGATGATATACAGCAGTAATAAATCAACAGAACAACAAGAAGCAATGAAACAAATAGCTAACCACAAAAGGAACCCCTCTGGAAAGTACTCGCATCCAACCCCACTGGTCCTATCCCAGAAGTACCAACAACCCTCTGGGTAGTGCACTCAGCCAAACCCCTCTGGTTTGATCATACGAAATTATAAGACTCTCTGGGGAAGATCGCTCGGTCAATTACCCTAATAATATAGGGTAGTCAGGGACTCTCTGAGGATGATCACATGGTCTAACCCCCTTATAGAGCTAAGGTCTCGAAACACTCTATGGAAGATCACTCAGTCAATTACTCCTATAATCTCAGGTCTATCACATATTCTCTAAGGAAGCTCACTCAGTCAATTCCTTCTCTATCCTGGAAATATTTAAGGGAAAATAAATCATGTAAAGACTCTCTAAGAAATCTCACTCGGTCTACCCTCCTGTAGTATAAAATAACCAATACTCTCTGGGAAGCTCACTTAGTCTATCCCCTATAGTGTATAATAACCATGACTTTCTAAGGAAGCTCACTCGGTCTACCCTCCTGTGGTATGTAATATTCAAGACTCTCTGGGAAGCTCAATCGGTCTATCCTTTACAGTCAATAGCACCAGGCTCTCACATTCCTGTTCCCGTCAGTGCATAATAATTCTATACGGACAAAGTACACCTAATAAGCTACTTGGATAACCATTCTACATAACATCAGCATGACAAGAATATCATTCCATCCTACGGTCACAAGACTTGGAAAACAGGTATAACAGTCAAAGGCTAACAAGACCCAAAGGTCATAATAAGAACAAGGCATGGGAAAACATCCAAGCACAGTAATTATCCTCATACAAGATCAAATTACCTATACACAAGCACAAAAGCTAGGAAGGAATGCACCAGAGGAAAAATGTAAACACGCAATACCCCGTTCATGGGTATTAGCGGGAATTTTCACATAAAACCCAGTGAATTCGAAAGGTAAGTCACAAACCACCTACCTTGGTGCTAGGAGAACAATATACTTGAACCACGAGGCTTGATTCTCCTTAGAACGACATAGATCTACAAAAACACACAAAATGTTCAACCCACGATATCTTAAGAAAGATGGAAAATCATAGAATGAAACTCAAGAAGAAGGAAGAGATGACTGTTGCGGTTCCAATGCAATCAACGGTGGTTGATTCGGCAAACAGACGGAGGCTCGGGGGCTCGGAGGACGTTTGTGGTCGTATGAGGCGCTCTCGGTCGAAGAACGTAAAGGAGGAGACATTTTAGTCGAAGAGCCGTGACCTTGGTCCGTTAAATGAAAAAAAAGAAAGTACATGGCGTGTACTTCTGGGGTACATGGCGTATACTTGGCCTTTCTATACTCTGCTTTAAGCGGCCTCCACATCGCCCCTACACACTGTGTGTGTGGTCAGGACACGACCAGCACACGGCCTGGCACATCATCAATGTACAAGGCTTGTACTTATAAAGTACACGGCCTGTACTTTGAAAATTTCCAGATTTTCCTCTTTTTCTAAAAAAACGACTAGAAAAGGAAAAACATACCGGAAATGAAGATTTGGGTTCTTAAATTCAGTCCCCATCAATGAATAAGGAATATCATGTATTTCTAGTTACTCCTCAACAATAAAAAAAATCATTTTCAAATTCCAAAATAATATAATTTCACTAGAATATTCCAGTTTACCATGGGAAAGAATCCATTGGATAGAGACAACTACCTCACTAATGTAGTAAATGTATATACCTTCAAAACCAGTTACGAGAATTGAAGATATTTTATCCTATAATGTATATACCTATAAATAACATAATAAATTATCTCCATAAAATCCCATATATAAGAATAAAATCCCATATGGGTGTCAAAGAATAAAAATAACAAGAGATCAAGGATAACCTAGTGAAAATATTAGAGAATTAGAGGAAATTTGATTGTACCTCAAATATGTCAACAGAAATTGATCGAGAAACAATAAAGAACCCTCCTGAGTATCAAATAGAGGGTAGTTCTATCTTAAAAAATAATTTAGGGGGGTTTATATTTTAAATAAATAGTGGTAATCAATTTAATTTTATGTTTTAATCAAACCCACATAGGTCACAAGTTTATAAACACAATTCAACAAATAGTGTGCTAACATGTGGTAGCTACTTCCCCTTAGAAACCAAATCTCCCCGTTACTGGGGAATAATTGTATTATTGGTCAAATTATGTGAAATATGTGGGAAATAATCTGTAAATAAACCACCAACATTCATATTTTTTTATAAAAAATCATATCTTTAGAAAAAATGTTCTAAAACTTGAAAATCACCACTAGAAAGGGTAGATAAATCATGTAGGGGTAGCACATAGTTATAACTATCCATGTGTTGACCATGAACCATTAATATTTTCTCAAAATATCCCAATTTTTAGCACTAGAATCATAAATTCCTTTAAAACCATAGAAGTGATAAACTAGACCGAAATTAAACATACCTATGACCTAGAGGGGATAAAATCCATCCCCACCATAATTCTTATTTTCACAAGAATGTTTTTGTGATTTCATAACCATGAACTGATAAGGCTAGTACCTCCCCATTAATTCTTACCATTTCTACATATATTGGGTGTCTCATCCACATTATCACTAAACATAGACTAAAGGGATCATTTCACCACAAAAATCCTTATCCTATTGATTTATTATCAGAAATAGTTACTCAACCACTGAAGTATTAGGATCAAGATCAAAATTCGCCCATTCAATAACTTGGGAAGGGTATGTTTTAAATCACTTAAATTGGTAAAAATGAAAAAAATCACGAATTGTACTCATGAAAGGTGAAAATTACAACTGACAAGTCATGTTTCCAGGTCAGTCGATGATCTTCAAAGGCACAACAAATCATGGTGCCAACTTATCATGATTACTCTGACAGTAATGATCCAAGAAAAGTGAAACCTCAAGAAAAATATGAACACCTTCTATAAACTCAAATATAAAAGGATGGCAGTTAGAATAACATTTCTAATGGATAAGAACTTTATAAATCCTTTTTTGGGATAATCACACCATCTTCATCACCCCCGAACAAGACTAATTCCTACAAGATACAATTAAGAAACACTTTACAAATATTATTAAGTTTTGCATGTCCACAAATAGGAAACATTGAAGTCTGTCTCCGTAATCTAAGACTGGTTTGGTACTAAACCCAAAATCTGCTAAAATAAAAACATTAAGAATGTCCTCATGAATTGGTTGATTTTTTTAATCATAAAATCAATCTATAGATTGGACATCATTCTTGAATTTGACCAAGAACCCATCACATTCATATTTATCTTCCAAAATTGTAATTTAATGCACATGTATAATCTATAAATGGTAGCCATATGTACACTAAGGATCCTCAAAAAAACGAGATTAAAAAAACACTCTATCTTTTCTAACATAATCACATCCTTATCAAGAAATACAAGAGAAAATTTCATGAATAAAGTAATGATCACAAAAAAATGTATCTTTTTCACCATAAGGAGTCTATTTTTGTTCAAATACGATGTTTAAGGGTCCTACATTCGACCTCCATAATGTAGTGGATAAGGAATCAACAAATGGGAAGGTATATGTTTTTCTACTTCACTTTTTTTATTAAATGTGGGGAAAATTTATATATGGTCTATAAAAAAATTACTCATTCTGGGTTACTAAAATTGAAGTCCTAAATTATGAAACATTTTGGTAAATGTATAGTGTTTAGACCAACTAGTATGAAATTAAAAAACCATCAACCCAGCACCCAAATCAATGGAAAAAACAAACATCCCCAAATGACACAAAGCACCATTGGGATATAGAAACTGAAAACCCATGGTATCCTCGCCATTAATGGTTTTATTAAGATTCTTCCAAATAGAATTTTTTTCATACATAAGTAGAAATATATTATTGAAGTAGGGATTATATTTAAAACAAGATGATCACCCAAGTTCATTAAAACTCATTTAAAACCAAGATAATTTATGATAAAAGGTTCACCAAGGATCCCTCATCCATTGATTTCTTCATAGAAATTATTAGTAATTCCCTACCTAGAGTTTATATGAACATGAATTATTTTAAAAGTCTTTTCTGAATATCCAATAAAATATATTTTATAACATAAAACATCATTTCATGATTAGTATCATATTCCTCTTGGTAAAATTATAATTTATGATTCTATGATATTAATATATTATAATCTACTTTCCAAGGGGAATGTTTCACTAAGTTACATGAGTATATATAACTATTATCATTCAAAATCAAGGTGTGATAGATTACCTCCAGGAGGGAGTAAGTGAAAAAATATTTAATCCATTACCCATATTTCCCAAAATCATGACATATCCCAACTCCATGACCAAGATTTCATAGCAACATAAATTTGACCTAACCTAAATTAGCATGAATGAGTATTATAATTGAATTCACCTTAACTAATATCCTTTCAAATGAGTCATAGTTTCTATATTATACCACATAGGGATATAAGGTGAATTGAGACATAAAATTGGTATCCCCAACATTTATATTCTATCTATATGGATCTATAATTGAAATAGTCTCAACATGAGGGAGAATTGAAAAGATAACTATGGTTTCACATATGTTAAAATGAAAATCCAATGATCTATATCCTTAACTAAGGATAACCTACATGCTTTCAAAAGATGTGGCAAACAAAGATGTAACACGATCAATCCAAATAAAAGTTACCATTCATAAGAAATATAAAAATATAATCAGGGAAGACTACCATGATGATCCTTAGGATGGAACAAGACATAATACCAGATCCACTACAACTCTCATACAAAAGAGATGGTTTAAAAGAATAAATGACTCAACAAATAATGAAATGTATATATCCTTGGTTAATGCGCCTAATATAATGGTAAATCATGTTTAGATAAGAAAAATTTAATTATCTCTCAATATAGCCCATGAAAATCATACATTCAAAGGATTCCTCGCCCCTTATATTCAACAAAAAATAGCGAACTTGTCACAAACCCAAGGAAAACTATTTTTAAATTCATAGCCAAATAATAGGGAAGAAATTTTTTCCACAAATCAATCCCTATAACAAGATTTAAAAAGTGAAATAAATATTTTAGGAATGAAGAAACTAAAGAATTACAGTATTCTAAATGGGGAAACACAAATAATATATCGATGACCATGTCTATAAAATGATAACCAAGACCCAAAACCATTCCAAACCATAGGTACAAAACATGTATTGATCATCAAATAGACAGTAGAATGAACCAACAACTCCACTCCAATCAAATAACACCTAAAATCCATGAAAACATGTCCTTACCATCATGAAAATTTACCTAAAACATTACGGTTCATTAGCTTGTATAGAAAATACCATCGGGGGAAAATATTACACCGTCCACTCCACTCGAAGCCAGCAACTCTCGATTAAGGCATCACACTTAATCTCCTGACCTCTTGGGAAGACCAACTCAGTCCATAAAATATGAGGACATAATTAATTCATATCATTTAATGTACATTAGATAACCTATCTACATAAGAATGTAACAGAATAAATATACAAATTAGAAAATAAAAAAGACACTTTAAGAGAGGTTTAAAAACAAACCCACTTAAGGAGTGAAACCACATAAAAAAACAACTCATTTTGAAACCCTATAAGAACTATTTGAAAAGGATATATATAAACAACTAATTTTATAAGTAAACATATTTCATTACTTTAGAAAAACCCAAAAGAGAAATATTTCATAACTCTTCAATTATAAGATGAAACTTATTACCATTTGATACAAATAACTAAACATGATTAATTTTCATAATTAAATTTGTTATCAATGTTTTAAATACATTAACACAAATCACAATTCAAACAATTAAAATTTTTCATCAACCATTCAGGTTATAAAATAGTGATTCATAAAAATTAGAATCTATTTTTGATTTATCATTCCTTCCACAACACAATTCTCTAATATAGAGTACATATTTAAAAAATGGGGTTTTCTTAAAAAACTCCACAATTATATCTTTATGGTAAACAATAAATTCTTTGAAATCATTTATGAAATATTAATGAAATTCATGAAGAGTACAAAATTAATTCATCTTGATCATTCATTAGATTTAAATCTATTTATTTATATTATCAAGATTAAAAAACCATTTCAAAAGATATGAACTATAATCCAAGAATATTTTCTATAAGAATGAATTAAATATTAGTTTTTTAAAATAATTTTTTTATATGAGATAAATTTTCTAGAAAAACCCATTTATATAAGAGATTAATAATGAAAATCATGTCATAACTATCAGTTAAACTAATTCATAATGTCAACATATTCTAGGAACCACGTTAATTATTTTCCCAGAAATGTGGGTCACATAAATAATCCAATATTTAATGGTTTTAAACAACAAAATAAAGGGGACAGTGATTCATGATCAACCTATACACATAGTTTACGGTCATGTAACGATAATTATACTACCACCATTGTGTTACTAGGATGAGTTTTTGATTATTTTATGGGTTTTTTCTCATCTAATTCAACCTAAAAACTTGATTCTAATTTATTCTTTCACCTAAATTCTAGAATACCCCATGGGAAACAAAATATTCCATTGATGATCATAGATTATCATATAAATCCATCATTAATAGAAATAATTAGATGGAAATTAAATCCTGATTTTTATGGTTACTAATGTGTAATTATGACCGGTGGTGATCCAGAATATACTCATAATATAATCACTGTTCAATTAAAAGTAATATCTCTAATAAAACATTCCCTAAACCAAACCTGGGTATTTCCACAAAACTTTTTTGGGTAATGTCTTTGATACCATTTTGTAATGAACCAACACTGGTTAACCTAACACATCACCCAAACTATCACACCATAAGCCTTGAATTGTTTTCTTGATTTCCATTATCTTTTGAAAAGAACTAAAGAATCAATAAACAAAACCTTTTTCATGATTTGGCCCTAAAAGAAAAAAACAAAGAATGTCTATAAACAGTAAGACATGCATTTCTAGTAAAATTTAGATGAATATTTCTATATCCACATGACACTCTAATCCAATCTAAAAGATAATTATGAAAAAATACCTAAAGCCTATAAAAAACCATGTCTCCATGGGACTATTTATCACCACCATCCCAATCCATTAATATGGTTATATTAAACAAGTGTATCCATTATTCAACATTATTCTCTTCCATTTTATTTTATTATGAAAAACCATTACAATGAGGAATCTAAATAAAATAATATGGTGTGAGAAATAAAGTTATGTATGATACCACCAAAGAATCAATACAAATTTTTTCACCATGGAACTATTATTTATAACATTAAAAAACAAGTTTTATAATTTTTTACTTATGAAAAACCATATTCCCAAAAATTTCCTTTTATTTTACTTAAAAAATTTATCCTAGGCCTTATGAACATGGATGTAAAACATGTTTGACTAAATAAATGGATATAACAATGAAATCAATGCATATTAAAACATGTGGGTATGTAAATCTGAGGAAACCACACAATTTCTAACAATAACACACATATAGGGTACTATATGGGGTATATTATTCTACTATGTCCAAGAAAATATTTTTATCATAATGAATCATGGGTCCCTACAAACCACATATCTCCTAGATTCCGTAATTTTTAAAGTAAACCATTACATGGAAGAGAATCAATACCCAAAAATTTCAAATCATACTTATGGAATTTTATCGAACACTTAAACCTCATAAAAATAGTTTTTAATGAAAATATCCATTAAAACATTATCCATAACTACCAAAGTTTAAGAAAAAAATCATAGATTTCAATTTATCCATTGACAACGTCATACCTATCATTTAAAAATTTTAAAATCAATGTATTTCATAACAAAATTCATATTTTCCATGTGAAAGAATCTATTAGAATGAGAAACCTACCTCTAAAATGGAGAAAACAATAACAAAATCTAAACATGTTTTGGGAAAATGGTGATCTAGTCTTCAAAAGCCTATATCTAAAAATAACACCATCAATATCCACCCACAACCCTATATATGACTTCCACAACCATTAAATTTTATAATATATCAAGGGGAAAATATATTGGGGATAAATAAAGAGAAAATTTTATAAAGTTAAGGGAAATATTAACATACCATGAATATATCCACACTAATTAATCAAGAATCACCATAGAACCAAGGAGAGACCCCTATTGAGCATCAAGGAGAGGTCGATTAATGAAAATATGGAATTAAGAAGGGATTAAATATTAAATCAAATTGGGTAATTAAGATAATTTTACATTACTAAAAATCATCTACACACATCATGGTTAGGATGCATGGTTATAAAAAATGCATTCTATGTAAGGGTTATAAACTAGCCCTTGAAAATTAAATCTCACAATTACCTTGGAATAACTACACAGTTAATAAAAATAATCCAAATTTTTTCTACTACATCTTGAATCAAGACATACACCAAATGAAATTCAATAATACTCAAAAAATTATAAAAACTATGAATTAACTTATAAAATTACCTATGGAACTGATAGATCCATCCCCCATAGATACCGTATGGTAACTATAAACTGTTCCCATTTCATGCACCTAATTGTTTTCTCCAAATCTACAATTTTCTTTGCCCCAACTCCAAAACACCATTAGAACCTAATAAGTAATAATTTGTGCCCAAAATTAAACATACTGATGAAATAACATTCCTTAAATATTTTGACGAATATTATTTCTATTAATTTTTATAAAATCATTCATGTAAGGCTGTAATGGAAAAATTAAATACCTTATTTCGTGGAGGTGGTAGTCCATACTACATGACTAATGCTCAAATATTTTATAGAATTAGATTGAGGTATAAAAATAGAATATTTATCATTTAAGAATATTAATCAAGTTATAGTTTTTTTAACTTTTCATTAAATAAATATTTTTCCTATCCATGTGAAGAACATTTATTAAAAATATAACACACCATTCATAGAGGTGACAATCCAGAGAAATGTGTGATGTCATCTTTATTTTTTTAATGGTTTTGGAGGGATAATGGAAATAGTTCTTAAATTATTAAATTAATATTTATGTTCATTAATAGTACTTGATTTTCATACTTCAATGGATAAAAAATATTTTAGTGGGTCGAATTATAATGAAACTAAAAGATCTTGGTTAAGAGTATTACCATTCACTTAGGATGTTCTCCATTCGTTAACAACTTAATGCTTTCTATCATGGTATTTAGGAAATAATATGGATTATAGGTCATTTGGATATGATTTTGGAGATAATAGTTTTATGTATTAGAAGAGATAAGGCTTTTTAATATGTGGTGAACTATCATGTAAGTGATCCCCTTTTATAAGTGAATAAAATGAAACTTTTTTAAATTACCATTAATTTTTCAATGATGGAATTCCGCTATTAAATTGTTAATGGTTCCAAAACTAGTGTATAATTTGGTGGAGATTTTATTTGGTTTGATAAATCCTCAAACATTCAATTTTACAAATTTTTTAAACATGTTATTGTATTTTAACAATTTATTTTCTACAATTTACAAATTTCGTTCTTACATGAGTAGCATGTTTTTTACTATGTAATTTTTTTTCAAAAAATAAATATAGCCTATATTTAATCCCACTAAATTTCTAATTGTGTGAACATTATTTTTTAAACGTAAGATAAACAGTAAATAAATAAACCTTTTTAGAGAATTTTTTAAACAATTATGTGTAATAAATGTTATACAACATTATTTAAAAATAAAATGGCTTCTAATATATTTATATATAATATTTAAAATTGTAGTATATTAATTTGTGATAAAATATTAATCAATTAGACAAGATAAAAAATTACACAATGTTGACAATGTAATACTTTAAAAATAATAGTTTTACCATTATTAATGAAATTAAAATTAATTATAGTAATAATATTTTTATAACTAAAAATCATTTAACTTTATGAATTATATTGAAATTATTATGTTAAATATGAAATAATATTTTTTAAATTATCTTTCTAAAATAGATGAAATCTAATATTTAAATGTGGAATTTAAAATAAAAAATTACTTTAGTTTGAAAACTTTTAAATTTGGTTTTATATATTCATCCTTGTAATTTTAAATTATATTTTTATTTCAAAAATATATATTATTTTATTAAATATGATTAAAAATATTTTTAGTTATTCTATTATTATGATAATTTCATACCATTGATAGCATTATCAAAATCATAATTTTTATACAATTCACAAAAAATCAAGTTATTTTATAAAATTCTTGAAAAATTAAACATAAGTTATTAAAATGATTATAAATAAAAAAGAGGTTTATTTTAAAAAATTAAAATTATATAATTTTTGAATTTAAGATTTAAATGGTTGTATAAAATTTTATTAGAAATATTTTTAATATGAAAATGTCATTTTAGATGTTAACTTTTATTATTAATATATCCTATCAAATTTGAATTAAATTATCATCAATCTATAAATCATATAAACAACAAATTTTAAATAAAATATATTTAATTTCCAACAATAAATTTCATAGCATTTAAATTTTTGAAAAAAAGTATATTTCTAGCATAAAATTATCTTATTTGTTATCCTGCCACATTAGTTTTACCAAGGTAATAGTTTTAAAATCAAAATTACAATATTTTTCATGAATTTCCTAATGCAGTTAACTCTATTTTTACTCTCTAATTAAATGACTATATTTTAATGATTATATACTATTTTATTTTTCATATTGGTTTAGTGTTCTAAGTGAAGAATGTCATTGAACACATTAGGTTTTAAAGGGACAATTAATTTAAAATATCAGGGTATTACATTATTTCCCCATAAATAAATAATGTCATAAAAATTATAAATTTCACTTAATGACAAAAGTATATAATCGTATTTAAAAGATATTCATGTATCAAGGTATAATTTTCAACAAAAAATCTACCATAATATCATAAGGAACATATATTTTTATATAAAATTGGTTTATCCGTAATATTGGGTTTTTCTCAATCCATTTGAGCCAAAATTTTATATTTAATCTTCCTTGGAATGATATACTATCATAGGTTTATATTAAATGTTATTTCTTAAATCTATAAAATTTAATTTCCTATAAGTAGAGATAAGTATTCCATTCCCAAAATCTCATTAAATTTTTCTAAAAGTAGGATAATAATATTTTCACAATGTCTTTACATTAATCATAATCATGATATACTATAATCATTTATCTATAGGTTATTATTAAAAATTCAATATCTAGTAATCTAGGTGATCAACTAATGTACTTAGGAATCATTTCCAACCTGACAGAGTGTGTTGAAAAGATAAAAATACAACACTCTATGTTATTGATTGGATGATTAACGTTCTTCACCTCACATCATTTTTAAAACTCCTTCCATTATTTATGGTTTTATAAGACATCCTTTATTCCCTTGGTCTTGGAAATTTAGGATTCATATCATCCTTTCTAGCCCTTGGATCAGGGCTTTTCTTTTGTTAATTCCCATGTTTCCTATATTTATGAAATTAAACAATAATTTGTTGACTCAATAAGGTTTCCTTATAACTTATACATTCATCTATGTTTTGAAAATCACAAACACATTATCTTAAGGAAAATTACCTTTTCTTAAGAACTATTTTTGTAAGAAAAATATCCCATCTCTATGGAAATTTTTATCCCTACCTTTATTTTTAGTATCTCATTTTATAATTCATCATTATCAAAATCATTTTATTACTAGGTCAACAATTCAGACTCAGAATTTTCTGAAATAGAGTGAACTGTTATTTGAATCCATTTTCATTAAAATTTAGACTTAGAATTTTATGAAATATAGACTCTAAATTATTAGAAATTCAAATTCTGAATTATAAAAAATTCAAATTCAAAATTTTATTATATTCAGATTCTAAATCCTCAAAAAAATCAGATTCTGAATTTTCTAAAATTCAGACTCTAAAATCTCTGAAATTCATACCACAAATTATCTGAAACTATGACTCTGAATTTTCGGAAATTCAAACTATGAATTCTCTTAAATTAATATTTTAAAATCATTGAAATTTAGAATATGAATTTTCTAAAATTTAGACTTTGAATTACTCATAATTCAGACTCCAAATTACATAGAATTCACACTCTAAATTCCTCAGTATTCAGACTCCGAATTCCTTAGAATTCAGACACTGAATTAATTGGAATTCAGACTCTGGAATATATAGAATTCTGATTCCAAACACTTTGAAAAAAAGAATCCAAATATTTATTTTTTATAGAAACCAAGTCTTCATATGATTAGATATCTAAATCCATTTCTCCTTAGTCTCTAAAAATTGATATTTGGTTATGAAACTTCCTTTTCCTTACACATGTTATTATTATGAAATGATGTCGTGTCATCTATTTATAACTAACCATTGGTTTAGTGACATGTGTACTGGTCCCTCTGAGATTCAAGAAACAATATGATCATTGGCAGAGGGAGCTAACTCTTGGAGTTGTTCCTATAAATAGGATCTCATTAGAATGAGCTCATAGATCATTCAATAAATCTAGATATTACATGTTGTGAAGTTATTTCTAGAGAAAGAGACCCTCATGCTTTGTGTATTCTGAACTCATAGTTTATCCATCTTCTTGTGACTCTAATTGTTGTTGAGTATAATCGAGGGCTTATGGGGATAGGAAGAAATAGGTTATGACTACCTTATTGTTTGAGGACTTCCAGGGATAGGAAGAATGAGGTGCCAAATACCTTAATTATTTAAGGATTGTGGGGATAGAAAGAGAGATTATGATATTCTTATCTAGGTCTTACCATATTGTGGGTAATATATACATTCTTAAATGTATAAAAAATGGACCATTATACAAGGTTGTTGGATTCCCTAATCTTTGGGTTAAACAATTTTCTACCTGCTACTTGTTTTTTTGTTTCAATTTTTGTTTCCAAAGTATTTTGATAAAGGAAGAATTTATAACATTCTTGTACATTATTATACTTTTATTTACTATGATAAGTAATATTATTTACACTTTATGGTAGAATCTTTTCCTAAGCAAGCATTTCTTATGTTTCATGTCCAGAACAATATTTCTAGAACCTAATAATTTTTGTCTCACAGATCATTTTTAGGGACTAATAACATACCTTGTTTAACTATGATAAATGTAGTTTTACATAAGGTTAAAAACAAAAGTTTTTAAACACACTATTCTCCCCACTCTTGTTGTTGAGCATCTACATATACTATTTTGATCCGAAAATTGGTATGAGAGGTGGTCTCAAAAATACTTATATTCACATATAGGTTTTCTTTCTCAAGTTTTCTTTATTCTAAATTTTATTTTGTAACTTTTCTTGATTATGTTTTTCTTAATGATTTTTATCATTATTTATAAACTTTTTTCTACTTTCATGTTTTTTGGAATGATATTTTGTTATAGAATGGAAGGAATGAATGTTAGTTCCATTGAAAATGTAAATCCTACCAGAACACCAATTTTTGATGGTAATGATTATGAATACTAGAGAGATAGAATGGTGACTTTTTCATTAACACTAGAGTTGAAATTTTTTTAATGCTTACTGGTGATTAAAAAATTCCAAAAAATGAAGTCAAAACCTTCACCAACCAATAAAAATTTGAATATAAACTAAACTACAAGGTATAAAATAAATTATTGTGTTCTATGAACAGGAATATAAATAATCAAATATCTTCTTGTGACGCTACATACGTCATTTGGATGAAACTTGAAGTTACAAATTTTGGGACTTCTATAGTGATAGAGGATAAAAGAGCTATGTTGAGATCTAAATATCATGGATTCATTTTTTCAAATGAAGAATGAGTTTTCAAAGTGCAACAAAGATTTATGAACATTATAAACATTACTCAATCTATGAGAGGGAATGGTTTCGATGATAAAGTTCTTTTAGAATAAATAATTGATATCTTGAAAAATGAGTGGGAATAAAAAAGGATAGCTATTGATGAAAATAGAAAGGTTCCAATATTAACCTTGATCACATTTATGGAAATCTTCTTCAATATGAGACAAGTAAGAAAAGTGATGATGATATAAGTAAAAAAAGAATGGAAATGGAAGTTAATCATTTACTACTACTAAATACATATCTCTGGAAAGGGTTACAAGATCTAAGTCTATGAAAGTCATTGTTCTATCTGAGTCTAGTGAAAGTGAACAATATAAGAATGAATTAGCTAATATTTCTCAAAGGATGAACAAGATAGTGGGAATGAAATAATTTCACCATAGATATAATAACAATTAAAGGAAAGACCCGAAATACATGGAATTCACTTGATATGAGTGAAAAAGAAGTTTGATACATCGGTATATATTATCCAATGATTAAGTGAAAAGATATAAAAGAAAAGCATTCTGAGAGAAACTGGAAGAATTATTTTAAGACTAATGCCAATAAAGTCTTGATGGCTAATGATAAATGGAGTGTTAGTGGTGGTGACTCATATAAATAATCTTTAGAGTATGAATCCACTAGTTAGATGAATCTTGGTATACTAGCCTAACTACCCATTGAAAAGCATTGTCTAATGGACAAGGTACACAATGATGAATCTATCACAAATGTATGTTTGAATAAAAATTATACTGATGATAAATATTATAAGTCTTCAGATGAAGAATCATATTTTGATAAAGATAACACTTTACCTTCATATGAGGAAGTTTCTTGGTTTGATAAACTTATTGAAAATGAGAATTGTAAACTCAAGATAAAACATGAGAAAGAAAATTCTTGAATTTATATTTTAACCAATGAAGTATCAAGTCATTATAATGTTCTTGATAATAAAAATTTTGACTTTGAAATTGTTTCTAAAATTCTCAAGGAAGATAATTATGAGAAGGATAAAATTTATCAGGATCTTGAAAATGTAATTTCTATGAAAAATATTTTAATGATTAACTATTGTCTAAAAACTAATAACTTTGAGGATAAAAATAGATTTATTTAACTAAAGTCAAAAATATTTTCCATAATGAAATTCTGGTAAAAAATTTCATCTATTAAGGAAAATTTGACAAAATGTATTCCAAAATTATTTTATTAAGGAATCATTTTGGATTTGGTTATACACATTCTAATCCCATTTTTAGTAATAAATATTTCTCCCCAAAGTGATCCATTTTGTTCTAAATGTAATTATGGTGGAAATTTGGTGAATAAAATTCTTTAAAAAAATATGATCTTTAGGACTTCATAAAGCATATTTTTCTAAGAAAATGTTGATTCCTAAATTTTTTTTTCTAAAATTTCTGGATCAATGAATGTTTTGTTTCCCAAATAATAACACTTTTATTTTCAGGAAAATAAAGAATGTTCCAAGAGAAATACTTGGCGTATGGATGGTGGATGTTCCCAACATATGACTGGTAATAGGGACATACTTGAAAATATTATCAAGATAAAAGGAGGGAAAGTAACTTTCAAAGATAATGCTTAGGGAGAAATTGTTGGTATATGTAAAATTATTATTCTTGGAAAAATATTAATTTCAAATGTTAAATTTATTAAGGGTCGTAAGAACAAGCTTATTAGTATAAGAAAATTATGTGATTAAGGTAACCACGTGAGTTTATGAATGGTAAATTCTTAGTACACAATTGTAAGGAATAGTTTATTATTTCTTCCCATAGGAAAGATAATGTTTACACACTAAACATATAAGTCCACAAGAGATAAGATCTACCCTGAATTAGTGCAATGGAAGATTAATCTTGGTTATGGAATAGATTTTTAGGACACTATAATATTAGGAACCTTTGACAACTCTCAAAGGAAATACTTGTTAAGGATCTACCATAGTGTAGATTTGATTCTTAATTTTTTTTATTCTTTTCAATATGGAAAGAAACGTAAATAATGTTTTATGTAAATTGGTGAAGTATCATCCTCTGATGCATTACAATTATAACATATTGATCTTTTTGGTCCAACAAAAATTGGAAGCATTGGAAGAAAATATTAGGTTTTGGTATTTTTTTATGATTATATTAGATTTACATGGGTCTATTTTCTACAAAATAAATCTGAGGCTTTTTATTATTTTAAAACATTTAGATCCCAAGATAAAAATGAGAAAAACCATCCATTCATAACTATTCAAAGTGATCGTGTAGGATAATTTTAAAATTCTGATTATAAAACATTTAATTGTTAAAAATGAATTAGACAGAACTTCTCAGCTTTAATAACTCCTAAAAAATGGTGTTATTCAAAAAAGAAATCGAATTCTTCAAGAGATAGCCAAAGAAATGTTTAGTGAGTATTCTATTACTAAAGCATTTTGGGAAGAATCTGTTAGTACTAATTGTTATACTATAAACCGAGTATTAATCAGACATTTTCATAACAAAACACCTTATGAATTGTGCACTTTTAGAAAAACAAGACTTTCTTAATTCAATGTATTTGGTTGAAAAGTATTCATCCTAAATACTTAAGATAGCTTACAAAAATTTGGACCCAAATCTATTGAAGTAAATTTCCTAGGATAATCCACTACATATAAGGATTAAATGGTTTTTAATAAAAATACTAGTAATATTGAAGAAATAGTGCATGTTTAATTTGATGAAACTGATCTTTTTATTTTTACACAACCCCAACCAACATCATTGAATGTGTTTTCAAAAACTGGTTAATAACCATTGATAGAATATTCTCCGAATAAGTAAAATCCTCATGAAAGTAATTTGGAAGCATTTACCCTGAGAATATTTCCAAATAATTATTGATGAACACATTTCACAAAACCCTAATCAATAGTTTCTTAAGAATAATCCCACTGATAATATCATTGGTGATGTAAATCATTATGTAAGGACTAGAGGCTCATTAATAACTGAAGTATAAAATCTAGAATTTTTTTTTCCAATTAGAACCAAATGGCACTAATTTAGCATTAAGTGACTATGTTAAGATTAAATCCATGCAATATGAGCTAAATGAATTCAAAAGGTACAATGTCTGGACCTTAGTTGAACGACATAATGAAACTTCTATAATTGGAGTAAAATGGGTCTTCAAAAATAAGTGTGATGAAAATGAAATCATTGTAAGAAATAAAGCTATATTAGTTTCTAAAAGCTATAATTAGCAAGAAGGAATAGTAAATGAATAAACACATACTCCTATAGTTATACTTGAATCTATTCACATTTTACTTGACTTTTCAACATTCTTTAATTTCAATCATGTTCAAATTGATATGAAGTGTGATTTTTTAACGAATATGTACAAGAGGAAGTTTATGTTGAACAAAATCCTGGTTTTGAAGAAACAAAACATCATAAATATTATTTCAAATGTACAAAAGATTTATATGGAGTTAAAAAATCACCTACATATTGGTATGATAGACTTATAGGATTTTTTTTACAATACAATTGTGTTAAGGGAACTGTTGATCCAACTATTTTTACAAATAAAGAGAAGAAAAGTGTTTTGATTTTTCAAATTTATGTTGATTAAATTATATTTGGTTCAAATCAGTAATCTTTAATTGGTTTGTTTTGTGAATATAAAGAAATATGAGATTTAAATGAGTATGGTGGGTAAGTTAACATATTTCCTAGGTTTTCACATTTCTCAAAAACTAGAAGGATCATATTTATTACAACATAATTAAATTAAAGATATTCTTAAAAAATATGGATATGACAACACTAAAAGTATAATCACTCATCGGTTCCTCAAATTCTCTTGATCATGATGATGCTAGGAAACCAGTAGATCAAACATCATTTATAGGTATAATAGGAAGTTTCCTATACTTGACAACTAGTCATCCAAATTTAATGTTTTATGTTTTGTTAGGTGTAGCATATCAATATAATCAAAATGAATCTCATTTAAATGAAGCTAAAATATTTTTTCTCTATTCAAAGGGAACCATGTATTTTGGACTTTTCTATACATTTGGAAATGATTTGGTTTTAAAATGTGTTTCAGATGCTGATTTTGGTGGATGTAAAATGGATCGAAAAAACACATCCATAACTATTCATTTCTTAAGAGATTCATTAGTTTCTTGCTCAGGAAAAAATTAATACTTAGGAGCACTCTCAATTGTTGAAGCTGACTGTCATGACCCATCCCCCGAGGCCCATGTCATGACTACCCTATGCCCACCTTCTGCAATCCAGGGGATGGTGACTAGCACCGAAAGACATATCCCAAAAAGGGAAGGCATTTCCTTTAAACATGTACAAATACACATCTAACCACATCCCAACACACTAAAAGGGGGAAAACGTATACCACTAAATTAAGAATGACTCCAAGTATATGTAAGTGTATATGGGCCATAATACACACCAAATAAGGAACATAAAATAGCTAGTACAAAAAGAAACTCTTATGGCCATCTAAAGATAACCCCACCTAATTGTTGGAGAATTGAAGGTACTTGAAGATGAAGTAGTATTCCATGTCTACCTAGTTCTACTGGGCCCCACCTATTCCTAGAACCCCATGTCCACTGTCGAAGCATCTGTCAGTCTCGTCCCCCAGAGCACCTCAGTCGAAAGAACGATCGTCTGGACTAGACATAACATGTGAGGGTAAATACCAGGTAGGGGTGAGTATAACAATACTCACTAGGGACCATGAGATCTTCAATGTTCTATGAGTAATCTATGAAAGAAACACAGAAATGAGAAATACCATAGAGGTAATACCACCATGTAAAATCTCACACTAATAGAACAAAGTAAAAAATGCAGCTCACACATGGTATAACTTATGTGTAGAACTAAAGATGAATATTCATAAAGATATATCATCTTATTCCATAGATAGGCTCTATTGTTGATCCAAATTGGGTCTCTCGGTGCGGACCCACAAGGGATCGGTATGTGCCGCCCCACTGAGTATTGCTAGGTGCTGACCCATAGAGGATCTCTAGGTACTTACCCAATAAGAGAATCGCTAGTTTATGACCCACTTAGAGGATCACTAGGTGCTGACCCACTCAAATTATTTCTTGGTTCAGACCCAAAGTGGATCACAAGGTGTGGACCCACTCATAGGATCTCTATTCATTCTTTACGTCACAACCATCCACTGGATTCATGCACAAAGAAAAATTTATTCTGGGAGGATCCTTTCATCAATCCATCGGTTGCACCTCATCATCCACAATTTTCGAAAAATTGTTACACCAAGGTATAGTCTCGTCTTAAGGGTTACAATGCAACTGACGGCGTGTCATTCAGATGCTCGGTCTATAAGTTATAGCCTTTTTAGTAAAAAGGGCCCGGTTGAATTCAATTACTATCCAACCCATCCATATACCAGCTTCCACTAAATCTCATGTAGATTATATTATAAGGGGCACTCTATCTCAAGGTTCCCAATCCCACTGATGGCGCATTAATCGGTCACGTAGTCTGAGAGATATGGGCGTTTTAGTAAATAGGGGGTTGATTGTGTCTAGAACCAGCCCGACCCGGTCGGACCAACCCTACCAACCCAAACCGGTGGTCCCATGTACCTCATCTTAATTATAAATTCTCGACCAAACTAGGTTATGGTCGGGGTCGGTCTGGTACGGCCTGGCCAGTGGGCCAAGCCCAATGGGCCTTGCTGGACCTGGCCCGGTTATGTCGAGGGCCTTGCCTACTGGGATGCCCGGGGACGCGATCTCATCCAGACCATCCAAAAGGGTGTGAATCTATCATGTTGTCTTGTTTTTTCTTACAAGGTGTGGGGCCATCCCACTGGGTGCGGTTCGGGCCTATTGGCGCGGGGTCTGAACCGCGAGCTAGGGAGCGACCCGCTGGCTGAGGCCCAGCTGCGCGGTGCGTCCGGTTGGGCATTTTCCAGCCAAGATGCAGCTACTATGCAACGTCTGAATCCCCTAATGAACACATGGATGTGGGGTCTCCCTTCACTATGGTCGATGGACCACAATTTGCTAGGCAGAGGCACCCAGAGGGCTCGGACATGCGCTTCCATTCAACATGGCACTAGGAGGGGGCCGCATCTCCTGCCCCACAGCCCATTGGACATAGCCTCTTGCAACTCTGGCAAACCAATGGGCATGCTTCCGCCCAGCCTTCTCATGTCACTGACATATCCTCTGTAGGTCCCCCACCAATTGCAGATTCGTGGAACAGTCTGTCACAGCTGCCTGCAGCATGGGTGTTGTGGTTCCTCCTCTGTCATGGAACTACTTCCGCGACATGGGTGTCACCGCCCAACTGCCTTCAGCCTCCATGTGGTCATGCCACCTCCCTTCTACTACTGCAGCTGGGGTTTCATGTCCTATTTTTGCCTCTGTTGCACCATGAAGTATGGGTAGGTGAAAGATATAGAGATATAAATCTGCAAGAACACCCAAAAGAACAATCGACCTTTGTTCTTGTTGTTCTAGGACTGTTCACATTAGCGGAAACCAATGGAATATATAATAATTACTAAGATAGAACATTTACATTAATCCGGCATATATCAACTACCCCGTATGGAAATTTTAACCAAAGGCCTACTTGTTTGTGAATTAACACGTGTTCTTCATTTTAAAGAACGAATAGGGAAAGTAAAGAAATTCACTTAAGATAAAACCCCTTACCTGGATTCATTGGGTCCTCTAATCATAAAGGATGTGATTCGCTTCATCGTCTATCCATGGCCATTGGCATTCATCATAGATTTCATCCTCTGGATCTGATCCTCCAAATTTTGTTTCTTCCTTCTTCCTTATTCATTAGAGATTAATTCCGCAAAAGTTTTTTCTAAGAATCTCTACAGTTCCATTCCCCACTCTAGAATGTGTTGGTGTAACAAAAAAAATGTTGCAGTGTTTCGGTTATGATGTGATGTTGTGTCGGTGCACTGTTTTATTTATGAAATTGTGTAGTGTTTAGGCTTTCATAATGATCCATTAAAGGGATCCCTTCATTTTTCATCATCATCACCTCATCGCTAAATCGCAGCATCATCGTCCGCCGCTCAATGGTGAGAAAGAAAAATAAATCAATTTTTAATGTTATTTCATTATTTTCTTGGAATGTCCCAAAAATATACTTTCAAATATGACCCTTACCATTCAATGCTAATTCCTTTATATGAAAATCCTGACACTGTGAGTTCAACGGTGCCCTCATATTTCAAATCCTAGCACTGGTTCTAAAGATAGAAAATTCTGCTCGCATGTTTACTGAACATAGCTTAAAAAATGTAAAAATAATTAACATTAGGCCTCAACCTGCCCTGGTTGATGTTAGGCTCTGCCTGAGGGGAACACACCCTCACGAGATCAATGGTTCTCTCGTATTTTCAATCCGAGTTTCCATTTAGGAGTTATAATGATTTCAAAATTAAGTTATTGTTACATATTTATTTTATTTGTGGCCAAAAACGATCTTCCATAGCTGGATTGTGTTGGACCATATTAGGATTACCTAAGTAAAGCATAAAATCACTAGATCAACGATGGTATCCAATTTTTAATCCGAGTCACTGTTCATGAGTAATAATCATTTGAAAAAAATATTAATTTTATTTAATTATTTTATTTACAGTTTTGCCATTTTCAGGTTTTCCCATTGGAGACCTACACTGACTAAACATAAGTTGAACCTAGGGTAAACCTGCTATCCTGAGCATAATGGTGTCCTCTAATTTCTAATCTTGGAATTTTTTTATGAGTTATTACTCATTTTTAGGAAAACTGCTCACAAAAACTATTTAAAGATTAACATTTTTCGATGGATCATTCCAGGCACTCTAGGCCTTGGAATTGCATGTCGTCTTAGCGCTTGATCTCAAAATAATTCCATATAATTAAAAAAAATCACACAGAATTTATGAGATGTAACATTCTATCGAGCTTAGTGCTTTACGTCCCCAAAAGTAAAAAAACCAAACTAATCAATCATATGGGAGTATTGAGCTTGAATCTGGGCCTACCACTCCCCTGTACTATCCTAGAGAATCACGTTCTTCCACTAAACGCGCACCAGAGGAATCGACCATCCCCTAAGGACCTTCTACTATCGATCCTCTATCTCTACTGTGAACTCCATAAACATCACGATCAGACAGGTGTACATAGTGGCTTAGGACCAGGTGGGGCCCAGTATGACCAACCAGACATGGCATAATACTTCGGATTCAAGTAGCTTTACACTCTCATGATCAGGTGGGGTTTTCAATTAATAGCCACAAGAGTTCTCTTTTCTACCTTCTGTTTTCAGATCCATTTTGGGATTTTATTATGGCCCAATTACCTTTACTTGTACTTTTCAATCAGTCTAGTTTTATTGGTATACTTGTTTCCCACTTTTTGTGTATTGGGATGTGGTTGGGTGTGTGTGTGTATAGGTTTAAAGGAAATTACTTCCCTTTTAGGGTATACAATTCATGTGTTATTAAAAAGTCCCTAGCCTATGGAATGAGAGATTAGAGTATTCACATCACGAGCCCTGAGGGACGGGTCATGAAAAAGTTGTATCAGAGGCGGTCGGTTCTACCAGAAGAACTAAGAGTCTTTATTTTCAATGGGGGAAATAGTGTTAAGTGTTTTGAGTTCGGATTTCAGTCCAAGAAGTCCAGTGCTGGTGAGATCACTGATGTATCCATACACCAATACCATGAATTCTATTTTCCAACTTTGTACAAGAAAAAAATAGTTTCATGTGTTTGGAAAATGGGTTTATCTTGATCTCTTTTGAGTCATCTCACTAAGTATATCCTTTTGACTATGGTACATCTTGATTCTCTATCATGATGCCTCCATACAGACAACTAACCAGGATTCTAGTGCATGACCATGAGGATGGTCCATAGAGTGATGAAGCTTCGGTATAAGGACCGTTCCCTGAGATGGTACCCTCGGCTGGTGTCCAAGTAATACCACTGCCCATTGGTCAAAAATTACTACCAGTGCTACCGTAAGAGGACACATGTACGCTCAGTACCTTAAATGAGTTTCCACAATAGATAAAACTCATATTCTAAGGCCATCCCAACCCCCAAGAAACTTAGGATGGGATTGAGGTGGTGACCAAGTTTACATCTAGACAGGGCACCATTAGATCATATGACAGTTCTGGCAGTGATCCTTCAACATGGCTCATCACAACAATGAT
Organism: Viscum album; assembly: GCA_963277665.1. Taxonomy (NCBI): domain Eukaryota; kingdom Viridiplantae; phylum Streptophyta; class Magnoliopsida; order Santalales; family Viscaceae; genus Viscum; species Viscum album. Next base: position 1,192,195,061 of record OY728122.1, read on the forward strand.
AAGGTGTAGATTTCCCTAATATTACGATGAGGTGAATTTTCTATTGATATATCTGGAGAAACTTCCACTAAGAAGCGGTCTATTTCCATAAAAATCAAAGGGGTATGTGTTCCCAAGAGCTTCTATAGCTTCGGTCGGCCGACATGTCAATTGATGTGTTTTCGTCATGGCGTACCGACTATTCCAGGTGTTCGAAGAATATGATACAACCAATGCTTCTGGGATCGGACCTCTAAGCGATATGTGTTTAAGGAAATCCATGAAAGCACTATTCCTCTATGCATTTCATCATATTTTATGGTTCTAGAGGGAACCTTTTTTTGAATGTTATTTGGATGAATAGATACCTACAGTGAATGTTAGTAGTGGGAAAGTATGAAATTGACATCAGTCACAGAGACATGGATGTGTGTTTCAGGAAGAGAATGGGACAAGGACCAATGAATATGTAGGGCAGCAGTCATGGATGATGAGATAGGAGAGAAGCAGGGGATGGTATGCATTTTGACATGTTACAACCAGTACCCCAATTTGGTCCCCACAAGGCTCAGGGTGATGGAGAACAGGGGAAGGGAGTTGCTACAAGGAGTCCAGGAGTATGACCGAAGGGATACATGAATGATTCAATGAATAGTCTATGTCTATTACTAGTTATCATATTAATAGACATAGTTACTAATCATTCCTTCTCATCACGAATCTTGTTCAAGTCATAGTGTTTTCAGATAGACCGTTGACTTCATCCTTACAACTGGAGATACCTATGGGGGGAAAATTGATAATCAAACTTATGCTGATGGTGTGATATGACCTTTGAGGTGAGTGTTTCGTTTAGATCCTCTTGGGGGAATCATCATGGCCTTACGACATTTGATTGGGTATGGACTGGTCAACCACATTTTATCCTCAGATTGACTATTTTAGGAAAATGAATAGAGTATATCTACATCATCGGAATGGGTTTTTACTTGGTTGTTGAAAAATGAAACCTAGGTATCTTGGGATAAACTCAAGAATATGACGGTGCAGCCGATCACTCTTGAGTCTTCTAGCCTTACCATCATGGCATCATGTGTTTTAAGTTTTCAGTTCCAAACAGTAGTGGCAGAGTGTCAGAACATCCTTTCAAATGATGTTTCTAGGATTTCCTCCCCACTAGGGGAGGGACATCTATATCATTACACACCCCAGGATGTCACTGATATGAGAAATAGTATATCAGAAGGCCTTCGTAGAGATTTTTGAGTAGGGGGCATTGGTGTGGGACTTTCAGACATAGGGCTTAGTAAGACACAGTGTTCGAGGTTATGTGTGGATTACTAGCACCTTAACCATGAGATTGTAGAGATTGTGTACCCCAAACCAAAATTTCAATGTGAACATCAATTAGTTAAAGGGGTATCCTTTCACATAGATGTAATGGTGCCTGTATGTTTTTCAGTAGTTGAGATTGTGGTGATGGTTGGAGTTCCTCAAATACTATGACATTGAGATAGTCTATACTATTGGGATGGGAACATGGTGGTAGATGTGCTATGAAAGATCTTTGGATTACATTTACTGAGTGAGGCGATGGAGGAGCTTGCTGTGATGTCGATATCCTTCATGGATGATGATAGAAAAACTTAACTCCGGTCTATGACAACCACTCACCCACTCCTTCTGTGAGTAAGGGTGGTACCACTTGTAGATGTTGACTGTGATGGTTAATGTGCTTAGAAATCCTCATGATAGTCTCCTAATATATTTTCAATTGGTTGGGATCATTTCATACTTTTGGGAGGACAGAACATGGTGAAAGTGACATTACAAGAAGAGGTGTTGACGGAATTATATTCATTCCCTTTGTGGTACATCATGTGGTGTTAAAGATGTACCAGGACCTCCGATGTCATAATTGGTTTCCATGGATGATGAAAGTGTTAGAAGATATTGTTTCATGATGTATCACTTATCAGTAAGTGAAATCTGAGCACTAGGATGCAGTTTCACATGAGCAAATCTTTTCACCCCCAGATGGAGGGTAAGAGGGTGAAGAACATATAGACCATGGAGAAAATTATTCATGCTTGTGTGCTGGATTTTGGGTCATAGTTGGGAGGACCACCTGCCACTGGTGGAGTGTGCATAAAACAACAACAATCACTCCACCATTATAAAGACACTATTTGAGGCCTTTTAAGGGAGGCAAGGTCAATAACCTCTATGGTAGACAAACCCAGGGGAGTCAGCACTCATGGGTCCAGAGTTGGTGTGTGTTATGACTGAGTTGGTGTGGATCATCCAAGAGTGGATGGGGACTGCATAGAGAAGACATATGTCTTATGCTCGAAGTAGATAGATACCCTTCAGGTTCGAGAAGGGGGACCATATTTTCCTTTGGGTCTCACCCCGACGGGGATTATGAAGATTTGGTCAGAACAAAAAGTTATCTCAGAGGATTATCAAACCTTTTCAATTTAAGAGTGGAGTTAGCAAGTTAGTGTACCACCTGTCTCTTCGACCATAGTTGCACCAGGTGCATGATGTTTTTCCCATGTCGCATCAGAGGAGGTATGTGAATGATCAAATGCACGTCATAAATTGTTGGTACCTAGTGGGTCGGGACCCGATGACCATATTAAAGGTGAGGGTTTTGTGCTATCACCAGAACCCAATTATTACATTTGGTATCAGAGGTGGTACCCAACCATAATTTTGGTACATTTCCTGGGTTGTAATGTAGGGCCCACAATGAGGATGTTTTGATCTAAAGGATGGGTAAATGTAACACCATAGAATGATAAGGCTTTAAATGACCAAATGATATTACTCATTTCATCTAGGTGAACATTTCCTTTCAAGAGCCTTCATGATTAGAACTCCACAGTTATGCGTGCCTGGCTTGGAGTAGTGATTGGGATGGTAATATTCTGGGAATTTTCCTAGGGTGTGTGTGAGTGAGGACAAAGCACACTAGAAATGAAATGTTTTGGCCTGTGGGGATAGTTATTAGTCAGATGACCGGTTCGGGCATATGGGTGGGTCGAGGGTGGGGACAACGTGTCTACAGGGAAACTAGTGGTACCTGGCTGGCCGGTACATGATGACCATGTTAAAGGTGTGTTGTCTATGCTATCACTAGGACCCAATTGTTAAATTGAATATGTAGCAGCTGGATGTTTTTGTGATAATGTGTTGTGGATGCAACACACACTCACAGACTATGACATAATTTTTACCAAAACACAAATATTATGTAATAAAACTAGTTCCATTTCCCTAAGAAAAAACCTACACATCAATCTCGTGCAAAACACATCAATATTAGGAATCACTTTCTTAGGGATCAAACACTTAAAGTTGGTATCATTTTTTATTTTATCAAAAATGAAAGATCAAATTGATGTTTTTTTACAAAATATTTACCCTCCAATCAATTTTAATACATTTAAATAATGATATAAATGATAACCATTATGTAATATTCTATATTAACTTTTTGTTGAAACATGTCTCCTTACATTGTGAAACTCCTTTTTCATAGGGGGAGTACATTTTATTGGTTAATCAAATTCCCCTTAATCAAAATTTTCTTAACCAATTTTTTTTCCCATTATCAATTTTTTTATCAATTTGAAAACCAAAATTCCAAAATCAAAATTTCAGAATCCAAATATTTTGGTTAATAAAAATATCTAGAATCTAAAATATCTCAAGAAGAATATTTTTCTTTTCTGACGGTTTCCTAGAAATTGGGAAGGTATATTTCATTACCTAGGTTTTCATAATTTATTTTTTTTTACTTATTTTAATTTTTATCTTTTTTTATGAAATTTTTTCATATTCATTTTCCTTAAATCCAAATTTTTACAATAAAAACATCAAAAGATCAGAACCTACCAAATACTTATTTGGATTTCATCTAAACCGTCAGATCAAATCTTGCTTGTTTCAACCATTGGATCAATTCAAGAATATGAAATGTCACTTCAACACCTATATAATGGACCCCCAATTTCTGTTCTCTCTTCGTTTTCTAGTGTTTCATTCCTGAACCTCTGTCTATCTTCAAATGGGTCATTCCACATTTCAGATTTTTCCAAGATTACAGAGGTCTTTGTAATCCTCTCCATAGAAGAAAAATTCTTAAATTAAGGAAGTCCCAGAATGGAAAATTTAAAGAGAAAGTTTAGTATATCTGAAGTTCAATGAAAAGTATAAATCTCTCATTATGAAAACTATTCTGCTAAATTTATGGGAAATATTTTGTGTAGCCAAACTGAAAGTACAAGATCCGATTTATCCATAGTTTCTTATTTAGTTTTAGGTGAATATATGTTTTTATAATGAAGGAGGGAGAGATAATTAATCTTAAAATATTTATGGGAAAACAAATTCCTTTTCCTTCAACAATGCTATAAGTATTTTTGGAATACCCTCTGAAGTGGAAGCCTTTTTTTTCACCCACAAGCTACCAGATCAATGATGATGTTTTGAGAAGAAGAAGGAAATAGTGTGCCTTGGACTCAAAGAAGTAAAAACATAAAAGATAAACATTCTCTCAACATATTTATTGATGATAGAATTATGGTACATGGTTTTTTAATTATGAGAAAAGGATACAAGGACTCCTTATAGAAGAGTGACATCAACATTCTTGATTTTCTAGTGAACTTGAGTATGATAAATTTGGTGTAGTATAGCATGCTGATAATCAGAAATATCAAGAATAGAACCCTCTAATCAAAAATTATCATTATCTGGAAATTATATCAAAGATAATAGTCCTATTCATAGAGCGTTTCAAAAGCCCATGTATTTCTAAGCTAAGAACATTCATGATTTTAATACAGAGTGATGAAACTTTGAGGTGGTTGAAAGATAGATTCAATAGAATTTTTGGAGTATTTTATGACTTATCAGAAAGTGAAATTGAAGCCTTGGATAATAAAGAGGATGTAGTAGAGAATTTCAAGAAAGAACCACAAATGAAGAGATAATAGAAGGAATGAGATTTTATTGAAAAACCTGTAGTTCAGGAAACCCAATTAGAACCCCCAAAGTCAAGGAAGAAAAAAACATACCCTGATAAAGTTGATGAAATGTGGAGGGCAGAGGATAAAAATAAGAAATAAGTAAATCCTAGATTTGTCCTAGATCCTGCTGAGGCTATGGAATTTATGATTAAGGCTGTTGTGGAATATAAAAGGTATGAAAAAGAAGAAAATCAAAAGAAGAAAACTTCTGAGGCAGAAATCGTTAAATCTCTTCTAATGGCTACTGAGGAAGCTTCCAAAAAAATCCTATAACTAGAATCCTTTCATAAAGAATTTGTACCAGTGATTCTGAGAAAGATGATTATAAATAAAAAACCAGAAGTAGAGGAACAAATTGATCATGAATAGGAAGTTGAAGAACTGGAAGAGGAGAAAGAAGGTGATGAGAGTGATGATATGATAAGGCAAGTTGAGGAATATCATGATAAGGGAGGCCCTTCTGAAAAACTGTCGATCCAAACAACCAAAGCTGATTCAACAAAACTTTCACCATAAGGAAAACATGATAAGGGTCTGGAAGAAGTTAATAAACCTTCTCATGATAAAAGTTTCAATCACAACTTCATTCAACCTAATGATCTTAAAACTGATGTTCATAAGGAAAAGGTTTGTAAAGATAAAATAGTTCAAGTTTCAGATAGCGAGCATGAATCCCCAAAGGCCTCAGAGAATATTTATGAAGTAGAAAAAGGAAAAAAGGTGTTTGTTGAGACCCCTAAAAAGATATTGTTTTCAATTAGAATAATGGTGGATCATCCAAGAGGAATGGAACTGAGATATAAAAAAAATACTCACCTACAAGGGAATCAGATTTAGAGTTATCTTCCATGGGTCATGACTTTTTTTTGTAGTCTCTAAAGAAATTATTTTCCACCATTCCCTTGTTCTTCACGTATTGAGTCGAGGTCTCACCAACTTCAGCACTCCTTTAATCAAAAGTTAGAATCCCTAAGCATGCTCAAGGTAAAATTGATCAAGATTGAGGTTGATTTCTACACTATGGAAAAAATGACATTTTGTGACGGGTTATTTGTGATGGGATCTATTACCATCACACCAATTCCTTTGAAAATGTTATTTGTGACAGGGAAATCAACCCGTCACAAATAACCAATTATTTGTGACTAGAAGAGCGGGCTTGTCACAAAAAGTTTGGTGTGGTTTGCATGCCATACCATGAGAAGGATATTTGTGATGAGGGTGTCTCCTCATCACAAATACCCAATAGTGGTAAATACTATTTGAAATGTGGAGCCACCCCCTATCACAAATAACCAGCAGTGGTAAATAATATTTGTGATGGGATATGCCTCTGTTGCAAATAGTGTGTCAGCAGGTCTCTATTTGCAATGGGTCCCCTCACAAATACTCTTTAAACCACCAACAGTTATTAATCCGGGTGAAGGTAATTGCGATGGGTATCCTGTCAAAAATATCCCTATAGCAAATAATCTAACCTATATATACCCCCTATCATTTTTCCCTTCTTCCTATCTATTTATTCTTTCTCTCCCTCTCTAATGTCTAAATTTATAGTTAAAATTTCTTAGAGTTAATTTTTTTAAGAACAGATTTTGATGTCATCTACACCTATAAGAGATCAAGTTTAAATGTATTTATGTTTTATTTAATTTAATATTTATTTCATTTACTTATATTAATTTTAGTTATTTATACTTATTTTTAATTAAATTATTTTTATATTTTTTTGTTATCAGTATTTATTTGTATTAATAAATTGATATTTTTAGTGCTAATTATTAATAATTTGGGGTAATTAGGTATTATTAATGATAATTAGTAATGAATATATAAAAGTAGAAGAAATTAGTAATTAGTAGCAGTAATTAGCAGTAATTTATGGTAATTAAAGATAATTAATAATAATTTGCAGTAATTAGAAATAATTAAGAATAAATAGCAATAAATAGTATAAAAAAGTTATAAATACTAATAATTAGTAATAAATAATAAATAGTAATAAATGCTTATAATTAGTAATAATTATAATCAATTACTAATAAATAGTAATGATTACTAATTAATAGAAATAATTTATATAAATTTGTAAAAAAAATAGTAAACATTAGTAATAAATAGTAAAATTAGTAACAAAATAGTAACAAATACTAATACATAGACACAAATAGTAATAATTAGAAACAAATACTAATAATTAGTAACAAATACTAATAATTATTAACAAATACTAATAATTATTAACAAATACTAATATTTAGAAACAAAAACTAATATTTAATAAAAAATACTAGTATTTATTAACAAATACTAATATTTTGTAACAAATACTAATAACTAGTTAAAAATAGTATTAATTAATAAAAAATACAAACAATTGGTAATAAATAGTAATAATTAGTAATAAATACTAATAATTAGTAACCAATAATAATAATTAGTAACAAATACTAATAATTAGTAATAATTACTAATAATTAGTTTTAATTAGAAATAATTACATATAATCACTAATAGTTAGTAATAATTAGTAATAATTAGCAATAATTGTTAATATTTAGAAATATTTAGTAATAATTAGCAATAATTAATAATAATTATTAATAATCATTAATAATTAGTAATAATTTGCAATAATATTTTCAGTACCCATCCCATGGGGTCCGGACGTGACTACCCCAAGCCCGCCTTCCATAGGAGAGGGGTTGGTGACTAGAAAATGAAGGATTTTCCTGAACCGGGAAGGCATTTACTTAGAGATATGTACACTCCCAAAAGGGAAACTGATGTAAACATACAACAAAAGTAAAGGTATAACCACGAGAGTAAAGTACAACCATAAGTACAATGGTAAAATGAAAAAAGTGGCCTATAATACAAGCCATAGAAATTGAAAAGAATGTAAAAAATTGTCACATCTTCCCAAGAGATCCACCTAAAGGGTAGTAGCTTTACGTTTGAAGTTAAAGAAGAGTATGTTGACTGGTCTCATCGTACAAAGCTCCACCAAGTCCCAAACCTCCAAAGTCCACCTCAGAGTATCAGATTTCTACACCAGGCACACATGTGCAGGAGAATACCATGAAGGGGTGAGTATAACTACTCGTCAGGTGACCCAGAGACCCCTAAAGGTATCTCAATAATACAAAAAGGAAAACCTCAAACTAAATACCACAATGGTAATTTCACAAGCATGATTTAAATCTTAAATCAAAATGAATAAGAGACTGCTCACTCTAATGGAATAACATCAAGGTTATAGAGATAGGGAAAACTAGTCATAAAACTAGATCAACCTATCTATAGTAACTCTACTGCTGACCCATATTGGTCACTATACGATGACCCGTATTGGTCACTAGATGCTGACCCGTATTGGTCCCTGGTGTGGACCTGTATTGTTCGCCGGTGTTGACCCACATTGGTCATTGGTTCTAACCCGTATTAGTCGATGGTTCTGACCAGTAATGGACGCTAGTACAGAGGCAGGGATTATTGGTCATATAGATACATCATCCGATTATAGAGTTTTTGATGTTGACCTGTATTGGTCTCTCTTCTTCTTCATGTCACAGCCAATAACTTGATTCATGCATGAAGCATGCCTAATCTCTAAAAGGATCTTCTAATCAACCCATATATCCTATTTAAACATGTACTAATTCTTGAAAAACAAATACCCAAGGGACCCCCTGTCATAGGGGTCAAACATGGAACGTCGATCGGACACCCAGTCTGTGAGATATAGACACTTTGGTAAAAAGGGCCCGGTTGGATTCAAGTATGAACCAACCTGGGTCATACGTAAAACCCCATCAAAACACACATACAAAATCTCCAATGTACCACCTTTCTCAAGGTTCCTTATGCCCTAAACGACGCATCAATCGGACACCTGGTCTGTTAGTTACACCGCTTTCTGTGAAACAGAGGTGATCACATCTTGGTCTGCCCCGACTTGATTCTTCCTGCCAGAATGTGCCAAAGGGACCCCTTCTAAAAAGGGGTCCTAATTCCACTGATGGTGTGTTAAGGGGAAACCCAGTTCGTCAGTTACGATAATTCCTTTATTCGGGGGCCGATAGGGCCTTGTCCTGTTCTGACTTGGTCATTCCAGCCCATCACAGTGGGTCCTGGGCTCTCCCAAGCCCCGCCTGGGTCTGGCCCGTTAATTTTTGACCTAGTTCACAAGGTCTAGTCCTTTGGGGTCAGCTTGGGTGGTTCGTGGGCCCATTCTGTGGATGTCCCAGCCTGCCGGGTGGTGCTCGGCCCACCCGCACTGGCTCGCTGGGCCGCGGGTCCATCCCGATCAGCCTGAAGGTGAAGCGAGTCTCCAACTACCCCCGGATGTTGGGCCATTTTATTTGGTGATTGTGGCGCTACCCCCTATGTGCAACGGTCAACCAGGTGGTCGAAAGGTCTCCAACTGACATGAGGTGGCATCATCCCCTCTTTCTGTGACTTTCTGGCCACAGCTACTACCACCAAAAGTGATTGTAAGTGTCTCCCTTCTCTCATGTGGTCAGCTTGGGCCAGCATCCTCTGGCCACTTTGGTGTGCGATGGTGCACCGACTTGCCATCACCAGAGGTAATTTTCCGCAGGCCTCCTCTGGATTTTGTAGGCATAGTGCACCGACATTTCTTTCTACGGGCCACCAGACATGCTCTGGTGGTCTCTTCATGGTGCCTTCTACACCTATGAGCCTCTCGGGTCACCACCACCTCTATATAACCCCTATCTCTGCCTTTATGTAACTTTACCCAACTGTTCATAAGAAACACAAGAACAATATGATCAGCAGATGGTATGGGCCTTGATTGGAATATCTCTTTCCCTTTGCATTAGTGTTTTTACAGGGTGGTGTTAGTAGTAGTCAGAAAATTTAGAAATTACTCCCAAATTATATCCCTGCATAAACCTACATTATTCAAAGAACAATCCACAGATCAACCCATTGGTCATTTGATCCATGTTCATTGTATAAATCATGAATATATAAGGAGGAATATTTAAATATTAAAAACAAAACCCCCTACCTTGATATCCATTGGTGGTCTCACAATTGCGGTGGAAGGAGCATCCATGTAGGATGGAGTCATTAGCGTTCGTCAATCCCAGATCATTGCCGCTTGATATTTTGTCCTCTGTCAGTGTATTTTTCTTTAGAACATGGCTAGAGTTTCCTTGCATGAAGAAGTCGTGCCAAAACCCCACACTGAGCTTCATTTAAATAGGAGGGGGAATGGTGAGTAATGCATTGAAAAATTAATCGGGTTCATTAAATGAATTAATGGACCTCATTTAATTCACAACGGTGGAGTTATAAAATATATGATTCAAGCCTTTAAATGGATTGACATGTCATGGATCCCGCAACCGCCACTCATCTTTTAGAGAAAACGGAAATAAAATAACTATTACAAGTTATTTTTTTAATCTTTAAAAAGTCCAAAAACTATCTTTTTTCCCGACCAAGTATGGCTGAAGTAAATCTTCCCATACGAAAATCTCAGCGTTCCAAATTTAATGGTGCACTAAATTTTTTAATCCGAGAACCGGTTCAAAATATAGAAAATCTGTATGTGTGTTTACAGAACATAAATAAAAAACCTTTAGAAATTTATTCAGAGCACACATGGCCGCAGAATCATGCGTCATCTTTTTTCACAGAACCGTAATAATCAAAAATAATTTAAAAATTATTTACATGGAATTTTTAGGTCTTTACATTCTCCCCATCTTGGGGATTTACGTCCCCAAAATCCAAACAAGGCTAGATAGACCAAGAGGGGTACTAGGCATGCATATGAGCCTCTCGATCCCATTTTCTCTCTAGGAGATTTCTGTTCTACCACATAACGCACCCTAGAGGTATCAACCTCATATGAAGGATCCACTCCTTTCGATCTTCTCTCTCCACTGGGTAATTCGCAAAAGTCACCCTATCATCAATATCCACCCCACCTTGGTCGATGACATGATTGGTTCTTGCGAACATATCCTTAACTAGGATACATGGGAAACATCATGCACCCTCTCCTACTACAGTGGTAGTGCCAAGTGGTACCCCACCTTGACAATCCTCCGAAGTATCAGGAATGGTTTGATAATCCTCAGTGATAGTTTTCCTACTCATCCAAATATCCATAGTCCCCATTGATGGGAATCTCATAAGAATACATGGTCCCCCACCTAAAACACCAGTGGTCTACATAACCTATCTTAATAGGACCAATTTCGGCTCAGTGCAGTCTTCATCCACTCTCGGATGACTTGTACCTTCTCAGTGGTAGCCGGTACCATCTATGGGCCCAAAAGTGCTGACTCTCCTGGATCTCTCCAGCACAAGGGTGATCTAAAAAGTCATATGTACAACACCTAAAAAGGGGCCATACCAATGTTCGAGTGATATCGGTTGTTGTACGTGAACTCCTACAAGGGTTGGGGGTACTCCCAGCTATGACCAAAATCAATGACACAAGCAGAAAGCATGGTCTCCATGGTCTGGATGGTCCGCTTAGTCTGACCATTTGTATGTGGGTCAAAAGTTGAGCTCAAGTGATTTTGAGTCCTGAAAGCCTCCTATAATCCTTCCCACAACAAGGATGTGAAGCGTGCATCACGGCCTGAGACAATCATCAAAGGCACCATGTGGATTCGCACCATCTTCTACATGTAGAGTTGTCACTAGTTCACTACCAATCCCAACTCTCAGAACAGTAGGAAGTGGGCCAAATTGGTGAGTTGGTAATCGACCACCCAAATGGAATCGGGGCGCCTATACATACATGTTAGCTCTGTTACGAAGTCCATGGAGACACCATCTGACATTCACTCTGGTTCCCAAAGTGACTGAGCTAAGCCTGCTGGTACCTAATGATCGGCCTTCACTTGATGGAAGGTGAGGCATCAGGAAACAAACTCCACCATGGTTTTCTTCATCCCTGTCCACCAGTACTAATTCCAGTGGTCTTGATACATCTTCATCATGCCTGAATTTACTTACAAGGGTGATATATGGAACTCCCTCAACACTGCCTCTCGTAGCACCACCGGTGCAATTGTACATCCTCTAAAAAGGACAGTGTCCTCCCCACCTTCTGAATATCCTTTAGGTTCATGGCCTGAGGATATCTGAGCATGTGTAGTCTCATAGATTCTGTCTCCAAGTTGTGCCTCCCTAACTCACTAAAGGAGTGGAGGGGAAACTACCACGGATTAGAGGTAGGTTGTCTCATCTCTATCCACATAGAATTTCTGATGTGAGGATAACTACTCTAAAGCCACGTTCAGTAGCTGCAGACTCAATCTCCAGTTAAGTGCATCTTCCTCTATGTTCCCCTTCCTAGGAGTATAGACTATCTCAAAGTCATAGTCCTAGAGGAACTCTATCTAATTTCATTATCTTAGATTCATAACATTATGTGTTAAGATATATGTGAGACTCTTGTAATGTGAGTAAATAATGAACTTCTTGCCCATCAAGTAGTGTCTCCACATCTTCAGTGAGAATACTACTGCTGCCAACTCCATGTCTTGAGTCTCACAATTCTGCTAAGGAGGCCTCAGTTGTCATGAGACATAAGAAAACAAAACATCATCCAATATCAGAATGCAAAAAATTCTGGTCCCTAATGCATCACAATAAACCATGTTGTAGTTCCCTCCTTCAGAAACCATAGGATGGGAGTACCAATCAAGCTCAGCCTAAGTTGTTGAAATCTCTATTGGAATGTCTCTGACTAGATAAATGATTTCCCCTTCTTCATCAAGGAATTCATAGCTGATGATGCCCTAGAGAAATCAGGTATGAACATCCAATAGTATCTTGCTAATCCACGGAAGCACTGCACCTCAGTAACAGTCCCGGGTGAATCCCAGGAAAGTAATGGCTCAATCATCACTGGATCCACTGCAACTCTAACCATTGAGATGACGTGTCCCAAGAAGTGGACCTTCAATATCTAGAACTCACACTTTGAGATCTTCTAATATAACTGGTTCTCCCAGATGGTGTCCAGAACTATCCTGAAGTGTACAAAATGGTCTTCCTCAGACAATGCATTCCCCAAGATGTTTTCAATGAAGACCACCACTAAGTGACTGTGGTATGGATGAAAGATCATGTTCATGATCCCTTTAAACACTACTGTAGCATTGGTAATGCTGATAGGCATCACCAAGAACTCATAATGTCCATTCTGACATCTGAAGGCTGTCTTTGGTACATCCTTATCCCGTACCTCGAGATGATGGTAGATGGATCTGAGGCCAATCTTTGAGAACCACTTCAATCCTTTCAACTGAACAACAAGATCATCAATCATTGACACTGGATACTTGTTCTACTGTGTCACCTAGTATAGGAATTGTAAGTCCACACATAGCCTCAAAATTTCATCAAACTTCCTAGAAAACAACACCAGGGATGCCCATGGAGAAACACTGGGCCTTAAAAATCCCTTCCTCTATATGTCCTCCAACTGTACCCTTATCTCCTGATGCTCCAGAACGGCCATCCGATATGCTGGTGTAGATATCAGTGTTGTTCTTAGGTACATGTTAATGCTGATGTCTACCTCTCTACGAAGAGGTAGTCATATAAAATCTTCTCGAAATACGTCCTTATAATTTTCCACCACCACTAGAAACTGTGGACTCACCTCATCCACCATGTTTAAGGTCATTCACACTAGCTAAGATTTTATTAGTTTCACCCTCCTGAGCACAAGTCCATCTTGTGATGCTCTGTTCTCCTTATCACTGACAAAGGAAAACTGGCCTTCATCTCTTCCCGTACATCGTACAATACATCTCAAGCATTCAATATATGCATGATCTGCTAATATCAAGTCCATGCCTAGAATAAAGTCGTTTTGATTCAACACCTCTACTAGAAGATCCCATATGAAACAATCTCCTCTAAGAGTAAGATCACATTGTCGGCACCACTGTGTTACTGTTGAACCTCCTCCCATAGGAGTATCCAAATGAAAAGATCAAGCTAAAAGGTCTATCAGAATCTCATAGACCCAAACTATGTCTGTGGAATGTAAAGAATGGCTAGAACCGGAGTCGATAAGCACAGCTGATAACATAGTGAAGATACAGATCATACCTCATATCATCTCATGGATGTCAGGATTGTGAACCTCTACTTGTTATTGCTGGGGTTTCTCCCGTCCACCAACTCCCTAAGATTGTGGTGGACCACCTGGGGGTGGCAGTGGTAGTGTCGGGTGACCCTGACCACCTCCTGCTGCATGTCATACTCTCCTGCCTGATCTGCCACCAGGCTGATGGTCATGCTCTTTCCTCTGTCGTTGCCTCGGTGGCCCCTCCACCATCTTTCGATCATCTGTGCGGGGAGTAGGATAATCCCCAGCTATGTGACTATGTCCTCCATAGAAAAAAAATATCATGCCTTACTGGTGCATCCCTAGGCCTCTCGAGCCTCGCACCTCTGACCCAACATCCCTAGGTCGCCCTTTGGAAGGTCTCGCCTGCTTGGGCTTCTACATCATCTGTCTACTGCCTGCTGCAGATGACCCTGCTACCTGTTTTCTGGTAGGGGCTCTAACTTTCGGTTTAAGCTCGGCAAGGAAGATCTACATCATCAAATCTCACTCTATCACCCCAGACTGTGTCAGAATGCTGAGAGAAACTATCAATGCTCTGATCTCTTATCGAACACCCTAATCAAAGGTATGGGCCCTGATGTAAGGGTCTCATACCATGTCATTGGTGTATCGGGAGTGGTCAGTAAATCTCTCTGAGTACTGATCCATAGTCCAACTGCCCCACTGCAGATTCAGCAACTCCTGCATATGCACATACCATAGTTTCGCTAGTAGAAACTCTGCCCTGAAAAGGCTCTCAAAGTCCATCCATGTGAGGTTTGTCTCATCATTAACCTACTGTGTTGACCTCCACCATTGTCCTGTCGATCCCTAAAAAAGGCCAGCAGCCAAGATCTCCATATGCTTGGTGGGTGTCTCTACTAATAGAAAGACACATGAAACTACCTCAAGCCAGTCCTCTACTTCTTGGGGGTCTATCTTTCCTCGAATCCTCGAAGCCCTTTGTCTCTGTAACTCAAGAAATGCACTAAACCGTTGTGAATGATTCACCAGTAGCAGATGTTGCTCCATGGGTGGTGGTGGTGTTGGTACCCCACCTAAAGATGCGATTACAATGAGTGGTCCCTATACCGACGCCATGTCACTTGGTGGACCACTGTAACGATCTCTAACCAGAATCCTGGAAGGCATTCTTCATGAAGGCATCCTGTAAGAAAAAGATGTTCCAAATTCAATAAGTTATACCTAGTGATATGACTCGAGAAAGATCACGAAAATTTTTCAAAACACCAGAAACCAGTGTTTTCATGTACTGAGTTGGAAAACAAAATTCAGGGTCCTGGAGTATGAATACATTGGCCACCGCACCAACACTAGACTCTCGGTACTAAAAATCGAACTAAAGACACTTTAAACCATTGTCTCATTAAAATTAGATTCTTCATTCTTCTAGTATAACTGACATCCCTCTAATACCACTTTGTCACGACACATCCATTGGGGCCCAGACGTGATACGCCATGCCCACCTACCATAGGCCTGGTGTTGGTGACTAGCACATGAATGCTTTTCCTGAACAGGGAAGTCATTGCCTTAGAGATCTGTACACACCCAAAAAGGGAAACTAAAGTAAAAAACCAGGAAAAGTAAGCTATAAATCAGAGAGTTATGTGAAACCACTGGTACAACTATAAACTGAAAACAATGGGCCGAAATACAAGACCAAGAAATATAAAGGAATGTAAAAAGCTATCGCATCTGCCATGGAGCTCTACCTGGAGGGGTAGTAGCTGTATGTCTGAAGTTGAAGTAAATAATTATGACTACTCCCATCTCACCAAGATCCACCAAGTCCCAAGCCTCCATAGTTTTCCATGGAGCATCAAAAGTCTGCATCAGAAAAACATGTGCGGGCAGAGCCCATGCAAGGATGAGTATATAAAATCATTAGGGGACCACGAGGCCCCTGAAGGTCTCTCAGTAATCCAAAAAGGAAAACCTCACAATAAATACCACAATAGTAATATCACAAGCATGATGTAAATCATAAAGCACAAAGAAAAAGAGAAATATCACTCTAATAGTATAACATCAATGTTACTAGGATAGAGATTACTAGATGTAATGCCAGAACATATGGTCCATAGTAACCCTATTGTTGACCTGTATAGGTCACTCTATGCTGACCCGTATTGGTCGGTAGATGCCGACCCATATTGGTTGATGTTACTAACCCGTATTGGTCACGGGTGCTGACCTATATTGGTTGTTGGTACTGACCCGTATTGGTTGCTGGTACAGAGTTAGGGATGATTAGTCATACAACGAGATCATACCCCTCTAGTGTTTCTGACATGGACCCATATTGGTTTCTCTTCTTCTTTTTGTCACATCCAGCCACTGGATTCCAGCATGAACTACACTGGATCTCCAAAAGATTCTTCTACTCAATCCATCAGTCCTATATAAACTCATAAAATGTCCTGAAAAAGGAATACCCTGGGTACCTTCCAATCATAGGGTTACCAACATGATAGACGACGTGTCAATCAGATGCCCAGTCGGTGAGATATGGGCACTTTTGTAAAGAGTTCCCAGTTAGATTCATGTCTGATCCAACCCAGGTCACATGTCAAACTCCTTAAAAACTCACTTAGAGTATCTCCAAAGGACAACCTTATCACGGGGGTCCTTATTCCATATAAAGCGCATCAATCGGATAGCCAGACCATTGGTTACACCTCTTTCTGTAAAGCGGTGATGATCACACCTCATTTCGGCCCAGATTAGTCGGGCCCGACGGATTATGGAAAATGGACCGCTTCCTCAAAGGGGTCCCAAAGCCACTAAAGGAATGTAAAATGGACACATGGTTCATTAAATATGGGTGTTTCTTTATTCAGGGCCTGGTTTAGTTTGGGCCCAGTCCGACTTAGTCATGCTGGCCCGACGCAATGGATCTTTAGGGATACCTGATCCCACTCGGGTCCGGCCCGTTAAGGGTCATCCCGGTTCACGGTTTCCGACTTGTTGCGGTTTACCCAAATGGTTCGTAGGCCTGAGCCATGGATGGCCCAGCCCGTCAGGTGAGGCTCAGCCCACCCACACTGGCACGCTGGGCCACAGGTCCGGTCCAACCCCATCTCCCTAATGGATGACAGCGTCCCCAGCTGGCCCCACGGACGTTGGACCATTTCATCCGGCAAGTCGGGCGCAACCGTTTTCCCACGCAGTCAACTCAGGCCGTCCGACTCTGGCCATCAGTGCACGCAACTAAACGCTAAATTCCAACCTGTTTCCGCAGGCCTCATCGGACCGCCGCCGACCACCGCAGGAATGGCACACCGTCAGTTCTTTCTGTGGTCCACTGGACGTGCTCCGGTGGTCTGTTCTTGGTTCTTTCAGTTCCTACGACCCCCTAGGGTCACCGCTGCCTCTGCATGATCTATATATCTTCCTTTACGTCACATATCCCAATAGATCACGACGAACACAAGAACAAAAATATAGGCGGTGGGTCTGATCCTTATTCGGATTGGAGCGCACCCTCCGTGTTAGCTTTTTAACAAGGGGGTGTTAGCAACCATCTAAAAATTTAGAAATAACTTCTAAGTTGTAACCCTGAATCAACCTACCATGTTTAAAGAACTATCTGAGGATCAACCCGTTGCTCAGTTGATCTACGTTATTCGTATAAATCTAGAATGAGAAAGGAGGAATATTAAAATATCAAAAAACAAAACCCCTACCTTGAGATCTTTTGGAGGTGTCACGATTTCGGTGGGAGGAGGGTCCACGTTGGATAGAGTTCTCATCATTCATCGATCCCGAATCATTGCCTCTCGAGCTATTGTCCTCCATCAGTGGATGTTGTTGCAAAACTCCACCAGAGTCTCCTCACTTGAAAAATTCAGGCCAAAACCCCACCGTGAGCTCCATTTAAATAAGAGGGGGAAAAGTGTGTAAGTCATTGAAGAATTAATCAGGTTAATTAAATGAATTAATGAACCTCCTTTAATTCACAACGATGGAGTTACGTAGTTGATATGTCAAGCCATAAAATGTCTTGGCGAGTCATCGGTCTTTCCACCGCAACTAATCCATTGGAGAAAAAGAAAATAAAATAACAATTGCATGTTATTTTATTACTGTTAAAAATGTACAAAAACTATCTTTTTCTACCGAACAACTACTGTCGAAGTGAATTTTCCCTTAAGAGAATTCCGACATAGCAAATTCAACGATGCTCTCTGATTTTTATTCCAAGAACTGATGCAAAATAAAAAAAACACCACATGTGCTTTTACTGAACGCACATAAAAAATGTTCAAAAATTCATTCCGACCACACTAGGCCTCGGAATCTTGTGCCATCAATTTTTTCAGACTCGTAATAATTCTAGATATTTTTAAAAAAAATTACATGATATTTTCGGGTCTTTACATATACTAATAATTACGAATAAATAATAATAATTAGAAAAAATCCGAAATATTTATCAATAATAATTAATAATTTGAAATAATTAGTAATAATTAGAAATAAATAGCATTAATCAATAATAATTAGCAACAATTAGTTATAATTATTAATAATAAGCAATAAATAGTAATAATTTGAAATAAATATGAGTAATTTGCAATAAATAGTAATAATTTGAAATAAATACTAATAATTAGCAATAAACATTAATAAATAGGAATAAGCTAAAATAAGTAGAAATAATTAGTATGAAATGGGAAAAAATAGTAATAAATAGTAATAAAAAATAGTAATAAATACTAATAATTAGTAATAAAAACTTATAAATAGTAATAAGTAGTAATAATCGTTAAAAATTTGTAATAAATATTAATTAATAGTAATAAATAGAAAAAATCGTAATAATTAGTTATAAATAGTAATAAATAGTAATAAATAGTAATAATTAGGATTAATTAGTAATAATTATTAATAAATAGTAGTAATTAGGATTAATTAGAAATAATTATTTTTAAATTGGGGTTAATTATCAATAATATGGATTAATTAACAATAGTTAGAATTTATTATCAGTAGTTTGATATAATCAGTAATTATTAGTAATAATAAGTAATAAATAATAATAATCATTAATTAATAATAAATAGTAATAATTTATAATAAATAGACATAAATTGTAATAATTAGTAATAATTTATACTAATAAATTACAATAATTAGGAAATGCTTAAAAATGAATACAACCATCATGAAAAGGTGAATTATTTCTAATTTTTTAATTAATTATGTCATCATTTTTTCTAAAATTTATAAGTTAGTTTCATTTTCACTTTTATCTAGTACTAAATTAATTGTTTCATAGATCTTCTTGGAATTAATGTATTGTTTTCAAATATCATCAACACCCAACAAAATAGATAAAATGATTCCTTCTGCCAATGTAAACATGTTTTCCTTATTCATTGTCTTTCTTAGTCAAACATCCATTACATCATATTGATTCAATGATGCTATCTGGAATACCTTTCTCTTTTTTGAAGAACATGAGAGTAACGGAAGATCGTGTTCCTATTGTGGAGAATTCTCATGATATAACGGGCACATGGTATTATTATGCACTTTTGACAGTCAAAAATAAGAAAACTTTTGGCTATGAAAATTGAGTTATTATGAAGTGTTAGCAGTTCAACATAGAATGAAAATGGAAACGTGGCTACATTGGCAACTAGGACTGTTTTGAGTCTTTGGGACATGTATGAATCAACCACACTTTAATCTGACACACGCTGTGATCGATATACTCAGGCAGAGAGAATGAGACGTGTCGATGACAATAATAACAATACTAAGGGGGGAAGATGAGTGTTTTACTGAAGTAGTAACACTAGTAGATGATGAATCACACACGATGTTCGACTCATGATTTACTGTGTTTTTTTACAATTGTGAATATTTTGTTTTTTATTATTTTACTATTTATTTAATTTTTAAATTTTTTATTACGTTATTTAATTTATTATTATTATTATTATTATTATAGGTTTTAGAATATTGTGGTTTTTTTATTTTATAGTTTATTATTATTATTATTATTTTAATAATATTAATAATAATATTATTAGTATGTTAATATTATTAATATTATTAATATTATATAAATATTATTTTTATTATTTTATTAATATTGTTTCCCAATTATTAATATTATTTTTATTTTATTTATATTATTTAATAAATATTATTTTTTATAATTTTATAAATATTAATTTTTTAATTTAATTATGTTTTTTGTGACGTGTTTGTTTTCCCGTCATAAATAGTATTTCTAAATAATATTTTTTAGTGTTATTACTATTAATTTATTTTTTATTTTTGTATGTTTTTTTGACGGGTTTATTTTCCCATCCCAAATACTTTTTTGCGATGGTCCCATCAGAAGTGAGTTTTTTTTAAAAATTGGTGAAACAATTTTTGATGAGTGAATTTCCCGTCACAAATAGTTGTTTATTGTGATAAGTGGTCGCAAAAAAAAAACTATTTAAGATGCCATTTTCCGCAACCTATCATTTGCGATGGGACCCCATCACAAATAGTTATTTTTTCCATAGTGAAAATATTTTTTTATCGAGTATGATGCACATAGAAGGTCTTGTAATGAAATTACAAAGTTGTCCTAAAGAACAATTGGAGACTTGAGAGTTTTTTATGACTTTCATGATTTCATGAAAGATTCCTTTGGAATGTCATATGATATAATAAATAATTTTACAAAAGGTTTCAATGTGAATATGAACCTAAAACATGTAGCCCTCAAGAAAGAAGGTAAAGATCTGTATGTGAATTTGAATTAAGTTGCTCAAAATTTGAAGAGGGAAAAGTATCTAAGAACTGAGTTCAAGGAAAAGTTCAAACAACAAGAAGTTCATTTGAATCTCAGATAGAAATCATTATGTCTCAGGATGAAATGATAAAGGCTCTAGAAAAGATAAATTAGGATCAGGAACTATTGCTGAAGCACATTGAGGGAGATCATAGGGATCTTAAGAAGATGAATACTATATTGGAGATGATCATGCCCATGGAAAAAATAAGTATGAATATATTTTCCTTTCAATTCCATTATTTTATTGTATTTATTTTCCTATACCAATATTTCCAATCGTAATGAAGAGTCTTCTTGTTCTTCATTTGTTTTGTTGTGTATAGTTATAATATTTCAAGTACAGTTTTTTTAATTCTCCCTATTCCTTTTTGAAAATCACAATGGGGGAGAAAAAAAGATAAAAAGAAAACTTAGAACAAAGAATCAAATTCCCTAAGTAAGGGGGAGTTTAACTAAGTGATATCTTACTTAAAGAAGACATTAGTGTGAATGAAAAAGTAAATTCTTTCATAGGATGTAAATAATACGATTCTTAGGGATTTCAAAACCTATGGGGGAGTTAGTTGTATCCATGATTATTCATAAGTGAATGGAGATAAGTTTTATTTTTAAAATTCATAAAGAAAAATCTTGGTCCATAGATTCTTTTTTGTAGGGATGTTTTGGATTTCCAGAAATGATGATATTATAGAGTCAATATGGTTTCCTAATGAATTTTACATTCCTCAATAATTTGAAAATCACAAAATCTTTATCTTAAGTAAAATGAAATTTTCTTAAGAACTATCTTCAATAAAAAAACTTCCATTCAATAAGGAAATTTTTATCCTTACCTTTATTTTAGTTATCTCATTTTATATTTCCTAATTATTAAACTCATTTTTTTACTATGTCAAAAATTCGGATTCATATCTAAAAATATGAAACCATATAATTCCATTGATATTGAGTGGACTTCTTTCAGTCTCCAAATTATCTGATATTCAGACTCTAAATTATCTAAAATTAAAACATATAATTCTCTGAAAATTAAACTTCAAATTCTGTTTAATTTAGATTCCAAATACACTGAAATTCAGATTTTGAATTCTATGAAATTCAGATTCTGAATTCTCTGAAATTCATATTCCGAATTCTATGAAATTTATTCTCTGAATTATCTGAAATTCAGACTCAAAATTCTCTGAAATCCAGACTACAATTTCTATGAAATTTAAACTCTGAATTCCCTAAAATTCAGATTCTAGATTATCTGAAATTCTTATTGCAAAATCCATGAAATTCAGACTCTAGATTACTCCGAATTCAGACTCTGAATTCCTAAGAATTCAAGCTTCTATTTCCTTAGAATTCTGACTCCAAATTCATTGGATTTTAGACTCTGGAATCTATAGAATTCATATTTCACACTCTTTGAAAAATAGATTCCGAATATCCATGTTTTATAGAAACCGATGGTTTATATGATTAGTTTCTGAATTCTATTTTTCCTTATACTCTGGAAATTAATATTTGGATAAGTATATTCATATTCCTTACACATGTTATTAATATGGAATTATTTCATATAATCTGTTTCTAACTAACTACTGGTTTAGTGACCCCTGTATAGGTCCCTCTGAGATTCATGAAAAAATATGACTATTGGGGGATGGAGATGACCGTTAGAGTTGTTCCTATAAATAGAAGGTAATTTGGACAAGCTCATGGACCGTTCCATGAATTTAGTGATTATATACTATGAATTGATTTCTATAGAGTGAGGCTCTCATAATTTTTTTTAATTCTAAACACCTTGTTTAGCTGGCATCGTGCGACTCTGATTATTGCTGAGTACAGTCGATGGCTTCTAGAGATAAGAAGATAAAGGTGATGTCTACCATAAAGTTCGAGGACATTTGGGGATATTAAGACAGATCTTTCGACCACCTTAAAGATCAAAGGAATGTGGGGATAGAAAGATAGATTCTGATATTTCTATCATGGGATTAACATGGTGTGGTTAAGATAGGCTTTCTAGAAAGTATAAATCAATGGACCTTTATCCATGGTTTTTGGTTACCCTAATCTATGAGTTAAAATATTTTATACCTGTTACTTGTTTTTTGTTTCATGTTTGTTTCCATTTTATTTTGATAAAGTAATAAACTATAACCTTTTCATACTGTCTTATACTTTTATTTAATCTGATAATTATGATTCTATATGATTTCAGGTAAATTCCCTTCTTATGTAATCTTTTCTTATGTTTCATTTCAGAACCATATATTTGGAACCTAACAAATCTTGTCACATTGAACTATTATTGGGATTTTAAATTTACTTTTTTTTGACTTTGTTAAACATATTTTTCCTTGCAGTTATAAATAGAATTTTTTAATCTTACTATTCTCCCCCTATTATAATTGTGCATTTACATATACTATTTTGATCCTACCCAAATGGAACATCAAAATGAACACGTTTTTCCATCCTTTGGTGACATTATCCTGAGTTCATCTTCCCATATTTTTTTCTATGTGGGAAATTGATTCTTCTTTCCTACATTATCTTCAACACAAAAAAATGATAAGACTACATAATTCACTTATTTGGTGTGTATGGAGACTCTATTAAGTATAAATTGTTAATAAAAATTATTGATAGTTGGTTTGGCATATTTATAATTTTTTTCACTCCAGATATTATCCTCTTCTGTTTCTCATTTGGACAATATCCATATTATACAAGAAATCCATTGTTAATGTGGTTCCTTTGGGCTCAATCCATTTCAAAAATAAAAAGGTGATAACTTGTGTGATGGATAATTACAATAATATATTTTTCATAAATTATTTCATTAAAAATCCATCCTCAATAATTTTTAATCATTAAAACCTTCAGATTAGCTTTCAGTTCATCCTATGTCTCTTTATGTTCAATGTACTTTTATTTAGTTTAGGTACCCTCATTCTCCTTGAAATAATTTATTAATATAAAAAGTATTTAATAAGGTCTCAAAATAATAATGTGATTGACCAATTCATATCTCCTAAGAGTGTATATCTGGGTGTGTAATCTTAGTCCCTCTCATCAGGCATAGAGTGAAACTAATAAAATAACCAATAATCTAATTTCAAGGTGATAACCCCAATGTATATTTAAGCCACAACCCAATCCACATTATTGTATATATATTGAGATGTAATATCTAGGAAACTAAATAATCTATAATTTACAAAGACATCAGGATTTTATAATATATATGGAATTATACCATGTACTATTCCGTAGGGATTTCACTAATGCTCTGTTATAATAATCTCAAAAAACAATGAAACCGATACTAAAAAACAACTAAAATAATCCTTAAAAATTAATAATCCCAATTCTTAAAACAACTATAATTACCCAAGATCATCATATCATTATTTTATATCATTTCCATAAATTAAACATTATATCTGAAAATAATCACACAATCACAAGAACGAATCGTTTATTATCTCTGAGAAGTATCTATATAAGAATTGTTTTTACAATAATTTTGAATATTTATATATAATAGAGTCACACTAGACACCTTCTATACTTATAATTATTTATATTAATCATTATAACATGTGGAATAGAAACATAAGATAGAAGTGTTCTCAAATTTCCAGTAAGGGAATAATTATAGAATATAATGATGGTGGGATGACATAAATAAGTTTGAAGGAATAAAATGATATCATAAAAATAATGATCAAGACCACCGAAATAAGGAATAAAGAAATTATATAACAATACTATGGTATCATAAATATGGGTAAACAACATAAAATAAGATATCATAAGAATATGTCAAGGATCACATCTATGAATACAATTTTGAATAGAGTCACATAGTGGATCGGGGTCACTATGCTCTAACCTAAACCTAATAGATTATGTATTATGGTGGATTGGGTTTTCTTACCAATCTTTTTTATATTATATCATAATATTTAATGATTTACCATATTCCTTAGAGGGCTATATAATTTAGGGCACACCTAGAACATAACATGGTGTGCTTAGGATAACTACCAATGCACTATACAAGGTACCTCATGAGATGAATAAATTTCCCAATACATTTGAGGGATATGTAATTAAAATACCTAACATAAAATAATTAATAAAATATATGTACATTAACATATATTCCACATGTGGAAAAGAAACCATACATAGGATTAACCATTATAAAACCCATGAGAATATATTTGATTTCATAATCATACTCAAAGCATAATTGGAGGATATATCATATGGATTCCCAAGAGAACATTAAACATGTTATTTTATATGTTTATATTTTATTATATAAATATATGTATAAAATATATTGGTTTAGTGTTAAAAAATTCAAGATATGAACCAGGAGAAGTAAGAATAAAAATGAACTGATTGGGTGATGCTTTTTGAAATGATAAAATGAAACTTGAATGAAGTAAATGGTTTATTATTTTACTATAAAATAGAATAGATTATAGAGAGATATCATTAAGACACAGAGTTTTTACAATCTATTCATGGTTATTAAAATTACAAATATATCACTGGACACGAAATAAAAAATTAAAATGTTCACTTAATTTGTGTTTACTTAAATGTGGGAATTTGGATGGGAACCTAAAACATGCATTATCTTTAAAATAAAGGTAATTTAAACGTGATATATATATATATATAATTAAAAAAATGTATAATACTAAATAAATTAATGTCATGAATATTGAGAAGAATGAATAAAAAATGAGAATATGTAATTCAAAAGTGAGGAGGTTGGTTTGGAATATCACTTTTTATGTTTCAAAATCATTTTATTAAAACTCACAGAGTTAAAATACATAAAAAAATTATTTTAAATGTAAGAAAATGTAATTTTCAAGGTATCACGATATACCTTAGATTCTCTATGGGGCGTTTTTTTACAATTAGGTTACCTAATTTTGAAATTTATAACACAAAACAGAAAAATACTAAAACTAATAGGTATTATAAGAAATGAAATCTTGAGGTCAAACCCATAAATATTGGTTTAGATAAAATATTAATTTAAATAATAATGACCTAATCACATTATTATTGAAATATGCACTAACATAATTACAATGATAATTATAGTAGTTTTTATGTTTATGTTATTGGAAAATGTTCTCGGAAATTAAAAAATTGGGGTATATGATTAATTTCTGTATAAGATGATGAATTTACATACAAGAGGTGTTATAACATAGTTTATATGAATCCAATGGGCATGAAATACAACCCTGAAATCATTGAATTACTCTTTTTTATAATGGTCATGTTACATTGGTTCTTCAACTGGTTTGGAAACTCAGAACCATATTTTAACTTACTGAATAACCCCCCCAATGGTCAAGCTAAGGATCATCCACTAGTCAATGAATAAAATTGCATCAATCGCTCTCCATTCATGTAATGGTAATGTATGATTAAAAAAATATAATTAAGAATTTAGGGATTTATTAATATATCATAATTAATTTTATTCAAAAATAAAATACCTTAATATAATAAATAAACCATTATAGTAATCTCTATGCACCATATCTACCCCCTCATTATAGTCATGAGGGGGTAGGAAAATAATATCTGTATACAAATGGTCACAGTAGTGAAAATCTTCAATCCCAGAAAAGATTCCTCATAATGAATGATTATATAGTGGAAATCTAGACTCTAGTTATAGATATCAAACGTGATTAGGTTGGATTTAGTTAATCATAAATATGTTAAATATTGTATTCCTAGGTCAATTCCTACATTTAATGGCCATCCACGTCATAATTTAGTAGGATTCCATTGAAAATCCTACCAAACATTCAAAATTGGGTATACTGGCTGACTTTCATGGTGTGAAAGTAGGTTTCACACCATGAAAGTATCAAACCCATCCAGATTTTAATTTATTCCGTTCATGAACAATACTTGTTTCATAAATTGTAATTATTTCCTCTGTTAAACATAATTGAGGATGTGAAACTCTAGTTTCTAGCAAAAAACCTCTGTTTTACATTGTTTCTTTAGTTCAATGACCATATTGCGTCATATAGGCATTCAATATCATGGAAAAGCATCATTTAGTGGATGTATTCGTCTATTTTACTCTTTTTATCTTAATACTTAAATAAATGTATCCTTCCAAATTTGAACAAAACATTAAATGCACATAATCATTTTTCTAAAATCAATGTCCTTAAATATGAAAAATGTGTGCATGAAATGTAATTATAGAATCCACCAAACATGAATTCAGACTTTTCATGATGGATGGAATAAAAATATACTAAAAAGTATACTCACCTTAACAATATTAAAATTTAATGTATATAAAAAATAGATAAAATGGGACATTAAATATTTAATAATTAAAAATTAATATTCATAAAATCTTGCAACATCAAATTAAACAAATGAAATAGGTATTTTAATTTTCCCTTTTTAAAAATAAATGACTTTTCATTAATCAATTTTCATTTTTCAACACATTATTACAATGCATTCCATTTTCAACTTAACTCACATTGATATTTTCTACTCATCATCAAGGTACAATTGTAGATATATTTCAACACACACAATTAAAGACATTCACATAACATATGATTGCATGGATTCTATAACCACCTCACATAAAATACTGAATCAAAAATAATTTTGAGGTATTAATATTAATTTTCAAATGTATTTGAGGCTTTATAGAATATGGGTAATGATGTGGGAAAAATTTAATCTAAAAAGGGGGCATGAATCCAAATTTTAATTCATTATTTTAAAATATAAGCCCAAAAAGCTTACCCTTGATAGATGTTTTCTCTACCTTGTACCCTCAAGGAACAATGTAATAATATAATAAAACAAAGAAAAATTAATGAATCATCCATTATTGATCTTTTTTTCTTTTATTTTTTTAAATATTTTTTAAACATTCTAGAACCCACCATTTAACCACAAATGATCTAAATATCATTGATTTGGAAATGGTGAATTTTGATCCTCCTAAGATAGAAACTGAATATATTTTTATTCTTATTTCTTTATTATTAATAATAGATGTTAATAATAAAATAAAATGAATAATATCATAACCTATCACAAAATCATAATGAAAAACCACATCAAAATATCCTCAATATAGTACCTCCCCATTCACCAAGGAAAGTCTATAGACCCCCAATTATTCTTATAAATATCATGAAATACAATATGATTAGGGTTGTAATAGGTAAAAATGGCTTGTAACATGGCTAATTTCCTACCAACAACATTCATGGACTCTGTAGGAAAATAAAGGATTGGTGCAAGGTGGGTTAATTGATAAATGGTTATAAAAAATCTATAAGAAGCATGTAAAAATGATTCCATTCACTCATACATTTGATAATATTCCCAAAATGTTTTATAAGAGATCATTACCAAGTCTCACAATAAATAAAACACAGAAAAAATGGGAAATATGTGTCTTTGAGGTTGTCTTGGTAATGAGATGAAAGGTTAGGGAAATAAATAAAGGAAATTTATACAAATTATTGAATCAATTAATGTAAATGTCCTAAAATAAAATATGGCCAAATATCAGAAAATATTAATTAACTAAAATTAACATTACCCCTTAAATCACTATTTTCCAAACCAAAAACCATATATTTATCTATAAAAATTTTTACTCAAATTTTTTCACATTAAAATTTATTAACATTAAAATTTTAAAAAAACTATGACAATTATCCTATGAATTTTATGTATATTAGTTTAATTTATTAAAGAAAAATAAATTTTTTCATGAAATTGGTATTTTAAACTATAAAATAATTAATGATGGGGAATTTATTTGTGAAATATAGAATTTAAATGCTCAGTCCCCTTTCAAAGATACTCAAAATCAGCTACAAAGGTTCTTCCTACACCATATTCATGACGTGAAGGTCTTTCAAAATGTGTATTTTTTTGAGTTCAAGATGTGAATTGGGTTCACAATGTGATTTTCACTAATAGATTCTTATCATGTTTCTTTCTCTATAGTGCTTTTTTGATGGACATGAACATGAAAAGATATAGGTGAAATGAAATCTCCTTCAATTACAGAAAAAAATATAAGGAAAATTAAAATTAAATCTTAATATAAAATTAAATTATATGTATTAATTATATATACTTCCTAAAAATGTGTGCATGAAATGTAATTATAGAATCCACCACACATGAATTCAGACTTGTCATGATGGATGGAATATAAATATACTAAAAAGTATGCTCACATTAACATTAATAAAATTTAATGTATATAAAAAATAGATAAAATGGGACTTTATATATTTAATAATTAAAAATTAATATTCATAAAATCTTGAATCTTCAAATTTAACAAATGAAATAGGTATTTTAATTTTCACTTTTTAAAAATAAAGGACCTTTCATTAATCAATTTTCTTTTTTCAACACATTATTACAATGCATTCCATTTTCAACTTAACTCACATTGATATTTTCTACTCATCATCAAGGTACAATTGTAGATATATTTCAACACACATAATTAAAAACATTCACATAACATAGGATTGTATGGATTCTATAACCACCTCACATAAATACTGAATCAAAAATAATTATGAGGTATTAATACTAATTTTCAAATGTATTTGAGGCTTCATAGAATGTGGGTAATGATGTGGGAAAAATTTAATCTAAAAAGGGGGCATGAATCAAAATTTTAATTAATTATTTTAAAATATAAGCCCAAAAAGATTACCCTTGATAGATGTTTTCTCTACCTTGTCCCCTCAAAGAACAATTTAAGAATATAATAAAACTATGAAAAATTAATGAATCATCCATTATTGATCTTTTTTTCTTTTATTTTTTTAAATATTTTTTAAACATTTTAGAACCCACCATTTAACCACAAATGATCTAAATATCATTGATTTCAAAATGGTGAATTTTGATCCTCCTAAGATAGAAACTGAATTTATTTTTATTTTTATTACTTTATTATTAATTATAGATGTTAATAATAATATAAAATGAATAATATCATAACCTATCCAAAAATCATAATAAAATACCACATCCAAATATCCTCAATATAGTACCTCCCCATTCACCAAGGAAAGTCTATATATCCCCAATTATTCTTATAAATATCATGAAATACAATATGATTAGGGTTGTAATAGGTAAAAATGGTTTGTAACATGGCTAATTTCCTACCAACAACATTCATCGACTCTGTAGGAAAATAAAGGATTGGTGCAAGGTGGGTTCATTGATAAATGGTTATAAAAAATCTATAACAAGCATGTAAAAAATAATTACATTCACTCATACATTTAATAATATTCCCAAAATGTTTTAAAAGATATCATTACCAAGTCTCACAATAAATATAACACAGAAAAAATGGGAAATATTTTCCTTTGAGGTTGTCGCCGTAATGAGATGAAAGGTTAGGGAAATAAATCAAGGAAATTTATACAAATTATTGAATCAATTAATGTAATTGTCCTAAAATAAAATATTGCCAAATCATAGAAAATATTAATTAACTAAAATTAACATTATCCCTTAAATAACTATTTTCCAAACCAAAAACCATATATTTATCTATAAAAAATTTTACTCACATTTTTTCACTTTAAAATTTATTAACATTAAAATTTTAAAAAAACTATGACAATTATCCTAATAATTTTTTGTATATTAGTTTAATTTATTAAAGAAAATTAATATTTTTCATGAAATTAGTATTTTAAACTATAAAATAATTAATTATGGGGAATTTATTTGAGAAATATAGAATTTAAATGCTCACTACCCTTTCAAAGATACTCAAAATCATCTACAAAGGTTCTTCCTGCACCATATTCATGACGTAAAGGTCTTTCAAAATGTGTATTTTTTGAGTTCAAATTGTGAATTGGGTTCACAAAGTTATTTTCACTAATAGATTCTTATCATGTTTCTTTCTCTATAGTGCTTTTCTGATGGACATGAACAGGAAAAGATATAGTTGAAATGAAATCTCCTTCAATTACACAAAAAAAATATAAGGAAAATTAAAATTAAATCATAATATTAAATTAAATTATATGTATTAATTATATATACTTCCTAAAAAGTTATAAAATAATCAGTTTTTCTTTCAGATGCTTATATTTTTTAATAGTAATATAGATCGACCATAACAGGGTTAACTAATCATTATATGATATATTGCTAATTATATTTCATTAATGGAAAGTTGAATTTGTGTGCATGTGGATCAAAATTTCACCTCCTTAATAAATGAAACTTGAGTTATTAAGGAAGTGACCACAATCAGGACAACTCGATGCTGAGTTAGAAGATGTAAGCATCTATTAATATTTGGTAGATTACATATTCATAAATTTATGGATACATTTTCATAATTTCCATAATGATCACTTCTGGAACAATATCTATCTCTTCAACTTCTTCTCTAATTGCTACTTTTTTTCATCCATGTGGTCATATAGTGTAGCTAGTTCTTATTCCACATCATAGGGCACACTCAAAACTGCTAAAACATTTGTTATGAACATGGTACCTCTATATTCATATTCCTATTATTCTTTTCTTTCTCTTCATGTACTACCAAATTTTCATTAAATCTATCGAAAATCATTACAACCGAGTAACATCCTCTTCTGATTTTCTCTCCTCTTCTTATCATTGTACAATAAACTGTGTGTTTTACAACTAAATTTATGAAATAAGATCACCCTGTTCAACATCCATTGAACTAGTAAAACCATTGGAATCATGATTATTATCAAAATCATTATCATATTTTTTACATACCTAGGCTTTGTTATCTATGCTTTCGTGCTTGTGATGTTACTATTAAGAGTTTAGTTATTGGATATATGGTGTTTCGTGTTACTCTCTTGGGTATAGTTGTTGGTGTATTTTTCTTTTTTTTTTCATTGATTTAAATCTCAATGATGTTGCGATAGATCCTTTAGTAGGAATGATAATCTATCCTTGGAAGTCAAATTGATCTGGATCCCATTCATTATTACTAAAAATACCTAAGTGCGGTAAACGTGATAGAAATAAAAAAAATTAAAATATTATTTCAAAATTTAAAATATAAAATATGATAAAACAGTGTTCCTAAGTTATTAATTCCAAATTATCACTAATCATATCTCTGAAAATGGTAAAAAAAAATTCATACCCCACATTGCATCATTTTTTCCCACAAGGTTACCAAATTTAGAAATATATAACAAAAAAATAAATAAGTCACTAAAATAACAGTATTTATAAAAAATTACAACGTAAGGGTGAACAAAAAAAGATAGGTTGAGATAAAATATTAATTTAAATAAAAAATTACACATTACTTTATGATTAGAATTTTAGCTAATTTAATTGAAATAAAAATGATAGTGCTTTTAATGTACAGGAAAATCTAAAATTTTCTTATCAATTAAAAATCAATTTCCATGATTAATTAGGGAATAATATGATGGAGTGGATAAAATGAGTGTTAGATCCTAAAATAGATAATTTAAATGGTCATGATAAACAATATTCAACAAAAAATTACCAATTTCACAATATTCATGTTAATTCAGGTATTTTGATGCTTTGTTAATTTTAAACCATATTAAAACATTTTGAACACCTTTACTAATGATCAATTTGTGGATCATCTACAATTCAACGCAAAATAAATATATCACCACCCCACTAATCATGCAATTTTCATCTACGGTTTAATAAAGTAAGTGAATTTAGAATTTAGTGTTACAAAAAAATACCCAAATGAATTAATATCAAAAAGAAAATACATTAATAAAATGAATCACATATCAATTTAATAACTGTTAAAAGGATATACCCACCATCTTAGTTATGATGGGTTAGGAAAATAATATTTCTATTCTAATCATCACATAATCAAATATATTCAATCCTGACGTTACTACTTCCCGATGAATGATTATGGACTGGAACACATACCTTTATATTTTGAAGTTATAGATACATAGGATGGATGTATTAACCTAAACATATGGTCATTGATATATTCATAGGTCAATTAATGTGTTTAATATCCATACATGTCATAATTTAGTATGCCTCCATTATAAATCATGTCAAACTATCAAAACTGGGTCTTCCGGAAAACATTCTCGGAGTGAAAGATGGTTTTATGATGTGAAATCATTTACCCCTCATACCTTTGTTTTATTTACTTTATGAAATGTACTTGTTTCATATAGTGTATTTATTTCACATACTGAGCATAATTTATAATGTGAATCTACATTTTTCAGTACTATAACCTCTTTTTCATCTTATTTCACTGATTTTGTTTCTAAGGAGCATCATATAAGACTCTAACATTATGGGAAACCTTAATTAGTTTAAATATTGTTCCATTTTTACTTTTTTTCTCATAAACCATAAATCATGGTACCCTTTAAAAGATGAAAAAAATTACATGTATAGAAAGAAATGGATAACTAATTTACCAAAATCAAGGTATTTAAATAAGAAAACGTTTTTTTGAAAATTACTTATCAAATACAAGGTTGGGTTTACTAATATAATGGAGAAAATTGGAGAAAATATGAAAAACATAGACAATGAGTAGAAACAATCTTTAATAAAGATAGTAATTATTATATTAACTCATAAAATATTTGAGGAAGAAATTTATCAAGTTTAAATCATTGAATTAAAAGGCCATTATACCATAATGTTGAAGGAAATGTACCATGAAATGAAATATTAGGTTATATAAAACCTATTAATGAATTA
This sequence comes from Viscum album, assembly GCA_963277665.1. Taxonomy (NCBI): domain Eukaryota; kingdom Viridiplantae; phylum Streptophyta; class Magnoliopsida; order Santalales; family Viscaceae; genus Viscum; species Viscum album. The sequence goes on from OY728122.1 coordinate 1,192,228,857, forward strand.
ATATGTTCAAGATGAAATATAATAACAAAAATTTAGAGGTATTGAGTTAAAAAAAACCATTACAAATTCATGAAATTTGAAATAAAAAATACATGGAAGTAATGACATAATATTGATTTGAGAATACACTCAATTTAATGAATGTTATGGAAATATTTATTCCAATTCTAATACATATTCCACAAAAATAAATAAGTGGGGAATACAAATCATATATCAATGAAAAAAATAGAGATAAAAACCCTTACCTATGGTTCTTATTCATTATTCTCATGCGCATAATGTCCAAGATAATAAAATTATGATTATTAGAATAATTCATAAGAATTTTACATATATATATATATATATATATTTTTATAAGGTCTATATGTTATCATTTTTATTCATTTACTAAACAGTTTTTAATTGTATAAGTTACTTGTGGTGGTTTTGGGAATTGATTTTGTAACTCTCATGGTGGTTTGACCATCATTTTAGTTTTTTAAAATATATTCACAATACCCTTATATTTTTATTTTTTTACCTTATTTATTAAATTACCAAAAAATATAAAAAGTTCTATATGTTTTCAAAATAGTATCAAATTTGGAAAGATTTCATTATATGTTTATTTAAAACTATTAAATTTAAAATATTAGTTTATTAAAATAGAAAAAAATATATTGTGAAATATAATCATAATATAATATAAATAGTTTCCTGAATTTCATTCTTATACAATATATAAATTTTTAAAGTTATCCATTTCAATCACTAATGAAAATATGAAATACATTATTCAATATTGGTGGTGGTCAGCACATAAAATGACGTGGATATCCTTTTTCATTAAATCACTGGTGGTTTAAGAATATAATAATTATCTTTTAATAGTCACAATAATTTATATTGTTAATATTTTTAATTTAAATAATTACGTTCTACTAATTAATTGAATATTTTATGAAAAATAGAACCTGATATTCATGGAGGTGACCGTTCGCACAATCTCAAGACAATGTCTTCATTTTCATAATATTTTTCAAGGTATGTATGAATGTTTTATTACAATAACATAATAAAATTATATCATATTATAAATATATATGTGACCATAGTTTCGGGGAAAATAAATGGATGAGTTGGTTGAATTATAAAGAAACTAATTGAGCTCAGTTGAGAGAATTACATCTCTCTTGGGAGGTTATCCTTTAGATAACACCTTATGGATTCTTAGACCTATATTTTGGAAAGAATAAATCAAATAGAATATATGGAGAGGGATAAAGAGTGACTTGTGATGTTTTTTCATAGAGGAATGGATTTATAAAAGATATATAAATGTGTTGGTAATGGTCCTCTTATATAACTGAAGAAAATGGAACTCTTCTAAATACCCATTAGTTTTTTAATAATGGAGTGACACTAATCAATGGTAAATGGATCAAGAAGTAGTCAATGATTAATTTTAGTTGGTAGTGAGTTGATAAATCATATATAAGGGATTTTCACACATGTTGTTTACATGTTTTTATTTTTTACCTCTATATATATTTTCTAACAATTTCATTCTTATTTTTAAATTGTTAACCAATTTTTAAATAATAATTTTTTTTCTAAAAATGTGAGATAATAAAAATTAAAAAATGTTGTGTTCAAAACCAAAAATTATCATCTATTTTATCCTACTAAATTTACAAATATCATAAAAATAAAATTTAAAATAAAACAAAAAATATATAGAAAAGTCATTTTTGTATAAAAAATGAGGTTTTATCCATAAAGTGTTCTAATATTATAAAAAATTAAATTTCAACTAAATGTGGTATAATAAATATATATAGAGATGTAAAAATTATAATAGAATCATTTTTTAAGAGATTAATTTATTTTACTAGAAAAAAAAATTACCAAATATTAATAAACCAATTCATTAAACATTATAGTTTTACCATAATCATGATAATTAAATCTATTGTAATTAATTTATTTTTATGTGTAAAATTTAACAAAACATATTAAATAATAATATTATTTTTTGTAAAAAAATATTAAATATATTTTATTAGATTTAATTTCATCATGTGTAAAGACTTCGACCCCAGAATTCCTGAGCTAGTGCATTATTTTACATTATCATAGATTCAATACATGAATCCCAATGGATTGATCAGTTTTATACTCATGGAAAGTCAAATTACTTAAATGATAACCATAATACATTGGGAAATATGAAATACAAAAAATTGACATTATAAAACGAAACAAAAAACATCCTTGAAAATCAATCAATGGATTTATATTCATATCATGATGAAAATAAACATAATAGGGGTGAGCTCAAATGCTTCGTAAGGGTATGTCAAAACTCTAAAATATTGAATTATTTGAACTAAATAAAAATGGAGAGCTAAATTGCTGATAACACATTCCCTTAAAATAAATAGATAAGGAATAATTAATGTAGAATGGTAGCTAACTGAAACCCGTATCATTTAATTAATAATATGAGAATAAAACACAACTATTGATATTATAACTAATCATGTGATTTCATGGAATAACAATGACTGATTACATAATGATGGATATCTAAAACATATCATCAATGATTCCTTCTAGAAATATAATACTTTAATGGATTAATCTATAGAATCTAATAATGATAAGGATTCATACGATGAATCTAATAAATTGATAAGGTATTTAAAAAATCTTGATCTAGTTTGTCCCATGAAACTAACAAATGCATCGAGGTGCTATAGTAGGCCACACCCATCACATATGTAATCTAATGCATTCCTCAAATGTAGAAGAAATGACTCAATTAATAAACAACATTCATTATCATAAAATACCCATATTTAATAAACAATAATTATTTATAAATATTTCGTAAGTGAAGGATAAGAAACAACAAGGTTTGTTAATGTCAAACCATGGAAATACAATTTAAATAACAATAAAACATTCTTGAAGAAAATAATCATTAAAAATTAAAAAGTGTCCCATATAACTTTTAAACATTAGAATCATAATAAATATGAAGTAATAACCTTAAATAAAACATTGAGTATCAGTATAATAATGATATTAATGGTATAACATATCAAATGGTAGTATATACACAATATAAAATTGAATTGGTGCATTACAACAAATAAGCCTCAATGGGATGTAATTCGAGACCAAATCACTTAAATTTCTTTTCCTTTTAGGTGATATTATATTAACCTCATATATAATGGTTTTAATATTGTTAACAACTTTTTAATTAATGATTTAAATATTTATGATATCATATATTAACTTCTTATAATATTTTATTACTTGTTTGATAACATTCATTCATTATTTTCACAATTTTGGTTGTTAATTTCCTAGTATCTCAAGTATGTTTTGACTTATTATTATTTGTTACTATAAATTAGATCATGGTTACATCATATAAAGAATTTAAACCTTGATTTAAAGATCGTATATATTCAGTATATATGTATTTAGAGTTTTCTATAAAATTTGGATAGAAGAAATGAAATGAGGCCTTCATGTAGATGTTGGCCGTACGTATGAATGAATGATACATTCATTTATTTTTCATATTAAATGAATTAAAACTATGTAATATATATTTTATTATTCCTATATCATATTTATCTCACACATGTAACATATTATTATTAAAACAATCTTTTACACATTCCTTGTATTGCGTGAACAAATCACATCGCATTGAGGAGGCTCCAGTTTACACATCAACAAATGATGTAATCATATTTATAAAAATTGAAATCACACGGTTAAGTATTATAAAATAATTAACAAATCATAAATAAGTAATAAATATAATATATAAAAATTTTAAATTGGGTTTCCATCCTAATTCCCAACCATGAATTGTTATAAAGGAAAAATGAACAATCATAGTTTCATGAAGTGATAATATGTTCATTACACATTAGATATAATATTTTTTATGTTTAGGTAGAAACCATTTCATAAAAACATATAAATATATTTATAATACTTTTTTTTGTTTTATAACCTTGGAATAATAATATTTTAGTGGTGGATAATGGAAATAAAACTAAATAACTTGAGGAAAGACGTTACCTCTTCTTTGAGTAACTCTCTTTATTTTACCAAAGGGCTTCCAGGGTTGGATTAACTCTCAAATGGAGGCTTATAGGTTTAATAGAAATAAATTATAAGATTATTTTTTCATGTTTTGGTCTAGATAGAAGGCTCAATATAGTGTGATAAATTGGGGGAGGAGATGCCATTTTATAATTGTGGTGAGGGGCACTTCTGGAAAATATTAAAATATTAAAATCTGAAAAGACTACTCTTAGGAAAAAGGCATAAAAATTACCTATAAATGAATATTAAAATACATTTTAGACCATATAATATCACGTTTTAAATTAATTAATTTTTTGTCATTTATAAATAATTTAATAAAATATTAAATCAGTACAGAACAATTATTGTCAAATTTGGTACTATTAAATTAATTTGAATTTAAATATTTCAAGTCAATGAGATATTTATAATATAATTCTTTCACAAAACTCTAAAATATCCTATATATCTATAAAATAAATTTTATACATTAAATCATCTAAAATATTTCCAAATTAATTTTATTGAAATCAATTATTTTATTTATCTATTAATTATATAAATTATATTTTTATATTGAAGATTATTTTAAGGTAATTATATAATTAAAAAAAATTAAAAATAAATTTCTATGATGAAAATAACTTCATTCATATATAAATAATCATTGGGGATCTTATTATCTTGGTTTTTTCATTCTATAGACACATAAAGAATATTAAATACAAAGATAGTGACATTTTGTTGATATCACTTATATAAATAATTTGTAAGATATTATCATGGAATGTATCAATTAAACAACTGAAATTCTATCTTAATGTGATAATAGTTGAATAATATTCATTCAAAAAATCTTAAACAATTATTACTATTTTTTAATTATTAACTTTGGTGTTTTAATCCTTATTTAACCCCTTAAACTCTTACAGTGATATCATGTATTTCATACATTAAGTGTTAATATAATTAATATAAAATGATAAAACACCAGTAAATGAGTAATTGATGAAATTTTGAGACTTATCACAATTATTTTGGATAATTTTATAATTTTATATATTTAATATCATTTTATAAGATATATTTTTTCTAAATATCTATAATATCAATCTTGACCATATTCCTTAATTTTTCTGATGAAAAATTCAAAACAAGAATATAAATATGAACCATGACCTTTAAAACATTAATAACATATAAAATCCCTTAATAAAATTCATGTATGACAATAAATATCTAAAATTTTATTTATTTTAATATTTTTAACATCATGTATTAGATTCTTCCATTAATTAACCAACTACTACAACATTTTTAGGTCACCAATTAATTTAATTAGTTCATTCCTAAAAACTATATAAAAATTAAAATGATTATTTTTAAAATTTTATCTTTCTAAACAAAATTTATTTTTTAACATATCTTTTAAGTTACCCCTTCTTAAAAATATTTCTCTTTGTAAATACAAAATCATGACAAAATTGAATTTTTTTAATATAACATAATAAATGTCAAACTTTAATCCAAATGTCCTAAAAAGTTCTAATATTAGAAAAATTACTATTTAATTCCACAAAAAATCATACAATGAAATAATGAAAAAATTTAGGATAATTTTATAATAGTTATGATATTATTTTTTACCGTTAATTATTCGATTAACCATTAACCGTGCTAAATGAAATATTACTAAATATTACAATTACTCTTCCAAACATAAAATATACCCATTTACATACTTTAGATCCACTAATTAAAAATATATAATCCATTCTTCAAAATTCAAATCATAGAAATCATAGAAATTAATTTAAAATTAATCCAATTGATAGTGTGAGATAATGAGATTAAAATATAAAACATGCAGATGTTTGAAACAATTTTATATCTTAATTCAATCTAAAATTGATTCCAATGAACTACATTTGGTTAAATGGTAATAAAATATATTTATAATTTAAATCCAATCAAAAATATAATTTTTTAGTTCAAAATAATTTGATAAAAAAAATTTGTTTTAAATTAAAAATTAGTATTTTCTAATATTAATCAAAACCTGTAAGTTGTTAGAAAAAGAAAAAAAAATTCATAAAAAAAAAATTTTGATATCCCATTTTCGAAGAAGAATATTATTGTTTTATATAAAAATTATAAATTCATCCAAAATTATATTTAAAATGGGTTCACCATTAAATGGTGGTAACAATTCCTTTTAAAAAATATAGGTTTTATGAACAAAATTGGATTAGTTCATATATTATGCCTATGAAATCTATTGTATGAATATAAAAATTATTTTATTGAATTAATAAATTATATATTTAATTTAAAAAATTTTGAAAATATAATTAATTTAATTTATTAAGAAAAGACTCTTTTAGGTTCATAAAAATAGTTCTTTATAAAATCATTTTTTATATATTCAGTTAGCTCATATATTCATATCTAACTAATTTGTATCCCATAAATTCAGCCATATATTTTCACAATATAGTTAATATTATTAATAAAAGAAAACATAATGTATTGGTTATATTATATTTATCAATATTATTTTAATAAATTATTGTTGTCAATAAAACATATATTTTCATTCAATGTTGAACAAAAATATTTTGTGTGTAACATAATATTGATAAGATATTGAATATAAATCAAGTTAGAAACAAAATTAAATTTATTAAAAAATGAAAATATTATAATTTCATGGGGTGTTAGATTCTCACCACCTTAATTAAATTGTATCCTCACAATTTAAACTCAATCTCAGTGGTCTAGGGTTTGATATGTGAAAATAAACACTTATTGAAAAACCCACATCTAAATAAGGTTATTAACACATCTTATTAATGAAATGGTCAATGAAAAACTTGGTATTAAAATAGGAGATCATTAGTGAGAACTTGGACATGGAAGATAATATTATTATGGAGTGTGATTGAGAATATGTTCATGTGAATGTTGTCTACCAAAAAACCATAAACCATAGATGCGAATAAAGGACATTAAAATCATCCAAATTGATGAGAATTGGAAAAAAAAATTAAATCCTTTTCCTAGAGTTGAGAAATTCATTCACACAATATGAATATAATTTAAGATAAAAATTTGATATGTTTCTATAAGAACAATCCTATCCATGTTACTTGAATAATTACTACATCATTTATTATCACATGATTCATTACATCATGATGTAATACAATAATATATAAAACATCATACAATGTTCAATTTAAAGCATTTAAAGAATGATTAACCCTATGATGCTTCCATGTATTATGAAATATAACTTTATAATTAGTTTTAAGGTAGATTGAAACTTTAGAAACATATTTTGGATTACATTTTCCTCAATCAAGTTTTTTCCAAAATGTTTAACTTGTTACTGAATTATTTTTCTTACTACCATTCAACATAAGACCTAAAATCCTAAAAAAGAAAGTACTACACAAAAATAATTATATATTCCATAATTTTTATAACCAATAGATAATAGATAAATTACTAAAATGAAATAATTCTTGAATACCAAAATAAACAAATTAATCATTCCTCTTCATATATGGTTGTATCATAATATTGACCATGATCCATTTTCCTTTTTGGGTCTAATTCTTTTTTCATATGAGACATTGATTTTCATAGTTCCGTATATCCTTGTAGTATAGGCACTACACATTGAAATTTTATTTCTTTACCATGAAATGATGAACTTGGTGGCCTTTTCTCTACACTTATAACAATCTCAAATTCCCTTTAATCATTTACCGAGGTGTTTATTTCCAGAATTATCAAATGTGGGAAAATAATTATTCCCCTTCTTACTTTTATACTTTTTTGACCTATCATACTCTTATTTTTTCATTACTTAAAAGTCGTTAGACTGGGAGAATTATTTGTCCATCTTGTTATCACAAGATACTATATCCTCATATGATTAGGATACTTGGGAGAAAATTTCCTTTTAAAATATTGTTCTTTGTCGTTAAAATATGTGATCTTTATTACCCTTTGGATCATATACATTGGTGAGGTTCACGTTATTTGTTCTGGGAGCCACTTCAAAATGAATACATAAACTAAATTAGTTCATATCATTATAAAAAATTATATAATCCTAAGATTATTATAATAAATAACCCAAAATAAAAAAAATCATAGGTAATCTAACAATAATAAAAATGGTTTATTTTTGGAAAATATTACATTTAAATCCTTCATAGTGGATTTTAATGAATATTTGAATTATCCAAAGTATATCCTGGGAGAGTTTCATATTAGGTGCATAGTAAGTCCAAATATTGTGTACCAGGTTATGCCAAGTCATGACTGACACACATTGTTAGATTTGTTACTCCTTAGTACATCTATTCCAAACTACATCCACCTATAACATATATAAATTCATGTATTAATATTAATACACACTTAATATCAACCTTACCATAATTCTACGATGTTCTTCAATACTTATCATCAATCTCTATCTTAGGGTTGTTTCCCCCAATCTATGTTTTCTAGATCCAGTTTCCATTGGTTACAACTGAACATCCTTTGATAAAAATTGTAAAGACCTTGACCTAAGAATCCAATAGCCAGTGCATTATTTCATTAAATTTGCATAAATATAAGACTCGAATCCCAAAGGACCGACCCGTTTAACATTTTTGGAAAGATAGGTTATATAAATGATACCCATAATACATTGGGGAATTGGGTATACAAACACAAGATATAATACAAATAAATAAACAGTATTCGTGAATCACATTCAATGGATTCCTCTTCATAACCTGGGAAAAGTAAACATAATAGGGGTGATCTCAAGTTCTCAATAAGGGTATGTAAATAGGAATTGATATGGAATCATCGAAAATAAATCAATATTTAAAGGTAAATAACTGATAACACATGCCATTAAAATAACTTTATAAAAAAATTAATATGGAATGGTATATATTTGAAAAATATGTTATTTAATCTATAATATGATAAGGAAAACTCATAGAATAATCCCATGGAATAACAATATCTTAATAAATAATTACAGAATGCATAATGATGGATATCTATAACATATCATCAATTATTCATGAAAATAATATAATACATTCAAGGATTCATGCCAAAAACTCTAATTCCAACAACGATTTATGCCAATAATCACATATATGGGTTAGGACTATTAAAAAACCATATAAAGTTGTCCCATGAAACCTACTGATGCATCGAGGGGTAATAGTGTAACACCCCAGGTAAATAATGAATATGACATTTTTATATTTATCCATATTTTTGAATAAAATATTAATATTACTTTAAAGGGGATGCTATGCTCGATGACGTAACCAATACGCAACAACGAGTTTCTTGGGAATCTTACGTTGCACTCTAATAATAAAATAATATTATTTTAAATAGTAGTTAACGCCTAGCTGTTGTAATGGCGGGAATGAAAAGAACTAACTACAAAATGATTATATATGTTTGTCAAATATTTTTACTTTTTAGAATAAATTTTATAGGATTAAAAATACAAATGAATCCAATCTTAAGCATTGAATACACTTATATTTTTAAAACGATTCTTTTACTCCCTTTTGATGGAAAACCATTTTTAAATAAAACATTTGACAATTTTATAAGCTCTATTTTTCAAAATAAACATATTATTTATGATTGGGACATTGAAATTTACCTTCGGTTAATTTTTGATATTTTTCTGACAATGTTTATTTTTCAATGAATAGTGAAAAATACTGCATTTTACATCAAAACTGCTTTTTCATATTATTTAATTATATGGTTATATTATCTTTTTATTTTTTTTTAAAGTGTAATTAGAATATATTTTTACCATGTAATCCAATTATGGTCATTGGGATTAATTTTACTTTGGAATTGGGCATAAACAAGTGCCAAACGTTTCATAAATATTGTTTCTAAAAAACCCGCTATTTGTTTTGACAACAGGATTTATTTTTAAATTAATAATTGCAATTTATGTGTTTGGAATTTGGTAAAAATGATTACATATTTGGAATCATAAGGTCAAAATTATGTAACTAAGGCTCTTTTATTTTTGGACATTATGAATAGTAACGACGGTTATTATCTTTAATTATCCTGATTAATGAGTAATCAGGTAGTTAAAGATAATAAAATAATATCATAATAATACAAAAATTACAACAAAATGTTTCCTAAGGCTATTGGTTGTCTCATGGCCGACCATGGGATGCCTTGTGCCAAACTTGGGGGCCCCATGGAATCACTTTTGTGAGAAAGTGACTTTTTTATCTTTTTATTTTTAAAGAATGTTAAATGTAACAAAGAATGTATCACCTAAGTAAAATATTTTTAATTTTGTCTACATAAATGATATTTTGGACTATAAATATTCATTATAAATCTAAAAATATTTCCTACATCATGATATTTTTTTATAATTTTTAGACATTAAATTTATTAAATTATTTATGACATCATGATGATGGAGCGATTACCTCATTAATAATGGATTTAAATTAAATTGAATGATAATGTAAAATATAAGACCTACACATTTCCAAAACCTATTGGATGGGTGGATTTCTAACCCTTATCACCTTATCCTCGAAACACACCAATTTGGGACCATTAAAATCTGAAACTCATTCTAAAATAAAGTAACGTTTCCTTACTTTCCAAGAGTGCCCCTCCCCTCCTCTTATAAAAGGCCCCCACCTCTACCTCCTTACCCACAATTCCAAAGCCTTTGGCTCAGAAAAACCATGCCAATTTTGTATCTCCACATCCCTATCTAACTCCTTAAAGCCTCACTTTGGGGCATAAGACTTCCCATGGAAGCCATTGAACTCAAACCAAAGGGAGTTACCCGATTTTAAGGTAATGTCTTCACTTGAGTCCTTTTGTTTTATTTTGCTTCTCCAACCCTCTAAACTCTTTTTATTCATTTATTTTGTAATAACACCAGTGTATTAAATATATTAAGATGTTTTTATAAGAATTATTCGAGCTACACTTACACACACCTTCGTCTAATGGTTAAAGAACATACTGTTTCTGTGATTGGCGATTTTCTGCCTCACGAAACGATGATTGTTCAATATTCTTTTAACACCTTTAAAGGTGGCCATTATGATTTCACTGTATTTTATATATGATATATATGGAATTTATGTTTACTATATTCTTCTGTATTTTATATTTAAAACATACCTTTATTCTTTTCATGTTGGGTAAATGCGATAATTTCATATGAGGAAGTGTGGACTACCAGCCCCTCAAGTGATGCGACTCGTACATGCAATACATGGAATTTATAAAGTATGAAATTAATGAAAATATGTGACCTATATAACATATATATTATACTGGAATTATAATATATATATATATCATTTATTTTTAATTCCATTAATATGACAAAGAAAAAAATGAAAGTAGCGTTCATGCGTACGTACGACCTACAGTGTCCATGAACGGTTATTTTCGTTTTTTATCTCAAAATGATATGTAATACTATAAAATGAATATTTACTGGATATATAAGATATTTTAATCATTAATACTCTTCTGGAAATTATTTACTTATAACTACATGGGAAATCATATTTCAAACATGTTAATTTTTTACTCATGTACCAAACATCGGCAAAAACGTCTGATATGAACTAACATTATTAAACAATTAATATAACATTATAATATGTGATATGAACTGAATAATAATCTTTAAAGGAGGTCCTTAAACAATTATAAATTGATCAAAGTTTATTATTCCGGAATATAATGAAACGAACAAGACAAGTCGGCCATGAGGTAAGGGATCCTACTCCTCTCTTTCTTTTTAAGTACACTCTTTTATGTCATTCCTTTTAAATCTAATATTTCTTGTTATTTGGATGTTATTTTATAATAATATTATTTTAATTTTTATGTTAATATGATGAGAAATCATATTCTCTCTCATCAATCCATTTTGGAAGTTTTGAGTGGCGCCGTTAGGCTGCCGAATTTTCGTAAGAGATCTAACCTCTCTCTTTCTTTTTAAGTACTCTCCTTTATGTCACTTCTTTTAAGCTCCTATTTGTTACGTTGGGGGATGTTCTTTTATATTCCTCTTTCTTTAAACTTTATTTTAATATGATGAGAGACCCTATTTTCTCTCATCAATCCATTTTGGATGTTTTATGTGGCGCCGTTAGGCTGCCGAGTTTTCGTAAGGGATTTTTCATCTCACTTTTATTCCCGTGAGATTTATGCTACATTTTCCAAAATTTCCTTTGAGTGGTGTATGTACTACCCATTATTTTACTCATTGTGTAATATACATTCATTTATGAGTATTTACATCAATTTTGTATTGTCCTTCTTTCACGGGGTGCATGTCTCGAAAGATACCCATGTCAATAAGAGAACCTTTCACCCTCCTCTTTTTAAAAGACTTATTTTGTTATGTATATTAATTCACATACTATTATGTTGGGATATGTTCTTCTATATCCTTATTGATTTAAATTTTTTGTCCATGTGATGAGATACCCTTTTTATCTCTTATGAACTCATTTTTTTAATTTTGTAGTGACGTCGTTAGGCTTTCAAATTTTTGCAAGGGAACTTCTTAAACCAAATTTAATTCTTTGGGATAAACTAGTACTCCTTGAATATGTCATTCTACGAATATGTGTGAATAACCTCTAATTGTTTTACACTTAATATCCACTTATATTTTGTGTATTCTTTTGTCACACATAATTACGTAATTGATTTATCCTTAATCCAAGGATACCGTCTTTGTATGGGACTTCGTCTCAATCTCCATTCATTGAGGCATATTTTGTTTTATACACAACTTTCTTTTAAATGGAGTATAAACCCCTTTGACTTTTACGTTTATCCAAAAGGAATATTTTTTATATGAAGCATTTACTAAACGACAAAAGGGAATGTTTTTGTCATACGTATGCGGCGACAACGACTTCTCCGCCGCTGTGACTATTATTTGTGTTTCGGCTTACAATACAAGCCATACCTTTTTTAAAAATAAAAACAAATACCATGTTTTACTTTGGTATTTTAAATGGTTTTGATAATGTTTTTATTATATCACTGTGTTATTGATATCTTGTGATTGAAATGTGGAAATGTTATGTTTACTTTATGAACATTTTATGTGATACGATTATGTTATGGTTCATGGGAATTATTATGAAGATGGGTGGTTCTGTGATAAACTAAGGGCGGGTGAGCCTGATATAGCTCTGTAATGCATTGGGTAACGCAAAGGAGTGGAACGTTAAGGTTTCTCCGAAGCGATGTAGGGAATATATTGTGGTGGGTATTCCAAACATAACCAAGAGGGTTACTCCCTACGTAAGAATGTTATGAATGCCACAAGTTACCTTTATGTCTTATGATTTCTATGATTTATTCATGATTTGATGAGGTATGTTAAAGTGCCTATGTATTACGGGTAAAGTATGATTTCATTCTTATGTATATATGAACTCATGTTTCCTTTCCATATTTTTGTAACCCTTACTGAGCTTTTTATCCTCATCCTAAGTTTTTTTTGAAATGTTTTTCATAGGTCAAGGGAAAGGTACATGTTATGATGATAGTGTGAAGGAAGTGTCAAGAAAGAATCCATGCTTTATTTTTAAATATTTTTCTATTGATGGAAAAAAATGAATACTATCTTTTATGTAACCACTTTGTGTAAATGTGGAATGTAATGCATGTTTTATGATCTAATTCTCTAAAACTCTAAACCTAAAATGATCCTCAATGTGTAATCTTGTATTAAATCAAGATTAAGTAAGGTTTAAGGTTGTGGCCTTATAGTTGGTATCATAGGTCGGTTTAGACAACTTTAGGGATTAGGAGTTTTTGTTAGACACATGATCAGTCCCTATATCTATTATTTCAGTTAAATCCTTGTTTTATAACTTTTTTCAGGTAAGGTAAAGTCGGTTACGAATGGAAGGAGATGGATCTCAAATGACATTCCTATCTCTTCCTGATGACATGCTTGCAATAATTATTGCAAAGTCATGTTCGGATGATTGTGAATCTTTTTCTAGAATACAACTCACTTGCAAGCATTTGTTTGAGATATCAAACACCTCCACTATACCTCGTTTTCATCATGGATCATGGGTTGTTTTAGACAAATACAATTTTCACAATATTCTCATATTTTCAAGAAAGGTAAATATTATCAAGGAATTTTCAAATATTTTAACTTATCACAAGAATTTGAAGCATATTATGATTTTAAAAATGGTGCTGAGGAAAGAGACCCTTGAAAAACCTATTTATATTTGCTTTTAAAATATAGTCTCTCAGCACATACTTATGGTATTTTAAAAGGACCCATAATAGAACGATTCAACTCAAATTATGTCCAAGTATTTTATAGAAATAATGTTTTATCAGATGTTTTAGAATTATATATCATACATGATTATTTTCCAAAACTATTTTTCTGTTAACACCCAAATGACCCATGATGTACAAGCTGTATTTGGATGGAGGATGAAAATGATTTTGAAAGATCTCTAAATCATCGTTGTAATGCATGGGACTTCTACCTACGTGAGCAAGATGACGATGAAACCGAGTGGACTCCATGATCAAGGTATGATGTTATTCATTTTGGGAATGGTTTTATTTTTTCTTTTGGTGGTGAAATAAGACTTCAAGAATTAAGATTTTGAGATCGTAACGAATTTGGATGAAAATGAGAGGTATAAGGAAACTATTGAGGTTAAAACACGTTAGGGTTGTTTTTTGAGTTTTATAAAAAGGACAACACGCAGACCGTGTGACAACCCGTCACGTCAGACAAAGCTGCGGGAATCGAACCGACAACCAAAGTGCGACTGGTATTTATCACCTACCACTAGACTACGTGAAGTCCCTGGTTAGTTTGACTAATTTTTTTTAGTTAGATGATTTTATTAATTATGATTAAGTTGATTTTGGGTTATCTATGGAAATTTATTAACCTATCATGGAGGATATTTGATTAGGATAATTACATTTCAATACGAGACTTTAGGAGCAATTGATGTTGTTTGGAGATAAATGTTACGATTTAACTTGGAAGACTATGTGACTAAATACTTCAACTAATTGGGTTTAAATATTAGTTTGGTTTACATTGAAGAATTTTATGGGAAATTTGTTTATCGAATGGTCCTCATTGAACATTGGGTTTTGTTGGACAAATTTTGGAGATTAAGAATAGATTTTCATTTTATAAAGGGTTTTCCTTTTCTGGATTATCTGATCTTGTACTAACCTTTTTGGTTTTGGTTTTGGTTAAAGACTAAAGACATGTGAAGTATATAGTTATCTTTGGAGGATTAGGTGATTCTCTAGAACTTGATTATAGTACTCTTAATGTGAAAAAGTCTTCCTAAATACTCACCTTTTGGAGAAAATATAAGTTTGTGTATGGAATCTAATAAAAGTTGAAAGTCAACATGATAAGTGATTATGTTTCATTATGAATAAATTCCTCAATAAAATGTAACTTAAAACAAAAATTTTGTCTATTAACTTTTCCTAATGGGGAATCAAATACCGTTTAACCCATCATATGTTTGTGATTTTCTTGTGGTTATCTTTCTCCTAAACATGTTTTCTATCACTCTCCATCGGAACATGACCCCATGTTTTCTCCTCTATGTCCATGTTTTCCTACATGGAATCCTTGTATGGGTTAACTCGGGTGACCTCTGTACGTCTCTTTCTTTATTTTAAAGTGATCGTTTTATTGACTCTTGTTCCGACGTGGGATTTTCAATGATGTTTCCAAACCCAGTTTTAAAATTGCGAGGACGCAATTCCCAAAAGGGGGGAAGGATGTAACACCCCAGGTAAATAATGAATATGAAATTTTTATATTTATCCATATTTTTGAATAAAATATTAATATTACTTTAAAAGGGGATGCTATGCTCGATGGCGTACCCAATACGCAACAACGAGTTTCTTGAGAATCTTACATTGCACTCTAATAATAAAATAATATTAATTTAAATAGTAGTTAACGCCTAGCCATTGTAATGGAGGGAATGAAAAGAACTAACTACAAAATTATTATATTTGTTTGTCAAATATTTTTACTTTTTACAATAAATGTTAGAGGATTAAAAATACAAATGAATCCAATCTTAAGCATTGAATACACTAATATTTTTAAAAAGATTGTTTTACTGCCTTTTCATTGCAAACCATTTTTAAATAAAAGTTTTGACAATTTTATAAGCTCTATTTTTTAAAATAAACATATTATTTATTATTGGGACATTGAAATTTACCTTCGGTTAATTTTTGGTATTTTTCTGACAATCTTCATTTTTCAATGAATAGTGAAAAATACTGCATTTTACATCAAAACTGCTTTTTCATATAATTTAATTATATGGTTATATTATCTTTTTAATTTGTTTTAAAGTTTAATTAGAATATATTTTTACCATGTAATCCAATAATGGTCATTGGGATTAATTTCACTTTGGAATTGGGCATAAACAAGAGCCAAACGTTTCATAAATATTTTTTCTAAAAAACCCGCTATTTGTTTTGACAACGGGAATTATTTATAAATTAATAATTTCAATTTATGTGTTTTGGAAGTTGGAAAAATGGAGTACGTATTTGGAATCAGAAGGTTCAAATTATGTAATTAATACTCTTTTATTTTTGTACATTATTAATAGTAACGACAGTTATTATCTTTAATTATCTTGATTAATGAGTAATCAGGTAGTTAAAGATAATAAAATAGTATCATAATAATACAAAAATGGCCACAAAATGTGTCATAAGGCTACTGGTTTTCTCATGGCCTACCATGGGATGCCTTGTGCCAAACTTGGGGGGCCCATGGAATCACTTTTGTGAGAAAGTGACTTTTTATCTTTTTATTTTTAAAGAATGTTAAATGTAACAAAGAATGTATCACCTAAGTAAAATATTTTTAATTTTTTATACATAAATGATATTTCGGACTATAAATATTCATTAGAAAGATAAAAATATTTCATACATCATGATATTTTTTTATAATTTTTAGACATTAAATTTATTAAATTATTTATGACATCATGATGATGCAACAATTACCTCATTAATAACGGATTTAAATAAAACGGAAATATAATGTAAAATCTAAGCACTACACATGTCCAAAACCTATTGGATGGGTGTATTTCGAACCCTTATCACCTTATCCTCGAAACACACTAATGTGGGACCATTAAAATCTGAAACTCATTCTAAAATAAAGTAACATTTCCTTACCTTCCAAGAGTGCCCCTCCCCGCCTCTTATAAAAGGCCCCCACCTCTATCTCCTTACCCACACTTCCAAAGCCTTTTTCTCAGCCAAACACTGCCCATTTTGTATATACACATACCTCTCGAACTCCTTGAAGCCTCACATTGGGCAGAAGTCTTCCCAAGGAAGCCTTTGAGCTCAAACCAAAGGGAGTTACCTGATTTTATGGTAATGTCTTCACTTGAGTCCTTTTGTTTTATTTTGCTTCTCCAACCCCAAAAACTCTTTTTATTCATTAATTTTGTAACACATCCTGTATATTAAATATATTAGGATGTTGTGATAAGAAGGATTAGAGATACACTTACACACAACTTAGTCTAATGGTTAAAGAACATACTGTTTCTGTGGTTGGCGATTTTCTGCCTCACGAAACGATGATTGTTCAATATTCTTTTAACACCTTTATAGGTGGCCATTATGATGTCACTGTATTTTATATATTATATATATGGTATTTATGTTTACTATATCCTTCTGTATTTTATATTTATAACATACCTTTATTCTTTTCATGTTGTGTAAATGCGATAATTTCATATGAGGAAGTGTGGACTACCGCCCCCTCAAGTGATGTGACTCGTACATGCAATACATGGAATGTATAAAGTATGAAATTAATGAACATATTTGACCTATATAACATATATATTATAATAGAATTATAATATATATATATATATATCATTTATTTTTAATTCCATTAATATGACAAAGAAAAAAAAAGAAAGTAGCGTTCATGCGTACGTACGGCCTACCGTCTCCATGAACGATGCTTTTCGTTTTTTTATCTCCAATTGATATGGAATAGTATAAAATGAATATTTACTGGATATATATGATATTTTAATCATTAATACTATTGTGGAAATTATTTACTTATAACTTCATGGGCAATCATTTTTCAAACAACTTCATTTTTGACTCATGTACCAAACATCGACAAAAACGTCTGATATGAACTAACATTATTAAACAATTAATATAACATTATAATATCTGATATGAACTGAATAATAATACTTAATGTAGGTCCTTAGGCAATTATAAATTGATCAATGTTTATTATTCAGGAATATAAAGAAACGAACAAGACAAGTCGGACTTGAGGTATGGGATCCTACTCCTCTCTTTCTTTTTAAGTACACTCTTTTATGTCATTCCTTTTAAAGATCATATTTATTGTTATTGGGATGTTCTTTTATATTAATATTACTTTAATTTTTATGTTATTATGATGAGATACCATATTCTCTCTCATCAATCCATTTTGGAAGTTTTGAGTGGTGCCGTTAGGCTGCCGAATTTTCGTAAGAGATCTAACCTCTCTCTTTCTTTTTAAGTACTCTCATTTATGTCACTTCTTTTAAGCTCCCCTTTTTTATGTTGGGGGATGTTCTTTTATTTTCCTCATTCTTTAAACTTTATGTTAATATGATGAGAGACCCTATTTTCTCTCATCAATCCATTTTTGATGTTTTAAGTGGCGCCGTTAGGCTGCCGAGTTTTCGTAAGGGATTTTTCATCTCACTTTTATTCACGTGAGATTTATTCTACATTAGCCATAATTTCTTTTGAGTGGTGTATGTACTGCCCATTATTTTACTCATTGTGTAATATACGTTCATTTATGAGTATTTACATCAATGTCGGATTGTCCTTCTTTCACGGGGTGCATGTCTCGAAAGATACCCATGTCGGTAAGGGAACCTTTCACCCTCCTCTTTTTAAAAGACTTCTTTTGTTATTTATTTTAATTCACTTACTATTATGTTGGGAAATGTTCTTCTATATCCTTATTGATTTAAATTTTATGTCCATGTGATGAGATACCCTTTTTATCTCTTATCAACTCATTTTCGGAATTTTGTAGTGACGTCGTTAGGCTGTCAAATTTTTACAAGGGAACTTCTTAACCCAAATTTGATTCTTTGGGATAAACTTGTACTCCTTGAATATGTCATTCTATGAATATGTGTGAATAACCTATGATTTTTTTAAACTTAATATCCACTTATATTTCGTGTATTCATTTGTCACACATAATTATGTAATTGATTTATCCTTAATCCAAGGATACCGTCTTTGTATTGGACTTCGTCTCAATCTCCATTCATTGAGGCATATTTTGTTTCATACACAACTTTCTTTTATATGGTGTATAAACCCCTTTGAAGTTTACGTTTATTCAAAAGGAATCTTTTTTATACGAATCATTTACTAAACGAAAAAAGGGAATGTTTTTGTCATACGTATTCGGAGACAATGACTTCTCCACCGCTGTGACCATTATTTATGTTTCGGCTTCCTCTACAAGCCATACCTTTTTTTAAAAGAAAAATAAATACCATGTTTTACTTTGGTATTTAAAATGGTTTTGATAATTTTTTTATTATATCACTATGTTATTGATATCTTGTGATTGAAATGTGGAAATTTTATGTTTCCTTTATGTACGTTTTATGTGATACGATTATGTTATGGTTCTCGGGCATTATTATGAAGATGGGTGGTTTCGTGATAAACTAAGGGCGGGTGAGACCGATATAGCTCTCCAATGCATTGGGTAACACGAAGGCATGAAATGTTATGGTTTCTCCGAAGATATTTAGGCAATATACTGTGGTGGGTATTCCAAATATAACCAAGAGGGTTACTCCCTACGTAAGAATGTTATGAATGCCTCAAGTTACCTTTATGTCTTATGATTTCTATGATTTATTCATGATTTTATGAGGTATGTTAAAGTTCCTATGTTTTATGGGTAAAGTATGATTTCATTCTTATGTATATATGAACTCATGTTTACTTTACATATTTTTATAACCCTTACTGAGCTTTTTATCCTCATCCCATGTTTTTTTGAAATGTTTTTCACAGGTCAAGGGAATGGTACATGTTATGATGATAGTTTCAAGGAAGTGTCAAGAAAGAATCCATGCTTTATTTTTAAATATGTTTCCGTTGATGGAAAAAAATGAATACTATCTTTTATGTAATCACTTTGTGTAAATGGGGAATATAATGCAAGTTTTATGATCTAATTCTCTAAAACTTTAAACTTGAAAAGATCCTCAATGTGTAATCTTGTATTAACTCAAGATTATGTAAGGTTTAAGGCTGGGGCCTTATAAATAGTGGGGCTCTACCTTCACATATGAAATCAAATGCATTCCACATTTATAGAAGAATCGATTTACTTAATAAAAAATGATCCATATCATCAAATATCCATATTGAATAAATAAGAAAGATTTATCAATAACTCCAATTTTTAGGATAAGTAACAATAAAGGTTGTTTTTATTGATGAATATAAATATAATTATGACATTCATGAGGAAAATAATCACTAAAAATTTCAAAGTGTCCAATACGAATTTGAAACATTTGAATCATAATCATCATGAAATAATAAAATTAAATGAAACTTATAATATCATTATAATAATTATATTAATGAAACATCATGTTAAGGAGAAGTATATATACATTTTTATGGTGAATTGCTGTGTAACAAAATATAAGTCTCAATAGAATGTAAATTGTGTTGAAATCATTTACCTTGTATTTTCTTTTGGGTGATCATCAGTTAAACACCTATATAATGGATGGAATAGTATTTCTAACTTATTATATAACCATATTTATGTTTATCATAACATATATGATCATATAATAATATCTTATAACCGTTTTTTTAATATTGTTTCATTACTTTCACTATATTGGGTGTTAACAACATAGTTTCTCGGGTATGTTTTGACTAGTTTTTTGTTGTTTATATTAATTACATCATGGTTTCATAATCACCATTATTTAAAATAAGATTTTAAAAAAATATATTAATTATATATGCATTTATAATAATCCGTATTATTTGGATGTAAGAAATCAAATCCACCGTTTATGGAGACGGTAGGCCGTACATTTGCGTGAATGCTACATTCATTTCATTGTCATTTTTAAATAATGAAAAGAAACTGATATATGTATATGATAATTATTGTATCATGTTTATTTAATAAATTTCACAAATTATTATTAGATCCATCCTTTATACATTTGACATATATTAGGAATGAATCATGTCGCATTGAGGAGGTGGTAGTCCATACTTCCAAAAACGATCTTATTGTATTTATAAAAAATTCAAAACATAAGTGTATTTGTTAAGAAATAATAAATAAGAATACATATATCATAATTATCATATATAACATATATAAATATATTTTCCATTATAATTATCAACCGTGAAAGGTGGTAAATGAAAAATGAACAATCATCATTTTATGAGGCGGTAGTTCACCGTACACATAAATAGTATGTTTTTTACCCATTAGCCGGAATCAAATATATGTGTAGGTAGAAACCTCATAATAAAGAATCATTACATTGAGGAAATTAGTGTTACTATATATGCATTGTATAATTTGAGTTTGGGGGGGTAGAGAATGGAAATAAAACTAATGAGCCTGGGGAAAGATATTACCTCTTCTCTGGGAAACTCATATTAGATTGAACCAAAGGGAATTATTGGATGGTTCTATGCCCAAATGGAGGCTTTTAGGATGAATAAATGGAATTTGGGAGATTATTTGGTCAGGTGATGGTCAATAGAGAAGTATTAATGTGGTTTAATGATGTGAGGGAGGAGGTGCCAATTAATAATTTAGTTGAGGTTTACTTTCTGAAAATATTAAAACATTAAAATGTAGTAAGGATATTATAGAGATAACGCCTTAAAATGGCCTATAAAAGAATAGGGGAATCCATTTTCCACCATATATTAGTACCAATGAAATTAACTATTTTTTATCACTTTTAGATAATTTAATAAAATATTAAATCAATAAAGTACCACCATTGACTAATTTTGTAGTATTCACTTATTTTGACTTTAAAAACCTCAAAAAAATGTGGAATTTAAAATATAATGATTTTTCACATCTCTAATATATCATATAGATCTATAAAATTAGTTAGAAACATTCGATAATCTACAATATATGCAAATTAATATTATTTAAATCATTTATCTTGTTTAGCAGTTAATTAAATAAATATTATTTTAGTATTGAAAAATATTATAAGTTAATTATATAGTTTCTAATTTATTAAAAAAATATATAATTAAAATAATTAAAATAGGATCTAAATAGACATTTATGTTTGTTCATATTTTGGTTTTGTCCCTATATGGATGCAAAAAATATATTAAACAAAAAGTGTGTGACATTGTGTAAATATCATTGATTTAAATAATATAAAAGTTATTTTTATGAAAAATATTCCATAAAAACTCCAATTAGTTCTTAATATGATAGGGGTATAATCTTATTCATCTAATATTTTAGGAAAATATTATTTTAATCATTCTCTTGTTGTTTTAACATTTATTTAACATCTTTAACTCCAAAAACGATATCAAATATTTTATACTTTAAGGGTTAATATAATTACTAAAAAAATATAAAATTCCACTAAATGAGTCATTAATGATATTTTTTGAATAAAAAAAATAATTTGGATGAATTTCAGATTTTTATACATTTTGTCTGATTTAAGAAATATTTTTTATTTCAAAAGATCAATAATGGCAATTTTACCACTATTCAATATTTCACCTTATAAAAAATCAAAACAACAAGAAAAATTATAAACAAGTCTTAAAAACATTAATAAAATGTAAATGTAATCAATTAAATTAGGGTATGACATTAAATTACACAAAATTTATTTAATTTAATATTTATATTTTCATTTATTTTATTCTTGCATTAATTAAAAAATTATAGCATCCTCATTGTGTCTATATTTAATTGAATTATTTATGTACTAAAAAATATAAATAAATTACCATAATAAAGGTAAAAATATTTAATTTAAATATATATTTAATGTCTAACATATTTTTATATTACTCCATATTCGTAATAATTCTCTTGAAAAAAAGGTGTGACAACAGTTTATTTTCGTTGAATATAACATACTAATTATCATTCTATAATCCAAGAAGCATACAAAGGTCATAATATCAGTTCAAGGAGGATTTTAGTCCAAAAAAACTCATTAGATGACATTGAAAAATGTATTCATGTAATTTTATGGTAGTTGCAATATTATTTTTTACCCTTAATTACCCGATTTAACCTTAACAATGTTAATAAAAATATTAAAAAATTTACTATTCATACTCCCAAAAAAGTAAACCAATATAAATAGTTTAAAACCACTTAATTAATATATGGATTCCATTTTTCAAAATTCAAAACACATAAATTGTAGAAGTTAATTTAAAATTAACCTTGTTGACGGGGGGAAGAACATGTTTAAAATTTCAAACATGAAAAAGATTGAAACATTTTTATATCTATACTCAAGGTAAATTTGATAAAAATGAACTAAATTGGGTTAAATTATAAAATAATAATTTATTTATACTTTAAAACCAATAAAAATTTTATTTAACAGTATTAATATTTTTGATTGAAAAAGTTGTTTTTAATTATATTTTAATATTTTCCACTATTCATAAAAAATTGTAACTTATTAGAAAAATACCATATATTAATCCAATGTAAATTTTTCTATTAAAATATAAAATAATATTTTTAGTTTTTCTTATAAAAATTCTAATAGTGTCTAGAATTATATTTAAAATGGGTTCTCTAATAAAAGGTTTAACATCCTTTGTAAAAATGTAGGTTTTTTTATAAAATATAATTTGTTTATATCTTATGCCTATAAAATATACTAGATGAATATAATTTTTTTAATATATAAAATATATATTTCATTAATATAATTTACTAATAGTAATTAATTTAATTTATTAAGACAAAACTCTTTGAAGTGCATGAAAATAGTTCTTTATAAAAACATTTCCTCTATATTATGTTACTTCCAATATTCCCTTCTAATTAATTTTAACAAATAAATTGAACCACATAATTTCATAATATATTTAATATTATTAATAATTTTCAATTTAATGGAAAGGTTATGTTTTAATAAATAATAATAATTTAATAATATTACGTTGTTTGATAAAAATCATCCTCCTATGTAATGAATGCCATCATATTGTTGTGTATAGAGAAAGATTAACATGGAATTGAATATAAAGAATGACAGAAAAAAATTAAAATTTATAAAAAATTGAAAATATTTTAATTTCATGGGGGTGTTAAGAAAAGTGATAAAAACTAATTTTTAAATGTATTTTTTAGAGTCAAACATTAATTTAGTTTCCAAAACATTAAACATTGGTATTATAAATTCATACAAGTATTTTTAAGTGATATATTTTAACTTATAATGAATATATAATTTTGTAAAAAAATTTGGAAATATTCTATGCATTTTTTTACAATAATGTCATAATAGTGACGATATTTCCAAAATAAATAATTTTTCATTCTTAACATAAAATTAATTTATTTAGAAAAATCATAAAAAACATATTAACATCATATTGAAATTATAAAACAAAAAATGAAGTTCACTTGGTTAAATAAACATTAAGTAATTTAGAAATCTAACTTTTAAATGGAAATATAAAATATAGTTAAAAATTTTTGGATAGGAAAATTACATTGTTTATACAAAATATTCATATTTCACATCAATTAGTAATTCAATTAGTTATAATATAATATTAATATAAAAAATATATTTCTTATATAATATATTTATTTTTTGAAAATGACGTTCAGAAAATTTTAATTTTTTAGAAAAAATTAATTTTAAATTAAATTGATATTAATTGTGATTTAGAAATATTAATTTTATCTATAGATTAGTTTTATTATATAATTTTTATGCGAATTTCAAAATATGGATACCTCTATTTATATTTGTTAATTCAATGGATACATATTAATATAAACATTGTGTTGTTCTGATCATTTTGTTTAGGTGTTATGTGTGAAACAATATTATTAACACATTATGTTTTAAAGGCAAATATTATTTATGATCTTATGGTTTTTCATACATGATTGATGGTGTAAGTGAATTAATATCGCATTGAGTGATCTTATCTCAATTTACTTACTAAATGAAATCTTATTCTATGTATCATACTTATTAATTGAATTGCGAAATCACATTCCCAAAATATACCATGCTTAAATGGTAAACATTCATTAATTTTTTTTATGAATTTTATCTTAGAATTCATGTTAATATTTACATGTTACTATATTATATATTTGAATATTTTGATATACTTTATTAAAAGTATGGATAAATTAAATATGTTTTCTTAAAAACCAAAACTAATTTAGCTACATTTTGATAAAAACATGTTCATATTATGGAGGACTTCTTAAAAACATGGATAATTTAACAACATTATAACAAAATGAAAATAATTAGTCATTTTTTTTAAAAAAAACACAACAAATTATTGTTTCATTTTTTAAATTGTAGATAATTATTTGTGTTTTGTTAATAAATCACAAAATTTTCTTTGTTTTCTAAAAAATTAGGCTATTTTATCCATGTTTTTTAAAAATATAGCTAATATATATAACAATATATGTACATTTCTCATTTTAAATATTAAAAATTGCACAAAATTTTATATTATTTACTTATATAACATATAAAATAATAATATATTTAAATATTATTTGGAAATTTAATTTAAATAACATGTGTTTGTGTTTTTGTTTGTATTTATACATAATGTATGAATTTAAAAATTGAATTTAATATATATATATATAATCATAATTTAATAATATATACATATAAATTCTTATAGATATTATATAATATATATTTTTTATATTTTAGTAATGATAAATATTAATACACACAAATATAAATAAATTTATAATTAAAATTTTAAAATATATTACATTTTATTAAATAATGAAATGTATAAAAAAATATGCATAAATAATATGATGTATATATATATTAAATATATATAAGTAACAATATTTTATATAATATATATATATATATATTCAACATATACATACATACAAATTTAAACAAATATATATTCACTAAAAAAATATTCACAAATATATATATATATATATAACGAAATAATAAAATATTAAAAAAGTTATTTTAAATATATATATAAATAAACATATACACATTAGAAATAAATACGTATATATGTACACATACATATATACAAACACATACATATATATATGTGTGTGTGTGTGTGTGTGTGTGTGTGTGTACATAGTTACATACCTACATATTTATATTTATGTATGTATATATATATTATAAATTTATATTTAATGATATAAAAAATATATAATTATAAATATATATATATATATGTATGTATGTGTATATAAATTAATATATGTATGAATGTATTTTAAAATACATATACATATGCACATATCACTACAATATCACTATAATATATTTCAAATATATATATACTTTAAAAAAGAAAATATATTTAAATAAATACATATTATATAATTATTTGATATTAAAATGTATATAAATTAAAAATATATTCATATATATATATATATATTTAAATTTATTCGTTGGGATCAAAATGACTATAAGAACCTCGGGATATGTGGGGGGGGGAATCTGGGAGCACATGAAATAAAACATTTACCATTTAAGTCCCCAAGCCTGTATAGATGTTGTTCCCTCGTTAAATGAAATATGTGCAATCTCCCATTCAATAATTTTTTTACCACAATGAATATTAAATATGAATGTAAAAACTAAATCATAAGAACACTCAATGATTTTACAAGGTTCACTAGTAAGGGATAATCTAAAGGGAAAATACACAATGATGTTTCAGAGTACCAGAACAAAATATCAGGAACTATTACATGGATGTATCTTTTAGAACCTTGTCTCTATGTACCAGGTTTCATTGACCTTACAAGTTTTATTAAAAAAGTCAATTTGGATCCAAGGGAGATGCCCTCTCCTCCTCTTCCACATACTGACATGGTGAAGCCATAGTCATTTTAATGACACGAGGGTATGTTCATAATTAGTATGTAGAAATGAATCACTCAACATCATAACTGTAGAATTGATGCTCTATTTTAGTCCATGTTCACTACTCTTAAAATCATCCATGGCCTCATGGGAAGACTCTCTAATGTGAGTGTTAAGAAGTTGTACTACACAAGAACATAGCAGCAACACATATCCCTCTAGAGAATGATAATAATATAAAAAATTTTATTCATTCACACCTTTTCCAAAAACTGTATGTAATAGTGTAATACTTGTACTATTTGAGACGTATTCATTGAATTTAACTGTGAATGTCAATCAGAATATTTTTTCACTCAAATATTATTCTTCATGATTTTTTTTTCAATATGTTCAGCCCCTCTCATCTCTTCTTTGTTTTTAAACCACATATATCAATATAACATTTCATCTACCAGAACTTCAAAAGGTAGTTTTTATAATGTATTTAATGCATCTAACCCTTGATAGAATGGTTATGATCAATCCCTCTCCCTATATTACTCAATGAAATTTCCAATAATTCTATTGATTTTAGTGTTTCTATAATATAACAATTATACGAAGTCAATTTTAAAAAATTTTGTTCTTATAATCCTCATTATAAAATCAACAAAATGTTCTTGATATCTTATTAATAACCTATTCATGAGTTTATTATCCTAATTAATGTGTGATTTTATACTTCTATATCCCTATCATGGTATAGTATCCTTATTGTTGTTGTGATTGTAAATCAAAAATTAGATTTTGACATCCTGGACTGGGTTCCACTCAGAGGTGAACCATGCTCGGTTGGACACATGGTGTCGAGTGCATATCCCTGAATACCACAGGCTTCTGACTAACAGGGAGGGCCTAGGGTGTGTGTGTGGGGAGACTATTCCCTTATTAATTTAGTGTATTATAATGTATGAATATAATAATGGGTAAATAGTGTTTGTAGTAAGATAAATATATGGCACAATAAAATTAGAATAGAATAATAAACAGAAGGAATGATTGTAAATAATATAATAAAGATGGAAATGATATATTTTATTTCTCTATGAAACTTAAAAAACTGGATGTAAGGATGTAATAAATACATGTTATTCAATAGAAAAAATATAATCCAAAAATTATCCAAGCATCCTATTCTATAAATAAATTTTATAATTCCCAGATTTATCCTAATCAAGAAAGAAATATCGTGTCTCCAAGGTGGTAAACATCCCCTTATCAATGCATTCATACATGTATCCTACACGGGTACGAATGGTGGATCCGATATGGTGTTAGATAAATCTCACTATGCCACCACCCAAAATGTATATAACATTTAGTCCATCCACTATATACTAAATTTAGTGTTCTTACATTCATATATAAAAGTAAAGTAGTACAATAATGTAAATACCAAGGTACCTGCTTTATCATCAGCAACAGTCTGAACATGTAACAATGTTATTTATTAATTATTCACTACTTTATATATTAATTCACGTAAGGCATGACTAGGGTTGTTATGTATTAATATACATTCCAATTATCATTTTAAGTATTCATAAATTTTTTGTAACACTTACATTATAAGGGTCATGTGATATATATATATATATATATATATATATATGAAATGACCATTTATAATTCATTTATTTAGTTGAAACACTTACCATTATCTAGGTTTTGTCCCATCTCACCAAAAGAGTGGCTCAAATAGGCTTAATGAGCTACTAAATGAATGATTATGGAAGTATCCTACTGGGGGAAGTCAATATATAGGCCATAGAGTCTAATGATAGATTAAATATATAAAAAGGGTATTAGAATAATATTCTAATGAATTTAATAAAGGAACATGAATTTAAAAGGCTATGCCTAATGAAATTGGCATTTAAACAACTATGAGAATTTATAAAATGATGAAACCTAAGGGATGAGTTATGGACCACCTAAATTAGGCTCATATTTCTCTTCTAATTCATTATAATCACTTATTTGGTCCTAGTTTGTATGAAATATTATGAATGGATCAATTCCATGCAGAATGTGGCACATGAACATGCATCTAAATATAATAATCAAGGGGAAGAAGAATGAAAAATCGGAAAAAGAATCAAGATATTACTAGTGGCTATCAAACAATATGATCATTGATTTGATTAGACTTTGGATGGAAGATATTTTGAAGGTCCTATATTAGGAACCCTTGAGGACATTCAACATGATGAAAAGGAGGGACTTCATCATTGGAAAAAGAAAAGGGAGAAGAGAAGTAATGTTTAGATATTCCAATAAGGTTAATTTATTCCTTTCACCCAAAAATGGGTTTTAAGGTTTGGCTACATATTTATCCAAACAATGCACCAATCATTCACCTTCTTTTGGGATATGGGGGAACCTGCATAGTCACTACATTCTGTTTGAATAACAATACACAAACCATGAAAACCACCTCTACTAAAATTTTAAGGTTCTCCTGCATGGGAATATACCTCCATCCCCACAGTTTCCTCAAACTGTGTAGCCAATATCTACTCATTTTCTAGCCTCACATGATAATTAGTAAACTTGTCGTAATTCTCATATGGTTTCTACAAGCTATGCATATAGTCCCTTTTTTATACTGACTAGGTTTCAAGAACCAAACATTCCTCAAACACCACTAAAAACGCCATTAAAACATTATTCAACCTTAACAGGTCCAAAATAATGAATTAGAACCAATTTTAAAGGATCCATACCTATAATAAAGACCCAATTCGTACATTCTTCCACCTTAAAGGAACTCGTCCCCAAATTCACCTTCCAAGGATGGTTGACCACTATTATAGAACTACTCTAGCCATTGGGCATATATGGTGGCATCCCACTCCCATTTATTGTCTTATAAATGAACATTATTCCATTAAAACTATACTAAAGGGATATTCCAGCCATAGAAAGACATTGTTCTATAGTCAAAAATTCATATACTATACTATAAAAATGGTGCATTGGCATCTAACTCAACCACCTTGGGATCATAAATTTGAGATGAGTCAGTATGGTATCAGTGAATCTTAGAAATGTGGAAGACATTGTACGTGGAGTGATACTTAAGAGGTATTACAAATTGATAGGATATTAGTCCAAATATTTAAAAAATCTCAAATGTCCCTATATAAAGATTGTAAAACATCCCTTTCCTCGATATTCATATATTCTTATGACTTTCCTATACCCATAAGAAAACATGATCCATTAACTCGAACCCCGGAGGTCGTCGATGGTGATTGACAGATGATTTTTTTCTAGATTGAGCAGTTATAAATACATTTCCTCACCAGCTAAATGAGCTTTGATGTCTACTACACGAGACGATGATGTAGTAGGGCTACCTCTCCAGCCACTATCCATCACATGTGTGAAGGGAATTTCCTACCTTACAAGACCTCAAAAGGATATAGGTAAATTTTTTTCTTCAAAACTTTGTTATAGGAGAAATTGATTAGTGGTATATGCTTCTCCCAAGAACATTGTAAAACATGGAATATTTCTCAAATCATGAACATTAACACATGTATCATCTATTTCGACTAAAAATTAATTTGAGGGTGAAATGTTATGATCAGAAGAACTAATGTACCTATATCCTTATACAACCCCTACCTGAACCATGATGTGAAATTATCACACATATGAAAAATAATAGTACGAGGGACCCTATGTAGTCAGACTATCTATGGGACATGGAATCATCCTAGATCACTAACTAAGAAAGTCTCTTCGGTAGTAAGAAAGTGGGATACATTCATTTCTATGTCCATGACTACGAAAACTGTGTCACTACCTTCAGGTAATATAACTAAAAATATCCATTAAAAAATCATCCAATTTCATTTCAGGACTACAATTGGATTTAATAAGACTATAGATCTATTATTCTAACTATTCATCTACAAACAAGTGGAACACATATTAATAAAGCATGATACTTGAAGTTTCATCCTTTTCCACTAATAATGGAGCCACATTTCATGATATATATTGGAGATGCATGGATGAACTACCCATTATGAAGTGTGGGACTCACACATTATTTACACTCATATATCAATAGAAACACACACACATCCATGTACGTATAGGATGACCTATCCATCCACAGGATAATCTAATGGTGGGTCCTCATCGGTAATTCTTAGACACAAAACATAGAATTTTGGATCTAGAAATTTCCATGTTTTTAGAATCTCATGGAGTGAAGAGTTAACTTTCAACTATGACAGATAATATTTATATGGAATATCATGAAAGTCAACATACATCTTAGAAAATAAGGAAAACAATTTCTAATATTCAAGGGATTCCCATATTGCATATGCCCGAGTTTTTTAACTAATCCCATAAGCTACGTCATTTCCCTTTCTCAGTGTATAGGCAATCTCAAAATCAAAGGAATGAAGATATTCATCATTTATTCTCTATTTAAGATTAAATTAAAGTTTTGTAATGATATATTTGAGGCTCGTGTGGTTCTTATAAACCACCAAGAATGAACCTAACAGATAATGTCTCTAAAAATGCAATGCATGGAAAAGTACAGCTAGATCAAGGTCAAACTTTGGGTAATTTATGTCATAAGGCCTCAGTAGATGAGATCCATACTGAATGAATATATACTCCAACATTAGCACTCCACCACCCCTTATGTAGGATGAAACAAATAACACTATATTGCCTATATCAGACTCGAGCAGTATTAGAATCAGTATTGATACAAGCCTTCCATTCAGCTCCTCAAAGAATTTATCACACACTTATTACCACAGGAACATGAAAATTTTCTTTGTAATACTAGTAAAAGGTTTAAAAAGGAGTGAAAATTATTTTTTGAAACACCTATAATATCCATCCAACCCCACTAAACTCTGTGTATCACACACGTTCTTGGGTTGTTCCTAGGAAACTACAACACTCAAATTCTATGGGTGAAAATAAACTCCAAATATTTAAGATAATATGACCTAAGAAGTGATATTTTATAATCTATAAGTGGACATTATAATGATTTATGAAATGTTTATTATATTTCTGTGAATTTAGAATGGTCTTGAGGTACTTAACATGGTCTCTATGAGTGTGAGAATACCCAAATATGTCATCTAGAAAGACCACGACATATGAATCCAGATAGGGGTGTATGAAACTATTCATCAAATTCACCAAAATAACATATTTGTTTGTTAGACTAAAAAACAAAATAAGATATACATATGACACCTAGTATGAAAGCTATATAAGGATTGTCTAATTGTCTTAATCACACATAATGATAGAGTGATCTTAGGTATATCATTGAAAAGACCCCAGATCATAATATATAGTCCAAGAAACCATCTATTATAGGAAGTGGAAGTAAATTATTGAATATAAGCTGGTTCACTAGTTTATAATCAATACATAAACAAGGGTTCTATCCTTTTTCTTGTTGAAAATTATTGGTGAATGCTAATATAAAGTTCCACGTTTTATATAAACCTTGTCCTCTAGATCCTCTAACTTCGACATGATCTCATCGAGGTCAGTAGGTTCCATCATATACAGAGGAATGGAAAATGGAGATACTCTTAGAATTAGCTCAATCATAAACTATTCCTTTATCTCAGGTGGTAATCTAGAAAAATCATTTGGGAAGACTTCCCTAAAATGATCTACTATGGGAGGAAAGTATAAAATAAGTACTACCTACTCCATGATAAAATTAGCAATCAAGGTGGTCATTACACCTATCTCACAATGCACAAGTCCGACCCAAAAATCTTAGACATCCCACTCTCCCTTATATAGATAATTTATTCCCTCTAGTAATTTTACAATAGCATTCAAGGATAGAAGTATAGAAAGGTGTGATACAAGACCATCAAATCCATTCCATGAATGAAATAGAATCCCAAAATCTTTAGTGTGAAGAGGGTCCACAAGTAATGGAATCTACCTACATTAATGTGATGATCCCTAAATTGGAATATACCCTCTAACTATACAGCCAATGGTGTATCAAAGTTCATTAAACCACTTTAATATTTAATTTCCACCCATAGTCCTTCCATTATAGATAAAGTGATGAAGGTCTATGAATCACCTGTATCAAATAAATATTTTATTATAGTGTAGGATACTAGAATAGTACCTCACACTATATATTGTCCTCCACTTTGGTCATGAGGTATCTACTGTAATGCATGAAACCAACATAATCCAAGACCTGATGCTATAGTTGGGATTCCAAGTGTATGAACTCTCTATTGGCACTGATGATATGAATTATGGATACAACAGCCATAACCCTTACCTTAGCTAGTCTTCTTAGTGAAACAAAACTCCCCACATTGCATGACGTAAAATAACATACCCCTAAAGGTGGATATACTATAGAGACTATTTCCTTAAAATCATAGGGAAAAGTCTCATCAAATCTCTAATGATTAACCCTATGGATACAGGCAGAACACTTCATCAGTTCTATATTACGTTGAGGCTTCAAATTCCCATGCCTTCTACACTGTTGGAATACAACTGAGATTCTAGTGTGGTTACTATAATCACCACTCCTCTAATGTGTTATCTTTAAGGAATGATTCAAGCTATTGAAATAATTTTTGGCCGACATCAACACTATTCCTCTATGGTTGGTACTATCTCCTTCCTTTTGATTGCACTCATTTATAAGAAAACGATTGATGATCTTCGATAATATAGGTAGGAGATAGACATTCACCTGACTATGGATGCCATGCTAATGTACATCATCAAAGAATCTAGATCGTGAAATTACATCACCAACTAGATGTGGTGAAAATAACATTACCTTAATAAAAGGCATTGAATACTCCTTGATTGACATGACGCTGTACTCCAAATGAAAGTACTATCTAGTTCAGTTATCCCTCAGTATCCAAGGAAAGAAGTTGTCATAGAATAATGTCTAGAAATCAGTTCATAACATGCCTTGATGATGACCATCTTGGGTAATTATATCCCACCAGCACTTAGTTGAATGACAGATTATGTTTTTTTAATCATAACCCATTTCTTTTAAGGCATCTCTTGATACACATAGGTTGAGAGAGTGGATTCTATCCAGAAATCCAGTACATGTCGACCACCATTACTTGATATGATAGCAGGATGATAATGTTGGAACTCACAACTCTGATAAGACTATGTTGGTATATGTCATAGAGAACCCTTCATGGATTGCATTTTATATATGATATTATCAAAGAAAATGAGAGTCAGTGCCCAGATCAAGTACTGCTAGTCATGCCTCAAGTTAAACTTATAGTGGTATGACTAGGGTCTCGATGTCCACCACTTACATAAAATGGTCATAACCGCCCTTCTAGCATAGGAAATTAGGACCTCATGGTGGCATAGGTAAACAAATTCCACGAAAATGCTTTATAATAATCTTGAGGTAGATAGATATACTAGAAAAGAGGAATATAAAATGAAGGGATCACTACCCAAGCTATACAACCCCAAAGAACCAATTACATGGCTAGGTATTGGAATGTGTTCATAGTTAATGGTAAAGGGGTTCCAGTAGATTATGGGGACAATAACACCTTGCTGCTTTATTTATTGGAAACCATTTCATTTTATAAGTCATGTTATAATTTCAGAGATGAATTTTATTATAATATTATATCAAAGTCTAATCAATATAGATTGTTATTCACTAAGAATCAGAGACTATACACCATATCACTAAAAGATTCCACCATTTAATCTCAATATAACACCATATACATTCGGTATCAGGATGTATCGTGTTAGGTACAATGGACTGACTCAGTAAACTACACATTCCAACCCATGTGGGCCCATACATCTGATGAATTAAAACCAGAAATAACTCAGTCATATCTAAAGAGAATCACATGCATATATATATATATAAATATGGATCACTAAAAAATAATATAAAATAAGAAAATAAATGTGGTGAAATACTCTTATATGGCATGGAATATGCTTGGGATGTGAATTCATGGTTCCTAAAATGATGAATGTACATATTCTACATTCTCTCATTTCATTAGGAAATGTATGAAATGAAATTTTCAATTAGAATAATAATAATAATCATCAAAAAGCATTTTAATTACACTATGGTGAATGGATATCAATTGAAATAAGAAAAGGTAGAACAATAATTATTTTTAAGAAAACTCAGCATTTACCCTCAACATGGGTTAGCTACACACAATCACGTCTTATAACCATGTTTAAATTTTTTACTAACAGCCTATACATTGTCCCTAAATATTAAAACATGAAATTAAACTACTCTGACAACACTTTTTGATGTCTTTAACCCTAGTTCCACTCAATGTTTCACCATGTTTGGTTGGTAACATTGCCCCAATAGCTTCTCCATAAATTCTAGAGGCTGTCGAATAGCTGGGAGGGCCTAGGGTGTTTCCTTGGTGATAATATTTCTTCATTACAATAGTGAGTAACTATGGATAAGAATATTCAATATTAAATATTGTTCATAGTAAGAGAATCAAATGGGACAACAAAAAAAGAATGAATAATGATCAAAATGAAGAACTAATTATACAAAAAAGATGATGATACAATACATGTCTCTATAAAATATAGAAAAAATGGATATAAACAATTAGTAAATATAATCTATAAAAAAGATGAAAAAATAATCAAAAAACAATACAAGAAACCCAATCTACAGCTTGGGCATCTGCTACAATGCTCCATCTTTAGTAAGAAACCAGTATTAGGTGTCAAAGGGGGATGTTTCCCATTGTCAACAGCTACATTCATGTAATCTTCACAGGTGCCAATAGAGACCTGGATAGGGTGTGAGATAAATATAAGTTGGCCACCACCAACAGAGTCTATAACATCATGTTCATGTAATATAAACTGAAATAGTGTGCATGAAAACATTTATAAAAAATAAGTCAGTGCATTAATGTAAACACTAAAGATCCTTACTCAGCATCATCTAGTTTTTTAACTTCAAACCATTCCATTTATCAATTATGTACCAGTTTATATAGTATGTTACATGAGGAATAACAATTAGTGACATAATTTCATGATAATAATGGTTTATGATCCATTATATAAAAAGACATCCATTGGTGATGATGATAATGAAGAGGGTCCAAGGTAAAAACCAAGGAATCCTTGACCTTAAGGGTCGAGCAATCTCAATATTAACATTTAAACAAGCTAAATGGTTAAGATTTTAATCAAAATGGAATTTACAAAGACATTCAACAATAACAAAATTTCCTACCAAATCCAACTAATTATCAAAGGTAAAATAAGATAATAAATTAGTAGACCCAAGGGCGTATCCAAGGGGACCAATGTTCATAGACATCACACTAGATCTATGGTTTGTATCCATCTAATCATGTATTGATAATTGAGGTATTCTATGGTGTTGTACTAGGTATAAACAAGTATAAATGGATAAAGATTCTAGGTGGACATCCACCATGAAAACTAACTTCCTTGAATCAGAATTATGTCCATGAGTGCTCAAGGAATTACCTAATGAATCCAAGGTTATCTCAAGTATGATCACAACTATAATAACTTTTTGTTTCATATGAAATAGGCACCTTATAATTGATTCATTAATTAGATAAGGAATTGTAATAATAATTTCATGTAATAATGCAATGGGTCATTCCATACCATTTAGTAGTATGATAAGGGAAAATTTTTATGAATCTATTTATTGATTTATAAAAATCTTAATTGAATCATTATGTTGATTTATTTTCCTTCCACTAATCATAATGGTGTACACCACACATGATAAAAAATCATTAATTGCATTCATTGAAATAGACCAGCTGATATATATCAATATAATTTTGAATTAATCATTTTAACATTCATACATTAAATATAAAACTTACCTTATAATGTTCATGTTATATATAAATTTAATTAACATTTATAATTAATTAGTTTAATTGAATCACCAACCTTTATCAAGGTCATGTCACAGTTCACTAGAATGGAGGCACAAATAAGAATAATGTGCTACTAAAATCATGGTGAATTAAACACCATACTTTAGTTAGTCGATGTTGAGGTCATACCCTCCCATTATAGACAATATAAATAAAAAGTCTCTTGAAATACAATTCTAATGAAAATAATGAACGAAAATAAATTTAGTCGACCACACATGATGAAATTTGCATGCACACAACTACTCCAACTTATAAAATGATGAAATATAATGGTTGAATTATGGATTACCAAATAGAGGATCAGAAAACTCTCCATATCTATTATCAACCATTATTTTTTCCCCAATTGGAAGAGATCTAAATAAATAATCAGTGCCCTAAAAAATAGGTCAATTGAGACTAAATCTAAATAGTGTCATCGAGGGGATGAAAAAAATTAATGACTAAAAACTAATTGACATATTACTAGTGTATTTCCAATGGGATGAATGGTTCTTCGATTGTAATTTGAATAGAAGGGAGATTGAAGATCCTAGTTTAGGTGGCATTGTGAGCTTCCAACATGAAAAATGGAGGGACTCTTTCACTTGAAAAAGTTAATGGTTATGATGGGAAGCGTTCAGGAATTTCATAAATAGTAATTTTGGAATTTCACCCATAAAACATGGTCGGATAGTTTGGAATCATGGTTGGGCAAACTGTGCACCATCTGCTATGATAAGGGGTCACTCACATGACCATTGGGTATTGTTTGACTAACCATGTGAAAATAATGGAAAAACCCACTGCTAAAAATTGTAGGTGCTCGTACACGATCATGTACCTCAATTCACATCGTTTCCTAAACTTTTGTGGCCTGAAGCAACCCAATATCCTATAATTCAGTGCTAGTAGTAACCATACATATTGGGCCACATGGTTATACTAACGGTTTATTGAGTTTGTTTTTCACACCAACTGGGGCTCTATATTCCAAATGGGCCCTAGATACCCCTAAAATAATTATGAAATATTTAGGAATGAATATTAGTCCAAAAATAAATAATTAGTTCAAATTTAAAAGGATCCATACCTAAGATAAAAATTGGTTTCTGACAATATCCAAAAATCAACACATTCTCTTATATTTCACTCCATGAAATATCAATACATGGTCTTCTAAATATTCTTAATCCTCAATTTTTTTAGCATGGAAGACTCCCCCTTGAAAAAAATCTGTGGATCATATTAAAATATTGAAATTATTTATTATTCAATATTATAACATCATACTGCAATACTACAATGTCACTATAATGTGTAAAAGTGAAGGAATAATTTTATTATCGATAAAGTATAAATTTTTAATGAAATATTTATCTCAAATTTCACCTATAAGAGATACTAATGTGAGAAACAAGATATATTATATATCTATCCTAAAAACATTACGTTCCACCACAAATATATTACATATCCTTTAAAGGATATTTAACATAATTAAAGCTCTAACACTTTCCCATTTAACACATAGTTGGATCTTTAGTACCATCAAGAAGATATTATGTATTGAATGAAATATATTATGTATCCTATGATGTAATTTTCCTTTTCAGAATTTATAAATTTTTGAAGATTTCATGCTTCATCCATATATTATATGTATCACATGGAATATGTTGGAATCATCATAGGGATGTTGCATATAGTAATATTACCTCTAAACATTTGAAATTCCACATCTTCAATATCATATGTATCCCTATTATATTTTAATATAATTTTAGTAATATATAACGCATCTTCAAAAATATCTTCCATATATAGGGACAATATTTTATATATCTAAATGTGACTAAATTCTTATCCAATACACGTATTCTAATTAATATATTACACACACCATCAATCTTTACTTAGAATTTAGTAATTTTTCATCTTCGCTGAAAACACTTCAAAATATAGAATATTCTTGAATAACCTCTTCCAATCATAGAATAATATTGAATGAGATCATTTATGACCTCTAAAATACATGTGTATCTTGAAACATCAAAATTTAAAATATTTTCAATACTTCACATACCATGTCATTGATATTTAATGATATAAAAATGAATTCATTATTTTAAAAAATATCATTAGTTGTTCCTCAATAAATATGGCATGATCTCCCTCAAATTCCAATGATATTTATTTCATTTTAATACATCTTTAATGTAACAACCTAACCTAAAACAATGAATTAGAGTCGATGATCCACAATATCTTAGGCATGCTTCACTATATACATGTTTCTATTGACAAGAAGAGAGGGTATAGATTAGAGTAAAATTTCATAATGTAATAATGACTGACACACAAGTTATAAAAATAATATAACCTGATATCTTATTATGTAAAGTTAAACCAATGTAATAAATTAATGTAGATAAATAACTAACCACTATGGAGTACTATAGATTATTTACTGATACCTATAACGTCTCTATGATCCTCAGATCAACCATCTTCCTTGGGCCCCTTGCCCTCACATGGATCCCTATTCATGTTTTCTGAAAATGCATCAAGCTAATTCTCCAATGTGTGAGTTATAAAGACCAGTAAGTCCCTACCAATTCCTCATTAATAAGTGTACATTTTTATAATATGTGTATTCCATGGAAATTCTAAATGTTCAATAAATCAAAAAAAACTCATACGGATGACCCATGTACTAACCAAGCCACCATGAGCCCCAAATATTCTTGTTTTAGGTTCATGCTAGAAGGAATATCAATATGTCATATTTTATAAATAAATAATCATAATTCTAGTAAACACAATTCTAAATATCGTGTGTACATGCTAATAATAATTCTTTAGGGTTCAAATGAATCATTATAATTTAAATCCACTAGACTGTAAAGATCCTGAAATTTATGGGAATTTTTTTTCTTAATTAGTTGGAATTTTATGAGTACACTATTTTTGAAGGCACCTGAATCCGTGGCCCGGTGTGCCAGGAATCAATTTTTGAAGTTTTGTTCAGGTACGTTCAGTAAAATTATGAGCGAGTTTTTCTATCTTTTGAACCAGTGCTCGGAATTGAAATCTGAGAACACCAATTATCTCACAGCGCTGGTATTCGCTTAAGGGGACCTTTACCACAGTTGTGTTTGCTTGGGAGGAGATGTTAATTTTTGGTGATTAATAAAAAAGTTAAATAAAATTATTGTGCACAATTTCATTTATCTTGGGTGGTTATTTCCTACAATGAGAAGTTGGAGGTGGGGCCCACACCCCACATAACCTCCCCTGAGAAGATTTATTGTAGTGGGGCCCACACAAACCCGAACCCTTTCACCTCCACTCAACTTCGCTTTAATTCCCTACTATTTATTTTGACAACTCTTCATTAATGGTGGAGCCTCTCCACCTCCCACTTCCCATCAATTGTTCCATCTCATATAATTAATGACCACATTAATTATTTGGCACCTCTTTTTAATCAATTTGAATTGCATGGAAATTATATCAAATTGGGAGCCTTTTATTTCATTTGCTAAGGCAAATTAATTTTGGGGAGGCTCTAGAGAATTAGATGAGTGGTGATCATTCTTTGATGAAGAACACCGTTATTCAATGAAGAACATCCCCGACGAAGAATGTGAAGGACTTCTTCCAATGAATCTTCTTCCTCGGACACTCCTCTATGTCAAGGAGTCTAAATCATCTTCGGTAGTGACTCTTCCTTCCTTTTTTATGGGACAACACCATTCTATGTGATGTCATCTTCTGCGACGCCCGACTACCGCAATGCTCGTCTTCCGTGGCT
The DNA here is from genome assembly GCA_963277665.1 of Viscum album. Taxonomy (NCBI): domain Eukaryota; kingdom Viridiplantae; phylum Streptophyta; class Magnoliopsida; order Santalales; family Viscaceae; genus Viscum; species Viscum album. The sequence goes on from OY728122.1 coordinate 1,192,270,112, forward strand.
CGACGACGTGCGACGTCAAATGCGAGGTAGGGGGTTTTCTTCAAATTTAATTGAATAAAATTGTTCTTAGTTCTTCATTAAAACCATATTTTATCTTCGTACATATGATACCACCTAACACAGAGGGCGTGTGCTGAACAAACATAGACCGACGACCCTCCATTGATCCTCGTTTTATTTGAATGGCGATGGTAACGGAAGGGGTGGCATCGACCGAAGAAAGCGGCGGCCATATTCTGACTGCATGGAGAGGAACCGCGGACCACATATGATGGTTGCTTGGCTGAAGAAGAACCGGTCGGCCACACCTAGTCAGACTGGTTGAACCACGTCTCCCCATGGTGCTGCGCTGCGGAAAACCGCAGCCCGCCCTGCACAAGCCTCTTCGGCGGGTGAACCAACCGGATCGTTAGCCGACTGGTTTGGAAAAGGTCGCGACACCCACAGTTGCCACTCGTGCTGGGAAGACCAGCCAGCTTCGGTCGACCGGATAGAAGGACAACGCCGCTCGGTGCCGCTGGATCGAGAAGTCACCCCCCCCCCCCCCCGCTATGCGTCGCTCGACCAGCAGGTCGAGCCGTGGCCAACTGCCGGCTGGGCGGCACCAGCCGGTCCACACCAGCCGGGCCGGGCCAGGTCAGCTTGGCCAAGTCGCTCCCGGGCACGGGCTGTGACACCTGCCATGGGCCAGACCATGCCCCACCCGGCCAGGCTAAGCATTAACAGGCCAGGACTACCACATAGTCAGGTTGGTCCTGCTGAGCCAGGACGGGCCATCCCGCCATCCCACCGGGCTTGACGGACCCGACCTATTTCACGTAAATGAGAATAACTTCATGGTCGTGCATCCGATCGATGGACCGTCTACAGCATTGGGACCCTTAAGAAGAGACGGTCCTTTTGCGATACACTAAGTGAGTTTTGGAAAACATTGGAAAATGTCTGGGTTTGGAATGAGCGTATTTCCAACCGGGCCCCTGAAAGGGAAAAACCAATAACTTTTAGACTAGGCGTCTGATTTACACGTCGTCTGTCGTGTTGGGTTTTTTAGATGAGATAGAACTTCGAGATACATCAACTCTGGACTTCTTGATAGTTGATATATCCACCCTTGGATAGAGGAGCAGACCCTCCAGAAATCGAGCATGCTGTGTGCGGGAACCCTAGAGATGGCTGCGACTGCGTCGACTACTGTACTAGAATCCTCCGTGGGATCGACATCGAAGACTATAGTACTGGAATCCTCCATGGGTTCGACAGCAAGGACTACCGTACTGTAATCCTCCTTGGGTTTGAAGGTGATTACTACTGTTCTTGTATCCTATGTGGGTCTGACAGTTTGACCTCTTTACTTGTATCCTGTGTGGGTCTAGCAGAGTAGCTGGTCTTGTATCCTACGTGGGTCTGACAGCTTAGCTGGTCTTGTATCATGTGTGGGTCTTACATCTTAGATTAATAAGTCACTACATCTAATCATCTCTATCTCTATACGAAAGATGTATACCTATGTGATATGAGTCTTTAATTTCAATCATTATCATTGATGTGATTGACTTTCTTTCATGTGTGGACTGGGTTATGCATGGGCTTGAGAGTTGGTGCAGAACTGTGATTGATAACTTAGGTATATGTATAAACATATACATATGTAGACATGGTTGATACTACATGATTGTATCTTTCTTTTGGGGTTTATCCTTCATGGATTCTGGGAGATCTTCGGGGGTATCGAGGTCCCTACTGAGTATCACATACTCACCCTGGCACAGGCTTTGCCCACACTACGTTGTGTTGGATGTAGACGACAGACAACACTGATCATGGTGGATATTTGAGGAGCTGGACGGTACCTAGAGGTGGACCACTTGGTGAGACGTACACGGAGCAGACAGATGGACCTGAGGAGCCAAGGAGACCATATGTACCCATCCTTTAGGTGGGATACCCGGAGGATGACTCGGTGGTTTCTATTTTACTTTACTACAGTTGTACTAGTTTTTCAATTGTACTGTACAATAAATTTTGGTATGTATACTGGCCCATTTACTTTTACTCACATACTTTCGTACTCAGTTTACATAGTGTTTACTTCAGTTCTGTACTCTCTTTTGTTTGTTTACTTTTATAAAGGCAATTCCTTCCAAACTTAGGGATTTAAGCCTTTGGTGCTAATTTCCAGCCACTCGCCAATGGAAGGCGGGTTTGGGGTAGTCACAGCACGGGCCCCAAGGAAGGGTCGTGACAAATTGGTATCAAATGAGTCGTTTCTAACATAGAACTCTGGACTCCGATCATTCCTTTCTGTGAAGCAATTTTGGTAAGAGTATTGAGTGTGGTTTTCAGTCCAGGGAGTATAGTGTTTGTGTGGCAGCCGACATATCCATACACTAGGACCATGAACTCTAATTTTCCATCTTAGTGCATGAAAACACTAATTGTGTGTGTGTTTACTTGGAAACATTTTCTTTGTGATTACTATGTGTCAGATCACCAAGTATACTGTTTAACTGTGGTGCACCTGTTTCTTTTCAGGATGTCCCCACGAAGGCAGCCAGCTAGGGTTTCGAGTTACCTATGAGATAGCAGCCCACCAAGTGGAGAGGCCTCGATGCAAGGCCCCATCACAACGAAGGCACTAGTGGTACCACTACCCGCTGGGCCATTGACACCCCCATCTCTAGCAGTAGGGAGTTCACGCTGCCTGAGTGCATTGCACAAGTTTTTAGCGATAGAGGCCACCTAGGTTCTGTAGAGAAATGGATCCATAGAAAGTAGAGGACTTGATGGAGGCTGTCGTCATAGTTTTCAGATTTGTAGGAACACCGGCTGACCTTATGGTGACCATTACCATGAGTCTCCTGCACGCAACAGCAAGTAAATGGTGGAGCCTGATTCTCCAGGTTCATAACAAGGAATCTTTACTCTGGACTGACCTCGAGAGTCTTTTCCACATGGAGTTTGTTCCAACAACCCTTTGTGCAGTACCGATTCAGGAGTTACTACATCTGTGGTAGGTTAGCATGACAGTAGCCCAGTACTCAATGAGGTTCACTAACCTCTCATGCTACTCCACAGGTATGGTACGAGACCCATTCTTTAGGGCCCGTACATTCGAGCAGGGACTGAGGCATGAGATCAGGGATACAACGATTCCCCTCAGCATCCCGACCCAAGTATGGGTACTAGAGCGATATCTTTTAGTGGAGAGCCTTCTCATTGAGCAGTCACCGGCGACGAGACCCACTGCTGGGTGACACGTAACATAGTCGTCTATAGTTGGCAGTAGACATATGTCACAGGGGTCCAACCAGACCAGGCCCCCAGGTGGGCGACCTCAGGATACAGGTTCGGTTGTGCAGGGCACACGAAATAGAAACAGCCTTACGAGGAGCAGGCAGTGCTATGCATACGGTGGTCAGGGCCACATGGCTCGTGACTGCCCAACCCTCCATGCAGATGAGCAACATACAGTAGAGGGAACTCCCAGGCAGAGGTAGAGGTTTGACCATGGTGGTCCACCAGGAGTGGGCAGATGAGGCATAAAAGCTGGCCAAGTAGCAGGTGGTGGACGACATTTTGAGGCTCTACCACCACCACCACCAGGAGGTCCACCCCGACCACAGGGAGCTGGCAGACATAGGCGGGCTCAGCTCTAGGCAGTTGAGGCCTATGACCACAACACACCTGAGATGATTCAATGTACTATCTGTGTTTACTCTACAGTTGTTGTAGTACTTGTAGACACAGGTGTGAGTCATTCTTTTATTTTCACTGCCCTTGTTCGGAGTTCGTAGATTCCAACGGACCCGTTGGCTTGATCCCTACGGCTAGAGACTCCTACGGGATCATAGAGTCAATGACTACGCACTAGTTCTGGTAGTGTGAGCTTACTCTACGAGGTGATAGCTTCAGCTGGGATCTTCTTGTAGTGTTGTCGAGGCCCTATGACTTCATCTTGGGTATGGACTGGTAATCTAAATTCCATGCTCAGATTGACTGTGTTAGGCACAAGGTGTCGTGTGTCCACCTGAATGGGACCAGGTTTACCTTCACCAGTGAGAAGGGTGCTTTGTAGCATAGGATGAACTTACGCAGAGGATAGGGAAGCCGTTCACACATCAGTTGTCTAGTCTAATCTGTGGAGCCGTGGATGTACAGAGTCCAAGTTTTCCTATTGTGGTGGATCAGTATGCGGATGTTTTTCCTGATGATTTTCCAGGACAACCTCCTCAAAGAGAGGTATACTTCTATACAGACCTGTATCCTGGGACAACACTGATATCTACCCTAGAATATCAGATGGCTACCACTGAGCTTCATGAGCTGCAGTTATAGCAGGAGGAATTGCAGGGAAAAGGATTTATCTGACCTATTGTTTCACCCTGGTTTTCTCCGATTTTGTTCGCCAAGAAGGTGAATGGGAGCTTGGAACTGTTTTTCGACTGCCGTTGCCTGAATCAGGTGACCGTAAAGAACAAGTACCCACTCCCGAGGATTGACAACCTCTTTGATCAGCTCAAGGGAGCATGATGGTTCTCGAAGATAGACCTCAGGTTAGGCTATCACCAACACATAATTTGAGATGAGGATATACAGAAGATGGAATTCAAGTGTCAGTATGGATACTATGAGTACTTGGTTATGCCCTTAGGCATAACCAATGCTTCAATAGTGTCCATGATTCTCATGAACATGATCTTCCAGCTTTACCTTGATCGATTTGTCATAGTCTTCATCAATGACAAACAAGTTTACTCAACTACTGAGGAGGAGAACACCTACAATTTGTGGGTAATACTGGACACACTCCAGGAGCACCAGATTTATGGTATGCTCTTGATGTGCCAGTTTTGGATTCTAGAGGTTCACTTCTTGGTACATGTCATCTCAGAGGCGGGGATAGCATTGGATCCAGCGAAGATCAATGTAGTTCATGATTGGGAGCCACCCAAGAGTTTGACAGAGGTTCAGAGTTTCTGGGGCCTAGTGGGATACTATCAGATATTTGTGACAGAGTTCTCCAGAGTTGCAGCAAGCATTCTACTTTGACGAAGAATGGAAGACCCATCATGTGGTTCGATAGATGCCACCAGAGCTTTCAGGAGCAGAGGCATATATTGACCAGTGCACCCATCTTGAGGATAACAGAGCAGTGCGTAGGGTGCGTAGATTACTGTGGAACATTAGGGATTGGACTCGGGTGCATCTTGATGCAAGAGCAAATGGTGATTGGTTATGGTTCACGGCAGTTAAGGCAGCACGAGCAGAACTACAATACCCATGAACTAGAGTTTGTACCAGTGGTATTTGCATTGATGATGTAGTGGCACTATCTGATGGGTGAGAGCTTTAGAGTCTACTCTAACCACCAGAGTCTCAGGTACATCTTCTCGCAGAAGGACCTGAACCTGAGATAACGTCGATGTCTTGAGTTCCTCCAGGACTTTGACTTTGAGATAGTCATTACTCTTGGGAAAGGGAATATTGTATCATAAGCTCTCAGTAGGAGATCAGGCATTAAGCTGCTAGGAGAGGAAACGAAACAGCTGGCCACATTGCAGATATATTTTGTGGATTGGGATGGAGAATAATTTATTTAGTCTGTCAAAGTCACTCCTCTACTTCCTCAGTGATTCAGAGAGGCGCAGCATGGGGACGTTGACTGAGAGACACGACGAGCTTAGATATCCTCAGGGTAGGCACCTGTTGTATTTTCTGAAGGAGAGGAGCACGTCATCCTCTTCAGGGGACATACTATGGTACCAGTTGCACAATAAGAGGAGGTGCTGAGAGAGTTCCACACTTCCCATCTAGAAATACATCCAGGAGTGGACAAGATGTATCAGGAACTCAGACAATAGCATAGGTGGCTGGGTATGAAGAAGGTTGTATCAGAGTTCGTTTCACGATGCCTCACTTTTCAGTAAATAAAGGCAGAGCACCAGGTATAGGCTGGATTGGTACTACCCTTAGAGGTCCCAGAGTGGAAGTTGGACATGATATCTATGGATTTCATGACGGGTCTTCCATTTACATCCAGAGGACACGACTCTATCTGGGTGATCGTAGATCGACTCACCACGTCGGCCCACTACCTACAGATCAGAGAGAAAGGATCAGTAGATAGCTTGGGATGCATCTACATTCAGGAGATAGAACGACTTCATGGTGTACCATTGACTATTGTCTCCGATCGAGACTCTTGTTTAACTTCCCAGCTATGGAAGGGGTTGTAGGAGGCTTTTGGCACACAACTTCGCTTGAGCACCACCTTCCATACTCAGATGGATGATTAGATTGATAAGACCATTCAGAATATCGAGGAAAATCTATGTGCATGTGTCCTCAACTTTGGTTACAACTGGGAGGATCACTTACCCTTGGTGGAGTTTTCGTACAACAACAATTACCACTCTAACATCGGGATGGCCCCTTACGCTTCACTATATGACTGACCTTACAGATCACCTCTGTGCTGGACAGACCCTGGGGAGTCAGTACTAGTAGGGCCAGAGATGGTTCAAGATAGGATAGAGAAGGTGCAGATCATCCATGAGCGGATGAAGACTGCACATAGCAGACATATGTCTTATGCTTATAGGAGACAGAGACCACTGGAGTTCGAGGATGGCGACCGCCTTTTCATACAGGTCTCAGATCGGCAAGGTCTATAGAGATTTGTATGTGGTGTAAAGTTATCTCCATGGTTCATCAGACCTTTCTAGGTCCGCAGCTGGGTCGGCGAGGTGGCTTACCACATGACCCTTAGACCTCAGTTACATCGGGTGCACAACGCCTTCCACATATCTCAGCTGAGGAGATACATGCATGACTCGACCCAAATCATTGATCATGGAGAACTGGAAATATATGAGAGGGTGACATTCACAGAGGTCCCAGTGGAGATCGAGGATCGGTAGGAGCAGGTCCTACATGGACGATCGATTGCTCCGGTGCTTGTTCACGGGCTGCTCGGTTGAAGAAGAACCGGCTGGACGTAGCTGGCCAGGCTGGTTGAACCGCGGTGGCCCATGGCGCTGCGCTGCGGAGAATGGAAGCCCGCGCTCCACGGGCCGCTTCAGTGGGAAAACTGGCCGGCTCGTCAGCCGACTGGGTTGTAAAAGGCCGTGGAACCCGCAGGTGCCACTCATGCCGGGAAGACCGGCCGACTTTGACTGGCCGGACAGGAGGATAGCGCTGCTCGGCGCCGCTGGTTCGGGAAGACAGCCCCCCCGCTACGCATCGCTCGGCCAGCTGGCCAAGCTGTAGCCAACAGCTAGCCAGGCCGCGCGAGCCAGGCTGGGTGACGATAGTCGGGTAGGGTTTTTCCTATCTACGGGCCGGGCCACAGATGACGGGCCTGGCCGCACCAGCCGAGCCGAGCCGCACCCAGTCAGGCCGGGCCGGGCCCTTGCGTGGGCCGGGCAACCTTCCATGGGCCGAACCGTGCCCCAATCGGCCGGGCTACTCATTAACGGGCCGGGCTGACCCCTTAGTCGGGTCGGTCCCGCTGAGCCAGGACGGGCCGACCCGCTAGCCCACCAAACTTGATGGACTGGGCCCCTTTCACTTAAATGTGAATAACTTCGCGACCTTGTGTCCGATTGACGCACCGTTTGCGGCACTAGGACCCTTACGACGAGGTGGACCATTTATGATACTCTAATTGAGTTTTTGAAAACATTGTAAAATGGTCAGGTTTGGAATGAGTGTATTTCCATCAAGGCCCCTCAAAGGGAAAAGCCAATAACTCTCAGACCGGGCGTCCGATTGACACGTCGTCTGTTGTGTTCGATTTCTTTTGATGAGACGGAACATCAAGGTAAATCAACTCTGGACTTCATGATAGTTGATGTATGGAACTTTGGCTCGAGGAGCAGACCCTCCTGGAATCGAGCGTGTTGTGTGCGAGAACCCTAGAGCTGGCTGCGACTGCGTCGAATACTGTACTAGAATCCTCCATGGGATCAACAGTGATGACTATAGTACTAGAATACTTCATGGGGTTGACAGCAACGACAACCATACTAGAATCCACCATTGGTTCGAAGGTGATTACAACTGTTCTTGTATCCTGTGTGGGTCCAACAATTTGACCTCTGTACTTGTATCCTATGTGGGTCTGGCAGAGTAGCTGGTATTGTATCTTGTGTGGGTCTGATAGCTTAGCTGGTCTTGTATCCTATGTGGGTCCTACAGCTTAGATGAATAAGTGAATACATCTGATAATCTCTATCTCTATATGAAAGATGTATAACTGTGTGATCTGATTCTTGAATTTCAATCATTATCATCGATGTGATTGACATCCTTTCCTGTGTGGACTAGGTTATGCTTGGGTTAGAGATTTGGAGAAAAATTCTGATTGATAACATAGGGATATGTATGGACATATACCTATGTAGGGTTGGTTGATACTTCGTGATTGTATCTTTTTTTGGAGGTTTATCCTTCGTGGATTCTGGAAGACCTTTGGGGGTCTAGGGGTCCCTAATAAGTATCGTATACTCACCTCGGTATGGGATTTTCCCACACTACATTGTGTTGGATGCATATGATGGACAACACTGATTAAGGTGGAGACTTGAGGAGCTGGACGGTACCCGTAGGTGGACCACTTGGTGAGATGTACACAAAGCAGACGGATGGACTCGAGGTGCCGAGGAGAAAATATGTACCCACCCATCAGGTGGGATACCCTGAAGACAACTTAGTGGTTACAATTTTACATTACTAGAGTTTTAATATATTTTCAATTCTACTGAACATTACAGTTGGGTTTGTATACTGGATCATTTACTTTTCTGCACTTACTTTGGTACTCAATTTACTTAGTGTTTACTTCAGTAGTGTACTCTATTGTATTTTTTTACTTTTATAAAGGCAATGCCTTCCTATCTTAGGGATTTACACCTTTGATGCTAGTCACCAGCCCCTCACCTATGGAAGGTGGGCTTGGGGTAGTCATGGAACTGGCCCTGAGGACAGGTTGTGACAAATTGGTATCAGAGGATTCGGTTCTGACATAGAACATAGGACTCTGATAATACCTTTATGTGAAGCAATAGTGGTAAGAGTATTGAGTGTGGTTTTTAGTCTAGGGACTATAGTGTTGGTGCGGTGGACAACATATCCATACACTAGGACCTTGACCTCTGACTTCCAACTTAGTGCACGAAAACACTGATTGCGTGTGTATTTCCTTTGAAATGTTTTCTTTGTGATTACTTTGTGTCAGCTCACAAGCTATACTGTTTAACCTTGGAACACTTGTTTCTTTTCAGGATGGCCCCACAAAGCATCCAGCTAGGGTTCCGAGTTACCTACAAGATGGAATCCCACTGATAGATGAGGCCTCGATGCATGGCCCCATCACTACGGAGGCACCAGCAGTACCACTACCTGATGGGCCACCGATACCACCATCTCCAGCAGTAGAGAGTGCACGATGCCTGAGTGCATTTCACAAGTTTCAGCGATAGAGGACACCTATGTTCATTGGAGAGACAGATCCACTGGCAACTGAGGACTGGCTGGAGGCTTTTGTCAATGTTTTTAGATTGGTAGGTACACCAACCGACCTTATGGTGCTCCTTTCCACGAGTCTCATGCACGCAATGACAGGTAGATGGTGGATCCAGATGATATAGGTGCATGATGAGGCATCTTTACTTTAGACGGACATCGAAAGTATTTTCCTCTTGGAGTTTGATCCATCCACTCATCGTGTGGTACGAGTTCAAGAGTTACTGCATCTATGGTAGGGAAGCATGACAGTAGCTCAGTACTCAGTGAGGTTCACTGACTTCTCACACTACTCCACGAATATGGTACGAGACCCGTTATTCAGGGCCCAGACCTTCGAGCAGGGACTGAGGCACGAGATCAGGGCTTCGATGATTCCCCTCAGCATCCCAACGCAGGTAGGGGTGCGGGAGAGAGCCCTTCTAGTGGAGATCCTTCTCACTGAGCAGTCACCAGCGGTGAGACCCACCGCAGGGTGAAAAGTAGCAGAGACTTCTGTATATGGCAGTAGAAAGATGTCACAGGGGTCCAAGCGTACCAGGCCATTAAGTGGGCAACCTCAAGATACAAGATCGGTTGTTCTGGGAACAAAAAATAGAGCCAGCCATACGAGGAGCAGGCAGTTCTATGCATACGGTGGGCAGGGCCACATGGCTCGTGACTGCCTGACCTGCCATACAGACGAGCAGCAGAAAGAAGAGAGACCTCCCTAGCAGAGGCAGAGGTTTGACCATGGTTTTCCACCTAGAGCAGGAAGACAAGGAAAAGGAGATGGCCAAGCAGCGGGTGGTGGACGATGTTTTGAGGCTCTACCCCCACCACCACTAGGAGGTCCACCCCGACCACATGGAGCTGGCAGATAGAGGCTGGTTCAATTCCAGGTAGTTGAGGCCTACGACCAGGGCACACCTGAGATGATTCAAGGTACTATCTGTGTCTACTCAACCCTTGCTGCAGTACTTATAGACATATGTGAGAGTCATTCTTTTATTGCCTCTTCCCTTTTTTAGAGCTCTTAGTTTCTGACGGATCCGTTGGCTCGATCCATATGTCTACTGACTCATACGGGAGTAGACTCGACGATTACGCACTGGTGCTGGTAGTGTGAGCTTACTCTAGGAGGCGAGATCTTCAGCTAGGATCTTCTAGTAGTGGCATCGAAGCCTTATGACATCATCTTGGGTATGGACTGGTTATCAAAAGTCCTTGCTCAGATCGACTATATTAGGCACAAAGTTCCATGTGTCCCCATGGATTAGACCAGGTTCACCTTCACCAGCGAGAAGGGAGCCTTTGCAGCACAATATGGACTTACGTAGAGGAGAGGGCAGCCGATCACACATCAGTTGTCTGGTATCATCCTTGGAGTAGTGTATGTGCAGGGTCCGAGTTTTCCTATTGTGGTGGATCATTATGTAGATGTTTTTCTTGATGATGTTCCAGGACTACCTCCTCAAAGGGAGGAAAAATTCTATATAGACCAGTACCACAGGACAACACCGATATCTACCCCAGCATATCGTATGGCTCCCTTTGAGCTTCATGAGCTGTGGGTACAGCTGGAGGACATGCATGGAAAGAGATTTATCTGACCTAGTGTTTCACCCTGGGCTTCTCCGATTTTGTTACCCAAGAAGGCGGATGGGAGCTTGCGACTCTGTGTCAACTACCGTCACCAGAATCAGGTGACCATAATGAACAAGTACCCACTCCTGAGGATTGACGATCTCTTTGATCAGCTCAAGGGAGAACGATGGTTCTCAAAGATAGAACTCAGGTCAGGCTATCATCAGCAAAGAATTCGAGATGAGGATGTACAGAAGATGGACATCAGGTATTGATATGTCTATTATGAGTACTTGGTTATACCCTTCGGTGTAACCAATTCTCCAACACTCTTCACGAGTCTCGTGAGCAGGATCTTCCATCCTTACCTCAATTGATTTGTCATAGTCTTCATCGACGAAAACAGGTTTACTCAACTACTGAGGAGGAGCACGCCTACAATTTGCAGGTAGTACTGGACACACTCCGGGAGCACCAGCTTTATGGTAAGCTCTATATGTGAATGTTCCGGATTATAGAGGTTCACTTCTTGGGACATGTCATCTCAGAGGAAAGGGTAGCAGTGGATCCAGTGAAGATCGAGGAAGTACTAGATATGGAGCCACCCAGGAGTGTAATGGAGGTTCAGAGTTTCCTTGGCCTGGTGGGATACTATTAGAGATTTGTGAAAAAATTATCCAGATTTTCAGCACCGCTTTCAGCTTTGATGAAGAAGGGGAAACACTTTGTGTGGTAAAATAGATTCCAGCAGAGCATTCAGGAGCTGAAGCGGAGACTGACCAGTGCACCCATCTTGAGGCTACCAGAGGAGGGCGTAGGGTACGCAGTTTACTGCGACACATCAGGGTCCTGAGTCGGGTGCATCTTGATGCAGGAGCAAGTAGTGATTACTTAGGGTTCACGGTAGTTTAGGTAGTACGAGCAGAACTATGCTACCCGTGACCTGGAGTTTGTAGCAGTGGTCTTTTCCTTGAAGTTGTTGTGGCACTATCTGATGGGCGAGCGCTTTAGAGTCTAATGTGACCACCAGAGTCTCAAGTACATATTCTCGCAGAAGGACATGAAACCGAGACAGTGGAGACGGCTTGAGTTCCTCCAGGACTATGATTTGAGATAGTCTATTTTCCTTAGAAGGGGAATGTTGTATCAGATGCTCTCACCAGGAGATCGAGCATTCAGCTTCTAGGAGAGGTGACAGAATAGCTGGCTGCATTGCAGTTATCCTTTGTCGATAGGGATTGCGAATAATTTCTTCAGTCTGTCATAGTCACTCCTCCACTTTTCAGTGATTCAGAGAGGCGCAGCATGAGGACATTGACTATGAGACACGACATGATCAGATATCCTTAGGGCAGGCACCTGTTGGATTTTCTCAAGGAGGGGAGCACATCATCTTCATCAGGGGACGTACCATGGTACCAGTTACACAACAGGAGGAGGTACTGAGGGAGTTCCACACTTCCCCTCTAGTAGTATATCCAGTAGTAGAGAAGATGTATCGGGACCTCTGACGATATCCCTGGTGGCCGGGTATGAAGAAGGATGTAGTAGAGTTCATTTCACAATGCCTCACTTGTCAGCAAGTGAAGGTGGAGCACCAGGTACAGGCTGGTTTGGTACAACCCTTAGAGGACCTAGAGTAGAAGTGGGACGGGATATCTATGGATTTCGTGATGGGTCTTCAACGTACATCTAGAAGACATGACTCTATATGGGTGATCGTAGATCGACTCACCAAGTCATCCCACTTCCTACCGATCAGAGAGTAAGGCTCAGTAGAGAGCTTGGGGCGCCTCTAAATTCACGAGATCTTATGGCTTCATGGTGTACCATAGACTATTGTCTCTGATCAAGATGCTCGTTTAACATCCCGTGAATGGAAGGGTTTGCAGGAGGCTTTTGGAATGCAACTTCACTTGAGCACTGCCTTCCATCATCAGACGGATGGTCAGACTAAAAGGACCATTCAGAATCTTGAGGACATGCTATGTGCATGTGTCCTCAACTTTGGTTGCAAATGGGGGGATCACTTACCATTGGTGGAGTTTGTGTACAACAACAGCTACCACTCCACCATCGGGATGACCCGTTACGAGGAATTGTACGACCGACCTTGCCGGTCACCATTATGTTGGACAATCTCAGGGGAGTTAGCACTATTAGGCCCAGAGAAGGTCCAGGCTATGACAGAGAAGGTGCAGATCATCCAGGAGCGGATGAAGACTATACAGAGCAGACAGAAGTCCTATGCTGATAGGCGACGGAGACCACTGGAGTTCGAGGATGTCGACCACATTTTCTTAGGGGTATCATCTCGATGAGGTATATGGAGATTTATCCGGGGCGGTATGTTATCTCCACGATTCATCGGACCTTTCTAGGTGCTCTGTAGGGTAGGTGAGGTGGCTTACCGCCCGACCCTTCCACCTCAGTTGCAACAGGTGCACGACGTCTTCCAGGTATTTTAGCTGAGGAGATACGTGCGTGACTCAACCCACATCATCAATCATGTGGAGCTGGAAATATATGACAGGGTTACATTCACTGAGGTCCCGGTGGAGATCGAGGATCGAACAGAGCGGGTCCTACGTGGATGGTTGAATCCTCTGGTGCACTTTTTCTGGCAGCACGAGAACCTTCAGGAGAGAAATTGGTATCAGAAGGCTCAGATTCATGCTCAGTACCCCCATTTGTTCCTCTAGTGTGTGTTGTAACTTTATGGAGACGTAAAGATCGAGGTGGGGGTAATGAAAAGACCTAGAAGTTTCAAGGAATTTTTTTCTTAATTATTTTGAATTTTATGAGTATGCAGTTTCTAACAGAATCTGAATACGAGGCCCAGTGTGCCCAGAATCATTTTTTTATGTTTTGTTCAGGTACGTTATGTAAACGTACAAGTGGGTTTTTCTTTCTTTTGAACTGGTTCTTGGAATAGAAATCTGAGGACACCAATGAACTCACAATTCCAGTATTCACTTAAGGGGATCTTTACCGCAGTTGCATTTGCTCAGGAGGAGGAGTTAATTTTGGGGATTAATAATAAAGTTAAATAAAACTATTTTTCACAACTTCATTTATCTTGTGTGGTTATTTCCTAAAAGGAGAATTTAGAGGTGGGGCCCACACCCCACATAACCTCCCATGAGAGGATTTATTGTGGTGGGGCCCACACAAACCTGAACCCTTTAACCTCCCCTCAACTCCACATTAATTCCCTACTGTTTATTTTGACAACTCCTCATATATGGTGGAGCCTCTCCACCTCCCTCTTCCCATCAATTGTGCCAACTCATATAATTAATGACTACAATAATTATTTGGCACCTCTTTTGAATCAATTTTAAATGCATGGAAATTCTATTAAATTGGGAGCCTTTAATTTCTTTTGTGTTGGAAAATTACTTTTGGGGAGGCTCTAGAGAATTAGAAGAGAGGTGATCCTTCTTCGATGAAGAAAACCATTATTCCACAAATAACATCCCCAACGAAGAATGTGAAGGACTTATTCCAATGATGCTTCTTCCTCAAACGCACCTCGACGTCAAGGATTCTATGTCTTCTTCGGCAGCGGCTCTTCCTCCTACGTTGACAGGACATCACCGTTCTCCACGATGATGTCTTCCACGATGTCTGACTAACGCGACGCTCGTCTTCCGCGGCTCGACGACGTGCGACGTCAACTATGAGGTAAGGGGTTTTCTTCAATTTTAATTGAATAAATTTCTTCTTCATTATTCGTTAAAACCATGTTTTATCTTCAAACATATGATACCACCTAATGTGGAGGGTGAGAGCTGAACGAACATGGCCTGACAACCCTCCATTGATCCTTGTTGTTTTCGATGGCGACAGTGACGAAAGGGGTGGATGCGACCAGAGAAAGCGGTGGTTGAATGTCAGCCGTGTGGAGAGGAACCACGACCCGCATCCATGGGTCGCTAGTGTCACGACCCGACCTCGGGGCCCGTGCCATGAATACCCCAAAACCATCCTTCTATAGGCCAGGGGATGGCGACTCGCACCGAAGGTGTAAATCCCTATAACTAGGAAGACATTGCCTTTATAGAACATTAACACAACCAACAAGAGTACAAGTGGAAGTAACACACTAAGTACAAAAGAATGTGATGAAAAGTAAATGGGCTAGAATACAAACCCAACTGAAAAGTACAACAACAACCGAATGAAATTACAACAGAAAAGGAAAACAGCTGGAAGAAAGAAGCAGCTCTAGGTTCGTCCAACTCAGATCCTACCTGATGGGTAGGAACAGATAGCGCAACTCCTGGATCGTCCAACATGAATCCTACCTGAAGGGTAGGTACAAATAGCCTCCTAAACACTCTCTCCCATCAACCTCCACCGTGTACCGCCTCGTCATGAAGTCCACCTTCGGATACTGACTCTTCGTGAGGTCCACCTCTGGGTAATGTCCAGTCCTCGAACACTCCGCCTCTGTCAACGTTGTCTGTCATCTGCATCCAACACAACGAGGAGCAGGAATTTCCCATGCAGGGGTGAGTATAACGATACTCAGTAGGGATACCGAGACCCTTAAGGTATCCCTAAATCCAACAAGTATATCTACAAAGAAGGACCACAACAGATTACCCGTACTTAGGTATAATCCCAAACTTATACCTATGTTATCAAATAACCCATCTCAGTCATGAGGTACCACACAGATATGAAATAAATGGATAAAAACTACATAGGTATATGACCATACATATACCTAAGTAAACAAGTAACCCATCTCAATCATGAGGAATTCACAATGGTCAATGACTCAGCTCAAACCAGGATTTTATTCATGATGTCGAAACCACGGCTGCTGGAGAACTCCTCCTCTATTGATTACAGTGGGCCTGCTACTACAACCAAGAGCTTCCCACTAACCCTGGACTGCTGAAGTACTCCACCTTCCAAGTACTGTGGGCCTGCTACTACAACAAAGTGCTTCCCACCATGGGTCTGCCGCTACAACCAAGCGCTCCCCCTCATAGACTACAGAGGTACTCCTTTTGTCGAGTACCATGGGTCTACTACTACAACCAAGCGCTCCTCCGTTGTTGTTCTACTGTTACAACCAAGCTCTCCCCACTAGGCCATCCGAATCACTCTGAATCGGTCGATCAGTAGTCGTCAAGTCTCATCCAGCTACAAGGTATCTACACTATGTATGCTTGTCTCTGAGAGGATCCGCCCCACGAGCTACTGGTCGATACTTCCAAGTTTCATTTAATCTCATGTGGAAGTATTTCAAAGGACCGCCTCGTCATAGGGGTCTCAACGCAACAAACGTTGCATCAATCGGACGCCCGATCTATGAGTTATTAGCTTTTTTCGTTTTAGGGGCCCTGTTGGTTTTTAAGTTAAAACCAACCCGACCATACTCCAATATCATCCAAAAACCCACGTAGAGTACTCTAAAATAACTGTCTCATCAAGAGGAATCCAACGAAGTCGACGGCACGTCAATCGGACATCCGGTCCTCTATTTATATGTGTTTCCGCTCCGAGGGCCCGATTGGTTTCGGGTTCGAACCAACCCGACCATACCCAAACATCGCCATAACCTTGAGTGCAATATACATAAATGACCTTCAAGATCAAAGGAATCCTTCTCAACTGACGGTGCATCGATCAGAGGTCCACAACTAATGTTACGACCGTTTGACAAAAAACGGTCCAAAAATAAGGGGTTTGGGCCCGATCCGACCCGGCCCAATACCCCCTGGGACGGGCCGAACCAGGTCGACTCGACCCGGGTCTGGGTCCAGCCCCGTTGGTCATGGCCCGGCCGGACCGACCTGGGCGGCCAGCGGTCGCGGCTCCGCACCAGCCGAGCAGGGCGCAAAGGGGGGTGCCGCCCCCTTGTTTCCAAAACGGCCTGCCATAATGACCGGCCTTGGTGTAACTACGGGACCCTCTCGGGTCCCGCCTCTAGGTGGTGATGGCGGCCGACTCTACCAGCCACTGCTTTGAAGACCGCCACGTCCTTAAGCCGCAACTCCTGTCTGACGGTCGAGGCGCAACGGCACCGCACAACTCCACCGTGGCCCGCACCGGCCGCAAGCCCCTTCAATCTCCGGCGTGGCGTGACGGCGCCGTGGCCTGATCCTGGCCGCGACCCGATCATGGCCGCAACCTGATCCTAGCCACGTCCTCCTTTGGCCTCACCGGCACAGCGCGACGGCGCCGTGCACTATCGTCGCAGCCCACTCTGGCTGTGGTCCTCTTTGTTCCCACGCGCTGCCATTGCACTGCGTTGTACCGTGCCGCCTTCTCCACAAGGATCAATGCAGATAAATCAAGGAAAGGGGAGGAGAAATCGGTCGTGTTTGTGCGGTCTGATATCCTCCCATTACGTCGATAACATTTGGATGAAATAAACGAGATACTTTAACGACATAACAAAGAACAATTTTGATTCATTAAAATTGAACTTGACCCCTACCTCAATGTTCTCCATTCGATGATGATTTCACGAGAGGGTGGACGTCAGCTCGTTGACGTCATCACAAGGGTGATGAAGATTGTTGGCGTTCGTCGCTTCTGCAAAAGCCTTGGATCCTGGCTCAAGCGTCGGTGTCTTGTCAGAGAAGATGGAACCTCGCTATTCTTTAATGAAGAGGCACCATTCTTCGCTGGAGGAAGAGGTTCTTCAACACTCTCGAGCTCTTTCTCCAAAGGATTTCCCAACACAAGTGTCAAACCAAATAAAATAAGCTTCCTCCTTATTTTAATTTTACTCTCCAAGCCATTCAAATTTTGAAAATCAAATCCTCTTAATTAATTAAATATAGAGTTATTTAATTAGTTAAGAGGTAGGTTGGAAAATTTAATTAATAAGTGGAAGTGTTACATAATTAAAGGGGGATGTTTATGAGAGTTAAAAGTGAGTTATGGGAATGTGAATGGGTGGGGCCAAAGTGGGCCCCAACACACATTTATCATCACATGGGTAGTTAGGTGGCACTCTAACTCCCCCATGTTGGATAAAACCACCTTAGACATAAAAATAATATTGTTCCACAATTTTATTCATTCCTCATTTAATCCATAATTTTTAACTTCTCCACCCACACAAACGCAATTGCGGTAAAGGTCCCCTTAAGGAATTACCGGCACTACGAGTTCATCGGTACCCTCAGATTTCAATTCCGAGCACCAGTTCAAAAGATAGAAAAACCCACTCGTTCGTTTACTGAACGTACACGGGCTAAACTTCGAAAATTGATTCTGGGCACACCGGGCCTCAGAATCAAGTGTCCTTTAAAACGGCTCACTCGTAAAATTCCAAAGAAATTAAGAAAAAACATTCCTTGAAATTTCTAGTTTTTTACAGCCATACCGAAGAAGAACCACCCAGTCGTAGCAAGCCGGGATGGAGGAACCATGATGCCCCATGGCACCGCGCTGTGGAGATCCACAGCCCGCGCTCCGTGGGCCGCTTCGGCGGGAAAACCGGCGGGCTCGGAAGCTGGCCGGGTTGGAGAAGGCCGTGACACCCGCAGGTGTAGCATGGGAGAAGAGCGTCCTACACAGGCTGCTCACGCCGGGACGACATGCCATCTTCGGCCGGGCAGACAAGATGGTGGTGCCGCTGGTTCGAGAAGATTCCCCCCATGCTCTGCGTCGCTCGACCAGCTGGTCGAGCCGCGACCAACAACCGGCCGGTCCACGCCCATGCGCGGGTCGGGCCACCTGCCACAGGCTGGACCGAGCCCCACCGGGTCGGGCTGCACATTAATGGGTTGCGTTGACCTCTTAGCTAGGTCAGACCTATTGAGCCAGGACGAGCTGACCCACCTGCCCACCAGGATTGATGGACCGAGCCCCTTGAACGGAAAAGCAAAAAAACTATCAGACTAGGCATCCGACTTACGCAATGTTTGTCGCGTTGGGTTTCTTTTGACGAGATTGAACTTTGGGATACATCAACTCGGGACTTTGTGATATTTGATGTATCAACACCTTGGCTCGGGAAGTGGACCCTCCTAGAATTGAGATTGTTGTTTGAGGGAAACCTAGAGCTGGCTGCGACTACGTCGACTGCTATACTGGAATCCTTCGTGGGTTCGACATCGATGACTACTGTTCTGGAATCCTCTGTGGGTTTGACAGCGACGACTACCGTACTAGAATCCTCCGTGGGTTCGACGATGATGACTACCCTTATTGTATCCTATGTGGGTCTGGTAGTTTGACCTATGTACTTATATCACGTGTGGGTTCGGTAGAGTAGCTAGTCTTGTATCCTTTGTGGGTCAGACAGCTTAGCTGGTCTTGTATCTTATGTGGGTCTAACAGCTTAGATGAATCAGGGACAACATCAGATCATCTCTATCTCTATAAGAAAGATGTATATCTATGTGAGCTCTGTCTTGACTTTCAATCATTATCATCGATGTGATTGACTTACTTTCATTTGTGGATTGGGTTGTGCTTGGGCTAGAGAGTTGGAGCAGAACTGTCGGTGATAACTTAGGTATATGTATGAGAATATACCTAAGTAGAGTTGATTGATACTTCATGATTGTATCTTTCTTCTGTGGTTTATCCATCATGGATTCTGGGAGACCTTCGGGGGACTCTATTTCCATACTGAGTATCATATAATCACCCATGCACTGGCTTTTCCAGCACTACATTGTGTTGGATGCAGACGACGGACAGCACTGATCGAGGTAGAGATTTGAGGAGCTGGATGGTACCCGGAGGTGGAACACTTGGCGAGACATACACGGAGCAGACGGATAGACCCGAGGTGTCAAGGAGACCATCTATACCAACCCTCTAGGTGGGATACCTGGAGGATGACTCAGTGGTTACTGTTTTTCTTTACTGCAGTTGTACTATTTTTTCAGCTATACTGTACTTTACATTTGGGTTTGTATACTGGCCCATTTACTTTTCCGCACTTACTTTTCTACTCAGTTTACATATTTTTTACTTCAGTTGTGTACTCTGTTGTGTTTGTTTACTTTTATAAAGGCAATTCCATCCCATCATAGGGATTTACTCCTTTGGTGCTAGTCGCCAGCCCCTGGGCTATGGAAGGCGGGCCTGGGGTAGTCACGGCATGGGCCCCAAGGAGGGGTCATGACATAGGCATTGAGTTATTTTTCTACTTGGCATACACTAGGCCTCAAGTAAACGTGTTCCTTGTAATTCAACAAGGAATTGAGGGAATTAACTAGAATCTATGCGGCATAGTTGAAACCCTACACTATGTTCATGTCCATCATCTCCTCCATCACAAGTAATCCACACTCCCCCTCAAAGGCATAACCAGGTTACAATAGTACACTTGTTCCAAGAATCAAGAACCATACCTTAAAAATAACTATTACACATATAACCATTTACCACATATAATAAAGAAAAACATATCATTATATGAAATACTATAAACATATAATAAATGCGATCAATGTAAAATATAAGAAAATAAGTTGCTATCATACTAATGGAAACATGCTTCCAAAACATGTCACACGGGCTATGCACACACCCACATGAAATCAAAAACAATCATGGTCAAACGACTATAATAAATAATGTGTTTTAATAATGAAATAAGTACAAAATAATACTCCCAAATGTTACGGAACATCTTACCTCAAAATTTATGATGAAGTAATCCATGTATCACCAAAGGATGAGAGAGAGAACCATGTCTGACATCCATAGAAAAAATATCACACATCAAGGTGGCCTATCCTGGGTTCTAGTTCATTGATAAATATGTTTGTAATGAAGATTTAAAAGGATTAAAAATTAATAATTGTGTTTGTAGTACTACATTCCATAATGTGTCTTCCAATATGACAGATTTTGAGGAATCTCTAAGGAGAGGATGCCAATTAACCAGATTTTTTTCGATGGAAGAATGTATCTTGAATTCCTCACCACTTATTTAAGAGAACTCAAGGACTATATAAATATCATAAACATTACAAAAATATATCAAGTTAAGAGATATTCAAGATTACATTCCATTAAAATAGGAACTTAAGATGGTGATTTTAGGGAAACATACCATGAAATGTCCACCATTCATGAGGGACCTCACTCCAGTCAAAATAGATTATAAAGACACATCGAACCCCCCCCCCAATTCCATAAATGATCCATAATTACATTTATAGTTTGCATTACAATTAATATATTATTAATTTGAATGAAATATCTATATATCATAAAATGAGATAGTAACTGAATGAATATGTAACTCAATGATCCGAGAGTTTCACAACACATAACATAATTCAAGATCTTAAACCCGCTAACATTTTCCAAAATCATGCATTAAATGAGTGTGAAACATTTATAATGTCCAATGGAGTCTCTAGGATAAATGGGTTTTTTAATAAGGGAAAAATGGGTTAAATAAAATCGTCATTAGGTGTACTAGAATATTTTTAGGTTCTTAATTTCATGAAAACATGGTTTTATCCTATGGGTTTTCAATCCATGCGCCAATGGTGAACCCTTTTAGGGATTATAGAATATGTTTCATAGTTTGTTTATTAATGATTCATGATACTTCAAATAATTCCCATTAATTTTTATTTGTATTCATTGGTTTTCCAACAATTCACCTTTTGCTAAATGGTTTGTCAAACTATGCACCTTGGGATGTATGGTTCCACAAACTATGTGCCTTGGCCTTATTGTTTCTATACAGTCTATCAAACTAGGGGACTTGTCATTTATTATGATGAATGGTTACATTGAAAGTTATCATGGTTTGGAAAACCCATTCACAATCATAAATTCCTATATAACTCTTTAAAAATAATTAGAAACTCCCAAAAATCAACCCAAACAACTCCTAGTGTAAAAAATAAGATTAAATAATGGATTTAACTTATTACACACCAAAAATATCTAAGTCCATTAAACTAAATAACCCATTTTTCGCATGTATATTACATAACACTTCTTTTTCAATGTAACTATCTATTCTAAGATCAACATTCAAGTACTTTTCAAAAACGTAAATATCCATTTCAACAAATCCAACACAAAAACACCTAGTAACATCTATATATTTACATTTATTTATGTATTTACATTTTTTAATGAAAAAACATATTATCCTAACTTGTGGTGGATTAAAATTATTTTATAAAAATAATAAGAAAATTTATTTTGAGAATCTAGAGGACAAGAAAAACAATAGGAAGAATTGATATTCTCCATGAGATAAAGATTGAGAGTTTTAGAATCTAAGAAAAATTATTATAATAAATAATTAAAATTCTAATCTAGGTTATATGAAAGAGTTATCTCAATGTATTAAAAAATTTCCCTAATCCCCATAATCCTTTTTCTAGGATAACCTAAATCAAATTTATTCCTTTTGTGAGTGGAATCCATTCCCTGTAAATAACAGACTCTATCTGGTTGGTGTGTTTCATTGTCAATATTTTAGTGTTCCCCCAATGTTCATTATCATAAAATGATATAAGAAATTCCCTAAAAAATATATTTTTTTATCTATATATAACTCATTTTTATATAAAAAATAAAAAAAATCTTATTATCATTATTTTATTGTTTTTTCAAGACCATTATATTTTTAATTGGATTATTGAAATATATTTATTAGAAATTTCAATTAAATATGGTTTATTAGGTCCAACTATTGAACCAATAATTACAATGATAACTTCTAAACCACTCGTATAACATTTTCATTGACTAATTTTATTTTAATAAAAATTATTTTAAAGAAACTTATACCATGTCTATGAAAGATTTTTTCCAAATAATTTAGATGAAGAATTATTTTAGTTTCTTAGAGAAGAATTGATGATACCTATAGTGAGTTTCTGTGAAATAATGTATAATTAACCTCATGAATAATCTAGTAGAACAAACTCATATTAAATATCATGAATATGATACCAATTCATTATTTTTATGGTGTAAAACAAGTTTATAAATATTAAATTCATTGGAATTAATGACCAAGTGGTAGATATATTCATTAAAAAACAATTAAAACTAAAATTTGAGAAGCAATGGATGAACCATGTTGTGTAAAAACCCTCTTAAATTTAATTGGGTTTTGTTCCATTCTCCTGAGAATTTTTTATTAATATGATTATTAAATCAAGGTTACAAGATAACTCATTGGTTTTACAAAAAATGTGGGGAAATAGGAATGGTATAAATATAGTGATTTAAATGGATATATAATAAAGTTTTAGATAGTAACTAGTGGTAAAAAATAATAAATTTGATCAACATGGAGTTTTTTAGAGTTTAAAGATATCCACATTAATAATATCTATTAAAGGAAACGGTTTATATTAAGAATCTAAAAGGCATGATTCTTTATACTCTTTTTATTCACTCTTTTTTACCTATACATATATTAATTCTTGTACACTTAGAGTCAATAGATAAGTATTATGTGGAAATATGAAATTTTTGTTATAATTTTAATTAAATATTTCTACATTTTCAACTATAAATTATATAGAATTTCTAACAAACCCAAAGGGTAAAATGTTAAAACCAATATGGGAATTGACTTATAGTGCTAGGATAACAGAAAATTTGAGTTACAAAACTGCTTAATAACTATAAAATGGATTATTTAATGGAATCACACCCTGCTCATGTTTTAGATGTGGAATGGAGGGTAACCTTATATCCAAGGGTTCAAATAATTTTGATAATGAGTGAGGTGATAAAGAATAATACAAGATAATAGTATGAAATATTAATAATTAAATGTTTAATTATAGTTTAATAAAATCCCATCAATGAATTCTAATATCTAATTTTGATGACAATGATCAAGAGGAATCATATATAAAATAGAATGAAATATATACAGGTGATAAATTGGATGATTTATTTTTTGTGACCAAGAAAAAATGTTCATGTTATTAAAAATGAAAATAATGATGTTTTTATAGGTGTGAATAACATGTGGGGATAACTTGAGCTGGATATAGAGAATAATTATTACTAGGGTTCTATGTTAAAAATGGCCAATGATATAACCAAAAAATATAAGTAGTTGTTTTTTTTAAAAAGGTGTTGAAATTTACTAAAGAAGAACTGTAGAAGAATATATCCAATTGAGGGTAAGATAGTGGGGGTGGAAATTCCTATGAAAATTGGATACAATTCAAATATTATCGATAAATTGATTGAGTTTTTTGAAAAAATATATATTTAAAATTTATTATGTTATAGGTAGTGTTATTGTAGACCAAGATAAATGTTGTAGATGAAATACAATATTTTATTGAAATAATATTTTTCATATTTGGATGTGTTTCTAAAGATAAGATTAAGGAAAAACATAATTTTTGAACTATGAAATTTAATGAATGTATAAATACTAAAACATTATCTTATAAAGAAATATTTTGTTTTTTTGATTCATTTTCTATTCACACCAAAGAATATTCTATAATAAAGGGAATAAAATTCTTATTTTTTATATAAAAGAATATTATTTTTAGTGATAAATTCATAATAAGGAGATGACCTAATAGTTTCCTAAAGATGGTATATTTTTATAAAATTTTACACAACATGTCTGTGTTTAGAAAATATGAGGAAATAAATATAGTTTCTATATCCAGAAGACTGCCATAAAACTAAGATTATAAATTTTATGGTCATTTTTATTCATGTGGTAAGTATGGTCATATATATAATAAGAATATTTATTTTAAAGGATTGTATAAACACATAATATACCAACATAAAACTATGATTATAAATTTTATGTTTATTGTTATTCTTGTGTTGAGTATGGGAATCAAATGTTATACTATTCCATGAAATTTATCCAAAGGATAAACAATTAAGTAAGGAAATATTCAGAGAATATTCAACTAAAAGGATATATATACAGATCTAGTGAATATTCAAAATACTTTTTTTAATATAATAATTTGGTTGAAAATTCATCTTAAAATAAATCTGGTATAATTTCAAAAGTTTATTGGAAATCTTTATTTAATTTAATCGAATTTAATATAGAAGTGAATTAGGAGAAATAAAAAAAATTATTAGGTAGATTTGAAATAAAAAACAGATAAAGGATGTTCAGTTTTTCAAATAATATTGACTGGTGGACTTATTCCATAAAGAAATACATATATGATATCTGCATGCCAATATCATAATATATTATATTGGTATGTCATATAATATGAAAGTTAGAAACCAAGTAATATATTATTTTTTGTCTTGAATGTATAGTTTGGTATGATATATAAATATTGTATTTTTAATTCCTAAACCAATCATATTGTATTATTGGATATATTGTAATATTGTATTGTGTAAATGATTTTATTATGTGATTCACAAGTAATGTCACCACTACTAAAGGAATATATATATTATGAATTATCATTCTATTATGGTTCGTTTTTATAAAACAAATGTACAATCAATTTATTTAATTGTTAATTCCATGTATGAAGGGTTATGAAATGTTTTAAATTGATATAAATACCCAAATATTTTATACCATTTGTATTATTTTCACAGAAGGATTGAAGATCACCCCATAGTCTTATATATAAGAGAAAATTAAAATTTAGAGGATTGTTCGAGCCTATGAATACCTCCCCCTTGTTCAACCAATATTTATCTTCTTCTTTTATTATTTCCTACATGAGGCCTAAAAATTACATGATATAGATAATATGACTTCTCCAATGATGGGTGAATTAGTTTATGCCTTTGGATACCCCATTGTGTGAGGATTTTTTTGTTACTCATTTGGGATATTAATTAATAAGCTTTTATTTAAGGCTACATAAATGGAACTTAAATTACACTTATATACCTTTATTAAATTTTTAGAATCATGGTTTCATGTTTTATTCAGGGTAGATCATGGTTTTAGGTTTCTAGATTTTTTTAATTGATTTATTTTCCACCAATTTTATAAACCCATTAGTGGTTTCAAAGTCTTGGAACCTTTTTTGATTCTCATAATCATGTTGGTGAGGTGAATAGATAGGGCCTCTCAAAGTCTCTGAGCTCCCTCCCAAAGAACCCCGAGGAGGAGACATCTTCAGCTTTAGATCCCCCCTGTATAAGGGGGAGGAATTCCTTACTTTGACTTCTTCAAGATCTCTGTCTCACAAATTTTTACCATTATCCATCAAGGTATTTCTTCCTCATTTCTCAAAAATCATGAATTTACCAAATGTTCTTGATCTCATTGATGGCTCACCGTAGATGGTGATTTCAACGTCAGAGTTCACAGTTTTTCAAGACTCCTCGATATGACCTTGGTTACTCGGTTCACCCATCATCATCCTTTGGATGATGAATTCGATAGGTTCATTTTTGGTTCCTAAGGTCTTTAATAATGAGCAATATTTGGACTCCTTGAAAGACAACATATAATGATACATTTTTCATCAGTGAATTACTTCATCCTGACGTAGTCTAGTTCTCCCAAGTCATGTAATGGATTCTGCTTCTAACTTTTCTACGTGTATTATTATTTTCACAAGAAACACGACTCTCCTTATATGGAATTATGGGTATGTTTCACCAAACTTCCTTTCCCCTTCAATAATCCTTCTATTATTTATATTCTTGGGAATATTGTTTTCCAAATTCTATGATTCTATTTACAAAAAAATTATTTGTTCATACATTTTTGGCACCTACTTTTATGGAAGTTGATGTGTCCCAGCAACTAGTTTTGTTGGTATGGATAACTATTGCAGATAAATTCTTCTAAAAAAAGAAAATAATTTTGATTCTTAGATAGATTTATATTGTTTATGTAGACAACTGGGAAATCTTATTTCATTAGGTAAACATTACCATAAGGTGGATCTTGATCAAAACTAGTTTTATGCCTACCATTCCTATTCACATAGAATTGATCTATTGGGAAATAATGTCCTATATGAATTAGGGGGTATTGAGGGAGATGTTATTGGCTTTATTAACTAGGTATTAATATACCATATCGAAATACTATGGAGAGACATTTCAAACATGTGATGGTTTTGTTTAGGTAAAAGTGGAAAGAGGAAAGCATCCATATGGTTGTATTGATCTTAGATAATCAAAATAGGGCATGCTAGATAGGGATGCATACTAGGTGAAGGTGAAGAATAGGACATTTCCTAGAAGAACCAAACCTACTATTAACACTATTAATAATTTTGAAGGAACAAAAGTGGATGCTTTACTTTAAGAGAATGAAGTCTCAATTTAGGTTGTGATGGACATACAGTGTCTATAAACATTTGATAATCACATGGAAGAGAAAGGAATTTTTGAGGGTGATTTGGGAGAAGAGGGTATATCTTAGTATTTGTTTATAGTTCTGAGGGAATTCATGATAGAGGACTCCACATCCCTAGGAGAAAGAGTGGGCATAAGTGAAACTGAGATTCGGAGAGTTTCATTGTGAATAAGGGGAGGAGATCAAAAGAGAAAAATTATTACTCTCACATACCCAAAATGATAAATAGTATATCTTCCATTATGTTAAGGGACAAAGATAGGGATGAAATTACTACTTCTATTAATGGGGATACTAGTGTTAGGGATATAAAATGAAAAATTCATCACATTATTTTTGTTTTTGATGACTCTCCCAAGGAGCACAACACTGATATGGTGGTTCTAACTAAGGAGAAGATAGATGAAATCAAGCGTGCGGTAGGTAAGGAGGCAAAAAATTGAGCTACAACATGGGATATTATCATACAATCCAAGGATGAAATGATGGATGAGACTCTCTATATAAAAGCTTTGCAAGAGGATACTGATAGGATGTATGGAAAAATTATTCGTGTTGCTACAAATAAGGAGAAATTTGGGGGGATCAATAAGAAATATCTCATCTAGATATGAGGTTTTAATGAAAGGAAGATAAAAATTGAAGAATAACTTTATTCATGTGAAAACATAACGGACCATTTTTAAGATATCCAAACAGATGAACAAGGTATGAAAGTATCTACTCTATAAAGGAATTTATATAGGGTTAATGCTTTTGTTATGATCAATATCCAGTTTAATCATTTTGTGATTTGTTTTTATAACCCTTGAGATTCTAAATAACAACAGTAGGTTTCATGAATTTTCCATAAAAGTGATTTCTCAATATAAATTTAATTTAAAGTCATTAATCATAATGAAAATAATGAAACATGGTACCCAATATTCGATATCATATCATAATATATAGTATTTATATTGAAAAATGTATCTCTTAATCAATATATTTGAACAAGATATTTATTTTGAAATATTGATAGAATTGTGACATAAGATTTCATAGTCTGAGATAATCTCATATATATGACATTCGATATTTCAAATGGATGAACAATTGATTATTTTGATTTTATATATATCATAATGTATGATATTTTCAGTCATATGAGATGATAACACCCTGTCTAACTCACAAAATATATCCTTAAATCTTCAATGCAATATTGGCCATTTCATCAAATTTGACACTATGACACCAACAGGTTCTATCATAACATATATTATATATTTCTAAATGTGGTATAATAGAGAAGAAAACCTCATCTTATAATATGAGATATGTATTATAAAATATGATATGAATGTATTTTTTATTTTTCTTAATTTCCATTAACAATTGAAATATAAGGTCCATTAACTATTTATAAAGCATAGAAAAATCATTTTAGGATATCTATTTAATTTTTTAATTTTTTATAAATTAAATAATTGAACTTTAAAATAAATAGGGTTTAAATAATATTAATTTTTAATATTTTAAATATGTAAATCTATTTACAAAATAGAATCGGAATATAAAATTTTTATATTTCATTTAATAACATATATTTTAATTAAAATTTCATAAAAGTGAAAAATATTAATTATTTCATGTTACAGATAGATATATATCATTTATATTTTGTTAATTATTAAATATCCATCGTTAATGGATAAATAATAAAATGATTATAATTTCTTTATTTATGAATGTTTCTTAAATAATTTATCTCATTATTAAATATATCCCATTGTTCATTTATTTAAGATTATCCTACATGTATACATTAGTTAGGGAAGTTAAAATGCTTCTATTAATTTTCCCACATACATATAAGGAGTTATATTCAAGGTATGATAATAGATTTAGTTTTTATTCTACCTGAACTTTGGAAAATACCTAGTTTATGATATTGAATCAAGATATAAATTATAGTTTATAAATACTAGGTTTTAGTATTATGATTATATTAAAAAATATCATAGGTAAAATATCCTAGGAAAAAAAACCATGGGTCAGATTGCTCACCACCCTTGTGGTTTATTCCTTGTCAAGAAAATTGGTGGGTTATCTTTCTATCAAATTGCTATAAGATTACTCTTATGGAGATTATTGGTATTATATGAATATAAGACTCTACATAAATTATTACATTTACATTATTCAAGATATGAATTTATATGGGTATTAAAATCATATGATTTTAAAGCGAATTAGTATCACAAGATGTGAATTGTGTAAAGGGTAACACATTAATATAATTAGAATATATTTATTCCATGGAAGGAATATAACTAAAATATATATCACTTAAAGAATGTATAAGTGTTAGAGGAATAACAAGGGATTGAATGGGGAGAATTAATCCCTATTAAAAAAATTATGTCCATGATTCCTTCCAAAGAAACACTTACCATAATTCAATTTGGTTGACTATAACCCTTTTTTACCAATAAATTTTCATATCTAAAGAATGTTAGTGATAAATTGATCCTAAAAATTAGTCCCCTCAATTTTGTAGTATGGTTTGGATTATTCTTATATTGTAAATCCTATCCATTTTTATATCGTTGTAATATAGTTTAGTTGAGAAATATGACAGATTTGGGTAAAGAGATATCCAATCAACAATCCGAGTACTATATATGATTTGATTGGAATTATTGTTTACTAGATTTAGTCATGGATTATTTTTATGATTAAGTAGTGTGTGTCATTATGAAATTTGGATCTTGGACTACTGAAATAGATAATTAGTTCCAATGGATTCATCATATTAGTGGGAGAATATTTAATAAAATTCCACTTGACATGTATGTAAAACATGATACTCATATGATAAAATATTATGTAGTTGATAATTGAAATCACCTGATCAGTCTTAACATTGATATCAATCCCTTAAAATAGATTAAAATTATTATTGGAATAAAAATTCAAATACATTTAAATTATGAAAAGTTCTTATGTATGAATATTCTATGTGTTACGGTGTCCCCTCACTAAGTAACCAAATGCTTATGTTATTTAATAATAAGATATAAATACTTATTAGAAGCAAAGATATATTCATAAGTGGTTTCAATTTTGTTATATGATAAATGAAAAATTAACATTATTATATGATA
Source organism: Viscum album (assembly GCA_963277665.1). Classification (NCBI taxonomy): domain Eukaryota; kingdom Viridiplantae; phylum Streptophyta; class Magnoliopsida; order Santalales; family Viscaceae; genus Viscum; species Viscum album. The sequence goes on from OY728122.1 coordinate 1,192,300,622, forward strand.
AAATATATTTAGTATAATTGGACATGTTAATGATATAGTGAGGATAAAGGCTTCCTTTTGTCTTGTTCATTCTATTGAATTTATTTTGCTGTCATCATTTAATTTTTTTTATAATTGTGAATTTATTAAAGATATTTTTACCCTATATTCTAAAATAATTGAGGAATGATAAACTAATACATATGATTTTTATGTTATTTTGTTGTCATTATATTACTATTAGTTAGATATATTATTATTAAGAAGATAATTTAAAATTGCAGAGTCTATAAATATTTCAATTAAAAAGCTAGTCAAGATCAGTAAAACCTAATAGTATCATTATTAAGGATGACTTTTTTTCACATGATTTAATTTTATGAAATACCTAAATGTTTTTGAGAAACACTGCTAAAATTAATTTGAGTTATCAGTGATATAGAAGTAAATTATTATATTTTTAAGGGTCTATAATTTAAAAAGTATATTTTATAAAATATTGTAAACATATGGGAGTTTATAATAAATGAAGGGGAGGATATAACTTGTTTTTTGAACTATAATGATAAATAAAAGGGATAATAAGTCATGAAGCTTAATAAAAAGTAAATTATAGATAAATATTAGATGAATAAGTGTAAAGGATGTGTATAGTTATCTCATTTATATTATATGATAATATAAGTTTTTTATTAACAAGGAATTATTATAAAAAAAACGATGATTCCAAACAAATACTGTATGATCCAATATATTGTTTGACATGATTGAAAATTTGAAATGGATATAAATGAATTATATGGAATACAATATTTTTTCATGATATTTGTAAAAATATGATGAATGATAATTACATCACACTTCAATTTAATTATTTAAAGAATAAAATATTTTTTAATACATTTTTTATAAATGATAAAATAGGAAATAAGATATGGTGATCCATATTTTTTTAAAATATTACATTTAATGGAAATAAGAGTTATCTAAAAACACAAAAGTAGTTTTTTATCCAAGAATGATAATATTAAAAAAATGTAGTATTAAAGAGGATAGTGGTAAATTTTTTAACATAGAGATGTTCAGTGTTGACAAATAAAGGATTATACTTGTGCACTCGATGACCCACCCAATACACAACATGGATTTTCAAAAACATTTGGTTGGGTATAAAATGGTTGAATGGTTTATATTTGGATTTTATAGATACATATGGTTGTAATTATTTATTTAAAAAGAATCATCATAATTTGACACCTTTCTTAAAGAAACCCAAAGGATTAGCTAATGAGGGGTTGGTTGGGTATTTACATATCATTTCAATGGTTTTAGTTCTAAAAAGATGGAAATTTTCATCTCATATGATGATAATTATATATCTTCCCTTTATTGATATAGTCTATTGAATTTTATAAACATACATAGAAATGTAATAAGATATTCTTATATATTTGGTGAAGGTAGTGTAATATGATAATCCATTAGGGTGAATGTCATGTGATGTATTAATTAACCTAGTGATTCTATTCATATAGAATCATGAATGCATGATAATTCATAATAGATTAAATCATCAATTTACAATGGTTATTGGATTTCATGGACATGGAGATCATAAAAAATCATTCTTTCTTATGATTAAACTAGTCGACATTGGTATTTAGAAACATCTATTTGATGGATATCATGACTGATCCATTTATACTATCTGTAGCACATATAATTATCTAGAGGATTCACTATTTTTATATTTATGAATTTTTTATTTCATATTTTATGTCAATTATAAGAAGGATCATGGGGTCACACTTTTTGGTTTACTGAATGGTGATTGAGTTTTTATTTAAGGCGGTACTACAAAAGTGTTTATAAATTTTCAAAAAGAGATTTGGATGGTTAGTCACATGATATTTTATATTATGTGAGAAATGAAAAATATGTTGTTAAATATCAAAACATGTTTTGGATACATACAAATGTATTTCAAGATATAGTTTAAGAAGTTATTTTATCTGATATGATATAAGATGAAATGACACGATGTGTGTGAGGTTTTAGTGCAATGGGAGATTAATGGAGGTATACCATAAATCAATACATATATGATATGCGCATAAAAATATCATAATGATATATTTCTATATTACATAAGGTATGTCATTTAGAAAACTAAATATATTACATTGAGTTATTTGGGAATATCATATGGTTTGATATAAAAAAATTTAAATGTTACTACCTTAGCCAACCATATTATATGATTTTCTATGTCATAAAATTCTATTGTGGGATGGATACAATTTTTTGTTTAACATTATATGTTACAAAACAATATTGAATATGGATGTTAAAAAATTAAATTTTATTACCCTTTCATATAATATTTGTTAACACATGGATAATCAGTGCACTTATGTGTTATGTGCTTAGAAAAAGGGTTACAAAACATTATGAACTATTGTAAGATATAGTCTCATTACACCCCAAAATAGTTGGGTGGGGGAGTGAATTAGTGTGATTAAAAAAAATGTCTTTAACTAAAATTTATCTTATCATTAAATTAGAATATTCAAATGGTATTTTTCACACTGATTTCTCAATATAACACCAAAAATACATAAATATAGATTCACCAATATAATGATTTTTATTAGTTAACTTGCACTTGGGTATATTCATGGTGAGCATATGAATGATGTTTGGATATGTATAATAATAACTAACTCACTATTTGGTTATTACAATATTTATGGAATGTTTACTATCTATCTAAGGTCCTTAAACTTTTCATGTTGTTTTCTCACAGCCTTTCAAAAGTGTAACATAAAAATACATTATTAACATGATGGTGAAACTCACCATGATAAAAATAAATGATAAAAAAATAGAATATATTGTTCTCCATGATTCCATGATACAAAATTCTTTATTTTCTCTAACATGCACATCAAATCTTTACTTCCAAACATGATCTTCAATGGAATTCTACACATCCACAATTCACAATCCAGTTACATATATTCAATTAATTATATATCCTTATCTATTATGTTTTTATTATTTAGAAATATATTTCTATATTCAACATAATTATACAAATAATATTTCAAATATATTTTTCTTTCCATGTCACTTTTTTTCAGTCATTATTTTAAATTTAAAATTCAATATTTTTAAATAATTTTACATGAAAATTATCTACCTAAAATGTATCTGTAGTATCTTTTAAAGGAATGTATTAAATAATTAAATCCATTTATTCGAATGAATTTTTTAATATAACTTCAAAATACTTATGGTATTGTGAAATCATCAAATCTGCGTATAATCTTTATTTCTTTAAACTCCTCCACATGAAATCTGCTCAAAATGCATGTTTTGGGCTCCATGTATGTCTGAACACAATATGATACTATAATTATAATTAAATTTACATGGTCTAGGGAAATATTCTATCTAAATATACTACTACATACTTCCTTTACTATTTTTTCTTCAACTCCTAAAATACAATACTTAAAACATATTATTCTACCAAATGGTGCTACTACAAGAACCCATTTCAACAAACCTTACTTGAGTTCTCTAATATTTATTATATTCATTCGTATAAAGTATTTATTATATAATGAGATATAATAATCCTAACATAATTTCATAAATGAATTTTTTTGCCTCTATTTTGATATAGCCCATTTTAAAAAGAAATTTTTGGACTTAAAATAGAATATTTCATGACTTGTAATGAATCAGATCCCTATTTTAATTATTCCTTTGAAAAAATGATCAATAAAAGGTTTATTAAAATACCATTCATGGTCTTTTAAAATCTCTAAATATTCATAATTATTTATTCCATGAGAAAAATTTAATCATTGAAATAATTTTGACCCTTATATGAATCGCCAAACCATTTCTAACTGAAATATCCATATATTGAAGAATGATACAAAGTAAAACCCCAAGAAAATAACTTATTTTCATGTTAGAATAAATAATATTTTTCTCTCTTTATATACAATACCATGTTAATATTACACTACAAACCACATATATTTAGCGTGTGTAACATGCAAGACTAGGTTTTAGCTTTTTTTAAAAGCATCCTAATTTTAAAAATAAATTATGAAAATTTTATAAATTTTATTTATTAAAATAATATATAATTTTGAATTTATAATTTCAAAATTATCTTAGGAGTAATTTTTTTTTTGTATTTTTGTGATAAGTTTGATTTTTTGGTTAATAGTGAAAAATACCACGTTTTAGTAAACAAACAGCCTTTTCATTTAAATTAATTTTAATCTTAAATTATATCCTAAAAAGTTTATATGTCATAATAAATAAATTATACATATATTAATGAAATTTATCTCATTGGAATCATTTTTATTTTATAATTTTATATAAAAAAATATTGATCTTTTAAACATTTCTACTTTAAAAAATCACTTTCTCACCATGTGTGCGAGATTAGTGTTAATCTTAATTTTTCCACTTCTATGATTTGAAGTGTTTAAACAGGGAATACATATTTTTAAAAAGTAAATTATTTTTTTATAATTTTTTCAAATTAATTTCATTCAAAAAATTTTAGTGAGAGTTATTAAAATAGATTACGATGATTATGGTAAGGTTAAGATTAATAGGGGACTAAACCTTAATATTATAGACCAAAATGACATGAAATATTGTCCAAAATACATTTTATACCAATAAATATAACATATAGGCACTTGGAATAAATTTTATGGGTTATTGGTATATTATTAAATGGAATTTACCAATATGAAATTTTAAGTATGAAAAAGACAGAAATGGAACATTATATACATTTAACATTTATAAAACATTGAGATATGTACAAAACATAATATTTTAGATTATACATATTATTTTGTAAGATATATGGGTTATTTTTAACTTAATAATTTATCAATAACTTATATATGAGTTTATGTAACTTGAAATTCTTAAGAAACACCAAGGTAGTGGTTATTTAGTTAATAATTATCTAAAATAAATTATATTATAAATATTATACACAAAGAATATTGATTGAATTATTGAATTTGATTATTTTTATTGAAACATATTTCATATTAAAAAACTATAAAATTAATATATTTTAATTCCATTTCATTTCTATTATAATACTGGAATTAAATAAATACTGTCAAAATTGACATTGTTGTTATTTTATAATAAAAGACATTTTATCAAATCATTTAAAATTAATAAAAATAATATAATTCTCCAAGTGATATTTTGGTTTTAATAAATATTAAATATGGTATATTAATGGAACAATTAATCTTTAATATTAAATATATTGGCCCATATATTGTAAAAATGTTGGTATCATGGTTCCAGTTTAAGCAGTTTATAGGGCGTCATATGCACTTATTTTAAAATTAATTTCCAAAAACATTGTATTTTTATTTTATAAATTATATATATTATGAATAATTGATTGGATCTATATTTTCTAATTAATATCACTCTATTTTAGTGTAAATGGTTAAATTACATATGTTGGAAAACTAGACGCTTTAATAAAAACCAAAATGATAAAATTTGGGAATCCTAGTTGTTATGTATCCAAATGATTAAAATGAACATAATTTCTATGGTGGAGGTTTTAATAAACCATTATTCAAATTTAATCAATTATTTTTCCTCTCTATAGGTAGTTTTAGAATGTTTTACCTCATTAATGAATACCTTTTGGTATTTACAAGAGTGACACAATTATTCAACAATAAAAAGGTAGCTACTCTACCCCTTAATAAAATAACAAAAGACACATTAAATCTACCAATATTGACCTAAATATATCCCCAAAATCCATCCAATAATCTTAGAAGTCTAACTTTGGTTAGAAATCAATCCAGGGAATCCATTGGGTGTAAACCCATAGGAGTTATGTGGTTAGAAGATTACAAACATTCAAATGATTTTTAGTATTATTTCCATTATCCAATACCTCATATATTATTAATTAAATCCCTTATAATAACACCATTATCCTCAATATAATGTTTTTGATAATTTTTTCACCTAAACATATACACAATTCCATCAAATGGGTACTATAAATAATTTTTCTTTGTACGATGAACTACAACCACACAAAATGAGGATAGTTATTTTATTCCATTACCATCTCTCATGATGGAAATTATGATGGAAACTTTATTTATATAAGATATATATGATATTTATTATGTATTTATACTTATTTAATACTTTTATAACACATAAGTGTAATACATCCAATTTTGCGTTAATATGATGACATCGTTTGAGAAAGTGTGGACTACTGCCCCTTGAAGCGATGTGATTCATTTATGCAATACATGGTATGTATTAAGGATGGTTTTAGTAAAAATATGTAACATATATATCATATATATGAAACTATAATTATAACATACATATGTACCATGTTTTTCATTCTTTAAGTGGAACAAAGAAATGGAAGTGGTGTTCATGCATACGTACGCCCAACCTTCTCCATGAACAATGCATTTAATTTCATACCTCCAAAAACTATGGACTTTTATAAATACATATATACTTAATATATACTATAATTAAGTCATGTTATATATTATCTTTACAATGAAATCGTGATCTTATTAATAGGAATGACCTGTAACAAGTAGAAACATATTTGAGAAAACAAGGCAATTTACATAAAAACCGTTAATATAAAGAAATAGTGTAAACAAAATGTAATAAAATATTATAAAAATATAATATATGATATTATACGAATTAGTATGGTACTGTTTAATGTTTTTAACATATATTAAACTTCTATAAAATAGGATAAGAACCACACATAATAAAGATTATAGCGACCCCGATCCCAGGGTGCCTATGAGACATGATATACTTAACATTTCATTACATCATTTACAAATTAGATATCATGTCCCATTACTACAGAAGATCACGAGGTTCATGATTCTGGGAAACCATCTGCTTCTGATAAACTTCATTAGTACAAACCATGCCTGAAAAATTTAAAACAAAAACATAGGGTGAGAAAATATGCCCAGTAATGGGTTTTAAAAACATTTTAAGAAAAATATTTCTCAAAGTAGTCCTTTTGAAGAGAATAAAACACTTCTCTAAAAACAAAGCATTATATTTTCACAAAAACATGAAATCCAACATTTTGGAAAACCACATTCACGGAGAAGAAGTACATGCTTAAAATAAACTTTGAAGTAAACATGATTAAAGAGCGCAACACATGAAGAATAGATAATGCATAATATTCAAACAAGGTTACATTAGTTCTAAAATAAATATATGAGTAAGCTGGGAAAACATTCATAACATGATTCATGAGCACATACAATTCTTATAACAACTTAACACATGAAATACAGTTCTTATCACATAATTACATTTTCATAGTCATGGGAATTTTCCACTAGGGGATGTCCTGTTAGTTGAACTAACCCCTGGTTGACCATTTATCATCACATGTAGAGGGAATGTATAATGTCGGACTTTGTCAAGACCTTGCGTCAAGACCGTAAAACATACTTAACGGTTCAAGGCTAACCGCCAATCCTGTTTCCATGGTAGCACAATCCAAGGCTAACTACCAAGACCGTCGCACATAACGTTTCATTAGACTCATACTTTACCCAATGCATTGGAGCGCTGTATAATTCCGGGCGCACCCATCACATCATTCATATTGCGCTATATAATTCCGAGTGCACCCGTCACATTTAAGTCCAATACATCCTTCACATATCTTGACATGGTCATTCATTCATAGGGTTACATACATTATTAATCAAACCCCCTTTTTACATACATATTCATAACTTGAAGGCAGTTAAATCATTAATAAAACTAAGACATGCATGCTAAAAATCCGTACACATAAGAAATTATCTTAACAATTGAAAACATGGGTGAACATAAACACTTTAACATTCCAAAGCATCATAATACCAAGTTAAAACAAGGTTGTTCATAACTGATACCCATGTTGATAAATGGAAATTGTGGTTGTTTAATTAAAACTGTGTGAATATAATTATAGTTAGAGATATAAAGTGTGAAAATAGGTTCATCTTGGGAAGTCATGTATATGTGTATGCAAACAACATGAATATATAAATTGTTGTGTAAACACTCATTTTCACTTTGAAAAACATGACCTTTCCTTTGAAAAGATTGCAAACATCATAGGAAGAACTTGTATTTGAAGACAACATATTGATATATGGTTATATATACCTATATATATATATATAAATTTAGGTTCGTATACACATGTGACTGGGTTTACCAAATTAAACCATATTCAAAAATATTTCTGATGTTATACCATAAACAAAATTAATGTTTGGTAAAACCATCTGGAGTTCTTTTACATAAAAGAAAAATGTGAACATAATTTCCATAAAACCATTATTGACATAAAATCAGTCTTGCATACAACAAGGTCGATCCATAAACAAGAGTACATATATATGAATACATTTATACACTGTCAAAAGTTTAAGGAATTTATAATACCCATTTTCACAAAACAAAATCCTGATCTATCAAGAATGGTGATAAATGAAAATTTTCAATTGAAATAATTATTTTGACATCAAACTAACCCTTAAAATTCATCATAAATATAAACATCTATACAAATAGTTTTGGGTACTTTTCTTGAAATAATCTTTTTGAGTAAATAAATTTTAACAAATTACAAAACAAACGAAACAAGTTCATCCCTTCTGCACATTTATGTACATATACATCAATATAATTACATGTACATATACATCTCTATGCTCTATATACTATCATGATTTACATGTTCATACAATTACTCGAAAACTCCATTTTTTCATAGGTGAAATAAAATCAGGGTTATAAACATTGAGAAAAGGTTTGTATATTTGCATATATCATTTTATACATATATGTATATAATTATATATATACATACTCAAAGTGTATATGAAAATACCTGAACCTAAATAAAATAGGTCCCCCTATGTACCCTTACCCCGGTTTTGGAATCCCACTCAGAAGTGGACATGTATGGTCCTCAAGCCAAGATTTAGTGTATAAACAGGGGGGATATACTTATAGGTTTATATATATATAAACCTATATATAAATACATACAAACCGAAGCTTTAAAAAAACAAAGGAGGATTTGTCCCCTTACCAGTTCAGAGGGAAGGAGAAGAAGGAAAACGAAGCAGGCGAGGTCGGTCCGGTGGTCGGAAATCCAAGGAGCTTCGGGTGCAAAACCTCTCCGGCCTTCGGTGCAAACCATGGTTTAAAAAAAAGAAAACTGAGGACTCACTTTCATGGACGGTATATGAGGGAAGTCGGTGCCGAATCTGTGGAAAATAGGGAGAAAAGCGGGGTCTACTAGCCGACCTATGAGAAGAAGACGAGCCCAACTCTACTGGTTCAGCGGCACGACGAAGAAGAAGGAGACGCATGACGCGGGGGAGGAAGAAGACTGGAAAAACGGTGGACGACTGAGATTACACATGATTTGATCGAATGGCTCAGATATAGTGCAACTTAAAAATCGAGCGTCTCCGATTGGGAGGGGAGGGATCAGACGGCTCCGGCTACTACGGTGAAAAAAAAACGTGGCTCTTCTGTTTAAATAAAAAAACAAAGTTGTTTTATTAATTTTCTATTGACTTATTATAACATTGTTTTTATTATTAATATTCACTTATTAATCTAACATTTATTATTTTAAAATAAGGCATTAGTCAATGGTTTATTAATACAAAAATACATTAATTAATCAAAACATATTATTATAAATATATTTTCTTTAAATTTCCTTTATTAACTAATTATCTCAATTTCCTTAATTAAAGATTAATATTATTAATACAATTAAACATTAAACATAACTACATTTATAATTATTTTCAAAATCCCACATAAGAGTGCGTTGATATAAATATTATCAATACGAAACACATAAGTAAATGAAATCATGATTTGACATAGTTTTCAAAACTGTTAATTCAAATTATAAACAATCGCATTAATATTATTACTTATATTTAATTTAGAGATTAATATAATACATTTTATTTGAGGTTTGATGAAACATATATATATAACTCAAGAGTTTGAGTACATATATTTTTTTAGGCAAAGAAAGAACCCATCAAATTCAATATAATTACAAAATAAAAGTTTAATTGCTCAAGTTGAAAACATGTACAGTAAATAGTGGGAAAAAATAATATTAATTTTCATCATTTTGAAACAAAAAATATAATTCATATTTTGGCAAAATAATAAATAAATAAATTATATTATTATTGTTGTCTTTCTTTAAATATTAAAGAAAATTACATAATTGACTTTTCGAACCTTTCGGGGGTAAACCATTCTTATCTCCAATGGTCCAAAATAAACCATTAGTGGATAGTAGAATCATGGGGGAGCCAACGTTCAAATTTATAGCCGTTAGGGATCAACGGTCGAATTAGTGTTCTTATAAAGAGTCTGGTCTCGGGGTATCCCTCACTCAAGGTGACTGAAGGAGAAAGGAAGAGATGGTTCGTGTGATTCCCTTGGTGGTCAGCACGGTTGTAGTGGCTTCGGCCATCCTCATGTTTATTCTGATAGATTCCAGAAACCCTTACCTCCTTCTTCGGGTCCTGGTGGTTTTAAGTGGTCTCCCAATTATTGTAATTGGGTTTTTAATTGGGATTTTTGGTTAGCTTATCTTCTTGTTTGATCAGTGTGAGTTGTAGCCACCGAGATGTTACTTATTTGAATAAAAGGGCCTTTCATTCATTTGATGCGTTTTCTATTTTATTATTATTATTCACTTATAAGATGATCGTTTGTTCACTTAACGGGTGGCATTGTAAAAAAAACTTGTCATTACTTGAAACACGGTTTCTCAATTCATTACATTACTTCCCCCTTCAATGAATTGCGCCCTCGCAATTCAATTCATAAAAAGAAAAAAAAACTGAAACCCCACACGTAAAACATTACCGAAACAGTGGATCTAGCTCGGTTAACAGAATACCAAAGTTAGCACATTGTTCTTCGGTTTCTCTATCCCAGATGAACTTCGAACAGTACGTCTTGAACAACTGCTCGTGCGTACTGCACACGAGCTTCCAAAGGGAGGCTCGTGCGGTGAAAATCTCGGAAATGTCCGAGTAGATAAACTTTCTGATAACTCCCCAGGCCACATCACGCTCGAGGTAGTCGAGGGGAATGATGCGATTGAGGAGACTGAAATTCAAGACCTGGAACATATAGGCTGCACTAAGGTGGCCATCCTGAGAAGCTATGAGGAAGCATTCTCTGAAAGAGATGTTCTGTGCTAGTGTAAAACACTGGAAGAGGCCATCGTAGTACCATCCCCTTCGCCTATAAAAGGAGAGTTGAGCAGTGGAAATGAAGTGAAAAACACAATCATCCACTTGACAAAAATGAAGAATCTCAGGACCGTTTGCTAGATCGAGCAGACGCTGGCAGGACCCTCGCAGGTGGGGAAAGGATGGATAATCCACCGTGCATGTCCTGACCATGATAACCTCTATTAACTCATCGGGTAGTGATGAGATGTTCATTTGACCAGCCATCTGAAAAAAAACATTTGAAAGGAAACTCTTAACAACATTGATAAGGTAGAGGAAAGAAAGGAAACATGAAACTTTCATTTATGCAAAAGTTTACATGACAAAGCCAGAGTTTACTAAACGTACACTGCAAATAGTGGCAAAACTCCCTAACTCTTCAAACCACACACAGGATGAACAGACAGAACTAAACTAATGGGAACATCTATGACACCTCCTGAGTTTAGCGTGAGGGGTATGGAGTTTGGAAACATCAGTATACACCTCTTGCCTATGAGACAATCGAGTGGACTCATCTTCCAACACTACGAGGTCCATTAACTGGCACCAAAAGCCGTAGTGCAAAATCTGGAAAAAGTAAGCCACTCGGAGGTCTCCCGAAGCAGCAGCTTCTTGAAAGGGGTTATCAAGCATCGTGCCAAATTCTTCGCCAGTCGTGAACACTCAGAAGAGTCCCTCGTGATACTTTCCCCGACGTGCATAAGAGGGAAATTGGGTCATCATCATTAGGAGATAATCCATCCCCAATCCCTGGTGAAGACTAATCACCCTAGATGAGTTTGACACGTCATACAGGTGCATACATGTCATGCGAATTCAGGCGTAATTTAGATAGTTATCACGGCTAGCTAGAGATACAATGTTCTCTAGATCCTCAGTGGGAAGTGACAGTAGGTCAGTATGTACATTTTCATCAGCCATCTGAATGTTATAACATTTTTCCTTAGTCAATCATTGCAATACATTCATACCACATGGTTTTCCAGAGTTTCCAGAACCCATCCTATGAGACCATGTGTAGCGACCCTGATCCCAGGGTTCCTATGATACATGATATACTTAACATTTCATTACATCATTTACAAATTAGATATCATGTCCCATTACTACAGAAGATCACGAGGCTCAGGATTCTGGGAAACCAGCTGCTTTTGATAAACTTCATTAGTTCAAACCATGCCTAAAAAATTTAAAACAAAAACGTAGGGTGAGCAAATATGCCCAGTAAGGGGTTTTAAAAACCTTTTAAGAAATTTTTTTCTCAAAGTAGTCCTTTTGAAGAGAATAAAACACTTCGCTAAAAACAAAGCATTATCTTTTCTTAAAAACATGAAATCCAACATATTTGGAAACCACTTTCATGGAGAAGAAGTATGTGCTTAAAATAAACTTTAAAGTAAACATGATCAGAGAGTGGAACATGTGAAGAATAGATAATTCATAATATTCAAACAAGGATACTTTAGTTCTAAAATAAATCTGTGAGTAAGCTCGGAAAACATTCATAACATGATTCATGAGAACATACAATTCTTATAAAAACTTACCACATGAAATACAATTCTTATCACATAATTACAATTTCATAGTCATGGGAATTTTCAAGTAGGGGATTTCCTATTATTTTAACTAACCCCTTGTTGACCATTTATCATCACATGTAGAGGGAATGTATAATGCCGGACATTGTCAAGACCTTGCGTAAAGACCGTAAAACATACTTAACGGGTCAAGGCTAACCGCCAATCCCATTTCGATGGTAGCACAAGCCAAGGCTAACTTCCAAGACCATCGCACATAATGTCTCATGAGACTCATACTTTACCCAATGCATTGGAGAACTGTATAATTCTGGGTGCACCGTCACATCATTCATACTGTGTTATATAATTCTGGGCGCACTCGTCACATTTAAGTCCAATACATCCCTCACATATCTTGACATGGTCTTTCATTCATAGGGTTTCATACATTCTTAATCAAACCCCCTTTTTACATAAATATTCATAACTTGAAGGCAGTTCAATCATTAATAAAACTAAGACATGCATGCTAAAAATCCATACACATAAGAAATTATCTTAACAATTGAAAACATGGGTGAACCTAAACACTTTAACATTCCAAAGCATCATAACACCAAGTTAAAACAAGGTCGTTCATAACTAATACACATGCTGATAAATGAGCATTGTGGTTGTTTAATTAAAATAGTGTGAATATAATTACAGTTAGATATATAAAGTGTGCAAATAGGTTCACCTTGGGAAGTCATTTATATGTGTATGAAAACTACATGAATATATAAATTGTTGTGTAAAAACTCATTTTCACTTTGAATAACATGACCTTTCCTTTGAAAAGATTGCAAATATCATAGGAAGAACTTGTATTTGGAGACAACACATTGATACATGGTTAAACAAAATTAATGTTTGGTAAAAACATCTGGAGTTCTTTTACATAAAAGAAAAATGTGAACATAATTTCCATAAAACCATTATTGACATAAAATCAGTCTTGCATACAACAAGGTCGATCCATAAACATGAATACATATATATGAATACATGTATGCACCTGTAAAACTTTATAGAATTCATACTACCCATTTTCACAAAACAAAATCCTGATTTATCAAGAATGGTGATAAATGAAAATTTTCAATTGAAAGAATTATTTTGACATCAAACTAACACTTAAACTTCATCATACATATAAACATGTATAAAGATAGTTTTGGGTACTTTTCTTGAAATAATATTTTTGAGTAAATAAATTTTAACAAATTACAAAACAAACGAAACAAGTTGATCCCTTCTGCACATTGATGTACATATACATCTATATAATTACATGTAAATATATATCTCTATGCTCCATATACTTTCATGATTTACATGTTCATGCAATGACCCAAAAAATCCATTTTCTCAGAGGCGAAATAAAATCAGGGATATAGACATTGAGAAAAGGTTTTTATATTTGCATATATTATTTTATAAATTTATGTATATAATTATATATATACATACTCAAAGTGTATATGAAAATACCCGAACCTAAATAAAATAGGTCCCCCATGTACCCTTACCCCAGTTTTGGAATCCCTCTCAGAAGCAGACAAGTATGGTCCTCAAGCCAAGCTTTATTGTATAAATAGGGGGTATATACATATAGGTTTATATATATATAAACCTATATATAAAAACATACAAACAGAATCTTTATAAAATGAAGGAGGATCTGTCCACTTACCAGTTCGGAGGGAAGGAGAAGAAGGAAAACAAAGCAGACGAGGCTGGTCCGGTGGTCGGAGATCCAAGGAGCTTCTGGTACAAAACCTCTCCGGCCTTCGGTGCAAACCAGGGTTTAAAAAAAAAGAAAACCAAGGTCTCACTTGCATGGAGGGTATCTGAGGGAAGTCGGTTCCGAATCTATGGAAAAGAGGGAGCAAAGTGAGGTCTACTAGCCGGCATACGAGAAGAAGATGAGCCCTACTCTACTGGTTCAGCGGCGCGATGAAGAAGAAGGAGACGCGGGACGCGGGACACGGGGGAGGAAGAAGACTAGAAAAAAATTGGATGGCTGAGATTACACAGGAGTCGATCAAACGGCTCAGACGCAGTGTGGCTTAAAAAACAAGTGGCCGCGATTGGGAGGGCAGGGATCGGACGGCTCCGTCTGATGCGGTGAAAAAAAAATGCGGCTCCTGTTATTAAATAAAAAAACAAAGTTGTTTTATTAATTTTCTATTGACTTATTATAACATTGTTTTTATTATTAACATTCATTTATTAATCTAACTTTTATTATTTTAAAATAAGTAATTTTTCAATGGTTTATTAATACGAAAATACATTAATTAATCAAAAAATATTATTATATATATATTTTCATTAAATTTCCTTTATTAACTAATTATCTCAATTTCCTTAATTAAAGATTAATATTGTTAATACAATTAAACATTAAACATAACTATATTTATAATTATTTTCATAATCACACATAAGAGTGCATTGATATAAATATTATCATTACGAAACACATAAGTAAATGAAATCATGATTTGACATAGTTTTCAAAACTGTTAATTTAAATTATAAACATTCGCATTAATATTATTACTTATATTTAATTTAGAGATAAATATAATACATTTAATTTAAGGTTTGATGCAACATATATATATAACTCAAGAGTTTGAGTACATATATTTTTATTAGGAAAAGTAAAAACCCATAAGATTCGATATAATTACAAAATAAAAGTTTTATTGCTCAAGTTAAAAACAGGTACAGTAAATAGTGGAAAAAAATAATATTAATTTTCACCGTTTTGAAACATAAAATATATTTCATATTTTGGGGAAATAAGAAATAAATTAAATATATTATTATTTATGTCATTCTTTAAATATTAAATCAAATTACATAATTAACTTTACGAACCTTTTAGGGGTAAACCATTATTATCTCTAACGGTCCAAAATAAAACATCAGTGGATATGAGAATCATGGGGGAGCCAACGGTCATATTTATAGCTGTTAGGGTTCAATGGTCGAATTAGTGTTCTTATAAAGAGTCTGGTATCAGGGTATCCCTCACTCAAGGTGACTGAAGGAGAAAGGAAGAGATGGTTCGTGTGATTCCCTTGGTGCTCAGCACGGTTTCAGTGGCTTCATCCATCCTCATGTTTATTCTGATGGATACTAGAAACCCTTACCTCCTTCTTGGGGTCCTGGTGGTTTTAAGTGATCTCCCTATTATTGAAATTGGGTTTTTAATTGGGATTTTTCATTATCTTATCTTCTTGTTTGATCAGTGTGAGTTGTAGCCATCGAGATGTTACTCATTTGAATAGAAGGGCCTTTCATTCCTTTGATGTGTTTTTTTATTTTATTATTATTATTATCTTATAAGATGATTGTTTGTTCACTTAACGGGTGGCATTGTAAAACAAACATGTCATTACTCAAAACACAGTTTCTCGGGTCGTTACAAGGATGGTTAAGACAAGGGATTTCGTCTCAATTTACATTCCATTAATACTTATTTGTTGTAATGTACAAAATAAATTTTATATGGTATATATAGTACCATTTGACACATAATATCATGAATCAATTTATTCCTATGATATTATATGTTTCTTTTCATTTTATAATTTAATGGGCATTGTTATTTAATTGTTTCAAAGTGGTATGTGACACACTAAGAAGTCTAAATATTATTTTCTTCAAGAATGTTCTTAATGATTATCAAGGAAATATCACTTACATATTTCATTGTTAACATTATCTTAAATCAATAACTTTATTTTAATCATATTTAATTTTTTATTTCCTTTAATATCAATATATTTATATGATTTATATTATTATTTCCCTGACCATATATTATTTTACATATAGTTTTTACTTCGATAGTTATTTGATTAACTAAAGAATTAATGATAAATCCATATCTTCTATTAAATAGGGATATTAGATAAGGAATATTTTCTATATATTAAATTAAATATTTTATATGAGGAATGATTTAGATATGAGTTAGTGGGTAGATCCTGAACATTATATAACTCCTCAATGCATTGACATGTTCTCATTAGATGATTGCATTGTCCAAAATAAATAGGTTTCTACCTATTGTTATAAACTATCTTGACGATGGATCTTAAAAGAATAGGTCCTCATGTTACTAATAAATTAAATCTAATAATTACGAATTTTATTTCATAGATGTTTTAGTTAACATTCATCCATGATATTTTTTATTGACATATATATGGATACATTTAACTTTAAATTCCTTGATTAAAAGGAATGTGATTTAGTTTCTTACCATAAAGTATTGAATTCACCTTATATATTTATTTGAATGGAAATTTTTATCAGTTATTTACCTTTCCATTTGGGTTTATTTCCATTGATTCATTTTTTATTTCACTTTACTTAGCCTTATATATATTTTGACCTCACCCTTATTAGTTTTCTATTCTAATGGTTACGAAGTATAAATCCGTGAATTAGAATTCAAGGATGTAGTTTAATTAATTTTATTATGTATCATGTTTGTATTTTATATTTCCCAAGGTATTGTGGGTATCATGTATGTAATCAGGCTTTCCAAGACTTCTAAATAGATTGGTCCTTCAGAATTTTATTCATTGTAATCATAATAATGTAATAAATTAATACACCATCTCTAGGATTCCGGGGTCAAGGTGTTATAGTGGGTATCAATGGAGGTTTCTTAGAAAACACGGAAACTGGATTTAATAAACATAGATTTATAGTATAACCCTAATATAGGATTTTAGGATAATTATATAGGAACATACAATAATTTTTGTATAGTATAGATTATGTTGATATTCGTAGAAATATATCACTGTCTGGATACTACAAGTGGACGTTGTTCTTGAAAAGATATACCTAGGAGTTGTAACTCTGAAAAGGTGTGATGGGCCTAACTCGGTGAATCCTTTTACATAACAATAATCCTTACTACACACCTGGTTTTATACTCCTAGGGGATATAGTTAGGATAATTCACATATTCCATACAAACCATCAAGAAGGATTTATGTTGAATATGAATATGAATAACCTAGGACCAAACTATGGTGTTATACATTAAAGATGTAGGAGTTATGATTTAGGCATCATTTATGAAATTCTTCATGACTATGTGTTTTTTTGTTTTGAAAATTGTTTTTTACCAGATTATTTCTAGTTTTACTCAATGGATTGAACCACATGGAACTAGGTTAGCATTGAATGTGATGGAAAATATACCGATGAGAGGCTAAATGTAATGATAACAAGAGTGGATGATGTTGTAATCATGCCTAATCAAATTTCAGAGAATATTATTAACAATGAGTACCTTAAAAAACACTTGGACTCACCATGGAATTCATAGAAGAAGTTTAATAAGAGTTTCGATAACATAGACTACGGATGATAGAATATTTAGTATCATAGATGTCAGTATTGTTGAAAGAATCACCCACATTAATTTGTTAGAGGGTCAAAAAGATGATTTAAATATAGATAATAAGGAAATAAATCGGGTAACATCAAAGGAAAGAAGAATGGTTTTTTTGATGCCATGGATGGGAATGTTGCCCCCCCTAAGACATCCTCGACGATTAAATTATTTAAGTGTGGATTGATTGGTAATTATGAAAATTTATTTTCAAGGTGGAATGTTAATGAGGAGAATCATAATGGTTGTAGGGGTAATGAATAGTATTTTATCTAGTTTTATTTACATATATTAATTGGGAAAATTCAAAGACTAGACACTAAAGTGGATTGTGATTCTGAGGGTAGTTGTGCCCAAAAAAGATCGTTGAAAATTCATAGTTATTAACAAAGGGCATGGGTTATTATTCTTTAAAATAGAATGAATCTTAAATGGATGTCTATATTAGAAATATGAGGGAACCATTTCATTCAAAACAACGAATTTACATAAATAATGGCCTAACATTGATAGGAACAAGTCAAGGTTGGATGTTAGTTTTTGGACATAAACATCATCAAAATATTAATAGAAATATTTTATTTGACATTACATAGTTTTATTTTACGTGTGGAATATTGTTAAGAATATAGTATTATGACATAACCCTGGTAAAACTTTGAGGAAAGGAGATGGAGCTTCATTCAATTAATGTCGAGAGATTGTCAAATCATGATTGATAAACCCCATATTCGACAGATCTATGAAAGATGAAGACACAACTTCTCCTTTCATCAAAGATCCATCCAAACCATGAGGAAGGGTGTCTGATCTCATTGTGGTTTCCTTTACCTTCATATATTCAAATGAAAAATGCATACCAACCCACGAATTGGTTGATCTGTGGTTTGACCCTTCATGCAGGATAGATAATTGTTCCACAGTATAAAGGGTGGGATAGATCTTTGTGAATATCTGTTGTTGTTATTCATTAAACCTTCTAAAAAACACAGATCAAGGGTGACATTAACAAGTAAATGATCTATTCATGAGGTGTTATATGTGTTCTCCCTATCCCCATTTTTGGTTTTCTTTACCATTTGACGATAATGGTCACAAAAATATTTTGCTGGGAGCGCCAAATGTGATCGGACCCCTAGAATACTAGAATGGTGGCTTAAAGACCATAACAGTGAAGGTCATTACCCAAGGATTGCGTATACGACTTCGTTTTGAAATAACAGAGTGAAATATCAATGGGGTCACCTAAGGAATAAAATTAGACAACGGTGATGTACAAATACACCCAATGGAATGTAGCGGCTATCACGTGCCATTGTGGTGGAGAATGGAGGCTACCCACAGAGGAAGAAGTACTATGCATGTGGAATTTCCTAGCCGTGTATAGCCACAGTGATAGGGTCTGTAGGGGGACTGGGGCCCCGATGACCACCTTATGACCAACCGAGTTGAATGCAGAGGTGTCCCATTTATTGGGGTACACATGGCAGGCCATAAGGTCAGAGAAGACCACATGGACTACGGGGAATGACCAGGGTGGGCCACATCTAGAGGAGAAAACCTTCCCACTTATAGTGGGCTAGACCAGGGAATTCAGGCCGCTCCAATGGCCTAGCAGGATGTAACCAAAAGCCCAGAGTCCCCAACCAACTATACGAGATAGGATCAGGTTCGGTTAGGTTGGATGGACCAGGTTGGGTCGCGTGTAGGTCGGGTCAGGTCTGGTGCGTCAATCGGGCCCGAGTCAGACCCTGGTCAGACCATTCCCATAAAACAAACCTAAAATTCAAATAGTTTGTCAATTTGAAAACACATTTTTGGTGTGGGGATTCTTGGATCTCCATTTTTTTTAAAATCTGTGACTTACTTATACTGGGTGTTTTATGGACTATGTATGATAATCCTACTTTTTTTTCTATAGACTTATACCTGTGTGAGCTTACTATACTTTGTGTGTTTCCTTATGGTATTCTATGTATTTATTTGTGGTATATATTATATATTTCATATTGGTATTCTTCCTTAATGTCTTTTTGGTTTACTTAATGTATTTTTAGTTGTATTCCATTGGGGTTTCTGGGATTCTTACTGAATATTGTTTTACTCACCATACATTGGACATTCTTGGATATGTTGGGTCTTATGAAGATGGTCAACACTTTGAAGGATTCCTAGGTGGACCAATACCTAGTGGTTATTATAGTTTTTAGAAGGATTATGTGTTCTTATATGGCTTGATATAGCTGTCATACACATTCCCATTAGGTAGGGTTTTTTGTGGATGAGTTTGAGGAACTTGTGCCATAATTTTTGAATAATAATTATTTTGTGGGATGTTATTATGGCCCTATTTAAATTCTTTTTTCCTACTATCATACTCTATGGTTGGTATCTTAGTGTATGTATCCATTTTATACTCAGTTTTTATACATTTCTACATTTTTGGATTTGAGATTGTTTGTGTACAGGAACAAAGAAAAATTCCTCCCATATTGGGGATATTCCAACTCAGTGCTAGTATATATACCATGGCCTATTGAAGGTGGGTTTTGGGTAGACAAGGCACATGCCCCTCTTGGAAAGGTCTTGACAAATTGGAATCGGGGTGGTTTGGTTCTACTTAAGGATCGAGTGTCTATGTGGTTTGTTTGGGGAAACAGTGTTATGTGTTTTGAGTTTGGTTTTCTAGCCATGGAATCTGGTGTTGGTGTACTGGAAGACAAATCCATACACTAGGACCTTGAAATATGAATTTCGACTCAGTAAATGAAAACACTAGTTGTAGGAAATCGAATGGTACATGAATAATATAAGATTTGGGTGTGTGCTCATGTCCTTCTTGAGTTATCTCTCTAGGAATACTCTATTTAATGTGGTATATTGTGATCTATTTCAGGATGCATCTAGAAAGATAGCCATCAAAGATTCCATTTTATGGTCACAATGATGATAATCCTGGAGATGATGCATCGGAATAGGGGGCATGTACCAAATTTACTCCTCGCACTAGAAATAGAACCTCCATGTGGTTTACACACAATGCCACCATCCGTCGAGCAGTAGTTACTCCCAGTACTACTCATTGAGGATTCACATAGGTTGAGTGAATTTAATGAGTTCCATATGTAGTTACCTCCTAGGTTTATTGGTGATCCAGAACTCCATATAATCGAGGATTGGATGGAGGCAGCAACATATATCTTTTTCTTTGTAAGGACACCTTCTGACCAGATAGAAGTCATAGCCAAGAGTCTTCTTTAGGGCTCAGGGAGTGGTGGTAGAGATTAGTAACCCAGACCCCTGATGGAGAGACTCTCTCTTGAGAATAATTTTAGTGATTCATTAGATAGGAGTTCTTCCCAGCTACATTATGATCAGTGTGCATAGAGGAGCTCTTACATCTAGAAAAGGTCTGTCAGACTATAGAAGAGTACCTAACTATGTTTAAAAATCATTATCTATACCACACAAATATAGTGCGAGATCGGTTCTATGGAACTAGGACCTTCAAAAAAGGGATACGCTTGGAGATCATTCTATCTATGATATACCTTAGAATCCCTATATATGATGGTGTACAGGAGAGAGCTCTGCTAGTGGAGAGATTTATCATAGAGTAGATGCTTGTAATGGGAGACCCCAGTAGGCACTATGTAGTTTACTCTTTAGTTTTAGGTATCCAAAAGGAGAAACAGGGACCCAAGTAGGTCAAGAACTCTAGAAAACGACCCCAGGATAAGGGATTAGCTATGCAGGTCTACCAGGGTAGACCAGGTTAGTTGAAGGACAATCATTGTTACTCATGTGACAGTTGGAGAAATATTGAAAGAGATTTCCCAACCTATAGTAAATATGATCAGAAGATGGTCGAGGGACCACCGGTGTAGAGGAGGAGGAATTATAAGGGTTGTCCATAGGGTAATAGATGTGGTAAAGGAGCAGGTAGGGTAGATAAAGGAAGGAAAAGTTTCAACATATTACCACCACCATAACCCATGTGGTCCACCCAAGGCTCAGGGAGATGGAGGTTATGGAAGAGGCCAACTATAGGTGATCGAGGTTTATAGACATAGTGTTCTAGGGATTATTAGATATAAGATATGTGCCTTTTACAACATAGCTGTTATTTTTATAGACACAATTTTGAGTCATTGTTTTTTTCCCACGACATTTTTTGAGACTCGAAGATTCCAGGGGATCCCTGGAATTGACCCATAGGCTTTGATACTTCTATGAGAGGGAATTTGATAGTCAAAAAATCTGTTTTTATATTGTGATCTTACTATTTTATGTGAGAGTTTTGGTTGGGACCTCTTGGTAGTGGCGTCAAGTACTTGAAATGTTTATCTTAGTATGGACTTGTTATCCACGGCCCAAGCTCAGATTGACTATTTTTTATAGAGTGTGGTGTATACATAGTGATGGGGCAAGGATATCCTTTTTGTGTGATTTGGAAATGCATGTAGTGTAGGATAAACCTATCTATAGTAGGGTATATCTGATAACCAATCAGTTGTCTAGCCTCACCCTCAATGTAGTGGAATAACGAAGTCCTCAGTTTTCTGAAATGGTGCCATAGTATGAGGATATATTCTTTAGGATGTCCCTAGAATTCCTCCCTATAGGTAATTATACATATTCATTTATTTGTACTTTAGGATGAAACCTATACCTACACTTTCATATCATATGGATCCCTCAGAGCTTTTTGGGTTTAAGGTATAGCTGGAGTACTTTTAGTGGAAAGGATTTGTGAGACACAATGTTTCACCCTCGGTGACCCTAGTTTTTTCCATGAACGTAGACATGAGATTTAGGTTATTTTTTGACTTCCAGTTTCTATGTAAACTAACTGTTAAGAATAATTAAACATTACTAAGGATCGAATACCACTTATATTAGATGAAGGGAGTGAGTTGGTTCTTGAAGATTGAGCATAGATTTTATTATCATGAGATTCAGGTACGTGATAAAGATATATCTAAAATGAATTTTAGAAATCA
Source organism: Viscum album (assembly GCA_963277665.1). NCBI lineage: Eukaryota > Viridiplantae > Streptophyta > Magnoliopsida > Santalales > Viscaceae > Viscum > Viscum album. Next base: position 1,192,324,005 of record OY728122.1, read on the forward strand.
TTAAAACCACTATGAGTACATGGTGATGCTATTTAGAAGGAAATGTTCCCCATAAGTGTCCATGGGACTCATGTATATGATCTTATAGCCTTACATAGACTTGTTCTGGGTGGTCTTCATTGATGACATCCTCTGGTACTCAATGACCAAGTAGGGGAACCTGATAAACATGAGGATGGTCTTGGAGAAACTCTAAGAGAACAAGATTTATGGTAATATCTCAAGGTTTTAGTTCTGGATTCTGGAGGATTACATTATGGGATACGTCATTTCAGAGGCTGGAGTTGGAGTGTATTTGGTGATGATTGAGGGCGTGATTTCTTGGGAGGTTCCAAAGAGTATTATTGAGGTGCGAAGATTATTGGTTTTTGATGCGTACTATCAGGGGTTTGTACACAACTTTTACTAAGTAACAGAACCCTTGATGGATTTGACACATAAGGGGAATCAATTCATGTGGATATAGAAGTTTCAGCTGGGTTTTCAAGAGCTGAGGAAGAGGTTAACGGGTGCTCCCATCTAGATATTTCCATAGGAGGGTGTCATGTATGTATTATTATATGATGAATCAAGTATTGGTCTTGGTTGTGTCTTGATGAAAGGGAAAATGGTGATTACCTATGGTTCATGACAATTGATACCACATGCGCAGAACTACTTAAACTATGATCTTGAGCTAGCAGTAGTAGTGTTTTCATTGAAAATGTGGTGACACGAACTGTCAGGCGAGTGGTTTACCATCAACTTTTACCAAAAGAGTCTCAACTATATCTTCTATTAGAAGGATATGTACTTGAGTAATAGGTGATGGTTAGATTTAATTTAGTACAATGACTTCATGATTTACTATTCTCTTGGAATGGGGAACAAGGTGGCCGACACTCTCAACCATAGATCTAGCTAGCATTTTCTAAGAGAGGCATCAGAGAACAAGGCTGTGATATAGATATAATTTGTGGATAGAGATGGATTAGCTTAACTATCCTACACTCTTATTAAAATTCAAGGAGACAAAACTTTAGGATATCGACTACCTAACCCTACATACTATAATATCAACTAGACATGCTTGTGATGGATATTCCATAGGTTGGGATAATGTTATTCTTTTTTGAGGCCGCACAGTTGTACTAGTGACATAAAGGGTGGAGGTTTTGGGGGAGCTCCATAAATTCCATTTTATTGTACATCAGGGTGTGGAAAATACGTACCTGGTCCTCCAACATCAATTATGGTGGCTAGGGATGAAGAAGGTGGTAGAAGAGTTCGTTTCCTGATGCCTCACATTCCAAAAAATTGAAGGGTAAGAACCATGTTCCAGTAGTATTGACCCAACCACTTGAGGTGCTAGAATAGAAATGGGATGGGATATTGATATACTTTGTGATGTTTTACCATGCACCTCCCGGGGACACGATAAAATCTCGGTGATCGTTGACTAACTCACCAAGAAATCCCACTTCCTACCAATCTGGGAGTAGAGTGAAGTATAGATCATGGGATTCCTATAAGTGAATGAGATAATTTGGCATCATGGAGTTCCATTGATGATTGTTTCAGATGGTGATACTCATTTTTCATCTCAATTGTGGATGGGATGGAAATAGGAATTTGGGAATCAATTACTCTTGAGAATAACATTTCATCCCAAGTCAGATATCCAAATGGATAGGTACATTCAGGTTCTTTAGGACATTCTACATGTTTTCATCATATGCTTTATCTGTAGTAGGGAGGTTCACCTACCAGAAGAGGAGTTTGGGTAAAACAACGGATACCACTCCACCATTGGTATGGAATTTTATAGGCCTTTTATGGGTAGTTATATAGGTCACCACTCTACTGGACTAACCTAAGAGTGTCTGCACTAATGGGAACAATGTTGTTATGTGCTACCACATAGATGGTGAAGATTATCCTAGAGCGAATGAGGACTATACCGATCCAATAGAGGTTATATTCTAATATAAGACAGAGGGATTTAGTGTTCATGGAGGGAGACCATGTGTTCCTTTGGGTCTCACCATGATGGGGGTTGTAGAGATTTGGTTGGGGCGGCAAGTTATCTCTAAGATACAGCAGACTATTTTAGATTACGATTAGAGTAGGTGAGGCGGAGTACCACATAGCTCTACCACCATAGTTTCACTTGGTACATGATTTATTCCATGTGTCACAATAGAGGAGGTATTTGCATGATCCATTGCACATCATTGACTAGGGATGAGCCGAAAATTGATGATGGGGAGAATTTTTGGGGTACCTAGTGCAGATTCAGGATCAATAGGAGAGGATCCTTTATGGGTGGTCAATTCCTCTGGTGCATGTTCGATTGCATCACAGGAATCTCTAGGAGCATGCATGGGAGTGGGAGGCCCAAAGTTTTGACCAGTTCCCTCTCCTTATTTTTGAGTATCCCTTGTTTCATCTTTTGAAGAGGTAAATTCCTAAGGTAGGTAGAATGTAATGACCCATATATTCTCTCATTTTATTTATGTAAATGAAAGGGAAAATTTTGGAGACCATGCACTAAGACGACATGTGATTCCATGGCTCACTATACGTAGAACAGTTCATTGAAAAGTGTTTAGTTTTTAATAATTGGTATGGGTGATTACTCTTTATAGTATAATAACTCATAAATGGGTTCCTGAATACAAAATCCTAGGCAACCATTGCATTTAGAACATGGAAATTACATTAGGTCTGGCTTAACATTGGTCGGTGTGGGTTGATGGGGGAAGTTATTTTTTGGAGGTAAATGTCATTAAAATATTTAATAAAAAAAATTAATTGACGTTGAATTGTTTTATTTTATGTATGCCTTTTTTAGGAATCTAGGGTTAGGAAAAAACCCTTGAAATCCTCTGATGCAAGGATATAGAGCTTCCTCCCATGATATTTGACTGATTGGTGAATCAATATCAATGAACCTCAGAATATATGGATTGACGAACAATGATGACACAACTTCCCCCTTCACCAATGATTTATCCAAATCTCTAGCTATGGGGTTTTATCTATTTGTTCTTATATTAAATTATATATTATGATCAATTTGTCTCACATTAATTATGAAAAATGATGTGTTCACCTTCGTAGAACTGTAATGCACTGGGTAAAGAAATAATCTATATATATGACATGTTTATGATACCTTTGTGAATAACTATGGAAATTTTAATTTTTTAAAAAATGTTGATAAAAGAAAGGGATATGATTATAAATTTATCATTTTTATGTTATATCCATGTTTCCATGTTATGATTAATATTCTTGATATTATGATTTTCCTCAATTTCATCTGATCATTCCTTATTGATTAACCTCATAGTCAAATTTTAAGTACCTCTTTTGTTTATTTCATTACAAGGCTTTATGGTCACCCCATTATTTAATATTTCCCCCTGGATATGATATGTAGTATAATAAAGTTAGTATAAACATATTGATAATCCATTAAAGTTGATTATAATAATGTATATTTTTTTCATTTGTTATGTTCCTAATTACCAAGGCACTACACCTCAAAAGACAGCCTATAATTTTAATTTTTGTACCATATAATGAATGGTTTATGAAATAAATGGAATTTATCTTCAAAATTTATCTTCTCTTTGTTTCAAACATTACTCTAAATTTTTTAATAAAATATTTTTATATTAAAATTCCTTAAAATTGACACTCTATAATTTCGTCTATGTTAATTTCTTCCCTTATATCACCTTCAACTGTATTCCACTATTATAATCAATTAAGTATTTTAAACTTCAATTCATAACATCCAAATAGTTAAATTGTTTCCCAATAATGACATATATTAATAAAATCATGTTCCTCAAACTCCATGTCCTATTCATTAAACCTAATACATGTTTTAGTATTTTTATTCTAATCAACAATGTATGGTGCTACAATTACCATTGAACAACACTTAAATATGAAAAATACCTTCAAACTACATTCTCTGCAATTCCTACCAATTTTCACTTCAACTCTTGAGAACATCATCACCAAAATATCTTCTTTCATATAATTATTTTAAGAACCCGGATCATTTTTTCAGGTATGTTTTTCTTTTTACTGGAGTTTTTGAGGAAAAAGGTGTTTCTGGATTTTTAAGTACACGTAGTGTACTTTATGCGTACACACTGTGTACTCAGTTACCACGAGTAGTCTTGTGCTGGCTGTGTAGCGGCGTTGCACACGACCTTGTGGGGGTGACCTGGGGGCCGCCTAAATCAGAGTATGGAGAAGAAAAGTACATGTAGTGTACTTACAGAGTACACGCCATGTACTTTATTTTTTTCCTTAAATGCACCGGGGTCGCGTTTGACAGACAGAACACTCATCTATAAGGTCTCATGCATCTGAGAGAGTTCGTACGGCTGTGGATCTTCGATGATCCCTCGATCCACCGTATGTCCTCCGAACCAAACACCATTGGTTGTGTTGAAATCGCATTGGTTTGTTCTCTCTTTTTATTGAGCCTTGTTTCCTGATTTTTCCCTTTCATGAGTTATCATGGGTTGAGGGTTTTATATGTTTTCATAGTTCTATGGAATTCTAAGGTGATTAAAGCATCATGGTTCAAGTATCTTGATCTCCCAACACTGAGGTAGGTGGTTTGTTCCTTTTTGTAGATTTTCCTTGTGTTTTATGTGCAAAAATGCTCAATAATCATCAACTAGGTAATGTGCATTTATCGTTTCAGCCCTATTGTTTCTCTGCTATGCTGGTATTCCTAAGTAGATAATTATTGTTTGTGAATAAGGTTAATTTCTGTGCTTTGTATGTTTTTTGCAGGAATGTTTTTCCTGTTTTTACCATTGGGTCTTGATTTCATATTTGGATGGTGTTTACTTTCCCAGGCGTAGTATTGATGGAAGGTGTGACTGTTATTCGGTTATGCTGTTGTGCTGTAGAATTCCATCCATGTAGTTCTTGAGGTTTACATTGGCCATTACGCGCTGCTACACTTGTTTGACTTACACTAGGTCGTGAGAACCTGGTGTATAGACCATAGGTATAATGGAAGTTGTGGGCTTCTCCAGAGTGTCTTTATAATTTAAGATGTGAGACCACAGGGGGAATTGAAATTGAGTGCTTCCTCCGAGTGTCTGTAGTTCCTTGATATGGGAAACAGAGGGAATTTGACGTAAGTTCTTCCCTAGAGTGAATTTAGTTATGATATGAGACTATAGGGGGAATTGATGATGAATGCTTCCCCAGAGATTCTATGATTATTCCGGTCCAGAGTGGTTAGACTGAGTGTACTGCCCAGAGGGTTTCTTCTACTTGTTAGGTAGGACAAGAGGGGATAGGATGTGAGAACATCCCAGAGGGTTACCATGAGTTTAGTTGATTTCTTGTACTTGTTATGTAGGACCATAGGGGATAGGTAGTGAGTACATCCCATAGGGTTACCTTGTGTTTAGATACATGCTTGTAGTTTTTGGTAGGACCAGAGGTGATAGGCTGTGAGTACTTCCAAGAGGGTTACCGATTATGTTTTATCTGCTTGTTTAGTTGATGCTTGGTATTGAAATATAGATTGTTTACTGTTGAGTACTTTCTGGTTTACAGTTCCTCTACTTTTACCTACCATATTCTGTGACTATTAGGCTTAGATATTGTCATGGTTGCCTACTGGGATTAGTCTCACACCCTCTTTGGGCTACGCTTTTGGGCCCAAACAGATTATATTGTTGCAGGTCTAGAAAAGGGAAAGTTCCCTTATACTTCAGGTACTTGAGAAGCTCTGGAGTTAGAGAGAATGAAGCCATGTTGAGGCATGTGTTGTTGTGGAGTTGATTACTATCTTCATTTACACTTTTTTTAGCACTGTAATTCAGTATTGTGTTTTGTTTCGCTTCTTTCCTAGACATATGTATCATGCATCATTGTATATATGTGTTGCAGTTTATTCTATCAGTTTTTTGCTATTTATTTTTTTCATGATATTATTATTGCTTCTGCTATTTTATGTATTTGTTTACTTGCATTGTGTACTCTGCCAATGAGGGGATAGATTCCCCACTGTCACACCCAATTCCCTCACTACGAGTCGGTAGCCTCTGGCGTTTGGGGAAATGTGCTTGAGGCTATCTGGCCAACGGGGTACGGGGCACCGTAGGGTGGCTTCCAGAACCAAGATGTTACAAAGTGGTATCAGATAGATTTGTTTCTCTTGACTTACTATTTGGAAACATTAGCTAGGGATAAGAATTAATAGGTACTTGGTAATAAGATGGGCCTAGGAGTAGCTAAACCATGTATAGGGAAAATATAACCTACCTCATTTATTGTTATATTATGGTTTTGTAAGATTGGAGTTGATTTGATTTCAACTTGAGTGATTCAGATGATTTGTGTTGTTATTGTTGATGTTATTGAGGTTCTATTTCTATTTCATCCCAATGAGATGAGGGTAATCCATCTCATGCATCATATAGGAAATTTTTAGAAATCACATCTCATGCATTCTTTCCATCACATTTAGGATGCATTAGCGAATGCATGTTGTCGTGATAGGTGTTGTGTAGAATATGCATGCTGTTGTGATAGATGCCTTGATAAAATACCTGCTGTTTGATACGGTATTTTTATGTAAGGTTTTATTTGAATGAATACCAAAATTTGGTTCTTAAGGTGTTATGGGACCGCATAGGCCGTAATTTGGTGGATCATTGACTTTTTACATTGTTATAACATTATTAAGATTAAAAGATTTGATTCTTGGGGAGTATGGTCCATCACTGATCAGAATTTGGCACTTTCAGTGTTCGTTTCAGTGTTTTCTGGGTTCTAGAGTAGTTTATGAGGCTTACTGTCTAGAAAAACCCAGATTACACGCCGTGTAGTGTTTTGTACATGCAATGTGTTCTTCTATTCAGGAATAAAATGTTTTTCTTATGTACACTCCATGTACTTTTTGTACATGTCATGTAGTCTCTGACTGTGTCGTAATCCATGTGGGAAGAGACACCAATGGAGAAGGTCAAATGGAGACACACCGTGTACCAAAAGAATATGTTGTGTCATGTCGACCCTGTGTTATCCCATGTCCCCAAAAACATGGATTTATAATCCCTTAAGCTATACACACCGTGGCCACATTGAACACGCCGGGTACTCTGACATAGGTACCCAGTCGTGTCACAAACAACACGGGTCGGTGTTATCCCTTATTGTACATGTCGTGTCCGCATAGAACACACCATGTAGTTTCAGCCATGTAGCAGTCTGTGTAACCAACAACATGGGTCAGTGTTATCCCTTCACATACATGTCATGTCCATCAGAAACACATCATGCTGTGTGAGCCGTGTGTCAGGCCGTGTCACTAAAAACATGGGCCAGGTGAAGCTTGTCTAGTACATTCCGTGTCCATCGTGAACACACCGTGTAATCTTGTCATAGGAGAACTATGTGGTTTAACCTTATAGAAGGAAGCTGGAAGGGAAAGAGGATTCCAGTACACACCGTGTGTTAGGAGAACACACCATGTGTGTGGTGTGTTACATGACCAGTTTAGGTAGGAGTACATTCCCATGTAAATGACATAAGGGAAAACGCCATGTCGGAAATGTACACGTCGTGTAGTCATGTTTTGCAAAACATGAATGATTTATTTCTCATATTCCCTTCCCACACTCCTTGTTTTAAGTCCGGGATGACCTTGTTCTAAGGTGTGTGATTGGCCTTGCAGTGTCATGTCACCGAGACATCCTCTAGTAGTGCCCCAGTTTCAAGACAGCAATCGGACACTAGAAATGGCTGATCAGGGATTACCTGCAGATCCTCAAATTTTTCCAGCCTTGGAACCAGCCATTGTACCTGACATAGGTGCAGATTCACAGTTCAAGGAGGGATTTATGAGGAAGATTTAGACCTTTTAGGGAGCACTACCTCCTACCCCTTCAATGGCTGATTTGATGCGGGACTTCCAGCAGAAGCATCCTCCCACTTTATCAGTAGATGGAGGACGACATGATATAGAGTCATAGCTAGAATCCATGATGATGATCTTTGAGCATTTGGAGATACCTCTAGATAGGAGGGTCGTGCTCGCTCCCTATATACTTTGGGACTCTGCCAAGAGGTGGTGGGATGTGATCCCACGGGCAGGACGCCAGTAGTTTATGGTGTGGGACAAGTTCCAGTGCATCTTTTATGACTACTTCTATCTAGATACCTTGAGGGATGATTGAGCCCGAGAGATTATCAGTTTGGATCAGTGTACTCTTTCTTTTATGGAGTATTCCTCCTATATTACCGAGCTGCAGTGCTTCACACTTTTTTCAAGACATGATCATTTATTCATTGAATGGAAGTTTGAGGATGGTCTGAGGAATGATATATGATTGCAGGAGAACATATTATGATTGACTTCTTTCACTTATATCATCAAACATGCACTGATCACGGAGCACAATATGAGGGATTCTGGAGTTGTGAGCCAGGGAGGCTCGGTATCTGGAGTTAACATCCCTCCTTTTGACAGTAGGAAGTGGCACAGGGAGTCTTCATGAAATGATTCAAGAAGGTGAGACACTTATTCTGGTAGCCAGGTGGTGTGCTACTAGTGTGGAAGTAGTAGGCATACAAGGCCACACTGCCCGAGAGACCTAGTGGAGTGTCGATCAGGCACCAATTTGTGTCACCTTCTGCACTTATGTTAGATATTCTCACTAAAATCCGGTGACTGGGGTTCTTCTATGACTCCTCGTTTAGGAGTAGCACCACCAGTTTCTCACCAGTCAGGGAACTATAGTTCTTCTAGCCGTTTAGGATGATGTGGAGGTCGTGGCTGTGGTGGTCAATCACTGGTCTTTCAGCAACAACAATGTGGATCAACTCAGAGTGGTCAGGCAGGGTCACAGGGATGTGAAGCAGGACAAACCTTTTCCATGGATCACAACTAGTAGGATCAGGATCCCGGACCTTCTACAGTTTTAGGTACAATCTTAGTTGCCTCGGTTTTAGCTTCTGCTCTTTTCGATACAGGGGCTTCCCATAGCTTTATATCTGTTGCTATTATGGAGATCCTTGGTATTTGAATCTTTTCTTCTGCTGACATCTTGACACTAGACACTCTGTTGGGGACTAGAATGTCAAGTGTATGTCAGTGCAAGGAGATTCCTCTAGAGGTTTGTCGGTGTCACTTCCCATGGGATCTCTATGTCTTTGAGATGACAAGCTATGATTTAATTCTAAAAATGGACTGGCCAGTTCCCTTCATAGCATTCATTGACTGTTATCACTATAGGGTGAATTTCACATCACCAGAGGGAATATTGTTTCTTCATAAGGGTGATTGGGATTTCTAGGCGAGTAGAGCATTTCAAAATCTTCATGGGTTAAGAGGAGTCACAACCCAGATTTCATCTTTATATCAGGATGATCAAGGGACTTCACTGTTAGACTTTCCTCTAGTGGTGGATTGTTTCAGGGATGTATTTCCAGAATACATATCAGGTTTACCTCTAGAGTGTGAGGTAGACTTCTCGATGGAGGTCGTACTAGGGGCGGAACTAGTTTCCATTCCTCCTTCCAGGATGGCTACACCAGAGTTACAGGAGATCAAGAAGTAGTTGCGGGAGTTTTCATGCAAAGGGTTTAATCTAACCCAATACATATCCTTGGGGTTCACCTGTCCTGTATGAGAAGATGGCATACCACAACCTTAGGATTTGTGTATATTATCCAAAGATAAAATAGTTGAAGGTCAATAACCGATATCCTTTCCCAAGGATTGATGATCTCTTTGATCAGCTTCATGTATCCCGAGTGTTCTCAAAGATTGAGTTAAGGTCCGATTATCAACGGTTGCATGTTTCACCATCAAATATACCTCTCATAACATTACAGAGTAGGTATGTTTTATATGAATACATGGTTATTCCATTAGGTCTCATGAACGCGCTTGCGATTTTCATGGCACGGATGAACCGAGTGTTCCATCCATACTTGGATTCCTTCGTTGTGGTCTTTGTGGATGATATATTGGTGTACTCTCACATCCAACACGACCATGTTATCCATCTAGAGATCATTTTGAGTACACTAAGGGAGCACTAGTTATATGCTATACTCTCAAAGTGACATTTTTGAATGGATCAGATTCACATCCTTGGTCATATTATCTCAGAGGCAGGAGTGTCAGTATACCCAGAGAATGTGAGGTCATGTAATGCCCCGACCCTAGATACCCATAGTCGGTGAATTATTACATAACATTGGCATGATCACAAGGAAATCATGTCTCAAAAGACCGATTATTTTAGTGTTATTGGAAACAAGATTTATATATAAGTATTACATTACAACATGAAATGAAATTCAACATGAATTTATTCTATTAGAAACATCCAATCCTCCTAGATTATTCCAGTAATTCACTCATAACTATCTTCTTCATATCCTAGTAAAATGAAACATAAGAATTGGGTGAGCTCAAACTCTTAGTAAGGGTAAGAAATACAGTGGAAGATAACACAAATATTAAGCATGGTGAATAATTCAAACCACAGGCCTTTACCAATAATAAACATGAATACTTTTATGGTAGGAATATGAACTGAGTAAATAATGACATAATAAAACATAATCATGGGTATTCTACTAGTCGAATGACCACATGAACCATCAATTTAATTTTCATACTGAGGAAATGTATAATGATTGACATTGTGACACATTTTGTCAACGCCTTCGCCAAGACGTCTAAAAATGATTAAGGCCTCGGCCAAAAACACATATCCAATTGGGAAAGGGCCTCAAAAAATTCCACATCTAGTTCTCTCATGAGACCTACCAATGCATCGATGATCTTTATAGGGCTCCACTCGTCACTTAGTAAGTCCAATGCATTCCTCATATGAACAGGTTTAATCATAACATAAGCATTCGAATTAAAACTAGAATAAGAAATGTCAATACTTTCTCCATAAAAAAATTAATTGTATAAAAATAACACATCCATAGTCAAAAAAATCACAAAACATTCAATATAATATTGAAGTTTTCTATCATAATAAATCAACTATAAATATGCTTAAAATCCATCAAAGGATGTTGACATAGATGAAAACAAAACTATTTGAGAGAAATATCTCTTTTTTAAAATCATTTAAAAGTCACATAATTATAAAAGGAAACTTTTACCTTGAAAATATTTATATACGATTGTAAGGGAAGCCTTAATGATTTTATAATGATAGAAAATAGCCGCACCCACTGTATAAGTTAAAGAAGACATTCTTACCTTAATTTTGTCGAAAAGGATAAAAAGGACCTTGTTAGGAAAATGTCAAAAATTTTCCTTTATAAACATATTATAAAAAGTCCGATAAGGGTATAGATGACTTTAACACATAGTCTATAAAATATTAAGAATGTTTTCAAATTCAATTTTTAGAAACATGGATGTGGATGATAAAGAGGTCCTAGTAGATAATTACGTATAAACAACCTTAGATAATGAAGAGATTGTGAAATAAACCCTTACCATGTACTTTATTTGGTAGATTGTAGGTTATCCTCTTATATAATGGTGAAATAATTGTTATAAAATTATACATGAATCATATAAATTAATATGATATCATATATGATATTTTAACAATTCTTTGTTAATAATATCTTAGTATTATTGTCGTTTCAGGTGTTAACTTACTCGTTTTCTTTTATTTGTTTTGTTAGATAAGTTGTGTTTGTTAGGGATAGGTTGTATCTTATTCATATATATAATTATATCAAGTCCTTAAAAACATTATTTTTAGTCATCAAATGAGAATTATACTTGAATGGAAACTATTGGGAATAAATCTCATCACGTTCATGGAGACGGTAGTCCATACGTACGCACAAGCGATAATATCATTATTTTGATATTAAAATAATATATAATTTGATGGTATATCATATATATATAGAATCATTATAATTTTATATTTATTATTACTTAAATTACACATCATTATCATACCCTTAAAAATAATAATGTTTTGAATAACAATTACACCACGACGTGGAGACGGTAATCCGTACGTACGCACATATGGTGACATGTCATTCAAAAGAAGGATAGAGTACTAAATATGGTTGTACCATATTTATAATAACATTACAGTATAGAGAATATACTGGAGTTATTATTTTATATTTGTAAATAACAACAAATGAAGAAGTGGAAGAAGAAAGGAACATGAAAGAGGGTGGTGAAATTATTACATCTTCTTCGGGTTCTTGATTTTGATTTGATCAAAAGGGATCCTTAAGATGGATTTCTGACTAAAGAAAGGAATTTAATATGAAGTGAGGGAAGTTGAGAGTATTTTTGGGTAGGTTTTGGCCGAACCAAAAGGATTTGATGTTATGAATTTGAGAGAAGGGGTAGTTCCCTTTTTTAAGAGGGGTGAGGGGCACCTTAGAAAAAACTTAAAATATTATTTTATAATAAATTCATATACGGTTTATAATGGCCCCAAAGTGACTAATTTTGATGCTAAGGTGGGTATGGGTCTAAATAATTTCATCCAATATATTTTGGACAGGTTTTGGTCACTATATTAAAGTTACCATTTATATTTATCTCTTAGATAAATAGTTTGACATTTACCATGTCTCTTTGTATTTTTATATTATATGGTTAATAAACACACTATAAAATGCCAAGAGAACCTAAAGAGGTTAATGATTAATATATATAACCGTATCTAAGTAATTTTTCCGAACATTTGATTTTTTGGAATATAATATCAATTAATAATATAATATTTTTTTAAATACTCCTTTATGCCAATTTTTTACTATTTAATAATTGATTTTTGTTAAAGTCCTAAATTTTTTTTTAATTAAAACTAAATTTATTTAATCAATTCCTAACATGAAATATTAACTTATTAAATTAGTGTAATTCATAAAATGTCTCAAAATATATTTATTTGGATATTTATAAAATCAATTATTTTAATATTTCATTAATTAGTAAATTACTGCATCATCATTGTGTCATATATACATTAAACTATTTTAGGTCTAAAAATTATAAATAAAATTCCATTATGTAAGAATTTTTTTATATTTATAATGAATATTTTTAATCGAATTTATCTTATATATAACCCTATATTTAAACTATTTTAGTTATTAAACATTGATTTTAACTCTTTTAATGCTTCTTTGAATTAAATAATAATAAATATCCTAATCTAATACAAGTGGACCAAAGTGGTTCATATTTTATTCCTAAGGTTGTTTTTGGTCAAATTATATTTATACAATAGAATTAGGACATGTGTTAGGGTAATAATAATATCATTTCTACCCATTATTACACAATTTACTTTTAACCATGGTAAAAAAAAGTTAAAAGTTACTATTCACCAAAAATTATTTTTATCTTATTTAACCACATTTTACTCCTTGATATTAACCATGTATCTTGGATTTTTTAAATTCCACTCACAAAAGCTGTAAGATTTTTTTATGTGAATTTATAAATTTTCGTAGGAGGTGGGTAAAAGAGAGTGAAAAGTTCAATAAAATTTTTATATATCTAAAATTATTTTAAACTGACTCCAATGAATTACAGTGAAATTTTAAAGGTATTATGTATCTATTTTGACTTAAAATAAATTTAAAATAAATAAATAATTTTTTAAATAAAAATTCGATTTTGAGCTATAACTCTGTGTTTTTCACTACTCATCAAAAATTAAATATTTTTAGAAAAATACAAAAATTTCACACTATGCTAATTTCAATATTCCGAATCCAAAAATGAAGTCCATTTTGAATGATAAAATGTATAAAATTTCAAATAGTGGTATTACTATTCATAATGGGTAGTTTGATTGGTTGTGGTGTGTGTTAGAACTCGAAGTTGCGTGCAAGACATGCTACTGTATTATTCCAAGAGAAGCGTGTCGTGGAAGATTGGAGTGTTACATTATCCCCTCCATCAAATAACATTGTCCTAAAAATTTATAGAATATTACTATATAAAAAGACTCTTGTGGTTCTTCATCATATGTTCCTCGAGTTACCACATTGCCTCTTCATTCTTATGGTTTCTCCATTGAACTTTTACCAGAGGAGTCGTCTTGTTTCTCAGCACCTGTTCTCTGGTATCAAGAATCCTGATGGGCTCTTCACAATAAGACATATCGGGTTCCAGTTATACTTCCTCATAGGTGTGTACATACATTGGGTAAGGCATGTATTTTCACAACAGTGATACGTGGAACACATCGTGAACTTTGGAGAGACTTGACGGCATTTCCAAATGGTAAGCTACCGCCCTAATTCGTTCTAGAATTTCGAAGGGTCCTAGGTACCTGGGACTCAATTTACCCTCCTAAAAAAATGTATAACTCCCTTCAATGGAGATACCTTCAAGAAAACATGATCTCCGACTTGAAATTCCAAATCCTTCCTTCGGTGGTCACCGTAGCTCTTCTGCCTACTTTGAGATGCTTTGATGTGACTTCGGATTACCTTCACCTTTTCCATCATTTCCTCCACCAGTTCTAGGCCTACATGTTTTCTTTCACCAACATCATCCCAATAGGTTGGTGTGTGACATCTCTTTCCATATAACACTTCATACGGTGCAATCCGAATACTTGAATGAAAGCTATTTTTTTAGGAAAATTCTACCAGAGGTAAATATTGATCCCACATACACTAAAAGTCATGTGAGAAAGATCTCAACATGTCTTCTAAGGTTTGAACAGTCCATTCAGATTGTCCATCTATTTGAGGGTGGTAGGTAGTTATAAAATAATTTTCAGTATCGAAGGCCTTCTAAAGACTCTTCTAGAAGCTTGAAGTAAAATGAGGATCACTATAAAAAACAATCGATAGGGGTAATCCCTAAGTCTCACAACTTCATTAATTTATAGTCTTGCTAAACGTTCAAGTGGTAAATCATCCCTTATAGCCAGAAAATGTGCTGACTTGGTATGATGATCAACAATGACCCATATTGCATCCTACCTTCTAGGAGTCTTTGGTAGTCTGTTGACAAAGTTTATCGTGATATTATCCCCTTTCCACTCAGGCTTAGGAAGAGGTTTCATGACTCCTCCAGGCTGTTTCCTTCAAGCTTTCACTTATTTACAAACCATACATCTTGAAATAAAATCAGAAATCTCCCTCTTCATGTTGTCCCACCAAAAATGTTCCTTCAAATCTATATACATTTTGGTGATCCCAGGGTGTATAGAGAAATTGGAACTATGAACATCATCCAACAATTCCCTTTTAAGATCAGGTATATTTGGAACACAAAGTCTATTTCCAAATATCAAAATTCCATCTTCATACACAAATTCACTCAATCTCCCATCATTCATATCTTTAATATTTTTTTGAATCTCGTTATCATTAGTCTGAGAACTCCTTATCCTTTCTAGTAAAGAAGGTTTGGAAACCATTTGAAAAATTATCGATGTTTCACCTTTAATGGTTTTTCCTATATCCAACATTACTAGATCCATGAAAATTGGATCCCTTTCAACTCTAATTTGATCAATATTCCATGATCCTTTCTGCTCAAAGCATCTGCCTCCTTATTTTCCTTCCCCAAGTGGTAGTGTATATTGCAATCATAATCCTTGAGTAGTTCAAGCCATTTCCTTTTCCTCATGTTGAGTTATTTTTGGGAGAAAATATACTTCAAACTCATGTGATCGGTATATATCTCACATTTTTCACCATATTGATAATATCTCCACATCTTAAAAGAAAATATCATAGCTGCTAACTAAAGATCATGAGTAGGATAGTTTTACTCATGAATTTTCATTTGTCTTGATGCATAGGAATTAACCCTATCATTTTGCATAAAGACACAACCAAGTCCTTTCTTTGAAGCATCACTATAAGTAACAAACCCTTCATTCCCCGATGGTAGAGTCAATATAGGAGCATTGATTATTCTTCTATTCAGTTCTTCAAAAAATTATTCACACTCTTCTGTCCAAATAAATTTAACCCCATTATGTGTGAGCTTTGTTAACGGGTTAGCCAATTGGGAAAAATTCTGGAAAAAAATACAATAATAACCTACTAAACCAATAAAACTGCGTACCTCAGTTATAAACGTCAATACTGGCCATTCTTGGATTGCCTTGGTCTTAGAAGGATCAATGTAAATTTCATCCTTAGAGACAATATATCCATGAAAAGAAATCTCTTGAAGCCAGAATTCACACTTTCTAAACTTCCCATATAATTCATGTCTTCTAAGAGTCTTCAAGATAATGCACAAGTGAATTTCATTATCTTCCTAGATTTTTCTGTATTCCAAGATATCATCAATAAATAACACTAGGAAATCACCAAGATATTCCTTGAAAACTCAATTTATTAGATCCATGTAGATAGAGGGTGCATTAGTCAATGCAAAAGGCATTATAGTAAACTCGTAATGCTCGTACCTAGATCAAAATGCTGTCTTCGGAATATCTTGCTTCTTCACACACAATTGAGGGTATCCAAATCAAAGGTCAATCTTTGAAAAATATTGAGTTCCATGAAGTTGGTCAAATAAATCATCAATGTGAGGTAGGGGATACTTTTTCTTTATTGTTATAGCATTGATCTCTCTGTAGTCTATAAATAACCTCATAGATCAATCTATCTTCTTAACAAAAAGGACAGGGGCTCCCCATGTAGAAACAATATGGAGAATAAATCCCTTATTACTAAATTCCTATAGTAGTTTCTTTAGTTCAAATAATTCCATAGTTTCCATTCTATATGGGGTCTTCGATATGGGTCTTGATCAAGGAATTAAATGAATTGAAAACTCAATTTCTATTTCTAGAGGATGTCCAGGTAAATCTTCTAAAAACACATCAACATATTCTTTCACAATGGGTAAATCCTCTATTTGAAAATTCCTTTCCTCACCCACAATTATTTCATTCTCTTTCTCCCCAATAATTGAGTTTAATTGAGCTACTGGGGGTGGATCTAGATAAGAATCAGTTTGTGATGATTATGCTCTAAAGATAAGGTTTTCTTTATTGTCATCATAAAAAATCGTAACCTTATTCTTCTTATAATAAATATTCACATCATGGTCCAAAAGCTAATCCATATCGAGGATTATATAAAATTAAATCATGGGTAAGACGATGAGATCAGCAGATAAAGAACATTTATGTTCTCTAATGGGGACTTACTCACAATTTTTTTCCAATGATACTTCCATTAAGAGTTTCGACTGACAACTCCCTTGTTAAATCAAATTGGAAATATCTAATTTTCTTAGAAAACTGGGAAGATATGAAACAATAAGATGATTCACAATCAAATAAATCATTTTCTAAACTTGAGGAAACCATTAAATTACCTACCCCCACGTCATCCAGAGCTTCAACCTCAGCAGTAGTGATCACATAATCTTGGCCTTGATCCCTTGGCCTTTTTTGATGTAAGTTTCCCTGAAGCTTAGAACATTCATTTTCATAATGTCCCACCTCCCTGCAAGTGTAGCATTGAGAATTGGTAGTTTCTTTATTTCCCTTACAATCACCAGTAAGATGGCCTTTCTGTCCACATTTTTAGCATACTCCTTTTCCTTTTAGACATGCACTAGGGTTCTTCCTTCCACAATTATCACATGGTGGAAATTCAACTCTTCCCTTTTTCCATGTTTCCTTATTTCCTTTCCCATAGTGTTCAACAGATCTCTTCTTCTGTTTCTTTTATTTAAAATCATAAGGATTAGAGAATTTCTTTTCTGTCTTGATAGCACATGATACAATATCTTCGTATGACGAGAAGTATTGTGATACTAAAGCTCAACGAAGAAATGGTTATAACAAATCAAAGATATGATCAACCTTACTTTGTGGGTTACATATATAATCTACAGCATCCCTTGCAAACCTGGTAAAGTCAGCCTCATACTTTGCAAAATTCACATCCTCCTTTTTCCTCAGACTGAGAAATTGCCTTTCTATATCTGTTTGACGGTCACAAAGAAAGTATTTCTCTAAAAAAGTTCTTTAAACTACCTCTATTCCATATTTGATACTTCATTATCTTCCTTTGTGTTATGAATCAATGACCACCATTGATCAGTATCTCTAGTGAGGTGATAAACTTCCATGACAACATTTTCCCTTTCACAACTCCCCAAAGCCTGAAATATTTTCTCTAGGGAACTTATCCTTATCTCAGCTACCAATGGAATTTTATTCCCATTGAATGTTAGTGGTTATTGCCTCATGAAGCGATCTAACATTGATCCTCCATGTTGTGGATCAGGGTGCTCCATATGGGTAAGTTTATTATTCATAACCTAAGTGAGTTGTCCCGGTATTGTGATTAGATAATCAGCACCAGTTGCATCACAATCTCCACTATTATTATCTTGAGCAGGAGGGAAATCCCTACATGGAGTGAATTCATTGATATGGTTTCCATTTAATCCACTAGGAACCATATCTAAAAAAATGGCATAAACTAGATTATTTTATGATTCAAAATACATAATTTCAAAAT
This sequence comes from Viscum album, assembly GCA_963277665.1. Lineage (NCBI taxonomy): Eukaryota > Viridiplantae > Streptophyta > Magnoliopsida > Santalales > Viscaceae > Viscum > Viscum album. The sequence goes on from OY728122.1 coordinate 1,192,342,533, forward strand.
TCTAAAACAATTAACATAAATTAAACAGTTTATGGATATAATCCATAATCATAAAAATGTTTTATTTGAGGATGTATATAGTTATAAAACCTTCATAATGGTTTTTAATGAAAATGAGAATTAACCTATGCATATCCCCTAGGAGTGTCATAACCAATAGTGCAACAAGGAACGTTGTCGTGAACTAGTTCCCATTCGAGTCTAACTCAAAGTGGTGTTTTTGGGTTTTACCCCTTGGTACATTTATGCCAGAGCCACCTCTACCTGCTCGTATCCAGACAAGGATGTATTTCATGGAAAACTCAAAAAATATCTACAATACAAAAATTCTATGAAGTTCTTCTATACTAATCCTCAATGTCTATCTTAGGGCTATGTGCTCTATTCTGAGTTTATCAAAATCTAGTTTCCAAGTTTTGTACTAAACATCCTATGATACAAACTGTAACGCCCCAACCCTAGTTACCAAAAGTCGGTTCCTTATTAAATAACATTGGAATGATCACAAGGAAATCATGTCTCGAAATACTGATCATTCTAGTGTTACTTGAAACAAGATTCACACATAAGTTCTACATTACAACTTGAAAGAAAATACAACACAAATTTATTCTATTAAAAACATCCTTGCCTCCTAGATTATGCATGAAATTCACTCATAACTAACTTATTCATATCCTGGGAAAATGAAACATAAGAAAAGGGCGAGCTCAAACGCTCAGTAAGGGTATGAAATATAGCGGAATATAACAAAAATATTAAGCATGGTGAATAATAGAAACCACATGCCTTTACCAATAATAAAAATGAATAATTTTATGGAAGGAATATGAACTGAGTAAATAATTCTGTAATAAAACATAATCATGGATATTATACTAGTCTAATGACCACATGAACAATCAATATTAATTTCATAATAAGGAAATGTATAATGCCAGACATTCTGAAACATTTTGTCAAGGCCTCGGCCAAGACATCTATAAATGATTAAGGCCTCGGCCAAAACCACATATCAAATTGGGAAAGGGCCTCAGCCAATTCCACATCTATTTTCTCATGAGAGCTACCAATGCATAGAGGAGATATAGTGGGCTCCACCCATCACTTATTATGTCCAATGCATTCCCCATATGAACAGGTTTAAATATAACATTAACATTTGTATTAAAACTAGCTCACAAAATGTCAATACTTTATCTATAAACCATAAATGATATAAAAATAACACATCCACAGTCCAACATATCACAAAACCTTAAATACAATATAGAAGTTTTGTATCATAATAAATCAACTTCAAATAATCTTAAAATCCATCAAAGGATGTTGACATAGATGAAAACAAAACTATTTGAGAAAATTATCTCTTTTTTTAAATTATTTAAAAGTTACATAATTATAAAAGGAAACATTTTCTTTTAAAATATTATTATAATCTTGAATGGGAAGCTTCAACAATTTTATAATGGTGGAAAATATCCGCACTCTCCGTATAAGATAAAAAATACATTTTTACCTTAATTTTGTCGAAAAGGATAAAAAATACCTTGTTTTGAAAACGACAGAAAGATTCCCTTATTCACCGAAAATTATTTTTATCTTATTGAACCACCTTTTACTCCTTGATATTAACCATGTCTCTTTGATTTTTTAAATTCCACTCACTGATGCGGTAAAATGATGTTTTATTTGAATTTGTAAATTCTTTTAAGAGGTGGGTAAAGGAGGGTGAAAAGTTCAAGAAACATTTTATATATCTAAAATTATTATAAACTGACTCCAATGAATTACATTGAACTTATATTAGTATTATGTATCTATTTTGACCTAAAATAAATTGAAATAAAATAAATATTTATTTCAAGAAAAATTCGGTTTTAAACTATAACTCAGTGTTTTTCACTATTCGTCAAAAATTTTAAGTTTTCAGAAAAATACCAAAATTTCACCCTAGGGTAATTTCAATATTCCGAATCCAAAAATGAAGTCCATTTTGAATGAGAAAATGTATAAAATTTTAAAAAGAGGGTATTTCTCTTCATAATAGCTAGTTTAATTGGTTTTGGTGTGTGTTAGAACTCGAAGTTGCGTACAACACACACTACTATATTATTCAAAGAGAAGTATACCGTGGAAGCTTTGGGTGTTACAATGTAGTAGTATCTTGGGAGCATCCAAATAATGTCATTGAGGAATGGAGTATTCTACTATAAGATGGATACTATAGATGCTTCATACAAGACTTCTCATGCTTAACAGCAACACGGATGAGTCTGACTATGAATGGTGAGATGTTATTATTGTCAGATTCTTGTGAGTCAGCCTCTTAGGAGTTGAAAGGGAGGTCGACTTTAGCATCGATACTAATCGTTCCATATGTGGGAAAGATCTATATTGTTCACTGTGATGATTCAGGTATCCGGCTTTGAGTTGTTCTTATACAGGGAGATGAAGTCGTTGCGTATGGGTATCGGCAGTTGAGGCCACATGAGAGAAATTACCCGATGCACGATCCTGAGTTGGTAGATATTGTTAATGCCCTACGATGTTAGAGACATTATCTTCTGGGAGAATTTTGTGGTTTTCACTGACCACAAGAGTTCAAAGTACATCTTCACTCAGCGTTATCTGAATTTGAGATCGTGAAGGTGGGTTGAGTACCTACAGTCCATTGACATTGAGCATGCCTATATGCCTGGGAAAAGAAAGGTAGTGGCTAATGCACTGAGCAGGAGGACTCAGATATAGGTAGTTCATGAGGCTAGTAGTGAGTGGATTCTTATGGCTTGTTTCGCTGAGATGCATTTGGGGGTTCACGACAGATTGGGATATACTTTCCTTTCTTTAGTAGCGATTACCTCTACTATTCTTGATCGAGTTCGAATGAGGCAGATATCCATTTCTAAAGGTCAAGTCCTAACTGAGAGTGTGTGAGGAGATCATCATATTCCGAGGTGGACCATAGGTGATGATGAGATTTGTGTTTCCAGGGGCGTGTATGGGTACCAACAGACATATGTGGGGAGCTGATGTGGGATTTTCATTCGTCAGTTTGGGCATTTCATCCTAGTGTCAAGAAAATGTATTGTGATCTACACCGTCAGTATTGGTGGCCAGGTATGAAGAAGGACGTTGTTGGTTTCTTCATTAGGTGTTCCACCTGTCAGCAGGTGAAGGTGGAGCATCAATGGCCAGCATGGCTCTTACAGCTCTTACCCATTCCCTAGTGGAATTGTAATGATGTCGCGATGGACTTCGTGACCGATTTTCCAAGGTCACCTCAAGGAAATAATGCAGTTTGTGTTGTCATTGACAGACTCATGAAGGTTTCTCACGTCTTACCGATCAAAGAGGCCTTCGGTTTTGATGATCTGGGATGGTTTTACATCCAAGATATTGTACATCTACAAGGAGTTCCACACTCATATATTTCAGACAAAGACGCTTGTTTCACCTCTCGGGCCTGGAAGGGGCTTCAGAAGGCTTTGGGTACATAGATAATTTTGATTACATTTTACCACCCCAAGACATATGTCATGTTCGAGTGTATGATTCATGTTCTTGAGGACATGATGTGAGCATGAATTCTTGATTTTGGTGATTCTAGGGAAAAGCATATACCTCTTGTGGAATTTTCCTACAATTATAGTTTTCAAGAAACTATTTAGATGGAACCTTATGAGGCTTTCTACAGTAGTCCCTGACGATCACCCTTATACTGGATGTTGGCAGGAGATGAAGCTTTGCTGGGTCCTTGTCTTGTTCAGGAGACCAAAGAGAATATAGAGATGATTCAGAAGTGGATGGTGACTGCATAGTCTCGACAGAAGTCTTATGATAATCAGTAGAGATGACCTCTGGAGTTCGAGGTCGGGGATCTGGTTTTTATACATTTCACACTGAGGGTGGGGCATAGATGGATTAGGAGATAGGTAATGCTCTCACTGAGGTATGTCGGGCCATTTGAGGTGTTGGAGAGAATTAGGCCAGTTGCCTACGGTTTGCAGTTACCTCAGAGGTACCGGTCTATGCACAATGCATTACACATTTCTCAGCTTCGAATTTACTTCTCAGACCCATATCATGTATTTCAACCTGTGGAGGTTGAGTTGGAAGTGGATGCATCCTTTGAGGAGCATCCTATCCAGATTGTCGATCGTAGTACAAAGGTTCTTTATGGCCGGTCTATTCCACTGGTATGAGTTCTATGGCATCATGGGTTGGTACAGGATAAGACTTTTGAGAGGGCGGCTGATGTACGAGCCCAGTGTCCAGAGTTGTTCGGGGTTTCTTCTTCTATGCCCCATTTCTAGGGAAATTCAGGGACAAATTTTTTTAAGGGGTGATGTTTGTAAGAACATGGATCTTCGTTTTTTTGAATGTATTTCCTTTTTATGTAGTTTTTTAGGATAAAGGAGTTTCATGAATTTTTTTTGAAGAATACACCATGTACATTACGAGTACATGCCGTGTACTCAGTTACTGCAGGTAGCCATGTGCATGCCATTTAGCGGCCTTGCACACGAAAATGGGGGGTGACCTGGAGGCCGCCTAAAGCAAAGTACGGAGAAGGTAAGTACACGCAGTTTACATTAAATTTACCCTGAGTGTAAATAAAAAGTACACGTCATTTTCTTTTTTTCATTAAACGCACCAGAGACGCATCTAACGAACAAAAAACTCATCTTCTAGGTCTCGTGCATCTGAGAGAGTTTGTACGTCTGCAGATGTTCGACAAGCCCCCGAGCCTCCATCCGTCCTCTGAATCGAACACCGTTTGTTATGTTGGAATAACATCGGTGAGTACTCTTTTCTTCTTGAGCATCATTTAATGATTTCTCCCATTTCATGAGTTATCATGGGTTGAACGTTTTATATTTTTTGGTAGATATACGATGTTTTAAGGTGATTCAAGCCTCATGGTTCAAGTATCATGTTCTCCCAACACTGAGGTAGGAGGTTTTTGCCTTTCTGTAGATAGTCGTTGGGATTTATGTGAAAAATTTCCCAATACCCATAAAAAAGGTGTTGCACGTTTATCGTTTCAGCCCTATTGTTTCTCTTTTATTCTGGTATGCATGAGTATTTAATTATTCCTTGTGAATAGGGTGGATTGTTGTGATTTGGATTTTTTCCCATGCATGTTTTTTTTGTTTAGAACTTTGGGTCCTGATTGCCTATTAGGCTGCTGTTTACTGTGCAATGCCTACTATTTTAGGCTGGTGTCACTATTGTTCTGTTATTCTTTTGTGTTGTAGAATTCTAGTCAAATATTTCCCGAGGTTTAACATGGCCGTTACACATTGATACACTTTCAAGACTTACACGGGGCCGTGAGAACCTGGTGTATTGACTCTAGGGATAATGGACATTGAGGGCTTCTACAAAGTGTCTTTATAATTTACGATGCGAGATCATAGGGGGAATTGATGTTGACTGCTTCCTCAGAGTGGTTGTAGTTCTTGGACGTGGGACACATAAGGAATGTGATGTAAGAGCTTCCCTGTAGAACCATTAGTTACAATACATGACTATAGGGGGAATTGACAGTGTGTGCTTCCTCAGAGTGTCTATGCTTAAGCAGAACCAGAGGGGTTAGACTGAGTGTATTGCCCAGGGGGTTGCTTGAACTTGTTAGGTAGGACTAGAGGGGATAAAATGTGAGCACTTACCAGAGGGTTACCTTGGGTTTATCTGCTTTCCTGTATGTTAGGTAGGACCAGAGGGGATAGGCTGTGAGTACATCCCAGAGGGTTACCTTGTGTTTAGCTACTTGCTTGTACTTGTTGGCAGGACTAGAGGGGATATGATGTGAGTACTACCCAGAGGGTTACCTATTGTGTTTTATCTTCTTGTTTAGTTGTTTCTTGATATGGAACAATGGATTTTTTTACTGTTTAGTACTTTCCTATTTACTATTCATGTACTTTTACCTGCCATATAATATTTGACTGTTAGGCACAAATCTCATGGTAGTTTCCTATTGGGATTAGTCTCACACCCTGTTTGGGCCATGCTTTTGGGCCCAAACAGATTATATTATTTCAGGTATATTAAAGGGAAAGCGCCCCTCTACTTCATTTACTTGAGAAGATGTGTAGCTGGAGAGCACATGACCGTACTGAGGCTCGCAATGCTGTGGAGTTGATTATTTTCTTCTTTTATACTAGTTTTAGCACTATATTTAATCATTTTTTTGCTGCTTTCCTAGACATATGTATCCTAAATCATTGTATATATGTGCTCCAGTTTATTCAATCAGTTTTCCGCTATTTATTTTTGTCATGATATTATTATTGGTTCTGCACTATTATATATTTGTTTACATCTCTTGTGTACTCTTCCAATGAGGGCATAGTTTCCCCACTATCACACCCAAGGCCCTCACTGCTAGTTGGTAGAATCTGGCGTTTGGGGAAATGCGCTTGAGGCCATGTGACCAACCGAGTACAAGGCGTCGTTGGGTGGCTTCCAGAACTGGGAAATTAAATTATGATTCTATAAAATCTCGATTCATCTAAACATTCAGGTATTCCCCACATTTAGAGTGATAATTATATAAAAAAGGTTCATCTCACATTATTTCTTTTCATGCTTCCCAAAAATCATCTATTGTAACCATTTTGAATTACTCCATTCTAAACAGTGAGTTTTAATAAAAAATATATATGTTACCAAAGGTGGTAGGAATCAACTCCCCCATTCTGCTAATTTTTTGACCACCATTATTAGAAAAAGTTATAGAAAAATTTATTTTAGAAAGATTCAATACATCTAGTTCTTCATGATTTTCAAGCCACCAGAACACAATATTCCATTTAAATGCATCCATCCATGGTGTGAGTAGCCTAGTTGATTCTAGCTATAACCACCCTAGATTAAAATAGTTTTTAAATTTCCAAAAAAACTCCAAGATCACTATTTTAGACTCCAAAATAAATATCCAGTCTCAAAAATGTATTATGAGATCATTCTTCACCAAAATTCTCAACAACTTCCCACAACATTATGAAATTTAAAATATGAGCCTATAATTTATGTTAATTTAATTTTATTACACAAAAAAAAATTTACAGTGTTTTTTTTGAAATAATAATCATTTCAATTGGTAATATTTTTTATATAATTTGAGTAGAAACCCCAAGAGGATCAATGAGCATCCTTAAGGATTATACATAAGAGAGAAACATCATTGAGAGTATACTTCACTCTTGTCAAAGACTCATATTGATTCTCCACATTTCCCTTTTCGTATCATCTCCTTGTTTTTATAAGGGAATGGAAGGTCATGACATAAAGTACAGTGCTACCCATATAATGGGTTATTCAGTTTTACCTCATGGATAAAACAGGGATGAAGGAGTTTACTGGATTATTTATGGATATTTATGAAGAACCTATGATCCAAGATTAACTAGTGAAACTATAGTGAAATGAAAATAACGTTATTAAATATTTATAATCACAGGTTGGGGTTTAATTCATGGTTGATCTTACGTCTTTGGATTCCAGTTTGATCTGGTATGTTGACTAATTGTTGATCTAATCTCTAAAAACCCTCATTGACATCTTATATTATTGAACAAAATAATTTATTATAGAATTATAAGTCCAATGATCATGGAAGAATAATATTTTATAATTATGGGGAACTTCTAATCTAAATTAGTGGAATAGAAATTTTGTGAGAAAATATCATGTACAAAGATGATTCCTTGTATATTTATAGCCTCAAGAATTATTTATTAATTTTAGGTTAATTATGTGACTTAGTATATGAAAAACGTATTACAATACAATTATGTGTAATAATTTTCTCAAAATAACCCAATGGAGAGATTTACTAATCCTATGATGATATTCAGAGTGGAACTCAAAGAACACATTTAGTTAGCCCTCGATTGAAACCCAATGTAAAGTTATAATCCATTATATGGATGGATTTACTATTTTTCATATAAAAACCAAAAAACTACATAATAAATCCATATTATATGTCACTAAAAAATGAAATTCATAAAATGTCAAATAAATCACCAAGTAACCCAAGGAAAATTTTAATAAAATTTCTTCATGCCAAAGTATCTTGAATAGCACAAATAATTAATAAATTTGAACATGTGGATCTCACTCTAATTGAATCCCCATGTTCTCCAACAGGTGTCACCCTACACTACCTACAGACCATTCTAATAAATATTAAAATAATATATAAAATTGCAGGTTGAGATATAAATATACTCATTTTATTCCTCCCATAATCTATGAATATCTATGTGAGTAAATAATACTAATATATTTTGTAATGATATAGATAAAATAGAATAACTATTTTAAGAAAATTCATATTATTATCTCAACCACAATGTTCAAATCAATCTTTAGACCAATGAAATTATGAAGAAAATTAACAAAACAATTATATAGACTCTTACCATCATATATTAATAATCTCCCAACTATATTTACCACAATATGTTGTCACACAATCAATAAACTCTGCTATAGATAATGATACACTAATAATTAAAAATCACAATGAAAATAATAATAACAAATATATATCATCTACTATAAAATTACTACTATATTAATTATTAACATATAATTTCCTATCTCTAATTACCATAATATCTCTATGAAAAACAATATCCCACATTTATAAGTAAAAATATTCCTATTTACCACATCCCATTCAAAAAATTTATTTCTCCTTTTTCCCTATATAATCACATATACCATTTCAATTATTAATAAAATCATATTCCATCTTTGTCAAATTTAATTTCTCACAAAAGAATTCTTCGTCAATATATATTTTAAGTTATGGAGGTTGTTGAGCTCTTTGTCAAGCCAAAAAATTTCCATTTAACTACATAAAATAATAAGGTATTAAATGCATATAAAAGAAAGAGTTCTACCATCCACTCTTTCAAAGAGACAATTCAAATAAACTAGACACTCATTAACCTAGACATATTTATTAGCAGACATGTCCTTGTTTGTATTTCTATTATAAAAGTGATTCTATTCAGGATATATGTGAGTGATAATGAATTCAATGGTAAAAAAGAAGTCCAAAAACCTAATCCATTTGTCAATTATGTTCTATGAGATGTGAATAGTTTTACTTATGATAGATTGTACAAATGTAGTGTAATTACTCTCCATCAGTAATTTGGTACCCCTTTATTGGAAAAGAGCATTTTAGTGATTATAATGATCATCATTTATTTATGATATTATTTGAATCCCCATAAACATTAATAATGTTCAAGACTGATCCCATGATGGTATCAAAAGAAGGATCTATATCTAGAGTGATTGGGATTCACTTTTAAGGATCTATCGATGTTGTTTTTATTTCAAAATATGAAATGATGCTTCCACAAATCCTCAAAAGTAACCATAAAATGATTAAAATTAAATGAAATTCCATGGAATTTCAAAATAGTGAAGCCATGTATTTTCTTAAGGGATACATTATTTTATATACTGTTAGTTTTCCTAGTATCCAAATTAAACATTACAAGTTAAACCTGGATATTAATAGAATTATTGTGATGAATGATATCGTTATGGCCAAAATAGATAGAGAGAAGAGGATTTACAATAGGTTTCTGAATGGTATTTTTTATTTATTGAAAGATATATAACCTCGGATTAATATGAAGCATACTAGGAAGGGATGAAACCTGAATTATATGACCATTAAAGTGGTTAAAAATAGATATCTATATAGAATATGTTTTTACAAATCGTAAAAACTGATTATTTACATATTTCTCATTATTTTTTAAAAGAGAACAACTGGAGAAGAAGAATTAGACAAAATTTTATAGTTTGTAATCCATGGAATTTATATTGTGAGTGAGAATCCAGATGAGGGTCAACCTTTATGATTTAGTCCATATCAAATTAGAATTTTAAATTTACAAAAATTCCACCTCAGTTGAAATAGATATGAAATAGTAGTAATATATGGCTGTCAAAAAACCATTTCTGGTAGGATCCCATGATATAATTTCACCAAGAGGGACAACGGTGTAATCTGAGATGATATTTTCGTTCCTCATATGTATAATTAAATAATTATTTTTTTTATAATTGAAAATTATGACACTAATTCAATGATTTGAATCTAATATTCGTATAGAATTTATGAGGGACAACATTACACAATTATAAAACTCAAACTTGTGGGAGGAGTTTTTATTAGAATGAAATATATAGTGATAAAGGGTTTCAAAAAAATGAATTTTTATGAATAGGATGATGTATGAATCAAGTATTTCAATGTTTTTATTTTGAATATTATTTAAAATATAGGAGCTGATAAATATAATTGAATCATATTATTTATTAAGGATAATACCCATAATGTTTACATAAATAGAATCATATACACATTCAACAATCATTGATTGGTTTTAAACACTACTTCTATGGCACAATGACCAAATTCCATTAATGAATACCCCCACTAGATTTTTTTAATAACAGAATTAATGATATTAATATGATATTGGTACCATATATAAACTATGAAAGTGAAAAAATGTTTGGAAATGATGATAGACATCACAAGAATAATCCTACCTAGCACTGATAAATAATTAGCTGTCCAGGAATAAATCCTTATTATAACATGAAAAAAATTAATTGAAGTGATATACATCAGGTATTCCCCAAAACATAAAAACTCCTAGGTAAAAAAAGGAAAACACACAATTTTATTCCCAAATAATTCGATATAATTACTTTACATGATTTAGGGTTGTTTTTTTAATGTATGAAATTAAATTTTCCTAACTAAAAACCAATCCTAAGGGTCTCTCATAATGTGATATGGTTTTCATGAGAATATAAATATCAATTTTATTATGATCTATAAAAATGGTAATTTCATCAGTATATAAGAAATGGGAGGGATCCCAAATGAACTCTATAATCCTTGATGGTATTCAATTTTTTTGACCAACCATGTTGGTGAGAAACCTCCCGTCTTATTCTTCTTCAATGAAAAATATAAAGGAAGAGAAAGGGTCACCATTACTGAATCTCCAATAATAGGAAAATTATTATATTATGGAACCATTAATGAGAAATGAGATTCATTTTTAACCAGAAATATATGTGAACCAATTGATAAAAACTCATTGAATCCAAATTTTCATTAAACATTGATGATTAATCCCCATATTACAATATAATAATCATTTCAAAAATAATTATTTAGGGAGATTTTTCCTCCACTAGTGACCTTCCAAATATTGTTCATGCACTAAAAATATATAATCATATAATCATGAACGGTCAATCCTTTAAAAAATACAAAACTAATTTCATGATATGTTTCTATTAGTAATGGTATGAATCCTATTAGATTTTGGTGATGATCTTATGAGCTGAGTTGATGAGATAAATTGGCCTAAAAATATGTATTTTATAAGTGTTATTAAATTTTTCTATTAGGGTGAGTGGTTGAGATTAATTACATGAGGCATTATTCTGTTATAGAAAAAGAATATAACCCACATAAACACTTCAAAATGAATCACATCCCAAAATGTATATATGAATATATGGGTTATTCTATTTGGATTAATGGAACCTCTATGTTTTAGGCTAAATATCTTATTTGAAATATATGTCAAGAAGAATAATGGTGTCAAAATTAATTTTTTTGGGATGATAATATAAGGAATTATATTACCAACATGTTCTTCATAGAACCCATAGACATTAATTAGAATCATGTCATTATCCACAATGCAATCAGATAGACTCTCTCAATTAACAATTATATGTTCATCAACATAGGGGTGATTTGGGGGTGTAAATGTAATTATGACTCTTTTAAGGTAGTTATAATATTTCGATTTCTTATCAGGATTGTGGATCTATTGATCCCAGAAGGATTCCATTTGAGAATTTTCAATTATATTTAGAAGATAGCTGAGTTTAGTATAGGTCACAACATCTAGATTGAGGTCTTGTGAAAAGTAAATATTAAAGTAAGAATCATAATGATACTTGATTATTATTCAAGGGAAGTAATTCCATATTTAATAAAACTAATGGTTTCCCCACTCTAGGTTATAAATAAAAAATTCAATTATTTCATCTTCATGAAATATGGAAATGAATCTCTTCCACGGTTAATAGAATTTCACACATCACCAACAAGCTATCCAAAATATAGATGATAAGACCAAGTTTTTTATTATAAATTGAATAGGATGATTATAATCATTAAACAAGAGGTTACCCAAAATGGGGGGATGATCTAATTTCATCCTTGAAATTGTGATGTATGAATTTGTGTTCTATTAATTCAGGGAATGGATGTATAGAAAATCTTTATCTGGCTTACTGGAAACCAATTTTTTTGTATTCCTTGTATATAATGTGTATTTATCACCCACTATGTAAATTTACATAGTATAATATCCATCTAAAAATTCATTAAATTCCCAATATGGAACCATATTTCTCATTTGAACTCATAACATTGTTGAAGTTTCCCATAATCATCCAATAATAGATGATGCTGTGGGAAAAAACATTCAAATCTTATTGAATCACATTTTCTGGATGTCTATTCATGTTATAAATGAATTAATTGAGGATAGAAACACTAGATAACTCAAATATATGGATACAAACATGCACACCACAATGATTTAAGTGAATAATGGACATCATAATAATAATATAATATTTAATAACTCATTACATTCATTATCATTTAAAATACCAATATTCACCAATTAATTTTAAACCTATTTAGTTTCACTTTACCATTATTTTCATATTTAATAATTAAATTTTTTAACACTCGTAATATTTAAATAAAATCACCCATATAAAAAATAACTCAATTTAATCTTCCATTTCACTCAATGTTTTTTCTGCTCACAAATTAAATAATAAAATATAGAAACCAAAAAATAAAAAATAATAATAAGTTAATTCTAATTTATTAATGTTACAATATAACCTATTTGTGTACTTCACCATCATTACTAATATATCTGAATTATTATGTTATAAATAACTATCCAAAACAAAAAAAAGAATCATTAATCACATACAATTATGAGAGAAATATTTGAGTCATTTAAATCAAATATTTTTTTCATGAAAATGCCTCAATTATATTTTAAATACACTTTCTCGTGGTTAATATGAATAAAATATATAAAAATAAATTTGGATTGATATTACTAATATTTATTATATATAGAGTAATAGACTCCAATTTCACCAACTATAACACCATGAACATTACTATATCCTGAATATATGATTTACAGAAAATACTACATACTTATATACCCAAGATATTTGGGTTTTTAGTTTCATTTAATTAGGAAATTCATTATATATCCAAATCTAAAATTTTCTCAATGTACACATTTTCCCCACTAGAACAGTTTTATTAAATTTATTATTCATCCCACTATATCCATGATTATGTAATCTTACTCTTATTAACTCCTCAGGGAACATGAAAGTAATATAAAGGGATGATTTTAGATGATTGATAAGGGGAATCATAAAATGGAAGATATAATTAAGTTAAATTTCATGAATAATGTTGAATAAATAAATAATAATTAAATAATTCTAAATATCTAATAAAATGATCATAAAATAAATCAATGGATAACTTAAAAATTGCCACCAACCGAATCGGGTCGCCATCATTACCAGCAACAAAACCAGAACATGGAAAGGTCTAAAGGGCATTACCTATCAACATGGGTTGGCACAAGTGACCAGGTATCATAAATAATGGTTTGGGAATGATTTCCCCAGATTAGGATACATAAGGCAACAAAAAAACAATAAATTAGACAAAAATGAAAATTCATGACAAACAAGCTTTAATGAAAAAATTCAGAACTGAATATAAGTTTTTTAAATTGATAAATGGGGTACCAAAATAAAAAAGTATCATGAAATACAACCTAATGACTGCCACACGACAAGGGGTCATCACCCACAAGCTATCCCCACAACATCTCACAATTAAAGCTACTAGAAACTTGAACAACCATCTCAAAAAGCCCTTCCATTACCTGTGTCAAACATAACAAATTCATCTTACACCCAAATTTGTAAGTTGTGAATGATACTAATTCCAATAGGATCCCATCAAAATATTCCATGTGACAAGCATTATACGATAAAAATCTTGGAAGTGTTATAAACAATGAATGGTATCAATAATTTCTAAGTTGAACCTTTTAAATGACAATAGTTTTCATAGAGGGTAACTTTAATGAATTGGTACATTTAAATATAAAATGTAATATACTTAATTATACATCCAAATACACCATAATCCAAATATAAATTCCAAATAGTCAATGAGCACTCTACACAAGAAAACTCCAAGGAACTAGTTAGTTGTGAGCCCTAGGTACCTCGCATCTCTATGTGAAAGTAACCATATCAATATTGGTTCTCATGAATGATCCACTAGTAGAGGAATCACCCAAAAAATATCGGTCCTTAACATCCTTAGCATCTTAGTTATTTTAGTGTTTTCAACATTAAACATTATAAGTGAAACATGGACTAAAACACTCTTAATCACTAGCATGCTAGTACATGTCTGACCACCAGGATACCCAAGTTTCCCTCTTTGTGCTCAAAAAAGTTCCACATGATACCAAATTCCATTTACACATAAAAATACTAGTTATGGTCATACATTCTCAAAATAGTAGCATAATATTATTTTCACTATTTTTAAAACTTAAACAGATGCTAGAATTTCTATAAAACAATTATAAAAGTTACAACAAAACATTGCAAATAAAATCCATTTAAAATCTCTCTTTTAACACAAAATGCAAACCAATATTACAGTAAACCAGAATTTTCAGCACTAAGTGTTTTTATAAATACATTAAATGAATTATTAAAGAACACCAATTGGTACAACACGGAATGAATAAGTAAAAACACAAATTTTTACACAAATTTGTCTCTTGAAAATAAAATGCTTAACAAGTGAAACAAAAAATAGATTTTGAAAAAAAAATAATGATATAGCAACATAAAATAAATATAAATCCATAATGTTAACTAGTTATACAATTAGTACACATGGAATAACCTACAATATATTTTAAATCCCTCAAATCCTTGTGCATAAATTTTACTGCACCACATTAGCACTACAAGGGGTGAAGATGAACCTAAAAGCACTATATTGGACCAAGAAACTCCAAATAAAACCCCATGTCTGAATCCATTTATTCTGTATATTAGGAACATCAATAATAATAGAAGAATACCAAAGTAAAGGGAATAAAATCTAAGCAAATGGGAGGAACAAGAGAGTAAAATCACTTAACTGATCGGATTTGAATAAATATCCCCAAATACACTACTAGTTGAAACTACATACAAAAAAAATTAATGTAAGGTTATAATAAGTATGAGTAGGTCATGTTGGAATTGAAATGGGGGAAAAGAGTTAAATATTATGGAGTTATGAAGGAAAAAATTACATAATCCAATATGATGATTTGGGAAAGCTAAATATGTTTTTCCCTAATCTATAATGGAAATGAGATCCAAATAGGGGGACACACACATGTTCGTGTTTCTATGGCTATTGGATTTGATTCAAAGGTGGAATCACTGAAAAATTGTATAAAAGGAATATGATATTAAATAATAAAAAATTTCAAACTAGAAATGGGCTTACAGGTTGGCCTAATTCCTAAATAAATCACCCATTACCAAAATTATAATGAGTTTATAATGGGTCCAAATAGACATGGTGGTTTTAATTGGTAAAGGGTGCTAGAGAAGAATTGGAATGGATGATTTTTTTTAAAAAATTAAGTAGTTATAAATGAAATAAAATGAGTTTTTAAATTAGGAAATGGGTTCACGCTTGGGCCAGAATAATTAAAACCCACCATTTCCTCCAAAAATGCATTGTAAACCCTAGAAAAAAAATGAAATAATATAAATTACATGAAAAATAACAGTAAAATAAGTCATGTATGTGACAATTATCCCAACCATAAAAACAATATTCCCTCATAAAGTCATCTTGAGGCATAATCAGATAAGAGATATGGAAACTGCTCTTCGACCCATGACTTCATCTTCTATGTCTCATGATAATTAGTCCCATGTTTCCAGAGGACTCAAACCATATGAATAGTCTTCCCTTGAATCACATGTTCTCTAGAGTCCACAATACACACTGGTCACTCAACCACGGAGAGATCATGCTATATATCCCACTCCTCCCAATTCAGCACATCGGACGAATCCGGGTTGTACATCTTAAGTTGCGAGACATGGAAGACGTCATTGATAGA
The DNA here is from genome assembly GCA_963277665.1 of Viscum album. NCBI lineage: Eukaryota > Viridiplantae > Streptophyta > Magnoliopsida > Santalales > Viscaceae > Viscum > Viscum album. The sequence goes on from OY728122.1 coordinate 1,192,358,894, forward strand.
TGTCAACTGAGAAGGAATATATAAAATGTGATATAACTTTAAAATCCTCTCAGTAATCTCAAATGGTCCAACATACCCCAGTGTTAGCTATCCATGCTTTTCCAAATGAAGATGACCTAGATAAGGTGCCACTTCCAAAAACAATCGATCACCCATCGGAAAATCTAGGTCTCATTGCCTCTATCCAGCATATTATTTCTTGTGTCACTAAACTAAAAATAAATGCATCCTAATCAAAATTGTCTTCTATGAAGTTTCCTTTAAAAGACTCATCCCCCGCAGTAAGGTCTCACCAACCTCATCCCAACACAATGGGGACCGACAAGGCTAACCATAGAGTGCCTCAATGGGATACATTCGTATTGAGGGTTGGTAAATATAATTATTAGGGAACTAAAAAAATCTCAAATGGATATCCCATGAACCTCCAATGTCCAAAACACATGCATAATGAATTTCCCCCAAATTACGATTCACCCGCTCTATGTTACCATCTGTTTGAGTATGGTATATCGTGCTCATTTTAATCTAAGTCCCCAAGGCCTTATGAAGGCCATCACAAATACGAGAAGTGAAATGGGGTTCTCTATCTTAGAAAAATGCATATAGAACACCACAAATTATTACCACCTCCAAAAGATACAATTAGACCAACTCATCAACTTTAGCTGTATCGGTGATCGAAATAAAGTGGGGTGATTTGGTCAGACTATCAATCACCACCCAATTTGAATTATTTCCCCGTGTTGTATGAGGAAAAATGAAAATGAAGTCTATGGTGACCTATTCTGACATCCAGGTAGGAAATGAGTAATGGATAGAGAAAACTAGACAGAATATGGTTCTCCCCATTCACCTTCTGAAACATGTAGCATCTCTACATGATGTCAGCTATGTCTCGTCTCATACATGGACACCATAACTATCACCACACATCAGAATACATCTTTGTGTCACTCAGATAGACTACCCACTATGACTACTATCTATCCTACATCACCACCTTCTGCAGAGGTGATGGCACTACTAAACGGCCCTTGATACACAAGAGTCACTAAAGAGATGGTGACAAATCTGAAGACATCTTCCCACCATGAAGAAAAAATCTTGACCACTAACAATGCCTATCACTGGTCTATTCTTTCTGAATAAAATAAAAGAGTGAAGGAGTCAACATAATGCTCGTCAAGAACACAAATACACTATGCTCCTTAGTCTCCACTCATCATTACAAAGAGACCAATTATAGTCCACTCATAATTACACATCCTCAATTCTTTCACTAGTACATTTCCATGAAAATCATCTGCCACCATATTTCCCATGCCCGCCAAGGTATAGATAATGTCAAATTAGAACCCTACAAGTACTCGATCTAGAGGCGCTGCCACATATTATGATCCTTATGAGGGACGATGTTGGCAATGTTTTTGGGATCCGAATAGACCATAAATATCTACCCAAATAGGTATTGATGCCATGTTTTTAAAGCATGCATCATGACTGGATGCTCCATTTCATGGGTTGGGTAACTGTTTTCATGTGGCTGGAGTAAGCGAGAGACATATTATACCACATGATCATCCTGCCTATGAACGCACTAGAGAACCATAAATGATGCATCACAATACACCATATAACCCTTTATAGAATCTGGCATGATTAACATGGGGGTGATAGTCAATCTTCTCTTCAGCTCCTCGAAGTATGGATAACATCCTGGGCCCCAAAAAAACTTCACCCCTTTCCGGGTGGGTGTGGTCATTGGAGAAACAAGCCAAGAGAAATCTTGAACAAAATGCTTATAGAAACCAGAAAAACTGAGTAAACTCTTGATCTCAAACACATTATTTGTTCGCTCCCATGACATAACTGAACTGATATTCTTGGGGTCCACCAAAACTCCCTCCTTTAAGATCACATTCCCTTGGAACATCAACTCCCTGATCCCGAATGTGCACTTGGATAGCTTTTCATAAAGATTATTATCCTGAAATATTCCCAACATGGTCCATAAATAATGATTATGATCTACCTAAAATACAGAGTAAACCCGGATGTCATCCAAGAATACAACAATGAAGGAGTTGAGATATTGGTGGAATACCCTATTTATGAGTTCTATAAAGACCACTGGAGCATTGGTCAATCAGAAGGGCGTGACCATGTATTCAAAATGGTCGTACTTCTTTGGATGGTTTCCTTCAGGACATCTGACTCTTTCAACCTATGTTGATGGTAACCTGAATAAAAATATATTTTCGAAAACCACTGTGACCCTTCAACAGATCAGACAAGTCCTCTATTCAAGGAAAAGGAAATTGTTTCTTGATTATCACCTTGTTCAGCTTCTGGTAATCAATACACAACTGGAGGGTCTCATAAGCTTTCTTCACAAAGAGAACTGGTGTGTCCCAAGGAGAGAAACTCGGGAAAATGATTCCTTTAGATTATAAATCATATAGCTGAATCATTAATTCTGTTAATTCGGTGGGGGATATACAATATGAGGGAAGATATATCAGTTGTGTTCCCAGTTCCAAATTGATCATGAATTCCACATACCGCTCTTGGGGTATACCAGAAATATCATCTGGGAATACCTTCGGGAAGTCATCCGTTACATGATGTAACCCACCATCCGGAGCATAAACATCATACTCTAGTGTGATTGATGACAACTAGAAGATAAAATTCACTTACCCTAGGAGTGGAGGTCTAGTAAGACCTGAATAAGGATCCCATTCCCCCCAAAAAAAACTTCATAAATTCACCATGTTCCACGAAACTCACCCACTGCTTATATGAATTGATGTGTGCCAAAAAGTGTACCAGCCAATCCATGCCAAGTATTAAATCAAATAGATCCATATCTAAGACAAGGAGGTCCCACTGCATCTAAACCTCTAACATGTAAAGCACACACAATGGGCACCTGAGACCCTGCTCATTCTTCTTACCCAGGGGCATCACCAACTCAATCGCAAAAGGAAAAAACATTGTTGGAAAATTCATCATGTTCAAAAAACACGGTGAGATGAACGAAATAGAGGAACCGATATTAAAAAGAGTAGCAGATATAGAATATGAAATCAAAATGGTACCTTGAACTATTGATGGTCCCACCTCTGATCCTTCTAGTCCCGGATCCACCGCATGAAGATGTCTGGTCTCTTCTTGAGAACGACCACTAGTCTTTGGCTATGCCATTAACAAGCTCTGTCCATATGATGATATGGAATTTCTACCATGATAAAAAAACCAAGATCATCCTATCCTAGATGGCTCTGACTGAACTGAAACTCCTCTAGAAGCCACTGATCCTGCCCCACATTGAAGTGGATGTGCCATCTTGCAAAACCGCTACAAGTGTCCCATACCAGCATGTTGATAACAAGGATTTTGAGGAAAAGTTCATGCAAGTCAGATATGTCTCGACTTCCCACACCGGTGGTACATGAATCAACTCGCATCAGAATCCATTGAAGAAAACTTCTTTGAAGGTTGGCCTAAGCTAACACCCCCCTTTTTCCCTACTCCTGGTTTCTTTTATTCTTAAAAGAGCTACCAATTACCAAACCTAATATCATCCCAGAAAAACCAGAACTCACCTTACGGTTTATCTCTACAATGGACACCTGGTTGACCACCTCTGTATAGGTTTTCATCTTCAATAGGAAGACATTAGAATAGATCTCTTTCCACAGACCCCTCTTGAACTTCTCTGCCTTCATCTGCTCAATGAATACCATTTCTAGAGTATACTAGTCCATCTCAGAAAAATGGTTGGCATACTCCATCAAAGAAATATCCACTTGAATAGGGTATATAAACTAACTAGGTTAAAAATATGATAAAATATCAGTGTGATACTTATCATTGGAGCTCACCTTGCTGTCCTTCAAGCTCGTCTGATCATGGTTCCCAACTTGAAGCACTAATTCCCACTACCTTCAAATGGTACCCTCTAAAAGGAAGGAGCAAAATTTCACCCTGACATACATATGTGGGTGCAGGAACTCAAACATGTGCTCTATCTTTGCGAGCCACACCTTAAATTCCTGAGGTTCTATGCTACCTTATAAAGTAGGAGGTTTTTTTTAGAAACTCCTACGATTATTCATTATAAGGATCAGTCTTGTCTTTCCTATCCGAATATGGAACAGAAGCCAGTACCTATCCTAGATCATGGATAACCTAAACCACAGCCTCTACTAGCCACTGATTAAGTGGTAAGGGAGAACACTCTACAGCTTCCTCCTGTGGGTGCATGGGAGATTTTGGGGGAGGCATGTTGCTACAAAAGACAACAGCCACAAGAAAAATAATCCGTAAAAAAATTCTAAAACTTTCATCTATAAAATCAAATATAAATAATACAAACACATTACAATAATAAAATAATCAACTTAATCACCCACACCTGTTGTCCATGTCGTGTCTCCAGCCCACACGTCCCACCTAAAAGTGAAACCAAACAATCAATTCTGATGACCAATGGTGACTCACGGTTTGGCACAATAGGTGTAGGCCAAGCACCCTACTCATAACCAAAACTCTGGGCCTCAATAGTCGTAGTTTCTTTCTAGCCCCAATCATCCCCAAATAATATTATAACCCAAAAACATTAACCTCCTTGGATACAATTTTTTCACGAACCGAATATGATAACCGACATTAACGACACCAAACCCAGACCAGGGAAAGACCCGAAGGTAGTTCCCTATCCCCAAAAGGTGGCACAAGTTCCTAGGTATCATAAGTAATGTTTTGGGAACGATTTACCCAAATTAGGATACATAAGACCACAAAGATACAATCAATAAAACAAATCTGAAAATTCTTGCCAAACAAGTCTTAATTAAGAAATTCAGAACTGAATATAAGATTTTTAACATAAAACAAGGGGTCCCAAAATACAAAATTAGAATAAAATAAAACCTAAATACCACTACATGACATGAGGTCATCACCCATGAGCCCTCTCCACAACACCGCACAACAGAAGAAACTAGAAACCCGTACTGCCGTCTCCAAATACCTTGCATGTCACGACCCGACCCTACCTGGGCTCGAGCCGCAACTACCCCAGGCCTGCCTCCATAGGCCAGGGGCTGGCGACCAGGGCCGAAGGAACAATAACTCGGGGAGGCATTTTCCTAAGTACCTGTACACACACACGCAGCACACTCAATGCTACAGTGCAGAGTAAATGAAAAGACAAGAAAAGAAAAGGGAAACTGCTATATGAATACCACAAATGTGCATCGACCTCTAAACAGTACAAGTAAGGTGATGAAAAAGAAAAAGGGGAAAATCATGCACCCAACTAGAAAAGTGCCACATCCTGGAAATAGGTTAACAAAACAAACAGCCTGTAGGGTCCTCCACCTGGAACCCGACTATGACCCCCGCACGTGGTCGAAGCTGCCGAACTCCTGTGCTCCACTGAAGTCACGACCAACCTGTCTATCGTCTACAAGGGCACACCAAGTGCTGGAAAATCCCAAGAAGGGGTGAGTATAAAAATACTCAGTAGGATACACTGAAAGATTGAGGGAGAAACAAAGGAGGTACTGAAGGGTGAGAAGTAGAGTGAATAGGAAAATTAAAGGAGTACAACAGAGAGTGCCATAAAGAGTCCATCTCAACCCAACAAAAGGAAAGAAGGAAGACTCGTCCAGACAAAAGGAGCTGGAAACAGTGAGAATACGAACTTCCCGTCGAGTCTTCACTACCTATAGCAGGAGATTAGACTTGTGCAACCATGAGAATATAGACACGGAAAGCACGTGGCATACCTCACACGTCTTCGCCTCTCCTGAAAGGAGAGTAAAAAAATCCAAGAAGTGGGTTCTGGAAAAAGGTATATATGTATCCTTATACTCAAACAGGAATCCCAAACAATGTCGTAAGGGGATCTCCGTCTCGTAACTAAGCCCAAGAAAATGAGTCGCCAACAGTCCTAGAAGAAACACGATTGATGCCCAGCATCCCGCACGTCTGCCCCGAACCGCAAGACAAGGGGCTCAATCACCACAACTCGACACTATCCGATTTGGGCGGCACTGACTCGCCCGCACGGTTTTAGATCGCGTCACTAGAACGCGTCTTAGGGGGGAAAGTGCCCCTCGTACTTGAGAGTTCTAGGGAAAGTCGAACCACACCTCGTCACTGCCCTGCAGTCAAGAGGTCTCCTCAAAGTCAAAGTCGTTCCATCACTGACCCGTACAACCAATCGTCCCACTCTTGTGATTACAGAAGAAAGCCACAGAATAGCCTAGTAGAAAGGACTGAGCCTAGAATTCCAATAGGTGTCCCACTGCCCAGCCCTGCTGGAGGGTAATTCATGATAGGATATCGGGTGACCCACTGCCCAGCCCTATTGGAGGGTAAACCATATTACATCATCAGGCGATCCACTACCTAGCCTCGCTAGAGTGTAGACCTTAATAAATCATCAGGCAACCCACTGCCCAGCCCCGCTGGAGGGTAGACCTTAATACTTCATTAGGCGACCCACTACCTAGCCCCGCTGGAGGGTAGACCTGGAACTAGACGACAGGTGACCCACTGCCCAGCCCTGCTGGAGGGTAGACCCTAAGAGGTATTCGGATGACCCACTTCCCAGTATCTGATGGAGGGTAGACCCTAAGTGCATCGGGTGACCCACTACCCAGTCCCTGCTAGAGGGTAGACCCTAAGTGCATCGGGTGACCCACTGCCCAGTCTCTGCTGGAGGGTAGACCCTATGAGCATCGGGTGACCCAATGCCCAGTCTTTGATGGAGGGTAGACCGTAGAAGCCGATGAGTAACCCACTGCCCAGCCCCGCTGGAGGGTAAAACTCAGATAAGCTCTGGCCATCTCCATTGGAGGGTACAACACTGGCCAACCAAACACAGTGTCGGTATCGCGCAACCACCCAACTCCAGAACAACTCACTGAAAATAGGTTCAGCGCCTGCTCTATCACTGAGTGTCACTAGCACGTCTACTGGCCAATCCATCGGGAACAAAACTAGGGGGAGACCACTCAACCTTGCTGGTCAAAAAAACAAGCACAGAGCCCGGGGAAAAACTGTACCCTGCTGGTCGAACAAACTACCACAGAGGGACCCTCTACGTAGCGAGAGGTCAATGTATGCAAAGCAGAACACGACACACACATGGGGCCCACACGACGTGTGGCCCCAAATCAACCCCAACCAAGCGCACGAACGTCTCAGGTACGAACCACACGTACCTCCAAGCACTCTCGTATAATCCCAGAGTATACCACGTCTCCAGCCCAAGGGATATCGTGCACATGACACCCAACGTCAACGCGAAGGCATGACATGACATTTCCAACTTGCTGCCTCAACGCCTGGGGCATGACCAACCACATCTCTTTAACCACCAACATCACTCTCCCAGGAGTGCATGCGATCACATGCTAAAGGTCCGCTACAAACACGGTAGGAGAACCGCCACCGGGGTACCTTTCATGCTTCCACTTTTAATAAGATTACATACATGGCTCTGCACAACCGAATGGATCATACCGTTTTGATCCTTATGAAAAAACATGCTAGATAAAATACTTACTCGCCCGAGACGGATATCCGACGGAAAAGTCACCAACACCACCTAAGCCTGAACAGTGTCCCGTGATCCCAGGCCTCGGCCCCGAAAACAGTCGGGCGCATCGCATCATTGCGATCCCCTTAGGAAAACACGTCAAAAGAACTACTCACATGAGTGCAACGGATATCCGGAGAAAAAGATACGTTCCAGCGCCCCGCGCACGAGCGGTACCACGCGGGTCCTGCACCCCGATCTCGAAACTCAATGAACGGATTGCACCATTGCGATCCTCTCAAAAAAGCACAAAAGATGGACTACTCACTCGTCCAAAACGGTCGCCTAGTGATAAGGATGGAAAAACACCATCGACACCCAAATGGTCCTCGTGGGCCCCGCACCATCGTGCGAAATTACTGCGGGCAAACAGTGCCAATGCGATGCCCTCGAAAAAACATAAAAAAACGACTGCTTGCACGACCCGAACGGACGTCTGATGAAAAAGTCATGAAACACCACACACAACACAAAAGACGGGCCGTGGGGACCACGCCTCAACTTTGGCATCAACGCCTGAAACCACGCTGGAATGCTCTGCCTCGGTGCCAGGGTCCCAACACCACTGACGACACTTAAATCGGACGTCAGACGCGTCCGCGCCGTCCAAAACAATTTCCCTCGGATAAACGACAACCCCTCGACATACGTGTCGCGCCACCGATGCCCCTCATTTAAGGAATAAAAAAATTCCCAAAAACATCTCAAGAAGTCTGCCTCGTCGATACGGTTCCACCTTCGTAGACGGAACTCAATACGGATGCCCGTAGCAGAAAATACGTGCGTCTGAACCCTAAGGGCAGGGCCCCTTTGGTCGGACCGGCCTGAACCGGCTGGTCAGGCCGTTCTGGGCAGGGCCGCAGTCCAACCGCGCTGTCCGGCTACTGACCAGCCTACCGCGCATCGACCGGCCGGGGGCCGGTCGCTTGGTCCACGCGAAGACCCGCGTCTCATGGGCCTTGTCCCCATGCGGGGGGTCGCGCGCCGCGACCGCGGGGTCGCCGCTCCCCGGCGGCTCGGCATCACCGTCTGGAGCCGCCACCTCGCCCAGCCGGCTTCACCTCACGCTGGAGCCTAGTTCCTCTCGCTCGCCCGGTCCTCTGCCAAACAGCCGCGCCGCCGACCGCGGGAGCCACCAGCGCGCATCCGCCTCCACCGAGCTGCGCCGCCGCTCGAACACGCCAGAACCCGAAAACCCGCGAACTTCGGCGGATGATTGCGGATGCCACGAAGCTCAGAATTTGAATCCTAAAGATACGTTCGAAAGTGAATAAACTCTACTACGCAATAATGGGATCTTCTCAAAAATCTGACAACAATTCGATAGTATTAAAAATGCTCAAAGTAGGTGCGGGAAGACAAAACGCAACAAGACCGTACCTCGTGGGCGTTGCCCGGAGCTTCACCACGATCTGCCACCTTGCTGAAGCTGCCTCGCCGGAGACGCCTCGCCAGAGTGGAGGAGGTAGGGGGAGCTCTATCCAGGAGATAAAGAGAGGGGAAGAGAGTGCGGTAAGTGTTTAATTAGAAACACACTTATCCACGCACCCACCAACCCAAACCCGAACCTCCGGCAAGGACGAGGTTAAGCATCCCCTTGGCCAACACCACCTCCCGAGCACAACGACTGTCTCGAAATTTTAATCTGAGGCCCCGTTCAAAAGTTACAACGCCCACGCCAGAGGCTGCCAAATTACGAAAACGCCCCTGGGGCCATTTTTCACAGACGGGCCGCGCCCGCAAAACTTACACCCCTCCTAGGGTAAATGGCATGCTCCGAACTCAGCGGTGCCCTCGGGTTTCCAATCCGAGCCACCATTTAAGAGATACCTGCGTTTCAACATTAAACGAATAAATTAATTAAATAATTTATCCATTTAACGTTCTGAAAGTGAGCGAGGGGTCCAAACGTCTCGCACCGACATGTTTTATGTCATTCCTAGGGTAAAAACCCCATTCCGGACCCATCCGTACATTCGGATCTCTGATCTGATGCACCGTTAAGAAGTTATCACATTTATTTGTCTTTTCCAGTGTGAACGCACTAAAAATTTAATTCCGGCCACTCCGGGGTTCGGAATCGCACGCCGTCTGAAGGCGCTGCTCTGGAATGACATCAAGAAATATCCCAAAGTCTTTCACAACAAAAATCGGGTTCTTACATTACACTTACCAATGTGAAACATAACAATATATGCATACACTCAATGTTGTATTTTGGGTGTGACGTTAATCCCAATAGGATCCCACCCAAATATTTCATGTGACAAGCATGAGACGATAAAAATATTTCAAGTGTTATAAACAAATAATGGAAGCAATAATTTATAAACTTTCATATTTTAAATGAAAATAGTTTTCAAAGAGGGCAACATTAAAGAATAAGAACATTTAAATAAAACATGTAATCTACTGTATTTTCCATCCAAAATCACCATTATCCAATGATAAATTCCAAATATTCAATGATCAATCAACAAGGGAACACCCCTACTAACTGGTTAGTTGTGTGCCCTAGGTACCTCGCATCTTGGTGTGAAAGTAAACATAACAATATTTGTTCTTTTCAATGATCCATTAGTAGGGGAATAAAACATAACTTATTGGTTCCCAATATCATCATCAAAATAATTTTGTTTGTTTTTTAAATGTCAAAATTTCTATATGAAATAGGGACAAAACCACTTCAGATCATTAGTATGCTAGTACACTTCTTCCAACCAAGATACCTAGGTTTACTTCACTATTCTCAAACAAGATACACATTCTACCAAATTCCATTTACACATAAAAATACCATTTTATGTCATAAAAATTTAAAATAGTAGCTACACATGTCTTTAACCATTTTTATAACTCAATCAAATACTTAAAATTTCAATAAAATAGTTTTACAAGATACAAAAAAACATTACACATAAAATCCATTTAAAATACAAATTTTTAAACAAAATTCATAACAATATTAAATCAAAGTAGATTTTATAGTAGTATAACATCTTTATAATGTCATTCCATGAATTATGAGACAAAACCAATTTGTAAAACGTGGAACGCACAAGTAAAAATACCCATTTTCACACAAAATCAACACTTAAAAATCAACAGGTTAACAAATGATATCAAAAATAGTATTCACACTAAAAATAATGATACAGGAACATAAAATAAATATAAATCCATCATGCTAACTCATTATACAATTATTACTCATGTAATCACCTACCATATATTTCAAAACCCTCAGATCGTTGTGCAGAACTTCAACAAAACCCCCTTCGCACTGCAAGGGAGTGAAAATGAAGATAAAGCATAGTATGGGAAAAAGAAACTCAAAATATAACCCTTAGTTATAATCCCTATATGTTGGAAATTAGTAACATCAAGAATAATAGAAGAAGCCCTAATCAAAGGAAATAAACCTTATGTAATTGGTAGGAACATGAGAGGAAACTCACATAATTGAGAAGATCTGAATAAATCACCCCAAATACCCTCGTACTTGAAACTCCAAAAATCCAAAAATGAAAGTGAGGTTAGAATAAGGTAGAGTAAGTCATATAAAAAATGGAGAAAAATAGTGAAAAATGAAGGAGTTATGAAGTAAACAAATTACCTCTTCAAATCTGGATGATTTGAGAATGCTATAGAGGTTTTTCCCTAATCCGCAATGAAATTTATATTCAAATAGGGAGACAAGAACATGGGGGAGAACCTAGGGATGTTGTATTAGAGATAGAGGTGGAATCACTGAAGAACTGTAAAAACTTAATATGATATTAATTACTTAGAAAAAATTTAAAACAGGAAATGAGCTTACAGGTTGGCCTGATGCCTAAATAAATCACCCAAATAAAAATTTATAATGAGTTCCAAATAAGTCCAAGTAGATATGGTGGTTTTAATAGGTCAGGGGAGGCCCATTTTAAATTCTAATGGATGAAAAATGTGGATAATTTAAGGAGTTATAAAAGAAACAAAATTTGTTTTTATATATTGAAATGGGATTATGATTGGGCCGAAATCATTAAAACCCACAAATTCCTCCAAAAATTCCTGGGAAACCCCCAAAACAAAGAAAGAATATAAATTACATCAAAAATAAAATTAAAATAAGTCATGTATATAGAAAGAATAAAAATAATAATATAGGAAAAACAAATGATTTTTTATGTAATTCATAACGTTGGATGTCTAAATAAAACTATCATGTCCTTGGACATGAGATTATATAGAAATTAGTATGCATACAACAAACACCCAAACATATTTTGTCTAAATTAAATACCTATTTATTAAGTGGGTATATAATTATTGGTCCTAATAATATTTAAATAAGTATAAATCATAAAAAAATATTCCACATTATTTATCCAACAATAATTTTCCATATTGAATGAATACGTATTTAGATTTGTAATATTTATCAAGTTAATAAATGGACTAAAATTCCTGGTAAACACCCTTCAATCTGATTTAAACAATATATGGTATTTATACCTTATAGTGTAGTTGATATACTAAAAATTCCATATTAGAAAATAAAATATATAAATATTTGAAATTATATTGAATATAACCATTAGAAAAAAGAATATGGACATGAAGGAAAAAAAATAATGTCAATAGTGTTATTTATAGTGATATTGAACATAATCATAAGAAAAAATATAAGTGGTATGGGTGTTATAATGAATATAAGATATAAAATATTAATATTTAAGGGAGGTAAAAACACCATAAATTCATCCAAAATATATTTAAGTCTGAAAAGAATTCATTTATGACCATGTATAAGAGACATATAAGATATAATATTGAATAAAGGATCAATAATAGAAATGATTCAAGATTTTGAAATAAACCATTACCACATGTCCTTACTCAATTTATAAGTTCTATAATATACAAGTGAATCAATTGTTTTTATTATTTACATGACAAAGAATATTTTTTATGTTAATTCCAATATTTATTTATCTTTTAATTTATACTATCATGTTTATTTCATTTACTAAATTTGTTTTATTTACATTAGTCATTTTGTGGTCGTTCGATTCAAAACCTCCAAAAATTCTTTAATGTTTAGGTAATGGATGATGTTCACTATGTAATTGTCTAAAAATCTCAAAAGGGGTAACTTAATATGCTTTATATCAATCAAAAAGTGATAGAGTGTAGTAGATCAAGAATTTATTACAGTTCAAAAAATCTTCCTTGATAAGCATGTTCTCGATGGTTAAAAAAAACTATGTTGGGAAACTATTAATTACATTATTATGATAGATATTTTTAATTTTTAAATTTTATAAATAAAATTAATTACAAATTAATATTATATTCAATCCTGAATCCAATTTTTAGGAATACCCCTGAAACATGTAATATTAGGATAACCCCATTGTTCACTTTGGTAGTGTAAAACCACCACAAGGGGTGTTGTTTTTTCAAAAGAGTTTATAATATGGAAAACTACATAAATATTTGAGTTTTATAAAAAAAAGGTAAAATTATAAATAAACTCATATTTATTGTTAATTTTTATTTTTAACCAATATTTTTGAAACGTGTATGACATGAATTGAAATGGGAAGACCTAGTTTCTTAGAAACTCATATTTTGATGTAGAAATGGATTGTGAAAAATGATTTAGGAGGAAAAATTTTAATATATAATTAGTAAGATATAACATATATGATTATAACATGAAGATAAAATAATTTTAGTATGATAAAATTATATTTTATCGAATTTACAACAACATCATCTCAAATAGAAAATAAAAATAAAGAATTAAGAAACCATTATTTTGATATAGTATATCATTATGAACGAGTTCAATTTGTGGGTAATGTGTGATCTATCATCATTAATTGGTCAAAATGAAGATTAAAACATGATAATGTAAATTTTTTTTCAATTTAATTATATTTTTAATGAATGTTTAATGTAAATATTCAGAAATAAGAATGGAGGTTGAATCTTGGAATCCTTTATCTTTCTCATTGAATGACATAATTTAAATTAAAACTTAAGCCTTCAGAGAAAAGAATTTTGGAAGGTAAAATTTAATTTAAAAGTATAAAAGAGTTATTTTCATATAAATTTTGGGAGAAAATGTATAGAAAAAATTCATTAATGTTCTTTTGGAAAGGATAGAATAAGTCCATTTTAAATGAAAAATTTGATGAATGTTTCCCAAACATTCATCCTCTAAGGGTGAAGAATGTAATTTTAAAATGGATTTTGGCTCATAAATGTAAAATATATAATATTATAAATCATTAAACAACCAGAATTAAATAAATATAAGGTTTTATGGGTTTTAATTAATTTATAAACCCATTAAATCATTTAATACTATTTAAAGTCATTTCCAGAGTTATTCTTGTAATTTTACACTGAATATATATAAATAAATATATAATTAAAATGAAAATATTTAAATCATTAGATGCTTATAAAAGATACCCAAAAACAACTATTCATTGCACAAATTAATCTAAATAATAATGCTAAAAATATATCAAAGACCATAATTTTTACTTTTCTATTAATTGAACAATTACTGTGTCGACACTACCTTGAAATTTTGGATAATTATCATATTATTTGTTATTAAGTAAAAAAACAAATAATTTATTGTAAAAAAATCCAAACATATTAAACCATGAAGAATATTTTTTTCTTATCAATATCATGATAGCATTTTAAAATTGGAATTCTGACATTAGAAACCTTGCATTGGCACTCAATATGAATTTAGATAATAATCATATAATATAACAGTAAAGTTCAAAAATATAAATAATAATTATTTATTGGCAATAATTTTTGTTTTTAAATTTTATCATAGCCTTATTAAATCATTAAAAGTTTCCCAAATACACCAATTTTGAATTTTCCAATGTTTCACAATCATTATGTCAATAATAATAAGGTTTTCAAATTTATTTTGATATAAAAAATAATTTATACTTATTGGAAAATTATATGAGAATAAACTAATTGTATTATTATTAAGGTCATATTCCACAGTTTTCTATAATTTAAAATTTTATTTTATATTAAAAATATAACTATAGAATATAAAATTCTATTAACATTTAACTCATATTTGAAAGAAATTTAAATAGAAATGTTTCAATGAATGTATAAGAACAATGAATTAAAATAATTTATAAATAAATAAATAAATTAAATATAAAAGAACATAAATTTAAATAAAAATATCATGTAATATATTTTACATTAGTTTTCAATCAAAAAATTCAATATATTTCAAATTTTCTATAACATCTCATATTAAAATGTTTATAACCTTTCATAAATAAAATATCACTTAATTTTGAAATGAAGATTTAAAGTAGATTTTTCAACTTTAAAAATTAATATAACAATATTAAATAAAGAAGTTAACAGAAAAAAATCATTATATATTGAAATAACTTATTGTTTTGAAAAAATAATATTTTATATTCCTAAAAAAAGAATATTTTTATTTAACAACTTAATAAAAATATTTCTAAAAAATAATAACAATAAATAACAATATAAATCCATTTAATTTAAAAAAATATCATTTTATAACATATATAATAATAAAATAAATATCAAAATGTATCAAAATAAAAAAATAATCTTGAAAAATTATTATATATAACATTTAAATAAAGGATATTCTATGTCAAGAAAGGACATACAAATTTTAATTGTATAATATGTATATAAATAATTATTTATAATCTTTTTGGAACTGAAATAACCCAATATACATTTTGAAATAAATAATTCTTTAATAAGTACATAATTTATTATATGGATATTAATAAAACATAAAACCAACATATTATGAAAAGGCACATGAGTTGCCACATTACCCCCATTTAATGAAATTTTAACTTTGAAATTTTCAATCCGTGATATATATGAAAAATATTTCCTTCATCAAATAATAATATTTAAGGTCTTATTTTACTTTATTAATAATACCATCATATATAAGCATTAGGATTTCATGAGAAACAATAAAAATGGGTATTTCCTTGGTGATATTTTATATGTCAAATTAGACCAGAGAATTAAATTTAAATAAAAATTACTTTGTTTTCCATGTAACTTTTCATAAATGAATATGTGTCTGATAGATCAAATATTTTATTATAGGTGAGTTTAAAATTTTTAAAAGTTTCCTAATCATTGAAACATGATTTTTTTAATTATAATAAAAATAATTATGTCTTCTTAATGGGATATAAAATTTTTATGAGATTTGAATTATGCAATATTAATACATCATAGTTATTTTCCATTAATATATTAAAAAACATGAAATGGATCATAAGAATAAAAATTATAATAGATTAAATTAATATTAATACCATATAATTTTCACAATGTTTTAGTAACTAAAAATGTATAACCAAAATTTACATCATCCTTTACTAACAATATTAATTTGGTCATTTCTATTTATAGATTTCATCTAAAATATAAGTACTTATCATGATAAAAAATAATTCTTGATAAAATATAAATAAAAAAGTATATGAAAATTAATCTCATGATATCCTAACTCTTGAAGCATTTATTTTAAATAATGACTTTATTGTAATAATTTTGGTTATAAAATGTTTTATCCACTAATTTCTCCATGTATAATAATAAAAAAATAAGTAATAATTATGAACACTCCTAAATTTTACATAAAAAATTAGAAACCTAAGAATCATAGAAATATTATTTATAAATTCAACCAAAATCATCTTATATTGTATCCCAAAAAGGAAATAACCAAATTTTTTATACTAACCAATAATTTAAAATATAAACTTATTTATAAAGACCTCGAGCCTAATAGCTCAGAGTTGGAGTCTTACATTATTATATTTTTATGATTTTAAAGAATTATTACCATGAAGGAATTAATATTTTTGTAGTTTTGGAAAAATTGATATAGACATATGATAAACATTAAAACATGAAAAGAAATACACTATAGAGATTCAATTAGAAACATCCATAAATCCTAGATTATTCATGAAAGTTATTCAATATATTTATCTTCACATCATGGTGAAAAAAAAACATATGAAAGGAGTGAGCTCAGTTTTTTAGTATGGATATGTAATATTGTGGAAGTTATCATACACATAAACATTAGACATAGTGAATAACTAAAAACAATTTCCCTTAAAAACAAAAATGAGCATAATATAGAAGGAATGAAAGATGAATAAATAAATAAATAAAACTAATTATTAGATAATGAACATTAATAATAGATATTATTCTGGTAAAATATCACATTATTTATCAATTAATAATATAATAATTATTTAATGAATAATGCTGGACATCTAAAATTTTTCATCAAGGCCTCAACTGAGACTTCTGAAAATACTGGGGTAATGCCTCGAGCAAAACCCAATTCTATTTTAGTTCATGAGGCCTAGAGATGCGTCATGGTCTATATCAGGACCCATTAATCACATTAGTTTTCCAATTAATTCATAATATTAATGGGGATAAACATAAACTATATGAAATTTTGAAATGTAAATAACTTTCCCCAATTTGTAATTATAGTTAATAACCAATTTGAGTATCATGACCAATGGCATAAAGAAAGAAAATCGATAGTAAAAACATTCATAATACATTTAATAACATATTTTATATGAGAATAATAATACTTCACTCTCAATAATTATTAAAATTCAACAGAGGTGTTGAAATATATTTAAATACTCTAACAAAATCGTCGAGGAATTCTTACGAGAATTACCCCTTTTACTTTACAAAGAAGTGTTCTTCTGGAAAAATAATAATTATACATCAGAATTGTTTTTATAGAATAGTAATTAAAAAATATAGTTATTATGAAAAAATTTGTGATTTTATAAAAATAATGGTGTAATAAAAATTATGGATGGTACTTGAAAATGGGTACATAATCGAGATGTTCCTTTTAATCAGGAAAGCATATCAGGATGAATTGAAAAGGGAATGTTGAAAAAAATTATTTCATATAAAATATAGATGAAATAATATGGATAATTGAGATTGTAATTTATAATGATAATGTTTAATAAGTGTATAAAAATAATAAAGAATTATATTGGTGTATAGAGGAAGAAATCATACCACGAATGAAAATAGTGGTTTTGGAAGAAAACCCATACCATATATCGGAATATGTTCTGCACTTGACCAAAAAATTATGAAAAATAAAATTAAATACAATAAATAAATAATTAATAACCATATATAATGTTTTTAATATACTTTTATTATGTTCATTAATGGATTTTTCATGAGTATTATGATACAATTTTATTGCTCGGGAGCATTCATTTCCATGGTTTTCATGATCGGTATTGTTGTATATGAGTATAGAATTTCATGAGGAATGGTTATAATTATACTGAATTGAATTAATATGTTATTATGAAACAACTATATGTGTAATGATTATATATGTCATTTGGATAAATGGTTTGAGGAGACACATTAGATAAAATATTTAGTGATAATTGTTTCCATTATTACCGTTGTTATTGGTCAAAACGAACAAATTTTGTTTTATCATTTTCTATTATTTAAATATGTTAAATATATAAAATAAGAATGGTTTTTAAAAAAATAATAATATTTTCTAACCATTAAAATGGTTTTGTTACTATCTTTGAATGAGAAATTGAAGAAAAAAAATCGGTTGTCTCTGAAGGTTGTTAATCGACACCTCTCGAATGAGGATTTCATTTTTAATATAAATGAGAGTGATAAAAAAGTTTTAGTATGTATACAACATTAACATGGTATAATTATATTATATAAATGATACAAGATTTATTATACTAATTTGGATAGAGAAGGTGAAGAGAGAATAATAAAAGAAAAGACTTTTAAAAGAAACTGAAATGAGAAGGAAAATGATTTTACCTCCTGAATAATCCTATATGAGAACCTACTTAAAGGGATTTATTTTTGTCTATAGTTTAAACCTAGAGCTCTAGGATGTGTGGGAGAGTCCTGGGAAGTGAATAGGTTATATTATTGATAAGGCTCAATTCCTGGAAGGTGTGAAGAGAAGGGGTGGAATTTACAATGGCAGAGAGTGTAACGACCCAAAGTATTTCAATGGAAATTACCTTCTTAAAAATATGTCATAAAATCACATGAAAACACAACATAATGAACTAATATGTTCTAAGTGACCTTTGAACGTAGGTTTGTCACTTTTGTGTTTGGAATTTTGAAAATCCGACATACACAGTTGTGTTTATGATCATTTTTGCGGTCAAATAAGAAAAAATTAATTTTTTGGTGAATAGTAACCTACCCCTATTAATAGTAAACTACCCTTATGAATAGTAGTACGACCCTTATGAATAGTAAATTCTGTAAATAAGTGTATCCTTACCCATGAATAATTAAATAAAATTTAGGCATCTTAGAAAGTGACAATTTGACCATAGTAAACATTTTGGTATTTTTGTAAGTTATAAATAATTAATTATAATTTATTTATTTATTTAAATAAAATTTATTTTCATAAAATGTTTTCATAAATTATAAAATCTATGTCTCTTAGTTTTTAGATAATTTTATAAGACCCTACGTAATTTTTGAAACCATTATAAAATCAGTTTTAATTTTAAAAACTGTATTTTTCAAGTAAATTATTGTTTTAATTAAATATTAAATTAATAATAATTAGAAAATTATTTCTCAAAAATTGACTTCATTTTTGTATTCTACTCATCAAAAAAAGGTTAGGGTGAAATTTTTGGATTTTTCTGCAATACATCAATTTTCAGGTGAATAATAAAAATACAGTTTTTCGCATAATCGGTGTATCCTAAATCGCATCATTGACGATGTAATGATGAAATTAACATTCTAGAACATTAGGTTATGCCAAATTATATTAAATTTCATAAATGGTTCCTTAAAATACAATAAACTAAAATTTGAAACCTAAAATGACCTTTCCAAAGCCTAAAGTGAAAAGGTGATTTTTTAAAGTGTCTTTGCCTCTTTATTTCACTTTCCTTTTAATAAATTATTGAATTATAATTATAAAGATGATTTAAAGCCTAAAAATAATTATTTTATATTAATATATGATTTAGGCTGTCAATAAACTACTATTCCATGTCTAAATTTTTATATATTATTTAATTTAATATTTTATACTAAATACACCTCCCTCCACATGTATAAATAACCCCTCTCCCTCCCCTTGACAAACAACACCTCTCAAGATTCAGGAATTGTATAAACATGGCCCAAGTTTTTTCCTTATCCCCTACACCACGACAAAGAGAATCTTGTCTCATCAAAAGTCCAAGCTTAGGCCCTAAAAGGAGGATCTCAAGAGGAGGATTAAAGTGGTAATTTCTCTTCTTCTTTCTTTTAAATCCCTTTCAATTTGAAGTCCTTTTCTTATTATATCAAAAACTATATTTTCAAAATGGTATGGTGACTCAGTATCATACATATAATGTAATTATGTGATACTAATGGGATATTATACCATCGAACCCCCTTCTCCTCTTCCTTTTATTTTATAAAGTAAAACGTTGTTCATAAGGTGTTATTCTATCACCTTCAAGAATGGCATGTTTTCTTTTTCCATTTCTACCTATTGATCTGGTCATGAAACCATTTTTATGGTTGAACCAGAATATTATATATGTATTATGTCATATTTTATGTTCTGTAACATACTTACATAAACATTACTTGATGAGTAAACAAAACAAGTTCGTTGTGGTCGAAAAACCGCCCAAATTAACCCAAACAATCATAATTAAATTCTTATCTAATGATTCATCCACAAGGAATAAAATGAAATTAATATTAAGATAATTTTAACTTCTATAATATCATTAATAACATTTAATACATGTTCTTTACGTTTACCCATGTTCTACACAATCATTAATTCATGAATACATGTGAGACTCCCAAGAAAACCATAAAAACGAACATTCCTAAAAAATCTTTTTAAAATATATAACACATAAAAAAGGCACATAAAATTACATAATGGAACCAAAGTGACCCCTATATTAGGTATAAAATTATTTTAATTTTTAATTAATTAATATAATGTCATTTTACATGTCATTAAAGAGAATGAAGCGTTCAGATACAAGGTAAGGGGAAATTATCGAAACCAACTTTCGTCCTTCGGGTTCTCCCAATTTCACTCCTTTTTTGATATGGTTACTCCTTAAAAATAATTTTTTCACCATTGTATTTAATTTTTGGGATATACATGTTTTTCACTAGAATTTATGAAAAACCAAATATTTTCCAAAAGAACTCTTCAGTCAAGAACACACCTTTTAGTTCTCATTCAAGATTGACGGTTCTTGTAACATGTATATTATTCACTCATTCTTTTGGGAACCCAATGTTTAAGAATGTGTTCTTATGAGATGAAAACCATTCCTTTTCATGGTTTAATTATGTTAATTTATGTTATATGTTCATTTTTCCATACATGAGAAATGATAAAGTTAGGATGTGACGGATGCGCCCGGAATTATATAGTGCCATATGAATTTTGAAATGTGACGGGTGCACCCAGAATTACACAGCACTCTAATGCATTGGGTAAAGTAATGAATCTCATGAGTAAATGTGAAATTATGTGTGAAAAATATTCTAGCTTTGTTCACAAGAATTTTTGGTAGTTAACAACTAAGACATGATGTTTCATATTTATGTATTCCCACATTTCACGTCTCTTATTAATGCTTCCTCTCATGTTCATGATTATTTTCCTATGTTATGAATATGCACACCACATTCTATATTGTTATTATCTATCCTCTTACTAGGCTTCTAACTCACCCCTTTTGATGTATATCCTTAGGTGGAAACATATACTAAAGAGAGGTCAAGTGCCAATAAGAATCTAGAGAAGAAGAAATGAACAAAAAAAATTTATGCTTGATATAGTAATTGTTATGTATATTCCTAGATTTCCCAAGACAGTAAACCTTTGGATACTCTATCTGTAATACTATTATGTTTTTATCTTTAAAACGACGTAATAGTAATGTAACAAATTGTTGGGTCACTATTGTTTTTATCAGAGGAAATGTTTAGTTAATTTTGGAATTAGGATTAGTGAACACTAGAGAAAACCTATAGCATGAGTCTAAGTAAAAATTTGCACACAATAATCATTACATAGGGATGACATATGTTATTATTTGTTTTAATGAATATGTTATTCATGAATTATATGATTATATTTTGTTCTAACATGTCCTATTTTAGAAAATGGCGGGAACCTGGAAAAACCAGGCCAACAAGTTGTGCGAGGGCCAATGAAACGATTTCCAGAACAACATCCCCAATAATTTGGGAGGCAGAGTTCAATAATTCATGGAGATGCTTACCCAATTATCTTAGGTTATGAAAAATAACCATAATAATGGGGAACATCCTCCTTCACCAATGAGAGAGAAAATGGCTATCGAATGTTTTATGAGACAACGACCACCGACGTTTAGTGGATCTTCTGATCCACTAGTTGCGGAACTGTGGGTCACCTCCATCGAGAAGTTCTTTTTTGTTCTTCACTATTCTATGATGAATAAGGTGACACTATCTATTTATCATCTAGATGGAGAGGCTGATCAATGGGGGCATTGATTAAGAACACCATGCCAAGGGAGGAAATTTAAGAGATGGAATGGGAAGACTTTAAGATCATGTTTCTTAATAAGTATTTCCCACGAACTATTCATATGAATATGGAGAGATAATTCATAGAGCTCAAGAAAAAAGAAGGGGAATCTGTCACAAACTATGAAGCAAATTTCAGAATTAATTCAAGGTACGCTTTGGGTTTTGTTATCAATAATGACTGCAAAATTGATAGATTATTTAGTTGATTAAAACCACACCATTGAAAGTATCAAGATATTCGAGACTTTGGGAGTTATGAAGAAGTTGTATGGTGTGCTCTAAAAGTGGAGATGGAATTTGGAGAATTCTCCCATGGCTATGGTTATGTGAAACAAAAGATGGAGTTTCTAGCCTGTGGATGTAATGAAAAAGGTGGGAAGAAAAATCAACAACCGACATGCCAAAAATGTGGGAAGTTACACCATGGGAACTGCCTTAAAGGTAAGGGGAAATGATTCATGTTTGGGAAATAAGGACACCATGCTCAAGAGAGTTAGAAAGAAATAAAAAGGAATGAAAATGTGGTAGAAGAAAGGATATAACCATTCATGGTTCAATGCTACCACTGTAGGGAGCTAGGGCACTATGAAATCCAGTGCACTAAACCTCGAGTTCTATAGCGTAATTTGCGTTAGAAGCCACCAAAGACAAAGGAATAAGGGAATTATTCTGCCATTACTACTGTGGAAGTGGAGAAAGATAATGAAGTCATACAATGTCCACTTCCAATTCACACAACAATGGAAAAGGTATTATTTGATTCCGATTCTACACATTCCTTTATATCTGGCATGTGTAGTAGAACTATAGAATCAAAGCCCCGAAACATTGAAGTAGTGATATCTGTAAAAACACCAAGTGGTGAAATCATTTCAACCCATGTGTTTAACTCTTCTCATGTTGGCGTATGTGGGAAGATTCTTCCAATCAATCTCGTAATACACCCCAAGGTATAATTCGACGCTATAATGGGAATGGATTGGCTCTCATTATATATATCACATATCAACTATCGGGAAAAGGAAATCTCTTTTCGTATTCCAAACCATCTCATGATCCTCCACAAATAAAAGGAATATCATGAATCTCCTTTGAAAAATAATTCCATGTTGTGGGTGTTGATTCCATATGAAGAAGCATACCACGCCCAAATGGTTGAGTCAAAGGAAGGTGCCAACCTTGACGAAATTCCCATCATGAGGGAATACAGTGATGTATTTCCCGAAGAGTTACCCGAAATTCCACCAGATCTTGAGGTAGAGTTCTCAATATAACTCATACCCAGAGCTACTCCTATATCAAAGTGTCCATCTAGGATAGCTCCTATCAAACTAGAGGAGTTAAAGAAGCAGCTACACGAGCATCTAGATGAAGCGTTCATATGACCTAGTGTATCACCTTGGGGTGCACGAGTGCACTTTGTGAAGAAGAAGTATCCACATTCGAGGATTAATGGCTTGTTCGATCAGTTATGAGCAGCTAAAAACTTCTGAAAGGATAATCTTCATTCTGGATATCATCAGCTAAAGGTGAAGAAAGAGGATATTCATAAGACAACCTTCCATACAAGGTATGGCCCCTATGAGTTTCTAGTGATGCCCTTCGGACTTACTACAACCCCTACAATCTTTATGGATTTGATGAATAGAGTCTTTATACATTACCCCAACAATTTTTTGGTAGTGTTTATCAAGTATATTCTCATATACTCCAAAAGAAAGGAGGAACATGAATAACATCTA
Organism: Viscum album; assembly: GCA_963277665.1. NCBI lineage: Eukaryota > Viridiplantae > Streptophyta > Magnoliopsida > Santalales > Viscaceae > Viscum > Viscum album. The sequence goes on from OY728122.1 coordinate 1,192,382,972, forward strand.
TGACTTGTGTTGGTGACATTGAGAAATGAAAAGTTGTATTCCAAGTTCAGAAAGTGTGACTTTGGGATGATGTAAGTCATGTTCTTGGGACATGTGATCCCAAGTGAGGTAATTCTTGTGGATCCATAAAAAAATGCAATTGAGGAATGGCCTAGTCTCTATAGGGTCACTGAAATCCATAGAATTCATGGATTAGCTGGGTACTACTGACGTTTTGTGAGAAACTTCTCACGATTGGAAAGCCCACTAACTATTTTAACAAGGAATGGGGTAAATTAAGTCTGGATGGAAGAATATGAGGGAAGCTTCATGCAGCTAAAGAGAAGGCTGATCACTGCACCTTTAATCACACTACCAAAAAGTGGAGAAAGTTTTGTGATATATTGTGATGCTTCAAAGAAAGGCTTGGGTTGAGTACTCGTGAAAAATGGCAATGTGGTAGCCTAGGCCTCACGACAGTTTAGGGTCCATGAGCAGAACTACCAAATGTATGATCTATAGCTAGAAGCCATGATTTTTTCCAAGAAAATCTAGCGGCACTACCTTTATGGTGAGAAGAGTGGCATGTACACCGACCACAAGAGCCTAAAGTATATATTTACGTAATAGGAGCTCAACATGTGTCAAAGGAGATGGTTAGAGCTAATCAAGGATTATGATTTCTCTATTCACTACCATCCTGGAAAGCTGAACAAGGTAGATGACGATCTAAGAAGAAAAGAACCTGCTACTCTATCCATGTTACGAATTGAGAAATACCATATCTTATTGGATATGAAAAGAATGGATTTAGTAATCATAAGGGCATGGGAAACATCCTACCTTGCCCAAATAATTATTCAACTATGTATTCAAGAGAATATTAATGAAGAAAAATGGGATGATGTGGAGATACAAAAGAGGGTGAATGCAGAAATGGAAGGGAAGATGCATGAGTTCCATATCGACGATAATTATGTGATTTATTTTGGAATGCGGCTTTGTGTGCCTTCATCACCTGGGATAAAGAAGGAGCTCTGGGACAATACACATTTCTCAACATTTTCTATCCATACTGGTAGCACCAAAATGTATCGTGATCTTCGAGGACACTTCTGGTGGGATATCTAGAAGAAGGAGATTGCATAATATACATATCAAAGTTCTTGGAGTGTTATCAAGTTAAAGCAGAGCAAAAAAAGTCCAAAGGGAGATGCATCCATTTTTTATACACATGTGGAAATGGGAAAAATGTTACTATGGAATTTTTCACAGGTCTCCTGAAGATGTCGAAGGGAAATAATGCGATATGGGTTGTGGTTGATCGACTCACCATGACTTCCCATTTTATCACTATTCGGGAAGATATATCTCTTGAACAACATGCAAATATATATGTAAAGGACGTTGTGAGACTGCATGCTCTTCCACTCTCAATTGTCTCTGACCATGATCCAAGGTTCACATCTAAATTCTGGAGGATCCTTCAACATGCTTTGAGTACTAAATTAATTTTTAGTATGACCTATCACCCCCAAACCGATGGCCATTATTAAAGGACTATTCAGATGCTTGATGATATGCTAAAGTTCCTTCTCTCTAGAATTCAAAGGTGGATGAGATCAAAATCTCCCATTTGTTAAGTTCTTTTATAATAATAGCTTCCACTCAAGTATTCCAATGGATCCATATGACGCTCTGCATGGAAAGCGATGTAGAACTCTAACATGTTAGGATGAATTTGGAGAAAGAAAGCTACTTGGAATAGATCTTGTTGAAGAGATAACAAAGAAGGTTCAAGTCATCTAGAAATACATCAAAGCTTCTCAATGCCAAAAAAAGAGCTATGCTGACAACCATTGAAGGGATTTAGAGTTCGATATTGGAGATAAAGTCTTCCTTCAAATATCACCATGGAAGAGAATCATGAGATTTGAGAAGAAAGGAAAGTTAATCCCAAGGTACATTATCCCATTTTAAATCCTTGATCGTATAGGAGTTGTGGCCTATCGGCTTTCACTTCCACCAAATATGGCTCATGTTCATGATGTTTTTCACGTATCACTCCTGAGGAAGAACATACCTGATCCTTCACATGTACTAAACATAGAGGATGTACAACTGGAATATTATCTCTCTTATGAGGAGCAGCCATTAGAGATTCTGGACCGAAGAGATAAGGTTCTGCGCAGCAAGACAACCCACCTTGTCAAAGTGTTATGGAGGAACCATAAGTTTGAAGAAGCTATTTGGGAACTAGAGGAGGTGATGAAGGAGAAGTGCCCTCACCTGTTTGTGTAAAGTGAAATTTCGAGGGTGAAATTTCCAAAGGGGGTAAAAATGTAACGACCCAAAGTATTACAATGGAAATTACCTTCTTAAAAATATTTCCTAAAATCTCCAAAAAACATAACATAATGATCTACTAAGTGCTAAGGGACCTTTAAACATATGTTTTTCACCTATGTGTTTGAAATTTTGAAAATCCAACATACACGATTGTGTTCAAGATGATTTTTGCGGTCCAATAAGAAAAAACTTAATTTTTGGTGAATAGTAACCTAACCCTATGAATAAAAACCTACCCTTATGAATATTATTACAACCCTTATGAATAGTAAATCGTCTATATAATAGTATCCTTATGCATGAATAATTAAATAAAATTTAGGCATCTTAGAATTGGTAAATTTGACCATAGTAAACATTTTGGTATTTTAAAAAGTTATAAATAAATAATTATAATTAATTAATTAATTTAAAGAAAATTTATTTTCCTAAAATGTGTTCATAAATTATCATATCTTTTTCTCCTAGTTTTTATATAATTTTATAAGACCCTACGTAATTTTTTAAAGCATTATAAAATCATGTTTAATTTTAAAACATTATTTTTCATGTAAATTATGGTTTTAATTAAATATTTAATTTATCATATTTAGAAAATTATATTTCAAAAATGGACTTCATTTTTGGATTATACACATTTAATAATGGTTAGGGTGAAATTTTGGGATTTTTTAGAAATACTTCAATTTTTGGGTGAATAGTAAAAATACATTTTTTCGCATAATCGGTGTATCCAAAATTTCATCATTAATGATTTAATGATGACATAAACATTTTATAACATTAGGTTCGGAAATATTATATTAAATTTCATAAATGGTTCCTTAAAATACAATAAACTCAATTTTCAAACATAAAAAGAACTTTCCAAAGCCTAAAGTCAAAAAGTGATTTCATAAAATGTGTTTTCATTATTCTTTGACTTTCCTTTTAATAAATAAATTAATTCGAATTATAAAGATGATTTAAAGCCTAAAACGTATTATATTATATTAATATATGATTCAGGATTACAAAAAATTACAATTACTAGTCTAAATTTATATATTTTATTTTATTTAATATTTTATACTAAATACACCTCCCTCCTCATGTATAAATAACCCCTCCCCCTCCCCTTGATAAAACACACCTCTCAAGCTTCAATAATTGTCTAAAATCTGCCCAAGAATTTTCTCTAGCCCCTCCGACAATTCCATGAGCTTCTGGTCTCATCAAAAGACCAATCATTGTCCCCTTAAGGAGGATCTCAAGAGGAGGATTCAAGAGGTAATTTCTCTTCTTCTTTCCTTTAATTCCCTTTCAATTTCAAGTCCCTTTCTTATTATCTCCAAACATTTCATTGAAAAAATGGTATGGTGACTCCAGAATCATACATATACTAGAACATTATGGTACTAATGAGATATTATACCATCCAACGCCCTTATCCCCTTCATTTTGTTTTATTAATGAAAATGTTGTTCATAAGGTGTTAATCTATCACCTTCAAAAATGACATGTTTTCTTTATCCATTTATACTAACAGATATGGTCATGAAAACATTTTTATGGTTGAACCAGAATATTAAATATGTATTATGTCCTATTTTACATTCTAGAGCTAAATTATGTACATATTACTTGATGAGTAAACAAAACATGTTCGTTCTGGTTGAAAAAATGACCAAATTAACCAAAACAATCATCATTAAATTCCTATCTAATGATTCATCCACATGGTATAAAATGTAATTAATATTAAGATAATTATAACATAAATAATATCATTAATAACATTTAATATATGTTCTGGATGTTTACCCTTGTTCTACACAAACATCAATTCATGATACATGTGAACATCGCATGAAAACCATGAAAACGAAGATTCCCGAACAATGTTTGTAAACTCTATAACACATCAAAAGGCCCATAAAATACCATAATGAAACCAAAATTACCCCTATTAAGGTATAAAAGGTTCATTAATTTCTAATTAATGAAGATAATGTCATTATATAGGACATTAAAAAGAAGGAAGCATTCAGAAAAAAGGTAAGGGGAAATTCTCGAACCCAACTTTCATCCTTCAGAATCTCCCACTTTCACTCCTTTTTGATATGTTTACACCTAAAAAATCATTATCTCATCATTGAATTTAATTTTTGGGATATACATGTTTTTCACTGGTATTTATGAAAAACAAAATGTTTTCCAAAATAACTCTTCCTTCAAGAATACACCTTTTACTTCTCATTCAAGATTGACAGTTCTTGTAACATGTACGTTATTCCCTCAATCTTTTGGGAAACCAATGTTTATGAATGTGTTATTATGAGATGAAACCCATTAATTCTCATGGGTTTTTTATGTTCATTTATGTTATATGTTCATTGTGGCATGCATGATAAATGATAATGTTATTTTGTGATGGGTGCACCCGGAATTATGTAGCGCAATACGAATGTTGAAATGTGACGGGTGCTCTCAGAATTATAAAATGATTTAATGCATTGGGTAAAGTGATGAATCTCATTAGTAAATGTGATATGATGTGTGAAAAATATGATAGCTTTGTTCAGAAGCATGTTTGGTAGTTAACCACTAAGACAAGATGTTTCATTTTTATGCATTACCACATTTCAAGTTTCTTATTAATTCTTCCTCTCACGGTCTTGATCCTTTTCTTATTTTATGAATACGCAGACCCCATGCTATATTGTTCTTATATATCAACTTACTAGGCTTCTATCTCACCCATTTTGATGTATATCCTTAGGTGGCTACATGTACTAAAGAGAGGTCAAGTTCCAGTAAGAAGCTAGAGAAGAAGAAATGAACAAAAATAATTATGCTCGATGTTGTAGTTGTTATGTATGGTCCTAGTTTTCCCAAGATACTAAAACATTGGATCCTCTATGTGTAATAATATTATGTTTTATATCATTAAAATTATGTAATATTAATGTAAGAAAAGGTTGTTTTTCTATAGATAGGAGTGATTTCTAATTATTTTATTCACTATATTATTGTGTTACTCAATAAAAGAAATATTGTTTTTATTATTGTAAATAAATATTGTAATTTGGGCATGTGAGTTCAATAAAAGGGTTCGTTTTTCAAAAAAAAACATCAACTCTGACTCAATAAATCATGTAGTTATCAATTATTATAAATAATCGTATATTACTATTTACCAAACATTTATGTATTTTTTTAAAATTACAAAATTTCAACATAACATTTTTTCGACATGTAGAATTATGAAATTAAATTAATTTTATTCAAATAGTTTTCTAAACATGGGAAATTTAATTTTAAATTAAAAAAATAACTTATTAATAAAATACAAACATTAAATATATTGGGGGATTTTATAACACTTTAAAAAATTAATTATGATCTCATAAATTTATTCTAAATTCATAATTTTTTTAATTTATTAATATATTCTCCTTTAAATCATTTTATTAAATATAAAATTGTAATAACATATTTATGACTTACAAAAACACTAACACTTAATTTTAAAATTTTTAAAATATATTTTTACTTATACAATGATATAATTACAAGATACATTCATTAATAATTGGTATAAATTTTATTTACACTTTAAGTTGTGGTGTTACTATTCATTAATCCAATTTACTATTCATAAGGGTCATATTAGTATTCCTAATTTCGAGTATCTATTTAATCAATATTGGTTCATTAACATATTGAAACACATCTTATTTCATCCATTCATCATTTATGATGTTTTTATTATGATTTATATGTGATTTTATGTGATATGTGCTATATGGAATATAAATTACAACGTATATTTCATTGGTAGAGTTATAGGTTGATAAATTCTCTCATGTTATAAAAAATTCATCCTAAAAATTTCCATATTTTCACCCCACAAAATAATTTTTTTAGTTATTCATCATAAGATTCTATGTCTCCTAGTTCGCCTCTTAAATATTATGATTTCTCTAATATAACATTACCAACTGATTCATTCAATTCCTTAAAATATGTTCTTTTGTGTCCAGAATCCAGATAGGCTCATCACAGTCAGATATGTCATGTTGAAATTATATTCCTTTATATGTGAGTACATGTGTTAGGTCTGGAATGTACTTTCATAACAAGGATTTTTGGAACACATTTGGTACATTAGAAAGTCTATGCGACATTGCCAAATGTTAATCCACAACTCTGATTCTATCAAAAATTTATTAAGGACCAATATATATGGGGGTTAGTTTCCTTTTCTTCCAAAATTTTATAACACCCTTCAATGTATTTACCTTTATGAAAACATAATCTCCCACATGAAATTCCAAATTATTCCTTCAATTCTTTGAATGCCTATTTTCTTACATTGTGATACTTTGACATGGGTCGAATATCATATTCCATTGTTGTTTTTTCTCCACAATATCTGGTCATACAAGCTTCCTTTCACCAACTTCATCCCAACATGTTAGTATAGGAAAAATATTTCTATAAAATGTTTCATATGGATCAATTTGGATACATTAAGGGGAAATAATATTTTATGAAATATCTAACATAGGAAAATAATGATCTTAGATACCTTGAATGTCAAGGGAGCATGATATCAACATGTCATATAATGTTTGAATATTTCTTTCATACTATCTGTCCGTTTGAGGGTGATAAGTAGTACTATAATAAGGCTTAGTATCTAATGATTTTTATTACTTTTCCATAATACTAGTGTAAATCATGGATAAAGAATAGATACAATAGAAGGAGGTTCTCCGTGAAGTCGTACGACTTCATAAATATAATGTCTTCAAAGGAGATCCAGTTCCAAAGCGTTTTTTATAGCGATGAAATATGCATATTTGGTATGTTGTTCAATAATCAAACATATTTCATTATTATGTCATAGAGTTTTTGGTAATCCAGTGAAAAAATATATAGTGATTTCTTCCCATTTCCATATAGGAATAGGTGGTGGTTTCATGTCACCTCTAGGATGTCATCACTTATCATTGACCTGTTGATAGAATAAATATCTTTATACATAATCATAAATTTCCCACATCATATTATCCCACCATAATTGTTCCATCAAATATATATTCATCTTACTTATATAATGGTGTATAGAGAAATTAATTCTCTTGGTAAGATCCAATAACTCCCTTTTTAGATTTGGTATAGAGGGAACACAGAGCCTCCTCCCAAATTTCTGAATTCTGTCCTCACAAAATGAAGTCTCTCAGATTCCCATCATTTACAACATTAATTTTATTTTGAATATTCTCATTATCACACTAAGATCTTATTATTATTTCAAAAAATTATTTGTTGGAAACTAGTTGAAAAATTCATGATGACTCAACATCCATGAAAATTCCCATATCAATTTTTTAAAAATCCATGTAGACATGTTCCTTTTCAATAATAATTTTGTTCAGAAATCCACGGTCCATCCATCTCAATGCATCTTCTTCCTTTTTCACCTTCCCAAGTAGGTAGTGTATTGAAAAATCCTAATCATTGTCAATCTAAATCCATCTCCCTTTCATAATGTTCAGTTCTTTCTATGAGAATATAATTTTTTTGCTTTTTTGATCTATGGATACCTCAAATAATTCACAATTGAGATTATGTATCCATATTTAAAGAGAAAAGATTAAATCCGAAAACTAATGATTATGATTTGGATAGTTCTATTCATGAATTTTAACTCCCTTTATGAATATTAAATAAATCTAGGATTCTGTATAAGGACACACTTGAGTCCCTTCATTTTCACATCAGTATAAATAAAAATTCTTCCATTTCCCAATACTAGAGTCAATATCATAGAATTATCTAATCACATATTTTATTATTCAAAAAATTATTCATATTTTTTTCTATATGAACTTATACCCTTTACAAGTAAGTTTGGTTAATAGGTTAGCTGACTAGGTGAACTTCGGAATGAAACACTGATAATAACATGCTAAACTAATAAAACAGCATACCTCAATCATGTTTGTTGGTGTAGGATATTATAGAAAAACCTCTTCCATTGAAGGATCAAATGAGATTACATATTTAGAAATAATATTGACAGGGAAATATAATATTTAAATTAAAAAATCATGCTTTTTAAATATCCCATATAACTCATTTCATTTAAGAGTCTTTAGAACATTGCACAAGTGATTCTCATGATCTTCATATCTTTTAGATTATATAAATATATAATCAATGAATATCACAAAAATTCATTAATATATTCCTTGAAAACTCTATTCATTTGATCCATGGAAATTTATGGTGAATTATTTATTACAAATGGAATTACTATAAAGTTGTAATTTTCATATTTGGTTCGAAATGCAGTCTTCTGAATATATTCCATATTCAGACGCAATTTATGATACCAAAATAATTTTTTTTTTTAAAATATTGGTCTCCTTGAAATTGAGCAAGTAAATCATTAATGAAATATATTGGATAAATATTATTTTTTATAATAGCATTCATCACCCTATAATTAGTGAATAGTCTCATAGATCCATATTTCTTCTTTAAAAAGAACAAGATCTCCTTTAAGAGAAACACTAGGGTGAATGTAACATCCCAGGTAAATAAAGAATATGAAATTTCATATTTATCCATATTTGTGAATAAAATATTTAAATGACTTTAAAGGGGCAGCTATGCTCGATGGCGTACCCAACACGCAACAACGAGTTTCTTGGGAATCTTACGTTGCACTCTAATAATAAAATAATATTATTTTAAATGGTAGTTAACATGTAGCCATTGTATTGGCGGGAATGGATAGAAATAACTAAGATATGATTATATATGTTTTTACATTTATCCAATAAAGGATAGAGGCTTAAAATACGGAAAGAATTCGATTTTAGGCGTATATGCCCTAGTTTTCACTAAAGGTTCACTTATCACCTTTTGATGTTGAACGATAATTAAATATAGTTTTGTTCACTCTTAAACATTATTTTGGACCAAATAAAACTCTTACTAAGAATCGGGACATCAAATTTTACTTTGTGTAATTTTTTGGTATCTTTCCGATAAGGTTCATTTTTTTAATGAATAGTGTAAAATGTTGTATTTTAGTTCAAAACCACTTTTTAATCTAATTTATTTATATGATTAGATAATATTTTGAATTGTTTTTAAAGTGAAATTTGAAAATATTTTTACCATTAAATCCAATAGTGGTCGTTGGAATTAATTTCACTTTGAAATCAGACGTAAACTAGTGTCAATCTTTTGATACTTATTGTTTTATGAAAACACGCTATTTGTGCTGACAGCGGGAATTAATTATTAAATTAATTAATGTGACTAATATGTTTTGAATTTTGTAAAATGTACTTCATTTTTGAATTCGGAATATCAATTATAGCTTAGGGTGAATTTTTGGTAATTTTCTGAAAAACTCCAATTTTTGATGAATAGTGAAACCACTAAGTGGTAATCAAGCAAACTGATTTTTCAGTTAAATGAAATTTTACCACTAATGTGTATTGAATTTTGAAAATCCGACATAAATGGTTGTCATTAAGAAGTAAAATGTGGTTCAATGAGATTATAATAATTTTTTGGTGAATAGTAACTCATTAAGTTCTTAATCGCGATTAGTGGTAATTAGTGTAGTTTAAGGTAAAAATAATGCTTTAACAAAATGAAATGAACATGACACATGTCCCAACCTCATTGGTTGTGTCATGGCCGACCAAGACAATCCATGGGTCAACTTGGGGACCCCATGGATCCACTTTTGTTGGGAAATGACATAAATAACATTTTATTTAATGTAAAAGAAAAATTGACACAAACATGATATGTTTTACTAAAACAATTTTTAAGTGGGGTTACACAAGTCAAAATTTTTTATTATAAATAGTCATTGGAAAGCTAAAAATATTTCCTACTTCATAGTATTTCTTTTATAATTTTTAGAAATTAAATAAATTAAATTATTTATGACATAATAATGATTTAACGATGACATCATTATTTGACGATTTAAATAAAATGGAAAGATAATGTAAAATCTATGAACTACACATGTCCAAAACCAATTGGATGAGTGGATTTAGAATCCTTATCACCTTATCCACGAATTCTATCAATGTGGGACCTTTTGAAACCGAAACACATTTTCAAATAATGTAATATTTCTTTACTTCCCAAAAGTGCCCCTCCTCTCCTCTTATAAAAGGCCCCCACTCTACCTCATTCCATACACTTCTCAAGCCTTTGGCTCGGCCAACCCCTGCCCATTTGCTCTCTCCACATCCCTCTCCTCATCCTAGAGGACTCCCTTTGGGCAGAATCCTTTCAAAGGAAGCCTTTAGGCTTAAATCAAAAGGAGTTACACTTTTAAAGGTAATTCATTCTCTCATGTTCATTTGTTTTATTTTGCTTCTCCAACCCCCTAAACTCTTTTTATTTACTTCTTTTGTAACAACACCAGTATCTTCAATATACTAGGATGTTGTTATAATATTTATTTGAGCTACACTCTCACACAACTGCATCAAATGGTTAAAGAACATACGGTTTCTGTGGATGGCGAAATTCTGCCTCCCGAAACGATGATTGTTCAATACTCATTTAACACCTTCAAAGGTGGCCATTATGATGTCACTATTTTTATATATGATATATAATATGTTTATGTTATATTTATGCTTCTGTATTTTTCATTTTTGTATTACCTTTATGGCTTCCATTATGGGTATACGCGATATCTTCATTTAAGGAAGTGCGGACTACCGCCCCCTCAAAGTGATTTGATTCGTTAAATACCATATGTGGGATGTATAAAGGATGGAAATATGATATTATATATGATATTATACTGGAATTATAATATACCTTTATATCATTATTATTCCATTCTATAAAATACGAAATAGAAATGAAAGTAGCGTTCATGCGTACGTACGGCTTACCGTCTCCATGAACGGTGCATTTCATTTCTTACCTCTAAATGATTATGTAATGTTATAAATGCATGCATGTACTGGATATATATGAAATATATGATATCTACATAATGAATACAATTCTGGATATAATAAACATTTGGCCACACGAACAACATGTAATTGTAAGAAGACCACTTTCGACTTAAGAACCAAATATCGGCAAAACAAATATTATTAACTTAAATGATTACATAATGTTTGTGACATGGTAACAAGTGGTATAAAAGTAATAATGAAATTGAAAAAGGGTTCTTAAGTAATTAGAAATTAACTCAAGTTTATTATTCAGGAGATTAAAGAACGATCAAGTCAAGTCGGACCCGAGGTAAGGGATCCTACTCCTCTCTTTCTTTTTAAGTATACACTTTTATGTCATTCCTTTTAAAGATCATATTACTTGTTATTGGGATGATATTTTATATTAAACTTACTGTAATTTTTATGTTCATGTGATGAGAGACCCTATTCTCTCTCATCAATCCATTTTGGAAGTTTTGTGTGGCGCCGTTAGGCTGCCGAGTTTTCGTAAGGGATTTTTTCATCTCACTTTTATCCCCGTGAGATTTATGCTACATTTGCCACAATTTCCTTTGAGTGGTGTATGTACTGCCCATTATTCTACTCTTTGTGTAATATAATTTCGTTTATGAGTATTTACATCAATGATTTATTGCCTTTCTTTCATGGGGGTAAGTTTTGAAAGATACCCAAGTCGGTAAGGGAACCTTTCACCCTCCTCTTTTTAAAAGACTTCTTTTATTGGGTCTTTTAATTTACTTATTGTTATGTTGGGATATGTTCTCATATGTCCTTAATGATGTAAATTTTGTGTCCAAGTGATGAGATACTCTTTTTATCTCTCATCAACTCATTTTGATGTGACGCCGTTAGGCTGTCAAGGGAACTTCTTAACCCAATTTCGATTTCTTTGGGTTCAACATGTAGTTATTGAATATGTCATCCTTTGAATATGTGTGAATGACCTTTTATTGTTTTACACTTAATATCCACTTATATTGGGTGTATTTATATTTTTCACACATATTTTGAGATTGATTTGTCCTTATTTTAAGGATACCTTCTTTATAAGGGATTTCATCACATTTGAAATTTCTATTGAGGGTTCATTGTTGTTATGCACCAATTCACTCTTATATGGTGTATATACTGTCCTTTGGAGTATTATATCATGAATACTTTTATTCTCATGATATTATAATGTTCTGACTAAATGTTATTCCTCGATTATTGTATTCAAGTGTCTCTAATTTTGGTAAAACCCCTTTTACCAGAATATCGTTTTAAATGTTTTAATTATTTCTTCTTATTAATATCCATGTTTTCAAAATGGTTTTAAGGATTTATTTATATGGATATTAATGGTTTAAAATGTTAAAAGCTTCAAGGTGGTATGGGACACTTTGATTCAAAAATCTCTTTATTAAATGTTTTAAATGGTTTTGGAAATGGTTTCTTTTTTGGATTCATTATTTCAATATACTAAAATGTTATATTGTGATTGAAATGTGGAAATGCTATGTTTCCTTTATGCATGTTTTATGTGATACGATTATGTTATTGACCTTGGGCATTGTTATGATGAACGGGTGGTTCCGTGATAAACTAAGGGCGGGTGAGCCCGTTATAGCTCTCCAATGCATTGGGTAACGCGAAGGAGTGAAACGTTAAGGTTTCTCCGAAGAGATTTTTAGGGAATATACTGTCATGGGTATTCCAAACATAACCAAGAGGGTTACTCCCTACGTAAGAATGTTATGAATGCCTCAAGTTACCTTTATGTCTTATGTTTTCTATGATTTATTCATGATTTGATATGCCTATGTTTTATGGGTAAAGCATGATTTCATTCTTATGTATTTATGAACTCATGTTTTTATAACCCTTACTGATCTTTTTATGCTCATCCCAAGTTTTTGAAATGTTTTTCACAGGTCAAGGGAAAGGTACATGATGTGATGATAGTGTCAAGGATGTGTCAAGAAAGAATCCGTGTTTTATTTTAAATAGGTTTCCGTTGATGGGAAGAATGAATATTGTCTTTTATGTAACCACTTTGTTTAAATGTGGAATGTAATGCAAGTTTCATGATCTAATTCTCCAAAACTCTAAACCTGAAAAGATCCTCAATGTGTAATCTTGTAATAACTCAAGATTAAGTAAGGTTTAAGGCTGGGGCCTTATAGTTGGTATCAAAGGTCGGTTTAGATAACTTTAGAGGTTAGGGTACTCTTTAAGCATAAGTGACATTACCATAATGGTTAGGATTTCAAAAAGAGTCCTAGTTTTAGATAAAGTAAATGAGTAAGTATATCTTAGTGTTTACCTTCCTCGTTAGTACATGATGGTTTTGTTGATATACTCACACTGACCTTTTTGGTTTTAGTAAATGGCTGGATCTAGCAGGTACCAATGTGACAATGGGTTTGAAGGAAACTGTGGTGGTTCTCTGATTAAGAGACTGGATGAGATGGGGGATTCAATGAGGAATCTCATGGTTGTTCTAAACCAACTATCAAGGAGTCATGATCAACCACTTCAACCTTGGTGAGTTCTCTAATGCATCATGTACAAGATGGCCAACTCGATGTGGAAATTCAGGTAATAATTATTAAGGTAACCATTAGGGTTTATATGATCCTGACTTTTGAGGTAATTATGGGTTACTAAATGTTATGATTGAAGTGGAAGGCATGAGATAAAATTGAGGTTAAAATATGTAGTGAATATTTCTGAAGATTATATCTAGTTTTGGGGAATGTTTTGAGAATTATATAGTTTTGAAAAAAGGACAACACGCAGACCGTGTGACAACCCGTCGCGTCGGACAAAGCTACGAGAATCGAACCCACAACCAAAGTGCGACTGTTATTTATCGCCTACCACTGGACTACGTGAAGTCCCTGGTTAGTTTGACTGATTATTTTCAGTTATATGATTTTATGAATTAAGAGTAAGTTGATTTTGGGTTATTTATGAAAATGATTAACCTATCATGGAGGATATGTGATTAGGTTAATTACTTTCAATGCGAGACTTTAAGAGCAACTGATTTTGTTTGGAGATAAATGTTACGATTTAACTTGGAAGACTATGTGACTAAATCCTTCAAATATTTGGGTTTCAATCTTATATTGGTTTACTTTGAAGAATTTTATGGACAAATTGTTTATCGGATGGTCCTCGTTGAACTTTGGGTTTTGTTGGACAAATTTTGGAGATTAAGAATAGATTTTCTTTTTATAAGGGGTTATCCTTTTCTGGATTATCTGATCTTGTACTAACCTTTTTGGTTTTGGTTCTGGTTTAAGCCTAAATACATAGGATGTACATAGTTCTCTTTTGTGGATTAGGTGATCCTCTAGAAGTTGATTATAGTACTCTTAATGTGAACAAGTCTTCCTAAATACTCGTCTTTTGGAGAAAATATGAGTTTGTGTAAGGAATATAATAAAGGTTGAAAGTCAATATGATAAGTGATTATGTTTCCTTATGAATAAATTCCTCAATAAAAAGTAACTTAAAACAAAAATGTTGTATATTAACTTTTCCTACTAGGGAATCGAATACCGTTTAACCCATCACAAGTTTGTGATTTTCTCATTGTTAACTTTCTCCTAAACATGTTTTCTATCACTCTCCATAAGAACATGACCCTATGTTTTCTCCTCCATGTCCATATTTTCATACTTGGAATCCTAGTATGGGTTAACTCGGGTGACCTTTGTACTTATCTTTCTTTATTTTAAAGTGTTTGTTTTACCGACTTTTGTTCCGATGTGGGACTTTCAAGGATGTTTCCAAGCGCAATTTTAAAATTGCGAGGACGCAATTCCCAAAAGGGGGGAAGGATGTAACATCCCAGGTAAATAAAGAATATGAAATTTCATATTTATCCATATTTGTGAATAAAATATTTAAATGACTTTAAAGGGGACGCTATGCTCGATGGCGTACCCAACACGCAACAACGAGTTTCTTGGGAATCTTACGTTGCACTCTAATAATAAAATAATATTATTTTAAATGGTAGTTAACATGTAGCCATTTTATTGGCGGGAATGGATAGAAATAACTAAGATATGATTATATATGTTTTTACATTTATCCAATAAAGGATAGAGGCTTAAAATACGGAAAGAATTCGATTTTAGGCGTATATGCCCTAGTTTTCACTAAAGGTTCACTTATCACCTTTTGATGTTGAACGATAATTAAATATAGTTTTGTTCACTCTTAAACATTATTTTGGACCAAATAAAACTCTTACTAAGAATCGGGACATCAAATTTTACTTTGTGTAATTTTTTGGTATCTTTCCGATAAGGTTCATTTTTTTTAATGAATAGTGTAAAATGTTGTATTTTAGTTCAAAACCACTTTTTAATCTAATTTATTTATATGATTAGATAATATTTTGAATTGTTTTTAAAGTGAAATTTGAAAATATTTTTACCATTAAATCCAATAGTGGTCGTTGGAATTAATTTCACTTTGAAATCAGACGTAAACTAGTGTCAATCTTTTGATACTTATTGTTTTATGAAAACACGCTATTTGCGTTGACAGCGGGAATTAATTATTAAATTAATTAATGTGACTAATATGTTTTGAATTTTGTAAAATGGAATTCATTTTTGAATTCGGAATATCAATTATATCTTAGGGTGAATTTTTGGTAATTTTCTGAAAAACTCCAATTTTTGATGAATAGTGAAACCACTAAGTGGTAATCAAGCAAACTGATTTTTCAGTTAAATGAAATTTTACCACTAATGTGTATTGAATTTTGAAAATCCGACATACATGGTTGTCATTAAGAAGTAAAATGTGGTTCAATGAGATTATAATAATTTTTTGGTGAATAGTAACTCATTAAGTTCTTAATCGCGATTAGTGGTAATTAGAGTAGTTTAAGGTAAAAATAATGCTTTAATAAAATAAAATGAACATGACACATGTCCCAAACTCATTGGTTGTGTCATGGCCGACCAAGACAAGCCATGGGTCAACTTGGGGACCCCATGGATCCACTTTTGTTGGGAAATGACATAAATAACATTTTATTTAATGTAAAAGAAAAATTGACACAAACATGACATGTTTTACTAAAACAATTTTTAAGTGGGGTTACACAAGTCCAAATTTTGATTATAAATAGTCATTGGAAATCTAAAAAGATTTCCTACATCATAGTATTTCTTTTATAATTTTTAGAAATTAAATAAATTAAATTATTTATGACATAATAATGATTTAACGATGACATCATTATTTGACGATTTAAATAAAATGGAAAGATAATGTAAAATCTATGAACTACACATGTCCAAAACCAATTGGATGAGTGGATTTCGAAGCCGTATCACCTTATCCACGAATTATATAAATTTGGGACCTTTTGAAACCGAAACACATTTTCAAATAATGTAATATTTCTTTACTTCCCAAAAGTGCCCCTCCTCTCCTCTTATAAAAGGCCCCCACCTCTACCTCATTCCATACACTTCTCAAGCCTTTGGCTCGACCAACCCCTGCCCATTTGCTCTCTCCACATCCCTCTCCTCATCCTAGAGGACTCCCTTTGGGCAGAATCCTTTCAAAGGAAGCCTTTAGGCTTAAATCAAAAGGAGTTACACTTTTAAAGGTAATTCATTCTCTCATGTTCATTTGTTTTATTTTGCTTCTCCAACCCCCTAAACTCTTTTTATTTACTTCTTTTGTAACAACACCAGTATCTTCAATATACTAGGATGTTGTTATAATATTTATTTGAGCTACACTCTCACACAACTGCATCAAATGGTTAAAGAACATACGGTTTCCGTGGATGGCGAAATTCTGCCTCCCGAAACGATGATTGTTCAATACTCATTTAACACCTTCAATGGTGGCCATTATGATGTCACTATTTTTATATATGATATATAATATGTTTATGTTATATTTATGCTTCTGTATTTTTCATTTTTGTCTTACCTTTATGGCTTCCATTATGGGTATACGCGATATCTTCATTTAAGGAAGTGCGGACTACCTCCCCCTCAAAGTGATTTGATTCGTTAAATACCATATGTGGGATGTATAAAGGATGGAAATATGATATTATATATGATATTATACTGGAATTATAATATAACTTTATATCATTATTATTCCATTCTATAAAATATGAAATAGAAATGAAAGTAGCGTTCATGCGTACGTACGGCTTACCGTCTCCATGAATGGTGCATTTCATTTCTTACCTCTAAATGATTATGTAATGTTATAAATGCATGCATGTACTGGATATATATGAAATATATGATATCTACATAATGAATACAATTCTGGATATAATAAACATTTGGCCACACGAACAACATGTAATTGTAAGAAGACCACTTTCGACTTAAGAACCAAATATCGGCAAAACAAATATTATTAACTTAAATGGTTACATAATGTTTGTGACATGGTAACAAGTGGTATAAAAGTAATAATGAACTTGAAAAAGGGTTATTAAGGAATTAGAAATTAACTCAAGTTTATTATTCAGGAGATTAAAGAACGATCGAGTCAAGTCGGACCCGAGGTAAGGGATCCTACTCCTCTCTTTCTTTTTAAGTATACACTTTTATGTCATTCCTTTTAAAGCTCATATTACTTGTTATTGGGATGATATTTTATATTAAACTTACTGTAATTTTTATGTTCATGTGATGAGAGACCCTATTCTCTCTCATCAATCCATTTTGGAAGTTTTGTGTGGCGCCGTTAGGCTGCCGAGTTTTCGTAAGGGATTTTTTCATCTCACTTTTATCCCCATGAGATTTATGCTACATTTGCCACAATTTCCTTTGAGTGGTGTATGTACTGCCCATTATTCTACTCTTTGTGTAATATACTTTCGTTTATGAGTATTTACATCAATGATTTATTGCCTTTCTTTCATGGGGGTAAGTTTTGAAAGATACCCAAGTCGGTAAGGGAACCTTTCACCCTCCTCTTTTTAAAAGACTTCTTTTATTGGGTCTTTTAATTTACTTATTGTTATGTTGGGATATGTTCTCATATGTCCTTAATGATGTAAATTTTGTGTCCAAGTGATGAGATACTCTTTTTATCTCTCATCAACTCATTTTGATGTGACGCCGTTAGGCTGTCAAGGGAACTTCTTAACCCAATTTCGATTTCTTTGGGTTCAACATGTAGTTATTGAATATGTCATCCTTTGAATATGTGTGAATGACCTTTTATTGTTTTACACTTAATATCCACTTATATTGGGTGTATTTATATTTTTCACACATATTTTGAGATTGATTTGTCCTTATTTTAAGGATACCTTCTTTATAAGGGATTTCATCACATTTGAAATTTCTATTGAGGGTTCATTGTTGTTATGCACCAATTCACTCTTATATGGTGTATATACTGTCCTTTGGAGTATTATATCATGAATCCTTTTATTCTCATGATATTATAATGTTCTGACTAAATGTTATTCCTCGATTATTGTATTCAAGTGTCTCTAATTTTGGTAAAACCCCTTTTACCAGAATATCGTTTTAAATGTTTTAATTATTTCTTCTTATTAATATCCATGTTTTCAAAATGGTTTTAAGGATTTATTTATATGGATATTAATGGTTTAAAATGTTAAAAGCTTCAAGGTGGTATGGGACACTTTGATTCAAAAATCTCTTTATTAAATGTTTTAAATGGTTTTGGAAATGGTTTCTTTTTTGGATTCATTATTTCAATATACTAAAATGTTATATTGTGATTGAAATGTGGAAATGCTATGTTTCCTTTATGCATGTTTTATGTGATACGATTATGTTATTGACCTTGGGCATTGTTATGAAGAACGGGTGGTTCCGTGATAAACTAAGGGCGGGTGAGCCCGTTATAGCTCTCCAATGCATTGGGTAACGCGAAGGAGTGAAATGTTAAGGTTTCTCCGAAGAGATTTTTAGGGAATATACTGTGATGGGTATTCCAAACGTAACCAAGAGGGTTACTCCCTACGTAAGAATGTTATGAATGCATCAAGTTACCTTTATGTCTTATGTTTTCTATGATTTATTCATGATTTGATATGCCTATGTTTTATGGGTAAAGCATGATTTCATTCTTATGTATTTATGAACTCATGTTTTTATAACCCTTACTGAGCTTTTTATGCTCATCCCAAGTTTTTGAAATGTTTTTCACAGGTCAAGGGAAAGGTACATGATGTGATGATAGTGTCAAGGATGTGTCAAGAAAGAATCCGTGTTTTATTTTAAATAGGTTTCCGTTGATGGGAAGAATGAATATTGTCTTTTATGTAACCACTTTGTTTAAATGTGGAATGTAATGCAAGTTTCATGATCTAATTCTCTAAAACTCTAAACCTGAAAAGATCCTCAATGTGTAATCTTGTAATAACTCAAGATTAAGTAAGGTTTAAGGCTGGGGCCTTATAGTGAATAAACTTATTATTACTCAACTACTATAGTGGTTTCTCCAGTTCCACTAATTATTCTATAGACTTTCTATAAGGAGTCTTTGATATAGGCCTTTCATAAGGAATTACATCAATATAAAACACAATTTCCCACTCAAGATGATGTTTAGGGAAATCATTTTGAAATATATGACTGTATTCTTTCAAAAAAAATTACACCCTCAATTTGATGATTTCTTTCCTCACCTATAGATATTAAATTATCCTCATCACCAAGAATGGAACTCAGTATAGATAATTGAGGTGGATTTAGATAAGAATCAGATGGTGATTATTCTTCTCCAATGATAAGGGACACAATATCATTATAATTTTTTTTAAATTATTTCTTCTTGTAATAAAATATAGAATATTAATTTAAAATCCTATTCATTCCAAGTATTATATCAATATATATCATTGGTATGAGGATAAGGTCATCATATAAAGCATGTTTTGATGCATAAGGGGGATAAATCGACACATCATTTTAGCAATCATACTTCACATAAATGTTTCGATTGACAACTCCAATATTAAATAAAAAAGGAAAAGTTTTATTTTCTTAGAAAATTAGAATATATAAAATAATTAAATGATGAAAAATAAAATAAATCATTGTATATGTTTGATGAAACAATTAAAGTACCTTCCACCTCATCATTTTGAACATCAACATCGTAGATGTGATCGCATAAGCTTGGCTTGGCTTTCTTGGCCTTTTATGGGGAATATTTCTTTAACACATAAGAATTTTTTTCATAATATACCATATATCTACAATTTTATCATTGAACGTTGATATTTTCTTTCTTTCCTTTATTATTATGTTCTTTGTGGCCTTTTTCTCCACACTTGTAAGAGGCCTATTTTTTTTAAATAGGCACTAGGGTCTTTCTTTCCACAAGTTTCCCATGATTGAAAAATCCCTTTTGTAATATTTATCATTATTTATTATTTCCTCCACCACCCTATTCTTCTCTTAATTTCTCTTGATGTTATAAGTCATAGGGAATTTATTCTCTATCTTGATAGCACAAGAGATGATATCTTCATATGATGAGAATGTTTTGGAAACTGGTGACCTTTAGAGGAATGGTTTTTAACGATTAAAGAGTCGAAAAATATTTATCCTTAGATTACCTATGTAGTCCATGAAATGACTTTATTTCATTGTAAATTTTGATTCATACTTGGAAACATTCCCATCTATATTTTTTATTAGATTCAAGAATAACCTTTCTATATCTTCTCGTTGTTCATGAGGAAAATATTTTTCTAGGATTTTTTTGTTAAATGCCTCAATTTAATATTTATAATTTCTTCCTACTCCTTTGTGCTTTGGATTAGTGACCACCATTGATCTGAATCTCTTTATAGATGGAAAACTACCATGTAAACAATCTATACTTTGTTACTTCCCAATGTGAGAAATATATACTCTTAGAAAAATATCCACTACTCATCATTAAATGAGTTTGGTGTCCCATTGGATAATGTAAATTGTTTTTGCATAAATTAGTGAAACACTTATAATCCACATTGTGGATCAGGATGCTCTCTATGGTAATTTTATTGTTCTTAACCTAAGTCATCTATCCTTGTATAGTTATAAGTTTCTCAGTACAAGTTGCAACTCAAAAATCAATATCATTACCTTTAATCGGAGGTAAATACCTACATGAGATATGTGAGTTGATATTATTTACATTAATTCTAGTACGAACCATTTCTAATAAATGGAATACATTAGATTAGGAAATGAATTATAATGTGTAATATGAAACTGAAAAATCATTAAGATAACTTTAATTCTTATGCTTAGCTAATCTCAATATCATAAACATGGGTTTTGGGGGAAATTATCTAAATTGAAATCATTTATAATGGATTGTAAATAAAATGTAACTTATCATAAACATATCCCATGGGAGTGTTAAACTAAGTTCGTAGTAAAACCCATTTTCATGTACCAGGTTACCCCGATTAAGGACTAGGATACCTAATCATATTTGTTACCCCTAGGTACATATGTTCCTAAACCACATCCACTTGTATTATCTAGATATGGGTGTATTTTTAGGATGTTAAAAATAATATCTAATTTACCAAAATTATAGTACGTTCTTATATTCTTATCCTAAATTTCTATATTAGAGTTATGTTCCCTAATCTATGTTTTCTAAATCTTATTTATATGGTTTCTACTAAACTTACTTTAATTACAACTATAAAGACATGAACCCCAGTAGTCTAGAAATGGTGACTTACATTATTATTTTACTATGATTACATGGAATTCATATTCAAACAGATCTAATAGTTCATTAGTTTTGTAAAACTAGAAAAAATTGTAATATTTTCATTACTACTATAAAAGAAATAACATATAGAAATTCAATTGGAAACACCCATAACCCCTGGAGTATCTCTACATGTCCTTCAATATATTCACATTCACATCCTAGGAAAAATTAAATAATAATAATATAGTGAAATCATATTCTCAATAAGGATATGTAATAGTATGTAATTTATCACAAACATAATCATTTTTCATGGTGAATAACTAAAAACAATTTCCTTTAAAAATAAATTTAATAATAATATGGATGTTTTGAAAGATGAGTATATAAAATTTTATAACTGATAGTAAGACCATGACCCTTAATTTTTGATACTAACTAGTAATATATAACACATTTTATCAGTTACTAATATCATAATGATGGAATTTCATAACCCCGAACATCTGAAACATATCATCACGTTGTCGACCATATCGTTTGAAAATATTAAGGTAAGGCCTTGACCAGAACCCATTTCTTTTTTCCCCATGAGACCTACTGATGCATCAAGGGGATATATTGGTCCACACCCACAATATAATTTGTATAATTCCTTCCTCATTTGAATGGAGTGGAACAAAATAAATATGAAAAATTAAAATGTAAATAACATTCTTGAATCAGGAATAATAGTCACTAGCCAATCTGAGTTGCATAGTGAATGGTATCATGATAGAACATACATAGTAAAACTGGTAATAAAACATTAAATAACATATTATAGATGAAAATAATAAATATAAATGTCTATAATGAATAAATTAAACTAATGTGTAGAAATGGATGAAAATACTCTAATAAAATCATCGAAGAATTCTTGAGAAAAATGCCCCATTTTCATTGCAAAGAAGAGTTCTTTTGGAAAAAACATTTCTCTTTTTAATAATTGTTTCAATAAAACTTGTACTAAAATAATATATTTTTTCATAACAATATTATTTATTTTAGAAAAATAAATGTGTATTTAAACAAATTATGGGCAGTACTTGAAAATGGATATGAAATTGAGATGTTTGCTTTAATCGGGATTCCATATCAGGAAGAATTGAAAAGGGAACCATGAAAAAATATGTATTTAATTTAAATAAAGGATGAACTGATCTGAAAATGTGATTTTAGAATGAATAAACATAATTTACAATAATTATATTAAAATAATGAATAAACACATTACAGTGGAGAAAAAGCATAACCTGAATGAAAATGGAGGTTTGTGTCAAATACCATTACCTTATATTCGAATGTGTTTAGAACATGGAATTAATGTCCAAGATAATTATTTGAGTATAGATGTTTATGTGTAATTTTTATAAATATTCATAAATAAATTTATATTATATTAATGGACATAAATTAGATTAATTGTAATATATATCCATTGTTATATGGTATGAGTATAAACCTCTAGATTATAATTCTATTGACAATCATTTTCATTATTACAATGGTCATTGACCACAATGAACTCATTTTGGTTAATAGTTTAGTATTATGTAAATATGTCACTTAAAGAACATAATAAAGGGCTTAATACATATATTGTTTTCTTATTTTACCATAAAAATTGTTTCATTACTATCATTGAAGGATAAATTTAAGAACAAAAATTCATCATTGATAAAGCTTGTAAATCTTCACCTCTTAGACGATGATTTTGTTTTCAAAATAAAATCGAGTGAGAAAGGATTTTTAATATGGATATTCCATTAACATGATAGTATTACAGTATGCTTATGATACTCGTGCTTTCATTCTCATTTTTATAATTTAGTTGTGCAGAAAAAAAAAAAATTAACTTGAAAGAAACTAAAAATAGAATGAATATTATTTTACATTTTTAATACTCGTCATTGAGAACCTCTTTAGGTGGACAGGTTTTAGTCATAAGTTAAGACCAAAAACATCTAGACATGACAGTGAGGATTGTGAAGAGTATTGGAAATAATTTTTGCAATGCCCAAATCATGGAAGGTGTGAGGAGTAGGGTGGTGATGGTGGTATTTGTTGTGGACAAGTGGTGTGATTTCTCATTATTTTAATCATTATTTTATTATTTTTCCCAACACAAGCAATAATGTTGATTCTTATGACCAAAAATTTTTATATATGCATGTTATTTCAAACCAAGAGTGATTAAATTAGCTAAAGATCACCTATATTCATAAAACCTATATTCAATTCATTCAAAAAATCTAAACCACCACATCTAAACTTTAGAAAAAATACAAGACCACCCAAGTTAACTCAGTTTAAAACATTAAAGTGAGATGGTTAAGCCCACTTTCTTTACTTACTATCTAAATTCCAATGGTCCTAAATCATTTCTACCAAAAAATAGATGAACACCCAGGAAGTGTGAATAATGTTTTAGGATGGGTATTACCTATGAGAACAATTTTTAATGAACTAGAAAGGTTAAAATAGAAAATTCACCCATGATGTTCATCCAAATCGTGTGATACAGAAATGAAGTGCATGTATCATGTAAAGTGGGAGAGAGATCAATACACAATATGGAAGAAAGAAATACATATCTATGAGAAATCCAAATTCATGACACAATATCCAAACTAGGATGATTAGAGAGGCCAAACTAAACAAATATCTATATAACCTATTATCTCCACTAATCCATCCCACTATGAATGTGAGGAATGAGAAGATAACCTAACATGCTGCATAATGCCCATTAATTTCCCTTAGTACTGCAAATAATAGTCTACAACCTCCCAAAGGGAATGTTGTTTGTGATAATGGAGAATATTATTGTACCACTAATGAATCTATAAAATTTATATTTTAAATATTTCAGAAGTTATAGATATGAAAATTAACTCAGTTTATATTACTTTTCAAAAAATAAAACCATTTGTAAGCAGTTATTATGTTCCATAAATGAAAAAAAATTCTTCAAATCCATGAATATATTATGTATAACACAAAAAAAGTAAAAACAATTTGGAAACTATCCATGAAATAGACCATATTGTGATAAACAAGTCATAAAAGAAAAGGAATACCAATTGGCATATAGCCAATGAAAATACATACTAGATAGAAAAAAATTCTAACCTAAGAAGATGTTTTTTTCAAAATGAAATATTGTCATAAGACTATATTTTTATATCATGAGAGTTACCCCAAGTGAGATCACACACAGTAGGGAAACCTATATTTATTTCAATATGTACATAAGGATCCAAATGTTATATGTTTTCCCAAAACCATTTCCCCAATCCATGCTCACATTGAAAGAAACATTTTTATATCAAAAAAATTCCATTTCATTGAACACCCAAAAGGGTTCAACAAGAACATAAAACAATTGAATAATTAAATGAACGTTAATAGATACATTGACCTGAAGAACAATAGAAAGAAATATTCTTTTGAAAAAAGAGATTGAGAATCCATAGATAAACCCTTGAATGAAATGAGATGATAAGAATTTTCAATTAATTGACAGAAAAATACAATGAGTTACGAAACTGAATAAAAAACATATCCAATTAAATAAACATAACAAAAATAAATAATTTAGTTGCTTACCTAGAATATGTGATAAAACCGCTAAATGATTCATACACCAATCAGGGTGATCAAGATGGAGGGAAATAACCAAAAATCTACCATAATTCTTCAAAGGTTTGAGAGGAGAGTATAAACACTAAATAAAAGAATTATTACGGTGGAATACTATTTAAAACTTCTATACGTGATGAATTAATATCCTGAATCCATTTCATTGAATGAAATCCCAAAAATTATAAATATATATAAATAGGCATTTCATCGATTTAAATTAAATCCCGAACGATTTTTTCATGGTATATAATAGTGTTAAAGATAATAATATTTTCATTCCCTCTAAATGACCCACAACATCTACCCAACAACAGATTCACATTATCTAACCCATTCACAATGTGAATGAGTCCCCCATGAATTTCTCAACCTAGTTTTATAAAAAACCTCAAAACAAAATATTAAGGCTCCATGGACCCAATGAAAACCCTCTTATTTAAATTACCCATTTATACACAATCTATATTTTTCAAAAAAAATCTTGGAATTTACGTCATTAGACACATAAAAAGATCTCCAATATCTAGAATCCTGCAATGAACCAAAACATGGGAACCAAAACCAAATTAAAATCATAACTGAAAGAAGGAAATGGATTGTTAAACATATTATCCCTTAAACCTAAACTGATGAATCAAATCTATCATTACCCAACCACCCTATGGGTTCCCTTCTATGCTAGTAGTGAGAGATGAGAGATAGTTACTTCTTGAGTCCTGCCTCTAGTAGGCATCAGGATGGAAACTATCCCTGACGGTATAATAATAATATATATGGGATGCATTACCATCTATGATAACATAAATATGAGGAAGATATGATAGCTGGACCAATAAAAACATACTCATGCATATATAAATCAGTCCTTGGTACAAAAAATGCAATGTCATACAATATTGTACAACTGAAACAAAAACTATATGTACTGAAAAGATAAATACAGCAATGACAAAAAAATACCAAACAACTCCTCTAAAATCATGAGTTATTAATATCAATCATGATCTCTAATGCTGTCCAATGACCTTAAAAAATAGTTTATATATATGTAGGGTGATTATAAACGTATACTAAATCAGATTCTCCCCAGAGCCTCTCTTGTAAATGATAAAGAAAATAATCTAAAAAACAAAGAAAAACGGTGATGTTGATTTGCACCAAAATAGGTATACTATGTTCCTATGCTATGCCAGGAAGCCTCTAACCAAGTATCAAATACATGTGAGAATATAATATAATAATGAAACCTCAAGCGTACCTAGATCATACTTCCAAGCTAGTTTTCCACTCTACCAAAATTTTTCATGCCCTGATCGATCTCTGTCCTATATAAGCCGACCTATAGACACATAAGGAAGGTATTACAACATGGACCTCATTCCTCACATCATCACATTATCCGATAAAAATATATTTATAAAGTGAAGAAGTATATATTCGTATCCACTATAAAACTGATGATGTGTATCATACATCAGGTGTTATTCCTTAGGCCATCATATCCCATACACTAAGTACGAACGTCAATTAATCCCAACCTATACACATCATACATATAATAATTCTTTGAATACATTATTTGGAGAGAAATTCGTTTAAAATGACCACATGAAATAACTCACCACTACAAACATATATGCATAAACTAACCACATTGCATTCCAGCTCAAGAGACTTCCAGGAGAAGAGAGAAGGGATCGAGGGGATAGTCATCCATCAAAATTCCCAATAGGATGTCGTAAAAAACACCATCCCAGAGTCCAACGGGTGACAGTATTCATATGCAACATGAGTTGAGTAGAATATGACATTCCAAATCATATAGTATATATTATTTCTGACAATAATAAAGATGGCATAACATAGTCGTAATAATAACTATATATACCGTCACACAGACACTTGACTTCCTTTTCTGAGGACTATATATACTATAAGCATACAATAATTTAATGAGATACCTTGATTTCTTCTTTTCCATTTTTTATTTCCCTTTATTAATTAATTTCCTATCCATTAAATTAACCATTGATATTATTTAAAGGAATACATTTTTATAAATTTTCTGATTTTCATTAAAATAATTCAAGGGATGATTTTTTTTTAAAATTTCATCTGAACAGAGGTAGAGGCCCTGCTGTCATTATGATTTGTTTAAAGGAAACATTAGTGATGCCAAATTTCTGCAATTAGTTTTCTTATATACATGTTTTTATATTTAAAATCATATTTTTTGTATTTTTTGATATATATATATATTGCCTTTATATTATTTCCTCTACAATTATATCCCACAATATTTAAAATTGAAAATTTTTCCTTTTCATGAAAAATATTTTGTTACATGTAAAATATCTTTAACATAATATATTTATTATTATTTTTTATTTTCAATTAAGTTTTATATGATGAGTCACTTTTTAAAACAATATTTATGTTAATTTTATTTTTTAGTTTTTATATTTTAAGTTCATTCATGGTTACCTATATGAGACATAATAATTTTTGAAGTGGGTTCCTTTTAAAGTATACAAATAATAATGTAGAAATGAAATATAAATAAAATTTGACACACATACTTTTCATAAATATAATTATAGAAAAGAAATTTTAATGGTACAATATATTTTCATTCAAAACCATTAATTTTATATTTATATTACAGTTTTTCATTACTGTTATTTTCAAATATTTATTATATTTATGAAATTATTGTTATTTTCAATTTTTTTTTATTTTTAGGCTATTTTCTTTGTTTTATTAATAATTTTTTTTATATATTATATATTATATTATTTAAAAGTTACATACATCAAATTTAAAAATATTTCCTACGTTTAAAGAAGTCAACATTGAATTCTTATAAAATATGAATTGTAAGAAAAATAAAAATGAAATATTAAATAGTGGAAAAACATGTAAAAATGGATTATTGTAAAAATAATTTCATCATTTTAATAGACCAAAACTCATATAATGGATAGAAAACATAATTTTATCAAATTCATTTAGTCAATAGAAAACATATACATTAATGTGTACAATAACTCATAATGGTGAGTTCCTATCCAACATTTTAGAGTGTGAATGTTATGCATGTATCTAAATTTCCGACCTCTGTAATGGGGTACAGTATGATGAACTCAAGAATAATGAACCTCATGTGGTGGAGAATCAACATTTGGATTCTCTTCTTATGTACCAATCAGATGAGATTTCATCTAGATATCATTGTGTATAATAAATTCATCTCCCACAATGTGAGTAGAAGGACCAGTCATCATCTCTTAGAGGGACCATACTACTTCGGAACTCTCAAGCATGAAAGGCGGAGTCATAGGAAATGAATCCTAATATAATCTCATGTAATCTATACATGAAGAAAACTATGGATATCAAGAAAACACAAATGTATCCTACGCCTCTGGTTTCATATCCTCAATTGGATGAGGCTCAACTGGTAAAGGGCCAACCTCTGCCTCTGGAACAAGTAAGGGTTCTTATACATCATGACCTGGTCAATTTCTCCATCATTAAGGCTCTCCAATATCATAAGTTACTAAGGGATGTTCCTGAAAATGGACATCCACTATGTAGGTAGGAACTTCATCTCCCTGGGGTGGATGATTGAATATACTTTCTTGAACCCCATGATAAGATGACATCGTCCCCTATAATGAAGCATGTATTGCTACCAAGATAGAAAAATCCTTGTCATGTGGATGAGTCTTGTAGATAATCTACTATAGTTCAGTAAACTATAATGATATTCTAAATTAATTTTAATAGAGTACAATAATAAATCAAATGGAAATTTATTTACTTCCCAGATCCTAAATCACTCTATAATGTGGAGTAAGATACTGTATAAACATCAGTCAATACCATGGAGCACAATGGATATGATATGATAGATGGAATCATTTTATACCCTCTCCCCCAATATGTAAATATTCTAGTTTATCCTAGAGGTCAATATACAAGTAATTTCATTGTCCCCGGTCTATATCATGGCTCCCTCTCATCTTCGTAGAATGATGCCCTGATGACTATCTTGTTGGAAATAGAATACATTGATCACATCCAAACTGGAAAATGAATCTATCAGCTTGGTGCCACTCAATAAAATGAATGTGAATGAGGTGTACTATACATATCACAATATGATATACATTATTTTATTGTATGGGCTACCGGTCTAATAAATCCCATTTTTATATCCATATAATCTAGAATCTCATATATGTTTTTTCCAAAAATGTTACTAAAAACAAAAAATAATTATATTAAGAAATTGTTTAGTCAATGAAATGTTGTATATACATATGTTGGTGGCTATTATATTATCCTACATCAGATATTATGGAAACATATTATGTCTCTAATCTTTGATGGAGTGTTTTACTTGACTCCAACTATAAAATACAATATTAAAGGTGATAAATAATAGGAAATGATATTTTATATCTTTTTCAAAAATAAGAAACCAATAGGGAGGAGAGATCATAAAAGCTTCCATTATAATTTTCGCACAACACATCTACAAGTATCTCAAGTCCAGAAAAGATAGGGGAGATGGGAGGTATGAACTCACATGCCCACATCTGAAGAATGATGACACATCCCAAAAGATTAATGTGGTCAGAGTTTATTTCTATGCATAAGTCACTATCTTTGTATTCCAAGCATAAAGATCCTTAGATATATCTCTCGACCAATTAAAAATACTTTGGTATGATACTATATACTACATGCACATTTATACTAGAATGATCAACAAACAATTTCCCTCTAATGATCTATAATATGTATGCATGAACATGTTGCATGAAAGCCTACTTATCAGCATTAGTGGGTAATTATGAAAAGTGCATCTCAATTCACCTCATAGATATCAACCAACCACCGATAACATCACCATCATCTAAAAATATTTATTCTTCTAAATATACTTTCAATTTCAAGAGATTATCCATGTGTGGGTCCAATACTTACAACTCCCAAGATAGGAATACCGAGAAGGACCACCACATCCTCAAGTGTGATTGTCATCTCTCCCTTAGAAAGGTGGAATGTTTATGTATATGATCCCTATCTCTCGATAAGGTAATAAAGTAGTCAATGATAAAAAATTCAAATCTAATACCTCAATTACATTGAATCCATCATGACATAGGTATGGTATAATGGTGGCTGGAGAAAGAACGTGTTGATAATTTGGTGATCAACTCTCACTCATCCATCAAACCTTAGGGATTTCTTCCAGGTCATATGAAATATTCCAAAAGTAATCTATGTATAGTGTAGTGTCATATATATATATATATATATATATTTCAAAAATAAAATAATACATAAGTGTAAAATGTAAATATAACTCTGTTGTCAACAGAATTTTATGACTGGTAGAATGTATGACAAAACATGTATACTCCTATTGTTTTACAAAATTCTCATCCAAATCAAAGGGAATATTATTGATATCTTGGGATAGACCTTATTAAACCAATATTGTTTTTATACATCTTTGTAAAATTGGAAATTTTTGTTTTATAGTAGAAACATTAACATATATCTCCATCAGGAAACCATATTACCACTTATTAAATAAATTTATTTGTTAGACCTGGTGCTCATATAAATCCAAGAGACAAGATAGATTCCATAGTTTTTCTAGTAATTGATAATTTCTATAGCTAATGGACATGTTCTCTTGATTATGTCCCATATTTAAGCAACCATAAATTCATTTTTGAATTTAAATTAGGTTTACACAATCAGTTTTCCTAACCATTTTTGTTGGTTGTGTACTATAAGAATCTCTTTTCTCAGTTTGAAGTGCCCCCCTATAGAAGTAAATATAGATAAAAATACTCTGTGAAATTTTTTTCTAATCCATATTCTAAATGTGTATATACTATTGATAGTGAGGGTTGACCATACAATATTTATTATACCTAATTTTTCAAACATCTTTATATATATGAAAATATGACTCTAATGTTTTGTAGTAAAATTCTTAATCATCATAAAAGTATACTCAGTAGTTTATAAATAATATATGAATCATCTAATACCAATCCTAGGGGGGTGTCATAGTAAGTGTGCTACAATTACAATTTTTATAGTAGTTTTCGATTGATTTTAACTCAATGCAGTGCTTTTGGGTTTCACCCCTTGGTACATCTGTGCCAGAGCCACATCCCCTTGTAGCATCTTGATAGAGATTTGATTACTTAGATAACCACATATTCATTATTATACCAAAATTTAAAACATTTTTTTTATAACCTAAATGTTGACACTAATGGTTTTTAATTAAATTTTTAACTTTCCTCTTGGAATGTTTGATGTTTTATAATGTGAATATGATTCATCTAAATAATATCTAATGTGAGTAAAAAATAGTTGGTAAATAAGTTATGAATCATCTAAATCATATGAGAAACAAATATCATGAGATGTTAAGCCTCTTTTTATCTAGATGTTCATATTTCTTCATATTTTTAATCCATATTAATCTAAATTTAATAAATAAATAATTATTAAATAATTAGTAGTTAATCAATCCATCCAATGGCTCGAAGGCCTTCATTTTTTATTGATTTTGATAATCCACCTTTCAAGGGGTGAGGTGGAACCCTTACAAGGCCCATATGAGTAATTATTACATGGTCATAGTCCTTAGAGGAATTCATTTCCCATAGACTTCCAACATTACATAAAACCCAAACACACTACTTGGAATTGCTTCTCCCCCAACATCTTCTTCGTGAAATCAGCTCTCCAACTTCGCATGGCAGTTCGGCTAGGCATCCCCGTGCATGCACAGGCTTGTCCCGATGGTAGGTTCCATACCCTCTCACTCTTGCAATATGTTTAGCTTTTACTATAGTGAATGCTCCTTCCTCATCCTTCTTGTAGAGATTGTTCCTTGTGTGTTTCCTGGTTTCCATCTACACTTAAGGTGGCCCAAAGGCCTTGAGGTGGCCCGAAGGCCTTACTGACCTAAAGGCATGGCTGGCCCGAAGGCCTTAAAGGACTCGAGGACCAAATTGGTGGCCCGAAGACCCAAACGGGGGCATATTCCCGACCGCTACAGTGCCAAACAGTGCCAGGTACAATACTGCTACAGTCCCTGCTATAGTTAGTGCCATAGTACCTGCTACAATACTGCTACAGTGCCTGTTGCTGTACTGCTACAGTACTGCTACAGTACTCGGAAATTATGTCTCCGATTGGATTTTATCCCAGGTCACTTGGATGCCCATACAGAGTCCTTACCAACCGGGCTAAGGCTCATGTGAAATTGTTAATCAATCAGTAGTCATTAATTAATACTGTATTAGTGATACATTAATTAATCAATAATCACTATATAATTATTTCTTCAATAATATATAGAAAATAGTTTAATTATATATAATAATTAGTTAATTAACAATAATTCATTAATTTATTATTATTTAACCATTATATATTTATTTGTTAATAATTATTTAATACTCAGTTAGTAGTTATATAAATATTTTTTATCCGTAATTAATCATTCATTAATCATATATTAGAAATTATTTAGTCATTAGTTAATTATTATTATTCATTTTTTAATCATTAGTTAATCATTAGTAAATCAATATTTAATCATTAGTAGACCATTATTTATTCATTCTTCAATAATTCTTCAATCATTAATTAATCATTAGTTAATTATTAGTTAATCAATTTTTAATCTTTAATTAACCATTCATTAATCTTTTGACAGTGATTATTTAATCATTAATTAATCATTATTTAATCAATAGTTCTTCATCCTTTAATAATATTTTAATAATTATTTATACATTCTTTAAAAAATATTTAATCATTAGTTAATCATTAATTAATAATTAATTAATCATTTTATAATCATTAGTTAATCATTAGTTAATCTGTAGTTAATCATTCTCAAATAGATATATAATCATTAGTTAATCAATCATTAATCATATAGTAATCATCAATTAATCATTAGTTAATCATTCATTAAACATTATTTAATCAACATCCAATAAATTTTTAATTAGTTTTTAATCATTATTTATGTAATATTAAATCAATGATTAATCACTATTTAATCATTTTATAATAGTTATTTAATTTTCCATTAATAATTATTTAATAATTATCTAATAATTATGTATTCATTGTCTAATTATTAATTAAACATTACAAAATCCATAATTTATTATTTTTAATCATTACATAATCATTACACAATCATATAGAATCCTTTAGTTAATTTTTATTATCTGATATTTATTTAACACATGTTTAATCTTAATTTTTTCATTAATTAATTTATACATAATCATTACTAGTAATAACTATTTTTACAAACAATATATTTCAACAAAACTATGAAATAAAATAAATATTTATAACTAACTAAAAAAATAAATTAAATAAATAACGGTATTTAAAATAAATAAGGAAAAATAGATCAAAATGATTCTTTCAAAATCCGAAAGTCCTTTTAGGCTAGAGAAATCGCCACAAATAAAGAAATAACCAATGGGATTTTTTTAGAGAGAGGGATAGTAGAATTTAGAGAGATTTATGGAATTTGTAGTGTTGATGGTTTGGTTCCCATTTAAAGGATGTTTCGGGAAATTAGGCAACATCGGTGCCACCTTTTTTCATTACATTAGGTGAATGGTATTGGCACAAAACCCTGTATTTGTTTTAAGTTAGGAAAAATGTTGGATCCCCCTTACCACATTTTTCCTGCCATAAATCCATATAGATGATTGGGAAAGGCAACAGAGGGGATCTCATATTTTAATATATAGAGAAGTTATTAGGGACTCAACTTCCTTTCAATCATAATTTAATAAAAATAAAATATGGACATATTTAATTTTCTTCTCAAGAATCATTAAAAAATAATTATAGATACATTCATTGAGCACAATAATGGAGTCATTTCTATTGAAGCATAAAAAATGGTGTCCATGGCCTATCCATATCAACATCTTCTTCGCATTTTCACTCCATTAACATGATCCCCCTAGGTTTATAATTATTTTTCATTATTTTTAACATTACAAAATCTAGTTACTCTAAAAAAACTATCATAATATACCACCAGGAAGAAATATATAACCATGAACATCCAACTATCTGAGTTAGTGGGAATCATAATGTAGATAAAACAAACAACCCAACCATTACCCATTAAACATGTTCATGAAAATTAAGAATCCATATTTATTATACCAATGGGTAATCAAAGAATTAACCCATTCTATCATATCTCATTTAATCCTCAAAACCCACATGTATATCCTCAAGTATATCACCATCACATGTGTAAACTAATTCGACATCATCTATCCCTCCCCACCACATATAAAATCATCCATTTTGGGCTCATAAAGAATTGTATAGATGCACTCACATCCTGATCACATAAATAGTAACTAGAAATAATCATAGTCAATAGTAGAATCTAGGATCTAATATATGGAATCCATCCTTCACAAAAAGGACCTCTCATGTCTCCAATAATAAAGAACTCAACACAATCATGAAAATAGAAGAATATAGCCATAAAAATGCTCTTTACCACACAAATGTTTCTTATTCAATGTGGAATTAACTGATTCAATATTCATATGTTCTAACTACATGAAACAAAACATATCATATATAAAAATTTATTAAAAGTTAATCATTCTCTAAAAATTAAAACATGTTTTAAAAAATCTTTATTAGTACAATTATCATTAAAATTTCACTTAATTTCAATATTATTAACAAGTATTTACTTAATGCACATTCATTATTAATTTCATAATCATTGAATAAAATATTTTATTAACCATTAAAATTGCATAAATTTGATTACCATAATATTATATGAAAAACTGGATTCACTAGAACATATATCTTCTTAAATTCAAAATAAAATTATTGAATTAATTATAAATTTAAATTATTTAAAATTTCCAATCATGAAAAAATGATTATAAAAATAATAACGATACCTGATAACAAGAATAAATAAATAGAACACTATCTTGAAAATCAAGACGGAAATTATTATCACAGTAGAATGAAATAATATGCAACCACTTCAACTAATTATTTATTAATGTGGTTTAATAATTCTTTATGTTGTAGATACTAATCAACAGTCCCTCAATATATAAATGCCTCAATGGATTCCACACCATAACAACATGAAAATAAAATGAAGAAAAATATGTTAGAATAATGGAAATAAACCTCCATTTCAATTAAACAAGAACCGAGATGATCCAAAAAAATACATAATAGGAAAGTGTAAAATATACCTTGGTTCATGAACAATTGAACAAAGGGAGCCATGAATAATTATCCATTGATGGGATCCCAAAACATATAAGAGAGAGTTGTTGGACAGTTGGGGTTTGGGAGAAAATCTATAGGAATTCAGAATTCCAAAGGTGATGAAACATAAAAATGCACATTGAAAAATGTATTTTCACCATGTGAAACCCTTTCACATTGTTTAATTATTGGTTTTTATCTACTGCTGAAAAATGCATTGCCTAATATTTTTTGAACCAAACTAATTTAAGGTTTTGAGGAACCACATGAACATCCATCACAAAATCTGTTAATGGATTTCAGGTTGTGAATTGAGCTCTCTCTGAATCCAAGAATCACATATTCATGACATGAAACACTTGAACATTGTGAATTCTCACTATTCCAAGATTTTAGTATGAAAACACCTATAGACTGGTTCTAGGACTCCTTTGTGTAAGATAGAATTAAAAAAACACATAATGGTGTTGTTATATGGACCCAATATATTACACATTCTATATAATTTGATGATATAAGGTAAATGATGAAAAATAAGAGGGAAGAAAGATGTTTGGAAAACTTTAACTTGCTCATTGAATCACCTCCTTTTACTAGAATCATAAGATTTATGAGAAATGAAATTTTTATAGAACAAATACATTTAATTGTTGAAAGTGATATTTATATTGAATGTATATAATATTTTTTGAAGAAAACAAAAAATTAAATTTATTTTTTATGGATTAGAATGTGTCCACATTTAGAGACAAATTTCGATGACATTTTCACAAAAAATCAATATTGAAGGGCCAATAATGTAACTCAAAATTATAAATTAGCTCATAAATGTATAATATATGACATTCTAGACCATTTGTAACCCACAATTGATTTAATATAAGGTTTTACGGGGTTTCAATAATTTAAAAATCATTTTATTGTAAATAACATCAATAATCATTATTAGAGTTATTATTGTAATTTTACATTATAAATATCTAGGGAATTATATAATTAAACATTAAAAATATTTTTTTACATAAATATAAAATTTATCTTATAAAATTATTAAATACTATAATTCCTCTAAACCATATTAGATTAAATACTTTACAACGCCCACTTTTGATTTTCTTATTATTTGATAAATGGTGGGTCAAAATATTTTAAGAATTTTAGATAATTATATTATTGTTATAAAATGTTAAAATTATATTAATTACATAAATTTAATTTAGTATTATTTATTTTTATCATATAAATGATTCAAATTTATTTATCCTTATTCTAATCTAGGTAACAGTTTAAAATAATAATTTTGAGTATTTTACATTGTATAAACACTGTACAAGAATTGTATAAGATTCTTATTATATAATTTAAAAATTTAAAAATAATATATCAAAATAGTATAAGTTTATTCATTTAAATAATTTATGTTGAATATATCATTATCATTTATTAAATTTTATCTCAGTGTTTAAGATCCCATCCTTTGTTGATGTTATCTTAGGTGAACAATCATGTAATTTCTTCATTTTTAAGTACTATTGATTGGAGTTATGACTTGAGGTGTGTTAGGGTGGATTTTTCTAAGAAAATTAAAAAAAAGGGGATATGCATAGTCTATTCATTGTTAGATCAAACCATGCACCAAAACCCATGTAACTGTGTGAAACTAGATAGTGAGGGCCACTTGACTGGTGCAGAGTTCCCCTAATCATGCACCCATGCCCAGAAAATTGTGCACACTGTTTAGTTTCACTTGGAAACTTGTTCTAAAATCTGTGTTACCCCCAAAACTCCTTCAATTTGACCTTATCTTAATAAAATATGTCATTTGAAAATTTTAGAACGTTAAAGAGGGGTTCTAAGGACATTCAAACCCTGTTCTTCCATATTCAAATCCCTAATCGAAGATCCACTATTGTCCATGTAAGTAAAAATCATCCTGATGCCTTTATCATTCATTATTCTCTCATTACATGATCATTTGGTGGAGTTTATCCCCAATTTCTTTAGGTCTAAATTTTTTTGTGAGATCATGATATATGATGGTAGATGTAGATTTATATTGATTATATCTTAATATACTTGATTATGTTTTACTGACTTAGATCCAAAACACATATATATATCATTTCAAAGCTCATATTTTGGGGATTTCTATTAAACAACTTCTTACAAAGAATTGAGGTAGGTGGTATAAAATCTAATCCCCATAGTCATGGATTTAATGTGTGTTAGAAAAATTTTAGAATTGCTTGGATTATTTAGTAATTGAATCCCTAAATTGGGTTAATTAGGTTGAGCAATTTCTTTTTGGTAGCATTG
This sequence comes from Viscum album, assembly GCA_963277665.1. Lineage (NCBI taxonomy): Eukaryota > Viridiplantae > Streptophyta > Magnoliopsida > Santalales > Viscaceae > Viscum > Viscum album. Next base: position 1,192,421,371 of record OY728122.1, read on the forward strand.
TTGAACTTGATGATTGTGTGAGGAATTAGTCAGGATGCTTATGGGATATAATACTAGATAATTAAATTGGGAAATATTTTATGAGAGTTTGGGGTTTTAATCTAGATAATTAATCAAGGGATTAATTTTGAGATATTAAATTGGCTAGATTAAGATAATTAATAACGAATTAATTATGTGCCATGATATTCTGATCTAGATAAATAATTGTGGATTTAATTATGAAAATTTGATATTTATAAATACACAATTAATCATATAAAATTAATTATGGGAAATTAATTGGGTTATGAATTAATTTATTGATGAATTAATTATTGGGACTAACATGATTAATTAATTATTTAGTTAGTTAAGGATATTGAGATATTTATCTAATTGTGTAATTAGTAATATAATTGAGGTGTTTAATTAATTATGAATTAATAATGCGTGAAATAATGGGAACATGGGTATTCAAATGAAAATTACAAATGGTATCATCATCATTGTACTTGTGAGTAATGGAATAGGTACATGGTCATTCAAATGAAAAGTATAAATGGATACATGATTTTTATACATTTGAGTAATAAAATGGGAAAATGGACATTCTATTAAGATATAATAATGGTAACATTTTCATGTTAGTTATGAATTTGTTTTTGGTAACCATGGAATTTATGTGTGAATTTAAATACAGGTAATAAAGGAACTCTGAGATATGTTCTAAAATGATAATACATATAACTCTAGCATGAGTTCAATTAGGTACTAAGACATGATATCACCTTTGAATACATCGAGCTATGGCATGAGTTGAAGAAGATAATAAGATATGATATTACCTAAGCCAGACCTCAAGCTTTGGCACAAGATGAAGACTGTATAGAAGTTTGGTTATCCCAAGAACATTCGAGTAAAATTAATTAATTAAAGAATAAATGATAATGATATAAATCTTTATTTTTTCTTTACCTCCCTTTTTATGGGACTTATTACACTATTTGTTTACTGGAATTGTTTTAGACACCATCGGTGGTGTTCTAATGAGTTGTACTCACGCCCTAATTGGGCTTCTTGATCAGTACCCAAATAGGATATGCTATAGAAGGATAGGGTAATGGATTTTTCCCGATGTTAGATTGCTGATTGGGGTTGGAGCATGGATGAGGGAACCAAAATTGGTCTGTGACTCACTTGGGAGTCCTTATTTTGTTTAATTTTAGTTTCACTTTATGCACTTTGGCACGTACTTTGGAATAACCATATTCCCTTTCATTTGAGTTTTGTATTTCAGGTTTTGGTTATCTTGTTCCATTGGTACTGTTATTATTATATATTCTTTCCCAATTTCTAATGTATTTCCACTAGTGTTTTTATATGATAGAGGAGAGTATAGTCTCCCCATGAATTAAATTACAGACTATAAATGCGAGTTGGAAGCCATTGACCTATGTAGAGGTGTGCCTGAGATCATGTGACCGACTGGCTTGGGGCACCATCAGGTGGATCTTGGGTCTATATGTTACAAAGTGGAATCCAAAGGTAGTTTTATTTATTCTTATTCTACATTAATATGATGGTAAAGGTATATATAACACTAGGAGGAGTCAGGGCATGGTAATGAGCTCGTGCATGGTAGATGGAAACACATGTATGAGGGAAAACATGAGTACTCAAGGAGGGGTTGTAGTTTTTTAAATTTCCTATTATACATGAATTTATTTCACATTAGGTGAAAACCTTGTGGTGTGTTGTGATTATTATGTTTTATAAATTTTTATTATTGATTTTTGGGAAAGAATGGCATGATAGTAGTGTCAACATGAATCATTCATGGAACTCATGGTTATTGTGACATGCATCATTTTAGGCACACCCAAGAAAATAGGTAATGGGTAAGTTGTTGAAAATGTACCATTTTCCTTGTTTTTTAGACTAAAATTAAATATTGTTCATAACAAGAATTGATAACTTTTTAATATAGATGAAAAAGGGGAATAATTTGGTGTGTAAATATAAACTTGATCATGATAGTGTGTTTTCCCTTATTAACCAAAACCTATGAGTAGGATGTTTATGGTTAGTTATTGAACCTTGGTTTTGAACATGTGTCGGGTTGTGGGGAAAAAACTTGGTGTGAACTATAATGATTGTTCCACTTATATAAATGTTATATGGTTGTGTTATAAGACCATATACATGTGTTTGTAATTGTATAAAATATGCATCAACAAAGCATTATCAACAGATAACTGAGGGGCATGTCTAAGGATGGTCATCTAGTTAGGGAACATGATGAACTAATGGTGTGATATGAAGATAAAGAGTAGAAGATATGGGAGAACATTTCTTGTTTCTTTCAATTAATTGAAAGTGACTAAGAATGGTTTGTTAAGAGCATGTTTGAGTTAACAAGTGATTTTTAGTTGCAGCACCCTATGAAATTTACTGGAGAGGGTGGACCTGAGAGAGATGAATTATAACTTGAGTCCATCGAGAAAATACATGGCCATTTATAGGCATTGGATGAGAGGAGGGTCAAGATTTCTGCTTTTATGCTATAGGGATTTGAAATGCACATGTGGGACATTCATGTTTGAGCTGAAAAAACTAGTGGTATGTTATTGAATGACTTCTTGGAGTGGATCTTGGAGAACTTCTATGAAAGAATGCTAAGACAAGTTAACAATGTAGAATTTATGCATCTGAATCAAGGGATATTGTTTATGATGGATTATGTGGGATTCTACATAGATCTAACATTTTTTCTTCAATATTACCTGGAGATGAGGTAGCCATAGTGAAGAGTTTTCGTGATGGAATTATGTGAGTTCTTATGTAATAATTAAATCTATTCCAATTAAACAGGTTTGATGATGTTATTGATCAAGATCTCATAAATAAATGGATCCTGAGGGAGGCTTCCAGTACAGGGTAGGTAGTAGTTACTGTATGATCATGAGGTGGGACTTCTGAGAGAAGTAAGCACATTTATGACAACTCTATCTAGGTAAGTGGGAAGAAGAGTATAAAGAGAGGAGGGGTGGTAGGACATGATATTATTGGGGTGATATGTCATTAGTGTGGTAGGTCAAGACCTAATCATCAATACTGTCCCGGACAACCAGTAAAGGGTTGGTCTTGTGTCAATATGGGACACCAATTTTTTTTTCCGGTCGCACTGATTGGCCAGTGTTGAGAGAGTGGCTAGGATGAGTCAGAGTGTGGGAAAGGGGTTTTCCACACCCTATCTATCTAGTAGCTGGTGTTCTACTAGACAAGGTGGTATAGGTAGTGTTTGAGGTTCTACAGATCTAGAGAACCGTTATTCATAGTGTGGTACTACTCATGGGAGTCAAACAATATCACATTAATGAGGGGATGAATTGTTACACTCAATTCAAGACACACTTGTGGAGAGAGAGGATGGGCCATCGATATTGAGAGGTACTATTCAACTAGATTCTATTTTAGATTTTTCTTTATTTGATACTGGTGCCTATAAATCCTTTATATCTGAAAAAATTGTTAATGGTTTGATCCAGGATGTGAAGATCATTAGTGAAGTAATGACTATCAATACATCGTTGGTAACACGTTATAGAGAAGTTTATATATACAACAGATGTTCAATAGTGACAAAGGGTTATCATTTTCTCTTTGATATATTTTTTCTTAATATGAAAATATTTCACTTGATTATGTGTATGGACTAGCTAGTTGCATATGGATCTCAAATTAACTATTACAATGGGAGAGTGACCTTCATGTCTTCTAAGTGTGATCCATTCATTCATTGTGGAGAGTGGGATATCCACGAAGGCAGAGTGGGACTAATTACTCAGAAATTGTGGGAGATCACATTCCATGATTCTATTATATTTCTAGATAATGTGGGCATAGGAATATCAACAGTTATGGTGGGAGAGTGACTTTTGTGTCTCATAAGGGTGATCCATACATTCACTATGGAGAGTTGATTTTATAGGCGGGTAGAGTATGACCAATTACTCATCAACTGAGATAGATCAAATCCAAAGTTTCTATCCTATTGTTGGATGTTTTAGGGGGGGTATGAAATTTTTCCTTCCACCTGTAGTGGTACTGATTCAGGATTTCATTCTATAAGACTTCTCGGTGATAGCACCTTAGAGATACATAGAATTCACTATGGATCACATGCTATGGGATGATCTAGTATATATTACACCACAAAAAATTGAACTGACTGAGCTTCATGATCTACAGACTCAGTTTGAGGAGTTGAAGGATAAGGTATTTAGCCGTCTATGTACATTTCCTTGGGGATAACCTATATTGATCTAAATGGATAGTGAGATTTTACCTTTGGGTACAGATTACTAAAAATTGAACAAAATGATTTTTAAGAAACATGATCATCGTTTATGCATTGATGATCTGTTTTACTAGTTGAAGGGATATTTAGATTTCTCAAGGATGGATTTTATATTGGGGTATCATTAGTGGAGAGTTCAGTCTTCATATATCCCATGGACTACTTTTAGGAGAATTCATCACATTTATGAGGTTTCTTTAATGTCATCTGGGTTGAAAAATGAACAAATATTGTTAATGTATTTGAGGAATAAGATCCTCCATCTGTATGTGGATCAGTTTGTGGTGGTGTTTGTGGAGGAAACTGTGGTGTACAACAGTACTCATAATGATAATACACAACATAATGACATTGTCCTAAGTACACTCTGAGAGTATTAGTTGTAAGTGTTTGTTTGAGATTGATCAAGTAAACTTATTGAGGATCATCATCATAGAGGATGGTGTGTTAGTAGAGCTAGAGATGTTTTAGTAAGTTGTTTCATGGGAGCAGACCATCAATGATTTTGATATTCGAATCTTCCTGGGGTTAGCATGATATTATAAGCGATTTATCTAAGATTTTTCTTATTTTTAAGCACCGCTTTCTGGCTTTACCAAGAAGGGGTAATGTTTAAGTGGTTGTAATAATTCAAGAATGATTTTCAGAAGTTGAAAAAGTTTTATATGAACCCCTGTTTTGATCCTACCTGAGTTAGGTTGGGATTACATGGTATATTGGGATTCTTCTCAGATCGGACATAGAGTTGTGTTGATGCAAGGGGATCAATTCATAGAGTATGGGTCTCAGCATTTTAGACCACTTGAATGGAACAACCATACATATGAAATCATGTTGGAAGAAATTGTTTATTCTCTTATGTGTTGGAGACACTATAATTTGGGAGAAAAGTTTAGAGTTTATACCAAACAGAAGAGCTTGAATTATATCTTTTAACAAATTTATTTGAATCTTCTATTGTGGATATGGGTAGAGTATATGAATTCATTTCATTTTGAACTGGATTAGATGCCCATGGAAGGAAATAATGTGGCTGATTTCTTAATTAGGAAAACATGAACTTAGATGGTTTATGAGTCTAGTGAAGAGTGGAAGATGATGATTTTTCTGGCTGAAATTTATGTGGTTGTTTAGAATATTTAGCACCAGATGACTTTAGTTTCATTTTTAGTAGAGTATACACTTTGGAGATACATCAAGGATAGATATTATGGGAATCCAGAGTGCACATCTTTGAGTGAATGCATTGATGGTGGGGAGACACCTTTGGATTGGTTCATAGGCAAGGATGATATCATCTATGTAAATAATCAAGTTATTGTGCCTATGAGAATACAAAAGGAGATCATGTGAGAATATCATGCCTTAATGTGGGTGGTGCATACAGGTGAGAAAAAATGTACTGTGGACTATATTGATAGTTTTGGTCACTAGTGATGAAAATTGAGATAACATGGTTTGTGAAAAGGTTCATTACATGTCATCGTGTAAAGGTAGATCATCAACTGCCTTGATTTTTACTATGGAATTTTCTTATTAAGTAATATAAGTGGGATGACGTGACAATGGATTTTGTAATGGGTCTTGTAAATATTCATTGGAAGAGTTAAACTATTTGGGTCATTAAGGATCAAATGAAAGAGTTAGTTAATTTCATTCATACAAGGAAAAATTTTACAGTGGAGTATTTGGGAGAACTATATGTTCAAGAGATAGTCTCTCTGTATGGGGTGAAACATCCTATAGTTTCAGATAGTAATTAATTCATTACAAAATGCATCAGGTAGGGATTACAAAAAGAACTTGTTACACATGTTTAATTGAGTATGAATTTCCACCCATAGAAAGATGGTCAATTTAAGTGCACTATATAGGTGTGTGGGGATATGTTGTGGGTAAGTGTGCTGGACTTTGATGGGTCTTGGGAGAATCACATAGAATTAGTTGAGTTTTACTATTACAGAATTTTCAGGAATCAATATAGATGGAACCATATGAGGCATTTTATATCATCTACATAGATATTCCCTATGCTATATGGATGTCGGTGAGTCAAAGTTGTTGGGACCGAGTCTTATGCCTAAGAAATATGAGAAGGTGCAGTCGATTCGAAAATTCATGGCTATAAATCAGAGTAGGAAAGAGTCATATAATAACAGATGAAGATGACCCCAAGAGTTTGTAGATGGTGATCATTTTAAACATCAGGTGTTTCCTAGATTGGGTCTCTACATGATATTGAGGTAGGGGATATTGGTGCCCATGATTGATGGAATGTTTGAGGAAGTGGAGAGATTCAGGCTGGTGACGTACCGATTGGCTCTTACAAAAAAATACAGTTTTATTAATGACGTCTTCCATATGAAAAAACTATGACGTTATATCCCAGTCCCTAATCATGTGATTGATGTAGAAGAGTTTGACATGGGGATTGATGTTTCCATTGAGGATCATCTGATAAGTGTGCAAGATCATATTGAGAATGTGTTGTGGGGATATACCATGCTGATCATTCATCTGTTATTGAATCATGGACATGTGAAAGTGGAAACTTGTGAATGGGATGCCGACATGGGGTCTCAATGGACTGAAATTTTCGGCTTCAAATTTTAGAAATTATGGGAAATGAAACTCACGGATGAGCTATTATAAGGTGGGGAGACTGTAAGTTCACGACCTTCTTGATGTTTTCTAATATGAAATTTCATGCAATTATTGTTTTATAAGTAACTTTTATTAGAGTTATGTATTTGGGTGAGTTTGGGGTGACTTTTGAGAATATTTTAGGAAAAAGGCATTGTGCATGGTTGGTGTATGGTGAGACCAAACCATGGACCCAAACCTAGGTAACCGTGTGACCCTGGATAGTGAGGGTCGCACAGTTGGTGCACAATTTACCTAACCATGCACCCCAACCTAGAAAATTGTGAAAATCATTTCTATTAACCCAAAATTAGATTTAAAATCTCCCAAACCCCTAAAAAACCTATAATTTCACCTTCGATAGAGAGTAGACATTTTCGAGAGATTTTAGAGATTTCATGAGGGGTTCCAAGGTCGTCTCACCTCTATTATTCATGATTTGAATCCCAAATTGATGATCCCCTCTTATCTTGGTAGGTGGATATCATCCCAATGCCTATCCCATTTATTATTATATCAGGGATTGATCTTTGAGTGGAGATTATCCAATATTTTTTAGATCTAAATCTTTTTGAGGGGATCTGGATATAGGGTTATAGATGTAAATCTATATTTATTGGATCTTGATATCCTTGATATTGATTTAGGGATTTAGATCCGAAACTCTGATCTGTGTCACTGTTCCACTTGGATTTTGGGGATTTTGATTGAATGAACATCCATTAACAAATTGAGGTAGGTGTTATAAAATATAATTCCCATATTTATGGATTTTATATATGTATGAAAAATTATAGAATTTATTGTATTCATTTTCAATTGAATTCCAAAAATTGTGTTAATTAGGTTGACACATTGATTTATCAAAGCATTGATGAGACAAATTAATAATTGAGAAATTCATCATGAGACTAAGGGGATGTCCTATTAAATAATTAAATTGTGAAATTAATTATGAGAGTTAGTGTTCATAGACAAGATAATTAATTAGGGATTAAATATATGATCTTGAATGGGCTAGATCGAAATAATTAATCATGAATTAATTATTTTCTTAGATATTGTGATATATATAATTAGTTGTGGAATAAATTTTGAAGTGTTTAGATTTAGAATGAGTTAATAAATTATGGGAAATAAATTATGGGATATGAATTGTGTTATTAATTAATTCAATAAATAATTTATTATTTGGACTTGAGTACTTAATTAATTGGATAGTCAATTAAGGATATTGATGTATTTAACTAATTGTTGAATTAGTAATGGAATTGAGGTGGATAATTAATAATGAATTAATTATATGTGAAATAATGGGAACATGGTCATTCAAATGAGAAGTATAAATGGTAACATGGTCATTGTACTTGTGTGTATTGTAATGTGAACTTGGTCATTCAAATGAGAAGTATAAATAGTAACCTAGTCATTGTACTTATGAGTAAAAGAATGTAAACATGGACATTCTACTGTGAAGTATGAATGGTAACATGGTCACATTACTTATTAATTTTTTATTGGAAAATTTTATCATTATTTTTGAATTTAAAAATTGTAGTAAAGGCACTCCGAGATATGGCCTCACACGGTTATACTTCGAACACCAGCTTGAGCTGAATTAGGTACTCAAAAATTATATCACCTTTGAATACATGAAGCTCTAACATGATACAAATGAGGTATTATGATATGATATTTCATAGGGAATAGTTAGGGATCCTATATGAGCCAAATATTGTATAGAGGTATTGATATCCCTGAGAACCCTAGAGTTAATATGATTAAATAATGAATAAATGATAACTTGATATCTAATTATTTTCACATTTTCTTCTTTTATATATAGACATTCTTAGACTATATTTTTTTGGAATGTTTTTAGAAACCATTTGTGGTGGCTTACAGAGTTATACACACACCCTACTTAGGATTCCTGATCGTTACTGAATATACTTTATTGTTGTCTAAATGGTTAATGGGATTGGCCCTGTGGTGGATTGCTGATTGGGGTTCGAGTGTGGATGAGGGAACGAGACGTTGTTTGGGACTCAAATTGGAGTCAATAGTAACTTTACTTTTAATATCACATTAGAATATTTGTCTCTTAACTTTCCATAACACGTTTTACTTGTAGTTGAATATTGTATTTTCAATTTTAGATATCTTGTGAAAATGATACTGCTGTTATTATATATGATTCAGTAATTTATTAGGTGTTTCCATTGGTGTTTTACTCTAATAAAAGAGGGTATAGTCTCCCCATTACTGAATTAAAAGACCCTCGTTACTAGTAGGATGCCTCTACTGAATGGGGAGGTGAACCTCTGATCAGGTAACCAACTGGATTGGGGAACCATCTGGTGGATCCATTGTCAGGATGTTACAAAAGAACATAAATTTTTACTTTTCCACGGTTTTGCAAGCACCATATCACCAATGTTAAATGATTCAGTTTTATCTTTATATAGAAATTAATTTTTAATAAGACAATAATTATTTGATGTATTTTGAATATTATCATTTAATTCAAAATAATGTTGTTTCCATAATGTTCTATTCCATTTTAGATAAATAATATAACAATAAAAAATAAAAGTCTAAATGAATTTAAACACTTATTTAAATGAAATTTAAAATAAAATGTATAAAAAATAATAAAACAAATGTAAATTATAATACTTAATTTCAAAACAAATCCTGTATCTAATTAAAGAAAACCGAAATTGAAATAATAAACTTATTTATAATCTTATATAGTAATTTTTAACAAAAAATTTGGAATATACATCAAAGTATCTAAAGACTATCACAACTAATTTTTTATAAATTTTTTAAAAAATTTATAAGACCATAATTTTACATGGATATTAATCATATATATTTAATTTTACTAAAAATAAAATATATTTGTTAAATATTAAATATTAATATCAAAATTCAATATATATATTCCTAATATATTGTTTTGAACCACATTTATTTCATTTTAAACAGAAAAAAAATATTATTATTTTAAACACTAATGAACATATATACAATACAATTATCACAATTAATACCAATAAAAATACACATAATTCACATAAATAATTATTTATTTTATAGATAATAATTAAATGATACATTAAATATATCAAAATATGAAATCTTGTTTAAAAAAATATTATATTTATCATTTTGAAAACAAAATTTAATGTCGTGAAGAAAATATAATGTATTTAAATATAGAATAAGTACGTAATTGTTCATTTACATTGTATTGTGATAGGAAATTATTATATGCGCATTTTAAAATGTAACAACTAGATATTTCTTGATATATCTCTCACTAAATAAATTTCATTGACAGCTTGCATTCTATATAACACCAAGATTGAATAAACCATTTAAACCTATTAAAAAAATTATGTTAAAATATTAAATTTTTAAATTCATCATGTTAATATCATCGTAGGGTAAATTTTTTGGGATTTCTCTTAAAAACATGATTTTCCCACTAAATATTGGAAAATACTACTTTTTTAAAAGTTTTGATTTACTAGAAAAAAACCCATAATGATTTTAATTTAATCCTAAATAAAAATAATCCATCTTATTTATAATTAACATATCTAATAAAATTTTAATTATACTTTTAACATATTTTGGTATATGTTCATTTTTTGTCACAAAAATGTATTTTCTTAAAAGGTAGGGTTTCATTGCGTCTGTTGTTTTAAACATGATTTATATCACTTATATAAATTTAATTGGATAAAATAGATTCAATATTTTGAATCTTGAGGTTAATATTTTTTAAAATAGTTCTCTTTTATTTTTGGTCATTATGAATAGTAGTAGTGGTAACATTTATCACCTCATTAAAGGGTGAATTGGGTAATTAAAGATAAATACTAATGTGATAAGAAAATAATATTTCCCTAAAATATGACTTCACATTACTTTATGGGTGGTGTTATAAAATTATAAAATTATCATCCAAAATATTACTACTTGGTTCCATTTTTACTTAAGTTGATGCTTATATTATTTTAAGGAAATTGTTTAAAAAAGTCACACTCTAGACATTCATAACACTAATATTTCCCCTAAGGGGATATAAAAGGTTATGTTAAATTTTACATGTTTATCTTCAATGTAAGTTAATTTTTTTTATCTTGGTTACTTATTTTAATTTTTAGTGATTTATGAATGACCTTAAATGCTTAAGAAAAACTAAAATAATATTTAATAAAAAAATAAAAAAAACAAAACAATTGATTTTAAAATTATTTAAATTAATACAATATGGAAAAAATAATATTTTAAATGAATTTTATTGATACATATAAAATATTAGACAATTTTTTAATTATTGTATAAAAATTACATATTTTTATAGATGCATTTAATGCCTTATTGAATAAATAATTTCAAAAAGGATATTAATGTTATTATATGAAAATAATTTATTTTTAATTTATTTGATAATCATAAAAATATTTAAATAGGGAAATGGGGATACGTTTCGGTCTATAATCTCATACCATTTCCACTTTTGATCCCATATACTTATTATAAGAAAAATTATAACCCTTTAATATTTAAAAATTCATTACTATAGTTCAAATTAAATTTTTTTATCCTAGGTTTTAATCCAGAAAATAAGGTCTAAAATGATATATAAATCTATGAAATTTTGTTTTGATGATTATAATAAGACTATATCATCATTATCTTCTAATATATACCATTTTTAACGACTTTACATGTGTTAGAAACATATTATAAAATAATATTTCAAAAATTTATAAATTTCACCCTCCCCTCACTTATAAAAGGACACACCTTCTCTCTTTTATTTCCCCCATGTTTATCTATATATTATAAAAAATCGGGAAATAATCTTATGAACGTACTTATACATGTTATATATTTTTTGTTCCTCTAATGTGAACAACCATATATCCCTTATTCTGAGATCAAAATGAGTTTTTTTAAATAAGAGGAATCATATTCCCCAATCACTTTTATTTTTATTCTTATTTTTCCACATTCATTTATAGTATAAAAATTAAAAATATTATAAAAATAGTGTATCCTATTGAATTATATGTTATAATATTTATTTAAACAAAATTATCCATCTTATTCTACATCAAATGGGATACAAAACCATCGCTCACTTGTATGATGGACTACTGCCTCACGATATGATATAAGTTATTTTCCATTACCGCATCACATAGCTTATTATTAAGAAGTAACTAATGAATATATATGATATTTATGATAGAATTATGATTATTTCATTAAAATTTAATATATAATCCTTCTTACATTCCAAACTATTGGAAAATGACAACAACTGTTAGGCATAGTTTTGGACAACAACCACAATGAAGTGGTGTAGTTCATTTTTATTTTTTGACTTTCATGGATGGTAATAAGGATATATTTAAGGAATATATATAATATTTATGATATATTAATGATTATACAAAAGTTCATTATTATTTACCATTATTTAATATAATATTTTGAAATGTTAAGACTGCATTTATGCATATGCATGATCTACCATCTCGATGAACAATATAATTCCATTTTCTATATCAAATTTTTTTGGATGACTCAAAATATTTTTATATATATTTATAATACATATATATATATATATTTTATATAATTATTTACATTCTTGTTGTCACGACCCGTCCCCAGGGTCCCATGCCGTGACTACCCCATGCTTGCCTTCCATAGGCCAGGTTCTGGAAACTAGCACCAAAGGCGTAAATCCATAAAATTGAGAAGGCATTGACTTTCTAACTGTAAACACATACATAAGAGTACATGATGGAAGTAAAACACAATGAAAAACTATATAACAGAACAATGATAATAAATAAAAGTGGCCGGAAATACAATCCCAACTATAAAGTACAAGTACAACTGAAAAGTGACAAAATAGCTGAAAAGTGAAGAGCATCTCCTGGATCATCCACCACGGAACCTACCTGAAAGGTAGGTACAGACAACCTCCACAGCACTCCACATCCGTCTGCCTCCTACGGATTCTGACTCGTCGTAAGGTCCACCTCTGGGTACCGTCCTGTCCTGCTACTCTAATCCTCATTCAATACTGTCTGTCGCCTACAACCAACACAATGAGGTGTGGGAATAGCCCGTGTAGGGGTGAGTATAATGATACTCTGTAGGGACCTCAGGACCACCAAGGTCTCTCAAAATCCACCATGGATACACCACAGAGTATGAAATCAACAGATAGGCATTACAAATGTATGTGCCCATACATATACCTATGTTATCAAGTAACCCATCTCAATCATGAGATAAACTCAAAAGTCACTGAATCAGCTCACACAGGTATATAAATTATGTAGAGAGATATAGATGATTGGATATATCCACTGAATAATCTATGCTTTTGGAACCACACAAGATCCAAGACCAGCAGTTAGAACTGTCAGACCCACACAGGATCCAAGAACATTACTTGGAGCTGTCAGACAAACACATGATCTTGGAACAGCTATTCTGTCAGACCAACACATGGTCGAGGAACAGAAGAAAAAATTGTCGGACCAACACATGATCCAAGAATAGTCGTTAGAGCTATCGAATCGACACATGATTCATGACCAGCTATTTTGTCGGACTAACACATGATCCAGGAAAAGAAGTTAGAACTGTCGGACCAATACATGATCCACGAATAGACGTCAGTGCACAGCCAGCCACAGGGTTCCCACAAAGAATGATTGATTCTTGGAGGTTCCACTCCTCAAGCCAAGATTTGATATGTTAATTGACAAAAATTTCCACGTAGAAGTATCTCATAGGTCTGCCACGTCATAGGGGTCTCAGCAAAACAAACGACGTGTCGATCAGACACCCTGTCTATGAGTTGTTGGCATTTTCTTTTTGAGGGCCCGGTTGGATTTAGGTTCAATCCTACCTTTCCCTACCACAACTGCATCAAGACCTCATGTGGGTTATACCAAAATAATCATCATCCACCAAGATTTCCATCACTGTAGATGATTTTTCATTCAGACACATGTAGCCCATGTTATTGGAGAAAAGGTGAAATCAGGTCAAAATGGGTCCGGGTCCGGTCCGGCCTAGTTGGACCGACCCGGCCTGACCTGGGTCCGGACTGTGGTCCGACCCGGTCTGAGGGTCTGACACGGTCCACCGGTCCGACCCTGCCCGCGGAGGCGGCCCCACCCGTGAAGGCGGTCCGACCCACGCTGGCGGCCCGACCCATGCTGGGTCCGGCCAGTGCTGCCTCCATATGGGAGGCCGCACCCCTGGTTCCTGAATGACATAGCCATTCAGGAGGGTGGAACTAGAACTAGGATGGCGCCAGTGTGTCATCTGGGAACTAGTGGGGTCTCGCGGATTCCAGCTGGCCGAGCGGCCAACCAACTCCTCGCGCAGCACCGGTTGCGCCGTGCGTCTTCCGACGCCACAGAGGTTCGGGCCACCAGACCTCTTCGCCGCTGGGCTCGAGCCAGCTGCTACTGCACAACTTTGGCTAGAGGTCGAGGCCCTCCATCGATCCACCACATGGTGCCGGTTGCGCCGCGCCTTCCTAGTCGACCTGGCAACTTGAGCCACCGGTTTCGTTCGCGGCCAGCATTGTGTCAGCCGCTGATGCACCGTCGTGGCCAGGGCCCGTAGCATCTCCTTTGGTGGCACAATTTGACTGATGCCACCACACTTTTATGCACATTGGTTCCATCCACCAGTGTTCTTTCCTCAAGTCACCCGGTGAGCTCTAGGGGCCAGATTCTCATTCTAGAAGATGGTACTCTTTTAACATGTCATTGACTTCGATCCACAGTCATCATTGATGAGAGTCACACATTCCGTTCTCATGTCGCAGTTAGCATCAAAATCCAAAAAGAATGCAGAGGGGTTGGGCCATGTTTGTTCGGCCTGCACCCTCCGTGTTAGGGTGATATCAAGCAGATTCGAATTCTAAATCACTATGGAAAATGAAGAACACCAATCAATTATCAATCTTGAACCCCTACCACGTATCGTTCATTGGTAGTGATGAGGATGAATTATGGATATTGTTCGTCGTAGGTGAATATTTCTCACATAGGGAGGAAAATCCTGTGGAAAAGGGTGAAGAAGGTCGGCGTTCTTCATTGGCCTTCTCTGTCGGAGAGTCTTTACTCATTGGCGTTCTATCTCCAAGATCTCCTCTTCTCCTCAATCCTCCTTTCCAACAAATGAATAGCCCCCCCCCCCCAAATATTATATCATGTGGTCTATTATTTTTGTTGGAATAAATTCAAATTGGGGCATTTAATTAATTGATATGGTTTAATTAATTAAATGGGGTGGATTGGCACCATTAAGTGTACAACAGATCAAGAGGCTCCCCGTCACTAGTGAGGGGAGTTCTAGAGGCTTCTAACTCTGGTGGTCCCAACCTAATTAATCCTCACAGGGGAGGTTGAGTTCTAGTGGGCCCCACCACCATAAACTCTCATGGGAGGCTATGGTGTGGCGGTCTCCACCTCTAACTTCATCATGGTGGTTATAACAAAAATAAAATAAAATTATTCATGCACATATTTTATTTTATTATTTTACATAAAACCCAAAAACTATCATTGATTCCCAACAATCTGTCATCAAGGTGAATGTATTCATAAGAGATAACCAGTGTTGCGAGTTCAATGGTGCCCCCAGATTATAATTCTGAGAATCCATTCAAAAGTTATAAAATCCCGAATGTAGATTTATTGGACGTACCTGAATAGAAAACTAGAAATTAATTCAGGGCACACCGGGCCTCGGAATCATGCACCGTCAGTTTTCAAAGACTCATAAAATTCCCATGTATTTAAGATAATTTTTTCCATGGAAATTCCAGGTCATTACTCTCACCCCACTTCATGTATTGACGTCCTCGTAAGATTCAACTCAAACTAAGGGAACAAATGGGGGTACTGAGCAAGCATTTTAACCTCCCACTACCATGTGATCTCTTGGAGGTTCCCATGTTGCTAGCGTACGTGCACCAGAGGTATTGAATTTCCACATAGGACCCACCCATATTGATCCTCAATCTATATTGCAACCTCTGTAAAAGTCACCCCATCATCGACGTCCAACTGTCCATGGTTGATGATGTGTGAAGGGTCATGCACGTATCTCCTCAGCTAAGATACATGGAAGACATCGTGCACCCGGTGCAACTGAGCTGGAAGTGCTAAATAGTAAGCCATTGCGCCTACTCTATAGAGGACCTGGAAAGGTCCAATAAATCTCAGAGATAACTTGAAGCCTCATCCAAATCATTGTAAACCTCTTCAAGTTGAGACCCATAGAAAGACGTGGTCACCATCCTCGAACTATAGAGGTCTCTGTCTACTGTCATCATATGAAATATGCCTACTTTGTGCAGTCTTCATTTTCCCCTGGCTAATCTGCACCTTCTCTATGGTATCCCGTACCATCTCTGGTCCCACAAGTGTTGGCTCCCCTGAGTCAGTCCATCACAAGGGTGATCTACATGGTCATCCATACAAGGCATCAAAAGGTGCCATACTGATGGTGGAGTGATAACCATTGTTGTATGAAAGCTCCACCAAAGGTAGTTGATCCTCCCAACTACGATCGAATTCGAGCAAACATGCTCGGAGCATGTTGTCAAGGGGACGAATAGTCTGCTCGGTCTTACCATTTGTCTGAGGATGGAAGGCGACGCTCAAGAAAAGCTGCATCCCAAAAGCCTCCTGCAACCCCATCCATAGCCTGGAAGTAAAACACGTGTCACAATGAGAGACAATAGAAGAAGGTAATCCATGTAGCCACACTATATCGTTCATATAGAGGCGTCCCATGCTCTCTACTGGACCCTGCTCTCTGATCATTAAGAAGTGGGACGACTTGGTGATACGATCGACGATCACGAAAATCATTTCGTGACCCCAGGATGTACATGGATGACCTTTCATGAAGTCCATGGATATGTCATACCACATCCACTCTAGGACCTCTAAAGGATGAACCAAGCCTGCTGGTAGCTTGTGCTCCACCTTCACTTGTTTTCAAGTGAGGAATCGAGAGATAAACTCTACTACTGCTTTCTTCATTCCTGGCCACCAATGATGTCATCAAAGGTCCTGATACATCTTTTCCACTCCTGGGTTTAACACTAGAGGGGATGTGGGGAACTACTTCAACACATCTCCTAAAGTGACACTGGAACCATAGTACATCCTCTGAAGAGAATGAACTGCTCCCCACCTTTTGAAAATCCATCAGGTGCCTGTACTATGGAGATCTGACCACGTCGTGTCTCGTAGTCAATGTCCCCATGTTGTGCCTCCTTTAAATCTCCGAGGAAGTAGAGGAGTGACTGTAAGAGACAGAAGGAAATCTGCTCCATCTCTATCTACATAAGAAATCTATAAAGCAGCCAGCTTCTCTATCTCATTTCCTTACAGTTGTATACCAGATCTCCTACTGAGAGCATCCATAACAATTCTCCCCTTCCCAGGAATATAGACTATCTATATGTCATAGTCCTGGAGGAACAAAAGCCAATGTTTTTGTATCAGTTTAAGGTCCTTCTGAGAGAAGATATACCTGAGAATCTTGTGATCAGAGTACACGGTAAAACGTTCCCCCATTAGATAGTGTCACCATATCTTTAATGTTAAGACCACAACTATTATCTCTTGATCAAGGGTATTTTAGTTCTTCTCATGATATCTTAGTTTTCAGGAACCATACGTGATCACTGCTCTCTCCTACATCAGGACACACCTGAGTCTGGTCCCTGATGCTTTGTTGTAAACTATGTACCCCACGCCTTCCTCTGGAATCCTCAACATGGGAGCACTAATCATCCTCTACCTTAGCTCTTGGAAGCTCTACTGGTTTCTCTCTGACAACACGAATGGTTTCCCCTTCTTTTTCAAGGCTGATAGTGGTGATGCAACTCTGGAAAAGTCTGTCACAAACCTTCGGTAATAAGTAGCCAAACCTAGGAAACTTCGTTCCTCTGTCACACTCCTAGGTGGATCCCAAGGAAGTACCACATCAAACATAATTGATCCCCTACAACTACACCCTTCTAGATAACATGTCCCAAAACTTGAACATCTCCGATCCAAAACACACACTTCGAGAGATTACCATAAAGCTGGTGCTCTGAGATTGTGTCCAGTACTATCTAAAAACGTTAGGCATGATCCTCTTCAGTAGTTGAGTAAATCTGAATGTCATTGATGAAAACTATGAAAAATTGATCATGGAATGCCTGGAAGATCATGTTCATGATTCCCATGAACACTGTTGGAGCGTTGGTTACACCGATGGGAATAACCAAGAACTCGTAGTGGCCATACTAACACTTGAAGGCTATCTTCTATACATCCTCATCTTGAACTCTAAGCTGGTGATAGCATGATCTGAGGTCTATCTTCGAGAACCATTTTTCTCCCTTCAGTTGATCAAAGAGGTCATCGATCCTTGGGAGTGAGTACTTGTTCTTCATGGTCATCTGATTTAGGAGATGGTAGTCTACACAAATCCTCAAGCTTCGATTCGCCTTCTTGGTGAAGAGAATCCGAGCGGCCCAGGGAGAAACACTAGGCCAGATGAATCCCTTCTCCTGCAAGTCCTCTAGCTGTACCTGTAGCTCATGAAGCTTAGTGAGAGACATATGATATGCTGGTGTAGATAGAGGTGTCGTCCCGAGGTACTGTTCAATGTAGAATTCCACCCTCTGCGAGGAGGTAGACTTGGGACATTGTCAAGTAAAACATCTGTTTACTTGTCCACCGCTATAGGACAGCTCGAACTCTCCACATCAACTACTCCGAGGGTAAGGAATACCAACTGATGATTGATTGGCTGAACCCTCCTCTGAGTAAGTCTATTCTTCCCTGCAAAGACTCCCTTCTCACCGGTGAAGGTAATCCTGGTCCCATCCATGCATACAGACCACACTTTTATCCTAATACATTCAACCTAAGCATGGAATTTAGATAACCATTCCATTCCCAAGATGACGTCATAAGGCCTCGACGCCGCTATGAGGAGATCCCAGCTGAAGCTCTCACCTCTTAGAGTAATCTCACACTATTGACACCCGTGAGTAATCGTCGATTCTACTCCTGTAGAATTCAATAACCATCAGGATCGATCCAATGGCTCCGTTGGAATCTTCGAGCTCCGAATGAGGGAAATGGAAATGAAATAGTGACTGGAACCTGTGTCTATAAGAACTACAGCTAAGGTGTAGTAGACCCAGATCATTCCTCGAACCATCTTCAGAGCCCCATGGTCGTACGCCTCACCTTCCTGGAGCTGAGCTCTCCCCTGTCCACCTACTCCCTATGGTCGGGGTGGACATCATGGTGGTTGTGGTGGTAAGACCTTGATTTGTTTTCCACCAGCAGCAGCACGACCAGCTCCTCTTCCACGTCTGCCTACTCCCAGTAGTCTGCCTCGATCAAACCTCTACCTCTGCCTAGGAGGTCCCTCAACTACCTGCTGATCATCAGCACAGTAGGTCGGACAATTTCGAGCCATGTGAACCTACCCGCCGCAAGAGTAACATTGCCCAGTCCTGGCATGACTGGAACTGTCTCATGTGCCCCGCACATCTGAACTCATACCCTGAGGTCATCCACTGGATGGACTGGTCTGCTTGGACCTCTGTGATATCTGTCTACTTCCAGCTACAGAAGACTCCGCTACGTGATGCCTGGTGGTGGGTCTCACTGCTGGTGACTACTTAGCTAGGACACTATCTAATATGAGGGCTCTCTCTAACACCCCTTCCTGCATCATGATGCTGAGTGAGATCATCGACACTCTGATCTCCCATCTAAGCCTCTGCTCGATGGTCTAGGCCCTGATGAAAGGGTCCCGCAATATATTGGTGGAGTAGCATGAGAGGTCAGTGAACCTCACTGAGTACTATGCCACTATCATTATTCCATACTGTAGATGAAGTAGCTTCTGTATTCTCACAACATGTAGGGTGGCTGGGACAAACTTTTCCCCCAATAGGCTCTCGATGTTAGCCCAGAGTAGTGTCTCCTCATCATGCACCTGGATCATTAGGCTCGACCATCTTCCTGCTGCTGCCTAAAGAAAAATCGTGAAAAGGATCACCATAAGGTCAGCTGGTGTCCCTACATGTCTGAAAACTCTCACCACAACCTCCAACCAATCCTCATCTACCTACAGGTCCATATCACCCCTGAACCTGGGCATCGTATGGCACTAGAACTCCTATAATGCGCTGAAGCGGCGTGCACTCTATATTGCTGGGGATGGTGGTATCGATGGCCCAACGGGTAGTGGCACCACTGGTTCCTCCGATGCAATAGGGCCCTGCACCGAGGCCTCATCACTCGGTGGGCTGTCATCTCATACAACACTCATAACCCTGGATGGCTGTCTGCATGGAGGCATCCTAAAAGGAAACAGCTGCACCACAGTCAATAAGTTATACCTGGTGAGATGACTCAAAGTGATCAAAATGAAAAATATTGAAACATACAATCAATTAGCGATTTCGTGCACTGAGTTAGAAATCAGAAGTCATGGTCCTGGTGTATGGATATGTCGGCCACTGCACCAAAACTGGACTCCCTGGACTGAAAACCACTCTTGGTACTCTTAACACTATTTCTTCATAGAAAACAAACATCATATTCCTATGTTCTGTGGTAGAACCGACTCATTTGATACCAATTTTTGATGACCCATCCCCCTGGGCCCGTGTTGTGACTATCCCAAACCCTCCTTCTATAGGCCAGGGGCTGGCGACTAGCACCAAAGGTGTAAATCCCTAAAACTGGGAGGGAATTTCCTTTATAACTGTAATCACACACAATAGAGTATAAGATGGAAGTAAAACACTATGTAAAACTGTATAATAGAACAATGCTAAAATGTATAAGGGGCTGGAAATACAAGCTCAACTATAAAGTACCAGTACAAATGAAAAGGTACAAAATAGCTAAAAAGTGAAGAGTAGCTCCTAGATTGTCCACCATTGATCCTACTTTAACAGTAGGTATAGATATCCTCCACAACACTACAGGTCTTTCCATCTCCTCTGGATACCAACTTGTCATATGGTCTACCTTCAAGTACCGTTCAGTCCTGCCACACTAATCCTCAGTCAACAATGTCCTTCGTCTGCAACCAACACAACGAGGTGCGGGAATAGCCCATGTAGGGGTGAGTATAATGATTCTCAGTAGGGACCCTAAGACCACCAAGGTCTCTCAAAAGCCACCAAGTATAAACAAATGAGTATGAAATCAACAGATAACCATTACATAGGTATATTCCCATAAATATACCTAAGTGATCATGTAACCCTTCTCAATCATGAGGTAAACTCAAAAGTCACTAACTCAGCTCATACATGTATACAACTTATGTAGAGAGATAGAGATGATCAGATATAGCCACTGAATCATCTAAGATGGTATACCCACACAGGATCCAGGACCAGCAGTTAGAACTATTACACCCAAACAAGATACAGGAACAGTAGTTGGAGCTGTTGGACTAACACATGATCCAGGACCACCTATTCTGTCTGACCAACACTTGATTCAAGAACTGAAGTCAAAATTGTCTGACTAACACTAGATCCAGGAACAATCATCACTATTGTGGGACCAACAAGTGATCCAGGACCAGCTATTCTTTCAGACCAATAGATGATCCAGGAACAGAAGTCAAAACTGTCGGACCAACACATGATCTAGGAATAGTCATTAGTGCACAGCCACCCACAAGGTTCCCACAAAGCATGCTTGATTTTGGGAGGTTCTGATCCTCAATCCAAGGGTTGATAAATCAACTGTCACAAATTCCCATGTAGAAGTATCTCATTGGTTTTCCACATCATAGTGGTCTCAACATAATAGACGCTGTGTCGATCAGACATCGGGTCTGTGAATTATTGGCATTTCTGTTCCGAGGGTGCTGTTGGATTTAGGTTCAATCCAACCCGACCGTACCCCAAAATCATCCAAACCTGATGTGGGGTATTCCAAAAAAACCTTCTTTCTCTAAGAATTTCATCGTCATAGATGGTTTTTCAATCAGAAACCTGTATCCCATGTTATAGGTGAAAATATTAAATCGGGTCAAAATGAGTCAGTGTCCAGTCCGACCCAGTCGGACCGACCCGGCCGGACCCGGGTCCGGACTGGGGTCTGACCCGGTTTGCGGGTATCACTCAGTCCACAATGGTGGTTCGACCCACGCTGGTGGCCCGACCCTCTATGTGTTTGGCCTGTGCTGGGTCTGGACCATGCTGGGTCCAGGGGGAGGCCGCATCCTCTAGTTCCCCAACAGCTTAGCCATTCTGTCGGGTGGAACCTGTGCCAGGCTGGCACTAGTTTGTCACACGGGACCCAGCGGGGTCCCGCTCTTCCTGGATACCAGAATGGCCTGCTGACTCCTCCCACAACGCTGGTTGCTCCACGCTTCTTCTGGTGCCTTGGCTGCTCGATCCACTGGACCTCTTCACGGCCGTACTCGAGCCGGTCGTTGCTGCACCACCGGGGCCAGGGGCTTCATCCCTCCTTCGATCCACCGCGTGACGCCGGTTGTGCTACACCTTCTCGGTCTACCTGAAGGCTTGAGCATCAAATTTCATTCACGGTCGGCCTTGTTCTAGTGGTGCGGTTGTGCTGCCATCGCCACACGTTGACGCACGTCGGTTCCATCCATCATTGTTCTTTCTGCGGCTCACCTGAGGAACTATGGTGTCCCAATTATAATTTTGGAAGAAGTCGTTGTCTCCTCGGGTTGTTTCCTTCAATACACATTCATCGTTGATGAGAGTCTCCCATTCCGGACTCATGCCTCGGTTTGCATCGAAATCCAAAATGAATGCGGAGGGGTCGGGCCATGTTTTTTCGGCCCACGCCCTCCGTGTTAGGGTGATATCAAGCGGCTTTGAATTCTAAACCACTATGGAAAACGAAGAACATGAAACAATTAGAACGATTGAACCCTACCTTCTATCGTTCTTTGGTGGTGATGAGGAGGATGTATGGACATCATTCATCGTAGGTGAGGATGTCCCACATTAGGAGGAAAATTTCAATGAAAAAGGGAAAAGAAGGTCGTTGTTCTTCGTTGGCATTCGATGTCGGAGATCCATTCCTTATTAGTGTTCTATAATCAAGAGCTCATCTTTTCCTCAATCATCTTTCCAAAAATTGAATAACCCCCCCCCCACCAAATAATAGATCATGTGGTCTATTATGTTTGTTGGCATAAATTATAAATGGGGAATTTAACTAATTGATGCGACTTAATTAATTAAATTAGGTGGGTTGGCACCATTAAGTGTAGAGGAGATCAAGAGGATCCCCCTCATTAATGAGGGGAGTTCTAGAGGCTTCTATCTCAGGTGGTCCCCTCAATATTAATCCTTAAAAGGGAGGTTGAGTTCGGGTGGGTCCAAAAACCATAACCTCTCTTGGGAGGTTAAGGTGTGGTGGTCCCCACCTCTAACCTCTACATGGTGGTTATAACAAAAATAAAATAAAATGAGTCATGCACTTATTTTATTTTATTATTTCGCATAAAACCCAATAACTAACTTTGATTCCCGACCATCTGTCATCGAGGTGAATGTCTTATTAAGAGATTACTGGCGTTGCGTGTTCAACGGTGCCCTCAGATTTCAATTCTGACCACCGATTCAATAGTTATAAAATTCCAGTCATACCTTTACTGAATATACCTGAACAAAACTTCAAAAACTGATTCCAGGCACACCGAGTCTCGGAATCATGCACCGTTAGTTTTCGTGGACTCATAAATTTTCAATGTATTTACGAAAAAAAATTCACGAAAATTCTGGGTCCTTACACTGATAGTGTTGGAAGGATAAATAATGTACAATTACAAGAACTGCTGGATCAATACATATATGAAAATGATGCAGTTGACACCTGAAACAATGATAATAAAATATTAAAAAATTGGTAATACTATGTTATAAATGGATAATATATGATATTTTAAACATGTATATGGTTTCTTATGTAATTACAATATTTTAAAATTTATTATATAATATCTTAAAGGCACTAATGGGGTATGTTAAACTTATGGTAAAGGATTTCATCAAAATTTCCATCTCCATTGAGACATATTTGGTATTGTGAACCTATTTACCATTTTTAGTGCTGTATATAATTCCCCATAAATTTATTAAACATCAATATATATTTATTCATGATGATTAATGTTCCAATTCGTTTTACTCATTCAAGGGGTTACAATTTTCATGTTACAAAAACCTATGAATTTATTTCATAATCTCATTTTTATTACTCATATTTTCATTGATGTAATATTCTAATAAAACCTTCATAAAATATATCAATTTAATTTTCTGATTAATATTTATGGATTTTAAATTATTTGTTCAAAGTAATCATCTCTTCTTCACTTGTATCAATAAAAGAAAAATTTAATATAAAATCCAATCTTATTCCTTTTTCTGCTTAGATATAGTTTCCTATATTGTCCATAGGTTTAATTTTTTAAAAAATTACTTTTTATTTAAAAAAATTATTTATGTCAGAAATTTTATATTATCATTTATTTTTGAGAAGTTACAAAATTAATCGTTACAATAATTTCTGAAATTTTCATTTAAAAATTTCATTACACAAATTCAGTAGAATTTTTTATCGTATTTGAAATTAATGAACTTTCTCCCCACCATTAATATTTTTGGATATATCCTTTTTTATGAAATATTTCAATGGTTTTATAATGAAAAATATTTAATGGATTTTTTTAAAAAAATTCCCCTTTCCATTATTATTTAAAGAAAATTGATTTATTTCAAAACATTTTTTTAATTGATGGAAATATTTTATCTTTTTTTAATTAGTAGTCCATTAACATTATTTTGAAAAAATTATTTGTTATGATAATTTTTTTAGAAATTACATTCAACATAAATATTTATTTTTAATATCAGGTATATGAATATATCCTAAAACCTACACCAATTTTACATATGTTGTATTACATTGAATGTTTTTGGATTGACTAGAGAAATATTGATATTTTGTATTCTATACTCAACACAAATATTTATTGATAATTCATATTATTCATAAATTAAAATGATCATTCAATATATGATGATTGAAATGGACATGATGCGATGAGTGGTGCCATGTTATAGATATCACCTTAATACATTATTAGGTCTAGTGAGACAAACCAATTGGATATCGTAATTAAATGGTTTTGGGGAATATCTACCCATATATTAAGATATATTTTCATAATGATTTAATGGAAAATATATAATGCTAACTAAGATCATAAAATATAATATTATAAATTTCCTTACATATGAATTCAGTTATTATTATCCATGATGATACTACATTCATGTTACCCCTTGATACATTTCATGGTTATGTTATAGATTAAATGACATGTTTTTTTACTAATTTACCCTCCACTATTAATTATGCCTTATTTCTTCCTAATAGCGTATAATGTAAATAAATATTATTTAGCATCTAATGTCACGAACCATCCTCGGGGCCCATGGCGTGACTACCCCAAGACCGCCTCCCATAGGCCTGGGGATGACGACTGGCACCAAGGCGTAAATCCTAATAAAAATGGAAGGCATTGCCTTTATAAAGTTGAAAAACACCAGAGTAAACAAGCTGATGTAAACAATAAGTAAACTGGGTACAACTTTAAGTGCTGAAAGTAAATGGGCCAGAATACAAACCAAACTAAAGTAAAGTACAACTGAAAGAAATTACAACAACTGAAAAGTAAAGAAGCAATGCCGAGCTGTCCAATGGATGTCCCACATAAAGGGTGGGTATAGACAGCCTCTTAAGATCCTCGGGTCCAACCGTCCTCTCCGGGTACGTCCTGCCCAGTGGTCCACCTCCAGGTACCGACATTCTCCATAAGCCTCAACTGTGATCAGCGCTTTCCATCGCCTTCATTCAACACAATGTAGTCCGGGCATAGCCCATGCAGGGGTGAGTATACAATACTCAGTAGGGACCCCGAGACCCCCGAAGGTCTCCCAGAATCCACAAAGGATAATCAAAAAAGGAAAGATACAATCACGAAGTAACATCCAACACTACTTAGGTATATTCCCATACATATACCTAAGTCATCAATTATAGTTCGCCTCCACCATTCGAGCCCATGTTCGATCACGTCCACAATTGATAGTATAACCCAATCTACACAGGAATGCACAACACAATCCATATAGGAAGTAAGTCAATATTATTGAAGATAATGAATGAAAGTCAAGACTTTGCTCACACAGGTATACTTCTTTGTAAGATGATAGAGATGATCAGATGTTGCCACTGATTCATCTAACTGGGACCCATGTAGGACACAGGAAATATAGTCATCACCGCCAAAACTATGGTGGATTCCAGTACAGTTGTCATCATTTTCGAACCCACAGAGGATTCCAGTATGATAGTCTTCACCGTCGAACCCATAGCTGCTGCGGAACACCTCCGCTATCGAGTATAGTGGGCCTACCGTAACAACCAAGCACTTCCCACTAACCTTGGAATGCTGTAGTACTCCACCTGTAGAGTACCGTGGGCCTGCTACTACAACAAAGAGCTTCCCACCATGGGTCTACCACTACAACCTAGCGCTCCCCATCATAGCCTACAGAGGTACTCCTTCTGTTGAGTATCGTGGGTCTTCCGCTTCAACCAAGCGCTCCTCCTCCATGGGTCTTCCGCTACAACCAAGCGCTCCCCACTGGGCTATCCAAAACATTCCGAGTCGATCGATCAGTAGTTGTCAAGTCTCAGCCAGCTCTAGGGTTTCCGCACCCAGCACCCTCATTCCGGGAGGGTCCGCTCCACGAGCAAAGAGGTTGATACATCAAATATCACATATACCAGATTTTATGTATCCCAAGGTTCCGTCTCATAGTTAAGAACACAACGCAACAGACGGCGTGTCAATCAAACGCCCGGTCTGAGAGTTATTAGTGTTTTTGTCCCAGGGGCCTGGTTGGTTTCGTGTATGAACCAAACCGACCGTATCTCAACTGTACCCCTAACTCACATAGGATTTACTCATAGGGACCGTTTCTCAACGTGATCACCAACGACACTGATGGTTCATCAAACGGACGTCTGGTCTGAAAGTTAATGGCTTATCTGTTCTAGGGGATCAGTTGGATTTTTGGTACAACCCAACCCGGCCATACTCCAACTGTGTCCAAACCTCAATCGAAGTAAGCCCAAAGGTCTGTCTCACTAAGAGGAAACCAACAAAGTCGAAGGAACATCAATTGGACGTCCGGAGCCCATGTTATAGGCGTTTCCACTCCGAGGGCCCGGTTGGTCTCGTGTACGAACCAACCCGGTCATAACCAAAGTTCTCCAAAACCATGAGTGTAATATACCGAAATGACCGTCTCGATCCAAGGATCTGATCGCAACCAATGGGTTGTCGATCAGAGGTTCATATCCCATGTTACGAGAATTTAAACGATCCTGTCTGAAAATAGGGGGTTTTGGGCCCAGACCGACCCGGCCCAAGACCCCCAGGGTCGGCCCGATAGGGCGTGGCCCGGCATGGCCTGGTCTGGGCGACTGGTTGGCCTAGCACATGTGTGGCCCGCATGGCTAGCTCAGCGCTGGCTGAGCTGTTGCGGATGGGGGGTGGGGGCGCTGCCCCCCTATTTTGAAACGGCGACCACCACATGGGGGTCGCTTCTTTTGCCAGCCGGGGGTTATGACCCCCGGCCTTCTCCAAACGGCCGGGCCGACTGGACGGCCGGTGCCGCCACCGTGGGACCCCACGGTCCCGCCCCTCCGACACGCCGACGGCGGGCGGTTCCGGCCGCTGCTCCCTGCTCCGCCACCGCCTAAGGCCGCAGCCTTGGACCAACTGGCCCGACACAACGACGTCGCACCCCTCCGGTGTGACCCCGCTCCGGCCGCGGTCCCTTCATGGTTCTCCAGCGGTGCGCGATAGCGCCACACCCCTTTTCTGCGGCCCCGAATCGGCCGCGACATCTTTCGGCATCAACAGCGCGACACAACAGCACCACGCTTCTTTGACGCATTTCTCCAAGTTTCCGTGTGGTGTCGTTGCACCGAGCCACATTCTTATGAGCCGCAATGAACACAACAACAAAGGGGGAAGTGGTTCAGCTGTGGTCGGGCAGTCCGAACTCCTCCCGTTAAATTGATAACAAGCAGCCAAAAGAAATTGATGATGATCGACAAATAATATTCACGAACAAAATCAAACCTCTTCCTCAATCCATAATACGTCAATGAATAAGGTATAATTTATTCAAATAAATTATA
Source organism: Viscum album (assembly GCA_963277665.1). Taxonomy (NCBI): domain Eukaryota; kingdom Viridiplantae; phylum Streptophyta; class Magnoliopsida; order Santalales; family Viscaceae; genus Viscum; species Viscum album. Next base: position 1,192,449,748 of record OY728122.1, read on the forward strand.
AAAACACCCTGCAATTAAATACCCACGAATGAGGGTATAATTCACCTAAACATTATATACGAAAACCCCCTACCTCGATTATGATGTTTGTTGAAGATGTCATAGAAAGCGGATGGAGTTGACGTCGATCATTGCATCCGTCTCAAACTTCATATCTTAGATTGAGCATCAGAGATTTGTCGAAGTCTGTCCACCGTTTGAAGGATCGTTCTTCGTCAGGAGAGAACGTTCTTCGCCGAAGGAGAAAATCTCTCTTTCTAACACTTCAAGGATTTCCCTATCACAAGATCTGCCAACAAAAATTATAATAAGGCTTTTCATTATTTAGTAAATTTTCCAATCATTAAAAAATAAAATCACCTCATTAATTTGAGTGTTGGTATAATTAATGGCGAGGAGAAGGTGAAGAGATTCATAAATAAGGGGGTTGAAGAATTAAATAGGGGAGTTCACAATTTAATGAAGTGGGTTTAAAGAGGGTTAAGGGAAAGTTAAGGGAAGGTGAAAGGATGGGGCTAATGTGGGCCCCACCTTTCAATTATACACCCATGGGAAGTCGGCTGGACATGGGCCCCACCAACAACTTCCCATGGAAGAGAATAATTTCCAATGTTATAAAATAAAATTGTTTACACAATTCTATTTAGTTAAACTAAATACTCAAATATTAAAACTCAACCCGATTAAAACGCATTTGTGGTAAAGGTACCCATAAGCAATTACCGATGTTGCGAGTTCATTGGTTCCCTTGGAATTCAATTCTAAGCACCGGTTCAAAAGATAGAAGAAACTGCTCGTTCGTTCACTGAATGTACCCGAGGAAAAACTTCAGAAATAGATTTCGGGCACACTGGGCCTCGGAATCGGGTGCCGTCAGAAGCCATAGACTCATAAAATTTCAAACAAATTAAGAAAAAAAATTCCTTTAAATTTACAATTCTTTAAATTACTCCCACCTCAGGGATTTACGTCCCCGTAAAGCTATAACACAAACTAGGGAAACAAAAGTGGTACTGAGCACGCAACTGAGCCTTCCGCTCCCATGTGCTCTCTTGGAGGTTCCTGTGAGGCCAGTGAAAGCGCACCTGAGGAATCAATCATCCACATAGGAAACGATCCTGATGATCCTCATTCTAGAACCATCACATCGTATTCATTGAGTACCAGGAATGGTTTGGTACGCCCCGATGAATTCTCAGCTATCGACATGTCATCCTTCCAAAGCTTTATAAGATCTAGAAAACTCTCTACCACCTCCTCAAGCCAGTCCTCAGACATTTGTTAGTCGGTCTTGCCTCGGAACATGAGGGATATCTGGTGCTGGAACATGTGTAAGGAATTAAGCCCACATCTGTCACCTACCAGTACATCCAGTTGTAACTGATATGAAGTATAGCTAACACAGTACCCAAATGAACTATCTCAGACATTAGTCCACATACCAAAACCTCATCAGTATGTGGACCATCCTCATGGTCACTCACTAGAAAACACAAGTATCCAAGTCCATCATCAACTGTACTGATGTCTCAGAAAGGTGGAAAACTCTAGCAATCTCCTCCAGCCAGTCCTCTACTGTATGGGAATCTGCCTCGCCTCGTAACCTCATAGGCCTCTATTACTAGAACTCGTGCATCATGCTCTGCCAGCGTGCACCGTATGCTAGTATGGAAAGTGTCATCCACATCCCAACAGGTGGTGGTGTTGCTGTTACACCACCCGAGGGTTCCCATATAGAAAAAAGGGCCCCACACTGGAGCCCCATCGCTCGGTGAGTCGTCATCGTGTACTATCTCAGAACTCCAAATGATTGTCTACTTAAAGACATCCTGAACACATGCAACACGGTCAACGATTTATACCTAGTGAGATGAACTGGTTTGTGCTGACATTAAAACTCTTGGAAACACACAGACAATCAGTGTTTTCATGCACAAAGTCGGAAATCAGTAGTCAGGGTCCTGGTGTACGAATACGTCAGCCGCCGCACCAACACTGGACTCCATGAACTGAAAACCACACTTAGTACCCTTAACACTATTGCTTCACTGAATTAAAATATCATAGTACTAATTTCTGTGGTAGAACCGACTCCTCTGATACCAATTTGTCACGACCCGTCCTCGGGGCCCGTGTCGTGACTATCCCAAGCCCGCCTCCCATAGTCCAGGGGCTGGTGACTGGCAACAAGGTGTAAATCCCAATTAAAAGGGAAGGCATTGCCTTTATAAAGTAAAAAAACACTAGAGTAAGCAAGACGAAGTAAACACTAAGAAAATTGGGATCAACTGTAAGTGCTGGAAAGTAAATGGGCCAGAATACAAACCCAGCTAAAGTAATGTACAACTGAAAGAAAGTACAGCAACTGAAAAGTATAGCAGCATTGCCGAGCAGTCCACTGGATGTCCCACCTGTTGGGTGGGTACAAATAGCCTCCATACCTCCTTGGGTCCAGTCGTCCGCTCTGTGTACGTCCCGCCCAGTGGTCCACCCCCAGGTAACGACTTGCTCCACAAGCCTCAACCGCGATCAGTGCTGTCTGTCGCCTGCATGTAACACAATGTACTGCGGGCATAGCCCATGCAGGGGTGAGTATACTCTACTCAGAAAGGACCTCGAGACCCCTGAAGGTCTCCCGGAATCCACAAAGGATAATCCAAAAAGGATAATCCAAAAAGGAAAGATACAATCATGAAGTAACATCCAACACTACTTAGGTATATTCCGATACATATACCTAAGTCATCAATTCCAGTTCGGCTCCAACATCCGTGCCCAAGTTCGATCACGTCCACACATGATAGTGTAACCCAGTCCACACAGGAAAGAAAAACACAATCCACATAGGAAGAAATTCAATCATATTGAAGATAATGGTTGAAAGTCATGAATTAGATCACACATGTATTCTTCTTCGTAAGGTGATAGAGATGATTAGATGTAGCCACTGATTCATCTAGCTAGGACCCACGTAGGATAAAAGTATTGTAGTCATCACCACCGAACCTGTGGAAGATTCCAGTATGGTTGTCGTCATCGTCGAACCCACATAGGATTATAGTACAATAGTCTTCACCGTTGTACCCATAGCTGCTGGGAACTCCTCCTCTATTGAGTACAGTGGGCCTACCACTACAACCAAGTGCTTCCCACTACCCTTGGACAGCTGTAGTACTCCACTTTTCGAGTACTGTGGGTCTGCTGTTATAACCAAGCGCTTCCCACCTTGGGTCTACTGCTACAACCAAGTGCTCCTCCACCGTGGGTCAGCCGATACTACCTAGCACTCCCCACTAGGCTATCCAAAACACTCTGAGTCAATCGATCAGTAGTCGTCAAGTCTCAGCCAGCTCTAGGGTTTCCGCACACATCACACTCGTTCCGGGAGGGTCTGCTCCACAAGCCAAGAGGTCAGTGCATCAACTTCCACGTAGACCAGAGTGGATGAATCCCAAGGATCTATCTCGTTGAAAGGAACACAACGCAACAGACGACATGTCAATCGAACGCCCGGTCTAAGAGTTATTAGCCTTTTCTTCCCAGGGGCCCTGTTGATTTCGTGTACGAACAAAACCGACCGTATCTCAACTGTACCTCGAACTCACAAAGGGTATACTCATAGGGGCCGTTTCTCAACGTGATCACCCATGCCGCTGACAGTTCGTCAAACGGACGTCCGACATAAAAGTTAACGACTTATCCGTTCCAGGGGCCCGGTTGGATTTCGGGTACAACCCAACCTGGCCATCTCCAACTGCATCCAAATCTCAAGAGAAGTAATCCCAAAGTTCCGTCTCACTAAGAGGAAACCCACAAAATCGACGGCACGTCAATCGGTCATCCGGAGCTCATGTTATAGGTGTTTCCGCTTCGAGGGCCCGGTTGGTCTCGTGTACAAACCAACCCGGCCATACACAAACTTCTCTGAAACCTTGAGTGTAATATACCAAAACGACCGTCTCGATTCAAGGATCCCACCGCAACTGACTGTTCATCGATCGGTGGTCCGTAGCCCATGTTACGGGCATTTAAATGAACCTGTCCGGAAATATAGGGTTTTGGGCCCGGACCGACCCGGCCCAAGACACCCTGGGTCTGGCCGAACCGGGTCTGGGTCTGGCCCGGTGGGCGCGGCCCGCGTGGCCAGCTCGGCGCTGGTTGAGCAATTGTGGAAGGGGGGGGGGGGGCGCTGCCCCCTTGTTTTAAAACGGCGGCCCCCATGGGGGGGCCGCTCCTTTTTCCTGCTAGGGGTTACGACCCCCGACCTTCTCCGAATGGCCAGTGCCGCCACCGCGGGACACCGCGGTCCCACCCCTCAAACGCGCTGGCGACCGGCGGTTCCTGCCGCCGCTCCCTGCTCGGCCGCGGCCTTGGTCCAACCGGTGCGGCGCGACGGCGCCGCGCCCCTCTGCCAGAGCCCCGCACCGGCCGCGGTCTCTTCGTGGTTCTTCGGCACAGTACGGTAGCGCCGTGCCCCTTTGCTACGGGCCTGATCCGGCCACGGCTTCTTTCAACCTCAACGGCGTGATGCGACTACGCCGCGCTTCTTCGACGCATTTCTCCAAGATTCCGCGCGGTGTTGTTGCGCCGCACCACCTTCTTTAGAGCCGCAACAAACACAACAACAAAGGGGGAGGAGGTTCGACCATGGTCGTGCGGTCCAACCTCATCCCGTTAAATTGATAAAAAGCGGCCCAAAGAAATTGACAATGATCAGCAAAGAATTTTGACGAACAAAATCAAACCCCTACTTCAATCCATAATACGTCAATGACTAGGGTATAATTTATTCAAATAAATTATACAAACACCCTGCTATTAAATACCCACGCACGAGGGTATAATTCACTTAAACATTATATACAAAAACCCCATACCTCGATTATGACGTTTGTTGATGATGTCGTGGAAAGAGGATGGAGTTGACGTCGATCATTGCGTCCGCCTCACACTTCATATCCTAGATTGATCATCGGAGATTCGTCGAAGTTCGTCCTCCGTTTGAAGGATCGTTATTCATCGGGAGAGAACGTTCTTCGCCGAAGGAGAAAATCTCTCTTTCTAACTTTCAAGGATTTCCCCATCACATGATTTGCCGACCAAAATTATAATAAGGCTTTTACTAATTTAATAAATTTTAAAATCATTCAAAAATCAAATCACCTCATTAATTTGTGTGTTGGTATAATTAATGGCGAGGAGAAGGTGAAGAGATTCAATAATAAGGGGGTTGAAGAATTAAACAAGGGAGTTCACAATTTAATGAAGGGGGTTTAAATAGGGTTAAGGGAAATTTAAGGGAAGGTGAAAGCCTGGGGCTCATGTGGGACCCACCTTTCAAGTATCCTCCCATGGGAAGTTGGTTGGTTATGGGCCCCACCAACAACTTCCCATGGAAGATAATAATTTCCAATGTTATAAAATAAAATTGAAAACACAATTTTATTTAATTAAACTAAATCCCCAAATATTAAAACTCAACCCGCTTAAAACGGAACTGGGGTAAAGGTCCCCTTAAGCAATTACTGATGCTGTGAGTTCATCGATGCCCTTGGAATTCAATTCCGAGCACCAGTTCAAAAGATAGAAGAACCCGAATGTTCATTCACTGAACGTTCCCGAACTAAAACTTCAGAAATTGATTCCGGGCACACCGGGCCTCAGAATCAGGTGCCGTCAGAAGCCACAGACTCGTAAAATTCCAAATAAATTAAGAAAAAAATTTCCCTGAAATTTTCGGGTCTTTACATCTAATACCACCCTATATTATTTCCCATTCCTTTGTAAATGTTTAATAATATTATGAATAATATCAAGAATACAAGCATATTTATTATTATATGTATTTTATATTTCATATTTAATGCGAGAATCATCTATTTGTCTGATTATTCAACACTACTAAACTAATAGGTCATGTGTGACAAGGTCCCTTATATCTTATACCATTGTAACATATTAGACACTCACTCTAGGTTAATGGAGTTTAGTTTTCCACATTTTTTTAGAATACATTCTATGATAACCTTGGGAGCATGATTTAAAAAAACATTGTTATCATAAGAATTGTGATAATATCATAGACATTGTGAGAACATTCACTATGGGAGTTATTTTTTATGGTTCAATATTAATGATGATTATGATATAACTTAGTGTGTTTAATTATGGAATAATGGTACCTAATAAAATAAATATAATCAACACATATAAATAATGTTGGGATTTCCCTAATAAGAAGGAAAATATTGTTGGTTCGAGAAATAAGCTGATTATGGTTATATTATGGAATCATACACAGGGTATAATGAATAACCATTCTCTAATGGATAAAAATGTTGTTAAAAACATTATTTTATTATGATGGATAACAAAATGTGACATAAAAATACATCTATAAATGGATATACTAATCCATTGGTAGTAGAATAATTGATTATGTCCCTCCAAAATATATTCATGAAATTCATAATTTACATTTATTATTCTAAATCAAAATATGATAGTTTATAGGTGCGAGTATGAACCTCACATACCAATTTAAATTATGTAAATCATATGAGAATTAATACCTATTCATTGGGATTATTTTTCTCTAATAATTGGGGAAAACTCAATGTTGATGGTATAATTATTATACAAGAGTTTTTTGATATATTTCCCTAATATTTTCCTAATATGACCCCAAATTATGAAGTTATGTATTAAAAATATCCTATACTAATTGCTACACCTTTATCAAAGTCTCCATATTGAATTTTCATAATTGAGAATTATGAATTTAAGAAAAGAATCTATGAGAATCAAAATTAGGGATTCATTCAACATTGTGAATCATAATGAGATGAACCATTTATTTTTTTTAAGAAGATAGATGGATCAATTCATATTTACAATTATTATCAAAGAATTAACAAAATGCATATTAATAACAAGTATCGTTTACCACATATCAATGGTTTGTTTGATCAAATATAAGGATGTAAATAATTTTCCATGATTGACCTTTGATCTATATATTATTAGTTATGATTCCAGAAGGGGGTATACCAAAGACACCCATATTTACAAGGTATGATCATTATTAGTTTATAGTAATTCCACTTAGACTTACCAATTTTTCATATTATAATTATTGAATTTTCGAATAAAGAATTTATATATCAATTGGATTATTTTTTGGTTGTCTTCATAGACTATATTATTAGATATACAAAGATAAAAGAAGATAATAATATTTTATTTGATATTGTTGCGGAAAACCATGTGGATGGAGATGTTTTATGAAAAATATACCAAAGGTGAATTTTGGAATATAGAAATATCATTCTTAGTACATATAATTTCAAGTGAGGGTATATCGGTGGATCCTTATATGATGAATTTTATTGAAAAATGGCCTAGAAAAAATACAATTATTGAGATTTATAGTTTTCTGGGATTGGATAGAATCTACTGATGCTTTATGAGAGATTTATCATAATTATATAATCTTATCACTATGTTGACACAGAATGGGGTTATGTTCTTGTGGTTTATTTAATGGGTGGATAATTTCAATGAACTAAAGGGAAGGTCTATTATCACACTTTTTCATACACAACTATATAGTAGAGAAGTGTATTAGATCAATAGTGATGCACAAAATGAGGTATTACTATCTATCCTCAAGGAAATCATTTAGTGATAGCTTATACCTCCCAGAAATTGAAAACTCATTAGATCAATTACCTAAATCTTGAAATGGAGGTATTATTTGTGTGGTGGATAATTCAATATATATACTAGTCATAAAATAATGAAGTATATATTTACAAAAGAATATTTGAATTTGTTTGAGAAAAAATTGATTGAGTTGAAGATATATTTTTACTACTCAATACATTACCATCATGGGAAAGATAACAAGGTAGTTGATGCACATAGTAGGAAAATTTAGGCTAATTTTTTCTATAATGTTGGTGGAATGAGATAAAATATTTATTTATTGGTAGATGATGGTCTGTGAAATATTTTAGAAATGGGATGAATAATGTAATTATAAGATAAATGTTCAACCTTCTTTGATTGAGTTATAATGTAATATTACAATGATGTGAAGTTATAGAAGAATATGATGAATTTTCATGAGTTTATCCATTATCAAGATAGAATGATAAGTATTAGGAACCAAGTATATGAGTAGTTATTAATAGAGTTAATGAAGGATTTATTGGATGAAATTTCATATTTAAAGCTATGTGTTATGATGCCTTTCTTTTCAACATGCTAAAACTACCAGACAAAATTATTAGGGGATTTTACAACCATTACACATACTATAATGGAAATTTTAATATGTTACCATAGATATCATCATCATACTGAAAAAATATATTTTATCATTTGATCTATATAAACAAGTAATTAATTTTATCAATATTGGAGAATATTTTTCCCTTGTTCATCTTACTCGATTTAACACTAATGAATTTTTGAGATTTCGTGAAGTACCACCCAGAATCATATCTTATCAGAACAAGAGATTTACTACAATTATTTAGAGAAGGCTCTAGTAGTTTGTGGATATAGATTGGAGTTTCAGTAATGATTATCTTCCTTAGATATATGGTCAGTCGGAGAGGACCATTCCAACTTTAGAATACATATTGAAAGAATACTCTATGACACACAGTGGTTCTTGGGGATCAACCAAATCCTTTGGTGGAACATTCATATTTATATTTCATTCAATATGGAATTCATATACATATAATGTCATTAGAATTGGAATGATGGTAAATTTAATGCTAAGATATAAGGGACCCTTTGAAATTAATGGGTGTTTCAGGATGATGATGTGTCATTTGGGGCATCCACCATGAATCTCTCATGTTCAAAATGTGTTCAATATTTATCTCATGAGGATGTATATACAAGATAGATCTTGTGTAATGAACTAGATGGTCATACAACTAGAGTAATATTTTTCTAATTAGGAACTACTGATAGAAATTATAGGTCATAGAGGGAAGGTTCTATGAAAAAATAGTAGTCTTCTTTTCCACGTTTTATAGAGAAATTATAAATCGAGGATGCTATGTGGTAACATTAATATGTGATGAGGAATTAGTATCCTAAATTATTTATATCATAGGGATATAATTGTGAGATTGAAATTCCTATATGGGTGTAGAATATTATAAGCCAAGAACTTATTTGATGTTAATATTTAATTAAATATCATATAGATCTTACTTTTCAGCCAGAACAATTTTAATATATAATTAAAAACTTATTAAAATCTTTTCAAAAGAAAATTTTATAATTTTATAATTTATCATTTCTATATTATCATTGGTAATTTTTTTTGGGATTTTTCTGAAAAGAATGATTTTTTTTGTAATTGGTGAATTTTTTTTTAATAAAACAGTCAAATCTTGAAAACTTAGAAATAATGAATTTACTATAATAAAAAATAATTATAACCATAATTTATTATAAATAATATAATTAATTACACTTCAATAATACATATACCCAATTTTGGTATAATATCTCCTTTATACTTCAATGTTCATTTTTATAAAGAAAAATTGTTTCATTTCTCTCTTAAATTCTATATTAATTTTTAAAAATCATGCCAATTAAATTTCATAATTTTTTTTAAATTTTAGGAATTATGAGGATAAAATTTGGAAATTATGACCCTTTTATATTTTTTTCATTATGAATATTAAGAGTGGTAAAATTTATAACCTTAGTAGTGGGTAAATTAGGTAATAAAGGTTAATAACTATTTTATAATGATTTTAAATTTCTATGAAAATGGTTCTAATCTTTTTATATGATTTAATTTCTATATTTCACATCAATTTCAAAAAAATATTCCTAATACGTTCCATTTTTCGTTGAAATTGAACTTTATATTATTTTAATAAATAAATTAAAAACAAAATCTCTCATTCTTGAATTCAAATTCTATTGAATTTTTACTTGAGGTTAAAAAATATATTAAAATATTTAAATGTAAATTTTAAAAATTAATTATTTTTTCATCATGATATTATATTTTAAATTCTTAGTGATTTAATATTTAACATTAATTCATACATAATGCTAAGATAATATTTGTTCAATTTGAATAACAATAATAATATCAATGATTTGAAAAATATTAAAATTCATTTAATTTTGATGTATTACTGTGTTTTATTTTTTTAGATAAATATGATTATTAAGGATATGTAAAAGAAATATATTAAAATGAAAAACTTCTCTTAATGTATTTCAAGCCAAACTAAATGAATAGTTTGAGCAAATAAATTGATAATATTTCAAGAAAATTACATATTATGAAATTATTTCAAAATAAAAAAAATCAGGAAATAAAACAAGGGGGAAAATATATGTATTTTTTTAACAATTTTCAATCTATGAGAACATTTTAATCTTACATGTTAAATTCTAACTATTTAATATTTAAGAAGTCATTACCATGAATACAAGTAAAATTTGTTTTCCAAGATGTTAATCAAAGTGATCATGAATAAAACTATATGAGAACCCATTAAAACATGAATTGATAAGTAAAATATGACCATATACATATTATATTATAATATATTCCATTTTTGAATTGTTCGACATGAGTTAGACTCATATTATGTTATAAAATTTCATAAATTTTAAAAGCATCTCCTACCCTCATATATAAAATGGAACCCCTATCTCTTTTCATTTCAAAACATTGACACATCTATATCAACATAAACCTATCCAATACTCTTTTAAAAATCCTTATATAGGTTTTCTTAGGTTCTTGTATTTCTAAAATTCCTTTTGGTCCCTTAGGAAATAAAAAGGATCTCTTTAATTTAAGGGGTAATCATATTCAGTGAGTACTTTCATTTTTTTCTTTTAATTAAATAAATTATATCATAATAATTAACATATTAAATATTATTATATACCATATATAGGGGATTTATATTGTTGATAGAGATATATTTATCCATCCTGTTCTACATCATATGTGAAAAAAACAATTGCTTGTGTGTACAACACACAACCGCATCGCGTACTGATGTAATATTTCCCTTATTGCTTCACATGAATTGAATGAAGATGTAACTAATGAATATATATGATATTTATAAAAAAATAATTCTTAAAAAAAATTTATATCACATATATCTTCGTAGCTTCTAATCTACTGTAAAACGATAACATCATTGTTCCATTATTGTGGACTACCACCTCCATGAAGTGGTGTAATTAATTTTTTGTTTCCGATATATATGGATGAAAATAAGGATAGATTTAAATAATATTATATATATATCACATATTAATGATTTTAGAAAAGTAAATTACCATTTATATTTCTTTTTTCCATCTTTTTAAAAGTGAAGACAGTGTTCATGAGTACATACGACTTATTGATGTAATTCATTTTTCTCTCTACATTTTTTATGGATAACTATTTTAACATATAATGAATATATATTATATTTTTTAAATTATTTAAATTCTTTAAATTAATGAAACATACTCAATGTACATGTATTATAACTAATGAATCAGAAAATACATGAAAATCCAAGTAGTTAACACCTAAAACAACAATAATAAATTATTTTTAACAAATGGGTGATAAATTGTTATAAATAAGTGATGTATCATAATATATGTATTTATATGGTTCCAATATCTCAATAAAACATATATTCATTTTTTATATTGGATGGTAAAATCATTTAGGAGGCATGTTGAACCTGAGGTAAGTGATGTCGTGTCAACTTCCACTCCATTGATAAATAATTGGGTTTATGAAACATTTAATTTTATATGGTTTATAAAAATACAATTATATTTATTTAAAATTACAATACATATTTATTAATTATGATTAATGTTACAATTATCTTTTCCCATTTAGTGGGATGTTGTTTTCCAGTTAACGAAGAGTTAAAAATTTATTTTACAATAACATTTTTTAGGAGTAGTCTTATTCATATTCAAGGATTATTATAATCCACACATCCTAAAATCTATCTATTTTCTTATCCGATGAATAATTAAGTACGATACATGTTTTCATAAAAATTTTCTTCCATTTTTTACTTTAATCTATAAAATAAAATTTTAATATAATATATGATCGCTTTCTTATTTTTGATTGGGTATATTTTTCTTCCATGTCCATATTTTTCAATATTGTTTTACAAAAGTTATTTTTTGTTACTAAAATTATTTATGATGGAAAATTTATGTTATCCATGATTTTTTAAAATATTTGAAAGGATTATATTTTATTTTTTCTAAAATAGTCATTTTTTACATTATTTAAAAAAATAAATTTAATGATTCCCATAAAATATATTACATTAAAAAAATATTCCCACTACCAAAACATTGTACAATATTTATCTACTACTTCATGATTTCAATGGATTTAAAAATAAAACCTTTTAATGATATATTATGATAACATTTACCATATTTTCCTTTATTCTCCAATAGACATGATTTTTTTACAAAACATTTATTTTTGTTTATTTAATGGTCATAATTTATCTTAATTTAATTTTATATTTATTAACTTTACCTTGAAACATTCAATTTCTTTTGATAATTTTATATTAGAAATTAAATTTCTCTTAAATTTTAATATTATTTATATCCAAGATATTATTATCTCCCAAATCATATTCATTTTTTATAATAATTTTTTTCTTTGAATGTTAGTTAATTGTATGTGAAAATATTTATATTCTATATTTTTTATTCAATATAGTCATTTATTGATAAGGAAACCCATTTATGAATTAATCCTATTATTCTATATATGGGGAATGAAATTGATATATAGTGAAGGTTTGGGCCTAGATAAAGATATAACATCGATTCATGAATAGGTATCATGGGACATACCCATTTGATAACATTATTAAATATGTTTTTTGGTGTATTACTACCATCAATTAAATTGTCTTGGAATTTGACGTTGATGATAAAGAAATCATAATGTCTGATATACTGACTTATTGTATTAAAAATTTCATACATTGCTAATTTATTTAATATTATCAATTAGATTACTCTATTTATAATATACATGAAAGTATTTCGTTCTTATGTTATTTATTAAATTTCATGTTATTTCAGTTATTTTTCTTACCATATTGATTATGCCTTATTTACCTATGATACCTTCTGCTGTATATAACTCTTACTGAGAATCTCAGCCCACCCTATATTTTTTTCAATCTCAGTAGTATATGAATATGGATTTTATGAATAATATCTAGGATTCCTGAATGTTTCTTTCAATATGTATTTTAAATTTTTCACATAATATCAAAATCATTTATTTATCTGTTTCTTCATGACTTATAAACTGATCCTCATTGCAGGACAAGATCTCTCATATAATATACTGATATAATTAACAATAAAGTAGATCTAGGTTACTAGTATTGGATTTTGTATATAAAATAACTTATTCTTAAATAAATATAAACTAATGACAAAAATAATAATAAAATATAAAACTGATATATTATTAGAAACACCTAGGGTTTCACTCTTATGAATCTTAGAGACATAAAATTACATTTTTAAATTATCCATACTTACCATATCAACTCTAGAAATGATCCACCATAATAAGATATTTAGATAGTGGGTGTGAGAAATAGAATGAGTGATATCAATGAGAGTTGGATATATATAATTTATCACCATCGATCAGTCTTCAATTTATCCCACCATTGGGTGAAAATAGTTTAATGAAGATAAAAATAGAAAGAATCAATCAAGGAAGTTACCTAACATTGTTAAATATTTTCCAGATTAATAAAATACTATTTAAGATAGAATTAGTGGGTTTAAAATTTAATATTTTTAATAAAAACACATTAATTTGGTTTGTATGTTTTTCTAGTAATTTTTTTACAAATCATTTGTAGATACTTGAAGAAAATTGGATCATGCATTTATCTTGAATGACTAAAAAACCATTATCTAAATTGTATAAAGCTACAAACCTCATTCAATGAATTTACAAGGACTGAAACAATATTTGTAAGTCATGCCTACAAATATTAAAGATCTCAAATCCCTTAATATTTCTATCATCAGTTTTCCTTCCTTCAAAATTCAAATCCCATGTTTGGAAACCTATTACATGTTTAATAATTAAATAAAAACATTATATTATTATTATTAGTCCTTCCTTAATACCCCTATTAAAATGTAAAATAACAATGAAAACCATAGAAAATATTCTAAATCCCCATCTAAGAAAATATAGAACTCTTCAATACAAACCTAATAAAATATTTCTCATCATCATGAATCGTAATATATATTCATGAATAATATAAACATATTAGTAAAGTAAACAAGATTAATTAATAATTTAACTCTATTTTCCACATATTACCAATCTATTTTTTTGATATTGAACCCTCATTATGGATTCATATTCCCATGTGCACACCACTAAATTACCAGGACTCTATAAATCCCACAATAATAGAAAAATAATTCAAAAAAACCTTATATTTATAATATTAAATACCCATATGATTATACAATATTAATATATCTTACATAACATCATGATTAACTGAGTAAAACATTCATGATAAATAATAAATATATCATTGATGTTGGGATATATGAAAACATTATGAACTTATATAAGTATGGTAGAAGCTTAAAATTATAACCATCACTATCAAATCCATTAATTATTATAAATGTTATAATGAAACATGGTAATAATATAAATACCTTCAAAAACCAACAATATCCATTATTTAGAGAGACATAAAGGAATGCATTATCACCCATTATAAACTATAAAGTCCTTTTCCATGAATTCATATATAATTTTATCCAATATTGTACAGTCTTCATATGATCTCATATCTTCTACACTTATGAGTCATATCATATATTATATTTAAAAATATGATGGTTGTGTCATAAATTTTAACCCACAATTATGGTGATTGATAGGTTTATCAATATAATATATTTTATGGTTCTATAAAATTTGAGGAATGATTACTATTCTTTTAAGAAATCATAAATACATGTGAGTATTTTGATCATTATACACCAAATCCAAAATAACAATATCCAAGTATGTCATTCAATTTTTGAAAATCCATCCCTACTTGATCAACTATTAGTTGATGAATATATTTATATATATATAACAAGGTACTAAATTAATGTTCATATCCTTTCTACACAAGATATATAAACCATAAATCCCAATTAGATACAATAATTTAAAGAACACTATTTAACCTTACCATATTCACAATATAAATTCAAGATAAACACTGAACTAGACACTTCTCCTTGATTGGATATAATTAAGATAATTTTTTTAGTAAATCAATAATTTCCGGAAAAAATAATTAATCATAGGTTTACTATGTAACAAAATAAAAAAACATATATATACCATCTCACTTCTACATGGGAGAAATTATTAGATAGAAATACCTTGTTATAGGTAATTTTTAGCCTTCAACTATTGAAAACTGATAAATTTATATGAATTATTAATATAAATTATGTTATTCATGGACAAAAATATGAGTTATGGATATTAGGTTTCTTATCGACGACTCTCAGATATACTAATATAGGTGATCAATGAAATTTTCATATTATATTTACATATATATCAAATTAATATATAAATCTACTCAGAATGTGATTTGATGTTTCCTTAATTGAATAAATGCCTTGAGTGAATCAACATGAATCATAAAAACTCAAGAAAAAGTATTCATGACACCAATATGAGATTCCATCCCCAAAAATTATAATGATTAATTCACTTCTATTTAATAGAGAAACTAATTATTTTCAACCTCCTCATGTTAGATGCAATAATACACCATTTTCTCCAACATATAGAATTTATCTTTATTCTTCAAAGAAAAATTTATATTGGAATTTTGAAATAATAAAACATTAACTTTAAGACTGTTTCTTGTAGTATACATGAGCTTATAATTATAATTCTTAAGAAAACCCACTTACCTCCCCAGATATATATTTATGTATTAAAATGTTTAAAAATATTGAATGACATTAGGATCTGTATAAACCGAAAAATTATTAACAATAAAATAATGTATACATTGTTTTATATAAAAAACCACCACTACAAGAATAGGTTTACGGATAGTAATGTTACATTTTTTGGGTATTTAGTTCCATATTTAATAACTACTTTATAATAATTAAACAAAAATAATAGTGCTTTGTGTGGAACATAATGATACACATGTAATGGTATTCCCGCTTCTATAAAAAAAATAAAAATGTGATAATTTTTTTTGATACATTCAAATATTTCATGATAGTATTTGATCTAATAAAATACAAGTGAATTGATTTTCAAAGATATATATGGAGTCACTACATGAGAAAAATCATGTATGAATATAAAATAATTACCAAATTAACCTAAATAACCATCTGCCTTTGAAATTTTATTACATGTATTCTTACATACTACCACATTAATATTTTTGGACAAGACAAAAAATTTGTATATATGAAAAAATAATTAAAAATTTTATTTGAATGTCTAAAAATAAAATTTAATTATATTATAATACAACTGGTGTTTTGTATGTTATTTTTTTAACACAATAATTTTTTTCCATGATGATCCCCTATATTATAAAAAAATATTGTCACCAATGAATATGACCCTAAATTAGTCAATTAATATTTTAAATATACAATGCCTTGACCACAAAATATAGCATCTTCATTGGTAAGACAAAAAGGACTGTTAAAAAATAAAAAAATATACCCATATTAGAAGGCTATATAATGAATATATCCATAACATCACCCCATTTGATTACATATTTACAATAAATAAATCATTGAGAAATTGTGTGATACTCTTAAATGATTAAATAAACATTCAATACAATGTAAATGATTTCAATTATTCATCATCACATGACATAACATTAGATAATCAATTAATAAACAAAAACTAACTCATGCCTTTTCAAAAAATAAAACTAAGGGAACCCACTGTGATATGTTATTCCAAATAGAGCCTTTTAATAATATTTCACATGTTTAGAACCTATTTTATCAAATATATTTAAATTCCATCCAATGTGTTTTCATGAAAATAAGAGATACACTTGGGTATAATAATATTTCAAACATGTTTTTAGATTTTAGAGGAAAACATGTAATATAATTTTGATGTATATTAAATATATTACATAATTACCATGGGAAATTATTTTCCATTTCCATCGAAACAAAAAACAAAAAACAATCTAATTAAGATGAAATTATTCAAAGATCAATATGTTAGAAACTATTCTATTTCTATTTTTTATTATTAAAAACTACATGATGTGTGTATCATCTGGGCCTAGAAGCTACTGAATCAGTTCCATGAGACGGTGTCCCAATAAAACATCAGGTGTAACTCCCCGTACACCATATAATGTATAATAATGGTTATGGTGTAATGTGTTATTGAGTGCAGAGTGTGCCATTGAGGTCAATGTAAAATAAAAATATAGAAATTTCAATCATATAAAAATATCCTAGAAAAAAATACTAGGGAATAAATGTTATGATAAATAAAAATACATCATATTTTATAACAGATGGTATACTATACATATCCTAATAGACCCCTATGGTATGTTTATAAAAAAAAGAAAAAAAGAAAAAAAGAAACATGATATCTTATATGAGTAACTAATCAAAACTGGTCCCATGTCCGGACCAGTACCATAATTTATGCAATGCTTATAGAATGTAAAAGATCCACTTAATGGCCCCATTCAATGGAACTTTTCCTATGACCAATTTGTGATTCATGATCAGGTACCAAGGTGTATTGGTTGTTTGAGTCGAGTGTGATTAAATACAGTCATCCACCACCCATGGTAACCATAATTCAATTATTCTCTGTTGATGGTTAACAATATATGTTCTAAAATTAAAAAAAATATTTAATAACATAATGAAAAATCAATAAGTATCCACCAATATCTAGCCTCCTCAATGAAACCAATAAATAGTCTATATTGCCATCAAACCCCTTTTCTGTGACCATTATCCACCATACATTCTTTAGAGAGTGTGTGTGTCTTTAAAATAATTACAATGAGTATACATGCCATAGTATCATGGCCACCATATAAGGAATTTTACATAGGAGTAAACAAACCATCCATATAGGTGTTTTCTTAGTCATCATAGGCCTTAATATAGGGAATTTTCTACGTAAAGTATCACATACCTCATTATAGTTAATATTCTATATAATATATAAATGACTACCTCATAGTTCATTTTCTGTATCAGCTATCATAGAGTACCTCACATGGAATTATCTATATCGAGTGTCACAAACACCATAATAGGGTATTTTTATTATAAAGTATAACATTCTACCTCATAAGGTAATTTAGATATCATTTATCATGGATTTCATAATATGGATTTTCTATATCACGTATCATAGAACTCCTCCTAGGGGTTTTTCTATATAATATCTAAATCCACCCTCGAGGATTTTTTTCATTCATGAAACAATACCACCTAAGGGAGTTTTGATTTTACTTTATTTTAATAAAAAATCATTTCTCTATTTCAACAATGAAACCAAATTCATAATTTCAATTTCATTACAATTTAAAACATCTCATTATTTTCTAAAAAATAGGATATCGTAATCCATTACAAAACACATTTCATTTTTTGGACATGTAATGTATCTTGTTACTAATAAAAACTTGATGTCATAGTAATTTTTTTTTCACATTAATCATTAAAAAGTTATTATATAATGAATTTAATTTCCCATATTTCCAATTAAATGTAGCCACTATAGGTTTCCATGGCATTTATATAACACCAAAACATATTTTAATGGTTCAAATTTATAGAAAACTAGGACATTATTGAAAATTTAATTTCATGATCATCGATGAATGTGAGATTACATCACACTATTATCATTTAAAAATTAAAATTCACTTTTCAACAATATAAACCATAGTTTAAAATTTAACATTATTTATCCCATTTTACCATGAATTAATATTATTATACAAAAATATTATAACATCCATCCCCTAAAAATTTTATTGAGAAAGTCGATGAACATTACATGTCCTTGAGAAACATCGCCAAGATGAAAAAGGATGGAAATAAACGATTAAGGGATTCAATATACATTGGGGTAATTTTTCCATTTGAAAATAAAACAATCATTCTATCATTACATAACCAAATAATCCCGTCCATTATGCATGATATCAATGAAAGATAACTAAAAACAATCCATTTATAATAAAATAAACTAGAGAAATGTACCATAACATAATACTACAACATTAAAGAATACATCTAATGACAAACTAACAAAGATCAATGAATCCAAGGACATATATTTAAATACCAACTCTAACTCCATGATCCAAAATGAAGAATTTTTACTAGAGAATTGAATATATTTTCCATTAGATGTTTATAAACAAATAACATAAGAAAAAGCCAAAAAGTTCGAATATAGGGGTTAGTAATGAATCATAGTATATTTTCCCCATTGACATCCCTACTAGACCCACAATTGTAGAACTATTTATCACATTTTATAAAAAACTATATTAAAAAACAAGAAACAACTTTTCAAAAAATCAATACTATTTAAATAAATAAATTCTCACAAAAAATATTGGTCCATGAAACCTACAAAGATACTTCTTCCAAACCATTCCATTTTTCAATTTTTGGTATATCCAATTTTAATCCACATGTACACATAATCACACATTTACACATGCATTAATTTTTATGAAAGTTCTATACTCATGAGTGGTTTCCCACAGATCTACCATTTTTTCAGAATATAATTAAATTCAAGGTGTCATTACACCTTTTTCACATAGAAAAAGGTCATATTCCCACGATGCATTGTAATGAAATATGAACACACACTTCCCTGTATGACCAAAATCCATTCTCGTACAATCCTTACAAAATCATTTAAATGCAATTTTTTTAATAAAACAACCACGTATTTGAAATTATTTTTTCCATAAATGAAACTAAGAAACTAATTAAAAACACTATTTTAAAATCATTTATTAAATCACCTTTCACAAAAAATACATAATTCCAAAAAAATCCTCAAACCATCGATAAAGAATGTTCTAACCATGCTTTCCACAAAAATTTCACAATAAATTTTAATCAATTTAATTAATTGAAAACTAATCAAATAATTTATTGCAATTGTAGTTGAGATTTAATCAATCTGCATCTATAATATAGTGAAAACAATAAATAACAGGAAAAATGAAAATAAAACTAGGTTAAATCTCCATGAAAATACATTATATTTCTTACTCTATAATCAAAAAATCCAAATAAAATGATTTTTAGAATTATATATCTTATATCTATCCATATAGGTCATATATCTATGAAACAGAGAGAGATTTAGATGTGTTTCCATGATAAACAACAATGAACTATGACGAATTAGGACATACCATTTGAATCTAGATTCAAATCACTAAAGAATGAATTTGGACTACCTCCATATCAATTGGAGAAGCCACTATAGCTTTAGAGATGAAGAAATTATGAGTTAGGTTCATATTAGGGAATAAAATAGGTGTAAAAAAAGATTGACTAGGAACCACCTCTGTGGATCTAGTTTTTAAACGTTGAATGGTTAGACACACAATTAAATAACCTTGCATTAATTTTGTGCCACCCACAACCCCAATGATAATCCTTTCATGGTAGGATCACACGGTTTTTAATTCATGTGCCAACTATACCAAATTATAGCATCTCAATTAGCAAGGTTTCTATATGGTTTTCACAAGGTTCTGACAAATAGTGTACCATGAATGCACATTCACCTTAGCCCTTGTTTCATTGTGAATGGTTTTGTGTAAGTGTTACACAATTTTCCCAAATTGTGAACCTATATAAAATCCCTCAAACCACACCAAAAGTTCTCCAAACTCTACCAAAAACCACCAATAAATATTAAATTCTGAAAAAGAATAAAAAACTATTTCTTAGATAAAAAAAGTTTGATACATTTCCCCACCATTAGTATTTCCATAAATAGAAAGTAGAAAATAATTTTCTATCTAAAATCATTCTGGCCATTTCTCTTTAATTTCCTTCCCCTGTTACAATGTATCCTCATAAATATAACCATGTTACTAAAAACCCACAATGTACTGATGCTTTTTTCGTGTATGAAATTGACATTACTAGTAATAATATGTATCACGATATATACTAAAGAAACATCTGAATATAGTTTAACGTGTTCCCATCAAATCAGATGGTTAGGGTCTAGATGATACTTTTCACACTATTATACATGAAGCACATTATGAATCCTACTAAAGCATGATGGGAATTCCAACTGATATTCCACAAAAAAACCCATTCTAGTATCTAAAAGGGGCTATTTATCAAGGAGATAACATTCCCAATATCCCCGAATGACAATTTTCAATCCATGGTGAGATCCTCATGAATATATGATCACTCACCACAAATGAAAAGAATACATCAATGCTTATCCACCTAGGATTTATGATGACTCTGGGCCATCTCCAACCACTTCCATATCAATTAAAACTTCTTCAATGTCTTCTGAAGAGGTCTCATATCAACTAGTGAAGTCCCGCATGTTTCCACCCAACAATTTGGTGAATGAAATAGACAACAATATGATGTTTCTAATAGATCCATTTATATCAAGGTTTGAAAAGTTAAATTCTATGAGAACTCCTCTAACAACATGTGATCTTACAATGATCCAAGAAAATCCATTACACAATCACATAACATGTATTCCAATGTTTGTACCATCCATTTGTATTGTTCATCCTTCTGAGGATGACACACCATACTCATAATCAATTGAGTGTCATGAGATTTTTGTATTGATTTATAGTGATGGAACACAATCCTCATATCTCTATCTAACGGGATAGAAAATGGTATTGCAGGTTGCTTTAAAACATCATACATATAGATCATGGAAAATTCATCCACTCTATGAGATTTATGAATCAAAATGAAATGTGATGAATTTTTAAGATGATCCATTATCACCCAAATGGAATGATGTTTCCAAACCTTTCTCAAGAGATCTTTTACCAAATACATAGTAGTAACGAGCCCATATTTTATTAAAGAAAATCCTTGTTGATCTAATTAAATGTCTAATTATGTAAAATGGTTATATAAAACAAATTAAATTTCTCGATTTAATGTTTTTGGATTTTAAAATACCATTAAGAATTTTTACAATTCCTAATATAGCCATTGAATAGTTATAATATGATTAATTAGAATATATGGCTTTAATAAATCCAATTTACTCAGACAAAGGAAGTGATGGGCTCATCTTGAAGAATTTTTCCAAATGAAGCCCAATTTTTAGATCATGAAAAGGAGGTAGAATCACTAGGATTCTCTATGACCAAGACCAAGATGAGCTTCAACATGTTAAGTGTGAATGGAATCTTCTAGAGGAGAAGTGGATGTTAATAAAGATTACCACCTGAGTGATGTTATCCAATCCACCCCAAGATTCTGTCTCCATCACACACTTTACCCATAGGTATTATGTGGGGGTTACAACAGGTTATTTAATAGGACCCTTGAACTAGGATTATGTTCCTTATTTTTTTTATAAATAATATCCATTTATTTCATTATTATTAATTTGTAAATGGATTTTAAAGGAAAAATAGTATTTTTGGTTAAAATTTAAATTCAATTAATAAATCTATTTTGATGAATTAATTTATTTCTAAATCAAATAATATTTAAATAAAATATTATAACTAAATTAAATTTTATTAAATATAAATGATCATATAACTTTTATGAATACAATTGTAATTTATATAATGGTTTGAAAGCTGTTTATGTTAAACATCGTAAATTTTCGATAAATACTGGTTTTTATTTCAAAAGTAATAATTAAAATATTTTTATAATTATTTAGATAAAATGAATATTATTTTTCCAATCATGATGCCGAAATTATCCAATAGTTAATTTTTCAATATTTTTAGAGTAAGTCGAATTTTTGGGTAAAAATTAAATATCGTTTAAATATATAATGTGTTTTATGACATCCTAATGACCCAGTAGTGACATAATAAAATAATATAAAATTTATATTATCTCAATATACTTTTATAATTTAATATAATGTGATTCTAGATTAGGTTTAATTATTTAACAATATCTTGGTGGATCCTTAGTGACAAATAAAAACATCTTAACATTTTAAAATGATTTTATTGAGAGTGTGACTCACCTCCACATCAAAAAAGAATAATATTATAATAATTTATGACATTATTATTATACTATATTTTATTACACTCCACTTTTGAAAAATCCATTGGAAAAAACATGGGATGGTTTGTGGTTTTTGATTAGTTTATTGTGTAGTGTCCAAAACATAAACAATAAATAATTCTCTCTCATACCCAATATAAACCAACTAAATATCCCATTACTCTTACCTTAAATCATTTGGATCTCTACCTACCCATTTCCTACTCTCTCTATAATCCTCCTAAGGCACCCCAATCTCCCAATAATAATCTCTCAAGGATCTCCCAAGCCATTGGGTCCGACTTCCAAGTAAAGTTTTCTTCCTTCTTTATTTATTTCCATGTTTCCTAATATTGTTGTACCCTTTTAATTTCAATTAAACATGTTGGGGTATGATTTCAAACCTCCCATATACATACCTCCTTATGTTTTAATGATTATATACCCCTTTATATCTCATTAATAAGTACCGTGTAAACCCGTTAACATGCCGAAATTACATAAGGGATTTCTCTCTCCTTTTTTTCTTTCTAGACATTATATAATTTTATGCATATAAATACAATTAAATATATAGGGATATTTTTTTCCACGACCAAAATACTTTATATTTCACTTATAAATGATTTTATACCCATTTATCCCTCATAAAAAAATTTAACGATTTCTCATTGACGTTATTATGCCACCAAAGTAACACAAAACTTCACATGCCTAAATCATCATGTAAGTGAATACCATACCCATTTTTCTATCTAGGTATTCAAAATTATGAACATGTACTTGTTGATTGAGGAAATAAATTTATTTATTCAATATATATTATTTTTGGAATAAATTATGATGTTTAATGAATCCATGTTTTATGATCTATGTAGCACAATTATGCATGAAATGAAATGATAATGAAGGGTGCACCCTGATAGCACCCCAATGCATTGGGTAAAGATTAGTGTCATGATATGTAAAGTGAAATGAGGGTCTAATCACTATAATTTAAGTTAAATTTGTGTTTAATCATGCTTTATGTTCTATGATTTTTATTTGATTCTAATATCATGGTAAATTTTGATGTCACATCTCCAGGCTATGATAATCATGTTGTATCATGAATTTATGTTCATGTATCTCTTATTATCCATTGATATGCCTATATCCTAACATGTATTGTATTCTTTATGATATCACTTTTTTAATCCCATACTAGGATTTATTGCTCACCATTTTTTATGTATTTCCTTAGGTTAACATATGAAATACTAAGTACGAAAGAATATTGTGGTCATGTAAAAGAAGTTTTTAATAAAGATGTTGTATTTTATGTTCAAAGTTGTTATGTAATGTTATTAATTTACCTATACACTAGACCTATAGATCCTCATAGTTTTATTAAGTGCATGTTTATGTAAAAAATCATTTTTAAGTGTGTAACAAAGATATGGGGTGTTATAGTTGGTATCAAAGGATATGTTTATTTATTTTTTGGATTAGCATTTGAAAATCCTAGTGAAAGACTTAGAGATAAGGATAAGTATAATAAAAACAACCCTAACTTTTGGTGAGTATAGAGTAAGTGTTTTATCAAGAAAATAAATCTCTATCTGGATATGAACAATTACTGGTGGCTCGGGCACAAATATATCTAGGGGTAAAACCTAAAAACACAAATTTGAGGTAGACTCGAATGGGAACTAGTGCACAACAATAGGCCTTAATTCATTCTTGGTTATAATAGTCCTGAGGGATATTCTTTAGTAGATTCATAATCATAGTATACAACATTATTAAGTGAATAAAAAATGCCCCTAAGAAAATATATTAGGAAGTAGATCATTGATAATATAGATTGAATCCAATAAATTCACAAGTTAAGTAAATAAATTTAATTTATAAGTTTTAACTTTTTTCATCAGATTCCCCTTAATCTGTTACCCCTAACATTCATTTTATTCAAGCCAATGGCATGTGATTGGTTGAATTGGGCTAAAAATAATGTGAATATTAATGTGATGACTATTCTAATGAGATACCCAATCTGATGGGAGTGGGAATCCAAAAAATTATCATGATACTCTCTCAGTTAACTCATGTTTTGAATAGAATCATGGGTCCAGAGAATCTTCAACACCTCCCCTTATGAAATACCAAGATTCAATTGAAAGTTTCAGGAGACATATGCCTCCTAATTTTAATAGATCTTCTGATCCTTAAACTATTGAACAATGGATCGAATCAATTGAAAATATCTTCTCCACCCTTTAATGTTCCAAACAAGAGTTTTTCAAGATTCTTATTTTATGAAGGGTGAATCCGATCAATGGTGGACATTGATAAAAAATAAGTATTCTGAGGAATAGATCAACATGTTGGAATGACATGATTTCTGAAAAATGTTTTTTGATAAATATTTTCCATTCACCCTCAAACATAATATGAAAATCAAATTCCTTTCCCTCAAGAAAAAAATACAACGAATCCATTAAAAAATATGTGGAAAACATCACATGTCTTGAATGATACGCCTCCACCTTTGTTGTTACCCACAAATTCAAGGTTTAGAACTTCATTGGTGGGAGAAAACCTAGTGTACGGAAATCCCTGGCGATCTGTAAATTCGATAGCTATGAGGAAACTCCTTGATGTGCCCTCAAAGTCAAAATATTAATCCGAATATCTTAGGAATATCATAGGGATAAGAAGTAGAAAGAGGAAATTAATTC
Organism: Viscum album; assembly: GCA_963277665.1. NCBI lineage: Eukaryota > Viridiplantae > Streptophyta > Magnoliopsida > Santalales > Viscaceae > Viscum > Viscum album. Next base: position 1,192,475,874 of record OY728122.1, read on the forward strand.
TGGAAGTCTGATGGATAAATACAATTGTGCTAAGAAATTACAACACCCCACATGCCAATGGTGTGGAAATAATCACCCTTGAAATTTCCTGAAGGGGGTGAGGAAATTATTTAGGCATGGAAAGGAAGGGAACATTTCCATAAATTGCCAGGATGATAAACCTGCTGATGTGAAAGTGGAGTAGAATGCTCCATTATACCCTGAACACATTGTTCAATAAATGGACCACAAATGAACTGGGCACTTTTCAAATCAGTGCCCTAATCTAAGGTTTTTTTGAGGAAACCAACAACATCCTAAGTAGGAAGGGAAATGTTTTTCCATCTCAACCGCCGAAGTGAACCTCAACAAAGAAGTAATGATAGGTACTCTAAATAATCATTCAACAATATAGAATATACTTTTTGATTCTGGTACTATTCATTATTTTAAATCCTAAATGTTTAGTAGAATAATCCCCAAACCACCAAAAATCATGGAAGTAAATATGTATATGAGAATGGAAACAGGAGAAATCATTTCATCCCAGGAATATAACTCCTCCCATGTCACAATTTGTGGATTTATCTTCTTGGAGAACCTCATCATACTCCCTATAGTGGAATTTGATGCAATTCGTGGCATGTATTGGTTTTCCCTATATAAAACCAACATAAATTTTTGTTTGAGGGAATCGCTCTCCATATGGAGAATCAACCCCTGATTATGTAAAAGTGTATGGTGGAGGATGAACCTTATTTAGCACCATCATCTCAAGCGTTTATATTACTACCTGATGAGCACACATATCTTGTGCAGATTATGGAGTCTAAGAATGAATCCATCATTGAATTCCTATGTATTGGGAGGGAATTCAATGAAGTATTTACAAAGGAATTTTATGGTGTTCCTCCTAGAATAGATGTTTAATTCTCGATTGATCTTACGCCTGGGCCATTACCAATATCTGAGACTCTATATAGAATAGATGATGTAGACCTTGAGGAGATAAAGAAAAAACAATCAGAGAATATTGATAAAGGGTTTATACACACAAGTGATTCACCATGTGGTGAAATAGTCCTCCTCATCAAGAATAAGGATGGGTCAATGAAACATTGCATATATTATCACGAGATCATTAAAATCAGTATAAAGAACAAGTATCCTCTTACATGAATTGATAAATTGTTAAATCATCTATGTGGATAACCATACCATGCTAAGGTGGATCTACATTTGGGATATTACCAAGTAAGGTTGAAGAAGGAGGATATGCCCAATACTAATTTTTGTAAAAGGTAGAGGAACTATGAATTCATAGTAATTCATTTCAGACTCCCTAATGCTCCAGTAATCATCAAGGACTTTATGAATAGAGTCTTTAGAGATTACCTCAAAAAAATTGTGCTAGTATTTTTATATGATATTTTAATAATGTCCAAAACAAATAAGGCGTGTGAGGAGAATCTATGCACTGTACAGGGGAACTTGAGAAAAGAGAAGCTCAATGAAAATTACAACAAGTGGGAGTACTTGTTGAAGGATGTCTCATTCTTGGGTCAAACCATCATAATAAATGTGATATATTTGGATTTTTGAAAAAAAATTGATATTGGGGGATGATCGAGGACAATAAATGTGATAGATATTTGTAGATATCTTGGGTCAACTGGATAATATCGACGATTTTTTAGAAATTTCTCACGATTCTCAAAACATCTTACCAAGATAACTCGAAAGGTAGTCATGTTTTCATGGAGTGATGAATGAAAAAGAGAGCATCAAGGAGTATAAATGAGTATTATCACTGCACCCATTATCACACTACCCACATGTGGAGGGATTTTTGTAGTATTTAGTGATTCTTGGAATAATGGGTTGGGATGTGTATTGATGAAAAATGACCTTAGTAATTTCCTATGCTTAAAGGCAATTAAAATTTCATGATCAAAAACATCCCACCCACGATATGGAGTTGGATTCAGTAATCTTTACTTTAAAAATTAGGTGACATTACCTATTTGGGGAGATGTGTGAAATATACATGGATTACAAAATACTCATCTATATATTCACACAGAACGACTTGAACATGAAAAAAAAGGTTAGAGCTGATCAATGACTATGAATGCTCAATCCACTCTAACCCTCAGAAAGCAAACAAGGTGGCATATGCTATAAAAATAAAGAAACCATCAATTCTATAATCTATGATAATTAAAAAGGATCCAATATTATTATATTTGATAAATATTTAAATGGGAATCGTAAGTAATGGAACATCATTAATCCATTCACCAATGATTTCTCAACCGTCTCTTTTGTAGAGGATAAAAAAATCTCAAAAGGATGATGTGGTAATTCAGAAGAAAGTAGAAACTATCATAAAAAAGAAATCCTCAGAGTTCAATGTTAATTAAGAAGGAATTGTGATATTTAGGTCAAGACTAAGTGTTCCATAAAATCTAGAGTTAATGAAAAATCTTTTGGATGATGCACATATTTAAAATTTTACCATTCACTCAAGAAACACAAAGATCTATCGAGATATCTGAGACCATTATTGGTGGGATAACATGAATAAAGAGATCACGTAGTATAAATCAAATTGCCTAGTGTGTCATCTAGTGAAGGTTGAAAGCCAGATGTCTAAGGGGATGATGAAACCATTATCCATACAAACATGTTAATGGGAGAACTTCACTATTGAATTATCCATAGGAATTACAAAGAAATCCGATGGAAAAATGATATATAGGTTATTGTGGATCATATTATAAAGACTTCACACATCATTAAAATTTGGGATGATTTCTCCTTCGATTAATTAACATATATATACATCATAGAAGTGGGAAGGCTGCACGGAGTACCCCTTTCTATTGTATCTGATTGAGATCCTAGATTCACTTCAGTGATCTGGAAGAGTATCCAACATGCTCTGAATACTGAGCTAAATATCTTCATGACCTCTCATCCTTAAACAGATGTCCAATCTAAGTGAAAATTCAAACACATGAAGACATGTTGAGAGCATTCTCAATGGACATAAAAAGTGGATGGGATCAACATCTTCCTCTGGATGAGTTTTCTTACAATAAATATTTTCACTCAAGAATCCAAATTGATCATAATAAATCCCTTTATGGGAAGAGGTGTAGAACACCAGATTTTTTGAATAATGTTGGGGACTGAAAAATCCTAGGTCTAGAAATGGTAGAAGTAATGGTGGGGAAGGTTAATATTATACAACAACACATTAATGCTGCTCAGAGTTGAAAAAAGAGCAACGCTAACAATCATCAATGAGACATAGAGTTTCATGTTAGAGTCATGTTTTTCAACCACATATCACCGTGGAATCTTTTTATGAGATTTGGGAAGAATGGAAAGCTTAGTCTAATGGAAATAGTCCCTTTGGATATCCTTGATCACATTGGAAAAGTGGCCTATCGACTAGAACTACCACTGAACCGATCTCAAGTACGTGATGTATTCCATGTATCACTATTGAGGAATTACATACCTCACCCATCACACGTACTCAATCCAGAGGTGGCACCATTGGATAATGACCTCTACTATGAAGATAAGATAGTGACAATCATAGATTGTGGGAAAAAAGTTCTATGAAAAAAGACAATTCCCCTTGTCAAGGTGTTGTGGTGAAACCAAATGTTTGAAGAAGCAACATGGGAATCAGAGGAACTGATGAATCCGAGTTACCCTCGTCTATTTTAGTGTGGGAAATGGAAATTTAAAGAGTGAAATTTCTTAAGGGGGAATATTGTTACAACCCGAAATTTTATTAATGAAAATTCCACATCATCTAATTAAATATCATTTTATGTAAAATTGGTATATAAAACATATGCAGTTTCTGGGTTTTCTGCTTTTTGGATTTTAAAAAATAGTTAAGAGTTGTCACCATTTATAATATACCCATTGAACATGGATTACATGATTTGTATAAATATAGGGCATTAACAAATCCAATTTACATATACAAAGGGGTGGGGTCATCCAGTAGAATTTATACATATGAAGCCCATTGGTTGGAGCCAATAAAGGAGGTAGCGTCACTGGTCTTTACTCTTGACCATGCCCAAGTGAATCTTCAACACACTATGCTTGATAAAAATTTCGTTTGGAAGAAGTGGAATTTAATAAATATCACCACCCAAGGGATGTGATCCAAGTATCCCGAAGAGTCTCTCACCATCACAAACCTTACCCGTAGGTATTATGTGGGTTGTTTCGAAGGGTTATGTAACAAGACCCCAACACTTTGATTGTGTGAATTATTTTGGAATAAATAATATACATTCATTTTATTATTGTTACTTTGTAAATGGGTTTTAAAGTAAAAATAATATGTTTAGTTAATATTAAAATTCAATTAAATAAATAAAATTTGGTGAATTAATGTATTTTTGAAATTCATATTATTTTAGTAATTTTTTTTACTAAAATAGTTTTTATTAAATATACATGATCTTCAAATATTTTTTAGTACAATTATTATTTTTATTATGCTTTGAAATCTTTTTTTGTTAAAACACATGAATTTTCCATATATGTTTCTTTTTATTTTAAAAGTAAAAATACACATATTTAGAAAACTACATAGATAATATGAATATTATTTTTCGAATAAGGATGTTGAAATTGTCCAATAGTGATTTTTTTATAATTTTTCTGAGACATATGATTTTTTGGGTAAAAATTTAATACTATTTAAATATATAATGTGTTTTATGACATCATAATGACACAATAGTGATGTAATAAAAAACTATAAAAGGGATATTCAAAGAATATTTGTTTTATATTTAAAATAAATTGTTTTTATTATTTTTTTATTTATTTAACAATCCCATAGTGGACCCTTGAAGTCTTAAAAAACATTATAACATTTTGAAATGATTTAATTGTGAAAGTGACTCGCCACCACTTAAGTAAGACTTATATTATAATAATTTAATCCATTAGCCTTATAAATTATTTTCTTCCTCTCCACATTAAAAAAATATGGGAAGAAACTATGGTATGGTTTGTGGTTTTTATTAGTTTAGTGTGTAGTGTCCAAGACCTAAATAAAAATGAATTCCCTCTCCTTTATTACATAATCCCAGTCAATCTCCCATTCCTATCCACTAAAACCATTTTGATCCTGACCAACCTCTACCATCCTCTCTTTATAATCCTTCTAAGGTACCCCAATCTCCCATGAAGCCTCTCTCAAGCCACTCTGAAGACTTTGGGATCACACTTCCAAGTAAAGGATTTCTTCTTTCTTTATTTATGTCCATGTTTTCTTATATTGTTATTCCATTTTATTTTCCTTTACAAATGTGGGGGTATGTTTTCACACCTCCCATGTACCCTTGTTATATTGCCTAAATTCTGAAAATAATTTCTCTCTCCACATTTACTTTCATGAAATTCTTTTATTTTGTGCATCTAAATTCCATTACATATATTGGGATATTTTGTTCCATGACGCACATACTATCAATTTATTGTATAAATGATAAGAGGCCCCATTTTATTTAATCCAGCCATTTTATGATTTCTATCTTACATCGTTATGCTACTGAAGTTACACAAATAAACCTATTCCAAAATCATCGTGTAAGTGAATTCCATACACATTTCACTATTAAGGATATTCATCATTATGCACATGTACTTGTTTATTAAGGACACACATTTATTTATTCCACATATCTTATTCATGTAATAAATAATAATTTTAAATTAATCAATGTTGTATGAACTATGTGGCACACTTACACATGAAATGAAATGATTATGAATAGTGAACACTGATAGTTCTCCAATACATGTGGTAAAGATTAGTATCAGGATACATCAAGTGCATTGAGGGTTTAATCATTATAATTATTGTTCAATGAGGGGTTACTCATGGTTTATGTGCAGTGATCCTTGGATCAAGATAATATCATGTGAATTTTTTTTCCACATCTCCATGCTATGATAATCGTGCTATATCATGCCTTTATGTTCATGTTTCTCCTATGATCCATTTATATGCCTATTTACTAACATGGATTGTATTCTTCATGTTACTCCTTGTTTACTCCCTTACTAGGATTTATATCTCACCCGTTTTTATATATTTCCTCAAGTTATCCTATGAAATACTATGTACAAAGGAATGCTGAGGCCATGTAAAAGAAGTTTTAAATAAAGATGATGTATTTTATGTTATAAGTTATTATGTAATGTTCCAAATTTCCAAATACACTAGACCACTCGATCCATAGAGTTGTAGTATGTGAAATGTTATGTAATTAATCATGTTTTGGTGTATAATAAAGTGCACAGTTTTTATAATATATTTCTTCTCCCACTTCCAAAAAGGATTACTTAATGACAACAACACACCTACTAGTTAGTGATGCCTTGACATAACTTGATGACAAGTTAAGCATTTTGAAAAAAATCTAATACTAACCTCTTCACACTTCTCTTGTGCTCTTAATAAATTATAAATATTATTTATTCCTTGATGAAAAAATTATATTGAATGGTGGTATGCATGAAGATGTTTTTCTAGAATTGGAATAGGTACGTCCATCAGATTTTAGAACCACAACACTGAATTATCATCTAGCTTCCATACCACATGGTCTCCCCACCTTTTATTTAAGAAAAAATTTCCACACCTTATATATCAGATATTAAGGAAAATTTAATCATGTTCATTAAATCAGGAACCAATGAAACAAGAAATAATGCAACAACATCACCATAAAAATCACACTCCAAGTGCATGACAGCTAAGACTAACATAAACTACCACCCATCTAAAGCTTATTTTTTCCAACTGAGCATAGGAATTTATAATTAATTCATCTTCTAGTGAATTTCCCTTACCGAATGTATAAATATATATTAATTCAAACTTTCGGAGATAATATAGAAATATTTTTATCTCATATTCAAATCCTATTGTGATAAAAAATTCTTCAATTCTTATGATATGTAAACACAATAAATTTTTCATTAAAGAGTTAATAATCCCAATTCATCAAATCTTGGACTACAACAACTAAATCTAAATAATTTTTGGTAGTTCTTTTTATTCCCCAACAATTTTACTGGTCCATATAAAACAACATGACCTCTATACAAGAGAACACATCCTTAAGCATTTGAATACACTACATAACCATGTGTTGATTCCAAAAAAATCAAGATCAGTGCAGAAGTAATGAGAATGTTAAACACTTGAAATGATTTCTAACATTCCGTATACCTTTGGATGGTAGAATTATTATTTTTGAAATCTATCATTGGTGTGGAATATTATGAGATATAATGAACAATGTATCGGTAATAACCAGTCAATATGAGGAACCGACATATCTCAAAGATTTTATTTGGTAGTTTTTAAGAATTAATAGCCTCTACCTTTTCTAGATCCACATAAATTCCTTCATCATAAATTAAATGTAAAAGAAAATATAACTCTTTAATCCAAACATAAAACATTGATAAATTGGCATAAAAATAATGATCTATCATGATTTACCTCATTGTCACCAAGTATATCTCTTTCTCACTACTTTTCCATGAATACATAAATATGTAATCCAAAAAAACCACCAAAAAAGAATCTAGATATATCTAAAATATCATATTGATCAACTCCATAATGATAATTAGTGCATTTTTATGACTAAAATTAATTACCACATATTCTTAATGGAAATAACTTCTTCTGAAATCTGTCAATTAAATATCCTCCTTCCGAACCCACAATTGGTTATACCCTACTCATAATTCAATCTTAGAGAACCACTGAGCTCCTGTAATTTTATATTATAGATCATCAATGCATGGATGTAGATAATGGTTATTAAAACACAACTTAGTTAATATTATGATAATTCAAACAAAGAAAAAGTGTTCCATCCTAATTTTTGACAAACAAAACTGGTGGTAGCAATAGATACATGCTAGGCCAAAAGACCCCTTTTCTATCTAGCACATATACTAAAAACATTATCACCCTTAATTATTTTGTTTCTATTTGATATGGTGGAATGGAAATAGGACAATTCCCTTAAATGAGATCAATTGTAAACTACACATTTCTCATTAGTGGTAATAATGAGATTTTTTTGGGGAACATATATAGAAACTAATCAACCACTTCTAGAAAAAGATTCTTCTCAATATCATCATTATATAATAAATAAAATCATTCCAACAGATATGTGATCATTACAACTATTAGTCCCAACACGATCATTTCACCCACCATTACATTATTGCCCCCTAGAAAGTGATACTCGACATAATCTTCTATTGTAAAATGGATCATTATGGTATAACAGTGTATATGAACATTGAATTTTTTTAAATAAATCCATTCCAAAAGTTATATCAAAATATAAAAATCATGAATAGATAAGTCCCATTTCATCTCAACTCCATCAATGTTTATAAAGCATTATCTACACACAATGGCTCGACACTCTTTTTGACCAAGAGGAGTTTGTTGTTTTATCACAGAATGCATCATCTTATCTTTTAAAATCAATAAATTGGTATCATGAGAATCTATAAAGGAATGATATTCCTCTATTTGAATGAACACTTACATAGGTGTAGAATTCAATAGAATCATACATTTCACAGTCAATGGTCTAGACTAATCATCCATAATTACCGGAAATGGTCCATATACTTGCATTGTTTTTTCACATTGATATTTATTTCCTTATTGAAATTTCAATTTTCGAGGAGTCATGGTATTTCTGGAATCACCCTGGTTAGCTCTGTTATAACGACGAGGATGATATGCAACTATTTCTCCTTCATCGCATATGATTTCTGCGACACCTGAGATGTGTTCTAAACAACCGACCTCAAAGAACTATGAATAAAAGTGACAAATATTCCACATTTTGTTTCAATAATGGAATTATGTCAATGGTATAACAAACTCTCTCTTCATGTGGTCTATCAAACCACATTGAAAAATCTATCATGGCTATTATTTCATAGAGGATGATTTTCTGATCTAGCCATTGGATTCTAATTGATGCTCTAACATTGAAAATAAGTGTCCCTCTTGAAATTTCTTCCAATGTTATATTTTTGAATATTTCCCATAGGTATCAACATAATTTTCCTCCCATATCTCATGAGATATCCCTTTTAGCTACTGATGATCCATTTACCATCATTGTAAAGTTGGTAATATAGTTCACCAAAGTCTTTAAGTGATTATCCTATATCAACCATGATTCAAAGATTCATTCCTTTAATGATTCAATAGAACACACCTTGGATGAAAAGCATACTAAATTCATGAATTGTTCCATATACACTGTGATAGAAAAATTATCCCGCTTCACATGGAAGATCTATTTCTTTCATTGAATTCAAAATGTATGAAGATAGAATATCAGTTAAAAAATTCGTCAAAATCCTCCCATGAAAGCATATGGTATAATTTAGCATGAATAGCCAAATCCCACAACATTAACGTGACACCATCAAACATATATGTCTCTATACTGAATTTCAGCGAGGCTCGGGTGTTATTTAAATCGATGATATGATTCATCTTGTACAACCACACCTATACCTCTTTAAGTTATGAATCACGCCAAAAGATTGGAATATTATGCTTATGGAATTGGGTGGAAGAATCCACTATCCATGGATCATACCTCCTATTCCAGGTATCCATAACATGAAACTATGGGATTATACTCTAAACTAGCCATTGATTCACCTGTGTATCATGTGTTACCATATTCTCAACATCTTCCTTCGGTTGGTTTTTACGATGCCTACCGGGTGTATTTTCTAAAAAACAACAAATTTACTAAAAATCACTCTCCTCTAATTAAAGTATTTTCATTCAAAATCATTCCATAACAAACTATCACAATAATTATTTACAAAATTAATATTTTCCATATACAACCATTTTTGACAATTTAACCACGTTTTGGAAAAACAACCCCTTTTCCAAATACCACAATCATGATATTTTTCAATATCTCACATTCAAAATAAACTTTTTCCATTTTAAGAAATTAAATGTTTTCACAAAAAATGATAGATCACTATTCAGAATGAAATTTCTACTCCTTGTGTGAATTCATTCCTCTGACACATTTCATTATCATCTCATTGGATAAACCCATGACAATGAGATTCTAAATCCTATAATTGTCTCCAAAAAATTTGTGTACCCAACTTCTTGGTAACATGAAGTTCAACATGAAAATGTTAGCTACATATTTTTTTTCTCTACATTTCATATCCCAATAATACTACTCCATTTTACCACACTATGATAACTAGAATGAATTTTCAACTCCAAGATGAAAAACCAATACCAATTCAAAGACCACTTGTTCTAGAAATATATTCAGAAGGACAAATCTGATACCACATAAATCAAATAGATTTTTTGGCCAGAAAAATTGATACCACTTGTAACTTACCTACCCACCTCATTGTCTTGAGAATGTATAGGAACATTACATAGACTAAAGAATCATCCACAAGATTCTAAAGGAGGGCAATAATTACTGAAGAGATTCAACAGACATAGGGGAGATTTTCCTTTTAAAAATAAGACAACAATACAAACATTACATAAACAAATAAACCACTACATGATTCATGATATCAATGAAACTCATTTATATTAAAATCAATATGTTTCAAGTAAAATAGTCGAAGAATACAACATAAATGAATTAAAAAAAGGCAAACTAACATGGGTGAAAGAATCCAAGGACATAGCTTCAAACTACAACTCCAACTCCATGCTCAAAAATGATTAATTACTACTAGAGAAGTGTAATTCATTAACATTACTTGTTTCGTAGTGAAGAAAATCTTTAAAAGCACCAAAATTCAAATTAGTGGGAGAGTAATGAATGTTAGTGTATTATCCCCAATGAATTCCCTACTTACTGCACTGGGATAGATCTTATTAACACATTTTATAAAATAATTTATATAAAACAATTAATACAATACAACATGAAATAATCATTCAGACAATGAAAGCAATTTTAGAAAAATACTTTTCCAGCCAAAAATTGATTTCAATGAAAGTAACTAAGAATGTTTATATAAACCATTACATGTTTTTATTTTTGGAATATCCTATTATAATAAAAATATCCACATTTCCACACATCAACATATGCATGATTCATTACGAGTGTTACATACTCATGAGAATTTTATCATATATATACGAAGTCATAATAATGTAATTAAATCCCATTTTTCATTACACCATTGGCACAAAGAATATGGTCATATTTCAACAACTACTCATAATTTAATATGAACACACACAACCATGTATGCCAAAAAATCATTAAAATACAATCATGAAAAAACCATTTCAATTCCAAAAACCATATCAATAATTTTTTTATTGAAAAAACATTCCTAAAAATTAAACCAAGAAAATATTTTAAAATACAAATTTTAAATTCATTTATAAAAGCACATTCCACAAAAACCTAAAATTCATTAAAAATCCTCAAACCAACACTAAAGAATGTATCTACCATGATTTTCACAAAAATTCCATAGTAAAATTTAATTAATTTAATAAATTTTAAACTACACCAATCTTTTCAAGAAATAGGAGTCGAGAGTGAATCCACATACCTTGAGAATTTTGAGATAATGATAAACGATATGAAGAAGGATAATGAAACCGAGGTAAATATCCACAACCTATCCTTAGATCTCTTATCTTATCATAAATAATGCCAAATTTCATCATAATATGCATTAACTATGTTACATATATCCACAATAGATGTACATCTATGAAACTGAAAGAGATATAGAATTAGTTCTATGAAAACCCCCCCTACGAACTAACAGGATTGTGGTCTTTACATGATAATATTACTTTAAATCACAAATGGAAGCCTTCTAATTACCTTTGAATCGATGGGAGAAGTGCTCTTATCTTGGGATAGGTTGAAATCTCGAGTTATGGTAGGTTTTGGAAAAAAAGTGCCACTAAAACAAAATCTCAACCAAGATCCACTTTTTGTGGATCTAGTTTATAAATTGTACCTGGTTAGTCACACAGTTAAGAAGACTGTGTGTTAACAATATGCCAACCACTACCTCAAGGTTCAACCTTGCATGGTTGGATCACATAGTTTCCAAAAACTATTCTAGCTTTCAAAATTCAACTATCTCCAATATCATTGTTTCTACTAGTCATAGACACATTTTGGATTCACTTTCCACCCCTCGTGCGCCATCACCATAACCCATGTTTCATTATGCACGGTTTCTTGCAAGTGTCGCATGGGTTTCCTAAACTGTTCACTAATTGTGAACCAATATAAAATAACCCAAACACTCCATAAGTTCTCCTGTCATTCCCTAACATCACCCATAAAAATTACATACATAAAAAAATATATTTGTTACTTACTTGAAACAGCTGGTGCTAGAAATTTGCACTATGTTTCACCATTTTAGTAGCTAAAATTAGAATCTATGTTGTAACTGAGGAATTTATATTTGAATAATCATTCACATAGTTTAATATAATTTTTAAATGGAATTTTAACTAATTAAAAGAAAAATTAAATCATTTAATTTAATTTTGGACCATTCATGATAATTCTAGGACGAATGTATGACACATATCCTGAAAAAAGAGAAATTATGTGTTAAAATTAGGGGCCATGTTCCTTACCATTATATAAACCCAAACCATTTGTATTAAACATTGGTTGGACCTAAATTATCATATCCGTATAAAGAAAAATGAAATACCACAATATAGGTAATATTAGATAAACATGATGGGACATCTCTTAACAGATAGGGGAAATTATAAAATATGTAAGAGGAGTCATAAACATACCCCAAGGTCTTGATTTCACTAAGAATAAGTGGAATGTACTAGAGATTAATGGTGTTCCAAAATGGGATATGATGAGATGGAAGAGTGGTGTATGTTGGGTTGCTATCCAAAAACATGTGCTAATTTTTCCATACGAGATATAAGGGGAAATGGGTAAAATGAAAAAATAGATCCCCAAAAGAAACTTCTTAACACCCCACCCGTTGAGAAGTGATCCTAGTAGGATTATAGGGATACTAGTTAGAAAAAATTCAAGTTGGTGACACCATATTGGCTATCTGGTGGGATTACTATAGCATGTTGAAGCCACGTTTTCTAGACCTAGGCCCCCCAGTTCACGCCCACCACCTTTGATTTCAATAAAGACATTCAAAAATGTGATTATTATTAAATTCTTAAATAAATACAAAAAAAGTCAAACATACAGAAGGGCATGATCTTTTGACCACCCAACCATAGAAAAACTCATCATTGTGCTATAATCCCATGATTTATCAATCCTTAACTCATGAACCAACCAAAAAGTTCCAATAGATTTGGTTATTCAGCACCACACTAGTAAAAATATTTTACTCAAACATCACCAACCATCAAATTACAATGCCAATTATTTCAAACCCCTACAACTCAATGCCCCACTCTAGGTGGTACTTATTAACTCATTAGGATTCCCCCCAATGGGACTGAGAAAAAGTTTATTTATGATATTTATAGTCATAAAAGATGACAACCATATGTAATAATGGTTCCTATAAATCACTATTAAAACATTTAAATAAAACTGTCACTACAAACCCAGTCCTAACAGAGTCAACCCAAGATTAATGACCATTTCGACCATCAAAAGGCTTCTATATTCCATCCCACTATAGGGGTTTCCTATGACCACTATCATTTCCAAATTTAAGTGGTTCTAATGAAGATAGACTTCTATAGAACAATATTTGTTATGATCCCAACTCATGTAACCTTGTTCATGAAGATAACACTCATCAAAAGACGATATAACTCATCCCTAATTAAAAAAACTAGATGAATCTCTCCACCACCCATTCACAGGGTCCATTCATGCTGACATTCCAAGTAATCATTTTACTATACTCAACTATCAAAATTATACCAAATATGATACGTATTATTTTTATCTGAATCACTATGTACATTTTTCTAAACAACAAATATTTATACCCTCACTAGATGAAAATTTTGAATTATTGGCCTTATCACCAGACAAATGAAATAAAAACATGGCCATGATTCCTGATACAAAATTGGTATTATGTCATCATAAATATATGATCACTAAATTACAACCCTAAGTTCCCGGGAAAACTCATGGTTGAACATTCAATCAATTAAACACATCATCACAATTTTCCACGATCAAGGATGATCGATTCATCTATGTCACACTTAGATCATCTATAAAATGTCCTAAGACTAAAATAAATTAATAGTATCCATGTAAAATTATATGTGATCATACTTATAGAATTTTTAAAAGAACATTGATGATTGGGATACACCAGCTCAATTGAATCCTAAGTCCAAATCAATCATCCAGTAACAAATCTAATTTCATCCGCGATCTCTTAACACAAGGGTTAAACACTCTATGAATGGTTTGAAACTCCCCAAAATTGGAGTTCTTTTTTTGTAACCCATGAAATAATACCCCCAATCTCGTTGACACATTTTCCATTTTCCACCATACAAAATCACTGACTCTGGCCACCCCACACAAATTTAAACACCATGTATGGTATATCTATTACCACCCATTCTAGACTCAAAATTATTTCATCATTAAAATTTATTTAAAAAACATGATGACGACCATTTCCATACTTGATTAATGGTTAACTCCCCACCAAAAGGAATTAAATCCATTGATCCTCAAGAGAAACAGAAATTGTTATACTCATGGAACATGCACGTATCAATAATCTCAAGCCACAACCATCCACATGTTCAGCCTCGACAATCTTTATTAGGATTAACTATGATTAATGATGCTAGATCACCCTACTCCTCACTGTTTCACCATCATCTTAGATTTGATGTCTCATTTCATATCAGTGTATTGGAAAACTATGAATGAATGCACAACTATTTCCATGGACACTTCACTTAGAGAGGCACCTACCAATTGAAAGTCACGATGGTCCCATGACTCTCTACAAGGTAGTTCGTATCCAATTTTCATGATTAAAATACTACCACAAAATATATTGACTACCCCTATTTACAAAATTAATCAAAACATACCCCCACATGACCCACTTCACCAATCTCAACCTAGGGGTATAACACTCCCATGTGACCATTTTAATCAACCGTTGATGTGAACATCACCATTCCTTGGATAAAATATATAAACGTGTTTCTGGATAGCCAGTATTCATGTTAATTTTATCAGACTGAGAGAAACATTGTCATTTCATTACATGATTAGGTGTCACAAAACCCCACTATTCACCACATGATAACTCATCACTTGAGTATCACTCTAAAGATAAAAAATATATAACTCACAATATAATACCCCTAGACCCATCCATCTGAGGTCAAAATCAACTTTCTTATCAAAAATAGAAACAAAACCAACTAGGATAACATCAACATGACCATGGAAATTAATATAGTAATCAAACCAAAACATAAGAACTCAGTCTGCAGCCCAATATAGATCTAAGTAATTACCATTCCTTCAAAATAATCTTGATAAAAACATCCATGAATCAATACCACATGTTGATGTTTTTACCAATGCTTCATGTATCTAATCATACAGAATAATGGTCTAACACCTCTTGTTACCACCCTCACATATCTCTATATGTTAAGTAACTAAAATCAATGGTTTTGTTCCAGAGTCCCTATTTTCTCACTCTTAGAATAGACATATGATGTAAAAAGGTCACAACGCTCAGAAAATATCTACATTCCTATCTCAATTGTACATAGAACTAATATTATAAAACAAAATGTCACACTCAAGAGTCATACAGAAACATATCAACTTTCCAACCACAAAGGTATCATAACATGTGATCACTCTTTTTTCCTAACCCATCCAAAGATAATGTCAAAATTTTACACACTAATTCATAAAATGAAATTCCCCCATCACCACACACCATTGACGTCTAGGGATCACCATTTCATATGATCCACATTTAATACTATACATAAAGAAACATATATCATATCTTCATCATTTAAAAAATTTACATTATTAATATTTTCATATCTCATATGGTTCACATAACATTTTTATAATCATTAACATTTCCAAATACTTCCCATTCCCTATCTTGTTGTATGTCCCAATGCTTGGTTAAATATGATTTCATTCATGGGTTGTGAGGGAAGAAAAATAATAAGATTCTTAATAGGATTTTATTTTACCAGAACAATCATTTAACTAAATATTTATATTTAATTTTATATCAAGAGATCAATCATTTAAATCGAAAAACATTATTTCATGATATTCTTATATGAAAAAACACCACATAAAAACCTGATAAAATATTATATAAGAAATCCCACATTTAATAATTTGTTGTTATAAATCATAGGTAGATATATAAAAAAACATTTTCCAATAAAGTTAATTAGTATAATGCAGTTGATAACTCAATGTAAATTTCATAGCATGGTGCATGTCATGAGAATATAGATATTCCTAAAATGATTCAAGGACACCCTTTCAAAACTGGAAAATGATATATAATCTGAAAGAAAAATAAATTACATTAAAATCCATGAGTATCAACCAAGGTAAAATAAAACAACATTAAAAATTGAATTATATGAACAATATTCCCATCCATAGACACTTGAATTATTCTGATAGGTTGGTTGGATACTCATAAGCACTAGCTCATTACCATGCACATCAACAGATTATTCAATTTTCTTCATTGAACCAATAATAATTAAAAATAAAATAAAATTTTGATTACATGTAGTAATATTTCAAACAAGAATATCTTCATTCATTTCTTTGAATATAAAGTGCATTGTGTTTCATTTGTTGTAAATTATGTATGTTGTGGTCAAAAGGTGACATGGAATGGATGGATGTCAAGGAGCGTCAAGATGTGAATGTCAAAGGATGTGATGGTGATGGTGATGAATGGAGAATGGCCATGGTACTAAGATGCATGTCACTTAGGAGATTCACTAAGTGACATAGGATGTTGTGGTTGAAACATTCTCTATGTATATCAGACGATTGTAGAACTGATCTTAATGTTTCAATACTTGTATCAAGATGATACTAAGTTACACCACTTGAAGAATGGATGATGATGGAGCATCATCATTATATCTGACGATTGTTGAGCTGATCTTTAAGTTCATAGAACTTTTATCCTGATGATACAAAGTCACAACAATGTTAGAAGGCCGTGTATTGTATTGACAATGCATGAGGAGATAAAAGGGATCCATCCACAAGTTCTAAGTGGATGAAGTGGTTTAATGAAGTACATGCACTATAACTTAGTTCCTGTGAATTAGAAGTTGATCAAACTTGATCTCTGATTGGATCAATGAAGAACATTGAAGATTTCTTTGATTCAGGAGCTTCAGTTGATGAAGAACCTTCGGGAATTCCATTCCTAAGTAATGAATACATGTTGAGGAAGAATTGGATGAGTTCTTAAGTAAATGAAGAAGAATGGATTGGAATGAATGGCATTTGGCATATTTTACTTGGGAGTACTTTGTTTTTATACAAAGTATTATTTTTTCCTTTGCCAAAAAATAAGCCACCAAGGGCCAGCCTTAAGGGTTCAACCCAAGGAACATGTGGGGCTACGTCACCACGCCCAAGGGATCCCATGGGGCCAGCCCGAGAGAGGTTGGGGTCGTTTATAAGCCTCGAGGCCACGCGGTGATGAAGCCCGTGCAGTGTGAGCGTGAGGAGCGCGCCCGTGTGTGCATAGTGGGAACCAATGGTGTGCCCGAGTGGCAGGGGTGGGTGCAAGAGCGCGCCCGCAGAGAGAACTCGGTGCGGGGAGGCACCGAGAGGGGAGAAGTTCAATTGCGGTGAAGGGGGGAGCAATTGTTTGTTAAAGCGCGAGAAATCTAGGCAGCGATTCGATGTGGGATGCACAAATTTCACCGGGAGCACATCCTGGCTGCACGATCGATCGCGCGCTGGAGCGCAGCCGCTCATCTCATCCGCCGCGCGCCGCGATCTAATCCAACCATCGATAATCTTTTAAACAACGCATCCGATGGCTCCGAGGAGTCTCCTTACTCGAGCTCAGCCGAGGCAACCCCCAACGTCCCCGCTGAACCAGTGGCCTCCCCGAGCACTGAAGTAGAGCTCCCGACCACCATAGATCAAGCTAAGGTGTTCATTGAGTTCTTCTGGCCCTGACGAACTCATCCATGCAAGAATGATGCATGCATGCACAGTAGTGAGGAAATTCGGACGTGGCTGAGGCAAACAACGTTACCGAGGCCATGATGGTTTATGTTTTATGGATTATCCATAACAGAAGTCCATGAATGCGTTCTAAGTCGCATGCACGTAGAGGAAAAAATAAAGGAAGAGACCCGCGTGGAAACAGAGGAAAGATTCAAGATTTTGAAAGATTTTGAAAAACCGAAAACTTCGGGAATTCGATTTATCCCACGCGGAAGATTTGAGGCATCCCTCTGCCTATAAAAAGAGAGGCTGAGGCTCTCTGTTTGTTTGCGGAATATTTGAAGAGTGTCCCGCGAGCACCCTGTGTTTTGCGATGCTTTGAGCCCCGCGCATCCCACTTGCGCGACAGTCTGTTCCGGAGCCACCCGAGGCTTCGATGGTGTTCCCTGCGCGCACCCCTTGCGCGACAGGAAGAGCCCTCACTTCCAGCGAACTTGCGCGGTAGTAGTAGCCTTGCGCAGCCAAGGTGTTTCATGGCTTGCACGCCCCGCGGCCAGTGCACCTTGCACGCCCTTGTGCACCAAGGACCTTGCGCGCCACCTTGTCCTTTGAGGCCTGCGCGCCCGTGGCTCTTGTGCAGTCTTGCACGCTGCCTTGTGCACCCGAGTGTGCCTTGAACATTGAATAAGAAGAGTGGTCGCGGCTTAAGCACCCCTTACGTGCCTTTATTTGATATTCGGGCAGTGGGTGTGCAAAGGAGGAAGACCCGAGGCTTAGCCTTGTGTGTGCACCAAGTGAAGACATACACCATTTGTGGGTGAAAAGTGAACAAGAAGGCTGAGGCCATACCTTGTGTGTGTGCCAAATTGAAGAACACACTTTGTGTGTGCATTTGAAGAAGAGGTCGTAGCCCTTATGTGGGAAAAGTGAAAGTGGGTGTGTGCTAAGAAAGTGAAGGACCTACGGGTTAAGTGTGTGCAAGAAAAGGAGACGAAGGCCACACTTAAGTTGTGTGTGTGCTTAACAAAAAAAGAAGAGGCCAAGATCATGTTTGTACAAAAGTGAAACAAGTGTGTGCAAAGAGACAAGAAGGTTGAACCTAGTGTGTGCACTAAAAGTGTATACACTTAGAAGAAGTAGATACTCACACCAAGTAAAACACACATTCATGTGTGTAAGCAAAAGGAATAAATTGTGTGATGGACAAGAAGAAGGTGTGTGCTAAATATGTTACACCCTTTGTGGGTTTATTGCACCAAGAGAAGAAGAAGGGGAGTGCATGCATGCATGCATGCACGTGCACACGTGAACGAAGATAAATCAGGCTGTGTGCATTTGAGGAGAACAAGACCAAGAGTTCTTGAAGAGTTTTGAGAGGCCATGCAGTCAGTGCATGACGATGCAGAGATTTCATGCACTCAGTGCATGAAGTTGATGTGAAGCCAGACTAAAGCCAGATTGAAGTTAGAGACATCATATTTGTCTGAGTTTTTCAGTAGATTGAGAAGAGCCTGATCAACTGAAGTGATCAGAAGTCTTGAGAAAGACCAACAAACCTTATCAGAGGCTGTTGATGATTCTTGAAGAGAGAGGCCAGGTCATCCTGAGAAGAAGGAGATAAATCCTGAGCAAGACGAGAAGACCTGATCAAGTGATCAGATGTGAAGAGCAAGGCCATCAGTCTTTATCCCAGACTGCCGAAGATACTTGAAGAAGCTTAAAGTGAAGAAGAGATACTCGTGTGACTCGAGGAGCCAGGAGAATCCCCTTGTGAGTCTCAGGGTGGAAGAAGTCTTCAGTGGGATTCTGGAGCAGGCCAGTGGGACTCTGATAACACTATGGGACGCAGTATAAAGACCCTCATGTGGGACTCAGGAGAGATACAGTGGGACTCTGTATCGACCATTGTAATACTAACAGATTATAATTGGAGAAACCATGTTGGGGTGTATAACCAACATGGCAAGGACGTAGGCCTTTGGTGTCGAACCTTGTAAATCCTTGTGTCCAGTGCCTTTACATTTAATGAATCATTCAAGGAAAGGTGAGAGATATAAGAAGAGTGGATTGAGGCTTTAACCAGTCATAGAGGTTTAATTGATAAGAATCAATTAGTAAAAAGTTTTTAAGGGATCACTGATTCACCCCTCCCCCTCTAAGTGATTCACACTGATCTGGGCACTTCGATTGGTATCAAAGGGAGGTTCCCTCTAAAATATCCAAGGGAGTCTTTATGAAGTGCAGATTTGAGGAAATGAGCGACCAGCCTCAAATGGAGATATCTGCCAAGACTCAGAAAAATAGAAAGAAGAAACAGGCCAAGAAGATGAAGAAATCCTGTCCTAGCTGTGATGAAGTTGGAACAATGAATGATCTTCAACATGCACTCAAATATCTTCAGAAGACTGTCCCCATGGAACTGACAAAGTGTATAGCTACAGGAATCCATGATCTTCAAGAAGAAAAATTACAGCTAGAAGAAGAAGTCAATACAATGGAAGATCAGTTGGCTAAAAGGGTTGGCATAACCAACACTCTTAGAAAGTTGGTGAAGGATAAAGATGAAACAGTATCTCTTTGTAATGAAAGATATGAAGACACTACTGAAGAATTGCAAAGAAGCCATTCTGAGAAAGAATTCTTTAAGATTGTGGTCAAAGAAGTTTTCCATGCACTGGAAAAGTTTCACAAAGTGTCAATGGTTGTCAAAGATGCTCAATTAGAAGATAAAGTCAAAAGGATGAAGGAGATGAAAAATTCATTGCAAGAAATGAAGAAAGTGCATGAAGACCAGATGAAACAGCTGGTAGAAAATTGGGAAGGAAGGCTAAGAACTATTGAGGATGAGAAGAACTCCCTCAATTTTAAATTCTTAGAACTGGAGGTGATATTGAAAAATCAGCAATCACCCAAAGCCAAAGCCTCCCAGTCAGCTGAAAGGAGAAATGTTGCTACTCAAGTATGCATTGAGCAGGATGATTCTAAAAGAAAGACATCCTCTAATAAAAGGGAAACAACTTCTAAAAAAAAGGTACCATCCATCCCATCTTGTACTCATGTTTCTAAATGTGTTTCCACAAAAAGTGCAGGATGGAAGAATAACTCCAAACAAGTATGGATGAAGACAATGAAGAAAGAGAGCTCTCTTGAAACAACACAACAAGTCAAGAAAAGTACCCAACAACCAGAAGGACTCAAAAAGTCAAGATTTGTGGGTCAATGATGGTGTTGTAACAATTATGGGCATTGTGAAAATGATTTTTGGTACAATCCTCTCAATGTGAAAGCACAAAGGAAGTCCATGCCAAGGGGGAGAAAGCCAGAAGAAAAGAAGCAACATCCATAGGTCCAGAGACATCTGTTTACTGCTAACAGATTTGGATTGCTTGATAACATCTTGGATGTTTGCAAAAGTGGTCAAAAAGATACATGTCAATCTCCAACTGTATCCAGAGCTCAAAAGAAGAAAAGATCACAGAACATGGCTCAAAAAGAATCCTTGGGAAGCAAGAATAAAGTTGAATATTCTCCCAAGAAGGTTTTGACAAGTGAAAAGAAGTCCTTGGAGTCTAAATACAAGAAGGGTGATGCATCCATAAGGACGACCAAGAAAAAATGCTTCTACTGTGGAAAGAAAGGACACACCATGGATCTTTGTGAACAAGCCATGGAACTGAATAGAAGCAGACTGGACTCAAAAAGAAAATCAATCTAGAAGAAGCAGAAGGGATTGAATGAAAATAAGTTGCCTAAGAAAGGTAGCTTAACAACATCAAAAGAACCATGTGGAATATCCAGAACTGAGGCCACACTTCCAAGTGACTTACTAGTCATATGGCCTAATCAGTTGCAACTTGCCAAAGATCTGCAAAGAGCTTAAGATGAAGTTCTGACAATTGCTAAGGAAAAAGGGAAGAAGAAGATTTCACATGAAGATGTATTTAGATCCACACCAGCACAAACATCATTGAAGATCAAATGTGCAAGTGTGAAGAATGGTGAAAATGGGACATCTCGGTTGAGAGAATCTTCTCAACCTTGATGTTAACATTGATGAACCAAGGAGGTTCCATCTTATTTCCTAACCACTTGTATTTACATGTGCTAACATTTCAGGGAATTGAAGATGATGATCATTCTCATCTGGAGAGTGGTTTGGACAGAATGGAGTGCACCCCTTGAGGGGGAGCCAATCTGTAGAAGATTCTATTCTAAGATTTAATACCATCTTGAGAAAAGCTGAAGGTATTCCAATCATACTTTCATCCCTTGTTTCTTAATTGTATTCATCATGACAATTAAGGGGGAGTATTGATTGAAGTCAAATGGTTGAAAGGGGGAACTTTATCTGTGCACCTGAACTTTCTAATGAGTTTGGTGAAGTATGTGCAGGATTTAGCAATTCATTGATATATCTGAAAAATTTCAAACCCCTTTAAGCATGATCTCACATGTATAGTGAATGTTGGACATCATTGAATTCCTTGGTTACATCACTCTTGTTTTCTACACCGGGTTATCCCAAGTAGACTTAGAGTTGATTTACTAAAGGTTCTTTTCTAAAGAGAACATGTGACATCATCCCTCTCTCAGTGTTTTTCAAGAAAATACTTTTCAAAGGGAGGAAGTGATTTTTGGATGAGAACCACACCACACCTTTGCATTTGATTGCCAATAAGGGGGAGAAAATATTGGCACACATATTGACCCATTCATATGTGCTAAAGAAGTGTATTGACAACAAATACAAAGGGGGAGATTGAAGTGCACTGTGTTGCATTTGTTGTCAATTATGTATGTTGTGGTCAAAAGGTGACATGGAATGGATGGATGTCATGGAGCGTCAAGATGTGAATGTCCAAGGATGTGATGGTGATGGTGATGAATGGAGAATGGCCATGGTACTAAGATGCATGTCACTTAGGAGATTCACTAAGTGACATAGGATGTTGTGGTTGAAACATTCTCTATGTATATCAGACGATTATAGAACTGATCATAATGTTTCAATACTTGTATCAAGATGATACTAAGTTACACCACTTGAAGAATGGATGATGATGGAGCATCATCATTATACCTGACGATTGTTGAGCTGATCTTTAAGTTCATAGAACTTGTATCCTGATGATACAAAGTCACAACAATGTTAGAAGGTCGTGTATTGTATTGACAATGCATGAGGAGATGAAAGGGATCCATCCACAAGTTCTAAGTGGATGAAGTGGTTTAATGAAGTCCATGCACTATCACTTAGTGCATGTGAATTAGAAGTTGATCCAACTTGATCTCTGATTGGATCAATGAAGCAAATGGAATATTTATTTGATTCAGGAGCTTCGGTTGATGAAGATCCTTCGGGAATTCCATTCCTAAGTAATGAATACATGTTGAGGAAGAATTGGAGGAGTTCTTAAGGAAATGAAGAAGAACGGCTTGGAATGAATGACATTTGGAACATTTCACTTGGGAGTACTTTGTTTTTATACAAAGTATTATTTTGTCCTTTTCCAAAAAATAAGCCACCAAGGGCCAGCCTTAAGGGTTCAACCCAAGGCACATGTGGGACTACGTCACCACGCCCAAGCGGATCCCATGGGGCCAGCCCGAGAGAGGTCGGGGCCGTGTATACGCCTCGAGGCCACGCGGTGATGAATCCCGCGCAGCGTGAGCGCGAGGAGTGCGCCTGTGTGTGCATAGTGGGCGCCAGTGGCGTGCCTGAGTGGCAGTGGTGGGCGCAAGAGCGCGCCGGCAGAGAGAACTTGGTGCGGGGCGGCACCGAGAGGGGAGAAGTTCAATTGTGGTGAATGGGGGAGCGATTTATTTTTAAAGTGCGAGAAAACTGGGCTGTGATTCGATGTGGGACGCGCAAATTTCACCGGGAGGGCATCCTGGCCGCACGATCGATCGCGCGCTGGATCGCAGCCGCTCATCTCATCCGCCGCGCGCCGCGATCTAATCCACCCGTTGATAATCTTTTAAATGCCGCATCCGAAGGCTCCAAGGTGTCTCCTTCCTCGAGCTCAGCTGAGGCAACCCCTGACGTCCCCGCTGAACCAGTGGCCTCCCCGAGCACTGAAGTCGAGCTCCCGACCACCATAGATCGAGCTAAGGTGTTCATTGAGTTCGTCTGGCCCTGAAGAACTCATCCATGCAAGAAAGATGCATGCATGCCCAGTAGTGAGGAAATTCGGGCGTGGCCGAGGAAAACAATGTTGCCGAGGCCATGATGGTTTATGTTTTATGGATTATCCATAACAGAAGTCCATGCATGCATTCTAAGTCGCATGCACATAGAGGAAAAAATAAAGGAAGAGACCCACGTGGAAACAGAAGAAAGATTCAAGATTTGGAAAGATTTTTAAAACCCGAAAACTTCCGGAATTTGATTTATCCCACGCGGAAGATTTGAGGCATCCCTCTACCTATAAAAAGAGAGGTCGAGGCTCTCTGTTTGTTTGCTGAATATTTGGAGTGTCCCCGCAAGCACCCTTTGCTTTGCGAAGCATTGATCCCCGCGCATCCCACTTGTGCGACAGTCTGTTCCGGAGCCACCCGAGGCTTCGAAGGTGTTCCCTGCGCGCACCCCTTGTGCGACAGGAAGAGCCCTCACTGCCAGCGAACATGCGCGGCAGGAGGAGCCTTGTGCAGCCAAGGTGTTTCACGGCTTGCGCGCCCCGCAGCCAGTGCACCATGCACGCCCTTGTGCACCAAGGACCTTGCGAGCCACCTTGTCCTTTGAGGCCTGCGTGCCCGTGGCTCTTGTGCAGTCTTGCACGCTACCTTGTGCACCCGAGTGTGCCTTGCACTTTGAATAAGAAGAGAGGTTGCGGCTTAAGCACCCCTTGCATGCCTTTATTTGATATTCAGGCAGTGGGTGTGCAAAGGAGGAAGACCTGAGGCTTAGACTTGTGTGTGCACCAAGTGAAGACATACACCATTTGTGGGTGCAAAGTGAACAAGAAGGCCGAGGCCATACCTTGTGTGTGTGCCAAATTGAAGAACACACTTTGTGTGTGCATTTGAAGAAGTTGTCGTAGCCCTTATGTGGGAAAAGTGAAAGTGGGTGTGTGCTAAGAAAGTGAAGGACCAACGGGTTAAGTGTGTGCAAGAAAAAGAGAGGAAGGCCACACTTAAGTTGTGTGTGTGCTTAACAAACAAAGAAGATGCCAAGATCATGTTTGTAAAAAAGTGAAACAAGTGTGTGAAAAGAGACAAGAAGGCCGATCCTAGTGTGTGCACTAAAAGTGTATACACTTAGAAGAAGTAGATACTCACACCAAGTAAAACACACATTCATGTGTGTAAGAAAAAGGAATAAAATGTGTGAAGGAGAAGAAGAAGGTGTGTGCTAAAAGTGTTACACCCTTTGTGGGTTTATTGCACCAAGGGAAGAAGAAGGGGAGTGCATGCATTCATGCATGCACGTGCACACGTGAATGAAGATAAATCAGGCTGTCTGCATTTGAGGAGTCCAAGACCAAGAGTTCTTGAAGTGTTTTGAGAGGCCATGCAGTCAGTGCATGAGGATGCAGAGATGCCATGCACTCAGTGCATGAAGTTGATGAGAAGCCAGACTGAAGCCAGAATGAAGTTAGAGACATCATATTTGTCTGAGTTTTTCAGTAGATTGAGAAGAGACTGATCAACTGAAGTGATCAGAAGTCTTGAGAAAGACCAACAGACCTTATCAGAGGCTGTTGAAGATTCTTGAAGAGAGAGGCCAGGTCATCATGAGAAGAAGGAGATAAATCCTGAGCAAGACGAGAATACCTGATCAAGTGATCAGAAGTGAAGAGCAAGGCCAGCAGTCTTTATCCTAGACTGTTGAAGATAGTTGAAGAAGCTTAAAGTGAAGAAGGGCTACTCGTGTGACTCGAGGATCTAGGAGAAGCCCCCTGTGAGACTCAGGGTGGAAGAAGTCTTCAGTGGGATTCTGGAGGAGGCCAGTGGGACTCTGGTAACACTGTGCGACGCAGTATAAAGACCCTCCTGTGGGACTCAGGAGAGATACAGTGGGACTCTTTATCGACCATTGTAATACTAACAGATTATAATGGGAGAAACCATGTTGGGGCGTATAACCAACATGGCAAGGACGTAGGCCTTTGGTGCCGAACCTTGTAAATCCTTGTGTCCAGTGCCTTTACATTTACTGCATCATTCGAGGAAAGGTGAGAGATACAAGAAGAGTGGATCGGGGATTTAACCAGTCATAGAGGTTAAATTGATAAGAATCAATTAGTAAAAAGTTTTTAAGGGATCACTGATTCACCCCCTCCCCCTCTCAGTGATTCACACTGATCTGGGCACTTCAGAATATGTGGTTCCACAATACCTTAGGTGTGAATCCATGTATTCTAAAGGATACTAACTAACAGTGAGGGTGTAAGGTGGTATAATGGGAAGACTATACCATTTGTGTCATAGTGCAATAAAAATTGAACAATATAAATCATGAGAAAATATCTAACATAAGCATATCATGAATTTCATGTGGAAATAAATTAAAAAATACATAATATACTGTAATAGACAATATTACATACATGCCCCAATTTAACTCCTATGATTGAATAATATAAAAATGATACAAAATATAAACATGAAAAAAATTCCAAAAATCATTCCAATTAGTGTTTAAAATATAATGATCCTATAATCCATTATACATGCATAGTATGTGAAAAAACACTATAAAAGAGGCCCATTCCCTAGACTAATACCCTCAACCTAATTTTGATGTATGATCAGATACATAAGTTCCATTGTAGTCTAAGATGTGTGTGATTACAACTTAGTGGGGGAACCAAAAACATCACTCTAGAAATAAGTAGACTATAATGAAGTTCATGATACATTTATACAACTACAAGCTAAAAAAAATTATAAAAAAACATATAATTTATTAAATCCCGTCAACACTCAAGATCTGTGGTGGAACCTGAGGTTAATTTATACTACATCGATTCATAATGATTCCAACCAAGATTGATTATACATACCTTGGTCCATACTGGGGTGTCTTTGAGAACATCAAAGTGACCATGAAAATCATTGTATCAATAATACCATTATGAATGGTTTCCATAATATAATTATATACCACACATATATAGGTTTTATTAGTCATCTTAGACCATCTTTTTTGATATTTTCTATATAATGTATCATAAAACACATTATATGTTTTTTCTGGCATGAATCATGTACCATAATATATGGTGTCTTTAATCAAATGTTTCATGGTTGACCTCATTTGGGTTTTTTTTTGAATAATGTGTCTCAAAAAAACCTCATAGGGAATTTTATGTATCATGTATCATGAACTAACTCATAGGTCATTTTTTATATAAAGTACTAGAGACTACCTCATATGATATTTCTCTATTAAGTATCATGTACCACCTTAATAGGAATTTTTTATCAAATATCCTAGTCCACATGACAGTGAATTGTCTAAATCAAGTATCAATAACCCCCTCATCTGGTGTTTTTTGTATAATATCCAAAATCGACCCATAGGAAGATTTTAATTCAAGAATAAATACCACACACAATGGAGTTTAAATTTTAATATAATATATATTGTTTTTTACCTATTAAATAAATAAACCACAATAATAATTTTATTTTAAATATTTTTTACAATATCTCATTATTTTATTAAAAGGAAGATATAAAAATAATTTACAAATAAAATATCATTTATTGGTTACTGAAGTATCATTGTTACTATTATCTATTCAATTTCATTATAATTTTATCATATAATTCATTATTTAAAAGTGTTTATCTCGAGGATTAAAATTATTATACTTCCAATGCACAATATCACATCTAGTTTGAAAAGGAATTCAGCAAAAATCAAAACATATTTTTATTATTCAACGTTATAGAAAACTAGTGCAAGATATAAATTATCATTTAACGATGTTGATGACTGTCAAATTACATTGCACAATAATCCTATTAAAGTTATAATTAAATTTTAAATGATTTAAACCATAGTTTCTATTTTAACAATATAAATATAATTAATTTTATTATCTTATATTATTTCATAAGATTCTCCATTGTGATTCACCATTTCAATAGACTAAAAAAGAATCTTTCTCCTAACCAATTAATTCCCCTTTAAATCATATTTCTCTAGGTTTCATAGAATTTTGAATGGATATTTAATTATGGAATGAAACATTTGAATCGTTTAATATAAATTTGGCTAATGCATGACCAGTTCAACATGATCATATAACACATTACCTAAACAATGAATTGAGGATATTGGTTAAATTCATAGAGGACCATCCTAAACCTTCTAGGATCCCACATGTATTAGAATCGAGCCTCACATAGGACTAAATCAATAGAAATGAAGAAAGAAGTTAAATTACCTAAAAATTGAATCATTTGAGATAAAGATGTTGGGAAACCACTCTATGGTGAGAGAAAACATGAAACATTGGAATATAATTTATTTACTTACTTCAAGGTCTTGACTATACAAAATTCACGTTGAACAAATAAGAGATTATATGTATTCTACGGTGTGATAAGTGGAAATGAATGAGGGTTTCACAAGGGGATGATTTCTAAAAATGAGGTCTAAAGAATTGGTATTAGGAATAGGGGGAATGTGGGGTAAATAACCAAACAAACACCTTAAAAAAACTACCAACAACCCAACAACTCTAAAATTCCTTCCATCGGCTAGTCATTTATGGAACACTTGTTGGGTGGAGGTCCCAAAAACCTTCCAGGGGTACTCATTAGAACACATAATAGCCATTGAGATATATTTTTCTTATAGTAGTTCTAGGTCCTATGTTAGGGCCCTCAAATATCTCACTCAAACCTTCATACTATTGAAAACATTTTTAAATGATTTTATTTAACATTTCAAACAAAAAAACAAAAAATAAATAAAATAAAGAGTTGGAGGATCATACAAATGAAATTTATATTTGATAATATTAACATTCCTAGATAACATAAAACACAATCCTATCTAGAATAAAAAAAACTAGGTCAAGGATTTCATCAGATGGAAACATTATTTATAATAAAATATCCCATTAGAATTGATTATTGTTTTCTACTAAATCGAATCCATGACATGTAACGATCCAATGTTTTTAAATGGAAATTACCTACTAAAAATTTGTCCTAAAATCACATTAAAGAACAAAATAAATAAATACTATGTTTTGAGTGACCTTTAAACATATTTTTTCGCTTCTCTATTTGGAATTTCGAAAATCCAACACACAAGGTTGTGTTCAAGATGATTTCTGGAGTCCAATAGAATAATATTTATTAATGGTGAATAGTAACCTACCCTTATGAATAATAAAATACCCTTATGAATTTTTATATACCCTAATAAATATTCACCTTACCTATGATAGTATAAAAATAACATTCAAGTGAATGTACGATGAAAATATATTTTAGAATAAGTAATTGAATGTTTTATAACTGGTTTTTAACAATAAACTATGATTTTAATTAAATAATAAATTACTAATATTTAAATAATTGTTTTTAAAAAATTTAATTTATTTTTAGATTCTACTGGTTGAAAAATGGTTGAGGTATAATTTTGGGACTTCTCTTAAATATTTAATTTTTATAAATAGTGCAATACCATAATTTACAAAAAAAATAAGCTAAATAAGCTAATTATATAGTCAAGTGTGATGTTATGCTGATGTAAGACCACTTGGTTTTGAATAACATTATAATATTACTATTCATGATCAAGGAAGACTCAATAATCCTTGTTTTGTGGAGAAATATTAAATTAATAAATTTTATAATAAGAAAACCACTCTCCACTATAGTATAAAAACAACCCTTCACACCCTCATTTCCTCACACCTCTCAAGCTTCAATCCTTGTCCAAACTCTATCCATGAATATTCCCTATCCCCTCCCCCACATCAAATATCTTCTGGTCTCATCAAAAGACCATTCCTTGGCCCCTTAAAGAGGATCTCAGGAGGAGGATTCAATAGTTAATTTCTCTCCTTCTTTTCATTTAAATTCTTTTCAATTTCATGTTCTTTTCTTATTCTTTCCCAAAATATCTTTGTGAAAATGGTTTTGTAACTCTAGTATTATACACATAACGGAATTTTTTATTCTAATAGTATATTATACCATCCAAACACCTCCTCCTGTTCCTTTTATTTAATTAATGAAAACATTGTTCATGAGGTGTTAATTTATCACCAACACGAATGACATGTTTTCTTTTTTCATTTCTACCTTCATATCTGGTAATGAAACAATTTTTATTGTTGAAAAATAATATATTGTATGTATTACTTCCTATTTTAACTTCTAGATCTAACTTATGTACATATTACTAAATTATTAATCCAAACATGTTCCATGTGGTTGAAAAACCACCCTAATTAACTCAAGCAATCATCATTTAATTATTATCTAATGATTCATCCACATGGTATACAATATAATTCATTATAAGATCATTTTAAATTCAATAATATCATTAATAACATGGAATATATGTTCTGGTTGTTTATCCATGTTCTACAAGAACTTCAATTCATGAATACATGTGAAACGCTCAAGAATACCTTGAAAACGAACATACTTGAACAATGTTTTTAATCTCTATAAATCATCCAAAGGTTGATCAAACAACATAATGGAACCATAATGAACCATATTAATGTTGAAAAGGTTCAGGAATTGTTAATTAATGAATATAATGTGGATATATAGGATATTAATGAGAAGGAATCATGCAGATACAATGTAAGAGGAAATTCTCGAACCCAACTTCCATCCTTAGGGTTCTCCCTCTTTCACTCTTTTTTGATACAGTTACTCCTTAAAAATATTTTGTTCATCATTGTATTTACTTTTCTGGGATAATTTTTTTTTCAATGGTATTTTTGTCAAACCATATTTTTTCCAAAAGAACTCTTCTTTTAAGAACACACCTTTTACTTCTCATTCCAGATTGACGGTTCTTGTAACATGTATGTTATTCACCATTTCTTTTGGGAACCCAATGTTTATGAATGTGTTCTTATGAGATGAAACCCATTCCTTTTCATAGATTATTTATGTTCTTTTTTGTTATATGTTCATTATGTCATTCATGATAAATGATAATTTTATGATGTGATGGGTGCTCCCGCAATTATATAGGTGAATATGAATGTTTCAATGTAATGGGTGTGCTTGGAATTATACAGTGCTCCAATGAATTGGGTAAATTGAGGAATATCATGAGTAAATTTGAAATTATGAGTGAACGAGAATCTCTATTTTTTCAAAATTGTGTGTGGTAGTTAACCACTAATACATGATTTTTCATTTTTATGCATTTCCACATTTCAAGTCTTTTATTAATGATTCTTCTCTTATTCATGATCTATTTCCTATTTTATGGTTATCCTGACACATTGTGTTATTGTTCTTATATATATCCTATTACTCGGATTTTAGATCACCCATTTTTATGTATATCTTCAGGTTACTACATGTATTGAGAAGGGGTCATGTGCAAATAAGAAGCTGGAGAAGTACAAATAAAAAAAGCTTATGCTCGATGTTGTAATTGTTATGTATGGACCTAGTTTTCCCAAGACACAAAATCATTGGATCCTCTAGGTGTAATAATATTATGTTTTATATATTTAAAATTAGTTAATACAAATTTATGAAAATGCTGGGTCATTATATGAAATACCTCAAATAATCTTTACCAAAATCCATCAAGTGTAGTTAACTCTAATAGTTACTGAAAATTATTTACCAAATGATGTAACCCTTTGATTAGTGTAGGTATCATTAATTATTGAAAAGAACTAATTTTAATAAAAATATTTGAAATAGAATGTAATATATAGATCAAACCATATACTACATCTAATTTCCCTCCATATTATCTTCTATTGCATTGAGTTTCCCATGACCAATTACTCCCCCATTTTCAGACAATTTTCATTCCTAGAACTTATCTATAATCAAATTCTCATCCATGAGGATGTAAAATATTTCATGTATTTCGCCTATTTATAAAATTTATTATTTTTACCATAGGTTCTTATCAATCTAAATCGTTAATTATATTTAATTAATATTCATTGGCATAATTATTCTTTTTTACATTAATCATATGAAATAAATTTTTTCAATAAGTTTGAATATTTTGAATTAAAATGATTTATTTTGATTCATTAGTCTCTTTTAATATTCTTAATAATAACTTGAATTTTTTTCTTCTAAAATTATTTTTCAAATTAACAAATAAAATATTTTTTAAATTGGTTCATTAGTGATTTTTATTAGGCATTAGTTTGGATTCTTTATTGTTTATTGGGATACTGGTGTTTTTGGAGATTCTAAATGGGGTTTGTTGGATAATTCATTTGAACACTCAACTAAATTTACTCATATATTGATTTAATGATATTTAATGTATTGAGATAATCCTTTATAATATCTAAATTTACTGAACCCATTTATTCTAGAATATTACCATACACCCAAGAACCTAGGATCATTTGGGAATGCTGTTATTATTGTGTTACATTATATTGTGTTTGGTTTTTTAGTGTGATATTGAGGTAGAATCATGTTTTTCTATCTATAAATGTATTTTTTTGTTGTTTTTGCAAATGTTTCACTCAAATTTTGTTTTTATTTGAGTAAACTATTTCATAAAAGTCAAATCATTAATTTTAAAAGTGTGTTTTAAGGAGTATCAATGAGTAAAATAGTATTATATCTAAATATATATTGACATAAATACAATATAGACCTATTGGAGGAGTCTAGATTTAGTTAGAAAAGGAAACTGAGTGGAACATAAGTCATTGACGGTTTAAATGGAGAAAATGAAGACCGCCTAAATTTCACATAGTTCTTATCAAGGTAATGAAGGAAAGTTATTATAAATATCTGAATTGTTAATAAAGTATGTATTAATTTATATGGAATATTGTTAGGATTTTTGATTATTATAATTACATTGGTTTAAAAAATCAGGTGTTATGATGAAGAGTTGACCTTTCCATCCATGGTATGTTTAGGACATAGAGACTTAACATAGAGAGTTCATATGATGATATTAATCAGGTATTTAAGTTCATTTATAACTAAATAAACATACTGTATCAAATCATTTTTATTTTAGAGTAAATATAGAATTGTTTCCTTATTAAAAGTTTACTTGATTCTTATTACACATTTAATTTTTTATTTTATCCTTCAAAAATTGAATTCATTTATGATGGAATGTTTTTAAATATTGTGTGAGGTGGTGTGTGATCATAATCCATGAGAGTGGAATGAACCTTCAGTTACACATTACATCATTATTATCTCAATTGAGAGTTAATAACATATGGGATTATATGTAATATCTATAGAGACACAAATCGCTGATACATGATGATCACATAATTTTTTATAACAAATGAAATAATAATTTAAATAGCTTATAAAATAAAGAAATTTAGCCTTTTTTGGAAAATTGGATAATTCAACATGAGTTTATATAAGATTCTAATTATTATTTTAGTCTTTATTAATAGTCCATATTGGAATTCATGTTCTCTTATGTATATATTATCATTTTTGAATAAACAGAAAGGAATGTTTAAAATTAAATACCAGTTGGGGGAGGGATAATTTGAAATGATAGAAGAAATGAAAAAATATGATAAGATGGGTAAGAAAAATTATCATAATCATATCAAAGGTATATGGTCATCATTATAGGAATATTGGAATAATTTTAAAGAGGAATGGATAGTGTAACATGCATAAGAATAAAACACCATAACACTGTGAACAAAGATAACATCATGTTCATCCACACAATATATGTACAAATCATCACTTTATAAAATGTTAGCAAGGATATAATCATGTTCATTCATTATCATAATATTTAGAGACATTCTACCTTTCCCACTTCATTGGTGGGGTATATAATTCCAATCCCACATGTAATATAATATTATTCTCAT
This sequence comes from Viscum album, assembly GCA_963277665.1. Taxonomy (NCBI): domain Eukaryota; kingdom Viridiplantae; phylum Streptophyta; class Magnoliopsida; order Santalales; family Viscaceae; genus Viscum; species Viscum album. The sequence continues at coordinate 1,192,510,183 of OY728122.1, forward strand.
AATCATTCGTTGAACATAGAATCAAAACATACACCAATCAAAATAATATTACCAAATCATGATAAAATAATGGGTTCCATATTTATCTCATAAATCATATGAAAAATAATACATATATGGGTTACCCGAATTGGAACAAAAAAATTATTATGGTCATAAAAGTGTTTCATTATCAAAAATATATTTAATAATTCATAGAGATAGGATGAGTTAATGAGGTTCAAAAAATGGCATTCATCAAAAATCTTGAAGGTCGATAATAGTGAATTTATATAACATAAAAAAATAATACCACCATAGCAAACAAAAATTTGTATGAAAAATATATTATACAGATTTTTTAGAATATTCATCATTAAAAGAGTGAATATGAGATGTTAAACCAAAAAGAAGACCAGGAAATGAGAATCCCTTAGCATTAGGTGTCAATTTTATGTTATGTTTACACCTCTTATATAAGAATAATATTTTTATTATATAAACAATATATAATTTTATCATATTTTGTTCTTGTCTAATTATAATCATTTCAATTTAATTTTTTTGGTTGGAGAAATTGTAGGATTTATATGTCCCTTTAAACTATACCATTTTGTTTTTATTTTGTGGTTTATATTCCTTTTTGTTTATATATTATTAAAATAATATCTATATGATCAAAAATAATTAAAATTAAATTCTAACAAATTTTAAATAATTTATATCAACCATTCATTAAGGAAATGATAAGTAAATAATTTTTGACATCCTCATATGAAAATACAAATGATAATTAAAAAAAATTCAAAAGTGGGGGGGTAGTATATATGTAATAAATGGATTAAAATAGTTATATAATATCAAAACAAAATTATAATGTTATGTTATAGTGTATTAAATTATTTATTAATATATAAAAATAAAATATATTAGGATAGTAGAATGAAAAATAATGAATGAAGAGGATTTTTTGGCAACCTCTACATTGATGTCGTACTTCTTTTCTATGAAACTAAATCATTGAGGGAATGGGGTTGGATGAAACCAGAGTGTCCCTATAGTTATAATGAGACATATCAATATGTATTTAATTAGACAATGGGATATGTGAAGTGGATGATAAGTGATTTTACCAGGAATGGGAGATGCATTTTTATACTTGAGGGGATGGGTATTTTGAATGAAAATATTGAATAAATTAAATTTTGTTATGTTACCCATGTAATAGGGGTCTTATTTCTAATTATGAAGTTTATTTTATAGAAATTATATGTTTTTATTTCAATAGAATCTATTTATGAAAAAAATAGTTTATACAAAAAAACAATACATAATGAATTTTTGTGTCTTATAGTTTTTCTGTTGGGAATTTTGAAATTACATTTTAGGTTTGGGATTTAAATTTTTTTTGATAATATTTTATTTATATTTATAACTATGTTTTCATTTCATCCTGCCTTTCTATAATTTATTTTTTAATTAATACAATATGAAATTTTGTAATTAAAAAGATTCATTTAGAAGAAAACAATATTTTTATACACAACAAAAAAATAATGTTTTAAAAAAAAATTCACCAAAAAATTAATAAGGAATAATGTTAATTTTCAGATTCAATAAATGAAATTTATTTTATTAAATTTATTTAAGTAATTATAATATTATAAAAATTAATATAAAAATAATTTTTTAAAAAATACAAAAAATTATATTATTAAAAATTCTGCTATATTTTGATTTATGTATTCTAAATTGAATATTAATTTTCAAAAAATAATATTATTTAAATTTAATTATTTTCTTAATGATAAAAATAAATTATAAAACATATAAATATTGTAATAGTAAATTAACAACTCAAATGGGCTGGTTTCAATTCATAAAATGCTGGTTAAAATTAAAAGTGGTCAGTTTTATTAATCCAATAGTCATATTGGTTTTATAATTCATGGAAACAATTCATATTTCCTCCATTCACCATTTAATTAAATTCACATTTGGGTTATACTATTTTCAATTGTATATAAAATATTTATTCCAAAATATAATTTTTTATATTAATGAAATAAATAATTTTATTTTTAACATGGGGTGTTTTTGTTTTATACTATATATTATAACTATATATGTCAAAAAATTAGTTTGAAAGAAAATTCAATATATAAATGTATGAATCATCAAATTATTCACCCTTTTATAAAATTCATACTCAAATGTTCAATTTATATCATCAATTAGAATAGTTTACTATATTTTTATTTCACTTCATCTATTGGTTCTTATGTTTCTAATTTATACTTATTTTTTGAAAAAGTATTTTGAAAATGTTCAGTATAATACTACATATAACTTTTTCAATACTATCCAATATTTTCGCAAATTTATCATCATTAGAGAGGTCACACAAAAATTATACCACCTTCTTATATAATAAATTAAATGGATTTAGTATTTAAATCCATTAGAAATATTTGTAAAAAATATTATCAAATTCATCCAGGATTGGTTGATGTTATAGTTGATAAGACAATAATATTATGTGATCAAGGATCTCAAAGGGGATAACATACCTAGTGCTGAACATTCCCATATTTCAAGACATAACTACTCTCATTAATGGTGATATGAAATAGAAAAATTAGTATGCAACTTCCAAATCTAGTTCTCTTTAATGATTTTCATCATGTATCTTTTGCTGAATCTAAGAAGGTTTATTTTGTTTCTGAATTGATTAAATCCACATTATAATATATTATATGTGTTTATGTCTATGAAAAATTCATTTAAACACCTCAACATAGATAATTTATATATTTTTCCCATATAGATATTTCTATGTTGAAATATGAATACATTAGTGTAAAATATTGTTATATAATACTCATATAATGGGAGATATTAATAATAGTCCTGTTTTAATTCCCCCAATAATTCTCTCAATATGTATTCATGTTCTTGAGTGGAATATTCAGATTAGTCATTATTCAGTGGTGATAGGTCCAACTAATTTTGAACTAATTATTATGGTCTTTTAGAAGCCTCATCTAGAACAATCAAGCAATCCTTAGGTCTTGATTAGATGAAATTAAAAGTGTTTCCAAATGTAGACCACTGCATTATTTAAAAATTTAAAAAACTTTTGGAAAATTGAAATTTTTTTCTTCAATTATTATGAAGCATGTACTCTCGATGATCCAATCCCCTAATCCCCATATTGTATTTTTCAATATATTTATTTAGAAAACACTTGACAAAGTAGATGATGATGTTCTAACATTTCAATATTGGATTGGATAATGGTGGCATACTCATTTTGGTCTTATGATTCATTTTATTTTAATTACCAAAATAATAAAACCATTTAGGTGTAATCCAAAATATTGTTCTTTTTGTCCCACCTGAATTACTCTTCATTATCATAGTCAATAATTGTATTTTCTAGATGTATAGAGTTTGATAATATAAATACATCATCCAATATCTCTTTATTTATCTCTGGTAATGATTTCACACATATTCTAGTTTCAAACTCAATGAATTCATCTTTATTGATGTTTAATTCACGATTATCTCCTTCCTTTATTTTACAAAAATTCTTTTGGAGAACTAAATCATTTATTAAATCCTCACTGATTTCCTATTTGTTAAATGGTTATGAAATTATTTAGTCATCGTAGGATTTATTCGACACCTTTATCATTTCCAAATCCAACCTTTTCATCGATATAAGGATATGGTATTTCTTAATCATCATTATGGGTAGAGTAGTAGGTTCCTTTTTTCTAATATAACAACATACTTTATTTTCTATTCTAGTATGGGTGGGAATTGATCAATCATTTACCTCGATTAACTCCAATAATATTTTTTAGTTCATTTTTCAATCCTTCTATGTGAATATATGATCCTTAGATAAAAGCACTTTGATTTTTTATTCATTATGGACCCTCTTTTTCTGTGGGTTAATGGGGAACCCTTAAACTTACTAGAGACCTAGAGGCATATAAGCCTTTACACAGTAGAAAAAGTCATAGTGGAATGGAAACCATTACTTGTCTAAAGGTCCAGACCCAATTATACAAATATAACATTTTCCCACCACCTCTTCATTATTAAACATAGATAACCTCCTGATGTTCTTCCATAATACTGTTCCCATGTGCACAGTTTCATGGGATGATGGATTCATCATCATATCTCTCCTTCCATATAGTGATCATTTTAATATATACTTGAATCTCCAGCGATAAATATAAATGTCACACTTCTCTTTATATTTATGTTTCCCTAAAATCATAAATGTTATGATCATAAATGATAAATTAGATTCATTATTTACATTGTTTTTCTCATTGATAATCAATTTTTGAGAGGAAAGTATCTCACATTATCATGATACAAGAGAAAAAACCTGTGTATTTCATTGAATCATCACAATATATCATATACTATTTTCTATAATAGGGTATTGTGTGTATATGTGTATTGATTATCCTCTTATTGATATCCATAATTAATTCATCCTATTCATTTTTTTCTAGTAATATTTTACCACGTTCAATGATAACTATATAAATGAGATATATAATCATGACAATTTTCTTAAAAATAAGCAGTATTACCCAAAATAATTCAATAAGTATTTGGATCTCCATAAGCCTTATTGATTTGGTCTATTATTATATCACACTTTTCTATTAGGGATCTATATAAATTCTTTCATATTATATAATATTCCCAAATAATGTTAATTTTATTGATAATAAAATTCCCATTTACTAAACCTAGTGTATAACTTCTTATTACATAAAATATTCTGTATAATCTACAAATGGTCATAATTTTCCTCTTTTCCCTTCTAGTACATAATAATATCATCAATGAAGTAAAAATGTTTTATTTATTTTTCATATATAGTGTCTATTAATGATGTTGGAAAATATTTCTAGGGAATTTGATATTCCAAATGGAATCACTATAAATTCATAATGTCCATAACTATTATAAAATGTTAAATTGTGAATAAATTGTCTATATTACATTCGTGTATGATATCTAGATCAAATATATACATTTCATATGTGTTGATATCTTTAATTTTGGTGGAATAAATCATAAATCCATAGTATTGGATATATTTTCTTTATAATGGTGTTATTAAGCCCTCAGTAGTAAATGAAAAGCCACAATGTCCTCTACTTATTATCTTAAAATTTCATTAATATACCCATAAGTTAATTAAATATTTTACACAAAAAATTTTCAATTCACATTTAGTTGATTGATTAATTTTTCAATTCTATTGGATCCATCATAGTGGGTCACGATGATATTTATCTTGATTTGGGTATGAGTTCTATTGATAATGAAACCACATGATTTGGGGGAAGTTCAAGAAATTCATTGAGAAATACATCAGTATAGTCATTTTCAATGGGAATGTATTCATGATTAATTATTTCATTTATCTACATAATTTGAGGATTATATGATTCTTCATTATGTATTAATACCCTCACAGTTAGAGGATTTTATAAAGGGTATTAATAAAATTCCTTTTATTTATACAAGAGTAAGGTATATTTTAGGATACTTAAATAGAATTATTTTTCTAAAAATTTGATGTCAACTTTTTATAAGGAAAACAATCAAAATCATAGTATAAGTTAGAATTTTACTAAAGGATTAAATTATTCAGTAGAAGAATAATATCATAGATGATAAATGAAGAAGAGTTATACCCCTAGGATACAATGATCATACCGCTACAAACCTTAAAATATATATGTACATCTTGGTAACATGGTGATAATTCAATAGTTGAATAATTTTTTTAGAAAGGAACGTATAGAATTAGAACCGAATAAAACATTCACCGATATTTTTTGAATAGATTGTTGGTATTATAGTATTTTATTTTATTATTCTTCCAAAATAGTGGTGATAGTGTATGACTTTACATGCTACATTGGATTAAGTGGTTATGAATAATGATACTCCTTGAATGCCCATGGATTGGTGCACTAGCTTATATAGTTCCTTTATTCCTTATAATTGGAGATTTAGACCATGTATGATTTATTGGGTAGTAACATCCCTTGGACCGTTATATTGATTAACTTATTCATTTATATTTAATATTAATGAGATTATTTTACTTCACATCTATACATAAATTACATTTTTCATTAATTTAAAGAAACTCCCTTGGTGTTTCTTTCCATATATTAGAAATATGGGTTGTTGGATCTTCTTTCCTCTCTGATTTGATCCTCTATATTGAAACTATATCCCTAATTTATTTTATCCCTTTCCATTGGGACATCCTTCAAACTCAATCACTATATTTATAGAAAATCGAATAAAATCTTTATAAATCATCATGATTCTGATATTTATGGATCTTCCATGATGTGGTTTAATCCAATAAAAATTCTATCTATTTTTCATAAACAATGATAACCATACTAGAGGAATAAATTTCATCCTTGAGAAAATTTCCACATAAATTATGATATATTCACTCTAAATTTTATTAATATAAATAAATTCCATCTTAATATTTGTATGAAGATAATATAGGAAATACTAATTTGGAAATATCTTCTCAAAATCCTCCCACTCTATATCTTCCTATTTATCCTTTATATTCATATTCTTTATCAATGTCCAACATTGATGATATTACCTTTAAGAACCTAGTATATTTTAATGGTTTTACTATTTTTCAATAAGTATGTAAACAAATGCTGGGTTATGAGGTAGAAACTAAGGAGTTACAGGCATTAAGATCCCTCTGATTAATGAATAGTTTCATAGTAAGGTGATGAGTAATTTTTTTATATGTAGTTACTTCCACTGTATACCAGAGATTCACTCATATATTTGAAAAGGGATGTAATTTATTTACTAACATAATTATTGAATCGAATGTTATATGGATATATAGATGAATCTACTACTTAGAAAAATCACATAAAGAGATTCATGAAAAAAATAATTACATATAAGGATTGCAATGTTGGTTTGTAATGAATTAATGAAAATTAGTATTGTTTCTAATTCTTGGTCTAAGATAGATTCTGGGAGATTGATATTTATAGTAGGGAACAACCCAAAGAGATATGATGAAAAGAATATAAATTTTGGTTGAAATATTGAGGGTTTTTTCAATGGATAATAATCAACAGGGCTATCAAATTACTTGAAAAATACCCTAGATGTTGATTCGAATAAACTATGAGTGGGATTACTTTATGGTAATTGATTCATACTAATTTATATTGGATTAATGTAATATTACTGATGAGTTATATATATATATATATAATTATGAAATAATTAACTATTAAATGTATATTCATTGAATCCTTGAATGTTGAGAGTTCATATAATAAAAGACATTTGAATTTTGAGGATGAGGTTTCTAAATATGTTGACTATTCCAAAAGTCATTTAATGTGTTTTAAGATGTCTTTAAATTTATAGATAATTCTTGGTATGATTTAGAGTCTAATTTAAATTTATTAATATATTTTTTGGAAGTTACATGTATTGATTGAAAATTTTAAAAAAGGTAAATTGGATAGAAAAAAGTAACATTAAAAGAGTATGATAAAATTTTGATAATTCTAAAATCATCATACTATAAATAAATGTAAATTCTAAGTATATTTCTATGAAAATAGGAAATACTTGAACTTTATAAATCACATTATAATAAAATAATCTACCCATGAATATAGATCAATAGTTAGTTGGATAAATTAAATTACATGTATGATTAAATAATTATAGCTCTAACTTAGATCAAAATATATTTTTAAAGGGAAGGAACATGTCAAAGTTAAAATTGTAATACATTAAATTGATCTCATTTAATTTATAAAATTAAGCAGGGCAGTGAAATAAACAAATTTGAAAAATCCCAAAAATTCACTGATATTTGTAAAAGTAATTTGACTCATACATAAGTGTAAACTGATATGAAAAAAATTGGATATAGAAAAAATAAATATGTCTATGTGGTGTTGTATTATATTAATCTATAATTATGTTAATCTCAATACATGACATGTAAGAATCATTCAATAATCATAATTATAGAAGGTGATTAGTATATAGAGGATAAATTAATAAGTTAAATTAGATGATAATCATTCTATTTTTTGATGATATAAACTAATGATTATGTGAATAATAATGAATCATAGAAAAACCTATGGATGCGAAATTTGAAATTTCTCCAACTGTTATTTTATGAGATAAGTATAATTTGTTGGTCTCTACACTCTGATTCAGGCTATGATTTAATTAGAGTAAATGAAAAAGTTGTAAGAATAATACGATGAGGGTTTCTACAACATGATATAGTAATATAATTGAATTCCATGAAATCCAGGATATATAATTTGAGATATTCCCAAATCCTGATGATTGTTCCATGCCATGGGTCATGGTAAATAATATATCATAGGAATGATTAACAAAATTTTCTTGAGTTATGATGGGTTTGAATATTACTTGGATTACATGGAAGAGTATGGTATGGTTGTGCCATGGTATTACCTTGTGAAACCATACTATCAAGGATTATGGTGAGGGTTCACTAATTCCCTGATATGTGAAATTATGTCATAATGGTTAATTCATGTCCATATGAATACATGGATAAATGGAATGCTCAGATATTTTTTCGTGATGAAGAGTCTGGGATTAGTCTTATAATATTTGATGATAATTGGTTTTTTATTCAATAGAATAAAAATTTAATATCAATAAAATATTTAATTTATTATGATAAACAAAAATAAAGGAAAATAAAAATTGGATTATTATAAATATAATATTAACATATTAATCTTAATAAAACAATATGATGGTTGTGTGAACTGTACTATTTTTATCTTGTATATTCACTAAGTAGATGATGATAAAAAGATACAAAAGTACTTTATACAAAATATTACATTATGGAACAAAAAATGAGTTTATGATGATAATATACAAATAATAAATAATGTGCTGAGGACGAATTAGAGGAATCCATATGATATAGTTATATAATTGAAGATTATGTAGGATATATAAGATAATAAGAAGTCTTATCACTTGGATATTTTTGTATAATAGGTGATAATTAAATAATAGGATTAAAATGAGTGTTGTGTTATTTATAATTTTTTTTATTCTGATATTTAGTGATTAAAATAATGAGGGAGATGCTAATGCCATGTAATTATTTATGTCATGATAATTTAAGACTTATATTAGAGGTAGAAGTCCCCAATAAATTATTTTAATGTTATAGATATATAAATTTAATATTTTTTTGTATGTTTATAAGTAGTTCATTCGGTTACTAGAGTGGTTCAGTAGAATAATTTATAAACTAGTCAGGGGACACATGTGACTTTGGGAGATCACCATTACCAAAATGTAGAATTCGGAAATGATGATAATTACCTAGTGAAAAATATAATACCATTGTAACTTATTATGATCATTTAATTTAAGTAATATTACCTTTTTCATTTTAAATCACTTTAATTTATTATGATAATCTATCTCCCAAACTCATTCCTTTCAAAACATTGATTTTATACCCACATTGGTAATTAAAATTTTTAAAAGCATGTGTTCTTTGGTATATTATCTATTACAAATTTAATGTTTATTTGGTTTTTGAGAGTTCATTGAAAGATCGATACATATTAACATGGGAGTTGTCCGGATATCTAAAGGGGTAATTTGTGAGAGAAAATAATTTTGTAAAAATGTTATATAATTATCCCTCACATATAAGGGGGTTTGAAATAACATTGGAACAAAAAAGTGGAATTATTTATAACTATATTCACTTTAATTATATATTATTTGATTCCCAGTTAATTTTGACATATATACATATTGGATATATTTAAATAAAGTTAAAAAATGTGTCAGATATAGAATTCTGTTCCTATCCCCCAATGATGAAAACATAGAGGATTTATTAAAAAAAAATCATAAAACCGAAAGATAGTAGAGGTTAAGAAAATGAGAATGAACTCAAAGGGTATAATGGACCCACTACTATTTGAATTTAAAAAAGAGTCCATTGTTTAGTTAAATATGTTGATTATGGTCCTCAAGATTAGTCAAGATAAAAATATATGAACTTGAATAGAATGGTTTAATAAAATCGGATTAGTAGCTATATATTATAGTTGGGGAATATATAATACCTTGATTTTTTTTTTATTTTTTTTAATGATCACTATGTTCGATAAGAAATACCACATGCACCCTCAATCCTAGACGAACCAAGAAATAATAAAATTTTCTTATGAATATTTTAAACTACACACTATTTTAGTTTATATGAATATGAATAAATTTATTATAAAAATATTTATATAATGTAACATCAAGAAATTTTATGTGAAAGATTATTTTTAATTTTTTTGATGTCTGGTATTGTATTCCACACTAAGATTATCTTCCGCTATACACAATTCTGAATTAGCTTGCAGTATACACAATACTATTATTAGCTTATTTTACGCACAATTTGAAGTTCTTTTGGTAGAATTCAACACAGAATATAGATTTTTTTTCAATGAAATAATGTTTTGTTATGATATATGAAACACAAAATGAATCATTTATGCAACACTTACATGGTTTGCGTTACACGCTAAAGTGACCTTCCTCGATGGATTATGTTGTACGCAATACCGAGTTTCACTAAACAACAATATATTATTATAATATTGTTATGAACTAGCCATTATGAATAGTATTAAGAACATTTTTAATTTCATTAAATTATCATTCATCTTACATATTTTCTAGAACATGGTATGAGAAAAAATATAATTTTTCTGATAAAAGACATATTTTTCCAAAAATACAGTTTTGTTGCCTTTTAATAGAGAAACAATTTTAAATCTAATTTTTGACATGTTTATAAGTTCAATTGGACAAATTAAACTTGATATTTTTAATCCGGATATATAAATTCCCATTGGATAAATTTTTTACATTATTCTGATAAACTTCATATTTTGATGAATAGTAAAAATATGCTAACTTTTAATTAAAACCAACTTTTTCCATCGAGATAATTTATATAGATAAATTATAATTTTTAATTTTTTAAAATTATAAATTGAATAGATTTTTAAAATTTAAAATAATGTAAGTTATTATAATTAATTTTACATTGAATTCATAGGTAAAAAAGTTTCAATATTTTTCAATGTTTTAAATTTTAAAACCCATTTTCTCAACAACGGGACTAATTTTTAATTAATTAATGATACTTCTGTGTTTTGAATTTGGAAAAACATAATCCTAATTTGGAATCTATATGTCCAAATTAAGTTAAAAGGATACTTATTTTAAGAATAGTAACTACGATAAATTTTATTTACCATAGTTAAAGGTAAATCGGGTAATTAACGGTAAAAAAAAATTATAAAATTATCCTAAGTTGTGACTTAATATAATTGGATGATTATATTTCGTTATAAAATATTTTTGGGTTGAAATTTTATCTATTGGAACCCACTTGGATGGGATTAATACCTTTAATTTATATAATTTAATGGAAAGTGAAAAATGTCTCACTCAAACATTAATAATTAAATTATTTTTAATATAAGGCTGAACAAAATCTAAATTAGATTGTAAATAATAATTTTAAATATAAAATTCTTTCTTTTTCATGGTAATTTATTTTTAAATTTTAAGAAATATACTATTACCTTAATATCTTATACATTAATGATGCAGAAATTATTTATTTAGTGAAAAATTAATAATATTTTTTTTATTAAAATAATAATATCCATCAAAAAGCCCAAAAACATTACCAAAACTTATTGGTAGAGTATATCTACACCATTACCATCCAAGTGTGGACTTTTGGACCATTTTGAGCCTTATAAAGCATATTATGACATTAATATTATTTTATTTTAAATGATGTCAAAGTTGTCACCTTCATAATTTTATAAATCTATCATTTTAAAAGTTTGGTATTTTAGAATATTAATTTGACTAAAAGTATTCTTATGAAAAATATTAGATTTATCTTCATCATAGTATTTTATTTTTAATTTCTATGCAACGAATATATATATTAAATAATTATACAAAAATGTTGTAGTAATTATTTTATTAAGAGAAATATCAAATAAATGGTTTTAAAAATATTAAATTAAATATTATACTAACTAATTAATGTTCTCCACGTATTTATAGATTCATATGGCATGTAAAGAATCTATTAAATATTTTGGTTCGATTCTATCATCTGTATGGATTTTATTTAAATTCATATAAATGAATAGTGTCAAAAATGAAACTATTTATATTATAACATATTATTATGTTGTTTAAAAATCACCAAATTATTTATAAATTAAAAATATAAATTTTTATGGTTGACAATGTCATAAACTATCCAATTATGGACAATTAAAAACACATAAGCAAGTAAAAATATCCATTTAGAATTTATAATATTATAACCACAAATAAAATTAAATAGATTAAATAAAGATAAATCAAAATGATATGGTTTAAAATAAAATCAAAACATGTATAAATTTGATTGGTTTATGAAGTTATGACCCTATCTTATCTCATATTATAATTTATGTCACTTTGGAAGCTTTTATCTGGGGTTTGAGTTTATTATAAATTAATATTTTAGAGGTTTCCAAATGTGCCCTCTACTCTCTTATAAACAGGAACCTCCTCCCACTTTTTTTGATGCCATTTTGTGCATTACAACTCGGCCAGAACCTCCCAATTTCTGTTCTCAACTTATTTAGAAACATACTATAGGTACTGGTCTTCTTCAAAGACCATATTTAGTTCCCTAAGAGGAGGTTTAGAAGGGGCGCGTTGAAAAAGTGGTAATATCCTTTTTCGATTCTTTCAAACTTATTTCTTATTCTACTTCCACTATATTATTTTTTTCAATATTAATTAATATCTAAAATATCACTAGTATAATGATATTTTATTATTAATATTAAATAACCATGTCTCACCTTCTATCTATCCTATAAAAAATGAAATCACCGCCCGTGTGTACGTATGACTTACTGTCTCCACGTTGTGGTGTTATCTATTTTTCCACCACCACCGTACTTGGATGGGTATAATAGAGAAAATAATAACTATATATGATTATTATAAAATGATACTAATTATGAGATATTATATCATCCACTCCAATTCCATTCAATAATTATGGGAATGATGTCATTGCTCATGCGTACATACGGATTACCGTCTCCACAATGCGATAAGATCCATTTTCCATGTTAACCATTCAAGAATGATTATAAAGTATATATAATGATTAATAATGAGATATATGACATAATAATGCTATTTTATTTATGTATAAATATATTTTCTCGACTTACTTCCATTCAAGTCAATAAGGTTTGGAAAACAACGTTTATGCGTACATAGGACCTATCATCTCCATGAACGGTGTATTTCATTTCATTTATCTATATATTATATATATATAATTAATGTATATATGATATATAAGTCATGTTTTACATTCTATAAATATTTAAATCATGATTATATCAAGAACAATAACTCCAAACACGTACGATAAATGAAACGATTATTATCCAAAATGTTGCTTCAACCTGGGATTGACAAATGAACATGTAATATAGAGTCATAAGTGAATCATATATGATATCATAAAAATGGCTATAATTCTTGAATAATTCAATGAAAATATTAAAATAATTATACAGGACTTTCAGATACGTATAGTAGAAATTGGACATAAGGTAATGGATAATTATTCCAATATCGTTCTAATCCGAGATTTTTTATTTTTAAGTATTTACTAGGGTTATATTTATCATCCATGTCCATGTTTTATAAAAAATTTCATAATTATTTTACATTTCTTCCATGTATGTTTGATTTCATGTTTACCTTTTTTGACTTTTACTATGTGGTATAAAAGGAATCTTTAATTTGATTACTATACAAGGTACTTTATCACTTTTCCAGCTAATATACAAGGAGAATGTTTATTAAACTTATTCGGTGTGAATGGATTTTTATGATTTCATAATGCCTTATTTAAAAAAATCTTCCTATACTAGATTTCATGAATATTTTCAATAAAAATATTATCTTTTAAAATTCCACATCAATTTTAGAAAAGAAAATGATTTGAAAAAATAAAGGATATTTTCCTCAAGAATTAATTTCAAGTGTTTTATCAGAAATATTTTCCATCTATAATGACATTCTTTAAAATGGTTATGTTTCATGAATAAAGTCTCAATTATTTACATGGTTTGATTTTTCCTATGATGAAATTATATCCATTGTTTTTTATGGATTATGTTATGATGGGATAATGTTTATGAAACCCATTTTATTCATTGGTATATGATCAATGATTAATGATAATTTTGTGGCACACAAAAGAATGATTCCATTATGAGATGGGTGTGACCAATATCTCCCTCCAATTAATTGTGTAATGATTTATATCTCATGAGATAGACATGGCTAGAATGACAAGTAAATACGGTTCGGTAATACATGGCTGGAATGGTAGGTAAACACGGTTCAGTAACGGACATTGTCTACTAGCATGGTCTTCGCAGCAATTCATTGGTTACTATGGAAATTATATAATGTGCTTAATGGTTTTCAAAAATTACATGTTTTTTCCCAAGCTATTTTATCATGATTAATGTTCCATTATGATTTATGCCTTATGTACTGCCATGATTTATTTCCCAACTCATGAATTTTATTTTTAAACTTTATGTTCATGATTTTAAGTTCAAATGTGTATGGTTTGTTTTATATTATCCATTATTACCCTTACTAAGCATTTGAGCTCACCCTTTTTATGTTTTATTTTCCCCATGATATAATGAAAGGTTTTAGGTAATAGAGAAAAAGAGGATGATATTTGTGGGAGAAGTTGAAGATCTTTCACCATAATTAGAAGATTATTTTACGAGTTTCCAAAGACACTAAACTAATACGGTCATTGGGTGTTTGTTAGTGTCATGTATTAAGTTTTCCAAAAAAGTAATATAATGTCCATGTATGTCATGCTTTGGTCTCTATAGTTGGTATCAGAGTGAAGTTTTAGTTAACCGTTGGACACAAGGATGTGAAAACTTTAGTGAGATCCCTAGATTTTTTCCTATGGCACGTCTAGGGATATCTATAAGGTTACGTATAAAGTATAGGTTTAAATCCTAGAATTATGATAATGATCATGAATAACCTAGGATTAAACATAATATGTTACAGATTGAATGTAATCCCCCTTGATTATGTTGTTTTCAAAGTATGATTTTTTTCCTCTCACACTATTCTTTTTGGATTTTAGATAAAGGATGGAACATAAAGAAAATGTGTTAATGATCAATGCAGTTGCAAACATAATGATTCTCCCCTTGAACAACCAAATGTTGTGGTAAAGGGAGTGAAAAATCTTATTTCTATAATTACCAAAGCTGTGAATCATTCTGGACATCCAAATGGGTGGAGAAGGGAACACCATTCTGTTGAGTCCTTCATGAGGCAACACCCACCTTCTTTCAGTGGGTCTTCTGATCCACTCGTTGTAGAAGATTGGATCAGTACCATTGGAAAGATATTTTCCATACTTTTCTATTCAGAACATGAACAAGTCATTCTGACTATTTCCCATTTAGAAGGTGAAGCAGACCAGTGGTGGACTATAATTAAGAATACAAGGCCCCAAGATGAAATTGAATCCTTGGAATGGGATGAGTTCAAGAACTTATTTTTCAATAATTACTTTCCTTATATTCTTCGAAAGAAGATGGAAATGGAGTTCTTTGAGATTATTCAAAAGGATTATGACTCTATTGGTATATACGAAGTGAATTTTACAAATATTTCAAGGTATGCATCTGGATTTTTCATCCAACCTGAATGTAAAGTTGATCGATTCTTCAGTGGCTTAAAACTAAGTCTTCAAAAGGCATTATCTTTAAGGGACATTAGTATCTATGAAGAGATTTTGGGTTGTTCTATCAAGGTAGAACTGGAAGTTGGTGTTACGTATACATCTCATGGTTTTGACAATAAATGAAAGATGGAGTTCAAAGAAAAAGTCTCAAAACTATGGTGAAAACAAGAGGAATGTTTTGTTATTCTCAAAGTGTGGAAAGAAGAATGGTAGAGATTGTCTTAAAGGGACTAGAAAATTTTTTATGTGTGGAAAATAAGTTCATCCAGCAGATGAGTGCTGAATTTATAGGAAAAAGGTAGATAATGATGTGAATAGGGAAAAGACTATAGAGAATGCACCACCAACACTTCCATGCTACAAGTTTAGGGAAATGGGCCATTATGCTTACCAATGCCAAAATCCAAGGGTTAATGATGATCAAAATCAACAACCTCTTATGGAAAAGGATAAAGTGAAGTCACATGCGATCACTATTGGTGATTCTGAATGTGACAATGAAGTGGTGTAATTATTAAGTGTTTATGTAACGAAATTCCAAAATAGTGTTGTGGAATCTCATTTATAGTATCGTGGAATATAGGAATATCTATGTATTAGTTCATTGTGGTTTTCAATAGTTATATGGTACTGGTAACCATGAAATGTGACTGAAATATTTTTGGAAAAAAGATGATATGCACATAATTAAGGGATACGAATAAAATAATATGTCGGATATTATTAATGAGCACATGACTGATATAAGAATATTGTGATATCGTGGTTTGAGTATAGATAATTTTTGGGATTTTGGTATATGGAAAGAGATAGCTTTGGACAGAATTAATCTTTTCACTAATGTTTAATGGTAATTCATTTTTCAAGAATACATGATTCACGTATTAACATGTTTCAAATGTGGCCAACAAGATATATATTATGATAAATGGGGGATAAATGATGGTATTCACTTCCTTGTTCTATGACCTTTCTAGAAATAATTGTCTTTATACTGTGAGTTTGGAAAGAAGTATTTTGGATAAGCCGAAAGGGTGGAATGGATTTAGTTGGACATCAAATTGTATTGTTTAAGGCTAGAACATTTTTCGATATTACTTATCGAATGATATAATGGTGTCGTTTTAGAAGAAGGACAACCTGCAGGACTGGAGACAAATTGTCACTTCCGAAATGGTTGTGGGAATCAAACCCACAACTGAAGTGCGACAGACCTTTATCTCCTACCACTGGGCTACAGGAAGTCCTTGGTTAATTGAAATTAGTTCTATCTATTAAGCAGATATGATAGATGAATTACAAGTCCATTTTTTGGAATCATATACGGTTAATCTCACCATAGATGGACTTTTGTATATTTAATAATTTGTACTAACCTTTTTTTGATAAAGATAGATTGGATTACCTATCATTATACTGCATGATCTTCTATCACTTCAAAAATGAAATTTTAAACTTCATTTCTTTAAATAAGTGATGAAGTGGAAATTTTTTATGGAATTACCAGTGATGATATTACACTGAAATCAGGTAAGTATTTCTCCATATTCAAAAATTCATCAATATTAGGAAAATGATCTTGAAAAATAAAAATAGTGTCCTAGTACCCTCATATCCAATGAATCAGATGGTACCTTAGATCATCCCAAATTTATGGATTTTTGATTGTTGTCTTTTTCAAATCCATATTATCTACCACTATCCATTAGAACATGATGGCTATATTTCACTTACATATCCATGTTTTCACCTATGTTCTCCTATGTGGAAATCCGATTTTGGGTTAATTTGGGTAACCATTATATTGTTTACATTAATTTTTGTAATTAAGTTTTAGTATTCCTTTTGACGATGTGGATTTCTACGAATGAAACTTTCATATATTAAACCATTTATAACCACGAGGAATTTCAAGGATGAAATTCATTTTAAGCGAGATATAATGTAACACCCCTAAATTTTAAGAGAATGATTATTTCTAATTTTATTGATGTCTTTTGTCGTATGCTACACCAATATTAGCTTGCGCTATACGCAAAACTATATTATCTTGCAGTATACGCAACACTATTATTGGTTTATTTTATGAAAAAATTAATGTTCTTTTGATATAATTCAACACCAAATATTGGTTTTTTTCAATGAAATAAGATTAGATTATGTTATACACAACACAAAAGGAATCTTTCACGCATCACTGACTTGGATTGTGTTACATGCCAAAGCGCCTTCCTCGATGGCTTGCATTGTACTCCATACGGAGTTTCACTAAACAGCAATATATTATTATAATATTGGTATGTACTAGAAGTTATTAATATTATCATCCACATTTTTAATTTTATAACATTATCATTCATTTTACATATTTTCTAGAACATGGTATGAGAACAAAATTAATTTTTCCTATAGAAGAAGTATTTTTCAAAAAATGTAGTTTTATCATATTTTGATGGCGCACCCATTTTAAATATACTTTTTATCATGTTTATAAGTTATGTTTTACAAAGAAAACTTATTATTTTGAATCAGGATATAAAAATTTATGTTGGATAAAATTTTGACATTATTCTGATAACCGTCATATTTTGATGAATAGTAAAAATAGGATAAATATTAATTAAAACAACCTTTTTCATAGAGATAATTTATATGGTTAAATTAAAATATTGGTTGGTTTGAGAGTATAAATAGAATATATTTTTACCATTTAATATAATGTATGTCATTATCATTAATATTACATTGAATTCATAGGTAAAAACATTTCAATCTTTTTCAATGTTTTAAATATTAAAACCCGTTTTCTCAATAACAGGATTAATTTTAAATTAATTAGTCAAACTTATGTGTTTTGAATTTGGAAAAATGGATTCAATATTTGGAATTAGTAGGTCCAAATTATGTTAATAGGCTACTTTTATTATTAATAGTAACTATGGTAAATTTTATTTACCATAGATTAAGTTAAATCATGTAATTAAGGGTAAAATTATATTATAAAATTACCCTAACACGTGACATAATATAATTGGATGATTATATTTCGCCATAAAATATAATTGGATTGAAATGTTATCTATTTTAACCCACTTGGATGAGATTAAGACCTTTAATTTATTTTATTTAAAGGAAACTGTTGTATGTCTCACTCAAAATTTAATAGTTAAATTAATTTTAATATAATTATAAATGGAATATAAATTTGAATAAAACTACGAATTTGAAATATACATTTTTTTATTTTTCATGGGAATTTTTTATTATTTTAAAGAATTATATAATAACCTTATTATCTTATACATTAATGATTCCAAAATTATTTATTTAGTAAAAAATTAATAATTTCATTTTTATTAAAATAATAATACCCATATAAATGTCAAAAAACATGGAAAAAACATATTGGTCGAGTATATATACACTATAATCATCCATGTGTCGAATTGTGGACCATTTTGATCCTTATAATATATATTATGCCATTTATATTATTTTATTTTAAATGATTTCAAAGATGTCACATTCATAATATAATAAATATATCATTTTAAATGTTGGTTGTTTTTGAAGATAAATTCAACTAAATGTATTCTTATGAAATATATTATATTTATCTTCATCATAGTATTTTATTTTTAATTTTTATGCAACAAATAAGTATATAAAATATTTATACAATAATGTTGTAGTAATTATTTTATTAAGAGAAATATCAAATAAATGGTTTAAAAAATACTAAAATAAATATTATATGAACTAATTAATGTGATCCAGAAATTTTATAGATTCATATGACATGTTAGGAATATATTAAATATATTTTTTTGACTCTATCATCTGTGTTGATTTTCTTTAAATTCAAATAAATGAATAGTTTCAAAATTGACACTATTTATATTTTAACATATTATTAATATTATTTAAAACAAAAAAAATTAAAAAATTAAAAATTGATATTTATGTGTTAAAAAATGTCTAAATTATAAAATTATATAAAATTCCCAACAAATTAGTAAGTATTTATAACCATTTAAATTTTAGTATATTATTAACACAAATAAAATTAAATAGATGAAATAAGGACAAATCAAAATGATATGGTATAAATAAAATCCAAACATGTATAAATAGGATTGGTTGATTAGGTTACAACCCTATATTATCTAATAATCAAATTTTAGTCACTTTGGATGTTTTTAGGTTGGTTTTGAGTTTATAATAAATTAATACTTTGAAAGTTTCCAAAAGATCCCCTATACTCTCTTGTAAAAGGGAACCTCCTCTATATTCTCTTCACTCCATTTTTAGTTTTTAAACTCGGACATAACCTGCCCATTTCCCTTATCAACTTATCTATAAACATACTATAGGTATTTGTCTTCTTCAAATACCAAATTTAGTGCCATAAGAGGAGGATTAGGATAGGCGCATCAAAGAAAAGGTAATACCCTTTACTGATTCATTCAAATTTATTTATTATTGTACTTAAACTATATGATTTGTTTCATTATTAAGTAATAACTCAAGTATAAAAGGTATACTGATATGTTATTATTAATATGAAACGACCATATTTCACCTTCTATCCATCCTATACAAAACGTAATCATCGCGCGTGCGTACATACAGCTTACCATCTCCACGTCGTGGTTCAATCTGTTTTCCATCACCACCTTACTTGGATGGTTATAATGGTGGAAATAATAACAGTAAATGATTATTATAACATGATACTAATTATGATATATTATATCGTCCACTCTAATTCTATTCAATAATTATGGGAAAGATATCATCGCTCGTGCGTACGTACATATTACCATCTCCACGACACGATGAGATTTATTCACCATGTTAACCATTCAAGAATGATTATAAAGTATATATAATGAATAATAATGATATATAAGACATAATAATGGTAGTTAATATATATATATATATATATATATATATATATATATTCCATCTACTAACTTCCATTAAAGTCAATTATGAAAGGAAAACATCATTCGTGCGTACGTACGACCTACCTTCTCTATAAACAGTGTATTTCATTTCATTTATCTATATATTATATATATATAATGAATGTATATATTATATATAAATCTTGTTTTAAAATATATAAGTTAGTAAATAATTATAATATCAATAACAACAAGTCCACACACATATAATAAATGAAACGATTATTACACAAAACGTTTCTTCAACATAGCATTGATAAATAAACAGGTAAAATTAGGTTTTAAGTGAATCATATATGATATCATAAGAATGAATATGATTCATGAACAAGTTAGTGACATTATTTATATCATTATACAGGTGTTTTGGGCATGTACAGAATAAATTATACCTATGGTATGTGAAAATTTTTCCAATCTCGTTCTTATCCGAGATTGTTTATTTGTTTGTATTTACTGGGGTTATATTTATCATCCATGTCCATGTTTTATAAAAAATATTTTCAAAATGTTTTTACTATTACAACATGTATGTTTAATTTCATGTTTACCTATTTTTGAATTTTACTATGTTGTATTGAAGGAGTTTTTCTTTTGTTTACAATATGATGTACTTTTTGAATTTTTTGGAAAAAGTACGAGGATAATGTTTTTTTATCTTATACAGCTTGAATTTATTTTTATGATTTCATAACGCCTTATTTTCAAAAAGCTTGCACTGAAATATTTCATGAATTATTTCAAAAAAAATTATTTTCTTTTAAAATTTCACATCATTTTGAGAAAAAAAAATGATTGGAAAGAAGAAAGGATATTTTCCTCAAGAATTAATTTCAAGTGTTTTATCAAAACTATTTTCCATCAATAATGACATTATTTAATATGGTTATGTTTCAAGAATAATTTATCTATTATTTACATATTTTTATTTGGGTTATGATTAAATTATATCCATTTTTTTAAATGGATTGTGTTATGATGGGATGATGTTTATAAAACCCATTTTATTCATTGGGTTATGATGAATGATTTATGTTTATTTTGTGAAAAATGAAATAATGATTTCATTTTGAGATGGGTGGGACCTATATCTCCCTCCAATACAATGGGTATTGATTTATATCTCCAATGATAGAAATGGATGGAACGACAAGTAAATACGGTAATGTAATACATGGATGGAACGGCAGGTAAACCGGGTTTAGTAATGGACTTTCTCCACTATGATGGTCTTGGCAGAAATTCTTGGCTACTATGGAAATCATATCATGTGATTAATGGTTTTCCACAATTAAATGTCTTATTCCCATGATCTTTTATCATGATTAATCTTCCTTTATGATTTATTCCTTACGTACTGCCAAGATTTATTTCACAACTCATGATTTTGATGTTTAAACTTTATGTTCATGTTTTTATGTTCAAATGTATATGGTTTGTTTTATTTTCTCCATGCTTACCCATTCTATTCATTTGAGCTCACCCTTTTTATGTTTTCTTTTCCTCCGGATATAAATAAATGTTTTGGGTAAGAAAAAAGGGGAAGATATTTATGAGACATGTTGAAGATATTTCACCATCATTAGATGATTATGTTATGAGTTTCCAAGACACTAAACTAATACGGTCATTGGGCATTTGTTTGTGTCATGTATTATGTTTATCGCAAAAGTAATGTAATTTCCATGTATGTAATACATGGGTATCGACATATAATTTTTTACTTTATTAAATTATTAATCAACAATACATTGAATATAATTTATTTATAAATAAAGATAAATTATTTTTAAGGTAATAGTGACACATTTTATTAAACTATTTTTATTTTAAGAATATATTTTGATATTAATACAATACATTAATTAAAGTTAATTAATCATTATATTGAATTTTTTAGATTAAATATGCAATTTGTTTAATTAATATTCAACTAATTATTTACATTAGTATATTTATGGGTATAAATTCATTTTATTCATTAAAATTGCATTTTCTTCAAGAATGAGTTTAATTAAAAATTTTGTATTGATATTATAATTAATTTATTTCTTTTATATAAATTCTATATCAAAAAATGGATATAAATTTTTAAATCCTCATGTAACAATAATCTTATGATGAATCTATTATATTTTTTGAATGATTTATTTTTTTGGAGAATAGTGAAAACTACTAATTTTGGAAAAAATATCATTTATTTTATTTAAATAAATTAAATTAAAAGTATCATTCTATTTTTGATTTGGTTTTACATTAATATAAAATACCTAATGTTATAAATTATAGTATAAACAATATATGAACTATTATTATATCATAGTTTGGTATAAGTTCATTTTTTTTCTTAAAAATTCATTTATTTAGATATAGTTTTCGGGGTGTTTTACTTACTTATATTAAAATAATTTTTTCCCTTTTTGGAACTAAATCTTGAAAAATGTTTTTAATATGTGGATAAAAATATTTGAAATATGTTAAATATTATGAATTCATTTTTATTTTGTAACCACGGTAATGTTTTATCACCATGATAATGAGAAAACATTCAAATTTATGTTTAAAATAATGGGATAAGATTGAAAGATATCACAACACACTTGATTAAGCCAAATTTCTCAATAAATATTTTCACCTATAAAAAAATAAAAAATTGTTCAATTAATTGTTTTTCCACATTTACTAGACAATTAATTTATATTATTTAAATCTTTTAAGAAATTTAATGCATGTCCCCTCCTAACTTATTAAAGGGAGCCTATGATCCTTACTTAATCGTAAACTTTTATCCCTCTATATAATCTGATACATACTGAAAAACCATACTTGATATCTCCATTCATTATTTATATCCTATTATTTCCATAAGACCATATGATTAAGGACGAAGGTGTAATCCAAAGGAGGATTCTTAAAGAAGAGGCAATCATCCCACTCGACTCTTTTAAAGGTAATTACTTCTTAACACACTATAAATCTATATCATAGGTCCTATAATAATTAATCAATTGTGATATAAATAATAAGGTGTTTTTATGACTATTAGAATAATATTTACCACCTCTTTTATAACATAAGTAAAATGAAAATGTCGCTCATGTGTACATACAACCTACTATATCCACATTGTGGTGTAATTCATTTGTTATCATAATTTTATATAGATGGTTATAAATTTTGATTTAATAAATATATTTTATATATATTATATTTTTATTATTATCTAAATATAATATATCATCAACCTTATTACCCTTCTATCCACTAGAAAATGATAACGTCACTCATGTGTACATGTGGACAACCACCCTTAAAAAGAGATGTGATTTGTTCTAATATTACCAATGTGAATAAATGATTGTAAAATTTAATATATTTAAGTGAAATTACATAAAAGGCATTATCAACATTATAGATATTGAGAAAAATATTTTATAACTACTTTAAAAATACATGAAAAATAATTTCTAAAAAATTATGGAAAAAACATAAGTGGTCGTTATAAGAACGAACAATTCAAGGAATGGATTTAAAATTATTTAAAATGTACCATTAAAATGGAATACAATTGAAATTTTTTCTCATAATATTATTTGATACATTTAAATTCATTATACTAGAGGATGAAATACACACAACTAATCAGGGACCCACAATAAGTATAATTTTGTCTCATTTCAAATATAATGAGATATGAGTATATTATTCACCAAATTTAATTTTTTATGTTGTATACACATCCCATTAGAAATTTTATATCTTGAATTACTTTTCATTCTTGGAATAGAATATTTTAATTCACATTTACTTTTTTATTGATTTTGATTAAAATGTTCTTAATGTTATAAGGGATTTATATTATAATATCATTTTTTGTGATTTTTATGTACTAAATTAATATTTAAAAATTATATGATCATAATAACATATTAATACACCCCCAAATCTAATTTATTATTATACCATTCTTTATAGATGTATTATTATAAAACAACTACCTTAAAGTGAACTGTGATGTAATATAAAAAAGTTATTTAAATTTGATCATTCTAACATATATATTAAATTTAAAATACTAATAAGAATAAAAAATTATGAAAAATATTTATAATTTTTATATATAATGAAAATATATAAATTAAATAAATATTATTTTTTACAAAATTGTAATGGAATATATTTTTTTGCATAAAAATTTTGTTTTTTTTTCAAAAATATTGGTTGTAATATTTTTTTCACGAACAATATAACCAATTTATAACATTTGGAATAACTATTTTAGTATTTCAATATAATTTTTAATCATTTAATTTCAATATTATCATATATATAATTTTTAGGATTTCTAAAATAAATCAATATGAATAGTGAAAATTATCTATTTTTGTAAAACATACATTTTTTCATTAAATAAATTAATTTCAAGGTATCATTAAGTGGTCAGTATTATTATAAATTATAATAAATCTAATTTAATTATAAATAATCTAACTAATTATTTATTTATCAAAAGTAGAATTTATTTTTGAATATGTTCATTTTCTAGTATAAAAACACATTTTTCCTAAGAAAGTTTTTTCATTATATTTTGTGGGTTTGTTTTCTATATTTAAATGTACAATTTATTGAAATTGAGTTTGATAAAATTTAATATGATATTTGAATCACAATGCCCAAAATTTTTAATTATCCACTTTAATTTTTCGTAACAATGAATGGAGACCAAGGTAAAATTACAATACAATAGTAAATGATAAAATGTATCAATAGGGGTGTTAAACTAAAAAGATAAGTGTTAAAATTACTTAAAAACATGTCAAGATACTACTTTAATATATATTTAAACACAATATCTTTCTCAATTCAGAAATTGTCTATTTGGGAGCCACATTCCTTCTGTAATATAGTAATATATTTTAATATCTATAAAAATTTATAGTGTGTCCTCTCAATCCCTTATATAAGAAGTTCTCATATTCTATATTCCTCTAACTTCTTGATACTTATAGTTCAAGAAATACCCAACCAAGATAATTATCAACATACCTACCCACTATATAGAGGTCTTAGTTTTTACAAAATACCAAACTTATAAGGCATAAGTTGTATACCTGATGAGGTTGTCCTAAGAAGACGTATAGCCCTAAATGGAGTAAATTCATTTTATTTATTATTTTTCCTACATATATTTTTTGTTAAAAAATATAATATAATAAAATAATTATATCCCATTTAATAATTTTTTTATTTATGGAAAATCATTATTAATTCACTTTTCCATCAAATGTGAAACAAAATCATCATTCATGCATATGGGAAAACCTCAACATCATAATGAGAAATATTTTAGTTTTCATAAAAAACATTCACAGATGGTTTTTATGAAGTACATAATTCTTATATATGAAATTTTATATATATATGATTATTTAAATTTTTTATATCCTTTAATATATCTCGCTTCCATCCATTAAAAAATAATAAGGTCACCCATTAATTTGTGTGGACTACCACCTCAACGACACGACGTGATTCCTTTTTTATGTCTGAAATTATTGTATGATTTTAAATATGTATATAATAAATATATAATATTTTTATATCAATAATAATATTTTTTATATTATATAATCATTTTAAGAAGAAAAGTAGCATGACTATGAAACCAAAACTTGCATTAAAAATGAATGAATTTACAGTAAGAAAGAACCATTTAAATACAGAAATATTGACAAATGGGTGTTGAAATGTTAAAATTGGATCATATATGATATTATAAATATTTTTATGTTAATTTTATATAATTATAATAAATTTAATTTGTTTATATATAAGGATAATATAACATATGAAACAAGTTATACCGTTGGTAAGTGGTTTCGTTAGTCATTTTCTTATCATTGGGTTATATTAATTTTTTATTGTTTATGTTATTCCATGTTTATGATTTAATGAACTCGAATTTATTTATATTCTATTTACACATTATTTATATTATTTTGAAATTCTTAAAAATATTCACTTCATTGAATAGTTATCACTTTAATGATACGATCATTATAATGGTTTCTTGTCCACTTTTTCTTTCTATGGGACATATGTCATATTATCCACTTGTTTCTTTTATATTGTGCATAAACTACCCCTTTTATTTGTTATTTAATTTTTTTAGTTATATTCAGGGTATTTATGGATTTATTTTATTTTATTTAATTAATGTTACTTATGTTATAGAACTTACTAGGTTGGTAAGGGTATTTCTCGCAATCTCATATTTATATAAGATTATTTATATTTATGTTTCCACTAGGAGAATTATATGAAATGCTATATCAACCCCAATAATTTTATTATAATAAAAATATTTAATAAATTTTATGTTTTCCATTCATTTTCCTCTAAATATGTTCAAAATATTTTTATATAATGTTTTCAATATAATGATATTTTTTTTAACATGTCTAGAATATTTATTATCTATGTGCATATTTTAAAAAAAATATTTCAAAAAATATTTCTAATATTATACAATTACTGACTAAAGTAAATTTTATCCATTTTTTTCTTTATATCAAAAAATTTATAATGTTATTTTTTTTCATTTTCCTAAAAATTAACATTTTAATAATGGTGTGAAGGACATGTTTTTTTAAGAAACACTGCACAAGATAATTTCCCCACAATCAGGGCTTATATTTATTTTGAGGAATAATTTATATTCTAACAAGGTTATTTTTAAAAAAATACATTAGTATTTCATAATTATTTATATTTTAAATATGTTATTCCAAAATGTAAATGGACATTTACCCAAGAAATTTTTATGTATACTTTTAAAGTTATTTTCCTCTATGTTTATAATTTATTATGATTGTTTTTATTTAATTATGGTATAATCCAATGATACCATCAACCATGTTCTTCTATATGACTTATGATCATTTTTAATAGGGAAATAATTAAGATTCCTTGTGTTATTTCTTACCATTATGAAATTTATTAATCAAAATAGACTTTCATATAGGCACCTTTTTTAAGGAATGAATCAATGTTTTTATATTTGTTGATACATGACCATTATATGTCCAGAGGTGCTAGTGGAGTATGCACTACAATGGTGGCATGGAAGGCTAGAGACTAAAAATGCGAATATAAGTTCTTAAATATATATATATATACACACATATGTATAAATCCTATTACACCAGTCATGAAAAACTTATCACCAACCTACTGTCTCCCCTCCACTATCTATTTAGGCACCCTGACATGCCTATACCCCTATGGACACCCCAAACACTCACTTTATACCCTATTAACCCTTTCACATGAAACCACTCCTCAAATGGGTCCTACCATCCAAATCACAGTAACCCTCCCCTATCAACTCATTATAGACCCGATCCACATATACCCCTTACACAATTGCCTCCAATCAGTTTCATGCCACTCCGTTAACTATGTTACAAAATACTATCTATCATTCCATAGGGATTAAACCACCACCTCACACAATCATTCATATGAGCCACCATCACCTACTTGCTAGAATCAACATACAATTCCATTTAACCAATCACTTTATGCATTGTTTGGTTTAATGAGACAAAACATATTTTTAATTTGGCTTATGAGTTACACATTGTTCTATGATATCATTGTACATGGATTTATATGTAAGTTTATAAATTTCTTCACTTGGAATTCCATCATTATGAAATCATTTATTGATGTCCATGTGAGTTTTTGAATAATTATGTTATCCATGAATAATTTTCAATATCGTATTATTAATTATATAAATTTTTTTGATCATCATTTATTCCTTCCATATTACTAATTATTTATTTATTCTATGATATCTTCAACTGAACACAATAACCAACTATGAATTTGACCTCACTGTTTTATTTTTCTTACTTTCCCATGGATTCTATGAAGTGTAAAAGGATTGAAATAAAATTATATGAGATATGGAATAAAAATTTTATCAATGTAAATTATATTTGAAATTATATTTTTTCAAGTTTATTGTGAGAAAAACACATGTTTCTAATTTTCTATGACTACTAAACTATTCTATCCCCATGGATGTGATCACATGTATCTACTAATAATGTATAATGGTAGAACTAACTCCAAGATACATTGGTTAGTGTTGTTACAGTTGGTATAAAATAAATCCTTGTATAAATTTTGGAATTAATATTTAGGATAACATTGATTAGAGAAAAAAATCCAATGAAACCCTCTATAGATAAATCAATGTGTATGAAAAAATCATACAATATATTATAAAGTTGATAATATGTGGATTTTTTAGAAAATAAATATCCTTATGTATACTTGATATATTTTTTCAGTTGATGGATAGATACACATATGGGTAACAAAATCAAATATGAAATATTGGTTATAACTAAATAATCATTGATCAATGATGAGTGGGCCTATGACTGTAGACCTAGCTAGACACTCCCATAAGATATTTTTTTGGATAATCTATAATTTATCTTAAAACCATTATAAAATATTTGAATATATGATGACCATGAATAACCTAGGTTAAACCTTAGGTGATATAGATTTAAAATAATGTGTCATGATTTAAAAATATGTTAATTATTTTTCCTCATTATATGATTACTCATTATAATTAATGTTTCTCAAAATAAGATTTTTTTGCTAGTTAATGGATATAACTGGGAAGAACTTAATTAAATATATGTGTTATGGATGAAGATATGATTGTCCTTGTGAGAAAAAAAAATAAATGGGATATGAAATTTGAAATCTTATGATAATTCATAACCATGTATATCAAAATTTGATTAAAACCATAGAAATATGTGTGTTTTTGAATGAACCAAATATTAAAAAATGGGTTTCCATGAAGACCATATAGAAAAGAATATCCGTCTTCCAATATTATAAGTATGTGATAAGAAGAAACTGGGATAGTATCTCAAAGAATGGGATGATATTTTTATTGTGGGAAAGAAGGACATAGATCAATGTAATTAAATAGGAGAAATGTATATTTCAATGTATAAAATTAATGTACACCCCAACATTATATTGTTATGTCAATGTATTGTTTTTGTGAATTTTAGAATTATCCATGTCAATGCCCTAATCTTACGGATAAATCCTAGAATAAGGAATAACCTATGGTTTGAATATCATTGATGTGGTATGAGTGACGTGTTTCTATATTGTGATTCATTATTTATGTTGTAGATGTATTTTCATCAATGATATTCTATTTAAAACAATAATGATAAATCTCTATATTTTTTTAAATATTTTTTGTTAAATATTTATTGACAAATGTTTAATAGTAATGATAACATAGAAATGTGATTTATTTGCATGGATATATTTTTAGAAAAATATGATTTTGGAAAAAATAACCATTAATATAAAACTCTTGTAGATATAATAATGTTTAGTTCTGATTAAGAGATTATTGATATTGGTTAATTTTATAATATATTATTGATGACCATAAAATTAATTTGTGATTTGATCATATTTATTTATGTAATCATTGGTGAATTTTATTGAATATTTTGATATATAGAATATATTTTCCAGTATAAGTTTTTATTTATAGAAAAATAATACTGCTAATTTTTTCAAGAAATTACCTTTAAATTGTGTTTTTATGGTTATCCATCTACTCAAAGTATTTTAATCATGGTATTATTAGTCTTTTAGTTTGAAATTAAGAGAATCTTATGTTATTTTGGGATTAAAGGAATACTGATTTAGTAAATTTTATGATTTCTTTTTAATTTTTTTGTTTTTTCAATACTATTTTATCATGATTTTAAGTCTTTTTCAATTTATATATTTATGGAAAGAGTTAGGATTATTATTTTTTATTATACATGAACTATTTTAGAATAACATTTCAACTAATATTTTATTTATATTTGTTATCTGATCATATAGAAACTATTTATATTCATAATAACTGAATTGATATATGAGGAATAATTTTTCCTCTTTTACAGGTCTTATTATCTGTTGGATGTTTCATTGAATAAATAACTAATAAACAATAAATTTTTCATTAATAATTGGAATATCATATAAAAATATATTTGAAACTAATTGAATCACACAACCAAAAGATGAAATTATATTTATCAATTTTTTGCAATTATGTTATTATAATTCCCCATATTCCATGGTAAAAAAATTCCTCAATAGTAGGAGTATAAAAATAAAAATATATTTCTTCCCAAAATATTCTATAATGAATTTATGGTTTTTTCATCCATTACTAATTTATGGTTTTGGGGTCATTAACCATATCATGTTCAAGTTCCCTATCACTCACTATTATTCATATGATGTTATTTTTCCCCTCTATGTCTTTATTTTCGATTCACACTATTATTCTATTTATTTAGGAATGAAATTATGTTTTATATTATGTAGAAATTATGTCCCCCCTTTCCCTTATTCAATGGAATTTTTATTGTCCCTTTGTTTGATGTAGGTTTTCAAAAAAGGAACATTTAAATATTGAACTCCAGATTATTGATATAAAAACAATTTGAAAACAATCTATTTAATGGGGACATGATTTGACACCACAAAAATTAATTTATAATAATACTACTCTCAATACATTTCTCAATATGAAACCACCACGATTTAAGACAACTATGATATATAATGAATAATTTATTTAAATTTTGTCATTATGTAATTGAAATTATATTGGTTGTATGAATAGGAATAAAAATATTTTTAACAAAAATTATATTGTTTTTATATACTAAAAATATATTTAATAATTCATTATAATAATATACTCAATTATCAGTAGTCATTTTATGCTTCAAAAATAATTTTTCTTCCAAATTTTATTTTATTTATTTTTATACATAAAAATTATAATTAATTTCTACCATTTTAAGATAAAAATTTTATGAAATTATTATCATTATTAAAGTCATATATTAAATATTTTCTTAGTCTGATTTCTCTTTGATTTTTTTAATAAATTATTTTTTATGTTAATAGTGAAAATTATTGATTTTGGCAGAACATTCATTTTTTTCATTAAAAAATTTACTTAAATGTTTCAATTTATTTTTATTTTGTAATAAATTAAAAATAAACCAAATTTAGTTTTAAATAATATATTTAATTATTTATACATCATCATTTTAATTTATTTTAACCTTAGTTCATTCTTGGGATTGAAAATACATTTATCTAAAACAATATTTTAATCATATTTTTAATAGATAATTTATAAATAATATATTCAAATTATAAAAGTTAATAAAAATTAATCCATAATTCAAATCATAGTGTACAAATTTTTTAACGAGGAAATTCATTTTATTTTCTTATGAATGGTAAACAAGGTAAAATATCAAGACTACGGTAACTATTAAAATGGAGTAGTGGTGGGGGTGAAACTAAAATGATAGGGGTAAATTTGGAAGGAAATATTTTCAAATAATATTTTCTATATATATTTCAATATTATATATTCCAATGTTTGAATATAGTCTCCTCTGGTTCCACGTGGATTGAGTAATACATTAATATATTACAATATTTTGAAATATTCGAAGTTTGTCCTCCCATACATTATAAATGTACAGAAAATATCCTCCACTAATATAAATTAATGATTACATTATCTCAGTAAATTACTATAATATCCCATTTATGACATCCACCCCATGATGAAGAGGTCTTGTTTTGATCAAAATACAATCAATTGAATGCTCAATGTGTAAGCCAAAAAAGGATGTCCTAAGAAGTGGTATATCTATTAACTGAGTGTTTCAATTTATATATTTTCATATAAATTTATATTTTTTCTAAGCGTGATGAAATAATAACTTAAATATATCTTATTTACTAAAATTTTATTATGTAGATGACATAAAACTTCTTCATCGCATTCTCCATCAAATGGGAAACAAAAGCATCATTTATGCGTTTATGAAGAAAACCCCCTCACAATGTAATGTATATCATTTTAACCCCCAAAATTAATTGATGGTTAAAATGAAAGATATATTGTTAATACGCAATATTTAGGATTTCATTATTATATTAGTAAAATTATATATCATTTAACTTCATACACATCCACCCATTACAAAATGATAATGTATCATATACAAATGCATAGGGAATAATCTTCACGAAGTGATGTGATTAAATCATCACGTACAACATTATCAAATGACTAAAAATATTTATATAACTAATTTTTATGATATTTATACTACTTATAATATTCTATAGTTGATCTGACCATTTGAAAGATACAGGGAATGATATTAGAATAATAAAACATAAATAAAAAATGATAAAAATTAATAATCAGAAAAAAGATTTTAAGATGGAATTATTTATAAATGGGTATTGAAATCATATAAGTGGAACATATATGGTATTATATGTATTTATATAATATTATTATAAAATCATAATAAAATAAAAATTATTATATTGGAGATTAAATCACTTTTGAAACAAGTTATGCTAGAGGTAAGGAGTATTGTAACTCAATTTATATTCATATAGATATATTAAATATTCAATGTCTATGTTATTACATAATTATGTGTGTAGTTAACATGATTATTATTATTTTATATCCATATTTTCTATTTGGTTTTAATTTTTTTACAAATAATCAATTGATTGATTAATTTTCAGTTGAATTATTTGATCATTGTTATGATTTAATATCTCACTTTTATTTCCTTTAGAAACATGGAATATTAAACACTTATTAATTTTTTTTGGTTCATATTTTAAAAATATTATATTTTATATCATGAATCATTTTATATTAATGGTATTTAATGTTTTATTTGATTGTTTTCTTTTATTTGGGACTTTATACTACACTTAGCAAAGCGGTAAGTTTTTATTTCAGAATGTCATATTTATATGGTATTTCTTATGTTTATATTTCTATTATTGTAATTATATGATATATAAATATATATCCTAAATAAAATATAGTTTCTTATCTTGTTATTAGTTATGGAAATTATATGTTTTCAATTCATTTTACTTTATTTAAATAATCAAAAAATGAATGAACTATTTTAGGGGAAACCGACATAGTTTACGTATTCAATCGAGAATAGTTTCTTTTGTGTCAATATTTTCATTAAAATATATTCAAGAATATTGTACTATTTTACAAGAATTTTATAAATTATTTTTTTCCAATTATTTAATTTCAATAGACTTTTTTTTAAATTAGCATTATTATCATTTTCAGAACAATTATTTTTATATAATTTGTGAACAAAATAATTGTTTTAAATAAAATGAAATAGAGAATTTATTAGACATAATGAATAATAATTTTTTTGAATCTAATTTCATGTGTACAAACAATTATTTCTAGTGATGATGTTTTTATTAATATTATTAATGTTTTTAGGTTTAAAATAAGATATTTCAAAATTGAATGATTATTTTTATGAAGATATTTTCTTATGATATATTAAAAGTATTTTCATCTATATCAAAATACCTAAAAAATTATTTTACATTATTTAGGATATAGTCAAATTATACGATACATTACATTTATGGAGAAGTCATATTATCAATTTGGGTCAGTAAAGCACTTGAATTTTTTATGCTAGTTTTTCCAATATAGATAATTATTTATTAGTAAGGAATGTGGATTATGTTATATTGTATATTCATATGTCTAATGAATTTGGATTATTATGTGTTGTGTGGGTGATGGAATTATATATCCCCTTTAGCTATTAATAGGTCTCATGAGACCAAAAATGTTGGGTATTTGTCATATTACTTAAACTTTTTTGTATTATTTTTTGGCATAAGGCCTTGATGTTATGTGTCTGATGTCCAGAATTATATATTTCACAATTATAAAAAAATTTATTGATGTTGATGTGATTATTAGAATAGTTATATTGTCTAGGGATACATTTCAACTAATATCAATCTTTATATTACAATTTTTATCATGATATATTCATATGGTATTATTCATGAAATATTTATTATATGATATCTTTCACTATACAAATTCCATTACTAAGCATGATAACTCACCCATTATTTCCCCACTCAGGAAGATAAGAAATGTAAAATCAATTTCGTACAATTATATAGTATAAGGAATAACAATGTTCTAAAAGAAAATACAATGCTCTATTTTATGTTTTAAAATTTAAAGATAGAATAAAATATGTATGTAGTTTTATAGGGTAACTAAATTATTAGATTAATGGGGATGCAAAAACTTGTATCTAGTGATAATGAAATAACAAACCTACTGAATCTATACAAATAGATTCAGGGTTGTTATTTCTAAGAACCATCTATTTCCTTTTCCATTGACTATGTTTTTTATTTTCATGTTTATTTTCAATTCTGCTCACCTATTAGATATAGAATCAACATGTATGTAACACGAAACAAATATTTTATGATTTTTTTTAATATTTTACATAAAACACTTTTTAGACTTATTGAGGTTCATTTAAATTTTTGAATAATTTTCTTAATTATGATATGAATGTTCCTTTTCAATTACATTTTATTTTTTTTAAAAGTATTAAAATGGGATCATTTATTCATAATCTGTATGGGTTATTTTCAAATTTTTGAAAAATTACAAAAATTATTTTTTTAAGGATTAAGGCTTAGTCATACATTTTCATTTTCATTGACATTACTTACTATTGAGAGTCTGTCAAAAAATTTATTGATACTTTGAATTAATTTTTTTATCAATATTAATTTCATTTTTATTAAAGATATCATCAGAAGAAAAGGGTTTTATTTTCATAATTGTATGAAACTATTTTTTTAGTGATTTATAATTTCATTTTTACACAATGATATGAACAAGTAATTCTTAATTATTTTATTAAATTTTTAATTCAATTCAAAAAATAATTTTTTTATGCAAAACCTTAACTTATTAAGAATTTTTGGTATTCTATCATCCTTTAATAAAAAATATTATACCTCATTTTGAGATCATCCAATTTATTGTGATCGTTGAATCTATCACTCTACATAATTCATTGGAAATTGTTTTTCTCATTCATGTTCATATTTTCAATATCATATATGAATCAAATTCATTTCAATTTCTTTGATGATGTCTCACCTGTATAACATTTCTATAGAAGATATTAATTGAAGGAAGATTATTAAGAATGTTATTTCATTGATTAGGTAAATATATTTTATTCTCAATACAATACAGATAGTTATTTATTTGTAAGGAATTAAGATAATTAATTATTTTCATAAATCAATATGTATGAGGAATTAATCATATTTTAATGTTACAGGTGATTCCTATTTATAGATTGACCCTCAATTCATCTACAGGTCATGTGAGGCAATATAATGGGAATGCTATATTAGATGGGTATATGGTCTACACCTACCCATTTATTAAAAATTATGTAATAGTCATGATGGAATGATTTGTGACAACTTGTATGATTCCTTGATAGAAAGATCATGAATTTCCTAATTTATGAACATCCTTTATTGATAATTTAGTTTTCATTATCAATGTGATTACTATGTTGATATTTTGGATAGAGATACATTTAACTCAATTTGTGTATTAAATAAAATTTTGTATTGATTATCCATGCTTTTATATGCATTATGGATTGCATTCTTAGAATTTTGTTCATTTTTTTCTTCCCCAAGTTGAGAATTTGTGCTTACCAATTATTAGGTTTTCTATTCCCTGTGATATAAAGAATGAATTTTTGAATGACCTTTAAGGATGAAATATGGTGTTCTCATGTGTTGTATTATTTTGAAGTTATAATATAGAAATTTTGTATCTATATAGTCTCCTAATAATTCAATATGTTTCTATCATTCTTGGTGATATTCCATTTATGTTTTTATGATGTAATATGTAATATTATGATATGGGTTACTAGAGTCAGGGATACTAATGTCAGTATCAAAGGAGGTTTAGTATGTCCCTTGAGAACTAGATTTTTAAACTAAGAAGTACAAAATTATAATTATGATTATAACTTATAGTAATTACTACCTTTTAAAAAATTTGTATTGAATATCTAAATATTCATGATTAATTTTGGATAACTATGTGAGTTCTCCTGTTTACGGATTGATCCTAGAGTAATGATGGAAATCAATACCTATGGTCAATGGTGGTATATTCCAAATAACATTTTTTGTGGTATTTATTGATTATATCAGAAGATAACCTCGGGATTATGAATATCAATGGAATAACTAGAGAATTATACAAGAATATTTTAGATGAAAAGAGTTATATGAGAAATTTAATAAGTGTGAATATTAATTTTAGGATATTTACTTTCATAGAAATATTACCTCTACTGATGGAATATATATTGGTCACTCAAATACAAATGGAAATAAATTAATATCCCTTATATTTGAATTTAACAACTAAATATTTGATTTCAATGTAATTATGGTTAAATTACTAATTTATCATTTTCCCTAGTGGAATGATCATGTTAGTGGTTAATTGAGTTTCTAATTAATAACTAATTTTAGAATAATTTAAAACATAAATTATTCAGTTTAAAAAAATGAAAATTCAAATAAAATGGTTTAATTATATAATTTTTTATTTGGAAAATATTCAGAAACGTTTTATTATCACCTAGTAAAAAAATGGTTTCAAAACTCTTACTAAATTTTTATAGTAATATACTTGAAAAAAAATGACTTATAAAACAAAATATCTTAAAGAAAGGTATCATATTGATTATTTGTTATTAATTTCACAAATAAATTCTAGTAATTACTTAAAAAAGGAAAAAATTTAAAACAACAAACAGAAGAAATTAAACAAGGGGTTTGGTATTAAGACAATAATAATCCCCTCCATATAGAAAAAACCAACTTCTATGAACAATATTACATATTAAAAAATCCAGGAAATTGACCAAGTTTTTATAAAAAACTACACTGAAATAGTCTAGGATAATACAAAATCCACTACCATAGTCTCTCATGGGAAAAAGTATTTATTTCTATAGAAAAACAATTCCACAGTTAGGAATTGGAGTACAAATAAAATGAGTTATAAGAGACTGTCTATCGCTCTCTAGTTTAGAAAAAAAATGTTGTGTTTATAGATAAGTAGGGATAATTAATCACTGGTTGTAATAATTGATAAAATTGAAGGATAATGAAATTATAGTTGCGAGGATGTAGTTCATCTCAACCCAAATAGATTCTATGGTCCATCTATCTTTGATTTAAACCTGGAATGTTTTCAAATTATTTTTCACAAAAGTGAGGGAAAATAGTGTTCCATGGGGGTTTGGAAAATTATTTTTTCTTTATCACCCAATTAGTTCAAGATTAACCATACACAAGTGAGTCTGTGGTTATCTATGGAAAACATATATTTGTGTCTTTTTATCTGTATCTCCATATCATGCACATAAGGGGACTCTAAATTTTAAGTGATATATGTACAATTATCTATTATAGGATAATTATTGAATTGGTATAATAATCATACTAAGAGACATGTATGGAAGACATAAAAAATCACTTAAACAATCATTGGAGTTGTGAAACAATAATAGTTGTTTATTCCTTGTTACTTTAAAATCCATTGAATAATTAATCTATCTATAGGAGAATTAATTTTGAAATATATTATGAAAAGCTATACCATAATATTATGTGATATAAATACAAGGTAGTCGATGCATTTATAGTAACTACTCAGTGGTAGATATGACTAGTGTTCAAAAAAATAGAATAATTATAGATTCTTTATATGATGGTAACTTCAAGCTGTAGAACTTTTTAATAAATTGACGATTTAAATAACTAAATGGGTATAGTCCTGGTAGTTCAATACATATATGTTTTTATGATTTCACCTAGAATATAGGTGACTATAATAAAAATAATCATTAGAAACATAATAAAAATTATTTTAGATCATTGAAATAAAGAGGTTATTTGAGATAAGTAGCAATCTCCCATTTTTTGAGGATCCCAAATGATTACATTCAAAAATATTAATAACCAATACATTAAAAAAATCATAATGATTAATATAATAAATGCTATTTTATTAACAATAATTCATTATATATAATGTATAAATAATTTTTAGTCATTCCATATATATGTACTCCCCCTTTTGGGCTTTCCAAAAATAGTGAATTAACTTGAAAGAAAATAAGGATTGGCATTAAACATTAAATTTTATATAGTACATGACGATGTTTAAGACGATACATTTCCTATCAAATTATAATTACGTTTCAGTGAATGTTCATCAACCAAAGTATAGGTAGGATCTAATGGGTCCTTGGATTTACTGACAACTGGAGGAGAAGTTGATGTTGAAGGAGGTGTTAAATGTTGCAAGTACAATGGTCATAAGATGATTTACAACATTCATAAGGTTATGTCAAATAGAATAAATTTAATAGAAGTGGTCTATAATGGTGTTTATAATGGGGTATAATGTTATGTAGTAAAAGGAATGGTTTTATATTTAATGATATTACTCTTGGTGACATGGAAAAATATCTCCATAAACTCAAAAAACTGGGTAATTAAACACACACCATGCTCTATATCATTTAAAAGGTATTCCTTTTATTCCATAAACTACATGACTAGGGGATGAAGGGTCTTAAATTGTTTCAAATTATTCATAAATACCCAAATAAATGGAAGAATTTGGAAATTCTAAGCTAAGAACATAAAGTTATAATTGAGATCATGAATTGTATAAATCACAGAGTGATATTACTTGCCCACTGTAGTGATTTATTACCTATCACATATTGAAATATAAATGAGTTTTTTAATAATATTATAAATATGTTCACCATGGGAATTAATTAGTTGAAGCTCATCCTAATGAGAAATAGATAAATCACCCATAAAAACAAGTATCTCCCATTGAAATATGGATATGATCAAGTCATCATTAAATAAAAAAGGAGCATATGGTGCGGGAGCTATGTAAGAAGAAGCATGTTGATTAGAAAAATATTCTAGCCTCTATAAAAGATATATATATCCTTGTAAAACTAGTACACATTTTCTCTTAATTGAATTTTATTGCATCCATCTACTCTACCAAAAAAATTATCTTTATTTCTATGTTACCCAGCTTTATGAAATGTATTAGTTCATGATGAGATAATACGAAAGATACTATCATAGATATTTCATCTTAATAAATATTCTTTTATTTAGAGAAAGAGGGCCTATTAATCTACATATATTTGGTAAAAAAACGTTAATTAAATAAATCTAGATCATATCTATTTTGATAACTAGTCTGAGGTGGATATGAAAGTGGTGGATGTGGAGTCCTTTCATATCAATGGATTGAAACATCCTCTTGAATATTTTATATAAAGTGAGCATTAGAATAAAAATCCTCTAAATAATATTCTTAATCAATTCCCTCTAGTATGGATCCTCTAGGATTTCTCTAGGAAACTGAAATTGTTTTTCCACCATGATTTTGTGGACATACATTGTTAGTATCCTCATTAATATATCTGTCACTTCCATACAACTCAGAATAATACATTCTTAAAATAGTAGATCATGTGGATTTCTCTTACTTAGAATGTGCATTACACTTATCTATATCTGAAGAAACTGTAACAACATGGATTCCAAAATCATAACCTTATAAGGAATATGGTTTATATTAATTTCCATGTTACACAATTTCCCATGAATTTGGGGAAATTCCATCCAACTCTCCATTGGAAAACTTACTAGGCTATGTTACATTCTAAAAATGGTTCATTTCCCCATTTTTTGTTTCAATAAAAATAATAAAAAGAATCACCATATTGCATAATTATATCATCTAATCCTTCGTAAGATGTTCTTTTAGACTGGTCACCAATAGAACTTTAGTTTATTTAGATTTTTCTTCTTCCAACACAAATTATTTGTTAGGAAGGTAAAGATGATGTCTAGGAGAACCATAAATTACATTTGTTCTTTAACAATGTATGGATCAATACATTCATCCACTAGAATATGAATAGATCCACTAGATTTATTTGTAACCCCTTCTTCATCAAATTAAACACTATTAATAACATCACCATATACTTCTATAAAATGTTATACAATCTCATGTAACTCCAATCTAGGGTTAGCCGAATCTCATAGTCTTTATGGGAACTATAATAGGGTAAAATTACTATAGATCTTATCATCTTATATAACTTAAATATTCAACCGAGGTTTCTAGTTCACCATCATTCTCATACAAATAAAATGAATAAGAAAGAATCCTTCACATTTTTCAATTCCATACAATCCCTTAAGAATAAAGATCCAATGTTGTAATAAATTATAAATAATCTAATAGTAAGAAAGTGAATATGATATCAAGGATGGTTTTCATCGTTCCATAGTGTACACCATAATATAACTATAGAAATTAATTTTTTCTCATCTATTCATAATAAATAACATGAAAATCTCCTTATAACTTATAATTCTAAATTCACACTTCACGGGACACATCATATGCTGAAAAAATGAGAAAAAAGAAACATTCCCAATCAATTTTTACTATAGAATGCCTCCAAACTATTTCATTTCTAATATTTTTAATAAGAGACTCTATAATCATGAAGTTCTCAAGATTTATAAGAAAGGATCTAGGATGATACTCACGTATACCATTTTGCGGAAGTTTAAACAAAACACCTCATTAATGTCATATTCTATAAAAAAGTATAAATGAAGAATCAACTAATAGGGAAACTATTATTAATTCCTTAAGAACAAATAAATCCCTCCTTGGTATTGAATCATGTTCTACATGAAATATTTTTTTAAAGTTAACTAAGAAGCATTAATTTCCATTTCATTACCAAAAATGTGATATTTAAGAAAAGGTATCTACATTTCTATAGGTGGACATGATTCTCCTCCTGATTTCATTGAGGGGCATTGATCATTAGGATAAAAAGTAGGTTTATTTTCACTAATGATTTTGGAAAGGGTTTAAAGGAATAAGGTAGAATTTTTAAGGTAATTGGTCGAGAATGAAATGAAATTTTTTAAAGGAATCACAAAACATACTATTTTACTATGGAATCGTATTAATTTAATTTTATCTGTAGGGAATTTAAAATTAAAATTTATGTAAAGATAATTAAAATAATATAAAATAATATTTTTTGAATTGTAAATAAATTGGTTTACCTGTATAAGGAATTTTAGATATAATGATAATGGTAGAACAACCATGGTAGCATGTAATGGTAGATTATCAGTAGTAGACCATTATAGTCGATCATCTATGGTAGATCATCTAGAGATGATTATCTACGGTTGATCATCCATAGTAGCCTTAAAATGGTTGATCACATAATGGTTGGTCAGCCAACAGTATAT
Source organism: Viscum album (assembly GCA_963277665.1). Taxonomy (NCBI): domain Eukaryota; kingdom Viridiplantae; phylum Streptophyta; class Magnoliopsida; order Santalales; family Viscaceae; genus Viscum; species Viscum album. Next base: position 1,192,552,588 of record OY728122.1, read on the forward strand.
CATTAATGTACATTATTTAATGTTATATTATAATGGTAGTACTATTTTTTTTATTTTTCTATATATAAAACAGAGTATACTTGAAATTACATGGTTTATAAAAAATTATCATTCCATGTTCATGTCTGATATAGCTCATTATCTCAAAAATAAAATACCTTATTAATATATCTGAAGGATGTTTTTCATCACCAATGAAATCACGATATATATCACCTTTTTAAACTAGTCCCACAAAGAGAAATGTGTTTTATTAATGTGTTTAGTCATTCAATGAGACATAGAAATCATGGAAATTTCAATATCACTTGTAGTATAAATGTTTATAAGGGCATGAAAAAATTGATATCCACAGTCTAGTAAGGTATGTTTTGACCACAATATGTTTACACAAAAATTGACAACACGGACATAAAAAATATCATTAGTGTATAACACATATAATTTTGTTTCTTACTATACAAAGACATTAAACAGTTTCCAAAAAATGTCTTGTTATAGATTTAATTTTTCAATCTGACTAACTAATACAAAAAATCATCTAAATAACATGCTAAATCAGTTGTCAGTAAACAATTATAAAATAATACTAAATTTCTAGTTCATTTTATGTACATAACAATCCTTGTGACTTTATTCAAATGAGAATATTTTTGGTTTTATTGAAAATTGTTACACATAAAAACAATGAACACTATATCCAACCCTCAAGTAGCTATGTAATGTAAACATCCAATCACACCTCAATAAGTGAACTAATCAACTATTTTTTCGGCTTTATCAATACCCATTTTAGATATTATACTCATGGTACTATCATTACCATTTGTAATAACCATACAAAAAAATTTAGAAGGTATTTAGTTTACTTTCTTTGATTAAAAATAATTCTTTCTCTATTGATATATATTTAAAATCTAATAAATAATATTAATATTCTCATTAATTCCATTTTAAATTCAATTTAAATAATTTTTTAAAATTTAGTACCAAAATAATTTCATGAAGACTTAAAAATGTCCTCATCAGCATAGATTTGTGTTGGAATAATATATTTGAAATTCATATAATAAATAATGTAGGATTGGTTTTACTTTTTAAAAATATCTTGAAATAAAAAAATGTGTTCATCATATCATACCATGATATGGGATCTATTTTGAACATTTTACAGACATTGTTAATTTTAAAACATGATTTGAGAAGTTAGGGGTTTCAAAATCCTAGTTTTTGTTGCACAAAAACATCCTCAATTATATTACCATTTAGGAATTCACTTTTAATATACATTTTAAATAATTTGAGATTGAAATATGTTTTATAGGAAAGTAACATTATTATATATTGAAGTATATCTTCTCATAAGAAGGTTTAATCATATTTATTCCTTACACTTTTCTATATCCTTTCGAAACTAGCCTTTCTAATTAGTTCTTGGGTATTTCAACAAGATCCTAGAATCTATTTCTCTCAATATGATCCAGGTCTTCTTACATTTCCATTACCCATAATTCACCATCAATTGATTTTATGATGTTCTCATGATCAATATGTGCTTAGAAATCCTGATGTACAACATGATTTATAAGAAAATATCTAGTTTTTATTCTGCTATTTATATCTCCTATAACAACATCAATGTGATGGCCTCTATAAGACCTAATAGTTCTATGAATTTTTGTATTGGATGGTAAATTTTCATTTATAGGTTTGGGTTCAGAATCTTCCTCATAAATCTTATGATCATGATCACCTCTTATGGTTTTAATTCAAACTCCACCAATATTCTTTATAGATATGGCATACATAGAATAATAGGAAAGAGCTTCCCATTTCTGAGAAAGGAATAAAATGATTTATGTCATTAATAATAAACAATTATAAAATATGAATAATTATTTTTAAAAAATATATAAAATCTACAGGGTCTAAATAAATCCATGAGAATCCACTCCATCGATTAAAAATTTGGTACTTATTTCATTGGTTTGACTGATGTTTTGTACAATTTTTCTTTCTTAAATGTGTTACAAACTATTTTTGTAAGAAATAATTGTTTAGTAAGATCCTCAACTAATCCTTTTCTTTTATGATTTCTAAGAGAGTATATATGTATAACATCCAAGTATCTTATTCGAAATAAAATTTTCATTTTGAAATGTAATTAAACTTGAAATAATTTCCAAAAATAAATAATTGAAATAAAAAACATATATATAATATTATGAAAAGTTGTAAAATAAAAAACATTCTTCGAATAAAAATCATGCATTAAATTTTATTAAACATAACATGATAACCATAATGAAAAAACTATGATATCCTACGTACATTATAATTTAATACCTACTCATATAATTCATTAGAAATCAATTTAGTATTGGTGTTATCATTTTTATTGAGTCTTCATATTTTTCCTTTTGAACTGTAACCAAAATTTACAATTCAAACATAAATTTTGTTTAGGATCTTAACAGATGAATGGTCATTAGTCATATGTCTATAATACCCACTGTCAGGATACCATAATTTCATAATTTTACTATTTAGGAAGGTTACCTATATCATATTTTTAAACAAGAAATGACTTTGGTACTCGTCTTTTCATCGGCCTACTAAAAACGTAATAAGGGATTTTGGAGTCCATATTTTTTAACCAGTTTTATAAAAGAATATCATATTATGCTAGAAATAAAATCATTTTTAGGTGTAGAGGTATGAGAAATATCTATACAACTACAAGAATTAGAACTTAGTATAAATTTATTCTAATAATGTTTTCTCTGTCTAGGTTGGTATCCAATTCCAAAAATATATTTTGGAAAAGTTATTTAATAATAATATTGGTTAATGTTTTTATACCATTAGGGAATATTTAAAAATCCATATTATGTTTCTTAGTAGATAATTTAATCAAATTTTTTATTTAACATCTATGAAATTTAAAAAATTTATATACAAAAATTAGTTAATAATTGAGAATAAAAATCATAATGATTCGTTAAACTACTGTATCTATACATAGGTTCACAAAATGTCTCGTCCAACTTTATATCATATTCAAAAAAATATTTACTGGACATATGTTCATCACTATTTTCATTCTCATATATTATAGAAATATGAGCATGATATTTGGAAAAAATATTTAATAACATAAAATTGTTTTTCATGATGAAAATATTTGATTCATCACTTGTATCTTTTATAATATAATTAGATTTAGTTTTTCTATCCTATAAGGAAATCCATGTGGATTTCATAACCTTCTTATGAGATTATATTTTTCCTCATATTTTTTCTTATATTTTATCTTATAGATTTTTTCCTTAATGTTTCCTATCCACTTACTCTCAGAATAGATTATATCATTATTGAAATTTTCCTTTTCAACAGTTTTCAATAACATACATTATAGACATACCTACCTCAATAATTTTATTTCTTATATAAATTCATATTCCTGTACAATTTTTTGAATCTATGGAGTCAATGATCTATTTCTTTGCCAATATCATTGGTTGATTCCCCATCTCTAGAACAATGTTATTTGATGTTTCTTATTAGTTTTGTGTCTAATGTCTTGATGGGTAATGACTTACTTTTAGTTTTATCTTCCTCTATGTAGATTACTTTTAGTTCCTCTTCATACATGTCGTGTCACAACCCCATCTCACCAAATAAACCACAATAAGGGGAGAGGTATGAGGAACCTTGAGTCCAAAATATATTAACCCCTAATTTAAAATTATACTCAAGGGTATAAAAGTCTCCTGATATGGAAGTAATTCACCTCTATAATAATATAGTATAGTGAGAGAAGATAAATCATACACAAGTAAATCAATGAAACAAGATAATAGAAATACAAAACCATCTTACAAAGCTTATAGAAATAAAATTGATAGAGATAAAATTTAGAAAATTAAATACCAAAAATATGGAAAATTAGGGGAATAATAACTATCAAATAAGTGTCTTATCTTGTACAATCCTGCATGATCCATGTAATCCTCATGGAAACCTACAAATTAGTTTACACACACACGGTGATCATACAATTGTACTCAGTTGGAAGACCAAGGTATCTTGTCAACATGAGAAATATGAAAACTAATGTACCCATTATTAGTGATTTGAACCTGAAGTACATAAACATGACAACAATCTATGCCAACCACACAATGAAATTCGAAAAAAATAATTCAAGACATGTATAATAACCTAATATAAAGAAAATAGATTATCAGTAACCCACAATGATTTCCCACTGATATTATATTATCACATCCTAATTTAATTCATCTAATCAAGACTATCTCTTTTATATAACATGTACCACCTCTACACAACACAGTCTCATAATATCATGGACGCAGACACCTAGGACACCACCGAATAGCACAGTCACATCTCATCTCACCAAAAAACACTAGTGACCTCACATCGCAATCACAAATATAACTAGAGTAGTAGGTTATCATGCATAATAAGGGAATAAACATACATTCCTCCTCTTACCATACATGACAACACCTTAAGATTCCCCCAACACGGTCATATCACATCTCACATAAGGGCACCTAGCCCACCACCCCACAACATAACCATAACACATATAATCTAAAGATTCCTATGCTATCACCAAGTTTACTAAAATACATATGGCTATCATAGTATGTGAATTTATACATGCATAGAAGAGGGAGTAGGAAAGATGATGTATCCCAGCATCCATCCTTATCATCGAGATGTTGGATAAAACAACCCCTATGTGAAAAACAGTAGTCAAAACATTGTGCTTGATATAAGAGGGAGGAGTATATGAATCACAAGGAATATATTTTTATCTAAATATATCCACACAGAAACCCAAACTATGTGTTAACAAGAAAACACTAGGCAACTCACAACATATATACTTTCATTTCCACCTATAAATTCATTACACCACTTAAGACAGAAAACTGCTTTGTATTTCAATGCAATCCCATTATCCATCCCATTTGATTCATTATTAAGAATTAACCACACATAACAAAAATCGTATCATTTATTTATTCATTAATCATTTATATTCCATTATCCGAACCAATTCAATCCATTTTGAACATTATTAACTTATTGTTCCATCATTACCTAGGAATCTTGCATGACACAAAAAAAACATCACACACATCCCATATTCCATATCATATAATTAACTATCCTTCCCTAGTGCATGAATAAAAAAATAATCACCACACCACCCCAAGAGCACTGAAAAACAAACCAACACCACGATACATCAAAATCATGAAAAAATAATAGTATCCTAACCGACCTAAATTCACAACCAAACAAACAACCAACATAGGACCCAAAAAGAAAAACCAGACAATCATTCACCTTTTCTGCCTAAAATAATATCCCAACAAACCACTACCTCACCAAAACAACAAATTAACAAAAAACATCAACCCACCTCCCCAAAAGCATATCCAAACAAACAACCACCACATCTCCGTAAAAGCGTGTTCAAATAAACTATCACCTCAACACCTAGAAAAGTATCTAAAAATTACCCACCATGATACCCTGAATTCTTGGAAACATCTGACCATCATACCTTGATGATCCAACTATACCATAGAGAACATCATAAAACATTTTACAGATGTAAAAAATGGGATTTTATCATATTTTCCATCACTTTAGGGGTTTCATCAAACTTGAAATTAGTCAAGGAGAAATAATTCATTATACAAATATATTTTAATATAAATGTTATCATTTTTGGGTGATAAAACAATAATTTAAAAAAAAAATTGTATCCACAAGACATAACAAACCAGTCTAAACAATGACCCAAATGATCAAAACATTCATTGGGGCTCTGAACACATAAAATTTCAATATCTAGATAATATAAAATGTTTACAAGGATGAATATCATTCCCAACTCACATTAAATATCAATTAACTGGTTAATAGATCTTGATTAGTCCAGCACAACCATCTCCTATAGATAACAAGAGTAATCCCCTATAACAGGATATAAAAGCCGATAAATAAAGGATTACTTTTATAAAATAAGAATTCCAATATCACTACATATCATAGGGTGAAGAAAAAAAGACCATAAACCACAACCCTAAGTCAATCCCATAGATCAACCCACACCAAATCAGGGGTTATAAAAAACAAACCCCAACTCATAAAAAACCCAAAACTGATCTAATGCATTAGATCTCTAAGAGATGAAAAATAGGAAGCCATTTAAAAGTGGGGATAACACACCATAGATAACCAATTAGATCCACTAGATCCAAAAAACCAATGAATGACGGAGGGGTTTAATTATCCTCTAATATCATCCAAGGGTTATCCCAAAATGAGAGAGTATAGAGGTATGAATTAATGAGAATGTGTTTAGTCAAAATAAATATTTTATAACTATAACTAAATAATTTAATATTTTGAACCCCATTATAGATTTAGATTATTTAGGAAATTCAAATATTCTTGGATTCTGCCAGAAATTCAATTGTATCAGTCAGAAATTATTACACTTGATTTACTACTTTCATTTCGTCAATCCAATTCATGGTTTCCACATTCAATGAAAACATGAAATGAAATCATATGACTACACACAAGATGAATAAATTATTCATGTTTTGTAAAAAAAACTCATGATATGAATATTATACATCAACTCTATCACACCTCAAACTACCATGAAACCTCTTCAAGACTCCTCAGAAACTCCACCAACACAAAAAACCAACAATGTAACAGACCAAGAAGGAAATAGATGTTACCTCAGATACCTCTCAAATGATTCTCACCCTCAAGAATAAAAAACATCCCCAAATTTAATGTGCTCTGAACCACCACCCCTTGAGATACTTTTCAATGATATTGTTACTCCTCAATGCTACCACCATCTAAACATTAAAAGCAAAAATCCACAAAACACACTACACATCCTCAAACTAACTCCTTTTATACAATTTCAGCACATCAAAACCACTGAAAGACCATGTTAACTTCTACATATCCCAATCTAAAAACATCTATAACCAAAAAAATCACCACCATGAACAAATTAATCAAGTAATTCCATAAACTATTTCAAGAAAATATCTGGTATGGGTAGTACTAACACACCCAAATGGTTTTAAGCACATTGTCGTATAATTCGTCTTGATTTGGAATCAGGTTTTTCAATTTTCATATGGTATAACTTCTACACACATCATATATCATGAAAAAACAAACATAATAATAAAAAATGATCCAAGAATCACCTCACCATAAAAACTAGATCATGGAAAACTCAAAACATTTCTGTGTACTTGTAAAAAGCCTAAATCTCTCACTCCCGTGTACTATTTTCGAGGCCACCTTTCCTATACAACAAATGAACCAATTGAATAGTCCCTCCACACATCATCTTATCTTTAAGATAATATATCTCCACTTTCCACTCCGGAAACAACACCAAATCATCAAAATTCAACACTCTCCAGTCAATTAAATGAGTATCATCATTAATATACCGACAAAGGAGATATACATGGATGACATCATGGATCCTCTCATTCCATAGCGGCATGTAAAACTAATATGTCACCTGGAAATATCACCCTATCACCATAAAGGTCCCAAAAATATGAGATGAACCTTACTTACCTACAAAACCTAATCTACCGATTTATAGGGGAAGCCGTCAAGAACACATGGTAAACATACTTGAACACCCTATAATTTATCCTATAATTTGTATAATAATTTTTATAGTTCTATTCTATTTTTACCCTCTCACAAACAAGATAAACCATCTCTGTTCGGCTCTGCACCACATTGTGATCAAGAATTGCTTCCTCCCAACCTATGCCTAGAACAACAGATAAAGAAAAAATCATATATATAAACCCTCAAGGTAGGCCTTGAAAATGGATGAGTGTTTGATTTCATTATTAGAAAACTCATCCAAGGGTATATTTTGTTCAAAAAATATGTCGTATTCTATTTTGAACACCTTCAAATTGTTCTCTAATTGATGGATGGTATACTCGATCTTTGCATATTGAATTGGGTGGGATGAAGTGTTGATGTGAAAATGGTTTTCAAAAGAAAAATGTAATACTCTATAGACTCATGAGGAAAAATATGTATCCAAATCCCTAAAAATAGAACTTATAACACCATGCCAACTCACTACCACATCCACATACATTTTCTCCGAATAATCCACTATGCTAAACTCCATGATCTCTAAGAAGTGGGCCCATTTTATTAACTGATTCAAAAAAACCTAAATAACCTAACATACACACTTGTATTAGGTCAGACCTGTGAAATAATCCATATAAATGTTTCCCTATTTCCACTCAAGAATATATAATGGATGATAAAAACTAATAGGAACAATATTTTTATCAATTATCTGATTAAAAACCGAACACCTTACCACAAACTCCACCATCACCACTTTCATCTAGGGAAACCAAAACTGTATCCTCATGCGACAATACAACTAGAATTATCAAGTTTGTACCATAAAATGTTATATATAAAACTCATGCAGAACCCCTCTCACACACTGATACCAGAAAAAAACCTCCCCTAAAAGATTATCCAGTTCTTACCATCATTTGACCATCCATTTAGGGGATCATTATGGAAAATATGATCCTGAAACACCACTTTCTTTCACACTCTGTCACTTAGACTCCTCCACTAGAATCATCATAGAATACATCACTATAATATGATCCAAACGGCCTCTACCATAATCCACCGTTTCATCTATATTCTACGCTCCTAAATCATCTATTCCTTTCAAAGCTTCTCTAAACTCTTGAAAAAAATCTTTCCCTAAATTTATAATCAAATAATGGTCCAAATAATTAATTTATCCTAAGATGTAGGATATCATAAAATCATAATCCTAAATAATCTGCATCCACCACCACTACCAATAATATAAATATTTTTGGGGAATGATATACCGCCAAAATCTTGCGATACATGAAGACCTAAATTACTCCCCCATGATGTAATTCCACTAGATAATCAATGAAAACTCAACAACTAGTTGAAATGGATTATTGGTATCATTGTTATGCTCAATGGGATACAACTTCCTAGACTTATAAGAGATCAATTCCATCTTCTGTATCAACAAAAATCCAATTACCATAAGGTATGTGTCACAAAATTCCTCTAACATCACACCCTCATTTGGTAACTGAAGCAGAAAAGCACTAAGCCACACCCCCTTCTAGTAACTGAACCATTCATGGTAATTATTAGTCCATAAAAGCCTGGTACCTCTTTGTAAACACAGTAATAGTGTTGTGGACCATGGTAAATCAAGAAGGAACATCTCATGAAATCCAATGAGACCAAGGAAATAATGAACCATTTCAATGTTCATAGGTGATTACCATGACAAAATACCCCATCCTTCTATGGGTACACATACACACTCTACTAAGACAAAACATTCCAAATGAAATTCACCTTGACTGTCAAAAATATACAATTGGAAAACATTTTGTAGATCTTGTGGTGTCGAAGATCCTTTAATGAAGCTCTGAGATAATCAACATGATCATATTATGACATTGAGAAAATTAATATTTAATAAATGATCATGATAACAATCTAGTAATGAAATTTTTAAAACATTTAGTTCATGAGTCTCATGACCCAAACTATTATTTTTTTCATAACAATGACATGAATACATACTCATAGTACCTATATCCACATATAAATGATGAATTCAAATATTTACCACAATCACCTTTAATTGATTATATTTGTACAATAGATTAATATTTGAAAACCATATTTCCACTATCATCTGGTTAAATTGACCATATATCCTAGGAAGAGGGGGACCATTCTTAACAATCACCTAATTAATCCTTTTTAGTCTATGAAAAACTTTATACTATCACACAACATCCTAAAAAACAATTGATCACCCCACCACAAAAAACAATACCATATAAATCACATCTACATTAGATCGTCTCTATGGATCCACAACTACAACAATATTGAAAGTTAAATATTATAAGGATCCATAAAAATGATGAAGTAAGAGGATTCATGTCTGCCCTAATCTCAACTTCTCATCAATGGGGTATCATCACAATATTCTAAATGAAAACATTCAGAAGTACCCCATTAATATTAGGGACCTTCATTTTCCATGAATCCACTAACTCCACCAATAATGTATGCATCAATGAAGTAAGGGGAACCACATTTTTATTTACAACATGACAACCCCATACACCAACGAAAACCAAACACTGGACATCTCCATTAAAGAACAAAACTCACTTCTAGGAGAAGATGATTAATATATTCATGGAATATAACCAAACAATGCTGAGGATGAAATCATATATCTATAATTTTAGTATAAAGAGATATCCATATGACTGATTTGTCCCCATAATTTTTCTACACCATTAGAACACATCTAAGAAGTTTTTTTGGACTACGAATGGAGTAGTCAACACAGAGGGAACAAAAATCATTTATAAATATAGACCCCGAGCACAAACTAGATTGGATGGATTAAAGGAGTTATATGATCCTGAATCAAACATGAAACTAAAACTGTTAAACAAAAAGCTGAGCCCACCTCAAATGATCTCTAGTCCCTCTAGCGATGTTGGATCCACTATGTGTAACTGATCATACACATATCATCTACCTCTCTAATGATATCTACATCGATAAACATACATACGTGGAGATCCAAGAACATAAGGAATATCCCAAGGTCAGCCTCTACCCACTCCATATCCTCTTAGTGGAGCATAAGCCTTATCCCCCTACTACTAAAAACGTTTCGCATGAATCTTCTATTAGGGATGGCACTGAACCTGTTTGCCTCCACCAAAATAAGATCAAAGTACCAAATAGGACATATTTTGGTGATGGAAAGAAAGCATATTGAAAAATAACATAGAAAGGAGGCTACAAAGGTCAAATACTCAGTAATTGAAACTATAATTGTCCCACTATCTGAGACGTAGCACAAACGACTCTTCCCCTCATTGGATCCAATTGGTTCGCATCTCATGGTAAAACTTCTCATGAGTATATCATCATGATCACATACAACATTTTGCATTCCTCTAAATACATTGGAACTATAAAAGTAGAAACTACATATTTGATTGAATGATTGAGCACCTCCTCAACACACCTCACATGAGACACCTCATATGGAAAAGGATTTGAAGAAAAATACAGAATGTACCTGACATGATCCCAACTCTTGCAATATCATGATCCCATATAGATTATAAATAATTTCCTGCTACTCCACTACATTCATGTTCAATAAAAAATCTCTTCTTGTACCGCTTTTTGAATGTAAACCTAAGAAACATCTTCCTCCTTTTATTTACACATATACACAATCAATAACTGATACGGTACTCTCAACATCTGAATAACCATGCAAGGGACCCCATATCCCACTTGGTCCTATGTAAAACTAAATGTGATCTTGAGATCCTCCAACCATTTCTATGTATCCTCATTAAAAATACATCCCATGTCCTTCCCCAAATCCTATGATTGAAAAGCACAAAAGAAAATATAGAAAGACCCATTATCCTCTATTAGATCGACACTATAGTAATCAACTCGATCATCCTGATGAACCTGAATTCCCTAAGCCCAACACAGACAATGATAGTTAAACATATCTTAAAATAATTGAAAAATTTTATAACCCCAAAAGTAAGTAATATTCTTTTGATTCATCTTAATTTACTTTATTTTTATCCTTAAAAACAACCCAACTCAAACAGGAACAAATTTCATCATGATGAAAGCAATTCTACTCGGTCTCTTTCCAATAAAAAATTCCACCTCACCTGTTCATTTTATAAACTCAGATTCTGTGAACTCAACCAAAGGGGCCCTAAAATCATAATTTCTAGCTAGTATCAATGGAATATGTCCCACCCTAGTGTATATTATCACTATTTACATACCATTTCATGAAATACTCTATGTAACTAACTCCAAGATCTATCATATATCACAACCATCACATCTAAAACCACTTTTTCACAACCCCCTCCCAACATATATTCCTAAATAATGGGAGGGAGATGATGATCACTGAGCCCCGCCTCCAAAAATCCCTTGTATGGAAATTACCATCGATGGTTTAAAAATTTCCCAAAATTGTTGGAAATATCTTCTTTAATAATATAGGATCTAGAGATAAGATGAATCATATACATGTAACTCTCTAACATAATATAAAATAAATCTAAATACAACACGTACTATATGTCTAAAAAAATAATATAGATAAAATTATAACAAAATAAATACCCAAAATGAAGGATAAAGAATTAATAGAGAAACTCTCCAAAAGGGTTCCAGCTACTACATTCCATCACGATCAACATATTCCTCCAAAAAACATAATTATTAGTTTATATATGTAGTCTAATCTTATATGTATACTCAATAGTAAAACCAATGTCTCAAACGAACATATCAAAGAAGCATACTAATGCACCCACATGAAAATAGTTGAACAAACAACATATAACTTGTCCCCTATCCATCCAAACATACCGTGGAATTCTTTCCAAAATTTTCACACCATGTATAATAACATAATTTGAATAATATCAATATTTTATACAACACAATGCGTTCCGAATTTTTTTCAGATCTCTAACCTATATGTAATATCTCTTGGAACACACATATATTTCGTTTAACATGTTCCACCAACCCACATCTTGGTCAAATCACATCACATCTATAGAAACCTAGTTCACTACCCCACAACGTGACCACATCTCATCTCAATTGAAAATTATTAGGGAATCTCATCACTATCACAACTATAAACTATGTGGAATCAAACCATGAACATGAAGGAAATCATTGTAGTTCCATTCTACTTCCATGAGTGATCCCACCATAAGATTCCCATATTAATTATCATATCTATTCTCACTAGAAGAAAAATGATCCACCACCCCAGTGGGAATTCATATCCCATTCCACCTAAAATCACATGGGACATCACCTATTGCATTAACAGACCTCCAATCCTCACAAATTGTGCATATCTACTCACCCAGAGGAGTGATCAAGAATGAGTAAGTATCCACCTAGCCATCCCCATTATAGGGATTTAAAAAAACCCACCATATGAAATTATGGGTGTCAGCACCTAGTTCATGATATGAGTGGGGTGAGTATATAAACCAAAATTTATATAGAAGTATATTTATATATATCCATAAAAATACCAAACTATGGGTTAAAAAACACTTTGCTTCTCAATGAATCTCCAGTTTCAGTGTCAGCTCTAAATTCATTATAAAACACCAGCCACAAGCTGCATTTCAAATTTCTATGCAATCCCATTATCATGAACTTTCATTTTAATATAAATAATCCACAACATTTAACAAAAAATCCCATCATTTATTTCTTCATTAATAATATCCATACCATAAACCAGACAATCCCATGTTATTTTAAACATTATTAACATGTTCTTCCATCACTACTTATCCATATAGAACAACATAACCACACATCACAAGAATATCATCAACACCATTTTATAATCACATCACCACCCCAAAATAATGTCTTTGACAACTGTCATATAAACACACAAAATAATGACTAATCAAACCACCAACACACCTCCCAAGAAGAGTGAAAAAATTCATAACCTTTCCACCCCAAAAGAACATCCAAACATACCACCACCCCATCACCCAAAAGAACAACCAAACAAACCATCACCTCACCACCCCAAATGTACAAAAAAATTAACCACAAACACACCACCTAGAAGCATAACAAAAGAGAACCATATCATCTCCACCATAAAGAACAAGAAAGAAAAACCCCACATATCCACCCAAAAAGCTCAGTGAATCACACCATTGCCTCATTGACTAAAATAATATCTAAGAAAACCACCACCACACCACCCAACAATTACCACCCATCATCCTTATATGCCCCAACCACTCATCATATCACATTAAACAATAATTTAAATATTTAATATAGTGTATTTTAACAAATATCAATACATTTTAGGGATGTTATCACAAACCCATACACACCGGAGAAATCCTTTCATTTTACAAATATAATTTATTAACCGATTTTCGGTTTTGGGGTGTTATCACCAAAATTATTAAAATAACTTCACACTAACACATTCTAAAACACCCTAAAAATATACCCAATGACATTAATAATTAGATTGAAATTTATCCCATGCAATTAAAATATCAAGATAATGTAAAAGATATAAATTCGTCTGAAAAATTCCCCCTTATACAATAATATAAATTAATAGATTAACATATAATGATTAGTAAAACATTACCACCCATCAAATATAACTATAGTAATCTCATTATACCTACTACAAAAAAGTGAAAATGAGGTATTAAAAACCTCAAAGAATCATTTTGATCTACTACACACTGAATGGTTAATAAAAATTCCCAAACCAAAAACCATATTAAATTCCCATAGACCAACCTAAACAGTAGCATGACTAACAAAATACATCACAAATTATAACCCAAACCAAAACACCACCACTGTAGTGGATCTCTGAGAGATGAAAAATAGCAAACCATAGAAAGTACCGGATAACTCACAAATATTTACCAAAAGGATCCACCAAATCCAATAGATTAAAGAATGAGTATGGGGTTAAATATCCTCCATGTTAAACCTTGGGTTCTCAAAAAATGGGAGAGTAAATAAGTATAACTGATTGATGTGGGGTTTGGATGAAAAAATATTTATAACCTTGAATTTCACATATTCATATCATGAATAAAATTAATGGAATGAACTCCATTTAAAATTCACATATTCTCAATATCCACTAAAAAATAAGTCAACATGGAATGAATTAATTACATGTCTATTACAAATTTCCATGGCTTGAATCATTTTTTACTTGATCTGACATAAATGTTGAGGAAAATATCTATTATATAGGATTTTCATCACCGATTAATGTCATATAAACCATTCACATCATGAATATACTACAACAACTCAAATTCATATCCAAACACAGTATGAACTCCTTAATCCTCCATTAAAAACCATCTAATCAATGAAATTAAAATGTAACAAAATTAAAAGGGATGACCCATTACATCCAGAGCATTCTAATGAGTTATTTTAATTATATTTTACTAATATCACTAGATTCTCTAATGGAAATAGAGGTTCCTATTTTACATTCTGTTGGACATCTCATAAGGTATATCACTTGAACATTAAAATAAATTTTATTTCCCAAATAATTTATTATATTGAGAATATCATTAAAAAATAGACACATATTATATATATAATCATTAGTATTCATCTTTAGTTTATCATATTTAAAAGTATAATATATAAATGCATTTATTTAATATTTTTGGCCCCTACGTGTGATAGAACATGGACATACCACATCAAAAAAGTTTTCAAGTAGGAAAATATAATATTGAATTATTCATATACTAAATCTCATTGAAAAGAATTCAGAGAATTATAATTAAAATCATATGTAACCTTAGTGGAATTACTTTAATCATCCATAATAGATTTGGGGTTTTTTCTATTTTATCTTCAATGAAAATCCATATATAAAATTCTATACATTCTAAATTAATTACCATCCTAAATTTCTACGGAGCATAGTTATTCCATTAAAATAGGCTGGATAATTGTTGAAAGTTCTTTATTTTCAAATATTATCCATTAAAATACAAATTTAAAACTCATATATATTTATAATCATTTAAATACAGCTGAATAATTGTAATTTCATTGAAATTATTTGATACACAATGTTAGTCCTAGTGGAAAAACTTTAAGGGGGGTTAGTTCAGTTTCTAATTATAATTTTTTATTTCAATTATTTAAAATACAAATCCCCAATTTAATAAATATAATAAATTAAATTAAATTGTAGAATTATATAAATTATTATTTGGGAAGTATTATCCAATGTTAGATCAAAACACAATGAAGAAGATGTTGGAAAAATCCTTATATGTGTTGAAATAGATTGACTTGAAATACACATATTATATAAAATACAAATAAAAGATATTTATCAGAGTAAATTTTTTTAATTATTAATAAAAATATATACTAGTTTTATATTGAGAATCTGAAAAATAATGAAAATAAAGAACAAAATAAATTAATCAATGGGTTTTGTATAAAACCAAGATATAATCCCCTCTACTTGGAAATAAATTGCATCAATGAATAATAGTTTAAAATAAACTGATCCACATCTCAGATTGATCATTTATAGATAACATTAGTCAGAAAGTCAATGCTTATAAAAAGTCTTCTACCATAGTTCTTTATGGGATAAAAATATTTCAGCTCACACACAACCTCTTACATATTTATACATGGGATTATAAATTAAAATATTTGAACAATATTTTCTAAAACACACTATATTATTACATGTTAGCATATTTATAAATAAACAAGATAAACAAACAAACATAATATAATGTTCTAAAATAGAAGGAGAATGTATTTAGAGATCTGGTGATATGGAATAGCTCAATCTGAATTGATTAAGATGTTCACATATCAATAATTGGATCCTTGAATATATTGAACCATTTATACCCATAAGTGTTGGATAAGAGAGTACCGTGGATGTTTGGAAAACAATAATTCTTTTTAACCCAATTGGTTCAATCTTGTTAATACACAAATTTGTTGATGATTCTCTATTATCATTATATATCATTTAATATATATTCATATATTATTATCAGATACATGATTTTATTGTGAATATATATCTATCTAGGTCTAAATATCTATTTTGAGTATAATGATAGAATAAAAATAATCCTCATATTGTGTGAAATATTTTGAATATATGAGTTATCCTTTAAAAGATATACAGAGTTTTTAAGAGAAATGATTCTTATATACAAATTCCTATGACCGAGATTGAATTATTAATATATCCATTGTAGAATTAATTTTGAAATTAATTTTTAACAACTAAAGCTGTAGATTTGGTGGAATTAATATAAAGTGGTAGATACTTTGTTAGTAGAAACTCTGTGTTTGATACATCAGTTTGTTCCAGAATTGAACTAGTAGTAGATTTTGGAACTGATAATAGCTTTGAGAGGTGGAAAATTTTAAAAAAAGGCATATAAATAATCATTTATAGTCATGATATATCATGTTTTAGATATTTTTAGGAGTTTGGGAAGAAAATATATGATTATCATAACACATGAAACTGATTTGAAACATAATAAGAATGATTGGATATCATTAAAATAAGGAGGTTCTTGTACAAAGCCATGATCCAAGAATGTGATGTGTTGATATATATAATTGGAATTTTGGTATGATTATTAAGAAAAAATGTCTAAGTATCATTCAAATAATATTTGTTTTTTAAAAAAAATAGAATATATGAATTAGGGAATCATATGTTGAATGGTATCAATCACTTGGAAAATTAATTTTCTATAAAAATGTGATATTTTGGTGATATTTATTAAAGAATTTATATATGAAATTTGTAGTCATTTTGTGATATGAAAATGTTATTTTTGGTTAATTTATCTATATTTTATAGTACTTTGTTGGATAAAAATTATATTTTTGAATATGAAACTCGAGCATATATGAATTTGAGTGATAAAAGTTATTTTGTGGTGAAATAAATAAGAATATTTTGGAAGAATAAGTGACAAAATAATTATTATTTTTGGTTGAAATTTAATTATTATTATTTAAGAATTTTTATATTGAACATTGGATACTTCTATGAATTTGGAGATTTTTTTGGTATGAAGGTTTGCTCATATTGGTTATTATTTTAGTTTTTTCAAACCATATCAGTTTTAGAATGAAGGAATAAATTTACATTATTTTTTGGAACTTATAGATTATAAATTTTTTATTTCATTACTATAATTTTTTTATTATGATCATGATCATACACATCAATGGATGAAATCATTATTATGGAATGTGAAGAAATCATGAAGACAAATTTTATCATATTTCTCTACTCTATTGGAAAACGAATTTATCAAACAAAGGAAAAATATTACGGCCCCCATCGCCAAGATAAGGGAAGGGATAGTAGATTGTGAAACCCTTACTTTCGCATGTTGAAGGAGATATAATGACCCCTAAGACCATCCTTCAATAGGCCTCAGAGTGGCGACTAGCAACAAGGGTAAAGAATCACTGGTAATATGGATGAAATTGCCCTTTTACTTAGTAGGATCGAGAGATAAGATAGTAATTCCCAAAAAAACCAATGCAGAAAGTAAAATTAAATCCAAAAAAATCCATTCCCCTAGGAAAGTTTCAATAATAATGTGTTTCAAAGTACAAGAATACTCCAAAGGGGAGTACCAAAAGAAAAGAAAAGCAGCAACATCAATGGTCCCAGCGTCCCAGCAAATAGGGTCCAGCATGGTCCCTGATGTCCTCCTACAAATATGAAAGATGTTTTATATATATAGGGTATGTATATACGTATACATAGTAGGGAAAACCAAAATCTCTTGTGCACAAGTGGGGGGGGGATTCTAATGCCCTGTGATAAAAAGTAGAAAACCAAAGCACATACTAAAGAAACAATCCACCCACACCACACCAAGGCACACTCCCCAAATAATGAAAATCAAGTTATGTAATAGTAATATCACATCGATATTTTGGTACCCCACACCACGTTCCCAAATGTTAGTGAAGACATCATATGTGTTAGACCATCCCCACCATTTTCATTGTAGTCCCGCTACCATACCTCACTCGCATACAACTGGGTTACCACAACCACACATATTTCCTGAAAACTCTTGAGCCAGAACCACACATAACCACACCAGCAGATAACTAGTCCTGAACAACTATTGGCATGACTGAAGACAGCTGGTCCCGAACAACTACTGTCATGCCCGAAGACACCTCGTCCTCATCCCAAAGACACTTGCGAAACAACCTGCCAACACACACCTAGGGCAACCACCAAAATTTACCCTTCCAAAAGATTCTTGGGCAATAATTGACCTCAGCCTGTCACATCCTTCTCAAAGATTATTGGGATACATGGTAAAGGGAGAATGAAATGAGATAATAACTAGCTACTCATAGGAGTTTTGGGGAAAAAACCTCCCTTGTGAAATGGGGGTATTCAACACAAAGTTATCAACATTGGTGGGGTGAAAATAAGAAACATAAGAACTAAAATTATACATATAGGTAAAAAATCACCCATACCAACCTCGGGGTTCCAAACAAGCTCAAACACAAACACATAATTACTATTAATTCATAAGAATTACAACCACCATAACCATGTCACAACTCGTTCTCAGAAAACAATTTCCCATTGAACCCAATTTAATTTTCATATTCAAGTGATTCCATTGAAATAATTCTTCACTACCCGACAATGAACATGCATATCCACAAGACAAGGAAGGAAAAATAAACAAGAAACAATATAAGCATTTACACTCGTTCCTCTTATAAGTCGCAAAAACAAAAGGGATCTATGAGATCCTGAAATGTACTGGAACCAAAACGAGCCCCACCATACGACCCCACACGGTCTTCAATCCACAAATGAACATCTTCACCACAACAAGGGATCCCATCCCCATCCCTGTGACCTAAAACTAATCAAGGAGAATAACCACACATATTACCAAGATAGAGGAAGGGAGTTTCCAGATTTAAAAATACCATTTATTGAGTTTCTTTCTTTTTGTTAGGTTAACCGAGGTGATCACAAAGGGATTTTTGTTCACTGGACATCCATTTAATCAACTGGTCTTACGTGATTAACCAATATCCATGTTGCATCCATTCAATAATCACAGAAGATAAGTGTCCATTATTGTGCAATGAAAGACAACCAATGACCATGATTTTCAATGGACGTAATCCCATACAATTCATAATATATAATCAAGGGTAAAATAGTACAACAATATCATGAAACACACCCCTTAACTCTTTAAAAGTATATTTATTATCTTCATTATGTTTTGGTTTCATCCTTCCCCAAAGGAATCATTATAATACCCCCCCCATATGATACACTATAATCGAGACGAAAGAAGAACCCTATGATCAATGATAGAAGTTTTTCTCCACACATCGAGAACTAGGGATGAACGACTTGTAGGGGAGGAACTCCAAGGACTCCAAGAGTGAGTAGGAAAGGCTCCAGAACTAGCACACAACTATCCTTGGAGAGGGGGCTCCAAACACACCATGTAAAAGAAAGGAGGCTAACCAAGAAGAAGGAATAATCCCCTTGCGATAAAAGGTAAGATCCTGGAGTTACAGGGATATGAAATATTGAACAGCTTTAAAAAGTGGATTGTGGTTTCTCCATGTGGTTGGGTGGTTACAAACAATGGAATTAATTGTCATTTAATAGTTCTCATTGGAGAGGGTTCCATAATGATAGTAAATTAAATTATTTAAATTAATTTGTGGAAAATGCGCAATAGGGGTAGAACATGAATGTTTGGGAAAAGGGTGCAAAACTGAGGAAAAACCACACATTTTGGTAAGTCAAAGATCACCCATATCATGGGGGAGTTTTTATATCGGTTATGGTATTTTAATGGTTTTTAATGGTGTATTTAAAAAACATCTTATGTCAAATGATATGTTGGGGGATCGGGACTGAAAAATGAAACACCAGTGGGACACCATTTGGTGAGACACCATAAGTGGTAGAATGGGCATAATTCCACCGTCACGGTGCCACCATTTCAGAGTTCGACCGTGATGGTGCCACTTTCATGGTGCCACCCTCATGGTTCCACCATCAGAGTTCCACCATGATCAGTGCCACCGTTTCTATGTGTGACCATGATGGTGTGACTATTACGGTTCCACTGTCAAGGTGCCACTGGTTTGGTGGGACAGCAGTGCCACCGTTTCAGTGTGCGACCATGACCAATGCAACTATTTTGGTGGATCCATTTGATGGGACCAAGATTTTGGCAAACTACTAGACCAGGAGGGAATGATCCATTACATTAGATACCTGTCAATGTATTCTAATCCTTGAGAATTCAAGGATAAAATCGAAAGAAAGAGAGGGGTCCGAACAACCACCTCAAATATACCTCTCAAAAGTAAACCTCATTAAAATCAAGGAACACTTCTCCATAAAGAAATAACACAAACATAAAAATGTGTCATTGTCCAGATATATGCATTAGGGAGCCCTTATCCCCCCATGTTAAGATATTATCCTCTTTGTGCGGCACTGACCCGCCCCCATGGGTTTAATCACATCCACCTTAACGCGTCTCAATTAGGGATCAGGACCTCCCCTCCCCACAGTCAGGACTCTTCACACACATCCAGAGAATAAGGAAAACAGACCATATCATTGTTAAAAAGGTCAATCACATCATCATAATTAATTACAAGACAAAACAGAACAACACTCAAAATAGCTCTCGGTACTGGGCGCGTATCTATGCCTCTCATTCCCAGGAACTCTCCTCGAGGCCACCAGCCTCTATAACACACGAACCAAGGGAATGATTCTTACATGGGGCCCCTTCTCCTCATAAGCATAAATCATCACTGGACACTCTACAAACATCATGACACCCTCGATATCATGATTTCCCATATCTAGGATGTGTGAATCAACGTGTAGACACCGATGGAGCTGAGACACATGGAAGACGCCGTACAACCTCAGTAGCAGCGTTGGTATCTCTTGCTGATAAGACACATCAATGACCCTCCACAACACCTCGAAGGGTCCGACGAACTTGGGAGAAATCTTAATCCCTCTATCGATCCATCATTGCCACACCGAGGAGAGACTTTCAAAAACACATGGTCCCTGACCTCAAAATCCAAGGGTCTCCTCATATGATTGTCTTACAACTTATGTCGGTCCGGATCTGCCTTCATCCTCTCCTGTATAATATGAACCTTCTATTTTTTCTCGGCACTATCTCAGGGCCAATAAGAGCAGCTTCCCCAACCTCTTTTTAACATACAGGTTAGCAACACAGCCTCCCATAAAAAGCTTCAAACGGAGCAATGCCAATTGTAGAGTGATATCTATTGTTGTAGGAAAACTCTACCAGAGGTAAGTGTTGTACCCAAGATCCCCTAAAGACCAGAATAAAGGGTCGTAGAATATCCTCCAATGTATGGATGTTAAACTCTGTCTTCCCATTGTTTGGGGGAGGAAAGCAGTGATGAGGCATATCTAGGTGTCAAAAGCATGTTGCAATACTTTCCAAAACCGTGAGGTAAACCTGTTATCCCGATCAGAGACTATGGTCCTCAAAACACTATGAAACAACAAAATATCATCCACAAACCACTGTTCTAAGGCATAAACTTCACTGGACTATTTGATTGCCCGAATGTGAGATGATTTTGTCAGTCGGTCCACCACTACACAGATATCATCACAACCCCCTTAAACTCTGGGTAGTCCTGTGATTAAATCCATTGATATGTCATCCAACTTCCACTTGGGGACTTCTAATGGGTGTAACAGACCTCTTGGGATGCGATGTTCATCCTTCACTTGCTGACAAATGAGGCACTTTGCAACGAACTCTACCAATGCCCACTTCTCCCAGAGCCACAAAAACTGACTGCTCAAACCTCGGTACCTTTTAGAGACTCCTAGGTATACCCCTATTGATGAGTTGTGGAACTCACCACAAAACCACTAGTGCATTTACACAGGGAAGAACATCTTTCTGCAAAACAACATCTGATTCTTCCCATCATCCAACCATCCACCTAGAGCGTAACCATGGCTAACACGATCACACATCACTTCAGCCTATAATTACCCTCAATATGACTCCCCCACAATCAACAATAGAGAGGATTTCATTATCATTTGGAACATATATCCTCTTTCATCCTCTACCCTTGCATCCAAGTGTAGGGTAGCCAACTCCTCTATTGGCTTCCAAAGATATTCCCACTCTCAAACCACATCTTACTACGACTTACTGCTCAAAGAATCGGCCACCACATTCCCCTTACATTTAGTTTATGGGATTTCAAATTCATAGACCTGAAGAATCTCCACCCAACACCACTGCCACAAGTTCAAGTCTCGTTGGTAGAAGATATACCTCAATATCTTGTGATCCGTGAAAACCACAATGTGATCCCCTTTGAGGTAATGCCACCATAACATTAGTGCGAACACAACCTCTAGGAGCTTCAAGTCATGGGTGGCATATTTACTCTCATGGGTACATAACTACCTAGACACATAATAGATCACCCCATGTTGTTGCATCATATAACACCCCAAGCCTTGGCCTAAATCATCACATAACACCTCATACATCACCCCTTCTTTAAGAAACCATAGCACTGAGGCACTAACCAACTTCCCCTTCAGATAACTGAAGCCTGCCTCACAATGTACACTACACACGAAGGCCTGGTACTTTCTAGTCAAAGCTATCAAAGGAGCTAAAACTCAAGAGAATTCAGGCACAATACTTCAGGATAGTGTAATAGTTATTGACTATTACCTTATTCATTATTTGATAGTCTATGCATAGCTTGAGACCACCATCTTCCTTCTTTGCGAACAAGACAGTATCACCGCATGGTGACGCTCTTGGTCGAAACAGACCCTTCTTCAACATATCTTCAATCTAAATTTGTAACTCCTACAGATTCAAAGGCACCATCCAATAGGGAGCCATCAAAATCGGACGGGCACCGCATTGCAAGTCTATCCCGTACCCAACATCTTGTTGAGAGGGAAGAGTCACCACCTCTTTAGGGAAGACATCCATGAATAAACGAATAATCCCAAAGTTGTAAACATTTAATATTACACTGATGGATCAGCTAAAAAAGTAATAAAGGGTTCCACTCGCTAGATACACTTATGGAAACCCCACTCACCAATAGAATTCACACATCGACCTCCATTATCTGAAAACACAAACTTTCTCGAAAAGCAGTTGATAATGGAAAACCCAGAGAACAACCATTAGATGCTTACAATGACATCATATGGATGAATCTGTAGAAAAAATGGTTCCCACTAGAATGATGTTGTCCCAACATCAGTCTACATCTCCAAAAAACAAGAGACAAGCTGGTCTGACCTCCGAATAGCATACTCAAAACTAGAAGTATCAGCTGTCACTTTGTTTCTAGACCCAGATCATTAGATAAACTGGGTGCAGTAAAAGAATGAGAAGCTTTTGAATCAAACATGGCACATGATAGAGTACAAAACAAGCTGATCATACATTGAACGAGCATCAGCCCTGCTAGAACTACTTCCTATGCGGCGTGCAACAGCCCACACTCAGATCCCCAGCCACTCGGTTATTGGTCGCCTCCCTGACGAAGCCCCAGTCGAGGTCCCAGAAGCCGCTGTAGAAAGGGCATAGCTGGAAACTACTGCTGCTGAGGTGGGTGCTGAACCTGCCCACACCCATTTTACTATAGTCGGTCAAGGATCTGATTCTGAAGATCCCACAACTACCACAGATGAAGAATCTCAGTCCTAGGCCCGCAAATGAAGGGCTAGGACTGAGATATCAAAACTAGAACTGTTGGGGCCTACTCCCCACTATCTAAAACCAAGTAGTCCCTAATGCTTGGGGCCTCCTACTAATGGAATTCACCTTTGATGAGCCTACCTGGATCTCCTCTCAAGGCACACAACCCAGCATGTGCTTTCACTCCACTACATCAGCCTTCTTCTGGATCCCCAAGTATGTCGGTAGATTAAAAATAGAAAAAACATACTAAAGAGAAGTTTGGAGTGCCTCCTCTAAATATCTCTCCCGAGAATCTTCATCTGGAAAGTGGTCGAGAGAAAAGTGAAGGAGATCCTTGAAATTGATCCCCAACTCCCTCACTAACATGCTCCCATACTGAATGGAGAGTTGATCCTGCCTTTTCTCTGCCTTCAACATGGACGAGATGAATTTGACATGGAACTCCCTCTCGACGTTATTCCAATAAACCTCAAGCTCCCTCTTCTCACTATAATAGAGCATCCACCACTGACATGCCACTCCTCACATTTGGCTTATAGCCAGGGTATCCCAGTTCTCTGTTAGATCATAAATCAAGATGAAAGCTATCCTCATCTCCTCGAGCCAGATCTCTATTTCTATGTCCAATACATAGACCTCGTACATCCCAAGGGTCTGTCATTGAATGTCATGAAGCATCTAATACCACTATTCATCCTCCTCTTCCCGATCATCCCTCTGGTGATCAACTAAATCATCCTCTTCATCCTCTATCTCCTGCACTACCCATAGTTTCCATCTAAGTTCCATAACTACAAGGTAAACATGGAATTCCTAAGCCTGAGTAGTGTATAAGATTTCTTTTAAATTTTTCTTATACATTTCATTTATTTTAAATCCCCAAAGTACCGAAGAGACATAATAACACAAGTCCATATGATGAATGTACGTTTCCTAAGGTCTCTACCCTGCAATCAGTGTATCCTCACTTTGTCATTTGGTAGGCCCATATTCCTTGCATCGGATCACGGGGGGACCTAAAATCCCTTGTCCTTGTCAATATTCCCAAGAATATTTAATGTGCTAAGATTGCCTAACACTGTTTCCCTACCATCCCATTAAATCCTCACTGTGTCTAACTCTGAACTCCATCTTATCTCTCGACCAACCTCTATTACCATTATGTCATGACCCACCTTCACCATGATGAGGGAAGTGATAGTAGATTTCCAAAACAATCCTTCCTCGGGTTGAAGGAGAGATAATGACCCCTGATACCCTCCTTTAATAGGCCCTTGAGTGGAAACTAGCACTAAAGGTATAACACCACATGTAATATAGAAGGGATTACCCTTTTTATTTGTTAGGATCATGTGATAAGATAGTAAATCCAAAAAAACAATAAAAATGAAATAAAAGTAAAGCCAAAACAATCCATTCACATCTATAGGATTCAATAATAAAGTCCAAAAAAGTACAAGAGAGCTATAAAGGGGAGTACCAAAAGAAAAGAATAACAACAACGTCAATGATCCCAGTGTCCGAGCTAATAGGGTCTGACATGATCCCCGAAGTCCTCCTAAAAACCAGGAAGCAGTTTTATAAATGTCGGGTGAGTACAAAGGTATACTCACTAGGTAAAACCAAATCCTTGTGTGCACAAGTGGGGAGGCATTCTAATGCCCTGTGTGAAAAAGGAGATAACCAATGTACATAGTAAGGAAAATATCCACCCAAACCTCACCAAGGAACACTCCCTAAATAATGCATGTCAAGTAAAGTAATAGTAATAACACATCGATATTTTGGTACCCTGCACCACATTCCCACTGGTATTTGAAGACATCTTACACGCCAGACCTTCCCCACCATTTTCATCGTAGTCCCACTACCATACCCTTCCCACACACAATTGGGCTACCACAACCACACATCCCACCTGAAAACAACTGAGCCACAACCACACATAACCACGCCCACATACACATGGTCTAGAACAACTACCACCACGCCAAAAAAAACATGGCCTGAAAAACTACTACCATACCCGAAGACACTTGTGCTTCATTCTAATGACACTTGGGAAACAACCTGCCCCCAAACACCTTGGAAAAATAACACAACTTAACCTTCCATAAGTATCTTGAGCGATAATGGATATCCGGTCATCACATCCTGCCTGAAGAGTCTTCAAATACTTGAGAAAAGGAGTAGAAAATGTGCTAATAACTAGCCACTTGTAGGAGTGTTGGAAAAAACCCTCCCCCATGAAATGGGGTTGTTCAACACCAAGTGATCATCTTTCGTGGGGTGTGAATATGAAACACAAGAACTAAAGTAATACATATTGGTAACCAAGCACTCATCCAAACCTAAGGGTTCAAAACCTGCTCAAACACATAAACCCTTGTTACTATTCATTCATAAGAATTACAACTTCCAAAACCACGACAAAACTCATTCCATGAAAAAAGAAATTCCCCATTAATATATTCTTTTTTTCATATTAACGTGATTCCATTTAAATAATTCTTCACTAACGGGCAATGGAAATCCATAGCCACAATCTATGGAAGGAAAAACAATCCAAAAACAATTTAAGCATTCACACCTTGTCCTATTGTATGTCACAATAAGGAAAGGGATATGTGAGTTCCCTCAAAGTATTGGAACCAAACCAAGACCCACTATACGACCCCACACGACCTTAGATCCACAAAACAACAATTGCACCACCACAAGGGGTCCCATCCCCAACAATGTCACCCAAAAAGAACCAAGAAAAACAACCACACATATTACGAAGACAGATCAAGTGTGTTTCCAGATTTAGACACACCATTCATTGAGTTCCTTCTATTCTGTTGGGTTAACCTTTGTGATCATAGATGGATTCTTGTTCACTGGAAATCCATTTAATTAACTGAGCATACTTGATTAACCAATTTTCATGTTACATCCATTCAATCATCACATAAAATAAAGGTTCATTAGTGTTCCTGGAAAGAAAAAAAATGGACATGATTTTCAGCGGACATAAGCACATACAATTCACAACATATAAGCAAGGGTAAGAGAGTACAATAGTATAATAAAAAACCCCTTAATTATTTAAAAGTACATTTATTATCATCATTATAGTTTTGTTTCATCCATCCTTATAGGAAACATTAACATAACCACCCCACATGATACACAGTAAAGAGAGATGAATGAAGAACTCTACATGGAGGATCAACGATCAATGTTTTTCTCTTTGCATAGAGAACTAGGGATTCACGACTTATAGGGGAGGAACTCTAAGGACTCAAAGATTGAGCAGGAATGGATCCAGCACAGGTGCACTACTAGCATCGAGAAGGGGGACTAAAAATGCACTAAGGAAAGTAAATAAGGCTATCCATGAAGAAGTAAGAATCCATTTGTGATTAAAGGTTAGATCTATGAGTTATAAGGATATGAAATCTTGAACGACATTAAAGTCGGAGCATGGTTTCTAAATTTGGTTGGGGGGTTACATGCAATGGAATTAATTGTCATTTAAAAATTCTCATTAGAGAGGTTGCCATAACAGATTTACATTAAGGGATTTTTATTCATTAGAGTAAAATGCGCTATAGGGGCAGAACTAGAAGGTAGGGTAAAAGGATGTGGAATTGAGGAAAAATACACACATTTTGGTAAGTCAAGGGTCGCCCGGATCATGGGGGTTTTTATATCATATACAGGCTTTTAATGGCTCTGAAAGGGGTTTTTAAAATACTTTTTACATTAAAAGATATGTTTTTAGAGTGGGACAGGAAAAAAAATCAAGGTTGGGACACTTTTTGGTGAGACAATATAAGCGGTGCCATAGTCACGGTGCCACTATAAGCGGTGCCCCCATTTTGGTGTACAACCATGATGGTGCAACCATTACAGTGCCACTGTCATGGTGCCACCTGTTTGGTGGGACACCATTAGTGGTGCCACTATTTTGGTGTGTGACTGTGACCGGTGCCGCCATTTTTTTTGGGAACTATTTGTTGGGACTGAGATTTTAGCGATGTACTAGACCAGGAGGGTCCTGGACATTACAAAAAATTAAGATATATTTATCATTGATTATATTGAATGTAATAGTTGACTATCAAGGTACATTTTTAAAAAACATATTTGTATGTATTAGTCATATAGAGGTAAAGAGTAATATGTTTCCGTGTTATAACCTTTAAATTAATGTTGATGGTAAAATATATAAATTATTTTTAAAAAGTTTTATGACATATTAATTTTATAAAATAAGAATAAGAATTTTGATTTTGAAATTTATCTATAGAGGGGATAATTTAATTTCATTATATTTAAGTTTATATTATATTTTGGAAGAATATAATATTCTATACCATACAGTACACACAACCTTGAGCATTAGATAAACATTATATAATATTTTTTAAATATGATTATAAAAAACTAGCCATTGGGTTGATGTTTTTGAATAGGAATAAAAATATTATGACATATATGGATATAATTTTTCATTAATATATTGAATAATGAAACACAAATGTTTTATTTATTGGTTGTAAATGAAGATAAAATCCTTTAAATGATAAAGGGGAATTATTTATTAACGATTTTTTATGTGGGAAATGTATTTTGACCATAGAAGATTAAATTAATTACAATTTATAAATGATTACTATGAAATGTGTAGATTTAATGTAAAATTTATTTAATTAAAATTCATTTAATTATGTGTTTTCAGCTAGTAATGAGAATAATCTCATTTTATTCTTTGGAAATATATATTCCTTAAAAATTTGTGTCATTTCATTTTATGTCTGGATATTATAAATAACTTCTCAAAATTTTATAATATATTGAAAAAGAATTATATAATTTTTTAAATATTTTGATAATAATTTTATATGTCTGATTTTTTGATATTTTTTTGAAAAGATTTATTTTTGAGAGAATAGTAAAAATGACATTTTTTTAAACTGTCATTATTTTACTTTAAATCATGTAATATAAATGTCCCCATCTATCTTGGATTTTTTTATAACAAAATAATGTTATAATTGATAAAAATAAGAAAAATAATTTATTAGAAATCAAAATTATATTTTATTTTGGTATAAGATTATTTTAATGCTTAAAAATATATTTTTCTATAAAATTATTTTCTTGACTTTTTCCTACATATATTGAAAATAAATTTTTAGAAGTTATAGAAATATAATCTTGAATACTGGATTTCTTATTTCTATTATAGAGTTAAAATTTTTGTTAATAGTTCAATTTCATTTTTAGTCATATTGAATATTAAGAGTGGAAAAGGTATATCAACATGTTAATGCATGAAAATAGTTAACGATGGTTGATAATGATGTTATAATGAATCCATATAACCTAGAACACATAAATAAGTTTTTAAATTTCATCCTTATAATTATCACATTTAAATACATTTCAATATAGTTCCACTTTCATAATAAAATGACTTCATATTACTTAATTTTGTTTTTGTAATTCCATGTCCATCCCTTACCTCACCTATAAAGGTGAACCTCTTATAAAAATTTATTCAAAAATCCCAAAACATATATATTTTTAATTCCATATACAAATAAGTTCTTATCTTTTTTACATTCCTTCATTATCTCTTTTTGTTACCAAAAGAACACCCTATGAGAAATTATGTTTTATGCAAATAGAGGTGTATCTATAAATAGGAAATCGTCTTACCTAAATATTTGGATGTTTAATTCTTATTATACTTAAACTAAATATATTTTATACATCATAACATTACTAATTCACTATGATTAAAATATTTAACTCTTATTTTTATTATTATAAAACTATTTTCCACCTCTATTCTATCTTAGAGAAAATTTATTCAACACTCATGTGTATGTAGGACCAAGTATATCCACATAGTAGTGCAGTTTGTTTCATTACCATTTTACTCAAATTGTTATAAAAGTGGAATTTATGAATTTATATTATATTTATTATATTTATTATATAATTTTATTTTATAAGTATATTATTTCATCTACCTTCTAACGCTTCCAATTATTGGAAAATTAAAATGTCACTTATGCGTACGTGTGGACTACCTCATACATGAAGTGATGTGATTGATTATTAGATTCAAACCATGAATGAATGATTTTAAAAATTCATATAGTTATTAAATATTATATTCTTTATATTTCTAATATTATGGTGATTGTGGAACCATTTCATAACTCCTTCATCCATGAATAATATACTGAATAAATTTTCTTGAAATTAACCGACCAACCTTAACTAGTTGACATAAGAATGAAATATTCAATGAATGGATAAAAATTTATTATAAAGGAAAATAAATGTATAATATATATGAAATATGTTATAATTAATTTATTTAATAAATTTCAATAAATTATATTTGAATATCAAACAAGTACAATGAAGAAGAGACTGAAGGTGTGGTTAATTTTTTCTCATTCCCACTTTAATGAAACATATTAATATTATAAACTTTATTTAATTAATATTGTCTATATGATTCCACATTAAAATATTATATCATGAATTAATACTTATTCATGGTATTTTAATTTTAAATCAAATTTAATCTTTTAAAGGGTTTTGATTCAAAATCTATTCATTTCGTCATGATTTTTTTTGTTACTATCTCATTTTATTTTGGGATTATTATGTTTATATTTCATTTGATAAAACTTAATGATCCTAATATCATAAAACACCTCAATTTTCATCTTATAGGTTTTTTTGGATTTATATTTTTATTCTATATTTCTTAACATATTGGATTAATAACTAAACATGTAATATACAAGTAAAGATTTCATTTAAAAAATATTGTATTAGTGTTTTATTCCCAAATCATTTACTTCCTTGTAAAAGTTATTTTTTATTATATAAAAAATATGAATAATTTTGTTAATAAATTCGCTTTTCGATCTTTTTTTGAATTCTTTATAAATGATTAAACACTAAAATTTTAATATTTTTTTGTATTAGTTATTTTGAAATTTTCACATAAATTAATAATTATTTTTTTAATGTAAACAGCTTGACCACACTTTATAGCTATCATATACGATATTCTATATAACGATTAATTTATAATTTTCTGTAGATATTTTATAAGAAAATATTATTCTCATTATTATAGGATGTTTTATTTAAAATTTTATAAAAATAAAATGTTATCATTTTCATAATAGAATAAATATATATTTTGAAGTTATTTGTAGCATTCCTTTCCCAAAAAGTTACAAGGATGTTATTTTTAATGTTCTTTTTTTCTCATTTAATTAATAATGTATTGTTTTTAATTTAAAAACTTTATTTTTGATGTATCAATGGTCTTCTTTCAAACTTTAATAAAAATGGTTTAAAATTTATTATTATATAATTAACCTACATTTTATTATGTACAATATCACTCTTTATTATTCATTGGAAGAATATTTTCTAACTTATGTATATATTTTCAATGTCATTGATTAATTTATTATCGTTTATTTTACACTAATTATGTATCAATTTTATACCATTACAATATAATGTATCATTTTAAGGATGTTTATTGAAATATTTATCTTTTTTATAGGGAAAATATATCATATTCTTGATTCAAATTAGATAATTGTTAATTAATAAGAATGTTTGAAAATGAATAGTAGTTTCCATTCAATATATGTGAGGAATGAATTGGATATTCAAGTGATGAGTGAAAACGTGTTAAATATATCCCCTCAACGCAACGATGGGTCTTTGGAGAATAAATTATAGGCGTTAAATATTTGATGGGTATCAATTTTAAAACTTCTCATTTTTTAAGAATGATGTCATGGGTAAGGCCTTTATGGTAAGATACATGATAACATAGTCGAGGCCTAGATGGAAATATCATCAATTTCTATAATTATTCATTTCCTTTATTGGAATTAATTTTTAATTATCGATATTATTACTATGCTGATATAATCCTTGGATATAATTTCATCTCAAGGTGTTGTTTTAAATGACATGTCATTAAATTTTCCCCTTTTCTACATTGATTATTTATGATTTACTTATGAAAGCATCTATATTATATATTTACTTATTAACTATTTTAGCTCACACATTATTACATTTTCTATTCCCCTTGATATGAAGAAGGATCCATTAAATGACCTTTAATGATGAAATATAGTTTTTAGGTGATTTTTTTCGATAAATTATTAAAATAATTTATGTATCCTGTATCCCAATATTAATAAAATAATCAATCCTCCATCTTTTTAACACTTATATCTTTATTCAAACTTAATTAGTAATCAAATACTCTTGGATACTTGAGTTGGGTTTGTTGCTGAATACATATGGAAAATCCCCACTATAGTTCTCACATATATATTTGAATTTATATAAAAATTATATAATGATAATTCAGAACTGGTAGTTAATGAATGAATATTTATGAATAACATCACTAGGAATGTTGTGAAAATGTAACTCTCTCATCTAAGAATTTTAAAAAGGTTATATAATAACGATTATAATAGAAAAATTTTATATTTAAGATTATTCATTTCAATTTCAAATTTATGAGAAATAAAAAGTAACTAGAGTTTGTGTACGGAGGATCCCCATTTTAGAATAATTTCATAAAATTATTTTTGGTGTAATGGATTCATAATTAGATATAAAATCTAGTATTACTAAGGACCATTATAATTACATTCTTGAAGGTTGAAAAAATAATTAAATTCTACGAGTGTGATTGTACATTAATAACAATAGAAATTGGACATGATTACATTCAAAAACTATTTAGAAGATAATAATTGATACTATTAATATTTCTATTATGATAATTATTTCCAACATGACTCAGGATTGTGATTAGAAAAGATCAAGATCATCCTATTTCCATTTCATTACAATATCTTAAAAAATGGTAACCAATGACCTAATAACCATTTTATTTACTTATGTCATTTTATCGATGTGTATATGTTAAAAACAGAATATAGAAAAAATGGGTGAATTAATGTTCTCATAAGACATCAATAATTTCATGGGATGATACGAGCATGTGAATGTAGACAATATATCTTAAAAGAGACTAAATGAATGAGTTTTTATTTTTTTAATACAACATGCTATAAAATAAAGAAATATTATAAACAAATGGAATAGAATAGTAAATTTTACCTATTTTTAGTTTTGTTATATGTTTGGGATTAGATCTATTTAATGTTAGAATATATTTTAGTTTTATGGAGATTATATAATGTCATGATTAAGTGTTATCATATCCAATATTATGGGAAGACCTATTGTGATGTTTTAAGGTTTATAGAAAAAGAGTTATCTAACCATCAATAATATATTTGAATTCATGATGAATATCTATAATATTTGAAATTATGGGGGTCACATTGATAATGTGTGCTAGTATAAATGTACTAGGTACAATTCATATGTTGTTGGGAATAAAATACCCAAATGGTGGAGAATCAATGGACAAATGTTTATAAGTCTAGATTTTGGTATAAGAAAAAGAATAAATTTGAGAAATATATTCTAATGAATAATGGTTTTATGGATTCAACTATAACAAATATTATAAGATTTTTCATAGAATAAAATTACACATAGATGTCAATTGATAAAGGTAATGAGTATTTATTTTTAATGAATAAATATATAAAATGTAATATAATCCATCAAAGAAATAAATAAAATGATTGTTTTGGTGTAATACAAAATATAAGAGACTTCATAGAAGTTTCTAATATTTTTTATTCAATAGTTTCTATGAAATTATTTTTCAAAATAATTAAGTATGAGAATGTGAAAAATAATTTTTTACTATTGGTATTGTTTAATTAAAATGTTCGAGAAAGACAGAGAAAATATATTAGAATGGAAATAATAAAGGTAATCAAGTGATTCCTCGTGAATATTTTTTTAAATTTCATAGGTGTTTTAATAAAAAATATAACAAAATAGATATTAGTAAATTGGGTGGAAGGTTAAAAAACAACCACATGCTGCTAATAATTATATTCCATGACTTCTTGGATAGAAGTTTATGATTAAAAAAAATAAAACACAGTTTACCTTTATTTCTTTTGTAGACATTGTGAAAAATCATGTTCTAAACAACATAAATGTTTGAAGTAAAAATAACCAAATGTAGTCCAAGAAGGTTAAAATAA
The DNA here is from genome assembly GCA_963277665.1 of Viscum album. Lineage (NCBI taxonomy): Eukaryota > Viridiplantae > Streptophyta > Magnoliopsida > Santalales > Viscaceae > Viscum > Viscum album. The sequence continues at coordinate 1,192,587,410 of OY728122.1, forward strand.
AAAATTACAAATGAGGAACCCTCATGAATATTTATGTTACATATGAAACTATATCGAATGATGTTTTTTATTTTGTTTTAAATATATTCCCCATTATTGTCATTATTATTTTATGAATACAACACCTTATTACCTAAAAATGTGTATATTTATCATTCATTACATATTGAATTTTTTTTGATATCTAAAAAGGGTGAATTGGTTGTTTTAATTTAATAAAACATGTTGAAATATCCATAATATAGTTTTTTAATTTATGACCACTTCTAAATCCCCAAAGACGGTTCATGCGGTTAATTAATTACAAATATCAACCAAGATGGAATGTACCAATGTTGGAGGAGCATACAGGATTTGTAATTATCTATATGATATTATATCTTGTGAATATGCAAATATACATAGTTTTTATACAATTATTATGTTTAAGGAAATAAATTTCATGAAAAATTACTCTTCTTGAAATTTGGAAGAAAAAATAAATATAAATTCCACCTATTGGAAAATTTAGGAATAAAATTGATGTCCGATTTTTATCACTATTATTTTCTACTTAGATAATTTCTACAATATACATGGATTTTTATAATTTATTTCACATTTATATTTTAAATGAGATTTTTTATTTTCCATAATAAAATATTGATTTAATTTTCATTACATGGGAGAAGATGATACATCCTGTCTTCCTTTGAAAATTATTTTTGAAATGAGTTTGAATTTACATTACAATTGTTCCTTAGTATATATTTTCAATAAGTGATAGTGAAAGGGATAATTGCTATATAAATGTTTGAATTGATAAAAATGATGAAGTTAAAGGTATTGGAAAAAATCCAAATTAGGTTATTGAAGATCCAAAGGGATTGTGATGATTTTATTTTTTTTCAATTAGTATTTAATTATGTTTTTTATAATTTTGAGGATTATAATGAGGGAATAGAATAATTAAATTCATGAGGGGTGATGATTTATATGGTTTGGGTGAGATTTTAGTGTTTTTTGTAGATATTACTACCAATTTTTACTAAGGAGTCATTCACATTTGGTCTAATAGAAAAAACTTGTTTCTTCCAATTTTAATTCATGGAGATTGATATTGAGATAAAGTTACATATTATTATACATAATTTAAACAATTTAATATATAATATGATTCATTGATATTGATAATCAAGCTACTGAATAACTAGAGGAGTAGTGATTGAAATGAGAAAATAATTGTGGAAATTTGTTGTGTTTATCCATGGATATTAACAAATCAGACAACATTATTACATGGAAACTATCCTAGGTGAGGATATAAAGAAACTTAAAGTGAGTAGAGTTGATGGAAAAAGATTTTTATTTATTAATCTATTATGACAATATTACTTCAGAAGCATTAGAGAAGATTTAAAGGAACCAAAACTTAATAAGACAATAATTATTTAATGAGTCTATCGATGTGAGTTTTTTATATGTTGTATGAATTTTTAATTATGCTAAAGTGAAATGGAAATATTTTAATATTTTCTAGAGTTATTAAAAGTGTTTCAAAATGTTTTAGGCATTTCTAAATTGGGTTCCTAAGGTTTGGAGATGAGTTGACATTTCTAAATATACACATTCAATGTTTTAGTTTTTAATCGAAAAGTTTACAAAAATAAAATTACACACATAATTTATATTATGGAGTAGACTATTGGAATTTGGATAAGTATATAATTTTCATGATCTTTTTTGAAATAACTATGATCTATCTTAATTGAAAATGGAAATTTCCTGATATTGGATGAAAATGTAATAGTGACATACTCAATATGTGAATGTCAAAAAAAGAATTTTGTAGATATGTAAAATTTCATGGAACCATTTGTAAAAGTTATATTTCCTCATTATAGAATAAATTTTCCATTGAAAGGTATTCATGAAATTAAATATTGGAATTTGTAAATGTCATCTAAAAAATTATGTAAAATTACTCAGGGATGAAGAAGAAAAAATGAAGAAAAGTAGAAAACACCACTCTGATATGTCATTGTCATTTGACGAATTTTTAATATTAACATAATATGGAAGAAAATACAAATTATATACTAACATAGACCCATGATGTGATATGTTAGAGTAATATACTATTATGTAATGGACAATACATGATGCGTATGGTAATTTTAGCAAGAAGAATTAATTAGGGTGAAATATATATAAAAGATGATTTTCATAGTTAAATCAGATGATTGATGTTTTATTATTCAATGAAATAAACATCTTGGCTACCATTATAATAATTATTCAAGAAAATATTAATGATGATGAAATGTTATGATTCATGTATTATAATTTCATTTTAGAAATGTACAATTACAATATTTAATCCATGACTCTTTAAATTTTTTGTGGGGAGTTTAAGTATAAAACACATTCATTCCATGATAAAGGTTTCCATACTATTATATAGCTATTGAATATATATCAAGGGGAGTATTAATATTTAATTTCATATGTTTCAATTACATGATGATAGTTACATGCTCTAGTGTGTGATGAAAAATATTTCCTGTGAATGATTACCATTGTGTTATGGAGTCATGAATTTTAGGTGTAGTGATGAGATGATACAAAAGACCATTCCAGGATACTTATAGGATATTACACATCACAAAAATAATGTTCCAGATAAATTTTAGTATTCTCACAAGCTGTGATATGAAATGACACACCACTAGGGTTTTAATATGTTTCTATATAGAAAGGTAGAAATTAAATGTTATTAGAATTTATGGATAATTAGAGGTCATTATTATTTTTATATCATGTTATGGTAATAGATATATTATTATTGAGAGCTAAATGGTTATATCATTAATTGATTCAAATGATATTGAATACCCAAAATAATTTATAATTAATGTAAGAAATATTTTAGATACAATATTTCTGATGTATTATGATTAAAAGTAGAAGAATAATATTTTTGAATCTGATGTAATTATAATATCTTATAATTTAAAATCCAAATATATGAAAAATAGAAGATGATACTATGTACTTGGTATTATTCAATGTATTAAAGAATGTTTTCAAAATGATAATCAACTATGATATACCAATTCATAATGGAAGAAGAAGAAGTATCCCTATGATATAGCTATATCCTAGAATAATAAACAATATGAGTAATGGAAGAAGAAGTATAATGAGATTATTATTTTTTGTAATTTAGATATATATTAGGGGAAAAGGCTACATGGAGTATTATATTTTATTACATATAACATATAATATTATAATTATTGAGGAAAAAAACAAGGTTAGTGTCTATACATTATATCTATTTATGTCATGGTTATCAAAGATGTATGGTTAATTAAAAAGGCCTCATAAGTAGATGTAGTGTCATATTTTTATAGATTGGGGATGGTTTTCATAAGTTAGGAAAGAGTAAGATGATGAACTGGAATGATCCAGGATAATAATTTCCATTATAGTTGACAGATAGAAGGTACTTCAGGAGGTCACCACTACCTTAAGGTAGAATTGGGTAGGGATGATAACGACCCAAGGATAATTATCATACCATCCCACCTATTTTCAGAAATATGTTTATTGATTAAACCATTTCTTAGGCATCTTTAATCACTTTAATTTATTGGGTTATTCTTGGTCTTAGACTCTACCAAAACAAGAAAAGATTTAAGTTAACACATTGGGACTGTAAAATTATACATATCCTATGGGTTGTTTTATTTTGTTTATTATTACATTTTGTAGTGATTTTAAAATTGAGATACAAATAGAATATCAATAGATTGTTTTTGGGTTATTCGTACCATAACACAGGGGATAAAACACCCTTGGGGTATTTAATTCAATTTATCCTTTTAACCCATTAATTGGCCTCTATACTGTTGATGAATATCTTTTTATGAGGCTCTCATCAAATATATTTAATGAAAATGATATCACATCCTAGTAGCTGAAAAAGTTCATCTCTCAAGGATTTGGTAATATGGGACCCAATATAATAATGTTATTTTATATTTTTATTTTTTTATTAATTTAAATTAAAGAAAGGTATTATGGATGTTTAATAAAATGGGTAAAATAATGGTGTAATCCATGTATTCAACTTAGTGATTTTTTATTACCTCATAGAATAGAATATTTAAAAAATTCTCATTGTGTTACAATTGGATTCACATAACCACACTACACAAATTGTGTAAAAACATGTTGCACTCCGAAATTCAGGAAGTGATCATCTCACAACCATTTCAAATAGATCATAACCATGATTCCATCCACTTCCAATAACATTGATCATAATCGTACATAATCCATCTAAATAGTAGGATTACACATTATTTTTAGTAGTACAAAATAAAATTGGAATGAAATAATTATTAGGTATTACTGTTTCATAAACACTCCAATCTCCAATCGTCATCAAAATAAAGTAAAAATAAATAAACAGGTGCATAGACTTTGTATAACTGGTTTTCATCAATTGGGCGATCTATGAGATAACCAGTCAACAAGGTTGAGATAAAGATAATTAAGATGAAATTATAGCGGGATAATCATGAAGAAATGGTGAAGAATAGAACAACCATGAATAAAAATTAAATATGTTGAACTTTAAATTTATATATATAAAACATTAAAATCCATTTTAATTCTTATAAAAACCGATATATGTGTAATTAAATACATTTAAAATGGGTGGGGAACTATTGATATGCATCAAAGGACCTTCTACCTCATAATTCAGGTATTCAGTTCAAAGATCTATTATGTTTCATGATTTTTTAGCATCCACATGTACTTTTCAAAGGATGTGGATTTCATTAGGCAGCTCCCTCAAATTCCCCACATTTAGGAAATTTCACTGAAAGATCACTATACCTCTTTATTAGTTATACAGTTAACACCTGTATTATTTTTTTATATTTCTCTACAATTAGGATGAATAAGAGAGATTTAATTTGTTATTTTCCTTTTCTATTTTAGGTAATTGTGATTTTATTCATTTGATAAAGATGAAAATTAATCATATCCAACAGTACCCTAACATTAGTTTGATATAAACTTGAAATTTCATTAGAGTGTGAAGATACCATTAGAAGATTGGTTGTGTGATGTGACGATCCTCAAATAACCGTTCCAACATGGTGATGAAATTTACATATATTTGTAGACCATAGTGGTACCCTTATGTCTCTCATGTGACATACACACCTCACCGTAAAAAAGAATATAGTTGTATAATTTTTAGATAGGTATTTAGAATATGTTACATCTTGTTTTTGGATGATATAGACATGTATAGTAGGAAATTACCTTTATAAAGCCTAATGATTACCTTAAGGTTTCTTAGTGTTGGAAAATATATCCTTATAAAGTAGTTGTATTCATTAATACAACACATTATGTAACCTTGAAATTGTTTTCAGTGCAATGGATTTATCCTTTCATAGACTATAATTTATTGAGGGTACCTTCACATAGCTCACATTATTTGTCTATTACAATGATGTGTCTCTTATTATTTATGTAAACCACCTTTACCCAATGGATGAAATACATTTACATGAGATTCATGGATGAATATTACATAGAGGTCATAATTTTGTAAGCATTTGATGTAATACACACATGGAGGAGTGATACACTCATACAAGTAAATTCATATGATGGGAGCAAAGTCATACACATGATAAAGTCTTTTGGTCATTGGAAAAGTCTTACTATTAATATATTAAGGTCATATGCTCCCGTATTTATATTTTTATCTCAAACATGGAGTCATAAAAACACTTTATGTCATATAATCATGTTTAAGTCATAAAATCCATCTAGTGAAGTCAAACTATCACCCATTCATTCATTAATTTTATTCCTCAACATGCGGACATAAAAATTCAATATTTCAGCATAGGATTTTCTAGATTAACTATAGAGATAACAAAAAAAATAAAAATAACAAAATTCATTCCATATCATATTATTCTCATTACTCAAATTGAGGTATTACATTTAATTACATCCAAGAAATAAATAAAAACTTATAAAACCCATGATTCAATCCATTTGAAATATTAATTACATATTCACTAAAGTAAAAAAGGGAAAAAAATATGGAAATATTTTAGTTATTTTTTGGGGTAATTCCCAGTAATTGTATATTTAGAAAACATAAAATATTGTCTCTCATCATTCACATAGATTGACAGTATTAGACTCTTAATAATTACATTGAATTCCACATATTTTATGTGTATTATCTTACATCGATATAAATAAATAAAAAATGTTTCCAATTCTTTTTCCGGGGCATGCACGTCCATCTTGTCTGAGGATGGTAATGTTGTTTTCTCCTCGCATTCCCACTTTCCAAATGTGGGTGGAATCCATTCCTTCTCTAGGGATGTTTTCTCCTTGATCGAAACGAGGTGATGGTATTTTAGTTCTTCCTTCCATAGAGTCCTCCTCAGAACTTGTTTCCTAGTGTGGTTCTCCTTTATAGATTTATGTTTTTTTTAATGAAACTATTCCTAGTTCCCTATCATTATGCACACTATTTAATGACACTGCTTCTATCGAAAAATTCCAAAGGGTCCAGTCAGGGCAACAAACATCGGTCAGGGGAGTAGTCACGTTGGACATCCCTAGAATGTATGGACATTGGGACACTAATATGTCTGGGTTTCTTCCCCTTATTATGGGGCTTCTTTAGGGTAGAGAAGCCTAAGGAATCCCACGTAGAGAGTGGGAAATTTTATGTCATAGGCATATATATGAGGTTTTCCTTATCTTCCCATGTTTAACACAGGGTATTCCACGATTTTAATGTCCAGCGGAGAAAGATCAGACTGATCAGAACACTGATTAAATTGGATTAGATTGGTGCAACAATTGGAGGGAACACTGATGTTGGGGCCAAAATGTCTCCATCTTCCCAATTTCTGTTAAGGCGATTGTGGAATGAGGTTTCATGATCCCATCGAAATGTGGTGGCCATGGTATGAAAAAAAATGGATGATGGATGATTAAGAGAAGTGGGTGGAGAATGAGATGGAATCGACTCGAGGATGACTGTGATGTTGGGATTGAATATTGAAGAGACTTCCTACATATCCACGTGGCATGGAATCAATGTCCATGTATTTTGGTGGGACGATGGGACACATGAGGAGGAAACCCTTGAGAATGGACGCATGGATGTGACCTGGGGAAAATAGAACCACCCGGTTGTGTCAGTACCTTCCTGAAACATATTGGCTCGAGGGAGAGATCAAGTTGAGACATGAGTGATGGGATTGAACCTCAGGGATGCTTTTGAAGTATACATGTGGTAGGGAATCAATGTCCATGTTGTTCATCTAAAGATAGCTTACCATCAAAATGGTTTGACAATGGCTTACCACTGAATGGGGTAGAAGACATTTTAATGTTGAATGTGGTTGACAATGGTTTACCGCTGAATGGGGTTGACAGAAACTTGTCACAGAATGAGGTGAAAATGAATTACCAGTGAATGGGGTCCCAACATCTTACTGCTGGATGGGGGATGCAGTTAAAATCGTACAAGATGAAAAGGGGGCATGCAGTTTAACGTCAAGTATGATGAAGGAAGTTCAATCTGAAAGGGGGTCAGAACCAATGGGTCTTGGGAAAGAACCTCAAGGAGGCTTCCTTTGAACATTTTTTTGGCAAGGATCATAGTACACATAGTTTTGAAAGAGTGGGTTTGTAACACCCCAAGCTTCCTCGGTATGTTTCCTTTCGAATAATGCAATGACGTGCATTGTACGCAACTTCGAGATTTTAACACACCACAACCAATCAAACTAGCCGTTATGAATAGTAATACCTACTTTTTGAAATTATATATATTTTATATTTCAAAATGGACTTCATTTTTGGATTCGGAATATCGAATTTAGCCTAAGGTGAAATTTTGGTACTTTTCGGGTAACTTTCATATTTTGATGAATAGTGAAAATTACTAAATTTTAATTAAAAACAACTTTTTTAATCAAAATAATTAATAGTGATAAATTGTGAATTTGAGTGGTTTTAAAGTATATTTAGAATATATTTTTACCATTTAATATAATGTTGGTCATTGGACATAATTTTACAATTAAACCGAACATAAACAAGTGTCAATCTTTTGATAGTTATTATCTCTTAAAAACACGCTTTTTGTTTTGACAGCGGGAATTAATTTTAAATTAATTTCTGCCACTTCTGTGTTTTGAATTTAGAAAAATGGATTCCATATTTGGAATCAGGATGTCCAAATTGTGTAAATAGGTAACTTTTATTTTTAGACATTTTGAATAATTATTGCGGTAAATATTTTATTTACCATGGTTAAGGGTAAATCCGGTAAATAAGGGTTAACAAAAATAATATTATAATAATACTAAATTACCCTAAAATGTGTCTTAACCCTATTGGTTGATACATGGTCGACCATGGGCATCTTTGGGTCAATTTTGGGACCCCATGGATCCACTTGTAAGTGATAATGACACTTTATATTAATTAAGTTAAAATGAATACAAAATGACACAAGCATATATCTTTTAGAAAAACAATTGTTACATAGGGTTATATATGCTGGATTTTAGATTATAAATATTCATTAGAAAGCTAAAAGATTTCCTACATAATTTTATTTTATTTATAATTTTTTGACATTAAATAAGTTATTTTATTTATGACACAATGATGATGCAGTAATTACTAAAATAGTAAAAAATTAACATAATTGATATTATAAATACCCAAATAATTATAATATGAAACTTTTAATGAATTAAAAAAATTTTCTAGGATAATATGATATATTAGGATTGATTTATTTGACTTTTTTCGAAGTAATCAATCTGTTATGAGTTTCAAAAAAATCAACTAGTGAATAGTGTCAAAATTGACATAAAAGAGTTCTTAAAACAAATATTATATTATTAATTGATATTAAATTCCTAAAAATCTAAGGTTCGGCCAAGAGACTTATATTATGATAGGTTAATCATTAATGGACCACTTGGGGGTCTTTTGGATGTATATAGTAAGTTTATTAACCATATTATATAAAAATACAAAGAGACATTGTAAAAGTGAAACTAATTAACTTAGAGTTAATACTTAAAGATAAGGTTAATATAAGTACCCAAACCAGTCTAAATTCTATTGGATGAGTTGTTTTAGACCTATCCCCACCTCAACCTTTGAATAGTCAACTTTGGAGCCATTGGAAACCGAATAGGAATTTATTATAAATTAATATTTCTAGCTTTTCCAAAGGTGCCCCTCACCCCTCTTATAAAAGGGCACTCCTCCTTCTCATTTCCTCACACCTCTCAAGCCACTTGGCTCGTCCAAACTCTGCCCAACTAAGCTCCCCACATCCCTCTCCTCCTCCTTGAAGCTTCCCCTTAGGCAGAAAGCATTTCAACAAGTCCTTTGGTTCCAACCAAAGTGAGTTACCTAAATTAAAGGTAACGATTTCTCTTAAATTATTTTCATTTATTTTGCTTCTTCAACCCCCAAACTCTTTTTATTTCCCTTCTTTTGTAACAACACCAGTATCCTCAATATACTAGGATGTTGTTATAAGAAGTATTCAAACTACACATACACACAACTCCATCTAATGGATGATGAACATAATGTTTCTGTGGATGGCAAACTAACGCCTCACGAAACGATGATTGTTCAAAAACATCTTACCGCCTCTCATGGTGGCCATTATGATGGCACTGTAATTAAATATGATATTAATGATATATATTTTATATATAAGCTTCTGTAATTCCATTTTATTTCATACCATTATTCGTTTCATGTCGTATATACATACGATAATTTCATTTGAGGAAGTGCGGACTACCGCCCCCTTAAAATGATATGACTCGTTCATACCACACATGGAACGTATAAAGGATGATGTTAATGAACTTAAGTAACATATATAAAATATTATATTATACTGGAATAGTAATATACCTATGTATCATTTGGATTCGATTCTTTTAAAATAAAAAATTAAAAAATTAAATGGAAGTAGCGTTCGTGCGTACGTACGGACTACCGTCTCCACGAACGCGATGAGATTCATTATCCATCGTATCCATTAAAGTATAATTATCATTTAATGATTTAAAAATGATGTTTAAGGACTTGATATCATTCTGGATATTAATAAGATACCACAAACATGACTTATGTAACAAAACATATAAAAGAAAATGAGTAAGTTAACACCCGAAACGGCGTTAATACTAAGATATTATTAACAAATCAATGTTAAAAGATCATATATGATATCATATTAAAGTAAATGATTCTTGTATTATTCAATAACAATTATTTCACCATTATACAGGAGGTAAACCTACCATCGACCAAGGAAAAAGTACAAAGTAAGGGATTTTCTTATCTCACTTTTAATTCTGTGAGAATTCCATTGATCACCACTTAATTATTGCATGTGGTGTATGTGTACTGCCCATGATTGTATTCATTGTGTTATATACTTTTATTTATGGGTAATTACATCATCATGGTATGATAATTCTTTCATGGGTGTATGTTTCTTAAGTTACCTAATCAATAAGGAAATTTGAGATTTCAACTTCCACTCATTTGGCTTTACGCATATTTCATTGATTATATTACCCCAAGATTATGTGTGGAATAACTATTCATTTTATTATGTCATAATTTCCACTCCCATTCCTGTGGATATAAGTTTGATACACATAATCACTCCATTGATAATTCTCAAGTCATTGATATGAATTTGATAAGAGTAATTTTAACTCATTCTCCATTTATTGAGTTAAACATCCGATTCGTTGGTATTGTTTTTACAAGAATATGTGTGAATATACTTTGATTGATTTACACTGAATATCCAATCATATTTAGTGTATTTATATTTGTCACACATAATTATGTCGTTGATTTATCCTTAACAAAAGGATACAACCTTTATGAGAGATTTCATCTCAATTTACATTCCATTGAGACTTCTTTGATGATATACACCAAATCACTTTTATGTGGTGTATATAATGTACTTTGACATAGTATATCATGAATTCCTTTATTCTCATGATATTACAATGTTTTGATTACCTCAATTATTTGTATTCAAGTGTCTCTCTTTTGGTTAGAAACTCTAACTAAAATACCATTTTTAAATGTTTTAAAGAATTATTCTTCTAAATCATGCTCATTAATGTCCATATTTTAAAAATGGTTTTAAGGATTTATTTATATGTACATTAATGTTTTAAAATTAAAAATCCTTTTAAAAAGTTTCAAAGTGGTATGGGACACTTTGATTCAAAAATCTATTTTTAAATGACTTTTTGACAAATAGTGTGACTTTTAAATGATTTCAAGAAAAGGGGGATATTTCTCTCAAATAGTTTTGATGATTATTTTCATCTATGTCAACATCCTTCATTATTCTTGATTGAGGTTAATGTGATACAATACAATCTTCCATATTGTATCGAATGAGTTATGTTTGACTGTGGATGTGCTATTTTTATACCACTCAAGGTTTGTGGTAAAAGTATTGACATTTCGTATGCTAGTTTCAATACGAATGTTTATTTTATGCTTAAAACTATTCATATGAGGAATGCATTGGACTTAATAAGTGACGGGTGGAGCCCGCTATAGCTCCTCGATGCATCGGTAGGTCTCATGAGACAAACTAGTGTCTTGGCACAAGGCCTTGGCAAAATCTTATTTGTAGTCTTGGCACGAGGCCTTGGCTATGTGGTTATGATAGTCTGGCATTATGCATTCCATCATTATGAAAGTGGTTATTGATATTGCATGTGATCATTCGACTAGTAGAATATCCATGTGAGTAAGTAAATGGCATTATTTCATTTTACTTTTGCCATACTATGTTGAAGTTCAATTTTAAAAGGCTTTTGTTTTAGTTATAAATTGCCTTAAGTGTTTATGCTTATTTATGAAAGCTTCTGCTATAATGTTATCCTTACTGAGCATCCGAGCTCACCCCTTTCAATGTTTTATTTTTTCCAGGATTATGATGAAGTAATTTATGAATGACCTGCAGGGATAGTATGAGGGGATATGAAGACAAGATGTTTTTTTATGATGTAATGTAAAAATTTATGGATGTATCTAGTTATTCCAAGGCTACTAAACTAATCGGTCTTTCGAGACTTGATCTTTCTCATGATCATGCCAATGTTATGTAATAATGCACCGACTCTAGATAATTAGGGTCGGGGCGTTACAGTTGGTATCAGAGGAAGTTTAGTACAAACCTTGGTAGCTAGATTTAGATAAACTCTGATTAGAGCACGTAGACCTAAGATGAAATTTGAGGATTAGTATAAAATAACTTCCTAGAATTTTGGTATTGTAGAGATTTTGTGAGTTTTCCGAGCAATACATCCCTGTCTGGATACGAGCAGGTAGAGGCGGCTCTGGCACAGATGTACCTAGGGGTAAAACCCGAAAACACCGCTTTGAGCTAGACTCGAACGGGAACTGGTGCACGACAACGGGCCTTGCTGCACTCTTGGTTACGACACTCCCGGGGGATATGCTTAGGATAATTTACATTTTCTTTACAAACCAATTTAAGTAATATATATATAAGATGAGAGTAAATGACCTTGGTTAATCCTAATATGTTTCAAATTGAGAATATGGTGACATTTTAATCTCTAAATGATTTTACGACTACTATTACTCACACAATGCTTTATGGTTTTAGTCAATGGCTGGATTCCAAGGAAGTCATAGTGACTTTGAGAATGATGTACAAGATGGGAACGGTGGTGGCAATGAGCAACAAAATGGAATGTTGATAGGCGTAAAAGATATCGTCTTTATGCCAAATCAGTTTTCCAAAAATATGATCAACAACATATATATTAACCAACTCCCAGACTCAACAAGGAAGAGAAAGGTGATAAATGATAAGAGCTCCAGCAATGGAGACCATGGAGAAAAGAACCCTCAATTTTCATCATGCATGAAATGTGGAAAGAGACACCCAGGAAAATGTCTCAATGGGACAACGAAATGTTTTACGTGCGGGAAGGAAGGACATAAAGTAAAGAATTGCCGAAGAAAAATGAAGAGTACTATGGAAGAAGATAAAAATGGTCCCAAGAGTCCATTTACAGTCATTTGCCGTAAATGTAGGGGACCTGGCCATTACCCGAGTGAATGTCCTATTCTATAGGATATTTTCTTGGTCAAAGAAGAAGCTATGTGGGAATAAATGGTTGGAGAAATGTTTAAAAAGTATTAGCACTCCTTGTTGATGGGTTTACTATGGAATAATTTTCTCTTGTATTTGTAACCCCGCAGTTTGCCATGTGAGAATGATATTTGAGGAAGAATTGTCTCTTCTCTTGTGGATTTGGGTATAAATAACCATTTGGATTTATATGATCATTGGGGTTTGAGAGAATTATAAGTTATTCTAATTTGGGATGAAGATTCAAGGTATGATATAACATTTGTGGTTAAATTTATGATATAGTATTTTGAGGAATTTATCTCATTTTGGAAATATTATAAAATATAGTTTTTGAAAAAGGACAACACGTAGACCGTGTGACAACCCGTCGCGTCGGACAAAGCTATGGGAATCGAACCCACAACCAAAGTGCGATTGGGATTTATCGCCTACCACTGGACTACGTGAAGTCCCTGGTTAGTGTGACTATTTTTTTAGTTAAATGATTTTATTGATCAATAATAAGTTGATTTGGGTTCTTATTTCATATCAAAAGAATACCCTTGGTATAGGAAAATGATTTGGTGATTAAGTGATAAATATTATTTTGGAAGATGTTCGCTTTGTTGGAAACACTATATGTCCAAGGAAAATAGAATACTACGGGGTTTCATTTGTGGAGTAATGATAGATTTTTATCTACGTTTTTATTGTGGATTTATAGTGATTTGGGTTATTTATGGAAATGATTAACCTATAATAGAGAATATGTGATTAGGTTAATTACTTTTGAGTATGTGACTTTAAGAGTATCTGATGTCATTTGGAGATACAATTTAACATGGGAGACTACATAATCAAATTCTTCTATGTTTTGGGTTTCAATATTAGTTTGGATTATATTAAAGGATTTTAAGGACAATTGGTTATTGAATGGTATCTATTTAACTTTGGGGTATTGTTGGATTAATTTTAGAAATTAAGATTAGTGCATATTTATCTCAATGAATATCCTTTTGGGGGATCATTAGATCATTCACTGACCATTTTGGTTTTGATTAATCTTCAAAGACAATGTAAATATATGGTTTATCCTTCATGGATCATGTGATTCTATAGAAGTTTATTCTATCTCTTCCAGTGTGACCAAGTCTTCTTGAATACTCATCGTTTAAAAAAAATGAGTTAGTGGTGGAAATTTATTAAAGAATGAAAATCTACTTAAAATGTAAGTATATCTCATAATGTTCTTTGTCAATATCATAAATGAATTCCTCTTCCTTATGTAATGTAACTTAAAAAAATTGTTGTCCGTTTACTTTCCTACTAGGAGACTAATGGTCGTTTGTCCCAACACAAGTTTGTGGTTTTCTCATTGTTAACTTTCTCCTGATCATGATTTCTATCCCTCTCCATCAGAACTTGACACTTAGTTTATCATCCATATCCATGTTTTCTTACATGGAATCCTAGTATGGGTTATCTTGGATGACCCTTATACCTCTCTTTCTTTCTTTTAAAGTGACAGTTTTATTGACTCTTTTTCCGATGTGGGACTTTCCATTATATTCCCAAGAAAAATTTTAAAAATTGCGAGGACGCAATTTATTGAAGGAGGGGAGAATGTAACACCCCAAGCTTCCTCGGTATGTTTCCTTTCGAATAATGCAATGACGTGCATTGTACGCAACTTCGAGATTTTAACACACCACAACCAATCAAACTAGCCGTTATGAATAGTAATATCTACTTTTTGAAATTATATATATTTTATATTTCAAAATGGACTTCATTTTTGGATTCGGAATATCGAATTTAGCCTAAGGTGAAATTTTGGTACTTTTCGGGTAACTTTCATATTTTGATGAATAGTGAAAATTACTAAATTTTAATTAAAAACAACTTTTTTAATCAAAATAATTAATAGTGATAAATTGTGAATTTGAGTGGTTTTAAAGTATATTTAGAATATATTTTTACCATTTAATATAATGTTGGTCATTGGACATAATTTTACAATTAAACCGAACATAAACAAGTGTCAATCTTTTGATAGTTATTATCTCTTAAAAACACGCTTTTTGTTTTGACAGCGGGAATTAATTTTAAATTAATTTCTGCCACTTCTGTGTTTTGAATTTAGAAAAATGGATTCCATATTTGGAATCAGGATGTCCAAATTGTGTAAATAGGTAACTTTTATTTTTAGACATTTTGAATAATTACTGCGGTAAATATTTTATTTACCATGGTTAAGGGTAAATCCGGTAAATAAGGGTTAAAACAAATAATATTATAATAATACTAAATTACCCTAAAATGTGTCTTAACCCTATTGGTTGATACATGGTCGACCATGGGCATCTTTGGGTCAATTTTGGGACCCCATGGATCCACTTGTAAGTGATAATGACACTTTATATTAATTAAGTTAAAATGAATACAAAATGACACAAGCATATATCTTTTAGAAAAACAATTGTTACATAGGGTTATATATGCTGGAGTTTAGATTATAAATATTCATTAGAAATCTAAAAAGATTTCCTACATAATTATATTTTATTTATAATTTTTTGACATTAAATAAGTTATTTTATTTATGACACAATGATGATGCAGTAATTACTAAAATAGTAAAAAATTAACATAATTGATATTATAAATACCCAAATAATTATAATATGAAACTTTTAATGAATTAAACAAATTTTCTAGGATAATATGATATATTAGGATTGATTTATTTGACTTTTTTTGAAGTAATCAATCTGTTATGAGTTTCAAAAAAATCAACTAGTGAATAGTGTCAAAATTGACATAAAAGAGTTCTTAAAACAAATATTATATTATTAATTGATATTAAATTCCTAAAAATCTAAGGTTCGGCCAAGAGACTTATATTATGATAGGTTAATCATTAATGGACCACTTGGGGGTCTTTTGGATGTATATAGTAAGTTTATTAACCATATTATATAAAAATACAAAGAGACATTGTAAAAGTGAAACTAATTAACTTAGAGTTAATACTTAAAGATAAGGTTAATATAAGTACCCAAACCTGTCTAAATTCTATTGGATGAGTTGTTTTAGACCTATCCCCACCTCAACCTTTGAATAGTAAACTTTGGAGCCATTGGAAACCGAATATGAATTTATTATAAATTAATATTTCTAGCTTTTCCAAAGGTGCCCCTCACCCCTCTTATAAAAGGGCACTCCTCCTTCTCATTTCCTCACACCTCTCAAGCCACTTGGCTCGTCCAAACTCTGCCCAAATAATCTCCCCACATCCCTCTCCTCCTCCTTGAAGCTTCCCCTTAGGCAGAAAGCATTTCAACAAGTCCTTTGGTTCCAACCAAAGTGAGTTACCTAAATTAAAGGTAACGATTTCTCTTAAATTATTTTCATTTATTTTGCTTCTTCAACCCCCAAACTCTTTTTATTTCCATTCTTTTGTAACAACACCAGTATCCTCAATATACTAGGATGTTGTTATAAGAAGTATTCAAACTACACATACACACAACTCCATCTAATGGATGATGAACATAATGTTTCTGTGGATGGCAAACTAACGCCTCACGAAACGATGATTGTTCAAAAACATCTTACCGCCTCTCATGGTGGCCATTATGATGGCACTGTAATTAAATATGATATTAATGATATATATTTTATATATAAGCTTCTGTAATTCCATTTTATTTCATACCATTATTCGTTTCATGTCGTATATACATACGATAATTTCATTTGAGGAAGTGCGGACTACCGCCCCCTTAAAATGATATGACTCGTTCATACCACACATGGAACGTATAAAGGATGATGTTAATGAACTTAAGTAACATATATAAAATATTATATTATACTGGAATAGTAATATACCTATGTATCATTTGGATTCGATTCTTTTAAAATAAAAAATTAAAAAATTAAATGGAAGTAGCGTTCGTGCGTACGTACGGACTACCGTCTCCACGAACGCGATGAGATTCATTATCCATCGTATCCATTAAAGTATAATTATCATTTAATGATTTAAAAATTATGTTTAAGGACTTGATATCATTCTGGATATTAATAAGATACCACAAACATGACTTATGTAACAAAACATATAAAAGAAAATGAGTAAGTTAACACCCGAAACGGCGTTAATACTAAGATATTATTAACAAATCAATGTTAAAAGATCATATATGATATCATATTAAAGTAAATGATTCTTGTATTATTCAATAACAATTATTTCACCATTATACAGGAGGTAAACCTACCATCGACCAAGGAAAAAGTACAAAGTAAGGGATTTTCTTATCTCACTTTTAATTCCGTGAGAATTCCATTGATCACCACTTAATTATTGCATGTGGTGTATGTGTACTGCCCATGATTGTATTCATTGTGTTATATACTTTTATTTATGGGTAATTACATCATCATGGTATGATAATTCTTTCATGGGTGTATGTTTCTTAAGTTACCTAATCAATAAGGAAATTTGAGATTTCAACTTCCACTCATTTGGCTTTACGCATATTTCATTGATTATATTACCCCAAGATTATGTGTGGAATCACTATTCATTTTATTATGTCATAATTTCCACTCCCATTCCTGTGGATATAAGTTTGATACACATAATCACTCCATTGATAATTCTCAAGTCATTGATATGAATTTGATAAGAGTAATTTTAACTCATTCTCCATTTATTGAGTTAAACATCCGATTCGTTGGTATTGTTTTTACAAGAATATGTGTGAATATACTTTGATTGATTTACACTGAATATCCAATCATATTTAGTGTATTTATATTTGTCACACATAATTATGTCGTTGATTTATCCTTAACAAAAGGATACAACCTTTATGAGAGATTTCATCTCAATTTACATTCCATTGAGACTTCTTTGATGATATACACCAAATCACTTTTATGTGGTGTATATAATGTACTTTGACATAGTATATCATGAATTCCTTTATTCTCATGATATTACAATGTTTTGATTACCTCAATTATTTGTATTCAAGTGTCTCTCTTTTGGTTAGAAACTCTAACTAAAATACCATTTTTAAATGTTTTAAAGAATTATTCTTCTAAATCATGCTCATTAATGTCCATATTTTAAAAATGGTTTTAAGGATTTATTTATATGGACATTAAAGTTTTAAAATTAAAAATCCTTTTAAAAAGTTTCAAAGTGGTATGCGACACTTTGATTCAAAAATCTATTTTTAAATGACTTTTTGACAAATAGTGTGACTTTTAAATGATTTCAAGAAAAGGGGGATATTTCTCTCAAATAGTTTTGATGATTATTTTCATCTATGTCAACATCCTTCATTATTCTTGATTGAGGTTAATGTGATACAATACAATCTTCCATATTGTATCGAATGAGTTATGTTTGACTGTGGATGTGCTATTTTTATACCACTCAAGGTTTGTGGTAAAAGTATTGACATTTCGTATGCTAGTTTCAATACGAATGTTTATTTTATGCTTAAAACTATTCATATGAGGAATGCATTGGACTTAATAAGTGACGGGTGGAGCCCGCTATAGCTCCTCGATGCATCGGTAGGTCTCATGAGACAAACTAGTGTCTTGGCACAAGGCCTTGGCAAAATCTTATTTGTAGTCTTGGCACGAGGCCTTGGCTATGTGGTTATGATAGTCTGGCATTATGCATTCCATCATTATGAAAGTGGTTATTGATATTGCATGTGATCATTCGACTAGTAGAATATCAATGTGAGTAAGTAAATGGCATTATTTCATTTTACTTTTGCCATACTATGTTGAAGTTCAATTTTAAAAGGCTTTTGTTTTAGTTATAAATTGCCTTAAGTGTTTATGCTTATTTATGAAAGCTTCTGCTATAATGTTATCCTTACTGAGCATCCGAGCTCACCCCTTTCAATGTTTTATTTTTTCCAGGATTATGAAGAAGTAATTTATGAATGACCTGCAGGGATAGTATGAGGGGATATGAAGACAAGATGTTTTTTTTATGATGTAATGTAAAAATTTATGGATGTATCTAGTTATTCCAAGGCTACTAAACTAATCGGTCTTTCGAGACTTGATCTTTCTTATGATCATGCCAATGTTATGTAATAATGCACCGACTCTAGATAATTAGGGTCGGGGCGTTACAGGGTTCCAACGTGAAGGGGGGTCATAATCAATTGGTGTTGTGATTGAACCTCAGGGAGGCTTCCTATGTACCTCACCTTGGCAAGGATTGAAGGCCACATAGTTCAGGTGGGTTTGGTGAACCGACGTGAAGATGGTCAGGACCAATGGTTGTTGGGATTGAACCTCAGGGAGGCTTCCTATGTACCCTGACATGGAAAGGATCAAAGACCTCATAGTTCATGGTTGGGTATTGGGCTTACACTCTAGGCTATACCAATAGAATGTCATAGTCGATGCTTGCACTAAGCCCACATGAGTTATGATCAGTGTGAGAAATAAGAGACATCAAAGACCTGAGTATCACATCATGGATGGTGTGTTCGTGGGATGTAGAGTGGGGCTAATATGCAGGTATCGTCCCCAAAATGAAATAGAGGCTAACGCATGGTTAGCAACCCAAGGAGATGGATATTGGGACGTACTCCAAGGTAGAGGCCCGGGTGGTGACAATGCCCTGTGGGAGATGGTTTTGGAACGCAGGAATAGAGGATAATCATGGGTGCTACCTCCTGTAGGAAATGATGGGGCCTTAGACCAGGGTTGTTGACTTTCCCCATTGATAGACATCCTTCTGATAAAGAGGATCTCATTCCATTTGAGGAATTATCTTGCTCAAGTTGAGTCCAGTGGGAGTATATAATGTCTGAGATGGGGAACCCTGCAAATGAGGCTTGGGGTGAGGCCACAGTTTAATGAAATGTGGTTAGGATGATGGCACATGTTATTTTAACGTGCTACAGCTCAAATGAGGCGGATTCACTTTGAAACCCTAGGACATACATAACTGATACCCGACCGCCACTGGGGGAATGAAGGAATTGGCAATACCGTGGCGAGGGTTTTATGTAGTGATCCATTGGGGGGTCCACTTTAGCATGGCTTTCTGAAGAAGAAATTGTTGTTAGCACACCTATGAAAAGAATCTTGAGGAAAAGAAACCTAATGGAAATAATCACCCAAGGGACTTTGAAATTGATACGTGTAAACCTGAGGGGAAACCATGGAAAAGAGTGTGTGACACATGTGCGTCGCACATAAGAGAGGCTCAAACAAGTTGCCTCAATGTGAGGGCAGAACATGGAGCATGCGTAAGAGAATGGACCGGGGAAATATAGGAGTTTTGTGCGCAATATTCAATGTTTCCAAGCAAGATGAAGATTTTTCATGCAAGAGGTACATGTGGTGTGCTAGACGGACGGGTTGCACACAAGGTAGATAGTTTGTGCACTAGTTGGACCGGTGGCGTGCTGGCCCGAGGGGTTTCACGTGAGGCAAACAATTTGCGCACTGGTTAGATGGGTTGAGTGCAAGAGTGCATTAGGTATAGGTAACATGCGTACAAGATAGGACCCCTTGAAAACAAATAACTTGGGGAAGAAATGAAATTCATGAGGATCAGAGGGCCCATCCGATGGCACCCCCCGAGGACATATTGTGAAAAAACCAATACTTGAAGGCCATGGGTTTCTTCTCGTGGATGTAGAAGATGGTGTTTTCATGTAGCAGAGAGTCACTTTTTCTTTAGTTACCCTCCCTCAAGGGTGGGGATACGGTTAATTTTAAAGTCGGAGTCCTTGGAGTGGTGCGCAAGAGCATGGTGCGCAAACTCCCATCGTTCGTCAGCTTGAATGCACAGAGGGGGTCAGGCGTGCAAACGCCCGCACGACGTCACCTTGTGTGTGGACACGATGTCAAGCATGAAAATTCCAATTTGACGTCACCTTTTTCATGGACAAGGCACTGGGCGTGCTAAATCCCATTCAACCTCTCCTTGTGTGTAAAAACTGGGTCGGGTGCACAAAGCCCCGTTCAACATCACCTTCGACGCGAAAATAGATCGGGTGTGAAAATGACCGTTTGAAGTCGCCTTCAGCATGGAAATGGGGTCACGTATGGACAGTAGCGGAGGATGGTGCTTTGGGAATAGAAGGGGAATCCGACATGGAAGATTTTGTGCGTTGGAAGTCCTCTTGACCACATCTCCCCAATCCTGCATGCACCTACCTCCCGGGCCCCAAAATCTCATCTTTTTTGTGCCCGATTCATTCATTGTTCTTTTATCTGCTCGATTCAACCCTTCTACTAATTTTATGTCCAAAAATACCCCCCCCCCCATCAGTATCATAGCCGAAATGGAACCCGATGGTCGAATTATGAGGGTACACTGAAATATATAAAATACATCTTTGGCGGTGTGAAAAAACGCATTTTGCGCGTACAAGATTGTTGTGCACGCGCAATAGACACATCAGAGCTTTATAAATAAGTCAAGGCCCCCCTAGGACCTACATAATATTTTTCCATGTGACATGATTTTTTTCTCCTGTAGGAGAAAACAGTATAGATCCACATGTAAGATTCCGCAAATGACCCCGGGTTTTGCGCGCTATCCATATTTTTTCCCCGTGCATCGACCTACTTTCGTGCGGCTATCGCTTTTTCATGATGAATATTCAATATTTCATGATGATACCTTTAGTGTTCTAAAAATGGATTCTCAATAGACTGACATTGAGAGGGATATCACAACTACTGCAAGAAGAACACAAATGATCGTGAACCCTTAGATTCATTACGCGAAGAGGGCGGTGTCTGATAACCAAATGATTTTTAGCATGCCTACGCAAGCTCAAAAGTATTACATACCAAGTGGTAGCCAACCAATATGGTTCTTCGGTCTTCTGGAAGAGGTGTTGATGCCCAGCCTCAAGATGTACACATCGCGGTTGTGGGGAATGCATGAGGATAGTCTTCCACAATTCCACATTACCAACAATGGCCCTTTCTGTTAGGGAAACAAAGGACACATCCATCTATGTCATCAATCCGATTACCAGGATGGTTACAGGAAGCGATCCAGTTTATACCGACCATGCCTTTTCATACATTAATATTAAATCATTTTAAAGATACAAAATATAATATTATTACACATATAGGATCCAATGTTCTAGTGTCTTGGGAAAACTAGGACCATACATAACCAATACAACATCAAGCATAAACATTTATTTAATTTCTTCTTCTCTATCTTCTTATTGGAAATTTTCCTCTCCTTAGTACATGTAGCCACCTGAGGATATACATCAAAAGGGGTGATCTAGAATCAAAATAAGAGTATAGATAAGAACAATATAGCATAGGGTGATCATAATAATAACATGGGAAAAAGATCATGAATATGAGAGGAATCTTAAATATAAGACCTGAAATGTGGAAATGCACAAAAATGAAACATCATGTCTTAGTGGTTAAGTACCACAGATACTTGTGAACCAAGATAGCATCTCGTTCACACAACATTTCAAATATACTCATGATATTCATCACTTTACCCAATGCATTGGAGCATTTTATAATTCTAGGTGCACCCATCACATTCATGCATTCATATTGTGCTATATAATTCTGGGCACACCCGTCAAATCATAACATTATCATTTATCATGCATGACACAATGAACATATAACATAAATGAACATAATTAACCCTTGGAAAGGAATGGGATTAATCTCATATGAACACATTCATAAACATTGGGTTCTCGAAAGAATGATGGAATAACTTACATGTTACATGAACTCTCAATCTTGAATGAGAGGTACAAGGTGTGTTCTTGAAAGAATATTTATTTTGGAAAACATTTGGTTTTTCATAAATACCATTGTAAAAAATATATATCACCAAAATTTAAAGACAATTATGAACAATATATTTTTAAGGAGTAACCATATTAAAAACGGAGTGAAAGAGGGAGAACCTGAAGGATGAAAGTTGGGTTCGATAATTTCCCCTTACCTTGTACCCTAATGCTTCCTTCTCTTTAATGTCATGTATAATGAAATTATATTCATTAATTAAAAATCCAAAACCATGTGTACATTAATATGGTTCATTATGGTTTCATTAAGTTAATTTATGTTCATTTGGATGAGTAATAGAGTATTAACACATTATTTGGGAATTTTTGTTTTTATGGTTTTCTTGAGTGGTTCACATGTATTCTTAAATTGAAGTTTGGGTAGAACATGGGTAAACATATAGAACTGATATTACTTGTTATTAATGATATTACAGGATTTTGGAAGATATTATAATTAGTTATATTAGATCCATGTGGATGAATCATTTGATAATAATTAAATGATGATTGTTTGGGTTAGTTTGAGCGATTTTTCGATCATAATGAACTTGTTTTATTTTATCACTTGAACTATGATCAGAAGTTACTACCCGAACATTAAATAGGAGATAATACATATATCATGTTCTGGTTCAACCATAAAAATGGTTTCATGACCATATATTAAGATATAAATGGAAGAAAAAAGAATGTCATTCTTGAAGGTGAAAAATTTACTCCTCCCGAACAATGTTCCCTTTAATTAAATAAAAGGTAGATGGAAAGGGGGTTGGATGATATAACATACCATTAGAATCATAAAATTATATTTTATGTATAATACTGGAGTTACAATACAATTTTGATGAAGATAGGTGGGGTGAGATCAAGAAATGAACTTGAACTTGGAAGGAAAATAAAGGAGAAGAGGGAGAGAAATTACCTTTTAAATCTTCTTCTTGAGATCCTCCTTAAGGGAGATAGGTTTGGTCTTTTCATGAGTCCAGAAGCTCTTAAACATGGGATAGGGGATATAGAAGTGGTTTGGGCAGTGTTTAGTGAAATCTTGGAGCTTGATAGGTGTGAGGAAATGAGGGTGTGAAGGGTGGTTTTTATAGATAAGGGGAGAGGGGTTTCTTTAATATAAAATTCATCAGTATGTTAATTTCCCATAACACAAGGAATAGTGAGTCACGAATGAACAAGAATTGTAAATAAGGCATTTCAGTTTGATATTTGGGTGCGTACTTCACTTGTGATGTCAGGAATAGTGGGTTTTAATTATAATGTATTTATACGGTAAATTAATGTTTTTTACTATTCACCAAAAATTCAAGTATTTTAGAAAAATTCCAAAAATTTACTCCTACCATTTTTCGATGTGTAGAGTCCAAAAAGTAAGTCCATTTTTCAAAAATAATTTTATAAATATTATTAATTAAATATTTAATTAAATTCATAATTTACATAGAAAATGTTTTTAAAATTAAAACTAATTTTATAGTGCTTTCAAAAATTACGTAGGGTTTTATAAAATTATCTAAAAACTATATGACATTGATTTGATAATTAATGAACACATTTTAAGAAAAATTAATTTTTTTTATGTTAATTAATTATTTATAATTAATTATTTATGACTTACAAAATACCAAAACGTTTACTAAGGTCAAATTGTCACTTTTTAGGATGTCTAAATTTTGTTTAATTATTCATGGGTAAGGTTAATCTTATGTTGGATGATTTACTATTCAAAAGGGTCATATTACTCTTAATAAGGGTATGTTACTATTAATAAGGGTAGGTTACTATTCACTAAAAATTATTTTTATTTTATTAGATTCCAAAAATCAACTTGAACACAACAATTTAAGTATGGTATTCGAGAATTCAAAACATATAGGTGAAAAACTTATGTTTATTGGTCAATTAGAAATTAGTAGTTCATTATGTTGTGTTTTCATGTGATTTTATGACAAAATTATAATAAGGGAATTTCCATTAAAAAACTTTGGGTCATTACAATCTTCCCCCCTTAAGAAATTTCTCCCCGAAAATTTCTCTTTAAAAAACAGGTTAGGGTACTTCTCCATCATTGCCTCTTCTGGTTCCCAAGTTGCTTCCTCAAACTTATGGTTCTTATAAAACACTTTGACAAGATGGGTTGTCTTGTTGCGTAGAACCTTATCTCTCCAATCCAGAATATTTATTGGTTGCTTCTCATAGGAGAGATGATCTTCGAACTGCAACATCTCTGAGTTTAGTACATGTGAGGGGTCCGGTATGTACTTCTTCAGTAGCGATACATGAAACACATCATGAAAATGAACCATATTCAGTGGGAGTGAAAGACGATAGGCCACAACTCCTATGAGATCAAGGATCTTGAAGGGGCCAATATACCTTGGTCGTAACTTCCCTTTCTTCCCGAATCACTTGACTCTCTTCCATGGAGATATTTGAAGGATGAATTTATCTCCAACGTCAAACTCTATGTCCCCTCAATGGTTTCCAACATTTCTCTTTTTCCAACTTTGAGAAAATTTGATGTGTTTCTGGATGACTTGAACCTTCTATGTCATCTCTTGTACAAGATAAGGTCCAAGTAGCTTTCTATCTCCAACTTCATCCCAACAGGTAAGAGTTCTACATCAATTTCCATACAGAGCTCATATGGAACCATTTGAATACTCATGTGGAAACTATTTTTGTATGAGAACTCAACCAATGGGGGATGCTTATCCCATCAACCATTGAATTCTAGATAGTAGTATCTTAGAATATCTTCAAGCATCTAAATAGTTCTTTCAAACTGGCCATCAGTTTGGGGGTGATAGGTCGTGTGAAATTTAATTCAATACTCAAATCATGTTGAATTATCCTCCAGAATTTAGATTTGAACCTTGGGTTGCGGTCAGAGACAATTGAGAGTGGAACACCGTGCAGTCTCACCACTTCCTTCACATATATCATGGCAAGTTGTTCAAGAGAGTGGTCTTATTGAATAGCGATAAAATGGGTAGTCTTTGTGAGTCGGTCAAACAAAACCCATATCGCATTATAACCCTTTGACATCTTTGGGAGACCCGTGACAAAGTCCATAGTGACATTTTCCCATTTGCACGTGGTTATAGGCAATGGCTACATCATACCTTTGGACTTTTTTTTGCTCATCTTTAACTTACTGACATACCAAGCACCATGCTATTTATTCTGCAATCTCCTTCTTCATGTTATCCCAACAGAAGTGTTCTATGAGATCACAGTACAACTTGGTACTCCTTATATGCATAGAGAATGTTGATCTATGTGAATTGTCCAATAGATCCTTGTTTATCCCATGTGATGAAGGCACACAAAGCTAAATTCCAAACCAAATCACACTGTCATTGGCAATATTGAATTCTTGTAGCCTCCCTTCCTTTACTATGTTCACCCTATTTTTTATCTCAACATCATCCCTTTGTGAATCATTATTCATCTCGTGGATGGATGGTTGCTGAATCATTTTGGAATGTTAGGATGTATCCCCCTGCCCTTATGATTTCAAAATCCATTCATTGAATATCCAAGAAGATATGGTATTTCTGAATCTTCAACATGGATAGAGTAGCAGGTTATTTTCTTCTTAGAGCATCATCTACCTTGTTTGCCTTTCAAGGACAATAGTGAATAGAGCAATCATAATCCTTGATTAGATCTAACCATATCCTTTGACGTAATTTGAGCTCCTTTTGAGTGAATATATAATTTAGGCTCTTCTTGTCGGTGTATATGCCACACTTCTCGCCATAAAGGTAGTTCCGCCAAATTTTCAAGGCAAAAATCATGTCTTCCATCTCTAGATCATGCGTCGAGTAGTTCTTCTCATGGATCTTCAACATCCATGAGGTGTAGGATATCACATTTTCATTTTTCATGAGTACACAACCCAATCCTTTCTTTGAAGAATCACTATATATCTAAAAACATTCTCTACTTTTAGGTAGTGTGAGTACAGGTGTAGTGATCAACATTCTATTTAGCTCCTTCAAGCTTACCTCACATTCATCCATCCAAAAAAACTTTACCCCTTTCCTTGTTAACTTAGTTAGCGTGCTTGACAATCGAGAGAAGTTTCTCACAAAATGTCGATAGTACCTAGCTAATACAAGAAAACTACGGATTTCTGTGACACTAGAGGGCATGGGCCATTCCTCAATCGCCATTGTTTTTGAAGGATCCCTATAAATTCCCTCACATGTGATCACATGTCCCATGATTGTGACTCGATTCATCTGAAAGTCACACTTGCTGATCTTGGTGTACAAGTTATCCTTTCTTAATGTCTCCAAAACAAGACATATATGTTCTTAATGTTCCTCAATTCTCTTAGAGTAGATGATAATATCATCAAAAAACACTAACAAAAATTTGTCGAGTTAATGTCTAATGACTCTATTCATCAAATCCATGGTGATTTTAGAGGAATTAGTAAGTCCAAAGGGCATCACCAAAAACTCATAGTGCCCATACAATGTATGGAACACAGTCTTCTGAATATATTCCTTCATCACCTTTGCCTGACGATATCCAGAACAAAAATCCACCTTTGAGAAGTATTGATCTCCTCCTAACTGATCGAACAAGTCATCAGTCCTTGGGAGAGGATATTGTTCTTTATGGTGAACTTTTTGAGTTCCCGATAATTGGTACACAACCGCATTGTTCCATCCTTATTCTTCAAAAAGAGAACTAGTGCACCCCAAGGTGATGCACTAGGGTGTATGAACCCTTTTTCCAGATGCTCTTGTAGATACTTTTTTAACTCCTCTAGTTAGATAGGAGCCATCCTATATGGAGACTTCGAGATTGGAGTAACTCCGGGTATGAGTTCAATTGAGAACCCTACCTCACAATCTGTGAAGATTCTGGGTAACTCCTCAGGAAATAAATCTTCGTATTCCCTCATGATGGGAATTTCCAAAAGGTTGGCACCATCCTTCGACTACACCTTTTGGGCGAGGTATGCTTCATCATAGGGAATAAACACCCACACCATTGAAGGATTTTTCAGAGGATATTCATGACCTTCCTTACATTTGTAGAGGAGCATGGGATGGTTCAGAATGTGAAAAGATATTTCCTTTTCCAGACAGTTGATATGTTCTATAAATAACGACAACCAATCCATTCCCATTATAGCATCGAAATCTACCAAGGGATGTGTTATGAGATTTCCCAGAAGAATCTTCCCACATACTCCAACACAAGAGGAGTCAAACACTTGGGTTGGAATGATTGCACCACTTGGTGTTTTTACAAATATCTCTACATCATGGTTTCAGGGCTTCAATTCTATAGTTATATCAATATTTCATGATATAAAGGAATGCATAAAACCAGAATCAAATAAGACTTTTGAAATTCTTGATTGAATAGGAATTTTACCTTGTACGGCTTCATTATCTTGCTCCACTTCTATGGTAGTGATGGCATAAGCCTTACCTTGTTCCTTTGGCTTCAGTGGTTGCTAACGCTGATTACCCTCAAGAGATTTAGGTTTAGTGCACTAGTTTTCAATGTGCCCTATCTCCCTATAGTTTTATCATTGAACCATGAGTGGTTCTCTCCTTTAATCAGCCACATTCTCCATCCTTTTCGTATATTTTCGACACTCTTCAGCATGATGAACTTCTTTCCCACACTTTAAGCACTTCCCCGTCTCTTTGAGGTAGTTTCAATGGTGAAAAATCCCACATTTTTGGCACGTGGGTTGTTGAGTTTTCTTCCCACTTTTTCCATTAGATCCTCCAACTTGAAACACTGTATTTCGTTTCTTATCCCCATAGCCATGAGACCATTCTCCAAACACCATCTCCCCTTTGAGATCACAATGAAAAAATTCTTCATAACTCCCAAAGTCTTGAATTGCAATAGCCTTTATAAGTTGTGGTTTTAGTCAACTAAATATCTATCACTTTTTCTATCATTTTTTATAACAAAAACCGAATTGTACCATCTAGTCTTGTGAAATTCACTTCATAGGTTGTGACATATTCTCCTTCTTTTTTCTTGAGCTCTATGAATTCTCTCTCCATCTTCGTACGAAGATTTCTTGGGAAATAATTGTTAAGAAACATTATATTAATGTCTTCCCATTCCATCTCTTCAATTTCCTCCCTTGGATTGGTGTTCTTAATCAAATCCCACCATTGATCGGCTTCTCCATCTAGATGATAAATGGAAAGGGTCAACTTCTCCATCTTGGAATAGTGAAGAACAGAATAAACCTTCTCTATCGATTTGACCCACTGTTCCACAACTAGTGGATCAAAAGATCCACAAAACGTTAGTGGTCATTGCCACATAAAACATTCGATGTCCAGTTTCTCTCTCTTTGGAGAAGGAGGACATTCCATATTGTTTTGGTTATTGTTCATAACCTAATATAATTGGGTAAGAATCGCCATGATGTTTTGAACTCCACCTCCCACATCATTAGGGATGTTGTTCGAGCAATCATTGCATTGGCCCTCACAAGATTTTTTGTCATGGTTTCTCCAGGTTCCCACCATTTTCTAAAATAAAAAAATTAAGAACAAAACATAAGTATACAATTCATGAATAACATATTCATTTAAAAAATTTATATCAAAAAAACATAACATATGGGATCCCTTTATAAATATTCTTGTCTGAATTTTCATACTTAGTCTCATGCTAGAGGTTTTCTCTAGGGTTTACTAATCCTAATTCCCAAATTAACTAAACATTTCCTCTGATACCAACTATAACAACTCTGACTTTTCTTAAATAACAATTAAATCATTTTATAGATAAATAACATAATAGTATTACACATATAGGATCTGAAGGTCTATTGTCTTGGGAAAACTAGGACCATACATAATAAATACAACATCAAGCACAATCATTTATTTAATTTCTTCTTCTCTATCTTCATATTGGCACTTGTCCTCTCCTTAGTACATGTAGCCAACTAAGGATATACATCAAAAGGGGTGATCTAGAAGCCCGGTAGGAGGATAGATAAGAACAATATAGTATGGGGTGATCATAATCATAACATGGGAAAATTATCATGAACATGAGAGGAAGCATAAATATAAGACTTGAAATGTGGAAATTCTTAAAAATGAAACATCATGTCTTAGTTGTTAAATACCAAAAATACTTGTGAACTAAGATAGAATCTTGTTCACACATCATTACACATTTAATCATGAGATTCATCACTTTACCCAATGCATTGGAGCATTGTACAATTCTGGGAGCACCCGTCACATTCAGACATTCATATTGCGCTATATAATTCCGGGGCACCTATCACATCATAAAATTATCATTTATCATGAATTCCATAATGAAAATATAACATAAATGAAAATCATTAAGACATGG
This sequence comes from Viscum album, assembly GCA_963277665.1. Taxonomy (NCBI): domain Eukaryota; kingdom Viridiplantae; phylum Streptophyta; class Magnoliopsida; order Santalales; family Viscaceae; genus Viscum; species Viscum album. The sequence goes on from OY728122.1 coordinate 1,192,617,902, forward strand.
AATGGAATGGGTTTCATCTCATAAGAACACATTCATAAACATTGGGTTTTAAAAGAATGAGAGAATAACATACATGTTACAAGAACCGTCAATCTTGAATGAGAGGTAATAGGTGTGTTCCTGAAAGAAGAGTTCTTTTGGAAAACATTTTTTTTTTCATAAATACAAGTTAAAAACCTTTATATCCCAAAAATTTAAGGAAAGTGATGAAAAAACGATTTTTAAGGAGTAACCATATCAAAAGGGGTGAAAAGGGAGAACCCGAAGGATGAAAGTTGGGTTCGAGAATTTCCCCTTACCTTGTACCCGATTGATTCGTTATATTTAATGTCTTGTATAATGAAATTATATTCGTTAATTAGAAATATAGAACCTTTTTTACATTAATATGGTTGATTATGGTTTCATTATGTTATTTTATGTTCATGTTTATGATTTTTAGAGTTTAAAAACATTATTTGGTAATGTTTTTTTTATGGTTTTCTTGATTGGTTCACTTTTATTCTTAAATTGAAGTTTGGGTAGAACATGGGTAAACATAAAGAACTGATATTACATGTTATTAATGATATTACCGGATTTTTTATGATATTATAATGAATTATATTAGATCCATGTGGATGAATAATTAGATAAGGAATAAATGATAATTGTTTGGGTTAGTTTGAGTGATTTTTCGATCATAACGAATGTGTTTTATTTTATCACTGGAACTATGGTATTATGTTAGTTAAAGAACATTAAGTAGGAGATAATATTTATAACCTGTTTTTTCAACCATAAAAATGGTTTCATAACCATATCTAAAAGTATAAATGGAAGAAGAAATCATGTCATTCTTGATGGTGTAAAATTAACACCACACGGACAACGTTCTCACTAATAAAATAAAAGGAAAAGGGAAAGGGGGTTGGATGATATAAAATACCATTAGAATAATAAAATTCCATTATATGTATAATACTGGAGTTACAATAAAATTTAGATGATGATGGGTGGGGAGAGATCAAGAAATTTACTTGAACTTGGAAGGAAAATAAAGGAGAAAAGGGAGAGAAATTACCTCTGAAATCTTCCTCTTGAGATCCTCCTTAAAGAAGGTAGGATTGGTATTTTGATGAGACCAGAAGATCTTGAACGTGGTATAGGGGATATATAAGAGGATTGGACAGAGTTTAGAGAAGGATTGGAGCATGAGAGGTGTGAGGAAATGAGGGTGTGAAGGGTGGTTTTTATAGTGCAGGGGAGAGTGGTTTCCTTAATATAAAATTCATTAGTTTATTAATTTCTCCTAAGACAAGGAATAGAGATTCTTGAATGACCTAGAATAGAAAATAAGTCATGTGAGTTTTATATTTGGGTGCTTACATCACTTGTGATGTTAGGAATAGTGGGTTTTAATTTTAATGTTTTTATACGGTAAATTAATGCGTTTCACTATTCCCCAAAAATTCAAGTATTTTAGAATAATACCAAAAATTTACCCCAACGATTTTCCAATGTGTAGAGTCAAAAAATAATGTCCATTTTTAAAATATAATTTTATTAATATTATTAATTTATTATTTAATTAAAATCATAATTTACTTAAAAAACAATTTTTAAAATTAAAATTGGTTTTATAGTGCTTTAAAAAATTACACAGGGTCTTATAAAATTATGTAAAAACAATAAGACAATAATTATATAATTAATGAACACATTTTAATAAAAAATTTAGTTTATTTTAAATTAATTTATTAATTATAATTAATTATTTATGACTTACAAAATACCAAAACGTTTACTAGGGTCAAATTGTCACTTTCTAAGATGTCTAAATTTTATTTAACTATTCATTGGTATGTTTACTCTTATGTTGGATGATTTACTTTTCAAAAGGATCATATTTCTATTCATAAGGGTATGTTACTATTCATAATGGTAGGTTACTATTCACACAAAATTATTTTTGTTTTATTATATTCGAAAAATCATCTTAAACACAACCATGTATCTCATATTTTTGAAATTCAAAACATATAAGTGAAAAACATATGTTTAGAGGTCACAGATAACATAGTAGTTCATTATGTTGTGTTTTCATGTGATTTTATGAAATAATTATATGACATGAATTTCCATTGAAAATCATTGGGTCGTTACATTCTTCCCAAGAAATCTCCCACTATTTATGCAATAACTTTTAGTAATAGAATTTCTAACGAGACAAAAGGCTGGTAAGAGTGGGATTTTAGATCTGGTGGAAACTTTACTAATGATTGGGCATGGGATTATTGTGTATTCCAGACATGCGAGGAATTTGGGCCGGAGTTAAGGGCCATTAGGTTTTTTGAGGCCATTTGGATGTCTTAATTCTACTTTTACCGACAGTAGAACTTGTGAGTAGAGATGTTCAGTGGTTGGTCACCAGATACCAACACTTTTCACCTCCATCATGAAAAGGTGGGTATTAGTCTGTGAGATGTCCAATGTATCAGGTGAATCATCTTTGAGGGGTATTAGTACGATGTGTTCCTCCCGACAGATAATTTCTGGTGGGATAGGACCTGCACCCCAATCATGTCATGGAACCATCTAGAGCTAGATAAAGAGGAACTTAGAATAAAATATATCCTAATGTACAGATCCTATTTAGGGCGGTTTAGTCTCTTCCTAACCTAGGACATGTCTGTGAAGATTCCAGGCCAAGGGAAGCAATTCCCAAACACATCTCAGAGGGAAGATAAGGATCATATTGGAATATTATGGGGATGGGAGAGTATCGATTGTGGGGCTTTGGAATCAATGAAGGTCGAGACCTGAATGTGCGATATGTAGGGTTCCTCGCCGCATTCTAGAGTGGATGGTTGTTACCGATGAGGGATAGGAGGATGTGAGTATTCCTGGGAACATTAGTGATTTTCGGGATTATGGTAGCAAAGAACAAGGATAACCTAGGGGTCCCAATGTTTGGTAGGATATACAGTATTATATGGCACATTTCTAGGGGAATTACTCCCTAGAGGATATGCAGGACATTCTAGATTCTCCATGGTTGTGTCGTAGCCCACTGTGGTTGGTATGACTTCCTGAATTACATCCACTCCTTGGTAATAGTATGCGGCCACCCCCTTGAACATCGCATGGGATCCGCCCAATGATGCTCAAGGATAATGGAATCAAGCACAAGATTGGAAGTCACACTCACATCGACTTCCACCCATTCCGAAGCCCGGTTTCCCAAATGGTGGAAGATTGGTGGGGTCCACTAGAGTAGAGGGAGTTCATATAGAGCATGCAAGGAGGCGTGCTGGTGGCCCGAAATGATGGAAAAATCTTATGCAAACCCTATGTGCCACCCAGGTTCGCCAGGAAGTTCGGGTGAATGCAATATATACCCAAGAAAGTATACATAGAGGTTCTGGAAGAGAAACATCCCTGAATATTCCACTAGCTGTATATTGTGTTCATGGTGGCAGGCTTGGGAAAAATTATCACTCTTTCCCCCACCGATGTCAGCATAGGACTGTCAACAGAGTATGTCAAACACTAGACGAGAACTTACAATGAGGAGATTCATTGGAGACGCATTTGGAATATCATGGAAACTAATGTAGAGCCCAAAGAGTAGGAAGGTAGATGAGGTACTGTGGGGGAAGTGAGGTAATGAATGGGTCGGGCAGTTAGAGTGGCATAGGCCGGTACTTCATCGGAACAGGAAACGTAGGCTGAGAAAGCGCCTCTACCCTCCGAGGAAGGGTGGTCTCTTGCATGACCACGGGGTATGACTTAGGGACTCCCAGAAAAGCAACTCAGGTACGTCCTGACACCGTCCGTTGATGCTATATTCCATTCTTTTTGGTATTCTTGGAGAATTCTATGATAGTCCATGTATGCCAAAAAGTTAAGGTTGAGGTTGATACACACCGGGCACGATCTGTCGGACATAGTGTGCATCTGGATATTAGATAGAGTAAATATTAATTGTCGGCATTCATACTAGGCAGCTGTGGACATGTATGCATGCAAGCAAGGTTAGTACGAAGAACCACATCTCTTGGTGAAGGTAATGCTTGGCACAGAGAAAGACCTTGAGAGGCCTCCATCAAAGGATGAAAGAATAGAGGAGGAGGAAGAGTATGGAGAAGATGAAGAAGAAGGACTGGAAGAAGAGGACCATGTTGAGGGTCCTGGTGGAAAAGGGCCTTCAGAAGCTCCTACTCCCCAGCGGAGTTCCCGTGAGAGTGGAAAAATCATTGGCTCCAATGCAGAACTGGCAGAGCAGCTTGACATATGGTTTAATAAATATACCATCCTTCAACATTTCATAGTCTTGATCCCTCACCAAAACCATGTCCTATTCAGGAACACATGAGAGAGGGTCCTCAAGAATCCTTCCCCATCAGGGGCGCGGGTACGCCTATGGAGATCGGGAAGCAACTTCGGGGGCTAGTCATCAGGACCGGGCATTGTGGGGCACCGATTTCATTAGTATTAGGTGATTCTTGGCTAGAAAGAGTCCCCCTTCCACCACTAAGGTCTAAGAGGAGCTGACATTGGTTATCGAGTTGGTAAGCACCAAAGGCTCTCCTGAGTCATGGTCCCCCCCATGACCCATGAATTGGTCACCACTGAACTAGGCTATTGTAAGTCCTTTCTCATTGGTTTTCCGTCTTCTTAGGAAAATTTAGCTAATCAAGATACTAATTCCTGATGCAGTGATCTCAAGATTGGAGGTAGATCAAACTTCCGAGTTTGGGACATCTGCATGAGCAGGATGGGTTGCGACCACGTCAGCCTTTACAAAATAAACAATTATAGGTGACCTTAACCGGGTACTCGAAGAGCCGAAGATCACAATGAGGGGTGGTAATGCCGCCCCAGTGGAACTCTAGCCCGATGAGAGAGAAGCCGCTAACGAGGTGTAGGTTCCCGAAGAAGACCCTACTACTGAACTCCCCCTGCTTTCCCCAACTATCGGCCTACAAATCCTAATGAAATAGATTATTTTGATTCAGAGGTGGTCGATGAGGGCCGTATGATGTGTCGTAAAGGGTGTATGTGTATCAAGATATTTCTCGATCAGCCTCAGAAGAAATGGCTAAAATGGATGGGATCAATCCACACCTGGATACACTTTCTCTGGGTTGAAGGTGTGGATGCGAAACATCTTCATTCAAAAGTCAACAACTACATGGCCGAGAAGCTACGTGAGAGAGGCCAATGCTATGACATTGATCGGTGTCATAATGAGTCAAGAAGTTCCCAAGAATTATTTAAGGCCAAAAAGTGGTCAGAATCCTTCAAGAACATGCAAATGAAAAGGAAGTATTTATTATAAATAGTTTTTAGCATAATGAGACCTTGAGGGCCGAGCTGGTAGATTCCCAAGAGCAGCTTGTGGAAGCGGGTCACAAAATGACTGCACTACAAACTGAACAGGCGCCAGCACTGGCTGGTGTCAGTAAACTGCGCTCTACCACCACTGATGAAGAGATGGTTCCCAAGGGTGGGAGGCTACCCTGGAGGCCACAAGAAAAAACGTAGTGGTTCTACTGTGATTTATCCAATATGCTAATCCTTAGGGGACCTATTTTGGTTGAACTCTTAAACAGATTTATTTTTACTACCTATCATTCTAATCTTCATGTATGAATAGATTTATTTACTTGTTCATCTAGTTAAATTAATTTCAACCACAATCGATAAATAAATATCAATCCATTCCTATGCTCACATGGGGTCATGCCCGATTTGAGAAACAAGGGATTCTCAAACAATTACATGATTTTTATGCAGGAATTCCAACTACGCTTCAGGAACCCGAGCTTTGAACTACCAAGACATATTTTTTTGGGAGAAATGGGAGATTCCTGATTGGAGGGAGGGGACCTCAGAACAATCAACATGACGCCTTTACAATGTTCTCTAGTTCCTATGGGGGTAATGTTATGGGTGTTAGAATTAACCCGGACATAGGGGAGTGGAATGTGTGAATCAAGATTCCCTATATTTGGAACACTGTAAGGGAGGTGTGACAATAATGGATGACTATTGACCTTGTTTGAAACACAGTATCCTTATTGCAGCCTAGTATAGGAATAACAAATGATGGACAATCACTGACCATGTTTGAATCATGGGGACTAACTCGAAATGTCATCAATTATCCTTTCAGAATGTTAGCCTAGGATAGTAGGTTAGCCATAGTATGAGCATCCAAACTATTAGGGGGTTATTTCCTATTTGAAGGAGGACGATGGTCCAAATGAAGGCCACTTAAAGCGTGTATTTGGAGTGATGGGTTGTTCGAATGGATTCCAATACTCTTGAAATCACACAACCATTACTAAGGAACATTAGGTGGGCATATCCATCTGTTCATGGATCAAACATACCTCTATGAATAACCTCTTTGGAAAGGGATCTTGTGCATTCCATGACTAACATGGGGAATCCTGTACTTGTTCAAGGTAGAACCAAAGTTTAGTGTCTCACACCAAGGACATGTTGGATCATGTAGCTTGACATCATACAATAGGATGATGGGTGAAAGGGGAGACCAAGGAATGGAATATGTTGTGCAGTAGCTATAAACCCAATGTGAATGAGGACATAAGGATTCCACCCCACACTAGGTATCCCTGAATAAAAGGGAAAAAGTGTGAATGTTAGGTTGGGCCCAATGCAAGGTGCCTAGACATTCCTACGTACATCATTAGGATTGTAATCACGCCATCCATAGTTCTAAAGGTACAATTTAATGACATTTGGGACGAATGAAGGAATGTGTGGAATGGCTATGCCAGTACACATCCTACTAGAACTACTAATCCCGCATGAGTTGGGATTGAAGTGAGAAACAAGGAGTAGTTATGGGACATTCCTAGCACAGGAAGGCACATGTTAGGAGTGGTGGGATGCTAGTTGAATGACATCCCAATAATTCTCACATTCCTATATAACGTACATAGGTACACGGAGGAGTAATACCGAGTATGTTGGAATTCCACTTGAACATAAGAAAGTGGTAATATGTGAATCATGATGCTCGAGAACTAGAACAAAATGATGGTGGTGTGACAATAGGGGATAACTATTTACGAGGCTTGAAACACAGTATCCATATCGTGTTAGCTTGGAATGGAGATGAACAAATGAGGGTCGACCACTGACCATGTTCGAAACATGAGACCTATCACAAATGTTTTCTTAGGTCCTCAGGTACATTGGAAAAAGGCGGTTGGTAAGCCAGTGTGGCATGGGACTAGGCCAAAAAGGGGGTCTCTTCAGATACGGAGGAGGATGAGGATCCAAATAATGGGCTCAGGAAGCTTAGACATTGTATGGGTAGAATGCACCAATGAAAATTCCATACATCGGCCTCTTTGTCAAAATGCGTCTGAATACGACTATAAAATATATTTGATAGAGGGAGTCGATTCCATTCCATACAAGGACAAGGGTCCCGAGGTTTCACATTTTCAGCTTAATGGTCATAGGATGAACCATTAAGGGGGATTTATTTAGTGGACAGTGCGTAGGGTGGCGAAGTATCCAAACTCAACATGTAGTTCCAATAGGGATATCTTAGTATAGTGTCATAGAACTCAGAATGAATGGGTAAAAGGCATGGGTGGCACATGGAGCGGCCATTGAAAAACATGACATGAATGAGGAACCACGAGGTACTCGCCACCCCACACGTTCCTAATAATGTTCAGGCTGAGGGGCTGAAAGAGAGGGGACAAGATTTTTGGGGTCCTAGGGCTGGACCTAGAGACAATGTGTCTGGGAATTCTTACATATCCCATTAGGATGTGAATCAATCTATACATAGTTCTGTGAGAGACATAGTAGGATACCAGTGTCAGAGATAATGAGGTTGGGTAGGTCTTTCCCTTGTACTGAACGAAGTGGTATTTGATATATCTTGTTTGTCTTTTAGGGTGAATGTGTGACCCTTTTTTGAAGCTACGGACCTAGGATAGAATGTCCAGGCATCACCACATGAATCAAGCCTTAGGAAACCATTAACAAATGGTATTGTGTGTGACTAATACCAATCAATATTCACCCTTTAGTGAGGATATCATGGTGTAATTCCATTTTTCATCATGCAGCCATGATGATAATGTCACAATTTAGGGTCATGTGATGGGACCAACCAGGCATTTTAATGTCGTTCAGTATAGACGCAATAGTTTAAAGTCATGTAGACTAGGCAGCATAGTTTAATGTCATATGGCTCAGACATATATATGAAGGACGTGGTTCACCAGAGAATGAGCATGATGCGATAAATCATATGCGACATGAATGAGGAGGAGGTCCACATCATACAGTGAGTGATTCCAAGTAGGAAACCTCAGGCCGATGGTCCAATAATGGTTATAGGATATGGGATAGGAGAGGATATCCCCTAGTTGAGCTAGACCCAATGATAAGATGTCTGAGTGTTCCTACGTATCCCATGGGAATGGGAATCAAGCCACACCTAGTTCTTGAAGGTGCCTTTTAACATTGTGCAGGACAACAGACTGTTTAATCTCATGTGGGATAGGATGTAAGGGGATAACTACTTGAAAGGGGCGTATGTGGTGTGACTAATGAAAACCTGACATTAATGAGGAAAAAATCCCATACCATGCCATGCAGTCCCATAAGAGCCTCGAAGGCAGAAAAAAAGAGATAGATTAGTGGAACATGATCTGGACCGAAAGACAAGATGTCTTGGCATTCTTAGGTATCCCATGGGAATGGTAATCAAGCTGTATGTAGTTGTAAAAGAGATCATAGTTTATGGTCATAGAGCTTGGACCATAGAGGATCATAATCCTTCCAAATAAGCATTGTCCCCAACCTGATCCCTAAGAACATGTGAGTCATACTCAATGTGGGAAACAAGGGCGAAAGAGGTTTTTTTAATACCTAGAATGCACACCAAAGGGAAGTCAGTGTGGAGCCCCAAATGATGCCTTTACTATGTTTTTTATCCTCCTAACGTGCAAATGCATATTGAGGGATAATTTCAAGAGAGTTGAAATTCCATTTGGACATGATGGGGTGTAAAATAATGTGAATCATGTAACTAACATTCAAGTCTTGAAGTTGATGGCATGATGATGGATGATAACTGTTTACCGTGTTTGAAACACAACATTCATATCATGTAGCCTAAAACTAGAACAACGAATGAGCGCTGACTGCAGACCAAATTCACAACACGGGACATGTATCCATTTTTTTCTGAAATCCATGGGGATGTCATCCTGTGATTGTAGGAGATCCCTTTTCCTAGAATCCATGTCATTTTGGGGTCCCTTTATGTGTGAAAGATAATGGATGCCCTAATGAAGAGGAACAAAAAACCTATGAAATAGGAAAAAGCATGTCAATGTAGAATCTAACACTCCGGGTTCTAGACCAGATTACTCATGGGCCAATTGGTGAGTCAATGAAGAGGGTAGAGAGACCCGACTCAATGGTAGATGACTCAATGATATGAAAGCAGGGAAAGGGGGCGAATGCCACTTAGGAGAGAGAGATATGCGGCACGGCTGATTTAAATCTGATGTGAGTGGGGACCTGAACCCATACCGCACTGTACACCCCTCTTCTGGAAGAACATGAGCCAAGGGGCCAAAATTATAGAGATGATTCTAAGAGATGGGGCTGGTCCTGAAAACCAGACGTTTGGGTGGTCCTACGTATCCCATGATGATGGGTATCAAGACACATGAATTTATGGGGGAAAGGGTGACGATGATAAGGGAAAGATACCACAATGTGGGGAGTGTATGGAAATTTGAGTAACCTGCCACGAATGAGTACACAATCTCACACCACACCATACAACCATAAGTGAAAACATGATCTAGGGGCTAAAAAATGCCAAGGGTCTTGAGGCTGGGCCATGGACAGAATGTCATGGCCAGCTTGCTGTTTAACTTATTATAGTTAGGACGAAGGCATGTGTAAGGTATCTCATCCGGGGATGTGTACGACATGGCGAGCGACCCGACATGAATGAGGACATAATCCCACACCACACTATACAACCATAAGTGAGAACTTTGGACTAGGGCCTGAAAAGTATCTGGGGCCTGAGGCTGGGCCATGGACAGAATTTCACGGACAACTTGTAGTTTAACGTCTTGCAATGTGGATGAAGTTAGGGGTAAGGTATCTCATCCAGGGATTTGTACAACATGGTGAGAGACCCGACATGAATGAGGACATAATCCAACAACAAACCGTACAACCCTATGTGAGAACATGGGCCGGGGAAACGAAAAGGCCAAGGGACCTAAGGCTGGACCATTGAGAAAATGTCATGGGTAGCTTTCATTTTAACATCTTGTAGTGAGGATGAAGGTGATCATAGATTAGGGTCGTAGATATTGGATAGTATATTCCATGTTTAATGTCATATGCGTGGGACAGAGGTGATGAATCATTTTGATTATGGTGGACCAAAAACCAGCAACGAAGATAGAGGACAATTGTTGACCAAGTTCGCAACACTTGACTTGTTTCAACTTGTCACTCACAATCCTAAAGGGAATTATCCATGGTAGGAGAGCCCTTTGGGCCGAGCATCCATGCCATCTTGGGCCCTTTAGGATATTAAAGGTGATGGAATCCCAAATAACGAGACGTGCGAAGCATGGTAGGGCCCATGCTCACGAGACATACGATAAATAATGGTAGGTATGAATCAATGGGATATTTGTGGTGTTGCAAATTATCCCGACGTGAATGAGGACATGAGTCCGTACCGCCCCACAAAATCCTAAATGAAAACTTATGCCAGGGGGCCGAAGGACCTAAGGCTTGGGCGTCCTCACCAACTTTATCCATATAACCTCTCATTCGGGTATTAACTTCACAACTCCTAACCCCACTTGAGCAATGCTCAGTGTGGGAAACAAGGAGTAAGATTAGTCCCTCACCATCACACAAGGGTATGAATGTTGGCATTAAACTCCCACATGAATTAGAACATGATTTAGAGAGACGACGGGGTAAGAATGAACCCTTACACACCATATATGAGACCTATGGGGATGGTGACAATAACAAAAGATAGCTACTGACCAGATTTGAGAAACAACATCTATATCACGTAACCTGAAATGGGAACCAAAAATGAGTGTTGATCGCTAACTATATTGGAAATGCCGAATATTGTATTGATATGTTGTCTGGATGCCTTGAGGATGTTGACCCATAATGGTAGGAGAGACCTTAGTCCAAGAATCCATGCCATATGGGGGTCCCTTCAGGTGAGAAAGATAATGTTAACCCAAATGATAGGCTGTGTAAAACCTGAATTCACCCTTCAAATTTCAATTGAAGTTGAATAGAAGAAGAGACATAGATCTTCATGGGAGAGTGATACATGGTACGACTATGATGAACTTGACACGAATGATAAAAAAGGCATGTGCCACACCATGTGTTTCGTACCAATGGAAGGTCACGATTTTTTGGGGTTGGCCCTATAGATGAAATGTCCAGGCAGTCCTATGTTTCCCATGAGTATGGTAATCAAGTCACAGATAGTTCTGAAAAGGCCATGCATTTAGCATCATGTAGTAAAGACATGGGAGGATTAGAAGAACGAAGGACATCACATGGAGAAGTCATCATAACCCTAACATGGGTGGGGGCTAAGAAGCCTACACGACTCCATGTGAGATCCACCAAAAGAACCTTACCCAGGAGGGGATAATCAAAGAGGAAACTAGGGATGGACTCAAGATGAGGTGTATGCACGTTCCTATGTATCCCATGGAAATGGGAATCAAGCAGTACGTATTTCTTGAGATTTAGTTTAAAGTCATGTAGGACGATGCACAATTTGAGGTTATATAGGACCATGTAATTTATGGTCATGTAGGACAGTCATGCAATTTAGGGTCATGCTAGATCGTAATGTAGTTTAGGGTCATGCGAGACTGACCAGATTAAGGTTATGTATGACCATACTATTTATGGTCATGAGGGACCCTATTTCTCATTAAAATTATTTCTTGAGTAACTTGGAATTGGTGGAAGGAGTTATAAACTCACCATCCAATGTAACCAGTGCGTACGCGCCATTGGATTTAACCTTGTGAATGATGTAATGTCCTCCCCATTTAGGTTCCAACATGGGTGGTTTCCTACCAGGAATCAATAGTTCCCTCAGTTCTAGTACAAAGTCTCCCTCCAAGAAGGAGTGGAGGTGAACTTTATTGTTGAAAGCTCTGGATATCTTGTTCTTATGCCTTTCCAAATTGTGTAGGGCACGAAGCGTGTTCTATTCAAGTGCTTCCTACTTGGCCAAACGGATTTCAGCTACTTTATCTAACGCTTGATGATCATAAAATGTTGTGAAGAGTGAGGAAATTTGAATATTGATGGGCAGGATGGCCTCTTTTCCAGACACTATGGAATATCGGGTCACCTAGGTGGAATTATGAGTCGTCGTCCGATAAGCCCAGAGGGCATTAGAGATCTTTTCCAAAAAAACTATTCTTATTATGACCAACCATTTTATATAGAATATTAGAGAGGTTTTTGTTTAATGACATGATATGTCCATTTTCATTCTCATGATTGTTGGAGGTATGGTTAGAATGGATGGTGTACATAGCCTACAATTTCTTCAGCTCAGCTGCTCGTAAGTTTGTGTCGTTATCAGTGAAAAGGCATGAGGGACTTCAAATTAGTAGATGATGATGGAACTCACATAATCAATGATGGAATTGTCCTGGACCTCCCTAAGTAGCACTGCCTCTTCCCACTGGGTGAATAAATTTGTAGCCATCAAGATGAATCTGCACTGGTGAGATGTCGTTGTTGGATATGGTCCCATGACATCGAGTCCCCATACCACAAATGCCCAGATTACAATGTTGATAGGGGAGGCTCCGACTACCGATGCATAATGTTAGCATGAATTTGGAACGCATGGCATCTCATGGGAAACATGATGTAATCATCGATCATAGAGGGCGAAAATTACCATAGTCTTTGGATCTAGTGAGATAACTTCAGCCCGGTTTGATGAGCCTTGGAGAAACCAGCATGAACCTCTTGCATGACCTAAAAAATCTCAACTCCTTGACTGTAATGGGGGATAACCACATCAGAACTGCACTTGTAGAGGATCTTCTCATGGAAAAATCTATCATGGAGGGTGAACTGCAAAATGTGGCATCATATTCTCTCATGCCCGGATCGATCAGCAGGGAGGTAACCATTTTAGAGATATTCAACAAAGGGTGCTCTCCAAAAGGGAGTAACTTCAACCAATGCATCTGGGGGTCCTGACATGGAGGCTTTGGAAGTTAGATGGATCAGATGCAGGTCATCATCATCATCTGGGGAGACAGGAGAACTGAATCTCAAATGTTCCATGTGAATAATCAGATCATCCTGCTCGGGTTCTACATGTGATGCAGTTAGACATTCTAGGGTGTTAGCTCGTCCATTCTGAGATCAAGGTACATGAGTAACTTCAGTCTAAGATGGGAACTTGGCCATTGGCTGGAGAGTTCGTTCCTTCAATGGTACGATCTATAGATTTTTGATGACGTAGTCACCGCTGATCTTCTTGATGACTATTTCAGAATCACATTTCACATGCAAATGGGGAACATCAATCTCGAGGTCCAACTCGAGGCCAGTGATGAGAGCCTGATACTCTGCCTCATTTTTGGTGCAACCTTCTTATAATAGGAATGAGTATGAAAGAATGGATTATTTCGGGGTAATAAATACGAAACCCAGGACTACTCAGTTGAGATGGAGATCATTGAGACTCTTTCCTATGGGGCTTTAGGAAGGTCCATCAATGTGAATCGGCTAGTACTGTATGTCTTGGTCTACTGAGAGGATCACCTCATTGGGGAAATCGAGATCCAAGGACTGTTCAGCAGGGGATGGATGAGATGAAATGATTTCTGCCAATGGTTGACCAATTATAGCATTCTAGGGGACAAACCTGATATTGAACTACTTGTGAATCACTACCCACTGAGTGAGATGAGCTCTCAACATGGGGTAGTTCAAGATGTACTTCAGTGGGTCTACTCAATATACCAGTTGTACATCATGGTGCTTCAAGTATTGTCACAATTTATGTACTATGAATAACTGTGCAAGGTAGCTCTATTCGATGGGGGAGAATCTGACCTCTGTATCGAGGAGCATATGACTGAGGTAGTAAAGTTTTTTCTTTGTCCCCTCATTGTTATTATGAGTGAGAATGGCACCGAGAGATCGTTCCCGGGTAGTAACATAAAAGACTAACAACTTTCTTGAGATGGGTGGCATTAATACCGTAGGTCAGTGCAGATACTTCTTAATCTCTTCAAAAGAAATCTGATACTCTTAGTCCCATTCATTAGCAGTTCCATTCTTTATGAGATAATAAAAGGGATTACAGTTTCCCACCATGTTCGCAATGAATCTGTGTATGTTGGCTATGTGGCCTTGTAAACCTTGAAGCATCTGAATATTTCACAGTGGAGACATCTGGATAATGGCTTTGATCTTCTCTTGGTCGATCTCAATGCCCCAGTATCTTAAAACTGAGCCAAAAAACTATCCAAATGTGACCCTGAAGGCACACTTCAATGGGTCCATCTTCTAGTGATGGGAACAGAGGAAGCTGAAAACTTTATCAAGGACTTTGAGATGGTCCTAACATAGGTGAGATTTTACCACCAGATCATCCACTTAGTATTAAACAAACTTCCCAATGATCGGCTTAAATATGACATGCATAGCCTCTTGGTAGGTGTCACTTGCATTATTTAAATCGAAGGGCATGACATGGTAACAGAATGTACCTTATAGTGCCATGAAGGTAGTGAAATCCTCATCCTCGGGGGCCATTCAGATCTAGTTGTAACCAGAGTAACCATCCATGGAAGAAAGGACTTGGAATCCAGCTGTAGCATCAATCAACAACTTTTTCACAAGAAGGGGAAAATCATCCTTTGGACCATGACGATTGAGATTCCAGATGTCAATGCTGACTCTAATATATCTGTTCTTATTCATGACTGGAATAATGTTGGTTATCCATTTAGTGTACTGTAATTCCTTAACAAAATTTACCCTGACGAGCTTATCAAATTCCGCCTCTAACATGGCATTGTGAGAAGGGTGCATCTTTCTGGGAGGCCGCATGAACTCACAATGATTTATAGGGAGACTAAGGTGGTGGACGACTACCTGAGGATATTGTTTTGGAATCTCATCATAACTCCAGGTGATTACAACATGATGATGTTTTAGGATGTATACGTACTGATTCTACTCCTTGAGGGACATGTTGGAACTTATCAATTTTGTTCTTGGGTCTGCCACACTATCGAGGTTCACCTGTACCAACTGGTCAACGATGGCAGAGACACCCTCTTAAAAAGAAGGGTGAACATTTTATAAATCTTCATCTTCAATTATAGAGGGGGATCCTCATTGAGAGGAATTTCTTTTGAGTTCGCAGATCCTGATGGGAGGCCGGTACTAGCCTGAGCATTAGTGCTCACTGCATCGAAGGACCCTTGTGCGGCCACAACCATAGTGATGCAGGTTGTTGATCCGATCCAGTCTGGCCTTTGGCCCAAGGGGCCATGTTTGATGATATCGAAGAAATAATGGCACATTTTCTTGAGATCATTAATTCCAGCCTGGTGGAATAATCACAAATGACGTATTGTCATTTTCATGGGGTAGATATCTCGATACCTTACGGGGTAGGAGGCTCTAGGATCACCTAAGCCAGATTTGTATAGGAGTATGAGGTGATTTTATGCCATCGCATAGACATGGGAATGTGTTCCCCATCATCCCAAACACAATGAAGCATTGTCCCATTTCTATGGTTTTAGCCTCCAATCGGTGGATTGGAAGGACTTAGGCATCATCTAGATCTATCCATGGCTCGGTCACAACTGTGGCATGCTCGACCTCGTTTGTCTGAATCTTCTTGTCCTTGTTCTTGTAGTAGTTGGCATCCAGATAGTTGGCCTCACAAGAAGCAAAGGGAGATGTGTCACCTTGAAGCACTCCCACTCGACAAATGTGGGAGTACTTGAGGAACTGGGGATATGATGAGGGAAATTCTTCATGAAGGTGGAGCCATGGCCTTCCCATCAACGCATTGTAGGCGATGTCCTGGGAGACTACCATAAATTCAGTGCTGGAAACTAGGCCACCAAACCGGGTCTTCAAATGAATCATACCAATAGGAATATGTTATTTCGTATCATAACATTGGATTCTTTGGTCTTGGGACTCTGATCTTCTTCAGAAAATCCCATCTTTCACAGTGTTCGAGTCGGTATTATGTTAATTCTAGAGCCCCTGTCGACAAGACAGCGACGAACCACCATCCCACTGAACTGGCTGGTGATGTACTATAACACTTATATATTTTTTAAGATATATTTTTTTAATTTTGTTGATTTCTTCTATTGTACACTACACCATGATTATCTTGTACTATATACAACACCGTATTAGCTTGCAGTATACACAACACTATTCTTAGCTTTTGTTACACACAATTTCATGTTCATTTTGTTGAAATTATTCTACGCAACATTAAATATAGATTTTTTTTAATGTATAAATGAAATAAGTTTTGATTATGTTATATGCAATGTCATGACCTGTCCTCGGGACCCGTGTCGTGACTACCCCAAGCCCACCTCCCATAGTCCAGGAGCTAGCGACTACCACCAAAGGCGTAAATCCCTATAACTGGGAAGGCATTGCCTTTAAGAAACATAACCACACACACATCAAGAGAACAAGTGGAATCAAACACCAAGTAAAGAAATATAAAAAGAGTGTTGAAAGAACAAAGGGGGCCGGAAATACAAGCCCAACAGTAAAGTACAAGAAACAGACAAAATTGAAGGAAGGTGTCAAGATGCTCCTGGATCGTCCTCCGGAGTACCTACCTGAAGGGTAGGTACAGATGCCCACCTCAGATCTCTACGTTCGTCTATCATCTCTGGGTACCGTCTCGTCGTGGAGTCCACCTCCGGGTACCCTCTCTTCGTCACGACCACCTATGGGTACCGTCTCGTCGTGAAGTCCACCTCCGGGTGTCGTCTCCTTGTCACGTCCACCTCCGGGTACCATATAGATCTACAAGCCTCAACCTCGATCAGTGATGTCCGTCGTCTGCATCCAACCCAATGAAGTGTGGGCATAGCCCGTGCAGGGGTGAGTATACGCTACTCAGTAGGGACCCCGAGACCCCTGAAGGTCTCCCAGAATCCACTAAGGATAATCCACAAAGGAAAAATACAATCATGAAGTAACAACCAAAACTACTTAGGTATATGCCCATAAACAAACCTAAGTCAAATATACCAGTTCGGCTCCAACATCAGAGCCAAAGTTTGATCACGTCCACATAGGATAGTACAACCCAATCCAAACAGGATAACACAACCCAATCCACATAGGAAAGCAAGTCAATCATATCGAAGATAATGATTGAAAGTCAAGACTCAGCTCACACAGGTATACTACTTCGTAAGGTGATAGAGATGACCAGATGTAGCCACTGTTTCATGTAAGTTGTGACCCACGTAGGATACTATACTAGTTAAACTGTCGGACCCACATAGGATATAGACTAGCTACTCTACCCGACCCACGTAGGATAGCAAGAACAGAGTCATCGCCATCGAACCCGCGGAGGATTTCAGTACGGTCTTCATCACTGCCGAACCCACGGAGGTTTTTAGTGATGTCTCCATCACCATAAAACCCACAGAGTATTTCACTACGGTCTTCATCACTGCCGAACCCACATAGGATTTCAGTGGAGTCTTCATCGCCATCGAACCCACAGAGGATTTCAGTATGATCTTAATCACTGCCGAACCCACATAGGATTTCAGTGCAGTCTTCATCGTCGTCGAACCCACAGAGGATTTAAGTACGGTCTTCATCACTGCCGAACCCACAAAGGATTTCAGTGAAGTCTTCATCGTCGTCGAACCCACGGAGGATTTCAGTACGACCTTCATCGCAGTCGCAGTCAGCTCTAGGGTTCTCGCACACAGCATGCTCGATTCCAGGAGGGTCCGCTCCATGAGCCAAGGGGTATATACATCAACTAACACGTATGTATCTCAAAGTTCCATCTCGACAAGAGGAACTCAACGTGACAGACAGTGCGTCAATCGGACGCCCGGTGTGAGAGTTGTTGCCCTTTTCGTTCCAGGGGCCCAGTTGGTTATTAAGTCAAAACCAACCCGACTACACTCCAACTACTTCCAAACATTGAGAGGATTAATCCAAAAGGTCCGTCTCACTAAGTGTAATCCTACAATTTCGATGGCACGTCAATCGGACATTCGGAGATCATGTTATAAGCATTTCTGCTCCGAGGGCCCGATTGGTTTCGTGTTCGAACCAACTCGGCCATATACAAAGTTCTCTAAAACCTTCAGTTTAATATACCGAAATGACCGTATCGATCCAAGGATCGCATCGCAACTGACGGTGCATCGATCGGAGGTCCATATCCCAAGATGCCGGTGTTTGAATAGAACTATCCAGAAATAGGGGGTTTTGGGCCCGGACCGACCCGGCCCAAGACCCCCCTGTGTCGGCCCGAACCGGGTCTACCCAAACCAGGTGCGGGTCTGGCACATTAGGGCGTGGCCCGACCTGGTGGGCATGGCCAGGCCCCACCGGCGCGGCCCGGCCCGGTACGGCCGGTCAGGCTCAGGGTGGCTCGGCGCAGGCCGAGCGCGGTCGGCTCGGCGCTGGCTCAGCGGACGCGCAAAGGGGGCGGCTGCCCCATTGATTGAATTTGCAGCCCCGCATGGGGGCCACTTCCTTCTGCCAATGGACGCGGCGCCGAGCACCGTGTCTCCCCCAGGTCCCGCACGGCCACGGGTCCCCGGTCGCCTGCCACTGCGGCTTCAGCCGCGGATGCCCCTCCTGGCAGCGCGCTGGGTGCCGCCACCTCCTGGCGGCCGGCTGGTGCCGGTCGCCGCCTCCGGCCGCCGGTGTGTCACGCCGTCAGGGTCTTCTGCGGACCACCAGATGCACTCTGGTGGTCTGTTTTGCCTACTGGCTTCGCCAGCGGTCCTCTCCAGACCGGATTTTCACTACGAAGTCTTCAAATCGCCTCTGCGGCCTGTTCCGAAATCTCCTGTTGATCCACACAACAAATAAACAAACTATGGAGTTTTCGATTCTCCATTGCGGCCGCTACTCCGACTATGGTTTCGTTCGGCCTCAAAGGTGCGGCGCGATGGCGCCG
Organism: Viscum album; assembly: GCA_963277665.1. Taxonomy (NCBI): domain Eukaryota; kingdom Viridiplantae; phylum Streptophyta; class Magnoliopsida; order Santalales; family Viscaceae; genus Viscum; species Viscum album. Next base: position 1,192,637,184 of record OY728122.1, read on the forward strand.
TGCTTCTTCACCAAATTCTTCTTATTTCAGCGCACTGTCGTTGCACCGCGCGCCTTTGTTCACACCACGACAAACACAACATCGAAGGGGGAGGAGAGTTGGTCGTGTTCGTGTGGTCCGACCTCCACCCATTATAAGGATAACAGGTGGCGCAAGAATAAAACTGTGACCAGAAAGGAAAATATTCACGAACAAGAAATTTACCCCTACCTCAAGGTGTTGTCGAATGAAGGTTCGTCACGGGAAGAGAACGTCACGGATGAAGGCCTCTCGGAAGAAGGCGTCATGGAAGGAGGCATCACGGAAGGAGGCTCCGTAAGTGTCCCCAACATTGTGGAGAAGAGAATCTTCGGCATCGCGGTACACGGCGTCGCGTCGTCGATCTCCAAGGATTTGGCGTTCTTCATTGTCCTTCATCGGAGGCCGGTGTTCTTCGTCGGCGACGGTGCGTTCTTTGTGTTCTTCAAGGAGGAAGATGAAGTTCAAGACTTGAGCAAAACCTCTCCAATCCTTCTCGCACAACCAAAACACCCTTACTGAAATAAGACTTGTCTTCTTTAATTAACTCACACAAGCCACCAATCAATTCGATATTAAAAATTGAACTCTCGAATTTATTATATTGAACAACTAAAATATTTAATTAATAAGGGAGTTGGATTTTCATTTAAGGGGGGGGGGGTGTGGGTGTGTTACAAAATTAATGGGGGGTTTGTGGATGTTGAAAGGGGTGGGGCTCGTGTGGGGCCCACCTCACATTTATCCACATGTCGGTAGTTAAGAACAAGTGGGTCCCACCCCAACTCCCTTACAAAGGATATAACTGCTTTAATATAAAAATAAATTTGGTTGCACATATTTTATTTTAAATCATTACTTAACCCATTATTTTAATAACCACACGCGAGAAAACGCAACACTGGAATAGATGTTCCTAAGCAATTACCGGCGTTGCAATTTCATCGGTGCCCTCAGATTTCGATTCCGAGCACCAGTTCAAACGTTAGGAAATCCCGCTCGTTTGTTCACTGAACGTACCCGAGCTAAACCTCGGAAATTGATTCCGGGCACACCGGGTCTCGGAATCAGGTGCTGTCAGAAACTGCGTTCTTGTAAAATCCCAAAGAAATTAAGAAGAATTTTTCATTGAAATTTTCAGGACTTTACATTACTCCCACCTCAGGGATTTACATCCATGTAATGCTTTAACACAAACTAGGGTTAAAAAAGTGGTACGGAGCACGCATAAGAGCCTTCCGCTCCCAAGTGCTCACCTGGAGGTTCTCATGCTGCCAACGAAAGCGCACAAGAGGAATAGACTGTCCTTGTAGGACCCACTCCTATCGATCCTCAACCTCTACTCAAACCCCGAAAAATCCACCCCATCACCAAGGTCTAGCTCTCCATGGTCGATGATATGCGTCAGGGTGTGCACGTATCTCCTCAGCTGAGATACGTGGAAGACGTCATGCACCCGGTGCAACAGAGGTGGTAGAGCCAGGTGATAAGCCACCTCACCTACCCTGCTGAGGACCTAGAATAGTCCAATGAAGATCGGAGATAACTTTCCGCCTCGGGCAAATCTCTGTAATCCATTTGAGGCGAGACCCGCAAGAAAACGTGGTCACCATCCTCGAACTCTGGTGGCCTCCGCCTCCTGTTAGCATAATACTTCTGCCGGCTCTGAGCTGTCCTCATCCGCTCCTGGATGACCTGGACCTTCTCTGGTCCTACAAGAGCTGCTAAGATTTCTTCTTTGCCGATAATAGAAATCCGGTCTCATACCCTGGATGAACCATGTTATTTTCCTAATACAGTCATTCCCGACATGGATGATACTAATCCATACCAAGGATGACATCGTAAGGACTCGACCCTACTACCAAGAGATCCAACCGTTACTCTCGCCTCCAAGGGTTGAGTCACACTGTCGGCATCAGTGTGTGGTCACTGGGTCTCCTCCAGCATGAATCTCAAAAGTGAGGGTCATGTCAACTGTTTAAAATAGAACCTCTTAGTATTAACACAAAGAGAGGACAAGAAATTAAATGACACAAAGAAAGGTGTCTTTTATTACTGCAACTCAAAGTATAAAGACACAAAGCATCCACAAAAAAACATCAACAAAGCTAGAAGCAACATGAACAAAAGACTCTTGGTCTGGAGCTAGTCCTGCTCCTGTCCATTTGCTCCCGAAGCTCCATGATCATAGGCCTTAGCTGCCTGAAGCTATGCTCTCCCCTGTCCACCTGTTCCCTGCGGTCGGGGTGGTCTCCCTGGTGGTGGTGGTGGTGGTAGGGCCTCAAAGCGTCACCCACCACCCAGTGCTCGGCCAGCTCCTTTGCCTCACCCGCCTGCTCCCTGTGGACCACCATGGTCGAACCTCTGCCTGGGAGGTACCTCTACCACCTGCTGCTCATCATCAGGACGAGTCGGGCAGTCTCGAGCCATGTGACCCTACCCGCCGCATGCGCAGCATTGCCTGCTCTTCGTGTAGCTGGCTCTCCTTCGTGTGCCCTGCACAACCAAATCTGAATCCTGAGATTTCCCATCTATTTTCCTGGCCTCTTGGACCTCTGCGTCACCTATTTATTGCTAGCTGCAGAAGACTCCTCTACGGGTCGTCCAGCGGAGGGTCCTGCTGCTGGTGACTACTCGGCGAGAAAACTCTCCACTTCATGTGCTCTCTCCAACACCCCTGCCTACTTCAGAATGTTGAGGGAGATCATCGAAGCCCTGATCTCATGCCTCAGTCCCTGCTCGAAGGTCCTGGACCAGAAGAATGGGTCTCGTACAATGTTGGTGGAGTAGAGTGAGAGATCAGTAAACCTCGCCAACTACTGGGCCATAGTCATTCTGCCCTGTCGTAGCTGTAGTAACTCTTGAATGCGCACCGCACAGAGGGTGGCTGAGATGAACTCCGAGAAGAATAGGCTCTCAAAGTCCATCTAAAGGAGTGATTCCTCATCGTGCACCTGAAGCATCAAGCTCTGCCATTTTCCTACTGCTGCGTGCAGGAGGCTCGCTGCATGGATCACCATGAGGTCAGCTGGTGTCCCCACTAACCTAAAAACTCCATCAACAGCCTCCAGCCAATCGTCGGATACCTGAGGGTCCGTATCCCTGCGGATCCTGGGCGGTCTCTGACACTGGAACTCGTGCATTTCACTAAGGTGATGTGCACTCTCAGTAGCTGGGCCTAGTAGCATCGGTGGCTCGGTGGTTAGATGTACCACCGGTGCCTCCACTGAAAAAGGGGCATGCACCGAGGCCTCGTCGCTCGGTGGGCTATCGTCTCACACAAAGCACAGAACCCTAGCTGGATGCCGTCATGTGGCCATACTGAAAAGAAACAGGTGTTCCGCGGTCAAAATAGTATACCTGGTGAGCTGACACAAAGTAATCACAAAGAAAACTTTTGAAACACGCATGCAATCAATGTTTTAGTGCATTGAGTCGGAAATCAGAAGTTAGGGTCTTGGTGTACAGATACGTCGACCATCGCACCTAAACTGGACTCCCTGGACTGATAACCACACTCAATACCCTTAACACTATTTCTTCACAAAGAAGAAAGAACAGAGACACGAGTTCTGCGGTAGAACCGAACTCCTTTGATACCAATTTTTCACGACCCATCCTCGAGACCCGTGCCGTGACTACCCCAAGCCTGCCTCCCATACACCAGGGGCTGGCGACTAGCACTAAAGGCATAAATCCCTATAACTGGGAAGGCATTGCCTTTAAGAAACGTAACCACACACACAACAAGAGAACAAGAGGAAGCAAACACTAAGTAAAGAAATATAACAAGAGTGCTGAAAGTACAAAGGGGGCCAGAAAAACAATCCAAACAGTAAAGTACAAGAAAAAGACAAAACATCAGGACGGTGTCATGCTGCTACGGGATCATCCTTCGGAGTCCCTTCATGAAGGGTTGGTACATATTTCCACCTCATCTCGCTACGTTCGTCTATCAGCTCCGGGTAACGTCTCGTCATGGAGTCCACCTCTGGGTACCCTCTCGTCGTCACGTCCACCTCAGGGTACCGTCTCATCATGAAGTCCACCTCCGGGTACCGTCTCGTCATCACGTCCACCTCCGAGTTTTGTCTAACTCTACAAGCCTCAACCTCGATTAGCATAGTTCGTTGTCTGCATCCAACACAACGAAGTGCGGGCATAGCCCGTGCAGGGGTGAGTATATGCAACTCAGTAGGGACCCCGAGACCCCCGAAGGTCTCCCAGAATCCACAAAGGATAATCCACAAAGGAAAGATACAATCATGAAGTAACAACCAACACTACTTAGGTATATGCCCATACACATACCTAAGTAAACAATTCCAGTTCAGCTCCAACATCCGAGACCAGGTTCGATCACATCCACATAGGATATTACAACCCAGTCCACACAGGATAACACAACCCAATCCACATAGGAAAGAAAGTCAATAATATCAAAGATAATGATTAAAAGTCAAGACTCAGCTCACACAGGTATACTTCTTCATAAGGTGATATAGATGAACAGATGTAGCCACTGTTTCATCTAAGCTGTGACCCACGTAGGATACTAAACCAGCTAAACTGATGGACCCACATAGGATATAGACCAGCTACTCTACCTGACCCACATACGATAGCAAGAACAGAGTCATCGTCGTCAAACCCATGGAGGATTTCAGTACTGTCTTCATTGCTGCCGAACCCACAGAGGATTTCAGTGCAGTCTGCATCGCCATCGAACCCACAGAGGATTTCAGTACGGTCTTCATTACTGCTGAACCCACATGGGATTTCAGTGCAGTCTTCATCTTCATCGAACCCACGAAGGATTTCAGTACGGTCTTCATCACTGCCGAACCCACAAAATATCTCAGTGTAGTATTCTTCGTCATTGAACCCATGGAGGATTTCAGTATGGTCTTCATCACTGCAGAACCCACATAGGATTTCAATGCAGTCTTCAGCGCCATCGATCCCATGGAGGATTTTAGTACGGCCTTCATCGTAGTCGCCGCCGGCACTAGGGTTCCTGCACACAACATGCTCGATTCCGGGAGGGTCCGCTCCACGTGCCAAGGAGTCGATACATTAATTGACACATGTGTATCTCAATTTTCCATATCGACAAGAGGAACTCATCGTGACAGACGACGCGTCAATCAAACGCCTGGTCTGAGAGTTGTTGGCCTTTTCATTCCAGGGGCTCGGTTGGTTTTTAAGTCAAAACCAACCCGGCCACACTCCAACTGCATCCAAACCTTGATAGGATTAATCCAAAAGGTATGTCTCACTAAGAGGAATCCAACAATGTCGATGACACGTCAATCGGACGTCTGGAGCTCAATTTATAAGTGTTTCCGCTCCGAGGGCCCTGTTGGTTTCATGTTCGAACCAACCTGGGCATACACAAAGTTATCGTAAACCTTGAGTGTAATATACTGAAACGACCGTCTCGATCCAAGGATTGCATCGCAACTGACCGTGCATCGATCGTAGGTCCTCTGCCCAAGATATGAACATTTGAACGGAACTTTCCGGAAATAAGGGGTTTTGGGCCCGCACCGACCCGACCCAAGACCCCCCTGGGTCGGCCCGAACCGGGTCAACCCAAACCGGGCCCCGGGACCGGACCATTAGGGCGCGGCCCGGCCCGGTGCGGCCGGTCTGGCCCGGGGCGGCTCGGCGCTGGCCGAGAAGACGCGCAAGAGGGGCGACTGCCCCCCTTGAATGAAATCGCGGCCCAGCGTGGGGGCTGCTCCCTTCTGCCAACGGACGCAGCACTGGGCGCCACGTCTCCCACGGGTCCCATGTAGCCGCGGGTCCTCGATCGCATGCCACCGCGGCTTAAGCCGCGACGGTCCCGCCCGGCGGCACGCCGGGCGCCGCCGCCTCCTGGCGGCCGGCCGACAGGTTCTTCAGCGGACCACCAGATGCGATTCGGTGGTCCGTTTTGTCTTCCGTCTTCACCAGCGCTCCTCCCGGGACCGGCTCTTCCCTGCAAAGTCTTCAAATCGCCTCGGCAGCCCGTTCCAACATTTCCCATCGATCCGCACGAAAAATAAAAAAACTACAGAGCCTTCGATTCGCCTTTGCGGCCGCAACTCCGACCACGATTTTGTTCGGCCTTAACGGCGCTGCACGACGGCTCCAAAATTCTTTTCCGCATTCTTCTTGTTTCTGTGTGGTGCTGCTGTACCGTGCGCCTTTGTTCATGCGGCGACAAACACTACATCGAAGTGGGAGGAGTGTCGGCCGTGTTCGTGCGGTCCGACATCCTCCTGTTATAATGATAACAGGTGGCGCAAGAATAAAACAGTGAACGGTAAGGAAACTATTCACGAACAAGAAATTAATCCCTACCTCAAGGTGTTGTGAAATGAAGGTTCGTCGTGGGAATAGATCGTCGCGGAAGAAGGTGTCGCGGAAGAAGGCATCGGGGAAGGAGGCTCCATAAGTGTCGCCAGCGTCGCGGAGAAGAGAATCATCGGCATCACGGTATACGGCATCACATCATTGATCTCCGAGGATTCGGCGTTCTTCGTCGTCCTTCTTCGGAGGCCGGCATTCTTCGTCGGCAATGGTGCGTTCTTCGCATTCTTCAAGGAGGAAGATGAAGTTTAAGACTTGAGTAAAAACACTCCAATCCTTCTCGCAACACCAAAACACCCTTAATGAAATAAGACATGTCTTATTTAATTAACTCACACAAGCCACCAATCAGTTCAAAATTCAAAATTGAATTCTCGAATTAATTATATTAAACAACTTTAATAGTTAATTAATAAGGGAGTTGACATTTCATTTAGGGGGGGGGGGGGTGCGGTTGTGTTACAAAATTAATGGGGGGGTGGAAGTTGAAAGGGTTGGGGATCGTGCAGGGCACACCTCACAATTATCCACATGTGGGTAGTTAGGAACCCATGGGTCCCACCCCAAATCATACAAAGGATATAACTACTTAGATATAAAAAAAAATTGGTTAAACAAATTTTATTTTTATTCATTACTTAACCCATTATTTTAATAACCACACCCGAGAAAACGCAACTCCGGAATAGGTGTTACTAAGAAATTACCAGCGTTGCCCTTTTATCGGTGCCCTTGGATTTAGATTCCGAGCACCGGTTCAAAAGTTAGGAAATCACGCTCGTTCGTTCACTGAATGTACCCGAGCTAAACATCGAAAATTGATTCCGAGCACACCGGGTCTCGGAATCAGGTTTCGTCAAGAAACTGTGTTCTTGTAAAATCCAAAAGAAATTAAGAAAAAAATTTCCTTGAAATTTTCGGGTCTTTACATGCAACACCATAGGGATCTCCCACTACACGCAGCCCTGACTTGACTTTCAATATACGCAATCACAACCCTCTTCGATAGCATGTGTAGTACGCAATACCATGTTTTTCTAAACAATCATATATTGTTATAATACTATTAGGAACTTTCCGTTTTGAATAATATTAACTAAATTTTGAGTTTTATATCATTATTATTCATCTTACTCATTTTCTAGCAATGGTATGAGAAAAAAATAAATATTTCAGGTATAATTTGTATTTTTCAAAAAATGCAGTTTTGCCGCCTTTTGATGGCACACACACTTTAAATATAGTTTTTGACGTGTTTATAAGTTCAATTTGATGAAATAAAATTTTTCTTTGGAATCAGGATATGAAAATTTACTTTGGATAAAATTTTCATATTATTTTGATAACATTCATATTTTAATGAAAAGCAAAAACATGCTATATTTTAATTTAAAAAAACTTTTTCATCGCAATTATGTATATGGGTAAATTATAATATTTAATATGTTTAAAGTATAAATAAAATATATTTCTACCATTTAATATAATTTATGTCATTATCATTGATTTTACATCGAATTTTTAGGTAAAATCATTTCAATCTTTTGGAATGTTTTATCTTTTAAAACTTGTTTTCTTAGCAACGAGATTAATTTTATATTAATTTCTGGAACTTCAGTGATTTTAATTTCAAAAATTGGATTTTATATTTGTAATCAGTAGGTCCATATTATTTTAATAGGATACGTTTTATTTTTGGACAGTATGAATAGTAACTACGGTAAATTTTATTTACCATAGTTAAAGGTAAATCGGGTACTTAAGGGTAAATATAATATTATAAAATTATCCTAACACTTGTATTAATATAATTTAATGATTATATTTCATACTAAGTCATATTTGGGTCGAAATGGAATCCATTGGAACCAACTTGGATGTGATTAAGACATTTAATTTATTTTATTTTAAAGAAAGTGAAATATGTCTCACTCAAACATTAGTAATTAGAGTATTTTTAATATAAGGTTATACAGAATATAAATTCAATTATAAATACTCATTTTACATATAAAATGTTTTTCTATTTTATGTTATATTATTTTTAAATTTTATGTGATATTTAATTACCTTAATAGCTTATACATTAATGATGCAGAAATTATTTACTTAGTGAAATATAAATAACATTGTTCTTTTTAAAGTAATAATACCCATTAAAATTACCAAAAACATTAAAAAAACTTATTTTTAGAGTCTATATATACCATAAACATCAAAGGGTCTTCTTAGGGACCATTAGGATCCGTTTAAAAGAGATTATGACACTTATATTATTTTATTTTTAATAATGTCAATGTTGTCACCTTCATAACTTAATAAATATAAAAATTTAAATGTTGTGATTTTAAGATGATAGATTCGAGTGAAAATATTATTATGAAAGGTAATAGATTTATATTCATCTTAGGATTTAATTTTAATTTTTATTCAAAATATATGTATATTAAATATTTATACAATAATGTTATAGTAATTATTTTATTAAGAGAAATATCAAATAAATGGTATTAAAAATATTAAAATAAATGATATATGAACTATTTAATGTTCTCAACTTATTTTCTAGATTAATATGACATGTTATGAATCTATTAAATATCAAGGATCAAATATATCATCTCTGTGGATTTTATTTAAATTCAAATAATTGAATAGTGTCAGAATTGACAATAATGATATTTTATAAAAATAACATTTTATTAAATTGTTTAAAAATCAAAAAAATATTTAAAATTTAAAAATTGAAAATTATATGGTCTAAAAGGTAATAATTTATCTAATTATGGAAAATTTACCACACATAAGTAAGTATTTATAATAATTTAAAAATTATAATTTTATTACCATAAATAAATTTAAATAGATTAAATAAGGATAAATCAAAATGATATGGTTTAAAATAAATTCCAAACATGTATAAATATTATTGGTTGATGATATTATATCCCTATCTCATCTCATAATCTAAATTGAGTCATTTTTGATGTTTTTATGTGGGGTTTGAATTTATTATAAATTAATATTTCTTCTGCTTCTAAAGGTGCCCCTCTCTTCCCTTATAACAGGGAACCTCCTCCCTATCCTCATCACACAAATTTGAGACTTCATGCTCGGACCAAACCTTCCCATTTCTCATATAAACTTACATGGAGACATACTAGATGTCCTGGTATTCTTAAATGACAAACTTTAGTGCCCTAAGAGAATGTTTGGAAGAGGCGCGTTGAAAAAGAGGTAATATCCTTTACCGATTCATTCAACTTCATCTCTTATTCTACTTCCACTTATTTTGTTGTTTCATAATAATGTAATAACATTAGTATCTCTACTATACTGATATGTTATTATAAATATGAACCAACCCTATTTCACCTTCTATCAATCCTACGGAAAACAAAATCACCGCGTGTGCGTACGTACGGAATACCGTCTCCACGTCGCGGGGTAATCCATTTTTTCCACCACCACCGTAATTAAATGGGTATAATGTTGTAAAGAATAAAAATATATGGTTATTATAACATGATACTAATTTTGAGATGTTATATCATGTAATATAATTCCATTCAATAATTATAGGAATGATATCATCGCTCCTATGTACGTACAAATTACTGTCTCTACGACGCGATGAGATTCATTTTCCAAGTTAACCATTCAAGAATGATTATAATGTATATATACTAAATAATAATGATATATATGACATATTAATGATACTAGATTAATCTATATTTTATTTACTTAATTCCATTAAATTTAATAAGGAAATGAAAAAAACATTCATACATACGTACGACCTACCGTCTCCATGAACCGTGTATTACATTCCTTTATCGATATATTATTTGATGAATATATATTATATATAAATCATGTTTTACATTATGGAAATATTTAATCATTATCTAAGTAATCATATGAATAATTACAAGTTAAGACATGTATGATAATGGAAACCGTTTTACCCAAAACGTTGCTTTAACATGGAATTGACAAAATGAACGCGTAATATAAAGTCGTATGTGAATCATGTATGATATCATAAATATTTTTATGGTTCTGTTACATGTTAATAATATGTTTAAAACCACTGTACAAGAGTCTTGGACACATATGAATGAAATTGGACATAAGTTATGCGATAATTTTTCGAATCTAATTTTTATCCGAGATTGCTTATACGTAAGTATTTATTGGGGTTATGTTTATCATCCATGTCCATGTTTTCTAAAAAAGTTTTCATAAAATTTTAACTATTATTTTATGTATGTTTAATATAATTTTTACACTTTGTTGAGTTTTTACCACATTTTATGGACGGAATATTTCCTTTGGTTACTATATAAGGCACTTTTTGACTTTTCCGGCCAAAGTATGAGAATAATGTTTTTTTAACTTATACAGCATGAATAGATTTCTATGGTTTCATAACAACTTGTTTCAATGAAGCTTCCTCTACAAAATTTCATGATTATTTTCAACCAATTCATTTTCATTTAAAATTTCATGGAATTTTGAGAAAATACCATGATTTTGAAGAAGAATGGATATTTATCTCAAGAATTCATTTAATGTGTTTTATCAATACTATTTTCCATCTAAGATGACATTATTTAGTATGTTAATGTTTCAAGTAAAATGTCTCTATTATTTACATGGATTGATTTTTCTTATTATGAAATGATATCCATTTCTTTTATATGGATTACGTTATGATGGGATGATGTTTATGAAACCCATTTTATTCATGGGGTTATTATGAATGAGGTATATTTATTTTGTGGCACAAGAAAGAATGATTTCATTATGAGATAGGTGGGACCTATATCTCCCTCCAATGCCTTGGGTAATGATTAATATCTCAGGAGATAGACATAGATGGAATAGAAATTTAATCTGGTTCAGTGATACAGGACTGGAATGAGGAGTGAACTCGATTCAGAAAGGGACTTTGTCCACTATCATGGTATTGGAAGCAATGCCTTGGCTAATATGGAAATCATATCATGTGCTTAATGGTTTTCCACAACAACATGATTTATTCCCCATGCTATTTTAGCATGATTGATGTTCCATTTTGATTTATTCCTTACGTACTACCATGTTTTATGTCATTGCTTACGATTTTGATTTTTAAACATTATGTCCAAGTTTTTAAATTCAAATGTATATGGTTTGATTTATTTTCCCCATGCTTACCCTTACCGTGCATTTGAGCTCACCCTTTAAATGGTTTCTTTTCCCCAGTATATATAGAATGGTTTTAGGTAAGAAAAAAGGGGGAGTTCATTATGAGAGATGTTGACGATCTTTCACCATGATTAGAAGATTATGTTCCGAGTTTTCAAAGACACTAAACTAATATTGTATTTGGGCATCTTTTTTGGTTGTGAATTAATATTCCACAAAAGTAATATAATGTCTACATACGTCAAGCTTTAGGTCTCTACATTTGGTATCAGAGCGAAGGATTAATTAACCTTTGGAAACTAGGATGTGGAAACTTTAGAACCCTAAAAATATTTCTAAGGTATGTCTAGGGATGTCCCTAAGGTTTAGAATAAGTATAAGTTATAGACCTAGAATTACAGTAACGATCAAAGAATTAAACATAAGATGTTAGAGATTGAAAGTACTCTCCTTTATTATTTTGTTTTCCTATCATGATTTTTTCCTCTCACGTAATACTTTTTGGGTTTTAGAAAATGGCTAGAATGAGGAATATTCATGTTAAAGGAGAATATGATGGAAAATAGAATGATATTGTTCCTGATATTCCAAATGAAATGGGATTTGTAAGGAGAAACATCTTTATTATGCCTAATCATAAATCTCAAAATATGATCAATAATATCAACTTCGGTAAGTTTCCTGACTCGTCTAATAAGAGAAAGATAGAGTTTCATGATGATCATAGAGGAAAGAATGGTCAATTTCCCTCAGGTAAATCATGAGTGAAGAGGCATCAAGGAGAATATTTCAAAGGAACTGGATGCTTCTTTCAGTGTGGAAAAGAAGGTCACAAAGCCATTAATTTCAAATGAAAAGGTTCAATTAACATAATGGAAAAGGATAACGGTATTTCTAAAACATCAACCAAGGTAAAATGCTTTAAATGTGGAATGTACGAGCATTATGCAAACCAATTCCCTAAGGGAAAATCTCATGAAGAGAATCATCATGTTCGTATGGGTAGTATTTATGACGATGATGATGAAGAGACTACAAATGATATATGAGATTAAATAAGTGTTGAGGAATAAAATGAAAAATCTTAGTCAATGGTTTAAGAATCTTGTGGAATGATTGCATTTTTATAAATAATAATGTATGGTACTATGGAATAAAGAAAAATATAAGGATTGTGACACTATTGTTTTTCCTTGAGTATTTGAACGTGTATGTTGAATTGTACCGATATCCAGAAAAGATATTGAAATATTTTTTTAAAGAACCTAATTTGCACATAAAGATGGGATAAGGAGATAATGAAATGTTTGATGGTATTAATGAGCTCATGACTGATATAAGGGAAAAGTGATATCATGGTTTGAATATATAGAATTTTTGGGATTTTGGTATGTGGGGAGTGTTACCTTTTGAAAACATTCATGTTTTCACTACTGTTCAATTGTAATTTATGTTTCAAGAGAACACATGATTAAGGTATTCACATGTTTGGAATGTGATCAATAAGATATATATTATGATATATGGGGGATAAATGATGGTATTCACATTCTTGTTAGGTGACCATTCCGTAATTATTTTCCTTATACTATGAGATTGGACAGATGTATTTTGGATAAGTCTAAAGTTTATAATGGATTATGTCAAACATCAGATAGTATTGTTTAAGGGTAGAAATTATTTTTATCTTATTTCTATAATGTTATAGTAGTGTAGTTTTAGAAATAGGACAACCTGAAGGACGGGTGACAACCCGTCACATCGGACAAGGTAGCGGAAATAGAACCCACAACCTATGTGTGTCAGGCCTTTATCGCCTAGCACTGGCCTATAGGAAGTCCCTGGTCAGTATAAATTAGTTTTATTTTATTTAGAAGATTTATAGTTGAAGTATAAGTCCATTTTTGGAATCATATACAGTTAATCTCACCATAAGATAGACTTATGAATATAACTTTTTCTAACCTTATTTTTGAGACAGATGGAATGACATATCATTCATTCACATGATATTTTAACACTTCACAAAAGTAAAATTCAACCTCATTTCTTTAAGATACGATGTGGAAAATTTTAAAGGAATGAATAATAGTGAGATAGTTCCAAAATCAAGTAAGTATTTCTTTTAATTCATCAATATTATAGAAATGATCTTGAAAACAAAAAACATTTCCTAGTACCCTCATATTTGATGAATCAGATGGTACCTTAGATCATCGCAAATTTATGGCTTTGTTATTGTCGGATTTTTAATAGCCATGTTCTCTACCACTCTTCATCAGAACATGATGGTTAGATTTCTCTTCTATATCCATATTTTCACCTGTGTTCTCCTATGTGGAAACCTAGTGATGAGTTAATTTGGGCAGCCGTTATGTTTCATACTTCACTTTTTAAAATTATGTTTTAGTATTCCTTTTTACGATGTGGGTTTCTATGAATGATACTTTCATGTATTAAACGATTTATATCCCTGATGAATATTGCGGGTGAAATTCATTTTAAGGGGGGTAGAATGTAACAACCAGAGATTTTATGAGATATATTATTTCTAATTTTGTGGATATATTCTATTGTACACTACACCAAGATTATCTTTTACTATAGGCAACAACGTAATAGCTTGCAGTATACACGACACTATTCTTGGCTCGTGTTACACACAATTTCATGTTTGTCTTGTGGAAATTATTCTAAGAAACATTTAGTATAGATTTTTTTTAATGTATAAATGAAATAAGGTCTGATTATTTTATACGAAACACAAAAGGTAGCTTCCAGTATATGCAGCCCTGACTTGGCTTGAAATACATGCAATTGTAACTTTCCTCGATAGCGTGTGTAGTACGCAATAACAGTTTTCTCTAAACAACGATATATTTGTTATAATATTATTATGAACTAGATGTTATGAATAGTATTAACTAAATTTTTTATTTTATAACATTATTATTCATCTTACGCACTTTCTAGAACATGTTATGAGAAGAAAATAAATATTTCGGGTAAAATAATTATTTTTCAAAAAAATCTAGTTTTGATTCCTTTTGATGGTGCACCCAATTTAAATCTATTTTCTGACATGTTTAAAAGTTTAATTTGATAAAATAATACTATTATTTGGAATCAGGATAAAAAAAATTACTTTGGATACAATTTTCATATTATTATGATAACTTTCATATTTTAATGAATAGTAAAAACATGCTATATTGTAATTAAAAACAACTTTTTTCATCATAAAAATTTATACCGTTAAATTATAAAATTGAATAGTTTTAAAGTATAAACTGAATATATTTTTACCATTTAATATAATTTATGGCAATAACATTGATTTTAAATAGAATTCATAGGTAAAATTATTTCAATCTTTTGGAATGTTTTAACTTTTTAAACTCATTTTCTTAACAAAGGGATTAATTTTAAATTAATTTATGAAACTTCTATGATTTGAATTTAGAAAAATGGATTCCATATTTTTAATAATTATGTACAAATTATGTTAATAGGCTACATTTTCTTTTTGGGGACTATGAATAGTAACTACGATAAATTTTATTTACTATAGTTAAAGATAAATCAGGTAATTAAGGGTAAATATAATATTACAAAATTACCCTAACACTTATCATAATATAATTGGATGATTATATATCATCATAAGGCATATTTGGGTTGAAATCGAATCCATTTGAACCCACTTGGATGTGATTAAGACCTTTAATTTATTTTATTTTAAAGAAATTGAAATATGTCTCACTCAAACTTTAACAATTAAATTATTTTTAATATAAGGTTATACAAAATATAAATTCGACTATAAATAGTCATTTGAAATATAAATTTTTTTTCTTTGTTATGGTAGTTTTTTTTGTAATTTTTAAGTGATATTTAATTACCTTAATAGCATATACATTAATGATGTAGAAATTATTTACTTAGTGAAAAATTAATAATATAGTTTTTATTAAAGTATTAATACCCATTAAAAGTCCCAAACACTTGATCAAAACCTATTGGTCGAGTATAGCTATACTATAAGCATCCAAGGGTCGACTTTGGGACCATTTGGAGACGTATAAAAGAGATTATGGCATTTATATAATTTTATTTTTAATAATGTCAAAGTTATCACCTTCATAACTTACTAAATACAACAATTTAAATTTCCTGATTTTAAGTTGATAAATTCGTGTAAAAGTATTATTATGTAATCCAATATATTTATCTTCCTCATAGGATTTTATTTTTAATTTTTATGCATCATATAAGTATATTAAATATTTATACAAAAATGTTATAGTTATTATTTTATTAAGAGAAATATCAAATAAATGGTTTTGAAAATATTAAAATAAATATTATATAAACTATTTAATATGCTCCACCAATTTTATAGAATAATATGACATGTTATAAATCTATTAAATATTTTGTATCGTATATATCTTTTCTATGGATTTTATTAAAATTCAAATAATTGAATAGTGTCAAAATTGACACTATTTTGATAATTTATAAAAATAACACATTATTAAATTGATTTAAAATCACAAAAATATTTAAAAATTACAATTTGAAAAATATACAGTCTAAAATTTACTAATTTACTAATTATTTAAAATTCACAACACATAATTAAATATTTATATCAATTTAAAAATTATAATTTTATTCTAGAAATAAATTTAAATTGATTAAATAAGGATAAATCAAATTTATAAGGTTTAAAATAAATTCAAAAAAAGTCTAAATTTTATTGGTTGATTAGATTACAATAATATCTATTCTCATCATTTAATTTGAGTCATTTTATATGTTTTTAAGTGGGTTTTGTATTTATTATAAATTAATATTTCTTAGGTTTCCAAAGGTGCCCCTCTCCTCCCTTATAAAAGGGAACCTCCTCCCTCTTCTCCTCAAACCACATTGAGCCTTGATGCTCTGAAAAAACCCCCCCATTTCTCTTCTACACTTACATATAAACATACTATAGGTCATGTTATTCTTCAAATACCATCTTTACTGCCCTAAGAGGCGGTTTAGAAGAGGCGCGTCGAAGAAGAGGTAATATCCTTTACGAATTCTTTCAAGTTCATTTCTTCTTCTAATGATTCTTATATTGTTTTTTCATAATAAAGTTATAACATAAGTATAACTAATATACTGATATGTTATTATAAATATGAACCAACCCTATTTCACCTTCTATACATCCTACGGAAAACAAAATCCCCGTGCGTGTGTACGTACGGAATACCGTCTCCACACCGTGGTGTAATTTGTTTTCTCCACCACCACCTTACATGGATGGGTATAATGGTGTATGGAATAACTATATGTGGTTATTATAACATGACACTAATTCTGAGATATTATATCATCCACTCCAATTTCATTCAATAATTTTGGGAACGATATCATCGCTCGTGCATACATACAGATTACTGTCTCCACGACGCGATGAGATTCATTCACCAAGTTAACCATTCAAAAATTATTATAAAGTATGTATATTAAATAATAATGAAATATATGACATATTAATTATACTGGATTTATTTATATGTTAATTACATACTTCCATTCAATTTAATAACGAAAATAAAACAGCATTCATGCGTACGTATGGCCTACCGTCTCCATGAAAGGTGTATTTCATTCCATTTATCGATCGATTATATGATGAATATATAATATTTATAAATCATGTTTTACATTTTGGAAATATGTAATCATTATCTATGTAATAATATGAATAATTACAAGTCAATACATGTATGATAAATGAAACAATTTTACCCAAAACACTGCTTTAACATGGAATTGACAAAAGAACGGGTAATATAAAGTGGTAATTGAATCATGTATGATATCATAAATATTTTTATGGTTAGGTTACAAGTTAATAATATGTTTAAGCCCACAATAAAGGAGTCTTACACACATACAAAGGAAATTGGACATAAGGTATGGGATAATTTTTCAAATCTCATTTTTATCTAAGATTGCTTATACGTAATTATTTATTGTTGTTATGTTTATCACCATGACCTTGATTTCTAAAAATATTTTAATAAAATGTTTTATATTCTTCCATGTATTTTTAAAGTCATTTTTACCCTTTTTTTACTTTTTACCACATTGTATCGATGTAATCTTTATTTTGGTTACTATATAAGGTACTTTTTCACTTTTTCGGTAAAAGTACGAGAAGAATGTTTTTTAAACTTATACGGCGTGAATGGATTTTTATGGTTTCATAACGAATTATTTAAATGAATATTACCCTATAAAATTTCAGGATTATTTTCAAAAAAATCATTTTCTTTTAAAATTTCTTGGCATTTTTGGAAAAGAAAATGTTTTTAAAGAAGAAAGGATATTTTCCTCAAGAATTCATTTCAAGTGTTTTATCAAAAAAAATTTCCATCTAAGATGAAATTATTTAGTATGTTTATGTTTCAAGTATAATGTCTCTATTATTTATATGTATTGATTTTTCTTATGATGAAAAGAGATCCATTTCTTTTATATGGATTATGTTATGATGGGATGATGTTTATGAAACCCATTTTATTCATTAGGTTATTATGAATGATGTATATTTATTTTGTGGCACATGAAAGAATGATTTAATTATGAGATGGGTGGGACCTATATTTACCTCTAATGAATTGTGTAATGATTTATATCTCATGATATAGACATGTCTAGAACAGCAAGTTAATCCGGTTCAGTGATACATGACTAGAACGAGGAGTGAAATCGATTCAGTAAGGGAATTTGTCTACTGTGATGGTCTTGGCAGCAATGACTTGGCTATTATAGAACTCATATCATGTGCTTAATGGTTTTACACAATTACATTTTTTATTACCCATGCTATTTTAGCATGATTGATGTTCCATTAATTTCTATGACTTATGTACTGCCATGATTTATGTCATTGCTCAAGATTTTTATTTTTAAACATTGTGATCATTTTTTTAAATTCATATGTATATGGTTTATTTTATTCTCTACATGCTTACCCTTAATGAGCATTTGAGCTCACCCTTTATATGTTTTCTTTTCCCCAGGATATAAATAATGTTTTTAGGTAAGAAAACAAAAGGTGGAGATCTTTATGGGAGATGTTGAAAATCCTTCACCATGATTAGAAGATTATGTTCCGAGTTTCCAAAGACAATAAACTAATACGGTCTTTGGGGATTTGTTTTTGTCATGTATTAAGTATTCAGAAAAAGTAATACAATGTCTATTTATGTAAATATATGGGACTCTACATGTATAATGGGAGAATGTGCCCCTGTATGGGTGAGACTTCATCTTCTCCAGAGAACAGGATAATGACCTGGCATTCAGAATTTATGACCGCTTCAGCATGAAATGATTCTGTGTCTACTACTTCCATTTCAAACTAGAAGGGTCTTCTTAAAGCCATATTGATGGCCTCACACATATCTGATGATAGGTTAGGGGCCTTATGGATGGAGATCCTTACTGGGATACCATCAAGATTCTTATGAACATCGTACTTCCGTGCGAGGCATGATTTTCTAATTCCAGGAGGTTGCTCTATGACAGGAGGTATGGAGGGCCCTACAGACTGGACTGACGGCTGACTGGTACTAAGAATATCCCGCTACCCACTAGTAGAGGCCTCTAGAGTGTCTACCGGATGAGGGTGAGATGACCGATATCGGCCTCTTACATGGCGTGGCTGGTCACGACATGGTCGAGGTGGCTCTTCCATTTCCAGCAACACGAACGGTGACGAAGGTGGGCCTGATGGAACCTAGTGAGAATGTTGTTCATGCTGAGATCTGTACTGAGCCTATTTCTCGGTTTTGGTAGCATGTACAGCCGAGTTGGAAGTGCTGACCGAGGCACTCTGACAGCCCAAATAGCCATGGATCCGTCGATGCAGGCGACAGCTGGGGATGTTGGGAGGATTCACCTAGCACTCCTCATCGTCAAGAATCATTTACAGATTTACCAGATCTATGGTGTTAACAATGGCGTACCCTTTCCAGTCACTTCCGGAGTTTTCCACTACTGGACAGATTCGGGGGGTGATCTTTATCCCCGCAGGCATAGAGTCGCTGAGAGTACGGGATGGCGATTGCATCAGTGGTGGACATTATGTTCCCTTTTGTTGTGGGTATTTTCTCTTCATGGAAGAGACCGTCTAAGATGACACTGCAAAAAGTTGTAATTGCGGCTTCCATAGGATCCGGAGGATTCAGGCACACACAAGTGATACCATGGGCATATGAGACCGTTTTACAAGCCATCCAGTCAACATACATCTTGGTCCTGCGGTTAGAAACCTACTGCCACTCAACTTCGCTATCGTTGTTACTATCTGGACTTATGAAGACAAATGCCACATGTGACGGGGTCGGGCCCAACCTTACTATGTTGTTATCAACCTGGCCTTGGATCCAGTCTGTGAACACATAAAACTTCTTGAGGGTGTGCCCCAGGATCTGATGATAGTGGTAGTTTTTGGGGCAATCAGTGAGGCTTGCCTCTTCTGGACTTCTACACTCAAGGAAATGACCAATCCCCTTTTCCCAGGAACTTTTGTAAATAATAGGGGACATGATTCTAATTTAATGATTAAGTCTGGTTTCTTCTGTCAAGAAAGGGGGCCCCTCGAGATATATTCTCATGAGTGGTAGGAGGATCATGTCGAAGAAGCGGGGCCTAATTGTTCTCGCCTAGGAAGTGTCGGCGTATTCCACCGGGGCTTCTTCCGATATTGAGGTGGCCACTGCTGGGTTGGAGGTTCCACCACTAGTGGTGATCCTTTGTGAGGTTATAGATGAGGGTCCATTGGTAATAATTACAGCTGTCTAGGGGCCTCTATTTGGGACACCGTGGCATGCTCGGTTCTGATAGCCCTCCACGTGGGAATTGCTGGAGGAAACAAACGTTCCTAGAAAACATGTTGAAGGGATTCTTCCAGGCACTAAGCCTTATCTGATAAGTCTCATAATCCACTAGGGTAGTTTTGGGTGATCATATAGGGAACTAGTTCCATCTTAACATTTCCCACACATATTATCAGTAATTTCTACTAATTTAGTGGCATGTCAAGGGAGTATGTGAGCCCATTTTACTAGGCGAAAAATTAGGTGATTTTTTCATCTGGCCTCTAATTGAACATGAAGAGGTCCATGGAACAAGTTTTCTTTGAGGTGAAGCTGAACTGGTAGAGGAATTTCCTACGGAGGTCCTCCAAGATGGTCACTGATCCAATGGGGAGCTTGTTGTACCAATAAAACACAGGGCATTCCATTGTCTTCACAAAACAATTGAATTTGGTGGCTTCCTGCTACACTGGTGTTCCCAACATGGGGCCACACCTTGAGGTTAAGAGGGCCTGGTGCTATGGCAGGTCCCTTTTCTCGTTAAAGGGGTAGAAGGTGGGATTTCCATAACCACGGGGTGTTGTCATATCATCCACCCATACTAGATATGACATCCCATCTAGTGGGAGGACCACTTGCCGCGTCTCCAATTCCTCTAGGTGGGAGATGAGTTCTGCCATTGGATCATCTAGGTGGGGTCCCTATCTTGACAGTGATCCCTACCCATGAGTGTGCTGGCGGGTTCTTCAACATGTTATACAGGCCGAACGGCTCGCTGAGTGGCTAGTGACACAACCCTCGAGGCAGCTTGGGGAACCCAAGATGGGTGCCGTAGATTTTTGGTCCATTACGAAGGGTTTTGAGAGACATTCCACACCCTCATGCTGTAAATTCATACTTCCACCCTGTCTGCGAGACCAGGATGGTCAGGGTAACCAAAAGGTAGCTTGCTAAAGGGGAATGTGTTCCTGCACCTGCTGCCATGACATAGGATTGTCGTAGTCTGGCCATCACTCTGTAACCTATTCATCCAGGAGATCATAGAATACTTTATTTTTCTCCATGTGTTTCGGATGCAGTGTATCTTTTTAAGGGTCTTCAACCATCTTCTGCACTGATCCATATGGGTCAGAGGGTTTGGCATCTTCGAGATGCTCTTTACCCTTAGTGTGATTTCGGTAAATGACTAATTCCTCGGTGGGCACTTTGAGACCCAGCTGGCTCCTCTATTGACGAGTAACCCTCCCCAAAGGATCCAGTAGCTGTGGCACACCTTTAGGGGAAGGCCCCCGTCTAGAAGATCCAACTCATTTTCCTCTTCTGATAGTGTGGTCGTGTTGACCACAACCCTACCTGGGGTCATTTCCTTAATGTCACCTATCGAGTAGGGTTTCCATCGAATAGGACTGAAGAGGAGGTCAGAATATTTCCCCAGGCCACAGATCTGTAGGTGTGGTGAGCTTCCTTGATAATCTTGTTGAGTACCATGAATCTCTGAACGCATTGATATTTGGGGGCCCTATGGTCACCTGGTGACATGGGCTGCTGGTCTACAGGGAGTGCGTCCAAATCAACTATAAAACATTGTTAGCTGAGGACTTCTAAATGTTCTTGGCTCTTCGGATAAGTCACTCACTGGTGATGAAGGTGGAAGTGCGTCGCCCAGGGGGTTTGACAGAATCACTCAACTTCCTCTGGGGTGAGGGATTCCGGTGCAGAGAAATTCGGCACTGCCATGGGCCAAAAAATATCATGGAATGGGTCTGATGTGAGGATATTTAATAAGATCTTTGGCTCAAATTAAAGATCTGGCCATTCATTACCCCACTCGTCAACTGGAGGAGGATGAAGAACCGGTAGCGGTACCAAAGCAGATTGATGGGACAGTAGGCTGGACGATGGAGAGTATGGAGAGTAAGTTGATAGACCACCACATCTTGGGCTATCCTCTGAAGAGTGAAGTGACATAGTCATGAAGTCACTGTAAAATGGGCTAGCTACTGCAATTTCCGGCACAGGGACAACAGCTACTGGCGGTGGACCACAGTACAAGCCATCCACCATTTGTGCCTAGGTTAGCTCTTTGTGATATCCAGTCGAGGGAGAGAGTGCTTCTAGTGACGACAGTGGTGATTGAATGAATGTAACCTGTGAGGTTCAGAAAGTTTTATCCTCCTTGATATACCTTTTATGGGAGGTGGGAATCCAATGGACCTCACAATATGGGAGTTCTAGGTGGATGTGCCTTGTTCCTTCCCATACCCTTGACACAGAGGAACAGAGCGAGGGTTCCATCATTGAGTTGGATTCGACATCAGAATCTGAGAAGAAAACTAGTTTGATCTCCATTTAAATCCTCTTAGCATTACATTTATGGTGGCGACGACCCTCCCTCCTACCCACGATAGTTCTTCAGGGCATGAATGATTTCCGCCACAGGGAGGAACTTCGACTGTATTGGTGTAGGGGCAGAGAGGGATTCTTCCTGAGCAAGCCAGAGTGCAAGGAGCACGTTGATATATATCAATAGTGATATAGGTTGTACCTATGTGGAAAGTGCTATAGTGGGTGGGAACTCCACTTGATCCCATAATATCATGAGTGGGACCCCATGAGTGTTTACCCCGGTGACATAAGTGTGATGAAGGTCCTCGTGCTGGTAAAGCTGAACACGGGTAAGGCCTTTGAGATGGGTGCTAGTGAGGCGAGGCTGGCCTTCACCCCTTTTGTTGCTGAGTCAATGAGGGCCTTTACCGAATGCTACAACAACATGGGGATGTCACCCACACTGGAGATTGACCGGATGCGCTACATCCCCACACCGACGGTCTGTGGTAGGTTGGATAACTCCATACCAGATGTAATGAGTCTGAGAGATGTTTCTGTGATGGGTGTCACCATCAGAGAGAGGTCCCTCAATATGACTAAATATAGCATGAGGTGGACCTCCATGACAAGCCTAGAATTGGGGAAGACCCATGTTCTCTATGGTGGTGGTAGGGGGAGGGCCTCTATATTGGCAGCAGCCATTAGCTGCACCAACGGCAAGGAGAGTCGATCCATCCTACTCATGGGGTGTTTGGGGCCTTGATCCAGGTTGGGCATATGAATGTCCCTGCTCAGCATACACAGTGAGTTGGTGATATGTGTCAGCAGTGGCTCAGGACATAGTAGCTGCTAACGCTGATGCTCCTTGGCAGATGTCCTCTTAGGCATGAGACTGGCGCTGGCATTAGGTTAGACGGACCAGAGCCGGTGGTGTAGGTACATTGCTTTTCTTCTCCTCATCCAGTAAGACTGGATGGCTGCACTGACGTGGCCTGGTGGGAGCCCTTCAAAATAGCACCTGTAATGGGATCCTGGTTGGACTGACCTGGATATCCTCTACCTAATCGTCTTAGGGAAGGGAGTCATTGAAACGTTCCTGGGAGAGGCTCCCAAAATGGCTATATGATGGAGTGGGGAGCAGTGGCTCACTAAGCGGCCCTCAGGGGTGGTTTTTATGATGAGGCGCATATTCCCCTAAATATAGGTGGGCCATATCCTGAGTCAGGAATATACCCTCCTCCTCTTACCGGTGTATAAGGTCATTAATCACCCTTTTTTTGGATGAACTCTGAGGGAGAGATGGGGCAGAGGCACCCAGCGGTCGTGGCCACTAAGACCGTCACAGAAGAGGTAGATACACGTTGGACTCCGCACTGGTACTACCCCTGCCCTTGCATCGATGGGTAGGCAGTGATCGTGTTCTAGGTGTAGTAGTTTGGTTCTTGAAAGAAGGGAGATTTACTCATCAGTGATAAAAGAAAAAGGGAATCGATGACTAGTGTCCCAATTCCATTCTTTATTCCACGGAAGGTAAGATGGATCCACGATGAAAACATTGCAAACCGGGACGTCCAACATTTTTACTGCCACAACTTCTTGTCGGTTTCATGGCAGGCCCACTATTTTCATTGTGGTACCGACAATCGGATAGCTAGATCCAGTGACATACTAGTCCTTTGATGTCTCTAACACTACTAATCTCCATATTAAGGAGGATATTTTCACGTTGGGTTCACCCTTTCTGTTTCTGACGCTTTATTTGGGGTGCGCACAACCGTCTTGTTTGATGACGGTGGCACTATTTTTCGCCCCGCATTCTTATATTTCAATGGCAGCCGGAATCCATTCTTTACCCAGGGTTGTTTGTCCTTGATCAAAACAGGATGATGGGATGTCAGTTCTTCCTTCCGTGGATTCCTCCTCGGAACTCTTTACATAGTCTGGGTCTCTCTTATAGATTTAAGATGTTGTTCGTGAAAATCTTCCTAATTCCATATCTTCATTGACACTAGTTAATTACACTTATTTTTTCAGGACATTCCAAAGGGTCTGGTCAGGGTAACAACTTTTGGTCCGAAGAGTAGTCACATTGGACATCACTGGCTTGTCTTGACGCTGGGACACTGGCATGTCTAGGTTTCTTCCCCTTAATATAGGTCATATTGTGGGAGCATAAGCCCAAGAAATCCCACATATAATGCGAGGAATTTTATTCCATAGGCATGTATATGAGGTTACCCTCAACATATTATGTTTTACCCAGGGTATGCAGCGAGTTTAACATCCAGCAGTGACGGATCATATTGATCAGAACGCAAATAAGAGTGGGTCAGATGGGTGAAACCCCTAGACATAACACTGATGTTGGGGCCAATATGTGGTTAGCTTCCTGATTTTGGTTAAGGGGAATGGGGAATGGGGTGGCATGATCCCACCAGGATGTGGTGGCCCGGGTAAGAACCAAAATGGATGATGGATGGTTAAGAGAAGTGGGTGGAGAATGATATGGATTCTACTCGAGGATTACAATGATGGTGGGATTGAGCCTTGAAGAGACTTCTGACATATCCCCATGGAAGGGAATAAAAGTCTACATACTTTGATGGGATGATGGAACACCTGAGGTGGTGAGCCTTGATAATGGGCACATGGATGAGACCTAGGGAAAATAGAACTTCTATGTTGGGTCATGAGTATCCCAAAAGACATATGATCGAGGGAGAGATCAGGATGAGACATGATTGATCGTCTTGAACCTCATGGAGGCTTCTGAAGTTTCCCCATGGTAGAGAATCAATGTCCACATAGTTCATCTAGTGACGACTTACCGTCGTAATAGGTTGACAACGACTTACCGATGAATGGGTTTGACAACGGCTTACTACAGAAAGGGTTTGACAATGAATTACCGCTGAATGTGGTTTACAATGACTTAACATTGAATGGGGTGCTAACGGATTACCACTAAATGGGGTCCCAACAGATTACCGCTGGACGGGGGATGCAGTTTAACGTCATGCATGATGAAAAGGAGGCATGCAGTTTAACGTCATGCGGGATGAAGGTGGTCCGATGTGGGGGGGGGGATCAGAATCAATGGGTTTTGTGCATGAACCTCAGGGAGGCTTCCTATTTACCTTGACCTGGAAATGATTAAAGTATATGTAGTTCAGGATGAGTGGGTACCGACGTGATGAGTGGTGGGAGCCGATGGGTGTTGGGTTTGATCCTCCAGGAGGCTTCCTATGTTCCACACCTTGGAAAGGAACAAAGACCACATAGTTCATGTGGGCCTGGTGAACCGATGTGAATATGGTTGGGACCAATGGTTGTTGGGATTGAACCTCAGGGAGGTTTCCTACGCACCCTGCCTTGGAAAGGTTCAAATAACTCATATTTCATGGTTGGGTTTCTGGTTTACAATCTAGGATGCCCGAAGAGGATTTCATGGTCGATGCTTTCTCTAAGACCACGTGTGACATGCTTGTTGTGGGGAATGAAGATCATTTCACCGAAGGTGCATCCAGGGGAAGTAGATTGGGGTTGATGCGTTGGTAGCAGCCCGAAAAGGAAATAGGGGCTTACACTTGGTTTGTATCCCAAATAAATGGATATTGGGACTTACTCCAAGGTGGAGGTGTGGGTGGTGAAAAAGCCCAGCG
Organism: Viscum album; assembly: GCA_963277665.1. Taxonomy (NCBI): domain Eukaryota; kingdom Viridiplantae; phylum Streptophyta; class Magnoliopsida; order Santalales; family Viscaceae; genus Viscum; species Viscum album. The sequence goes on from OY728122.1 coordinate 1,192,663,633, forward strand.
ATAGAAGGATTTGGAACCCAAGAAGACATGAGGAGTATGGGTGCTGCCTCTTGTAGGAATGGCTAGGGGAATACACCAGAGTGGTTAGTCTTTCCCTGTAGACAGACATCACTCCGATAAAGGTGATCTAATTCCATGTGAGGAATGATCTAGCTCCCGTGGAGACCAGTGGGCATAGAGAATTTCCATGCTGGGGAATCCCACATATGAGGCATGAGGTGAGGACATAGTTTAACATGATGTGGTGAGGACGACGATGCTTGAATGTTTAACGTCCTACATATCAGATGAGGTGGGTGAACACCATGCTCCTAGGACTTACATAACTGATACATGCCACCCCTTAGGGGAAGGAAGGCATCAACAATGCCATGGAGAGTGTGGTACTCAGCGATCCAATGGGGGGTCCACGTTAGCATGGCTATTAGAAGAATAAATATTCATTATCTCTCCTATGTGAAGAAGCTTGAGGAAAAGGACCGAAGTGGAAATCATAGCCCAAGGGACATTGAAATTGCTCCTCACAAACCTGAGGGGAAACATAGGAAAGGAGATTATGATGCAGGTGTGTCGCGCATAAGAGAGGCTAAAAGAAAGTGCCTCAGGGTGAGGGTAGCACATGGATAATTCATTAGAGAATGAGATGGGGAAATATAGGAGGTATATGCACAAGATTAAAGGTTTTCATGCAAGATGAAGAGGCTTGCATGCAAGAGTTACGGGTGGTGGTCAAGATGGTGGGGTTGCATGCAAGACAGATTTTTTGCACGTAAGTTGGACTGGCGCTGCGCAATCCCAGGGGGTTTCTTGCGAGATAGACGGTTTGCACGTATGTTGAAGGGTTTCCCTCAATAGCTCCTAACATAGAGGGAACTTGTGCGCAATATGGGACCCCTTGTGTGTAAATAACTTCGTGAAGAAATGAAATTAATAAGGTTTAGAGTTCCCATCTGAAGGCGCCCCCGGTTGACCCATCATGCAAGAACCAACACCTGAAGGCCAAGAGTTTTTGATGTGGTCATGGAAGAAGGGGTTTTCGCACTACCGATCATTGTATCATCTTCAGTTACCCTCTCTAAAGGGAGGGGATATAGTTCGTTTTATAGAAGGAGTCCTCAGAGTAGCATGTAAGAGCCTGGCGCACAGACTCCCGTTGGATGTCGGCTTGTGCGCGCAGAGGCGGTCAGGCATGCTAATGCCCTCTCGACGTCACCTTGTGCGTGGAAATGGTGTCAGGCCCGCAAATTCCCATTCGATGTCGCCTTCTGTGTGGACATGGTGTCGGGTGTGCAAACACCCATTCGATGTTTCCTTTTGCACGGAAAAAGGGTTAGGCATGCAAATCCCCATTCGACATCACCTTCAAAGTGGAAACAGGTCGGGCAAGAAGACACTTGTTTGATGTCACCTTCAGTATAGAGACAGGGCCGGGCATGGCCAGTCTTGGAGGACGATGCGTTGGTTACATAAGGGGAGGCCTGTTTGAAAGAGTTTGGGCACCGTAAGTCCTATTGTGTGCATCTCCCCAATCTTGTGCGTGCTTGCCTCCCTAGCCTCAAAATATCATATTTTTGATCATAGATTCATTCATTTCCCTTTTATCCACCCGATGCAGCCCTACTCCAAATTTTGGCCTCAAAAGGAGTGATAATAATAAAATCATTTATTCAATCAACAATTCTATTATTACTCATACTCTTTGATTTTATTCCACATACCTCACATCAGTTGAAGAAAAAGTAACAATTTTTCATTTATAAATTGAATATGTATTTTTTTGAATCAAGGTTTTACATATTTATACTTTTCTAAATCCCTCCCAAAATACTCCTTTTCCATGGTTCCATTACAGAATTCGATGATACTTCCTAAATGAAATTCAGATATAGTATAAACACATTTCTTGTCCAATCCTAGAATTCCTCAAATATTATTATCCTAATTTTTAATTATAACTTATTTAATTTTTAGTATATTTTTATGCAAAGTGAAATTATTGGTTGAGTGGAGATAAATAATGATCTAAACCATCCGAATATAGTGGATATCTCCCCTGACTAATTATAAATTTTACAAAATGTAATCAATGCTTTGGTATCATATTTTCAGGCCACTCTAAAATTTACTGGATGCCTAACACATACAAACGCACTTACAGTGACTTAATAGGGATTATAGTTTAGTTATCATCTTCCTGTTTTACTCTAGCATGTATGAAATAGAAAAATGAATTTTAGGGAGGCTCCCTAGGGTTTTAATCAATCAGTATGGGTAGGTTACCTTGGATTATGTTTAAAATTATAGTTCATCAAGATAATATATTGATTCCACCATGACATTGTTCATTGAAAATAGTTTCAAGAACACTAAAGAATGAAACATACATATACATAGAGTTAAAATTATTTAGTAATATTATAATATAAAAATTTTAAAAACCATTGAAACCCCTCCTTAGTAGGATGGTACTTCTTTCTATAAAAATAAAACTTATAGATTATGTTTTCATATTTAAAACACTTAAAATATCTAACAAATAAGAACCAAAATTCCAAATTCCATAAATATTCTCTGGAATGAGATTTTTGATAACATTGATAATTTTATTTTTCACGAGAAGGGAACATATAAATTGATGAAATAAAATAAAAAATATTATTTACACTTTTATAACCCCTTCCACAACAAAGTGTACCCCTCCAAGGTTGGAAATGTGAGAAGGGAAATGGTGACAACATGAATCCCGCCTTTAATGGAACACAATTTATTTACAAACACTATTTTTATATCTTATATAAAAATGGGATATAGTAAACTCAAAGAGGAATATCTATAAGATTATGATAAAAATGTACACAAATGAACTCATAATAAAAAAACAAAATAAATCCCAAGAACATACATGTAATTTCATACAAGACTAAAAACACAATAATTGAGTTACAGGTACAAAATTTTAAACTAATATTTTACTAGGATGACCTAATAGCTGATGAAAATAAATGAGATTGTATTATGCTTACTGATCTCTAATATGTTCCTGCTGTCCTCAAAAAATATTATCTATATATTTGGTGATTTCGAACCAAGGTTGTTCTTTGATGGAAATGGAAACTGTTTGGTGTTTTCTATAAATCCTCACATGGATGATCAGGGAGTTATCTTGAAATGTTATCTTATAGTACATGATTACAACAATGTTGAATGTGGTGTTGTTTCCTAGTGATTGAAATTTTTTTTGGCTTAAATCCCAGAGGAAGTACTAGCATCATGAAGGGTTGTTTTATAGAATAAATTATTCATTAATATGATAAACATAATGGTTTCATAAATAATGGGTTGAGGTTCATGAAGAAATAGAGAATAATGAATATATACCGTGTTCTCTATGATTATGAGAATTGGAGCATCATGAGTGCGCGATGGTTTGACAAAAAGAATTGTCACGACGTCAAATATCAATGGGGATGCGTGACATGAAGAGCAATAAGAAAATATTTTTTAATTATTTGGAAAATACTCTAGATGCAGTGGAGCATCGTGAATGGGAGATCCAATAAATATAATTCTACCCCACTTAATTTGTGAATAAAATATTCAAGGAATATATGTATCGCTCTGATTTGACCAACTGGAAGACCACTGTGAATCAGGATTTCATTGAGAAATTGAGCATTGTGGAAAGACAAGTTGAGTCTTGACTAATGCCAATGATTTTTTTAATGGGAGATTCATGATTACTAGTTACTCTGTATTAACATTGTGATATCAGTGATAGAATGGTTATTTTTAAAGGTAGTGAGCTTCATGATAGAGCTCCATGAAAGGAAATTCTGAATATCAGTTTTTTATTGAATAGGGCTTCCAAATGTAATCCACTCAGAATAGTGGTTTAAGAAAAGTATCATGAAAATTAGGGCACTAAATTTAATTATGAAATATAAAGCGATTTTTATGTTGATAAACTGAGTTTTACTTCTCTCAAAGTAGTGAGCTATGGGGAGTCCACAAAATTATTCCAAGGGACGTACTGTGTTATCCCTAAAACCTTGTAATAAAAATGATCCCGAAAAATAGTGAATATGTCTGTACTCTTTTATTCCACAAATAATGATGATTAGTGAATTTAGGTATGACATACACACTTTTTCTATATTCTCCTTTGATGTTCCCCTAGTTTTGAATAATTTAAAATTGATGTGTGATCTACCTGGTTATAATTGATTGTTTACATCAAATTAATATTAGACTAGTTTAATTGGTTACTAAAAACATGTAAACAAGATATTTAACTTTTTGATGATAAATTTAACACCCTGATTCACCCCTCTACTCTCAGGGTGTTTTGGGGCCCTTTAGGTGGTATTAGAGGGTACATGCTATGGGATTAAATCTTTCCTTCTCTCCTATCAAGGTGAATTTAGTGAATTCCAGGGGATTACACTTCATTGATAAAAAAACATTTAGCTTTGGAAGAATATGATGGGATTTCATCTACGATCTCTTGGAATGGAAGTTTTTTTTCCACTAAAAAAGGGATTGTGGAAACTAACGCAATAAGACTGTCTATGATTAAAATAGATAAGAAAATGCAAGATTTATATTACAAAGAGAAAAATTCTTTTAATGACACACTATCGTATCAAATCCATATATTGGTAATGAGTTTCACATATTCCAAGTATATGTGGGAAAAAATTAAAAATATAGAAGAAGGTGACAAATAATTTATGGAGGCCAAACTTTTTCTTACAATAGGTTTGATGATCATAAGATGAATACTGATGAAAATAAAAATACATTTTTCAATCGAATTATTGAAGTTATAGGAGAAATTTGAGGACATGGTAAAGAAATTATAGACAATGATTTTTTATAGAAAATTTTTAAAAGACTGCCAACTCTTTAAAATACAAAAGATTCAACCATTGTGTAAATGGACCTTTAAAAGAATTATTTGGATGATATAATAAGTAGTATAAAAACATATTAAATGAGAGTCAAACTAGAGTTTCTAACAAGTCGTGTAATCTAGGATACAGAAATAAAGTCCGTGGGAAATTTTAATATTTCATCATATAGTGTTAATGAAGGTAATGAGGAAGATAAACTCATTTACCTCTTTTCTATGAAATTCAATAGCAAAAAAAGGATGTTAGAAGGAATGATAACCTTGGGATTCTTTCATTGTGGTAGAGTTGGGGAAATTTCCTCTCAATGATCTAGGCAGTTTGCTGATGAATAAAGTGGAGTTTGAAACTCATAGAAGCCATAGAAATGGTTTTCCCAAAAGTGAGACTTCAAATCCAGAATGAAGTTTTAGAGAATGAGTTTTTTCAATAAAGAAGAAGATGACGATAATGGATTATTCATGGAAGAAGAAATAGAGTATAAATATGGATCCCAAGCCTCTATGATTGCAATAATTGATAAGTCAGAACAATTAAAAGATAAAGATATAGATAATCAATTGATTTCTAATGATGACATCAAGTTATAACATGATTATTCCCTTGGTGAGATTGAAAATATAAGAAATAAAATTTAAAAAGGGGAGTGAATATGTGGAATAGTCATTCAAATATGTTGATTGAATGGAATCTAATATTAATTCACTTTAGAATCAGTAAAATAATATTCAAGGTATTTTGAAATCTCAGAAGATATAGTTGATCTTATGATATGAATTTAAAAACATGAAAAGTTCATCAATGACCTTACATCTACACTCAAGGATAAATACAAGAGTTATGATACACATGGAGAAGAAGTGATACCCTTAGGAGTAATCATGAAAGTGAATCAAAGTCAAATGAAAAAAATGAAGAAACTAAAATTTATATATTCTGAAATTTTGTGCTGATAAGGATAGATAAGAGTGGTTCAGATGGAGTAAAAATGGTTTTTAATGATTAAATATCCATAGGATTGGGAAATAGTGTAATTGGATTTGATGAAAAGGCATTAAATGCTGGAAATAAAATTACCCAAAACAAAGGCATGATGAAATATGTATATATGGGAAATTCACTTGATCGCCAATCAATGAAATCGTAAAATTAAATTTGAATGTAGAAGTGAAAAATATCCTAATGATTCAAGAAATGATAGGTAGAGATACTATTTTACTAAGGAATGGTACTTTAAGAGGAATAAAAGTGATAATACGTATCCCTTTATAAAATATCAATTCTTTGGCTATCTGGGTTATACCATGTCATATGGTGAATAAGTGACTGCTATTTTAATAGGGTAAGAATGTTGAAGACAACCAAGGGGGTCAATTCATATCCTATATATTATAGAAGAAATATCTTTTATCGATAATTTTTCAACTACTTGAACATTGGCGATAAGGATTTTCATTGAAGGGAGATGACAGGTGGAAATTTCACCTATAGAACTCAAAGAAATTCCAGTACCTGCCAACCATATAGAGTTCCTCTTATAGATTGGATTTCTCCTCTAGAAGAACAATATAAGTATGATGAACCAATAGACATGGAAAAAATATTGGATTGGACATCATTATCTTACACATAATAAAATATTTCATAGAAGGAAAGGAAGAATGTCAATAAATCACATTTATTAATATTAATTTTAATGAATTTTCTTCTTTTTTTGATTTATAATTAAAATAATAAATTAGTTTAATTTAGTATTATTATTAAAAAATAGTTTATTTTTTCTTGAATATTGAAAAATTATTTGTTTATTATTACTACTACTTTTTTGAAATTATCCTAATATATGCTTGAATTAAAACTAATATATATTATTTTGACTAATAATATATTTAAGTAATAATATTATTTATCTAAAAATACTATGTTGAATTTATAAAACCCATGTTTAATATTTTGAAAAATAAGTAATTTTTTATTCTAATAAAAAGATTACCAATAATATCTTATTATTATGCTTTGAGAAGGAGGAATTATGTTTTTAATTTCTTTTAAAGATGCATAATTTTATTAGTTAATAATAAAAAATTCAAATCCGAGTAAATGACAATATAGTTATCTAATCCTAAACTATATTTTAGTGCCTAAAGATACACTTTTTCTACAAATTGGTCTTACGAATGATATTTTCTAAAATTAAAATTAATTTATCTCACTGGTATAAATTATAATTAATAAAATGGATTCATTTTTTGAAATTATATTGACAAAATAATTTAATAAGTGTGTTTTATTTTTTAGTCATAAAAATTAGATACTGTGTTTAAAAAGTTTTCCACCATAGTAAATGTAAATTAAATTAAAAATAATTTTAGAAAATGGAAAATTGAAAAATCAACTTAAAATTATGTTTCCAAATGAGTATTTGATATTTTTATTGACAAAACCATATCACCTATCCAATGTTATATACTTTGGAAGCCACTTTCAACATGAAAGATGTGTTCCTTTTATTTTAGAAGTTTATGTTTACAAAAAATATCATTCCATCCACAAAAAAGGGGTTTTCTACCACCCCTTCATGGATATAAAATTTTTAATTTCACTATTATGATATGCCCCTTTTAATTCCACTAGATACCTCTCTAAATTTTTTAATTCACATTATCTAATGAGAAACCCTAAAATTAAACATTTCAAAGAAGTACTCCATGTAATTTTTCAAATTCCAAATGAGGTTAAAGGTCCCTCATTGAAGTTAAGGATAATAATAAGCAGTTCATATATCATTTTTTTCTATTCAATCTTTGGTAATATTCACCACTTGTGAAATATAATACAATTTATATAATACATTTGAATTGATTTTTATCATTATATTCATGAAATTAAATGGATTTATAAATCCACCTTTTTCCAAACCTTCCAATGTTTTATGATTCGAATAATAAATTTTTTTAAGATATTTTAATTACAAAAACATATTTCACTAAGTTGAGTGGTTTCCCCTAGAACTATACCCTTCTATATTATCTACATAATTTCATTTTCCATTCTATTTGAAAACATTTCATTACTCTCTCAATGGGGATAATGTAATTTATAATTGAAATCTACAAAATTTATTTAATTCTACAAAATAAATATATAATGTGATTAATAAGAATTATTACCATCATTAATGAATGCTTATCTTCCATATACTTATTTTTCATTACCCCAAATTTTATATTTATTTTTTATAAATTAAATGAAGAATTATTTCCTTTATAAATTTATAATTTACTTAATAAATTTTCCAAATTGTTTTTATTACTCTTTTTTCAATGTGGAGTTTCAATTAAACTGTTTCAAAACATTAATATGTTTCTCCATTAATTTATAATCAAATTTTTTTTCATCCACTGTATATTACATATAGATATCCATTTTTTCTTTTCAATTCTATATTATTGATGATTATTTTTAAAATAATATTGGTTCCAATGTTTTGATTTCACCCATTAGTAAAATTACATTAAAATATATCAATAACATCTAATTTTATGAAAATGTTAAAAACATTTTCAAAATACCCTTTTGTCTTTTTGTTTCAATTTTTTTCTTTATCATAAACCGAATTATTTCTATTGGTGTTTCAATCATGAATTATCCTCTAAATTAATTCAATATATTTTTATTCTGGGGGATTAATCTTACGACAACAAATAGTAAAATTATTTATCCATTATTATATAGTTCAAATCTATGCCCACATCTTATGTATTTTTTTATATGTCAAAAATAAAAATAAAAATTAATTTGTTAACATAGGGAAACGTTCTCATGAAACCACTCAGATAATTTCATTTGAAGGCGTATTATTTGCAGTGCCCTGACCCCAGTTACCCAGAGTTAGTGCATTATTATGTATCATTGGCATGATCACAAAAGATCATGTCTCGAAAGACTGATTAGTTTAGTAGTCTTGGAATCACTAGATACATTCATAAGTCTTACATTACATGATAAAGTAAAAAACTACAAAAACATAGTCTTTGTAGTCCAGACTCCTAACTTCTCAGACTATCACTGTAGGTCAGTCATAAAATATTTCTTCAATCCTCAGAAAAATAAAACAAAGAAAGGGTTGACCTCAGATGCTCAGTAATGATAACAATATAGCATAAAATTTCATAAGTAAGCATAAACATTTGAGGAAATGTATAACTAAAACAATCGCCATTAAACATTTACTTCAATATAATATGGAAAAAACTAAAATGATATAATTTTATTTACTTATTCACATGGATATTCCAGTAGTCGAATAATCACATTCAATATCAATAACCACTTTCATAATGATGGAATGCATAATGCCAGACTATCATAACCACGTAGCCAAGGCATCTTGTCAAGACTAAAAATAAGATTTTGTCAAGGCCTAATGCCAAGATAGTATTTTGTCTCATGAGACCTACAGATGCATCGAGGAGCTATTGCAGGCTCCACCTGTTACTTATTAAGTCCAATGCATTCCTTATATGAATATGTTTAAACATAACATAAACATTCATATTAAAACTAGCATATGAAATGTCAATACTTTATCCATAAACCATGAATGGTATAAAAATAACACATTCATAGTCAATCATATCAAAAAACCTTCAATACAATATGGATGTTTCGTATCATAACAAATAAACTTCAAATAAGTTTAAAATCTATCAGAGGATGTTGATGTAGATGAAATTAAAACTATTTGAGAGAAATATCTCTTTTTGAAATCATTTAAAAGTCACATAATTATAAAAGAAAACATGTACTTTTAAAATATTCTTATAATCTTGTAAGGGAAGATTCAAATATATTATAATGGAGGAAAGTAGCCGCACCCTCCGTATAAGTTAAAAAATACATTCCTACCTTAATATTGTCGAAAAGGTTAAAAAGGACCTTGTTTGGAAAATGACAGAAATATTACTTTCAAACCATTTTATAAAAAGTATAAGAAGGGTATAAATGAAATTACCCCATACTCTAGTAAATAGTAAAAATGTTTTGAAATACATTTTTAAGAAACATGGATGTTGATGATAAATATGTCCTAGTAGATAATCACGTATAAACAACCTCAGATAATGAAGATATTTTGAAATAAACCCTTACCTTGTATATTTCCTTGGTTGAAGGTAGGTTAAATCCCTATATAATGGTAAACTAATTGTTATTAAGTTATAAATGAATCATATACAGTAATATGATATCATATATTACCTTTTAACATTTCATTGTTAATAATATCTTAGTATTATCGTCGTTTCGGGTGATAACTGGCTCGTTTTATTTTATATATTCTGTTACATAAGCCGTGTTTTTTATGGATAGGATGTATCTTATTCATTTAAAGAATGATATAAAGTAATTAAACATTATTTTTAATCATTAAATTAGAATTATTCTTTAATGGATATGATGGGGAATGAATCTCATCTCGTTCGTGGAGACGGTAGTCCGTATGTACGCACGAGCGATAATATCATTTTTTTGATATTAAAATAATATATAATTGGATGTCATATCATATATAAAGAATCATTATCATGTTATTTTTATTATTTACATGAATTAAACATCATTATTATACCAATCCAAATAATAATTTGTTAAATAACAATTACACCACGACGTGCAGACAATAAGCTGTACGTACGCACGTATGGTGACATGTCATTCAAAGGATAAATAGAATAATGAATATGGTTTTACAATATTTATAAAAATATCACAATATATAGAAGATACTAGAGTTACTGTTTTAGAATGGAAATAACAAAGAAAGAATAAGTTGAAGAAGAAAGGAACTTGAAAGAGGGTGGTGGAAACATTTTCTCTTAATGGGGTTCTTTCTTTTGATTTGATCAAAAGGGATCCATAGGATGGCTTTCTAATCAAACTAAGGCCTCTAAGTCGATGTGAGGGAAGTTGAGATTATTTGGGTAGGGCTTGGCCGAGCCAAAAGGCTTTTAAGGTGTATATTAGAGAGAAGGGGGAGTTTCCTTTTATAAGAGGGGTGAGGGGTACCTCTGGAAAAGCTAGAAATAATATTTTATAATAAATTTATATTTGGTTTATAATTACTCCAAAGTGGATTATTAAAAGTCTAAGGTGGAGATGGGTCTAAATCCATTCAACCAAAAGATATTATACTATTTTGGGTCATTATATTAACAATATCATACAGTTTTAACTCTTAGTTAATTAGATTGACATTTACCAAGTCACTTTGTATTTTTTTATTATATAGTTAATAAACATACTATATACACCCAAAAGACACCCAAGTGGTCCATTAATTATAATACTATCATTATATAAGTCTTTTTTCCAATCCAAATATTTTTACAAATAGAATATCAATTAATAATATAATACTTATTTTAAAAACCCTTTTATGTCAATTTTGACAATACTTAATAATTGATTTTTGTTAAAGTCATAAAAATTTTAATAATTAAATCCAAATTCATTTAAGCAATCATAACGTGTCATATTAACCAATAAAAATCTTTTATCATATCAAAACATTCAAATTATAATTATTTAACTTTTTTAATACCAATTATTTGATTCTTTCTTTAATAAGGAAAATAATACATCATTATTGTGTCATAAATAAATTTAATTATTAAATGTGTAAAAATTATAAATAAAATACCATTTTGTATTATATATTCTTATATTTATAATGAATATTTATGGTGGTAAATATAACATATATAACCCTATGTAAAAATTGTTTTTCTAAAAGATATATGCTTTTGTTATTTTTGTATTTACTTTAACTTAATTAATATAAATTGTCTTTATCACCTACATGTGGCTCCATGGGGTCCTAAAATCGACCCAAAAATGCCAATGGTCGGACATGTATCAAAAAATAATGTTAGGACATGTTTTATGTTAATTAATTATTATTATAATATAATTTTTTACCCTTATTTACCGGATTTACCCTTTAACCATGTTAAATAAAATATTTACCGAAGTAATTATTCAAAATGTCTAAAAATAAAAGTTAACTATTTACACAATATGGATATCCTGATTCCAAATATGGAATCCATTTTCCCAAATTAAAAACACAGAAGTGGTAGAAATTAATTTAAAATTAATTCCTGCTATCAAAACAAAAAGCGTGTTTTTAAGAAATAATAACTATTAAAAGATTGGAACTTGTTTATTTCCGGTTTAATTGTGAAATTTTGTCTAATAACCTAAATTTTATTAATTGGTAAAACAATATTCAAAATATACTTTAAAACCACTCAAAATAATAATTAATCACTATTAATTATTTTGATTAAAAAAATCTATTTCTTAATTTAAATTTAGTAATTTTCATTATTCATCAAAATATAAAAGTTATCCGAAAAGTAACAAAATATCACCCTAGGATAATTTCAATATTTGGAATCCAAAAATGAATTCCATTTTTAGAGATAAAATTTATAAAATTTCAAAAAGCGGGTATTACTATTCATAACGGCTAGTTTGATTGGTCACGATGTGTTAGAATCTCGAAATTGCCTAAAATGAAAGCTATTGCATTATTCAAAGGAAAAAATACCATGGATGTTTGGGGTGGTACATTCTCCCCTCATTCAAATAATTCTGTCCTTGAAATTTCTTGAATATTATTTCATAAAAAGACTAGGGTGATTCTTCATCATAAGTTCATCGGGTTCCCATGTTGCCTCTTCGATCTTATGGTTTCTCCATAAAACTTTTTCCAGATGAGTCCTCTAGTTTCTCAGCTATTGTTCTATTGTATCAAGAATCCTGATGGGCTCTTCACAATAAGACAGATCAGTTTCCAGTTCTAATTCCTCATAGGTGAGTAAATGTGTTGGGTCAGGCATGTATTTTCTCAACAGTGATACGTGGAACACATCATTAACTTTGGAGAGATTTGGAGGCATTTCCAGATGGTAAGCTACAACACCAATTTGTTATAGAATTTCAAACGGTATGATGTACCTGGGACTCAACTTAACTTTCTTACCGAAATGTATAACTCCCTTCAATGGAGACACCTTTAAGAAAACATGATCTCCTACCTGAAATTCCAAATCCTTCATTCGATTATTGGCATAGATCTTCTACCAACTATGAGTTGCTTTGATGTGGTTCTGGATTACCTTCACCTTTTCTGTAGTTTCCTCCACCAGTTTTGGGCCTACGAGTTTTCTTTCACCAACGTCATCCCAATAGGTTGGTGTGCGACATCTCTTTCTGTACAACGCTTTATATGGTTCCATCCGAATACTTGAATGGAAGCTATTGTTAAAGGAAAATTCCCCCAGAGGTAAATATTGATCCCACATATAATGAATGTCTATTGAGAATGATCTCAACATGTCTTATAAGGTTTGAATAGTCCGTTCTGATTTTTAATCAGTTTGGGGGTGGTAGGTGGTACTGAAACGAAGTTCTGTATCCAAGGCCTTTTGAAGACTCTTTCAGAATCATGAAGTAAAACAGGGAACCCGATCAGAAACAATCGATAGGGGTAGTCCACATAGTCTCACAACTTCATTAATATATAGTCTTGCTAGACGTTCAAGTGTTAGATCATCTCTTATAGGAAGAAAATTTGCTAACATGGTAAGATGATCAACAATAACCCATGTTGTATCATTCCTTATAGGAGTCTTTGGTAGCACCATGATGAAGTTCATCATAATATTATCCCATTTCCACTCAGGTATGGGAAGAGGTTTCATGACTCCTCTAGGTTGTTGCCTTCTAGCTTTCACTTGTTGACAAACCATACATCTTAACACAAAATTAGAAATCTCCCTCTTCATGTTGTCCCACCAAAAATGTTACTTCAAATCTCTATACATTTTGGTTCCCCCAGGGTGTATAGAGAAATTGGAACTATGAGAATCATCCAACAATTCCCTTTTTAGATCAAGTATATCCAGAACACAATGACTCTTCCCAAATTTCAAAATTCCATCTTCATACACAAAGTCACTCAATCTCACATCATTCACAGCTTGAATCTTATTTTTTGAAATTTTTCATCATCTGTCTAAGAACTATTAATCCTTTATAGTAAATATGGGTTTGCAAACATTTGAAAAAGCATTGTTCTTTCACCTTCCATGGTAATTCCCATATCTATTTTTACTAGATCCATGAAAATAAGATCCCTTTCAATTATCATCATGTTAAAAACTCTATGATATTTTTTACTCAAAGCATCTTCCACCTTATTTTCCTTCCCCGGGTGGTAGTGTATCGTGCAATCATAATCCTTGAGTAGTTCAAGCCATCACATTTTCCCCAGGTTGAGTTCTTTCTGTGATATAATATACTTCATACTCTTGTGATCAGTATAAATCTCACATTTCTCAATATTGAGATAGTGTCTCCGAATATTCAAATCAAAGATTACAGTATCTAAATCATGATCATGAGTAGTATCGGTTTTCTCATGAATTTTTAGCTATCATGATGCATAGGAAATAACTCTATCATTCTGCATAAGGAGACAACCAAGCCCATTCTTTGATGCATCATTATAAATAATGTACTCATCATTCCTCGATGGTAGAGTCAATATAAGAGCCTTGAATAATCTTCTCTTCAGTTCATCAAAACATTCTTCACACACTTTTGTCAAAAAAAAGTTTACCCCATTAGGTGTGAGCATTGTTATTGGGTTAGCCAATTGGGCAATGTTATGGCAGAAATGTTGATAATAATCTGATAAACCCAAAAAACTAAGTAAATCAGTTATACTCGTTAGTGCAGGCCATTCATGGTTTTCCTTGGTCATAGAAGGATCAGTAGAGATTCCATATTTGGAGACAATATGGCCAAGAAAAGAAATCTCATGAAGCCATAATTCACACTTGATAAACTTCCCATATAATTCATGTCTTCTCAGAGTCTTCAAGATAATGCATAAGTGATTTTCATGATCCTCGTAGCTTTTGGAGTATACCATGATATCATCAATAGATACCACCACAAAATCATCAAGATATTCCTTGAAAAATCTATTCATTAGATCAACGAATACAGAGGGTTCATTAGTCAATCCAAAAGGCATTATAGTAAACACGTAATGCTCGTACGTAGTTCAAAATGCTGTCTTCAGAATTTCTTCCTTCTTCCCACACAACTAATGGTTTCCAGTTCGAAGGTCAATAATTGAAATGTATTGAGCTCCATGCAGTTGTTCATATAAATCATCAATGCGAGGTAGGTTATACTTGTTCTTTATGTTTATATCATTGATCTCCTTGTAGTCGATACATAACCTCATAGATCCATCTTTCTTTTTAACAAAAAGAACATGGGATTCTCATGGAGAAACACTAGGGAAAATAAATCCCTTATTACTCAATTCATCTAGTTCTTTCTTTAGTTCAACTAATTCAACAGTTTCCATTATATAAGCGGTCTTCGATATGGGCCTTGATCTATGAATTAAATCAATGGGAAACTCAATTTCTCATTCTGAAGAATGTCCAGGTAAATCTTCCACAAACACATCTATATATTCTTTCACAATAGGTACATCCTCTATTGGACATTTCATTCCACACCCATAGTCATTTCATTCTCTTCCTCCACAATAATTAAATTTAGTTGAGCTACCGAGTGTGGATATAGATAAGAATTAGGTGGTGACAATTCTGCTCTAAAGATAAGGTGTTACTTATCATCATCATAAAAAATCGTAACCTCCTTCTTCTTACAATAAATATTAGAATCATGGTCTAAAAGACAATCTATACAGAGGATTATATCAAACTCAATCATAGGTATGATGATGAGTTCAACAGATAGAGAACATTTATGTGAACTAATCCGTGTTTATCTAAATCTAGCTCTGAAGGTTTGTACTAAACATTATCGGATACCAACTGTAATGCCCTGACCTCAGTTACCCAGAGTTCGTGTATTATTACGTATCATTGGAATGATAAAAAAAGATCAATTCTCAAATTACTGATTAGTCTAGATGCCTTGTAATCACTAGATACATTCATAAGTCTTACATTACATGATAAAGTGAAAAACATCAACAACATAGTCTCTGTAGTCCATAATCATAACCCCTCAGAATATCCCTATAGGTCAGTCATAAAATACTTATTCACATCTTGGGAAGAATATAACATAGAAAGGGGTGATCTTAGATCCTCAGTAAGTATAACAATATAGCAGAATCATTCATAAATAAGCATAAACATTTGCGGTAATGTATAACTAAAACAAATGCCTTTAAAACATGAACTTCATCATAATATGGAAAATATAACATGATATAATGCTATTCACTTATTCATATGGATATTCTACTAGTCGAATAATCACATGCAATATCAGTAACAACTTTCATAATGATGGAATTAATAATGCCAGATTATCATAACCACCTAGGCAAGGCCTCGTTCCAAGACTACAAATAAGATTTAGTCAAGGCCTTGTGCCAAGACAGTATTTTGTCTAATGTGACCTACCGATGCATCGAGGAGCTATAGCAGGCTCCACCCATCACTTATTAAGTCCAATGCATTCCTCATATGAACATGTTTAAACATAACATACACATTCGTATTAAAACTAGCATAGCAAATGTCAATACTTTATCCACAATCCATGAATGGTATAAAAATAACACATCCGTAGTCAAACATATCACAATGCCTTAAATACAATATGGATGTTTTGTATCATAATAAATCAACTTCATATAAGCATAAAATCTATCAAAGGATGTTGACATAGATGAAATCAAAACTATTTGAGAGAAATATCTCTTTTTCAAGTCATTTAAAAGTCCCATAATTATAAAAGAAGACATTTACATTGAAAATATTCATATAATCTTATAAGGGAAGCTTCGACTATTTTATAATGGTGTAAAATAGCCGCACCCGCCGTATACGTTAATAAAGACATTCCTACCTTATTTTTGTCAAAATTTTTAAAAAAGGACCTTGTTTGGAAAACGACAGAAAGATTCCTATAAAACCATTTTATAAAAAGAATAATAAGGGTATAAATGAATTTAACCCAGAGTCTAGTAAATAGTAAAAATGTTTTGAAATATATTTTTAAGAAACATGGATGTGGATGATAAAGAAGTCCCAGTAGATAATCACGTATAAACAACCTCAGATAATGAAGAGATTATGAAATAATCCTTTTCCTTGTAATTTTACTTGGTTCAGGGTAGGTTAACCTCATGTATACTTGCGAAATAATTGTTATTAAATTATAC
Organism: Viscum album; assembly: GCA_963277665.1. Lineage (NCBI taxonomy): Eukaryota > Viridiplantae > Streptophyta > Magnoliopsida > Santalales > Viscaceae > Viscum > Viscum album. The sequence goes on from OY728122.1 coordinate 1,192,680,835, forward strand.
AAGAATAATATACATTAATATGATTTCAAATATTATCTTTTAACATTGATTTGTTAATAACATCATAGTATTATCGTCGTTTTAGGTGTTAACTTACTCATTTTATTTTATATGTTTTGTTACATAAGACGTGTTTGTTATATTTAGGTCATATATTATTAATATACAGAATGATATCAAGTCCTAAAGCATTATTTTTAATCATTAAATGAGAATTATTCTTGAATGGATACGATGGGGAATGAATCTTATCGCGTTTGTGGAGACGGTAGTCTGTACGTATGCACGAGCGACAATATCATCCTTTTGATGTTAAAATAATATATAATTGGATAGTATATAATATATACAGAATCATTATCATGTTATATTTATTATTTACATGAATTAAATATCATTATTATATCCATCCAAATAATAATTTATTTAATAACAATTACACCACGACGTGGAGACGGTAAGCCGTACGTACGCACGTATGATGACATGTCATTCAAAGGATGGATAGAATAATGAATATGGTTGTACCATAATTATAATAACATCACAATATATAGAAGATACTGGAGTTATTATTTTAGAATGGGAATAACAAAGAATGAATAATTTTAAGAAGAAAGGAACATGAAAAAGGGTGGTGAAAACATTATCCTTTAATCGGGTTCTTCCTTTTGATTTGATAAAAAGGGCTCCTTAGGTTGGATTTATGATCAAACTAAGGCCTCTATGTATATTTGAGAGAAGATGAGAGAAAATTTTGGTAGGGGTTAGCCGATCCAAAAGGCTTTGAAGTTGTAAATTAGAGAGAAGCGGGAGTTCCCTTTTATAAGAGGGGTGAGGGGCACCTTTGGAAAAGCTAGAAATATTATTTTATAATAAATTCATATTCTGTTTATAATGGATCCAAAGTGGATTATTCAAATTTTAATGTGGGTATGGGTCGAAATAAAATCAACCAATAGATTTTAGACAAGTTTGGGTCATTATATTAACCTTATCATTTAGTTTTAACTCTTATTTAATTTGATTGACATTTACCATGTCACTTTATATTTTTATATAATATAGTAAATAAACATACTATATACATCAAAGAGACCTCCAAGTGGTCCATTAATGATACAACTATAATGATATATGTCCTTTTTCCAATCCATAGATTTTTGAGAATAGAATATCAATTAATAATATAATACTTGTTTTAAAAAGACATTTATGTCAAATTTGACAATATTTAATAATTGATTTTTGATAAAGTCATAAAAAATTTATTAATTAGAAAAAAATTCATTAAATAAATCCTATCATGTCATAATAAACCATAATATTATTTCATTGCATCAAAAATTTTAAATTATATTTATTTTAACTTTTATAATATCAATTATTTGATTCTTTCACTAATAAGGAAAATACTGTATCATTATTGTGTCACAAATAAATTTAATTATTAAATGTCTAAAAATTATAAATAAAATACCAATATATAGGAAATATTTTTAGACTTCTATTTAATATTTATAGTTGAAAATATAACATATATAACCCTATGTAAATTTTTTTTTTCTAAAAGATATATGCTTTTGTCATTTTTGTATTTAATTTAACTTAATTAAAATAAAGTGTCCTAATCACCTACATGTTGCTCCATGGGGTCCCAAAATCGACCCAAAGATGCCCATGGTCGGACCTGTATCAACCAATAAGGGTAGGACATGCTTTGAAGGTAATTTATTATTATTATAATATTATTTTTTTACCCTTATTTACCGGATTTACCCTTTAACCATGGTAAATACGAGATTTACCGAAGTAATTATTCAAAATGACTTGAAACAAAAGGTACATATTTACAAAATTTGGAAACACTGATTCCAAATATGGAATCCCTTTTTCCAAATTCAAAACATTAAAGTGGCGGAAATTAATTTGAAATTAATTTCTGCTGAAAAAACAAAAAGCTCGTTTGTAAGAAATAATAACTATCAAAAGATTGACACTTGTTTATATCCGGTTTAATTGTAAAATTATGTTCAATGACCTACATTGTAATAAATGGTAAAACATATTCTAAAAAAACTTTAAAACCACTCGAATTAATAATTTATCACTATTAATTATTTTGATTAAAAATGTTTTTTTTAATAAAAATTTAGTAATTTTCACTATTCATCTAAATATAAAAGTTATCCGAAAAGAACCAAAATATCACCCTACGCTAATTTCGATATTTCTAATCCAAAAATGAAGTCAATTTTGAGAGATAAAATTTATAAAATTTCAAAAATTTGGAATTAATATTCATAATGGCTAGTTTGATTGGTCACGGGGGGTTAGAATCTCGAAATTGCGTAAAATGCAAGCTATTACATTATTCAAAGGGAAATGTACTGTTGATTCTTGGGGAGTCACATGAATTATTCTTGTGAAATAATCTTGAAAAAATGCTTATTTTCCATGACTTAATTATACAATGTTTTATATATGAATATTTTCAGACTCTCTTGGATCACATGTGGAAGTATTCTAACTATGAAGATGGGTGGGGTTATTTAACACCATAATATGAATTTCTTATTATTTTTATCACTTGAGATGATGAATTATTTCATAAATATAAAGAATGTAGTGTTTTTCACAATTTTATCATGTGAACATGATTCATGCAACATGGATCATAGATTTGTTGTGAACAATTAATTGTGGATGATTTTTTCATATGTTTATCATGTGAGTCTAATGAATTTAGATTTATTAAATAGTTTATTGGATCATTATGTGGGTATCATTGATCAAATGATTTTTTGTTTTAACATGATTATAGAAGAAAAATCCATATGATTTTCTATAAATTGTTTGTTCCATAGTTCCATATTTTTATTTTCAACTTCTTTATGTCATATTCCTATGACTACTCCCGATGGATCATTTTTATTATCTCTGGTTTCATACTATTATTCTAGGGTACATGTTTTGTTAATTTGAGATTAAAAGACTTTATATCATAACTTATGGAAACAACATAATAACCACTGTTTATATTGATAATATATTTTTTAAATTATCATGGTTTATTATATTTTTATGATCTAAAACATGATGATAGTGTTCCCATCATATTTAATTTTATCTCACCATATCTGATTTTTAAATTATATGGGTTATATTGTTGAGTGTAACTTATTAGGAGTTTATAAGAGTGTCATGTATGGTTACCTTATGTAGAAATTTTCACAATCATCATTAAATATGTTCCTTATGAAATAGAACCACAATGAAACTAATCCTTCCAATATTGGGATTGTGAGAATATTTTTAGAAGAAAGGAATAAATTATTTTAGTATATGTTTTTTTAGTAAGACATCTAAATTGTTAACATATATTGTGTAAAAATAAGGTTTTATTATTACTAGACCAGGGATTGTGGGCCTCAGGTGCCTCAAAAGTATCAATATAGGATTTATGTATATTTTCAAATTCGTTTAGACATCTTTTTTATTATTTTTGTTATTTTTGGGTATTAGAATGAGAAAAGATTCAGGAAATCGATATGAATAAGTACATTTTTAATATAACATATTGAAATTATAGTTAAGTAAATATTGTGTGGTTTTACTAGCAAAGAGATCCCAATCTAGATAGTATAAGTAGATGCAGGATGTAAAACTAATCATCCAATGTGATGTAACCCTAGAAGGGGATTATTTGGTATTAATTAAATTTTCACTTGATGCATGACAAAGAGTCTTAACAAACCACCAGATTTAAATCTCAAAGGGGGAATTATTTGCTAATTCACGTACCCTTTACAACTATTTTGATGGATTTAAATAACAGATGAATATATATTATATAAACTATATAGGTTAGGAAACCTAATAAGAATGTGACTATGGATAATCAAGGATAAACTATGTGATTTTTATGTTGTTTAATTTTGTCAAAGATGAAATGAAAGTATTATTGTTGGAAATAAAGGTCTTGTTGTAGTAGATAACATATGATATAGAGTTTCATATATCATTTAATCTAATTTTATTTGATAATAACATAACCATTATAGATTTTTTTTGTTTTAAAATTATACATGAAAATGGTGTTGTGAAAGGTATGTCTCTTGAAACTCGTAAAGAATCATATTTTGGGAAAAAAATTCCAAATTATACTGAAGATAGTAAGTATGATATTTCATTTTATATTAAATAATTATCAATGAATATATTTTCAATAAAAATAACTATTTTTTATTGAGTTATAATGGATAATTTTAGTGTGAAATTTATTTATTCAGTGGAAAATTATTTTCCCTATGATTATAGCATTGTTTCTATTTTTAAATAAATACTATACTGAATAAATTTATTCACATATGGTGAAAAATTGAGTCAATGATATATAAACGAATAATAAAAATTTATCTTTATAATATTTACAATAAATTATATTGTTTAAATATAATTAAGAACATTTTGAAATTTATGTAGAAAAAGGTCTGAAATGGAATAATTTAATATACATCTTTTTTATGAGGCATAATACTATGGTGTTAGAATGTAGGTAGCTTCACTAGGGGTTTCCCTTGGCCAAGAGCCACTTGAATGCCCACAATTACAGTATTAGAAAAATAATATGTTATAGGATTTCATTCACTTATATTTTTCCACAAGTCACCTATTATATGATTCACCGCCACAACTTCCAATAGATATTATCATATTATTTGGTCATATATGGAGAACATAAAGGGGTGTTCAAGTAGTAACTAACACGATATAAACATTTATTTAACTTTTAAATAAATGTTTTATATATAATACCTATTTTTATTATTTCATATTTTTTTTAATTATAAAAAACATCATTTTGAATACTAGACAATTTGTAAGATTTAATTAATGTAGTAAAACAACTAATACGAACAATTTAATCTAGAAATGTATTTTCTTTCAAAAATTGGCTTCATGTGCTACATATTAAAAATAATTTTTGTAATATATATTATTTAAGTAGATAATATATTAACAATAATAATATTTGTAATAAAAAATAAATATGAAAAATAAATATTAATATTTTAAAAACATATTTTCCTTCCAAAACAATATTCATTATACTTTTGAGATTTTTTTAAAATATTAATTATGAAATATTATATTTTTTTATTTAAACTTCAAAAAATATACTATTTTTGTTTTTAATATCACAATTATCACCGGGTTAATTTTTTTATTTTTCTAAAATAGTTATTTTTTATATAAATAGTTAAAAATATATTTTTTATCAACACTATTGGATTTTTCAAATTTTCGTGTTCTACGAATGACTTGAAAAATATATGAAATATTTTTTAAAAGGAATAATGTATATATGGAAAAATATTATTCTTTTAAAATAATATTTTGGAATTTGGAATCCCATATTTAGCATTTTTTAGGGATATATAATCATTAATTCCAAAAAAATACTTTTCACATTAAAATTTAATCATGTTATAAAAAAATTGGATTTATTTATGATTTTATTTTAAGTCCAAATAACTAAAAAAATTTTAATAATAAAAAAACAAATTTCATCAAAATAAAAATCAATTAGAAAATTTATAAAAATATTATTTTATTTATAAAAATACACTTTTTCTAAAAATGTTTCTTTCGTGTAATGTATGATAGTATTAATATTAATTTATCTCACCATTAGTAATTTTAATTAATATAATGGTTTGAACATTTTAAATATGAATTTCCAAATAATGTAATTAGAGTCCTTTCAATATTATCCCTGAAAATTGGTTATTGAGGTTAAAAATCTAGTTGGGACATAAAAGGCTCATCAAGTTGACACGAGTTTAATAAAGTATAAAAATAGTCAAAAAAACATTAATAATATGACTCTAAAAGGATGATGGATGCGTGGATCGCCGAAAACATATATCCTCTCTAGTTGTAACCCCACTAGAATCCACATTCCTTGTGAAATACATCTTCCTTTTATATTAAGAGGTTATATTTACAAAAATTTCATTCCCTCCCCTTATAAAAAGAGATTTCCACCACCCCTTCAAGACTATTTATATATTTCCTATCTTATTGAAATTTTTCTCATTTTACATCCCCATAATACTTATCTCTTGTTTTCCATCCCTTTTGAATCATTAAAATCCCTAAATTCCCCATTTATAAATGGTATTACCAGGGGAGGCTAAAAATCTCAATGTGGATAAAGTGAATTAGAAAAATATGAGTTTAAAGGTTATAAATTCTCATTTTAATATTATATATTCCAGGATTATTCCATATTTACCACATTTTTATTTAATTTAGTGGTATAAATAGATGTAACAATATTTTGAAAATTATATAAAAAAAGGGAAGATATAGAATGATGTTATAAAAGTATTCCTTATAAGGGAAATTTTTCTATCATTAGAAAGAAGGTAGATGTACTAGGGTTTTTCATAGAAAATTACCTAGGGAAACTCTAACAATTATGATATGAGATGAATATCATGTGACATAGGGATAATAAAATATAACGTTACATGAGATCCATGGTTTCTAAACCACCACAACTACAATAAAACTACATCATATTCATAGGTTATATGAAGAGATTTTACAGGATTATGTAATTAAAAATTAATATTATATAATAGGTACTTATCAAAATAATATATTATTTATATATGATATGTATTTTATAAATTTCATCTATATTATTTTATAAATAATATTCTTTATTTTTAATTCTAATGAATTGATAGAATTAAATTAATTTAAATAAACATAAAATAAAAATATAATATCTTTGGAATTAATTTTATTTTTCTTAAATATGTTTTTACACGATATATTTTAATAATTATAATAAGTTATAGAAAATATATATTTTTGATATGAGTAATACAGTAACAACAATATAATTAAAAATTGATAATAAAGAATAAAAATAATTATTATTTTTCAAAAAAATTTATTTGATAGGAAAGTATTTTTCATTATATGTTTGTAATTTTATTTAAAATTTATATTATTAACATATTAAAATTTTAATATGAATAAATTAACCCCATTTTTTAATGTTGAATGAAAATATTTTATTAGTATATTTTATGTGGATAAGTAATAATAGAGGCTTTATTAATACTATTGAATTTATGAATTTATCATCATCTAATCAGGAATTAAAACTATTATAAAAAAAATGCTTAAATAATAATTCATTTGTGGGAAAACATTCATTTAGGAATACTATGTTGACTCTCAAAAACTCATTATTAAAATTTTGAAAAAAATGAAATCTCATATTCAAATAAATAAACCTTTTCCATATTTTTTCTTTAAAATATATTTTAACACGGTGGAATTCTGTATTAGATTACTTAAAAATGCAAAAGTTTTTTACTTAATAAGTATTAAAAGAAATTATTTAATGAAAAGAAAGACAATTTATAATTATATCCTAATCGTTATTTTTATTATTAAAAATTATCATTTTTTAAATGGCTATTACGTCCAATGTTATTAACATTGATTTCTCCAACCATTAGAAATTTTATTTTATTAAAATTCATTCCATATTTGGAATTGGAATTTCAAAATTATTTAATAAGGTTATTATCATTTTCCTCATAAAAATTATCTTATGTGGTTAAAAATATTATTGGGATGGTTAAGGTAAATTATGGTAAAACGAGTTTTAATAAGTGAAAAATATAAATATCATGTTTAAAATAAATTTCTAAATGGGTTCCTAAGGTGTTATTTAAAAAATATGTATCCTCTACATTATTTACCACTTTTTGATCCACTTTACATGTGAAACGTGTATCATTGTTATATTGAGAGGTTATAATTAATAAAATAAAATTCTCTCCACTTATAAAATGTGATTTCCACCAGACTATCAAGGATAATCTAAAATTAAATTTCCTCATAATACTCTACCCTTTATAAATTCACAAATATGTCTATATCATGTTTTTTAGCCACATTATCAAAGAAATTCCCTATATCCCCAGTTTCTAAGTTGTACAACATGGAATGGATCAAAATATAAATGATGTAAATGTTCTTCAAAGGATGCTAAAAATAATGTTATATGATTATCATCTCTATGTTTATTCATTGGAGTATATTAAATATTCTGGATATTTTTAATTTGTTTGGTTAGTAATTTTCTAATTAATTTCCCTTTATCATACTCATTATAAAATTATGGTATTTAAAAATACATTTGATATTATAACATTAATTGTATTATGAATTTAATGATAAATAAGTTACAAGGTATTTTGATATTTCAATCCTCTTTCCTTGAGTTGTAAGTTTTCTTCATGAAAATTTCTATTAGATTCTACCTATATTCATATATTATCCATTTTATATGATATTAAATATTTTCTCACACTGTGTTTAAACTACATTATTTTAATTAAAACAAATTTCCTTGATTTGTTTATATCATATAAAATATTTACATTGTATTTACCCAGTACAATTACACATATTATTTCATGATATGTAAAATAAACACAGAATAATTACAACCAATGACCATGAGGACTAGTTTCATGGGATTACTAAGATGATAATTTATGAATGTGAGTCTAAAATAAACAATCATTATTTTATTTTACATAATATTTTATTAAAACATTTTATATGATAATTTTATATTGAGTAACATCAGGAATACATAAAACATGTGGTTGGGGATATCAAAATCCCACTAGTGGGATAAAAATGACAAGGAAACATTTCCTGTTAGTTAAAAGTATTGAATTTTTTCATAAAATATAACGACCTAGAGTAATCACATGGGTGAATAACATAATGAACACAGTATAATATGATCATGGAATCCTAAAATTTTTTTTTATAAAAATATAATATGAAATATAAACAAGTTAATGCTAACTGCAAATAAAATATTACATAGTGGAAAAATTCAAACAATGGATTAGGTTTACACATTAATCTTATGCATGATGCAACATGAGACTAAATCATTTCTCAAATCATTAGGGAACTATCTGAGAAACCAAAATATTATAAATTCATGATCATGGGTTCCAAAAAATATAGATCCATTATAATGAATAAATATAATAATTACATATTAAAAGTAAATGGGTTTCATAGTTTTGTGTCATTATATAATTAAAGTAAATTTCATAGTGAATGAATATTAGAGATAAAATAAATTGTGTATAATAATATCAAATTAAGGGAGAATAATATAGTTATATATTTTGGAGATATATATACATAATTTAGAAATAATTCATAACATCAAATTTTTTCATCATTGAACAAAATTTCATTAAATGACTACATTGAATTAATCATGAGAGAAGTACCCATTTTTCATTGAAATAAATTCGTCAAAAACCAAAAATTTCTGACCAATTATTAAAAAATATTTATTAAAAAAGATCAATAGAAATTTATAAATGAGTCATCAAATAATATATTGTTTTTTGGAGGGTAATATAATATATACAATATATGTTAAAAAAATTATATTCATAGTGTTGTAAAAAGGAAAAAATTCCCCTCATTTAGAAAATTATAAGAAGAATCATTGAAAAATGTTTTTTAAAAATTAAATAATGGGAAAAAATGTTTTTAAAAATTTATTTTGATAATGATAAAAATATTCCTTGTAATATTTTTAAATACATTGATACAGAGGAAAAAATATTTTTGATTAAATAGAGAAATATAGTTATATTTTCATAATAATTTTTTCTTTATTGTTTTATGTAACGAAGAGTAGAAAAATGTACTATTACTTGAAAATTTCAAAATAAAAATATTAAAAAAGATATTTGGTTAATATAAATACCAATCAACTCATATAACGGGGTTTAAAAACAAAGAATCCTGAATAATGATGTGATTATAAAATAAACCCATACCACATTAGTAACTTTTGAATCATAAACCCTAGGAAATTAATATATTCATGTGAATATTTAAAAAGAAGAAATAAAAATAGATTCATCATATAAAATTAAATAGAAGAATATATACACCATTGAAAGGTAATAAGTGACAAATATTCTATAAGTCTCACTGATGTAAGTGTGAGATGAGAAATCGCATACCTAGAGTCAAGAATTATCATTTATTTAATTTAAATCATACTTAATAAACTTATATTTATTTTATATCATGAAAATTTTCCATGTTTAATCATTTATACATACACTATTGTATTCAATTATTTTAATTACATATTTAATTACATATTCAGTTATGCCCATATAAGCTGTTTTGAGGATGCTCAGTTCCTAATTTCAAAATGACAATAGTTTATTGACCGTGGTTAAAGGTTAAATTGTTCAATAGTATCATGAAAAAATATAATGAAAAAATTATCATCCTTATAAATCAATTGTAATTTTAAAATGTACCCTGAAAATGGTTAAGAAAAATAAATTTCATTACAATCATGGAGACAGTAGGTCGTATATATATAATAGTAACATTTCCATTTTTCAACAGTCATAATGAAAATAATGTAAGTGTTAATTTTTTATTACATAATTATAATTATATTTTAAATATAATATTAATTATTTATGTACAAATACATATAAAATCTATGTGATTGGTAACAATAAATGAATCACGTCATATCATGAGGTTATAGTTTACTACACACACGAATGATGTAATAATTTTAAAATGGTATGTAAGTTAAGAAGTTTTATGATAAATTATATTTACAGAATTATTAATATGTTATAAATATAACATAAAAATACTAAATCCATAATCATGTATATATTTCAGAGGCATTGATGGAAGTTGAATTATATTAGTTTGTGAGGCGGTAGTCCATCACAAAAATATCAATGTTTTCAATTCCCATTTCATAAAATAAGTGATGGATAAATACTATGAAATAAAAATAATAAAATCATAGTATATAATATATACATGTGAAATTAAAATTTAATTATTATGAAATAATTTATGGTGTAAAAATAAGATTTATAAAAAGAGTCTTAGTGAAGAAAATTACTTTATCCTAAAAGAACCTCATTTGGATATCTTATTAAGTACCCAAATGTTTGTATTTATGGAAGAAAAATTTATATAAATAATTTTTCTATAGTTTATGGTGAGTTATTTTTTTTAGAGTTTGGTTAATAAAAATGTCATTAGAGTTGTGAATTAGTGAGAATATGGGAAACACTTTTATAATGGAGGTAGACTGGATTTTTTGAAAATACCAAAACCATTCAACAACAGGATGTCATTGTCAATCTACATGCCTCACAAATTGCTAAATAATGGATTGAGTAGGTATATGGTCAAGAGAAACCTCCATCATTTAAAAATAAACGTTCTTTAAACATGTTGCTCACCATAACTCTTTAGTTTAACCCCAGGGAAAATCAGTTTTAACATTTACCATGGTAATAGATTTATAATATTTTTCCTATTCACAATGGAAAAAAATAAGTGAAAAAATATGATTTAATATTTATTATTTTATTAAAAAAATTGGTTCTTTTTATCAAATTATATTCATAGAAGTGTGAAAATCCATTTTAAAATTTGTACTACACAATGTTTAAAATATTTGTTTTCAAAGAATTGATATTTTCATGGCATATATGATCTTATATTGACATTACAAGAAGAAATAATTATTATTTGAATTTATATTTATATCAATAGATGTATAAAAAATTTATTTAAATTTAGTAATTATTTAATAAGGACAATTTTTGTTAATTAACATAGGTAAATTTTATCTATTTATAAACAATTTATTGAAAACTGTGTTTTTATGTACAAAAATTAACATATGCCAAAATAATGAAAATTGATGACAAAAATGAAATTTATTTTATTGTTATAAATTTTTTTTTTCATATTTTACTTTATTATCAAATTTTAAATATAATTTTACTTTTAAATTACTTGATTTAATGAAATGAAATGTTTGTATTTGGGAAATCAATAATTACCACTATTCATTAAAAAATAAAACATTTCAAAAAAAAACTACTATATAAAGTTAACATTGATCAAATAATTTGAAATATTTTTTCATTTTTATAGAATAACTTTTATAAATGTTCTATACCTTAATTATAATATTTTCTCATAATAATCGTCTAAAATAATTTTTTATGGAAGCTTATTTTTTACAGAATAAAATATCTTTATTAAAAGTTAAGTTACTAATTATTTAGTATTTATCAATAAATTTATATTTAGTAAGAAATATATATATATATATTCATCATATTATTTAATACTTCTAATACAACTTAATTTAACGTCAAGTCTACAATGATAATATATTTCATGAGTCATTCATTATTAGTCTTACATATCAAAAAATATATTGAACATTATGTTATTCTATTGAAAATATCAGGGTGTTACATTTTAATCCCACTAAAAACTAAAGAAAATTTGTTTTATTTTATTCTGAACAATCTGTTTTACATTTTAAAATACCTTTGTTTAAAACCAACATCATAAAAAGGGTAAATAAAAAATCATCATAAAATTATGGAAATGAAAGTACAACATTCATATAAAAAAATATTTCCATATATGTTTAACATTTTTGGTAAGAGAAAGCTAGTATTTTAAAATATATGACATTTTTAGATAATGTTATATGTTTTTTAAAATATAATATACCATCAATTTATAAAAAAAGTATAAAATTATTCTTTCATGTTCCATTTCCAAAATTTTAGATATCCATTTTCAAAATATTTTTTGAGAATATTTAAATATACTTTCTTGAATTTTTTAATTTCGTACAATAAATTTTTATTCACCATAATGTCATATACTACTCCCAATGATGGGTATTGATAAATAATTACTTTATTCTCAATGAAATAAAATTATCTTCTAATTGATCACATGATTTCATAGAATAATGTCATTATATATCTGATACATTTATAAATTTACAAAAAGCATAACTGTTTAACATATGTCATGACCCCCTCCCACCAAAGATGCCCCTCCAGAGTTAGAAATAGTGAACGGGAGAAAATGACCCCCGAGTCCCGCCTCCAGTAGGCCCCAGAGTGGCGACTATAACCAAGGGTATGAGTTTTCACAAATATGGGAGGCAAAACCCTTTTTATTATTTAAGATCGGGAGATAGGACAAGTCAACCACCAAAAAGAAAAAAACAAGTGTATAGAAATAAACCCAAACCAATCCCACATGCATGTTTAAGTAGTTATGAAACTAGGTACAAGTACAAGAAATCCCAAAAAGAACAATACCAAAAGAAACAAGTACAAAAAACTGCAGAAAATCCAACTGTCCCGACTAGTAGGGTCCCGCACGTCCCTGGAAGTCCTCCTAGAAACCTGAAAGTAAATGTCAGGTGAGCATACAAGTATACTCAGTAGGGAAACCTAATTCACTCGTTCACAAGTGGGGATACATCTTAATGTCCCGTGAGAACAACAGAAGAAACCAAGTAAGGAATTCTTTCCACCCAACCTCACCAGCCACAATCACAAAAACACATTCACAACATGTAGTAGTATATATGAACAAGCGTATTGGGTACCCCACACCATTTCCCCCCACTAGATATTTGATCTTCTTAATATCGAATGTCCTGATGCTACCACACTCTTCCCGCCCTCTCACACCTAGGCCTCCCAACCATGTATCCCGCCCGCACACACCTGGGAAACACAACCACGTATCCCTCCCGCACACACCTGGCCTCACAACCACGTATCCCGCCCGCACACACCTGGGCCTCACAACCGTTATCCCATCCACACACACCTACGCCTCACAACCACGTATCCCGCCCGCACACACCTAGGCCTCACAACCACGTATCCTGCCCGCACACACCAAGGCCTCATCCCGAAGGTTCTTGGGAAATAGTAAAACCTGACCGAAGAGTCTTGGGCTAAACCACCGCAGTAGAAATCTACCCGAAGATTCTTGGGTGTAAGGTTGCCTAAAGCCATCACAGCCTAGGGAAGAAGGAGCAGGAAAGAGCTAGTAACTAAGGGGAAAACACCCTCTCCCATGAAATGGGAGTGTTCTGCACTAAGTTCTCAACATGGGTGGGGTGCGATATAACAAAAAGATATAGATATATATATATATACCAAACACTCATCCCAACATATGGCTTCTAAACAGAGAACTGAACACGTGCCTCGGCACTACTACTATGAAGCATGCATACACGAAACAACCCCAAGCCCATTTAGGTTTTCATGTTTCAACAGAATCAGTTTATTAGTTCCTTAACAACTGGGCAACTATCCACAACCAACCACATCGATCATTCGTAAAACATATCCCTACCATACACAAATCAAGTTATGAAAACACAAGCAACACAACCAAGCCCTTCTTATTAACCATCCAACGCCATTAACTATTATTCCCATTCCACTATCATGCCCCATCATTCATTAACTCTTCCACTTTTATTTATTAATCACAACCCATAGTTTGATCACATTCAAACCCAACCCTGCAGCCCCGCTGCCAACCACCATAACCACAACCATACCGTACATCATCACCCCTTGATACCATTTACTTCACCCCACTGCCCATCAGTAACATAGCATTCACACCAACCCACAACCAAGCCAACTACAGCCCCGCTGCTCACCTGACCCACAACAACCCGAAATAACACCCCATTCACATAAATTAACCCCAACAGTACCCACATGTTTATTATTTCAGTTTAGTTTAACCAGGGTGATCACACAAGGGTTCCAGATTTTCATTTAATCATCCAAATTTACACGATTAACTAATTTCCACATTCCATGAAGTTTCTATCCATAAATGGTCTAGAAAGACAGGGAAGCATTTAATTGCGCAAGAAAAGGCCCCCAACGACCATGATTTTCAGTAGGCATAATCCTATTCAATTCACATAATAATATCGCAGGATACAAAGATAAACATAACAACATCACTGTCCCCGTTCTTTAACCATTTATTATCTTCGTTTAAAGGATCGGCTGTTTCTCATGAAAACAAGAAGATACCCACCCCGTATGATGCACAATTTAGAGAGATGGAGGTAATACCCTACCTAAACAGGTTTTGATCACAACGCTCCCTCAGATCAACTTGAGAAGACGTCCGTCGACGTCCGTCACTTCTGGAAAAACCCAGAAAAACATCCTCGGGTGGAAGTTAGAATGTAAAGGCTGAAGGAAAGACAACGGATCCAAGCTCAGATGTTCTGCCTCGTCGTTACGAACTCGTGGCCGCTGACGGATCGGAAATCGGAGATCGGATAAAAAGTTATGGAAGGAAAAGGGCATTCAAGTCTCTTGGGAGAGCATTGGTCAGTGGAATCGGGATGATAGGGGTGAGTTAAAATGGAGAAGGGGACCTCTCCTTTTATAGGCGTGAAAAACCGAAGTACACGGCGTGTACTTTATGGTACAAGGTGGGTACTTGGCCATTTCCCATGGTCACCACATGGCTTCCAACACAGCCTTCAACGCATCACGTGGTCATTGATAGGTCAACACATGGTTTGAAGGTAATGCATATGTGGAGAGGGACTACACGGCGTGTAGTATTGGGTACACGGCGTGTACCCATTTATTTCACATGGCCAGGAGACGGCTCCAACGTGGCTCACATCCATTGGCTGGTCAACACACGGTTTGAGGGTAACGCGTATGCGGGGAGGGACTACACGAAATGTAGTATTGGGTACACGGAGTGTACCCATTTATTTCACATGGCAAGGACACGGCCTTCAACACGGGGTATACCCGGTGAGGGGGTACACAGCGTGTACTCACACTACATGGCGTGTACTTACAAAATTCTAAAAAGTGTGGGAAGAGAACATTTTACACTCCAGAACACTTCATGACCTTCTTTTTGACAAAGGAATGGTCGGGAGAGGTCCGGGCCATTATATCAGATACCTCTTAAAACATTCTCATCCTTGAAAATTCAAAATCCAACCCAGAGTAACCCAACAAGATACCTCTTAGGTCCCTTGTTATAACAGGAACCCAACCATCAACCCTAATTATATGTGTTAGGAATTTTTTCTCCTATATCGAGATATTATCCGCTTTAGGTGGCACTGACTCGCCTGCATGGGTTTAATCGCATCCTCATTAATGTGTCTCGATTAATAACCGGGTCTTCCCACTTCAATACATTAGGATTATTTTCCATCTTGCACTACCCCTAACACCACACAACCTACACACTGCCCAAACATGTGGTTTGGGGAAATTATTTCTCCTATGTCGAGATATTATCCGCTTTAGGCAGCACTAACTCGCCCGCACGGGTTCAATCGCATCCGCATTAATGTGTGTTGATTAAGGATCAGGTTTTTCCCCTTTACCCACACATCCGGACATGCTACACACTTACAGAGAACAAGGAAACAAAAAGGTCTCATAACCAACAAGACAATCATTTCATATATCAATGGTACATAGTACAACATCAAAACAATGCTCAAAAGAACAAGGAAAAAAACAAGTCAAAACAACTATGGGTACTGAGCATGCATCTGGGTCTCCTGCTCCCAAGTGCTCTCCTCGAGGCTGCCATGCCTCCACAACACACGAACCAAGGGAATGGTTCATCCACGGAGCACCTTCTCTTTAAGATCTTCGATTCTGAATGGTCATTCCTTGAAGGTCTCATGGTCTTCCATATCTAACTCTCCCCTGTTGATAATTTGAGAATCGTCGTGTAAGTACCGATGAAGCTGGGTGACATGGAAGGCATCATGAACCTTTTCCAACTGAGGTGGTAGGGCCAGCTGATATGCCACCTCGCGGACTCGCCTCAGCACCTCAAAAGGTCTAATGAACCTAGGGGAGAGCTTACTCCCCTTCCCAAACCTCCAATGCCCCGTCAAGGGGAAACCTTCAAGAACACATGATCTCCCACCTTGAACTCCAAGGGCCTCCTCCGACGATCAGCATAAGACTTCTGTCAGTCCTAAGCCGCCTTCATCCTCTCACGTACAAGATGGACATTCTCTGTGGTGCTATGCACTACCTCGGGCCCAAGAGCACCTGTCTCACCAACTTCTTCCCAGCAAATGGGTGAACGACATGGTCTTCCATACAAAGCCTCAAATGGTGCCATGCCAATAGTATAGTCGAAGCTATTGTTATAAGATAACTCTTCTAAAGGCAAGTTTTATACCCATGATCCTTCAAAATCCAGAACGCATGCTCGCAGCATGTCGTCAAACGTCTGACAGTCTGCTCTGTTTGCCTGTCGGTCTGGGGGTGGAAAGTAGTTCTAAGCTGTAGTTGGGTCCAAAATCATGTTGTAACCCCCTCTAGAATCGTGAGGTAAACCGAGTATCCTGGTCTGAAACGATAGTCTTCATAACTCCATGAAAACGCACCACCTCGTCTACATACCTATGTGCTATGGTACTGACCGGGCCCGACTCCTTAATTGCTAAGAAGTGAGCTGATTTCGTCAGAAGATCCACCACTACCAAGATAGCATCATAACCTCCCTTAGCTCTGGGTAGTCCTATGATGAATTCCATCAAGATTTCATCCCACTTCCACTCGGGGACATCTAATGGATGCAACAAACCACTGGGAACACGGTGTTCAGCCTTCACTTGCTGACACACTAGGTATTTAGCCACAAACTCCACCGATGCCCGTTTCACCCCGGGCCACCAAAACTATTCCCTCAGGTCTCAGTACCTTTTTGAAACTCTCGGACGTATTGCCAAGGATGAGATATGGAACTCACAGAGAACTCCCTCACGCATCACCTCCGGAACAAACAACATTCCACGGAAAAGCATCCGATGTCGGCTATCCTCTGACCATCCTTCTGGAGAGTTTCCCCGATCGACACGATCCTACATCACTTTTGTCTCGGAGTCCCCCCACTGAGACTCTTCCACTGGTTTCCACAAGGAGGACTACACCGTCATCTGAAACAAATAGCCTCTAACACTATCTACCCTTGAATCAAAGTGCAATGCAGCCAATTATCCCATCGCTTTCCAAGCATCAGTGGATTTCCGAACCACTTCCTTATGCGACTTCTTGCTCAGGGCATCAGCCACAACGTTTCCCTTACCTTCAGTGTAAGAGATCTCAAAGTAATAGTCTTGGAGAAACTCATCCCATCTCTGCTGCCACAGATTTAGGTCATGTTGGGAGAAGATATAACGTAAGCTCTTATTATCTAATAAGACCACAAAGCACTCCCCAAAGACGTAATGTTACCAAAACTTCAGTTCGAACACTACTGCTACAAGCTCCAGGTCATGGGTGGCATAGTTATTCTCGTGAGGGCGCAATTGCCTTGACCCATAATAGATCAAACCCTTCTTTGGCATCAGTACGCACCCCAAACCAAGGCCCGAAGCATCACAAAACACCTCATACAACAACCCTTCCTCTAGAAACCTGAGTACGGGAGCACTGAACAGCTTCTCCTTCAGGTAGTCGAAAGCTTTCTAGAACAGCTCTCTCCATTGGAAAACTTGGTTCTTCCTAGTCAAAGCTGTCAATGGAGAAGAAACTCGAGAGAAGTCCAAAACAAACCTCCTATAGTAACCTACTAACCCCAGGAAACTACGAACTTCTGCGACGCTCTTGGGTGCTACCCCAGAAACAACTGCCTCTACCTTCGACGGGTCCACGGACACTCTATGCTGAGACACTACCTGCCCAAGGAAGTGTACTTCTTGCGTCAAGAACATACACTTGAACAATTTCCCATAAATCTGGTGGTGTTGAAGGACATCCAAGACTGCCCTGAGATGCTCAAAGTGCTCCTCCTCTGATCTTGAGTAGATCAGGATGTCATCGATAAACTCAATGATGAACCGGTCCAGAAACTCCCGGATGACAATGTTCATAAGTCCCATGAACACATCTGGTGAATTTGTAACTCCAAACGACATCACTACAAACTCAAAGTGCCCATACCTACACCTGAAATTTGTCTTCGAGATGTCATTGTCCTTCAACCTCAGTTGATGATATCCCGATCATAGATCAATCATAGAAAACCAACCTGCTCCCCTCAGCTGGTCTAAGAGATCATCAATCCTTGGAAGGGGGTAATGGTTCTTGACCATTACCTTTTTCAACCTTCGGTAGTCTATGCATAGCCTGAGACCACCATCTACCTTCTTCACGAACAAAACTAGAGCACCCCATAGCGACACACTGGGTCGAACAAAACCCTTCTCCATCAGATCGTCAATCTGAATCCGCAACTCCTGCAAATCCGAAGGGGCCATTCGATAAGGGGCCATCAAAATTGGACGGGCACCAGGCAGTTTGTCTATCCAAAACTCAACGTCACTTCGGGGGGGGGGGGTGGTGGTTAGAGTCACAACCTCCTCAGGAAAAACATCAAGGAACTCCCCAAAAACCTCCGGGACATCCATCATCTCTGTATCATCTGGAACCACTGATAACCCGCCTAACAAGGAAAGGAGAGGCTCCACATGCCGGTTTCCCACCAAATAGCTTCTCTCACCAACAAATGATACACGCTGCCCGTCCACGTCAGAGAACACGACTCTTATCCATAATCAATCGATAACAGCACTAACAGAAAACAACCAGTCGATGCCTAGGATGACATTTTATGGTTGCATTTTTAACAGAAGAAGGTCCCCACTAGATCGATGTGATCCCAACATCAGCCCACAGCTCTAGTAAACATAAGATACACTGGTCTAGCCTCCAACTGGTGTACTCAGCACCAGTGGCATGGAATGTCTCTTTACGTCTAGTCCCAATGAATGGGCTAGGCCAGATGCTACAAAGGAGTGCGAAGATCCCGAATCGAACAAAGCAGAAAAGGGAGTGCAAAACAAACAAATCGTACCTCGCACCACCTCTGGTCCTGCTCGAGCTGCCAACTCTAATGCGTGAAACTTTCCATGCCCCGATCCTCTGCCTCTCTGATGTCTTCCACCTCCTCGACCACACACTAGTCGAGGTCCCTGAGGAGCACCTTGAGGTCGGCCTCCTCCCGCAAAGTCTTCCCTCAGAGGAGAATGGTTCTGGTGCTACTGGAAGGCTCTTTCCAGCAACTAGTGCCTCTGAGGTGGGCGCTGAACCTTCCCACCTCCACCGTACTGATCTCGGGTCAGGCACCAACTCTGAATGTGCCCGAAACCTCCACAAGAGAAGCACTTCAGTCCTGGGATCGTGGAAAAGGGATGAGGACCTGAAGATCTGAACTGGAACTGCTGGATCCTGCTCCCCACTGGCATGAACCTGGAAGGTCCTGTCACAGGAGACTTGCTGCTGACTGCCTTCCCCTTCGACGAAACTGGTTAAAACCCCTCCCGTTGTGCACCTCACAGCGAGTGCATCCTCTCTACAACCTCTTCCTTCTTCTGTACTACCATGTATGTAAGAAGGGTGAAGGGGTGACATCATACTGGAGCAAAGGATGAAGATCCTCCTCCAAAAGTCTCTCCCGAGACTCCTCATCCAGAAAGAGATCTAGAGAAAAGCATAAGAGATCCTTGAACTTGATCCCCAACTCTCATACTGACATACTCCCATGCTGGAGGGAGAGTAACTCCTGCCGCTTCTCCTCCTTGATCATGGAAGAAAGGAATTCCTCTCAGAATTACTTCTCAAAGTCATCCCATGGAACTTCTGCCTCTATCCTCTCTCCGAGGTCGAGCGTCCACCACTGTCGCGCCGCAACTCTCAGCTCACTGACTGCTAGGGGAACCCAGTACTCCCTCAGAGCACGGATCAAGGTAAAAGCGATCCCTAGCTCCTCAAGCCACCCCTCTGTCACCGTATACGATTTACTACCCTCGTACTTCTGGAGGGTTTGCCGCTGGAAAGAACAGAGAGTCTTCTGCCACTGGCTATCTTCCTCCTCTCAGTCAATCCTCAATTGATCGACCGCCTGAATCTACTGTGCCACGACAGTCTGAGTCACCCGGGGACGACGTCCTGGTGTCATAGCTGTACGGTAAACAAGGAACTCCTAAGCCCAAGTAGTCAGGAAATTTCTCAAGGTTTTATTTTATCACATTATTTCAATTTTTTTCCAAAACTCCCAAATCAAGTAAAACACAATCATGATGATGCATGTACCTTACCTAGGGTCTCTACCCTGCAATTAATGTGGTCTCAATTGGTCCTGTGGTAGGCTCAGAGTCCTTGCATCGGATCATAGGGGGACCTAAAATCCCGTGTCCTAAATGGTCTTCCCTGGCCTATGTGGACCAAGATCAACCAAAACTATTTCCCTACCATCCCATGAAATCCTCACTGTGCCTAACTCCAGACTCCATGCTATCTCTCAACCAGCAGCTTTGATACCATTATGTCATGAACCCCTACCACCAATGAAGCCTCTCATGAGCTGGAAATGGTGAAAGGGAGATAATGACCCAGGAGTCCCGCATCCAGTAGGCCTCGAAGTGGTAACTAGCACCAAGGGTATGGGTTTTCAAAAATATGGGAGGCATTAACCTTTTTATTATTTATGATCGGGAGATATGACAAGTCAACCACCAAAAAGAAAAAAAACAAGTGTATAGAAATAAACCCAAACCAATCCCACATGCAAGTTTAAGTAGTTCTGAAACAAGGTACAAGTACAAGAATTCTCAGAAAGTACAATACCAAAAGAAACATGTATAAAAAACTGCAGTAACTCCAACTGTCTCGACTAGTAGGGTCCTGCACGGCCTTGGTAGTCCTCCTGGAAACCTGAAAGTAAATGTAGGGTGAGCATACAAGTATACTCAGTAGGGAAACCTAATGCTCTAATGCACATGTGGGGAGACATCCTAATGTCCCGTGAGAACAACAGAAGAAACCAAGCAAGGAATTCAATCCAACCTACCTCACCAGCCACACTAAAAAAACCAATCACAACAGGTAGTAGTATATAAGAAAAAGATTATTGGGTACCCCGAACCATTTTCCCCCACTAGCAAGCTGCTCTTCCTAACGGCGAACGTCTTGACGCTACCACACTCTTCTCGGCCGCACACACCTGGGCCTCACAACCAAGTGTCCAGCCCACACACCTGGGCCTCACAACTAGGTATCCCACCCGCACACACCTGGGCCTCACAACCACATATCCCGCCCGCACACACCTGGGCCTCACAACCACGTATCCCGCACGCACACACCTGGGCCTCACAACCACGTATCCCGCCCGCATACACCTGGGCCTCATCCCGAAGGTTCTTGGGAAATAGTAAAACCTGCAAGAAGAGTCTTCGGCTAAACCACCCCATTCAAAACCTACCAGAAGAGTCTTGGGTGGAAGGTCGCCTCATTCCATCACAACTTAGGGAAGAAGGAGCAGGGAGGAGCTAGAAACTAAGGGGAAAACACCCTCTCCAATGAAATGGGAGTGTTCATCACTAAGTGCTTAACATGGGTGGGGTGCAATAAAACACAAATATACAGATATATATATATATATATATATATACCAAACACTCAGCCCAAAACTATGGCTTCTAAATAGAGAACTGAGCACGTGCCTCAGCACTGCTACTAGGAAGCATGCATACGACAAACAACCCCAACCCCATTTAGGTTTTCATGTTTCAACAGAATCAGTTTATTAGTTCCTTAACTACTGGGAAACTATCCACATCCAACCACATCGATCATTAGTAAAACATATCCCTGCCATCCACAAATCAAGTTAGGAAAACACAAGAAAAACAACCAAGCCCTTCTTATTAACCAACCAACCCCATTAATTATTATTCCCATTCCACTATCATGCCCTACCATTCATTAACTCTTCCAATTTTATTTATTAATCACAATACCTAGTTCGATCACATTCAAAAACAACCCTGAAACCCTGCTTCCAACCACCATAACCATAACCACACCGTACATCATCACCCCTTGATATCATTTATTGGAGTCCCGCTGCCCATCACTAACATAGAATTCACACTAACCCACAACCAAGCCCACCACAGCCCCACTGCACACCCGATCCACAAGAACCCACAAAACACCCCCTTCAAATTAATTAACCCCAACAACACCCACATGTTTATTATTTAACTTTAGTTCAACAGGGGTGATCACACAAGGGTTCCATATTTTCATTTAATCATCCAAATTTACGTGATTAACCAATTTCCACATTCCATGAAGTTTTCTTCCATAAACGGTCTAGAAAGATAGGGAAGCATTTAATTGCGCATGAAAAGGCCCCCAACGACCGTGATTTTCAGTAGGCATAAGCCTTTTCAATTCACAACATAATATCAAAGGATATAAAGATAAACATAACAACTTCCCCGTCCCTGTTCTTTAACCAGTTATTATCTTCGTTTAAAGGTTCATCCATTTATAATGAAAACAAGAGGATACCCACCCCTCATGATGCAAAATTTAGAGATATGAAGGTAAGACCCCTACCTCAACAGGTTCTGATTACAACGCTCCCTTGGATAAACTTTAGAAGATGTCAGTCGGCGTTCGTCACTTCTGAAAAAAACTGGCAAAACCTCATCGGGAGGAATTTTGAAAGGAAAGGCCAAAGGAAATACAACGGATCCTAGCTCAGATGTTCCACAATGTCGTTACGATCCCGTGGAGGCTGAGAGATCATAAATCAGAGCTCAGACGAAGATGTTATGGAAGAAAAAGAGCCTTCAAGTCTCTTGGGAGAGCTCTGCTCAGAGGAATGGGGTGGAGAGGGGTGAGTTTAAAACGACGAGGGGACCCCTCCATTTATGGGCGTGAAAAACAAATGTACATGGCATGTACTTTATGGTACACGGTGTGTACTTGGCCATTTCACACGGTCACCACACAGCATCCAACACGGCCTTCAACGCAACATGCGACCGTTGACTGGTCGACACACGGTTTGAAGGTAACGCGTACGCGGGGAGGGACTACACGACATGTAGTATTGGGTACATGACATGTACCCATTTGTTACACGTGGCAAGGACATGGCTCTAACATGGCACATGGCCATTGACAGGTCAACACACAGTTTGAGGGTAACACGTACACGGGGAGGGGCTACATGGCATGTAGTATTGGGTACACAGTGTGTACCCATTTATTTCACATCGTAAGGACACAACCTTCAACATGGGGTATAACTATCAAGGGGGTAAATGTCGTGTACTCACACTACATGGAGTGTACTTGCAAAATTCTGAAAAGTGTGGAGAAGGTCCATTTTACCCTCTAGAACACTTCGTGACCTTCTTTTTGACAAAGGAATGGGCTGGAGAGGTCTGGCCCATTAAAACATAAGTTTTGATAACTGTCAAAATTAATTCCCAATTATATTAATATCAAAATAAAATGATAATGTAAACTAAATCTATAAAAAATAACCCCGCATTCCATGTATCCTTGTCATTAAAGAACATAATTATTTCAATAAAAAATAATATTTCATATTATAGAACATGTTATACATAATGTTTACATATACCTCAAGAAAATAAATCAATTCTAAAAATATCATTAATCAACTAAAAACTCTAAAAATTCCATATTTATTGATTCATCACCCAATATGCATGTTTTTTTTCTAAATCTAATAAAAATAAAAGTGATAATCATATTCATAATTTTATTATACCTAATAAAAATATAATGAATGTGATTAGCATCTTCAAAAATAGAATTATTCATCAAATAATTTTTATAACATCAATGATCATATATCCAGTTCAATATTTTGAACCAAATAATATATTTTTAATTGACTATAAATTCTACAAAATTATGAACATTGCAAATATTATATTTCCCTCAATTGTGTGTTTTTATATAAAAAATTACATTTCCATTAAATATAATTTCTTATAGATTAGTAATATTAATATGTTTTTGAAAATACTTATGGAAAAAACTACAATATAATTTTCCTTCTAAGACTAATTATTCTTATAACTATAATAACATTAATAAAAAAATGTTAAAAACATGATTCTCAGATCCCAAAAAACAAACAATTATATTTTTCCACTAAAATGAATATAATGATATAGGCCCTTAAGAATTAATCATTGGATTAGGTATTTTAACTCAGATAGTGTCTAAGCTCTCCATGTCTATAATGTTGAATAGTTAATGGCACTGTTTATTGAAAATTGTTTCCATGCATCTTATAAACCGAAATCTTCATTATTCATTGGAAATTAGACACTTTTTTCCAACCATTCCAAAAGCCAATATATCTTCAAGATCCTTTATGTAATTTTATGTTGAACCTCTGACAATATTTATTACATGTATGAAATTGATTCTTCTTTTCGTTAACATCTTTAACACATGAACTTACATGAGACGACATCCATAACTTCTTTAATGTGTTTGGAAATTAATATATGTTTCACTTGTTAATCATAATTTTATATTGATATTTTGGAATGATCATAAGATGTATAACATCTGTTATTAATAGTTTCTTCATATCTATTGGGAAATCATTACATTTACTATCACATTGGTTGTTAGCATTCATTCTTATTTTTTAACCATTAAAAAATAATAGGGAAAAAATAAGAATTAGCTAACATATATGATGTAAAAATATAAACATAAATGGAAAAAAATATTTATAAGAATATCCCCACATATGAGTATCTAGTGTTTACTCTAGGTTAACAATTTTATTGTTTTATATAAGCGGTTCTGACCAATAATTTCATTTGATTCCTTTAAAATAGTTCGTAACATTTCAGTGAATTTTAAAAAAAATATACATTAAGGGTGTCAATACATGCGTACAGAAACACCCATTATCATGCCCTTTGTGAGGATTAGGTCAATTCCAATATTAATTTTTGTGATTATAACCACAAGGTACAGTTGTGCAAGAGAAGCATCCACTTTTAATATCCAAATATGTATTAAATTTCTCATAAACCACTCACTCAATCATTAAATAATAATCCATTATATTTTTCCAATACTAATATTTATCTTTAGACTTATTCTTATAGTTCGTACAAGTTTTTCATTATAGTTTGCAAAGGTTAACTAAACAATAACTCTAATACATATTATTGGATCCCAATCATTTTATATGAATTATTCCTTGATTTTTATAAAAAACAACCAATAATTAATACCCAAATGTCATATAGACTAGTGAAATGGAATAAATTGGTTTACAATATAAAAAAAATAATTAAAATTAATATCATATTTTTCAATAAAGAGATCCTATATCATTTTAATACTGTAAATCTACCTAGGATACTAGGAGAATGCAAATAATAAATGGGAGAGAAAACACCAAGTAAGAGAATAAATATTATAAGGAAGTACATGTTATGATTCAATTTCACATGTTGATATTATTAATTATAAGGCTTGTGATCAATCACTTGGGAGATTTATATAATGAATATGGTAACATAAGGCCATGGTATCATAGGTAATGTGGAAGAAATATATAACATGAAATAAACATGATTCATGGAAAAATACCTATGCAATATTACATGGTGGAAAAAGTCTCATAATTGATTAGGTTTACTACCTATACCAATTCATGATTCCTTATGACACTAATGCTATATCCAATACCTTGTTGAACTATCTAGGTAAACCAAATATAATTTTTTTTGATTATGTGTGACCCAAAATGAAAATAAATCATAAGTCATAAATATAAAAAATTTCTCTCAAAATAAAATGGGTTGTATAATCATGTCTCAAATCAAAATCATAGTAAATTTCTTAATGAATTAATTAGGGAGATAAAAATAATTCAATTATTAACCAATAATTTCAATGGATAATAATCTAGTTATAGTTGAGAGAGACATATATATATAATTTTGAAGAAATCAAAGATAAAAATGATATTTATCATTGTTGAAAATATCTTTAAAATAATAGATGGAAGAGTTATGGTTTGAAATACAACTTTCAATTTGAAATCACTGCTTGAAAATATAACAATTGCCAAAACAATTATATCATATAATTTATTTTTAATTAAAAATTTAATATTAGAATTTATGATTCAAATAATTGAGTTGTCTTGATGATGAGTAATTTAATGCAAGCCATTTATGTGAAAGGAACTCATTTAAGACTATTATATAATAGATATAAAGTACCACATTTAGAAAACTAGAAGAGGAATCCTTTCAGACTATTTTTAAAAAATAATCAAATTGTTTAAATTAAATTTAATAAATAATTTTTTTGAATGTTATAATCATTCTTGAAAATATTTTTAGAAATCATGTATTTTGATGAAAAATTATTTTCGACTAGAGTGATAAATAAAATCATCATTTCTTAAAAATATTTTCTAAATAATTTTATATACTTAAGATTTAAAAATGGAACTATTAATTGTGAATTTCATGAATAACTATAGGATAATATTTTATATTGGGTTTAATGTAAAAATATAAAACAATTCCTCTAATGGAATATTAAACATAATCAATCCCAAATGTTGATTAGATTGTGTAATAAATCCTTACCACTTTGGTAAATTCTGAATCATAACCCCTATATAATAAATAACTGAAAATGAAACCTAAAATACTATAAATATAAATAGATTAATAGTATAAAATTATATTCGGATCTCTATACACCCTACAAAAATTAGTCTGAAATATGGTATATATCTAGTGGAAGTAAAAGTTATATAATAAATTTCTTACCTCATGTCTAGAATAGTAATGTCATAACTTAATATCATTTATAATAAACATATAACAATTACTTTTTTGTAAGATTTTTTTTTGATTTAATAAATTATAGATAAACCCTTTAATTATTTTATTTCTGGTAAATATTTAATTACATATACAGTTACATCTATGTCAATGGTTTTTATAACCCTCTGTTCATAATTTAATAATGGAATCAGTATATTGGCCATGGAGAAAGTTATTCTGCTAATTAATGATATAATAATAAATATGAAATAATTACAATTTTAATAAAATAATAATAAATTTTGAAACAACTGTGAATGATTTTCAGGAAAAATAAAATACCTTACAGTCAATAAGATATTAATTATTACATACACATGAGTAACATTTCCATTTTTCATCAATCAGGATTGAAATATGGCAAGGGTTATTTTTAAATACAAAATTATAATGAAATATTCAATATTATATTATTAAATTAATGAAACTTACAAATATTATCCATGTGAAGATTTACTAAAAATAGAATCAAATCAATTGATGAGTTCATAGTCCCCCTTACACAAAAACTATGTTAAAAATTTAAATGGATATAAATGTAAAATGATATTTAAAATGATACATTCAAATAATTTTCGTTATTTCATGAATGTCATATATAGTCATTAAATACATCATCATTGATATAATTGAGAGGTGTTTATGGAAAATTAATTACATCGGGTCACGAGGTAGTAGTTTTCCACACACCCAAACGATTGTTTCAATTCACATGTGAAAGAAGTGGGGAAAAATATATATTACTACATAAAAATAAAAAATATCATTATATTGGAGATACTGGTATTATAATATTGAATATTTTAGGACCCAATTTAATAATGTTAACGAATATGAAAAAAGGAGATATGTAATGATTAGTGTCTTCTCTTATAATTAATTACTATAGATCACTTATTTATGACCAAATGGTTGGTATTTTGGGAAGAAAAAAATCATTTGAATGTGTCTAAGGATATTAAAGGGATATTTTGGTAGGTTCTTTTTGATCCAAATGACTTCAAGCGTTTGAATAAGTGAGTGGAAGGGGGTGGCATTTTATAATTTTGGAAGAGTTATTATTTTTAAAATACCAAGAACTACTCAAAAATGGGAAGTCACTCTCAACCCAAGTGCCAACAAAATGTATAAATTAAGTAGTGGATGGGTGATATAGTTTTGAATAAACATAACCATTCAATTTTTTTATACATGTTTCTCCCATCACCTTTATACTTTAACCCACCATAATCTTATTTTCAAATTATTTATGTTAAATTTTTACTGTTTTATTATTCGTTATGAAGAAAATTTAGATGACCTTATTATAAGTTATTAATTATTAAAATTATAAAATTTAAATCCATTTTAACATTTTTAATACATATAATTCGTATAATTTATCTTAAAACAAATCAATCAAACACGTCTGACAATGGTTTTTAAAGAAATGTATTTTTCGAGTAATTAATGATCATATAGAAAATTTATTAATTGAAATACTCATTATGCTAATTTAAACCAATATAACTTGATTTATAATATAATAATTTCATTTAATATTTCCTTTTTTGGATTATTTTAGTGATTTAAAATGGATTATCATTATTCATTTAAGAATAGTTTGTATAAAAGACTATTTTTTAAAATTAAAATTATATTTTTTAAAAATTCATGAAAATTTGATTAATCAAATGAAATTAATTCGACAATTACAAATAAAATGTCATATATATAACCTTAAGA
Organism: Viscum album; assembly: GCA_963277665.1. Taxonomy (NCBI): domain Eukaryota; kingdom Viridiplantae; phylum Streptophyta; class Magnoliopsida; order Santalales; family Viscaceae; genus Viscum; species Viscum album. The sequence continues at coordinate 1,192,710,293 of OY728122.1, forward strand.
AAATATTCTAAAACTTGTGTATATTTTAAATTTTGTAATTTAATTAAAATGTATACCAGTATTCGATAAAGAAGAAATAGTACATAACCTCAACAAATTTAAAAAGGTTGTTTAATTACTATTTCCAAATTGTGGGTTTTTAAAAAAGTTATTCCCAAATTTTTTTTTTTTTGTCATCAATTAATAATTGAATTTTATATTTTCAACTCCATATTACCATTAGATAAAATTAATTTATTTTCAATGCTATATTTTTTATGCTTCCTTTTAAATGTATAATTTTAAACTACTATCATCTCACTTATTTTGAAAAACACATTCAAAAGTGATATATAAATTATTATTACAAATTAATGTTAAAATTTGTTTCAAAAAAATATTTATTATTTTTTTCTATTTAAAAATTTGTCTAAAAAATATTGTTTAGTTTTCAAATATTTTTTATGAATTCCCCTTTAAATATCATTATAATATTTTAATTTTGGTGAATTAAACTTGTTGTATCAATCCCTTAAGTTATTAATCCATTAATAATTGGAATTATTTGAAGTGTTACTCTTATGAAGGTATTTTTAATCTATATATATATCATTTTAATATTTAGGTTTTAAGCTAGGGATATGTTTTTAAGCAACATCCCACCTCTTTTTCTATATGGATTATGAAATATTCTTCGTTTTTTCTTAAAAAGCACACAAATTTCATTGGCGTAATTATGAGATTTTTTAATTTTTTTGTTTTTATGCTCCATTTCAAAACAAGTTTATGAATGATTATTATAACAATGATAATTCCCCGATATCACGCTCTAAAGCATTGGTTACAGTTTTATATCATTTGAGAGGATGAACAATTTCATGAATTTTATGTGTGTATCATTGTTTACCTTTTTTCATGTGATGTTATAGAAGGATATTTGTTCTTATAATTTTCATGTCAACATGTTGTAGGTTGATCCATTCATTTATTTTACATTTAATCATCATACAAGTTTATTTTTTTTATGTTTTCCATGAGAAAATAAAATCAGTAGTCTCTTTCACAAATAGATAATGGGATCTTTATGTAGGTAGCATTTTTTATGAGATCATCTATTCTTATATTTATTATATATTTCCTCATTATTTTTTTTCATATCTTTTTTCCATATGAATATGTTTATTACCCATAGATAAATTTTTATATCTCATATTTTTAAATTTTTACTCCATGGTACATGATTTATTATTCAACATTACATATCATTTTTAATATGAATTATTTACAACCACTATAGTCTAATATGATTTTTAAAATGTTATTTATCCCATGATAATGTTTTCTCATATAATTATAATCTATCTCTTCATGATGTGTTTTCCATTAATGAGTGAGGTGAAGTCCAAATTACATGGTTCTTTAGTATATGTTTTAGTATACAATAAATATATTTTTAATAGTATTTAGAGGTACCTAGGGCCTAAGAATCTGAAAAGAAGGGGTTAGTGGTGCCAACCAAAATCATGTTACTACTGTTGTGCCATTGAGTATTCTGTATAGAGAAACTGACTAACTATTGGAGTTATTATAGTATATAAACTATTTTTGATCCACCATGTTTCCAATGGATGTGGTAGAGTTGTAATTATAAAATGAGGCACATCAGTAGTCGAAGGTCCATCACTAGCTAGCCGATAGAGCCATTGAAAAAATGGCGAGATCAACCTACTATTCGATGGAGGCAAGATGTCCTGCTAAGTATGGGTGCCTAATAAATTTTACAATAACACCCATTTTTTAAAATTCTATCATAAATTTCAACCATAATTTGGGAATAATTACCCTTGGCGCATCCATACTGGGAATTTAGTCCACTAATTCTCCTATAACCCCCCCCCCCAAATCTTAAACAATTCACTGGTTATCTTAAGGTCTGATTTTTTTGTTCTATCCCAATACATATTATTCCAATTTAATTTTCAAATATAACACATAATGGATAGATATATGGATTATTTCAGGATATAATAATGGAAACGTTAAATGTTGACATATTAATACTAGTTCTTGAGAGTTCTTCCCTTTCCATAGACTATATATAGATCTACCATTAATGATAATTATCATTGGGTATCTTATGATAACTCTATGATAGTATATTCATATCATTCTAGAATATTGTGTATGATAAACATTTTAATAAATTATGTATTTTTAGGGATTATTATCGTGAATTTTTTATTGAGTCATTGCATGACCATTTCTTGGCTATCAACAGATGATATTCTTGAAATTTGGAATCAATACACTTGAGTTAAAAAGTTTCATACCGTATAAGGACCACATTAGAATTTTGGCCTTTATAGATCAGATGTGTGTTTATATCCATTAATACCTATTTATTATAATTTATTGTAGGTTAATTCATGTATTGATCAAGAGACATTGTTTTATAATGAATGAATATGTGTGTGTCTGTTTGTGTGGCGGTTGAGACTCTTGCAAGATAATCTCCCTTAGGATAATATTTATTATGCCTTTGTGTCTGAAATTATTGCCTCCATAGTTTTTTATACTTGCAGAAAGATGTTGGTGGTCTATAATGGATTGGTTAACCCTTATTGGGAGAACATATGAAACATTAAATGATGATGATGATGGACGTAGACAAGATTATGAGTATGGTGGTCTAATGAGAAGACTAGAGGAAGAGAGGAAGTGTGTTTTCCTTATAGCTTGACCAATTAACAGGATGAAGTAATATGACCATATGGATTAACCCATGGGATATATAGGACATGATATCCATATAGCCAAAATCGAGCCTTGTTGGATATATTAATCCTTTGGGATATAGAGTAGTGTTGTGGAAGACACACATTCATGGATTCTGTAATGAATTTTCTACTAAAATGAACATGAGGTAGGTTTGAATGGGATTTATGATGGGTTGATAGTAAATGGTAACTATTTACATAATAGATAGTAACCATCTTTCATATTTATTTATTATTATTAAATACACTTTTTATACATGAGAAATTATATATAATTTATATTGATGGTGTTATATTTTGTTTTTTCCCACAATATTCTATGGAATATCAATGTGTTTGTACATAAATCATGATTAGAGATCTAAAAAGGGAGGTTTGTTAACAATAAATATTTGAGGAGAAAGAGTACAATTTTTAGAGGTGGTACTGAGACAGACTCTAATGCGATGTGATCTTGTAATTATTTATATTTATTTTATCTTTATTATACACTATTTTGACCATCCATAATGTGGTTCCTTTGTTTATTACATATTGGACATTATTATATATGATAGGTAATCTATGATTTCATTGTTATAATTTTATTTCACTATGAAATATTTATTTAATTGTAATTACTTGATTTAATTATGATATATTGCTTTGAACTAATGGTATAGTCTCCTCACAACAATGTTCAGATGATCGATTCTAGCCAACAAACACCTGCGTATCAAGATGTGGAAATAATTCCATGAAACTCAATAGACCAGACTGTGTGATTCATGTCATGGAATTACCAAGGAGTATTAGAGGGTAATTTATGATTTTCATCTTTAATTTGTTTTTGGAAAGGTAAAAAAGATTTTGACTAAGTGGATATTATGTAAGGGAGACATGTTAGTGTCTTACTTGCTATTATCTGTTAGAATTGTGTGTTTCTAGTGGTGAGATTTCTAAATTAGTTATGGAATTGTAGTTTCATAATAATCCTAATTATTTAATGTTATTATACATTTTGGGATTTGGGTTCAACCATACATCATGACTAGTGATATTAGATCAGATTCCACACACACACACACATAGATATATATATATATATATATATATATATATATTTCTGTGTGTCTGTTTCATGTTATGCAGGGTAGATCATTTTATAAAATTTTATTTTCAATTCCTTTTATTCTATAATATAATTTTTATTAATTTGGGATATTAAACATGAAAACATCTTATTATATCTATATGACTATGACTCACATGATAGTACACGGAACTGGGAATGAACCTTTATGAGTGTAGGGATGGTAATTATTTATCTTTATGCGCCACAACATAGGAAATATTTTCATATATAAATTCCTTATGTGTGACAGTAAATAATTTAGGATGTTTTCTCAAGTGATCTATACAAATATTTATACAAATTCATTTGGCATTATAGATTGTTCTTAATTTAATATGTCTGAGGTATCCACCACTGAATAAAGATTAGATTGATCGTAAAAAGGATAACACACATGTTCCTCCACTAAACATATAAGAGGATATAGTTGAACCTTCTATTTTACCTACTCTTACAGCTTAGGTGGTACAACAACTTCCATAGGAGTCCTCCACATATTCTATGTTCATGGTGTAAAACTGTCAAGGATAATGCATTATTATGAACGTGACTTCATGAATCAGCGTCCCCTAGGGATATAGAAATTATAGTTCCATATGATATTGTTTATTAGATATATTTCATCGAGGGGATACTTGATTTTTTGGATAACCTAGAGTATCCACAATAAATGTTTGATAATTTCATGTTTTTGGGAGTACGAAGGTGGTTGTGGGGTGTTATGAACCTGAATGAAATGCATCAGGATCTTACCTATGTGACTCTTAAGGATCTCTTCGCCAATGATTTTTCCATTAATACACATATGGAAGATCATTGTTTTTTTAAAGGGATCATCTACCATGACAAATGTCAGGGTCTTCTTACCCTGATTATTTCATGGAGTTTCTTTTCCTTGCTCCACTGTTAGTTGTGAATGAAAAAAATAGGCCCTAGAATTGGATATTGGATACATACCAATAGTGAATAATTATTCTAGGATCATGGACATGATGATATATCAAAAGTTTCTTATAATTCCCAGGATGAAATTTTTTTTTTGGAGTTGAACAGAGAATTTTGACGTTTTCCATATATTAGGGGATCTGTAGGAAAGAATTATTTTACAATAGTTGGTTCATTTTCAATTATAAATAAGAGGTATAATTAAGTGTATCACATGTGTAGTCTTGGATAATTTGATCTTATTTTGGTTCAATTAGTCCCCACTATGGGAGTAGTGGGCCCCAATGTTTTAAAACTGTATAGAGTGGTCACCATACCAATTTTTTTCTTGAACCTCAAATAATATGGCATGGGTGTGGATGCTTTGTTCATATATTGTAGTTATTTTTCATGTCACTATGGTTAGTATATTTTATGGGTGTGGGTAATATATGTCCCACGAATCAAGGGTCTAGATGACACTCTAATCATCTATTGAAAGAACTACAAAATTTAGTGACCCATGTGAGTTATATTCCAAAAAGGTATGGGAATAGATTTGTGTTAGGTCAAGTCTATACAATGGACATATACAAGATATTTTTGGAAAGTGATCGTCAATGACTTGTGGTATATTTTAGATCATATGTACATTATCCTATAGCTTTATTAATACATAATATTATAATTCCTTTATATATCCTCTAGATTTTTCAATTATTTACTCACCACTCTACATTTATTTTCATTTTTTTTCTATTGATAAACCCATGGCGAAGAATATAGAACATATATAGATATTTATAGGATATAATTTATTGGATGATGGATATATTAATCTATAATATTTCATGTTTATTGAGATGACTAAATTTGATATGGAAATTATCATGGACTGGTTGAATATTTTTTGATTTCACATTGACTACTACATCAGACACATATTCTTCACTGTTATCAAGGGGAGAATTTTGTTATTACTAGTGAATGGGATGTTATAGTAGGGATATAGGGACTAAAACTATGATTTATTTAGGTTATCATGTTGAAGTTATCATAGGAAGTTCATCTAATTGATGAGGAATTATGTGTCCACTATTTTTTCTTGTAGTGGAAAAATATTTAGATGTTTATGAAGATGATTTCTAATTATATATCAAAGTTAAAGGAGTAAAATTGATGTCAAAATTATATTATGGAATCTATTAATATATATTCATCCTAATCGTATGGTGTTTACTAAGCTAAAAAATCTAAATGATAAACATGAGGGTATTAATGGAAATTATTTTTTTAGACTCATCACATCTCCCAAGGGTTATCAAATATTATTCACAATAAATTTTAATAACAATATTCATATGTGATAAGGATATATTAGGGAATGCTAGTTGGATATAAATAATAGGAATATATTTACAAGGATTAATGATTTGTTTGATTAGTTATTGGAATACTATTGGTTCTACAAAATATGTCTCTTATCAGGTTGCTATCAAATTTGAGTCCGAGGGATTGATATTATAAATATAGTGTTTAGTATTAGATATAGAATATATGAGTATAATTAAATTCCAATTGGGATTAAAAATTCATCGATGGTGTTCTTTTCACACATGAACAAGATCATTCATCAATATATTGATCCTTAATTTTTATTTTTGGTAAAGATATAAAAATGTAGTAAAAAATATTATAGTTTCATTCTAAAGTCATGGTGATTATTTTATGTACAAAATGTGTTAATTTGTTGTATTATGAGAACATGAAGTGCTAATTTTTGGTCAAAAACGTTTTTATTATTGGCCTTGGGCCCTCTATAACAATAATTTTTGTGCAATAATAAACGATATTGGCTGTAGTTTATTGGGAATTATCTACAAATAAGCTCATGATATGGAGTTTTCATGGGTTGGTATGATATTAATAATATTTTATCCAGTACTTCTTCTATATTGAAATACATATGAATTGGATAAGGAAGAATATGTTGGCCTTTATGTGGATATATTTGTGTAAAGAGTCCATCTTGGGTATAATGAGGTGATTAAAGGAAACTAAAATCTTGATATTTCTTGAGATTCAGATTAGATATTTATTATACAATGATTCATCATGTGGTGTTCTAGGAGAAATACTACTATAGTGGGACCATGTAGTAGATTATTGGTCTCTTCAGCTATTACCCCATTAACAGAACCACCCTATAAATATATTGGTGTAGGTAGTTGTATTCCATGATTTGAAGTGTTGGTATAATTATATATTTTTTGAGAGATTCACCAAACCCACTTAACATAATACACTCATTTACATCTTCACTCAGATGGAATTAAATATATATATTTGGTGGTGGGACGTGTTTTTTTAGAATTTTGAGTTTCATATTTTATATTTTCCAGGGAATGGAAATGTTGTTGTTGATTATCTCAGTTGGAAAACACAATGGAATATTGATATGCCTTTAATAGAGGAATGATTATTGATTTGCATGTTAGTTAAGATGTTGGTGGATGTGTATGAGGAATTATAGGTGTCGAATTTTTCAACATTTTTCCATTTCTATTACTGGACAGGGTAATATAAATCCATCATTCAAATATAATATTATTATGGATGTTGTAATGATTGGTAGTAAGTGACCCAGGTCCAGGATAATCAATGGATAGTGATGACATGATGTTTATCCTGGGTGAGTTATTGTTCCAATATCTACAAGGGAAATTTTTATGAGAGAATCACATTCACCATAGAGGGAAGTAGAGTTATATTTGATGGAGTGTATCAAGTTATATTGTATCAATTCAAATTGGTGGGAAGAAAGATAGAAATCGTGAAAATTTTCTCATGTTTCATGATCTTTAAGAGGATAAATATGGTGCATCAACAATGAGGAGGATTAATTTATCCACATCCTATGCCTATTTATATATGGGATGGTATGATGATGGAATTAATGAGTGGGTTTTATGGACCATAAAAGTGAATATATTTTTTGGATGATATTTGATCTCCTAATGAAATTGGCACATCTCATTTTGATCTGAGAGACTCACTCTATAGATATTTTTGGAATGATTTATTTTTGGGACGTTTTTCCACTATATAGAGTGAATTCCACAATAGTTTTAGATAGTTGATTTCATTTTAAATCATTTTTGGGGAATTTCATGTTGTTAATTTTTTTGGAAATTTTTAATGTTGAGTACATTATATCATCAATAGGCCGGTGGAATTGCATAGTGGACGATCCATATCATGGAAGATATGTGTCACAGATGAATTATATATTTATATGGATCATTGGATACTCGTATAGAATTAATGTATTTCAAATAAGATAATTGTTTCTAGATTTCACTTGAGATGGAATTCTTTTGAGGTTCAGGTATATCATGTCACACACCACTATATTTGCAAGAGGTGGGTAAAGTAGTTGTCATTGTTCTGAGAATGGTGTTAGATAGTTTTTAGAGTATACAATTGATTTGGAGTACATTTATTACCACTTTGAGTATAAAAATATCATATGTGTACTTGAGGAAAATACCTTTAGAGTTCATTATTAGTGTCTATGTTTTAAAGATTTTATTACCACAGTTGGTGAATTATTAGTTGTTGTGGAATCGTTATCATGTATTTCAGTTTTCTGAATTTTTATAGTCTCTTGAGTCTCAGAGTAGTGTCTTATCATATGGATATTTCTTGGTGATATCTTGTAATGGGTAACACTTCCAATATCTCTCAACTTGATAGGTATTATCATGAACCTACACAAGTGTTCGACTATGCGGATTCTGATTCCGTACTAGATGCATAGTTTTTTTGAGATCCTAATGAAAAATATAGGATTGAGTATAATTTTTCAACTAATATTAAAATACCAATTTTTTTATTTCTTGTTGTATTATGGATATATAATGAAGAATATGTGGGAGCTAGAGTTTTTCGTTTTCTATCAATGATATATATTGTCAATTTAGGACAACTAAATGTAGTCATGAAGGTTTATAATTCATTATTTGGGAAAATTTCTGCCACCCATAAAAAGTAAAATTTGTATTTAATGTTTTTTAAAACACCTTATTATGTATTTCTAGCTTGTTGGTGGTTGGGGTTTTAGAACTAGAGCAACAGATGATAGAGGCTCCAAGAAGTTTCATGGAGTTACAGGTACAACACAAACATGAAAAAACATATCAATAAGAAATAAAATGATAATGAACGAGTATCCAAACATCATTAAGTCTCATAAAATGTCATGTGGATGACACATAGTTTCTACACCTCTTTCAAGTAGTCAGGAATGTTATTATCACACCACTGGCTGACCGAAGGAGCCTAGTCATCCTTGGAAGTAGGGGAGCCTCCCAAATTTTTCCCCAATGTCCCTCTTTTAAATTATCCCTGATATATCACAACACTAATTCACATAAAATGAACATATTGTCACGCATATGGTGCATTTGGTCTTATCCTTATCTTTGATTTAATTCTCCAAAACTAGATATCTTTATAAGATTCATCAATATAATATTTATTAGTTGCAAAAAACATATTTTTATTCTTAAACAATTGGACATAGATATATATTTCCCTTATTTAAAAGTATTACATCATGATTTAACTAAGGATTATTGGTCCACTGATAGAGGGAAATCAAACCTATAATGATGGAGACATTTCCATAGACTATATATATATTAAATTTATGGTAGTTCTCATTGGGTAATTTGAATTGATTTTAAGACTATATCAATATCTCCTTGAATCGTATTGTCAAAACCCATTTTAGATGAAATGTGTTTTGTTATAGGGATACATGGTATGCAAGTTTGATATAGTTGGTTTGTTGAGATGACATGGGTACCAAACCTTGGCAATATTGGTGGTTGATATCAACATACTTGAGGTAGGAGGTTACATACCATATAGAGAACGTATATGATCTACCTCCTTAATTAATATCACATGTTTGTATAAGTTGAATATGATAAATAATTTTTACATTGATTTCAAGGGTTTGAATGTGTAACCCATGATACTGTGTGTCATTTTGATTTAATTTGTGTGTGTAACAATTGAGGATCATGATAGATATGTTACCCCATATCTTTATGAACTAGGACCCATTGTGTGTGAATGTATGACCAGTAGACTTTTTTCGACTAAAAAAGTTTCATGTGAACCTCCACAGATTTGGGAGCCCATACTGGTAGAGAATATGTGATACAAGATGATGATGATGAAAAAACTAGACATGGGGTAGGGGTATAATCACAATGACTTCAAGACCATGGCAGATACATAGTATGATGTCCTTGTGGAAACCCCCTTAATATAGATAGGGTATGATGTCATTGTGTCTTGACCCTTGACAAAGATTATAAAATATGACCTTCTGGACCTACCCAACCCTTACATTCGATATGAATAAATAGGGATATATGGAGGCCTTGTGTCTTACTTACTATCACAAAATCTATTATGAATGTTCTTCTTCCACTAAGTTGATTCATTTATGATAACGGGTTTTAAATCATGGATAGAATAAAATATATTAGTATGTGATTGATAGTCACCTAATTGCAGAAATATTTATTATCATGCAATAAAAATCTTAGAAATATTAACTTATATCAAGAACACATTGCTGGCATCCAACTAGGTTTTCAGTCAAACCATGCATGGAATATTGATGCACATGTGGAATTCATGTTATGGGATCTAGAAAGTGAATGGACCCACCGATCCGGATATAATGGGGGATATCTTGGTGTTGGATCCTATATAGGGATGTAATATAGAGTGATTACATGATGTCCTCATTTTTATACTATGATCTATAATACCATTATGGGGACCTTGGATTATTATTTTTGTGACCCTAGGATATGTGATATAAAATTTCTTATATCATTTTAATCATTTAATTTTTTATTCATGATTTAGTTATTATTATTTTATTGATAAAATTATGAAGTATATACTTGAATATAAGGCTAGAGTCTCCCCTTACACCATTTACACCCTCACTACTAGTCAAAGACCTCTTGCACAAGGGTAGGTGTGCATGTGGTCACGTAGGTCACTGAACTAGACAATATGATTCAGTCCGGGGTGTAACACTATGAGTTTGAGGTCACCCCATTATTATGTTTCCAGTCCCATTGTTATGTAGATGATTATAACCAATGTGTAGTTTTAAGGGAATCTATTGTGCTTTTATAATGGAGAAATGTTTGAAAGTATCATATAATAAGTGTCTTATGTGGTCAACCATCAGGTACACTAATCCTTCCATTCATGGGATTGGGATATTATTGTGATATTAGATTTAAATTCACTTGGTGTTAAATAATAATAAAATTTCTATAAACTATATGTTTATAAATAAAAACAGTGTTTCATACTTTTTGAATTTGTTTAATTGAATTGAAGTCTATTTGGTAATAATCCATACAATATAGGAATTAAACTACCAACAATATATTAATCCAATGTAATACAGTACAAAAAATAACATAATTCCATGTATTACACACTATGGACAATTAATCTATGGATAACTACATCCAATAAAATTTCATAGATTAAAATGGGGTAATAAATATAAAAATAAAATAAAATATTCAATGCTTGGGTATCTTTTTCATTATCTTCTCCCTTTTTGGAAATATGGTCATTAGAAATACATGTATTGTGTATCTATATGAAAGGTGTGTATTATTAGTAGTAAAATAAATATAATATAGTCTAGGAATAATAAAAAATGTAATAAATTTATAAAATTTAATTTTGACCATACATATATATATAAATTTATTCATTATGTATTATTAATGCCATTATAGTTATTATTGTATGGTATTATATATTTTTTAAATCAATATAATGATGATAATATCATCGTATTAGGCTAATTAAAAATTTACAATACAATATTTTTAATGTAAATATTATTTAATATATAAATAATACTTTTAAAAATATTATTTTCATCAAGTGTTGTATATTATATAGTAATAAGTTAAATGGAATGACGTTTTTATGTATTTATTACTATTTTAAATGAAAAACTAATTGAAATGATATTAAAAACACTTAAGGTTCAAAAATAAACACTTTATAATAAATTTTTCTATATTTTATATTTTTAATAAAAAATAATTAATAATTTTAATTAGATAAAATTAATTTCATTTTTGAATTTATATTGTTGAAATAATATTTGTATTTATTTTCTTGATTTTTTAAAATAGTGGATTTTAAGGTGAATATTGAAAACGCTGCCAAAAAATTAATTAATATTATCTAATAAAGTTCTATAATTTGAAATCAAATTATAATTTATAATTTTTTTATAATGACTTAATATAGATATATATATTAATTGTATTCTAAATTTATAAAACCATATATTATCATTTTATGTACATAAGTAATATATCCCAATAAAAGAATCCATTTTTTAAATTTTAATGAAATTAGATATTTAATTGTTAATGTTTGGTTTGGAAAACATTAAAATAAATATATATGTTATATGTTTTTTAAATCAATTTATATCATGAAAAATAAATACGTGTATATATTTTTCCTACGCATAATTTTTATGCTTAGAAATAAACATTCCTCCAAAAATATAGTTTTAAGTATTTGATGAGTAATATTAAAATTACATTTTTTTTAATATTTATAAATTGTATAAAATAAAATGCTTTTATTATTCTTAATAATTTTTTTAATGTTATCTATTAAGTTGATATTAATTTTTTGGCTTAATATTTTGTCAGCAAGGTGAATAAAAGTTACCTTGGTTAAATAGTTATTTTTCAAAGAATGATATTATTTTAATAAATATTTATTTTTAAATAAAATGGTTATATTTTATGTTAATTGAAAAATCCCAATTTTCCACTGTACATTTCACTTTGAGTAATACGATTCCGTGTGAAGTACGCACCACAGAGTTCAAGCGCACCACGACCTGTCAAACTAGCCGTTTAAAAATAATTTATGAAATTTAATTACCAAATTTTGAATTTTATATAATTTATATAATTTTATCATCCATATAATGTGTTTATTATACAAAATATAATAACAAATTCAATTTTTCAGATAAAAGAAGTATTTTTTAAAAAATGTAATTTTACAACCTTTTAATAGAAAACCAATTTTTAATCCAGTATTTTAAACTTTTATATATTCAATTTGACAATATAAACTTATTATTTATAATAGAGATAGAAAAATTTAATTTGGATAAATTTTCTGTGCTTTTCTGGTAACATTCATATTTTGATGAATAGTGTGAAATACTAAATTTTAGTTGAAAATAATTTTTTTAATCAAAATAATTTATAATGATAAATTATAAATGTGAATAGTTTTGAATTTTAATTATATTATATTTTTATCATTTAAACCAATGTTGGTAATTGGGAGTAATTTTACATTTAAATTGGAAATAAACACATATCAATCTTTTAATAGTTTTTACTTTTCAAAAACCTACTTTTTGGTTTTGAAAATGAGAATATTTTCTTAAATTAATTAATAAAACATAAATGTTTTGAATTTGGTAAAATAGATATAATTTTTGAATTTGGAATATAAAAATTAGATTTGGGTGAATTTATGGTATTTTTCTAAAAACCTTCAATTTTTGATGAACTGTGAAAAAACAACATTATTGTTTAAAGATGAGTTTTTATTTAAATAATTATTTTTAATTTAAATTTATTTTGATGTCAAAATAGATATATACTACCAATCTTAGTAAAATTTAATTCATGGAATTCATTTTATAATAGGATTAGATATTTAAAATTTTATTGCACTTTTTACAGTCTTTTACTCACATTCTAGGAACATTTGAAAATTTTCATAAAACATAATTTAACGGATTCTGTGAATTGAGATTAAAAAATATGAGAGACACAGTTGACATAAGTATGTAAAATGTGGTTCAATAGGACAGAAATAATTTTTGATGAATAGTAACTTTTGTATTTTATTTACACTGTTTAAAAGTAAATAGGGTAATTAAAGGTAAAAATGACATTCCAATTATGCTAAAACATGTTCTAATTATATTGGATATGTGTATTTAGACCAAAATCAAACTTATCAATAAAATATGACCATTTTTATCCACTTGGATTTTATTAGTACATTAATTATTATTCTATTTAAAGAATTGTTAAATGTGTAAAATTCTATGTTTAATAACTATTCCATTTTTAATATATGGTTTTAGATAAGATAATTTGGATTATAAATATTCATTAGGAAGCTAAATATATTTCCTAAATATGTGTATTTTATTTATAATTTTTATACATTACATAATTAAATTTATTTATGAGACAATAATGATGCATTAATTACTTTATTATTGAATGATTAAAATAATTGATTTTATAAATATTAATATAACAGTAAATTGAGACTTTTGATGTATTATGCAAATCTTATAGGTTAATTTGAAATGTTATGGTTGATTAAATAATTTTATTTCTAAGTGGAAAAGTTGTTCTGACTTTCACAAAAACCGAAAACTAAATAGTATCAAAATTGACATAAATGTGTTTTAAATACAATTACTATATTATTAGTTGATACATTATTCGTAAAAATCTAATGATTGGCCAAAGGACTAATATAACGTTAGATAAATCCAAAATGAACCACTTTGAGGAGATATTGGCTTTTTATATCTCGTTTATCAAATATTTACTATTATAATACAAGAATACATGGTAAAAGATAAACTATTTAACTAAGAGTTAAATATAAAAGATAATGTTAATATGTTGACCTACACATGTCTAAAACTAATTGGATTAGAGTTTTTTTGACCCTTCCCCAACATTTACTCTAAATAAAATTTTTGTGCCATTATCAACCAAATATGATTGTATAACAAAATAATATTTCAAGCTTTTCCTAAAGTGACCCTCACCACTCTTAAAAAAGGGTACTTCTCCTTCTTTCAAAATCACAACCCAAAATATATTTGGATAGGACAAACCCTGATAAAATATTCAACCAAATACCCTCAATTCAATTTAGAGACCATGCTTTGATTATAATCTAACCTAAGGATCCCAATTGATCAAATCATAATGAAGCGCCTGAAGAAGAGGTAATAATGTCATCACCACTATCAAAGTTATTTTCTTTTCCACTTCCTATTTCATGGTTTCTTCTATAGAAAAAGAATATCAAAAGTACCTTCTATATACTATGATGTTATTATAAATATGGTACAACCATATTCATTATTCTATCATTCCTATGAACGGCAAAGTCACCATATGTGCGTACGTACGACTTACCGTCTCCACGTCATGGTGCAGTTTGTTATTCAACACTTCATCATTTTGATGGGTATAATAAAGAGTAATATTTAAGTTAATAATAATTATAACATGTTAATTATTATTTATATATGATATGTTTTCCAATTACATAGTATTTCACAATCAATAGAATGTAATTTTCACTCATGCATTCGTGCGAATTACTGTCTCCATGAACGCGATGAGATTCATTCCCCATCGCAACTATTCAGAAATAATTTTTTTTATGAATAGATTTTTTTATGAACATAATATAATTCAGTATATTGATAAAATACATCCAATCCATATCACACATGAATTATGTAACAAATAATATAATGGGAAACAAATCAGTTAACACCCGAAATAATGATACTACAATAATATTATTAACAATGAAATATTAGAAGATCATATATGATATAAATTTGTGTATGTGGTTCTTGAATAATTTAATAAAAATTATTTAAACATTATACTGGAGGTTAAACTACAATATAATATTGAAACACACAAGTTAAGGGGTTTCCATCTCACTTTTTATTCCCGTTAGATTCATGTTATATTTACGTTATTTCCTTTTTTGTGGTCTATTTACTGCCCATGATTGTATTATTTGTGTAAGGTAATTTAATTTATGGGTATTTAAATATTAATTGTATTATCCTTCTTTAATGGGTTGAATGTTTTCTATGTTACCAAATTTGTAAGGGAATTTCTAATTTCGATTTTCTCTCAATAGGTTTTACGAACATTATTGAATATTTTACTCAAAGATTATTTGTGAAATCACTATTTATTTATTATGTAGTAATTTCCACTCACCTTTGTGTGGATATACATTTGATACACATAATCAATCCATTGAAAAATTCTCAATTCATAGATATGAACTTGATAAGAGTTATCATACCACAATTTTCATTCATTGTGTTAAACATCCATGTCATTGGTGATGTATTTACTAGAATATGTGTGAATGTCCCATGATTGATTTACAATGAATATCAAATAATAATTAGTGTATTTATATTTTTCACATATAATTATGTCACAAATTTATCCATAACCTAATGATATGTTCTTTATAATGTATTTTATCTGAATTTACTTTCCATTTAGACATCTTTGTTGTTATGCGCCAATTAAATTTTATATGGTGTACATACTGTATTTTGACATAGTATATCATGAGTCCCTTTATTGTTATGATATTATAAAGTGTTTATTACCTTAATTATTTTCATTCAAGAATCTCTCATTTTCTTATGATCACTATCTAAAATATCATTTTAAATGTTTTAATGATTTATTCTTCTAAATCTATCTCTTTAATGTCCATGTTTTAAAAATTGGGTTTAGGATTTTTATATATGGACTTGAATGTTTTAAAATTAAAATTCCTTTTAAATGTTTCAAAGTGGTACGAGAAATTTTAATTGAAAAATCTATTTTTTGATGCTTCCAGATAAATTGTGAGAGTTTTAAATGATTTCTAGAAAATGGGATATTTCTCTCAAACAGTTTTACTAATTATTTTCATCTATGAAAATATCCTTTATTATTCTAGATTGTGGTTTATTTATTATAATAAAATATTCCATATTTTATTAAATGAGTTATATTTGAATGTGGATGTGCTATTATTATATGACTCATGGTTTGTGGTTAAAATATTGTCATTTAGTATGCGAGTTTTAATGAGAATGACTAGATTATGTTCCATCCTTTTTATATGAGGAATGAATTGGACTTAGTTAGTGACGGGTGGAGACTGATATAGCTCATCGATGCATCCAGAGGTCACATGAGACAAACTAGTGTCTTTGTATAAGGTGTTTACAAAATCTTACTTGTAGTATTGGCATGAGGCTTTCACATTGTGGTTATGATGTCCAACATTATGCAGTATATCATTATAAAATTAGCTATTGATATTACAAGTGATTATTCAACTAGTTGAGTATCCATGTTAATATGTAAATGGAAATATTTGATTTATTTTTTCTATATTATACTCATTTTTATGTTTAAAAGGCTTGTTTTTTAATCTTATACAATGCATTAAATGATTATGCTTATTTATAATAGTTTCCAATATATTATTATCTTTACAAATAATCTGAGCTCACCCCTTTCTTATATTTTATAGGATGTTAATAAGTATATTATGTGTGAACATTATTTATAGGTTAAGGTATATGAGTGTGCTCAAAGGGGTCACATTATTTTTTGTTTTTTTTATGATGTAATGTAAAACTTATATATGTATCTAGTACATCCATGGAAACTAAACTTATCGGTATTTTGAGACATGATCTCTAGTAATCATGACAATGATATGTAATAATGCATCAACTCTGGGTAACTGGGGACGGGGCGTTACAGTTGGTATCATAAGATGTTTCATACACACTTTTGAAACAAGATTTAGAAAAACTCGGATTAGATAACTTTACCCAAAGATAGATATTGAATATTTGTATAGAATACAATCATATAATTTTGCAAATATATAGATTTTTTATATTTTCCAAGAAATAAATTCATGTCTGGATATGAGCAGTTAGAGGCGGCTCTGCCACAGATGTACCTAGGATTGAAAACACTAATAATGAGTTTCGGTCATGATCGGGGAATCCTGGTACACGAAAGCCGGCCTTGCTGCACTCCGGGTTATGGAACTCCCAGGGGATATTCATAGGATAATTCATATTTTCATTACAATCTTATTTGATGGATTTTAATATAATATGAGAATAAATAACATTGATTATTCATATGGTGTGTTAGATTAAAAATTATGTGTCATTGTATTCTCTAAATTATTTTATGAGTATTATTACTCACACTTTACTTTCTGGTTTTAGTCAATTGTTCGATTCTAATAAAGTTATAGTAAAAATAAACATGATGTAATAGGTGGGCACAACGGTGGAAATGAGTAACAAAATTGAATGCTGATATTCATAAAGGGTATCATGTTTATGATGAATAAATGTTCCAAAAATATGATTAGAAACATATACATTAACCAACCCCCGAACTCCAAAAAGAAGAGATAGGTAGAGAATGATTAGATCTCAAGGAGTGGAGAACCTAGAATAGAGACATCTCATTTTCCATCCTACCAGAAATGTGGTAGGAGACACTCAGGAAGTTGTCTCAATGGAACAAATAAATTTATTTTGTGTGGGAAAGAAGGACATAAAGATAATAATTGACGAGGGAAAATGAATAGTACTATAGAATAAAATAAATTAGGAATCCATTTACAGTCATTTTCCACAAATGTAGGGGAACTAGTTTTTACCAGAGTCAATATCATATTCTATTGGATATCCTCTATGTCAAGAATGAACCTATGTGGAAATAAATGGATGTAAAAATGTTTAATAGTATTAATGCTCTTTGTTGATGGGATTGCATTGGAATACCTTTATCCTGTATGTGTAACCCATAAAAGTTTTATGTGAAAATTCTATTTGAGGAAGAATTATCTTTTCTTTTGTGGATATATCTATAAAGAAACATTTGGGTATATATGATCCTTGATATTGATTCAATTACAGGTTATTACATTTTGGGAAGAAAATGCATGGTATGAGATAACATTGGTGGTCAAAATATGATAAGGATATTTTTGAGGAATTTATCTCATTTTTTAGAATGTTATAGAATTATATAGTTTTTGAAAAAGAACAACACACAGACCGTGTGACAACCCATCGCTTTGGACAAAGCTGTGAGAATTGAACCCATAACCAAAGTATGACTGGGATTTATCACCCACCACTAGACTACCTGATGTCCCTAGTTAGTATGACTAAATATTTTAAGTCGAATGATTTTATAGATTAAGAATATGTTTATTTTGGGAACTTATTATTTATCCTTAGTAAAGGAAAATTATTTGTTGATTATGTGATAAATTTTTTCTTGGAAGATGTTCCCTCTTTTGGGAACACTATATACCTAAGGAAAATTGAATAATATAGGATTCCATTTGAGGAGTAATGGTGGATTTTTATTTTGGGAGAATGGATATTTATTTTCTGGACTTATTGAGATTTGGGTTATTTATAAAAATGATTTACCTATCAAAGAGTATATGTTATTTGGATAATTAATTTTAAGTATGTGACTTTATGTGTAGTCAATTTTATTTAGTGGTAAATGTTAAGATTTATCTTGGAAGACTATGTGACCAAATCCTTCAGTATTTTGGGTTTCAAACAGAGTTTGGATTATTTTGAATAATATTAAGGACAATTGTTTATTTAATGTTCTTTGTAGATGTTTGGGTATTGTTTTTCTAATTTTGGTAATTAAGAGTTGTATTTATTTCTATAAAGGAGTATCCTTATTAGATATAATCTGATCTTGTAGTAACCATTTGAGATGCTAAATTTTCAATTCACTTATGTATTATTAATGACCTCAATTGGTTCCTATAAATATTTTCATTTTCATCAAATTATAATTAAATACAATGTAAGCCTATTCAAAATCCTAATTTCATTGTGACTTTTTCATTTCCATTTCCTTCCACTAAGGACTATATTTTATTTACAATATTTCTGATGTGGATTTTCCACAACGGTAACTTCTAATTTTTATCCTTTTATTTCAGAAGAACAATTTCAAATTTCGAGGGAGAAATTTATTGGAGGAATGAATGTAACACCCTACTCTTCCACGATATTTTTCCTTTTGAATAATACGATAGTGTGCAAAGTAAGAAACACCGAATTTAAGCACACCACAACTTATCAAACTAGTCGTTTAAAAAGAGGTTATTAATAGTCATAAAAATAATTTGAATTTTATTTAATCCATATAATATTACCCTCCATATTATGTGTTTCTTAGATATGATATAATAACTAATACTATTTTTCAGATAAAAGAATTGTTTTACAAAATTTGAAATTTTAAGACCTCTTTTGGTGAACCATTTTTAAAAATAATATTATAAACTTTTATATATTAAATTTTACAAAATAAAATTCATCTTTAGAAGATTGACATAAAAATTTATTTTGATAAATTTTTCGTTCTTTTTTGATAACTTTCATATTTTGACGAATAGTGAAAAATACTAAATTTTAAATGAAAACAACTTTTTTAATCAAAATAATTTATTGTGTTAAATTATAAATTTTAATGGTTTTTAAGTATAATTTTATTATATTATTATCATTTAATATCATGTGTGTCATTGTAAGTAATTTTACATTTAAATTGGTCATAAACACATATTAATCTTTTGAAACTTTTTTACTTCTCAAAAACCCACTTTCTTGTTTTGAAAATGGGGATATTTTTTAAAAAATAATTAATATAATTTTTATTATTTAGATTTTGTAAAATAGAAATCATTTTTCAGTTTGGAATATAAAAATTATATTTGGTTGAAATTTTGGTAATTTTCTAAAAACATTCAATTTTTGTTGAATAGTAAAAAAAACTTGGTTATTATTTAAAGCCTAATTTTTATTTAAAAAAAATTTATTTTAAATTTATTTTAATGTCCAAATAGATGCATAATACCAATATTAGTTCAATTTAATTCAATAGATTCATTTTATAATGTTGTTAAATATATAAAATTTTATTGAACTTTTTTTCCGTATTTTACTCACCATTTAGGAACATTTGCAAATATGCTTGTAACAAAATTTATCACTTCAGTGAATTGAATTAAAAAATCCTAGAGTCATGGTTGACATCAGTATGTAAAACGTGGTTCACTAGGATGAAAATATTTTTTTGTGAATAATATCATTTGAATTTTTTTACCACTGTTTAAAGTAAATAGGGTAATTAAAGGTAAAAATGATATTATAATTAACCTAAAACATATAATTAGTCTATTGGATTTGTTTATTTCGCCCAAAGTAAAACTTATGAATGAAATATGATCATTTTGGTCCACATGGATTAGATTAGGGCATTTATTATATTTTATTTAAAGAAGTGTTAAAAGTGTTAAATTTAACAATTAATAAGTAAACCATTTTTAATATAAGGTTATACATAAAATAAATTATACAATATATATTAAATAGAGAGATAAAGGTATTTTCCACATAATGGTATTTTATTTATAAAATTTAGATATTAAATAATTAAAATTATTTATGACACAATGATGATGCAATAATTACCCTATTATCGAATGTTTAAAATATTTGATATTTCATATAATAATATAAGTGTAAATTGAGACTTATAATGTTTTACACGAATTTTTTATTCTAATATGATATGTTATGGTTGATTAAATAAATTTATTTCAATGTGATAAGGTTTTTATTACTTTTGAAAAACCAAATACGATATATTTTCAAATTTGACATAAATGAGTTTTTAAAACAAATACAATATTATTAATTGAAATAATAATATTTAAAATATAATGATTGGCCAAATTATTTTGATATGGTTAGATATATCAATAATTAACCACTTGGGGTTCTCTTGTATTGTAATATTTTGTTTATTAATAATTTCTAATAATAATACAAGAAGACATGGTAAAGGTTAAACTTTTTAACAAAGAGATAAATCTAAACGATAAGGTCCCTATGATGACCTAAACATGTCTAAATCCTATTGTATGAGAGTTTTTCGACCCATCCCTGCTTTAACCGTGGAATAAATCTTTTTGGAGTCATTATAAATCGAATAAGATTGTATAATAAAATAGTATTTCATGTTTTTCCTAAAGTGACCCTCATAACTCTTATAATAGAGTATATCCCCTTCTCAAAGTATCACACCTCAAAAGTCATTTGGCTCGGCCAATACATTCTCTAATATCCTCCTAACTACCCTTAATTCAACCAAGGGGACTTACATTGATCAGATGCCATACTAATGAGCCCTTTTGATCAAATCCAATGGAAGCACCCAAAGAAGAGGTAAAAATTTCAAAACCTCTTTAAAAGTTCTTTTCCTATTACACTTCCTCTTTTTTTGTTGCTTCCATACCAAAATAATAACTCTATTATCTTATATGTACTATAATGTCATTATAAATATTTTACAACCATACTCATTATTCTATTCATCCTATGAATGACAAAGTTACCATACGTACGTATGCATGGCTTACTGTATCCAAGTCGTGGTGTTGTTTCCTATTCAATACTTCTTCATTTGGATGGGTATAATAATGAGTATAATTGATATAAGTTATAAATATAACATGTTAATTATTATGTATATATGATATACCATCCATTTACATATGATTTCACCATTAATATAATGGCATTATCGCCCGTGCGTACGTATAGATTACCGTCTCCACGAACGCGATGAGAATCATTCCCCATCGTAGCCATTAAAGAATAATTTTCATTATACGTTTAAAAAAATGTTTAAAAACAAATTATCATCCGGGATATTAATCAAGTACAAATTATCTATATCAAATGTGACTTAAATAACAAAACATATAAAGAAAATGAATCAGTTAACACCAGAAATAATGATACTACTGAAATATTATTAACAAAGAAATATTAGAAGATCATATATGTTATCATATTTATGATTTTGGTTATTTTATTGTATAATTACAATGATTTCACTATTATACTGAAGGTTAACCTACTAAATTCTATGTAAATGTACAAGATAAAGGGTTTTCATCTCACTTTTTATTCCCGTGAGATTCATGTTATATTGCCACTATTCCCTTTTGTGTGGTGTATGTACTTCCCCTGATTGTATTATTTGTGAAATATAATTTAAATTAAGTGTCACAAACCGAATATGTTCTCCACCATTAATGGCACAAAAACCAACTCATGGAAAGGCCCGAAGGGCATTCCCTATCCCCACGGATTGGCACAAGTGTCTGGGTATCATTTATCTTGGTTTGGGAACGGTATACCCGAATATGTATACACAAAACATCAGAAAGATTTGGTGAAATGAATCTGAAAAATTCATACCAGAAAGGTTTATAAAAAATTCAAGAACTGAATACATATGTTCAAATGAAATAAAGGTCCAAAGACACAATGAAACAGCAACAAAAGAGCCCCATGGACTCCACATGACAAGGGGTCATCACCCCTGAGCTGTCTCCACAACTTCGTCCTAAGGATATGGACTAAAACCCTAAATCACCATCACCCTTAGACTTTCCATTTCCTAATTCAAACTTAACCAAGCCTTCTTAAACCCAAGGGGTGTAAGTAGGGTGTGATCCTAAGACCAATATGACACCACCTGATGATTCCAAATAGAATTCAATACAATGTGAAAAAGAAAGAAGTTTTAATACTCAAAAAAAGCAATGATAAAATCCATGAAATGCAAATTTTAATTGATAATAGTTTTCAAGCTAAAATATCCATAACATTAACACATTTAAATAGATATGTGAGATATTATAAAGTACTTCCATAAACATCCCATGTCAAAGGTAAATACCACAAATACAGTGAGCACCAAATATGGGAAGACCCCTAGGCAACTAGATAGTCTCGAGCCCTATGTACCTCATACCTCGGTGTAAAGTATCCAAGTCACAATCCTTTCCTATGCATGAGCCAGTAGTAGGGAACATACATATAACATAGCGGTCCCAAAATATCATCCACATAGTTTAGTTAGAGTTGTCTTTATTCATTTTCTTAGTGAAATAGGGCCACAACCCATCCGGTTCACTAGCTGTACTAGTACATATCCACCCACCTAAGTACCCAGGATTCCCCTTTTTGTGCTAAAAATTTTCAGCAAACAACACACATCCATTTGCATATAAAACACCTCTACGGTTTACAAACAAACAATATAGTATCTATACACTCTTTATACCATTTAAAACACACAACAAAACATTTAGATTTTCAATAAAACAACCTCTCAAAATATCAGATTGTTTTGAACCCAAAACTAATTGAAATATCAAATTTTCACACTATGTTCACACTTTTAAGTCACCGAAACCAAATGGAAGTTCAATACCATTTAATGAAACCAAAAATTCAGTTTTGGGGCAGCCCCATGTGAACCATGAAGTTATATGTTTTAAAAACCCCATTTTTCACACAAACATGGAACTTAATGACCCTTTGCTTCCCAAACACAATTTAAACAAACTTTTGAAGAAAAAAAATAAACATTAAAAACATTATTTCTAGTCTTAATAAAGTTCAATAAAATTAAATAATTAATTATTGGTCAGCCCCAAATAAACCAATAAAAGATTTGTCTGAAAACCACCCAATTTCAACAAAAATTGGAACTTAAAATTCATTTTCTTTGTAAATGCAACTAAAACTAATTTTTTTCGAAATATTAAAATGAAATAAACATGAAAATACCATGATAACAGCAATCTAAGTCACAAAAATTTCTTGCACAATGGAATCATTTTTGAAATTAAGGAAAACCATTGAATCACCGTGCAGAATTTAATTTGCACCACTGTCGCACCAATAAATACCTAGAACAAAAATAAAACCACATGTATTGAAAAATAAAACCCAAGTATAAACCATAGTTTCAAAACCCTACAACCTAATCATTTGGGACTTCATGTAAGAGGGAATAAACCCTAATAAAAACAAATGAAACCCTATGCAATTTGAAAGAGGAAAAAATGGACTCACATACTTGAAGTATCTTGAAGTAATCACTCCAAAACAACAGTAGATGAAATTTAAAATAGCCAAAATTCAGGGGTCGTTCGAACAAGAATTAGTAGTCCATTTAGTAACATTAATGGAGGAAAAATATTATTAATTGAGATAGTTATAAAATAATAAGTTACCTCTTCAAATCTGGATGATTTGAGGAACCCTATGGAGTTATGCACTAATTCGTGATGAACCAGAGCTCCAATGAGGGCAGAGAGAGTTCAGAAACATGTATTTGTTCAATGGGATTGGGTGAGACTTGGAGTCACTGAAAAATCAGAAAAATAGAATATGTTATAAAACAAACAAACTTCATTTTAAAAACTGGAATTGGGCTTTCGGCAGGCCCAAACCCCATAAATAAAAATCCAAATAAACCTTGGTTATGTATTTATAAAGTCTCCAAGTTGAATTGGTAGTGTTAATAGGTCAAGGGAGGCCATGTAGTAATTTTAATGGATAAAAAATCTTGAATAAAGAATTATTTATAAAAGAATTTTTTTTAAACTAGAATTGGGTCATGGTTTGGCCCAATTCACGAAGACTCACTCATTCCTCCATAAAAACATAGGAATCCCCCCCAAAAAATAAATGAATATAAAATAAATGAAATTTAACTTCAAAATAATTCATGTGTGTGACAATTCTCCCAACCATGAAAGACTTTTCACCCCGGAAAGTCCACCTGAAGGATTATTGGAAAACAAGAATGGGTACTCTTCCTCGACCCATGACTTTCACTCCCATGTCTCATGTGTATCATTCCCAAGCTTACATAGAACCCAGACTAGTGGAATAGACTTCCCTCGAAGTATCTTCTCTTGGGAGTCCACTATTTTCACTGGCCTCTTAACAATAGACAAGTCGGGCTCTATCTCCAGTTCTTCCCAACTCAACACATGGGATGGATCCGAGTTGTATTTCTTCAACTGAGAGACTTCGAAGACATCATGGATGGATGCCAACTGAAAAGGTATGGCCAACTTGTACTCCACCATTGCAATACGCTCAGTGATCTCAAAGGGACCGACATTCTGCAACATCATCTTACCTTACTTCCCCAATCGATGATGGCCCAGACGAGGGGCCACTTTCAAGAATACCCTGTCACCCACAGAAAACTATAGGTATCGACACCTCCAATAATCATAAGATTTATGACGACTCTAAGTGGTCAATAAGGGTAGCCTAATCAACTTGACCTTCTCAGAAGTCTCCCTCACAAGGCTCATCCCCAACAGTGAAGTCACTCCTACCTCAGCCAAATATCGGAGTGATATGGAAGACCATAGAGCGCCTCAAAAGGGGCCATTCGAATAGAGGATTGGTAACTGTTATTATAAGAAAACTGAACCAATCCCAAATGGATATCCCAAGAACATCCAATTTCCAGGACAGATGCGCAAAGCATGTTCTCCAAAATCTGATTCGCTCTCTCTATCTGACCATCCGTCTAAGGGTGGAATGCCATGCTCATCTTAATATGAGACCCCAAGGCCTTCTGAAGGACTTCCCAAAATCGGGAAGTGAAGCATGGGTCTCTATCTGAGACAACTGCAGATGGTAAACCATGGAGTCTCACCACTTCTTGAAGATACAAATGGCCCAACTCATTCACTATAGTTGTATCTTTTATTAGAATAAAGAGGGATGTTTTGGTCAGAAAATCAGTCACCAACCAAATGGCATTATTACCCCGAGGTGTACAAGTTAATCCAATAATGAAGTCCACGGTGACCTCATCCCACTTCAATGTAGGAATGGGTAGTGGTTGGAGCAAACAAGAAGGCCTTTAGTGCTCAGCTTTCACCTGCTGGAATGTGTAGCATCTCGAAACAATGTCCACTATGTCACGTCTCATACCAGGCCACAAAAACTACCGAAGGACATCATAATACATCTAAGTGGCACCCGGATGGACAACCCACAGAGACTGGTGGCTATCCTGCATCACCACCTTCCACAGAGATAACGACACTACTGAACGGCCCCTGAAGCACATGATGCCCTCAGGAGACAACAAACCATCATAAGATGTCTCCCCACCATTAAGAAACTCCTTCGACTGCTGAATCAACTCCAACAGATAAGGATTCAACTGGACGCTCACCAAGAATGCCCCTCCACTATGTTCCCCAGTCTCCACATGCAAATGAGAAAAGAGCCCCATAAATTTCCACTCAACACTAGACATCCTCAAAGCCTGCACTGAAACTCTTCTGATCAAAGTGTCAGCCACCACATTAAACTTTCCTACGGTATAGATAATTTCAAAGGCGAACCCCTACAAGTACTCAATCCAGCAACACTGCCACAAGTTGAGGTCCTTCTATGAGAAGATACGGGCTATGATTTTGTGATCAGAGTAGACCACAAACTCCTCCTCAAAGAGTTAGAGACACAAAGTCTTCAAAGAATGCATCATTGATGCCGTCACCAATTCATGGGTCGGTTAATTCTTTTCATGTGGTCAGAGTTTTCAAGAGCCATATTCCACCACGTGATCATCCTGCAGAAGCACACACCCAAGAACCATACGTGAAGCATCCCAATAGACCACATACCCCTTCCCGGCCTCAGGAAAAATCACCACGGGGGTGGTATTCAACCACCTATTCAGCTCCTCGAATGATTCCTGCCATTATGGACCCTATGCAAACTTCACCCCTTTCCGGGTGAGCGCAGTCATCGGTAATGCAAGACGAGCGAAATCCTGAACGAATCACCTATAATAACCAGCCAGGCCAAGGAAACCTCTGATCTCAATCACATTCTTCAACTGCTATCACGACATAACCACACTAATCTTCTCAGGGTCCATTGAAACCCCCTTCTCAGAGATCACATGCCCTAGAAATCTCACTTACCTAATCCAAAAAGTGAACTTTGACAACATTGTATAGAGGAAGTGATCCCGTAATGTACCCAAAACGATCCTCAAGTGATGTTCATGTTCCTCCTCAGATCTAGAGTGTACCAGAATGTCATTCAATAACACCACAACAAAGGAATCGAGATACTGATGAAAGTATCTGTTCAAGAGTGCCAGAAAGACCATTGGAGCATTGGTCAATCCAAAGGGCATGAAGAAATACTCAAAGTTGTTGTACATGCTTTGAAAGGTTGTCTTATGGAAGTATGACTCCTTTAACCTAAGCTGGTGATAACCCGAATGCAAGTATATTTTGGGGAACAAATTTTCCCCCTAAAATTAATCGAACAGATTATCAATTCCAAGAAAATGGTGTTTGTACTTAATTGTTTTTTATTCAGCTTCCGATAGTCAATACACAACCTGAGGGAACCGTCAACCTTTTTCATGAACAACAAAAGAGCGTCCCAATGAGAGATGCTCGGGCGAATGAATAATTTTTATTCTAAGTTATACAACTTTATCTTTAATTCCCTCAGCTCAGTGGGGGGCATGAGATTTGATGGAAGAGATATCAGCTCTGTTCCCGATGCCAAATCAATCGGAAACTCTACATCCCGCTCCAGGGGAAAACCTGAGAAATAATTTGGGAATACCAAGAAAACGCATTCACAACATGAGGTATTGAAACTCATAGGGAAAGACCGTCATCCTCTATCATGATCGATGATAACTACGAGGTAAGAATTCCTAACTCTGGGAGTGGAGGTCCTACACGACCCGACCGAGGTTCCCATTCTCCCCAAAAAAACTATCAACTCCCATCCAGTGCCGTGAAACTCACTCACTGCATATAGCAACCAATGTGTGCCTTGAAGTTTACTAGCCAATCCATGCCAATTATTATGTAAAATAGTTCCATATATTGAACCAGGAGGTCCCATGCCATCTCAACCACTGACACGGAATGCACACACGGGGGGCACCTGAGTCCCTGCTCCTTCATCTTTCCCAGCGGTGTAATCAAATCCATCGCAAAAGACATCAACTCAGTTGTAAAATTCAGAATGTCCAAAAAATTGGCATAAATAAATGAAATAGAGGTTCCATTATCAAAAATAGAAGTATCTATAGAAGATGCAATCAGAACAGTACCTTGAACTGTCGATGGTCCAACCTCTCATCCTACTAGTTCCTGATCCACTACATGGAGATGTCCAGTATCTTCCTAAGGAAAACCGCAAGTGTGTGGCTATGACCTGAACCGGCTCTGCCCAAAAGACAATCCAACCCTATCACCATGACTGCCAAATCGAGATCCCCTAGTACTTTACGGCTCCGAATGTTCTGGCACTCCTCTTGAAGCCACTGACCCTGCCCCACATGGGAGTGGACGTGCCACACTGTAGAACCACTGAAAATTCCCCATACCTCCACAATGGTAACAAGGATTCGGATGAAGTTCACATGCTGGTCGGAGATTCTTGGGCTTCCCACATTGGTGGCACACGACCGATCTCGCATCAGAAGATGCAAAAGAAAACTTCCTGGAAGAGTGGCCTGAACTGCCACCACCTTTCTTCACATAATCTTCCCACTTCCCTTTTTTCTCTGAGTAGATGTCACTTCCCACTGCTGATACTGAACCATTGAAACCTGCCCTGCCTTTCCTATCAATCTCCACTATGCACGCCTGATCATCGACATCAGCATAGGTCCACAACTTAAACCAGAACACCTAGGATTATCTCTCTAGTCGTAGCCTTTATCAAACCTCTGGGCCATCCCCTTCTCATTAGAGACAATTTTTAGAGCATACCGAACCAACTCAATTAAATGGTTGGCATACTCCATTACAGATAGATTCCCTTGAACAAGTTCCATGAAATCTCATGACCTAGAATAAGCCCACACCTTAGGGCAGTACTGTTCATTGAAGACAGCCTTGAAATATCCCCAGCGCATCTGTTCATTCTTCCCAGCATGAAGCACTGAATCCCACCACATACGGCTAAGACCCTCCAATATAAAGGAGGCATACTTCACCCTGAGCTCCTCAGGTGTTTCCAAGAACTAAAACATACTCTCGATCTTCTCGAGTCATTCTTCTACTTCCTAGGGTTCTGATCCAAACCGGAAGGTAGGAGTCTTGTTTTGCAGAAACTCTTGTGATTTATATTTTCTAGGACCTGTCTCTTCTACCCTAACAGGAATAGGAGCATGAGATGGTCCCTATCCCCAAGATTGAATAGCCCGATCCATAGCCTCCATGAGCCTCTGATTAATCGGTGTGGGAGAACTCTCTCCCGCTTCTTCCTGTGGGCGCGTGGGAGCTTTCCGGGGAGGCATGCTTCTACAAAATTCAAAAGTCACAAAATAATAGTAAATAACACAATACTGAAAATTTCAATCAAATAAATTAAATATAAATAAACTAAACACATTTCAGTAATAAAATAAACAACTACTCCACATCCACCTGATGTCCACATGTGGTATGCAGCCCACACATCTCACCTGGAAGTGAAGTCAATAAAAAAATTCCAACATCCCTAGGTGACTCAAGGTCTGCCATGAGAGGTGCGGGCCAGGAACCCTACTCACAAACAAAAACCTGAGCCCCGATAGTCTTAGCTCCTCTCTATCCCGACTCATACCAAAATAGCAATATAACCCCAAAAATTTAACCTCCTCTGATTACAATTTGTCACAAACCGAATCTGGTCACCACCATTAACGACACCATAACTAGCCCATGGTAAGGCTCGAAGGGTGTTCCTTATCCCCACAGGCTGGAAAAAGTGTCTGGGAATCATTTATCGTGGTTTGGGAACGATTTACCAGAATATGTATACATAAAACATCAAAAATATTTGATAAAATGAATCTGAAAAATTCATACCAGCAAGGTTTATACAAAAATATAGAACTAAATACATAAGTTCAAATGAAATAAAAAAGGTCAAAAGACATAATGAAAATACAAAAAAAGAGCCCCATGGCCTCCACATGACAAGTGTTAATCACCCCCAAGCCGTCTCCACAACTCCATCCCAAGGAGGGGGACTAACAACCTGAACTGCCGTCACCCTTAGTCTTTCTTTACCGGAGCCAATCATAACCAAGTCTACATACACCCATGGTATTTATGTAGGGTTTAAACCTAATCCCAATAGGATTCCACTCAATGACTCCAAATATAATTCAATACAATGTGAAAAAGCAAGTAGTTTCAATACATAAAGAAAAGTAGTGATAAAATCCCTGAAATGCAACATTCAATGGATAACGGTTTTCAAGATAAAATTTTCATAATGTTCACACATTTAAATAGACTTGTTAGATATTGTAAAGTACTGCCAAAAAACCCCAATACAAGGGTAATGACCACAAATACAATGAGCACTAAAACTGAGAACACCCCTAGGCAACTAGATATTCTCGGGCCCTATGTACCTCGTACATCGGTGTAAAGTATCCAAGTCACAATCCTTTCTCGTGCACGAGCAACTAGTAGGGAACATACCCATATCCTAGTGGTCCCCAAATATCATCCACATAGTTTAGATAGAGTTGTCGTTATCCATTTCCTCAGTGAAAGAGGGACACAACCCATCCGGTTCACTAGCCGTACTAGTACATATCCACCCACCTTAGTACTTGGGATTCCCCTTTTTGTGCTCAAAATATTTCATCAAACAACACACATCATTTTGTATATAAAACACCACTACTAGTCACAAACAAACAATGTAGTAGCTATACATGAACTATACCATTTAAGACACACAATAAAACATTTTTATTTTCAAGAAAACAACCACTCAAAATATCACATTGTTTTGCACACAATGCTCTTTGAAATATCCACTTTGCACACTATGTGCACACTTTTAAGTCACAAAAATAAATTGAAGTTCAATAAACTTTAATAAAACAACCAATTCAATTTTGGGGCAGCCCCATGTTAACCATGAATTTATATCATTTAAAAAACACCATTTTCACACAAACATGGCACTTAAATCCCATTTGCATCCCAAACACCATTTAAACAAACATTCTTAGCACCAAAAAAAAGAATAAACATTAAAAACATGATTTCCAGTCCTAATAAAGTTCAATAAAATCAACTAAGTAATTATTGGTCAGCCCTAGATGAACCTATAAATGATTTGAATGAAACCCACCCAATTTCACCAAAAATTGGAACATAAAATTCATTTTCTTTATAAATGATATTAAAACCAATTTTTGTAGAAAAATTCAAATGAAATAAACAAGAAAAAACCATGAACACATCATGCTATGTAACGAAAATTAAATGAAAAATTTAATCACCTACCTAATTAAGGAAAACCCTTGAATCACCATGCGAAAATTAAATGGCACCACTACAGCACCAATAAGGACCTAGATCAAACATAAAACCACAAGAATTGAAAAAGAAAACCCAAGGTTAAACCTTAGGTCTGAAACCGTACCCTCTGTTCATTTGGGACATCAAGTAAGATAGAATAAACCCTAATAAAAATAAATGAATCCCTAATCAATTTGAAAGAGGAAAGAAATAGACTCACTTACTTGAAGTATCTTGATGCAATCATTTCAAAAAAATAGTAGATGAAATTTCAAAACTGCCAAAATTAAATTTTATTTCTAACAATAATCATTCAACGATTTAGGAAATGGAATGGAGGAAAATATTAATAATTGAGAGTGTTAAGAAAGAAAGAAGCTACCTCTACAAATCTAGATGATTTGAGGAACCCTATGGAGTTATGCACACATTCGGGATGAACCAGAGCTCCAAAGAGGGGGGAGAGAGTTTAGACACGTGTCTGGGATCAATGGAATTGAGTGAGAATTGGAATCACTAAAAAATCCCAAAAAATGAAAATGTTATAATACAAACAAATTTCATTTTTAAAACTTGAATTGGGGTTTCTTGGAGGCCCACCACTTAAATAAAAACCCAAATAAGCCTTTGTTATAGATTTCTAAAGGCTCCAAATTGACTTGGTGGTGTTAATAGGTCAGGGGAGGAATAATAGGAATTTGAATGGATGAAAAATATTTAAAAATTAATGATTTATAAAAGAAAAAAAAATTATTTTTAAAACTAGAATTGGGCTCACGGTTTGTCCCAATTCATGAAAACTCACTCATTCCTTCATAAAAACATAGGAAACCCCCAAAACAAATAATGAATATAAATTAAATGAAATTTACCTTTTAAATAATTCATGTATGTGACATTAGGGGTATTTAAATATTCATTATATGATTCTTCTTTCATTGGGTGCATGTTTCATGAGTTACCAAATCGGTAAGGGAATTTCTAATTTTAGTTTCCACTCATTGGGGTTTATGAAAGCAACATTGATTATTTTACTACAAGATTATCTGCGAAATCACTATTTATTTATTAATGTAGTAATTTTCAATCCCATTTGTGTGGATATAATTTTTATTCACATATTCACTCCATTGAGAAATTCTCAAATCATCGATATGAACTGGATAAGAGTAATCTTAACTCCATTGGAATTCATTGAGTTAAACATCCAAGTCATTGGTGTTGTTTTTACAATAATATGTGTGAATATTTTCTGATAGATTTAAAATTAGTATCCAATCATGTTGAGTTTATTTATATTTTACACACATATTTATGTCATTTATTTTTTATTAACCTTAGGATATGGTCTTTATAAGGGATTTTATCTCAATTTACATTATTTTGAGTCCTCTTTGTTGTTATGAGCTAATTCACTTTTATATGGTGTATATAATGTATTTTTAAATAGTATATCATGAATCCATCTATTCTCTTGATATTATAATGTTTTTATTACCCTAATTATTTGTATTCATGTGTCTCTCATTTGGTTAGGAACTCTAAATAAAATACCATTTTAAATGTTTTAATGATTTATTCTTATAAATATTTCCAATTAATTTCCATGTTTTAAAAATGATGTTAAGGATTTATTAATATGTACA
This sequence comes from Viscum album, assembly GCA_963277665.1. Lineage (NCBI taxonomy): Eukaryota > Viridiplantae > Streptophyta > Magnoliopsida > Santalales > Viscaceae > Viscum > Viscum album. The sequence continues at coordinate 1,192,743,979 of OY728122.1, forward strand.
TAAATGTTTAAAAATTAAAATTCCTTCTAAAAGATGAAATTTTTTATGGGCCATTTTGATTCAAAAATCTATTTTTAACAGCTTTTTGATAGATATTGAGTCCTTTAAATTTTTTCAAGAAAAAAGGGATATTTCTCTCGAATAGTGTTACTGATTAGTTGTATATATGTACATATCCTTCAATATTATTGAATGATGATGATTTATTATAATACTATCTTCTATTTTTGTAATTATTGAGTCATATTTTACTGTGGATGTGTAATTTTTATATCATTTTTGGTTTTAGATAAAAAATTCACATTTCGTATTCTAGTTTTAATATGAATGTTTATATTATGTTCCAACATTTTCATATGAGGAATGAATTGGACTTATTAGGTGATAGGTGGAGCCTGCTATAGTTCCTCGATTCATTGGTAGGTCTCATGAGAAAAACTAGTGTCTTGGCATAAGGTTTTGACAAAATCTTATTTGTAGTCCTGGCACGATGCCTTGACTATGTGGATATGATGTTCGGAATTATGCATTCCATCATTATAAAATTAGATATTGATATTAAATGTTATTATTAGACTAGTATAATATCCATGTGAATAAGAAAATGGAACTATTTGATAATTATTTTCCATATAATGACGATGATTAAGTATAAAAGGCTTGTGTTTTAATCTTATAAATTGCCTTAAATGTTTATGCTTATTCATGATTTTTTTTGCTATATTGTTATCCTTATTGAGTATCTAAGCCAACCCCAATCTCAAGTTATATTTTCCCTAGAATGTGATGAACTATATTAAGCTCGACCTGTAGAGATAGGTTAAGAGACATGAGTGTGTTTAAAGGGGGAACATTATTGTTGTTTTTTATGATGTAATGTAAAAATTATGTATGTATCTTGTACTTACAAGGATAATAAAATAGTCAGTAATTCGAGACATGATCTCTTGTGATCATTCTAATGTTATGTAATAATACATTGAATCTTGTTAACTAGGGTCATGGAATTATATTTGGTATCAGATGATGTTTATTAAAAACCTTATAAGCTAGATAAAAAAACACTGATTAGAGAAAATTATCAAAAGATAGAATTTTATGATTACTATAGAATAACATCCTATAATTTTGGTAATTTAAGGATTTTTTATATTTCCTAGAATTAAATCCCTGTGTGGATATGAGTAGGTATAGGCAGATTTGGCACATATGTACCTAGGAGTGAAAACATCGAAAAGGAGTTTCAGGCTTGACCTGAGGTACCCTGGTACACAACAGTGGGCTGTGATGCACTCTTGGTTATAACACTCCTTGGGGATATGCTTAGGATAATTAATGTTTTATTTAAAATAAATTTTGATGGATTTTAATATAAGATCAGAATAAATAACCTTAATTTATCCAATTGTGTTTTAGATTGAGAATAAGGTGTCATGATATTCTCCAAATGATTTTATGACTATTGTTACTCAAGATCTTAATGATGGTTTTAGTCAATGGATGGATTATAAGGAAGTAATATTAACATTTAACGTGATGTAAAAGGTGGCCATGTGGGTGGAAATGAGAAACAAAACGGAATGTAGATAGGTGTAAAAGAAATTTTGTTCATGAAAAAACAATTTTAAAAAAATATGATAAAAAAATATACACTAACCAACTTGCGAACTCAACAATGAAGAGAAAGGCAGAGAATGATTAGAGCCCCAGTACTGGAGTCCATGGAGAAACAAAAGCTCATTTTACATCATGTAGGTAATGTGGAAGGATACACCCGAGATAGTTTCTTAATGGAACAAAGAAATGATTTATGAGTGGGAATGAATGAAATGATGTAAAGTATTACCGAGGAAAAATGAAGAGTACTATCGAAGAAAATAAAAATGATCGTAAGAATCCATTTACATTAATTTTTTGTAAATGTAGGGGACCTGGGCATTACCTGATTTAATGTCCTATTCTATAGGATAACCACTATGTCAAGGGATAACCTATGTGGAAATAAATGGATGAATAAATCATTAAAATTATTAATCCTCTTTGTTAATGGGAATACATTGGAAGACTCTTATCTTGATTGTGTAACACTAAAGTTTGTTATGTGAAAATGCTATTTGAGAATAAATTAGGTTTTATTTTGTGGATATAGTTATAAATAACCATTTGAGTTTATATGATCCTAGAATTTGAGTCAATTATAGGTTATTAAACATTGGTAAGATAATGCATGGTATGAGATAAAATTTGTTGTTCAAATATGTTATGGTTGTTTTTGACGAATTTTTCTTATTTTTCAAAATTTTATGAAATTATATTGTATTTGAAAAATAACAAAACACGGACCATGAGACAACACTTAATGTTGGCCAATGCTGCGGGAATTTAACCAATAACCAAAGTGTGACTTGGATTTATCCCATACCACTAGAATACATGATGTCGCTAGTTAATATAACTAATTATTTATTATTGAATGACTTTATGGATCAAGAATATGTTCATTTCTAGAACATATTATTTATCATCTATAGAGGAAAATGATTTGGTGATTAAATGATAAATGTAATTTTTGAAGACATTTTATCTTTTGGGAACACTATATGCCTAAAGAAAATGGAATACAATGGGATTTCATTTGAGGAGTAATGGTGTATTTTTAATTTGGAAGAATGTATGGTTATTTTGTAGACTTATAATGATTTGGGTTATTTATGAAAAATGATTATCCAATAATAGATAATATATTATTTGGATAATTACTTTTAAGAATGTGGATTTATGAGTGTTCGATGTTATTTGGAGATAAATGTTATGATTTATCATGAAAGACTATGTGATCAAATCCAACTGAATTTTTTACTTCAAATTTAATTCGGATTATTTTTGAAGAATTTTGTGGACAATTGTTTTTATTTGAATGGTATCTATTGAACATTGGGTATTGTTTGTTTAATTTTTGAGATTAAGAGTAGTATTTCATTTTATAAAGGATAATCCTTTTTAGGGATCATCTGATCTTGTACTAAGCATTTTGGGTTTTTTACTATATAGAGACAAGGGAAATATATAGTTCATATTTTTTGGATTATGTGATTCTCTAGATGTTTATTCTAGCACATCAGTTGTGACAATGTCATCTTGAAAACATACCTTTTGGAGTAATAGATGATTTTGTGGTAGTAACAAGTTAAAGGATAGAACAATTCTTGTAAAGTATTCTTTTTATTATTATATGAATAAAATAATTCTTAAACTTTAGGGAATGATTCCTAAAACCATAAATGTATTATACAAATACCTTATGTTTGGAAAAACTGATGATATTTTAAATCACTCTGGATTTAGGGCTCTGAGACCCTCAATTTTCCATTCACTAGTTTCTGATTGATGACGTCAATCACTCCCTCTTAATGTTTATGTTTTTCCTCCAACTATAATTTCCACCAATGTTCTCTATTCTAAATCTTAATTTGGTGGTGACTTTTTCATTTTCCTTTCCCACTTATTAAGAGTAAATTTTATAAACCCTATTTCAAATGTGGGCTTCACAGAAAGATATCTTCTATTTTTAGCCTTTTCTTTCTAATTTTTTTTTCTAATTGTAAGGATTAAATTAATTGAATGATGGAATAATGTAACACCCCACGCTTCCATAGTAAGTTTCTATTTGAATAATATGATATTGTGTGATGTACATGACACCGAGTTCAACCACACCATGACCTAACAAAATAATCATTTAAAAAAGAAATTATGAACAGTAATAACCAAATTTTGAATTTTTTATACTCCATATAATTTTTACATCCATATTATGTGTTTTTAAGACATATTATAAGAAGAAATTCAATTTTTCAGATAAAAGAAGTATTTTTAAAGAAAATGAAATTTTACCACCACTTAATGGAGAACCATTTTTAATTCAAATATTTGACACTTTTATATATTCAATTTAAAAAAATAACCTTCTTCTTTAGAATAAGGTCATAAAAATTTAGTATTGATAATTTTTTTGTGCTTTTCTGATAACTTTCATATTTTGATGAATACTTGAAAATACTAAATTTTAATTGAAAACAACTAATTTAATCAAAAAAATTTATACTGTAAAATTGTACATTTGAATGGTTTTAAAAGCATAATTACCTTATTTTTTAATCATTTAATCCAATTTTGGTCATTGGATGTAAATTTATATTTAAATTGGACATAAACACATATCATACATTTGATAGTTTTACTTCTCAAAATCCCATTTTATAGTTTTGACAATGTGGATATTTTTTTAAAAATAATAATAAAACGTCTCTGTTTTGAATTTGGTAAAATAGAAATCATTCTTGAATTTGGAATATCTATATTAGCATTATTTTATTTTTTGGTATTTTTCTAAAAACATTCAAATTATGATGAATACTGAAAACACACATTATTTCTTAAAGTCAATTTTTTATTTAAACAATTATTTTTAATTTAAATTTATTTTAATGTACAAATAGATACATAATAACTATACTCATCCAATGTAATTATTTGACGTAATTTTATAATAATATTATATATATAAATTTATATTTAACTTTTTACCAACTTTTACTCACCTTCTTGTAACATTTTCAAATTTCCATAAAACAAAATTATACCTCTCATGTAAATTGAATTTCAGAAATCAGAGAGGAATGGATGAAATATGTATATTAAATCTGGTTCAATAGGATGAAAATTATTTTAGTGGAATAAATACTTTTGAATTTTATTTACCATGGTTAAAAATAAATTTCTTAATTAACGGTAAAAATGATATTATAATTACCTTAACACGTGTCCCATTTATATTAGATAAGTGTATTTAGACCAAAATAAAACTTAGGAATAAAATATGATAATTTTGGTCCACTTGGATTAGATTAATACATTTATTATTATTTTATTTAAAGAAGTTTTAAAGGTGTTAAATTCACAGAGTAATTACTAAACCATTTTTAATATAGGGTTATACATAATATAAATTTTAATATAAATATTCATTAGAATTATAATACTATTTTCTACATAATAGTATTTTATTAATAAATTTTAGACATTAAATAGTTAAATTTATTTTGGACACAATGACGATGCAGTAATTACCTTATTATTGAAAGATTAAAAAATTGATAATATAAATATGAATATAATTTTAAATTGAGACATATTATGTATTAAAAAAAATTCATGGTTAATATGATATGTTAGGGATGATTAATTTAATTTTTTTATGTGATAATGTTTTTCTGAACATAAAAAAACAAATAACTAAATAGTGTCAAAACCGACATAAATGAGTTTTTTTAAAAAAATAATATATTATTTATTGATTTAATATTCTTAAAAATATAGGGTTCAGACAATGGACTTAGATAAGGTTTTTTATATCAATATTGAACAACTTGTGTGTCTCTTGGGTTTTTATAGTATGTTTATTAACCATTTAATTTTATAATACAAGAAGACATGGTAAAGGTTTAACTATTTCACTAAGAGTTAAATCCAAAATATAAGGTTAATATGGTGACCTAAAATTTTCTAAAACCTATTGGTTGAGGGTTTTGTGACCTAGAAACACCTTAGCCTCCAAATAATTTCTTTTGGGGGCATTATAAAATGAATATTATTGTATAATAAAATAATATTTGCAGCATTCCCTAAAGTGACTGTCACCTCTCTTTTAAAAGGGTACTCCCCGTTCTCTCAAAATTATCCTCCAAAGAAAATTTTCTCAAAAAAACCGACTCAAATATTCTCCCAAAAACCCTAAATACAACCGAGAGGCCTTACATTGGTCATAATTAAAACTAATGATCCATTTTGATAAAATCAAAAGGGAACTCCCGAAAAAGAGGTAATAATTTCATCACCCCTTTCAAAGTGATTTTCTTCATCCACTCCATCTTTATTTTTTGTTTCTGTACCAAAATAATAACACCAGTATATTATACATAATATAATGTTATTATAAATTTTTTAAAACCATATTCATTAGTCTATCCATCATATGAATGAAAATTCACCATACGTGTGTACGTACAACATACCATCTCCATGTCGTGGAGTTGGTTGTTATTCAATACATCATCATTTGGATGTGTATAATAATGACTATAATTTATTTAAATAATAAATATAACATGTTAATTATTAGGTATAAATGATATGCCATCTAATTACATCTGATTTTTTATTAATAGAACGGTATTATCGGTCGTGCGTACGTACGGATAATTGTCTCCATGAACGCAATGAGATTTATTACCTATTGTAACTAGTAATGAATAACTTTTATTTTATGGTTAATAATAATGTTAAAAACTTAATATCATTCTAGATATGAATAAAATACATTCAGTCCAGATCAAACATGACCTACATTGCAAAACATATAAAGGAAAATGAATCGGTTAACATCTAAAATAATGATACAGCCAAAATATTTTTAACAAAGCAATATTAGAAGATAATATATGATATAATATTTATGTATGTGGTTATTTAATAATTTAATAACAATTATTACACCATTATATAGGATTTTAACAAATCCTATACAATAGGAAAGTATAAGGTAATGGGTTTTCATCTCAATTTTTATTCCTGTGAGAGTCATGTTATTTTTCCACTATTTCCATTTGTGTGGTGTATGTAATTCCCATGACTGTATTCTTTGGGTAATTTAATTTTATATATGGGTATTTAAATATTTATTGTATTATCCTTCTTTCAGGGGGTGTATGTTTCATAATTACCAATTTGGTAAGGGAATTTCAAACTTTGATTTCCACTCATTTGGTTTTATGCAAACATCATTGATTATTTTACTCCAAGATTATGTGTGAAATCACTAATTTTTTTTTGTTGTAATTTAAAATCCCCTTTTTGCGGATATAATTTTTATATAAATTAACACTCCATTGAAAAATTCTTATGTCGTCAATATGAAGTAGACAAGAGTAATCTTAACTCAATTTTCATTCATTGAGTTAAACATCCAAGTCATTGGTGTTGTTATTACAAGAATATGTGTGAATGTACTCTGATTGATTTACACTAAATATTGATTCATATTTAGTGTATTTATATTTTTCACACATAATTATGTCATTGATTTTTCCTTAACCTAAGGATATGGTATTTATAATGTATTTCATATCAATTTACATTCTATTGAAACCTCTTTATTATTATGCACCAGTTCACATTTATACTGTGTATATACTGTACTTTGACATAATATATCATTAATTACTTTATTCTCATGATATTATTAATTTTTTATTTTCTCAATTATTTTCATTCAAGCCTCTCTCATTTGGTTCTGAACACTAACTAAAATAGCATTTAAAAAGTTTTAAATATTTATTATTTTAATTATTTCTCATCAATGTCCGCATTTTAATAATGGTTATAAAGATTTATTTATATGGAAATAAATAATTCAAAATTAAAATTCCATTTATAGGTTTCAATTTGGTATGGGACATTTTGATTTAGAAATCTATTTTTAATAGCTTCTTGATAAATAGTGTGATTTTGAAATATTTTCAAGAAAAAGACTATATTTCTATAAATTGTTTTACTAATTATTTTCATCTATGTAAATAACATTCATTATTATTTATTGTGGTTGATTTATAATAATACAATCTTCCATATTGTATTTAATGAGTTATATTTGACTATGGATGTGCTATTTTTATACCATTCATGGGTTGTTGTTAAAATATTTACATTTCAAAAGCTATATTAAATATGAATGTTTAGATTATGTTCTATGATTTTCATATGTGGAATGCATTGGAGTTAGTATGTGACAGGTGGAGCTCTCTATAACTCCTCGATGCATCTATAGGCTTGAGAATACAAACTATTGTCTTGGCATATGGCCTTGAAAAAAATTTATTTGTAGTCTTTGCACGAGGCCTAGACAATGTGGTTATTATGTCTAGGATTATGTATTCCATCATTATGAAATTATCTATTGATATTATATGTGATTATTTAACTAGTTGAATATAAACATGAATAAGTAAATGGAACTATTTGATTTTTCGTATCCCTATTATTCTAATGTTTATGTTAAAAATCTTATGTTTTAGTCTTATACATATCATTAAATGATTATGCTTATTTATGATATTTTCCGCTATATTGATATCCTTAATGAGAATTTGATCTCACCCATTTCTTATATAATCTTTTTCCTAGGATGTGAAGAAGTATATTTTTCTTGACCTGTAAGGATAGGTTAAGGTATATGAGTGTGTTCAAAGGGGGACATTGATATTGTTTTCTAGGATGTAATATAAAACTAATCTATGTATCTAGTACTTCCAAGGCTACTAAACTAATTAGTCTTTTGATACATGATCTCTTGTGATCATGCCAATTTTATTTAATAATGCATCGACACTAGGTAACTTGGTTCAGGGCATTACATTAATACTATAATATGAATTTTATAAATATATACTTGTAAATTGAAACTCATTTAATGGATAATTAATTTTATTTATGAATAATAACACACAACAATTATAACACCGACTCTCTACAAAAAAGTGTTTTCAAGAAAATATATATTTTAATTCAATAGTTATTATTTACCATATATATAAATGGAATTAAGTTAAATAGATCCTAATTAATATTCCTAAATTCAATATTTGGCAATAAGTATTGCATTATATTTTAAGTGATAAGATAATTTCTTAGATTACTACTTAATTAAGATTAATAAGTGTTGAAATGATTAAACTAATATGGACTATTTTTGTCAAAATAAACATCACCATTAGAAATTTTACAACACATATTTTAGTTGAGTAATTCAATCCTAAAATTTCCTCCTATATATCATCACTTGAATCAATAAATCCAACTAAACCCCATGTGATACCATTTTTACCCCTTATATAACATTATTTTCCATGAAACCCCCTATTTTAATAACTTAATGGATCTCACTCCGACAAAATTTATCAGCTCTCCCCAATAAAAAGACATTGATCAGGAATTTTCATTCAATATACCACTCTTAATCCCTCTCAAGGAGTTCATATGGCTTCAATGAGTCTGTGGAATTTTTATAAAGCTACAAAAAACGAAAGGGTTTTCCTCCTCGTTATTAAAATACTTCTTATGTGACATTCCATTTTTATTCTTATAAGTCTATGTTTCCTTATCTTCATAAAAATTTACTAGTATTTTCTTCATAATACACAATTGATGATATACTACCCCTATTCCTCATTAAAAGATTTCATAATCCTTTTTGTATAATTGTAATGTTGCCAATGTCCTCCATTATATTCCATGAAAAATTTTAATTTTGAAAGCCATTTTATTGCCATATGAACAAGGTTCCATGTATTCATAATAAATTCGTATTTTTTTAAATGATTTACTATTGATGACAGTATAATTTTATCAATCATTAAAATAATTCAATTATACCTTTTTCATACCTTTATTTCTACAAAAATAATTCCTTGATTTTACATTCCACTCTTTCTTTTTGTGAACTCATAAACTTATTTTCATTAAATGGGATTCACGTAGATTAAAATAACATTCACTGATTGGGTTCTTCCTTGTACAAAACACACACTCCATAGTCATGGGATTGCAATAATGATATACATTCTTATGTTATGTGATCGATGAGGAACTAACAATGATAGACATATGATGGGAATTCCCTAATATAATTCCAATGCATTGAGTAGATAACTAACCTCTTGAGATGATATTTTCAGGATTTGATAAATGAATTAAATTGTAATGTTATCAGATAACTTTTTTAATAACAACGGTAATATTATTTTATGACACAATAGTGTTGAACATTAGAGATATTCATTTGAATGTTTCATATTTATATTGTATCCACATCTCCGAGGCATTCTTCAAAAAATTATGATCATGTTATATCTCACGTCATTATTTTTATATTGTAATGTTCATGTGATTATTTTATATCCATGTCTTACCCATGATGATTATTTATTCTCAATTACTATTGTTTACCCTATAATGGGATTTATGCTAAACCCATTATTTTGGAAAATTTATTTAGTATATCTTTTGTATTGATGTGGTATATGATTGGATAATAAAAAAGTCATTGAAGAGTATTAAATTTTGTTTATTTTATTCTATGTGATCCGTGTATACTATTGGTTACATTCCATGTTCCCACGACACTAAACATTAAAATGGTCATGAGAAAATATTCATTGTGATGATTTTGATAAAAAATTATATTAAGAATCATGTGTGAAATTGTTTATCATTATAAATTGAATTAGAGAATGGTTTAGTTATTTTTTCAAATTTACACAAAGAAAACATATTAAAAAAACAATAAAAATTAGTTTCGGTGTAGGTAAACATCATTTTATTTTTGTTAATTATTGGGTATGTTGTTTCCTAGATAATAAATCCCTATTTAGATACTAGAATTTGGATAAGACTATGGAACATAAGGATCAGAGAAAAATCACCTCAAAATGCTTGTTGATCACTGACTCAATATTCACATTATTGAATGATGAGTGATCTCAATAGTTCACGCCAAGATAAATTTTTTGGAAGGATATTCATTAGAAATTTACATTCTATTTAATAACTATTATGAGAGATTTCAATATATAAAGGTAATAAAACCAAATAAGAAAATTATCTTGGATAAATTAAATTATAACATAGTGATTAATTAGATATGATATATTTTAATTAATATTATCTTTTTTGGATAAATGATATGTTGAATTTTTTTATAATTTTAATGATCATAGTGTTTAAAATAATGTCATAAATTTGATGATAATTTTGGGATTTTTATTTAATAAAATAGGTTATGATATGTGAGAGAATCCAATATAATCAAACACATATATAATAAAGTAGTGTATAAGTTAAACTAAAAGTTAATGTGATGGATTAAATGATTAAGTAATTTCATGGTATATTTTTTATGAGGTAATTTTTGATAAATTTAATATAATTCTTCATCTATAATATTAACCCAATTTTGGTTTTATGAATGGTTGATACCTTATGGAACAAACCCAATAATGGATGACATGGTCAATATTGATATTTTCCTAATGAGAAAACTAATGATATTGGAGTTGGGATTCAAAATATTGTTATTCAACCGAACCAGCTATCTAGAATGATAATTAATCACTTGAACATAGTTGAATTACCAAAATAAACAAAATATGTGATGGATGGATACTTATGAATGTTTTGATGTCAAAGATGATAGTGGAAAGTATGTTCAATTTTATACATGTCCTGAATATTAGATAAATATATAAATAGTGAATATAAATTGTTAAGTGAGAAGTTTTATGTTTGTAAAATAATGATATATAGAGATTAGTTACCTAGGAAAAATGAAGAGTTCCAAAAAAATTATGAAATGAAAAATAGTTTTTCGTAAGGTTCTATTTTAATGAATTGTAAATAATTTGGGAAACATTATGTTATCCATGTTAATTCCCTAATATTAGGGATATAAAATATGATAAGTACTAACCATTTAAAAAGGTAGAGGAAAGCCTATAAACCAAAACTATAGAAGTGAGATCTGAAAATGATATGGAATTAGAATCATCAGTCACCCAAATAAGAACTATGAGTTTGTTATTCATATCTTGTTTAGCCAACTATTTCTATAAATAATCATAAAGTCACCACCATAATTACCAGATGTTTAATTATTAATTAAATCATTTAATTGTATGATTACTTTATAAAAATTATATAACACATCTATTATATTCCATTATATTAATATGCTTTTTGTGATATCCAATTATTATTCCTTTAGTAAAATTTGATGAGATATTAGGGATCCATTGGCTATCTTGATAAATAGGCCACAGTAATTTCCAATCTTGAAAGATAATATCTAAAAGAAAAACCCTTGATCACTTACTAATATAAGGATAACTATAAAATCCAAATTATTAAAAAATCCCATTATATTGGGGTGTATATAACAACATAAAATAGTGAAAACAGAACATTCATTACTTTTCTATTATGATGGAAAATATATTTTTATTAGTATTCATTGAGTTTAATATGGTCTGTGTAACAACCTAATATTTGATATAATACTCAATTTCAATGATCCAAATGTATAAGATAACATGAGCTACATGATACACCTAATGAATACAACCCCAACATATTATAAGAATTCAACTAGTATATCTATGATAAATAATTATTTTTTAAACCATTAAATGTTGTAACCTTTATAAGGTAAATAATTAAAATGAGTCAATATTGAAAAGGTTTAATCTTGATCTCATCATGTTATACATTATCATTTAAAATAAAAATTTATAGAAAAACATATAATATAAATTTCTTAACATGAAACACATTTTTGAATTCCTCACATAAAAGTTTTTGTTGTATTAACGTTCAAATTTTATTGAAAATGTTTTTTTAGTAAAAAAATCATACAATTTTCATGAAAGTTATAATTTTTAGGTTTATATCATCATGTAATTAAATAATAGAAGTCTAATAAAATAGTAAATATATAAATAAATTATTTAATAAATAAAAATAATCATTTAAAAATATTCTATGAACTTATAAATCCTATGTCCACCATTTTTATACCAAAATTAAACTATTCCTTTCATAAAAACTATTCTTTGTCTTATATTTAAATTATTTGTTTTAAAGGTGAAATTTAAGTGTTTATTGATTTTTAATCCACCAAACTTATATTTTTCTCAAACTAAACCATTTTATTATAAAAAAATACGTTTCTATGATAATATTATTATTTAAATAATTTTTAAACATAATAACACACTTTTCCTAAAAGATGATCTTACACATTATGTGTACTTTTATTAAAATTAAAATTTCAAAAAAATAAAACATTTATATACTAAAATTATTCAAAAATTTAGATGGGCCTTTTAAAATTAGGTAAAAAAAATCAAACATTGTATTCTCAATTAATATTAATTATTATTGTTAAAAATTAATTACATAGGAAATTTTTAATTAGGGTTAAATTTAAGAAGTTAAAAGAATGAATTATCAATATCACTATAGGTTTTCCCTAAAATAAGATTTTTTACCGAATATATACCAAAACATACTTCCCATCCAAAATTTTCTTTTTTGGAGCTATTAAACATTGAATAATTAAATTACATTATTGAAACTATAATAGTTACCACTAAAACTAACATTCTCATCCCATAGAGAAATCATGTTTTACCCTAAAGCCTTATTCTTGGATGGATAAGTTATTTTTGTGAAAATGATTTTTTTATATAAGAAATCATGTTCACTTTAATGATTTTTTCTCCATATACATGTTTTTACTTCCCTCCAATGTTCCAATTTCCATAGTGGAAACTCTAATATATTTTATATATTTTATTAAAAAATTTTATCTTAAAATGTTATCATTATCATTTTTATGATGTGTGTTTACAATAATAATCATTCTATATCATTTAACAGGGTTTCCTTACCATTTTCTTATATTCACCCCATATAAATCACATTTTCACATATGTTTTTATCTCTTTTCAAGATGTATATGTAGGATGATTTTATGTAATGTTATATGATGTCTTCACTACATCATTAAAAAATAATTTATGAATTTGACTTCAAAATCACCCTGTATAAACACTTTTCCAATGCTGTAATGGTTCTAAACCCCCTATAAAATCTCTTCCAAAATAATCATTTTGGGAAATTATTACTTTGGTATGAAATGATCATATTATTTATATTTAATATTTTGGAAATGTTTTGAATCATATATTCATATCATGTGTTATTTATGATAAGATTAATGATTTTATTTTATGTAAAACAAATTTTTATAGATTATGATTGAAAAAAAATTATTTCATCGTTCAATGCATTTCTTCAGAGTATATATCTCTTTAGAAAATGATGTTATTCTATGAAAATTTATTTTCCCAAAATATGATGTGTAATTGTTTTTTTTCACAATTTTATGAAATTGTTTTTATATGTTTATAATAAGAAGAGTGAAATTTTTGTTTTCCCCAACTGGAAACGTTGGATATTTCATTGACAACAACACAAAGAATGATCTTTTAATCACAATATAAATCATGAGGATGTTTTTTAAGAACATGAATAATGAGAATTTTTTCACAACATGGAAAATGGGAAATTTGATTATTTATAACATGATACAAAGATAATTTTTTAAAAGATGACTTATGCACATTTTTTTGACAAGGTATTGCTTAGGAGTTTTTTTCTTTACAATATGAAGTATGGGGAATTTTTTCAGTCAGAATATTATACTTGAGAATTTTTCTATAATAACATGATGCATAGAAATTGAGCTTGTTCCAAATGACCCTATATTTGTGTTTTTTATTATGTTTTATATTACAATAGTTTTCAAGGGGATGATACTTTTCAATGTTATATATAGGAGTATAGTCTAAAAATAATTTCTATTTTCTCTAGATTTTTCAATCTCATTCCATGTTATATGTTGTTCTTTTGAGATTCATTTTCCTTCTATCATGACTTTTTTTTAAATTCATATTGTTTCATGTTTTTGAAAGATATATTCCTCCCTTTCTCATTATTTCTCATATAGATTTGATCTAACCCTTCATAACATGTTGATAACTCTTCCATTACCACACATCCAAGATCACCCCTTTCTAATATTTAAATTCTCCATGTTATAAATATTAATATAAAATAGGGTATGTATAGAAGTTGATCTTCTATTGTTAAAATGTAGATAAATTTTCACAAAATTCCTAAATATGTTACTTTTTTTACTTATCCTCAATGATATAGGAACTCGAATGTGGGGTCTTTGATATTTTTAATGAGTTGTAATGCATATTAAATGGTGATATTTTAAAAATAAAGGCAATTTAATTTCATTTTTTATTCAATATTGTGTTTAAAGAAAGTATTTTTAGCACCAGATATATGAGTATGATTCTGGGGTGCCTCATTTAGAAAAACATATTAAATTAATTAATTATGAGGATTAATCTAGTTAATTTTTAGAACAATATTGTTACCATTAGTTTTAAGGTAACAAAAACATAGTAAAAAACTTGATATGTGTATATATATACAATGATATCATGAAACAATTTAAATGTATTGCGTATGTTGTTTTCCATGAAATATATCCCTATCTAGATGTTAAAAGGGGATGTGATATCTATCATGTATATAGTAAGGGTTAATAAACCTAGAAAGGGTAGATTGGGTATTAACTCGTTCATC
This sequence comes from Viscum album, assembly GCA_963277665.1. Classification (NCBI taxonomy): domain Eukaryota; kingdom Viridiplantae; phylum Streptophyta; class Magnoliopsida; order Santalales; family Viscaceae; genus Viscum; species Viscum album. Next base: position 1,192,759,312 of record OY728122.1, read on the forward strand.
CCATAGTGCATGATAATGAGGCCAAACCGTAGACATTGTTTAAGCTTTATAGTGTATATTAATTGGTTGATCTTATACTCATTAGAAACCACTAAAAAGGATTGATTTTTTTTCCACTTTAAGATATTATAAGTATGAAACACCCCGATCAAAGTGTATCATAGGGTGAACCTAGTATGATAATTATTGGGATACTGATGATATATATTAACCCTTGAGCGATATATATATTAAACAAAAACATTAATAGGCTACCATGGGAGTTAAAAATATGTACCCTATAAGATAAAAGAAATATTATAAAGACAATATTATGACAACTATTGTATATTGGTAAAAATATTAAAAGGAATACAGTACACTTATCCTCTACCCAAATGTAGTGGATCTCTAATTAAATTATAATTATATCCACCATAGTGTACATTATAAGTTATCAATGAGTATTAAAACACTATCATGGATATATTATTATCGGAGGAAAAATATAGTAGAATGATTATTTTATTCCAAGTTATTATTTTTGGAAATACGAATCTTTTTATTCAAACAATATATATAATTGAGGTTATTTTTTTAATGGACAAACTTTTTCTACAAAGAAACCATGTTCCCTGAAACAAGATATGATTATTAAAAACATCATCATTATTTAAATTGGATGAGTAGGTTAATAAAATATGATAATTACTCTAAATAGATTTTAACATCACTAATATAGTAGATGATAAAATAGAATATTTTCTTCATCATTCATAATTTTTTCACCAATAATCACATTCGTAGATAGCTGAATAGAATTTTGAAGAATCATTCTAATTTTGGAAATATAATACAACCCCCCAACACCACCCCTACTAGAACAACCTGGCATGAAATTTAAGAGTAAATGGGGAGTTCACATGATAACCTTGAGGTGGAATGTAGTTTGAGAATAATTTTTGATTCACTAGGGAACCAGTTCCCAAAAAATAAGGACGAGCAATAGTTCATATCTTGGAAATCTATTTTTGGGAATAAGATGAGACACCTAAAGTGGATGTGGTGAGGAATCCATACCATAATAACCTATATCTAGGAGGCCTTCGTGAATTGGTCAGTGTTGGGTTTAGTGAATATTTCAAGGGAAGATATTGGTGGCTATTTGTTAAGGTAAATGATGTAGGAGAGAGATATTATGGTGAGAATACAAGTTGGTGGATTTTAGGTGTCTATTATAGAATAATATGAAAAGAGTCTAATGTTGGATATTAATTACCCATATTTTAATGAGTATCATTCCACATCAACTACATAATTCGGCCTCAACATCCCTCCAGTGCCACCAAGAAGAATAATTGTGGGGGGGGGGATGGATATGTGTTGTTTGTTAATGAATTTCTATTCATAATTATTGAGATAATGAAATCTGTTTCATCTGGAATTCGGGATGACCTTGTTTATTTAAGTGTCAAACTTTTCCTATCGGTTTCGAATGGGTTTACTCATAGAACCAGAAACATCCAACAATTCTATATCCATTTGGAAATACTTTCCAAAGGTAGGTGTTCATTATTTATGGACCGATAAGGCTTAAGAATATGCGTTGGTCGAGAGGACGGGAGGTCAGGCTCATCATACATTTTTGGGGGGGATTATTACCTACTTAGGTACTCTCTCATAGATTTATGTTATGTTCAGGAATCCTTATTAATTCACCATGTATGAAAATGAGTTTTACTTTATAATTTCAAATCAATGATTGATATATAGGGGATTTAGAGAATATTTTATATGTATTTGAGTTTCTTCATCGATAGAGAATAATTTGTATTTTTTAGAGATTCTTATTAAATGGTATCCTTCAATACATTATATGAAAATATATTGGTCATTATGATAACCATACTGGTTTTAAAGCCACTCAGTGAGGCACTTGATTTTTATTGTCATTCAAAAAGACAGGGATTATTTTAGAGTTGTGATCATACCAGAAGATGAGATACCTACGTATCATTGTTAGAAAAGGAATCTGAACCCACATAGTTCAATAATTATGATATATTTTAACGTCATATGGGACGGATGAGAATTATGGGTGATGGGATTGAACCTTATAGAGGCTTCCTACATGCTCTACTTTTAAGTCATAGATCAAAGTCCACGTAGTTTGAGTAGGAAGTGTGTGGCTTACGTATGATTAATGGCCCAAAGAGATGGGTCATGGTATCTTTTACACTCTAAGGTCACTTGAGTCATGCTCGATGTGAGAAATAAGTGGTATTAGTAATCTTGACAATTTGGGCCACAAAATATGCGGTCACAATGAATGATATGGAGCTTATGTGTGTGTGACTTCCCGAGTTGGTGAAGACAAGGATTTACATCTGGAATGAATATTATGAACAATTTTTATAAAGATATTCGTGCTTTTATGGAGATTTGGATACTCTAACATGGGCCTTAATCCTAATGAGGATGCCCAAATTAGGGGGGAACTTATGATTGGGGCATACTCCTAAAAAGGAGGCCCAGGTAAAGGGAATTATGATTGTGACTTACTCCTGATAAGGAGGCCCAAAGTTAAGGGGGACATGGGGCTTACTCTTAAGGAGGATTCCCATTAACAGGGTCCATAAAGGTATTTGAGCTTTATAGAGATTTTGGATTCATAATTTGGGGCTTACTTCTAAGGATGATGACTAGATCAAATATTCTCTCATCTTAAGGGATGAGGATGAATGAAGTGAACCTCTAACTGTAGTGATCTAAAGTTATATAAATCACAATGTTTTGAGAGATGTTCCACATAATTCCATTAAAATAAAGAAGCCAACAATAGAACCATGACATAAGGGTCTTTTAAGAGGGTTTTGAAGGCTAGATCATTGAAGATGAAAGGTGGAATTGAAGAAAGGAAGTGAATAGGCTGGAGGGGCACCCAAAAAGAGGTTGGCGTACAAGTCCTGTTCGGGTATGCATGTCCTGGTCAAGAAAGTATACTTTCACGACATGAGTTCACTTGGGAGACAAAGAACCTATGATGTAATACTTGGGAGAATTTTAATTAGATCCATTAGTATCATTCCTAGAGGGTTTCAGATAGGTGGCACGTAAGTTTTGGTGAGAGGGAAAGACAGCGTGCAAGTATCATCAGTTCTCTTAAAGGGATGTATACTTAGGCGTGCATGTATTGATGTGTTCTAATACTTGGGCTTTATTCTTCCTCTTTAGATCTTCCATTATAGGTAAGAAATTAAAATAGAAGTGTTCAGAAGACTTCAAACAGAGACTAGAGCGACAAGAGCTTAAATCTGAGTTTTGGATTTTTCCTCCTCAAAATTGGGTGCCCACTAGGGGTATTTATTAGTTACCTGAGGCTTGGGTAATATTTGACCTAGGTCATTCAAGTGATATGCACATCTCAGGTCTGGCGTGCAAGTGACTTGCGCGCCCAAGGATGGCATGCAGGTATATATGCGCACCTTATGCCTTTTCACTTTTTTTATGATTCATCGTTGTTCATTACTTGATGTAATATCCTTGGTCAATCTTTAGAATATGTGATGGAAGGGAGCATCAAAAAAATTCCTCCCTAAGAGTTGGATCTGAAAAAGGAAAGAGGATTTGACTCTAAGGTAAAGGAGAAAAAATCAATGATTTTGGGAGCGCATGGTTTTAGCGAGCAAATAGTGGTGTGCAGGTGTGAGCCATGCAGGGTATGACACGCTGGTGCGAGCCTCACCTATAAATATGTGGCACCACTTTGCGCAAAGCACCTAGCTTCCAATGCTTCGAGCTCTCAGTGTACAAGTAGATCTCGTCGCGCAGTTGCTGCTGTCCATGGTTTATTTCTTCTTCTAAATCGTGTCGCGCCTCTACAGAGGTATTCTGACTTGCACGGTGACACCTGCGTGCCCATACTTGCACGACCAGCTTAAACTTGCGCGCCTTAATGCCTTAGCCATTTTTTCGATTTTATTCACAAATTTTATGAAAAATAAACTTAATTAAAAGTTAATTACCTAATGTTTGTGCATATTCAATGGCTCCCAAAAGAATCAAAACGGCTGATGAGATGGCCAATAAGCGGATTGATCACATGGTGAAATTTTTTGGCCATGATTACTATGATATCTGTGATAAAACTCTACCAGATTTGTAAAAGTACATAATGAAGTATCATCTTAATTTTCCACAGCGCATTTACCTGCCTCTGTATGGCCATGGTCCTCTCCATGGAGTCAATATTCCAGATCCAAAGAACTATCTCCTGCATTCTTGGTTTCAGACTTACACCTACTGTTATTTAGAAAATGTCTCAGTTAGAGGATCATTTGTAATTGCTGGAATAGTGGAGAAGGAGTTTTTAATGCATCATAGACCATGTGACCTAGATCTAAAACCTCACAAGCCTGAGCTGCAGCTGCATTGTTATCCCCCCATTTTCTGAAATCCTCAGATGGATTAATCCATATGCTTGAAGAAGAGTTAGGACTTCCATCCTGGAGGAGGTGTGAAGCCAACTTGGATGTGGGCATATTGGGTGCGACAAACTTGTGCAGATTTTGTCGTGGATTTGAAAGGAGCCACCATATATGAAGCTATCTAGGCTGGGCAGACAAATCTCTATATGAATTTTGACTTTGTGCCGGAGCTAATTAGCCGCTGAAGCCCAGAAACCAATTCATTCCATCTGACTCATGGAGAAGTAGGCATCAGTTTGTAGGATGTCTACAAGATCTCGGGGGCTCCAATTTTGGGGGATATGTATGATTAATTCATCCCCCAAGGCGACTTGGAATGACAAGGAGAAGACTCCGACAATGGCCTGAGAATTATTGAAAATTTTCCACAAGCTCAAGAACTCAAAGGCCTCCAAAACTCATTATAGAATGGATATTCATCCAGAGGAGTGGATGATTATGTTTTGTTCCAAGAATAAAGAGAAGGGGACCACCTTTACTCATCCTACTAGCTACCCCAAAACAGAGAAGAGGGGTGCTCCTGGCACATTCTGGCCGACTCTGGAATCATGAGTGTTTGAAATGTGGGGGTACAAAGTGAATCAGAGATTCCCAGAGAAGATATGTTTGGTGGGATTCTTAGCATTGTGTCTCAGTGTTTATCTTCTTCCTATTAGGGATTTGAAGGCATAGGTAAGGCCAGGGACCTTCGTTACTATAGCCAAGTTGGCTGAGAGGAAAATGGTTGGGTTGGCCACCCCCATTTCGCCAAATATTCAAAGGAGCTTACTCCAGGTTTATATGGGTAAGTATCCTTTGAGAATAGAGGGACAATTCCAAGTTTTGTGGGGTTGGATCACCACTCACATTAGGACTTATGATGTACAGAGCATTGTATAGTTTCCTGGAAGTTCATTCAGGCCATCAGTGTAGGCATATTCTAGATTTTTTCTTTTATCCCTCAAATCTTATGATATGAAGGTGAGGTTGGGAATGTTCAAGGAATTCCATTTATTTTCTTATGGAAGCCCTCTAACCGGACAGTTTTTTGATGATGGAATAGCCAGCCTAGAAATGAGTTATTACATACTGGCTTGTAGAGATGGTGTATAGTGAAACCAGAATTGGCGGAGAGATTATATGAGATGCTAATGATTCATAATGATTTTCATGTCAATTCAACTGTCTGCAAAAGATTGTTGTATAACCTACTGTGCATGTCAGTTCAGAGTAGAATCTGATGGTTGCCCGACAACTATGGTTGTTGACTGCTATACAGAAGACCAGGGAAGTGTTTGATCTACCTATTGATGGGGCAGTGAGTAACATGACTACATGGTATGCCGAGAATTGGGTAGCATCATACCTTGAAGGGGTACTCAATCCTACGGTTCCTCAGATGGGGAAAAAGAAGAGAAGTGTCGAGAAAGAATCCCCTCATCTTGAAGGTGATTCTTCCACACCCGGAGCTAATTCACCATGTTCCTCACCCAGGGCTATTTCACCGGATTTCCAGGATGGGGATGATGAGGCACCACATGCTTCAAAGCAGCCTTGTGCCAGATATAATCCTCCTTCCATAGTTAATAGACATACCTCATAAACACCTTTTGTGTTATATCATTGAGGAAATTTAATCACCATAATTTTATAGAATAACAAGTTTCATTTTCTTATCATTTATCTATGATTGCAGGATTTGGGAAGAATTTGAAGTCCAAGATTGTAGGACCCTCCTCACATCCTTCTGGTACATATGCTGAATATCTATGACTTGAGGTTGTCCAAACATGGTGGAGTTTATATTGTGATGATGAAACCGCCTGGCTGGACTTATATGAAGGGATACACATCCCTAGAGTAGGGAATCATCAGGATTATACGGATATTCATTTTGAGGATAACCCTGATGATGTGCGAGCATACATCAGAGTTCTATAGATTCTCATATATTCCACGGATGACACAATTCCAATCACCAAGCTAGTGAATGAAATGATTGATCGTGGCATCACTGAGGGGATTGGTGCTTCCAGAGATGAGGAATGGCACGATTACATGGCTCTTAAAGATGTAAGTCTATTTTATTATTATTTTTGAAACATGATTCCAGTTGAAGCTTTGTTACTCAAGGAAATTACTTTCTTCATTTTGCAGCTTGCAAAGAAAGGAACTGTTGTGGTTCCATCACCGCAGGACATCCCTAGAGGTAATGCCATCAGAGTTACTGAATCTCCTCATGATCTGGGTGAGGTATCTCGAGGCCAGAAAGCCATGGATGAGGAGATAGAAAGGGATTTTCACTCTCCAATCCTATATTTGGAGATGAAGAGGACAAAACACCCAAAAATCCAAATAATCAAAGACATCGAAGGAATATGTCCGCAGCATAATGCTTCATCAGTAGTGGTATGTCCATCAGAGAGTCATGAATCTTAACAAATGAAAAGATTGATCATACTTATTGGGATTTCATGGGCTTCTTCATTTTCCCTTTTGAGGGAGAGGACTGACCCTCCTATGATGAAAACAAAGGGTTCTGGTGAATAGTTGCAAAATCATGATGACTTGGCTGCTCCGGGAGAAGAGATTGCGGTTGTTCCTATTATTTCTCCTACTGCTGCTGCAATGAGAGAAGATCCTGCTTCAGGTAATTTAACACTAGTTCATATAATTTTGAATGAAAACATCAACTAACTTCCACTCTGTGATACATTTAGGTTCAAAACCTTCACCAGAACATTTGGAAGCCACTGCAACTACCTCCACAATTTATTCTGAAGAAGTTGTTCGGGGTCAAAGGCCGCAGGATGAGGGTCACAAAGAGGACATATCGAATACTGCCACTGGCGAGACTAACCTATAACCTGAGATATCATGGTATGAAATGATGAAACATGGTGCATCTTTTGAAGACATTTTAGATCATGTTAAATTACCATGAAATTTAGAAGATTTGGGATGTGAGTGTTATCCATCGTCCTATTTAAATTTTCTTATTACATCTCTGACCATGATGGGTTGAAATATGATGTTCCATCTAAGAAAGATGCTGATCTGCGGATGCCTGATGGGGTTATGGACAACCCCATCATTGTAGAGATGCTAGATCGAGTGGAGCTTAACCTGGTCGAGCTTCCTAAAATTCATCTTGGACATCCTGTTGAAGCTAGGAGAGATGGGGAGGCACCTTCTCGTGCTGCTGATCTACCCTAGGGTAAGAGATGAAAATATTTGTAGCTGCACTTAATTTTCAAGACAACTTAATCAACTTTTTCTATCCTTTATAACTAACCAAAACATTCAATTGACTATGTAGGGCTGTCAATTTCAGTGGCTAGATCTGGAGGTGAAGCCACAGCCTCCGCCCCAATGGGAGTAGAAAGTGAAGCACTATGGGTTATGGGGAAAGAGAAGAACATGGAACATTATTAAGTGCATTAATACTGGACTATATTCCTCCCTGTGATAGTGATGTGGATTCAGATTCTAATGTACAAAAGGTGCTCGAATTCTCACTTCTCAAGGCATGGAATAACATATGGAAGATCATATCTGAAGTGCCTCTTGATGAGCTGTCTTCGAAAATCCCACGACTATCATCCATGTTTGTCATGTTAGGACTTGGTAGTTTTGGATATCAAGAGATCCATACCGGAGTGAAACAAGTCATCTTAAGGAGGGGGATAGAGAAAAAATATCATCAAGATCTGACTAGGGCAAGGCTATTGACCAATATCAGCAAATTTGAGGTTGCAGTGTCCTGAGCTGAGGCTGATCATGCTACAAAGATAAAGGACCAGAAGCATAAGAACAAGGAGAACGTTGTCCAACTGATGAACCTTTAGCAACAATTAGATATTGTTACTGGGGAACTTGACCAGATTAACAATTCACTAAAAGTAGTTCAAACAAATGGTATGAAATCCATTGCACATGCCATCAAAGCACTTCATCAAGCTTCAAAGAGTGAAGCTGGTCAAGTGGATGACCATCAAGTGGCTGCCAATGAGGCTCGGGATGCCTTAAATCAAATGAAGAGTTATGTTGAATGCCTCTTGTAATTCCAAAAAAAGAGAACAGACTCCAGTCTGTGCATGTCCTTCTAACTCTTGGGAATCAATGAAAAACACTTTCATCTTCAATCATTTGTGCCTCCATTCTTTTACTACATGCTTTAATTAATTTTACTTAATCCAATGATCCTAGTAAACATAGTTTGATTTTCTTCTAGGGTGATACAAACATCCCCACAATATTTTCATCATTTGTCACACAATATTACCTACATCATAAAAAATGTATGTTTAATGAGCTAGGACTCGACTTTTTTTCAGAGTTCCCCTGTCTTTTGTTGGCAGTTTAAAGTCATGCACATCAGACATAAAAAGTTTAATGGTTATGGTCAAATATCCTTGACCTAATGGATTAAAAATTGACTCACTTCATTAATAAATTTTGTTTAAAACATATTTCTACATTCATGTATGGGGGAAAACATGTAAACTATTACTTATGAAATTTTGAATCAGAGTAATGATATGAAAAAAGGGCTAAAAGGAATTAGAGGATGTATTTCCTAAGAGTGAAGTTACCACTACTTAACAAACCCATTAGGGGGTTGAATTATGCAGGGCCACTTAAGGGCATTGGCTTCATAGTCAATTAATATCATCTTTTGGATGACAGGTCCGTTATGTAGACTACATATGCAAGGCCACCAATGGGAACGTGATGCATAGTGAGGTAAAAGAACTCTCGGAAATTTTATTTTTCTATTGATAAAAAGCCATTGAATGTTTATGGAGATTAAAATTTTCCAAAACATAGAGTTTGTTGTATGGAGAGAGGTACTTGAATATGGAGAGGATATTCCCAATCAAGATTGTCAATGAATTGGATGAATGTCACTCATGCAAAGGTCTGACCCAATTGTAGGGAAGTAAATATAAACCATAGAGTTGAATACTTTTAGATCATAAAAAAGATCTTGTGAAAAATATGTTAAGGATTGTTATTTTTGTGGATCCCTACATATTGTCATTAAGACCAATAAGGACCAAAATGTTTTCTCCCTAAGAATGAAGTTACCACTATTTGACAAACCCGTTAAGGGGTTGAATTATGCAGGACCACCTAAGGGCGTTGGAAGAATAGTCAAATAATAGCATCTTTTGGATGACATGTCCGTTATGTAGACTATTTATGCAAGGCCACCTGGGGGCACATGCTCCATAGTCAGGAAAAAGAATTCCTGAGTATCAAACATTTTATGACCATAAGTCCAGAAAAGGATTATGGATATTTGGAAGTATTTAAGGTTAGGAGTATGACACCTCATGATGGGAATTTTTCAATGCATGAAAGAGATACACAGACTAATTCTAACCATAATCATGTTGTGGATGGGTCCTGAATTGAGATGCTGGACTTCACTACATATCCCATAAGGATGGGAATCAAGCCTTGTGTAGTTCTTGAAATATAATTTAACGTAATGTGGTACGAGAGTGTAGGAGATCTTAGTTTAGGGTCATAGAGCTCGAACCATAATGAGGAATACACATTGTGTGTTTTATAACCCTGATGTGAATTAAAAATAGAGTTTTCGTGCAACATTCATGTTTTCATAGGGGGACATTTCAGCCAAGTGACCGAAAGTGGAATTTGGTGTTAGGCCTAAAGTCTTGGGGCTAGATTCGAGGGATTCTTGAACGTTCTTACGTATCTCATGAGGATGGGAATCAAGCCATACATAGTTCTTGAAACACCCTCAGTACAGATTTGGATTTTACAAGTGAAGGGCGAAAGGGGAATCTAGTGAAATAATGGTTTGACCCAAGATTAAAGGTTCATGCATTACCATGTATGCGTGTTGTCTATGAAATATGAAATAATTGGAGATCAATTTCAATGATGATTTAGTCTCAGGTGAGGGACAATGGGGGACTATATAGTTTAATGGCATATAGCAAGGACGGTGGTGCTGCACAATTTAGTTTAAAGTAGCAGGGACAAAAGGGATGTACACAGTTTAAAGTCATGTTGGACAAAGGTGAACCAACCCAAAGATATTGGTTTTGGGTTACCTCACGGATCAACATCGTATAAGACGGAGGTGAACCAACGTAAAGAGATTGGTTTTGGCTGCTTAACGGATAAACATCGTATGAGATGGAGGTGAACCAATGTGAAGAGATTGGTTTTAGGATTGTACCTTAGAAGGTTGCCTACGTACCAAGCCTATAAGGCACAGATCAAAGTCCGCGTAGTTCAATTAAAGAAATAATTGGGATCAAGTTGTTCTGGAGGTCAACCCAAATATGGTGTTGGGACTTATGCATGGTTAGCGTCCCAGTGAGGGTGTTATAGTTGAAGCTTACTCTAAGCTCATGTGAGTCATGCTCAGTGTGAGAAACACGATGTAACAATAACCTTCACGATGCACTTTTTAATTTCATGTATGATGAAAAAGGGATTGTTTCACAGTTTAAATGACTTGTGTCACATACATGGGGTGCTTTTCAGTTTAACGTCTTGCAACTCGGATGAATCGTTTAACATCATGTTGGACAACAAAAGAGGGGACACAGTTTAACGTGATGTTGAAAAAATAAGGGGACTATGTAGTTTAAAGTCTTGCAGTGAGGAATATTGGTTCTGCCCAGTTTAGTGTTAGGTAGCATGGACATAATACAGTTTAACGTCATGTAGGATTTATTAAGGGACTTTTTCAGTTTTATGTCATGTAGGATAATAGAATTTTACGTCATGTAAGACGTTGGGTTGTAAAGTTTAACGTCATTTATCAAAGATGACGGTTATGCAGTTTAATGTCTTGCAGGAAGTAAGAATTTGTATTACAGAAAATAATTTTTCAAGAATCTAGCAATGGTTGGAGTTGTAATGAGTTCTCCATCCATTGAGATTAAAGAATAAGCTCCATTGGAGTAGACCTTATGTATTGAGTAAGGTCCTTCCCACATTGGCTCAATCTTTGGAGGCTTATTTTTTGGTATCATTGGAGTTATGAGAAATAATACCAATTCTCCTTGAATGAATGAATGAAGATGAACTATTTTGTTGAAATCTCGTGCTATTCTATTCTGATACACTTCCAAGTGGTGCAGGGTGTACAATCTTTTTCAATCTAATTGTTCCAATTCATCCAATCACTTTTGAGATTGTTCATCTGTAGATGAATGATAAAAAATGGTGACTATGAGAGAAGTTAATTGAACCTTAATGGGAAATACTGCCTATTTTCCATATACTAATGAATACGGAGTAGACCACATAGCAGTTCGGGTGGTTGTTCGATAAGCCCATAAAGCATGAAAAAGTTTATCTATCCATGATTTCATATCTTTATCCCTAATCTATTGAAGTATATTTGAAGGAGTCTTATTGTAGGCTTCTATTTGGAAATTTTCCATTGCATGATACCAAGATGAAGGGTTTTATTTGGTAATGTATTCATGATACAACTTCCTTACCTTGGATGAACAAAAGTTGGTGTCGTTGTCTGTCAATATGGTATGAGAGACACCAAATATGGTAATGATGTTATACTTTATGTAGCTAATAATGCTTTTAAAACTAACATCATTGAGAGGTACTACATCTTACCACATGGAAAAGAAGTTTGTAGCTGTAAGAATATTCTTAAACTACTTGGATATAGCCGAAGGGTAAGGTCCTACTACATCCATTCCCCATGTGGCAAATGGCCATGATTAATTAGCTGTATGGAGCAACTTTGGGGGTTGATGAATGAAATTGGCATATAATTGGAACGAATGAAACTTCATAGTGAAATAAACACAATCATGTATCATTGAAGGCCAAAAGTATCCAAGCCTTCAAACTTGATCAGAAAGTCTATGCCCAGACTGGTGGGCACCACAGACTCTTACATGTACTTCTTTCATGACATCCATTATCTCTTCAACATCAAAACATCTGAAGAGAATTCCATCAAAACCTCGCTAGTAGAGAATTTTTCCTAGGGGATCTGGGTGATCATAAAGAGTAAAATCAACCACATGTCGCAGGACTTGTCCTTTCCTAGCTTTATCAGGTGAGAGGGTTCCATTTAGAAGGTATTCCCTAGTAGGTGTCATTCATCATGTAGTATGACCATATGGTTCAGAAATGGGACTAATTTCATTGATTTCCTCCGTTATAATTTAAAAATAATGTAAAACTACACGGTGAAGGGAACTATTGATGATTTTCTCATCCCTGTTTGGATCTCCAAGGGCTATAGCTACATTATCCAGTGCATCAGCCTGTGCATTATGTGATCACGGGACATAAGAAAATGTCGGTTCCAAAAGAAATTCTGCCATTAATTATCTGACTTATCACACAAAGGGATTAACTCTTATTTTTTTATGGCATAATCCCCATTGACTAGTTTGATTACCATGTCTAAATCACTTTTTACCTTTAAGTGATTCACCAGTGCCTAAAGGGGAAATTCCAAACCTGTGATGAGAGATCGATATTCTGCTTCATTATTAGTTCCTCCTCCCAAAAATATGAAGGAATAGGGTGGAACTAGATTTTCTGGGTATCTAAGAACAATTTGAAACCCAACTTTGTTGAATTTAGGATCTTCAATTTTTTCCCTGTAGGACTTCTGGAAGCACCATTAAAGAACATTTCCCATGTTTGGTGATTATCTTGAATAGAGAATACTTCCTCATTACGAAGTTCAGTATCTAAATATGTATCTTCTACTGAAGGGTGTTCAGAAAGGAAATCAGCCAGAGCTTGGAACTTAATTTCCTTTTGATACACATACTAGATATCAAACTGCTGCAAAATAACTACCCTCCTTGCCAAACATCCTGTAAGCATTGGACGACAAAGGATAAATTTCAGCGGGTTATTGTGAGATAACAATTGAACCTCATGATGTAGCAGGAAGTGTATTAATTTCTAAACATAAAATATTAATGACAATTAGCACTTTTCAATACCTAAATATCGAGTTTCTGCCTTATGCATAGTTCTACTGAGATAATAAATGTTGTTTTCATTCCCGACATCATTCTTTTGGGCAAGGAAGGAACCCAATGATCACTCTAAAGCTATCACATAGAGGATAAGTGGTCTTCCTTAAATAGGTGGAATTAATACCGGTGGACTCAAGACATATTTCTTGAGGATATCAAATGCTTCTTAACATTGTTTAGTCCACTGGAAGGTGACTCTATTCATCATTAATTTGGTAAAGGGTAAACATTTTCCTACCAGATTAGTGATGAAACACCTAATATAGGCCAGGTGTCCTTGAAGTCCTTTCAATTCCTTAAAATTTCGAGGAGGTGACATATCGAAGATTGATTTTGTATTCTCAATATCAACTTTGATACAATAATTTCGTACAACAAAGCTGATAAATTTTCCAAAGGTTACCCCGAAAGCACATTTCAAGGGGTTCATCTTCAAATTGTGTTGTCGAAGTTTGTGGAATATGGTTTCCAACTCATCCAAGTAATTAGAACATTTCCTGTATTTAACCACAAAAACATCCACATATCATTCATCAAATTTCCCTAAAAAGGGTTTGAAGATACGGTGCATGGAGAGTTGATACATTGCCCCTACATTCTTCAGGCCAAAGGGCGTTATCTGATAGAAAAACACACCTTGAGGGGCTCTAAAATCTATATATTCTTCATCCTATGGATCTATTCTGATTTTATTACACCCAAAATAACCATCCATGAAGGAAAGTGCTTCAAATCCAGTTTTTGCATAATTTAAGAGTTCTGTGATCAGAACTAGAAAATCATCCTTGGGACAATGCCGATTAAGATCTCTAAAATAAATGAAAAATCTAATTTTTCCATTCTTCTGTTTCATAGGGATAATATTAGCCAGCCATTTGGGATATTGGACTTCACTGAAGAAGTTAGATTTGATAATCTTATCCACTTCTACTTCAATTTTGGAGGCATAACATGGGTGTGTTCTTCTTGTAGCTTGCTTGAATCCTCGATGTTCTTCCGGAAAACCCAAATGATGAGTGGAAACATCAGGATCAAGACCTTCCATTTCTTTATAATTCCAAGAAAATACATCTCAATTTTTCTTTAAAAATGAAATATACATTTCTTTCTCATCAAGTGTCATGGCTGCACTAATTAAAGTGGGGCATGGATATTCTTTTGTAACCAAATATATTTCTCTATGTTCATCCATAGTGGTATAGATACCCTCTTAAAATGCTGGAGGAGCACCACTGAGATCTTCCTCTTCTTCTTCGATTTGTGTTACTTCTTTCGTTTCTACTTGGATAGTAGATGATGATGCAGAATTTCCATGATCAGGAGAGAAGTTAAAATTTGAAAATCATGAAGAAGAGACTACCATTTCCGACCCTATTAATGATGAAGGGTCCCCCTTGGGTAATAAAGAGGAGATGATGGATTGAGAATCAACATCATCGTTCATCTCTGACATTGCTATAACATCTTTTGGCATGGCTGATGAAATATAGAATTGTTGGATTTCAGAAGATGAAATGAAGACATCTACATTTGAGATTTCATCATTGCCTGATGAATCAAAAATTTATCCCATGATTTCGGGCTTAATTTCCATAATTGACATTATGGAAGTTTCCATAAGAGTATTTAGATTTGGGTCTATCCAATCAATTTGACTGATAGGCTACAAATAATCTATACTCACATGTATGAATGCTTTTACTAGAATATTTTCCAAACCATATGGAGCATTAATTTTGGTGACATCTTTCATTGTGGATTTCTCCTTCTCTTCCATGTGATATAATTCCACCTTAAAGTATTGAGATTCCCATGATTTTAATGGGGCTTTATCACTATACAATGTCCCAATTTGACCATTGAAATAGTATTTGAGACACTGATGGTATGATGAAGGTACAGTCCCATGTTGATGTAGAAAAGGTCTTCCAAGAAAAATGTTGAAGGCTATATCATGACGAAAAACCTTGAAATATGAATTGGATACATGGTCTCCAAACTGAGTTCTGAGTGTAATATCGCCTAGAGTTTCTTCTTCATGTTAATCATATCCTTGAAACGTCAAAGTAGTAGGAGATAAATCAGATTCAGTGAGGCCCAATCGATGAATTTTACGAATAGGAATGAGATTGAATCCTGGTCCATTATCAATAAAATTTCATTGGATATCTACATCATTGACCTTGCCAGATAAATACAAAGGTCTGATATGTCCATTTACAACATCATCTTCATCTTAATCTATAAAAGATATCACTCCATGGAATTATATATTATCAATCACTATATGGTAGACTTCAACCGCATCAATTTAAGTTTTGAATTCCTTAAGGCTTGACAAAGCCTCAATGAGTGCCTCTCGAAGATCCTTTGATAGATTTAGGGCATCCAGAATTGATAACTTCAACGGTACATGGGACAAATGTTTCAAGACATCATACTTTTGGTTCAAAGGTCTGCGTTTCCCAATAGGAACATGTATTTTCACAGGTGCTTTAGAAATTGATGCTTTGGAAGTAGATGATTCCTGTATCGGGGTAGGAGTTGGAAATAATCTAGGATTCAGAAAATTAGACCGAATAGATCTATTTATTTGCTGAGAGGCAGAAGGGGTGACCTCTAACCAATCCTCCAAAATAACTATGCCAGGACTGAATCTTCAAGGTGTGGAAGAACTTTCCTATTCATGTTGAGCCCATTGAAGGGCCTTGACTTGAGTTTCAGCCGCATATACAGTTCTGGAAGGGGTTAGATTGAAATAGCATTTTCTAGAATATCCACATCTTCCCATGTATCCTAGACCTCTACCTCTTCCTCTAATTCTTCTGTTTTATGCAGGTAATTCTGGCACATCAAGATGGAAACTATGATTGGTATATGGATCCGTTAAATGAATCATATTAACATAAACAAATATCAACTCTTCATCTGATGAAGATTCTCCCTAATTACCCAGTTTAGGCTATGCCGTTTGGTCGGGCGGTGATCGTGATCTTGAAGTAGATGTCATAAAATCTTCCAAAGTCAAAGACAATTTAGGCTTTGAAACGAAATCATCTTCTTCTAACTGTTATTCAATCTTTAAATTATGCCACCTCTTTGATGATTTCCCTTCTGATGAAGGGGGTTTTTCTGTGGAATTCATAGAAGAAGACACAAATGGTTGATTCAATTGTGTTCTTAAAATGGAATTAGTTCGGTTGATCGTTTTCTTGACCATCCAATCATCATATTTCTATGAATTTTTCTTTTGACTTCATGCCTCTCGCCTTCTTCCTCTGGATCAGTAGTAGTAACACATGCCACCTGGGATGACGAACCTTTCAATTTTACCTGTCCAGAGTCCACCATCTTTTGTATGAGGTCTTCAAAGACAATACACTTCTGAATGGGAAGCCCTAACATCTGATGAAATGGGCAGTAGATGGGGAGGTCTTCATCTCCTTCCTTATTCGTCCATTTGGGCCTTGGAAACTGAACCAAATTTTTTTCCAGAGCCAAGATGAAGTAGCCAAAAACATGTTCAATCCTGAAATCATAAACATTGTTCCTCAAAAATTCAAACTATTTCTACCTTTGATCCCTCTGATCATCTTGATGAGGCGACTATTGTTTTTGACGATTAGGAGGTGGAGGCCTTCGATATGAAGAAGGTTTAGAAGTGGGAGAAGGTACATGTGCTTGTGTAAGAGTAACTGTCGCAGTATCTTCTTTCCTAGTTCTCTTTCCTAGAACTGGTATAATTTCACTAGTTTTGCCCTTAGATTTCATAAGAGAATATTGAATTTGTAGAGTGATTGAATTAAGGTCTCGAAACCCTCTTGTGTATTTCATAGTGATCAACGGTGTGTGTAATTCATCATGAAAATTTGACACATAGATTGGAAACAATTCTTCATGAGGGAGTGCTATACATAAGGAATATGTTAATCCTTTCCACCGAGCAATGAAATCTGGAACCCTTTCATTTTCTCATTGCTTAAAATTTTTAGGATAAAAAACTGTCATCTTTGGAAATGTTGAGCTGAATTGAAGAAGGAATTTTGACGGAGATCCTCCCACCTAGTAATTGACCAGGATTGAAAGCATGTATACCAGACAAAAGAAGGTCCTTGTAATGACTTTACAAAACACATGGGATTAACTGATTCTTGTTGTTGTTGTGTTCCAATCAAAGGGTCACAACGACAAACAAAATGTCTAAGTGTTGTTCTAGATCTCTCGTACCAAAATTTTTTGATAATGTGGTACTTGAAAAACATGATAGGGGAGGAATTGAATATACCCATTCAGGGTAAGATCTCTTCTCCGGTTGAACCGGTGCATGATTTACTTCCATAGATTAAAACTGATCTGTTAATGACTCAATGGTAGTCATTAAATTTTGACAAACCTCTAGTAGAGATTTGACCAATGCAGGTAAAAGAACTGGAGTTTGGACACGTGTGGCGACCGATACTGTTATTGATTGTAGTAATACCAGTTGTTGTCACGTATGACCTGTAGGATTAGACCTGTGATGGTGTACTTGTAAAGGAGTATATTATTGATCCATCTCAGAATAGGCAACAAATTCCTTTAACTAATGTACTACAGCATGCTTAGGAGGAATACTACCTTGAAGTAGTTCTATATTTGACCACCTTATTTCTTTCATGTCTTCCTCTTATTGTTTGAACCTTCCCTCTAATAAGAGTTACTGACCTTCTCCAGAGGTAGGGTGGAATTTAACCTGAATTTTCTCTTTTCCCCTTGTTGGACGCCTTTTGAAGAGGGGGAAGCTTGTTATTTGAAGGAATACTTAAATTCTGGGCAACCCATTGATTCTGGGTATGCACACCTTCTTCATTTGCTTTCGTGTGTACAACCTCTTGAACAAGAACTTCATCATATAATTCCTCTGAGTGAGACTCATGTTATGGGGGATCAATAAAAATGGAATTGATGAAATTTATCGATGCATATCTTTTGTCGGCATTTCTGCGATATTGTATTATTCCATGTACTTTATGAGACACTGCCCTTGGTTGAGTTGATCCCTATGGAAATTCTTGATGAACCATAATTTGGAGGGAATCCCCTGATAATTCGGCTCTCTCTTCCTCTTGTGGCTTCTTTCCTAATCAAGAGAAGACTGAAATTCACTGAGGAAGAGATTGAGGATTTGAAACTGTCCTCAGTCTGTTGGGCTTGGGTTGTCGCTGTTGATCATTCTCAACTCCTCGAATTTTATTTGTTGATTCTGAGGGCTGGGTTAAAAGATTCCCCATCCTGGCAAGCTGCGGTGGCTCTTGAGCTGCTACATCTATGAATTTCTTAAATTCTCTCTTGATTTTGCAGACTTTAGTCTGGAAATTGGCTAGATGCATTAACTGACATCCACTCAAATCACCTGGCTCTGGTGACTATTGGATTATTTCTCACACTTCTGTCACTTGATGATTTT
The DNA here is from genome assembly GCA_963277665.1 of Viscum album. Lineage (NCBI taxonomy): Eukaryota > Viridiplantae > Streptophyta > Magnoliopsida > Santalales > Viscaceae > Viscum > Viscum album. The sequence goes on from OY728122.1 coordinate 1,192,778,226, forward strand.
CACGCTCTAAATGAGAATCATGTTCGATATTCCCATATTCTTGATTCAAGAGTAATTCAAAAACTTCTTCTATTTATGCCTTACTTTGGGAAGAACTAATTGAGGCATGTTCCTGAACAAGCCTTTGATTACACACAAAACCAATTGTTTGTGGCCAGTCGTGGGAAATAACATTTCATGAGACAACTTTTTGTGGGCTTTGTTGACTTGAGAGTAATGTGAAATGCAGTGCTCCATGAACACCCCATCCCATGATATGAATACTAGATGGGGAATTGGTAATTAACATGTGCAATCTTATTATTGTTCCAAGGAAATAACCCTGAAGGTATCTCTACTACTGTTCAACATTTGGATGTTGAGAATCTAAGAGAGATGCCAAGTCAATTTGGAATTACAGCCCTTCTATTATCATGAAATGATTTTCATATTCATCATAAGATAATATTTTCCCTTTTAGATGGAAATGATTTTTCCATATGATGAGACGAATATCATACAATCTTCTGTCAACATTTCTTGAATATCATAATGAGAGTCAGGGAATGGCCAAAACATGACTGGTACTTCATCTTTTTCCAGTTGTTTTCTCCTATTAATCACTTCCTCTTTATCATTTGATGAAGATTCTTCTACCTGATTAGACCAAAGTTGGTGCTTCTTTGTTGCTTCATCAGATTAAACAAGATTGGTAGAGAAATCATTTTTCAAACTAGAAGATGAATTACCCAGGGGTGGTTCAGAGAATGACCTATTCCCTATGCTATCTTCTGACTGAGAAAGTATTTCACCTGCTAGCGGTAATGCATTAGATATGACTAGCTTCATATTTGAAAATTCCTCAAGATAATAGGGCCTTCTCATTACTGCATTTTACTTTGAGGAATTTTCCAGGAAATGCGAATTACTACTATAGAGAAGAATTTCGCAGATAAATTCACCATCATGGGGAGGACCACCATGGTGGGTTACATCAAAAGATTAAACCTCTTGCTCCTTAGTCTTCTGTCCATGCATTGGGTTACAGTGGCTCTCAAATGAAGATGATACTTCAAAATCGACCGAACATTCATGAATCAAGCCTTCATGAAGAAGTGTCGGATAAAGTCCTTCAGAATTATATTTCCCACTATTGGGAAATGAGATAGTAGAATCTTGAGTTGCAACAGAAAATTGTTTGAGTGCATTAAGAACTCCAGCATCGAGCAAGGCCTTATTGTAGATTGTCTAATGATTTCTCGACTATGTTGAATATGTCTTTTTCATAGATTCCTTCTTACTCACTTTGAAAACCACTTGTTAAAGAAATTTTTTATTATAGGTAGGTGTATGTGACTTCTCAAGAGAAATGGTTAGGTTAGGCTGATTATCTCTATTCAAATCAGGTGTATGTGTCTGACTTGATTGTCCACATGACATGGGGGAGTATGCACCAGGACCCTCTTGGACTGGAACAGAGGTGTGTATCTTCTACGGAGTGACTTTTTGATGAGTCACTCCACTAATAGGGATATATTCATTTTTCTTTCCCTGTGATTCTGATTAAGTTGTTATAATATTCGGACACGCATCCAGAATATGGGCAGGGATTTGCTTCTGCTCCTTCACCATTATCAGAATGTGGTTGGTGACATCAGCTGCTAGAACGGGAATATACGTCCATTCCATGACTAGAGTAGGTGTATGTGTCCGCTCCTGTCCTCCATTTCTTATAAATGGATATTGACAGCACTTATATATGGGGGTAGAGAGTTGCGTCTGCTCCAAATTTGACATCGTAGCTTTCCGACGGACTTCTCCGAGTGCTACCATACGAGACTTTTGGAATACATGATGAACATTGGAATGTGTACGTGCCTAATGGATGTTCCCCATCAAGTATTGTTGAATGATTTCCTTCAATTCTGGCAGATGAGACTGCTGACAGAATTGGTGAGTTTAAACAGGTGTTTGTTCCTGTTTACAAGTGGTCACAATATTTTGTTGGAGAGCTCCTTTGGATGCAGTCTGGCGAGCCTGCTTACTAGATGATGAATTATAAACAAGTTTATGTGCCTTCTTATAGTACTCCATCAGAATTTCCTAACGGGATTGGTGGGTTCCAGCCAAATGAGTATGATGGATAGCAGGATTAGAACGGACGGGTGTATGTTCCCGCTCATTGCTTTCCATCATGTTATCTTGATGGACATGATTGGAGGGATAAGAGGTATGAACCTGCTCCATGTAGGTTGAATTTTACCTCTAGTGGTTCATCTTGCGTGCTCGGGTATGAGGAAACTAATCCAAACCCCTAAAGGTGATACACTCTTCATGTTGAGGGTGCACTACTGCACGAGGATGACAGCGATTGTTAATGGGAGCCCTTGGTAAGGACTCATGTCTTCTTGAACCAAGGCCTTTTGTGACCTCTTCATTTACCTCCCAGTAATATGGGAGGGACAGGTTGTTGTGTTCTAGGGATAACTACCCAAAATGGTTGGAGACATTCGTTAGCACCGCCTGCTTCTTGATAACTACTAGTCGCTGTCCGGACAACCAGGGGGAATTGTTAACTTGGAGGGCTTGTACAGCAGCCTCCAGAGTTGCAATGGTACCATGTTGATGTTATTGTTTAATCAATTCATTTGATACCTAGTGTTGCAGACACTGAGTAGGTGATGTCATCCTCAGAGCGGACGAGGATCCAACAGGAGTAGCAGCCAAGGCCTTCAAAGGTGTGAACTTTAGAGAATCCATTTCTATATTGTAGAGAGATCTTGGAAAAGAGTGCATGTTTGATATAACAGACATGATCAAGATAATTTCAGCCACTACATCTTTTAGATGAGCACATGTGTTATTGACATCTTTGTTGGCCCTCACATTGAGTTAAATAGGGGCCTAAAAAATATGTAAAACATCATTTTAACATGGTTAAGGATTCATGTTGTGTTCACCAATTTTTTTCTTCTCAAAATGGGGATGGCCTTGTTTGATTAAGGTTCAATGTTTTCCAATCAGTTTCTAATAGGTTTATTCATTGAACTTGAAACATAAAATGATTCTATATCCATTTGGACCTACTTTCCTACGGTAGGTTCTCATTAGTAATGGACCGATTATGATTAAAAATTTGAATTGGTCGAGAGGATGGGAGGTTAGGCTCATCACACCTTTTTTAGGAGAATTATTGCCTACTCTGGGACTCTCTCACAGATTTATGTTATGTTAACGAATCCTTATTAATTCACCAAGTATAAAAATGAGTTTTCCTTTAGACTTTCCAATAAATGATTGATAAGTAGAGGATTTAAAATATATTTTATATGTATTTTATGTTCTTCATCGATAGAGAATAATCTGTATTTAATTGAGTTTCTTAGTCAATGACATGCTTCAATACATTATATAGAAAGATCATGGTCATTATGATGACCATACTGGTTTTAAATCCACTCACTAGGGTACTTGAATTTTATTGTTGTTCAGAAAGACAAGGATTATTTTAGAGTTGGGATCCCACTCGCAGATGGCCTACCTACGAATCCTTTCTAGAAAAGGAATCAGAACCCATATAGTTCGATAATTAAGATATAGTTTAACGTCATATGGGACAGATGAGAATTAATTGGTGATGGGCTTGATCATTAGAAAGGTTTCTTACGTACTCTACATTTAAGGTAGAGATCAAAGTCTACGTAGTTCACGTAAGATGTGTGGGGCTTATGTATGATTACAGGCCCCAAGAGATGTGTCATGGTTACTTTTACACTATAAGATCACTTGAGTCATGATCTGGGTGAGAAACAAGAGGTATCAGTAAACCAAACAATTTGTTCCATGAATGATTTGGTCATAAGGTATGATATGGGGTTTATGTATGTGTGACTGCCCAAGTAGGTTAAGACTGGGATATAATGCTGGAATGAAGCCTAGGAACTAGGTCCATAATGATATTCATGATTTATGGAGATTTGGATACTCTACATTGGGACATACTCCTGAGGAGGATGCACAAATTAGGGGGGAACTTATGATTGGGGCATACTCCTAAAATGGAGGCCCATGTAAAGGTAATTATGATTGGGACTTACTCTTGAAAAGGAGGTCCAAGGTTAAAGGGGACATGGGGCGTACTCATAAAGAGGATCCCATTAATAGGGTCCATAATGGTATTTGTGCTTTATAAAGATTGAGATTCATAATTAGGGGATTACTCCAAAAAAGGATGCCCAGATCAAAGATTATCTCATATTAAGGGATGAGGATGAATGAAGTGATCCTCTAACTGTAGTGATCTAATGTTATATAAATCACAAGGTTTTGAGAGATGTTCCACAGAATTCCTTTCAGATAAGGAATCCAACAAAGTAACAATTCCATAAGTGGAATTGAATAGGGTTTTGAAGGCTAGATATTGGAAGAGGAAAGGTGGATTTGAAGAAATGAAGTGAATAGGTAAGAGGGGAACCCAAAAAAGGCAGGTGCTCTTTTCCTATTCAGGCGTGCAAGTACTGGTCGCACAAGTATATTTGTGCGACATGAGTTCACTTGGGCGATGAAGAACCAGTGATGTAATACTTGGGCGACATTGAATTGGATCCCTTAGTATCATTCCTAGAGTCTTTTAGATAGGTGGAGCGCAAGTTTCCTTGATTGGGAAAGGCAGCGCACAAATATCATCACATCCCTTAAAGGGATGGATACATAGGCATGCAAGTATTGATGAGTTCTAATACATAGGCCTTATTATTCCTCTTTAGATCTTCTATTCTAGGTATGAAATTACCTTAGAAGTGTTCAGAAGACTTCAAACAGAGACTAGGGAGACTAGAGAATAAATATGAGTTTTAGATTTTTCCTCCTCGAAATGGGGGACCCACCAGGGATATTTATAGGCTACTAGAGCCTTGGTCGATATTTGGCTTAGGGAACGCAAGCGACTTGCGCACCCAAGGCCGGCACATAGGTATACCTCCACCCCTTAACGCCTTTGCACTTTTTTTATGATTATTCCTTTTTCATTGCTTGATGTACTCTCCTTGTTCAATATTTGGACTCTGTGACAGAAGGGAGCGTAAACAAAATCAATTTTATAATAACATTTTACAATCAATCAATAAAATTTTGACAACAATCTATTGTATATATAAAATAGGTCTTCACATCCAATTATGAAAGGGTATTTTTTTAATCTTCTATAAGGATGATCAATACTGATATATTACTATAAGTGAGTTTACTATCCCGATGTATTTTTTAAATATTGATATATAATTCTATTTTTATGTTTTCGATATCCTTAGATATATATTTTTTGATGAGAATTACATTTTCCTGGAAATAAAATATTTAATGGTGGAGAATGTAAAAAATTTAGATTTTTATATATGACTACCTCTAAATGGGACGAATTTATTCAATAACATGTGTTACGTGATCAATCCAATATAAAGAAAAAATATATTAGAATAAAACATGTAATAATGTTATGATAAACACTATAATGGAAAACAAGTAAAAGTTATTTACCTTATAATGAAAATATATAAAATGAGTTAATATTGAAAAATGATTATTTTCAATGAAAAATATTTTCAATATAATATGTATATTATTTTAAATGATATGTGTAAAAATTTTAATAATAAATATGATAAAATAAAACATATTTTTCTTCTTCAACAAATCAATATTTTCTGTGTATTAATTTTTTGATTTTGTTCTAAAAAATATATTTTTTAATAAAAAAACAATTTTCTTAAGAAAAATATAATACTAACGATTTTATCATAATGGAACAATATCTTATATTTTAAAAATCAATTTAATAAAATATTAATTTTAGGATTATAATTATGCATTTTAAAATGTAATTTGAACTTAAAAATTCTTGGTCCAATTTTTTTAGAACTAAATTAAAATGTTACTTTAATAAATCTTATTTTTCATTTTTTCTTTTAATAAAGTGTTTTTGTGGGTAAAAAGTGATTTTTTTATGTTAAATCCACTTACCATTTATTTTTTTTATAAAAAACCAATTTATATCATATATATTTAAATATTTCATAATTCTATCTTATATGTAAATTTTTACACATAATAATCTAGTTTTCATAAAAAATTGGTTTTACACTTTATGAGAATTTATTTTAAAATTAAATTCTCAGAAACATAAATATATTTTATGTTAAAATTAATGAAACATTTTACATCTAAATATTCAAATTAGGTAAAATATTAAATGATAATTTTTTCCATTATTATTAGCTTGTGGATGGAAATTAATTACCATGATTAAATTAAATTTGGGTAAAAGTTAAAAAGATAAAATATTATTCCTAAAAAGCTCTATAGATTGATTAAAATTAGTTTATTATTTTAATATATACACAATAACACATATATACAACTTTTTTATTTTTGATCCACTGAACACTGAATATTAACATTACATTGTTTAAATTTTAATTTCCACTTCTGAAATAGTGCCTTTCATCACTTAATAAAATGTAACACCTATAACATTTAAATACACCACTATAAATAGAAAGTGTTATTCAAAATATGAAATATTTAACCTACTATAAAACTATACCATTCATAATGTAATATGCTAACCATTAAATATCCTAGGGAATCCATTTCTATCTAGTTTTTTCAGAGAAAACTCATGATTCCAACAAGAGTATTACATTCAGTTACTATTTTCTGTTACTCTACACATTATTATAAAATATTTCACCTTATTAATAAAATAAATAGGCATTAATATAATTATGATTCATTATATTAATTGATGAACAACTATTCTATCCTTTAAATGAACTAATTAAAGAAACATCAATCATGCACATGTGGGGAACACAACATCATCAAATTAATGCTGTTAGTTTTTCATCCTATCCTTATAAATATGATATTAATGATGGATGTAATGAATGAATAAATTTTAAAATTAAAAACTAATATAAATAAATAGTTATTTTTCATATATAATCTTTTCATCCATTCATTTAAAAATGGGATCGTCAATTGTGTGTACGGCAAAGTGCTACCTCCATGATAACAAAATTTATTTTACTTCTCCTCCCATCACTACTGGTTTGTATAATTGTTTTAATAATGATATATATTGTTTATTACATTTTGAATATTATTTATATATCAAATTATCATTATTCAAACACATCCCATTACTGATTAAATACATATAACATGATACAATTTGGGACGATGAACATCTTATATATACTGTGTTAAAATTATTATGTTATAAATGATATGGTTTATAATATATTATAATATCATGTTATAATGATATATTTGAAATTTACTGTTGGTTTTGGATTTAATTTTTTAATTTTTTAAAATATTATTTTAATATACAATCTTTTAAATATTACGAATGTCAAAAACTATTTTATTTTGTTTTCCATTATCACTAACCCTATAAATATATTTCAAATAAATAAAATTGAAATGACGTAATAAAAAAAATATAACTTTTAAATAATTAATTATTTGATAATTATTACCTTTTAAAAACATTGGGAGAATCAATCCTATATTCAGGATGTTTCTTTGCAACCAACAAACAAAAGTTCTAGCACTAGATAATGGAAATAAATTATTAGAGGTCAATATATATATATATAATGTTTATAAAATTATTATATAAGGGTGGTATGTTTATAATATGTTTCTATTAAAATTTATTATGAAATTTATGTACATTATACAAGAGGTTAGATCATTGTAAAGAAACCATGATTACAAGGTAAGGGTTTCATCTCATATTTTCTTCTTTAAGATATGTTTAAATTTATTCACAAAACTGATTTTAACTAGTTTATATACATATAATAAATATATAATATATTTAATTATAAAAATTTGTTTTATTTTACTCTCTATTTATCATCAATCACTTTCAATGGGTTTTTTTATTATAACGTTTCCAATATAGTTAGTGTTTTTATATAAAAATCTATCTCTTTAAGATATGATTTGTATTATACATCAACTATAATTTAAATGGAGTATATAATTCTTATTTGAATTTTTTATCATGAAATATAAATTATTTTTGGAAATTAGTGTTTTATTTAAACATATATCCCTTTTAATTTTTTATGTTAAATGCTCGTCAAATTATAAGGGGTTATCAGGACTCAAATATTTTCCTTGGGGCATAATCAACTATATTTAACTATTATCATTCAGGATTGATATTTTTTTTTCTATAATGGTATTATTTTATAAATAAAACTTCTTATATACAGAAATTATATTTCAGACCTATATCTACTTCTTACGATGAATCTTTTATATTTTTAAATTAAATTATATCAAGAAAAATTCCTATTTTATTTGATGGATTTTACTCCATTTCCATAATTTTACGTCATGATAATATTCTTGCTTAACTACTAGAAACTCAAATTCAATATATGTCTAATTCTTCATTTATTCTCCTTCATACATATTAAAAAATATTTCTTATCTTTTCAGATCTGGGATTACAATAATGGAAATTTAAAACATTTAAAATATTTTTTTTGCACCATGATATTTTATTCTTTTTTTATACCTCATATTTTTAAATATTATTTATCTTTTAACATGGTTTATTTTTCAGAATTTGTTTTATGTAAATTAATATGAATTTATATCAACATCATTAAAAAAATATTTTTTATAAACTGATTGAAAATCCCCACTCTTTAAGATGATATTAAGAAAATATTTTTAATTTTTTTTACATTTCACGTCAATTTTAATTGAATTATTACCAAATGGATTAATTCTTCATAAATCAACAATTATTTAATATTATTAAATTATCCTTCAAATTATTATTATTATTTTGTATCAAATGATCATTTTTTAAATTGTAACATTTTTTAAAAAAATTACACCCATTTTCTTCTTTTGTGTTTCTAAGATAATATAAATGATTTGATTTTATGTGGAACTTATTTGTATGGAAGAATATTGAGAGTGTTATATATAATCCTATAATGAATTGGTTAAGGAATTATATCTTATTAATCATAATACTTTTTTCACAAAAGAAATAATGCCTATTTTTTACGTAACATAAAGAGTGTTCAATTTTTTTTATTGAAATTAGAAGTGTGAACATATTTTTCAACACACTATAAATATTGAGAAATTTTTTGGTACAACAAAAATAGGGGGAATTTGTTTTCCAAAAAATATGTGTGGGAGTTTGGTACACACCAAGAAATGTTGGGATATTTTTTGTCATGAAATAAAGTGTGGGAATGTTTTTTTCAAAATTAAGTGTATGCATTTTGTTTCATTACAACATGAAGCATGTGAACTTTAGCAATTCAGGAGATACAACATGATATTTTTTTGGTTCATTACATGAATCATAGTAATTATTTTATTCACAACATGAATAAGGGAAATTTTTTAAAGCATAACATCATGTGTGATCATTTTGTTGGATTAGAACAAGGAATATTTAAAAATTTTTTGTTCACAACATGATGTATGAATAATTTGGTTTATTAACAATATTGTAATTTCCCACGCTTGTGTATGTTCCAAATATCATTTTCATTTTATTTTTCAAGGTCTTGTTTCATTTCTAAGACACATGACTATGATTATACTCCATGAATCATGATTATTTTCTCCATATTTCACATTCTTTTCCCATGTTATATATTATTTAGTTGAGACTAAATTTCCTAATATCACGAGTTTATGAAATATATTATTTCTATATTCTTTTAAAAATATATTCAGCTACTAATCATGGTTTCTCTTATTCTTGGGATCAATCCCTTTATTGCATACTCATAAGTCTTCTCGTACTTAATTTTTTAGTTTACCCTTCCCTTATGTTTTCATTGCCTAAGTTATAATTATGATTATAAGCAAGGATATATCTATAGGTTTACCATGTGATGTTTTTACATCGATAAATGATGTATATAATTGAAATAAATTTTCTTTTGTAGATGATCATCAAAGAACATATACCTTTAATTCTTATTATTTTAACAATTTTATAAGTTACAATTATTAACCATTGGTAATTTTGTGAAATAAATATGGATTCAGATAACTTTTAACAAATCTAGTTTTTATGGAAAGTGTTTTTAACACCAGATATTGGTGTTCAGGACTGGGGTCTAGAGTTTGTGTCACTTTAGAAGTTATATCATGATCCATGATAATATTTTTAGATATTCCTTGGTTTTATAATTATTAAATAATAATTAAAATAAAAAATATATTATTTATTGGGGGGGAGGGTGAACACCACATGTTTTTTATAAAAATTCTATTTTTTGTAATGATATATTTAAAAAAATTCTTATTCACTATTTATTTATAAGAATTGATGTTACTTTAGAAATTATTAATTTAATATTGGAATTAAATAAGAAACTATAGCAATTCATGTAAAACATTGCACAATGTATCATAAAATTATGTATCACTCACAATGAACTATTACTCCCCAATTATTTTTACATCCATTTAAAATCATAAATTTAATGGTAATAATAAATACAAAATAATATAATCTATAACATTAAGAGATCTCATGTATTATCTAAAAAATTTCAGATCTCCAATATCTAATGAAAAAATATAACAAGTAATAAGATCATAGAAGTAGAAATAATACTATGAGATCTAAGATAAAAACAATGAAAATACAATATGTGACCTAAGAATTGTGAATGGAATTAATGAGTTACCAAGGCAATATTTAGGCATGAAATCGAGTCATTATAAAAATGGTTTCTTAAATGTGGTAATTAGAAATAATTTGGGTGGATAGGAATATATTTTATAGGTATAATAGTGTTATGGGGTGTCACTAATAAATTTAAAATATTTTAATCCATAAATAACATATAATGAAATAAATGTATAATATATATATATATATATATTATTATAAACACCATTACAACTATTAATGATTGATGTTTATTAGTTATAAAATTTGCTATTATAAATTTTTATAAATTGATTGTGAAATATAGTTTTTTAGAAATAATAATAACTATTTTAAATGGTATTTGTTATTTAATATAAAATTAATATATTTCAATGAACTATTTTACAATAATTATCTTACATTTTTCAAGAATAAAATCAATAAACTATTTCTTAAATATTATATAAGATTTTTTAGAATAAAAATCGTTTTGAAATTGTATTAAATATAGTTAATATGAAAAATTTAAATTTTTTAATAAAAATAATTTTTCTTTTTTCATTATTAATAATTTTTTTATAAAACCATGATTTACAGTACGATAAAATAAATATTTTTTTTTGAATTTAGAAATTAATATTTATATTGTTTTATATTTTGGGATTTTTTTAAATAGATAATTTTAGGGTGAATAATGAATATATTGTTTTTACCAAAACTAAAAAACTATTTTATGATAAATCCATATATTTTTATTAAACCATTAAATTAACAGATGATGTTTTTAAGGAGACATATTATTAATTTTTTAATACTCTTCAAAATTTATAAATAATTCGATTAAAATGTTATATACATATGTAATATTTTTAAATAAATGAAACTGTTTTGGCCTATTCTAATAATTTAATTTATTATAGGTAATATTCAGTTTTGGGATTCTTTAGAAGGCACAAAAATTAATATTTTTTATAAAAAATTTATCATGAAAATAAGATTCTTAAATAATTTAATATAACCCATTAATATTATACTTATACTAAAATTACATCAATAAAGGGGTTTAACAAGTTACCATTTATAACATTAAAATCAATTTTATTGTCACTTTTAAAAAAGTGATTCAAAAATATGTTCTATTATTCTTACATTGAATTTTCAAATATTTTTATATGTGAAAAATTATTTTGTTGCATAAAATTATGTTACCAATGATAATATTCATTAACTAGATGAAATGAATATTTTACAATGAATAATAATATTATATCACTAAATTATAATGATATATTTTATATTAATAATTTAATATTGATTTTATACATAGAAATATATAAATTAACATGAATTTAATTTATAATTAAAGTTAAATGAGATTAACCAGAGCCTGTAATTAAAATGTCATCTTTTAAAAAACAATTTTTCTATATATTATATGTATCAATTTTATAGTTAATTGTTCTCATATTTTATAATTTAATAATGTTAAATGGATATCTAATTCATATTCAATGAATCAATTTTTTTATGAATTTTCACATTATATCATCTCAACTTTAAATATTAAATAATATTGAGTTTTATGTCAAGAATTAATTCACATAAATTATTGGATCTTTAATGATTAGTGTTTTAGAGGATTATTCCACCGCCCATAAATAAAAATAATATTACATTACAAAGTGAAATCTTGTACCTAGTATCCACTATCCCATAAAAACTATTCTGGTATAACAAGTCTTCTTTTCATGAAACATCTTAATAATTTTCATTTTATCTCACCCTTGTACCTACTCATCTTTGAATCCCTATAAAGAATGTTTTAAATTTAGGAATGGGAAGAAAAATATTAGTTAGGGAAATATAGAAATAATGAAACAAACATATTATTCCATTAATACATACAATTTTTTTCAATATAATTGTCATGATCAAAATAGAAATTTTCTTACTCAAAAAAGAAACTTGTTTACCCAAATGTTTTCATTATATATTTCACTATAAATATTAGAGGAAAAAATAAAACTCATTAATGTTTATTTGGAATAATTATAAACTAATGAAATATTTTCCACAAAGATATACTTTTCACCCTTAAGAAATAACCAAAATTTTATTTTAACTCATTATCTTACATTGGAAATCTCATGGATTCTATAAGAACTATATCTATCATAAATAATGTGCGTATTAACATGGATAATAATTCAATTTCCAATTTATTTTACTGATAACCATAATAATTACCCAATTAATTGGAGGAACATAATGTACCCTCTAATTATTAGTTTATGATATAACCATCCATCATTATTTTATAAGAGAACCATACAACCCTGGTTTAAAATAGAACCACATATTCTTAGTTTTTAGTGAATCCACACATCCTTTCATTGTAACCAAACAACCCATCATTAGAAAAATTACCAATAAACATAACATAACACCTAAAATGTTGCAATTTTAAAATTACATTAATAAAAATATTATTTTCACATGTATGTAAAACTTTCGAGATATTGAAATATCAATTCAATTTAAAATCATTTTTGAAAATATTAATCATAAAGTAAAAAGTGATTTTTATTTTGGGGGAAAATAAAATATTTTAAAACAATCCAAATATAAAATAATTATTATAGTGATTATAAAACTCACTAATTTAATACATGATAAAATTTAACATCCTTTTTTCTTTTAGTCAAAACATTCAATATAAAGTACGTAAAATATTGCTTCAAAAAAATGTAAAATAAATAAATCATTATAATGTAATTTCCTTCATAATTAATTCCATGAAATATATTTAAATAAATAAAATAATTTAAATAACATGTATATGGATGATTTTTTTAAATAAAAAAACTAAAATGATTTTAAATGTATTTTATGATAATGTGTCCATAACATAGAGTCAAAATCTTCAAATACATTCACTTATTATTTAATTTTAAACTTATTATAATTATTTATTATCCTAATTTTTTTTTCATTTTTATTATTACATTTATTTTATTTATTACCCTGTAATATATAATTTCTAAATCAATTATGTTTACATCAGATGTTTTGACAATATTCATCTCATATGTCCAAAATAACATATGTAGGTTGAATATGGTCAATGATGATATTATTCCATCATATAACAAATAAAAAAATTAGATATCATTTCTATACAATATATATATATATATATATATTTCTTAATCTACACGTAAAGGTGGTTATGAAAAAAGAACTATATTATAGTCGTTTAGGTGGTTTTCTATATATACATAGGAGTAACATTTCAATTTTCAACAGTCATTATAGAATGTAAGTAAGTGATATTATATCTTCAATGAAATGTTATTATAAAATAAATATAACATATTACCCTTTAACACACTTATATATAGTATCCATATGATTTGGTTACGTAAAATTAATCTCATCACCTCTAGGAGGTGGTAATACAAACGTATGCATGAATGACATTGTCATTTTTCAATTGGTGGAATAGAAAGAAGTGATATTATATATTATCTATAAATAATTTTAATAGTTTCTTAAATATATCAAACATATATTTTTAAGTAAATTAGATCCCTAATTATAACTATTCTAGAGGGGAGGTGATGGAAAACAAATTAAATTTGTTTATAAGGTAGTATTCACCATACACACAAATGTTGGTGTTATTTCCCATTTCATGGAAGAGGATTATAGGTCCCTTTTGTAAGTGAGGGGAGTGAAACTCTTTGAGTTAATTAATATATCAAATTGATTTAAATTAATTTACATGGTTTAAAAAAAATTATTGATAAATTAAAAAATACATTGATTATGGGTTGAAATAATACCGTCTATAAACTTTGGACAAGTATATATATTAGTTCATTACCCTTATTGATTTTTTAAAACCATAGTAACCATTTTGGACAATTACCATGGTAAAGATGTTTTTATTCTTCATGGGTATTGGTAGTTACTCTAAAAGGAACAGTGGACAATAAATCGAAGAAGCTTGATAGATTAAACCATATCCAAATAACCATCTTGAATAATGTATTTTTAGGAATTTTAAATATTTGAATAAAATGAACATCATGATATATATCATTTATACTATTTTTTAAATACACATATATTATAATAAAATATGTCTTTAACTCATTTAATATAGTTTTGAAATGAAATGAATTACAATATAAATAAAATAAAATATTATTATTATAATATTAAATTTTTATAGCTCCTTAGATCATTTTAAACTATATAGTTTGGATTAAACCCTAGGTTAATTGATGTTAACCTCAACAATGAAAATTAATTTTTGAAGATTAAATGGTTATAATTTTACTAATAAAAATGAAATTTTCACATAAATATAAACAAAATGACTATTTTAAACATTTACCATCCCAATTATCATTTTTATGAATTTTTATGACATTTAAATAATTTAATAATTTTTTATTTTACATAAAATATTATAAATTTCATCATTGAAACTATTCATTTAATTTAGATTTGAAAAAAAATGAAAAAATGAATTATTTTATAATATTTTTAAAAATTAATAACATGTTATAATTATTTATAAATATAAAGGAACAAACTAATTAAATCAAATTTTATTATATAATATATTTTTAAAATAATTTATTATATATTTTTTAATAATTATAAAAATTTTGTATCAATGTAGTATATGCATGTAAGGTAATTAAATCATTAGTAAAAATTAAAATTAAATTAGAGTAAAAAAACTCATTCATATTTTATATAATTCTATTGTAATTGAGTATTGCATCATTTCATCCCTAAGTCATGAATTTTGAATCATTTATACAAAGATAATGATATTATTGACTTTTCTTTAGATAAAATAATATTACGGTCAGAATCAATGACCTGTGGAATATAGTTGCATATTTGTTTTATAAAATGGATAGAATGGATGAAATAAACACCTAAAACACGAAAAAATTGAGTGCATGGGAAATTTTTTAGACTTTAAAATGTTTTATAACATTAAATGCTGGATTTATTGTAACTTTTGTGACAATTATTTACTACTGTATCTAGTTGTTAAGGAAAAAAATAAAACAAATATATTTTTAAAAAATTAACAACTAATTAAAAAAAAGGAATCATTTTTTAAATTTATAAATTCTATAAAGGGAATAAATTAATTTAATATTAAAATAAAAATTTAAATTTAATATAATTTTTTCAAAAGAAAATCGCATTATGTGTACAAATGTCTTATCAACTAATACATGTATTCAATTCATTATAAAGGGTATGGCTATATTATTATTATTCATATGGATGCAGTGATATTTTTAGTATAATCCAAAATAGATTTTTACGGGGGAAATAATCTATGATAAAATATAGTTTCAATAAATAATAAGTATTTTTACAATTAATTGAAAATTCACACTTTTAATAAAAAGAACTAAATTACACCATAATATATTTTTGATATTTTAATTTTAAAAACATTATATTTTTTATAAAATAAAATTTATTAATGATATATAAAACTTGTATTAATATTTTCTCACAACAATCTATATAAATGATTTATATAGACATTATAATTGTAAAGAATAAAATGTAAATACAAAAAAATTATTATTTATTAAAAATAATATATTAGTAAAATAATTTTTTTATTATAAATATTTCATTATTTAGTTAAACCTATTGACACCAACCAATTTAATGTGTATTTTGTAACAATCATACATAAGAAATAGCTTTTCATTTTTCTTTTCGGCTCTATCTTTCATGTTGTATATACTATTAAAAAAATTTATTTTTCAAAATCTTAGTGAGTTACCATCTCCCCTAATTTATTAAATTTCATGCATTCAATTTAAAAATTTTCTATGTGAATAATTTATTTGTGACATTTGAATAAACATTTCTTAACCCACCATCATACAATGGCGAAATTAATTTTTTTTATAAAGAGAGAAAAGAAAATATGAAGGCCATGTAGAAGAACACATGATAAGGTTTCCAAGTAGGATAACAATAGGGGGTGTTAAAATTTGGACATGGATGATAATTTTAATGTCCAAATGATGATATACATTAATAGGGTTCAATGATTATAAGAAAGTGCATTAACAATAGATAATTAATGGATGTAAATCAATGAGTTGTGAAAAATACCATCGATTCATCAGAAATTATGGTAATAATACAAAATAATTTTTTTAAAATAACATATTTCATGAGTTGACAGATTCCCTTAAAATATATAAAGAGATCATAAAATAATATACTATCATGAAATATATTACACAGTACATTCATCAATTTCCAACAAAATATAATATTTTCCTTAAAAATGATGTGTTCTGAATATCAATATATCATTCATGAGGAAATAAAACAAACATCCAACAGATCACATAATTCATAAAAATGACAACAAGAAATTATTTTGGTCATTATACAATATCAAAAACTGAAATTTTTAGCAAAACGCAATATAATTAAAAAAATCAATAAAATTTTAGATGAAGGAATATAACATTTGACTCCAAATACTCAATAAGAACACCCAAATATCAACATAATTCATGTGAAAAATAACTTATATAATTTTCTTTAAATATTCTAAAATAAGGTTGAAACCCAAATATATGAATTATTTTATCACATATTCATCTAATATACATTTATCATTTCTCTCCAAAATAAATCTAGGAATATTAATGTTTAATATAAAAACCAATTATATGCCCTATCCATATACTATCCAAGAGAAGCTTTTCATTTCCATTAATAACCTAAATCACTATAATGTAAAATTAAAATCATATATGATTTAAAAATATAAATAAAAATTATTCCTCAAATAATATACCATAATATTATGGTTACATTTGTCAATAAATTTTCCCCAAAATTATAGTGATCTTTTTCTAAAATAAAATTAATCACTTAATCACAAAATAAAATTTAATATCATAGTTATATACTTAATAAAACATATTTTCCCATCAAAAAATTAATTATATCTCTAAAATACTATAAATAAAAATAATTTTATTCTCATTAGGTAATCATGTAGGCCAGTGGTAGGTGATGCATCATTACCACCCTTCCGTTGTGGTTTTTGGACACATCCTTAATAAATGAGATAGTTTTTCCTTTTTATAAAAATATATTAATATAAATCTGATAATTTTGGTTAAATTATATAGAAAATACCATGAAATTTTGAATCATTATTTTAGAATGAAAATTTATATTAATTATATGGGATAGATATACCTCAACCGAATAAAACACCTCCTAGAAATATTAGCAGCCACATTAAAATATTATCACATGAAATATTCAATGTTTTGTATATGCCATTAAACATATCATAATACATAAAAATATAAAACCAGGATGATATCCATTACACTTAATTTAATATCTCATGAAAACACAATAATATTTAATGTTATATTAACTTTTCCGTGGATATCGACTACATAGACCCAACCATAAAAATTAAATAATCAGGAGTTTTAAGTCAATATTTTATTATGTAGCCTTTTGATATCATTTTGGTTTGGTGTATTAGAGAACTATGTCATCAAATATAAATAAATAAATATTATAATTATTAATGTATACATTAAATTATAATCTCTTTTCATAAAAAAATAAAAAAATTATGATATAAAACATTTTCATGTCACGACACATCCTTAAAATTTTCTTCTCAACCATATCCTTGCCCTTAATAATTCATAAAAACCTATGGGAAAAATATAAAAAAAAGATGATCATAAATAAATCAGTATTGTAGATATAAAAATCTATAAATAAACTTTTTATTCCATTAATATTTATAAATTTTTTTTCAAAATAATATATTTATTACAAAATAAAACAATTTCCCAATAAAAATATTTTCATAATAAATATAATTAGAAACAGTAATGGAAAAAATAATGATCATTATAGAGTCTAGGAAATAATTATAATCTATTGAAATATTTATCAAAATGTAATCCATCTAACACATAATGAGTAGAAAATAATATTCATTAAACATAATCTCATGAGCCTACCTTATGAAATAATAAAGATTCTATTAAATCCTTATCAAGAATAAGTTATCATGTAGGTAAAATGGGATATAATTTCACATCCATAATATTTTTCCAATCAATATAATCCAAACTTAATTCATTAGAGGGCTACAACAGACCCTATTATCTTTTTTTAATGTAACCACTCATTCTTAATTTTTAATCTAACCACCCATCATTTGTATATAATGGAACCACTGATAATTCTTTTTTATAGAACCACCTATTATTTTTTTATATTAAAACAACCCATAATAATAAACAATTCTGATGAACCATATCTTCAAATAGAAAAACATTCAATTATAAAAATTACCTTCCTAACAACATTCATTTCACCCATAAGAAAACTTCTACAGATTTTGGAATTTCTAGTATATTTCAATATAATTATGAAAACACTCAAAATAACGGAAAATAGGTTTCTTATTCAAAGAAAACAAGAATAATTGTAAAATAATAAAAATATCTAATATAGTTCATCATGGAGGGAAACACTCTCGATACAATATATGTTAAAATAGAAAGTTTAATTTTTTATTTTTCTAAAAACATTCTGAATAAAATATAATATAATATACAATTTAAAAACTATTGAAATAAAATAAAATGTTAGAATAAATTTACATCATATTTTATGAATTTATAGATTATTTCCTCAAAAAAATAATTTTATGAATATAGTTAAGGGAAGAAATAGTTAGATAAATAAACATTAATAACATTTAATTTTGGGTTAATATTACAGTCTCCCTTACCTTGAGTCTGACTCTTCATATACAATCCTTTTTATCATGAATAATAAACATATGTTAATTATTTAATTTATTTAAAATATTTTTCTATTTTATTATTATATTAAATTTTTTTATTACCATGTTATATAAATTTAATTAATCATGTTAATGTCATATGTATTGTTGAATTAGGCTCATATGTCAAAACTGACTTTGTTTGGATGACTATTGTCAATGAGGTCATTATTTAATATTATATAGAATTAAAATTAATAAATTAATTTTATTTGGGTATATTAATTATACATTTATAACCAAACATCAATGATTGTTTTGATAAATGAACTACTTTAGAATCATATATATGGTACGCCATAGGTAAACATGAGTAACACTCCCATTTTTTAGCGATCATGATGAAAATAAGGAAAGTGTTATTTTATCATTCTTGAAAGGTCATTATATCATAAATATCATATATATTCTTTTCATAAACCTACATATAGTATCAATTTAATTGGATTTGAAAAACAGATCACATCACTTTTTGGAAGTTATAATCCCCATGTACGCATGAACTCCATTATCATTTTTCTATGGATGGAAAGGTACTAAAATTGATGATATATTATATTGACATAATAGTTATTATTTTATGAATATTATATATATACATAAAATTCACCATTTTAATTAGTCGTGAATGGCGGTGTAGGAAAAAAATTTCCTAGGTTTATGAGGTCATAGTTTACTCTACACACAGACATTAGTTTCATATAAAATTTGATATAAGAGTAGAAAAATGTAGATTAAAATGTTAATGTAAATAAATTTCATTATTTCAAATATTAAATTTTTTTCATATTTTAAATGAATTTTTAAAGGTGTTAGAATAAGAATGAAACTAAAATATCTTGTTAAATAATATACCTATTCTATTAAAACTTCATTTTATTTAATAATTAAAGCCTATAAAGGTGTTATTTTTACCAAAAAACATATATAACATGGGGAGGATGTTAGTAAGGGATTGGTTAGGTATTGATGGAATAAAAGGGGTTTTATGTGTGAGGAAAATAGGATAAGATGTTCTATTTTATGTGTATGGGGAAAGGTACTGTTGGAATGATTTGAAAATTTTAAATTATTATTATTTAATTTTAATAGGAAAAATAATACAAAAGTATAGTTTGAATATAGGATGAGGATGGGCCAAAATGATATCATCTAATTTAATTTAGTGAGGTTTTTAAAAGGTTTTTGGTAATATATCTATGTTTAATATATCATTATTTGTTTTGATAATATCCATTATAACCATGATTCATGGATTTAGGGGTAATCGATGTAATTATAATCGAAAACAATGACCATAAATGGAAATTGGTTGATATTTACAAATATATCCCAGTAACATGGCTGAAGGTGGGTTTATTTTGAATTTTGAATCATCTATCAATTTTTTGTTTAAAATAAAATAATTTTTCAATAATTTTTATAAATAAACGAAAAATTTTATTATAATAAATACCTAACATGGGACACCCTTATATTTTATGAAATATATATATATATATATATATATATTAAATTTATTGAATGTCTTGTGTTATACGCAACACTATCTTATCTTGCATTACACACAATTCAATGTTTCTACAAAACATCATTTTCAAATTATTAAAATATGATAATGTTCTAGCCAATTATGATTACTCTTAAATAACTTATATAAATATATGGTTCATAAGATGAATTCACTGGTGGGAAATTATTTATAAATGATATTATTCATCGGTTTAATATAAAAGGAAATATTTGTATTTTTATGCCCCCAATATCGGTTTGTCTTATTAAATTAAATAAATTACAATTAATGAATTATATTAATGAAATATATATGGTATACATTAAAAAAAAATATTTTTAATATAAATCTAGTATAATTTATTGGCATAAGATAAAAATAAATCAAATTCTCTCAAGAAAATGTATTTTTCAAGGATAATTTTAACACCTTTTAATGGTAAAACCATTTTAACTCCATTTTTTTTTTGAAAATTTTGTATATTATATTTGAAAAAATTAATTATTAATTTAAATACGAACATAAAAATTTACAATTGTTATTTTGTTTTGTATATTTCTTGTTAGATTCAGGTTTTGATAAATAATGAAATATAAACATATATTAAAGAAGTACTATTTACATTTAATGTATTTAAAAGGTAAAATTATGTTTTAATATTTGTTTTAAATTTTAAATAGTTATTTTTGATGTAACATAATCCACTTATTAATTTTTTAAATGGATTTTATACAATCATTTAATATAAACAAATGTATGTTGTAAAAAGTAATTTCCCATAATTTTATTTCCATAGAATAGTTCCAGTTATATATTAAATTAAAATTTTCAAATTACTTGCATTAAATTTTCAAAATTAGACTCCAAATTTGGCTTCAAAAGTTAAAAAATTTACCAAATAGATACCATTTATTTCTTTCCAATATAAATAGTAATAATGTTAAATTTTGCTACCAGGACAAAGGGTAAATTGAGAAATTAAGGTTAATAATAAAATGGTAAAGACTATAACATTATTTTAAATTACAAATAAAATATTTTATGAATATTACTATATTCATAGAAGATAATTATCTAATATAAAATTTTCAATGTACACTTTTACATTAAAATTATATATATATAATTTTAATCAAAGAAAGACACAAAATGTCATTTTCTCTATCATTAATATCTCTTATGTGTCCACATGGGAATAAATGAGTACCATGAATGAATATCAATTTTAATTTTTATATTAATAAAAATAAATTCATGATATAAATTTATTTTTTATATGTTGGACTACATAGATGAAATTAAGTTATTTATTATAATTAATTTAGTAAAAATATAAAAAAGTCACATTCATGTTTTATATAATATATCATTTTTTATATAGGGTAATACAAACGTTAAATTTTATGATAAAAATTATTATGAAATATATAATATTTTTCTTTATCAAGATATTTTAGTTTTAATTTTTAGAAAAAATAGATTATATTAAATAATTACACAAAGCTGATGTAGTAATTATTTTATTGATGTTTGTATCAAAAGAATGTTATTAGAAATATTAAAATAAATATAATTTTGCTAAATTAATGGTATAGGTAATTTAATAGAATCCCTTGACTTATTAGAGATATTATTAAATAGTTAGTTTTAGATTAAATTGTTATCTTAATATTTTTAAAAATCTATGAAACAATTATTCTCAAGAACACTATTCATATTTTATCAAAATAATTTTTCACGAATTTATATAAAAATATGATTTTTTTAAAATAAATAATATTAATAATATGGTATAAGATGTTATAAATTTATTATTTATGGTCTAATTTTTATTAAATAATAAAAATTTACAATCCATTAATATTGGAGAAAAGTTACCAGAATTAAAACTAAAATTTGTTAATTAAGGGTTAATAAAAATGATAAGGTTTAAATGAAAACAAAAAGTGTCGAAAATAAATTTTTTAATGATAATTGAAGATTATACCATTAATTAATTGATTATATTTCATTTTTTTGTTTTTCGGAATGATATTTAGTTTACTATAAATTAATAATTTTAGAAATTCCCAAGGTTCCCCCACCTCATTAAAAATGGGAAACTCCTCCCTCATTTCCTTATAACTCTATGAGCCTCTAAGATCAGAAATACCCTTAATATTCCACTTCTAAAAATCCCTAGATGTTTTTTATAACCTATTTTATTCCTAAATTAATATCTCTTGTCTGGAAAAGTGGAAATATTGAGGGATGTTTCTGAAGAAGATGTAATCTCCTTTACCAACTCTATCAATATAATTTATTATTTTACACCATATTCCTAATGTAATCAACACATGTGCATACTTATGGACTACTGTCTCCATGTTGTGGTGTATTCTGTTTTCATCACTAACTTACATGGGAGGATCTAATGATGGAGATAATATATATTTTCTTATTTTAGCACAATATTTATTCATGAATAATATACAAACCATAGAATCAAATAACATTTTAGATTTTTTGGAATGATATTGTTTCTCCTGCGCACATACGGCCGAACATCCCCATGATGCGATGCTATTAATTGTCCATGAAACTGTTTAATAATGATTATAGAAATGTATACAGTGAATAATATGATATATAATATCTTAATATCATTATATAAATTACTAGACTATATTATATGTGCAATAATACGATCTTATAGGACAAAACATGCATATGAAAATGAAGCATCTAACACCAGAAAGAAGAGTAGTAATGAAATGTTATTAACAAAAAGGTTATTGGATGTTCAGGTATGACATAATAAATATAAATTTTGTTCTAGATAAATTTAATTATTTTTTTCAAACTGTTATACAAGAGTATTGGATAATTATAAAGGGAAAAATACCTACGGTTTGTGATTTTGGTATCACCTTTATTTCTATGAGACAAATGTCTTATGCACTACTTTTTTATTCTATGTGATGCATATACTACCCATGAATATAATTTAGCTGTCATATCTATAATATTATAGTATTTCATATCCTTTTTAGTTTTTTTATATATGTGTAATATTATTCTACTAATTATATAGTGATTATTATTTATTTTTGAATCTCTTAATTATTTTTGATTGTTCCATTTTAACTATCCATTTGGGAATTTTTATCATAATGGTAAGTGTTTTATAAAAACTCATTAAATTTTTTTAACAATTATCATATAGATTTTTAAATTAAATTTTACCCAATTTTTACTTTCTACATCATGGGTTGATGAAAATATTTTTTCAGTTTCCATACCAGTCACTTTTTGACTTATCCGATGAAATTCTAGGAAAAATGTTTTAATTTTACATATATAAAATGAATTGATTTTTATGATTTCTTGTAGAAATATTTCATTTAATCTTAATTTATATCCTAACAATGATATTTTCTCTTAAAATATTTAATTTTAAATTTTTAAAAAAATTTATGAAAGGAAAATACATTCAACAAAGAAGGTATATTTCATTATGAATTATTTTCTGGTAGTCTCTAAAATTTAGTTCTTATCTAAGATAATATTATTTTATGTTACATATGATCTAAAAGGTATATTTTTTAAGGATATTTTCGTTAATATTTATATGGTTATATTATGTTTTTTATGGAATGATATTAATGAAACAAATTTCTTTTCCATGGTTTATTTCATGATTGAATGATGTTTATAAAACACATTTTTTTTCATGGGTTCTGATATGATGATCGAATTATGTTCATCTTCCACACATATAAATTATTTTTATTATGTGATATGTGGGACCTATATATTACTCTAACGTATTTAGAAGAGATTTATATATCACGGTATAGAAAGGTTTGTAAGGATAAATGATCTCAGTTTTGGTAATATAATATTGCAATGAGAGATGATATTAGTTTTGTAATACATTGTTGGAAGAGGATGTAAACCAAGATTAACAACACCAGCTGTGTAAAAGTGGGTAATTGGATTAGTAATGTACTATTTAAATTATGAAAATCCTGTAAGAATTCTTGAATAATTTTGAAATTATTTTCTATGCTTATGGTCTCTCTGAAATTCCATTTTTTATGTCAAATTCATTATATTATGTTGTATGTCTTAAATTTTTTTATAAATAAAAATTATTATCTTTGATATGCAGTGTATAATTTTCATATTATTATACCGTTCTATTTATGGTATGATTAATATCTCCATTTTCACCCTTATAGAGCATCTAAGATCCCTTTTTTCATTTATTTTCATTTACCTCAGGTTATATTGAGTAGTTTTATGTAAGAGTACTAATGGGGAAGATACTTTTTAGACACATTTAACATCTTTCACTAGACTTGAGGTTTGAGTTCCAAATTTCCAAAGGCACTAAAATAGAATTATCTTATAAAATGTTTTTGTTTATTCTTAAAAAATAATGTAATATCAATTTATGTCAATCTTGGGTTATTTTATTTTATATCAGATTGACGGTTAAGTAAACCATTTGAAACATCAATGAGAGATTTTTAGTGAGATCCCTATATATATTTCTAAAGATATGTATAGGGATTTACCTAATGATAATTATCTTTATATGTTAAAATACTAGAATTTTTTTAATGATCAGGGTTAATCTACGATCATGCATAAGAAGTTAGAGATTGATTAAACATTCCCTTGATTATCTTATTTTCTCAGAATGATTATTTCTTCTCACACTATTATTTTTTAGACATTAGATGGACCCCAAAAAAATTGGTAATGATGAATGCAATTGGAAATTCAATGTTTATACTTTTGAATAACTAAATGTTATGGGATGTAGAATAAGAAATCATAACACTATATATGAATTAGTCTATACTTCCGAATGAGAATATAAGGAAAAAACATTATATTGAGTCCATCTTGAGGAATCATCTAGCTTATTTTAGTTTGACTTATGATCCACTATTTTCTAAACATTAGATCAATAGCAATGAAAATATATTTTCCATCCTTCACTATTCATAAAGTTAAAAGCTTTTTCTGGCTATTTATTGATTAATAGGGGAAGTGGTCCAGTGGTGGAATCTAATCAAGAATATGTGATGACTGGTTAAAATTGAATCCACTGAATGAGATGAGTTGAAAATTATATTTTTAAATTATTAATTTTCTAGTATTCATCGTATAAATAATGAAATGTTTTTTCCATGAGTATGAGAAAAAGGATGATGAATATGTTTGTACTTTTGAGGAAATTTTTAGAAGGCTTTTAATGTAAGATTCTTGAATTATCAAGAAAACATAATGTATGATGATTCAATTCATTATGAGAATAAAACCATTTCTTTGAAGGTTATTATTTGTATGAGACATCACTATATATGAAGAGATTTTTCATTGTGCTGTCATGTAAGAAATAGATGTTTGATTTACATATCAATCTCATTATTTTTATAATAATCAGAAGATGGATATTAATAGAAACTACAAAATACCTGGGTAAAATGCAGTTTATTATTTCATTATGATTTTTGTGTGTATGGAAGTATGCTGGAGACTTTCTTAAGTGGAATAATCAATGATTTAATTGTGGGTACGAATGTCAACATGTAATTAAAAACTAATGTGATAATAAAAAGATAGGTAATAATGTGAATAGAGGAAAGGCTTTATAGAATGAACGGTTAACCCATCAATGTTTCATTTGAAAGAAAAATTGTAATTATTCACACCAATTCCCTAATCAAAAAGATATTGATGATGATCAACGTCAGTATCCTCTTAAGGCCAGAAAATTGGAATCTCATGCAATCACTACATGCGATGTAGATAAAGAAAATGATGTGGTGGAATGACTGAGTGTTCATGTAATGGTAATCTGTAGTAGTGTTGTAGAATCACATTTATTATATTATATAATATTACAAAATCTATGTATTTCTACTATTTGGTTTTTGCTTAAGTATTTTAGACCATATTCTAAATGGTCTTGGAAACCATGAAAATTGATAGATATATTTTAGGAAAACACATGATTAGGGATGACCAATAAAAGTTTCACAATAATAGAGTAATGAAATGAAAATATATTTGATATTATTAATTTCCATGGGATTGATATGATAAAAATTTTGTTTAGGATATCATGGACTGTGTTTATATATTTTTTCAATGTTTGGCCTGAGAAATGTTAATTTTTTAAAGCATTTAGGTTTTCATTATGGTTTTATGGTAATTTAGGATATTACCAAGTTTCAAGAGAATACATGAATTTTTTTTCACATGTTTGAAATGTGAAAAACAATAAATAATCTCTGATAAATGGGGGATCAATGTAAATATGATTTCATGAATTACTTTCTAATGTGTTGGATTTTCATGTTTTGAAGGTGCTATAATGTTAACCATCAAAAGAATTATTATGTAAATGTTTCTAAGATTAAATCAATTTCTCACCATTTGATGATTTATGAAAATTTGACGGCCAATTCTAATAAAATTTTTTGGATATTAACTAATAGTATATGCAATGGATTATCATTGATATCTTGATATGTTAGTTCCTTAATAATGAAAAATTCAACTTCTTTTTTTGGACAAAGATGTGAGGTTGAAATTGATTAGGGCATACCAAATGGTGAGATTTTATAGAATCATATAAATTTATATTTTAAGAAAAATTCTTCAAAATAAGGAAATATTATCTTGAAACAAAGAATTTTATCCTCGTAGATTCGTTTCAGATGAATAAAATTTCCCCTTAGATCATCAATGATTTATGGTTTATTGATTGTATGACTTCTCAAAACCATGTGGTCTATCAATACGCATCCGAAAAGGATAGTTATAATTTTCTTCTATGACTATGTTTAAACATAAAACCTATGTTCTCTATTGAGGAAACCTAGTAATGTGTTACTTTGGGTAACTGGTATGTTTCCAACATTCAATTTTCTAATGAAGTTTTATTATTAATTTTTACAATGTGTGTTTATATGATAAAAACATCCAAGTATTTATCCTTTGATAAAATAGATGAATATAAATGTAAAAATTCATATTAATTATGGTAGAATGTAACAATGCATGATTTTTATGATATATATATACATATATATATATATATATATATATATAATTTCATTTATATCTTGCATTATACACAACACTGACTAATCTTGCATTACACGAAACTCTGATTTTCTATGACACATAATTATATTAGTTTTTAATTTAGAAAATATGGTAGTAGTTTATAATTATTATTAACTAAATTATTAATAGATATTGTTCAAATGATGAATTAATTGGTAACAAACTAATTATAAATGAAAATATAAACCAATTGAATATAATGGAAATATTTTTATACTTATACTCCCAATGCCTTTTTGTCCTAGTAATGTAAATAATTTAAAACTAGTGAATGATATTAGAGAAATATATATATTACATATTCAACAAAAAATATTTTATATTCGTCCATAATTTAATGGTCTTTGATAAGAATAAATCAAATTCTATGAATGGAAGATATTTGTTTTGAAAAGGTAAATCTTATCACTTTTTAACAGTGAAGAAATTTTCAAATACAATTTTTGGAACTTTTATATTTTATTTTTGACAAAATAAAATTAGTATTTTGAACTGGAATATAAATATTACATTGGAATTTTTTTTATATTTATGATATGTTTATGGTTTTTATTAATAGTAAAATACAATCTTTTACAATAAAAACTCTATTATCTTTTAAATTATTTACAATGTCAAATTATGTTTTAAGATATGTTTTAAATTTTAGATAGTTTATTTTGATTTAAAAAAATACAATTATGTGTTTTAAATTGTATTGCATATAAAAATTATTATAAATACATTTTACGTCATAAAAAGTCATTTAAAAAAGGGGTTTTTATTGAATTTTACCAATTATATAATAAATTAAATCCCACATCTTCTATTTTTTGAATTGTAAAAAATGGATTCAACAACTGAGATCATAAGATTAAAAAATTATTAAATAGTAACATTTTATTTGTTTTCAAATATTAATAATAAAAATTCATTTTTTTACTATGGTAAAGTGGACATTAAATAATTTAGGTTAAAAATAAAATGATAATGAAAATAAAATGACAATAAAATATACCACATTTTTATTGGATTCATATAATTTGACCCTTAACACGTAAGGATCAAAATTATTTTTTTTAATGTACTCTTATCCATGAAAACGTCTTATATAATTTCTAAATCAAAAAAGACACAAAATGTCATTTTATTTGTTTAAATATTCTTTATGTGTCCCCATGGGATTAAATGAGTGTTATTAACGAAGTTAATCTTGAATTCTTATCTTGATGAACATATTTTCAAGATATATATTTATTTTTGATGTTTTGGACTACTTTTATTAAACTATGATATTTATAATTTTTAATTTCGTAATAATATAATGATGTCATATTCATGTTTCAAATAATATATTATTTTTAAAATGGGGTTATACGATAGATAAAGTCAACTATAAATATTATTCATAAATATAGTAAACTTTTCATCAGTATTTTATTTTATTTTTATAATTATATTAAAGAAATTGGTATATTAAATACTTACATAATGCTGATGTAGTAATAATTTTATTTATTGAAATATCAAATAAATGATATTTAAAATATTAAAATAAATAAAATTTGTGATAATTAATGTGATAAAAACTTTAATAAATTAGTTTGAACTAATATATATATAAATAAATATTTATTCCTAAGTTATCTTGTTATATTGATATTTTTAAAAATCCATGAAATAAATAGTGTCAACATTTAAACTATTATTATTTTATCAAAATAATGTTTTATTAATTTATTTTATAATAATAATACTATATTAAAAATACCAAATTATTATAATATGGTCTATAAGGATATAAATGATTCATTTATGGTCTAAATTAAATCAAAGAAGTATATTTTACAATCATTTAAAATAGATAAATCAGATTCCTTAATTAAAATTAAAACTGGTTAAATACGGGGTAATTAACAAGAAAAGGTCTAAATAAATAAAATTTTTTCTATAATCAATTATTTGAAGATATTACAACATTATATAGTATAATATTCCAATATATGTCATTTTAATGGTATTTTTAATGGTATTGAATTTATTATAAATAAATATGTATTCAAATTCCAAAGGTGACACCACACCAATTATAAATGAAAACCTCATCCCGTGTTTCAATATAATGATATGAACCTTCTTGAACATACATACCATACCCATTTATCTTATATATATCCCTAAAAAATTATATATTTTTTGGTCTTCTCAAAAGTCCATATCTACATTCGCTATGTGGAGATTTAGAGGGAGCTCAGCAAAGTAGAGGTAATCTCCTTTACTGATTCTCCCATGATAATTTCCTCATCTAATTCTCCTTACATTTTTTTAATTTAAAATTAACTAATATAGTTTCATATAAATTATAATATGTTATTAAGACTAGTTAACAACCACATATCTTCTTCTACCCATCCTATAAAAAATCAAACCACCATAAATTCGTATGAATGACCTACCGTCTCCATGTCATGAGTAATCTGTTTCTCATCACCATTGTACATGGAAGAGTGAAATGATGTAAATAAAAACAATACAAAAAGATTATATTTTTATATAGTTTCTATATTAATATATTAAATGTTCTTTTCAATAACATTTCACTTTTAATGGAATGATATTGTCGCCCATGCGTATATACGGATTACTATCATCACAATGTGTTTCGATTAATTATACATGTTCAACCTTAAATAATGACTATATAAATGTATATAATTAATAACATGATATATAATAACATAATATAATTACGGAAATGGAAAAAAATATTTTTTGTGAAAGATTCATTACAAAAACAACAATACAAGCATATAAAAATGAAGCAGTTAACACAAAAAAGAGGTGTAATAATGAAATGATATTGAAAAAAATGGGATAAGATGATCATGTATGTGTAATAAATATAAATTTGGTAATGTAATATGTTATTAATATTATTTAAAACATTATACATGAGTTTTAAATACATACCAATGAAATCTAACCAAAGCTAAGCGATTATTGTCTCAACTTTATTTCATTGAGACTCTTGCCTTATACACTACATGTTTCTTCTATATGGTAAATATATTTCCCAATAATGTAATTTATAATTCATATACATAATTTTATTTTATTTAAAATCCTTATTATACTATTTCCTTCATGATTCATTCAATTCAATTAATTATAAAGTGATTAGTATTTATTTTATAATCTCTTTAATATTTAGGATTGTTTTGTTTTATGTCTGAGTTGGGGAATATTTATAATGAAGAAAAATATTTTTAAAAATGTTTCCAAACATGATATAATATTCAATTAATGTTTTCAAAGTCATTTTTACATTTTTGACTATCTTCTTAACATTTTGACAAGAATATTTTGTCGTTTTCAAAACAAGTTACTCTTTGACATATCCCGTAAAAGTAAGAGAATAATGTTTCCTTTTATGTTATACAACATGATTTGGTATTTATGATTTCATGTAGACTCATTTCCTTGAAGATTAAATTTTATGTTTACAATGTTATTTTTCATGAAATTTTATTATTTAATTGTTCCACGATATTTTAGGAAGTGAAAATGTTTTTCACGAAGAAACGATATCTTCCTCAAGAAATGTTTTCATGTAATCTATCAAAATTATTTTCATTATAAGATACTATTAATTCACGTTACATATGATTTAATATAGATATTATTGAAGGATATTACCTCTATTATTTCTAGGTTCAGATTATGTTTATAATGAAACTATATTAATGAAACCCATTTCATTTTTATGTGTTATGTTATGATTGATCAATTTTTATGAAACCCGTTTTATTTTAGGGTTCTTATATGATGTTTGAATTATATTATTTTGTGAAATATATGTCTAGTTATTATTATTTTATGTGTGGGCCTATATCCCCATCTAATGAGTTAGGTAAATATTTATATCTTGTGATATAGATAAGGCTGGAATGAGAAATGATCTCTTTTCAGTAATACAGGCCTGGGATGTGAAATTATCATAGTTTTTTAACAAAGCTATGGAATGTGAAGTATAACTAGTTCTATAACACTGGGTTTGGAATGGTGATTGAATGTGATTAATTAATTTACTTTTTTCCACTATGATGGTCTTAGCAATGATGCTTGAATAATATGGAAATTATTTTTATGCTTATTTCTATTCTATAATTCCATGTTTTATGTCAATGTTATTCTTTTATGATTGAAATCTTATGAAATTTTATGAATCAAAATTTTGATCCTTGATATGTATGGTAGATTTTTCATAAAATTATACTCTTGTATTTGTATTATGATTTATATATCCCTTTTTTACCCTTACTAAGAATCTGATGCCACCCTTTTCTATTGTTTCATTTTTCCCATGTTTATAATGAATTGTTTTATATCGGATTACTAAAGGGGGTGATCTTAGGGTGAAACATTGAAGATCATTCACTAGACTAGATGTTTCTATTCAATGATTGGAATTTTACTAAACTACTATGGTCTATAGGTGTGTGTTTGTGTATTCCTAAAAATGATGTAATATCCATGTTTGTCATGATTGTATCATTATATAACTCATGTAATATGGTTCAAAAATCAGATGTATTAGAAAATGATGAAGATATATTATAAATATATGTACCATATAAAATATTAAAAATATTTTTAGAAATTATTTTAATACATAATGTTTTGATTTACCCATTGGTTAGCGAATTTTATCCTCTAAAATTGTTAGGACTTTTTCAATTTTAAAGGGTTATAATTTTACTAACAATGTTAAAATTAGCATATAAATTAATAGGGGATGACATTTCCATCTATTTACCATCCTAACTTTCCATTTTAATATTTTTTTTCACATTTAAACCATTTAATAAAATATTATTTTAAAAAAAATTATCATTAATATCATTTTTGATACTATTCAATCAATTGGACTTTGAAAACTACATAACAACAAATCAATTCAAAACAAATCATTTAACATGTATGTATATTGATATATTTTCCAAAAAAATTGGAAACAAAATAACTCATTAAAAATATATGATTAATTATATGTTTAAAATTATTTTTTATATTTTATATTAATTAGTTAAACATTTTTTTTCTTCTATAAGTATTTATGATTTGTTTTATCACTATAATATCTAAATAAATTGATATAAAAAAATATTTATCCTTAAAATAATTTTTTTTAATTGATCATAGCCACTATTTATCTCTATATTAAAATTTTCAAGATAATATTACATAGAGAAGGACACTTTTTACATTTCATAACATAAAATAATATTAAGGTAAAAATGAAATATTGAACCATGTTTCCGTATTTTAAAAATATTTATGGAAATATCCAAAATAACCTAATAAAATAGGACAAAGGAAAGATATAGAGTCATTTTTAGTCATTTTAATATTATTTTTATCATTAATTTCCCAATTTATCATTACTATGATGGAAATTATTTAATACGGTTACTATAGATAATGAATAAAAATAAAATGGACTTATTTTCAAAATTTGGACATCCTAATTCTAAATATTGGACTCAAATTTTTTGGATTAAATTTCAAAATGTTTAATAAATTAATTATAGATTAAAATGTATAAATCAATGACAAACTATTTTTTAGAAAAATAATTTTTAAATATAAAAATGATTTTATACCAAATTCAAATATAAAAGTCATTCCAAATTCTATAATTAGATTATTTTAATTCAAGATCAACTAATAGTTTTTTGAAACTAATTCAAAATATATTTTTTCTTTGTAAATTCATTACAATAAATAAATGTATTAAATGAAAATTTGTATTTATCAATATTAATTTGGAAATCAAACTTTTCAGAAAAATCTAAAAAAATAATTAGCTTACTTGTATATATTTATTTCCAAAAATTTATCCTTTTTTTCAAATAATATTTCTAAATGTTCCAAAAATTAATTATTTTTTTTAAATATAAATAAACCCATTTCTCATTAATACTTATTTTTTAAAAATAAAATAAATTTTCTAAAAAAATATTAATTATGAAGGATATATTAATATATTTATATATATTAAGACATTTTCATATATTTCATTAGGTACTAAATCCAATTTAGACCACCCAAGTGTTGGGTCCTGAATTTCCACATAAAAGAAGACGCAAATTCCATTAATTTGGAAAATTATAGAAATAAAAATCTAATAAAAATTTGAAGGAAAATATGTTTAATGGGGAGAGACTACAAAAATTTATTGATCCCACAAATCCAAAATCACTTCGTCGACCACCACTCTGCATGATGAACAATGTAATAACAAAGCTCCACATGAGAAAAATATTTTACGAGATGAGATGTACTAACAAGACTTGAAAATGAATCCAAATCATTCATAGGGATGTGCGATAATTTCTCTCTTAGAAAATGACCACACCCACTAACTAAGTCAATCATGGGGTGTGAAACCTATATTGTTATCCTACAAAAGATCCCTCAAAGAACATTATGGTTCTCCAACCAAGTATTTGGTTGCACTACTCTTCTATAAAATGGTGATATGGGGAGAGGAGAAGAGAATTAAGGAAAATTCAAGGGAAGATATGATAGAAATCATTATCAGAAGTAAAATCAGTTAACATTCTGCATTACTGAAATCCTCTATAGATGAAACCTCATATATAGTGATGTAACCATTCGCATAACCAAAATCCATTATTGACGACCCATTCCTCATATCTGATCCAGCATCCCACAATCCATTTTCATAAGACCCTCTATTGAATATGTTATTAAGATGAAGTGTTATTTTCAACATGAGGTGTCATTATTTGATCCCACAAAAAAAATAATTTAACAATGGATTGACCCTTAGCAAACTAACACTTTTCGAACAACTCTTACCTAAAAATCCTTACAAACATTCCATCATGGGAACTGTTTCATAAATAATCCTTTGCGGATATCCCTTTATGTCTAGATCTTATGCATTTAGCCCTTTGGGGATTATCCTTAATAGGATTCATATAAAATGATTCATGGATGGTACTTCACATACTCTCTTTAAATATGGTCCTTCATAGAAAATGCTATGCATCCATTCCTATACACCCATTTTCAAAATTGTTCGCTCCCATAGGTCCATACCAAGAGGGATGTGCCACAACACCCCACCTTAATCTCCCTATCGAGATGTGGTCCCGGTCCTCCAGCCCCATCCATCCATCCACCATCACTGATCCAAAAAAATAATTAAGAGTCACAACCTAGAATTTTTTGGGGCTATTTGATGACATTTTAAGTTTCTACTTATATGAACATATCATCCTATCTAAATTATACCATGAGTTTAAAAATTCTTCAATCACTTAGGGAAATACCATCAACATCCCCCTATGAAAAGTTAAACCGGAAAGGTCCAACCTTTAATTCGTCCAATAACATCCATTTCTATGTATCTTCATCTATGTCGCCCTGACCACATGCCAATAAACTACATAGAACAAATCACTGCAAGATAAAATTCAATTGATCTACCATATTCTTTATTATATGAAATTACACTATAGTATACCCTATATGAGAAATATAATATTACCCTTATAAAAAACACTATATTATTTATTAAATATGATTATGATGAATAATTCATTAATCATGAGGTGAAAATCAACTAGTAGGGAATTCCTCCAACTATGAGTTTCTATAATTTCTGCCAGGTGGTGAAATTTTTTCTCATCTTCACCTCATCCTAGGTTGTGGCCAGATATATCAAAAGATATGAATATCCTAGTTACCAAAATAAAAGAGTAAATATGAACACTCAATGCTCTATCCCCCTTATTTTGGGTAACGAATCCTCATCCACCAGTAGGAAATGTGGATCATGCGATCTTCATATCCACATATTACTTTGGTTTTGAAATCCAATAATGACCCAGGTGGGATTATTTGACAATAGGGATCATGAAATCAATACAATCCCAACATTACCTCAAACGTCCCTTATTAATAAGATGTAATCAACAATCCATTCTACAAATGGGTTGCTTCCTTGAATAATCATAAAACATATTCACCATGGGCCTCCCATTCAGTATAAGTCACAACCATAACAAAATATATGTGCCTTCACCATATTTGTAGCCCAAAATTCAGCATAAATGGGCCTTCAATCTAGTATGATCCCTGATCATGTCCCATAAAATTGGAATCCTCCATGTGTCATCCAGAAAACAAAAATAACTATGTGGGAATTTTTTAATAACTAACTGGTATATATTGGAATCCTCCCTTAGGTACCGACCTAGTTACCAATTCCAACATGATGTTCTATGGGACACATCTTTAGTAGGCTCATATCCACCGAAGAGACCACATCGGTTTTGGTCTCCGTGGGAAGCTCCATCATAAGTCTCACCCCATCATTGACCAGGCACTGTTCACCTAGACATCCTTTCTACATGATGTTAAACTATGTTTCCATGTCAAAATCACATGATCTTAAAATATAATGTGAACTAAAAAGTACCCACACACTATGTGGGTTCTGAATCATCTCCTAAGGATATGTGGGAAGCCCATACTACGGGTTCGATCCTGGAATTAAAAAATAATGATCTCCATTGATGTTAAAAATCACTAGATATTCCCACCCAGTTTATTAACACCAAAAAATTTATAATAAAAAACTAAATATCAGTGAACCATTCAAAAACAGAGTGCAATTATTGGAAAACCATGGATACATAATGATTTCCCCATCGATGGAAAACATCTAATACATATAGATGATATTTAATTGATTCATCTTAATGATCAATTGTAACCTTAGGGTAACTCATATTATATAGACATGATAATATTAATGGTATTCATGAAAATATCATAAATATATAAGAGAGTTCCTGAATTTGTAATGGATCCCCACAAAATGGTTTGATGTGCCTGAATTCCCATCCCATCTTCGTATAAGAGTTCTTAAGATTCATTGTCCATGTTTTCCAATGAACTCATGTTATTGGAATGTAGGTCCCTGAGATATCATTGATATAAGATCCATTATGATTTTCCGATTCCACAAACCACACCCATTATAGTCCATTGAAGACATTATACTCAATTTGGTGAGTGAACCCATTTCATCCCCTTTCAAAAAACCCTAGGGTGCAACTAATATTCATTGGACATAAATTGGTGAATCCGATATGAAATACTTATCTACAATACCTCCTTTAAAATATAAATAATATGTAATACCTAGTAATCATTAGACCATTTCATTCCAATCCTAAACACATATTTTGGGGAAAATAATAGAGTACTCAATGTTAATCTATATCCAAGGTGGTGTTGTCACCCTGCTTCAATACCCTATCACATGCACAATAGATGTGGGTCAAACCAGAACATCAATTGAGCATATATCCTTGAGATACCATGTTGATGAGGTTTTTGTTTTTAAGTATCTATAAAAAAATAATATATTAACAATAAAAAACTCTCTCCAATCCAATGTCATCTCAAAATCTATTTTGAACACATGCGTCAGATACTGCATTAGATGGTTCCTCATACAAACAGAGGATGTCATTGACCACCTAGCTTAATCAATGATGGGTTAGAAATGAATTGGTTAGAGAGTACCACTAGAAGAAAAATTTCCCACAATGGAGGAAATTACGAAGGACCTCCATTAAATGAACCCCACTATCCAGCTTCCCAGTGATGGTGGGTGGTCAAGAAACAGATGAATCCACTAGACATCTCCAAACATTTGAAGTTCCAATCCTAAGAATGTGGTATGGAGTCCCTCTATTTACTTTTGGTGGCTGATGAAGTCCTCACTAATCACATCATCATAGTAGCTCATGAGTCTATCCCATAATCCTCTACCAAAAATCATCACTACAAACATCATATGCACCAAAATACGTTTTATACAAAGTATACCACTCAGAGGGACCCTTTTGATGTGAGAATGACCCTGGTCCCCTAGGAGAACCAAATAGAGTGAAAATCAGAAAGTTGGGAATAGTTTAACATCCTCATTCCTACCAAATAATCATACCATGAAAATATGGAAGAACCATATGGGAAGACTTATATTCCAACTCTTTATAATACCCACTTGTAAAAGAAGATGTAATGTTTGGAGAAGGTGAAAAATTTGTTTACTAATTTTCTATCCAACAGTAAAAATAGCCTGTAAAAATAATGGCAGAAACATATCCCTGAAAACAAAAAAAATCCTATTATTTAAATATAACATAAACAAGTGATAAAACAAAAATCATTGATCCTAAATATGATTCCCATTAGTTAAATATTATATATACTAATGGGTATATAAAAATCCATCCTCACAAATATAAATCATTCAAGTAAATTATAGTGGAAATTCTCTTGCAAAAAATAATTATTATTGATTCATATTAATGAAATTAGAAAACTTTTAAGGAGACTAATGAGAAGACAGAAACATATTCCTACAAATTTGAATCGCCTCAATTAAATGTGATAGAAATCAGTTAGAAAATAAATATTTCTTCTCACAAATATTAATCCTACCAGTCAAATATGGTGGAAAATTATACAAATCAATAATGTAATTTTTTATTCAAGAAAAAACGAGTACAACATAGAACAATTCCACATCGACGGACCAACATAAGAAAATAATCAAGGGTGTCTAAAATATTGGATACCAAGAGAATCTCCTCTAATGATTTAAACACCTTCCGGCATCAAGCTAATCAAATCATGAATACAAAAAAAACTGGACATATAATATCCATCAAAGCATAGTAATCCACAACCATATTTCCTTCACCACATGTATGAGAAACTATAATATCAAACCTAATGATTCTCCTTCATTTTCTAATTATATAAGATGTAGACAAAGGAATAATACATCGATTTAGGAGGACATTATATAAGATCATATAATCTATTTCTACTTCCGACATCTAAAAATTCCATTGCTTAAATATGATTAATCTAGTTATAATATCAATTTACTCAGCATAAAGAGAATTTCCTTGACCTAATCTAATAGAGAAGGCCATAATGGTTGATCCACATCTATGAAAGACAAAACCACCTCCACGGATAAACACAAAAACACCTGATCGATCACTATTTAATTTCAATCCCCTTGATGGTGGTTGGAAACATACCAATATACCTAATTTAAAATTATGCCCCTATGAAAATAGATAAGGATTAGGAATCAATATGTGTAAACAAGGATCCTCATTCCAATTACCCATGGCCCTAATAGTATCAATCAAAATGTTTTTAATCCAATATATAATCACCTGAACATTTGAAACCAGACGCTCAATGATACTCTTATATGATGCCTTCCACAAGTATTGACATCCCACATGTAATAGCAATGTCCATGTTATACTTTCAATATCTCCCACACTCGATCCATAAACCCAATGATAATGGAAATAAAAATCCAACTTAGTCAGAGAAGATAATGTTGTGAATTCACCAAATTAATCCCAAACATCTTTATTCTAATCACTATATAATAAAAGATGTTTTGTACTCTCTTCAATATGATTTTTACAGCAAACACAT
Source organism: Viscum album (assembly GCA_963277665.1). Classification (NCBI taxonomy): domain Eukaryota; kingdom Viridiplantae; phylum Streptophyta; class Magnoliopsida; order Santalales; family Viscaceae; genus Viscum; species Viscum album. The sequence goes on from OY728122.1 coordinate 1,192,818,033, forward strand.
CTGGAAACAAGATAAATATCACACATTTTCATGTAATCATATGTAGATAACGCTCCATTACGAATTCTCTAAGTTAAGAAATTATATTTTTTTGGAATAATCATAACAAAATTAGTGTTATTCCTTATATCCATTGATTTCTAGGTGGTAACAATCCTCCGGTAGTATCTAGATGTAAAGGATCCTAAAGATCAAAAGAGTAAATACACACTGATATGGACTGGAAGATAACACAATGAGTTTTAAAAGATCATGTTTATCCCTATCAAAAACTACATTAGTAAAAGTAGGGAATTTATTGGCTACCTTAAATGAAATAAACATAGCATGACATCCTGAATAACCAATAATTTTTCCCCTCCAATTGTAATGCCAGTACATAATATCACCATTTCTAACTAGCCAGTGTTAATAGCATATAAGGAAATCAATAATGGGACTAATGTTAATCCAGAATGGTGAACCATTTTTATCCAACAAAACCAGGTCAACCACTAAATTACAATGAATTTTTATTCCCCATAATGTACTATATTCAATAATTTCCCATGCTAGTTTTCCATACACACACATAAGAGTAATATGGAGGCTGCTGACATTGACTCCCCCGTCCTGCACGAGTCAAACTATCCTATCCCAAGAGATTAGTTTCCTATTACCCTTATCCTTAGTATCACATATGAAATTATCAAAAAAAATCAATACATGTGATCACTCCCTTTAGAACATTAATAGATGATAGATAATGAACATGAGTGTCTTGAAGGACACTATTGATCAACATTATTCTCCCTCAAAATGACAGATTGTAATTCTTCGAGTGCATAACCCGAACCATAATCCTGTTGATCTGATTATCAAAATCACAAATGGGATTTTATCCAGAAGATAGTGGAGCCTCCAAATAATCTATTAGAAAGTCACCTTTCTGTATATCCAGAATATGGACAACGGTGGACAGACGACTTAAATTGCCACAACTATGAAGATAGAAGAAGCATTTATTTTTATTAATCACATGTCCACTCCAATGACAGTACTCATTCAAAACATTATCCAAAAAAGGAAGTGATATACTCGATTCATTCATAAAAATAATTGTATCACCAGAAAAAATAAGATGAGATATCTTAGGATAACACATTATACTCTGATATGGAATAATAACACCATTACTCATGCTTCTATGAATTATATTACTGGGAACATCTTTATCAATGATGAATTAACTTGGAGATAATGGATCCCCCTACCTTAGACCATGGGTATATTAAAAGAATCCATAGATCTTACCCATTAATGATACTACTGTCTAAGAACATAAAAAGTGGCGAAAACTTAAATCAGAGTTCTGAGAAGAAATGCCCATACCTATTAACACATTGATGAGAAAACCCTATTCAACGTGATCATAGGATTTATTGACATCATGTTTAAGGACAACATTTTACCACTGAGTTTTATGATTAATATCCCTAACCATTTCCTAATCCAAATCTATTTCTCCCTGAATAGAACACTCATTCACGAATCCATGCATTTCAAGAGAAATTCATCGTGGAATGTGAATGGACAGACGAGTATTGATAATAACAGCTAGAATCTTATAAGTCATATTACACATTCTAATTGGCCAAAATTGAAGAATAAAATTGGGATTATTAGTCTTAGGAATAAGTATCATAGTGGTTGAATAGGAAACACAAGGCAGCTGGCCTCCTTAAAAAACCTTGGATCACTCCAATAATATCATTCGTAATAATCTTTCATGAAGATCCATAGAAAGATGAAGGGAAACTATCTGAACCAGCATTACTATCTTGATTGAGCTTCTTTATGGACTCAAAGATCAATTTCTACTGGGGAAGGGATCCCATTTCATCATTTTCACATGTTGAAACACATGTTGGAATGACATCGAAAATATCTATTGGATCCCTTGGTTAACCATTGGGCATCTTGTCATTAAATCTAGAGAGGAGATCTCTAAAAAAAAGTGTAATATAAAGCCCCAATTCTATCTCTGTCATCTTTAAAAGAACCAACCTCATGTAAAATATTTGGCTTAATAAATCTTTTCCACTCCTTAATACATGCATGAAAGTACACTGTGTTTCTATCTCATTAATTCAACCACATAATCCTTACTTTATCTATGAATAAATATTCATGTCTAAGCAACATATCCACACAAAAAATTCATATGAGCAAGATCCTCAGACACATGAACATCCCAATATTCCTCCAGACTATATTCAAGATGATCCACCTCATTCATAATATCATGTAAGTCTTCATCTCGTGGATGAAGATCATTCAACCATATCTATAAACTATTTGTTAAAATACTATTATTATTATGAATATAATACCATGTGTGACCAAATACAGGCTCATACAAAGACTTCCTTACCTAATCAAGAAACACCGGGTCATTATTCCAATATCGAATATATCTAAATTTTTCATGATTATCATTCCTGGGAGATAGAGTGATCAATAATAGAGAATGATCAGAAATAGCTCTTACAAAATAAGCCACATGAACATTGTCATTTGAGGATAGAAAATGTATGTTGCTGAAACATCTATTCAGGCAACTCCACGATAAACAATAACCATTTTTATTATTACCCCATGAAAAATTATCTCCATGAAACCTAAGATCCATTAGACCATTTCCTACCATGAATTTCCGAGAATTATTTCTTGCTAGTCTTGGAAATTGACTTCTTCCATTCTTCTTATCCAAATCAGAAATAATATTAAAATCAACTCTAACAAACCACAGAAGGTAATCCTGATGAAAATAATTTAAGATTTTTCATAAAAGAAATAATTGTTCAGGTTCAGAACACCTATAAAAAAGTTAAAAATAATGAATGGTAATTACACTTTACTATTATGGTAATAAAATGATTGTCTTCATGAATTTGATCCATAATAGACCTCTTCCATTCTTCTTATCCAAATCAGAAATAATATTAAAATCAACTCCAACAAACCACAGAAGGTAATCCTGATTAAAATAATTTAAGATTTTTCATAATAGAAATCATTGTTCAGGTTCACAACTCCTATAAAAATGTATGTTGCTGAAACATCTATTCAGGCAACTCCACGATAAACAATAACCATTTTTATTATTACCCCATGCAAATTTATCTCCATGAAACCTAAGATCCATTAGACCATTTCCTACCATGAATTTCCTAGAATTATTTCTTGCTAGTCTTGGAAATTGACCTCTTCCATTATTCTTATCCAAATCAGAAATAATATTAAAATCAACTCCAACAAACCACAGAAGGTAATCCTGATGAAAATAATTTAATATTTTTCATAATAGAAATCATTGTTCAGGTTCACAACTCCTATAAAAAAGTTAAAAATAATGAATGATAATTACACTTTACTATTATGGTAAAAAAATGATTGTCTGCATGAATTTGATTCATTATGAATCTTTTATGCTAGAAAATCCATATATGACGATTAAACAGATCTGCATGCATGAGTCCATGAATCTTGAGTATTCTAAAAAAATTATCAATCCTATAAGGTTGTTTTTTGTACTCAAGAATACCAACAGTACCAATTTTATGTATGCTATAACAGAAGTCTTAAGATCTTTTTGACTCAGGTTCCAATGCCCTGAGCATTCCATATAAAAAATGGAGACATTAATAAACCCGGGTTCTAGGATTAGGCCTAGAACTTGTCGCCTTTTTGTAATGGAAAATAGACCTCACCTTTTGAGACATTGGCCAAGATATGATACAAATTTTGTTAGCCTTATAAGGATACCCTACTAAAGAGATTCTCCCTTTACTATATAGAGAGTTATTGATTTCATCTACTTATACCAAAAAAGTTTACTCCTTTTTAGAACCAGAATCAATGAGATTAGAAGTAAAGTTATCAAATATTAACTCAGCCGATGAAAATGAATTGTTTTGAGTATTTTATTTTTTACCAAATATATTTTTGAATTCGTAATATTCCAATAACAAAGGTTCATTATATCCAGACAAAAAATCTTTAATATAACTCAAATAGTATAAATAATTAGATATTAAGCTTCTAAAAATAGAAGAAAAACTATTACTGACATTAATCGGGGTCATTGGATTTTGTATAAGAGGAAAAATCTCCCCAAAAAAACATCAATATTTGGTAATTGTTCTTTCACATGAATTATATATTCAAGGACCTGAATTTCCTCCAAATTTCCTTCAAAAGATTCATCAAAAGATGAAGACAATTGATCCATATCAATCGTCACATCCTAAATATTCATTTATCATCTTCCCCGGTGGATTTTACGACACACCTGTAAAGAATGACCTTGAAGGGAAAAATTAGGACAAAATCTCGGAAAAATAGGATACACTATTTCATGATTCTAGAAGAAAGAATTTTTCACCCATTGAATAATCTTTTCTATAAAAAATGATAAATATCCATCTCTACACATATTAGAGCAACTGAAGTATCCATGCATGATTTGGTCATAAAATATAAACATAAGAAACCACACAAATAATCTCCAATATTCTTCAAGAATCCTTCATTCTGTAAAGGGAGAGTATGACTTTCAATATTGACTTAGACTGCCTCCATCGAATTCTCCTTACCACTATGAGCTTCCAAGGACCATCTAGGTATGCATAAATTTACTGGCCAATAGAACGAGGAAAAAAACACCACACCAGAACAAAATTATAGAAATAACGCAAGATAATACAAAAATAATGTATGTGAATTGGAGAAAATTAAACAAGAAAATGAATATCCCAGGAATCCACAATCTGTTGGAAAAATAAAGAATATTTCCTCTCACCCTCAATAAGAGAAACCAACATCCATCGTAAACAATCCAAAATATCTTCAAAGGCCGACACAGATATATCCATACAAATCCAAGATTCTTTGCGAACAACATTTGGCCTCACCGTAGAAGTTTTCAAAAGTCATGGAATAGATGGAGGATTAACGTCGTAGATTGCATCACTAAAATATTTCAGGAATGTCACACTAGAAAAACTAGGACCCTTTATCTCACTATAATTTTCATTCATTCTCACACTTCCATATATTCTCAGTGTTTTTTCCATTTCACTTTTGGGGGAAAATTATAATAAGAGAAAAATTATTAAGTATTCATATCAAACTCATCTCTCAAATATGATGGAAATAAAATATCATATGAAAAACCATGCTCGAAAATATGAATCCATTAGTTAAATATGATTTCATCCAAAGAGAATACAGAAATACCCGGTCTATAATCTGAATATTTCTAGTCAAATAAAGATAAAATTGGGGAAAGAAGCTATCATATAGAAATTGTATATTAGGGGAATACTCATATCTCTACCCTCGCAGAACGGTACTTACATTACTTATAGATTAAATAGAGGACTAGAGAAAACAGATATTCTTGGCCAAAAATAGAATATCCATTTAGTCCTATTCATAACAAGGATATATCTCAACACATCTATAAAATGATATAGGATCACACATCCATTCCTAACCATATCCTATAGAAATTACAAGATGTAATGATGCATGGTGTTATAACAAGAATTTGAGCACACAATCCCACCACATCAAAAGGGGTGAATCATCCACGCAATAAGGTGGTTACTCAGGAGAATATATTTGTCTCTGATCTCATCCAGGAATGACTTCACCAATATTCCATGATAAATAGAAAACATTATTGCGGACAAATAAAATTTCTAAATAGGGGATTTTGTTCAACTTCAGTGGATGCTCCAGGGCAGTCTTATATCACTGCAAGTAACATGGAATATTTTTTTCATATCATGGTAGCATGAATAGATCCAATAGGAAATGAAATCATATAGGAACATCATCAATTACATCAGGTGGCCACAATCACCTGCAATATAGTGACAAAAAATATAAAATTCCATGGGAAACTGTAAATTGATGAGATGATTCATGGCCCTACTCTTACTACTGATAGAGTTCTTAATGCCATCAGAAACTTCTCAACGTTGTCCCAAATCATGTATATATATTACTAAATATTTATGAATAAATATAATTTTATGTTATTCCATATAAAATTATTACCAACAATACTCTAGGTCCTCTCTAGAGCATTTACCATGATGGCTCACTTTGTGGGAACCAAATAATTGACCATGAGAGATTATCTAAAGATCAAGAACATGATATCCCTCTTTAGGGCCAAATTATAAAAAAAATTTAATGTCCACCCCTTTCTATCTTCTGACTTGAGGGTCCTTCCACAGGTATACACATTATAAATTCTTCCTATTGTAGAAATTAGTCAATGATGGTATCAACTACATTGTGGAATGTACTACAAATTTGCACCCTATAGTAACATCTTATTTTGAAATGAAGGACCTCCACTTGTTGTTCTCCTCCCTAAATGTCCTTCCTAAACTATACACTATAGAAAATATCCCTACAATTGGTCATCAAGCTATGTTGGCAGTTCTATCAATTTTGGGATTTTCTATAATGATTTTCCCCACAGTGACATCTAATTTTAGAAAGAATAATTGTCACATGATGTCATCCACCATGATGGTCCCCTAGTTTATATTCTACTAAAATTATATATGTAGTGAGAAAAAAACTATGATGGTATTCCTTTCCATGATGACATTACACTATCAAAGCCCTCCCCACAATGACATGTTTTTTCCAAAAGAGGGGAATACACTTACAGTTGTCTTACCTGAAGGTCCTCCTCATGGTATACACGACAATAATTCTTCCTACAGTCCTACATAAAGTTATGATGGCAGTACTCACCATTGTTTCAGGGGATACAATAGTAGGATTTGATGATATTCCTCACCATTGTAGCTTGCATGGTGAATGTCCTCCTCATAGTGAAATATTATTACAGAATAAAGGTTATCCACTTACTGTTGTCCAACCTGAAGATACTCTATATGGTATATGGAAAAGAAATTCTCCTTGTAGTCATGCATCTTGATATGAAGGATTTACAATCCATGATGAAATGTTCTATGATGTTCCTCCACACAATGATATCATATGTGAGTATGAAGGTCCACCCCATGCTGCCATCCTCCAGTAAGATCCAACCCTGAGTATACACTATATAAATTCTTCCTACAATTTTACTTCAATCAATAATTTTTTTCCATTACATGATGTTATTCACAGTGAAGGTCCTCCCTATAGTGATATAAAATTTCAGTAGGATGGTCCTACCCATACCAAGTCAATTATGATAAAACACTTGTATGTTAAGATTCTTTGAAAGGTGTAGTTAGACTTTTTCGATACCCTATCATTGCAATGTGACATCCTTTATCAACTAGGTGACTAACCAAGGAAATAATCATCTATCAAGACACCATATGACCCTTCATATTCAAATGAGACCCATGATTTCCCCACTACATGTGACCAAATAGTTAATAAGCACCCATTTTGGGAAGATAAATTAGAAGAGTATATTGAAAAATTATAAGAGAATATATTTGTCATGAGAAGGAAATTGTCTATGGAAAACATACCTATTATTGTGTGTCCCTCATCTACTTAAAAGTTCATCATAAAAAAGATATTGTTAGAAGAATGTATAAAAAAATATCCAGATGAATCTCTAGACAACTCTCTACCACCTGATTGAAAAATTCAATCCATACAATAGATGTTCAGACAATATTAAAATCTAGGAATAAACTCTCCATAAAAATAACTTATCAACCCTTCTATCAGCACAATGAACACAACCATAGAGGTGGTTAACAGACCTCCAACTGACCTATATCAATATAAAAAATATGTTGTGTAATTTAATTTGTGATTTCCCACCCAATGTTCGCATCACGGTATAGGGGGAACATGGATATTTTCATTTCACCCAGAACCCCATTCAGTAGCACCTAGTGGAAATGAAATCCAATAATTGAATTATTTGAAGGTGGTTGTCATGAAAATATGATTCTTTTGAATAGTGGCATGCTTAACTAAATTCAACATTGAATATGTCTCAAAAGTGTTAGTCCTAAAGAGATCAGGACATCCAAAACATCATACATGAGGAAACTAAGTACATTAAACATGATTCCCTTATGAGTGATTCCAAAAATCAAGCACATTTAATTTACACAGAAAGAAATATTTCATGTATAAGATCAACATAATAGCTAAGTCATGATCGAATAAGGATGGAAAAGATCAAGATAGTAGAAATTGTAGAAATTGTTTTGGACATATCGTATATTCCCCAGCCCATAAGGATTGAGGAATCATTAATAGAAAATTCCCACATAATAATAATTAATGTGGGATGAGTCCCAACAAAAATAGAATGTGAGAAACCACGACCTGAATGGCATGGATAATTTTAACCTCAAACTCCACATTATTGGAAATTAGTCTTTTCTTATTTTTGTAGGATGATATGAAGAGTGGTTTCCTAGTTTGTTCGATGTCATGACCCATTTTCCTGTAAAGGTATGCATAAAAATATGATTCACAATGATTCTCTTCGATTCACTCTTTACCAATATTCCCTAATGGACTCCAAAAAATGATGGGAGAGATCTAGATAATTATGCTAACAACCTCCCCTAACATTCATTAATTGGTAGAATTCCAACAATGAATTGCACATCAGTGAATATTGTGGTTGTTAATCCTATAGATGGCATCCAAAATGTTGTTAATGTATAAAAATAAGGAGATTGTGGTTCTATTTGGGATATGGTCTACAACGAGAGTGTTGTTGTGTGTAGCTGAAACCATAGAATATCCCAGAATTTGGGTCTACCCTTGTTCAATCCCATGAAGATTCCTCATAGAACCCATACTAAATAGAAGAATAAAACCAAGTTCATATATAACCCACATCCTCCTATATATTAGAATTATCTCCATACACACGAAAAAATATTGACTCGATAAAAGAAATGAAATACATATATCGAATCAATGTGAAGTGTCTCCAAGGTAGAGCCCCTATCAAATTTGAGACCTGATAGAACATTTGTTGTGAAATTCTATTAGGTGTACCACAAGCACAAGTGTTCTTCATGGAATTTGAAATAAGGCAAGGAAACCTACCCATCACGGATTTGTGTCCATAGGTCCACACCAAATTGATTGTGGGTAACTATCAAGACATTCCTACACTAAGAAGGAAACCAAAATAAGATCAAAAAAATATTGAAAATATGTTTTCAAACTAGATAAATACCCCAATAGTTGAAGAGACAATGCATCAGATCTGGTCCATTTGCACACAAATCGAATAATTTATTCTACAGAACACTCATCAATGTCTTATAGACACCATTGAGTCATTGGAAGCTCGATTGGAAGTCTTGGAGGAGTAGTGTGAACCATTGATACCATAATTATAGCTTTTCCCCAACTTGGTGATCAACGCCCTAACACTACCAAATTTGGGTGTTTAGACCCCAACCCTAGTATCCCAGACCTGGTGCCTTGCATTAATGCATTAGTACTATAAACAAGAATCCACATCCCAAAGGGTCAAACTGTTTAGTGTAATCGGAAAATATGATAAAAACATAATATTTTATTTTCATCATGAATGAAAAAATAACAAACAAACTCCATTTAAAACAAAAATGAACTTATACACTATTTGTAAAAGCCACTCATAATACACATCATTAGATCATAGGGAAAATAAGACATAAGAATGGGGCGATCTGAGAAGCCCAAAAAAGTAAGAAATATAATGGAAGCTATGATAAATAATAAGAAATGGTGAATAACAAAAAAAACATGCCCCTAAATGTAATACATAAAAAAAATTGAGTTGGGATAATATATGATTATATAATTCCATATATTATGATAGGAGAAAGAATCTGTACCATGGATAATATACTCGTCAAATAATCACATGTATTATTAATTATTAATAACATAATGACGGAGTGTGTAATGCTGGACATGTGAGACATACCTTTGTGGCCTTATCCAAGACATCTATTAAAATATTTATTGCCTCATCCAAATCCATTTTTGAATATCAATAGGTCATGGCCTCATCCAAGTACATATCTATTTTCTCTCATGAGACTTACTGATGCATCAATAGTCTATAATAGTCTCATACCATCACTCAATAAGTCCATTTAATTAATAATAGGAATGGGTTGAATCATAAACAACATAAACATATGAAATGTTAATAACATTCCCCAATCAATAAACATAATCACTAACTATTACAAGTTATAAGACGAATGGTATTCAGATAGCACATCAAGAGTCAAACTGATCATAAACAATTTAATAAAATATGTTACATGGTATCATAAAAGATCAATACCAATAAATAATAATATTAAATAGAGGGTGTTCAAAAAGGTTAAAATACTCAAATAAAATAATTGATGATTTCTTAAGAGAAATACATCCTTTAACATTGTAAATATGATTTCTTTTCAAAAAATCAATCGTATTTTTCATAACATTATATTATAAATACGAATATCCTAGAATTGAAAATGGAAGGATAATGAAATTATGTTCCAGGAACAAATTGTTTCAACTAAAGTAAAAACATAAAAAAATGTTTTTATGAAAAAATAGAAATAGGAAACCTCAATGCAGGTTAACAGAAAAATATTCGAGTCTTTATAGTAGAAACTGTATTAATTTTAACATAAAACCAGAATTGAACCATGATAGTTTTTCATGATAAAAATAGTGGCTGTAGAAAAATATTTTTTGATTAAAAAAATATTGTGTATGATTGTAGAAAATTGATAAGAATTCATGAATTTCCCTTTATTTGGTTTTCCTATTGGGATGAATTGAGAATGGAACATTGTAAATAAAAGTATTTAATATAAAATAAAGATGAAATGATATGGATACAAGAGTTTGGAACATATTTTTATTATTTAAAATAGGTATTTAAAAATAATGAATATTTACATTAGGGTAAATATTGAGAAAGAATAACCCGAATGGAAAAGGAATGTTTTGGAAGAAAGAATTAGCTTACACCAAAAGGAATCATGCACTTGTACTGAATTACCTGAATTATGGAATTATATTCATTATAAAATATTTAAGAACCTAATTATCAAATTTATTATTTAATATAAATACATTATGTTTATTTATTCCATTTTCAATGAGTTATAAGATTTAATTATGTAATTTGGGAGTGTTCTTTTCATTGGTTTTAATGATTGGTTCACTTATATATATATATAATAGATCCCCATAAATGTGAATAAATATCCAAATTTTTAATTATATGTAATTAATGAAGATATAGAATATTTAATGGTTATATAATTCATTTGGTTATTTGGGATGAGGATGAATCATTATATAAGATGTTAGTGATAGTCATTTTGATTATTTTTTCAGTTTTTTATCATTGAAAAATATTTCTTTCATTATTAATTATTATTTTAATATACAAATTATAGAATATTAAATTATTTTTATTTCATATATTATATTCTTGTTTTTTTATTAAAATGGTGTTATTAACAATTTTAAAGCTAGAATTAAGAAACCAAATCAAATCATCTATGATGGTGGTAATTCATCATTTCAATGATGATGTTTTTATTTTTGGAATAAAACTAAGAGGTGAAGAGAATTTGTAACACCACGATATTTTTTGAATTATTTTTTATTAAAATTAATTTCAACTTCTTGATATTTTTCATTTCACACCACATTGAAAATGGATTATTTTATTTTAAATCACTATTTTTTGATTGAGTTATATACAACACCATGTTAATCGTGTAATACAAGAAATATAAATTTTAACTTTATCTACAATGAACACAGATGAGATCATATATTACATGTATAATAGACTCTTCTTGATGTATTTCATTACATGAAATGTGTAGTTTTACTGAAAAAAATATATTATTAAAATGATGTTATTCAAATATAATTATTTATAACCTAGCCATTAAAATAGAACTTATGAGTAATAATAAAAAATTAATGAAAATATTTTTTTCCAAAAAAAATAAGATGAATTAATTGGTTACAAATTAATGAGAATTTTATATTAAAACTGGTCGAATATAATGGAATATATTTTTATATTTATGGTTTCAAAGATGTTTAGCCTAATAATATAAATTAGTTAAAATTGTTGTGTAATGTTAATTTAATATATATGTTATATATTTAATCAAATATTTCTTATATTTATTAAATATATTTTATAGACATAATATATGATGAATCCTAATTTTATGTTTTAAACATATATTTTTCTATAAAGGTAGTTTTACCTTCTTTTAATGGAAAACACAGTTTAAATCCAAATTTTGGAAAATTTAATGATTTAATATGTCTATAATAACCTCATATATAAGAAAAACAACACAATATATTTGAATAAATTTTTGACCATTTTATGCAAGTTTTTTCATTAAATCGTTAAAAATACTTATTTATAATGAAAATGTTATTTGCCTTATAATTAATTTCATAGGATAAATTATTTTTAAAATTTCATTAAATGTTTAATTTGATAATATTTTTAACAATTTATTTAATTTATGTCATTATAAAAAAATTTAAATTAAAATTGGATATTAAAATGGAAAACTTATGAATGATTTTACTTTAAAAACTCACATTGTCAACCTGACTACAGGATTATATTTAATTAATTTTTTCCACTTATGTGATTTTTATTTGGAAAAATGAATTCAATATTTGTAATTAGAATAATTTATTACGTCTAATATGTTAAACATTGTTTTTTCCAAATGTATAAGTGAACGTAGTAAAAGTTAATTTAAATGATTAAGGGTAACATGGGAATAAACATTAAATTTTAGGGTCCAAATGACACATCCACTTACCAAGATTCAATTTATCAACATATATCAGCCATTAATGTTATATTTTTGAGTGTTTTTGGTTTTATATGACATTTATTAGATAAAAACACAGTTATAACTAACTTGTTTTTAAAAATGAAAAGTTTGTCATTTCCCACCCCTATAAAAGGTCGCAACCCCTCCCAAATCCTCACTCCTCTACAACTAATAATTATAGAACAATATTATCCAAATCCGCTAATAAAAACCCCTCATTTACTCCTTTTATCCTCCCTTTGAGAAACATTCCTTATATGGAATCCCTTTGGTTAAAAGAAAAACAATTTACCTAATTAAGATGTAACATTCGTCCCCGAGTTCTTATACTTTATATAAATTATACACCCACTAAAATTCTTTCATTACATACTTGTATAAAAAACCAATATCCTAAATATACTAATATTTATTTAATCTATGTAGTAAACCTAAACTTACGCACACTTCCATCTAATTGGAAATATACATTCTATTAATGTGTAAAACGAACTATCGCCTCACCGAAAGATGATTGTTCACATTTCTTCTACTGCACATCGTGGTGTACATTATGTTGGAAAAAACTATTTACATATGTTATAAATTATATTTATTATTTATTTTATATTATTTAATTCTTTTTCAACACATATCATTATACTAACCATTTTTTTGTAAATACTATAATTACATTTGAGGAAATGTGGTCTACCTTCCCCACAAAGCGATATGATTCTTTCACAAACTATATGGAATGCATTAATTATGGGTTCAGTGAACTTATATGATATATATGATATTAGAATTTTACTTTAGTGATGATATATAAATAGATATATAAATTTATTTCACTTTCCAAAAATTTTCAATACCATAATGAAATGGAAACAACATTCTTGTGTACGTACCACCAACCGTCTCTATGAAGATTTTTTTCCATTTCATACATATATATTATATTTGTTATTATAAGTAAAATATATAGAATATAAATGATGTTTATATCATTTTTTTCATTCAAAAATCATGATATAAGTGTAAGAATAAAATATATAAAAAATTAGCCACATGAGAAAAATAAATCGAATATTACCGGAATCATATACTTATCGTGGAATTATTAATAAAAAGGGGATATAAAGTCATCATCAAACCACTTATGGTATTAGATATCATAATATTTTTCAATTATATTTTTATAATGAATTTATTTTTATTATATAATAGGATTGAATGTGTACGAAGAGTGTAATGACACAAGGTAAGGGAATTTCAACTCACTTTTTACTTCAAGTGAGATATATTCTTTATTAACCAACAATTCCTTCTGTGCAGTCTATATACTGCACATGGATCTATTATATGATTTTTAGATAAAAAATTATTGGTATTTAAATATAGATTGTCACGAACCGAATCGGGTGGCCATCAACTCGATGCCCGACCTAGCCCGCTGCAAGGCCCGAAGGGCATTCCCGATCCCCACGGGCTGGCACAAGTGCCCGGGTATTAATTTAGAATTTTTGGGAATGCTTTAACCATATAATAACAAAAAAAACCATGTGTAAACTGAATTCCAAAACCAACATTACAACCACAAGTTTTGAAAATAGCAAAAATGAGTCTCAACAAAAAGGGAAACTACAACTCCATCACAACATACTCCCAAAAAGGGTGACCAAAGACTAAATCAGCAACAGGCACCTGATGGAAGAATATCACTGTCAGGCCTCCGCCACCAGTGCCAAATCAGATGAACCAACTATCAACTCAGAACACTATGCTCAAAACCTTGTCATTTCCCTGCATCAGACATAATCATACCAACTTACACCCAAGGGTGTAAGTAGGGTGTGATAAATGCACTATAGGTTGGCACCATATAAAAGATTCTGCATAAAATGGGTTAGATAACAAAATTAGTTTGTAGGTTCAAATTTTAGAGAAAATATATAAATGCACTAACATTTTGATGGAATCATATTTAAAGAAAGGAAGGCAGTTTTAAAAATAAGAAAAGGGGGTGTTTCGTACAAAATGAAAAAGAAAAATTCTTACCTTTTAAAACCACAGAAGTCACCAAAACCAACCAGTGATGAGTATATAATCACACAAGAGCAACAAAAGTGGGAGGGGCCCTAAATTACTAAAGCTGTGTGGGACCCTAGAACCTCACGTCTCAGTGAATCATATAATACATTTCCCGTGCATGAGCCACTGGTAGGGAAACACCTCCTACTATAGTGGTCTCCAGTCATCATCAAATGTTTAGTTAGTATTGTATGCATCAATCCCACTAAGTAAAACTGGGCCGAGGCCACTCCCGTATAACTAGAATGCTAGTTTAGTCCACCCACCTAATACCCAAACGTCCCATTTTGTGATCATTACTCAATGTTGACCCTACTCATCAAGGTCAAGATACAACACACAACAGAGAACCGCACAACATGCAAGAACAACGGAATTTTTAGAACCAAACTAAAGTTTATAAAACATTTGGAAATTTTGGTTTATAAGTTTTAAGAAAATAAAACAACATAATCAACAGTGAAAACCCCACTCAGACAAACACTATGATTGTGACAAGAATCAAATTTCAACTGCTGCATTTGTTCAAAAACCAAGGCACAACACGGTATAATCCTGACAATATTAATAAGACACTAATAGAGGTAAAACACCACACTCTACCAGTCATCCTAAAACTCACAGCATCATTTAAATAAAAGACAAATTAAATTAATCAAACCAGTAGACTAAATGATCAAATTCCCTAAGCATGTGAAACCACCTACCTCAAACCGGTACGAGAAGCAACACGGCACAGAACCCCCGTTGTGCAACGGTCACACCGTATGAATCCGTCAAAAATGTCCTAAAATAGTGGACCAAATACCCTCAATTCCAACATAGTGAAACATCAGCGGTCCATAAAAAAAATAAACGTCCGCAATTTAATAATTCAGTTAACGATTAAATAGGTTCAATAATTATTAAATAAATTAATTAACAATTAATCCAAAAAAATTAATTAATTTGATTATTAGGTATACAACTCCAAAAATAACTAAATAAATTAATTAACAATTTACAAATTTCAATTAAATAAGATGATTAACAAATTTAATAATAATCAATTAAATAAATTAACAATTTACCAAATTAAATGAATTAATGAACAATTTACCCAATTCAAATAATCAAAATAATTAACATGTTTAATAACAATAAATTAATAAATTAACACTGAAAAAATTCCATTAGTAATTAAATAACCTAATTAACAATTAAACCAATCAAAATATTTAAATAAAAATAAAACAAACCCTTGTGGAATGTTGGGAAACTAAAGAGCGGGTGGCACGGCGGTCCGGAAGCACGAGCAAGGTGCGGGAGGCAGTCCGACAGCGTGATCAGGGTGTGGAGGCCTCTGTTCAGCGAGAGGAAGGAGGGGCGCCTGCTGATGGTTGGCGAGAGGAAGGAGGGGCGCCGACTGCAGGTCGGCGAGAGGAAGGAGGGGCGCCGACTACTGGTCAGTCCTGGTAGGGAGGAGGAGAGGAGGAAGGGAGTTGGGGGGAGTCTAGTTGTGGAGCAGAGGAGGGCTTGTTGGGCACGACGCTAGAGGGAAAAGAGTGGAAATGGGAGGCCGTGAGGGAGAGGAAACGAGGAAGAGAGAGTGTGGAGTTGAGGGTGAGAAGGGGGAGGTGGAGCGCGGTGGTGAGGGTGAGCAGGGGAAGGGAAGTGGCAGCGCAGCGGGTGAGGGGAGAAGGGAAAGGGGGGAGCACAGCAGGTGAGGGGAGAAGGGAAAGGGGGCGCACGGCGGGTGAGGGGAGATGAGGGGAAGGGGGAGAGTGGCGGGTGAGGTGAGCATAGCAGGGAAGAGAGGAGGAGGGGGGGGGGAGAAAAGAAGAGAAGAGGGAGAAGGGAGGCCGCAGGAGAGAAGGGATATGGAGGAGAGAGAGGATGTGTGAGGAGGAAGGAAGAAGGATTAAAAGAAAGAATCAAAAGTAGGAAAAGTGGGGGTGGCGGCTAGTGTTTGTATGGGGGGAAATTAAAAAAACAAAACAAAAAAATAAAAAGAATAGAACAACCAAAATCCATAAATAAAAGAACTAAAAGAAATAAATATAAAAAGGTTTTAATAATAATAAAATTAATTATAATAATAATAATAATATAATAATAATAATAATAATAATAATAAGAAAACTAAAGTTAATGATCTGGTATTTGAGATGTCCATGCAACGGGCACCGCACGTTAAAATGGAAATGCCTCACGGGTTCGCCCTTGCCCTTCCCATGCGCTGAGCAGTGCAAGGTTCGTGCGCACATGTCATTGCCACAACAGGAAACCCGCATCGGGTTCAGCCCGTGCTACAACCAAGAAATTTAAATAAACAGACAATTAATTCATGAAATAAAAATTTATAAATTAAAGTTGTACCTCAATGAAGTCCGGGTGTGATAATTCTCCCCACCATGAAAACTTTCTGCCCATAGAAAGTCAGCTCGATCCTGATCAGATAATAGAAATGGATACTCCTGCTCAACCCATGATTTGCGCTCACATGTTTCATGCTCATAATTCCCATGATTCCAGAGAATACGGACCAACAGAATGGACTTTCCACATAGCACCTTCTCCTAAAAATCCACTATCCGCACTGGTCGCTCAGACACAGATAAGTCGGACTCTATCTCTAGCTCCTCCCAATTCAGCACATGCGACAGATCGGGGTTGTATTTCTTTAGTTGGGAGACATGAAATACATCATGAATCGATGTCAACTGCGAGGGAAAAGCTAACCTATATTCTACCTTTCCAATCCACTCATGAATCTCAAATGGTCCTACATACCTCGGTGTCAGCTTCCCCTGCTTCACCAAACGACGGTGACCCAAGCGAGGGGCCGCATTCAGGAACACTCTATCCCCCACTGAAAACTCCAGATCTCGCCGCCTCTGATATGCATAAGACTTGTGACGACTCTGAGCTATCAACAACCGCTGCCTAATCAGTTTGACCTTCTCAGATGTCTCCTGAACAAGGTTCAGTCCCAAGAGCGAGGGCTCACCTACCTCATCCCAACACAGAGGAGACTGACAAGGTCGTCCATAGAGCACCTCAATGGGAACCATTCTGATGGAAGAATGGTAACTTTTATTATAAGAAAACTCGACCAATCCCAAATGGCTATACCGTGAACCTCTAAAATTTAACACACAGGCGCGGAGCATGTCTTCCAGAATCTGATTCGCTCGCTCCGTTTGGCCATCCGTCTAAGGGTGGTATGTCGTGCACATCTTAATATGTGACCCCAAAGCCTTTTGGAGGCCTCCCCAAAACTGTTATGTAAATTGGGGGTCCCTGTCAGAAACAACTGCCGATGGTACACCATGAAACTTAACCACCTCCTAAACATACAAGCGGCCCGTATCATCTACCTTCACTGTATCTCTGATCGGGATAAAGTGAGATAACTTGGTCAAGTGGTCAATCAGTACCCAGATAGCATTACTCCCCCGAGGTGTAAGAGGCCATCCAACAATAAAGTCCATGGAGACCTCGTCCCACTTCCATGTAGAATTGGGTTATGGCTGGAGTAGGCCAGATGGTCTCTAATGCTCTGCTTTCACTTGCTGGAAAGTGTAGCTTCTTGATACAAAGTCATCTATGTCCTGTCTCCAACCTAGACACCAGAACTAATGGCGAACATCGTAATAAATCTTGGTTGTACCAGGATGGAATACCCACTGAGATTGGTGGCTATCCTGCGGCACCACCAATCGCAGAGACAACAGCACCACAGCATGGCCCTTGAAGCCCAAAACACTCTGGGAAGACAAAGACCAATCTGAAGGAGTCTCCCCGCCCTAAAGAAACTTCATAGATTCATGAAATAGCTCGTCACCAGGCTACTCCTGCTGAATCAACTCCCGAAGAGCAGGAGTCAATTGAATGCTAGCCAAGAAAGTACCTCTGTTGTGCTCCTTGCTCTCCATGTGCATCTGGGTGAAGAGACCCATCCAAGTCAACTCATCGCTGGACTACCTCAACACCTACAATGGTACTTTTCTTCTCAAAGCGTCAGCTACCACATTACCCATTCCAGGGGTATAGACAATGTCAAAATCAAAACCCTACATGTACTCGACCCAGCAGTGGTGCCTCAAATTGAGATCCCTCTGAGAGAAAATGTAGGCCAGGCTCTGATGGTCAGAATAGACCAAAAACTTCTCCCCAAAGAGATAGTTACTCTTTGTCTTCAAAGAACGCATCCACGCTTCCAAATCTAAGTCATGTGTTGGATAATTATTCTCATGCGGCCGGAGCTGGCGAGAACCCTAAGCCACAACATGGTCATCCTACAAGAGAACACATCCACGTCCCGTACCTGAAGCATCACAATAAACCATATAGCCCTTTCATGACTCTGGTAAGGCAGCACAGGTGCTGTGGTCAACCAGCACTTCAACTCCTAGAAAGATGTATGACATTGAGGGCTTCACTCAAACTTAACCCCTTTCCGGGTGAGTTCCATCATGGGGGAGGCAAGCCGCGAGAAGTCCCGGACAAAGCATCTGTAATAACCAGCCAAGCCTAGAAAACTCCTGATCTCAAAAACATTTCTCAGCTGCTCCGATGAAATAACTACCCTGATCGTCTCAGGATCCACTGAAACCCATTGTTCTGAGATGACATGCCCCAGAAACATCACTTCCCTAATCCAGAATGTGCACTTAGAGAGTTTGGCATACAGGCGATGGCCTCGCAAAGTGCCCAAAACAATGCGCAGGTGATGATCATACTCCTCCTTAGATCCAGAATAAACCAGGATGTCATCCACAAATACCATGAAAAATGAGTCGAGATATTGGTGGAACACCCTATTCACGAACGCCATGAAAACTGCAGGGGAATTCGTCAATCCGAAAGGCATGACCATGTACTCAAAGTGACCGTACGTGCTTCGGAAAGCCATCTTTGGGATAGCTTCTTCTGTCACCCTGAGCTGGTGGTATCCCGAATGCAAATAAATCTTGGAGAACCACTTTTCCCCCTTCATCAAGTCGAACAAGTCTTCAATCCAAGGAAAAGGGTATCTATTTTTTATGGTTACCTTGTTCAACTTCAAGTAATCAATGCACAACTGGAGGGTTCCATCGGCCATCATTGCGAATAAAACCTGGGCGGCCCAAGGAGAGACGCTCAGGCGAATGAATCCGTTGGATTCCAAATCATCCAGCTATATCTTTAATTCCCTCAATTCGGTGGGGGCCATGTGATATGATGGAATAGATATAGGTTGTGTTCCCTGCGCCAACTCAATCGAGAACTCCACGTCCCGCTCTGGGGGTAAGCCAAAAAAATCATCTGGAAAGACCTCTGGGAACTTATCCACTACACGAGGTAACCCGCCCTGAGTAACACAACCATCTTCCTCCACTACGAGCGACGATAACCGATAAGCAAGATTTCCCAACTTAGGGAGTGGAGGTCATGCACGTCCCGACCGAGGAGGACATTCTCTGTGAAATAACTGGGGAGTCCCATCTGGTGCCGTAAAACTGACTCGGTGCTAATAGAAATCAATGTTCACATGAAAGCGCACCATCCAGTCCATATTGAAGATTACGTCTAAATTTTTTTTTCAAGGACTGTGAAATCCCATTCCATCTCGACTCCCGACACAGATAGTGCGCAAGTTGGTCACCAAAGGCCTTGCTCCCTCTTTTTCCCCAACAGTGTTTCCAACTCCATAGAAAATGATAACAGCTCGGTTAGTAGGTTCAAAGAATTCAAAAGGCGAGCAGATATAAAAGAAACTGAAGCACCAGTATCAAATAAAACTACAGCTATAGAAGATGCAACCAAAATGGTAGCTCAAATAGCCAATGGCCCTGCATCATATCCCGCTAGTTCTTGATCCACAGCATGCAGTTTCCTAGTCCTTGCCTTAGAATGACCGCTCGCCTGCGGCTCTTCCCTAATCTGGCTCTGCCTAGAGGATGATCTGATCCTACCACCACGACCACTGAACCGAGATCCCGGTGTCCTGGTTGGCTCTAACTGCACTGATACACTCCTGGAAGCTACAGATCTAGTCCCACTCTGGTAAGGGCGTACAGTCCCGCAGAAATGTTGTCGGTGCCCTATCACTCCACACCCATATCAAGGTCTAGGAGGATGTAGACATGCATGTCAGATGTTACCTACCTTTCCACACTGATGGCACACAATGGGCCTCGCATCAGAAACCTCAGATGATGTCTTCATGGAGTGATGGCCTGAGCCACCACCGATCTTCTTCGACTGCTCAACACGCTTCCTCTTCTTTTCTGAGAAATTACCCCTGCCAAAGCCTTACACTAATCCAGAAAACCCAGACTTTACTCTCTGGTCAATCTCGTCCAGGCAAGCACGATCGACCACCTCGGCATAAGTCTTCATCTTGAATAAGAAAACCCGAGACTTGATGTCTGGTCGAAGGCCCCTCTCAAACATTCGGGCTTTCAAGAATTCGCTCGAAACTATCTCAGGGGCATAACGCACCAGCTCAGCAAAGAGGTTCACATATTCCATCATTGTCTGATTTCCTTGTGAAAGATACATAAACTCATGAGATCTAGCATAGGCTAGAAACTCTGGAAAATACTACTAATTGAAGATAACCTTGAAATCCATCCAACTCATGTGCTCATGTTTCCCAGCCAGTACCACTGATTCCCACCATTTGCGACTAGAACCCTCTAGCTGGAACGAGGCACACTTCACCATGACCTCCTCGGGCATGTCAAGGAAATCGAACATGCGTTATATTTTTTCATGCCATTCCTCGGCCTCCTAAGGTCCTGAACTTCCTTAGAAAGAAGAAGGTTTGTTCTTCAAAATCTCCTAAGCTCTATCCTTCTTGGAGCTAGATTATTCCCCTCTAGCTGGAAAGGGGGAGGGGGCAGGAGTCGCCCCTTGTCTGAAATACTGAACGGCTCAGACCACAGTCTCTACCAATCTCTGACCAAGCGGTGTGGGAGAACTCTCTCCGGCTTCTTCACGTTGGTGCATGGGAGCTCTCCAGGGAGGCATCTTGCTGCACAGGGAAACAATCATAAAGGAATACCATCAATATCAAATATCTCAAGAGGAACCAAATTTTTCAACAACATACATAATCATCAGTAAACCAAACATTCAACAACGACTTCATGTCAAGAATCTACTTTCCTGCCTGGTGTCCACGTACAATCTGCAGCCTGTATGTCCCACATAGGAAAGAAGTCAAACAGGAATCCCATGGTGACACAATATCAGTCACGAGGCATGCTGGCCAGGCACACTACTTGTAACATAAATTCTGAGCCCCCGACCATCCCAAATTTTGTATAAATAAACGCATCCCAAATAACATAGACCAAGAGTTAAACCTGGCTCTGATACAATTTTTCCACGAACCAAATCATTTTTCCATCAACTCAACACCCGACCCGGCCCACAACAAGGCTCTAAGGGTGTTCCTAATCCCCACGGGTTGGCACAAGTGCCCGGGTATCAATTTAAAATTTTTGGGAACAATTTACCTCTATAACAACCAAAACAAACCATGTGTAAACTGAATTCCGAAATCAACATAACAACCACAAGTTTTAAAAACAGCACAAATGAGTCTCAACAAAAAGAGAAACCACACCTCCATCACTACAAACTACCAAAAAGGGTTACCAAAGACCAAATCAACAACTGTCACCTGATAGAAGAATATCACTGTCAGGACTCTGCCACCAGTGCCAAATCAGATGAACCAACTAACAACTCGGACCCCCGTGCTCAAAACCTTTAAATTTCTCTGCATGAGACATAATCAGATCTACATACACCCAAGGGTGTGCGTAGGGTGTGGGAAACACTCAATAGGTTGGCACCAGAGAAAATATTCCGCATAAAAAGTGTTAGATGACCAAAGCAGTTTTTAGGTTCAAATTTTTAGAGAAATTAAATAAATACATTAACATTTTGATGGAAACTGTTTTAAATAAAATAAGATAGTTTTAAAAATAAGAAAAATGGGTTTTTGGAATTGAAATAAATAGAAAAATTATACCCTTTTGGAACCACATAAGTCACCAAAACCAAGAAGTGATGAGTATATAATCACACGGGAGAAACAAAAGTGGGAGAGGCCCTAATGTACTAAACCTGTGTGGGACCCTAGAACCTCATGTCTCGGCGAACCATATCACAGATTTCTCATGCACGAGCCACTGTCCAGGAAACACCTCCTACCATAGTGATCTCCAGTCATCATCAAATTTTTAGTTAGTGTTGTGAGCGTCAATCCCGATATGAGAAACTGGGCCGAGGCCACTCCTGTATATCTAGCAGGCTAGTCTAGTCCGCCCACCTAATAAACAGGCTTCCCCTTTTGTGCTCATTACTCAATGTTCACCCTACTCATCAAGGTCAAGACACAACACAAAACATAGAACCGCACAACATGCAATAACTATGGAATTTTGAGAACCAAACTAATATTTATCAAACATTTAGAAAATTTGGTTTATAAGTTTTAAGAGAATAAAACAAAAAAATAAACAGTGAAAAACCCACTCAGACGCACACTAATATTGTTGAAAGGATCAAATTTCAACTTCTACATTTGTTCAAAAACCAAGGCGCAACACGGTATAAACCCGACAATCTAAATAAGCCACTAATAAAGGTAAAACACCACACTCTACCAGTCAACTGACTACTCACAACATCATTTAAATAAAAGATATATTAAATTAATCAAACCAGCAGACTAAATGATCAAATGCCCTAAGCATGCCAAACCACCTACCTTAAACTTGAACATGAAGCGACACGGTGCAAAACTCCCGTTGTTCAACGGTCGCACTATATGAATCTGTCAAAAAGGTCCTAAAATAGTGGACCAAAAACCCTCAATGCCAACCCATTGAAACATCAACGGTCCATAAAAAAATAAACGTCAGCAATTTAATAATTCATTTAACCGTTAAACAAGTTCAATAATAATTAAATAAATTAATTAACAATTAAACCGAAACAATTAATTAAGTAGATTAATATATATACAACACCAAAACTAACTAACTAAATAAATTAAAAATTTAACAATTTCAATTAAAAATGATGATTAACAAATTTAATAATAATTAAATAAATAAATTAAAAATTTACAAAATTAAATAAATTATTGAAAAATTTATCCAATTCAAATAAATCAAATAATTTACAAGTTTAATTACAATAAATTAATTAATTTACACTTAAATAATTGCATTAATAATTAAATAACCTAAATAAAAATTAAACCAATCAAAATAATTAAATAAAATTAAAACAAACCCTTGTGGAATGTTGGGAAACTGAAGAGGGGGTGGAACGGTGGTCCGACCGCATGAGTAGGGTGCGGGAGACGGTCTGGCTGCTTGAGCAGGGTGTAGAGGCCATTGTCCGACAAGAGGAAGGAGGGGCAGTGGCTGCTAGTCGGCGAGAGGAAGGAGGGGCGTTGGCTGCTTTTCAGTGAGAGGAAGGAGGGGCACCGGCTACTGGTCGGTCCGGGTAGGGAGGATGAGTGGAGGAAGGTATTTGGGGGGGAGGATGGTCGTGGAGAAGATGAGGGATTGATGGGCACTGCGCTGGAGGGAAAAGAGGGGAATGGGGAGGCCGTGAGGGAGAGGAAACTGGGAAGAGGGAGTGCGGCGGTGAGGGTGAGAAGGGGAAGGGGGAGCGCGGCGGTGAGGATGAGCAGGGGAAGGGAAGGGGGAGCGCAGAAGGTGAGTGGAGAAGGGAAAGGGGGGAGCGCGGTGGGTGAGGGGAGATGAGTGGAAGGGGGAGAGCGGAGGGTGAGGGTGAGCGCAGCAGGGAAGAGAGGAGGAGGGAGGGAGAAAAGAAGAGAAGAGGGATAAGGGAGGCCGCATGAGAGAAGAGAGAAGAAGGAGATAGAGGATGTGTGGGGAGGAAGGAAGTGGGAAAAAAAGGAAAGAAAATTAAGAAAAGGGGAGGGGGTTTGCGGCTAGGGTTTGTATGGGGGGAATTAAAAAAACAAAACAAAACAAATAAAAAGAATGGAACAACCAAAATCCATAAATAAAAGAACTACAAGAAATAAAGATAAAAAAGTTTTAATAATAATAAAATTAATAATAATTATATAATAATATAATAATAATAACGATGATAATAATAATAATAATAATAATAAGAAAACTAAAGTTAATCATCCGGTATTTGAGACATCCGCGCAATGGGCACCACACGTTAAAATGGAAAAGCCGCATGGGTTATCCCGTTCCCTACCCATGCGTTGAGCAGTTCATGGTTCGTGTGCACACGTCATTGCCACAACTGGAAACCCACATCAGGTTCAGCATGTTCTACAACCAAGCAATTTAAATAAACAGACAATTGATTCTTGAAATAAAAATTTAAAAATTAAATTTGTACCTCAATGAAGTCTAGGCGTGACATAGATTATATGAAATTTATTTCTTGTTATTTATGCATTAAAATATACAAAATTATTAATTTTATTTTTTTTCAATTTACATTCTTTGTGATATATGTCAACATATGACCCCATATTATTCCATGAGGTTTATATAATTCTATTTAATTTTTATATCATGAATCAACATATTTTCTTGATATTTAATGCTTCATTTAATTTAATTTTATAACATGGTTAGTATGGTTCAGAGTTACAATGTAATAAGTGTTTATTGAAACAATCTCATCGCATTCCATGATAGTTTATGTTTATGCTTACATTAATAAAATATTACGATCCATATGTCAAAAAATTCATGAATTTTCATCACCATTGGTTATTCATAATATATCCATGTATTGGTAGCATTTATATACCCTTGGGTCAATAATATAGTCATAAATTTTTTTTATGAAATCTCGGTATTTCCCTCTCATCGTTCAGAAATATATGTTCAATAAAATCCATGTATTATAGAAAGGCTTTCCAAGAATATTATACAATTATAATATAACTTTTAATATTAATTTTTATCATTATTTATTCTAAGAATCTTTTCAAAGTAAATTTCATGTCAATTTATGAAAAATCTAATTATCTAACATTTTACCATTCAAAAAATTATTTTTCTCATTACATAGTAAATAATGTATATATGTACCTGCATTCATGACGACCCTTTGATTGATTCTTCGATTAAAACATTAAAAATTTATTTTTGCTTAAAATAACTTTTTCTCCTAACATTTTAGATATACATTATTTTTCATACGGTATTCAATGAGAAATACTTTTCAAATTTTTTATGATTATCAATGATTATATTAAAAATTTTAAATGTTATTTTATTATGGAAACGATTTTAAAAAAGGTGTAATGTTTTAATATTTAATTTAAATCTTTTAAATAATCAATTATATGTCTCCATGTTTTTCCAATGAAAATGGGTTTGAAATTTTTTTCAATATTTATTCATTGGTTTTCAAGAAAATGGTTTTCCAAAAACATTCAATAACTGTTTATAATAATTCAATGAATTTTAATTGAAAATGGTTTTCAAAATGATTTCAATAATCCTTCGTAACATTTCAAATAAAAGGTTCTAAAAAATATTTTGATAATTTTTATTTTATTTTCAATTATTTTAAATGAAATAGTTTTCAAAACGTTTTCAAGATCATATTATAAATTTCCGAGGAATGTGGAGTTTAAAAGGTTTTGTTTTTAAAAAAAATATTTTTTCATAAAGAAATGATATTTTACTCAATAAAGGTTTTCAAAATATCACTCCAAGTTATTTTATATCTAATACGACATATGTTTATTTTACAAATACTCTTCTAAGAATTTATTTAATGGTTCCATTCATATTTTTCCCTTGAATGTTTTATATTTTTGTGGAATGATACATATGATTCATGTTTCCCTTCAAATGGATATTTTCTTTTGGAACATACTTCTTATCATGGGTCATTATTTTGATGATGTGATTCTGAAACATATATCTTTTTCCACATATTATTATATTATTAAATGTTTATACTACCCATTTCATTTCAGGGGGTTTGATTTGTTTTTCAATGATATTATGGAATATGTATGTATGATTTCATTGTGAGATGGGTGGGACCTTTATCTCTATCTAATGAATTGGATAATGATTTATATCTTGTGAGATAACTATAGATGTAATTAGAAATGAACTTGGAACAATATTAGAGTTCTATAATAAGAAATCAAATGGTTTTAGTATTATAGTTTTTGAATGAGGAGTAAACTAAGTGTAGTAATATAGGGATAGAGTGGGGCATAAACCCAATTCAGTAAAGAAGATTATATACTATGATGGCCTTGATAGTGATTCCATGAATACTATGGAAATAATTATATATCATATCGTCTCTTCCACAATTCCATGTATTATTATATGTTATGCTTTGATGTCTTATGATCATTATTTCATTATGATTCATATCTTATGAAATTCCATGCATTATGACATGATTCATGTTTATGTTAATTGATATACATGGTATGATCTTATATTTTCAAGATCATGTTCTAATAACCTTATGCCCATGATTATTCTTACGTATCTCCCAAGTTTACCATAATTGAGCATATAATATCACCAACTTTTATGATTCCTTCCACCAATTTTTGAAGATATGTATTATGTTTGATGTTTTTATGAAGAGTTCCAATCAAGAAAACATAGTGGGATATGATTAAGGTCATTTATGTACAAGTGTTTATTATTCTATAGTGTCTCTGTGAATAATTATTTAACTATTCTACAAAATATATGTAATGATAATGTATGAAAGGTGATCCTTCTTATAGTTGGTATCATAAAAAAGGGTTAGTTAACCATTGGAAACATGGATGTGAGAGATTTAGAAACATCCTTAGGAATTGTTATAAGGATATGTCTTGGGATGTTACTATAGGTAAGTATAAGGAATAGTTAACATTTATGAAAATATCATGTTATTTTGGTAATGGATATAGTGACTACATTCCAAGAAATACTTCCCTTTCATGATAGTATATGTGGATGTGGCTTCCAAACAAATGTCCCAACGTGTAACAATTCTATCAGGATTCCCCAGGCCTAAGTTAGGGGAATCTTGTACAAGACTACATGCCTCATTGCACACCGGGATTCACACCTCTTGGGGATATGATTTCGATATTCAAAAATTCATATTAGCCATTATGAAAGATTTAAATAGTGGATGACTATGAATATCCTAGAATCAACCAATGTATTAATAGACTAAAAAATTAGGATAACAGATTTAGGAACCTTATGTGTCATTTCCATGATTTTTTGTGATCCCAATATCCTAAATGTTTCTCACATGATGTTTTTTAGTTTTAGTCAATATAGAGACCTATAAGGAACATTATTAACATTTAATGTTTCAGATGTAGAATGTTTAGGAATTATGTGAATAGATTTCGAAAATTGAAATATCAAAAAGAGAATCAAGATGTCAGTACAAAAATATATTATACTTTTAAAGATAAATAGGTCACATATGACATATGAATGTTGTGTGTTGTTCTTCGTGTATTATTTACAAATGAAGCATGAATTGATTATGGTTGGGGAACTATAATACCTTATTCGTATTCCAAATTCTAGGGAATATGTATTAATGAATATGTTGATAAAGACTAAGTAATGGTTTAAGAATAATGTTGGATGAAAGACAAATTTATGTTTTGGAATTCAAATATTATATTATATGAATAATAAATTATATATATTTATTATTAGTATATATTTTCCTTAACTATTGAAAAGGGCATTTTGAATGGTCATAAAGATATAGAATCATGATTTCATGGAAAATTGATATTTTTATTAATGGAATGTAACCCTTAATTATTTTATAATGTTGAGATACTTATATTTGGAAAAAATATACTGGTTATGGATAAGTAAATTTAACTATGCAGATTACCCTTGAACTGATTATTAACACAGTTTTCTTTATGACCATGTATTATCTTTAAAAATTATTGTATTTAATGAATATATACAATAATATTTTGAAAAAAAATTATTCATTTTTTTAAAATATTTTTGATAATTAATTTTATTACCATGTTTCAAGGTAATTATGATTGGGGTATTCACATGTTTGGAATGTGATAGCCAATATGTACTTTTTGATATATGGGGATAAATATTTAAGTTTTTTAATGAGATTACTTCTAAATAAAAGAAATTTCTTCTTTTATAAGGGTTATATATTAATGAATTTTTTTTGTAAAATTATAGATGATGTTGGTAATATTAATGTGTTATATCATTATATGAGGATTTATGCATATTAGAAGGCATATTCAAAATATTTTTTTTTGATGATAACTGATGAAAATGGGTTGGCATATTGTGGGACTCATGATCTATTTGTACTTTAGGAATCAAAATTTCACCATCCTTTTTTGGAGAAATAAGTTTATTGGATCAATGAAAAACAATGGGTGAGGTTGTCTCGAAATCATAAAAGTATATATTTTCATGGAAATTATTTACCTTTTGGAAAAAGTATCCTGAATCCTAAAATTTTATCCTAGTAACTCATTTTACAAAGAATCATATGGTCCCTTATTTCAATGTAGATTTATGTCTTTGTTATTTTAATCATTTTCCTGATCATGAACTCTATCACTCTCTATTAGAGCATTATAGATGGATTTTTCTTCCATGTCCATGTTTTCACTTATCATTAAAGTTCCCCTATATATAATCCTTTCTATATGTTACTTTTTTCCATTTTGGTTCTAAATTTATAATTTTATGTGAGATTTTAGTATTCATTTTTTCAATGTGGTTTTCTATAAATAAAAGTTTCAAGTATTAATCTATTGATTACTCGAATTTATTTAGAGGACAGAAATTAATTTTAAGGGGGTAGAATGTATCTCTAGAGATTTTGTGAATAATTATTTTTAGATTAATTTATCCTTTTTAATATTTTACATTTCACACAATACTAAAAGTATTTTATCATATATTACACAAAAGACTCTATTTCTTCGATAGTATCTGTTACACACAAGACTGAGTTTTTTTGAACAATAACATACTATAAAAATGATATTATTCAATATAATAATTTATAACCATACCATTAAATGAGTTGTTATGAATAATTTTAAATAATTAATAAAAATATATTTTTTACAAAAATATATAAAAAATCATTATTTAACAATTAATAAGAAAAAATTATGAAAACTAATTGAATATAAATGAAAATATTATTATTTTGGTGCTCATAATGCTATTTACCCAAGTAAATAAAATAAAATTATATTATTGTTTAATATAAATATTATATATAAAATCAAATATTTTTTATATTTATTCAATAGATTTTATGGACATAAGATAAGAACAAACCCGATTTTATGATAATAATCCTATATTTTTATAAATGTAGTTTTACCTCCTTTTAAGGGAGAACCCTTTTTAAATACAAATTTAGTCATAGTTACAGATTTAATATGTCAAAATAAACTTCATATTTGAAATATATGTATAAAAATTAGTATATGATAGTTTTTCTATATTTTTTCGGTAAGGTTTCATTTTTTTAATGAGTAGTTAAAAATAATAATTTTTAAATCAAATTTTATTTTTCAAATAACTCATTTACAAGGATAAATTTTATTTTAAATTGGTTGCAATGATTAATTAGATAATATAATTCAAAATTTATTCAATTTAGGTCATTGGATCTAATTTCACATTGATTTTTTTTAGAAAATTAGAAATCTTTGGAATTTTTTAACTCTAAAAACATGCATTGTCGACCATACTATGGGATTAAATTAAAATTAATTTCATCCACTTATGTAATTTTAATTTGTAAAAATGAATTTTTTATTTCAAATGAGAATAATTTATAATGTATAATATAGTCATCTTTTTTTGAAAAAAATAATTTGGGATGTTAGATAAAAGTAATTAACGTGATTAAGCTATACAAGTGAATAAACCTTAAATATAAGGGCCAAAATGACCTATCCACTTTTAAAACACCACTTTTCTGGACATATTTCGGCCATAAACATTAAAATATTTATTATTTTGGTTTTTATGACTTTTTTAGGTAAAAACATGGCTACAACTAACCAGTTTCTATAAATCTCATGTGTCGTTCCCCACCCCTACAAAGGCCACCACATTTCCCACTTCCTAACACAAATAAAACCAATTAGGTTAGGCCAATCTCTACCCAATAAAATAGTAAAAATAACTAAATTATTCCTTGAAGGCCCCCTTTTCAAGGAAGGACTTCCATTTAATCCCTTTGGTGCAAACCAAAAGTATTTACCCTATTAAGAGGCTACATTATTCCTGGAGTTCTTTTATCTTATTTCAATTATTCACCCTCAAAAATTCTTCTTAAAAGATTATATAACATATAAATATTCCCAATATACAATTATTTTCCAATTTTAAGGGTTAAAACTACACTTACACAGTATTATATCTAATAGATAACAAATATACGGTTTTCGAGTGTGGTGAACTACTGCCACCCAAAACAATGATTGTTAATTTTTTCCATTACCACCTATCATGGTAGAAATTATGATTCTAACCCTATTTATAAATGTAATATAATATTTTTATTATTTATTTAATACTATTTAGTCATATTACCACACATTTCTTTATACATTTAATTTTGTGTAAATATGGAAATTTCGTTCGAGGTAGTGTAGACTAGTGCCACCTCTAAACGATGTGATTCATTAACACACTATATAAACGGTATTAAGGATGGTTTTAGATGATTTATATGATGAAAACGATATAATAATTCCTTTAAAATAAATATATATATACATATATACATATATGTATGTACTTAAATGTCATTTACCTTGATTCTATTAATAAAACAATTAAACAGAGATGAGACTCATGTGTACGTATGAGCTACCGTCAACATGAAAGGTGTATTTAATTACATAAATATATATATTATATATTATTATAATACAAATATACAGAATATAAATGATATTCATATCCTGGATTTCTTATTTAAATAATGATATATTTATAAGGTCCAAATATATAACATATTAAGATACATGTAAAAAACCAAGCCAATATTACCCAACATATATCCTTTATATGGAATTATTAACAAGAGGGTAATATAAAATCATAATAAAACCATATTTGAAATTATATATTATAATATTTTATTATATATGTAAAATAAATTTATATTTATTATACAGAAGGAATGAACGAGTACAAAAATAGTCATGACACAAGGTAAGTTGATTTCATTTCACTGTTTACTTCATATGAGATATAT
Organism: Viscum album; assembly: GCA_963277665.1. NCBI lineage: Eukaryota > Viridiplantae > Streptophyta > Magnoliopsida > Santalales > Viscaceae > Viscum > Viscum album. The sequence continues at coordinate 1,192,850,294 of OY728122.1, forward strand.
GACTTATTCACCCCCCAATAGATTTGGGTGGTGTGTATTCATTGTTCAGTCAAAAGTTCTCTTTTGACATTTATATCTTGTTTTGGAAGTCACAAATGTCTTTTACCATGAAGATCGTACTAACCATGCTGATCGTACTGACTATGTAGATCGTACTAATCCTACTGATCGTAATGACAATGTTTATCGTACTGACCATGATGATCGTACTGACCATGCTGATCATACTGATTGTACTGACCATGTTTATCATACTGATCATGCTGATCGTACTGACCATACTGATCATACTAACCATGCTGATCGTACTGAGCATGATGATCATACTAACCATGTTTATCATACTGACTATAATTATCATACTGACTCTAGAAATCATATTGACCCTGTAAATTGTACTAATTAAAACTTATAGTACTCTTACATTACTTTCATCATTTTCTTATTTTGGTCCTTTATCAAAAATACTTGTTTTATATTAATCGTACTCATGTTTATCATTTTAATATATCTATTGTTTAACCAAAATGATGTCGTGGAGTTAGTAATAAACAAATCAAAATGATTTCATGTTTAATGTTTCAATATGACCGTTATAATGTCAATTTTCCAAGTCCCTCCGAGTTTTCTGGTGAAATATGACCATTGGAGGAAATATGACCGTTGGAACCTGAGGCCTATAAATAGGAGGTCATTTGAAGCCCAGAAGACACATGTGTGTGAGTCTGCTTATATCAAGATCTTGGGAGAGATGTTGTGTCTTCTCTCCTGCTTCGTGCAAAATCCTTGAAACTACAAAACGTGAATTTCTCTTTCTTAGTTTTTGTTTTTCTATAAGTGCTTTGTTTTTCTTTGTGAGACCGATCATCATTTTGAGGGATTTCAAGTGATTGAATGACAAAGGTGCCAATTAATTGCAAAATCGAGGGATTTCAGGGATATCAAGATAGACGAACCGATAATCATATTGAGGGTTTGTGGGGATAGCAAGACAGACGTAGCGATCATCATATCGAGGGCTTGTGGGGATAGCAAGATAGACGTACCGATCATTGTATCGAGGGCTTACCAAGGTGGTGGTACGACAGAACTGTTATCCTAGGTGAAAGGATAACCCTTCTCTTTGGGTAAAAAGAATTGTAATACTTTTACATTTCTGATACTGTTTGTTTTAAGAAATTGAATTGTATTGTTTTCCTCTTGTTATTCCATATTCATTTGTAATTGTTTCAATTACAATTATACTATTACATATTTTATCAATTGATTCTATACACTTTATGGTAGAATCCTTCACCAATGTATTACTCTGATTGTTGTATTTATATTAAATACAATTTCTTTACTTTTCTTATAGTATTACATCATATCATACCTTTATATTCAATACAATTGTGGTTGTTTGTTTTTGTTGTGAATTGTATTAGTTTAAGATCATTTAAACTAATTTCTTAAGTGTTAAAACTAAATTTTTTTAAAGCTACATTTCACCCCCTCTTGTATTGTTCCATCTAATATAATTATACATCTATATATTCGATCCAAAAATTGGTATCAAAGGAGAGTTCAACTGATTAGTATTACTAGCTCTATTGCTTCCAAATTTCTATATCAACTATTTACTACACTAACATGTGGAGTGGAAAATATTTTTTTTTATTAGATGACAGAAATTAATATTGGGTCAATTGACAATCTAAATCCTTCTAGACCAACTATCTTTGATGGGAATGACTATGAGTACTAGAGAGATCAAATGAATACATTTGTTATCAATACTGGTGTAGAAAATTTTATTATGCTCACTGGAGGTTACAAAATTCTTGACAAAGAAGTCAGCACTTTCACTAATCATGAGAAGCAAGAACATCAACTAAAATACAAGGTACGCAATAATTTTCTATGTTCTATGACTATGAATAAATATAGCAAGATATCTCCTTTTGAAGGAGCCAATTGTATTTGGACAAAATTGTATGTCAAACATTTTTGTACATCCAAGGTTATAGAAACAAGAAGAGAAATGCTTCGAGCAGAATATCATGGATTTTTTCCCTTATGGAGAGCCTTTATGTAAAGTGCAACAAACATTTATGAAAATTGTCAACAGTTTAAAATCTATGTGTGAAAAAGGTATTGATGATGAATCTCTTGTTGACAAAATCATTGATATAATTCCGAACAAATTGGAGTAAAAAATGATTTCTATTGATGAAAATAGAAAAGTGTCCCAGATTACACTTGATGAACTATTTTGAACTCTTCTATAGCCCAAGATAAGAATTAAGAGAGATGCATATTTCAATAAGAAGAAAAATGTTATTGGAAGTGTTTCTTTTACTACTACGTCTAAAGCTAAAACACCTGAATGGATAATAGGATCCAAAGCCAAGAAAGTTTTTATGTCTGATTCAAGTGGTTGTGATCTTTCAGATAATGAGTTATCCAATCTTGCTCGAAGGATGAACAAGATTGTTGGAAATAAAGACTTCCAATATAGATTCAAAAAGTAATATAGGAAGGATAAGAATGATTTATATGTAACTTGTTATGAAAGAAAGAATTCAGGTCATATAAGGACTGATTGTCCTTTACTAAAGAGAAAATACAGAAAGGATAAACATTCTAAAAGATATAAGAAAACGTATTACAAGATAAAGATGAATAAAGTCTTGAAGGCAAATGATACTTGGAGTGCAAGTGGTAGTGATTCATCAAATAATTCTTTAGAATTTGAATCCTTAGGAAAAATGAATATTGGACTTATAACCAGATTACCAATTGAAGATAATTGTCTCATGGATAAGTTACACAATGTTCAAGATATTACAAATGTTTCTTTAAATGAGAATTATACTGATAATAAATATTATGAATCTTCAAATGATGAGTCCTCATCATAAGAATATAATATTTTACCTTCTTTTGAAGAAGTGTCTAGGTTTTCTAAATTACTTGAGAATGAAAATTCTAAACTCATGAAAAAGCATGATAAAGAAAATTATTGACTTTTGATTTTAACTAAAGAAGTATCAGATCATAATAAGGATCTCGACATGAAAACTTCTGATTTTGAAAGTATTTTAAAAACACTTGAGAAAGTCAAATATGATAAGGATAAACATTCTATGGATCTTGAAAATGTAATTCCTTGAAAAATTGTTTTTTAAACATTACTTATGGTATGGAAAACATTGATAAAATGTATTCTAAAATTATACCTTTGAGGAATGATTCTGGTATAGGTTTTACTCATTCTAAACCAATTTTCAGTAATAACTATTTTGTTACTCAAAATACTCTTTTTTGATCTAAGTGTCAATTTGGAGGACATTGGAAAAGAGACTGTTCTCTTAATAGAACTCAATCTTTAGGATTTCATAAATCTCATTTTGCAAAACAAATGTGGATTCCTAAAATTCTGTTATCTAACCCTTCTGGATCCAAACAAGTTTCGATTCGGTAAAACTAATAGTTTCTTTTTCAGGAAAATAAGAAGTGTACCAACAAGAACATTTGGTACATGGGTAGTTGTTGTTCTCGACACATGACGAGAAACTAAGTTTTGTTTGAAAATATCATAAAAAAGTTGTAATGATTACCTTCAGAGATAATGCTCAAGGAAAAATTATTGGAATAGGAAATATTTTTTTTCTTTGAAATGTTCTTATTTCAAATGTTTTGTTTATTAAAGGTCATAAGCACAATCTCATCAGCATAAGTCAATTATGTGATGAAGGTAACCTTGTGAATTATAGAAATGATATGTGTCTAGTTCACAATTCCAAGGATGAGTATATTCTATCTGCCCATAGGCAAGAGAATTTATACACTATTAGTCTAGAAGACCATAGGATCCAAAACATACCCTTCTTAAGTGCAATAGTAGAACAATCATGGCTATGTGATAGAATACTAGGACACTGAAAACTGAGAATCCTTTGCAATCTTTCAAAGAAACGACTTGTAAAGGGAATACCAGATCATAGATATGATTATTCAAAATTCTATGATCCTTGTCAATTTGGAAAGCAACCTAAAAAAAGATTTAAATCAATTTATGATGTATCAAATTCTAATGTATTACAACTAGTGCATATGGATCTTTTCTATCGTTCACAAACTGGGAGAATTGGAGGGAAGTACAATGTATTTGTCTTAGATGATGACTTTACTAGATTTACATGGGTCTGTTTAATAATAATGAAATCTGAAGTCTTTTTCTATTTCAAAACTTTTATAGCCCAATGGAAAAATGAGAAAAACCTACCACTAATAACTATTCATAGTGATCATTGTGGTGAATTTCAAAATTCCGATTTCGAAACTTTTTTTAGTAAGAAAGGTATTAATCACAATTTCTTAGCTCCAAGAACTCCTCAGAAAAATGGTTTTGTTGAGAGAAGAAATCATATTCTTCAGGAAATGACAAGAACCATGTTGATTGAATACTTAATTTCTATGAACTTTTGGGATGAAGTTGTATCTACTGCTTGTTATACTATAAATCGTGTTTTAACTAGACCTATTCTTAATAAAACAACGTATGAATTGTGGACTGGATGAAAACCTAATGTTTTATACATTAATGTTTTTGGTTGAAAAGTATTCATTTTGAATACTAAAGAGAATATTCACAAATTTTCACCAAAATCTGATGAACTAATTTTTCTAGGTTATTCCACCACTTCTAAGGCATATAGAGTTTTCAATAAAAACACTTGTACTTTTGAAGATACAGTGCATGTTAAATTTAAAGAAACTAATCCTTTTGTTTTCAACCAATCCCAACCTACATCCACAAATGTGTTTTCTAAAAATGTTTATCAACCTCTTTTTGAATATTATTCTAAAAAGTAAAATGTTCAAGAAAGTGTTCTTGAAACTTTTACCCCAGAAGAATTTCTATAATATGTTGATGAACATGTTTTACAAAACCCAAATCAATTGTTTCATTGGAATCATCCTAGTGATAATATCATTGGTGATGTAAATCAACCTGTTAGAACCATAAATTCCATGAGACATGAAATAGAACTTTTGGTATTTCCTTCCCAATTTGAACCTAAAAGTCCAAGTGAGGCCTTAGGTGATGAAGATTGGATTAAAGCAATGCATGATGAACTAATTGAATTTGAAAGGAATCAATTCCGGACATTAGTTGAAAGACCTAAAGAAACAACTGTAATTGGTGTAAAATGGGTCCTTAGAAAAAAATGTGATGAAAAGGGAATCATTTTAAGAAATAAAGAAATACTTGTTGCTATGGGCTATAATAAACAAGAGGGAATAGACTATAAAGAAACATATGCTCCTATAGCTAGACTGGAATCAATTCGTATTCTATTAGCCTTTTCAACATACTTCAATTTCAAACTATTTCAAATGGATGTTAAATTTTCTTTTCTAAATGGTTTGGTTCAATAATAAGTTTTTTTTGAACAACCCCATGGTATTCTAGACTCAAAATATTGTAATCATGTTTTTAAACTTACCAAAGCTCTATATGGCCTTAAAAAATCCCCTAGAGCATGGTTTGATAGACTTACAAGATTTATTTTAAAAAATAATTATGCAAAAGGTACAACCGATCCAACCCTTTTTATAAAAATGGAAAATAAAAATGTTTTGATTGTTAAAATTTAGGTTGATGACATCATATTTGGATAAACACAGTAGTCTTTAACAGATTCTTTTTCCAATTTAATGAAATCTGAGTTTGAAATTTGTATGATGGGTGAGTTAACATTCTTTTAAGCTTTCAAAATTTTACAAAAAATAGAAAGAACATATATATCTCAACATAAGTTTATAAAAGATTTACTCAAAAAGTATGGTTACTGCAAGACTAAAAGTATTAGCACTCCGTTTGGTACCTCAAATACACATGGTCTTGATGAAACTGGGAAACCAACAGATCAAACAATTTTTAGAGGTATGATAGGAAGTTTTTTATTATTGATAGCCTATCAACCAGAATTAATGTTTTCTATATGCTTATGTACGAGATACCAATCTAATCCAAAAGAGTCTAATTTAAATTCCATAAAGAGAATATTTCTGTATTTAAAAGGCACTAGGGATTTAGGTCTTTTTTATTCTTCTGGAAATGATTTTGTTTTAAAATATTTTTTAGATGCTGACTTTGGAGGACATAGAATGGATAGAAAAAGTACATCTGGAACATGACATTTCTTAGGAGATTCCATGGTTTCTTGGTCTTGTATGAAATAACACTCAGTAGCACTTTCCACTACTGAAGCTGAATATGTAGTAGCTGGATGTTGTTGTGCTCAAGTGATGTGGATGCAGCACACAGTCACTGACTATTGATTGAGTTCTTCCAAAACTCAAATTCTTTGTGATAATACTAGTGCCATATCTTGTAGTAAGAACCTAGCACATCACTCTCGTGCAAAAAACATAGATGTTAGGCATCACTTTCTTAGGGATCACACACAAAAAGGTTATTATTTTACAATTCATCAGAACACAAGAACAACATGATGACATTTTTACAAAACCATTACCTTCTGATGGATTTGAATTTATAAAACAGAAGATTGGAATGATTACATTAAAGTAATCATTCATATATACTTCATGTTTTACACTACTCCTTACAATAAAAAACTCCTCTTAGAAAGGGGGAGAACATGTTTTATTGTGTTTTTTATTTTCATATGATCATTATTTGTTTATTCACTTGGTTTGTTATTCTGACTATCATATTGACTGTTTAGTTAATCATTTTATTTTTGATTTCATTCTTGTTTTCCTAATTGTCGTATTCATGTTTCTTTTCCATCGGCATGTTTGTTCATGGTAATGAATTTCTTTTCCATCGGCACGTCTGTTCATGGTAACATGTTTGTTTTCCATCAGCTTGTCTGTTCATGGTAATGAATTTCATTTCTATTGGCATGTCCGTTCATGGTAATGAATTTATTTTCCATCGGCACTTCCATTCAGGGTAATTAATTTCTTTTCCATCGGCACGTCCGTTCATGGTAATGAATTTCTTTTCCATCGGCACGTCAGTTCATGGTAATGAAATTATATTCCGTTGGCATGGACATCAATCGTATTCTTTCTCCCCGTTCATTTGTATTTTTTTTACTATGTTATTACCACATAAACCAAAAATTACCTTATGATCTCTGGCAGGTACATACTTTCCTTTTTTAAATATTTTATTTTTGATTTAATCCTATTCGTTGATTTCTTTTCTTCTAATCTCAACCATATAAGACTAATGGTAATTTATTTGTCACCTATAAATAGACCCCCCCCCCAACCCAAACCAGTTTTTCAGATTTTGTGGAGAAGATCAGCCTCCAAGTTTTAAGACTCCATACGATCTTCAATCAACATCACCTATATGTCTTAGTCCTCTGCTAACACTCATGCCAAAATGTCTTACAAGAATTTTTTAGAAAAATTCTTTTTCAGAGAAAGGTTAGTTTCTCGTGACTTCTTCGATTCGTACAATTGTACAATCAAACGATTTATTTTTTTTTCAAGGCTGGGAGTATTTTTGTATTGAAAAACCAGTGTCTCAAGATCCTGTTCTTATTGATGAAGTTAATCAGTTCTAAAAAACTGTGTCTTTTGAAAAAAACATGACTGTCAATTTTTCTGTGTATGATAGAATGATTTCAATATTTGTCCAGAAAGTAGCCCACGTTTTTAGTGTTCCTGTAGAAGGTGATTCTTTTTTTCCATCTCATAAACTACCAGTGTATGTTGGTATGTTTATGAAAGAAAGTGCTGAAATGTTTTTGTTTCTTATAAATTAAGAAAAGAGGAATGTGGATCATCTTTCTCCAGATAATAGATTTGTGGTACTCTGGATGAAAGGTTTTCTTATCCCAAGGGAAGTGGATAAGGAAACTCTGAAAGTTTCTGATATCTTTTTTCTTGACTATCTTGTCAACATGAGAAAAGTAAATCTCATGGTATATGTTTTTGAAACAATCAATAATGTTAAGTCAGGATCAATTAATTCCCATTTCATTATGTATCCATCTATTCTTACAATTCTCATTCTTAAGAGCATGATGTTTTTCAATATTACTTTAAAAAGAATATTAAAAGAGCTGAAGCCTTCCTGGATAAGTAAGAGTAAGTTGAAAAAGTTGAATGTATGTTTGGATCAGAATTCAAAGCTCTTTGTTAAGGATTGAGAAGCTAAATCAGCACACAATAAATCTACACCTATGCCAGTCAATGACAATACATTTGTTAGTGCTCCTCAAAAGTCAGATCCGCAGACCAGTTCAATGCCAAAGAAGAATCCTAAGTACATTAAGGTGGTTTGGTAAAGGTAGTGAAAAGTAAGAGAGTAGAGAAAGGAAGGGGATCCGAAGTTTGGTCTTGACCCAACTGATGTCTTGCTGAAAGGATAAGGGTTGAGGGTACCCATCAGGATGAAAATAAAAAGAAGACTATTTTGAAAAGATAATCCCAAGAGTTTGATGTTTCAAAACTCATGAAAATGGTTGAGGATGCTAGTGCTCAAGTAACTGATGAAGTATATCAAGAACCCATCCTACAGAGTCTTCCAGAGAAAGAGAAAGGGAACGAAATTTTTTGAAGCAATTCAGGAAAGTACATATCTAAGGGGGTGTTAGTTGTATTCAATTATTTATTCAGAAGAGTTTCTAATTACTCAGGGGGAGATAATTATTTCTTTTTTTTACTTTGTGTTTTGTGATTTCCAAAAAGGGGGAGATTGTTGAGTCAAAAGTTCTCTGTTGAATTTTATATCTTGTTTTGGAAATCACAAATGTCTTTTACCATGCTGATCGTACTGACCATGCTGATCATAATGACCATGTTGATCGAACTGATCATACTAATCTTACTAACCATGTTTATCGTAATGACAATGATGATCGTACTGACCATGCTGATCATACTGATTGTACTGACCATGTTTATCATACTGATCATGTTGATCATACTGACCATACTGATCGTACTGACCATGCGGATCGTACTGACCATGCTGATCATACTGACCATGTTTATCGTATTGACTATAATTATCGTACTGACTCTAGAAATCGTATTGACCCTATTAATTGTACTAAGTAAAACTTATAATACTCATACTTTACTTTCATCATTTTCTTGTTTTGGTCCTTTATCAAAAATACTTGTTTCATATTAATTGTACTCATGTTTATCATTTTCATATATCTATTATTTTAACCAAAACGATGTCGTGGAGTTTGTTATAAACTAATCAAAACGATGTAGTGTTTTCTGTTTCAATATGACCGTTACAATGACAAGTGTCCAAGTCCCTCCGAGTTTTCCATAGAAATATGACTGTTGTTGGAAATATGACCATTGGAACTAGAGGCCTATAGATATGAGGTCATTTGAAGCCAAGAAGACAAATGTGTCTGATACTTCTTATATCATGTTCTATAGAGAGATGTTGTGACATCATTCTTACTTCGTGTGAAAGCTTTGAAAGTAAAAAACGTGAATGACTTGTTATTAGTATTTGTATTTCTATATGTGCTTTGTTTTGATTTGTGCAACTGATCATCGTATCGAGGGCTTCCAAGTAATTGAAAGATAGAGGTGCTGATTACCTACAAAATCGAGGGCTTGCTGGGATAGCATGACATATGTACCAATCATCGTATTGAGGGCTTGGGGGGATAGAAAGACAGACGTACCGATCATCGTATCAATGGCTTGCGGGGATAGCAAGACAGACATACCGATCATCATATCAAGGGCTTACCAAGGTGGTGGTAAGACAGACCTGTTATCCTAGGTGAATGGATAACCCTTCTCTTTGGGTAAAAAGAATTGCAATACTTTCGAATTTTCGCTCTTGTTTCTTTTAAGAAATGTAATTGTATTATTTTCCTTTCTTCATTCCATATTCATTTGTAATTGTTTCAATTACTACTATACTGTTACATATTGTATCGATTGATTCTATACGCTTCATGGTAGAATCCTTCACTATTGTATTACTCTGATTATTGTATTCATCTTGAATACAATTGCTTTACTTTTCTTATAGTATTATATCATATCATACCTTTATATTCAATATAATTGTGGTTGTTTGTTTTTGTTGTGAATTTTATTAGTTTAAGATAATTTAAACTAATTTTTTTATGTGTTTAAGCACAATGTTTTTAAACCTAAAATTCACCCCCTCTTGTATTGTTCCATCTAATATACATATACATTTACATATTCGATCCAACATACATACCATGGATGAATTAAATGATTATTATACTTAATCTTTTAGGAATTTAAATATTCATTGTATGATCTTTTTGTCATGTGATTTACGTTTCAAAGATACCAAATTGGTAAGCTTATTTTTTCTTAATATTCCTTTTTTGATATAGATTCTATGTTATGAACCTATATTTTCCCATGAGGTGTATATAATTATTTTTAAATGTTATACATTGAATATAATTACTTGAATAATATTTTGAGTTTAATGTAATTTTATTTTTATTATATGGGGAGTATGGTTCAAAGATACCAAGTTGAAATAATTTATTGAAACAATATCATCCCCTTTCAACATTATTTATGTATATGCATCATTGATGAAATATTTTGATCCATATCTCATGAAAATTAATAACTTTTACTATCCTCAATTTATTCATAATATATTGATCTATTGGAACAATTAGTCCTATATTTTGTACATAATAATTTCATGAAAATGTTTTAACGAAATCTCAACTTCACCATCTCTTCGGTTTAAAATCTATGTTCATTCAAAACCATGATTTCTAAAAAGGGTTTCGATGAACATTATAATATTATTCTATATTCTTTAGAAGAAAAATATTATCTTTTTTATATAGTATTCTTTTAAATGGATTACTATTGTCTTTTTCTAAAAAAGGAATTTTTCTAACCTTTTACCAAGAAAAAAAGAAATGTTTTTATTACCTCATACAACATGTATAGGTTTATCCAACGTCATAAACAAAAAAACCCATTATTATTACATTAAGATATTAAAATTTTAGACTTTATTAAAAGAAAATATATTCATTATTTTTAATGTGAATTTCAATGAAATGTTTTTTCAAAAAATTATTTTCGTTATCAATGCTTCCTTTAAGTATTTTAAAATATATTTGTAAGGAAAAATATTTTCTAATTTTTTATTATGTTTTCAAAAGAATTTTAAATGTTTTAAATCATTATTTAAAAGATTTAAAATTATTTTAGAATATATTTTTTTCAAAATGTAATCAATATTTTTTTATAATATTTCATGTTAATGTTTTTCAATTAGTTTTCATGATTTATTTATAAATTATCAATGTATTTTAATGGAAAATGGTTTTCAAATTGTTTTCAATATTATTTAATAAGAATTAATGTAAAATATTTTAAAAAATCTTTCAACAATTATTAATTTTTTCCAATGTATTTTCATAGAAACATATTTCAAAACTCTTCCATGATACTTTTAAATATTCTCATGGAAAATGTTTTTAAAAAAGTTTTATAAATTATTAAAATTATTTTTCATGAAGAAATTATAGTTTTCTCAAGAAGTTTTATCAAAATATATTTCCAAGTTAATATCCATCTATGAAAAAATATGCTTATTTTACTCATACCATTTTAGGAAATGATCCAAAGATTCCATTCATATATTTTTTCTTAAATGGTTTATGTTTTAACGAAATAAAGATTATGAAACACCTTTCACTTACACAGGTTATATGATTTTGAATCCCACATATTTTCATGGGTTACAATTTTATTGAATTGATTATTAAAATATTATCTTTTACCATAGGTTATGATATGATTACATATTTATGATACCCATTTGATTTCATGGGTTAGGATATAATATTTAATAAATTGGTGTCATGTGTTTATATGATTTCATTATGAGATGGGTTGGACCTATATCTACTTCAAATGATTTGGGTAAAAATTTCCATCTCAAGAGATAGACACGTATGTAATGAGAAATGAATTTGGTTCAGTATTATAGGGCTAAAATGAGAAATGATCATTGTTCTTTATTAGAGGGCTAGAAAGGGGAGGGAACTCAGTTCGGTAATACATGGCTAAAATGGGGTGTTAACATGTTTCATTAAAGTAATTTTCCATTAATATGTTTATTTAAGAGATTACATGAATAATATGCTAATAAATTTATATGATTATGTGTCATCCATAATTCCATGTACTACTCCTATATAATGATTTCATGGCTCATTTTTATTATTTTCATATGATTCATGTCTTTCGAACTGCCAATATTTATATCATGATTCAAATTTATGATCATTGATATGTGGGTTATTATATTCTATTTTAATGATCATGTTCTCATAACCTTTTGCTAATGATTATTATTATGTACCTCTTTTTTTACCTTTAATAAGCATTTTATCTCACCCATTTTTTGTTTCTTTCACCTATCTTAGGAATATATGAGATTTGTTTCATGTGTCTAAGATGGGTGATAGTGATGCATAATCTAGATGGAGATTATTTATCTCATTTATGTACCATTATCTTTGATTCCTTGTTTCCAAAGGAACTAGGCTATTATAGGCTTTAGGAATCTATTTTTATAATGTTTTAAGTATTCCACAAATGGTTTATATTGTTAATGTATGAAAAGAGAGGTTATTTATAGAAATGATGGTGGATTTTCCATTGACATAATAAAGTAAACTATATATAAGATACTGGATTTAAAATTCATGACTGGATAGTGGAGGTGAGGAGAGTATAAGAACTTAAAATAATTTAAAAATAATATTATGAAAGAAAAAGAGGATTTTAGCTCTTGAATTCTTATATATGAGAGCCTCATTAGGGAAATTTATTTTCAATTTTTTGTTTAGAGTAGAACCTCATTGACATGGGGAAGAGTCATGGGAAGTGTATTGGGTACAAATTGCAAAATATTCAAGTCTTATGAAGTGTGAGAAGAATAGGTGGTGAGGGGTGGTACTTAAAGAGGTTGAGAGGAGTGTTTTTTGATTATTTTCTTGATTATTTTATTATATTCACTCAAGACAATAAATAGTGATTCGTTAATGACTAAATAAAGTAAAGAGAGAAGTATAGATCAATATTAATGTTCTTTCACCTCATATGAATAAAGTAATTTTTTATTTAACTTATAATGGTGAAATACTATAAATTACCAAATTTTACTATTCATAATAAATGCAACTATTTTAGAAAAATATAAAAAAAGTCTCCATAAAAATTTGTAGATTAGTATAATTCGAAAATGAACATCATTTTATAAAATTAATTTCAGGAACATTATCAATTGAATTTTTAATTAAAAAAATGTTTTATTTAAAAATACATATTGTAAAAATATATATGGTTTTATGACACAATGAAAAAATAATTAAGTTCTCATAAATTTTTTTTATAGTCATAAGACAAAAAAATAATAATTTATGAGAATATTTTATGAAAATATATTTTCTTTTAAATCATTATATTAATTATTAAATTCTAATTAAATATTTATAACTTATAAAATGCCAATAAATAATTTATCATTTCAAAAACATATATTTGCATATACCATGATATAAATATACCATATTTTCCTTTATATGATAAATCAATATTATTTATACATTCTAAGGTTATGTTACTATTCAATTGGTCATATTACTATTCCAAATGGTTAAATAACTATTCCAACAGTCATATTTAATAGTATATTAGTGTTTCAATCTACATGTTGTATAATGAATAACCTATTAGTGAAGAAAATTACTAAAAGAGACATACAATTAGATCATGGGGTGTAATATTATCCCCTATTACAAATATTCAATCCTTTAAATTTCAAGTGTTTTACCTCATAAAAATAATTGGATAGTTCTTTATCTTAAATTACTATGATTCCCAAATTTCCTCTTCAATTTTATGACTTTCTAAAGTACCATTATCATCTGAGTTGTCTGATTCATCATCACCTACTATCTAGTGTCCATAATCATGATAGGATCTTCACAGTAAAAAATCATGTATGAAATGAATTCCTTTATAAGTGAGGACATGAATTGGGTCTTAGATGATCTTGTATAAAAAATAGATGTGAACTCCATTGCTTACATTTGAAAGGCTTGGATGAATTACCAAATGCTAATCCCTAACTCAAATTATATCATCAATTTCAAAATTATTAATGTACATGGTTCTTAGATTCCATTTCTTTCTAAACATTATAACATCCTTCCTTGTAGAAAAATAAAACAAATCTTTGTCCCCCACTTGAAATTACAATTAAATCATTCGAATATCAGTATAGCTCTTTCTACTTTCATTGAGTTGATTTCATATCTGTTTGAATAGTCATTACATTTTCCATTGTTTCCAGCTAATATTTTAGGCCAACTACCTTCCTTTCACCAACATCATCTTAATAAGTTTATGTATGCCATATATTACCATACAATTCATTATATCTATACATTTAAATACTTAAATGGAAACAGTTTTTGTAGTAAAACTATACCAAAGGTAAATAATAATCCAAAATGACTTGAAATTCAAGTGACCATGATCTATACATGATTAAAAAAATATCGAAAGCTCATTCTAATTGACTGTTAGTTTGGGGGTGAAAAAATTAACCTAATTAACCTCATTATACAATGATTTGAAAATATTTTTCAAGAATTTTGTTGAAAATCATGGATCATGTTTAGACATAATTGATTATAGTGATCAATGAAATGTTAAAACTTCGACAATATAGAGTTTTGAAAGATGATCTGGTGAAAAATACACTTCTATGGAGAGGAAATGTTCATATATGGTATATCAATAAATGATTACCCATTCTTCCTAATTGTTTCTTGGTGTTTTTGGTAATCTAGGAAAAAATCCATATTATTTTATCCCATTTCTATATAGGAATATACATATAATTTATGAATCCTCTAGGATATTGTCTTATAGACTTATCACATTGAAAAACTTAAAATCCTAATACATATTAAAAAATTTCTCACCTCATATTATCCCACAAGAAATGTTCCTTAAATTATTTATACATCTTATTGCTACCCTGGTGTATAGAGAAATTTGGGATATGGGAATAATCAAAAAATTCCATTTTTAAATTAGGTATAGGTGGATCATTGATCATCTCCACAAATTAAAAAATTGTGTCCCCAAACATGATGTCTGCCAACTTCCAATAATTCAAAACATTATGTTTCCATTGAACATTCTCATCTTCAGACTGAAAAATATAAATCCTTCAAAATAATTATGGTTGGGCCACCAATCGAAAACGCATTGATGTTTCACATTTATGGATAATTCCCATATCCATATTCACTAGATCCATGAACCCATGATCCCGATAAATTCATATTTTGTATAGAAATCAAATATGCTTCCTTCTCAATGAATTTGTTACCTAATTTTACATCCCTAGAAGATAGTGTATTGAATAATAATAATACATGTTTTTCTCAATCCATCATCGTTTCTTCATGTTCTGTTCTTACAATGAAATTATGTATTTCAAACTCTTAAGATATCTATATATCCCACATCATTCACCATAGAGATAGTGTCTCCATATCTTTAGGGAAAATATTAGAGCTTCTAAATCATGGTCATGAGTTTGACAGTTCATTTCATGAGTTTATAACATTCTTGATATATAGGAAAAAACTCTATCATTCAAAATAACGGCATAACCAAGTTCATTAATTTTTACATCAATATAAAACTCAAATACACCATTTCTCGATGGTTGAGTCATGAAAAGATAATTTAATTATATCCTTTTTTATTATTTGAAGAATTCATTAAATTTATTTTTCTAACTAATCATAACCATATACAAGTATTCTTTGTTAACGAGTTAGAAATCGAGAAAAATTATGATCTAAATATCAATATTAACCTTCTAAACTAATCAAACTACATACCTCAGTTTTGTTCATTAGTATATGCTATTGCTGAACTATATGTTTCTTCATAAGATCAAATGTGATTCCATCCTTAGAAGCAATATGGACAATAAATGAAACTATTTATAACTAGAATTCACCATTGTTAAACATCCCATACAACTCAGTTCTTCCCAGAGTCTCTAGAATAATCCACAAGTGGTTTTCATTTTATTCATGTACATTTTAATATATAAATACACCATCAATAAATACCACAAAAAATTGATTCAAGATATTCCACGAAAAATATGTTCATTTGAAGTCTTAAAATTGAGGGTTCATTATTCAATCCAAATAGAATTATTATGGACTTTTAATGTCCATAACAGGTTCATAATGATGTAATTGGAATATATTCCATCTTTATACACAACTATTGACATCCATATCAAAATTCAATTTTAGAAAAAATTTGAGCTCCATGAATTTGATCCAATAAATCATCAATTTAAGGTAGATGATTCACATTATTTCTTGTAATAGTATTGATTTCTCTATAGCCAATGCACAACCACATGGATCCTTCATTATCCTATAGTTGTTTCTTTAGTTCAACTACATCCATAGAAGCCATTCAATAAGTAATATTTGATATTTTCCTTACATCAGGGATTAGAACAATAGAAAACAATAATCCTACTCTATAGGATGTCCCTATGAATTGTATAGTAAGACATCATCATATTTCTGTACAATATTTACATCATCAATTTGATGTTATCATCACTCATCCATAGATTATTTTTTTAATTTTTTCTAAATAATTTCATTTAGGTGAGCTACGTAAGAACCCATATCTTCTTTTCAGGTATATTTTTCATTTTTCTGGAGTTTTGAGAAAACGGGAGTTTCTGGAAATTTTTAAAGTACATGTCATTTAATTTATGATTACACGCTATGTACTCGGTTACCACGGGTAGCCCTGTGCTGGCCATTTCTCAGCCTTGCACATGACCATGTGGAATGATTGGGAGGTGACCTAATGCTGAGAATGGAAATAGCATGTACACACCTTGTACTTCAAATGTACACACCTTGTATTTTGTTTTTTCATTAAACACAGCGGGGTTGCGTCTGACGGATAGAGCACCCTCTTTTTTATTCTTGTTCATCCGAGAGAGCCTATATGACTGTGGATCTTTGATGATCCCCCGATCCTTCGTTCGTCCTCCAAACCGAACATTGTTCATTGCGTTGGAATTGAATTGGTGAGTTATCTCTTCATATGGAGCCTTGTATCATGATTTCTCTACTTTTCCATGTTATCGTGGGTTGAACATTTTATATGTTTTCATTTATCTATAGTGTTCTAAGGAGATTAAAGATTCCAAGTTCACATATAGAGATCTCCTAACCCTGAGGTAGGTGGTTTGAGCCATTATATTTAATTTCGTTGAGTATTAAGCGAAAATTCCACAAATACCCTTGAACATTGTATTGTGTGTTTACCGTTTTACCCCTGATGTTTTCCTACCATGATTTCATGCTTTTTTATAGGTAATTTGGATATGAATAGGGTTCATTGATATTCTTTGGATGTGTTTTGACCATGCATGTTTTGTTTACAACCATTTGGTCAGGTTTAGCCTTTGGCTGCTTTACCAGTTTTCCATGCCTATTGTTGTATGTTGGAGAGTTTGTGTTTTGACATGCTTGATATGTTGTGGACTGTTTATCCAAGTATTTCTGTAGATTTACTGTTGCCATATTACACTTCTATGCTCATTGACCTACACAGGGTTGTGAGAACCTGGCATAGTAGACAATAAGGGGGATTGACCATGTGATCTTCTTCAGAGAGAATTGTTATACTTTTGGATATAAGGGTGATTGACCGAGTGAGCATCCATAGAGAGCCTAGAACCACATGGGGATATATGGGGAATTAACAGAGGGATCTTCCTTAGGGAGTCCTTTATTTCTTTAGACTATAATAGGATTGAATGTGTGAGCTTCATCAGAGAGTCTTTGATTTTATTCTTGAAATGTATTGACTATGAGGGGAATTGATGGTGAGTTCTTCCATAGAGAGTCAATTAATGACCTGGACTATAAGGGGAATTGACTGGGTGAGATTCATTAGAGATTCCTTGACCTTGGGAATATAAGGGGAATTGACTGCGTGAGCTTCCTTTGAGAGTTCCTGACTACCTTAGACTATAATGGGAATTGATTGTGAGTACTTACTTAGAGGGTCTTCATATATTAAACCAGAGAGGATAATCTGGGTGCACTTCCTTGAGGTTTACTGAGCTTTATTGATTATTTTACTTTTGGAATTATTTACTTATTAGTACTTTCATGTTTAATGTTTCTTATACTTTTACTTTCCATATATTCACTAACTATTAGGAACAGATCTTCTGTTGGTCGCCTACTGGGATTTAGTCTCACACCCTATTTGGGTCATGCTTTTGGGTCCAAAAAGATTATATTTCTGCAGGTATAGATAAGGGTAAGTTCCCTTCTACTTCTGGTACCTGATATGTCGTGGAGATGGAGAGCATGGGACAAATATATGGCTTGCGATGCTGAGGAGATTATCTAATTTCCTTTTCTCATTGGTTTAATACTATTGTATTTCAGCATTGTGACTTGTTTGGTTGTTTTCATCTACATATGCATCATGCATCATTATATATATGTTCTCTAGTTTATACTTTCAGTTTTCTATTGTTACTGTTGTATTCGATTATTTCTTCTTCTGCTCTTTTATGTATTTATTTGCTTCCGTTGTGTACTCTGTCAATGAAAGCATTGTTTTCCCACTATCACAACCAAGGACCTCGCTTCTTGTCAGCAGTCTCTAGTATTTGGGGAAATGCGATTGAGTTCATGTGACCAACCAAGTACGGGGCACCTCTAGGTGGCTTCCAGAACTGGGATGTTACAAAGCTGTATCATAGGGATTATTTTCAAATGACTTACTGTTTGTTGCCTTTATCCAGGGATATGATGGAATATGTACTTGGTAATAAGTTTTTCCTAGGAATAACTAACTCGTGTATATGGAAAATCTATCCTACCTCATTTATTAAATTTTCTTGTTTTGCAAGATTACACTTGATTTTATTTCACCATTAGTTATTCACATGATTTGTGCTATTTTTGTTGATGTTTTTGAGGTTCTCTTTCTATCACAACCTGAAGAGATAATGTTATTCCATCTCATGAATCATATAGACACTTACTTGAAATCACATTTCATGCATTCCTATCTTGTCACCTAAGATGCATTAGTGATTACATGTTGTCGTGATAGACATTGGGTAGAATACACATGCTTTTGTGATAGATTCCTTAATAATAATAACTACTATTTGATAGGGTATTGTATTGTGTAATGTTTTGCTTTAATTGATTCCCTGATTTGGTTCTTGAGGTGTTATGGGTCCTCATGTACCGTAATTTGGTGGATCATAGCTATGTTTTCTCTGTTATAACACGTATAAGATGACAGACTTTGATTCGTGGGGAGTATGGGCCCTCACAGATCAAAATTTGGCACTTTCAGTGTTCTTTTCTGTGTTTTCTTGGTTCTGGAGTATATTTTGATGCTTACGGTTTGGAAAAACCCAGATTACACGTTGTGTAGTGTTATGTACATGCCATGTGTCATTCAATTCAGGAAGATATAGTTTTTCTGATGTACACAGCATGTACTTTATGTACACAACATGTTGTCTCTAACTGTGACATATGTAGTGTTAGAAAAGACACGGGATAGGGAATTTCATGTAGGAACACACCGTTTACCATTTGAACACACTATGTAGTCTGACCTAGGTATCCAGCCGTGTTACGAACAACATGGGTCAGTGTTATCCCTTCTCGTACACGTCGTGTCCGTTTAGAACTCACCGTGTAGTGTCAGCCATGTAGCTGGCCATGTAACCAACAACACATGTCGATGTTCTCCTTTAACAAACATGCTATTTAAACCTTGAACATTCCTTGTAGTTTTTTCTGTGGGACAGGCCATGTCACAAACAACACGGGCCAGGTGAAGCTTGTCTAGAAAACGTTGTGTCTTCCATGAACACCCCATGTATTCTTATCTTAGGAGAGCCATGTGGCTTAACCATGTAGAATGACATGGGAATGGGAAGATGATTCAAGTACATTCCACATTTTAAGACAACATATTATGTGTTTGGTGTGTTACAAGACCAGTTTAGGCAAGAGTACATGTCCATGTAAATTACAGTAAGGGAACATGTCGTTTAGGAAATGTACATACCGTGTAGTCATGTTTTGTAAAATTTGAATTATTTATTCTCATATTACCTATTTGAACTCCTTATTTTATTCCATTTATGACCTTTTTCTATGTTGTGTGATTGACCTTACAGAGTCATGCCACCGAGACTTCCTCTGGTTGTGTTCCAGTTTCCAGATGGAGATCAGACACCAGACCTAGTTGATCAAGGATTACCTGCAGATCCACCAATTGTGCCAGCCTTAGCACCAACCATATTACTTGACATAGGTGCATTGGCATAGTCTATGGAGGCTTTATGAGGATGATGTAGAACTTTCAGGGAGTGCCGCATCCTTCCCCCTCGATTGCTGAATTGACACGAGTCTTCTAGTAGCAGCATCCTCCAACTTTCTCAGGGAATGGAGGACCCCAGGCTATAGAGTCATGGATAGAATCCATGCTAACTATTTTCAAGCATCTGGAGAAACCCCTAGATAACAAGGTGAAGATCTCTACATATATGAGTCGAGAAACCTCCAAGAGTTGGTGGGATGTGATCTCACAAGCGGCATGCCAGTAGAATATGGCTTTGGGAGATCTTTGATGTATCATCTACGATTACATCAATCCAAAGACCTTGAGTTCCAATCAATCCCAAGAGTTCATGAGTCTGGATAATGGTACTCTTACTGTTATGGATATTTCTCTCGCTTTACAGAGTTGCAGCATTTCACGCCTATTCTAGGAGGTGATGAGATGTTCCTTGCACAGAAGTTTGAGGATGGTCTGAGGAACAACATCCCATCTCAGGTGAACATCTTCAGGTGGACATCGATATCCTCAATCATCAACTAGGCACTGATAACATGGCGTAATAGGAGGGATTCTGGAGCTATGAGGCAGGGTGGTTCACCTTCCAACGTTGGTGCTCCACTATTTGATAGGAGGAAGTGCCGCATGGAGGCTACACGAGGAAATTAGAGTAGGTGGGATTCATCTTCTGGTAGCCTAGTGGTTTGATACCAGTGTGGGAGAAGAAGGAATACAGGTACATGTTTCCCAAGAGACATAGTAGAGTACTGATCTTATGGAAAGATGGGCCATCTGCAGCTCTTTTGTTAGTTCATTTCACCAGAAGTTGGTGATATGGGTTCTTCCTTGACTCTGTGTTTGGGAGAAGCTCTACCAGTTTCTCACCAGTCTGGGAACCGGAGTTCTTCCGGCCGTTTAGGCCAAGGTGGAGGTCTTCATTCTGGAAGTTAGTCACCAGTTCTTCAGTGACCATTGGGTGGATTAGCTAAGAGTTCTCATGTAGGGTCACATGGTCGCGACATAGGCTAGTCATTTGCAGTGGAGAAAACCCAGTTAGAGTAGGATCACGAACCTTCTATAGATCGAGGTACGATCCTATTTTCCTCAGTTTTATCATCAACTATTTTCGATATAGGTTATTACCATATATTTATATTGTTTTTGGTCGTAAAGAGTCTTGGTCTCTAAATATTTTCCTCTACCGATATCTTGATTCTAGACACTCCATTGGGTACTAGAATGGCTAGTGTATGTCAGTGCAAGGAGTGACCTCTAGAGGTTGGTGGGTGTGACTTTCTATGGGAGCTCTTTGTCCAAGAGATGACAAGCTATGATGTCATTATCGGAATGGACTAGTTAGTTCCATCCCATGTAGTCATTGACTTTTATCACTGCATGGTGAGTTTTACATCACCAGAGGGAATGTCCTTTCATCATAAGGGAGAGTGGGATGTCTAGGCGAGCAGAGAAGGTCCAGATCATCATGGTTTGGGAGGAGTTATATCCTAGATTTCTAGTCTGAATCTGGATGAACAGGGGAATTGATAGTTGGACATTCTTCCAGTGGTGGGTAGTTTTAGTGATGTCTTTCCATATGAATTTTCAGGTTTTCCACTAGAGAGAGATGTTTTCTTTTCAATTGATCTTCTTACAGGAGCGACAGTAATGTCTATTCCTCCTTATAGGATGACTACAAGAGAGTTGTAGGAGCTCATAAAGTAGTTTGAGGAGTTGTAGGAAAAGGGTTTCATCAAACCCAGTACTTCTACTTTGGGTTCACCAGTCCTGTTTGCGAAGAAGGCAGAAGACACCCTCAAAAATTGTGTGTACTATTGAAAGCTGAAGTAGTTGACGGTCAAGAACCGATATCCTTTAACAAGGATTGATGATCTCTTTGATCGGCTTCGAGGATCCCAAGTCTTCTCGGTGATTTACTCGAGGTCCGTTTATCATCAGTTGCACATTAGACCATCATATATTTCTCTCACATCTTTTTAGAGTAGGTACATTCTATATCAATATAGGGTTATGCCATTCAGTTTCACGAACGCTCCTGTAGTTTTCATGGAACTAATGAACCAAGTGTTCCCACCATACTTGTATTACTTCATCATGGTCTTCGTGGACGATATGTGGGTATACTCTCACACTCGACACGACCATGCCACAGATCTTGAGATCATTTTGAGTACACTGATAGAGAATCAGTTATATGATATGGTCTCAAAATGCCACTTTGGGATAGATCAGATTCACTTCCTAGGTCATATTATCTCAGAGGCATGAGTATCAGTATACCATGAGAAATTGAGACCAGTAGTTTCCTGGGAGTATCCAAAGAACATCTTTGAGGTACAGAGTTTTCTAGGGTTGGATGGATTCAATATACATTTTATACAGGACTTTTCATGCTTTTCAGCACTGCTGATAGGTCTGACTAATAAGGTTTCGATGTTCTCATGGTCAGATTCTTGTGAGTCAGCCTTTCAGTAGAATAAAGGGAGATTTAATTCAGCACCGATACTATTCCTATAAGAGTTGTGAAAGAGATATATTATTTACTAGGATCCATCAGGTATCAGGCTGGGAGCTGTGCTTATACAGGGAGATGTAGTCATTGTGTACAGGTCATGGCAGTCAAGGACACATGAGAGGAATTAACCGACGCATGATCTGGAGTTGGAAGCTACTGTTCATGCCTTATGCTATTGGAGACATTTTCATTTGGGAGATCACATTGTGGTTTCCACTGATCACAAGATTCTCAAGTAAATCTTCACTAATCATGGTCTGAATTTGAGATAGCGAAGGTGGGTTGAGTACCTAAAGTCCTTTGACTTTGATCTTGCCTATACGCCTTGGAAGGGCAACGTAGTGGCTGATGCATTGAGCATGAGGGCTCAGATAAAATTAGTTCAGGAGGCTACTTGTGAGTGGAATATTATGGCTCTCTTCTCAAAGATGCATTTGGAGGTTCATGATAGACAGGGGTAGAGTTTTCTATCTTCTGTACCTATTACCTCTACTATTCCTGATTGAGTTCAAATGAGGAAGCTATCTGATTTTGAAGGCCTTGTTATAAGGGAAAGTGTGTTAGGAGAGGACCCTATTCCTGGATGGACTATAGGAGAGGATGATATCTTGCGTTTCTAGAGGAGTGTATGCGTTTTAGCAGGCTTACGCAAGGAGAGGATGTGGGATTTTCATTCCTCAGTTTGGGAAGTTCGTCCTGGGGTCACCGTGATGTATCATGATCTACACCGTCATTATTTGAGGATAGGTATGAAGAAGGAATTTGATTATTTCTTCCTGAGGTATTCCACCTATCAGCAGGTGAAGGAGGAGCATCAGCGGCCAGCATGGCTCTTACAGTAGTTACCCATTCTCAAGTGGAAGTGGAATTATGTCGTGATGGACTCCATGACCGAGTTTCCAAGGTCACCTTAGGGGAATGACGGTGTATGGGTTTTCATTGATAGACTCACGAATGTTGCTCACTTCTTTCCAATCAAGGAGAACTTCAGTGTTGATGAGCTAGGATGGTAGTACATCCGATGGATTGTACATCTTGATGGAGTTATACACTCCATTATTTCAGATAGGGATGCTTGTTTTACTTCTTGGGTCTGGCAGGGGCTTTAGAATTCTATTGGTACACATGAACTTTTGAGTACACCCTACCACCCCTAGATGGATGGCCAATCCGAGAGTAAGATTCATGTACTTGGGGATATGCATTGAGCTAGAATTAGGGATTTTAGTGGTTCTTGGGAGAAAAATATACCTCTTGTGGAGTTTTCCTACAACAATAGTTTTAATGTAATGATTCAGATGGATCCTTGTGATGATTTTTACGGTAGGCCATGCCGATCACCCTTATATTGGCTAAAGGCAGGAGAGGTGGATTTTCTAGGACCAAATCTTGTTCAGGAGACCACATAGTAGATAGATTTGATTCGAAAGAGGATGGATACTGCACAGTCTCAACAGAAGTCTTATGTTGATCAGATGAGACGACCCTTGGAGTTCGAGTTCAGGGATCAGTTTTTCCTACGTGTAACACCGAGGTTGGGACACAAGGGGATCAGAAGACTATGTAAGATTTCACCAATGTACGTCAGAGCATTTGAGATGTTGGAGAGAGTTTGGTCAGTTGCCTATCGGCTGCAGTTACCTCAGAGGTACTGATCCATGCACTTCGTCTTCCATGTTTCTCATATTTGAAGTTACATTTCAGACCCATCTCATGTCATTAAACCTGAAGAGTTTGAGGTAGAAATAGATGCATCCATTGAGGAGTATCCTATCTGAATTGTTGATCACAGTGTGAAGGTTCTCTGTGGCCATTTTGTTCCTCTGGTACGAGTGTTATGGCAGCATGAGTGAGTATAGGATGAGATTTGGGGGAGGGAGGTAGACGTGCGATCACAATGGTTAGAGCTGTTTAGGGTTTCTTCTTCTGCACCTTTATATAGAAATTGGGGGAAAATTTTCTTATGGGGGAAAGATTGTAAGAACCCATATCTTCTTTTTAGGTATGTTTTACTTTTTTTAGAGTTTTGAGAAAAGGGGAGTTTCTAGAAATTTTTAACGTACACTTCATGTAATTGGATACCGTGGGTAGCTATCTGCTAGTCGTGTAGCGTCCCTACACACGACCATGTGGAATGACTTGGAGGACACCTAATTCGGAGTACCTAAATAGAAAGTACACACTTTGAACTCCAAAAGTACACGTCCTGTATTTGTTTTTCAATAAATGAACTGAAGTCACGTATGATGGATAGAGCACCCTCATTTTTTGTCTTGTTCATCTGAGAGAGCCCATACATGCGCAGATCTTCATCAAGCCCATGAGCCTCCGCGCATCCTCTGAATAAGACACTGTCAGTTGCGTTGGAATAGCATCAGTGAGTTCTCTCTTCTTCTGGAGCTTCATTTCATTATTTCTCTTCTTTTCTAAGTTAACTTGGGTTGAATGTTTTAGACATTTTCTTAGATATACAATGTTCTAAGGAGATTATTGCTTCAAGGTTCACATATAGTGATCTCCTAACCCTAAGGTAGGTGGTTTTTTCCTTTATTTTGAATGTATTTGGGTATTATGTTCAAATTCCACCAATACCCTTGAACATGGTATTGCATGTTTACTGTTTTACCCCTGTTATTTTCCTGCCATGATTTCATGCTTGTGTAGAGGTAATTTGGATATGAATAGGGTTAATTGCTACGCTTTGGATGTGTTTTCCCATTCATGTTTTGTTTACGACCGTTTGGTCCTATTTAGCCTTTGGCTACTTTACCTGTTTTCTATGCCTATTGCTGTAGGATGGAGAGTTCGTGTTTTGACGTGCTTGATATGCTGTAGACTATTTATCCAAGTACTTCTACAGATTTACATTGGCCACATTACAATGCTATGCCCATTGACCTAGACAGGGCCGTGAGAATATGGCATAGTAAACAATAAGGGGAATTGACCAGGTGAGATTCCTCAAAGAGTCTTGTTATACTTTTGGATAAAAGTGGTATTGACTACGTGAGAATCCTTATAGATAGTAGAACCACATTGGGCTACATGGGGAATTGACAGAGTGAGCATGCTTAGAGAGTCCTTGATTGCTTTAGAGTATAAGGGGATTGACTACGTGAGATTCCTTAGAGAGTCTATGATTTTATTCCTCAACTATCTAGACTCTAAGCGGAATCGATGGTGAGTGATTCCTCAAATATTATATGAATGACCTGGGATATAAGGGGAATTGATTGGGTGAGATTCCTCAGAGATTCTTTGACCTTGGGACTATAAGGGGAATTGACTGTGTGAGCTTCCTCAGAGAGTTCCTGACTGCCTTAGACTATAAGGTAAATTGACTGTGAGTGCTTCCTCAAAGAGTCTTCATATACTAAACTAGAGAGGATAGGTTGTGTGCACTTGCTAGAGGGTTACTAATCTTGATTGATTATTTGGCTTGTGGAGTTGTTTACTGCTTATTACTTTCCTATTTATTGTTTCCTGTACTTTATCCTGCAATGTATTTACTGACTATTAGGAACATATCATCTGGTGGTCACCAATTGGGATTTAATCTCACACCCAGTTTCAGTCATGCTTTTAGGCCCAAATAAATTATATTGTTGCAGGTATAGATAAGTGTAGGTGCCTATCAAATTCAGGTACCTGATTTTCCATGGAGCTGTAGAGCATGGGACAAATCTATGGTTTGCGATGATGATGAGTTTTTATGCGTTCGTTTTCCCTTTGGTTTAGTACTACTGTATTATATCATTTTCACTTGTTTGGCATTATTCCTAGACAAATGTATCATGCATCATTTTATATATGTTCTCCTGTTTATACTTTCAGTTTTCTAATGTTACTGTTGTATGCCATTATTACTTCTTCTGCTCTTGTATGTCTTTATTTTCTTCCACTGTGTACTCAAAAAATGGGGGAATACTTTACCCACTATCACACCCAAGGCCCTAAATACTAGTTAGAAGCATCTGGGGTTTGCGTAAATGCACTCGAGGCCATGTGACGATCCTAGTACGGGGCGCCTCGGGGTGCCTTCTGGAACAGGGATGTTATAAGCTACTAGAGGTGGATAAAGATATTAATTAGATGATTAAGTCTCCACTATATAAGTGATGAATTATATACATTCATCAATATTCTTAATTTCCATCTATTATAAAAATATTTTTGAATTATATGATGAAATATATTCCATATTTTAGATTATATCAAATGAAACCCTATGTATGAGGATAGAATCTAAAATTAATGATCTTTTATGTGTCATAATAGGAACTCCTCAACACATCCTTGTTACATTTATGACTCCATTATGAGTATTTACTGATAACTAATATTTTATGTTGAATTGAAAATATATAATTTTGAATGTAAACTACAAATATATAAAGGAATTCAATGATATAGAATCAAATAAAGCTTTAGCTAAACTTCAGGATATTATAAATTTACCTTCCACCACATCTTTAGGAACTTCAACATTAGTTTTTGTGATTGTAGAATATTGTCATTGATCCAATATAATTTTCCAATGAAACTCTCCTACAGAATTTGGAAAATCATTTTCATAGTTTCCCATGTCATTACAATTTTATCATTAAGAATTGGTAGCTTCTTTCCTTCCCTTAAAATCATGATAATAATGGACTTTCTCACAACACTTTTAGAAAAATCATTTTCCTTTTAAGAAAAATCCATGGTGATTCTTACACAATTTTCTCACATTGTAAATTCCCCTTTATTATTCTTCTACGAATTTATTATTTTATATCCCACACTCTTATTATATTATTTTACCACAAATTAATATGAAAAAATATATTTATTTTCTTTTTTGATCGAACATGATACAATATAATCCTATGATTTGAATGTTTGGGATACCAGTTCCCTTTGGGGGAATGGTTTTAACCTATAAAAGAATAGATCATTCTTGATATTTGTAAACTTAATGTAATACAAAGTATTCTATTCTAACATTATAAAGTGAGATCAAACATCGAAATGTTTTATTCCTCTCCCTAGAATAGATTCAATAATTTCATCACCATATCTACTCACTATTCATTAGGTAAATATTTTCCTAAGACACGTTCCATAAAATAATTTCATTTCCCATATTCAATTTCGGCCTCCCCCATTGTATTTTGAATTAAAGACCACCACTGATTTGCATCTCGCAAATGATGATAAATCATCATGATAAGACTTTTCCTTTCATT
Source organism: Viscum album (assembly GCA_963277665.1). Classification (NCBI taxonomy): domain Eukaryota; kingdom Viridiplantae; phylum Streptophyta; class Magnoliopsida; order Santalales; family Viscaceae; genus Viscum; species Viscum album. The sequence continues at coordinate 1,192,878,560 of OY728122.1, forward strand.
ACCTCCCGAATAATGAAATAAATTATCTCTGTAACATATCCATTTTAAGCTAAAAGTATTTTTCTAGTCCCATTTAGTGATGGAGTCATTTGTCACATTAATCTTACAATAGTCTCCCCTATACAGCAAGCATCATACCAAGACCTCCCCTCTCCAATTCTAGTACTGCAATTCCAACAAGAAGAATTTCATTTCCTATACTCTAGAACCGCAGTACTAAATTGTAGAATAATGATGAATAAAAAAACTATTCATTTAGATAATATACAATGATGAATACAAAAAAACACTCAATGCACCTCCCTGGACAACCCCTTGCACCCCCTTGAACACCCCACCTGAACCCCCAGGACAGCCCCCTTGCACCACCCTGGACAACCCCCTTTCACCCCCACAGAACACCCATTTCCCCTAGACACCTCCTGGAATACCCTGCTATAACGTACCAGTTCCGAAAGCCACCCAGAGGCTACCCATACCCAGTTGGTCACATGGATTCAAGAGCATTTCCCCGAACACCAGAAGCTTCCATCTAGTGGTGAGGTCTTTGGTGTGCTAGTGGGGTAACTATGCCCTCATTGGCATAGTACACTGCAGAAGAAAACAATATACACAAGAGGAAATAGTAAAAATTCCATAAAAAAATAAACAGTAGAAGGATGATAGAATAAACTGGAGCACACGTATATATAAATGATGCATGATAAAAATTTATAAGAAAGCATCCAAACAGATCAAAATGTTGGAATACAAATAGTACTAAACCAATGTACCAAATAATATATATTAACTGCTCTGCAGCATCACAAGCCCCTGCTTGGTCCCATGCTCTCTAGCTCCACTACAAATCAAGTACCAGAAGTATAAGGGAGCATTCCATTATCTATACCTGCAATAATATAATACATTTGTCTAAAAATCATGGCCCAAATAGATTATATTGTTGTAGGTATAGATAAGGGAAAGCACCCTTCTACTTTTGGTACTTGATTTGATGTGGAGCTGGAGACCATGGGACCAAGATGAGGCTTGCGATTCGGTGGAGCTGTTAATCTATTTTATTTTGTAATTTGGATTAGTACTTTTTGTATTATATCATTGTGATATGTTTGGATACTTTCCTAAACATATGTATAATGCATCATTTATATATATATGTGCGTTTTCCAGTTTATTTTATCCATCATCCGTTGTTTACTTTGATATGGTATTGTTACCGCTTCCGCTTGTGTATGCTGTTGTCTTCCACTGCGTACTCTACTAATGTGGGCGTAGTTTCTCCACTATCACACTAAGGACCACACTACTTTTTGGTAGCCAATGGAATTTGGGGAAATGCGCTTGAGGCCTTGTGACCAACCGGGTATGGGGCGCCTCTAGGTGGCTTCCGGAACTAGGACGTTACAAAGTGATACCATAGGAATTTTTTTCTCTTGACGTACTATTTGGAGACATTAGCTAGGTATAGGAAAGAATAGATACTTGGTAATATGATGTGCATGGGTGTAGCTTGCCTGTGTATAGGGAGAAGCCAATCTAACTTGTTTATTGCAAGTTTTCTGGTTTTGCAAGATTAATGTTGATTTGATTTTCACTGTTGGGTGACCCACATGATTTTTGTTTTTACTGTTAACGTTATTGAGGTTCTATTTATATCGCAACTTTATGAGAAGAGGCTATGCAATTTCATGAATCATATATGGACTTGATAGTATCACTTTTCAAGAATTTTTTCCATACCATCTAGGATTGATTACTTTTTACATGTTGTTGTGATAGATGATTTGCAGAATTTGAATGTTGTTGTGATAGATGTCTTGATAAAATACTTGCTGCTTAAGAGGGTATTATTTGGGTAAGGTTTTGTTTAAATAAATGAAAAACATTGGTTCTTGAGGTGTTTTGGGCCCTCATGGGCTAGAATTTTATGGATCATTTCCTTGTTTCCTTGTTATAACATTTAAAAAATGAAAAACATTGATTCGCGGGGAGTATGGGCCATCACATATCAAAATTTGGAACATTCAATGTTCATTCTAGTATTTTTATAGGTTCCATAGTAGTTTCTCAGGCATACTATCTATAAAAACCCAAAATAGACGGCGTGTAATGTTAAGTACACACCATGTGTTCTTCTATTTGGGAAGAAACTGTTTTTCTTAAGTACACACCATGTACTTTATGTACATTCCATGTAGTCTCTAACCATGTCATTATCTGTGTGAGAAGAGACATGAGATATGAAAATTCTAGTGGGAACATGCTGTGTACCAGTTTTGCACACCATGTAGTGTTAACCCTATGTCTGCCCATGTGAATAACAACACAGACAGATTAACCTTAAGCTATACACATCGTGTCTTCCTTGAACACACAATGAAGTAAAACCCAGGTTCCCAGTCATGTCACGAACAACATAGGTCGGTGTTATCCTTCCTTGTGCATGTCATGTCCATCTGGTACACACCATTTAGTTGAGCTGTGTGTTTGGTCGTGTCACTAACAGCATGGGCCAGGTGAAGTACGTTTAGTAAATGCCTTGTCGATTTTGAACACCTTGGGTAGTCATGTATTAGGAAATTCGGTGTGACTTGTCCTTGTAGAAGTACTAGAGAAGGGATAGGGGATTCAGTTACACACCATGTGTTAGGAAAAGTGGTTGTGTGGTTTGGGTGTTACAGGACCAGTTTTTGCAGAAGTACATGCCCATGTGAATGGTTCAAAGGAACATGCCATGTAAGAATTGTACACATCGTGTAGTCATGTTTTGTTAAACACCAATGATTTATTTCTCATGTTCCCTTCCTACGCTTCAAGTTTTCATTCCTTGATAATCTTGATCTTAGGTGTGCTCTTGACCTTGCAGAGTCATGCCCCCGAGACATCCTCCAGTTGTATGCTAGTTTCTAGGTGCTGATCAGACACCAGATATGGTAGATTTGGGACTTCCAGCAAATCCTACTGTTGTGACAGTCTTGGAAATGGACGTTATTCCAGACACTGGTGCTGATGTACAGTTCAGGGGGGGCTTTTTGAGGATGATGCAGACTTTTTAGGGAGCACATCCTCCTGCCCTATCGAAGGCTAATTTGACGTGGGTCTTCTAGAAGAAGTATCATCCCACTTTCTCTGGGGACAGAGGACCCCATGCTAAAGATTCATGGATTGAATTCATGATTAAGATCTTATAGCATCTAGAGACACCTCCTGAGAGGATGTTCAATCTCGCTACCTATATGCATCAGGATTCTGCTAAGATGTGGTGGGATGTTATCTCACAGGTGGGATGCCATCAAATGATGGATTAGTATGAGTTTCAGCACATCTCCTTTGACTACTTGTATCTAGAGACCCTAAGGGTGGATCAAGCCTAAGATTTTGTGAGTCTTGAGTAGGGAAATCTTTCAATCATTGAGTATTCATCCCGCTTTACCAAGCTTTAGTGATTCATGACTATTCTAGGTGGTGATCAGTTATTAATGGAAAGGAAGTTTGAGGATGGTCTAAGACACAACAAATGATCGGAGGTGAAAATCTTATGGCTGACTTCTATCACATCTATAGTCAAACAGGTTCTGATAACAAATCACAATCTGAGGGATTATGGAGTTCTGAGCTAGGGAGTATTGGCTTCTAGAGTTAGTATCCCTCCTACTAACAACAGAATGTGCCACAAGGAGTCTTTGTGTTGTGATCCAAGGAAGTGAGAAACTTCATCTAGTTGCCAGGAGGTGTGCTACTAGTGCATAAAGAGTGGGAATACAAGGCCACATTACCCGAGAGACCCAATGGAGTTCCAATATTACAGGAATATGGGTCACCTTCAGCGCTTCTGTTAGACCTTCTCACCAGCAGCTAGTGACATGGGTTCTTTTATGACACCTCATTTAGAAGAAGCACCACCAGTTTCTCACTAGATGAGGAACTAGATTTCTTCTGGTCGGTTAGGCCGAGGTGGTGGTCCTGGACAAGGTGGTTAGTCACCGGTCTTTTAGCGGCAACAGGGTCGATCAACTCAGGGTTGTCTGACATTTGTAGTGAAGCAGACCCAGCAGGAGAAGGATCCAGGACCCTCTACCATTTGAGGTATGATCTTAGTAGCCTCATTTTTATTTTTTTCTATTATTGATATAGGGGTTTCCCTTTATATCTGTTTCTTTTGTGGAGAGCCTTGGTCTCTGCATCATTTCTTATGCTGATATCTTGATAGTAGACACTAATTTTTGGACTATAACGACATGTGTACATCAGTGCAGGGAGTATCCTCTAGGGGATGGTGGGTGTAACTACCTATGGGACCTCTATTTCTTAGAGATGATATGCTATGATGTTATTCCTAGAATGTACTGGTTAGTTCTTTTCTTGGCAGTCATCGATTGTTATCATCACAGGGTGAGATTTACAACACTAAAGGGCATATCATTTGTTCATAAGGGTGAATGGGTTGTCCAGGAAAGTTGAGAGGGACCCGAGCCTCATGGTTTGGGAGGGTTTAGATCCTAGATTGCTAGTCTATATCTGGATGACCAGGGGACTTCACAGTTAGTCAATCCACTAGTGGTCGATCTTTTCATGGTTGTATTTCCAGAGGACTCTTCAGTATTACCTCCAGAGTGAGAGGTGTAATTTTCTATTGAGCTTGTGTTAGGAGTAGCGTCAGTGTCCATTCCTCTTTATTGGATAGCTACACCAGAGTTTCAAGAGCTCAGAAAGCATTTGGGGGAGTTGCATGAAAAGGGTTTCATCTGACCCAGTACTACTCATTGCGGTTCACCTATCCTATTTGTGAAGAAGGTTGAAAGTACCCCCAGGCCTCATATGGATTACCAGAAGTTTAACCCGTTGATGATCATGAACTAATATCCCTTGCCTAAGTGTGATGATCTCTTTGACCAGCTTCAAGGAGCCCAGGTGTTCTCAATGATTGACTTGAGTTCTCGTTATCATCAGTTGCGTGTTAGATTGTCCGATACACCCTTAACATCCTTTCAGATAATGTATGATCTATAAGAGTATATTGTTATGCTGATTGGTCTCACGAACTCTCCGACAGTTTTTATGGAACTGATGAAACGAGTGTTCCATCCATACTAGGATTCCTTCATGGTGGTATTCCTGGATGATATCTTAGTGTACCCTAAAACTCGACACGACCATGCCACAGATCTTAATATCGTTCTGGGTACACAAAGAGTGCATCAGATTAACTTCTTCTGTTATGTTATCTCTGAGATAGGAGTGCCAGTAAACCCAAGGAAAATGAGATCAATAGTTTCTTGGGAGAAGCCAAAGAAATCTTTGAGGTATAAAGTTTTATAGGGTTGGATGGATACTATAGACGCTTCATACAGGGCATCTCACGCTTAGTAGCACCACTTATGGGCATGAATAAGAAGAGTAAAAAGTTCTTGTAGACAGATTCCTATGTGTCAGCCTTTCAGGAGCTGAAACAGAGGTTGACTTCAGCACTAATACTAGTCCTTCCAAATCCAGGCAAGAGTTGTACTATTTACTGTGATGCATCAGGCATTGAGACAGGAGTTGTACCTATGCAGGTGGAAGGATTCATTGAGTACGGTTCACAGCAATTGAGGCCACATTAGAGGAATTACTAGACGCACAATATTGAGTTGGTTGTAGTTGTTCATGCCTTACGATGTTGGATACACTATCATATGTGAGTGAATTTTGTGGTTTTCACTGACCAAAAGAGTATCAAGTACATATTTACTCAGGTTTACTTGAATTTGAGACAGCGATGGGGGGGTGAGTAACTTCAGTTTTTTTAAATCGATCTTGCCTATATGCATAGGAAAGGTAACGTAGTGGCTGATGCATTGAGCAGGAGGACTCAAATACAGGTAGTTCTGGAGGCCAGTAGTGAGTGGTAGCTTATGACTCAATTCTTTGAAATGCATTCAGAGGTGCATGAAAAACAGAGGAAAACTCTTCTATCTTCTTTGGCTATTACCGACACTCTTCTTGATTAAGTGTGAATGAGGCTGCTATCATATTCAGAAGGCCTTGTACTACAGGAGATCATGTAAGGAGATGACCCAATTCCTGGATAGACCATAGGTGGGGATGATATCTTTTGTTTGTAGGGGTTTGTGTGGGTGCTAGTACATATACTCAAGGAGCAGATGCCTGAATTTAATTCCTCAGTTTGGGATATTCATCCTCACATTACCAAGATGTATCATGATCTACACTGTCAGTAATGGTGGCAAGGTATGAAGAGACATCTTGGTGGTTTGGTCATGTAGTGTTACACCTGTCAGTAGGTGAAGGTGGTGCCTCCGTGACCAGCATGTCTTTTACCGCATTTACCCATTCCCGAGTGGAAGTGGAATGATGTCATGATGGATTTCGTGACCGGGTTTTTAAGGTATCCTCAAGGGAATGATGAAATTTGGGTTGTCATTGACAAACATACAAAGGTAGCTCACTTCTTTCTGATCAAGGAGACCTTCAGTGTTGATGATCTAGGATGGTTGAACATCGATGTGATTATGCACTTAAATGGAGTTTCACACTACATTGTTTCAGATTGGGATACTCGTTTTACTTCTCAAGTTTGAAAGGGGCATAAGAAGGCTTTGGGTACACAAGTAATTTTGAGTACAGCTTACCATCCCCAGATATATTGCCAGTCCGAGCATACGATTCAGGTACTTGAGGACATGTTCTTAGCTAGCATCATATATTTTGGTTGTTCTTGGGAGAATCACTTAACTCTTTTGGAGTTTTCCTATAACAATAATTTTCAAGAAACTAATAAGATGGAACCTTATAAGGATTCGTACAGTAGGTCATGCCGATCACCCTTATATTGGATGGAGGTAGGAGATGTATCTTTACGGGGACCTCATCTTATTTAGGAGACCACAGAGAAGATAGAGTTGATTCAGAAGAGGATGGCTACTGTGCAGTCTCAAAAAAAGTCTTATTCTGATCAGTGAAGAAAACCTCTGATGTTTGATATCACAGATCTTATTTTCTTATATGTCACACTGAGGATGGGACACAAGAGGATTTTGAGACAGGGTAAGCTTTCACTGAGGTATGTCGGGCTATTTGAGGTGTTGGAGAGTGTTGGTCTAGTTGCCTATCGGTTGAAGTTACCTCTGATGTACTGGGCTATGCACAACATCTTCCACATTTCTCAGATTCAACATTACTTCTCAAAACTGTCTCACATCTTTCAACTAGATGAGGTTGAGTTGGAAGTAGATGAATCTTTTAAAGATCATCTAATCATGATTGTGGATTGAAGTAAAAAGGTTCTCCATGGCCGGTATGTTCCTCTATAATGGGTTCTTGGAAAGAATGGGCGATTTTCAGGATGAGACTTGGGAGAGGAAGTCACACGTACAAACGTAGTGGCTAGAGCTATTTGTGATTTCTTCTTCTATGTTTCCTTTCTAGGGAAATTCGGGGAAAATTTTATTAAGGGTTGAAATTTGTAAGAAATTAGACCTTCTATTTATGTATGTTTCTTTCTTATGATCATTTTTGAGAGAAAGGGGAATATCTGGATATTTCCGAAGTACACGCCATGTACTTTCTGAGTACACGCCATGTACTCTCTTGTCGTGGGTAGTCATGTGCTGGCCATGTAGCAGCCATGAACACAACCATGTGTGGGTGACCTATATGCTACCTAATGCAGGGTACAGAAATGGAATGTACACACCACGTACTTCAAATGTATACACTATGTACATTATTTTTTCATTAAATTACCCGAGGTCACATCTTATTGACAGAACGCCCTTCATCTAGGTCTCATTCGTCAAAGATAACCCATATGGCCATGATCCTTCTCTGAACCCCTGAGCCTCCATTCAATATCTGATTCTACCGTCTTCGATTGCATTGGGATTGCCTCGATATACTCTCTCTTCTGCTTGATCCTCATTTCGTGATTCCTTATCCTTCTCAAGTTATCATTTGTTGAATTTTTTATACATTTTTGAAGATCATAATCGTTATAAGGTGATTAAATCCTCAAGGATCACATATAGGGATCTCTTAACATTGAGGTAGGTGGTTTGTGCCATTTCGTTGAGTTTCTTTGAGTTATATGTGAAATTATTCCCAATAACCATGAACATGGTATTGTGCATTTACCATTTAGCCCTATTGTTTCCCTGATATGCTTGTATGCTTGAGTAGTGGTAAATTGAATGTGAATAGGGTTAATTTTTGTGCATTGGATGTGCTTTCCCATTCATGTTTTTCCTTTTTTGACCATTGGTTCTAGATTTCCTATTAGGATGTTGTTTACACTCCCATGCATAGTATTGTAGGATGGTGTGACTATTGTTCTGTTATGATGATATGCTATAGACTACTTTCCAAGTATTTCATGATGTTTACAAGGGTCGATATGCATTTCAATATTTATTTGACATACACATGGCCGTGAGAACCTGGTGTATAGAGCATAAAGAGAATATACGTTGAGGGCTTCTCCAGAGTGTCTCCTTTACGGACGATGTGAAACCATAGGGGGAATTGATGTTGAGTGCATCCTTAGAGTGTGTGAAGTTCCTTGACGTGGGACATAGAGGGAATGAGACATAACTTCTTCCCTAGAGCGCCTTTAGTACTGATACAAGACATTATGAGGAATTGAATGTGAGTTCTTCCTTAGAGAGTATATTCTTAAACTGAACCAGAGAGGTTAGACTGAGTGTACTGCTAAGAGGGTTTCTTGTACTTGTTTTGTAGGACCAGAAGGGATATGATATTAGTACTTCCAAGAGAGTTACCTATTTGTGTTTAACTGCTTGATTTTTTTTCTAGGTAGGACCAAATGGGATAGGTTGTGGGTTCATCACAGAGGGTTATCTATGTATGATTATATTCATTGATTAGCTGTTGTTGGATATTTGAAACTATGGATTTTTACTACAGAGTACTTCATTGTTTACTGCATTCATTTACTTGCTGTCTGCCATATATTTACTAACAGTTAGGCACTGTTCTTGTGGTTGTTGACTACTGGGTTTTAGTCTCACAACCTATTTGGTCCATGCTTTTGGGCCCAAACAGATTATATTGTTGTAGGTATAGATATGAGAAATCCCCCTCATACTTCTGTTATGTGATTTGTAGAGGAGCTGGAGAGCATGGGACCAAGATGAGGCATGCGATGTTGTGGAGCTATTAATTTGTTTTCTTTTGTACTTAGGTTTAGTACTATTATTATTCTATTATTATGAACTGTTTGACTTCATTCTTAGACATATGTGTCATGCATCATTCATATATATGTGTGCTCTAGTTTATTCTATTTGTATTCCGTTGTTTACTTTTTATGGAATTGTTACTACTTCTACTTCTGTAGATTATTATCTTCTATTGTGTTCTTTGAAAATGATGCCATAGTTTCCCCACTATCACACCATGGCCCTCGCTGCTAGTAGGCAACCTCAGGCATTCTAGGAAATGCGCATGAGGCCATTACACCAACCGGGTATGGGGTGACTCTAGGTGGCTTCTGGAACCAGTACGTTACACCTACCCTGCACCCCCTAGAAACCACCCCTATAACCCAACCCCCTACAATACATACCCCCCTAGATACCCCCTGGAACCCCTGCCCTATAGACCCCCCAAGATACCCCCTAGAACACCCTACCCTGTAGACCCCCCTAAACACCCCCTAAAAACCCCTGCCCTGCAGACCACACAGACCAACCAAACCCCCTAGACACCCCCTAAACCCCCCTGCCCCTATAGACCCCCCCTAGACAACCCCCCCCCCCCCCCCCCCAAACCCTCTGCCCTGTAGACCCCTTAGACACCCCCTAAAACCCCACGCCCTGCAGACCCCCCTAGACACCTCCCCTGAACCCCTTGCCCTGAAGACCACCTAGACATCCCCCTGGACACCCTTCCCTGTAGACCCCCTGAAACCCCCCCATGATACCCCCTTCACAATATACCCCCTATACACCCCCTGAAGCACTCGTGCCCTATAGACCGCTAGATACCCCTTACCCCCAGAACCACCCACTCCATGTAGACCCCCATCGACACCCATACTAGAACCCCCACCCCATGGGACCCCCCCCCCCTCCTCAGACACACCACTTACACCCTCCCCTGCCCAAAAGTCCCCCCTACACCCCCTGGACACCCCATAGATAGCTCCAGGCTTCCAGATAGAACACATCATCCTTCCTGTTTTCCCAGTACAACCAAAATCTAATTATGGATAGTTAATATATTAACCAATATAACAAAAAATATATGAACCACCTTAATGGATTCAGTATCTCAATGACTCAATCTTTTAGTTTAAATTGATTCATGTAAACAAATATATTCACATTATTTAGAATCCATATAGCAGTATTACAAAAAATACCTCTAGTGACACTGACAATAAAGTTTCTTATGTTCTGCTTTTTGGTATTGATATAAAACCAAGTAGTTTATCCTAGAAGAATTCAATGAGAAAAAAAATATTGTTTTTAAACCACTACATATAGGTTATGACATAGAAAATACTTTTTACCTTATTGGAGATTACTCCACCACACTAAGGAATAGAATAAACATGAAATACCTGTGGTACAATTTTTAGATCTGCAGCAGTTGTCACTGTTTCTACAGCTATTTGACCCAAAAAGATTGAGCTACAGTAATCCAACAACTTCAAAAGCATCTATTTTAAAAGTACATTTGGGTTAAATCATTTAAATGATTCTAATAAATCATTCATAATATAAATTTAAAACCTAAAAAATAATTAAAATTATCAATTTTTATAATGTGATTGAAAAAATATCCAAACATAGGTTATCATTTTAAATCCAACACATTTTAGACACTTTTCCTAACAGAAATATCAATATTAATGTATTCACAAGTTTTTTATAAGAATCGATGTATTTTTAAACATTCCAATTTAAAAATTTCCATTTCAAAATTACCCTAGATGATGAAAACACACACAATATACCATGATCGATCCTAACCAAACCATAAAGAGAATGGAAATAACTCAAAATAAAAAAATGAAAAATTCCATGTCAACCAAAATAAACAACATTGAAAGATGATTTTGGAGTCAAGGTTCATCCAAGAAAGAGGATATCTCAAATCAAGAGTGTTCAATGGGGTGAGAGACCCAGATAGTTGATGAAATGATGTGACTATTTGAGACGAGTAGATCTAATCATGCTTATCAACTACTAAAGATCATGAGTATTATGTTCATGAGTAGACTAGGTTATCCAGTTTGTTCGTGCAGGGATATCTAAATCCAGTGGTGCATACGAAACTTGGATATGAGGGAGATATAAAAATTTAATCATACCTTCTTATTGGTTAGTGGGAAGATGCATTCATTTGTGGGACTCTAGAGTAGGAGCACAGTGGGTCTCTATTATTATTGTATTGAGTGGTCCATAGTGTAACCAATTCAGTTTATAGTGGGGAATCCATAACTGGGGTGACTAACCAATCATGAGAAGAAGTAGGAATTTGAGTTAGAATCTTTTAAAACCTTAGGAAATAATGGAAAATGTAGCAACTAATTTGAAAAAATAACCAAGAAGGTCCTTGAAAACCTTAAAGACCTGATATATAATGAAGAACTTCATCGAAATGAGGAATATTTTGGAAATGCATATAGTGTGGAAATAAGGGGAGAGTTACACAATATAGAATTGTTAATGAAAAGGGAAATTAGAACATGTTATGGGATTAGCTCAGAGGAAGATGGTCCCACTCTATCCCCCCATCCCCCACTCTGACCCCCACCCCCACCCACTCAACCACATCCCCCTCCATAAATCCACTCCCCCCTACTGCAGCCCCCCTCCCCCCCATTGCAGCCCCCCACAGTAGCCGCCCTACAACACCCCCCCACTATAGCCCCCCCACTCTACTCCACTGCCCCCCCAACTCAACGGCATCCCCCCATCCCTTACTCCACAGCCCCCCTGATGTTGAAATGGAAACATCATCTAAGGCAGTGAAAAATAGGTAGATGAATGAGGAAAAAAGGGGATAATATTTATGAATAATTATAGGGATCAACCACTTATAGTAGTTGAATAGAGTTTTCTGTGTTAATCCATATAAAATGTTTACAGAGATAATTTTGATGATTCATGTTGCTATTGGGAGTATAAAGAGAACAAAATAGTTGAATACTTCTACTCTAATGTTGGAGTTTAATTGAATAAATTTATCAATGATTTTATTTGATATATAAATATTATTATTAAAGAAATAGTTGATGAAAAAGAACAACTAGAAGAATTATTGTATTCCATGTATATTTCTTTGGCCAAATAGGTTATAAAATGTAACACCCTCTAAAAATTAGTAAAATTCAAGGTATAAATAGTGTCACGTTTAAATGATAACATGACTTTGACTGATGAAAAATTTCAAAGCACAATTGTTGACAAGGAAGTGTTTACGTCTAATACTAATGAGGTTTTCCAATAATTGGAAAATCTACACAAATTTTCTATGAGTGTTAAGGTTCCACCATTGGAAGAGAAATCTAAAAGAGTTAAAGAACTTTATAGTTCACTATAATTGAGAAACACGATCTATAATGAACAAGTTCAAAATATAAAGAGTGATGGGGCTGTCCGGTTGAGATAATTATAAGATAAAAAGATCACCCTCAACCTGATGTTTCTAAATTTAGAAGTTAAACCGAAAGATAGGGAATAAAAAAACATCAACATCACAAATAATTGATAAGATTACTTCTACCACTCAATATTTATAAATGATATTTCCATTAAAAGTGACTCATGATAGTGTTAATGTGTGTCTGATAATTTTTTATGAAGGATCCACCTCACACATTGTGAAAAAGGGACCCTGCATCTAGGTAAACTCAGCTAACAATGAATCTCTATTATCCTGAAATGCAGGATACAAGGAAAATTATGTACTAATGTGAATCATTAAAAAATATAGAAAACCAAATGATATTTCAATAAATTATATGAGAATTTATATGAAAGTTTTTCACCCAAATAGACCCAAAATGTTGGGGTTCCAACCCATTAACAACAAGCATTTATGATTGGATAGACTGCGCCTAGAAGAAAAAAAACTAGAATAATTGGAAGACGCTGGAGATACTAGAGGATTTGGAATATATCCATTCATTATTATCATAATAGATTAGTATGTAAATTTTCGATAGGAATGAATAATGAGGTATAACATTTAAAATAAATGGAGAAATTGATAGGGTGATATAGTCTATATATAAATAGAGAATTCCAATATCTTCATGTAAGGAGAACACGAGTGGGATCATGGGTTAGGGAGTCAAGGAAACACCACTTGGGAAAAAAATTTCCCACAAAAAAATAATAAAAATAGTACAAGAGAATAAATAATTTTTTTTCATGAACCATATGTACATCAAACAACTATGCTGAAGGAAATGAAAATAAACAGATGCAACATGGCTTAAAGAAAAACAAAAATGATACACATTAATGAATATCTCTACTACTCCAATCTCCCTCCCCTGTAAAGAAAACCACACGACCATATCAAGTGCCCTTCTGGCCCCATTCACATAATATAACTACCCTCTCTCTGTAGAATGTGGTAAATGTCCTATGTGTATGATACGATAAAGAAAATAAAAAAAAAGAAAAACATAGATGTCTTTTTTGACTATACCGGTCACCTCCCAATATATAGGAACCAAAAAGGCCCATTGGTCAAATCATGTTCCTAAAAGCAAGGGGAAACATATCAAAGTTTCTAAGTGACACTATCAAATAGAACATTCTTTTTAATAAACAATTAATCATCTTATTAATGGTATATAATCATTTTATCTCTAGTTTCTTCTTAGTTTGGTTTTGTTCGATACAAATTTTTTTGGGATATTTTCATTATATTTAGTTTGTCTTGTTTTTTATTATATTTGTGTAGACAATTTCATTCCTTTGGGTTCTAATAGATTCAGTTTTATTACATTCAAACTCATGTCTCAATCCTTGAATTCGATTTAAGTAAAATATTTTTCAATTCATTAGAAAAATAACCCATGGATTAATTCCACTTCTTGGGATTATTTTTCTCAGTAAAATTATTACCCAAAGATTATGGTATTGAGTCAAGATTATCCTAAGATACGGTAAGCAATGTAACATAACGAGGGAGGGGGAACCACAACTAAGGTGGCTAATGACACAACTACGGTGGATAGTGTTATTTATACATTTGTCTCACATTACTGAGATAATTTTATAAAAATGAAAACAATAATAGATATTTGGATAATGTAAAAAATGGTATATGTGGTAATATCCCACTATACCTAGATTATAATTTTATAATACCTAAGAATTAGTTATATGCACATTCAATGACACAATAATTATAATTTTTTCACATAGACCATTTTTAATGCCACGAAAAAAGGTATTGTCTTCATATATTAAATTTTAAATATGTTGAGTCCATTATATATTTTCTGGATCGGGATGCCTTTGTGAAGCCCCCATATGCTATTGATTATAGGTAGAGGAATATATATATAATAATAATTTAAAGGTATTGAGTCCATTATATATTATTCTTTGTTTGCAAAAACCTCATCCTTAGACCACTACTTCACAAGAATAAATTTATCCAGTCCCTAAAAGAATAAGATAATGAGTGTGGAGCCGCACCCCTAATGATGTTTCAATTTTCATAACCACATATAAGGTTTACATATCCTAAAAAATGGAGTAACATAATTTTAAATAGGAAATTGAACTAAATAAACAGTATTAATCAAATTACAGAAACGTCAGATGACACAAGAATTGTACATATGAAACTTGACGGTTCATCATATTGATTAATATGAATATAATACAAAAAATGGATATTCCATTACCCTATTCCATGTTCTATATATTGAATTCCTTATAGTTCATCATTCAAGTGATACCACTCCTCTTATGTTGGGGTTCCAGGTCCCCTACTCCAACTAGAGTGACTGATAGAACTCCATCAACATATCTACTTAGGGGTAGGATAACATCTACTAGTAGATAGTTTTTACCATGATCCAAAACCAATGATCATATACCATGTAATCCTATAGAAATTCTATATAGAACCCATCTTATGAAATTATTGGAACTCCACTTAGGGAAAAGGACACTGAAATAGCTTATGTTCAACCCTGCAATTCATAATAAAATTAATTATAATGATATCCAGATACTTGTGGCCTACGTCACATGCTGATCTGACCATTTCATCCTTGGGGGAAATCTTAAAATCAAATCTTATTGACACCTAAGGAGGAATTCCTTGATCATCCAACTGAAACAAATTTTCATTGACTCTAGACCTCCATTGGGTTGTCCTTAGTTATGAGATCATGATTCATCAAATAAAAAAAATCTCACGAAAATGAAATTAACCTATGAAATGATATCATACTAAATCCCATGCTGAAAAAATATCTCCCTAGATATATCATATCCTTCCAATGTAGGGGGGGGGGAATATATCATGCATGTGAAGTAACTTTTCTGGTCCATTAAAAGGATCATCCTCTATATAAATTATATGATATCTCAAGCCATTCCATTCTTCAAAATATCTAGATAAAAGTGACACATATATTTCTCTTTGATTCCATTAATTTTTAGCTCTTCTTATTGTCTAACATGTATTATTATGACCCTAGAGTACATAGATGGTCCTTGTAGAATACATGTATCAAGCTTCACCCTCATCTCCAAAATTGTATGTAGGGGACTAAATATTTTCATTAGAGACTCAATCTAGAGATTTTCTTCCTGAGGTCCTCCCTCAATATTAACTATGGGTGGGTAATGTATCTAAAAATCTATCTAGGTGACATACATCGAAGGGAATTTGTGAATAGTCAGTCTCAACATTGATCAAAAGACTCATGGAATACTATCACAACGTTGATCATCCACCAGATTCCATATTTTTCTAGGATGCTCCAACTATGATATATGCAGTGTGCATTATTTAATATTCTCACACTGAAAAATAGATATTGTAGAATAATTTTCTCTACATTGGTCAGAACACTCATCAGATCATCGAGATAATAAAAATTTCAAACCTTGAAGGACATGTACATAACAAAGAACCATAGATAAATGGATTCATCAACTCTATTGTGAGGAAGTTAATTAATTATATTTTAGTCGAAAACCTTTTATTATTATTTTTATCAATCATGTTATATAATTTCAGATGAAATTAATGAATCCCTAGAATTAAAAGTGCATGAATGCATAATTTCCTTCTATCTCAATAATAGATGTTCCCCATTCCAAATATAACCATGAGTAAAACCACATTAAATATTAACATCACCCAACATGTTTATCACCCAAGGTGAAATAACATCAAAAATATAAAATGAATAACTCATGAAAAATAATTTACTCCATGGAAACTTGGTTTTACCATTCCCAGGGGTTATTTAATCTTATGCATGAGCTCATTACCAATCCCCAACACATCCTATTCTCTTATCTACCAATACGAAAACTACTAATGCAATAGAAAAGACTAAAAATGGTAAAACGTTGTGACAACTTCGACTTGAATCTACCACATGTGAGAGAGATGTGTCATCACAAGAACTCAAGAAAAACTACCCATATTCCTTATGAAAAAAAATTTGTGATGAAGGGATAATATATTCAGTGAGAGACTATAATATTTCATACAAAATTATTCAATATGTGGAAAAATCATAAACAACCAATACAAATCTATTCCAATATATAAATAGGGAATAACCAAAAAAATTACCAACCAAATAAATATATAATTCCATACTATATGACCAACTAAAATATAAATAGACTATCATATATGTAAATAACCTAAAGAAAAACTACAAATAAATTCTCCATAAACTAGTCTCGAACACCATGCTGAGTCCCATATCAATTCTCTTATCTCATCTTACCGAAGAACCAATCAATCATAGGGCCCCATACCCTTGTCTTGACCTATATCCATGCTGTCTTCTTTGATTCTAAATGGAATGCTAAATAGGTTTGAGTAAAACAGATTATGACCCCACCAATGGTGTCTAAAAAAATATAGTATGAATTTATATTTAATGTTATATTATGATATATATATTTTCATGAATTCATTAATTTAATGTTGAATATAAAATTATCATTCCAACAATCAGCTCTAGGATGCCACCCGAGGTATACCAAACTTGATTCAATAGAGTTTTATATATTTCTTTCATTTCCTACAATTATACAGGATGTTTTCCTAGAAAAGGAACCATGACAAGGTACATTACCCATTACATGGACCATTAACCTAACACACATCACCAATTCCAAGGATATCTCTAATCTTCCATGGGTTCATGGAATTTCTATAAATTCTCATTATAGAAAAGATTATATTACCAAGGTGAATAAAAAATTCTAAGTGTTGAGTAACCATTCCATGTATTATATAACATTTCATTAAGAACAACCATGATCCAAACCCCTAACAAAAAACTAACACATGACAAATATTTTGAAATATGACACATTTTTAATTCATTAAATTTAATAATTCTCATTCCTCATATTCCATTTTGTTAAATAATAGTTCCTGTAAATATAACATTGTGTATTTTATGATTTCATACAAATTATACCGTTACGTTGAACATTATCATTTAATGTTCAAATTGTGTCAATTCCAATTAACATACTGAAAATTAAATGTTCTAATTCACATGTTAAGAGAAGACCAATTCTATTCACAATTCTATTCATTATTTAATCAATTTCTCAATACAGGTATAAGGCACTAGACTCATACCATCCATGCTCTAACCCAAGAATATAGATAAGAACACATCCTTGGTGGCCAAAAGATCATGGTCTTCATCACCAATTGACCAAACCAGAAATGTGTAATGTCTAATAGTGAGGATTTGAGAAATTTCTATGGATTATAATTAGAAGTGGTCACACAAAAAACATGATGACACTATCATACATGCTGAAAATACTATAACACTAATGAAGAAATTAGAGAAATTATTCTAATCACCCACCTCAAATGAAATAATATTAATCTAAAAAACATAAAATTTTGATGAACGTAATCCACTATAATCCCTTATAAAAAATGATAAATACACCACATCAAGTCCAATAGAAGAATATCAAAGATGAAAATAAATGGAATTCATAAATTTCGAGAAGAACACAATTAATCTATATATTTGAATCGAATAATGGATTGAGAGATCAATGATACAATGTATATTACAATTTAGCTAGAGATGAATTAGGGTTGGAATCTGGGAGAGATCTGATCCGGAGAAAGTGTTCTCACGATGGAGGAAGTGAGCTTGCATTGTAGGGTTCATGTTCG
Source organism: Viscum album (assembly GCA_963277665.1). Classification (NCBI taxonomy): domain Eukaryota; kingdom Viridiplantae; phylum Streptophyta; class Magnoliopsida; order Santalales; family Viscaceae; genus Viscum; species Viscum album. Next base: position 1,192,896,968 of record OY728122.1, read on the forward strand.
GGAGGTAGAGTTGGTTGGGAGATCTATATAGATGAGGAGATCTAATTTAGATGATATATTTGTTAGAGGATGAGATATTTCATTAGATGGAGGAAGTGAACACATGGGTTCATGCTCGGGATGTAGGGTTTGACAGAGGAGGGATATGTTCGATGGTAATCTATTCGGGGGATCTGTCTGGTGATTATTTGGAGTTATTTTCCAAAAAATTTATAATAATCATAGTTAATTATTGTCTACTAAAATGGTTTGAATAATCTATTGGAATGGATTTGGAATGCCAATCCATTCCCAATGGTTTAGAAAACTGTTGGGAAAACCCATAAAATAATCCCTTATTTCTAACGGTATTATAAAAACCCTAGGTAAAATTTACATAACCCAATGGTTTTATCAATATATTGGTATATTGGTGTTGGTATATATTCTATTTCCTCTAGTGACATGACATAAGGATTATTAGGTTCCCAATACAAATATAGTCGCAACAAAATGGTAGTTGAGACAAAGTCACTTACCACAATGTAATATGTTGAATAATATGACAATAACATAATAAACATCAATAAAATCATTGAATCCCAAGAAAAAAATAATCATGTTATTATATATCAAATGGAAATACACATATACCACTTACAAGAAATAATTGTCAAATAATGGAAATCTCGCAAAAATGAAAGTGAGATGATAAACACATTACATTATGATCATGTGTGTACTTTATTTATTTTAATGACCAGAATAATAAAATTTACCTTCATTAAATTATAATTAATAACCTATTATACATGTAATTGATTTATTATAACCTTATTTTGTTCATTCAAAACCCTTTTTATGGGTTTAAGAGGATCAATTTTATTGTTTTTACAGCATTTGCTTCCTTGGTTTTCATGATTCGTTTACTTGTCTTCATGATAGGATGTTATTTTGTAATGTGGATAAACATCCAGAATTGTTAATATATATATTATTGGTGAAATTAAATATATATAAATGATCTTATAACGTGTATGGGTTATAAACTGGAGGATGAATCGTTAGTTAAAAGTTATTGATAAACACTTGGAGTTAGCCTGGAGGTTTTGTGGGCAATGAAATTGTTTTGTATTATTATTCAATAATATGAGTGTTGGGATTACATAAAATTTATGAGATGAAATAAATTTATTCTTATATGGTAGAATGATAAAAATGGTTTCATTACCAGAGTTTATGATTGTAAAAAAATTGAGAACCCATCGACCTTGAATTTGATAAATTAACACACCTCGGACGGTGTCTTCATTTTTTAGTATAAGAGGATGGGGAAAGAGAGATGATGATAAAATAGTAAATTAGAATAATATAATTCCTGTTCATGTATGGTACTCTATATATCATTGTATTTGGATGAGGGAATATTAGGAAGCATGTATAAAAGAAATAAACTCAAAATAGATGAAAAAATTGGAAATCTCTCCTGAAAATTTGGCAGTCTAACGACGTCACTTAAAATTTCATAAAATAGTTTGATTAGAGAAGGGAGGTATCAATTCACTAATAAATAATATGGGACATAAAGGAAATATTTAATTACATATCCTAACATAATCCAATTTAAAATAAAAGGGAAAACACAAATGAAAGCATTAAGAAAAGAGAAGGTTGGTTGATTCTCTTACCTCGAAGGGTAACTCCCAAAACATGATGGTTGAGACCATGGGGGTTTGAGGAAATATTGGGAGGACTCCTAGGGATGTGATACTCCCATAGATTTAGGGATAATGAGTTTTTAAAGAAAGAAAACAAAGGGGGTGACTAGGTATTTATAGTAATTTAGAGGGCGTTTTTTATTAATTAAAAGGGACACCCCATTAGTGGTTTTTGCAAAAACATGGGATTGACCATGGTATTTTCCCATGGTTTCATCCACTTGAGACACCTAATGTAAAATTTTACTATAAAAAATTAGACTTTCCTTTATATTATTTATTATATCATTATGATTTCATTAAACTACCGAAAACTCAATATTGTATTTTTACTATTCACAAAAAAATCAAGTATTTTAGAAAAATCCCAAAAATTCAACATAACCATTTTTCAACATGTAGAATTTAAAAATGAACACAATTTTTGAAAAATAATTTTCCATTTATTTTGAATTTAATTTTTAAATAAAATAATAATTAATTGGTAAAATAACAATTTTATAAGTATAATTAGTTTTATATCACAATGAACAATTAATTAAGATATTGTTATCTAATTACATTAATAAAATATAATATTATCATTATTTAATATTCATAAATGGTTATATTACTATTCATATTACTATTGATAAGGGTATGTTACTAATCATAAAACATCAAGTTGGTTCTATTAGTGTGAAAATGACTTACTGGTCACAACTCTAGATGACGATTTTTTGAAATTAAATACACAGAAGTTGAAAATTTACATTTTATGGATATGTTATGACTACCACCTAAATATTAATGTGTTGTTTAAAAGGAAGATAATTCCTTATGAAATATAAAATATTAATAGAATGTGTTTAAGAGAAGCATACCATAATATGTTTGGGGTTTAATATAGAGAAAATACATTACATCACACTTCCCATTAGATGAACATATATTATCCTCCAGTATAGTATATTTGATAATGTTATTGCTTTATAATATAATTATATTAATATTTATAACAACATATATTATCCTCTTATTACATCATACCACCGACCAGTTAATAGTAATTCATTATTATCATTGTTTTGGGTGATAACTTCATCATTTTCTCATTCATGTTTTTCATGGATGCTCATGTTTTTGTTCAAATAATATAGACCAACAACATAAAAATTATATTAATGTTATAAACATCACATTTATTCATTACCTTCCTTTTTATGACAATTATTGAATGTTGTACATGGAAAATGAATCATGTCTCTTTGTGGGATTGTAAGTGGTATGTATACATGAGTGAGAATATAATTCAATTAATGGGTTAAAGTGTAAGGAAAAAGATTAATTTTTTTAATTTATACAGTTAAAATAATTTCATATATATAATTTATATTCATTACTTTCATCATTATGACTATCTAGGTGTGTATTTCATAAAAACAAATTATATCCATTCAGAATGTTGAAATCCATTGTACAGAAAAGAAATTTTTTTGATTCCCATTCAATGAAGTATTTCATTGACAAAAATTATTTTAAAAAATATAAATTATCATTATATTAAAAATAATTAAGTTTTTATATTTGTTTTTTATGTCACAACCGGTCCCCCGGGGCCCTGGTCGTTACTAACCCAAGCCCACCTTCCATATTCAGGGGATGGTGACTAGCACTGGAAAGAAAATCCCTAAAACCATGCAGGAATTTCCCTTAAAACATAAAAATCACACATTCCAGTCACACAACATCATAAAATAATAATGTAAACTATAATGTAAACACGGTGTGAACAGAAAGTAAAGGGGCCAGAATAAAATCCCAACTAGAAAGTGCAAGTAAAACTGAAAACAGCTCCTGTGAACACCCACCAATGATCCTATGTTAAGGGTAAGTACAGCTCTCATACGGTCATCTCTATTTTATGTCTTGTGTAATTCTCCACCCCTCAATCATCCTCTAGTCCTGGAACCCTTATCCTCAATCAATGTTGACAGTAATCTGCATAAGGAATAACAACGTGCGGGCAAAGCCTGTGCAGGGGTGAGTATAACAATAATCCGTAGGGATCCCAAGACCGTCAAAGGTCTCCCAGAATCCAAAAAGAATAAACCAAAAAGAAAGACCTCAATAGGAATACTTAGGTATAAGCTCATATATATACCTATGTTGTCAATATATACACTCATCTCACACGTGATGGAATTATAGAAAGATGGTAACACGATAATGGTAGAAGTACCATATAGGTAACACCGTGTAGATAGAAGTACCAAATAGGTAACACCATGCAGGTATGTACTAGAAAGATATTTCAACATAGAAGAATGCCAAAACGGAATCACCACACAGAAGTGTAACACAATGCTAATGACTCATCTTAGATGAGGTATAACATAAGTTTGGATGTATAAATGACTAGATGTATTGCTTGATCATCTTACTTCGTCGAGTAGCTCTGTAATTGACCCACACTGGATCGAAGATGACCCTCACAGGATCTGAAAATGACCCACACAAGATCTGTAGAATACCAACAAAGGATCGGTATGCGTTGACCCACATACGATCACTGAGCGTTGTTCCACACAGGATCTAAAGATGACCCACACAAGATCAGGAGATTATTAATGTACAACCAACCATAGGGTTCCCACAATAAGAATGCTTGATTCCTGGAGGCTTCCCTCCTCAAGAAATAAGTTTATATATCAACATCCATGATGTCCAATGAAGAAGTATCAAAAAGTTCTATAACATCAACAGGGTCCCAATGCGACTGATGGCGTGTCAATCGGACGCCTTGTATTCATGTTATTAGTGTTTCTATTTCGAGGGCCTAGTTGGATTCCGGTTCGATCCAACCTGAAAAAACTCCAACATTATACAAAAATCTTGTTGTGTATATGAAAATGAGCATCTCAATCCGTAGATCCCAGTGGTATAGACAGTTCTTTCAAACAGAAGCCCGGTTCTCAAGATATGGCCATAAATGTATATTTCTGTCTAGATGGGAACATGTTCGGTCCGAACCGGGCGGAACGGGCCTCGGCCAGCCCGACCTAGTTCGGGTCGCCCCGACCTAGTCTGGGTCCGGCCTGGATGGTCTTGGCTACCGTGGGATCCGCCCGCTGGGCACGGAAAGCTCAGCTCGTGCGGTCCTTTGTGGCGGGGCCCGCGTGAGCTTCCACCTAGGGGGAAACCCCTGTATTCTGAACAGAACATGGACCATTCATTTGGAACCTACTAGCATGCAGGACCAACCAGAGCAGTCCCTCTTGGCATGAAGTGTCTAGATGGATGATTGGTTGGCTCTCCTCCCCTCTGCGCGACGATGCCACTCTCCTCCCCCGGTTGGCAGGGTGTCGTCCACCCTCTGGGTGCACCGCCTCAGTTAAGCAGCCTCAGACCTCTCCTCAACCGTCATCATCGAGGTGCACTGCCCTACCCCCATTGGGCATGTTGACATTTCAGTCGCCGTCCCCTTCTCCACTACGGCCGATGGGCTACAACATCCTCCGCTACCAATGGTGCGGTTGCAGGCTGCCCTGGTTCCATGGGGTCGGCTAGCACGCTAGCCGACATCCCATTCTCCACTACAACTGCCAGGTCGCGGCGTTCTAAAGCGGCCTGGTTGCGCCACCACACGATCACGGCTGGCCGGTGTGTCGTCCACCGTAGGAACCCCGTCGGCGTCAGTCGTCGTTTTTGTGGTTGGCTTCTGCTGAATTCATCGATCCACCTCAAAGAACATGTTGATCAGTGAAGAATTGTAGAGGGATCAATCAGTGTGTGTTTTACCCACATACAACTTTCTTGATTGAAAATAGGTGGTTCTAGAAGAATGATTCAACGGAAAACCCCAAAAAAATCATAAACACACCCTTACCTTTTTTTGTCTGTTGGAGGTGGCATGAGGATGATGTTTAAGTCGATGAAGTGGACACTAATGTTTTCTGGTCCCATCACATGATTCCGATCTGGAATCAGGATTCGGTTCCTTGATCTTCATTGGGGGTAGTTCTTCGTTGGAGGATGATCATCCAAAGGCTCTCCTCATGTTATCTGTTTTCCATTGATTCCCCCAAAAGTGGTGAAGAGCCAATATTAATTATGATAAGTTAATTAACACAATTATTGTTGGCACATTAATTGGGAGAATTCTAAGAGTTAACTAACATTAAAAGAATGTTCAGGTGGACCCATCACTATGATTCAAAATGGATGTTTCATGAAAGAAAAAAAATTAATTAATTTTATTTTTTTTTCTCGCATGAAAATATAAAAAACTATCTTACACCCTCAAACTACTGCGGTCAAGGTGAAGGACTCTTTAAGTGAATATCGGAATTGTGAGTAATATGGTGTCCTCATATTTAAATTCTGAGCACCAGTTCAGAAGTTACAAATTGTCGCTCACACATTCACTGAATGTACTCGAACAAATGTTCAAAAATACATTACGGCCAGACCGGGCCTTAGTATCACACACGGTCAAAATTCACAGACCTGTAATATTTCCATATATTTAAAAAAATACATGGAAAAAATTCGAGGTCTTTATATTTTATGTCATAATTGATCGTAGAAAAAGAAGGAGCTTAGTGAAAATGAATACCAACGCATAACAGAACCACTATTGGATTTGTTATATAGGACAAAATGGTTTGAATTTTGTGTAGAGAATAATCTTGATAATTAGAATAAGTATTTCTATAATTTATTTTGGTTGGTTTGGTTTTATCATTATACAATTATATGTGTGAAGAAGTGAGGTGAGGGGTGTCCTTTTACTATTCAGTTGAGTTGAACACATGTTGTTGTTCAACATTTTTCATTTATAACATGACACATTCATGGAATTATGTATGAAAAATTTCTCAGATTAAAAGTTAACAACAACAATTCATAAATTCAATAATATAATTTGGACTCATCAATTTTTTTCATTACAAACATTATCTTTTTAGATTAAACCCCACATAAACATGTGATAACCTTAACTGTGATAATTAGTTTTTGCAATTAATAATATTAATTATAAAAAAATAAATTTGAAATTATTTTATAATATTAAATATTATTATATATAATATTTAATCCATTTTTTAAATTTTAATTCATAGAAGTGTGAATATTTAATTTAAGAATAAATTCAAGAAACATATATAAAAAATGATTTTAGGAAATTCACATTTCAAGCATAAGATGATCTTATATTTACTCTATGACTACTAATCATAAATATAGGGGATTTATTTAATATATATATATATAATCTATACATTTCAAGTAAATCATTATTCATTATGTATTATTTTAATTAATTAAAATTGATAGAATTTATACCTTCTTTGTAAAAAATAGTATTATGAAAAATTCACTTTTAGAATCCTAGAGATAAAATAATTATTTCAATCAAATAAATGGTAATTATATTTTTAATTATAAATATTATAAGATTATATTATAAATAAAAATATTAATATTTAAATGATATGAATTTTATTTTTCATAAAATATTATTTTTACGGGGAAATACCAAAAATTCATTGTAGTATTATTTTCCAAATGCAAGACCGAAATAATTTTTTTTCACATAAAATTATAATTTCTTATAAGGAAATAAGGTAATTTTTACTTTATTATATTATTATTGAGTTATATTTTCAATTAATATAATTTTTACATGGGTGTTAAATTTTTCTGTCATCTAGTAATTTCATTATCAAAATTTTCATGGAAATTACATTCGAAAATATAAATGTGGATCATCTTCATAAAATCCTCTAGATTATATATTTCATAATCTATTTTATGATTTTTACAAATTCCCATTACCAGTCATATTATCTAGTTCCTTGACATTTACTATATTGTGTCATTAATATGTATTGGATATTCAATGTAAGATATATCTGGATCCACATATATTACATTAGAGTGGAGGAAATGTGTTGGGTCTAGGATATACTTCATAAAAATGATATATAGACCATATTGGTACATTATAGATATATGGTTTCATTAACAATCCATAAAAATACCTCTAATTCTTTCTATAATTTGAATAGTTACAATGTATGTAATGACCACGACCCTATTAGGCAATAGTTGGACATTACATAATTACATTGGTATGGTAAACAATGAAGTCGCATCCTGAAAGACTGAATATATTATCAGATTTGGAAAACTATATATAAACATAATATTTACTTAATAACTTTAGTGAAAAAATAAATCCAATTGGCAACACAAATAAACTACAAGATTATCATTGAAAGTCATTCATAATACAAATCATCATATCATGAGTAAAAAGAAAACAGAATAAAGGGAAGGTATTAGATCATTAGTAAGTGTATATAATATATAATAAGATAAAATAAATATTAATGGATCATGAATAACCAAAAACACATTCCAATGAACAAAATCTTGAAAATTATATGGAAGGAATAAATTATAATTAGGTAATGCTGTTTTTTATAGTGTGAGAAAGAAACATAAACATGTATGTTATACTAGTCGATTACCACATGTATTATCTTTTAGTAATATCATAATGATATAATGAACAATCTGTTATATCTATAACATACCATGAATGCCACATCCATGAAAATTGAAAATAAAAGGATAATTCCCCATCCATATAAATATGTTTAAAAAATGGGCAAGGCCTCTACAAGTGCATATATGTTTTGTCTCATGATTTCCTACAGATGCATTGAGAGGATATAGTGGGCCCTTGACATCACTTACAATGTTAAATGAATTATTAATATAAATGGTGTTAATCATAAACAACATATTCATATGAAATATAAATTACATTCCCCATTCCGTAAACATAATCACAAAAATTTAGAGTAGCATGGTGAATGGTATCAATATAGAAAATCCACTGTCAAACTTATCATAGACCATTTAATTAAATATTATATTTGATATCATTATTTAAAGGTCCAAATTGTGAATTGTATTAAATCGAGGTTGTTGAAATATTTTAAAATACTTTAATAAAATCCTTGAGAAATTCATGATTGGATTTCAATTTTTTCTTAACAAAGAAGAGTTATTTTGGAAAATTAATATTTATTTTTCATCAAATCATAAAGAAAACATTAATATCATAAAAAATAAAAGATATCTACAATGAAATTATTTGTGAGGAAAAAATTATTTCAAAATGGAATGAATACATGTAATATGATTTTTTATGAATCTTTAGAAAATTTGGACTTATGTGTGGTTAAGAAAATATATATGAGACATTAAAGTCAAAATATTGTAATTGTTTACATGAAACCATAATTGAACTAAATTTTATTTCATGATAAATTGAGTTATTTAATAAAAATATTTGTGGATTAAAATACATTATGGAGTGTACATGAACGTGGGTAAGAAATTGGGAATTATCCATTAACAGGGCGTACTTATTAAGATAAATTGAAATAGGAACATTATAAAACATGTATTTACCCAAAAATAAAAGTTAAAACAATAATGATACATGTGATTGGAAAATTCACCCTGAATTTAGAAGAATCATAAAATAATAATGTATAATTACACTTTTGTAATTAGAGAGATGGCGTAACGTAAAATAAAAAGTGGATGCTCACGAAGAAAACCATTTATATTAGTAATTAATCAAATTTTATGCCCCATAAAAGTAATAATCACAAAATTTAACAATTAAAGTTATGAAGGTTAATAAAATAATTATATGTTAAATTAAAGGGTAGTATGCATGCACCCCACACAATATATAAGAGGAGTGTATGGAATATATCATAGAAATAAATATGAGATTAGAAAACCCATTTCTTTTTTTTTTGATAGTGTTATTCACTTGCACTTAATTTCATAGAAAATAAAATTAGATTCACTTAAAATATAATTTAGATTCTATTGAAAATTATTTTGTTTTATGATAATTTTATTAATTTCATTTGTTGACTTTTTTATGAGTTAAAATATTCATCTTTTCCATTCGGTAGTGTTTATTTTCTTTGGATTTCATGACTTGTTCACTTATATAAATGCATTAGAGTTCATGAAAAATGAGATTATATATCTAGAGATAAAAGTATATGTTCCTATTGTATATATATAAGATTAAATGGTGTTATTAACAATTAGTTTTCACTACAAGAGGATGATTCATTAGATAAAATGTTAATGATGAAAGATTGTTTATTTTGGTGAATATTCTGTTATTACGAGGATGTTTTGTTTTATTAAATAATTCAATTATATAATCTATTTATATTAAAATATATGATTTAGTATAATTATAATAAAATATTTTTTAAGCACTGTATTTTCTTTATGACATGTCTTGAATTCAGTAATAGAAAATGAAAATGCATCATTCACGATGGCGGTAAATAGACATATCACAGATGATATTTTAATTTTATGAATTAAATGGAGAGGATAACATGATTTATTATGAATATCCCACTAACATGATAAAATTATAGTAAATATAATAATATGTATTAAGAATTCATGTTTTTTAGAAGTGGTGAGGTAAGGATAAGAAATGTAATGAAATTTAAAAGAAAATAGTTGAAAATGAAAAAAGATTTTAACTCTTGAATTTATTATCAATGAGACACACCTTAAAGAGCATGGTACTAGACATTTTATAACAATCAATACATTAAAAACATTTATATTAAATCAAAATATAATTATATTCATTCTTAAAAATATAGTAAATCCTTAACAGGACCGTATGTATAGTGGGTTTTGAAACATGATAACAAAAACAACTGGTTCTTAAAATATATAAATTGTCTCACAATTATTTATTCAAAACTAGGCAGATATTTGACATATAATACATAATATCCATCTTAATTTCATTAGGAAAAGAAACAAATGAACGGGTGAGATCATATACTTTGCATGGGAAAACAAGAGAAATTTCAATCTAATTATAATAATAATATATAAGTACATAACATTAGAATGTCACATCCTTCATATGAAAGATCGAGATATCATGTCATGGGATAAATGTTCATAAAAATAATTGGAAATGGTTCAAAAATTCAAAACATAAGACATTATATTTTTTGGAATACACAAAAGTAGATAATTTTATTTCATATTTTTAAGGCTCATTGGCAAGACCATCATAACGGAAAACATCCACTGCAAAACTAACTTCACTCCTCGTTTCAACCTTGTATTACTAATGTAAGGTCATTTCCCTTTCCATCCTTCTTATATCAGTATTAATAACTCATTACAAAATGACTTGGATGTAAATATATGTCACACCCATCTTATAATAAAATATTTCTTACCTGTGCCATAAAAACATAAACCATTTATCAAAGCATAACCCAATGATCAAAAAAGGGTTTCATAATCCTCATTTAATCAAAATACATATAAAATAAATGGATTTAATAAAAAAATTCCATCATAAATGGAATCAAATCATAGTAATAATAGACCTAAAAACATAACCCTATTTAATGAATGTCATTTTAGGTGGAAAATAATTTTTACAAAAAATATGAAATTAATTCATGAGGAAAGTATCCATTATTCTTTAAAAACATCTTTGTATCTAAAATTACACCCATTTAAAAAAAATATAAATAAATTTGAATATTTTTAGATTATGCTTCATGAAAATAAGGCATTATGAATATGAAAAAATCATTATACTCATACTTTTTCTAGAAAAGTTATTCGATACCTCGTATCGAATAACAAAAAAATATTCCTTTCATACCATTCAATAAAAATTTAACAATGGGATAAATAGAGTATAAATAATAATTTATGAATATAAATATTATTAAATATTTTGGAAACATTTTTGTTGATGAAAAATATACACTAGTATATACTTATGAATAAACTATTTTAGATAATAATGTGATTGAAAAATTACCGCTTACCTTAGGTTTGATTTACATTGTATGTTTTTGAACCTCCTATGTAATGATTTAAATAATTTTATTTACTTATTTAATAATCATAGTGATTTTTATTATATCATATATGATCATATTATCACATGTTTGTTAATAATAATTCATTATCAATTGTTATTCGGATATTAACTGATTTTTGTTCTTATTGATGTTTTGTCGAATAAGTTATTGTTCTCATTATTAATTCATAGTTATATCAATAAAATGATACTTGCATAATATATATCATATTCATCTTTTACATGTATATAATCATTTTTAAATGAAAACCATGTTGAATTAATTGCATCTCTACGTAGATACGGTAGGTCGTATATACGCACAAGCGACAGTATCATTCTTTAATTTGTTGAATTATATTGAATTAGATAGTGTATAATATTTATGAATTAATATCATGTTTTGATAATCATATATTGTTATTAATTACATAACTATACCCATCTAAGTATGTTGGAGGTTAAAAATAGATTACCCCACAACGTGGAGATGATAAGTCGTACGAACACACGCATGGTGATTTCATTTTTCATAAGGTAGAATGAATGTGAAATATGGATGTTTAATAATTAGAAAAACATATTAGAAAATAATTGATACTATAGTTATTAATTTATTACAAAAAAAATTATGAAGATGATGTTGAAGAAGAATGAGGTTTGAATGAATTAGTAGGCGAATTTACCTTGTCTTCGACATGCTTCCTCTAAATCACCTCTTAGAGCACTAGAGTAGGTATTTTTAGAAAGAAAAAATTGTATAATGATACTAGGCATGTTCATAAAGTATGTGATCTGGGAATGGATGAGCGTGAAGGCTCAATGTTCTGTGAAGAGGTGAGGGAGTATGTTCCCCTTTATAATTGGGGTGAGGGGAACTTTTGGAAACCTCACAAATATTAATTTAAAATAAAATCAAATCGCAGATAAAATCTTACAAATCAAACAAAATTAGAAGATGATATTTGATAAGGTTGTTATATCATTAACCAATAAATTTTTTACAAGTATTTCTATCAATTTACTACTTGTATTTTAAATTAACGCTTAGTTATTCTATTTACATTTTAACTAAGGTAACAAATAATTTAATATTACAAGGGTACAATGCTTACTTATATTATGAAAAATAGATCATAAATAAATAAATAAATAAAATTTTATACAATATAATAATTATAATATTTTAACTAAATGTTTTATTATTGTTAAATATTTTAATAAAAAATTATTTTGATTAGTAATAAATTGTTTCAATTTGGACACTATTCAATTCCTTGATTTTGAAAAATATTATGATATAATGTTAACTTCAAATAAACTACATTATTAGTCACCTAATAGGTATATATTATTTTTTAAATTTAATAGAAACATTAATTTACCAAAATTATATTTATTTTAATGTTTTCAATAACATTTAATTTTTTCTCTCTTAGAAAGATAATTAATATATCAATTTCAGTTAGTTATTAAATAAACATATTTTTTCAACAAAAATAAAAAAAACTCATTGATGAATATATGTATTCTATATTTCAGAATAATATTTTTATATGATTTTTTTCTGAAAAATACAACATTAAAAAACATATCCTTATTAAATTATGATGGTGAAAACATTAACATCAAATTAAATAAATAAATATAAGCTTCATAATCCCTTAAATGAGAATCCAAATGATAAATAACTCAATATTTGGATAGTTATGGTAGATGCATACAAGACAAATAAGATTTTTTCAATATTGTGGGTCTTTTAATGTGTAATAGTATTTTAATAAATATTATATTATTGATTTTTCATCAATTAAATAATTCATGTATTAATAATGTATAAGCTATTAAAGTAACAATTTATTTCCTAAAAATAGAAAATAAATTACCATGATAAATGAAAACGTTTTAGAATTAAAATGATAATTTATAATCAAATTTATCTTTGTTATATCCTTATATAAAAAAGCATTATTATTTAATTTTTTTTGTGAGGCATATTCCAATTTTCTTATATAAAATAAAATAAATTTTCTAATCTCATATAGGTGGATTGAAATTAATAAAATTTAGACCAAATGATGATTTTGGTAAAAAAACTTATCCAGTTCTATTAATACAAGTTTTGTGTAATTTAATAATAGTATTTTTACCCTTAACAACAAGATGTACCCATTTACCGTATTGATAAAAATTACTGAAGTTAGTATTCATAATTTCAAAAATAAAATAAATATATTTACCTAATATTGAGAAACATATTGGAATTATGGAATCCATTTTTCATAATAAAAACACATAGTTTGTAGTAATTAATTTAAACTTATCCCTATTGTAAAAAAGATTGAACGAGTTTTAAAAGACAAAACATTACAAAATATTGAAATGGTTTTACAAATGAAATCAATGTAAAATTAATGATAATGGAAGAAATTATATTTAATGATTAAAAAATATTATATTTATACAATAAAACCATTGAATATTATAATTTAATGATATTAATTCTTTTAATCAAAAAAGTTGTTTTCAATTAAAAATTTAGTATATTTTTATTAATCATCAAAATTTTAATGTCATGAAAAAAATATTAAAATTTCATCCAAAGTAAATTTTTATATTTCAAAACCAAAGAAAATGTTTATGTTGTCATATTAAATAAATTAATTTTTTAAAATAATAATTTAAAAGGGGTTCTCTATTAGAATACATAATGTTACACTTTTGAAAAATATAGCTTTTTATATGTCAAATATTGTGTATTCAAACTTTCTGAATAAATATATATTTGATTATTATCAAAAATATTTTATTAATTATATAATATATATATTCAATTAACTTCATTTATTAATAGTAAATAAGTAAATTAATTAATTCCAAAATGAAAATATATAATTATTGGTAGAGAATGACTTCACCATACATTTTCATGCGTTGGTTATATTTATTCACTATAACTTAGTATCTAGAATAAAATAGTAATATTTTACTAATGTAATATCATGATCTATTTAAATTGATGATTGTGTGTAATGAAATCTGTTGAATAAAAATAATATTGATAGAATATTTCATCTAATCAACTTAGGGTTACATTCTACCACTTAAATTGAATTTCTCCCTCGAAACTCATCTCTTGGATACAAATATATGAGGTTACCTCTGCCTTACCACATCTTAATGTTCCCACATAGCATCCAGAAATATTTGGTTCCACCATAAAACATTTACAAAGTGTGTGTTCTGGTTTCATAGAACATTTTTTCTATGATTAATAATAATCATACGTTGTTCTTTGAAATAATGATTTTTCCCCAGTGTTATGACTTCTGAGATTAGTACATGTGAAGAACAGGGCATATAATTTCCCAGGAGAGATACATGGGACACATATTAATCATGAGAGAGATTCGTTGTAAGCACCAATTGCTAATCTACCTTCTTATCCCAATCCATAATTTTAGTAGTAGAGTTATGCCGAGTTCTTAGCTTGCCTTTCATTTCGAATCTCACTACTCTCTTATAAGGAAATATTTTCAAAAACACCTTGTCACCCACTTCCAACTATAGGTCTTTTATTATTAGTCATTATAAATGTTTTTCCAACTCTAAGTAGCACTTATGTGTAGTTGAATAGATATGATAGTTTCTACCATTTCATCAAAAAAATTGGTCCTAATAGCTTTGTTTTCCGAGCTTCATTTAATTAAGTTGTATTTATATACTTCTTTCTACAGAGGCTTCATATGGATCCATTTGAATTCTGGATTGAATGATATTTTTTTATGAAAATTACTTCAATGTTTTGTGTTCATCCCAAAAACCGTTCAAATATATAGATAATTATATCAAAAAAAATTCAATAATTTTAATTGTCCTCTTAAACTACCCATCTATCTAAGGATGATATGACGTGATGAAATAAAACTCTATATCCAGAGCCTACTAAAGAAATATCCAGAACATCAAGGTAAATAACAGATCCCAATAAGATATAATATAATGTGGTACTCCATCTAATATTACCACTTCCATTACATATATCCTTGAATATTGTTGAAGATAGAAATCCACTATAATAGTACTGAATTGTGCTGAATTTATATGGTGATCAACTATAACCCATATATCATTATTAACATTAGATGTTTTTCTATGTCTAATGAAAAATTCAAAAGTGATGGTATCCCATTTACAATCTAGAATGGGTAACAGTTGTAACATATATTTATAATACTATCTCCCATCCTTAACATTCTAAAAACCCAAGCATTGAGAGACATATTCAACAACAATTTTTTTCATACCAAAACACTGGAAATGCACTTTTAGGACCCTGAACCTATTTTTTCTTATAAGGTGAATAATTAATGAATAACTATAAGAATATTCCAATATATACTTCTTTAGTTCTGTTATGAGAGGAATAAAACCCATATTCCTCACCCTTATTATTCCGTCACAATCATGGATGAATTTAGGACCATTTATCACATTTTTTAGCTGAATATATTCCTTCTTCCTACATAAATATTCACTTATAAATATGGTTGTAATTTCATTTGATAATGATATGATTGTTCCCCTTACTCTGAAATTTTGAGATTCATCCATTTCAAATCCATAAATATTGGATCTTCTGTGATTTTCATCATGGATATGATATCTTTTTCTTTTAAACTCAAAGCATCTGCCCCCATATTCTTTTTCCCAAGATGATAATGTATTTGGATTTTTTTATTATTAATAAACTTTAACCATCTTATTTTGTGCATATTCATCTCCATTGGGTGAAAATATACTTTTAATTTTTTTTGATTAGTATCAATATAACCCCTTTCCCCATAAAGATAATTCATCCATAACATTGGTGAAAATATAACCATATCTAACTCCAATCCAATATTTGGGTAATTTTTTTCTTGTGTTTTCAATTTTCATAAGGCATAAGCTGTCAAAATATATTTTATCATGAGAACACATCCCCGACCATTTTTGATATGTCATTTTAGATGAAAAACCATTATCCTCTACGAGGCCTTGTGAGAACAGCTGCATTGTCTAACCATATTTTGTTCTCTTTAATATTCACATTTTATTCTTCTGTGTATAGAAACATAACTCCATTCTGAGTCAATATGGTGACAGGATTATATAATCATGAAAAAATATTTCTTAGAACATCGATAATATTTAACTAAACCATGAATATATCACTTCATCATTACTTTTTTTAGTCTTCGTCAACATTCAATAACTTCATTTTTTTTGGATTCTAATCTATCCCCTATCATGATTTTGTGTGACCCAGATATTCTTCCTTCTGAAATCAAAATTCATTCATGGTAAAATTTTCATAAATATTCTTCATTTTCATGGCCTTTTGTACAATAATCAAGTGATATTCATGCTCTTTCTTTCTCTTTGAGTATATTAGAATATAATCTATAACGTCTACCAAAAACAGATCAACATAGTTTATGATGATTATATTAAATAGATCAAGGAAGATAATATGCCAATTAGTAAGGAAAAAATTCATCACTATAAATTCATTGTGTCCATACTATTTATGGAATGTTGTATTATTTATATCATCTATATTGACCCTTAAATGATTATATATCCCTCAAAGATCAATCATGGAAAATTATTGAGCCCTACAAAGTTGGTCGAATAAGTCATAAATTCATGGAAGAAGATATTTTTTCTAAATAGTGATCTTGTTATGTTCTTAATAATAAATACATAGTCTCATTGATCCATCTTTTTCTTAACAAATAGAACATGTGCAACCCAAGGTGATGCAAAAAGTCATAAGAATCCCTTTTCTATATTCTTTTTGAGTTGCTACTTAAATTCCTTCAACTCAATTGGGGAAATTTATTAAAGGGTATTTCAAATATGAATTACAAACAATATGAGTTCTGTTGAGAACTCTATATCACGATTTAGTGGAGGAGCGGTAAATTCATCCTGAAAGACGTCATCAAACTCCTACACAATGTGTGTATTCTTAATGATTATTTTATCTCGCACCATTTTTGATATATTATCCTCATTTTTATAGATGAAGACCCATATCGTGGAAGAAATTTTCACTATAAGGCCATACATAACCACGCATCGATAGTTGATCATAGATTGATCTGGAATATGAAATGTTACTTCCATTCCTTGTTAATTGATATGATATCCATATGGAGAAAGAAAATATATATTATTAACCACATAAAATTACACTATAGGAAGCATCAACTAATTTTTAGGAAGAACATTCCCACATTCATCGACCAGAGAAGAATTATAAAATTTTGATGCTACTGTTGTGCCATGAGGAGTTGTTAAAGATAACTCAACATCTAATTATTTAGGTAATACAGATATACCATTAGTGAATTATTCAGAAAAAAAATATTGTTCGGTTCAATAATCAAATAAAACATTTTCTACTTTAGAGTGGATGGTATGTGTACCTTTCACCACTTATTTATTGTACTCCACATCACTGATAGTGAGTGTGTGTGACATGCCATTGTCTATGGCCTTCAGAGTTTGTGACATCGATTGTCATCAATAACAGTATGATTAGTTAATTGATTGGTGTAATTATAAATTTCTATGAACATTTATCATTGATGTGTATAAGGTGAATTCTACAAAAAAATTCTCTATTCCCATCTTATGACATATTTTTTCCATCACTTCAACATTCAACTGTCTGATGACATTATTTTTCACATTTAAAACATTTACTACTCTCTTTAAGAAAATTCTCTTGATATTTCATTCCAAACATTTATAATAATGGAAAACCCATCTTATTTTATTGTGGTATTTATATTTTCCCATGAATTATATTTTTCTCTTTTTATCATACACATTTTACAAATGGGTTACTCTAATCTTCATCCCATACTTGAGATCACATCAAACGATTTCTTCATAAATATTGAAGTCCCTTGTGGATAATGCCCTTTGGATAATTGGATTTCAGACAAAAATAAAATGATAAATTTTACTCTCATGTTAAATAATAATTCCATAATAGTACCTTTAATGTTTTGTAATATTTTTATCGTAGGTTTGAACAAATTCATCAACCATTTTCTCATGTTCGTGGAACACGTTCTCCATATTTTTTCAGTGAATATGAGGAATGTACTTATTGAATAACATATTTATGAACTCATCCCATTCCATTTAATCAATTTTATATTTTTTTCATCTTATTCTTGATAATGTTCCACCATTGATTAGTTTCACCATCAAAATAATGGAATGATAATATGAGTTTATCTTGTTATTATCATTAGGGAACTAAAAATATCCTTTCAGTGTTATTGATCAATTGTTCAGCAACTAATGCATTAGAAGACACTCAAAAAGATAGTAGAAGCACCCTCCTTAAAAAATCAACATAATTTGGTTCCCTCCTACTATATTTTTTTCCCTAAATGAATAATTGATTGAAAATGTTATGTGAGAAAAGAAAAAATATTTTTCATTCTCGCTCCCATTACATTTTGGTTTCTACAGTGGATAATCATTTCATTGCCCTTCGTATTTTTCATTAGCACAACTCCTTCATCTTCTGGACATTAAATAAAACCATGAATCATAGTGTGATCAACACTAATCATAGGTGGAGAAACAATTAATCAATAATAAAATATCAATTTAGGAAAATTTTGGTTTTTTCCTAGTTTATTCATGATCATTTCAAAAACAATAGTATTGTATCTTATTCATCCACATATCCATTGGGTTAATAAAAATATTTTATCATTATAGTTTTCAAAGGATAACTATAACCCTCTGTTGATATGAAATATAATAACCCATACTTTAAATACATTGATATTACTTAAAAATTGACAATTATTCATTAAAAAATATAATAAAGCTATTATAGGACTATATATGTACACTATCTTTAGGAATTGGGAAACATAAAACACCGGTTAATAAAAAATCTACATTTCCCCTTCTTATTTCATCATAAAAAGACTTATTTTTTACATATCATTTTAAAAAACCATCTTCATGACCTAAGGGAATGAATCAAATTAAAGGGTGATCTCATATGCTGATTAAGGGCAAACAAGGTAAATATCAATCATATTATAATAATAATACACACGAACATGACATTTGAAATTATTATATTATATGTGAATGATCATGATATCATGTTGTGGGGTAAAAGATCATAATATTCAATGTAAATAATAAAAAAAAGTCATAACATAAGATATAAAGTTTTGTGTCAAAAACATATGCATAAAAAATCATTTCATTTTAGTCAAGGCACATGTCTAAGACCATAAAATCTGTCAAATTATATTACTAAACCAATTTCACTCCTCGATTTATCTCTACAATACTGAACTGAGATCATTTACCATTCCAATGATGTATATCTCATTAAATATAAATTATTAACCAATTAATTGGAGGGAGATATAGTTACCACCCATCTCATAATGAAATCATTCTTACGTGTGCCACAAAAACATAAATCATTCATCATAGCATAACCCAAAGAAGAAAATTGGGTTTCTTAAAAATTATTAAATCATAATACATATAAAAAATTGATTTAAAAAAAATAATTATGTAATAAAGAGAGTCTTATCCTATTAATTATTGTGATAGAAACATAACCCTCATTAATGTATGTCATCTTAGATGGATTTTTTTTTGTATGAAACACTTGAAATTAATTCTTGAGGAAAATATCATTTCTTCTTTAAAAACATCATCATTTTTTAAAATGTCACACATTTTTAAAAGAAAATAATTTATTAGAAAATAATCATCAAATTTTTTTAGAGTAATCTTCATGGAACTAAGGTGTCATGTAGACATAAAAAAAAATTTCTTTATACATTTGCTTGAAAATCCAAAAAGTACCTCATATCGAATAATAAATTAGATTTAATTTATACTATTTAACAAAAATTAATCAATGTATAAAATCTAATTTCATAGGTTTTAGTAGAATAAATGTAATATTAAATATTATTGAAACATGGATTGGGATTATAAATATACCCATGTATGTACTAATTAATAAACCATCTCGGATAATAATGAGATTAAAACATTATCCCTTATATTTTGTTATATTTCAATTGTATGTATTTGAACATCCTGTATAATGATTTATATAATGGAATCAACCTATATCGGAATCATAGACATTTTTATGTTGTCATATATGATCTTATTTTCATTCGTTTGTTAATAATATTTCATTTTTAATCGTTATTCAGATATTAATTGCTTCATGTTCTTATGCGGGTTTTATCGAATAAGTTATGGTTATCCTTATTAGGTCATAGTTATATCCTTAGAAAATGATATTAACATAATATAAACTATATTTATTCATTATCTACATTTTTATAATTATCCTTTATTGATGATCAAGTAGATTTAATTGCATCACATCATGGAAATGGTAGGCCATACGTTTGCACGACTAACGATATTAGCCCTAAATTTGTTGAATTATATTGAATTGGATGGTGTATAACATTTTTGAACTAATATCATTCTATACTTATCAAATTTGGTAATTAATTCCATCATTGTACCCCTCTAATTATGGTGGTGATAAAAAATATATTTCACCATAGCATGGAGATGATAAATCGTACACACGCATGCATGGTGAATTCATTTTTTGTATGATATATAGAATGTCGATTAATTTTTTTTCATAATTATAATAACATCTTATTATATAATTGACTCTGGAGTTATTACATTATAATGAAAAATATTTATAAATAGGGTGTAGAAGAAGAATGATGTTTGAATGAATTGATAGAGGAGATTGCCTCTTCTTCGATGTGCTTCCTATAAGTATCTTATTAGAGCACTAGAGTTGGTCGTTGAAGAATAAAAGAACCCTTATAATGTTACTAGTGAAGATGATAAGGGAAAATGATAGGCGGTGGGTGAGCTTTATAGATAAAAGTGATTTGAAGAGGTGAGTGAGTATGTTACTTTTTATAATTGAGATGAAGAGAACCATTGGAAAGCTCACAAATATTATTTTATAATAAAATTGAACCCATTAGAGAAACATTAAAATGACCCAAACTAAAATATTACATTAGATAAGGTTTAAATCTCATAAAAATTTAATTTATGATAAGTATTTCTTCCAATTGAACCTTATCTTTCTAATTAACACTTATTTATTCATTATAATTTTTATCTAAGCTAACAGATAAATCAATATTAAAATGGTTAAATAATTAATTAATTTTGGTACAATAGACCATAAAAAATATATTAGAACATTATCTAAAATATCATAATTATTATATTTTTACTAAAATATTTTTGATTTTAAAATAATGGTGTAAAACATTGTTTTGATTATTATTAAATAGTCTCAATTTTGAAACTATTCAATTCATTGATTTTTAAAAATATTATGATATACATTTAACATATAAGAAACTATTTTATTATATTCTTAATAGGTAAAGATAATTTAGAAAATTTCTAATAAATTTTTATTTTCCCATATTATATTTAATTTATCATTTTCAATAACAATTTTTATCTCTATTAATAAGATAATTATTACATCTATTTGGGTAAATATTTAATATTCATATATGTTGAATAAATATATATAAAATAATATGATGGATAAAAATATAGTGTATTTAAGAATATTTTTTAATGGAATTTATATTATGAAAAATCTAACATTAAAAATGTTATTCTTATTAAATTATGGACATAAAAACATCAATATCCATCTAAAATAAAATAATATAAGTGTAATAATCCCTTATGTAATGATCCAAATGGCCAATAACACTAATGATTGATGAATATGGTCATGATATATTTGAACAATAAGATTTTGTGATGTGTTTTGGTGTTTCAATGGGTTTTATTTTTTTAATTAAAACAATTTTATAAATATTTTGTCAATTAATTAATTTCAGCATCATTAATGTATAAGCTATTACTGTTATTATTTATTTTCTAAAAACTAAATATAAATTATCATGAAAAATTAAAAATAATATTATCTTTCAAATTATTATTTATAATAAAAATTATATTTTTATATAACATTATTTAAAAGGATTTAGTTATTAAATTTTGATTGAGACATATTTATATTTTCTATAAATAAAATAAAATAAATGTCCTAATCTCATCCTAGTGGACTCAAATGGATACCATTTATACCCAAGTAGGATTTCGGTAAAAAACTCATCCAATGATATTAATAAATGTGTTAGGTTTATTTTATAATTGTATTATTACCCTTAATTAACAGATTTACCATTTTACCATATTAATAAAAATTACTGAAGTTACAATTCATAATTCATGAAAAGAAAAAAAATCTACACACATAATTTGGATATACTGATCCAAATTACAGAATAAATTTTTCATAATTTAAAAAATAGATGTTTTAGTGAATAATTCAAAATTATTCCTGTCGTAAAAAATAGGGAATGAGTATTTAAAGACAAAAATCGAAAAACATTGAAATTTTTTTACATCTGAATTTAATATAAAATTAATGGAAATGAAATGAATTATATTGAATGGAAAAAATATATATTTTTAAACATAAAATTAGGTTTATTAAATGTCAATGAAAAAAAAATAATTTGGATTAATATCAATAATATTTTATTAATTATATAACATATATGTTTCATTAATTTAATTACTAATAGTAATCCACTCAATTTGTCAATAAAAAAATAAAAATATATAATAATTGTTTTTGAATGAATTAACTATACATTTTTATTAGATATATATTTTAATTTTTATTAACCTAATGGCTATTTTAAAATTGCCATTTTATAATAAGGGTGTATCACGGTTTGTTTAAAATCCCAATTGCGTGCAATGAAAACTATAGAATAAAATTTATTTAGGGAAAATCTTAATTAAAACATCTGAGTGTTAAAAATTTTGTGAGCCAAAGTATATTGAACATGAGGATGCAACATTGGGTGTTTACTAGGTAACTATGGAAAATATTCATTTCATCATAGGTGTGTGGAAATGGGGTGCTATTTATAGTGGAGGGGAGGGGTGTTTTTTTATATTTTATTCATTTTTCGATTGTTTTGCTCACGATTATTACTATTTTGATCTTTATCACTAATGATATCTAAATAATGAAGGATAATTCAGGATTATGGGCTTACATTATCCATAACTCTCCTATTAATAAATAATTTAGGAATCTACCAAATGTGATTATATTCTTTTTTTAATTTTTATATTTATTATGAAATTATAAATAAATATTTCCATTTCTCCAAATTACCAATAATTATTTCATTTTTTTAATTCATTTATATACACATTCCATTATAAAAATTAATAATATCTTGATTTCCAAGAAAAAATTATTATTTATATTTTCATAGATGAATTTTACATTCTAATCATAAAAATACTATTAATATAAGAAAAATATCAAGTTTATAAATAACTGAATTTTTCACTATTCATTGGAAAATAAATTTTTTTACTAAAATTACTAAATTTCAACCAATTATAATTTTTACAGTCCACTTTTGAAATTTAGGTCAATTTTACTCAATAAAATGTATAAAGTTTCATGATTAATTTTAATTAAATTGAACAATTAAAAGGTTGTAAAACTGACATTAGAAAATTGTATCCTTTTAGTGCAAAAATTTTATTCATTATTATCTTATGATGAAAAAATCATTAGGTTATCATAAATATATCTTATTATATTTATAATATACTAATTTTATATTTTTATAACACTATTAATTCCCAAGAACTTATCGACTAAATTATAATAGACATTCTAAAATAATTATTGTATATCATTTTTCATTTACATTTGGTATTTTGTGAACCATATGATATTTAAGAGATTGAATTTTAAAAAAATAATACCATAAAATATTGGGTTTCTATATTCTCCCCTCCTTTAATAAATTTAATCCTCACAAATATAAATTTTAAATTAAAAATCAATGGTTAATACATCAAAATACCTTTGTGGGATACCCACATTAGAAATAAAGTTATGAAAATATCGTATTCATAGGTGGGAATTGGAAATGTGAAGGTCACCAAAAAATTAGTATTTAAGGTAGGAAGTAATGCATCGAAATAAAAAACATGATCATGAATGTCGAATAAAACTATCAAGTTCTGAATGGGAATTGATAGAAAAAGTTTCATATGAAGTAGAAAAATCAAGAAACCATAGTAATTTTGATTAGCTTAAGAGACCATTTATTTCTCACAATGAATAGTAAACTAATAAAACAAATTCACATATTTTTCATATAGTTCAGGAATTCCATTATTATTCATGTAAAAACATGAGAAAATAAACATTCTTAATTACATTACTTGTCATAAGTATAATAAAATCCTTTGGATGTGATTCAATATATTTCATCTTCATACATTACACCTTGAAACGAATTCTCAAGAAGAATTTTTCAGGCTTGATGTAATTTTAATGAATCATATGGTCCTTTAGTCATTATTTTGTCCTTAAAATTAATTCTAAAACCAATATGGTTAGAACTTGTTATAAAAAAGAAACTTCAAATGTTCATCTCGATCTATTCCATAATAATAAATCACAATACTCCTCTAAAATATTTCATTCCACCTTCAATGAAAAAATTATATATTGAATGACACTAAATTTCTATAATCAACTTATCATATGATTCCCCAAATAATATCACTCTTAATACAAAAAACCAAATATAGGAATATATTGGCCACATTAAAACCTTATTTAAATTATATATTCTTCCAAATCAGTAAAGATGATTTAATGCACAACAATCCTTATATATCTCATGATTCAAAATTCATAAATAGAAAAACAAAAATACATTAATTATTCCTCATTGACTGTAGTAACAACATATTCTTGAACATTATCTCACTTGTTTTTACAAGATATATTTAATTTATTGTTGGGGATTTCATTTTTTTAATTCCTTATCTCTTTATCACTATATCATTGAACATTGGTAGCATTGTAACACCCTTAGATTTTTCGAATTTATTTCAAATTAATTTAACCTTTTCGATATTTTAATTTTATGAAATACTGATTATAGTTCATTTTATATTAAATCACTATAATTGTATTGATTTATCCACCACACAATGTAAATCATGAACTAAATTAAATAAAAAATTTATCTTTATCAACAATGAACACTATGATTCTCAAACAATATTCACAACAAGGACATACACAACAAAGAAGATGGTAGATTAATGAACATTAAATTATTTTAAAAATATGAATATTTAATATATAATGTAAAAATAATGGTAAAATATTCGTGATTATGAATAATTTTAACTAATTTATTAACATATATGGTTTATAAAATATAATATGAATTCATAGGTTACCACATAATTATTAATTAATAGGAAAATATATTTAATATAAAAAGAAATATTATTGTGAAAAAACATATTTTTTACCCTAATAAATCAAATTTTTATTTATGTCATGATATTTACTAATACAAGTATTCCTTTCACATAGAACATCTATTAACCATAAATTACATGAAATAATGAGTTTCTAAAAAATATCATTTTATTATTTTAATTATTTAAACGAGTTACTCATAACATAGACATTAAAACTTATTAATATTTACAGTAATAATAAATTCTATAATATTTTTATAATTGTTTTATATAAATTTAAATTATTGATAATGAAAAATATTATATTTAGTAAATCGTTTATTTGTTTTAAGAATACTATTTTCTCAAATGAACTACATTTCATGTCAATTTATGAAAAACAATAAAATTAATTTTGGACACATACAGAAATTATATTTGATAAAATAGTCATTGTTTATTAACTATAAATGTTGAAATTATCCTAGTTTAAATTTTTGGTATTTTTCTTTGAAACATCATTTTTTATGAATAGTAAAAACTTCTTCATTTTAGTAAAAACATGCATTTTTTAAATAATTATTAATAATAAATTATAAATAACATTTTTAAGGTCATTTTAGATCAATTATGTATCTATTAATACAATTTAGGTCATTTTAAACAATTTCACTAATAAATTGAATATAAAAATGTAACAAAGTTTTGGAGATTTTTGTACATTAAAAACCAATAATTTCATCTCGTTGGTGAGATTAGCATTAATCCTTATTTCCTCACTTATATGCATTTAATTTATAAAAACAAAAATAAACCATTGTTATAATTAAAATATTAAGATTATAATAAACAAACATAATTTAAATTGTTAGTTAAAGTGATTAAAATTATATCATAGTGATTACGGTCAAATTAAGCCTAATTAGGGACTAATACATAAAATTAATGGACAAAATTACCTATTTACTTGTCGAAGCCCATTTTATGTCCATATTTCATCTACACACATTATTGAATTGGTTTATTCTGGTTTGGTATGAATTGTTTTAGGTAACGACATGTGTACACCTATCTTGTATTCAAAAATTACAAGTGAGTCATTTCTTTCCCTATCAAAAGACACCATCTATCAATATTTATCAAACCTATAAAACCTTTTATGATCGTTCATGACTTACCCAATCCAATTCATATAAATCCTTCCATAATTCTCCAATACATCCATTTGGTAGGGAAATTCATTGAATTCTTTTATTAAAAACCAAATGGAGTTACCCGATTAAGAGGTAATATCTTCTCTCAAGTCATTCCTTTTATTTTATTTTCCCACCCTCCAACTATTTTTATTCTATTATTATTTAAAAAACCTTATCCCAAATATATTAGTATTTTTAGTTAAATTTTTCATCAAACACTTGCAAACACCTCTATCTAATGGGTAAGGAACATACATTTTTTGTGTTTGGAAAACTAGTGCCTCACGAAATGATGATTGTTTATTTTTCCATTACCAACTACCATGGTGATTATTATGATGGGAAATATATAAATATATTTTAAATATTAAATTTATTAATCTTTTTATGGTTATGTATTCCTTTTTAGAGACATTTTTTATATTCTATTTTGTGTTAATAAGATACATTTATAAGGAACTCCAGATTACATCCACTTAATGTGATATGATTCGTTCATACACCACATGGATTGTATTAACGATAGTTTTTGTGAATATATAAGATATATATGATTTAATAATTCAAATTTAATAGTGATATAAATAAACATATATATATACAAAAATTCTTTTTACTTTCATTCAATCAACCCGACAATTAAATGGAAATATAGTTCATGTGTACGTACGACCTGCCATCTACCTGAATGGTGTATTATATTTCATACATATATATTATATTGACTATTATAATAAAAATATTATATATAAACATTGTATTTTTATCATGGTTTATATTCTGGAAATAATGATATAATGTATAAATACTAAATATATAATAAATAATTCACATGTGAATAATAAAGAGAATATTACCTGAAGTGAATCCTTAACATACGATTAATAAAAAGTTTGAAATATAAGGAAAAAATAAAACCATATATGGTATTATATATTATAATAGTATTTAGTAATAGATATATAATAAATTTATATTTATTATATAGGCGTTTAGAATATGTGTGATGAGAGTCATGACAGAAGGTAAAGGGATTTCATTTCACCTTTTATTCACATGAGATACATTGTATGTTATCCCCTAATTATATTTTTTTAGTGTAGGTACTACCTATTATTGTATTATATTTTTCTTATATATAAAATATATGGTTATTTAAATATCATTTTTATGAACATTTATTGATGGGTTTTATGTTTGAAAATTTACCAAATTGTTAAAATGTTTGGTCTCAATTTTTTTTCTTTGAGAATATTATTTTGTTACTCACCGAAACACTTTTTGTATGTGTATATACTACCATTTTATATGTTATATTAGGAATATAATTATTTTAGTTATATTTTATGCTTAAATTATTATTTTTCTAACATGGAGAGTATGATCACATTTTATCAACTAAAAATAATTTGTTGACACAATCTCTTCGATTTGCTAGATTTTTTTTTATGTTTCCATTTAGAAATTATTATGTTCCATATCCCAATACATTCATGATTTTTATTCTCCTATGGTTATTAATTATATATTCCGGAAGTGGTACCGTTTTCTCTATTTTGAATATATGATAGTTAAAAAGTGTTTTTAAAAAAGTTGGACATTACCATCCCTTCGGTCAGAAATCTATTGTACCTCAAAACCAAGTTTTCTAAAAATATTTTACTATAATATTAGAAAAATATCAAATGAGAATTAAAATAAATAGTTAATATTTTTTCTTTTACAAATATTTTCTATGTAATATTCATGTCACCTTCCAAAATAAAAAATTTTCTATTCTTTTTACCATGTTAAAGGAATGTTATTCTTACTTCATATGACATGTAATGATTTATAGACTATAAGTCCATTGAAACATAATTTTCGGGTTTAAATGTAATTTTATGATTAATTTTTTATGAAAATAAATTTTTTGGAATTTTTTCGATTTTTTCGATTTTTTTATGAATTATTTAATAAATTTTCATGGATAATTATTTTCAAAACATTTTGAAACATTATTTATATGTTTTCCAAGAAAATGGTTTTCAATACTTTTTGATGCATTATTTATTTTTTAAATTATTTTAAAGGAAATTGTTTTCAAAACATTTCCAAGCACTATTTATAACTTTTAAATTTATTTTCAATGATATTATTTTCATAACTTTTTCAAAAATTCAATAAAGGTTTTCAAATTGTTTTCAATAAAGAAGGTTTTTTAAAAAAATTGATGCATACATTATATTCTTAAGGTCTTGGTAATTAGGAATATTGTTTCCCTTTAAATGTATTTATGACTAAGAAATACATTTATCTTTCATGGGTTATAAGTTTTTGAAATCCATTTCTCCTTCTCGAGTTATTTTTATGATGAAATTATTGAAAAACCTATATCATTTCCACAGGTTATAATATTATTACATGTTTGGGATACCCATTTATTTTTTTGGGTTACGATATGATTATTTATGATTATTGAGAACATGTATGTAAGATTTCAATATGTGATGGGTGTGACCTATATCACCGTCTAATGCATTGGGTAAATATTTATATCTCATGAGACATACTATGATGGTCTAGGGATTAATCTTTGACAACTATGATGGCCAGGGGGGTGATCCATGAAAACCAAGATAGTATTATGGGTGATCTCATGCTACTAAGATTGCATTGGTAGTCCACTATGAATACCATGATTGTATGAGGAGGGAAATAATGCTACAATTATGACCATGTGAGTGAAACCTGACTTACATGACTGTATAGGGAGTGACCCCATGCTACCAATATGGTATTGGATGTAATTATTGGGCTACCATGGAAATCATATTATATAATTATGTTTCTGGAACAGTCCAAGGATTTATTCATTTGTTATATTGTTATAGATTATTTAATTTATTTCTCTATGATTAATGTATACTGAATATTCATGCATGATTCCATGATTCATGTATACAGTTTTTCATATGCTTGGTAATAACGTATATTTTCTTAATCATGTTCTCATAACCTTATTCCCATAATTATGCTTACATATCTAACTTATTATCACTAACTAAGAATTTAATATCACCCCAATATAATGTTTACATTCTCTTGTTATGAATAATGGTTTTTTGTTGGATTACTAAATGTGGTGATCTTTGTGACAGATGTTGTATATATTTCACTAAGAGATATGATTTTGTTTCAATGTTTCTATAGAAACTAACATATTACGATCCTTAAACATTTACTATTTTTAATCTAGTGGATTTGTTTCTAATATGAGGTAATATACATGTATATTATGCATGATATACTATTGTTATTTTACGTGGTAGGGTTTAGTGAACCATTCGAATCTAGGATGAGAAATATTTAGTGAGATACCTATGTATAGTTCTAATTATATTTCTAGTTATGTATATAAGGATATGTATAAGGATGATTCAACGTAAAAGGATGTGTCCTCAAATTTTGGTAAAGGGTAGATTGAGTGGTTTCCAAGAAATACAGCAGTAACGGGATACTAAAAGTGGTGGTGGACCTTGCATAGATGTATATATGGGAAACAATTCTGACAAGGTGTTTTGAGCCAAATTAAGGGTAATATGTTAAATTATAATGGGCCTTGAGGCACATTGTGTTTGACACTCATGGAGGATATGTTATAGAAATTCATATACATTTCATGAGGCAACATCAAGGATATAAATATAAGTTGGATATGAATAACCTAGTATAATCATTATGTGTTGTATATTAAAGAAGGTGTCATTATTTTGAAATCACAAAAATAAATATTTTCATTACTATGTGGTTATCTACTATGACATGTAAAACCCACACAATGCATTTTGTTTTATTACATGGTTGGAATCATATGGAACTGAATTAATGATTAATGTGATGGATGATTTTATGATTAGTAGTCAAGTTGGATGATCAATAGAGTGAATGATGCTATGATAATTAATAATTTGTTTACAAGGTACATGATTAAATATGTGTATCTTACCCAACTCTTAGACTCACCAAGGAAGAGAATAATGGAGTTTACTGAGAGTTCAGGTAATGAAGACCCTGGAGGAATGAATATTCGGTTTCCTTTATGTCATGAATGTGAACAGAATCTTGTAAGTGATTTTAATAGAGGAATAATTTTTTTTCTATGTAAAATAAATACACAAATCAAGTGACTATAATTGAAAAAATTATGAGTTTGGTCAACGGAATAGATGAGAATATTGTAATCCCAATGAAATCATTAAATGTCATGTGTTTTAAATGTGGAATAAAATTTCACTATGAAACTCAATGTCCCATGAGGAATTCTCCAGAAGAGGATCAAAAAAGTTTTATGAGTCATGGTGACCTTTTTGATGATGACTAGACTACAGACACAATTTAAAAGGAAACATGTAATTTGAAGTACGATGTGGTGACGTTGTCAATGGCATAAGTATAAAGTGTAATATGGAATGATTATATGTTTTTGGATTCAAAAATAAATTTATATGTATTATAAAATATACAAGATTTGTTCTACTTATTTTTTCTTTTAGTATTTAAAATTTTATGATAAATGAGAAAAATAGAATAGAGGGGAATTTTAATGTCAAGGTTATATTTTCAATAAGTGAAGGTAACCATTAATATGATCCTTAATTTAATATAATTTTGTTATAAGTAACATGGAAGGTACAAAATACTGTGGAACTAAGTAATGACCTATAAATAGGTGGGTTATGCTATTATTGATGATGCTTATAGGATTTTTAGAATTATGGAATATATCTATTATACTTGGGAATACAAAAAAATTCTTGTTTTTCCAAACAATTTCTATTAATTAAGTTTATTTCAATTATTTAAGAGAATTTATGATAAGGGTATTCAAGTTTATAGAATGTGACAAACATGTAGCACTCGATGATATATAAGGGACAAATATTTAAATGATTTCATGAATTTATTTATAATTTTTTGGATATCCATATTTCTAATTGTTTATAAGGATTAACATTCATGAAAATTTTGTATTAATATTTAGAGAGGTATTTATGTTTGAAATTTGTATTAAAAACCTTGGATAAAAAGTTATTCAGTGGTTAAACTTTTTTCAAGGATGTATGTAATATTTATTTAGGAAATTATATTATTATTTGGTTGATAAATGGACATAATGACTATCATGTTACATCCAATCAAGTATATAAAGGTGATGGGTCTTGAACCCATGACTGAGGGACGATAAGGGTTTCACGCCTACCACTAGACTGCATGATGTTCTGGTTTATGTATAATTATTCTTGAGGAATAATTATTTATTATTAAATATTAGTGTTTCTTTTTTGGTTTAGTGATTAATTTATTAACAATAATGTATTTTAGGAATTTTAATAGATAAATGGATATACATTTCCTTCTTTATGGGCCTTAATATCTGTTAAAATTTTATTTCCGCGAGTTAGGTAGAAAAGATAATTTTTTCACACCCATTTCATGACGTAGTGGATGAATTTAAAATAGATAAAAGAACAAAAAAATAATGAAAACTTTCTTTTCTTCTTGGTCAGTAAAATATTTAATCAATGATATGATAATGATCAAAAAGAAAAACATGTTTTCATAGTATCTTAATTTTATTGATTCAATGGCCTTTTAAATCATCACTGATTTATGACATTGAGTCCCTTAACTTTTATATAATCATTCACTTTTTTCTGATTGATGACCAAAATCACATTCTATAAATATTTAAACATTTCCTCCATGTACAGTATTTTCTCCCAACATACATTATGCTATTTGAAAACCAAGTTATATGTTTTTTGGGGTAACTGTTATGGTTCATAAATTATAATTTTAAAGGAATAGATAATTGTAATTTTATGATATGGGATTCTATAAATGAAATATCCAAGTATGAAATAATATCTAACCCTTACAAATCTCTAGGTGGAACCCCTTTTTAATGGGTAAATAATGTTTCCCCACCATGATTTTTTAAATATTTTTAAAATTAATTTAGCCTTTAAGATTATTTTCATATCATGCCACACTAATAATAGTTCATTTTATATTATTGATCAATTTTTGTATTGTGTTATACACAACACCATGTTAACCTTGTAATAAACACAATATAAAACATTCCCTACTCTATACATAACACCATGGTTTCCTTGCACTATATATAAAAATAACTTTCCTCATTGATTTGTATAAGACACAAGACTGAGGTTCAACAAACAATTATATAATATTAAAATATTATTATTTAATATAATATGAAAAAAAAATGTTAAATTAGAGGATATTAATATTATTATCTATTTTATTAAAATATATGGTTCATAAAATATAATATGAATCCATAGGTTAAAATTAATTTATAAATGAATATTTAAACTAATGGAATGAAAAATGAAATATAGTTATGAACGAAAAACGTTTTTACACTAATAAATTAAAATTTCATTTATGTATTTCAATGAAAAATTTCTTACATTCCTTTACCAAGGAACATCAACTGGGCGGACAATACACAGAATACCAGGCTTCTACGAAACATCATTTTATTTTTAAAATTATTTAAAAGTAGTTGTTATTACGTAGAATTTAAAACATATCAATATGAATATTAAAACTATATATAAAACATATTTAAATGGTTTTATATAAGTAATACCAATTGATAATGAAACAAAATATTTTTTAGAAAATAATTATTTGTTTAAAAAGTTCTATTTTCTGAAATGAACTACCTTTCATGTCCATCATTGAAAAACCATAAAAATATTTTAAGAAATTATTAGAAATTTAATTTGAATAAATGAACTATATTATTAATTTATAAAGTCTAAATTATATTTGGGTATTTTTTTGATTTTTCCGAGAAACATCATTTTTTTATAAATAGAAAAAACTATAATATTTTAGTAAAACACTTCCCTTTTTAAAATAATTACTAATGATAAATTATAATTAAAATAATTGAGGTTACATTAGATCAATTATATATATTTTAATATAATTTAGGTAATTATAAAAAATTTCCCATTGAAATTTAATATAAAAACTTAATAATTGTTTAACATTTCTCTACTTTAATAACTCGTAACTGCATACCATATACAGGATTAACAATATTCTATATTTTCTCTCTTTGATGAATTTAATTTTGAATAGTTAACATACATCATATAAATCAATGTAATTTTTAGATACTATTATTATTAGCATAATATTTCACCCCAAAGATTATTGAATGAGATTAAAGTTTTTGACATTGATTAAGGTCAAATTAAGAATAGTTAGGGAGTAAAACAATAAAAATAAGTTCCCAAATGACCTAGAAACCAGTCCAACACCTATTTACTATGCATATTTTGGCCACAAACCATATATTACGTATTTCAATTGGTTGAGAATAAATTTTATTTTTAAGTACATGTGTACATCTAACATGTTATAAAAAATATCAAGTGAGTCCTTTTCCATCAATATTAATGGACTCAAACTCTCCCTATTCATCACACCACTAAAACATCTAATGTCTGCCAATACCTGACCATTAAACTACTTATAAATATTTTATTAATCATATAATCATTACCTTATGATGATGACAATACATGTTGCCTTATGGGAACAAATTTGAAGCGCTTACCCATTTAAGAGGTAAAATCTTCTCACAAGTCATTTATTTTATTTTCCATCTCCACCCTGCCAACTCTCATTATAATATGATTATATAACAAAATCAATATCATAAGTATACTAGAATATTTTAATTTAAATTTTTATATCAACACTTACACACACCCCTATTTAATTTATAATCAACATATTGTTTCCAAGTATGATGAACTACTGCCACATGAAACGATGATTATTAATTTTTCCACTACTACTAACCATGGTGGAAATTATGAGGGAAACTATATAAAAATAATTAATATGTTAAATATATTATCTATTTAAGATTCATTATTCCTTTTTACATCAAATATATATTTTTTCATTAAATTTTGTTTTTATACGCTAATTTTCATTGAGTATGTGTCGACTACCGCCCCCTCCATGCGAAATGAATCATTCATATACCAAATGGATTGTATTAAGGGAGAATTTATTGAATATAATATATATATATATATTATATAATAAATCTACTGTAACAAATATATATACACACAAACACACACACACACAAATATATTTTTATATATATATAATACATTTATTCTATCAAAATGATAGTTAAACGGAAATGGTGTCTCTGCATATGAAAAACTTAACATCTCCATTAAAATTGTATTCAATCTAATATTTATATATAAAAAATACTTTAATAATAAAAAATGCAAATAAATGACATTTATAATATTTTTTAAATTCTCTAAATCATGATATAACGTATAAATACTATGGATATAAAAATTAGGAAACATGCGAATAATAAAGATAATATTAATAAAGTGTAAAACGTAACATAAGATTATTTAAAATATTGCCATATAAGTTCAGAATCAACCCATATATGGTATATGAAATAATAATATGTTTCAATAAAATATTTATAATAAATTTTTATTTATTATATAGGTATTTTTAATGCATATGATGAGAGTCAAGACACAATGTAAGGGGATTCAATCTCACCTTTTATTCCAAAGAGGTACATGCAATGTCTGACACGATTTCTTTTTACGTTGTTTAATTAGATACGGTTAGTTTATTATATTTATATTATCCGTAATTTATTTTTATTGAATTATCCTTTTTATGAAATTTCATTCATGGGGTTTATGTTTAAAATTATTCCAAATCAGTAAAAAAGATTAGTCACAATTTTCATTTTTTAGAGTAATGTTTTACAATGTACATTAACTAGATTGTGATGTGTATATAATTCAATTTTACACAATATATCATTAATATAAATGTTTTCTTGATAATAAAATCATCATGTAATTTCCATTTGTTACATGGAGAGTGTGATACCAAGTTAACATTTTATAAGAGTTTATTGGGAAAGTATCATTACTTTTCGAGATTCTTTACATTAATGTGTAAATTGTTGAATTGTTATGTTGGATATCTCAATAAATTCATGATTTTTAATCTCATATTTTTATTCATTATATTTTTTTTTATTGGAACCGTTTTCGACTCTTTTTTACAATAGATATATAAGGCCCCAGCCTTAAACCTTACTTAAACTTGAGTTATTACAAGATTACACATTGAGGATCATTTCAGGTTTAGAGTTTTAGAGAATTAGATCATGAAACTTGCATTACATTCCACATTTAAACAATGTGGTTACATAAAAGACAATATTCATTCTTCCCATCAATGGAAACCTATTTAAAAATAAAACACAGATTCTTTCTTAACACATCCTCGACACTATCATCACATCATGTACCTTTCCCTTGACCTGTGAAAAACATTTCAAAAACTTGGGATGAGCATAAAAAGCTCAGTAAGGGTTATAAAAATATGGAAAGGAAACATGAGTTCCTATATACATAAGAATGAAATCATACTTTACCCATAAAATATAGGCATATCAAATAATGAATAAATCATAGAAAACATAAGAAATAAAGGTAACTTGAGGCATTCATAACATTCTTACGTAGGGAGTAACCCTCTTGGTTACGTTTGGAATACCCATCACAGAATATTCCCTAAATCTCTTTGTAGAAACCTTAACGTTTCACTCCTCCGCGTTACCCAATGCATTGGAGAGCTATATCGGGCTCACCCGCCCTTAGATTATCACGGAACCACCCGTTTTTCATAACAATGCCCAAGAACCATAAAATAATCGTATCACATAAACATGAATAAAGGAAACATAAAATTTCCATATTTCAATCACAATATAACATTTTAGGATATTGAAATAATGAATCCATTCAAAAAGAAACCATTTCCAAAACCATTTAAAACATTTAATAAAGAGATTTTTGAATCAAAGTGTCCCATAACACCTTGAAGCTTTTAACATTTTAAACCATTAATATCCATATAAATAAATCCTTAAATCCATTTTGAAAACATGGATATTAATAAGAACAAATAATTAAAAA
Source organism: Viscum album (assembly GCA_963277665.1). Taxonomy (NCBI): domain Eukaryota; kingdom Viridiplantae; phylum Streptophyta; class Magnoliopsida; order Santalales; family Viscaceae; genus Viscum; species Viscum album. The sequence continues at coordinate 1,192,934,343 of OY728122.1, forward strand.
ATTTAAAACGATATTTTGGTTAAAGGGGTTTTACCAAAATTGGAGACACTTGAATACAATAATCGAGGAATAACATTTAGTCAGAACTTTATAATATCATGAAAATAAAAGGATTCATGATATAATACTCCAAAGGACAGTATATACACCATATAAGAGTGATTTGGTGCATAACAACAATGAACCCTCAATAGAAATGTCAAATGTGATGAAATCCCTTATAAAGAAGGTATCCTTACATTAAGGACAAATAAATCTCAAAAATATGTGTGAAAAATATATATACACCCAATATAAGTGGATATTAAGTGTAAAACAATAAAAGGACATTCACACATATTCAATGGATGACATATTCAATGACTACAAGTTGAACCCAAAGAAATCGAAATTGGGTTAAAAAGTTCCCTTGACAGCCTAACGGCATCACATCAAAATGAGTTGATGAGAGATAAAAAGTGTATCTCATCACTTGGACATAAAATTTACATCAATAAGGATATATTAGAACATATCCCAACATAAAAATAAGTAAATTAAAAGACCCAACAAAAGAAGTCTTTTAAAAAAGAGGAGGGTGAAAGGTTCCCTTACCGACTTGGGTATCTTTCAAAACATACACCCCATGAAAGAAAGAAAATAGGTCATTGATGTAAATACTCATAAACGAAATTATATTACACAAATAGTAGAATAATGGGCAGTACATACACCACTCAATGGAATTTGTGGCAAATGTAGCATAAATCTCACGGGAATAAAAGTGAGACAAAAAATCCCTTACGAAAACTCGGCAGCCTAACGGTGCCACATAAAACTTCTGAATATGGATTGATGAGATCAAATAGAGTATCCCATAATATTACAATAGAATTTACAGAAAGTGGAATATAAAATAAAATCCCCCAACATTGCAAGGAGGAGTTTAAAAGAAGTGACATAAAGGAGAGTACTTAAAAAGAAAGAGAGAGGTTAGATCTCTTACGAAAGATCGGCAGCCTAACGGCGCCACACAAAACTTCAAAAATGGATTGATGAGAGAGAATAGGGTCTCTAATCACATGAACATAAAAATTACAGTAAATGTAATATAAAATAGCATACCAATCATAAGAAATATGATCTTAAAATAAATGACATAAAAGAGTGTACTTAAAAAGAAAGAGAGTTTTAGGATCCCTTACCTCGGGTCCGACTTGACTCGATCGTTCTTTAATCTCCTGAATAATAAACTTGAGTTAATTTCTAATTCCTTAAGAACATTTTTCAAGTTCATTATTACATTTATACCACTTATTACCATGTCATAAACATTATGTAATCATTTAAGTTAATAATATTTGTTTTGCCGATATTTGGTTCCTAAGTCGAATGTGGACTTCTTACAATTACATGTTGTTCGTGTGGCCAAATGTTTATTATATCCAGAATTGTATTCATTATGTAGATATCATATATTTCATATATATCCAGTACATTCATGCATTTATAACATTACATAATCATTTAGAAGTAAGAAATGAAATGCACCGTTCATGGAGACGGTAAGCCGTACGTACGCATGAACGCTACTTTCATTTCTATTTCGTATTTTATAGAATGGAATAATAATGATATAAAGGTATATTATAATTCCAGTATAATATCATATATAATATCATATTTCCATCCTTTATACATCCCACATATGGTATTTAACGAATCAAATCACTTTGAGGGGGCGGTAGTCTGCACTTCCTTAAATGAAGATATCGCGTATACCCATAATGGAAGCCATAAAGGTAAGACAAAAATCAAAAATACAGAAGCATAAATAAAACATAAACATATTATATATCATATATAAAAATAGTGACATCATAATGGCCACCTTTGAAGGTGTTAAATGAGTATTGAACAATCATCGTTTCGGGAGGCAGAATTTCACCATCCACGGAAACAGTATGTTATTTAACCATTTGATGTAGTTGTGTGAGATTTTAGCTCGAATAAATATTATAACAAAATCCTAGTATATTGAAGATACTGGTGTTGTTAAAAAATAAGTAAATAAAAAGAGTTTAGGGGGTTGGAGAAGCAAAATAAAACAAATGAACATGAGAGAGTGTATTACCTTTAAAAGTGTAACTCATTTTGATTTGAGCCTAAAGGCTTCCTTTGAAAGGATTCTGCCCAAAGGGAAACCTCTAGGATGAGGAGAGAGATGTGGAGAGAGTAAATGGGCAGGGGTTGGCCGAGCCAAAGGCTTGAGGAGTTTGTTAAATGAGGTAGAGGTGGGGGCCTTTTATAAGAGGAGAGGAGGGGTACTTTTGGAAAGTAAAGAAATATTACTTTATTTGAAAATGTGTTTCGGTTTCAAAAGGTCCCACATTGATATAATTCGTGTATAAGGTGATAAGGCTTCGAAATACACTCATCCAATAAGTTTTTGACATGTGTAGTTCATAGATTTTACATTATCTTTCCATTTTATTTAAATCGTCAAATAATGATGTCATCGCTGCATCATTATTATGTCATAAATAATTTAATTTATTTAATGTATAAAAATTATAAAAAAACTACTATGATGTAAGAAATATTTTTAGCTTTCCAATGAATATTTATAATCAAAAATATGACTTGTATAACCCCACTTAAAAATTGTTTTAGTAAAACATATCATGTTCGTGTCATTTTTACTTTTACATTAAATAAAAAGTTATTTATGTCATTTCCCAAACAAAGTGGATCCATGGGGTCCCCAAGTTGACCCATGGCTTGTCTTGGTCGGCCATGACACAACCAATGAGGGTAATACATGTGTCAAGCTCATCTCATTTTATTAAAGCATTATTTTTACCTTAAACTACACTAATTACCACTAATCGCGATTAAAAACTTAATAAGTTACTATTCACCAAAAAAATTATTTTTATCTCATTGAACCACATTTTACTTCTTAATGACAACCATGTATGTCGGATTTTTGAAAATCAAAACACAATGATGGCAAAATTTCACTTAAACGGAAAATCAGTTTTATAAGTACCACTTAGTGGTTTCACTATTCATCAAAAATTGAAGTTTTTCAGAAAAATCCCAAAACTTCACCCTAAGCTATATTTGATATTCTGAATTCAAAAATGAATTCCTTTTTACAAAATTCAAATCATATAAGTCACATTAATTAATTTAATAATTAATTCCCGCTGTCATGACAAATAGCGTGTTTTATGAAACAATAAGTATCAAAAGATTGACACTAGTTTAAGTCTGATTTCAAAGTGAAATTGATTCCAACAACCACTATTGGATTTAATGGTAAAAATATTTTATAATTTCACTTTAAAACCAATTCAAAATATAATCTAATCATATAAATAAATTAGATTAAATTGTGGTTTTGAATTAAAATACAACATTTTACACTATTCATTAAAAAAATGAACTTTATCAGAAAGATACCAAAAATTTACACAAAGTAAATTTTGATGTCCCGATTCTTAATAAGAGTTTTATTTGGTCCAAAAGAATGTTTAAGAGTGAACAAAACTATATTTAATGACGGTTCTCCATCAAAAGGTGATAAGTGAACCTTTAGTGAAAACTAGGCCATATACGCCTAAAATTGAATTCTTTCCGTATTTTAAGACTTTATCTTTTATTGTATAAATGTAAAAATATTTAAGAACATATATAATCATATTTTAGTTATTTCTATCCATTCCCGCCATTACAACGGCTACATGTTAACTACCATTTGAAATAATATTATTTTATTATTAGAGTGCAACGTAAGATTCCCAAGAAACTCGTTGTTACGTGTTGGGTACGCCATCGAGCATAGCGTCCCCTTTAAAGTCATATTAATATTTTATTCACAAATATGGATAAATATGAAAATGTAATATTCCTTATTTACCTGGGGTGTTACATCCTTCCCCCCTTTTGGGAATTGCGTCCTCGCAATTTTAAAATTGCGCTTGGAAACATCCTTGAACGTCCCACATCGGAACAAGAGTTGGTAAAACAATCACTTTAAAATAAAGAAAGATAAGCACAGAGGTCACCCGAGTTAACCCATACTAGGATTCTATGTATGAAAATATGGACATGGAGGAGAAAACATAGGGTCATGTTCTTGAGGGAGACTGATAGTAAACATGTCCAGGAGAAAGTTAACAATAAGAAAATCACAAACTTGTGATGGGTTAAACGGTGTTGGGTTCCCCAGTAGGAAAAGTTAATAGACAACATTTTTTTTAAGTTACTTTTTATTGAGGAATTTATTCATAAGGAATCATAGTCACTTATCATGTTGACTTTCAACTTTTACTATCTTCCTTAGTCAAACTCATATTTTTTCCAAAAGATGAGTATTTAGGGAGACTTGTTCGCATTAAGAGTACTATAATCAACTTCTAGAGAATCACCTAATCCCCAAAAGAGAACTATATACATCCCATGTATTTAGGCTTTAACCAAAACCAAAACCAAAAAGGTTAGTACCAGATCAGATAATCCAGAAAAGGATAACCCCTTATAAAAAGAAAATCTATTCTTAATCTCCAAAATTTGTCCAACAAAACCCAAAGTTCAACGAGGACCATCCGATAAACAATTTGTCCATAAAATTCTTCAAAGTAAACCAATATAAGATTGAAACCCAAATATTTGAAGGATTTAGTCACATTGTCTTCCAAGTTAAATCGTAACATTTATCTCCAAACAACATCAGTTGCTCCTAAAGTCTCAGATTGTAAAGTAATTATCCTAATCACATATCCTCCAAAATCAACTTACTCTTAATTCATAAAATCATATAACTAAAAAGAATCATTCAAACTAACCAGGGACATCACGTAGTCCAGTGGTAGGCGATAAATACCAGTCGCACTTTGGTTGTGGGTTCGATTCCCGCAGCATTGTCCGACGCGACGGGTTGTCACATGGTCTGCGTGTTGTCCTTTTTCCAAAACTATATAATTCTCAAATCATTACCCAAAAAGGGATAAAATCATAAAAAATAACCATAACATAATTTAACCTCAATTTTATCTCATGCCTTTCACTTCAATCATAACATATGGTAACCCATAATTACCTCAAAAGTAAGGATCATATAAACCCAAATGGTTCTTTATAAATATGTCCACAAAAGAAAAGATAACTATTACTTGAATAAAATTTGCCTATATTAAACATCAGGGTTACACATAATATAAAAAGTCTTCTAATGTAACCCCATCATCAAAAGAGACTTAATACTCTTAAGAATTTCACCCTAACTCTTGAAGCCCTTATATGTTGACATCTTACTCATTCAACATTATTCATGATCCATTATCCATTCCTTTCCAACTTATTCCGAAATACCTCTTTCCTACAAAAAAAATCATGAATCATATCCTAATATTCCAAAATAATAAAACAATAGTCATGAAATAGTACATACCTTTGATTGGTCATTGTCAGTTTCTTCATCCTCAATTGGAATGGAATTAGGTATTGGTAAACGAATATTGGTACGCTCTTGGTGACCCCATTCACGAAACTTCTTCATAGGACATGTGTTTGCATAATGACCATGCACACCACATTTAAAACATTCAATTGATCCCTCAGAAAGAACTTCTTTCCCTTTCCTCGAGTCAACTGGATGCTTCCTTTTTCCATGGCAGGTTCTTGCTTTATGACCTTCATTTCCACATCTATAGCATATTTCTGTCCCTTTGAAACATTTTCCTAGGTGTTTCTTTCTACATCTTTGACACATAGGTTTTTTAACACACTTTCCTTTATGATTATTACCTGTACTTCCGTAGGGATTTGTTTCTTGAATATATGATGCCTTAGAGAAATCTCCAAGGTTTAGGTGGTCAATCATGACTCCAGATAGTTGGTTGAGGATAATCAAAAGAGTTCTCATTGCAGCTCCCATATCATTCAGTTGTTTGCTCAAAAAACTGTCACAGTTTCCTTCACATCCACTGTTACTTTGGTGCCTGCTAGATCCAGCCATTTACTAAAACCAAAAAAGGTCAGTGTGAGTATATCAACAAAACCATCATGTACTAATGAGTAAGATAAAAAATAAGATATACTTACTCATTCACTTTATCTAAAACTAAGACTCTTTCTGAAATCCTAACCATTATGGTAATTGTCAATTATGCTTAAAGAATACCCTAACCTCTAAAGTTATCTAAACCGACCTTTGATACCGACTATAAGGCCCCAGCCTTAAACCTTACTTAAACTTGAGTTATTACAAGATTACACATTGAGGATCTTTTCAGGTTTATAGTTTAAGAGAATTAGATCATGAAACTTGCATTACATTCCACATTTAAACAAAGTGGTTACATAAAAGACAATATTCATTCTTCCCATCAATGGAAACCTATTTAAAAATAAAACACGAATTCTTTCTTGACACATCCTCGACACTATCATCACATCATGTACCATTCCCTTGACCTGTGAAAAACATTTCAAAAACTTGGGATGAGCATAAAAAGCTTAGTAAGGGTTATAAAAATGTGGAAAGGAAACATGAGTTCATATATACATAAGAATGAAATCATACTTTACCCATAAAATATAGGCATATCAAATAATGAATAAATCATAGAAAACATAAGACATAAAGGTAACTTGAGGCATTCATAACATTCTTACGTAGGGAGTAACCCTCTTGGTTACGTTTGGAATACCCATCACAGTATATTCCCTAAATCTCTTCGGAGAAACCTTAACGTTTCACTCCTTCGCGTTACCCAATGCATTAGAGAGCTATATCGGGCTCACCCGCCCTTAGTTTATCACAGAACCACCCGTTCTTCATAACAATTCCCAAGAACCATAACATAATCGTATCACATAAACATGAATAAAGGAAACATAACATTTCCATATTTCAATCACAATATAACATTTTAGGATATTGAAATAATGAATCCATTCAAAAAGAAACCATTTCCAAAACCATTTAAAAAATTTAATAAAGAGATTTTTGAATCAAAGTGTCCCATACCACCTTGAAGCTTTTATCATTTTAAACCATTAATATCCATATAAATAAATCCTTAGAACCATTTTGAAAACATGGCTATTAATAAGAAAAAATAATTAAAACATTTAAAACGATATTTTGGTTAAAGGGGTTTTACCAAAATTAGAGACACTTGAATACAATAATCGAGGAATAACATTTAGTCAGAACATTATAATATCATGAGAATAAAAGGATTCATGATATAATACTCCAAAGGACAGTATATACACCATATAAGAGTGAATTGGTGCATAACAACAATGAACCCTCAATAGAAATGTCAAATGTGATGAAATACCTTATAAAGAAGGTATCCTTAAATTAAGGACAAATAAATCTCAAAAATATGTGTGAAAAATATATATACACCCAATATAAGTGGATATTAAGTGTAAAACAATAAAAGGTCATTCACGCATATTCAATGGATGACATATTCAATGACTACAAGTTGAACCCAAAGAAATCGAAATTGGGTTAAAAAGTTCCCTTGACAGCCTAACGGCATCACATCAAAATGAGTTGATGAGAGATAAAAAGTGTATCTCATCACTTGGACATAAAATTTACATCAATAAGGATATATTAGAACATATCCCAACATATCAATAAGTAAATTAAAAGACCCAACAAAAGAAGTCTTTTAAAAAAGAGGAGGGTGAAAGGTTCCCTTACCGACTTGGGTATCTTTCAAAACATACACCCCATGAATGAAAGACAATAGGTAATTGTTGTAAATACTCATAAACGAAAGTATATTACACAAAGAGTAGAATAATGGGCAGTACATACACCAATCAATGGAATTTGTGGCAAATGTAGCATAAATCTCACGGGAATAAAAGTGAGATGAAAAATCCCTTACAAAAACTCGGCAGCCTAATGGCACCACATAAAACTTCTGAATATGGATTGATGAGATAAAATAGAGTATCCCATCATATTAAAATAGAATTTACAGAAAGTGGAATATAAAAGAAAAACCCCCAACATTGCAAGGAGGAGTTTAAAAGAAGTGACATAAATGAGATTACTTAAAAAGAAAGAGAGAGGTTAGATCTCTTACGAAAGTTCGGCAGCCTAACGGCGCCACTCAAAACATCCAAAATGGATTGATGAGAGAGAATAGGGTCTCTCATCACATGAACATAAAAATTACAGTAAATGTAATATAAAAGAACATCCCAATCATAAGAAAGATGAGCTTAAAATAAATGACATAAAAGAGTGTACTTAAAAAGAAAGAGAGTTGTAGGATCCCTTACCTCGGGTCCGACTTGACTCGATCGTTCTTTAATCTCCTGAATAATAAACATGAGTTAATTTCTAATTCCTTGAGAACATTTTTCAAGTTCATTATTACTTTTATACCACTTATTACCATGTCATAAACATTATGTAATCATTTAAGTTAATAATATTTGTTTTGCCGATATTTGGTTCTTAAGTCGAAAGTGGACTTCTTACAATTACATGTTGTTCGTGTGGCAAAATGTTTATTATATCCAGAATTGTATTCATTATGTAGATATCATATATGTCATATATATCCAGTACATTCATGCATTTATAACATTACATAATCATTTAGTAGTAAGAAATGAAATGCACCGTTCATGGAGACGGTAAGCCGTACGTACGCATGAACGCTACTTTCATTTCTATTTCGTATTTTATAGAATGGAATAATAATGATATAAATGTATATTATAATTCCAGTATAATATCATATATAATATTATATTTCCATCGTTTATACATCCCACATATGGTATTTAACGAATCAAATCACTTTGAGGGGGCGGTAGTCCGCACTTCCTTAAATGAAGATATCGCGTATACCCATAATGGAAGCCATAAAGGTAAGACAAAAATGAAAAATACAGAAGAATAAATATAACATAAAAAAATTATATATCATATATAAAAATAGTGACATCATAATGGCCACCTTTTAAGGTGTTAAATGAGTATTGAACAATCATTGTTTCGGGAGGCAGAATTTCACCATCCACGGAAACCGTATGTTCTTTAACCATTTGATGTAGTTGTGTGAGATTGTAGCTCGAATAAATCTTATAACAACATCCTAGTATATTGAAGATACTGGTGTTGTTACAAAATAACTAAATAAAAATAGTTTAGGGGGTTGGAGAAGCAAAATAAAACAAATAAACATGAGAGAGTGAATTACCTTTAAAAGTGTAACTCCTTTTGATTTGAGCCTAAAGGCTTCCTTTGAAAGGATTATTCCCAAAGGGAATCCTCTAGGATGATTAGAGGTATGTTGAGAGAGTAAATGGGCATGGGTTGGCCGATCCAAAGGCTTGAGGAGTGTGTTAAATGAGGTAGAGGTGGGGGCCTTTTATAAGAGAAGAGGAGGGGTACTTTTGGAATGTAAAGAAATATTACTTTATTTGAAAATGTGTTTCGGTTTCAAAAGGACCCACATTGATATAATTCGTGGATAAGGTGATAAGGCTTCGAAATACACTCATCCAATAAGTTTTGGACATGTTTAGTTCATAGATTTTACATTATCTTTCCATTTTATTTAAATCGTCAAATAATGATGTCATCGCTGCATCATTATTAAGTCATAAATAATTTAATTTATTTAATGTATAAAAATTATAAAAAATATACTATGATGTAGGAAATCTTTTTATATTTCCAATGAATATTTATAATCAAAATTATGACTTGTATAACCCCACTTAACAATTGTTTTAGTAAAACATACCATGATTGTGTCATTTTTACTTTTACATTAAATAAAAAGTTATTTATGTCATTTCCCAACCAAAGTGGATCCATGGGGTCCCCAAGTTGACCCATGGCTTTTCTTGGTCGGACATGACACAACCAATGAGGGTAAGGCATGTGTCAAGCTCATCTCATTTTATTAAAGCATTATTTTTACCTTAAACTACACTAATTACCACTAATCGCGATTAAAAACTTAATAAGTTACTATTCATCAAAAAATTATTTTAATCTCATTGAACCACATTTTACTTCTTAATGACAGCCATGTATGTCGGATTTTTGAAAATCAAAACACAATGATGGAAAAATTTCATTTAAACGGAAAATTATTTTTATAAGTACCACTTAGTGGTTTCACTATTCATCAAAAATTTATGTTTTTCAGAAAAATCCCAAAAAATTCACCCTAAGCTATATTTGATATTATGAATTCAAAAATGAAGTCCGTTTTACAAAATTCAAAACATATAAGTCACATTAATTAATTTAATAATTAATTCCCGCTGTCATGACAAATAGCGTGTTTTATGTAACAATAAGTATCAAAAGATTGACACTAGTTTAAGTCTGATTTCAAAGTGAAATTGATTCCAACGACCACTATTGGATTTAATGGTAAAAATATTTTCTAATTTCACTTTAAAACCAATTCAAAATATAATCTAATCATATAAATAAATTAGATTAAAAAGTGGTTTTGAATTAAAATACAACATTTTACACTATTCATTAAAAAAATGAACTTTATCAGAAAGATACCAAAAATTTACACAAAGTAAATTTTGATGTCCCGATTCTTAATAAGAGTTTTATTTGGTCCAAAATAATGTTTAAGAGTGAACAAAACTATATTTAATGACGGTTCTCCATCAAAAGGTGTAAGTGAACCTTTAGTGAAAACTAGGTCATATACGCCTAAAATTGAATTCTTTCCGTATTTTAAGCCTTTATCTTTTATTGTATAAATGTAAAAATATTTAAGAACATATAAAATCATATTTTAGTTATTTCTATCCATTCCCGCCATTACAACGGCTACATGTTAACTACCATTTAAAATAATATTATTTTATTATTAGAGTGCAACGTAAGATTCCCAAGAAACTCGTTGTTGCGTGTTGGGTACGCCATCGAGCATAGCATCCCCTTTAAAGTCATATAAATATTTTTTTCACAAATATGGATAAATATGAAAATGTCATATTCCTTATTTACCTGGGGTGTTACAAGATAGTTAAGAAATTTTTTTATGAAAGCTTGACTTTAACCTCTCTTCGGTCAGAAATCTATATTCCTTTAAAACAAAATTTATTAAAATGGGTTTCGAAGAATATAATAATAATTTCATATGATCAATAAATGGAATATTGAACCTTTTTTATTTTTGACAATTTTTTCAATGGAATCATATTTTCACTATCTGAATGAGGCAATGTTCTATTGTTTTTATATTGGAAAATTAATTTTCTTTTTACCTCATATGACATATATGAATTTATCCACCATTAATCCTTTGAATATTTCATTTCATGATTAATGGTTATTTTTGAAGAAATTTATTTAGAACACATTTTCAATAATTTTTTAGGAAAAACATATCTTATTATTTTGTATAACACGTTTTCAAGGAACATGTGTTTGAAATGATTTCATGATACATTTATATTTTTTCAGGTAAAATATATTTCTAAACATTTTCAAGAATTATATTATATTTATTAAAATTATTTAAAAGGAAATTTGTTTTTAGAACATTATCATGAAATATTTATATTTTTCCAATGTATTTTCAAAGATATACTTTTAAAAATCTTTTCAATCATTCTTTATGTGTATTCATAATATTTTTTAAAAAAAGGGTTATAAAATATTTTGAATCTTATTTTAATAGTTTTCAAGGAAAATGGTTTTAAAATTATGAGAATTATTATTTATAAATTTCAATGATATTTTCTATAGAAACTATGTTCAAATTGTTTTATTTATTAAAAATCATTGTTGAAATATGATATGATGTTTTCTTTAAGAAATGTTTTTAAAGATGATTAAAAATTATTTTCTATCTTAGATAACATTTTTTTATGTTATTCATGCCCTTATAGGAAATTTTCTAAAAGTTCAATTCATATAATTTATATAAATGGGTTATTCAAAATTTAATGGTATTTAGAAAACATTATTTCTTTCCATGAGTTTTATTTTTATTCAATATATTCCCCTTTCACATATTATATGTACACAATAAATGTTTTTCTTCCGTGATTTATTATTTTTTTGAAATTTCTATGAAACATATATCATTTACATAGGATAAAAATATATATGATTTTGTGGGTTAAAATATGATTGATTATGATTTTTTGGTACATTTATGTATGATTTCACTATAAGATTGTTGGTGCCTATATATCCTTTCAACGCATTAGGTAAAAATTTATATATTTTAATATATAATAACATGGTCTCGGGAGTAATCCATGACTACTAAGATGGACATGGGAGGGAACCATGACTACCAAGATGGTAATATGAGTGAAATCATGGTACTAATATGTCCAAGGGAGGGAACTAAGACTACAAAGATGGTATGGGGTGATCTATTTCTATGAATATGGTAATGTGAGTAAACTTTAAAAACAATGATGGTGTGGGGAGTGAACCAATACTACCAATATTTTCTTGGATGCAATGCCTTGGCCACTATGGAATTCAAATTATATAAATATTTTTATTTCATAATAAAATATTTTATTCCTTTTTTTTCTATCATGGAAATTGTTATTTATTTCATTTTAATTTGTGTCTTCTGAACCACCATGATTTATTCCATGACTCTTGTATATGATATTTTATATATAGGGTATGATCTTATATTTTCTGGATTATGTTCTCGTCCCCTTAAGCACATAATAATGTGTACATATCTCCCTTATTTACATTTACTAGGCATTTGTGCTAACCCATTCTTATGATTCTTTTCACTAGGTCATCAATAATGATTTTATGTAGGAATACTAAAAATTGAGATGTTGATGGGAGATGTTGATGATCATTCACTGGGATAAAAGATTGTGTTTCCATGTTTTTAGAGTCACTAAAATATTACGGTCCTTGGGAATGTATTTTCAGAATGTACAAATTCATCATATAAAATGATGTATTATCTATATTTATTGAGTCTAAGTTGTTATAAGATTCATTATTTTCATTTATATCACTATCATGGAGACCTTTTTCTCCACACTTGTAAAAAACTCTAATTATTTTCAAGAAGGTAGTAGGAAAAATCCTTCAACAGTTATCACACATTATAAATTCCATTTTTAATAATTCCACTGGTAAAAAATATATACCATTTATCCCTTAACCAATTTGTTTATCCACATGCTCTTAATCTCTTAATTTCCCAAATAGTCATAATATTTAATGAAGTAGTTTTCAATATTGGCAGCACATGATACTATATCATTGTGTGATGAGATATTTAGGGAAACCGGTTCCCTTTAGTGTAATTTTAAATAAAATCAAATAATCCATCAATACTTATTCATGTATTATGTATGTAATCCAAAAAATATCTTGATAACATTATAATTTTTGAATCCTACATGTCAATCATTTTATCCAGTTTTTATTTCATACATAATAATTGAATTTTCATTTCTTATTTTTTTGGTAGGGATATATTTTTTGAGGAAAATTTACTTAATGTCCTTCCATTATATATTTTCAATTTCAACACCCCCTTATTTTTTTGAATTGTTGAACACCATTGATATCATTCTCCCTATAGAGACTAAAATACTGTGATAACCATATCCCTTTAGTTACATAAAAAAGTTAAAAATATATTCTATAAGGAACTTATCCACTTCTCCACTACAAATGAGATTTTATTCCCATTGACTAATGAATGTTGTTGTCACATATCTTGGTCTAAAATTGTTACCTTTTTTTGCATCAGACTACTCCATGAGAGTAAGGTTGTAAACCAAAAATATATTCAGTTGACCTATTATAGTTATATGTTTATCCACTATAATTTCAGCACCATCTCCAACATCATTATCTGGCATAGTAGTGAAATCTCTAGATGGAATAAGCACATTTATATGGTTTCTATTTCTTCCACAATATGACATGTATTAATAATGTAATAAACCAAATTAAAATATTTTCCACAATGAATTATTTCGTACTAGTAACACTCAAAATAATTTGAATAAACTATGAAGAGATAATCTCCAAATCATAAACATGTTTTCCTTTAGGAGATATATACTTTTAAATAAATCATAATGGTTAGTAATGAAAATATGAATTCTCATGAGAATATCCCTTGGGATTGTAAAAATAGGAATGTAGTCAGCCTTATTATTGTGTACATGGTTACACCATGTCTGGATCGATGTACCTTGTTAGATTTATTACCCAAAGGTATATATATTTTATAAACACATCCAATTGTAGTATCCAAATAAAGATATATTTTTGTGAAGGCCCAGATAATCTAGACCATACCAAAATTGTAATGGGTTATTCTTTTCATATACTCAATGTCTATATTAGGGTTCTGGTTTGAAATATATGTTATCAAGTTTCCAAGGTTTCTTCTAAACATTCCCTAATAATAACTATAATGACTCTAGCCCCAATATCGCTGTGCTAGTGCATTACTTAATTTCATTGGTATAATAAACATGGAAGTCACATCATTAAGGACTGAATAGTTTAGTTGATTTGGAATAATAGAAACAAAAATAATTATTACATTACTAATTGAATTAAAAAATATATTGAAAATAAAAATAATCATATATATTATCCCTAAAAGCCTTTGATAAAACACATCATTGCATCTTTGGGGAATATAAAACCTAAGAATGTGGTTTGCTTTGATGATTAATTACGGTATATAATATTGTAGAATCTAACATAAATAATAAGTAAAGGGGAATAACTAAAAAATCTTCCTTTAAACATAATATTTATTATAATACGGTATGAATAAAATATGATTAAATAATGCAATAAATAATCACATTTTAACAAATCATAACCCCAGATATTGTAATAGTCAAATAATAAAAAGGATTAGAAATTACTTATATCAAAATGAGGTTATTAAAAATTTTATATATCTGAAAAATACCATCGATACATAAGCCATGTCTTATGAAAATATATATTTAAGGCATATGCCAAAGCCATATCTAAAAATATATAGGCAAAAACTCGAAAAAGACCATATCTGTTTGTCTCATGTGACCTATAGATTCATGTAAGGGAAATATTGGGCCCTTAGCATCAAATAATAAGTCCAATTCATTATACATATTAATAAAGTGAGTCATCAAAAATTTATACATATGAAATGTAAATAACATTCCATAATTATTAAACATAATCACAACCATTCTGAGTAATATGCTGAATGGTATCAAGAAATCACATACATAGTCAAAATTATAGTGAACCAATTAATAAAATATGGTATGTTTTATCATAAAATATCTATTTTAACTAATAATATTATATAGTAGTGGGTTATGAAATAGATAAAAATACTCTAATAAAATCAACGATGATTTTTATGAGAAATGCCCATTATACATTGAAAAGAATGGTCCTTTTGGAAAAAGAATTTATATTTTTTATAATAACATAATGTAAACATGTATATACATGAAAAAAATGGAAGGCCCATGATATTTTGTGTGTGTAAAAAATAAAGTCTATTTAAAATAAAAAATATATAAAAGGATATTTTACAAAACATTATAAATCAGTTACTTCCATTCGATTTAAGGGATAATATAAGAGTTTTTAAAACGATAGTGTCTCAATTTATTACATAAAATCAATAAATGAACTGAAATATATTTTAATTATATAATAAGTGATTTTAGAAGAATATTTTTGTCTTAAAACAGATTATTGAGTGTACATGCTTAGGAAAATAATTTAGATGTACCCTTTAACTGGGATTACTCATCAAGAGAAATTGAAATAGTTACCATAGAAAATATATATTTCCAAAACAATGGTGAATAGATCTGTATAAATGTGTTTTGAACATATATAAATAGTTTATAAAAATTAAATTTAATTATATTATAACTACATTTTGGAAATCAAAGAGAATTAATTACTCGAATAAAAAAATGAGGTTCCAGAAGAAACCCATACCACTTTGTAATCAATCGATTTATTTTCCCCATAAATAAATCATCACTAAATAAATAATTAAATAATGTGAAATTATGTATATAAAGATATGATAAATTAAATGGATATATACACAGATGAAACAAATGATATAAGTGGTGAGAAAGGCATATCTCACCGAAATAAAATTTATATGGGGAAACTCTTACCTATGTCTGAAAGTGTTATGTACTTGTGTATAATATCCTTGATAATGAAGTTATATTGATTAATAAGTTCAATAAAAACTATTAAAAATTTATTTTTTAGTATAATTTTATTATGTTCATTTAAGTCATTTTTAATGAGTTATAAGATTCATCTTTGTTGTTCAAGATTGCTCGTTTCATTGGTTTTCAGGATTGGTTAACTTGTATACATGTATGGAAGATCATGTAAGATATGATTTATTGTAAAAAATAAAAACTAAATGTTATTAATGGTATTATAGAATATTAAACGTAATTATATATAAGTTTAATATAAATGAGTTTTATTCATCATACAAAACGTTTAGGATGAATATTAGTTTATTTTGATGAATTTTAGATACCCATGAACTACTTTTATTTCATTAATTACTCTATTTATATATACGGGTTCTAAAAAATTATATGACTTATAATATATATAATAAAATCTTTTTAAACATTAATAATTTTTTTATGTTAGGATTTGAATGTGGTAATGAAACAAGAAAATGCATCATCCACAACGATTATAAATCCTCAGATCCCGAACAATATATTCATTTATAGAATAAAAATGAGAGAAGAAGGGGATCGATGATGAATATAACATTAAAAACATAAAATTATAGTATATATATGTCATTGAATATGTAATTCATGTTCATAAATAAAAGGTGGGGATGTATAATAAATTAAATGAAATTAAAAGAAAATAAAGGAAAACGACATTGTTTTTTACCTCGTGAATTTCTTCTCTTTAAGATCCTACTTACGAGGATTTGGATGCGACTTTCACTAAGAGAAAATGATCATAGAAATTAGGAAGAGACATGGTAAGATTATTGGGTATACATTTCATGTCATTTACAGCTTTGTAGGTGTGAGGATAAGTAGTGGTGAGGTGTGGTGTATATATTATAGAAGCTTTTTTGGATTTTTTGGTCAATTGTTTATTATTATTTTTCCAAACACGGAATATTATTATAATTATAAACTAATATATTAAAATAATGAATTATATTTCGTGATTATGAGCTTAAATCATCCATATATGTCAAATTTCTTAATATTTCATTTATTTATTAAATACGGTAAAATGCCAAATTTTACTATTCTCCAAAAATTTCAACTATTTTAGAAAAACCCCAAAAAAATCATAGTAAAAATGTTTCGGTTTTTAGATTTAAAAATGGCTGAAATTTTTTAATATAATTTCTAATATTTGATAAATTAAATATTTAACTAAAATAATTATTTATTTAAAAAATACAAATTTTGAAAGTATAACTAAATTTATTATACTAATAAATAATAACTAAATACACATTAAATTATATTATAATCATATGAAAAAAATAATTAAATTATGAATTTATTTTATGAAATTATTATTTACTATAAATTAATATATTTTTTATAAATTTTTGAATTATAATTTTTGTTTCACAAAAATACATATACTTAATTTATGATTTTTAAATCATTAATTAACTTATTCCATGATATAAAATTACTATGGTCCCATTTATACAATACGAAAATTTTATTTATACTTTCATAGATGAAGATAAAATTCAAACCAAATATATACAACTAATATATCCAAAATGGTTGTTTTATAAAAATCATGTTTTAATCTATTCATTAGAAAAACCAATATTTTAAGTAAAAAACGAAAATTTATGAATCTGATAATTAAGAAATGAGAATTTTATAAAATTTATTTTATATTGTACAAAAATAATTTTTAAAATATTCAATATTAAATATTAAAACATGTGTACCATTAAAATATGGTAAAACATCCATGAGAAAAATATATCCTTTAATGCGAAAATTTTGATTAGTTCTTAAATTATTCATATACAGACATTTGGATGAGTTTAAAATCAATTTATTGAATATATAATACCAAACATTAATATTTGGGTTAATACAATTCATTCCCTCCAATTTTACGGCTAGTTTGTAGTGGCCCTTTAAAAATAATGATATTTTAATGTATATCGTTGTTCATTATATCAGGGTGTTGTGTGAAACATATTCATTTAATGAAATTAATTTTAAAATAAACATACTATAAAATAATGGGGTGTTACAATGAACATATGGCTTAATATCACTTTCATTCCAAACCTTAATGACTCTTCAATTGAGATATTTTCAAGAAAACCTGATCCACCACTCAAAATTTAAAATACCACTTCTGATTATCATTATTATTATTTTTAATACCTCCACTTGAACTAATATGAGGAGTTTCGTTGGATAATGCAGGATCTTGATGGAACTTCCATTACTAAGCTGAAGGATGATGGTCTGGTACTGCATGAGGTTGCTCAAATGGACAACTAGTTGAATGGGTGTACTGCAGTTATGGTCTAGGTAGTTAGTGGGGAGGAGGTTTCCTCAATATCTCCTTGCACCAAGGTGTTATGGTCTAGTAGTGGTGTGGATTATAAGGGGAGGTTAGAGGCATCTACTAAAGCGGTAAATTCAAATAGAACTGGAAATACAAGGGGTTCAGCTTATTTGAGTTGGACATCTATCCACTTTAGTAAACAATTTGAAGGTATTTCCGAGGTTGGTTTAAGATTAGATCCATCATTCCCGGTTCATGATAAAAGGGTCTCAGGGAAGGATACTAATAAAAAAATCCCGAGCTATCTACAAATAAATAATTGAGACTCTGAAGTGTAATAAGAGTCTTAAGAGGAGGAACGATGACTCCTCCTTACCACCTCATATGGAGACGTGATCTTCATAAAATAAAAATGTCAAGAAGATACCCATTGAGATTCTCAGTAACCAGAGACCAGGAGACTAGGGAATTTAAATATTTGATTTACTTTTATTCTCTTAAGAAGATGTGATTAATAATGATCTACTTTTCATTGCAAATGAAGAGGAGGGATCTAAAATGATGGAGAGGTCACTTAGGGTGACTCTTAATGAAGAGAAATACACAGGGATTGAAAAACATGACCTAATTATGGTGGGGTTTTCAATAATGGGAAGATTAACCCAAGGAATACATTTAGTAATGGGATCATCTGGATTCTGATTTTAAAAAGAGAATGATGGAGGTTCTATGTACCAACTTTTTTATTTTATCATAGAAATTGTTTTGGGAAACATACTTTGGTAATCTCATTTATCTTTTTAATTTATCTGTTTAAGCGGATGTTTTGGTGGGTTGTTTTGTGATGTTTTATTATTAGGTATATATTCCCCTAGACCATTACTATGTTAGTTTTTTGGTGCAGTTTGGAGATTCTTTAGAAGCGTATCAGAGTAGGAAGCCTTTATTTGTGCATGTAATTTGGATTGGGATGATTGAGAGAGTATGGATATGTCCTCATTTCTGTGCCTATGCTTTTATGCATGGGACAGCTATCAAAATTACTTGATTTGGTGAAGTCTTGTCATCATAGTTCAATTGCTGGGGTGGGGTAGCTCTGGTTTTCAGGTTTTTCTCTGCTAAGGTTTTTTTGTTGTTGTAATGTTGAAACATGTAGTTTACTACTTTCCCTCAAAAGTGATTTGATAAAAAAAATATTTTTCACTCATATCATGAATCATCAAGAAATAATATGTAAGTACAGATCATGATTATGCATTATTAAAATTTAGTTTCCCGAATGTAATTAAACATTTGGAATATACATACATGTTGGGAAATATAGAGGTAGACATCCTCTAATATAAATGAAATATATAGATTTGGTTAGCTGATCATTATTAAACCATATTACATAATTCTTTCAAGTAATCTCTAGGATTAATGTAAAAAATTACATAGAAATATCATCCAATTGAAAAATAGTAATAGGATTTTTGAATCATTTGGGATGATGTCCCTCTTCCTTAACCTATTTATTATCCAATCATCATGATAAATAATCAAAAAATTTCTCTCTCCATGTAATCCCACAAAACATGTACCCTCAAATCCTTATACATCTTGGTGATATACGAGTGTGTAAGGAAATTCATGATATGAGATTCTTTAATAAATTCCCTTTTAATCCCCATAATTGATGGAACATATAATATTTATCAAATTTTTGGACCTCCATATTCACAAACAATGTCTTCCCATTTCCCTTCATTCATACCTTTGATTTTCTTTTAAAAATTATCACATATTAGGAAGTTTTTATCCTTTCCAAAAATTATAGTTTAATTGTCATTTCAAAAATGAATGTTTCCAACCCTTTCATTATAATTTCCAAATTTATATTTAAAATTTGGCATAACATTAGATAAAATTAAATCCTTATTTAGTATAAAAATAAACAAAATTTCATGCTCAATGTATCTTTTAACAAATTTTCCTTCCATTTGTGGAAATTTATTAAGAAATCATAATCCTTGAGTAGCTTGATCCATATCATTTTCCTCACATTGAGATTTTTTATGTAAAAAATTATTTTAGGCTCTTATATTTTGTGTATATCCCACATCATTCACCATATAGACAATGTATCCATTTAATCAAAGAAAATATTATGGATTCGAACTTGAGAACATGGGTAGGGTAATTCTATTCATTATGCATTATCTTCCTAGATACATATTCAATAACATTGTCACTCATTATAATAACACAACAAATACACTTATTTGATACATAGAAATATATAAAAAATCATCTATTTCCTGATGTTTGAGTAAAAATTGTAGTATTAACAAATCCCGTCTACAATTCTTCAAAAATATTATTCACATTACATTATCCATGGGAGGATATCCCCTTTTTTAATATCCATGGTTAAATTTTTAGCTAACGTAGAAAAATTCATAATGAATCATGATTATAACATACCAAACTAGAGAAACTATATCCCTCTGTTATATTTTTCTATGTAGGGTTTTCATTGGAATTCTAACACATCTGATTATCAACTGATATTTCATCCATGGAAAATATATGGCCAATAAAAGAAACATCCAGAAGCCAAAATTCACATTTTCTAATTTTTCCATGATAATATTTTAATAATATAATCTCATGAATGATCCAAAAGTGATTTTAATAGAACTTATGGTTCTTAGAATACACCAATATTTCATCAATGAATACCACTATGATATTATCATGATATTCCCTGAATACTCTATTAATTAAATCAGTAAAACTTATTGGGAAATATTATATCCAAATGAAATGATCATAACTAGTAATGGACTTACATTATTGAAATGTTGTATTTGTAATTTCATTCTTCAATACTTACAATTGATATCCAGGCTAAAGGCCATCCATTGAATGATATTGAGATCCATAATTTTTATCAAATAATTCATATATTCAAAGAATATGATACTTGTTCATTGTCATAATAGAATTTATTTCACCATAGTAAATGTACCACATCATGGATCAATATTTCTAATTATAAAAAAGAATAAAGGATCCATGAGTTGAGACACAAGGGAATATATGTCCCAGGTCATACAAATTGTCTAGTGGTTAATTAAACTCCATTAAGATCACAATGGTAATTATATATAGAGTATTTGATATAGGATTTTTATTGTGGTCTTAATCAGTGGAAAAATCATCTTAACAATCTGATGGATTTTCCCAAAAATACTTATTAAATATATCAATGAATTAATTTACAATATGTAGCTCCTAAATCTGAAAATTTCATTTTCCTTCCATGTGATTTTAATATATATTTTTTAAGAATTTATTTTAGAAGAGATAACGAGGGTGGATATTAAAATGTCTCAGAAGACGAGGTATCAAATCAAAATATATGGAGTTCTATAACATTATCAAGAATCCTAATTTCATTCTTTAGGCTAATTTTTTATTTAGAATTTCAACCCATGATAAGGATTATAACAAATTCAACCATTGTTATGATAATAAAAATACAAAATAGAGAACGTTTAAGTTCCATAATGTGAATGTCTTAACACACACTCACTAATATAATACAAATAATAAGATTTTTGGCTAAAAAATCCCATATTATTGTCCTTGTAAAATTAATTATTTCCCCAAAAAATGATGGTAGATATAAATTATGGTTAATATATATAATCTAATAATTTATTTTCTAAATTTGAAGATATTATTGATTTAAACCTCATTATATCAATGGGTATTTCCACCTTATTTGTAGTGATAACATAATATTTGACTTCTCTCCTCATCATATTACATGGGAAATTTCATTGGTGACTATTGAATTGGTTTGAATAATTCCCAATTAATCTATATTTTAATCACTATATATAATTTATTCTTTTACTTACCACTAATTAATTACCTATATGAACCATATGATTGCATATGTTATAAAATTCATTTCCCCAAAATCATTTTCTACTTTCTTTCCTCACAAAATTTTAACATGATATAAATTCACAAAATTTTTACCTCATCATTGATGTGTTCCATTTTAAAAGGTGTTCAAATGACATATTCTTCTATTTATTTCAATATAATATATAGTATCTAGAAATTATTTTTTCAATTTTTATGGATAATTAAACAATATCATCATGGATGCTAAATTTTGAGAAACCAATGCCACTCAGATACACAGATTAATCCCTTCAACCAAATGATTATGAAATAAATTTTTATTGAATATGTAATCCATAGAATACATTTATAGTTTTATAATGGTGTCACAAAACTCTAAAAACATTCCATCCTTTTTTCTTAAGCTTATGAACATTATTTATAATCTGGTAAGTTTTTATGTGGGGATTCTTATTTTTTAATAACGTTTCCATTAAATATCACTATATCATGTGTTATATTACCTATTTCTCCTTAGTATTATGGATCAATGACGACCATTGATCAAAATAACACATAATTGAGTATAATATTTCTATATCCTTTTTCTTTTATTTAGATCTCAATCCTATTAATATCACCCCAATGGATTTAATCCATTTTTTAACTAGAAATAGATTAGTAGTCCCACTAAATGACGGGGGATTATTTCCTATGAAGAGAAAAAACAAAGGATAGTAAAAATAATGTGTATAAATTTTTAACTCTATTTTTGATTGGTTATTCCACATAACATAATTTTGATACCCTAATATAGTTATCATTTTCTCAAATTCAATACTAACCCTATCATATTTCTCAATTAAAAAATTTATACATTGACAATAAGTGTTAATACTACTTTTTTATTAGATCCATTCTTAAACATCATCATATATTATATTAGATAAAAATTTATGAATTTTAATTAAATATATATTTTAACACCCCAGGTAAATAAATAATATGAAATTTTTATATTTATCCATATTTGTGAATAAATTATAATATTACTTCAAATGGAACGCTATGCTCGATGGCGACCCCAATACGCAACAACGAGTTTCTTTGAAATCTTACATTGCACTCTGATAATAAAATAATATTATTTTAAATGGTAGATAATGCCTAGATATTGTAATGTAAAGAATTAAAGGAACTAACTACAAAATATTATATATATATTTTCAAATATTTTTACATTTATCCAATAAATGTTAGAGGATTAAAATCCAAATGAATCCAATTTTAAGCATAAATCTTCTAATATTCATTAAAAGGTTGATTATTCCTTCTTTTGATGGAGAACCATTTTTAAATATACTTTTGACAATTTTATATGTGGTATTTGACAAAATAAAATCTTTCTTTAAAATCCGGACATCAAAATTTACTTTGTGTAAATTTTTGTTATTTTTGCGATAAAGATCATTTTTATTGAAAATGTTGCATTTAAATTCAAAACATCATTTTAATCTGATTTATTTATATGGATAGATTATTTTTTTAATTGAGATTAAAGTGTATTTAGAATATATTATAACCATTTAATCCAATTTAGGTCATTTGAATTAATTTCACTTTGATATTTGACTTAAACTAGTGTCAATCTTTTAATAGATATTGTTTCTTAAAAACACAATATTTGTTTTGAAAGTTGGAATTAATTATTAAATTAAAAAATGCATCTTATATGTTTTCAATTTTTTAAAATAGACATCATTTTTGAATTTGGAATATCAAATATAGCTTAGGGTGAATTTTTGGTATTTTTCTGAAAAACTTCAATTTTTTATGAATAGTGAAACCACTAAGTGGTAGTTAAGGAAAATGATTTTTATTTTAAATGAAACTTGGACACTTCTGTGATTTTATTTTCAAAAATCCGACATACATGGTCATCATTAAGATGTAAAATGTGGTTCAATGAGGATGAAATAATTTTTGGTGAATAGTAACTTTTAAGTTTTATTAATCGTGATTAACGGTAATTAGTGTAATTTAAGGTAAAAATAATGTTTTAATAGTATGAAATGACCTAGACACATGTCCTACCCTCATTGGATGTGTCATGGTTGACCATGAAAATCCATGGGTCAACTTGGGGACCCCATGGAGCCACTTTGGTAGGAAAATGACATAAATAACTTTTTATTTAATGTTAAAATAAAAATGGCACACACATTATTTGTTTCAATAAAACAATTTTTAAATGGGGTTATACAAGTCATATTTCTTACTATAAATATTCATTAGAAATATAAAAAGATTTTTGACATCATGATAATTTTTTTATAATTTTTTGACTTTATATAAATTAAATTATTTATAACACCATGATGATGCAGCGAATACCTCATTATTTAACGATATAAATAAAATGAAACGATAATGTAAAATATAAGACTCACACATGTAAAAAACCGATTGTATGGGTGTATTTCGAACTCTTATCACCATATCCTCGAAATATATAATTTTGGGACTATTAAAATCCAAAATGCATTATATAATAAAGTAACCTTTTATGACATTCCAAGAGTGCCCCTCCTCTCCTCTTATAAAAGGCCCCCACCTCTACCACCATACCCACACCTCTCAAGCCCTGGGCTCGGCCAACCCCTGCCCATTTTGTCTCTACACATCCCACTATTACTCCAAGAAGCCTCACTTTGGACATATGTCTTCCCAAGTAAGCCTTTGAACTCAAATCAAAAAGAGTTACCTGTTTTAAAGGTAATGTCTTCCCTAGTGTTCTTTTGTTTTATTTTGCTTCTCCAACCCCCTAAACTCTTTTTATTTATTTATTTTGTAACAACGAAAGTATCTTAAATATACTATTATGTTTTTATGATGAGGATTGGAGCTACACTAACACACACCTCTGACTAATGGTTAAAGATCATATTGTTTCTGTGGATGGTGAATTACTGCCTCACGAAACGATGATTGTTCTATCTTCTCATACCACCTCTCATGGTGGCCATTATGATGGAACTATATTTATTTATGATATATATTATATTTATTTCCTCCTTATGCTCCGGTATTTTATATTTAATACATACCTTTATTCTTTGCATGTTGTGCAAATGCGATAATTTAATTTGAGGAAGTGTGGACTACCGCCCCCTCAAGTGATGTGACTCGTTCATGCAATACATGGAATGCATAAAGAATGAAATTTATGAACTTATGTGATATATATAACAAATATATTATACTGTAATTATAATATATATATATATATCTCTCATCTAGTTTTAATTCCATTAATGTTCCATAGAAATGAAAGTAGTGTTCATGCGTACGTACGGCTTACCGTCTCCATGGACGATACATTTAATTTCTTATCTCCAAATTTTATGTACTATTATAAGTACATATATATAGTGGATATATATTTCACATATTAAATCTAAATTATGGATATCATTCTGGAATTATAATATATATATCACTCTTTTAACTTTAATTCCATTTATATGACAAAAAAATGAAAGTAGTGTTCATGCGTACGTACAGCCTACTGTCTCCATGAACGATGCTTTTAATTTTTTATCTCCAAATGTTATGGAATAGTACAATATGAATATATATTGGATATATATGATATTTAAAACATTAATACTTTTCTGTAGAATATGTACCTATAACTACATGGAAAATTCTTTTCCAACAAGTTCATTTTTTACTCTTGTACCGAACATCGACAAAAATGTCTGATATGAACTCACTTTATTAACAAATTATTATAAAATTATAATATCTGAAATTAACTTAATATTAATTTTTAAATTATGTCCTTAAGAAATTATAAATTGACCAAATTTTATTATTCAGGAGATTAAAGAACGATCGAGTCATGTCGGACACGAGGTAAGGGATCCTACCCCTCTCTTTCTTTTTAAGTACACTCTTTTATGTCATTACTTTTAAGCTCATATTTCTTATGATTGAGAAGTTAATTTATATTAATCTTATGGTAATTTTTATTTTCATATGATGTGAGACCCT
Source organism: Viscum album (assembly GCA_963277665.1). Taxonomy (NCBI): domain Eukaryota; kingdom Viridiplantae; phylum Streptophyta; class Magnoliopsida; order Santalales; family Viscaceae; genus Viscum; species Viscum album. The sequence goes on from OY728122.1 coordinate 1,192,960,870, forward strand.
ATTTTCTTTCATCAAACCATTTTGGATGTTTTGATTGGCGTCGTTAGGCTGCCGGATTTTCGTAAGAGATCCAACCTCTTTTTTTAAGTACTCTCCTTTATGTCACTTATTTTAAGCTCCTCTTTGTTATGTTGGGGATTGTTCTTTTTTATTACTATTTCTGTACATTTTTTAAAAATATTATGAGAGACCCAATTTGATCTCATCAATCCATTTTTGGATGTTTTAAGTGGCACTGTTTGGCTGCTGAGTTTTCGTAAGGGATTTTTCATCTCACATTTATTCCTGTGAGATTTATGCTACATTTTCCCCCATTTCATTTGAGTGGTTTATGTACTTCCCATTATTCTAATATTTGTGTAATATAATTATGTTTATGAGTATTTACATCAATGTTGTATTGTCCTTCTTTCATGGGGTGTGTGTTTCGAAAGATACCCATGTCGGTAAGGGAACCTTTCACCCTCTTCTTTTTAAAAGACTTATTTTGTTGGGTATTTTAATTTACATATTGTAATGTTGGGATATGTTCTTATATATTCTTATTGATGTATATTTTATGTCCAAGTTATGAGATACCCTTTTTATCTCTCATCAACTCTTTTTCTGAATTTTGAAGTGACGCCAATTGGCTGTCGAATTTTTGCAAGGGAACTTCTTAACCCAATTTTGATTCTTTTGGATAAACTTTTACTCCTTGAATATATCATTATATGAATAAGTTTTAATGACCTATGATTGTTTTACACTTAATATTCACATATATTTGGTGTATTCGTTTGTCACACATAATTATGTAATTGATTTATCCTTAATCAAAGGATACCGTCTTTGTAAGGGACTTCGTCTCAATCTCCTTTCATTGAGGCATATTTGGTTATAATACAAGGTTTTAATTTATATGTCGTATAAACACCTTTGACTTTTAATTTTATACAAAAGTAATCTTTTTCTATGAAGCATTTTACAAAATGACAAAAAAGGATTGTTTCTTTTAACATACGCGGTGACAATGACCATTTCCGCCGCCACGAGTATTATTTGGTCTTTGGCTTCCTCAACAAGCCATAATGTTTTTAAAATGAAATAAATACCATATTCTCTATTATGTACTTTGGTATTGAAAAAGGTTTTTATAATGGATTTGTTATGTAAATATATTTAAGTGATATATTGTGATCAAAGTGTGGAAATGTTTACATTCCATTATATTTGTTTTCTGTCTTATGATTTTATAATGGTACTTGGACATTTGATGGGTGGTTATGTGATAAACCATATGATGGGTGGAGCTGTGAATACCACAATGGGTGGTTACGTTATAACCTCCATTGAATTGGGTATGGAAGTTGGACGTATGGCTATTACATTAAGTGATATGTGTGGAAGTCGACCATATGGTTATTCCATTTATATATGTTTAAGTCCCAAGTTACCTTTATATGTTATGTGTGCTTTATATGGGGTTTTATGGTAATCCTTTGGTTACAAAATGGGTAAGTAATGATCTTTTATTCAGTGAAGGTTTTTTTTACTACTTATAAAGGTGAAAAGTATTACTTTGATAAAGTATTCTTGGTTTACTTGTTGTTTTGAAAAACTAACAGTTTTTATAAGGCCCCAGACTTAAACCTTACTTAATCATGAGTTATTACAAGATTACACATTGAAGATCTTTTCAGGTTTAGAGTTTTAGAGAATTAGATCATGAAACATCCATTACATTCCACATTTAAACAAAGTGGTTACATAAAAGACAGTATTCATTTTTCCCGTCAACGGAAACATATTTAAAATAAAACATGGATTCTTTCTTAACACATCCTTGAAACTATCATCACATCATGTACATTTCCCTTGACCTGTGAAAAACATTTCAAAAACTTGGGATAAGTATAAAAAGCTCAGTAAGGGTTAAAAAAATATGGAAAAGAAAAATGAGTTCATATATACATAAGAATGAAATCATACTTTACCCATAAAACATAGCCACATTAACATTCCTCATCAAATCATGAATAAATCATAGAAATCATAAGACATAAAAGGCAACTTGAGGCATTCATAACATTCTTACGTAGGGAGTATCCCTCTTGGTTACGTTTGGAATACCCACCATAGTATATTCCCTAAATCTCTTGGGAGAAACCTTAACGTTTCACTCCTTCGCATTACCCAATGCATTGGAGAGCTATATCGGGCTCACCCACCCTTAGTTTATCATGTAACCACCCGTCTTCATAACAATGCCCAAGAACCATAACATAATCTTATCACATAAAACATGCATAATGGAAACATAACATTTCTACCTTTTAATAACAAGATATCAATACAACACATTGATATAAAAACATTATGAATACCATTTTCAATACAAAAAAAAATAAATGTAAAACATGGTATTTATTTTTCTTTTAAAAAAAGGTATGTCTTGTAGAGGAAGCTGAAACTCAAATAATGGTCACGGCGGCGGAGAAGTCGTTGTCGCCGCATAAGTATGACAAAAACATTCCCTTTTTTCGTTTTGAAAAACGCTTCGTATAAAAAAGATTCCTTTTGAATAAACGTAAAAGTCAGAGGGGTTTATACACTATATAAAAGAAGGTTTTGTATAAAATAAAATATGCCTCAATGAAAGGAGATTGAGAGGAAGTCTCATACAAAGGCGGTATCCTTGGTTTAATGATAAATCAATTACATAATTATGTGTGACAAACGAATACACCAAATATAAGTGGATATTATGTATAGAACAATCAGAAATTATTCACACATATTCATAGAACAACATATTCATGGAGTACAAGTTTATCCCAAAGAATCAAATTTTGGTTAAGAAGTTCCCTTGCAAAAAAATTTGACAGCCTAACGGCGTCACTACAAAATTCATAAAATGAGTTGATGAGAGATAAAAAGGGTATCTCATCACATGGACATAAAATTTAAATCAATAAGGATATAGAAGAACATATCCCAACATAAGAATATGTGAATAAAAAGACATAACCAAAGATGTCATTTAAAAAGAGGAGGGTTAATGGTTCCCTTACAGACATGGGTATCATTCAAGACATGCACCCCGTGAAAGAAGGACAATACAACATTGATGTAAATACTCATAAACGAAAGTATATTACACAATGAGTTAAATAATGGGAATTACTTACTCCACTCAAAGGAAATTGTGGCAAATGTATCATAAATCTCACAGGAATAAAAGTGAGATGGAAAAATCCCTCACGAAAACTCGGCAGCCTAATGGAGCCACTTAAAACTTACAAAAATGGATCGATGAGATCAAATAGGGTCTCTCATCATATTAAAATAATGATTACAGAAAGAGGAATAAAAAATAACATCCCCCAACATAAAAAAGAGGAGCTTAAAATAAGTTACATAAAGGAGAGTACATAAAAAGAAAGAGAGACGTTGGTTCTCTTACGAAAATTCAGTAGCCTAACAGCGCCACTCAAAACATCAAAAATGGATTGATGAGAGAGAATAGGGTCTCTCATCATATGAACATAAAAATTGCAGTAATATTAATAAAAAAGAACATCCCAATAACAATAAATATGAGCTTTAAAAGGAATGACATAAATGAGTGTACTTAAAAGGAATGGGAGGAGTAGGATCCCTTACCTCGGGTCTGACTTGACTCGATCGTTCTTTAATCTCCTGAATAATAAACTTGAGTTAATTTATACTTCCTTACGAACCTTTTTCAAGTTCATTATTCCTTTTATATCACTTATTACCATGTCAAGAACACTATGTAATTATTTTAGTTAATAACGGTTGTTTAAACGATCATTGGTACTTGAGTCAAAATATGCTCTTTATAATTACAAGTTGTTCATGTATCCATTATATCCAGAGTTATAATCATGATGTATATATCATATATATCATATATATCCAGTATATACATGCATTTATAATATTACATAATCATTTAGATGTAAGAAATGAAATGCACTGTTCATGGAGACTGTAAGCCGTACGTACGCATGAACACTACTTTCATTTCTATTTCGTATTTTATAGAATGGAATCATAATTATATAAAGGTATATTATAATTCCAGTATAATATCATATAGAATAACATTAATTACATCCTTTATACGTCCCACATATGGCATTAACGAATCAAATCACTTTGAGGGGGCGGTAGTCTGCACTTCCTAAAATGAAGACATCGCGTTTACTCATAATGGTAACCATAATGGATATGACATAAATGAAAAATACAGAAGCTTAAGTAAAACATAAACATATTATATATAATATATAAATATAGTTACATCTTAATGGACACCTTTTAAGGTGATATATGAGTGTTGAACAATCATCATTTCGTGAGGCATAAATTCGCCATCCACGGAAACAGTTTGTTCTTTAACCATTAGATGTAGGTTTGTGTAAGTGTAGCCCGAATCCTTCTTATAAAAAAATACTAATATATTTATGATACTGGATTTGTTACAAAAGAAATGAATAGGAAGATTTTAGGGGGTTGGAGAAGCAAAATAATACAAAAGGACTCAAGTGAAGTCATTACCTTAAAATCGGGTAACTCCCTTTGGTTTGAGATAAAAGGCTTCCATGGGAAGGATTATGCCCAAAGTGAGGCTTTAAGGAGTTATAGAGGGATTTGTAGAGACAAAATGGTCAGGGGTTGGCCGAGCCAAAGGCTTTGGAAGTGTGGGTAAGGAGGTAGAGGTGGGGGCCTTTTATAAGAGGAGAGGAGGGGCACTCTTGGAAAGTAAAGAAATGTTCCTTTATTTTAAAATGAGTTTCGGATTTAAAAGGACCCACATTGATAAAATTATAGGATAAGGTGATAAGGTGATAAGGGTTCTAATTCCACCCATACATTAGGTTTTGGACATGTTTAGGTCTTAGATTTTACATTGTCTTTCCATTTTATTTAAATCGTTAAATAATGAGGTCATCGCTGCATCATCATGATGGCATAAATAATTTAATTTATTTAATGTATAAAAATTATAAAACAAATAATATGATGTATTAAATATTTTTATCTTTCCAATTACTATTTATAGTCAAAATTCTGACTTCTATAACCCCATGTAAAAATTGTTTTAGTAAAACATCTCATGTTTGTGTCATTTTTATTTTAACATTAAATAAAAAGTTATTTATGTCATTTCCCAACCAAAGTTGCTCCATGGGGTCCCCAAGATGACCCATGGATTTTCTTGGTCGGACATGAAACATCCAATAAGGGTAGGACATGTTTCATGCTCATCTCATATTATTAAAACATTATTTTTACCATAAACTACTCTAATTACCTCTGATCGCTATTAAAAACTTAATAAGTTACTATTCACCAAAAAATTATTTTAATCCCATTGAACCAAATTTTACTTCTTAATGACAACAATGTATGTCAGAGTTTTGAAATTCAAAACACAAATATGGAAAGATTTCATTTAAACGGAAAATCAGTTTTTATAAGTACCACTTAGTGGTTTCACTATCCATCAAAAATTTAAGTTTTTCAAAAAATTACCAAAACTTCATCCTAAGGTATATTAGATATTTCGAATTAAAAAATGATGTATATTTTAAAAAATTCAAAACATATTAGTTGGATTAATTAATTTAATAATTAATTCCCGCTGTCAGAGTAAATAGCGAGTTTTTATTAAACAAAATGTATCAAAAGATTTACACTAGTTTATGTCCGATTTCAAAGTGAAATTAATTCCAACGACCAATATTGGATTAAATGGTAAAAATATATTCCAATTTAACTTTAAAACCAATTCAAAATATAATATAATCATATAAATAAATTAGATTAAAATGAGTTTTTGAGTTAAAATACAACATTTTTCACTATTCATTAAAAATTGAACTTTTTCGGAAAAATACCAAAAATTTACACAAAGTAAATTTTGATGTCCCAATTATAAAGAAGAATTTTATTTTGTCATATATAACACATAAAATTGTCAAAAAGTGGATTTAAAAGTGTTTCGCCATCAAAAGGCGGTTAATCGACCTTTTAAAGAATATTAGAATGTTTACGCTTAAAATTGGATTCATTCGTATTTTTAATCCTCTAACATTTATTGTAAAAAGTAAAAATATTTAACAAACATATATAAAAATTTTGTAGTTAGTTCTATTCATTCCCGCCATCACAACAGTTTGGCATTAACTACCATTTAAAATAATATTATTTTATTATTAGAGTGCAACGTAAGATTCCCAAGAAACTCGTTGTTGCGTGTTCGGTACGCCATCGAGCATAGAATCCCCTTTAAAGTACTATTACTATTTTATTCACAAATATGGAAAAATGTGAAAATTTAATACTCTTTATTTACATGGGGTGTTACATCCTTCCCCCCTTTTGGTAAGTGTGTACTCGCAATTTTAAAATTGGGCTTGGAAACATCATTGAAAATCCCACATCAGAACAAGAGTCAGTAAAAAAATCTCTTTAAAATAAAAAAAGATAAGTAAAGAGGTCACCCGAGTTAACCCATACTAGGATTCCATTTAGGAAAACATGGACATGGAGGAAAAAAAAAGGGTCATGTTCTAATGGAGATTGATAGTAAACATATCTAGGAGAAAGTTAACCATAAAAAATCACAAAATTGTGATGGGTTAAACGGTATTCGATTCCCCGGTAGGAAAAGTTAACAGACAACATTTTTGTTTTAAGTTACTCTTCATTGAGGAATTTATTTTTGATCTTAAGGAAACATACTTACATGTCATGTTGACTTTCAACTTTTACTATATTTCTTACACATACTCATACTTTCCCCAAAAGACGAGTATTTAGGAAGACTTGTTCACATTAAGAGTACTATAATCAACTTCTAGAGAATCACCTAATCCAAAAAAGGGAACTAAATACTTCCCATATCTTTAGACCTTAACCAAAACCAAAACCAAAAAGGTCAGTACAAGATCAGATAATCCAGAAAAGGGTAACCCTTTATAAAAAGAAAATCTATTCTTAATCTCCAAAATTTTTACAACAAAACCCAAAGTTCAATGAGGACCATTCGATAAACAATTAGTCCATAAAATTTTTCAAAGTAAACCAATCTAAGATTGAAACCCAAATATTTGAAGGATTTAGTCACATAGTCTTCCAAGTTAAATTGTAACATTTATCTCCAAACAACATCAGTTGCTCTTAATGTCTCGTATTGAATAGTAATTGACCTAATCACATATCCTCCATGATAGGTTAATAAATTTCCATAGATAACCCAAAGTCAACTTACTCTTAATTCATAAAATCATATAACTAAAAAGAATCTGTCAAACTAACCAGGGACTTCACGTAGTCCAGTGGTAGGCGATAAATACCAGTTGCACATTGGTTGTGAGTTCGATTCCCGCAGCTTTGTCCGACGCGACGGGTTGTCACACGGTCTGCGTGTTGTCCTTTTTTCCAAAACTATATAATTCTCAAATAATTCCCAAAAAGAGTTAAAATCATCAAAAACAACCATAAAATAATTTAACCTCAATTTAATATAATGCCTTTCACTCCCATCATAACATATAGTAACCCATAATTACCTCAAAAGTAAGGATCATATAAACCCAAATGGTTCTTTATAACTATGTCCACAAAAGAACAGATAACTATTCCTTGAATAAAATTTTCATATATTAAACATCAGGGTTAAACATACTATAAAAAGTCTTCTAATGTAACCCCATCATCACAAGTGACCTAATACTCTTAAGAATTTCACCATAACTCTTGAAGACCTTATATGTTGACTTCTTACTCATTCTACATTCTTCATGATCCATTAACCATTCCTTTCCAACTTATTCTAAAATAATTCTTTCCTACAAACAAAATCATGAATCATATCCTAAGATTCCAAAATAGGAAAACAAAAGTTATGAAATAATCCATACCTTTGATTGGTCATTGTTAGTTTCTTCATCATCAATCGGAATGGAATTAGGTATTGGTAAATGAATATTTGTACGATCTTGGTGATCCCATTCACAAAACTTCTTCATAGGGAATGTGTTTGCATAATGACCATGCACACCACATTTAAAACATTCAACTGATCCATCAGAAAGAACTTCATTCCCTTTCCTCGAGTCAACTAGATGCTTCATTTTTCCATGGCAGGTTCTTGCTTTATAACCTTCATTTCCACATCTATATCATATTTCATTCCCTTTGAAACATTTTCCTAGGTGTTTCTTTCCACGTCTTTGACACATAGGTTTTTGAACATACTTACCTTTATGATTATTACCCATAGTTCCGTAGGGATTTGTTTTTCGCATATATAATTCCTTATAGAAATCACCAAGGATTAGGTGGTCAATCATGACTCTAGATAGTTGGTTGAGGATAGAAACAAGAGTTCTCATTGCAGCTCCCATATCATTCAGTTGCTTGCTCAAAAAACTGTCATAGATTCCTTCACATCCACTATTACTTTGGTGGCTGCTAGATCCAGCCATTTACTAAAATCAAAAAGGTCAATGTGAGTATACCAAAAAAACCATCATGTACTAATGAAGAAGATAAACACTAAGATATATTTACTCATTCACTTTATCTAAAACTAGGACTCTTTATGAATTCCTAACCATTATGGTAATGTCACTTATGCATAAAGAATACCCTAACCTCTAAATTTATCTAAACCTCCCTCTGATACCAACTATAATGCCCCAGTATTAAACCTTACTTAATCATGAGTTATTACAAGATTACACATTGAGTATCATTTCAGGTTTAGAGTTTTAGAGAATTAGATCATGAAACTTTCATTACATTCCACATTTAAACAAAGTGGTTACATAAAAGACAGTATTCATTTTTCCCATAAAATAAAACATATTTAAAATAAAACATGGATTCTTTCTTGACACATCCTTGACACTATCATCACATCATGTACCTTTCCCTTGACCTGTGGAAAACATTTCAAAAACTTGGGATGAGCATAAAAAGCTCAGTAAGGGTTAAAAAAAAGAAACATGAGTTCATATATACATAATAATGAAATCATACTTTACCCATAAAACATAGTCAATTTAACATTCATCATCAAATCATGAATAAATCATAGAAATCATAAGACATAAAAGGGAACTTGAGGCATTCATAACATTATTACGTAGGGAGTAACCCTCCTGGTTACGTTTGGAATACCCACCACAGAATATTCCCTAAATCTCTTCAGAGAAACCTTAATGTTTCACTCCTTCGCGTTTCCCAATGCATTGAAGAGCTATATCGGGCTCACCCGCCCTTAGTTTATCATGGAACCACCCGTCTTCATAACAATTCCCAAGAACCATAACATAATCTTATCACATAAAACATGCATAAAGGAAACATAACATTTCCACCTTTCAATATCAAGATATCAATACAACACATTGATATAAAAACATTATTAAAACCATTTTCAATACAAAAAAAAAGAAATGTAAAACATGGTTTTTATTTTTCTTTTAAAAAATGGTATGGCTTGAAGAGGAAGCTAAAACTCAAATAATGGTCACGGCGGCGGAGAAGTCGTTGTCGCCGCATATGTACGACAAAAACATTCCCTTTTGTCATTTTGTAAAACGCTCCATATAAAAAAGATTCCTTTTGGATAAATGTAAATGTCAAAGGGGATTATACACCGTATAAAAGAAGGTTGTGTATAAAATAAAATATGCTTCAATGAAAGGAGATTGAGACGAAGTCCCATACAAAGATGGTATCCTTGGTTTAAGGATAAATCAATTACATAATTATGTGTGACAAACGAATACACCAAATATAAGTGGATATTAAGTGTAGAACAATCAGTGTTTATTCACACATATTCATAGAACGACATATTCAAGAAGTACAAGTTTATCCCAAAGAATCAAATTTTGGTTAAGAAGTTCCTTTGCAAAAAATTTTGACAGCCTAACGGCGTCACTATAAAATTCAGAAAATGAGTTGATGAGAGATAAAAAGGGTATCTCATCACATGGACATAAAATTTAAATCAATAAGGATATAGAAGAACATATCCCAACATAATAGTATGTGAATAAAAAGACATAACCAAAGAAGTCTTTTAAAAAGAGGAGTGTGAAAGGTTCCCTTACCGACATGGGTATCTTTCGAGACATGCACCCCATGAAAGAAGGACAATAAAACATTGATGTAAATACTCATAAATGAAAGTATATTACACAATGAGTAAACTAATGGGTAGTACCTACAACACTCAAAGGAAATTGTGGCAAATGTAGCATAAATCTCATGGGAATAAAAGTGAGATGGAAAAATCCCTTACGAAAACTCGGCAGCCTAACGACGCCACTTAAAACATACAAAAATGGATTGATGAGATCAAATAGGGTCTCTCATCATATTAACATAATGTTTACATAAAGAGGAATATAAAAGAACATCCCCCAACATAACAAAGAGGAGCCTAAAATAAGTGACATAAAGGAGAGTACTTAAAAAGAAAGAGAGAGGTTGGTTCTCTTACGAAAATTCGGCAGCCTAACGACGCCACTCAAAACCTCCAAAATGGATTGATGAGAGAGAATAGGGTCTCTCATCATATGAACATAAAAATTTCAGTAATATTATTATAAAAGAACATCCCAATAACAAGAAATATGAGCTTTAAAAGGAATGACATAAATGAGTGTACTTAAAAAGAAAGAGAGGAGTATGATCCCTTACCTCAGGTCCGAATTGACTCGATCGTTCTTTAATCTCCTGAATAATAAACTTGAGTTAATTTATAATTCCTTAAGAACCTTTTTCAAGTTCATTATTCCTTTTATATCACTTATTACCATGTCATGAACACTATGTAATTATTTTAGTTAATAACGGTCGTTTAAACGATCATTGGTACTTGAGTCAAAATATGCTCTTTATAATTACATGTTGTTCATGTATCCATTATATATAGAGTTATAATCATGATGTATATATCATATATATCATATATATCCAGTATATACAAGCATTTATAATATTACATAATCATTTAGAGGTAAGAAATGAAATGCACCGTTCATTTAGATGGTAAGCCGTACGTACGCATGAACACTACTTTCATTTCTATTTCATATTTTATAGAATGGAATCATAATGATATAAACTTATATTATAATTCCAGTATAATATCATATAGAATACCATTAATTACATCCTTTATACGTCCCACATATGGCATTAACGAATCAAATCACTTTGAGGGGGCGGTAGTCCGCACTTCCTAAAATGAAGATATCGCGTTTACTCATAATGGCAACCATAAAGGATATGCCATAAATGAAAAATACAGAAGCATAAGTAAAACATAAACATATTATACATAATATATAAATATAGTGACATCTTAATGGCCACCTTTGAAGGTGATATATGAGTGTTGAACAATAATCGTTTCGTGACGCAGAAATTCGCCATCAACGGAAACAGTATGTTCTTTAACCATTAGATGTAGGTGTGTGTAAGTGTAGCTCGAAACCTTATTATAACAACATAATAGTATATTGATGATGATATAGTTGTTACAAAAGAAATTAATAGAAATATTTTAGGGGGTTGGAGAAGCAAAATAAAACAAAAGGACTCAAGTGAAGACATTACTTTAAAATCGGGTAACTCCCTTTGGTTTGAGCTAAAAGGCTTAATTGGGAAGACTTCTACCCAAAGTGAGGCTTCAAGGAGTTATATAGGGATGTTGATAGACAAAATGGGCAGGTTCTTTCCGAGCCAAAGGCTTTTGAAGTGTGGGTAAGAAGGTAGAGGTGGGGGCATTTTATAAGATGAGAGGAGTGGCACTCTTGGAAAGTAAAGAAATGTTCCTTTATTTTAAAATGAGTTTCGGATTTAAAAGGTCCCATTTTGATAAAATTCTAGGATAAGGTGATAATGGTTCGAATTCCACTCATCTATTAGGGTTTGTACATGTGTAGGTCTTAGATTTTACATTGTCTTTCCATTTTATTTAAATCGTTAAATAATGAGGTCATCGCTGCATCATCATGATGGCATAAATAATGTAATTTATTTAATGTATAAAATTTATAAAACAAATACTATGATGTAGGAAATATTTTTATCATTCCAATGACTATTTATAGTCAAAAAGCTGACTTTTATAACCCCATGTAAAAATTGTTTTAGTAAAACATCTCATGTTTGTGTCATTTTTATTTTAACATCAAATAAAAAGTTATTTATGTCATTTCCCGACCAAAGTGGCTCCATGGGGTCCCCAAGGTGACCCATGGATTTTCCTGGTCGGCCATGACACATACAATGATGGTAGGACATGTGTCATGCTCATCTCATATTATTAAAACATTATTATTATCTTAAACTACTCTAATTACCTCTATTCGCGATTAAAAACTTAATAAGTTACTATTCACCAAAAAAAAATTTGAATCCCATTGAAAAAAATTTTACTTATTAATGACAACCATTTATGTCAGATATTTGAAATTCAAAACAAAAAGATGGAAAAATTTCATTTAAACGGAAAATCAGTTTTTATAAGTACTACTTAGTTGTTTCACTATTCATCAAAAATTTAAGTTTTCCAGAAAATTACCAAAAATTCACACTAAGCTATATTTGATATTTAGAATTAAAAAATTATGTCTACTTTAAAAAATTAAAAATATATTAGTTGCATTAATTAATTTAATAATTAATTCCTGCTGTCAGAGCAAATAGCGTGTTTTTATGAAACAAAATGTATCAAAAGATTGACAATAGTTTAAGTCCGATTTCAAAGTGAAATTAATTCAAACGACCACTATTGGATTAAATGGTAAAAATATATTCTAATTGAACTTTAAAACCAATTAAAAATATAATCTAATCATATAAATAAATTAGATTAAAAATAGGTTTTGAGTTAAAACACAACATTTTTCACTATTCATTAAAAATTGAACTTTTTCGGAAAAATACAAAAAATTTACACAAAGTTAATTTTGATGTCCCGATTATAAAGAAGGATTTTATTTTGTCAAATATAACACATAAAATTGTCAAAAAGTGGATTTAAAACAGGTTCGCCATCAAAAGGCGGTTAATCGACCTTTTAAAGAATGTTAGAATGTTTACGCTTAAAATTGGATTCATTCACATTTTTATTCCTCTAACATTTATTGTAAAAAGTAAAAATATTTGGAAAACATATATAATAATTTTGTAGTTATTTATATTCATTCCCGCCATCACAACAGCTAGGTGTTAACTACCATTTAAAATAATATTATTTTATTATTAGAGTGCAACGTACGATTCCCAAGAAACTCGTTGTTGCGTGTTGGGTACGCCATCGAACATAGCATCCCCTTTAAAGTAATATTAATATTTTATTCACAAATATGGATAAATTTGAGAATTTCATACTCTTTATTTACCTGGGGTGTTACAATTTTACTTCTTTGTATACCCTTTACTTGGATGTTTATGCTCATCCCATGTTTTTGAAATGTTTTCCATAGGACTTAAAGATTAATAGGGTCAAGGATGGGATCAAGGAAAGACATGATATCTAAAACATGGAACTAGACATGTTTCTTTTTAAGAGTTTTTATTTTATGGAAACTTAGTAGAAGTGTATACTTTGTAATCTTTGAGATGTAATAGTTATGTCCTAATTCTCTAAAACTCTAAACCTGAAAAGTTCCTCAATGTGAATTATTCATTTAATTCAATAATAAGTAAAGTTTAAGGACAGGTCCTTATAGTTGGTATCAAAGGTCGGTTTAGATAACTTTAGAGGTTAGGTTATTCTATAAGCATAAGTGGCATTACCATAATGGCTAGGATTTCAGAAAGAGTCGTAGTTTTTTTAGATAAAGTGAATGAGTAAGTATATCTTAGTGTTTATCTTCCTCATTAGTACATGATTATTTTGTTGATATACGCAGACTGACATTTTTATTTTTAGTAAATGGATGGATCTAGCAGGAACCAAAGTGACAATGGGTTTGATGGAAACTGTGGTAGTTCTCTGAATAAGAGACTGGATGAAATGGGGGATTCAATGAGGAATCACATGGTTGTGCTAAACCAACTATCAAGGATTCATGATCAACCACTTGAACCATGGTGATTTCTCCAATGCATCATGTACGAGATGACCTAATCGATGTGGAAGTTCAGGTAATAATTATAAAGGTAACCATTAGGGTTTATATGATCCCTACTTTTTAGGTAATTATGGGTTACTTTATGATATGATGGAAAATGAAAGGCATGAGAAAAACTTGAGGTTAAAATATGTTATGATCATTTTTAAATATTTTATCTCTTTTTGCAGAATTTTTTAAGAATTATTTAATTTTTGAAAAAGGACAACACGCAGACCGTGTGACAACCCGTCGCGTCGGACAAAGATATGGGAATTGAACCCACAACCAAAGTGCGACTGGTATTTATCGCCCACCACTAGACTATGTGAAGTCCCTGGTTAGTTTGACTAATTCTTTTCAGTTAGATGATTTTAGGAATCAAGAGTTAGTTTATTTTGGGTTATCTATGGAAATGATTAACCTATCGCGGAGGATATGTGATTAGGTTAATTACTTTTCAATACGAGGCTTTAAGAGAAACTAATGTTATTTGGAGATAAATGTTAATTTTTACCCTGGAAGCATATGTGAACAAATCCTTCAAATATTTGGGTTTTAATCTTAGTTTGGTCTACTTTGAATAATTTTATGGACAAATTGTTTATTGAATGGTCTTTTTTGAACTTTGGGTATTGTTTGACATATTTTGGAGCTTATGAATAGATTTTTTTTATAAAGGATTATCCTTTTTCGGTATTATCTGATCTCAAACTAACATTTTTGGTTTTAGTGTTGGTTATGGTCTAAATACGTGGGAAGTATATAGTTCCCTTTTGTCTCTAGAAGTTGGTTATAGCTCTCTTAATGTAAAAAAGTCATCCTAAATACCCATCTTTTGGAGAAAATATGAGTTCGTGTAAGAAATCTAGTAAAAGTTGAAAGTCAACATGAAAAGTAAGTATGTTTCATTTTGTTTTAGTTATACACATAAATAAATTCGTCAATGAAAAGTATCATAAAAACAAAAATGTTGTCTGTTAATTTTTCCTACTGGGGAATCAAATACCGTTTAACACATCACAAGTTTGTGATTTTCTGGTGGTTGACTTTCTCCTAAACATGTTTTCTATCACTCTCCCTCGAAACATGACCCTTTGTTTTCTCCTCCATGTCAATGTTTTCCTACATGGAATCCTATTATGGGTTAACTCAGGTGACCTTTGTATTTCTCTTTATTTATTTTAAAGTGATAGTTTTACGGACTCTTGTTCTGATTTGGGATTTTCAATTAGTTTCCAAGCCCAAATGTTAAAATTGTCAGGACGCAATTTCCAAATGGGGGGAAGGATGTAACACCCCAGGTAAATAATGAATATGAAATTATCATATTTATCCATATTTGGGAATAAAATATTAATATTACTTTAAAGGGAACTCTATGCTCGATGGCGTACCCAATACACAACAACGAGTTTCATTGAAATCTTACGTTGCACTCTAATAATAAAATAATATTATTTTAAATGGTAGTTAACACCTAGACATTGTAATGGGGGGAATGAATGGAACTAAATACAAAATTATTATATATTTTTTTCAAATATTTTTACTATTATCCAATAAATGTTAGAGGCTTAAAATGCAAATGAATCCAATTTTAAGCATAAATCATCTAATATTCTATAAAAGGTCGATTAACTACCTTTTGATGGAGAACCATTTTTAAATATACTTTTGAGAATTTTAAATGTTGTATTTGACAAAATAAAATCCTTCTTTTGAATCTGGACATCACAATTTAATTTGTATAAATTTTTGTTATTTTTCCGATAAAGATCATTTTTATTGAAAATGTTGCATTTTAATTCAAAACCTTCTTTTAATATGATTTATTTATGTGGAAATATTTTATTTTTATTTGATAATAATGTTTATTTAGAATATATTTTTACCATTTAATCCAATGGTGGTCATTGGAATTAATTTCACTATGAAATTGGACTTAAACTAGTGTCAATCTTTTAATAGATATTGTTTCTTAAAAACACGCTATTTGTTATGACAATGGGAATTAATTATTAAATTAATTAACGCAACATATATGTTTTGAATTTTGTATAATATACATCATTTTTTAATTCAGAATATCAAATATAGCTTAGGGTGAATTTTTGGTATTTTTCTGAAAAACTTCAATTTTTGATGAATAGTGAAACCACTAAGTGGTAGTTAATGAAAATGATTTTTTGTTTAAATGAAACTTTGCCACTTCTGTGATTTTATTTTAAAAAATAGGACATACATGGTTGTCATTAAGAATTTAAATGTGGTTCAATGAGATTAAAATAATTTTTTGTGAATAGTAACGTTTAAGTTTTATTAATCTCGATTAAAGGTAAATAGTGTAATTTAAGATAAAAATAATGTTTTAATATTATTAAATGACCTAGTAACATGTCCTACCCTCATTTGATCTGTCATGTCTGACCAAGACAATCCGTGGGTCAGCTTGGGGACCCCATGGAACCACTTTGGTAGGAAAATGACATAAATAACTTTTTATTTAAAGTTAAAATAAAAATGTCACAAACATGAGTTGTTTTACTAAAGACATTTTTAAATGGGGTTATAAAAGTAATATTTTTTACTATATATATTCATTAGAAATATAAAAATATTTCCTACATCATGATATTTTTTCTATAATTTTTAGACATTAAATAAATTAAATTATTTATGACACCATGATGATGCAGCGATTACCTCATTATTTAATGATTTATATAAAATGAAACGATAATGTAAAATCTAAGACATAAAAAGTAAAAAAACTATTGGATGGGTGGATATCTAACTCATATCACATTATCCTCAAAATATATAATTTAGGGACCTTTAAAATCCGAAAATAATTTTATAATAAAGTAACCTTTTATAACTTTCCAAGAGTGCCACTCCTCTCTTCTTATAGAAGGCCTTCACCTCTACCACCTTACCCACACCTCTCAAGCCTTTGGTTCGGACAACCCCTGCCCATTTTGTCTCTCCACATCCCTCTATTACTCCTAGAATCCTCACTTTGGGCATATGTCTTCCCAAGGAAGCCTTTGAGCTCAAATCAAAACGAGTTACCCGTTTTAAAGGTAATGTCTTCCCTATTGTTCTATTGTTATATTTTGCTTCTCCAACCTCCTAAACACTTTTTATTTAATTATTTTGTAACAAAACCAGTATATTCAATATACTAGGATGTTGTTATGAGGATGATTCTATCTACACTAACACACACCTCCGTCTAATGGTTACAAAACATACTGTTTCTTTGGATGGCGATTTTACGCCTCACGAAACGATGATTGTTCTATCTTCTCATACAACATCTTATGGTGTCCATTATGAATGAACTATATTTATTTATGATATAAATTATATTTATCTCCTCTATATTCTTCTATATTTTATATTTAATACATACCTTTATGCTTTTCATGTTGTACAAATGCGATAATTTAATTTGAGGAAGTGTGGACTACCGCCCCCTCAAGTGATGTGACTCGTTCATGCAATACATGGAATGTATAAAGAATGAAATTGATGAACATATGTGATATATATAACATATATATTAAACTGGAATTATAATATATATATATATATCTCATATAGTTTTAATTCCATTAATGTGGCAAGAAATAAAAGTACCGTTCATGCGTACGCACAACTTACCTTCAAAATGAACTGTGAATTTCGTTTCTTATCTCCAAATGTTATGTACTATTATAAGTACATATATAAATATAATGGATATATATTTCATATATTACATCTAAATTATGGATATCATTCTTAAAATATAATATATATATCTCTCTTTTAACATTAATTCCATTAATATGACAAAAAAAATTGAAAGTACTGTTCATGCATACGTACGGCCTACCATCTCCTTGAACGGTGCTTTAAATTTTTTATCTCAAAATTTTATGGAATAGTACAAAATTAATATATACTAGATATATATTATATTTAAAACATTAATACTATTATGGATATGATGTACCTATAACTACATGGAAAATTCTTTTCCATCAAGATCAATTTTTAAACATGTACCGAACATCGACAAAAACGTATGATATGAACTCACTTTATTAACCAATTATTATATCATTATAATATGTGATTTGAACTGAATAATAATATTTAAATTAGGTTCTTAAGATATTATAAATTGACCAAATTTTATTATTCAGGAGATTATAGAACGATCGAGTCATATCGGACACGAGGTAAGGGATCCTACCCCTCTTTCTTTTTAAGTACACTCTTTTAGGTCAATCCTTTTATGCTCATATTTCTTATGATTGGGATGTTCTTTTATATTAATATTACTGTAATTTTTTTGTTCATATGATGAGAGACCCTATTTTCTCTCATCAATCCATTTTGGATGTTTTGATTGGCGCCATTAGGCTGCCGAATTTTCGTAGGAGATCCAACCTCTCTCTTTCTTTTTATGTACTCTCGTTTATGTCACTTATTTTATGCTCCTATTTGTTATGTTGTGGGATGTTATTTTATATTCCTCTTTATTTAAATTTTATTTTAATATGATTAGAGATCCTATTTGATCTCATCAATCCATTTTTGTAAGTTTTAAGTGGAGTCGTTAGGCTACCGAGTTTTCGTAAGGGATTTTTCATCTCACTTTTATTCCGGTGAGATTGATGCTACATTTGCCACCATTTCTTTTGAGTGGTATATGTACTACCGATTATTCAAATCTTTGTGTAATATACATTCTTTTATGAGTATTTACATCAATGTTGTACTGTCTTTCTTTCATTGGGTGTATGTTTCGAAAGATACCCAAGTCGGTAAGGGAACCTTCCACCCTCCTCTTTTTAAACGAATTCTTTTGTTGGGTCTTTTAATTTACATATTTTAATGTTGGGATATGTTTTTATATATCATTATGGATGTAAATTTTATGTCAAAGTGATTAGATACCCTTTTTATCACACTTTAACTCATTTTCTGAATTTTGAAATGACGTTGTTAGGTTGTCGAATTTTTGCAAGGGAACTTCTTAACCCAATTTTGATTCTTTGGGATAAACTTGTACTCCTTGAATATGTCGTTCTATGAATATGTGTTAATTACCTCTGATTGTTTTACACTTAATATCCACATATATTTGGTGTATTTGTTTTTCCCACAAAATTATGTAATTGATTTATCCTTAATCCAAGGATACCGTCTTTGTAAGGGACTTCGTCTCAATCTCCTTTCATTGAGGCATATTTGGTTCTAATACAAGGCATTCATCTATACGATGTATAAACCCCTTTGACTTTTAAATTTATACAAAAGGAACCTTTTTCTTCGAAGCATTTTACAAAATGACAAAAAGGAATGTTTCTTTTAACGTACGCGGGGACAATGACCTTTTCCGCCGCCACGAGTATTATTTGGTCATTGGATTCCTCAACAAGCCGTAATGTTTTTATAATGAAATAAATACCATATAATCTTTTATGTATTTTGGTATTGAAAATGGTTTTTATAATGGATTTTTTATGTCAATATATTTAAGTGAAATATTGTGATCAATGTGTGGAAATGTTATCTTTCCATTACATTAGTTTTTGGTCTTATGATTTTATAATGGTACTTGGACATTTGACAGGTGGTTACATGATAAACCATATGACGGGTGGTGCTGTGAATACCATGATGGGTGGTTATGTTATAACCTCCAATGCATTGGGTATTGAAGTCGGTCGTATGGCTATTCCATTAAGTGATATGTGTCAAAGTCGACCGTATGGTTATTCCATTTAAGTATGTTTATGTCCCAAGTTACCTTTATATGTTATGTGTGCTTTATGTGGGTTTTTATGGTAATATTTTGGTTACCAAAGGGATAAGTAATGATCTTTTATTCAGTGAAGATTTTTCTTTACTACTTCATAAACGTGAAAAGTATTACTTTGATAAAGTATTCTTGGATTACATGTTGTTTTGAAAAACTAACAGTTTTCCTTCTTTATGTATCCTTTACAAGGATTTTTATCCTCATCCCATGTTTTTGAAATGTTTTCCACAGGACATAAAGATTAATAGGGTCAAGGATGGGATCAAGGAAAGACATGCTATCTTAAACATGAAACTAGACATGTTTCTTTTTAAGTGTTTTTATTTTATGGATAATTAGTAGAAGTGTATACTTTTTCATCTTTGAGATGTAATAGTTATGTCATAATTCTATAAAACTGTAAACCTGAAAATATCCTCAATGTGAATTATTCATTTAATTCAATAATAAGTAATGTTTAAGGTCGGGGACTTATAGTTGGTATCCACTGTCAGTTTAGATAACTTTAGAGGTTAGTGTATTCTATAAACATAAGTGGAATTACCATAATGGATAGGATTTCATAAAGAGTCATAGTTTTTTAGATAAAGTGAATGAGTAAGTATATCTTAGTGTCTATCTTCCTCATTAGAAAATGATGATTTTGTTGATATACAAACACTGACATTTCTATTTTTAGTAAATGGATGGATCTAGCAGGCACCAAAGTGACAATGGGTTAGATAGAAACTATGGCGGTTCTCTGATTAATAGACTGGATGAAATAGTGGATTCAATGAGGAATCTCATGGTTATGCTAAACCAACTATCAAGGAGTCATGATAAACCACTTGAACCTTGGTGAGTTCTCTAATGCATCATGTACGAGATGACCAAATCGATGTGGAACTTCAGGTAATAATTATAAGGGAAACCATTAGGTTTTATATGATCCCTACTTTTTAGGTAATTATGGGTTACTCTATGATATTATGGAAAATGAAAGGCATGAGATAAACTTGAGGTTAAAATATTTTATGATCATTTTTATGATTTTATCTCGTTTTGGGAAATGTTTTATGAATTATTTAGTTTTTGAAAAAGGACAAAACGCAGACCGTGGGACAACCCGTCGCGTCGGACAATGCTGTGGGAATAGAACCCACAACCAAAGTGTGACTGGTATTTATCACCTACCACTGGACTACGTGAATTCCCTGGTTAGTTTGAATAATTATTTTTAGTTATATGATTTTAGGAATCAAGAGTATGTTTATTTTGGGTTACCTATGGAAATTATTAACATATCATGGAGGATATGTGATTAGGTTACTTGATTTTCAATATGAGACTTTAAGAGAAACTAATGTTATTTGGAGATAAATTTTAATTTTTACCTTGGAAGACTAGTTGAATAAATCCTTCAAATATTTGGGTTTCAATCTTAGTTTGGTTCACTTTAAATAATTTTATGGTCAAATTGTTTATTGAATGGTATTTTTTGAACTTTGGGTATTGTTTGACATATTTTGGAGATTGAGAATAGATTTTTTTTATAAAGTATTATCCTTTTTGGGCATTATCTGATCTCATACTAAAATTATTGGGTTTAGTTTTGGTTATGGTCTAAAGACATGGGAAGTATATAGTTCTCTACTGTGGATTACGTGATTCTCTAGAAGTTGATTATAGCTCTCTAAATGTAAACAAGTCACCCTAAATACTCATCTTTTGGAGAAAATATAAGTTCAGGTAAGAAATCTAGTAAAAGTTTAAAGTCAACATGACAAGTATGTATGTTTCATTATGTTTTAGTTATTCTCATAAATAAATTCCTAAATGAAAATTAACTTAAAAAAAATAATTTCTGTTAATTTTTCCTACAGGGGAATCAAATACCATTTAACACATCACAAGTTTGTGATTTTCTGGTGGTTAACTTTCTCCTAAACATGTTTTCTATCACTCTACCTCAGAACATGACCCTTTGTTTTCACCTCCATGTCCATGTTTTCTTACATAGAATCCAATTATGGGTTAACTCGGGTGACCTTTGTTCTTCTCTTTCATTATTTTAAAGTAATTGTTTTACTGACTCTTGTTTCGATTTTGGATTTTCAATGAAGTTTCCAAACCCAATTTTTAAAATTGTGAGGACGCAATTCCCAAATGGGGGGAAGGATGTAACACCCAAGGTAAATAAAGAATATGAAATTTTCATATTTATCCATATTTTTGAATAAAATATTAATATTAATTTTAAGGGAATACAATGCTCGATGGCGTACCGAATACGCAACAACGAGTTTCTTTGAAATCTTACATTGCACTCTAATAATAAAATAATATTATTTTAAATGGTATTTAATTCCAAGACGTTGTAATTGCGGGAATGAACGGAACTAACTAAAAAATTATTATTTATGTTTTTCAAATATTTTTACTTTTATCCAATAAATGTTAGAGGCTTAAAATGAAAATGAATCCAATTTTAAGCATAAATCTTCTAATATTCCTTAAAAGGTCAATTAACCGCCTTTTGATGGAGAACCCTTTTTAAATATACTTTTGATAATTTTATATGTTGTATTTGACAAAATAAAATCCTTCTTTAGAATCCAGACATCAAAATTTACTTTGTGTAAATTTTTGTTATTTTTCCGATAAAGATCATTTTTATTGAAAATGTGGAACTTTAATTCAAAACCTCTATTTAATATGATTTATTTATATGGATATATTATATTTTTAATTGAGATTAAAGTATACTTAGAAAATATTTTTACCATTTAATCCAATTGTGGTCATTGGAATAATTTCACTTTGAAATTGGACTTAAACTAGTGTCAATCTTTTAATAGATATTGTTTCTTAAAAACACGCTATTTGTTTTGACAGTGGGAATTAATTATTAAATTAATTAATGAAACTTATATTTTTTGAATTTGGTAAAATAGACATCATTTTTGAGTTTTTAATATCAAATATAGCCTAGGGTGAATTTTTAGTATTTTTCTGAAAAACATCAATTTTTGATGAATAGTGAAACCACTAAGTGGTAGTTAAAGAAACTGATTTTTCGTTTAAATGAAACTTTGCCAGTTCCGTGATTTTATTTTCAAAAATCCTACATAAATGGTCGTCATTAAGAAGTAAAATTTGGTTTAATGAGATTAAAATAATTTTTGGTGAATAGTAACTTTTATGTTTTATTAATCGCGATTAAAGGTAATTAGTGTAATTTAAGGTAAAAAAAATGTTTTAATAGTATGAAATGACCTAGAAACATGTCCTAACCTCATTGGATGTGTCATGGCCGACAAGGAAAATCCATGGGTCAACTTGGGGACCCCATGGATCCACATTGGTAGGAAAATGACATAAATAACTTTTTATTTAAAGTTAAAATAAAAATGTCACAAACATAAATTATTTTACTAAAACAATTTTTAAATTGGGTTATAGAAGTCATAGTTTTGACTATAAATATTCATTATAAATCTAAAAATATTTCCTACAACATGATATTTTTTTATAATTTTTATACATTATATGTATTAAATTATTTATGACACCATGATGATGCAGCTATTACCACATTATTTAACGATTTAAAAAAAATGAAACTCTAATGTAAAATCTAAGACCTAAACATGTCAAAAACCTATTGGATGGGTGTATTTATAACTCTTATCACCTTTTAATGGAAATATATAATTTTGGGACATTTAAAATCCGAAAATAATTTTATAATAAAGTAACATTTTATAACATTCCAAGAGTGCCCCTCCTCTCCTCTTATAAATGGCTCCCACATCTACCACCTTACCCACACCTCTCAAGCCTTTTTATCATCCAACCACTAACTATTTTGTCTCTCCACATCCATCTCTTACTAATAGAAGCCTCAATTTGGGAAGAAGTCTTCCCAAGGAAGCCTTTGAGCTCAAATCAAAAAGAGTTACCCGTTTTAAAGGTAATGTCTTCCCTAGTGTTCTTTTGTTTTATTTTGTTTCTCCAAACCCTAAACTCTTTTTATTTATTTCTTTTGTAACAAAAACAGTATCTTAAATATAATAGGATGTTTTTATGATGAGGATTCTAGCTACACTAACACACACATCCGTCTAATGGTTAATGAACATACTGTTTCTGTGGATGGCGAATTACTGCCTCACGAAACGATGATTATTCTATCTTCTCATACCACCTCTCATGGTGGCCATTATGATAGAACTATATTTATTTATGATATAGATTATATTTATTTCCACTCTATCCTTCTGTATTTTATATTTAATACATACCTTTATTATTTTCATGTTGTGTAAATGCGATAATTTCATTTGAGGAAGTGTGGACTACAGCCCCCTCAAGTGATGTGACCTGTTCGTGCAATACATGGAATGTATAAAGAATGAAATTGATGAACTTATGTGATATATATAACATACATATTATACTGAAATTATAGTATATATATATCTCTCATCTTGTTTTAATTCCATTAATGTGCCAAAGAAATGAAAGTAGCATTCATGCGTACGTACGGCTTACCGTCTCCATGAACGATACATTTCATTTCTTATCTCCAAATGTTATATACTATTATAAGTAAATATATTTAATGGATATATATGTCATATATTAAATATAAATTATGGATATAATTCTGTAATTATAATATATAAATATATCTCTTTTAACTTTAATTCCATTAATATGACAAAAAAATCAAAGTAGCGTTCATGCGTACGTACGGCCTACCGTCTCCATGAATAGTGCTTTTAATTTTTTATCTCAAAATGTTATGGAATAGTAAAAAATGAATATATACTGGATATATATGATATTTAAAATATTAATTCTATTCTGGAGATGATGTACCTATAACTACATGGAAAATTATTTTCCAACAAGTTCAATTTTTACTCATGTACCGAACATCGACAAAAACGTCTGATATGAACACACTTTATTAACCAATTATTATAAAATTATAATATGTGATATGAACTGAATAATAATATTTAAATTAGTTCCTTATGCAATTACAAATTGCCCAAGTTTTATTATTCTATAGATTAAAGAATGATCGAGTCATGTCGGACATGAGGTAAGGGATCATACCCCTCTCTTTCTTTTTAAGTACAGTCTTTTATGTCATTCTTTTATGGTCATATATCTTATTATTGGGATGTTCTTTTATATTACTCTTACTTGACTTTTTATGTTTATATGATAAGGGACCCTATTTTCTATCTTCAATCAATTTTCGATGTTTTGATTGGCGCAGTTAGGCTGCCGAATTTTCGTAAGAGATCCAACCTCTCTCTTTCTTTTTAAGTACTCTCCTTTAGGTCACTTCTTTTAAGATCATCTTTGTTATGTTGGGGGATGTTATTTTATATTTCTCTTGCTGTAAATTTTATGTCAATATGATGAGTGACCCTATTTGATCTCATCAATCCATTTTTTGGAAGTTTTAAGTGGCGTCGTTAGGCTGCCAAGTTTTCGTAAGGGATTTTTCATCTCACTTTTATTACCATGAGATTTATGAAACATTTTCCACCATTTCCTTTGAGTGGTATATGTACTGCCCATTATTCAACTATTTTTGTAATATACTTTCGTTTATGAGTATTAACATCAATGTTGTATTGTCCTTCTTTCATGGGGTGTATGTTTCGAAAGATACCCAAGTCGGTAAGGGAACCTTTCAGCCTCCTCTTTTTAAAAGACTTATTTTGTTGGGTCTTTTAATTTACATATTTTAATGTTTGGATATGTTCTTATATATCCTTACTGATGTAAATTTTATGTCCAAGTGATGAGATACCCTTTTTATCTCTCATCAACTCATTTTCTGAATTTTGAAGTGACGCTGTTAGGCTGTCGAATTTTTGCAAGGGAACATCTTAACCCAATTTTGATTCATTGGGATAATCTTTTACTCCATGAATATGTCATTATATGAATATGTGCGAATGATCTCTGATTATTTTACACTTAATATCCACTTATATTTGGTGTATTCGTTTGTCACACATAATTATGTAATTGATTTATCCTTAATCCAAGGATACCGTCTTTGTAAGGGACTTCGTCTCAATCTCCTTTCATTGAGGCATATTTGGTTCTAATACAAGGATTTCATTTATTTGGTTTATAAGCCCCTTTGACATTAAATTTTATACAAAAGGAATCTTTTTCTATGAATCATTTTTCAAAATGACAAAAAGAAATGTTTCTTTTAACGTACGTGGTGACAACGACCTTTTCCGCTGCCACGAGTATTATTTGGTCTTTGGCTTCCTCAACAAGCTTTAATGTTTTTAAAATGAAATAAATACCATATACTATTTTATGTATTTTGGTATTGAAAATGGTTTTTATAATCTATTTGTTATGTCAATATATTTAAGTTATATATTGTGATCAAAGTGTGGAAATGTTTTCTTTCCATTATATTTTTTTTTGTCTTATGATTTTATAATGCTACTTGGACATTTGATGGGTGGTTACGTGATAAACCATATGATGGGTGGTGTTGTGAATACTAGGACGGGTGGTTACGTTATAACCTTCAATGCATTGGGTATGGAAGTCGGTCGTTTGGCTATTCCATTAAGTGATATGTGTGGAAGTTGAACGTATTGTTATTCCATTTAAGTATGTTTATGTCCCAAGTTACCTTTATATGTTATGTGTGATTTATATGGGTTTTTATGGTAATCTTTTGGTTACAAAAGGGGTATGTAATGATCTTTTATTCAGTGAAGAGTTTTTTTACTACTCCATAAAGGTGAAAAGTATTACTTTGATAAATTATTCTTCGTTTACGTGTAGTTTTGAAAAACTAACATTTTTCCTTCTTTGTGTATCCTTTACTAGTATTTTTATGCTCATCCCAAGTTATTGAAATGTTTTCCACAGGACCTAAAGATGAATAGGGTCAAGGATGGGATCATGGAAAGACATGTTATCTAAAACATGGAACTAGACATGTTTCTTTTAAAGAGTTTTTATTTTATGGAAACTTAGTAGAAGTGTATACTCTGTAATCTTTGAGATGTAATAGTTATTTCCTAATTCTCTAAAACTCTAAACCTTAAAAGATCCTCAATGTGAATTATTCATTTAATTCAATGATAAATAATGTTTAAGGTCGGGCCTAATAGTTGGTATCAAAGGTCGGTTTAGATAACTTTAGAGGTTAGTGTATTCTATAAGCATAAATGACATTACCATAATGGCTAGGATTTCAGAAAGAGTCATAGTTTTTTAGATAAAGTAAATGAGTAAGTATATCTTAGTGTTTATCTTCCTCATTATTGCAGGATGATTTTGTTGATATAAGCACACTGACATTTCTGTTTTTAGTAAAAGGATGGATCTACCAGGCACCAAAGTGACAATGGGATTGATGGAAACTGTGGTGGTTCTCTGATTAAGAGACTAGATGAAATGGGGGATTCAATGGGGAATCTCATGGTTGGGCTAAACCAACTATCAAGATGTGATGATCAATCACTTGATCCTTGGTGAGTTCTCTAATGCAGCATGTATGAGATGACCAACTCGATGTGGAATTTCAAGTAATAATTATAAAGGTAACCATTATGGTTTATATGATCCCTACTTTTTAGGTAATTATGGGTTACTCTATGATATGATGGAAAATAAAAGGCATGAGATAAACTTGAGGTTAAAATATGTTATGATCATTTTTAATGATTTTATCTCGTTTTGGAGAATGTTTTATGAATTTTGTAGTTTTGGAAAAAGGACAACACGCAGACCGTGTGACAACCCGTCGCGTCGGACAAAGCTGTGGGAATCGAACCCACAACCAAAGTGCGACTGCTATTTATTGCCTACCACTGGACTACGTGAAGTCCCTGGTTAGTTTGACTAATTCTTTTTAGTTATATGATTTTAGGAATCAAGAGTAAGTTTATTTTTGGTTATCTATCAAAATTATTAACATATAATGGAGGATATGTGATTAGGTGAATTACTTTTCAATATGAGACATTAAGAGAAACTAATGTTATTTGGAGATAAATGTTAATTTTTACCTTGGAAGACTATGTGAATAAATCCTTCCTATATTTGGGTTTCAATCTTAGTTTGGTTTACTTTGTATAATTTTAGGGTCAAATTGTTTATTGAATGGTCTTTGTTGAACTTTGGGTATTGTTTGACATATTTTGGAGATTAAGAATAGATTTTTTTATAATGGATTGTTCTTTTTGGGTATTATCTGATATCATACTAACCTTTTTGGTTTTATTTTTGTTTATAGTATAAAGACATGGGAAGTATATAGTTCTCTTTTGTGGATTAGGTTATTCTCTAGGAGTTGGTTATAGCTCTCTTAATGTAAACAAGTCATCCTAAATACTCATCTTTTGGAGAAAATATGAGTTCATGTAAGAAATCTAGTAATAGTTGAAAGTCAACATGACAAGTAAGTATGTTTCATTATGTTTATTTACGCTCATAAATAAATTCCTCAATGAAAAGTAACTTAAAAACAAAAATGTTGTCTGTTAATTTTTCCTACTGGGGAATCAAATACCGTTTAACACATCACAAGTTTGTGATTTTCTAGTGGTTAACGTTCTCTTAAACATGTTTTCTATCACTCTCCCTCGGAACATGACCCTCTGTTTTCTCCTCCATGTCCATGATTTCCTACATGGAATCCTAGTATGGGTTAACTAGGGTGACCTTTTTTACATCTATTTATTTATTTAAAGTGATAGTTTTACTGACTCTTGTTCCAATTTGGGAATTTCAATGATGTTTACAAGCCGAATATTTAACATTGTGATCACGCAATTCCCAAATGGGGGGATGGATGTAACACCCCAGGTAAATAAAGAATATGAAAATTTCATATTTATCCATATTTGTGAATAAAATATTAATATTACTTTAAAGGGAATGGTATGGTCGATGGCGTACCCAATACGCAACAACGAGTTTATCTGAAATCTTATGTTGCACTCTAATAATAAAAAAATATTATTTTAAATGGTACTTAATTACTATCCATTGTAATGGTGGGAATGAATGGAACTAACTACAAAATGATTATATATGTTTTTCAAATATTTTTACTTTTATCCAACAAATGTTAAAGGCTTAAAATGAAAATGAATCCAATTTTAATCATAAATCACCGAATATTCTTTAAAAGGTCGATTAACCACCTTTTGATGGAGAAACCTTTTTAAATATACTTTTGACAATTTTATATGTTTTATTTGACAAAATCAAATCATTCTTTAGAATCCAGACATCAAAATTTATTTTGTGTAATTTTTTGTAATTTTTCTGATCAAGATCATTTTTATTGAAAATGTTGCATTTTAATTCAAAAGACCTTTTAATCTGATTTATTTATTTGGATAGATTATATTTTTAATTTATATTAAAGTGTATTTAGAATATATTTTTACCATTTAATCCAATGGTGGTCATTGAATTAATTTCACTTTGAAATTGGACTTAAAGTAGTGTCAAATCTTTTAATAGATATTGTTTCTTAAAAACACGCTATTTGTTTTGACAGCAGGAATGAATTATTAAATTAATAAATGAAACATATATGTTTTGAATTTTTTAAAATAGACATCATTTTTGAATTTTGAATATCAAATATAGCTTAGGGTGAATTTTTGGTTTTTTTCTGAAAAACATCAATTTTTGATGAATAGTGAAACCACTAAATGGCAGTTAAAGAAACTGATTTTTTCATTTAAATGAAACTTTTCCACTTCTGTGATTTTATTTTCAAAAATCTGACATACATGGTTGTCATTTAGAAAAAAAATGTGGTTAAATGAGATTAAAATATTTTTTGGTGAATAGTAACTTTTAAGTTTTATTAATCACGATTAAAGGTAATTAGTGTAATATAAGGTAAAAATAATGTTTTAATAATATGAAATGACCTAGAAACATGACCTACCCTCATTGGATGTCTCATGGACGACCAATAAAATCCACGGGTCAACTTGGGGACCCCATTGAGCCACTTTTGAAGGAAAATGACATAAATAACTTTTTATTTAACGTTAAAATAAAAATGTCACAAACATGAGTTGTTTTACTAAAAAAAATTTAAATTGGGTTATACAAGTAATATTTTTGACTGTAAATATTCATCAGAAAGCTAAAAGATTTCCTACATAATGATATTTTTTTAATATTTTATAGACATTAGATAAATTAAATTATATATGACATCATGATGATGCAACGATTACCTCATTATTTAACGATTTAAATAAAATGAAATGTTAATGTAAAATCTAAGACCTACACATGTCAAAAACCTATTGTATGGGTGGATTTAAAACTATTATCACCTTATCCTCAAACTATATAATTTTGGGACCTTTAAAATCCGAAACAGATATTAAAATAAAGTAACCTTTTATAACATTCCGTGAGTGCCCCTCCTCTTCTCTTATAAAAGGCCCCAACCTCTACCACCTTACCCACACCTATAGAGCCTTTGGCTTGGCCAACCCCTACCCATTTTGTCTCTCAAAATCCCTATATTACTATTATAAGCCTCACTTTGGGAAGAAGTCTTCCCAATGAATCCTTTGATCTCAAATCAAAAAGAGATTCCCGTTTTAAAGGTAATGTCTTCCCTAGTGTTCTTTTGTTTTATTTTTCTTCTACAACCCCTAAACTAATTTTATTTATTTCTTTTGTAAAAACACCTGTATCTTAAATATAATAGTATTTTTTTTATTAGGAGGATTCGAGCTACACTAATAATCACATCCATCTAATGGTTAAATAACATACTGTTTCTGTGGATGGCGAATTACTGCTTCACGAAACGATGATTGTTCTATCTTCTCATACCACCTCTCATGGTGGCCATTATGATGGAACAATATTTATTTATGATATATATTATATTAATTTCCTTTCTATTCTTCTTTATTTTATATTTAATACATACCTTTATGCTTTTCATGTTGTGCAAATGCGATAATTTCATTTGAGGAAGTGTGCACTACCGCCCCCTCAAGTGATGTGACTCATTCATGAAATACATGGAATGGATAAAGAATGGAATTGATGAACTTAGGTGATATATATGACATATATATTATTCTGTAATTATAATATATATATATATATATATCTCATCTAGTGTTAATTTCCTTAATGTGCCAAAGAAATGAAAGTAGCGTTCATGCGTACGTACGGCTTACCGTCTCCATGAACGGTACATTTAATTTCTTATCTATAAATGTTATGTACTATTATAAGTACATATATATATTTGATATATATGTCATTTATTACATCTAAATTATGGATATAATTCAGGAATTATAATATATATATCTCTCTTTTAACTTTAATTCCATTAATATGAAAAAAATGAAAGTAGTGTTCATGTGTACGTACGACCTACCATCTCCATGAATGGTGCTTTTAAATTTTTATCACAAAATGCTATGGAATAGTAAAAAATTAATATATAGTGGATATATATGATATTTAAAACATTAATACTATTCTGGAGATGATGTTTTTATAACTACATGGAAAATTGTTTTCCAAAAAGTTCAATTTTTACGCATGTACCAAACATCGACAAAAACATCTGATATGAACTCACTTTATTAACTAATTATTATAAAATTATAATATGTGATATGAACTGAAAAATAATATTAAAATGAGGTCCTTAATAAATTATAAATTGACCAAATTTTATTATTCAGGAGATTAAAGAACGATCGAGTCATGTCGGACATGAGGTAAGGGACCCTACCCCTCTCTTTCTTTTTAAGTACACTCTTTTATGTCATTCCTTTTAAACTCATATTTCTTATAATTGGGATGATATTTTATATTAATCTTACTGTACTTTTTATGTTCATATGATTAGAGACCCTATTTTCTCTCATCAATCGATTTTGGAAGTTTTGGTTGGCGCCATTAGGCTGCCGAATTTTCGTAAGAGATCCAACCTCTCTCTTTGTTTTTAAGTACTCTCCTTTATGTCACTTCTTTTAATCTCATATTTGTTATGTTGGGGGATGTTCTTTTATAATACTAATGATGTAAATTTTATGTTAATATGATGATAGATCCTATTTGATCTCATCAATACATTTTTGGATGTTTTATGTGGCGTCGTTAGGCTACCGAGTTTTCGTAAGGGATTTTTCGTCTCACTTTTATTCCCGTGATATTTATGCTACATTTTCCCCCATTTCCTTTTAGTGGTATATGTACTTACCATTATTATACTCTTTGTGTAATATAATTTATTTTATGAGTATTTACATAAATTTTGTATTGTACTTCTTTCAGGGGGTGTATGTTTCAAAAGATACCCAAGTCGGTAAGGGAACCTTTCACCCTCCTCTTTTTAAAAGTCTTCTTTTGTTGGGTATTTTAATTTTCATATTGTAATGGTGGGATATATTCTTATATATCCTTATTGATGTAAATTTTATGTCCAAGTGATGAGATACACTTTTTATCTCTCATTAACTCATTTTCTGAATTTTGAAGTGATGCTGTTAGGCTGTCGAATTTTTCCAAGGGAACTTCTTAACCCAATTTTGATTCTTTGGGATAAACTTATACTCCTTGAATATGTTGTTCTATTAATATGTGTGAATTAATTCTGATTTTTTTACACTTAATATCCACTTATATTTGGTGTATTAGTTTGTCACACATAATTATTTAATTGATTTATCCTTAATCCAAGGATATCGTCTTTGTAAGAGACTTCGTCTCAATCTCATTTCATTGAGGCATATTTGGTTCTAATACAAGGCTTTAATTTATAAGGTGTATATACCCCATTGAATTTTAATTTTATACAATATGAATATTTATATATGAATCATTTTTTAAAACGAAAAAAAGGAATTTTTTTTAACGTACGCGGTGACAACAAACTTTTTCTCCGCCATGTGTTTTAGTTGGTCTTTGGCTTCCTCAACAAGCTGTAATGTTTTTAAAATGTAATAAATACCATATACTCTTTTATGTATTTTGGTATTGAAAATGGTTTTTATAATGGATTTTTTATGTCAATATATTTAGGTGATATATTTTGATCAAAGTGTGGAAATTTTTTCTTTCCATTATATTTTTTTTGTCTTATGATTTTATAATGGTACATGAACATTTGACGGGTGGTTACGTGATAAACCATATGACGGGTAGTTCCATGAATACCGGGACGAGTGGTTACGTTATAACCTCCAATGCATTGGGTATGGAAGTCAGTCGTATGGCTATTCCATTAAGTGATATGTGTGGAAGTCGGCCGTATGGTTATTCTATTTAAGTATGTTTATGTCCCATGTTACCTTTATATGTTATGGGTGATTTATATGGGTTTTTATGGTAATATTTTGGTTAAAAAGGGGGTAATTAATGATCTTTTATTCAGTGAAGAATTTTTTTACTACTTCATAAAGGTTAAAATTATTACTTTGATAATGTATTCTTGGTTTACTTGTTGTTTTGAAAAGTTAACAGTTTTCCTTCTTTGTGTATCCTTTACTGGGCTTTTTATGCTCATCCCATGTTTTTGAAATGTTTTCCATAGGACATAAAGATGAATAGGGTCAAGGATGGGATCAAGGAAAGAAATCCTATCTAAAACATGGAACTAGATATGTTTCTTTTTTAGAGTTTTTATTTTATGGAAACTTAGTAGAAGTGTATATTTTGTAATCTTTGAGATGTAATAGTTATGTCCTAATTCTCTGAAACTCTAAACCTGAAAAGATCCTCAATGTGAATTATTAATTTAATTCAATAATAAATAATGTTTAAGGTTGGGACGTTATATATATAATTACACGTTTTGTGTAACAATTATCATAAATTGATAATTTATTCATAATTAACATCAGAATCATTAACAAGGAATATTTTGTAATATCATTACATCATGGAATTATGTTTTAATACATTATAATATTTTGTAAAAAAGACATGAATTATACTAAGCATATCCCCTTGGAGTGTCAAAATAGGTGTCTAGTAAGGCCCATGGTCCTAAAATAGGTGATAATATAGTTAAATCCAAATACACCCTTTTTAGAGTAATTACCCCTAGGTACAACTATGCCAGAACCAAATCCACTTAGTGAATCAATATAGAGATTCAGTTTCATTGAAAATAAATAGAATCCATTTGATACCAATACATTAGTATGTTTTTATATACTCATACTCAATGTATATCATATGGTTATGTTCCATAATCTTTGTTTACCTAAATCATGTTCCCAATGTTTCTAAAAAACAGTATCTGATACTAATTGTTTCAACCACAACTCCAATAACCTAGAGAAAATGGTAAATTTACTAAAGTGGAATAGATACAATTGTTTTAATACTAAAGGTCCAATAAATTTAGTAGTATGTTAGATAAAGAAATATACATGATAGCAATTTTATATTGTCAGTAAATTATAAAACATATTAATGGAAAACAATTAACATTCTAGAACTCATTACAAGAATTCATCACCATATCTTGGGGAATGGGAAATAAAAAATTTGATCTCAAATTAATAAAAATGGATATGCAGAGTGGAATATATCATGATTAAATAATTGAAAATATATAGAGTATGGTAAATAACAGAAAAGACATGCCATTAATTTAATAACTTGAGCATGAAATGAATCCATAGATAATAAAATTACAATAATACCAATGAAATTAATAAAATTAATCTCAATGAATAAATTATTTGTATTTTAGGTAGTGATTTTGTAATTCAAGAAATCAATATGATAAATAAATTTTATAGGGATAGTTTAAAACCATGTTTACATGGCCTGTTTAATTTGTCAAATAAATATATCACATGAGATATGTTGATGCATTGAGGCCCTATATATAACTGGACCCTAACCTTCCTAACATGTCCAATAACATAATCATATTTTAAAGGATCAATTAAACATATAAACAATATATCAAATAAATAAATGTCTATATTGAGTAAATAATACGGGATTTCAATATTTACACAGTCAGTCATATAAATTTAAAAGGAAAACATTATATTTAGAAATATGGTATTTTTTAATAAATATGAAAATCTATGATCAATAATATAGATATTTAAGTGAAATTTAATTTCCAATCATCACAAAAAAAATGAATGTTTCAAGAGAATATAATAAAAATATAATTTGAAAGAGATAAGGTATGACAATTGAATCCTTAAAAATATAGATTTTTGTAATAAATTAATGTATTCTGGAAGAATAAATGGAATTGAAGGGGAATATTAAAATAAAATTTCATAAATTATATTTCCTTTTCAATTAAATTAAAATATATAGAATTATCTAAAAATCATAGAATATTTACGATGGTGAGGGATGCATGTTATAATTGTATACATTAAAAAACATTCTATAATAATAATTGTAAAGAAGGCCAAAAACATCTATTTCTTATGAATAAGAATGATTTCCATAAAAATATATAATATATTATAGGATAATGTAAAATTTAATTAAAAAATAATTTGTGTAAATTAAATAAATTTTTTAAAATAGTTTTTGAAAAACATGAACATGAAATATATATATACTATTCATAGAGAAATAAAAACACATCTTATTTTTTACATTTATTTTATAGATTAAATTACCAAATAGAGAAAATAATGGATGAAAATATAAAAAATACTTAAAATAATTAGGTATAAGAAAATTATTGGAGCTTATGAAGGATAAATGATAGTATTTTTTCATGGAAAATAAAAGTATTCCCAAAAGATAATGAGTTTGCAAAATATATTCCCCCATTTCTAGTAACAATTAAATGGTAAAAATTTCAAAGAAATAACAAGAAATGAAACATTAATAATAATGAATAAATATTAATTAATTTTTAATAAATCAACTGTGTGTTATATACATTGCATAATAGTGAATAGTTGTACAATTACAAATGTATCAATAAAGTGTAAATTGTGACAAAATCCCTTACCTCACACTTTTATTTATGTTAGAGTGATTAAGCCTCAAGTATAATGGTTTATATATTTTTATGAATCAATTTAAATACGATGTTAACATAAATAATATTATATGTGTTCCTATGATAACATCTTACCACCCCTTAGTAAATAGTACTTCATTATTAAAAAAAATTAGGTAATAATTTTTTGTTTCGGGATGAAATTTTTTGTCACAGAAGTTCCATTAATTTTTCATTGGATATTTTAAATACTAAATTTAATGATATTAATGTTTTAAATTTATTATTTATTTATTATATACCCATTTAGAACAATTTTTTAATGATATATATGTAAAACTGATCACATCACTTTATGGAGATGGTAGGTTGTACACATGCATGAGCGATGACATCAATCCATTAATAGGTGAAAGGGTAAGGAGGTGTATAATATATTAATATTAAATAATTAATATAATTTCATATGTAATATATATTCATTATTTCTATCATTATTAATATATATTTGAGTTTGTGATTGAAAAAAATGCATCGATTCGTTAGACAGTAGTCCACACTACACATGAGTAATGGTTGTGTTTCACATTTGATGGATAATAAGTTTGATAAATAGAAGTAAAATAATATAAAATAATATTAATATATTTTATATTATAGTTATAAAATATTGAAATAATTAATATTTAAATCAATGAGGTAAATTAAAAGGTAAATAGAAGGGGATCAGTGGAGATTAATATCTTTACATAGAAAAACCTCTTTGGTATATCTCGTTAAGGACATTACTGTTTTTATTTTGGGAACATATATTGCTCCATAATGTTTATAATTATTATTTTCTAGATTTTTGTGTATGGTTTGGTTGACATAAATGGATTTAGAGGAGTGATAATGTGAGCAGTGGGTTCTCATTTATAATTTAGGTGAGTAACACTATTTTAATTTGTCAATGTTTTCAGTAATCTCATGTCACCTTATTGAATATATGGATCCAAAATGGTAATATTATATGAGGAAATGATGAAATTCCTAATAAAATGGTTGAATTGGGTTTTATAATGTGTTTAGTTCATTATTACCCATATAATTATATATTAACCATGGGTAAACCTTTTTAACCATTAACCGTAGTAATTTTATTTTAAATTTTATCAATTCATTATATAGGAATATTATATTGAACATATTACATAATATTAATTCACATTCTTCCATATATTAAATTAAATTTATAAAATTTAATTTACAGGAGTGGAAGTATATAATTTAACAATAATCCTACAAAATGTGTCGAAAAATTATTTTTCTGGAAATTCATTTTTCAAGAATAAAATTTTATTTAATAACTAAATTACTTGTAATAATAATAATATATATTTTAAGTCAAACATTAATCCATATAATATATAAATTTCATTGAAATTTTTTTTTCATTCATTATTATTTTAAATAATTGAAATTAATAGAATGTCGGCATTTTTTTAAAAATATTTTGTAAAAAATATCCATTTGTATTTCAAGTTATTCCATTCATTCTACATATAAATTTTATTTCCAATAAGTGTGAAATTTTACATATTATAATAAATTATAAAAAATAAATGGGGTAATAGTTAAATACAATATATTTAATTTTTCATAAAACATTTTTTCTAATGTAATACTTCAAAATTTTATTCTTTGATTATTTTGACCACGTAAGATCAAAATAAATATTAATCCAATAATATTATAATTTTTTGGTAGTGATATATTAAAATTTTAATGGTATTACAGTTTTATTAAAAAACAATGTTCAATTAAAATTGTTGAGGATCACGTGTTGCAACAATCACCTAGTTTAGGTTTTAATTAAGAATAATAACTACTTGTAAAAAACCCTTTATTAGAAATATGTACTGAATACACCAACATGGTCACAATATTTTTGATAATAACATTCCATTAATAATAATCGAACTAAAATATTAGATCACAAATCACAATCGGGTACATATTTTTTTGCTGGTAAAGATATCAAAATGGTCATGAGGTGTAATGTATCACATAAATTAATCTATCAAAGTGGATGAAAATGTGAATAAATATATAGAAAAAATTCAATTACTCATCCAAAACAATATATAATTTAATGGATGTGGTATATAATTATCCATTGTCATGAAAACAAAGATTGAAACTTGGATTTTTCCTCTAACACAAATGGATAGAATACTCTAACGAGTATTCCAATTTTCTAGTGGTTGAAAATGATGACCCATCATCCTAATTACATGTCTACCTCTATAAAAAATAAATAATATAAAAGTGGTACATATGTCATAATTCGATACCTGAATAGAAATAATATAGTTTTACCACAGCTACAATGAGGTCCCATTATAATACATCTCATCTAAGAGCCAATTCACCCTATCCGAAGATGGATGTGATCAATGCATTTCCCTATGAAGATGTCTCTACCCATAAGGGATGGAATAGAGGATCTTATATAATATGGAGTTATTGATTAAGGTCATATCATATATGGATTTTTCATTCATATCTAGAAAACAACTAGTAAGGTAAATAATAAATTTATTTAACATAAAATAATGTTGGGTACCTTAAGGACATTATATTCAACATCATTAATCTAGAAGTGACCGATAATATCGACACTCCTAGCCTAGAATAGTCCACCTAAAGGTGATAGTAGTTGAATAGGGTCATACCACCATTAAAACCTATACCAACTATGAATCATCTACCATGAATTACTCTATTAGGATCTCCAAGGCAACCATTGGGAGGTACCTAGTCGTGTTTCTATTTCTATTTTACTTTCCCTTTTACTACCTATCCTCCCCTATTAAACAAAATAATGTGTTGTCCAATGATATATGGGTCGGCTTTTCCCAAGCACATCTATTTATATCTATCAATTGACTGGATCCCCATAATGGAGACCCAAACCATATGTCCTATTATATGAGATCGAACATGAGAATGTATATGGTATGAAGGTCTTCAAATTCAAATATATACCTAATTGTGGATTTATCTTCACCAATACGATGATTAATTACTCATAATTACTATGGATATGCTATTAAGAAACTCTTTAGGAACATTTGACTCTATAACATCATGAAATACATTGGGTTATAAATAGGAACCACTAAGGATTAAATTTCTCTATGAATCCCCCTAAAAATGTCCATTCCCTAAATATTACATTATTAACCATGTCTAGAGTGTTTCTCTTGAAGTTTGTGAAATATGAAATATAACCACCCATCAGTATCCTAAGCCACTTTATCTTGAGAATCTCTTGGATGAGAACTGATCATTGAGTACCTAGTAAATACTCATCCAAAAAGCAGGGTTCAAACCATTTTCATGGAATAGTGGCCTCATTATTCATCTATGTTAGAGAAAAATAAAATTATAGAAATATATGTATAAGGATAGACACATGTACCTAAAATATTTGGTATGGGGTATAATCATTATTGAATTGTCACACTATTAGCTACTTTTATCTTTTTCTATCGGTGTGTCTAACTCAACAAATTTCTTTGGAATTCTGTATCTTTGAAAAAAAATAAATTCCCTTCATATAATAAGCATTATAAAACAATAATATATTAAATAACCACTATAACTCTTATTTGATGAATCAAATATACTACTATAATTGATTTTTCTCATTTCTCTATTGCGAAATGTAGAACTCTCTCTCTCTAATTAAAGAAAACACCTCCCGAATTGGACTCTAATTTGGGGTCTCATCACTATTCATCTCATTATTACGATCCTAGTGATAAATAATTACAAGTTATCAATGCAGAGGAATCCTATAATTGTATAGTTGTACCACAATCATGTAAGGATATATAGGTAGATAACATAAGAAACAAAAGGAAACCAAACCCCCATTCTATATGACTCATGGACCATTTTTTCATTGAATGGGTGTATAATTGAATAACGGGAAAATTTTGTTTTCAAGAGTTGTAGATAATGTATATATTATCCACCATAAATTGAATTGGTGTTCCAAGACAGACAGCCAATCTTGTGACACATTAATAACACATATCTAAATCTAAAGAATCCTCACAACTATAAAATCTCCAAAATCCATCTAAATAAATCATGGCTCTAATTCCACTATATCATGACCCAAACCATCAAGTCATGATTAAAAATTATATAATAAGAGTCCCAAAAATTTCCCACTTACAAAAATCCATGTGATAGTTACTATAATTGATTATCCATATCAAAAAATTTAATGACATATCCTAATGTACCAATACATATCAACAAACATTTCTATATACTCAGATTAATTATGCTTAAAATTAAGAAAGAGTTATTAATTATTTCACAATATATAATATTCATCAATAGAGTATGATTATACAAAAAAATAAAATAAAAGGGAAGCATAAAATCCCATCAAATTGAACATAATTAAATTCATTCATTTGAAAATAAAACAATTCCATTATTCATTTTCTTGACTCTCACAATTACTAATCAAACACTTCCCATAATAAAAAATTTCATGAACCCATAACAAGTCCACCTAATATTCTTTTACACATCTTATTTTAATTATAATTCATTAATAATGTAGGAATGTTCTACAGTTTGGTGATAATATAAATACATAGCAGGACTCCCTAAAATAACTACTTAAATAGAGAATGAAAAATGTTATACTCATAAAAAAATCACAACCAAATATCTAAAGATAAAAAACAAATATATTATCAATAAGAGTCTAGAAGTCTTAGAGTAATGTAATCACCCTAAAAAATAACCAACAGAACCATACGTAACACAATGAATCTGTACTATTTAATATAAATCCATGATTCTTTTATGGAAAATAATTTTTAGATTGATATTCCTCAGGAGAAGAAATCTCTAGTCATAAAACATGTCTCGTTGAATGAGGATCATGCTTTGGGCTAGAGGGGAATACCTTAAAGTATATATAATATATCATATGTAAGGAATATATTTCATAAACACTTCCTAGGGTAGTGTATAAAAGATCATAACTGATGGACTATAAGGGGATAATTGTACCTATCTATGATCATCATACTAATAAGGGGTCATACAATATTCGTTATATGGTGGGATATCATACATATATATGGGTTGAGAAGATGAATCCATCTTTTCTAGCCAATTTTAACCTTTTGAAACACATTGGTAAATCAATTAGGGGTGGGAAACAAGTTTCTAAAATCCATTGGTCAATGTACATGGAATGTGACTTGGGAAGTTATTATGTAGACCAAAAATGGTCACCTGCCTAATTATTAATGCTGCACATAGTGTGTGAAGATTAAAATACCTTTATTTTTGGATATATCCATAGATTTTTATGGCCTTAATCGGGTTCATATAGTGTGACACTTCACCCAGGTTATTTTTAATAAGGGTGGCATGATTCAGGGATAACCTACCTGATGTGTAATTCCACTATGGTTTTTGGGCATTTACCCTCGATACATGTCGAATATGATGGCTAGTGATACAATCCATGTGATGTCAAACAACAATATGTGATATTTAACTCTAAAATTGAATAGTAGTTCCACATCACTCGGAATTGACAATGTGTGTTCCACCGAATGATATTCCGTATAGTTGAGTTTTTTATAAAAAGCATCATTCTCAATATATGATTTCACATTACCAAATATTTATATGATTTTTTCACTAATAAATAATGAATGTTTTCTAATAAAATATATATGGATTTTCCAATAATATATATTGATTTATATCATTTAACTATGGGATCTATTATTTAGTATTTAATCCTCATCATTCCCTAGGTACCTCCAATCATATGTATGCCACTCCTGATAATAAATCTACATATTTTACCAAAATTAGAGATGAAATAAGCATTCATCAACCATCCTTATTCTGTAGTCCATTAATTAAAACCCTCATTTTGTATTCACAAAATTTGTAAAAACATGTTTGATGAAGTTATTCCACTAATTTGATTGAATCAGCATTCAAATCAAATTATTCTTGATGAAAGAGAATAATGAATGGATGAATATAGAGAACACTAAAAATATGATAATGATAACTATGCATAATTTTTTATCCACTATATTCCCAAGAATAATGGAAACAATTAAAAACCATTGGTTAAATACAAATTAATAACAAACATATATTTTTTTATCAAAAACCCAATATTGATTGGGCCATAATAATATTTATAAAATATATAATTCATAAATGAATTTATTCATGACCATGTTTATCAAAATTAAAAGGATCAATAAAATTACATTCATTATTAAAGAATTTATCACAGATAAGAAACCTGGTAATATCCAATGTCATTACTGACCGAAAATATTCATTATTGGCTTCATGAATTTCAATAAGTATTCGTTAATGTTTCCAATAAAAGATATCTATTTTTCTATCCTTATAAAATACCATGTTTTTTATATCTACCACATGTTTCAAACACATACGGTGAAAATATATATTCCCCTATGTTAGAAATATAAATAAACTTATAGTTTAATTTTTAATTTTCCATCAGAGTCTATGTATAATTATAGCACCTAGTGTAAATCAGGATTATATCATTAATAGGTTAAAATGTTATTTTTTTTTTAAATCGGTGTATTATTTTGTATGTATAATACAACTCTAATAAAATAATTCCACTATATATATAACAAGGAATGTTCGTGAGTTAATATATTTAATATCTTTATTACATCAATGTCAAATCAATATGTTTCCAGAAACTCCACACAATCACTTTGAATAAATCCAAATGAAATTAAAATTTTCCAATGATAATTAAATAAAAATAATATCCATTACATTATTAGAATAATTTAATAAAAAAATAAATAGTATGAAATTATTCGACATCAAACTGTAATTATATTGGCAAATTTCTCAATAGAATTTTGTGTAACATATCTACATCAATTGAGTGTGGAAAGATATGTTGTGTCTAGAAATATTTTAATGGGGGTAATGGATCAAATAAGTCAAGATATATTTTAAAACAATTCATCTATATATATTAAATTAATCCACTCAATTTTGTGTAGACATATGAGTCATAAATCCACTAGAGGTGATGTATGATATTGAAATGGATTAGTATTTAAATAGAGTGTGATATTTCTCCTTGATGGATGCTATACTATCTATCCATTAATTAAATTGAATTATTCCCATTATATACCACTAAAACATAACATGTTTTTTGTTCCATGTTTTCTTACATAAATTATCTAACTAAAATAACATAATATTTAAATAAGTGTGATAATTGAGATTCAAAAATGAATTAACTATGATAATGAATGTAAAATTGATTTCTAAAATATATATAGAAACAATATATAAATAATCATGTATATTTAAAATTACATTTTATTAATGAGATTATTTAAAATGGAGATATATATCTATTTTTGCTTATAACTAGATATCATAATGGGAATATCATCACCATATCCATACAAAAAATATATATTTTTTAAAATAATTTATGTTTAAAATAAATGTTTAGACCTTGAATCTCTCTGTTGGGAGATAGGGTATAACCCCACTATGCTGTTGATTAATTTTAAGAAGGGATAGATGAGGTATACAATTCTATAATTTCAGGACTCTAAATCATTGGTTGTTGTTATTTTAAAATAGAGGAGAAAAAATAGCTAACTCCATAGATTGTTTAAGAGATTATTTTCTTGTCTTAGTCATAATAATATTATCATTGAAGAATAAAATTACCCAAAAACACTACATTATCAAAAAAAAAAATTTTTTAAATTATTATCAGTTTTAAATTTTGATTTTTGATATTTCCATGGTTTAGTTATGATGATTGACGAATGAATCCAATGAGGGAGAATGAAGAATTAAATCATATTATTAAACTTTTTTATATTTCAAAAATCAATTAATGATGATAATAAGAAACCACTGTGTGGTATTTTATTTTGTTAGAATCATTTTAAAGGGTAGAAAGTGGATGGAGTTAGTTTCAATGGATTTGGTGATGTTTTTTATTTGTTTAATAGAATAAAAGTATGGACGAGATATTTCATTTTTTTTTTTAAATTTTTCCTCACTTAACATGAGACATTTCATCTATTCCATAGAGAATATGAAAATCTATAGTAAATCCTTTGTCTTATATTGACATTATAGGATTCATTCCATTTTATCATAAAAATGATTGAGATAATATATGATTCCTTCATAAATTTTACACATGTGATATATATTTCCAACATTTTTTCTAAGAAATCATAAAATTCATAAATAAATTGTAATAGTAATATATATTTTTAGTGTAGTTATGATGTAGTCTATAAAACACATTTTTCTCATATGAATTTCCTATTTAAATTGAAATATGAAAATTGAGATTAATAATTATGAAAACAAAAAGAGTATGTTCACTCTAATGTAATTAAATTTAAAAAAAATAAATGTATAAAAGATAAAGAGAGATTTAGAAGATCAAATTTGATGATGATTATTTAGAGATTGAGTTATAAAATTTGACATGATATTGGGCAAGCCATAAATCAAAATGAAATTCAGTGGGAATTAAATTTTACTATTATG
This sequence comes from Viscum album, assembly GCA_963277665.1. Taxonomy (NCBI): domain Eukaryota; kingdom Viridiplantae; phylum Streptophyta; class Magnoliopsida; order Santalales; family Viscaceae; genus Viscum; species Viscum album. Next base: position 1,193,005,505 of record OY728122.1, read on the forward strand.
GAGAAAAATATATTGCATTTCTAAAATGTTGTATTTTATATTCAATATCATTATAAGAATAGATAAATTTGGTAGCGATATTATCTAATGGTAAATAAGTTTTCATGATTTTTGTAATATTTTCTATAAGTTGTTTTATAAATGAAACAAAAAAAATTAAATCAATAAAATGGATAAAATAATTTCAAATTGAATTAGTATGTATTTCAAATTTAAATGATGATACTGTTTAAGACTATAGAAATAGTATATTTACCGGAAAGAAAAAAAATTAAATAGTTCGTTCTAATCCTACTAATTATTAAGGCTGTGAAAAGAAGAATATATAGTTGATCAGTTATGGGGTTGTTTTTAGGGAGAATGAGGAATGACATGTGAGTGTGTGTGATCACATATATAAATTGATAATTGTAAAAAATTATGTACGATGGGATACATACAGACAATATTGGGAATATTTCACAATCGCATAAAGAACTAGTTTGAAAACAATATATTTTCAAATATCCATAAACATCCTATAGAACAGTGAATAATTTTTTATACAAAGAGATGAATAAATTATTGATAAAATCACATATGATTAAAAGTAAAAAAATCTTGTGATATATAAGTGTTGATGCCTTCTATGGGGTATGGATAATACATAACAAACTCTTGTGTTTGATTGTTAGTAACTAATAAATACTATAATTTTAAATTGATATATTATACATGATAATGTAATAAACACAGAATAAATATATTTATACTAGTTTGAAGTTAATTTTAATCCAAAAAAATTAAAATCTATTCTTGTGAATTACATTTAAAAAAATTATTTAACCATTTCATGTTTAATGATATTCCAGTATAATGATTCCATATGAAATTTCTTATAAAAATCTTACATTATTAAATTTTATAATGAATATGAAGGGTAATATCATATTATAGTATATTTTTCATTGAAAATAAAATATTCATACTAGTTTTAAATTAAATTTATATATTAAATAATACTATTGATCGATACAATGTTTTTTTTATAAAGTAACTAAAATTTAACAATCAAAAATAATTTTAATTCAATCCCACATGTTTTATTCTTATATTAATTACATTATGTTGTGTATGGAAATCTATTTGAACTGTAATGTGATTGGTTTGTGTGGAAATATAAATAATGTGAGTGGAATAGAGAATGTGAGTTTTTGGAATTATTTGAAAATATATAATGGTTTTTTTGAGGTTTAGGATAGTATTGAATGTTTCTAGGATGATTTATTGGGTTCACTATATTGATATAACCTTAAATAAGATTTAATAGGAAACATCTTCAACACTGGTATATTTGATAGGGGAATTCTAGCCACTTCTTGAACAACAAAAGATAGATGAAAAGCCATCAGATTTGTTTTATCATTTTACATATTAATTTTAATAAAAATAAAAATATATTGTTTTTTTGAAATAGATAAAACCCCAACACATTTAATTAATTTTTGTATATCATAACAACTCAATATCTCTTCCTTACCACCCATATAGTGATATTATTCCCACTCAATTTTATAAATAACTTCTTTGAATAATGAGAAATCTATAAAAGTGAAATATTGTAACACTCCAACCCTAGTTACCCAGAGTCGATGAATTATTATATAACATTGGTATGATACAAGTAATCATTTCACAAAGGACTGAATAGTTTAACACCCATAGAAGAACTAGATACATACATATGTTTTACATTACATCATGAAATAAAAAACAACAACATTGGGTCTCATTTTATCACAATCATATTTCATAGACTATCTCGATAGGTCATTCATAATATATTTTTTTCACATCCTGGGAAAAATAAAACATCAAAAGTTGTGATCTTGGGTGCTCAGTAATGATAAAAATATATGCTATTGGAATTTCAGCGTTTTGTGATTGGTTATTTGCGACCAAATCCCATTTCAAAATCCCATTTTGCGATGGGGTCCCATCATAAATACCCCTTAGCAAAAAATAACATCACAACTAGTACTTTTTTGTGACAAGATCATCACAAAAAATACTACTTGCGATGGGAAGCAAGCCCGTCACAAGTAGATGACCAAATAAATACAATATATATACAAGACCCTTTCACGATGGGCCAGTCACAGAATGTATTTGCGACGGGATGTCAGATCCTCCCAAATATCATATAGGTTATAAACACATTTTGACGGGCCCATCGTAATAAAGTTATTGTGAAGGTAAAGTAACTCATCGCAAAAACATTTAATATATATATATATGATCTATTTGTGACGGGACCCGTGTCATAGAAGGCCCCATCGCAAATACTTAATAAAATAAAAAATAAAATAATTATGATTAATGAAAAATAATAATTTTTATATTATTAAAATAAAAAAATAAACTAAATAATATTAAAATTCTCAATATTATCAAATACAAAATAAAATAAAAAATAACAACAAAATTATGATTAATGAAAAAACATAATATTAATATTATTAAAATAATAAATGAAATAAAAAATATTAAAATTCTCATTATTCATAAAAAAATATAATAATTCAAAAAATATTATTTATTTCTTTTTATTTATATTTATTGTTATTTATTTATTTTCATTCGTATTATTTATTATTTATTCAAATTTATTCGTATATATTAATATTTAGTTCTATTTATTACTATTTAATACTAATTGTTAGTATTTATTACTATTTATTTGTATTTATTAATATTTATTTCTATTTATTACTACTTATTTCTATTTATTTCTTTTTATTACTCTTTATTAGTACTAATTACTAGTAATTACTTTTAATTAATATTTATTTTTATTCAATATAGTTTATTTCTATTTTTTACTATTTATTACAAATTATTACTAATTATTACTAATTTTTATTAACTATTTCTAGTTATTAGTATTTGTTAGTATTTATTAGTATTTATTAGTATTTATTTGTATTTATTTGTATTTATTAGTAGCTATTAATATTTTATTATTTATTTCTAATTTTTATTAATTGTTACTAATTATTACTAATTATTACTAATTATTACTTTTTATTATAATTTATTACTAGTTATTAATAATTATTACTAATTATTACAAATTATTACAAATTATTAGTAATTATTAGTATTTATTAGTATTTATTACAATTTATTAATATTTATTACTATTTATTACAAATTATTACTAATTATTACACATTATTACAAATTATTACTATTATTACTATTTATTACTATTTATTTGTATTTAATAGAATTTATTAGTATTTATTACAATTTTTTAGTATTTATTACATTTTATTAGTATTTATTAGTATTTATTAGTATTTATTTGATTTTTTTCTATTTATTAGTATTTATTACTATTTATTACTATTTATTTCTTCTTATTACTATTTATTACTATTTATTTTTATTTATTGGTATTTATGAAAATTTAATACTCTTAATTAGTCTTTATTTGTACTTATTACTCTTTATTAGTATTTATTTCTATTTATTAGTAATTATTAATTTTTTTTACTATTTATTACTGATTATTACTATTTATTAGTATTTATTACTATTTATAACTATTTATTAGTATTAATAACTATTTGTTAGTATTTATTAGTATTTATTAATATTAAATAGTATTTATTACTAATTATTAGTATTTATTATTATTTGTTTCTATTTTTTTAGTATTTATTACTATTTAATAGTATTTATTACTATTTAATAATATTTATTACTGTTTATTACAAATCAATATTATTTATTAAAAATTGATAATATTTGTTACTATTTTGCCCAAATTATTACTATTTATTTCTAATTATTACAAATTAGTGTTAATTACTATTAATTATTACACAATACAGCTATTAATTACTAATTACTGCTACTGATTTATATACATTACTAATTATCGTTAATAATTATTTATTTTTACTAATTACTATGAATTACTACTAACAATTTAATTTTATTATTACAAATAAATACTGATGACAAAATAATATAAATCTAACTAAGTTAAAACTAATCAAAAAAATTAAAATGAATATAACGAAATGAAATAAAAACAAATTTAAATAAAAAATATATACATTTAAACTTGATCTCTTATAATTGTAGGCGACTTCACAACTAATTCGTAAAAAAAATAACTCTCAAAAATTTTCACTAAAAAATTAGAGTTTACAGAAGCAGATGAAGAAGGAATTCTCAAGGACAGAAGAAAAAATGGAGGGGTGTATAAATAGGTTAGATTAGCTGCAATGAAATTATCAACGATGGGATTCCTGTCGCTAATAGTACTTTTTGTGACCGGTCCCATCGCAAATACCGTTGGAAGCATTAATTAGGGACGTTGGTTAAAAGTTTATTTGCAACGGGTCCTATCGCAAAATGTAAACTGCCGACACACTATTTCTGATGGGACAACAACCCATCGCAAATCGGTTTTTAGCAGAACTAATTATTTGGGATGGGTCCTATCACAATACCCTCTGGGGGTCGAACAAGTTGCGACGAGGGATCCCTCGTCGCAAGTAGGTCTTACTGGTTTCTGGAATTTGCGATGAGCAGTGCCAACCCGTCACAAATACCCTTTTGCGCGGTTTGGCATGCAAACCAAACCAATCTGCGCATATGTTTTTGGGATGAGGTGCATACTCCCATTACAAATATCATCTTCGATGGACTATTTGTGATCAGATTTATTCCCATCGCAAATATTAGGTTTTCTCGTAGTGATAGCAGAAACATTTATAAGTATGCATAATCATTTAAGGAAACGTATAAGAAAAAAACACAAGCATTTTAATCATAAACATGAGAATAATATGGAAAAGTTAAATCAAATAATTCTATTTACATATTTACATGGATATTCTACTAGTTGAATAATCAAATGTAACATCAATAATCAATTTCATAATGATGGAATGCATAATTTCAAACATCATAACCACATAGTCAAGGACTCATTCCAAGACTACAAATAATATATTTTCACAGACTTGTGTGAAGACACTAGTTTGCCTCATGAGACCTACCGATGCGTCAAGGAGCTATAGCAGGCTCCACCCATCATTTACTTAGTCCAATGTATTCCTCATATAAAAAGGGTGAAAAATAACATAAACATTCGTATTAAAAGATACATATGGAATCTTAATACTTCAACCATAATCCATGAATGGTATAAAAATAACACATCCACTATAAGGACCCAACCTTAAACATTACATAATCGTGAATTAAATGAATAATTCATATTGATGATATTTTCAGATTTAGAGTTTTAGATAATTTTCCCATAACTAATACATTACATCCCAAAATTATAAAGTAGGAACTTCTATCCAGTTTCCATTTTTTCACAAAATAAAAACACTTGAAAAAATTGTCAGGTCTAGTTTCATGTTTTAGACAACATGGCATTTCTTTGATCCCATCACTGACCCCATTCATTTTTATGTCATGTGAAAGACATTTCAAAACATGGTATGGATATAAAAAGCTCAGTAAGGGTCATAAAATAAAGAGAGAAAACATTAGTCCATCAAAACATTAGCTTCGTAACATACATCACGAAATCATAAGATTTATAAATAACACACAGTAATCACAAATCATAAAGTTAACTTGTGGCATCCATTACATACTTACGTTGTACCTTTCACTGCTTCTGAGGGAGTTACATTTGGAATACCCATCAATGTATATTCTCTAAATCTCTTAGGAGAAACATTAACATTTACCTATCACATCACACAATCCATTGTAGAGATATATGAGGCTCACCTGCCCTAGCTTTATCACAAAACCACCATATACTTAAACAATTCTCAAGAACCTTAACATATTTATAACACATAAATAAAATATATAGGAAATATAACATTTCAACATTCCAACCACAATATATCATTAAAAAATATTAACATAACAATTCCATTATCAAAAAAACTTTTAATACCAAAATTTGTAAACAGGGTATATGGTATTCATTTTCCATTTATAAAACAGTGAGGCTTGTTAAGGAAGGCAATGATCAAATAATACTAGCAGTGGCAGAAAGGTTGTTGTCACCACTTACATTAAAAGAAATATTCTTTTTTTCCATTTAGTAAAACTCCTTGTAGAAAAATATTCCCTTTGAATGAAATAAAAATAAATTGTGTTTATACATCAAATAAAATAAGTTCGTGCATAAATCAAAATATTCTTCAATGAATGCTGATTGAAACGAAGTCCCTTACCTTGTGTCCCACTTGACCCGTTCATTATTTAATATCATGAATAATAAAATAAAGTTAATTTATATTATATTATGAACATTTTCAAGTTTATTATTCCTTTTATATCACTTATTACAATGTTATAAACATTGTGTAATCATTTATGTTAATAACAGTCATTTTGTCGATATTTTGTAATTGAGTCAAATATGAAAATATTATAATTAAATGTTTTTCATGTGGTCAAACATCCATTATCTCTAGAATATTATTCATGATTTAGATATCATATATATCATATATATCTAGTACATATATGTATTTATAATTGTACATAACATATGGAGATAAGAAATAAAATGCATGGTTCATGGAGACAGTTAGTCATAGGTAGGCATGAACGCTACATTCATTTCTATTTCGTATTTAATGAAATAAAAAATTAATGATACATTGGTATATTATAATTCCATAATAATATAACATATAATTTCAGTAACACCATCCATTATATGTTCCACGTATACCATGAACGAGTCATATCACTTTGATGGGGCAGTAGTCTGCCCTTCCCCAAATGAAATTATCATTTTTACCCATTATTGAAACCATAAAGGTATTATATAAATGAGAAATACTGAATCATAGATACAATATAAATACAATATATATCACATATAAATAAATTTCCATCTTAATGGCGACCATAAGAGGTGGTAAGATAGGATTTAACTATCATCATTTCGTGAGGCAGTAGTTCGCCATCCACAGAAACAGTGTGTTATTTACCCATTAAAAGTTGTTTGTGTATGTGTAGTTTGAATCCTTCTCATAAATATAACCTAATATATTTATTATAATGCTGTTGTTATAATATAAATGAATAAAAATATATTATGGGGTTGGAGAAGTAAAATAAAGGAAAAGAACTTTAGAGAAGACGTTACCTTTAAATCGGGTAACTCTCTTTGGTTTGAACCAAAATAATTTCTTGATGTTCTTTTTGACTAATATAAGGCATCTATGTGGAAGACATGGAACATGATAGCTTATTTGGTAATATTTTGGACATGCCACGGGGCATGATAGGTGTGAGTAATGGGTTAGTGGTGCGGGTTTTTATAAGGGGGGACATGCTCTCTAGGAATGTTTGAAAATATTATTTTATTATATAATGATATTCAATTATTAAAGGTCCCAAACGTAATAAAGTCAAAGATAATATTACTCTTGTTCGAAATAAAATCATCGAATAAAAATTATAAAGGTTTTGAATATTGTTTTAATTATAGTGATCTTATTTATTTAAATCATTCATTAATGAGGTAAACATTGCATCATTATTGTGTCATAAATAATTTTATTTATATGATGTATAAAAATTATAAAACAAATACCATGATGAAGGAAATATTTTTATCCTTATAATGAATATTTAAATTCTAAGAGACAACTTCTACAACCCCATGTAAAAATTGATTTACTAAAAGATATATGATAATGTCATTTTTTAATAACTTAATATTAATTAATATAAAGTTTCATTATCACTCATAAGTGTCTCCATGGGGTTGGAAAATTGACCCAAGAATTCCCATGGTTGGAAATGTATTAACCAAGAGAATTATGACAAATGTTAGGGTAAATTTATAATATTATAATATTATTTTTACCATGAATTACCTTATTTACGTTCAATCTTTATAAATAAGTCAAAAGTTTTTATTCACCAATAAATTGTTTTCATCTTATTGGAACACAATTTATTTACTAATAAAAACCATGTATGTATGATTTTAAAAATTTAATTCACAAAAGTGGTAAAATTTCATTTGAATGAAAATGTCAGGTTTTTAACTACTATTTAGTGTTTTCAATATTCATTAAAAATTGATTGTTTTCAGAAAAATAAAAACAAATAAACCTAAGCTATATTTAGTATTAATAATTCAAAAATTATTTCTATTTTACCAAATTAAAAACATATAAGATTCATTAACTAATTTAAAATTAATTCCCATTGTCAAAATAAAAATCTTTTTTAAAAAAAATAATACCTATCAAAAGACTCACACTTGTTTATGTCAAATTTCAACGTGAAATTACTTCCATGGAAAATAATTATATATAATGGTAAAAATATAATATAATTACACTTTAAAACCAATTAAAAAGATAATCTAACCATATAAATAAAATATATTAAAATTCTTTTTTAATTGAAATGCATTATTTTTCACTATTCTTTACAAAATGAATTTTATGAGAAAAATACCACAAATTAACCCAAAGTAAATATGGTTGTCCCAATTCTAAATAAAAAATTTATTTTTTCAAATAGAACATAATAATGTGTCCAAAATAATATTTAAAGAGGGTTCTCTATCAAAAGGCTGTAAATAGACCCATTAAGGAATATTAGTGTATTTATGCTTAAAACTAGATTATTTATTATTTCAAACATCTAACATTTATTGGACAAAAGTGAAAATATTTAAAAAACATGTATAATCATATTTTAGTTAGTTCAATTTGTTCCATCCATTACAACATCTATGTGTAAACTATAATTTAAAATAATATTATATTATTAATTGTTAGTATGACTCATCATTGTGTGAAACATTAGTCTATGGAGAAACTCGTTGTTGCGTGTTAGGCATGCCATCAAACGTAGCATCCACATTAAATTAAAAATAATACTTAATTCAAAATATTTAATAAATATATAAATGTATTATTCTTTATTGACATGGGATTTTTCATCCTTCCCCCCTTTTGGAAATTACATCCTCACAATTTTTATTCACATATCAAATAAGTGGGGGTATTTATCCCTCATAGCATTTTTAGGTTCCCATAAGGTCTCTTCAACAATATAGTTTTTTCACAAAACCTTTACTTGATTAATTACCTTATTCTGAAACAATTCCTCTATTTGGTCTAGAATCTCGACTGGTTGTTCCTCATATGAAAGATTCTATTCCAACTGAACTACCTTTGGACTTAAAATATTAGATGGATCTGGCATATACTTTTTCAGTATTGAAACATGAAAAACAATATTTACCTATGATAAACATGGTGGTAAATCCACTATGTAGGAAACTGATCCAACATTGTATAGAATTTCATAAGGTCCAATGAACTTGGTACTAAACATTCCTTTCTTACCAAAACACATCATACATTTTTGTGGAGAAACATTCAGAAGACATGATCACCTACTTCAAAAGAATGATCTTTCCTCTGGTTATCCACATAACTTTTCTGCCTCCTCTGAGCTATTCTCTTGTGCTTCATAATCAGCTAAACTTTTTCTGCCATCTCTTCAATCAATTTTGGTCCCATAAACTTCCTTTCATCTACGTAATCCCAAAAAGCTGGAGTTCGACACTGCATCCCATATAATGACTCAAATGGATCCATCTATATGTTGGAATGTAAACATTTTTTATATGAAAATTCCAGCAAAGAATGATTTTGGTCCCCACATCCATTTTAATCCGTTGAACAAGAAAGTAACATATCATAAAAGGACTGAATTGTTTTTTTACTGGCCATCTGATTGAGGATGAAAAGTTATACTAAAATTTAATTCTATACCTGGAAACATATGAAGGCCTTTATAACAGTTTGAAATAAACCTGGGATCACGATAAGATATAATAATGAGGGGAACTCAATGCAACATGATTATCTCATTAACATACAACTGATAAAGTTTATCTAGAGACAAAGTATCTCAAATAGAAAGGAAATGATTATATTTAGTCAATCGATCAACAATAACAAAAATTACATTATTACCTCGAGATGTCTTTGGTAGTCCCACAACAAAGTCATGGATATATTTTACCATTTCCACTCTGGCACTGGTAAAGACTGAAGCATCCCTTTTGGTAACTACCCCTCTGCTTTAACCTACTGACTTGTCAAACACATCATAGTTATATCATAAATATATATTTTCATTCCATCCCACCATTAATTCTCCAGAATATCTCTATACATCTTAGTACTTCTAGGATAAATATAAAATAGAGAAATATGATCTTCTCATAACAACTCATTCATAAACTGTGAATAACAAGTCACACATTATCTCTATCCAAATCTCAAAATAAAATCATTATTAGTGTCAAATTCTAGAAACATACCCTTCTAAATAAACACTACCATTTTCTGTAACTCACTGTCTTCCTTTTGCGCTTTCTTAATTAGTTCTGATAGAGATTATTTCATAGACTCTTGAATTAAAACAGAGGAATTTCCTGCCAAAAAAACTTCTATGCCAATGTTAACAAAATAAAAAACTGAAGGATCTCGTTCCAAGCATAGCATGGTTAATGAAGCATTGTTTTTTTGACTCAAGTCCTCATCCACATTATTTGATTTTCCTAGATGGTAATGGATCATTCAATCATAATCCTTGATTAATTCCTTCTACCTACTCTTTCTCATGTTTAATTCATGAGTGAATATATATTTTAAAAATTTGTAATCAATATATATTTCACATTTTACTTCATACAAATAATGCCTCCAAATTTTATAATAAACACAATAGTAGATAATTCTAAATCATGTGTAGGGTAATTTAACTAGTGAGGTTTCAACTAATTTGAAGCATATGAAATTACCTAATCATTATTCATAGGGACATTAACAAGTCCTTTTAAAAAAGAAACACTCTATATAACAAAATCACCATTTTTGGAAGGTAGTTCCAAATCTGAAGCATTCACAAGTCATCAATTAAATTCCAGAAAATAATCATAACATTTTTTATCTAGATAATCATAACACCTTTTAAAGTTAACTTAGTCATTGGAAAAGATGAGCATGATAAATTCTCTACAATCCTCCTGTAATAATCTACCAAACCAAGAAAACTACATATCTATATAATATTTTTTGTTCTTGTCCATTCTTCAACAACATTGGTTTTAGCAGGATCAACTATTATTCCATTTTTTGAAACAATGTGAACATGGAATGAATTTTTTTGTAACCAAAACTCACAGTTTATAAATTTCCCAAACTATTTCTATTCCTTTAAGGATTGCATGAAATCATTAAATGAATTTCATTATCCTCTTTAATATTATAATAAACCAAAATGTCATCAATAAAAACAACCACCATTTTTTACCAGAGTCAACTGATCCATCATTGCAACAAACTGTTCAATTCTAATTCCAACCAACTTAGGGTGCTATTTTTGGATGGTCATTTCCCTCTATATTCCTTCTCATCACAACATCCCAGTTTCCACTATGAAAAACAATTCTGAACACAGACATATCTTAGGAGATGAAACCTGGTAATCTATAAGGACCTAGCCTTAAAAATACATAATCCTGAATTAAATGAATAATTCACATTGAGGATATTTTCAGGTATAGAGTTTTAGAGAATTAGAACATAACTATTACATTACATCTCAAAATTTCATAGTAGAAACTTCTAATCAGTTTCCATTATTTTCCTAAAATAAAAACTATTGAAAAAAATATTCATTTATAGGTCCATGTTTTAGACCACATGGATTTTACTTGATCCCATCCTTGACCTTATTCATCTTTATGTCCTTTAAAAATCATTTCAAAACATGGGATGAGTATTAAAATCTCAGTACAACTTATAAAATAAATAAATAAAACAATAGTCCAACGAGACATAATATTATTAGCATACCTCATAAAATCATAAGATTTATGAATAACACATATTAATATAAAATCATAAATGTATATTGTGTCATCCATAACATATATACTTTTTACCATTCACATCAACGTAGGGATTTACATTTGGAATAGCCATTAGTGATTATTCCTTTAATATCTTAGAAGAAACATTAACCTTTACATCTATCTTGATACCTAATTAATTGGAGAGCTATCTCGGGCTCACCTGCCCTTTGTTATTCATGGAACCACCTGTATACGTAAACAATTCCCAATAACAATGAAATGTTCATAACCCATAATACAGATATTAATGAAAGATGGCATTTCCACATTTCAATCAAAATATATCATTTAAATATATTGACATAACTATTCCATTATCAAAACCATTTGCAATTCCAAAATAAGTAAAAATGGTTTTTGGAATTTATTTTCCTTTAAAAAACACTTCTAATTGTTATGGAATCTAACAATAAAATAATACTCACAGCGGTGGAAAGGTCATTGTCACCTATTGTGTTAAAATAATCATTATTTTTTGTTGTTTAGTAATACCACTTGTAAAAAAATATTCCCTTTGAATGAAATTAAAATTCATATGTGTTTATACACCGTATAAAATAATGTCGTGTATAAATCAAAATATGCCTCAATGAATGGAAATTGAGACGACCTAACTTACCTTGTGTAGGAAATGACTAGTTCATTCTTTAATCTGTGGAATAATAAACTAATATTAATTTATACTTCCTTAAGAACCTTTTAAATTTTATTTTTCATTTTATATCACTTATTACCATGTTATAGACATTAAGTAATCATTTTATGTTATTAACGGTCGTTTTGTCGATATTTGGTACTTGAGTCAAAAATCATCTTCTTATAATTACAAGTTGTTCATGGGGTGAAAAGTAAATTATCTATAGAATGATATTCATGGTTTAGATATCATATATATCATATATATCCATAATTTATATGTATTTATAATTGTAAATAACATTTGGAGATAATAAATGAAATGCGCCATTAATGGAGACAGTTTGTCATACGTACAGACGAACACTACTTTCATTTCTTTTTCATATTTAATGGAATGAAAAATTAATGTTGCAAAGGTATATTATAATTCTAGTATAATATCATATATACTTTCAGTACCTACATCCTTTATACATTCCACATATGTCATGAATTTTTCATATCACTTTGACGGAGTAGTAGTCTACACTTCCTCAAATGAAATTATCGTATTAACCAAATATGGAAACCATATAGGTATGATATAAATTAAAAATAATGAATCCTAGAGGAAATAAAATACAATATATATCACATATTAATACAATTTCATCTTAATTACCACCATATGATGTGGTAGGAGAACATTGTACTATAACCATTTCATGATGTACTAGTTCAACGTCCACCGAAATAGTATATTCTTTATCCATTAGATAGATGTGTGTGTAAGTGTAGTTCGAATAATTCCCATAAAAAATCAAATAAATTGAAGAAACTGGTTTTTTTTAAAAAAATTTAATGTAATGATTTTAGGAGGTTGGAGAAGTAAAATAAAAGAAAATAACTTTAGAGAAGATGTTACCTTAAAATCAAGTAACTCTCTTTGGTTTGAACCAAAATGATTTATTGAAGTTCATTATGACTATGGTAAGGATTCTAGGTAGATGAGAGGTATATTTAGAGCTTATTTTGGTAGATTTTGTTTGTACCAATGTTCATGAGAGGTGTGAGTAATGGGTTAGAGATGATGGATTTTTGTAAGGCAGAGGAGGGGCTCATTAAGAATGTTTGAAAATATTGTTTTATTATACAATGATTTTCGGTTTCTAAAAGTAAAAAACATATTAAATTGGAATATAAGATTACTCTTGGTTGAAATAGAATCATACAATTATAATTTTACTGGTATTTAATAATGATTTAATTTTTATAATCTAATTTATTTAAATCATTCATAAATGAAGTAAACACTGCAAAATTATTCTGTTATAAATAATTTTATTCATATGATGTCAAGAAGTCATAAAAAATACCATGATGTAGGAAATAATTTTATCCTTAATATGAATAATTATTTCCTAAGAGATAAATTATATAACCCCATGTAAAAATTGATTTATTAAAAGATATTTGTTTAAGATATTTTTCTCATTACTTTAAATTAATTAATATAAAGTTCCATCATCACACTGAAGTGGCTCCTTGGGGTCCCAAAATAGGCACAAGGATTCCCATGGTTGAAAATGTATCATCCAATATGATTAGGACTCATGTTATGGTAATTATCTGTTATTATAAAAATATTTTTACCTTAAATTACCATATTTACCTTTATCCCCGATAAATAAAAGTCAAAAGTTACAGTTCATCAAAAAAATATTATTTTCATCTTATTGAACCTAAATTTATTAAATAATAACAAAAATTTATGTCAGATTTTCGAAATTTAATTCATAGAAGTGGTAACATTTATTTAAATGAAAAATTCTATTTTTAACTACTCTTCAATGTTTTCACTATTCATCAAAAATTGTAAGTTTTAAGAGAAATACAAAAAATTAATACTACACAATATTCAATATTATAAATTCTAAAATGATTTATATTTTAAAAAATTAAAAACTTATATGTTTTCTTAATTAATTTAAAATTAATTACCATTTCCAAATCAAAAAATGTGTTTTTAAAAAATAATAATTATCAAAATATTGACACTTGTTTATGTCCATTTTCAAACATAAATTACTTAAAATGAACACAATTGGATTAAAGGGAAAACATATAATCTAATTAAACTTTAAATCCAATTAAAAATGATTATATAACCATAAAAATTATTATATTTAGAGGAATTTTGAATAAAAATTCAATATTTTTTTGTATTCGTTAAAAATGGATTCGATCAGAAAAATACCAAAAATTTACCCAACTTAAATTTTGACATCCCGATTAAAAACAATAATTTTATTTTGTCAAATATAACATATATAAGTGAAAAAACTAAATTTAATGTGGTTTCTCCATAAAAAGGTGGTAAATAAACCCTTTAAAAAATATTAGAGCATATATGATAAAATTGGATTCTTTCTTATTTTAAACCACTATCATTTATTGGATAAAATCATTTAATAAACATGTATAATCATATTGTGTCTAGTTGTTTTCATTCTCACCATTAAAAATCATGGCATTAACTACTGTTTCAAAAAATATTATATTATTATTTTTTAGTATGAATCAGCATTGGGTGCATCATTATACATTAGAGAAACTCATTATTACATGTCAGGTATTTCATAAAACATAGCATCCCCTTAAAAAATTAATTTTTAATTAATTTTTTTAATAAATATGAATTTGACTTATTATTTAATTTCTTGATACATTACATCCATTGTAAAATATATCACAAAAACCTTCAATACAATTTGGAAGACTGTATCATAATAAATCCACTTTCAAACAAGTGTAAAATCCAACAAAGTATGTTGACATAAATGAAATCGAAACTATTTGAGAGAAATATCTCTTTATATTTTGAAATAATTTAATATTATTCTAATTTTAAAAGAAATAATTTATTTTAAAATTATTATTATAATATTTTAAGGGATTCTTTGAAGGTGTTACAATGGAAGACAATATTTTCACCCGCTATTTATGTTAAAAAAATCATTTAAAGAACTTTTTCAAAAATATTGTAAAAGACCTTATTTGGAATATGACGAAATGACTAATTTTTATACATATCATAAAAATTAAAACAAGTTTATAAATGAATTTAACCCATAGTCTTGGAAATAGTAAAAAAATTTGAAATACATTATTAAGAAACACAGATGTGGATGATATAGAGGTCCCAGTAGATAGTCACGTATAAACAACCTCAGATAATGAAGTGATTGTAGAATTAACCCATACCTCGTAATTTCCATTGATAGTGGGTATGTTAACCTCCTTTATAATATTTAAATCATTTTTTTAAATTATACAAGAACCAAATACATAAATATGATATCATATATAATCATCAAATATTTCTTTTTTAATAATATTTTAGTAGTATCATCGTTTCGTGTGTTGACTGATTCATTTAACATTATATGTATAGTTATATAAGCCATGTTTGTTATGGATAGGATATATTTGATTCATATCCAGAATGATATTATGTTCTTAAAAATTATTTTTAATCAAAAAAGGAATAATAATCTAGAATTTTTTTGATGGGGAATGAAATTTAACGCGTTCGTGGAGACGGTAATCCATACGTATGAACGAGAGAAAAAATCATTCTATTGATGGTGAAATCGTATCTAATTTGATGGTATATATTCTATATAGAATAATTAACATGTTATATTTATTATTTAAATAAGTTATACTAATTATTATACCCATCCAAATAATGATGTTCTTGAATAACAAACTACACCACGACGTGGAGACGATAAGCCGTAGGTACACATGTATGGTGACTTTTCATTCATAGGATGGATAGAATAATGAATATTTTTGTACCATATTTATAATAAAATCACAGTATGTATAAGTTATTGGTTTTAGAATTTTGGTATGGAAACAACAATGAAAGAGGAAGTGGATGAAGAAAAAGAACATTGATAGAGGTGGTGAAATTATTACCTCTTCTTCGGGTGTTTCTTTTTGAGTTGATCGAAAGGGCTTCGTAAGATGGATTTATGATCAATTTAAGGACTCTATGTATAATTAAGGGTAGTTGGGAGAATATTTGAGTAGGGTTTTGCTGAGACAAATTGCTTTGGAGGTGTGATTTTGAGATAAGGGGAAGTACCCTTTTATATGAGAGGTGATGGTCATTTTAGGAAAAGATTGAAATATTATATTATTATACAATAATATTTAGTTTATATTGGCTCCAAAATGATTTATTTTGAGTAAAAGGTCGGGATGGGTTGGAAAAATCTCAACCAAATGTTTTAGAGAGGTTTAGGTCACTATATTAACTTTATATTTTATATTTAACTCTTAGTTAAATAGTTTAACTTTTACCATGTATTCTTTTATTATTATAATAAATGGTTAATAAATATACTATAAAAAGACAAAAGAATCCAAAGTGGTTAATTATTAAAATATATAACCTTATATAAGTCATTTGGTTGATCCTTATAGTTTTAGGTATATTTTATTAATTAATAATAGAGTATTTGATTAACAAAATCATTAATGTCAATTTTGAAACTATTTGGTATTTTGATTTTGTTAAAGTCATAACAACTTTATCACATTAATGAAAATTTATTTAATCAACCCTAAAATGTAATATTATCCTATAAAATTATTTTAATTCATCATAAGTATCAATTTACATTTATTTAGAAATTTATAATGTAAATTATTTTAATGTTTCATTAATAAGTTAATTACTACATCATTATTGTATCATAAATAAATTTAATTATTTAATGTCTAAAAATTATAAATGACATACCATTATGTAGGAAATATTTTTAACTTTTTAATGAATATTTTTAGTCGAATTTATCTTATGTATAACCATATATTAAAAATTGTTTAGTTTTTAAAATTTGAATTTATTACTTTTAACTCTTCTTTAAATAATTTAATAATAAATTTCTTAATCTAATCCATGTGGACCAAAACGATCATATTTTATTCCTAAGATTGTTTTTTGTCGAAATAAATTTATCTAATAGAATTAGTACAAGTGTTAGGGCAATTATAATATCATTTCGACCATGGTAAATAAATGTCAAAAGTTACTATTCGCCAAAACTTATTTTCATCTTATTGAACAAAATTTTACTTACAGATGTCAATATTATGTATTGGGTTTTTGAAATTCAATTAATAGAAGTGGTAAAATTGTGTTTTATGCAAATGTTCAAATGCACCATGAAAGTGGGTAAAAGACTGTAAAAAGATCAATAAAATTTTATATATCTAATATTATTAAAAAATGACACCAATGAATTACATTGAACATATATATGTATTATGTATCTATTTTTTCCTAAAATAAATTTAAATAAAATAACTAATTATTTAAAAAAAATTGGTTTTGAACAATAACGCGGTGTTTTACACTATTCATAAAAAATTGAATGTTTTCAGAAAAATAGAGAAAATTCACCATAAGCTAATTTTGATATTCTAATTCCAAAAATGATGTCCATCATGAAAAATAAAATTTATAAAATTTCCAAAATTGGTTATTACTATTCATAATAGCTAATGTTATTGGTGGCAGAGTGTTAAAATTCCATGTTGCGTACAACAATATCTATTGTGTTATTCAATGGGAAACGTACTGTGAAAGATTAGGGTGTTACATTATACCCTTCATAAAATAATTTCATCCTCAAAATTCTAGATTATTACTACATAAATAGATTCTAGAGGTTTTTTCATTATATTTTTCTCGGGTTCCCACGTTGCCTCTTCCATCTTATGATTTCTCCATAGAACATTCAGCAGACAATTCGTCCGGTTTTTCAACACTTGTTCTCTGGTATAAAGAATTTTGTTAGGATCTTTGCAAAAAGACATGTCAAGTTCTACATCTATTTTTTCATAGTTGAGTACATGGGTTGGGTCAGGCATGTATTTTATCAATATTTTTATATGGAACACATCATGAACTTTGCAGTGTCTTGGCGGCATTGCAAAATGATAAGCTACAACTCTAATTTTTTCATGAATTTTTAAATTTCCGATGTACATGAGACATAATTTACCATTCTTACTGAATCATATAACACCCATCCATGGAGATACCTTCATGAAAACATGATATCCTACTTGAAATTCCAATCCTTCTTTTTATCATCAGCACATCTCTTTTTCCTACCTTGGGAAGCATTATTGTAGGTTTGGATAACCTTCATCTTTTCCATTGTTTCCTCAATGTGTTATGGGCCTATGAGTTTTCTTTCACCAACATCATCCCAATAGGTTGGTTTGAGACATCTCTTTATATATAACTCTTCATATGTTGCAATCCTAATAATTGAATGGAATCTATTGTTATAGTAAAATTATACAATAGGTAAATATTGATCCCATATACCTTGAAAGTCATGTGAGAAAGATCTCAACATGTCTTTTAAGGATTGAATAGTTCGTTCTGAATTTCAATAAGTTAAAGGGTGGTAGGCAGTTCTCAAACAAAGTTCATTATTTAAGTATTTTTGAAAACTTTTCGATAATCATTATGTAAAATGGGGATCACAATCAGAAACAATCGATAGGGGTACTCCATGAAATCATAGAACTTCATTAATATATAGTATTGCTAGATGTTCAGGTGGTAAATCTTATCTTATACCATGAAAATGTGCTAACATGGTATGACGATCAACAATAACCCATATTGAATCATTCCTTCTAGAATTCATTCATAGTCCCATGACAATGTCTATCGTAATATCATCCCCTTTCCATTGATGTATGGGAAGAAGTTGCGTGAATCCTCTAAGATGTTGTCTTCCAGCTTTCAATTGTTGGAAAACCAGTCCTCTTGAAACATAATAATAAATCTCTCCATTGATGTTCTACCACAAAAAATGTTCCATCAAATATCTATACATATTAGTGCGACTAGGGTGTATAGAGAAGTTGGAGCTATGAGAATCATCTAAAAATTCCCTTTTTAGATCAGGTATTTCAGGAACACAACATAACTTCCCAAATTTCAAAATCTCATCTTCATATATGAAGTCGATCAATCATCAATCATTCATAGCTTTAATTTTCTTTTGAAAATCCTTATCATCAGTCTGAAAGCTTTTTATCATTTATAGTAACGTTTTTTTGGAACTGTTTGAAAAATTATTGATTTTTCACCTTCCATTATTGTAACCCTATCCAGTTTTACTAGATATATGAACATAGGATCCCATTAATCTCTCATCTTGTTCAAAAATCCATGATCCTTTGTGCTCAAAGAATATAGCATATTATTTTCCTTCCCCGGGTGGTAGTGTATAGTGCAATCATAATCCTTGAGTAGTTCAAGCCAACATCTTTTCCTCATGTTGTGTACTTTCTATGAGAAAATTTACTTTAAACTCTAGTGATCAGTATATATCTCACATTTTTTTACCACATAGATAGTGTCTCCATATCATCAATGTAATGATTTTAGCTACCCACTGAAGATCATGTGTGTGGTAATTTTGTTCATGAATTTTTAGCTGTCATGATGCATAAGCAATAACCCTATCATTCTACATAAGGAAACAACCAAGTCCTTTCTTTGAAAAATCACTATAAATAACAAACCCATCATTCTCCAATGGTATAGTAAATATTGGGTCATTTACTAATATTATATTTAGTTTTTCAAAAAATTATTCAGAGCCTTTTTTCAATCCAAATTTAACCCCTTTATGTGTGAGCATAGTTAATTGGTTTTCCAATTGGGCAACATTTTGGAAGAAACACCATTAATAATCTGCTAAACCAATAAAACTTCATACCTCAATTATACTCTTCAGTTCTTACCATTATTGTATTTCAATTATCATAGATGAATAAACAACGATTCCATCTTTATAGGTAATATATCCTAAAAAATAAATTTCCAGAAGCCAAAATTCACACTTGGTAAACTTTACATATAATTAATTTATTTTGAGGGTTTTTAGAATACTGCACAAGTTATTTTCATTATCTTCATAGATTTTGGATTAAACCAAGATATCATCAATAGATACCAAAACAATTCTATCAATATATTCCATGAAAACTCTGTTAATTAGATCTATGAAAATAAAGGGAGCATTAGTCAGTCCAAAAGGTACTACTATAAACTCCAAATGCATGTACCAAGATTGAAATACTATTTTTGGAATGTCTACCTTCATCACACACAACTGATGATATCCATATCAAAGGTCAATATTTGAAAAATATTGAGCTCCATGAAGCTGACTGGATTAATCATCAATTCGGGGTAGGGGATACATGTTCTTTATTTATATAGTATTGATCTCCCTGTAGTCATTTAATAAACTAAGAGATCCATATTTCTTCTAAAAAAAAATAGTGGCTCCCCATAGAGAAACACTAGGGATAATAAATCCTTAATTACTAAATTAATCCAGTTGTTTAATTAGTTCCACTAATTCCACAGTGGACATTCAATAAGGGGTCCTTGATATGGGCCATGAACAAGGAATTAAATCAATGGAAAACTCAATTTCTCATTCTGGAGGATGTCCAAGTAAATCCTTAAGAAACATATCAATATATTCTTGCATAATAATTACATCCTCTCTTTTCACATTCCATTCCTCTCCCATAGTTATTTCATTCTCTTCCTCCTAATAATTGAATTTCGTTGAGGTACTGGTGGTGGATCTAGATAAGTATCAGGTGGTGAAGTTTCTTCTCTAATGATAAGGTACTTTTTATCATAATAAAAAAATTTATCCTCATTCTTCTTATAACAAATTTTCATATCATGGTTCAAAATCTAATCCTTAACAAGGAATATATCAAATTAAATCACTGGTATGACTATGAGATCAACCAATAAAGAACATTCATATGCCCTAATGGGGACTAATTTCGAAAACATTATTGCAATGATAATTCCCTTAAGAGTTTTGACTAACAAATTCCATATTTAAATATATTAGAAAAATAAAATTTTCATAACAAACATTGAAGATATGAAACAATTATATGATCAAAAATAAAACAAATCATTGGCTAAATTTGAGGAAACCATTGAATTACCTTCCACAACATCATTCGATGATTCATGCATAATAGTAGTGATCACATAAACACGGCATTGCTCCCTTGGCCATTTATGAGGTATGATTTCATGGAGCATAGGAAATTAATCTGTGTAATTCCCCTTTTCTCTACAATTTTAGCATTCAATATTGGCAATATATTTCGTTCCCTTACAATCATGAGATTGGTGTCCCTTTTCACCACACAATATACTCTCATTCCCTTCAAGAATGTACTAGGGTGTTTCTCCCCACATTTTCTGCTAGATGGAAAATCAAAAATTCCCTACCCCCCCTTATTTCCATTTACATAGTTTTCAACATATATACTCTTATCTTTATTGTTTTTAATGTCGTAAGAGTTATAGAATTCTTTTTTTTTGTATTGATATCACATGAGACAGGTTCATCATATAATTAGAAGGATTTTGAGACAAATTCTCGATAGATAAATGGTTTTAACCCATAGAATAATTGATCAATTTTACTCCTTGGGTTATGTGTATAATCTATTGCATGCCTTGATATCCTTGCAATGATAGCCTCATATATTGTGACATTCTCTTCCTCCATTTTCCTCATTCTCAGAAATTTTCTTTCTATATTTGATCGATGGTCAGGAGGTAAGAATTTTTCTATGGAATGCTATTTAAACACCCTCCAACCCATATTTCAAACTTCTTATTCTTACATGTATTTTTGAATTAATGACCACCATTTATCTTCATCTCCCGTGAGGTGATAAACTTCACTGGCCAATTTTTCCCATTCCCAACTCCCTAGAGCATGAAATATTTTCTCAAAAGAACTTATTTATTCCCCAGTTACAAATGGATTTATAGTCCCATTGAATATTGGTGGTTGTTTCCTCATGAAGTTGTATAACAGTGATCCTCTGTGTTGTGGATCAGGGTTCCCTATATGGGTATGGTTATTATTCATAACCTGAGTGAGTTGTCCAAGTATGGTGAAAAGCTGATCAACACCAGTTACATCCCCAGCTCCACTATAATTATCATTAGTGGGAGGGAAATACCTACATGTATTACATTCATTAATACAGTTTTCATTCCTTCTACTAGCACCATTTCTAATAAACGACATACATTAGATTAGTTTTTTAATCGCAATTGATAATTCTAAACTTGTAAAACACATAAAATAAATATAACATTTTATGTATATAATCCATAATAATAATAAAAATTCTTTGATGAGGTGTATAACAATAAATTCTTTATAATGGTTTGTAATTAATATTTAAATTATGCTAGGAATATCCCCCAGGAGAGCTGTAATAAAGAGTGCAACAAGGCCCATTGTCATGTAATAGGATACCCTGGGTCAAGAACGATACTCATTGTCGGAGTTTTCACTCTTAGGTATATCTATTCCAGAGCTGCATCTACCTGCTCATATCCATTTAGGGATGTATTACTTGGAAAACTCACATAATCTCTACATTACCAAAATTCTAGGAAGTTCATCTAAAGTAATCATCAGTGTCTATATTTGGGTAATGATCTCTAATTAGAGTTTTTCTAAATCTTTCTCCCCTGATTTGTACTAGAAATCCTCTTAAACCAACTGTAACGCCCTGACCCTAGTTAAGAAGAGTTTGTGCATTATTAAATAACATTGGCATGATACAAAGAATCATGTCTCGAAAGACTGATCAGTTTAATATCCTTGGAAGTACTAGATACATACATAAGTTTTACATTACATATTGAAATAAAATACAGCAACATTTTATATTCTTTTATCACAATCAACTCCCTTAGAATATCCTTACAAGACAGTCATAGTATACTTCTTCTCACCCTAGGAAAAACAAAACATTTAAAGGGGAGAGTCCATGTGCTCAATAAGGATAACAATATCGCAAAAACATTCATAAATAAGCATAAAGATTTAGGGAAATGTATAAGACTAAAACACAAGCCTTTTAAACATAAAAATGGTCATAAAATGGAATACATAAATCAAATAATGTAATTTACTTATTTAGATGGATATTCTACTATTCGAATAATCACATGTAATATCAATAACCAATTTTATAATTATGGAATGCATAATGAAAGATATCATAACCACATAGTCAAGGCCTCATTCCAAGACTACAAATAAGATTTTTGCAAGGCCTTGTGTCAAGACACTAGTTTGTCTCATGAGACAAACTGATGCATCGTGGAGCTATAGCAGGCTCCACATGTCACATACTATGTCCAATACATTTATCATATTAAAGGGATGAAACATAACCTAATCATTCGTATTAAAACTAGCATACAGAATGTTAATACTTGAACCATAAAACATGAATGGTGTATAAATAACACATCCACTATCAAACACATCACAAAAACCTTCAATACAATATAGAATATTTTATAAAAATAATTCAACATTCAATCATGTTTAAAATCCATCAAAGGATGTTGACATAGATGAAATAAGAACTATTTGAGAGAAATATCACTTTCTATTTTAAATCATTTAAAATCCATGTAATTTTAAAAGAAAACATTTACATTGAATATATTCTTATAATATTTTAAGGGAATATTTGAAGGTGTAACAATGGCAGAAAATATCTACACCCACTGTATATGTTAAAAAACATCCATTCTTTAATTTTTTCGAAAAGGTCATAAAAAATCTCTTTTGGAAAATGGTAGAAAGGATCATTTATAAAAATCTCATAAAATTTAAAACAAGGGTATAAATGAATTTTACCATTATTCTATGAAATAGTTTACATGATGTAAAATATATTTTTATGAAACACATATGGGGATCATAAAGAGGTCCCTATAGATACACATGTATAAACAACCTCAGATAATGAAAGGATTGTAGAATTAACCATTACCGTGTACTTTTCCTTAATAGAGGGTATGTTAAACTATTTTATAATAGTTAAATCATTATTTTTAAATTATTAAGTAACCAAATACATATATATGATTTCATACATGGTCTTCTAATATTTCATTGTTAATAATATTTCAGTAGTATCATTGTTTCTACTGTTAACTGATTCGTTTTGATTTAAATGCTTGGTTCTGTAAGCCCTGTTCTTTATGGATAGCTTGTATTTGATTAATATCCAAAATGATATTGTGTTATTAAAAATTATTTTTAATCCTAAAATTAAAATTATTCTTGAATTTCGATGATGTGGAATGAATTTCATCATGTTCGTGGAGACTGTAATCCGTACGTACAAATGAGAGATAATATCATTATATCGATGGTGAAATTGAATGTAATTGGTTGGTATATCATATGTATGGAATCTTTAAAATTTTATAATTATTATTTAATCAGTTATACTCATTATTGTACCCATCCAAACAATGAAGTGATTGATTAACAAACTACACCATGACGTGGAGACGGTATGTCATACGTACACATGCATGGTGACCTTTCATTCATAGTATTGATAGAATAATGAATATGGATGTAACATATTTATAATAACGTCAAATTATGTAGAAGGTACTAGAGTTATTATTTTGGTATAGAAACAACCAAGAAAGTGGAAGTGGAAGAAGAAAATAACATTGAATGAGTTGATAAATTTATTACCTCTTCTTCTGGTGTTTCCTTTTGAGTTGATCACAAGGGATCCATAGGTTGGATTTCTGGTCATTGAAAGGACTCTTGGTCGAATTTATGGTATTTGGGAGGATATTTTAGTAGGGTATGGCCGAGCCAAATGGATTTGGAGGTGTAATTTTGAGATAAGGGGATGTACCCTTTTATAAGATTGGTGAGGGTCAGTTTAGGAAATGCTGGAAATATTATTTTATAATAAAATCCTATTCGTTTTATGATGGATCAAAATGATTTATTTAGAGGATAAGGTGTGAATTAGTGGAAAACAACACAACTAGTTTGTTTTAGAAAGGCTTATGTCACCATATTAACCTTATCATTGAGATTTAACTTTTAGTTAAATAGTTTATCTTTTACCATGTGTTCTTGTATTATTATAATAAATCGTTAATAAACATAATATAAAAATCCAATAGAAACGAAAGTGGTTAATTATTAATATATATAACCGTATCTATGTCCTTTGGGAAAACCATACATTTTTATGAATATTATATCAGTTAATAATATAGTATTTGTTTTAAAAACTAATTTATGTCAATTTTGATAGTAATTGGTACTTTTTTTGTATAAGTCATAAAAAATTTATCACTTTGAAAAAAAAAATTAAAATTACCCTAACATGTCATTTTTACCTAAAAAATTAGTGGAATTCATCATAAGTCTCAATTAACATTTATTTGGATATTTATAATATCAATTTGTTAATCATTCATTAATAAGGTAATTACTACTTCATCATTGTATCATGAATAAATTTAATTATTATAAGTGAATGAAAAGGATAATATATTATTTATATGGTTGATTTTGGTTGAAATAAATTTATCCAACTGAATTAGGACATGTTTTATGGTAATTATAATATCATTTGTAATCGTTAATTACCCTATTACTTTTGACCATGGTAAATAAAAGTCAAAAGTAATTATTCTCCAAATTATTTTCATCTTATTGAACCACATTTTACTTACTAATGTTAACAATTTATCTCATATTTTTTGTATTCAATTCACAGAAGTAGTAAAATTATGTTTTATGCAAATTTTAAAATTCTCTTAGAAGGTGGGTGAAAGACAGTAAAAATTTCAATAAAATCTTTTATATCTAATATTATTATAAAATGACTAAAATTAAATACATTGAACATATATACGTATTATGTATCTATTATTACCTAATATATATTTAAATAAAATAACTATTTATTTAAATAAAAAGTTGGTTTTATACAACAATGCAATGTTTTCATTATTGATAAAAAACTGAATGTTTTCATAAAAATACCAAAAATTCATCCAATGTTAATTTTGATGTTCCGAATCCAAAAATGAAGTCCATTTTGAAAAATAATATTTATAAAATTTTAAAAAGTCTGTATTGCTTTTTATAATGTCTATTTTGAGTGGTAATGGTGTGTTAAAACTCCAAGTTGTGTACAACTCAAGCTATTGCATTCTTCAAAGGGAAACTTACCATGGACACTTGGGGTGTTACAAATATAATAAGTGATGCTATGGTATATATATATATATATATATATTTCATGTTTTTTTCAATTTTATGTCATAAAAAAGGAATTTGTTCTATATTCATTGATTTTAGGCCATCAATGGAAGGTCAACTAATAATATTAAATACGATAACACTGATTGTATTATTGTTAGATATACATTATAAATTCAGAATCATATCATATTATTAGTGTGTGGATATATATGAATTTAGTGTTCCACTAGAAATTATTCATTGAAGATTGATTGAATGTTTGGATTTCATGGGTGTTGAGTTCAATTTTGAGATTCTTATTATGGAAATTATGTATTTTTTTGGTAAATCCTTTTTATAGAAAATACATTGGATAGTGGGATATATTATATTAGATTACTATTGGGTTTTATATTCTCCTATATTCATAGTATAATTTTTAGTTTTCGGTAAGTGATAAAATATTTGAATTCAAATTATAGGTGGAAGATATGAGTCAGTATTTAAATAAATGGAATCTATGATAGATATATGAGAAGGAATGTGAAATATAATGATGAGTGGGATGGGATAGAAACCCTATTTCACCAAAAATGACTTATTGGAAAATTCAAGGGTTGATAGAGTATATCAACTAAGGCCATTATGTTATTGGTTTGTGTTACAACATTCATGGTGGACTATGTGAGGGTTGAATGAGCATTAGATTTTAATTTACCAGGAATGAATATATTATTTATATTACAATCTGATGGAATAGATTTAATTTTTTATTATCTTTATTTTTTCACATATTTTTTTGAAACATTTTTTATTTTGTTTATTTTTTTAATCATGAAAAAAGATAACATCAAGAACATAATTTAATATTATAATTTTCCAAAGCACATCTATAATAATACACACCTTGAAATCTAATGTTATTGTTTCATTATGATATTCGCTATGGAAAATAAATAAATTAATATTAACTATATATTATTTATTTAAATATTAAAAATCATTTCATAAAGCACATCATAGAGAAGTCACTACATGGGATACCAAGAGGACATATATAAGATCATGGCAGATCTAAAAACACATTATATTTGATAATTAAATAGAAACATAAAGATAAGATATCAAGGGAATATATAATCTTAATAATGAATGAAAATATAGATTGATAAAAAAGAATCAGTTAAAACAATATAATAACATATAGTGAATCATAGTTCAATGTTTATGAATTGAAATATAGTAATGTGTAACAAACATATAATATGACTTCCTAAAAATAAGTTTGGGATCACATTAATGACTGTATAACATAATATATGTGGACCACATCTAATATATAAAACATAGAATCTCAAAATAATGATAAATTAACCAATCTATTAGGGTGATATATATTTCCAAAAATACCCAATATATCATAATATATTCCTAATTTTCCCATCTTAGTGTAGAAAACATAGATAAGACATACATATTATAAAACAGTTTTGAAAATGTGTCATAGATAATAATATTAAAGATTATAAATCATTATAAATATATTTATTTTCCAATAAAATGAAATTATATCAAAATTATAAATTTTTTAGTGAATAAGTAATTATATTTCATGAATTTAGAGATGAAAATTATTGATCAATCATAAGAAATGTTGAGTAATATTTAATAGAAATTTTTTCTCAATATAATAAATATAATTTAATGTGAAAAAAATTATTCAATTAAAATAATGGCTTATAGATTTTCAATAATGACATTATATTTCATTAAAATATTGTGGTATTAAAAATTATCCTGAAATAAAATAATATTTTTTAGGGGTAAAAAGAAAATATTCATAAATTGTAATATATATATTTTATTTTATTTTATTAAAATGTTGGGGTCAAAGCCTAAATTTAGTATTTTAAAGAAAAGGAATTTTTATAACTAGGTAGAGGGAGACCTATTACATATCTTGAAGGACCAAGGCCATGTAGCCTGAATACAGGGCTAAAAATCCCATTTTTTCCCAAAGGACCCCTTAGTGAATAGTACAACTACAACACCTGCACTGCTGTAGTACCTACTACAGTACCACCACTCCTCTACTGCCATCACTGCTACAGTCTTCCACTGCTACTGTTTGCTACATAGCCCTGATACAATCCTACTATAGTCCCTGGATAATTCGTCCCTGTCCGGATTTGATTCTGGGTCCTTTGGATGCCAAGAAGGAGCCTATACCACATGGGTATATGTTCGTTGGAAAAAATATATAAATTTTATTATTTGAAGTTATTTTTTACAATTAAGTTAACATAATAATAATAGGAATTAAATTTATATATCCATAAGAAGAAAAATAAAATTATATAAATCATATTATTCTGAGATATGAATCGAGTATTGAAAAACATACGTAAAAGAGATAAAAAATTAAATTGGATATATTTAAAGGGGAAAAGGCACTGTAGTGTTATTTTATATAATGTCCCAACTCAAACAAGTTGTTCAACAAAATTTATAAATATTTAAATTTAATATTAAAAATATATGTCATTTAATGGTATTAATTTTCATTTATACTATTTTAATCCATTTATTATCATATGTTAATTATTTAATATATTATTTTTACTTATTCTAAATGTTTTATAATTTTATGTCCATGTAATGTTCTCTATGTCGTTTCTTTCAAATTTATCAGTCTTTGAAGCCAAAGAATCATTGGTTTAATAGATATAAAAATCATGTTTTCCAATGGTTAATTTTGTTCCAATTTTGTAATAACATTTGTTCTATTTTCATTTCTTGATTCTAAATGTTCTTCCTTAAAAAATAATCATTAATTTTTACACATTAGCAATAACATCATGAAACTCAAATTTTTGGGGGTAAAATTACCTATATTTTTTATGATCATTATAATTATGAAAATTATATATTTTAGAATTTAAGAGAAATTAATGAATTAATATTTTAATTGATGAAATGTATATTTAAAATCATCCTTATATGAGGTTATATTTTTAAACATAACATTTTTAATACATGTAATTATAAAGGGATATGGTCGGATGATAATCATGATGAAATATAATATATAAATAATTTATTATATGACATGAATAAATATTTATGAATATTTATATATTTTGATTTATTTTTAGATATAATTTTATTAAATTTATAAAGTTAATGAATGTGGAAAAAGAAAAATATTTCAATCAGTTTTTAAGTATGGAAATGACATTCCAATTTGGGATGACTCAATTGGAGTACAATGAAATAACTGTATTAATGACCATGTATATAGAACAGAGCATTCAAAACATAAATATGTTTTTTACTTAGATATTTTGATTGATTTTATATTAAATTAGTATAGTTTGTATGATAGTAGAAATGAGTAAGGAAGGGGTATGCATTGGTTGGGGGTTGAATAAAAAAATCAATTATTTTTAATTTTAACTAAAAAATATAAAAAAAATATTGGTATAATTTATAATAATTTATATTTTTGAGGCATGTCCAATGATTTCATAAATCAACATGGAGGTGATTATTCGATATTTACATTTAGAATACAAATACATTATTAGACAATAACTAATTATCTATCTATATATTATATTTTTTATGAAATTCCTAACACCTTACCCTAAAATATATTTTACAAACAATGTCAACAAATGATAACCATTATATCAATATAATTTTTTGATTTTGAAATTATAAAATAATAATTTAGAATATGATTTTTTATTATGTATTGAAAATAATATTGGTTTATCCTATTAAGGATTTGTTTTGGAATGTGATGGTATTTTTCAACATGGTTTTCTAAAATTTATAAAAAAAATTCTATTAAGATGTTATGAATAAAAAAAATATTATGTAGATGATATAGGTGAATGTAACAAAGGTATGTTATAAATACAAGTTGGGTACCACACCATTGAATTCATGGACATTTGATGTTATTGGAATATTGTGATGAATTGAGTTGTTGGAAAATAATACAATGTCATTGTATTAAATGTGACACACCATATTTTAGTTTTGTAATATATATAATGAGGAATATGATAATTTTAAAAAGTATGGTGTCATAAAATTAAATGTGAGATGAGATACCAGCCACACCACATGTTCAATTGTAAAACTATAGGTGTTGAAAAACATATAAAAATCTATCACCATTCAACGGATGCTGAAATTTTGATATTAATAAAATCCAATAAAAATGATGAATAATATCTTAGGAATAGGAAAATCCATTGTCATAGTTGATGTTATTTAAATGATAAATTGAAAAGGATTGGGATTTGGGTATGCATAATATATTTTAGTTTTAATTTTTGTTATAATATGGGAAAAACATTAAATTCCCAATTGTGTGAATTTTTTTTAGTATTATTTCTGATGAAATTTCAAAAAAGTTGAGACTAAATCATGGTGAACACTATGGGGGTTGGTTTTAATTTCAATGTTAAAAGGGCATGCTCATAAGGGGGATTTTGGAAATAGTTTGAGACATCTAAATTTTAGTAAAATTTAGCGCTAGGATAAGAACCATGTTTTGGTTGGATGCATCATAGGAATTATTTTTCTAATTATGAAGAGGAAATTACATGATTAGTATAGTGAAATTTTTTTCACAAGTTTTTTTCCTTGTGGATATATTTGATGATTTTAACATTTTTCAATGTTATGATGATAATGTTTTCAATATGATGAATAAACTCGTAGTGAAAACATCAGTATATGATTAAACTAAGTGTATATAATCATTTTGTGATTTTTTTTATTTTATATATAAAAAAATAAGAAACGAATATAATTTTTTCATTTATCCGGAAAATTTCATAAGAAATTAAAAATATCTCTTATTGATGTGGGGAGTATAAGGACGCCTTAAACATTACTTAATATTGTGTTAAATCAAGAATTCACAATAAAAGGATATTTTAAGGATTATAGTTTTAGAGAATTAGGCCATAAATATTACATTACATATCAAAAATAACAAGGTATAGACTTCTACTCATTTTCCATATTTTATAAAATCATAACTCTTAAAAAAAATGTCTAGTTTCATGTTTTAGATAACATTAATTTTCCTTCATCCCATCCTTAACCATATTCATCATTATAGCTTGTGGAAAACCTATTTCAAAAACATGTGATGAGAATAAAAAGATCAGTATAGGTAATAAAATATGGAAAAGAATAATCAACCCATTAATAAACACAAATCAACAAAACCATACTTTTCAATCATAACATACCTCGTGAAATAATAAGATTTATGAATAACACTTAGAAATCATAAATCATAAAGTTAACATGTGGAATACATAGAATACAAAAGTTTTAGATTTTATTGTGTTGTAGGGAGTTACATTTGGAATACCCATCATAGTATATTTTTCGAATCCCTTAGGAGAAACATTAACTTTTACCTCTATCACGTTACCTAAAGCATTGGAGAACTATCTTGGGATCACCCGACATAGGATTATCATGGAACCACCTATATACGTAAAACATTTCCAATAACTATTACATAACCATAACAAAAAAACATTAATAATGTAAAGGTAACATTTTCAAATTTTAATCCCAATATATCATTACATAATATTGACATAATCAATGTTTTATCAAACCATTTTCAAAACCATTTAAAACATATAATAAAGATATTTTTGAATCAAAGTGTCCCATAACACATTGATGCTTTTAATGAACTGAAAATTTTAAAAAATTAATATCCATATAAATAAATCCTTAAAACCATATTGAAAACATGGAAATTAATGATAATTATTTTAATGATTATATATTTAAAATATTTAAAACAATGTTTTGGTTAAAGAGTCCATTACCACATAGAAAATACATTAATAAAAATAATTAAAAAATTATATTAAACAAAGAATTATATCATGTGAATATGTACATTCATGATATAATATGTCAAAGGGTAGTATATATAGCATATAGGATAATAAAGGTTCACAATATCATTATATGCCCCAAATGAAAAGGGATTGACACATAGTCCCTTACGAAAATTCAACAGCTAAACAACATCACTGTAAATTTTTTGAAAATGAGTTGATGAGATAGAAATGTGTATCTCATCACATCTACATAAAATGTACAGAAATAAGGATATTGAAGAACAAATCCCAACAGAAGATAATGGAAATTAAAAGACCTAAAATAAAATAAGTCATTGACTAAAAGAGGAGGGTGAATGGTTCCCTTACAATGATCGTATAATTAAATTAAGGATAAATTGATGACATATTTATGTGGGAAAAATATAAATAAAAATAATATAATTTTATATTAAGTGTAAAACAATCCTACTTCATTCAAATATATAAATAGCATGATATAATGAAGAAGTAGATGTTAAACCCAAAGAATGGAAATTGGGTGCAGAAGTTCCCGTACGTTGTGTCCAACTTGACATGTTTGTTCCTTGTTTTTACTGTATAATAAACGTAAGCTAATTTATAATTTCATCAGATCCTATTAAATTTATATTATTCAATTGTATCTCTTATTACCTTTCAATAACAATTAGTTAATTATTTGATTTCATATCGGGCATTTTCTTGATGTTCGAAATTTGAGTTCCAAATAAACTTCTTATAATTACAGTTTGTCCATGTGGTGAAAAGTACATTATCTCCAGAATGATATTCAAGATTTATATATCATATTTATAATATATATCCATTATATATATTTTTATAATAGTTCATAACATTTTAAATAATAAATGAAATGTGTTGTTCATTAAGACAGTAAGCCGTACGCATGTATGAACTCTTATTTCATTCGTTTTTTCATTTTTAAAGATATGAGAACATAATGATACATAGGTATATTATGATTACAGTATAATATCATATTTTATATATGTTACATAATATAATTAAACCATAATTTTAATGTTCTATGTATGGTATGAACATGTCATATCACAATGAGGGGATAGTAGTCCGCACTTCCTCAATGAAATTATCGTATTTATACAACCCGAAAAGCATAAAGGTATGTTAAAAATTAGAATTACATAAAAACAATGATAAAATAAAATAAAATATAAATAATAAATAGTAAAAGTGTCATCATAATTTCCACCATGAGAGGTGGTAGAATAATACTGAACAATCATCATTTCGTGAGGCAGTACTTCATCATCCACAAAAACAGTAGGTTCGTATCCATTAGATGGAGGTGTGTGTTAGTATAGTTTGAATTACTATCATAAAAAATGGTATATTGAAGATAATTGTGTTGTTATAAAATAATGGTATAGAGAGTTTATGTGGTTAGAGAGGTAAAATAAATGAATAGAACATAAGAGAATACATTACCTATAAATCAGGTATCACCCGTTGGTTTAAACCATAAGGTTTACATAAATTACATTATTCCAAGGGGAAGGAATCTACTAGGAATAGAGGGTTGTGTGGAGCATAATTTGGAAGAGGTTGGATGATCCAAGGTTCTTTAGAGATGGGATTAATGGGTTAGAGGTGATGGATTTTTATAAGGGGGTGGTGGGGCTCTTAAGGAATGTTAGGATGTATTGTTTAATTATAAACTAATTTTCGGATTTAAAAGTTCCAAAACTCATTAAAAACGATGATAAGATGACTAATATTGTAAATAATATCATCCAATAAAAATTGGTTAGGTTTTGGATATTTGTTTTAATTTTTATAATCTCGTTTATTTAAATCATTTATTAATAATGTAACCACATCATAATCATTACGACATAAATAATTTTATTTATTTTATGTCTAAAATTTAAAAATAAAATAAAATGATGTTGGAAATATTTTTTTCATTCAAATTAATATTTATGGAATAATAAATAACATATATAACCACATTTAAAAATTTATTAACTAAAAGATATATTGTTTTGTCATTTTTTTCTTTACATTAAATTAATTAGTATAAAGTGTCATTATCACACCCATGTGGCTCCATGGGGTCCCAAAATCAACACAAGGATTCCCATGGTCAGAAATGTATCCAAAACATATATTAGGACACTTTTTATGGCAATTTAATATTATAATAATAATATTTCATTTCCCTTATTTACCATATTTATCTTTTAACCTTTGTAAATAAAATATTTACTGAAGTAAATATTTATAATGTATAAAAATAAAACATTCATATTTACAAAATTTGGACTTCTTGATTCAAAATTTGGAATTACTTTTTCCAAATTAATAACATAAAAGTGTCAAAAATTAATTTAAAATTAATTCTCATTTTCAAAACCAAAACAGTGTTTTTAAAAGATAATAACTATAAAAAATTTGACAGTTGTTTATGTCCAATTTATATGTTAAATTATTTCCAAGGAAAATCATTGGATTAAATGGTAAAAATATAATCTAATTAAACATTTAATCTAATTAGAAAGATAATCTGTCCATATAATTAAATTAGATTAAACTGTAGTTTGGAAATAAAATACAGAATTTTTCACTATTCATTAAAAAACAAACATTATCAGAAAAATGCCAAAATTTCATCCAAAGTAATTTTTTATGTCCCGATTCTAAAATTGGGCTAAAAAATATCATTAAAAGTCCCACATAAAAAAGAGTCAATAAAACTATAAAATTAAATGTAAGAAATAGAAGTACAAAGGTCACCCTAGATAACCCATACTAGGATTCCATGAAAACATAGATATGGAGGAGAAACTACGTGTGAAGTTTTGATGGAGAGTGATAGAAAACTTGAGTAGGAGAAATTTAACCACTATAAAACCACAAAAATGTGATTGTTTAAATGGTAATTGGTTTCCGATAAGGATATGTAAATGAAATTTTTTTTTGTTTTACGTTTCATGTAATAATTTTGGAGAGTTTATTTATGTGATTAACTAAGGAAATAATGAAATATAAGTATTTTCAAGTAGATTTTCATCCTTTAATAAGTTTCCACCAAAAAATCAACGTTTTCCCTAAATGACTAGTATTCAATTTGACTTAGTAACTACTGAAGCACTAGAATCAAGTTCAAGAGAATCACATATTCCCCAAAAGATAAACTATATTTTTACATTTTCATTAGGCAGTAACCAAAACCAAAACGGTTAGTACACGATCAGATAACCCCCCAAAAAGGATAATACTGTATAAAAATAGAAACTACTCTTAATATCCAAAATTGATCAAACAATATACAAAGCTCAACAAACACCATTTAATAAAAAAATATCTATAAAATACTATAATATAATCCAAACTAAGATTGAAAGCCAAAATTCATAATAATTTAATCATGTATTCTTATATAGTAAATCTTAACAATTATATTCAAATAACATCAACTATTCTTAATGTCTCATACAGAGGAGTAATTAAAATAATCACATATTCTCTTTGAATGTTTAATCATTTCCATAAATAACACAAATTACTATATGTCCCAAATAAAAACATAGATTCTTCTTAAATAAAATTTCAACCATTTATCCTCAAATTAAATCCCAAATTATTATATATTCAATAGGCATATAATGTTCTCAAAATTATAAAAACATTCCAAAATAACATTTATCACTTAATCACAAAATCATTTTCCTATATTAAGGATATCCATTTGATAAAACATAAGTTCCCAGAATCAACTTGTTCTTTATCCATAAAATCATTTAACTAAAATGATTTTTTCATACTATCTAGGGACATCACATAGTCAAGTGGTAGGGGAAAATCCTAATCACACTTTGGTTGTGGGTTCAATTACCACAGATTTTTCCGAAGTGACGGGTTGTCACATATTCTGCATGTTATCCTTTTTCTAAAAATATATAATTTTATAAAATTCCCAAAAATGAGATAAATCCCTCTAAAATAACCATAATGTATTATAACCCCAAATTTTATCTTATACCTCACATTTTCATCCTATAAAGTAATAACCTATAATTACATAAAAAAGAAAACATCATATGAACCCCTAAGGTTATCCAATAAGTCCACAAAAGAAAATACAAATAATTCATGAATAAAATTTCACAAATCAAGCATTAGGGTTACACATACTAGAAAAAGTATTCTAAAGTAATCACATCATCAAAAAATCCTGAATACTTTTATGTATTTCATCATCAAAAAAGTACCATTAATCATGAATCCCTAATATATTGACTTTTTACTCATTCAACATTTTTCATGATCCATTATCCATTATTTTCCAACAAATTTTTTAATGATTCATTCCTACAAAAAATAATGAATCATTTCATATGATTCAATAATTTCAAAACATCAGCTAAGAAATAATCCATAAATTTCATTTCTCATTATCAGTTTTCTCATATTTAATTACAATGGAATTAGGTGTTAGTAAACAAATATTTTTATGATATTTCTGATCCCATTCCCAAAAATTATTCACAAGACATATACTTATATAATGACCATGAACACCACATTTAGAACAATAAATTGATCATTTCGAATGAAATTAATTCCCATTCCTTAAGTAGACTGGACAATTCCTTTTTCCTTGGAACATTCTTTCTTTATGACCGTCATTACAACATATATATCATATTTTATTCCCTTTGAAGCAATTTCATTAGTGTTTCATTCCACATCCTTGAAACATAGGTTTTTGAATATACTTACCTTTATTATTATTACATGAACATCTGTAGGAATTTATTTCTTGTATATAGGATGGCTTATAAAAATCACCTAGGTTTTAGCGGTCGATCATGACTCCAAATTGTTGGTTGGGAATAACCACAAGAGTTTTCATTGAATATCCCATTTAATTTTGTTTCTCATTCATAAATACATCATAGTTTTCTTCACATCCATTGTTAATTTGGTGCCTGCTAGATCCATCTATTGACTAAAATAGAAAAGTTCTATCTGAGTACATCAGTAAAATCATGATATACTATCTTATGAGGAGGTTAACCACTAAAACATACATGTTCGTGTTATCTTAAACACATTAGATTTATCTAAAATTACAATGACTCATTATAATATGCTAATTATTATGGTTACACAACTTATGATTGAATACCTCCATAACCTCTAATGTTATCTAAACCAACCTATGGTACCATCTATAAGGACCTGGACATTAACATTACATAATATTGAGTTAAACCAAGAATTAACTTTGGGGATATTTTAAGGTTTAGTGTTTTAGAGAATTAGGCCATAACTATAACATTACATCTCAAAAATTACAAATTAGACACTAATACTGAGTTTCCATTTTTTTCTTAAAAGAATAACTCTTCAAAAAACATGTCTACTTCATTGTTTTTTAAACAACATGACTTTTTCTTGATACCATCGTTGCACATATTCATCATTAAGTATTATAAAAAAACATTTCAAAAACATGGGATTACCAGGAAAAGATTAGTTAGGGTTATAAAGTAAGTAAAGGAAACATTATCCCTTCAAAAATTAAAAATCAATAAAACCATACTTTTCAATCATAACATACCTTATGAAATCAACAGAATTATGAATAACACATACAAATCATAAACCATAAAGGTAACTTGTGGCATACATAACGATCTTATGTCGAAGATTTCAATGTAATGTAGGGAGCTAAATTTGGAAATCCCATCACAATATATTCCCTTTATCATTTTCGAGAAAAATTAATGTTTACCTCTATTACATTACCCAATGCATTGGAGAGCTATCTAGGGCTCAACCGCCCTAGGTTTATCATGGAACCACCCATATACGTAAACAATTCCCAATAATAATAACATATAAATAACACATAAAACAAGAATAATGGAAACATGACATTTTTACATTGTAATCACAACATATCATTTGAAGATATTAACATAGTCAATGTTTTATCAAACCATTTTCAAAACCATTTAAAACATTTAATAAATAGATTTTTGAAATAAAGTGTCTAATAACACATTGATGATTTTAAAGTAATTATCATTTTAAAAAATTAATGTCCATATAAATAAATATTTAAAGTGTTTTTGAGAACCTGTACATTATTGAGGAATAATTGTATGATTAAATAATTAAAACATTTAAAACAATGTTTTGGTTAATGATTCCATTACCATGTAGAAAATAATTGAAAAAAATTAATTAATTAATTACATTAAAAAAACTTATAAAATCATGACAATAAGTTATTAATGATCTAATATATCAAAGGGAACTATATAAACCTTTAGGAAAATTAAGGTGCACAATTTAAAGATATGACTCAAATGAAAAGCGACTGAGACAATTTCCTTTACGAAAATTCAGAAACGTAACAACATCACATTAAAATTCAAGAAATGAGTTGATGAGAGTGAAAAAGGTATTTCATCACTTGTACATAAAATTTTAAGAAATAATGATATAGAATAACATATCCCAATATAAGATAATGAAAATTAAAAGACATAACAAAAAATAAGTCTTTGATTAAAATAGGAGGGTTAAAGCTTCCCTTTCAGAGATTATATCATTAAATTAATGATAAATCAATGACATAATTATGTGTGAAAAATAAAAATACCACTAATATAAGTTTATATTATGTGTAACCAATCATAGGTCATTCAAAAATATCTATTTAATGACATAATCAAGAATTATATGTTCAACCCAATGAATAGAAATTGGTTGAAGAAGTTCCCTTTCCTTGTGTCTGAATTGAATCATTTATTTCGTGTTATTACTGAATAATAAACATAGGTTAATTTATAATTTCATCATAAAGTTTAAAAATTTTATTAAAAAATTTATATCACTCAGTACCTATTAATTACAATTAGTTTATTATTTTAGTTCATATCAGACATTTTTTTATGTTCGAAATTTGAGTTAAAAATGAACTTGTTTTAATTACAAGTTGTCTGTGTGGTCAAAAGTACATTATCTCCAAAATTATATTCCAGATTTTTATATCATAAATATCATATATATCCCATATCATTTTATTTAATATAGTACATAACATATTAAGATAATAAATGAAATACATCGTTAATGAAGACAGTAAGCCATTGGTATGAATTGACACTACTTTCATTTCATTTTTTAATTTATAATGAAATGAATAAATAATGCTAAATAATGATATTATAATTAAATTATAACATATTATATTATTTACATTACATAATTTTTTTAACACCATCATTTATATATTCCATGTTTGTTATGAATGAGTCAAATCACATTGAGGTGGAGGTAGTCTGCACTTCCTCAAATGAAATTATCCTTTTTAAAAAAAGCACTATGGTATGTTCTAAATGAGCATTACATAATAATATTGATAAAATAAAATAAAATATATATCATATAAAATAAAATTAACATCATAATGGCCACCATGAGCGGTGGTTGAAGAATATGGAACAATCATTGCTTGGAGAGGTAGTAGTTCACTGTCAATAGAAACAGTATGTTATTATCCATTAGATTGTGGGGTGTGTTAGTGTAGTTCAAATTATTCTCATAACAACAACCTATTATATTTTATATAATGGTTTTGTTATAAAATAATGTTATAAATAATTTTATGGGGTTGGAGAAGTAAAATAAAATAAAAGAACTTAAGATAAGAAGTTACCTTTAAACCAGGTATCTTCCTTTGGTTTGAACCCAAATGATTACATTAATATACTTCTTCCTAGAAGAAGGCTTATATGAGTAATAGAGGGATGTACTTAGCTTATTTGGTCAGAGTTTTGATGAGACAAGAGGCCTGAGAGGTGTGTGTAATGGGTTAAAGGTGATGACTTTTTAAAAGTGGAGGAGGGGCTCTTTAGGAATGTTTGAAAGTTTTTTTTATTTTAAACACTACATCCATTTAAAAAGGTCCAAAACCAATTGAGTTATAATATAAGATAACTCCTAAATAAAATCATCCAATAATAATTAAATAGGTTTTGGATATATTTTTTACTTTTTTATAATCTCATTTATTTAAATCATTCACTAATAAGGCAATCTCTTCATAATCATTGTTTCATAAATAATTTTATTTATTTGATATCTAAAAATTATAAATAAAATTAAATGACATAGAAAATGTTTTTTGTATTCAAATAAATATTTATAGTCTAAGTGATTACTTATATAACCCCATGTAAAAATTGATATACTAAAAAATATATGTTTATGTCATTTTTTCTTTTCTTTATATTAAGTAATATAAAGTGTCATTATCACTCTCACGTGGCTCCATGGGGTCCTAAAATCGACCCAAGGATGGAAATGGGAGGAATTGTAACAACCCACAATATTAGGAAAAATTTTATGGTAATTTAATATTATTATAATAAAATTTGATTACACATATTTACCAGATTTAACTTTTAAATAGGGAAAAAATATTTACTGATTTAATATTCCTAATGACTAAAAATAAAAGGTAATACTAACAAAATTTGGACATTCTGATTACAAATATAGAATATAGTTTTCCAAATTCAAAACACAGAAATTGCAGAAATTAATTTAAAATTAATAACTATTTTCAAAACAAGAAGCGTGTTTTTAACAAATAATGACAATCAAAAGATTGACACATGTTTTTATCCAATTTCATAGTGAAATTACATGAAATTACTAAAATTATATTATTTGGTAAAATAAAATCTAATTACACTTTAAAACCAATTAATAATATAAAATATTTATATAAATAAATTAGATTAAAACACAGTTTGGAATTAAAATATAGTATTTTTAACTATTCACTAAAAAATGAGCATTATCAGAAAAATACCAAATTTTCATCCAAAGTAAATTTTGATGTCCAGATTATAAATTATAATTTTATTTTTTCAAATAGAATATAATAAAGTGGAAAAAAGTATATTTAAAAAGGGTTCACCATTAAAAGGGGGTAAATCTATCTTTTAAATCATGTTAGAGTATTTATACTTAAAATGGGATTCATTAAAATATTAATCCTCTATCTTTCACTCGATAAATGTAAAATAATTTAAAAAACATGTGAAATAATATTGTAGTTAGTTTCATTATTTCCTTCCAATACAAAGTCTATTCATTAACAACCAATTAAAATAATAATATTTTTATAACATTTTTTGGTATAACTCCATGTTGTGTGCAACATATGATTTCAAAGAATCCCATTGTTTCTTGTTGAGTATTCTATTAGGAATAGATTCCCCTTTTAATGTGAAATTAATAATTATGTCACAAATATTAATAAAAATTAACATTTCATATTCATTATTTACCTAGGATGTTACAACATTCCCCTCTTTTGGGAATTGCATCCATGAAATTATAAATTTGTGCTTAGAAACTTCATTAAAAGTCCCACATTGGAAAATAGTCAATAAAACTATCACATTATAAGAAAGCAAGATATGTAAAAAGGTCACTCGAGATAAACCATACTAATATTCAATGAAATCTGGTATATAAATAAGGAACTATGTGTCATGTTCTGATGGAGAATGATAAAAAACATGATCGAGAGAATGCTATCCACCAAAAAACCACAAACATGTGATATGTTAAATGGTCTTTCGTTTCCCTCTAGGAAATATAAATTGATTTTTTTTGTTTTATGATTAATTTTATAAAGTTGGAGAATTTATTTATGAGATTGACTTAGGGCATAAGGAAACATACATACTTTTCAAGTAGAGTTTCATCCTTTAATTTGTTTCTACCAAAAACTCATCTTTTTCTCCAAATGATGAGTATTAAAGATGACATGGTAACACTAAAGTGCTAGAATCAAATTCAAGAGAATCCCATATTCAACAACAGATGAACTATATATTTACATTTTTTTAGACATTAACCAAAACCAAAATATATAGTAAATGATCAGATAATCCGCAAAAAGGGATAACACTATATAATAATATATACTACTCTTAATCTCTAATATTTAACAGACTATAACCAATAGTAATCAATGACCATTCAATAAAAAATTGTCATTAAAAAACATAAATATAATCAAAACAATTATTGAAAACAAAAACATAGATAATTCTAATCACATAGTATTACAAAGAAAATCCTAACATTAATCTTCAAATAACAGACTACTGTTAAAGTCTCACACTGAAGAGTAATTAACATAATCACATATTTTCAATGAATAGTTAATAATTACCACAAATAACACAATTTGATATATTTCCTCCAAAAAACATAGATTCTTCTAAAATAAATTTTCCATCATTACACCAAAAATGAAATCCCTAATTATTCTATTTTCTATTGCCATATATTTTTCCCAAAAGAGCAATCGTCTTCCAAAATAACATTTGTCACTTAATAAAAATTTCATTTTCTGATACTAATGATATCCATTTTGTAAAATAAATGTTCACAAAATAAACCCATTATTGATCCATAAAACCATTGAACTAAAAATAATTATTCATACTAACCTAGGACATCACATAGTCTAGTGGTAGGTGATAAATCCCAATTGCAAATTGATTGTGGGTTTTATTCCTATAGAATTGTCAAACACTACCAGTTTTCACATGATGTGCATTTATCCTTTTCCAAATGCTATATAATTTTATTAAATTACAAAAAATGAGATAAATTCCTTTAAAATAACCATAACATATTTTAACCACAAATTATTTCTCATAAATCACATTTTAATCCTATAAAGTAATAACATATAATTACCTAAAAAACAAGAGTTCCTATGAACCTCTAAACTTATACATTATGTCCCTATAAGAAAATATAACTATTTCTTGAATAAAATTTTTACATATCAATCTCCAGGGATACACATACTCAAAAAATTCATCCAATGTAATCCCATCATCAAAAGATCCTTAATAATTTTAAGCATTTCATCATCATGAAATGTACAATTACTATTCAATCCCTTATATATAGACTTTTTACTCATTCAACATTGTTCATGATCTATTATCCATTAATTTACAACTTATTTTGTAATACTTTATACCTACAAATAAAATCATGAAACATATCATATTAATCAAAAATTCCAAATCCTTAGATAATAAATAATACCTACCTTTCATTGGTAATTGTAAGTTTCCACATATCCAATTGGAATGTCAAAAAAATTAGTAAAAATATATTTTTACGATCTTTATAAACCCATTCCCAAACCATATTCAAAGGAAATCTAGGATTCAACTGGATACATCAATTTTCCATGGTAGGTTCTTGCTTTATGAACTTTATTACCACATCAATAACATCATTTTTTTCCTTTGAAGAATTTTCGAAAAGTGTTTATTTCCAAATCCTTGAAACATAGGTTTTTGAATATACTTACCATAATAATTATTACTTAAACGTTTGTAGTGATTTTTTTCTTGTATATACATTGCCTTATAAAAATCACCATGGTTGAGGTGGTCGATCCTGACTTTAAATAATTGGATGTGAATAACCAAAAGATTTCTCATTGCAGCTCACATTTCATTCAGTTTCTTATTCAGAAATCTGTCATAGTTTTCTCCAAATCCATGGATACTTTGGTGCCTACAAGGTCCAACCAATAACTAAAACCAAAACGGTTAGATTGAGTATATCAATATAATTATCATATACTATCTTATGAGGATGGAAAACACTAAAACATAAATGTTCATGTTATCTTAAAGTCATTCGATTTGTCTAAAATAACAATTAATCTTTCTAATATACTAACCATTATGGTGATCACACTTATTCTTAAATAACACTATGTCCTCTAAAGATATCTATACTGAACTTTGATACGAACTACATGGTCCCAACCTTATACATAACTTAATCTTAGATTAAATCAA
Organism: Viscum album; assembly: GCA_963277665.1. Classification (NCBI taxonomy): domain Eukaryota; kingdom Viridiplantae; phylum Streptophyta; class Magnoliopsida; order Santalales; family Viscaceae; genus Viscum; species Viscum album. The sequence goes on from OY728122.1 coordinate 1,193,050,173, forward strand.
TAATTCACATTGTGGATCGTTTCAGGTTTTTATTTTTAGATAGTTAGTCCATAACTATTACATTACATCTCAAAAATTACAAAGTAGATACTTCTACTCAGTTACCATTTATTTCATAAAATAAAAACACTTAAAAAGCACGACTAGTTCCATGTTTTAGATAGCATGACTTTTCTTTGATCCCATCCTTGACCTAATACATCTTTATGTCCTATGAATAAACCATTTCAATAACATGGGAGGAGCATGAAAGGGTTACAAAATAACTAATGGAAACATTAACACAAAAAAAATTGAAACCATTATTTTCAATCATAACATACCTCGTGAAATAATATGATTAATGAATAACACATAGAAATCAAAAATAAAAAAGGTAAAATGTGGAATAAATTACATACATATGTTGTAACATTCACATCTATATAGTGAGTTTCATTTGGAATTCCCATCATAGTAAATTCCATAAGTCTTGTATGAGATACATTAACATTTACTTCCATCATGTTACCCAATGCATTGGAGAACTATAATGGTCTCACCCACCATAGGTTTATCATAGGACCACACGTATACGTAAACAATTATCAAAAAACATAACCTAACCATAACACATAAAAAACAATAAAGGAAAGTTAAAATTTCCACATTGTAATAAAAATATATCATATCAAGATATTGACATAATCATTGCTTTTTCTAACCATTTTCAAAACCATTTTAAACATTCAATAAATATATTTTTGAATCAAGGTGAATAATGCCACATTAAATCTTATAAAGGAATTAACATTTTAAAACATTATTGTTCATATAAATAAATCCTTAAAAACATTTTGAAAACATTGAAATTAATGAGAAAGGATTTTATTATTAAGTCATTAAAACAATAAAAACAATTTTTTGGTTAAAGATTCCAGTAGCACTTAATAAATACATGAATAAAAATAATTAAATAATTAAAATAAAAAAATTAAAATATCATGAAAATAATTAAATTCATGATATAATATTTCAAAGAGAAGTATATACACCTTATAGGATAATAAAGGGTCACAATACCAGGAAATTATTCAAATGAAATGATATTGAGACATAGTCCCTTACGAAAATTCACTTGCCTAACGACATCATATTAAAATTTAGAAAATGATTTAATGAGAGGGAAAAGGGTATATCATCACATGTACATAAAGTGTATTGAAATAAGTAAACATAATAATATATCCTAATATAAGATAATTGAAATTAAAATACATAACATGAAATAAGCCTTTGACTAAAAGAGGAGGGTGGAAGGTTCCCTTTCAAAGATCGTATCATTAAATTAAGGAAAAATCGATGACATAATTATGTGTGAAAAATATAAATACACCAAATATATGTCTACATTAATTGTAAAACAATCAGAGTTCATTCACACATATCTATCATCTGACATAATCAAGAAGTAGAAGTTTTTTCCAAAGAATGGAAAATTGGTGAAGATGTTTCCTTACCTCCTATACGATTTGACTCGTTGGTTCCTTGTTCCTTATAAATAATAAATTTAAGATAATTTATAAATATTCAGACATTACATAATGTTCATTATTCCTTTCATATCACTTTTTACCTTTCAATAATAATTAGTTAATTATTTGAGATTATAATAGATATTTTGTCGATGTTCGGAATTTGAGTTAAAATTGAACTTGTTATAATTACAATTGGTCCAAGAGGTCAAAATTAAACTAACTCGAGATTTATATTCATGAATTAAAAATCATATATACAACATATTTGTATTTATAATAGTCCTTAACATTTTTACATAAGAAATAAATTGCATTGTTCATGGAGATGGTAAGACTTACGTATGCATGAACACTACTTCAATTTATTTTTTCATTTTTAATGAAATGAAGAAATAGTGATACATAGGTATTTTATAATTACCGTATAATATCAAATTTAATATATGTTAAAAAATTTCATTAACAACATCATTTATAAATTCTATGAATGGTATGAACGAGTCATATCCCATTGAGGGGGTGGAAGTCTGCACTTCCTTTAATGAAATTATCTTATTTATACAACATGAAAAGCATAAAGGTATGTTATAAATGGGAATTAAATAATCATATTGATAAAATAAAATTAAATATATATCATATATAATAACAGTTCCATCATAATGGCCACCATGAGAGGTTTTATAATAATTTTGAACATTCATCGTTTCGTGAGGCAGTAGTTCGTCGTCTACAAAAACAGTATGTTCGTATTAATTAGATGAAGGTGTGTGTAAGTGTAATTAGAATTATTCTCATAAAAACAACATAGTTTATTTAATATACTAGTTTTTTTATAAAATAACAGTATAATGAGTGTTTAGGGGTTGGAGAAGGAAAATAAACAAAAATAACTTAAGAGAAGACTATACATTTAAATCGGTTATCACCGTTTGGTTTGAACCAAAATGTTTCATTGAATTGCATTCTTCCTAGTGGATGTATTATAAGAGTAATATAGGGAAGTATGGAGCATAATTGGTTAGAGTTTGGATGATCCAAGGGTCATGAATGGTGCACGTAATGGGTTAGAGGTGATGGATTTTTATAAGGGGGAGGAGGGGCCCTTTAAGAATGTTTAAAAGTATTTTTTTTATAAACTTATTTTCGGTTTCAAAACGTCCAAAACTCATTTAATACGATGATAATATAACACTTGTTTGAAATAAGATAATCCAATAATAAATGGATAGATTTTGGATATTTTTGTTAATTTTTATAATCTAATTTATTTAAATCATTGATTAATAAGGTAATTGCTGAATCATCAAGGTGTCAAAAATAATATTGTTTATTTGATGTCTAAAAATTATAAAAAAAATACAATGACATTAGAAATAATTTTATATTTCAAAAGAAAATTTACAGTTTAATAGATAACTTATATAACCCCATGTAAACAATTGATTTACTAAAAGATATTTTTTTAAGTCATTTTTGTCATTACTTTAAATTAATTAATATAAAGTGTCATTATCACTCCCAAGTTTCTCCATGAGGTCCCAAAAATGACCCAAGGATGACCATGGTCGGGCATGTATCAACAAAGAGGATTATGACAGATGTTATGGTAATTTAATATTATTATAATAATATTACATTACTATTATTTACCAGATTAATCTTTTAACCATGATAAATAAAATATTTTCTGAAGTAAATATTAATAATGTATAAAAATAAAACATACGTATTTACACAATTTGTACATCCTGTTTCAAAATATGGAATCCATTTTTCCAAATTCAATACACATAAGTGGAAGAAATTTATTTAAAATTAATTAACATTTTCAAAAGAAAATGCTTGTTTTTAACAAATAATTACTATCTAAAGACTAACACTTTTTATGTCTAATTTCCAAATGAAATACCATACAATGACCAAAATTAGATTCAATTGTAAAAATATAATCTATTTTAACTTTAAAAAAATTATATAGATAATATAACCATATAAATAAATTAGATTAAAATGTAATTTTGAATTAAAATACAGTATTTTTCACTATTCATTAAAAATGATCTTATCTAAAAATGAAAAAATATCATCCAAAGAAATTTTTGAGGTCACAATTCTAAAGAAGAATTTTAAATTTTCATATTTAATATACAAAAGTGACCAAAACTATAGTTAAAAATCGATTTCCATGAAGTGGATGTAAATTGACCTTTTGAAGAATATTTTATTATTTATGCATAACATTATATTCATTAACATTTCAAGCCTCTAACATTCATTGGATAAATGAAAAAACATTTTAAAAACTATGAAATAATAATTTAGTTAGTTCAATTGATTCTCACCAATACAATGGCTATGCGTTAACTACCATTTAAAATAATAATATTATTATATTATTATTTTGTATAACTCAATGTTGTGTGCAATATAAGATTTCAAAGACACAATTAGTTCCATGTAGAGTACTCTATCAAACATAGCATAACATTGTAATGTAAAATTTATATTTAATTCAAAAATATTAATGAATATGAAAATTTTAAATTCTTTATTTACCAGGAATGCAACATTCTTCCCCATATTAGGAATTTCATCGTCACAATTTTAAAATTGGGCTCAGAAAAATCATTAGAAGTCTCACATTGGAAAAGAGTCAATAAAATTATGGCATTGAAATAAAGAAAGAGAAGTACAAAGGTCACCAGAGATAAACCATACAAGAATTCAATGAAAACATGGATATGTATGAGAAACTAAATGTCATGTTTGGTTGGAGAGTGACAGAAAACATGATCAGGAGATAGTTAACCACCAGAAAACCATAAACTTGTGATAGGTTAAAAAATATTTGGTTTCCGAGTAGTAAAAGTAATCAGAGAATGTTTTTGTTTTATATTTCGTTAAATAATGTTGGAGAATTTATTTATGAGTTTAACTAAGGACATAAGGAAATATACGTAATTTTCAAGTAGTGTTACATCCTTTATAATTTTCTACCAAAAAACAAATCTTTTTTATGAATGATGAGTATTAAATATGATATAGTCACTCCAAAACCTCTAGAATAAACTTCTAGAGAATAAAATATTCCACAAATGATTAACAATATATTTCCCTTGTAATTACATATTAACTAAACCCAAATGGTTAGTACAAAATCTAATAATCCCAAAAAAAGTATATTGCTTTATAAAAAGAGTTAGGACTTCTAATATCTAAAATTGAACAAAAAATACCCAAATTTCACCAAAAACCATTCAATAGAAAATTGTCCATAAAATAATTCAATATAATCCCAACTAAATTGAAACCCAAATCTCAGAAGAATTCAATGACATAGTTGTAAACAGTAAATCTTAACATTTATAATAAAATAACATCGACTACTCATAATGACTCTTACTGAAGTGTAATTAAAAAAATCACATATTATCTTTGAAAGGATAATCATATATATATATATGTAAACCACATTGATATATGTCCACAATAAAAAGATATATTCTTAAAAAATACAATTTCATCAGTCAATCCATAAATTAAATCCCAAATTATTGTTTTTTCCTTTGGCATATAGTGTTCCCAAAAGAGAAAACGTCCTCTAAAAAAACATTTATAACTTAATATATAAATCATTTTACTATACTAAGGACATCCATTTGGGAAAACATAAGTTCCCAAAATCAACATATTCTAGATCCATAAAACCATTAAACTAAAAAAGAAGATTCATACTAACCAAAGACATCACGTAGTCCAGTGGTAGGCGATAAATCCCAATCTCACTTTGGTTGTGGGTTTGATTCCCCCTACATTGTCCTACATGATGATTTGTCACATAGTGTGAATGTCGTACTTTTTAAAAATATAAATAATTTTATTACATTCCAAAAAATGAGATATATCCCATTAAAATAACCATAAAATATTTTAACAACAAATTTTATCTCATACCTCACATTTTAATCAAATAAAGTAATAACCTATAATTACGTCAAAAAAATATCATATAAACCCCTAAGTTTATCCATTATATACACACATGAAAAGATAACTATTTCGTGAATAAAATTTTCACATATCAAATATCAGGGTTACACATACTAGAAAAGGACTTCCAATGAAATCCCATCATCAAAAGACCCTTAAATCATGTAATAATTCCCTCTTCGTAAAATAAACCATAACTCTTCATTCTCTTATATGAAGACATTTTAATAATTCAATATTTTTCAATATCCCTTATCCATTGTTTTCAAATATATTCTATAATACATTATTTCAAGAAATAAAAGCACGAATCATATCCTAAGATTCAATAATTTTAAAACATCAACTAAAAAATAATTCATACCTTTCATTACTCATTGTCAATTTCCTCATATTTAATAGTAATAACATTTGAAATATGAAAACATATATTTATAGAATCATGCAGATATTACTTCCAAATGTTATTCGGATGATATCTATTTGTATAATTACCATGAACACCACATTAAAAACATTCTACTGATCCTTCTGAATGAACTTCATTCCCTTTCCTGGAGTCAACTAGATTCTCCCATTTTTCCATGGAAGGTTCTTTCTTTATAACTAGTATTACCACATCTATAGAAACTTTTCATCCTTTTGAAGAATTTTCCTAATTGTTTCTTTCTACATCTTTGACATATAGGTTTTTTAATATACATAACGTTATGATTATTACGTAATCTTCTGTAGGAATTATTTTCTTATATATATGATTCCTTATTAAAATCACCAAGGTTCAGTAGGTCGATCATGTCTCTAAATAGTTGGTTTAGAATAACCATAAGAGTTTTCATTCCATCTCCCATTGAATTTATTTTCTTATTAAAAAATCAACCATTATTTTCTTCATGTCTATTGTTACATTGGTGCTTCCTATATCCAACAGTTGACTAAAACCAAAAAGGTTAGTGTGAGCATATTAGTAAAATCATCATATTCTATCTTTTGAGGAAAGTAAACAATAAAACATACTTGTTCATGTTAACTTAAGAACATCTGATTTATCAAAATAAAAATTAATCTTTCTATTATGCTACCCATTATCGTTATATCAATTATGTTTAAATACCACCTTAACCTATAATATTAGCTAAACTGATCCATGATACCAACTATAAGTACCTGAACTTATAAATTATTTAATATTGACTTATATAATGAATTCACATTGAGGATATTTTCATGTTTTGAGTTTTAAATAATTAGGCCATAACTATTACGATACATCTCAAAAATTACAAAGTAGACACTTCTACTCAGTTTCAATTTTTTTTCAAAAAATAAAAACTATTAAAAAACATGTTGAGTTTCTTGTTTTGGATAGCATGAGTTTCACTTGATCTTATCCATGAATCTATTCACCATTATGTCTGGTGAAAAAAACATTTCAAAAACATGGGATGAGCATAAAAATATCAATAAGGGTTATAAAAAAGGAAAGAAAACTCTAACACATCAATAATGACACATCAATGAAATCATACTTTTCAACCATAACATACCTCATGAAATCATAAGATTTATGAATATCACATAGAAATAATACATCATAAAGGTAACATCTTGCATACATAACATAATTACATTGTTGCATTCACAGCTATGTAGGGAGTAACATTTGGAATACCCATCATATTATATTCACTAAATCACTTAGGTGAAACATTAACATTTATCTCTGTCATTTTAACCAATGCATTGGAGAGATCTCTCAGGATCACCCACCCTTGAATTATCACTGAACGGCCTGTTTATGCTTAAAATGACCAATAACCATAACATAACCATAACATGTAAAACAAGAATAAATGAAAGATAAAATTTCCACATTTTAATCACAATATATTATTTTTAGATATTGAAATAATCAATGATTTATCAAACCATTTTCAAAACCATTTAAAACATTTAATAAAGAGATTTTTTAATCAAAGTGTCCCATACCACATTGAAGCTTTTAAATGAATTAACATTTTAAAACATTCATGTAAATATAAATAAATCCATAAACCCATTTTTAAAACATCAAAATTAATGAGAAATATTTTAAATAATAAATCTGTAAAACATTCAAAAAAATGTTTTGGTTTAAGAGTTTATTACCACATAGAAAATAATTGAATAAAACAAATTAAAGAATTATATTATACAAAACATATAATGTCATGAGAATTAAGATATTCATTATATAAAAAGGAAAATATTAGTATATGCACCTTATAAGATAATAATTGTACACAATATCACAATATTCCTATGATGAAAATATATTGATATATATCCCTTATCAAAATTTGGCAATCTAATTGCATCCCATTAAAATTCAGAAAATGAGTTGATGAGAGAGAAAAGTGTAACTCAACACTTATACATAAAATTTACTAAAATAAGGATGTATAATAACATATCCCAATATAAGATAATGGAAATTAAAAGACATAACATAAAATAAGTATTTTCTGAAAAGATGTGGGTGAAAGGTTCCCTAAAAACGATCTTATCATTAAGTTAAGGATAAATCAATGAGATAATTATGTGTGAAAAAAAATACACCCAATATAATTTTATATTAAGTTTTAGACAATCATAGTTAATTAAAACATATCTATATCTATACATAATCAAGATATAGGAGTTCATCCTAGAGAATTGAAATTTGGTGAAGAAGTTCTATTACCTCTTATCTGACTTGACTCGTTTGTTCTTTATTATTCCAGAATAATAATATTAATTCAATATATAATTTATTCAGAACCTTTTTCAAGTTTAATATTCCTTTTATTTAACTTATTATCTTGTAATAACAATTATTTAATTATTTGTGTTTATGTAGGACATTTTGTTGACATTTGGAATTTGAGTTAAAAATGAACTCTTTATAATTACAATTTTTCCAAGTGGTAAAAAGTATATTATCTCCATAAATATATTCAATATTTATGTATAATATATATCATATATATTCATTATATATGTTTTTATAAAAGTCCATATCATTCGAACATAAAAAATGAAATGCACTGTTCATGGAGACTGTCAGCCGTACGTACGCATGAACGCAACTTCTATTCTTTTTATGAAATGAAAACATAATAACACATAAGTATATTATAATTCTTATATAATATCATATTTTATAAATGTTACAAAATTTCATTAACAACCTCATTTATACATTCCATGTATGGTATGAACGAGTCATATCACTTTGAGGGACGGTAGTCCGTACTTCTCAAATAAAATTATCATATTTATACAACATGAAAATCATAATAGAAAGTTCTAAATAAGAATTAAATAAGAAAATTGATAATATAAAATTATATATATAGCATATATAAAAAAAGAACCATCATAATGGCCACCATGAGAGGTGGTAGAAGAATATTGAACCATCATTGTTTCGTGATGCAGTATTTCTTAGTCCAGAGAAACTATAAGGTCGTATCCATTAGTTGGAGGTGTGTGTATGTTTTTTTGAATGATTCTCATAACAATAACCTATTATATTTAAGATACTGTTGTTGTTATAAAATAATGGTATAAAGAGAGTTTGGGGGTTGGAAAAGGAAAATAAAACAAAATAACTTAAGAGAAAATGTTACCTTTAAATCGGGTATCTGCCTTTGGTTGAACCTAAAGGATTACTTGTATTGCCTTATGCCTAGGGTAAGGCTTCTAAGAAGAAGAGAGGGATGTAAGGAGATTAATTAGGTAGACGAGGGATGATCCATGGGGATTGAGAGGTTGGAGTAATGGATTAGAGGTGATGTGTTTTTATAACACTAAAATAAAATAGTACATTAGAGTGGGTTATGCACAACCCCCTCTAAATTAATATTCTATAACATTAGAGGAGGTTCTGCACAACCCCTTCTAATAATCGAATTTAGAGTGGGTTCACTTCCCCATCTAAAATTTTTATCATTCTTTAATATGTAGTTGGATTTTAGAGATAGTTATGTTAAAACTATCACTACATTAATAATTAGTAGCACATTATATTGAGTTAAATGCACTATATATTCGGTTAGTGGATCTACAAACACACACACACACACACACACACACATATATATATATATATATATTTGGTTGAATTTTATAGGTGTTATATGTGTTTTTGTGTTATAAAAAATTTGTTTTTTTATGAAAATAGTGGGGTTTCACAACCCCCTCTAGTGTAAGACATTATTGGGCGTTCAAAAACCACTCTAATGTAAGACATTAGTGGGGGTTCAAAACCCCCTCTTGAACCCCCACTAATGAAATAGATTAGGGGGTGTTCAGAAGCCCCCCTCTTATTTAAGAGATCATAGTTTTTGTGAACCCCTACTATTTTCTTAAAAAAATTCACAATATAAATAGTATATATAGTATATATATATATATGAATGCATTTTAAAAATGTATAATATATTATATTTATATAAATACATAATATATATATATATATTAATTTCATACGTATATATTTAATTTGTATATATATATATTTTTTCATAATATATTTGTGTATAATATAATTTTATAAATATATGTATAATATTTGTAATAAAATAAACATAAACAATTACTAATAAATATATAAATACAAATATTTTTTTGTGAGTTTTTGATATAAATGTATTTATAAATACATTAACAGATAAATTTATTTAAATATATTAAAGTTTATATATTTTATAGAGGTGTGCAGATAATATATATATACAAATATAAATATATACATGTTATTTTATTAATTTTTATAAATATATTATTGAAATAATTTTTATCTCAATAAACTTATTATCGTATATAAATTCAATATCATATAAATTATGTGTGTAAATTTGTTAATATATATATGTTTATTAATATATATTCTTATTTTAATAAACATAATATATGAATTTAAATATATTTTTTCAATAATTTTTATTCTAATAAACTTATTAATATATATATAAATACAAAACTATATAAATTATATGTGTAAATTTGTTCATATATATATGTTTATTAATATATATTCATGTTTTAATTAACTTATTATATGTATTTAAATATATTATGAAAATAATTTATTCAAATAATTTATAAAATTTTTAATATATATAAACAAAATAATATATGTACTATATAAAACAAAATTGAGTTGGGGTAGTTGTTTATGCGTAGGACTTATTCTGAGGAGAATGGAGGATTGAATCATGCCTGGATTAACATTTTAGAAGCCCTACGAAGTAGACTAGTTAATGGACCGAAACACTCATAGAGGAGAACTCAAGGTGGGGCTCGACTAGGACAACCACACGGAGACTAGGGGAGGGGCTGGATGGTGACAAGAACATGGGGATGGACTGGGAAACACACTCGGGGGACTAGAGGATAGACACAACAGGCCGGGGAAAGGAGTCCAGGACCAGGACCGAGGGGAGGACACACAGTAGACATCGGATAGGAGATCTGGACTAGGGATAGGACACACAACAAACAGCGGACCGGGGGACACACATGAGAGGGCAGAGGGGATAGGAGGGGTGAAGACTCGGTGTAACAGAGAAAGAGGGAAGCGGGGACTGGAGGAGTGGAATGTGATAGTGGGGTAGAGACCCTGGGGTCACCAACAATGGGGATTTTTTATTTTAAAAAGTGAACCATTATGGGTGGTTGTATAAAACGTCCCCTAATGAAATCAACAATTAGGGGCTATTTGGATTGCCCCTAATCACTCCACTAGAGGTGGTTGGAATTATATTTGACTCTAATGACACCCATATGTGTTAGATGTTTTACAACATCAGGCGGGGTTGTTCAAACCCCTCTAATGTAACTATTACTAAATTCCTGAAATATAATTCAATTAAACTTTAAAACCAATTAAACATATAATCTAATCATAAAATTAAATTAGATAAAAATGCATTTTTTTAATTAAAATATAGTATTTTTCTCTATTCATTAAGAAATGATCATTATATGAAAAATACAAAAATTTCATCCAAAGTAATTTTGATGTCCCAATTATAAAGAAGAATTTTATTTTTTAAAATAAAATATTCAAATGTGACAAAAACTTGATTTAAAAATGGGTCCCCATGAAAAGGCAGCAATTTGACTTTTTATAGAATATTAGTGTATTTATGCTTAAAATAGGATTCATTGAGATTTTAAGCCTCTAAAATTCATTAGATAAATTTAAAAATATTTAAAAAAGATGTAAAATCATATTGTAGTTAGTTCTATTCATTCCCACCAAATACAATTAATTTGTGTTGACTACCATTTAAAATAATAATATTAATATTTTATTATTTTGTATAACTCAATGTTGTGTGAAACATAAGATTTCAAGGAAACCCATTGTTGTGTGTTGAGTACGCTATTAGAAATAACATCCACTTTTAAAGTAAAATTAATATATAATTTATAATTATTAATAAATATGAAAATTTCATATTCTTTATTTACCTGTGATATTACAGTGTGTGTAAAAAAGGTATGACATAGCATAATAAAATAGTATGAATAATAACCATGAGTGAATCATAATATGTATAAAAATAATTTTTAAAACATCACCAGAAAATGGGGAATGTGAAGATAGATTATCACAATATCTCTTTTGGGGAGATAAAAATAATTTTTCCATTCAATGAATATTTTCCCAAAGGGGAAGAAGTATTTTCCATTCAATCATAGTGATTGCTGATTTTTCATGTGTGATGTTCATTATAGCCCAATAATGAATACATCTGGTGAAATAAAACTATAGGGAATTTTGGTTGTATTTGACCATAATTTCTATTTTACATTATTTATGGAGAAGAGAAAAAATGATTTATTACATACAAAGAAACACTTGGGATGTAGTGAGAAAACATTATACCTTTTAAGGGTAGTGTACCATTGACTTAGATATCTCTAGACGAAATCAACCATGAATTAGTTTTGTTAGTGGACTTTGGTGTATCGATACTTTTAAAATATTATAATATAAGGATTATCCTTGTATTAGAAGATCATGTTAAATATATTGTCATGTTTACATGATTTTATATATTTGGAGCAGCATATAATGTCATATATGTTTACATTAATCATTGAAAAAAATTAGGAATAAAAATAGGAAGAGTAATAATCATATAATCAACTATGGAAGAACATTATTGTTACACTATTCATAATAATATGACTCCCTTAATTGAATCTTTATGAATGTGAAAATACCATAAAATATGAGATAATGGATTTTTCTATACTTCTAGAAGGAAAATTTCTTTAATAAACTCTATATTAGACAAATTCCAGTTATAACATGCAACCCAAATCCCATCGTGGCTAAAAGGTACCTAAATATATTACTATATCTACATTGTGAGAAAGTATAAATTCAAATTATTTAAATATTCATGGAAATCCTAAAATGTTAGTGAGATCATTAAGGATCCTGGGTATTTTGTCAGCTTAATGGAATGCATGATGAAATAAGTGTTTTATTTAATCCAAATTTTCCTCATGGTATTAAATTTCAGATTATATATTACTATTATCTAACCATTCATCTTAGAATCATAAGAGATATTCATTCAATAGTTGTAAGGGATGCATGGAAATTCCTCTCTTTTATAGTGATTGAGGAAACAACAGTGTCCTGTTGGCATGTATTACATTTTCCCTCATTTGGTTTGATCATTATACTTATATAATTGGATATTTAAAATAAAAGTAATTTAATTATTTTTATTTTCATAATTCCCTCAAATTCATATCCTGCTATAAATAGATACTTTGGATGTTGAATTTCAACCCAACCCGATATTCATAAAATCTACAACCCTGAAAATATATAAGACGTTCCTCATATTCATGTTATGATTCTCTGTCTGACTGTCATGTATGTTAGCCATACTATTCTACAATATGACATGAAGGATTTTATAAATAGTATTACAAAGTATGTTATTCAGTTTGGAGATCCTTCAAGAATGTTTCTATAATAAAATGAGAAGGTTAATATCATCAATATTTATGGAATCTACATCAAATAATAATGTAACAATATTACACATATGTTTGAAATTTGGAATTGAATGAAAACATGTTAAATGGAGTCTAACCCACCCCTACATGAACTACACATGAGGAAGAAATTCAACTAAATGTTTATTAATGTGGAACCCATGAAGATCTTATTGAATGATTCTCTTGATATATCATCATAATGGGAATGTTTGATTTACTATTTATTGAAACTATTCATCATCATAGACTTATATTTAAGTCATCTTAAATAAAAATATTTTATAGGTCACGTGTGGGGATTCAAATAATTTTCAGATTGTATTTTATGGTGTCTATTTTAGGAACTAAATTTTTGGAATCGTTAGATTCCATGAGATTATAATATATTTTATTTAATAAAGAACCAATTTTATCCATAAATATAACATTCTAATCTAAAAAATTACCATGGAATCCATCATTCAATGGAGATTCCATTCTAGTGTCTTAAAATTATCATTTACTATTTATGGAGATAAGAAATTACTTATACTATAATATATTATTGTAAAATTTCTTAATATTGGCTTATATGGAAGAGATAAAATAGCACATCCTTCTAAAATCAATCCTCTTGATGAATCTCCCATACAATATATGATCTCTATATTATTTATGAGTTACATCCTCAATAAAAATAGAACCAAGATTGAATAATTGATAACAGAACATTTCTTAATGATAATTATGTAAAACATAAATTATTTAAAAAATATATCCCATTTGACCATGATTTAATTCCATTAAAAAAATTTACACACTATATGATGTTCCAAAACAATTGATTTATGAAATTATTTAAAGTAGTATAACATTTGGAATAAATAAATGGGTATAAAATATTCTGTATGAAAAGATCCTTCAGTAGTTATATCAATCATGTATTGGAGAGAAATTTATCATCCCAATAGATTCAATTTCCAAATATGATATAAAAAATTTAGTATTGTATGAATTCATTAGTATTATATAAAATTATAGAATGGGGAAATAGTTTTAGTGGAGAGTACCAACTTTAATGGTCATATTAAATTTGATTATCTACATGTAATGATTTTCATAATTATAAAAAAATATTTCGTACATGTAAAATTCTATATGAGATTTAAAATTCAACAATATTGATAAATAACCTATTTTATTTATGTAATATTATTTGAACCTCCCTAATGAAAACAAATTATACCATCGATAGTACATAAGTGAAATGGTTCCATATCCTATGTCCCACTATAATGGGATTGATATTTAATATATCAACCATTTCATAAATAAATTTTTTAAATAATATTCTAAAATATAAAAAGTGTGGAAAATAAAGAACCCAAATATAATTCCTTAGGCACATGAGAAAGTTCCATCCAGTGTGCCACTAAAAAGATTATAAATTATTAATTATTTGAAAATAGATTGAATATTTTCATTGAAAAAATCACTCAATAAAATGTTTTAATGGAATTAAATTATAAATTCAAAGTTAATGGTTCAAAAATCCATCATGTGATCTAGCATCAGTGATATTTTTTCTTTCCATCAAGGGTCTCTAATATTTTAATAGAATCCATGATTGTATGGAGGAAACAATATATACTTTATCTTGGAACAAAGCCATATTTGTTTTTGGATACTACATTCTTAATGAAAATTGATTTCACTATTTCCATAATCATTATAAAAAATTGTAAACAAACTTTCTAAATAATACTGGATTGAAAATTTTTATTGAGTCAGTTTCCATAGACTTGTGTAATAGGGCCAGAATTTGGGAGTTCATTTCCCGTATAATAATTTCATCTCTAAATAAAATATGAATCAGGTTAATATAACTAACCATGATAATATACTAGTACACTAAAATGAAGAGGTTAATGGATCATTCTATTTTATAATAACTACAATGTATAAAAGGAAAAATGAATGTTTTGACTTCCATGAGATCAAGAAAAACTATGAGAATTATATTATCCTAATGGTCATTAACTATATAAATGAAATTCCTAAAATAAGTCAGGATAATATTAGAACAAATTTTAAATTTCACATGTTTACATTAAATTATGTGATACCTGGTTTTACTCTTCATTGCGATAATCTCTCTTCAATTTTTGAAGAATATGAATTTCATAGATTCCATTCTATCATTTCGATGATTTTTTAAAAAATTATGTGTTTAAATATTTTTCTATAAGATAATGATTCAGGATATTTCCTATTAGGATGACCTATATCAGGGGGATTTTAACATTCCCCATTATTAAATTCTACCTTTCCTATTAATATGACACATGTGAAATTAATCACCATGCCTATATTGACGATTAGTAATCTCTGATTACAATGTCATAATGTAAGATACTATAGGAGTAATGATTACATAATCCAATATTAACATTTTTATTTTAATTATTTAATACTAACAACAAATTAAATGATATAATCACTGAATTACGTAATATCCAAAACTCTTTAAGGACAACTCTATTGTTCAAATGTCAATCCCATGAGTTGTTAATATAAAAAGGCTAAGGACCCCTTTTATTTTGGTAATACCGGTATTCTAGATGGGATGGTGATTTGTTTTTTAATATATTAATTTATTTATTTTTAACCCATATGTATAATCCATGAAAATTAAAAATTAATTGAGGAAGATTATTAAATTTATCAAACTCTATGGAATCTTTTACTTGGTGGGAATTTTTGTACTGGGAAAAAACAGTCAAGGTAAATTTGATGTGTATTTTGGTTTGACGAGTCATTGATAAATCCAATT
Source organism: Viscum album (assembly GCA_963277665.1). Taxonomy (NCBI): domain Eukaryota; kingdom Viridiplantae; phylum Streptophyta; class Magnoliopsida; order Santalales; family Viscaceae; genus Viscum; species Viscum album. The sequence continues at coordinate 1,193,066,550 of OY728122.1, forward strand.
GACAATGTTTATTTTTATGTCATATATATTTTGATTACATGTATATTAATGAAGTTGTGGGATAAAGGTTACCATCAAATTTTTAAAGAATCTATACCATTGGATGGGTCAAATCTACCCATGAATTAGGAGAAAAAATGTATAGATACTTCTAAATGTTTTAAATATGATTCACAAATATAGTTTCCAACATTCCTAATAATTTTAAAAATTATGCTTACCAAAATATAAGGGAAGGGTAATGTTTTTTTATCTATAGAGGAAGAATTATCACACAAATGAAAAGTCTCAATATTGGGTGGAAGTGTTTTAGGAATTTTCACAAAGGTGATAATTCATGGAGACTTCACCAAAATATAGTGAAGTCTACTATTTCATAATTGTTATATTTTACTGTTGCTGGTATAGTTTCATGATATAGAGCATGCTATGAAAACCGAAGAAATATTGAAGGGAGTTTTGTAACGGTAGTGATTATCATTATAAATGATTTTTCAAATATTTAAAATTTAGTGAACAAGTAAAGATCCATGTATTGAAGTCAACTTGAAATGTAGTTTTTTGAAGTTTCAAATATATCTATAAATTTATACCTACTCCCAAATATAGGGTTCCTTATAAATAATTAATATAATGACTCTAAAATCAAATTATAAATTCAAATAGTCATTTCATTAATCATGTAGGAGCACAATACAGTACATATATGATGAAAAAAGCCTAGTGTATATATAACCAAGTGATTTACATGGAAAACCAAATGTTGGGTTAATTTTGGGATTTCCACAATAGTATTAAATGTTTCATGAAATATGGGAGTTTCATGATAAATTGAAATGTTGAGAGAAAAATATATAGTTGTATGAAAGTGACAAATTAAATGAACACGAATATATATCCCTATGGAAAATAGATATTCATAATATCAATGAATTTTTAGCTTCATGTATGGGAGAATTAGGTGTAAAATATATTGATGAATATGTTAATATAATAGTCATGCGAATGATAAGTGACCAAACATTAGTTGAGAGTACATTGTGATTTTAATCTATGACTGTTATATAATAAGAAAGGATAATGAATCTTTTCTTGAAATTGTAATAGAAATGTTTAATAGTTGAATTACTACACCAATAAATTTCCTTTATATTATACTTACACTAAAATATTTAATGGTAAGACATATATTTTTTTTTATTCACATAAAAGTTTTCATTTCTAATCATAAATTTATATATAATTTAGATATTTGATTGTTTTTATTTAAATATGAAAGACGATAAAAATATAGAATCATTTTAATATTTCACACCCAGATTTACATACTTGAAATGGTATTAAAAAAATGGCTAATTATGGTTATAAAAAATGTGTAATTTAGTGTATCTTTACAAGATAATTCCTTGAATTATGTTAATAAAAAATTGATTCTGATCATTGATTAAAATAACTTGAAACTATGAAAGAATTTGATGAAGCCCTAGATTCGATCATTAAAAATTCTTGTGTGTATAATTATGATGCATGGGATCTCAGTCAGTGTGGATAGAGATACATTATTAAATGATGAATATGTGAATTGGATTTTATTGATAGTGGAATTAATGATTTAGTGGGATACATATCAATCAAAATCAATAAAACTATAGTGTCATGAAAATCCTCTCATTCCAAGTGGAAAAATATAATAAGTATCAATGAATGAAGTTCAAAACGTTGTGAGGTGTGTTTGATGTTATATGGAGAAAATATATGGATATTAGGACGACTTCTAAAAATTCTATTTATATATTATTTGATTGGGAGAATATTAGTATTGAGAACATGAATGATCTGTGAGAAATATTTACTGAAATTAGGATTTAAAAATTATATCAAATAATATTTACACCCCTATTCAAACAAAATATTTTTTTTCTAGATGATAATTATACAATGATGATAATATTGGATAATTTTTATTATACTATTATAACATATTTCATTTGAAATGATGATATTGATGTTCGCTAAATGGGGACATCAACGTTGGTGGAATCGAAGGACATGATTAATCTCAACCTATTTGATAGCTAGTAAGAAGTCAATGTTGACAATTGAATGTTTTTCTTATGATAATATATTTTAATATTAAAAAGAATATTTAATGGGATCTTTAAACTCACAGGTTATTAATGTTAAGAGGCTATGAACCTTATAGTAAAGTTTCCCAAGAATATTTAATATAATGATTACGATGATAATGAAATTACCATCAATGTTTCCCTGACCTATATGTATTTTATAAAACCAATTACACAAAATTTCCTCCAAAGTGTAACTTACATTAATAAAAAACTAAATGTACAATAGAAACTAGGGAAATGGAAATGGAATAATGCAAATATCCTAGAGAAAATGTTTTGTTGGATGTTGTATTGAATTCCCAGAAATGATAAGAAATGGACAATGATGGAGGTCAATTTTATGGAAAATTTGATCTCAATGTTTAATTAAAATTTATATCGACGATATATATTATTATATATTTAAAATGAGGAAATCTAGAAAAGTGGTTCGTGGTTCCAATTTCAAAATAACACACTATATAGAGGGTCTGTATAAGATGAAGGCATATATTGAAAATATTAAATCCTAAAATATAAAGAATATAGGTATGTTTATTTAATGGAAGATCAATTTTGAGAAGATGAATAAGGGTTTACTCGTTTGTCTAAATAACATAGTGAATGATTAATTTAAATTTATTGAAGAAAATGAGGATGAAGTTATCATATTAAAAATGAAAAGTATAAGACAAGGAGATATTGTTGAACCATAGTATGGAATAAATAATAATATAAATGGATGGGTAAAAATGAATTTAGAGAATAGTGGTCAAAAAAATCTGACAATGAATTTTCTGTAGATTTAAAATAATAAAATCAGAATGACACAACTACTATGAGAAGTTATCAAAAACAAAAATATGTAACAATTAGTTCAGGACTAAAAGAACCCACTACAAGCTTGAAGATTTATTTGGGTAAAAAATATATAATATTCATAGATCAAAAGGTGAAATTAGGTCAATATTAATGACATATGGGATTTAACATCATATTATGTTCTATAATATAGAATTTACATTCCAAAAATGTCTCATACATTGGAAAAATTTGTCCAATGAAACAAGAGAAATGAAAAAACCCAAAGAGGGTTTAGTATTCAAGTAATACATATGACGGTCACAATTTATGGTGTGGGATATTTATACACATTACAGGATATTAAAAATATATGTTTTAAAAGAATATACTAATGCAAACCCAATGTATTTTTATGCAACAACAAAAGTAAAAATAGAAATAGATTAAAATAAAAAATGAATTTGTAGAATTTTACATTGAGGTTGTTAGATAATAAATTATAGAGGGTCAATAATACCAATCAATATTAGTTTCTAAGTCAATGGAATGGATCAAAATGAAAATCATTTATCAGGAATCAGGTGGATCGTTTATCCGAAAATAATCTGATCATTTTGTTATATGATTACTTTGCGGTTGAAAAACTCCCATAGGACAGAAAATGAAGATCTTGTTATATAAATTATGTAAAAAAAGGAAGGTGTTTAGAAAACTCACAATGATAAAGGCCTATAAATTATTTTCTATAGAAATGGAACATTTGGAGGAAAAGATATGAGTTGTGATGATATTAGGGTCATGGAAGGTTTTAATAAAAAAGGTTTATGTTTCATGAAATTATGTGACAAAAGAAATGAATCTTAATTTACAAGTTAGAATTAGATCATGAATAGAAAACATGGTACAATCATAATTCAATGTATATTCTAGAAGGGGTCACTAACTTGATATTGGATAAGAATATATGTGTTTTATTTGAATATAAGACATGTAAAACATATGGCATAATCATCTTCTACAATTGAGGAATTTTTTTGAATATTCTGATGAATAATTATAGTTATTTATATCTTCCTCAGTAATAAAATTACTATAAAAAATATGTGATTCATGCCAATAAAGGATTATAACTCAAAATGTTTATGTGGAATAAAAGGAAATATTAATAGGAATGTCATAAATGGTGAATATGGATGTGTGTGGACATATGAAAATATGATACATTAACTGGAAGAGATTCTAATCATATTCATGGATTATTAAATAATAATTTAAAGTCTATTCATGCTCAACCTCAATTTCAAGGTGTTCAGTTGCATAAATAAATACTAAATAGGGGATGAAAATAGGATTGAATAGGAATTTTAATGTCTAAAATCAATTATGGAAGAAATAAAACAAATATATATGTGGGATATTATAGTAGGAATCACGGGATAATGAATAAATTATACTTAATATGAAATCATCAATCAAATGGTCTGACATAAATGAGAAATAAGATCAATAAAAAATTCCATGAATATTTCTTATTAAGAAATATATATAACATGTGTTTAGGAAAGAAACAATTTTGACAACGGTCAACATCCCTAATAAGAACTTGATGAATTTGAAGGAAGAAAAAAACACCATTTACGATATGATATGTAAGGAAGTAAAAATTTAATAACATTTGTCTCTCTAGATGTAAATGAATCATTCTTATTTATGGATAAATATTTACTATTTGAATCTTATATAGATGAGATGATAATCATTGGATACTCAAGAAAAAGGAAAACATATAAATTATTATCTAATTGTCTATGAAATGTTTTGAATATTTTACTTTTGTATAGAATTAGAAGATTTATAATTATATCAGTGAAAAAAATTGGAGGCAATGTGCTAAAAAATGAGAATCTAAAGGGGATTAAATGAGAAAATTTAACAATACAATGAAGTAAAAAGGATTGTTATAATGAATTCATATATTATACTACAGTTAATCCAAATTATATGATAAAAATTAATATAAAAAATATCATCGATTATTATTTAGTGCTAGTAATGACGAGGGAAATTATATCTATATATATAAAATATTACACATGAATTATAGAACAAAAAACGTTTTGATGAATCTTTGAGATTTGTGAGTTTGTTTTAGGTGATGAATAAAGAACATGACTAATTTGACAAGAATAACCCTTTTCAGTTTGTTTTGAGTCTTCAAAATAATAATATCATCATAACCAAATGGATCTTCTGGGAAAACATACTAAACGTTAAAGAGAAGGTCATTAAAAAATAATGGATGATGTGAAAGGGATACTACTATATTGATGAAATAAATATAGGTGAGAAATTTCTTCCTATTTTATAGATAAAATCTATTCAACTATTCTTATTCATACTTGTGTAGTTTAAGTGAAATGTTTTCTTTATGAATCCTAAATATATTTTTTAATAGAATTAATGAGGATGTGGTGTAAATTTAGCATTTAGATGGATATATATATTACATGAAGAAAAAAATAAATTCCTTTGGATAAAGATGTTTCTATATGGGATAAAGATGGAATAGAGATCAAGGTGTTCAATACATGACCAATTTCTGAAGAAGCATGGTTCTAAAAATTGGGGATTTAATTATAATCTAATTTTAATCATTAAGTGTCTAAAAGAGTGATAATTTATTTATATTATTAAGTCATAACATTTTTTCGGATTAAATGTTGAATAATATAATCCATTTTCAAAATTAAGGAAATATAGGATCAAAATGTTAATTATTTTCCATATATTAATTTTCCGTTGTTTATAGGTCACTCAATGGTGACATGGAGTAGTACTTTATAAATAAAAAAAATACTTGAAGTAATTTTTTTGTATATTTATGATGGTGAATTAAAAAGAAGAAAATTTTATGGCCTCTACCAATATAAAAATATGAAGAGATGATGAAGAAAAACAATTCAATGTCGTCAATTATTGATAGTCTATTGGAAGCCTACTGTAATTAATTGAAACATGAAACAATATTCTTTCCCACGTGAAGGATGAAATAGAATCAACATAATCCAAAAAAACCCAACTTTTATACAGTGATAAAAACAGTTAATTATTTCATGGCCAATATAGATTTTAGTATTCCTTACAAATGGAAAATATCAAAAGGAGTAATTGGGTTATACACACATATTATTTAGTTTTAGTAGATTGTAGGAAGTCAAAAATGTATTAAATGTATTTATCCCCAAATTCATCATCATATCCATCCTCAATAAGGACTTTCTTCATGGCCTCGAATTCTACCACATTGGATTTTCTTTTTAAATATTCTCATTACAATTATTTTCTCATTTCATTTTGATTTTGGCTCTATGTGAACTATCCAATTATATATATTTTGGATTTTATAGTTTAGTATATAGTCTTTCGGATATATATATGGTCGAATTATTCTATGAATACACATAACAATATTTAAATCATTGTGAATTTCTTCTTGGCAATGAATTTCCTCCACAAAACCTTCATGGGGCCACATAATGCATTAGATGACTCATTAGAGTGTATTATGATGTCCTTATATAAATTCAACTAAGAATTAAATTTATCATCTAGAACTTTTTATTCACCTTCATTGATATTTAAAATCCTTTAGAACATAAATATTTTTAACATAAAATAATCTCTTTTTGTATATTATTATGGATAAGTCTCCCCTTAAGAAATGGGATCATATAGCGCCGGAATTGAATTCTATTTTGCCTGCCTCTAATAAATATCCATTGATCATACTAGCTGAAATTTCATGTATCATAGTTGAAAAGTCATATATTCCCTGGGATTTTCTGTACTAATATCTCTAATTATTCCACAATTGACAATTATTTCTACCACTTATTTGAATAACATTGTGATTAACAACATCTATTACTTCCTCGGAGAGAGAAACACAAATTTTATCCTTTAGATTTGATACCAATTAATTTCTATACCTAGTAAAATAACCATTAGTTTATGAATAAGGATAATAAAAATCAAAAAAAATACCATCTATTGATATTTATTCAATATTATAGAAAACATACCTGTCTCTCTATCTCTTTCATTCGATTCAAAAAATAAGAATAAATTTTAAATTTCACATGAAAAAATAATTTTACATGGTTCACCATTTTCAAGTGACATCCATGGAGAATAAAATTGCTTCATTCAAAATTTAAAAATCCATGAAATATTAAAAATTGGTTAATTTTCATAGTTGAATCATTATACTTCCTTTTTCAGTTCAGTCTAAATTATAATTCTCACAAGTCTCTTAACAAAAGAGGTCTAACTAACCATCAATATGATTCTTCTACTAATTAATTAAATCCATGTTTTTACATGGTATTTAGTGAATTATATATCTCAACAATCATCCACATGAGGTATATATATTGATCAAATTAATCATGGTAATTTCATTTTTTTTAAAAAAAATTAATTTTTAATAATGTTTTTAACAATATTCACTCAATTACCAAAACATTCACAAAACATGTATGATTGTCATGGTTTATATGGAAATCAAGAGAAATTTTATATTTTCATAAAACACCATGGCTTCAAGACACTTTTGGTATGTTATAGAACATAGAATATTATACTTTCTTTATTGTCTTTTTCTATGTGCAACTAATGTCCATGTCACTATATTATAAATTTAGTGAATATAGGTAACTCTTACTCAATTTTAGATCGATAATATATAATAATGGTTTGACATATTATATGATGGGGTGTTTTAAAACAACCCAAAATATTCATACATAATTATTACATCTTATTCTTATAAGGTACATTATTTATCATTTTTATCTATGAAAGAATGGTAAAGGTTTATATTCATTGGAAACATGGATAGATAAATAACTTGTAACAGTATGATCTGAAACATTTCCCATTTTTTGATTCACACAAAGATCCCTTGTCAGAAATGTCATACCTAAATCCTTTCCACATAATATTGAGAAATAAATTATAATAATGGTTGATCTAATATGATCGGTGAGGTTAATAAAAGATATATTAATCAATGATTATAAGTGATAATAATATAAGAATTAATATATGATAACATGATAAAAACAAAAAATAATCATATACAATTAGTAAAATTTATTTACTAATGAATCATGGAATATTATTTATTCAATCAATAAAAGAAAAATATAATATTGAAAAAAATTCAATAATAAATCATTATCCAAGAGAAGATAACAAAATATTAATTCGTAGGTTTATGCAATTCAAATAAGAACAAAAAATCACTTCCTTAGTCAAGGATCACACCCAAGACTTTCACAGTGTAAAATTCCTGTAATGGAAATTCATTCATTTTCATTTACAATATTTACCTAGGAGTTACATCAATCAAATTCAATTATTCATTAATTAATAATTTATTCACACTATTATCTCTTATGAGTTTCTCATCTATGTAATTATTAAAAAAACTCATTCGGGGATATAATGGCCCCACATATTCATCATTATTAACCTAACATCAAATATTCTTTGTCCAAAGAAACCACCAATAAACCAATCATAATCAATTCATATATATCGTTCAAGATCATGAAACCATTTATCATTACAAAAATACATAAAATAATGAATGAAATCATGTTTCATTATCATTACAAGCTCATAAACATAAACAATATTGTGAATTAATAATGGATGAAACATTGGATCATATCCCAAGTGAAGTATTAAAATACCAAATGGATGTTATTATAGATTAAAAATTAAATTAATATATAATAATTATATTGGATGAAAATACATTTTTCATTTAGACATTAATTTTTTAAATGAAAAAAAATCCAAAAATAATATGTAATTTTTTTATTTGAAAAGAAAAAAAGTAATGATTTCATGGAATAATCAAGGAAATGTTTATTCATAATGGAATATAATTTAGTTCAGGTGTTGTACCATTCATATTTTTTGTAATTAGTCAAAAGTAAATATTTCTAAAAACAACATGAAAATTCCATATATTTTAAATTTCAAACAAGGGGTAAAGGATTTTAATTAATCATTGTATTTTTATAAAATAATTCAGGAAATAATATATATATATATATAGAATTTGGAAATGGACGCAAATATTCATGATCTAATAGAATGATTATGTTGGTTTTCCAAAAAAAATATGTGAGTCTCAAGAGTACATAACATGTGGAAAATATAAATAAAACATGTGACCTATAGAAATAAGAATACAGTAAGAAAAAAATATGAGATATTTATAATTTAAATTAATCATTTGAATATATATCATAATCTATGCTACTAAAATGTAGACTATAACAAAAAATACCAACCTCAAGTATATCTTGCACCATAACATATCTAACCTCATGTTCTCTGAGATACCTCCTTTTGTATACACCTTATGCCTTGAAGGATGGGTCTGAGAAGAATATTAATTTCTCAATGATTAAGGGAATGATTCAATGACAAGGTTGGGTAGGGATTTATAGGGATAAAGGATAAAATTACGAGAATAAATGGGGAGAATATATGAATCTTATAATCTTTTTGAGGGATACAAAATAATTTCATAAAATATTATGATCATAAATTGTCACTTTTATTGGTATATTATTCCAAATTGAATCGTATTTAATGGTAGGATATTTTATTGCTGGTATATGTTAATCAAATAATAACGAGACATGTGGGGTTGTAATTCTACGATTTTCTCTTGCATTTAAACCTAGTAAACTAGATTTCACAGTTACTCTAGATTTTTTCTACTATTTTTAATATTAACTATGAATGAAAAATTATATTTAAAATAATAAGTTGTATCAACCATGATTATTTTCCAAATGGAATATATTTTTGGAGATTAAATTTAAATATATTGGTTTATTTTAATTTTAAACATATATTATAACTTCAAAAATGACAGGTCTTATCAAAACGATGTTATAATCATAAATCAAAAATTATATCAATTTATTTACTTGAAAAAAATATAAATTGAATGATAAAAGAAAATATCTAATATATGATAAATTATTGTAACTAAAACCATTAGTAAATATAGATTACATTATTTTAATCATTTACAATCTAATTGTGAAAAAAAAATATTTTACAGAAATTTATTTTGCGCTAAAAAATGAACATCTATAAAAATAATGTATAATGAGGATTCATAGATAAATAAGTATTTTATTTAAATTTTGATGTTACACATGATACCCTATGATCATAATCAAATCCAAATAATACTTTTATTTTCCGGGAATTGAAATATTTATTAAAAATCAGTATTTTTCAACATTCAATGAAAAGTAAATATTTTTTGAAAAATAAAATAAATTAAGAACTAGTTAATATTGGTATATTGATTTCAATAATTATTTACATTTTATTAAATAATATTTCTAAAATTAGATAATATAATTTTATTTTTCACTTGAAAAATTCGTAATAAATCAATTTTTAAGGAGACATAATTTGGAAGCATAAAATGAAACTTTTGAAAGTTGATAACTTATTTATTAGGTATTAATAAATATATTTACATTATATAAAACCATTATGAATATTTTTTTCCATTAATGTTCATACCATCTTATTTAGTAGCTTTGTTATAATATTTTACAATATCAAGGTTCATATTTATTCTAGGTTGTATAAATTGTGTTCTTAAAAAATGGTGATGTCTTTTATTAATCACATGTATGGGTTCTCATGTATCTTGCATGAATTTATGAATCCAAAAATGAACATTAACAATGTGAGTGTACTTTTTTCATGGAAATATGCCTCTAAGATCCAATATTTCAACTCAATTATCTTCACAAGGAAGATCATGACCCATCATTATAACCTATGTGATTACTACATGTGAAGGATCACTTTTATATTTTATATATAGAGAAACATGGAAGACATCCTGAACTAGAGATATAAAATGTTAATGTTCCAAGAAATATGAAAATTCTCCAATAAAATCTATAATCATGAAATGACCAATATACCTAGGGATCAACATTATATAGGTTTTCTATCATAGAACCATATTCAAGATATAATTTTATAGCAATAAATTCTAATCAAAATTGAATTATTAATGTTATTGATGATAATGAGGAAAATACTTCTATCAAATCTATGCTTCTATGAGGTCATGATAAATTGATCATTCCTTATCAATAATTTCCTCAGTAGGGTGAGGTCCAAATAGATTTCAACCTCCACTATCATTCATGTATATCATTAGGAAATAGTTATTTCTATAGAGGGATTCATCAGGATCCACCAGAATTCTTATATTAAATTTACATTTTTTTGTATACCATGCTAGAGGAAGGTGTTGATCCCAAACATATTTTAAATATTGAAAATATGATATCAAACTATTATATTTGATTTGAATGGTCCAAATAGACACACCCTAATTCTAAAGATAACAAGCATTACTGGATACAAAAATATGTATCTAGAGCATTCTAAAGGCTTATACAGATCTTGAGTTAATCCATAGATCTAGATCATATATTCTAGACGGTGATACTCAATAGAACCTAAAAAAATCCGTAATGTATATCCCATAATTCTATTCAAGACACAATTATTATCTGATGAAATTAAAGTGTATTAACATCATAATGTGATCACCTACATGAAAAATATCAATATGGCCATTGGTGAATTGTGGATTTTGATGAAACTATCGATGGTCGGGTTTTTCAATTTCAATTTAGGTGTGGGAATTTTTTTTACATCTCCTTGTAATTACATATCTCATCCTTAACATTCTAACATACCAAGAATAAAAAAACATTCTCCACAATATATATCATCATGTTTTAATATAATATTACTATTTTAATCATATATATATAATTATACATCCAAAGATTACCACTACTAAGTCGATATCAAAAGTTAGGTAATTTTCATCTTGAATCATAAATTAGAATGTGGGATATGCTATCTCTATATAATTTAGCTAGAGAATACATCTAACAAATTTCTTAAATACATCACATTAAATAACAATACCTTACCCATTCAATGGTAGTATCAGTATTGGTTCACTGACCAATTTTATATTTAATTCCATAAAATATTCCTTATATCCATCAGTCCAACAGAACATGACACACTTCATTGATAACATGGTGAGTAAAATTAATATCCATGAGAAATCCATCCCAAAATATTGATCATATCTATTAAATCCAAGGAATCTATGGATTTTAGTCACATTTGTTTGTCTGGGAAAATTATCAATAACAAACACCCATGATTGATTTGTCAATGTTCTCACAAATTAGATTATATAATCAAAAAATAAAATTTTTTGTTTCCAAAAGTAACATTTGTTATAAATTTAATACAACATATATTTAAATAGAGTCTTCATTAAAATCCTATTGTGATATTCATGCTCTTTGTTTCTCCTTGAATATATATGAATATTATCTATAAACACATCCAAGATAATCCAGGGTAATCTATTAATATTTTGTTCTATAAATCCGTGAATAAAAAGTGGTTATTATTTATAAAAAAATGTTATCAATATAAATTAACAGTTTTCACACATCAATAAAATGGTTTCCGTGGTAATGTCTTCAATTTTTATCATCAATTATAGTATCTATACCAGTTATTAATAAGGTAAAAAATTTAATCGTAGTGAAATTAATCTAATAAATCCTCAATAGGGGTAAAATATATGTAATATTAATTTTGATCTTGTTATGTTCCCCATAATCAATGCAGTTTCACATTGATTCATCAAAATTAATATCAAATGGAACATGTTTACCCTATCATGACATAACATTCATAATGAATGCATATCAAGACTCTAAGGGAGTTTCTTCATAAATTCCAATAATTTAATCAGGGCTAATATATATGGATTATTAGAAATAGGTGTATCACCATGTATGTGTTCTATTAAAAACTAAATTTCAAGATTCAAGGGGGGGATAGGTAACACTTCCAAAAAGACATCAATATAATATTATACACGGAATATATATTATATGTGGATTCTATACCATTAAATATGATATAAATACCTATTTATATTATGAATTATTACCCATACAATGTATGTAAATTCCATTTGAAGTTGTTATTTATCAATTTATTGACAGATTATCAGAGGATTATTAAAAATATAATATTATACCTATATTCCTCAAAAAAGGATATGGGATTTATATAATGAAACCTAATTCAAGAGAATAATTACATCAATTTCAACTAATGGGAGGATAAAAATAATTACAAGAATAAGATTCAATCAAATATACATTTTTTAAGAATCGTAGGAATGTGTTGACATCATCATACAATTATGAGTTAATGCTTCTATTTCAACACCTGGTCATTGAGGTGGTAATGTCTTACTTTTAGAAGATTCATAAGATATAGATGATTGAGTAGTACACGAATGAAAGAATAAATTATTAAATCTAGAGTGAATGTTATGTGTATCATTAACCACTTAATTATTGTACACACAATCAAAAATTACAATCACATTAATTATATCTTTTCCTTCATGTAATAAGAGGTGGTTGAATTTGATCATTATTACAAACCCATAAATTTGATCACCAGTTATATTTATGTCTACAATCCCTGGATTTGATAAATTAGAGAGTGTGTGGTATATTCTACTGATCTCTTTAATAAAACATTTCATTGACTAATGTTTTCACATAACATCAAAAAATCATTATGTATAAGAACATTATTTCCACGGATATATTTTTTACCCATCCTCTTTAATATTTCATACATTATTCTGTCTAAACGCCATCTATAAATAATGTCTCATATTCACCCCAAAATGGTTATTTTTATTATAATTTTCTGTGAATTCTAAATTTATTTTCTAATCAAAACCAAGAGATTTATAGGTGACTCCAATTTCAATCTCAACATTTGCAAAATATCAAATGATTTCATCATGTCTACCAAAATATCTTATATCAACCATAATTTTGGGACATGGTCATAACCCAAAGATAAAACATTTAATATTAATTTACATTTCAACAGTAACACTAGAATATTAAATCAAAATTCATATTCAATTACCAGCACATGTACAAACTGATTCATTATCCTTATAATTTATCATTAGGTAATATTCCCCAAATTTAAGATAAAGAATTTATGGAATGTGCATATAAGAAAAAATATTATACTCATCCCATTCATTGGAGTCTATTTGTACCCATTTCTAGGAATTCATGCCTAGGATCCACAATTGAACTACTTCACCTACCAAATGATAAACAACCAAGATAACAATTTCATATTTTAATTATAGGAGAATAAAAAAGTAAATTCTCAAAGAACTATTCCATTTTGTAGTTGCTAGTAGATCAATATATCCACTAAAATTAATTAGATATTTAATAATTTAGGAATAAATTGTTTTTTACATGTTTTCTTAGTTCCATGTTCATCATGATTCATGGATTTATAAATTTCCACAAGAGTAACTAAAAATAATTTTCATTCTAATTCCAATATAATTTGGTTTTCATATAGAAATTTTGTGGTATATTCAATAACAGTTTTCCATAATAGGGTTCCATCTTGGTCAACTCATTTAATGAAACAAAAAAGAATAGTTTGATAAATAATAATTTAAATGTAATATTTTGTAATCAGGGAAAAATAAATCATAGTATTTCTAAATCATTATAAATTATTTTCAACCCATGACACCATAGGTTTATCCTTGGTCATCCATGGTTTCATTCTATTCAAATAATAAATTTTTTATTTAATGAAAATGTGTATTATCTTCAAAATATCTCATGGGTGTGTAAAACTAATTGTGCAGTAAAGGCATATTCATAAATCCCTAGATTGATTGTCAGGAAATACCTAAATAACTATTATCATGGTTATTACCCTAAGATGCATCTATTCTAGAACAACATATTATACAACTATCTAAATGCAGATGAAATTATAGGAAAACCACTAAACAATTATCCTATATCACAATATGTTTTCATATTCATAGACTTATTATAAGGGTTATCACTAAAAAATTGTCCTCCATTAATTTAAAATAAAAAAATCATGTTTTAATACAAAATACAGTGACCAATCATTTACATTCATAAATACTAAATATTATTTTAATATAACTACTTTCCACTTCTGAACCATAAATTATTAGTTTTTTTCAAAACGTTGATGCATAATAAACTTTTATATAAATGATCTAAATAGTTTACTATAATTTTCTATACAAAATTTACACTTTCTCAACAAATAAAACTAAAATTATTTCTTCAAAACCAATGAAAAAGAATCATATGAAATGGTGATAAAAAATTAAAAATAATAGTAAATAGAAGAGATATCAACCAATAGATAGTGGTGATCATAATATAACTATAATGGAATGAAAAAAAAGATCAAAACATAAATTTATCATACCCATTCATTTTGAAATCCTTATTAATGAATCAAGGAATAATTTTTTCAATCAAAATACAAAACAAATAGTTTAATGATATCATCAAAAATGAATCATAATCCATAAAAACATAATGTAAGAAAAAAGGATATTATTTATTCATTCTCATAAGCACAAAATAACACAACCATAATAAAAGTTCACTCCCAATACTATCACTCAAAATTATTTATTTAGGAAGGGCAAGGAAAAAACAAGTAGTCTGAAACCAAAGGGAAAAGGAGGAGGAGAACAAAATCATGGGGGTCTGAAGTAGTGTAAGCCAAGGGCGTCCCCTCTCACAAGATCCTCTCCCTCAGCCATGAGAGTGCTCCTACCGTCGAGTCCCAAAAATACCGAATTGTTGGACGCAATAGAGGCAAGGTGGTCGGCCACTTTGTTACCCTCGCGCCATGTGTGAGCCACTTTGGTATTTCTTGTCAGGAGGCCTTTTCATTTTCTGATAGTGTAGGAGATAGACCAGGGGGTATTACCTGTACCTTGCAGAGCGTTGAAGAGGGCCATGCAATCTGTCTCCACTTCACTGATGATAATATTATGATGGCAACATAGCATGAGACCGGAAAGCATGACTAAAGCCTCCGCCTGGAGAGAGTGTTCGCGCCCATACTGGGCTGTGAACAGCAGGATGATAGAGCCCTTATAGTCACGGGCCACTCCGCCACCCCACATGATGCCTTGAAGGAAGGAGCCATCCGTATTCAGCTTTATACCCGTGGAAGGAGGCATCCAGCGTACCCAGTGACCTGCACCATCTCTGAGAGAAGCAGCGGCAGCCGTTGCGTTCGGTTGAAAGGGGCAGAGTGAAGGAGCAAGCTGCAGCTGGCTGTTCGACCTGAGGAAGTCAATGAGCAGACTCCGAGTTCTGATGATGATGGATCTCCCAGACGGGCAAACACCATCATGCCTGGCCATATTCCGTGCTTGCCAGAAGCACCAAAGACCAGCAGTGAAGATAGCAGCCCGAGCCTTCCTCTTTGTGCTCTGTTCCGGTGCTCCCTGGAACCACTGATCCAAGAAGTTAGCTTCAGAAAAAACCTGCCCATTATAAGCAGTGAGACCGCCAAATCAACTCCACACCACATGTTCCCATGAACCTTCGAAGAAAAGATGGAAAGTGCTCTCCTCCTTAGCATGGCATCACAAACATCTGGACACCATAGGGATGCCGAGCCTTTTGATATTATCGTCAGTTGTAATTGCACGGTTCCGGATGCGCCAGGAGAGAAAACTATACTTGGATTGAATTTTCCTGCACCACATGGTCTCATGCCATGGGTCGGGACTATCATGAGAGTGAAAGGTTTTCCGAAACTCTTTGGTGGAAAAAATTCATGAAGCTGAAGGAGTGAAAACACACTGGTCAGGCTCCATATTTAACTCAATACTCTCATAGGTTGCCTGCTGATCTTGGTTCGACACTGCCCTGATAAAAGAGGGAAACCTTCTTGCCTCCTTAAAAGAAATCCGAGGGGCCGGACAGCCAAGAAAACTAAGCCTTGAGCCAGCCCAATTATGGTTCCAAAAGAGGATATCCCATTTACCAATGACCCAGCGTGATAGGGGAAGGAGGGAGGGAAGGAAAGCGACAATCATGGACCAGAGGGGAGAGGTGAAACGGGACCCAAGAGCAGGAGCATCACTGCAACGAGGGCTCATTACCCTGCCCCACAAGGACCTACCCTCAAGGGCCTCCCAAGCCAGTTTAGCATGCATGCACTGAATGGTGTCAAAGAGGTTTTTGACATCAGTACCTCCATTACAGATAGGTTGGGCCATTCTCCTCCAAGAGACCCAGTGACATTTCCCTTCATAGAGGGCATCCCAGAGAAAACCAGCAAGGATCCTGTCAATGGACGTAATGACTCCCTTAGGAACTTTGATGGATGCCATCGCGTGAACAGGAATAGAAGACAGCACGCTATTGATGAGGATGATTCGGCCGCTGAAGGAGAGAAATATGTTCTTCCAATTGAGTATTCTGCCTGTGATTTTCTGCACGGTGTGATCAAAGTCATGGATGTGGAGTCTTTGAGGGGAGATAGGTGCACCAAGGTAGTCAACAGGAAAGTTTCCCATTTGCATGTTCATACTGTTCTCTAAGGTGACCACACGACTTTCCTCGCACTTATTGGATATAAAAAGGTTACTCTTAGAATGGTTGATGAGTTGGATGCTCCAGTGGCAATATTCCTCCAGCACTTTAATGAAACTTCGGACTGATCTTAAGCTGCCATTCAAGAAGACTAAGGTGTCATCAGCAAAAATGAGGTGATTCATGCTGGAGGAGAGTGTACGACTCTGATATGGAAGAATCTGCCCTTGGTTCCTGCTCCTGTTAAGTAGACGGCTAAGCACATCCTGGGGAATAATGAAGATGGTAGGGGATAGGGGGTCCCCCTGCCTGAGACCACGGGTGGCTTTGAAAAACCCATGAGTCTTCCCCATGAAGGAGACAACCAGCCATGAAGAGATGAAGAATCTAAAGATAATGTCGGTGGCCCGGGAAGAAAAGCACATACCTGTGAACACTTTGTTGATGAAGCTCCATTCAATTCTGTCATAGGCCTTACTCATGTCCAATTTGATGGCCATATTTGAACCGTGAGATTTGATGTTAACGTCCGAGATCAGCTCCTGGGCCAAAGCTATAGCTCCTTGTATAGACCTGCCTTTCACAAAGCCATGCTGCTCCAAGGAGATCCAATGGGGAAGAAAGCGAGACAGCCTTTTTTTGATGATGCAGGAGAGGATTTTATAGGGGAAGTTGCACATGCTGATAGGCCTATAATGATTTAGAGAAGATGGGTCTTTGATCTTAGGAATAAGCACCAACGTTGTTTCACTGGCCACACGAGGGAGAATTCCACCGCGAAAGAAATCTTGGATGGCTAGGACAACATCATGCTGAACAACTGACCAGGATTCCCTGTAGAAAGACCCCGGAAAGCTGTCCGGCCCCAGAGCGCTCTCGGGGTTAAGGCTCATCATGGCCTCATGGATCTCCTACTCGTTCGGGATTGCTTCAAAGGACTCATTGTCTTGGCTGGAGACTTTAGAGGGGATCACATCAAGGAAGGGGGCCCTGCCACTTGGGTAACCCTCAGGAATACCAGGGTTAATGTCTGAAAGCAAAGTCTTAAAATGGGAGAAGGCCAACCCACCAACCACATCCCTATCATCAGTGTAAGAGCCATCCTCCAGTCTCAGATTGGGTTTGAGATGACGCCGATTTTCATTAATGCAAGAATGAAAATAGGCAGTGTTTTTGTCCCCCTCTCGAAGCCATTGAACCCTGGATTGCTCACGAGCAAGGAGATCTTGTGTTAGGAGAGATTCCACCAAACTGTCTTTCTTCCTAGAAAGATCTTCAAACACCTGGTCATTCCAGCCATTTTCAAGACTAGCTTCAAGTTGTTCAACCTCTTTCAAGAGCACATCTGCATCCTTGTCAGTTGGGGGCACCTGTTGAAACCAGACTAATATGTCTTTCCTTAGGCGTCTCAGTTTTTTGTGGATCCTGATCCATAGGTGACCAAATTCAGGAGGCCCCCACGAGCTTTTGACCACTTGATTATAGCCTTCCATTCGAGTCCAAAGGTTAGAGAATCTGAAAGAGTTATTGGTCTCCTGTCTTGAGGACAGGGAGAGTAGCAGGGGTGAGTGATTAGAAACACTGCGGGTAAGATGTGTTACCTGAGCATTGGGGTAGGCGGAGATGCCATTAATATTAGCCAAGCACCTATCAAGGCGGCTCCAAGATCTGCGTCCTCCTCTTTGATTGTTACACCAAGTGAAGCGGTCCCCGGAATAACCCATGTCGGAGAGACCCTTACCACCCATGAATTGTACAAACTCTAAGCTCCCCTTCCGAGGGAAGGGACCTCTCCCCCTCTTCTCATCCGGATCAGCAATGACATTAAAATCGCCGCCAACAAACCAGGGAGAGTTGCCTGGGTCAAAATAATGGAGCCCCTGCCATAAAGTGCACCTTTTGTGGGGATCACAACTCCCATAAATGAAAGATGCAAAAATGGAGTCATTTCCAATTGTCACTTTGGTCGTGATGGATTGGTCATCAGCAGCAAGCTTGGCCACTGAGATATCCTTTTGCCAGAAAATCCAGATGTGGGTATTAGTTGGGTCCGCATGCAAAAAGCCCTGCATCCTGATTTTGCGGGAAAACTCCCCAATTTTGGAATGATCCTGCTTGTGCTCCAAGATCACGATAATACAGGACCTATATTTCTTCGATTCCATAACAATGTAGTCAGTTTTTACCCGGGCCCCTAGGCCACGGGAATTCCAGATGAAGATGCACGTCATTGAAATAGGGGGCGCCTGGCTTTGGACCCAGGCGAACGTAGCTCACGCGGAGGATTAGAGGGGGAAGCAGAAAGACCTCTGCGTTGAGATCTCGTGCGCACACCAGAAGGAGGTGGCACGTGAAGAAGCCCTTGCGGAGAAGAGAAAGCCAGCTGATTGAGGGCAGGAACCTCGCCTCTGCAGAGCTTTCCATGAGGGGAAGTATCCTGAGCAGCTGGAGAGAGAGCACCCATGACCCTCTTCTCCTCCCAAGTAGGAGGACCGATGTTCATAAGCATGGAACCCTTAGAAGTCTGGGAAAGGAGAGAAAGTGACTACTCCTCAGTCGGCAAGAGGGAGGAGCAACTGGGTGCTCGAGAGGAAGCACTTTGGAAAAACAGACCTCCCATAAGGTTCTCACGGATCCAGATGGCTTTGAAAAATGGTTCCATGGGAGGCTGGAATGACGCCAAGCCTGGAGGAGCCTGATGCATAGATGAAACCAGAGGAAGGCATGATTGGGTAAACTCATTGAGGTGAGGCCCCGCCGACGATGATCCGCGGCAAACAACCCGCGGAGCAGCTAGGCCGAAGTCAGGAACAGCATTGTGAGCGGACTCCAGGGAGACCACTGGTTGGGGGCCACGAGTAGGGGAAAGAGGATCAGACCTCCTAGAAACACTCAGCTGGCGCTGAGGTTTAGGATCACTGGTTGGGGGGCGCCGATTCCTACACCGGCCTTCAGAATGGCCTTGAAGCCGACAGAAGGGGCAGTACCTCGGAAACACTGGATAAAGGATGTCCTGCTTCCAAACCAACAAGTCGGGCACCCGCAGGCAGAGGCTTTATGGAGGAGGGAGGGAGAGGTCCAAATCCACGCAGATGCGCGCTACCGAGGACTCCTCTCACCTTGCTTTGCGATCATCGACACAAAGGAATCCCCCAAGAGAATCACCAATGGCTTTAAGGAAAGCCTGATTTTGAAAAGGGAGCGGGAGACCCGGTAAGCTGAGCCACACCGCCGCACGGGGACCCTTTTTTCCTGTGTGAATCTCCATCGACCAGCGCACCAGGTTGAAACGAAAGCGCCCAGCCACCCGCGGAGCTTTGCACCAAGCCTGCACAAAGTCTGCTTCCAAGGATAGAGCCACATAGAAGGAATTGCGGTGGACTTGCGAGATATGGGAAGGCGAGGAAAGACCCCACGAATCCACGAGCCCCTAAAAGATCGCCAGAGAGGGCATCGCGCCGCCACTATAATAACTTATAATTATATTGATTGTAATATTTTTATCATGTTTTGGTGGATACAACATGTTTAATGGAAATAAAAGAATAATTGAATTTGAAAGGGCTTTGTTATGATCAATACCTCTTTGTTGGGATACATCCTTTGAAATACACCTTATTAGTGATTTGTCTTAGAAAAAGACAATAACAGATATAAGGAAGTCAAGGATAAGATTAGGGATTTAAAAAATGGATTAGTTAATTTTGATGGCTAAAATGGTGTGAATAATGGAGGATAAGAGGTTCGATTTTTATAATTTAATAGAGGAATCCACAAGAAATATCAATAATGAATCGTATGATATAAGTTAAATTTCTTGTGAATGTCAATACAAAAGGATATTGAATCTATTATTTGGAAATTTATGGATGATTAATGTTCAGACAATGAAACGTAGATATGGTTTGGGGGAAATCATACCATTTTCCATTAATTTAACCCCCAATAAACCTGTTTGAACCTTATTTGTGGAATTTTTCACTATCTTTACTGTTCCCTTTGAATAACAATTATTTTGAACCTATTAGTGTATATTTGTTTTTTTACATTCCAAATAAATAACACTTTTAACCATTTTATATTTTATAGGGACAATCAGTATCAGTGTTATCACTATGTTGTGGAGGGGAATATTAGTTATCTTTTGTATTTATATTTTATCAGTCATGAAAAAATCAAAACCTCTTGTTAAAGATATATGAATTAGATGAAAAGATACCCATGTACATCTATAATAAAAATTTATTTACAGGGTTTAATAGTTAATAATAGTATGAAGTCCTTGTCATGGATTGCATATAATAACATGCCACAAAACTACATGAAAAAATCCATTAAAAATAGTTATATGTTTTTAGAAATAAGCCTACACTTTAATTGCACGTTAATAAATGGAATTTCCTATATTCATATGTAAAGATAAAAAAATTTAACAACTAAAGGACCCTAATAAAAATAATTTAATAATATGTCACTATACTGCAGGAGTTTCATCACACATTCACTTCATGAACATATTTATATTTCCATAAAATTCACTCCCATAAGTATGAAAGAACATCCATAGGTTTAATGGCTTTGTAAAACATTGAATATAATAATTTTACCCGTATAAATTTTTTTGATCTCAATATCATATTTTTATTTTTATCTCATTTTATTCCTGATCATTTCACTATTGTTTCACTCAATTGTTCTCTATGATATTATCATCTCAACATATTAATAATAAATGCTGCCTTAATAAAAATTGAATGAAAATATGAAATACGATTTGAAAAATTTTTAATTCTTATTCATGAAATTGTATAAATGTTTTATTTGATTTTATATGAACAAAATTTGCCAAAAACGTAATGTAATTATTTATACCATCTTGTAAGAGCCTCAGAAATACTTAAAAGTGATTCATAAAAATAGTTATTCATGAATATCATCTTGTGATACAAAGAGTAGTTAAAGTCACACATATATTTTTTCTTTGAATCCTTATTGGCTCATAAAATTTCCTCTTTATGAAAGAAAACATTTCTTGATACTCTAATTCTTTTCATAAATTGATATCTCTTAACAGATTATCATCAATAGATTTTTCAACCAGGTATTTGATATATAGGTGTTTTGCAACTATATTTGATCTGACATTCATACTGCATCAAGCCATAGAGATAAATTATATGTGAATACTGGTATAATTTTTACTAAATAATTCAGTAAACTAGTTTTTTTCTAACTCTCATACCAAATATAATAATGGAGTCTTTTCCTTCATGATGTATACCTCATTTTCATGCTCTTATAATTTCATGCTTCATATTTTTATTGATGAACTCATCCAATATAAATGAAAAAGATGGCTTATAAAACATCATTTTAATTCTATCATGTCATGTTATGGATGTAATAACCTATTTAAAATGCATAACACACATGAATTATGGTTACTGATTTTATCATCTCAAAAAAAGCATTAGGATAACTATAGAGACCCCAGATTTGATATAATGTTGGTCCTTCCAAACACTCAAGATGAGTGAAACCTTTAGGAATTACAATAGGATAAATATTACTCTCATGGTTATTGGATATTTGATATCTATTTAGTATAATCGTGAATGTTAAATCCATATCCCCTTTTAATTGATGAAATGTATGTGTATTAATCCATCTAACATCAAATATTCCAGTGGATTCCCACAACCTAATACTACATAGTGGTCAACTAAGAAATATTTTTGATGCCATGGTCAGATCCTACATTAATCTTCACACACATTCATGGTGAGTGATTGACATCCCCACCCCCTGATAATGATTCCATGTACACCCTGTGAACTCAATGAATCCACCATCACACTTCTTTCACCATATGGGATCATTTTCTTGAATCTCCCAATTGTTTGACCAATAGGGACTACATTTTTTGTTAATGGAATTTCACATGCCTCTAATAGGGTTTATCAAAACGTTCTATTAAATTCCCACCTTCATAAAAATTGAATAATATACACTGTTGGGTTAAATGGATTTTTTACATCCTATAACAACATGAGTTATCATCAATATTAAATTATTCCTCAAATATTTTATCATTTAGTGTTTATTACCGCACCACCTAATAGTATAATACAATGTCACTATGGTAAATATGGGGGTATGGGTTTTGGATGATATGGTAATGAACCATTATGGATGATTTCTAGTTGCTTTATTATAGTGATAACTCAAAGAACATTCCATCATCAAGTGAAGAAAAAATTATTGAATCAATTTTTTAAAGTTATATAAGATGAGTTAAAGCTTTATAACTACATATAATGAGAGCATTATATCTTTATAATAAGGATTTCCATACATGGTAAATGATTATATTATTTTTGGTTTCATTAGAGTACCAAATATTTTGGGTTACAAAAGCCTTCAGTAATATTATATCATATTTCACATGAAATTTTTATTAGTGGAATGACCTATAATGGAATTTGGATTATAGATGATGTGAACTGACCTACATAAATATAGAAATTATTGTGATATTTGATTCTAATAATTTTTTTTCCTAATCTTATTTTCCGAAGATATTTAGAGGAATTAAAAAAATAAGTTTCATTATATGTGTTTCTATGATCTTATTAGGTCCAAACTAAGAATATTTTTGGAAATTCAAAATTTATTTATCACTATCGATAATCTTCATGATGTACAAGTTCTATAAAGAACCTCATGTTTTCATGAGGATATTATATAAAATAGATAATCCTTACATGAAATCTATGGCTCTATGTGATCTTGTGAACGTAATAGACATATACATAGTATTTTATGAAGAATAAGTGAAAATTATTAAGGTATTAAATTTTTACTTCATGAAGAATCTATGATGGTTTCATTTGTTATTTACAAATTAAAATGGTAATATCACATGTTTAACATATGATAAAATTAATATTGTTTTTCTTGAATGATTCTGGGCATGATCGCGAAGAATAAGGGAGGGAATGATTATATAAAAATTGTGAAGAAACAAGTAAAATAATAATAAGTAAATAAATTATATTAGTGATGGTTTTATAAATCATTGTAAAATAGTTTCTTCATTATTTCTTATGTCAAGACAATATCAACTAGATTAACATAAAATTAAATTAAAAATATTTTATGTAGAGTATATTACAATATTTAATAGATTTTTTATAGTTTTAATTTTTTCATCATTTAATAGTTTTTTCAATGAGTTTTCCTCTAAATATTTATTCACATGTCATTATTTAAATCAATATTGGATTGATGGTGTGTTTTGGGATAAAATTTAAATTTTTTGTAATTTTTTAAATATAATTGATTTTAATTGATTTTCTATATTGAGAAAATATTTACAATATTGGTCCAATTGATATGATTCTTTTTTTTGATACCAAGATTTGTGGGAGACAACATTATCTTCTAGACCAAGAGATAATTCACCCATCTAAAACCCTTACAAATCAATCATGTTATATAATTATTTTTGATTAACACACAATACCAACCTCAACGAATTAATCGTAAATTTGCATAAATAGAATAAACTATTGAGATTCCACAAGTAATTCAATGAAATATCAAAGAAGAGTTTCCTCAATAAATTTCAAGGAGTTCTAAACTCATTAATGTGGCTGAAGGATTCTTAGAAATGGATGAATATTTTGAAAACAATTAGAGAGAATGAAATATTTTATTAATTATGGAAAAAAATTATACATATGAAGGATTAATTTGAAATTTTGAGGTAAAATGGAAAATAGATTTTTAAACAACATTATATAAGAATTCATACGATGATAGAGAAAATACTTTTTAGAAACATATGTAAAATTTTGAAAAATCATTCTAGAGTAAAATTTTCAATGGTTGACGACCATAATAACTCATAACACATTAAATTATTTATTACAATAACATAAGGCTTATTCTATAACCTATAAATAATTGGATGAAAACTAATTAAATATAATATGGATCTGAAATGTAATAATTAGATGATTTAATTCTATTGATTTTTTTCCCTTCAATAGTATTCTTTTATATTAATTACTTTATAATGTATCCCCTATCCCACAACATATGGACCTCCCCATCCAGGGTGTGGTATTTTCATTGAGTGATCTAGAAAGGTGGATTCTAGAATTATGATCATTACATGAGTTCTTGTGATTCAATTTAAAGTGATATTTTGTATTTCTAACTATAGTTTCAATTCATAATTCAGTTTTAAATTATGAATATGGTTACCATAATTTTTTATTCTATTATTTTTAAATTCATTGGTCGATGATACACATCTCCATCCACCCTATTATATTTTATATATGATGTAATAGATTAGGATTTGTTAGTGGGTTATTTATGTTCAATAATAAGTTTGTCATATTGTATTTTAGAATAATGATTTTTAGGGTGTAATAATCCCTTGTCTAGAATTTCCCCAATTAATAAAAAAATATTAAAATGACACAAACATGGGATGAAGGGTTGACCTACCAATGGTTTTATATATAAATGTTATCACCATATTCATATGTCCATGGGTGAGAGAGGACTTGGTTGATGTATCTCTCTCTGACCAATCAGTGGAAGAAAAAAAGGGAAAAATAGAGAAACCATGATAACCCAACAATATGTCAAACTATAAATTATAAATTCACAATACTTCACATTTTTTATTAACCAATAAATTTAAAAATTATTTTTCTCTCTCATTATTCAAAATGTTTAAAAACCAATTGCGATCGAAAAACCAATAAAAAGATACATCTCTGTTTTGTATGCACTCCTCTTTAAAAGACTACCCTGAGTTAACTACTATATTATTCATAGGTAATTTAAAATATTGTTTTTCCACACCCCATAATATATGTCCGTCAATAATGGACCCATTTATAAAGAATCAGTGCCTCCAAACTCTAATAAATATATTATTTTTGATTAATCAATAGTTTAAATTACCATTTAATTCAATTTTAACCTAAAACTGAATAAACAATAACAAAATTTTAAAAAAAATATTTTCAAATAGATTTTGATGATATAAAACTAATTTATTCAACTGAAAATTTCATTTATCACTCTAAACATAAAAATATGTATTGAAATATTAAATAGACTATGTATGTACTCTATGCACCATAATTCTCTAAGAAATAAAATCAACTAGATATCCCTGCAATAGATATTGATTTTTAGTTAGTAATTAAAAAACTAATATTTTACCTAAATTCTATTATAATATAGGACCAGAAAAAACATACATATTTAGGAATTTAAAAATTTTTGCACCAGTTGTAGAGCCCATGGAGTTGAAGAATAATAAGTAAAATATAGGTTATAACCATTCTCAATTAAAGGATTAGAAAAGGAATGGGGTTATAGACCACATAAATTATATGTCCACAACTGCAAATATCTTCAATGAGTATTCAAGAAATTTTTTTCTCATATATCTAAGTGAATGAATATTCCAAAATTGATCTATCTCATTCTCCAATCAACCAGTGAGGCACCATTTGAGTACTATGAGTAATTTATGAAGCTATACTCTATATTCTGAAATTAGAATATGGAATAACAAAATTTAATTATATTCATATATCATGTAATACTCAAATATGATCACAAAATGAAAGTAAAATCATCTTTTGGGACATTGATTTATATGTCACCAATGGATACAAGAGTTCTATTTGAAAATATTAACAAAAACTCCTATAAATTCATAACTAGTGGTATACTCACCAAACGAATCTATGATGTAAAGATTTATTCTTCTTCCATTCCCTCACATGAAGAAATAATTATGGAAATGACTAGTGTGATGAGACAACATTCTGTGAACCATGTAATGGAACAAGAAGGCCAGAATTACATATTTGGTTTACGTACATGTATTTTTAATTACAATAATCATTCTCCAGAGCTACAGGGGTCTGAAATTTTTGTTGTATCTTATCAGAAAAGAAAATTCTTATCAAATTATTCATATCAACCCCATACCCAGGAAGAATATGGATTCAAACATGACAATAAAAATAATCCTATTTAGAATCCATTCCATGATGATCTATGTTTCTAGTAGTAGCTATAAAAAACCCTATACCCTTCCAATGACCCTGTAAGAACCCATATAAGAAATAAATAAATGAAAACCCCTCCAATAAATTCTTATATTAACTACTAATAAATTCATATTGAAGATTTAAGTAATATAGTTGAAAATATAAAAAATAAAATTGAGATCCATATGGACATTATGACCAAGAATAAACAAAAACACCCTTCAAAAATAGTTTAAAATCCCAAGGAAATTTTTTTTATCATTACAAAACAATGTGGAATAGAGATAAAAGTACCTTAATAATGTGAGTATGATGATTTTGTGAATGATTCTAAATCAAAACCCATCCTTCCAAAATAACTAGACTATAACAATAGAGAGGAATGAACCCGGTTCATTAATGGATGTCCAGAAACACCACTGAAAAACAAAAAAGGACAAAAATGATGTCCCTGTACCATATCCATATGCATTAGTTGAGTTAAATAAACATGTAAAAGAATGAATAAAATGGAAAATTAAAGAAACCTTTAATAAATATGATATTAGAATTCCACTTCTAGAGGAAATATGAAAAATAGTTACGTTTGAAAAAAAATTAATGGTTCTATTCAGTAAAAGAAGAATTCTTGACAGAATTGATTGAATAAACTAAGTAAAAAGTTTTATAACCCTAATCAGACCATTGATACCATAAAAATTTCAAGGTCAAGGCACATTCTATATTCCTTGAATTATTGGTTCATTAAATTTTACTGATGCACTATGTGATATTAGAGATTCAATAAATGTTTTGCCTTAATCACTATTGGAATCCTTTCAAATTGGAGAACTAAAACCAAATCAATTTTTGGTACAATTAGAAAATTGATCCACCAATTTCGCAGCTTGGGTTGTAGAAAATTTACTTGTTAGATTAATAGGATTGATCTTTGTAGCAGACTTTTCTATCCTCACAATGGAAGATGACTTAGAACTAGGCCAATCTAGCATCATATTATGGAGAACTTTTCAAAATAATTTAAAGATTATCATCAATTTCCATAAAGTAACACTGAAATTGGATCTGCGATATAGCATACTACAAATTAATATTTTTTATATGTTTAAAAATCATTTAAGAAAATGGTCACTTTATGAAATATCCCATGAAGATGGTAATGAATTAATTGAAGATTCATGTATTTTTCTAGACTATTTATCATTTGGAGAAGGATTTTCATTTTACTATTCTAATTCCTATGAAACTGAATATCATGATATCATGTTAGAGGAATAGGTAAAATCTATCTTTTTCAATTATTTATTAAAAGAAAATATAATGATATCAAAGACTCTAGACTAGTAGTTGGAAACAGAAATGCAATATCATCCCTTAAAACCCCCCATGTCTTGAATAGAATCTATAGCCTAGTGATCAATTTTATTCTTATATAATGGATGGAGAGAAATAGCTAGTAATCTTTTACATGAACCTATTCCATTAAGATTATCAATCATTTATTTACATTTTCAAATGAAATGTCCACAAAGTAGTTTTAACATTAGGTGATATACCCAGATTCAATGCTAAGGTATTCTCTAATAGATTATATTTATAATGTGATTCTCATCCAGTTAGATAGCCATATAGAAACATCAATCCATTTTACTACCACTTTGTTTATAAAGATTGTATTTGTTGTCATCAGTTGTCAATACTGGTCAAAATGAAGAAGAATATTAATAAGGATCTCTAAATTCAATTGAGATTAAAAAAACTAGTTTTTCACAGACCCTATATTCATAGAACCTATCTCAAAGGTGAAACAGTGTTTACATTAATTAATTTGATTAATTGAGGATGAATATTCTCTTTGGTTCTCATAATCCAAAAACAACTGATGAAGAGGTATGGTGGTTGAATATGAAGAGAAGAGAGTGTGTGTAGGGCTTGTTATTGGAAGGAATACAAGCATGTTTAAACTACAATGTGGATATGCAATTAGTATAATATTTTTATGGGATTTAATTTAAAAATTGGGCTAACTCACAAGCCAACTAGTAGCCTCATTCCTATAATCATCGAGGATGGAGTCTATTGAGCCCAAGGGAAATCCACCTAGGCCAGCCCACATGTGGCAAGGTTGGGTCATGTATAGGGAAACATGATTCCATGGGGCAAGGCCCATTAATACTTGGGCCAAAGCCTACCCAATGGGTGGGCAGAAAGCACGATCACAAAGAACACAATATGGGGAAACACCATGGAGGGAGAGTGAGTAATCTAGTCAATAGGCAGATTGGTTTGATTTTTATATCACATGCTACCTGTATCCAACATTCTATTTGAGACAAAAACATGTAAGTGATATTCATATTTTAAAAAAGAGAATAGTGTTCCTCACCATCCATCTAATCCAGCATGTGATCTCTACCATTGATCTCATCCACATCAGCCAATTAATCTTTGTTGATCATCATTTTACTTTGTGTGTGTTTGAACCAGGGTATTCTGATTTCCCCTATAGTTTCTGAAACCCTAGCATGATCATATTCCTACTATAGCACTCGCCAGCGCCAGTTCCACCCAAAAGAAAAGATTCCAGATCCACCATGACAGATCAGTATCCATTAATGGAGAATCCTTAGATGAAACTGAATATATGAGTGAAACTAATGTCTTGAATTCCTATGAAGAGTTTGAAGAAATCATCTCAACAAAGGGAAAATAAGTTTTTGAGTTAAAGTGAATTCGATCTTTGGATTGAATTAATATTTCATGTGATTCATAAAGCATGGACATGATATTTTTACTCTTACTAAGAGGAAAAATCATTTAAAAAAGGAAACATCCCATGAAATGTGCCATATCATTGACATGGGTTAGAAAATCATCAATGAAAAGTATCTCAATTATTAAAAGGATATATTTTTAAGATCATATCACAAGAGATTTGAACATATGAAATGATATATTCCTAACTATAAAAGATGGTTCACCAATTCAACAATAGGTTTCTACTGCTAGGAATCTAGGAGATCATGTTTTATAAAATAGAGCATCATCATGCTTCAAGATCATGAAGCGCATGTAATAAACTATATACAATTCCTGGTTCATGAATAACAACTGCGAACCACTCTTTGTTTGTGGGGATGAACATCGAACAACTGTTGGATCATGAAGAAGACCCTCAAAACACTCATTTTTGTGTTTAAATCCTCGACCCATTCTGGGTTCGTGGGGAGCATCCTCGAACCGTTCTACTTCTTTGATGAATAAACACACACTCTCTGTGTAAAAGAACCACATACCATTTCAATGAAGAAGAAGAAGAATCCTAAGTGTGTATTTTTGCTAATAAGAGACCCTATAATACACACATTCATGATTAAATAAAATCAAATACTAGTAAATATGATGTAATATATTTTATAGTGTCTTTGTTGAGAAATGGAGAAGAAGTTGATTGCATAATAAAGTTTCATACTTACGTGGATGCACTCATATTCTATATTTGAAGAAACTGGAGGATTTGTGTGTGTTTTGTGTGTATTTTTTGAGTGTAAATGATATTTGAGGTTTCATGTATGTTGCACATTCTTAATTGCGAATGAGATGATACTATCTAGATTTTGTGCATGAAAAGAAAACAAGAGGAAGTGTGAGTGCACATGTGATGAAGAAGAAGGATAAAAAGGAGTACTTTTCCGATGGATTAAACCCATTACTATTGGAACACAATAAGGATGAAGGGGAAAATTCATGCACTCTTTCATGGACATGAATATGTAAATACAATTAAAGAGAGATTCAAAATAGTGGGTTCACTTGTGGAATGATGAATAATAAGTGAAGTGATAGAGAACATTCAATTTTCTACATTTAAGATCTCATGTATTCCTGAAAATAATAGAGGAAAATAAGTTGATTCTTTTGATTCCCAGTGATCTGATCATTATTTCTTGAGTAATCACATAGGTAATTAGTATTTGGACCAAGAAGAAGATGTTTTAATGAATTCAGTTATTGAACTAAATATGATTATTGATTTTAATTTGCATCAATTTTGGATTTCAACGCAAGGAAAGTCTCATGCTAAACAGAGACAAAGACTTCCAAAAAATTAGTTTAGGAGACCTTAGTGTCTATAAGATATGTGTGACATTTACAAAGTTAGTGAGCTTGTGGGAGTCAGAAAAAGTTATTAGAGGGAATCAGTTATCTATCCAAGAACATATGTAATGGCAGTGTGTCTGGGGTCCTTGAAGCATCGAAAACTCATTTAATGTGCATAAATTATTCATGTGAATTTTTTAATTACTTCTAAATAAATCATGACATATTAAACATGTTCCTACAAACATGGTAACTAGATCAATTAGAATAAGAGAAAATGGTGACACCGTGTTTCACCCTATACTCAGGGTGGTCTGGGGACCTTCAATTGGTAGCTGAGCCAAATGGTAAAATATATTGTACACTCTATAGTAATTTTATTTAGAAGAGGGTTTGATTGTTTCATTATTATGTCAATAATGAAGTTCTGTTTTAATGAGGATTATGTTGTCTTTAAGAAAATGTCTGTATCTAGTAAGATAATGAACAAAAAGGAAAAAGAAAGAGAGGAGACAATTGACGATGTCCCTGATGTCTTCAGCAGAATATTATTGTTATCCATGTCCTATTAATGATGAAAAAGTATAAAATTTTAAAGTAATGTGTAGGTGGATCATGTGTCCATCCAAGATAAAGAAATCATTTCCACCTCATATAAATAATTTTATCAGGAGGTATGTTATTTCATTTTCCAATATTGTCCTAATAATAAGTATTCTAGTACTAGTGGTGATTTTGATCAAGTTATACCCTCACAGGAGAATGTAATTTAGAAACTAATAAATTAGCTCCATGATTTTCTTGAATAAAGTGACTCCATTTTCAATAGAATGTTTCAATATATGCAGGTAAATATCAGTTAGTTGGAAAGAGAATCATACCATATGGAAATGGGATTTGAAGAACGAATTTTCAAATATATAAAGCTCTCAAGAAAAATTGAATCCTTTGATGAAACAAAGAATAAATATGAAATAAATACCTCAAAATGGCTCAAAGAAGTTGAAGATAAATAGAGAGTCAATATGACTTTGTAAAGAAAGATCCATGGACATTAATTTTAAATATTGAAGAAAACTGAAATCCAGAGTTTATATTTGAAGAAACCTCTATGAATTTCAAGGAACTCAACCCTTTATTAGAAACAAAGCTATATTGAATGAAGCTAAAGTTAAAATAATGAATAATTATTGTGAAGGAAGGATGATTATCAATGATGATCGGAAATTATCCTTCATTATTAAATTTCTAATATTGGATGATTGGTTGACCAATCATGAGAAGAGGCATATTGATACTTCACAGAAGAATGAAATAATAACTAATGGTACTCAATTCTCAATGGAAGATTCAATTGTTGTAATACCTCTAATATGTGATAAGAATATCATGACATTATTCAATTATGTTTCACATGTAACTAATAATGTAATTTTACCTTGCAAAAAATCATGTACATTGGGTATCGTACATTGGATTGTTGGTCCAATCTCTTAAAAGAAAAAAGAAAAAATAAGGCCTACGTAAAGGGGAGAAATCCATAGAGGAAGAAGCTACATACATAGATCTAGAAGTTTATTTATACGACAAAAAATATTTAGGATGATACTTTACATTTGTGATGTATGTTGTGGGGTGGTCATAATGATGGTAAAGGTTGATCTCAACATGTATCCAATTAAGACAGGAAAAAAATATCACAAAATCATGCTATGAATAAAGAAGCGATCATGAGAGGAAATAATTAGAATTTTGTGAGAACAATTTCTCCCAATAATATTCCAAGGAATAAAGGAGAGAATACATTGAAATTTAAATCCACAAAGGTGAAGGGTAGTGCAACCGAAAGAACTTCTCTGAAGTATGAAACTCAAAATAATACTCATGGAAGATCCAATCATGATACCAGAGTTCCTAAAGCCATATTGGTGATCTGGATAAATGATTGGGAATGGTAGAGAAAAATTTATTTTCTCCAAGCTAGGAAAAATGAAAATGAAAAAGAAAATATTTCACATCAAGATAAATAACATACGTTTTTAAGGTGAAGCATGGCTGGTTACAATGTTAGAAAATGAATTAAATTTATTCTATATCAGGTAGTATTACTCAAGAGGATGAAAGTAGCCTCATTATATACTAGAGAACAAAAATTTCTTGAATGAAGTCTCACACACTAGGATATGTACATTGTGATGGGATCCACACAACCAAAACTAGAGTTGAATATCCAATATTCAAGTGTGATGAGTGGAGAATCATGGTAACGAATATCATCTCAACCATGCTATTCAAATTAATGGAGGAAGGAGGATACATCGTATTCCCTTAACTATTTGTTTATTTTATATGTTGTTATAATACATGTAATTAATTTTGAAGAATGTTATCCGGGGGAGAACCTGAGAATCAGTGATGAGAGGTGACCCCTAAGAGGGGGAGACATAATAAGAAGCTTCCAAAGTAATTATTTCAGTCAGTATCAACTTTAGATGGAATAAAATTAATTTACATTGAATATTGTTTTAATATCATTTTATTTGAAATGGAATTTCATTTTTCAATCATTTATCCTTGTTTATTCAAAATGATGATTAGCTTATAATGGGGGAGTGACTAAACTAATCTATAACATAAGATGAATGGAAGTGTCCCAAGGTCACTCATCATTCCCGTTACACATGATTTCTTTTGATCCAGTTTGTGAAGTGAGTACATGAGTTTCATGTTGATTGTTCTGAAAAATATTCCAATCACATTTATTATTCTCATCCAGGAATTAAACATTAAAACCCATGATGATAAGTATTTGGGTTCTCTGGTCATAAGGTATCATGATCAGTGGGTAATGGAGATTTGATGTCATAATAAAATCCCCTTGTTTTCTAAAACAATCAAATCTCATGTAGACTAAGAGTGAACTGATTGATGGTACATATCTAAAATATGTATTTATACACACATTACCATAAAAATTGTATTTCTTTTCAATATGGGGGAGTAAATGCAAAATGAAAGTTTGAATAATGTAATGGGAGGATATAAGATCCACATTTTGACATAGACATATTCATTTAGTGAGAACATTAAAGTATTGCCATCAAATACAACGAGGGAGATTTTTTATACCAATTTGTGTATGAAGATTGAATTTCTTGTCAATAGATGTTAATATTGGCCAATATTATGTGGGAGATGAAGGAGCACCAAAGATAATGGAGACTGTCTAATCTGCTGATTTTTTCACAAATCCTATGATCAAAGAACTTGTGTCAAAGGTGACAGAGTGTTTACAATAATTAATATGATGAATTTTGTATGTAGAGGTTATTTGGAATTCATACTCCAAAAATAATTGAATAAGAGGCTAAGTGGTTGAATATGTAGAGATGGAATTGTGAATAAGGCTTGATATTTTAAGGCAGCCATATGTGATTAATCTACTAAGTGGCCACACACATAGAAGAATATTTTTTCTGTGAGCTATAATTAAAAAATTTGGCCATATCACTAGACAAATGGTAGCCTCAACTTGAGAAACATGGAGGGTAGAGTCAACCACACCCATGGAGAAGAAAGTGAGGTCATCCCGCAAGATGCAAGGCATGTTCATGTATAGGCCGACATGACCACACGGTGCAAGGATCAGGGATAGTTGGGCTAATGCCCTCATAGAGGGTGGGAATAGTGGGTGCTTGAAAAGAACACGATATGGG
This sequence comes from Viscum album, assembly GCA_963277665.1. Classification (NCBI taxonomy): domain Eukaryota; kingdom Viridiplantae; phylum Streptophyta; class Magnoliopsida; order Santalales; family Viscaceae; genus Viscum; species Viscum album. The sequence continues at coordinate 1,193,102,000 of OY728122.1, forward strand.
GATATACCATGGTGGGAGAGGGAGTAATCATGGCCTATGTATGGAGCACAATAATTTTTGTACTTCATGCTAGCTGCATCACAGTTATGATGTGGGACAAAAACACCTAGATATTGTTCATCATTTAGAAACATGAGGGTGATAATCACTATACATTTAATCCATCGTGAGATCTCAGCTATCCATCTCATTCATATTTGCAATTTAATACTGGACATTCATCATTTTTTCCTACATGTGTTAGAACAATGGTAAATCTATTTCCCCCCTGTTTCTGAAACAATAGCACCACCCTCTTCTTCCTCCTGCACTCACCAGCACCACTTCCACTCACCATAGAATATTTATAAGCCACCATGACCAAGCACACACCATTAATAGAGAATCATGGGATAAAATTGAAACCAATAAAAGAACAAACATCTTGCAATCATATGAAGAGCATGATGAACCTGTCTCGGTTGAGGTAAACCATGTTTCCAAGGACATGTGGATTCAATCTTCATTTTGAACACAGATTTCAAGTGATCCTTAAATGCGTGAACATAATACTTCCACCATGACGAAGAGTCCATCTCAATTGAGAAATGATACATCCTATGAAATTCAGATAATCATTGACATGGGTTGGAAGTTCTTAAATACAGAGGATCTGAGTTATTCAAAGAATTCATTTTGAAAAGAGTATAATGCGAGATTTGAATTTTTAAAAGGATCTATTCTTCTCCTATAAAAGATTCTACGCCAATATGAGAAGATGATGATACTCTTTAGTTTTAATGAAATTCTTTTTTGAAAAATAGTGCATTTTCATGCTTCTAGTTTATGAAGGAAAATCAAGAAGCCACTAACCATTCATGGTATGGGGTGAATAAAAGTGTACCACTCCTGGTTCATGAAAAATCACCCCAAACTACTCTGGGATTGTGAGGAAGATCCATGAACCACTCTTGGTTTGTGAAGATGATCTGTGAACCATTCTTGGTTCATGGGGAGGAGCTGTGAACCATTTCAGTTCTATGAAGAAGACCTTCAGGCTTAGTGAATAGAAGAATGATTCACCCTTTGCATGAAGAAGTATAAGAAACCCAATGGAGTGTGTGTGAAATGAATAGATGACTTAACAATACCACTCATGATTAAATAATATCACAAAATAATAAATATAATGAAAAAATGGGGATAGTTTGTGTATTGAGAAAGGATGGAGAATATGATTTTCTAAAAAATGGACGCACATACATGGATGCACTTATATGATTTATTTGAAGAAAATCAAGGAATTGTGTGTGTGTGTGTAAATGATAGTGGAGGTTTCATGCATGGATCACATGAATAAATTTTCATGATTTGAGACCATATAGATTATGTTCATGAAAATAATGAATGACTTAGTATGAGTTTACATGTGAAGAAGAATAAAGAAGGAGTATGTGTCCAAATCCTTACACCCACATGGGTTGGCACCCATGAAAGAAGAAGTCAATAGTATATTCCCTCTATCATGCACATGAATAAACAAATACCCTACAAGTGATTATTGAACCAATGGGTGCATGTGTGTAAAAAAGAAGACTAAGTGAAGAGGAATATTTATTCTAAATTGTTGCATGAATGATCTCATGTATTCATTAATATAAGATAGGGGAATACGTTGATTTTAATGATTCCCACTGAGTTGTTCTTTATTTCATTAGTAATCACATAGGTACTTGTAATTTCTATCAAGAAGAAGAATATCTTTTAGTTCATTTAGTTATTCCACTAAATAATATGATTGATTTTAAAGTTCATAAATTATAGATATCGACAAAAGAAATTTCTCATGCTGAATAGAGACAAAGAATTTTATTCCAATATTTGGTACAATATTTGGAGTTGATAAATTGAGTGAGATGTCTCCCAAGGAATTGAAAAAGGGCGATTAAACAGAAGTGATATAAGGGGAGAAGTAAGAAATCCATGATCTTTTGTAATGGAAGTGGGCCTAGGACTAGGTGACTATGCCCAAACATTGTAATCCACAGCTAGTAAATATTAGTGTAATTTTGTACGAATGGAAACCTATTGGTGTATTCTCCTTGGGAGTATCTCTTATTGGAAAACCATATAAATTTATTGTGTTTCCTTCTTCATGTGAATGTTTTAATTTCTTCTTATATACATCATAAATGTTTAAACACCTTCCTAACTATATGGGAACAAAATCCATCAGTTTAAAACAAAAAATTTTAATCCCTGATTTACTTCCCTCTCAGGGTGGTCTATTGTCCTTAACGCCTAGCCACAGAAAATATGTTATAAAAGAATGGGTGAAATTTCATTTAGTTGGCATAATATATGCAATATCTAATTCTATGTGGATAATATCTATTCATAATGTCCCATTGAATACCAGTAAGACCACTCAAAAAATTAAAGTAATGAAATGATAGCCATGAGAGTACAAAACAACTGGAGTGTGTTTATTGGATATATGAAACTAAATATGGTTAATCATAAATAACACATTCCCATTATATTCATCAATAATACTCTAGAAATGTTTTCTCCAAAAAATCATTTCTGTTTTTAGTTGAATTCTCATGATACTCCCATGTACTGATCGCACCATAAAACTAAGAGAAGTTTATAGTCACGTTTATGGGTTCTCATGTATCTTTCATGAATATATGAATCCTAAAATGAAAATTAACAATGTGAGTGTACTTTTTTCATTGAAGTATGCCTCTAAGATCCAATATATCAACTCAATTCTATTTACATGAGAGATCATGACCCGTTACTATATCGTATGTTTTTAGTACATGGGAAGGATCAATTTTATATTTTATATATAGAGAAACCTAGAAGACATCCTGAACTAGAGATATAAAATGTTAATGTTCCAAGAAATATGAAAATTACCCAATAAAATCTATAATCATTAAATGATCAATATACCAAGGGATCAACATTATATTTATTTTCTATCACAGAACCATATTCAAGATATAATTTAATAGGAAAAAAATCTAACCAAATTTAATTCCTAATGTTATTGATTATAGTGAGGTTAATACTTTATCAAATCTATGCTTCCATGAGGTGATGATAAATTGATCTATCCATATCAACAATTTCCTCAGTATGGTCAGGTCCAATTAGATTTCACCCTCCACTATCATTCAAGTATATCATTATGAAATAGTTATTTATATAGAGGGATTCATGAGGATCCACCAGAATGGTTATATTAAATTTATAATTTTTATGTATACCATACTAGAGGAAGGTTTTTATCCCAAAAATGATTTAAATATTGAAAATATGATATCAAAATATTATCATTGATTTGAATGGTCCAAATAGACACACCCTAAATCTAAGGATAACAAGCATTATTGAAACAAAAATATGTATATAGATCTTTCTAAATGCTTATAGAGATCTTGAGATAAACCATAGATATAGATCATATATTCTAGAATGTGATTCTCAATACCACCTAAAAAATACTTAATGTATATAACATAATTCTATTCAAGACAAAATTATTATCTGATGCAATTAATGTTTATTAACATCATAATGTGATCACCTACATGAACAATATCAGTATGGACATAGGTGAATTGTGTATTTTGATGAAAATATAGATGGTCATGTTTTAAATTTCAATTTATGTGTTGTTAAGTTTAATACATCTCCTGGGAATTACATATCTCATCCATAACATTCTAAGATTCTAAGAACCAAAATTCATTCTCCACAATTTATATCATCATTCTTTAATAGAATATTAGTATTTCAATCATATATTAATATTTATACATCCAAAAATTACCACTACTATGTCGAAATCAAAAGACAGGTAATTTTATTCTTGAATCATAAATTAGAATGTTGGATATGTTATCTACACATAATTTAGCTAGATAATACATCTAACCCATTTCATAAATACATCACTTTAAATAACAAACCCTTCCCCATTACAAGGTAGTATCAGTATTGGTTCAATGACACATTTTATATTTAATTCCACAAAATATTCCTTATATCCATCAGTCCAACAGAACATGACTCACTTCATTGATAACATGGTTAGTGAAATTGATATCCATGAGAAATCCATCCCAAAATATTGATAATATCTATTCAGTCCCAGGAATCTATGGATTTTAGTCATATTTGTTTGTATAGGAAAATTATCAATAACACACACCCATGATTGATCTATCAATGTGCTCACAAATTATATTCTATAATCCAAAAAACAAAATTGTTTGTTTCCAAAAGTTATATTTTTTAAAAAATTAATAGAACATATATTTAATTAGAGTCTTATTTAAAATACTCTTGTGATATTCATGCTCTTTGTTTCTCATTGAATATATAATAATATTATCTATAAACACATCCAAGATAAATTAGGGTAATCACTAAATATTTTATTCAATAAATCCATGAAAAAAAATTTGTTATTATTTAGAAAAAATGTAATCAACATAAATTCATAGTTTTTAAACATAAGGTAGATGGTTTCCATGGTTATGTCTTCACATTTTATCATCAATTATATTATCAAGACCAGTTATTAATAAGGGGAAAAAAATTTAATCTCAGAGAAATTAATCTAATAAATCATCAACATGGTGAAAATACATGTAATATTAATTTTTATCTTGTTATGTTCCCCATAATCAATCCAGTGTCACATTGATACATCACAATTATTATCAAATGGAACATGTTTACATTATCTTGACATAACATTCATAATGAATGCATATCAGGACTCTTAGGGAGTTTCTTCATTAATTCCAACAATTTAATCAGGGCTAATATATATGGAGTATTATAAATAGGTGTATCACTATGTATGTGTTATATTAAAAACTAAATTTCAAGATTCAGGGGAGGATTATGTAACACTTCCAAAAAGACTTCAACTTAATCTTATACACGGAATATATATTTGATGTGGAATTTATACCATTAAATATGATTTAAATACCTATTTATATTAAGAATTAGTACCCATATAATGTATGTAAATTCCATTACAAGTTCTTATTTATCAATTTATTGACAGATTATCAGAGGATTATTAAAAATATAAAATGATACCTACATTCCTCAAAAAAGGATATAGGATTTATATAATGAAACCAAATCCAACAACCAAATAAAATCAATTTCAACTAATGGGAGAATAAAAATTATTACAATATTAAAATTCAAACAAACATCCCTTTTTTAAGAATCATAGGAATGTGTTGACATCATCATACAATTATGAGTTAATACTTCTATTTCAACACCTGCTCATTGAGGTGGTAATGTATTACCTTCAGAAAATTCTTTAGAAATAGACGATTGAGTAGTACATGAATGAAATAAGAAATTAGTATACCTAGAGCGAATGTTATGTGTATCATTAACCACTTAATTATTGTATACAAAATCAAAAATTACAATCACTTGAATTATCACTTTTCCCTCATGGAAGAAGTGGTGGTTGACTTTGATCATTACTACAAACCCATAAATTTGATCACCAGTTATTTTTATGTCCACAATCTCTGGATTTGAAACATTAGAGAGTGTGTGGTATATTCTATCTAGTTCTTTAATAAAACCTTTCCTTGACTAATGTTTTCACAAATCATCTAAAAATCATTTTGTATAAGAACATTATTTCCACAGATATATTAATTAACCATCCTCTTTAATATTTCATTCATTATTCTGTCTACACCCCATCTATAAATAATGTCTCATATTCGCCCCTATATTGTTATTTTTATTATAATTTTTTATTAATTCTAAATATATTTTCTTATCAAAACCAAGAGATTTATAGATGACTCTAATTTTAATCTCTAAATTTGTAAAATATCAAATGATTTCATTATGTCTTCCAAAATATCTTATTTGTACCACAATTTGGAGACTTGGTCATAACCTAAAGAAAAAACATTAAATATTAATTTACAGTTCGATGATAACATGAGAATATTAAATCAAATGTCATATTCAATTACCCATATATGTACAAACTGATTCATTATCTCTATAATTTATCATAAGCTAATATTCTCCCAATTTAATATAGGGAATTTATGGAATGTGCATATGAGAAAAACTCCTAAACTAATCGCACTCATTGGAGTCTATTTGTTCCCATTTCCCCTAATTCATACATAGGATCCACAATTGAACTACTTCACCTGCAAAATGATAAACAACCAAGATAACCATTTCATATTTTAATAACTGGAGTATAAAAATGGACATTCTCATTGAACTATTCCATTTCGTAATAGCTAGTGGATCAATATATCCACTATGATAATTTGGATATTTAATAATTTAGGAATAAATTGTTTTTTACACGTTTTCTTAGTTGTAAGTTCATCATGATTCATGGATTAATAAATTTCAACAAGAATAACTAAAATTAATTTTCATTATAATTCCAATATAATTTGGTATCAATAAAATACTTTTTTGGTATATTCAATCACATTTTTTCTTAACAGGGTTCCATCTTGGTCATCTCATTAAATGGAACAAAAAATAATAGTTTGATAAATAATAATTTTACTTTAAAATTTTGTAATCAGGGAAAAATAAATAATAGTATTTATAAATCATTATACATTATTTTCAACCCATGACACCATATGTTTATCCTTGGTCATCCATGGTTTTAGTCTACTAAAAAACTAAGTTATTTTTTAATGAAAATGTTTATTATCTTAAAACTATCTCATGGGTTTGTAAAACTAATTTTGCAGTAAAGGCCTATTTATAAAGCCATATAATGATGGTCGGGAAATACATGAATAACAATTATCAAGGTTATTACCCAAAGATGCATCTATTTTAGAACAATATATTCTACTACTATCTGAACACATATGAAATTATAGGAAAACCACTAAAAAATTATCCCATATCATAGTAAGTTTTCATATACATAGACTTATGATAAGGGTTATAACTAAACAATTATCCTCCATTAATTAAAAATAAAAAAATCAAGTTTTAATACAAAATACTGTGACCGAACATTTGAATACATAAATAATAAATATTATTTTACTATAAATACTATCCACTCTTGAACCATAAATTATTAGTTTTTTTTCTACACATGGATGAATAAAAAACTTTTACATAAATGATCTAAATAGATTACTATAATTTTCTCAACAAAATTTACACTTTCTCAACAAATAACACAAAAATTATTTCATCAAAACCAAGGAAAATGAATCATATGCAATGGTGATATAAAATGAAAAATAATATTAAATAGAAGAGATATAAACCAAAGGATAGAGGTGATCATAATATAACTATAATGGAATGAGAAAATGATCAAAACACAAATTTATCATACCCAGTCATTTTGAAATCCTTATTAATGAATCAATGAAAAAAAAATCATTCAAAATACATAACAGATAATTGAATGATATCATAAAAAATAAATCCTAATCCATAAAAACATAACGTAAGAAAAAAGGTTATTATTTATTCATTCTCATATGCACAAAATAACACAACCATAATAAAGGATTTCTCCCAATACTATCAATGTGGACAAAATACTATAATTGAGACTCCTACATTGTAATTTCCCATATTCTTTAAAGGGTAACATACATTTAATTTAATCCATAATATCTTTTATTTTATTAACTACATCAAATCGTAGGATTTTCTCAAAACCTTAATCATAATAGAATTAATTAAATTGTTATAACTTACCCACTCGTACTTGGTATATAACATTACCTCACATACATTTTTTATATAAAAAAACTACAGATAACCTAATTATAATACATTTTTATATAATAGTCAAGAGTTTGATAAAATTTCTCATTAATTTAATAAATATCACCTAGAATGAAAATGGGTAATATTAAAATTTCATTATTTTAAATATAAACAATATAGATAATGAATAATGATAGTAGAATTTGATCACATCACCAGTAAATCTAAGAAACATCAACATATATGGTTATATATAAAAATACCAATAAAATATCAATGTAAAAAATGGTTTTCCCATCACTATAATAACATATAATTATATAGATTTTAATATTTTTATCATGTTTTGGTGGATACCACATGTTTAGAGGAAATAAAAGAATAATCGAAATTGAAAGGGATTTGTTATAGCCAATACCTCTTTGTTGGGATACATCCTTTGAAATAGACCTTATTAATGATTTGTCTTAGTAGAAGACAATAAGATATATAAAAAATGGAATAAATATTTTAGGGATTTGAAAAATGGATTAGTTGATTTTGAAGGCTAAAATGGTGTGAATAATGGAGGATATGAGGTTCCATTTTTATAATTTAATAGAGCGATTGAAATGAAATTTCAATAATGAATCATATGATATATGTTAAATCTCGTGTGAATGTCAATCCAAAAGGATATGGATTCTACGATTTGAAAATTTATGGATGATAAGTGTTCATACAATAAAAAGTAGATACGTTTTGGTGGAAATCATTCCATTTTCCCTTAATTTAACCCCCAGTAAACCCATTTTAAACTTATTTGTGGTATTTTTTACAATCTTTAATGTTCACGTTGAATAAAAAAATATTTTGAACCTATTAGTATATTTATTTTTTTGATTCCAAATAAATAAGATAGTTAAAAATTTTCAATTTTACCGGAATAATCAATATTAGTGTTATCACTATGTTTTGGAGGGGTAAATTAGTTATCTTTTGTTTTTATATTTTATCAGTTATGAAAAATCATAACCTCTTGTTAAAGAGATATTAAGTCGATGAAAAAATACCTATGAACATCCATAATAAAAATTTATTTATAGGGTTTAATAGTTAATAATAGTATCATGTCCTTGTCATGGTTTGGATATAATACCATGCCACACAACTACATGAAAAAATCCATTAAATGTTGTTATAAATTTTTGGACATAAGACTAAACATTAATTTCACACTAATAAATGGGATGTCCTATTTTAATATGTAATGATAAAACAATTTTTTTAACAACTAAATAACCCTAAATAATATAATTTAATAATATGTCACTATACTGCTGGCATTTCATAACACATTCACTTTATGAACATATTTATTTTTCCTTGAAATTCCCTCCCACAAGTAGGGAAGAACGTCCATATGTTTAATGGATTTGTAAAACATTGAATATAAAAATTTTACCCTTATAAATTTATTTTCTCTCAACATGACATTTGTAGTTTTATCTCATTTTATTCCTGAACATTTCATTATTGTTTCACTCAATTGTTTTCCATCATATTATCATCTCAACATATAAATAATAAATGATGCCTCAAAAAAATTGAATGAAAATATGAAATATCATTTGAAAACATTTTAATTCTTATACATGAAATTGTATATATGTTTTATTTGGTTTTATATGAACAAAAGATACCAAAAAATTCACGTAATGATTTATACCATCATGTAAGAGCCCAATAAATACTTAAAGGGATTCATAAAAATAGTTATTCATGAATATCATCATGTGATTCAAAGAGAAGTTAAAGTCCAACATATATTTTTCATTGAATCCTTAGTGGCTCATAAATTCTCCTCTTTATGAAACAAAACATTTCTTGATACTTTAATTATTTTCATAAATTTACGTCTCTTCACAAATTATCATCAATAGATTTATCAACCAGGTATTTGATATATAGGTGTTTTCCAACTATATTTGATCTGACATTCATACTGCCTCAATCCATAGAGATAAATTCTGTGTGAATTCTGATATAATTTTTACTAAATAATTCAGTAAAATAGATATTTCGAACTCTCATAACACATATAATAATGGATTCTTTTCCTTAATCATGTACACCTCATTTTCGATCTCTTATGATTTCATGCTTCACATCTTTATTCATGAACTCATCCAATATAAATGAAAAAGACGGCTTATAAAACAGAATTTTCATTATACCATGTCATTTTATTGATGTAATAACCTAAATAAAATTCATAACACACATGAATTATGGTTCATGATTTCATTATCTCAAAAAATGTATTAGGATATCTATAGAGACCCCAGATTTGATCGACTGTTGGTCCTTCCAAACACTCAAGATGAGTGAAACCTTTAGGAATTGCAACATGATAAAGATTACTCTCATGGTGATTGGATATTTGAGATCCTTTTAGTATAATAGTGAATTCTAAATCCATATATCCTTTTAATTGATGTAATGTATGTGTATTACTCCATCTAACATCAAATATGCCTGTGGATTCCCCTAACCTAAAAATACATAGTGGTCAACTAAGAAATATAGTCGATACCACTGTCAAATCCTATATTAACATTCACACACGTACATGGAAAGTGATAGACATTCCCACCCCTTGATAATGACGCCATATACACCATGTGGACACTATGAATCCACCCTCACAATTCTTTCACAATATGGGATCATTTTCTTGAATCTCCCAATTGTTTGACCATTAGAGACCACATTTTTGGTTAATGGGCATTCCCATTGCACTAATAGGGTTTATCAAAACCTTATATTAAATTACCGCCTTCATATAAATTGAATAATATACTCTGTTGGATTAAATGGATTTTATACATCCAATAACCACTTGAGTTATCTTCTATATTTAATTAATACTCAAATATTTTATCATGTAGTTTTTATTACAGCACCACATAATAGTAGAATACAATGTCACTATGATAAATATGGGGATATGGGTTTTGGATGATATGGTAATGAACCATTATGGATGAATTATAGTTGTTTTATTACAGTGAGAACTCGAAGAACATTCCATCATCAAATGAAGGAAAAAATATTTTATTGAATTTTTAGAAGCTATATAAGATTAGTTAAAGCTTTATAACTACATATAATGGGACCATTATATCAAGAGAATAAGGATTTCCATACATGGTAAATGATTATATTATTTTTGGTTTCATGAGAGTACAAAATATTTTAGTTACAAAGACATTCAGTAATATTATATCATATTTCACATGAAATATTTATTAGAGGAATGACCTAGAATGAAATTTGAATTATAGAAGATGTGAAATGAACTATATAAATATAGACATTATTTGGAGATTTGATGTTAATCATTTTTTACTAATCTCATTTTTTGACGATAATTAGAGGAATTAAAAAACATAAGTTTCATGAAGATGTGTTTCAATTATCTTATTAGGTCCAAACTAAGAATATTTGTGGAAATTCAAAATTTATTTATCACTATCGATGGTCTTCATGAAGTACAAGTTCTATTAAGAGCCACATGTTTTTATGAGGCTCTTATATAAAGGAGATAAACCTTACATGAAATCTATGTCTCTATGTGATCTTGTGAACATAATAGACATATACATAGTATTTTATGAAGAATAAGTGAAATTTAGTATGGTATTAAATTAGTACTTCATGAAGAAACTATGATTGTTTCATATGTTGTCTAAAAATTAAAATTGTAATAGCACATGTTTCACATATGAGAAACAATAGTGGATAGTTCATTTATAATATTATAACACAAAAAAATAGAACACAAAAAAATTGAATAATAAGGGTTAAATTATTAATTTTTTATCCCCACAAAGACATCATAAATATGGTTGTTCTTGAATGCTTCTAGGAATTATCGAGAAGAATAACGGAGGGAATGATTAAATAAAATTTGTAAAGAAACAAGTAAGAAAATAATAATTAAATAAATTCTATTAGTGATGGTTTTGTAGTTCTTTGGAAAATTGTTTCTTCATTATTTCTTATGTGAAGAAAAAATCCACTTGATTAACATAAAATATAATTAAACAAATATTATGTAAATTATATTACAATATTTAATATATTTTTTATATTTTTAATTTTTTTCATCATTCAATAGGGTTTTCAATGATTTATCCTCTAAAAATTTATCCACATGACATTATTTCAAACAATATTGGATTGATGGTGTGTTTTGGGATGAAATTGAAATTTTTTGTAATTTTGTAAATATAATAGATTTTAATCTATTTTGTATATTGAGAAAAAATTTACAATATAGGTCCAGTTGATATGATTATTTTTGTTGGATACAATGATTTGTGGGAGAAAACATTGTCTTCTATACAAAGAGCTAATTCATCCATCTAAAACCCCTAAAAATAAATCAAGTTATATAATTATTTTGGATGAACACACAATACCCAACTCAATAAATTAACCATAAATTTCCATAAATAGAGTAAACTATGGCGATTCCACTAGTAATTCAATGAAACATCAAAGAAGTGTTTCCCCAATAAATTTCAAGGAGTTATAAACTCATTACGATGGTTGTAGGATTCTCAGCAATGTATGAATATTTTGAAAACAATTAGAGAGAATAAAACAATTTATTAATTAGGTGAAATTTTTTTATATATCTATAGGATGAATCTAAAATTTTTAGGTAAAATGGAAAATAGATTTCTGAACAAAATTATATAAGAATTCATACGTTGATCAAGAAAAAAAATTTTAGAACCATATGTAATGTTTTAAAAATCATTCTAGAGTAAAATTTTCAATGGTTGACAAACCATAATAACTCATAACACATTAAATTTTCTATTACGATACCATAAGGCTTATTATATAACCTGTAAATAATAAGATAAAAACTATTTAAATATAATATGTATGGGAAATGGAATAATTATATAATTTAATCCTATAGATTTATTTCTCTTCAATATTATTCTTTTATATTCATTACTTTGTACTTTATCCCCTATCCCACAATATATGGACTTTTCCATCTTGGGTGTGTTATATTCATTGAGTGATCTAGAAAGGGTGATTCTAGACATGTGATCTTTACATGAGTTCATGTGATTCAATTTAATGTGATTTTTTTATTTCTAACTATAATTTCAATTCATAATTCAGTTTTAAATTATTATTATGGTTACAATAATTTTTTATTCTATTATTTTAAATTTCCATGGCCGATGATACACATCTCCTTCCCCCTATTATATTTTGTAAATGATGCAATTGATTAGTATTAGTTAGTGGGTTATTTATGTTCAATAACAATTGTGTCATATTTTATTTTAGAATAATTATTTTTAGGGAATAATAATCCCTTGTAAAGAATTTCCCATATTAATAAAAGAACTATTAAAATGAAATAAACATGGGATGAAGGTTTGACCTACCAACAGTTTTATACAAGAATATTTTCACCATATTCATATGTCCATGGGTGGGAGATGAATCAGTTGATGTATCTCTCTCTGACCAATTAGTTGAAGAAAATGGGATAAAATAGAGAAACCATGATAGCCAAGCAATAGGTAAATCTATAAATTCTCAAGTCAAAATACTTCACTTTTTTTTAACCAATCGATTTACATATTTTTTTTTCTCACATTATTCAAAAATTTTAAAAACCAATTGATATTAGAAAACCAATAAAAATATTTGACCCTATTTTGTATGAACTCCTCTTTAGAAGTCTACCTTGATTTAGATACTATATTATACATAGGTAATTTAAAATATTGTTTTCCGCACCCCAAATATATGTTCCTCAATAATGGACCCATTTATAAAGAAGCAGTGCCTCAAAACTCTAATACATATATTATTTTTGAGTAAACAATAGTTGAAATTATCATTTAATTCAATTTTATCCTTAAACTAAATAAACAATAAAAAAAATTTAAAAATAATATTTTCAAATAAATTTTTATGATATAAAACTAATTTATTCAACTGACACATTTAGTTATAACTCTAAACATAAAATTATGGATTGAAATATTAAATAGACTATGTATGTACTCTATGAACCATAATATTATAACCAATAAAATCAACTAGTTATCCCTACAATAGATAATTATTTTCAGTTGGTAATTAAAAAAATCATATTTTACCTAAATTCTAATGTAATATAGGACAATAAAAAACCTACATATTTAGGAATTTAAAATTTTTTCCTCCTGTTGTAGAGCCCATGTAGTTGTAGAAGAATACGTAAAATGGAGGTTATTACCATTCTCAATTAATGGATTGGAAAAGGAATGGGGTTATAGACCACACAAATTATATGTCCGAGACTGCGAGTATCTTCAATGAGTATTCATGAAATTTTTTCCTCCTACATATAGGAGAATGGATATTCAAAAATAGATCTATGCCATTCTCGAATAAACTAGTGAGGCAACATATGAGTACTACGAGTAATTTATGAAACTCTACTCAATATTCCAAAATTAGAATACGGAAGAACAAAATTTAATTATTTTCATCTATCATTGAATAATCAAATATGATCACAAAATGAAATAAAAATAATCTTTTGAGACATTAATTGACATTTCACTTGTGGATACCAGAGTTCGATTTGAAAATATTACCAAAAAATCCTAGAAATTCACCACTAGTGGTATACTCACTAAACGAATCTATGATATAAGGACTTCTTCTTCTTCTATTCCCTCACATGAAGAAATAATTATGGAAATGACTGGGTTGATGACATAACTTTCCATAAACCATGTAATGGAACAAGAAGGCCAGAGTTACATATTTGGTTTATGAACATGTACTTTTAATTACAATAATCATTCTCCATAGCTACTAGGGTCTGAAATTTGTGTTGTGGCTTATTAGTAAATCCAATTCCTATCAAATTAGCCACATAAAACCCATACCCAATAATAATATGGATTCAAACATGACATGAAAATTACTCCTATTTAGAATCCATTACAAAATTAGCCATGTTTCAAGTAGTAGCTATAACAAAACCATATACCCTTCCAACGACCCTGTAAGAACCCATATAAGAATAAAATAATTGGAAACCCCTCAAAAAATTCTTATATTAACTACTAATAAATTAATATTGAAGAGATAAGTAATGAAGAGGATAATATAAAAAATAAAATTGAGATCCATATGGATATTATGATCATGAATCAACAAAAACACCCTTCAAAAACAGTTTCAAACGCCATGAGAAACATTTATATCATTACAAAACAATGTGGAATAGAGATAAAAGTACATTAATAAATTTGGATGATGATTCTGTGAATTCTTCTTAATCACAACCCATCCGTCCAAAAGAAGGAGTCTATAACAATAGAGAATAAAGAACTTGGTTCATTAATGGAAGTCCAGAAACACCATTGAAAAATCAAAAATGGAGAAAAATGATGTCCATGAACCATATCCATATACATCAGTTGAGTTAAATAAGATTTTATAAGAATGAATTCAAAGGAAAATTCAAGAAACCTTTAATAAAGATGATATTAGAATACCACTTCCAGAGGCAATCTGAATAATAGTTATTTAAGAAAAAAATAATGGTTCTATTCACTAAAAGAAGGATTCATGATAGAAATGAGTGAATCAACTAAGTATGAAGTTTCTTAACCCTAATAAGACCACTGATACCATAAAAATTTCAAGATAAAGGCACATTCTATATTCCTTGAATAATCAGTTCATTAAATTTTACTGATACACTATGTGATAAGAGAGATTCAATAAATTTTATGCATCAATCCGTATTGTAATACTTTCAAATTGGAGAACTAAAACCAAATCAATTTGTGGTAGATTTAGAAAATTGATCCAAAAATTTTTCAGCTTGAGTTGTAGAATATTTACTTATTAGAGTAAGAGGATTTATTTTTCTAGCAGAATTTTTTATCCCCGCCATGGAAGATTACTGAGGACTAGGCCAATATAGCATAATCATATGGAAAACCTTTCTAAATAATTTAAATACTATCATCAATGTCCATGATGTAACACTAACATTGGATCTGTGAGACAGCATACTACACATCAATATTCTTGATATGTTGAAAATTCATTTAATAAAATGGTCACTTTATGAAATATCCCATGAAGATGGTAATGAATTAATTAAAGATTCATGTATGCTTCAAGACTATTAATAATTTGGAAAAAAAATCATTTTACTATTCTAATTCCTAATAAACTGAAAATCATGATATCATGTTAGAGGAATATGTAAAATGTAACTTTTTCTATGATTTATTAAAATATAATTAAATGATACCAAAGACTCTAAACTTAGTAGTTGGAAACCGAAATGTAATATCTTCCCTTTAAAAAACCCCATTTCTAGAATAGAATCTTCTTCCTAGTGATAAACTGTATTCATACCTAATGGACGAAGAAATATTCCTAGTAATAATTTACAGGAACCTATTCCATTTATATTATCAATCTTTGATTTACATTGTCAAATGAAATTTCCACAAATTAGTTTTAACATTAGGTGATATACCCAGATTCAATGCTAAGGTCATCTCTAATAGATTATATTTATAATTTGATTCTTGTCCAGATAGATAGCCATAGAGAAACATCAATCCACTGTGTGACACATTGTGTATAAATATTGTATTTTTTTCAGCAGTTGTCAATACTGGTCAAAATTAATAAGGAGATTAATAAGGAGCTCTAAATTCAATTGATATTTTTAAATAAAATGATTTTTTGCACAGGTCCTATGTTCATAGAACTTATCTCAAAGGTGACACGGTGTTTACATTAATGAAGATGATGAATTGCGGACGAATATTCTCATTGGATTTCATAATCCAAAAAAAATGATGAAGTGGTACGGTGGTTGAATATGAAGAGAAGAGAGTGTGTGTATGGCTTGGTATTGGAAGGAATCCATTCTCGTTTAAACTACAATGTGGCCACGCACTTATAAGAATATTTTTTATGGGATTTAATTTAAAAATTGGGCCAACTCACAAGACAACTGGTAGCTTCATCCCTATATACATAGAGGATAGAGTCTATCATGACCAAGGGAAATCCACCTAGGACAGCCCGCACGTGGCAAGGTTAGGTCGTGTATAGGCCAACATGAGTCCATGGGGCAAGGCCCATTCATTCATGGGCCAAAGCCTGCTTAATGGGTGGGTGAAGAGCACGATCTCAAAGAACATATTATGGGGAAACACCGTGGAGGGAGAGAGAGTAATATAGTCAACAGGTAGAATGATTTGATTTTTATAACATATGCTACCCGCATCCCACTTTCAATTTTAGAAAAAAACATGTGGGTGATATTAATATTTTAAATAACACAATAGTGTTCCTCACCATCCATCTAATCTAGCTTGATATCTCAACCATCGATCTCATCCACATCTGCCATTTAATCCTTGGTGTTCATCATTCTACATTACGTGTGTTTGAACCAAGGTATTCTGATTTCCCCTGTAGTTTCTGAAACACTAGAACGATCATATTCCTTCTATATCACTTGTCAGCGCGAGTGCCACCCATAAGAGAAGATGTCGGATCCCCCATGACCGATCACTAGCCATTACTGGAGAATCTTTGGAGGAAATTGAATATATGTGTGAACCTAACGACTTGAATTCCTGTGAAGAGTTTGAAGAAATAATCTCGATCAAGGAAAAAGATGTTTTTGGGGAAAAGTGGATTCGATCATTGGATTGAATTAATATTTCACGCTATCGATAAAGAATGGACATGATATTTTTACTCTGATTAAGAAGACAACTCATTTAAAAAAGGAAACATGCCATGAAATGTGGCATATCGTTGACATGGTCTAGAAAATCATAAATGTAGAGGATCTCAATTATTCAAAGGATATATTTTTAAGAGCATATCACATGAGATTTGAACATATGAAAGGATATATTCCCTGTTATAAAAGATTTTTTTCTGTTTCAACAATATGTTTCTGCTGTTGGGAAATTGATAGATCATGTTCTATAAAATAGTGCATCATCATGCTTCATGATCACAAAGGGCATGTAATAAAATATAAACCATTCATGGTTCATGAAGACCAACTATTAACAACTTTTTGATTGTGAGAATTAACTTCGAACCACTATTGGGTCATGATAAAGATACATGAAACACTCAATCTTTGTGCTTAAATCCTCAAACCGTTCTGGGTTCTTGGGGAGCATCCTCGAACCATTCTACTTCTTTTATGAATACACACACACTCTCTTTGTAAAAGGATCACATACCCTTTCAATGAAGAAGAAGAAGAATCCTAAGTTTGTTTATTTTCTAATAAGAGACCCCAGAATACACCCATTTAAGATTAAATCAAATTAAAATAATAGTAAATATAAATAAATATATAGTATAGTGTCTTTGTTGAGAAAATGAGATGAATTTGATTGCATCATAAAGTGGCATACTTACATGGATGCACTCATATGCTTTATTTGATGAAACTAGAGGATTTGTGTGTGTTTTGTGTGTATTTTTCTGAGTGTAATGGATATTGTAGGATGCATGTATAATGAACATGATTAATTACAAATGAGATTATACTATCTAGATTTTGTGCATGAAAAGAAAACAAGAGGCAGTGTGAGTGCACATGTGATGAAGAAGAAGGAAAAACAGGGGTACATGTCCAATGATTTAAACCCATTACTATTGGCATAGAAGAAGGATGAAGTTGAAAATTAATGCACTATTTCGTGAACATGAATATGTAAATACAATTAAAGAGAGATTCAAAATAGTGGTTGCACATGTGTGATGATGAATAATAAGTGAAGTGATAGAGAACATTCAATTTTCTACATTAAGGATCTCATGTATTCCTAAAAATAATATAGGAGAATAAGTTGATTCTTTTGATTCTCAGTGATCTAATCTTTATTTCATGAGTAATCACATATGTACATGGGATTTAGACCCATAAAAAGATGTTTTAGTGAATTCACTTGTTGCACTAAAGAAGATTATGGATTTTAATATGCATTAATTTTGGATTTCAACACATGGAATGTCTCATGCTATACATAAAAAAAGACATCCAAAAATATTAGTTGAGGAATCCTTAGTATCTATTTGATTTGTGAGACCTATACAAAGGTAGTGAGTTTGTGGGAGTCAAAAAAAGTTATTATAGGGAATCTGTGAGCTATCCATGAACATTTGTAAAGGTAGTGTTTCTACGGTCCTTAAAAAATGGAAGACTCATTTAATGTGCATAAATTCTACATGTGAATGTTTTAATTACTTCACATTCAATCATGCCATATTAATCATGTTCCTACCAACATGGTAACTAGATCCATCAGAATAAGAGAAAATGGTGACACCCTGATTCACCCTATACTTAGGGTGGTCTGGGGACATTCAATTGGTATATGAGCCTAAGGGTCACATGTATTTACACACTATAGAAATTCAATTTAGAATGGTAATTGATTGTTTCATTATTATGTCAATAATGAAGTTATGATTTAAGGAGGATTCTGTTATCGTTAAGAAAAAGTCTATATCCAGTAAGATAATGAACAAAAAGGAAAAAGAAAGAGAGGAGATAGTTGAAGATGTCCCTGATGTCTTAAGTAGAAGATTATTGTTCTCCATGTCCTTTTAATGATAAAGAAGTATCAATTTTTGAATTAATGTGTTTGTGGATCATGTGTCCATCCATGATAATGAAAACCATTCTACCTCATGTAGATAATTTTATTAGGAAGTATGTGATTTCATTATCTAATATTTTCCTAAGAATAATGATTCTTGTACAAGTGGTGTTTTTGAACAATTTATACCCTCAAACGAGCATGTAATTGAGAAACTAGGAAATAAGCTCCATGATTATCTTGAATAATGAGACTCCTTTGTCTATAGAATTTTTTAATATATGCACGTAGATATCATTTAGTTGGAAAGAGAAGCATACAATATAGAAATGTTATTTGAAGAAAGAATTTTCAAATATATAATGCTCTCAAGAAATATTGAATCCTTTGATGAAATAAAGAATAAATATGAAATAAATACCTCAAAATGGATCAAATAATTGGAAGAGAACGGGAGAGTCAATATGACTCTCTAAAAGTATATACGTGTACATTATGTTTATATATTAAAGAGAACTGAAATCTACAGTTTATATTTGAAGAAACATCTATGAATTTCATGGAACAGAACTCTTTATTACAAAACAAAGCTATATTGAATGAAGATAAAGTTGAATGAATGAATAATGCTTGTGAAGGAAGGTTAATTATCAATGAAGATCTAAAATTATCCATCATTATTAAATTTTTAATATTGGATTATTGGTTGACCAATCATGAGAAGACACATATTGACACTTCACAGAAGAATGAAATAATAACTGCTAGTACTCAATTCTCACTGGAAGATTCAATTACTACAAGACCTCTAATATGTGATATGAATATCATGACATCATTCAATTATGTTTCACATGTAACTGATAATGTAAAGGTACCATGAAAACAATCGTGTACATATGTTTTTAAATATGTCTATACAAGTAGTGTTGGATGGATGGAAATTTCAAAAAAATGACGAGGAAAAGTGATGAGATACCTACAACCATGTCTAAGGAGGATATGAAGAAGAAGTTGGAAGATGGTTCCATATAGAAAGAACAACACATAAAGAAAAGTGACCAGTCATCAAATAATGAAGACATCAAGAAGTATTGATTTTTGGGTAAATTTTGGTGAAGAAATATATTTGGGTATCGTACGTTTGATTGTTGGTACAATCTCTTGAAAGGAAAAAGAAAAAATAAGGCCTATGTAAAGGGGAGAAAGCCAGAGAGGAAGAAGATACATCCATAGATCTAGAAGTGTATGTATACTACAAAAATATTTAGGATGATACTTAACATTTGTGATGTATGCTGTGGGGTGGTCATAATGATGGTACATGTTGATCTCAACATGTATCCAATGATGATAAAAAAAAGATCAAAAAATCAATCTATGAATAAATAAGAAATCATGAGATGAAATCATTATAATTTTTTTAAAACAAATTCTCTGAATAATATTACATGAAATAATAGAGAGAAGAACTTGAATTTTAAATCCACAAAGGTGAAGGGTAGTGCAACCGAAAGAACTTCTCTGATGTATGAAACTCAAAATAATCCACGTGGAAGATCAAATCTTGATTCCAGAGTTCCTAAAGACATATTGGTGATCTAGATATAAGATTTGGAATGGTTGAGAAAAATTGAATATGTCCAAGATAAGTCAAATGAAAAATAAAATGAAAATATTTTACATCAAGATAAAGTAGATATGTTTTTATGAATAAACATAGCTGGTTAGACTATTAGAAAATGAATTGGATTTATTATATATCAGGTAGTATTACTCAAGAGGATGAATGTAGCCCCATAAAATACTAGACACCTAAAATTTCTTGAATGAAGTCTCACACACTAAGATATATACAATCTGATGAGATCCGCACAACCACAACCAGAGTTGATGATCAAATATGCAAGTGTGATGAGTGGAGAATCATGGTAATTAATATCATCTCAACCATACTATTCAAATTAATTTAGGAAGGAGGATACATAGTATTCCGTTAATTATTTGTTTATTGTATATGTTCTTATAATATTTGTAATTAATTTTGAAGAATTGAATCAGGGGGAGAACCTATGAATCAGTGATGAGAGGTGACCCCTTGAGGGGGAGACATAATAAGATGCTTCCAGAGTAATTATTTCAGTTAGTATCAACTTTAGTTGGAATAAAATTCATTTACATTGAATATAGTTTTAATATCATATCATTTGATATGGAATTTCATTTTTCAATCATTGATCCTTGGTTATTCAAAAAGATGATTAGCTTATAAAGGGGGAGTGACTGAACTAATCTGCAACATAAGATGAATGGAAGTGTCCCAAGGTCACTCATCATGCCCATTACACATGATTGTATTTTATCTAGTCAGTGAAGTGAGTACATGAGTTTCATGTTGGTTGTTCTAAAAAATATTCAAATCACATTTATTATTCTCATCCAGGAATGAAGCTTTAAAACCCTTGAATATAAGTATTTGGGTTCTCAGGTGATTAGGTATCATGATCAGTGGGTAATGGAGCTTTGATGTCATAATAAAATACCATTTTTTTCTAAAACAAGAGAATCTCATGTAGAGATGGAGTCAAATGGTTGATGGTACATATCTAAAATATGGATTTATACCCTCTATACCATGAAAATTGTATTTCTTGTCAATACGAGGGAGTTAATGTGAAATGAAAGTTTTAATGAAGTAATGGGGGGATAGAAGATTCACATTTTGACATTGACATATTCATTTCATGTGAACATTAAAGTATTTCCATAAAATACAATGAGGGAGAATTTTTGTACCAATTTTTGTATGAAGATTGAATTTGTTGTCAATAGTTGTTAATATTGGCCAATATTATGTTCTAGATGAAGGAGCACCAAAGATAATGGAGACATTTAAATCAGATTATTTTTCTACTAATCCTATTATCAAAGAACTTGCGTCAATGGTGACACAATGTTTACAATAATTAATATGATGAATTTCGAATGAAGAGGTTATTTGTAATTCATAATCCAAAAATAATTGAATAAGGGGATTGGTGGTTGAATATGTAGAGAAGGGAGTGTGAATAGGGCTTGATATTTTATGGAGGCCATACGTGATTAAACTACTAAGTGGCCACACACATAAAAGAATATTTTATTGTGAGCTATAATTAAAATATTTGGTCATATCACTAGACAACTAGTAGCCTCAACCTAAGACCCATGGGGGGAATAGTCATCCCCACCAAAGGAGAAGCAAGCTAGGTCAGCCCATAAGATGCAGGGAAAGTTCATGTATAGGCCGACAGGACCACATGGGGTAAGGATCGGGAATAGTTGGGTTAAATACCTCATAGAGGGTTGGAATAGTGGGATCCTAAAAATAACACTATACAGGGAAGTACCATGGAGGGAGAGGGAGTAATCATGGGCTAATTGTGGAGCAAAGTAATTGTTATACATCATGCCACCTGCATCACTTTTTTGATGTGGGATAAATACTCATAGATATTGTTCATCATTAAAAAACATGATATTGGTCATCACTATCCATCTAATCCATCATGAGATCCCAGCTATCCATCTCATTAATATCTTCAATTTAATACTGGACATTCATCATTTTTTTCTACATGTGTTAGAACAGTGGTAGTCTAATTTCCCGCTCAGTTTCTGAAACAACAGAACCACCATCTTCTTCCTCTTGCACTCACCAACACCACTTCCACTAACCAGAGAATATTTCTAAGCCACCATGACCATGCACTAGACATTAACAAAGAATCATGGGATGAAACTATAACCAAACATGGAACAGACATCTTGAAAGCATATGAATAGTGTGAAGATCCTATCTCGGCCAAGGTAAACCATGTTGCGAAGGACATGTGGATTCAATCTTCATTTTGAACAAGGATATCCATTGATCCTTAAATTCATAAACATAATTCTTCCACCATGAAGAAGAGTCTATCTCAATTGAGAAATGATACAACCCATGAAATTCGGTTAATCATTGACATTGGTTGGAAATTCTTAAATACATAGGATCTGAGTTATTCAAAGAAGTCATTTTGAAAAGTGTATAATGAAAGATTTGAATGTATAAAATGATCTATACTACTTTTATAAAATATTCTCCACCAATCCGAGAATATGATGATACTACCAAGGTTAAATGATATACTTTTCTGAAAAACAGAGCATCGTCATGCTTCCAGATCATGACGGGAAAGAAAGAAGCCCATAACCATTCATGGTATGTGATGAATAATAGTGTACCACTCTTGGTTCATGAAAAATAACTCCAAACTACTCTGGGTCTATGAGGAATATCCATGAACCACTCTTGTTTTGTGAATATGATCTGTGAACCGTTCTTGGTTCATGGGGAGGAGCTATAAACCATTTCGGTTCTGTGAAGAAGACCTTCACACTCATTACATAGATGAACGATGCACCCTTTGCCTAAAGAAGTATTATAAACCCAAGGGAGTGTGTGTGAAATTAATAGACACCTTAATAATCCCACTCATTATTAAATAATATCAAAAAAATAATAAATATAATGAAATAATGGGGATAGTGTTTGTATTGAGAAAGGGAGAAGAAGATGATTTTCTAAAGAATGGTCGTACATACATGGATTCACTTATATGATTTCTTTGAAGAAAATCAAGGAATCGTGTGTGTGTGTGTGTGTAAAGGATAGTTGAGGTTTCATTCATGGATCACATGAATAAATTTTCATGAGTTGAGACCACATAGATTCTGTGCATGAAAATTATGAATGACTTAGTATGAGTTTACATGTATGGATGAACAAGGAAGATGAAGGAGTACGTGTCCAAAGCCTTACACCAACTAGGGTTGGCACACAAGAAAGAAGAAGTCAATAGTGGATTCCCTCTAGAATGCACATGCATAACAAAAAACACTACAAGCGATAATCAAACCAATGTGTGCATGTGTGTAAAGAAGAAGACGAATTGAAGAGGAATATTTCATCTAAATTGATGCATGCATGATCTCATGTATTCATTAAAATGAGAGAGGGGAATACGTTGATTCTAATGATTCCCACTGTGTTGTTCTTTATTTCATGATTAATCACATAGGTACATGTGATTTCTATCAAGAATAATAATATATTTTAATTAATTTAGTTATTTCACTAAATATGTTGATTGAATTTAAAGTTCATAAATTATTGATATCGACGAATGAAATGTCTCATGCTGAATAGAGACAAAGATTTTCACTACAATATTTGGAACAATATTTCGAGTTGATAAATTGAGTGAGATGTCTCCCAAGGAAGTGAGATAGGGGGATTCAACAGAAGTGATATTAGGGATGATTTGATAAATCAATGATTATTTGTAATGGAAGTGTGTGTGGGACTAGGTGAATATGCCCAAACTTTGTAATCCACAGCTAGTAAAGATTAGTGGAATTTTGTACGATTGGAAACCTATTGGTGTACGCTCCATAGACGTATCCCTTATTGGAAAACCATATAAAATTATTTTGTTTTCCTTCTACATGTGAATGTTTTAATTGCCTCATATATATATCATACATGTTTAAACAAGTTCCTAACTACGTGGGAACATGATCCATCAATTTAAAAGAAAAAGGTGAATCCCTGATTTACCTCTCTCTACGGGTGTTCTAAGGTCTTTTATGCCCAACAACACAATAGATGTTATAAAAGAAAGAGTGTAATTTCATTCAGATGGAATAATATATGCATCATCTGATTCTATGTGGATAATCCCTATTCATAAAGTCCCATAAAATACCAGTTTGACCACTCAAAAAAATAAAAGTGATGAAATGATGCCCATGAGAGTACCAAACATCTAGAGTGTGTTTATTGGATATTTGAAACTTATTATGGTTAATAATAAATAACACATTCCAATTATATTCATCAATCATACTCTATAATTTTTTTCTTGAAAAAATCATTTCTGTTTTTAGAAGAATTCTAATCATACTCCCATGTACAAAACACACAATAAAACTAAGATAAGATTATAGTCATCTATCCTTTTAGAAAATATACCTATAAAAGGATGTCTTTCTAGGTTTTCAACACCACATTTATATTTCAATGGGTTTTGGTGAGTTGTATCATAGATCCCATTGAGGACTTCCTATAGGTTTTTTTGGGTGATTTCATAGTTTTTGGAAAATTATTTTTTCATAACATAGGAAATTTCTTGGAAACATGAATTATAAATAATATTGTCTTAAATTTTGAAAAAATTCATTTCATAGATTACACTAAAATATTGTTGTGTTATATTATATAACAAAAAGGGATTGAGGTTGATAATTCAAATTTCTATGTTATAAATTTCATACAATATCAAACTTGTATAAATCATTTTATATCCATGTTAGGATATGCTAGAGTTTACAGAATATTTAAAAATAATTTTAGTAATATAATTCTCCCTCTCTCAAGAATAATTCTAATTGATGGTGACATAGATGTTGATTATGCGTGACAAAAATCATTGAATTAATTAAAGGAAAATTAGATCACACCTCCACTATTTTAGCCCCCCCAAATGGGAGCATTGCATCAAGTTACATTATAATGCATCCATAAAAGTGAAGGGTGCCACAATATTGTAAATATTTGAAAGAAACCCTCATGTAACCCCCTATAAATCAAGGAACTTGTATGACACATTGATAAATTACATAACCACTATGTAATAGTTCCCTACATCTTCTTTCCATTAGATAAATTCTGATAGTATCTTCATAACTCTAATGTTGCTGTTTTTCTGATCATGAATCACTAAGGTATTTAATGAAAAGAAAGATTCTAATACAATATCGGTGTGATATATGATACTCTTACCAGAGTTAATTTTGGAAATAAATAAAGAAAAGAGAACAAAATATTTGGTTGCCAACAATCTATGATGACTACCCCATACTACGGATGCCCAAATTTTAAACCAAAACACACATAATGATGAGATTATTATAGAATAAACCTACATCAAAAACGTTTATTTAATATGAAACACCATCATTGACAATTAATGGGTTACATATCATGTAACATCCCATTATTGAACTGATAGGTACATAATTTAGCTTTTCGTGGTATTTCCCATTCATTAATGCATTAGGGTTGAGTTTGAGTTGAGAGAATGCATTAAATGGTGATGTCTTAGTTGTGTTGGACTCTCACTTTCATTTAGTTTTAAACTGTAGGCTACTATGAAATTAAATTTCATGAACTAGGGTTACATAACATGTATGTAGCCATAAGTCATGAAAGTGGAATTCACACTGTGAAGGTTTCACTTCATGGACTATGTTTACACGTTGTGAAAAAGACACATATCCCTCCAGCAACTCAATTATTGTACATTAAGGCATCGAGACACATTTTCCTCCCCTTTTTGTGTTACTTTTTAATTTCAGGACATCTAATGGATTACACAACATGTAATACCCTAACACGAGTATATAAAATTACTAGTATGCTTGACATTTATCTTATCCACTACTCCAACTTTCTCTCCCTCAACCCAAATCATTCCCTTATTATTGATAAAATTTTCTAACCCCTCAAAATACATCGAATCATCAACCAATCACCATTTCATTGGATGGTAATGTATATTTAAGAGTTATTCATTATTTATATATATCTGTTTCTCATCTATTGGGTTTAGGTAGAATATTTTTTAATTGATTGATCTATGCCTTGTGGTGTTGGATATAGTTTCTAGTATGTCTTTTGAGGTCTTATTAACCATCATTTTCATTAAATGGTGGCATTGTGAGTGTTGTGTTTTGGGAAAAGGTAAGTGGTTCTATCCTATAACGAAAAATTTATTATTCTTAAATTTATTTATTTATTATCATGTTAATTAAAATTCATTTTCTCTTCCATTAATTCAATAAAATTGATAAAAAGATGATTCCATTAAATCAAGTGAATTGAAATGGGGTTTTCTTACAAATATGTAAACCCCCAAATTTCATTGAATTAGCTTGTGTTTATGGATGTTGTTCTATTTAAATAATTTATTTCTAATTGTGGATTTTAAAGAAATGTTAATATTTAATTTTCGAATATAATTGTGGAAATGAATTGTGAAAATTATGGAATTGGTTTTTAATTGATTTCAATCATATGAAAATGGATTAAAATGATTTGATCAAACCAATGGTTTTATATTGTGAAAGGGGAATGTTTTTTTCATTAAATCCAATTTTTATTTAAAATGGGAAAATTTGAAATTTTAAATTGAATAATATGATTTAATTATATTTCATGTAGTCTAAAAATAAATTTCCCAACATGTAAGTGATCATCCAAGACATCAGTAGTTGACTAATTATTTTTACACACTCTATGATATTAAAATGTTTTAATACATAACTATGGCGGGTCACATTCTCGATGGGAGGGTGACAAGTCACCTCCAGCTAGTGTCATGGGGATGATAATATACTAATTTTTTTAATTTCATATTGAGAGTGTGGATTCATTTAACCAGAAATATTATCCTACCATTTTTGAATTCAACCATGTTTCTCACATATTTTGTTATATATGAGATATAATTTTATTCCAAATTTTTAAAACTACATTACTTGAATTTTCTAGATTTACATTAACTGTTTATAAAAAATACTCATTTAATCCAATTTTTAAATATTCAATCTATTTAAATGTATATTAATGTTATTTAAAAGTATTTGTCATCATTTTTAAAAATTTATAGATTGTTTTTCAAAATATTATATTTAATTTAAAAACATGTTTATCTATAAAATTGAATTCTTGTTTGGATAATCTATATTTGGTAGCTCTTATGGAATATTTGGTGTTTTCATACTTGGTTTAGGCTCGAACCCAACATTTTCTTTTGGGTTTTTATACTTTTCCTTTGAGTTTTGGGAAACGGGAAGGAATATTTTGGAGGTTGATCTTGCTATTAAGCACTAGACTTGGTGAGTTGTGTCGTTAGTGACCTTGAGCCTTTTTCTAGGTTTTGGGGCTTGGGTTTTAGTAGTTTTCTCTCTTTATTCCTAGTTTTATTATGGTAATTTACTCCCAATAAAGATTTATTTATATGAATATTGATTTTTGTGTCTTAATTTCACAATGTATTGTGGAAAATCTTTTCTCACTATAAACATGTATGATTTCATGTGCTACATGCCGAGCATACATATCAAAAACACCCTTTAAGATATGTTAGGTCTAGAAAATTTATAGGGTTTCCAGGGTACTCTAGATGGTTCATAAAA
This sequence comes from Viscum album, assembly GCA_963277665.1. Lineage (NCBI taxonomy): Eukaryota > Viridiplantae > Streptophyta > Magnoliopsida > Santalales > Viscaceae > Viscum > Viscum album. The sequence continues at coordinate 1,193,130,751 of OY728122.1, forward strand.
AAGGTATTATTAAGGGGAATTTGTTGATATTTTGTAATGGAGTCAGAATATATTTTTTAAATCTTGTGAGGACATAAGAGGTAAGATTGATTGAGTGCCTAAACAGATCTCACAGAAATGAACCTTAAGCCTCAAGGGTTATTTATTGAAGGACATATTATTTATTAGTTCAAGTCCATTCCCTTTTATTTTTTGGATAGAGTGGAATCCAATTCTATTTGTTCCATATGTTGGGATTAATTTACCTTTAATTTCTAATTGAGGACTACTTCATTTCTTCAATAGTATAGTTTATGTTTTTTCACTTCACTCCTCTGAGAATATGTTAAAATTATATCTAGGAGAATGATTATACTAAATTGTAGTTATAAAATCATCCAATGGAACCAAATCTAGTTAAGGTGATCATGTACATTGTCCTTTCCCATTGACATGAACCACCTTAAGTCCCCATTCATGCTCCAGCAATGTATCCTCAAGGGGATGTTCATTGATTTTATTCCCATGAGTTCTGTTCCTAGAGGAAACCAATTTTCAAATGATCCTTTAATCCTCAACATACTGAGGAATGGTTATGAAAGGTAGAATGATTGTCTAAGTTCACAGAGACAGTTGAAATTATCTAGGTGATGTGTTCCACCTTTGTGCTGAGGGACTAATAAGGAGATGGTGGGACATAACTATGAAGTCAAATAAACATGAGTTCATTGAGCAGAAATACATCATTCTTTTTTTCACCAATCAATTATATCCATAGGAAATAGTGGTACCCATGTCTATGGCATTTTTGATGATTTCGTATGTTGATAGAACTATTAATTATTATTCAAAACATTTTTCAATGTTAGTGATGTTATTCCATAAAATTTTATTTAATGAGATAATGAAGACTTGATAGATCGAGTTGGGAATTTTATTAGATATCTATTCCCAGGTTTCATTGTGGAAGCTACCCACATATGTTGATATTATGGGTAGGGAATTCCTAGTTCAGATTGACCTAGCTAAAAATTAAAACATATCAGTTGTTTTCTTTACTCCCAATGGAACTTTAGGTTCCTTAAAAGAATACCAGAAGAGTGATTATTCTATTGGATGTTATTCATAGTAGGATCAATCAATACCTCATACCACATCAAGATGAAATTCTTTGGTTTTCTCCCAATGTTGAATTATAGAATGTTCTAATAGGTTTCACACAGTAGCAACTAAGAACTATAGTTAATGTGGATGATTAAGGAACTTTTAGAGATTCTTCCATTAATTATCTACTATGATTTTTGGAACATGATTATCATCTCCTATTAAATCTTTAGGGAAACTTAATGCTTCATGCAAAAAAGGGTTCCAACCATAGGCAAATGGAGCAAAGCTTCTTCACTAAGTGGAAAAGTCTCTAGAAGAAGAATACATGGGACTAGTGAAATGGTGAATTACCATTACAATATCATCATGACTAGTTATTGCTCTATTGGATACGTGGTAATCTCACTCATTTATTTAAACCTGTTTTTTAATCTAAAAAATCACTGTATCATGATTTTATCTTGCATAATAAATTTTACTACACCACTTGTAATTAATAGAGAGTATACTGTTCATAGTCATTCATGTGTATTATAAATTTTATTCAATGATCATGCATGTAGTTTTCGGGTTCTCAACATCAAAAATCATGAAATCATATTTATGTTGGATTCTATCATTTCCAACAAATCCCTTATTTATTTTTATCTTCAAAAGGTCTACTTTACTACACCCAGTGGTCTTCCTCACTTTCCTCAAGGAAAATGGGACCCAAGGTTGAGCAGAACATGAAATTATTATATATAGTTGGGGAAAGTAATATCCATGTATTATTTTGATCTAGTGTGGGAATCTTTGTGAAGTGATATCCCTCCAGTTTTCATTGAGTTTCTAGACATGTTTCTTTATGATTTCTATAGTCTTCTACCTTTGATGGAGGATTAGTTTTCCATTGACTAAATTCCTAGTACTCAACCAATTTCAATTCCCTCTTAACACATAGTAAACTCTAAATTGAAAGATAATAATTCCCAGAGTTATGATTTTCATGAGGAATGATTTATATTCCTGGGTGTGTCACCATGGGTGGCTCTGGTTCCCTTCTCCAAGAAGGAAGGTGGTTCTGTTCAAATATGTGTATAATATCGAAATCTATATTGAGTTATGGTAATGAATAAGTATCAATTTATATGTATTTATTATCTATTTAATAATGTGAAAAGGGTGAATTGGTTATCAAAAATTTTACTTCTATCTTGTTACAATCAATTAAGTATAATAGAATATGACATTTAGAAACCTGCCTTTTGGAGTAGGTGTAGAAATTAAGTGTACCTTGTAATGCCCAATGGAAAAAAAATGATCTGATTGTTTTTATGGATTTGATGAAAAATATTTTCCATGAGTATCTAGATATTGTTGTGGTAATCTTTGTGGTTAACATCCTTATTTACTCTAAATATGGGGAGGATCATGTGAAATATCTGATAACTATTCATGGTATGTTGATAAGTTATTGACATTATGAAAATCCCCCTAAGTGTGATTTTGTATTTGGTAATTGAAATTCATGGAAAATATTGTGTTTGAAAATGAAATATTAGCTGATGTTGAGAAGGTATTGGATGTTATGACTTAGGAACAACCGTGTAATTACTCTGACATTAAGAGATTATTAGGATTATCTTGATACAACCAATGGATTGTGAAGGTATTATCAATGTTTTGTTCTCCATAGACTACTCTTACTTAGAAGGGGTTATGTTTTCTGGGGATGAAAAATTTCAAAATTCAATTTTGAGAAAAAAAATTCCAACTGTGATCATGTTCACTCTTCTTGAGGACATGAAGCGTAATGTAGTTTTTTTATGCATCAGGTTCATAATTGTGTTGCATTATTATATTAGGAGACCATGTATTTTCTTATATATCTTGATAGAATATTCCACATAAGAATAATTATCCTACCCAGGATTTCAAATATGATGTTGTGATGTACACACTTATAAGTTGGAGTAAATACCTTTATTGAGAAAGGATTTCTATTTTTTATTTAACAAAATCATTAGTTATATCTTCTGCAAAAAATATTTCAACCATTACAAGAGGTGTTGGGTGGAGTAACAGGAGTTGGATGACTAAGATATCGCCTATACTATGGTGAATGGGAATTAAATTGTAGATTCATTGATCAAGAAACATCTAAACCAGACTATGAAAAAATATTCAGAGGATTAGAGTTTAATGGAACACTTTTCTTAGTTTAATAATGGAGTTTTAGAGAAAGGTTATGATGATTAATTTTCCACTACTTAGTTGACATCTTCTCTTCTCGATGTGATTATTTAGGGGCAATAGATTGATGATGAATTATATAGAGTTATATACTATATTTATTGTTGGGATATGGTGGACCAGTGGTCATTCACCAAGGATGGTGTTCTATGTTATCAACTCTGTTACGCTATTCTATTAGCATAATGGTGGGATGTAATCCAGAATTTCCATAACCCCTACTCGACTGTGCACCCCAGAACCATTAAGATGTTCTATGATATGTGGTGGTTTTTCTGGTGGCCATGTATGAGATTGTGAATTTCTAGTGCTTTTCTAATTATTATACATGTTAATATGTAATGTCTTAGCATCAGACACCTTTGATTTTTCTTCATCAATTTCCAGTCACTAATTGTAAGTGGGATGAAATTTTAATTTGTTTTTTTGATGGGTTTCCTCATACATAGTAGAAAATTAATGTGATATGGGTTCTTGATTGACATGTTGAAAAAGTCAGCTAAATTTATACCCATTATACAAATATATTTTTTTGTGGAGTTGGGAAATCCCTATGTGAATGAGATTTTTCATTTCCATGGAGTTTCATCCACTATAGTCTCTAATAGGGATATTTGGATTACTTATCTTTTTTATAATGTCCTTGAGGAGGAACTGTGATCTTAGGTCAGTTTCAGAATGACCTACTAGCCACAATAAGATAGAAAGATATAGAGATCTATATAGATTATGGAGGATATGTTTCACACTCTGTCCATTACTTTGGTGGGGCTTGGAATGATCACATCAAACTGGTTGAGTTTACTTATAACAGTAGATACATGTCCACAATTACAATTGCACCTTTTGAGGCCTTTTTTGACCATTTTTGTAAACATCTGTTTTGTTGGATAGAGATTGGTGAATGGTCCTTGGTTAGACCTTGTATGTTTCAATTTACAACAATAAAGATTCAGTTTTTTCACCATAGGATTTTGAAAGAAGAGAAATTGTATAAGTCTTACACTAATTAATGCCTAATACATTTGGAAATTACAATCAATTACTAGGTTATCAGGAAGGATTCACCTCTATAAGGTCATCAACAGAATGGGAGGCAAAGAAATATTTTTCCATGTTTTTTGGGGCCATTTATTATTGTTGAACGGGTGGGAAAAGTTTATAACCATTTAATACTAGCAGCACAACTGAAATCAATACATAATTTGTTCCATATATCACAACTAATAATGTATGTATCCAATCCATCTCACATTTTTTGTAGGGGTGATCTTGATATTTATCATTATTTATATTTTATTTTATGAACAACCAAGATAAATGATTCTGAGAGCATGGTACATTGTGGGAAGATGGTTCCTATGGACCGTGTGCTATGAAAGCATGGTCCTGATTTTCATGAGACAGGGGTACATGAGGTAATGATGAGATAGAATTTTCAAATATATTTTTCATGGATGATTCTTAATAGGAATTATGGGGATATAATGTTTTCATGGTGAGGAGGTTGTCACATTCCATTACCAAACACACAGGTACATCTGTAACTTTTTCAATTTTTTCCCATTCTTAATAGAGTATGGTTTTGTTTCAGTTGAGATAATGATTTAATTGGAAAATGAATACATTTTTTGGACTCTCACCTTAATGTGGTTTTTAATTGAATGCATTCAAAGAATTAAAAATCATGAACCAATGTTACACAACATTTATGTTGTTGCATGTTATATAATGTGATAGTTGAATACATGAAATGAAGTGTTTCACATCGTGAACCTTGCATACACATTGTGAATAGGTGACATATCGATAAATTGACTCACATGTCTATCATTATTGAATGTTGACTCATTATCATCCCAAAACTATGTTTATTATGGATTTTAGTGCATGTAATGGATTACACATAAATGTAATACCCCTAATGGGTGCCTATAAAAGTTAAAAATAACTTGGGATTTCTATCTTCCTCTTCTAATATTTCCTCTCCATCAACCCAAATACTATTCCAGTTATTTATAGAGGCTTAATAACTTCTATATCCATTCCATTAGTGATCAACAATCATTTCTTTGGTGGGTGATATCTGAGTAATAATTTTTCATCCTTCCTCATCAATATCTTTTTCTATTTTCTTGGATTTTCTATAGAGAATCATGGAATTTGTGGATCTATTCCTAGTGGTGTTGGATCTTGCATCTAGGTTGGGTTTTATGCTATTCTCCACATTCGTTCTCATTGATGGATCACAGTGTTAGTATTGAGTTTCAGGAAGAGGTTGGGGGATCCATTCTAAAATTCCAAATTATTTATTACTAAATTTATTGATTAATATAAATTTTTGATTTAAATTCCATTATATAAAATCACATTCAATTGAATTGATAAAAACATAATTATAATGAATTGGGGGATTTGAAATGTTTTTTTACTAGAAATATGGAAAAAACAATTCAATTGATTTGGGGTGTGTTTATAGAAATTATTTGATTTAAATTGATAAATACAAATTATTGTTTTCATGGAAATGTTTCCAATTAAATTGTTGAATTTTATTGTAGAAATGAATTAGGTAAATGATGGAATTGGTTTTCAATGGAATTAATACTTGTGAAAATGGGTTAATATAATTTGATAGAAGTCTAGTTGTATTTTCTAATGATATGGGAATCTTTTAGATTAAAACCCATTTTTTATTTTAAAGGGAAAACATTCCATTTGGAAATAAAAGTATGGGATTTATTTTTAATTTAAGAATTTTTAAAAAAAATTACGATCATGTAAGAGTGTATGAAATCCTTAAGAAGTTGTTGAGTTATTTAGACACACTCTATGATATTAAAAAATTGTAATTAATAAATTTGGTGGGTAACATTCTTGATGGGATAGTGACATGTCACCTTTGGCATGTGTCATGGGGATGAAATTATAGTCATTTTGCTGAGAACAAAGAGAAATTACAGAGTCTTATAAATGTAAATACGATCCTATGTTTTAATAGATGACCATGCTACATAGTTGTTTATTATTATATGAGATATAAAGGTAAGAAAATGTTGTAAAACATCTTCTCACGCCTTTTCAAGATTTACAAAACTATTTAATGTAAATGTTTTTTTAATTAATTTTTTTACTATTCTATCTCTTTTAAGGAAAGATACTACCCTTTAAATAAATTTTCATGTATTTTGAAAATATATAGCATTATTATTTAAATATGAATTTGAATTTCCTAACATGTTTATCTATAATTTGAAATATATTTTTTGGATAATATATATGATCAATTTTTTAAGGAGTCGTTGTTGGTATCCAATTGGCCTTCGGCCCACAACCTACTTTTTTTTCTTCGGGTATTTGTACTACATTGGTATTTTTATTCCATGTTGTGTTTTGGTACACTACATCTATGAGATACACTTTTATATACAAGATATATTTATTTCCATACATACACTATGTCTTGTGGAAAATTCATTTCCCATCACACATTATCTGATTTCATGTGATAGTCACTTATTGTTGGGGATTAGTAACACACTTTTGGCTATTTTTGGGATAACTCGTATATCATGTTACTAGGGTACCTGGGATGGTTCTTGACATATCATGTACTCTCTCATCTATTCCCTCGTAAATAATATATTCTTAAATCTGAATCAATATTTTTTTCGAAGACCTATTAATATTGAAAATTTGTAATGATTAAATCATAAGAATATGCTTACCAAAAAATAAATTGACGAAATGTTTGTATTATTTCATAAATTATATTTTGGAGGCCAAATTGGTCCTTAGAGGACATCCCAAAATTGTTATAATGTAGATTTTTTGGCCTATCATATTCTATGTTGACATAGAATTATTCAATAGATGTGAAAATTTTTAGTTTTCAAGTATTATATAAAAATATATGTAAATTCAGCCAAAACCAATTTATTTTTGAAAATGTTTTATGTATTTAGAATAGAATTCCTATGAACATTCCCAATGTCATTCATAAATTCATATATTCTTCTATTTCTATACTCTGTTTCAAATTGGGAGGAAGAAAATGAAACCATGATTGAGGATGCAAATACTTTTTGTAATTTTTTCACGGATAACATACTCTGTCAGTTTAGAGAGAAATGAGTAATCCTAAATGACAAGAGATATCATTTCTGTAATAGTAAAATTGAATAATAGCTAAATAATAATAGATCACATCATTAAATGTCATCATGATACCATATAGAAAAAAATTCCAATCATAAGTCTCTAATAGGTAATTCAAATGTATTATAGAAATGGCTGTTAACCTCAAAAAGAAGGACTATATCTAAAGGATAGATGAAACCTTATGGGAATATAAAACAACATATAAGATAAAAATAGGGATGTGACCCTTTATACAAATTTATGAAAAACAATATTCCACATTCAGTAGAATTGGAGCACAATGCATACTATGTGTCATGAGAGAATAATATGAAACTTAAAAATGTTGGGAAAGAAATAATATTTCTATTATAAGAGATAGATTAAATCAGTAAGGAATCACTATAATATTGAATGATTAAAATGATATCTCAATTATTTCTTATAAAAAAATGATTCAACCTAGAACCATTAACATTGGAGATCAAGTACAATTACAAAAATATATTTATAAACAAATTTCATGTAAAAATAGTTCCAAATGGTATGTTCCCTTCACAATTATTCATGTTTTACAAATTAGTGGATTGTAGATCAAAAAGAAATGGGAGAAAACTTATTCTCTATAAATGGTATGAGGCTGATGATGCTCTATGGGCCCAAACCTGATGAACTAGTGGTGGAAATCAAGGCCCATCACCCTAATTACTAATGATGAGAAACCAGGTTAAACCATTAATTTAAACTTAATCAAAAGAAGTATTTATAATTTTTATATACTTATATGAAGACACAATTTAGATTAATTGAGGAAAATGTATCAATTATATATTTAGAGTGAATCTTTTAGTCTAGGATTTTCCAAAAAAACAATTTTTGAGTCAAGCCAACAACATTTAATGAATGTGATTTTTGGGAGGAAACCTGATTTTTTCAATAGTATACTCCTCCACTCATTCATATTATATCATGATTTAACATGCCTTCACTATAATTTTTTATAAACTTATAATTTAATTACATTAATGTAGATGATTCAGGGCTTAAATTAGATAAACAGAATAAAACACACATAATGAATGTGCTACATAAAAGAACTGGTGGATGAAGACCTTCAACACCCAACTTATGAATCATTTTATCAATATTATTATTTTACATTATATATGTTTTAAATTCTCTATATTTTGGTTTGATAATTTTTTCATGAACTTTAAATGGATGTTGTTGGCCAACAGTTGGATTTTTTATTTACTTGACTTATCTTGGAGATAAAAATTTAATAAGAATAAAATCAATAAATATTTTATATTTCAACAGTAAAAGGATTAAATTATTATAATTGATAATTTAATAATTAATGTGATGAATAAATAGTAAAATTAGGACTTTATATTTTCTAGAATTAGTTGATTTAGTAAAATAATAGTTGACACCAATTTTTAATGCATTTAATTTTTGATATTTATGAAAATTGATATCTTATTATTAATCATGCATAGAGTGATTGTACGGTAATATACATATCATTCCAAAGAGTATTCTAAACCATTTATATCCTATTTTTTTTTATCGAAATTTTTTATTGATTTTGGGGCATATCACCAACCATAACATGCATTGAAACTTATCAATGCAAAGACTATGAAAAACTCATTTAAAATGATTGATGAAACGTTTCATAAATAACATTATCTAAAAATTCCTCATTTACATAATTCATTAATTATCTCGTAGAGATCATCAATGACCTCGATATGAATGAATCATGTTTTAAGACATTTTTATTCATTACTATAGTCCTCTTAGTATTTTCATGATATTTTAAAATGTTGTATTGGGGTAAAATGACTCATGGTGTAAGTGATGAAATTAATTTTATAGAGCATTTTTGGGTGTTATTACTATGGAATATTAATTTTCTTATACATTCATGATATTTATTTTTTTATTCCATTAAATTAAAAGAAATTAAAATTAAAAAATATTCCCAAAAACTAGAAAATTTGGTTTTGATTAAATAAAAAAGAATAATAACCATTACTAGAATAATGATTTTTATCAGACATGGTTTTGTGGTGGATTTGAATATTATTATTACAATAAATTAAAAAAAATATTGGTTCTTTGAAAAAGAAAAACTAGTATAACAGTGAAAAATTTATTCAAGACCATTCAGAAGTCATTTATAATAATTTAATTGATCTTAATAATTAAATTGTATTTTGGGGAAATGTGAGTGTCTATATTTTCGTGATAATTTCCATAATATTTACTTTTTGATATCATCCATCCAAATTAATAGATAATACTTATCCTTAGGACTTAATTTTCATGATTCAAATCCTAACAACATAATTTTTCAGAATGATTATCTACTTTATTTCAAGGCCTCATGATTTTATGTACCTATTTAATATAAAATGTGGTGAAATCAATTACTTTAAAATACAATGAATAAGTATCTTGTATTCATGATATCATTATATCTCTACCTAAATTGTATCACGAGTGGTGAGAAAAATGATTCAAATGTGAAGAAGATCATGATTTAGCATAATTAATAATAAAAACATGAGGATAATGAATGATCAAAAGGTGGAATTCACCCATTTTTAAGGGGAAAAGAACAATAAATTGATTTATTATTCCATTGAAAATATTAAATTCAATATATATTTTATTTGCAATTCTATAATTTGATTTTACATTAAATATTGTTTGATTTTATTGCATTTAATTGTGAATATAGTTAACATTATTTCCTACTAATTTTCAATGTTGTGATTTTATACATGAGGAAAACACAATTTATGTGTGGTGGAATTTATAGATCTAATAATTTCATAATTATTATATATTTTTAAATTAAATAATCTATTAAAATTTATCAATTTGGAGTATGTTTTCTTAAATATGTGATTTATGATGTGTTTTAGGATAAAATAAGAAACTTTATTATTTATAGAAAGTTAAAATATTTTAATCACTTTTTAATTTAAGAATAATAATTATTATATCGACCCAATTGATTTTATTCCCTATGTAGGGTTTCTTGATATGTGGGATATGACCTTATCTAATAGACCCTAGGGTAATTCAGTTATCTAATGTAACATCCCAGGTAAATAAAGAATAAAAAATTTTCGTATTTATTAATATTTATTAATTAAATATAAATTTTACTTTAAAGGGGTTTCTATGTTCAATAGCGTACCCGATATGCAACAAAGAGTTTCTTTGGAATCTTACGTTGCACACTAGTAATAAAATAATATTATTTTAAATGGTAGTTAACACGTAGTCGTTGTATTGGTGGGAATGAATATAAATAACTAAAATATGATTATATATGTTTTTTAAATGTTTTTACATTTATCCATTAAAGGATAAAGGTTTAAAATACGAAAAGAATTCAATTTTAGGCATATATACTCTAATTTTCACTAAAGGTCCACTTATCGCCTTTTAATGGAAAACCGTCATTAAATATAGTTTTGGTCACTCTTATACATTTTGTTGGACCAAATAAAATTCTTCTTTAGAATCGGGACATCAAAATTTACTTTGTGTAAATTTTTGGTATTTTTTCCGATAAAGATCATTTTTTAATGAATAGTGAAAAATGTTGTATTTTAATTCAAAACCTATTTTAATATAATTTAATAATATGATTAGATTATCTTTTGAATTGGTTTTAAAGTGAAATTAGAATATATTTTTACCATTTAATCCAATAGTGGTTGTTGGAATTAAATTTCACTTTGAAATCGAACATAAACTAGTGTCAATATTTTGATACATTTTGTTTCATAAAAACACGCTATTTGTTTTGACAAAGGGAATTAATTATTAAATTAATTAATGAAACTTACATGTTTTGAATTTTGTAAAATAGAAATATTTTTTGTATTCGGAATATCAAATATATCTTAGGGTGAATTTTTGGTATTTCTCCGAAAAACATCAATTTTTTATGAATAGTGAAACCACTAACTGGTACTTAAAAAACTGATTTTTTCACTTAAATGAAATTTTACCACCTCTATGTTTTGAATTTCAAAAATCCGACATACATTGTTGTCATCAAGAAGTAAAATGTGGTTCAATGGGATTAAAATAATATTTTGATGAATAGTAACTTTTATGTTTTTAATCGCGATTAGAGGTAATTAGTGTAATTAATGGTAAAAATAATGTTTTAATAATATGAGATGAACTTGAAACATGTCCTACCTTTATTGAATGTGTCATGGGGGACCAAGAACATCCATGGGTCAACTTGGGGACCCCATGGAGCCACTTTGGTGGTAAAATGACATTAATAACTTTTTATTTAAAGTTAAAATAAAAATGTCACAAACATGAGTTGTTTTAATAAAAAAAAATTAAATGGGTTTATACAAGTCATATTTTTTACTATAAGTATTAATTAGAAATATAAAAAGATTTATTAAATCATGATTTTTTTTTATAATTTTTAAAAATGAAATAAATTAAATTATTTATGACACCATGATGATGCAACGATTACCTAATTATTTAACGATTTAAATAAAATGAAAACACAATGTAAAATGTAAGACCTAAACTTGTCAAAAACCTATTGGATGGGTGGATTTAGAACTATAATAACCTTATCCTTGAAATATATTATTTTTATACCTTTAAAATTCGAAAATCATTTTATAATAAAGTAACCTTTTATAACTTTCCAAGAGTTCCCCTCCTCTCCTCTTATAAAAGGCCCCCACCTCTACCACCTTACCCACAAATCTCAATACTTTATCTCGGCCTACCCCTGCGCATTTTGTCTCTCCACATCCCTCTATTATTCCTAGAAGCCTCACATTGGGCAGAAGTCTTTCCAAGGAAGCCTTTGAGCTCAAATCGAAAAGAGTTACCTGATTTAAAGGTAGTGTCTTCTCTTTTGTTCTTATGTTTTATTTTTCTTCTCCAACCCCCTAACCTCTTTTTATTCCTTTCTTTTGTAAAAAAACCAGTATCATCAATATAATAGTAATTTTTTTCTGAGAATTATTAGAGATACACCTACACACACCTTCGTTTAATGGTTAAATAACATATTGTTTCTGTGGTTGGCGATTTTCGGCCGCACGAAACGATGATTGTTCAATTTTCTTTTAACACCTTTAATGGTGGCCATTAATATGTCACTATATTTATATATGATTTATATTATGTTTATATTTTCCTTATGCTTATGTATTTTTCATTTATGTAATACCTTTATGGTTTCCATTATGGTTAAACACAATAATTTCATTTTAGGAAGTGCGGACTACCGCCCCCTCAAAGTGATTTGATTCGTTAATGCCATATGTGGGATATATAATGGATGGAGTTAATGTTATCATATATTATGATATACTAGAATTATAATATAACCTTATATCATTATAATTTCACTCCATTAAATACGAAATAGAAATGAAAGTAGCGTTCATGCGTACGTACGGCTTACCATCTCCATGAACGGTGCATTTCATTTCTTACCTCTAAATGTTATGTACTATTATAAATACATGTATATGCTATATATATATGATATATATGATATCCAAATCTGGAATATCATTATGGATATAATGAACCTTTGACCACATAAACAACATCTAATTGTAAGAAGTCCATTTTTGACTTATGAACCAGATATCGACAAAACGAACAATATTAACTTAAATGATTAAATAATGATTATAACATGGAAATTATTGATATAAATGGAATAGTAATCTTGAAAAAGGATCTTAATCAACTATAAATTAACACTAGTTTATTATTCAGGAGATTAAAGAGCAATCGAGTCACGTTGGACACGAGGTAAGGGACTTAGTCTCAATCTCCTTTCATTGAGTCATATTTTGTTCTAATACAAGGCTTTATTTTATACGTTGTATAAACCCCTTTGACTTTTAATTTTATACCAAAGGAATATTTTTCTATTAAGTGTTTTACAAAACGACCAAAAGTAATGTTTCCTTTAACATACGTGGTGACAACGACCTTTTCCGCCGCCGCGAGTATTATTTGGTCATTGGCTTCCTCAACAAGCCATGATGTTTTTTTTAAAATGAAATAAATACCATATACTTATTATGTATTTCGGTATTTAAAATGGTTTTTATAATTGATTTGTTGTGTCAATATATTTAAGGGATATATTGTGATCAATGTGTGGAAATGTTTTCTTTCTATTATATTTGTTTTATGTCTTATGATTTTATAATGGTACTTGGACATTTGACGGGTGGTTACGTGATAAACCATATGACGGGTGGTGCCGTGAATACCAGGACGGGTGGTTACGTTATAACCTCTAATGCATTGGGTATGGAATTCAGCTGTATTGCTATTCCATTAAGTGATATGAGTGGAATTCGATCGTATGGTTGTTACACTTAAGTATGTTTATGTCCCAAGTTACCTTTATATGTTATGTGTTATTTATATGGGTTTTATGGTAATATTTTGGTTACAAATTGGTAACTAAGGATATTTTATTCAGTGATGAGTTTTTACTACTTTATAAAGGTGAAAAGTATTACTTTGATAACATATTCTTGGTTTGCTGGTTTTTTTGAAAAACTAACAGTTTTCCCACTTTGTGTATCCCTTATTGAGCTATTTATGCTCACCCCAAGTTTTTTTGAATTGTTTTTCAGAGGAATTAACATGGAATAGGGTCGAGGATGGGATCAAGGAAAAGTCAGGCTATCTAAAACATAGAACTAGACGTGTTTTTTTTAAGAGTGTTTGTTTTATTGAAACTTAGTAGAAGTGTCAACATTGTAATCTTTTTTGATGTAATAGTTATGTACTAATTCTCTAAAACTCTAAACCCGAAAAAATCCTCAATTTGAATTATTCATTCAATCTAATATTAAGTAAGGTTAGGACTGGGGCCTTATAGTTGGTATCAAAGGTCAGTTTCGACAACTTTAGGAGTTAGAAAATTTTTAAATTATAAATTAATTTATGGTATGACTAAAATGATATAGCATTTAAAGATTACCATGTGGCTTCGCCTAAGATATTTCTGTGTTCAGAATAGTTTTCCGCAGAGAAAACAAGGCAGCTATGTTGGGACGACATCAAGAGGAAGATAACCTTCCAAATCAGTAACCAGAGATGGTCAGAATTGGAACTTAATAGTTTCTTGCAGTGATGGCATAGTTTACTCAGGCTATAAATGGTGGTTGTATCCATGCACAAGATCAGCCAGATCAACCACAGAGGAACATGTCAGTGGTAGAATATTTCATGGAGCAACATCCCCCATCATTCAGAGGATCATATGACCCTGTGCAAGCTGAAGGGTGGATTAAAAAACTGCATAAGATTTTTGATGTCATGGGGTGTTCAGAACATCAAAAGGTTATTCTTGTTGTTTACCGTTTTGAAGGTGAAGAAGATCAGTGGTGGTCGATGGTGAAAAATATCAGGGATAGTGATGAGATTGATGATCTTCACTGGGATTAATTCAATGGTATGTTTTTTGCGAAATATTTTCCTAAGGTTGTTCATCTTAGGATGGAAAAACAATTTCTAGAATTGAGGCAGGAGGATGACTCAGTGGATGCTTATGAAGAAAAGTTCACTCGACTGGCAAGGTAGGCTCCAAACTTCATATGAGAACATGATAGTAAAATCAACCATTTTTACTCAGGGATAAAGCCAATGTATCTAAGGGATTTAACTTCTTCTGAGTTCAAAAGTTATGAAAAACTTGTTCGATGTGTAAAGAGGGTGGAAATGGAGTTTGCCGATGATCAGGTGTTCTCTGACAAACAACAAAATAAGAGGTCCAGTTGGCAGGAAAAGGGGAAGAATTCATCCAAGAAGAAAAAAGGTAAGAAAAACAAATATCCATCCTGAGATATGTGTGGTAAAATGCATCTTGGAGAATTTTTATCCAAGTTTGGAAAGTGCTTTCGGTGTGGTAAGTCTGGTCATATTTCTCGTAACTGTAAGGAAGATGATCAAGTAGGCAATGAAAAGTCAGCGGTAAGATGTTTTAAGTGTAATGAAATGGGTCATTATGCAAATGAGTCTCTAACGAAGAACTCAAATGGGGGAAAGCAGCCAGACTTCAAGCAGAAAGGGGTGGTGAAATCCTTTGCAACTACTTTAGCAGATGTTGGGCCATCGAATTAAGTAGTATCAGGTACACTATTTGTTTTTTCATATTATGCCAATGTGTTATTTGATTTAGGGTCTACACATTATTTCATTTCTGAGAAGTTTTCTAGTAAATTGGAAATTCCATCTCAAGAAATGAATCCTGAACATGTGGTAAAAACACCCGGAGGAAATGTTGAGACAAAAAGAAATTATAAGAACCTTTTTATCCTTGTGTGCGGAAATAATTTACCTGCAAACATTATTTTTTTTCCTCTAGTAGAGTTTGTTGTTATTTTTGGCATGAATTGGATTTATGTTTATCATGCTAAGATTGACTAAAGAGCTAAAATGGTTTCTTTTCGGAAAGATTTTCAGTTTGTGTACAAGAACGAAACCTTGATTTTGATAACATATCAGGAAGTTGAGAAACTAGTAAAAGATGGAAATGAATGTTATCTTGCACATATCATTGAAAATAAAGAAACTGTTCAGATTAATGATGTGCCAGTGGTAAATGAGTATCTTGATGTTTTCCCTGATGAGTTTCCTGGTATTATTCATGATCGGGAAGTTGAATTTATTGTTGACTTAGTTCTTGATTCTAAGCCAATTTCAAACCCCCATATCGAATGTCTCAAGATGAACTTTTAGAGTTAAAGAAACAATTGCAGGAGTTATTTGATAAAGGTTTCATTCAACCTAGCACATCACCATGGGGTGATATTGTCTTGTTTGTTAACAAGAAAGATGGTTCAATGAGACTTTGCATTGATTATAGAGCCTTGAATAATATCACTGTTAAGAACAAGTATCCTTTGCCTCATATTGAAGATTTGTCTGATCAGCTCCAGGGAGCTCACTATTTTTCGAAGATTGACTTGAGGTCGGGGTAAAATCAGTTGAAAGTAAAAGAATCAGAAGTTCTGAAGACTATGTTCCAAAATAGATATGGCCATTATGAATTTTTATTTATTCCTTTTGGGTTAACCAATGCACCTTCTGTATTCATGGACCTTATTAATAGAATTTTCTTTGAGTTCCTGGATATGTTTGTGGTTGTTCTCATCGATGATATTTTGGTGTTTTCTAAAAGTAATGAGGAGCATGAAATTCATTTAAGGGTTATCTTTAAAATCTTAAAAGAAAAGAAACTATATGGAAAATTCAGCATGTGTGAGTTTTGGTTGCAACAAATTTCATTCCTTGGTCACATTGTTTCAAAAGATGGCATAACTGTTGATCCTGCTAAAACAAAAGTTGTTGAAGAATGGCCAAAACCCACAAATGTAACTGAGATTCGCAGTTTTTTTGGTTAGGTAGGTTACTACAGAAGGTTTGTTGAAAATGTTTCATGGTTATCTAGTATAATGACTAAGCTAACTCGGAAGGGTGTTAAGTTTTTATAGACAAAAGAATGTGATGATTGTTTTCAGTAGTTGAAAAGAATATTGGTGAATTCTACTGTTTTGGCACTTCCTTCCAAGAATGGAGAGTTTATTATCTACAGCGATGCTTCATTGAAAGGACTTGGTTTTGTCCTAATGCAGAATGATCAGGTAATTGCTTATACATCACGTCAGTTGAAAATTCATGAGGTAAATTACCCTACACATGATTTGGAATTAGCTGGTGTTGTTTTTTCTCTAAAAATTTGGATGCATCATTTGTATCGAATAAAGTGTGAAATATATACTGATCACAAAAGTATAAAGTATATATTCACTTAGAAATAATTGAACATGAGATAGAGGAGATGGCTAGAATTAATCAAGGGTTATTATTGTACAATTATTTACCATCCAGGAAAAGAAAATAAAGTTCTTGATGCTTTGAGTTGAAAATGTAATTCTTCATTAACCACGCTACATTTGGAACGAGATCCTTTGGTTTTTGATTTGATAAACATTGGTATAGAATTTGTTGGTGCAGGAAGTTCTTCTGTTTTGTTTCAGGTATCCGTGAGATCATCCCTATCAGATATAATTAAGCAAGCACAGAGGAAAGACAATGGGTTGCAGAAAAAGGTAGAGCTGGTTCAGAAGGGTAAGTTTCCTGAATTAAATATTGATAATGATTGTGTTTTGAGGTTTTGGAAGAGATTATGTGAGCCTGGTGATTCACAGTTCTAGAATGATTTGTTATGTGAGGCACATAGTTCCCCGTTTTCAGTTCATCCTGGCAGTACTAAGATGTACAAAGATCAACAGGAGTATTAATGGTGGGATGGAATAATAAGAGATATTGCAGATTTTACTGTAAAGTGTTTGACTTGTCAGCAGGTTAAAGTAGAGCGGCAGTTACCGAAAGGGATGCTTCAGCCTTTACCAGTGCCAGAGTGGAAATGGGAAAATATATCCATGGACTTTGTTGTGGGATTATGGAAGACATATAGAGGTAATAATGAAATCTGGGTTATTGTGGATTGATTGACTAAATCTTCTCATTTCATTCCTATTCGAGATACTTTGTCTCTAGATCACCATTATCGGTTGTATCTTAAAGAGATAGTCATGTTGCATGGAGTTCCTCTCTCCATTATATCTGATCGTGATCCCAGGTTTACTTCTAACTTTTGGAAAGGCCTTCAAAAGTCGTTGTGTACTGAATTAAATTTTAGTATACCATTTCATCTGCAGTCAGATGGGCAGTCAGAACGAAGAATTCAGACCATGGAGGATATGCTTTGTGCTTGTTT
The DNA here is from genome assembly GCA_963277665.1 of Viscum album. Classification (NCBI taxonomy): domain Eukaryota; kingdom Viridiplantae; phylum Streptophyta; class Magnoliopsida; order Santalales; family Viscaceae; genus Viscum; species Viscum album. Next base: position 1,193,149,052 of record OY728122.1, read on the forward strand.
GATGGATTATCAGGGAAGTTGGCACCAACATCTTTCTTTGGTTGAGTTTTCTTATAATAACAGTTTTCATTCTAGTATACAGATGGCACCATTTCAGCCATTTTATGGGAAGCGGTGTCGAACACCAGCTTTTTGGGATGAAGTGGGTGAAAGGAAGCTGATTGGACCAGAATTGGTAGAAGAGATGGCAGAAAAAGTTCAGTTGATTCAAACACACATGAAAACAGCTCAGAGCAGAGAGAAAAGTTATGTAGATAACCAGAGGAAGGATCTATCTTTCGAGGTAGGTGATTATGTTTTTCTCAAAGTTTCACCCTGGAAAAGTGTGATGTGATTTGGTAAGAAAGGAAAGCTGAGACCAAGGTACATTGGACCATATGAAATTCATGAGAAAGTTGGATCAGTTGCTTATCGAGTGGCTTTACCTCTGAGTTTATCTTAGGTAGACAATGTTTTTCATGTTTCGATGTTGAGAATGTATATGCCAGATCCATCTCATGTTTTGAGCCCAGCGGTAGTTCAGTTGGAAGAGAATCTTTCTTATGAAGAACAACCAGTCCAGATTCTTGACCGAAGAGATCAAGTGTTGCAAAATAAGGTAATTCACCAGGTAAAGGTTTTGTGGAAAAACCATATGGTTTAAATAGTAACGTGGGAATCTGAAAATTCTATGAGGGATAAATACCCCCACTTATTTTGATAAGTGAATAAAATTGTGAGGACGCAATTCCCAAAAGGGGGGAAGGATGTAACATCCCAGGTAAATAAAAATGAAACATTTTCATATTTATTAATATTTACAAATTAAGTATTAATATTACTTTAAAGGGGTTGCTATGTTCAATAGCGTACCCGATACGCAACAAAGAGTTTCTTTGAAATCTTATGTTGCACACTTGTAATAAAATAATATTATTTCAAATAGTAGTTAACACGTAGTCGTTGTATTGGCGGGAATGAATAGAAATAACTAAAATAGTATTATATTTTTTTGTTAATGTTTTTACATTTATCCAATAAATTATAATGGCTTAAAATACGAAAAGTATTGAATTTGAGGCATATATACTCTAATTTTCACTAAAGGTCCACTTATCACCTTTTGATGGAGAACCATCATTAAATATAGTTTTGGTCACTTTTATACATTCTATTGGACAAAATAAAATTCTTCTTTAGAATTGGGACATCAAAATTTACTTTGTGTAAATTTTTAGTATTTTTTCCTATAAAGATCATTTTTTAATGAATAGTGAAAAATGTTGTATTTTAATTCAAAACCACCTTTTAATCTAATTTATTAATATTATTAGATAATATTTTTAATTGGTGTTAATCTGAAATTAGAATATATTTTTACCATTTAATCCAATAGTGGTCGTTGGAATTAATTTCACTTTGAAATCGGAATTACACTAGTGTCAATTTTTTGATACATTTAGTTTCATAAAAACATGCTATTTGTTTTGATAGTGGGAATTAATTATTAAATTAATTAATGAAACTTATATGTTTTTCATTTTGTAAAATAGACATATTTTTTGAATTCGGAATATCAAATATATCTTAGGGTTAATTTTTGGTATTTTTATGAAAAACAACAATTTTTTATGAATAGTGAAACCACTAAGTGGTACTTAAAAAACTAATTTTTTGGTTTAAATGAAATTTTACCACCTCTATGCTTTGAATTTCAAAAATCCGACATACATGGTATTCATTAAGAAGTAAAATGTGGTTCAATGGGATTAAAATAATTTTTTGGTGAATAGTACCTTTTATGTTTTTAATCGCGATTAGAGGTAATTAGTGTAATTTAAGGTAAAAATAATGTTTTAATAATATGAAATGAACTTGACACATGTCCTACCATTATTGTATGTGTCATGGCCGACCAAGAAAATCCATGGGTCGACTTGGGGACCTGATGGAGCCACTTTGGTAGGAAAATGACATTAATAACTTTTTATTTAAAGTTAAAATAAAAATGTCACAAACATGAGTTGTTTTACTAAAACAATTTTTAAATGGGTTTATACAAGTCATATTTTTGACTTTAAATATTCATTAGAAATCTAAAAATATTTCCTACATCATGATATTTTTTTATAATTTTTAGAAATTAAATAAATTAAATTATTTATGACACCATGATGATGTCGTGATTACCTCATTATTTAACGATTTTAATAAAATGAAAAGATATTGTAAAATATAAGAGATAAACTTGTTAAAAGCCTATTTGATGGGTGTATTTCGAACTCTTATCACCTTATCCTATAAATATATAATTTTGGGACCTTTAAAATCCGAAAATCATTTTATAATAAAGTAACCCTTTATAACATTCCAAGAGTGCCCCTCCTCTCCTCTTATAAAAGGCCCCCATATCTACCACTTTACCCACACATCTCAAGCCTTTGGATCGGCCAAACACTTCCCATTTTGTCTCTCCACATCCCTATATTACTCCTAGAAGTCTCACTTTGGGATGAAGTCTCTCCAATGAAGCCTTTGAGCTCAAATCAAAAAGAGTTACCCGATTTAATGGTAGTGTCTTCTCTTGTGTTCTTATGTTTTATTTAGCTTCTCCAACCACCTAAACTCTTTTTATTACTTTATTTTGTAACAACACCAGTATCTTCAATATACTAGGATGTTTTTTGTGAATTATTAGATCTACACCTACACACACCTTCATCTAATGGTTAAATAACATACTGTTTCTGTGGTTGGCGATTTTCTACCTCACGGTACGATGATTGTTCAATCTTCTTTTAACACCTTTCATGGTGGCCATTATGATGTCACTCTATTTATATATGATTTATATTATGTTTATGTTTTAATTATGCTTCTTTATTTACCATTTTTTTAATACCTTTATGGTTTCCATTATGGGTAAACACGATAATTTCATTTTAGGAAGTGCGGACTACCGCCCCCTGAAAGTGATTTGATTTGTTAATTCCATATGTGGGACGTATAAAGGATGGAGTTATTGTTATTATATATAATGTTATACTGGAATTTTAATATACCCTTATATCATTATATTTCACTCCATTAAATATGAAATAGAAATGAAAGTAGCATTCATGCGTACGTACAGCTTACCGTCTCCATGAATGGTGCATTTCAATTCTTACCTCTAAATGTTATATACTATTATAAATACATGTATATGCTGGATATATATGATATATATGATATCCAAATCATGAATATCATTCTGGATATAATTAATCTCTTACCACATAAACAACATGTAATTGTAAGAAGTCCATTTTTGACATATGAACCAGATATCGACAAAACGAACATTATTAACTTAAATGATTACATAATGATTATAACATAGAAATAATTGATATAGAAGTAATAGTAAGCTAGAAAATGGTTCTTATGCAAGTAGAAATTAACACTAGTTTATTATTTAGGTGATTAAAGAGCAATCGAGTCACGTCGGACACGAGGTAAGGGACTTCGTCTCAATCTTTTTTCATTGAGGCATATTTTGTTCTAAGACAAGGCTTTCATTTATACGGTGTATAAACCCCTTGTACTTTTAATGTTATACAAAAGGAATATTTATCTATAAAGCGTTTTAAAAAATGACAAAAGGATTGTTTCTTTTAACGTACGTAGTGAAAATGATATTTTCCGCCGTCACGAGTATTATTTTGTCTTTGGCTTCCTCAACAAGCCGTGATGTTTTTTTTAAAATGAAATAAAAACCATATACACTTTTATGTATTTTGGTATTGAAAATGGTTTTTATAATGGATTTGTTCTATCAATATATTTTTGGGATATTTTGTGATCAATGTGTGGAAATGTTTTCTTTCCATTATATTTTTTTTATGTCTTATGATTTTATAATGGTACTTGGACATTTGACGGGTGGTTACGTGATAGACCATATGACGGGTGGTGAAGTGAATACTAGGACGGGTGGTTACGTTATAACCTCCAATTCATTGGGTATGGATGTCAGACGTATGACTATTCCATTAATTGATATGTGTGGAAGTCGACCGTATGGTTTTTCCACTTAAGTATGTTTATGTCTCATGTTACCTTTATACGTTATGTGTTCTTTATATGGGTTTTATGGTAATATTTTTGTTACAAAAGGGTACGTAAGGAACTTTTATTCAGGGATGAGTTTTTTCTACTTTATAAAGGTGAAAAGTATTACTTTGATAAATTATTCTTGGTTTTCTGGTTTTTTTGAAAAACTAACAGTTTTACTTCTTTTATTATCCCTTACTAAGCTTTTTATGCTCACCCCATGTTTTTTTGAAATGTTTTTCACATGACTTAATGTGGAATAGGGTCACGGATGGGATCAAGGAAAAGTCATGCAATCCTAAACATGGAACTAGACATGTTTCTTTTTAAGAGTTTTTATTTTATGGAAACTTAGTAGAAGTGTTTACATTGTAATTTTTTGAGATGTGATAGTTATGTCCTAATTCTCCAAAACACTAAACCTGAAAAGATCCCCAATGTGAATTATTCATTTAATTCAATATTAAGTATGGTTTTAGGCCGGGGCCTTATATCTAAATCCCTTAAAATTACATAATATTGGAATATTATTCTTAACATCTTCATGGACCCCACCTCTATAAACAAACCACATTTAAAGACACGCAAATCTATAAAGGTGATTTTCCCTGGAATGGAAATCTACTTGAAAGACTATTTTTCTCAATAATATTTTGGTAGATATAAACTCATTGAGGTGGAAATTGATGATCAATTTTGAATAATGATCTGTGAAACATTTGGGAAGAATATATTTCAGAGTAATTGGGAGATAAAATTTGATACACATGGATGATTAAGTATAAATTATGAGTACCAATGAACAACATATGATCTAACCTCTTTCTAGTAGAGTACATTTGAGTATTCATCCAAACAGAGGTTGTAACACCTGGAATCTATAGAATAAATATTATAGAGTCAAATTTTATAATGTGGATAACCCATTATGACCTAAAACTTATAAAATGGTCTTTCTGGACACGAAAGACCCCATATATTACTACAAATAAGAGGCTAGCATGGATTTATTTGAATATCAATGGGAAACAGAACATTGGATGATTACCTCCTATAGATATATTTGTCTACTTTCTTATTCATTAAATTTCATTACACTATAATTATTACCTTCTCCTAAAACATCATGACGTCCCAATCCATAGAGGGGTAGTTTCATTAAGTGGTCATAAAAGTGGGAGGCTAGAACTATGTTCTTTTCATGAGTTCTTTTGATTAAATTTGATGACATATCTTATTATTTCTAAATTTGAATTCAATTGATAATTTAGTTTTAAATTATTAATTTTGTTGTGTTAGGTTTTGATTATATTACTTTTAATTTTATTGGATGATGATACATATCTCCTGCCACCCAATTCATTTATCCATATAGTGGAGCATATTAAGTGTTCATGGTCAGTTATTTATTTTCATAATCACGTGTGTAATATTATATATTAAAATTTATTTTATTATGGAACAACAATCCATTGACATGAATTTCCCTAATTAATAAAAAATAACTATTTCAATGCTTCACACATGGTATGGAGTTTAAACCGACCTTAGGATGAAGGTAGGAATATTCTAACCGTAATCCAATGCCCAAGGGTGATAGATTACTCATTAAAGATATCTTACTCAAACTAGTTAGTGTAAGAAAAATGAAAAAACAAGGAAACGAAGACTACACTAAACTTGGTCTACCTGAAACCTACTCGGTCACTATGTTTCCCATTGGTTTAAAATTAATAAAATCGAACTTTTTATTTCACTCAAATTATTCAATGTTAATTAAACACAATTGTTTTTTATAAAAAAATAAAATTTCACCGCCCTATTTTTTATACACTATTCCATTGGAAGACACCTTTAACTAACAGCTATAATATTTATAGGTAATTTAAATTTTTTTCAAACCCCACGATTGTTGAGAAACAATTTTTTTCTAGATTTGTATGGTACTGGATTATTTACTAACAATAGCTAATATTAGCTCCAATTATTGAGTTGTGAACCATGTGAATACATATGTTCTTATGGTTTGTCATCTGTGTTTGTTTTGCAGAGAATTTATATCTCTTTAATAAGAGGGTAACATATTTTAATTAGGAATAAAATATAAAATAAAATGTTCACTGATTCACCCCTTCATTATCTTAGTGATCACTCAAATACTAATTAGTCGATTCTGGTTTTCTCGACAATGGGTTCCATTATGTGGCTCTTATTGATTTTTCTTGATCTTGGATGCATATTTGGAAGCTGATACCTTTTAGAACAATAAGGAAATTCAATTAATGAATAAAAATAACTATCATATATAGAATTATATAATATTTCCTTACATAATGTTAATTGGTATTCTTGTTCATGATGTTGTTATAGATGGTTTCACATTATTTTTGGAAGGTATTAATTTAGAATTTTGATAAGAATGATTAGGATAATGATGTATAATCCCTCACTCCCTAGATGTCCATTTCATAGAGTTATTGTAATTTAAATATCCCAAAGTATATTAGATAAGTAAAAGAATATATATCAAGGATACAAAAAAGTGAATAATTTTATGATATTAATTTAGATATTGGAGTTTGAATATACTGAGATGGGAGATAATGAGTTCATGGGTGTCACCATTACAAGGGTGAATTAAATTCAAACCAATATAATTTGACTTGTTCATAATTTAGAATATAAAAAAATTGATGAAGAGATCTTATAATTTTTTCCAAAAATAATTGATTCTATTGTTTTATCCCATGAAGATAGAGATATTATGCATCTATCATTGTTTTATATAATAATTATTCAATCCTCTTTCGTGATTTGATGAAAAAAATTATTAGTAAAGAGGAATAGTTAATTATGAAATTAATTTCCAGGATAAAATTAAATATCATTCTATTAATGTTCTTGTTGATGAAGAAAAATACTTTTTCATAGAGAAATTTTTTGGAAAAAAAATATTTCTAAATTATGTCATTGTATTCTAAAAATATAAATATAGTAACCCGAATGTAAAATTTAATGCTACTTATAAAGAGTGTTAGTTAAGGATCTATTAGATCATTTTATGAAATTTTTCCTTGATAATATGACTCTGTTTAAATTAATAAATAATATATAATTTCAACTATATCAAAAAAATTGAATAGGGGAAATTCCAAATACTGCACTAAGGGAATGTTGAAGAAGTTATCAAAATAAAAAAGGAGAAAATATTTTTCAATCTGTGAGGTAGATTATGTTAGTAATGGTGAATAAAGAAACATCAATTATGATGCTTCTAAAAATATAATTTTTATAAAAGTGGATAATAAAAATTTCATCATTGATGAAAATTGTATCTCCAAAGGAAATGAAATTCATTTGTAATTAATTTTTAAAAGAGATTTGAAATAATGTCTTACAAAAATTATATGACCTTTTGGAGGACACATAATTTTTTAGAGTGAAAATATTTTACCAGAAAATAATATTTATTCTTTTTAAAATGAATCCATTTTTCTATATTAAATTTATAATCTATAGATATTTTTGGATGAAAAAAAAACATAACAAATTTTTTTAAGAATGAGTTATTTTAAAGGTGAAAGATTTGAATATTTTTAAACAAAAAATGTGGATAAATGAATAATGAATTAAAAACATATGAAACTCAGTAATATAATTTTGGGAACATTCTAATATTTGTAAACCTATAAAGGATAAAAAAAATTATACATAATGGTTGGTGAGTATATAGAAGGAACTCAAATGAATAAATATGTTACAAAGAACAAGTATGTATCTATATTAATTATAGGTTAAAATCATAATATTAGAGATTTTTAACTTATATTTTTTACAATAGACATCTATTTTGAGGCTGTTAATAAATGAATGATGAAAAAAATATTTGGGGGAAATCAAAAAATTAATTTATAATAAAAGATAAAGATATATGGAATGAATGTTAATGAAAATCATGTACTCATATCTGTTGATTTTTTAATTTATAGAGGGATATGGATTTTCTATGTAAACTACAATATTTTTGGAGGTATTCGGCTTAAAACATATATGTGATGGTTTAATAATCAATGTTATTGTAAACATATGGAAAACTAGAGGGAAGGTTTCTAGAGGAGTCATCCCACTAAATGGAGTCAACCTGATAAAGTTTTCTTGGTGATTGAAAATAGATTCCAACCCTTCAAAATTATTTTTGAAATATTTTATAATATTTTAAATCTTGAGAAAGGGTGTCTTATTATAAATTTATAGAACAATGCTTGCACAAAATAACAAAAACTACAATAGAGTAATAGAAATGTAATGGAAGATATCCTGGTTTATTGAAATATCTATCATAGATACAAAAGTGGTATTTCCATTAATGTTGGATAGATTGTGTTCATCACATATGAAATTAGATTTATAGTTATTGAAGAATATTAAATATTTTAATGAATGTACAATGACATTTGGAAGTGATTTTTCCCTTACAATCGATGGAATTGGTTATACTATCACTAGTAAAGAAAATGATAAATAAAGAAATCCATGTTTTTCAATTGAATGAAACCTAATTTAGTATGTGTTTCACAAAATTGTTCAAAAAATTAATTAATTTTACATTATAAGAGACCATTTATTTGTTATTCTACATGTGGATGGGAAGGTATTTATGAAAAATTAATTATCCTATGGAATCTTGATTCATGTGGGTGATAAAAATAAATTATGATATTTATGGTTGATTAAAGAAAATATTCGGTTGAATAAATTATTAGGGAATGTGTTTCATAGGAATATGTGTTATCATACCAATGGAAAAAATTTTCCAAATATTATTGTCTTTAAAAGATGAAGTTAATTGTGTTGTTCCATATGTTATAATGGGAAGATGAAAAACTTATAATCTATGAATGATGAGATATATTCCACTCTTCCCTTATAGATAGATAATTCTGATTTTTGAGGGACCCTATGTAATAGTTCAAAAAAAGGAGAAAAGTAATTTTATAATTATATTATTGTCTTTATTGAGATTATATGTATTATGTTTTCAAAACATTATTTATAGGATATCATAATTTTTACAAATTTTGAGATTTGTGAATTACAGGAATAGGGATATTCTATGAAAATGATTAAAATTGATAATGGTGGTGAATACATTAGGGGAGAGTTTTGATACTATCTTAAAAAAATGTAATTCACTATGATTTTCCCCATACACACCACTTTAAAATAGTGTTTCTAAATGAATAGATTGAATATTGATTTTCCTGGAAGGTAAAATTTTTATTCAACATGATACATATTGATAATTTTGGATGCAATATATCGGAGCAAGTTTTTATGATTATAATTGATTCTTATATAGCCAAAATCTGATATGATGGATTTTGAGTTGTATTATAATTAAACACATGGTTTTGAACATCCAAGAGCATTTGAATGTACTTATAATAGAGAAATAATGTGTGAGAATCTTAGGATGTTTGATTTGATAGGTGTCGTATAAATTTATCTTAGGTACACTCCTAATGGGAGTGGATAAAACATCTATAATAAATAAATTATTAAAATATCTGACTTTACATAATTGAATATTCTTGACGAATTTTGATAAAATTCTTCAAAAAAAATGTATTTATGGAAGAATGGGAATATGGTGTGATTTTAATTGATTAGAATGAAATAGTTACTAATGATAATAAAATTGAGAAAGATCATTCATATAAATAATCCATCTTACCACTATATTTTGATGAGGAACAAGAACATTCAACTCACCAACAGCCAAAGAATCATTTGGAAGTCAAAAACATCAATATAGATGAATGAAAATACATTCAAACCTATTGAAAATCATTTTTAGTATCAAATATTTCCATATATTTATAGGTTGATCACAAAGATTTTGTTTAAGATTTTGAGCATCATGAGTGGATTGATGTTATGATTGAATTAATAGGTCAAATTTAGAGTAATGTTTAATGGTAACTTTTTCAAAAACAAAAAAAACAAGAATATGATTTTTATGAAGTGGGGTTCTCCAAAAAGAATTGAATAAAAAGGTGACGTTATATGAAAAAATATATTAATAGTTTTTAAATATTAGTCACAAATAGAAGGAATTATTTTTCATCAGACCTTAGTCTAGTTGGAAAAATCGAAACTAGCATGGGTTTTCATGTTGTGTCTATATGATGATGATATAATATTTTCAAGATGGAAGTCAATTAATTTTTATTTATGTGGAGTTAAATGAGTAAGATTATATTGAATAACCATGTGGCTTCATTCTTGGGATAGATGCAGGACATGTGTGTACATTGATGATTGAATTATGTGGGTTAAATAAAACTAAAAGGGTTGATATTAAAAATGAGAAACTTTCTTAATAAATATAATCATCCAAAAAGGATGAGTTGATTATAAAAAAAATTTAATGTAATATCAATATTTTCTTCTCATTGGTATTGTTTAAGTCAATAATATTATATTTTTTACGAATGATGAAGAAACATATGGTATTTTTTATAAGTTGTTGAATATGTTTTTTGACATGTTAATTCTAGGTGAAGTGAAATATATTATTATCTTACAAATATTGTAAAATATGATGTTCATTTTTATTTCCGATGAGATGTATGATAAGTAATAGTTGAAAAGGGTAGGAATGGGAGACTAAAATCAATTAACCACTCTTATTTTAGTGGTAATATGCTCTCCCAAATATGGTGATAGAATATATACTAATCCTAAACAATTTATAATATTCATTGTATGTTTAATATATCGATATCCTTTAAGGGTAGATATATGTTATATCATGACACTTGGTTCTGGATACCAAAGTGAACCAAATAAATTGTATTTGATGGTAGAAAATCATAATTTTTAATATATTAATGGAAAAACAACATTTTTATTTAAACAGAATAGTTCATAAAATATTAATATAATTTGTTATACTGATGAATGATGTTTGAGATGTGTCAATGTCTCTAAATCCTCATCACGTAGAGTATTCTATTTAGTAAAATGATGTTTGAGTTGGAATATAATGAATCCAAATTTATAATTTCTCATCATAGTAGAAGGGATTTTTTTAACTACCACTCATGAAAAAAACATATATATGGATTAAAAGTTATAAGATTCTTTGTTGATGTGAATTTGCACCTTATATTTGGATGTAATTATCAATGTTCTATAAATATCACAACATTAATATGAAACATTGTCATTCTAAGAAAATTAATAACAAATTATACTTCATGAATGATCTTGTAGAGGTGAATTAAATAAACATGGAGTTTATTCATACATTAGAATATGTTTCAGATATTGTCATAATTTTTTTTCCATGAAATAATTATCTATGATAAGAATGATAATGAGTGTCCAACTTCCAAATATTTAATTATATGGAATGTGATTATGTACCCTCCTTCATATCGTATTTCGATAGTGTTATCATGTCTATAGGGGTAATGTTACAACATAATTTTTTTACATTTGTATGTGTTCAAACATTCGATAGAAATTATGTATTCAGGGATATTACATAAAAGGGGTAATTTATGATTTTAATGTATGATCTATTCTAATAGTTTATGAAAGTGGATGCATGAAAAGTATTTTTATTAAAATAAAAAGTTGTTAATGATCAATGAGTATGTAAAAGTATATATAAGAATAATTAATAAGGTTTAATAAGGTTTTATCAAATAAATTCTTAGAGAAAACATGATATTTTAGTCTCATTATTCTTAATTAATATTTGGGGTTTGCTAAGGTATGAGAATAATTATAGAATAAATAATTCATTTCTTGGGTTACATAGTTCCAAATATTTATCATCTATAGATGAAACAAATTATACCAATTAAGATATATTTATGAAAACCAGAATATTCAGTAATCGTTGTCCCCTAAAATGTTTTATATGTTGTAGATTGTACTTCTAAATTGGCAGACAAGCCACAATGAAAACATGTTTCCTAAAAATGATGTTTTACGAATAATACACCAATAACTTCCTGTAAAATCCTTTACAAAAACATAAAATGAATTTTAAAATAACTGTATGAATATATAATATATAAATTTTAATAATTCAAATATTTAGTATAAATTAATTTTATTTACAATGTAAAATAAATATTTTTTATATAATAATTTTTTTTCAAAATATGTGTTTTTATTTATGAAAATGAACAAATATATAAAACCTATATAAACATAATTAAATTATAAATAATTATTTAATACCTAATTAAAGTTGGATTATCTTTTATATATATCATATTCCAGTCATAAAGTGTCTTATAATTGTAATTAAATGATAGTTTTTAAAAAGTTTGTCTCCTTTACTATTCACTAAAAATAATTAATATTTTATAAAATATTTCAAATTCCCCCAGTAATACTGTTACCTTGATGAATTAAAAAATTATTTTCATTCCTTAAAATAAAATTTATAAATATGTTATAAATTAATTTTTGTGTTTTTTAAAAAAAATGGGATATTTTTTTTTCATGAAAACATATTTTTGAAGAAAAAATTGAAATTACTGAAAATTAATAACATATTTATTAGGTATTAATTAATAAATTATTTTTATTTAAAACTATTATAAATAAATTTCATAATTTGGATATTACAATTCATATGTCTCAATTTAATGGATATCTTCAAATGGTTTAATATATCGTGGTTCATATAAACTCAGGGTTGTGTGTAAGGAAATATATTGAATACAACAAATTAATTTTAAATGAATTAAAAATAAAATATATTGTTGTTATAAGAGGTTTATTTATATAAATGGAAATCCCATCATGTAAAATCATTTCACACCATGTACCTTTGACATAGTATTCATGGATTGCAAAAAATTATGTATATGATATTGCTATATGTGCACAACTCAGGGTTTTCACAAAACTCATATATGTTTTTCATAGTATCATAAAAATATATATAAAAAAATTATCCTCTATAAAAATCAAGTCATTAATAAAACACCTACCAATTCAATTTTTCATTGAGGCGAGTGCGGATTTTCACTTTTTGAGAAACTTTATAAGAATATTTCACCCATTCAGGTAACTTATTCCTTGGAACAAAATATCTCATTTTCCTAAAAAAGAAAACATTCCATCATCAAAAAAAATTCCCCCAAAAAATTGGAAAACACTAAGAAACCCCATAACCATAGATTGAGTTTCTTACACCTTTTATATATTCCAAATCGTTATCCTATATCATTTATGAAATTCGTTATCCACATTATTTCTTGAAAATAATATTTTTCCTTGTCAACTAGTTTTTAAAATAAACAAAACCAGTATGAAAATATTTGAATGCCACTATAATGGATAATTTTAAAACAATCTATTAATTTGAAATTTTTGAAATCTCTTCAGCCAATGATTCCTCATTAATACTTTAGTTTCCCTCTCATTTACAAACCATTTAATATTTATATATTAAATCATTTTATGTTTCATATGGTTCTAATAGTGATAGAGGATATTATAAAAATACACTCTATATAATATCATCCAGGTTTCCTAAAATAAAAATAATAATATGAAAGGGAAATTATTTAATCAATTTATTCATTGAAAAATATTTTTTATAATAGTACCGTTATGACATAAAAATTTCGTGGACTACATGATGTATGATAGAACTCAAGAAGAACAGTTTCTTTTTCAAACAAATGTCTCCATGATTAATAATTACCCTCAAGCAGAACCCATTGGGTAAATAAATTAATCATGAACCCAATAAGTTAAAATATCTTTATATGTTATAATGAATGAACATATTCATCATCCTCATATTTAAAACTCCCCTTGTTTCTATTCTAAAACTATTAAATTCTCCACTTTTCATCTTCACTACTCTTACAAATAGCTTCCCCCAATTTTGTTAATTGAACATAATAACCCCCTATTCAAAATCTCATAATTTTAACCAGACTTGTCAACATATTTTATCAAGAATTCAACTATAAAATTATCTACACACATTTTTTAAAACTATGATAGAACTTTAAAACTGACATTTTCAGTCGGCATGGTCAGAAATCAATATAAACCCAAATGTAATAAATTTTCACATTGATGGGTTTTCCCAATAAGGGATGTTAATTAATTTTTTAATTTTTCTTAATTTAATTAATCATATTTTTTATTCAGTTATATTATTTTCATACTCACATATAATATTAATGTGGAAACATATCACAACGGTATTATAATATTCCACATAAATTGCATTCAAAATATACATGAATCCTTTATTGAAAAATGTTTTATTTTTAATCATAAATGCCTACACTACTTCTATTCATGGGATCTCAAAAATTATTAATATTTATGAATTACTAATAAAAATTAAATGAATATATTTGTTATTAAAATTATAATAATTCTATAAGTGAGCCAAGAAAATCCTTTGATTGGTGATGGTAATGTTATAAAAATAACGATGATTCTTAAGGGAATATCTGTTGAAAATATTATAAGGTAAAAAAATACATGAACTAAAAAAAATTCATTTATTAAATAAATTGGCTTCTGTATGAACATGATGAAGCTATTGACACATTATTTGATCAGGATAATTTGATTACAGATGATATGTGTCGAAATGGTGAAATCCATAATAATTTGTATATCATGAGGCATATTTTGAGAATACTTCAACATTAATTTAATCAAAAAGTTACTATTATTGACCATTACCCATGAATCAAAATTTTATTAGTTTTTATAAACAATTTATTTTTTAAGAGGAGATTAAATCCAAGGGAAATTTTGATCCATATATGTAATGGTATATTTTGACATGATTTTATGTTTCAATAGTTATTTGATAAGTATAATCCTAACTCAAAAATAGTAATAATGCAATTCTTATGATCTCAATAAGAGAAATACGAGTAGTGAGATGTGGTATTATAATTGATATCTTTGACAATTTGAATAGTAAGTGTTATGAATACTAGTTATAAACTGATATCATATCATAATGAGATAATATGCAGATAAGATTGAATCGAAACAAAGATTTTTTATATTATTTACCTATTTTAGATATAATGTTTTGATTAAAATTTTTTGGTAATAAATTATTATAATTAGTGAATGAAATTAAATATATAATTTTTTAATATGTAGTGAAGTTTCTTAATAAATCAAGGAGATGTGGGAAAAAATATCTGTAAGTGATATAATTTTCATCCTTGAAAATAACTTCATTGAATAGTGGAGTAAATATTTATAAATTATTGGTGTCAATTTTTATTATTTGTATCTATTATTGTCTCTTGATCAAATTTTTAATCCAAAAAATATTATGAATCACACATTATGTAATTTATGTTTTTGTGCTAAAAAATTGGCAATTGGGTGATTATGTTGATAAAAATGGTTTATTAATATTAGATCTATATATTTTATTATTGGTAAATAATAGAAGTATGAGACATCTAGTGGGAAAATGAATTTTTTATTTTTCATTAGTTTTTTACAATATGTTCTCATTAGGTCTCTTTATGGTTTGGATAATTTTATCATTTGAAAATTGGTATGACCACTATAATAATATATATGAAATTCATAAAGAAAATAAATTTATGTAAAGTTAGAGAAAAATATACGATATTGTTCCAAAAATGGTATTTACCTTTCAAAAGATGATAATTAATTGAGTTTGAGATCAAATTTGTAGGATTCCTAATTATTTTCTCAAAAGGGGGACCCTTAATTATCTTAGTTTGGTTAAATGAAACAATTATCATATCAAGATATGATCTATTGATAATAAGCTAGTCAAAGCATCGTGATTAGTTAAATCATCACTAATATTATCATTTATTTTCTATAATTAATGCACCGAGAAATATTATATTTGGGGTAAATGAGGTTTAATTACAATAAGACATGAAGGTGATTTTATAAAAAAAATTATTCCTCATAAAAATTATTATACTATTGATTTCATTTCAAACATTGATTATGATTAATAATGATTAATGAATGAAAAGTAATAATAGGATCATTAGTTAATGAGGAAATAAGATTTAACCTACTACTAATGAGTTTAAGATCACATACGGTAGACAATGTTGGAATGAAAATTGTTTTATATAGAAATGTTCAATACCCTTCTTCACCCCTCAGAGTGTATCTCACAGAAATATCCCTTTTAAGCCCAAAAACACATTTTAATAAAAATATTAATAATAAAATACATTATATTTTTACCTATTGAAAAATTATATTATTGTATATTAATATTATTGTTTATATATTTTACTCAGGGAGAAATTTAATTACAATTCTACCCAATTAGAATCACTAATAGCAACATTACTATCCATATTTATTTCTTGAATATTCTATCGATATAATAAATATCATAACGTTCTTATTTCTAAAAGAAATATATAATTTTTTACAACAAATTAATTACTCATATATTTATATTTAATATTTAAATCAAATTTTGTCTCAAATGAACCTAGAAATCGTTTAAAAAATTTTAATATTATTATCTAATTTTTATAATTCCAATACTTTATTCATTAGTTATTGTATATATAGTAGAAAAATAACATTAGATATTAATATTTGAGATATATTACTAAATATTTATTATATTGATATTTTATATGTATTCATCATATAGAATTTATTATTCATTCACATTTAAGGAATTAAAAAAAATTAAAAAAAGTATTAACATTTCAACTTTTTTCATATAGTTTTTTATAGGTTACTATTATTCAATAGTTGCATTAGGGAAAACTTATGAAAACATAAAATTTAAGAGTATAATTATATTATGCATACATTCTATGTAAAATTAATTGGATGTAACATACATAAGGAAACACTTCACATATAGAATAATTTTATATGATAGGATATGACAATACAATTCCATTATAATCAATACATTCTATCTTAGGGAAGTGGATCACTATACAATATTTCTGAAAATCCCAATGATCTTATTAGGGGTATGGGTCAATATAAAATTAATTCAATCTTTCAAATGCTTGTATTATTTCTTTTGGTGATTATATAATCTCTTCTACAAGTTGGATTCACTTACAATTTAATTGTATTGGTATATAAACCATTCAATAATACAAATGGTTCTCTTTCTTTTGTGGTTTCTACAAATTCTATCATACACTAAAATATAAAATACCTTATAAGTTCAGTTAAATATAATGTAATCATTTAAAATTCATAGGGTTCAGTGTTTTGGGTTTCTAGTATGAACAAAAAAACCAGACTTGATTACTAGGAAGCTGAGTATAATTTTTTCCCTCACATTAAATCCAAATTTAGCTTAAGTTTCATTTTAGTGTAATTTTTAGCGTTTTCCTTCCGATATTCATACTCAATGATTTAAAATATCAACTAATAATCATGTAGACCATATAAGTAATATGAAAATTAGGAGACATTATACAAATGTAATGAGGAAAGATAATGATTAGGGATATGTAGTTATGTGATTGATGAGAGCATTTTACAAATAAAACTAATGGATGTTTTGTTTTGAAAAGTTTAATTTCTGATTGGTAATCAATATTGATAAAATGATCATTGTGTTTGTGATATAATGGTTTATTATTATTATATAGTATTATCAATTGATAGTAAAATATTTCATTTTCTCTGATTTTATTTTAGAGGATTAAAAAAACCATTATAATTACTATTTACAATTAAAATTTATATATTTAAAATATTTTAATTTTAATTAATTTAAAAATCTATCATAGTTACTATGATAAAAATTATTGAAATATAAAAAACAAATTACAACACACTAGTGATAATTTGTATTAAAATTCATTTTTAACAGTAATAAGAAACTTATAATAATAATATGTTTTCAAAAGGAACAATTTAATAATGTAAGTTAGGAATGATGGATTAACCCCCATCAGATAGTTGGAAATTAATCTATATATGCCATTCAATTTTATCAGAGTCTTTTCATTTTCTCATGCTACTAATGTTACGAAACCTATACCGATTAATCTATATATAAAATATTTTCAATCATTGTTTAATATATTTCCAAGATCATGGCCTCTACACATACATTAAATCATAAAATGTAGATTTAGTACAAGATCACTAAGATATTATGTATGAGATATACATAACTATATAACCATGTTTATGATGGAAACACATTCTGCAAAAATCATTATCTCTTTGATAACTACAAACAAGACTATGTCATAATACGAAAATGAAAAAAAATCATTACAATACATTCCAATTAAATATTAGATATAGTTATTTACAAAATTAATATAAAAAATTTACTAAGAACCCCACATATTTTACAAATAATTGAAATTTTCTCCCACTATATATGTTGTTTTTTAGTCTATTACTTGATTTCAATATGTCTCACAATTTCACTCCAAAATATAATCTAGTAGACATAACATATGTATTATATTTCATCGTATCCCAAGAATGAGTAATCATAATAAAGGGGTGACCATAGATGATAATTATCGATAGTCATAAGTGATAACACATGAAAGTAATATAAAAGCGTAAAAATGTGCATATTTATTTAATCAGGATTTAGAGGTGATATATACCATGAAAATATTAGATTATCATATATTAAGAGTATATATTTTAATGAAAATGAATCAGGAATAAAAAAAGGATCCAAATCCTGAGATAATATTCATTGTTTATATTAAAAAAAATATAGCATTGGAATTAGTAAGAATATTGGAATACATATATATATATATATCATGGTATATAGACATAACATTGACACTATGAATTATAGTTAATTATATGACAACCATACATATAAAGAAACTTCACCATCACAAGTCACACAATTTCAACCTTTCTTGCAAGTAACAAAATTATCCATGTGAATATATGTCTCATGAGATATAAACATTTAAATATCTTATTTTTGGGTGATAAATGACACTTCTATTATAATAATCCATATATATAACTACTAATTTAACTCATTCCTCCTTCATATAAAAAATAAAAAAAATAAAGGAAAACAGTTTTTAGGAAATTTTCAAATGGAATATGTATGGGAACCAAACACAATTCGATTAGTTATCATAACATGATTTACATATGGAATATTAATGGGAATATAATAATAATTAGTAATATCATAGGTAAATATTGCTAAATTAATATAATTTTTCATATGATATTTTATATTATATATATAAATGGTTAGATTTTAATTCAATAACTGTAACACCCCGACCTCAGAATCCCCGAGCTGGTGTATTATTTTTATACATTGACAATATTAAAAAGAATCATGTCCTGATGGAACAATTAGTTTTGTAGTCCTGAAAAATAGATTATATACATGAATGAAACATTACAAATTCAAACATAAAACAATATATAAATAATCCATTGATAACCCCATTATTACTCTAGCTTAACCCCACATATCAATCATAATACACTTCTTGGAATCCTGGGAAGACAATACATAAGAAAGGGGTGAGCTCAGATGGAAAGTAAGGGTAAATAATTTAGCAGAAGCTATAAACATTTATGTCGAGGTGAGTTATAAAAAAACAGCCATTTAAACATAATATTGAACATAATATGGGGAAAATAAATCAAACATTACCATATAAACACACACATGGATATTTTACTAGTCAAATAATCACATGTAATAATTAATTTTATAATGAAGGAATGCCTAATGTCTGACATCATTACCACATTTCCAAGGCCTCAAACCAATACTAGAAATAATATTTTGGTCAATGCCTTGTTCCAAGACACTAATTTTTCTCATGAGACCTACCGATGAATCGAGGAGCTATAGTGGGCTCCACCCATCACTTACTAAGTCCACTGCATTCCTCTTATGAAAATGTTGAAACATATCATAAATATTCTTATTAAAACTAGCATAAAAATGCCAATACATAAACTATAAACCATGAAGTGTATAAAAATAGAACATCCCAAGTCAAACATATCATAATTCATTCAATACAATATGGAATATTGTATTATAATAAATCAACCATAATCAAGAATATTATCCAATAAAGGATGCTGACATAGTTGAAAATGACCAGTAAAACCTTTTGAGAGAAATATCAATTTTTTGAAATCATTTAAAAGTCACACAGTTATAAAGGAATTACTTTAAAGGATATTTTTGAATCACAGTGTCCTATAAAACATTGAATCTTTAGAATGTAATTGACCTTTTAAAAAAATTATGTCCATTTATATAAATCTTTAACAATTTTTAAAACCAAGACATTAATGAGAATGATTTAGAAGAATAAATATTTAAAACATTTAAAATTGTTTTTTTTAATGAGTACCTTAAAATAATTATTTTAAAATGTATTTTATGAAACATTTGTATGGATAAAAAATATTTCGTAAAAAATACATACACGTAAACAATCTCAGATAATAATGAGATTGAGGAATCAACCCTTACCTTGCACATTCCTTCAGTAGAGGGTACATTTAACCTCACGTATAATTACCATATTATGTTATTAAATTATACTAAAACCATATTCATATTTATTGTATCATAAAAATTATGTTATGGCCTTTTACTATCCATTTAACAAAGACTTCCATGTTAAATTATCATTTTGGGTAATAATCGCTTTCTTTATCATATGTGTTTTAACATGTTATTCTTGACGATATCATTTAGATCATTATATAAATATTTCTAGAATATGAAACATTATTTATATATAATATATATTTAGAATATAAATATGTATAATTGATAGATATATGGAAAGGAAAACACAGTTTATGGAGATGGTAGGGCATACGTATGCATAAACACTGTTTGTGTATTCATGTCGTATTGAACAAAAGTAAGTGAATATGATATATGTATGTACACACATATATATCTCCAGTATAATTTTAATTTCATATATTGCATACATATTAATAATATATATTTTTATAATCATTTTGTAATGGTGAATGTGAAAATGAAGCTCATCATTTCATGGAGATGGTAAGTTCTACGTACACATGACCAACGATATCATTTGCATAATGATTAAAAGGTGTGGAATTGGATGGTATATTAAATTTAAAAATAAATTAGCATATTATTTTCATTATTTATATACATATTACACATCATTATATATATCCAAATAACATGGTGTTGAATAACACATTACACCATGACATGGACATGGTAGGCCGTACGTACGCACGCATGGTGAAATTTTCATTCATAGGATGGATAGAATAATGATTTTTTTTGTGCCATATTTATTATAACCTAAATTTATATAGAAGGTAAATGTTATATTTTTTGTTATGGAAATATCAGAGATAGAGAATGTGGCAGAAGAAAATATCTTTGAAATAGGTGATAAAATAATTACATCATCTTTTGGTGTTTCCTTTTGATTTGGGCAAAACTGCTCCTTAGGTTGTCTTTATTCTCAAGAGATTCCAATAAGATTAATTGAGAGATGATTGGAGGATACTTGGGTAGGGGTTGGCTGAGCCAAATGTCTTTGGAGGTGTGACTATGAGAGAAGGGGAAGTACCCATTTATAAGAGAGGTGAGGGTCACTTTTGGAGAAGTTTAGAATATTATTTTATTAAAAAATATTTTTCAGATTCTGATGGCTCCAAATTAATTTATTTGGAAGATAAGGTGGGGATGGGTCCAAATCCTCTCAACCAATAGGTTTTAGACATGTTAATGTCCCCATATTAACTATATCTTTTAGATTTAACACTTAGTTTAATCACCATGTCCTCTTGTATTATTTTGATTAATGGTTAAAAAATACTATAAAAAACCAATAAATCCTCGTGATGTTCATTAAGGACATATATATCATCATATAAGCCCTTTGGAATAAACTTATATTATTAGTATTATAATATCATTTCATAACGTTGTTTTTTTTATAAAAACTATTTTTTGTCTATTTTGAATCTATTTTCTATTTGGAATTTGTGAAAGTTATAAAGTGTTTATTACATGAAATAAAATACATTAAATAAATATTATCAAATCATATTCACCAATTAAATTTGTGCATTCCATCAAAAGACTAAATTTACATTTATTTTGATATTTATAATATAAATAATTTTAATCTTTCATTAATAATTTAATTACTAGATCATCATTGGGTAGTAAATAAATTTAATTATAAAATGTCTAAAAATTATAAATAAAATATAATGTTGTATAAAATATTTATAATTTTCTAATTAATATTTATAGTCAAATTTTTCTTAAGTAAAACCCTACATAAATTTTTTTTTAGTTATTGAACATTGAATTTAACACATTTAAGTCTTATCTAAATAAAATATAAACAAATGTACTAATCTTATACAAGTGGAAAAAAGGATCTAATTTTATTCATAAGGATGTTTTTTTTTAAATAAACTTATCCAATAGAATTAGGACCAGTATTAGGGTAATTATAATATCATATTTACCTTTAATTTCCCTTTTCTACTTTTTAGTGTGGTAAATAATAATAAAAAATTTCTCTTCAACGAAATTTTTTATATCTTATCGAACCACATTTTACATACTGATGTCAACCGTGTCTCTCATATTTTTGAAAAAAAATTCACAGAAGTGGTAAAATTATGTTTTATGCAAATTTTCAAATGTTCTTAGATGGTGGAAAAAGACATTAAAAATTTTAATAAAATTTTATACCTCTAATTTTATTATAAATGACCCCAATGAATTACATTGAAATTATAAAGGTAATATATATATATATATATATATTAAAAATAAATTTATATAAAATAAATAATTATATAAATAGATAGTCAGTTTTATACAATACAGAGTGGGTTTTCACTATTTAAACAATAATTGAATGTTTTCAGAAAAATAACCAAAATTAACAGTTAGCTAATTTTGAAATTCAGAATACCAATATGAATTCTATTTTACAAAATTATAAACATACATGTTTCATTAATTAATTTAAAATTAGTTCCCGTTGTCAAAACAAAAAGGCAGGTTTTTAAAAAGTAAAAACTAACAAAACATTGACATGCATTTATGTAAAATTTAATTGTGAAATTACTTATAATTAAATACATTATATTAAATGATAAAAATATAATATATTATTCTTCCAAATATTTTAAACCAACACTATAAATAATTTTGATTAAATATTATGTTTTCAAATAAAATTTAATATTATTCATTACTCATCAAAATATGTAATTTATCATTAGTAGACATAAAATTTATCCAAACTAAATTTTTGTTTCCAAATTACAAATAAGAATTTAATTTTTGTAAATTGAATATATTAATGTGTCAGATACTAGTTTTAAAAAGGGTTCTCAATTAAAAGGATTTAAAATTACATTTTTTGAAAAATAACTATTTTTTCTGAATAAAATGAGTTTTTCTTATATTATATCAATGAAACAAATAATATGGATTCTATAAATATATAATGTATATAAAATTCAAAATTCAGTTAGTGCTATTCATAACTACTTTTTGAATGGCTATTTTGGTAAGTAGTGGTTCCCTCGAACTCGGTGTTGCATGTAGCGCAAGTTATTGAATTACATTACATAGATAATGAACTATGAAATTTTGGGGTTTTAAATTATCCTCACCATCAATAAATTGTAACCTAAAAATTTGAAATTGTTCTTCGAAAATAAAAGGTCAAAAAATGAAAACCAACTTTGTGGAAAACCCCCATAAAAAATTGGGTTAATAAAATTTAGTCTTAATAAGAGGGAAAGGGAAATGTAGAAGTCACCACTAAATTTTGATTTATATTAGGAGAATATTGTTGGAAATTAGAGACACTTAATTTGAGGTAAAATTGAAATATTTATTGGGATTGAATGAGGTCATTAATCACAAAAAAGTGTAAAATTGAGGGTCTTAAAACCATCAATCTATGATTATTTAAAATATCATTGGTTCAACAAAACATTATGTATTACTATAACCCATTTTTTTTTAATATCCCTTCCCTAATGTTTAAGAAATAATTAATTCATAGAATAAGAGGGAAAAATATACTTGACATGTAGATTTTTATCTTTCAAAACATTCTACCAAAAACTCATCATTCACTCCAAAATATAATAGGATTCAAAAATATTCTATTTATTCAAATTGTATAGGGATCCAAAAATAATGAATTTATAATTCAATTTTTACACTAGTTAAAAAACTACATTATACAAAACAAGAAATTACGTAGGCTAGGGGTAGGTGATGCACCCTTGTTGCCCTTCAGATGCATTTTCAAGTCTTGTAGCCTTGCCAGACATGATGGGTTGTCACCCGACCTCTAGATTTTCCTTTTTATAACAATCCAAAAATAATCTTACGAAATGCTTTAACCATAACAATAGCATCCAATTCCAATCATAATCCTTTCCAACCTTCAGACTTATCCAAAATACATCTATCTGAACTCACAATAGAAAATTTATTGGGAATCTAAACACAAAGAAGATCATTTTATCTTGAAATAACATCCTAATACCTTAATTGTGTAATATTTTAAATCACACTAACACCCTAAAATAGGATATAGAATTATTGATTACATTCAAACTCCCTTATTATTTATAAAATATTGTATATACTCTTTATATCCAAAAACATTGTAAACTCCAACAATAAAAAAATAATCCAAAAATTAATTAGTTTCAATGTAGTCAAGAATATTAAAATATAATTTATCCAAATCAATATTATATTATTCCAAAATCACTAACTCAATATTAGAATAATATTAAATATTATCTTTCCTTCAACCATGAATTTTCCAAATATATTAACTTGCTTTTGATTCAATTTTATTACAACCATATAATCTCATATCCTCAATGAAATAGCACTACAAAACAATCCTTATTTATTTCCATAATTCATATAACTAGAACATCATCGATAAAACACTCAAATGAAATAATAATTTCATAAAAACATAAGAACACTAGACATTACTCTTTATCTGTGGTAGTATCATAACTTGATTACTATCCAATAGAATCATTTGGGGGTAACTATTTTGATTTGGAAATTGATTCGTGTAGTGTCCCATCTCTTTGAAGATGAAGCATTGTACATTTAAAACCATTTATTTACCCTTACAATAACATAAATGGTTTACCTTTCTCCACACATTTAACAAAATACCATTCCCTTCAACAATTTACCATGGGGATTATTTCCACAGTTATCACATATAGGAAATTTATTCGTTCCACTCTTCCATTTACCTAGAATTCTCTAGGACTGAGATAATTATATACACATTTTATTAACACATGATATTATTTATTCATATGATGAAAATACATGGGAGACTATTTCCCTTATAGATTTTGTCTTAATACAATGAATGCTATTATCCATCTTACTCTTTGGATCATGCGTATTTCTGGAGTTCTTATTCCTTCTATTGGGTTTCATTTCTAAATAATGTCATTCAATAGGTTAGTTTATGAATTGAAATGCATAATTTCAAACTTTTAAAATACCTAAAATAAGTTGAGAGGATTATGAACATAATTTATAATCATAAAAAAAGGATTTCTATGACTATGTATTTACTCTAAATCATTCATAATGGCTTGTAAAAAAATGTGAATTATCTTAAGAATATCCTCTAGGAGTATTGTAACAAGATTGCAACATGTCCTGTTGTTGTGTACCAGGACACCCCAGGTCATGACTGAAACTCCTTGTTGGAGTTTTCACTTTTAGTTACATATGTAAAAGAGACACCTCTACCTACTCATATCCATATAGGGTTGTATTTCATGGAAAATACTCAAAATCTATATATTACCAAAATTCTAGGAAGTTCTTCTATACTAATCCTATGATACCAAATGTAACCCCCCGACCCCAGAAGCCTGGAGCCATTGTATTATTTTAATACATTGGAATGGGTACAAGTATTCAAGTCCCAAAGGACCTGTCAATTTAGCAGTCATGGAAAATATATTACATATATGAATGTTGCATTACAAATTTAAACATAAAATGGAACATAAATAATCTATTGAGAACACACTTATTCTACTAGATTAACCCAATATATCAAACATAATACACTTCTTGGAATCCTAGGAAAACAAAACATAATTAAGTGGTGAGCTCAGATGCTCGGTAAGGGTCAATAATTTTGCAGGTGAAAAAAACCTTTAAGAGATGATGTGGAATAAAAACAAAATATTTTACACATAAACATGAATATAATATATAGAAAATAAATCAAACATTACCACATAAAAATGAACTTGAATATTCTACTAGACTAATAATCACATGTAATAATTGAATTTATAATGAGGAAATTAAAATTGTTGGACATCATTAACACATAGTCAAAGCCTCGTGCTAATACTAAAAATAAATTTTTTGTCAACTCGTTGTGCCAAGACAATAATTTTTCTCATGAGACCTACCGATACATAGATGAGTTATACCAGGATCCACCTATCACTTACTAAGTATACTGCATTCCTCATTTGAAAATTGGTCAAACATATCATAAACATTCATATTCAAACTAGAATATGAAATGACAATACATCCAACATAAACCATGAAGGGAATAAAAATAGAACATCCACATTAAAACATATCATAACTCGTTCAATACAATAAAAAATATTATATTATTTAAATAAACCTTAATCAATAATAATATCTAGTAAAGGATGCTGGCATAGTTAAAAATGATCAGAAAAACTTTTTGAAGAAATATCCTTTTTTCAGAAATCATTTAATAGTCAAACATTTATAAAGGAAGTTATTTAAAAGATATTTTTGTTTCAAAGTGTTCCAAACTACTTAGAAACTTTTGAATGGAATTAACATTATAAAAAAATTATGCCCATATAAATAAATCCTTAAATCCTTTTTGAAAACATGGATATTAATGAAAAGATTTAGAAGAATAAATATTTAAAACATTTAAAATGTTGTTTTATTTAAGGATTACCTTAAAAGAGTCACTTTTAAATGTCTATTATGAATCCAGGACATGGAAAATAAATATGTCTCATAAATACGTACATATAAACCATCTCGGATAATAATGAGAAATGATGAATTAACCCATACCTTGCGCATTCCTTTGGTCGAGGGTACATTTAACCTCTTGTATAATGACCACATTCTGTTATTAAATTATACCAGAACCATATTCATATTTATTATATCGTACATTATTTTTTGACTTTATAATAACTATTTAATAATGATTTCTAGGTTAAATTAATATTTTGGGTAATAATCGCTTTCTTTATCGTACGTGTTTAAAGTTGTTATTCTTGATTGTATCATTTAAATCATTATTTAAATACATTAAAAATATAATAATTGACTTATATATCATATATATTTATAATATATATTTATAATATATATATATATGTGAAATTTAAAACATTGTTTATGGAGACGTTCGGCCGTACATACTCGTAAACAATGTTTCCGTTTCCATATCCAATTGAATGGAAGTCAATGAATATGATATATGTATGTTCATATATATATATATAGTATAATTGGTATATCATATATTATATAATTATCAATAATATATATTTTTATAATCATCTTTTAATGATGCACATTGAAATGAATTGCATCGCATCACAGACACGGTAAGCTATACATACGCACAAACGACGATATGATTTCCAAAATGATTAAAATGTTTGGAATTTGATTTTAAATTAATTTTATAAAGAAATTATCATGTTATATTAATTATTTATAAACATATTACTCATCATTATATCCGTCCAAATTACAATGAGATTAATAACAAATTACACCACGGCGTCGAGATGGTATGTCATACGTACGCACGCATGGTGACATTATCATTCATAGGATGGATAGAATAATGAATAATGTTGTACGATATTTATAATAAACTCTTAGTATGTAGAATGTTCCAGATATATTATTTTGGTTTGGAAATAAAAAATATTGAGATAGTGGAAGAAGAAAAGAACATTGAAAGAGGTGATAAAATAATTACCTCTTCTTTGGGTGCTTCCTTTTTATTTGAACAAAAGGAAACAATATGTTGGCTTTATTCCCAAGGGAAGGCCTCTAGGATTTATTTATGGAATTGGGAGTACAATTGAGTAGGTTTTGGTGGAGCTAAATGGATTTGGACTTGTTATTCTAATTGAAGGGGAAGTACCATTCTATAAGAGAGGTGAGGATCACTTTAGGAAAGGTTTAGAATGTTATTTTTTTATTATATTTTTTCTCTTTTTAATTGTTCCAAATTAATTTATTTAAAATATTAGGTGAGGATGGGTCTAAATCCTTTGAACGAAAAATTTTTAGACAAGTTTAGGTCTCTATATTTACCCTATCATTTATATTTAACTCTTAGTTAAACAGTTTAACTTTCACCATGTTCACTTGTATAATTATAATAAATGGTTAATAAAATTACAATAAAAATCAAAGATAACTTAAAGGGGTTAAATAATGACATAGATAACATTATTTATGTCCTTTGGAAGAAAATTATTTTTTTATTACTTTTATATCCTTTAATAATATAGTATTTGTTTTAGACACTCATTTATGTCTTTTTTTTACACTATTTGGTATGTGATTTTTGTGAAAGTCATAACAATTTCATTACTTTGAAAAAAAAATACATTATATCAACCCTAACATCCCATATTCCCCTAAAAATTCGTGGATGTCATCAAAATTCTCAATTAACATTTATTTTTATATTTAGAATATCAATTATTTTAATATTTCATTAATAAGGTAATTACTCTATCATCATTGTGTCATAAATAACATTAATTATTTAATGTCTAAAAATTATATATATAATATCATAATTTATTAAATCTTATTATCTTTCTAATGAATATTTATATATGAATTTATCCTATGTATAACCCTATATTAAAAATGGTTTAGTTATTAAACATTGAATTTAACACTTTTAACTCTTCTTTCATTAAAATAATAATAAATTTCATAATCTAATACAAGTGGGCCAAAAGGAATATATAAGGGTGGTTTTTGTCGATGTAAACTTATTCAATAGAATTAGGACATGTGTTTGGGTAATTATAATAACATTTTTACCTTCAATTACCCCATTTTCATTTAACTGTGGTAAATAAAAGTGAAAAGTTACAATTCACCAAAAATTATTTTCTATTTTTGAACAAAATTTTACTTACTAAGGTCAACAGTGTCTTTCTGTTTTTTGAAATTCAATTCACAGGAGCGGTAAAATTACATTTTATCCAAATTTGAAAATTTTCCTAGAAGGTGGGTAAAAGACGTTAAATATGTCTATAAAATTTTATACATTTCTTTTATTATAAAATGACTCCAATGAATTAATTTTAACTTATATAGGTATTATTTATCTATTTTGACTTAATATAAATATATATGAATTAAATAAATTTTTAAATAAATAGACGATTTCAAACAATAATGCGTTGTTTTTTACTATTTATCAAAAATTGAATGCTTTCAGAAAAATAATACAAATTAACCCTAAGATAATATTGATATTCCAAATTAAAAATATGAATTCTATTTTACCAAATTCTATACATATATGTTTCATTAATGAATTTAATATTATTTCTCATTTTTAAATCCAAAAAATGGGTTTTGAAAAAGTAAAAACCACCAAAATATTGACATGCATTTATGTCAAATTTAAATGTGAAATTACTTAAAATGTCATATTGTTTATTAAATTATAAAAATATTATTTAATTATTCTTTCAAACTATTCAAATGAATAATTTAACACTATAAATTGTTTCAATTATGTAATTTTTTTTCATTTACGTTTTTAATATTTTCCACTATTCATCAAAATATGAAAGTTATAAGAAAAGTACTAAAATTATATCCAAACTAAATTTTTATGTCCCTCTTCTAATGTAGAATTTAATTTTATTAATATTAATATAAAAAATTTGCAATTACTTGTTTTAAAACGGGTTCTCCAATAAAAGGTGGTAAAATTTCATTTTTTTTAAAAACAATATTTCATTTCAAAAAAATGAATTTGTTCTTATATTATTACTACTAAACACATAATATGGATTCTGAAATTACATGGAGTATATAAAATTAATATTTTAGTTAATACTATTCATAAATTCTTTTTGAATGGCTAGTTTGGTAAGTAGTGGTACGATCGAACTCGGTTTTTCTTGTAGTTCTAGTAATTGAATTACTTTGAATATATAATCTACTATGAAATCATGGGGTGTTATAATAACATTCCCAAAATATAAATTTATTTAATCATGGTGAACATCCTCTAGACAATTGAAGGAACTATAAATCATTCTTAGATGAAAGAAATGTGTGTAAAATCCTAAAAAATCAATGTCATGGAATTAGAAAAATTAAGTATTGGTGTTTGTAACGAACCAAAAATATATCATATGATTAACTCTAAATTATACTAAAATATAATATAATATTAAATTATATATTACCAAAACATCAATTTCAAATTTCTATGAAATCTGAATAATAAATAGATAACAATTTAATTTTTAATTTTTTAATATTTAATTTTTTTTATTATATATTAGGATTTTATTTAAAAATTGTATTCCAAAATTTTATAAATTTAATTCGAAAAAGAATAATAATTTTTTTTGTTAATAATAATAATATTTTCTAATGATAATATTTTGTATTTTTTAAAAAAATAATGTTTTTGGGTAAAAAAGAAAAATTACAATTTGTATATATAACCTGCATTTTATGAAATTAAAAGTATATACAAATGAATTAGTAATTCAAGAAAAAATTTCTATTAAAAAAATATATATTTCTTAAGTGACATTATAAAAATTAAAGAAATTGTTTTAATTTTCAAACTAATTGTGACACCTTCTAATTTATATCCTAGTATTTCTTGATAATTGATTGTTTCAATTTTGGTTGTATATTTTTTATGGATTCTTTTTATGAAAATTATAGAAATTATAATAGGTTTTGTGTTTTTAAAATTTGGTGCATAGTTTTCCCAAACCATTTTTCATAGTTAATCCCATTCAACCCAACATAGTGAGGGTTTTGATGGTCTGAACACAT
The DNA here is from genome assembly GCA_963277665.1 of Viscum album. Taxonomy (NCBI): domain Eukaryota; kingdom Viridiplantae; phylum Streptophyta; class Magnoliopsida; order Santalales; family Viscaceae; genus Viscum; species Viscum album. The sequence continues at coordinate 1,193,180,325 of OY728122.1, forward strand.
TTTGAGAAAATGGCAGCCAAAAAGTTGAAACTTTTATCCATGTATATTGAGTGAAATGTGAGTGAATAGTTAGAGTGCACTTTTTGGGTAATCATGTGTCCCTCTCCATGATACTATGCAAGTGGGATGAATTTATTGAAATTTATTATTTAAAAATATAAAACCCTCAAGTCCAAGCGATGGTTGATCCCCAAATGACCTAACTTGAATTCAGATTCTCAGTAATCTCTCAATATGTGCGTTTATCTCCCAAAATATCTTTTCATGGTGGATTGATGTGTGGTTAGTACATTAAATCTCCTTTGGATAACAAAATATTTTCTCATGAGTATTCATTTTGTCACACATTATCTCCACCTTAGATGGTGATAAATCCGCAACTTTTGATGGTTTAGAACATCATTTTGGAGGATATCGAATCTAGGTTTCATTTATTAATCCATAATACCTGCATTATTCGATAGTAAATCTCATTGTGGACATCAATAAATGACCTTTCATTATATTTTATCAGTTCCCTAATTATTTTACCTATAATTGAAACAATAAAATTCTAGATTAAATTGAACCATGTGTTAAATGAATTATAAAAATGGAAATGTGTTGGTTTTTTTACATTTCAATGGTGTATGGAAATTGATAAAAAGCCAATTTCACTAGAATTGAAACAATTTTGGTGGTCTGATGAATGATAATGACATGATTGATGAATTTATTTTGATTAAATTATTTCATGATAGATCCCAATAAAATTTCTTAATGTGTTAATTTGTTAGGAAATAGAATGAAAAGATTAAAACAAAATATTTGGTTTTCAAAGAGAAATGAATATTGTAAATTGAATTTTTGAAATTATCTTTAAAATGATTTGAAATGTATTTTTTTGAAAATATTATTGATTTTTAATGAATCTGTTATCATATTTAGTTATTATAAACTGGGAAAATAATTCTAGGACCTCATCTCCCTGGTCATGGATTAATAATGGCAACTTTTACTAAAATAAATTCAGTATGAATAACCCTTACATATTCCCCAATTAGGGGTATAGATTTAACATTATGGGTTCCCCGCATTGGGGTGTATTTTTGTGTTCACTCCTCACTAGAGTTGTGACCTTTATGTGTTTTATGAGGATCCTATTACAAAATTAACGAAATTACCATAGGGATTTTTTATGTGGTTCTTACATTACTATGATTTGTTTGACATCATTGTTAATTCAATTGAATTATTGAACCTGTTTATTCAAGCCATATTATTTTTATGATCAATAAAATAGAAAATAAAAATATAATCCTATATATAATTTTTCTTCATATATCATCAATATCATTAAATGATATCAGGCTTTAGTTTATAATATGGAATTTTAATTCCATGCCTAGTTTTAATGGAATTGATAGCATATCTATATTATGTTTTTTGGAATTATCTATTGAACACATGGTTAGACCATATTTGGATTTACAGCTTGCACCCTACCTTTTCCCATTTGAGTTTTTATATTAAATTATTCTAAGATTGATTAAAAGGAAAGAACCACTTATAGAGGGTTGGGGTTCTTAATCCCTCAGGCATGGAGTGATGTCTCCATGAAGATGTATGTGTTTCATCATTCTAGTTGTCGAATGTTTTTATGATGTACTTCATTGGTGTTTGTTATACCTATTTGGATTATGGTGCATCGTCCTTTTTTAGTATTGGTTATGCTAACTTGTGTCATTTATTTTTCTATACATATGAGAAATGTTAGTTCCCTATTTTAACTTGTATAATTATAGGTGCTAGTTAAAATCTTATGCGGATCAATAATTTCCTTTGGGCTATTTCATAGACTATTCAATTATTAGTGTATATGGGTAACCTTATTGGTTCTCGGAAAAGTGGTATCAAATGTATAGGATAAGAATCATTCCATGATGTCAGTTTTCAATTTGAAAAATCTTTTTAGCATCAAGGAAGTAGTTATGAGAATGTTCTTTAATCTCCCACATCATAATGTTCTTTAAATCATCATGGATATAATGGGCATGTGGTATTGAGGAATTTTATGATCTAATTATGGTATTTTACCTACAATTTATTTGGATAGGATGAAATCCAAATCATGATATCATATATAATGGGGACTAGTTTTCTCATTTCACTTATCTGAAATGTTGATATGAGTAATCTTTTATTATAGTCAATGTATTTTTAGATGGTGTATTGTATCATGCCTATAAGAAGGCATGTTTATAGGACCCATGTTGATGAACCTAGAGAACCAAATGAAGAAGATCCTTACATAGACTAGAACCATTTTCAGATATTATTTAGTTCCATACAATTTATAGGAAATTCCCCTCCAACCATTCCAATAGAATCCCTATTTGTGAAACTTCAAAGGGATAAATGTTGGAATCAGGCTTAGAATTTCCGTCACTAATATTTATCATTGTTCCTAAAATCTAATGAACCTCAAGAGTTTGAGGATTAGTTGAGAATTATATATTAATTTATATTTATTTGAAACTCTCATTTCATTTAATGTAAAATGTGACAACTTAAATCTAGCGGGTCATAATAGGATAGGGTTGGATTTTAATGTAATGGAAAAGAAGCATGAGGTTTTATAGTGGATTGAATTATAGTTTCATTTCACTGATCAGTTTATCTATAATAAATGTTGCACACTTTGGTTGTGGAGATTTTATACCTCAAATTAGATGGCATAACCATGAACGACTATGTGAATTTATTTTTCAATCAAGACCAATTTTTACAAGATATTATATTTATCGATAATATTAAATCTCAATGGTTAAATATGGGTCTTTGACCTGATACTACATCTCCGTTTTTCTTACTAAATATCACTCCAAAATATGATATATATATATATATATATGTTAGTGAAATAATAGTGTTGATGGACCTATATGGAAAGTTACGGTTGATGGGTGTTCCTATTTATCATAGTGGAGGTCTTATGGGTTTCTTTTACTTGAATGGGAGGTTTGATCAGTCACATGGATGTTCTTGAGATTAGGTATCCATAATTCCTTGAAGGGGACCAATAACACGATTCTATTAATGATGTTTAGGTAATTAAATATTTTATTTTATTAAGATTCCAAAGATATATAGTTCATGTGGATTCTCTAGACACCTATATAAATTCTAAAAAAATTATATGAAGTTTCATGTTATCATCATCACCAAACTGTATAAATTTAAAAAAAATTGAAAAAATAATGGGGTTCCACCCAAATTCCTTTAGGACCAAGATTCCTTGTGGAATGGAATTTTATTCAATGGAAAAAAAGGTAATGGAACATGGACCATGAGAAGTACCATTCCGATAGTTTCAATATAGTGAAATATTTATTTGATACTGGTATATCACACTCATTTATATCAAAATATATTGTGACCCATCCATATATTCATTTGGATCTGGTGTCCTATGTGATGATTATTTCTATACCACTAACAACAAAGAGAGTGTTGGGTCTCTATTTTTATTCTTATGTCTTCTCATTATCATGGATTTTAATTATATAGGCATTGATACTTTTCATAATGAATCCTCCGGAATTCATATTCCTGATGGATTGGATCTTTTCTCATGAGGATAAAATTTAATGATATCTTCAATGGGTGTCCTTTATGATGTATGGAGTTGTTTCATTTCTTTTTCAGGGAATGAGACCCTTGGTCGAGTTGATTTGGAACATAGAATCCACTATTGGAGAAACTGATATCTGTGTTCACTTTTGGTTTGGATCAAGTCTCTTTTTTAGTTGATCTCACAATACATTCAATAATGATTCAATATGTTTTTCTTTATCATTTTTATGGTTTTCCACTAGATAGAGAGGTTGATCTATCTATTGATTTAGTTCTTAGTACTCAGCTGATATCAATAAATTCATATCATATGGAACCCACAAAATTGAAAGAGTTAAATATTCAGTTTGATGATCTCATGGGGAATAGATTCAAATTCAACAGTGTTTCACCCTTTATGGTGCCTTTTCTTTTTGAATATAAATATTATTGAACAGTTCTCTTTTGGATTAATTATTAGTATCTCAATCGAGGAATGATAAATATCTTGTGTCCATTTACATGGATTGAACTATTTTAGCATATTAAATGGGTGATATGGTTCTGAATACATTACCATCAATTTGGTTATACTCATTTTAGAATAAAATTATCTCACATTCACAAAACTACATTTCAGAGAAGGTTTGACCATTTTGATGATATTTTTAATCAATCGGGTTTACTCAATCCATCTCTAGACATTATTTCACTAATAATCATGATCTTCCATGAGTATACTGATACGTTTGTGGTTAAATTTGTGGATGAAATCCTAGTTTACTCCGAATCTGAGGAGGATAATAGATATCACATAAGGGCAGTGTTGGATGTTTTTAGAGATCACTAACTCTTAACCATGCTATATAATTTTTTATGGATTTTTGATGTGAATTTCATGGGATATGAGATATCCAAAAAAGGTATCTCTTTTGATCATGAGTTGGTGAAAACTATGATGACATGTGAGACAGAACAAAATGTGTTCAACATACAATGATTCTCTATTCAAGCATGGTATTATCGTTTTTTAACTAGATTCTCAATGTTGTCTTATATAAATATCTATATCACTCTGAATAGAATAAGATTCATTTAGGATGATAAATTATTGAGTACTTTTGTTTATTTGAATTGATTTTTTTACTTCTACACCAGTGTTAACCCTTCAAAATGCCCTTAATGGATTTTTTGTTTTCTATTATGCATCGTGTCTGTGGTTGGTCTATATTCCTAGGTATGGTGATTACTTCATTGCCTCTGGATGATGGAATAGTAGTCTATATAGGAAAAATTATCTTACCCATGACCTTTAACTCACATCCATGATATATGTGATTAAGAGTTGGAATAATTATCCTTTAGAGAAATTTTTAACTTTCATTTCTTCCACATAAGAATGAGTTTTATGTCCTCTAAAAAATGATTATTTTCACTAGAGGTTTTGTCTGGAGTACCATATGTATTTTGATTAAGAAATTTTTTTAATTATTTGGAAAGAGATTTTCATTTATGTTAAATTGATTATGAATCATACAACACATGCAATGGAGGAATCATTAGAATAGTTGAACATGAAGGATCATTTTGTACAATTGAATTTTGGATTCATTTATTTGAAGGATAGTGTTTTCATGGAGTGTTTTCAACTAAACTCAAATATTATTTAAATGAGTCTTCAGCATTAGAATCATAAGGACGAATTCTGTGGCATGATTATCAGTCTTTATGGTGTGGATACTATTTCTTAGTGGTTATTCTCCATATAGGGAATATTATATTTTTCAAAATGAGTATATTGTGGCTCTATCCCTGAGAAAATCCATGATGATGGATTAACATAATTCCAAATCTTCTGTTCACATATGAACCAAAATTATATAATATGAAATGTGATGATAATTCCGAGGTCAATGTATGAAATGATTGAATCATAATTTTTTTAATACTTACCAATGGGATTAGGTGAATCCCTAAAGTCCTCCATGTTTTCTTCATCTACTTTTAATGAAAAACATGAAAATGGATGATGTATTAACAGACATTGTGTTTGGGTTACCATGTTCCCCAGAAATGATGAATGTCATATGGGTTGTAATCAATCAACCAATCAAATAATCTCAGTATATTCCCATTTGTGATACAACAAATTATAGAGAGTTGATAAATCACAATGTTTATGATATTTTTCATTTTCAAGGAGTTATTTCTTATATAGTCCTCGTATACATCCATATTATACCTCATGATTTTGGAGAGGCCTTCCTGAGGTGATGTGATCTTGTTTTCATTAATTTATGGAATACCATCTGTAGTTTGAGGGACATATAAAATATAAAAATACATATTCAAGAGGACATGAATCATTCCTATATCCTTGATTTTAGTGGGTGTCGAGACATCCATTTCATACTGATTGAGTTTTATTATAAAAATATTATCTAGTCTGTAATAAGAATGGATCTATTGGAGGCCTTATGTTGAAGGAAATGTAAATCTATATTGTTTTGTTCTGTGATTGGTGACACATCCTGGATGACACCAATTATTTTTCAATATATGATTGTATGATTCAGTTGATTATTTAGTGAATAAGGATGACAGAAAGCCAGAAAAATAATTTTTTTGACTATATTAGGCGAGCATTGGATTTTTTTAGCTGGTTGAATGGTGTAGGTAAGATCGATCCCCATTTCTGCTTCCTTTTTAGGTAGTTGATTCAATGGGAAAGGTGGATTTACATTTAGAACTTTTACCAATGTAGACTCTAGTACATAATGTGTTCTGTGTATGACATATTTGGAAGTATTATTTTTACCAATGTCATGTCTTTATCATGGTGGATCTTGATGTTGATAATTATATATATGTGGCTTAGTTTCAATTCATGTTTTTTGAATCTATGAAAAGTGTACATCTTTGGAGTGCTATGACAGTATATTTCATAATTTCATGAGTTGTGGGAGTGTAAGGAACTGAGGAGGGATATGTGGCCTCATCTATTTGATATAAAAACATACTTATATGTTTTATTGGGATATAACATTTTTATGGTAAGGAGTTTGTAACATTCTGTATCTTTTATTCATTTATTTAAAAAACCATATTTTTTAATAATAGTCTGAATATTTTTTAATGGTGCATCATTTGAAAATTATGAAAAATTATGGTTTTCTTGGATGTCCACAGTTGTTGTAGTTTTTTCCCAAACTATGTCTCAACCTAGTGAAAACTACACAACACTGCATAGTTAGTTTCCTTCTTCTCACATGGTTGGAAAACCATGATCCAATCTTAGAGAGACCATATTTGAGGGATATAGAATCTAGTGGGGTTTGTGATTAGGGAGAAAAATTTATCTAACCAAGTGTCCCTCTCCTAGAAATCAGACACATAGGATGAATTTATTATGAATTTTTAATTTTAAATTCTTAATCCCCTGGTTTACCCACTTATTAACCCCCACCTAACACAACTCAAATAACATGGATTTTGTGTCCCTCAAGAAGTGGTTTCTGCAACCCCAAAATCTTCTCATGGGGGATCAATGCATGGTTAGGAAAGCTTAATCTCTTTAGTTTAGTGAGTCTTATATTTCGATTGTCAGATAGTATCCCATTTTCTCTTAATTATATTTTATTATATCATCATGTATTTAATGGAAATAAACATATTTTTATGGGATCCTTATTCTAGGTTTCATTTTTGGATCTCTAAATCCTTATTTATTCGTTTGAAAATTTTATTGTGGGTTTTAATTCCTAATAATACATTAAAGGGAGTATTTTCCATAATTCTCTTCCCTATAACAAAAACATTAAATTGAAATAATCAATTGAGATATGTTTTTTATTAACATAAAATCCTTTAATATTCATAATTTTATTCTTTATTTGAATGGGTTAAGAATATTGATAAAACTCCAATTCAAATGGAAGTGAACTTGTGGGGAGTTTTTAAGAATATTAATCTGTGATATCGAATTATTTTAATTAAATTAATTCAATATCAATTTTAGAAAATGATTAAATTGAAAATATGTTTTCAAATTCCATAATATAATGAAAAATAATGATTTTTTTAAACGGAATTGAAGTTTTTAAATTTAAATATTGAAATTATGTTCTTAAATGATTTTAAATGATTGGTTTCTAATTTCATTACTTGTTTAAGCACATGTTAGACTGAATAGTTAATGGTAAACAGTAAAATCAATTGAGAAACCTTCCACCCTATAACTAGATTGATGTTGACAACTGTAATAAAACAATAGTTGTCTGACTACACATTATAGGTGTTCCTATTCTAGTGTGGGATACTTTTTATGGGTTCCAAAAATTAGGGTGTATTTATGTGTTCACACCTGATAAGAGGCATGATCATTATGAGTTGTATGGGGGAATATATTACATAATAAACAGACTAACCATGAGGCATTTGTACACGTTTCATACTTTTCTATGAAATTTTTGACATGACTATACATTCCATTGCAATGCTAAACTAGTTTTTTTATTCCAAGTGATTTTTATAAACTATATCATTTAAAATGAAGCTTTATTCCTATTTGAAATTTTTTGATATATCATTCATTTCATCAAATGAAATCTAGTTTTGGTTTAAAATATTCAAATGTAATACCATAATTAGATTTATTTTTATTGATGTAATATCATATTTAATGTTTTTCTATATGATTATTGAACACATAGTGTGACCCTGCTAGTATTTATATCTCACATCCAACCTTTCAATTCCAGAGATTATACATTTTTTCCATGTCCGAAAAAATGGAATGCGCCCATTGGATGTGGTTTATTTTCATTATCCTTTGCTCAAAGAGTGATGTTTCATTTGGGATTCTTGATATTAATCTTCTTAAGTGTTTAGTACATTGGTGATGTAATACTTTGTGTTTTGTTATAAATTTATGAAAATTTTTACTTCATCCCTTTGGAGTGTTGATCATGCTAATTTTTTTCATTAAAGTTATATCTTTTTGTGTCAACCTTGTTCCCTCGTTTATCTTATATAATGATAGGTGTTTTTTCCAAACAATTGGGATTAGGAATTATATACGAGCAATGTTAGAAATAGCTAGATTCATAGGGTACTTTAGTATCTATTCTAGTTCATGGCACCAATATTTTATATTTTATAAAATAAGAATTATTTTCTTAAAAATTATAATAAAAATTTATTTTTTTTATTCTATAATTATCATTCATTCTAAAAAATTGATCTAAGTAAAATTAATTTCAAAAATATAATATATTGTCCGTAATTATTTAATAATTAACACATTTTTTATGTATAATGATTATGTATTCACAGGTAAAACTTGTTAGTATGGTGGTGGATAGTGTTTTAAAAGTATTAATTATTTGGTTAAAGGGTTTGAAATGTGATAAAAACATGTGTATAATTTAGTATTTATTGATTACAATGTCCTTATCTTCTCACTAGTCCATTATTTATCAATATTTTAGATGCTTTACATGTTTAAAATGTGGTTCCATTATACAAATTTTTTATATTTATTATATTCCATTATCTCCACATATAAAAAGGACCTCTAACCACCTATTCAAGGAACATCTAACAGTTTTGTTTCATATAAAAAAACACCCCTTTATTCCTTCAATATAATAATATTTAAATATATTTAGAAAATATTTAAATCAATTTATAACATTTAATCAATTTCAGAGATATATTATATTGAAAAGTGATTGTGTGAAATAGAAGTATTCTATTTTTCATAACAACAATTTTTATAAGAATTTTATCCTTTATAAATATAATTCTTAAATTAATTTTAGATAATATATGCATTGTATATATATTAAAAAATATTCTTATATGGAGATAATAACTAATAACATTTTCAATTGCCTATTCGTTATATCCAAACAATTACATGTTCATTGTGAAGACTACTACCTCTATAACACAATGTGCATCATTTTACATCATAACATTATATGATTGGTAGAAAGGGGAAAATAAATTATTAATTTTGATATTTATTTAATTTCTATTATAATGAAATTATAAAACTTTTTACTGCTTGTGTCAATTCATTGGAAAATTAAATCACTATCCTAACATATTTATAGACTCCCACCTCCAACAAACTATTGATTTCTGTTTGTCTTTACTTCATTGTCATACATGGGTTTTCAGGATGATCATAATAATGGATAAAAAATATTTCTCCCTAAGGTTTTGGTATGAAATTTTATTATCATTTATTTAGACTATCAAAAAAGTAATATTTGCAATTCAATCAATTAAAATGAACAACCATCGAGTTAATTAATCTACTTTTTAATTAACGGGTTTTTATAAAATATATTATCATTACAATTATATAAAATGGTGATATATCACACTAATAATCATAATATAAGATAATTTTTATTCTGGTATGATTATATTACAAATAAACAACCTCATTATTAACCATTAATCGAGTATGTTATTTTTTTTGTCAGTTCAACCACCAACATGAATATTAGAATGAATTTATACCATTAATGACTATTACAATGTATTTATTGATATTATAATATATAAAAAATTTGATATAAATTTTTATGAATAATTAATAAAACATTATTACATTTACTATAATCATAGAAACATACTCATAGTTGATTTTATCTTAATGGTTTGCAGCAAAAAATTATATTTTGTGAAATTTATTCATTATATTTTTAAAAGAACATATATTCTAGTGTTTTTAATTATCGTTAACTGGTTAATATTTTAAAATTAATGAATACAAGAACAATTTTTCTGAAACTATTTGAATATAATAGGGATTATATACAACTAATGTTGAATATAAGTAAAAAATTATATATTTATATATAATTTTTGTAAATAAGGATTATAAATTGTAATAAATATTTTTCTGTTACTAGGTGACGTATTTAATTAACATAATTTATTTATTCATGATATATAGTGTAGGTGAGTAATTAATCTGGATTAGGGTTACAGTTTTCATCTCAAGATCCTCTATTTGAGACATGTTTGTTATTATGAACCTAAATTCATTAATGAAGTGTATAAACTACCTATATATAATACCATATTAAGAATTTCTCCTAACCATTGTATTTTATGAGGAATTAAAATTACTATCATTCAAGGGGGTTTGATCGAAGTTTCGCACAAGTGGTAATTATTTCCGTATTATCAATTCTGATTTTGTGAGACATTATACTTGTTATACACCATGATTAATTTTTATATTTTTCTATTTACTTACTTCAAAATTAATTTTCTATAAATTAAATCCTTTCAATTAAATAGATTAACTAAACCAAACCACATTCCTTTCTTCATACGTTTTTGACTCATGTGTTACCCTAAACGTTAGAGGTTTTGGTTACTCGGGTTTCATTCATTGATTTATAATCATTAAATGGAACTCACTTCATATATATTTGACTAATTCTATACATTTTCTAATATTGTTTGGTATTATTTAATTGAATTCATTTTTTAGAAAAATATTACATTAGATATGACTTTTTTATCATGGATTATGTTTCATAAAAGGGATCATGATTACACAAATCTCTTTTCGTTAAGTTATAATGATTAATCATGAACATTACATTCCCATTTTGTGTTCTCCCAAAATATATATATATATGTATATGATATTTTAGTAAAAGTTTTTTGAAAATATAATTTATTATAAATAATATTTTTTCCCTTATTTCAATGTGAGTATTAAACCAAGGTGTATAGAAAATAAAAAAAAGCTATTTCATTTTTCCTTTCACTAGTTTGTACCTTTCTCTCCTAATTATTTCAACAAAAAATTTATTTATTATTAGGGTTCTTTTTTCAGATATTTTACCTAAATTTCATTGATTTCAAATTACTTCACGTCACATTTAAAAATGTGACCTTTGAATTAGACAAGGATATTTTCATTATTTTACAATGATAATTTATTTTCTAAAAGATAGTTTAATTATTTTCCATTACACTTATGATTTTTAAAGGTTTCATCCTAATGGGGTTTATTTTTAATGATTTATTATGTGATATATGTATATTTATTTATTTATTTTAGAAGATTGAAATTTTTTAATCCCATGATTTTTTTCTTGATCACTTAATTTTTAATATCGCTTAAAGTATTCTTTTTATAGGGATAATTTTATGTATAAAATATCTAATGGTTTCTCGATATCACTATGGATGTGTTCATTTGAAACCACCCAGATTAATTCTCAAGTAGAATTATGATAATGTTATTCTTCAATTGACTAAACTGTATAATCATTACCCTATATAGTGAGAAAATATCATTTTAATAATTGATATTGGCAGATATTCATCTTGAAAGAATATATATTTAGTGAAATATGGAAAATATTTACCATTCTATATGTTTTTATTTCAATATTGATGATTTCTTAAATATTACTATATATTTTTTATGTATACTAAAAAATTCTCAATTTTGGACATGATTATGATTTTTTTTAAATGGGTAAAAGTTATAATATTCTTGATGATTATTGACTAGTAACAAAGCATGGTAATGTTTTGAAATTATATATCATTAACTATTCAAAAAGGAATTTATTTTTACTGAATTATACATTTGTGAAAGGTATGAAATGTCCAACATTCTTTTATGGAGAAATTTAGTAGAAAAAAATATGGCGATAGGTGGGGCATACAATTATACCATTTATATCCATCAAAATATCTCACGTGACTTAATATGTTTTTTTAATATATTTAACTTCTAATAATGTGATATTTTTATGAAAAAAGGCATTGAACACATGTTTTAAATGTTCAAAATTATTAATTCCAACACTCTAAGATTTGTAATTTTAATATCCATGTACTCATTTTCTTACAGTGATATAATAGGATCTCAATTTTAAATATTTATTGAATTAATCATATTATTAACTATTTCAATATAAGTTATTACATTATTATAATTTAAACTAAATTAGTTATTTGTTTATTATAGAGAATTTGATGTCACCACTTTTTTATTTTTCCCCTCCACATGTTATAAAAAAAATTAGAATACTTGAGTTGTTTATTAGGGTAGAGTGTATTGAGTAATTCTTGAGATATGATGAATAATAATCATGTTTGTTTCTTTATATATATTTCAAAAAAAATCTAATAAATTCTAATGTTAATAGAATTTATTTGTGTTTGTTCTAACATAATCATTTATTTCTATAATACCAATTATTCTATAGAATTTCTGTAATAAAATATATTTGTTATGTCATATAACTATATTATATTTATTCCCATGAATTTATAATTTTAATATAATTCTATATGTAAAATGTGTATCATTGTCGCTAGATTTTGTAGTGCAGTTTCAAGATTACATAATTGGTATCGGAGAAGGGATGAGATAACTTTGTGGATTGTGATGTTTATTGTGGTTAATTTAATTGTTGATAAATTTTGGATTATTATTAATTCAATAATATTGATTACCCTTTGGGATAGTATATTATTTAATTTAAAATTAATATCTCTTTTCTAATTTGGGATTTTGAATAAGAAGTAATCCGTGAAACCTATAATAATATGTCACGAAAACATTTTAGGTGTAAGATAACATCATGAGGTTTTGTTAAATTAGATATTTTTTTCATTATAAATTTAATACCTTTCTTGATGCTTGAATTGGATATAGGATATGATCTAGATGTACCTATGGGTATTAACCAAGAAAGGAGATTATGGAGAATTAAGATTATCATCACATGAGGAACAATAGAGAAGAATAACTGTATACCAAAATTAACACCAGTCGGGGAAATGCATTTGTAAATTAATATTTCATTATGAGCTATCAAAATAGAGTTGTCCTTGTTAAGGATATATTAAAAAATAGGATGGGAACAAATGATAAAATTGATTAAAATGTATATATTCATCAAATAAGGAATATATTAATGGGAATACATCATTATAAAAAATGAATAAGTATAATTTTGAGAGAATATATTTTAATGATTTATTGAATGTTCTTAGTGATTTGGGATATTTATATTGAATATTTTTTATGATGAATTATTATTGAGAAATACTCAAAGTAACATAGGACGAACCATGAATGATATAAGAAAAATAAGGGGTTATATTTGTTGAATATAGTGTCTTAAAAGTTGGGTTGTATAAATTATTTGACAAGATTGATGTGTTATAATGTGTTAAAAATTGAGGATAAATTTACCTATAGTTATTTATCATAATTAAAATATAATAATCATAATAGATGTTCTATATTTTAGTTTATGTTAATGGAATAATCATGATGGAATCATGTTAACAATGGATTCTATTGGTAATGCAGAAATTTCCCCAGTGAATAATAAAATATGATAGGGGATGGAGTGATATATTTTGGGGTTATTCAAAATTGGATTCCAATATGTCTAATTAACAACATAAAGATAGATGATATCCTAAAAAAATAATAAATAGAATAATGAAATCTCATTGAAATTATGTTGACCAAGATGAGAATGGAACAGATAATAAATTACATACCTCTAAAATGTGTTTAAACAAGAATGGGGATATTTTCCCAAATGTGACTAGTAAATATTATATTGTTGGTGATAAAGGTAATTATATTTGAATTTGTGTCCAAAATATATAATCAACAAAAATATACATCTACAAATTTAATAGAGTTAGGAATTAGGTGAATCAATGTCTCAATCCAAGGCTCTATGAAGAGATTATTCACCCTGAACCTTGGGAATATGGAAATACTCTGAGAATACTATAAATTTATTGGATAGTAAGTTTTCACTCAATATTTTCAACATTAATATATCATATATGTTTTCACTAACTTCTTAATATAGAGTTATATACAAAAAATATATATTTTTTGGATTATTATATAAATCATTTTCAATGATTGTATGATGTTATTCCTTATTGATATAGATCATATTATCTAGGTATAATTTTTTTAGAAATTAATAATTGGTTAGATCTATTCATAAAGTGCTTTCAATTACTCTTCATATAGAAAAATCTATTTCCACATCCAAATAATCCCATGACCTCTTAACGGTGTGTGAAAAAATTTGAGTTCCCTATAGATATTAATCAAATATTATTAATTTTTTTTATTATTTAATTTATTTTACTATGGAATTTGTATCAAACTAAATTTAAGTAAATTATTAACTTCAAATAAGTTAATGTTGTTCGAAAAGGTTCTCTTCATGCAATAGTATATTTAAAATAAGCCCAAATATTTTTTTGATAAAAATACTAACATGATGTATTATTATTAAAAAAACTATTGAATTAGTGAGAATTAATATGAGTAATGGTTTATGAAATTTTTATTGAATGCAATGAAATCCTACATTTTAATAATTAAATTCATTTAGTAGCAAAAATATTCTCAAAAATGTTTTGGAATAAAAATATATTTTCCAAATTTTTTGGTTTTATTTAAAAAAATGTATTTTTTTATAAAATATTAAAAATAAATATTTATAATATAAATAAAATATTCCCAACATATTAGTTATTAAATAGTTTGAAATAATAATAAAAAATTAAAATTTTATAACCTATTTTCCTAAATGAATAGTATTCCACTATATTTATTTATTTTCTAAAAGTGATTTATAAAATTTTGTGAATATAATTTAATAATTTCATGACCTGTCCCCTGGGGCCTGTATCGTGACTACCCCAAGCCCGCCTTCCATAGGCCAGGGGCTGGCGATTAGCACCAAAGGCATAAATCCCTAATTAGGAAGGCATTTCCTTTATATCAGTAAACAAAAACAACAGAGTACACAACTGGAAGTAGAACAAAAAGTGAAACTGTATACAAAAAAGGGTGATGAATGTAAATGGTCCAGAAATACAAGCCCAACAGTAAAGTACAATATAACTAAAAAACTAGTACAACTGCAGTAAAGTAAACAGCAACTTCTTAGTCGTACTCTGGGATTACCACCTGAAGGGAGGGTACAGATGGACTCTTTAGCACCCCAAGTCCGTTTGTCCGCTCTCTGTACATCTCGCCAAGTGGTCCACCTCCAGGAACCGTCCAACTCTATAACTATCTACCTCGATCAGTGCTTTCCTTTGTTTGCAACCAACACAACGAGATGTGGGCATAGCCAGTGCAGGGGTGAGTGTAACGATACTCAGTAGGGGACCCCAAGATCCCCTAAAGTCTCCTAGAATCCACAAAGGATAAACCATAGAAGAAAGATACAACCATGAGATATCAACCAACCCTACATTGGTATATTCCCATACATATACCTAAGTTATCAATCACAGCCCAGCTCTAACTCTCGAGCCCAAGCATAAACCATTCCACAAATTAATTAATGTAAATCACCAAAATGATAATGGTTGAAAGACATGACTCAACTCACACAGTTATACATCTTCCGTAGAGTGATAGAGATGATCAGATGTAGTCACTAAGTCATCTAAGCTGTCGGACGCACATAGGATACAGGACCAGCTAAGCTGTCAGACCCACACGGGATACATGACCTGCTATTTTGTCAGACCCACACAGTATAGAGGAACAAATGTCAGAACTGTTGGACCTATGGAGGATCTCGTGTCAATATTCATCGCTATCAAACCCACAGAGGATTCCGGTATAGTAGTCATCACTATCGAATCCATGGAGGATTCTAGTACATCTTAGTCACAGCCATCCCTAGGGTTCTCGCACACAACACGCTCGATTCTGGGACGGTCTGCTCCTCGAGAAAAGTGACAATACATTAACTATCACAAAGTCTTGAGTTGATTTATCTCATATTTCCATATCATCATAATGAACCCATCGCGACAGATGCCAAGTTAATCAGACGCCCAATCTAAGAGTTTTTGGCATTTCTGTTCCAGGGGCTCGGTTAGATTTTAAGCTCAATCTAACCCTACAGTTTCCAAATTTTTCCAAAACTCACATAGTGTATTTCAAAAGCACTGCCGTATCGCGAGGGTCCCAGTTCCGCAGAAGACATGTCGATCAGACGCTCGGTCTAGGATTTATGCCCATTTAAGGAAAGATGGGCCCAGCCCGTTACACCTAGTGTGGGCTGGCGAGTCATCCCGACCCGGCTCAGCCGGTCCAACCCGGCCGGGGGTCGGCCCAGCTCGGTGTGGTGTAGCCTCTCTGCGGATGATTCCCATGTTGCTATCTATTCTAGTTTACCTGGCCCCACCAAGCGGCGCGACATCCTATTCTTCCTGGCCGGCCGTAGCCGGCTGGTTCGGCCCAATGCACATGGGCTGCACTGCAGGCCGTAGTTCATCCCACATAGTGCTTGCGGGCACCGTGGTTCTTCAGCCCGGCCACCACGCGGCTGACTAGTCCACCCATTCAAGCGGCCCGCGGACGCGGGCCACGTCCTTCTCTATGCAGTGCGACCGGCCAGTTATCCTGCAGTCTGGCTCCACAGAGGCATGCGGCCTCCGCACCTCCACCGCGGCACGACTGCGTCGCGGTCTTACTACCCTCCGTGTGGGCTGACGGTGCCACGCCACAACCGTTTCTGCCCGACCTAGTCGCGGACTTTGGCTCCATCGCGCATCACGACGACACTGCACTTCTTCATCCGCTGCGGCCCTCTTGGTCGTGGTTCCACATTCGTCTTCCATGGTTCTCCTCTGATGCGGTGCGATGGCAACACGCCCTTTCGGCTCCACCTTCGACATCAATCAAACAAGATTCAATGGAGGGATTTTGGGGAATGCTTTTTTGGCCCGTGCCCTCCATGTTAGGTGATAACAATTTTTCCACCGTCAATCGAAAAATAAATGTCAAAGTACATGCATTTAATTCATATGTAAAAATAATCCAATTTCCACTACCTCGTATTTTCCTTTGTCGAAGTTGTGGAAAGAGGGCGGACATCAGTTTCGTTGACGTCAGTAAACGTCTGAGGAAGAAGTGTCGTCGACGTTCCTCACAGGTGGCTCCTTCACTTGTGGCTTGGACGAAGATCGAAGATGTTATCGTCATTCATTGGAGATGAGGAATGTTCTTCATCGATGGGTTGATGTTCTTCCAAGTGTTCTACCAAGCTCTCCCACGATTATTCCAACCCAAAATAATAGAATATAATCTATTATTTTAATGTTAGAATAATGAATTCAAAATAATTCAAACACTCAAATTAATTAATTAAGTCATTAATTAATTGTGTTGGTACCATTAATGAGAATTCCAAGAGTTTCCCCTATTAATGGGGAGCTCAAGGGGTTTAAAGGGGGGTTAAGAGGAGTTAAAGGGATCGGGTGGGCCTCACCCTCAAATATCCTCCCAAGGGTGGTTAGGGTGTTGTGGGTCCCACCTCTAACCTCCCTTTGGATTTTTTAACTTCCATTCAAATAAAAATGTGTTACCCCCATTTTTATTTAATTTAAATTAGAAACCCCAAGAAATTAACTCTCAATCACGATAAAACGCAACTGCAGTAAAGTTCTCCTTAAGCGAATACTGGTGCTGTGAGTTCAATAGTTCACTCAGATTTCAATTTCAAGCACCGCTTCAAAAGATATAAAATCTTGAAAGTACGTTTATTGAATATACCTGAAAAAAACATCATGAAATTGATTCTGGGCATACCGGGCCTCATAATCAGGCGCCGTCAGCAACTACAGACTCATAAAATTCCCATGTATTTAAGAAAAAAATTTACACAACATTTCCAAGACTTTACAAATAATTTTTTATTTTTTTTAATAATAGTAATTTTATTTTAATAAGAAGTTGTTTGGATTCTTATAAAAGCAATGATTTTTAGGTTAACAGTGACAAACATCATTTGTACAGTTAATATGAATTTTATGACATTATTATATTATAAGAATGAATTGAAACACTCTGAAACGAAATATTAAGACTAAATATTTATGTTATTAGTTACATTAAAATATTAAAAAAATTGGTAGTAATTTTAAATACGACATTTTTTAATTTTGAAAATTTATAGTACATTCCCAAAAACATTTAAGACGTTATACAATTTTATTTAAAATTATAATTTTTCAATTATAAAAATTGAATCAAATGAAAGATAATTCAATTATTGAATAATTAGTATTAAATTATCTATTATTTCTTGATTTATTTTAAGGAATAATGATTAAGGGAACCTTGGTAGAAATAGTTACCACTTTAAAAGATAAAAGGATAGAGGTAGTAATTCATAGTCTAGGGGGAAGGAATCGTGATATAGACATGACAATTATTGAATCTATGATGTTTTTATTTACATTATATTTTTACTAATATATTATTTCTCATTTTCAAAGTATCATGACAGGTTTAAAATTAGGTCTATTTGTATTAAAAAATATATTTACAAAAATTTCATTCACACGACTTTTAAAATATACATATAAACACACCTTCAAGGAACTCCTAAAATTTTGTAATCCAACAAAGACTGTACCCTATTCACATTCTTCAAAATAGTAATTCACTCTCTTGATAATTTGGTAAAATTATAGTTTCCATTATTATCCTTTTTCAAGGGATCATACAAGGAAATCTATAAGTTCTACACATGTGTAATCATTTTTACATAACTTAATTCATTTCTATTTTAATTTGTTTTTAAATTATATTTTTAAAATAAAAATGGAATTAAATCATTATAGATTATATTTAATATTATTATTCTATTATATTCATCATTAATCATCTCCTATCTAATATAATAAAAAATATTATTCTTTATTTATATTTTTGTGCAGACTTCCACCAAAAAAGATGCAACAAATATCATTTTCCATAAAAAATATAGAATGATGGTATAATAAGGGAATATAAAAAATTACCATATATATATTAATAATTTTTATGATTATAAAATGATAAACCATATTACTCTTTTTCATTATCATATATAAAATAATATCATCATCCACACGTATGTTTGGACTACCATTTCTGAGGAGAGATTGATATCATATTTTTATTCAATTAATGCCTTGTATAGATAGTTATAAAGAATATATTAATGGTAATATATGTTTTTATCAAAAATTTACTATTCTAATATGGATTATTTTTATCCCTAGTAGTTATATTTTCAAAAAATAATTACCATTATTTTAATATTTTAAGATGATATAACCTAGTGGAATATGATATCTTCTTTATATTTAATATACTTATATAAATTAAATCATATTTATTATTTGGAAACTAATATTATATATTAACATATTATACACATAATAATATCATTATGCTTATATTATACCAATATTTCTACTAATCCACCCCATAATAAATGGTTAATCATAGTAAGTTAATGTTTTTTATTGTTTAACCGGCCTATTGAAAAGTTCAATTAATTTATATCATGAGTGAAAACGTGTAATTATTAAATAGTATAAATTCATATTAATATTTTTTTATCCTAGTAATGTTATAACAACATTTAAGTATTTAATTAAGAAAAAACCTATTGATTTCTAAGAATTAATGAAACGTGATTATTTTCAATTTTATCTTCTTCATTTCGGACCAAAAATAAGATTGAATGAAATTATAAAATTATTTATATCTTTAATAATGTATTATATTTAAATTAATAATTTTATAATTATAAAATTTATAAACACAATGAATATCATATCCTTTTTTATAAAATGTGTTCAGAGTGAAAAACGTTAGTTACATCCAATAAAAAATGGAAAAAACTATCAATTATTTGTATTTATACATATATTATAAAAAAAGAGTATAAATTGTTATAGTTATGAATTATGTTAAAAGGTATGTATCTATAGAACATATCAAAATGAATTAGGATTTATTTTTTTTATTTCTCAAATGAATCATGACTAAGGAAATGGTTTTTGTCTCAAATTTATATTCTAGAGAAATGTTTTATTATTATGAACCCAATATCATTTATAAGGTTAATTTAAAAATTATATGAGATTTCATATTATTTATTATGATTTAATAATTCTATTTGGATGTAAATTAAAATCCTCAACTTTCAAGGGGTTCTGATTATGGTGTAAGTCAAGATGTAATGGTTTTCTTCATCCCAATTATTGTTCATTAAGACATTGTACATGTTATTAACCATGTTTCTATTTTATGGGTTTATATTAATTTATAATACCATAATTGATCAGTTCATTTTTACCAAATAATTAATTCGATATACTAATACAAACATTATTCATTTCTTTTGTTTTTTTACTCCAATGTTACCCCATTTATAAGGGTTTTAGAAAGTCAATTTTCATTAATCAAACTATGAATTTTAATTTAATATTGTATCATATAATATTAGGAAATTATACCATTTTTTTTATTATGTTTTATTATCTCATTTTATTAATTTTTACTGCATTTACTCTTCAAAACATTTCATGCATCCTAGGATATGTTGCACATATGGTATATTGATAACACAATTCATCTATAATTTAGTTAGAATTATTAATATTTAAATTTGAGTTATCATTCATGGGTTATCCTATTATATCATTTTATTATAAGGCATCTTAAAATAAACAAGGAAAATTATGATTTAACACTAATGAATGTTCGGTACTATACTAACAACTTGAGTTTAAAATAATAGTATTTTGAAAATAAGGAAAATGGATTTTCCATTCACAGTCACATGTTTTGTCATAATCAAAATATTTATCCAATATAATATTTATATATTTTTAAGGATACATTATTTGAAATTATTTTTAAAATTAATGGATTTTAAGGCCTTTCGTGTAACATTTTTAAAAGTTATTATTGAATGCGTTAAGGATGATTTTATTTAATATTAATGTAATAAATATTTTTCAATTTATATATTTTTTCATTAATTTACCATTTCAATTTTAAAAGTATATAACCTAATAGAAAATATGTTTCATGATTTGTGATATTGTGGATAGAATATCAAAAACAATTATTATCAATCCCTACTTTTTTGAAATCTTCTGGGGAATTTATTTAAGGAGGTTTTTATACTATATAACATCATTCATATATTTCGTTAATAGTACTAGGTATATTTCCATTTGTAACCAAAAACATTTTGTATCTAGATGTATTATTATCATATTATTTTATCATTTATGTAACTATATATGCATTAAAATATATAGTTTCATCTAATAATTCTATAATTTTCAATTAGATAATTCTCAACATGAATGTAATTATATTTAATCACTTGGGGAAAGGTATTGGAATGATATATGTTTTTATTCAAATATTGACGATTATTGGAGTGTATACAAAGAATTGTTTGAATATTCACCTTATAAATTTGGATGAGCTATGATTATGTTATCCTATTTATTAACATGGTGACAAGTATTGACATTGTTGATTATTATAGATAGCTATCTCTGGTGGATTATTATTGACACTAATTAGGAATTCAAGAAGACTATGTAGGTGTCCCCTGAATATTTCTAAATCTCATGAAAAAGTATGACGAATTAAAAAATAAAAGCCACACTTTCAAAAGGCATATGCAGAAGACCTACACGGAAGACCCTTGTGGTATTCCTCCTTAGAAGACTTATCTGGATGTAACGTTTTTGGACCCCTACATAGTATAATTGCATGGAAGGATTGTGTGGCGGGCGTCCATCGACCAATTGACATTGATCAACCCCCTCCCGGACTATAAATATGTCCCTTGGGAACCCCATTTTGAGGACTGAAAAGATGACGGCCTTCCTGAAACACTTGTTGCATATCTCTTTCACCTAGATCTATCATGTTGTCTCATATAGCTATTTAAAAAATCGAGAGAAGAGGTAATTATATGGGATAAGATGGTTTTGAATTTTTTTCTCAATTTTAAGCCTTCATAGGCCTAATTTCACTATGTGAATCATTTTTTATTCATCATAATGGCCTACACAACACACCTGCATGATAAAGCTATGAGGTGTACCTACACGGGGTACCAATGCAGCACAACTATGTGGAGTATCTACACAGAGGAGCTACGTATAAGTCCTACATATTAACTTTTTTACCCCTTTTTAGGCCACCCATGTCAGGGAATATCCTTAAATGGTTCAATTATCTGAAATGGAATAAGTTGAAGCCTCCACCAAAACCTCCTAACATAACAAACCTTTTGGAAAGGCACATCAGTGTGTCTATTATTTGGGTTTGTATATCTATATTCAGAGGTTTCACAAATTTTTTTACAATGGGCTATGGATTCCTTGAGTGTATACAGCGTTGTATATCCATAGTCACAAGGGACTTTCTCCAAAGAATAGTGTTGGGATGTTCTAGTTTGGAGGACTAGGGTTTGGGTTCTGATCTCCTCTTCTCATCTCTAAAACATGAAACCTCAGGTCTCTAGTATGTAAGGTACAATTCACAAATACTTTTATGTTAAATAAAAAGAAAGGCCTCACTCCCCTACCGAGACCCACTTGGGAATCCATCCCGGTGTAAGACCATAACCATTCAAGTAGGTGGTTGCATTCTCCCTCCTCTCTACTTCCTTCACCTTCTCCTCTTCCATTAATTGGTCCCTAGTACAATGTAATGATAATAAATGGAGGGGTTGTCTCCTCCCCCTCTTCTTGGTTAGACACAACCTTATCCACCCTGGCCACCATAGGCACACCCTCTCCCACCACTAGAGGATGAAAACTATAGATTTCATTGATGATACATTGATATCCTCTTGTTTCTCATACCAATCATGACTCATGTGGGCTTAGAGATTTGTCATTATCACGACTTTTTCAAAAGCACCACTTGAACTATGAATAATGGGATACCTATTCCAACTAGGATGCGTAGAAATCCTTCTTCAGACCTGATATCATTGGATATACTCTTCAATATTTCAACCCTACATTCCATAATCTGGGAAACATCCTTAAGAATAAGCCTCAAATGAAACCCCCAAATTATCAAGGAATCATTTTTAGGATGTAAGCCCAAACTCATTTCACTAGAAGGGATACACTGTAACATCCCAGATAAATAAAGAATATTACTTTTTCAAATTTATTAATTTTTTTTATAAAATATTAATTTTACTTTAAAGGGGTTTCTATGTCTGATAGCATACCCGATACGCAATAACGATTTTCTTTGAAATCATACATTGCACACTAGTAATATAATAATATTATCTTAAATTGTAGTTAGCACGTAGTCGTTGTATTGGCGGGATTGAATAGAAATAACTAAAATATGATTATATATGTTTGTTAAATGTTTTTACATTTATCCAATAAAAGATAAAGGCTTAAAATAAGAAAAGAATTCAATTTTAGGCATAGATACTCTAATATTCACCAAAAGGTCGACTTATCGCCTTTTGATGGCGAACACTCTTTTAATATAGTTTTGGTCAGTCTAATACATTATATTGGACGAAATAAAATTGTTCTTTAGAATCTGGACATCAAAATTTACTTTGTGCAAATTTTTGGTATATTTCCGATAAAGTTCATTTTTTAAGGAATAGTGAAAAATGTGGTATTTTAATTCAAAACCTCTTTTTAATCTAATTTATTTTTATTTTTAAGTTATCTTTTGAATTGGTTTTAATGTTCAATTATAATATATTTTTACCATTTAATCAAATAGTGTTCATTGGAAATAATTTCACATTGAAATTGGACTTAAACTAGTGTTAATCTTTTGATATATATTGTTTCATAAAAACACGCAATTTGTTCTGACAATGGTAATTAATTTTTAAATTAATTAATGAAAAATTTATTTTTTGAATTTTTTAAAATAGACATCATTTTTGAATTTGGAATATCAAATATAGCTTAGGGTGAATTTTTGGTATTTTTCTGAAAAACTTCAATTTTTGATGAATAGTGAAACCACATAGTGGAAGATAAAAAACTGATTTTTCATTTAAATTAAATTTTACTACCTATATGATTTTAATTTCAAAAATCTGACATACATGGTTTTCATTAGGATATAAAAGGTGGTTCAATGGGATGAAAATATTTTCTGGTGAATTGTCAATTTTGAGTTTAATTAATCGCGATTAAAGTTAATTAGTGTAATTTAAGGTAATGATAATGTTATAATATTATGAAATGACCATGAAACATGTCCTAACCTTATTGGATGAGTCATTGGCGATGAAGACAATCCATGGGTCATCTTGGGGACCCCATAGAGCCACTTGGGTAAGAAAATGACATTAATAACTTTTTATTTAAAGATAAAATAAAAATGTCAGAAACATTTATTGTTTTACTAAAACAATTTTTACACGGGGTTATACAATTCAAATTTTTGACCATAAATATTCCTTGGAAATATAAAGATATTTAATAAAACATAGTATTTTTTTATAATTTTTATACAATAAACAAATTAATTTATTTATTACACCATGATGATGTAGTGATTACCTCATTAATGAATGGTTTAAATAAAATGAAATGATAATGTAAAATATAAGACATATACTTGTCAAAAACCTATTGTATGGGTGTATATCAAACCATAATCACCTTAACCTAGAAATATATAATTGTGGGACCTTTGATATCCTAAATTCATTTTATAATAATGTTACTTTTCAAGACATTTCAAGAGTGCCCATCCACCCTCTAATAAAAGGCCCCCACCTCTACCTCCTTACCCACACCTCTCAAGCCATTGGCTCGACCAAACTCTGCTAATTTTATCTCTCCACGTCCCAATATTCATCCTAGAAGTCTTACCTTAGGCAGAAATCTCTTCAAGAAACCCTTTTTGCTTCAAACCAAAGGGAGTTACCCGATTTAAAGGTAATGTCCTCTCTTATGTTCTTTTGTTTAATTTTCCATCACCAACACCCTAAACTCTTTTTATTCATTTATTTTGTACTAAAACCAGTATAATAAATATACAATGATTTTTTTATGAGAATCATTCGAGCTACACTTTCACACACCTCCGTTTAATGGTTAAAGAACATACTGTTTACGTGGATGGCGAATTACTACCTCACGAAGCGTTGATTATTCTATCTTCTCCTACCATCTCCCATGGTGGCCATTATGATGACACTATATTTATTTATTATATATATTATATTTATTTCCTCTCTATGATTCTGTATTTTATATTTAATACATACCTTTATGCTTTGCATGTTGTGCAAATGGGATAATTTCATTCGAGGATGTGTGGACTACCGCCCCCTCAAGTGATGTGACTCGTTCATGCAATACATGGAATGTATAAAGATTGTAATTAATGAACTGTGGTGACCCATAAAACAAATATATTATACTGTAATTATAATATATATATACCTCTCATTTATTTTTCATTCCATTAATATGACAATGAAATGAATGTAGCATTCATGCGTATGTACAGCCTACCGTCTCCATGAACGGTGCATTTCTTTTTTATCTCCAAATGTTATGGAATCGTATAAAATGAATATATACTGGATATATATGATATTTAAATCATTAATACTATTCTAGAGATGATGTACTTATAACTACAAGGAAAATTCTTTTCCAACAAGTTCGCTTTTTACTCATGTATCAAACAGCGACAAAAACGTCTGATATGAACTCACATTATTAACCAATTATTATAAAATTATAATATGTGATATGAACTGAATAATAATACTTAAAGGAGGTCCTTAAGAAATTATAAATTTTACAATGTTTATTATTCAAGAATATAAAAAAACAAACATGATAAGTCGGACATGAGGTAAGGGATCCAACCTCAATCTTTCTTTTCAAGTACTCTCTTTTATGTCACTTATTTTAAGCTCCTCTTTCTTACGTTGGGGGATTTTTTTTATATTCCACATTATTTAATTTTTATGTTCATGTTATGAGAGACCGTATTTGATCCCATCAAACCATTTTTGGACATTTTATGTGGCGCCATAAGGCTGTCGAGTTTTCGTAAGGGGTTTTTCTTCTCACTTTTATTCCCGTGAGATTTATGATTCATTTTCCACCATTTCCTTTGAGTGGTATATGTACTTCCCATTATTCTACTCATTTTATAATATAATTTCTTTTATGAGTATTTACATCAATGTTTTATTGTCCTTATTTCATGGGGTGTACGTTTCGAAAGATACCCAAGTCGGTACGGGAACCTTTCACTCTCCTTGTTTTAAAAGACTTCTTTTTGTTAGGTCTTTTAATTTACATCTTCTTTTGTTGGGATATGTCATTATATATCATTATTGTTGTAAATGTTATTTACAAGTGATTAGATACCATTCTTATCTCTCGTGATCTCATTTTCATAATTTTAAAGTGACGTCGTTAGGCTGTCGAATTTCTGTAGGGGAACTTCTAAAACCAATTCCAATTCATTGGGTCAAACCTCTACATAATGATTATGTCATACTATAAATATGTGTGGATGAACTTATATTTTTTTACACATAATATAATCTTATTTTAGGTGTATTTATATTTTCCACACATAATAATGTAATTGACTAATCCTTAATCTAATGATATTAACACTGTAGGGGACTTCATCTCAGTCTCTTTTTATTGAGGTATATTTTTTTTATACACAGCTTTCTTTTATAACGTGTATTAACCACTTTGACTTTTACTTTTATTTGAAAGGAATCTTTTCTATACAAGGTGTTTTAATGAATAAAAAAAGTATGATTCTTTTTAACATATGCGGTGACAATGACCTTTCCGCTGAATTGAGTATTATTTGATCTTTGGCTTCCTCACCAAGATGTAATGTTTTTAAAAGTAAATAAATAATGTATACTCTTTTATGTATTTTGTGTATTGAAAATGGTTGGGATAATTGATTTATTATGTCAATATATTTGAGTGATATTTTTTGATTGATATGTGGAAATTTTTTCTTTCCTTTATAATTGTTTTATGTGTTATGATTTTGTAATGTTACTTGGACATTTGACAGGTGGTTACATGATAAACCAAATGACGGGTGGTGCCGTGAATACTAGGATGGGTGGTTACATTATAACCTCCAATGAATGGGGTATGTAATTTGGTTGTATGGCTATTCTATTAATTGATATATGTGGAAGTTGATCGTATGGTTATTCCATTTAAGTATGATTATGTCCAACGTTACCTTTATATGTTATGTGTTATTTATATGTGTTTTATGGTAATCTTTTGGTCACAAAAGGGTAAGTAAGGATCTTTTATTTAGTGAATAATATTTACTACTTCATAATTGTGAAAAGTATTAATTTGATAAAGTATTCATTGTTTATTTTTTGTTTTAAAAAACTAACAATTTTTTTTCTTTGTGTATCCTTTACTTGGATTTTTATGCTCATCCCATGTTTTTGAAATGTTTTACACAGGAAATAAAGATGAATAGGGTCATGGATGGTATCAATTAAAGACATGCTATCTAACACATGGAACTAGACATGGTTCTTTTAAAGAGTTTTTATTTTATAGAAACATAGAATAAGTGTATACTTTTTAATCTTTTGAGATGTAATAGTTATGTCCTAACTCTCTAAAAATCTAAACCTGAAATGATCCTCTATGTGAATTATTCATTTAATTCATGATTATGTAATGTTTTAAGGCCAGGTCCTTATAGTTGGTATCAGTGGATGGTTTAGAAAACATTAGGGATTATGATTTTTTGTTAGACACATGGTTAGTCCCTATATCTATTATTTCAGTAAAATACTAGTTTTATATCTTCTTTCTGGTCATGTAATGTCGTTTACGAATGGAAGGAGGAGGATCTCAAACAACATTCCTATCGCTTCTTGATGACATGCTTGCAATAATTATTTTAATGTCATGTACGGATGATTGTGAAACTTTTTCTATCATACAAATCACTTGAAAGCAGTTGTTTGAGATAACAATTACCTCCACTATTCCTCATTATCATCATGGATCGTGGGTTGTATTTAGACAAATAATATTTTCACAATATTCTCATATTTTCAAGAAGGGTAAATATTATCTACGTATTTTCAAATATTTTACCTTATCACAATATTTTGAAGCATATTATGATTTTAAAAATGGTGATGAAGAAAGAGACCATTTGCACAACCTATTTATATTTGATTTTAAAATATATTCTCTCAGCACATACTTAAGGTATTTTAAAATGACCAATAATAAAAAGTTTCAATTCAAATTCTGTCCGACTATTTTATTGAAATCATGTTTTATCAGATGTTTTGGAATTATATGTCATACATGATTATTTTCAAAAACTATTTTTCTATGAACACCCATATGACCCATGTTGTACAAGGTGTATTTGGATGGAGGAAACAAATGATTTTGAAGGATCTCTAAATCATTATTGTAATACATGGAACTTCTACCTACGTGAACAAGATGATGATGAAACCGAGTGGGTGCAATGATCAAGGTATGCTGTTATTCATTTTGGGAATTGTTTTATTATATTTTATGGTGGTGAAATAAGAATTCAAGAATTTAGATGTTGAGATCAAAATGAATTTGGATAAAAATTAGAGGTATAAGGAAACCATTGAGGTTAAAACAGGTTAGGTTTATTTTTTGGAGTTTTATAAAAAGGACAACTCGTAGGGTGGGTGACAATCCTTCGCATCTGGTAAGGTCGTAGGAATCAAACCCACGACTGAAGGGCGACAAGGGCACATCACCTACCATTGGACTACGTGAAGTCCCTGGTTAATATGAATTATTCTTTTTAGTTATATAATTTTATGAATCAAGAGTATGTTGATTTTGGGTTATCTAGGAAAATATTGACCTATCATGGAGGATATGGGATTAGGTTAACTACTTTTCAATATGAGACTTTAAGAGAAACTGATGTTATTTGGTGATAAATGTTAATTATTACCTTGGAAGACGTTGTGACTAAATCCTTCAAATATTTTGGTATCAATCATAGTTTGGTTTACATAGAATAATTTAATGGAAAAATTGTTTATCGAATGGTATTCGTTTTACTTTTGGTTTTGTTGGGTAATTTCTGGAGATTACGAATAAATATTATTTTTATAAAGGATTATCCTTTTTGGATTATCTGATCTTGTTCGAAAAATTTTGGTTTTGTTTAAGGTATAAAGACATGGGAAATATATAGTTCTATTTTTTGGATTAGTTGATTCTCTAGAAGTTTATTATAGCGCTCATAATGTGAAGAACTCATCCTAAATACTCATCTTTTGGAGAAAATATGATTTTGTGTATGAAATCTAGTAAGAGATGAAAGTATACATTACAAGTAAATATGAATCCTTAGGATTTTGTTAAGATCGTAAATAAATTCCTCAGTGAAAATTAACTTAAAAAAAAATTTCTGTTATATTTTCCTATTGGGGAATAAAATACCGTTTAACCCAACACAAGTTTGTGATTTTCTTGTGGTTAACTTTTTCTTAATCTTGTTTTCTATCACTCTCCATCAGAACATGACCCATTGTTTTCTCTTCCATGTCCATGTTGTCCTACATTTAATCCCAGTATCGGTTAACTAGGGTGACCTTTGAACTTCCATTTATTTCTTTTAAATTGACATTTTAATTTACTCCTTTTTCTATGTGGGGCTTTCAATGAAGTTTCTAAGCCTAATTTTAAAATTGCGAGAACAGAATTCCAAAAAGGGAGGAAGGATGTAACATCCCAGGTAAATAAATAATATTACTTTTTCATATTTATTGAGTATTTTTTAAGAAAATATTAATTTTACTTTAAAGGGGTTTCTATGTTTCATAGCGTACCTGATACGCAACAACGCATTTCTTTGAAATCTTACGTTGCACACTAATAATATAATAATATGATTTTAAATGGTAGTTAACACGTAGCCATTGTATTGGCGATAATGAATAGAAATAACTAAAATATGATTATATATGTTTGTTAAATGTTTTTACATTTATCCAATAAAAGATAAAGGCTTAAAATAAGAAAATAATTCATTTTTAGGCATCGATACTCTAATATTCACTAAAAGGATGACTTATCACCTTTTGATGGAGAACTGTCATTAAATATAGTTTTGGTCACAATTATACATTTTATTGGTCCAAATAAAATTATTCTTTAGAATCGGGACATCAAAATTTACTTTGTGTAAATTTTTGGTATATTTCTGATGAAGTTGATTTTTTAATGAATACTGAAAAATGTTGTATTTTAATTTAAAACTGCTTTTTAATCTAATTTATTTATATGAATATATTATCTTTTTAATTTGATTTTAATGTGAAATTAAAATATATTTTAACCATTTAATCCAATAGTGGTCATTGGAATTAATATCACCTTGAAATTGGACCTAAACTAGTGTCAATCTTTTGATATATATCATTTCATAAAAACATGCTATTTATTCTGACAAAGGGAATTAATTATTAAATTAATTAATGAAACTTATATTTTTTGAATTTTGTAAAATTGATATCATTTTGGAATTCGGAATATCAAATATATCTTAGGGTTAATTTTTTGTATTTTTCTGAAAAACATCAATTTTTATGAATAGTGAAACCACTAAGTGGTAGTTAAGAAACTGAATTTTCGATAAAATGAAATTTTACCACCTCTGTGATTTGAATTTCAAAAATCTGACATACATGGTTGTCATTAGGATGTAAAATATGGTTCAATGGGAAGAAAATATTTTTTGGTGAATAGTGACTTTTATGTTTTATTAATCGCGATAAAAGGTAATCAGTGTAATTTAAGGTAAAGATAATGTTATAAATATATTAAATGACCATGAAAAATGTCCTACCCTTATTGGATGAGTCATGGCCCAGCAAAACAATCCATGGGTCAACTTGGGGACTCCATAGAGCCACTTGGGTAAGATAATGATATTAATAACTTTTTATTTAAAGTTGAAATAAAAATGTCACAAACATGTATGTTTTACTAAATAAAATTACATGGGGTTATACAAGTCATATTATTGAAAATACATATTCATTGGAAAGATAAAAATATTTCATACATTATAGTAGTTTTTTTATAATTTTTAGACATTAAATAAATTAATTTATTTATGACACCAAGATGATGCAGTTATTACCTCATTAATGAACGATTTAAATAAAATGAAAAGATAATGTAAAATCTAAGACATAAACTTTTCAAAAACCTATTGGATTGGTGGATTTATAAATTTTATCACCTTATCCTCGATATATATAATTTTGGGACCTTTGATATCCGAAAATCATTTTATAATAATGTTACTTTTCACGACTTTCCAAGAGTGCTCCTCCTCCCTCTTATAAAAGGCCCCCACCTATACATCCTTACCCATACCTATCAATCCTTTGGTTCGACAAAAATCTACTCATTTTATCTATCCACATCCCTCTCTTCATTCTAGAATCCCTACCTTAGGCAGAAAGCTTTTCAATAAACACTTTTGGTTCAAACCAAAGGGAGTTACCCGATTTAAAGGTAATGTCCTCTCTTATGTTCTTTTGTTTTATTTTGCTTCCCAAACCCCTTAACTAGTTTTATTCATTTATTTTATAACAAAACCAGAATCTTAAATATACTAGGAATTTTTTGTGTGAAATATTCGAGCTAGACTTACACACGCCTCCGTTTAATGGTAAAAGAACAAACTGTTTCTGTGGATGGTGAATTACTACCTCACGAAACGAGGATTGTTCTATATTCTCTTACCACCTCTCATGGTGGCCATTATGATGAAACTATATTTATTTATCATATATATTATATTTATTTCTTCTCTATTCTTCAGTATTATATATTTAATACATACCTTTATGCTTTTCATGTTGTTCAAATGCGATAGTTTAGTTTGAGGAAGTGTGGACTACCACCCCCTCAAGTGATGTGGCTCATTCATGCAATACATGGAATGAATAAAGAATGGAATTAATGAACATATGTGACCCAAATAAAATATATATTATACTTTAATTATAATATATAATCTCTATCATTTATTTTTCATTCCATTAATACGACTAAGAAATGAAAGTAGCATTCATGCGTACGTACGACCTACCATCTCCATGAATGGTGCATTTCTTTTTTATCTATAAATGATATTGAATAGTATAAAATTAATATATAATAGATATTTATGAAATTTAAATCATTAATACTATTCTGGAGATTATGTACTTATAACTACATGGAAAATTCTTTTCCATCATGTTTGATTATTACTCATGTACCGAACATCGACAATAACGTCTAATATGAACTCGGATTATTAACCAATTATTATAACATTATAATATATGATATGAACTGAATAATAATCATTAAAGTAGTTCCTTATGAAATTATAAATTGACCAAAGTTTATTATTCAGGAATATAAAGAAACGAACTAGACAAGTCGGACTTGAGTTAAGGGATCCAACCTCTCTCTTTCTTTTCAAGTACTCTCTTTTATGTCACTTATTTTAAGCTCCTCTTTCTTATGTTGGGGGATGTTTTTTATATATTCCGCATTCTGTAATTGTTATTTTAATATTTTTAGATAACCTATTTTATCTCATGAAACCATTTTTGGATGTTTTAAGTGGCGTCGTTAGGCTACCGAGTTTTCGTAAGGGGTTTTTCATCTCACTTTTATTCCCATGAGATATATGCTACATTTACCACCGTTTTCGTTGAGTGGTATATGTACTTCCCATTATTCTACTCTTTGTGTAATATAATTTCGTTTATGAGTATTTACATCAATTTTTTATTGTCCTTCTTTCATGGGGTGTACGTTTTGAAAGATACCCAAGTCGGTAAGGGAACCTTTCACCCTCCTCTTTTTAAAAGACTTCTTCTTGTTAGGTATTTTAATTTACATCTTCTTATGTTGGGATATGTCCTTATATATCCTTATTGTTGTTAATGTTATGTACAGGTGATGAGATACCCTTATTATCTCTCATAATGTCATTTTCATAATTTTAAAGTGATGTCGTTAGGTTGTCGAATTTCTGTAGGGGAACTTCTGAACCCAATTCCAATTCTTTCGGTCAAACCTCTACATATTGATTATGTCATTCTATGAATATGTGTGGATGAATTTCAATTATTTTACACTTAATATCCTCCTATGTTAGGTGTATTTATATTTTACACATATAATCATGTAATTGATTTATCCTTAATCTAAGGATATCGACTTTGTAAGGGCATTCGTCTCAATATCCTTTCATTGAGGTATATTTTGTTTTATACACAACTTTCTTTTATACTGTGTATAAAACCCTTTGACTTTTACTTTTATTCAAAAGTAATATTTTCTATACGAAGCATTTTATTAAACGACAAAAAGTATGTTTCTTTTTAACACATGTGGTGACAACGACCTTTCCACCGCCGTGAGTATTATTTGATCTTTGGCTTCCTCAACAAGTCGTAATGGTTTTAAAAGTAAATAAATACTGTATACTCTTTTATGTATCTTGTGTATTGAAAATGGTTTTGATAATTTATTTGTTTTTTCAATATATTTAAGTTATATATTTTTATTGAAATGAGGAAATGTTTTCTTTCCTTTATAATTGTTTTATGTGTTATGATTTTATAATGGTACATGGAAATTTGACGGGTGGTTACATGATAATCCAAATGACGGGTGGTGCAATGAATACCAGGACGTGTGGTTACGCTATATACTCCAATGCATTGGGTATGGAAGCCAGCCGTATAGATATTCCAATAAGTGATATGTGTGGAAGTCAACCGTATGGTTATTCCATTTAAGTATGTTTATGTCCTAAGTTACCTTTATATGTTATGTGTTCTTTATATGGGTTTTAAGGTAATAATTTTGTTACAAAAAGGTAAGTAATGATCTTTTATTCAGTGAAGAATATTTACTACTTCATAAAGGTGAAACGTATTACATTGAGAAAGTATTCATGGTTTATTTGTTGTTTTGAAAAACTATCAGTTTTCCTTCTTTATGTATCCTTTACTGGTCTTTTTATGCTCATCCCACGTTTTTGAAATGGTTTCCACAGGACTTAAAGAGGAATAGGGTCAAGGATGGGATCAAGGAAAGACATGGTATCTAAAAAATGGAAGTAGACATGTTTCTTTTTAAGATTTTTTATTTTATGGAAACTTAGTAGAAGTGTATACTTTGTAATCTTTTGAGGTGTAATAGTTATGTCCTAACTCTCTAAAACTCTAAACCTGAAATGATCCTTTATGTGAATTAATCATTTAATTCAGGATTATGTAAGGTTTTAAGGCTGGGTCCTTATATACACTCTCATATTATACTCATCAAACTACGTGGGCTTTGATTCCCATCCAAATACGATACAATGGAATCCTCCTTGAGGTTAAAACCCAACACCTGAAATTAACCCTATTTTCCTTATGCCATTTTTTAAATGGGTATAATATTATGAAGAAACCCATATTATTTCCAAACCCCTTGGAATGCTTCGTCATAAGCCCCACAACTATAATTGACTAAGCAATTTTTTCATAGATCTCTTTTACCCAAGACATTTAACCATATGGCTCGGTCCTTATCACATGACCTTAAAAGGTATCATCTATCCAATTAAGCAGCACCAAACTATGAGGTTTCTAATTCCTTTAAAAAAGATAGGTATGTATCTCATTTTAAGGGAATAATCCCAATATCAAAACACCCCTTCTTCTCCCCGGATGACAATGAAATTCAGAGTGCCCAACTGAGTGGAATTAAAACTAATATCATCAATATGATGATTAAAAGAATCAATAAATAGTATATGAGAGGAAACATATGATGGAGAACATCGAATAAATACGAATATCAATATTAATGAAAAATCATTAATATATAGAGATGATTCTAAGCTTTATACTTGTTAATAAGATATTGAAAATTCTAAGGTAGTCTTATGTTATACTTGGTGAATTAATAAGGATCTATGAAAATATTTTAAATTTTTAAAGAGTGTCCCGAAGTAGATAATAATTCCCACCAAAAGGGTTTGATGAGTCCGAACGTCAATCCTCTTGACCAACTCATGTTTTTATGTATCATAATGTTCAAACTTAATGGACTCATACCTTTGGAACGCTAGTCTCTTTGGGATAAAGAACAATTAGATGATTCTAATTCCAGGAATAAATCCAATGGAAACCGCCTGGAAGCTTTGATTCTTAAACTTAGACCCACATTTCAAGAAATTTTGAAACAAAAAATTGTGAACCCAATGTGAAAAATTAACCTTGTTAATAATGTATCCCACCTGTCAGGCCTCGATTAGTTGATAAAGGAATTCTAGGCAAAGGAATCAATCAATGATTTATATTTCTAAAAGATGTTGCTTTAATGGAGTTTATTGTTGTTCTCATTTTTTATTTTTTTATTTTTTTCTTTTCAGAACCCCCTTCACTCCAAAATGACCTCTTTCAAGATGACACCTGTGAATTTCCCAATCACTTATCAAAATGGATCCTCATCCATGGGAAGAACTTCATCTTCTACTTAGATTCTTCAACCCATGGTCTCATATGTGCAATAAGGGAGTATCATTATTATAGTACTATCCCGACCTTGGAGGCTGCCCGACAGACACGCCAGGTTAATAACAACCCTCGATCATCCAGTTAAAGATGAACGATGAACAAGAAGCGCATGATTCAAAAAACAATCTTCAAACATTTCAGTTCTTTATCCCTAGAATGAAAAAACTAGTCCCTTCCATACTATAGGGAGGTGGATCAAGAGGTCACTCTGGGCCTCAATTCAATAATGCATGGGTCCTTCCCATGGACTCCCAAAAACAACCTCCACCAATAGAATTTGGTGGTAGTGAACCCCTACGATTATGGGGGTGTTTCCACTGGATGTTTGGACCAGGTCCCTCAGAACTGGATGCACCAGATGAACCATCGGGGTAAACATCCGATCATCAGGGAAAAGGTTATTTCCTTTAACCCTTTTGGATAAGTCCATCAACTTAAATTGATGGAAATCAATGAGTGAGATCATTCACCCATTATTATTAATTATACATCCCAGTAAACTCTTCGGTCATAAATCCACCTATCCCTCTAGGCAAATATGGTTGAGTACAGTTAACGGGGACACACACAAGTTTGGAAATTATCTGTCATTCAACAGGCTTGTCTAAATAAATTTAAGGAATCCAAAAAGTTAAATGTTTTGGAAACTAATTAACATGAACAAACACCAACATACACTCACCAATTCTTCCAGAAAACTTGTTTTCAAATATTGAAAGATGTTCATCAACCATGTTTGATTAAAAATAGTCATCAGGTAGACACACCATCTAGTATTCATCATGCCAATCCATAGTCTCGTTTGTCAGCAATATGAGAAGTCAGTTGGGAAACTCCGATGACCAATCTTGGGAAGACTCAACTCTCGGCCCCATTCATGGGTTCAATAAATACCAATTGATAGGAAAAGGATGATAAGACTATGTACATACACGTACACCTGAAATAGAATGGATGTATATTTCTATTCATACCACTGATGTCACCAAACACAACAAAACAATGGTGAAAGGAAAGTCATAAATTCCAACCCATATTCTAGAAGCATGCCAAAATATGATATCAAAAACTTCAGAAGTACATAGAGAACAAACACATAAATCATTCCCCATACATAGGATGACACATCGACATGCCATCAGGGAGAAAACCCATAGCTCTATTCTAGTCTTTGTAGCATTTGGGGAATAATCCCCCATATCTTATGGAAAACATGATTAGGAACATACACCCTTTCCAATTAGATGTAATCAACATATTCAGATAACCACTCCAAGGAAGAAACATACACCGACCTATTATAACAAATTCATCCAACAAGTGGCCCTACTAAGTGTAAGAGAGCATCCATGAAAAATCTCTCAATAAATAGTCGGACAATAAAGAGACAAGCAACGATCTAGTTCATCTTAATGATGGTGTTCTTGAATCCCTCATACATTTATCTTTTTCAACTGAAGACCATACCCTCTCTTTTCCAAATTATGGGATAAGTAATAGTAACTCTGATCATCCCCATCGTACACGCCATAATAATGGAATGCATGGTGAAAATTCAGCCAATCCAGAGAGCCTATATCCAGATGAGATCCAGGGAAACCCTCCTCGTGGCCAGAAGTCCAAGGAGAAATAATATTTATCCCTTACTGTAATCCACCATGGTGGTCCCCCCATGATGGAATTCAAAATGAAATTTCGCTCCGCAGTAGTGCTTCTCATTGTCAAGATAATTCTTTAATTGAAAATGTAGTAATGATAAATCCCTCTTATCTTGAGGAAAATTCCATCAAAGGACCTGTCATGTCTTATGCCATGTCATTATCATTTTAAACAGTTTCTCCAAAAGAATTCATATTAAGAGAATTTCCTATCTCCAAACATTCATTGGGTCATTTTTCTTCTAATGTAGTAGAGGAAAAAGTGACTAATTACATTGTTTTTTATAAAACAATGGGTAAGAATCCACTTTGGTAAGACCAAGTAGAGAAACCACTTGCTAATGTTGATGAAGATATGATAGACATGGGTAAAAAATATTCTAATGGAAAATTACAAGTCATGTTCTATCCTTTGTAAAACTCTCAAAATAAAATTCTCGAATTTATGATCAAATATTTAATTCATGATGTCCACCTTCACTTATTGAATAATATTAGTCATTTCAAAACTAATTTATTAGTATATGATAAATATTATAATCATGTAAAGGTAATTGAAGGGTTGAGATGCCAAATTTACATGGAATCTATCTCATTTTCTTAACATCCAATGTTTGAAATGCAGCATTAAACCCTTTAGCATGCATGCCACAGTCCTTTTAAGAGGCTACTCAAGTCGTATTATGATACCCCATATGTTGTTGGTATCATAGAATGGGGTTCCCAAGGAACATTTAATTTCAATACACTCTAGAATCAGAAAATCAAGCCAAAAGTAGTCTCATGCAAATTTATTTCCCAAGACCCACTACAAACAACAGATTTTTATGTAATCAAGTATACACTTAAGAAAATGCCTTAACTATCTCTCATCTGATCCAAACCCTATGAATTCATGATTTTGAGATATATTTTCACCAATCACCAAGGGATATTCAGCAAGCATCTTGCTTAGAGGACGTCCGTTGTCAGATTTAATAAATGTTTGAAATATAACTACAATCATCCAAAACATGTGATTTCAGTGGTTTTTAGATAATGCACCCAACTAATGTTTGAACCAAAATTCACAAAATCATAATAGTAGATTTTCTAATCTAAGATAATATAGATCAAGATTCCCCCCATCATAAAAGGATGGGGGATTTTTTAATTCATCCTTTGTATTCACCAAACAATGTTCAATGGTTTGAAGAGGAAGAATAAAAATAGCCCTAGCCTGAAAGGTCGAGGTATTTTTTGTAACACCCTGAGATTTTATGAGAAATATTTTGTTTTTATGTATTATGTTATACGCAACACCAAAGGAATATTTCACTACACACACCATTGTCTTGTCTTGCGTTACACACAAGAGAAACCTTCCTCGATAGCATGCATTGTACGCAATACCGAGTTTCACTAAACAATGATATTTTAAAAAAATATTATATAAACTAGAGATTATGAATAGTAATACACACTTTTTGAAAATTTATAAATTTTATCTTTCAAAATGGAATTCATTTTTTGATTTAGAATATTGAAATTTGCCTAGGGTGAAATTTTGGTATTTTTCTGAAAATATTCAATTTTTGATGAATAGTGAAAACGCTGAGTTATTGGTTAAAACCGACTTTTTATTTAAATAATAATTTATTTTATTTAAATTTATATGTAGATACATAATAACTATATATGTTCAATGTAATTCATTGGAGTCATTTTATAATAATTTTAGACATATAAAAAATTTATTGAACTTTTGACCGTATTTTACCCACCTCCAATAAGAATTTTCAAATTTACATAAAACATAATTCTACTGCTTCTGTGAGTGGAATTTCAAAAATCCGAGAGACATGGTTGATATCAGTAAGTAAAATGTGGTTCAATAAGATAAAAATAATTTTTAGTGAATAGTAACTTTTTTGCTTTTATTTACCACGGTTAAAAGTAAATAGGGTAATTAAGGGTAAAAATGATATTATTATTACCCTAAAAAATGTCCTAATTCAATTGGATAAGTGTAATTAGACAAAAAAATCCTAGGAATAAAATATTACCCTTTAAGTCAATTTAGATTAGATTGGGAAATTTATTATTATTTAATTCAAACAAGAGTCAAAAGAGTTAAAATCAATGTTTAATAAGTAAACCACTTTAAATATAGGGTTATACATAAGATAAATTAGACTATAAATCTCTATTAAAAAGATAAGAATATTTCCTAAATAATGGTATTTTATTTATAATTTCTAGACATTAAATAATTTAATTTATTTGTGACACAATGATGATGTTGTAGTTACCTTATTAAGGAAATATTAACATTATTGATATTATAAATACCCAACTAAATGTAATTTGAGACTTTTCATATATAAAAATAATTTTATAGGTTAATATATCCTATTAGGGTTGGTTAGAGGAATTTTTTATGATGTAATAATGCTGTTATAAATTTATCAAAAAAATCCTAAATATTGTCAAAATTAAAATAAAATAGTTTTTAAAAAAAATATTAATTTATTAATTTATATTCTATTCCTAAAAATCTATGGATCTTCCAAAAGATTTATATAACAATATATATGAAATTAATGAACCGATTGGGGTTAGATTGAAATTTTATAGTATGTTTATTAACCATATTGTGTAAGAATACAAGAAGACACGGTAAAAGTTAAATTATTTAACATAGAGTTAAATCTAAATGATAAGGTTAAAATGGTAACCTAAACTTGTCTAAAACCTATTTGTTGAGATTATTTATACCCATACTCACCATATACTCAAAATAAGTAAATTTGGTGCCTTTATAAACCGAATATGAATTTATTATAAATTAATTATTTTAGGTTTCCAATGGTGCCCCACTCCTCCCTTATAAAAGTGAACCTCCTCCCTATCCTCTTCACAGAATTTTGAGCCTTCAATCTCATCCAAAACCTACCCATTTATATTCTCAACATATCTAGTATATTCATAGAGGTCTTGGTATTCTAAATAGATAAACTATAGTGCCGTAATATGAATTTTAAAAGAGACGCATCAAGGAAGAGGTAATGTCATCTACCGATCCATTCAAGTTTCATTCCTCTTCTACTTATTCTTCTTTATTTTTTTCATTATAAAGTAATAACATTAGTAACATTAATATACTGATATGATACTATAAATATGAAATAACCCTATTTCACATTCTATCCATCATATGGGAAATGAAATCACCACGTGTGCGTACTTACGGAATACCATCTCCACGCCGTGGTGTTATCTGTTTTCCACCACCACCTTACATGGATGGATATAATGGTGTAAACAATAACTATATATTATTATTATAACATGATACTTATTATGAAATATTATATCATCAAATCCAATTCATTTCATATAATTATGGGAATGATATCATCGCTCGTGCGTACGTACGGCCTACCATCTCCACGATGTGATGCTACTCGTTCAACATGATCATCATTGAATAATGATTATATAAATGAATTTAATGAATAAATATTATATATATTACACTAATACCATTCTATGAATGGGGTATCTATAACTTACAAAAATGAATAATAATATATTTGGCAAAACATGCATAAGAACATAAAGCAATGAACACCCAAATAACAGGTAGTAATGAAATATTAATAATAAGAAGATTAGAATATGAACATATATGATATCATAAAAATGAATATGATTCTATAATAAGTCAATGACATTATTTAAATCTTTATACATCAGGTTTAGATACGTACAAAGCATATCAGACCTAAAGTATGGGAAAATCATGATCTCATTTTTATCCGAGATTGTTTATACTTTAGAATTTATTGGGGAATATTTATCACCCACATCCATGTTTCCAAAATATGTAATATTATTTCTATCCTCCTAATAATTTTTAAATCCATTTTTACCTATTGATGAAATTTAGTAAAAGATATTGAAGGAATCTTTTGTCATTTTCAGTATGAGATACTTTTTGACATTTCCATCCAAAGTATGAGAAGAATGTTTTTTTAACTTATACGGCACGAATGGATTTTTATGATTTCATAGAACACTATTTTCATGAAGCTTCATTTACATGATTTCAAGTTTATTTTTAATTAAATTATTTTCATTGAAAATTGTATGACATGTTAAGAAAGTAAAAATCTTTTTGAAGTAGAAAGGATATTTTCCTCAAGAATGACGTTCAAGTGTTTTATCAAAATTATTTTCCATCTAAGATAATATAAGGTTATATTTTTGTCCCTATTTTTACATTTATTTGATTATGT
This sequence comes from Viscum album, assembly GCA_963277665.1. Classification (NCBI taxonomy): domain Eukaryota; kingdom Viridiplantae; phylum Streptophyta; class Magnoliopsida; order Santalales; family Viscaceae; genus Viscum; species Viscum album. The sequence goes on from OY728122.1 coordinate 1,193,222,382, forward strand.
TATATTGGAAATATTTTTATGAAGTCCATTTATCTTATATGGATTTTGTTATGATTTCATGATGTTTATGAACCCCTATTTTATTACATGGGTTATGCTATGATATATGATTTTTGATTTTGTGGAACATATAAGAATGGTTTAATTATGAGATGGGTGGGACCTATATCTCCCTCCGATGCATTGGGTAATAATTAATGTCTTATGAGATAGGCATGGTTGGAATGGAAAGTTAATTCGGTTCAGTGATACAAGACTGGAACGAGGAGTGAACAGAGTTCAGAAACAGACTTTGTCTGCTATGATATTCTTGGCAATGAGTCTTGACTCATATGAAATGATTTTCTATGATTATGTGTGAATAAAACAATGTTTCCTGTTTTATGTTATGATTATTGGGATTACATTTCACTACTGTGTTTTATCCCACATTATGATATTATTATCTCTTTTCCAAGTTATGATTTTCAAAATGTTATGTTCTTATGAATATGATATGATTAATATTTACTTTTTTCACCCTTACTGGGAATTTGAGCTCACCCTTTTGTATGTTTTCTTTTTCCTAGGTCAGGAAGAATGGTATTAAGTAGGACACACCAAAAGGGACTCTAGATATAATGAAATAAACAGTAGAAAATGTAGATTCTTTATGAACCAGTTGTTTATGTTTCCCAGTTTCTAAAGACATTATACCTATAATTTCCTATCATGGTTTTGTTATATGTTGTAATAAGTATTCTTCAATTATGATGAAATAACAATGTATGTAATGTATGTTTCGTTATAGTTGGTATCAGAGGGAGGGTATAGTCAACCATTGGAAACTATTATGTGATATCCTTAGTAAGAACCCTAAGGATATGTCTAAGCATAGAAAACAATATTAGTGTTTTAGAAATGTCCATGAATAACCTATGATAAGTCCAAAATTTTGAAATTTTATTATTGATTATGTGGTTTTCCTATTATGATTAGTGTTTCTCACACTATGCTTATTGGTTTTAGTCAATGGCTGGAACCCGAAGGAACCGTTTTAATTCTGAATGTGACAGGAAATGAAAAGATTGTCCACCTGGGAAAAAAAAGTTATGGGAGCTGGAATGAAAAATCTTGTAGCCATGCTCAGACAACTTTCTCAAGCATTGAATCATGAAGGACTTTAAAACGAGCAAAGGAAGAAGAAAAATTCTATTGAATCCTTCATGAGGAAGTGTTCCCCCTCATTCAGTGGGTCTACTGATCCATTTGTGGCTGATCAATGGATCAGTACCACTGAAAAGATATTTTCAGTTATTCAATGCTCTGAGCAAGATAATGTCATTTTAGTAATATAACGTTTGTATGGTGAAGCTGAACAATTGTGGAATCGTATCAAGAATAAGATGCAAAAAATATGAAATTGAGTCCATGGAATGGTAGGATTTCAAGAACATATTTTTCAATAAGAAAATCCCTCGTATTCTTTGAACAAATATGGGGAATGAGTTTCTTGAACTAAAACAAAATGATAATGAATCGGTTGGTACCTACGAAGAAAATTTTACAAGACTTGCAAGGTATGCTTCTGGAATTATTATCCAACCTGAGAGTAAGATCGATCGATTCTTTAGTGGATTAAAACCAAGTCTTCAAAGGGTGTTAGCCATAAGGGACTTCAATAGCTATGAGGATATTGTTTGATGTGCTCTCAGGGTTAATATGGAGATTAGAGTAACTCATCAGTCATATGTGTTTTATAAGAAAATGAAAATGGAATTCAAAGGGAAACCTAAAGACCACACTAAAATGAAGATGAGTTTTCCCTTATGCTCAATGTGTGGAAACAAACATGGAGGGTATTTTTTAAAGGTACGAGTAAATGTTTCAAATGTGGAAAATAAGGAGATCGGGCATTTGAATTCCGAAATGATGGGAAAAAGATGTCTAGTGATGCGAACAAAGAAAAGGCTACACAGAATTCACCTCCTACACTTCAATGTTACAAGTGTAAGGAAATGGTTCATTATAGTAATCATGTTCTTAATACAAGGGTTGTAGATGTTGATCGATGCCAAAAAACTCTTATGTCCAAAGGAAAAGGAATGTCACATGTAATTTCTATCGGCGAGGTGGAGTATGATAACGAAGTGGTGAAAGGTACACTTACCATCCACTATAAATTAGAAAATGTTTTATTTGATTTTGGATCCACAAAATATTTTATTTCTCAGTAATTTTTTAAGGGTATCACCGTATTACCTCAATAATTAAATGATGAGTTAGTTGTGAAAACACCTAATGGAAAAACCGTCGCATCAAAAGATTACAATTCTTCTTCGATTGAAGTTTGTGGGAAAGTTCTTCCTGCAAATATTATGATTCTTCCTATAGTGGAATTTGATGTGATTATTTTGATATATTTGATTTCGTTATATGGAGATCATATCAATTTACAAATAAGGTAAGTCACATTTCATATTCTAGATCAATCAATGATCATACATCGATGCAAGGATGAATATAACCTTCCAGTTGTAATTTATTCCATATTATGGGTCTTAATTCCAATAAATGAAGGTTATTTATTGCAAATGGTTAGAGAGAAAATCCTGATTAAAAATAAACCCATTGTACGGGATATTGATGATGTCTTTCCGTAGGAATTTCCAGGTCTTCCGCCAAATTATTAAGTTTAGTTTTCAATAGAACCCATACCGAGTGCTTTAACAATTTCAATGATACCTTACAGAATGGCCCCAATTGAGTTATATGAATTAAAGAAGAAACTCCAAGAGAATCTTGATAAGGGATTCATACTCCTTAGTTCATCAATATGGGGAGAACCTGTTCTATTTGTTAAGAATAAAGATGGATCAATGAGACTCTGCATTGTTTATCGAGAACATAATAAGATCATTATCAAGAAAAAATATCCTCTCCCATGCATTGATTACTTATTTTTCCAACTACGCAGAACTCAATACTTTTGCATGATTGATATTCGTTCAGGGTATCATCAATTAAGGTTCAAAATGGAGGATATACAAAAAACGACTTCCCGTAAAAGGTATGGACACTATGAATTTATAGGGATGCTATTTGGTCTTACTAATTCCCCTACTATTTAGAGTCTTTAAAGACTATCTTGATCTGTTTGTGGTAATCTTTATAGACGATATTCTTGTCTATTAAAAGAGAAATGAAGAACATGAAGATCACTTGAGAATTGTATTTAAGAACCTAAGAAAGGAGAATATTTTTTCCAAATTTAACAAGTGTGAATTTTGTCATAAAAAAGTTTCATTTTTTGGTCACATAATCTCAAAAGAGGGGATATCTGTTGATCCAGCAAAAACAGAGGTTATCGAAAGATGGTCGAGACCAACAAAAGTAACTGATATTTGATGTTTTCTTGGTTTTTATGGATATTATTGATGTTTGGTGAAATATTTTTCATGATTATCTAATCCACTCACTAGGTTTACTCGAAAAGGAGTTATGTTCATTTTGATGGAGGAGTGTGAAGACAATTTCAAGGAGTTAAAAAGAAGGTTATCTAGTGCACCTGCGCTCACACTGCCTTGTAGTAGAGAAAGGTTTGTGATCTACAGTGATGCATCTAAGAAGGGATTGGGGTGTGTTCTCCTGAAAAACGATATGGTGATAGCTTATGCCTCATGAATGTTGACAATCCATGAGAAAAATTACCCAACTCATGATTTGGAATAAGATTTGGAAATCTTTTCATTAAATATTTGGAGGAATTATCTTTATGGTGAACGGTTTGATATTTATACTAATCATAAATGTTTAAACTATATTTTCAAACAAAAGGAGATGAATATGCGCCAAATAAGATGGTTGGAGCTGATTAAGGATTACGAATGCTTAATTCATTACCACCTTGGGAAGGAAAACAAGGTGGGAGACACATTAAGTTGAGAAGATCATGCTAGCTTATCCATGATGAGGATCATAGAAGATCCAATATTTATGTATTTACAAAGGATGATTCTTGGAATTATAATGGAAGGGAAAAAATCTTATCTTTATCAAATGAATGTTCAACCATCTATACATGTGCAGAATAAAGAGGCACACAATGAAGATGTATTGTTACAAATAAAGTTGAGAAATGTTCCGAAATTCCCCACTGATTATGATGAAATAATAAGGTTCGGGAATCAGGTTTTTGTTCCTCCCATCCTAGAATTAATGATGGAAATGTTGGATTATGCTCATAGTTATTCATTATCTATTCACCCTAGAAGCATGTAGATGTATAGAGACCTGAAGGAGTAATTCTGGTGAGATGGAATGACAAGAGATTTTGCTGAATATGTCTCTTGATGCATGGATTGTCAGCAAGTTAATGTTGAGAGATAGAAGTCTAAGGGGATGTTACAACCATTACACATACCAGAATTTAAATGGGAAAACATCACTATGGAACTTGTCACCAGAGCTCCCAAAACATACAAAGGAAATAATGCTATCTCGGTTATAGTTGATCGTCTTAAGAATTCAGAACACTTCATTGATATTAGAGAATATTTCTCTCTTTATCAGCATTCTAGCATATATGTGAAGGGAGTGGTAAGATTTCATGGAGTAACACTTTCCATTATATCTGATCGAGATTTGAGTTTTACCTCAAAGTTTTGGTGAAGTCTTCAGCATATTCTAGATACAGAGTTGAGTATCATCACTGCTTATCATCCTCAGACAGATGGTCAGTCTGAGAGGAGAATTCAAACTCGAGAAGACATGTTGAGAGCTTGCTCTATGGATTTAAAAGGTGGTTGGGATCAACACCTACCTTTGGTGGAATTTTCTATTAATAATAGCTTTCACTCTAGTATTAAAATGGCTCCTTATGAAGCTCACTATGGAAAAAAAATACAAAACTCCAACTTTATGGAATGAAGTTAGGGAAAGAAAGATATTAGGACCTAATCTTGTTGATAAGGGGGCAGAAAAGGTATGATCTATTCAACAACACATAAGAGAAGCTTAGAGTCGACCAAAAAGTTATGCCGACAACTGAAGAAAATACCTAGAGTTTGAAGTGGGTGATAAAGAGTTCTGATGAATATATCCATGGAAGAGAGTAATTAGATTTTTAATGAAGGGAAAGTTGGGCCCTGGGTATATTAGTCCATTCGAAATACTGGATCATGTTGGGATGGTAGCTTACCGATTGGTGATTCCACCGAATTGCTCTAAATTTAATGATGTGTTCCATGTATCTCTCCTGAGAAAGTAAATACCAGATCCTTCACATGTAATAAGCTCAGAAGTTATACCTCTAGAGTAAAATCATTCTTATGAAGAACAACCAATAGTGATTTTTGATCGTAGAAAAAATGTTCTACGAAACAAGACCACTCACTTGGTTAAAATTTTATTGAGAAACCACCAAATATTAGAAGATACATTGGAACTTGAGGTTATGATGAGGGAGAAGTATCCTCATCTATTTTTTATGACATGACGAATTTTGAGGGTGAAATTATTTTTCAATGGGGGTAGAATGTAACACCAAGAGATTTTATGAGAAATATTTTTTTATATATTATGTAATATGCTACACCAGAGGAATCTTTCACTACACAAAACACTTTCTTGGATTGTATTACACGCAAGAGAAACCTTCCTCGATAGCTTGCATTGTACGTAATACTGAGTTTCACAAAACAATGATATGTTATTAAAATATTATATAAATAATCCCTTATGAATAATAATACCAAATTTTTTAAATATTATATTTTTTATCATTCCAAATGGACTTCATTTTTGGATTCAGAATATTGAAATTAGCCGAGGGTGAAATTTTGGTATTTTTCTAAAAACATTCAATTTTTTAGTAATAATGAAAACACAAAGTTATTGGTTAAAACGGACTTTATATTTAAATATTCATTTATTTTATTTAAATTTATTTATTGATACGTAATACCTATATATGTTCAATGTAATTCATTGGATTCATTTTATAATAATTTTAGATATATAAAAATTTTATTGATCATTTGACCGTCTTTTACCCACCTCCTAGGGAAATTTGAAAATTTACATAAAACATAATTTTACCACTTCTGTGAGTGGAATTTCAAAAATCCAAGAGACACGGTTGATATCAGTAAGTAAAATGTGGTTCAATAAGATAAAAATATTTTTTTGTGAATAGTAACTTTTTACTTTTATTTACCACGGTTAAAAGTATATTGTGTAATTATGGGAAAAATGATATCATTATTACCCTAACACATGTACTAATTCTTTTGGATAAGTGTAATTCTACCAAAAACATCCTTATGAATAAAATATTACCCTTTATATTCACTTATATTAGATTAGGACATTTATTATTATTTAATTCAATGAAGAGTTAAAAGAGTTAAAATCAATGTTTAATAAGTAATAAATTTTTAATATTGGGTAATAAAGAAGGTAAATTCAAATATAAATATTCATTACAAATCTAAGAATATTTCCTACATAGTGGTATTTTATTTATAATTTTTAGACAATAAATAATTTAATTTATATATGACACAATGATGATGCAATAATTACCTTATTAATGAAATATTAATATAATTGATATTATAAATACCCAAATAAATATAATTTGATAATTTTAATGAATTAAACTAATTTTATTGCTTAATATAACATATTAGGGATGGTTAGATGAACGTTTTTCGAAGTAATAATGATGTTATTAATTTATCCAAAACAAAATACCAAAATAGTGTCAAAATTGACATAAAAGTGTTTTTAAAACAAGTATTAAATTTTAAATTGATATTCTATTCCAAAAAATATAAGGTTCTTCAAAAAAACTTATATAATAACATATATGTCATTAATGAACTAATTGGGGTTTGATTTGTAATTTATAGTATGTTTATTAACCATATATTGTAAGAATACAAGAAGACATTGTAAAAGTTAAATTATTTAACTTATAGATAAATCTAAATGATATGGTTAAAATGGTAACCTAAACATTTTTTATACCTATTGGTTGAGATGATATCGAAGTATCCCCACCATAGCCTCGAAATAAGTCACTTTGGAGCCATTATGAACAGAATATGAATTTATTATAAATTAATATTTTTAGGTTTCCAAAGATTCCCCTCTCTATCCTTATAAAATAGAACCTCCTCCATCTTCTTTTCACACAATTTTGAGCCTTCAAGCTCGGCCAACCCCTATGTAAGAACCCAGATCTTCTTTTTAGGTATGTTTTTCTTTTTCTGGTCGTTTTTGATAAAAAGAGGAAAATCTTGAAATTTCCAATGAACACGCCATGTACTTTAATGCCGTGTAAGATCGTGGGTTGGCCATGTCCAAGCCACACACTTGACGTGTAGTGGTGATGTGAAGGCCACTTAAAGCGGAGTACTAAAAGTCCAAGTACATGTCGTGTACCCCCAATGTACATGCTGTGTAGTTTCGTTATTTCATTAAACAGACCAGGGTTGGGCATATTCGACATATACATCTTCTTCTCTAGGTTCCTCGACCAAGAGCGCTCGTATGACTACAAACATCCTCCGAGCCCCCAAGCCTCTTTATGTTTTCCAAATTGAACATCGTCTATTGCATTGGAACTGCAGTAGTGAGCTCTTCCGTCTTCTTGAGTTTCATTCCATGATTTTCCCTCTTTTTGGAGATATCGTGGGCTAAACGTTTTGTGCTTTTTTGTAGATCAACACCATTCTATGGAGAATCAAGCCACATGGTTCAAGTATATTGATCTTCTAGCAGCAAGGTAGGTGTTATGTTCCTAAACATTCTATGTCATTGTGTTTTCTGTGCAAATTACCACTAATACCCATGAACGGGGTATTGCGTGTTTACTGTTTTCCCTTGTTGTTTTCCTGCCTTGCTTGTTTTCTTGGTTAGAGTTAATTTGATCATGTTTTAGGATAATTTATATTCTTGGATGTTTTTCCCATGCCTTGTTTTTGTTATGACCTTTGGCTTTTGTTAGACTTTGGACGTTTTACCTATTTTTCATGCCTTGTGACCGTACAATGGAATGATATTCTTGACATGCTTAATGTTCAATAGAATGGTTAGCGAAGTAGCTCAGTAGGTGTACTTGGGAATTATAGCATTAATATGAACTGATTGGATTGGTACTATGAGAACCAGGTGCTATAGACTATAAGGGATGGACCGAGTGAGCTTCTCATAGAGTCATAAATATTATAGACTACAGGAGGATTGACTGAGTGAGCTTCCATAGAAGGTCATGGACATTATTTACTATAGTGGATAGAACGAGTGTGCTTTCTATAGAGTCTTGGATATTATAATCTATAGGGGATAGATCGAGCGATCTCCCCGATAGTGTTTACTTTATTTGAATTTTCTTAAATCTTTCCAGGCTAGAGAAGGAAATGACTGAGTGAGCTTCCTTAGAGATTTAGTGATAGACATGAGACTATAGGAGGATTGACCGAGTGAGATCATTAGAGAGTTTCTAGACCTTGGGGCTATAAGAGTGTTAGACAGTGTGATCTTCCTCAAAGATTCCATGACTTCCCTAGAATATTAGGGGAATTGACCAAGCGAGCTTCCCAGAGAGTCTTCTAATTTTATATGACCACACCCGAGGGGTTAGGCTGAGTGCACTGCATAGAGGGTTTTCGGTACTTATTGGATTAGACCAGAGGGGAAGGTTGTGAGTACTACCCATGGGGTTTCATGTTTTGGTTAGATATTTTCTTCCATGTTGCTTGTTGTTCTATGGATTGACTACTCTTGTATATCAGCTTGTTACTGCTTACCGATTATTGCCGGCTATTTATTTTTACTGTTTAATGCTTGTTTTACTATTACCTTCCATATTCTTACTGAAAGTTAGGCATAGATTGTTGGGTGGTTGCCTACTGGGATTTAGTTTCACACCCTATATGGGTCATGCTTGTGGGCCCAAACAGACTATGATGTTATAGGTATAGGTAAGGGAAAGCGCCATTCGACTTCTAGTACTTGATTTCTTTGGTGAAGGAGGGAATGGGACCATGCTTAGGCTTGCAATGCTGAGGAGCTGTTTATCTTTTCTATAGTATTTGTTTTGGTACTATTTGTATTTTCTACATTCTGGCCTATTTGGCTATTTTCCAAGATATGTATCACACATCATTTCATATATACATATGTGCTCTTGTGGTTTATTGTCTTAGTCTTCCGCTTTTTACTTGTTCATTGTTGTTAGATATTTACTACTTCCGCTATTTCATGTTTTTTTACTTCCACTGTGTACTTTTCCAAGGAGGGAATAGTTTCCCCACTATCACAACTAAGGCCCTCTCTGTTAGTCAGTAGCCTCGGGCGTTTGGGGAAATGCACTTGAGGGAATGTAACCAACTAAGTATGGGGCGCCTCTAGGTGGCTTCCAGAACCAAGACATTTTAATGTGGAATCAGAGTTGTTTTTTCTCTTGATTTACTATTTGGAGGCTTATTCCAGGGATATGACAGATTCAGTACTTGGTAATAAGCTATGCTTGGGAGTAGCTAACCCGTGTACAGGGAAAAGCCAATCTACCTCGTTATGGTAGTTGTCTGTTTTTGAGATTTTATGATTTATATAATCTCTCCTAGAGTGATTCACATTCCTTGTGTTATTATTATTGTCTCTATTGCGGTTCTATTTCTGTTTCAACCCGATGAGATGACGGTATTCCATCTCATGCATCATATAGGCACTTGTTGGAAATCAGATGTTATTCATTCTTGCCATGCCATCTAGGGGGAATTAGCAATTCCATGTTGTTGTGTTAAACGTTGTTTAGATTATGCATGATGTTGTGATAAATTCTCTAATATAATCCATGCTTTTTGATAGTGGAATTTTGTTTATTGTGCCTTGCTTAAATGATAGCTAAATTTTTCTCCTTGAGGTGTTATGGGACCTCACTGATCAGAATTTGGCACCTTCATGTCTGTTTTTCAGTGTTTTCTAGGCTTCGGTGCAGTTTCTATGCTACTTCCCAGAAAATCCAAGAATACACGACATGTACTTGACTATACACCATGTAGTTCTAAACTGTGTCACGGACTGTGTGAGCAGAAACACAGGGTGGTGAAAAAGTTTTTAGAAACACGTCGTGCATAGTGGTTACACGTCTTGTATTAGTGAGTCGTGTACCCGGCCATGTCACTAACAACACAGGTTGTGGAAGAACATGTAGTACAGGATGTGTTGGGTATGAACACACTGTGTAGTATTGTTCTAGGTACCTGGTTGTGTCACGAACAACACAGGATGGTGTTGTCTCTCATATACACATCGTGTTTGTTCGGAACACGCCGTGCAAGGTTCAGCCGTGTAGCTGTCCATGTAAATAACAACAAGGGTTGCCGAACCATTGTTTAGTACATGTAGTTCCCATAGTGAACATGTTGTGTAGTATAGGGTTAAGAGGAACATGTGAGTTAGCCGTGTAAAGACACTCAAGTAGGGTAATGGAGTTGATGTACACATCGTGTGTGGGGACAACACGTCGTGTAGCCTGGGATGTTACACAGCCAAAGGTGGAATAAGTACACGCCCATGTGAATGGCCTTAAGGAACACGTTGTGTAGTTTTCATACACACCATGTAGTTTTTTTAGTAAACCTGAGTGTTTCTTTCTCCTGTTCCCATTTTGTACTCTTGTGTTCTCTATCCTTGATAGTCCTGATCTAAGGTGTGCTTTTGATCTTTCAGAGCAATGCCAATGTGACATCCTCCGGTCATACGTCAGCTGCCAAAAGGTGATTAAACACTGGATATGGCTAATTAGGGACATCCTATAGATCCTCCTGGTGTTCCAGCCTTGGCACCAGTGGTTATACCCATTGCGGGCACCGATGCGCAGATCAGGGAGGTCTTCCTGAGGAATATGAATACCTTTCAAGGAGTGCCTCCTCCAGCCCCGTCGATGGCTGAGTTGACGCGGGATTTCCAGCAGAAGCATCCTCTTACTTTCTTAGGGGATGGAGGACCCCAGGCTGTAGAGTCATGGCTAGAGGCCACACTGAAAATCTTCGGGCATCTGGAGATACCTTGAGATAAAAGGGTAAAGCTGACTACTTATATGATCTGAGACACCTCCAAGAGGTGGTGGGAGGTGATCTCAATGTCAGGGCACCAGTATATTATGACATGGGATGAGTTTCGGTACATCTTCTATGATTACATCTATCAAGGGACCATGAGGGCTGACCGAGCTCGGGACTTTATGGGTATCAAGCAGGGTACTCTTTCTGTTATGGAGTACTCATCTATTTTTACTGATCTGTAGTACTTCACGCCGATTCAAGCAGGTGATGAGTTGTTCCTTGCTAGGAAGTTTGAGGACAATATTAGGCAGGATTTCTATTCTGAGGTGAATATCTTTAGGTCGACATCGATATCCTCGATAATCGACCAGGCACTAGTCCATGAGCGCAATCTGAGAGATTCTAGAGTAGTGAGGCCAGGCAGTTCGACATCCAGAGACAAAGTTCCTCTTACTGATAGCAGGAAGCGCCACATGTAGTCTGCTCAAGGAGATCAGAGTAAGTGGAATGTATCTTCGGGCAGCCGGGTAGTATGCTACAAGTGTGGTAGGAGCGGGCATAATAGGCCTCAGTGTCAGAGAGACCTGATGGAGTGCTGATCTTGTGACAATATGGGCCATCTTCATAGTTTTTGTATGATCATATCTCCTACACCTGGTGGCAGGGGTTCTTCTAAGACCTCATGTATAGGAGATGTATTTCCAGTGTCTCAACAGTCTGGGAACTGGAGTTCATCTGACTGTTCGGGCTGAGGTGGAGGTCGTGGCCATGGTGGTCAGTCACCAGTGTACTAGTGATAGCAAAGTGGATCAGCTCAAAGTGGTCAGCCAGGGCGTAGGGTCGCGGGATAGGCCAGACTTTTGCTGTGGGGAATAACCTTCGAGAGCAGGATCTCGTACCTTCTATAGTTTGAGTTACAATCTTAGTAGCCTCTATTTTATCTTCAGCTATTTTCGATATTGGTGATACGTATAGCTTTATCTCTGTTGTTGTTGTAGAGATCCTTTGGCTCTGTATCATTTCCTCTCCAAGTACATTGACTCTAGACACACCATTTGGGACCAAAGCGGTTGGCGTACGTCAATGCAGAGAGTGTTCCCTTGATGTTGCAGGGTGTAACTTCTTGTGGGACCTCTATGTCCTAGAGATGACATGCTATGATGTAATTCTCGATATATACAGGATATTTCCCTTCTTGGTATTCATCGATTGGTATCGCCATAGGGTGAGTTTCGTATCACCAGAGGGAAGATCTATTCTTCATAGAGGTGAGTGGGATGTACAAGCAAGTCAAGAAGGAACCGATCATGATGGGCTAGGAGGAGTTATAGCCTAGATTGCTAGTCTATATTTGGATGACCAGGGGACTTCACAGTTAGACTTTCCTCTAGTGGTGGACCTTTTCATAGATATCTGTCAAGAGTAATTTTTAGATTTGCCTCTAGAGCATGAGGTAGACCTCTCAATTAATCTCATTCCAGGAGCGGAACCGATGTCCATTCCTCCTTATAGGATGGCTACACCTGAGTTGAAGGAGCTAAAGAAGAAGTTGGAGGAGTTTCAGGAAATGGGTTTAATCTAACCCAGTACTTCCTCTTGGGTTTTTCCTGTCCTTTTTGCGAAGAAGGAAGACGGTACCTTTCAACTTTGTGTGGATTATCGGTAGCCGAACCAGTTGATGGTCAAGAACCAATATCCCTTGCCGAGGATCGATGGCCTCATTAATCAGATTCGAGGATCCCGAGTGTTCTCGAATATTGGCATGAGATCCGGCTATCATCAGTTGCGCGTTAGACCATCTGATATACCTCGGACAGTATTCAAGAGAAGGTATGGTCTATACGAGTATATGGTTATGCCATTCGGTCTCACGAATGTGCCAGCAGTTTTCATAGCACTGATGAACAGATTTTTCCATCCATACTTGGATTACTTCGCGGTGGTTTTCATGGACAACATCTTTCTATAATCTCACAATTGACATGACCATTCTACCCATCTTGAGATCGGTTTGAGTACACTGAGAGAGAATCAGTTATATACTAAGCTCTAAAAATGAAACTTTTGGATGGATCAGATTCACTTCATGGGTCACGTTATCTCACAGATAGGAGTATCAGTAGACCCATAGAAAGTGAGAGCTGTAGTTTCTTGGGAGAAGCTAAATAACGTCTTTGAGGTGCGGAGTTTTCTAGGGCTGGATGGATAATATAGGTGTTTCATACAAGACTTTTGACACCTTGTTGGACCATTGACAGGTCTGACCATGAATGGGGAGAAGATCTTATAGATAGATTCTTGTGAGTGAGCCTTTCAAGAGCTGAAAGGGAGGTTGAAGTCATCACTATTACTAGTCTTTCCAGATCCAGGCAAGAGCTTACTTTTTATTGTGATGCTTCTAGTATCAGGTTGGGAGTTTTCCTTATGCAGGGATATAGAGATGTTGCATATAGGTCTCGGTAGTTGAGGACACATGAGAGGAACTACCCGACGCAGGATCAAGATATGGCAAGTGTTGTTGATGACTTACGCTATTAGAGACATTACCTTCTAGGATAGCACATTGTGGTTTTCACTGACCATAATAGTCTCAATTACATCTTCATTTAGCAATGATCTGAATCTGAGATAGTATAGGTGGGTCGAGTATCTTCAGTCCTTCAACTTGGAGCTTGCCTATACGCCGGGAAAGGGAAATTCAATGGCTGATGCGTTGAGCAGAAAATCATAAATTCAGGAAGATCAGGAGGCCAGCAGTGAGTGGTAGCTTATGGCCCTATTCTTTGAGATGAATTTGGAGGTTCATGAAAAACAGGGGAAAATTTTCAATCTTCTATAGTTGGTACCGCTACACTTCTTGATCGGGTACAGATGAGGCAGCTATCATACTCATAAGGGCAAGTCTTGTTGGAGAGTGTGTCAGAAGAGGCCCCTCTTCCTAGATGGTAGTGGGAAAGGATGAGATCTTGCATTTACAGGGATACGTATGGGTGCTAGTATACATGAATGAGGAGCAGATGTGGGATTTATATTCCTCAGTTTGGGCAGTTCATCCTGGAATCACCAAGATGTATTGTGATCTACACCGCTAGTACTGGTGGCCAGGTATGAAGAGAGATGTCGCTGGGTTCACAATGAGGTGTTCCACTTGTCAGTAGGTGAATGTGGTGAATCAACGATAGGAAGGTCTTTTACAATAGTTACCCATTCCTGAGTGGAAATGGAACGGTGTTGTGATGGACTTCATGACTGGGTTGCCGAGGTCACTTCGAGGGAATGATTCTGTTTGGGTTTTTGTTGACAGTCTTACGAAGGTTTATCATTTCTTTCCGACTAAGGAGACCTTCAGTGTTGATGAGTTGGGGCGGTTGTACATCAGAGATATTGTAAGTTTATATGGAGTTTCACACTCCATTGTTTCATATAGGGATTCGTGTTTTAATTCTATTTTCTAGAAGAGGCTTCAGAAGGATTTGGGTACACAGGTACATTTGAGTACATCATACCATCCCCAGACATATGGATAGTCCGAGTGCAAGATCTAGGTTCTTGAGGATATTCTATAAGATTAAATTATTGACATTGGTGTTTTTGGGGAGAAGAATATTTCCCTTGTGGAGTTTTCCTATAAAAATAGTTTTCAGTCAAAAAATCAGATTGCACCTTATGAGGCTTTGTACGATAGGCCATGCTGATCACCTTTGTGCTGGCTAGAGACAGGAGAGGTAGAATTGCTAGGACCTTGTCTTGTTCAAGAGACCTCTGAGTAGATAGGGTTTATTTGGAAGAGGATGGATATAGAACAATCGTGACAGAAGTCTAATGCTAAATAGCATAGACGACCTATGGAGTTCGAGGTCGGTGATCAGGTTTTCCTGCGTGTCGCACTGAAGTTGGGACATAAGAGGATTCAGAGACATGGTAAGCATTCACCACAGTACGTCGATCCATTTGAGGTGTTGGGGAGAGTTATGCCAATTGAAAATCAGTTTTAGTTACCTCAGAGGTACCAGGATATGCATGAAGTCTTCTAGTCTCTTAGCACCGACATTACTTTTCAGAATCGTCTCATGTCTTTCAACCTGAGGAGGTTGAGCTCTAAGCGGATGCGTCATTTGAGGATTATCCTATCTAGATTATCGATTGCAGTATGAAGGTTCTCTATGGCTCGTCGGGTCTTCTAGTATGGGTGCTATGCCAGAACGGGTGAGTACAGGACGATACCTGGGAGAGGGATGCCGATGTACGATCGCAGTGGGTGGAACTGTTCAGGGTTTCTTCTTTTATGCCTTGCTAGGGAAATTTTGGGACAAATTTCTTTAATGGGGGAAGTTTTTAATAACCCGAATCTTCATTTCAGGTATGTTTTTCCTTTTCTGGTCATTTTTGAGAAAAAGAGGAAAATTAGGAAATTTCCAAAGTACCCGACGTGTACTTTGATGCCTCGTAAGGCCGTGTGCTGGCCGTGTATGGGCCACACTCATGGTGTGTAGCGTGGATGAGGAGGCCACTTAAAGCGGAGTATAGAAAGTCTAAGTACACGTCATGTACCCCCGATGTACATGCCCAATAATTTCTTTTTTCATTAAACGGACCAGGGTCACGCCTAATCAACAAAACCACCTTCTTCTCCAGGTTCTTTGACCGAGAGCACCCGTACGGCGGCGAACATCCTCTGAGCCCTCGAGCCTCTTCTTTTTTCGAATCGACCACCATCTATTGCATTGGAACCACAATGGTGAGCTCTTCCTTTTTCATGAGTTTCATTCCATGATTTTTTCTCTTTCTCGAGATATCATGGGATGCAAATTTTGTTCATTTTCATAGATCTATGTTGTTATAAGGATAATCATGCCTCATGGATCAAGTATATTGATATCTTGGGACCAAGGTAGGTGGTTTGTTCCTTACCTTTCGAATTCATTGACTTTTATGCATAAATCCCAACCAATACCCACGAACAATGTATTGCGTGTTTACCATTTTTCCCCTGTTATTTTCTTGTCTTGATTGTTTTCTTGTGTAGAGGTAATTTTTTCTTGTTTGAGGATAATTTCTATTCTTGGATGTTTTTCCCATGCCTTTTCCTTGTTATGAACATTGGCTTTTGTTAGCCTTTGGACGTTATACCCATTTTCCATGCCTTGTGACCATAGGATGGAATGATATTCTTGACATTCTTGATGATCTGTTGAATGGTTATCCAAGTAGCTCGTTAGGTGTACATTGGCCTTATTGCATTATTATGCAATGACTGGAACGGGGCTGTGAGAAACTAGTGCTATATACAATAAGGGATAGACTGAGTGAGCTTCCCAGAGAGTCTTGAATATTATAGACTATAGGAGGGTAGACCGAGTGAGCTTCCTAAGAATGTCTTGAACATTATAGACTATAGGGGATAGACCGAGTGAGGATCCTAGAGAGTCTTGGATATTATAGACTACAGGGGATAGACCGAGTGAGATCCCAAAGAGTCTTTACTGTGTTTGAATTTTCTTAAACATTTCCTATCTAGAGAAATAATTAACTATGTGAGCTTCCTTAGAGAGTATGTGATAGACTTGAGACTATAAGAGGATTGACTGAGTGAGCTCCTCAGAATGTTTCTACACCTTGGGGATATAAGAGGGTTAGAATGTGTGATCTTACTCAGAGAGTCCACGGCTACCCCAGACAATAATGGGAATTGAAGAAGCGAGCTTCCCCATAGAGTCTTATAATTTCATATGACCACACTAGAAAGGTTAGGCTGAGTGAACTCACCATATGGTTGTCTGTACTTATTTGATAGGACCAAATGGGATGTCTGTGAGTACATCCATAGTGGTTTCCTATTTTAGTTAGTTGTTTGCTTCACTGCTGCTTTTTGTTCTGTAGATTGATTACTGTTGTATATCATCCTGTTACTGCTTACTGATTACTACTGGCTATTTACTGTTACTGTTTACTGCTTGTTGTACTATTACCTACCATATGATCACTGACTATTAGGAATATATATTTGGGTTGTTTCCTACTGGGATTTAGTCTCAAACCCTGTTTGGTTCATGCTTTTGGGACCAAATTGCCTATGTTGTGAACGTATAGACAAAGGCATGCACCCTTTGACTTCTGGTACTTGATTGCTTTGGAGAAGGAGAGTATAGGACCAAGATTTGTCTTGCGATGCTGAGGAGCTGTTTATCATAAATTTTGTACATGTTTTGGAACTATTTGTATTTTCATCATTGTAGCATGTTTGGCAGTTTTCCTAGATATTTATCAAGCATCATTTCATATATACATATGTGCTTTAGTGGTTTATTGTTTTAGTCTTCCACTATTTACTTATGCATTGTTGTTGGTTATTTACTATTTTTTCTATTTCATGTTTTTTTACTTCCGCTGGGTACTCTACCAATGAGGGCATAGTTTTCCCACTATCACACCCAAGGCCCTTGCTGCTAGTCAGCAGCCTCTGGCGTTTGGGGAAATGCGCCTGAGGCCATGTTACCAACCGGGTACGGAGCGCCTCTGGGTGGTTTCCAGAACTACACCCTACCAATTTCTCTTCTCATCATCTCCAGTTACATCATATAAATTCTGGTCTTCTCAAAAGACCATCTCTGGTGCCCAAATAGGATGATTAAAAGAGATAAGTCAAGGAAGAGGTAATATTTTTTACGGATTCTTTCAGGTTTCTTCCTTCTTCTACTTCCTCTTCTTTATTTTTTCCATTATAAAGTAATAAAATCTGTATCACCAATATACTGATATTTATTATAAATATGATACAACCCTATATCACCTTATATTCATCAATTGGAAAATGAAATCACCGCGCGTGCGTATGTATGGAATACCATCTCCACGCTGTGGTGTAATCTGTTTTCCACCACCACCATACATGGATGGGTATAATGGTGTAAAAAATTACTATATATGATTATTATAACATGATACTGATTCTGAAAATTATATCATCAACTCCAATATCATTCATATAATTATGGGAATAATATCATCGCTTGTGCGTACGTATGGCCTACCTTCTCCATGATGTGATGTTTCTCATTATACATGATCTTCATTGAATAATTTTTTAATAAATTAATTTATTGAATAAATACGATATAAATTAAACTAATGAAATTCTGTAAATGAATTATCTATAACCTAAAAAGAGGAATAAGAATCTATTCGAAAAACACGGATAATAACTTAAAGCAATGAACACCCGAATAACTAGTAGTAATGAAATATTAATAATAAGTTGATAAGAATATGACCATATAAGATATCATAACAATTAATATGATTCTGTAATTATTCAATGAAATTGTTAAAATCTTTATACAGGAGGTTCGGATACGTAAAAATCATATCGGACATAAGGTATGGGAAAATCTCACAATCTCATTTTTATCCGAGATTGTTTATACTTCAATATTTACATGGGCATATTTATAGTCTACATCCATGTTTCCTCAATATTTAATATTATTTCTATCCCCCTAAAATTTTTTAATTCCAAATTTACCTATTGGTGAATTTTAGTAAAATATATGACAGGAATCTTTTGTAATTTTTAGTATGAGATACTTTTTTGACTTTTCTAGACAAAGTATGAGAAGAATGTTTTTTTAACTTATACGGCATGAAAGGATTTTTATGATTTCATAGAAAATAATTTCCATGATTCTTTCTTTACAAGTTTTAAAGTTTATTTTTAATTAACTTTTTTTAGTTTAAAATTCTATGACATGTTAAGAAAGGAAAAATGTTTTTGAAGTGGAAAGGATATTTCCCTCAAGAATAATGTTCAAGTGTTTTATCAAAATTATTTTCCATCTATGATAATATAGTGTTCTATTTCTATACGTATATTTACATTTATTTGATTATGTTATGATGGAATTAGTTTTTTTGAAGTCCTTTTAGCTTATATGGATTTTGTTATGATGAAATGATGCTTAAGAAACCCATTTTTATTTTATGAGTTATGTTATGATATATTATTTATGATTTTGTGGAACACATAAGAATGGTTTCATTATGAGATGGGTGGGATTTATATCTCCCTCCAATGCATGGGTAATGATTTCTATATCATGAGATAAACATGGCTGTGTGTATGACTCAAAGATTCATGATATATGTTATTATTATTGGGATTACATTTCACTACTATGATTTATCCCACGTTATGATGTAATGATATCTTTTGGAGGTTCTGATTTTCAAAATGTTATGTTCTTATGAATATGATATGAGTGATACTTCCATTTTTACCCTCACTAAGTATTTGAGCTCACCCTTGTGTATGTTTTCTTTTCCCCGGGTCAGGAAGAAGGGTATTAAGTAGGATATGCCAAAAGGGACTTAAGATATGATGATATAAATGGGAGACAATGTAGATGCTTTACGAACCAGTTGTTTATGTTTCCCAGTTTCTAAAGACACAATACCTATATAGTCATATCATGGTTTTGTTATATTCTGTAATAAGTATGCTTCAATTCGGATGTAATAACAATGTATGTAAAGTATGGGTTGTTATAGATTTTATCAGAGGGAGGTTATAGTCAACCGTGGGAAACTAGGATGTTAAATCCTAAGTAAGAACCCTAAGGATATGTCTAAGTACAGAACAAAATATTTGTGTTGTAGAAATGGCCATGAATAACCTACGATAAGACCTAAAGTGTGAAATTTTATTATTGATTATGTGGTTTTCCTATTATGATTTTTGTTTCTCACACTATTCTTATTGGTTTTAGTCAATGGGTGTAATGCGAAGAAACTGTGTTAATTCTTAATGTGACGGGCAATGAAATGATTTTACCCCTGAGAAACCAAACGTTATGGGAGATGGAATGAAAAATCTTGCAGCCACGCTCACACAACTTTCTCAATATATGAATCATGCGGGACTTCTAAATGAGCAATGGAAGGAGAAACATTATGTTGAATCCTTCATGAGGCAGTATCCACCCACATTCAGTGGGTCTACTGATACCTTAGTGGGTGTACAATGGATCAGTACCACTGAAATTATATTTTCAGTTCTTCAATGTTCTGAACATGATAATGTTATCGTAGCAGTATATCGTTTGGAAGGTGAAGCTGATAAATGGTGGAATATTATAAATAATATGAGGTAAAGAGTCAAAATCGAGTCCATGGAATGGGATGACTTCAAGAACATATTCATTATTATTTTTCATTAGAACCATTTCAGAAGATCCTTTGTAAAATGAGTATATTTCAGGGGAATGAGAATATGAGGTTCTTTCCCATAATATGGTACACATTGAACAAAATTAAAGAGGTGTGTGTACTCAAAATATGAGACTTACCCAGAGTCTATGTATGCTTTCAAATAATCATATCCCATCCATTTAAAAGGCATCAATCGAGGGAAATGGTAAAATTCAAATTAATTCTCACTTTTCCCTGGAGAAGGTCAATATCATTCACTTGTTGAAATATTTTCACTGCAAGAAGAGGTGATGGAAGATTTGATATGACTCAATATTGAGTTACATCGAAGAAGTATTTATTCTATACATACTCCTCAAGAATATCCTCAATTGGAACATACTATAAGAGATCCTCAACAAAGTTGATTTGTGGAAACTACTGGTGTGGAAAATGAATTAGCTCTATTGGGTACATAGCCAGGGAAAGATCGAACACATCACCATATACCTGTTCCCATGGGTTATCCAAGAAATTTACTAACATCACCACCATAAGTGGTTTTTCCGATTTTTTCACCAGTTCATGCTCCATCAACTATACCTATACAGGTCCCATATAATTTTTATAATCCCAATGTGCTTATGAACCTAATTGAGTTGTTAACAACTTGATTGGATGCTATGGAAGAATGGTGTGTGCCAATTCTGCCAGAAAAAAGTTCTTACCTTGAATGGATGGATCTGATCACTCCCCCACCAAATTTTTTGAATACTAAAATTCCAAATCATTAATGGTTCGAGAGATCCAGAACAACACATAATACATTTCATTTCACATTGTGGTCCCACAATTGGGTCTCATAAACAACATGAAGTAGTAAATCATAGGTGTTTTGTGCAGTGATTACAGGGACCAACTACTATATGGTGTAAATGTTTTCAATGTCGATCAATTACTGGATGGGAATATCTCCATCATAAATTTCTTCTTCAATTAATCTCCACTCTAACAGATTCCATTGTATTAGATCTTTCAAATTGCATGAAAATTGAAAATTAAAGAGTTTCATATTTCATTTATTGATGGAAATGATTAATATATTCATTATATATGGAACTCCCACTAAGATATTTGATGCCAATTAGTGTGGAAAATCTTCATGAGTTATGCACACCACTAATCTCTGGGTAATACATAGGAGGGTTTTGAGACATTGCTTCAATTACCCAACATGTGGATGATTGTATTGTGGAAACTAATGCTAAATCTCAGGTAATTCCATTAGCTCCAAGAAGCAGAATAGAGAAAGAAGATGTTATTACTGTCACACTCAAGAAATAATATGTACCTGCATCCACATTAAAACCTTCATCCTATCAAAGGGCTCTACCTCTAAAGCATAAGCAGTAACGACCGCCTCATAAAGATGATCAAAGAGATCAATGGCCAAAAAACTTTGAGGATTTAATTAATAATTTTATTCTTTTCAGAATGAACATGTTCTTGGTTACTTAATCTCAGCTATAGAGAATAATTTGGTTCAGTTTTCATGGCTGAAAAATAAAAATAAAAAATTATATGAAGACCATACTAACTAGTGTTTCTTTCACATGATGTTGGGAATCCCATTATTGAGTGTTTTGTTTTTGAAGACCTCATGCAATAAATGGTAGACTCTAGACGTGTGGAAAATAAAAATTCATCATCCAATGAACATCTATTACTACTATATATCTAGAGGATGAATTTTAATGGAAAAAATTCTAAGGTAAAAATACACAGAAATATGATGATTGGAAGATAATGAAAATCAATTAACCAAACTCATTCCATTATATGAACATATTTGAATGAACGGATTATGTCTTCAACTACTCCAATAAAAAAACACCTTCATCAAATGATTATCCCTCTAAAGGTCCATCCTCATAGAAGCCACTTGATCAAAAGGAAAAAGAGCTATCAATAGAAGACGAACTCGTGTCAAGGAAAATGTTGCCTTTGATTCTAGTATATTTCATGATATAAATTTCAAAATCATGGGCACTACCCGTCCAAATGACACAATAAAAAATGACTTGTAAAAAATAATCCTCATTAAATTATTAATTGATGTTTGGTGGAAGAAGCCATGTTTGATGATACATGGGATTATGTGGGTATATTAGAATCCTATATTTTAACTCTACCATTGTTGGAACCGTATATGTAGCAGAATCTCATGGGAGATATCTTCTGAGAGCACATCAAGAACTACAAGATTATTCCATGCATGAAAGATTTGATCCTAACATTATTAATTTGGAGGACCTATTAGAAGGTACACCAACATTCACTCAGTAGGTAGATAGAACTTTTCAGTCTAATCTACCAAACCAGGAGTATATCTATCATATGCTCTAACACATGGTACATCTACATCAAGATAATAAAAATTCATGGAACCTGAAAAAGCACATCTCCATAGTGGGAAACACAGACCTCTTGACCAAAAGTATGATGTTTTGAAACCGCTATCCAGTTTACAGGCCCTGTTGTCGATTTTTGATAACATGAATGTGTAAAAAATATCTTCAAGAAGAAGTTATTTTGGATTTTTCAAGTCCTCTATAGTTCGAAACAGAAGTTGATGATGTGGAGGAATACTATATAGAGAATGACACTATAGAATGTTATGTAGTTCAACATTCTTACTAATTAGGATATCCATTTTTTTGTAGAAAGACATATGAGGACCTTGTATTTAACTGGAATGGTCAATAACATAGACATCTGATGAGACTTCATTGATAATGGCTCAGGAGTCAACCTCATTCATATTCATACACATCATCAAATAGGAATCGCTAAATAGGAATTACCTCCATGCACATTAATTTTGAATTGTTATTTTAATAATGAGCTTGAAATTATAGGTGAGATTATACTCAGAACTCTGTTTGGAGATCTTGTGTCTAATTTAGATTTTATGGTTTTTCATCAAGACACAACCTTTAACATTATTCTTGGTAGGCCTTGGATACTTAAACATGAATCAATACCTTCTTCATACCACCAATGTCTCATGTATTGTTTCAATATAAAAAAGAGAACATTTTATAGTGACAAAGATTCGATCAAAATGTGTGAATCTCGATATATTGAGGCATATTTTTATCACAGGAATGGAATGGCGTCTGTGATAAATGATGTTACCAGAATCAATGCTACAAATGATCTAAAAAATAACATATAAAACCAATTCAAAAATTTTGGTATAGATTATGTGTTAAATATCAATCAAATTGTAAGGATAAATACAAATTTGAACACTCAAATAGTGTCTTCCTTAATTTCAACTGCTGCAATCGAGCCTCACATCATCAGAAAAATTGTTGATTTAACAAGAAGTGATGGAACATTAAATGGATATGTCATTATTTCATCCACAAAATATTAGAAAGTCTCTTCATTACCAATAATATTGGAATATGTTTTAGAAATACCAGAGGAATACATGGATGAAGATTCCCAACCCATAATCTCCACTGTATTACTTCATGAAGACCATTTATCATCGGTAGGGTTATAAATGGTGGAATCTTCTTTAGGATGTCCTAATACTGACTCCTCCCAAATCATTGATTGGTTTTCCTCATTATCTACTTTGCATGTATAAATAGAAGAAGTGAAACATAATGATGAAGAACTGGAGGATCTTACTGATGCTCCTCCATCATTTGAGGATGTTGTCTCTACCACTGTAGATGGTCTCATAAAAATTAATCTCAGCAGAGAAGAGATCCATGACCCACTCTAATTAGTGTGTCCATGAATTTTTATGATAAATATATGTATATGTCATTTCTAAATAAACATCGAGATATATTTTCTTTCAATTATAGATAAATTCAAGTTTTAAATACTGATGTTTTCACTCATCATTTCAGTGTGTCAGAAGAACATCGATGATTAAATCAGGTAGCAATAAGAATACTCCCAACTCATGCCTTTGTAGTTGAAGATGAAGTAGATATGCTTATAAAGGATCACTTTTTAAGGTAGCTTCAATATCCCAAATGGCTAGAAAAATTGTCATAGTGGAAAAGAATAATCGGAGAATAAGATTTTTCATATATTTTAGATATCGTAACTCGCATTTTCCTAAAGATGAAAATCCAGTTCCTATCACAGATCTTTTAATTCATTCAACAGCAGGCTATGAAGCTCTTTAATACATGGATGGATACTCTAGGTAAAATAAAATCTACATGGCCACAAAGGATGAAGAGTCAAAATCCATAAAATATTGATAAGGTGTGTTTTGATTTAAGGTAATTACATTTTGATAAAAAAAATGAAGGTGCAACGTATCTACATTCCATGCACCATATAATCTAATAATTTTTAGGAAATTTTGTTGAATGTTATGTGGATGATTTTGTGGTTAAATTCAAAGAATTTCCCTATCAATTGGCTGATATAGAAACCAAATTCAATAATCATCAACAACATAATTTGAAGATGAACCCCTTGAAATGTTATTTCGGGGAAAAATGATGAAAATTACTCATCTTTTTTGCACACCATCATGGAATCATATTTGATCTTGAGAAATAAAAATAAATCCTCGGCATGTCACCTCCTTAAAAATTGAATGAATTAAGAGGACTCTTTGGAATCATGAACTATATTCGATGCTTTATCGTGAACTTGGTAGGAACTTGTTTTCCCTTCACTAGATTAATGATGAAGGGATTAACCTATCAAGGCACTGAAGACTGCCAAGAAGAATTTGACAATCTTAAGAAATGTCACCTGAGCCCACTAGTATCAATTCCACCTGCTGAATTCCAATAGGGAAGAGAATGGAAAACCCTAAACCCAATAAATTTGGGTTAGGAATTTTTCATATCCCCCGAGAAAATTTAGTGTTTCCTTATTCATTCCTACTATTGGATGGCAGAACCAACAATGAGGACGAATATCAAGCTGACATCGTAGGTTTAGAATTGGAACTCCATGTACAATGAATCACTTGAATGTAAATGGTGATTCAGAGTTGGTGATCAAACTACTAAATAGGGATTATGCTATCAGAAAAGATGAGTTAATCCTTTTGTGTGATTATTATATATGGTTAATGGATTAATTTCCATCAAATCCGACATTTTTCCATCATCTTGCAATCAAAAAACACCCAAGGTGATTCACTATCTAATGCAGCCACAACTCTAGAAAATATGAATTGGAATTCGACAATTATAAATATTTCCCATAGACATGTGGTCTCAATTTAATTCAAACTATAACGGTGGAAATTAATGAAATGATCCCTATTTATGATCTATATTGTTATTCCAAGGGGTGGATGATGCCTATCATGGAATATCATCATAATGCAGTGCTTCCAATAAATAGAGCTGAAAAAGAACTGATCTGATGATGAGTAGCCAATTTTTCTCTTTATGATATTCCAGATCACCAGAAAATCCCCAAAAAATGTGGCATTGATGGAATCCTATTAATGTGTATTGATGGAGAAGAAGTTGTAGCAGTCAAGAAACAAGTACATGTAGGAGATTGTGGTGCTCACCAGTTAGGGTATTGGATTGTGGATCAAATCCAAAGGTGTGGATACTTATGGACTTCAATGAAAGAGGATTTAATTTATGTCACTACGAAATGCAATTTCCTCTAACTTCAAGCCAACTTCATTCATCAACCCCCATATTTGTTACATACATCTAAATACTATTGGCAATTTTCCACATATGGAATGGATATAGTAGGTCCATATCCTCTAGCTACGGCTAAGTAGTTCAATATATTCTTAATTTTACTAACTTCCTCCCCATGTATTCATTATAAATACCTTTCAAAGAAATCAAATAAAAAAGAATTGTTAGTTTTTTCAAAACCAACATCATCAAAAGATTTGGGATCCCTCCTAATATATTGATGGACAATGGAACAAATTTCTGTTTTTTTAGATAAAGAATATATATAAGATTCATAATATCATTTCCAACCATTTATCTCACTATCATGCAGTGGCCAATGGACATATATAGGATTTCTATAAAACCCTATCAAACATAATCAAGTAGATGGTGGATAAAGATAATAAATCTTGGCCTAATAAACCTTTTTCATGCTTTGTGGTCTTATCAGACTACTACTCGAACTACCACTCAGGAAACCCAATATTGATTGGTGTACAGAATAGAAGAATAAACTACAATTTAAATTAAATTACCATCATTCAGATTTGGTTTAATTTAGTAGTTTTATATAGATATGAAGTATTAGAAATAATTTGACGAGATAAAAAATTAGATGAAAAAATATTGCATACACTGCATGTTTTAAAAGTATTTCATAATAGAATATTGTGATCCATTAACATGAAAGTTTGAATCTGTTAATTTATTCAATAAAAATTGGTATTGGTCCTCAGGGATCCAATGATACAAGTATAAAAACCTACAAAGCATGGACCAAAGTTGTATGCACCTAATCCATACATATGGTCAACTAAAATGAAGCTTATATATTAATCTCAATGGATGGAGAGTTTGTCACAACACCAACCATATCAATATTCATGTAGAAATTCATTTATTAACTATACACAATGTCCATGATACTTCATTATAAATTTCACAACACAAATTCATAGTTGCAAGACGTTAAACTACATAATAACCATAAACATCCATGTTGCACGATGAAAAATTGTGTAGCATCGTTTTCCTTGTTGCATTATTTTAAACTGTATGAAATCATTTTTCTACATTACATGAAATTAAAATATGAGGATAACGTATTTTATATTTGATGATAAGAGTTTATATATGTAATCATAATTGATATCATTTCGACTCCTTAGTGACACATGAGTTTGAATCATCTCTATGTTTGAGTTAGATCTGTATAGGGGACTCATTACAAGAACTATGTGTGGCTTGATTCACATTTATATTTGATACATAGAGATTAGTATATCTCCAATCTTGGGCCCATCCACAAGAAACAAAAAAATATTACTTCACTTTTCTTCCACTTATATATGAACGGGATATATACTGAGTGCTCTTTTAAGACACCTAGTTTGATTTTCAAGCCATCTTGTGTCTTAAATTTAATCATTCCTATAGAATGTGGTAAAATCATTATCTCCTAAATTAAACTCAATAGGCGTGGGTAATGATTGTTCAAGATCTATGTTTGTCTTGATTCTCATCTATATGAAATATATAGAGATGCCTAGATCTCAAATTTTCCCCCTACCATGATAGAAACCCCTATTTATTTCCTATGTAAAAATCTAATCTGCATAGGGAATGATTAGAGATATATGTATGGTGTGATTCTCATCCATATGAGATAAAAAGTCACACATGTTTTTAATTCCTTTTTCCAGCAACAAATATTCCATTTTTTACATCAGAATCACTTTATGTGATCACTGCATGACCCTAAACTACATAGTATAATATTGATTTAATGGAAGAAAAAAAGTCAGTATTTTACATGTGAGTCAGATCTGTGAAAATGACTTCAAAATCATAGACAATGTTGATTCAATTATTTCCCATGTTTATTTAGAATCACCCCATCCATATTTCACACTCTTAATGTTGAATTTTTTTGAATCTTCAAAATATTTCTTACGAATTCTGGTGAACGAGTTTTTGATATCTGAGAACTGTTTTTCCTAATTATGTTGTACATTCCCTTCGGTGGCCTTTCATGTATTGCCTATATAACATGCCTTCTAGTCAAAATATTCCCCTCTTTGTCTATGTATCATAAAACCCAGCTGTCCCTAAATAATACAACCCCCATAATGGGTTTTCTAAATAATGGAAATTTCATTCTTGGTTAATGTGCCTTTTTTCCTAATCAATCATTTATAACAATATACATGAATCTATATTTTAATCCATTCATTCATGTAAATATATCCCATTACCATACTCTAAATATGAATGTCTTCAAGAATATGGTTTACACATTTCCCTCTCCACACGTTCAAAGAAATAGGAAATAACCTTGGATTACATGACCAAATATCACATATAGTTTTCATTTCTTGTCCTAGTCGCATGACCTAAATAACTATAGACACCATAATCCATACATTTGGTTCAAACCTTCTTAGAAATTTTACACCTCCAATTCTTTGGAAATCATGATTGGAAATAACCATTCCATATTCAGGTACCATTCATCATAAACTAATCTATGTGCTTTTGAAAATATGAATCTCCATAATTTTGTTTCGGCTTTTAGCAATTGAATTTCATACATCTGAGAGATCTTTTTCCTGTCTACGTAGTACATTCTTCTAGGTGGCCTTTCTCAAAACATTTCTACATAACGAGTATGTCAGTAAAAAGATTCCATTATTTGGATATGTAGTATATTCCCTTGATACCCCTACATAAAACCCCCCATAATAGGATTTTCAAATAATAGTAACCTCGTTCATGTAAAATAATTCTTCTAATGCCTTTATCCCTTTTATTCCCACATGTTTCTTTGAATTAAAAAATTACTAAATCACATTTAACTATTCTTCTCTTCCATAATTTAATATGATAGTATGTTTCCAAAAAAATTGTCAAGAAATTCTTAGAGTCCCATACCATTGGTCCAAGATAATGACCATAAATCAAAGCCACACAATGTCCTCACTACATGAC
Organism: Viscum album; assembly: GCA_963277665.1. Classification (NCBI taxonomy): domain Eukaryota; kingdom Viridiplantae; phylum Streptophyta; class Magnoliopsida; order Santalales; family Viscaceae; genus Viscum; species Viscum album. Next base: position 1,193,251,315 of record OY728122.1, read on the forward strand.
TTAAAACATTACAGTACAATGTCTTTACAGCATGAATTAAACTATACAGTACAATGTCCTTAATGCATGACATAATAGGCACAACCTGATATCATAAATTCCTCTTTCTATCAAATTTTAACCATTACATATACACCAAATTTTTGTAGAAGTGGTTTCTCTATTTATATAATATTTCAGCTTATATAAACCTTTATTCTTAAATATCTTTTCCTTGTAAAACCAACCACTATGGTCTTAAAGTCACCCAAATATTATTTTCCTTTGTCTATAAACATTAAAATGATAATTTCCTCAGAGCTAATTTTCATGACTATGTGGTACACACCCTTAGGTAGCCTTACATAAAATTTCCCTATGTAACAGGTTTGTCAGTCAAAATATGTCACTATTTACCTTTGTTTCATATGCCTTAGTTGGCCCTACATAACACAACTCCCATAAAGGGTTTTTCAAATAATGGTAATGTAATTTTTTGAAGATACTGCCTTTATCATTGTACACGTTTTTGAATTTGTGACAATAAAAATCATGACTTATGATTCACCTTGGAACCATGTAAATATAAGAAGAATATTAGAGCAATTATTAGCCCCTGAATCTTGTTTGGGATCTAAATAAAAAATTAATGGTCAAAGATATTCGACCATAAACACTATCCCTTTATAGTCCAAAATGAATGACTCTAAACTACCATCAACAAGAGACGTGGTACTCACCAGATTGGAAACCCACAAATGGTACTCAAGATAAATTTTGATTCCCATCTCATTAAACTTTCATTTTTGTATAGATTATGTAATATTGAGAAACATAATGTAAAAAAGTACAATTCTTGTGGGGTTGGATGTATAAACCCAGTAAAAAACAATTCTCATTAGGCTCATAAACTTAATTAGAAAATTATGTGCACCACCATTCATGTCATTATAATCATGATTATCTGACAGGAAGGACTTATATTAAAAAATCATCATTGTCGTCGTTAACATTAATATTGAAATCAAGGAAAACAAGAATGAAGAGATATATGATTGGAAAAAAAATTCAATTCATTAATATAAAATCAGAGGGACATCCACAAAACAAAGCCTCTCTATCATGTGAGAAAATAAGGTCTCAAAATGACTCTTCAATTTTAGAACGACCTCATGATCCCTATCAACCACCTATTGAGGATGATATTATTGAGGGACTCTAGCCTCCTATGTTTGATGAAGTGTTTCCTAATTAGGTAAAATTTCATTAACCCCTCCAATTGGGTTTCTCCCAGTGATTGGTTCAATTTCAAGAGTTTTTTATGTGTAGTATACAGTTTCTTTTGAAGATAAACGAAATCCTTCGTGGCTTCTTTAATTTGATGGCTGATTTGGGTCAACATCTTATTATTGTAACACCCTGGGATTTTATGAGATTTATTATTATTTTTATTGTATTTTATGCTACACCAAGATTATATTGCATTATATTCCACACCATATTAACATGCAGTATACACAACACTAATCTTGTCTTGTGTTACACATAATTTTATGTTCTATTGATAGAATTCATTTCACGCAACAAAAAGTATTGATTTTTATAAATTTATAAATAAACCATGTTTTGATTATGTTACAATAAATACCAATGGAATATTTAACTACACACGAAACTTACTAGGCTTGCGTTTCACGCAAGAGATACCATCCTCAATTGCATGTGTTGTATGTGACACCAAGATTAACTAAAAAAAGATATGTTATCAAAATATTATTATTTATTGGGATATAAAATAGTCATTATGAATAGTATTACCCACATTTTTAATTTAATATAATATTATAATTCATCATACACATTTCCTAGAACATGTTATGAGAACAAGAAATAATATTTTCACATTAAATAATTATTTTCCAAAAAATACAGTTTTACAGCCTTTTAATGGCGCACCCATTTTATATCTTGTTTTTAAAACGTTAATAAGTTAAATTTTACAAAATAATCGTTTTAGTTGGAATTGGGGCATAAAAATTTACTTTTGTTAGTTATTTGTTTTTTCTAATAAAATTTAAATTTGACAGAATAGTGAAAATATAGCATTTTAATTCAAAACATCCTTTTCATCAAATTTATTTATATAGTTATATTATATTTTTAATTGGTTTTAATGTTTTAATTTATTATTTTTATTATTTGATATAATTTTGGTAATTTTATGTAATTTTACATTTAAATTGGACATAAATACTTTTTAATCTTTTGATAGTTATTATTTCTTAAAAACCCTCTTTTTGGTTTGGACAACAAAAATTAATAATAAATTAATTACTTATTCTTTTGTGTTTTAAATATGGAAAAATTTATTCCATATTTGAAATTAGGATGTCAAAATTGTATAAATAGTTACCTTTTATTTTTAGACAATATGAATTATAACATTAGTACTTATTTTATTTACCATAGTTAAAGGTTAAATCTGGAAAATAAGGGTAACATAATTATATTATAAAAATATTAAACTAACCTTAAACATTTCATAATACCATTTGAAGATATATCTTTATCCTTGGTCATCCATGGGTTGATTTTTCTGACAACTTGGATTCACATGGATGTGAAAATGAGTGTTTATAAGAATTAATATAGATTAATGATTTTTATAACCTAATCATATATCTTTCACTTAATCCATTTTAAAACAGGGATATATAAATTATCTCTATGACTATAAATATTCATTAAAAATATAAAAAGATTTAATACATCATGGTATTTTATTTATAATTTTTATTAATCAGATAAATAAATTTCTTTATGACACAATTATTATGTAATGATTAACTAATTAATGAATGATTCAAATAAATTAATTTATAAATATTAAAACAAATGTAATTTGGATATTTTGTTTTCATACACAAATTTTATGGATTATATTGGCATAAATTCTTTGATTATTTCCTGATTTTCAATGCAATCAGGTTGTTATAAATATTTAAAAAAGTCATGTATGATTAGTATCCAAAATTTTCCAAATTCAAAACTGAAAAAATAAAATAGTTTATTAATTGATTTTAAATTCCTAAAATTATATTATTTGAAAAAATAGTTAATATTTGTTCAAATATGTCATAAATAAGTTTTTTGGGTTCGTTTAAGATGATATGGTAAATACATTAACCCACAATATTTAAATAACATGATGTCACGGTAAGATTAAAAAAAGGTAAAATTTGATTTATCCCAAAAGAAAAAGGAAAAAATTTAAAACTTATCAAAATATATTGTATGATGGTTATTATTACCAAAATTATATTATATTCTAATTTTTTTTACCATTTTAAATCGAAATTTAATTTATGATAAGTTAATATTTTAGGAATTTCATAAAGGGACCCACTCCTATCTAAAAAAAGGGCACCTCCTCCCTCACCTATAAACTCCATTTGGTTCCTTCATGTTCAGAAAAAACCTAAAATTTATCTTCTAAACATACCTAGTAACATTCTAGAGGTGATTTATTTCTCAAAAGACCATCTATTGTGCCCTAAGATGAATTTTAAATGAGGAATGCCAAGGAAGAGGTAATCTCTTCCACCGATTGTCTCAAATTTCATTCTTCTTAAACTATTTCTTATTTAGATATTTAATTAAAAGTAATAAAATAAATATCACTCATATACTGATATGTCATTAAATTATAAAACAACCATATTTCACCTTCTATCCATCCAACTAAAAATGAAATAACTGCCTATGTGTGTGTACAGATTATCATATCCACACAGTGGTGTAATCTATTTTTAAACACCACCATACATAAGTGGGTTATATGGTGAAAATAATAACAATATATGATTATTATAACATGATTATAATTATGAGATATTATACAATATCCAATTTAATACCATTAAACTACAATGGGAATGATATCTTCGTTCGTGCGTACGTACGACTTACCATCTCCACGACGTAATGAGAATAATTCTCCATGTAAACCATTCATGAATAATTATAAACTATTTATATAAAATAAAAATGAAATATATGACAAAATAATGATACTATATTTATGTATAAATATATTTCATTTACTTAATTCCATTCAATTTAATAAGTAAATGAAAACAACGTTCATGCATACGTGCGAGCTACCGTCTCCATGAACGGTGTATTCCATTCCATTTATTGATATATTATATATATTTATGTAATGAATATATATGAAATATATATCATGTTTTAAATTATAGATGTAATTAAATCATGATCGATGTAATCATATGAATAATAACAACTCCAAACACGTATGATAAATAAAGGGACAATTACCCTAAATGTTGCTATAACTTTGAATTGACAAATGCACGGGTGATATAAAGTCTTATGTTAATCATATATGATATCATAAATGTTACTATTGTTATGTTACGAGTTAATAATATGGTTAATCACATTATATAAGAGTTTTGGACACAAATAGAATAATGCAGACCTAAGGTAAGGGATAATTTTGCAATCTCATTTTTATGGGAGATTATTTATACATAAGTATTTTCTTGTGATATATTGATAATCCAAGTCCAGGTTTTATAAAACAAATTCATAAAATATTTACTATTATTATATGTATTATTAAATTCATTTTTACACATTTCATTACTTTTAATACATGGTATGTAAGAATTATTTATATTTTTTACCATACGATGTACTTTTGTACATTTTCGATTAATGTTTGAGGAGAATGTTTTTTAACATATACAGAAGGAATATGTTTTTATATATTTATGATGTATTATTTCCAAGATTCTTCCCCTACACTATTTCATGTTTATTTTCCCCTAAATTATTTTTTAAAAAAATTGAATGAAATTTTGAGAAAAGTAAATGTTTTATAGAACAGAGGAAATTTCCCATTAATAATTAAGTTCAAGTGTTTAATCAAAATTATTTTCATAATAGATAAATCTCATTAAAAGGGGTGGTGTTTCTATCCCTATTGTTACTATGATTGGATTTTATGAATTATGGGATGATCATTTATATGGATTATGTTTTGATGAAATGATATTTAAAAACCCATTTTATTTTTTGGGTTATTCTATGATGAATGATTTTTGTTTTGGGGAATAAGTAATAATGAATTCATTATGAGATGGGTGGGACATATATTTCCCTCCAATGCATTGGGAAATGATTTATATCTCATGAGATATACATGATGGGCATGAAAAGAAAATCAGATTCAGCGATACATGACTGGAATGGTAGGTAAACCCGGTTGAGTAATGGACTTTGTCCACTATGATGGTCTAGGTAGCAATGTCTTGGATACTATGGAAATCATATTATGAGCATATTAGTTTTCCACAATTACATGTATTATTCCAATACTATTCAATCATGGTTAATGTTCCTTTACTGTTTATGCATTTTATATTTCCATGATTTATTTATTGATTCATTATTTTGATGTATAAACATTTCGTTCATATTTTTATGATCAAATGATTATGGCTTGTTTTATGCTCTCCATGAATCCTCTTATTGAGCATTTGATCTCACCCTTTTTAAGTTTTCCCCCATGATTTAAAAAAAAATAGGTAGGAAAAAATGGGGATAAACTTTATGGAATATTAGATGATTTTTCACCAGGATTATAAGATTATATTTCGAGTTCCCAAAGACACTAAACTAATATGGTATTTAGGCCTCTGTCTGTGTCATGTATTAAGTATTCCACCAAATAAATCTAATGTCCATATACATACCTATTGGGTCTCTAAAGTTATGACCTACATCTGGATCAACTACTGTAGTTTGAAATCTCTCAATATTAAAAATCCTTTTTCCACAATATTATAGTAGCTCAATCAAAGGATTCACATCAATTATACTCAATATATGTCTCCATGTCTAATTATGTGACATTCATAGAGAATGTTTCATATATAAGTCTGAATCTGAGTCCCTACAATGGGATAAAATGTTCTCTGGAATCAGATCACTTAATCATTTTCCCTATTCTCATTCTCTTGGAAAAGTAGAAGCTTCTCCTTCTATTGATTCCTGAGTCAACAAGGAAGCTTCACCTTCTGATCTATATATAGGAACAGATTACCCTAAATGATAAATCAATATCATTTTCTATTTTTCTAAAATGGCAGATACATTGTATGGTTTAGACTGCTGATAAAATTTACCCAATAATAAGTTGGCCACTTGATTGGATTCATCCCCATTATTCTCAAATTCAGTAACATGAGAAGTTGTTTATTGAGAAGGGGAATTCTCTAGAATTTTCCTATGTGAAATAATTGAAGTCTTTGGAACGTCTCTCAATGGGGGGTCTTCAGTATTTGTTTCATTAAAATTAGATGAAGAAGGATATAGTTGAATTCCCCATTCCTAAAGAGCCTATCAACTTTTTAAATAGAAAAAAGTGCAGAAGTTGAACATTGATGTGAAGTATCAAGTAAATGAATAAAAATTATATATTGAAAATGAATTAATGAGTACATAAGTCCATAAAATTCCCCATGAAAATCCCCAATCTCCTTTATCAAACCCAGAATATCAATATTTGAATTAAGGGCATCCATTATTTCAGTGTATGCATTTGGAAATGTTATAGTATCCTCACCTTTTAAGGTGTCCAACAAATATTTTTTGATTCCCAAATTGCCTCTACTGAATTGTTTTTCCATTGGTTCTTCAATGGTAACAACATCATCAGATCTTATTGGTTTTTGGTCAAAATGAATATTTACTTCAGAATTACATTGGTCTTCATTCCTTCATCTTGGAGCAATGGAAATATCAACATTTATTATTGTAGGATCCATTGGAAAAGGAAACTGATCAGAGATATCTTGAAAATAATAATATTTAAAAATAATTTAATATTCAACAAAAATGTTTTTGATATTTCCATGGATTTTACCACTCCTAGTAAATCCAGGAGTAGGTACATCTAAATCATTTGTAGTTTTATCTGCTAAGGAAGTAGATCCATCAACATGAACCTAGGTTTCTCCTTGGGTTTCCTTCTCCCATATTGAATAATATTCTCCTAATCCATTGCGAGAGGAGAGGGATATAGATCCCGCAAGAGTTTAAATGTGATTACTATAGGGTATCAATAATGTTATATTTCCCGGAGGATAGTACCAATACTTACTCCTTCAGTGAATAGGTTGGACTAAGCTCATTTCTCTCTTCTGTTCATTTTAATAATCTTGTGGAGAAATCAAATAACACCTCATGGGTGGAGAAATATGTGATAATTCCAGAGGATTATCTTTCTCCATTACCTCATTCAAGATTCACACTCAAGGGGAATTTTTCGGAGAATATGGATAATCATTAGATTCTTTGATGAGAGATCTTCTAGGCACGTACCTTGGGGATCCAAGAACCTGTATGGAGTTTCCTTCCCTGCATTCAAGATGAAAAAATCACTACATCAAGATTAATGATAGTGAATTTTAAAATATAATTAATTCAAAAGAAAAGGATACTTCGTTCCCAGTATTAACATAAATATTCCATTCCTCCTTAGGCTCAATAATTACCACTTTGCACATTCCTAAGTCCATCATATGGGATACTCATGTAGAGGCTATGATATTTTCAACAGTTTCATATTGATAATCCTCTATCTCTGTAAAATAATACATTACTTCATCAAAGTTATTATCCAGATTGCAATCAGAAGGTTCCTTAATTTCACCCACATCCAGTATTCGAATGTCATGTTGGAGGAATGCCCATTCATCCCTATGTTCAGTATCCTTTTTCTCCCAAAATTGAATGGATGAAGGTCCCACATACGTCTTTCCTAGTATGGTTGGTTTTGTATAATATTCCACACCTTATGACTGGTGTGCCTATTTTGTCTTCCATTCTTCTTCAGAAAGGTCATTATATAGAATATGAATATCATTCTGATGGTGGTGGCTAGATCACCTGGGTGCGGGCAGTATTGCTTCTCGATCCCATGGCTTCTGTGTATACCTCCTCTGAATAAGTTTAGATGGCTCTAAAACATCTAAAACATTTGCATTGTCTTTGGGTTTGAAATTTTTACCACTATTTCTATGCACAACAGTCGTTCTAGCTGCCACTCGATATATTCGTTTTTTCCAAGCCACTTAGGGATATGAAGATTCCCAAGCATTGTCGTATCCAACATCATATCATATTCATGCATCTGATAGTGGTAACATAATCAAAAATTTGGATGTCTCTAAATCCATTAGATTCCAATATTGTCTCTCTACCATTGGGTGTTTATCATGTCTAACATACATGTGTAGAAAAGTGTTTGATTGATGAAAACAACTTAAGTGACGAGAAAAAATTTAAGCTACGTAATCCTCACAAATAATTTCATCGCAAATCATGGTTGATAATACACTATCCCTGTATGCTATCATAAAATACCTCATCTCATAATCTTCTTCTTTCCCATAATTAATAAATGTTTCAGTTGGTGGGTTACCAAAAGAAAAGAAGCTGAAATCTCCTCATACATTAAATGCCATTAGCACTACATCTAGTGTTAAATTATAAGGATGAATACCAGAATCATTCTCTAAAAATGGAGTGAATCATCCTTTGGGGACTCTAATAGAGTTCAAAAATGAGTATTAAGAAAATTATTTTTGAAATCCATCACCACAACACTTGGAATGGCCTGAAAATTCTTAATGGATTCTTCTGATTGTATAAATGTGGAATGGAGAAGCAATTTCATGCCAATACAGGATTTTATAACCCAATATACATCCCTTATAGTAATTTTGTTATAATGAAAAATTTCTTGGCATTACCCTGCCTTTGGAATCACAGAATGGATGCATGTAAATGCTTAGAAACATGGAAAGGAAGGAGTCTCTAGGTATCATTGAATCAGTATCATATTTAAATTATAAAACCAGTGTATATAGTCACCTCTCACCAATGTAGGACAGTATGTTCCTTATCTTCCCCAGTTATCTACAGAATTACAAAAAGTAGGATGCCCATAGGTGGGGCGTTTATCTGTTGTTGATTCTAAAAAAGATACCATCCACACTCTAGCATGAATATCATTCTTATCTTTGGGTAATTTCATTTCTATTTTGAATTTTTCACGAGCCAATTGTGGTGTTCTAGAATCATCACCCCATGTTGTAACTAGCAGAATAAACACATCATACATCTCCATGAGAATGGTAACTCCAACTATTGGGTAGATATCCCACAAACTATTGCCAACATCACCATATATCAAATGGAAATAGATCATTTATTAACTCCATCAGCTCATCAATTCAGGAATGAAATCATTTTTTAAATATAATATTATCTCATCTTGCCTGGTTCAAAATATAATCATATGATTAGTCTTTCCTATATTTTGCACAAGTCTAGTGTACCCATAACACCCACATCCCTTTAGGTTTAACAACTCCCAGGAATAATGATCCCAATCCTCCTTCCAACCATTAGACCGATATATTTTAGAATACTGAATGGTTGAATCATATCAATTTGGACATGGATCTACAACAAGTTATTTATTATGAGGATTATAACCACTATGTTTCAGGATGCAACCAATAGGGATTGTTCCCACATGAATTGGTATACCCCTCGCAGTAATATTCATTAAATTAGAATTGAAATATTAATGAAACTATTATTTTGGGAAATATTTCTTAATAGATGGAATGTGAAAATCTAGTAAAACCCATATCCATACAAGGGATGGTAATGAATTTGATGATTTTCATGTCGATACATAATTAATCTGTTCCACAATCTAGGAAGTGTACTTTCAACAACTTCATAATAATCTGGTATTACAATCTTCCTCATCTCATTTTGAAAAGAATTAGCTTTATAAAAAGAGGTTATCAAATGAACCATTTCATGAAAAATAATTACCAAATTAACCCAATTTTAATGTAATTTAAACAAAAGAAGAGTAAAATTTCAACATAAAAGAATTTGAAAATTTGTTAGAGTAAAATCTTCACATAGGTCCATTGATGATGTCCGCTGCATAGGTCATTAGATGGGGGTCTTAGTGCTTCCCCTTTGATTATGTCATTCTTAATTGCTCCATCGCTAAAGTAGTTTTACAATGAGAAAATTTCAAGGAGACTACGTGAATGCACAACACAGTGTGGATGGATGAATGAGAAATGCAATGAGAGTCAAAAAAACTAGAACAATGGGTGAAGAAAATTGCAATAAATAAGTCCTATTTGTAGCCTGCTGTAGATATTTGCGACATGCATGTGAACAAAAGCTAAGTCACATACCTATGTGATTTAGCTCTATGACATACCTGTGTGGTTAAGGAATTAATCCATATTCTTTTCCTCACATATTTTACATCAGCACTCGACCCGCTTTGTAATCAGATCGAATCCAAAGGGGGTATTTTTTTGAAACTACATAGGAATAAAAAATCTATGATTGTGGAACTAGATATTTCAAAATTCAATGGAATTGTTAGAGGAATTAAAATGGAAATACACAATATCAAAAGGTCTACATAGTAGACCTGCACCATAGTCCTACATGACAAAACCGCGTGACAGACCTACATGATAGACCTGCATGACAGACCTTCATGGGGGTAAATATTCTAGACCCCTATGTGGAAGACCTACATAGAGGGACTATGCGGTGGACCTCCTATGAAAAATTTACATTGACCTCCAACCAGCTAGCCTATAAATAGGACCCTGGGGCTCCCCATTACGAGGACTAAAAATTATGACAGACATCCAGATGCTCCCATTTCGTATGTCATTTTCCTAGATCCCTCAAATTGTCTAATATAGCTATCTAAAAACAATAGAGAAGATATAATTATATGGGATAAGCAGGTTTTGAATTTATTTCAAAATTTAAAGCTTACATAGGTTTGATTCCCCTATGTGATTCATTTTTCAATCATTATAAAGGCCTACGTGGGACACCTGCATGGTATAGCTACGCGACGTACCTATGCGGGGTACCCATGCAGCACACCTACATGGAGTTCCTACATGACATAGTTTTGTATAAGGCCTATATATCAACATAAGTACACTCTTTAAGGCCACTCATTGTAGGTTTTCTCCTTTCATGGATCACTATTCTAAAAGGGACTAAGTTGTTGCCTCCACCAAAACCTCCTAACATATCAATCATTATGGAAAGGCACATTAGTGTGTCTCTTATTTGGGTTTTTTTATCCACAGTAAGTGTTTTCACACATTTGTTTCACAATGGTGTTACGATTCATGGAGTGTATGTGGGATTTTATATATGAAGTCATATGAACATTTCTCCGAGTAACAGTATTTTGAAGGTCATAGTTTGGAGGATTAGGATTTGGGTTCTGATCTCCCCTTCACGTCTCTATAACCCAGAACCTTAGTTCTCTGGTAGAGAAGGAATAGTTCAGAATTTATTTTCCATGAAAGTAAGTTAAATATCACCCTCCCTTACCAAGATCATCTAGGGAAACCATCATGGTGTAATTCCCTAACCAATCAACTAGAATATTTTAGTCTCTATCCTCTATACTTCTATCACATTTACTCCTTCATTTCATTGGACAATTGTCCAATGTAATTATAACTATGGGAGGGTGTGTCAGCTCACCCTTTTCTCAGGTCGGCTCAACCTCTCCAACCCTCCCCACTATAGGCATGCCCTCTTTCACCAGAAGAGGTGGAAAAGTGTGGATTCCATTGTTGATTCATTGAAATCCACTAGTTTTATATAACGAGCATGAATCGTGTTTTTTATAGTGATTTTTCATGATCACAACATTTTCACCAGCACCACTTGAACTATGAGAACTCTAATTACTATTCAAACCAAGATTCATAGGAATACCTCTTAGGGTCTGATCTCAATGGATATCCTTTTTAGGAATTCAACCATTATTCCCTTTATCTATTTATCCACCTTAGAAATAAACAGTAAGGTTTGGTTTCCTGAGAACCAACAATTTTGTACTTTGATTACATGAATGTACTCTTATTATATATTGTTCATTGTTTTTATTGACTATAATATAATAATGTTCTGGAATATTTTTTGCATTAATAAGGTCATGGAAGATCCACACTATGATGATAACCTTGAAATGATATAACAATATTCATATATAATGTTATACGGTTAGATAATATACTTTTATTAGACACATAGTATACATACTAGCATGTGCCCGTACTTGTAAGAAGACGAGACTCTATCTCATGTAGTTCTCACTCTCTAATCTCCAAGATGGGTGATTATGATAACAGACCTACTGGTAGCAATTCTGCATTTCTTGGTGTAATCGGACATTGTTGTCTATGAGCATGTGTAATGTTACATAAACTTGAAGATTATCATTAACTCATGTCATGACTTTCACACATAGATTTTCTGATGAAACCGTCATGAAGAGAGTTGGCGAGATGTAGGGTATGTTGGGTGCATCATAAATGACATGTTGTTAATGGATATGTCGAGGAAGGATTTTTCACATCCATATTTATGGAAGTAGATATCTCAGGACCTTTGATTGAAACAAAACTGTCGTACAAATTCCATGGCCATGGTGTCATGATGAGTTTATTTCTAGAATTCGAAGAATGACAGATCAAGCATATAGGTTTATGAAACTTCTATGAAATGTGCTTGATTATATTTTGATAAAAATGGATTTAATTATATAGTATGCGTTCGTATGAGGGTACATGTCAATGCAGCGTCAGCTTCTTTCTCTTAGGTGCCTTGACCCGTTGCTAGACAATAATCTTGGACTTTAGGCAAGCCCGCCTAAGCCAATGAGAAAGAGGCCTAGAGGGTCACTCACTAAGTGCATCCATGTATCTCAAGAAGAATAATGATTATTCCCATACATGGTTTAACAATTATTCATGGAAGCCTAAATCATTTTAATGATGGAGGAAGAAGGAAATGAAAAACAAGATATACACGCAATGTATTAATGATTACACATCATATAGTTTTTCATGGAAAACAAGTACATGCCATGTATTAATTATTACATGTCGTGTAGTTTTATGGAAGACATGTACATGTCGTGTATTAATAACTACAAGCCGTGTAGTTTCCAGCTAGGATTTTGAGGATATAATATTTTTTTAATAAATGATATTTATTATAATCATCATGGGCGCGTGTCAAGGAATAAATTATTTGACATGGGGGTTTTTAATAAGATTAAATGAAATAAATAAAATGTATAATGCGTTTATTTATTGTCATAGCTCTACAACCTCATACCCGATTATAAATATCCTCACAACCCCAACTCTTTTCCTACACCAAAAGAGAATTGTTGTGCACAACAATTCTTGGGAATTCTTTCAAGGACAAAATACCCTCTTCCTCAAAGAATTCTCTCAAGACCAAGAGAGATCCTCCTCCATAAGATCAAGACGATCTAAGGAAGAAAACTCATGAAAATGTTTCTCCACACTAGAACCCGGAGACTCCTATGGCGACGTCTGTAGATATGAGTTGCACGTGTGGATCACTGCTAGAGGAAGTATTCCATTGGATTCTGAGACACAATGATGTATCACATCGGAACGTGAGCAGAAATATCAACAAAGAAAGAAAACCAAAAGGTACTTCTTTTCAATTAATTAAATTAATTATAATAAACCTATAACGATCCTATGTTGTGGTTCTGAGACTTTCTTTTTCATTGTGTATTTCTGTGATTAGATCTGTGGAGACTGGAGTTTATCGTCGTATTGAACCCTAATTGATCATTGTTAATGAAAAAAATCCAAGTGGGGGCATCCACCCATGCACTACCACTGTTTCCAAAACCTTCAATTGGCATTAGAGTGAGGTTACAACATTGATTATAGTTATTTGATTTTCGTTGATAATTTATGCATTTATATTTGATTCAATTCAAGATTAATCATTCTATAAAACATAATGAACGAGATCTATTATTCCTCCTTTGTTTATGAATTCACATCATATAAATGACCTTTTAATTATATTTTTTATTAAATTAAAAATGAGGAACTCATCCAGACGAGCCGCTCTTTCTGTCCGTACAACACAAGAATACACGGTGTGTGGTGAAAACGACACGCCGTGTATATAGGTTCAATGAACTGTTACTAGTCCACCGAACCACGCTGCATGAATTGAGTATGCCTAAGTATTTATTAACCCATGTTGACCAGAAATTAATGGCGCGTGGAACTGGAATACACATCGTGTATGTTGAATCAACACGTCGTGTATTCTGATCTGGCCCAAGTGAAACTATGTACAAAAAGAAGCCATGTTCCATATACATGGGATTGCCAGGCTGGTAACCACGTAACAAGGAAGTACACACCATGTTAGATTAATCTACATGTCGTGTACCCAAAATTACCAAATTAAAGAAAACATGCCAAAGCCCCCAGTGTGTACTTTGGATAACGGGTGAAAAGAAATACACGCCGTGTAAATATAAACTACATGTCGTGTACTTTCCAGAAATGGAATTTTACCATGTTTCCTCCAAAATTAGAAAGACCTATACAAGGGATATGGATGATAAGAATCTAATGGAAATTCACAAAGGAATTTAAGATAATGAATAGATAAATTATAAGATCATAATAGTTTAATTTGAAGAGCGATTTCTTTTAAATAATAGAATGATTAAAAGAATTTGAATTCTAAATATGTGTAAATGTCTTTTCATGCTATGGATGATCATGAGCTAGACCAAAGACCCTTTGTATGTGTGTATGGTTTCATTTAAATTCGTTGGCCTGTGAGACTTCTTCTAATAAAATGAATGGCCTGCATGCCCATGGATCCATTAATGTAAACCCTATGTAATGGAGGATCTCCCAAGTAAGAGGAGACGGTTCAAAATCCGATGTTGAGGCGAAACCAACCCATGAAGATGCAATGGTGGACATGTGGTAGCTGCAAAACACGGACCATCAGTTCAAGGTGTTTTTCCCTAGGTCGGGGTTAGATTATCAAAACCACAAGATAAGCTAACCAATATAAGCACTTGTTCATTCCATCTTATTTTATTTCTATCGGATTTTATGGTTTATTTATTATGTATCTGTTGTCAGAATCACAAAAAATTATGAAATAAACAAGCATGAAAAGATGAAATTAAATAAAAACCAGACTACAGATAAACATTATCAAAACATGGTCAATCACTTAAGAAAGCATCACATAATATTAACAAGCATGTGATAATTCAAAAATAAACATAAAGATTAAAATCCATCAATACCATATTTAGTCAGGCCAAGCCTTCCATTACATGATTAATGGAAAGAATCATTAAAACTACGTGTTTTACCAACCCTTGTTGGGAAACAAACTTTTATAAAGGAAGCCATTATGAAAGGTTTCCGGTTGACATAACCAAATTACATCAAGAGTAGTATCCCATTCTAGACTTGATGTAATATTGGAGGCATTAGTGGAGGAAATCCTAGTCCGGATTTTAGGATAGGGGAGTCCACTCAATAGATCAATGAATTGTAAGGACACAGTAGGCAAAGACCTGCATACCTAAAATCCTTCAAATAGCTTGACCAACCCATGTTGGGGTTATGCGAAGGGGAATATGGATCCCTGCCACTAGAATGTCAAAGAAACTTGACATTTCAAGTTCAATGGTGAGGGTCGTTGGGACATTATAAAATAGTGGGAGACTTAAAAAAATTTATTATCTCTCATAAAATGTAATCAATAAAGTACTGATAAATCTTCTCTTTTAATTTGTAGAATCGAAATGACAAACTTTTCAACCACATTTTCTCTGCGATAAATTCTGGATAAAGACAATATCTTCACCAACAGTAACATTGAGGAATGGTTTAGGCTCCTTTGGGTTATCCTATACCATGAAGGAATGTTTTACGTGTTGTAGTCCTCACAACATTATTCACCCGCCCAAGGGGCAAGTGATGAAGATCTTCTGGTCTATGATCAAAATTTGAATGATGCACTCGACATTAAATCTTTGATGCTATCATCAATGTCTAGTGAGCTCATTAAGTCTCATGAAAAGATGGATTCCTATAGCATGCTCGAGAACCTTCGTGGTCTATACAAGGAGAGAGAAAGGAAGGAAATGTTCGAGATCTCCAAGGCTCTATTCCAAAGAAATCTTGGAGAGGGTGCCCCAGCTGGGTCTCATGTAGTCAAGATCATTGGCTACATTGGGAGCTTGGAGGTTCTAGGGTTTAGAATCCCCGAAGAACTAGGTACCATTCACATTCTTTCATCACTCCCCCAGAGCTTCTCTATCTTTGTTGTGAACATAAACATGAAAAATATTAAGAAGCCTTTGTCTGATCTTCTTATCCGCATTCACCATGTGTAGAATGACATGAAGCATGAAAAACCTTTTGTCCTTATGGTGAATAAAAGGAAAGAGAAGGCGAAGAACATTAATCCCAAAGATTCTTCAAGGCCTTCCAAGAAAAGGAAGATCAAAGGGGAGGTTAGGGAACATGATTCTATTTGTTTCACATGTGGCAAGAAGGGCCACTAGAAGAAAAACCGCACCCAACAATGGAAGCAAGGGGAAGATTCAGGTGCATTTGTCATCGAATTCAATATATCTATTTCTTCAAATTGGTTACTAGATACAGCTTGTGGTGCTCACATATTTATCAAAATAAATGAACCTAGTAGATTTGGTAAGATTGATCGAGGGGAGGTAGATCTACGAGTAGCCAAAGGAGCCAGACATGTAGTTGTAGCTATCGGGTACTACAACCTCACATTGCCTACTGGGATGGTTTTGGTTTTAAAAGGATGTTATTATGTACCCTATATAACCAAAAACATTATTTTAGTATCCAAAATAGATATTTATGGATTTATCTTCATTTTTGGAAATGAATGTTTCTAATTTTATTAAGATAGCATTTGTTTTGGTAGGGAAGATTTATATAATGGCCTTTATGTGTTAGAATACACAAACCAAGAAATGGCAATCGATGACAATGCTAATTCACATGACTCATACCACACCCAACATTGGAATCACTGGCTACGTCATGTCAATGAGAAACGCTTGACAAAATTAAGTCAAGATGGGTATTTAGATTCTTTTGAACTAAAACCACTTGGTGTATGTCATGCGTGTCTACAAGGAAAAATGACCAAATCCCCATTTAGTGGAAAAGGCGAAAGGGCTAAAGATATTATAGAATTAGTTCACACAAATGTGTGTTGAAAATTTACAGTTGAAGAAAGGGGTGGGTTCTCATAATTCATATCTTTTACTGATGATTTTAGTAGATATGGATATATTTACTTATTGAGGTATAAGTTTGATTCTTTTGATTGGTTCAACGAATAAAAGAATGAAGTTGAAAAACATCTTGGAATGAAGATTAAGAAACTCCACTTAGACAGAGGAGGAGAATAACTTAATTAAGACATTGTTTATTTCTTACGGGAGTTTGGGATTCTATCTCGAATCACTCCTCCTTACACACCTTAATGGAATGGTGTAAGTGAATAGAGGAACCGCACCTTGTTGGACATGGTGAGATTGATGATGAGTCATGCGAGTCTTCCAATATACTTTTAGGGATATTCATTACAAACAGAAGCAAAAATACTAAACCAAGTACCAACTAAATCGATAAATCATTTTCCATATGAGTAATGCAATGGATGCAAAGCCATGTTTTCTAATTTCCATGTGTGGGGTAACGAAGCATTGGTTAAGGCCTCTTTAGTTAAAAATCCTGCACCTCGAGGCACAACGTTTATCTTTATTGGATATCACATTCCAACAAGGGGATATTTCTTATACAACCCCTTAGACAAAAATGTTGCAGTGGCGAGACATGCCATATTCCTTGGGAGAGATCACATATCAAAAAGAGATAGTGGGAGCGAGATAGGCTTTGATGAAGTAGAGGCTCAAGATACACAGGAGTTGGTACAAGAACAGATTCCACAAATCCCTATGGAAGAAAAATCTATTCTAGAGACACATGGATTGCGTAGGAGCAAGAGAGAAGTGAGAGAACTAGAATGATATTTTTTTCTTGTCGCCAAGGATGGTGACACATTATTGGTTGACAATGATGATCCTATTACCTACAAGGAAGTGGTTGAAGGTAATGACGTTTCCAAGTGGCAAGAAGCCATGAATTCTGAAATGGATTCCATGTACCAAAACCAAGTCTGGATTTTGGTAGATCCTCCAGTTGATGAAAATCCTATTGGTAATAAATGTGTATTCAAGAAGAAACTAGACATGGAGGCACAAGTCAGCACCTATAAGGCATGACTGGTTGCCAAAGGTTTTAAACAGCATCAATGAATTGACTATGATGAAACCTTTTCACCGGTTGAGAAGTTAAAATCCATATGAATCCTATTGGCCATTTATGATTAATATGACTATGAAATTTGGAAAATCGATTTCAAAACATCATTCCTTAATGGGAACCTCTAGGAAGATGTCAACATGACACGACCTAAAGGGTTTGTTACTCCAAAAGATGCCAACAAGGTATGCAAGTTTCATAAATCCATTTATTGATTAAATCAAGCATCATGGTCATGGAACATTAATTTTTATGAATCCGTAATAGAATTTGGATTTGTTATGAATGAAAGTGAGCCTAATTTCTACAAGAGGTTTAGTGGAAGTTCAATCGTTTTTCTAATATTATATGTTGATGACATATTACTAATTGGTAACAAAGTACCTGCATTACAGACTACTAAGGCATGGTAAGATAAATTCTTCTCCATGAAAGACTTGGGAGAGGCATCATATATTCTTGGGATCAAGATCCATTATGATAGATCCAAGATAATGCTGGGCCTAAGTCAAAGTACGTACATTGACAAGATACTAAAGGGATTCAGTATGCAACAGTCTAAGAGGGGATTGTTGGAAGTGTCACATGGCATTCATATGTCCAAGAAAATGTGTCCTTAGACACATGAGTAAAGAAATAAAGTGGAAAGTATCCCTTACTAATCTGTGATTGGGTTAGTCATATATGCTTTACTATGTACAAGGGTAGATGTTGCTTAAGAATTAAGTGTGGTAAGCAAATATCTAGCTGATCCAGGAGACCGACATTGGATGGCAGTCAAGACTATCCTTAAGTATCTGAGGCATACTAAGGATATGTTCCTGGTTTATGGAGGAGATGAGTAACTAGTCATCAGAGTACATGTAGATGCTAGTTTCCAGACTGATCAAGATGACATGAAGTCGCAGACTGGATACAACTTCAGTTTGAATGGAGGTGCAGTGAGCTGGAAGAGTTGATTCTACTGCGGAGTCTGAGTATATCACAGATTCTGTGGTACCTAATGAAGTAGTATGGATGCGATGCTTCGTCCAAGAGCTAGATTTAGTAACTAGCAGTAAAGATCCTATCACACTCTATTGTGATAATACTGCATCGGTGGCACTTGAAAAAGAGGTAAGGTCACATCAGCGGACAAAGCACATACTTCAGAAGTATCATATCTTGAGGGATTTATATAAGAGAGGTGAAGTTGCAGTGTGAATTATTTAAATGGAAGAAAATGAATAATACCCAGTGACTAAAGCCTTGTCTCAGGAGAAACATGATCATCATGTGTGGTCTGGCGGACTAAAAGTCGTAGGTAGTTAGCTCTAGTCTAAAGGGGAGTTTGTAAGGGTTGGTTCCTGAGAACCAACTGTTTTGTACTTTGATTCATGAATGTACTCTTATTATATATTTTTCATTATTCTGCACGACTATACTATAATAATGTCCTGGAATATTTGTTGCATTAATAAGGTAATGGAAGATCCCCTCTATGATGAGATCGTTGAAATCCTATAATTATATTCTTAAATAACTTTTTATGGTTGGATGACATACTATAATAGGACACATAATATACAAACCATCATGTGTGAGTAATTGAAAAAAGACGAGACTCTCTCTCATGGAGTTCACACATGGTAATCTCCAAGAACAGAGATTATGAGAACAGACTAGCCAGTAGCAATTCTGCATGTATTGGTTTCAAAGAACATTTCTATCTATGAGCGTGTGTAATGGTCCTTAGACTGGAATATTATCATTAATTCATGTCATGACTCGCACACTTATATTTTCTAACAAAAACTGTCATGAAGAGAGTTGGTAGGATGTAGGGTATGTTGGGGGCATCACAAATGGCATGTTGTTAATGGATAAGTTGAGAAAGGATTTGTCCCGTCCATATTTATGAAAGTAGATATCTCGATCCTTTTGATTGAAATAGAACTGTCACACAAATTCCATGGCCATGGTGTCACGATGAGTTTATTTCTAGAAGTCAATGAATGAAAGATCAAGCATATAGGTTTATGACACTACTGTGATACCTTCTTGATGATATATTGAGACAAAGAGATTAAATTATATAGTAAGAGTTCATATGAGGTGTCACGTCAATGCGGCGTCAACTTTTTTCTCTTGGGTGCCTTGACCCATTTCTAGATTGTAATCTTAATCATCAGACCAACCCGCCTAATTCCAATGAGAAAGAGGCCTAGAGGGTCACACACTAAGTGTATCTAAGTATCTCAAGTAGAATAAAAACTATTCCCGTACATGGTTTAGTAATTATTCAAGGATGAAAAAAATGTTTTAATGATGGAGGAAGAAGGAAATGAAAAACAAGAAATACACACCATGTATTAATGATTACACGCCATGTTCTTTTTCATGGAAGACAAGTACACACCATGTATTAATGATTACATGCCGTGTAGTTTATTGAAAACAAGTACACGCCGTGTATTAATGACTATACGCCGTGTAGTTTTCCAGTCGAGATTTTGAGGATATAATATTTTTATATTAAATGATATTTCATATATTCAGCATGGGATCATGTCAAGGAATTAATTATATGACATGGGGGTTTTCAATAAGAGTCAATGAAATAAATAGTATGCATAATAGGTTTATTTGTTTTCATAACTCCATAACCGCATACCCGATTAAAAATATCCTCACAACCCAAACACTTATCTTACACCAAAAGAGAATTGTTGTGCACAAAAAATTTGGAGAATTCATTCATGGCCGAAAGAACTTTTTCTTCCATGAATGCTCTCAAGACCAAGAGATATCCTCTTCCATCGCATCATGAAGATCTAAGATAGACATCGCAAGGAAAGGTTTCTCCATGCTAGCACCTGGAGACTCCTTTGGTGGCATCCAGAGATATGAGGTGCACGTGTGGATCATCACTAGAGGATGTCTACACTTGGCTTCTGCCACACAATGACGTATCACAACGGAACGTGATCAGAAATATCAACGAATAAATAACAACAAAAGGTACTTCTTTTAAATTGATTAAATTAATAACAATCAACCTGTAATGATCCTACTTTGTGGTTCTAGGAATATCTATTTCATTGTCTATTTCTGTGATTTGATCCGTGGAGACTGGTGTTTATCGTCGTATTGATCCCGGATTGATCATTGTTAATGAAAAAAAGCCAAGTGGGCACATCCACCCATGCGCTTCCGCTGCACCCGAAACCTTCATAAACCACATATTAAACACCCCAATTATTAAGGCAACATTTTTAGTAAGTAATACCATACCCATTTCTCTAAGAGGACTACACTCTCCTATGAGACTCATCGAACTACATGGGATTTGATTCCCATCCAAATGGGATATGTAGGAAGCCTCATTGGGATTCAAACCCAACACCTGAAATCAACCCTATTTTATTTAGGAAATATTCCCATAAGGGTATAATATTACATGGAAACACATATTCATTAAAAATACCTTGGGATTCTTTGGCATAAGTCTCACACCAAAAACTCACTATGAACCTTTCGCTTAGATGTCATTTCGACATGAAATTAAACTGTGAGGCTAGGTTCTTATAAAATGACCTCAAAAGGTACGTTGTGTCCTATAAAGTGGTACCAAACTATGTTTCCCATTATACTATGTGGATAGTATCATCATAATGGTGATTAGAATAATCTCCTAATAGTATATAAGAGGATAAAATTGTTGGGGAACCACAAATACATACGGATATCTACATTAATGAAAACCATCAAATACTAATGGATGATCCTAAATTTTTCACATGTTAATATATGACTGAAAATTATAAGGGAAACTTATGTTATCCTTGGTTAATTAATAAGGATTTGTGAGAATATCTAACATTTATGAATAGTTTCACGATGTAGACAATAATTCCCCACCAAAGGGTGTAATGATTCCGACATCCCATCATATTGACCAATGAATGTTCTTATATATTTTAAATTTAAAATATAAGGAACTGCTACCTTTGGAAAGTAGATACCCTTTAGATAAATAACTACAGGATGTTTCCAATTCCATGAATAAATAAAATCGAAACTTCCTCAATGTAGTGATTCTTAAACTAGAACACACATTTCAAGGAAATTTTTTTTTTTACTATCACTCTATATAATTCAGAAACAAAATCTTCAGGTTTTTATTTTATAAGTGGTTCCTTAGGAAATACTGAGTAAAGTATCATTAACTCTTATGATGAATGTATTCCACATAATAAGGTGATTGGTGGGACCCATACTACTATAATCCCTTGATGAATCGATTAGTCTTATAAAGAAAAAAGATTATGTTCTTGTATTTACCTATCCCATAACATGATTGTGTTGTAGAACAAGGACCTAAAACATTTTTTTGATGTCCAGAATAATGAATTAAATATGTATTATATTATATTTTTTATATCAACGTTTTAATTTATTTTCATTGATATTGTATGGTTGAAGATTCAAATTATTTAATATTTCCCTATCAGTTAATACATGCTTATTTTTTCCAAGATTTAGTTATATTCTACCCTTGATTATCATTTTATATCAACCCTTTATTATTTTACAATTTTATAGGTTATCAATAAATGGGATAGATGTTAAATTATATTAATGGTAACACTTGTGTAATAATTTATTGCACATTTTGAGAACATATCATAAAGTATGTAGTTATTTTCATAGTGTATAAGTTACCCATAGTTGAAAAAAAATTAAATTTATTAGATATTGTTTTGTTAATAATTCTAAAAATAGAAAAGACATAAAATTTCATGGGAATGTATATAATATATTAAATTATTTATGTCATTAAATTATTGGGTATATATGTCCAATAATTGGTAGTTGTTAGAAAAGAGATTAGGTAAATTATGTGTTTACAGATCTAGATTTTGAATTTCATGTATAGGTATTCATGGATTTCTATGAGTATAGTCACCAAAAATATAAATGTATAATTTATCAGTTAATTCATAAAAAGAAATTATCGCGGAATGTTTATTTGAAAAAAAGTTGAAGATAGAAATTTTATTTTAAAATATGTTTTAGAAAATGTTTTAATCATTTTCATAAAATGAGAAGTTATGCCACACCATCAATAAGAATATCATTAAACATTTGATGAGGTATAATTTTTTTTGACTAATTTAACATAAAAATAATAATAATTTTTGGGGATGTTAAAATATAGTTGTGTTGCATCAATGAAATATTGAGTGGAAAATAAAATAAAATATTATGTAAAGAATTGTACATAAAATATATTTTTTGAAACCCATATAGTATAAGTTATAATGAATCTTACTATAGAAAAAATGTAAATATGCCATTATAGAACAAATTTTTGGGTTTCAACAATTAATAGAATTTACTAATTTGATGGAAAATAAGTCCATGGAGGAGAAACCATAATTAAAGAGAATATGAATTATTTTAATCAATGATATAATTATTTGTAATAAAAAATAATAAAGGAAAAATATTTGAATTATTATTCCCATGTATATTAGAAATGAATAAAATGTGTATAAATAATAATCTTATTTTGTATGAAACTAATCAATGAATAAAGATGTTATAGAATAATAATTATAACTCAACAAATGTTGTTGAGTTTACAAAAACCATTACTAGATTAATATCCTTTGAATTGAAATCCATTTAATTTGAGAAAATGATATGGGTACTCAAACCGCATTAATTATTATAATGAGTTAAATTTAATTAAATAGGTTGTAATGACTATATATTATAGATAACATGATGCATATTATGTTATATGTTTTAGGAATGTAATTTTGTGAAAATAAACCCTTACCAAAATTCCGAACATATATTAAGGAACTTTAATATCAATTACAAAAAAATTATAACATATTTAGGAATGTTATTTAGATAGAAAAACATCCATAAAAATAATTTATTATATTTTATATATAAATATTTGATTGAAATTATATGATTTCATAATCATGCAATAGTTATCAGAATCATGTTGAAAATTTATCGTCAAAGTTACCTTGTTAAAAAAATACATAATTTCATCATTAATAGTTCATGAATTGTATTATATTTTGTGCAATTTCATTTATAATGTGTTAATTTCATTCATTTATATTTTTAACAGTCCTTAAATATTAAATCAATAATGAGAATGATTTGGTTGTTTCTAAAAAATTAACATTGGTAATAAAATTATTAATTTTAGGGATAATGATTCCATTAAAAACCGCAAATAATTAAATAATAATTTATTAGATATATTATAGATAATTAATTTTTCCAATTCATCAATGATATTATTTTATATTATTCTCCATGTTGGTGGTCAGATTGTCCATAACATGTACCTACCCTAATTAATTGGTATGTATAGTTGCAGAAGCTATTTCTTAGGGAATAATATGATTATTAAAAATCCACAGTGATATTATTTATATCAATTAATCAGTTGAATTTTTTTTATGAGAATTTTAAAAATAAAAAAGAAAATAGATGTGAAATGTGATATGCTACATCATGGAGATGGTAGTTTAAAGGCACTCATAAGTTTTGTTTTCATTTTTTCGTAAAAGGAAAAGTGAATAGAGGTCAATGATTGTTATTATCTCATAATAGATGTTAATATAAAATGATTATATAATTATATATAAAGGATAAAATATTATTTGGAAATTTATTATTGAAATAAAAATGAATTTATGGAGATATTAATATTAATTTTGAGAACATGTGTTTTCCCATGGAGGGATACATAGAAATGGAGGCATCTGTATAAAAAATGAATCTAAAAATTTAAGGATGTGAGAGAGGATTTGAATTGAAGGGAAAATGGTTGAGTTATTAAGAGGCCTGAGACTTAATCATTTCATAATATTGAGTTTATTAGTTAATTTACTAGCCTTCAAATTGAGGATCAATTATTATTTTTCTTTTATAGATAATTAGGCCATTATTAATACATAAATCTAAAAATCATACAGGAGAATACTACCAAAATATTATCAATTTTATTCACTAAAGGAAACCATTAAAAAAATAAAACATGATTTCATTTCATGGTAAAAATCATAATATATTCGTCTATTCTCTTTCTCATCCTTATAAACTGTGAAAACTATTTCCAAACAAGGGATGGGAAAAAATACTAAATACGGGACATAGAATAAGGACAGAAAAATGTTAGTCCATGAATACAATAGACACCATATTTCATATTTTTCTCCCATAAAGATTAACCTCATTAAAAAACCACCTGATGTTATAAGATTAATGAAAATAATTTGAGAAATAATAAATCATAATGATAAATTTTTGCTTCAATATAATATTTACATTGTATCTTTAATAGATATATATGGATTATCATTAATGGTAATATTTAGAATACCCATCATAGTATATTCTCTAAATCCCTTAAGAGAATCCCAATCATTTAACTCTGTCTCATTACCAAATTCATTAGGGAGATCTCATATGCTCAACCTCCCTCACTTTATCATGAAACCACTCATCTAAATAACCTTTTCCAAAGAACTCAAACATAAACCCATCCTAGAAATCATGAAATAAGGAAAAGTTACATTTCCACATTAAAATCACAATATATAATTTCAAGATAATAATATAGTCAATCCCTTATAAATACCATCTTCAATACCAAATACATGAAAACAAAATGGGGTATTTATTTTTCTCTCAAAATAATTATGTCTTATATAGTGATCAAAATATAAAATAACAGTTATTATGAAAAAGATTCCGTTGTAATGGTATAGGTTAAAGACGTCTATTTGAGATTTTGCACAAAATGTAAAACATTCCATATAAAAAATCATTATAAAAAACATTGAAATAAAATAAATAGATAAATAAAATATAAGATGTTAAAATTTTGTTTCGCATAAAAGAGTTGTCCAAAATAGTCATGAAGTAGAAATTTACCCCAATGAATGGACATTGGGTTATGAAATTCCTTTACTTCCATTACGACTTGTCTCCTATATCCCTAATATTCTAGAATAATAAAAATTATTTAATTTATACTTTAATGAGAACATTTTTATTTTTTATTTTTCATAATATAGAACTTCTTACCATGTTATAAAAATTACATAATTATTGAATTTCATAACATATGTTTTGTTGATATTCTGTACTTGAGTCAAAATTGAACTTGGTATGATGTCAATAGTCTATGTGGTAATAAGTCCAACATCTATGGAATATAATGAATGGTATAAATTTAATATATATACATTATATAAGTATTTATAACATTATTTTTATAAAAACAAATAACATTGTTCATGGAAACCATAGGTTGTATGTATGCATGAACGCGATATTCATTTTTCCTGTCATATTGAAATAGAAAAACTAAATGAATAACAAATAAAAACATACAAATATATAATATAATAATAGTTGAATTAATATTCAATTAATACCATAAATGTTTACATAAAAAATCCGTAATACATTTCATGTGATGGGTGAATGAATCACCTCATTTTGAGGAGGCGATACTCAACACAGCTCTAAACGAAGTTATCATATAACAATAGTATAGAAATAATGATGTTATGTTTAATATTACATTTCTCGAATATTAAATAAGTTATAATATACATATTAAAATATAATTTAACAATAATAATTTTTTTAATACAAACCATAAAGGTGTTAAAGGAAAAAAATAAAAAAAACATTACACACAAAAGTAATTAACCAACATAACATGGAAAACAATTTTGTTTAATTGAATATGAGGAATTGAGAAATGAAATAGATATGAGATAATAAATAAGATATATAACACAAAATTATTGTAATGTCTCGGATTCTCCATTTATTTATTTTTTAAATATTATATGGAATTATTTCGAGACCGGGCATGAAGACGACACATCATTCTGAGGTCCAGTGAGACCGGAATGGTGGTTTGAACTTTTTTAAGTCAAGTGAGTCGGCGCTTGTGTGCGGTTGTGATAGTTTCCAAACGGATGCCCGGATTAAAAATCTGAGTGCACCGTTGCGTCCGGGACTACAACTTTGCCTAAGTATGAGGCTAACCTCGACCGGCGCGGGTCGAGGGAAAAAGTTAATTTTCAGACGTTTTAATAATAAAATAAAATAAAATAAAAATCTAAATGTTTATTTTATTTTATGGAAACCACCATTGTAGCGTGTTAAAAGGGAAACTGTTCCCTTAATTAATTTATGTGTCTTAATGGAAAATAAATGGAAAGTTGGACTCTTTAATACACTGCGACGGGACGTCTGTTTCCTTAACTAATGGTGCGACATAATGAATCATGTTTTGGAAAGTAGGGGTCATTAAATATCACTGCGTAATTAAGTTCCGATCTTGTTTCCCTTTTTAAATGGGTGAAAAATTGCAGATCGTTGGCAACGCTTGAGAGGAACCTCTGCCGAATTCACAAGGTGTTGGAGAAATTCTCAACGACGAACGACAACGGATCGAAACCAAGGATCGTTGCGCTGGCATTGAAGGATCACGACGACAACGGCAGCACCACGCCTTCATCAACGATCGGTCCTTTCAAAAGGTATGGGTTGTTGTTTTGATTTTTATTTTCCCTGTTTTTTTGAGTTTAAACGATGAACACGGATCAACCGCGAATAAGTTGATCTGCGGACTCGTACGTTCTTGCGGGAGGGTTTTCTTTGGGATGATTTTGGGGAATTAATCCATTTTTTATATTCATGTTGATCTCTGTCAGTTTAAACCTACTAATGGGAGCGGATCAATGTCGTGAAGAATGACGGCAGAGGTTCGTTCCTCAATTTTTTTATTTGGATTTCTTCCTCCTTTTTCCTCGCACGTTCTTCGCGTTCTTCACGGGGCGACGAACAAAGGATCGTTTCACATCTGTTCTGCGATTCAATGATCCCATATCTAATGTTCGACATCATAATGTCATTATGGAGGTGCGGCGATGTTGGCGGATGACAAATCGGACCAGATCAGAAAGGGAGTTCTTCGAGCGTTCTTCGCACGGGAAGACCGATCATGTTTTCGGAGCCGATCGGAGGCCCGAAAATGACGAAAACAGCTTCGTGGTGTCGGGGTGACCAAAACCTAAAGGTTCCGTGGCAATCAGACGGCCAAATCAATGATCGGAGTACCATGGGAGGCGCGACGGCGGAGGTCCGCGTTTCTGGAATTTTTTCCAGAATACACTGTGTGTACTTCAGAAGAACACACCGTGTAGTTCTGATGGTGGTGGTAGGGTTTCGGGGTCAGAGAAGGACCACATGGCGTGTGACCGCGGTCACACGGCGTGTTGGACCTTCCCTGAAGCTCGGCGTGTACTTCGGGTGGTACACGGACATGGGATTCTCTACACGGCTTCAGGCGGCACGGCGTGTACAGCTCGGCAGAGGTGGCTACGCAGAGCTCGACATGTATCCTGGGGATACATGGACACAGGATGGAGTACACGACCGTGTACTCCCTCACCCTGCCAGGCGAGGTCACCAGCGCAGGTCACCCCATGTGCATATTGCATGTGTTGGAGTACACGGGTTGGTGACCGTGTACAGGCACATGGCAGAGTACACGAAGCCAGCCCCAGTGACTCAGACACAGCGTGTACTCCGTACTACACGCCGTGTATAATGTTTTCTACATGACTAGCCTCATGACAAGGGTCGTTGCACACGGGCAGTACCCGAGGTCGGACAACATGGCGTGTATCATTTCTACACGCCGTGTACTTTTTGGAGAACGGTTTGGTCCTTTTGTTCATTGTTCCTTGAACATCTTTCGTTTGGGTTAGTTCCCCTTCTTCTTTTCCCTTGAAGGTCATGTATCTTTCCCTCACGCCGGGTTATGATCCCTTCAGCAGGATTTTTCTATGATAGAGTTAGGCATCCATCCGAGAGGCCCGGATCGAGATCCTCTATCCATTCCAGACCCTAGGTAGAGTCAGGAATCAGTGTGGCCAACTTTACCGAGCGTTGATCCTCTACCTAGAAGGTGAATTCCGGATGAGTTTCGGTATCCGCCATGGCCCTGGATGTGATACTCATCTATGTATCGAGATCTTTCCCACTCAGGAGTGTGTCTCCCTTAATGAGTGCTTCTATCTGTCGTAACCCTTCCACTCAATAGTGTGTCTCCCGTAATGAGTGTAGTTATACCTTTTGACGGTTCCCGACGAACATCACTCCTTGGACAGACGTCATTAGAACTATAAGAATCGTGGAGTGTGTTCTCCCGGAACGAGTGCATCATGGAATCTTCAAACAGAATCCCTATCGGGGTATGCAGTTGTGTGCCTTGTCTCTAGACCACGGGTCTGGGTTTTGAGTATATCTAGTTTGTTTATATGTCATGTAAACATATATTGTGCATAGCTGACCGTACCTTTACTTTGTGTACTGCTTTGTGGTTTTCGGGGTCCTCTACTAAGTATTGTTATACTAACCCCTGCACGGGCTTTGCCCACACGTCTGGTGTCTTGTGCAGACGAGCTGCCTTTTGACAAAGTCCAGGGCAGACCAGGACCGGACTGAGATTTCTGAGTTTCCTACAGGCCGAGGCTTTCCTACGGCTACGAGCAGCAGTCCCAGTACCTTTCTGCTTGCAGGTTGGACTTTTCAGTTTTTTTTCAGACTCTTGTTTTTGGTGGGCTTGTATTCTGGCCCAGTTTACTTTTACAGTACTATACCTTTTGTCGTTCTCTGTTGGTTGGGCTTAGTTGTATGCATGCATTTTTTTCCTTAGTGTTTTACATTTCAGCATTTGTGGTCTTGGAGATGTGTGTGTGTGTACAGGTTCTTAGGCAATGCCTCCCTTGTTAGTGACATGCCTACTCGGTGCTAGTCACCAGCCCCTGGCCTATTGGAGGCGGGCTTGGGGAGTCACAGTGCGGGCCCCACCAGGATGGGTCATAACAGAGTGGTATCAGAGGTGGTCAGTTCTACCTTAGGACCAAGAGTCTGTGAGTTTGGTTGGGGCAACAGTGTTGAGTGTTTTGGGTCCGGCTTTCAGGCCAGAGACTCCAGTGTTGGTGCGGCGGCCGACGTATCCATACACCCGGACTCTGATAACCTTCTTTTCAACCCAGTTCACGAAAATACTGGTTGCGGGGAAATAAAAGGTACATGCATCATATAGTAATGGGTTGTTTCTTCCATATCCTTGGTGTCAGGTATCCAAATACACTCATTGACCATGAAACATCTTGTTTCTTTTCAGGATTCCTCTGTGACGCGTACTCTCTAGGATTCAGCAGCACGATCACGAGGATGACTCCCTCAGTGACGAGGCGTTGATACAGGGACCAGTTCCCCAGGCGTTGCCACTAGGTGGTGCACCAGCTATACCACCACCAGTGGAGAAGCCAGTGGTACCGGTGGTACCGACCGGTGAGGAGCGCAGGCTCAGCGCACTCCATGAGTTTCAGAGACAGAGGCCCCTCAGGTTCCGAGGCGAGCCTGACCCTCAGGCAGCTGAGGACTAGCTTGAGGCGGTGACCAGAGTTTTCTGTCCAGTGAGGACACCAGCAGACCAGATGGTGATCCAAGGAGTGAGCCTTCTTCAGGGTTCGGCCAGACGATGGTGGAGTCTGACCACGCAGACTCACGACGAGGAGACTCTTTTGTGGATGGAGTTTGAGCGATTCTTCAGGGAGGAGTTCTCTCTAGTTACGCTGAGAGTTGTGCGCATCCAGGAGCTTCTTCAGCTCCAAAAGGGAAGTATGATGGTGGCTGACTATTCATCGAGGTTCACCAACCTCGCCAGGTACTCGATAGATATGGTCAGGGATCAATACTTCAGGGCTCGGACCTTTGAGCGAGGTCTACGGCGAGACATCTGATCTAGTGTCGTGCCTCTATTCATATCCACCTATAGTGGAGTGCTCGAGCGGGCCTTGGTGATCGAAAGCTTCTTGGAGGAGCAGAGACAGCCGTCGGCAGTCAGCAGCAGGCAGAGAGGTGTGAAGACACCAGAAGCAGGGAGTCGACGTCAGACGCAGGGATCTGGACGTGGGAGACGTCATAGGAGGACCCAGGACAGGGGATCGATAGTTAATGGCTCTCAGGCTGGATCCAGTCATCCTAGGGAGAAGTGATGCTACACATGCGACGGTAGGGGGCATCTCGCTAGAGATTGCCCGACACGTCGGGCTGCTGATAGGGAAGTGGTGGATGGGCCACCGAGATAGAGGCAGAGAACGGAGCAAGCAGATCCACCAAGCGACAGACGTTGAAGAGGAGTCGGGAGAGCTACAGGTGGTGGCAGACGCTTCGACATACTTCCACCGCCACCCCCAGGAGGTCCACACTATGCTCAGGGAGCTGGGGGACATGGATGGGGATAGCTTCATGCGGTTGAGGCATACGACCCAGGGGATCCAGGAATGATTCGAGGTACGATCTGTGTCTTTTCTACCTTAGCTTACGTACTCATAGACACAGGTTCCAGTCATTCCCTTATAGCCACATGTCTTGCACAAAACCTCAGGATTCCGGTAGAACCGTTGACTCGATCCTTACGCTTGGAGACACCTACGGGAGGAGACTCGACGATCACGCACCATTGCAGACAGTGTGATCTTACCCTTG
Source organism: Viscum album (assembly GCA_963277665.1). Taxonomy (NCBI): domain Eukaryota; kingdom Viridiplantae; phylum Streptophyta; class Magnoliopsida; order Santalales; family Viscaceae; genus Viscum; species Viscum album. Next base: position 1,193,283,276 of record OY728122.1, read on the forward strand.
GAGGTGAGAGTTTCGGTTGGAAACTCTTGGTGGTAGCGTCGAGGCCTTACAGCGTCATTCTAGGTATGTATTGGTTATCTTTGGTCCATGCCCATATTGACTGTTTTAGGAGAAGAGTGTGGTGTGTCCGCCGTGATGGAACAAGGTTTTCCTTTGTCGGAGAAAAGGAAACCCAGGCAGCACAAAGTGGGCTCATGCATAGGAGGGGCCAGCCGATCACTCATGATCTGGCTAGCCTTATCCTCGGAGCAGTAGATGTTGTGAGCTCTCAGTTCCCAGCAGTGGTGGCATAGTACAAGGAAGTCTTTCCAGAAGATGTCCCAGGGTTACCTCCCCACCAAGAAATTGACTTCTACATTGACTTACACCCCGGGACGACACCGATTTCCTCATCGGCTTATCAGATGGCTCCCGAAGAGCTTCGTGAGCTATGGGTGCAGTTAGAGGATTGGTAGAGCAAGGGTTTTGTGAGACCCAGTGTTTCACCATGGGCGGCCCCAGTTTTGTTTTCCAAGATGGAAGACGAGAGTCTAAGGTTGTGCGTGGATTACCGGCGCCTGAACCAGGTAATTGTGAAGAACAAGTATCCATTACCGAGAATTGATGACCTCTTCGATAAGCTAAGAGGGGCTCAGTGGTTCTCGAAGGTTGGTATTCGATCAGGCTATCACCAGCTATGAGTACGGGATGAGGATATACTGAAGACAGCTTTCAGATGTCTCTACGGTCACTATGAGTACTTGGTGATGCCCTTTGGCGTGACGAACGCCCCTACAGTGTTCATGGGGTTGATGAACTGGATCTTCCAGCTGTACTTGGACCGGTTCGTAGTGGTTTTCATCGACGACATCCTTGTGTACTCGGCGTCAGAGGAGGAACACTCGAGACACCTGCGGATGGTTTTGGACGTACTCCTAGAGCACCCGCTTTATGGAAATCTCTCGAAGTGTCAGTTCTGGATTTAGGAAGTCCACTTTATGGGACACGTCATCTCAACAGAGGTAGTAGCGGTGGACCCAGCCAAGGTGGAGGTTGTGTTAGCATGGGAGCCACATCGGAGCGTGAAAGACGTGTGAAGCTTCCTTGGGTTGGCAGGATATTACCGGAGATTCATCCCTGATTTCTCCCGGATATCAGCACCGATGACGGCCTTGACAAGGAAGGGGAAACCTTTCATGTGGACAGAAAAGTTCCAGCAAGCTTTTGAGCAGCTAAGACAGACTTTGACGAGCTCCCCAGTCTTGAGATTGTCGGAGGAGGGTGTCGAGTACATAGTTTTCTGCGATGCATCGGGGACCGGGCTCGGCTGTGTCCTGATGCAGCAGCATGCGGTGATTGCTTATGGTTCGCGCCAGCTTAGGCCGCATGATCAGAAGTATGCGACCCATGATCTCGAGTTAGCAGCGGTAGTCTTCGCACTGAAGATGTGGAGACACTACCTTATGGGAAAGCGGTTCATTGACTACTCTGACCACAAAAGCCTCAAGTACATCTTCTCACAGAAGGACCTAAATTTGAGGCAGAGGCGTTGGCTAGAGTTCCTCTAGGAATATGATTTCGAGATCGTCTATACTACTGGGAAGGGGAAAAAGGTGGAAGACGCTCTTAGTAGAAGGTCAAGATCACAGCTGTTGAGTGAGGCGACACAAAAATTAGCCACGTTGCGGTTATCCTTCGTGGATGGAGAGGAAGCATCCTACCTACAGTCGATGGTTGTTACCCCTTCACTCTTACAGCGAGTTAGGGAGGCACAACTTGGGGATGTCGACTGTGTGGCTTTACATGCTCAGTTACCCACAAGACATGATCTTGATGGTTTTTCACAAGGTGGGGAGCACGTACTTCACTTCAGAGGACGCATTGTTGTACCAGTGGCGTTCTAGGAGGAGTTCCTAAGGGAGTTTCATACATCCCCTTTGGCGGTACATCCCGGAGTGGCAAAGATGTACCATGATCTCCAACGATAGTTTTGGTGGTTAGGCATGAAGAAGGCAGTGGCAGAGTTTGTTTCTTGATGCCTCACATGCCAGCAGGTGAAGGCTGAGCACCAGGTTCCAGTAGGGTTAGCTCACCCCTTGGAGGTTCCAGAGTGGAAGTGGGATGGAATATCGATGGACTTCGTGACGGGCTTACCACAGACGTCCAAGGGTCACGATTCCATCTGGGTGATCGTTGACTGACTCACCATGTCGGCCCACTTCCTAGCTATCATGGAGCAGAGTTCCGTAGAGAGCTTGGGACGCCTTTATGTACAAGAGATAGTTCAACTTCATGGCGTCCCTTCGACTATTGTCTCAGACCGAGATGCCCGCTTCACTTCCCGGATGTGGAAGGGATTGCAGGAGGCTTTTGGGACTCAGCTACGCTTGAGCACAGCGTTTCATCCCCAGACAGATGGTTAGACAGATAGGACCATTCAGGTTTCGGAGGATATGTTGCGGGCCTGTTTCTTGGACTTTGGTCACAGCTGGGAGGACCACCTACCACTGGTGGAGTTTTCGTACAACAACAGCTACCACTCCACCATTGGCATGGCACTGTTCGAAGCTTTGTATGGGAGACCCTTCCAGTCACCGCTTTGTGGACCGACCCCGGAGATTCAGAACTCATGGGTCCAGAGATAGTGCGAACTACCACAGAGAAGGTGCAGATCATCCGGGAGCAGATGAAGACTGTGCAGAGCCGGGAAAAGTCTTATGCTGACAGACGACGGAGGCCCCTGGAGTTCGAGGAGGGAGACCACGTTTTTCTTCGGGTCTCACCTCGACGTGGGTTGCGGAGATTTGGCCGAGCCGGGAAGTTATCTCTGAGGTTCATCGGACCTTTCCAGATCCTGGGAAGAGTTGCTAAGGTGGCGTATTGTCTGGCACTACCTCCACAGTTGCATCGGGTACATGATGTCTTCCACATGTCGCAGATGAGGAGGTACGTGCATGACCCATCGCACGTCATCGACTGGGGCGGGCTGGACATCGAGGATGGAGTGACCTTTGCTGAGTACCCGGTGGAGATCGAGGATCAGAAGTAGAGGATCCTTCGTGGTCGATCGATTCCCTTAGTGCGCGTCCGGTGGCAGCACTGGAATCTTCATGAAAGCACGTGGGAGTGGGAGGCCTAGATCAGTGCCCAGTACCCGCATCTTTTTTAGTAGCCTTTGTTTTGGCTTTTCAGGGACGTAAATCCCCAAGGTGTGGAGAATGTAATGTCTCAGATTTTCCGTTTATTTTTTTAAATATTATATGGAATTATTTCGAGACCGGGCGTGAAGACGGCACATCATTCCGAGGTCCAGTGAGCCCAGAATGGTGGTTTGAACTTTTTTATGTCAAGTGATTCGGTGCTTGTGTGCGGTTGTGACAGTTTCCAAACAGATGCCTGGATTAAAAATCTGAGTGCATCGTTGCGTCTGGGACGACGAATTTACCTAAGAATGAGGATAACCTCGACCGGCATGGGTCGAGGGAAAAAGTTAATTTTCGGACGTTTTAATAATAAAATAAAAATCTAAATGTTTATTTTATTTTATGGAAACAACTACTGCAGCGTGTTAAAAGGGAAACTGTTCCCTTAATTAAATGTTGTGTCTTAATGGAAAATAAGTGGAAAGTTGGACTCTTTAATACGCTGCGACGGGACGTCTGTTTCCTTAACTAATGGCGCGTCATAATGTCTCAAGTTTTGGCAAGTAGGGGTCATTAAATATCACTTCGTAATTAAGTTCCAATCTTGTTTCCCTTTTTAAATGGGTGGCCAATTGCTGGTCATTGGAAACGCTTGAGAGGAACCTCTACCGAATTCTCGAGGCGTTGGATAAATTCTCAACTATGAACGACAACAGATCGAAACCAAGGATCGTTGTGCCGGCATTGAAGGATCACGACGAAAACGGCAGCACCACACCTTCGTCAACTATCGATCCTTTCAAAAGGTTGGGGTTTTTGTTTTGATTTTTCTTTTCCCCATTTTTTTGAGTTTAAACGACGAACACGGATCAACTGCGAACATGTTGATCTGCGGACTCATACGTTATTGCGGGAGGGTTTTCTTTGGGATGATTTTGGGGAATTAATCCATGTTTTATATTCATGTTGATCTCTGACCTTTTAAACCTACTAACGGGAGTGGATCCACACTGTGATGAATGATGGTGGAGGTTCCTTCCTCAATTTGTTTATTTGGATTTCTTCCTCCTTTTTCCCCGCGCGTTCTTTGCGTTCTTTGCGAGGCGACGAACAACGGATCGTTGCGCATCCGTTCTGCGACGCAACGATCCAAAATCGAAGGTTCAACATCGCTACGTCCTTATAGAGGTGTGGCGACATTGGCGGACGACAAATCAGACTAGATCGGAAAGGGCGTTCTTTGAGCGTTCTTCGCGCGGGAAGACCGATCATGTTTTCAGAGTCGATCGGAGGCTCGAAAATGACGGAAAGAGCTTCTTGGTGTCGGGGCGACCAAAACCTAAAGGTTTCGTGGCAATCGGACGGTCGGATCAATGATCAGAGCACCATGGGAGGCGCCACGGCAAAGGTCTGCGTTTCTGGAATTTTTTCCAGAATACACGGCGTGTACTTATGAAGAACACGCCGTGTAGTTCTGATGGTGGCGGCAGGGTTTCGGGGTCAGAGAAGGACCACAGGGCGTGTGACCGCGGTCACATGGCGTGTTGGACCTTCCCCGAAGCTCGGCGTGTACTTCGGGTGGTACACGGACACGGGATGCTCTAAACGTCTTCAAGCAGCACATCGTGTACAGCTCGGCAGAGGTGGCTATGCGGAGCTCGACGTGTATCCTGGGGATACATGGACACGGGATGGAGTACACGACCATGTACTCCCTCACCCGTCCAGGCGAGGTCACCAGCGTTGGTCACCCCATGTGCATATTGCACGGGTTGGATTACACGGGTTGGTGACCGTGTACGGGCACATGGCTAGAGTACACGGAGCTAGCCCCAGTGACCCAGACACGACATGTACTCCATACTACATGCCATGTATAATGTTTTCTACATGACCAGCCTCATGGAAATGGCCGTTGCACACGGGCAGTACCCAGGGTCGGACAACACGGCGTGTATCATTTCTACACGCCATGTACTTTTTGGAGAATGGCTTGGTCCTTTTGTTCACCGTTCCTTGAAAATCTTTCATTTGGGTTAGTTCCCCTTCTTCTTTTCCCCTGAAGGTCAGGTATCATTCCCTCACGCCGGGTTATGATCCCTTCAGCAGGACTGTTCTTTGATAGGGTCAGGCATCCATCCGAGAGGCCCAGATCGAGATCCTCTATCCATTCCAGACCCTAGGTAGAGCCAGGAATCGACGTGACCAAATTTACCGGGAATTGATCCTCTACCTAGCAGGTGAATTCCGGATGATTTGAGGTATCCACCATTGCCCTGGAAATGATCCTCATCTGTGTATCGAGATCTTTCCCACTCAGGAGTGTGTCTCCCATAATGAGTGCTTCTATCTGTCGTAATCGTTCCACTCAGGAGTGTCTCTCCCGCAATGAGTGTAGCTATACCTCGTGATGGTTCCCGAAGAACATCACTCCTCGGACGGACGTCATTAGAACTATAAGACTCATGGAGTGTGTTCTCCCGAAACGAGTGCATCATGGAATCTTCAAACAGAATCCCTATCGGGGTATGCGGTTGCGTGACTTGTCTCTAGACCGTGGGTCTGGGTTTTGAGTATATCAGGTTTGTTTATATGTTTTGTAAACATATATTGTGCATAGATGACTGTACCTTTAGTTTTTGTACTGCTTTGTGGTTTTCGGGGTCCTCTACTATGTATTGTTATACTAACCCCTGCACGGGCTTTGCCCGCACGTCTGGTGTCTTGCGCAGACGAGCAGCCTTTTGACAGAGTCCAGGGCGGACCAGGACAGGACTGAGCTTTCTGAATTTCCTACAGGGTGAGGCATTCCTACGGCTACGAGCAGCAGTCCTAATACCATTGTGCTTGCAGGTTGGACTTTGCAGTTTTTTTCAGACTCTTGTTTTTGGTGGGCTTATACTCTTGCCCAGTTTACTTTTACAGAACTCTACCTTTCGTCGTGCTCTGTTGGTTGGGCTTTGTTGTATGCATGCATTTTTGTTCCTTAGTATTTTACATTTCATCATTTGTGGTCTTGGAGATGTGTGTGTGTGTACAAGTACTTTGGCAATGCCTCCCATGTTAGTGACATGCCTACTCGATTCTAGTCACCAGCCCCTGGCCTATTGGAGGCGGGCTTGGGGAGTCACGGCGCATGCCCCACGAGGACGGTTCATGACAATTCTGTAAATGAATTAATATTTATCATGAATTTATGGATATAGGAGATGAGGAGAAATTAATAAAATAAATAAATAAAGAGAGGTAGTTTGTGAAAATTACCTCTTAAATATCCCTAACATTAAAGATCCTTTATTACCATGGATTTGGTCATTTGATGAGACAAGTAGAGCATGAACATGGAGAGAGTGATTAGGATTGGTTTATTAGATTTTTTACTAGCTACAAATCTTTTTTAGGTTGAAATAGCGTGGTGGAGAGGTGGTATTTATACTTGAGGAGAGGTGGGTTCAAATTATTAACATATTGATTATTTTTTATTAATGACCAACATTATAGAGTTTGCATAAATTTCCATGAAATTGGATTATAATAAATGATTTGTAAGATGGTTAGTTTAGAGAAACACCACAACTAACCATTAATTTTTTTAGTTTTTTGGTATGTTATGCTTTTAACTCTTAACATTAACCCTTTTCAAAATTTCACTTTTACTACGGTATATTAATTTTTACAATGGTAACTATTTTATAAGATTAAATAAAATTGACCATAAAATATAATTGAAACTTATGAATCCAAATATGGAATCCATTTTATCTAATTTATTTCACAATATTGGGAAAATTTGGATTGATATTAATTCTGCAAACAAAGCTAAAAAATTGTCCTTTAAAGAGAATCGTTCAAAAGATTGAAATGTTTTTATATCTATTTTCAACATGAAATTGTTTCCAATGAACAGAATTTGAATAAATAATAAAAACATAGTTTAATTACACTCTAAAAATAATTATAATTTCTATATAACTATTTAATTAAATGTGACTAAAAATTTGTTTTGAATTAAAATGCATTATTGTACACTATTCATTAAAATATGAAAGTTATCAGAAAATTCCAAAAAATTTATCCAAACTAAATATTGATGTCCTTATTCCAAAGAAGTTTATTTATTTTTGTAGAACATATAATGTTTTCAAAACTAGATTTAAAAAGTGTTCCCCCTAAAATGGAGACAAACTATGTTTTAAAAATATGAGATCTTTGAAAACTAATATTGGACTTACACGTATTTTAATTGAAAAAAATTTATTAAAGGAGTGTAAAAACATTTAATAACATTTGTAAACATAATATAGTTAGTTTTTTCATTCCCACCAGTACAATGGATAGGATTTATATACCATTTCAAAAAATAATTTTTATAGTATATTATTTTTAAATATAAATCAGTTTAATGTGAAACATAAGATTTTAAAAAAACCAATTAATGCATGTCGAGTAAGATATTGGACATATAATCCATTTTAAGGTAAAATTAATATCTAATTTTTAAATATTAATTGATATAAAAATTTCATGTTTTATAATTACTAGGGATGTTACATCCTTCTCCCTTTTTGGAAATTGTTCCATCATAATTTTATTAACATATGAAATAAGTGGGGGTGTCTCTCTTTAAAAGAATTTTTAGATTATCATTATTCATATTAAACTATATTTCTTGTCCAGAAAACATTGACCTGATGAATCACCTTATTTCGAGAAATTTTTTCTCTATGGTGAAGAAACTGGACTGGCTATTCCTCAAAGGAATGATTCCCTTCCAACTGAACAACATATTTACTAAAAACATGAAATGAATCTTACTTATACTTTTTTACAATGGACCATGAAAAAAATTATGTACCTGGGAAAAACAAGGATTAAATCCACTCAGTTGGAAATATGTCAAACTAGCTCAAGGATTTCATAGGGTCCTATAAACCGGGGACTCAGTTTCTTTTTCTATCCAAAAAACATCACAAATTTACAAGGACAAAATTTGAAAAAGAAATAATCCCCTACCTCAAATGAAAGATCATTCCTCCTGTTAACCACATATCTTATATTCTTTCTCTGAGCTATCTTCATTTTACCTTAATTCAGAAAAACTTTTCATGCCACCTCTTCTCACATTTCTAATTTCATAAACATCCATTCAATTATTTCATCCCCAAAAGGAGGAGTTCAACACCAATTTCCATATAATGACTCAAATGGTTCAATCTGTATACTCGAATGAAAATTTTTATTATAAAAAACTGAACTGAATAATGATGTTGATCTCAACTTCATTGGTAATCCATCGAACAAGATTGTAAAATATCCTCCAATGTCTAAATTGTTCATTCTGATTTCCTATCTGATTGAGGTTGAAAAGATGTTCTGAAATTTAATTTCGTACCCAAAAACATTTGAAGGGATTTCCAAAAGATATAAGTGAACCTAATGTCACAATCACATAAAATAGAGAGAGTAACTCCATGTAACCAAACTATCTATTTAAGATGATACCAAGAATATTGATCTAGAGATAAAGTATCTAAGATCAGAATAAAATGTGATAATTTAATCAATCATTCAATAATAACCTATATTGCATAGTTATATTGCGATTTGTTTTGTAATCCCACTATGAAATCTGTTGTGCACTGTGTTGAATTTGTTGTCAATAAGGTGTCAATGATGGAATGAATGACAAGGAGTGTCAATATGTGAATTCTAGAGGATGTGATGGTGATGGTGATGTTGTCAATAAGATTTCAAGGATTGAATGGATATGTGAATGAAAAAGGAAGTAATGGAATTGGTTGTTGTCAATAAGGTGTCAATGATGGAATGAATGACAAGGAGTGTCAATATGTGAATTCCAGAGGATGTGATGGTGATGGTGATGTAGTCAATATGATTTCAAGGATTGAATGGATATGTGAATGACAAAGGAAGTAATGGACTTGGTGGTGATTGGAGAATGGCCATGGTACTGAGAAGCATGTCACTTAGAAGAATCACTAAGTGGTATAGGAATTAATGGTTGAAACATTCTCCATATTAAATCAGACGATTTTAGAGCTGATCATAAAGTTCCAAGACTTGTATCAAGGAGATACAATGTCACAACATTGTTGGAAGTCCATGCATTGTCTTCACAATGCATGAGGAGATGAAGAAGTTCCATCCACTATCACTAAGTGGATGAGGAATGAGAAGATGAACCATCCACAACTCCTAAGTGGCTGATGTGGTTTGAAGAAGACCACGCACTATCTCTTAGTGCATGAGGATTTGATGATGATCCAACCTCATCTCTGATTGGATCATTGAAGAACAACACTGAAGAAATATTTGATTCAAGACCAATGGTTGAAGACGAACCTTCGTGAATTCCCTCCTAAGTAGAGAATAAATAGTGAAGAGGAGATGATGAAATCTAATGAAGAAGAGGAGGTTAAGAAGAATAGAATGGCATGATGTAGTCATGTTCCTACTTGGTAGTTTAACCAAGTATATAAGGAGGGAGAGGATCTTATGCAAAAAATGGGTCCAACCCATGAGCTGGCTACCCAATCTTCAACCCAAGGCACATGTGGCACTAGGTCACCAAGCCCATGAGGAGGCCTAGGCAGAGCCAACTGTAGGAGGCATGATGTGGGACGTGTATAAGCCCGTGGGTGCCACACGGTGATGAACCTGTGCAGCGTGGGCGCTAGGTGCGTGCCCGAAGGAAGCATAGTGGGGGCTAGGTGCGTGCCCGGGCGAGTAGAGTGGGCGCTAGAGCGCGCCCGCAGAGAACCGGTTTGGGGCAGCACCGGAGGGGGGAGAGGAGATTTATGAGTGGTGTTTGGGAGGCGATGGTTGTTAAACTGCGGAAAAACCGCAGGACGTTTTGATGTGAGATAGGTTTTAAAAACGCGGAGGAAATCCTGGCTGCTCATCCGATCTCGCGTCTGATCTAAGCCGCACGATTCATCTGCGACGCTGCGTTCTAATCTCAACCGTCCGAGATCATTTAAACACCGATCCAACGACCGAGGTGAAAAACTGAGGTTTTCTTCAACCTCCGGACTCCCGAGCTCCACCCGATGTGAACCAGCTCGCCATCTCCACTGCCGATCCACCATGTTTGAATCCAGACCACCGTTGAAGCTCAAAAACAACTTCATGGTGATCGTCTGATTGAACCGAGACCATGCATGCAATCTACGTCTTGCATGCATGATAAATCTAGAGGAAGAAGGTATGGCCGAGGCAAAAGGAGTTTCCGAGGCCAGGTGGATTCATGCAAGATTCATGTATAAGAATTGATTATATGATCTTGAATCCATTCACGAAGATTGGATCCCACGTTTGGAAAAGGGAAACACCCGAGATATCTGGAATATTTTTTAACGCGGGTTGGATGTTTTTTTAACGAACCGAATATCTAGGTTATTCAAAGGAACAAATCTCGGGCCTTCAGAGATTTGACCCCGTGGCTTCGATTGATCTTCTCGGCTATAAAAGGAGGAGCCTATGTACGAGGTTTTTCTTGCTGCCATCCTTGAGAGAGAGCTTCTGGTTCTCCGGATAAACAGGGGAACCGCGAAACCCTCTGGTTCGCGAAGGCCAGTGTTTTCCGTGCAGCATTGCTGCGCGAAGTGAATGGGTCCCGCGATGCTCCTAGCAATGCGAAGAAGAACAGCGCTTTCCTTGCGTGAAGGAAGAGGCCGAGTCGAGACTCTCTGCACATCCCTTTGCGCGACAGGAAGAGACCGAGCCGCACACCACTTGCATAGTAAAGCATCCCGGAGCCACCCAAGGCTTTGAGATATCCTTTCACGTTACCCCTACGTGAAATAAGTAGAGGAGGATTCCTCCCTATGCGCTCTCTTGAGCGACAGGGAAGAATCTGAGGCTTGCGTGCCCGCTGCCCGCATTCTTGCACAGTAGCAAGTGGCCGCACCTGTGTGGCCTCTCTTCCCGCTAACTTGCGCGGCAGGAGGTAGCTATCGCCCCACTTGCGTGGTAGAGGAAGGTGTTGCACCTTGTGCGGTAGGAGAAGGCCTCACCCTGCGCGCCTATTGCACCCAAGCACTCTTGGTGCGTAGAAGACCCGTGCTCCCTGGTTTGCACGAAGAAGGAGGATTCTGCACTCTTGTTTTGCACAAAGGAGAACCCGAGGCCTTGTGTTGTCACAAAGAGGAACACATGCATGAGGCTGAGGCTCTGTTAACCTCTTGAGAAGAAAACCTCACACTTACACCATCCACTTAACTATTCGGATTGTGTGTGAAAAGAAACAAGAAGTGGACACCTACGGGTAGTGTGTGTGAGAAACAAGTGAAGAGGCCATTTCATTGGTGTGTGCACAAGTGGAGTGTGCACACTTTGAAGAATAAGAAAAGAACAAAGTGTGTGAAAAGAAACAAGAAGGCCGTAGCCTTGTATGTGCACAAGTGATGGAGGCCATACCTCTTGTGTGTGCCCAAGTGAAGGAAGAAAATGCATGCATGACCATGCATGTATGAATAAGTGAAAAAGTGGGTGAAAACCTTGAGAAGTCAAAGAGAAGGAGTAATTCACACTAAATAACTACACACAATTTGTTGTGTGTGAGAAGAATAAATGAGTGTGACTCCAGGAAGAAGGTGTGTGTGCTAAAATAGATCACACCCTTTAAGGGTTTATCACACCAAGAAAAAAAGGGGAGTGCATACATTAATGCATGCACATGCACACGTAGACAAAGCCTAAATCAGTGTGTGTGCAATTGAGAAGTCCAAGAACAAGGGTTCTTGATGAAATTTGAGATTCCATGCAAGTCATGCATGAAGATTGAGAAGCCGTGCAATCAGTGCATGAAGATTCAGAGATTCCATGCACTCAGTGCATGAAGTTGAATTAAAGACAGACTGAAGCCAAAATGAAGTTAAAGGCATCATTCATCTGAGTTTTCAGTGGTTGAGAAGACCAAGAAGATTGAGTGGGAATACTTAGTGCAAGAACATATTTTTCCATCAAGATTCTTGAAGACGGAGGCCAGGTCATTATTAGAAGAAGGAGAATAAAGCCTAAGCAAAGAAGAGGATTCCTGATCGCCATAAGTGATCAGAAGAAGTGAGAAAGGCCATCAGACCTTATCCAAGGCTATTGAAGACTCTTGAAGAGCTTAAAAAGAAGAAGAGCTACTCGTGTGACTCGAGGAGCCAGGAGAAGACCCCCTGTGAGACTCAGGGTGGAGAAGTATTTGGTGGAAGCTAAAGCAGGCCAGTGGGACTCTGGTAACACTGTGGGATGCAGTATAAAGAACCTCCTGTGGGACTTAGGAGAGATACAGTGTGACTCTGTATCGACCATTGTAATTACTAACCGAATTATAGTGTAGAAACCATGTTGGGGTGTTTAACCAACATGGCAAGGACATAGGCCTTTGAAGCCGAACCTTGTAAATCCTTGTGTCATGTGCCTTTACATTTACTGCATCACTTGAGAAAAGGATGATAGACACAAGAAGAGTGGATCGTGTCCTTAACAAGCCATAGAGGTTTAATTGATAAAGAATCAATTAGTAAAAAGTTCAAAAGGATCACTGATTCACCCCCTCCACCTCTCAGTGATCACACTGATCCGGGCACTTCAATTGGTATCAGAGGGAGGTTGCCTTTAAAAGATCCAAGGGAGTCTTTATGAAGTTCATATTTGAGGAAATGAGTGAACACCCTCAAGTGACGATATCTTCCAAGACTCAGAAATTTAGACAGAAGAAACAGGCCACGAAGATGAAGAAGAAGGTTGATACTAATAGAGAAACACATTCCACTAAATGTAATGTGAAAGTCACAATAGATGACAATTCCTTTTATCACTCTTCTGATGAAGCCTGCTCTAGCTGTGATGATGATAGAACTATAAATGATCTCGTAAATGCACTCAAATATCTTCAGAAGAAAGTCCACAGGGAAGTGGCAATGTGTATTGCTACAAGTATCCATGGTCTTCAAGAAGAAACATTACAGCTAGAAGAAGAAGCCAATTCTATGGAGGATCAATTGGCAAGAAGGTTTGGCATAACCAACACTCTCACAAATCTGGTGAAGGCTAAAGATGAAATCATTTCCCTTTGTAGTGAAAGAATTGATGATGTCACTGAAGAACTACAAAGAAGAATTTTTGAGAAAGAATTCTATGAGATTGTGTTTAAAGAAGTTTTCCACGCACAGGAAACGAGGCATAGAGTGTCAATGGTTATCAAAGATTCTCAACTAGAAGAAAAAGTAAAAAGGGAAAAGGAGCTTCAAAATTCATTGCAAGAAATGAAGAAGGTGTATGAAGACCAGATTAAAAAACTGAAAGAGAATTGGGAAGGAAGGCTATGATTTGTTGAGGATGAGAATATCTCTCTCAACATGAAATGTTTAGAGCTAGAGGTGATATTGAAAAATCAGAAATCACCCAAAAATGAAGCCTCCCAATCAGCTAAAAGAAGGAATGTTTCCACTCAAGTGTTCATTGAGAAGGATGATTTCAAAAGGAGGACATCCTTTAATGAAAGGGAAACATCTTCTAAGAAGAAGGTACCATCCATACTATCTTGTACTAATGATTCTAAATTTGTTTCCACAAAAAGTGTAGGACGTAAGAATAACTCTATACAATTATGGATGAAGAAGATGAATAAAGAGAGCTCTCCGGAAAAAACACAGCAATTCAAAAGAAAGACCCAACAATCATAAGAAGTCAAGAAGACAAGATTTGTGGGTCAATGTTGGTGTTGCAACAGGTATGGACATTGTGAAATGGATTGTTGGTACAATCCTCTAAATATTAAAGCACAAAGGAAACCCATGCCAAGGGGGAGCAAGCCAGAGAAGAAGAAGAAACATCCACAGGTCCAAAAACATATGTTTACTGAAAACAGATTTGGAATGTTTGATAACATCCGGGATGAATGAAAAAGTGGTCCCAAGAATGATACATACCAATCACCAAATGTTTCCAAAGCTGAAAAGAAGAGAAGATCACAGAACCTGGCTAATAATGAAGAATTATCCTTGGGAAGCCAGCAGAAGAAAGTTGAAAATTCTCCTAAGATGATCTTAAAAAAGAAAGAAAGTCCTTGGATTTCAAATCCAGAAAGGGTGATGAATATAGAAGTACCACCAAGAAAAAATGCTTCTACTGTGGAAAGACAGGTCATACCATGGATCTTTGTAAACAAGCCATAGAACTAGACAGAAGCAAACCTCAGTCAACAGGACAATCAATCCAGAAGAAGAAGAAGGGATTGATTGAAAATAAGCTGCCTAAGAAAGGTAACATAAAAGCATCAAGGGAACCATGTGGAACATCCAAGTCTGAAGCCTCACTTCCAAATGACATATTAATCATCTGGCCAGAAGATTTGGAAAGAATGAGAAGGGAAGAAAATAAACATGTCAAAGCTAGTGCAAAATAAAAACAAAAGATTTCACATGAAGATGAAGTTCTGTGTGTGAGGTGCAATAAAGCTGGTCATATCATTGATAAATGCATCACACTCATTCCAGATCAAAATGAATTATTCAAGAGAATGAAGATTGCACCAGGAGATGCTAGTGCTCAGAAGGCACTTAGAAAGAGAGGAGTCACAGACAAAGAAGTTGAAGAGTTGTTAAGATCTACACCAGCACAAACATCATTGAAGATAAAATGTGAAAGTGTGAAGAATGAAGAAAGTGGAACATCTCGGTTGAGAGAATCTTCTCAACCTTGTTGTTCAAACTAATGAACAAAGGAGGTTATATCTTATTCCCTAATCACTTTTATAAACATGTGCTTACATTTCAGGTAATTGAAGATGATGATCATTCTCAAATTGTGAACGGTATGGACAGAATGGAATGCACCCCTTGAGGGGGAGCTAATCTTAAGAAGAAGATATTTTGAGATTCATATCATCTTGTGAAGAATGAAGGTATTTCAATCACACTTTCATCCCTAGGTTCTTAATTGTATTTAACATGTCAATTACGGGGGAGTGTTTGACTGAATACAAATGGATGAAAGGGGGAGCCTTATCTTTGCACCTGAACATTCTAATGAGTTTGATGAAGTATGTGCAGGATTTAGCAATTCATTGATATATCTGAAAAATTTCAACCCATTGATGGCTAAGCATGATCTCACATGTATAGTGAATTATGGACATCATTGAATTCCTTAGTTACATCACTCTTGTTTTCTACACCTGGTTAGCCCAAGTAGACTTAGAGTTGATTTACTAAAGGCTATTTGCTAAAGTGTACATGTGACATCATCCCTCTCTTAGTGATTTTCAAGTTGATGCTATTCAAAGGGAGGAAGAAATATTTTGAAGAGAACCACACCACACCTTTGCATTTGGTTTCCAATAAGGGGGATAAGAGCTTGGCACACATATTGACCCATTCATATGTGCTCTAGTGATATTGACAACAAATACAAAGGGGGAGATTGTTGTGCACTGTGTTGAATTTGTTGTCAATAAGGTGTCAATGATGGAATGAATGAAAAGGAGTGTCAACATGTGAATTCCATAGGATGTGATGGTGATGGTGATGTTGTCAATAAGATGTCAAGGATTGAATAGATATGTGAATGACAAAGGAAGTAATGGACATAGTTGTTGTCAATAAGGTGTCAATGATAGAATGAATGACAAGGAGTGTCAATATGTGAATTCCAGAGGATGTGATGGTGATGGTGATGTTGTCAATAAGATGTCAAGGATTGAATGGATATGTGAATGACAAAGGAAGTAATGGACTTAGTGGTGATTGGAGAATGGCCATGGTACTGAGAATCATGTCACTTAGGAGAATCACTAAGTGGTATATGAAGTAATGGTTGAAACATTCTCCATATTAAATCAGAAGATTATAGAGCTAATCTTAAAGATCCAAGACTTGTATTAAGGAGATACAATGTCACAACATTTTTAGAAGTCCATGCATTGTCTTCACAATGCATGAGAAGATGAAGAAGTTCCATCCACTATCACTAAGTGGATGAGGAATGATAAGATGAACCATCCACAACTCCTAAGTGGCTGAAGTGGTTTGAAGAATACCATGCACTATCTCTTAGTGCATGAGGATTTGATGATGATCCAACCTCATCTCTGATTGGATCATTGAAGAACAACACTGAAGAAATATTTGATTCAAGACCAATGGTTGAAGATGAACCTTTGTGAATTCCCTTCTAAGTAGAGGATAAATGGTGAAGAGGAGATGAGGAACTCTAATGAAGAAGAGGAGGTGAAGAAGAAGAGAATGGCATGATGTAGTCTTGTTCCTACTTGGTAATTTAACCAAGTATACAAGGATGGAGAGAAGCTTATGCAAAAAATGGGTCCAACCCACGAGCTGGATACCCAAGCTTCAACCCAAGGCACATGTGGGACTAGGTCACCACGCCCATGGGGAGGCCTAGGGAGAGCCAGCTGCAGGAGGCATGATGCGGGCCGTGTATAAGCCCGCGGGTGCCACACGGTGATGAACCCATGCAGCGTGGGCACTAGGTGCGCGCCCAAAGGAAGCATAGTGGGGTCTAGGTGTGTGCCCTGGCGAGTAGAGTGGGCGCTAGAGCGCGCCCGCAGAGAACCGGTGCGGGGAGGCACCGGAGGGGGGAGAGGATATTTCTGAGTGGTTTTGGGGAGGCGATGGTTGTTAAACTACCGAAAAACCGTAGGACGTTTCGATGTGGGATAGGATTTAAAAACGCGGAGGAAATCCTGGCCGCTCATCTGATCTCGCGTCTGATCTAAGTTGCACGATTCATTCGCGACGCTGCATTCTAATCTCGACTGTCCGAGATCATTTAAACACCGATCCAACGACCGAGGTGACAAACAGAGGTTGTCTTCAACCTCCGGACTCCCAAGCTCCACCCGATGTGAACCAGCTTGTCGTTGCCACTGCGGATCCACAATGTTTGAATCCAGACCACCGTTGAAGCTCAAAAACAACTGCATGGTGATCGTCTGATTGAACTGAGACCATGCATGCAATCTACGTCTTGCATGCATGAGAAATCTCGAGGAAGAAGGTATGGACGAGGAAAATGGAATTTCCGAGGCCATGTGGATTCGTGCAAGATTCATGTATAAGAATTGAGTATATGATCTTGAATCCATACACGATGATTGGATCCCACGTTTGGAAAAAGGAAACACCTGAGATATCTGGAATATTTTTTAACGCGGGTTGGATGTTTTTTTAACGAACCGAACATCTTGGTTATTCAAAGGAACAAATCTCGGGCCTTCAAAGATTTGACCTCGTGGCTTCGATTGATCTTCTCGGCTATAAAAGGAGGAGCCTATGTACGAGGTTTTTCTTGCTTCCATCCTTGAGAGAGAGCTTCTGCTTCTCCGGATAAACAGAGGAACCGTGAAACCCTCTGGTTCGCGAAGGGCTGTGTTTTCCACGCAGCCTTGCTGCGTGAAGTGAAGGAGTCCCGCGAAACTCCTAGCAACACGAAGAAGAACCACGCATTCCTTGCGCGAAGGAAGAGGCGGATTCGAGCCTCCATGCGAATCCCTTTGCGCGACAGGAAGAGACTGAGCCGCGCACCACTTGCGCAGTAAAGCATCCCGGAGCCACCCGAGGCTTTGAGAGATCCTTTTGCGCTACCCCTACGCGAAAGATGTAGAGGAGGAGGCCTCCCTACGCGCTCTATTTAGCGACAGGGAAGAAGCCGAGGCTTGCGCGCCCGCTGCCCGCATTCTTGCGCAGTAGCAAGTGGCCACACCTGCGTGGCCTCTCTGCCCGCTAACTTGCGCGGCAGGAGGAAACTATCACCCCACATGCACGGTAGAGGAAGGTGTTGCACCTTGTTCGGTAGGATAAGTCCTCACCCTGCGTGCCTATTGCACCCAAGAACTCTTGGTGCGTAGAAGACCTGTGCTCCCTGGTATGAACAAAGAAGGAGGATTGTGCACTCTTGTTTTGAACAAAGGAGAACCCGAGGCCTTGTGTTGTCACAAAGAGGAACACATGCATGAGGCCGGGGCTTTGTTAACCTCTTGAGAAGAAAACCTCACACTTACACCAACCACATAACTATTCGGATTGTGTGTGAAAAGAAACAAGAAGTGGACACCTACGGGTAGTGTGTGTGAGAAACAAGTGAAGAGGCCATTTCATTGGTGTGTGCACAAGTGGAGTGTGAACACTTTGAAGAAGAGGAAAAGAACAAAGTGTGTGCAAAGAAACAAGAAAGTCGTATCCTTGTATGTGCACAAGTGATGGAGGCCATACCTCTTGTGTGTGCCCAAGTGAAGGAAGAAAATACATGCATGACCATGCATGTATGAATAAGTGAACAAGTGGGTGAACACCTTGAGAAGTCAAAGAGAAGGAGAAATTCACACTAAATAACAACACACAATTTGTTGTGTGTGAGAAAGAATAAAAGAGTGTGACTCCAGGAAGAAGGTGTGTGTGCTAAAATAGATCACACCTTTTAAGGGTTTATCACACCAAGAAGAAAAGGGGAGTTCATGCATTCATGCATGCACATGAACACGTAGAAAAAGCCTAAATCAGTGTGTGTGAAATTGAGAAGTCCAAGAACACAGGTTCTTGATGAAATTTGAGATTCCATGCATGTCATGCATGAAGATTGAGAATCCATGCAATCAGTGCATGAAGATTCAGAGATGCCATGCACTCAGTGCATGAAGTTGAATTAAAGACAGACTGAAGCCAGACTGAAGTTAAAGGCATCATTCATCTGAGTTTTCAGTGGTTGAGAAGACCAATAAGATTGAGTGGGAATACTCAGTGCAAGAACATATTTGTCCATTAAGATTCTTGAAGATAGAGGCCAGGTCATTCTTAGAAGAAAGAGAATAAAGCCTGAGCAAAGAAGAGGATTCCTGATCACCATAAGTGATCAGAAGAAGTGAGCAAGGCCAACAGACCTTATCCAAGGATGTTGAAGACTCTTGAAGAGCATAAAAAGAAGAAGAGCTACTTGTGTGACTCGAGGATCCAGGAGAAGACCCCCTGTGAGACTCAGGGTGGAGAAGACTTTGGTGGAAGCTGAAGCTGGCCAGTGGGACTCTGGTAACACTGTGGGATGCAGTATAAAGAACCTTATGTGGGACTCAGGAGAGATACAGTGTGACTATGTATCGACCATTGTAATTACTAACCGAATTTTAGTGGAGAAACCATGTTGGGGTGTTTAACCAACATGGCAAGGACGTAGGCCTTTGGAGCCGAACCTTGTAAATCCTTGTGTCCTGTGCCTTTACATTTACTGTATCACTTGAGAAAAGGATGAGAGATACAAGAAGAGTGGATCGAGGCCTTAACAAGCCATAAAGGTTTAATTGATAAAGAATCAATTAGTAAAAAGTTCAAAAGGATCACTGATTCACCCATCCCCCTCTTAGTGATCACACTGATCCGGGCACTTCAAAATCCATGGATATATTCTTCCATTTCAACTCTAGTACAATAAAAAGATGATGAATTCCCATTGGAAACATTCATTATACTTTCACCTAGTGAGAAGTCGAACAATTCTCAGTAAATTCAGAAATACATCTTTTCATTCAATCCCAACAGTAATACACTTGTTGTTTTCCTTATAGTTTAGTATTCCCATGATGAAGTAAAAACTAAGTTCTAAGAGCTTCACATGAGAACTGTTTATTCAATAGTGAATCTAATGGCACACATAAAATTTTCCCAAATCTATAGCCCAATCTATAGCAATGTTGAATTTTGGTAACATACCATTCTAAACCAATTCTACCATTTTATTAAATTCATTGTCTTACCTCTGTACGTGATTAATTATGTATGATAGAGATGATTTCACATAAACCTAAAAAAATAGAAGAATATCTTGCATCACCAACATCTATTTAAAATTTCATTAAAATATTAGTCAAGGGTCTATGTTCCAAATTAAACATGGTTAATGTATCATTAATTTTATATCTCAAAGAATCAGCCACATTTTTTTCCATGACGGTAATGAATCATGTAGTCATAATCATTGATTAGGTCCTACCATAGTCTTTGTCTAATTTTAAATTTTTTTCGAGTTAATATATACTTCAAATTTTTTTCATTGAATATATTTCACATTTTATTCAATACAGATGATGCCTCCATATTTTTAAAGAAAAACATAGTTGATAATTATAAATCCTGAGTAGGGTAATTTACATAATGAGGTTTCAACAGACATTATGAATTATCAATTACCTAAACATTCTATATTTGGAGGCAATCAATTCATTTAAATGAAGAATCATTATATATAAGAAATTCTCCATTTCTAGAGGGAACTGTGAAAAATAGACCATTCATCAATATTCATTT
This sequence comes from Viscum album, assembly GCA_963277665.1. NCBI lineage: Eukaryota > Viridiplantae > Streptophyta > Magnoliopsida > Santalales > Viscaceae > Viscum > Viscum album. Next base: position 1,193,303,728 of record OY728122.1, read on the forward strand.
CAATTCATGAAAACCATCATCACATTATTTTTTCCAGATGAACATAACACCATTTTGAGTTATCTTAGTATGTGGAAAAGATAATAAAGAAAATTGTTCATAAAAACCTATGTTAATTGAATTATAAACCATTAAAACTATAATTATTAGTTATATTTGTGGGTTGTTTCAATTTTTCAACAACTTTTGTTTTAGAAGGATCATCAGTTATGCCATATTTAGAAAAATGTGTCCATTTAATGAAATTTTTTATAACAAAAACTCCAACTTGGTGTATTTCCATATAGTATTTTTCATTTAATGTATGAAAAATAATCCCTATATTAATTATGCTACTCTTTACATTAAGAATAAATCAAAATGACTTGAATAAAGCCTACAAAAATATTATCCATAAACTCTTGAAATATTCTATTCATAATATACATTCATAGTAAATGGGAATTATTTAATAAAAAAGGAATAAAATCAACTTTATAATGGTTATATCTTGTATGAAACAATGTTAAAAAAAATTATGAATCCTTTCCATTCTACTGATGGTACCCCAACCTCATGTCAATAATAAAAAAATATTGAACATTCTATAGTCGATTAAAATATCCTCAATATGAAGCAAAGGATACATGTTCTTAATAGTGATGTTATTCAAGGCTTGATAGTCAGTAAAAATTATCATTGAACTGTGTTTATTTTTAAAATAAAAGATAAGATCTCCCCATAGTGATGTGCTAGGTTGAATTAAATCATTTTCTAATGACTCAAAAAAATTATTCTTCAACTATAAAATTATAATATCATCCATTTGATAAGGGGGTTTTGAAATTGGATTAGAATTAAGAAAAATTCAATAGTAAATTTAATATCTTGATCCTTTAAAATATTAGGATTCTCATCAGGATAAAACTCAAGAAACTCAATTACCACTAGAAAATTATTAATCTGAACAGTTCCTTTGTTTTCCATAATGTGTTTTTGGAAGAATTAATTTTCATAGTTTAATTGTTTCTCAACATCCTGATATTTTATTATTATTCAGGGTTCAATATTGTACACAAATTTAATGTATTTCATAATAGAATCTTTTTTATCTCTATTTTCAATCTTAAAAATGTAAAAAGAAATCGAATCAATACCCAAAATAATGCCAAACTATAATAGGGGACAAATGGCATGGTTTATATGTAATTTTTTATCACATAAAATATAAAATGATTATTATAATTTCTTTTTTCTTATTCATTTCCCCCAGTTTTTTATCATATGTTTTGGATTCAATTCATGAGGAGGAATTTCAAATTTATTACAAAATTTCTCAGAAATGAATGAATGTTTAGACCTTGAATCAAACAACACACTGGAATAATCTTAAGTAAACAAACAGTGTACCTGATATGACTTCATTTAGTGACCGAACATTTGATGACGTAGTTGTAAAGGATTTCATCACACATTTTATCTTGTATTATATATGAATGCATTCATTCGAGTTCTTTATCAGACAATAATTTGTATACTGAACCATCTCATTCTATATAAACCATTTTTCATACTATAAATCATAATTTATTAAAAAATATATTTTCCTTTTTTAGTTAAATTATGATCTGTATGCCCCATTTTACAACATCATAAGCACTTACCATAATTCAAAAGGCATTATCTAGTGTGTTTTTACCACAATTTTCACAAACAATAAACATAATTTTCTTACAATTAATTTTTTTTTATGAATTCTTACCTTTCACCTACCACTAAGAAAATTTATTATATTAATTATCAAAGTACACATGATCAGTGTAAAAGACCATTTCCACCTTCTTTGCACATCAATCAAGATTTTAAAAAAAATTAATCATGAGAATACAACGACCTTCGAGAAATTGGCTTCAATCCGGAGAAAAAATTTATGGATTTTATTATCAACATCCTTGATGAAATTGGGAATATACTGCTCTAGTCAAGTGAAATTTTTATCATAAGTAGCCACAGAGTCATCCTTCTACCATAATTAGAATAATTTTTCTCCATCCTTTGTCGAACCACCATAGGAAAAAATTTCTAAGGAAACATATTATTTAAATTTTCCCACTCAACAACATCGATGTCCTCATTTTCCCAAACATTCTTAACTATATAAAACCACCTAAGGTATTCACCTTCAAAATGGGAAACAAAAAGACAATCCTTTTGATTATTCGAATACCCCATGACAACAAAAATATATTCTAAGGATTTAATCCATCCGTCTACTAGAAAAAGGTAAGATAATCATTTGAATGATGGGGGATGTTTTGTCAAGAAATGATTCACTAATGATATTCCCCTCTATAGATAATTAGGATGATCTCATGCCTGGATACTGCCACAATTTATAGTGTGATCCATCTACTCTATCACTATAACAGAATATTCATGTATAATTTTATCAATCTTAGGTTACAGATTTGGAAGATTGTTTTCCATTGGATGATGTCCCAGCATAGCTGACATGTTTCACCTTTGTAAAACAATTATGAATAGATATATCTTAGATACGGAATCATGGTAATCATAAATGGATATAACATTTCAATTTTATATGAATGTAAAAATCATTTATGGATATTCTATTAAGAACATGTAAACCTATAATGTTATCTAAATAGACCATTGATACCAAAAGTCAGGCCCCTACCTTATATAATACATAATTTTGAGTTTAGTAAAGAATTTACATGCATTCACATTGAGGGTATTTTTTGGTTTAATTAGTTTAAGAAATTTTTCGTCATTAATATATAACATCCCATAACCATACAAGATAATTCTACCAAAATAGTATGTATTTTTTCCACTAATGGAAAGCCATTTAAAAAATTAAACATTATTTAATTTCTTGAAAATATAGTCTTTACTTGTTCCTTTCTCTTAATCATACTTATACCTTGTTAAAATATTTTAAAAACATTGTATTATCATAGAAAAGCGTAGTAAGGGACACAGAATAAGGAAATGAAAATGTTAGTCATCGAATACTGTAATCCGATGAAATCATACTTTTCACCAGTAAAACATATTCTCCATAATATACATCATGAAGTTATAAGATTGATGAAAAACATAGAAGAATTCATAAATAATAAAGATTACTTTTGAAATTTATATCATACATACATTATAGCTTTCATAGATATATATGGAGTTACCTTCATGGTTATATTTGGAATACCCATCAGAGTATATTCCCAAAATCTTTTATGAGAAACCCAACCATTTAACTCGATCACATTACCCAATGCATTATAGTGAAATGAAAGTCTCACCTGAAATTGGTTTATCATGGAACCACCTGTATACATAGGAAATTCCCATGAACCAATAAATAATCACAGTATAGAAGTTTTAAAAAAAGGGGAGATATCATTTTCCCACTCCAATCATAGGATATCATTTCTATATATTGTCTATATCAATCCCTTCTCATAAAAATATTCAATTCTAATATATATAAAATGGAAATATGGTTTTCATTTTCCTTTTATGGGAATTATTTATTATTGAAGATATCATATATCATATAATGGTTATGGAGGAAAAGAAGTTTTTGTCACCATTGACGTTAAAAAACATTCCTTTTGTTGTTTGGCATGTAATGAAAAAAAATTCTATATACAAAGATAAAAATAAATAAATTATTAAAATTGAAGATATAAAAAAATGAAAGATATTAAAAATTCATTTCACTTGTAAGAGTTGAATGATATAATCAAAAAGTACAAATTTAATTCAATTAATGGACATTTGGTTATGAAATTTCCTTACTTCATATCTGAGTTCTCTCATACGTTCATTATCTTCCTGAATAGTAAACATTTGTTAATATATACTTTCTTGAGAACCTTATTATATTATATTATTAATTTTATATCACATATTACCATGTTATACCAATTACATGATTATTTATGTTTATATTGTATGTTTTATTGATATTCAGTATTGTACTAAAAAATAAACACGGTATGAAGTCAATAGCCCATGTGGTCGAAAGAAAAACATATGTAGAATATAAAACATGGAATAAATATCATATATATTTATTATTTAAGTATTAATAATAATTTATTAAGAGAAAGTAAAAACATTGTTCATGGAGATGGTAGGTCGTTTGTACACATGAACGATATTTTAATTTTTCCTGTGATATTGAATGAGAAATGAAATGAATATAAATATATATAATTATATTATATAATTATAGTTTAATTAATATTATTTTTATATCATACATTTTTACTAAAAACTCATTAATATATTCCAAGTGATTTGTGAAAGAATCACAAGATTTTTGAGGAGGTGGTAGTCTACATGTCACTTAACGATGTTATCACATGACAAAATTATAGAAAGAATGAATTTATATTTAATATAAAATTAAAAGAATATAAAATAGGTTGGTATATACATATTAAAATATATTTTACCTGATTAATGGTTTTATGAAAATCCATGAATGTGGTAGTGGAAAAACTAACAGACACATTATTCATAGACGTGATTAACCAAGATAACATAGAATATAATTTTGTTTCTATGAATAAGAGGAAGTTAGATATTAAATGGATATGATATATTTCATTATAAATATAAAAATACATTATGTACTTGATTCTGGATCGATAATGCATTGATGGATGAAGTAGATGTATTGAATGTAGATAAAATATAAATTAAGAGAGGTACATTGAGAAAATTACCACTTAAATATCCTCACCTTGAAAGATCCTTTAGGACCTTGTATTTGGTCTTTTGAGGAGACTAGAGGAACATGGATTGGGGGATATTGATAAAAATAGGTTTGGGCCAGGATTTGAGGATCTACATGACATTTTTTGTCGAAATAGGGTGTGGGAGTGGTGGTTTTTCTAGGAGAGTAGAGGTGGGTTCAAGTGATTAACTTATTGATTATATTATATTTAAAGACAACCATTTAGATGTGGAATTAATTTAAATGTCTTGGTATTCTAATTATTGTATTATAGGATTCATGGGGTCGATAAAAACCTCAAATATTTGTTAAATTTTGTATTTTTTATGCATGTTATGATTTTAACTCCTGACTTTAACACCTGTCAAAATTTCACTTTTACTACAGTAATAAATTTTTCACCACAACATCTTTTTCATACATAAAAATTAATATTACCTAGAAAATAATTTGGAAATTATTAATCCAATTATAGAATAATTATGAAAATATTAAATTCACATTATTGGGGAATTTTTACCTAATATTAATTCATCAAACAATACTAAAACAATGTTTTTAAAATGACCCATTAAAAAGTTTTATAAGTTTATATATATATTTTCAAAATTAAATTTATTACAATACACTAAATTTTATTAAATTATAAAAAAATTATTTAAACTCTAAAAAATTAAGATTAAAGTATAACTAAATAAAAATACTATAAAAAATCAGTTTTGAATTGAAATGTAATATTTTTCACTATTCATTAAAATAGAAAAGTTATAAAAAACCAAAAATATATCAAAAATAAATTTGTATGTCCCTCATCCAATGAATAATTATATTTTGTCAAATATATAATACATATTTTTTCAAAACCACATTTAAAAGGGGTTTACAATCAAATGTTAGTAAAACTATGTTTAAAAAATATTTGATCTTTTATGCCTAAAATTAGATTTATTTTTATTTTAATCCCATTAAATAATTAGAAGACAATAAATATATTTAATAAATATTTTAAAAATAATATAGTTATTAATTATATTTCCCCCCATTACAATGCCTAGAAATTAACTAGAATTTAATATTATAATATTAATACAATATTATTTTTCAACAAAACTCAATTTGGTGTGCAAAATAAGATTTCAATGAAAGTCGTTGTTCTTTATCTAATGAGATACTAGACCTAGAATCACCATTAAGGTAAATTTAATATGTAATTCATAAAAATTAATATTAATTATTATTTATTATTTTATAATTCCCTTGGATTTTACAAGTGTGGGTAAAAACGTAAATTTGGTAGTGGTGTTGAACTGGAAGTCTAGGTACACTGTTGTAAGTGGTTAGAGTGGAATTCGTCAAAATATCTCATCTTAATATTTATATAGAATATTTCTATAACATTTTTAAGAATATAAAATGAAGATAATGTAATTTTGATATATTTTTTACAAGACACACCTCACCCGTGTAGTTATAAAAGAATTTTTAATATCATAGGAATGTTACTATGTAAGTTAATTCCTTTTATAACTTTTATCTTTTACCATGATAATTATTTTTTTATAAGTAATTAATATTATATAACTAAAATAAATTCCATATATAAATATTTTGAATATTATAAATCAAAATTTGATATTCATATGATAATATTATGTTTAGAAAATGATAAAAAGTAAATATATAATAAGAAATTTAAATTGTATTAAAATAGTTCTAGAGAATAATTTACCTGAATCTCAAAAATATCAAACATAATTTTGAAAATAAAATTTTAATTTAAATATATCCTATAAAATAAATATTTATTATTGATTATTATTTAATAAATTCCAAAATAATAAATATAATAAGAAAATTCTTATTAATCAATATACTTGTAAAAACATAATTTTTACTAATCACCTAAAAATATATATTTGTATTAAAATATTAAGAAACATTTATCATATGATAAAATTGAATTAATGAATCTAAAAATAAGAATATTTTAATAGATTCATAATATAATATTTAAAATTTCAATGATTAAATTAAAAAATAAAATTGTTTGAAGAATTTTTTTATTAAAAATATATTTTAAATTGTGAGATTTTCTAATTCTTAATTTCTATAAATGACTAATGGGTTTATAATTATTAAATTAATATTGTATTTTTATTACAATTTATTTTTAAAAAAATTTATTAGCTTTCTTGTATAAAATGTATATCAAAAATAAAAAAATATTAGTAAAATAGATTTAAAGACATGAAATAAATGAAGAAAATTATTATAAATTAGAATTTATAATAATTAACTAATATATACAATAATTTTCATACACCAATTAATTCCCACTAATAAAATGGAAAGTTTTAATGCCTTTATTTTATTTTAGTGTATCACAAATTTTTTTGATTTTTTTGTTGAATGAACTATTTGAACAATATTTATTTAAGGAAAATATGTAGATAAATTTCATGTAGTTAAATTATTTGTTCATTAAATAATTTTTACTCTCACAATTAAAATTATTTGTATATAATGAAATAGGTATGGGTTTCCAAATGATATACATGGATCTAGATATAATTTCAAATGAGGTTTTATCATCATTATCCTCAGTTTCTACATTGAATCTATCTTTTCCCTCATAATATAAACATAAAAAATGTAGTGTAATATATATCCATTTTTTTCGAAATATACTATTTTAATGAGTGTAATTGTTGACATGATTTATTAGTAAAACATGTATTAATAGGATATCAAGTGGTTTTTTATATTTTAATTGTCAATATTTTAGATTATCAATTTCTAGAGAGGCAATATATTTTTTATTATAAAAGAATTTTGACTAATTTAACGATAATAATAATATATAGGAAACATATTAAAAATAATTTATTAGAGGGAAGTTATAGAGTTTTTATATAATAATCTCACAAAAAAATTAAAAAAAATAGTCAACAAATAGTCATTAGGGATTCAATTTTATATTCATAGAAGATATTCTAGGTTAACGGTTGTAATTTGAATAACATATAAATAGATAACTAATAGTTTATTATTGGGAAATAATATATCCCCATACTAAATCGTTTTCATAATACACAAATAAATTTAAGGTTTCATAGATAATCCATTTTGTTGGAAAAGTTTGGATTCTATAGTCATTCTATCACATGCATTAGGAAAATGTCTTATAAAATGCCCATATTCTCCAAATTTTAGAAAATGAACTACCTATGGAACCACATGATGAACATTATTTCCATTCACCACAAATAGAGAGATCTTTAAATTCCCTAATTAATTAGTTTTTATCGGCCTCTATTTTTACGAAAAAAACATCTACCAATTTCTTTGAGACATTTCTATAGGATATTCTAACAAATTTTTATTCAGAAATGATACTAATGATTTTTTCATTCACCATATTCCACACATTAACAAAACAAAAACTCAAAAATTTTATTCTTTCTTGTGTTTTGAATCCCAAATAATGTAATATTTTAATCATAGTTAATGATAAATGGTAAACTATAACCAAAATATTTCTAACACAAACTTTTATCCATGGCCTACATTTTTATCTTGGTTCCTTCATGATTCAGTAACTAATAAATAACAAAGGTATTAATTGTGTGTTTTAAATAATTAACAAGGTAAAATAATTAATGTATCAAAAATTCATCCACAAAATTTCTTCATCCAAATAATTATTACATTATAATTTATTTAAGCCTAATTCACTCTTAGTTCAATCATGGTTTCTATATGTTCAGTTCTCGGATATGAAATAACCTAATTATGTGAAAAAATAAATATATAATTATTGATAGTGAAGAAAATGTAATTAACCAAAAAAATATCCCATAAGAGTGTGATATGTTATAGATATTAAGAACATTCATCTTACACTAGTGTAAATATTGAGATGACATTAAACTTTAATTTTTCACGTTTATTACCCATAGGTTTATTTTTTCCACAACATCATCTTATTTCTATTATACAATCATCGATAAAATTTATCAGTGAACAACAAAATCACTTACTTAATAATCTTATAAATATTTCTCTATAAAAATAATTATCCCATATAAATATTTATAAAAATTTGTCTCCTGATATCTTATCCTATTCCAAAAAATATTCAATATTACATCAACTAACCATAATTTTTATACAAACCATTGTAATTATGATCATCCTTAGCTCGTAAAATTGTAAATTTATTTAACTTTCAACCAATGATATTATTTAATTTAAAAAATTGATTGATAGAAACATTAATATCCTATAAACATTATTATCTCATAATTACTTGACTAATTAAAAATATTTCAATCCCATACATTCCCATAATCTTTTAGGTTTATATACCTCTTGAAATGGGGCCAAACATTAATGAACACAATGAATGTCTATTAAACCTAACTACATTTTCACACAATATATGAAATTATTAATGAATAATAATTATTAAATATCTAAAATAATTTTTCTATATAATATAATCTTATATACATGTCATACGTACTACTCGGATTTGTAACATGTTGAAATGTGAATATAAGAAATTATTCTTCTCATATTCTCTATGAGTGTAAATATGAGAGATAACAATGTATTTTTATAACTGGAAATATGATTGGAATTTGGTTATGTTTGAGAAAGAAAATATGTCCATAAACTAAAAATATTATATCATAAAATTATCATAGAATGAATCCTTGACAAGACATAAATCATTAATAATAAGGGAGTCAAAATAGAAACCAATAATCATGGGTATTAAATGAAATTATAACATAGGAATGTGTATAAAATATTAATGGTTATATGAAAAATAATAAACATGTCATATAAACAAGTGTTGAAATATATTTACAGAACCACCATAGTTATATAGAAGCATCATATCCATATTCCTCAGATTTGAAGCCAGACTTTTGAGAAAATAAATTGTGACAACATATACTAATCTCATTGAAAATTTAAATTTTAAAAATTAATTAAATCGATATATGGTACATCACCTTTTATAAAAATAAGATATTGGTGCCTATTTAATTCAATAAACCCTAATAATATTAATAAACCATGGAAATATAATTTATTCCATTAAATTTTCAAGTGAAAAAACATAAGAAAAACAAACATAATCTCTTCTATTGTCAAAAAATGATATGCCTAGGGAAAAACATGTATCCAATGATATGTATTAATAATATAGATAAATAGAAGTAAATTTTTATAATATATAAGGATGTTTTTACTACATATAGATAAATGGAATGTGGTAAAATTAATATTATCTGGAATCAATAGATGTATTAAACCTAGGTGAACACGCTTCAACCGTTAAAAAAACATTGTGATCATATAAAAATAATATTGAAAAAATATCATAAACATTCACTAGATATGAATGAAAAATGACGTATGGTATTCCCATGATTATAATATAATCAAATAATATTCAATTTTTTAGGGAATTTCTTGGGAGGAAATTATAATGTAAATAAATATATTTCAGATAGAGGGGAAAATAGAAGGGAAACTAAAATACACATTTTAAAAAATGTTTTAACTTTATAAAAAATATTATGTCATTAGTCATTTTCAATGTATGATTAAATGAAATTGATATTTGGGAAAAATTGAAAACATTTACTTTAAAGGTAATACTAAATAATTGATTCCTAAAATAAAAAATTGATATTTTAATTTAATATAGAGTGAAAAATAAATAAATGATCAAAAATTTTAATTACTAAAATATTTTATAAATGAAATATACATCATGAAATGGATTTTAATGATTCCTTTTATAAATTTAATGAAAAAGAAATGTGAATAACACATGAAATAAAACATAAATTGGTTTCTATATATATAATAAAATAATGGTAGGAAAAAAATATGGACATGTAGGGGAAACCATTATTAAATTGAATTAGAATTATTCTCAGCGATGATGTAATTTTTTTGAATGAATATTTATTAAGGTAAATGATTTGAATTAAAATGTAATTTTACACAAGAATCAAATACAAATAAAAATGAAATAAATTCTTAGGATGAAGGAAATATATCATGGAATATTCATACATATATCTCATGGTATTATGCATACATCAAAGAAACCTATATATTAATTTCCAATTTCCACTAATGATCATGAATTTCAAGTTAAACAATCATACTAATATAATCACCTATTTTATAATCATATTGACAGATATTTCTAGTTATAAGAATCATTTATTGTTATTTTTATCTTCTGTTTCAATTATTTATTACCAGTTTTCAACACTATTTTTCAGTAATCTAGATCATGTATTTGAAGAATCACAATAGTGATGTTTTAATTCATTATACATCAAAATTCCATCAATCATATATCATAAATTATATTATAATTTATTAATTATATTTTATTATTATAATTTCAGTCTATTATAGTTTTAGTTATTATCATTAAAGAAGAAATCGATGATGAGAATGTTTCTTTGATATTTAGAGAACAAACATTGGTATCTTAATTAATGAATTTATAAATAATTTTACCATTCCTGAACTAAAATTAAATAATTAATAACATATTTTAAACATATATTATATTTAAATATGTTCTAATTTCATTCCATGAAATTTATTTATTGAATTGTTCATATAAGCGGTTTGAATGACACAAACAGGAAGATACCATAATTAGTGATTAGTGTTATTATAAAAGTTTATTATTTTGGTACAATATAATTATTTATGAATAATAATAAATCCAATGTAGATATTAAATATTGGTAATAATATTATAATAGTTTTTATAAATAAATAATAATGGTGATGAAAAATGATATATGTTTCTTCATGGTTGATGTAGTGTACACCAAAAAATGAATGATTTCATATTTATTAATTGAAAATGGGAGATATGGTTAATGGACATTATCAAACCATTCAAATATTAATTATATCAAGAATAAAAATTTTATATATTGGAATGATTAAATGTTATCTTTGATGGAAATATTTAGAATAAAATAAATTATTTAAAAAATAATTATCACGTTGAAAAATTATGGTTTATATTGGAGGTCTCCTAGGAAATAGTGGGATTATGAAATTATATTAACCTTAAAATATTAATTAATATAAATATGATTCATTGCAAAGAAAAATTTGATTATTTAAAGGAACAAAAAAATATTTTAGATTGGTACTGAATGGGCGGTAAGATTCCACTTTTATATGGTGTGGCAATGTAATTATTTTATATTTTCATTTTTATATAAGGAGTTCACATGTTTAAAATATTAAGAATTAAAAATGGTAAATAATAATAGATTTATATTTTTTGGTTGATCCACACCTCTTACAATCAATTATAATTAATTTTTTAACATATAAGAACAACTACCCCTATAGATAACAAATTATTCCTTAATTTTTTATTATATTTGGTTAACAATTAATTATAATAGTAATTCTGTTTTTATGAATACCAAAACGATCTTTAGGGAAAAATATATATCATATAATTAAAATTTTGAAATCATTTTTTTATTCTGTTACTAAATGTTAATAAAATAATTTTAATATAACTAATATATAATTTAACTAATAATGTTATATGTAATAGTGTAACAAATGTTATAAATTTTTAAACATATGTTTGTAAACTCCAAAAATATTTAAATTTAAAATATCTTTTATAATGTAATTGTATTTTCTAGAAAATTTTTTTATAAATTTTCATGTGAGACTTATATTATAATAATTTCATAAAAGGCATGATATTTTTTAAATTTTTTCTTTTATCATGTCAAAATAAAATTCATAAAAAAACCAAAAAAACTATTCAATGTTAATATTTTCATAATGAATCTAGAAATGATTTTCATTTGGTTAAAATCCGCCAATGGCCCAAGGCCATCATTTTTATTGATTATTGATAATCCACCTTTCAAGGGGTGAGTTGGAACCCTTACAAGGCCCGTAGGCATAAGTGTTACATGGCCCATAGGACATAGTGGAATTAACTGCCCATATGCATAAAACATTACATACAACCCAGAAAAACTACTTGGAACTTCTCATCCCCAGCATCTTAATTGTGAAATCAGCTCTCCACCATCACATGGTTGTTCAGCTAGGCTTTCCCGTGCATGCACATGCTTGTCCCGATGGCAGATTCCATACCCTCTCATTCTTGCAATCTGTTTATCCTCTGCTATGGTGAATTCTCCTTACTCCTCCTCCTTCAGAAGATTGTTCCTTATAGGTTTTCTGGTTTTAATATGCACTTTAAGATAGCCTGAAGGCCTTGAAATACAATTTTTATAGTAAAATAACTTTAATATAGTGTATGTTTTTATTTTTTATTAGAATAAATTAATAAAAAAACATAAATCAATAAATATTATATTATTTTGACAAAAATATTCAAACATAATAAACCAAAATATTATTAATGCGTTATGAATCCCATAAAAATAATATTTTAATTAGATAAAAATAGAAGAACAAAATTATCAATGTCAATTGATATATGATTATGTATATATATATATACATCATAATATTTTTACTCTTATTCATAAAAGAAAATAAATTGACTATGTATTAATGTAGATATGTTTTTTTGTAAAATAAGAGTTTTTCTTATCCTTTTACATATATTGTTAATGATGTTGAAATGTATTTATTTAAAAAATATGTTGTGAAATTTATGGTCATTACTGTCTATCACATCCTCTTGTTAATATATAGTTTCCTTTTTAATCCCCTTGTTTTATTGAATATTGTGTAGTATGTACTACCCCTTTATTTGGTGCTCAATTCATACTCTACATGATTTTCATCTCAATGGTTCTCCAAAAAGATCCTTTTTTTCAATATTATATAATAATGATTTTGTACACATTATGAATGTCCTATGTGGCTATTTTTTTGATAAATTATGGTAGTTCATTATTAGTGGTGGTTGGGGGTTGTAGGTTTGCATTGGGAACTATTCTATGTATACCAGATTCAATGTGGCATGGTATTGATTATGTGGTAGAATTCATATCACTTGTCTAATGTCACCCTTTTATGGTTCCATCAAGTGGTCTCACCCATAATATTTCCCACTAGGATAACAATTTTTATATATAGGATACTATTTTTTGATTCAAAATTTCTCATATTAATTGAAAAAATCTACTAGTTTTGGACTTTTCCTATCACATTTTCTTGATTCTATGATGCCTATTGATGGTGGTACCTTATAAGCTAGTTATTTTCATAGAGTGTTTTTCACTACATGAATGTATTTTGATTCCGGCCTCTTCCAATATTGTGGTTGTTTCTTGATTATCATTTATCAAAATAATGATATTAAAAATTCACTAGCCTCATTGGTGATGAGGTTCTGAGACCCTATGTCTCTTTACTGATTATTGATTCCATATGGAAGACATTATTCTCTTCCAATTGGACATAATTTCTTCTTTGTTAGTGGAAAACTATATTTTTTCAATTCCAATCATTTTTCTTTTTGTGGTGGATGATTCATGTTATTATTATACCATTACCTTGATTTTTTCCAAACTATATCTCTAGTTATCCATAATTAATTGTGTTTCCCGTTCCATAGAAATATAAATTATTTCATTATTTCTACCCTAATATAGTTTTGTATTATTTTCTGATGTCCCTAGTTGCTCAAATATATTTTTTCTGTGGTAATTATATCTATGTAATACATGAATTAGTACTGATAAGGTTCCCATGAAATTATGATGATACATGTTTCATAGTCTTCCTTCTTAAAAATATTCAATGAGGGTCACATATTATAACTAATGCGGGTTTTTGTGCACAAAATTAGGTGACCATATCTCATTGGACAAGGGACAAGGTTAAAATATTTTCATATTTTTCCATAATTCATTATGAACAAATTTGTTATGATTTTAAAAATAATCTTTTTTCATAAGGTACAAAATTCACAAGTCGATTCCTTTTTCAGGAAAATACCAAAGATACATACTTTTTAGCACCACTCACCATACCTTAAAGCCAAGGTGCATTATGAAAATGTGATATAGATGAGACCTCATAATATTCATCCTCAATTAGTCCTGAACTATCCTAAATGTTATAAATCTCCCCATAATATTACTCTTTAGAATATGTAAATTGAAATTAATTTGGAATCATTATTATGTTATGTAATTTTAAAAATTCACGAAAAAACATTATATTATCACTAGATTTCCCAACAATACTTCCCAATATTATGTATTTTGAACAATATAATAAAAATATGATACACCATTAAAAAAATACTTTCATTATAACTTATAAATTTATCATATATATTTACAATTTATTATATATATATTTTACTAAGTAATTGTTTTTATGAACGTGTAACAACTCCCTGATCAGGAACATTTACCCTTCATGGGGAAAAAAGTGTTACCGGACCTTAGGCACACATAGTATTATTGGAGTGGGTAAAAAATTTATATGAGGCTCTAGGGTGTTTTAATGTATTTTTTATACCCCCATATTAGTGTATGTAATAATGTAAATAACAAAACAAAATCTATAGTAATAAAGCTCTAGGGTATTCAAAAGTGATAGTATGAAATAATCCAAAAAAAATTGCAACGTGGAAGCATAAAATTATACATAAATAAATTTCAACCACGTGGATGAGAAAATATACCAAAAAATAACAAATAATAGAATAAAATGAACTATACTACAATCCTAAAGTCTCTTCATGACACATTATTGATGCTCCATATAATTTATCTGCCTCGATCATTAAATATTGGTACTCTATGCTACATGAACATATGATAAATGAGGACCAGTCTGATACCCATGTGTCTTTTTTAAAAATTTTTATTTTTATTAAAACTCATTATGAAACCACTGAATGTGTCCCATAAATGGTTAGTAAATGTTTTATACTCACAGTAAATAATTATGTTAAAATAAAAATACTATAGTTGCAAAAAATAATTAATTTTCATCAATCCTCATGTTCAAATGATACACATCTTATTACTAATACAATATTCATAATATAATGAATTTATAGTTGAATAATTAATAATATACAAATGGTTGAATTAATTTAATCATGAAATACCATTATTTGTGTATATGATTATTCCTTGGGTAGATTATCCAACCTAGATCATATCATTTGTTTATTATATTAGGGAAGTTAATTCCACTAGGTAATATAATTAATTTTAATTAATATTATTGGGGGTTAGATAAAACTTACAATCTATCATATAAAATATCATGTGATATCACTATATCCATGGAATCCTAATAGGCATCTACATACTGTAAGGAATTATTACATGATGTATGAAAAAACAAAGGAATATCATATTTCATTAGGTCTAACTAACATATACTATAATATCATTAGGAATATTTTATATCATTATTTATAACTATTGGATCCTAAGTATCCTAGAAAAATCATAAAATATAATCCATAACTTCCAGATCTTATTTTTTTTGTAACATTAAATATCAATATTTAGTTCTAAATCCATGGATTATGAGGAATCATAGAAATTATTAATAATATCTAAAGGATCTATAGGGTCTAACGTGAATAGTAACATATCTATCATAATATGATGAAATATAAAGAAATACCATATAAAAATTGTACACAACCCAAATTTTCACATTTATAATGGGCATTCCTCATCCCCATAGACTAGTGATTAGAATCAAGGCATCAACAATAATGAGAGGGATGCACTTCAAAAAACCATAAGTATACAAAATTACATATATACATAGGAACAAATAGAAACAATGGAATAACAACATAATCTATATATATGTGTGTTTCATAAGATTAAGAGAATAAATAATGTGAAATAAATAAAATGGTAGAAATATAATTTCCAGGAGACAAGTATAATGATATTTGACAATAAATACAAAACTTCTACTCCAATAATCTCAATTTTATAGTGTAGGAAAACCCACACCAACTCACTATCCAGCTACCCAATCCCAACTAACAACAATCCTCACAACATCATGATGAACCCTTTCTATTCCACGCATTGAAAGGTATTATAAGGCCTATGCAATAAAAAAGTGTTAGACATGTTGTGAGCAAGATGGATCGGTTGGGAACCACCCCGGTGTCCCATAACAAGTATCAGAAAATATATAATAATGCAAATCATTAATGAAAAAATTAATTACATACAATTAAATTGTTTTCTATAAAAAAATTGAAGAACTGGTCATTTCTCATTTGTCCACATTTCCAAATAATTCATCTAAATCCATTTCAAATCATTTCATAATCATATATAATACATATATTACCAAAAACCAATGTATGTATGACATTTGATATAAAATGTCTGACAATTCAAATAATAGAGAGTAATCAAAATCAGCTGAAATCATGCAAAAGCAATGGTAACATTGCAACATGGATCACAATATGCCATAATTTGCAAGGCAACTCATAACTAAGTAGAGAAAATCACACAAAAACAATATGATAGAAATTTTCTTCAAAACTATAGATCATGGAAAGATCCATGAATGTGAACCCCTACTATATGTGTAAAATTTTCATAGAACAATTGGCCCAGGAAGCATTGTAACACTCCCTGAATGAGGACCACGGTAGTGTATGAGTCCAATCACAACACCATACACTTAATTACCAATGTATTCCATTATTCACTATTTTCCCAAAAAATTCTGAAAATATTTTTATAATATCATAATATGAATACAATTTCATAAAATAATATCATAATTCCTTGGAAACCCCTTTACATTTACCAAATCCAAGGGAACTCCATCTTTTGTAAAACCCCATTTCAACACATGAAAATGAAACAGTTAATCACGCCATTAAATTTATAATAGAAATTTTAAATAAATAGAGCAATGATAATCAACATCACATGTTAGAGATAGAACCACCTTCCTCAAAATATGGGTTGTATATTCCCATAATGGGATCTACCAATAATAAGAACACAACATCATTAATGGGAGCTGTAGAATAAAAACTCAAATCTAAAAATTGATTAAATTGAACAAAAAGGATGGAATAGTGGATAAATATCAAATAATTTGGGGAAAACAAAATCTATGCACCACAATCAATAAAGGAGGGTCCACCAAAAGATAATCACATGAAATATCTAGAATAATAATAGAAGAAACATCACCACATGTCATAAAATCTAATAATGAAAGAAACATTTCTACCTCGGTCAATTGAATGAATAATTTGAAATGGTTAATCACTCATAAAGACTACACAGACAACCTTGATTTCCAAAATCCAATCAAATAAATTTTGAAGTGGTGGGAGTTTCCAAAATCCCTAGAGAATTATTTATGGTCAAGGGAAAGGAGTGATGATGATGAATGACTCAAATCTTTTCAACACAGGACAGTAAAATACAAATTCATAACAATTACATATCATAAAATCCTATTACACATCTTGTAATCCTGGATTATCAAAAATTCTAAAAAACATCAATTTTTTTTATTAAAAATCATATTTTCACTATTACATGATATATAATCTTTGATGTTGTGAATTCAGATTATGATAAGAGCATGCTGATCAAATACATGATGTGTACCTCAACTACACTGTGTTTAATTTCCCCATAACTAGAAATAAAAATATACCTACATTAAAACCTAAAAAACATTAGATATTATATATTCATCAGAAGAAAAACATAAATACATTTCGTTTTTATACAAAGACTCCATTAATAAAAAAAATTCATCCTTGTAATTTAGTTCATTCTCCTAAAACAGTATATATATTTCTAGGAGTCCCAATAATAACCCAATTAAAGAGTAAAACAAATTAATAGAATGGAATTACCAAAAACCTAGTATTTGGATGTATTAAAATATAAACCCTAATAAATTCCTCCCCTTGGATGATATGTGGAAGTATGATGTTTGATAATGTGGTAATGATACTTCTCCCTCATCAATGACTAACTCCACCTTGTCTCATGAGAATCAGATCACTGAGGCCATAAAAATATGACAATTGCAAACAAAACCCCATGTAATAATTTCCCATTAGAGAAAACTATCTTGACTAGATTCTACATAATAAAAACATTGAGAAATAAATCAGTATCTTCCTAACATAGAATATGAGAAGGATTATTAGGATATTTCCTGAACTATGATGTGTTGAAAAATTAATGAATTCTTGTCATATAAAGTAAAAAATTCCAACAAATAAGCAAACTAACTAGGATGGTTAGTGACATACAATTGTCCAAAATATAATACATCCAACTTATTCAATTTTACAAGCTGCCACACTCCTAAAAAAGGTGAAAAAAAATCACAAAACCCATCCACCATTGGAAAAATTGTAAGGAAAACACCATTGATCAACATTTTTTGTTAACAATACCCAGAAACCAGAAACTAACATATATCTTGAATCCACATAGTAATATTCATAACCAAACTCATTTTTCCAGAATATTCATCTACATATTCCCAACAAAGAGTTAACCTCCCCAAGTGATCATATAGAGTCCCAAAAAGAGCCGTTATGATCGATGAATACTAATTTTTATTAAATGAAATCTCAAAACGTACTAGATAGAGATCCCATGACCATACAAAATACTTGATACTAACACTTAGAATATAATATAGGATTTTAAAAGAATTATCCATTTTACCATCAGTTGGTAGATAGTAAGTTATAAGCAATCAAACCTGTATCTCCTATCACCTTCATGAGACTCCTTCATAAACTTTATGTAAACCAATTATCTCTATCTAAAACAAATTTAGAAGGAACCCTGTGTAACTTAAAATATTATACACATATAGTATACATAAATCATTATATTCAATGGTGTCCTTCATTAGATGGAAATATTAATACTTTATCAACCGGTCAATCCCCTTATAGATTGCATTCCATCTTTAGTGATTCTGTAATAGTAAATTGACAATGTACATGTATACCTAGTCTAATTTCAAAATGGGAACCAGAAGAGGATGAAGAAAACTACATGGTTTCATATGATATACCTAGATCAATTGGATGGAATAATAGTGGATCATATAATAATAAATTCCATGATTTATACTTGACCTCCCTAATATCATCCTGATGTAATAATAAATCTTCATAGTTCACATTTTTACATCACGCAATTAAATATGACAACCAAAAAAGGATGTCCTCATAGATACTAGAAAGAAAAAATGATTCCTTTAATGGGTAAAACTGTATGAATTTTTAGAAAAACCAAAAATAATTTCCCAACCATAAAGGGTTTCATTAATTCCTATGTACACATCATCAATCTAATCGCTTTGTTGAGTATAATAAAATGATATGTTGATAACAAAATTATAATCAGAACAGTACATAAATCACCCTACCAAGACTCTAAATTCTATTGAATAAAAATCCCTAAAATTATCGTCTCTTACATTGATTCCTGACAGCCTACCAAGACACAATACTACTAATATCCTATGTAACGACATACCCCATCCACATGTTTTATGTGATATCATAGTCAATCATATCAATTTATTCCATCAACCACCCCTTTCTGATATTCAATCCTTTCAGAATGTTGATATTTCTCAAACACATATTGTTAGCAATGATAGTGAATATTTTCCAAAAAATATATTTCCCCAACATCTATGAAGAATTCAAAATGACATAAAACACTAAATCATTAGTGGGTTAATTATTCTCATGTGGTCAAAGGTAATGAAGATTCTAATTTACAACATGATTATCTTATATTAGAACACAACCTAAACCAGTCCTAGAATAACCCAAAAAACATTCATACCCCTTAATGGGCTTAGGTAAGATCAAAATAAGAGATATTGTTAGAAATTATTTTTCCCCATTCCATTATTACAAACAAAATTCATCCCATATGAATTTCACAATGTTCTAGGTAAGAGAAATAAAATGTTACATCAACATTGTGAAATATTTGATTAACCATTGAGAGTACCCAACAAGATATAAAAATCATTTAATCTTAAAGAAATATAATGGTTCATCCCCTGACAAGAAAACATCTACCCTCATAGTTTCAATTGACATGTCATACTATGAAATAAGATGCCCAATAAATATAATATATTTAATCCATAACTTTAATTTATAAAAAATTCCATACAAAAAATGACTCCTCAGCATTTCTCAAACAAAACCCAAATGGTGAATGAGCTCATAGTTGGATCTCTAATAAGATAAAATATTTATGTAATAGTGGGTACTCTAGACCAAATTATAATTATATTTTCTATTTAATATTTTATTACATAATATATTCAATATATCAATTATATATATGTGATAAAATATAAATAATACATATAATGAGGTTTTTTTCATAATTATTATTTATTTCTTATTCAGTGGATGATAAATACAGGGGGGTCAGGTGACCTATTACATGTATTTGAATTTCCAATATACATTAGAGTAGAAATTCTTTCACATGATTACTATTCATTGAGAGTTCTCCAGAGTAACATTCTCCTCTAATATTTTATTGTGATATAAGCTCACCATCCATGTGTTCATATAAATCTCATCTCCTTCATCGAAATAACAATGAAGTGGTGGTCATCGAAACATAAAATGCATCAACAGATCACCTCCTATGCACCTACAATTTAGTTATTGAAATTCTTAGGGAATTTTTATGTGTTTGTGGATGATATATAAGGTTAATGTATTGAATACTATGAGTAAATGACATTCGAGATGATCTATAGATGTTAATGAATTGATTTGAATTTGGTACATGTTCCATTAATGTTTCCAATTGTTTTTTATTCATGTCATATCATCAGACCCTACCAGGGCTAGGATCATTGAAGATGACAACATTTAATATCTTGGAAATGATATTTTATAAATCCCAAAACCAACAAAATTGAACAACAAGCCCCATTACAAGAAATTTTCATCATATATATTGTGTCAATTCTGTAATCCTAGGAAAAATAATTTAGCATTAAATAATGTATAGGGATTAATTTTTGTTCCAATGAATCTGACCAAGATTGAACCTATGGCCTTATGGCCATTTTATGGTCATCCAAAAAAATTTATGGATCTTTTTGTGATTTATTAATAATAAAATATGACACAAAAATATTATCACATATGTTATGATATTCTAAGGTACAATATTTCCTATAAATACTTGATCATAAGTGACTAGAATTGTAATTTCCGGTGTTTAGAAAAGTAGTTTCCATGTATTTTTATACTTCCAATGGTATTGTGGAAATTATAAAATATAATGTTTATAAGATTATAATGTTATTATAATTTAAATTAACATTTTTTTATTTTTTTTATTCAATAAAAAAAACTTTTATAACTGGTGTGATTTTTAGAATAACCCATGGTCAAAATAAATCATAAAAAAGCGTGTCCTTTTTTTGGGTGAGTAAAAAAGGTGTCCACTATCACACTCCCCAATCGACTGCATCCAAATGACCTCAACTGCCCTATCAGACAGGCCCCATGCCGGCACACCAACCCCCCTTCATTGTATACCTAATTTATTGAATTTAAATTTATCATGATTTATTTTACCTGTTGACTGATATTGAGCATTAACCCCGTATCTTTATGTTTGTTTGATTTAATTATTTATTTTTTTGTGTTTAATTTCATTAAATAATATTGTTAACAAATCATCATTCTTCATTTAATATGTACAAGGGTAGGAATACCCAGATAAAAGATTTCTATATGTAATTTTTGACTCTCGAGACCCCCTCACAAGAATATGAGAAAAACAATATTTTAATAAGGATGGTATAAGATGAAGATAATTCCATGTTGAGGCGTTATAAAGGGGACAAGTGGATTCCCTTGATGGGGAGGAGCTAAATCATTAGTGAATCCATGAAATTGGTACGATTCCTCTAGGACAAAATTGAACAATTAAATTTAAACAAATCAACCATTATTTGAAGCATGATAATTTTATAGTTTTTATTTATTTTATGATTTTTGTATTATTCTATGATTTTTCATTAAATTAAGAAACAGACTAAAAAATAATCACAAAAAATGCATAATTAGGTGATCAATGTTTTTATATTACTGTTATGTTCTTTAAGTAAAATCGTTGTACTAATGGATTAATTGAAATATATTAAATTCATCATGAAAAATGAAAAAACCCCTCAATTATATATTCATTCATATATTCATTCCATCATCTGAACTTCCAAATATATAGGTGTTCAAGTTACTCAATCAGCCATAGTTTAGTGTCCCCATACTACTATGGAGTTTAATTGATAATGAATAGTTGACATAACATATGTTTTCATAATATTAGAATATATAGAGAGCTTATAGATAATTCAGAGGCCTTCATTGAGTAAATCAAATTTATTATTTTCATAAATGATGATTCAGTCGACATATCAGATAATCATTAATTAATGCAATTGGCCAATCAATGTTTTATAATGAACTATTTAAATACTCTCATAGCCATATCTTGTAGAATATGATGGAAGTTTCAAGGATCCCTTATAATAGAATACTCATGTGGCAATGCATTTTGATTCTAGTACATTGGGTTCCAAGAATTGAATAAATTTCTGGGTAACATTTAATTATTTAATTAATGAATAAATAATATATAATAAAATAATCAATATATGATGTAAATATTTTTTAGGGTAGATTATTGAAAAAAATACTAAATAATAACATAATATATAATTTTATATTTATTTTAAAAATAATATTAAATATCCAACCTGTGTTTCCAAATACTAGTACATGTGATTGCATATAATACTATGATCTCTGAAACTCTAACTAATGGTGTACCCTATACCTCTTAAGAAAACTAAGGATGGGGGGTGAAAATATGGTTTTAGTAAAATAAATATGATTCATATGATGGTTATGTCAAAATGATATCATAAACACCCAATTTTGGATTTTATTACAACATCAGGATATTTATGCTTTCACATATACTGTCATATCAAAGAAGCTTGAGAGGACATATTGAAGAGAGAGATGAATGAATGATATTTCATTACATACTTGTAAAAATGAATGTTAGGCCATGATATTTCAAGACATCCCATTCTTACAAAACTTTCAACAAATTACACTATTTTCATTTAATATTGTAAAAATGATCAAATTGAGTAATCCCTTTATTTTCTTTTAGTTAAGGTTCGTCATGTAAATAAGAAAAAATAAAGAAAAATTAATTTTTAATTTTTATGGAAAACATGTTGAAAGACAATGTGATAATGTCAATGGAATGAGAAACACCAAAGGCACATTTATAGAATCCTTCGAAGAAATAGTTTCCGAATGGGGTGTTATTTTCATTATATATCATGAAATAATAGTATTGATGTTTAAACTCAATGGGATCATTTGTGAAATCATTTTCTGACTTCTTTATTAGTTATATTAATTAATTAATCATTATTTCATATTTTTAGTTCTTAAATAAATTATTCCTATCACATATGTGTATCGTAATATAGTAACCAAGTATGTAATCACAATAATATGAGAAGAAATGGGTATTTTCCATGAAGCTATAAAAGTAATGTTCCTAAATCAGGGTTGATAAGTACACGACTTCTCTATTTCTAAGTGAAGTATTATAGTTTAAAATTAATAGTTTATTAACATAAAATATATAACACGTGTCTTTTTGGCATAGAGAAACATTATTTTTGTTTTAGAATGAATGTTGTTTAGGTAATATAATACCCACCAAATTGTTTTGTGATCCATGAATCATAGAAATAACATGATTATTATATAATATAAGACTCATATACCAATTTTGGTCATAATAATTATTTTTCAAGTAAAAAATTAGACATCAATTATATATCCATTATGAAATTTAGACTCTGGAGAGATAATAACATTAGGTATTATCGATGTATATATATTTAGTTTGGATAATGAAATATTTATAAACAATAGTATGCGACATGGAATTGGGAATTAGTTCAGCTAGAGGCAGTCGACTATTCAATTGGTAATACAGTCATATATATACTTCATAAGATCCCATTGTTCTTATGGAATCCAAATGTGGGGTATGTTATTTTTCTGGTTAGAAGATATGCGTTTCATTAGGACATATTGTTGAAGAATATCTAGACTATGCATTTATCTGTCATTATAATTTAATGTAGAAAAATTAGTAAACAAACAGTATCATATTTATATAAGATTTATGATTTTAATGTGGAGGAAAAATTTAGGGTCTTTTATGTTATCATTGATAAAAAATGTCCTTTGGAGAAATTATTAAACAAACATATCCATATTCACATTGGTGTCATTTTTTTATAGGGATCATCGATGTTAATATATATATATATATATTCATCATAGAACCCTCAATTATATTTCAGGACTTGTTTCATAAAAAATGGTGTTATCCCATAAAAATATGAAAAATATCATGGATATGGATATCATATAGGTTATAGTATGTTACAACTAAATTATGCCAAAATAAAATTTGTTTTGTTTCAATGTGTTTATTAGGTTATAGACAATATTACATCAAACAAAACACAATGTTCATCTATTGTAATTATTATAAATTTATCATATGATATTAATGAAATGCCTATGATACATATATTGTACTCAAGTAAAGGGATACATATCTATAATATGGTGGACATATCTATTTGATATAGTGGGAGAAAGGTTGAATTGAAAATATTCAACTCCATAGAATCTATAATAGTTTTCATATGAAAAATATCCATAAATTGGGTGTAATTTTAATATTATAGAGACACATACTATATTGGAATGCATATACAATGATGATGGTTTTATATTCATAATTTTTAGTGATACATTATTATTTGATAATAATAATTCATATAAGTAGGAACTATATGGAATGTTGATAAAATTGAATTGAACCATTAAAATTAAAAACTGGTTTAAAGGTATCAAATTATAGGTTTCTTATTAATTTAAATACTATGATGGGTGTTCAAGTAACAAGGTACATGGGTTGTATAATATAATTACCATTAAGTATCGATCAGAAACATTAGGTTGTTATGATTAAATCGATTAATATTTATCTGTTCATCGATAAATTATATGATCGTAAAATTATGAATTGGAGGTCAAAATCACATATTGTGGATGGTGAACATATGATGAAACCATAATACCTGGGCGACATCATTGAATTATAATAAAGGGTGAATGTCACACAAATACTATTAATGATTAAATTATGAAAGCATTAATAATATATTCATTAGGAATGAATATTTTCCATGTTTCTATCAATGGTTAGTGGGATAAAAATGATATTACATTTAAAATATTTTTGATAACAAATGGGAAACAAATATTTCTCTTTCATTTAGTTGTGACAAGGATAAACATATCTCTCAAGAGATTGAATTAATGTTGCAACTGATGTTCTAAGAAAAATTATATACTATGGTAGACCTAATGACTTCTTAGATATTATAAATTCAACAAAATTGACATGGTATTGAAAAATATATGTTGGAACATTTCTAGAGAAAATTGTTACCAGTCCCACAAGGAATCTATCCCTCTTAAAAAATTGCAATAAATGGGATGAGATTAATGTGGTGAGTAAAATTCCATACACATCTGTAATGGATCAATCACATGTTCCAAGATATTTAAAAGAAATGATTTTTCCAACATATACTATATAGTAGGAGAATAACTGGTATGTCTAGGATCAGTACAAGTGTAGCAGTAAGTCCTATTCAACATTACCTGAGAATGTATAAAGTATCTATATATGGCATGGTTTAAATAATGGATAATATTTTTTAGGGGACACAAACATGTCTCCCATAGATCAATGTGATTTTATATCATAGTTTGGATAAGGTAGTTAGAGATACAAACTCATATAGGACATTGGTTTCTATACCTACAAATAGTAAGTATATTGTAGCTTCTGAGGTAGGTAATAAGTAGTTATTAAGTGTAATTTTTTGTTTAAGACATTGTAATGGCACCTAGTAAATTAAATTTTATCATTATGGTCATTCTATTTATATTACAACCTGGATTTCATGGTTTTAATGTGGAAAAAATTTGATATATTGTGGGATTACATCTACTGAGAAGTTTTACTAAAGGAGATGGAGTCACCCCTAGTAGAATAGCCCCACATTGGAATTTTTTATGATTCAAAAACTAATATCAGGACATAATTGAATCATTTTAATAACCATTTGAGTGATTACATGGATATAACGAATGTTGGATATAGTAAAAGTGGATGTGTTGTAATAGTGGGTTCTCTTGACCCAACTGTAATAGTATCATTAAATTAATATTTCATTTTTATTGTGATAAATGAATGATATACACTTATTATTAAAATGTAGAACATCATATATCCAATATTAAATAATAATGTCCATATATTATTTTCTATATCATATGGATATAGATGATTACATGATATAACATGAAACTTGAGATATAATGAAATTAATATTAAACATATGTCTTATTTTATAGATACATCATTCTGAATAGACATGTGTAATGTCATACTATCATGTTCTAGGGGATCACAGTCATCGTGACTTCTTCTCATGAAGTTAACACATAGTGATATCTACTAGTTCAGATCATGAGGACATAACCCCCCATAGGAACACCACCTGTTTCTGGTTTCATTGTTCATACTTATCATTGGGAATGTGTATTGGGATCCTAAAATGAGATAATTTCTTGTGTCTTCCATTTAATCACATATTCTGATGTAGGGAGAATACCTTGAAAATGTAATCATATTAATTTAGCTTTTATTTGGTTAATAAATAGTGGAATTGATTTTGTTTAATGATCAAGATATAATTTTTCACAACCGAATTTATGAGGTAATTGTACTCATCCCTCATTCTTGAGAATGGTGGTACCATCCTAAATCATGGTCCATGGTAGACTGAGGTTAATTCAACTAGATTGTTCGAAATAAGCAATAAAGGTTTATGACACAACTCTATGTGAAACATTATGAAATATTTTTAGACAATGAAATTATATTACATTGTTCATGTTTTGTGGTTAATTCATGTTTCTATTTCTATTAATTATCTATTTAGGTGACTTAATGGGTTTCTAGACTATACTCTTTTTATGTGAATACTATTCAATAATATCTATATAAGGGAAAAGAGGGTCACACACAATAGTGAATTGATGAATCTTACCTATTCAAGTGAATATGTAAACAGGCCATGGTGGGAACCACCACATCGTTTGAGAGATGTCCAAGCTATCGGACAACAATAACTATATAAATTTTTATTATTGAAGAATAAAATAACTGGGATGAATTTATATATGAAATGTAGTTGTGATGTATTCAGTGGATATAATAAAAGTATTTATAAATAATTATTATTTCAATATACCAGGATCGTCTAATAATAATTGGGAATTACGAGTCAAGTTAATGAATTTAGATTATCCTATAAAGTATTTATTTTATATATTATAGGTATGTGATCAATATTATATAATATTAATGATAAAGATTATTTTATCATAATTATAAAATATTTCTTTTTTAGAGGAAGTTAAATGTATTGGGGTCGGGCAACCCTTTCTAGGTATTTGAACATCAACTATATACTAGAGGAGAGAATATCATATCATACCCAATTTCTATTGAATATGAGTTTTCTAGATCAAATATCCCCTCTATAGTTTTCAAGAATTATAATCTATCAATATAAGTGATCAGATCAAGATCATCTCCTTCCATCGAAATAATATTTATGTGGTGATCATTAGGATGTAGATGGCATCATTGGGTCCCCATGCTAGCACTCTGAATTCAACGATCCATCTTAATGAGTATTTTTGATGTTGGTGTGGATTAACTTGAGGTATTCTCCTAATATAATTCATATAATAGTTGTTGGTGAGGAGAGACTGATGTTCGAACATCAATTTGAACAATGAACACGTTATATTTATTTTTTCATACTCTATTTAATTAATGATATATCCATAGACCATTCTAGGGTTGGGATCTCATGAGACAAAATGTTTGATAATCCCAGCTATGAAAAAATAATAATCACCATCCCACAAGATTCCATTACACTCCATAGTACCAAAAAATATAACATAAAATCACTACCTCAAAATCTTTGATATACGGATGGGGTATCCAAAGTATCAAATCCATAAAAATTATTGGTGCATTAGAATAAAAAAGAATCACTTGATATTCAAAATGTCCATACATACTCTATAAATCCATCTTCATTATTTAAATATCCAAAATTCATAGTCGATGATAACTTAGTCGAATATTACTATTTTAAAACCACTTTCCCACCATTAAATGATAAAAAATATATTCCATATAATGGATTTTATACTTATTATTAATGGATACCTAGTTCAAAGTTCGATAGTCCACAAAAAATTAAAGTGAAATATCTTCTTTTATAAGAAAGAGTAATGTGTATACCCTGAGTGAAACACCAGGTAAACATAAACAATTTCAATTTGATCATAAAAAAAATCTTGAGAACATTAATATCCACTAGTTCTGATTTTTAAGAAGGAATCAAAACTAGCTATATACATGGATCTTATTTAATAATCTAATATACCACAATATCTGGATGAATACTAGAGAAATAATGTTGTAAAACATTAGTAATTCCCTGAAGAATTGTGTGTAGATCAACACTAGAAGAAATTTTTTTGGGATAAACTTCTACAAATGTCCAAAAAATTATTATGCTATAGAAGGGAAGGCCCAGTTTAACCCAAACTCATATCGTACTCTCTCTGAAACACCCAAGACCTCCAATTTTAAAAAATAATCAAAACATGTTGATGATAATAATAAACCTCAACATATTGATAGAAAACTTAATACATCTCATTTATGAAATAAAACATATCCAGAATGAGAAAAATAAAATCACATACTAAATATTCATCAAAAATCAATAGTATATTAGAAGGACAACAAAACCAAAAATCATTACCCTTACCAAGAGGTGTTTCTAACTCCCTAGAAAATTAAATTAGTTCTATTGTAAGTATAATCAGATCAACAAAAATTCTAAACATATAAGACTGTGAGGAACTATTATAAAATTAACAAATCTCTAATGAAGATGAAATAAATATGGCACATCTCATTTTTATTGGACCCACATCTACCTCTGCTACAAAATAATATTGTTCCTAGATTTTTTCACTCATGTGGTCTGTAGTTGGTTCCTCATAGTCTTTAACACATCTTACTCCTCTACAGTAGCCATTGGAGATGGTAATCCTTAACTATATCATGTTTTAGACACATCCTTATAAAAATGCAGTGGATGACCATAACATACACAAAACTTTCACATTATAATCGGTGAAAGAAAAAAATCCATCTATGTCCATCATTTCCTCACAGATATAATGTGTAAATCATACCAGTTGCAGTAAAATGTTCTATATAGGAATTAATTAAATACCCACAACCACTAATCTGATGATGGTCATTTCTCTTCCCCATTTTCCTAGTTTCACCACTAAAGCTGCCACTAGTTGGAATATAATGGGTATAATTCCCAACATTTCCTGCAATACTCTTTTTATCCATCATTGTCCAATCCGTTTTGTATTCATATGTCAAAATAATCACCATAAATACACGGGATGTCATATATATTTAAAAACCCTATTAGGTACATTTAATCATTCAGTTGGTCATTATTTACAACCTATAGTGGAAAATAAACGATTTGTGAATGCCAAATAATGTATTATGACACAAAATTCTCTCCCTATATAAATTAGAGTAATTCTAGATAATTCACTATCAACAATGTCCCTATATTTCTTTTTGGAAACATATTGTCTTAAACTCATCCAATCTAATCCCATGTTCCAATCAGCGTGTACTAAGGAGTCCCATAATCGAATTTTTGGACCCACAAGACATATTCCATTAACATAACCTTGATACTCCCATAGGTTTCTACGAATTCAAATATCAAGTTAATATATTCAATACATTCCTCCACCTATGGATTTTTATTCATACACTTAACTGATGGAGGCATGTAACGTCCTATTATTGTTTTTTAGTTACTTCTTAATCCTAATTTTTTATCAAGATTTTTTAGGGGTTTGACTATTGTGTATTTAAGTGAAATGTGTTGAGTCAATAAGGTTTCTTTATTACTTTTACATTCCTTCATGGTTGGGGGGATTGATGAGTCAACATGGTTTCCTTATGACATTAAAATTTCTTCATGTTTTGAACATCACAAACACCTTATCTTAAGGAAAATTTCATTTACCCTATGTTTTACATTCATAAGGAAAATTTTCTTTCCCCATGGAAATTTATCCTTACAATGTTTGTCATTGTTCATTTTGACTCTATGTTTAAAAATAGGTTTCATATAAAAAATCCTCATAATCATATATACACTTAGATATAAAGAATTCTGTTTCTAGGATATGAATTTAGGTTCTTAAATCTCTGAATTCGGACTCTGAACTATTCTGAGTTCTGACTCCGAGTTCTCAGAATTCAAACTGTGAACACTTCTATGTTCTGACTCCATGTTCTCTGAAATTAGACTCTGAACTCTTATGATTTCGGACTCCGAGTTCCCAGAATTCAGTCTCTAAATTCTTCTGAGTTCTGACTCCAAGTTCTCTGAATTTAGACTCTGAACTATTCTGAGTTTTGACTACGAGTTATCTGATTTTAGACTCCAAACTCTTATGAATTCAGACTCTGAACGATGTTAGTTATGACTCCAAACTCTTTTTAATTCAGACTCTGAACATTGTAAGTTCAGTCTCCGATATATTATGTATTCAGACTCCAAGATTTGTATATTCAGACTCTGAACTCCTATTAATTCAGACTCCGAACATTATATGTTCAGACTTCGAAATCTTATGAATTCAAACTCCAAACATTGTATGTTCAGACATTGAATTCTAATGAATTCAAGACCCCGAATATCGTTGAAATTAAGACTCCAGAATTATTAAGAATTCTAACATTGAATTCCTCTGATAAATAGAATCCAAATATCTTTGTGTTATAGACAGCGAATGTGTTTTTGGTTAGACATCAAACTAGTTTTCCTTATCCTCTGAAAAATGAATTTTCCCAAGTAACCATATCTTTCTTTATTCATGTTTTGGTTATAAAACTATTTCGTGAATTCAGTTAATAATTAACAGTTGTTTGAGTGACACATGTACAGGTCCCTCTAAAATTCATTGAAAAATATGATTGTTGGAGAAGGGAGCCAACCATTTCAGCTATTCCTATAAATAAGAGCTCAATTGAAAGAGATCACAACTTTGATGAACTATTCTATGACTCTAGAGATTACATGCTGCCGAAGTGATTTTTATAGAGGGACTTTCATTCTTTGTGAGTACTGAACACCTTGCTCATAATTGCTTCGTGTGACTCCGAATGTTACTGAGTACATTCGAGGGCTTCCTGGGATAGGAAGATAAAGGTTTTGACTACCTTAAAGTTCGAGGACTTCCATGTTGAGGAAGACAGAGATGTCGACTAACTTGATGTTGAGGGTATGTGGGGATAGCAAGGCAGACTCTGATCTTCATATCGAGGGCCTACCCTATTGTGGGTAAGATAGACATTCTTGAAAATATAAATTAAGGGACCTTTATCCAAGGTTTTTGGATACCCTTCTCTTTGGGTTACAGGACATACTACTTGTTAATTGTTGTTTCAAGTTTTCTGATTCATTTTGTTTGTTAAGGAATGTTTAACTATCTTATACTTTCTTACATTTTTAAACTCTGATATAGTGAGATTCTATATCCTTTAAGGTAGAATCTTTATCTTTGTAAACATTTATTATGTTTCATTTCCGAATTCACTTTTATAGAATTGTATTTTCAAAATCATATTTCTAGAATGAAGTATGTGTGTAGAACTAGAGGTTTTGTAAATTAAATTGATTAACATTGTTAAAATAATCATCATTAAAAGTTTATAAGAATTTTTAATGTATATAATTCAACCCCTCTTGTATATTGAGCATCAGTATCATTTCAATCAACATGTTCATATCAATGGAGAATATCACACTCTATACCTACCTAACAATTGGTATTAGAGGATTGGTTCAATCTTAATTAATCACATGATTATATTAAGAATAGAATTAATCTTCTTTTTTATTTTTTAAATCATATTTTCAGATTCACAGGACTGGATTCATATTTTTTTCTTAGAGATACTCTTGTTCTATATTTTCATTTCTTCGGAATATTTTCCCTGTTTAGTTTTTTTATAAACAAGTTTGTGTGGAAAGATTTTCTTTATGACGGCAGGAATCAATGTTGGTTTCATAGACAACCTAATTCCTACTAGATCGCATATTCTTGATGGGACTGATTATGAATAATGGAGAGTCCACATGAATACATTCATTATCACTACTAGAGTATACAATTTTTTTCATGCTTACTAGACTATATAAAATTTCAGAAAAGGAAGTTTGTTCTTTCACCAACCAAGAAAATCTTGAATATCAACTGAATTTTATGGTACACAATACATTGAATTTTTCTATGACTAGAAATATATATATCCAAATTTTATCTTGTGATGTAGAAAATTGAATTTGGAAAAATTTTGATGTTACTCACTTTGAAACTTCCAATGTTATTGAAACAAGAAGAGCCATGCTCAGTGAATAATATCATGGTTGATTCTTTCTTAATGGAGAACCCATTTGTAAGGCCCAACAAAGATTCATGACTATTGTTAATATTTTTAATTCTATTGGTGAAAAAGTAATAGATGATGAATTTCTTGTGGATAAAATCATATACTTCATGCACAATGATTGGGAATCCAAGAGAATAGCTATTAATGAAAATAGAAAGGTAACTCGGATTTTTCTTTATGAACTTTTTGGAAATCTTCTTTAACATGAAACTATAATGAAGAGAGTTTCTCACAATATTATGAATAAAAATGGGAATGGATGTGTTGATTTTACTACAACTTCAAATCATATGAAATACAAGACTCATGAAAGAGTTACTAGATCTAAATATAAGAAGATTTTTATTCAATCAGAATCTTGTGAAAGTAAATCTTCAAAAAATGAACTAGAAAATCATGCTTAAAGGATGAAAAATATTGTTGCACAGAAGAGCTTTCAATCCATATACAAGGAGAAAGAATGGATAGATAAGAATGATTCAGAAGTCACATGTTATGAATACAGGATAGTTGGACATATAAGACCTGATTGTCCTATGCCTAAAATAATGGGAAGAAAAGAGAAGCATTCAGAGAGAAATAGAATGATGTACTACAAAAATAACACTAAGAAAGTCCTGAAATCTAATGACCCCGGGAGTGCTAGTGGTGATGAATCTTAAAATGAGTCATCAGATTACGAATCTTTTAGAGAGAATAATAATGGTCTAATAGCCATACTACCTATTGAAAATCATTCTTTAATGGCTAAGGTAGACAATATTTAATCTATGACCAATGTATCTCTAAATGAAAATTATAATGATAGTAAATATTATGAATCTTCAGATGAATAATATTCTTCTATTGAGGATAATAGTTTACCTACCTATTATGAATTTTATTGGTTTTCTATGCTTCTTGAGAATTAGAAATCAAAATTCAAGAAAAATCATGATAAGGAAAATTCAAGAAATATTATTCTTACTAAGGAAATATCTGATCATTCTAAAGATCATGATATAAAAACCTTTTATATTGAAATTATTTCAAAAATACTTGAGGATTTAAATTTTTTAAAGGATAAAATTTCTAAGGATCAATAAAATTTAATTTCAAAGAAAAATGTTTTCGAGCCTAACTCTAGCATTAAATATAATGTTTTGGAAGATAATAATTTAGTTATTAGAATGATGTCAGAAATGTTTTCCTTTAGGAAGTGTACGTAAAATATTACCTTATGTAAGGGAAATTTTGATAAGATGTATTCTCAAATATGACCTCTAAGAAATAATTCTGGTTTTGGTTATACGAGTTCTAAATCAATTATTAGTGTCAATTATTCGGCTACGCAATGTTTTCCTTTCTGCACAAAGTGTTAGTGTTATGGACACTGATCAAAAAGTTGTCCCTTAAAAATCCCAGTCTTTAGGTTTTCATGATGCCTATTTTTCTAACATGATGTGGGCACCTAAGATATTGCTTTCTAAAATTTCCGGATCCAGGAATGTTTGGGTTCCAAATGTCTAAACTTCTTATTTAAGGAAAATAATGAAAGTACCAACAGAAATACATAGTACATGGATAGTGGATGTCCCTAAAATATGACTGGTAACACAAACTACATTGAAAATATTATCAGGATGAATGGATGAAATGTATCATTCAGATATAATTCTAAGGGAGACATTATTGGTATAGGTAACATCATTCTTCTTGAAAAAACATTGATTTCAGATGTTTTATTTTTTAAGGGTCTTATGCACAACTTCATTATCATAAGTCAATTATGTGATGAAGTTTACCTTGTGAATTAAATAATGACATGTGCTTAGTACAAAATTCTAAGGATGAGTTGATTCTTTCAGTCAATAGGCAAGAGAATGTTTACACACTAAACTCAGAAGACCATAGGAGACAAGACCTACCATTCCTTAGTGTAATGGAAGATCATTCTTGGTTGTGGAATAGAAGGCTAGGACACTATAACCTTAGGAACCTATAAAAACTCTCTAACAAAAGATTAGTTATGGATTTACCTGAGCTTATATTTGATTATGAATAATTTTGTGATCCTTGTCAATATTCCAGGAAACATAAATTATGATTTAAATTAGTCAACGATGTCTCAAACATTGATGCATTATAGTTAGTGCATATGGATCTTTTTGGACCAACAAAAACTAGAAGTATTGGAGGAAAATATTATGTATTTTTCCAAGTTGATGATCACACTAGATTTACATGGGTTTATTTTCTAGTGAAGAAGTTAGAAGCCTTGACATATTTCAATAGTATTAGAGCACATGTTAAAATTGAGAAAACCCATCTGATGATATCTTTTCATTGTGATCATGGTGGAGAAATTCAAAATTCTAATTTTGAAACTTTTTATAGTAGAAACGGAATTACTCATAATTTCTCATCGCCTAGAACACCTTAACAAAATGGTGTTGTAAAATAACGAAAGAGAATTTATCAAGATATTACAAGAACCATGTTGAGTGAATATTCTATAGCCAATTTATTTTTGGTAGAAGTAGTAAGTATTGCTTGTTATACTATAAAACAAGTTTTGATTAGAACTTTTCATAATAAAACACTTTATGAGTTATGGAATGGTAAAAAACCTATACATTCCTACATTAAGGTTTTTGGTTGCAAGGTATTCATTATAAATATAAATGATAATCTTCCAAAATTTGCACCAATATCTAATGAAGGATTTTTCATAGGATACTCCAAAACATCTAAGGATTATATAGTTTTTAATAAAAAAAAATTGTGCTGTTGAAGAGGTAATATATGTAAAATTTGATTAAAATGATACCTTTGTTTTTAAACAACCCAAACCTACATCTTCATATGTGTTTTCAAAAATGGATTATCATCCTTTGTTAGAAGATCCAACTGATAATTAAAATGTCCAAGAAGTTGTTTCTGAATCATTTACCATAGATAAATTTCTACCCAATGTTGATGAACATGTTTTATAGAACCCATATCATTTTTTATTAAGAATCATCCCAGTGATATTATCATTGGGGATGTGAATAAACATGTATGGACTAGAAGTTCTTTAAGGAATGAAATATATAATCTATTATTCCTTTCCCAATTAAAACCATAAAGCGCTGATGAAGCTTTAGGTGATGATGATTGGATAAAATATATGCAAGATGAACTAAAATAATTCGAATGGAATAAAGTATGGACCTTGGTTGAAAGGCCTAAGGAATATTCTATTATTAGAGTAAAATGGGTCTTTAGAAATAAATGTGAAGAACATGGAATCATAGTAATAAATAATGCTATATTGGTTACTAAATTCTATAATTAACAAGAAGGAATAAACTATGAAGAAACCTATTCTCCAGTATCCAGACATGAATCAATTCATATTCTAAATGCCTTTACAGCATTCTTCAACTTCAAACTTTTTCAAATGGGTGTTAAATGTTCTTTCATTAATGGTTTTGTACAAGAGGTAGTTTTTGTTGAACAACCTCCAGATTTTGAAGATACAAAACATCATGAACATGTTTATAAACTTACACAAAGCTTTGTATGGACATATCCAAGACCCTCGATCTTAGTATGATAGTCTTACATGATTTTTACTTCAAAATAATTATGTTAAGGGAAATGTAGATCCAACCCTTTTTATAAATAAAAATAAGAAAAATGTCTTGACTGTTTAAATTTATGTTAATGGCTTTATATTTGATTCAAATCATCAATCTTTAACTGATTTCATTACATATTTAATGAAATCTGAGTTTGAAATGAGTATCATGGTTGAGTTAATGTTTTTCCTTGGTTTTCAAATTTCTAAAAAACCAGAAGGAATCTATATATCCCAACATAATTATATTAAATATCTTCTTAAAAAGTATGGATATGACAACACTAAGAGTATATGTACTCCAATTGGTACATCAATCACCGTTGATCTTAATGAAGCTGGGAAACTATTAGATCAAACATCTTTTAGAGGTATGATAGAATGTTTACTTTACTTGACATATAGTCATCCAGACATAATGTTTTTAGTACGCTTATGTGTAATATATCAATCCAATCATATGTAATCTCATTAATAAGCAGTGAAAATAATTTTTCGCTACATGAAGGGAACTCTGGATCTTGGACTCTTTTATACGTCTAGAAATTATTTTGTTCTAAAATGTTTTTTTTCAGATTCGAACTATGGTGGATGTAGAGTGGATAGAATGTGGACATCCAGAATTTTTTTTCATGGGAGATTCCTTAGATTATTGGTCATGAATGAAGTAACACTCTGTAGCACTTTCCACTGTTGAAGCTAAATATGTAGCAGCATGAAGTTTTTGTGCTCAACTGTTGTGGATGAAACACGCACTCACAAACTATTGTATGAGTTTATCAAAACAAAAAAAATTGTAAAAATACTAGTTCCATTTCTCTTAGTAAAAACCATTCACATCACTCCCATGAAAAATACCTAGATATTAGTCATTACATTTTTAGGGGTCACACACAAAAAGAGGATATCATTATTCAATTTATTAGAACACAAGATCAACTTGCTGATATTTTCAAAAAATCATTACCATCCGATAGATTTGAATACATTAAATAGAAGGTAGGAATGATAACCAAAATGTAATCTTCCTTTTTTATGTTTCTGTTGAAACCAATCTCCTTATAGTAATAAACACATTTTTATTGGGGGGTACATTTTATTTTTAGTCATATTTTTTCAAATCTTTCGTAATGAAAATTTTCATTCAGTTTTTTTAAAATCATTATTAATGAAAATTTTTGTAGTCATATATTAAAAAAAATCATATTTTCATATTAAATTTTGTGTAATAGAGTTTTTCATTTTAAATTGTTTGTAATCAAAAATTTTGGAATCTGATGTTCTTCAATAAAAATTTTCCTCAATACAAATAATCATCCTAGAAATCTAAATGATATGTTTCCTTTCTAGCGTTTTCGTTAATATCATTTACTTGCAGGTAGTTTCTATTTTTTTTTAAAAAAAATCGGTTTCTCTTTTCCTTAAATCCGAATGTTTTTATTAAAAAAACCTCAAATGATCAGATCCAATATTTCCTTGTGGCTATCATATCAACCGTCAGATCTAATCCGAAGAATTTTTATCCCTTGGATTGAGTTTGTAAGTTGAATTTTCGCATAAAACACCCATTTAAAGGACCCCCTATTGTTGTCCCACATCGAATATGAGGCTCTCGCATGCTGAATTTATTCCCTCCTACATAATATCATTATGGATTTTCAAGATTTTCTCAATTCAAAATGTCTGTAGAAGAATCTTCTCAGAAATATATGTCTACAGTCAAGGAAATCTCCGAGTGGAATGTATATAGAGAATGTTTGGTGCACTTGAAATTATTCACTAAGTATAAATAAATCATCTCGGAGAAAATTAAGCTGAATGGATGGGAGATCATTTTTGTATCGAAGCCAAGAGCTCAAGATTTGGTGTACATGGACATTTTCATTTAATTCTATGAATCAGTTAGATTCATTAAGGAAGAAGGTAGAGAGATGTTTTCCTTCCAGAGCTATGAAAAATATTATGCTCTTTCAAAAACTAAGGCAGCTAATTTGGTTGGTATACCTTACGAAGGGGAAGTTTAGTTCTATTCCCCTAAGTTTCCAGATGTAAAAGGATGTTTTGTTAAAGAGAAGGCTATTGCATGTCTTTATATCTCTAATGTGAAGACTCCAATGATTTCCCACTTCTCTACAAATTATCGTATTCCTGAATTTCTGGTTTAAGGGTTCATAATTAAGATAAAATGTGACAATGACACAATGGAGAAGAGTGACCTGTATATCATGGATTTCTAGGTAAATATAAGGAAGATAAATGTGGTTATGCATATTCTCATTACAATTGTTATTATTAAGAATGGAATCTTGAAGGCTCAAATATTTATGTATCCATCCATTGCCTCCAAGATAATTGTTTGGTTCATATAATCATTTTCCATTCATTGCATCTCAAAGCCAAGGAAGTTTAATGTCATGCTAGTCAGTGATTATACTCTAAAGAGGATGAAAATTGGTTTTTCTACAGACTCCGGATAATTTTATGACTTACTAGAGGAAGAGGGTAAAGTTGTTATGGAAAATCATGAAGGGTATGAACCATTGATAAAGGCAGGAAATGAGTAGAAGATAAAGGAAGTAGTAGTGGAAGGAAAAACAAAAGAGCCCATGAAAATCCAATCTGCACCTCCAATACCTAGTAAGAAAAAATCCTATCAAGATGATGCAGTGGGTAAATTGAGAGAAGATAAGAATAATATGAATGAAGGGGAGACCATGTTCGGACTATACCCTCTTGAGGAAAAATCATTGAAGGAGAAGATGACTATGTATCTGGAAAGGGATGAAAAAGAAAAGAAACTAAAGAATAAGATTAATAAAGTATAGATTGTTCAATCCCATCTGAGGGATACTGAGAAAGCCTCTGAAAAAATTCAGGTAACAGATTCCTTCCTGGAAAAAGCTTTACCTGAAACTCCAGGGAAGAAATTTGTGACTTCAAAAATAATCTAAGGAGGAAAAGAAGTAGATGAATTAGAAGAAGAAGTATAAAGTAGTGGTGAAACCGCATAGTTGATTAAGCAAGTAAAAGACATTCAAGGGAAGGAAAGTCCATCCTAGAAGCTGTAAATCTGAACATCTCAAGACAAATCATAAAAGATAGATACTCCTAGAAAAGATGAAGATAATGATGAATATGTTGTGAATAATATCTCTATGGATTAAAGTGATAATAATGAAATCATTAACCCCTAGGATGTTGAGGCAAGAGCATAGAAAGAAGATATTTATGAACATAAAATTGTTTAGCAATCTGATAGTGAACACACATTTCCAGAAGAGGAATCCATTCTAAAAACTGATAAGGGAAGACAGGTGGTAGTTGAAACACCTAGTAAAGTGGTTGTGAAGAAGAAGGATGTTAGTGGATCTTAAAAGAGGAAACTTGCTGAGCTAGAGAAAGAAGCCTCCCCAAGAAAAGTTTCAGATTCGAAATCCTCATCCCTTGGACATGATTTCGTTGTTCAGTCGCTTAAGGATCTTATTTGGACCATTCCAATTTTTCCAATCATTGATTCAAGATTTCATATGCTTCAACACACCTTGAACCAGAAATTTGAATCAGTATCCATGGATATGGATAATTGTGTAAATTTTGAGGCTGATTTCAAGACTTTTTTCATGAACAATGAAGCCCACAAGAAGTCCTACAAGAAGATGACCACTTGGTCTAAGAGAAATATAGAAGATATGCATATTCCAGATGAGTTTCAAGAATGCTTCAAGGAAACTTTTGACACTGAATATGGGAAGGTCAGGGATCTCATGAATTGCTTTGTGGAAAATCTAACTCTTGAGAAGAATACTCAAATGCATGAAGTAAAGGATTTGAATGGGAAAATTTATTATGTAACTCAAATATGGATGCGATAAATAGATCTTCAGATTGAGATTGAAGAAATGCTTCCTAAGCAAAATTAACCGTTGAAGGCTCAGGAAGAGGCTCTAAAGGATCAGGATGATAAAATAAAAGCTTTAGAGAAGAAATCTGAGGATTAGGATCAGATTCATAAGTGAGTAGAGGAAGAACACAAAGAGCTTAAGAATCTCATAACCATTATGTAGAAGTTGATAATAAAGGAAAAGGAAGCATCATAGACTCAATCTGATAATTTGTTTTATTTTCCTTGTTGTATAAATATTTTCAATATTAATGAAATTATGGTAGCTCGTTTCTGTTTGGATGTTTTGTACTAATATTTCAAGTACCAAATTTACTTTTCCTTTACCTATATTTATTTTTGAAAATCACAATAGGGGACAAAGGAAAAAGAATTTTATGTAAAAAAGAAATGTCCCTATGTAAGGGGGAGTTCATCTAAAGGGGAGATTTCATTACAAAGATTTCCATATTCAAGATAATGAAAATTATCATTTATGAAATCAAGAATACGATCCTTACTGTTCCAAATCCTAAGGTGGAGTTAGTCATATTCATCCATTCCCATGTGTTAAGGGAGATAATTTTTATTTTCAATTTCTAGAAAAATATTTTCTATGTCCTTATATTCTTTTTTGTAAGGATGTTTGTGCTTTCCAAAAAGGGGGATATTTTTGAGTCAATAAGGGTTCCATTTTAATTTTCCATTCCTTCATCATTGGGGAGATTGCTGAGTCAATAAGATTTCCTTATGAATTTACCATTTCTTCATGTTTGGAAAATCACAAACACCTTATTTTAAGGAAAATTTCGTTTACCCTATGTTTTACTTTCATAAGGAAAATTTTTGTTCCCCATGGATATTTATCCTTACCATTTTCTTCATTGTTCCTTTTGTCTCTAAGATTAAATATCAGTTTCATATCAAAAACCTTAGAATCATATATATACATAGAAATAATGTATTCTGTTTTCAGGATATGAATTCAGGTGCTGAACTCTCTGAATTAAGACTCCGAACTCTTCAGAGATCTGACTCTGAGTTCCTTGAATTTAGACTCCGAACACTTCTGAATTCTGATTTCGAGTTTTCTAAAATCAGAATCCAAACTATTGTGAGTTTTGACTCTATGCTCTATGAATTCAGACTTTAAACTCTTCTGAGTTCTGACTTAGAGTTCTTTGAATTCAGAATCTAAATTCTTCTGAGTTCTATCTTCAATTTCTCTGAATTCAGAATCTGAACCCCTATTACTTCATACTCCAAACATTGTGTGTTCAGACTCCAAACACATATTAATTCAAACTATTAATGTTATATGATCAGACTCCAAACTATTATTAATTCATAATCTAAACTCTGTATGTTTAGACTCTGAAATCTTATGAATTCAGACACTGAACTTTGTAAATTCATACATCGAACTCTTATGAGTTCAGACTCTATAGTTTTTATGTTTAGACTATGAATTCTGCTGAATTCAAGACTCCGAATTTCATTGAAATTCATACTCTGGATTCTATAGAATTAAAACTCGGAATTCCCTTGATAAATAGAATTGGAATATATATGTGTCAAAGAAACTGAATGTGTTTTTTGTTATAATTTTTACTATTTTTCCTTATACACCAAAAAAATGAATTTGCCTAAGTATCCATTTTTTCTTACTCATGTTTTTGTTATAAAATGATTTCATGAATTCAGTTACTAACCAACCATTTTTTGAGTGACACATGTATAGGCCCCTTTAAAATTAATGGAAAAATATGACCGTTTGAGGCGGGAGTAGACAGTTGAAGCTGTGCCTATAAATAGAAGCTCAATTGAAAGAGCTTAAAACCTTGATGAACTATTCTATGAATCTAGAGATTACATGCTACTGAAGTGATTTATAGAGAGATACTTTCATTCATTATGCATACTGAACACCTTGTTCAGAATTGCTTCATGCAACTCCAAATGTTGTTGAGTACATTCGAGGGCTTCTGGGGATAAGAAGACAGAGGTGCCGACTACCATAATGTTCAAGGACTTCCTTGCTAAGGAAGATTGAGGTGCCAACTACCATGAAGTTGAGGGCTTTTGGGGATAGAAAGACAGACTCAAATCATTGTATTTAAGTCTTAAAATGGTGTGGGTAAGATAGCATTTCTTGAAAATATAAATCAAGGGATCTTTATCCTAGGTTGTGGGATACCCTTGTCTTTGGGTTAAAATAATTACTACTTGTTACTTGTTTGTTTCATGTTTTCTACTGCATTTTGTTTGTTAAGTAAAGTTTAAATATCTTATAATTACTTATATTTGTACACTCTGATATAGTGAGATTCTATATACATTATGGTAGAATCGTCATCTTTGTAATCTTTTGATAAGTTTCATTTCCGGATTTGCTTTTCTAGAATTGCATTCTCTGAATAATATTTCCATAATCAAGCATGTGTGTAGAACTAGAGGTTTTTTGAATGACATTACTTAAAATTTTTAATCATCTTCAACATTAAATGTTCTATTGAATTTTTAAAGCGTACAATTCACACCCCTCCCTTGTAT
Source organism: Viscum album (assembly GCA_963277665.1). Lineage (NCBI taxonomy): Eukaryota > Viridiplantae > Streptophyta > Magnoliopsida > Santalales > Viscaceae > Viscum > Viscum album. The sequence continues at coordinate 1,193,347,389 of OY728122.1, forward strand.
ATTGAACATCAGAATCATTTTGATACTCATGTTGGTATAATTGGATAATATCACACTCCATACAAACCTAACAAAATGTTGAATTTTTATGGAAATTTCTAGGCTCTAAATGCACCTGGTCCACACTCTAGGTGGTGAGGAATCTTCATGTACATCTATAAGACCAAGGTTCAAAACTAGGAGGCATAATTTCGAGTACTGTACCAGCACTGTTGTGTGGTTCTGTTGTAGGTAATGTAGAAATACTGTGTGGGTACTGTAGAAAGCACATAATAAGGTATTTCTTGGTACTGTAGTAGCTAGAACTATTCCCCTTGGGCCCCCCTATTTGGTATTGGAGTCCTTATGGATTTTTGGGAACCTTTAAGGCCTTCATACCACCTAAAGGCCTTCAAGCCTCATGATTAGTGCAGTTTCCCAAGACAGACTATACCAAAAAGGAACATCCCCAGAAGAGGATTCCCAGAAAGTGCACACACCAGAGCAGAAACAAATAGAATTGGAAGAATAAGAGGGTATAGCTACAACCTCGGGACTCTCTTGTTCTTGCATGAAAATTTTAAACAGATGGTCATGCGATAGTGGAGAGCTACTATCACGATGAAGATGATAGGGAGGGGTAGTTCCCTATTGTTATAGTCTGTTTGAATTCACTAAGACTTTCAGGTCATGTAATATCTTATGCCTACATTCCATGTAATATCTAAGCTTACATGCCTTGTAAGGGTTCCCCTCATCTCTTGAAAGGGGGGTTATCCAAAATCAATAAAAATAGAGCTTCAGGCCATTTGAGCTTGGCTCTAAATGGTTGGCACACAATTTTCCCCAAAAATGAACCCACACAGTGAAAATCGTACACGCCAAGACAAGGAGGGTTTCAGTGTTAGAAAACAAATTAAAAAAATGATCCCACTTAGTAGTAACTATGCACCCTAATATAGGGGTCCATGGTTAGGGTTTATGGTCTTGTTAACTATGTAGCCCTACACAACTAAATGTGGGGATGATAATTTTTTATTTTAGTAGTTTTTTAGAAGTTATCGAACATCCATTTGAACCCCTGCATGAATCTAAAATTATTTATCTCAAATTCCTAGCAATTATAGGCTTTTAGGAACCCTTTTATTCTACTAAAAAATATTCCTATGTGGATCAAATCAGGAAAGATAGTGTATTATACATCTAAAACAAATGATTGTCATCCATTTCCTTATAACATTGTTTCTCTTTATTTTTTTCATATAGTTTCTTATTGAAACTTATCTAATGTTTCTTATCAATTTTTATTTAGATCTTGTTTCTAGGATAGATTTATAGATCTATATTTCCTTTATTTGACATTGTAAAATCCTAATGTTTGTGTGGTTTTTTGATACCCTGATAAAAGGTACGTTATTCCATATTAATTTAATCATATTTTTAACCATTCATTTTATTGATTTGATTTAAATTTATTTAAATATAAATAAAAAATTATAATTCATAGAGAATTTAAATTTTTAATTGACCTTGTATGAAATTTTTTGGAAAACCCCAATTCAAATGGAATTGGAAATTGGGGAGTATTTTTAAATTTAGAAAAAAATTTGAATAGATATGAAGATTTATTTATTAAAGAACAATTAAATTGAATTATTGAAACCTATTATTGATTTTATTTTAAAAAAAATGAATTTTTAAAAAACCATTGTTTTGGATTTGTTAGCGAAGTGGAATTTTGAAAATTAAATGTGTGAAATAGAACAATGAATGATGATTGGTTTTAAAGGAAATGATTTTAACTACTTCAAGTTATTTATTAACAGATCACATTAATTCATATGTATTTACTAGGTTATTTGGGGAAGGAATTCTAGGATAGTTATTCATAAGGAATGAATAAATGATAAAAAGTCATTGAAAAGTCTTGTATGGTAGGTCTTACTCTTGATGGAATATCGATGAGTCTTATTCTTCTTATGACTAAGGGATATGTGTACACATATTTCATGATAACTAGTATAGGAGTGTGAGCATCATTAAAGAATAGAATATTATACCATAGGGCATAAAACCGTGGTTTTGTATGAGATTATTTTGATATATATGATATTGATTGTGAAAAAAATTTACTCATGTTTAATGATTTATATAAACTTTTTTATATAAGGTGAATATTTTATCAATTTTTTATTTTATTCCATCAATCTGAAGTGAATCATGTTTTCTTTTAACTTAGAAAATGTATTAAAATATTAGTTTATTTTAAAACAAAAATAATAATTTGGTTTCTTATTATTGAATTTTATTATAGTGTACATGGGGAGACCCTATTGGGATTTCTATCTAACACAATACCATTTCCATTAGGGGTTTTATATTTTCTCTCATTAGGTACAAGTAAAGGTAATGCACCACTAGGAGTAGGTAGATGTTCTTGACCATTTTTACAAGATTGATGTGACTCTTGGGATGGTTGTTTTGTAAGACTCTATGTACATTAGTGGTGTTATTTTTTGGATTTTTATATACCAATTTTTTATTTGGTACTATATCTGATTTTAATTTTGATTATATTGATATACATCATTATCTTCTAAAATATATGTGGAAAATTAATTCCCTATATATAGAATGGTTCTATGTTCTTTTCTTTAATATGTGTGGATCGTGAACACCATTCAAGGCATGTGAGTTCTTTCTTGGGTATCACGGTACCAGGTTATCTAGGCTAGTTCATGAGAGTTTTCTATCAATGTTCCAATTTGAGCTACTTTCATTGATGTTAGTATTAAGTTTTGTAATATTGGTTAGACATCGCAAGTAGTTACAAGTGAGTTTTAGACAAACTCCCTTCATAATGATCTTGTATTCAACATATGCGTCTTGGGAAAGGTGTGATGAGGAAAAATTATGTTTTTTTCTTATTCTTTAATTGGACTTTTTGAAATACAAATATTGTTTCTTATTTTATGGGACTAATTTCCCTATTACATTTGTTTGAGTGTTGGTCTATGAAATCTTATGATCTCTTCAATGTGGTCTGTTGATATTTTTTGTCATCATACTTCTAAGAACATGATTTCATAGAATCCAAGAGAATTTTTTGAAGGCCAACGATGAGTAAATCCTCCAGTTTACTAGAATTTGATTGAGGTTACTGTGCATGTTATCCAATCTCTAGGACATGCACCTAAACCTACTCTAATTTAGGTTCTTTATACTTAACCTAAGAGGGATGAATCCTGGAATCATGTTCATGAGTTCCTTCATCCGAAACTAACTTCTTTCCTAGGATCTAATGATCCTACAGTGGTTATAGACTAGGTGAAAATTATAAAGAGACTTTTTTATTTATTTGAAACCCTCAAAGATAATAAAGTAATATGGTTTAATTTTTAATAGGACGAAACTATTAGTAGGTGATGGGATTTGATGGATAAAGAAAAGATGTATGAGGGTATGAGTTGAATGGCTTCAAGGTTATCTTCACTGACTTGTTCAATATAGAGTCTTAGGTATATTTTAGGGCTTTGGTGATTTACAATCTTGAGAGGGCTACAAGTATCGTAATAGAATATAAAAATTATTTTAGGGATATTTTATAGTTATACCAAGATATTTTATCAAAAGACAGGAAGAAATCATGGTGTTTTGAGATGCACCTTGAATATGATATCAGTTCTCTTATTTACTTGTTTATTTAATGTAAATATATTTATTTGATGGATATGGAAATGATGGTTGAACTTGATCTATCACATATTTTATGGTTTATGGGAATTTCTTTTTCTCCAAGTGAAAAATTATGTGGGATCTGAAAATGTGACGGGAAACTATGATGATTTATATGGTCATTGTCTGAAAAGGTTCATCTGAACCTCCTATAGTGATTGATATGGGCCATTTGACTTTCTTCTAGTGTGGAATGATTGGGAATTCAAAATAGATTCTCACTGAGGAACCAAATATTATCAGTTCATATAGGAATTTTGGACCGTTGTAGATGTTATGTAATATATTTTTTGACACAAATAGCAGTACTGGATCATCAACGCCCAAAAATAGTATGGGGAAATCTAAGGCATTATGTTATAGGGGGTTCCATCAATAGATATTCACAACAAATATTCGTCACATAGTAGGGGAGACTATAGAGGATAGAGATATGGGTTTCGTAATGGTGAGAGGTATCATCATAATTTACTTATCTTTAGTTAATATTTTATTTTTGCTACTATGTATCATTTATTTATATCAAATCATTTTATGATCCTACTAAATATTACAATGGACATTATATCTTATGTGATGGATATTTCTACACCACCTCCAAATGAATAAACAAAATAGTCTTCATTTTCCTTCTTTTGTATTCTCTTTATAAGAGATTTATCATAAATTAGATTTTTGGGTCCTCAATGTTAAACCAATTGATATAATTTCTGTGATGGATTGGATATCAAGTAAAAAAGATCATATTTTTAGTTATTTCCAATGTGTCTCTTTATATCCCCTGAGGGGTTGTGACATATCATTCAATTAGAATGAGACATAAGGTCCAGTAAATATATAAAATATTATCTAGAGTTATGAATCTAATTTTTGTGTCACTTTTAGTATGAAGTGGTAATATTTGAGTAATGGACACCCCCTAGATATTGTTATGTTTCTATATGAGTTTACTTCTGACTTATTTGGTTTTCCACTGTTAAGGGATATATAGTTTCTTCTTGATTTAGAGACTGGTAATGAACCAATGTTTGTTCCTTCATATAATACAGATCTAGATAAAATAAATGAGTTGGAGACTGGGGTTGATGATCTATTTGATAATGGATTTATATACCTGATTGTTTCTCATTGGGTGGTGCATGTTCACTTTTTATAATAAGCACTATAAAACATGTTTTACTATGTATTGACTATTAGAAACTAAATTGTGTCATAGTAGTGATAAATTATCAGTTTTCATATATTGGTGACATGTTAAACAATTGAAAGTGTGATGATATTATTGATGATTGATCTTTGATCTAGATACCACTAGTAGAGAAAAAAAGAATATAACATTCATAAAACTACCAATTATAGAAATTATGGCCATTATGTGTACCTTGTCCTTCCATTTGGTCAATCCAATGGTTTTATAGTATTTATGGATTTCAAGAAAAAAATATTAAATGAGTATTGTGATAATTTATTTTTGGTCATTGTGGAAAACACCTTGGATTACTCTAATCCAAAAAGGATTATCTACATTATCAGAATGTAGTTATAGAATTATAAAACAATAATCGACTTTATGAAAAGATATCATTATGTTATTTCTATATTTGAGAAGTGATGTTCATGGGACACGAGGTATCAGAAAGTGGAATTTCAGTTTTTGGGTAAAATTTGATAGATGTTATGACATAGGTGTAGCATCAAAATGTTTTTGAGATATATAGATTGTTGGTTTTAGTTGGATATTATATCATCTTCTTAATAAATTTCATAAAATTATCCTATCTAATGACCACACTGACATGAATGGGGGTAAAATTCACTTGAAATGAGAGATGTTAAAGTTCATTTGTTGAGATGTAATGCATTTTGACATCTTCAATGGTGTTTCCTCTTATAGATTCTAAGTTTTTCAATGTTTTCTTTTAGGATGCATCATGTCCAAGATTGGGAAATGGTTTCAATAAGACTGATCACATGGTAACCTTTGGAGCATAACATATTAGGCCAAACAAGAAAAATTATCTATCCCGTGACCATGAAGGCATATCATTGATTCATGAGAATTAGTGTTGTAGGCATTAGCTTTTATGTAGAATGGGTTTCTATATATTCTTACCATGAAACCTTGAGTTATTATTTTTTCTCAAAACAATTTCAAAATTCTCTAGATGTGTTTGTTGGAGTTCCTGTAGTCCATTTATTTTGACAACCCCTATACATAGGGGAAATGTAATGTTACTCTAGAAACATTAATTAGGAATCTCCCTCATAATATATGAAAGAATCATTAGAAGAGTAATACATGATGGGTCTGTTTGTATAGTTTAACTTGGGAGTTATAGAAATAGGGGATAGGGATTTCTTTTCTAGTGTTTGGTCGACCTCTTCTCTTTTCATTAAAATTCTTCCTGAACAATAACATGAAGAATAATTTCATGGAATAATGGACTCTATTTATTATTGTGAGACATTTTCTAATTTTTACATCTCCATGGAGGATATTCTATTCCTTTATATTTTTTTAGTCATTAGAAATGAGGAACATAATGGTGTGTGATTTACATAATTTCAGGTTGGTTGTGTTCCTAGGAACAAAAATGCTGTTTTATGATTGTGACAACTATAGTTTCTCAAAATTTGCTTTGGAATTATTGATGTTGTCTGTAAGTTTTATACTTTTCAGTAGTTCATGGATAATAACTATAGTCCATCAAGTTTAATTTAGACATAAACTTTTTATACTGGGATGTTGGATGAAATCTCTATGTACTTTTTTGTTAGGATTACACATATAATGAGAAAAAAATGAATGTGTTATTGGTTATGATGGATAGGATGAAAAATTAACTCCATTGATACCGATTAAGTTCATAAATTTCTACATGTTAGAGATCATATATTTTTATGGAATTATTTCTGTTATAGTCACAAATAGAATTCCCTAGTTTATATACCCCTTGGGTAGAAGCCTCTATGTGGAATTGGGTTCTCATGTTTGTTTGAGTACGACATACATTACACAGTTAGATGGAAATACATTTTAAACTATATATATTAATTATGTTATTTATCATTCCTCTATCCTCTATTTTTTTTATGCTTGGAATGTCCATTCTGGGATGGAGTAATTTTCCTATAATAACAGTAACTAATCGGTGATCAGAACGTCTCCTTTTGAGGCATTATATTTCTGGTATTGTTAATCACCAATGTGTGGTTTGGAAATTAGTGAATCTAAATAGGATGAACTAATATTGTTCCAATATAAGAGAATAAAGATCTAATTTATTCATCAATTAATTTTGACTGAGTAGAGAATGCATAAATTTTATGAGGATTTTCATTGTTGATCTATGATTTTTGAGTTGGTGACAAGGTGTTCTTGAGGTTTACAACTCATTTGGATCATCATTGTCTTGGGAGGAAAGGGAAAATTTATCATTGTTCTCTATGACCTTTTATGGTTCCAGAGAATTTTGGGAGAATGAATGACGATTTATAACATCCTCCATGATTTAAATTGATACATAAAATTTTCCATGTATCCAAGCTACAAAAATATATTTATTAACCGTCTCATGTATTGAACATCTGTGATCTTTATATTGAGCATGAATGTTCTATAAATGTGTATGAGGTCAAGATAGATGGTTCATAGATAAATGTAATTCATTAAAAGAATATATCTTTAGACTCTGTGATATCAAATAATGGTTTTAATACACATGAGACTTGGTAGAGGGAGGAAATGGTGAGAGAGCAGAAGCCATATCTTTTTTAAATAAAAAATTATTGACTGGATTTTTTGGGATATAATGACTCATTGGTGGAGTTTGTAACATCAGTTTACTTTTTTTAGGTACTCCTCATCCCTTCATTTTTTATAATTCTATTTCTCGGGTTTGACTTGGGTCATTCCATGTGCAATTTTTCTAAATGTATAGGTTGTGAAGGGTTGGGACACAATATTCCAAAATCATGCTCCCACTCTATGAAAAATGTGAAAGCCTAAATAGTGTGGGTTTTCATGGTTGGGACATTGATTGAAAATCTGTTAACCTATTATTAGTAACTATACACCCTAGTTGAGGGGTAGATAGTTAGGTAACATAGATTATATAACAATGAGGAATTTCCCATTGTACCCTACCGATGGAACATTTTAATTCTGTAAAATATTCAAAGAATTCATGAACCTCCTCTAAAACCTATCTCGACCATAAAATGATGTATCTCTAATTTTTAGGTGTTGAAGGCACCCAAGAACCCATTTTGGATCATTAAAACCTATTTTTAGAGGGATCAAATCTGGATTAATATCATTACATCCCTCTCTAGTATAAGATTATCTTATCATCCCATATATCAACATCTCTCACCCATTCTTACATAGGGTTTGATAGATCATCACATGTTTTATAGATCTAATAAAAATTGATTTGGATTATTACTATAGGTTGGATTTCTAGTTCTGTATTCCCATGTTCATCATCAGAAAATCATGATGTTGGTGTTTAGTTTTGATAGTGTGATAAACGTTAGGTGGTTATATTTAAAATTTACCATATAATTAAAATTTTATTTGGATGATATGGTTTATATTAATTTCAATTGAATTAAGAAAAAAATTGATGTAAATTTTAATTTGAAATTAAATTGGTATTTATTTTGGGAACATGAAAAATAATTATGGAATTTGAAATTAAGGTGTACATTAAAAATGATGGAAAATTTTAAATGGTTTGAGGATTGATTTTGGAAAAATGGAATTAATTAAATTATTAAAAACTAATTATTATTTTTTATTTTGTTCATGAATTTATTGATGAAAAATATGTCTTTGGTTTTCAATGTGAATTGGAATTTTTAAAAGGAAAAGTTTCCAATTGAACTGTTAATGATGATTGATTTGAAATGAAATTATTTCACATTTTTTGAGTGATTGATTGACTATGGACATGTTATCCTATGCAGTTAGTGAGTTTTTGGGAAAAACATACTATGATAGTATTTCCATTGTAATGGATTGATGGTTATAATTTTAACAAAATACAGTTAGGTATATAATATTCTGGACGAAACGTTAAAGAGTATTATTCGGGTAGGGAAAGAGAGAAATGTGTACACAATTTCCTTGACCACTGATATTAGAGTGTGTAGATCATATAACCAAGAAATATCATATCAAATAGAAGATGAGAAAACTAATTTATTTATTTATTTTGATATATACACAATTTATTTTGAAAATAGTTTACTCAAGGCAAGTGATTTATATAATCAATTTTATATAATGTATTTATTTATTCAATATCTGAAATATCTTTTATCTCATTAAAATGAAGAATATTTTTTTAAAATATGAAAATCTATTGGTGTGCATATTTTATAAAAAACTAAAATCATTTTTTATTTTATTATTAATATATCTTATTATAAAATACGTGGTGAGGACATAAAAGGTTTTTTAGATCATATACTACCTTCCCCTTCATAAAAATGTATATTTTCATTTTCTAGGTTCAAGAAAATTGAAAGCGCCTCTCGATAGATGTGTAGTTCATTATAATTTGGCTTGGAGAGATGTTACTCTATGGGTTTATTTATTTTTGGAATCTGATTACATTGACAACATTATTTTTTTGGGTTTTTATATTCCAATGGGGGTTTTGTTACTATCTATCTTTTTAGTTTTGAGGATAATGATATCTATACTTATTTTCTACCTATTTTTTATAAAATCTGTTCCATACGTTTTATTTTATATTTATAGATGATAGTTTTCAACTAATGTGATTTAGTAATTTCCTTTATACCATTTCTATTCTTACTCAAATATCAGAGTATCAGGGAATATGAGGTGGTTCAGGACAATGTGGTCTCGGTGGGGCATGTTGATCATCTTTTCATGATACTAGTATGAGTTGTGTAATATTTGTGGGACATAGGAGGTTGTTTCGAGTGATTACATATATTAATCTCATCATAATGATCATTAATTAACCATGATTGTTTTGTCCAAGGAATCTAAAAGAATTTTTTTTGTCTTTTCCCTTGTTTTGATTTGGAATAGTTGAAATATAAACATTGTTTTCTATTCTGATGGGATTGATTTCACTATTTCTATAGATTGAGTGTTAAATTGAGTAATATTCTAATGACATGAATTTTTTTCTGATTTTGTTTATGATTTTCTTTATATATGTTTTTTCAATAGAATTAGGAATACCGTAATAGATAATCCTTAGTGTGTAAATCCCCATATGAATCAGAATCTGTTTGAGGATTTTATGTGTGTTTTTCATGCTCTGGGATAATCATCTAAACCTTCTCCCACTATGTATCTAAATGTGGAACCTGAGAGGGATGAATCATTGAATTTTTATTAGGTGTTCCTTCATAAAAAACGTCTTATTTCTATGTCTCTAATTCTCCTCAAGATGTTGGTAACTAGATGAGAAATATAAGAATTTAGAATGATTTCTAATAAACCCCAATTTTTTTTAAGGAAATGTGTTCTACCATAATGATGGAGGGACATAATAAGAGGTGGTGGGGTTTGAAGTTTTTGATGAGGAATCCTGAGGGTTTATAGTGGAAGGAATTCATTGTTCTCTTAATCAATGAGATTTAATCAATTTCTGTGGTGTTGGATAAGGCTAGAGTATTTTTGAGACCATGAATCCAAACATGATCCTAACCGAATATGTGAATTTATTCACATAGCTTGTATAATTTCCACATGAGATTGTATCATAATTAGAAGATGATGTCTAGAAATTTGAGTATGTGAAATTGATTTTATGTTTATCCTTAGTTATTATTACTAAATTTATATTCTTATGATGAAAAACATGATCGAGTGTTGCTTGTTAATGTTGATCTCACAGGTAAGCCATGTGACATGGGAGTTTCATTTTACATGGTGGTAGTTATGTGATTTCCCATAAAAGGAATATAATGACTGATGATTCCTTTAGTGGTTCTTGATATTAGGGTTCTACCAAACCTATTATAGTGTCTGGAAGTGGCCATTTTACTTGCATCCTTTGTGGAAAACCATAAAATTTGAAATGATTTTTCACTAAATCATTAAATAGTGTATGCTCCTGTGGATTTTCATGACACATTCACAAGTCATGAAATATCATTTCATCCCAATGTAGTTTAATTGAGTCATCAACACAAAAATGAAGAGTATTGTAATAAAATACTTTATGATCTAAGGGGTTCTTATAACACCCCATTAGTTTTTTAATAATTTTTAAAAATTAAAAATTAAGTGTTTTTATTTTCAATAATTCTTAAATAAATTATAATATACAAATTAAAATTAATTAATGTTCTAAAAAAATACTATTTCCATGTATTATTTTTTTGTATAAGAATACTTTAAAATGAATATATATATATATATTTGATTATTTTTAAAAATTTCATTTTTATAACAAAATTATTTAATTAAATATAATATGTATATACTAAATATTTTAATTTTTTTGATAAATAAAATATTCTGTTATAAATATATTTACTATTTATATGACACCTAAGATTTTATTGTTTATTTAATCATAAATAATATCAATTCGTTAGATATCTTATATACGCACAAAACTATGTCTCTATGAAACAATAATTTTTTTATAGTTCAAACCTTTGCATGAAACATAATTTTTCATCTTTTGTGGTTTGAATATCAAGAAATGGACATAAACCATTCTTATCAATATGTTTTCTAGAGTCTAATATGATCAAGTTATTTTTTTAGTAATAGTAACTGGATCCTATTGAATTTTAATTTACCCTTATAATTAGTATTGAAACCCTTATGAATAGTAACTTGAACCTTATGAATAGAAACCTCACCCATGAATGTATAAATTAAATATAGTCACCCTATAAGTGAAAGTTATTGTTTTAAAAATAAATATATAAGTGTTGGTACTTTTGTGAGTAATAAATATTTATTAAAAATTCTAAATTAATTAATATATTTTAAATATAACACATTTTCATAAAATTTATTCCTAAATAAATATTTTTTTTGTTCAATAATTTATGGATATTTCAATGATATCTGTGAGAATTTTTGAAGGTATTATAAAATCTATTTTCGTTTTTACTATCTTTATTATTCCAGTAAATAATAAAAATTAAATTAAAAATATTCAAAAAATTATTTTGGTTATGTGGACACTATTTTTGAATTCTACACGTCTATAAATGGTTAGCTGAATTTTTTTTGATTTTTCTGAAATACATGAATTATTGGGGAATAATTAAATTCAATAATTTTTGAAATATGCTATATAAATGAATTTCTGCACCATTCTTGAATCCTGGAAAATGTATGAGGCCATTGTATAAAAAAATGTAAATATTCCTCTTTCAAGTCATAATTATTAATATTATTCATTTTCTTCAACCAAAATAATAAAAATATTAAATTAATGGAAGACTCCACCTCTCCACCACTATAAGAACCACCCTCACTACCTGTTCTCTTCAATCCTCTACGCCTTGAATATCCTCAATGGTCTTAAAAAATACTCTTCCCTAATCACACCCACCATTACGAACCCATGATATTACCACAATAAGAAACCCCTTCTCTTATGGAGGTTCTTAAAGAGGTTATTTCAAAAGGTACACCATATCCCTTTTTGTTTTAATATCATTTTCAATTTTTTTATATTATTATCTTATACTCACCTACACTATTCAAATGATCATGATAACTCCAATATATTATATATACTAAAATTATATCATGTTAATTTATGATAATTTATCAATCTATATACTCTCTGTCTTTTATTTTAAAAATTAAATCACTATTAGAGAGGAAGCCAACTTACAGTCTTCATGGATGAAAAACCTTCATTCATTATTTTATCCTTAAATTATAGTCATGAGACAATTTTTATGGATGAAATAGATTCTAAAATATTTATTTTATATTATTATAGGATTATGGAACCATAATTTGTACATGATACTAGATTATATAAGAAAACTAGATCGTTGTGATTGAAAAACCACCGTAAAAATCAAAACAATTATTATGAAATGACTTATATATTGATTCATCTTCATAGTATGTAAACAAATGATATATTACAAAATTCAAACAACTCTATGCTCATTAATAATATATAAATTCACTCCTATTTAATTATATTCATCCCACATTTATTTCCATACTTATAATCATGTTAATTGACCACGAATATCAAGAAAAGAACACTATATAATGATGTCATTCGATATTATAACATATCAAAAGGATATAAAATAAATTACTAAAATTATTATATGTCATATTAATTTCTAATAATTTTTTATTTAAATTATTAATGTTTCAAATTTCATATTCCATGAACTTATGATGTAGTCATGAACAAATTTTATAATAAGTTAATGGTTCTCATCTCACTTCCAACTTTTTGAGTTATTCCTTATAAACCACTATTTCTTATGTGTGGTGAATGTATACATATCATTGATTTATAAAATAAATAATCTAATTATTTTCAAGGTATTTAATGTTTCATTTTATGATTATTAATTTTGTGAAATATTGTCACGAACCAACCCAGGTACCCTGGTAACCCGATAACCGAGCCGGCCCTGACATAGCCCGAAGGGAAATCCCGATCCCCACGGTCGGAGACTAGCACCTGGCATCACACAACATGCAAGTGGGAACAATTTTTCCACCAACAATGTGGAAGAAAGAAACAAGACAGTATGCATAACAAAGAGAAACTCCACTGGGAGTAATGTAGCAGAATACAAAGAGGCATAAAAAACCCAAAGTACTACAACCCAAGTACTAAAAATGGGAAAACAAACCAAGGTCCCTAAGGACACAACTCAACAAGACCAAAGATCACCAGCAAAAGAATCCACCTCTAAGAGATCCCATCCCTTCGCTCAAACCAAGAAGAAGAAAATCTACAAACACTGGAAGGAAAAAGTAGGGTGTGAGCCTAAGCCCAGTAGGATACCACCAAAGATTCCGTAACAGATGCCAAAAATAGATTATCCAAAGAAAAGCTTTCAATTTTCAAATAAAAAGGTTTGACAATTCCAAAACCATATTTAAACAAAACATGCTATACATTTTTTTTCAAATGATGGAAATAATCATTTTAAGTAAGGATTTTAACAAATGATGGAATATTTCTAAAACAATGGTTTAAGTAAATCATTTATATAAAACAATTTATATAAATTTTGTAGGCATGTAAAGCAGTTCAAAAGCATTGACATACATTTATATCTCAAATATAAATAAACAAGCGAGCAACATGATAATCATCCAAAAGGTACGATTGTATTAACCAGTTATAGGATTCTGCACCCTCTATGTGAACTCAGCAAAATGTGTATACACACGACCCTATGACACCGGCCAAAGGAGACTCGTCACCAACCCATCGGGGATGTGACCTGCTACAAGTATATTTTAGAACGTTATCGTAGCGTAGAGTGTGTACAAATAACTCACTAACTACCCAAAGCTTGCATGTGCTCTTACATGATGGGTAAACTATTTTAAGACTACTCAAAATATGATCAATCCCATTCTTCCATTTTAAAAATGTCAATTTCATTCCATTTAAAACCAAAATAGGTTTTATTCAAAAACATGTCTTTCCACAAGATAAAACCATTGGGTTTCTAACAAATCATTTTAAGTCATTTTCATGAGTTTGAAATCCATTCAAAACCAATTCCATCATTACACAATTAATTTCCACAATTAAATTCAACAATTTAATTGAAATAATTTCCATCAAATCTACAATTTAAATTAAACAATTTAAATCACTCAATTTCCATAAACACACCCAATTCAATAGAATTGGGGGTTTTCCAAATTTTCATTTCAAAACCATTTCAAATATCTCAATTCATTGGAATCGAGTTTTTTTCAATTTAATTGAAAGAAAATTTGAGCAATTGAATTTAAATCAACAATTGAAATAAATCAAGCAATACAAGAATAGTCAATTTGGAAAGTCGGGACAGAACCACCTACCTCATGGTCGCTGATATCAACAACAACGATAATCCACACAGTGTGGCTCAATACACCTCCCCACGACGTTTTTATCGCAAGCATTGACACACCAATGATCGATGCTCGACAAGGGTTCCTAGAACCAAAACATATATTATATTTCATAAGAAAGTAAGATATTACATGTGATTACATTTTCTCTCTCCTGAATAATCTCTGGATTATTGTTTTAAATTATCACATGTGAAGATAATTATCTTTCATTGATAAATTTTCAACATATCATTTAAATTAGAACATGAAATTATAATTATAACATGTGATAATATTTATCTTTCATGGATAAATTTTTCAGTTTATCGTTATATCAACACACGCGTTTGCGATTAACCATCAGAGTAATTATCTTTGATAAACTAACAATTATCATTCTATTATTATATTAATTATATTTTGATAATTTAAGTTAAAATTATCTTTGATATTTCCATGCAATTGATCTTTAATAATTCGTTGCAATGATCATTCGATAATTCTTAATAATTATCTTTTGATAGACAAAATAATTATTATTTCTCAATTAACATTTGATAATTTTCTTCTACAAATTATCCTTTGACTATTTGGTGAAACTATATTCTAAAATTATTCTCATGCAAGTTATCAATTCGCAATTATATATGTTATCCATCAATAATCCCTTGACAATTTGATATAATTATCATCTAACAACTCATAATTCATGTAATAATACTTTGATAGATTTGTTTAAGAATTATTCCTTGTATCATTATTTAATTCAAATTCCAACAATTATTTCCCTAATTTTAGAGTTTAGGAAAGGATGGAATAAATTAGATAAAATAAATAAATAGAAAAATAAAACGTGAAGATCACCTAGGAACTGCAATAATGCAGAAGTCGCCGTGATCATTCGGGTGGAAGAAGAATAATTAAACCCAAAGCAGAACTCAAATTTGCCTTCAAACGTTGGAACGCAAGGGGTATTCTGAATCAAAACAACCATAAAAAACAACGGATCGGGTATTTAAGCTACTCATGCACCATTCCCCCGATCAGATTTGAAACCCCCTATTTAAACCATCATTTCAGGCGAATCTTTTTGATGGAGTGATTTATTTCATCCATTAATATCATTGATGTTTGAAACGGTTAAAAACCGATGGAAAATGAAGGTTTTGAAATGGTGTCCAGCGTGATCCTACATATTTGTAGGGGTGAGTGAACAGTAACCCGTTTTTTAAAATTAATTTAATAACTAAATGAATTAATTATTTAATGTAAAAATTAAATGACACCAAAATCCCGTTGAGAATGAAAGTGATACCCCGTCTAGGGTAAACACCCCGTTCTGGACTCAACGGTGGTTTCAGATTTCTCAAACGATGAGCAGTTTGAGAGATATTAGTGATTTTTTAATTAAAACCCGGAATAATTATTTAATTAATATAAAAATTTGTATTCTTGCAAGCGAGGTGTCCAAACACCCGATGCGAACAAAAGTTATACCTTTTCTAGGGTAAAACCCTCATTTCGGACCCATTGGTGGTCTCAGATTTTCCATATGACGCACCGTTTGGGAGATATTTATTTTTTTAATAAATAATATATTAAATATTATTTAAAAACATTATCTCACGAGCAAGACATCTAAATTTTCAGCGCCTTTGAATGTTATACCCTTCCTAGGGTAAACTCTATATCTCAGACATAACCGTGGCCTCAATTTTCTCATATGACGGACTGTTTTGGAGTTATTCAATTATTTTGAATAAATTGCTCATTCTTAAAATGATATATTGATTATTTTTATTCCGTCCTTTTCAAGACTTTGCAGACCTCAAAAACTCATACTTACATAGTGATTAACATAGAAAATATTTAATTGAATATTACGGAGTCTTAATTGAGCGTTTTACCATTCAACGATGTGTTTTAACACAAACACAAATTTTTTACTGATAAACTATTTTTTCTAATTAAGATAATAATAAATTAACCCAAGAAGGATTAAGAATACCTGAAATAGAAACGGGATGTTACAACCTCCCCACCATAGGAACTTTCTATCCACAGAAAGCCTACGAAGAATCCTTCGTGTCAAATAGACGAGGTCACTCCTCTCTTATTAGTGCCTCCCATTCCCACATATCAAGAGAATCAGAACCATGCTACCATAGTACACAGACTAGAGGTATCGTTCTGTCACGAAGTTCCTTGGTCTCAGAGTCAACAACTCTGACTGGTCGTTCAGTCAGAGATAAATTATGTTCCACTTCAAGATCATGCCAACTCAGAACATGATATGGGTCAGATAAATACTTTCTAAGTTAAGATACATGAAACAGATTATGTATCGACGTTAGTTTCGGTGGTATTTCTAAATGGTAAATAATTTTCTCCACTCAAACAACAACCTCAAAAGATCCCACAAAACAAGGAGCAAGCTTCCCTTGCCTGCCAAGCTATCGATGACCCAACTGGGGTGAAACCTTTTAGAATACATGGTCACCAAAACTGCTGCATCAAGCTGTAGAATGTCTTAGTGCTTCCTAGGTGCACAACCCATTGGTAAAAATAGAAAATAAAAAAACCCCTATTATAGCCTTCCTTGTCGCTAACAGTGCAACAAAACAGTTCTGATAACACAGAACACTATCTTTAGAGAACAACCACTAGGAATCAGTCTCCCCACCATAAAGAGAGTCTCTAATGCTTACGAAATTCATCAAAAACTTTCTATTCCTGAAAAATCATCTCTAAAAGGAAATATGTAAGAGAACCATTAGCTTTCTTGGTGGAGAGAACCGATGCCGCCCAAGGTGACACACTTTGGTGAATAAAGGCTTTCTCAAGAAGATCTTCCAACTAAAACATGAATTCTTTCAGTTCAATTGTTGCCATTTTGTATGATGGAAAAGAAACTGGTTGAGTGCCGACATCGAGTCAATAGAAAACACAACCTCTATTATATGTGGTAAACCAAAAAAAATAGAAGGAACCACGATGGGAAACTCGACGACAACTTGAGGAAGATCTCCCCTAAAAGAATCTCACTCGATATCAAAAGTAACACTAATATCACATTCCCCAACTCCAGATAAGTTCTAACTTTTCTCGACCTTAGGTCTCATTCTCCTTAAAATACAAGAGGCACACCACAGGGTGTATTATGGTAGAACCGTAAGAGATAACAATCAATCCAGGATTTATTGGAGATAATCCAATCCATATTGAATGTGACGTCATGAGGTTCCATGTTGAGTATGAGAAAACTCCATGAAAACTCAACATTTGATAGGGAGAATATACAATCAAGACTATAGAGACCATGCTCTCTCTTCGCACCAAGGGTTGTAGTAATATCCATTGCACAAGATAAAAGCTTCATAGGAAGATTAAGAATATTTAGGATATAGGTTGAAATAAACAAGTATGATGCACCGGTATCAAAAGTGCAGTCACTAAAGAAGAAGATATAGTAATGATACCTATTATGGTCATTGGACATGTATTAGCTTCCTCTGGAGACTCTTTCACTGCGTGAAGAAGCTTCGTTCCGGATACCTGTGGTTGGAACATTTTTTTACGTGAAGCATTTGATTTCCCCATAGTTTTTGATGATCTTGTGCTGCTGCGTGGAGTGGGAATGATGTGGATTAACTTCTACAAGTCCCCCAAACATCAATAGGAGCCACAGTTCTTTTAGCCCGCTCTTGCTTGAAAAACTCTATGGCTTTGGCCAACACCATTGGATCTGGATAGAACTATTTGGTGAAATGATATTTGGTGTCCTTCCAATCTAAGCCCTCATGTTTCTTTGTCATCACTATCGTTTCCCACCATCTTCTTCCTGGTCCCTCCAATGCAAAAGATGGTACACTTCACCCTGATCTCGTACGGTGTCTACACGAACTAAAACAGAAGTTCTATCCCACAAAACCATTCCTTAGCTTGTTGAGGATCAGTGGAGCCTTTGAAAACCTGTAGTTTCTGGTGAAAGAACCCTTCAGAAAAATTTCAATGAGCACCCCCAGGTTCCACAGCTAGAGCCTAAAAGGGGATTTAGAGGTGGTGCCTATCCCAGAGCTTGGACAGTGCACACAATCACCTCAACTGGGCTTAGTTCCACTGTAGTATTTTCTCACAGATGTTCAGTAGTAGCCACTTCTTGGATCCGATTCACACGTCTTCTCGGAGGTATGATGCTACACAACATCAGTAGACAAAAAGGAAGACATTATATAATGCTCGTATACAACAAAGAGGGAAAAAATATACTGACTGGTAGAACATACATGATTTGGATTTCACTCTTTCCAAATCAAAATAGGAAAATACTAAAACTAATCCACAAGTCATCTTTCCCTAACCACCCCTGGTGACATAAGGTTTATTGCGGTGAGAGCTGGCCAGGCACTCAATCGCAACTACCTCCTAAGTCCCGACAATAATACTCAAATGCATACTGTCATCAAGGCAAGATGTTTAACCTACCTCTTATACCATTTTGTCACGAACTAACCCGGGTACCCTGGTAACCCGATAACGGAGCCGGCCCTGACATAGCCCGAAGGGAAATCCCGATCCCCACGGGTCGGCGACTAGCATCTGGCATCACACAACATGCAAGTGGGAACGATTTTGCCACCAACAATGCGGAAGAAAGAAACAAGACAGTATGCATAACAAAGAGAAACTCTACTGGGGGTAATGTACCAGAATACAAAGAGGCATAAAAAACCCAAAGTACTACAACTCAGTTACTAAAAATGGTAAAACAGCCCAAGTTCCCTAAGGACACAACTCACCAAGACCAAAAGATCACCAGCCAAAGAATCCACCTCCAAGATATCCCATCCCTTTGCTCAAACCTAGAAGAAGAAAATCTACAAACACCTGAATGCATAAGTAGGGTGTGAGCCTAAGCCCAGTAGGATACCACCAAAGATTCCGTAACAGATGCCAAAAATAGATTATCCAAGGAAAAGCTTTCAATTTTCATATAAAAAGGTTTGACAATTACAAAACCATATTTAAAAAAAACATGCTATACATTTTTTTTCAAATGATGGAAATAAACATTTTAAGTAAGGATTTTAACAAATGATGGAATATTTCTAAAACAATGCCTTATGTAAAACATTTATATAAAACCGTTCATATAAATATTGTAGGCATGTAAAGCAGTTCAAAAGCATTGACATACATTTATATCTCAAATATAAATAAACAAATGAGCAACATGGTCATCTGCCAAAAGGTATGATAGTATTAACCAGTTATAAGATTCTGCACTCTCTATGTGAACTTAGCAAAATGTGTATACACACGTCCCTATGACACTGGCCAAAGGAGACTCGTCACCAACCCATCGGGGATGTGACCTGCCGCAAATATGTTTTAGAACGTTATCGTAGCGTAGAGTGTATCCAAATAACTCACTAACTACCCAAAGCATGCATGTGCTCTTACATGATGGGTGAACTATTTTAAGACTGCTCAAAATACGATCAATCCCATTATTCCATTTCAAAAATGTCAATTTCATTCAATTTAAAACCAAAACAGTTTTTATTCAAAAACATTCCTTTCCACAAGATAAAACCATTGGGTTTCTAACAAATCATTTTAAGCAATTTTCATGATTTTGAAATCCATTCAAAACCAATTCCATAATTACACAATTTATTTCCACAATTAAAATGAACAATTTAATCCAAATAATTTCCATAAAATCTACAATTTAAATTAAACAATTTAAATCACTCAATTTCCATAAACACACCCAATTCAATAGAATTGGGGGTTTTCCAAATTTTCATGTCAAAGCCATTTCAAATATCTCGATTCATTGGAATCGAGTTTTTATCAATTTAATTGAAAGAAAATTTGAGCAATTGCATTTAAATCAACAATTGAAATAAATCAAGCAATACAAGGATAATAAATTTGGCAAGTCGGGACAGAACCACCTACCTCAAGGTCGATGATATCAACGACAACGATAATCCACACAGTGTGGCTCAATACCCCTCCTCGCGATGTTTTTATCGCAATCATTGACACACCAACGATCGATGGTCGACAAGGGTTCCTAGAACCAAAACATATATTATATTTCATAAGAAAGTAAGATATTACACGTGATTACATTTTCTCTCTCCTGAATAATCTCTGGATTATTATTTTAAATTATCACATACGAAGATAATTTATCTTTCATTGATAAATTTTCAACATATCATTTAAATTATCACATGAAATGATAATTATAACCTGAAATAATATTTATCTTTCATGGATAAATTTTTCAGTTTATCGTTATATCAACACACGCGCTTGCGATCAACCATCAGAGTAATTATCTTTGATAAACTCACAATTATCATTGAATTATTATATTAATTATCTTTTGATAATATAAGTTAAAATTATCTTTGATATTTCCTTGAATTTGATCTTTAATAATTCGTTGCAATTATCATTCGATAATTCTTAATAATTGTCTTTTGATAGACTAAATAATTATTATTTCTCAATTAACATTTGATAATTTTCTTCTACAAATTTTCCTTTGACTATTTGGTGCAATTATATTCTAAAATTATTCTCATGAAAGTTATCAATTCACAATTATATATGATAGCCATCAATAATCCCTTGACAATTTGATATAATTATCATCTAACAACTCATAATTCATGTAATAATACTTTGATAGATTTGTTTAAGAATTATTCCTTGTTTCATTATTTAATTCAAATTCTACCAATTATTTCCCTAATTTAAGAGTTTAGGAAAGGATGGAATAAATTAGATAAAATAAATAAATAGAAAAATAAAACGTGAAGATCGCCTGGGAACTGCAATAATGCAGAAGATGTCGTGATCATTCGGGTGGAAGAAGAAGAATTAAACCCAAAGCAGACCTCAAATTTGCTTTCAAACGTTGGAACGCAAGGGGTATTATGAATCAAAACTACCATAAAAAACAAAGGATCGGGTATTTAAGCTACTCATGCACCATTCCCCTGATCAGATTTGAAACCCCCTATTTAAACCACCGTTTCAGATGAATCTTGTTGATGGAGTGATTTATTTCGTCCATTAATATCATTGATGTTTGAAACGGTTAAAAACAGATGGAAAACGAAGGTTTTGAAAAGCTTCATCTTTAAAAATGGTGTCCAGTGTGATCCTACGTATTTGTAGGGGTGAGTGAATAGTAACCCGTTTTTTTAAAATCAATTTAATAATTAAATGAATTATTTATTTAATGTAAAAATTAAATGACACCAAAATCCCGTTGCGAATGAAAGTGATACCCCGTCTAGGGTAAACACCCCGTTCCGGACTCAACAACGGTGGTTTTAGAATTCTCAAACGATGAGTGGTTTGAGAGATATTAGTTATTTTTTAATTAAAACCCAGAATAATTATTTAATTAATATAAAAATTTGTATTCTTGCGAGCGAGGCATCAAAACACCCGATACGAACAAATGTTATACCTTTTCTAGGGTAAACCCCTCATTTCGGACCCATTGGTGGTCTCAGATTTTCCATATGACGCACCGTTTGGGAGATATTTTTTTTTAATAAATAATATATTAAATATTATTTAAAAACATTATCTCACGAGTGAGACATCTAAATGTTTAGCACCTTTGAATGTTATACCCTTCCTAGGGTAAACTCTATATTTCGGACATAATCGTGGCCTCAATTTTCTCATATGACGGACCATTTTGGAGTTATTCAATTATTTTGAATAAATTGCTAATGCTTAAAATAATATATTGAATATTTTTATTCCGCCCTCTTCAAGACTTAGCAGACCTCAAAAACTCAATCTTACACAGTGATTAACTTATAAAATATTTAATTGAATATTACAGAGCCTTAATTGAGCGTTTTACCATTCAGTGATGTGTTTTAACACAAACACAAATTTTTTACGGATAAACTATTTTTTCTAATTAACATAATAATAAATTAACCCAAGAAGGATTAAGAATACCTGAAACAGTAACGGGATGTTACAACAACGTGACAACGGGGTCCTAGTGACAGCACAACCACACCGCCTTAACATGGCCATCGGGTCCTGGCCCACTAGGTACCACCAGTTGCACTGAAGACACGTGGGGCCCACCCTAGGGTCCACCCACGTGGCTGAGCGGGTCATCTGACTAATGATAGTCCCCACATGCCTACACATGTCTTTACAGTGTGTTTTTTCCTCACTCACACACACCCTGAGAAACTTCCCAGGAGGTCACCCATCCTGATCACATGTCCTTTCTAGTGTGCTTTGTCCTCACTCACACACACCCTGAGAAACCTTCCAGGAGGTCACCCATCCTGATCACTACTCCAGGCCAAGCACGCTTAACTATGGAGTTCTAATCAGACAGGGTCCTGAAAAGGAAGGTACACCTTGTTGACATGAGTCTTATCATTAAGCCATTTAACCCTTTATCATTTGGGGATGTTACAAATATGATTCGATTAATTACAAAGTGGTAAGGGGTTCCACATGAACATTCATTTTTCCATCAGGTAATTCTTTCTCTATATTTAACCAAATTTAATCGTTATTAATTTTTTTATTAAATCTTATATATTATGTTTTTTATGTTCCAAAATAATATATTATGATCAACATTTCTTCATTTTATGAGGATTGTATGTTTTAAAATAGTTCCCTTTTTAATTCCAACCGATAAACATGCTCGATTCAACAGAACTTCTCAAATTCATATTCATTTTAAAGTGAACTATATAATATATTTTTTTCCATCATTATTTTTAAAAATTTAAAAATTTTATCAATAAATATTTCCTTGGATCATGTTTGGTTTTATGAAAACAAACTCTCCATTCCTCTTTAATATCTCATTAATATTTTCATTAAATCGTACTAAAATGTTTTATTTCTAAAACATCATTAAAAACTAATTTTATATGATTTCAAATATGTGTGAAAAGTTTTATGAATGAAATATAATATCAATTTATTTATTTTTTCTTTTTTGTGATAAAATTATTTACAATTTGATTTTCATCAAAATAACCATTATTTTCCAAAATTATTATTCTGTCCAAAATAAAAGGTTTTTCTCACCCAACATTTCATTAAATTAGATTTATGTCTTGTTCACCACGTATTCCAATGATTTGGTGTATGTAATTACCTTTTACATATCAAATCATCAGTCCTATTTTTCTTTATATAATAAATGGAATTTATAATTAAATGTTTCCTAGTGGGATGAAACACTTTGGAATGTTTAATCAATATTTTTCTGAAGAGTTTATTAATGGTTTAATTAGAGAATTTTCATCCATAAATATGATACAAATAGTTCCTAGAGTTAAGGGAAAATTTCAATATATATATTTTATTATACAAATGAGTAATGCATAGGACATTGAATGTGATATATGGGCCCCACTGTACATCGTCGATGCATCTATAGGTCTCATGAGACAAAACATAATTGGGTTTTGGCCGAGGCCTTACACTAGTATTTTCAGAAGTATATGAAGAAGCCTCGATGATAGGTTTATAATGTAAAACATTATCATACCCTCATTATGATATTATTAATATACAAATAATGTTTTTCTCAAACTAGTAGAAAAACCATGCTGATGTTTCATTTGATTATTTATATGTTGTCATTCATTCATTTTTTATTATTTCATTATTTTGATGAAGATTATGTTTTAGTTGAATGATTCTTTCACATTAGCTTATTATTTATGATATATTTTACTATATCACTTACCCTAACTGTACATACGATCTCACCCATATCGTATGTTTCATTTCACCATGTTTTGTGGAAGAAAACATTGAATATGAATTCCTGGGTGTATTTTATTTCATATAGTATCATGATTTATTTTCTTTTCCCAATGTATTTTTGGTATCGTAACAACAATATGGTCTATCAAGACTGTTAAATAATTAAATCCATCTATATTTAATTCCTTTTTATAATGCCAATGTACTAAAATAATGCACCGGCTCCGGGCTTCTGGGCTTAGGGTGTTACAGTTGGTATCAGAGGAATCGTAGTAGAAACATTGGAATCATCATTTAGAAAACATTAGGCAGGAAACATAACCATAATATAGAAATTGAGTATTGTAATAGAATAATATATTAGAATTATGGTTTGGTATAGAATGTGTGGATCGTCCTAGAATATATATCCCTATATGTATACTACATGTGAACGTGGTTCAGACACAAATGTACCTAGGGGTAAAAACATGGAAAAGGTGTTCCAAGCATGAATTAGTATAACATGGTACATGAAATCTAGACTTAATATACACCTAGTTTTACACTCTTGGGGGATATTCTTGGTAAAATTCATATTTTTCCTAAATACAATTTTAAAATATTTATTCTTCCAAAATAAAAACATTATATGGTTCAAGGATTTACGATGTAAAAAATTATATTATATGTTGTAACATGATTATAGATACATATATTTCATAATTTTATGACCGAGTATATTACATGGAATTTTTTAGAAATGGTGCATAGTATAAGGAATGAGAACTACACCAATTCACAAGATGAAATGTGTAAGAGGGATCATATCTTTCATGGAATTAAGAAAAAATTTAGAAGGTAAATAGTATCTAAGGTATCCTCATCATTTGAGTAAATTGAATCATGTTTTAACTAGAAAATTACTGAATTCTAAGAGTAATAACGATTTTATGGGATGAATGATATGAAAGAGATGGAAGTAGAAGAGATGGATAGAGGGAAGAAGGGAATGAAAAGTATACGAAAATTTGATAACAATGGAAAGAATCGCCCTTGAGAATTCCTGAAGGAATTGGGAGTTTGTAATAGGTTTGGGAAAAAGGAAACCATGTACGTGAATTCAAGATCATGAAAAAGTTTCTAATGTAAAATGCTTCAAGTATGAGGATATGGGACACTATGTGTATAATTTTCATAAGCGTTAAAGTAATATTCCCCAAATGATGCCATTAGATAATGATGAAGTTATTTTACATCCATGAATGATGTGGCATAATTAATATGTATATTCAAGCATTATGTCATTTGAATATTTTATCAGCAATGTAATAGTTAAAATAATAATTTAATATATGAGGATTATACTACAACATTTTGTCATCAAGGATTTTGGACCATATGATGAAGAGTAAAAAAGAAAACATATTCAATAAAAATTATTCTTTTTGGTAAGAAAAAGATTTTGGGAAATGAATCCCTGAATATATTTTTGATATTATGATAATGATGAAGAAAATTTATAAGTACAGGCTACCTTGGAACATATTACTGACTTTTCGACAAGTGTTCTATGCTCTCATTGATGGAGTTACAACACTTTCAGATTTATGGATTAAATCCGATAACAGGTATTTTACACACGGAATGTGGAACAATTCATTTTCCCAATGTGGTTTTATGTTAATTTGAGTTATCGCCATATTTCAAGAGGATGCATAAATATGATTGTCAAATGTTCAAAATGTGAAAATTTAGAGCTGCAACATCTTGATTGAGGGATACTGACAAGTTCATCTTGGAAATTTAGGGACCCTCTATCTAAATTGTTGAATCATTATATTTTTGAATGTTTAACCATTTAATGATGTTTTAATTTTATCATAGTATGAGGTTTTAGAGGTTATTTTATTAATTCACCACATGATTCATCATGTGCTAAGAGATGATGCATATGAAGTTCAAGGAGTAATAAAATGATAAAATTGTGTTTATAAAATACAAAGTTATATTTATACTCATCTAGAGTGGAATAATTCCTCCACTAAAGGAAATGAGTATTCAATAAAATGTTTTCCTATAATCACAGTAATTGATAATATAAATTATTAATTTTTAGCTATGTTTATAGTTTTTTAATAATAATATTTCAAATGAACATGTTCTCTATATCATTTCATCAGAATTTCAATGTTTTTTTTTTCATCCATGTCTAGGTCATTACTTATAACTAATGTCAATCCATTCGAATGAATAATTTTTTTGGTGACCACCTCATTTCCCTTTACCACTTTTTAAGAGGATATTTTTAACCCAATTTCTTATGTAGGGTTCCCACAACGATATTTTAATGCATCAACCATTAACATTCTATGTACTATTTCAAATTATGAGGACACAATTCTTTTTAGGGGGAATAATAAAATATCCCAGTAATTTTTTTACTAAATTTAAATAACATAAAATTAATTATTTTATTTAAAAAACACATATAAAATATATCCTTTATAGCTCTCAAATTAATTATTGTTCTAAAAAAATACAATTTTTCATTATTGTTTGTGTGTAAAATAATATTTTAATAGGATCATATATATTAGAATATTTTTTAAAAAATAAATTTGTATCAATAAATTATTTAAATATATGTAATATATATTTACTATTATAAATATTTTGATAAAATACAATATTATTATACAAATATATTCATTATTCATATGAAACTATATGGTTTTTTGGTATATTTATTCATTAATAATTTCAATTCAATAGTTAGCTTTTACGCACAGAACCCCGAGCCTCTGTGAAACAAACCATTTTTTATGTTATAAAATACCGATGAAACATAGTTTATCCGCTTTTTTGATTTCAATTTCAAAAAAATGGACATACACAATTGGGATTAGTATGTTTTTTGTAGTCTAATTGGATCAAATGAATATTTTTTGTGAATAGTAACACGAACCTTATGAATATTAATGAACCCTTATAAATAGTAATGTTAACCTTATGAGTAGTAACTTGGCCCTTATGAATAGTAACATCAACCATTACTGTATAATGAATATTTAGGCACATTATAAATGAGATTGAATATTTTAAAAATAAATAATTAATTGTTGGTATTTTTATGAGTAATAAATATGTATTTATAATATTAAATTATAAAATTTATGAAAAATGAAATTATTTTATTAAAATTTCTTCCTAAATAAATATTTTTCCCCTATGAATTTGGGATAAATTAAAAAGACCAATGTTAATTTTTGAATGTATTATAAAATCAATTTAATATTTAAAATCTGTAATTTTCATATACAAATAGATATTATTAAAATATTAAATTCCAAAATATAAGAAAATTATTTTGGAAAAATAGATTCTATTTTTGAATTATCTATCTCCACAAATGAATAGGGTGAATTTATTGGATTTTGATGGAATACATGATTTTATTTTGAATAGAGAAATTAAACAATTTACAAAATGTGCAAAATAAATAAATTTCTACATCATGCTTGGGTCATGGAAGACATAAATGGAAAATGGTACCAATTCACCTACAGTTATTAATAATTATAGTCATATGAATCAAAAATATTCATCGTAATGAGCCAAAATAAAAAATAATAATGATTAAAATAATTGAAAAACCCTCCTCCCAACCATTACAACCCCCTCCCCTCACACACTCTACCCTTAACTTATATAAACATTGATACTTCTCAATTTTCTATATAAATATGCTTCACCAAGTTCCTCCCCACCTCCAACATCCCTTGGTCTTTCCAAAAGGCCATAACCCCCTCTCATAAGGAGGTTCTCATGGAGGATATATCAAGAGGTTAAATGTCTCTCCTTTTCGTTTTAATTTCATTTTCAATTTGTTTTATATTATTATCTTATCCTCACATACTCTATAAAAATGATCATGATAAATCCAATATCACCTATATACATGAATTATATCATGTTATTATATGATACATCATCAAACCAATTTTTTATGGTGATACCTTGGACCAAAATGGCCAAAGATTAAATATTTTTAAACAAAGATTAAAAGAGTATAGAATATGGTATCATATTACAACCATTTTCATGAAAGGAAATAAGAGTAGTGGGAAGGTATTCAGACCTAGTAATGTCCTGATTTACTCCCATGTTGGCCAAACCATCAACAACCTTATTTTCTTCTGGATAATCATGTGTGATGATATTGTTAAGATAGATATGTGAATGGGTGCATTCCATCAAATGAGTTGTAATTTTCCAGTAAATATGTGTTATTCTGTTCTAAATTTCTTAAGAAATAGTCATTGAGTCACTTTCAATACATAGGTTATTCCAACCAAAGATCATGTAAAAGGAAACAACATGTATCAAAATCAGCATCTCAACTTCAAGGGAGGTGGCAATGCCACATTTACCCCTAAAGAATCAAAGTATCTGACTGAGGTGATTCCTGAAGACAGCCCCATAGCATGTATTTCTGAGATTTCCCTTAGTGGCACCATAAATTATGATTTTGATCCATCTAGGTAGGGGGTTCTCTAGAACACCTCCATGGTGTGATGTAGATGCTATAAATTCATATTAATACTTAGACATTTCAGTATCCCAATGTAATGCAGAGTGTTGTGGAAATTTCCGTTCTATATCATGGAAGCTTCATATATGGAAATGAGGATCTTCATCCGACCTGAATTTTGAGTTAGTGGTTAATTTTTATGAATAATAACATTGTGATCATACCAGATCACATGGTAGAGCTCAGTAACTTCATAAATTAATAGGTTCTTTATTATCTATAAGCAATCCATTTTTGCACATTTTTTAGTTGAGATTTGATGGAATAAAGAATAAACTTTATTCTGTTTGAAATGTGAAGAATATAGTTCCAAAGATTAGATGTAGTAGCCCAAGAGTGAATGTGATGGTTATAATCTTTTGTCTATTGATTACATAATTTCCAGGTAGATTAAAGTTGGATGCCAAATAATTGGAGTAAAATTTAACTGGGAACTCTATTGTGAGAAAGATACCGGATGAGATAGATTCAAAAAGTTTTTACCCATGATTTGATGAAATGTTTTAACCAATTATAATCACTCTCAAATATACTTAAATAATTTTTGTAGATTTTTTTTGAGATAAGAATACCATTGTGAGTAGGTTCCCATGTTAATAAATCATTAGGGTGAGCGAATGAGTAGTTTTCAATGACATTTATAATAATATCAATGAGGTGATCATGTTGATAGTTTTAAATTTCTCAGATAGATCTATTGATATTATTAGGAGTTTGATTTAGAGATATCATGGAAATTAATGGTGATCCAATCCACTTATCCAACCAAAATAACATTGAGGTTTCTTTAGAGAAAATACATCTGAAATTATTTATAATATTGGTAAAAGAGTTTTTGATGGTAGGAAAAATTGAATAATTAATGAAATTTGAATTTCCCATTTTATGTTTGTCAATAAAAATATTTATAAGAATGGATATAGTTTGATAATTATTTTGAAAAAGGATCCAAGTGTGTCTTTCATGCAGGGATTCATTAAAGTATTTGAAATATTTATACCAATATTTACATTTTCAATGGGCTTCTAACATGTTGACTAAGGAACAATCAGAAGTTTTCTTTCCATAATACTAACAATATAGATGAAATTATTTATGGTTGTATTTTTTTAATGATACCAGCATGCCATTTATAGAACATCATGATGTTAATGATCATGGATATAATAGTGGATTTAACTAGGAAATTATTGTATTCCATATAGAGATATTTACCTTACCAATAAGATAGCTAATTTAGAACATGGTCAAAAATAGTCTAAAAGTAACATGATTTGGGTCTTCCCCAAAAATTGGGAAAACCATGATAAGTGAATGGGATAGTACCATATTTTAGAAATAGGTCACTAATAATGTTACATATTCTATTGGGAGGAATGTTCCTCCCAATGAAGATGTAGGATTTGTTCCAACTAATGCCTCTTTATAGATTGAGAGCACATGTCTGATATTAAGAATGTTTCTTTTATCACCATGAGGAAAATGATGATCTCATCAGAATAAAATAGAAGAGTAGGAGTGTTCACACTCTTATAGACACGTATGGGATTTAGTTTGTTATGTTCAACCAAATGTATTTTCAGATGACTAAGGTAGTCTTCTACTATTGAAAATAATATAGCAGATAGGTGGTCACTTGGCATAAAGCATTTGGTGAATTTAAAATATCCCATGGGAGAGCCATTGATCAAAATGGACATAGACACTGATTTGAAGAGATTTCTGATTTCAGTGATACATGATTTGTTAAAACCAACACTTTGAAGGAATTTGATGATAAAATTCACATCAACAGTGTCAAAATATTTTCTGATGTAATTTTTAATTGCTATGTTCCCTCCTCAGATAGTTTTATTAAAATTAACCAACACTTTGAAGGAATTTGATGATAAAATTCACATCAACAATGTCAAAAGATTTTCTGATGTAATTTTTAATAGCTATGTTTCCTCCTCAGTTAGTTTTATTCAAATTATGGACACGCTCATAAGAATTGAAATTATAATCTTTAATGGATATACCCTATATAAAACCAAATTGGTTCTAGTAGGAATTTTTTTCCTTGAGAGTGTAAATTCTATTAGCAATGATTTTGGTGAAGATTTTAAAAAATATTATTGACAAGAGAAATGAGTCTAAATAGATGAATCTCATAAAAATTAACCCATTTTGGGATCAATGTGAGAAACTGGGAATTTAGAGTGTGAGGAAGAACCCCATTGGAGAAGAATGATTTTATATGTTTACAAATGTCGATAAGAATCACATCCCAATAATGATGTATGAAACCACTATTTATTTCATTAGGACCCAAAGCACAATTGGGATTCAGAATAAAGAATGTGTTTTTCATTTCATGATATAGTAGAGTATTGAGAAGGGACGAGTTGTCCTCATCAATGTCCACTATAGGAATGACCTCAGGTATGATGTATTATTTTATATTAGAATTATTGAATAATGACTCAGTAGGAGAAGATATGATGAGCGATGTCATCTTCATTATCAAGGATCCTTTCCCTATCAACTAAAAAGGATAACAACCTATAGGACTTCCGGAATCTTTTAGGATAGGTATAGAATTTATTATTTTTTTCACCTTCTATTAACCATTTAACTATAAACACTTGTTTTCTCATATTTTATTTTAATGTGATTAAGGAGTTGAGTTTGATCGCTATGATTAGTTCCTCAGTAGGGTCAATGTTGTGGTCATATATGATTTTTCTATTTTGATGATCAATGAGATCTTTCTCCAGAATCATGATGTAATTATTAATTTATTTGTATTTAGAGCTACACCATGTTATTATAGTATGTCTGTGATGTTTTATTTTGAGAGTAAATTCAAAGAAATCATTGTTACAAGACATTGATGACCAATAGTTTGGGATGATATGAGAGAACTCGTAATCAGAGAGAAACACATTATTAAATCTGAATGGAAAGTGGGATTTTAGGTCTTGGGTGGAGACAATGACCATGATGGCGTGATGATAAGAATTCAGTCTCTAAAGAGTGGTGTTGGATATAGTGTCCCATTTATCAAAAGAAAGGATATTCATGAAAGCTCTATTGAATGTGGAGGTAACTAATTTGTTTTAAAGCCTTATATATGAATTTTATTTTTTCACAATTGAGATTAAAATTAATGATATTGTTGTCATCTATTGCGGCATTAAATTATCTTGTGGAAATAGAAGCATGAAAAGATCCAATTTTCTTACATGATTTGATAATGCCATTAAAGTCACCCATAATAAACTAGGGTGCATTATTTTTAGTTCCAATATATGAGAGATCATTAAAAATTGTCTTCCTTTCATGGTATCTATTATTATCATAAAAATGGGAAGAAAATATGTGTGTCATATATATTAAAGTATCATGTAAAAATATCACCAGAGATATTGAAAAAACAAATATTCTGTAATGAAAATTGAAAAAAATCCAAAAAGATTAAGCATTAATATTATTACTGATTACAACAGTTAAAACATAATTATTTGAAATAAATAATATTATTTATTGAAATAAGTAATTTTTATCTCTGTAATGGAAAATAATAAATGATGATGAATTTCAATCATTATCTTTATCACAATTAAGGTTTCTTTGTTAGAAATACCCAGAAAATTCCAAAAAATAATCTTCATTAAAACTTGTGTTTGGAGTTAGAACTCCCTGTTTTCTTTTTTCAAGAGACATTATTTCTAGAACACCTTTTAACCTCTTATGTATTACTAGAGGTATTTTTATGTTTAATTATAGATATGGTGGTGTTATTATTTGTATGTTCAGTTATTGGATCATTTATAGAGGACTATATATATCTATAAGAACACGGAAACAATGCATTGGAATTATGGTTCGAAACCCAATTTGAAAAATTTATATAGTATTCCTGAATATCTACATGTTGAGATGTTTTACCAGGATCCTTTTAATTTTATGTTTTATGCATTTTGAAAGTGTCATGATTAGATGGATTACACTGAATCTGATCCATCTAGTCCTTCATAACCTGCATGAGCTTAGAGTCCTGTCTTGATAGTGTCGTACCATGTTCAACAGATTCTAATGCAATGAAAATAATATTACAAGACATATATTGTGTCTCGTCCTGGACTGCATTAGGATTAAAATTATGTTTCCTAGAATTAATATGGGTGATAATAGATTTTTTGTGAGTAAACAGGGCAGAAACTAGTTCATTATCTTTCATTTTGATTTCATTATTTTTCCCTAAAGAAGTGTCTTTGTTAGCATATTTTATTTTTGAATCCATAGAGATTGGGTCTATAGAATATATGTTACAAAACATCAATGAAACAATACAATCACTATTTTCAACATGTTGAGATTCATAAAAATAGGAATTTGAAGTAGTGTAGATGGTTGTACATGGGTAATTTTCCTTCTCCAACCCATATTTCACTATGGATTTCTTCTTAGTGAAGCTATTGACTTTCTGTATTTATGTGGGCACTTGTACCAAGGTTGTAATTCCCTTAATTGGATTAATAGATTCCAATTATTTGGTGGTAGTTTTATTCACATTAGTAGTAGTGGTCTGTGTTTTATTTTGAATATCCCTCTAGTTAGTCATATGTTCTTTAGATTTTATGGTATTTCAAGTGGAATCCTAAGTTTTATAGAAAATAATAGATGTTCCTTGTGAATTGGTAAGAGAGTATAATTCATCTATTTAGATTGTTGGATTTATTCTTTGTCTCTAAAGTATCAGTGTCATTTAAAAGGTAGGTGTTCTGGATCATTACATTACCCAAATCTAGGGTGTATCCTGAAAATGTTTGAACATAAAATGTCTCAGGGAAATAACTATTATAAAGGGTTCCATTTCATGTGTTTCATGAATTTCATTTCACTTTTTCAGGTGCATTATCCCTCTTACCCAGGTTACGATTAGCATATTGTATGAGGATAGATCTTGAGATCTAACCAGATTGACATGTATTGAGTTATTCCTTCTCATTGGATAGCCTTATAGTGTCTAGAACTAGATTTTATAGTTATTATGAGAGACCTTGTTCTTTGATGGTGTTTCCTTCTTTTTCAGAAACATCTTCACAGTTTATACCTAAGGGATCCCCTATGTGTATCGAACTGTATTTTTTACCCAAATTTCAGCTTTATTTTTGGGTGGTTAACGTATATCCATAATGCAAGAATTATCTTTCCTATTTATCCTTATTTCCTTACAATACTTTTCAATTGGGTGGATTACATTCCTTTTAATCACTCTACAATTAGATATTGAATTACCAATGATCATTCAAAGATCACAAAAGGGTGGTTTCCTCTAATATTATAATGTAATTTCTATTTTTTAGTCATTAACAGTGTAATTCATTGTATTTTTCATCTTTGTATCTATGTTAATTTTCACCATAACTCTAGTAAAGAGTCCTATTTCGGCATTTAAGGTTCTGTGGTCACTTTTTAGTGGATATACTATGCTGTAAACAACAAAATTCAGAATTTTTTGGTGCCAAAATAACGAATTAAGGCCATGAAGTTTAACCTAGACATGTGCCATTGTATTATAATATGTGTGCGGATTGAAAGAGGATTCAAAGTCAAAAATCCCATGTGATCCATCTTTAGATTAATGTTTCTAGTCTTCCAATCTTTCTCTAATCATTTAAAATTCTATATGTTCATTAATAATATATAAATTCAATACTGAATAATTATAGCCTTCACACATTATCATTAAAACATATAATCAAGAAAATTGATCATGAATATCAATAAATGAACACATCAGAACTAAATAATTTGTTATTATAACATATATATAAATGATATAAAATATTATAAAAAATAATAATAAATTATATACATGTATAATATGTTCTTAATTAAATTATTAATCGATCTAATTTAATATTCCATGTGTTGAAGATTATCTAAAGAAAACATTTTAACATAAGGTATGTATTTTCTCACATCAATTCCATTTTTTAGATATTACTTATTCATAACTATTTTTTATGTATGGTATATGTGTACATTAAATTAATTAATCATATAGTGAATATATCTATTTTCATGGTATTCAATTTATTATTTGATTATTATTTTTTGGGGGCATATGATTCAATTGATTACAAAGTGGTAAGGGGTTTCACATGATCCTTCATTTTTCCTTTTGGTTATTTTGTCTCTAACCTTACCCAAATGTAATGATTATTTAATTTTTTGTAAATTTTATATATTCAATTATTATGATTAAAATTAATATATTTATATCATTTAATCATTCATTTATATGGATTATATGTTTTAAAATAGTTCCCTCTTTAATTTTTCCTAGTAAATTGGCCTGATTCAAGGACACTTCTATAATTCTTAACCATTTTCAAGCCCATTATATAATCTGTTTAAGAAATAATATTTTTTAAATATTACATTTTATCATGAGAAAATATCTTGGATCATTTATTGTTTCATCAAAACAAATATTCCATTCCTCATTAAAATATCATTAACATTTTCTTTAAACCGCACTAAAATGTTTTATTTCTAAGGCTTCATTGAAAACACTTTTATATGATTTCACTTTCATGGGGAAATAATTATGAAAATAATATTAAATAAATGTAATTCCATTTTAATTTATGGGATAAAAAAGTTTACAATATTATTTTACAATAAATAAATATAAATTTCCAAATGAACTATTCATTCCAAAATAAAATTGTTTTTCTCATCTCACATTTAAATCTTTGAAATTTATGACTTATTCCCCACTTATTCCTTTCATGTGGTGTATTTAAATCCATTTAAAAAAAATCATATAAGAAGTCTTATAATTGTTATGATATTATATTGAATTATGAATTTAATTTTTCATAGTGTTATGGGCTACTATGAAATTTTTAATGATCATATTTTTCTAGAGATTTTCAATGATTTAATTAGAATATTTTCTTCATTGATTATGATTAAAATATTTCAAAGTTATACGTGGAACATTGATCAAAATATATATTTTATTATACATATAATTAATTCATTAGACGTTGTATGTGATTTGTGGGACCCTCTATAGACCCTGGATGCATAAGTGGGTCCAATGAGACAAAACAGAATTGGGTTTTGGACGAGGCCATATCCTAGTATTTATAGATGTCTAGGTCGAGGCCCTGATGTCAGGTTTATGATTTATGGAATATGCATTCCCTCATTATGATATCAGTAATAGATAAATATTTTGATTATTATAATGGTATAATATCTATGGTGATGATTTATGGGTTTATTTATATGGAATTATTCATTCAGTTTTTATTCATACCATATTATGATCAAGATTATGTTTTAGTAGCATTTGTTATTAAATTTTTTATTATATATTCTACTATATAACTTATCCTTAATTAGAATATTATATCACCCCTTTATTATTTTTCCTTTTCCTAGGTTATAAAAAAGAAAACATTTAATAATCTTTCAAGGATGCAGTTTATTTCTTATTGAATCATGTTTCATTTTCTTTTTCAAATATATTATGGGTATCGTGACTATAATATGGCCTTATAAGTCATCTAAAACAATTGGTACTTTTGGATTTGATTTCATGTTATCACTTCTAATGTATTAAAATAATTCATTGGCTCTGGGATTTTGGGGTTGTGGTGTTATAGTTCTAGCCACATGAATCTAGAACAAAGCATCCTCACATAATGGAGGAGTCTCCAGAGGAAATAGACACGAGTTCATAAATTGGGAGAGGTACCATATATGTTGAATCATTTTTAGTT
Source organism: Viscum album (assembly GCA_963277665.1). NCBI lineage: Eukaryota > Viridiplantae > Streptophyta > Magnoliopsida > Santalales > Viscaceae > Viscum > Viscum album. The sequence goes on from OY728122.1 coordinate 1,193,384,332, forward strand.
ACATATTTATTTGATATAGGTTCATCAAATTCATTTATATGAACTCATATTTTAATGCATTAAATATTAATTTAGATATTTTATCTTAAGCGATGGACATTACAACACCCCTCAAAATGAAGTGAGGGAAAGTTATTCATTTTACATTTTGTGTTTCTATTTATTAATAGTTGATATATATAGGATTTTCATTATATCAACAGGAAATCGTTTTATGTAATTTTTGGGATGTATTTACTAATTTATAATCAATCCCAATTCAATTTTTATATTCTCACAGTCTCCTTTACTATTCCAAAAGGGCTGTACTGTATATTTCGAGGATAATGGGACATGATGTCTAGTAGCGATGGACCCACATATTTAGAGTTTGTGATAGTAATATCCATCTTCATTATTGATATGGAGTAGGGATCATTCAGATATAGTCTTCATCCTTTCCTAGTCGACATTCCTTACATGTTTTCCATATAATTTTTTTGGTTTTCAATAGATATGGGGGTATATATTTTTATTGATTTCATACATGGTATTCACCCACCATCTGTACCTTCTAGACATATTGAACCAGATAAAATGAAACACATACTGTATCAATTATATGATCTTTTAGAGAAATAAATTATACACATGAGTGTGTAACCCTAGGAAATTCATTTTCCCTTTTCTAATATATCTGATGGAAATGTCACCTATATGTTTATCATTTGAACTCAACCCAGGAACATTAAAGAATAAGTATTTTTTTTCATTTTATCGAAGTATTTCATTACCATTTCAAATGGGAGAAGTGGTTCTCTATGGTTGAACATCAATCTGGTTACCATGATTTAAGAATAATGGAATCAACATTCAGAAAACCTCATTTATAAGTAGGCATGACCATAATGAGTACCTTATTACTCAACGACGTCTAACTGATTATCCTAATATTTTTTTTGAATTGGATGAACATGATTATCTATTAGTATTTTTATTCATTCATGGTTTTTATGTGGATTAAATACTGGTTAACCATAATTCTACGTAGGATTGTGTGAATCATCTAAAATAAATTCAAGAATTTTTTAGAAATCAATGAAATTATTACAAAATGATAAAATTTGTATTTTTTATTTGGGACGTTATGTTATTGGGATAAGTGTTCTCAGAACATGCTATTTATATTGGTCATGAAATGGTGAAAAATTATTTCCTTAGAATAAACCATGTATGGTTTTCATAATTCAGAGATTATTGGTTTAGGAAAATATTATATATTATTCACAAAGGATTTATAAAAATTTTATTAACAAATTACCTCTCCCACTCAGAAGGTGTAATGTTTATTTAGGATGAGAAATATCAATGTTAATTTTTTATCTGAATTTTTTTCACTTGTTTATTTTTTATGAATCATTCATTGGTGGTCAAGGCTATGTGGTCTTGTATAATGCATCTGGTTTATGTTTGTGCTGTGTTCTTATGCATGGTGATAGTGTGGCTTCAAAAATCTCTTGATATATTATACTATTTGAGAAATATTGTCTTACCCATGACCTTTAACTTGAAGCTATAATTATTTTTCATAAAATTTGATGGAATTATCATTTTAGAGAATGTTTTAATTTATATTGTAACAATATTATATTGAGTCATATCTCCTATAAAAAATATATTACTCTCTTCTATAGGTTTGGGGTGGAGTACATATAGTCCACTGATTTCAGAAGTGAATATAACATAAGGAAAGTGATTTTTTTCTAGATTATTTTATAATTAATCTCATTACCCATGTAATTAACTTATCATTTGAAGATTCAAACATGATGGATCTTTTTAGATTGTTTTATATTATTTTTATGGATATAGGGGCTAATGGAATCATAATTAGTGTTAATTTGACTAGTTATCTTCTCGAGATTATTGCTCATGAAGAATATCTTGGGGAATAAGTCTGTAGAATAAGAGAATCTCTTTACGGTGGGAGACTACTGTTGAGTTTCAATAATCTGCATATGGTATTCTATATTTTCCGATTTTTTTTTCATTTTATATGCAAAAATATATGATAGGTTATTTCTATAATTACCAGTGGGCTATGAACTCAAAAACATCAAATATAATTTAATAAATACATAAATGGTTCCAGTGGTTAGTTATGAGACAATGAATTGAAATTTTTTTATCTCATTATATAAATTATTATAAGTCAAGGATGAGCCTCAAATATATTCAAGGCTGGTTCATCAAATTCAACTACTATCATGGATGTTGGAATGAAATCGCAATGTAATTTTTGTTGGTTTTTTCATGTACCCTTATTCAGAATAATTTGATATGGGTTGTGATCGATAGGCCGAAAAAATTTCACAAATTATACACATTCATAATATTTCAAAAAATTATGAGCAGAGAAAGATCTATAGGTTGGTTATTTTTTATTTTCAGGAAGTTGAATCATATATAGTATCTAAAAAGTTTCCATATTTTACATCTCACTTTTAGAGATCCCTCTAGAGGGTAATGAGATATCAGTTTTGTTTATGTATTGCATGCCATCTATAGATGAATGGATATATATAGAGGGATATAATAATTCATGCGGATATCCATAATACAAGTTTTCTTTATTTTTTTTGGATCATGGGATGAAGAAATAGGAATATTATAATTTTCCTATAATAATATTTACCAGTCAGTGAGCACAATTCATCCATTGGATGCCTTCTATGGCTAGACATTCATATCTCCATTGTGTTGGTAGGAGGCCACTAAAATATCCATGTCTTATCTGAGATTTGTAAAACATAAAATAGTAATGATTTAATTAATTATTCTAATAATTTTTTTGACATATAACTGAAATTAATCATTAGAATATCTTTCTCATAAAATTTAGAGTTTTCTATTGGTGACTAGTTGTTCTTGAAATCATCACCTTTTATTTTTCATCGATGAATTGGTAGACAATGGGATATTTTTACTATTTTTGGGACATTTTTAGTTTATTTAGAAGTCAGTGAATGTTTCATAATAGTAATAACTTATATAGTAGTTTTATATCATACCTAACACGTTCCATTATCTTTTTGATCAATGCCATGTTTTGAGTAAGAGGGATCTTGATGTCTAGCCTGATTTGGTTATGTCTGATAATCTATTTAATACTGTTTTTTCTAAAAATATGTCAATTTTTAGAAGGATTAATTCTTTATTCCATGATTCATGGAACTATGGTACTAATACACATGAGACTTGGGATAGGGTGGCATTGATGAGAGATTATTGGTCATAACTTTTTTATATTGAAAAGTCCTAATAGGATTTATGGGGAAATAATGTCATTATATAGGATATATTGTACCATCCTATTAATGTATTTAATGTACTATTGTCCCCAATTTTATAAAACTAATTGTATTGGATTTTTTGTGTCATTTCAGGTGAAAAAATATCATTTGTGTAAATTTATGGGGAATGCACGGTCAGTGCATTGTTTTCCCAAACTGTCTACCAATCTAGTGCAAATCGTTCAACCCTATAAGTGGGGGGGGGGGTTTCCATAGTTTTTTCAAATTAGTAAAAAAATGATACAACATATTAGATACCATGAAACTCTATATTGGGGCATAGGTTTAGCAGAAATGGTTATTATAATCTTGAATCCTTCCGCAACTAACCATTTAGTCGATATATATTTTTCATTAAAAATATTTTAACAATTTGTAGACCTCCATTTAAATGCCTCTTTAGCCTATATTTAGGTATCTATAATTTCTAAGTCATTGAGTCCCTCACGAATCATTTTTTACCCATCCAAAATTATTCATTGGTGGGCCAAAGCATGGCTAATCTCATTAGATCCCACTCTGGTAAGTGATTATATTCTCATTATGTATCTATTTATATATATTTCCTTTCTGCGTAGAATTTGTTATATCATCTCTTGTTTGATGGTTATAATCTCCATTACTTTTTATCAAGACATATTATTGGATTTCTAGAGCTTAAATGTCATATTTTTTGTTGGGAAATCCAACATTAGATGTAGATTTGTTTACAGTGATAAATGGTAGGTGGTTTAATTTTAGTTACACACTATAATTACGAATTAATTTTCAAAATTTGATTTAAATTTATTTCAATTGATTTATTAATGCCCAATTTATTGAGAATTTTTATTCATAATTGAATAATGATTTATTTTGGGAAAACCCCAACTTTCATTGGAAATAAAAATTGGGGGATTATTTAAAAATTATGGTAATTTTGAAATGATTTTATGACATAATTGGGAAATATATCTTAAGTTTATTTTTTTTAAACCGATGAGTATTATTATTTTTCAAATGTTTGAATTGATGAAAAATCCATGTTTTATTTAAATTAATAGACATTTAAAAAAAGTGGAAATTTGAAATGTTAATGAGGATTGATTTGAAATGAAATGATTTTCCATTTTTCAAGTGATTGATTGACTAAGAAAAATTGAACATGGTTAGTTTTTGAGATACTTAGTAAAATAATTATAGTATGGCAATTAATTATAAATTTATCAAAATTTAAAAATATAATAAAAAACTTGTTAGGATGATAATATTCATGATAGAATGTTGATGATTCCTACTCATCCACATCCTAAGGGATGTGTGTACACAAATGTCATGATCACTAACATGGGAGTGTGAGGCATATATAAACTAGAACAATCATACAATATGTTAGTTTGATATGATAATATCTATGATTATTCTTTTTTATTTCCAATTGATTTTGAAACTAATTTACACACACATAGTGACTTATATGAATTATTTTATATACATTGTCTATTTATGCCATTTTTTAAATACATTTCACCACTAAGAAAGGAAGAATTTTTTAAATTATGAAAATGTACAACCATTCATATTTAAAAAAATTTATTAATTTTTTTTATTTTTTATTAAGTATTATTCATTATGGAACACTTGAGGAGACCCCACTAAGATTTTTAGCTGACACCCAATGTTTTCCTTCAAGAGTTTTTAGATTTTCTTCTAATAGGTCTGACAAAAGTGAATGAACCTTTGGGAGTATGTATATGAACGTGCCCCTTTTATTGGAGTGATGAGACTCTATTTATGTTTATCTTGACATACTCTGAGTAAATTGATGATTCTCTATTTTTGTTTTTAGATATACCTATTTTTTTCTGATAATATCTCCCTTCAGCGATTTTTAAATAATGATATATATCAATATCATCCACTTTTTATGAAGAAAATTGATTCCCACTTTTATATTGTATGATTCTTGGTTCTAGTATCCAACCTTTGGTGATCAAAAAATCCCAATAATCAATGTCAATTCTAGATCATGTAATAGTGTACTTAGGTATCTAGGTTATATTGTGACTGGATAATTGTGAATCAACTTCCATGATTAATCTTTGTCTCAGAATGACCCAAGATATATCACAAAAAACGAGTTTTTGGATTTCTGTACTTTCATATTTAAAACAAAAATTTCATATATAACATCATGAATAAAAATTTTATCCATAGGTGTATTTTTTGGATGAGAATAAACTACATCCTATTTTTGATCCTGTGGAACAAGTCTCAGAGTTATACTACAACCCACAGAAACAAATAAATAACAGTACAATTGAATAATATCTACATAATCCAAAAAACCAAAATAAAAATATTATATCAATGTAATGAACTAAAAACAAGATATAAACAACCCAATATCCCTTGGAAACATGAGTCTCATAATAGATAGAGTTGTCCATGCACTCATTGTAATCTACCACTCAAGTCTCGAAAATCATGTCTCATGTCTACATGATTTCATAAGAGAATACCTCTTGGGTGAATAACCCCTCAGATACCAAATATTAATGACCCTATCCAAAATATGCAAGAAATTGAAACCCGAACTGAATTTTCCACCTACCCTAAGGGAATTCCTGATCGACAAGGTTTGTCAACTAAAACATGAGAACATCCAAAAAAATATACGTATGAATTAAACCAACCAAAATAAAAAAACATTATGTATATATTAATTTATAGAAATAAATATTTTACAAAAAAATGAATATATATATATATATATCATAACAGAAATATAATAAATGAATAGAAACAACTAAAATGGTATAAAAACACCTTCCAAGAGAAAAACAGAAAAAATGGTGAAAAAAAATTGATACTCCAAAAAACAACAAGTAAAAGCTTGGGAACCTCCAATATCATAATCTAGACACCCAAACCCCAATGGATGAAATCCTCACAACATCATAGCATCACCTTTCCTTTCCACATATCAAAAGGCATAATAAGGTCTACACACAAAAAATGGGGTATTTGAGGTTTGATCTAACATGTAGTGAGGTATCCCACCCCGATATTCAATTAAAAGTCACTATAATGTAAGAGAATCACTCTCAACATTAACAAAAATAAGTAATGACATATTGTTTAATGTTTTTCAATCAAATCAAGGAAAATAAATTAATTTCCCAATTTTCCACATTTCCTAATAAAGTTGGTAACTTAGATTCAATGTATATCATAGATATATATTAAAAATATATATCTAAACATACCAATGAATGTATCACATATCAAATAATATCTATATATATACATGTAAGATGGTACAAGACAAAAAATATTCCAAATGAACCAAATTCATAGGTAACATGATGTTGTAGATCACAATTGGTCAGTATATCAAGGACACTCTTACTAAAACATAGAAAATCCAAAACACATTAATCCAATATACATATGCAATGAGTCAATACATTAGAATAAAACCCCAAAAAGTGAACCACAATTATGTTATATCATGTCCCTGAATGATAAGCCTTGGGTGTAGAAGCACACTTGATGAATGAACACCCCATGATAGTGGATGATGCCAATTAGTACACTTTCCACATAAGTATCATAGGATTCCAATGTTCTATATTATAAAAATCATTTAATCAAAACATTTCATTATATCATTATTTGAAAACTATTTTATAATTCATTGAAATGACCTTCTCATTTACCAAATCAATTGAAAAGTATATTTTATCAAATCCCATTTCCACACACAAAAACCAATCATTAAATCATTCAAATTATATTAAAAGTAATTTATCAAAAACAATCACAATGATGTTTCCCAACATAGTCTAGAGGATGAACAATCCAGCAAAAAAATTGGGTCGCACGTTACATTAATGGGATCCACATGCATGGGTGGAAAATGAATGGAAGTAGAGCCCCTAGAATCAAATACTCATATATCAAAATTTATTCAATTTAAGAAAATGGTTTGTGAATAGGATAAATCTCACAAACCTCAAAGAACACACATCCACCATAGCAAACCAAATAATGGGAAGCCCATAGAAAAAAACTACATGAAGAATATAGAAGTAAATAAGAAGAAACATCACCATGTGTCAATAGAACCTGTAACCCAATAAATGAATTCATCCTCAATCAAATTCTACCATGAATAAGAATAGATCACTCACCTAGAAACACCACACACACAAACAAGATTATCTAACACTGAACAAATCAATCCAGATGGGGTGGAGGATTCCAGAATCATCATGGATTGCTTCTAGGTCAAGAGTGATGAAGTATATAGAATAATTATTGAGAAATCATCCAAACAACACACTAAATCGGCAATTTGTGACACTTTCAAGGAATTCATTCCCATTAAATAATGTATATTCCACTTCAATAAATTACTCTTGAAAAAATTGGCTCACATTTATTAAAAATAAATTTTTCACCATTACATAGTGTGCCATTTTTAATTCTATTTAGTTTTCCCATGATGTGATGATCGTGATCAAATGTGTGGTTCAAAAAATAGTTACATGGTGTGTAATCACCCAGTATTATCTAACAACAAAATATTCATACATAAAGTCACAAACCACCATGGGAATTATCCAAACATGTGGTGAACCATATAAATCAATTATATTTTTTTCCCCAAAATCCATTAATTGATAAAAAATACATCCCAAATCATTGAATCAACTTTCCTCATAAATTATCTCTATCATCTAGAGTCCCTATATTCACCCAATTAAAATGGAAACCATGTAAAGGATATAGGAATTACATAAAAGTAGGTAACTAGATGTTACACAAAATATTGAGATCCATAAAATCCTTGGAAGATCCCAAAATATCTATAATAAATTCTTAATAATGGGAATCCAAATAATCCTATAACATATGTTATTATAGCTATATCCAATGCATATCATAGTTATCCCATAGTACTTGTATTAATAACAAAACCATATGAAAACAAAATTAATATTATATATGAAATCATGTATGTCTAATATATTTTATAAAGTGGTATAGGATTCAAATATAATTTAATCAAAGGCTAGTATTTACCTATTAATTTCTGGACCTATTATTATCGAAATGGATGACATACATTAAGCTTTTAACACATATCCAAGGATGAAATATAGTGCATGAAATACAAAATATATCAATTTGTTCACTTGTTCTAATGTTATTACTAGAATCAATTATAATATATCTTATACACTACCTCTCCAAAAGATTAACACTAGGTTTGGGAATCCACTATTTTTCTAAAGTCTATGTCAAATCCTAGATACCACACATGGATTCCTATATCTAATTAGCATATCTAATGAATATCCAACCATTCTATATGAATAAAATCCTTCAACATTACCATAATAATGATCTAGCTCCACCAAATTTATAAAATAAGATACACTGGTGTCAATCTATAGTGAATAATTAATTACCATCCTACTTATAATGTCATCTTAGGACTATCCTTTCATATGAAAAAATATTATAATTATATAACTAGGGAATGTTGACTGAATTTATATTACTATTTTATTTTAGGGAACCTCATCCCACTATATAATTAGTTCATGTATTTATTTAATACTCCTCATGATCCTCCCTGGTGTAATCAGATTGATCATTATACTCCAAAACTATCCTTTACAAGGTTGTGTTTCTGTGACTCACTAATATGGGAAACACTGTTACATTTTTTCATTTTAATTTTATCCATCATGATTTATATATATTTTTCATAAAATTTAATGATCAATCCCATGATCATCAATGAATTGTGATTTAATAATTTTTTCATTGTCCTATTGTGGACCCTAAGATAGTATTTATTTTTATGGGATATAATATAACAAATTAATTTCAATTTAAATTGATTTTTTAGCTCTCTCAGTTTAAAGGAACACATATCCAAGAATATATAAAATTAATTTAATAAATGGAAATGCTAAAAGAACCATATACCTCATATGATGTAATTTATTTTATAGAAAAGATCAAATACTCATCCAATCTTTTCCAAGCCTTATACTGACTCACCTAATCACCTGAACACCTATTTCAAGCTATAACTCCCTATTTATAATTTAGAAAATGTTAGAATTAATTATGTTATTTATTTCCAAATGGAATTACATATAAATATAAATATAAGACTATTTATCATTGAATCCTTGAGTAAACTGATATGATCAAATCTGGATACACATTAGGAATTATTTTATACAAAATTCTGATTAACCATCTTGATTTGATAATAAATTTTATCAATAAATACAGGAACCGTTTGAAAAATATACAAGTATATATACCGTCATAAAAACAACGTTCAACAATATGTTTACAAAATCTCATGTTGTTCTATCACCATGAAAAGGAAAATATATATCATATAAGGGATATTCCCAAATTATTTATTGGAACAATAAATGTAACTATTTGTTAATACATCAAAATTGAAATGAAAATGAGAGAAACAAAGAAGAAATGAGAGGGTGGAGACAAATCACTTCGAATTGCGTTGAAATATTTATCAAACCACCCATATTTGATCAGAAATTTTGAAAAATAAGTGAGAGGGGATATTAATGGTCAAATATTCATAATAATTGAGAATATACAGTTAATATGAAATTGGGAGGAATGAAATTATGGTTTTCAATTTTAAAAATATTCTTACAATATCTTGGTTAAAATGCTTTACAAAATTTGAATGCCAGTTATGTATTTTGAACTATTTAGAGACACACCCCCTCATATAGTTTACCCATATTGTTTACAAATTTATTAATTAACCATGATGATCAATCAAAAATATTAATTAAATGGTTTACATGATTTATATGGAACAATTTTTATATCATGTGAAAGAACCCCATTAAAACCAACTCATGTAGTTTGTATACAAAATTATTCATAACCATGTTTTAATCATGCTACTAGTTATAAATATTTCATAATTTTAAAATGTAGTATGAAGCACCCAATGATCACTATGTCACCCTGAATTCATCATGTGGTTGGATCTATATCCAACTATATCACCCTAATATTGAATTAGAATCAGAATTCCAATCTAAATCGTGGTTATTAAAACTACACATACTCTAGATTCATAATTTAAACTACCCTTCAATTTAGTAGCACATAAAAACCAGAGACTTTAAAAAATCACAACCATTGAATTTATGATCTCCATTAAGTCTCAGTTGTCATTCAACCATTTAAACTTTCCTACATTTGTCATCGATTCATGATAAATACATGGATTCCTGCATCACAACACCAAATGTTATTCAAATATAGACATCCAAAAAAATAGTCTAAATTTCAATAACAATGCGTTAATACACACCATCTTCACCTAATAAATGATATGACACATACGCATTCCTGTCATTCCCAATACACTATAGTGTCACCAAATAACTTATTCTCATGTTTTGGGTTCTCCCCACTATAATACTCAAACATGACTAGTCTCAACCCTTTAGTAGCCCTTCCCAATTAAGGGGTATGCATCCTTGACCCTAATCATATCCTTTACTGGATGTGAGGAAAATAAATAGACATACCTATCTTAATCAAATATCCATATGATCATCAAATTCTACCAATTCCCATATCACCAAAATGTACTCCTCTCCATCCACGGAATCTCAATCCATAATTACTGTCACATCATCCAAACATAATCGTAAACCTCCTATATATATTTACTTATAAGACTTATCGAACACAACATATCTATTATTTAACATCATATGTGTGCATCTTTTCAAAATCCATGTTCACCCATCCTATTAGCCCCTATTATAGGAATACCCAATTTTAACCAAACCATTGTTCCCCAATCCATCCATGACATCCTCATCAGTGCTAGGGGTGAAAATATTCACTCTCAATAGCACCCTCGGGACAAATACCAATATTATATTATATTTTCCAAACCACTATTTTGTGGCCCTTTTGTTGTCACTAAAAATAATGTATGTATTAATTGTTTTTTTCATGAACTAGAAGCCATTTAAACTATAACCTAATGGTTTATAAGTGGATATTAAAACAAGAACGTATATCACCTTGGCTAGTCATTTATTTTTTACAAAATATTTTGTCGCAGTTTTGTGTAGACTCATTTTAAGAGAATTTAGTGGTGGTTACATGTTTATTTAGTGGAAATTTGTAATTTAACAAAATATAATGGGGAGATATAAATAAATGAAAATAAATTTCCCTAGAACATATTAGTGTAGGGTAAGCGTAACTCCTGATAAACATTTTTTGTTCAATTTATTTAGAAGTGGATACATCAAACAACCACTAAATTAAATTTCATTATTTAAAAATTTATTAAAAAAAATAAATGTAAAAATAATGATATATAATAAAAAAGAATATAAATATTTGAAAAACCAATCATACATATGTCCAAAAAGAATATTTATATACAAGCTTCCAGCCATCATAAACTCAATCTATGTCAACCCATACACCTGTCAATATATATATACAATATATCACACAACAAAAAATTCCCAATATAAATCCATCTCATGACCTCCACTACATCTATCTGTATAGAAATCATGTCATCAACTGTAACTGACCATGTCATCACACCAAATTTAACAAAAAAATAAACAATAATTATAACTATACATAATAAATCAGAATTACTATATAATAATTGAATTTTTCTTTGACATACCATGAATAATATGAACCCTCACGACAAACACATAAAAAATGTGATGGATTTTTTTGGTAAAACGCCTACCTATTGTGAAAATTGTCAAACTAGAATGAAAACCAAAACATTTAATAAAGTAAATGTGAATGAAAGAATACACAGAATATAATCACAATGATGCACAAAATTTTTATTCTTTTGTTATTCAAATAGTATAATTTTTATCTTTAAAAATAATATATAATTCCAATCACTTTGAAAACATTATAATACCAATTAATGATATGATTGGATATATGAACCATTAAAGGGAAGAGAAAATTTTACATCTTACATTTAATGTTACACATGGTGTGCATAAAATTTACATAATATGATTTTTAAATATTTTAATGTCAAAACATTTGAAATATTTAAAAAAAACACAGTCGTTTTTTCCCATTTTTTCACATCAATCTAGTGTTGTTTTCTATTGTTTGGGCCATTCAAAATACGTTTTAGTGTTGTAAAACACTAAAAATGAGTTTACATCCATAACATGAAAATGATAATTTTGAATGAAAATTCGTCAATTCTTATTTTTAAAAATTAAATGTATAGTTTATATCTGACAGTTTCAGGGATATCAAACTATATTTCGCCAATGTTGTCCCCCTGACACTTGTTTTAATAGATTTTATACCTTTAAGAAGTGTATACTTTGTAATTCCAACCACTGCACACATGGTATTGATGTGTTTTCTCCACATACACATTAATATCAAGTAATCCATAGTTTTCCAATTATTTCACATCATCATGAGGTCATTTTATATGGTTTTGACCAATCCATGCATGCATTAGTCTTTTAAAACTCAAAAAACACATTTAAAACCATAATAGGGTAATTGTAAATCAGAATTATGTGTATTTTGTTCCGACATTTCACACTTAAATAAAAACTAATTTTCTATGATATAAAGGAAATATGATGGAGTTTTAGTTGTTTTGACACAGACATATTTTTATGAATGCTTTTTTACATTTCAAAAGTGTAATATGATTACTTTCAATAACACAACACATATAATTGACATTCTCATTATGATTAGTCAACAAAAACTACTCAATGGTGATTTTCAAAGTATTTATCATCAATTAGAAGTAATTTTATATGGATTTAATCCTACCATGCATGCTTTAGGTTTTTAATACTCAAAAAATTTATTTATGGGAAAAACAGGAAAACCATAAATCCAAGTGAGGTTCCACTGGTTTATACATATCCCAATTATATTTATGGTATTTTTTCAATGATTGAAAATATAATTTTATTTTCCATTTTCTGACTCCCCAAAACATGTTTATAAATTCTTTCGTTCCATTTAGAAGTTTATAACGAGTAATTTCTGACCACACCTCTATTAATATTATCATGATTTCTTTGTTTACACGTAAAAATAAACTTATTGGTTGTAGAACCACGATTTCACATCAATTAGAAGTCATTTTCTATGGTTTTGACCCATCCATGCATGTTTTAGTGTTTTAAAACACTAAAAATTCTTTTAACGACATAACATGAAAACAATATTCCATAATATAATGTAATTGGTTACTCCATTTGAAAATTATATATATGGTTATTTTTTCTAATTTTAGAGTACTCTGACTTCGTTTTATTGTTTTAGACCCCTAGATTCATGTTTCAAAAACATTGATATGTTCAAATTTTTTTTATTGAGTCATTTAGAGCACACCACACATTGAATGGATTTTTTGTTTACTTATATACGTCAAAAAAATATTGAATGTTGTTTTTCACATGATTTCACAACAATATATGATAGTTTTTTATTTTTTTATTTTTAATCATGCATTTTTGTTTTTTAAAACACTAAAAACATATTTACGGGTGTCACTGGAAAACTGTTACTCAGATTGTTTTTGTGTTGATTCCTACATTTCACATATGAATATATGGTTGTTTTCTAAGGATTAATGTTATAAACATTATTTTTATAAAATATTATAATTGAATAATTAATATTTTATTAATAAAATAATTATTTTTCTTTATTTTTTATATTAGCTGAATTATTTAAAAAAATGATGAACTGATATTTTATATCATTTGGTTCTACAATTTTATTGAAGAAGTATATTTTTAATTTATAAAAAATAGTGTATTTCTTGGTGAAAAGAAATTTAGTTGTGATTGTTATATTATAGTGGTTGTTTTTATATGTATTGTTTATTTGGAACTTAGTAATTGGTTTTTATTCAGATGGAGAATACTTTTTTAATATATATTAGGGATGTTAATATAAAAATTGTTAAATTATTTCATGGTGGTTCTCAGTAACCATCACTATATAGATAAAATAATTTTTTTAGTGTTGTTTATTAGAAAATGCGACTACTGTGAATATGTATAAGGTATGTGTTCATTAAAAATGTGTGAATGATCTTTGATATTTATAATTTTCTTTGGTGGGATGATTTATAAGGTTGTAAACTATATTTAGGAATCTACTGGTCATCTGATGAAATATAGAAACTAAATAATTTTCCAATTAAAACCATCTGTAATATTGTTCTTGGTTATAAAAAAATTATTCTTCCACTTTTTCATTCAATCTTGCAATTCATCCATTGGATTCCCAATCAACTATAAAACTCATCCCCCAAATGAGTGTTGCAGTAATAGATATATCCCCAAACTAATGATATCTGATGGAGTACACCCCGAATTGACCCTCTGAACATGTATGTGCTTCTCCTTCCCTAAAATTATTCAGACATCATTGTTTTTTGGAAACCAATACAAAGTTTTATGGTTTCACATCTAAAAAAATTAAAAATTAACTTGTTGATACAAAAATATTATCAATGACTTTTTAAAATATTTGAACTTCATAATGATATCTAATTAAAACATTTTTCACAAGTACTCATTGTTATTGTAAAACTATAAAAACATAATTTAGTAAAATAATTTATAAAAACAAAAAATCTTGAAACCCAATTAGTTATGGTCATTCAAATGTATCAAATGGTGAACAATTAACACCATTTGATCCATGTAGCTAGACCTATTTAGTTGGGATTAAGGATTGTTGTTGTTATAATAAATTTTTTATTGTTACATTTTATTGGATTTTTAATAGAATGAAATGTTAATGAAAATTACCTACTCCAAAATCTTTTGACGAGTCATTTACAAAACTCCCATCGGGATTATTGTGTATGTTAAGCAACATATCTTTTCTGTTAATAGAGTGATCTAATTCAATGTACTATAAAAAAATGTCAAAAATTTAGAAAAAAAATTATTATTAGATGATATATACAATATTGGAGAAAATAAAAACCAAAATTGTTCTTTTCCTTGAAAAAACTATGAACCTTTAATGTGAGGAATGACTTTCTTCTCATGAAAAATAGAATTTTTTTACTTAATAGGTAAATAAATATACAGTTTTAAATATTACAATATTATCATGATTATTTTGTTAATATATTATAAAATATTAAATTACCTCATGAAATTAATCTCTATTGATATTGACAAAGGTCATCAATTAATCACAAGAGAATATTCCAATAACTTTCTTCAATTCTTTTGGAAAGCTCATAAATACATGTTTAACCGCATGATAGAATCACTATTAATAATCTCTCCATTTCTCGGTCACAATTTTCAAATTCAATTATCGTGAAATGGAGTATGGGCATCTAAATAAAAAATAAATGAAAAATAAAAACACAACACTTTATCATTTTATTAAAAAAAATAACTCAAGTCTTTTAAAGTATTTTTCAAGGAATATTAAATTAATATTACCTTTACTTGTGTATCAATGATATAATTTTTTTAGTTATAGTATTATTCCTCCATTCATTATAATAATTTGTAATAATCATTGTCTTATAAGATTTCTGCCCAAGAATCTACCTGCAGATTCTGGTAGTGTCACCGATAGGCAACACAAACTCATCAAATGAAACAAATATCTTAACGCCCATTAGTTCATATATGTCAAACGTGATAATAATTTTTCCCTTTTCTGATTTTAAATATCAGTTTTATTAATTCATAAAATAATTAATACAATATAATTTTTATAAAACAAATGGAATACATAAAAGTCGTGATAATTCACTAATACCCCTAGATGGAGGGGTGAAGAATTTCTCCATCAATATATGTGAATTAGGTAGTAGGATTCTAATGAAATATAGTGAAAAAGTATTCTCACAATTTTTTGGGTAGAATAGAATCTCTAAGATCTAAATAATATGTCAGTGGTTGTGGTATGCTTAGAGATTCAAATTGATTGGATCCTTTAATTTTTTTGGTCTCATCATTTCATCATTTCAAATGGTTAAGGACCATATCGTTACAATGTTATATTTCCAAATACTAACTAAAATTATAGGAAGTGGATTTTAAAAAAATTATTTTTTTATTATAAAATGTTTTTAATGGAGTTCTTTATGGATTCCCATAGAGTTGTGATTTATAACAAATAATGTTTAAATGACTTTATTGATTATGTGAAGTTAAAAAATATTCAACAAACATAAGGAATCATATTTTATGAATGAATATGTTATTTTATTATATTATTTTAATATATATATTGAACACAAAATTATAATCATAAATAAATCATAGGGGTTTTATTACAGTGTTATATCATACCGTACTATATATTTGTGAAATAGTTAATATAATACAACTTGTATTTCCCATGTGGATTCTCACAGTACATAGTTTCTACTCACATGAATAAACAATAAACTATATTTGAAAATAAATAATAATATTATTTTTTTATGAATGAATGTAGCAACTATGATTTTGTTTATATGTATATAAGAATTTAATATATAATGTGTAAAACATTGAAGGATATGTGTATAGTTGTAAAATACAAACAAATCAATAATTTGTGAGATATGGGTAAAAATTCAGCATTGATAAGAAGTCATCTAAATAACATATATTATGTATAGACATATATAGAATACATATACCTATATAAATACACTAATTGCGGAAAAACATTATCAAGAATGGAGGCATACCTTGTTTCCTACGTGTTTCTGTAAATATAAGTAAGATATAATTTTACTACATATGGATATAAATTTTTCTGTTTATGGATAGAAATGTTTGATTTTAAAATTTTCTCCTAAAATGAGGGCAACACCATATTTCTGAAAAATTATTTATGGTTCCTAAACCTAAATCAATTTCCAAAATTATCAATGAATAGATGTTTTAACAGTATTAAAACATCTCAAAAATATAATTAATATGAACATATAAAAATCTTGTACCATGTAAGACAAATAAAAAGAAATATCAATAATGTTAGGTCATTATTTTAATATTCTTAAAAAAATAACCAAATCATAATGAATATATGAGGAAAAATATTTCATGACTAGCCAATGCATTTCTCATTTTATTTTAAATTATTATCCTCTATTTAATAAAAGATATTAAAATATCTTTTTATGTACAATATAATTTCATTAATATAATTTAATTTAATTCATGTATGATGGTTTTAAAATCAATAAAAAAATATGTATAGAGATGTACTAAAATAATATAACAATATAAGTATAGAAATAGTTTTTCCAAAATCAGAGTATTCACATTGAAAAATAAAAAAATGTAACAAGAGATCTAGATTGAGAAAAATATAATGGGAAATAAATATGAATGGAAAACATGTAAATCCTTATAAATAAAAATAATTATGTCTTATTTTTTAATTATAATTAATATAATTTCAAATAAGATAAAAACAGAAAGATGGATTAACCAATAGTATAAATCATTACCCTATAAATCTGTAATCACATCTATATAATTATTCATTATGAAATGTGTATAAGGATGAAAAAACAATATATAATAGGCAGGTTAGATTTATTTTAGTAAATCCCATTTTCACAAGATGTAGACTCACACATAACAAAAAAACACATAACACTGCTATGATTGATTATAATATGAAAAATAATAGTAGAATGGGAAAAAAGGAAGAAATAAATTAAATTAAAAAAAAATTAACATATAAAAACTGTATAAATCATGATAAGAAATAAATTAGTATAACTGGGATTGCAAAAATGAGAACATACTGCATGAAATTAATTAGAGCGTTCGACAAGTTATGAGGTCAAATATAAATAAGGGTGCCAAAAAATGGATATGGATTGATGTAGGAACATGCCTGAATGGAATCCATGGTTATATATTGGGGAGATGCTTCTTAGTTAAGGATAATAACATGAAGTGTAATCAATGTGATAGTGGAAAACCATAAAAACCATATAAAAATGGCCTCGTTGGGTCAGTGTATTCTAGAGGTTTGATTAGATGAAATCGGAGAGGGAGATAAAGATAGATAGTGGGATCAGGGCTGGATGTAGGCTGTAGGGGAATATAGAAGTGGTTTGAGTAGGGGGATATGGGGAGCACAAGGAACAATTTAATTTGGATTTTAGGGGGATTATTAAAAGAGGATGTAAGGTTGAGAAATGTTGGAAGGGAGGGTGAGGAAGGAGGTAGAGAGTCCCTGATCAGAAGGCAGGTGATTAGGGGAATTAGGGACAGAAGGATTCGTCAAGAGGTAGAGGTGAAGGGGAAGAGGAACAAAATGGGGAGTATGGAAATTGAGAGTGGGGGAGCGAGGTGACCAGAGATGGTGATATGGGAAGAGGCTTGAAATGTGGAGTGCAGAATTGGGGGATCGGGGTGACTTGAGAGGCAGACAGAACATGGAGACAGGGAAAATGATAGGGGATCAAGGGGAGTAGAGGGAGAATGAGAGTCTGAGCACGAAAGAGAACACAGAAAGGGGAGACGAGCATCTAATGAGATGACCTATGTATTTGAAACACGTACTATAGAATTAATTATAGTTTTTGTAACTAATATTTCCATATTGATCTTTACTACAATATAAATAATTCTAATGATTCATATATTCATTGATAATAAATAAATAATTATAAAAATGTACATAAATTATTTTATAAAAAACATATATAAAATAAAGTGGCTATAAATTATATGTATCTATTAAGAAATGTTATTTTTTTAATGTAATTCGAAATAATTAATATGATCCATATATTTTTATGATAATGTTAATGAATCAATAGTATATTATTTTCTCGTCAAACATATTACTTATAAATATTAAATTTTGGGTGCTAATTTTTTTCCTGATCTTTGAATCCTGAAATAGTATATTTAGAATCGGTGACTGATAAAAAATATTTTGGGTAGAGAAATATATCTATTTTTCAGAAATCATCTTCAATTAATCATTATCCATATATAATAAACAATACTCATGGTACAAATAGTTATTTTACATTAATTTTATTTTATTTAAAAATACGTTTTCATAGATTATTATTAAAAAGTGTTCCGTCCAAGATTAATGAGAAGTCGATCCGCTAAACAAACCCATTTTTACTATATAATTGAAAATAAATTTTATATATCCATTAAAATGGATTATAAAATTATGTTTTTTCTTGATTTTCAATGAGTAGTGATCGTAGACTCTATAATTAATTTATTTAAAAATAATTAGTATTATGTGATTTTTTATACATGAACCCACAATTATCATACGTTTTTTTACCATTGATAGTCAATATCATTATATAAATATATCCTTATATATTATATATTCCTATTTGTTATAAACACAGAATCATTTATTTTCACATATTGAATTAAATTTTTTTATTTAAAAAACATATATTATTATTTTTTAAATTTACGAAATAATACTTATTCATAATATTAGTATATATCCATTTATATAAATCTATATTAGTAAGACAACACGCTAGATGTTTTTTAATTAAAAATAAATTATCATTAGATTATGTATTCACTCCTAGAGGTTTAAGGTGAATGTGTGTGATTATTTTTACATATTTCATCACAATTTTAAATTTCTATTTTTTATATTTGAGCTTTTATCCTATTTATGGTGTTTTGAAATATTTTTGAATTTATAACACAACAAACCTAATTAAAAAATAAACCACAATAGTTGATTATATTATTTTCCCACTGATCAATCCTAATATTGAAATATACAATATATTATTTTTAGAATGTCTTCTATATAATAAATTGTTTATAATAACTTATATTGTTTAAAAATTAAGGATATTGTATCATAAATAAACCTATAATTATAATGAGTGGGATGATATCAAACAATAAAATACTACTCAATAATTGATTTTGGGTCGGGATGATGAAACCATTATGTGGGCATCTTTGATTCGATTGGAGAGGGGATCTGTTCTAAAGTGAGTAAGGTTAGAGAGGGGGTCTGCATTACCACTGTGGAGGGGAACCATGTTGGGGAGAGAGAGGTCATAGGAGGGGTCTGATCTCTAATGATCTGACCCAATTTTAGGTTAGAGGGGGGAGGGTCAATGGGGTTTGGGTTGTAGGAGCTTCGCAGGGGTCGGGAGTCACCACCAGGTAGAATAGAGTAGGAGGGTGGGGGAATGGGGGTCGCGGGACTAGATTCACATTTGGGGAGGGGATATGAGGAGGTTGAGGAGGTGGGGATTTTGGATCACATATAGAGGACAAGGGAATGAGAGGGATTGTGTTTTTTTTAAAATTATTAGTGGAGGATAAATTAAAACCACTGCTAATTAAAAACAATAAAATAATATTGAGGCAGTATTATAAAACCACTAATATATTAAATTTTTTATCCAGATACATTTCATGTCAGTTACTTGAACCTCTTTGAATAAACCTCCATTTACCATTTACATTCTACTAGTGAGTCTATTGATGATCGATGATAAGAAGTCCTACCCATAAACAACATGAGTCACCTTGTACTAATAAAATCAAAATAGGTGTATCCTCATATAACACCTTATGACACCACCAAACTCTTGATCACATGAGTTTTAAAACATATATTATCAACCCATTCACCAAAAAAAAGACTATGATCATATTTTTTGTTAAATAATTGAATTTAAAATTACCCAAATTCTTTTTTTCCAAAAAATGCTAACACCTTAGCTGTTCAAAATTTAACTCTTGGTCACCCATCACAAGAGAATTATTCCAAAAATAAACAAATTCAGATTCTTCTTAAACATCTTAGATCTAAACATCATTGTTTATAATATGAAACAACATTATGATCCACATAATAAATCAACAAGGTCATAAATAAAAGTGATATGTTTCTCCATAACCATCATTAATGGTAAAATTTTCTCATGTGATTTATATTAAAAAAACACCAATGACAATTCATAGTCATTTCATATTAACAATAACAACAATGGATCTATGCTCTACCACATAAACCATAAATCATGTATCACGTAAGAAAAAGGTTTTAAGGTAATATAAATTTTCTCATCTCAATATATGTTGGTGATACCCATGCCAAACCACAAAATAAAGTGTTGTCTCATTTACATCTTTTATCATAGACTAACCCATCATCTAAATTTCTATCACTAATCATAAGAAAATATATATAATAGAGTACCACCATAAGGCCCATGATATCATGCACTTTTATTTAAGGACATTACCCAAAGAATGATCTATTTGTATGAAACCTATAATTTTTTTATTTCATCATATATATTACCACTACGAAACTATTTAAAAAAATAATAGGTTGTTGTGGATAATTTTGTTACCAAATTGAATATCTATTTCAAATGTTGTAACATAGTTACACAGTAGACATTAATTATTAATGAATCCAATTCAGACGCTCTCCCATTATCGTTCAATATTCACCTTGTATAATATAGGACTATATGTCCATCATTAGAGAATAATCCACATTATGATCACAAGAATTTTTCTTAGATGAAATACTTTTTGTAGTTGAGTTGAATTTTAGAGAGATTTTTTTTTGAAAAACATAATAAAAGTTGTTGATGCAACATTATGAATGTAAACCCTCATTAAACAAAAATATTTATAATATAAATGAAGACATATGTCATATAAATCTTATATTCATTGAGTGATGAATGTAAAAAACATTATTTATAGAGGACCAAGTTCCACAAGTATATATATCATTCTCAAATATCTTCACCAGTGTTTAATAATTATATCAATTTTCATAATAAATAAAAATTCAATAATATCATGTTTTAATTATTCTTGATTTTTCATTATGAATGATTTTCATGACGCACCCATCCATGGCCTATCACATGAAAAAACATATTCCTATATCACCAAAATATTTCTCTTAAAAAAACTACTACAAGATAGAAGATAATAGGTTAAAACATTTAATTCATTACATCCCTAAACAAGAGGTTTTACATGACCTCCTGATAACTTCCAAATATTTTAGGGGTTTCTAACATAAAAAATGATTTATTTTGTTTCTATGTAGTGTTTTACACTTCATATATATGTTAGTGACAATAAAATAAATAAATAAAATATTATAATAACAATGAAAATTGTAAAATGGATGTAATATTAATGAATAATTCAATAAAAAAAATTTACATGGATCCATATAGTCATCAATAAGAACCATTAACCCACTGTGAAAAATACTTATAAAAAATAAATGAATAAAATAATTGATTCTATATCCCTATCACATAGACTCATAACATCTAATTTTGTATACTTGATATGACTTTTAATGCTCTATCATAAAGAATTGTGCCTTTACCTAACGAAATGTATAATAAATGATGTAAACTTTGGTACCCATTATCCATGGTAATGGATTGACTAAAACATTATAGGAAACCAAAAAACTCCCATAAAACACAACTAGTATGAACTACGAATAAACAACATATTTGTGCAGACAAATAACTGTGGATGGAAAAACAATTAATAATCACTAATCATTATATTCAAACATGACACTTAGGATATATCAATATTTCTTCTGATAGTGCTAGATGTATCTAAACATTATTAATACCATAAAAATGGTTAGATAATCACCCTATCAAAAAACCATTATATGTAAATATTATTAATTAAAGAGAATACAATCAATGAAATGTCATCTAATGTTTGAATCGCATTAATGTGAAGTGATCACAATCTAGTCATCTCATTTGTTGCATTTAAAAAATATCATTGTAATGTGTCCTACTCGTACCTCTAATATAACTATAGGTGAGATTTGTAGATCCTATGAATCATCAAAATCAAAAATATAACATCCTCTCATGAAACTAATTCCTAGGAACCCCATATGAATACAATATATCATATGTTATGAATACATGATATGATCACCTATTACTACATGATGCTACTCATATTATGGGTTTCATATTGAATGATGAAAATAGATATATAATAGGAATCACATTAAATATAGGAATGAATTCTCAATTATTGGAAACCATAGAATCTAAATAAATATATAAGGCAGAACTAAAAAAATTATGTTTCATTGGATTCTTATAAAATATTAGATAGAAATAAAAGAAACGTGGAATCCTAAGACATTGGAATAATATAAGGCATAATTAAATGATCCTAGGTATCCAACACACCTAATAACATCAGCTGTAATCAATAAATCTATAAACATCCCATGAATCTCATTATACATTGCAAAAATAATTACATCCCGGATGCAACGTTGGAATCCTATATTAAACATAGTATGACTAAAAAATCATAAGACATATAATTGTAGCCTCCTATAATATCCTAATTCTCTAGAATCTAACATGTAAAATATAATATTACATTCACAATAGAGGACTACCATACACTATGATTTTCACACATCTCTTAAAATTCACTCTGAAGAGAACAAACTAGACTATCACAATTAATTATAGTAATTTATTCTGACACAATGAATCAATGATTCATTCTCCTTTATAAAAACCTAATCTTGGGTAAGAATATGTTTGAGTATCCAATTCAGGTCCCCTTAAAGATTCCATAGTATTGATACCCTATGTGGCTTATCCAATAACATTTATATAGCTTTAGAGATAGAAATCTATCTATGGAAATAACATCCCTTAAAAGTATAATAATCATGTCATGCCCTCAATGTGGAAATAATAAAATATACATCTTTTCACTATAGTCGAATGGTGTAATTATTGTATAACTTCTATTGAATTACTAGATCAGTCCACTATCATAAAAAATATATATTTTTCAACCTATATAGGGAATACACACATGGGTTATCCTAGAAATGTGGGGTAGGAACACTAACCCAACTCTCTAATTGAGTATCTCAATTCTACACTACACCTAAATTTAGGTAATATCCTAATCATCACATTAATATTTGGTAACCATATCTTTGAAAAGTATGTTATTATAATATTCTATAAAAAGGATTATTAAGAGTCATTTTTAAAAAATAATTACACCTATGAGCCAAAATTTATCGATTAATAAATATTATGATCAATCCATTGATCATTGTAAAATGAGTTATTAATTCAATGTTCCTTCATAGACCATATAACATTTAGAATTTACTAAGAGTGTAAATAAATAATAATTTTCAATTTAAATTTTTTATTTATTTATATAAGGATATACAAACGCATATCATGTAATTTTATGAAAATTCATTTATTGAAGGATGATATTATTGGGACTTCATACACCATTAAGAATTATTTAATTTAATAAAACATGACCCCCCATATCTATGCTTTTCCAAGACTTATCCATGATTATTTCATCACTTGAGATCTTATATCCATTAATAACACATAATTCATGAATTTTAACAATTTATAATTATTTATAAAATCATTTTCAAAATGTTTAACACCTATAAACACATATAGTAACATATTCTAAATGAATACTTGAGAAATAATGTTTAATTCAAATTTTATATGCACTAGGAAGAAATCCAACCAAAATCCCCAATACATAAAATCATATAATCCTTAATTTAATCAATATAAATTTAAATCAAAAGAAAAATTAATGAAATTGTGTACAATAATTTAAATAATATATAAAAATATATATTTAGTATCTTAGTATTTCTTATATACACTCTTTGAATGTAGACCATCATTTTTGGAATATTCAACCATGCACTAGGGGAATCATCAATTAATCCCTAAACCACTATATAGGAAACAATTATCCAAATAATGATTCAATGGAGAAATGATATATATGAGTGAAAGTATCTTTAATAAACATAAAATAAAATTTATAACACACAATTTGAAGTGGGTATTGATAGTATGAGGCCTTCCAAATATACCATTCAAAATTGGGGAAGAGAAAATGTTGAGGAATTAAAACATGCAGTGAAATGATATTTTTTTTTGTTAAATCATGTCTTTTTTCAAGATATTTTTATGGTTATCTAAACTATTCATCAACCAAGAGATTGGTACTATCTATATCCACCCCCAACAATTAGTATTTCTCCATAGACCTTTCCAAATCATATGAATAAATTATACAATAATCTAGATTTTAATAATTGGTATTCTATATTTTATTTAAAAACTTGTGAAATAATTTTGAAAACACATCACTATACACATACCTATATAGATTACTCATAAAATTTTAAATATTTAGGAAACTAGATAAAACTATTCCTAATCTTAAAAAGATATAAAAACCTCCAATATTTCAAATATGAAGAAAAAAATATCTTTTTCATTTATCATTGAACATAAAATCCCTATCATATGATAAAAAAATTACATTATTATATGAATATGATTTATTAAAAAGCCCCATTCTCATTCATAAAAATCGTAAATTCCTTAAAATTTCACGACCCATTGAAAAGAGGGCCCTTGCAGCCCCCATCACAACCCATTAATCATTTAGAATTATTTGGGGCTATAAAACTATTAACCCCTACCTAAACTATTCTTTATTTAACAATACACCTATCCAAAAAATCCATATATGTATAAAGAGGTTTCCATTATTATATTTCAATAATAAGGTGTATAATTCATCAAAAACCAATCAAATCCTAAACACCATCAATAAATAACGAAGATTATAATTACGAATTTCCACCTATCTAGTGGCACAATACTCATACCAATAAATTTTTTGTCAATATTTTGGTGCTCCCCATGAAAAAAATAAAATCATAATTTCGATCTCTTGAAATGTTTTCCCTAACAATAAAATTGGAAAAATTGTAATATATTTCCAATAGATTATTTATAATCTAAATATATTTTCAATGAAAACAAAAAAACATTTATAAATACCAATTTTATCTCATTTGGAAAAAAATTCTCGAAACACATGAAAATGCCCACTAACATGTTATCTCATATACTATACATGATGACTAAATATATAAAGAATTCATGAGATCATTTAAAAACCAATGAACATTTTGAACATTTCCTTCGATTTCATTCCATGAATTGTTCCACAATAACTAAAACATACATCTTGATCACACCCCATACATTGGCCCACCAAAAAATTACTTCGATATAAATCATATCTAAATAAATACTAGTTCTAGTGTCAACACATAGACATCATCATACATTATATATGAATAATATAATGATTACTCACCCTTGAATAGGATAAATTTTGATTTTTCTTTCCATATTCATATCAATTCCATCTCAACCATCAAATGTTTGGTCTCATCACACACATTACCGTGGTTGTAAGTCTATAGCCCATGATCTTAACATTACCATAAATAATGAATATGTGTAGAGATAAAAGTCCTAACTGATATCAAATTTTCATATCAAATGATGCCTATTCCCATATCACTAGACACATCATCCTTGTAATCCCCTAAATTTCCATCCATAATGAGTGTGAGACACTCGAAGTACAATTATGCACTCCCAAATTTATAGCATTCCACATTTAACTTATGGAGTGAAACCTATAATGGATCCACTATTAAACATCTGATACACCCCTGATTCCATGTTCCCCCAACCACTCAACCCCTATCAAGGAAAAACATTAGGTATTATACATAAAACACATTTATTCCTCCATTTTATCTACTATAGTGTTATTGGTAACATTCTTTACTCTAACCAAAACCATATAAAACCATTCGTACAAGAAACCCATCAAATCCATCATACCTCAAACCATATAGTGTTAATCACTAATCTAAAACAACAAGAACCGTGTAAAACCGATGCATAACTACATTATATAATTTATATGTTACAATTATATTCTATAATAGAACATGATATCATAACCCAAATAATTCTTCCATGAGTTGTATATTTTATATTAGAGTCTAATGTTTAAATTCCACAATCATGCTACTCAAAAAAGAAAGTCTCATATATCTAAAACTACATCTTTGAGTTTTGTAATAATAATAATAATATATCACAAATTTCAAATCCCATCCCTTGATACCCCATAATCTAGGTGTTACTGGAAAAAAACATATACACACACTATATCAATTATAGATCTTACTGTTTGGGGCCATAATTTTTAAACAAATCAGAATGTAAAATTTAATTCCAAAGGGTCTTTAATATAACTATTAAATCCATTTAAAACTATCCTTAATACAAAATACACATTTTTTGCATCAAATACTGAAATATTAGAGACTAACTACTACTACACAACGTTCTCAGAAACTCCTCTTGTGAACCATTTTAGTAATCTAAAGAATATAGACATGATTCACATTATAATGGGAAATCACATGTATTTATTGAGAAATCTCATAGAATTCATACATATATTATAACCCATTCCCTTAATAGGAGGAAAACATTTTTCAAGTCATTCATTATACGTAGATCACCAATTAGGTGAGCATAATATAAACAACCCTATGATCTCCCATATAGAAAATAAAACACATCTTATATAATAAAGGACACATGGGGAAACATCCACTCTCACATAAAAATATAACAAGGCAAATCCTATGAAAATACACCCTCTCTGGGATAAAAGCTATATATTAGACACTTCATACTGAACAATTAGCCTATTACAAGGAACTCATAAAAAACTAAATGCATACCATAATACCATTAAAGGAGGGAAATATCATCCATATTTATATTCCAACATCAAAATATGTTGTTATGAGTCGTTTATAAAATAAACATATTGTTCGGTTAATTCTATCACAAAAAATATTATAAAAATGAAAAATACCATATAATGTTTTGTTGAAAATTTATGTTTCCAAACCAAATTTCATATCATAAATTTTTATCTTAACTTTGTAAATTGGTTATAGATTATGGTTTCTAATTCAAATAGTAAAATATTATGTGTTATAATACATTACATATAATGAGGGACTATATATTCATCATCATCAATCATCAGATGTCAATGTCCTCTTCAACTTTCCGCAAAGGAAACACCATGTTCATGTTTATCAGAATTCCACCAAATAATTATTTGTGATAAAATGATATATTTTTTGGTTTACACATTATCCCGTTGGACTAACAGACAATAATGGTATCAACCACACAAAATCATGTGTGTGTCCTTTGAATCATCTCTTCAATAAAAGACACACATACGAAATCCTCTTTCCAATGAACCATGATACAAAACCACAAATATAAATACGAGATAAAAAATCATACATGAAAATTATCTCATTATAGTAGTGAAAACATAGAAAAAACACACATATCACTGGTAACATAGACATCAAGTTGGAAAGGGTGTTTGGGATTTAGTATTCTGTGGAAAATGATAATATATTTGAAAAATAAATATATCAAAAATATAAAATCACCGTAAATAGTAAATAATTGATTTTTTGATTCTACATTTTAACACTACAACACAAATCTCACATTTGTAGATCGATATAATGTGTTATGTGAGTTCTATAGAGCCTAAACATATTACAGTGGATTTCAGCAATAAATGAGGGTCTAGAGTTTTATGGAGGGGATACTAAACCCCTATAGTGGAGTAAGAATATTATAAATAGTAAAAAAATAAAAAATATTTTGACTTCATATTTCATTACTGTTATAAATAAGAATCAATCTACAATATATGTAATTATAAAGAATAAAATCATAAATGAAAACCAATCACCCACTAGGAAATAAACTTATAATAAATAAATAAAATAATAGGAAAGGATATTATACTTCTTTCCACATTTCTTATCACATCCATACCACTATTATCTATATATTCTACCCCTAAATGTCATTCCACCATAGTCTCTTATTATCACGAACCGTACCCAAGGCCCATGTCATGACTACCTGAAGTCCGCCTTCCATAGGTTAGGGGTTGGTGACAAGAATCATAAAGGCATATCCCTAAAACTGAAAGGAAGTTCCATTAAAACTATACAAGCAAACATACTAGAGAGCAAAAAGATTCTACCATGATGTAAAAATGATGTAGTAAAAGTGTGTAATGAAAGCAAGGGGCTAGAATACACACCCAAAAGTAAATATTCAACAATAACTAAAAACAGAAAACAACTCCAGATATCGTCCACTAGAGATCATACCTGAAGGGAAGGTACAACTCGTCTCCATTGATCTCCACATCATCCGTCATTGTTATCCACCATCAGGTCCTAGCTCCGAAAGTCTCAGCCAAGTCTAACGATCGTCTACATAAGACAAAACAAGGTGCAGGTGAAGCCCATATATGGGTGAGTATAAAAATACCCATTAGGGACCCTAAGACACCCATAGGTCTCTCAGAATTCCATAATGGGAAACAAAAAGCATGATCTCAATCACAAATTATCATGAAAAAAAACATCTTAAACCAGGTATATTTGAGTAAAATAGTACATATGATTATTCATAAGGCTATATCATCTTACTCTATCAAGTGGCACTACTGCTTACCCACATAGGATTGATAAGTAATAACCCCTGCAAAACCCACACATGAATGATATAAACTAACCCTTGCAATACCCACATCAGATCGATAGGTGGTGTTTCACACAGAATCATTGGGTGTTGATTTACAAATAATCACTCTATGCTGATTCACATAGAATCACTCGGTGCTAATTCTCACAGAATCGCTAGGGGATGATTAACATAGAATAACTGGATTTTGATTCAGAATGAATCTCCCAGTGCTGATTCACACAGAATTGCTGGTTGGTGATTCCCACAGAATCGTTGGGGGTTGATTCACACAGAATCTCTCAGTGTCGATTCACACAGAATTTCTCTTCATTCTTCCCGTCCCTCAAAGACACATGATTCCCACTCATTGTATGTTAGTTTTTGGGAAATACATCTCCTCAACACATTGGTCATATTTCAACCGGCAAGAAGTACCATGAAGAAGATACACAGTGATCCATCATGTCATAAGGGTTCCAACACAACAGATGGCACTTCAACCGGTGCTCGGTTTATAAGTTATTGGCATTTTAGTACATAGGGCCCAGTTGGATTCATGTTCGATCCAACCATACCTTACACCAAAATTATCAAAAACGTTTTTGGAGTATCTTAAAAGGACCATCTCGCTCTAAGGGTACCAAATCCCAGATGGTTTGTCAAATGTTAATTTAGTTCACAACATATGGCCTTTTAAGCGTATCTGACCCCAAGAGGTGTACGGGTCTTGTCAGAATGACCTGGACTAGTTGGGTTGAGCCACTGTAGGATTGTCTCATTGCACCATGATGACTCAGCCCACCGGCTAGCGCAACCCATGTGGATGTCACGTGGTCTTCCCCTGATTGACTTAAATAGTTGTTCGACTATTTAATTGACGGTGATAGGTGGCTCTGCCTCATCTCCTATGGGACTTGTAAGGAGCATGTCCCCTTCCTTCATCATGAATTCGAGCAATGACCTATCTCACTATATCACATGACAGTACGCCACCTCCCATCTCCATGGCTGGCCCTTTCCGGCTGACTGTCCGATCGTCAAGGTGTCGCCCTCCTCTATGGCCGACGAGTGTCAGTCACAGCCTACACCGCTGGCGCCAATCACCAGGGCCGCCATGCCAGTGGATATTCGGTGGGATATTGAGAGTGCTCCATTGGTCCATTATTCTTTCTGGATGAACCTACAGCCCTCTCAGGATGCCTTTTTCAATGAGTGCCTCCCAGTTTCCACTTTTCGTGGAGTTAAAAATCATCCCACAAAGAACGCATTATGGAATGAAATGGTAGAGGGTCCGGGCCTCCTTTGTTTGGCCCGAGCCCTCCGCGTTAATATTTTAAAAGGTCGGAGAAATTTATACATCACATTAAAATAATGATAAAACACATTCCAAACATAAACTCCTACCACAATTATTATTTGAGATTCCGCAGAGGAGGAAGGAGTAAACATGTCCGAAGGTGTTCTAGGCGCATTCAATCACCCACCGTTTTCCCCACTTTTTGTCACTCAATCACATTCTTCGTTATAATGGATGGTCATCAGTGATTTTCCATAGATTTCTCTCATACTTTACCGAAATATCATTCTCTAGCTCTAATTAAATAGAGGGGTGGATACGATCAGCAGACCACAAAATTATTGAGGTTAACTAATGAGTTTAATTAATGAACCTATTAATTTTTCCCAAGGGTGCGATTACACAACCTATTTAAAACTCCCAATGGTGTGGTTATAGAACATAGAAGTCAAGTCATTAATTTTATAAAATTGTACTATGGTCCCACCATAATTTTTCCAATGGTTTCAAAAACAAATATAAAATAAACATTAGTTATTTTATTAAGTTTTTTGTAAAGTCCAAAATTTCACTTTTTCCTACATCCATTTCCGATCGATGTTACGCTTCCCTTAACCAAATCCTGGTGCTGTGAACTGAACGATGCCCTCATATTTTTAATCATATCACTGATTCAAAGGATAAAAATCATCACCCATACATTTACTAAATTTAACATAAAAATTGTTCAAAAATTATTAAAAGTCACCTTTGACCCGTGTCGGTAGAAGTTAGGCTCTGCCTAAGGGAAACACGCCCTCACGAGCTCAATGGTACTTCTGTATTTCCAATCTTAGTTATAGTATATGAGTTATAGAATTTAAAAATTAAATAATTGTGACTAAATTATTTTATTTTCAGAAAAAAATAACTTCCATTACGGGCTCGCACCAGCCAATGTTTGGATCCATTAAAGTAAAGCATACTCTCAAGAGTTCATCATTGGCCTCCAATTTTTAATATGAGTCCCCATTCATGAGTTATAATAATTTGAAAAATAAAATAATTTTAATTAATTATATTATTTATGGTTATTCCATTTTAAAGTTTTCTCAATAGAGGCATACACTAACTAAACTTAAGTAACGCCTAGGGAAAACCTTCCATCCTAAACGCAATGATGCCTTCATATTTCTTATCTAGGAACTTATTTAAGTGTTATTCAACTTTTTCAGGAAAAATAAAGACGTGTGGTATTTTATGTTTATAACTTTTTTGATGGATCATTCCGTGCACTCCGAATTCACATCCTCTCAGATTTCACTGTCTCGTAAAAATTCCACATAATTAAAAAATATATTCATAATTTATGGGTATTTACATTCTACCCACCATATGTATTTAAATCACTAAAATCGAAAACAAAGGTAAATCAAAAAAATGAGGATACTGAGCATGATTCTGAGCATCCCACTCCCATGTGTCTCCTGGAGGTTTCTATGTTACAACCGAAGTAGCACTGGTGGGATCGACCATCCATGAAGGACTGACTCCTATCGATCCTCTATCACCATTGGAAACTCCATAAATATTGCCCCCTAATCAAATTCCAACTCGCCTTAGTTGATAACATGTGAGGGGTCATGCCCGCATCTTCTTAAATATATCCTTCCACCCCAACCAAATATCTTCATTTCTTGTCGGGGTGAGACCCATAAGAGGAAATCATCTCCTTACTAGAAATCAAAAGGTATCCATCTCCTGTCAGCATACAACTTATTCCTGCTCTTTGCACCTTCTCTATGACAACCTATACCAACTTTGGTCCAAATTTCCTGAATCCCCTAGGTCTATCCAGCTTATAGGTGACTTGAAAGGTCGCCCGTACGGGGCTTAAAATGGATCCACGATGATGGTGGATGAGAACTTTTGTTTTACGCAAACTCCACCAATGGTATCTGGTCCACCAAAACTATAACCAAAAACCAGGACACAAGAACTAAGAATATCCTCTATGGTTTGTATGGACTGCTTCTTCTGACCATTTTTTTGGTGGTAAAAGCTGTTCAAAAATGTGCAAGAACCTGAAGCTCATCTTTCACTTGCAGACATGTGATGCATCGTGATATGATCTTTTCCACTGCATTCGTTATCCCTAGCCACTAGTATTGACACCATTTTTCCCGGTACATATTTACCACACCCTAATGTATAGCCATTTGTAATGCGTTGAACTCCCTCAATACCACCTCTCATAGTGTCGCTGGTACCATTGTGTGACCTATATAGATTATGGTTTTCTACCAACCTTAAAAAAATCCATCAAGAGCACATCCTGAGGATATCTGTGCAATTCAGGCCTTGCAGTCAATGCCCCCAATCTAGGCCTCCCTAACTCGCTAAAGGAGTGGGGGATTAACTATCATAGATAGGAGTTATGATGATCTATCACTATCAATGAAGGATAAACGCAACACGACTAGTTGATTTGTCACCTCAATCCGCAATTATAGGCTAGCCCTCATGTTGAGTGAATCTACCACCAAATTCCCTTTCCCAGGAGTATATAATCTCTTAAAGTCATAGTCCTAGTGGAACTCAAGTCATTGCCGCTGTCACAGGTTCTGGTCTATCTATTAGAATATATACCTGAGACTCTTGTGATCATAGTAAATAGTAAACAGTTCTCCCAACTATACTATTAGCCCCCAGAGATCCACAGAAGCCATCCAATTTGCAATTCTAGATATTGGTGTCATACCTATGTACAAGCCAATGAAAATTTCCCTCTCCCTCTAGGGAGGAGATCCTAGAAGAATATTTTAAAAGGATTTTCCCGTACTCTATCACAAATTTTTGAAATTGGAAACTCAAAATACTAGTTGCCACGAAGGTAGGGTTAGCTGACACAAGATTGATCAGTTGTACCCTTCTATACGTTAGATTAACCTATGCTTCCTAGGATTCGCTTTTTTTTTTACCGACCAAGGAAACCCCCATTCCACCACTATAAGTATACCACAACATTTTTTTCTAAAATAGTGAATCTATGCATGAACTATGGATGACCAGTCCATACCCAGACTAATTTCTTAAGGCCTCTAAATTTCAAACAAGAGAATCAAACTAAAACTCCAACCTCAAGTGTCAGATCACATAGTCAGCATAAGTGTGATTATCAAGTATCCTTTAATATGTATCTCCAAATGTAAGGTTCAAGTCAATGGTTTAACCAGATACTCTAGGCCATGAACTATATTCATGAGAAGAATGAATGATTAGTACGTATTTCTATTAATTACAGAAACTAATAGTAGACACAGACCGTACCATGAATCCTTCTTGGAGTCGTTGGGTCACATTCCTTGACCGCATGCAGCTACTCCCTTCCCCTATCCTCAACCTCCCTAATCTTGGTGGGAACCACATTGGGGTGGTGGTTGTAACTTGTCAAATGTATACCACTTTATGATGCCCACCTAGATCCTATTCTACATATGATGCCATACAGAATCATCATTATCTATCAATTATTCTTCCTAAAAAAATTTACACACTGAAGTCTCTGATATTGGAATTAGTTTCTTGCTATCCCACTACTAACATTCACAGGTTGTTTCTGCTCAACCAAAGAATAGTCAAGTACAAAGGTTATCTCTAGAAACTAACATAATTAGGAATTAATAGAGGAATAGTTTCATCTTGGAGGTCCCTACACACATCTCTCTTGGAGGTCTGAGCCCTAAAACAGTATTTGTATCGTATTCATCGAGTACCATGAATAGTTGGTATGCCTCATCGAATACTTATCTACCGACATGCCATCTTGAAAAATCTATAGAATCTTGTGAGAACACATACACCTTATATTTTAATGGCAAGAGACCCCTTCACTTATGAAGGTTCTCTAGCTCTGTCTATAGAAAAGTCACCTCATCGTAAGCTAGGGGTAATCTAAACCATGTCATCACCCTACGGATCCAAATAGATTTATCACTACCAAGACCACCACTTGATCTAATGGTGCCCTGGCTAGATGGAAACATAGTAACCACCTTAGCATAGTCCTTAGCTGCCTGTGATTAAGGATCAACTCGAATACTAATGGTAATCTATCACTAAAACTCATGTAATGTACTTAGCCTATATGGGTCCTCTACCGGTAGCGCCTGTAGTAACTACTGGCCAATGGGAAACAGTATCATTGGTACACCACTAGAAGGTACCATCTTGGGAAAAAGTACTTATAATAAATACACATCACACTGTGGACCATCCACAAGGTCACAAATTGGAATTCTGGATGGTGGTCTATGAGGAGGCATCTTGAAAGTTAATCAAGATGAACCATAGTCAATAATTTATACCTGGTGATATGACTCGAACTGAACAAAAAATAAACCACATTTTCAAAACACACGCAACTAGTGTTTTTCATTTACTGGGTCAAAAATCAGAATTCGGGGTCCTGGTGTATGGATACATCAATCGCCGCACCAACACTGGACATCTCAAACTGAAACCCTAACTCATGAAACCTAAAAACATTTCTCCAATGAAAATATAGACTGTTAGTCCTTCTAGTAGAACCGACCACTTTTGATACCACATTGTTATGACTCGTCCCCTGGGGCCTGCACTTTGACTACCCCATGCCCACCTTCTATAGGCTAGGGGTTTGTGGCTAGAACCAGAAAGGCATATCCCTAAAACGGGAAGGCATTTACTTTAAACCTATACAAACAAACAGATTATAACGCAACAAGATGAAACATCGAAGTAAAAATGATATAGTAAAGTTGTTTACAGAATGTAAGGGGCCGGAATACAAGCCTAACTGCTAAGATATTACTGCAACTAAAAATAAAAACCATATCCTCAGATCGTCCACTTGGTATCCTACCTAAATTGTAGGTACAACTCGTCTCTACAGCTCTGCACGTCAATCGTCACCACCATCAACCATTAGGTCCTTTCTCCCCAAGTCACATAAAAGGCTGCCAAATGTATGGACAAGATAGAACAAGGTACAAGCGATGCCCATGTAGGGGATAATATAACAATACCCAGTAGGGACCATGAGACCCCTGAAGGTCTCTCAGAATTCCACAATGGAAAACCAAAAAAATGATCTCAATCACAAATAAAAAAGAAAAAGACATAGCACATACCATGTATAACTGAGTACAGTAGTACATATGGATAGTCATAAGTCAAGATCATCATACTCTGTCAATAAGCACTACTTCTTACCCACAAATGATTGATTGGTACTAACCCCTACATGACCCACATAGGATCGATAGGTACTAACACCCGTAAGATGCAGACATGAATAATAGGATATGATTCACACAGAATCGTCGGGTGATGATCCACGCAGAATCACTTAGTGCAGATTCACATAGAATCACTATATTCTAATTCACACTGAATTGCTAGGTACTGATTCACACAGAATCACAGGTTGTTGATTCATACAGAATACATGGGTGGGGATTCAAAGAGATTCGCTTGGAACTAATTCACATAGAATCACTGTGTGTTGATTCACATAGAATTTCTTTGTGCTTATTCACATAAAATCTCTCTTCATTATTCACGTCTAATTCAAAAACAAGATTCCCACTCGTAGTATACTTGTTTCTGGGAAGAAACAATCCTCAAGCCATCAATATTATTTCAAGTAGCACAAAGTCCCATGAAAAAGTTACCTGATGTTCTGTCATGTCATAATGGTTCAATCACAACATATGGTGCGTCAAACGGACCCCCGGTGTGTATGTTATTTTCATTTTTGTACCTAGGGTCCGGTTGGATTGAGAGTCGATCCAAACCGAACATACACTAACATTCTCTAAAAATATTTTGGAGTATCTCAAAAGGACTGTCTTACTCCAAGGATCGCATCACCATAGATAGTTCATCAAACATACATTTGGTTTGCATGATATGGACTTTTAAGCATATCGTGGCCCGAGAGGGGTCTAGGTCCATTCTGACCCAGCCTGACCCGGTCTGTGCTGACTCGGCCCTGATTTGGGTCAAAATGGCCCAACCTACGTTTGACCTCG
Source organism: Viscum album (assembly GCA_963277665.1). NCBI lineage: Eukaryota > Viridiplantae > Streptophyta > Magnoliopsida > Santalales > Viscaceae > Viscum > Viscum album. The sequence goes on from OY728122.1 coordinate 1,193,421,619, forward strand.
CTCGGCCTGTACCAGCATGTATCAGATCAATTGGGCTGGACTGTCGTGGCTCAGGCCACCGAATAGCGCGACCTACAAGGGTTCATGCAGTCCACCTCCCAAAGGGATCAAAGAGCTGTTCAGCCCTTTAATTTGTAGCTCAAGGTGGCCGTGCCACATCACCAAATTTTCTTACATAGAGTGTGTCCCCTTCCTTCACCACATCTTCTAAACACATCCTATCTCATCATGGAACATGACGACATGCCACCTCTCATCTCTGCATCCGGTCGTTTCTAGCCACCTGTTTGACTATCGAGGCGCAGAGTGGTGCTGCCCTCTTCTGTGACAGTGGGCTCTATCACTGCCCACACTGCTGGTTCTTGTTGCCAGTGCCACAGTACTAGTGTCGTGCTGAATGAAATTCTGTTGGCCACCAGGTGAGCTCTGGTGGTCCATTCTTCCTTTCAGACCTACCTACTACCCTCCTGGGTTGTCGCTGCCATTGCATGTCTCTCGATTTCCTATGTCTAATGAGTTGAAAAAGAACCCCATGAAGAACACATCATGAAATGAAGAAAAAATTCATTTAGCAATAAGGTCCGACCCTTATTCATTTAGCCTGCTCCCTCTGTATTAATATCATAACAGGTTGAATTAATTTATAAATCACATTAAAATAATGATAAAACATATTCCAAACATAAACCCCTACCTCGAGAGTTATTAGAGATGTTAGAGAAGAATAAGGAGTGCACACGTCCGAAGGTGTTTGTTTGCACTATCCATCTCCTGTCGTTTCCCCAACATCGGTCACACAATCACGTTCTTCATCAGAGTGGAAGGTCATCTGTGATTTTCCAGATATTCATCTCATAGATCCTCCTAAACCCAAACCCTAATCTCATATTAAATAGAAGGGAGGAGAAGATCAACACAAAACAAAATTAATTTGGTTCATTATTGAGTTTAATTAATTAACCAAATAATTTTTCTCATTGGTGGGGTTACAAAAACAATAAAAAACTCCCAATGGTGAGGTTATATAACAAAAGGGTCAATCCAATAATGTTTTGATGTTGATTTGTGATCCCACCGCTGATTGTCCAATTGATGAAAAAAGAAAAATAAAATAACCATTAGTTTTTTTTGTAATGTCCAAAATTGATCTTTTTCGTCCAACCCTTGTTGGTTGATGTTAAGCTTCCCTTAAGTGAATCTCAGTACTATGAATTCTATGCCACACTCAGTTTTTTAATTTGGGCACCATTTCAAATGATAGAAATATCCAATAATAATTTTACTAAAAATAGCATAAAAAGTTAAAAAATTATTAACAGTCACCCTCGACCCATGCTGCTCATGTTTATGCTTCATTGAAGGGGAACACCCCATCACAAGTTCAATAGTACTCTCAGATTTCCAATCTGAGATACCATTTAGGAGTTATAGAATTTAGATAAAAAATAAATTATACTTTATTATATTATTTGCATCCAAAAACTAACATCCACTACTGGCCCGCACCGACCAATGCTATGATACACCTAAGGAAAAATTACCCTCAAGAGTTCACCGGTGCTCATAGATTTTATATATGAGTCACTGTTCAGAGTGATAATCATCTGAATAATAAAATAAAATAATTTAATTATTTTATTATTGATTATTTCATTTTTGGGTTTTCTCACTGGAGGCATGTGTCGACTAAACATAAGTCATGCCTAGGTTAAAACCACCATCCTGAATGCAACAATGGACTTTGAATTTTTATCTAAGCACTCATTTAAGAGTTATTGTACTTTTTCAGGAAAACTGCTCATGCACGCTATTTTAAGCTTAACACTTTTTCAAGTGATCATTTTGGGCACTCTGGGCCTCAGAATAACGTGTCGTCAAATTTCATGGTCTCCTAATAACACCATATGATTAAAAAAATATAAGGAATCTCTAGGTCTTAATAGTTAGAATAATCTAACTTATACTCAATTTTGTCTAATTAGCTACCAATGCATCATGTCCACCCAAGTAGGGTATGTAGAGACCCAAAGCATGACGCACATGGACATTACATTACTTTTGCAGAATACTTAATAAACACCAAAAACAGACACCAAAGGAACGTAATAGTTTAGTGTCTTTGGAAACTCTGAAAATAATCTTCTAATTGTGGTGAAATATATTCAACATCTCCCATAAAGATCTTACCCTTTAGTTTTCTTAACTAAAACCTTTCTTTAAATCCTGGGGAAAAGAGAACATATAATGGGTGAGCTCATATGCTTAGTAAGGGTAAGCATGGAGAAAATAAAACAAACCATATATATTTGAACAAAAAAACATGAACATAATGTTTAAACATCGAAATCATGAGAAATGACATAAAACATGGAAGTACATAAGGCATAGATCATAATAGAACATCAATCATGATAAAATATCATGGGAATAAAAATTTTAATTGTGTAAAAACATTAAGCACATGATATGATTTCCATGGTAGACAAGGCATTGTTGCCAAGACCATCTTAGTGGACAAAGTCCCTTTCTGAATCGAGTTCACTCCTCGTTTTAGTCCAGTAACACTGAACCGGATTAACTTACCATTCCAGCCATTTCTATCTCATGAGATATAAATCTTTACCCAATGCATTGGAGGGAGATATAGGTCCCACCCTTCTCATAATGAAATCATTCTTACCTATTCCACAAAATAAACATACATCATTCATAATAACCCAACAAATAAAATGGGTTTCATAAACATCATCCCATAAACACATAATCCATATAATAGAAATGGATATCATTTCATAATAAGAAAAGTGAAACCATGTAAATCATAGATACATTATAATTGAAACATACACATATGAAATAATGTCATCTTGTATGGAAAATGGTTTTGATAAAACACTTGAAATGAATTCTTGAGGAACATATCCTTTCTTATTCAAAATAATTTTCTTTTCACAAAATGCCATGAAATTTTAAAAGAAAATGATTTTTTTTGAAAATAGTCATGAAATATTGTATAGTATAATTTTTGAAAATATGGAGTTATGAAACCGTAAAAATCCATTCATCTCATCCAAGATAAAAAAACATTATCCTCGTACTTTTGTCGGAAAACTCAAAAAGTACCTCATATGGTAAACTAATGAAAGATTCCTTCCAAACCTTATGGTAAAAGTCATAAAAGGGTAAAAATGACTTTAAATATATATGTAATAATACTAAACATTTTATGAAAACATTTTAAAAAATATGGACTTGGATGATAAACATAAGCCCAGTAAATACTTACGAATAAACAAACTCTCATAAGAATGAGATTGGAATAATTATCCCTTACCTAAGGTCCGATATGCTTCGTACGTATCCAAACCTCCTGTGTAATCATTTAAATAATGTCATTGACTTATTAAAGAATCATATTCATTGTTATTATATCATATATGGTTCACTTATGACTTTATATTACCTTTTCTTTTGTAAATTCATGTTAAAGTAGCGTTTTGGGTAAAATTGTTTCATTTGTCATTCGTGTTTTAAGTTGTAATTATTCATATGATTACTTAGATCACAATTACTTACAACTAGAATGTAAAAACTTATTTATATATAATATATATTCAGAATATACATATATATAATAGATCGATAAATGGAAAGAAATACACCGTTCATAGAGACGGTAGGCCGTACGTACGCATGAACACTATTTTCGTTTCCTTATTGAATTGAATGGAATTAAGTATATGAAATAATTATATATATACATAAATACAGTAGCATTATTATGTCATATATTTCATTATTACTTATTATATATACTTTATAATCATTCTTGAATTGTTAACATGGAAAATGAATCTCATCGCGTCGTGGAGACGGTAATTCGTACGTACGCACGAGCGATGATATCGTTCCCAAGGAATTGTATTGGAGAGTATGTATGCTATTTCAGAATCAATATCACTTTACAATAATCATATATAGTCATTATTTACACCATTATACCCATCCAAGTAAGGTGGTGGTGGAAAATAGATTACACCACTGCGTGGAGACGGTATTCTGTACGTACGCACGCGCGGTGATTTCATTTTCCGTAGGATAGATAGATGGTGAAATAGGGTTGCTTCATAATTATAATAAAGTATCAGTATATTAGTGATACTAATGTTATTAATTCATAATTAAACAACTAAATAAGAAGAAGTAGAAGAGAAACAAATTTGAAAGAATCGGTAACAGACATTACCTCTTGTTTGAAGCGCCTCTTTGAGACCTCTTCTTAGGGCACTAAAATTGGTCATTGAATAAGACCAGGACCTATAGGATGTTTCTAGGGAAGTGGTGAAGTGAAATGGGCATGGGTTTTCCGAGCCTGAATGCTCAAATTGGTGTGAGGAGGAGAGGGAGGAGGTGCCCTTTTATAAGGGAGGGGGGCACCTTTGGAAATATAAGAAATATTAGTTTATATTAAATACAAACCCCACTTAAAAAATTACAAAATGACTCATATCCGAATATTAGATGATATATGGTTGTAATCCCATCATCCAATAAAATTTAGTCATGTTAAGAATTTATTTTAAACATTATCAACTTGATTTATCCTTATTTAATCAATTTAATTTTATTTGTGGTAATAACATTCTAAATTTTAAATTATAACAAATAATTAAATATTGGTTGTTAATTTTCCATAATTGGACACTTTATAACATTTTAGACCATATAAATTTAAATTTATAATTTTAAAATATTTTTGTGACTTTTAAACAATTTTATAATATGTTATTTTTATAAAATAACAATAGTGTCAATTTTGACACTATTCATTTATTTGAATTTATATAAAATCCACACAGAGGATATATTCAAAATAAAATATTTAATAGATTCCTAACATTTCAAATTTGTCTAGAAAATTCGTGGAGAACATTAAATAGTTCATATAATATTTATTTTAATATTTTTAAAACCATTTATTTGGTATATCTCTTAATAAAATAATTAGTACAACATTTTTGTATAATTATTTAATATACTTATTTGTTGCATAAAAATTAAAAAAAATACTTTGATGAAGATAAATGTCAAATATTTTATAATAATAATTTTACTCGAGTTTATCATCTTAAAATAACAACATGTAAATTGTTATCTTTATCAAATTATGAAGGTGACAACTTTGGAATCATTTAAAATAAAATTTTATAACTGTCATAATCACCCTAATAAAGATCAAAATGGTCAAAAATTAGGCCCGTGGATGATTAGGGTTTATATATACTCTAATAATAAGTTCTTTTTCAGATTTTTGTGCATTTTGATATGTATTACTATTTCAATAAAAACTATATTATCGATTTTTCACTAAATAAATAATTTCTGCATCATTAATGTATAAGATAATAAGGTAATTAAATAACTATTAAAATTTACAAATAAATTACAATGATAAAGAAAAACATTTTATCTTTAAAATGAGTTTTTATAACCGAATTTATATTCTGTATAAACTTATATTAAAAATACTTTAATTATTAAAGTTGAGTGAGTCATATTTCACTTTCCTTTAAATAAAATAAACTAAAGGTCTTAATCACCTCCATGTTGCTTCTAATGGGTTAAATTTCCACCCAAATATGACTTAGGATGAAATATAATCATCCAATTGTATTAAGACAAGTATTAGGATAATTTTATAATATTATATTTACCCTTAATTACCCAATTTACCTTTTTCTATGGTAAATAAATTTTTCTGTTGTTACTATTCATAAACCCAAAAATAAAAAAAATCTTATTATCATAATTTGGACCCTCTGATTCCAAATATGGAATCCATTTTTCCAAATTCAATACATTGAAGCTGTAGAAATTAAATGAAAATTAATCCCGTTGTCGAAAGAAAATGGGTTTTTGTTTAAAACATTGCAAAAGATTGAGTTTATTTAACCTATGAATTCAATGTAAAATCAATGATAATGACATAAATTATATTAAATGGTAAAAATATATTATATTTATACTTTAAAACCATTAAATATTATAATTTATCCACATAAGTTATTATGATGAAAAAAGTTGTTTTTAATTAAAATATAGCGTGTTTTTACTATTCATTAAAATATGAAAGTTATCAGAATAATATGAAAAATTTATCCAAGGTAAAAAATTTTATCCTGATTCCAAAGAATAATTTTATTTTGTAAAATTGAACTTATAAAAATGTAAAAAACTTGATTTAATGTGGGTGCGCCATCAAAAGGCGACAAAACTGCATTTTTTTAAAAATACTTATTTTACCCGAAAAATTTATTTAGTTCTTATACCATGTTCTAGAAAATGTATAAAATAAATAATAATGTTATAAAATTCAAAATTTAGTTAAAACTATTCATAACTGCTAGTTCATAATAGTACAATAAAAATATATCGTTGTTTAGTAAAACCTGGTATTGCGTACAATACACGCTATCGAGGAAGGTCACGATTGCATGTAATGCAAACCAAGTTAGGGTTGCATGTAGTGCACGACTCCTTTGTTGTTGCGTATAACAAAATAAATTGAATATATATATATACTCAATGTTGTTTAGAATAAATACTATTAAACAAACATGAAATTGTGTGTAACACGATCCAAGATTAGTGTTGCGTATACTGCAAGCTAATACGGTGTTGCGTATAGTGCAAGATAATCTTGGTGTAGCGTACAACAGAAGATATGAAAGAAATTAAAATGAATATATCTTATAAAATCTCGGGTTGTTACATTCTACCCCCCTTAAAATAAATTTCGTCCTCAAAATTCGTCGGGGTTATAAATCATTTACAATTCATAGAAACCCACATCGTAAAAAGGAATACTAAAACTTAATTTTAAAAACAAAAGTATGAAATGTAACGATTACCCAAAGTAACTCATCACTGGGTTTCCAAATAAGAGAACATAGGTGAAAATATGGATATGGAAGAAAAATCTAACCATCATGTTCTGATGGAGAGTGGTAGAGAACATGGCTATGAAAAAGCCATCAATCACAAAGCCATAAATTTGTGATGATCTAAAGTACCATCTGATTCATCAGATATAAGAACACTAGGACAACATTCTTGGTTTTCAAGTTCCTTTCCCTAAATTTGAATAATTCTAATTAGAATAAATTCTTACTTAATTTCGGTACAATCTCACCGTTGTTTGTGCCTTAAACAATTTCCACTTTATCTCTTAAAGACATGAAGTTGAATTTTTTATTTGCGAAGTGTTAGCAGATCATATGATAGAATGACAGGTCATTCCATCTGTTTCAAACAAAAATTTTGCAAAAGTTATCGAATATAAATAAGTCCATATATAGTGAGAATAATAAAAAATTATTCCAAAAATGGACTTATACTTCATCTGTCATACCACTTAATAAAATAAAACTATTTTCTACTAACCAGGGACTTCCTGTAGGTCAGTGGTAGAGGATAAAGGCCAGTCTCACTTCGGTTGTGGGTTCAATTCCCACAGCCTTGTCCGACGCAATGGGCTGTCGCCCGTCCTGCAGGTTGTCCCTTTGTTTCTAAAAATACATTATTATAAATTTCTATCAATAATATCTAAAAAGTTCTAGCCTTAAACAATACTAACTTATGTCCTACAAAATCCATTCCAATCTTTAGGCTTATCCAAAATACTGATGTCCAATCTCATATTATAGTGAAAACAATTACCAAAGAGTTCTTATAACAAGCATGTTAATACCATCGTTGATCCCCATATATTATAAGATATGTCATGTTGGTCACATTCCAAACATTTGAAGGCCTTAATCTTGTATTCTCTTGAAAAAATAAATACCCATTGAACCTTAGTGAAAACATGAATGCAGTTAAAAGTTAACACATTCCACATACCAAAATCCTCAAAATTCTATATACTCAAACCATGATATCACTTAGTCCTTATATCAATCATCATCTCCTGAATACTGTCAAACATTTCATTTTCTCCTTATCCCTTCATTATTTGCATATCGTGCTTTCCAAAATATTTGAATCACTTTTCATGGTTAACGGTACCATAAAATTATTGAAAACCATAATATACTAATACAAAAATATTCTAATACACCATAAAAGTACATCAACATCATTATTCTTGAATACCAATACATAAACACTTCAATCCATCCTCTTCAATGATTGTCCTGGAATAAGTCCTTCCATGATTTAGAAGTAACTTTTTCGGTCAGGGCATTGAGATGGGTAATTCCCATGTTCTCCACAAATAAGACATTGAACTCCATAATAGTCTTTCACTCTATGACACATTTCTCCACACAGATAACATTTGTCCCTCCATTTGAGGTATTCCTCAATGTTCTTCTTCCCTTCTTTATAAATCTCAATCATCCTTTCTTTATGCTCATGAACATGCAAACATGCATAAAAGTCTATCATCCTCTTATTTGATTAATTAGGCATACCTCTAAATTTCACCTTGTTAATCATATATCGCGATCACTGATTCGGCATAATCACAATATCTTTCTCTCTAGGCACTATGCAATTTGTTTTTCTTTTAGTCACCAATTTGTCCATTTGATTCAATGTTAACTGAATTCCTTCTGGTTCCCTCCATTGACTAAAACACAAAAATAATTCTGTGAGAGGAAAAAATCATACAAGGAAAATAACATAATCAAGGGGGAGTACCTTGGACATATAACATCTTACGTTTAATTCTAATATCGTTACCATAAATCTAGGACTATAACCTATACTTATACTTATCCTTAGGGACATCCCTAGACATACCGTAAAAATATCTCTAGGGGTCTCACTATAGATTTCGCATCCTAGTTTACAAAGGTTAACTAAACCTTTCCTCTGATACCAACTGTAGAGAACCGAAGCTTGACATACATGGACATTACATTACTTCTATGGAATTATTAATACATAACAAAAACAGAAACCGAAGGACCATAATAGTTTAGTGTCTTTGGAAACTCAAAAAATATTCTTCTAATCATGGTGAAATATCTTCAACATCTCCCATGAAGATCTTCCCCTTTTGTTTTGTTAACTAAAACCTTTCTTTAAATTCCGGGGAAAAGAAAACATATAAAGGGTCATCTCAAATGCTCAGTAAGGGTAAGCATGGAGAAAATAAAACAAACCATATACATTTGAACATAAAAACATGAACATAATGTTTAAGCATCGAAATCATGAGCAATGACATAAAACATGGCTGTACATAAGGCATAGATCATAATAGAACATCAATCATGATAAAATATCTAGAAAATAAAAATTTTAATTATGGAAAAACATTAAGCACATGATATGATTTCCATGGTACCAAGGCATTACTTCCAAGACCATCTTAGTGGACAAAGTCCCTTTCTGAACCGAGTTCACTCCTCGTTTCAGTCCTATAACACTGAACTATATTAACTTACCATTCCAGCCATTTTTATCTCATGAGATATAAATATTTACCCAATTCATTGTAGGGAGATATAGGTCCCACCCATATCATAATTAAATCATTCTTACTTGTGCGACAAAATAAACATACATCATTCATAATAACCCAACGAATAAAATGGGTTTCATAAATATCATCCCATCATCACATAATCCATATAAACGAAATGGATATCATTTCATTATAAGAAAAGTGAAACCTTGTAAATCATAGAGACATTATACTTGAAACATACACATATGAAATAATGTCATCTTGTATGGAAAATGGTTTTGATAAAACACTTGAAATTAATTCTTGAGGAAAATATCATTTATTCTTCAAAATCATTTTCTTTTTAAAAAAAACCATGAATTTTTAAAAGAAAAGGATTTGTTGAAAATAGTCATGAAATATTGTATAGTATGATTCTTGAAAATAAGGAGTTATGAAACTGTAAAAATCCATTCATGTCGAACAAGTTAAAAAACAACATTATCCACGTACTTTTGTCGGAAAAGTCAAAAAGTACTCGTATGGTAAACTAAAGAAAGATTCCTTCCAAACCTTGTGGTAAAAGTCCTAAAAGGGTAAAAATGACTTTAAAAATATATAGAATAATACTAAAAAATTAATGAAAACATTTTTAAAAACATGGACTTTGATGATAAACATAACCCCAGTAAATACTTACGAATAAACAATCTCTGATAAGAATTCGATTGGAATACTTATCCCTTACCTTAGGTCTGATATGCTTAGTACATATCCAAACCTCCTGTATATTGATTTAAATAATGTCATTGACTTATTAAAGAATCATATTCATTGTTATTATATCATATATGGTTCACTTATGACTTCATATTACCCGTTCTTTTGCAAATTCATGTTAAAGTAGCGTTTTGGGTAAAATTGTTTCATTTGTCATTCGTGTTTTAACTTGTAATTATTCATATGATTACATAGATCATGATTAATTACATCCATAATGTAAAACATGATTTATATATAATATATATTCTGAATATACATATATATAATAGATCGATAAATGGAAAGAAATACACCGTTCAGGGAGACGACAGGTCGTACGTACGCATGAACACTGTTTTCATTTCCTTATTGAATTGAATGGAATTAAGTATATGACATACATATATATATACACATAAATATAGTAGCATTATTATGTCATATATTTCATTATTACTTATTATATATACTTTATAATAATTCTTGAAATGTTAACATGGAAAATGAATCTCATTGTGTCGTGGAGATGGTAATCCGTACGTACGCACGAGCGATGATATCATTCCCATGGAACTGTATTGGAGTGTATTTATACTATTTCAGAATCAATATCACTTTAAAATAATCATATATAGTCATTATTTACATCATTATACCCATCCAAGTAAGGTGGTGGTGGGAAATAGATTACCACATGGTGTGGAGACAGTATTCCGTACGTAGGCACGCGCGGTGATTTCATTTTCCGTAGGATGGATAGATGGTGAAATAGGGTTGTTTAATACTTATAATAACATATCAGTATATTATTGATACTGATGTTATTACTTAATAATGAAACAACTAAAGAAGAAGAAGTAGAATAAGAAATAAAGTTGAAAGAATTGGTAACAGACATTACCTCTTCTTTGAAGCGCCTCTTTGAGACCTCCTCTTAGGGCACTAAAATTGGTCATTGAATAAGACCAGGACCTATAGGATGTTCCTAGGGAAGTGGGGAAGTAAAATGGGCAGGGTTTTGTCAAGCTTAAAGGCTCAAATTTGTGTGAGGAGGAGAGGGAGGAGGTGCCCTTTTATAAGGGAGGAGAGGGGCACCTTTGGAAATATAAGAAATATTAGTTTATAATAAATCCAAACCCCACATAAAAACTTCCAAAATGACTCATATCCGAATATTAGATTATATAGGGTTGTAATTTCATCATCCAATAAAATTTAGACATGTTATGAATTTATTTTAAACATTATCATCTTGATTTATCCTTATTTAATCAATTTAATTTTATTTGTTGTGATAACATTCTAAATTTTAAATTATAAACAATAATTACTTATTTGTTGTTAATTTTCCATAATTGGATAATTTATAACATTTTAGACCATATAAATATAAATTTATAATTTTTAAATATTTTTGTGATTTTTAAACAATTTTATAATATGTTATTTCTATAAAATAACAATAGTGTCGATTTTGACACTATTCATTTATTTGAATTTAAATAAAATCTATACAGTGGATATATTCAAAATAAAATATTTAATATATATCTGACATGTCAAATTTTTTTCAAAAAATCGTGGAGAACATTAAATAGTTCATATAATATTTATTTTAATAATTTTAAAACCTTTTATTTGGTATATCTCTTAATAAAATAATTAGTACATCATTTTTGTATAATTATTTAATATACATATTTGTTGCTTAAAAATTAAAAATAAAATCATTTGATGAAGATAAATATAAAATATTTTATAATAATTATTTTACTCAAATTTATCAACTTAAAATAACAACATGTAAATTGTTCTCTTTATCAAATTATGAAGGTGACAACTTTTGAATAATTTAAAATAAAATATTATAAGTGTCATAATCGCCATAATAAGGATCTAAATGGTCAAAAATTCGTCCAGTGGATGATTAGGGTTTATATATACACTAATAATAAGTTATTTTCAGATTTTTGGGCCTTTTGATAGGTATTACTATTTCAATAAAAACTATATTATTGATTTTTCACTAAATCAATAATTTCTGCATCATTAATGTATAAGAGAATAATGTAATTAAATAACTCTTAAAAATTACAAATAAATTACCATGATAAAGAAAAACATTTTATATTTCAAATGAGTATTTTATCATAATTTATATTCTGTATAAACTTATATTAAAAGTACATTAATTATTAAATTTGAGTGAGACATATTTCACTTTCCTTTAAATAAAATAAACAAAAGGTCTTAATCACCTCCAAGTGGGTTCTAATGGATTCCATTTCAACCCAAATATTAATTAGGATGAAATATAATCATCCAATTATATTAAGAAAAGTATTAAGATAATTTTATAATATTATATTTACCCTAAATTACCCAATTTACCTTTTACTAGGGTAAATAAAATTTACCGTTGTTACTATTCATGAAGCCCAAAAATAAAAAGTATCTTATTAACACGATTTGGACCCTCTTATTCCAAATATAGAATCCATTTTTACAAATTCAATACACAGAAGTTGCAGAAATTAAATTAAAATTAATCCCGTTGTCGAAATAAAACGAGTTTTTGTTTAAAACATTGCACAAGATTGAATTTATTTAACCTACGAATTCAATGTAAAATCAATGATAATGACATAAATTAAATTAAATGGTAAAAATATATTTTATTTATACTTTAAAACCATTAAATATTATAATTTAACCACATAATCTATTACGATGAAAAAAGTAGTTTTTAATTAAAATATAGCGTGTTTTTACAATTCATTAAAATATGAAAGTTATCAGAATAATATGAAAAATTTATCCAAGGTAAAATTTTATATCCTGATTCCAAACAATAATTTTATTTTGTAAAATTGAACTTATAAAAATGTGAAAAACTAGATTTAAAGTGGGTGTGGCATCAAAAGGCGGCAAAACTGCATTTTTTGAAAAATACTTATTTTACCCGAAATATTTATTTTGTTCTTATACCATGTACTTGAAAATGTGTAAAATGAATAATAATGTTATAAAATTCAAAATTTAGTTAATACTATTCATAACGGCTAGTTCATAATAATATTATAATAATATATTGTTGTTTAGTAAAACTTGGTATTGCGTACAACAAACGCTATCGAGGAATGTTGCGATTGCGTGTAATGAAAACCAAGTCAGGGTTGCATGTAGTGCACGACTCCTTTTTTGTTGCGTATAAAAAAAATACATTTAATATATATATATATATACTCAATGTTTCGAAGAATAACTACTATCAAACAAAAATGAAATTGTGTGTAACACGGTCCAAGATTAGTGTTGCGTATACTGCAAGCTAATACGGTGTTGCGTATAGCGCAAGATAATATTGGTGTAGCGTACAACAGAAGATATGAAAGAAATTAAAATGAATATATCTTATAAAATATTGGGTTGTTACATTCTACCCCACTTAAAATGTATTTCGTCCCCGAAATTCGTCGGGGTTATAAATCATTTACTATTCATAGAAACCCACATCGTAAAAAGGAATACTAAAACTTAATTTTAAAAACTAAAGTATGAAATGTAACGATTAACCAAAGTAACTCATCACTGGGTTTCCATATAAGAGAACATTGGTTAAAATATGGATATGGAAGAAAAATATAACCATCATGTTCTGATGGAGAGTGGTAGAGAACATGGCTATGAAAAATCCATCAATCACAAAGCCATAAATTTGTGATGATCTAAGGTACCATCTGATTCATCATATATAAGAACACTAGAACATCATTTTTGGTTTTCAAGATCATCTCCCTAACGTTGAATAATTTGAATTAGAATAAATACTTACTTAATTTTGCTACAATCTCACTATTGTTTGTGCCTTAAATAATTTCCACTTCATCTCTTAAAGAAATGAAGTTGAATTTTTCATTCGCGAAGTGTTAGAAGATCATATAATAGAATGACAGGTCATTCCATCTGTTTCAAACAAAATGTTTGTAAAAGTTATCAAATATACATAAGTCCATCTATAGTGATATTAATAATATATGATTCCAAAAATGTACTTATACTTCATCTATCATACCGCTTAATAAAATATAACTATTTTCTACTAACCAGGGACTTCCTGTAGGCCAGTGGTAGAGGATAAAGGCCATTCACACTTCGGTTGTGGGTTCGATTCCCACAGCCTTATCCGACGCGATGGGCTGTCGCCCGTCCTGCAGGTTGTCCTTTTTTTCCTAAAAATAAATTATTATAACTTTCCATCAATAATATCTAAAAAGTTATGTATCTAAACTATACTAACTTATGTCCTACATAATCTATTCCAATATTTAGGCTTATCCAAAATACTGATGTCCAATATCATATTATAGTGAAAATGATTACCAAAGAGTTCATATAACAAGAATGTTAATACCATCGTTGATCCCCATATATTATAAGATATGTCTTGTTGGTCACATTCCAAACATTCGAAGGCCTTAATCTTGTGTTCTCTTGAAACAAATGAATACCCATTGAACCATAGTGAAAACATGATTGCAGTTAAAAGTTAACACTTTCCACATACCAAAATCCTCAAAATTCTATATACTCAAAACATGATATCACATAGTCCTTATATCAATCATGAGCTCATGAATACTATCAAACATTTCATTTTCTCCTTATCCCTTCATTCTTTCCAAAATATTTGAATCACTTTTCATGGTCACCAGTACCATAAAATTATTAAAAACCACAATATACTAATAAAAAAATATTCTAATACAGCATAAAAGTACATAAACAACATTATTCTTGAATACAAATACATAAACACTTCAATCCATCCTCTTCAATGATTGTCCTGGAATAATTCCTTCCTTGATTTAGAAGTAACTTTTTAGGTCAGGGCATTGAGTTGGGTAATGCCCATGTTCTCCACAAATAAGACATTGAACTCCATAACTGTCTGTCACTCTATGACCCTTTTCTCCGCACAGATAACATCAATCTCTCCATTTGAGGTATTCCTCAAGGTTATTCTTCCCTTATTTATAAATCTTAATCTTCCTTTCTTTATGCTCCTCAACATGCAAGCATGCATAAAAGTCTATCTTCCCCTTATTTGATGAATTAAGCATACCACTAAATTTCACCTTGTTAATCATATATCGCGATGACTGATTCGGCATAATCACAATATCTTTCTCTCTTGGAATTACAATATTTTGTTTCTCTTAGTCACCAATTTGACCATTTGATTCAATGTAAACCGAATTCCTTCTGGTTCCCTCCATTGACTAAAACACAAAAATAATTCTCTAAGAGGAAAAAATAATACAAGGAAAATAACATAATCAAGGGGGAGTACCTTTGACATCTATTATCTTAGGTTTAATTATAATATTGTTACCGTAATTCTCGAACTATAACCTATACTTATAATTAACCTTAGGTACATCCCTAGACATACCTTAGAAATATCTCTAGGGATATCACTATAGTTTTCGCATCCAAGTTTCCAAAGGTTAACTAAACCGTTCCTCTGATTCCAACTGTAGAGACCTGAAGCTTGACGTACAAGGAAATTACATTACTTCTGCGGAATACTTAATACATATCAAAAACAGAAACCAAAGGACCGTAATAGTTTAGTTTCTTTGGAAACTCAGAAAATAATCTTCTAATCATGGTGAAATTTGTTCAACATCTCCCATAATGATCATCCCATTTTGTTTTCTTAACTAAAAACTATCTTCAAATCCCAGGGAAAAGAAAACATATAATGGGTGAGCTCAAATGAGCAGTAAGGGTAAGCATGGATAAAATAAAACAAACCATATACATTTGAACATAGAAACATGAACATAATGTTTAAACATAAAAATCATTAGCAATGACATAAAACCTGGCAGTACATAAGGCATAGATCATAATAGAACATCAATCATGATAAAATATCTTGAAAATAAAATTGTAATTGTGGAAAATCATTAAGCACATGATATTATTTCCATGGTAGCCAAGGCATTGCTGCCAAGACCATCTTAGTGGACAAATTCCCCTTCTGAATCGAGTTAACTCCTCGTTTCAGTCCGGTAACACTGGACCATATTAACTTAACATTCCAGCCATGTCTATCTCAAGAGATATAAATATTTACCCAATGCATTGGAGGGAGATATAGGTCTCACCCATATCATAATGAAATCATTCTTACATGTTCCACAAAATAAACATACATCATTTATAATAACCCAACGAATAAAATGGGTTTCATAAACATCATCCCATCATCACATAATCCATATAAAATGAATGGATATCATTTCATAATAATAAAATTGAAACCATGTAAATCATAGAGACATTATACTTGAAATATACACATATGAAATAATGTCATCTTGTATAGAAAATGGTTTTGATAAAACACTTGAAATGAATTCTTGAGGAAAATATCATTTCTTCTTCAAAATCATTTTCTTTTTCCAAAATGCCATGATATTTTAGAAGAAAAGGATTTTGTTGAAAATAGTCAAGAAATATTGTATAGTATGATTCTTGAAAATAAGAATTTATAAAACTGTAAAGATCCCTTCATGTCGTACAAGTTAAAAAAACATTATCCTCGTACTTTTTTCGGAATAGTCAAAAAGTACCTCGTATGGTAAACTAAAGAAAATTCCTTCCAAACCTTATGGTAAAAGTCATAAAAGGGTAAAAATTATTGTAAACATATATGGAAGAATACTAAACATTTTATGAAAACATTTTTAAAAACATGGACTTGGATGATAAACATAACACCGGAAATTACTTGCGAATAAACAATCTCTGATAAGAATGAGATTGGAATAATTATCCCTTACCTTAGGTCCGATATGCATCGTACGTATCCAAGCCCCCTGTAAAATGATTTAAATAATGTCATTGACTTATTATAGAATCATATTGATTATTAATATATCATATATGGTTCACTTATGACTTTATATTACCTGTACTTTTGTTAATTAATGATAAAGTATGATTTTGGGTAAAATTCATTCATTTTTCGTTCGTGTTTTAACTTGTAATTATTTATATGATTACTTAGATCTTGATTAGTTAAATACAGAATGTAAAACATGATTTATATATAATATTTATTCAGAATATACATATATATAATAGATCGATAAATGGAAAGAAAATACACCGTTCATAGAGACGGTAGGCCGTACGTACGCATGAACGCTATTTTCGTTTCCTTATTGAATTGAATGGAATTAAGTATATGACATACATATATATATATACATAAATATAGTATCATTATTATGTCATATATTTCATGATTTCTTATTATATATACTTTATAATCATCCTTGAATTGTTAACATGGAAAATAAATCTCATCACGTCGTGGAGACGGTAATCCATACGTACGCACGAGCGATCATATCGTTCCCATGGAAGTGTATTGGAGTGTATTTATACTATATCAGAATCAATATCACATTCCAATAATCAAATATAGCCATTATTTACACCATTATACCCATCCAATTAAGGTGGTGGTGGAAAATAGATTACCTCACGGCATGGAGACGATATTCTGTATGTACGCACACACAGTGATTTCGTTTTCCGTAGGATGGATAGATGGTGAAATCGGGTTGTTTCATACTAATAATAAAATATCAGTATATTATTTATACTGATGTTATTACTTCATAATAAAACAACTAAATAAGAATAAGTATAAGAAGAAATAAAGTAGAAAGAATCGGTAACGGACATTACCTCTTCTTTGAAGCGCCTCTTTGAGACCTCCTCTTAGGGCACTAAAATTGGTCATTGAATAAGACCAGGTCCTATAGTATGTTTCTAGGGAAGTGGGGAAGTGAAATGGGCAGGGGTTGGCAGAGCTTGAAGGTTCAAATTGGTGTGAGGAGGAGAGGGAGGAGGTGCCCTTTTATAAGGGAGGAGAGGGGCACCTTTGGAAATATAAGAAATATTAGTTTATATTAAATCCAAACCCCACATAAAAACTTCCAAACTGACTCATATCCGAAGATTAGATGATATAGGGTTGTAATCTCATCATCCAATAAAATTTAGACATGTTACGAATTTATTTGAAACATTATCAACTTGATTTATCCTCATTTAATCAATTTAATTTTATTTGTGGTAATAAAATTCTAAATATTAAATTATAAAAAATAATTACTTATTTTTTGTGAATAGTCCATAATTGGATACTTTATAAAATTTTAGACCATATAAATTTAAATTTATAATTTTTAAATATTTTTGTGATTTTTAATCAACTTTATAATATGTTATTTTTATAAAAGAACAATAGTGTCAATTTTGACACTATTCATTTATTTGAATTTAAATAAAATATACATAGAGGATATATTCGAACTAAAATATTTAATAAATTCCTAACATGTCAAATTTTTTTAGAAAATTAGTGGAGCACATTAAATAGTTCATATAATATTTATTTTAATATTTTTAAAACCTTTTATTTGGTATATCTCTTAATAAAATAATTAGTACAATTTTTTTTATAATTATTTAACATAAAATTTTTTTGCATAAAAATTAAAAATAAAATCTTTTGATTAAGATAAATATCAAAGATTTTATAATAATAATTTTACTCGAATTTATTATCTTAAAATAACAACATGTAAATTGTTATCTTTATCAAATTATGAAGGTGACAACTTGGGAATCATTTAAAATAAAATATTATAAGTGTCATAATCGCCATAATAAGGATCCAAATGGTAACCAATTCGGCCACTGGATGATTAAGGTTTATATATAGACTACTAATAAGTTATGTGCAGATTTTTGGGCCTTTTGATATGTATTACTATTTCAATAATTACTATAATATTGATTTTTCACTAAATAAATAATTTATGCATCATTAATGTATAAGATAATAAGGTAATTAAATAACTCTTAAAAATTACAAATAAATTAACATGATAAAGAAAAAAAAAATTATCTTTCAAATGATTATTTATAACTGAATTAATATTCTATATAAACTTATATTAAAAATACTTTAACTATTAAAGTTGAGTGAGACATATTTCACATTCCTTTAAATAAAATAAACTAAAGGTCTTAATCAACTCCAAGTGGGTTCTAATGGATTCCATTTCGACCCAAATATGACTTAGGACGAAATTTAATCATCCAATTTTATTAATTCAAGTATTAGGATTATTTTATAATATTATATTTACCCTTAATTACCCAATTTACCTTTCACTGTGGTAAATAAAATTTACCGTTGTTACTATTCATAAAGCCCAAAAATAAAAAGTATCTTATTAACATTATTTGGACCATATGATTCCAAATATGGAATCCATTTTTCCAAATTCAATACAAAGAAGTTTCAGAAATTAAACTAAAATTAATCCCATTGTCGAAAGAAAACGGGTTTTTGTTTCAAACATTGCAAAAGATTGAATTTATTTAACCTACGAATACAATGTAAAATCAATGATAGTGACATACATTATATTAAATTGTAATAATATATTATATTTATACTTTAAAACCATTTAATATTATAATTTAACCACATAAGTTATTACGATGAAAAAAGTTATTTTTAATTAAAATATATCGTGTTTTTACTATTCATTAAAATATGAAAGTTATCAGAATAATATTAAAAATTTATCAAAGGTAAAATTTTATATCCTGATTCCGAAGAATAATTTTATTTTTTAAAATTGAACTTATAAACATTTCAAAAACTAGATTTAATGTGGGTGTGTCATCAAAAGGCGGCAAAACTGCATTTTTTTAAAAATACTTATTTTACCGGAAAATTTTATTTTTTTCTTATACAATGTACTTGAAAATGTGTAAATTGAATAATAATTTTACAAAATTCAAAATTTAGTTAATAATATTCATAAGGGCTAGTTCATAATAATATTATAATAATATATCTTTGTTAAGTAAACTTGGTATTGCGTACAACACACGCTATCGAGGAAGGTCGCGATTGTGTGTAATGCAAACCATTTCAGGGTTGCATGTAGTGCATGACTACTTTGTTGTTGCGTATAACAAAATACATTTAATATATACATATATATATACTCAATGTTTCGTAGAATAACTACTATCAAACAAACATGAAATTGTGTGTAACACGATCCAAGATTAGTGTTGCGTATACTACAAACTAATACGGTGTTGCGTATAGTACAACATAATCTTAGTGTAGCGTAAAACAGAAGATATGAATGAAATTAAAACGAATATATCTTATAAAATCTTGGGTAGTTACATTCTACCACCCTTAAAATTTATTTTATCCCCAAAATTCGTCGGGGTTATAAATCGTTTACTATTCATAGAAACCCACATCGTAAAAAGAAATACTAAAACGTAATTTTAAAAACTAAAGTATGAAATGTAACGATTACCCAAAGTAACTCATCCCTGGGTATCCATATAAGATAACATAGGTGAAAATATGGATATGGAAGAAAAATCTAACCATCATGTTCTAATGAAGAGTGGTAGAGAAACATGGCTATGAAAAAGCCATCAACCACAAAGCCATAAATTTTTGATGATCTAAGGTACCATCTGATTCATCAGATATAAGAACACTAGGACAACATTTTTGGTTTTCAAGATCATTTCCCAAAAGTTGAATAATTTGAATTAGAAGAAATACATACTTTATTTCGGTATAATCTCACCGTTGTTTGTGCCTTAAACAATTTCCACTTCATCTCTTACAGAAATGAAGTTGAATTTTTCATTCGCGATGTGTTAGCAGATCATATGATAGAATGAAAAGCCATTCCATCTGTCTCAAACAAAAAGTTTTCAATAGTTATCAAATATACATAAGTCCATCTATAGTAAGATTAATCATATATAATCCCAAAAATGGACTTATACTTCATATATCATACCGCTTAATAAAATAAAACTATTTTCAACTAACCATGGACATCCTGTAGGCCAGTGGTAGAGGATAAAGGCCAGTCGCACTTCAGTTGTGGGTTCTATTCCCACAGCCTTGTCTAACGTGATGGGCTGACGCCCGTCCTGCAGGTTGTCCCTTTTTTTTCAAAAAATACATTATTATAACTTTCCATCAATAATATCGAAAAAGTTATAGCCTTAAACAATACTAACTTATGTCCTACATAATCCATTCCAATCATTAGGCTTATCCAAAATACTGATGTCCAATCTCATATTATAGTGAAAATGATTACCAAATAGTTTATATAACAAGCATGTTAATACCATCATTGATCCCCATATATTATAAGATATGTCTTATTGGTCACATTCCAAATATTCTAAGGCCTTAATCTTGTATTATCTTGAAAAAAAATGAATACCCACTGAACCTTAATGAAAAAATGAATGCAGTTAAAAGTTAACACTTTCCACATACCAAAATCCTCAAAATTTTATATACTCAAACCATGATATCACTTAGACCTTATATCAATCATCATCTCATGAATACTGTCAAACATTTTATTTTCTCCTTATCCCTTCATTATTCTCATATCATCTGCTTTTCAAAATATTTGAATCACTTTTCATGGTTACCGGTACCATAAAATTATTGAAAACCACAATAGACTAATACAAAAAAAATTCTAATACACCATAAAAGTACATCTACAACATTATTCTTGAATACCAATACATAAACACTTCAATCCATCCTCTTCAATTATTGTCTTGGAATAAGTCCTTCCTTTATTTAGAAGTAACTTTTTAGGTCCGGGCATTGAGTTGGGTAATGCCCATGTTCTCAAAAAATAAGACTTTGAACTCCATAACAGTATGTCACTCTATGACCCTTTTCTCCACACAGATAACATTTGTCCCTCCATTTGAGGTATTCCTCAAGGTTCTTCTTCCCTTCTTTATAAATATAAATCTTTTTTTATTTATTCTCCTCAACATGAAAACATGCATAAAAGTCTATCTTCCTCTTATTTGATGAATTAGGCATACCACTAAATTTCACCTTGTTAATCATATACCGCGATGACTGATTCAGCATAATCACAATATCGTTCTCTCTAGGCATTACACAATTTTGTTGCTCTTATTCACCAATTTTTCCATTTGATTCAATGGCAACCGAATTCATTCTGGTTTCCTCCATTGACTAAATCAAAAAAAGAATTCTGTGAGAGGAAAAAATCATACAAGGAAAATAACATTATCTTGGGAGAGTACCATCGACATCTAACATCTTAGGTTTAATTCTAATATCATTACTGTAATTCAAGGACTATAGCCTATACTTATACTTAACGTTAGGGACATCCCTAGACATACCGTAGAAATATCTCTAGGGATCTCACTATAGTTTCTGCATCCTAGTTTCAAAAGGCTAACTAACCCATTCCTCTGATACCAATTATAGAGACCCGAATCTTGAAATACCTGGACATTACATTACTTTTGCAGAACACTTAATACATAACAAAAACAGACACCAAAAGACCGTAATAGTTTAGTGTCTTTGGAATCTCGGAAAATAATCTTCTAATAGTGGTGAAATATCTTCAACATCTCCCGTAAAGATCTTCCCCTTTTTTTTCTTAACTAAAACCTTTCTTTAAATCCTGGGGAAAAGAAAACATATAAAGGGAGAGCTCAAATTCTCATTAAGGGTAATCATGGAGAGAATAAAACAAACCATATACATTTGAACATAAAAACATGAACATAATGTTTAAACATCGAAATCATGAGCAATGGCATAAAACATGGCAGTACATAAGGCATAGATCATAATAGTACATCAATAGAGATAAAATATCTTGTGAATAAAAATTGTAATTGTGGAAGAACATTAATCACATGATATGATTTCCATGGTATCCAAGTCATTGCTGCCAAGACCATCTTAGTGGACAATGTCCCTTTCTGAATCGAGTTCACTCCTCGTTCCAGTCCTGTAACACTGAACCAGATTAACTTACCATTCCAGCCATGTCTATCTCATGACATATAAATATTTACCCAATGCATTGGAGGTAGATATAGGTCCCACCCATCTCATTATGAAATCATTCTTACTTTTGCCACAAAATAAACATACATCATTCATAATAACCCAACAAATAAAATGGGTTTCATAAACATCATCCCATCATCACATAATCCATATAAAAGAAATGGATATAATTTCATAATAAGAAAATTGAATCCATGTAAATCATAGAGAAATTATTCATCAAACATACACATATGAAATAATGTCATCTTGTATGGAAAATGGTTTTGATAAAACACTTGAAATGAATTCATGAGGAAAATATCCTTTCTTCTTCAAAATCATTTTCTTTTTCCAAAATGCCATGAAATTTTAAAAGAAAAGGATTTTGTTGAAAATAGTCATGAAATATTTTATAGTAAGATTCTTTAAAATAACGAGTTATGAAACCGTAATAATCCGTTCATGACATACAAGTTAAAAAAACATTATCCTCGGAATTTTGTTGGAAAAGTCAAAAAGTACCTCGTACGGTAAACTAAAGAAAGATTCCTTCCAAACCTTGTGGTAAAAGTCATAAAAGGGTAAAAATGAATTTAAACATATATGGAAGAATACTAAACATTTTATGAAAACATTTTTAAAAAAATGGACTTGGATGATAAACATAACCCCAGTAAATACTTACTAATAAACAATCTCTGAAAAGAATGAGATTTGAATAATTATCACTTACCTTAGGTCTGATATGCTTCGTACATATCCAAACCTCCTGTATAATGATTTAAATAATGTCATTGACTTATTACAGAATCATATTCATTGTTATTATATCATATATGGTTCACTTATGAATTCATATTACTCGTTCTTTTGTAAATTCATGTCAAATAGCATTTTGGGTAAAATTGTTTCTTTTATCATTCGTGTTTTAACTTGTAATTATTCATATGATTCCTTAGATAATGATTACATATATCCAGAATGTAATACAAGATTTATATATAATATATATTCAGAATATACATATATATAATATATAGATAAATGGAAAGAAATACACCGTTCCTGGAGACGGTAGGCCGTACGTACGCATGAACGCTGTTTTCGTTTCCTTATTGAATTGAATGTAATTAATTATATGACATAAATATATATACATATAAATAAATCTAGTAGCATTATTATGTCATATATTTCATGACTACTTATTATATATACTTTATAATCATTCTTGAATTGTTAACATGGAAAATGAATCTCATCGCGTTGTGGAGACGGTAATCCGTACATACGCACGAGCGATGATATCGTTCCCATGTAATTATATTGGAGTCTATGTATACTATTTCAGAATCAATATCACTTTACAATAATAATATATAGTAAATATTTACACCATTATACCCATCCAAGTAAGGTGGTGGTGGAAAATATATTACACCACGGCGTGGAGACGGTATTCCGTACGTACACACGCACGGTGATTTCGTTTTCCATAGGATGGATAGATGGTGAAATAGGGTTGTTTCATACTTATAATAACATATTAGTATAT
Source organism: Viscum album (assembly GCA_963277665.1). Taxonomy (NCBI): domain Eukaryota; kingdom Viridiplantae; phylum Streptophyta; class Magnoliopsida; order Santalales; family Viscaceae; genus Viscum; species Viscum album. Next base: position 1,193,446,405 of record OY728122.1, read on the forward strand.
TATTTATACTGATGTTTTTAGTTCATAATGAAACAACTAAAGAAGAAGAAGTAGAAGAAGAAATAAAGTTGAAAGAATCAGTAACGTACATTACCTCTTCTTTGAAGTGCCTCTTTGAGACCTCTTCTTAGGGCAGTAAAATTGGTCATTGAATAATACCAGGACCTATAGTTTGTTTCTAGGGAAGTTGGGAAGTGAAATTTTCAGGGTTTGGCCGAGCATAAAGGCTCAAATTGGTGTGAGGAGGAGAGGGAGGAGGTTCCCTTTTATAACGGAGGAGAGGGGCACCTTTGGAAATATAAGAAATATTAGTTTATATTAAATCCAAACCCCACATAAAAACTTCAAAAATGACTCATATACGAAAATTAGATGATATGGGGTTGTAATATCATAATACAATAAAATTTAGACACGTTACGAATTTATTTTAAACATTATCAACTCGACTTATCCTTATTTTATCAATTTAGTTTTATTTGTGGCAATAATATTCTAAATTTTAAATTATAACAAATAATTACTTATTTGTTGTGAATTGTCCATAATTGGATACATTATAACATTTTAGACCATATAAATTTAAATTTAAAATTTTTAAATTTTTTTGTGATTTTTATACAATTTTATAATATGTTATATTTATAAAATAACAATAGTTTCAATTATGACACTATTCATTTATTTGAATTTAAATAAAATATACATAGAGGATATATTAAAAATAAAATATTAAATAGATTCCTAACATGTAAAATTTGTCTAGAAAATTCGTGGAGAACATTAAATAGTTTATAATATTAATTTTTGTATTTTTAAAACCATTTATTTGGTATATCTCTTAATAAAATAATTAGTACAACATTTTTGTATAATTATTTAATATACTTATTTGATGCATAAAAATTAAAAATAAAATCCATTGATGAAGATAAATATCAAAGATTTTATAATAATAATTTTACTCAAGTTTATCATCTTAAAATAACAACATGTAAATTGTTATCTTTATCAAATTATGAAGGCAACAACTTTGGAATCATTTATTATAAAATATTATAAGTGTCATAATCGCCATAATAAGGATCAAAATGGTCAAAAATTCGTCCAGTGGATGATTAGGGTTTATATATATACTAATAAGAAGTTTTGTGCAGATTTTTGGGCCTTTTGATATGTATTACTATTTTAATAAAAACTATATTATTGATATTTCACTAAATAAATAATTTCTGCATCATTAATGTATAAGATAATAAGGTAATTAAATAACACTTAAAAATTACAAATAAATTACCATGATAATGAAAAAAAATTTATCTTTAAAATGAGTATTTAAAACCGAATTTATATTCTGTATAAACTTATATTAAAAATACTTTAATTATTAAAGTTGTGTGGGACATATTACACTTTCCTTTAAATAAAATAAACTAAAGGTCTTAATCACCTCCAAGTGGGTTCTAATGGATTCCATTTCGAACCAAATATGGATTAGGACAAAATATAATCATCCAATTGTATTAAGATAAGTATTAGGATAATTTTATAATATTATATTTACCCGTAATTACCCAATTTACCTTTTACTACGATAAATAAAATTTACCGTTGTTACTATTCATAAAGCCCAAAAATAAAAAGTATCTTATTAACATAATTTGAACACTCTGATTCCAAATATGGAATCCATTTTTTCTAATTCAATACACATAAGTTGCAGAAATTAAATTAAAATTAATCCTGTTGTCGAAAGAAAATGAGTTTTTGTTTAAAACATTGAAAATGATTGAATTTATTTAACCTACAAATTCAATGTAAAATCAATGTTAACGACATACATTATATTAGATGGTAAAAATATATTCTATTTATACTTTAAAACCATTATATATTATAATTTTACCACATAAGTTATTACAATGAAAAAAGTTATTTTTAATTAAAATATAGCATGTTTTTACTATTCATTAAAATATAAAAGTTATCAGAATAATATGAAAAATTTATCCAAGGTAAAATTTTATATCCTGATTCCAAAGAATAATTTTATTTTGTAAAATTGAACTTATAAAAATTTCAAAAACTAGATTTAAAGTGGGTGCGCCATCAAAAGGCGGCAACACTGCATTTTTGGAAAAATACTCATTTTACCCAAAAAAAATTATTTTGTTATTATACCATGTTCATGAAAATGTGTAAAATAAGTAAGAATGTTATAAAATTCAAAATTTATTTAATACTATTCATAACGGCTAGTTCATAATAATATTATAATAATATATCATTGTTTAGTAAAACCCGGTATTGCATATAACACACGCTTTCGAGGAACGTCGCGATTGCGTGTAATGAATACCAAGTCAGGGTTGCATGTAGTGCACGACTCCTTTGTTGTTGAGTATAACAAAATACATTTAATATAAATATATATATACTCAATGTTTCGTAGAATAACTACTATCAAACAAACATGAAATTGTATTTAAGACGATCCAAGATTAGTGTTGCGTATACTACAAGCTAATACTGTGTTGCGTAAAGTGCAAGATAATCATTGTGTTGTGTACAACAGAAAATATGAAAGAAAATAAAACGAATATATCTTATAAAATCTTCGGTTGTTACAGGGTAGGTATGAAACTATGTATTGTGCCCGTAATGAGTCCATAAACATAACTATTGAAGAAAATTTATGTGCATGTGATATGATTAAAAAAATAAAAAAATGAATTCAAAATGTAAATGAATATTCACCATTAACAATTATGTTCTTTAATGAAACTCATAGTCAATCATACCATCTATTATATTGTTATAAGTCACTATGAAAATGTTCTACAATTCATGGTTTCAAAAAATAACTCCAATTTTTTCATTTCTAGTATAATGTTCATTTAGATGGAAGAGTATCACATCAGAATCATAAGTTTTTTTAACTTTTCAAAGGAAACTGAATAAGCCATGTTCATCACATTAATTAAATTTGACATTATTAGTGTGGCGGTAGATCGACCAAACTATCCATCTTGTATATAATTGTTCGATCACCAAATCATTGGAAATGTCAAACTTATATATATATATATCTCTATGTGTGTAAATATATTTCATCCTTAAATTATCAATAGATCCCATGAAAACGATATAGATTTTATTTATCACTAATTAAAACCATTAAATCATTGTAAAACATTATGAATCATGTATATCATAAGTTATTTTAGCCATATCCTCAGAATCATAGACATATCATATATTATCATCCATTACTATTACCATATATAAATTCTTGGATTCTAAAAAAATATCATCCCTAATATACATATTCTATAAAATCTATGATAATACCAAAGTATGAGGCATAATTTATGATTAATTAGAATCATAGGAATCTTATAAAATACAAAACATAACATCATTGATCATATGAATAAAATGAATCTCGTAAAATATCAGGAATAATTACTAGATCATAGGTAGCCTAAGACAATTATAAAATACTAGGAACAAGCATTAGATAATTGGTATACTAGTTATCTCGTATCACCTTGTGTATTCAAAATATCCAAGGAATGAACTTGATTTTTTAGAGTACACGGACCAATATACATATCATAGATAAACCCTTGTAAATTCTATTATATTTGTTATTACATCCATAGTTTAATAAAAAACCTAGGAATATCATGAAGGAAATTTAATTTCCATCATTCTCCCTATAACATCATATACTAAATAATCACCTAGGAATTACATCCACAAATCCAATAAAAAATCTTTAATGTAGGAATCTTATAAACAGAACCAATAAAATAAATTCTAATTATCAGTTTCTATAGTTACATCAAAAATCAATTATTCCCGATACATTGTACAACCCCTCTATATGATGAAAAATATATTTGGCACACACTGAGGTCCCCTTACCCACCTCACAATGTAGACTACTTTTATGGGTTACCCTTTATCATAAACATATCTAAATTCAATCTCTACACTGAAAGGGACTATTATGCCTCATCATTACTATATTTATTTAAGTTATTTAGAATACTTAAAATATAATACAGACTTTCATCAATCTAGATGATTGTCATAATTCTCATATCACATCAAAATTCATCATATGGTGGCTGTCTCAGGTCCAACATAAATATATTAATTATAACATTGTTAAAATATCACATTTTCTCTAATCATTATTGTTAAATAACACTTACCACACTCCCTAATAGAAGAGACTATGTCTATATAGTAATAAAAGATTTAGTGTGTCCTTTTCAACCAAATAATCATTGTAAAATAATACCATTTTAATGGAGGTTTCATGGGAAAACAATACAAGGATCTAATATGTACTCTTTTTTTTATTTTATTTTTACCCCTCTAGATCTATATATGTATAGGAATATATATTATGATAAATAACACAACTATTAGTGGTTGAGGAATGAATACAATGTTACTGGATACTGGGTCTCCACGAGAACATTGATTATTTTTTTTGTAGAATCCAAAAAATTAATTAACATCACACTATATCATAGATCAGATGCACTAAAATGGTGATTAAACCTATCATTGACAAATATGAAAATGAATTTATGTTTGTAAATTAATATATGGACAAAAATAACATATATATACTTTTACTATAAATGTAACCTAGAATTGTATCACCCATGATTATCCAACCCTCATCCTCATTAATCACCTCACGTGAGCAACAATATCAATCCATAAATTCAAAATCATCAATTTTAATAATTTCTAGAAAATTTTATAACTTAATTCAAAAAAATAAAATTCCTAAAAATTAGTGACATAGATTTACTTAGAGAAAAATCATGAAATGTGGGGGAGTGCACTGTTGACATGCACCCAAAACAATAACACAAAATAAACTCAATAAATATAATCAATCTAGTCATGAAATTCATAAATTACAATTGATATTATATTAATAAATTATTATATGGTTTACCATCTTTGAAAATATATGTAATGAAATTTATTACTCTTCTCGAGATATCATCTAGATACATCGAGTAGAAATCATATAATATAAGGATAATTCCATGATTTTATTTTGAAATCATTAACAAATCACTAGGATTATTAATCCTATATTAGAATCCAATGTGAGAATCATGTGTGGAACATGATTTATGATAGAACTAATAGTGAATAACATTTTAATCTCAATAAACCACTACATTTCAAGGGAAAATTTAGAGAAATTGAGAAGTGTAGAGGTTACTTCCCTGGAGTGGTTAATTGTAAAAGAGTGGTATGTGGGACCATAAAATCATGTGGTGAAAATCAATAATACTTTCATTTTAATTTAAAGATGAGTACTATCATATTTAACACATTTTTTTAAAAATCATACACTAACTGTGATATTGGAATTATCTAAATTCACATACTATCATGTGATTATGAATTATGGTTTAAAATAAATTAATACAACCATGAATATTATGATGAAACCATAATTATTTGATTGTTTCAGTATGAATGAATTTTTTTAAAAACCATGCATAAACAATCCAGTCAAACCCCATCTGTAATGTTTACACAAAAAGATTGTGTTAACACTTTTATAACCATGATGTTTATTGAAAAATTTTCAAAATAACAATCATCAAACCAAAATAGACATGTTTAACTAGAGCACCAGAAACACCTCCCCAACGTTGATCAATAACCCAACACTGCCGCATGATTTGTTAACATCCCTGAAGTTTCATTAAAAATCACTTTTCCTAAAATTAATAATACATTGGAGTAAAATAATAATACACAACCCAACATTCACAAATAAAAAAATCAGTGGGATATTAATCCTTCCATATACAACACTTATCTTATGATGACATTTTTAGGATACCTTTATAATTTATCCGCATCCTACCATTGTATATAATTCCTGATCTCATAATAATGTCTTACATTAAAATGAAAAATTTGTTTCCCAAATTTAATCCCAACTAGAAGGTTATAAAATCACCAATAATTCAGTTACAACTCACCAACACCATTGAATAACCAAGACAGTGGCTACCAATTCCCATCTTCCCTAAGACACTATTGTGTGACAATCAAATTTACCATCATGCATATGGATGACAATGAAATAATAAATATATAATAAGATCCCATCACATTACATGGTGCACCCCATTATAATTTTCAATAATTGGAAATAATTTCGATGTTTCTATGGAAACACTTTACTTTGTTTCCATATCACTGAAAAACTTTTATGTTATTTCACTAGTTTTTCTTACTATAGATATACAAATTTGAAATAGTCTATGACACCTACTAATGCATTATATTATACCATGAACTGAATTCCTAATTACTTTGAATAATCATGATATTATATAAAAACTATGTATTAAATGTAAACACAATAATTAAGGTAATTGTAATACACATGACCCTATTATAGTTGGTATACACTACATCAAAAACAAATTCCAAAATGCAAAAACTAAGAATTTGTTATTAATTATTATATATAAAATTAATATTTCTAAAATTCAACGATTTATATTTTATTAAAATAGTCCATGTTTTTTTAATCTTTTCAAAATTAAATTATGGTAAAATTTTTCATTTATCTAAAATAATAGATTTCTACGTCAATTGTTAATAATAGATATTTTATCAATATTGTATCATTAATGACATTATATGAACATGGAAAACAAATTTATATGAATATTTAATTGAGAAATAATGTTTTTAAATATTAAAAAATATATTTTAGAGTATTATACTGAATTTATTAATCTCATGAATAACATTTTAATTTTTTAAAATCAAATAATAATTTGTTGGTCATTTTAATTAAATATTATTTCGGTAAAATTTGGTTATTGATAACATTAGAAACCACATAAAATTTATATTTTCTATAAAAAAGTTAAATCATGAATATAAAATGTGACGATAATTTAATTCTAAACGTAATGTTTAATCTTAAAAACATGAAATTTCTAAAAAATGGGTCTATACATCATTATTATAAAATTAATTTTTCACAAAGTTAATAATTTTATTTTATTAAATGGAAATTATTTTTTTAATATAATAGTTATTGTTTATGTAACACGTCCATTATTAATTTTAGACATTCAGAATGATCTAATTTTGCTAATGGTTAGTTAACATAAATAAATTAAAATGATTGCATTACATAAATTAGTTTTATTTGATTAATTTAAATTTTCTATAAATAAATTAGATTAATTTATTATTTAGTTATGAATATAATAAAATGATCAAACATATAAAGATAACATATAAAAAAACATTTAATGAATAATTAATAAGATATAGGAATAAAAAATATGATGTATAAGAAGACACTATTGAATAAAATCATTTTTCCTATAAAATGGGTTTAAATTTAATGGTTTATTTCCTCCCAACAAGAAATTTAATTCTATTGTGGTGATACCAAATTAATATTACTAATTTAATTTATTATTATATGAGGAAATTTTTACTTTTTTATAATAAAATTATTATCGTGGATGATTTTTATCATGATAAATAAGGATAAATTTTTTTAATATAAGTATATATTATTTTTTAATTATTAAACATTTAGATAAAGTTTCCTAAAATATTATATAATTTATGAATGTTATACCAATATATTTGACAGAACATTTATCCCTCCAACCCAATTGTTCTAAGTAAAAAAAATGTGATTCCATTCTTAACCCATAGATGACATTAGTTTTCTACAAAAGGTCATCATTTAAACCCATAAAAGGGTATCACTCCCAACTATTATAACATACACCACTAAAAAGGGAATCGATCAATAATTTCCAATCTCTATACCCCTCTAAATACCACCAATAGATTTCCTATGTTTCTATTGAGTCCTCCAATGATTTATTAACCAAATTTTCAATGTAATAGTTTCCAAATTTGATATATCTCATTTATTTTAGATTATTTTGATTTACATGATTTTAAATCCATGATATTATATGGTTTATTATATGGTGGTAATGAGATACTACTTATCGCCTCATATTAGTTCCTTTTTTAAATATTGATTTTATAATGACATAAGGGTTGTCATTCAACCCGTTCAAATTTCATCTATAATTCTACATTATAATTCCATTAATATTGAAAATATATGTAATTATCATATAATTGATATAATGAAAATTATATTTCCATTTTTTAAATAATTTTCATAACATTGAATAATTCCCAAAAGAATTTAAAAAATTATTATATAAAGATTGTGTGATTTTCTAGTCAATGAAATCTATATCCAGATACTATAAAGTGTATTCTACTTTATTCACCTTAGTATAATCACCATGATTAATAATTGTGTTGTTTTACCTAAATCTCCACTCTAGTTTATGTTGAGTGGGCCAAATATTGCACAAAAAGCAAGAAACATCATGGGTATATTCTGTTGTTTTTTCCCATGATATTTATAATCCATAATTAATGATTTTTTTGTCACGACCCATCCCCCGAGGCCCATGCCATGACCACCCCAATCCCAGCTTCTATAGGCCAGGGGCTGGTGACTAGAAAAAAGGAGCAATTCCCTAAAATAGGGAAGGCATTGAATTTATAACTTATAACACACACACAAGAAAGCACAAAGCTGTAAGAAACACCAAGTAATCTTTATAACAAAAGAGTGATGAATGTAAAAGGGGAGAGAATACAATCCCATCTAGAAAGTTCATGTACAACTGAAATGTAATACAACTGAAGAAGAAGAAAATATAGCTACTAGATCGTCCTATGAGGTTCCTACCAGATGGGTAGGTACAAATCATCTCCTCAGCACTCTATGTCTATCCGTCTCCGCCATGAACTGACAAGCCATATGGTCTAACTATGGGTATCATCCAATCCTGCTACTCTCCGCCTCAGTCAGCACTGCCTGTCATCTTCATCCAACACAACAATATGTGGGCAAAGCCCGTGCAGGGGTGAGTATAACAATAATCAGTAGTGACCCCATGACCCTCAAGGTCTCACAAAATCCAATAAGTATAAACCACAATGTATGAAATCAATAGGGAAACCTACTTAGGTTTATACCCATACATATACCTAAGATATTATGTAATTCATCTCAATCATGAGGAAAAGACAATAGTACTGACTCAGCTCAACCAGGATTTTTATTCACATTTTTGAAATCTTGGCTGATGGAGAACTCCTGCTCAATCGAGTATAGTGGGTCTGCCACTTCACACAGAGGCACTTTACACTATCCTTGGGCAGCTGAGGTACTCCTCCTATCAAGTACCGTGGGTCTACGACATCACATAGAGGTTCTCCTCACTGTGGGTCTACCGCCACACCTAAGTGATCCCCCTCATAGCCTGTAGAGATACTCCTCCTATCGAGTACTATCAGTCTTCCACCACAACCAGGCATTCCTTTACCATTGGTTTGCTTCCACAACTAGGCGCTCACTAATAGTCTATTAGAGTCACTCTGAGTCAAAGGGTCATCATTCGCCAGGTCACAACCAGCTACTAGGTCTCCGCACTTTGCTCGCTCGTCTCTGAGAGGATCTTCTCCACAAGCTACTAGTCAGTGATCCACTATAGTGAAGTCCCACAAAGAAGTATCTCAAAGGTCCTCCATGTCATTGGATCTCTACACAATAAGCAACGTATCAATTAGATGCTCAGTCTATGATTTATTAGCCTTTTAGTCCTAGGGGCCCAGTTGGATTTGTGCATGATCCGACCTTACTGTATCTCAACTGTATCCCAAACTGTAGTGGGGTAGACTCAAAGGGACCATCATTATCCAAGATTACCAGTGTCATAGATGGTTCTTCAAATGGACATACAGTGCCAAAGACATGGATAAAATAAGGTTAAGGGTAGTTGTGGGCCAGGGTTCCGTCCGACCTGGTCAGACCAACCCATCATGTTGGGTGTGCCAGCCTATTAGGTTCGGCCCCGACAACTGGGACAATCCCTGTAATCCGCGAGGGGCCGCAAAGGGTTGTGAGGGTGCTAACAAGTTGTGAGGGCACATACAACCATAGGTAGGTGCAAGGGATGTTCGGTCTGAAGGGCTCCACGAGGGGGCGACTTGGCTCGAAGGGCACTGCGATGGGTGGCTCGGCTCAGGGCGCACGACCGGTTTGGTTTGGAGGGCCACATGAGAGTGGCTCGGGGCGCGGTGCGGCCGGGCCAGTTCGGTCGGGGTGGGGTGCGGCCAAGGTGCAGTGTGGCCCTGGCGCGGTGCAGACGGGGTGGCCCAGCCGAGCAGTTTCGGTTGGGGCACGACGTGGACAGGGTGTGTTGCGGTCGGGGTGATACTCGTCTGGGGCCGATTCGTCCAGGGTCTATTCAGCCAGCCGGCGGCATGGACGGAGGCGATGTAATATAGTCTGGGATGGCAGATTCGGTTAGTTCAGAGTGTCGGGGCGTCGCGGGGGCATTGCGACTTACGGAGTCCGCGTGTAGCGTGGTTGTTGCCTTCGTCATCTTCATCGCCTTCAACTCCGTTTCGACAAACATCACAAAATAAAGAACAACAGAGGGGTTGGGCCATATTGGTTTGGTTCTCACCCTCTTCTATTTGTGTGGTAGCATTTGGCTCACAAGAATGAAGCACAAAAAAATCTACAGTAATGATTAATCCCAAAACCCGCAAAAAGGAAAACATATGCGGATCAACTAGTAAGATGTTTATCTGCGTTGTTTGTTTTTGAAGGAGAGAATCAAAGAAATATAAAATCATTCAAAAAAACCCCCAACCTTGTTCTTTGGTGGTTGTTGTTAGTGTGAGAAGGCATACGTCAATCTATTGTAGATGAACATGTCCTACGTCAGAGGAAGTTCTGAGGAAGAAAGTCAAAGTTGAGGTCGTTCTTCATAGTCGAAGGCATTCCTCATTGGAATTCTTCATTGGTGGAGCTTTCTTCATTGGAGAGTGTCATCGTCCATGTGTTGAGTGTCACATAACTTTACCAGCTCTTCGTCTCTTGGTGAATCCATCCCAAAACCTCCTCTCATGCTCCATATATATAGGAGAGGGGGGAGGTTTGTAACGATCTTAGAATTTATGATGGTTCATTTATTAGGAACCTTCTTAAATTCCAACGATGTTGTTACATAATTTAAAAAGGGGTCAACCCAATTAATATACTTTGGAAAAAATAATGGTGGTGCATTGGCATAATTAAAGTGGAGGAAGCTCAAGAGCCTCCTCCAAATTAATGAAGAAGTTGAGAGGTTTCTCTCTCATTAACAGGGGAGTTGGGAGGTTATGGTCTCGGGATGTCCCCACCACCATAACCTCTCTTGGGAGGTTAGGTTCTGGTGGTCCCCACCACCACAACCACTAATGGGATTTTAACGTCTAGTGGACCCCACATCCCAACATCAACAAGGAGGTTTATTTCTGGTGGATCCCACCTCCCAACACCCACATGCGTGTTGCAATTAAAATAAAGCGTCACACACAAATTTAATTTATTTTTTATTCTTTAATGAAAAAACCAATATCTATCTTCCACTATTGACCCACTACGGCCGAGGTGAAGGTCTCCTTATGTGAATACCAACAATGCGAGTTCAACAGTGCCATCATATTTAAATTCCTAGCAACGGATAAAATGTTAGAAAAACCTGGATGCACATTTACAAAACGTACCTGAAAAATGTTCAGAAAAATATTTACATTCACTCCTGAATCACGCCAGTCGAGGTTAGGATTTGCCTTAGTGAAACATGCCCCAATGTTCACAATGGTACTCTCGAATTTCCAATATGATTTACCATTTAAATGTTCTGAATTTTACAAAAAAATAATTGTCACATAAATATTTTATTTTTGGACAAAAACTAACATTCACTGGTGGCCAGTGCCGCCAAAGTTAGTATCTATCTAAATAATGTATTACCACCCGAGTTTAGCGGTGGTCTCAGATTTTTAATTTGAGATACCTTTTTGTGAGTTATAAGCATTTGGAAAATAAATTATTTATTTAATTATTTTATTAACGGTTATGCCATTTTTGGGTATTCTCACGGGATGCCCGCATTGACTAATCTTAAGTCACGCATAGGGTAAACCCTCCATCCTGAGTTCAACGATGCCCTTGGATTTCTGATCCGAGTAACTATTTAAGAGTTATTCCAATTTTTTAGGAAAACTACTTACGCAAGTTAAGTTATGCTTCATAGAATATCGACCGATCATTCCAGACACTCAGGGCCTCAGAATCACACACCATCAGAATTTGGGGACTCGTAAAATTCCAATTTATTTTAAAAAATTCATGGACATTCCAGGTTGTTACATTCCCCCCACCTTAGGGCTCTATGTCCCCATAAGCCACAACTCATCTAGGTAAAAAAATATTGGTACTGAGCACGCATCAGATCCTCCTCCTCCCATGTACTCTCTTGGAGGTTCCCATGCTGCCAAAGAATGCACACCAGATGTATCGACCGTCCATGAAGGACCTGCTCCTGTCGATCCTCAATCTCTACTGGATCCTCTATAATAGTCGTCACATCATCGACATCCATCTCTCCATGGTTGATGACCTGAGAAGGGTCGTGAACATGTCCCCTCAGCTGGGATACGTGGAAGACATTGTGCACCCAGTGAAACTGAGGTGGAAGAGCTATGTGGTAAGACACCTTTCCAACTCAACTGAGGACCTGAAAACATCCGATGAATCTTGGAGTTAATTTTCCGCATCGACCAAATATCTGTAGGCCTCGTCGGGGTGAGACCTGTAGGAAGACGTGGTTGCTATACTCAAACACCAGAGGTCTATGTATCCTATCATCATAAGACTTCTTCCAACACTGCTCATTCTTCATCTGCTCCTAGATGATCTGCACTTTCTATGTGGTAGCTCATTCCATCTCTGGTCCCACAATTGCTGACTCCCCTAGGTCAGTACAGTAAAATGTTGATCTGCATGGTCACCCATAAAACACCTCAAATGGTGACATCCCTATGGTGGAGTTATAGAAATTGTTGAATAAAAACTCCACCAAAGTTATGTGATCCTCCCAGCTATGACTGAAGTTAAGAACACAAGAATGAAACATGTCCTCAAGGGTCTGAATTGTCCGCTCAGTCTGACCATCTGTCTGAGGATGGAAGGCGGTGCTCAAACAAAGCTGTGTCCTGAGAGCCTCCCACAACCACTTCCATAACCATGAAGTAAAAGGGGAATCATGATCTGAAATGATCGTCAAGGGTACTCTATATAACCTCTCAATATCATTCACATAGAGTCGTCCCATGCTCTCAACTAAACCTTATTCTTTGATCAGTAGTATGTGTGAATACTTGGTGAGTCGGTCAACAATCACCCAAATCAAGTCATGAACTTTGGATGTACATGGATGTCATATCATGATGTCCATATATATCCCATCCCACTTCTACTCTTGGACCACTAATGGATGAACCAAGACAACTGGTACCTAATGCTCCACCTTTATTTCCTAATAAGTGATGCACCAAGAGACAAACTCTGCAAATGTTTTCTCCATTCTCAGCCACAAGTGTTGTCATCGGAGGTCCTGGTATATCTTCACCACTATAGGATATACCGCTAGAGAGAATGTGTGGAACTCCCCAATAACTTCCTCCTAATGTGACATTGGTACCTTGGTACGTCCCTTGAATAGAATGACATGCTCCCCACCTTCAAAAAATCCATCAGGTGCCTACCCTATGATTATCCGAGCATGTCATGTCTTGCAGTCAGTATCTCTGTGGTGTGCCTCCCCAATATGCTGAAGGATTGGGGTAGTGAATATATGATTTTGAAGAAGAGATTCCCCTTCTCGATCTGCAAGGGATATCTACTGAGCGGATAGCTTCTTTGCACCTCCCTTAGCAGATGTAGGACAGACCTCCGGATGAGTGCGTCTAAAACCATGTTTCCCTTCCCCGAAGAATAGACTATCTCAAATTCAACTTCTCCTGAAATGAAGACATGGATGGCCGACTCAAGATTGATTGGACGTACCCTCCTAGGAATTTTTTTATCATGTGCTTCTTAGGTTTCCTTTTTCACTGACCAAGGAAATCCCCATCCCAACATGGTAGATAAAACACAAACTCTTTTCTTAATACACTCAATCTGAGTGTGAACTATCAATGTCAAGTCCAAACACAAACAAACATCGTAATTCCTCGACTCTCCCACCAAGTGGTTCTGAATAATTCTCTCACCTCAACTGTTAGATAACACCATCAGCGTATCATCGATTATCAAGTCTCCTCCCAATGGTATCGCCAGACATGAGGGTCAAGTTAACAGTTTAATCAGAAACTCTAGGTCCTAGAAAAGTTTCGTGGAATGAAGGAATGATTGGTTCCTATATCCATTGATACGACATCTAGTAGTAGACATAGACCGTACCTTTAATCATTATTAGATCATTTGGGTCACATTCCTTGAATGCATGCAACTACTTTCTTCCCCTCACTTCCAAATCACGAAGACTAGCGGGGTCCAAAAAAAGGGGGTGGTTGTAACATGTCGAAATGTACACTACCTCATGCTGCTCTCCTAGCTTTGCTTCCATGTCTTCTTCCCTATAGACTCATTTGTCCCTAACATTTCTTCTTCCCAAAACATTTTGCATGCCCATGTCTTTGAGTCTAGCACCGGTTTCCTACAATCCCACTACTAACATTCACTGGCTGTATCCGATCAGCCAAAGAACATTCAAGCACAAAGGTTATCTTTTAGAAACATAGCGTACATAAGAATGCATAGATGAATAGTGCTGGCTCAGATGTCCTTTAAACACAACTTTCTTGGAATTTCGAGCCTTGAAGCACTGATCATATCGTATTCATTTAGTACTAAGAACTATTGGTATGCCTCAATGAATGCTCTACTACTGACATGTCTTCCAGCCGAAGCTGTAGAAGTTATAGAGTCATCTCAGCCACCTCCTCGAGCCATTCCTCAACCTCATGTGAGTCAAAATCACCTCCAAACCTGAGGGGGATCTGATGCTGAAACACGTGAATGGCACTAAGCCTACATGTGTCCTCTACCGGTACTTCCAGTTTTAACTGCTGACCAATGGGAAGTGATATAGAAGGAACACTACTCGAATGTACTATCTTGGGCCACAACGCACATACCAAAGCCTCATCAATAAGAAGACTATCCTCGTGGTCACTAGCTAAAAAGACTAGCAGCTAAGATCAATGTCTGCTTTACTGGTGTCTCAACTAGATGGGAAACTATAGCAATCACCTCCCACCAACACTCAGCTGTGTGGGAATTTGTCTCACCTTGAAAGCTCATAGGCCTATGTTGTTGGAAGTCATGAAATGAGCCCAGCTGATGGGAAAAATATACTAGTGTGGCTGGTGGTATCTGTTTCCCAATGGGTGGTGATGCTGCTGGTAAACCATTCGAAGGGGAAAACATAGTAAGAGGGCCCTACACTAGAGCCTCGACACATAGTGGGATATCAGTGTGTACAACTCTCGTAACTATAACTAGCTATCTAAGTGGAGGAATCCTGAAAGAAATAGATTCAACAGAGTCAAAAGATTATACCTGGTGAGCTAACCTAGTGAGATGACATAAGAAATCACAAAGATAGAACACACACAACCAGTGTTTTCATGCACTGAGTCGGAAATCAGAAGTCAGGGTCCTGGTGTATGGATATGTCGGACGCCGCACCAACACTAGACTCACAGAACTAAAAATAGAACACACTACACATGACACTATTTATTCATAGAAAATATCAGATTCTTATGTTCCTCGGTAGAAACAACTCCTCTGATACCAATATGTTACAACCCATCCCTCGGGGCTCATGCCGTGACTACCTCATGCCCTCCATCTATAGGAAAGGGGATGAAAACTAGCACCAATGGCGTAATTCCCAAAAACTGGGAAGGAATTGCCTTTATAACCTGTAACACACACACAAGCAAGAAAATAGCCGGACGAAACACCATGTAAAAATTATAACAAAAGAGTGCTGAAAGTAAAAGGAACCAAAATACAAGCCCAACTAGAATGTACAAGTACAACTGAAATGAAACCCAACTGATGAAAAAGAAAAGACAGATACTATATAATCCTCCGAGGTTCCTACCTGAAGTGTAGATACAGATTTCCTCCTTAACAAACCACATTCATCCATCCCCTCTATGTACCGACAAGACATATGGTCATCCTCCGGTTAACTTCCAATCATGGTACTCTCAGCCTATGTCAGCGTTGTCCGGTGTCTGCATCCAACAGAACAATGTGCATGCGTACCCATGCATGGTTGAGTATAACGATACTCAGTAGGGACCCCAAGACTCTCATGGTCTCACAAAATCCAACATGGATAAACAACAGTGTATCAAATCAACATATAACCATACTTAGGTGTATTACCATAGATATACCTAAGTTACTAAGTAATTCATCTCAATCATGAGGAAAATGCAAAAGTACTGACTCAGCTCAACAAGGATTTTTATTCACATTATGGAAATCTCATCTTCTAGAGAACTCATGCCCAATAAAGTATTGTGGGCCTAATGCATCACATAGAGGTGCTTCCCACTAACTATGGACTAATGAAGTACTCATCCTATCGAGTATCATGGGTATGCTGCGTCACATAGAGGCGCTCCCCACTATGGGTCTGCCGCCACAACCAAGCGCTCCCCTTCATAGCATGCAGAGGTACTTCTCATGTCTAGTACATTGGATCTGGCATGAAAACTAGGTGCTCCACCATTGTTGGTCTACCTCCATAACTAGGTGCTCCCCACTAGGATAGTTGAATCACTTTGAGTAAAATGGTCACTAGTCGTCAGGTCTCAGCCAGCTAATTGGTATTCGCACTATGCTCGCTCATCTTCAGGAGGATCTGCTACACAAGCTACTGGTCGATGATCCACTATCACAAAGTCCCACGAAGAAGTATCCCAAAGGTCTTCCACCTTATAGGGGTATCAATATAATAAATGACACGTCAATCAGATGTGCAGTTTGGGAGTTATTATCCTTTTAGTCCCAGGGGCCCGGTTGGATTTGTGCACGATCCGATGTGATCGTATCTCAAATGTACCCTAAACTCTAGTGGGGTAGACTGAAATGGACCATCATACTTCAAGATTACCAATGCCATAGATGGTTCATCTAATGGACGCACGGTGCCAAATACATGGCCAAAAAAGGTAAAAGGTCTAAGTTGGCCCGGGTCTGGTTCGACCGAGTTTGGGCTAACCCGATTTGGGTTGACCTGGCCTAACCCAATTGGTATAGCCTAGCCCATTGGTCAGGCCAGCTCGTTAGGTTTGGCCCGGCCCACTGGGCTCAGCCCGGGAAGTCGTGAGGGGCCGTAGAGGGCTGTGAGGGCACAAACCGGTCGTGGGGGCACAGACCATCCGTGGTTCGGTGCAAGGGCGGTTCAGCCCAGAGGGATTCACGAGGGGGTAACTCAGCCTAGTGGGAACTGAGAGGGGTGGCTCAACCAAGGTTGCGGGGCTTGTTCTGATCTGTGGGCAACAGAGGCACGACTAGGGGTGCAACGCGACTGGGGAGGTGCAGGCACGACGGTGTGTCTCAGAGGGCCGCAGCGCAACCGGGAGAGCCATGGTGGCTAGGGCGCAGCGCGGTCGGGGTGCTGCGTGGCCCAACTGGGGCGGGTCCAGCCATCTGGGGGCACGACCAGCTGTGATGCGGTTCAGACTGGTACAGAGGAGACGGTTCGGCCAAGGGGTCCAAGCGTCATCGGGGTAACTTAGGTTTCAGAGGCCGCGAGTAGCGCGGTTATTGCATTCGTCGCCTTCATCGTCTTCAATGCTGTTTAGAAGAACACCGAACGAGAGAATAGTGGAGGGGTTGGGCCATGTTGGTTTGGTCTGCACACTCCACGTTTTGGGTGGTAGCGTTTGGCTCAGAAGAATGAAGCACAACAAACCCTCTCGTAATGATCAATCCCAAAACCTGAAAAAAGGAAAAGATATTCGGATCAACTAGTTATAAGTTGATCCGGGTTATTTTTTTGAAAGATAGATCAAAATAATATAAAATCATTCATAAAAATCCCCTACCATAATTTTTGTTGGTTGAAGTTACCTTGAGAAGGCCGATGGATTCGTTGTAGACGAAAACTTCATACATTGGAGGATGTTCTGAGGAAGAAATTCAATGTCGATGTCGTTCTTCATAGTCGAAGGAGTTCCTCATCGACGTTCTTCGCTGGTGGAGCGTTCTTCGTTGGAGAGTGTAATAATACAAGTTTTGAGTGTCGTGTAACATTACCAGTGCTTTGTCGCTTGGTAAGGCTATCCCCAAAACTCCTCCCAAACTCCATTTATATAAGAGAGAGGGGAGGTATGTACCGACCAAGAAATTTATGACGGTTCATTTATTAGGAACCTTTCTAAATTCCAACAACCCTGTTACTTAATTCAAAAAGGGGTCAAGCCAATTAATTTATGTTGGTGCAAATAATGGTGGTGTGTTGGCATAATTAATGTAGAGGAAGCTCAAGTTTCTCCTCCATATTAATGAGGATGTTGAGAGGCTTCTCCCCCATTAAGTGGGGAGTTGGGAGGTTTATGCCTTGGGTGGTCCCCACCACCAAAACCTCTCATGGGAGGTTATAGTCTGGTGGTCCCAACCACATAACCTCTAATGGGAGGTTATGGTCTGGTGGTCCCCACATCCCAACATCCATAAAGAGGTTTAGTCCCAGTGCACCCCACCTCCCAACAAACACACGGGTGTTTCCAAAAAAATAAAGTGTCACACACACTTTTATTTTTATTTTTGTTCTTTCATGTAAAATCAAAATTCTATCATTCCCTCTCAACCCACTGCGGTCGAGGGTAAGGCCTCTTTAAGTGAATATCGGCACTGCAAGTTCAACGATTCCCTTAGATTTCAATTCTGACCACATGTTCAAAATTTAGAAACACCTGCTCACACGTTTACTAAACGTACAAGAAAAAAAGTACAGAAAAATATTTACAGTCAGATTCAACCCACGCAAGTCGATGTTAGGCTCTGCCCAAATGAGACATGCCCCAATGAACCCAACAGTACTATCATATTTACAATCTGAGTTATGATTTAAATGTTATGGATTTTATAGTAAAATAATTTCCATATAATTATATTATTTATGACCAAAAAATAACATTCACTAGTGGCCCGTGCCGACCAAAGTTACTATCTTATTAAATAAAGCATGCCCTCACGAATTCAGCAGTAGCCTCAGATTTTTAATCTAAGCAACCATTTGCGAGTTATAATCATTCAAAAAATAAAATAATTTATTTAATAATTTTATTTATGGTTTTTCCATTTTTGGGTTTTCTCACAGGAGGCATGCACCGACTAATATTAAGTCGTGCCAAGGATAAAACTGCCATCTTGAGTGCAATGGTTCCCTCTAATTTCGGATCCGAGTAACCATTTAAGAGTTATTCAATTTTTTAGGAAAACTGCTTACATGTGTTAACATATTCTTAAGAACTGGTCAATGGATCTTTTAGAGCATTTCGGGCCTCAGAATCGCACACCGTCAGATTTCACGGACTCGAAAAATTCTCATTTATTTAAAAAAAATTAATGGAAATTTCAGGTCTTTACATTCTTAACATTGATGCATTCTCTTAATAATGTGTCATATTAAACTAAAATAATTTTTTTTTGATAAACAAATAGATAAAGGGTATTTTTATCCACTACCCCATCTATATATATTTTATAAGTGAACCTTACATTACATTAAAAAAACATTATTATTTCTGTGATGATTATTTGTTATTTGAAAAAACACATTCATACACTAGATAATATATCTAACATTCTATTATATCAATGAAATGATCCATCACCACCTTTTTATTTATATAAAATCAATAAATAATACACATATATTTTCCAAATATATTTTTTTTTGTTAATATAGTGTTTTTTGTAACACCACACGATTTTGTGAATAATGTTTTTCAAATTAATTTAATCTTTTGATATTTTACATTTCCTAAAACACTGATAATAGTTTATTTTTTATTAAATCACAGTTTTTGGATTTATTTATATAGAAAACCATGTTTTTCATTATCTACACCAAACCAAAACTTTTCAATTATCTTTAGAGAACACTAAGGATAACATGGGTTATATGAAACAATGTATTTCCTTGATGACCTACCAATCACACAAGACTGTGGTATATAAAATAATAATATATTATTAAAATATGATAAATTAATAAAATAATATTTATCCTTGAATTTAAAATAGAGTTTATAAATTTTATTAACTATTATATGAAAATATATCTTTTTGATAATATAATATGAATTCATATGTTACCAAATAATTATAAATGAATTTAAAAACCAATTGAATATAAATGGAAATATAATTATGGACAAGAAGAATTTTTAACCTATAAAATTAAATTTTAACTTATGTCTATAAATTTACTAATTCAAACATTCCTTTCCCATGGATTCGAAAAATCATATGTTACATACAACACAACGACGACATATTTTACACACAACACCGACATGTCGTAAGATGCACACAACATTGATTTTCTAAGAAAAGTATTTTTTTAATATATTAATTTAAATGAGACAATAAAAACCTAGATGATAAAAATAGGAATAGTAAACACTACTTTTATTTTTTTTAATTTTTTATATAAATAATCCTTATTGATAATGGAATATAAGATTTTTAGTAAAGTCATTTTACATTACAATTTACATTTTGTTTCATAAACCAAATTTATTAATAAAATTATATTTGACACATATCAAAATAAAAAATGTTAAAATAAAAATAAATTTTTTAATTCATAATGTCATAAATATCCAATGGTGAATGTTTGGATTTTTTATGAGAAAAATCAATTTTTGATAAATAGTGACAAATATTACATGTTTGTTAAAAAAATATTTCTTGTTTAATTAATTAATAATGATAAATGATATTATATATTTTATTTTAGTTAAAATTATATATATATTAAATATATTAACAAAATATAATAAATTACCATAAACTTCACCTTGATATTGACTACATACCATAACAAACATTAAAAATTCCACATTAAAATACTGTTATTTCGCCCTGTCTACAGGATTAGAATTAATCTCAATTTTATGAATTATATTATCTGAATGTATAATCAGTATCATAAAACATTTTTTTCAGTATAATAATTATATTATAAGAATACCAGGATAATATTTTCACAAAATGATTAGAAATAGTGATTAAATTTAATCACAATGATTAATGCCAAATTAAGCATAATTAGTGACTAAATATTCAAATATTGGAAACATTGATCAAGGTACATATCAAGAACCCATAGAATGTCCATTAGAAGGAAATAAACCTTATAATCATGAGTTGTCTTGTTTTTTTGTCTTTTTTTATGTAATAACATGTGTAAACCTAAATTTTTCATAAAAATCCCAACTAAGTAATTTTCCTTCCCTATAAAAATCCACCACCTAGAACACATCGTACCACCACTAAAGACTATTATTATTAGCCATTAAAATCCCAATACACTTCATAGAAGTCCTTACTTACACCTAGAATCCGTCCCTTGGGCAAAAGGTAATCCATGGAAGCCTTTTAGCACAATCCAAAAGGAGTATCTCACTTATGAGGTAACATCCACTCTCATGTCCTTTCTTTAATTTTCCATATAGACCCAATAAAAATATAATTATTATTTTATTATATAAAAACAAAAGTATCCAAAATATAATAGGATTCAATTTTAAAATGGTTCAAACTTCACTTAGAGATATATCTATCTAATAGGTAATGAGCACACTGTTTATGTGTTTTTAGAATTACTATATCCTAAAAAGATGATTGTTCAGTTTATCATTACCACCTATCATGGTGGAGATTATTATGTAAAAGATTTTTATATATGATATATATTATATTTATATTATATTTATTCTTATGTAATTTTAATGAAGATACCATTATTTTTTTGACTTTTGTAAATATGATAATTTTGTTTGCAGAAGTGTGGAATACAACCCCTTGAAGCGATATGATTCATTCATACAATACATTGATTATAATGAGGATGGTTTTAGGAATAAATATTACATATATGATATTAAAAAAATAAATTATTATTTATATATTTACATATATTCTTTCATATTCAATCTCTCAACATGATAATGAAATTGAACTTTCTTTCATGCATACATATGACATATCGTCTCCATGAATAGTGTATTCCATCCCATTCATATATATTCTATAGATTTTTAAAATACACATATTATATATATAATTGATATTTATATCATGTTCTACATTTTGGAATCATTATATATATATATGGACCAATACTATATAAAAAATTAAGACACAAATGAATAACAAATTGAATATTAACCGATGTGAAACGTTAATGTATGATTATTGACAAATGGGTAATATAAGGTCATAACCAAAAAATATATGGTATTATATATAATAATATTATTTTTTAAATTATTTATTATAAATTAATATTTTTTATACGGGTTTTCTGAATGAGTATGATGTGATTCAATACATAAGGAAATGAGATTGTATCTCACTTTTTATTCTCAAGAGATTCAATTTATGTTCTCCACTCCTTATTTATTGTGGTGTATGTACTTAACAAGGTTGTATTCTATATATATTATACCTAAATTTATGTTTATTAATATATCCATTCTATTAACATTTATTCTTAGGGTTTATGGTTCAAAAGTTACCAAACCGGTAATATTGTTTGGTCCTAATTTTCATTCATTGATACACATATATTATTATAAACCTAAACACTTTTTTGATGTTTATATACATACATTTTACAAGTTATATCATGAATATACATATTTAACTGATGTTTTAAGGTTAGTTTAATATTATTTTCTTACATTGATATCATTATCTTACATTATAAGAGTTTATTGGGACAATCTCATCACTTTTAGTGATAGTTTATGTTTATGATTCAATTACTGAAATATTTTGATCATTATCTCTAGAATAATCACATGTTTCATTTTAAAAATTTTAATCAAGATATATCACATGTTAGGACAACATATTCCACTCATTATTAATGAATAATATTTAGAATGTGTTTGTAATAAAATTTGATGGTGTTTCCCTCTTTGCTCGAAAATATGTTTTATTTCAAAAACCATCATATAAATAATCTTTTAAAAAATTATTCCAAACGATCCTTCTTGATCATTATCATGGAAAAAATATTTTTTGTATTTTTATTTGTTTTAAAATATTCTATTCATTGTTTTCATTTTTATTTTTAAATAAAAATATTTTCAAAATGATTCCATGATTTATTCATAATATTTAAATTAAAAATGTTTTCAAAACATTTTTATGATTTAATTACATGTTTTCAAAGTGTTTTCAAATCAAAAGGATTTTAATTTTTTTAAGATTAAATTATATTTATTCAGGAAAAAATATTTTCAAATTATTTTAATTATTCGTTATAAGATTGAAATGAATTTTCTATGAAAATGATTATCAAATGGATTAATGTATTAAAAATCCATTTTCAATGAAAACATGATATTTTCCTCATGAAATGATTTTTGAAATATATTTGAAAGTTATTTTCCATCTATGTTGAAATACATTGATTTTTCTCATGCATTCCTAGAAAATTTGATAAATGTTACATTCATATTCATTATTAGAATGAGTTATGCCTAATTCTATGGTCATCATAAGAACAATTTTTCTCTCAAAAGTTTTAAGTTTATGAATATCCATTTATTTTCAATGTGTTATATACATTAATAACTAACTTGTATTCATGGTTTATTCATTGATCAAATGACCAAGAAAACTATCTATTTTCCATTGGTTATGATGTGATAAAATGGTAATGATACCCATCTCATTTCATAGGATATGATTTTATGTTTATAAAGCACAAAATTTTTATTGGGATATGATATTATGAATGTTATGAGGCACATGGATTTATGAATAAATTATGTGATGGTTGGGACCTATATCTACCTCCAATTAATTGGGAAATGTTTTATATCTCATGGGATAAACTATAATGGACTTGGATGTGAACCTTGACTACCATGACTGTATGAGGAGTGATGCTGGGGTACTAAGATGGCCATGGGAGAGAACCATAACTACCATGATGGTATGTAGAGTGATGTTGAACTACTAATATGTCCATGTGAGTTAACCATGACTACCATGTTGGTTTCGGGAGTGAACCCATAATACTAAGATCACTATGTTAGTGATTACGTGATTACAAATTGTAAAAATGATTACATGTTAACAATTTTATGCATGGATCATGTTGTATTCCCATTATTTTATGTGAGGTATGGATATATTTTCTTTGACCAAAGGGTTGAACCTATTTCTATGTATAAATGTTCATAATATTAAATGCTCACGTGTTCTCCATAATTCCATGTTTTATTATGATGTTATGTATTCATGGATTATGCTCATTACTTCCTTAAAACTCATTTTTTGGACTATAAAACATTATTATGATCTATTTTATGTTTATTATGATCACAATATGTTATCTTAAGTTACATACTATTTTGCTAATGTTATTATTACAAATTTTCTTCATTTACACTTATTGAGTATCAGAGCTCACCCCATTCATAGGATTACTTTTACCAGTATATGAAGACAGCTTTTATGTAGAAGTACTAAATGGGTGGATCATTATGAGAGATTTGGATTATAATTCACAAGGATATAATATTTTGTTTCTTTGGTTTACAATACACTAAACTATTATGGTCCTAAGACATGTATTTTTGTAATTTACAAAATATTAATCTAAAATTAGGTAATAAACATGTATGGTAATCCTTTGTCGATATAGTTGGTATTAAAGGAAAATAAAATTCATTCATTAGAAATTAGCATTGGAAAACAATAGTGATATCCCTAGGTATATTTCTATTGTTATGTCTATAGTTTTTTTAAGGATATGTATAAGGATGATTCAATGTTAAGGAAAATGTCCTGAATTTTTTTAAAGGGTAGAGTGAGTGGTTTCCTAGAAATAAATCCATGTTTGGATAATATTAGTGGATGTGGCGCTGACATAGATGTTCCTAGGGGTAACAAATATGACATAATGATATGGTCCTGAAACAAGGTAATTTGGAACACAACAACGGGCTTTGCTGCACATATGGTATTACGTTACCAAGGCATATGCATTGGAAATTAAAAAACTATTCATGAACTATTATTAAGTATTATGATAAAAGTTGGAAATAAATTTCCGAGGATGAACCTATGGAGTCATAGATTAAGGAACCTTTCGTGATTTAGATATCTTATAAGAAAATATTTTCAGGAAAATGTGGTTTTCTACTATGATATGAAATACTCACACTATGAATGTAGTTTTATTCAATGGTGATAACCGAAGGTAATTGTAATAATGTCAAATTTGATGGATTATTTTCTAATGATTAGTCAAATGGGAAGATCACTGGGGTGAGTTTTTTTTTGATCATGCCTAATTATTTTTCAATGAAAATGTTTAAAAATGTGTACCTTAACTAAATCTATAACTCACCATGGAATAAAAAGAAAGATTTAACTAAGATATAAAGTAATGGATACTATAATGGAAAGAAGATTAAATTTCCTTTATGTCCGGAATATAGAAATAATCACTTAAGTGAATATCTTTTAAGAACCAGAAGACGTTTTAATTGTGGAAATGAAGGACACAAATCTTTTTTTTTGTAAGGGAAGATAAAGAGTTTACTCAACAGAATGTATGGAAATATAGGACAACCTATGAATTAATTTATGTTTATGTGTCTTAAATGATTAATAAATTGTTATTATGTAACTCAATGTCCCAAGAGGAATGATTCTTATAAGGATCAACATGGTGGTGCAAGTAATGGTTACATTGATGATTATAATTATATTAGAGATGAAATGTAAAAGGAACCAGATAGTGTGTAATTGGATGAGGTATCCCCAATAATGTCATAGGAATGTAGTGGAATAATAAAAGTTTACTAGTTTTTGGATTAAAAAAATAAAGTTATATGAATTATTAAATATATAAGGGTATTTCTAATTTTGTTTTTTCTCATTATTTACAATTTTAAATTGAATGTTCCCATTATAATAGTGGAGTAATTTAATGAAATGGGGTAATTTTTACAAAGGTATGGTAACCCATAATTTTTTCTCTATGCCAAGATAATTCTGTTATGTATATGTAAATTAGAAGGTACTAATTATAATGGATCAATGTATGGACTTATTAAAAAGTGGGATATTCTATCATTGATGAAGATTACATGATTTCTTTGATTTATGGAATACTTCCAATAAACTTTAAAATTAGTATGAATGGATGTTTTTTAAATGTATTTATGGAAATTAATTTTATTATCATGTTTTAAGGGAATATACAACAAGAATAATCACATTATTAGAATGTGACAAACATGTTATAATTTTTAATAAATTTGGGATCAATGTTAAGATTATTTCATAAATAACTATATAATGTTTTTTATTTTAATATTTGAGGAGGGTTATATTTTTTCCATTTATATAATGTTTGAGATAATCTTTCATTGTATTATTATGTTCAGAGTTTTTAATGAAAACATTTGGTAAAATGAAATTTAGGCATTTATATTATTTATATTATTTTCATATTATATATTTTTGGAGTTATAATTGTATGGGATTATAATTTTATACCATGTATTTAATGTGAAAACCAATCATGTTTGGCAAGGCCACATGTCTTGATACCGTGATGAAAAGATGATAAGGGTTTCACGCCTACCATTGGCATACATGGTGTCTTATTATATATATAATTACTTTTTTATGAATAATTATTTATGATGAAATTGTAGTGTTACATTTTATGTTTGGAAATTTATTTATTAATGATATTTATTTTTATGAAGATCTATTGATAACATATTATAATTTTCATTCTTTTATAGGCCATTGTATTTGGTAAAAGTTTATTTTAGTACTTTAGTAGACAATGATAATTTCTAGACATCCATTTATTGAGGTAATGGATGAATTGGAAATAGATAAAAGCAAAACCAAATAATAAATTTGGTAGTACTCTGGGTTTATAAACTAATAAACCTATTATAGGATAATGATCATAAAGAAAAATGTTTTTTCCTAATACCATATTTATTGTGGAATTGATGGCCTTTTAAAAAATCACAGATTTATGACATTGAACCCCTAAAACATTATTTGATTATTCACTTTTCTATGATTGATGATCTAAATCACTCCCTATAAATATTTATGATTTTCATCCATGTACTATCTTCACTCCCAAACTATGTTTCTCTCTATGGAAACCTATATATATGTGAATCTGGATAACTATTACGCTTCCAACTATCTCATTTTATGGGAAGCTTTAGTATTCATTTTTTAGATGTGGGATTCTATAAATACAAATATAATGTATTAAACAATTGATATCATAGAAAAATTTCATGTGTAAAACATATATTATGGGGGGTAGAATATAACACATCGTGGTTTTTTGAATTATATTTTTTGAAGTAATTTAATATTTTGATTTTCCACATTTCATAGAACTCTAAAAATAGTATGTTATATATCAAATAACAATTTTTTTATTGAGTTATACACAAAACAATGTTAATGGTTCACTATACACAATCTAAAAATTGATATTATCAACGTTGAATATCTAGGTTATCTTCCATTATAGTATATATTGAGTTTTCTCAATGGCTTGTGTAACATGAAAGACTATGGATTTCTAAACAATAACATATTATTAAAATGTGACTATTTAATATAATGTAATCAAAATTCAATTTTCAAATTGAGGTTATGAATAATAATAACTAATATATGAAAATATATGATTTTAATAATATAATTTGAATTCATAGGACACCAATAAATTATAAATGAATATGAGAACTGATAAAATATAAAGAGAAATTTTATTATGGTAAAAAAGATCTTTTACCCGAATAAATTAAAAATTAAAAAATTTCTATAAATATATTATGTCATGCATTCCTTTCACATTGAACTGATAGGGTGTACATTATATTCCATGTCTAATTGGCGTAAAATACACACAACAATAAATTTGGGTATGACACATGAAACACTATGATTATACCAAACATAATTATTTATATAATAATTTAAAAGATATAATAATAACATATCTTTTAATCATTGTATTATTAAAAAAAATATTCTAAAATATTTTTTATGATTTTATATAAATAAAACATATTGATAATTAATGATATGATTTTTAGTAATGTCAATTTATATAAAAATGTTATTTTCCTTAATGAACCATTTCTAATAAGGAAATTTATTTTAGTGAAATATATATATTTAATATGATTCAAGAAACTCCATTTTTTGAATTAATAATTTCTAAATTATCCTAGGGTGAATTATTGAGATATTTTTGAGGAACATCATTTTTTGATAAATAGTGAAAAAATAATCATTTTGAGTTAAAAATTGCATTTTTCCGTAAATTATTATTGTTACTGATATTATATTTCTTATAAAGATAAAATTAGATAGATATTTAATGTATTAATACAATTTAATTCAATGTAATAAATTTCACTTTGAAATTGAATACAAACTCTTAATAATATTTTGATCATTTTAATACTTTAAAAACTTGTTATTTTTTATTGTCTGTAAGATTAACATTTTTCAACATTTTTCCACATCAAGGATTGGAATTTCAAAATACCAATGTACCAAATTATATTCAGTTTAATAGTTAGATTCTATTGATACCACATTAATGTTTTTCCCAAATGATTAGTAAAACTGTTTAAAATAAATCGCAATGATTAAGGACAAATTAAACATAATTGGGAAAAAATCTTAAAATTAATTACTTAAATTATCTATAAAATTTTAAAAACCCTTTTCAATTCCATAGATAGTAAATATACCAAATATTAACGCGTTTTTGGGGTTTTCTCACTTTTTTGTGTATAAACATGCCTACACCTAACATGTTTCTAAAAATTATGAAAGGTAAATTTTATTCCCTATAAAAGCTTCCACTTCTCCAACATCCTCACACATATAAATCCTCATAATATGTGTCAATAACTACCCAATATAATACCTATATATCTTCCCATCCTCTTACATTCCTTCCCTTTGACTTAAGGAAACTAATGGAATCCTTTTGGAACAATCAAAAAGAGTTCCCGATAAAGATGTAACATCTTACCTCAAACCCATTCATTTAATTTCCTTACCCACCCCCTCAACTATCATTATTCTATTATTATATAACAAACAATATATCCTAAATATAATGTAATGTTTTTATTTAATTTTTTATATCTACACTTTCACATAACTCCATTAAATGGGTAATGAACATATTGTTAGTATGTAAGGTGAACTACTGCCTCGCGAAACAATGATTATTAATTTTTTCAATTAACAACTATCATGGTGGACATAATTTTTGATACACAATTTATATATGAGATATATTATATTTATAATTTCATTATGATTATATTCTTTTTTTCATCATACCTTTATTCATCCCATTTTCTGTAAATATTATAAGTTCATTTGAGTAAGTGTGGACTACCACCCATTAAAAGTGACATGATTTTTTCATACACTACATGGATTATAGTAAAGATAGTTTTCATGAATTTATAATCTATGTATTATAGCATAATTATACATTAATATTGGGATAAATATATATACATATATGTCATTCTTTCTTTCTCTCAACACGACAATTAAAGGGAAATAGCTGTCAGGCATACATATGGCTTGGAGTGTCCATGAAGTGTATATTCCATTTCGTAATTATATGTTATATATATTTTTTAATAAAACTAATTTTTTTAAAAATTATATTTATATCATTGTTTACATTTTTAATCATGATATTAGAAAAAGAACAAAAATATAACCAATTAAGAAACTTATGAAAAGAAAAGAGAATTTTACCCGATGTGATACCTTATCAAAAAATGGTTATATTATTGGTAATCTACAGTCATAATAATATAATATCTGATATTATATTTAATAATATGTTTATTAATAATATTTATAATAATTTTATATTTATTATATAGGTGTTTTGAATGAGTATGATGACAGACAAGACAAAAGGTAGGGGATTTCATCTAACGTTTATTCTTGTGAGATACATGTGATGATATCCACTGTATACTTTTTTGTTGTGTCTGTACATCCCATGACATTATTCTATTTATATTATATGTCATGATATTTTTTTTAACATATCAATATTATGAACATTAATTTGGGGGGGGGGGTTATTTTTTTAATATAGTAAATCGGTAAAAATGTTTTTTATCAATTTTCCATCGTTGTAAATCATGTTTGTTATGCACCAAAACATCATTTCTTAGATTAAATAAGTTAATTTTACATGTTATATCACTAAGACAATTATTTTCTTGATATTATATTCTTAATTTATTATTTTTTATTAAATGGAGAGTATAATCCCATGTTACTGAGTTATATGTTTTTTTGAATAGAATCTCATAGCTTTTAGTGATTTTATACATTTATACATACCTTGATGATATTTTCTTAACAATATCTAGAGAATAATTATTAAATTACTTATCCTTAATTTATTATTGATATCCTCATGTGATAATACCCCTTTTGTGTCTCCATGGTACTTAATATAATTTAGAACATGTTTTTTTAATATCTCACTATATATTTATATCACTTTGGTCAGAAATATATTATATTTCAAAATAATGGTTTTATAAAAATTCCAAATGTTTTCAAATTATCCTTGAAGATCATTCAGAATGAAAAAAGATTTCAATTTTTTTTTCAGTGATTCATTTATATGTTCTCAATTATATTTTTAAATAAAATGGTTTTCTAAATTTTTTCCATGATTCTTTCATATGTATTGATGTAATATGTTTTTTAAACATTTTAAATATTTAATTATATTTTTTCAAAGTGTTTTCAAATAAAATTATTTTTAAATTTGTTTGAATCATATTTTATAAGTGATCAATAAAGAAGGATTTAAAATGATTTCATGTCTTCTTCATATGTTTTAATGGTATTTTATGCTAAAAACATTACCAAATGGTTTTATGTATTAAAAGTAATTTTTTGAAATAGATAGGATATTTTCATCAAGAAATGTTTCTTGAATGATATTTCAATATTATTATACATATAATTTATCATCCATTGATGTTACTCATTACTTACTAGGAAATTATATATGGTTCCATTAATATTATATCTTTGAAGGGGAAATGCTTAAAGATAAGGTCTTTATGAGACCAATTATCTCTCACAGGTTATATTTTTTAAGAAAATATTTATCATTTACCTGGGTAATATGCTTTTTGGAACTGGCTTCTTTTCACTTGTTATGAATTGATTTATTGAGTATGAAACACATATATTTTTCACGGGATATGATGTGATAAAATGTTAATGATACCCATTTAATTTTGTTGTTTATGATTTGATTATAATAGAAACCATCTTTTTTCATGGTGTAAAATATGTTGAATGTTTTTTTGGAATAATAATGTATGATTTCATTATGTTAAATGTGGGACCTATATCTCCCTTTAATTCATTTGGAAATGGTTTATATCTCATGGTATAGACTAAAATGATATTAGAATTCAACCTTGACTACCAAAATGGTATGAGGAGTGAAATCATGCTACTAATATGGCCACAAGAGTAAGACATGACTACCAAGATGGTATTATATGTTAAATAATGATACTAAGATGGTAATGGGAGTGAACCAAGATTACCTAGATTGTATAGGAAGTGAACCCGTAATACCAACATGGTCTTTGCAGTGATTTCATGAGCATTGTACATGAACCTGATTACATGTTCAAACTATTATTCATGGACATTGTTGCATGTCCATAAGATTATTCTAGGTCCTGATCTCATATCCCTAAACTATTGAGTGAAACTATTTCTTCATATATATGTTAAAAATATTATATTCTTATGTCTTCTCGACAATTCCATTTTTTTCCAATGATATGCTTTCATGGATTATGTTTTTCATATCTTTATGATCCTTATCTTATGAAATTAGAATATTTTTCATGATTTATGATAAGCTATGTAAGATATTCAAATGTTATTCTCAAATTATATAACCTTTTGTTCTTATTATGTCTACTCATTTTCTTTATTTACACTTTCTTAGAATCTAATATAACACCTTTATTATGATTCCATTCTCCAAACTAGGAGGAAAGATTTTATGTTAAATTTATTATGTTGTATATCATTATGGTTGATGATGATGATTTTTTAAAAGGATAGAATATTTTTTTCTATGTATACAAAGACACTAAACTATTATTGTCCATGGTCATGTGGTTTTCCATTGTACTATATATTTATCTAAGATGAAGTAATATACATGTATGTTACGCCTAGGTCTCAATATTTTCCATTTCATTTATTTATGGGTGTTCACCTATAATTCATGCATCGACTGATTGGAGGAATTATTTAAATAACCATATACACATTTCTCTATATGATGTTATTTGAGGGATTATTTTATAGAATGAAATTCTTATTATTTTTTTATAATCTATTAAAAATTAATATATATATATTTAATATTATATAGGTGGTAATTTATTACCAATTTATGTTCATTATATATATTTTAGACATCTACCATATTTATCTCGATGGGTTATCATCTTATTATCCATTTTATTAACATCTAGATATGTATTTTCAATTTTTATGTTGTTATTCAAATATGGAATATTTTTTTTTGAAATATTAATATGTATGGTTTATTTATATTTTAATATTATGGAAGCATTGGAATTTTTTAGTGATGTGTGGGTCCAAAATATATATATCCCCTAGATGCATTATTGTCTCTAATAAGAAAAACTATCCAGGGTATTTGAATTTGTATTTCCCATATACGTATTATCTATATTAAAAAGGAATTAATGGTATGTTTTTGATTTTTTAAAATATGTATTGCATCAGTATGAGATCAGTGGAACTATAGATGTTTTATTTTTTATCATGGATATAGTATTCACCCTGTATCATTTGATTTTGTAATTATTTTTAACATGTATTTTCATTAGTCCATAGTATTTTGTACATACATATATTTTGATATCTCTCCATACACATGGACCCTTTCATATAATTCAATATCATCATCATCTTTTACATTTGTCTTATTGTAACATCCCAAGAAAGTAAAGAATTATGGTTTTTCATATCTATGTCTATTTATTAATTAGATAGTGTTTTAGAGGCTTAAAATGATAATAAATCCAATCTTAAGCATAAAATACTGTAATATTTTTTAAAAGATCATTTTACGGCCTTTTGAGGGAAAACTATTTTTAAATAAAACATTTGAAAATTTTATATGCTTTATTTTTAAAAATAAACTTATTCTTTAGGATTGTGACATTGAAATTTACTTTGGATAAATTTTTGGAATTTTTCTGACAATGTTCATTTCTTAATGAAGAGTGAAAAATGCTGCATTTTACTTCATAACTGTGTTTTCATATAATTTAATTATATGGATCGATTTTACTTTTAATTAATTGTAAAGTTTAATTAGAATATATTTTTACCATTTAATCCAAGTTTGGACACTTTAATTAATTTCACTTTGTAATTGGGCATAAACATGTATCCAACTTTTGATAGATAATGTTTCTAAAAAACCCACTATTTGTTTTGAAAATGGGAATTATTTTTAAATTAATTATTTCAATTTCTGTGTTTGGAATTTGGTAAAATGGATTCCATATTTGGAATCAAAAGGTCCAAATTATATAATTAAGACTCTTTTTGTTTTTGGGCATTATGAATAGTGACGACGGTAATTATCTTTAATTATCATGGTTAATTTGTAATCGGATAGTTAAGGCTAATAAAATAATACCATGATAATATAAAATGACCTCAACATGTGTCCTAATGCTACTGGTTGTGTCATTGCCGACCATGGGATTCCTTGTTCCAACATTGGAACACCATGGAATCAATTTGGTGTGATAGTGACATTTTATCTTTTTATTTTTAAAGAAAGTTAAATATAACAATAGTATGTAACACATAACTAACACAATTTTAATTTTGTCTACATAAATCATATCTTAGACTATAAATATTAATTGGAAAGATGAAAATAATTACTAAATCAGGGTATTTTTTTTATAATTTTTAGACTTTATATAAATAAATTTATTTATGACAACATGATGATGTAGTGATTACCTCAATAATGAACGATTTAAATAAAATGGAAAGATAATTTCATATATAAGACATAAACTTGTCAAAAACCTATTTTATGGGTGGATTTAGAACCCTTAACACATTATCCTCGAAATATATCATTGTGGGACCTTTAAAATCCGAAAATCATTTTATAATAAAGTATCATTTCAAAAAATTCCAAGAGTGCCCCTCCTCCCTCTTGTAAAAGCCCCCCCACCTATACCACCTTTCCCACACATCTCAAGCCATTGTCTTGGACAAAAACTGATCATATTATCTCTCCACATCCCTCTCTTCATCCTAGAAGCCTTACCTTATGCATAAAGCTCTTCAAGAAACCAATTTGGTTCAAAGAAAGGGGAGTTACCCGATTTAAAGTTAATGTCATCTCTTATGTCCTTTTGTATTATTTTCCTTGTCAAACCCCATAAACTCATTTTTCATATATTTTTTAAAAAATAAGTATCATCAATATAATAGGATGATGTTATGAGAATGATTTAATTTTAACTTACGCACACCTCCATCAAATGGTTAATGAACATACGGTTTTTGTGAGTGGCGAATTACTGCCTCACGAAATGATGATTGTTCAATCTTCTTTTAACACCTTTAATGGGGGCCATTAAGTTGTCACTCTATTTATATATCATATATATTATGTTTATGTTTTCCATATGATTCTGTATCTTTCATTTATGGCATGACTTTATGGTTTCCATTATGGGTAAACGTGATAATTTCATTTTAGGATGTGTGGACAACCGCCCCCTCAAAGTGACTTGATTCATTAATGTCATGTGTGGGATGTATAAACAACATATTTAATGATATTATATATTATATTATACTTGAAATATAATATACCTTTATATCATTATGATTTTATTCCATTAAATACAAAATATAAATGAAAGTAGCGTTCATGCGTACGTATGACTTACCGTCTCCATGAACAGAGCATTTCATTTCATAACTCTAAATGTTATGTAAAATTATAAATGCTTGTATATATAGGATATTTATGATATATATGATATATAAATAATGAATATAATTCTGGATATAATGGATATTTTACCACATGATCAACATGTAATTAAAAGAAGTTTATTTTTGACTCAATTACCAAAGTTCGACAAAACGACTGTTATTTACTTAAATAATTACATAATGTTCGTAACATGGTAATAAGTGATGTAAAAGGATTAATGAACTTGAAAATGTTTTGTAAGAATGTAGAAATAAACTCTAGTTTATTATTAAGGTGATTAAAGAACGATCGAGTCAAGTCGGATAGGAGGTAAGGGACTTCATCTCAATCTCCTTTCATTGAGGAATATTTTGTTTTGTACACAACATTCTTTTATACAGTGTATAAACACCTATGAAATTTAATTTTATTCAAAAGTAATATTTTTATACGATTCTTTTTACTAAATTACAAAAGGGAATGTTTTTGTCTTACGTATGTGGCGACAACGACTTCTCTGCCGCCGAGACCATTATTTGAGCTTTGGATTCCTCTACAAGCCATAACATTTTTATTAAATGAAAAATAAATACCATGTTTTACTTTTCTTTTATTTAGGTATTAAAAAAGGTTTTTTATAATTTTTTTATTATATCAATGTGTTTTTGATATATTGTTATTGAATTGTGGAAATGTTATGTTTCCTTAATGCATGTTTTATGTGATACAGTTATGTTGTGGTTATTGGGAATTGTTTATGAAGACGGGTTGTTCTGTGATAAACAAAGGGTTGGTGAGCCCGTGATAGCTCTCCAATGCATTGGGTAACGTGAAGGAGTATAACTCTAAGGTTTTCTCTGAAGAGATTTAGGTAATATACTGTAGTGGTTATTCCAAACGTAACCATGAGGGTTACTCCCTACGTAAGAAAGTTATGAATGCATCAAGTTATCTTTATGACTTATGTTTTCTATGAGTTATTCATAAATATTATGATTTCACAAGGTATGTTAATGTGATTATTTTTTATGAGTGAATTATGATTTCATTGATTCTTATGTATACACGGACTATTTTTTTCTTTCCATATTTTAATATCCCTTACCGAGGTTTTATGCTCATCCCATGTTTTTGAAATGTTTTTCATATGTAAAGGGAATGGTACATGATGTGATGATAGTGTCAAGGAAGTGTCAAGAAAGATTCCATGTTTTATTTTAATTATGTTTCCTTTGATGAAAAAAATACTATCTTTGATGTACCCACCTTGTTTAAATGTTGAATGTAATGCATGATTTAGGATCTAATTCTATAAAACTATTAATTTGAAAAGATCCTCAATGTGTATTGTTGAAATAACACAAAATTAAGTGATGTTTAAGTCTAGGGCCTTATAGTTGATATGAAAGGTCAGTTTAGATATCTTTAGGAGTTATAATTCTATTAAATGATTAACCAAAAATATTTTTAGGGTCAAATTGAAATGATATATCATTTGAAGATTACCATGTTGCTTCATCTAAGACATGTTTGTTCCGAATGGTTTTCCGCAGAGGAAACAGGGAAGCAATGCTAGGAAGGAATGCAGAAGGAAATGATCTTCCGAATCAGAATCCTAAGATGGTCAGAATTGGAACTGAACAGTTTGTTGCATTAACGACGTATTTGACTCAGAAAATAAATGGTGGTGGTATCCATGTATGATATCAGCTTGATCAACCACAGAGGAATATGTCAATGGTGGAACATTTCATGAGGAAACCTCCCCCATAATTAAGAGGGTCATCTGACCCTATTCTATATGAAAGGGGGATTAAAGCACTGGAGAATATTTTCAATGTCATGGGATGTTCAGATAATCAAAAGGTTGGTCTTGCTATTTACCGTTTGGAGGGTGAAGTAGATCAGTGGTTTTTGATGGTTAAAAATATCAGGGACGCTGATGAGATTGATGCTCATAACTGGGATTAATTCAAAGGTATGTTTCTTGAGAAATATTTTCCTATGTTTGTTCGACTTAGGATGGATAAATATTATTGGAATTGAGACAAGAGGACGACTTAGTGGCTGCTTATGAAGCAAAGTTCACCCGATTGGCAAGATATGCTCCAAATTTTATCTGAGACCTTGATAGTAAAATAAATCGTTTTTACTCAGGATTAAAGACAAAATATTGAAGGGCATTAGTTTCTCACGAGTTCAAAAGTTATGAAAAGCTTGTTTGATGTGTTGAGAAGGTGGAAATGTAGTTTTCCGATGATCAAGTGTTCTATAACAACCAACAGAAGAAGAGACCGAGGTGGAAGGGGAAAGGGAAGAATCCTTCAAAAAGGTCCGATTGTAAGAAAACTAAGTTTTTAGTTTTTGATAAATGTGGTAAAAATCATGTTGGGGGATGTCTTTTGAATGCTGGAAAGTGCTGCCGAAGTGGTAATATGAGAAATAAGGCACGTGATTTCATTGAAATTGTTCAGGGTGATGGTAAGACCAAATTTTTTTATAGTTAGTGAAATGTTTCAAGTGCAATGAGATGGGTCATTATGCAATCAAGTATTCTACAAAGAGATCAAATGATGGGAAGCCGTCAGAATACAAGCAGAATGGTGTGGTGAAATCCATTGCAACTACTTCAGAAGATGTTGGGCCATCAAATGAAGTGGTATCAAGTACTTGGTTTGTTTTTTTAGATTATGCCAATGTGTTGTTTGATTCAGGTTCTACAAATTCTTTTATCTCTGAAAATTTTTCTAGTAAATTGGGAATTCCATCTCAAGAAATGACTCCTGAACATGTGGTAAAAACACCTGGGGTAAATGCTGAGGCAAAAAAATTTATAGGAATCTTCCTATCCTTATCCGTGGAAAGAACCTAATTGCAAACCTTATTGTTTTACATCTAGTAGAGTTTTATGTTATCTTGGGTATGTATTGGATATCTCTTTACCATGCTAAGATTGATTTTAGAGCTAAAGAAGTTTTTTTAAGAAATACATTCAATTTGTCTACAAGAATGAACCCTTATTGTTCATAACATATCAAGAGGCCTTAAAAACATGTAAAAGATGGAAATTAATGTTACATTGCATATATTGTTGAAAAAATGGAACTGTTCAGATTAATGATGTGCCAGTGGTAAATGACTATCCTGATGTTTTTCCTGATGAGTTTCCTGGAATAATACCAGATCGGGAAGTTGAATTTACTGTTGACATAAGTCCTGATGCTAAGCTAATTTTGAAACCCCCGTATCGAATGGCTCAAATTGACCTTTTAGAGTTGAAGGAGAAATTGTAATATTTATTAGAGAAAGTTTTTATTCGAACTAGCACCCCACCATAGGGTGCTCCTGTCATATTTGTTAAAAATAATGATTATTCAATGAGACTTTTCATTGATAATAGAGCCTTGAATAACATCAGTGTTAAGAACTAATATTCATTGCCTCATATTGAGGATTTGTTTGATCAACTCCAGGGAGCTATGTATTTTTCAAAGATTGACCTAAGATCGGTGTACTATTAGTTGATGGTAAATGAACATATGTTCTGAAGACTACGTTTGGTACAAGATATGGCCATTATAAATTTTTAGTAATTCCTTTTGGGTTAACCAACACACCTTCTCTATTCATGGACCTTATGAGTAGAATTTTCCATTAGTTCATAGATAAGTTTGTGGTTGTTTTCATTGATGATATTTTGGTGTTTTCTAAATGTAAAGAGGAGAATGAAAGTCATTTAAGGTTTATTTTGAAATCATTAAATGATATGAAAATGTATGGGAAATTTAGAAAGTGTGAGTTTTGGTTGCAACAAATTTCTTTCCTTCGTCACATTATTTCTAAAGGTGGAATAACTCTTGATCATACAAAAAAAAGATGTTGAAGAATGCCCAAGACCCACAAATGTAACTGAGATTCATATTTTTCTTGGTTTGGAATTCCATTTTAGAAGGTTTGTTAAAAACAATTTCACGGTTATCTAGTCCAATGACTAAGATAACTCAGAAGGGTGATAAGTTTATCTGGACAAAAGAAGGTGATGATTGTTTTCAGGAGTGGAAAAGAAGATTGGTGAATGCTCCAGTTTTGGCAGTGCCTTCCAAAATTGGTGAGTTTGTTATCTACAAGGATTCTTTATTGAAAGGACATGGATGTGTCATAATACAAAATGATCAGGTAATTTCTTATGCTTCACGTCAGTTGAAAACTCATGAGGTAAATTACCTTACACGTGATTTGGAATTAGCTGTTGTTGTTTTCACTTTACAAATTTGGAGGCATAATTTGTATGGTGTAATGTGTGAAATATATACTGATCACAAAATTTTAAAGTATATATATTAACTCAGAATGAATTGAACATGAGGTAGATGAGATGGCTTGAATTAATCAAGGATTATGATTGTACAATTCATAACCATCTGAGAAAATCAAATAATGTGGTTTATTCTTTGAGTCAAAAAATTAATGCTCCATTAACCATGTTACATTTGGAACATTATCCTTTGCTTATGGATTTGATGAACTTTTTCATAGAAGTTGTTGTTGTAGGAAGTTATCCTGTTTCGTTTCAGGTATCAGTGAAATCTTCTCTATCAAACATAATTAAGAAATCTTAGAAGAAAGACAATGAGTTGAAAAAAAGGTACAACTGGTATAGAATGGTATGTTTCCTGAATTCAACAATGATAATGATTCTATTCTGTGATTTGGGATGAGAATGTGTGTGCCTTGTGATTCAAAGTGGAAGAGAGAGTTATTATGTGAAGCTCATAGTTCTCCATTTTCAGTTAATCTTGGAAGTACTAAGATGTATAGACATCTTCGGGAGTATTACTAGTGGGATGGAATGAAAAGATATATTGTGGATTTTACTGTGAAGTGTTTGACTTGTTAATAGGTTAAAGAAGAGTAGCAGTTACCGAAAGGGATGCTTCAGCCTTTACCAGTTCAAGAGTGGAAATGGGATATAATATCCACGGACTTCATTGTGGGGTTGCTGAAGGCACCTCAAGGTAATAATTCAATATGGTTGTTGTTGATCGCTTGAAAAAAGCTTCTCATTTCCTTTATATATGAGATAAATTCTCCCTAGATCAACTTTCTTATTTTATCTTAATGTGATAGTGAGGTTACAAGGAGTTCCCCTCTCCATTGTATCTAATCGTGATCGTTGGTTTACTTCTATCTTTTCGAAAGGCCTTCAGAAGACCCTGGGTACTGAATTGAATTTTAGTACAACTTTTCATCCTCAATCATATGGGATGTCAAAACAAACAATTCAGACCTTGGAGGATATGCTACAATCTTTTTCGATGGATTATCAATGAATTTGGGTCTAACATCTTTCTTTGGTTGAGTTTTCTTATAATAACAGTTTTCATTCCAGTATACAGATGGAACCATTTGAGGAATTATATGGGAAGTAGTGTCGAACTCCAACTTTTTGGGATGAAGTGCGTGAATGGAAGTTGATGGGACCAAAATTTTTAGAAGATTTGTTAGAAAAAGTTTAGATGATACAGAAACACATGAGAACAACTCAGTGCATGCATAAACGTTATGCAGATAACCGAAGGAAGGATCTATCTTTTGAGGTAGGTGATCATGTCTTCCTCAAAGTTTCACCATGGAATAGTGTGATGCGATTTGGTAAGAATGGAAAGATGAGTCCATGGTTCATTGGACCATATGAAATAATAGAGAGAGTTGGATCAGTTTCATACCAAGTGGCATTACCTCCAAGTTTATCTCAGGTACATAATGTTTATCATGGTCAATGTTAAGGAAGTACATGCCAGATCCATGTCATGTTTTGAGTACCGAGGTAGTTCAGCTGGAAGAGAACCTATCTTATGAGGAAAAACCGGTCCAGATTCATTACCATAGGGGTAAAGTATTTCAGAATAATGTGATTAATCAATAAAAGGTTTTATGGGAAAACAACATGATTGAAGATGAATCACGGGAATCTGAAAATACAATGAGGGATAAATACCCCCACTTATTCGATAAGTAAATAAATTGCGGGGATGCAATTCTCTAAAGAGGGGAAGGATGTAACATCCCATGTAATTAAATTATTATGGATATTCATATCTATGTATATTTATGAATTAGATTGTGTTTTAGAGTCTTAAAATGAGAATAAATCGAATCTTAAGCATATAATACTCTAATATTTTTTAAATAATCGTTTTACCGCCTTTTGATGGAATTTTTATTAAATCAACCTTTTGACAATTTTATAAGCTCTATTTGTCAAAATATACTTATTCTTTAGGATTGGGACATTGAAAATAACTTTGGATAAATTTTTGGTAATTTTCTGACAATGGTCATTTTTTAATGAATAGTGAAAAATACTGCATTTTACTTCAAAACTGCTTTTCCATCTAATTTAATTATATGGATAGATTGTCCTTTTAATTTGTTTTAATGTTTAATTGGAATATATTTTTTCCATTTAATCCAATTATGTCCATTTTAATTAATTTCAATTTGGAATTGGTCATAAAAAAGTGTCAATCTTTTGATAGATATTGTTTCTAAAAAACTCGCTATTTGTTTTGCAACGGGAAATATTTTTAAATTAATTAGCGCAATTTCTGTATTTTGAATTTGGTAAAATGGATTCCATATTTGGAATCAGAAGGTCCAAATTATGTAATTAAGACTCTTTTGTTTTTGGACATTATGAAGAGTAATGATGGTAATTATCTTTAATTATTGTTATTAATTAGCAATCGATTAGTTAAGGGTAATAAAATAGTATCATAAAAATATAAAATAGAAACAACATGTGTACTAATGCTAATGGTTGTGTCATGGAAGACTATGGGATGACTTTTTCCATCTTTGGGACCCCATGGAATCAATTTTGTGTGATAGTGACATTTTATCTTTTTATTTTTAAAGAAAGTTAAATAAAACAACTGTATGTATTAACAAATTAAAACAATTTTAATTTTTTCTACGTAACTGATATCATAGACTATAATTATTCATTTGAAAGATAAGAATATTTCCTACATCATGGTATTTTTTTATAATTTTGGGTCATTAAATAAATAAATTTATTTATGACACCATGATGATGTAGTGATTACCTAATTAATGAACAATTTAAATAAAACGAAACGATAATGAAAAATAAAAGACATAGACTTCTCAAAAACCTATTGGATGTGTGTATTTAGAGCCCTTATCACCTTATCCTCAAAATATATCATTTTGGGACCTTTAAAATATGAAAATCATTTTATAATAAAGTAATATTTCAAGACATTCCAATAGTGCCCCTCCTCCCACTTATAAAAGCCACCCATCACTACCACCTTACCCACTCCTCCCAAGCCATTGTACCGGACAAACTCTGCACATTTTATATCTACACATCCCTCTATTCATCCTAGAATCAAAACCATAGGCAGAAAGCTCTTCAAGAAACCATTTTGGTTCAAACTAAGGGGAGTTACCCGATTTAATGGTAATGTCTTCTATTATGTCCTTTTGTTTTATTTTTCTTCTTATACCCCATAAACTATTTTTATTCATCTATTTTTTTATCAAAAATAGTATATTAAATATACTAGGATGTTGTTATGAGAGGTATTTTATTTACACATACACACACCTCAGTCAAATGGTTAAAGAACATACTGTTTCTATAAGTAGTGAATTACTGGCTCACGAAACGATGATTGTTCAATATTCTTTTAACACCTTTCATGGTTGCCATTAAGATGTAACTATATTTATATATGATATATATTATTTTTATGTTTTCCTTATTATTCTTTGTCTTTCATTTATGGAATACCTGTATGGTTACCATTATGGGTAAAGGCGATAATTTCATTTTAGGAAGTGCGGAATACCGCCCCCTCAAAGTGATTTGATTCTTTATTACCATATGAGGGATGTATACTGGATGGAGCTAATGATGTTATATATGATATTATACTGTAAATATAATATACCCTTATATCATTATGATTTCATTCCATTAAATACGAAATAGTAATGAATGTAGCGGTCATGCGTACGTACGACTTACCGTCTCCATGAACGGTGCATTTCATTTCTTACCTCTAAATGTTATATAATATTATAAATGCATGTATATACTGGATATATATTATATATATGATATAAACATCATGAATATAATTCTAGATATAATTTTTATTTTACCACATGAAAAACTTGTAATTATAAGAAGTATATTTTTGACTTAAGTATCAAAGATCGACAAAACAACCATTATTAACTTAAATAATTACATAATGTTAGTAACATGGTAACACGTGATATAAAAGGAATAATTAACTTGAATAATGTTCTTATGAAAGTATAAATTAACTCTAGTTTATTATTCATAAGATTAAAGAATGATCAGGTCATGTTAAACATGAGGTAAGGGACTTCGTCTCAATCTCCTTTCATTGAGGCATATAATGTTTTATACATAACTTTAATTTATACAGTGTATACACTGCCTTTGAATTTTGCTTTTATTCAAAAGGAATTTATTTATACGAAGAGTTTTACTAAATGAAAAAAGGGAATGTTTTTGTCTTACGTATGTGGCGACAACGACTTCTCTACCGCTGTGTCCATTATTTAAGCTCCGGCTTCTTCTACAATGCATAACATTTTTATTAAATGAAAAATAAATACCATGATTTAATGGAATAGAGAATATTTAATATGTTTCCATTGATGGAAAAAATAATGTCTTTGATGTAACCCCCTTGTTTAAATGTGGAATGTAATGCATGATTAATGATCTAATTATATAAAACTCTAAACCTGACAAGAAAATCAATGTGTATTCTTGAAATAACATAAGATTAAGGGATGTTTAAGGCTGTGGCCTTATACAAATAATCTATAAAGAGAACTTTGTCTATTTTTATGGAATTTCATATAGGTAAAATAACATTTTTGTAGTATTTTTAAGATATATATTATTTTTTATAGAATTTAGTATAGGTAAAATACCATTTCTGAAATGTTATATAGATTAATGGTGGTAACTAATTCCTATCAATTTAGATGATTTTAAGATAATTTTAATGGAATAGAGAATATTTAAGGATTCTTTCTATTAATAATAATATCTTTTTTAGACAATTTATACAATAGACTAAAAATTCCTCATTCAAATAATATGGAGGTGGAAAATATTTTAGAGAATGATGATAGATTTACATATTTACAAAGACATGTTTTTGATTATGTATGTGGAATGTAAATAATGATTGATAATTTCTTTGACAATAAAATGTTTGGATTTAATGTGGAATTTAAATTTCAAAAAAATTCATCATATGAGTATATTTCATCAAATTTTCATAAATATGGAATTTTA
This sequence comes from Viscum album, assembly GCA_963277665.1. Taxonomy (NCBI): domain Eukaryota; kingdom Viridiplantae; phylum Streptophyta; class Magnoliopsida; order Santalales; family Viscaceae; genus Viscum; species Viscum album. The sequence goes on from OY728122.1 coordinate 1,193,491,201, forward strand.
TCTATCTACGAATTATGAAATAATATGAAATCTATAGAATAGGTTGTGTGTTGAGAACAAAATAATGAAAATTTTATCAAAAGGAAGGAAATGAATAGTATAATTTCTTATATATTGTTAGAGTGAAAAGAAGAATTTTGGGGTGTGTTTAAGTGAATGTGATTTAGTTTTAGTGTGGATAAAATAAACATCACAATCATGACTAAAAATGTAAGGAATATGTTGCTGATGTTCAGTGATTTAACTATAAGAATATGGGTGACTAGTTATACTAATTTACCAAATGTCTATAAATTTATTCAATGAAAAGGTTGATGATGTAATTAAAATCTTATTCTATCTAAAAAATGAGATTGAATTAAAAAATGAAATGGAAATAGGTACATTTTTCCTAATATTATAGTTATTGAATGGTTTTATGATTCCATATATATTCACACAATTATATCGAGCATTTTTTTTAAAACATAATTATACAATAATACTTTTAGAAAGAAATTTTCTGTTAATACACCATGTAGGATTATTATTATAATGACGGTCTACCAAGTGGTGTCTATTAAAATAAATATTTTTCCCTTTAGGAAAACAAGAGTGTTATAAGAATAAAATTTTAACATATTCATTAGAATTCAATAAGCCTCGATGTATAAAAAACATTTTTTCAAGAGAAGGAGAATACTATTTTTGAAGTTGGTATATAAGCCATTATTTTTTAAAGAGATTTATAACCTCTTTAGGATTCGTTAAACTGTCCTCTAAAAGATCACCGTAAGGGGGTTGTGGGGGAATAGGAAAAAAAAATACTATTTATCATTGGGATATATATTTTAAGGATATTGGATATTCCCATTGTAAAAAATTTAAATTGATGTATTTATTGATGGATTGCTATGTTATACATCTTTGAAAGATGATGAGTTTTCTATTGATCTCATTAATGGGGAAAGTACTATATCTAAAACATCCAATATAATGGAACATGAGATTTTTTTTGAGTTGATGAAAGAAATAATAGAGTTTTATTATAAGGGATTTAAAAACCCTTTTGTTTCACTATGGGTGGACCTATTTCATTCATGAAAAATAGGGATTGGAATATGATAGTGTGTATTTATTATAGGGAGATAAATTCCATTACTAGAATTATTATGTGTCAATTATCACTCATTGGTTATATATATGAACAAGATAAATGATATTAATATTTTTTTTTATTTTCATTTTCACTTTTTTTGCATCATTTTAGTGTGGAGAATGAAGATATACTAATTTCGATATTTCATATGAGATATAAACATTATGAGATTACAATTATTTCATTCATATTTAGAAATAAACTATTTAGTGTTTATGGATATAATGTGTAACATAATCAATTATTTTCATGATTACATCATTTTAGTATTCATTATTTATATGATGAATTCTTCAAAAAGCTATGTAAATCCTCATAACTATATTAAAATAATTCTTTAGACTATATGTGAAAAGGAAATAAAAATGAATTTTTGCAAGTGTTGATTTTGGATACATCATGTATCCTATCATGGTCATATTATTAAAATGGATATAATAGGTTGATAATATTAGGAAATAGATATTAATGGATATCCCATACCAATTAATATAATATAGACACAAAATATACTTGTCTTATCATTTTAATATCTGTTGTTTGTTCAAAATGTTGGCTCATTATTCATCTTATTAATCACACTATCACATAAATTAATTAAATCCTCACGATTTTTAGATTGTGATGATTTATTTAAAGATATTAGTTATATATATATATATATATTAATCCAATGAAATTGTTGTTTTCATCATGAAAATATATATTTTAAATATATAGTGATGGATGTAATAATGAATTCAGATTCTTCTATATTTTGAAATATATAAGTTATTTTTTTAATAAGGAAATTTAATATTTAATAATATAATTATAAATATAAAGATATTGAGTATGGTGTTATAATATTTTCCATAATAATAAGAGGGAACTATCCCAAAAGATAAAGTAACACCCTAGGCTTCCAGTGTACACCTCTTCTTAATAATTCAATAGCTTGCGCTACACGCAACATAGAGTTCGAGTGCCCCATTTAATATCAATCTAGATATTTAAAAAGTGGTTATGAATATTATTAACGTCATTTTTAATTTTTTATATATATACCATATACTTTTAACCTTCATATTCTGTGTTTCATAGACATAATATAAGGAAAAATACAATTTTTCAGATTACATACTTAGTTTTCAAAACTAGAAGTGTATCTATCGTTTAATGGTGAAACCTTTTTAATTACAATATTTGACTCATTTATATATAAAATTTTATTAAATTATATTCTTCAATAGAATTAAGACATAAATATTTAGTTTGGATAAATTTTTAGTTATTTTATGATAACTTTCATATTTTGATGATTAATGAAAAATAAAAAAATTTAATTGAAACAAACTTTTTAATGGAAATAATTACTTGTATTAAATTATAAATTTAATTTTTTTATATTTTGACATTTAATATAATTTATTTCATTTTAGTAAATTTCACATTTAAATTGCAATAAACACATGTAAATCATTTGATAGGTTTCACTTCTTAAAAAAATCTTTCTTGGATAGAAAACGTGAATTAAATTAAAATTAATTTCTGTCAATTCAGTTATTATGATTTTTGAAAAAATTATTACCCATATGAAATATGAATGTAAAAATTGTGTAAAAAGGTTCCATTAATTTTTGGACATTATGAACTGTAACTTTAATAATTATTTTTTTTGGCAATGGGAAAACGGTATATCAAGTAAAGAATGGTAAAAAATAATATTATAACAATATAAAACTACCCTGAAAAATGTCCTAATACTATTAGGTGATATATTTACGACCATGAGAATCTGTAGGCTTATATTTTTTTGAGCCACTTGGGTGTGAAAATGTCATTTCAGAATATTTAATTTAAATAAATGGGAAATATAACATAACTTCTATCATTAATTATATAATTTCTAATATTGTGGTATATAACTAAACTATATGGATATAAATAGTCATTATAACGATATATATTATTTTATACTTCATGTTATTTTATTTATAATTTTTAGACATCCAATAAAAATATTTATTAATGATAGAACGATGATGCAATGATTATCTTATTAATGAATGATTCAAGTAAATTAATTTATAAATATAAAAATAAATATGATTTGAACTTTATGATTCCATCCACTAATTTTATTGATGGAATAGACATATTAATGATGAATTAATTATTTTTATTGAATTAATCATGAATTTATAACTTAGTGTCAAAATCAACATAAATGAGTTGTTTAAAAGAAATACTATTTCATTAAATAATATAAAAATACTAAAAATATAATGTTATTACAAATTAATTATATAATGTTAAAAAACTCATTAATGATCCATTATAGATTATATTATCATTTTATAGTATCTAAATTTACTCTAATGTATAAAATCACAAGAATACACGGTAAAAGTTAAACTTTTTAACAATGGGTTAATCTAAAAAGAGATGGTTATTTTCATGATCAAAACATGTAAATAAAATTATAGGATGATATTATTTAGGCCCAATATCATATTATACATTAAATTAATTAATTTTTACCTTTTATAACCTGAAATTAAATTTATAATAAATTGATATTTAAAACTTTTCCTAATATGCCCCTCACCTCTCTTATAAAAGGGGACTTCTCTTTTCATTGATTCACATGTCCCAAGCCTTTTGGCTCGACCAAAACCTACCCTAATATTCATCCAACATCCATAATTTCATCATATAGTTCTCCCATTGGGTAGAAAATCATATTAAGGAGTCCTTTTGTTCAAATCAAAATGAGATACCCGAAGAAGATGTAGTCATTTTATCCCTTCTTTCAAAGTTATTTTCATATTCTACTTCTTCTTCCTATGTTGTTACCATTAAACAATAATAAATATAGAAACGAATATATGATGATATTTTTAATGATCATGGGACCACTATATTCCTCCTTTTACCCATCCTTTTTAAATCAATACTATCATGCGTGGGTACGTGCAGCTTACCATCTCCACACCATTGTATATAATGTTTTTCATCTATATATTATTTGGAATGAAATAATGATGAATATAAATGAATTAAATAATAAATATAAATTTTTATTATTTTTAAAAAATTCATATTCAATGAAATCCCTAACATTAAAAAATTAAGTAAATTATATCGTTACTCATGTGTATGTACAACATACCTTCATCAAGACACAATGATACACATATTCAATGTCTACCATCCAAGAATGATTACAAAAAATAAATATATTGTTCATAATTATAAAATATATGACATAATAATTCTACTAGAATGATATATATATATATATATTTATGAACATATCGATCATTCACATGCTTCTATTAAATACGTTAGTAAAATGAAAATAACATTCATGCGTACGTATGGCTAACCATCTTCATGAACGGTGTATTGCATTTCATATATTTATCCATAATATATATTAATATTATGAATAAATAGGGTATATAAATCATATTATTCATTCTGTAAGTAAATAAATCATTATCTATGTAATATGATGAATAATAACAAGTCAAAACACATACGTTAAAAAAAGTGATTATTACCCAAAATGCTACAATAACTAGGAATTGTTAATAAATGGGTAGTATAATGTCATTAAAGAATCATATATGATATCATAAATATTATTCCATTTTTCATATAAGTTAATAATATGTTTAAAAACATTATTATGGAGTTTAGACATGTATGGAAAGTATCCGACCAATGGTAAGGTTTAATTTTAGAATCTCATTATTATCTGAGATTGTTTATACAAAAGTATCTACTGGGACATATTTTTTATTTGTGTCCATGTATCAAAAAATTAATTTCAAAATGAATAATTTTAGGGTTTCATGTATGTTACACATTATATAAAACATCATTTTTTATTTTTTGAATATTTTTCTCATTATTGTGCATGTTTTAAAAATGTGTTGAGGTATTTATTTATATGGACATGAATGTTTTAAAATTATAATTCCATTCAAAAGTTACAATGTGTTATGTGAAACATTGATTAAAAAAACATACTTCTAAATGTCTTGTTTTATAAATTGTTTTACTTTTAAATGAATTTCAATATAAAAAGTGTTATTTACTTGAAATAGTATTAATGAATTTATTAGATTATTTTAATTAGTGACAAAATCCTTTATTGGATTTTATGCTTGATTGAGGTCAATTTTTTATGATTCAATGATCAAAATTGCACTGAAATGTTTATGATATGTTTGACAATGGTTTTTCAGTATTTATTCCATTAATGTTTTAATGTTAATGTATTAACATTTCATACTCATGTTTTAATACAAATGTTTATGTTATGATTCACCCTTTTCATAATAGGAATGCATTAGACATAGTAAGTGAGGGGTATGACCTACTATAGCCACTCGATGCATCGATATGTCTCATGGGACAGACTAGTGTCTTATCACATGGACTTGACAAAATATTTGTGTATGGTCTTGGAATGTGGCTATGATTTAGTGGTTATGTTGTGTGTAATTATGCATTCCCTTATTATTTGATTAGTTATTGATTTTACATGTGATTATTTGACTAGTAGAATATCCATGTAAATGTATAAATAGAATTAATTGATTTATTCATTCTACAATATACTGATTTTTTTAAAAAAATTCTTTTGTTTTAGTTTTGTGCCTTTCTTTATAATTTTATACTTATTTATAATAGATTCCTCGATATTGTTTGTCCTTACTGAGCATCAGTGCTCACCAAATTACAAATTTTTTTTGCCAGATGCAATGATGTTTTTTTATGATTAATATGAGGGTTTAAGCTATGGGAATAATTTAATTTTAAAAAAATTATCTATGTTGTGTTTTATGATAAAAATTGTAATGCAATTTTCATGTATATAATCTATTTTCTATGACTGCTAAACTGATTAGTACTTCAAAATGAGATTCCTTGTAATCATTCCAATGTATTTAAATAATTCACCGGCTCTGGGCTTCATGTGATGGGGCATTTCCGATAATGATTCTGCATATATAAAAAAATATAATTTAGAAAAATATTTTCTCTCATAGATATATCAAGTAGTTGTAATGAAGTGGGATGGAACTACTCAATAGATATTATTAATAGATACACTACCATCCTTGATATGGGAAAAAGATGGTTGATGTGTTGAGTAGGTGGGGCTGTTGACTTTTTAAAATGAGGAATATTAATAAGGATTGTATATTTAAATATCTATTATATATCGACAATTAAAATTTTTAGAAATAGTATCCATCATTAAATTTCCGAAAATTATAATATCATGTTCAGTAGAAAATATTTATAAGTCTAAAATTCATGATAAGGATATGCAAAGCATGATTATTATGGAGAATGATTTGAAATATAAAAAATTATTCTATAAATATTAAATATTTATTTTTAGGAATATGCCATATATTTCATCTATACCTAAATTAATAAATGATATTCTAGAAAAAGCATAAAGGTTAAATTTATATATACACACAGTTATGAAAATGATATATATTTATTTAAGAGATTTTTTTTTGGATTTTATGAGGAATTTTTTTTGACATGGTCATCAGATTATTTATGTTCCAGTAGGTAAAATATGAAATACAACATCCTATGTAGAAATGAATCCTCTTCATATACCAATATAGAAGTTTGATAATCTTATAATGTAATTTTCCAGTAAACAACCAAATAATCCAAGGATGAACAATGATATATTGTTCATTATTGAACACCTTACTCCTTCTGTACATTTCCCAGAATTAATGAAATAACCACCCCTTTAGAGCCTTTATAGACTCTATATTAATTAAATAATGAGATTTCATGGGGAAACGATATTAACTATTTCCGATCATAACACATAGTTCACCTCAAAACTGTTGTAGAGCCAAAAAAATGTATCTTGACATAGATGTACATTTATTAACAACATATCATACCCAAAATGATGAAAATTAAAAAATAGCACTTAGGAAATTTTAATTATTACATAGATTAGGTTTTCATTACATCTTCCTGGTGTGGGATTCATATTTAACACTATAGAAATTTTCATACAATAACAATTTCTATTCAAAAAACAATATGGAACTATATATGGAATTGTATTTGAAGGGATGTTGTACTCTAACATATCAGGATAAAGTTAGAGAAAGAATGATATAACGACCAAAACATACAATTGATACCACTAATAAATCGTGAACTATTAAAAATGAATTTAATGTAACTCAATGTAATCAAATGATATATAATGTTAATCGATGTAAGTATCAAGAATTTCTTGTTGGGGTTCATGAAATATTACAGTTTTTATACTGGAAAATAGTTTAATTGTTTTATTAAAAGGGGAATTTAAACACTTGGAATATATTTCCATTAGAAATTATTTAGAGAATATGAGAGTTGTCTTACTAATTTACTATTCCACTATTCCGTTATAAAGGACATCTCAAATTCCATGTTTTATAGTAGATGACACAAATTCCATTTCTAGCTCATATACTCAAAATAGTTGAATTATATTTACAACCTAGAATTTCTTACAATAAAGTTCGCATTCAGATTTTTGTTACTAGAATGAAGGTGTTATTGAATTAAATAACTCATCTATTGATAGTCTTCTTGATAAATCTAGGATAAGAAATGAAATTTTTGAGACATACGGTTCATTAAGTAATGAATAACATGTTTCTTCAGTATATATCATGTATCCAATTTTTATAATGAAACTATTTGTGGCGAATAAAGTTATACCAAATAACCTACTATAGTAGTTAAACACTATATATTAAATATATTTTGTACTATAGACTCTAGAGATCCTTTATTGATTGATATTTTTATAATTTACATTTCCAAATTTATAAGATTAATATATTATAAAATGATTCCATATTTGGATTAATCATATCAAATATAATTTATTGATAATTTTGGGAATTTTTCTTACATAATTGAATTGTAGTTTAATATAGAAAACAATGTTTGTTGAATATTTTTAACTTTTATAGTATTAAATTAAAATTAAATATCACATTTAAAAGGATTTTAATTCATAAATTATATTTTTATATATTAAAAATATAGTTTTTAATACATTTTTTTAATTTATAAAACCAATTTATAATTTTTTTAACTTTAGTAATAATTTCAAAAAAAAATTACTATTTTGATATTCTATTAATTAAAATATAATTTAGTTAAATTTGGGGATGGAGTTATTTTTAAGACATATAACAATTTTTGATTTCATACAATATATTTCATGATAATTAAAATCATTTATAATTTTATCCTAACATAATTAGTTCATATCAAAATATTCACTTTTTAGAAAATGAGTTCTAGGTGTGCTAGTGTGAAAATTAAATTTTCCGACATATAATAATTATATATAATATAATGAAATATATATTTTGATTTAGTAGGTCCAAATTATTAAAATATTATAACTTTATTTTTTATGCATTGAAATTAATTTACATTTGTTAATGATTAATTTCCATGGTAATATTAAAAAGGATGTTGTCAATGAATTAATTTTATAATAATTATAATAATTATATATATATATATTGAATTAATTTATTAATATTATTACTATAAAATTAGGTTTTAAAAAATAAAAATAATATAAACACTCATTCAAATAATAATAAATAGAAAATAAAAACAAAAAATAATTTCTATATAAAAATTCATTCTTTATTTAAATGATAGTTTTTACATATTTAATAATTTTATTTGATTAAATATTTTAATATTTTGAATTATTAATGTAAATATTTAGTAATTGGGTTCATATTATATTATAAGTAACAAAACAATTTCCATGGTAAAATTTTAACCATTGTTAATAAAAGAGTCATTTTGAAAATGGTGTATCACAAATTATATAAAATGAAATAGACATTCACACCATAAAGAAATAAATTATAAGTTATGAAAGTCATAACCAAATATATATCCTCCAATTTCATCACCTATATCACATAACACACATAACACACCTAAAACCCATTTAATTCTATTATTACCCCATACCAAACTAATATTTTCATTAAAAAGTCCCATTTTAAAATATAATGTAAGAACACTCCCTATCATTACCTGATCCCAATCCATACTAATAAAATTGGTTAGTTTGATACCCCAACCCCTTCTCAAAATCCATACGATGGAGTCCCAACAGTTTTATGGATACCACATATTCTTTTCGAAACTACTCAGAATTTTATGGGGTTTCAATCCTTCTCTTTCCTGTCTATTTGAAATTATAATTTTATGTTACCATTTTCTCCTTTATCATGGGTTTTAATTTATTGGTATTGTCTCCCATTTTTGTTTTTATTAACATGAGACTACTTTTCCCCTCTCATTAATGCCTTTTTCCTTTGATTTTGTTTTGTTGATATTAGTGTTATCATTTTGTGCCATCTTTTATTAGTCACTGATATTCATTTAAATGTAATAACACATTTAATTTAATAGATTAGTCAACAATTTTACATATTTACAATGAAATTAAATCTATTTAAATAAATCAATTACCTATTATAAATCCTAAAAATATTAAATTTTGTTAAGTATATGAGTGTTGTTTTAATTACATTCACATTCATGTCTGATCACTAAAAGGTGCATGTGACTCTTCCATATATACACCTAGGGGAAATCATATGGAAAAATGTTGTCTCTATTTCATATAAAAATTTACAGTTAGGAATATCATGACTCTCCTTGTTAATAAAGTTTTTATAACTATAAATTTCGTTAAAAACCATAATGCATGATTTTTCTACTATTGAATGAATTATTTTCCTACATTGGAAATTCTATCATACGAATGTGACATATTGAATTATTTTCATTCTGTATGAATGACCCAAAATGGTAAAATTAACCATTTCCCCAACAATGAATTTATTTCATTTATAATTGAACATTCTTTTACATTAATAATACCGTATAATTTCTTGGAGAGATATTTTTTGGTGAACCATCCACCTTTATTCCCATCATGGATTATGAAATTATTGTTTATAGAAAATACAGGACCTTTAACTGATTATTAATTCCAAACCATTATCCTTTAATATGAATAAATTATATTCCAATGACAAATATAATTTAATATCATATTTTTAATTTCATTAGATTATTAATTTTATCATGTATTCTATATAATGACTTATTTGGGAAATTATTGATTTAACAAGATTCCACATGTTGTGTATGGTGTTAGTTGAGTGTTTCATACAATGATATAAATTTTAAATATCAAATAGGGAACAATATAAATAGAAATTGATTTTTTATTCTGGTGAGGATGATTTCTGATCACTCGATAAAGTTGATTATGTATTATTTAATCATCCCACATGTTTCTCAGGATGGTTTATGATCATGTTTCACCATTAATTGATGCATGAAAAAGTTCTACTGTTCTAAAAATATTTATTATAATATAGATAAGGATTTTAAATGGGGATCATGAAATGTTAATTTATTTTATAAAATGATTAATGAATTGAATTAAATTGTTGATTGATGTTTACAAATTATAGATAACTACATGATGCATCAGTAAGTCCCGTGTGACAAACGAGCTAGTGTACTAGCATATGACATACCAATTTATATATGGTATCTCAGAATAATGATTTTGAAGTATGTTTATGATGTCTCACATTATTAGTTCCATCAGTTTGATATATGTAATTAACTTACATGTTTTAATTATTTTCATGGATATAGTATTCCATCAATGTTACTTTATTTGGGAATTTTTTATTATATTTCATTTTAAAAATATTATTTATTATTTAATATTTTTTTAATTGATTTTACTATAAGCTAACCCTTAACAAGCATAGGATATCACCCTTATTTTTTCCGTTCTATACAAAACCAAGAAGATATCAATATGTAATTAAAAATATATATTAGAAGGGTTGATACTGTTTTTTTAGGATTTTTTAATACCAAAACATTTGTTTTGACATGTGATTAGAGAAATATGTGTTAATATTTTCATTAAAGACTCCAACACTATGGAATCCATTAGAAAATGATATATTCAGCGAAACTAATTTAATATCTATAACAAATCATGGATTTGAAGGACTTGGTTTTTACTATAATTCTGATGTTGGTCCCAAGACCATCTATATGATCTATATATCTCCAACCATGATAATCAGTGTATTTTATATTTGAGAAATTCTCATATAAATAAAAAATCCCATTCATAGTACAGATACATATACTCAATTTAAAAATGAACCTAAAAAAATATAGTATTGACCCATGAATGAGGGAAAACATAATTTTTCAACTGACGAACTGACTAGTTCTGTCACAAATATTCAAAAAAGGTTACACAACACCCACAAAAAACACACATAAGGGTCATGTATACTACTGTTCTCTATAAATTCCCACATGTAATTAATATATGTTGTTATACTAAAACTAAATTTGAATAATGATGAAACATATAACAATTCCCATTCTTAGATAATAAGGAATATTATCCTCTGATTTTGATTCATTTCCATCCATTATGAGGGTCAAACACTATATTGAAATGTTTTCAAACCCCACCATATGGATTCCAAAATAGAGCTCATTGAGTATATCTAAATCATGTTTTATTATTAAACCTGTGTCACTCCTATAGAGTCTCTGCCACACATCACACCAAATATTGTTAGGGAAGAACCTAATTCCAATGGAATCATTGTTCCCAATCCATATAGACCCCTCCCTCAATGATTGGGATAAAATTAAAAGAAATATTAAAAACATATGATATAAGTTCGTAAAGAATCTCACTGAAACCATAAATTCGGGGTGCATATAATGTTGATAAATTATCCATATGTAATGACATCAAAAACATATAATGACTACCACCAATATCTCCCTAAAAATTAATCAGAGCATGATATTGTAAAACCCAATTTCACTACCCAAATTATAACACATTTATTCAAAAATCATTAATTATATGATACCATATAGTAACTATGGACTATGACTCTCATTAATGTATTTATAAACTAATCTAAAGCATCATGGATCTATAATTATAATAATTGTTCCATCTCAGCCATTATAAGGATTTCTACATTATAACACATCAGCTATATGTTTTTCCAAAATAGAAGAATATACCCACTATCTGATGATGTAGAATACAACCATATAAATAAAAATAAATAATCAATCATTTATCTATAATCTGTATCAACAATATTATGAATTATACCGATTAATCACTAAAAAATATTCAAATATAAAACAATAACATCATCTTCTTACCATAATGATTACATAAGGCCAGTCTGTACCAAATCAATATAATTTGTATCACTTCAGCTTTAGTAATAACATTACATAAAGAATCTGACCAAAATACACATTTATATACGAAATTATAAGTATGAGATAAACCATCTATCATGTTCCATCATATATCACAAATCATCCCAATAAGATTAGTAAAACTTATTAATTATTATGCATAGTACCTAAATCACCTATATCCATAGATGTATCATAAAAATTGGTCTCTTTATTATATACCTAAAGAAATCACCCAGAGGACAAGACTAATGAGTTAAAGACTTTACTCCCATATAAATATAACAAAAAAAACTCTAATTCATCATACAAAATCGATTTCTCTCACATATATAATTGGAATCAAATCATAAATCATCTTCTAAATCTATAATAGTATCCCCACCAGGTATATGTAAATAATATAAAACCCTCAGAGAATCTGATCTTATAAAAATCTATAGAAAAACATCACCATAATACAATACATGCTGTGGAAAATTATTATATTATGGTTTAGATAGATAGATTATAAATAAGAATCTATATAGAAAAACACCATATTTTTTATTGTGTTGAAACATTATCTAACTGATATACATTTAAATTCTAGACCTAGAATTGAAATTAACAACAATGTTTTGATCGTCTTGGTATCCAATTCACATCTAAACACGTCAAATGTCTATATAAATCATGTACATTGATGGTTTTTTTAGAAATAACTAGTGTAAATACCATGCCAAGATCCACATGAGTTATTTTATGATGAAATACCACATCCCAGGAGTAAAATGACACCAAAATGTCATATAAGGATACAATATATAAAAAAATATATGATAATTTTAAAAATTTAATCAATTAATCACTGTTTCATATGTGTTATTATTCAGAAACATTCATTTATATGTCATATGAATTCTTAATGAAAATAACAAATCATGTATGAATCCCTCTTTCCAAGAGTTTAAGAGACAAATTCATGAATAAAAAATAAAAATATGTATATAACAGAAGTAAAATTGTATCATATTTAATATAAAATAAAAAAAATCATTCATATATCCATGATAACATGGGTTTCTATAAAAAAATGTGTTCATGACAAAAAGTCATAGGTATCACACAATCTCAAACACATTCCAATATCAATTGTATATCGTCTCAATAAACAATATGATTGATTAAAATATTCTCTTATATTTTATTGTAAGGTAACTCCACCCAAAAACACAAATTTCATTCTTGAAAGGAGCTTTTATGTAACCTAAATAATTCATTCACATATTCCACATTATTTTTTACTTTAAATGTGGATCCACAATGAAACCACAAATAACAAATAACAACAAATTAGAGTAAAAATCAATGTATATAATAAAAAAAATAACCAAAAATATAAATCATATTTACACTAAAGTAGTACAAAAGAATAATGTTTAAATATACATAATACAAATGCATAAATCATCCCTTAATCAACCACCCACAAGGAGAACACATATTTGTAATTAATGAAAGGTTAAAATATATGAGTCTTTGTAAAAATCCCCAAGACTAATAAAATCTCAATTTATAGTGTCCAAATATGTTATTTCAACAAAATATTAAAAAGGGAGAATCTACCCAAGCTGAACCTCCTATAAATGAGGTCCTCTCAGTTAGTAGTGATTCATGGTCTCCTACACCGGTTATGATTGCAAATCAGTTGAGAAACACAAATTTTACCCACCAAATAATTTGTAAACATGATTTATGGAAATATTATATGCTCTATAAATTTAACTATCACAATGGAGTTTAAGGTAAATAATCTTTGTTAATCATCACATTCTAACGTGACATCGTATATCCATTATACAAGATTCAACTAGTTCTGGGTCACTATTAATTTAAGGTACACCATTTCATTATAAAAAAATATTAGTATAATATAAAATTACAAGTATAAATCACCACTCAGATGATAGTACCCCTCAGCTCGACCATTTCATATTCACATATCATTATCAGTAGTGCATCTCTACCATTTTTCTCACTCATTATATTAATTATTATTAACGGAAAATCAACATAACAATGCACCTCTAATAGAATTAGGAGAGATCATCATATCCAAAAGAAACATTCTACATAACAATTTATCAAATAATGTGATCACCAAAATCATAGAAACATCCTTTGAATATCCTGTTTCATAAAATATAACTCCGATGTCCATGTAATATTATAATGGTTATAAAATATTGCACATAATTATGGGATCCCATAAATCCGAGTTAAATAACCAGAAAAACTACTATATCTAAGGCATATAATGAATCATAATAAATAAAAGTCATATAATTCATATCCAAGAAATACGTGGTATCTCATAATATATTTTCCCTAATAAATAAATCATATTCATTCAGGGTATCCTATATAATATCATCCATACCTATCATATCATGTGATTTAAAGGAATCAAAAAATATCATTTGTAATTAGTTGATCTAAGGAAGATCCAAGAATATAATAGTAATGTTTTCAACAGATAGATTCATAGAACAACATAGGAATGTTATATAATATTAGGGATGAAAACCATATCCTAGGAATCATGATTAGAAACACATAAAATACCATTGTGGGGAGAACCCCCTAATAACACATCAAACAATTATTTTTTTAAATTGGTTGAAAATAGACCAAGGAAATAGATAATCTCATAAGTTGCTATAAAATGAATATAACCATGACTATCACCATAAATTCTTTATAATTAATAACCCAATTAGAGATAATTATGTGATTGGCACTACACTTCCCGTCTATTGGTTCAACAAGTTGAAATATCATCCACAAGGGAACACTATCCCATATCACCATCCATACATTGTACATGGGTTCCCATACCTTAGTCAAATATCATTGACCAATATGTAATAATTTTTTAATGGAATTATATCATATAACCAAAATCATATTGTTGGATCAAAAACCAAATAGAAGGAGGAACAAATTGGAAGCACTATAGAGATGGTGTGACAGATTACTCTTTTTTAATTATATGTAAACCCATATTTTTCATATATTATATATTTATGTTTATTAGGGATTAATTTTTCATTAATTAGAATTACACATATGTATGTTTTATATTTTTATATAAGTCAAAATGTTTGTAAAAATGAATTTCTAACGATAATTTTTTTAAAATTTTTATAAGGGAAAATGGGTTGTTAAATATGGGTAATCCCTAATTATATATAGGGTGTATAGGTAACGAAATTCTGCATATGTTTTGAAATTTATATATTCTTAATATATGTGTATCCTCACAACCTGTAAAGGTAAGCAGGTGTTTGGTAATGGCATATTGTGCTATATATGGGTAAATACGACTTATGTTATAGCATGACAGATTGTATATGAGGGAAACCTAGTTCATTAATTTTTGGAGTAATGGCAAAGTAGTGTCTATATAAGGGTAGGAAAATATCTAATTGTAGTTCCATAAGGGTACTAGATAATGTTAGGTTTCTATGTAAGGGAAAATGTACTAGCATTGTGGTAATCCAAGAGATTCATACGGGAAACAAGAAACCTTCATATGATTATTGAAGTGTAAATCGGATTATACATGATGGTGGGAAGATATTTATATGTTGTATAAGGTAACACCTTACCCACATGAAAAGTATTTAATTACTGTATGTTTATGACCATGTTAACATTATGTAATTCTTTTTATGAGAAAAATATGTTTTTTCATTGTTTTATTTTATCCATCCCTGAATCAACCCTATAACAAATAAAAATGATTTTAAATTAATAAAATTATGTAATTAAATATATGATCTTCATTAAATAAATGAAATATATTTAAATATGATATTAAATAATCCATTAATATTAATAACTACAAACATGAACTAAATGGTGGAATTTAATTTTAGTGTCTTATTGTGGTTAACATGTATATATTATTGTTTAGAAAATAAAATTCAAACTTTTTTATAATATTGTTGAAATTTATTTAGGAATCTATTGTCTAGGATTTGATCTACCTAAAATATATGATGCCTTATATGAAAAGTCATTATTCATCATCTTAGTTCCCAATGAGGAAAACCACACACTACATAATTATTTTTAGTGTTTGGTTTTTGAGAATAAAAACAATGGTATGAATTATAAGAAATCTCTACTAGTTTAATATGTGAATCGATTAATATTTGTAATTATCAAAAAATAGTGAAAAATAATAAATAATTAATAATGTAGAATAACATAAATGAATAATAGGATTTTTTCTTATCTCCCATGAATTATTATAGAGATTGAAATTATTATCATATAAGGAAGTGTAAATTTTAACAATTAAATAATATTTAGTTATCAAGAAGATTAATATGAATTATAATTGTTTATTATAGGTTTTCTTGGATATATAATCTATACCTAAATTTCATATTTTATTTATTTTGGAGATATTGGAATTGGTGTTGATTATAGAGATCTATAATGAATTGTTTGCATTCTCAGGCCAATATGTATGAGAATAAGGAAATGATGAGTTTTTTTGGATTATTGTTTTCCACACCAGTATTCAAATAACATAGAGTGGATTATCCTTGACATTGAAATTGATGGATTTGAGGAAATATGATCTTTATCAATTAGATCTCTTTTGTACACTTCTTATGATGTGATAACACTTATGTGGAATATTTAATACTCATGATTGATTATGATCACATTTGGGTGTGTGTATATAACATATAAACCTTATTGGAGATCTGATTCCATTTGAACATACATATCTTGATTATTGTGGATTTATATTAATCACAATTTTAAGATGTTATATTAATTATGATGTTATTTTAGATTTTTTTTTTGTTTTCCACCATATGATTTTTGATTTTTGGTATTGTTCTTGGAGATGAAGGTTGTTGAACAGTAATGTAATTTTTTCCAATTGAGGGGTAGTGTGTCTGAATTATGATAATGGTGATGAAGAACAATTAAATGGGGTACTTCTATGATGATTCCTCGTAGATGTTGTGTTATACTCTTCAACCCTATCATATTTCATGGATCATGATAATCGAATCATAATGAATGCAGAGTAAATCGCTATTCCTAGAGTATTTTGAGAACCTGACTCACTTCATGAATATTAAAGGTCTTGTTGTAATTTCACACAATGAAAAGAAGAATTGTTTGTAGACAGATGGGTAGTAATGGATAACATTTGTCACCTCAGAATATCATTATTAATGGATATGGAGAATGTAATTCCATAGATCATCATGAAACGGTTAATAAAGGGGTTCTTTGTTTGTGTTTTCCATGTTTCATTCACATTTAATGTAAATTTAGGGCCTACAGTTTTATACCCTATAAAAAATATTATAGAATGTTTTTAGGGGTCATAATGAGTGTTTAACTCACACCATAATCAGGTATTTCCATCAAACATATAGAATTCATTACATGTTATTCATTAAGGGTAATGTTACCTATGGTGGAGGATTATTATAGGGTCATGGAGTTGGTAGAAAATAAGGATGGAATCTGGTGAACCAAACTATTTTTATTATATTCACCTAAATATCTAGTTTGATTTCCAAATTATGGGACATTCATTAAAAATATTATAAGTATTCCCTCATGACTATTTAGTTCCCAAATTAAATTATTATCATTATATTATTTATAATTATATTGATTTTTTACAATGACATGATATTGAGGGTATTGTCCCTATAGTAATTCGAATAGACCCTATCTAGTAGTTTGTAGCCTCTTGTATATATAGTGGCATGATTTAGGTCATGTGTTATTCAATATCACACTCTGTATTTTTGGAAAGGGATTTAAAAAATTGTATTAGATCACAAATTCATCATTTCATTGTGGACTATCCTAATGCATGGTAAAAAATAGACATCTATGAGGGACTTGAGTAGGGAATTCTATAAATTCATGGATGATAGTTGTGTAATTGACCATCACGTTACTAAGTATGGGATTTTTGTTATTATTATTGTAGACGCCGGAAAAGTCCGTTGTTCCCAAACGAAACTCCGGATGCGGAAAGCGAAGTGATATTTGGAGTCGGAAGAACGTTTCGGAGGGCCCGGAGGCCTTGCGCGGAATTTCAGAGGCCCGCGCGCAAAGGTGATGTTCCGCGCGCAAACCCCCCGGGATGCGCGCAATGCGCCGGCCCGGCGCGCAATTTTGCGCGCCGCGGGTCCGCGCGACTCCCTGGCGCGCCGTGCCCGATTCCGCGCCCGCGAGGAGAATTTCGCGCTCGCACCCTGGATTCCGCGCCCGGGGTTGCCTATAAATACAAGGCGACCCCCAACGTTTCAAGGGTTGCTGGAAGTCGAAACGTCTCTCGTGCGCGCAATTCAACCCCTTCCGCGCGCAATGACGAACTTCAGGTAACCTCCTTTCTTTCGCGCAAGAAAGCCTCAGGGTCCGCCTTCGCGCGCAATCCCCGCTGGCTCCTTTCATTTGAATAAACACTCACCCTAAGGTCTTTGCGCGCAAAAGGACCCGCTTGCGCGCAATTGCCCCCGGGGTGCGCGCAATCCGGCCCGATTGCGCGCACCCCCCCTTCTTTCAAGTGGCCATTCGTTAAAGAATGAGCCGTTGCCCCCGCGCGCTATCCGAAGCCCGGTGTGAGCATTCTCAAGCATCCGCGCGCAAGGCGCTGGCCCAATTGCGCGCCAGCCGCCCCGATTGCGCGCTGGCCCGCAGTATTGCGCGCAAAGCTTCCTTTTTGCGCGCAATCTGCCAGGGTCGTCCCCGTTGACCTCCTAAGGGTACCTGCCCGCGTGGCGCCCGATGCTCCTCATCCTGGGTGCCCGCACCGTGCGTTGTCTTCCCGTGCGGCCCTCCAGGTTCGTGCGAAGTGACATACACCCATCGTCCGGCAACCTCTGCCCTGCATGACGTTAAACTGCGCATACGTCCGAGCTACAAGACGTTAAACTGTTCAGCATTCGTCCCGCATGACGTTAAACTGCGCATACGTCCAGTATGACGTTAAACTGCATATGCGTCCAGCATGACGTTAAACTGCACATCCGTCCAAGCTGCACGACGTTAAACTGCCTAGCCCCCATCGTCCGCGCTGCAAGACGTTAAACTGCCAAGTGCTTCGTCCTCAACACATGACGTTAAACTGTACTTCGTCCGGCAAGACGTTAAACCGTCCGCTTCGTCCTCAACACACGACGTTAAACTGTACTTCGTCCGGCAAGACGTTAAACCGTCCGCTTCATCCGATCCCGTGCTCTGCACGCAGGATCTCCCCCGGTTTGGATGTGGCCCCCACCCGCTCGTCTCTGCAGGGATGTCGGGATTGTCCCGCTTTCGGGGCGATTTAATGGGAGTGGCTTTTCCCTATGGGGGCAGGGTATTACAAACCCCTAATTTCTCGTGGGAGGCTGCACATGTGTATCTCCATTGCGCCTCCCCACTGCCGAAGCCAGTAGAGGGTCTGACTGGGATCGAGGTGTCTTCTGCTTTCGGTCCAAGTCCCTTCCAACTGAGTTTTGCAGCATCCGGGCTGCCCCAAGTGCGTAAGTCCTGACAGAATGAACTACGTGGACTCTGATCCCTGTCTCCTATACAGGGTACGTAGGAAGCCTCCCTGAGGTCCAAGCCCACCACCTGGTCGTCCCGGTCGTATTTACGTCGGTTCGTCCATCAGTGGACCCCTCCAGGGTTCACGCTTGCGTTGATTCACCTATGAATCCGCCCCTGTGGAAGACTGCCCGTGTGTATCTCCACGGTGCCTCCCCACAGCCCCCCTTTTCCATTTCCCCTTTTATCGTCCAGCATGACGTGAAACTGTGATCCACCCGGCCGTTCCATCCCCCTCTGTGCGAGGTGGTTCGGTTCAATCCTCCGCCCGGCGGCCTAGACCTCTTCGTGAGTCGGCTTGCCGACGTCCAGCATGACGTTAAACTGTATGCCCGAACTACGTTGACTTTGATCCGTGTTAACGCGCGGTACGTAGGAAGCCCCTCTGGGGTCCAAGCTCTTCACTTCATCATCCATCCTGATCCTTACCCGGGCCGCCACATCCCGGTGGGGTCATGCCACTTCACTCCACTCCACATCATTTGGGAAGCCGCCCATGTGCTGGCCCCAGCGTCGGAGGTTCCCCGCAAGGGGTTCTGTCATCTGATCCGCTTTTCGTGTTGATCGGTCCGATGCCGTCCCCGCTGGACGTTAAACTCGCGGCATACCCCGTGTTAAACATGGGAAGCTGAGGAAAACCTCAGGTGACACAGTTCCCCGCACCTAGTACGGGATGCCTCAGGCCATCATGCCTTCGAGAAGCCCTATTAGGGACGGAAGACAGATGTGCAGAGCCGCAGTGTTACGACATGCCCCCAGCACCCAGAGCCACCCGGCCTTCTCACCGCAGGTTGCTGCCCCGCCCAGACTCCTTGGAGCGTCCGGGCGGAAGCAGCGTAATTAACCGGTGTCCATGAAGATATGGCGCCGGGAACGAGATTCACGAACATTCTTAAGTCTATGAGGGAGACCCGGATTAGGCGACGAGTTCCAAGGAGACGTCCAAGGAAGGAGGAGCCGACATCCCATCATCCCGGTTTCGATCAAGGAGCAGACGCCCCTGAATAAGGGACGAATGCCGCCCGCCCTTGGAAAGCGGGACTGCGGGACCACAAGCCGCGCGCCCATCCCCTCGGGTTGACGGGTGCACGCGCGAACGCGTCCTGGCGGAACAGCGTAACCCGACGCACATCCGCACCGAAACAGAAAAATGGTGAACCCGACGTGAATCTCTTCTCCTCAATACGAAGACCGATGGCTTTCAGAGGTGTTGGAAGACCGGCGTGTTGCCCGGCCAAGCATTCAGTCTTACCCGCCAGGGGCTGGGGAAGTGAAATCGGGCACTCCGTCTCGCAACGTCGAGGGCCTGGGTTCCCCCCACGGAAGGCGTCGTGGCGCTAATGGTTGGTTGTCGATTCCTTTTTCCTGTCAGTATTAATGGGTCATTCTCCCTGCTTTCAGAAATCAGGTCGCCCGATCCAGTGCCCGATCGCCACCCGCCCACTGGCGCAGGGACAGGGGAAACACCGACGCGGCTACTCCGCGCGGTCCCGCCCGTTCCGCAGCCGTCCCAGCAGCCGCAATTGCGGGACGACCACGCCCTCTCTCCCCCTCGGAGGTCATCCAGAGAAGGGTGATCAACACCCTGGTGCGGAGATACGAGGAAGAGGGAGTCATCCCCACTAGGGAAATGGCTCGCCTAGACCTTGAGGAGGCTGCGCCTCGCCACCACCGCCGCCCCCGAGGGCCGCGCAGGGAGGCACCGCTGCCTACCTCAACGTCCAACCGCTTCGGGAGCTTATCCCCGGAGCGCTCTGACAGTTCCCTTCCCTACGCGGATGAGGTGGAAGAGGCCCGGGATCACCCTATCCGGGATTCGCACCAGGGATCTTCGGTAAGGACTCCCGCCAGGCCACGGCGACACCGCCGCCAGGCCTCTCCAGTCGAAGAGCGGGCTCTCCACCTGCCCGCGCCGCTCATCCCGGCTCGTCTGTCTCGACGCCAACGTCGGGCACGAGCGGAAGAGGATGCCCACCTTGGGGCTCTGGCAACAGCGGCCGCATTGGCCCAAGCCACTGCTGGCTCCAGTCGCCAGGCCTCTGCGCATCCTGAGCGGGGGAACTCCTATGCCCGACCTGGATCGAGGCCCCGACCGCCCCAAAGGCAGGTTGGGTCGACTCTCCCGGTTGCTGGCACTGGCAGTAGCCACCGCGGACCACCTCGCGGTAACGCTATTCACCGGCAGGATCTACTCTGTGTGGCCGATCCAGGAGGCATGGGTCATCCCACCTTCCGATCCCGGCCCGGAGTCCTGCCCGGAATCATCTCTCCCCGCGTCCCCTTCGATATCTGTCCCGGTGCCCTTCGCACCTCGGTTCTCAGTCCTCTCGGCCCCAGCACCAGTGCGGCCGGAGGACGCCAGGACAGAGATCAGCCCTGCCCCGAAGAACCACCCAGGGGCAGGAAGGCAAGGCGTCGACGCCGAGGGAAGAATGTTGCGGAGTTCCGGACAGAGATCCGACCGGTTTGCTTCTCTGACTCAGAGGCGGAGTACGATTCGGCGACAGAGCCCCTTCCCCAATCCCGCCAGTCAAGGGCAGGGATAGGAATGCGGCACGTCAGCCTCGTGCTCCCCGAGAGCGAGATCGATGTGATCCCCGCGTCTCTCCGAAGGTATATCCGGAGTAACGAGGGCCTGGTAGACCCCCAGGGATCAAACTTGCGGTTGGTACCGGCCCCTCCGGAAGTGCCTTCCGTCTCGGTCGGAGAAGCCGGAGACTTTTTCTGGGGACCGACGGTCGAACCACGATCTGGTGCGCCCTCGGCGAGCACCGATGCTACGGCAGGATGTTCGCTCGCCGGCCCGTCCTATCGTGATGTGGTAGCCAGGCCACCGCCACCCTCAGGGGGAGGTCCGGGATATGGAGGCCAATCGGCCTGCTCGCCGTATTCACCGCCGGCCAGCCCGTCGGCCCGGCGGCCCGCCTCGGCACCACTACCAGTTCCTCGTCCGTTCCCAGCCATTGAAGAGGACCAAGGAGATCTGAGTCCCGAGTTTGAGTCGTGGAGCTTCTGGACCGTCCTTGCAGAGGGCCACTTCCCTGAGAAGTTTTGGCCAGTCGCAGGACTGGGCTTTGATGCACCCGAATCGCTCACCCCGGATGAGTTCGAGTGCTTCCGCCGAACTCTCCGGGAGACTCACTCCCGTCTTCATTGCCTACAAATGCCATACCCCGGGAGTCAAGCGCACCTGGAGGATATTGGTGAGCAGTGCCGTCAAATTGACCTGGCCATGCTCCCCGCGGTTCGGCACCCCGGGTCATTTGGGCACCACGAGGCCCTCCAACAACGATGCGTTGAGTGTTTTCAAGTACTCCGCAAAGTTATCGAGGAAGCCACTCCCCACGTGTATATCCGTGGATGGGGGCAGTACGCTTCCCTACGCTTCAGTGTGATCCGCCGACAGCCCGATTCGCTGGGTGGCCCTGAGGGTATATCCCCAGGGACAGGAACGGTCAATATGGCTGACCTGTCGGGAGAGGGGAACGACTTGGAACTTCTCGACGGGGGCTTCCCCCCCGAAGACAAGCCGTCGTCAGATCCATCAGTGAGAGTTACTCGTCATCAGAGAAACCTCCTGGGGCTCCCCGCACCCACTGAAGCACTGACGTTGAGCCGGAACGTCAGCAAAGGAAAAGAGCACAGCGAGGCTATAAGGCCCGCCGACCCATCTGCCTCCATGCAGAGGGCAGAGGAGGATCCCGAGAAGGCTACGCTACGTCAGCAGCTCGCCGAACAGAAGAGGCTGGTTGACCAGCTCCTCGCCGAGCGCGCTGCAGAACGGCGGCCTGACTATGGTGATCCTAGGCCAGGACAGCAGGGACCGGAACAACCGCTCCTTGATGTGACTCTCCCGGGCAACCGTGATCATGCCGTGTTCGCCGACAGGAGAGAGGCCATTGCCTATGGCAAGAGGGCGCGGTATGTTTCGCCACACCCTCCCGAGCGGCGGGACTACTTGAGGGACCCCGCTCGGATTCCTCCCGCTGCCCCAAGGGCCGCTCCGCCAGCCATCCCACGAGCTGCCGAGTTTGACGACCCGGTCGACGACCCGGTTGAAGGGCCGTGCAATGCGCTCGTGGTTAGAGATCCTCGCCAGGACTGGAACCCATGTCCGGACGATCCGATGGCGGCGCTCATTGCCCGCTTGGAAGCCTTGGAGACTCGGCAGGTGGCGATCCCACCGGACGGCAAGCCCTACCCAGCATGGGTGGATGACATGCCGGAGCCTCCGGGATTCGGGAATCCCACTTTCGCCCCCTTCAATGGGACTGGAGATCCGCCACAGCATTTGGCCCACTTCAACTCGAGGTGCGGGCCTATGTTGGGGACTCCGGCGCAGCAGGAGGCCGCTAAGCTTCGCTGCTTTGTCCAGACACTGGAAGGGCCAGCATTTGTCCGGTACAGCCAGCTTCCCGTCGGGTCGATAACTAGCTGGGAGGACCTTCGTAGACAATTCCTCTACCAGTTCAGTTCCACGACCCGGAAGACGAGTATCGCAGACCTCTTCAAGTGCAAGCAGAGGCCTGATGAGCGAGTCGCGGACTTCGTCGCCCGATGGAAGGGTCTCACGTATTCCCTTGACATGCCATTGACTCAGGAGCAGTTGCTGACAATGTGCGTCGGGAACGTCAAGACCGAGCTGGTCCCTTCCCTGATCACTCAGAATTACCCCGGAGGGTTCAGGGACTTCTCAGACAAAGCTCAACGTCTTGAGGAAGCCCTGCAACAGGCCAGCCAGGCACACCCGCTGCCTCCTATGATTCCTGCAAGGAGAGTCAGCAGGGCTGAGCCCGCTGCTGTGGCCCAGATAGAGGCTCCCAGGCCGTTGGAGCTGCTGCCGGTGAGGCCAGCTCCACCGCCTCACAGGAATCCGCCTCCACGGGCTCAGTTCCCGGCCCAGCAGCGGCAGCCTCAGAACCGGCCGGCCCCTCCGCGTAATGTACCGCCACAACCCAGGCGAGATAATCAGGGTCCACCTCCTCGGCAGGCCCCTCCAGCCCCTCGTCAAGACCGCGCTCCCAGGGGCCCGCGACACCTGACGTA
The DNA here is from genome assembly GCA_963277665.1 of Viscum album. NCBI lineage: Eukaryota > Viridiplantae > Streptophyta > Magnoliopsida > Santalales > Viscaceae > Viscum > Viscum album. Next base: position 1,193,516,384 of record OY728122.1, read on the forward strand.
CTCATTCCATGAGGATCAGGTCCCCGGTTATTTCCGGAGCGCCCTGGAGCAGAGGATTGTGCGACTGCCTGAGTGTTGGAAGCCAGAGGAGGCACATCTCACGGATAACCCCCGCTACTGCCCTTACCATCGAGCCCTGGGACACACCATCCAGCGGTGCTATGTGTTCAAGGACTGGCTCCAAGACCAGATTAACAACAATGTAATCAGGTTGGGCCCAGCTCCAGCACAAGTGGCGGGCGTATTCGTGGGATCAGATGACGATAGTGGCAACGAGGACGAATGGCAGCTGGTCTCCGACCGCGGGTCCCAGAAGTATAATAACTGGATGGCCCGCAAGACGACCATTCGCGCCCGGGGAATCATCCGTGCGCGCTTGAATCAGCCTGAGCCCCCAGAATCTGCGGGTGCTGCTTCGGCGTCGTCGTCCCAGCCTGCCTCTTCCAAAAAGAGCAAACGGCGGCAGCGCAAGAAGGAAGAGCGCGCCCCGCCAGTTCCGCCACTATCCCGTACTCTCGGCGATTTCATGCCCCCGGAGATGGGGGTCCCTCCTCGGATCCGCCCGGTGGTGGATGATTCGTCCGATGAAAGTGTTGGGTATGCTTCGGTTAATACCGTCGAGCTGGTAAATCCCTTTTCGGTTCCGGACATTGAAGAACACCAGGTGGACCTCCCTAGTGTCCCCGGTCGTCGCCACCGTCGGAAGAACCGCAGCAGCAGGAGTCGCCGGGGCACAGCCGTCGGTACCTCCGGCCAGGCCGTGCACGCCACTGAGACTAGGCAGCAGGCTCAAGATCGAGCTCAACGTGCGCAGGCTCCCCATCCGGGGATGACGGATTCGCCTCCGCCACTGTTTGTGGTGTGGGACCAGGCAGAACCGCCTCAGCCGCGTCGCGACCAGCTCCGCCCTGCCACAAGTCCATCCCGGCCTCCTGACTCCAGTACGGTGACCATTTCCCGGACTGCGACCAGTGAACAGCGAGATGCTCCAAGTACCAGTCGGCCGCCGATCCAACCGGCAAGGCCCGTCATGCCACCAACCGCAGAGCAACCTCCTGCAACCAGGAACTCGCGCTTGGCCAAAAAGTATGATGTCCTGAAGCACTTGGCCGACATCCCAGCAAGGCTCTCCATCCTTGAGGCTCTGCGCATGTCATCTGAGATGCGCGAGGCACTCGCTGAAGCCCTGAAGAGCCCCCTCCAGTTTGAGACAGAGGTTGCGGCTGCAGAGGCCTTTCACGCCGAAACGATCGAGGACGCCGAATGTCAGGCAGTTATCTCGTTCTCTGGTAAGGATGAAGACCCTCCTATACAGGGACACATTCGTCCGCTGTATGTCACTGGCCAGTTCAACGGCCTTGAAGTCCGGCGTTGTCTTGTCGACACGGGGTCCGGGATTAACCTGATTCCAACTCGGACGCTCCGGAGATTGGGGTTGTCTGAGGATGACTTGATTCCCTCCGACCTCAGGATCCAGGGGTACGACCGCACCGAGCAAACCCCGGTCGGCAAGATACGTTTGAAGACCCAGTTCGGTGACTTGGTTGCCAACACCGAATTCATGGTAGTCTCTCAGGACACTGCGTATAACGCATTGATGGGCAGGCCATGGCTTCACCTTCACGCGGAGGTTCCCTCGTCATACCACCAATGCCTCAAATACTCCCTTAATGGTCGAGTAGGCGTGCTTCAAGGAGATGCCTCTCCTTTTTCCTCATGTGAAGCCCGTTACCTGGACGCGGACTATTACAAGAGCAAGGATAAGCAGATCCTGGCAGGTGAGGTTGAGCCTGTCGCTGTTGCGAGCGATCCCTGGGCAGGTCTGGATGACGCTTACGTCCTCCCGATTCACCGGTTGGACGTCGCCATGGTCTTGACGGTCCGCGAGTCTCCTGATGAGACGGCCGCGACCGCCCGCGCCAGCACCAGTGGCCCAGCAGGACCTGGTAGCCCCAATGCAGTTGCCAACGCAGTCTCTCCCGTGGACGATCCCTCCCCGAGTGGAGAGGACGTGGAAGATGCACCCCCAGCCTTTGAGGAGGGCGTCCCCGCCACGGTCGATGAGTTAATACAGGTGAACCTTGGAACCGAAGCCGATCCAAGACCCACGTTGGTCAGTGCCGCCATGCCCTCTGAGGAGCGGCAGCAGTACGTGGACTTTCTCAGGCAGCACCGTGATGTATTCGCTTGGGGCTATGACGAGATGCCGGGGCTAGATCCTCAGGTAGCCGTCCACCGCCTTGGTCTCCCGGCGAACCATCGCGGGTTCAAGCAGCCTCCCAGGAAGATGCACCCATCCCATGGTGCCATGGTTGAGGCCGAAGTTGACAAGCTTATCAAAGCCAACTTCGTGAGGGAAGTTCAGTACCCCAAATGGCTGGCCAACATTGTGCCGGTCAGGAAGAAGAACGGGCAGATTAGAGTCTGCATCGACTTCCGCGATCTCAACCGCCACTGTCCGAAGGATGATTTTCCCCTTCCAGTGACAGAGCTGTTGATTGATGCCACGGCAGGGTTCCAAGCCCTCTCCTTCATGGATGGATACTCCGGATACAACCAAATTCGGATGGCCCCTGAGGATGAGGAGTTCACTGCCTTCAGGGCCCCCCAAGGTACCTTTTGCTACCGGGTCATGCCCTTCGGCCTGAAGAATGCAGGTGCCACCTACCAACGGGCGATGCACCGCATATTCAAGCCAATCCTCGGCACACTGGTGGAATTCTACGTCGACGACTTGGTTGTCAAATCGCGCCAGCGTCAGGACCATCTCAAAGATCTTGAGAAAGTGTTCAGCTTCCTCCGGTCTCGCTGCCTGAAGATGAACCCGTTGAAGTGTGCCTTTGGGGTCACCTCCGGAAAGTTCCTTGGATTTGTGGTAAGATACCGGGGTATTGAGATCGACCCAGAGAAAATCAGGGCGATTAGCCAGATGCCTCCCCCGGGTACCGTCCGGGAACTGCAAGGGTTCCAAGGCCACTTAGCCTATATACGCCGATTCATTGCGAATCTGGCCGGCAAGTTTAATCCCTTTTCTCGGCTTATGAAGAAAGGTGCCACCTATGTATGGGATAAAGAGTGTCAGACCGCTTTCGAGGAAATCAAGCAGTACCTGCTTCAACCTCCGGTCCTGATGCCGCCCGTATCCGGAAAGCCGCTGGTCCTTTATGTGACCGCCCTGGAACGGTCCCTGGGTGCCCTTCTCGCCCAGAAGAACAACGAGGGAACAGAGAATAGCCTCTATTATCTCAGTCGCATGCTCCTCGATGCGGAGGTTAGGTATTCCCCCATCGAGAAGAGCTGCCTGGCGCTCGTATTTGCCGTACAGAAATTACGGCACTACTTGCAGCACCATGAGGTACAGTTGGTTTCTCGGGTAGACCCGTTGAAATATATCCTGAGCCGACCTATGTTGACTGGCCGTCTAGCGCGGTGGGCTGTGATTCTCCAGCAGTTCGACATCAGGTATGTGTCTCAGAAGGCCATCAAAGGGCAGGCATTGGCAGACTTTCTGGCCGCTCACCCGACCTCCGCGGATCAGCCGCTGGATCTAGGCTTTCCTGATGAGACCATTCTCTCGGTTGATCGAGCCGATCCATGCTGGCAGATGCACTTTGACGGTGCCTCCCGGAGCCCCACCGGTAGAAGACTCGATAATCCTAAGCTCAATAGAGTGGGCTTGGGCATCGTCTTCATTACCCCGGAGCGAGCCGTGCTGCCATACTCTTTCCTGTTGTCAGAGGGCTGTACCAACAATGAGGCGGAATACCATGCCCTCATCACCGGCCTCGAGTTGGCTCTCGAGATCGACGTGCCCCGTCTGTGCGTGAAAGGGGACTCCGAGCTGGTCGTTAAGCAGATCAATGGCGACTACGTTGTCAGGAAGCCGGAACTTGTGCCATTGTTGGAGTGCACCCTTCTTCTGATGGCCCGGTTCCCTTCTTGGCCGGAAATTGTCCATGTTCCCCGGTCGCAGAACGGTCGAGCAGATGCTTTGGCCAGCCTGGCTGCGTCACTTGCGGAACCTGAACAGGACAACCTGATCGTCCGCGTGACGCGCCGCAGGCTCATCGCTCCCGTTGTCCCGGAAGAAGATCGCGGCCCGTTGGTAAGTAACCTCACCACGGTTGCCCCTATGCCCGGAGCCCCGAGTACCCCAGATATAGCAGTCGAATCAGCCCGTGATTGGAGGGCGCCTTTGGTTGAGTACCTCCAACATGGCATTCTTCCGTCAGATCGGGCCGAGCGCGAGCGAGTTCGACGCCGCGCATCGCAGTTCGTCCTCCAGAGCAGTCCCGGCCTGGAGCAGATCCTCTACAAACGCGGATTTGATGGTGTTCTCCTCCGTTGCCTTCAGGGAGTTGAGATCCCACGAGTCATGCAAGAGGTTCATGCTGGTTCATGCGGCGCCCACAAGACTGGGCCGAAGCTGTCCCACCAGATTCGGAGGTTGGGATACTTCTGGCCCTCTATGATCCATGACTGCATCGAGTACGCCAGGAGGTGCCATGCGTGCCAGGTTCATGCGAACTTTGTGCATCGGCCGCCGGAGCCTCTCCATACCACAAGGTATTCCTGGCCCTTTGCAGTCTGGGGACTGGACGTTGTGGGACCTTACCCGCCGGCGACAGCTCGCCAGTGCCGGTTCATTCTGACCGCCACGGACTTCTTCTCCAAATGGGCAGAAGCGATTCCGCTCAGAGAGGTCAAATCCTGTTCGATCGCTGACTTCGTGACCTCCAACATCATCTATCGATTTGGAGTGCCTCACGCTATCCTCACGGATAACGGAACCAATTTCCGAGCAGCCGAGTTGAAGAAGTTGTACGCCAAGTATAACATCCGCTCGAACCATACATCTCGCTATCATGCGCAGGAGAATGGACAGATCGAGGCGTTTAACAAAACCCTCTCTAACATTCTGCAAAAGATGGTTGGTCAGAACAAGAAGAGTTGGCCGGACAAGCTCCCCAACGCCCTCTGGGCTTATCGGACGACGACTCGCAATTCCACCCAGATGACCCCTTATTCCCTGGTGTATGGAGCTGAGGCCGTCCTGCCCATCGAGATCCAGTTACCGTCCTTGCGCACTGCGGTCTACGACCAGCAAGCGCCGGACAGAGTTGCTGAAGCCCGTCTAGTCGAGTTGGAAGCACTGGATGAGAATAGACTTCGCGCATTGCACAACATTGAGAGGCATCAAATAAGAATGGCTCGAGCTTTCAATAAGAAGGTTCGCCTCCGCTCCTTCCTGCAGGGTGAGCTAGTGCTAGCCCTAAGAGCACCGATGATCCCCGGCAGGAAGCCGCCCAAGTTGGAGCCCAAGTGGGAGGGACCTTTTGTTGTTCACAAGGTCTATCCCAATGGCGCGTACTCCCTAGCGACTATGGATGGTGAGCGTGTCACTCCTCCCACCAACGCTAGGTTCCTCAAGCAATACTTTGCCTGAGTGTGCGCTTCGTCCTGCATGACGCTAAACTGCGCTTCGTCCTGCATGACGCTAAACTGCGCTTCGTCCTGCATGATGCTAAAATGCGCTTCGTCCTGCATGACGCTAAACTGCGCTTCGTCCCGCATGACGCTAAACTGCACTACGTCCGAGCTACAAGACGTTAAACTGTTCAGCATTCGTCCTGCATGACGTAAAACTGCCACTCAAGAACTACGTATGGCTTGATTCCCATCCTTATGGGATACGTAGGACCGCCTGAACCCTCGTGTTTCAGGCCCAGCCCCATCCTTCGGGAATTTCCATCCCATCTCGGGCCCTTGGCCCAGTTGCCCCCGGGTGTGCGGCGTATGGTGTGAGTGCGGGGCTATGCCCTCATTCACGTCGGTTTGCTCGTCACGCTGTACGCCCCCCCACGTTTGGGGATGCCTTCTGCTCCCCCCTTCTTTTTTCCTTATCGTCCTGCATGACGTTAAACTACACTTCAAGAACTACGTATGGCTTGATTCCCATCCTTATGGGATACGTAGGACCGCCTAGACATTCATGTTTCAGGCCCAGCCCCATTTCCTGGGAATCTCTATCCCGCGTTGGGCCTCTGGCCCCCAGTTCCCCTCCTTTTTGTGCGAGGCGTATCGCGTGAGCGGGGGATTACGTCCTCATTCACGTCGGTCTACTGGCCGCGCCGTACGCCTCCCCCGTGTGTGGGACTACCTCACACCCCTCATCATCCTGCATGACGTTAAACTGCCTTTCCAGAACTACGTATGGCTTGATTCCCATCCTTATGGGATACGTAGGACCGCCTGGACGCTTGTGTCTCAGGTCCAGCCCCGTCTCTTGGTTGATCACGGGGATCTGCCCCCCTTCGGTTGCTCTCAGGGTGAGTCCTCCGACCCTTTCCGGAGATCTTTTAACATGTTTTGGGTGCTTCGGTCTATGACTCGTAGTGTCAGATTCAATCCCGACAAGTCCTGTGTTGCTTGTCAGGCCCCGCGCTTCCTCTTGTTCGAGCCTTCACTCAAAGGGATCCTCGTTAGCGGTTTGGGTACGATGCCTCAGTGCTCTCCCACCGCTCCGGGTCGATTTACCGGCGGGTTTTGGGCCGCAATTCGATATGAATCCTGCGATTGAGCGGTTGATGCTCGTTTTGCTTGCCCCGTCTTAGGCTGACGCGATCGGATGTTGTGTTGCGAATGCGTCAGCAACGTCCTTGATCGCCATGTCAGCTCTCTCAGGCTCTGAACATTGGTTGCGCAGTCCTCATCACACTCCGCCTTTGTGCGTTGTAGTGGAATCTTGACACTCTCTTCATACTGACCTCCGGTACGCCTCTACACGTTAGGCAGACCAACCAGGGTAATGATGTCGTTCGAGGCTCCCATGATCTGAGCACCAAGGATATATGCGGATGTTCTCCCCAAGGGCCATGCGTAGCTGGACCCTCGTCCCCATAAGGAGGAGGGAGTTGCCCGAACAATTGCGTTCTGGGCCCAGTATATCCGGAGGCTAGCATCTCTGCCCCTCGGGTGATGGACATATGCAGACCCCTATCCCAAGACTCTTCTCCTGGAATCGTGCGTGACCGCAGGGCTGGGTATGTTCCCACCTCCGCCGTGTCCGCCGTACCGCAATAAGTGGATTCCTCCATGGTCCGAACCACACGACCTTAAACTGTGTTGTCTGGTCCTACCACACGACCGTAAACTGTGATCGTCTTGGCCGCCCGACGAGAAACGGCACTGCATCGTGATGTCCTCCTCAGGGGACACTCATGTTGGGCGCTGGTTAATGACCACGCCATTCATCAATGCCTTCCGTGGCTTGATTATTGTGGCGACGCCAGAGATTTCTCAATCACGGGCATGTCGCCGCACAAAGAAAAACCATTCATCTTTAAGGACAAACAAGAAATATCAAATGCCGCTCCTTTTGTGTGCGAGGGTCAGACCCGCACTCTTCCCCGCGCTGGTGCCCGATTGTGTTGCACCGCGCTTCAAGAACTACGTGCGGCTTGATTCCCATCCTTATGGGATACGTAGGAACGCCCGGATGTTTGAAACTTCGGGTCCAGCCCCCCACCTCTTAGAGATTCCCCCTTCTCTGGGGAATCCGCCGCCTTCAGGTCACCCTCAAGGCGTGTTCCCCGACCCCTTGTCGTGGTCCACCAGTGTCGAGAGTACTCTGGTTTATTGCCAGGAGGGTCAGGATCCGCTTGGTCAGGTTTCCTCCACTTTTCAGGCTTCGTGCTCCCTTTCATTCGGACCCATCGTCTACGCCCTGGGTGGAGCCCCCGTGAACGGTTCGGACACAATGCCTCAGTGCTCTCCCACCGACTCGGGCCGGTACCCCCAATGGCCTCGGGCAGCAAATCGATATGAATCCTGCGATTGAGCGGTCGATGCTCGTTTGCTGCCTCATTCCACCAACGGTTAGTGCGATATTGATGCTGCTTTTCCGCCACGGTCGACAGTACTCCCATATCGTTGCGCCGGTGCCCCCAGTCCTTGAGTGAATGGCCGCATGATTCACATTTTCCACCTCCCATTCTAACCAGGCGAAACCTCGACACTCTTGACACTATCCCTCAGTGCATCTTCGCATATCCAGGGGATATGACCACGATGTGGCGTGCTTTGAGTCTTTCTAGTCCGAGCTCTAAGACCTTAAACTCAGATCTCTCCTTATGGTCCGAGCTCTAAGACCTTAAACTAAGATCCCCCCTTATGGTCCGAGCTCTAAGACCTTAAACTAAGATCTCTCCTTATGGTCCGAGCTCTAAGACCTTAAACTAAGATCTCTCCTTATGGTCCGAGCTCTAAGACCTTAAACTAAGATCTCCCCTTATGGTCCGAGTTCTAAGACCTTAAACTAAGATCCTCTAGCCCTTATGGTCCGAGCTCTAAGACCTTAAACTAAGATCCTCTAGCCCATATGGTCCGAGCTCTAAGACCTTAAACTAAGATCCTCTAGCCCTATGGTCCGAGCTCTAAGACCTTAAACTAAGATCCTCCACCTTTATGGTCCGAGCTCTAAGACCTTAAACTAAGATCCAGCCCTTATGGTCCGAGCTCTATGACCCTAAACTAAGATCTACCCTAAACGGGATTCTACGTCCTGCATGACGTTAAACTGCACTCACAGAACAACGTGTGGCTTGATCTCCAGCCTGATGGAGTACGTAGGAACGCCCGGGCATTTCGACTCGGGTCCAGCCTCAGGGATCGTTAAGTCCCGCCCCTCCTCGTCGCCGGCCGTCTGGCCTGACTTCGGGTAGAGTGGTGCAGTTGTGATATTCTCCCCGATTCAGCTCGGGATGCCCCATCGCAAGGATGGGAAGCGACGGTTTCCTCGTCAGAGAGGTGCTGTCTGAGAATTGAGGTGACTCACGGCCAGATTAGTGCATCCGCCTAATACGCTTCCCCCACGGTGGCGCAATTTTGAGAGCGTTGGATTCTGTCCGAACAAATCGTCACTTCGCCCCACGCTTCGCATGCCCTGTTGATCTGGATTTTCCACCCTTGTGTCTGAAGGAACCCCAAAGCGGTATTCATGATGACATGTGGTCCGCCTCCTGCAATATGAATGATGGCCTTTTTCGGTCCGTCTATTGCAGTTGTTATGGTCGATCCACTGTCCGCCTACCGTCTTGGGCATTTCCTGGAAGGCCGACCGTTGTGGATGTCTGGATTCGGGACACGCGATTCACCCTTTCTCGTTTCCCTATGTTCGGATAAAATCTCAACGCCCCTAGCGTTGTCCCGCTCGTGTGTTGGAACAAGTTGGGGGATGATACATTGGTTAGGTCTGAGGTCTCCTTTCCTAGGAATGACCTCCCTCTTTTCTCCAGAAACCCAGGCCCAATTATGGATGCCTGATGCTTGGTTAACACTCCCGCAAGACAACGAATTGTGGTTGAGCATATTAAACCAAAAGACGCAGATAAATATGGCGATTCATACAAGTGGATCAAAATATTAAGTAGCGGAAGCAAATGTTCTGGGAATGGCAAAAAACAGCCCTTAGGGATTAGCGTGCTGAATGAGTCTTTCTAATGCCGCTACCCTTTGGCTGGTGGCCTCCAGAGCTGCTTCTCGTTCTCTGCGTGCCCTCTCCTCATCGGCGGTCGCAGCACGCAGTTCGTCGATCCTGACCTGTGCACGCTCCCGCTCGACTTGGAGTGTGACCATCTGTTGGCCCGCCTCCGTCAGCTGTACCTGAGCGTCGATCAGTTGTGCCGATAGTTGCTCCACAAGCTCGGTACATGCTGCGACGAAGGCCTCCTTCTCTGCCGCCTGCCCTTCGAGGCGCCGGACTTCCTGCTCTGCCGCGATGAGCGCCTGCGTGCTCTCTGACATGTCCCGACTTTGTGCGACGTCGGCACGCCGGCGGCTCTCGCGCATCTTCTCGGCCATGAAATCACGGACCGTCAGATGAAGGCGTTGAGCATCAGCTCCCCCGGCACACAGGAAGCGCAGCCAGGTCTGAAGTGATCCCATGCGCCCCAGCCATTCCGATGGGTCTCGCTTGAGGAAGCGCTGGATGCACTTCCACCCCCTGCGTCACGTTACCCGGCTATCCTCGACCGCCTCCGCGTCCGAGTCATCCATCTCCTCGGGGTCGGCAGGCCGGTAAGCAGGGAAGGCAGCCAGCAGGTCTGCTGCAGGGTCCGCCCCTGGGAGGTCCTCACGAGGGATAGGTTCCCCAACATCCGGGCAACCTTCTTCTCTCTCCCCAGCGGCGCTGACACCCTCGTCAGCCCCCAACCTCTCTCCGGTGGCAGCACCGCCGACGTCCGCAGCCCCTTGATCAGCAGTTGGTGGGGCCGGCTCGGTTTGGGAAGCCTGTTCCGGAGCAGGCGGCATGTCCACCACTGGTCCACTCGTAGATGGCCCGGGTTCGGCAACCCGACGAGCCTCCAATGTTGAGATCACTGCGCGGGGCATGCCATGGTTAGTCACGGATCGTCAATGGCAAGCACCAGCAGTAAAGTAGGGAGACTTACGGGAGTTCGGAGCGTCATCTTCCGCTACCCCGGTCGCCGCAGGAACAGTTGCAGCAGGGGACCCCTTAGCGCTTGTCAATTCGATAATGGGTGCCTGGCCCCCGCCTTGTCCTGCTGGCGCCTCTCCTACTCCTGTTGAGGACGCCTGACCGACGTCCGTGTGCTCCTGAGAAGGATGGAGAAAGGGGTTAGAAGCTGCATAAGAGAATGGATGAAGCAAGTTGAGTAGGGATAGAAGCGGACCTCGAGGAGCTCAGTGACATCGACGTTGTCAGAGCCGGCCACCTCGCCGCTCTCCCGTGGGCTCCCCCGATGGGACCTTCCCTCGGAGCCTTCATCCTCCCCCGTCTCCTCCTCCTCCTCGGAGTCGTTACTGTTATCTTCTCCCGGCGGCATCTGTTCTGGAGCGGGCTCGAGACCGAGCATCACCTTCACCAGAAGGGATGGCTCCGCACGCTGACCACGTTGGCGCGCGTACTCGTCCATGGCCGTCAGATATGCATATTGCCGGTTGAAGTCCACCCTGTCGGTGATCTGGAGGCGCCCGACCTCTGGCAGATAGATTCTTTCTCTGAGTATCTTTCGCCAGATAACGTCGGTCCCCAGTGACTGCCGCAGGGTCATCCAGGCCGACCACAGCGCCGGGAAGACTGCATCGTGGGAGGGTTCGAGCAGACGCCTCACCTGCTTCCCGGGCCGCTCCTCGACCGACGCATGCGCCCCCTCTCTGGGCGCCGAGGTCGTGGCGGCAGCCTGCGATGCGCCCGCCGCCGAAGTCCCTGCCCGCGCCGGCTCCGCTGCTTGGCGCGCCTCCGTTCTCCCCCGTGTGGCGGCGCCTCCCCTCCTTCCTTGACGCCCGGTCTCCGCACGGGTAGCCTCGAGCCGCCGAACTAGCTTCCGCAAGAGCCCCTCAGGGTACGCGATGGCCCAGTGTTCGGCGTACTCGGTTGCCAAGCCTGCGTCGATCCCTGTAGGAGGGAGAGTGATGACGTCGCCAGAGCCGAAGGCGACGAACATCAGCCACATCTGGCGAAGGACGCCAGGGTTCGTCTCCTCCCGGACAGCAGTGAATACCCTCTTCGGCATCCGCTGAAGGCACCCGAACTGCCTGGCGAACCGGGTCGGCACGTAAGGCTCGCAGATCACCTTCCCGTCGATCCGAGCCACGAGCACCCCGCCCCGCATGTTCAGGAAATATTCATGCTGCTCCAGCGGGCCCTGTCCGTTGTCGATCATCTGGCCGACAGGAGTGGGGAACGGGCTGAAGTTGAAATTGGCATGATTGCCAATCCGAACCCTCACGCCCTCCTCACTGAGGGTCATCGGAGCGACCCCCGCAATGTTCAGCAGGGAGGGTCGCAGGCCGTTGCCCGGAGGACTGATGGCATTTGGGAACGTATACCCACCGAGGTGAGCAGCCACCCATCCGTGGAAGAACTGAAAGGGCCCACAGATCCTTCGTGGCGACCCCCCTCGTGAGATGCGTCCCAGAATGGCATACAGCCTCGCCAGTACTGGGACCCCGAGGTTGTACCTCTTATTGGCAGCCATGGCGCCCGCCATCGCCAGCGTCGTCGGGCGGACACCCATCCTCGCATCCCGCACTGGCAGGAGCCACCCGCTCAGAAAGGCAGCCAGGAACGCCGCGTACCGGACGTTCGGGTCCCGGGCCTCGATGACGCGGTACCCCCATGAGCGGTAATCGCCCGTCTCCAGGACCCGCCAGTACGACCCGTTCCGGCTCCTCTGAGCTGCGGTCGGGCACCGCTTCCCCCTGCCTGGCATCTTGACCGCCGGGTCATGCTCCAGGAACTGGCCGAACCAATCCTTGTAGGCTATGTCCTTCTGGAAGTCTTGGATCCCGAGCCGCTGCGTAGCCAGGTCAAGCAGATGCCAGGTCAGAATGGGAGTCCGTGACCTGTCCTCCCAGATGTTCTTCGGTGGCAGGAACTCATCGTACTGGTAGCCCTCCAGCGGGATACCTCCGATGCAGTGGATGTCCCAGAGACCGATGCCGACCTCCCCATGGTGAAGATGGAAGGTGTTGGTATCCGGGGACCAGCGAGTGAACAGCTCCGGCCCGAGCTCAGACTGCTGGTAGAAGTGGAACTGCGACGTCCACACCGCCTCAAACAGGCCGATGTACCGCAGCTCCTCTGCGAAGTGATCGCAAGTGTGGCGTACCCAGAACGCCCAGGCCCATTCACTGGTAAAGTTGCCCCCAGATCGCAAGTCCCAGTCCTTCAGCCAGCCCTTGGTGTCGTCAGTGACACTCTGACGGTATGTGCTCGAGTAGAGGGCTGGAGAATTCTCCGCTGTAGGCTCACCCCCATCGATGGTTCGCGTCCTCGGGTTCAGGACATAGACATCCAAGTGCCTGGTTTCCCTGGCAGGATGCCCATTGTTGGTGATGTTATAGCGGTGAAGCTCGTCCTCCCGAGTCACCCAGGTTCGCGGCGCATCAACCTCGAACCCTGGCACTGGAACCTCATCCAGGATGCCGAAGTTCCAGAGCGGCAGGTTGTCCGACAGTGGATATGTCTTCTGGGCCGGCGTGAGTAAGTCGAACAAGGATTGATTGTTAGAAACAATCTCCTTGGCTCCGTAAACCTCCTCGTTCGTCGCCATCTCGGCTCTGCGAGTGGCGGCATCCCCTTCATTTCCTCTGTGCGCGGCCATCTCGGAAGATTCGGGAGTCGTGCGGGTTAAGGGATGAAGCGTGCGGGATCGGACGAGGCTGGTGGAAAAGTTTGAAGGTTGGCGCGCAATCCAAGTGGACGGCGCGCAATTGGGAAGACTGTCGCGCAAAGTTCCGGGTTTTCGCGAAAAAACAGGCGAAATCCGGACGGTTTTGCGCGCCGATCGGGCGAATTTCGCGGCCGGAAGAGGCAATTTCGCGCAGGAGAGCTTTGGAGCTTATCGCGCGGAAGGCCAGAGTACGGAACGCGGGACCCAGCGCCCCTATTTATAGGCGAGGCCGGGGCCGCGCTGCGCGGAAAGCGCTTTGCGCGACCGCAGCGGCGAATTTCGCGACCGGCGCCCCTTGTTTGCGCGCCTAAGTCCCGCGCCGCCCAGGACTTCGGCATTCCGGCGTCTCCCTCGGAACCCGATCGTTGCGACCTCTCGCCGATCAGATTCCGAGGGGGGGCTTTTGTAGACGCCGGAAAAGTCCGTTGTTCCCAAACGAAACTCCGGATGCGGAAAGTGAAGTGATATTTGGAGTCGGAAGAACGTTTCGGAGGGCCCGGAGGCCTTGCGCGGAATTTCAGAGGCCCGCGCGCAAAGGTGATGTTCCGCGCGCAAACCCCCCGGGATGCGCGCAATGCGCCGGCCCGGCGCGCAATTTTGCGCGCCGCGGGTCCGCGCGACTCCCTGGCGCGCCGTGCCCGATTCCGCGCCCGCGAGGAGAATTTCGCGCTCGCACCCTGGATTCCGCGCCCGGGGTTGCCTATAAATACAAGGCGACCCCCAACGTTTCAAGGGTTGCTGGAAGTCGAAACGTCTCTCGTGCGCGCAATTCAACCCCTTCCGCGCGCAATGACGAACTTCAGGTAACCTCCTTTCTTTCGCGCAAGAAAGCCTCGGGGTCCGCCTTCGCGCGCAATCCCCGCTGGCTCCTTTCATTTGAATAAACACTCACCCTAAGGTCTTTGCGCGCAAAAGGACCCGCTTGCGCGCAATTGCCCCCGGGGTGCGCGCAATCCGGCCCGATTGCGCGCACCCCCCCTTCTTTCAAGTGGCCATTCGTTAAAGAATGAGCTGTTTCCCCCGCGCGCTATCCGAAGCCCGGTGTGAGCATTCTCAAGCATCCGCGCGCAAGGCGCTGGCCCAATTGCGCGCCATCCGCCCCGATTGCGTGCTGGCCCGCAGTATTGCGCGCAAAGCTTCCTTTTTGCGCGCAATCTGCCAGGGTCGTCCCCGTTGACCTCCTAAGGGTACCTGCCCGCGTGGCGCCCGATGCTCCTCATCCTGGGTGCCCGCACCGTGCGTTGTCTTCCCGTGCGGCCCTCCAGGTTCGTGCGAAGTGACATACACCCATCGTCCGGCAACCTCTGCCCTGCATGACGTTAAACTGCGCATACGTCCGAGCTACAAGACGTTAAACTGTTCAGCATTCGTCCCGCATGACGTTAAACTGCGCATACGTCCAGTATGACGTTAAACTGCATATGCGTCCAGCATGACGTTAAACTGCACATCCGTCCAAGCTGCACGACGTTAAACTGCATAGCCCCCATCGTCCGCGCTGCAAGACGTTAAACTGCCAAGTGCTTCGTCCTCAACACATGACGTTAAACTGTACTTCGTCCGGCAAGACGTTAAACCGTCCGCTTCGTCCTCAACACACGACGTTAAACTGTACTTCGTCCGGCAAGAAGTTAAACCGTACGCTTCATCCGATCCCGTGCTCTGCACGCAGGATCTCCCCCGGTTTGGATGTGGCCCCCACCCGCTCGTCTCTGCAGGGATGTCGGGATTGTCCCGCTTTCGGGGCGATTTAATGGGAGTGGCTTTTCCCTACGGGGGCAGGGTATTACAAACCCCTAATTTCTCGTGGGAGGCTGCACATGTGTATCTCCATTGCGCCTCCCCACTGCCGAAGCCAGTAGAGGGTCTGACTGGGATCGAGGTGTCTTCTGCTTTCGGTCCAAGTCCCTTCCAACTGAGTTTTGCAGCATCCGGGCTGCCCCAAGTGCGTAAGTCCTGACAGAATGAACTACGTGGACTTTGATCCCTGTCTCCTATACAGGGTACGTAGGAAGCCTCCCTGAGGTCCAAGCCCACCACCTGGTCGTCCCGGTCGTATTTACGTCGGTTCGTCCATCAGTGGACCCCTCCAGGGTTCACGCTTGCGTTGATTCACCTATGAATCCGCCCCTGTGGAAGACTGCCCGTGTGTATCTCCACGGTGCCTCCCCACAGCCCCCCTTTTCCATTTCCCCTTTTATCGTCCAGCATGACGTGAAACTGTGATCCACCCGGCCGTTCCATCCCCCTCTGTGCGAGGTGGTTCGGTTCAATCCTCCGCCCGGCGGCCTAGACCTCTTCGTGAGTCGGCTTGCCGACGTCCAGCATGACGTTAAACTGTATGCCCGAACTACGTTGACTTTGATCCGTGTTAACGCGCGGTACGTAGGAAGCCCCTCTGGGGTCCAAGCTCTTCACTTCATCATCCATCCTGATCCTTACCCGGGCCGCCACATCCCGGTGGGGTCATGCCACTTCACTCCACTCCACATCATTTGGGAAGCCGCCCATGTGCTGGCCCCAGCGTCGGAGGTTCCCCGCAAGGGGTTCTGTCATCTGATCCGCTTTTCGTGTTGATCGGTCCGATGCCGTCCCCGCTGGACGTTAAACTCGCGGCATACCCCGTGTTAAACATGGGAAGCTGAGGAAAACCTCAGGTGACACAGTTCCCCGCACCTAGTACGGGATGCCTCAGGCCATCATGCCTTAGAGAAGCCCTATTAGGGACGGAAGACAGATGTGCAGAGCCGCAGTGTTACGACATGCCCCCAGCACCCAGAGCCACCCGGCCTTCTCACCGCAGGTTGCTGCCCCGCCCAGACTCCTTGGAGCGTCCGGGCGGAAGCAGCGTAATTAACCGGTGTCCATGAAGATATGGCGCCGGGAACGAGATTCACGAACATTCTTAAGTCTATGAGGGAGACCCGGATTAGGCGACGAGTTCCAAGGAGACGTCCAAGGAAGGAGGAGCCGACATCCCATCATCCCGGTTTCGATCAAGGAGCAGACGCCCCTGAATAAGGGACGAATGCCGCCCGCCCTTGGAAAGCGGGACTGCGGGACCACAAGCCGCGCGCCCATCCCCTCGGGTTGACGGGTGCACGCGCGAACGCGTCCTGGCGGAACAGCGTAACCCGACGCACATCCGCACCAAAACAATTATATGATATTTATGTTGAATTTAATCATGTAATTAGAAACAATGGTCAACATTACATATATACATATTTATGATATATGATGGTTATTTAAATTAATACATTGAATTTTCTTATTAGTTTCGGATAGTTTATCTTATTAGAGTATATAACTCTTTTACCATTATATTATGATATATCTTTATTTGCATATAATTAGACAAACTCAACCTATTTTTGTGGTAGTATATATATGTTATTATTTTGAGTAACATATTGGGATAGACATTCTTGTTAGATCATAGAGGGGTAGACATTATGTTATAGGTACTCACCTTGGATTAAATTTTTTGATCCTTTAAACATAGTGAAATCTATTTATATTAAAAAAATATTTTGTAAAATGATATGCTATTCCCTAGATAGATGGGGGGTCCACCAGAAATGTAGGATGGTTTTCTAGAGAGTATTCATATACAATCTCCAGTGAATCATGTTGTTGGAAAAGCAGAGTCAAGAGCCCCTCTACAAAAACTCCTGGTCAACTATTAAATGGTATTTTAGATTTACCATCCTTTTAGTTTTTAGGGCCCCACTAGCCCGCGGTTCAATGAGGACAAGGTGGATATCATAAAGGGAATACTAAACCATATTCTGATTCTAAATAATAAGATGTTGAAGGTGGGAGGGCTCAGTTTTATTATTCCTTATTGAATGGGATTCGTGATATGATGAATCTTGGATGATTGTATGATTTCAAGAATCTATATTAGGGTTCTATTAATGTTTACCATTAGTCAATTAATTTATAAGAGAATATTCGAATTTTTATCTTCTTGGAGAGAATGATGCTCAGAAGTCCAAGAATATCAGGATTAGACAATAAAAAAGATATAACGTATCAAGTTTCTAAATTCTACCTGTAATCATAAATTATTGTTTTATAGAATCTCTAATACATTGAGAGTATCATGGAGGAGTGTCATGGGGGTTGAATTTTTATTACCATCAGAACTCAATAATTTTTACCTTCTACAATTTCAATGAGTACCTATTCTATTGGAATAATGGTGATGGATAAAGACATATAATAGAGAAATGGAATCTAATTTTAGTAGAGATTAGTCCTATCAGTTATCTATGTAGATGACCAATAACGCATCAACTATAAGAATGTTAGACAATAATAAAATTCCTTCTCAACACCTTTGATAATGCACCAAAAAAATTTAATGATATATCAACACTAGTATTTATACCATAGAGTAGTGAGGTATGATAGCCACATGGGGTGGAATAATAGAAGACCAAAAAGCTGTTGATCCAGTCTAGGTCCTTAGTAAGGATCTTATACTAGCCATGTTTTTTGTTACAGTGTCTAGGTGATGATATAAGCCACATCAAGAAAATAGATCATACTCTGGTAGATGGTGGTGATCAGTTTTCTACTATTCGATATAATTTCTTATTCACATTTAGATTATTTTTTTACTTTTTCAATAATTGTACTTCAAAATATTTAATATGTCAATGAGTAGTAATTGAAAATAACATACTAGTCATGTTTTTTTCAGAGTTAAACTTCTGTGATTTAACATTGGGCATGAATGATGACCATACCCAATGATTCCAATAGTTTGCATGTATTCATCATCAACTATGTAAATCTACAGTAAATAATGATAATAGCGATGATGACCATAGATTTGATTCTTGACATGGATTGTTTTACTAGATTCCAATGCCATGTTGATTATTATCAAAGATGTGTGACATTAACTTATTCGACGAGAGGTATCTTAATGATGATAATAGATTGGGAAGTATGACGAAGTGGAGTTGGTGAAGACAAGATTCATATTGATACAGTTTCAATATAAATGGCGGTATAAGTTCATACAGCTAGATGAGTGGATACCCTAAAATATATCCCTACAGTCATGGATCACCATGAGGACATCATTCTAGAAGACATCTGAAGACATCATCATTAGAGGGGTGTTGAATTTTTTATAGATATCATGTCACTTGTGTTTCACATTTGGATACCCTCATATCCTTTTGTTATAGGTGAGGGAGGAGCATAAGGTACAAATTTATGAATTAGAGAACATTGGATTTAACAGGAAAATTTCTCTAATGTGGGGGGAACCTATGTTTTTCACCATGAATTAATACAATAATCATTTTATACATATTTATTACCATAAAATGAACCTTGTGATGGTGAATAATAAAAATCTTTTTCCAAGTATTAATGACATTTTTTATTAGTTATAGGTATCATGAAAGTTCATCAATATTTATATTCTCTCCAGATATCACTAGATATGGGGTATATATGATAACATATCTATGATGGTGTCTCATACTCAGTATAGAATTTATGAATATATGGTGCTGTAATTTGGTTTAACCATTGGACTGGTATTGTTCAGGACACCTTGCACATGAACATTCCTGTTTACGTTGACTCATTTTTCATGGTGTTTGTCAATGATATACATACCTGCACACTGATTCACGAACAAAAAGCTAGAGACCATGACATAGTGATGAATACACTTTAACAACATTCTAATTATACCATGCTATTGAAAAGTGAATTCTGGATATATAATGTGGTTTATTAAGGTATTTTGATTTCATAGATGGGAATGTTCATGTACCCGTAGAATATTTAGGTAGTGATGTGTTGGAAATGTCACAAGAATATGTACATGATTAAGGGATTTTAGGATCTTTATGGTTATTATTGATCCATTAACAAGGAATTAAACAAATTATCCTGATGCACAACTACAATAAATATGAATGGATAGAAGTTCCAATTTTAACACTAGTATAATGATGTATTATATGAGATAAAGAGGTGGTTGGATAAAACTGTGATATAGATACTTCATGACCATATGATTAGATATGTCATTTAATATGATGCATCAGACATTTTTTTTGGAGTGGTAGGGATGTATAGAGTGTTGGTTGTATACTATGGGATACAAAATCATTGAACCCATGATCATAACTACCTCATACATGACTTGGAGTAGGAAACTGTGGTCCACTCTATATGGTGTTGGTGACATAGTATATCTGGTGATATTTTCCTTCCACAATAAGAATAATATATATCAATGTATCATAAAATAGATAGACCTATATCTATAAAATTTGAGTTGGGTGGAGTATCTACAAAAATTAAACACTAGGATGATATTTGGACTAGATAAAGGTAATAACATAGTAGATTCCCTTACCCCATCAAAGACGATGGACAAGGATCTTGGTGACTGACTTTCTGAGGAGAAGTGGCTCTTCATGAATAGGTTTTGTAATTATAGGATCAACGATTCTGAAGATCATTGAATAGTGAATTACACAGCATTGATGGTTATATATTCTTTAGTGGACTAGTTAAAGGGTAGAAAATAGACTATCCAAGGGTATTTTATGAAATGGAAATAACTAGCAGGAGGTGATTCAATACTTGTGTAGTCATAGGGAAATAATAATGTGATCCTTACACATGAGATACTACAAATACCTCTTTCCATCAATGTGGTTTTGATAAGATTCATCAATAACTCTAGGTGGTTGGTGCATCCTAGTATTATAATAGTGTACCAGGACTTCAGGATATAGTTATTGTGTCCATAGTTGAAGAGGAATATTTTTGGGTTTATATACTAATGGCTTACCTCATTTACGATAGAGGTTGACCAGCAACAACTTTGTAGTTTTCTGCTAAAAAATTTTTGTTCACATACAGAAGTACCTGGACCTATAAATTGACACAGCGATTGGGCTACCTCAAACCTTGCAGATTTGTGAAACTATATATTTTATTATTGATTATATAATTATGGATTAGAACATTTTAGATATAAAATAGACTGAGTTAGGGGAAAACATGAGAAATATCTATGCCCATGAGATCATAAACTTTCAATATGTTCTATTGAGAATGATATCAGATAGAGATACATGTTTTACACAATAGATTCTGATGGGCTTTTTGAAATCCATATGGATTCCTCTAAAATTGAAAAAAAACTGAGCATAAAATATCCAAACACATAGTCCATGTAGACATGCACATACTGAGGGATATGGTTAGAGAATGCCTTCTGGAATTCACTGGATCTTATGTAGATCGACTGTCCTTGGTTGAGATCAAATAGAACAAACAATATTATTATTTGACTCAGATGGATCCTTATGATGCAATTTATGGGTGTTAATTTAGTTCATGAGTTTTTTGACCTGAGGTAGGTGAGGTAGCATTTTTCATGCAATGTTTAGATTATGATACATTAATGATAGTTAAACTGATTCACAAGAGTTTTATCATCACTCAAAGTAGTAAGAGATCATATATAGATTATTAGAGTAGACAATTTGAGTTCACTATAGGAAATGAAATTTTCCTGAGAGTGACACCTCAGTATTGATAGTAAATTCTAATTAATTAATTAAGGATATGCATACGTCTTTTATAACCATGGAGATCATAGAGTGGGTAGGGATAATGGAGTATCATATTTATAGGGGCCCAACATTGGGAATTAAATAATAAAAAAAATTAGTAAAGATTTCATTTTCATCCACACAAAAGGATCCGAATGGTATTTAATTTTTAGAAGCATGTCATAAATAATACATAATGAAATTTTATTTTTGAATGTGTATGCTTATGATACATATCAATTTATCCAAAAATTTAAACATTTAAAATTATAATTTTTTCTTTTCATGAAAAATCATCATGACTTTTATAATGACTTATTCTTTTTTATTTACAATATATATAACCTTTTAAAAACTATTTAAATATGGGTTGATCCAAAAAAATCACTTTCAAGGATGTAAAATGAATGAAATAATGTGTTGTTCTATATCTAATTAAAAAAATATTCTTTCTAGTAAACAAATTATGGATGAAAATTAATATTTTCTTATAAGAAAATTATCATTCCAGAAAAAAGATATTTAGTAAAAAATCTTAAGAAATAATATAGGAATAAAACTAATAAATTAAACTCAAAATCGTGAAATATATAAGAAATATTTTCATATTGTTAAAATTTTAACCCTTAATAATAACCATATAATTTTTCTTTTTTCAAATAATGTCTTTGTTGTTAACTTTTTGAAATCATAAAAATTCATTTAAAACCAAAATAATAATTGATAATTCATATAGGTAACATGAGGAACATTTTGATATCACTCTAACTTGTTAAACAATATTCAATGATAAAAATGATATAACCATAAAATTTCCTCATTGGGTTACCACCTTACTTACACATGAAATAATAATCCTGAATATAGTTAGATTATCCCTCACAATGAAATTACAATACATTAATACTACCCAACACATTGGAGGGATAACAAATAACGACCCTTCAATCATTTTTAATAGAACCATCCCTCTTTATAATAAATGTAGTTCAGAAAGTCGTAATAATAATACATTAAATCATTTAGTTCTTAAAATATTTTCTTCATCCATAAGAAAATATTTTATTATACTGAAATATCCATTCAATTATGAAAACCATTTCAGAAATAATTAGAACAAAGAGAATGAGGGGTTTTCCTTGAATATAACATAGAATATTATAATATAATTCCAATTTTACTTAAATATTATGGGGGCATGAAAACCCAGTATCACCATATATGTTAAAATAAAACATTCTATTTTCATTAAAAAAATACTAAACATTGGATATAAAAAATGAAATTAATTTCATGTTGAAATCATTTTAAATAATGTAAAAATATAAAGATAATTTATGTAATGTCCCAGAAATTCAATGTAATTTTTTTTATTAAATGGAATTATTACCAGTCTGCGAATATTGATAGCATGTGATTCAAAAGCCAGGAGTGCCTGAAATGATCTGTTGAAAATGTGTCAAGCATAAAACAGTGTGTGTGAGTAGTTTTTCAAAAAAGTGGAATAACTCTTAAATGAGTTCCCAAATCTGAAATCTGAGTCTACCATTGAGATCTTGATGGAGTGTTTCCCAAAAGAATAGCCTATCCTTGACCGGCGTAGGTTGAGGGTTACTGTTAATAATTTTTAATCATTTTTAATGTACATTCAGTAATAGTGTGAGCTGTGATTTCTATCTTTTGAGATATTTCCTGGATTAGAAAATCTAGTGCACCGTTGAATTCAGAGTGGAAGAATTTGCTTATGAGAATATTAACATTTACTTGAAAGGATTGGAAAAAATTTATTTTTTAGAAATTAAAAAAATAATAAAATATAATAATGGTTATTTTATTTTTCTTTTGGCTACCATTAGAAAAAGGGTGGTGGGACCGTGGTGAAACATCAAGCCATTTAATGGGATGACTCTTCAGTTTTGTAAACTTAACATTTATAGTTAAGAGGCTTATTAATTAAAACTCATTAATGGTCCTCATTAATTATTAGTATGCATTAAACTCCCTTACCCTCTATTTAATTTTTGTTTGGGTATGGGGATTTGAGACAGATAGGAGGAACCACTGAAAAAGTGATACGGTGACTTCAACCAATGATGAATGGTGGTTTGGATGACAACATTAAAGGAATCGATCTAGGATCAATGGACTCTTAAATATTAATCAAGCGTGGATTGTTCTTCCACAACCGTGATGTATCCTCCTATTCTGAGGTAGGGGTTGTTATTAAATTCAAGTAATTTTTTATATTTAATTCCTCATTCTTAAAAAATAATGATGAATGTTGATTAACCTAAATGAGTATATATGTAATTTTTATGAAATTGTGGGTGGTTATTGCAGGAGTATTCAACAGGTTTAAATTTATCATTGTGATGAATTGTTTATTAATCACTCTTGATATCATGCTAACACAAAGAGTGTATTCCAAATGAACAAGTCACAGACCCTCTACTACTTTGGTTTTTATTTCATTTTTCATGGGAAATTTTTTAACTCGATGAAAACTAGAATACAGAATCCACGTAGTGACGACATCATCGTGGGAGGACTCTAGGAGCATTCAGAAGGGAAAATAGACCACCGTATCTCACCTAGTGGCCTGATGAAGTTGTACTGTCGTGGAACTAGTGCAATGCTATCAGTAGGCAATGAATATGGTCGACGTCGGGTGACCACATTGGTATCATGTAGCACACCATTGCGCACCATGAAAGCACTAAATATGAGTGTGAAACTGATCACTCATGGCAAGGAGGGTGCGGCAGAACCCTCTGGATTCGGTAAGCCATTCCATCATGGTAGAAGGTGTTTTGAGTTTTCAGATTCCAAAAATATTGGTAGTGTCTAAGAAAATCATTCGAAAATATGTTTACAAGATTATCACCAAGTATGTTGAGGGAAATATTCTTTTCTGTGTACCCATGGACGACACCAATATCAATAACAACATATCATATGGCTCCCACGGAGCTTTGAGAACTAATAGTATAGTTGGAAATAAGTTTTATTATCTAATCCAATCAAAATAGTCTTAGGTATATATTCTCACAGTAGGAAATGAATGTAACACAATGGATTACAATGGAGTTCCTACATGAATAATATTTTGAGATAGTCTAAAATCTTATGAAGGGAAACATAGTAGTATACACACTCAGAAGGAGGTCGGGTCTACACCTGCTAAGTTACGGGATAGAGAAATTAGCGTCATTGTAGTTATCCTTCATGTAGTGATGGAGGTGATTACGTTTCCCACACTTATTTATTGAGTGAGAGAGCCATATCTTGGGGAGGTTGAATGTGTGGCCCAACATGCTCAACTCTCTTTAGGATGGGATCCAGATGAATTTTCCTGAATGTGGGGAGGACATCATCATTTTCAAAGGATGAAACATGGTACCAGTGATTCTAGGAGAGGAGGTTTAGAGGGATTTCCACACATCCCATTTGGTTTTACATCATGGTGAGGAAAAGATGTACTAGGACCTTTGGAATCCGTACTGGTGGATCGGGGTTAAGAAAGAAATGGTGAAGATTGATTCATGAAGCCTCACATTTTAGCATGTGTAGGTCGAGCACGAGGGTCCAACAAGTTTGTATTGTCCACTAGTGGTACTAGAGTGGAAGTGGGATGTAATTTCCCTGAGCATCATGATAGGGATACCATGTATGTCCAGGATCTACGATTAAATCTAGGTGACCATTGATGAACTCATCAAGTTGGCCCACTTCCTACCGATCAAAGATCAAAGAACATTAGAGGGCATGGGATGCCTCTTTGTACAGGAGATTTCACGAATTCAAGGCATTAAATTAATGATCATTTTAGAATGTGACAATCATTATACATCTCAGTTGTGGATGGAATTACAGGAGTAATTTGGGACTAAGTTGCACTTGAGCACTGCTATTCATCCTCAAACAGATGGTCAGACATAGTGGGTGAGGTGTTCTACCCTCGAGCTTCATTATACCTTTTTATATTCTATGTATAGTGGGTGAGGTGTTCTACCGTCTAGATTTTCCCCCATAAATGCACTGGGTGCATAATGTTTTCCATGCATCATAGATAAATAGTTACATGCATGATACATCATGCATTATCGATCCAGAAAACTAGACATCAAGGATGGGATAACATTTGTAGAGTTCCAAGTGTAGATAGATGATCGAAGGGAGTGATTCCATCGTGGGTAGTTGATTCCTCTAGTGTGAGTTCATGGGCAGCATGAGAATCTCTAGAAGAGCCTATGGGAGTGAGAGGCACAAATATGTGCTCCGTACCACCATTTGATTCCATAGTTTAGTTACAACTTTCTAGGATGAAAATACCTATGGTTGGGAGAATAAGAAGTCTCATAATTTCTATTTAATTTTTTTTAATTGAGTTATATAGAGTCTATGAAAATTGACGACACATGATTCTGAGGTCTGGAGTACTGGAATGATCTGTCAGAAAAGAGTCACATTTCAAATATCACGCATGAGTAGTTTTACAGAAAAAGTGGAATAACAGTTAAATGGGAGCCTGAATCAGAAATCTAAGGGAAATATTGTCTTCATGATATCATATTTACCCTAGGTGTGACATATGTTTAGTCATCGCAGGCCTCTAGTAAGAATACTAGAAAATGGAAAAACCATAAATAAAATAATTTAATAAAAATAATTTATATTTCAGATTCTAATAACTCATGAACTATTAATCATATTAAAAATCTGATACAACCTCTAAAATTATGAGTGTAGTATTTCTTTAGGAAGATCAAAACATTGGCTGGTGCGGGCCAAAAATGGAAGTTAGTTTTTCGCCACAGATAAAAAAATTTAATAACAACTATTTTTTGTTCAATTAGATAAATATAAAACGGTAACTCAGATTAGAAATACAAGAGTACTATTGAGCTCGTGTTGGCGTGTTTCTCTTATGTAGAGCCTATCCTTGACCGACATGGGTCGAGGGTGGCTGTTAATAATTTTTTAAATTTTTTTAAGGTACCTTGAAAATAATTGTGGCCATAGAATTCAATATTATGAATCAGTGCTCAGATTAAAAATAGGAGGGTACCGTTGAATTCTCAGCACTAGGATTCACTTATGGGAATCCAAATGTCGACTAACAAGCATCAGACAAAAATGTTGATTTTTGGACATTTCCAAAATAATAAAAAAATTACTAAAGGCCATTTTTTTATATTTTTTTCAACTGCTGGAAAAAGGGTGGTGTGACCATGGTGCAACGTCAATGCATTTACTGGCTTGAATCTTTTATTTTTTATCCTCACCATTGAGAGTTATGTGGTTCATTAAATAAATCTCATCAATGATCCTCATTAACACATATGATGAGTTAACCTCCCTTCCTGTCTATTTAATTGTAGCTCGGATATGGGTTTTTGAGATGGAAGGGAGGGACCTCTGACAATGTGCCATAATGTCTTCCACCAATGAATAATGAAGGATTGAATGGAAACATTGGAGGAATCGATACTGTATTGACGAATTCTAGTGGCCTCATCATGCTTGGATTCATATTCCACAACAACACCCGCTCCTCCAATTCCTAGGTAGGGTTTGTTATTAAATTCAACTAACTCTATAAATTTAATTCTTCATTTATAAAAAGGAATGACTGACATAGATCAAAAAAATGTGTTGATTTGCGATTTGCATTAAATTGAAGGTGGTTGTTGTGGGAGTGTTTTACAGGTTTAAATTTATCATATTGATGAAATGTTTATTAATCTCTATTGATATGATGCTAACGCTGAGGGCGCAAGCCAAAAAAAAAAATGCCATACCATCCACCGCTTTGGTGTTTGACACATTCTTCATGGGTGAAGTTTTAACTCGAGGAAAACAACAATCTGAAATCCACGCAGTGACGACATCATCCTAGGAGGCCCATAGGCGCGTTCAGATAGGGAAACTGACCACTAGATCTCCGCCGGTGGCCTGAGGAAATTTCACCGCTGTGGTACCTATGCCGGTATGTAATGACGATGGCCGACGTTGTGCGACCTCAGTGGCAGCATGCGATGTGCGTCCCATGATATAGAGGGAAGCCGTGACATCGAGCTATGGTGGTCTCCAGGGGCAGTTGGCATTCGGCCTGCCGCGTTAATGGAAGGTGTCTCGCCGTTGTGCGTCGTAGAGAAGAGTGGTGATGTAATAACCCAGGTAAATACAGAATATTACATTTTCATATTTAATAATATTTTTGAATAATATATTAATTTTACATTAAAGGGGATTCTATGTTCGATGGCGTACCCAATACGCAATAACAAGTTTCTTTAAAATCTTACGATGCTCACTAATAATATTATGGTAAATGGTAGTAAACGACTAGCCGTTGTAATTTCAAGAATGAACAGAACTAACGAAAAAGTGATTATATATGTTTGATAAATATTTTTACATTTATCCAATAAATGATAGAGGGTTAAAATGTGAATGAATCCAATTTTAAGCATAAATATTATAATATTTTTTAAAAGGTCGATTAGTCTCCTTTTGATGGAAAACCCTTTTTAAATCTACTTTATGTCAAGTTTATTTTTTATATTTTATGAAATAAAATCCTTATTTAGAATTAAGACATCAAAATTTACATTGTGAAAACTTTTGGTATTTTTCCGATAATGGTCATTTTTTAATTAATAGTGAAAAATGATGTATTTTAATTCAAAACCTCCTTTTAATATAATTTTATTATATGGATAGATTATCTATTTAATTGTTTTAAAGTTTAATTAGAATATATTTTTACCATTTAATCCAATGGAGGTCATTATTTTTAATTTCACTTTGAAAATGGACATAAACAAGTGTCAATCTTTTGATAGATATTGTTTCTTAAAAACAAGCTATTTGTTTTGACAGCGGGAATTAACTACATAATTTATTAAAGAAAAATATAGGTTTCGAATTTTGTAAAATTGAAATCATTTTTGAATTTAGAATATCAAATATAGCTTACAGTGATTTTTTTTATTTTTCTGATAATGTTCATTTTTTAATTAATAGTGAAAAATAAAACATTTTTATTCAAAACATCTTTTTCATAAAAATTATTTATATAGTTATATTGTCATTATAATTGGTTTTAAAGTGTAATTGAATTATTTTTTATCACTTAATACGATTTTGGTCATTGGATGTAATTTCACTTTTCAATTGGATGTAATATTAAGTCAATCGTTTGATAAATTTGACATCATAAAAACTCGTCTTTGGTTTTAACAATGGGAATTATTTTTAAATTAACTTCTTAAATTTCTGTGATTGGAATATGGTAAAATGGATTCAATATTTGGAATTAGAAGGTCCAAATTATGTAATTAATACTCTTTTGTTTTTAGACATTATGAATAGTAATGATGACAATTATCTTTAATTATCGTGATTAATTTGTAATCGGGTAGTTAAGGATAATAAAATAATATCATAATAACATAACATTTCCCCAACATGTGTCCACATCATCGTTTTTGAGTCATGGCTGGCAATGGGATGATTTATACCAAACTTGAAGGCCCATGGAGTCACATGGGTGTGATAATGACATTTATGACATTATTTTTTAAAAAGAAGGGAAAATCAACAAATGTTTGTATATCATAAGTAAAATAATTTTAATTTTTTTACATAAATGATATGTTAGTCTTAAATATTCACTGGACAGATAAAAATATTTCCTACAACATGGTATTTTTTTATAATTTTTAGACATTAAATAAATAAATTTATTCAGGACACCATGATGATGTAGTAATTACCCCATTACTGATCGATTTAAATAAAATGAAAAGATATGGTAAAATATAAGATGTAAAATTATCTAAAACTTATTCTATGGGTGGATTTCGAACCTTTATCACATTATCTTGATAATATATCATTGTGGGACTTTTAAAGTCATAAAATCACTTCATAATAAATTTATATTTCAAGACTTTCCAAAAGTGACTCTCCTCCCTCTTACAAAAGGCCCCCGCCTATACCCCCATAACCACACCTCTCAAGACCTTGGATCATCAAACCTTTGTTCATATTATCTCTCCACATCCCTCTATCACTCCTAGAAGCCTCACTTTGGGCAGAATACTTTCCAAGGAAACCTTTGGCTCAATTCAAAACGAGTTACCCTATTTAGAGGTAATGCCATCTCTTGAGTTTCTTTCATTTATATTCCTTATTCACGGACCACTATATTTTTATTATTTGATCCCATAATAAAACCGGTATCCTCAATATAATAGGATGTTGTTATGATAAGGATTCTACCTACACTTAGATACACATCATTTTAATGGTTAAAGAACATACTGTTTTTGTGAGTGGTGAATCACTACCTCACGAAACGATGATTGTTCAATCGTCTTTTAACAACTATTATGGATTCCATTGTTATGGAACTATATTTATATATGATATATATTATATTTATGTCCTCTCTATGCTTCTGTATTTTTATTTAAAATATAACTTTATGTGTTGCATGTTGTGAAATTGCGATAATTTCATATGAGGTAGTGTGGACAACCACCCCTCAAGTGATGTGACTCATTCAAGCCAGACATGGAATTTATAAATAATGTAATTAATGCAATTATTTTACCTATATAACATATATATTATACTGTAATTATCATATATCTATGTCTCATTTATTTTTAAAGTCCATTAATATGACAAAAAATTAATGTAACGTTCATGCGTACGTACAGCCTACCATCTCCATGAATGGTACATTTAATTTATTATCTCCAAACATTATGTAATATTATTAAATACATTTATACTTGATATATATGAAATTTAAATGATTAACACCATTATGGAGATTATGTTCATATAACTACAGGGACAATTCTCTTCAAAAAAGTTCATTTTTGACTCATGTACCGAACTTCGACAAAACGTATGATATGAACTCACATAATTAACTAATTATTATAACATGATAATATGTGATATGAATTTAATAATAAAGTTTAAATGAATTCCTTAGGAAATTATAAATTGACCAATGGTTATTATTTAGTAATATAACGAAATGAACAAGACAAGTCAGACTTGAGGTAAGGGATTTCTTATCTCACTTTTAATTCTACGAGATTTCCATTATTCACCACTTATTTTTTGAATGTGGTGTATTGTGTAATAAAATTTCTTATATATTATCATGATAATATTTATATTCATTTTATTATGTGATTAATTTGTGGTATATTATCTTTTGTTCTTACGACTCGATTGATTACAATGAGGTAAGGGGTTTTTTATCACGCTTTTTATACCTGTGATATTCATGTACATTTTTCACTATTTCCTTTTGTATGGTGTTTTTACTGACCATGATTGTATTATTTGTGTAATATATTTTAATTTATGGGTATTTACATCTTCATTGTATGAACCTTCTTTCATGGGGTGTACATTTCGAAAGATACCCATATCGGTAGTGGAACCATTCACCCTCCTCTTTTTAAAAGACTTCTATTTGTTAGGTATTTTAATTTACAACATCTTATGTTGGGATATGTTCTTATATATCCTTATTTATGTAAATTTTATGCCCATGTGATGAGATACCCTTTTCATCTCTCATCAACTCATTTTATGAATTTTAATGTGACGTCGTTAGGCTGTCAAATTTTTATAAAGGAACTTCTTAACCAAATTTGAATTCTTTTGGTTAAACCTCTACAACTTGATTATGATCTGCTATGAATATGTGTGGATAACCTCTGATTGTTTTACACTAAATATCCACTTCTATTGAGTGTATTTATATTTTTAAAACATAATTATGTAATTAATTATGTAATTGATTTATCCTTAATCTAAGGATTTCGTCTTTGTATGGGACTTCATCTCAATCTCTTTTCATTGAGGAATATTTTAATTTCTACACAACAATATTTTATACAGGGTATAAAACCCATTTGAATTTTAATTTCATTAAAAAGAAATCTTTTTACATGAAACGTTTTACTAAACGAAAAAATGAATTTTTTTGTCTTAAGTATGTGGTGACAATGACTTTTCTGACGACGTGACCATTATTTGAGTTTCAACATCCTCTACAAGCCACAACATTTTTTTAAATGAAAAATTAATACCATGTTTTAATTTTATTTTATTATTGTATTTAAAATGGTTTTGATAATGTTTTGATTATATCAATGTGTTATATTGATATCTTGTTATTGAAATTTGGAAATGTTATGTTTCCATTATTTATGTTTTATGTGATATGATTATGTTATGGTTATGGGGAATTGTTTATGATGTCGGGTGGTACCATGATAGACTAAGGGTAGGTGAGCCCGAGATAGCTCTCTAATGCATTGGGTAATGTGAAGGAGTTAAATGCTAAGGTTTCATTGAAGAGATTTAGGGAATATACTGTGATGGGTATTCCAAACGTAACCATGAGGGTTACTCCATACGTAAGAATGTTATAAATTCCTCAAGTTACCTTTCTGTATTATAATTTGTATGAGTTATTCATAAATCTTATGATTTCATGAGGTATGTTAAAGTGCTTATGTTTTATGTCTAAAGTATTATTTCATTGATTCTTTTGTATACATGGACTATTGTTTTCTTTCTGTATTTTTATATCCATTACTGAGATTTTAATGCTCATCACAGGTTTTTGAAATTTTTTCCACAGGAATTAAATATGAGTAGGGTCAAGGATGGGATCAAGGAAAGACATGTTGTCTAAAACATGGAACTAGTGATGTTTCTTTTTAATAGTATTTATTTTATAAAAAATCAAAACTGGGTAGAAGTGTCTACTTTAAAATCATTTGAGATGTAATAGTAATCTCTTAATTCTATAAAACTATAAACCTAAAAAGATCCTCAATGGGAATTATTCATTTAATTCAAGACTATGTAATTTTTCAAGGCCAGGTACTTATAGTTGGTATCAAAGTTTGGTTTAGAAAACTTTAGGGATTATGAGTTTTCGTTAGACACATGGTAAGTCCCTCTGTCTATTATTTCACTTAAATCCTTGTTTTATAACTTTTTCAGATCATGTAAAGTCAGTTAAAAAGGGAAGGAGGATAATCTCAAACGACATTCTTATCACTTCATCAGGACATGCTTGCAATAATTATTACAAAGTCATGTTCGGATGATTGTGAAACTTTTTATAGCATAAAACTCACTTGAAAGAAGTTGATTTAGATATCAAACACCTCTACTATACCTAATTATCATCGTGGATCATGGGTAGTATTTAGAAAAATCATATTTTCACAATATTCTCATATTTTCACGAAAGGTAAATATCATCAAGTCATTTTCATATATTTTACCTTATCACAAGATTGTGAAGCATATTATGATTTTAAAAAGGTGTTGAAGAAGGAGACCATTGCACAACCTATTTATATTTGCTTTTATAATATTCCCTCATCACATACCTATGGTATTTTAAAAATACCATTAATTGAAAGTTTCAACTCAAATTCTGTCTGAATATTTTATAGAAATAATGTTTTATCAGTTGTTTTGAAATTATATGTCATACATGATTATTTTCCGAAACTGTTTTTCTGTGAACACCCATATGACCCATTTTGTACAATGAGTATTTGGATTGAGGAAGCAAATGATTTTGGAGGATCTCTAAATCATTACTGCAATGCATGGACCCTCTACCTACATGAATAAGATGAATATGAAACCCAATGGACACCATGATCAAGGTATTATTTTCTTCAATTTGGGGATCATTTTATTTTATCTTATAGTGGTGAAATAAGACTTCAAGAATTAAGATGTTGAGATCATAATGAATTTGGATGAAATTGAGAGGTATAAGGAAACCATTGAGGTTAAAACATGTTAGGGTTATTTTTTTGTTTTATAAAATGGTCAACTAGTAGGATGGGTGAAAACCCATCACATCTGGTAAGGCCGCAGGTATTTTACCTACAACCAAAGGGTGACAAGGGTGCATCGCCAACCACTATACTACATGACATCCCTGGTCAGTGTGACTTATTATTTTAGTAAAAAGATTTTACGGAACAAGAGCAAGTTTATTTTGGGAATATATGTTTTATGAAATTGATATACTTAGTATGGGTAAATGATTTGGTGATTATGTGATAAATGATGTTGTGAAAGACGTTCTCTCTTTTGATGAAACACAATATCCCTAAGGAAGATAGAATACTATGGGATTTCAATTGTGGAATAATTATTGAAATATTAGTTTGGAAGAATCTAAATTTTTATTATGGACATATTATTATTTGGTTTATTTTTTAAAATGATTAATCTATCATTGAGAATATGTGATTAGGTTAATTACTGTTCAATATGTGACTTTGTCAGTAACTAATGTTATTTTGAGATAAATATTATGATTTATCTTGGAAGACAATATAATTAAATGCTTATGATATTTGGGTTTCAATCTTAGTTTGGATTACATTTGAAGAATTTTATGGACAATAGTTTATTTAATTGTCTCTGTTGACCTTTGGGTTTTGTTTGAGAATTTTTGGAAATTACGAGTAGTATTTCTTTTTATAAAGGATTATCCTTTTGGTGAGTATCTGATCTTGTACTAACAATTTTGGTTTTGGATATGGTCTAATGGCATGGGAAATATATAGTTCTCTTTTGTGGATTAGGTGATTCTCTAGAAGTTTATTACAGTGCTCTTAATGTGAACAAGTGATCCTAAATACCCATCTTTTGGAGAAAATATGAGTTTTTGTTAGAAATATTATAAGATATGAAAGTATACATTAAAAGTAAGTATGTTTCCTTATTTATTAGTAAAGATCATATATAAATTCTTCAATGTAAAGAAACTTGAAACAAAAACATTGTATGTTAAAATTTCCTACTTGGGAATGAAATACTGTTTAACCCATCAGATGTTTGGGATTTTCTGGAGGTTAACTTTCTCCTAGACATATTTTATTTCACTCTCTATCAGAACATGACCCTTTGTCTTCTATTATATATCCTTGTTTTCATACATGGAGTCCTAGTATGGGTTAACTCGAGTTACCTTTGTACTTCTCTTTCATTCTTTTAAAGGCATAGTTTTACTGACTCCTTTTGTAATGTGGATCTTTCAAGGATGTTTTTGAGCCCAATTTTAAAATTGTGAGGATGCAATTCTCAAAAGGGGGGAAGGATGTAACTTCTCAGGTAAACAAAGAATATGAAATTTTCATATTTATTAATTTTTGTGAATAAAATATTAATAATACATTAAAAGAGATGTTATGTTCGATGGTGTGCCCAATATACAACAACAAGTTTCTTTGAAATCGTACGATGCACATTAATAATATTATTGTAAACAATAGTAAAAGACTTGATGTTGTAATGGTGGGATTGAACAGAACTAACCAAAAAGTGATTATATATGTCTGTTAAATATTTTTACATTTATCCAATATCTTTTAGAGGCTTAAAATGAAAATTAATCCAATTTTAAGCATACATATTCTAATATTCTTTAAAAGGTCGATTAACCGCCTTTTGATGGAAAAAACTTTTCAAATACACCTTTTCTCACTTCTATATGTTATATTTTCCCAAATTAAATCCTTCTTTAGAATCAAGACCTTAAAATTTACTTTGTGTAAAATTTTCGAATTTTTTCGATAAGGTTCATTTTTTAATGAATAGTGAAAAATGCTATATTTTCATTCAAAACCTAATTTTAATATAATTTATTTATATGGATAGATTATCTTAATAATTGTTTTTAAAGTGTAATTAGAATATATTTTTACCATTTAATCCAATTTTGTTCTTTATAATTAATTTTTCACTTTGAAAATGGACATAAACAAGTGTCAATCTTTTGATAGATATTGTTTCATAAAAACACGCTATTTTTTTGACAGTGGGAATTAACTATATAATTTATAAATAAAACTTCTATGTATTGAATTTTATAAAATGAACATAATTTTTGAATTTGGAATATCAAATATCTCTTAGGGTGAATTTTTTGTATTTTTCGGATAATGTTCATTTTTTAATGAATAGTGAAAAATACAGCATTTTAATTCAAAACTGCATTTTCATCCAAATTATTTATGTAGTTAAATTATCAATAAAATTGGTTTTAAAGTGAAATTTAATTTTTTTATCACTTAATACAATGTTGGTCATTGGAAGTAATTTCACATATCAATTGGATGTAAAAACAAGTCAATGTTTTGATAAATTTTACATCTTAAAACCCCGTCTATGGTTTTGGCAACTAGATTTATTTTTAAATTAATTACTGCAATTTATGTGTTTTTAATTTGGAATTTTTTTTACATATTTGGAATTAGAAGATCCAAATTATGTAATTAAGTCTCTTGTTTTTGGACACTATGAATAGTAACAATGACAATTATCTTTAATTATCGTGATTAATTAGTAATTGGGAAGTTAAGGGTAATAAAATAATATCATGATAATATAAAATGACCAAAAAATGTGTCCAAATCATCTTTTTTGTGTCATGGCCGACCATGGGAAGATTTATACCAAACAAGAGGGCCAATGAGTCACATGGGTGTGATAGTGACATTTATGAAATTATTTTTTAAAAAAGAGAGAAATACAATAATGGTTTGTATATCCTATGTAAAGGAATTTTAATTTTTCTTACATAAATGATAACATAGACTATAAATAGTCATTGGAATTCTATAATTATTTCCTACATCATGGTATTTTTATATAATTTTTATACATTAAATAATTAAATTTATTTATGACACTATGATGATGTAGTGATTACATCATTAATGAATGATTTAAATAAAATGAAAAGATAAGGTAAAATCTAAGACAAAAACTTCTCTAAAACCTATTGTATGGGAGTATTTAGAACCCTTATCACCTTATCCTAAAATTATATCATTGTGGGACTTGTAAAATCCTAAAATCACTTTACAATAAAGTAACATTTCAAGGCTTTCCAAAAGTGACCCTCCTCCCTCTTATAAAAGGACCCCACCTCTACCCTCTTACCCATACCTCTCAAGTCCTTTTCTCATCCATAATATAATCATATTATCTCTCCAAATCCCTCTCTCACTCCTAGAACCCTCACTTTGGGCATAATTCTTTCCAAGGAAGCCTTTGGCTCAAATCAAAAAGAGTTATCCAATTTAGATGTAATGTCTTCTCTCGAGTTTTGTTACATTATTTTCCTTCTTGACTCACACATATCTTCTTATTATTGGATCCCATAATTATACATGTATCCTCAAAATACTAGGATGTTTTCATGATATGAATTATACCTACACTTACACACACCTATGTCTAACGGTTAAAGAACATATTGTTTCTGTGGGTGGCGAATCACTGCCTCCCGAAATAATGATTGTTAAATCTTCTTTTAACACCGATCACGATGTCCATTATGATGGAACTATATTAATATAAGATATATATTTTATTTAGGTCCTCTCTATGATTCTGTATTTTTATTTAAAACATACCTTTATGCTTTGCATGTTGTGAAAATGCGATAATTTCATATGAGGAAGTGTGGACAACCGCCCCCTCAAGTGATGTGACTCGTTCATGAAAAACATGGAATTTTTAAAGAATGTAATTAATGAACATATGTAACCTATTTAAAATTTATATAATACTGTAATTATAATATATCGATGTCTCATTTAGTTTTAATGTCCATTAATATGACAAAAAATGAAAGTAGCGTTCAAGCGTACGTACGACCTACCGTCTCCATGAACGGTACATTTCATTTCTTATCTCCAAACATTATGGAATATTAATAAATACATATATAATGAATCATTATGATATTTAAATCATGAACACCATTCCAGAGATGATGTACTTATAACTACACGGACAATTCTCTTCCAACGAGTTCATTTTTGACTCATGTACCGAACATCGACAAAACATATGATATGAACTCACCTAACTAACTAATTATTATCACATGATAATATTTTATATTAATTGAATAATAAAAATTAAAGGAACTAATTAAGAAATTATAAATTTACCACGGTTTATTAATCAAGAATAAAAGAAATGAACAAGACAAGTCAGACTTGAGGTAAGGGATTTCTTATCTCACTTTTAATTCCGTGATATTTCCATTGTTCTCCAATTATTTGTTGCATGAGGTGTATTGTGTACTTACATTTCATATATATTATTAGGATTATATTTATATTCATGGTATTATTTGATTCATTTTCTATTTATTATCTTTTGGTCATACGACTCAATTGATTAACATGAGGTAAGAGGGTTTTTATCTCACTTTTTATTCCCGTGTGATTTGTGCTACATTTAACACTATTTCCCTTGGTGTGGCCTATGTACTACCCATGATTTTATTCTTTGTGTAATATAATATAATTAATTTGTATTTACATCTTTATTGTTTGACCCTTCTTTCATGGGGTGTACGTTTCGAATGTTTCCCAAACCGGTAAGGGAACCTTTCACCCTCCTCTTTTTAAAATACTTATTTTGGTTAGGTCTTTTAATTTACATCTTTTTATGTTGGTATATGTACTTATATATCCTTATTTATGTAAATTTTATTTCCAAGTGATGAGATACCGTTTACAACTCTCATCAACTCATTTTCAGAATTTTAAAGTGACGACGTTAGGCTGTCAAATTTCTATAAGGGAACATCTTAACAAAATATCAATTCTTTGGGTTAAACCTCTACCTCTTGATTATGTCATGAAATGAATATATATGAATGACCTCTGATTGTTTTACACATAATATCTACTTATATTGAGTGTATTTATATTTGTCACACATAATTATGTAATTGATTTATCCTTAATCTAATGACATTGTCATTGTACGGGACTTCATCTCAGTCTCCTTTCAATGAGAAATATTTTGATTTCTACATGAAATTATTTTATATGGTGTATAAAACCCTTTTGACTTTTAATTTAACTCAAATGGAATCTTTTTACATAAATCATTTTAAAAAACAACAGAAGGAATTTCTTTTCTTAAGTATGCGGCGACAACGACTTCTCCAACACCGTGACCATTATTTGAGATTCAGCTTCCTCTACAAGCCATAACATTTTTTAAATGAAAAATAAATATCATGTTTTACTTTTCATTTATTTTGGTATTGAAAATGGTTCTGATAATATTTTGATTATATCAATGTGTTGTATTGATATCTTGTGATTGAAATGTGGAAATTTTATTTCTTCTTTTATGCATGTTTTATGTGATACGATTATGTTATGGTTCTTGGGTATTGTTTATGAAGTTGGGTTGTACCATGATATACTAAGGGCATGTGAGCCCGAGATATCTCTCTAATTCATTAGGTAACGTGAAGGAGTTAATCTCTATGGTTTCTCCAAAGAGATTTAGGGAATATACTGCGATGGGTATTCCAAACATAACCATGAGGGTTACTCCCTACGTAAGAATGTTATAAATACCTAAAGTCACATTTATGTATTATGATTTCAATGAGTTATTCATACATATTATGATTTTATAAGTTATGTTAATGTTCTTATATTTTATGAGAAATTTATGCTTTTATTGATTCTTATGTATACAAGGACTAATGTTTTCTTTCCATATTTTTATACCCTTTACTGAGATTTTTATTCTCATCCCATGTTTTTGAAATGCTTTCCATAGGACTTAAGGATGAATAGGGTCATGGATGGGATCAACGAATGACATTATGTCTAAAACATGGAACTAGTCATGTTTATTTTTAAGTGTATTTTTTTATGAAAAAATGGAAACTGAGTAGAAGTGTCTACATTAAAATCTTTTGAGATGTATTAGTTTTGTCCTAATTCTCTAAAACTCTAAACCTTAAATGATCCTCAACATGAATTATTCATTTAATTCAAGACTATGTAATGTTTTAAGGTCGGGTCCTTATAGGTGACATCGAGATGTGGTGAAGGGGACCTACACCCCATGGGTCCTGATTATAGTAAGGAAGCTTCATGTCACACCTCCAATTCAAGAGCTCAAATGGAATTGCTGTTCAGGATGGTTGTTTGTCACCTGGTTGGTGGACGACACCAGCCTCACGGGCAGGGTCAAACAGCAGGTCGCTCCTATCCAAGGTGGGCTGCACCAGTCCGCAGACCATCCCAAATGGCACGAACCGACCAGTTTGGGCTAGCACGGGTCCGGTCCGGGAAACCCCACGATGGGGCATGTCTGGTCAGTTTGACCAGGTCGAATCGGTCTCGAACCCATTTCGTCCCAGATATGCTTAAAAAGCATGTATCTTACAAACTATACATTCTTTTGATGAGGTGTCTATGGTGTTGGAATCCGTAGAAGGAGACGATCCTTTTGATATACTACACTTGAGTTTTGTAAATTCTTGTAGTACGACTAGGTTGGACCAAAACCAAATCCAACTAGGACCTCAGCACTAAAATGCATATAACACATAGACCAGGTGTTCGATTAATGTTATGTCTATCGCGTTGGGACTCGTACAACATGGAATTCTTTGGGTAACGAATTTGTGGAATGTGGTGGGACTTGAGTCATGATAGATGTCGTGATGAGCAGATATGTGGATCTCAGGCACACTGATTGTGCAAAATCATGTGGCTAGAAGTCAAATGAAGAGATACCTTGTGTATCATCATCATAGAAACTCTTTGGGGATCAGAATCATAGATTCCCTATACAGATAATCAACATAGAGAACCTATGTGGATTAGAATCATTGATACTTTGTGTGAAGAATAATAATTGGGACCCTGTGTGGATCAACATCATAGTGACCCTGTGTGGATCAACATCATAGAGACCCTGTGTGGATCAACATCATAGCGACCCTATGTGGATCAGAATCATAGTGACCCTTTGTGGATCCAAATCATAGATACCCTGTGTGGATCAGAATCATAATAACCCTATGTGGTTCAGCATCATTGCGACTTTGTGTGGATCAGCAGTGCGTGACCAGACAAGGACTATCCTTAGAGAAGCACGTCATGGATCAGCGACATACAACATTATGTGGATTGAAAATGGAACAATGTTTTTGTGGTTTAGTTGTGGATGTTTCAAACAGAATAAAATCATATATCTTAATATCCATAATCTTTATTTCTGATCTCTCATTAGTATACGTGGTGTTAGATGTCTTTTTCTCTGTGATTTGTGTTTGAGATAATTCATTATGGTAAATCCTTTGTGGAATTCTAAGAGAACTTAAAGGGTCTTGGGGTCCCTCCATAGCACTGTTATACTCACCCTGGAATGGGATATTTCCCCACGTTCTTGGGTCTTGTGTAGATGATTAACATCTAGACTAAGTCTTGAGGTGTTTGGGCATGACCGTGCTCAAGGGTGATTGACAGACGGTGTACAGAGGTGACTGGTAGATGTGGAGAGCTACAATGATGAGCTATACCTAATCTTAAGGCAGGATCCTTGGCTAATGACTTTAGGACATATTTTTCCTTTTTGATGTATTTCCTTTCCAGTTGTCCTTTTACTGTAGCCCCCATTACATCATTACTTACTTTTACACTCTGGTGGTTTTTTGTTGTGGTTTCACTTTTTATCATCGATTGTGTTTTTGATGTGCACGGTGTACCGTGTTTGTGTTTATATGTTTTGAGGCAATGCCTTCTGATTTTAGGTAAATTCTATTCCAGTGCTTGTCACCACCCCATGTCCTATGGAAGGTGGGCATGGGGTAGTCTCTACATGGGCCTCAGGGGATGGGTCCTGAAAATTTCAATTATAATTAATTTATATCTATTTAAATAAATTTATAATATAATATTACAAATATTCACAATAAGAAAATGATTTGGAAGGGAGCATTAAAATGATGATTTATAATGGATTGACACATAGGTAAAACCATTAATTTAATCCTTTTTATAATATTGTAAATAATGATATATACATATATAAAGTCCCACTGAAAACCATTTATGAGTAAACTATAATTTTACTAAGACATTTATAATAACATGGGAATGAATGAAAATTTTGTTGTAATAGATTCAATGAATGATTATTTTTAAGCGAAATTCACCTACATTGAGAATAACACATCAAAAAAGTTCATTATCATCCATAATTACAATAATATTTATATTTTAATTATTTTTATTAACTTTTTTCAGGTTTATTATTTATTTTACCATGATATAATAAATTATTTAAAATATTATGTTCAATTCTGATGTTTTTGATGATATTTATCTCATATAACTGAATATTAAATGGTTTAATGAATATAGAGAATGTGATAATAATTTCATCATCTCTAGAATTACAATAACAGAATACATATTAGTTTTTACATAAATTATACTTTTAAAAACAATTGTGATAGATAGTTCTGGACTATTAAAAACTTGTTAATCATGAAAACAATATTTCGTGCATATGCATGTTTAACATTTTAATTTTAAATTATTATTTTGGAAATAATGTTAGAATTTTTTTTCATTACCAAATAATAATATTAAAATAAAAATGATATTATTTAATGAAAAATACTTATATATATCATCAATGTGGTGTGGTGATGAAAAAATAATTTCTTCACTTCATAGAGGCGGTATTCCACACATATGCAAGAATATTGAAATAAATTTTTAGTGAATAGATCTGTAAGAAAGTAAATGATACATTATCTTCACCGAATGATTAATATGTCAGGAATATTTTATATATACTCTAATTCCATATTTACAACTATCTGTTAGAGGGTATGATTTCAAAATAATTACACAGAATTATGAGGGGATAGTCCACCGTACACATGAACAAATATTTCATTTACAATTTGATGTAAAATGAAATCATCATATCTTATGGAATTAACAAAATAAAATATATTTATATGGAATATATTTGTGAAATTATTTCATCATATTTGAAATATATATTATGATGTAAAAAAATGAAAATTTTTGGTTAATAATTGTTTATCTGATATGGGCTAGATGTTATGGTTTACAAAACACACCGATCCTAAGTTGGTTT
This sequence comes from Viscum album, assembly GCA_963277665.1. Taxonomy (NCBI): domain Eukaryota; kingdom Viridiplantae; phylum Streptophyta; class Magnoliopsida; order Santalales; family Viscaceae; genus Viscum; species Viscum album. The sequence goes on from OY728122.1 coordinate 1,193,558,235, forward strand.
TATGATAAAGAAAGGAATATATGATGTGGTGAGGGATGCAATGTTTTGATTTATATAGGAAATGGATTATAAAAAAGTATTTTTAATTAGTAAAAATATAGGAAACTTGGTTCCGTTTTATAAGTGAGGGGATAGGCACTCTTAGAATTTATTATTGCATAAAAAAATAATACTTATCAAATTAAAATTATATAATATTGAAAATATTAAATGATATGATTAGGCTGGGTTGATACCATCATATCAAATAAATATTTCACATGTTTCATTGATTTTTCAGTCATATGATTTTGTATTAACATGTTTAATCCATTTTTAAAAATTATCTTACTATCAATGTTGTTACTCTTTATGGGTCTTGTAATTATCAATAAAATGAAAAATAACCTATTAGTGGACCAATTAGGGTATCATAAATAAAATTACATTTATTTTTTCAATGATAATTTTTCTTGTAATTTTAAATATTTTAATGAAACAATATTTAATTTAAAATATTATTAATGCCAATTTTGACACAATTCATCTTATTTAACAGAAAAAATAGCCAACAAAATAAGGAATTTGGATCAATATAGGTTAAAATACCAAAAAATGTAATATTTTTCTAGAAACATTATATCACAATAAATCAATCAAATTATATTAATTTTACAATTTTTATGTTTATTTATTTTATTTTCTAATTTATTTAATAATTAATACATCGACATTGAATAAGAATTTAAGGTAATTAATTTATAAATTAATATTTTAAATAAATTATCATTATAAATGTAATTTATCTTTCAAATGAATTTTTGGAACCTATACAATGTCTTTTTAATCAATTATTGAAAATATTATAGTTATTAAAAGCTATATAGTAAATTTTTTTGTTTTCATTTTTATCAATTATAAAAATGATACAGTCATTGATATGTTAATGAAATGAAATATTTTAAAAACAGGGATTATTGTGGAATAAATGTAATCATTCTGGACCAATAAGTCAACTATTAGTTTTTTATTTTCAGTCCCTAAAGCATTATTATTGCCTAAAATTAGCCAATTTTACATTTAATCTGGTAGAAAATTTTAACTATGACTACTATTCATAATGTGAAAAAAAATTATTGGGGACCAATATACAAAACTTGGAACTAATAATTCCATATATGTTATAATTTTCCCAAAATTCAAAAAACTAGCATAATATAATTTACAATTATACTTGTAAAACATGATGAAAATTATTTTTTCATAAAAATTTTCTTACAACTAATTAATGATACTATAATACATATATGAAGAACATTCATCATTCTATGAATTTAAATTCATATTAATATATATATTATATAATAATATTTTAAAACATTTTTTATTTGGTGTTATTTTAAATTATTTTATTATATTAACGTTGTTATGTTAAAATTATTTTCTGAGAACAATTTTTTAAGCATTAAAATAATCTTATATGAAAATGATGAAAAATGCATCATAAAAAAATTAATTATATTATCATAAAGAATATGATTTATATTTATCCCTAATAAAAAAATCCAAAATATATTAGAAGAATCAAATTATTTTATTAAATAAAAATAAAATACATTTTTGAAAAATTGTTATTCTTCACCAATCATTGAAAAATCATTCTTTTTTCTAAAAATATATCAATTAACATTCTATCACAGTTTGAAATGATAATTTAAGAAATTATATATTTTATTTTTCCGTATAAATTTTATTAATGTTCTATAAAATAATTATAATATTATATCACAAAAAAATTCAATGAAATTCACCTTGAATAAAAACTATTTTTGAAACATATAATTACATTATTAAAAAAATTGAATGGAATTTTTACTATGAAATTATCAATATATTTTAATTGAGAAGGAAATTTTTATATATTTCACAATTTATTGGATCATATTGGTTCATACTAAATTAATTTATAGGTTAGAATGGTCATATAAAAATAATTATAATAATAATAAGTTCATTTATTAGTATTGTTGTGTGTCATATAAGCTATCGAACATAATTTTATTCTTTTAAAATCAATGTGTGTTATAGTTTGATCATATGTCGTATCACAATGTAATCTTCACATGATTCATGTTTCCTATATCGTAATGAATAAAGAAGATCTTATGCATTTAATCGACTGTAAAGATGAATACGTTGACCATGAATCATTTTATATGTAGTATCTTATTCTGATTATGAATCAAAAAGAATAAATTCCCCTGAGGTAATACAAAACCATTTATTCACATTTGATAATATTATACACAAACCGTGGTGGATACATGGGATTTGGTGTCTGGTGTTTGAGTTTAGTGACCTTTCTTGTTCAAATAAGACCGCTATAGATACATCTCATGCCTGAGAAGTCATCAAAAGTGTATAATTGTAATATTCAATTTATTTATTATACTTTTAAACCACTTTTATATATATTCAACATGTTTTTTATGCTAGAATACTTGTAATTCAATAATAAACACCCTTAGTATCATTTTATGGTGTTACATTATGGTAATGGTGTATCCAAAGGACTTCTTTATGGAAAATATACTTCTTAATTGATTCCATAAGAATACAATGGAAAAAACATAAGTGTATTACACCACTCTAGGTTTTTCATAAGGGTTAACACACACTACGTGATGGTATTCATTTGTATAGGTCTATGTATGTGAATCTAGTCATTATTATTGGGTATCTCACCAATGCGGATGTGTACATACTACTACGTAAGGGTAAGTCAATATTATATTATGGTAATTTGGATTGTATATAAGACTATCGAAGGGTTTCAAAATCTCAAAGAAGAGTAAATTAAGGTGTTCGTATGGGATTCTAACCACCCAAAGGTAATTTCTTAATGAAAATGGTTCAAATAAGTGTTATGTGTAGTGGATAAAGGAGTTTTGTAAGGTTAGTCAATGAATCCTGTAAGGGTAACCTATATATTATAACTTTTCATTAAAGTTTACCAACCATAATTATAGGGATAATAAGAAGTTCAATTTCAATGTAAGGGTATATCATTACCCTCATGAAAGGATAAGATATAACAAATTGTATGACTATATTCCCTTTACAAAATTATTTTTAGATGTAAAAGATGTTTTTTACATGTTCTTATTTAATCATCTAGGGATTAACCATATCCTAGGATTTCTACGACTCTTATGAAAAATAGAGTTATTCATAAAGCTTCATGAAAGGAAAAAATATAATCTATCATTTTCTATAGGTGATTGGTTTTTAATGTAAAGAAACATGGTAAAATTTACAAAAAATATCTCTTGATTGATTTTTTCAAGCAATTCATTAGATTATGTCTAGAAAATTTGTAAAACCATTAAAAATTATATAACCATGAATAATATTAAAGGTTAATTATACATATTCACATCCCCCTTGTATTATAATATAAGGGGAAGTTATTATCATAGGAGGAAGTGTAACTCCCACCAAGGATATAATTTGGATTTATCATGAAGTATAACAATAATTATTCAATTTTAGGGAATTACCAAGATAGAAATGATGTTACCACATGTGAAATTTTATTTCCTTTAAAAATAAAATATTTTCCATTGAGATTATCCCTCATTGATGAATATACAATTTTGACCTAAGAAGAACTATGAAAATAAATCCACAATTAGCTGTTCGTGTATATAAATCCTTCCACTGCATCTTTGAAACACATTAGGATGTTTTCCTTGATGATGACGTCAACAATATTGAGGTTTGAAGTTACATAATTTTTTGGATTTTTTTTCACTTTTAAACATTATGTGATAGTTTTTTTGCATTCTTGATTGTAATTCAGGTTTATGGTTGTATTTGTGTGTGTGATTAAACTATATTTACCATTTTTGACATTTCATCACATGAAATCTTATCTAGATATTTTATGCAAGATCCATGTTGATCACATGTGTTTTATATTAATATATAACTTATGATGATATGTTATACATGTTTTTGTGGCATACGTTGTAATGTGTGTCTTTATATAATTTTCTATGGTGTACATTGTTGGTTGACTATTGTGAGCTATTTACCCCTTACTAGGGGATAGTAAACAAAATTACCCAATGTAGATTATGGAAATAACTATAAGTTTTTGATAAAATGAAGCCAAATTTTTTTAATGTGATACACATGATTTCTAAAGGATACGAAGGTGAATGTTACTCATTGACTATAGAATGATGAGTAACATTCAATGCATAAAAGCATTGAAGGAAATACGTCACTTATTTCCTATGGATTTTGGAGTGGTATGGTCACAAAATAATAAGAAAAATTATTAATATCATTAGGGAAAATACAAGATTAATTTAAAAACCATGGAAATTCTTTCAACTTGTAGTCAAAGAAGGTAAGATGTGGGATCATAGTTTCCTGATTAGCATGCAAGTCCTCAATTTTTCATTTCATTTTTTCATGGGCATTTATTGTTTATTTGTGGAATACACATCTATACTAGAGAAAAATTGTTATCGAACCACTCGTTTTCTCCTCTAGATACTAATACTCGCAACATGATCTTTTATTTTCAGTGTGTATTTATATTCCATGACTAGGGATATTGCAAAGGGAAGAAGAAATGTGGCAGATTACTCATCATACAAGAATAGAGCTAATTCCATGACATAGTAGACTATGAAGTACCTCGATGTTTTTTGGTCTATAACTTCTATTCTAGTTCGGAATTCCACTATAGGAGCCTTATGATTGATGTGTGAAATGTATCCCCTTTTAATTATTTTGTTTCCATGTGAACATGGATGATTATATTGATTAGTATTCAATTATATTTATTTTTATTTTGACATGATCCTAGGGTTATAATCTCCCAATTGACATACATATAATTTTTATTCTAGTTGGTTGCCCCATACATATTGGTAGTCATGAATAAGGCTATGTAGAGCTCCAACTTAGACCCTATGGTTTGAGTCGTGGAGTTACATTGTGAAATAAAAAAATAACATCACAATACACTATTGTTATATCCAATAAATCCATATATATATATATATAAACATCAAATGGAATATTCACCCAATTTCTGGGACACTGTGAAGGGAGAAAAGATCACCCCACTATATAATTTATTATCCCATGTATATAGTGAACCCCATGTTTTCCATGGAAGACCCAGTATATTTTGTTTATCCAATAGTATCTTTAAATAGTATTTTTTTGATCATTTATACCAAGGGATACTATGTTTCATTTATTAATATTGTTTTTTACCTCGTACAGTTTATACTTCACAAGGAATACACTTTATGATCACACCCATGACCATCATAGACCATGGAATCATACCATTTTACACGAGTTGATCATAGACTGTGAAAGTAAAATCATTTCAAAAAAGTATACATATATATTTCATTTCACTTTAAATATAAATTTGATCTCTCCTATTTGGAGAACCACTTAATCAAAGAACATATAATATTCAATTTATGATGGGAGATGTTCTGGGGACCACCTATATCATATTGATTCATTTATTTATAAACAACACATCCCTAATCTCTTATAATATTTTTCAATCATAATATATAGTCATCTAATAAGTTAATATCATATCTCAAGAAATAACACATAATTTATCATTTCTATGAATTTATAATTAATTATCTAATTTAATTAAAAATGGAAGTTTTTTTAATAACACATTAATAAACATCCTCTCACTAAATCTTGAAGCAATGGGGTGTGGTCCAATCCATATATGCACTCAAAACAATGCCACACAATAACCCAAATAACTATAATTAATTCTCACATAAATTTAATATACATTAAATATATACCCCTGATAAATTCAGTTTTTGTTTTATATTCATCAAAATAAAATAAATGATATACATTCTTATTCTCGAGACATCCATTTTCCTCACAGAGAAAAAAAAATCAAATCTGGAAGAATCATGATTATTTTGGAGTTCTAGTATACAGAAACACCCAATTTATATGGTAAATTAGATGGATAGTGAAAAATGGGACATCAATAGTTTAAAATATTCCCAATGGGAAGAGATTTTTGTTTGAGATTAAAATCTCATGTGGTGAAAAGGTAATTTAATAAATATTTGTCAAAATATATATACTCACATGTTTACCACATGTTTTTCAAAACCATATATCAATTGTGAATTTAGAAATGTCATGAAACAAACCCCACTATTTTATAAACATGGTATACCATTTGTTGGAACACCCAGTAATATCCATCTTAAATGATAAATTATTAATTAATTTTGTTTTTAATAAATATTTTATCGCCACATGTGAACACTTAAGAATGAAAACCATGAATGATTTTCTTACTCAGTTTTCCTTCAATATGATTTCACCATGGAAGAAGGTAAAACAAATTCTAAAATTATAATCATTATTATAAAAATATTTATGATAACAAAATATCCTAGTATACCACTCGAAAAATAACTGATATCCCAAAAAACAGCTTGAAATTCTATAAATCTCATAAATCTAATTGAAATATTTTTTCAAATAATTTATCATACTCTGGTTTCCAAATATAAAATCCCACATAATATCACTTCACATAAAGTATAATTATTTATAATACCCCACTATAAAAATTCTCATATCTTGGATTCCTTGGTGGGTTTTTAACAATTTACTTCATTATACATTGGATTTTGATTCATTATAGTTCCAGGACGTCTAACATCACTACGTAAAATGAGTTTATTTTGTGAAATACCAATAAAATTTCATAAAATTAATAAATAATTGAAACAATAGATATAAACATAACGAAGACCCAAAAAATAGTTATCCTACTCCCATATATCCGCTTACATAATGATGGAACAAATAGATTTATCCATGAGTCCCCCAACCATAACACACCAATCTTAAGAGATTATATAAATCCACAGTTCTCCCAAACACTTGAATCCCATTGAAAAAATAATTCCAAGAGTTTAATGAAATTATAAATGAAAATTCTATCCTATTATAACCAATTTCACTATAAAATACTATTTAATAATTCTCTTAAGGATTTATTCTAAAATGATTCTTCCATATAAATCTAAGTGTTGTATCATCTTTTGATCATGATTCGCATATTCTTATTGTCTTCAAAAGATTGTCGAAATAGTTATGCTACTATAAATTCCAGGAAAACATGTTCAATCAATGGCTAGATTCCTGACGAACTAAACATGTAGACCAGATCTCACCTTCAACATCAGTTCACCACCAATCGATCTATCACTCAGATTACATCCATATTATTCCCATATCAGGAATCAACATATAGAATCTATTATACGATCCATTAGAATTTTTTTCCATATATTTGAAAAAAGTATTGAATTGAAAACTCACCAATATTATAATTCCATCTTAACCAACTAATGACTAATCTCATCACACCCATGCCCCATCATATCAGAGTGGTGTATATCCATGAACCATAATACATTAGTTACAAAACATAGTTATTATAATTTTCCATCCCACTAATTCCAATGATTCCTTATCTAATTTTATACTCTACTATTCATGATATCACCAATAAAATCATGATTATTAACTACCAATAATCCCCCAATAATGTAAGTCATAACATCTATGTATAAATTTTCACTCCATCACAAAATAAAAATTCGTGTACTTTCCTTCAATGAAAACCACTATATATTCTATAATTTCACATGTGAAACACTACACTAACCACACTCACATGTCCTTCCAACTCACATTATGGGTCAAGCTCTTGCCAATCATACATAAAAACTATGAATCATCCCTAACATCACCATTTATGTCTATGGTAGAATTCTTCTATCTCATTTGATCATCATGATATAATGCATAAAATCACTTTATATAGTACATTATTCCCATACACATAAACAATCACCACTAGATCTAAAAATAGTTTCACCATGAACAGAAAATTTGTTCCTCTATGATCTCATTTAAATACTATAGTAATATACTCTTGTACAACTGAATTTCACAATATGACTCATGATCCCAGGAGTAAGAAATAATTATCATTTTTATAATGTTTTTAAACATCCAACAATGAATCTCATGATTTTTATTCACATTTATTCATAAAACCACTTTTTTTTATATCTAACAACCATGTATTCTCATAAATGAAATGGCATATGGTATGATTACCCTGAATTGGATGTCATTTCAAAACTAAAAGCAAATATCCAATATCAATACTTATTGTATTCATCCATAATTGAATATATTATGAACCATATTAGGATATTCACATAAAACTATATAGATATATATCTACCTAATCCTTCCCATTGAAACCATCCATACCACCAAAAGTACGTCAATTGATTTTTATCATTATAGAAAACATCTTTTCCATGTCCATTCCATATAATCAGTGGTAACAACTTTTCACTAATATCATAGCCCAAATAATATAATCATTCTTATTGTTTATTAATTTATTTAAATTTCATATAAAACCCCTCACTCATGTTATTCTCGTATAATAAATCTCATTAAATGAACATAAGATAAAAATCTTATAGTAATTCATATTAAATATGTATCTAAAATCTTAAGTTGAAAAGAAATTCCTCTAGGCTCTCAAACCTAGCCTGTAAAACCAATTCACTCATAGGGAACACCACATGCAGAAACATACCATCTCCCTTCTCAATTTCGAAAGGAACCTACATTTTTAAATTACAATTTCTAGAATTGTCAAATATAAATATATATATAAGAAATAAAATATCTATTCATCAGCTATATCGGGTCACTAACCCTAATGTCACGACCCCCTCCCACCAAGGACTTCCCTCCTGAGCTGGCAATGGTGAAAGGGAGATAATGACCCCCGAGTCCCGCCTCCAGTAGGCCCCGGGTTAGCGACTAGCACCAAGGGTATGAGTTTTCACAAATATGGGAGGCATTACTCTTTTTATTATTTTGGATCGGGAAATAGGACAAGTCAACCACCAAAAAGGGAAAAGAACAAGTGTATATAAATAAACCCAAACCAATTCCACATGCATGTTTAAACAATTTTTATAACAAGGTACAAGTATAAGGAAGATCAAAAGTAGAATGCCAAAGAAAACAAGAGAACAACAACTGCAACAACTCCAACTGCCCGATTAGTAGGGTCCCGCACGGCCCTGGTAGTCCTCCTGGAAACCTGAAAGTAAACGTAGGGTGAGAATACAATTATACTCAGTAGGGAAACCTAAAGCTCTCGTGCACAAGTGGGTAGACACCCTAAGGACCCGTGAGAAAACAGAAGAACCAGAAACTAACAAGGAAAAACTATCCACCCAGCCTCACCGGTCACACTCACCAAGTAACACAAACAAGTTTAATATATATATAGAACAAAAGTATTGGGTACCCCGCACCATTTCCCACTTAATTAGATGCTTCTCTTCCTAATGGCAAACGTCCTGACGCTACCACACTCTTCCCGCCCGCACACACCTGGGCCAAACCACGCATCCCGCCCGCACACACCTGGGCTTCACAACCACGCATCTCGCCCGCACACACCTGGGCCACAACCACTAACCCGCCCGCAGACACCTGGGCCTCATCCCGAAGGTTCTTGGGAACAGTAAGCCTGCCCGAAGAGTCTTGGGCTAAAGGTCGCCTCAAGCCATCACAGCCTCCGAGACCTACCCGAAGAGTCTTGGGTGTAAGGTCACCTCAAGCCATCATAGCCTATGGAAGAAGGAGCAGGAAGGAGCTAGTAACTAAGGGGGAACACCCTCTCCCATAAAATGGGAGTGTTCGGCACTAGGTGATTGACATGGGTGTGGTGCGACAAAACACAAAAGTACAATTATATAGATACATATACCAAACACACAGCCCAACCTATGGCTTCTTAAAAAGAGAAACTGAGCATGTGCCTCGGCACTGCTACCACAAAGCATGCATCAACAACCAAACAATCATCCCCCAACCCCATTTATGTTTTCATGTTTCATGCAATGGTTTGACAAATTATTACTACTGGGCAACTATCATCCAGACAAAACCTTTCACAAACATATCCCTGCCATCCACAACCAAGGTTAGGTAAAAAGCAAGCAACCACATGCCATTTCATTTACAAAAGATTATCACAACCATACAACATTTCATCATTCATTTATTTCAAAGTTCCACACATAAAACCCTTTCCACACAAAAAACATTTCCGCATTTGAAAACACATTTTTACTTAAAAACACTTTTCATAATCAAAACACTTTTGATAAATAAATGCATTTTCCACAACCAACCACTTCCCATTTCAACCCCATCGTTTACCAAACATTTCACACCTCCACGTTTCCACCATCAACCATTCCAATAAGATCACCACCCAAACGTCGCAGCCCCGCTGCTCACCCAAACCACAACAGCCCACAAAACACCCCCAACACATGCTACGTAACCAAGCCAACACCCACATGTTCATTATTCCATTTTGGTTCAACTGGGGTGATCACACAAGGGTTCTAGATTTTCATTTAAAAAGTCAACTTTACGTGATTAACCAATTTCCACATTTCATGAAGTTTCCATCCATAAGAAAATACAGAAGGAGAGGGGAACATTTAATTGCGTAAGCAAAGGCCCCCAACGACTGTGATTTTCAGTAGGTAGAATCCCATTCAATTCACAAATATAATATCACATGATATAAAAAGTAATGTAACAACAATCACTAACTTCCCAACCCCATTCTTTAACCAGTTATTATCTTTATTTAAAGTTTCAACAATTTCTCATGAAATCAAAAGGATACCCGCCACACATGATACACAAATTAGAGAGATAAAGGTGAGATCCCTACCTCAAAAGGTCCCGATCACGCCGCTTCCGACGACGTCCTTCGGTGTCCTCCGCCTTCGCCAAAACCGACAAACGCCTCCTAGGATGGAATCTGGAGAAGGAAGGCTGGAAGGAAAGGTGACAAGTCCAGGATTAGAAGCTTCGTCTCGTCGCTACGATCCTGTGGCCGCTGACGGATCGTAATTCGGAGCTCAGACAAAGAAGTTAGTGGAGGAAGACTTCTTGATCATCCAAGAGTGTCGTCGTGCGGAGAAGAAGCGATTGGTCTGGAAATAATCCGCGACCCTTTCTTATATAGCAAACGAATAGGTAAAACAGTATGCAGCGTGTATTGATGAATACACAGTGTGACTGTACACTTGTTACGTGTTTTGACTGGTCAACACACGACACGTCACGCGGTTTCCACGCATTTTAAAAAAAGACGTTAATTTTATTAATATGTGTGTTTCGTTGACCCGAGACATAACTCATAAAAAGGTATCCATCACTGGTCTTAAAATGACCATCTTAATTATAGGATTACACTACCGCTGACGGTTCGTCATTCCGACACCATATGAAGATGTTATAGACTTTTTAAGTTTTGATCACCCAAAATAATAATAATATTATTTTATTATTATTATAATTACTTATTTATTTATTTTTATAACTCCAAATCAAACCTGATTTTGTCTCTTTCACGTTGGAAACAAACACTCCCTCCTTTTACATTTATTTCTCTTTTATTTTTATTCCCATTAATACCTTATAATCATTATTATAATATATAATAATAATGACTTACAAAAGAACCTCCTCAATCCCACGCCACCACAAATGTGGCGCCTCCTTGGCTCCATGTCAACCACGCCCCACCCCTTATTGATTTCCTTTTTAATTTAACTTATTTGTTTTATTGCATTAATTTTTTTAAATCTTTATTTCCTTTAACTCTTTCTCTCTCCAATCTCCTTTAATGTTATTATTAATAAAATTAATAATAACACCCATCATTAATGTTCTAATTTAATCCCATGAAATTAGATTACTATAATTATTCTCATATTATACTAAAATCATTCCATGCGACTCAAAACCATTTCATTTAATTGAATTAAATGTCAAAACAAAATTAATATAACTTATATATTCAACCCCTTTTTAATACATTTAATTTCATTAACCTCTCACACATAGTTTTACGTCATCATTGTTATTTATTTTTTTTCAATAATAACAACAATTCATCAACTTATTTTATTAACTCATCACCATTATTATTTTTAATAACAATAATATTTATGCTCATCGCATTGACTACATTAAACCACCGCGTTGGATATCTGAATCCAACCATGCCACATCAAAGTCGCGTAACATCCGTCAATTTATTTAATTCTATTTATTTTTATTTCACACTGATTAAATTGAAACCACTTTTATTAAATTAAAGTCATTCAATTTAATAAACCCAACATATTTTTACACCACCATTATTATTATTATTTAACATAATAATAATAACGAACTCACCTTTAATTTTATTAACGCACCACCATGCTTCCATTGTGCATCTTCATTTATTTGTTTGCAATAAATATCATAACTCATTTTATTAATTTCTCATTAATATTATGAATAATATGAATAACACAACACCTATTACTATTATTCTAATTTAATTCCAACAATTTCTCAATTAATATTAAACTAAACGCCTTAATTTTTTAAATTCTTATTTAGGATTAAAACCCCTTTTAATTTAATTAATCACGCACTTTATATCACCATCTTTATTATTTAATATAATAAACTGACAAATCATCTTTTAAATTTTTTATAAATTCTTCTTCGTTTTTATCATTAATAATTATCATTGTTATGCGCGCCGTGTTGACCACATCAATTTCAACAAAGGAATGGACCGGAGGGGTCCGGTCCATTACATCAGATACCTCTTAAAACATTCTCGTCCTCGAGAATTAAAAACCAACCAAGAAAAAGAAAGGATCCAAACAACCACTCCGCAAGATACCTCTTAGGGCTCTTGTCATAACAAGAAACAACCGACAACTCTATGAGTTAGGAATTCCCTCTCCTATGTCGAGATACTATCCGCTTTAGGCGGCACTGACTCGCCTGCACGGGTTTAATCGCATCCTCATTAATGCGTCTTGATTAAGGATCAGTTTTTTCCTTTCCCATATATTAGGTTTTTTTTCCAACTTACACTGCACCCAACAACGTACAACCCACACACTGCCCGGACACATGGCTTGAGGAATTCATTCTCCCATGTTGAGATATTATCCGCTTTAGGCGGCACTGACTCGCCTGCACGGGTTAAATCGCATCCACATTAATGCGTCTCGATTAGGGATTAGGTCTTCCCCTCCCCACATGATAGGGCTCTTCACGTACATTTAAAGAAAAGTGGGAAACAACATAGCATTATAGACTCATGAAAAACAAGGTCCAGGCCCAAAGCATGGGCGAGAATGAGTTTCAACAATTGAGTGTAATGCTCCTGGATTTAAACAAGACATAAACGAGAGCATTTAAGTAAAACATGAAACATCTCTATCGATCTTTCTCCTTGCTGGGGTTGCCACTTCTGTTGCGTGAAATTGTCTGCGTCCCACTCCTCTGCATTTCTGTTAACGTCCAAGTGCCATAGATGTATGGTAAACAAGGATCGCCTAAGCCCAAGTAGTAAGAAAAAACTCAAAGTTTTAATTATCATTTTATTTCAATTTCTTTCCCAGAACACCCAAATCAAGTAAAACACAAACATGATGATGCATGTACCTTCCCTAGGGTCTCTACCCTGCAATCAATATAGTCTCACTTGGTCGTTCGGTAGGCTCAGAGTCCTTGCATCGAATCACGGGGGGCCCTAAAATCCCGTGTCCTAGCTGGTCTTCCCTGGCCTATGTCACGCACCAAGATTAACGTACACTGTTGCCCTGCCATCCCATGCAATCCTCACTGTGCCTAACTCCAGACTCCATCATATCTCTCAACCATCAGCCTCTGATACCATTATGTCACGACCCCCTCCCACCAAAGATGCCCCTCCTGAGCTGGAAATGGTGAAAGGGAGATAATGACCCCCCGAGTCCCGCCTCCAGTAGGCCCCGGGTTGGCGACTAGCACCAAGGGTATGAGTTTTCACAAATATGGGAGGCATTACCCTTTTTATTATTTTGGATCGGGAAATAGGACAAGTCAACCACCAAAAAGGGAAAAGAACAAGTGTATATAAATAAACCCAAACCAAGTACACATGCATGTTTAAACAATTTTTATAACAAGGTACAAGTACAAGGAAGCTCAAAAGTACAATTCCAAAGAAAACAAGAGAACAACAACTGTAACAACTCCAACTGCCCGACTAGTAGGGTCCCTCACGGCCCTGGTAGTCCTCCTGGAAACCGGAAAGTAAACGTAGGGTGATCATACAAGTATACTCAGTAGGGAAACCTAAAGTTCTCGTGCACAAGTGGGGAGACACCCTAAGGTCCCGTGAGAAAACAGAAGAACCAGAAACTAAAAAGGAAAAACTATCCACCCAGCCTCACTGGTCACACTCACCAAGTAACACAAACAAGTTTAGTATATATATAGAACAAAATTATTGGGTACCCCGCACCATTTCCCACTTAATTAGATGCTGATCTTCCTAACGGCAAACGTCCTGACGCTACCACACTCTTCCCGCCCGCACACACCTGGGCCACAACCACTAACCCGCCCGCAGACACCTGGGCCTCATCCCGAAGGTTCTTGGGAACGGTAAGCCTGCCCGAAGAGTCTTGGGCTAAAGGTCGCCTCAAGCCATCACAGCCTCCGAGACCTACCCGAAGAGTCTTGAGTGTAAGTTCATCTCAAGCCATCATATCCTATGGAATAAGGAGCGGGAAGGAGCTAGTAACTAAGGGGGAACACCCTCTCCCATAAAATGGGAGTATTCGGCACTAGGTGCCTGACATGGGTGTGGTGCGACAAAACACAAAGATACAATTATATATATACATATACCAAACACACACCCCAACCTATGGATTCTTAAAAAGAGAAACTGAGCATGTGCCTCGGCACTGCTACCATGAAGCATGCATCAACAACCAAACAATCATCCCCCAACCCCATTTAGGTTTTCATGTTTCATGCAATGGTTTAACAAATTATTACTACTGGGCAACTATCATCCAGAAAAAACCTTTCATAAACATATCCCTTCCATCCACAACCAAGGTTAGGTAAAACGCAAGCAACCACATGCCATTTAATTTACAAAAGATTATCACAACCATACAACATTTCATCATTCATTTATTTCAAAGTTCCACACATAAAACCCTTTCCACACACAAAACATTTCCACATATGAAAACACCTTTTTACTTCAAAACACTTTTCATAATCAAAACACTTTTCATAAATAAAGGCATTTTCCACAACCAACCACATCCCATTTCAACCCCATCATTTACAAAACATTTCACACCTCCACGTTTCCACCATCAACCATTCCAATAAGATCACCACCCAAACGTCATAGCCCCGCTGCTCACCCAAACCACAACAGCCCACAAAACAGCCCCAACACATGCTACGTAACCAAGCCAACACCCACATGTTCATTATTCCATTTTGGTTCAACCAGGGTGATCACACAAGGGTTCTAGATTTTCATTTAAAAAGTCAACTTTACGTGGTTAACCAATTTCCACATTTCATGAAGTTTCCATCCATAAGAAAATACAGAAGGAGAGGGAAACATTTAATTGCGTAAGCAAAGGCCCCCAACGACTGTGATTTTCAGTAGGTAGAAGCCCATTCAATTCACAAATATAATATCACAGGATATAAAAAGTAAGGTAACAACAATCACTAACTTCCCAACCCCATTATTTAACCAGTTATTATCTTTATTTAATGGTTCAACCATTTCTCATGAAAACAAAAGGATACCCGCCACACATGATACACAAATTAGAGAGACAAAGGTGAGATCCCTACCTCAAAACGTCCCGATCACGCCGCTTCCGACGACGTCCTTCGGTGTCCTCCGCCTTCGCCAAACCCGAAAAACGCCTCCTAGGATGGAAGCTGGAGAAGGAAGGCTGGACGGATAGGTGACAAGTCCGGGCTTAGAAGCTTCGTCTCGTCGCTACGATCCTGTGGCCGCTGACAGATCGTAATTCGGAGCTCGGACAAAGAAGTTAGAGGAGGAAGACTTCTTGATCATCCAAGAGTGTCGTCGTGCGGAGAAGAAGCGATTGGTCTGGAAATAATCCACGACCCTTTCTTATATAGCCATCGAATAGGTAAAATAGTATGCAGCGTGTATTGATGAATACACGGTGTGACTGTACACCCGTTACGTGTTTTGACTGGTCAACACACGACACGTCACGCGGTTTCCACGTGTTTTAAAAAAAGACGTTAATTTTATTAATATGTGTGTTTCGTTGACCCAAGACATAACTCATAAAATGGTATCCATCACTGGTCTTAAAATGACCGTGTTAATTACAAGATTACACTGCCGCTAACGGTTCGTCATTCCGACACCATATGAAGAAGTTATAGACTTTTTAAGTTTTGATCACCCAAAATAATAATAATATTATTTTATTATTATTATAATTACTTATTTATTTATTTTTATAACTCCAAATCAAACGTGATTTGGTCTCTATCACGTTGGAAACAAACACTCCCTCCTTTTACATTTATTTCTCTTTTAATTTTATTCCCATTAATACCTTATAATCGTTATTATAATATATAATAATAATGACTTACAAAAGAACCTCCTCAATCCCACGCCACCACAAAAGTGGTGCCTCCTTGGCTCTATATCAACCACACCCCACCCCTTATTGATTTCCTTTTTAATTTAACTTATTTGTTTTATTGAATTAATTTTTTAAATCTTTATTTCCTTTAACTCTTTCTCTCTCCAATCTCCTTTAATGTTATTATTAATAAAATTAATAATAACACCCATAATTAATGTTCTAATTTAATCCCATGAAATTAGATTACTATAATTATTCTCATATTAAACTAAAATCATTCCATGCGACTCAAAACCATTTCATTTAATTGAATTAAATGTCAAAACAAAATTAATATAACTTACATATTCAACCCCTTTTTAATACATTTAATTTCATTAACCTCTCACACATAGTTTTACGTCATCATTGTTATTTATTGTTTTTCAATAATAACAACAATTCATCAACTTATTTTATTAACTCATCACCATTATTATTTTTAATAACAATAATATTTATGCTCATCGCATTGACTACATTAAACCACCGCGTTGGATATCTGAATCCAACCATGCCACACCAAAGTCGCGTAACATCCGTAAATTTATTTAATTCTATTTATTTTTATTTCACACTGATTAAATTGAAACCACTTTTATTAAATTAAAATCATTCAATTTAATAAACCCAACATATTTTTACACCACCATTATTATTATTATTTAACATAATAATAATAACGAACTCACCTTTAATTTTATTAACGCACCACCATGCTTTCATTGTGCATCTTCATTTATTTGTTTGCAATAAATATCATAACTCATTTTATTAATTTCTCATTAATATTATGAATAATATTAATAACACAACACCTATTATTATTATTCTAATTTAATTCCAACAATTTCTCAATGAATATTAAACTAAACGCCTTAATTTTTTAAATTCTAATTTACGATTAAAACCCCTTTTAATTTAATTAATCACGCACTTTATATCACCATCTTTATTATTTAATATAATAAACTGACAAATCATATTTTAATTTTTTTATAAATTCTTCTTTGTTTTTATCATTAATAATTATCATTGTTACGCGCGCCGTGTTGACCACATCAATTTCAACAAAGGAATGGACCGGAGGGGTCCGGTCCATTACACCTAATCTTCCATCCATATAAAATAGTATCCCCTTATAAACCATGATCTCATCATAATGTATATAAATCCATCACATAATGATGATTTACTTCTAGGGATACTATATATCTAGAGATGGATTTTTTAGAATCCAACCAATAAGGAATATGTAAAAACAAAATATAGGTTGATTTTGAACAATCATGTAAATAAAAATCATTTCTTTTTAGGAACTAAAATCATAATTAAAAAATTGTTTATTAAAAAACGAATTCAATGTATACACATACCTATATAGGGGATCTATAAAAACAAAATAATGAGAAAATGAATTTAAATAAAAAATTACCATTAAACATTTGGATTCTCAGGAAATATCAACCTGATAAATACTATGGTCTAATTGAGAATAGTTTCAACAACATTTCATTTGGGAAAAACACAATTTAGTATTTTATTGAATATTTAGGAATATTAGCTTTCTATCGTAAGTGATATCAATCAAACACCTTCATTCATATAGTATGTGAATCCTATTGTCCTAAAATGAGTCTTGTACAAATGACTCTTTCTAATAGTCCGTGAAATATACACATAAATGATAATATAAAATATATTCACCATACCTGCATGATTATCTCATCATTAAAAGAGAAAATGAAAAAAAATCTTATATCTCAGGTAATATTAAAATGAAACCAATAAAATTGTACATGATGCCGTAGTTTTTTGTATAAATGACCATATTAAACAATCCTATATAAAATGTGTGCAATATCCTAAAATAGTAAGAAAACCAAATTCTATGAACAAATATTATACCCCCATAAATATGCATTTCAGTCAAATCCAGAGGTGTTACATGACCTCTGACATGTCCCCCTCCATTATAGAGGCTGCCAATGTATATATTGGGTATATAGTGTTACAATGAGGATAATGTATCATTAATTAATGTTAATAAATTTCATAAATAAGAAAATAACATCCTAAATAATAAATAATTAGAGTTTATAAAATAATGATATAAGAATCCTATCACAGAAATTATAATGTCAAGAAATAGAGGAACAAATCACAATCATACACCAATTGAATTAGAAAAATATAATAAATATCTATATTAATAAAATATATAAATATATTTCTGAGTCAACAAATATCATCATATCTGAATCTCCAGAATCCATTATAGCAATATCACTCAATAAGGAAATAATGGGCATCAACCCTATGTAAACCTAGAATTAATTATTTCTACTCGGGGACCCATGAGCAATGATGTAATAAGTATTATGTGATTACATCACAATAGGGATCCATAAATTTTGAACAAAAATATAAATTTCTTATAGTGTATGATTATTTTACATGCTCAATCAAACAATCAATATTCAAGATGTAGAAAATAAATTGGAATGATAAATCCTCTTAACATAATGTGAAACAAGAGATTGATCATAATAACTATGAATTGTGATGGATTTAAATGAGAATAGAGTATATCGTTTAAATGTCTTGACATATTATTACTCATGATTAAATAAAAAATGTACTAAATCACATGAAGGGTAGAGCACTGAACTCAAATCATTTCTTGTGCTCATTTCTTTTAGGGTAATTCATTTTAACATTCCATCATATTTATAAAATTTAATATTATTATTGGTAGATCATATATCATTTCAATATCATATAGTATTAGGATAGATAATTATATCATTGTAAAACACACACACACACACACACATTTTTAGAGTTACACGTCTTCTCTGGATCTTAGAAACATCCAAGGAATCCCATATATCATCAAAAATAACTAATAGACCTTAAAACAACCAATTTATCTCATATATCATCATATATGATTTCCAAATAATATTAGTACTAGGAATAGAGAAAAATGATTGTTAAAAAATCAAGATTCAATAATACATTGAAATTTAATAAAATATCTTCAATAATTTCTAGTTCATATGAATACATGGAATCTAATTAAATTTTATTCATATTTCTATGATACTAGAGGTCGTTAGAATATAATAAAATATTAACCATAAATATATTTCCATATAAAAATATTTATTTAATAAAAAAATCATAAATTCAAGATCCTAGGTAATGAAGGAATCTCATAACATATTGTCTAATCACAAGACCCAAAATATTTAATAGGAATGAAAATGTATAATAACATATTTTTTGATCATAAGAAAACCTTATGAATCATATATCATGATAGATATGACTAATATATCACCATTACCATCCTATGTGTAAACACTCACAACTGTTTTGGATGATAAATTCCCAGAGAATTTGAATACTGGTTTATCGAAGTAGGGTTTATTTTAGAACTATAAATGTAATTAATATTTTGAGTGTTGGATGTCCCTTCATTGATGATTTTGTACTAATAATGATTCCATATAGTTTCTTTATGTTCTCAAGGGGGTGTCAAAACATGGTCAGGTGGATATACATCCAATTTAGACATAGGTGATCTACAATGGGGAGTACCATTTTTTAGAGATTACCATGATGTATTGTCAACCTTCTGAGATGAATTTGTAATGTATGAAATTTTCACTTGATTGAGCGTGGTTTAAAGGGGATGCACATATTCTAAATTGGGAGGAAAATTTAATATTTTTCCAGGGGTATTCTTAAAATAAAAATGTATGGGTGACTCTATGCCTTTTAACATCTCATAGTGGTGTGTACAAGCTGTGTTATAGTTTAAATTTTAAATGGATTACTGATTAGTGGGTCAAAGTACATTGTAATACTGACAACTACATAGTACTCTAAGACAATGTATTTCATGTGTTATTTTCACCTCCAGTATTTTTTGTGATACCTATATAAAACAACAAGGTATAATAAGCTATGGTGTCATATATATCATTTTTTCTTATGAGTTTTAAATTA
This sequence comes from Viscum album, assembly GCA_963277665.1. NCBI lineage: Eukaryota > Viridiplantae > Streptophyta > Magnoliopsida > Santalales > Viscaceae > Viscum > Viscum album. The sequence continues at coordinate 1,193,578,964 of OY728122.1, forward strand.
TAGTGGATTACCCCAAATACCATCATTGATTGTTTAGGTCTTAGAAACCTTCTCCTTATCCACCCTCATATGATGTCAACCAAGGATGATACCCTATATCCCATTATTTTATTTTCCAAATGATGTGAGGGATTAGGTTTTCCATTGATGATTTTTTAGGAATAATTTCTCTTTCATCTTACTTCAGTTATTCATTCACACATGATTCTATGATATCATGTATCAATAAGATATGATTTATTCCAAAAATTCATTTTCAATCCCGAGTGTTATGATGGATCATTTGTGTTCTATTGAAAAATGATAACTTGAGGCAATGAACACATGATATCCTTCATCCCTTCAGTGTGGGATCCTAATTGTATGAAATTATTCAATGGATTATTGGAATATATTTAAAATTACTGACTAATATGAAGTCATGTATGAATTAATTTTTTTAAAAATATTGTGGTGGGTGTTTACCAGGGTCCTTCCATTTGGTGATAGTTTTCATTTTGACATTACAAAAGAACCAAGTGTGTTATTATGAAATTATGATTAAATGTATTTATTTTTAATTAATAATTAATATTATAGGATATTTTAATTATTTATTAATTTTGTTTATATTTATTATTATTATGTAGTGGCTTGAGGTATTGGCTCTTGAGATGACGTAATATCAAACAACATACACTGGGGATAGTTGACCTACATTAAGGCTTGTTGAATGTATGTTTCTGGTATTTTTTCCGCATACACACCCCAACGGTTGATTAATGTTTTTTATTATTGGATTGTGATATTAAATATCTGTCCATTTTGGATGTTCAAAAATTTAATAAAAAGTTAGTTTTTCATAAAATTATAAGGAATATATTGAACAAAGAGGAAAGGGTTATGAATGAATGCTATGTACATTTGTGATTCATCAACCAAAGATGATAGACGATGTGATTATAAATGTATTGATCTGGAGGTGTTTGAACATATGGGATGTATAATTTTAATGAAATATTTAATTGTAAATTTATCTATATAGGATATTATATATCCCTTTAGTAGGGGTGTGTGATGGTGCCTGGGTGTTTGGACGTGTTGGTTTCTGTTGGAAAATTGAGATATATTATAGCCATTAGTCTAGTTCAAATGATATTGGGGTGTGAGTTTTTCACCAAATAAGATATGAGAGCATGGGAGGATATTTCTTGGGTTGTACATGATGTATATAATAGGTATTAGGTAGATAATGGTATGGAATCATGTTCATATCAATTATATAATATTGATAGAGAACTAACATTGATTCCTTTAAGTCCATGAAATTATTATTATGAGACCAAGAGATGTTATTACCATTCATAGAAGGGTGTGTTCCTAAGATCCACATTCAAGATTTAGAATCAATGTGATGTTTCCATGCTAGTGGTGACCTATGGGACCTTGATTGGAGGCCCACTGATATGATGACCTTGAGAGGGCGAGTAAGAGTCGTTTATAGAAAAAACAAGTGTAACAAATGAAATGAAATTATCTATGTGAGCTTCGTATGATGGGTACACACCATAGAGGAAATATAAAAACAATATTTGCTTTGGGTTTGAGAAAATGCCATTTTGTATGTGATGATATTATCATATAATTGATTGTTCATAGTGTGTGATTTTTTATATATATGAGATTAATATGATCTTCTATGTTGGGATACCTTAGTTACATGATGTGAATGGTTCCCCGAGGGATGTACTCCTTGTTCTATAGGTGTCATATCTTATGGTTCTAGGGTATATGGTATATAATGTCTATAAATTTGGTGTTATATAAACACACACACACACACAGATATATATATATATATATGTGTGTGTGTGTGTTTTTGCATTCATGTATGTGTTCTTGGGGAACATGATATGAGTGTTTCAGAACCGAGGGAGTGTTATGACCATAAGGTGATAAATGATTGATACATAGTTTCAAGTAGGGAATGTAACCCCTAGGGAATATGATAGTCAAATATTTTTGTGACCAACAAGCTGAGTAATATATTATTATGATGTGGTATTACCCTATCATTGGATATAGTTCCCTATGATTTGTGACATAAATTATATATTTTATAGGGTTAGGGTTATATCCCTTGGGTGGTTTCTTATGATCCTCAGGTGACTATATTTCACCTAGTAAGGGATGTATTTTATGAGACACTCCATCATTGGAATATAAAGTAAAATACTTCTTTATAGTTTGATACATGATATGGGAGTCCCAGGGATTGATTTATTATATACATCCAACACAAGTTGAAAAAAAGCATTTTTGATCCATGGAGTCATCATAGAAGCTATTGTTCAATGGTTGTTATTTAATTTAAATTTTCGTATTTATTTATTTTTATTTTTATTATATTACCTATTCAAAATGTATTTTTAATATTTTATGTATGTGAAAACATTATTGATGTCTTCTTGGGTTTAAATAACACACTACATCGAAATCCATTTTACTTAGTCAAACATTAAGCGTTAACAGGATGTATGTTTTGGTTATTCAGATGATTGAGATTCCATAGTTATGCTATATATGAAAGATAGTTTTATATATGGACATGTTATGGATCAAGGACAATAGTATATCCCTGTACCTTTATTCATTTGTTTGTTTTGTATTTATATTTAGCCAAATTTATGATATTTCAAGTATGCTGGAATGACCTTGGTTAGGTGAGACTGTAAGTTTCCGCTACACATTTTTATATATGAAGTTATGATTCATTATTTCTAAAAAAAATATTTTTTATTGTGGAATATATGTGGTTTTTCCTCAATTACTATACCGGTAGAGTGGAATATTCTCCCGATGGTAGTACCATCAACCCCTTGTTCTAGTAAGAAACCACTAGCACACAGGTTGGTGAGGAAAATGTCCCAATAAACTATGTCATCATTAATATAGAGTGAAAATGGGTGTTGAATTACAATTTGGTATTAAAAATTTTATGTTCCAATTATCATAGAGTTTATCATAGTATTTTTATAATATTTGGTGAGATAGTTAAATAGTGACACTACTTTCTATTAGGTTTTTTCCCTAGATATGTAATACAATGTCGTTGGGGTAAAACATCTTCTTTTTAATGTACTGTAATTCGATAAAAATAAGGTAAGACCAAATGTTGATCATATAACACATAACTTTGATTATCCTATCATGAATGCAACCAATATTTTCACTGTAAATTCTTATGTTATTTGGTACTATTGAGAATTGATGGTTCATGACCCTCAATAGTAAACCATTATAAGGCCATCAAGAGGTAAATGCCCCCATAAAGGTCCCCTATGACATGTAACTATCTTTAAACAATATATGGATTTGAAATTTCTCATTCACATATATCTAGATAGGCCTATACCTCAAATAGTATATCATTCATCAGTGATACCATAATCATGTCACATCATTACTAACATTTCCAACACAATCTTATCAGACATATATATTATATAGTTCTACCTGAATATTTATTATGTCCATAATATGACATTCCCAAAAATATATAGGATTATTTTAATTATAAACTTGATATATAAAAAATATATATTATAAATATTAAATAACATATCCTATGAATACTCATAACAAGTGATACATTCGAAGTCCTATAATACAAAATATTCTTCTTTATAAAACGAGGAATGGAAACAGAAGAAACATTATTTAATATTATTCTATAAATTTAATTTTATGATTACATTGATAATATAATCATTATATGAAATTTATAAATATAATAAATCACTAATTTATAATAATAAAAATGTAATGTAAAATCTTAATAATATATTTTTTATAGAAAATTTTAATTTAATATTAACTTATGTTTAATTATTATTATTTTCATTTATATTATTTAGAATTATCTATCATACCAAATTCAAATAACCAATGACCATATTACCTAGGAATATATTTCCTAAATCCAAATATATAATTTTACAATTTATTTCTAATGTATATTCTTACATACATTTATATCATTAATTATTTATTTCATTTAATTATTTCTCAATATGGACAAAATATTTATTATTTTAGGAATTACATACATATTTTAGTTATGTGGATAACCAAAAGGAATAATAATGAGGATACATATTTAATTATTGATTTTTTTATATTTATATTTATATTTATTCCACTTGTAATATTCTCATTGATCATTAATAATTTTATCTAAAAATGTATTCATTATTATCCAGTGTAGTAATTTTTTATTGTAATAAAATTAAATAAAAATAATTTCTTATAAATGTTAATATGTTAATCAAATTATACTATAAAATCATTTTTTATAGGGATACATAAACAATAAATTAATTGGGGGTTAAATTCATTCCTGATTAATAAAATAAATCTTGGGAAAATTAATTACTATTATGAAAATAAAGGATGTAATATAAACCTCGTTATTTCTTCCAATTCCTAATTTTCATCCACAATAAAATGTTACCTATATAAAATATTTATCCTAAAAGTAGTCGTATTTAATCACTCACTATTTCAATGAACCATGAATCTTATAGGTTGCTCAATGAAAGAAATTACATGTCAAAGTATTATAAATTCTCTATCTAGTTTATATTATTTATCTAGTATGTATTTCATGAAAATAGATTCATTTAACAAATTATGCATTAAAAAGAGGTATGGTAAGAATTATGTGATACACCATAACCAATTAACAAACATGAATCTCAAAGGGACAGATGTATCAAGTGCATAGATTTAATTTATTATGGTATATCAATACTATCATCTATGGAAACATTTGACAGAATAAACATCCTCTATTATTAAAATACAAATATAAATGATGATTATCATTGAAGATATTCTATTGAATCCATGAAGGTTAACTATGTCAAATTATGGTTTCAAATTTCTCTACCACTATATAAGAATGATATGGTATTTGTAGTTTATTCTCTCTATAAATATCCAAAAATGTTTTATTCCCATGCATCATCCCCTTTAAAAATACATATGTTTATATTCAATTTTATAGTAGAAATCAATTTTATATTAGAAATCTACTAGGATTAGTATTTTATCTCAACATAATTCAAAAAATATGGTCCACATATTTTCATGATTATGAATTTTCCATTCATATTTAACATTAGTTTGTGTATGAAAAAATTGATATGAATTATATATATTTATTCAATCTTTGTTGAAGAAATTTTTGTAACAATACAGTAAACCCTGGATCTAGATTCAATAAAATTTTGAGAAGTACTCCATTAAATATTACCACACTAATTTTTCACCTTTTGAATGTGGATAGAATATAAAATACTATGAAATTTCAATAAAATCTACTAAAATAAAAGGAAATTCACATTTTAATCATTAGACATGCTAGTAATCCCAACAAAAGAATTCATTATTATGTATTACTATTTTTCATATAGGTAAGGGTTATTGTTTCATTATGAAAATTAATGATTATTTTAAATTTTCATTGTCTTTATTGAATATCACATTTAATGATAGATGTTATGTAGTCTCTTATTTCAAGTCTCCCCCATTGAAATGATATATTATATCTCTTTAACTGTAAGATCTTCTAGGAAGGATAGAAAATGATAGGATATGTTAATTATCATACATATCATTTCTAATATATGCCTTGGAATAATTACATAACATTTTTTAGAATATTTTAATTTGAATATTTTTAAATTTTATCATTTGTATACTCACGGACTTATTATAAAACACCATATCTTCCTTTTTCATCTCTGATAACTATATAGATAAACGTTTGAGTAGGCATTTGAGAAAATAAGATCACACCACTTCCCTAATGATTTCATAGTTAATCATTTTAAAATACACTATTATTGTGTCTTTTTAAATAATAATCATCAATAAATTACCATGATCCTATAGTCATTGGAAATTGGCCAAAGTGTTTACATTCATATGGTTATAATATAGTGAATGGTTATATGACATGATCTAATACAACCATCTCATTTGTTGAATGTTCACCTCCTTCAATGTGAATATATTCATTAAGAACATATGATTGGTTTATTTATAAAATATTTCACTATAACGATAATATGTACATATATTAAATTAAAATATTACAATTGATTTATCATGTAATTTGTAGGTTATTTTTTCACATTATTTGTATATTATCATGAGGCATAGGCTTCCACTATGTCATTTTATGTGTAATCACTTTTGAGTCTAATTTTTAATTGATAAATTTATACCATAAATCCTTATCCCCAATGGGGTGATATGGGAATTGGTTCAATTATATTAATTTTCATGAGCTCCATGAATGTTTAATGACACATATCATTATACATGATCTTAACTCTAATATAACATAACATGGATTGTTGAACATATAGTCTTGTGAATTTTCTTACAATGTTTTCATAGTATACAAAACAATTGAAATTGCATCATAGTTAAAGTGGTCCATCTAGTCTATTATTCAACATATTTTTTTATTGAATAATATATATATGTATAGATCCTTATGATTACTATACCCATGAATTATTATTTCTATAGCTAGAAATACAATTTTCTATTTTTTAGAAACAACTCCTCCTTTATAATGGTATAAAAGAGTAATCCTAAATTATCCTGATAGACATACATGGCCCTAAAATATTTTATAATCTCAATTATTTAGATATTGAAAATTGATGTATGTAATCTATAGGGGCTCAATATTTTAGATATTTGAATATAAAGGGGTAATTTGGAGTGGTAATTACATCACCTTCATAATACACATATCATGTACATAATTATTTTATGGTGTCATTATTTTTAATAATCATTAAAATATGATATATAGTCTCTGTAATTTTTTTTTATATATTTACTACCACATTGAGGACGAAATATTTCATCAATATGGGGTAGAGGGAGAGTTTGAACAAGAATCTCATACATACATACATACATATATATTATCATTTAACTTGAATATTAATTTAGTCACACAATAATTGACACCCCAAAACCTAAGTGTTTCATGAATTTATATATTTTAATCCTAAAAAATATACTATAATAAATCATTAACATATCCAATGAGTAGTAGTTTAAAATTATACTGATAATTGATAGTGTATAAAATATTACAAATCATAACATAGGAATAAAGTATAAGAAATACTGAAACCGGGTACGGGGTTATGGTAAACATATATGACATAAATAAAATAAATTTAGTTAGAATATGATGATTTAGTGGGAATGATAACATAATAAAGGTTAATCGATATATCATTATATAATCAAGTATAATAAAAAAATTTATCATTACTCATGAGTGTTAGTGTATGTTTTTTGTCATAATTTAAGACATGAGACATATGGTAGTGGAATCATTAGTAAATAATCAGTATCCTTGAGTACATTTATTAAAATGAGAATGTGCATCATACTAATAAATATTACTATTAAAATATAATCCCATCATAATATTTACGTTATCCATCTTCACATAACATAGTTTACTCGGGATTACATATCAAGTCCCTTAACATATTATAAATGTTATAACCACCAATATCTGATCATGATTTCATTAGATATATTATTTAACCCAATTCATCTGAGTGATATATATGGGCCAAAACTCACTTAATGAGAAATATATATATATTTGATCTATAATAACCTCAAAAAATTTAAAAAATCATCATAATGTTAATATACCATGGAAAAAATTTTACATAATCGAAATCTATAAAAATTAAATGAATCCATCTAAATAATGAATTTTCATGTTGTCTCTATAGAATATTTTTGTTGGATAAAGAGAAACATCTAATGATTATGATAGTGTCGAAAAATAATTCTCTAAAATAATTAAAATATAATTGAATAAAGATTAAGAATATTTTATTTATATTTGACATTATATTAGATTATATTTTTTTTAAACAAAGATAATATTTTATTTCCTTGAAAAATTGAAATCTTTGGGGTGATTATTTTTAATGAATTCAAAAGATTATGGTATGGAAATTAATTAGTCAATAATTAATACCAAATATGACACACTTATCATTATTTTAAAAAAGATCAATGATAGTGGGAAAATGACCATATCACAAATGATATAATGGATTATTTGTAAAAAAATTAATTTGTAGTGAAAATAAAATTATCTATCATTTATTTTTAAATAATATTATATATAGAATAAAATAAATACTATAGAAATGTGGGAAAATTATTTCTGATAAAAATATAAGTGGCGTGATCTGTTTATCTTAAATACTCAATTAATGAAATTCTAAACCAAAAATAAAACTACTATAACAAATAGAAATTAAGAACTAATCATTAATATATTTATAATAAAATAGAGATTTTTTTACATGTATATATTTTACAGTACCATAAAATGGAATCGTAGTTAGATCAATCTCAATTACAAAATTAGATTACAAAGAAAACTCTTACTTTTTACTCCCAATGTACTTTAATGCTCATTATCCTCTAGTATAATAACCCTAACCATATTAATAACTTTTTTTTATAACCATATTCACATTAATTATACAATAAATTAAAAAATAAATATTATTTTCAAAAAAAAATGTTATTTATGGTTTATCTCTATCATATAATGTCAGTAATTTTGGTAATTCCATAAATATTTCATAATAGTGATATAGGGAAACTTTTATTGGCACCATATTCATTATTCCAATGTTTAAAAAACATTTAAAATCATTTTTTTCAATTACATATGTATCCTCGTGCTAATTTTATATAAAATATTGGTATGGTTGGTTAGGATGGAATTCATGGCGAGCATTTTTAGAGTAATTTACTAACAACATAGTGTTATATTATAATGATTATAACATTATATTTAATTTTTATAAAACCATAATATCAAAAAAAAAAATTACATAAATATATTAAATGTATTAAACTTATGATACACATCCATGTTAATAATTATGATGTTTTTATATAATTTTTATTTTAGAGGATAAACTGAAAAAAACAAGAACATATTATTCTTTTCAATGACTTAAAGTTTTAGAGTTATATAATAGTAGTATCGTTATCATAGAACATGATTTTCAAAATATAGAAGATTTATAATAGAATATGAGGTTTATGAATAGTGGATAAGGAAATGTAATTGAATAATGATAATTTTAACACAAATACATACGTGATGAATTCATATAATCCCTTAGTAAGATCGATTTGAACAAAATTAAATGGATTTAATCTTCTTTCCTAAATAAATCAATATTATTAAATTTGTCTAGAAGATTTTGTTTTGTCCAATATTTGATAAATACAAGAATGAATATATATGTTTCTAATGGGAATAGGAAATCTCCTTTTATAGTGTAAAATGAGTGATATTTCCTCTGGAACTAATATTATGTAAGGGAAATGATTGAATCACATGAGAGTTAGGTATGTTAGGTGGTGTAATATAGCTATGTAACGTGGGTATGCATTATATATATATATAAATGTTTTTATTATTATTAATAGGTGTCAAATATATATATATTTTTTAAAAGTAATCATTGATGATTAACACATTTTACCCTTATTAAGATTGTTTAATTGTATACAAATTTTATTTTATATATAAAAAATATAAGACAACAAACAAAACAAATTTAATTGTTTGAGTCCCATATTAATTCTTTATTTTACTCATATCTATATTTAAATATATGAAATCACTCATTTGAATGAAATCATATCATATATTGAGAAAATATATTTTAATTGAAATATTATTAAAAAATTATGTGTTTACATTCTCATTTATTATCAAATAAAAATTATAAAATTGTTAATTTTTTAATATATATACAGAGTAAATTATTTTATTTATTTAATACTAGCTAATTTATATAATTTGAAAAAATACAAAATACCTATAAAAAATAATTTTTCCAAATGTATTGTATTTAACATAAAATAATTAGAACTACATAATATTAAGTAGATTTACAAATATTATAATAATTTAATTTTATTAAACTACTAATAAAAAAAATATCATAGTATTTTATAAATGTATCAAATCCATATATAATAATAAAAAATAAAAAATTTATTTATCGACCATACCCAATCATTCAAATTTACCAAAAAATGTAAATATGTGACATGATAAAGTGTTTTTACATTTTATGTTGTGAATTAAATTCTTAATATTTGAATACACTTTGGATGAAACTGATTTTGGAATCAATAATTGCCAAATAAAATTAAAGTCAACCAATTATTTATATGATAATTCATATGAAACATTATTTTCATCTATAAAAGAATGTTTCATAAGAATTTATATTTTATTAACATCCCAGAGTGATTAAAAAAACATAAAATAATACTTCATGTTATATTTCATGATATATTTCTCAAAATTACAATGTAATGATTTTGGTCAGATTAAATCAGCAAAAATATCCATTCAATTCAATTATTAGATTCGATCTCATGACGTATCATCCAATGTTCTTTTTTAAAAGATAATAAAAATCCGAATAAATGATAGATTAATTCCTTGAAAAATAATTTGTATGTTCAAAAGACCATGAACACCCTATGTAATAATGTGAACATAACTTTTAACTTTATTTATTAATAATAATCTAGGTTTGAAGTGGAATAATCCAATATATATAATTTATCATAAATTTTTTTGATAGAACATGTGTAACAAGAATTCCCAAAATAGTTAAATTGGAGATATAATATTTATTCAAATATATTTGAGTATAATTATAATAATAATGTACAATAATATAAACTTATAATAAAATTATCCAATTATATTTTTTTCATTTTAATTTAATATTTTATTATATTATTATTTGTGGATAATATTGTTTTCATATACACAACTTACCCATTTGATTTTTGCAGTGATTTTATTTCAGATGGCCATAATTACAATTTAATATATATCAAGAAACCATATAAATTAAGTTTATATATATAATTATGAGATTTAATTCAACTATATATCCTTATAAAAATCATTCATTTTATTTTTTCATTCACTATAATGATTTGTGTTTTAATAATAATTTATTACATTATTTACATAGTTATATTAATGTTGAATATCATTAAATCCACCCATGTGGTTAATTCTTTCATTTTCATTATATTTTTCATTTATTATAGATTTATTCAATTTCTATTTTACTTAATTATGCTTCATATTATATTATAAAAATGAATTAATGTTTATATTTTTTTATAATATTTCATTTCATTGAAATTTTTCGAAGCTCCATATAGTTGTGTATTGTTAGAGAAAAATGTTATTAGATTTAATATATATATATATATATATATAATGTAAAATAGACACCATGATTTTATAGGGTGATAAATTAAATACCCATATAGAGTAAAATAATTATCAAAAATAGATTTTATATTTTTTTAAATTAATATTAACATCATTAACAAAAACAAGATTGATTATCATAATGTTATAATGTTTTTGGAAACACTGAACATAATCATCATATTTAATAAAAGATCGTAAACATACCCAATAATTTTCATCCATCATTTAACTCCTCTTAATAATACCCTACATAAAACTTTCATCATAACACGGGGAAATGAAACATAATAAATGGGGAGCTCAGAGTCACATTATTGGTAAGAAGGGAGATATTAATATACCATGAGCATTAGGGCTTGAGAAAATTATAATAACATTATTAAACTATAACCTCCATATCATTGATCATAATTGTGGGTCATTTGATAAATCATGGAAATAAATAAGACACGAGTCATAATTAAATCAAATGACATGAGATATAATAATTTTTCATTGGTACAAGACATATATTATTATAATACATATCAGTATAGAAATTTATTTCTTTAGTAGTCATGGATCACAAGAAAAACTATCAATGTGGAATGATTTAACTACCCAGACCATTATATAATTCATGGTTCACTCCCAAGACTATCATAGATTCAAGATTAACTTACATAACTGGGTTTAATCCATTTTCTATTCAAGTTTATCTAATTAGATATCAATATTTACTCAATTCATTAGAGGGAGATATAGTACCAGCTTGTGATATAATTAAAAACATAAATAAGGGTTCCACAAGATCATAAAGCATTAATCTTGTTAGAAAAAAGTACAATAAATGGGTTTCATAATCATTCAACAATATAACAACCTATATAAATATTAGAGGTTTCATAATAATTTTATCATTTCCTTGAATAATAAACCATATTAAAAGAAGCAGTTTTGAAAACCAATTTGTAATGGAATAACCAATCGAAAAATAATCATGTTTCATATGTATTATATAATGGTATGAACCATAGAAGAGAAATATATTTCAATAAAATCATTTTATTGTTAACACTAATATTCTAGAGAATGAATAAAAATGGTATCCTTATATCATATCCCTTGAAAATTATAAGATACATCCAATAATTTACTCTTTGAAGAAAAATTATTTGAATATACCTTGTAAAATTTAATGAGGTAAATATTCTATTCAACATTTATAATATGTCTTTTAAAAAATAAAATATTTTCTAAAACGTTTCCTTGAAAATATTCATTTTATAACTAAATATTTACAATACAATGTGAAAATAATTTTATTTTAATGTTACATTCGAAACACCTAAAAGAAGATATAAAAAAAATTAAAAAATATGTGGATAAAAATATGATTTCATTTAGAATCACCATTATAAAAATAATAATTCAGAAATATTATCTAATAATATTTTATAAATAAATGTTAAAATAAATAAAGGATTATTTAAAAATCATTCGAATAATTTCATGAGGAAAATACTCATTATTTGAATATCCAGTCTTAAAACTAAAATTTAAAAAAATTCAAATTCTATTAATTTGAAAGAAATTGAAAAATATTAATAAATCATTAAAAAAAATTAGTGTTCATCAAGTGTATAAACACTTTAGAATGTAAAACAACGATTCCATTCAAATTTTCTATAACATAGAAAACATAATTTTCTAGAAATGACATTAGGTTTTAAGTCAAATTTTTTAAAATAAAAAAGGTTGAATAGTTTTTTTTTAAATATTTTTATAAATTTTGTGACATTTTATTAAACATTTTTTTGAAAACATGGTGTCTAAATAAAAATATGTTTATGATTGAAAAGAGAAATTATGTTGAATTTTCGAAAAAAACATAAATTGGACTCTTGAGTTTGTAAAGTGATTTATGTAAATGGAAAAATAGAATTCAAATGATATAATTATAGGATAAAAAATTTCATTTTCCTTATTCATTAATAGATCATAATATTTTAGCATAGGAAGTATAAAAATAAATAGTCCCAATAAATGATGATATTGTATCATAAAACCATTACTACTTTTGTAACATAGAATAATAATTTCCATTAAAGAAAAAATATAAATGAAACATAAAATATAATTAACATAAGGATTTTAATGATATAGAATTTATAGTGAGTGGTTTAAACACCCCATAAAATAATATAAATGCAAAATACAACAAATGTCACAAAGTAAGATAATTGTGACCAAAATAACTTATCATTTTGGAAAAAAATTAATTTTAACCCCCATGAAGGGGAGATACATAAATAGATATTTAAATACCTATAATCTTCATTATATTAATCATAATAAAAATTCATGGGATATATAATCTAGATAAATTTAATATGTGGGAATATGGAATGTGTCTCGTAGGTGTAAATTGAAGCAAAAATCCTTACCAAAAGTCTTGTATTATTTCTATGCATTCACAAATACTATATAATAAATAAAAGTTATTTTAAATATATAAAATAATAATAACCATATTTATAATACCATTTATTCATTACATATGAATTTTAATTACCAATTTATTAACAGTTCATTGTTAATTTTACACTTTGAGTAATAACTGCTTCAATTTTTTTATATATTTTGGTTATGAATTTCTATCCTTTTACATTTACTAGTTTCTTACCTATTACATAATAATAACCATGATATAAATTTTATATATTTTCATTATATATTCATTTAGTGTAATCCAATAATGTTATAGAATGAAAATTACGTTAGTCGTTCATGGAGATGGTAGACTGTATGTACGCATTAAGGTTATTTCCTTTTTCTAAGCCGATTGAATAAAATAAATGTAACTATTATTTTAAACATATGTAATAATTATTATTTTATATATATTAATTTTTTTAATCAATTCCTTTATTATGTTCTATGTAAATAATAATGGTGAAATAATCAAGTTGTATCATAAGGCAGTAGTTTGATATAAAAAAATAGTGTTATCGTATCCCACACATAATGGATGGTAAAAACATAAATTTGATATATTAATTAAAGTGGTATAATAAAGTTACATATATAATATATATACATTATATATATCACTATTACCATGAAAGAGAAATGTAAATGGAAAAAATCATATCGGCACCCGTGGTGATAGTTCTCTATACACACAGGAAACATTATTGTTTTAAAATGGAATGGGAGTTGATATGGTATATATTATATTCTAATTAATTAGTTAAATACTATCATTAATATGATATATGAATATTATATCCATCATAATTTCAATAATTGAGTGGTAGAGATGGAAAATGAAAAACATATGTTCTTAAGGTTTTAGATCGCCATACACATTAATGGGGATTTAATCTACCATTTGATAAAAGAGAAGATATATATATTTTATGAAATTAAAATAATAAAAACTATTCGTATTATATATATTTAATTTATTATATTACAATAATTAATTATATTTGAAGGACGTAGAGTAAGAAGTAAAAAAACATAGTTTAAAATATTACCTCCCTTTTGGAAAACTTCTTTAGGTTAGTACAAAAGATTCTCTATATAATAATTCAGATACCAATAATGAATCTATGATATTGGGAAGAATTATTGAATAAATTATTCATGTTATTTTATATACAAAACAGTTTGTATGTTTGAATAGGACATGAGAGCCGTTGGCCTTTTATAAGTGTTATGAGTGGTACAATAAAATATTTTGAAAATAAAATTGCGTGAGACCATTTTTCACATTAATAAATTGACTGTTAAAAATAATTAATGGTTATATGGCCTAAATATTTCTGTAAAATGGATTTTGGATAGGTTTCATAGTCATTTTACTGCTTATCAGTTTAAATTAACCCTAAGAAACCTCATTTTAACCTTAACCATGGTAATTAATTTTTATCTATTTTATAATTCAATGTGGAAAAAAATAATTTGATCATATTGGAAAAAAATATTTATTATTCAAAATATAGAATCAATTTTCTCAAATTCCATTAATAAAATTTGAAAAAATATTTTAAAATTTAACCCACAAGAATAATAATAAAGAGGGGTTCAAATGAGAAAATCCTTAAAAGTATAACAAAAATATTGTATCAATGTTTAACATGATATTGTTTAATGTGAAATAAATTGGACTAATAGATATATAATTTTATATATTTTTTTAATTCCATATTTGAACATTTTTAATATTTTTACAATCATTAAATGAAATTATTATTCTTTATAAAAACAAACCATTTTCAATATTCTTAGAAAAATTAAACTCATCTAAGAATTAACTATAATTAACTGTAATATATTTTTGAAATAATTATTAAAAAATAATTTAAATAATTTAAAATTTGTTTTCTAAAATTTAAAAAAAATTATTTGATATACAAGTATGTAAAATATGATCTCTTTATTATAATAAAATATATTTAAGTGTAAAAGAGGATTTAGTACTATATAATTATGATAAAACACTTATGAAAAATGTTAAATATTTTCTTGAATATAATATATATGTATATATTAAAATAACATAATCCAAAAAATATATATTATTTGATTTATTTAGGTATGACATATTTTTATACAAAAAAATAGTTTTATAGAAATTTTTAATTTTCAAATGTAACTTATTTTCATTTATAAAAATTTAGTTAATAAATAATTCATTTCATATACATTTTTAAATCATATATTTCATATTTTAGCTAATTTTATTCACAATCATTTTTAAAATGACAAGTTTATTATTATTATATTAAATAATAATGTTTTAATAATATATTGTGTTTTAATAAAATATAGTTTTTTATTATGTCATGAAATTAATTGAGTTATATTTATTTGAAAAATATATATTTCATAATATCTTATGGAGTTATAATATACCCCCATAAAATTTAGTTCTCTCATTAAAATTCTTACTTTGATGAAAAATTGGTGAAAATTTTTCCTCATTGCATCCTCGGGTTTTGATATAATGACCTCAAATAGTTGGATTCAACACAAATACTTGACCATCTGATTATTCATTATTTATTATAAGTTTCTCTGTATGATCTATAATCATGATTGATTATTCTTTTTATGAAATATCATTCTCTATCAGTGTGACATATTATTTGTTTACTTGTGATGTAATAGGTAGGTTCTTCCTTTGGAGTGTTACATGGAACACATCCTGAAATTAAGGGAGGTTAAGTGGAACTGCCAATCGATAATCTATAATCTTGAAACCATAATAAATTTCAATGGGACCAACATAAACATGGATTTACATTCCATTATATCCTAAAAGAATATCATTCATTTGTTTCTGTTGTGTCAATAACCACTTCCTCTCTTACCTTATTAAATAAATATTAATGATTGATTTTTCATGACTAAGCTATTAGAATCATCATAAAATGTATAAGTCAATATTTGTTCCTCTAAATGGTTACTAAAATAGAGAAGGATAACACACATTATCAAATAGCTTCTAAAAGACAACCTAATTATTTTGATAAATTGTTACCCTCATGGATCCTACAAAATATGTCTATCCAAAATTGAATCATATAGAGTAGAATAATTTGATCTCATATCCATCTATAAGCATCTGAAAAATGAATTTCTCCTACCATAATGTCTTATAAAAAAATGAATATATGTTAATCCCTTAAAAATGTTACAACAAAACCATATATTCATCTAAAAGAAAAATAAACTTTTATTCCTCAAATAAGCTACTATCATAGTAAAAAACATTTCCATTTGAAACCAGGGATCATCATCGAACTGATATATGATCATAAGATTATTTATAATATAAAATGTTTTATCCATACCACATATATAATTATTAAAGTAGAAAATATATAATATTTAACTTTAGGATGCATGGAAATATTTTCATAGATCTCATTCATAAAAAATTGAACATTATCATCCCAATAATGGAGTTCCCTAATTATCATGATCAACTTCTGTTCTGATAATTACATAATCATTCTATTTTATCCTTTTTTTAGAAAATATTTTGCATTATCATATTCATTGTACACTTTTTGGGGTATTTATTTGAATAATGGCTAATATATAAGTAGTTGGATCATAGGTGTGTGGGTGGTGCATTTTTTAAGATCTATCTCCAAACATTTAATCGACTGGCTAAGTCATATCACTCCACCCGTTTCATTACAATATGGCCAGAAATCCGAAACATACAATGCCATATTTTTCATTTTAGTGATCCACCTGAGTTTTTCTTCCCACATTTATTTCATAAATGTGATTTACATTTGATAAAACAATGTTATTTATTCTAATTATCCAATATAATGTTCATTAATATTTTTAAAAGTATAGTTATTGGAGGAGTCCTCAATTTTCATTTATACCTTTAGTGAAAATTAAATTACATCTTCATAATTAATATTTTATCTTATTTCCAAAAACATTTTCATGACTCAGTTTTAGGATACAAAATAAAATTTTAATTTTAATTTTTGGGATGAGGATTAAACAAAATTAATACACTTTATGTCTTATAAAATTAGTATCATATGTTACAATTTATTCATTATTATTTTTATAAGGATTGTATAATTTTTCAACAATAATTATATATAGAGTATGTTGTATTAAATAATTGATATATAATTACTTAATCGCTTCACATTATATATATTTAATTTCTTCTTGTCCCCCAGTTACTAATCAGATTGCACCATTTATCTTCTTGTCCATGAAAATGAAAACAAACAAAATAACCTTTTCATTCCCTGAATATTAATGAACATATGTTTTTTCTGGGGTAATGATCAGTTTCTCAGCTATTAGTGGATCATTTAAGACACTAAATTGAGGTTGATGTTTCCTGAAAAAGGACTCAATAGAATAATGATCTATTCATTGATGTTTTGGATGTTCATCAGTATTCTATAATGATAATGTTTTTTGATAGTCGCCACATGATTTTTAATATAGATCCCATAATGTTTGGTTTATTAGGGGGACAATAATTTCATTTTACATTTCACTAAGAATGGTTCCTTCAGTTTCTATTTATTGAAGAAAATATGAAATCATAGTTTGAGAAATATTAATCATAGTGGAAAACAAATGAATCATAAAAAAAATTATAAGATGTCTAAAATTTAAAACCATTTTTAAAACTATGTAACCATTGGATTAACATAATTCATTCATGGTCATTATTTAAATTGTTCGTTATGGGTTGTAATGATTTTTCAAACATTCCAAGCATATCTTATGAGAGTTTGAAACTAGGTGTATGGAAAGGGTCACCTCCATACACTAACTATTGTTAAAATCTAGACTAATTATCTCTTATCATTGTTACTACCCCCATTTACCTCTATTATATATTCACATCCACATGTAGTATCCATTAAAGTATTTAATTTCATGGAAACCACTCATTTAATACGTTACAAAAATTTAAAGACATTTTCATATACCTTGAGAAATCATTATGTTTATGCCTATATATATTACTAGATATTTCATTAGAAATATAACTAGGGATTACATTAATGTTTTCTCATAAAAGTTTATAATTATTAACAAATCCTATATTCAGACACCAACGAGACACAATATTTACCTAAATAGATATTACATATTTTTAGTTAAATATTCATTACATTCGATGCACACATTCAATATGACATTAATGGAATAGTTCATTTCTAATCTTGGTAAAAAATATTCTTATTTTATGAATGATCTTCAGAACATCCCATAAATATATTGCCACATTATACACTTCTTTGATAAACCCTACATAAAACCATTATTTATAACAAAGTGAATGGAAACATAGATAGGGTGATCTCAAATTATCCATAAGATAAAAGAACAGAAATATAAATATATCATTATAATATGAGTATATAAACATTATAATAACATTTTACAACCATTACCTACATATCATATATCATATATTAGATTCATTTAATTAAACAAGATAATTCATAAGACATTACTCATAATATAATAAAAAAAACAAAAGTCCTTTGATCTAAAATTTATATAATATATATATTTATGGTATATTTACATGCCTAGAAAATAATTTCCAATGTACTTAAGGCTCATTTCTAAAACATTCATAGTGTAATGTGGTCACTCTCTAAACCAACAATGATGATATGATTCAATAACAAGATACTTATAGTAGGAAACTACCATTAATGAAATGGGATTACTCTTAATTACAAACTTTTTATCCCATGAATTATCTGTCCTTGCGCAATGAATTATAGGTGTATATAGTTCAAACCAATCATATAAATAGAGACATACATAAATGTTCCAAAATCTCATAAAACATTCATCATAGCATAACCAATGAAAAGAAACATTTTTCATGAACATTTAATCATAGCTTAACATGTGAATATGAAACAGTTGTTATAATCATTTCATCATTTTTTTTATGCCAGAACCAATGGAAAATTTGTGGATTTCATTGGAATTTTATTATTGTATATCCCACTAAAATTGATATTCTAATAATTGTATAATGGTATATGGCGTTGAAAATATATGTGTTTTAAAAACATATTGTCAGTATAAACATAAACCAAATAGAGAAAGAAGAAAAATTGTATCCTTGGATCATATCCCCAGTAATGAATAAGTATTAACAAAGGATGTTGTTTTATTGAAAATTATTTTTAATGATAACATTGAGAATTGATTGAGGTAAATGACCATTCCCCTTTAAAAAATAATTTTTAAAAGATATAATATTGTGGAAAATATATATTTGAAAATAACCTTTTGCAATGAAAAAGCTCAAAAAAATTTATGTAAATACTTTTCTTTGAAAATAACCTAGGAAACTTATAAATAAAAATTTTAAATATAAATTAATTAATTTTATGTTGAAAATAAAAATTGTAAAATATTTAATTAAAAAATTAATGTAGAAGTACTTTTCAATTTAAATACAATTTTATCGTATAAATGATTATTAAAATACAAATTAAAAAATTTTATGATGAATATTAACTATATTTAAAAATTAATATAAAATAATTGAGAAAATATTTTGCAATACTTTTCTTTGAAAAAAAATATTGAAACTTATAAATGATTCACTAAAACATTGAGTGGTCATGATATTCGGAAAAATCATATATGTTAAATCAATGTTTCTTTTTAAATCCTCAATAAAACCCAAATGGGTCATGTTCATAAAAACAAATAAATATTAATATCAAATAATATTTAAAATTTCAAAAATGGATAAATTTTTAAATAATTAATTTACATTCTATTAAAAAAATTGAAAACATTTTAGTACAAGTGTTTTTAGAAGAATATTTTTTTCTGATTGAAGAGACATGTAAACAAATTTTCATATTAAAATATATCATTGATACATTGAGTACATAAAGGGTGATAAATGGAAGGAAATAATTTATTCTCATGATATAAAAATATTATAATAGAAATCATTTGTTTCATGAGGGATGGATCATAATATTTTATTATCAAAATCATCAAAATAAATAATCCGATTAAACAATGAGATTTTATCATAAGACTATTAAAAATTGATATCATTTTATATTTACCCCCAAGAAATGATAAAACTACATTAAACATAAAAAAATCATTAATATAAGGAGATTAATGATATATTATTTAAAAGAGAATGTTTATACACATCCTAAAAAAGATATGTGTATTACAAAAAAAATGTCTCTAAGAAGATTTTTTTTGAAAAAATCCAATACTATAGTGGTAAATTTTTGACTAACAATATCATGAACATGATTTTATCCAATGGATATGTAGATACCAATATATATTTGAATAATAATCATAAAATATGTTCAATGGAATTATATAAACCACATAAAATAAAAAGTTTTTGAAGATAGAATGTTTCTCAATGATGTAAAAAGTTAGATTGAAATTCTAACCTTATGTATTGACTTCCTTCATTCAAATTCAAAACCATGAATAATAAATATAATATTTTTTTAAATATTTTAATTTACCATTATTATAATTATAATAACATATATGATTTAATTATGACTTTTTATTACGAGTTTTTTAATAATTCCTTCTTAAAATAACATTTTAGGGAATAACTCTATGGCCTTCATATGGGTTTGGGTTTTTTATTTTCAGTACATTTACATTTATCATGGTTTTTACGTTTAAAGAATGTTATAAATGATTTAAATACAAATAATATTTAGTAAATATGAATTTTTTTTTATTCATTAATGTTAGAGATAGAAAATAGAGTACACTATTCATTGAGATGGTATCACATATATATTCTGGAAAACAGATTCAAATTTTTTGATTGATTTAAATAATTAAAGGTAAATAATATATTAAAATTTTATATTAATTTTTATTTCATATATTTTACTTTTTTATTTTGATTAATACTCATATAACCTTACATGTAAAGCATATGTGATGAACCTATCATATCGCATTACTAGGTGGTAGTCTGAGATACACAGGGATGACATTATCATATCCCAATGGAATTAAATTTAATGAACTATATGTGATAAAATAATTAAATAGGTATACTAATTTTAAAAACATCCTATATATTCATTTTATGTATTCTTATTACTATCTAATTAAAATGGAAATGGAAAAAACACATCACCTCAGTTTGCTATGTGTTAGTCCGCTATACACACAAACGACATTATTGTTTACCAAATGGTTGGGTGTTAAGAATATATATGTGATAATATAAATATATATGTATAATAATATCATTAATTTATTATATAATCGTAATACACATTATTATATCCATCTGTCATATGTGGTGATGGAAAATGAAACACATCAAATTACGAGGTGGAGTCTGTTGTACTACAGAATAATGAATTGTTATCAAATTTTAGGGAATAAGAGATGAATATATATTATAAAATTAACCTTATATATAAATATATATGTTTTTCCAATGCTTTTGCTGGGGTGTGTGCGTCCTTCTACTTGAGTGCGACAGTCGCGGTTTTTGTTACCCCGTATCCCTGCTTTTCAAAGGCGGGCGACATCCATTCATTATTCAGGGACGTTTTCTCCATGATTGAAACAATATGATGGGGTGTCGGTTCTTCCTTCCATGGAATCCTCATCGTTACTCTTCAACTAGTCCAGGTTTCCCTCATTGATTTAATACATTGTTCGTGAAACTCTTCTGGGCGCCATATCATCATGGACACCATTTAATTATGATGCTTCTGTCAGGACATTCCAAGGGGTCCAGTCAGGGCAGTATCCTTAGACTAGGGGAGTAGTCACACTGGGAATCACTGGCATGTATAGATGCTGGGGATTGGTGTGTGTCTCTTCTGTCCCTTGTTATAGGGCTTCTCGAGGGTGTGGAAGCCCGATGCATCCCACATAGGTCGCCGGGAATCGTATTCCATGGGCATTTATCTGAGGTTTTCCACTACTTCACATGTCTAAAACAGGGTATGATGCGAGTTTAACATCCAGCGGAGACAGATCAGACTGATCAGAACACTGGATAGAGTGGATCAGATTGAATAACCCTATGGAGGGAACACCAAAATTTGGGCCAGTTCATGGGCAGCTTCAAGAATGTTGTGGAGGGGCATGAGGTGGAATGACCTCATCAGGATGTGGTGGCCTAGGTAAGAATCTAGATGGACGATGGTTTTGGGCTTGAGCCTCAAAAAGTCCTCCTATATATCCCAGTGGTAGGAAATCAAAGTCCGCATAGTTGATCTGATGTTGGATTACTGTCGAATGATGTTGACAATGGCTTACCAATGAATGAGGTCGCAACGACATACTGCTAGATGGGGTCGAACCGACGTGAAGGAGGTCAGAATGATTGGGTGGTGGTGGGCTTAATCCTCAAGGATGCTTCCTATGTACCATGCCTTGACATGGATCAACGTCTCCATAGTTCGGATGGGTGTGTCTGCAAACCGATGTGAAGACAGACATGGGGTCCGATGGATGATGGGCTTGAACCTCGTGAGGCTTTCTATGTACCATGCCTTGACATGGGTCAAAGTCTCCATAGTTCAGTTGGGGAGTGTCCGTGAACAGACGTGACGATGGACCGAGGGTCTGATGGATGATGGGCTTGAACCTCGTAAGGCTTCCTACGTACCATGCCTTAACATGGATGAAAGACCTCGTAGTTTGGGATGGAGAGGAATATAGTTTAACATCATGCGGGATGGGGGTGAACTGATGTGAAGGGGGGTCAGAGCGACCAGGTAGTGGTGGGATTAAACCTCAGGGAGACTTCCTACATACCATGACATGACATGGATCAAATTCCTCATAGTTTGGGATGGATTGGGGAATACACTCTGAGGCGGCCCAAGTTGTTGGTGAACTAACATGTTTAGAACGACTAGGGGGTAGTGGGATTGAACCTCAGGGAGGCTTCCTACGTACCATTCCTTGACATGGATCAATTTCCTCATAGTTCAGGATGGGTTGGAATATAGTTTAACATCATACTGGATGAGGGGGATGTCATGGTCGATGCTTACTCTAAGATCATGTGAGTCATGCTCGGTGTGATAAACAAGAGGCAACAAAGGCCTGATGACCACATCGCTAATGATGCATCTGTGGGAAGTGAATAGGGGCTTATGCATTGAGCGACCCGATAAGTGTCGGGGCTTACTTCAGGATGGAGGCCAGAGGGTGATAAAACGCAACGAGAGAGGGGTTTGAGACCTAAGAAAGGAGGAGCCCCGTTCCCTATCACGCCCTTCAATGGCCTTGGGACCGAGGAAGTAGGAGGAGAAGGGGTGATGCCTCTTTCAAGAATGGTTAGGGGAATACACCAAGGTGGCTGACCATCCCCCATGGGAAAACGCCACTCCCAGAAGGAGGATATCATCCCTTGTGGAGACCAAGGGGTGTGGAGAGTGTCCGAGGATGGGGGACCCCGTGTGCGAGGCACGAGGTGAGGTCATAGTTTAACGTTATGTGTTGAGGACGATGGTGCTTGGCACTTTAACGTCCTACAACTCGGACGATGCGGGTTTTCTTTTCACCCCTATGACTTACATAACTGGTACCCTCTATGCATGTGGGAGGGAAGGCACCGACAAAACTGTGCTGAGGGGGTGTCACGGAGGGAACCATCATGGGTTCCACATTAGCATGGCTATGTGAAAAAGAAATAGCCATTATCATGCCTATGCGAAGAAGCATTATGTGAAAAAACACAATGGGCGGTATTGTCTAAGGGACATTGAAGTCACATCGTGCAAACCTAGAGGGTTGCACAGGAAAATGATTTTCTAATCAGAGGGATCCATAGGCAGGAGCATTGTGGATATTTTTTGCTCCATGTGGCGGAGGGCAGTTGCGAAGGGATGTTCTTTGAAATGTTTGGTGCTTCAGCCTTAGCATGGGGAGGAGGTGAAAATGGGAGGTGCTTCGCGATGTGGAAGGGCATTCGCGGAGCACACCCTCATAGAGCAAAGGAGCCTCGCGAATCAAGGTGTCAGGAATCAATGTGCTTCACGAAGTACAATGACCCAACCTTAGCTTGTGGATCAGGTGTACATGAAGGGTGTTTCGCGATGTATAAACTCTCCGTGAGGATCTTGGTCCCCTTGTGGATCCCCTTTCTTCATGAAAGCAATTAGTATTAGCTAAACGGATCCCTCTCAGAAGAGGGGATCAAAACAAGACATTGAGGAGGCACTTCATGATGAAAATGTACCTCGCACAACTCATAGTTCACCGAGCGGAAGACTGCTTCATGATTCGGGAGCTGGAAAGCTGAAAGGTCGGATTTTCCATCCTGATAGCTCATGGGGAGCCTGGTATTTATAGGAAAGAAGCGCCATGGAGCGGAGCTCAAGTGACACGAAGAAAGGCTTGGTGGTTTTGCGGCAGGTTGCTAACGTCAAATGGGGTCATAGAGCATCTCGCCTCATTGCTTCATGGAAGCATCGTGAACAACAAATTTTCTCAAGGAGTGTCCCACCTCTATTGCTTCACAGTGGGCTCACGATTGTCAAATTCGTTCGTAGAGCCTCCCATCATCTTTTCTTCACGACGACCGCGGTTCTGGGGGGACTCCGTAAAGGGTCTTTGCGAGGCAATCCATGGGGTGTCTGGGGCCTTCTCTTTGTCCCGAATTTTGGCGCAAACAAATGACCCCCTCAAACATGGAGCCACAGAGAGATCAAGGGTCGTAGTCTGAGGGAAATTTAAAAAATCCTCAGCCGGTCATGGTGTTGGCTCGTGAAGAGGTCTCGCGAGGTGGACACGGGATGCACGGGCCGCACGCACCGCAATGCTCCGCGTGGACTGGATGTGCCACGAAGCTCCTTATTTTTTCACCTATAAATTGGGGGCCTTCTATCTCTTTTTTCCTTTCCCTTCTCTGTGATCTTGGCTTCTTGCACTCTCGATTCACGAATCTCTTCATACTCCACACGTGATCTCTACGAATCGGGTCTTCACGGAGCACATCGAGTCCTCGAATCTGTGGTTTCACTCCACGATCCGCATTTGAACGCTGAGGATGTGCCACCACAAATAGTCTTCGTGAGCGGCATTCACCAACGCGCATTGTGAATGATCTTCGCAAACCAGCCAATGAAATGTCACAGTTCCAGAACAAATGGCCCAACAAGAAGCTACCCATGGGGTCCTTGCGGATACCGCCTAGAGGGATAAAATTTTGAATAGTCTGGGGCTAGGAGAGCTAGTCTGGAGCCACTCAGAATGTAGTTCTTTGGTGGAGATACTTTCATAGAGCCAGAAGAACTACATGCTATGTATGAGGTTTCATGATAACGGGTTTGGGGTGAGGGATGGTGTCTTCATCCCTGAAGCAGGTAGGGCTGAGCCAGTTTACTCGTTTCGGAGCACGCCGTGTCAGCACCGATGGTTCAGGGTGCCCGATGGTCATGCCTGGGAGGACTTCACTCCTGTCATCACTGACTGCTTGTACATTCATCTAAACGATGTCGATGGTAGGGAGTTGAAGCCAAAAAAGTCCCCTCCTCTGTATTGAACCGTCCTAAAGGTGGAGCTGGGGAACCCGGAGAAGGGGTGGTCTGAGGAATGGGACCTGCGCCAGGGCAGAAGCTTTTATGGATGATTATGCTTGGGCCTACTGGGTTGGCACCTCATGCGAGGATTTCGGGGTAGAGTTGAGAAGAGTGGGGCGGTATAAGGCTGCTTGGGCTTCCCTGTTCTTTATCTACCAGCTGAAGAAGTTAAAGCCAGAGCTATTGAGCCGGTGGTCACCAGGGACCAGTACATTCCACGTGCATCACAAAGAGGTCGACACAAGACTATGAGACATGCATCAGATCTCGGGGGTCCCAATACTAGGGGCGATGTATGATAAATTATTCCTGGCTATGGGTGTGTGGGAGGATCCAGAGCGTATGCAGCGTCAGGCGATGGCATTGATCGAGCTCGTGCCAGGTGAGGACTAGGAGTTCTTGAGGGATGTCCACTTCAAGCACTGATTCAAGATGTTTCTGAACATCCCAGAGAAAATGATGTTCCTAGAGAGGCCTCTAACATTCCCAAAGGGTGGCCAAAGTATGGAAAGCTCTTATTCGCAGCTGTTGGAGAATAGCCAGTGGAAGACCTGGGGGTTCAGTGTCAGCACTGAACAACGACCAATAGTCCGGCAGGAGGAATTCATCATAGATCTCATCTGTGGGTGGATCCTTCTAGTGAGGGATAATAACATGAGAGTGTGGACAAGCCCTTTCGTCATGGCATACACTTTGGCAACAAAAGGGTGGGTCAACCTGGGGATCCCGATGCTCGCCAAGTTGTACAAAATGCTTTGGAAAATCCGCGAGGGGAAGGGGCCACAAAGGGTATGCAGGTCGTTCCACCCCCTGTATGGATGGATGGAGGTTCACATCATGGGGATTTATGAGTATCTAAATTCCATCTCACCACTAGGGTCGAACTTCCATCCCATGATCTTGAACGCAGTGTGGAGCATTCCGACTAATATAACTGCACTATTGGTTCTGAAATGGGTGTAGAGGGTGGAGGAATTCAATTTCTACCCATTCCTGCTACCAATAGGGCCATTAAATGATGATGGACAGGGGACAGAAGAGCATCAGGCCTACCTTTTTGCCTTATGAGATGGTGTCTTGGTGAGCAAGTTGGACCACAAGTGTCTCTGTGTGCCATACACCCCACACTAGTTTGCAAGGTAATTCTGGTGCCTGTAGCGGCTGAACCCATAGGTCTATCTAGGGGTGAGCTACGAGGATCACCCATGTGTAATGAGGAAGATGTGGCTCATGTTCACATAGGAGGATATGAAAATACGAAATGTATTTCCTTTACGGAACGATTTCCTTGGGCTGATAAAAGAATATGCCCAGAGCTAGGAGGCGGCCTATCAAGGGGAGATGCTGAAGCGGCCAACCGTGCTGGTCGGTGAGGGAGAGCTTCCCCGACCTCAAGTTCGATGCTGAAAGGTGAAAAGGGCATCTTTTAGTGGCGGTGATGTTGTAGAAGTGATTCCTGAACCAGTTGGGGAGGGAGCAGTGGTAGTGGATTAGATAACGGCAGCAAAGCCGATGGTCCCAAGAGAACAGAGTCATCCAGAGGGGAGACCACTGAGGGGATTCTACAGGATTTCTACTCAGGCCCCAAGGAAATAGTTGAATCACATTGATATTCTAGAGAATTTTGTCTTCTTGGAGGCCTTGGACATCTGGGAAGTCAACCAGAAATTCCTTATCCCATCCGAGTTATGGAAGCACCTCAACCGCCTTGGGATGGAATTGCCGAGAATTGGCCATATTAGGGCCGGTTTCATAGTATCTCAGGTGGAGGCCGAGCTGTACATATCCATGATAGAAGAATTCATCCACTCCCGCGGTGCCCACCACCCGATGACAAACCAAGTCAGGGTGCTTCTGGGTCACACGGTCCCTCTGTAGCTATCAGCTGCTAAGTTGAGAGATCTCTTCCCCTTTCCAGAAGAATCGGACAGGTCCTCCTTGGGTGACGAGGCTGGTAGAGAATTTCCTCTAGAGGAGGGTGATTTTGGCGATCAATCCTAGGATCTTGAAGATTTTGCGGAGTCCCTCGAGGTAAAATACCATGTTCCTTCTTCCGAGTCAGCCCTTAGGTTACTCTCGATTCCTTTAAGAGTATATACTATGGAAGAGGACCTTGTGCATAAACCTCGTTCTCACCCTTTAGTGGGAACCAACGTGGGACCTTCTGGATCCATGCCCGTCGTTGCATCAACATCCATGTTTGGCAGTGCTGGGATAGTCGATGCAGCTCACCCGGAGTCTCCAAACCTTCCAACCATATGCGGGGGGCCGCGTCTCGGGGTTCCAATGACATCAGTCCAATAGAGAGACCAGAGATTTAACCTCTGTATATCTTCCCTAATGAATTCACAACTATCATCCCCTAGCCATGTTAACTTATTTTCACGTTTCCTTCATGTCGTGTACAATCCTTCAATTTGTCTGGGCTGCTGTGGAAAAGTTGATTAGGGCTTCTCGTAGCGCCCTTCCTAGGGGATTTCTAATGGTCTTGGAGGTGGACATCCAGCCTAATCGAACTACAGCGCTCCCGATCATTGGAGGGAGCACTAGTGGGACTATTCCCATGTTTATTGAGGTGGGATACAATGATGAGGATCAACCATATGGTTTAGGATCTGCCACGCCTGATCTGTCGCTAGATGTGGACCCGGTTGAGGAGTTCCTGGGGGCATTCCCTACATACGAGCAAGCAAATCGCGCTGACTGGGACGAGATGGCCTCTGACGGGGAGGATAAAAAAATAGTCCATCGCTGATCATGGAAGTTGATCATTAGCCTCATCAATTACACCCCAAGAACTATGGTCGGATGATATGGAAAGACTTTGCTCGCGACTGCGTGAACTGAGTGCTGGGGGAGTGGATTCCCAGCGCTCTCACATGCTCATCTAAGATCATATGGAGGATATGATTCGGGAATATAAACGTGGCCTTGGCATGGGTGTGCAGTGAAGAAAGGATATAATCATCAAGAGGCTCCATAATGATGAAGACGATATCCAGTGGCTTCATAATTGAGCAGACGAGCACTTAAACTCCCTTAAAGTGAAATCTGAGCTAATATTACAATTAAAGGCCCAGATGAAAAAAGATGATGTGGGCCTGAAGTGAGCTTCTGGGGAGATGATCACCATCGGAGTTGACGTGGAGTGGGCCTTGAATGCAGCCAACGAATTCCACCCTCTCATCTCCAAGGAGGAGAGGGAGATTAATTAGCATCCACAACTCCTAGATGCCACCATCTAGAGAGTGGTGGTTCTTTTACGTTCTTTTGAAGAGGTCAATCTGTCCATGTAGGGAGCTGACCTCCATGTACTATAATTATTACAAACACATAAATGTACTTTCATTCTTTGATTGTTTGAATGTCACAACATGCATGATTTCCATTGATCACATTGGTTTACTACAAACTTGTGATTTTCACTAAGCGTCTAGCGATCATTCCCAAAGCTCACTTGGGTCGGGACCGATGTGAGAAACAAGGGGTGACCACTTTATCACCTCATACAAACATAGGAGTGCAAACCATGCTTTTGGAATACAGGGTTTGAACAACTGGAATGGATTTTCAGGAGGAAATAGGAGATTCCTAGCTGGAGAATGAAGCTCTCAAAACAACCGAATTACCATTTTCCTGGCGTGCTCTTGTACACAAACGGGGTAGCACTAGGGGCTCTAAAATCAATCCGAAAAGATGGGAATGGGAGGTGTGAATCATGATACCT
Organism: Viscum album; assembly: GCA_963277665.1. Classification (NCBI taxonomy): domain Eukaryota; kingdom Viridiplantae; phylum Streptophyta; class Magnoliopsida; order Santalales; family Viscaceae; genus Viscum; species Viscum album. The sequence continues at coordinate 1,193,609,169 of OY728122.1, forward strand.
ATGATTAGAGCATTGTGGGTTTCATGAAAATAAATAAAAACTGTTGACTGTATTTGAAACACAGAACTCTTATTGCATTATCCTAGAGTGGGGATAGAAAATTGGGGTCGACCATTGACTATGGTCGAAACACGGGACCTGTAGAAAATTCCATTCATTAGTCTTCCAAAACGTTGTTCCAGGATAATAGGCGGTCCATAGGGAGAGCATCCATACTGTTACGAAGTTCCTCCCTACGTGAATGAGAATGAGGATCACAATAAGGGGCACACAAAGTGTGGAATGTGGAGTGAGGTATTGTTCGAATAGAATCCAACACTCTCGGAATTACACCCCCATGGTGGAAGAAAATAGGATGGTCGAATCAGTTTGATCATGGGTGTTTCCTCCTTTTAGACAGACCCTCTATATCAAGGGAGCCACAATGTCCCAATGTCATCTTGGGGCATCCCGAACATGTTCAGGGAAAAGTTGCAGTTGCATGGTTCCCCACAAGGGGTCAGGCCAGGGGGCCGGAAATGGGGAGGAACAAGACGTTATGATTCCATGGGATGGACACTAGGAAAAATACCATGTTGTCTCTACATATCCCATGAGGATGGGAATCAAGCCATATGTAGTTCTGGAAGTACAGTGTAATCAAAGACCAACACTGAAATGTGAAATCCTCTCTGCTTGAGGATCTGGCACCTCCCATGACTAACATGGGGCATCATGAACATGTTTAGGGGAGAACCTCAGTTTAGTGTCATGCATTGAGGACAAATGGACTCCTATAGTTTAACATCATATGATATAACATGGATTGCATTGGAAGATCCTAGGTAGTATGTGGTGTGGTAGCTGTAAAATCGACATGAATGAGGACTTGGAGTCAAAATCACACCACGTATCCCCGGAGGACACTCTTTAGGTTGAGGGATAGAGAGTGAAAATTAGGTTTGTCTTGAAGTAGAGTGGTCAGGCGTTCCTACGTACCCCATGATGATGGGAATCAAGCCATACATAGTTTTGAGAGTGCATTTTAACTTCATGCAGGACGATGAGAAGCCTAGTCGCGCCGGTAAACACCCTACCTAAACTACTAATCCCATATGATTCATGCTCATTGTGGGAAACAAGAAGTGGTGGTGGGACATTCCTGACATAGAAAGGGTCTTTTCAGGGCGAAGGGACAATTGGTGAATATCAACCCAATGATGTTAACCCATACATGTAGCGCACATAGACACATGAAGAGATAAAGACGAATATGTAAGAATTCCATTTGAACATGAGAAAGTGGAAATGTGTGAATCATGACACTCACAATCTATACCACAATGATGGTGTCATGATGATGGAGGATAACTATTATCCGTGGAGGAAATGTAGTATCCATATCGCATTATCCTGGAATGGGGGAAGACCGATGAGGGTCGACCGTTGACCATGTTTGAAACATGGGACCTGCCACAAATGTCATCAAGGTTCCTAGGGGAATTGGATCAGTATGGTAGGTGAGACGATGCGGTAAGGTGCCAGGCCGTTAGGGGGTCCCTTTGGATATGGAAGAGGATGATGATCCAAAAAGTGAACTCATGAAGCTTGGACATGGAACAGGGGGAATGTCCTCATGAAAATTCCACACTCCATTATCTTTGTCAAGCAAATATAAATACGTCAATGAGACATATTAGATAGAGGGAGTAGAGTCCCTTCCAATAGGGAGATCTTAGTTTAGGGTCGTAGAACTCGGACCATGGATGGTAGGAAACGCGGGAGACACATGGTGTGGAAACTACAAAATACCCAAGGTGAATGGGAACATGGTGTTCCGACCACCATGTCTACCTTGGAGAGGTTTTAGGTCAAGGGACCGAAAAAGAGAGTTGAGATGGGCCTGAGGAAAAGTGAACATTCATTCCTACGTACCCCATGAGGAAGGATATCAAGCTACATGGAGTTCTTGAGGTGGAACAATAATGTACCAATGCCTGAGAAAAAGGGTTGTGCAGGCATGGCCCTCGCACTAAGAGATGCGGAATTTGATAAATATTGTTTTACCTTTAAGGTGAGTGGTTTTTTTATTTTGTGAAGCGATAGGTCTAGGGTAGCAGGCCCTGGAATTTCCACAATAATCAAGCCGTAGTAGGTGTAGAAAAATGGTATGGTGTGTGCCCAATACCAAACATGGTGTCCCCTTGAGTTAGAATATCCCTATCTAGTGATGATTTTTCGTCGTGCAGCTGTGACAATAATGTCACAGTTTATGGTCATGAGATATGACTAGGAATGAATTTTAACTTCACAATGTGAAGACATAATAGAGACGTTGATAGGTGGGGAATGTGTATGGTGCAATAAAAATAACCCGGCATGAATGGGGAAATGATCTCATATCATACAGTATGAAATTCCGAGAGGGGAACCACGATCCAAGGGACCCAAATAGGGGTAAGAGGGAATGGTGTAGGAGAAACTATCTCCCAACTAAGCTGGACCCAAAAACAAGGCATCCAAGTGGTCCTACGTATCTTATAAGGATGGTAATCAAGCCACATATAGTTCTTAAAAAGGGGTAATACAAAAGGATCTTAGTTTATAGTCTTAGAACTCGGACCGTGGAGAAGGAGGACTATCCCTATTAAAGGACGACCCTAAACCAATCCCAAATCCTACTTGGGTTAAAATCGGTGTAGGAAACAAGGGGGGATATAGTATTGAAGATACATGAGATGTATGCAAGGGGGGAATCAGTGAAGCCAAGAACGATCACCTTGTTGTGGATTTTTTCCTCCTAGAGTGCGGATGCACACTAGGAATAGTACCAAGAGTTTCGAAGTTCATCTTGGACATGGTGAGGTGGAAGAGGTTGTGAATCATGTGACATACATTTTGGGCTTAATGGGATTAGCGTAGTGATGGAGGATAACTATTGACCGTGGCAGAAATGTAGTATCCATAACACATTAGCCTAAAATGGGACAAAAAACGAGCATCAACCACTTACCATTTCACAACACGGGATTTGTTTCAGCTTGTTGTCCACAACCCTCGGGGTCATTGGCCAATAATGGTAGGAGAGCCCTTAGGCCTATAATCCATGCCAGTCGAGGGTCTCCTTGGGTGTGAAAGGTGATGGAAGCCTTAATGAAGGGGAACACAATTCTTGAAAAGCAGGTGGAAACATATCTGAGAAGAGTCTGACATTATACGTACTAAACTATAGTACCCTTTGGCGCATTTATAAACTATCAAAAAGGGGAAATGATGATGTTCAGGAGGGAGAGGTACACGACGTGGTCGTTACAAGCCCGACATGGACAAGGACATAATCCCCTACCACGCCATGTGCTCCCCTCCATGAGGAAGGGTAGGCCAAGGGGCCAAGGTGAAATGTATATTTCTAGGAGATGCGGCTGGACCCCATTCGTGTGATCCTACATATCTGATAGGGGTGGGATTGAAGCTATACGTAGTTCTTAAAATCACCTAGGGATAAGATACCCCAACGATGGGGTGTACGGCATGGTGACCATCCCGATGTGAATGAGGACATAATACCACACCACATCATACACTCTAGGTAGGAACATGGACCGGGCCCCAAGAAGGCCAAGGGGCTTGAGGCTGGGTATCCGTTTGGATGGCCTGACCAGCTTGGAGTTTAACGTCTTGCTGTGAGGATGAGGGCCAGGGGCCCGCGAAGGACATGAGGCCTGAGGCTGGGCCTCAGTCAGGGAGGCCTGACCATCATGCAGTTTAACGTCTTATAGTGTGGAAGAGGGATGGGGCCCGAGAAGGACAAGGGGAAAGAGGCTGGGCCTCAGTCAGGGAGGCCTTAACAGCTTGTAGATTAATTTCTTTTAGTGAGGATGAGGGTTGGGGGCCTGAGAAGGCCAAGGGGATTGATGTTGGGCCTCGGTCAGGGAGGCCTGTCCAACTTGAAGTTTATGTCATGTAGTAAGGAAGAGGGACGGGGGCCTGAGAAGGGCAAGGGGCCTGATGGTGGGCCTCGGTAAGGGACGCCTGACCAGCTTGTAGTTTAACATCTTACATTTGGGATGAGGGTAGGGGCCACGAGAAGGAAAAGGGGCCTGAGGCTGGGCCTCTGTCCGGGAGGCCTGACCAACTTGCTATTTAACATCATCTAGTGAGGAAGAGGGTTGGAGGCCCACGAAGGCCCAGTGGCCTACGTCTGGGCCTCGGTTAGAGAGGCCTGACTAGCTTGCAGTTTATTGTTTTACAATGAGGATGAGGGTTGGGGTCCTGAGAAGGCCAAGGCGCCTAAGGCGGGGCCTCCGTCCGGGAGGCCTGGAAAACTTGGAGTTTAACGTCTAGCATTGAGGATGAGGGCCAGGGGACCGAGAAGGAAAAGGGGAATGAGGCTGGGACTCAATTATGGAGGCCTAAGTAGCATGTAGTTTAACGTCTTGCATTGAGGATGCAGGCTGGGGGCCGAGAAGGCCATGCGGCCTAAGGCTGGGCCTCGGTCATGGAGGCCTGGCCAGCTTGCAGTTTAACATCTTGCAGTGAGGATGAGGGTCAGGGATAAGGTGTCTCATCCGGGGACGTGTACGGCGTGATGGGCAACCCTAATGTGAATGAGGACATAATCTGATACCACAACCCACAATCCAATAAGAGAGATCCTGGGTTGGGGGGCCTGAAAAGTCCAAGTGTCTAGATGGTTGGCATTTTCCGGAGGAAGTTTGTTACTTGGAGATGAAACGATGCAGAATGAACCACCACACTCGATGTTTGGTACATCATGGGGTGACCCCAACGATCCAGGACAACTATTGACCATGTTTGAAACACAACTTCCATATAGTTTCCTAAAATGTGAGAAAAAAATGGTGTCGACCACTCACCAAATTCGAAACACAGGACTTGTATCGGCTTGTTGCTCGACATATTCATGGGAGTTAGCCTAAAGTTGTAAGAGAGCCCTTTGGCCTAGCATCCATAGCATTTAGGGGCCCATCTGGACGGGGAATGTGATGGAATCCCAATGAGGATGTGGTTGAAGCATAGCTGTACAACTTGGGTAAAATAGGAAAACATCTCTAAAGAGAAGGACGTATGACCAGATCCTGGTTAGCTCGACGTGAATTGAGGAAAATGTTTTCACCCCTGCCATACATTTTTACTAGGGGGAGATTTTTTCATTTGGACTGGGCCAACAGACGAAATGTACAGGCATTCCTATGTATCCCATGAGGATGGGAATCAAGTCATACATAGTTCTTGAAGGCCATGCAGTTAAACGTCGTGTAGTGAAAATGTGGGATGGTAAAAGAAGGGGAGTGGGCACATGATTCGACCATTACCATCCTTGTCTGAGTGGTGTTGAGGAATCCTACATCATATAATGCAAGTATCCTATGAGTGAACTATACCCATGGGGGAAATTTGAATAGAAGTGTTTGGACTGGGCTCAAAACGAGGTTTCGGAGTGTTCCTACGTATCCTATGTCGAAGGGGATCAAGCCATACGTAGTTCTCGAAACGCAGTTTAACATCATGCTAGATGATGCATAGTTTAAAGTCAAGCAGGACCATCCATTTTTCGATCGTGCATGACCTTCCAGTTTATGGTCGTGCATGACCATAGAGTTTAAGGTCATGCAGGACCATCCAGTTTAAGGTCGTGCAGGACCATCTAGGTTAAGGTCGTGCAGGACCATTCAGTTTAAGGTCGTGTTGGACCATCCAGTTTAAGGTCATGCAGGACAATGCAGTTTATGGTCATGCATGACCATCCAGTTTAAGGTCGTGCAGGTCCATTCAGTTTAAGGTCCTGTAGGAACATCCAGTTTATGTTCAGACAGGACCATGGGGCTTAAGAAAATTATTTCTTGAAGAATTTGGAATTGGTGGGGGGAGCTATACAATAACCATCTATGGTTACAAAGGAGTATGCTCCATTGGGGTAAACCTTGTGGATTATTTAAGGTCCTTCCCATTTGGGCACCAACTTGGGTGGTTTCCTGGAAGGGATCATTGGAACTCGGAGAGAAAATACCTAGTCACCTAACAGAAAATAGTGGAGGCGAACCTTCTTATTGAAGACTCTAGCCATATTATTCTGATGATTTTACAGATTGTGTAGGGCACATAGCCTATTCTCTTCAAATTCTTTCAATTAATCTAGACAGATTTCAACCACCTTATATGGCGCATGTTGGTTATAAACCATAGTATATAACGAAGGAATCTAGATTTTGATGGCTTGGATGGACTCAGCCCCATACACTAGGGAATATGGGGTCACCGGGGTGGAGTTACTAGTCGTCGTCCGATAAGCCCAGAGGGTGTTGGGGAGCTTGTCCTTCCAACTCTTCTTGTTTTGGCCAACTGTTATCTAAAAAATGTTAGAGAGGGTTTTATGGAATGCCTCGATCTGCCCATTTGCATGTGCGTGATATATAGAGTTATGGTTTGAACAGATATTTAACTTGGAATATAATTTCATCAGCTTGGCTACTCGAAAATTTGTTCCGCCATCGGTGAGGATGACGTGAGGGACTCCAAATCGATGGATGATATTAGAACTCACAATGTTGATGATTGAATAGGTCGTGACTTCCTATTTCAGAATTTCCTCTTCCCACTTGGAGAATAAACCTGTGGCGGTCAGGATGAACCTGCATTGGTGAGATATCACTGGTGGATATGGTCCCATTACATTGAGTCCCCACATTGCGAATGGACAAGATTACTTGGTGGATTTGATAGGTTCTGGTGGATGATGCAAGAAGAAAACATAGACTTGTCATGTGTGACATCTGTTGGTGAACTCAATGCAATCATGGATCATAGAGGGCCAAAAGTACCCCAATCTCTGGATCTAATGGGACATCTTCGGCCTAGCCTGGTGGGAACCACAGGAACCAGCGTGAACCTCTAGCATGACCTGTGGAATCTCGACTCCTTGGATGTAATAGAGGAGAACACTATCGAAACCACTCTTATAGAGGATCTTCTCATGACTGGGACAACTATGGAGGCTAAACTGCAACACGCGACATCAGATTCTCTCACGATCGACCCGATCAGTCGGGAGGCAACCATTGTGGAGATACTCAAAAAAGGGTCTCTCCAATTGGGTGTCTCTTTAACCATTGTATATAACAATCATAGAGGTCCTGATATGGAGGATCGGGCGGTAATAGAGATTACTCGCTGGTCATCATCATCCTCTGGGGTGACAAGGTCAACGACTCTCCGGTGTGCCACATGTATAATCAGATCATCCTTCTAGGGCTCAACAAGTGATGTAGCTAAGCTAGCCAAAGTGTCTGCTCGACCATTATGTGACCAAGGGACATGGGTAACAAGTGGTAGAGAAGGGAACTCGGCCATTAGATTGAGGGTGTGCTCCGATAATGGCTCTAGCTCTGGCTTTCTGAGAACATAGCCACCGTTGACTTGCCTGATGACTAGCTCAGAATCCCCTATCACCATAAAATGTGGCACATCGATTTCGTGGTCCAGCTTGAGGCCAGTTATAAGATCCTGATACTCTACCTCATTATTGGTGCAGCCTTCATACAATAGGAATGAGTACGGCAGAATGGCTTGTGGCGGGGTAATGGAGACGATACACATGCCCACTATGTTGATCCAAGTATCATTTATCCTCCTATCGGTGGGACTCTGGGAGGCACCATCAAAGTGCATCTTCCAACATGGGACGAACTGATCGACTGAGAGGATTTCCTCATCAGGACAATTCAAGTATACTGAATGATCTGTGGAGGATGGGTGGGATGCTAAAAAGTGTGCCAATGCCTTCCCTCTGATATCCTTCTATGTCATGAACCTGATTTCGAACTGCTGGAGGATTACATCCCACCATGCTAGATGGCCGGTCAACAGGAGTGATTCAGAATGTACTTCAGTGGGTCTTCTCGGGAGACCAGATGTACCGCATGGTGCTGCAGGTAATGTAACAACTTCTGCACGGTGAATACGAGCGCAAGGAAGCTCTTCTCAATTAGGGAGTATCTGGTCTCTCTATCGAGAAGCATGCGGCTGAGGTAGTAGAGACTATTCTCTATCCCCTAATTTTTCATTTGGTTGAGAAGGGTGCTGAGATATTGGTCCAAGGCTATGACCAAGAGGATCAACAACTTCATGGAGATGGGTGGCATCAAGACCAGAGGAAGGATAAAATATTGCTTGATTTCCTCCAACACGGTATGGCACCCTTCTTCCCATTCGTAGACAGAGCCTATCTTCATTAGCTGAGAAAAGGGATTACATATTCTATCCAAATTTGAAATGAATCGACATATGTAGTATAAGTGTCCATTGAGACCTTGAAGCTCTTGGATATTTCTCAGGCGAGGCATCATTTTAATTGCCGTGTTCTTATCTCGTTCGATCTTGATGCCTCGGTACCTAACAACAAATCCAAGAAACTTCCCGGATGTGACACCGATGGCGCACTTAAATAGGTACATCTTCAAGTTGCTGGAACGGAGTATACCAAACAATTTTTCAAGGTCCTTGAGATGGTCCTTTCACTGGGGATATTTGATCAAGAGATCATCCACATAGCATTCCACCAATGTCCTGAGGATTGGCATGAATATGTGATTCATGGCCCGCTGATAGGTGGCACCTGCATTCTTCAGGCCGAAGGGCATAACCTGGTAATTGAATATACCTTGGGGTGCCCTAAAAGACATGAACTCTTCATCATCGGGGGCCATCTAGATTTCTTTATATCTTAAGTAACCATCCATGGAAAAAAGGGATTTGAAACCAGCAGTAGTGTCGGTCCACGATTATATCACCGGATGGAGAAAATCATCCTTCAAACAGCGGTAGTTGACATATCCGAAGTTGGTACAGACTCTAATCTGTCTGTTTCTCTTTTGGATAGTCACAATGATAGCTAGACACTTGGAGTACATGACCTCCTTGATAAAGTTGGACCTGATGATCCTGTCAACTTTCGCCTCAACCATGGCACCATGAGTAGGGTTAATCCTTATCCGATCCTGCTTGAACCCACGATGGTTTGTCGGGAGAACGAGATAGTGGACAGATACCAGAGGATCTAGACCTGGAATCTCATCCTAACTCCAGGAAAACTTGTCACAATGATATTTAAAGAAATCCATGTACCGCTGCTGCTCCTTGAGGGACATAGCATCACAGATCATTGTGAGTCTCGGAATAGCCTCACTACCAAGGTTTACCTATACCAGTTCATCGACCATGGAAGAGATGCCTTATTCAAAGGCTGGTGGAGTGTCCTCCAAATACACTTCTTCACATGCAGAGGAGTGATTCATAGTATGTGAGGCTTCCCCTCGGTCGGAGGAACCTGACGGGAGGCTGGTACTAGCCTGGACAACAGTGGATAGCGTATCAGGAGATTCACATGCTGCAGAGACCATATCTGTAACGACCCGAAATTTTTAAATATATTTTGTTTCCTAATTTTATGTGTTATTGATATACTCAACAAAAATGTTTTATTTGATAAACATGATTATAATTAAAATGAGATCAGTGGGTTTTGACTATTATATAACCATCTATCAACATGACCGCTGTGAACAAAATGTTTTGATTATTGTCTCTAAATATAAGTAATCTTGGTTAATTATTATAGAAAGAAGATTCGATGGCCTCACCTAGTAGTCTTGGACCGATCGAAGCCCATCTAACAGAGCTTGGGAAGGAGGTAGCACCACTGGGCTTTGCTCTGGATCAAATCCAAGCCGAACTTTATCATGTGAAGCTGGAACGAAATCGCCTTCGTAAGAAGTTCAAACTGATAGAAATTACTACTCGAGCAATGTTGACTGAGCCTCCCCAAGCTTCTATCACCCTAGCACACCTTACTCTTAGGTCCTATGCTGGTATTATAAGGGGTTATGTAACAAGACCGTAACTACCTTGTGTAATCCTTGTTTTAAATAAAAATTGGGATTTCTTCTTATGATGAAGTTTATGAATTTTGAAATGACCGGATAAATATAGTATGCATATTTTTGATGAATTTTAGAAAAAGGATATTTTAAATATGTTTATGTAAACCCTAAATAATTAAAAATGTGTAATGATTTTCAAAAAATGGTCTTCTGCAATTATGTTCAGTACTAAATTTAGGGTCTAATAAGATCAACTTGATTTTTGATGAATAGTAAATTATGAATAGTGATTTTATGATTAGGATTAGTAATATGACCAAATGGATTAGTAATCTCACATAAAGAAAGTTTTAAAATAATCTAGGCACCTTGATTAAGTAATGTGATTCAATAAAATAGTTAAATAACGGTTTCATTAATTATTATTCAAGTATTAGTTTTTTTGGGTGAATAGTGTTTTTTAATTAAAAATTTAATTAAAAATAATTAGAAAATTATTTTTATAAAAATGAATTTATTTTTGAACTCAGAGCATCGATATTATGTTATGGTAATTTTTGGGGTTTCTTTCTGAAAAAAATGAATTTTCGATGAATAGTGTTTTTATTTAAAAATTAAATTAAAAATATTTAGAAAATTATTTTTATAAAATGGATTTCATTTTTGAAATCATAGCATTGATATTTGGTTAATGTGAAATTTTGGGATTTTTCTGAGAAAGTTGAATTTTTAATGAATAGTAAAAATACAGTTTTAGGGTTTCGGTATGTTTAATGACATCATAACGGTGTCATGATGATGTCATGAGATCTTTTGAGGGTTGGCCGGCCAATGGTGATGAATTATTGTTTTGGGGGCCCCATGTGGCCTAACTCCATGATAAATGACAAGGGAGAGCACATGGGTTTGAGAAAAGCACATGTGAGGTGTCCCTTGGCCATTAATGCCTTGTCCACTCACTTTCCCTATAAATACCAAGACCTCCTCTCATCCATTCGACTCCCCACTCATTCCCAACGAATTTCTGGTCTCATTACCTCCCAAGGAGTCCTCCCAAGGTGCCCCCAAGCCCTCAAGGTCCCAACCTTTGAGGTTTAAGAGTTACATTTTAAGGTAAGGGATCCGACCCCTCTCTTTCTATTCAAGTAATCTCTTTTATGTCTTTTCTTTTATACTCCATGTTCTTATGTTGGAGGATGTTATTTTATATTCATCCTAATTCCTATTTCATTTTCATATGATGAGAGACCCCCCCTTGCTCTCATCAATTCGTTTTAAGAATGTTTAAGTGGCGCCGTTAGGCTGCCGAATTTTTAAGGGATTCTTTCACCTTCCTCGTTTTCAAGTTCTATTTTCATTCAAGTCTTTCATGGTCCTTTTTGTTATATTGGGGTATGATCTCTATATATATATCATACTTGACTATTATGTTCATATGACGAGAGACCCCATTTGATCTCTTCAATTCAGTATTTGGATGTTTTAAGTGGCGCCGTTAGGCTGCCGAATTTTTAAGTGGTTCTTCACCCTTCTCGTTTTGAAGTTCAACTTTCATGTCAATTATTTAATGTTCCTTTTTGTTATATTGGGGTATGATAACTATATATATCATATTGTACTCTTATGTTCATATGATGAGAGACCCCATTTGATCTCTTCAATTCAGTATTTTGATGTTTTAAGTGGCGCCGTTAGGCTGCCGAATTTTTAAGTGGTTCTTCACCCTTCTCGTTTTGAAGTTCTACTTTCATGTCAATTATTTCAAGTTCCTTTTTGTTATATTGGGGTATGATCTCTATATATATCATACTGGACTCTTATGTTCATATGATGAGAGACCCCATTTGATCTCTTCAATTCAGTATTTTGATGTTTTAAGTGGCGCCGTTAGGCTGCCGAATTTTTAAGTGGTTCTTCACCCTTCTCATTTTGAAGTTCTACTTTCATGTCAATTCATTCAAGTTCCTTTTTGTTATGTTGGGGAATTATCTCTATATCTATAATAATGAACTCTTATTTTCACATGATTAGAGATCCTATTTGATCTTTTCAAATCATTTTTGTTGAGGTTTAAGTAACGCCGTTAGGCTGCCGAACTTTCATAAGAGAAATCTTTTTTTTCTCTTCCTTCCATGTTTTTCATTTCAAATGGTATGTCCTTGAAATCTCATTACCATGATCATGTATCCTTCTTATTCTGTCCATGTACTATTTTATGGGTCATTTATGAATGTTTACCCATTTTACCTCTCTTTTAATGTCTTCTAAAACCTCGGAACATTGCCGTTATGCTGCAGAATTTCTGTCTCAAAATGTCTATCTCTTTTTCTAAAGTCCTTTTATTTTATTAAGTGAATACTCAAAGCTCTTTTTTCTAAAGGGTTATTCACATATATACCAAAATGTTCTATTTTAAATTCTGGGATTTACATACATGAGACACACCTTCCTTTTCTGTGGGTTTTAAAGTGATATAAAGATCATGTCTTTAAAGTAGTTTTTAAAAAGTTATGATTATGAAATGAAACCCATTTCGTTTATGCTATATGGGTTATTTATGAAATGTTTGATGATGATATATGTGGCTCATATGATAATAAAGGAAAATTTAAGGGTGTGCCCTGATAGCGCTCCAATGCATTGGGTAATGATGTAACCACTAGAGATTATAATTTTCACGATACCTTGGTGAATAACCTTGGTAATTTTAAAATGACACCTTGGGGATGGACCTTGGTGATATGTTCATGATTGTCTATGTTTAATGATGTAGCCACATCTTCATGTTATGAAAAAGTTTAATTTTTATTATGATATGCCTCATGATTTCATTTTCATGCATTAAAGTTCTTTTCATGACTTTATTGATGTATCTCAAGTTCATATGTAAAATGTTTCACTTGTTTCCCTTGCTGGGCCTTCTGCTCACCCTTCCTTTTGATGTATGTCCCCAGGTTATGAGATGCAGTAATGAGCCTAGGGTGAACATGAGGAGAATCCTTTCAAGTGTTTAAGAAGAATGTTTTTTTTGTTTCATGTTTTATGTTCCTTGTTTCCAAGACACTAAACCTTAAAGATCCTCAGTTCCGTGTAATGGAATGAAAAGTTATGTTATAAAAAGACGGGATGCTATAGTTGGTATCAAAGGATGGTTTAGTTATTTGTGGAAATTAGGATATGAAAACTCTAGGAGGAACCCTATAGAAAAGTTTAATATAGGAAATCTTCATGGTATTTTGGTGAGTATTGAGTAAGGGGTTGCCAAGCAAATACATCCCTGTCTGGATACGAGCAGGTAGAGGTGGCTCTGGCACAGATGTACATAGGGGTAAAACCCGAAAACACCGCTTTGAGATAGACTCGAACGGGAACTGGTACACGACAACGGGCCTTGCTGCACTCTTGGTTACGACACTCCCGGGGGATATGCTTTGGTAAATTCATAAGCTTGGTATGAACCATTGTTAAAGGAACAAAGATAAAATAAAATATAGGTTCACATAAGAATATATGATCATTCCTAACCTAGATGGGAACCTAGGAGATCAAAAGTTAGGGTATACCTTTCATATAAAAGTTATCCTTATATGCTTTCAGTTCCTTTTCATGATTATTAGCTAAGTACTTAATCCCCTAATTATGCTTTCTCTTCTTAGTTAATGGTGGGAAATGGAAGAACATGTTCCGACAACCAATGTGATTGGAAATGCGACGATTTTCGTATTAATATGACAGGGATGATTAGGGGATTAAAATATGATTATTATTTTGGAAGACGTTCATTATTTTGGGAACCATATTTGATCGAGGTAAATAGATTACTACAGTATTTTCATTGAGGAGTAAGGTTGACTTATATTTTGAAGAATCGATAAATTTAAGGTGAACTTATAGTAATTTAGGTTACTTATGGGAATGACTAACCTATCTTGGGTAAAATATGATTAGGTTAGCTACTTTTTTATAAGATGTTAGGAGTGGTTGATGTTGTCTGGAGATGAACAATGAAGTTGTTTTGGAAGACTATGTTATCAAATCCTTATTGTATTTGGGTTTCAATCTTAGTTTGGTTTGTTTTGAGGAATTTTAAGGACCGTTATTTATGGAATGGTCTATGATGAACTTTGGGTATTACCATGGAACTTTGATGATTTAAAAGTAGTTTCCATTCCTATGGGATTCTTTCTTTTTGAAGAGTTGTTTTACCTTAACCTTTCTGTTTTTGGGATAATGTTTAAAGATAGAAGAAATAGATAGTTAATCTTTTGTAGATTATGTGATTCTATAGAAGATGATTCTTGTGCTTTTATGAGACCAAGTGTTTTTGAATTCTCATCATTTGGAGAAATGATTAATGTTGGTAGGGACTTGTTAAAGGATGAATCTCTACTTGAAGGTAGGTATATTTTCTTATGTTTTTGTTCTATGTAGTAAATGAAATCCTCAAAATTATGAAAAGAAACGTAAAACAAAAATGTTGTTGGTTTACGTTTCCTACTAGGTAATCAAAGACCGTTTACACACATCATAAGTTTGGGATTTTCTCATGGTTAACTTTCTCCTAATCATGTTCTCTATCACTCTCCCTCAGAACTTGACCCTTTGCTTTTTCCTCCATGTCCATGTTTTCCTACATGGAACCCTAGTGTGGGTTAACTCGGGTGACCATTGTACTTCCCTTTCTTTATTTTGAAGTAATAGTTTTACTGACTCATTTTCCGATGTGGTACTTTCAATGAAATTTCAAAACCCAATTTTAAAATTGCGAGGACGCAATTTCTTAAGGGGGGAAGATTGTAACGACCCGAAATTTTTAAATAAATTTTGTTTCCTAATTTTATGTGTTATTGATATACTCAACAAAAATGTTTTATTTGATAAACATGATTATAATTAAAATGAGATCAGTGGGTTTTGACTATTATATAACCATCGGTCAACATGACCGCTGTGAACAAAATGTTTTGATTATTGTCTCTAAATATAAGTAATCTTGGTTAATTATTATAGAAAGAAGATTCGATGGCCTCACCTAGTAGTCTTGGACCGATCGAAGCCCATCTAACAGAGCTTGGGAAGGAGGTAGCACCACTGGGATTTTCTCTGGATCAAATCCAAGCCGAACTTCATCATGTGAAGCTGGAACGAAATCGACTTCATGAGAAGTTCAAACTGATAGAAATTACTACACGAGCAATGTTGACTGAGCTGCCCCAAGCTTCTATAACCCTAGCACACCATACTCTTAGGTCCTATGCTGGTATTATAAGGGGTTATGTAACGAGACCGTAACTACCTTGTGTAATCCTTGTTTTAAATAAAAATTGGGATTTCTTCTTATGATGAAGTTTATGAATTTTGAAATGACCGGATAAATATAGTATGCATATTTTTGATGAATTTTAGAAAAAGGATATTTTAAATATGTTTATGTAAACCCTAAATAATTAAAAATGTGTAATGATTTTCAAAAAATGGTCTTCTGCAATTATGTTCAGTACTAAATTTAGAGTCTAATAAGATCAACTTGATTTTTGATGAATAGTAAATTATGAATAGTGATTTTATGATTAGGATTAGTAATACGACCGAATGGATTAGTAATCTCACTTAAAGAAAGTTTTAAAATAATCTAGGCACCTTGATTAAGTAATGTGATTCAATAAAATAGTTAAATAACGGTTTCATTAATTATTATTCAAGTATTAGTTTTTTCGGGTGAATAGTGTTTTTTAATTAAAAATTTAATTAAAAATAATTAGAAAATTATTTTTATAAAAATGACTTTATTTTTGAACTCAGAGCATCGATATTATGTTATGGTAATTTTTGGGGTTTTTTTCTGAAAAAAATGAATTTTCGAGGAATAGTGTTTTTATTTAAAATTTAAATTAAAAATATTTAGAAAATTATTTTTATAAAATGGATTTCATTTTTGAAATCATAGCATTGATATTTGGTTAATGTGAAATTTTGGGATTTTTTTGAGAAAGTTGAATTTTCAGTGAATAGTAAAAATACAGTTTTAGGGTTTCGGTATGTTTAATGACATCATAACGGTGTCATGATGATGTCATGAGATATTTTGAGGGTTGGCCGGCCAAGGGTGATGAATTATTGTTTTGGGGGCCCCATGTGGCCTAACTCCATGATAAATGACAAGGGAGAGCACATGGGTTTGAGAAAAGCACATGTGAGGTGTCCCTTGGCCATTAATGCCTTGTCCCCTCACTTTCCCTATAAATACCAAGACCTCCTCTCATCCATTCGACTCACCACTCATTCCCAACGAATTTATGGTCTCATTACCTCCCAAGGAGTCCTCCCAAGGTGCCCTAAAGGTCCCATCCTTTGAGGTTTAAGAGTTACATTTTAAGGTAAGGGATCCGACCCCTCTCTTTCTTTTCAAGTAATCTCTTTTATGCCTTTTCTTTTATACTCCATGTTCTTATGTTGGAGGATGTTCTTTTATATTCATCCTAATGCCTATTTCATGTTAATATGATGAGAGACCCCCCCCTTGCTCTCATCAATTCGTTTTAAGAATGTTTAAGTGGCGCCGTTAGGCTGCCGAATTTTTAAGGGATTCTTTCACCTTCCTCGTTTTCAAGTTCTATTTTCATTCAAGTCTTTCATGGTCCTTTTTGTTATATTGGGGTATGATCTCTATATATATCATACTGGACTATTATGTTCATATGACGAGAGACCCCATTTGATCTCTTCAATTCAGTATTTTGATGTTTTAAGTGGCGCCGTTAGGCTGCCGAATTTTTAAGTGGTTCTTCACCCTTCTCGTTTTGAAGTTCTACTTTCATGTCAATTATTTAAAGTTCCTTTTTGTTATATTGGGGTATGATCACTCTATATATCATACTGGACTCTTATGTTCATATGATGAGAGACCCCATTTGATCTCTTCAATTCAGTATTTTGATGTTTTAAGTGGCGTCGTTAGGCTGCCGAATTTTTAAGTGGTTCTTCACCCTTCTCGTTTTGAAGTTCTACATTAATGTCAATTATTTCAAGTTCCTTTTTGTTATATTGGGGTATGATCTCTATATTTATCATACTGGACTCTTATGTTCATATGATGAGAGACCTCATTTGATCTCTTCAATTCAGTATTTTGATGTTTTAAGTGGCACCGTTAGGCTGCCGAATTTTTAAGTGGTTCTTCACCCTTCTCATTTTGAAGTTCTATTTTCATGTCAATTCTTTCAAGTTCCTTTTTGTTATGTTGGGGAATTATCTCTGTATCTATAATACTGAACTCTTATTTTCACATGATTAGAGATCCTATTTGATCTTTTCAAATCATTTTTGTTGAGGTTTAAGTAACGCCGTTAGGCTGCCGAACTTTCATAAGAGAAATCTTTTTTTTTCACTTCCTTCCATGTTTTTCATTTCAAATGGTATGTCCTTGAAATCTCATTACCATGATCATGTATCCTTATTATTCTGTCCATGTACTATTTTATGGGTCATTTATGAATGTTTTACCCATTTTACCTCTCTTTTAATGTCTTCTAAAACCTCGGAACATTGCCGTTATGCTGCAGAATTTCTGTCTCAAAATGTCTATCTCTTTTTCTAAAGTCCTTTTATTTTATTAAGTGAATACTCAAAGCTCTTTTTTCTAAAGGGGTATTCACATATATACCAAAATGTTCTATTTTAAATTCTTGTATTTACATACATGAGACCCACCTTCCTTTTCTGTGGGTTTTAAAGTGATATAAAGATCATGTCTTTAAAGTAGTTTTTAAAAAGTTATGATTATGAAAAGAAACCGATTTCCTTTATGCTATATGGGTTATTTATGAAATGTTTGATGATGATATATGTGGAACACATGATAATAAAGGAAAATTTAAGGGTGCGCCCTGATAGCGCTCCAATGCATTGGGTAATGATGTAACCACTAGAGATTACAATTTTCATGATACCTTGGTGAATAACCTTGGTAATTTTAAAATGACACCTTGGGGATGGACCTTGGTGATATGTTCATGATTGTCTATGTTAAATGATGTAGCCACATCTTCAAGTTATGAAAAAGTTTAATTTTTATTATGATATGTCTCATGATTTCATTTTCATGCATTGAAGTTCTTTTCATGACTTTATTGATGTATCTCAAGTTCATATGTAAAATGTTTCACTTGTTTCCCTTGCTGGGCCTTCTGCTCACCCTTCCTTTTGATGTATGTCCCCAGGTTATGAGATGCAGTAATGAGCCTAGGGTGAACACGAGGAGAAGCCTTTAAAGTGTTTAAGAAGAATGTTTTTTTTGTTTCATGTTTTATGTTCCTTGTTTCCAAGACACTAAACCTTAAAGATCCTCAGTTCCGTGTAATGGAATGAAAAGTTATGTTATAAAAAGACGGGATGCTATAATATCTATGAAGGCAGTCGATCCAATCCCTTCTATCCTACATCCCAGGGGGTCACAGTTGATGATATCAAAGCAGTAGTAGTGTGTCAGCTTGATTTTGTTAATCCAAGCCCGGCGAAATAACATGTATAACGTACTACCATTTCCATGGGGCGGACGTCCCGATATCGTATGGGGGTAGGAGGTTCCTGGATCACCTGATCCTAGTTTGTGTAGGAGTATAAGGTGATTTTCCACCGTCACATGGACTTGGGAATATGACTTCATATTTTACCTGATACAACAAACCATTGACACGTGTTGGTGGTCGTGGCCTCCAATTGATGGATTGGGAAGACATAGGTGTCATCTAGACCTTCCCAGGGGTCACTTGTGACCGGGGTGGGCTCAACCTCACATTCCAGAATCTCCTTGTCCTTGCTCATGTAATAGTCAGTGCCTAGATAACGGGATTCACAAGAAGAGAAAGGAGATGCATCACAATGTAGTATGCTTACTCGACCATCAATGGAGTACTTGAGGCACTAGTGATATGATGAGGGGACCACCGCATGCAGGTGGAGCCATGACCTGCCCCTCACTGCATTGAATGCGATGTCCTAGGAGAGGACCATGATCTCGGTACAGGAAACTAGGCCACTGAACTGGGTCTTCAAATGGATGTTACCTGAAGGGGTCTACTCTGCCCTTTCAAATCTCTGGATCCTTAAATCGAAGGGTGTCAGGTCATCTTTGGATAACCCTAGCTTCCACAGCGTTTGTTTTGGGATAACGATGATCCCTGAGTCAGTGTCAATGAGACAACGACGAACCTCCACACCGTTAAATTGGCCAGTTATATACAGCAGGCGGATGTGACCTTGTATGGGAGAGCCTTCATCCTCTCCGGGGAATGAAATGTCTTCCTGACATTCAGCGTTCTCAACTGCTTCAACATGAAAGGCATCTGTAGCTGCTACCTCTGTCTCAAACTGGAGGGGGCTCCTTAAAGCCTCAGCGAGGGCCTCGTGCATATCTGGTGACAAGCAGAGGGATTCAAGGATGGAATGACTTGCTGGGATGTCGAAAAGGTTCTTGAGGACACCGTACTTCCATGCTAGGCATGAACTTCTTCTTACTAGAGGCTGCTCTGTGATTGGAGGCTTGGCGGGCCCTGTTGGCTGGAGCGAAGACTAGTTGGTGATGGGAATATCCGGCTGGTCACATGACGAAGCCTGAAGAGTAGATGCTGAATGTGGTATGGATGACTGGGGTTGACCTGTAGTGGGGTGAAGTTGGTCTCGGTATGGCTGAAGTGGCTCTTCCTGATCCATTAGCAAAAATGGTGGTGGATGCGGTCCTGACGACACCGGATGAAGAGGTTGTGAGTTCTAAGCTCTATGTTGGGTTTGTTGTCTGGTCTCAGTGGAATGCACATCCTAGTAGGACGTGGTGAATGATGTGCCCTAATTACCTATATTGTCGCAGCTAAACTGACGTTGGCATCGGCTGGGGACATTGTGGAGATTCTCCTGGCATTCCCCCTTGTCGGGAGTCATATAGAGGTTTACCAACATGACAGTGTTAACCGAAGCGTACCATTGACTATCACTCGAAGAATCATCCACTACTGGGTGGAGTCTAGGAGATATCCCCATCTCAGGGGGGCATGAATTCACCGAGAGTGTGGGATGATGATGGAATTGGAGTGGTGCATTGATTATTCTTGCGTTGTCGATGCTTTCTCTTTCGGGAAGAGGCCGACTGAGATGATGATGCAGAGGTGTTGGTCACCGCTTATGAAGGCTCCAGCTGAT
Source organism: Viscum album (assembly GCA_963277665.1). Lineage (NCBI taxonomy): Eukaryota > Viridiplantae > Streptophyta > Magnoliopsida > Santalales > Viscaceae > Viscum > Viscum album. The sequence continues at coordinate 1,193,629,241 of OY728122.1, forward strand.
TCAAAAGTGCTCTAATGATGCCTTAGGTGCGAGAAACTATCATACAAACCATCCAGTAATCGTACTTTTGGGATCCGCGGCTGGGAACCTTCTTCCACTAACCTTCATCATCGCTACCGCTATCTGACTTCACAAAGACACCTGCCACATGTGTCGAGGCAGGGCCCAGCCTGCCCATGTTGTTATCAACCTGATATTGGAACCAGTCCTTAAACACATAGAACTACTTGAGCATGTTCCCCAGAATATGATGATAGGGTCATTAGTTGGGGAGATTGGTGAGATTCTCCTCTGTCGGTCTTCTGCACTCAGGAAAGCGTAAAATCCCCTGCTCTAGGGAGGTATGGAAGTAACCTGGGACCAGATTCTCACTAAACGATTATGTTTGGTGTCATATTTCTATATAGGGATCCCTTGGAGCCTGGCCTTGACAAGGATCCAGAGGGGCCTTTTGAGGAGGTGGTCCTTGATTGTCTCGCCTGTGCGGCGGAGGCACATTCCGTGGGGGCGCCTTCCGATTCAGAGGACACTATGGAGCCAGAGGCTATGCCTGAGGTGGAGGTCCTCTGAGAGGATATAAGGCTGATTCTATTGGTAGCAATTATAGTATCCTGGGGATTCATTTTAGGCCACCGCGATGTGTGAAGCTCTGGAATCTCTCCTTGGGGGGATTACAAGGGGAAAGGGACGTTCCTGTTTGGCCTGTTGCAGGGCTTCTTCGAGGCGCTGAGCCTTATCTGAGAAGTCTTGGAACTGTCCAGGATAGTTCTGAGTGATTAGTGAGAGAACTAGTTCCTCCTTGACATTCCCTACACACATCGCATGTAATTTCTCTCGAGTCATTGACATGTCAAGGGAGTATTTAATTCCCTTCCACAAGGAGATAAAGTCCAAGACTCGCTCATCAGACCTTTGCTTTCACTTGAAGAGGTCTGCAATACTGGTCTTCTAGGTGGTGTAGCTTAATTGGTAGAGGAACTACCTGCGAATTTCCTCCCAGCTAGCCAAAGATCCAATTGGGAGCTGGTTGTACCAGATGAATGACAGCCCCTCCAGTGTTTGAATGAAACAACGGATCTTGGCAGCCTCCTGCTGCGCTAGAGTCCCCAACATGGGCCCAAACCTCGAGTTGAATTGGTCCAGATGTTGTGGTGGGACCCCCTCCCATTAAAGGTGGATAAGGTGGGATTCCCAAAACCTAGAGGGGCCGACATATCATCCACCCATGCCGCATATGGTTTTCCATCTGGTGGTATTTCCACCTACTGTGTTTCCAATGCCTCAAGGCAGGCTATGAGTGTCACTATAGGATCATCTGGGCAGGGGTCCCTATCTTGACGAGGATTCCTATCCACAAGTTCATTTTTAGGTTCTGCGACACGGTATACAAGTTTAGTGGCTCATGGAGCGACTGGTGGAATGGCCTGCGGGGAATCAATGGGAACCCAGAAAGGATTCTGTGGATTGTCACGCCATTCAGGAGGGTTTGGTGAGACATACTGTGCCCTCTTGCTGTGATTTCCAGCTTCATCCTTGTTTGCAGGAGCAGTATGATCAGGGTTTTCCAGAGGCATCTCTCCAGGGGGATGTTGTTCCTGACCCTGGTTCCCCGACCTAGGATCACCATAGTCGAGTCACCTATCTACAACACATTCATCCAGGAGTTCATCGACCAACCTCTTCTTCTCATCAAGTTGTTGGTGCAACATGGCCTTCTCGGAGTCTTCCTCCATCTTCTACACTAAGGTTGATGGGTCTGAGTTCTTAAAAGCTCTTACATTCTCTTTTCCCTTACTATAATTCCGGCTACCAATGCCTTAGTGGGTGCACGGAGACCTAGTAGGTTCTTCTTCTGATGATTAATCCTCCCTGATGGGTCAAGTAGTGGCGGAACACCCTCAGGGGGTAGTTCTCCATCGAGAAACTCCATCTCATCCTCATTGTCCACTATGCTAGCCATGTGGACCGTGACCCTTCCTGGGGGAATGTCCTCAATATCATATAGTGAGTCAGGCTGGCGTCAGATAGGTCTGAAGAGGAGGGCATCATACTGCCCCTAGTCATGGACTTTCACATGGGGGGTAGCCTCCCTAATGATTTTGTGGAGTACCTTGATGCTTTGAATGCATTAATGTGGTAGGGCCTCATGATGGCCTGGTGACTCGGGGCACTGGGCCACCGGGAGTGCGGCCAGATCGACTAGCCGTCACTGCTCAATAATGTCTTCAAAATGCACTCAGCTCCATGGATAAACCATCTGCTGATGAAGGAGACTAAAATGCATCTCCCATAGGGTGTAGAAAAAACACTTAACTTCCTCTGGGATGAGGGACTCGGGTGTGCAGAAATCTTGCACTGCCACTGGCCCAAACTTCTTGGGGAAGTGGTTCGACACAAGGGTGCTACAAAAGCACCTCATCTCAGATTTAGGGTCTGGAATTTCATTTCACCAATTGTTAACTGGGGGTTGCTGAGGAATAGGCATCAGTACAGAGGTAGACCACTGGGACGGTAGGTCGGCCGGTGGAGAATATGGTGAACAGGCTGACTGGCCACCGATTCTGGGTCTATCCTCAGAATAATGTCTTCACCAGGCCACTATGTCATGATAGGAGGGGCTAACGGTCATCATTCCGAGCTCAGGGGCCAGGGCTGGTGGTGGTGGATCGCACTACTGCTCTCCCACCATTGTTCCCTAGAATAGCTCAATGTGATCTCTTATGGAGGAGTAGAGAGCTTCCTGTGATGATGGTGGTGATTGCACGAATGTAACATATGGGGTCAAAAAATTTCATCCTCCTGGATAAACCAGCGGAGGGAGGTGGGAATCCTGTGGACCTTGCATTCCGGGAGCACCAGGCTGATGCGCCTTGTCCCCACCCAAACCCTTGACTCGGATGAGTGGGGGGAGGGTTCTCGAGCTGAGTTGTACCATGCATTAGAGTCTGAGAAGGAGACTGGTTTGATCTCCTTCCGAGCCTTCCCATGATTCCTCTTGTGGAAGCGATGACCTGCCTTCCTTCCCATGGGTGGCTCAACAGGACAAGGCCAATTTCTGACATGTGGTCCTTCGACCGCACTGGTGCCAGGGTGGATAGGGTTTCCACTTGATACCACCAGGGTATGATTTGTACCGGGACAAATGTTGAATGGGACGTGGGGAGGATATCCATGAACAACACCTGAGTGGGAAAATCCTCTGTCAGAACCGAAGAGAGCATGGGGAGGACCACCATGCTTGCTATGGGTGGGGCGAGGCTGGCCTTCAACCCTCGGGTTTCCAGGGCGACGTGGACCTTTGCTAGCTTTGAAGAGGACGTACGGAGTATCCACTCATTTGAGAGAGACCAGAAGGGTATCGTCTCCACATGGACAATCAAGGGCAGGAGGAAGGGATTCATACCCAGTGTGATGGGCACGAGAGAGGCTTTTGTACCCAACATTGCTGCCGTGGGGCAAACCCTCATACAGATTTGGAATATCAGAGGGAAGACCTCCATGTCGATCCTTGAAGTGGGGAAGAACCACACCCTCTATTGTATTTGTACGGGGAGGACCTCCGTACTGGGTGGCATCAAGGTGGATTGGTTCATGACGACCCCAACTCGTGCCTGTGACCATGAGAGTTGACCCAGCCTACCTGTGGGGCGATTGGGGTCTTGATCCTTGTTGGGCATAGGAGCACCCCGACTCAGTTTGTGAAGGGGCTTGATGATATGAATATGTGGTGGCTCTGGAAATAATATCCGTCAATGTTTACACATCTTGACCGGCGTCCTCAGCTTGTGCCCGATTCTAGCATCAGGTCGGGTTAGTTGGTGCTGGTGCTGCAGGTATATAGCTTACCTACTCTTCCGGCAATTCCGGGAGGTGGAGCTAACATGGCCTAGTGGGGCCCTTCCTTGGAGCCCCTTGATTGTGACTCTGACCGGGCTCGGCCGAACATCACTCACCTCATTAGTGTAAGGCAGGGAGTTGTCAATGTGCTCTAGGTAAAGGCTCCCGAGACGATTGAATGTTGGGGTGGGGAGGAGAATCTCCCTACGCGGCCCTCGGGTGCGGCGTTGACGGTGGGGAATAGACACATCCAAGCCCAGGAAGTCCATATCCTGGGTGGGGGTTATTACCTCCTCCTCGTAATGACGTACAAGGTTGTTAATAACTCATCGTTAGATATCTTCTGATGGGGGGATGGCGCATGTGCGCCCCACATTTGTGGATACAGAAGCCGTTGCGGAAGCGGAGAAGCCACGCAAAGGGATTGTGTTGGCATTGCCCCTCCCCCTGCATAGGCGGGCTAGCGGTGATCGAATTCCTGTGGTAGAAACCTGATTCTTGAGAAGTAGAGATATGGACTCGTCGGTGCTGAATGGAAAAAGGAATAGACGACCATTTCCCCAGCACCATCCTGTCTTCCGGGTCTTGTAAGAGGGATCAACACTGACAATGTTGCAGAACGGGATGTCCAAAGTTCTACTGCCCCAACACATGTTGTGTTTTCAGGCTAGGCCTGCTATTTTCTTAGTGGGACCCAGTGCCAGATAGCTGGATCTGGTGACACATCATTCCATAGATGCACCGAGCACTACTAATCTCCTAATTATGGAGAAGATATCATTCACGTCGAGTTCACCATTTCTATTTCGGATGCTTTCGCAGGAGCGGGCGTGTCTGTCTGCTTGAGTGCAATAGACATGGCTTTTGTTACCCTGTATTCCCACTTTCCAAAGGCAGTCAGAATCCATTCATTGTTCAGGGACATTTTCTCCTTGGTTGAAACGAGATGATGAGATGTTGGTTCTTCCTTCCATGGATTCCTCCTCAGAACTCGTCAACTAGTATGGGTCTCCCTCGTTGATTTAATATGATGTTCGTGAAACTCTTCCCAATGCCATATCTTCATGGACACCAGTTAATTACGCTGCTTCTGTTATAAAATTCCAAGGGGTTCGGTCAGGGCAACAACCTTCAGTTAGGGGAGTAGTCACGTTGGGAATCACTGGAGTTTTTAGACATTGGGGATTGGTGTGTCTCTCTTCATTCTTTTATTATAGGTCTTTTTGAGGGAACGTAAGCATGAGGAATACCACATCGGATGCGGGGAATTTTATTCCATGGGAATGTATCTGAGGTTTTCCTCAGCTTCCCATGTTTAACAGAGGGTATTCCGCGTGTTTAACATCTAGTGTATAATGATCGGATTGATCAGAACACTGGATAGAGTGGATCAAGTTGAAGAACCACCTAGAGGGAACACCGATATTGGGGCCAACATGTGGGCTGCTTTTGGAATTCTATGGAGGGGAATGAGGTGGCATGACCTAACTGGGATGTGGTGGGCCTGGTAAGAATCAGGATGGAGGATGGTTTTGGGATTGAGCCTCGAAGAGACCTCTTACATATCACCATGGTAGGGAATCAAAGTTTGCTTTGTTTATCTAATGATGACTTACAATCGAATGAAGTTGACAACAACATACCGTTGAATGAGGTTGCAACGACTTACCTCTGGATGGGGTCAAACCGATGTGAAGGAGGTTGGAATGACCGGGTGGTGGTGGGATTGAACCGCAGAGAGATTTCCAACGTACCATGCCTTGACCTAGATCAATGTATCTCTACTTTGGGTGGGTGTGTTGGCGAACCGATGTGAAGATAGACATGGGGTCCGATGGATGGTGGGCTTGAACCTCCTGAGGCTTCCTACCTACAATGCCTTGACATGGATCAATGTCTATGTTGATCGGGTGGGGCATGTCAGTGAACTGACATGAAGATGGACTGGGGGTCTGATTGATGATGGGCTTGAACCTCGTGAGGCTTCCTAAGTTCCATGCCTTCACATGGATTAATGTCTTCATAGTTCAGGATAGAGAGGAATACTGTTTAACGTCATGCAGAATATGGGAGAACCGACGTGAACAGGGGTCTAAGAGACCAGTTGAGGGTGGTATTGAAACTTAGGGAGGCTTCCTACGTACCATGGCTTGACATGGATCAAAGTCCTCATTGTTTGTGATTCATAATGGCTTACACTCTGAGGCGGCCCAAGGTGTTTTTGAACCGAAAAGATCGAAAAAACCAGGTGGTGGTGGGCTTGAACCTCAGGGAGGATTCCGAAGTACCATGCCTTAACATGGATCAATGTCCTCGTTGTTCGGGTTGGGTCGGAATACAGTTTAATGTCATGCAGGACGAGGGTGATGTCATGGTCGATACTTACAATAAGCCCACGTGAGTCATTCTCCTTGTGAGAAACAAGAGGCATCAAAGGCCGGATGACCGCGTCACAAAAGGAGAATCCATGGGAATTGAAGAGGGGCTTACACATTGATAGAAAAGATAAGATTTGAGGCTTACTCCATGATAGCGGCCTGAGGTCGACAAATCGCATCGGGAGAGGGGTTTGGGTCTGGAGAAAGGAGGAGCCCCTTTTCCTAACATGCCGTTCACTGGCATTGGGGTCGAGGAAGTGAGGAGGAGCAGGGGTGTTACCTCCTTCCAGAAAGGATAAGGGCTTAAACCTTGGTGGATGCCCTTCCCCCACGAACAATCTCCACTCCCAGAAGGCGGATATCATTCCCTGTGGAGACCAGGGGGCATGGAGAATGTCCAAGGTGGGGAGACCCCACATGAGAGGCATGGGGCGAGGTCACAGTTTAATGTCATGTGTTGAGGACGATGGTGATTGGCAGTTTAACGTCATACAAGTCGGACAATGCAGGTTTTCTCCACACCCCTTGGACTTATATAACCAGTACCATCTGCTTCTTTTAGGAGGGAAGGCACATACAACACCATGCTGAGGGGGTGTCATGGAGCAAACCATCGGGGGGTCCACATTAGCATGGCTACGTGAAGAAGAAATATCTATTAGCGTTGTTATGCGAAGAAGTATTCGGAGAAGCAACGTAATAGGAGGTATCGTCTAGGGGACTTTGAAGTCACATCGTGCAAACCTGGAGGGTCGCACGAGAAAAGGATTTTCCAAGCAGAGGGGTCCATAGGCAGGGGCCTTGTGGAGCTTTGTTGCTCCGTGTGGTAGAGGGAACTTGAGAATGGGAGTGCTTCGCAATGTGGGGTGCCTTATCCTTATCATGGGGCAGAGGTGTAAACGGGAGGTGCTTCATTAGGTGGAAGGGAATTCGCGGAGCATAGCGTCGCGGAGAAAATGCTCCTCACAAAGAAAGGTGTCAGGAAGCAATGTGCTTCGTAAAGTATAGTGACACTACCTAAGCATGTGGATCATGTGTACATGAATGGTGTTTTGTGAAGAATAAACCCTCCACGACAACCTGGGTCCCCTTGGGGATCCCTTTCCTTCGCGAAATAACTTAGGCTTTGTAATGGGGATCCCTCTTGGAAGAGGGGATCAAAACAAGACAATGGAGAGGCACTTCGCAAAGAAGAAGTACCTCGTGCTGCTCATGGTTAATCGAGCGGAATACTACATTGCAATTCGGGAGCTAGGAAGCTGAAAGGGTGGATTGCCCGTCCCGAGAGCTCAGGGGGAGCCCGATATTTACAAGCATGAAGCTCCATGGAGCGGAGCTCACGCAGCACAAAGAGGGACTTGGTGGCATCACAACATGTTGCAAATATCAAATGACTTCACAGAGTGTCCCACCACTTTTTCTTCACGACAAACTCATGAACATCAAATGCATTTGTGGAGCCTCCGGCCTTATTTGCTTCACGGTGGCCGTAGTACTGGGGGGACTCTGTGAAGGGGCTTCGCGAGGTAGTCCGTGGTGCCATCTTGGGACTTCTCATTGTCCCGAATTTCAGCACCAACAATATGGGAGATAAAATTATTAATATAGAATCATAACTGAATGATATTTTAATGAGTTATAAAAAAAATAAATATAAAAATTCATAGAATAAAACACTACCTATCTAGAAAACCTTTATATGTTTCACGTAATTCCTTAAAAGATTACCATTTTTATCATAAAAATCATCAATTATGGTGGTAGAGAATTAAGGATATACTTTTTGTAGGTATTGTCTTACCCAAAGGGTTTATCCCATGTGAAGTGGAGAGGATATGGTTGGCCTTTTATAATTTATGTGAGTGGCAAACTTTTGATTTTGGAAAAGAATAATGTGAACCCAAATTTTTCACAAGAAATGAGGGTGAAATTGGTTCATTTTTTAATCTTATAATAGATAAGGATTAAATCTAGCCATAATAAAGGTTTTTAAAAAAAATTAGGCTATTTTACTGTTTTTTTTAGTTTAGCCCCATTTAAAGCATTTTCACCTTAACCGTGATAATTAATATTAACTGATTTAACTATTATTAATGAAAAAACTTATTTATATATAATTATAAAAATTTAATTATGATTAATAAAATTATTAAAGATATTATTTCTAAATTAATTCGTATAATTGGAAAATTTTAATATAATTTTAAACCCTTAGAAAAGATGAAAATGTGGTTTCTGAAAGAGAAAATATTAAAATGTTTATGAAGTTAATATATAAAAAATCCTAGCGATATTTATTAAAATTACCCAAATTGTATTTATTTATATAATTTAAATAATTTAAATCTTTAAATAATCCAAAAAAACATTGATGTTTTGTGAGCCATAATGAGGCAATTGAGTGGGGGGGGGGGGTGAATTGAGTACCCAATAAAATTTCTGTTAATAAAAAGATAAAATTAAATACAATAATTTATTGAAAAATAAAACTATAATAAAAAAATATTTTTTAATATTTTTTTAAATTTTACAAATATTTATTAATTAATTACTATGGCTCAATTAAATAAATATTGAAATGTTATTGATCTTTTGAAATTGAATTACATATTAAAAACCATTATATAAACTTTGGTTATGATTAGATATCTTTGTTTAATTTTTATTTACATATTTAATAAAATATTAGTTTTATCTTTTGATTATAAATTATAGATAAAATATTAAATCACACAATGGAGTAAAAATGTGGTTCAGTCTCCGATACTGTCTTAATCCCCTTATGGAAATCACATTTTTTAAGAATATTATTATATCAAATAATCTGATAAAAAAACTAGATCGAGTATAAAAAACAAACCCCAATATTATCTTGGTTCAAAGACACTTCCATAATTATACATGGGAGGAAATAAAAAAAAACCACACATGAACTCTTTAACAGTTGTAGTAAATATGTAGATAAAAAAGGGATTCTAAAAATTTTATGTATTCTCCAGATAAATTCAAGAGATTGTGTGTCTAATCAAAATTTTAAATACAATACACTGCTCAAAAGAAATAAATTACATAGTGAAAATAATTCGACATTGAGATATTTACAACAACTTAGGATTTAATGCTCTATAGGATTTAGGGTCCTTGTATTTTCAATTGCAAGGAGCTCGAATAGATTTCTTATAATGTTATGTGAAATATAGTATTGTTGAGTGAAATTTTTCTATCTATAGGTACACCATAAAACCTAAACATAGTTATCTTATCATTTTATATAAAATGATCATAATCTTATATTTTTTCCACCCATTCCCACATACATATATTCACATTGAAACCAGATTATATATTGAAATGCACATGGGATAGTTTTTCATAAATATATTGCACTTCTTGTTCAAATAAACTTAAACAAAATAAATAATCATATCCTAGATCCTCATACGAAGGATAAAATTAGGAAACCTATAGAATTATATACAATTAATTAGTGAAATGGATCAGGAATAATAATTAAATAATCCACCTGATGATTTCAAAATTAACTCTGGAAAACTCGATTTTGGAAGAATTAATTTTGACTACCATATAAAATAATAATGGTAGCACAGTTATTAGTAGATCATCACTGATGGAAGAATATATGATTGTTATAATAAATAAAAAGTAACTATAGCATGTCATAGAATTATAGATGACAATGGAAGCACATCTAGAGATAACACAAAGAGAGCTGTGAAATAACTCTTGAAGAATCTCATTGTGGGTATGGTCTAATGATAAAACATGTAGTTTTAGTTCATTTATAATGGTGGAATAACTCTTGAGGTATCTCATTGTGCACAAAGATAAGTATATATGAACTAGTAGTAGATCATATCAACTAACATAATAATATTTCTATACATATCCAAATTTACAACCAATATGATTCAAAAAGTAATATACTTTCATAAAATAGTGACATTATTTGAAACATAACAAACAATATTTTTTAATTAACATATTGAGGTTCCAATCGTATCCCCATTTATGATGATCACTAATATATGATTTCTAAAAAACATGTATAATGATATATTTTCATTAATAGTTTAATTTAAATTAATAATCTAATTAACATTTCAAATAGATAATGTGATATATTTTTGAATATAATGCCAAATAAAAACATATTTTGTAAATGTAGAGTATTAGAAATTAACCTCCAAATTCATCATTATTGTTATCCCACTTTTTTCATTATGAAAAAGTTATCACAAGAAAAAACATGTAATTATATGAAGGTGAAGGTAATTAAATGTAATAAATTTATTCGTCAAAATATTAAATCCCCAATAAAGAATACATAGATAAAACAACGTAGTCCCAAAAAATCTTAATTTGGGTCATTATCATCTCTATGAGAGGTAAAATATATAACTCTTTGATTCTTCTTGAGGAAGGAGGCACAAATATAGATTCTGAGGCGGCGTGGTAGTCTATTGAAGATCTTGGATCAACTATAATTTAATAAGATTGAAAACCATAGTTGGACCCATATGGAACGTCTGAAATTGAAGAGGCATAGGTGTAGTAGATGGAGATGTTTTGAAATCCAGCATTGGAATTTAATAAGATTCTACTAGTGTTGTACCAAATACATACAAGATATTATTAATTTGGTTAAAAAATTATATGATTATATACCTACATATCTTCATAATACTAATGAATTCAATTTTTATTCCACGAACAACTTCAGCATAAATTCTAGGTATTTGACATGGTCTACATATTCCTTAATAGCATAAGTTATATGTTTTATTCTTAAGTTCTACACTATGAGAATAATATGAGAATTCAAATGATAACATATATATATTTCATGGGAAGATAGTATATTATAGCCTAGATTATGGCTTCTTAATAACTTTAGGTTTCATTCAAATACTATCTAATCATCCTATATATATTCACCATTAGGTTTAATTTTGCCTATATCCTCCAAATGAGATGTATGAACATCATCCATGATGGATTGAAGCTCTTATAAAACAATAGATAAGATCAAATCAACATTTATAGAGGAATAAATAGGTGGATAATATTATGTATATTCAATTTTTATAAATAAATATTCCAAACCCGACAACAGAGTATATTTTAAATAGAAAATTGATATTTATCTCTACCATAAGATATCTAATGGCTTCCATTAACCTAGTCATTAATCTCTTAACAATTTAAACATCACGGATTATCAATGTATTTTTTTAAGAATATTGAAAATAAATCACTCTAAAGGTGGCTTGGCCTTTGCTTTACCATCTTGTAGAATAAGAGGTTCCTTAGATCTCAAAATACCACTGAATTACGATATAAATTTCTCTCAGAAATACACCATGTAATTTGTTGTCAAAAACTCTTATTGAAATGAGGTAGTGATACCAAAAATTGATGTTGCACTCTAAGGTCTAGAAAAAATACCTTCTCCATTCCATAATCATGATGGGAGAACATCCTATGTATATTCATATTGCTCACTAGAATGATTAATTCAATCCCATAATAATCCGTTATGATCTATCCCAACAAAAACCAAGAAAATATGTCCAATATAATATAGTGTAATATTGTGACCGTTGTCATTAGAATAATCATCATTAAACATAGTATAATATATGACAAGTATCTTGGATCCTAGAAATAGATCCAACATGGATGCATTTCAATCCTCAACTAAAATTGAAGGCTCAAGCATATGTCTATACATTTTCCTATATGTACCTCTGAATTCCTCCACTAATAAAAATCCCCCAAAATCATCTCATATAAGGGTAGAATCTCCAACTAGTTGAACAAAAATAGACCTCTATATACATATCTATTTAGTTGAACCAATATTATATGGATATTGTGAATGAGTACATTCATCATCATGATCTACAACAAGACCATTTCCATCACTATTACAATCATAACCAATATCTCTATTCCTAGAACCATCAGAGACATAAACTACATATTTATAGGTCTCTAAATGAAATTTGATATCCTATTCTCTATATACATCAGTATCATTAACAAAAATTTATTGAAGAGGATCTCTCTAGTAGGAAGAAAATTTTTTGGACTAGAATATCCATAAGACAAAATTCGGAAATTTGGAATATCAATATCACTACCCTATTAAACAGAGGTAGCCACTTCCACTTCAACTTAAACCACATATCCTTAAAATTATTCATCTATATAAACCACAATATCATCTGGATATATTCTAGGGTCACCAATATTATTGGTATTGGAAGGGTTATCAATGGGAATAATATCATCATAGATATTATCAATATATTTAATCTACATTTTCATCTTGGTATTCCAACTCACATTTATTATTTTACTGGTAATTGTATTCGTAAAAAACATACCATAGGTAACCTATGCTTGATATTCATCATCAATGAAGCTCATAGATTTTATCATAAATGAAATTAGTTTATGTTAAATTAATTAATTGGATTTCGAATAGGCTTTTTAAAATTCCATCATATTCAAAACATGATTTCTATAAAGATATATTTATACCCCTATATTCATAAGGAATAGATCAATAATTCGTAATACATAATTGTTTTGAAGTCACATTTAAATTGACTTAGATTAGATTGAATAATATTAAATGTAAGTCTACATTCAGCAACTAATTTAGTAACATCATTCCCTTTTATTGTGCAGCCACCGGTGATCTCAAACAATGTATTCTTATAAACAAACAACTGACTATCACTGAGTATTGAAACAAAATAGTCATTTTAGACTCCTACATGTTATTTATATGATCACATAAACACTTATATTGGATAAAATGGAATATTATTACAATATATCATTCTCCAAATGATATATTTTGTTTCTCTATATCTTTCGCCTTCAAATTTATAGAACTAACAAGCCACAAATTTATAAAAAGGTCTATCATATTTTGATAACAATTTGCTCCAGCTGTAGTCATTGATCACCCTATGTACCAAAAATTTTCTAAATATCAACAATTATGAATCTACTCCTTTTTCTATATCATGTACATGGGTCACAAGCTAGGGTTTTAATTGCCTAACAACAACATGATTCGATTCACCACTAGATTTATTCATAAGCCGTAGCCCCTTAGATATGACAATGAAGGAAATATTATTTTCACAATTTTAATTTGAAAAATGGTGAATAATGGTCCTAAATAAGGATTAATGTCAGGATTGAATAAAATGTGAAAAGGATCGAAGGATTATGTTCAAGTGAGAGTGTGACTCAAAAATGAAATTGATCCTGAATTATATAATTTAGTTATTTGAAAAATAAATATAATATTTGATAAAAAAAATAAATAAAATTAAAATTTAACACCCAAAAATTTATAAATGGATGTAAGATAGAGACTAGTAGATTTATAGAGGTGGATCTTTCGATGGTTTATTTTTCCAATGATCTCTCTTTCTTAAGGTGGATCATTCCAATGGTGGCATGTATAATAGTGGATCACCAATGGTGGATTGTCTAATGGTGGATTGTAAAATGTTGGATTGTCCAACAGTGGCTTGTACAATTGTGGCTTGTCGAACAATGGTGTGTCCCATGTTGTCTTTCACAGTGGTCAATTTCAAATGTTGTATGGTCCAATGGTGGATCACCATCATTGGATCCTAGAACCATGGATAAACAATGGTGGTTCATCTATACATATGGATAAACTAAAATTAATTAATCATAGTTATTTTTAATGTAGCTTAATCTATTAGAATTAACTGTCTGTAAAAAATATCATCATGCTTTTGTTCGGTTCATATGAATTAAAATATTATATCATTTTTTGGAAATGATCTCTCTGAAAATAAAGTCTTACATGAATATAATTTTCCATTGAATGAGACACATGATTATTAGTAATATTTAAAATTTTATTTTCAATTCATAGAGAAATGTCTAAATAGATATAAAGAATCATGTACAATGTTTTTCTTCAACAAAATTTGTGAATAGAATCATCTTTTATCAATGTACTGAACTTCAGCAGTTGATAGTGCTGTAGAATTTTTCTTCATACAACCCCATGATATTGAAGAAATTCTGACAATATTACATGTTTTGATCATATTTTTCTATATATCTTACATCAACTAAAATCATCATATGAATTTTATAGTAAGTAATGTTCTCATACACATGGGGTGAATAGTCATAAATTTGATGTATATTTGATGTAATTGGAAATTAATTTAATAGAAACTAAATGTGTTTCTTTGGGATTTTATTCGAAACAGGCACACAAACACATATTAAACATAATATCTGGTTGACTAGTTGGGAATCATATGATGCTTCCAATAATACCACATTAAAATTTTAGGACATCTGTCTTTCCAGATTCATCCTCATCCATCATACAAATGGTACTAATTGGATTATCAATAATATTAGTGATATCCAAAACTAAATATTTAAGATGTTATTTAGAATACTTAAATTTATTTGAAATAATTCCATCAATATTTTCATATATTTTAGAACCATGAAAAAATTTATCCCCAACAACTACAATCATTTCAAATTCAATAGTCTTCACTTTATAAAAATCATTAAACATTGAATAATTAAAAAGAATAAAAATGAAAACATTAAAATAAAAATGAATTATTAAAGAATCCTTTGTTATTAAATTTATGAAAATATTTGACTTAGATATGCCTTTTGAAAAACCATTATAAATTAGAAAATATATCACCCTATCATACCAAGCTCTATGAGCTTATTTTTTACCATATAAATGAAATTTTAATTTAAAAATATTGATTTTAAATTTTGGAATTTTAAATATAAGGGTGTTTTCAATAAAAACATCTTCATAAATATAACCATATAAAATGATCTCCTCGTAACCATTAGATATAATTTAATATATTAATTTTATATATAAGAAAATAGTATTCTAGTAGATTCATGTCCAACTCCCCATGAAAATGTTTCCTCATAATCAATACCCTCCTCTTCACTATATCCTTGTGAAACAAATCTATCATTATTTTGGAATAATGTTCCAAAATCATTAACACTAATTCTAACAAAAAATTTAGTTCTAATAGTTTGAGTGTCTATAGGTATAGATACAAGTTTCAAATTTCTATTCCATTTGTATTGATTAATTGTTTATTACATATTCATCACCCAAAATTCATCATTAATTTTATTATTGATGTTCTTTTTGTAATGTTGTGATAATAATTCTTGAAGTAAAACATGGTTTCTAGGATAAGATCGATATTTTGTATATATAAATATTTTTATCCAATTACAACATCAAAATTATGGTACCTATGAGTCCTAATAGTTCTAAGAAAAGAATGACTAGTTATCTCATTTCCATCTATAGGTTTATGTTCTTCCTTAGAATGTTCCCTAGAACTAGATGTTTTTTTCATGTTTTTCTGAATTTTCAAGAAGTCATATTACTGATATTCCATATTGATATATTATCTTCAATGATTTTTAAAAAATTCATAGGATCATATAGATCAATTTCAAAAAATAAATTACCTGAATAGATTTTTAAAAATAAAATCCATTATTCAACATCCTATATGATAAACTATATGTTGATTTTAATTGAAAAATTACTTCCTCACACTTGTAAGGGAATTTAAAATGATTTATAATTAAGTTAATAATAATGAATGTGTGAAAAAATAATCTTACAATGTCAAACATTATCTATCTACCATTAAATAAATCATTTGGCATTTTCTTTAAGAGAGGTAAAATTAAAACTCTGTTAATAATACAACATGATGTATTCATGTCATAGTCTAAACAATGAATATGTAAGTAGAAGTCATTGAGAAATGTCTAAGAAATTTAATAAATTTATATACTTCCCCATTATACAAAACCATTTTACAATTTTGTTTTTGGATTAGAAATGTTATTACATTATCATTATTTGAGAAAAAAGATTTATATTCATGATTTTCAATCACACTACCATGATCACTTTTTATGGTCCTAATCCTAATCCCACTTTTATTTTATATTGATTTGACAGACTTGGTAAAATAAGAACAACCTTCATATTTGTGATCTTGTATAAGATCTCAGACATTTCATTTTAGGTATGGGTTTTCTTTTTGGTTTTTTTTTGTGAAAAAAGAGGAGAATCTATAAATTTAAGTAAAACAAGTTATGTACATAAGAGTACACATCGTGGACCTGGTTTCCATGTGTGATTTTGTACTAGCAGTGTAATGACTGAGTACATGGCCATGTGGGGTGACTTGGAGAATGCTTAAAGTGAATCCTGGTAAAGGAATATATACACCGTGTACTTTTAAAAGACATACAATGTACCTTTTTTGTATTTCTCAAATTGGGCTGGGGTCGCATCTAATTGACATAAATACCTTCTTTCCTACTTATCTCATCCAGGGGTAGCCATAGGGCATGATTCTTCTTTGAGCCCCAGATCGGCCATCTGTTCTCCAAATCAACTGTTGTTGATTGCTTTTGAATCACCAAAGTGAGTTCTTCCTTATTCTAGAGCTTCATTCCTTGAATTATACTCTTTTGTGAGATATATTTGGTTAAATTTTTAAATGATTTTTTATATCTACATCGTTCTGTATTGATTCAAGAGATCACATCAGAGTATATCAATCATACAATGCTGATATAGGTTGTTTAGGCCTTTTCATAGTTTATCATTGAGTTATATGGGAAAAATTACACAATACCCTAGTTTGGGGTATTTAGGGTGTAGTTATTTTAACCCTGTAGATGCATGTTGTGCTTGTTTTCCTGAGTTAGAGCTCTAGTTTGGGAATAGGTATTTTTTTGCAATGATATGAAGGTATTTTCCAATTTTTGTTTTGATATTGACTGATTCTCTAGTTTTTTCTGGTTATGATGCTTTCTTTCTATACGTAGTGTGGCTAGGATGGAGTATTTTATCATATGTTGTGATATCCTTTGTTTTTGTTTACACATGTAGTTCATGTGGTTTACATTGGTTGTGGATCATCAATTGTGCAAGAATTATTTACATAGGGTTGTGGTAACCTTTTGTAGTTCGACCATAGGGGGAATTGATGTTGATGGATTTACTAGAGTGTCTGTTATATTTATCATGTTGTAAGACCATAGGGGGGATTGATGATGAGTTCACCCAATGAGTGTCTATAGTAATCATTAGAGACCACATGGGGAATTGACATTCAGTTCTTCCTCAGAGTGTCTGTAGATTAGCATTAAATGTATATAAGTGGAATTTATCAGGATTTCTTCCTGGAGATTGTTTTTCTAGGAGAACAATTGGGTTAAACCATGAGATCTACCAAGGAGGTTGTTATATCATTATATAAGTTTAACCTATGGGGTTAGGCTATGATAACTTACCCAGAGGGTTACATAAGATTGATTGGTTTAACCAAAGGGGAAAGGCTGTGAGAACATCCTAGAGGGTTTCTTGTTTCTTTTTAGAAGATTAATTGATGAATTTAAATGAATGTAATTGAAACTATATGAATATTAAATTTTGAGTACATCCTTGTTCAATGCATCTTTTTCTTATTGCCTTCCATATATATTCACTGATAGTTGGGGACAAATCATTAGGTGGTTGCCTACTGGTATTTGTCTCACACCAAGTTTGGGTCAAGCTTTTGGGCCCAAAAAAATTATATTTTTCTTGGTATAGATAAGGGAAAGATCCCTCCTACTTCATGTACTTGACTATTGTGGAGATGGAGAGCATGAGACCAAGTATATGCATGTGATGATGATGATTTTTTTACTTATTTTCCATCGTACTTTGGTTTCATACTATATTATAGTATTGTTATTTTTTTTGGAAAAATTCCAAAATACATGTGAAAAGAATCATTATATATATATATATATATGATGCAGTTTTCTATTTTTCTTCAGAATTCCTCTCTTTATTATTGTATTGTATTATTACTGCTTCCGTTATTGTTATCATTTTTATTTGGGATACATTACTCTGGCAATGTGGTCATTGATTCACCATTATCCAACCCAAGGACCTAGCTGTTAGTAGGAAGCCTCTGGCACTTGGGGAAATGCACTTGAGGCCATGTGATCAACCAGGTATGGGGAAACCTCTGGGTGGCACCCAGAATAGAGACGTTATGATGTCGTATGAAAGGAATTTTTTTCTTCTTGAATTTCTATGTGGAGCTTATAGACAGGGATTGAAAAGAATTTTTATTTGGAAATAAGGTGATACTAGGATTAGCTAACCCATGTGCATGGAAAAGATAATATAACTATATTTATGAAATTTTCCTAGTTTTTCTATTTTTTAGTTGATTTGATTTCACCATTGGGTGATTCACATGTTTTGTGCTATTATCATTGATAATATTGAGGTTCTATTTTTATTACAACATAATGACATGATGGTATCCTATATCATGCATCATATAGGAATATGCTAGAATTCACATGTCCATCATTCTTATCATGTCATTGAGGGTGGATTACTGATTGGATGTTGTTGTGATAGATTCCTGGATAGAATACATGCTATTTGGTAGGGTATTAATTGTGTATATTTTCATTTTAATGAACACCAAATATGGGTTCTTGAGGCGTTATGGGCCCTCACAGATCAGAATTTTGTGGATCACTGCATTGTTATATATGTGCATGATATGAAGAAGATTCCAATAATTGATTCAGGGGGAGTATGGCCCCAAAGGATCAATATTTTTCACTTTAATATTTTTTAGTGTTTTTATGGGTTCCATAGTTGTTTCTGAGGCTTAATCTCTTGAAAAACCAAGAATACAATGTGTTTATTGATGAATAAATGCCATGTGTCTTTCTGTTCATGAAGGGAAAATTCTTATTATGTACACTTTGTCTACTATTTTTACAAACTGTGTAGTCTAAAACCTTGTCACTAGCTCTGTTGAAAGAGACACAGGTTGGGAAATCCTTGGTGGAACATGTTGTGTATCGGAAGTACATGTCGTATTATTTAGACCTTGTGTCTAACCGGGTGACCAATTAAATGGATGAATGAAACTTTGGTAGTAAATGCAATGTCCTGATTTAACACGCCGTTTATAGTTGACTATGTATCCAGTTGTCTGACTAACAACACGAGTTAGATAAATCCTTCAAATACACACTTTTCTGGAATGAACTCCCCCTGTAGTCTTGTTCTATGAGAATCATGTGGTTTAGTCATGTAGAAGAACTTGGGAAGGGGAAAATGGTTAATTTACATGGCCATGTAATTTTTTAAAGGATCATTCCATGTATGGGTCACACACAACATGTTTCACTGTTTTGGAAAAAATTAATTCCCTCATCCACTTTATCCATTATTGAACTTCTATGTTTCATTCCATGATAATCTTGAAATAATGTGTCCATTTGACCTTGTAGAGTCATGAAACCATTACTCCCTACAGCTGTACGCCATATATAGGTCATTGATCAGCCATTTGACATGGATGATTAGGCACTACCAACAGATCATCTAGTCATGCCTGTCATGGAACCTTCCATCATTCTAGATATAGGTTCTGATGCACAATTATGAGAATGCTTCATGATGATCATATAGACCTTCAAGGGAGCACTGTATCCTACCCCATCAATGGCAGAGTTGATGTTGGTCTATCAGAAGCATCATCATCCCACATTCTTAGGGGATGGAGGACCCCAGGCTGCAGAGTCATGGTTAGAATCCATGCTATCGATCATTGAGTATCTATAGACACCTCCAAAAAAGATATTGAATCTCTCTACTTATATTATTCAGGATTGTTCCAAGAGATTGTGGGATGTGATATCATAGGCTGGGCACTAGAAGGGTATGGAATGGGATGAGTTTCAGAGTACCTTCCATGATTACATCTACCCAGAGACATTCAGGACCGATCAAGCCTGAGAGGTCATGTTTCTGGAGCATGGTACTCTTTCAGTCATGGAGTATTCTTCTCACTCCGCAGAGCTGCAGGGCTTCACACCGATTTGATGGGGGTGATGAGTTATTCCTTTTGAGGAAGATTGAGGATGGTATTATGAATTACATCCAATATCAGGCTAACATATTCATGTTGACTTCCATATCCTCTATATTCAACCTGGAACTGATCACAGAGCACAACCTGAGGGTTTTTTGAGCTATTGGACTTGGTGGTTCAATATCCAGAGTTAGTTCTTCTCCAGCTAATGGTCCAATGCACTTTAGGGAGTCTACATTAGATGATACAAGAAGGTGAGATACACCTTAAGGTAACCAGGTCATATGACACAAGTGATAGAAGAGTGGGAATACGAGGAAACATTTCCCAAGAGACCCAATAGAGTACCAATCTTGTGGCATGATGGGTCATGTTCAACGTTTCTTCCAGTTCTTCTCACCCACAGTGGGTGACATAGGTTCTTTTATCACACCTCATTCAGGAGTAGGACCACTAGTTTCTCATCAGTTTGGGTACTGGAATTCCTCTATCCATTCATGCCAAGGTGGTGGTCGTGGTCGTGGTAGCCAGTCGGAAGGTGTTCAACGAAAATAGGGTAGATCAGTTGAGGGTGGTCAGGTAGGGGCACATGACCATGTTACAATCTAGGCTTTTGTAATGGAGTAGGCCCAGCCAGAGTAGGGTCCTTGAACCTCTACAGTTCGATGTATGATTCTAGTTGAATCAGTATTATATTCTTCACTTTCTGATATAGGTGCTTCTCATACTTTTATATCTATTGCTGTTGTGGAGATCCATTTTTTCTTTATATTCACATCTGTAAATATATTGACACTAGACACTCATTTGGGGATATGAATGGGTAGTGTACGTCAGTGCATGGAGTTCCCTCTTGAGGTTGTTGGGTTTCACTTCTTATGGGACCTCTATGTCCTAGAGATGACTGGGTATGAGGTCATTCTCGGAATGGACTGATTAGTTCCCTTCAAAGTTGTTTTCTATTTCTATCATCGTAGGGTGAGTTTCAAATCACCATAGGGCATATCATTCCTATATAATGGAAAATGGGACGTCCATGCAAAGAGAGAGGGACCCAAGCATCATGGGTTGGGAGGAGTTACAACCCAGATTGCTGGTCTATATTTGGATGGCCAGGGGTCTTCATAGATGGTCTTTCCTCCAGTGGTGGATCATTTTAGGGATTTCATTCCAGTGGAATGATAGGTCTACCTCTAGAGAGAGAGGTAGAATTTTCTATTAATCTTGTGCCAATAGTATCACTCGTGTCCATTCATCCTTATAGGAGGGCTACACTAGAATTATATGAGCTCAAGAAGTAGTTGGAGGAGTTTCTGGAATAGGGTTTCATCGGACATAGTACTTCTCCTTAGGGTCGCATGTCTTATTTGTGATGAAGGCGTATGATACCCTTAGACCTTGTGTGGATTATCGAATGATGAACCTATTGATGGTCAAGAAACTATATCCATTGCTATGCATTAATGATCTATATGATCAGCTTCAAGGTTTTTGATTGTTCTCAGAGATAGACTTGAGATATGGTTTTCATTAGTTGCACATTAGACTATAAGATATACCTTTTACAAACATTTCAAGCAGGTATGGTCTATACGAGTATGTGGTTATGCCATTTGGTCTCACAAATTCACCAGTATTTTTCATGGAACTGGTGAACTGAGTGTTCCATCCATACATATATTCATTTGTGGTAGTCCTTGTGAACGATATCATGGAGTACTGTCACACTCAACATGATAATGCCACACATCTTGAGATCATTCTTAGTATCGTGGAGAGAATCTGTTATATGTTATGATAACAAAAATGCACTTTTGGATGGACCAAATTCAGTTCCTATGTCATGTTATCTCCGAGATAAGAGTATCAACAGACCAATAGAAATAAAGAGTAGTAGTTTCTTTGGAGTATCCAAAGAACATATTTGAGGTACATAGTTTTCTAGGGATGGATAGATACTATAGACCTTTCATAAAATACTTTTCACACTGGAAGCACCACTGAAGGGCTCGACTAAGAAGGGTGTCAAGTACTTGTGGCCAGATTCTTATGATTCGGCCTTTCCAAAGCTAAAAGGGAGGTTTTCATGAGAGTCGATACTAGATTTTTTATATCCAGGAATGCGTTATAAAGATTACTATGATTCACTGGTTATCGATCAAGGAGAAATACTTATTCATGTATAAGGATGTGTTGTATACATGTCTTGGTAGTTGATGAAACATGAAAGGAATTACCCGATGAAAGATCTCGAGTTGGCAGCAGTTGTTCATGCATTTTGATATTGGACACGTTATCATCTTGGAGAGAATTTTTTTGGTATTCACTAATCACCAAATATTCAACATATCTTTAAATAGTGTGATATGAAATTGATACATCAATGGTGGGTTGTGTACCATCAGTCCTTGGATTTTGAGCATTCTTACACGCCTGGGAATGGTAACACAGTGGCTAATGCATTGCGCTTGAGGAAATAGATATGTGCAGTTTAGGAAGAGAATAGTGAGTGTAAGCTTAAGGATATATTCTCTGATATGAAGTTGGAGGTTCACGATAGACATGGAAAGACATTTATTTCTTTTGTAACTATCAACTATACTCTTATGAACATGTTAGAAGGAGGAAGCTATCATATTCTAATGGCCTAGTCCTACTATAGAGTTTATAAGGCTGGGAGAAATGATTATATAGGGATGAGTCATTGTGTATGGGTCTTGGAAGTTGAGGCCACATGAGAGGAATTACCCAGTGGACTATCTCATGTTGATTAGAGTTGTTCATGCCTTATGATGCTGGAACAATATCTTATGGGAGAGCATTTGTTGGTTTTCGGCAATCCAAAAAGTATAAAACATATCTTTAGAAAGCGTTATCTAAATTTGAGACAACGAATATTGTCTGAGTACCTTTTCTCCTTTTATTTTGAGCTTTCCTACCCGCATGGGAATGGAAACATAGTGGCTGATATGTTGAGAAGGAGGACTCAAGTACATATAGTTTAGGAGGAGAGAAGTGATTGGAATCATATAGATCTATTCTCTGTTATGCATTTGGTGGTGCAAGACAGATAGGGGAACACATTTATTTATTCTACAACTATTAAATCTTCTCTTATGAACAAGTGAGAAAGAGGAGGCTATCTGATTTTGAATGCCTAGTCCTATGGAAGAGTGTGTCAGGGGTGGACCAAATTCCTTAATGTACATTAAGCGAGGTTGATATCTTGAGTTTTCATGGGTACATAGGGGTGTTAAAAGACATACACGAGAAGCTGATATAAGACTTTCATTCCTCAGTTTGGGAAGTTAATACTGGTGTCACCAAGATGTATCGAGATCCACATTGTCAGTATTGGTGGCCAGGTATAAAGAGAAAATTTACTAGGATTGACATGAGGTATTCCACCTATTAGTAGCTGAA
Source organism: Viscum album (assembly GCA_963277665.1). Taxonomy (NCBI): domain Eukaryota; kingdom Viridiplantae; phylum Streptophyta; class Magnoliopsida; order Santalales; family Viscaceae; genus Viscum; species Viscum album. Next base: position 1,193,652,906 of record OY728122.1, read on the forward strand.
GCTAGAGCATCATAATTCAGTAGGGATTTTACAGATGATACCCATTTCCAAGTTGAAGTATAATGATATTGTGAGGGACATCATTACAGGTGTACCGAGGATACCTTGAGGGAATGTTGTAGTTTGGGTTGTCATTTATAGACTCACAAAGTTTTCACATTTCTAACCGATCAAGGATACATTCATTGTTGATGATATGGGAAGTTTGTACATCTTGGAGATTGTTTGTCTACATGGGGATCCAAAATCCATTTATTTAGAGAGGGACTCACATTTTACTTCTCAGGTCTTCCAGGGAAGAAGGAGGGCTTCGTGTACACGAGAACTGCTGAATACAGCTTACCATCCCCAAACACATGGCCAGTTAGGGTGTACGATTCTGGTGCTGGAAAACATGCTACAAGCATGCATACTATATTTTGGAGGTTCTTTGGAGAAGCACATACCTCTAGTGGAGTTTTCTAACAATAAATATATTCACGAAACTATTCAGATGGAACCTTATGAGTCATAGTACGATAGGCCATGCCAATCACTATTATGTTAGAAAGAAGCAGGAGAGGTAGCAATGCTAAGACCATGACTTGTCAAGGAGACCACAGAACAATTATAGTTGATTCAGAAGAGTATGGCTACCGCATAGTCATGACAACATCTTATGTTGATCGATGTATACAAACCCTAGAGTTCAATGTCAAAGATCATGATATTCTATGTGTCACACCATGTTTGGGACATAGGAGGATTATGAGATAGTGCCTTATTTCACCAAGATATATTAGACAGTTTGAGGTTTTGGAGATAGTTGTTTCGGTTACCTATCTATTGCAGTTACCTCAAAGGTACCTGACTACGTGTGACATCTTCCACGTTTCTCAACTTTGTCATTATTTTTTAGACCTATCTCATGTTTTTACCTATAGAGGATGATTTGGAGTTGGATTCATTGTTCAAGGAGCATCCTATCCAGATTGTTGATCGTAGTGAAAATGTTCTCCATGGCCAGTATGTTCCTCTTGAACATGTGCTATTGTAGCATGGTGAGTACAGGATGAGACTTTGAGGAGAGGGGTTGATGTACGATCTGAGTGGAAATAGCTATTAAGGATTATTCTTCTTCACCACCTTACTAGGGAAATTCGGGGATGAATTTTCTTAAGTAGGGAAGTTTTTTAAGAACCCAAACATTTATTTTTAGGTATTGGATTATTTTTCCAGTGTATTTTGGAAGAATAAGAGATGTGGTAATTTAACAGTAGACACTATGTACATAAGAGTACATGTCATGTACCCAGTTGTTGGAGGTGACCGTGTACTGGTTGTGTAACGGTCGAGTACATGGCTGTGTGGGGTTACTTGGAGACTGCCAAAAGTGGGGCCCAGAAAATGCATATACACACCCTATACTTTTAAAATACACACCATTTACATTTCTTTTAATTTTCCATATTGGACCACGTTCATATCTAATTGTCATAAACTCCTTCTTCTCAACTCATCTCGTCTAGGAGTGACTATAGGGTGCGATTCTTCTCCTAGCCCCTAGTCGAATTTTCATTCTACAAATAAACCATGGTAAATTGCATTGGAATCTCTACATTGAGTTTTTCCTTCTTCTATGTCTTTGTTCATTTATTTCTCCTATTTTGTGATATACCCTTGGTTGAACATTTTTGATGTTTTTGTATATCTAAATTGTTCTAGACTAATTCAGAAGAAAAAGTATGAATAAATCAATCATACAATGTCATAGTAGGTGGTTTGGTCTATTATTTAGATTTCATTAATTAATATTTTTAAATTTTCCCAATACCTTAGATTGGGGCATTGGGGGTTTATGGATTTTAACCTTGTTGATGACTTCTTTCCTTGATTTCTTGAGTTAGGGAACTTGATTGGTAATAGGGATTTTTCGCCATGCTATGCAGTTATATTCCCATGATTGTTTTGATGTTGTTCATTTGGTCTAGTTTTTTCCTATTATGATGCTTTCTTTCCATGCCTAGTGTTTTTAGGATTGAGTGTTTTATCTGATGTTATGATATGAATTTTATATGTTTATCCAAGTAGTTAATGAGGTTTACTTTTGATGTGGAACATAATTTGTTCATGATTACTATATGTTGGGCTATGGAACCTGTTTTAAAAAGACCATAGGGAGAATTAATGTTGAGGGATTTCCCATAGTGTCTGTTATATTTATCACACTGCAAGACCGTATGGGGATTGATTATAAGTGATCACTAAAATATTCTATAGTTATCTTTATGAGACCACATGTGGAATTAATATTGAGTTCTTCCTTAGATTGTCTGTAGTTTATAGCTGAAAGGATATAGGGGGGATTGATAGTGATTGATTCCTTATAGAGTCTTTGTATACATGATACCGAGGGGGTGAGACCGTGTGAGCAACCCAGGAGGTCGTTATATCCTTGTATAAGTTGTACCAAAGGGTTTTGGATATGAGAACATACCCATAGGGTTCCTTAGGATTGATTGGTTGAAACATAGAGGATATGCTGTGAGAAAATCCCAGGTGTTTCCTTTCGTCTGTTTGGTGGATTAATTGACACATATAAATGAATGTAATTGAAATTGTATGACTCATCACTTTTGAGTACTATTTTGTTCATTTCATCATTTGGTTATTACATACCATATACATTCCATGACTTTTAGGTGTAGATATTTGGGTGGTTGCCTAATGGGGATGATCTCACACCAGGTTTAGGTCAGTCTTTTGGGCCTAAATAGGGTGTATTGATTCAGGTATCGATAAGGGTATGAACCCTTCTACTTAAAGAAGTTGACTGTTGTGGAGCTGGAGATCATGAGACCAAGCTAACTTTTACAATGTTGAGGAGATGTTTACTTGTTTTTCTTTGTACCTTTTTTAGTACTGGATTCCAGTATTGTGACTTGTTTGGTTTCTTTCCTAGATACTTGTGACATGCATCATTATTGATATATATATATGTTGTAGTACTCTATTTATATTTAGTCTCCTATTATTTACTCTTGTATCATACTATTACTACTTCTATTATTGTTGTATGTTTATTTCCATTGCATTACTTTAACAATGATGGCATAGTTTCCCCATTATCACATCCAAGGCCCTCACTACAAGACAAAATCCTTAGGAGTTTGGGATAATGCACTTGAGGCCATGCAACCAACCGGGAACCGGGAACCTCTGGGCGGCACCTGGAACAAAGATGATACATATAGAAATAATACCCATGTATAACTATAAAATCCTTCTATATGCACATTAACATTGTTCATCGCATTTAAGATAAAAACTATATAATTTCCATTCATTTTTATTTAAACCAAGAAAAATTTGAAATGTTGAAACTTGTTTCATTAATTCCAATGATATTTTTTTCTATTTCCATTTTTGAATGGGATAAAGATATTATCATTTAGTAATTCATGTTTTTGTAGATATTTGAATTAACATTTTATAATGAGATTTCATATTGAGTGATTATTGAAATAACCAAGAATATTATAATGAAATCCATAATTCTACTGTGAAGTCACAAATACATGAATTTTTTAGAAAATAATGAATCCAAATTAACGACATAAACATTGCCATCCCTTAAATACGTAAATAACAAATCTTTTTTATAATATAAAACATGACAAGAATTTTATTCAAGAATATCATTAAAAATATAATCACATAGCTATATGATGTTAATCTGGTAATACATTTATATATTTAAAAATAAAAAAGTTATAAATTAAAATGGTGTTTGAATTAATGATTTGTCCATGTCCAATAATTTTCCCTTTAGAATTGTAACCAAAAGTGGAATATCCACCATTGAAAATGATCAAATTCCTCAAAATTGGATAGTCACTAATAATATTTCTATAATGGAAGCTATCTATAAAACATAATTTTTAAATATATCTCTTCAATAGGGTTTTTTATATAACTGATTATACACCAGAAATTATTTTGTTACCCAAATCATCATGGGACTAGAAATAATAGTATCCCAAGAATTAAGAGCCCGTAATTTTTTAACATGTTTCCCAGAACATTATCTTAATCATTTAAAAAGAAGTACTATGATATATCTAGAAAAATTAAATATAGATACATATATATAACTAGGAATAAAACCATTTCAAAAAAAATCCTAAAATGGCCTAGTTGATCATAAATACCAGTACTATATATGGGAGAAATATATTGTGAAATAATCTATGAAAGGTTATTTCTAACATCTGTGAATCCTTATATATTTTTCTATAGTTTCTAATTAGGAAATTTTATCACACCTCTCTCCATAAAAAGTTGATTTTTTTCCTTTGAAAAAAGATATATCATTTTTAAAATGATCTATCACGGAATGCTACTGATATGAAATTTTTTATTTCTCATAATTTTCACTAAATTTACGTTCAATTGTATTATATTATATAAAAATAACTTTATTATAAATTTTTAATATTCTATTAAACTCTACACTGATTATAAATATTGATAGGTGATGCCAAAAAGTCATCAAATTCCTCAGGTTAATTAGTCATAAATTACATGACAACTTTGTTAAAATTGTACTCGTATGATGACAATGAATCAAAAAATGTATATTTAGATGCACTCCATGTTAGTTTTATGTCTTTCATTTACCTATTATACTTATCAAAAAATTTCTTGTCGAATTTATCCTAGGATAGTTAGCTTTGGCATGCACATTCCTTTTCCACTCATAGAAAACAGTCTCATTCCTTGAATCTCATTTCTTCTAATAGTTTCTCCATTTTAATCAATTATCATAATTTCCATTACTACTATGGTTTTTAAATAACCTCTACTTATTTTAAAACTTTTTGGATTCTCTAGCCATGCAGGACATATATTCAACACTGCCAGCAGTTGAATCTTCTTCACTTTAACTATCAACATGGATATCCAAATATTTATGTAGAATATTTGATGGATAAATTTTTTTTTTCGTATTATCTTCCTATTAATTATTCACATTATGTTTTTCCTCAAAAGGAATATGTTATCCTTTTAGATCGTTAATAGGTAACTTTATAACATCACATTAATCTCTGAATGACATTGAGTTTCCCAACCAACAATCTAGTAGATACCGATATTGGTGCATCTCATGATATTTTTTAGAAGAATTTTTCCATGATAAATTTATTGTATTGAAAATATCATTAATATTGAGATGAATGTAAAATATAGTTTCACAATGTATCATCATAAAATTATTATATTTTATTATAAAAGTATTTAGAAACATTTCATTCACATAAAATGAGCCCTCATGGAAAAAAACTAAATTATCCAAAATTTATGTGGCATAGGTTTATGAAGATATTTTATAAAATTCATCATCAAAATTAGTAAAATATATATCAATCATGGATTTACAATTATTTTTATGCGCAATTTTAGTATCATTAAGCTATGTATCTCTTGATATTTGAGGTAATTCATATTAATCATCAATTATTATCCAGATAGAAAAATTCAAACTTTGTAAATGAAATTTAATTTTAATCAAACACATAACACAGTTAGTTCCATTTAAATTTCATTGTCTTTTGGTAGAATATCCCTCATTCCAATTAATCTCCATAAAATAATAATGTTATAAATAAAAAAATATATGACTTATAAAAGATAAATAAATCATAGTTGAAAACATAAGTGAATTAATTGATAACAAATATTCGAGAGAGTGAGTAATTCAAGAGGGGGTGGGGGTGGGTAGGGGCGTGAATTGATTACCCAATACAATTTATGTTAAAAATAATTTTAAATCGAATCCCTTAATTTAATTAGATATTACATGATACAAAAAAAATAGTTTATAAATAAGTTTACACATTTAAATGACTTATCATATCATGATTATGGATAAGATAAAAAAACAATTGTAATAAAATTAACTCTTGAAACAATTTACTTAATTTAATACTTTATATAAATATAGGTTATGAATAAATATCAATGTAAACGTTTTGATCTCAATTTTGAATAAAAATTAAATAATATATTTGGAATATAAATTATAGCAGAACAAAATATAAACACACATTTTAGAAAATTAGGGTATCTTTCTAAATATGGTTCTTAATTCCCTCTACTTGGTAATCACCTTCTAACAAAAATATTATTATATCCAATAATTATATCCACATCATTGATCGAGTATTGAATAAATAACACACAAGATAACATATAACCAATCCCCTTATATATATATATATGTATGTGTGTGTGTAAATAAATACAAAATCATCCAATTAAGAACACTTTCATAGTTTCCAAGGATCTATAGATAAAAAGAGTTTTAGAGAATATTGAGTATTATTTTGTTCATGTGTTTGAGATAGTGTGTGTAATCCTAGAGAGAGAGAAACAACACATTTCATTACTATAATGAAAAAATAGTGAGAAAAATTATTTTGAGATTGAGAAATGTTGTATTGACTGGTATGTAGATATTTATATGCTTGAGGGCCACTGTCTTTTGGCATTATGGGTAGCTCAAATGGATTTCTATGAAATATCATAAAAATATATTATCGGGATGTTTGGATTCAATATATGTATGAACACATGCAATCATATTCAATTTTGTCTAAAATTTTTGTATAAAAGGATTTTTCTTCTTCAGTGAATTCCACCAATTCACGCTCACACATATATATCCTAACAAACCAAAATGTGTATCATCATTCACGAGGGAGTCTTTGAAAATATATTGCATTGTAGGTTCAAATATCCATCGTTGAATAATAATAAATATTTCCAGGTTCATCATATTAAAAAGAAAATTAAGAAACCTTTCACATGGTATTCATTATACCGTTTGTGTGGTAGAGGAATAATAATTAAAGATACAATGAAAATTTTCCTACATTAAATATCATAATCTACCTGTTGGAATAATTAATTACGAATTCATCATAGAACAATAATGGTAGAAATGTTGAAAAAATATCATGACTTATGGAAGCATAGTTCAATGGTATAATACATCATAACTAATTTAATCATGGTCCCCCGATAGTTGTGTCAACATTATCACGTCTACAAGTATGAAATTTTTTGGGTGGAACACATAACATCAGAACTCCTAATGGTATCCCACCTAGTGGTAGCACATTTGGCAGTCACACTATTCATGGTAGCATGCATAGATGAGGCATGGATGACGGTATCACGACTAAAAGTTTCATGTGTAGTAGTGGAATGGATCTAGATGTAGAAAATTTATAATTATCTAATTTCTATCAGTGGGAAAGTATTGGAAGTGGGACATTGTGGGATAATGGTTGCAAATATGTACAAACAGTATCACATTTTTAATAATGGTATCACATTTATATACTTATCCAAATTTACTTCAATTATCTCATAAAAAATAATAATCAGTCATAAAAAGTTATCTCCTTAAAAACAAAATAAACACGATTTATGAGCATTAATGTAAGCATGTGGAAATTGTTCTGAAAGTCATTAAAGGAAATGGTCATTCATTAACAAAATTTATTTTTTAACTATTGATAGAATAAATATTCATCTCATAAAATTATAAATAAATAACCCAAAGATATTTTTTACATTATGATATTAGAAATGAATTTATATTTTCATATAAATTTTCTAAAAGTTATAACAAATAATTTTAATATTGTGATAAATGTGATAAAACTATTTTTTAGATAAATAGTTTTTCTATGTCCAAATTCGATTTATTATTATCTAATGAATAGGAATAAGGTTATATGGAAATTAAATATTTTTTTAAACATAAAATATATAAATTTCATAAAAATAATTCAAAAAAAAATTAGTTATTTAATTTATTTATGTCATAAGTGATTTTGTGTATAAAAATTGATTTCTAGAATAATATTTTTGTTTATTTTCAGATATTTCTTATATTAATTTCTATTAAATTGGTCAATGAATAATTAATTTCACATACCTTTTTAAAATATATATTTTGATAAAATATATAATCCTATTCAAACTCTTAATTGTAATGGGTATGAGATACTCAAGAAGATCAGGATTTAGGAAACCCTACTCCTATTAATATATAATCAAAAAGATAAACTATACAATAAGGCATCACAGAGAAACTCTACAAAGATGACTAAAAATTTCCCCATGACAATCATCATGAGAAAGGAAAATACAATACTTTTGTAACAAAAAATACCACCTAGAACATACCTTCAAATTTTCACTGTTTAAAAGGGTATCTGCAACTAGATTGGAATCCCAGTAGACATGTATCGCATCAAGAGATAACAAGTCCTTATGATGATGGAAATCACACCCAGTCGATAACATTTTCCATGGAACATTTCATGATCGATCTTTGAGAATCTGGAATACAACAAACGAATCTGGCTCTTTCCATAGATCATGCCAACCATAATGGACAACATACCTGATTGCTTTAATCTTTTCCATTGGCTCCACATAAATCACATATCTATTGAAAATATAATGAAAAAAACATCCGTTCACCTGGCCTTGGTGAGTGAAAAAAACACCAAAACATCTGGAAGGGCCTGGTTCTCTAAAAGCATCTCCATCTATATTAACATGTTGCAACCGTGAGATCGGTGGTATCCATCTGGCATACTTCATCATCATTTTCCTTTTCATCCTACCATTGACACCACGATACCTCAACAATACTATATCAGAAACATCATTTTTCATGGACCCTCATTGAAAGTTAGAAGTAGTTTCAATTTCATGATGTAAGATAAGGACCCCAGCATGGAATGATGTTCCAAAATTATTGAACATCAAGTCATTTCTTGACATCCATTTGAATAAAATTACACTGGCAGAGACAGCAAGCAGGAGCGACCATACCTGCTCACTGCAGTCACTCCCGCAGATGGACTGTAATATTACATCAAAAGACCAGGAGTTCAGATAGAAAAAATAATATCTCATGCATATATGACAATAACCTGAATGATAATTTACAAGAGAAAAATATATGTGAAAGGTTCATCCTCCTATAAACAGAATAAACAGGTCGAAGCCAGATAGATCATAGTGCACTGCACGTTGGCCTATAGTGGAAGAATCTACATCCAAATTTTATATATTAATATTGAGTGACTAGGATGGTTGAATTCTATGTAAAAGTTAGTGACCCATAATGGAGGATTCATTAAGACACCACCAAGACTGTTTTAATAATCCCTTTTTGTGTAATTTCCAATATGGTTGGGCATCCTGACAAATGTATCCCATTCATTGAAGAAGTATCATTATATTTCCAACTATAAACTACTAGGTAGCATCCCATTGTGATATGGATTTTCCTAAAAATCAGCAATGGTATCATTTTTTAGAGAATATGGAAATAAATTATCATTAAAAATGGGACGAGATAGCCACTGTGTAGTTCAACATTTCAAATGTGACTATTTACACACCACCCATTTTGAACACACCAAGCGGTCAACATAATCATTTTTGAGAGTAGGCCGACCAGATGAACAGATATAATTGAAATACCCTATGTTATGTTTCCAAACAAACTAGTTTGTAATAATATCCATAGAATTATAAGAAGTGTAAATGATATTTCATATTAATTTTTTAATCCATGTGTCATTGAAAATCATTATGGCTTTGATTCCCAATCCACCCATATGAACAGTTTTGATGTAGTACTTCAATGTTACAGTAACCAGATTTTTTTCTTGAATTGACCCAGCCCACAAGAAATTTATGATTTTCCCATTTAGATCCTTGGTATGATCTCTGGGCATTCTATATAATGAAAATATGTATAAAAACATTGAAGTTATAACTAATATGTCTAAATAGATTATCTCTCCTTGGGAAGGATTTTCCCCTTCCATATTGTATGATAATTTTTAATCCTAAATGAAATGTTCTCAGGATGACATCTGTTATGTTTTCACTAGAAATGTTGTACACCAAGATAAATAAAATGCATAGATCTTCTTTAGAACCTAATATTACGAGAAATTTTGTTTTTCCTTGAAATTACAATTCCGTCACCAAAATTGATAGATGATTTCCACAAATTATATCTCATCCTATAACCTCTTCATAATGTGAATCAATACCAGTAATTCAAGAGATGGTTCCTTTATCTTCTCTACCAATGAGTATGATGTCATCAGCATAGAATAAGTTAGACGGGGCGTGTAAATCCCTCGCAAATCTCATCCTTTGATACCACCCAATGTTATCTAGATCAGTGAGGCAACAACTCAAATAATCTTATGCAATGGAAAAAACCATACCAGAAAGTGGATCAGCCTATCTTACTCCTATCGAGCACTAAAGAAAACCCATGGGGGAACCATTTACCAGAATAGAGGGCCTAGCACTCTTTAAAATAGAACCAAAAAGTCCAATGAATTTATAGGAGAAAATATTCATTTTGAGAATAGTAAATAGAAAATTCAATCTAATGGTGTCAAAGTCCTTGTAAATATTAATATTCAATGCCATATTTCCTTCGTTTACCGTTCTCAAAGTATCAATTACTCATTTAAAGGATGTATAAGGAAAATTTTGTATATTTCTCCCCAAAATAATCCAATTGGATTAATAGAGATGAGATCATTTTCAATCACACTTAATATTTTATCCATGATCTTACTAATTAGCTTTTTAATAGTATTCCCAATAGAAACCAGTATAAAATCCTGAATATCAAGAGCTTTCTATTTCATATGAATTAAATCCACATAGTTATCATTTATCACAAAAGTAATTTAAGGCGATCTTAAAAATCCATTCACAACATTTATAACATCAAGATTAATGATATCACAGTAAAAAATGAAAAACATATTAGTAAAGCCATCCCGACCTTCCAAACAGTCTATATTCAATGAGAATAGATCATCATGTATTTCCATTGCACTAAGGATATCATTATGACTTTTATTTTTATCTTCCCTATAAGAGGGTTCAAAACTAGAAATAATTTTATCAGAGTTATACTTTCCAGTACTTGAGTACAACTTCTCAAAATAATGTGTCCCAAAATTTGAGATGTCATTCTTAAATAAGAATTGTTTACCAGCAATATTAATTCCATTCAGGCTTCTCATTGCCCTTTTTCACTATTCATATGATGAAAAATAATTGAATTCTTTTTTCCGAATTTCATCCATCTATGGATAAATTGGTTTTAAACTATATTTTCTTTGTGGGTCAAAATTCATTACAGATTAGAAGTAGCATGCATTTTCTCTCGAGGAGACAGATCCTAATGCATATTTTCTTGTTGAAAATTTGATGTAACACAATGATCCTCTATAATTTCATTATCTAGAGAGGAAAAATATTCCATAATCCAGTTCTTCAGTCCTTATATAAGAAATATTAACATAAAACATAATAAATGAGAGGGAATACTGACATAAAAAGTTTCCCAAGTATCCAACACAATTTCTCTACAGCCCTGTATAACAATACAAGAATTATTAAACATAAAAGGGAGCGGAGCTGACCTTAATCTGTTGAAATAGATATCCATGAGTATAGGATTATGATCTGATTTCAATCTCAGTAGAGTTCTCCCAGACACATTAATCCCCACATTCCTCTCATCCACTTGCATAAAAAATCTACCCAATTTAATTGGTTGCATCCCATGAATAATGTACCTTCTCTAGGTGAAATCAGATCCAGAAATAGGTACCACAGAAATAAAAATTATGTTATTTCTAGACAAAATGACATAGGATGAGATACAATAGAAATTCTCACTAGTTTTTTCTTCAGGACTCAAGACAGTGTTAAAGTCACCACGAATTACCTTGCTAGTGGCCATAATTTTAGAGATATCAACTAAATTGCACCATGATTTTACTCTTCTAATGTATAGAGTGAAATAATAAACAAAATTCACAAAATGGGAGGCATTACCAAGGCTACATGCAATAGTGACTGAATGGAAATCAGCCAAGACAAATTAAATACTAACACTATCATGCTTTTGAACCCACAAAGATTTAGTGTGCAATTCAAAATGATTATTTGAAATGATTGAATAACCCATAGAGTCATAGTTATAGGGTCCCATTTTTCAAATTTCATTCTTGGTTCTTCAATTCCATCTATCATATGGATATTTGTCATAATAAGGTGTCTAAGGGATCTGACCGTGGGGGTATTCCCCATCCACTAACAGTTTTAAAAGAGGATATTAATTATTATAATATGAGACAAGTAATATGACAATCATATTTTGGAATCATGTCTTTATCCAAGATATTATTTTTAGGATCAATAAAGTTACCTGGGACATATTTAGTAGAATCTGGGGTATCATCATCTTTAATAGAGTCCTCATTACATGTAGGGAGAATTTGTTATCTGAATCAATCATAGTAGGAAAGAGGCTAGCAAAAAATATTCTTTTGGATTTATTTTCTGGTTGAACATGTAAGAAGCCTGCTGAGAGGTTAGAAAGTGTTACATCATGGGCAGGATTTGTAGCACCAACATTTTCAGCAGGTTCAAGAAGAGAGTGACTGAGGCAGGACACAAACAGGGTCATGAATAGAATAATTAATGTTCATAATATACTCTAATGATTCATATTATTTTTCATAGTCATTAGTTGGATGTAATACATTCTCTGGATTGTGACGTATAGGGTTTCACATAGAGGGACCATAAGGGTCACTCTGACAGAGGCACAAGAAATAAGCACAATTGTCACCATTTAGAAAAGATTCATCAGAGGGGGAATCCTATTTATCAATGTCAGACAGAATATTTCCCACCTTAGGACCTTCATCTTGGATAGTAATTTTTTTTATCATTAATAGGAACTGAATCCCCAAAATCTGTAATGGGATCAGGACCAGCATGAGGGACATCCTGAGGTTCCATAATGATATAAGTACAAGAACCAGTGGGAACTAAATATTTGACCTTAGTTTACATATAGCCTTCCTCATAATGTCCTCAAATATTATAGAAGTAACATATTTTAGTTCTGTTACAATATGAATCCAAATTCCCAATGATGTGATAGTTAAGGAAAAATTTGGTTTTTATTTCATACAAAATTCCCAATGTCATGCTGTCATCCAGAGTAGTTAGTAATAAATCTTCTAACAAGGTGGTAGACATGTCAACTTCAACAAAAATTTGAGTATAATGACCAAAAGTTTGATTATCAATCTTCTAGTCAACCCTAATAGAATTTCATATAGATGAACAAAGTCCCAAATAATCTGAGGATGCAAATAAAACCAGTTCAGATTATTTAACTGTATCCAGATTTGTGAAAATGTATTTCTGATAGCATTGGGGTCTAAATTCTGATCCCATTCAAGATTGGGAAGAAAGCTAGGCCATAGAGGGACCGAGGCAAGACTCTGTGCTCGTCAATCAATTTCATCTTAATGGAATAAGATATGATAGAATCCATGACCCATTGCCGTCATTTTACAATTTGAAAATCCCCAAATTTCAGCAATCCAAGCAGTAAGATCACTGAATTTCCATGGCTTTACCCCCTAGGGAACCGCAACCTGAGCAATGATTGATAATATACAAAACATTATCCACTCTTCAACCACATTTTATATCACAACTACATGAACAATACACCATTCCTTAATGATCCTTCTTGAGGATGCAGACTCACAATCTCGAAATGAGACAATTCATGTATTCTTGAAAGCTTCCACAATGCTCTTCTTACATCTATCAATTTCACGAGAAGCACCCGAACTCATCATTTCACATATACAGAATAAAAACATGTGATAAATTCCATCATCAAACATCGATCCATTATTTGGTTGATAACGTGAATTTTCAACTTTAGAGATAACCACTCTAGCATTAGGGATTTTGGTTTTCTCACCACCGCACATGGCCATTCTCCTATTATTGATATGAGATAAATAGTATATAAAATAATAATATTTTTGAAGTATGTTTTGTTTTTTAAATCACATTGTTAAATGATGTACTTGGTAACAATGCAATTTCTTATATTTAATAAAAATATATTTCATAAAATCTTGGGTTGTTGTACCCCCAAATAAATAATTTCTTTCACAAAATTGAATTTCCATGAAGAAAAAAATGATGGATAAACTATCTAATTATATCACTATGTCTCCATATTACATAATTTTTCTTCATAATCCTCTATATATAATTAACCACCTTAGTGGTCTTATATTGATGTAATTTTTATCTATAATGCATTATTTCAACCAATTTTATTTATTTCATGAAAAAATTATTTAAACTCTACTACCTATATGATTATTATATGTAAATGATTAGGTATATAATCCCTCAAATATGATTAATGATAAAACAACACACTTGTGAGAGGTTATGAAAAATTCCAAGATTCTAGGAGAGAATCTGAAAAAGATCATTGATTTAAATGAGTCTGATGTGTATAGGTCATAACCTCACCTTATAACATAAACTCATGAACCTCTTCCCAGGTGATATTTAAATGAATAACATGTATTTGCAGTTACAATCAAGATCACATTAAGAATAATCATCATATATATTCTTGAAATTCTATTTTTTTAGATATTGTATGGAAGGGTTAGATAATTCTCCTCAACCTCATGATCGATGTTTGTTCTCATTGGTTACATGAACCAGCCAAATTCCAAAAAAAAATTTGGAATGATTCTCATCCCATTAAAATCCTCACATAGTTCCATTTTAATGAAATAATGAAAATACATTTTATATTAGTATTCACTTAGAAAAAGGCCTTGAACCTAGTCATATTTCAAATCCATTAAATAATATATCAATATATAATCAATAGATTTAATGCTTCATCAATATTATCCATGTGAATGAGGATGACAAATATTAGAAAATATTAGATTTGTATCCATTAAATGTTGTGAATCATCGAAAACATTAATTTAATTCACATATGACAATAAAAAAAATTCTGAGGGGTACTGTATGAATCCATTTCAGTTTTATAATAGAATAATCATTTATGATGTATCTTATTTTCTTTTATAACAATTTTATTGGGGATAAATAAATTTCTTTACACTTAATGGTCTATCAAATTATTCTGATCTAGATTTTATTACTTTTTTGATGATATTTGGAATTGTTTATGGACCATTTGAATGGATATAAATAATACCCATAAATTTTTGGAATAATTTTACCCTATGAAGAGTAAAATGACAATGGAAGATGTTTTTTGTTTTTTAAGGAGTATTCCCACTGTGAATAATTAGTAAGAGATTCTTGAAGAATGATGTGGGTATGGGTTTTATGAATGATTCATGAGGAATTTATTGGTGCGAGGAACCCCTTTGATAATCGCACTATAATTTTTCACGATGTGGTTCTGGGAATCTCAAACATTTTTAATTTAAGGACCCTTTGATTTCTAGATAACTTGGAGTTGTAGTAAAAAATGGATATTTGAGTCCAAGCATGAATGGGGCGTGGAAATATTGTGATATATTTAACTATGCCATTTTCCTTGGTGTTCTTGGTCAAAATCGGATGGTATTTTTTTCTAAGCATTTTTTAGGGGTTATCGTGGGTTGTTATGTGCTTGAATGTTCAATAAATAAATAATAGTTAATGGTTATATAAAGGTCATCATTATTTTAATTTTTTATTAATAAACATCGAATATGGGGGATAAAACACAATATAATTAGATATCCCATTTATTAAATAACCATGGATATAATTACATCTCCTCACTCTATATAAGATACATGTCTCAGTTATTTTGTAAAATTAGTATTGATTTTCCCTAGTTTGATTTAACATCGCTTTTATTTAATTATTAATTGAACCCTGAACCTCTCACCACACACCATTAGTACCTTTAGGGAGTTTAAACACATTTGATCATTTGAATGATACTCTATTCATTCAATATACTCATCTCAACTCTTCATCACTCCTTTGTTGTCCTCAAATATTATGGAGGATTTTGTGGTAATTTTTATATGTTTTGGAACCACATTTCAACAATTCCATTATGGTGGGATGTAATTGATATCTTTTAGTGGGGTAAATTTCATTTATTGAATATATTTATTTCTTTATCACATTCATAATTATAATTATAATCTCTATACTGAGGTATGGGAATAAATACACTCAATTTTTACTTAGAAAATCAAGGTAAAATCATTCTTTTGTTTTATTTTTTCATTAGTGTGTTTTATAAAATAGAAAATAAATTATTGAGAATACTGGAAAATATGATATGATGTTTATAATATGTTGTTTTGATATATTCAATGTTATCTATTATGATTCTGCTAATAATAATTGTTTTTTATAAATTCTTGAAGAAATAAATTATAATATTATGATCAATGTGTAGGAAAATATTTATCAATGAGCTATTAAGTGAACCATAATATTTTTATGAAATACAATTCCTAGTAATTTAATGATCTATTATACGTAAAACATTATTATTAGTCCCTTTAATGATGTGAATTTATTTCAAATGATGGAATTTCATTTTATTTTGTCAAAACGATTATCTCATCACCAATAAATAAATTAAAATTAATGAATATAAATAAAAATTTTATATATGTTTATTTATTTATTTTATTGTCTGTCATATAATGATTTATATTTTATCTAATTTTATTTTTATGAATTAATTGGTAATATTCTAAGATCAGAAACTAAGATGGTGTAAGTTTTTTGGGCTTAATTTACCCAGAATCATATGATGATTAATGTTGTGTTTTTTGTAAATTGTGTGGGAAATTTCTTTATAAGTTGGAAGAATATAAAAATTGTGCCTAGATTATAAATCTAAGGGCACTATTGAGTCAAGAGCAGCCACATTATCTTAGGTGAGGCCTAACATAGGCAAACTCTGGTGGATTATGAATGTTAGAAGCTAGACGTAACCATTATTAAAATATTTTAATAAAAATATGCTTTTTGATGTTGTGTTGGTTTCTATTAATTATGAAATATTATCAGGAATCCATTGTTACCCCCATTACCATATAGATTCCTCTAAAGAAAGTATATGAAAAACTATCTGATGAATGATGAAGAATGCTGGATGATTGAGGATAGATGCTGACATGAAACCCCATTCATCGTCCTTGACTTATCCAACCTTGAGGAAGTATATTTATTTCCATTAGAATTCACATTGCCCACACATATTAAAAAAAATATCATGTAAAATCCCGTGAATTGGTTTCTCTGTGGTATGATCGTTCTTTTATTATGGATTAATTATAGTGGTGATTAAAGGGGAGTGAGATCTTTGTGTTTATAGGTTGTGGTTTCTTCATTAAACCTTCTAAAATGAACGTATCAAGGCTAGCATGAACAAGGCCATGATCCATCCATTTGGGAAGTTAGGTTCTTTATATCTTACCCCCAATCTACAGATTCCTTATTCCTCAAAAATTATGATCAAACGATAATTACACCTTTGATAAATGGTTCAATGATCCATGTTTGAGGATTAGATTCTGCTATAGTGCAACTAGGCGGTTGTTCAAAGCCATGAAATATCTAGTTGGATTGGGTGTCGTGTGATAGGGAATGGTAGCTGGAGGGGGGGGGGGATGATGGTCAAAACATCAATGACCTAGAAAGGGAGGCCAAGTTAGGAAGATCACAATTAGAGGCTGCCTGTCGGGTGACCAGTGGAAGTGATGGGATGTAGTGCACATTGGAATGGGGGCTTGCCACAAAACATACCTTTGGAGAAAACCAGATGTAGCATCAGTGGGATGTGGTGGCATAAGCAAGACACAGCTCAGATCCATGTTGGATTGAGGACCACATGATAGTGGTTTTTCCGCAGGACCATGAAGATGAGGTAGGAGGGACACATGAATTGTGTTCAGGCGATGCGATATGTTGGGGATCTGAAATGAAAAACCTTCAGGAAACTGTATGGACCAGAGGGATACTGATACGGTGGCCGCATCCAGGGTAGCAAAGCTGGCCTACATGATTCTGCTAGATTCGTAGAACTGGGTTGCAGTCTAGTGGCCCATCGGTTATGTCTTGTTCAGACCAGACCAGACTGAACATATTGGGTCATGTTAGACCCAAACCTAACCAGAACATTTTACTAAATTGGGAATATCTTTTAAACTGTTTTTCAATTTTTCATACTGCTTACTGCATTGATACCTTTTTGATGAGGAGTTCTTTTTGAGAAACTATTACTATGTTTTTTTGGATGTGGTTTTACTACCTAATGTATTGATGAGGTGGTTCTTCAATAAAAATTGTGTTACGAGATGAATTTTGTCGCTACTTGTGACTATGTAATGTTGGTTACTATATGACTTATGGGAGTATGAACCATTCACACTCCATGCCCCATCAGTTCTCTTTGTTCCATTGATGATCCAGGTGCTGCCGAAGCTCCGAGAACCCTCGATGCTCCATTCCCTCATAATGATCTATCCACCACCAATGGTATTTGTACTATCAATGCTCTATACCCCATTAACCCTTCATGAACCATAGACACTCCATGTTACATTAAAAGTGCTATAGTCATGGATACTAGGATATCAATAGAATACAACTGTAAATCCTTCTCTTTGTGATTCAGAATTTTTCCTTTTTGAGATGACCATATTGACCATTAAATGTGTGTTTCCATTATGTTGTACTTCTTGTGTTCCATTTTTTGGTTTACCTTTTTTATTTCAGACTAGTATTACCTTTTTAGTTATAGGGTTTCCTACTGAGTATGGTTCTAATCACCCATGCGTGGGATTTTCTCGCATGTGTCATGTCAAGTGAAGGCAATCGATGCATTGATGTAGTCCTAGGTGGAAAAGGATCAGGTCATTTAAAGAGTGATCAGATTGGTGAGGTGTGACCCTAAAGCATCAGACAGTTTTCCCACACATACCCTTCAGGTTGGGTTTTATATGAATGAATTTTAGGAACCCATTCATTCACTTGGAA
Organism: Viscum album; assembly: GCA_963277665.1. Classification (NCBI taxonomy): domain Eukaryota; kingdom Viridiplantae; phylum Streptophyta; class Magnoliopsida; order Santalales; family Viscaceae; genus Viscum; species Viscum album. The sequence goes on from OY728122.1 coordinate 1,193,671,902, forward strand.
TACTTTTCATTTGGAGGGTTGGTATTATAGCCAATTTTACTTTCCAATTTTCCTACTATATTACTCTTTAATTTCTACACTATTGTTGTTATCATAGTTGTATTCATGCTATTTTACATAGTGTTATTTTTACATTTCATTATTTTGTTCATTGAGATATCTGCGTGTGTAAATGTATATAGGAAAAAGCCTCCCATTTGTAGGATATGGATACTCGGTACTAGTCTCCACCCCTTAGGCTATTGGAGGAAGACTTGCAGTAGTCGAAACATGGGGCCCTTTAGGAATGTTTATGAATGAGTGGTATCAGAGGTGGTTGGTTTTATCTAATGAACCTAGATACTTTGAGATTGGTTTGAGGAAACATAGTTAAGTGTGATGAGTTTATATTTCAGGCCATGGAAACTAGTTTTGGTGTGGTAGCAAACGTATCCATGCACAATGACACATAATTTTTATTCTTGACAAGGTACATGAAAAAACTAGTTTTGGGGAAAATGTAAGGTACGTGAATCATATAGGAATTTGAATAGGATCTCATTACCTTCTTGAGTCATCTATCAAGGTATTCTATATTGAATATTGTATATCTTGATCTATTTTAGGATTCATCTACATTTTTTTACATCAATGATTCTAATGTGGGAACACTATTATGATCCACCTAGCAAAGAGGCATCAGTATAGGGACCAGTACTAGAGATATCAACTTTGAGTGGTGTACTAGTGATACGACAACATAGAAAGAAGTAGTTACTTCCAACGCTTCTAGATGGGGATGTATGCATGAAAAATGTGTTTCATGAGTTCAATAGGTTGTGAACTACTAGGTTTAGGTGTGATCCTGATCCTTAAGAAGATGTGGATTGGCTGGAGGTGGTCAATCGTGTCTTCTTCCTTATGAGGACTCCTTCTGAATAGATTTATGTTCTAGCCGCATTCCTTCTTCAGCGATCTGCATGGCAATGGTTGAGATTATAGATCAAGATGATAGATGAGATGACTCTCTATTTGAAAAACCTCTAGAAACTATTCAATGATTATTTATTTCACGTGACACTATGCTCAGTGCGCATATTGAAGCTCCTACACCATATGAAGGGTAGTCAGATAAAAGTGGTGTATATGAAGAGACTTATAGATCATTGTCGCTACTCCATGAATATGGTGTGGGACCCATTCTTTTGGTACTGGACCTTCAAGAAGTGGATACACTGAGTAATCATGGGATCCATGATATACCATAGCATCCCTGTATATACTAGGGCACTAGACCTATCCCTGGTAATGACGATCATTATATTAGAGTGTCTCCCATAGTGGGTGCTACAGGTAGGCACAAGGAACCCGAGTCTTTAGGAATGGGTAGCTGACATCAGACGTAGGGACCCAAGAGGGTCATGAACTCTAGGTGAAAACCCTAGGAAATGGGTTCAGCAATGTGGGGATCCCAAGGTAGATTAGGACAGCTACATGGTAGGCTATTCTACCCGTGATGTGTTTGGGGGAACATGGCTCGATATTGATTGAATAGTTGTGTGTACAATCATTATATGGTCATGGGGCATCTAATGTATAGGGTGAGGAACGATTATGGTGCTCCATAGGGTGACATACATTGTAGATGAGCATATAGTATAGCAGGAGGTGGGAAGAGGTATGACATAACAACAACACCACCCCCAGGTGATCCACCATGTGCTCAAGGAGCTATTGGATAAGGATGAGGATAGATTTAGGTGATGGAGTCTTATGAACCAAATGCCTGAGAGATAGTTAGAGGTACGATCTATTTTTTTCACCTTAGTTACTATTCTTATTGAAATAGATGTGAGTTACTCTTTTCCCCCCATGATGTTTTTTTCAGAAAATAGAGATTCAATTTGAACCATTGACCAAATCTTTACTCATAGAGACTTGTACAAGGGGAGATTTAAATATCTAATATTAGTTCAGAGTGTGTTTCCGTATTATTGGGTGTTAGAGTATCAATTGGGTTATCTTTATGGAAGCATCGAGTCCTTACGACGTCATTCATGGTATGGACACGTTATCCATAGTTCATGACCATATTTACTATTTGAGGTGCAATTTATGATGTTTCAATAGGCAAGGAACCATGTTTTCTATTTTTTGTTAAATTTAAACACATGTAGTGTGGGACAGACTTACACACAAGAGTGTACATCCAATTACACATCAGTTGGCTTTCTTGTCCCTCTGGACTATAGATGAGATTACTCCTCAGTTTCCTGTCGTGTTGGAGGAGTATAAGGACATCATTTTGGAGGATTCCCCAAGAATACATCCCCATTTATTGGTAGAGTTCAACAATGATATATTCCCTAGGATGGCACTGATATCTATATATATATATCAGATGTCTCTGACATACCATAGTGAGATGAGAGTAAAACTGGAGGACATGCTGAGGAAGTCCTTTGTGAGACCAAATGTTTTACCCTAGGTAGCCCCACTATTGTTTTCGAAGAAGGTAGATGGGATCTTGTGATTAGGTGTGGCCATATGGTTCCAGATCTAGGTGACCATGAAAAATTATTATACACTGCCGGGGATTGTAAAACTCATATATCAGTTGAAGGGAGTGAGGTTCTTTTCGAAGATACCCCTTAGCTCTGGCTATCATCATATTTTTAAGGGATTAGGATAGAAAAAACAAAAACTTTCAGATGTCAGTATGTCAACTATGTGTAGTACATAAATCCATTTTTATTGATGAACTACCCATAAATATTCATGGGACTTAAGAAAAGGATCATCTAGCCTTATATAGACCAGTTCTATGTGGTATTCATTGATGAAAATCTGTTGTACTCAAAATCTATGTAGGAGCACATGATACACTTGAGGATGTTCCTATGCACACTTTGAGAGCCCCTGTATTATGGGAATATATTGATGTGTTAGTTCTAGATTTTGGTTGTCCATATTCTGGGACACATCATTTCAGAGGATTGAGTTGTAGTAGATCTAAAAATGATATATGTGATTCTTACTTGGGAGCCACTCAAGAGTGTTAGCGAGGTATGGAGTTTCTTGGGATCTTCTTGGAACTATAGGAGTTTTTAACTAAACATTTCTAGATTTGAAACACCCTTTAGGACCATGAAACATAATTGTAGGTCTTTCACAGGGATAAAGAATTTCTATTTCTGCTTTGAGGGTCTAAGGTAGAGATTGATGAGATCCCCAATGTAGAGATTATTAGAGGAGGTTGTTGCATATGTGGTGTTCTATGATGTGTCAAGGATAGGGCATGGTTGTCTCCACTTGTAGGATAAAGCAGTTGTTGCCTATGTTTTGTACTAATTGCGATTGCATGAGAAAAATTATATGACCCATAATCAGGAGCTAGGGGTAGTAGACTTCGCATTGAATATGTGGAGATATTGACTGATGGGTGAGATCCTTACCATATAATCAGACAACAAGAGTCTCAAGTACATATTCTTCAATAAATATTTGATCTTTAGACAAAGATGATTAATAGTTTCCATCCAGGACCAGGACTTTTAGAATTTCTATACTACTGTGAAGGGGAGCATAGTGGCTGATTCTATCCGTAGGAGATCGAACATAATGTTGATTACTGAGGTGTCAGATATGTTTTACATGTTTCATATTTACTATGTGGTTGTAGATTAAGAATATTACCTCCATTCAATGGTTTTAACCCCTCCACTCTTATAGATAGTCTGGAATACACAATTCAAAAATTCCGACTGTGATACATTACATGCTCAGAAGTCCAAATGGAATGCACCAAAAGGATATTCTAAATGTGGGAAGCACATCATTCTCTTTAGAGGGAACAGAGTAGTACCATTGATTTTGCTTGAAATGGTCTGGTAGGAGATCCATAATTCCCCTTTGGTGGTATATCCAGTATTGGAAAATATTTATCAGGATGACTGACATCAGTTCTGGTGGCCAGGGTTGAAGAAGGTGGTAGAAATTTTCCTCTCTCAAAGCCCCAATTTCCACTTAATGAAAACTAAGAACCATGTTCTAATTGGATTAAACGAACTACATGAGGTGCCATATTGGATGTGGGATGAGATATAAATGGACTTTAGGACTAGATTACAACACACATTAATGGGACACAAAACCATCTAGGTGATCATTGAAGACACACCTTGTCAGCCCAATTCCAACCAATAAATGATAACAGAATAGTTGAGTTCATGGAATGCCACTACATGTAAGTGAAAGTTCATCTTCACAGAGTTCCCACGATGCACATTTTAGATAGTTATCCTTGTTTCATATCCATGATATGGATGGAATTGTTGGAGGAATTTGGGAATCAGGTTTTCTTGAGCATGGAGTTGCATCCCCACAGAGATGGATATATGAAGAGGACCATCCTGGTTCTATAAAACGTCCAACTTGCTTTCATGCAAGACATTGGATGTATTTGGGAGGATAACCTACCATTGGGGGTGTTTCTGTACTACAACATATATCATTCCACCATTGGTATGACACCATTTAACGCAATGTACTATTGAAAATACAAGTCACCACTTTTCTAGATTGACCCAGGGATGTCCGCACACTTAGTTCCGTAGTTGGTGAGAGATACCACTAAAAAGGTAAAAGGAATCACAAAGTGGATGGGGACTAAACATATCGGGCATAAGTAAAACATTGATAGGATATGAAGACCTCCGGAGTTTGAGGAGGGAGAAAATTTGTTACTTCTGGTATCACCTTGATGAAGATTGTTTAGATTTGGCCAATGTGACACATTGTCTCTGAGATACATCAACTGTTTTCACATTATGAGAAGTGTTGGCATGGTGGTGTACCACTTAACTCAACCCCCCAATAATTCAACCTTTTGTACATTTTTTACCATGTGTTACATTTGAGAACGTACATGTAGGATTCATCACATTTCATTGACTATAGTGTGGAAGACACTGATTATGGGGTGAATTTTGCAGATTTCCCAGTAGTGTTATAGGATCGACAAGAGTGGATCCTTCATGGGTGTTTTATTCCCCTGGTGTGTCTTTGGATGAAGCATGAGAATCTCTTGGAGAGAACTTTGGAGAAATAGGATTTATTCATTTTTTGAGTAGCCATTGTTTTGGATATTGGGGACGTAAATCCTATGGTTGGAATAATTTAATGACTCAAATTTTCCCTAATTTTACATTATAAATTAATTTTTAAAATTTTAGGACCATGTTCTCTAAGGGAGTGTGTTTTTTAGAACTCGTGTGACCAAAATTATATGGTCAAGAAATGTATTGTTTTTAAAAAAATCATTTTGGATGTTTATTCCTTAAACAATATTAACATCAAAACGGGTGACTGTATCATCATTTCAAGGGAACTATTTCATTTAGAGTAGGGTATTTACAATAGGCATGGAATAAAAATGTCTTCCAAACTTGGACTATGAATATAGGAAATTGGATGTAACAAAATATAAAGTATTTTAAGAAACAAAATTTATCAGAAATTGGGTTTCTTTTAATTAAGTCTTATTTTCAGGAATCCATGGTTATTGCTATAACCATGGACATTTCTCAAAGGAAAGGAGATAAAAACATATAAAATGAATGATTATGAATGTTAATAAATAAAAGATCTATGATGAAATAGAATCCCGTTCTTCATTAATGATTAATCAAACATCAAGTTAGGATGTTAATTTTTTTATTTCATTTCCCCTCATATATTCAAATGATGTACAAAGACCTACCCTTGAACATGTTTATCCATGGTTGATTTCTTCTTATGGGATTCATAAATTCTTCTAGAGATTAAAAGTGTGTTATATCGTTATGGATATCGATTTTTGGTTCTTCATTAATCCTTCTAACCTGATTGGATTAAGGGAATTAGGAAAGAGGACAAGATATTTACGTTTGGGTTTTTATGTCCCTTGTTTCATTCACCCAATATCGGTGTTCCACATTCCTCCCAAATTATGATCAAATGATCATTGTGACTTTGATCCATTTCGAATCAATGTGAGATCATGGATCTGATCCCATATGGGTGTAAGGATCCAGACACACAAGGATATGGCATTTTTGGTTTCCAGAAGAACACAATAGGGCGAGGTAGATAGTAGGAAACCCAATAGGGAGGTATAACCTGCTCAAAATGGAAGGAAAGGGTAGTCATAGAATGGTTGTAAACAACATAATGGGTTGTTAGACACTGTAATTGCATGTGGTAAATTTGGTACCACATTAGAGTTGGGCACCATAATGGCACAGGGTGCATGTAGAAACCAGGGGCCATGGTAAGAGTGTGTGGTGTTGGCGTCAAGATATGTCTTGAAGACATGTCCGATGGAGGACCCCACAGTGGAGGTGAAGCCATAAGACAAGGTAGATAAGGTGGTCCACCCATGTGAAAGGTGGTCCGGTTACACGTTGATCAGGGGAGCTGGCTGGGCACACAGTTGGGAGATTACTTGTACTAGTGGGATACAGATAGGATGGGATACATCCTTTCGAGAAAAACTGTTATGCCCAACATTTTCTATGTTAGAGAACTGGACCATGGTCGAGCTACACATCTGGGTGGGCTTGTTCAGGCCGACCCCGACTGATCAGGTTGGGTCATGCATGTTCCATACATTCCCCTTTTTAATAAAATTGACCATATCATTAAAAACATGTGTCCATTGACTTAGATGTTTGCAGTGATGGGACCTAATTAACAAGGTAGTACTTTTGAGAGACTCTAATTGAGTTTTTGATGAATTGGATTTGTGACATAATCGAATGAGGTGTAGGTTCTCCCAGAACATTTGTGCTATGAGAGGAAGACTACTATGACAAATGAATTTGTAATATTGGCCAGTATGTATCCTACAGGCTGAATGGCCCATTAATACTCCATTTTTCACTGATTCCCTATGCACCATCAATGCTCTATGTTCCATCAACACTATGGGTTCCATCAATTCCCTAGCTACCATCGATGCTCTTAGAACCACAGATGCTCTGTGCACTATTAACACTATATGTTCCACCAATGCTCTGGGATCCATTATCAATTTGCGTTCTAATGACACTACATACGTCATTTATGCTCTATGTTATATAAACACATATAATTTTATAGAGACTAGGGGATATTTGAACTAAAGTGGAAATATTTCTCTCCATGCATTTGACTTATTCCTTCATGAGCTGACCATATTCTCCATACGTAATGTCTTTCCTTGGTTTTCCTTTCATGGGTTTCCTTTTTGTTGTGCATTATGTATTTTATAATAGTATTTCCGTTTTTGTTTTACGTTTTCCTACTATGTATAGTTTTACTCAGCCCTGCATGGGCATTTCCTGCATAAGTGGTGTCTTTTGTCGATGAATAGTGGTTTGATGGAGTTCTACATGTACCAAGACCATGTGGTTCTGAGAATGATCAGATATGTGAGGTATGCTCCAATTTATTCATATATCTTTAATACACCTAGTCTTAAGGTAGTATTTTTAATGTATGAGTTTCAGGAACTCGTGTATTCAATTTCCAAACTTTTCTTTAGGTGGGATTTTATTCTTGTCATATTTACATTCCAGTTTTCCTACTACAATTCTCCGTTTTTGGAATCATAGTGGTATGTATGCTTGTTAACATAGTATTCTTATTATGCTTAATCATTTTGGGCCTGGATATGATTGAATTTTTACATGTACATTGGAAAATGCCTCTCATTTTTGGGATATGCATTCATGGTGCTAGTTGTTAGCCCCTTTCCTATCAGAGGCATGATTGGGGTATTCACAACCCCGACCCATATGGAACAGGTTGTTATAGGCCATATTTTTTTAATCTCATTAATGATATTTTATGTTTTCATGTTTCTAATCTTCCTAGGAATGTTTTTTGATTGGTCAACTTAATATTTCATGGTTAATAGATTGTAATATTATGGTGTTCGTAAAGTGGTTGATTTGAAAATAAAATAACTAGTTTATATTCCTACTTTTTATGATATGAATTATAGATCTAAATGAATATATATGATGAGTTTAATTATATGTGTTGGTTAATATCCTTTGGCATGACATTTATGGTGAATGTAAATCATGAGGTGTTGGTTTTATGATGTGGTGTTTTGTTACCTTTTCCATATGTCTTGGATGGAATAGATTAATAGTGAACATCATATTTGGTTTATGGGATAGAATTGATAATGTATTAAATATTTAATAATTGGAAACTAATTATGTTAATGATGGAATTTAATTAGTGTGGCTGTAATCATACAATTGGGATATAATTTAATACTATTAATATAAAAATAATCCACATGATATTTAAAGAAAATTGATAGTTAAGTATTTTATGAATATAATCATTATTGGGAATCTACATATAGTTATATTAGTTATTTATTTTGGTTTTGGATGAATATATTTTTATGTCTAAAATGGTTATTTATGGGTAGTGGTGATGATGGATTCAATATTTTTATTGGTTTGTTTCATCCACATTGATTGTATTCTTGAATGAATATCAATCCTTTTATTTTTTTAAATTATATACATAATACAAATTATTTGTGTATCCTTATTGAAAAAAAAATTTATGGGATGTTGTTGTTTTCCATTATCATTTTGGATTGGGTGGGATGATGGTCATCTACCACTTTTTTCCCACTCTCCCATCAAGTGTAGTGTGTGATGAAATTGTACCTGGTGAGGTTAATTCATGTTTTTTGTTAGAAGAAGGATTATTTCATTAATATTACTGAAACAATACTCATTGGTATATGTATTTTATCATATTTTTATTTATTTTTTTAATGATTAGAACTGATTAAGACATGTTATTTATTATTTTGATTATTTATTGATTAAAATGATATTAGATCATGTCTTACCCATTATGATGTGGATGATGATACGGTAGGTATGTGAGTAATTGACATTAATGTTTGAGTTTCATTGAATTAAGAACATTGGTATGTTCGATATGGATCCAATGATTATATACTATTGATATTGGGACCTTACATTTTCTATGATACTTGTTGAGTGTTCTTTGACAAGGCTACATATGGGTTGTTAACCTAATATGTTGTTGTTTCCTTTACTAGTTTTTCATTACATAATATGTTTTCTAAATTGAATTGTTCATGTGAGGGTATTATGAGGACTGTATTGAATAAACATGTCTAACACTAATCCCTATTATTTTTAAATATATATATCCCTTAAATATATCTAATTTTTTCAATATCATTTCTCATAATATACACTTAATTAAAACAATCCATGACATATTAGGTTAATATTACTATAAAATTATGAAGGTAATAACAACTTTGGTAATTAATAATATTGTAACAAGTTATAAATTCATATAAATAGTATTAACAATACAAAATGTATTCAAAAGTGAATTTATAATTATATTTTCAACTATAATTTTTATATTCATTTTATATTCAAATTTATAATTTTTTGAATTTAATTTTATAAAATAGTTTCGTTAAATTTAATAAGTAAAAATTTTCTTAGGGCGAGTTTTTGATATTTTTATGGAATAATTGAATTATGTTGAATACTGAAAATTTATTTTTCTAATACCGTAACAATTTTTACAATATTAGAATATATATTTTCATTTTTATTATGAAATTAGTTTTCATCATGTATATAAATTAAATATAATTATACATATTAATTATTTTATATGGATGTGTTCTTATTATTATATTATTTAAATTATAATATTTGTAATAACATAATAGTAAAAAAATTATATCAATGATCCTAGTAATTTGTAAAGTGTATTTTCAATGAATTGTTTTATTAATATCGTGTAATTATTATCTACTGAATTAATTTTTTGTTAAAATTAAATTGATATGATTTTTACAAATATATGAATATATTTTATCCCTTGTTCAATTATTAATGCATATAATAAAATATTAATTGTAGTTAATTGTTAGAATAATATTTTTAATCAAAATTTATTTTACGTCTATTAACAATTTTTCTTTAAATGATAATTTCTCATATTTTGAATTTTAATCAGATTATATATGTTAGAAATTTTGTTTCATAAAATAAAATCATGGTATAATTTTTGGAGAACAATTTTTTGAAATTATAAAGTATTTTCATAAAAATCATTTACAAGGTAAATTCCAAAATTGAAAAATGTAAAAATATTGCATTAAAATACATGGAAAATTATAAAACATATCATGGATAGTTAAAATAAGGATGATACTTAATTTATATGATATTTAAATATTATTATGATTATGAAAATACCAACCAATTCCTTCAAGAATTATGTTTCATGTAAATGAACAAGCCACCTACTCATATGTGTGGAGTACCACCTCAACAAAGTGATGTATTTCCAGTTATATATAGTATTTTATTTACTATAAAAAATATTTAAATATGATTCAAAAAACAATATAAAATATACATAATATTATTATTGTACAATAATTTGTGTATTATTCCAAATCAATGAGTATTTTAACCTCACTCGCCCATGGATTACAAATTCTTATTGTGTGATTTAACCACTATTTAGAAGAATTTTATAAAATTTCATCAGGGATTAAAATTGAAAAATTACTATTTGTTAATTAGACAACATTAGTATATAATTTGTGTTTTATAGACAGGGAATTATTTTATTAAAATTTAATTTATTATGAATATCACTATTTAGTCATTAAAAATTTAAAAAACCAAGATCTCCAAAAATGGATTGATATTAATATAAAATAAATAATTTTAATACAATAATAATACTCCAAATATTGATATATGAATTAGAAAAATTGATTTTATTAAAAATTTTAAACACATACACTATTAAAATAATGCTAATCAAAAAAATATTCTAATCAGAAAATATAACCCTCGTAAAATAGAATAATTCCAATAAAATATAATTATATAATATATTTTGTAACAAAATATTATAAATGATTATTATAACTAGTCATATGTATGAATAAGTCTATAAATAGGCGTTTTTTAATTTTATTTTACATAAAGATGAGGTTATATAATGGTTGGCTAATCATGATTTATGCTATGTGTTATTTTTCTATATTTTTAATTCCAGAGGATATTTTTTATATTGTAAACTATCATTTAATTTATTTGAGTAATAAACTAAAATATTTGACTTTGTTATAATTAGTTTATTTCATTTCAGGGTAACCCAATTATGTGTTTTTTATTTTAATGTTATGATTATAGTGGAAATTTGTGGATCCTGGATTTTCATCCTTTGGATATTATAGGTAATAAAAACATGATTTATTTTTTGATGAATATTTATTATTTTTATTTTGAAATTAAATCGTCATGTAATATAGGTTACATAAAAATAAATATCATGTTCCATTATTTAGGGGTTTTCAATTCAAAGGATATATATTATTTATGGGTTCTTGTGAAAGATATAATTTTTATCGAATAATGTTTGTTCTTAAAACTATTATTGAAAATAATTTTGTTAACATGTAACCTTAAATTTTTGTAATTAATTGTGTTTCCAATTTATTAAATGGATATAAATTTAAAGGAAAAGACAACTTTTTTATATTTTTCTTTCAGGAATTATGATAATCATAAGGGATTTATAAAACAAAATTTTTAATTTTTGTATTAAACTTTTATTGGAAATCATTATATATGTTATATAACATAATTTATTTTCAAATACATAAAATATTTCATAAGTTAAATCATGGGAAAATTATGTTTTAGGTAAAATATTTATTCAATATGTATATATTTCTCATCAAAGGGAAAATATTTATGAATAAATAACATCTCTTTGATTATATACTTTTCCTCCATCCCCATGTTAAGTATTCATAAAATCCAATTTTACTGTATTATTTTTAAATCTCAATATAATATTAATCTAGTGAAATTACAATATTATATTAATAATTATCAATGGGATATTTTTAAAGGGTTCCTTTATTTCCGGGGATCAAAAAAATATATTTCAAAATATTAATTTATGTTTTCCACCTTTCTAAATATAATATATTATTTTACACTACACATTATCCTCTGAAATTCTATATATATATTTAATTATTTTATATTTAATATAATTTTTAAAATTAAATTTTTACAAAAAGTTTCATCTTCACATTTTTAATGAATATTTGTTATGCTTTATTATTGATATCTATTTCTAAATAATAAATTTCAAAATACATAATTTTTTGTTTCCCACAAGTTATCATATAAATATTTATATATAAAAAAATGTTTTTCTAAATAAAATTAAATAAATTCAAATTTAATTTTGATATTTGGGTTCAGTTATCCACATTAACTATGAAATATTTAACTCATTTGGTATAATTTTTTTTATTAATCTCCCTTAAAACAAAAAAATTAATTACAAATTTTTGAGTTGATTATTTTTTTAGTGATGATTGACTAGAGTTATTGAAGTCATTTTATTTTATACTATAGGAAAGTGTTTTGAAACCAATTTTCATTTTGATGGTTCTTCATAATATTATTTATTGATATGTTTGAAGTGGTATATTTGTTTTATAGAGCTACTGGGGACCTATATTGACTCCAAATGCATCAGTTAATGTTTCATACATCATGAGAATGAAATATCACATTTTAACAAGATTTGGATTAGATATATTAGGAATATTGAACATAAACATGATGTAGATTGTCTATGTTCCCATGATTCAATGAGATGACATTGCAGATTAATATTGTTCACTGCATTTAGTGTGAAATTAATGTTTCTAGATATGATAAAACATATTTGATTTCCTATGATTATTTCAATTAAATAATACCATGATATATAAATATGTTATATCCAAAATATCATGTTAATAATGTCATATTGTTCATATATGGTATATGATTTTTTATTTTAGATTACATGTCTTTTTTATGAATACCTATGAAAAAACCATATTGTTCCATATCTCCTTTAATAATTAATTTCTCATTACTTTATTTTTTATGAAATTTTTTTGATCCAGTTTTTTAGGTCACATTACTGAGTTTTTTCGAAATTGATAGTTTTTTCACTCCCTTTTATAATGCTTCCATTCCCCCATTAATGACAATAAATATATCCTATTAAGAGTATTGAAATTTTTAAACTGTAGTTTTATTATAGTTATAGGTTTTCATCTATCAAAAAAATATTTTTGCATATAGAAAACCCACAAAAAATATACATCCTCAGTTCCTAGGATTCTATAATTATACATTAAAATAATTTTTCATAAAAATAAATTTTTTAAATAAAAAAAAGTTTCATTACTTTTTTATGAAATATATTGGTTAGTGAAATTTTTATTAGAAATATACAACTCATTGTTGATTTAGAGAGCATCAGTTGATAGAAAATTATGAATATTTAATCCCAAGGATTAGTGAAGATGTTTTGGGTATTATGATGAGATAAATATAGTGAAAATACAATGGATGAGGTTATTGATTGGATAACATCATACTTGTTTTTTAAAATTTTGAGTATGTGGTTATCCATGAAATTAAATCTTTTTATAAATAAAATAATTATCATATTACTATAGAATATATGAACTAAGGTTAGTAACCCTGTAAAATTGTGGTTGGGATTCATCTATATTCTTACAGGGTGTATAATATGTGGGATTATGAATTCAAAAAATTAATGAAACTATAAAGGGATATATATTTATTAATTGAAATTCCATTTACAATCCATTATGGTGGAAATAATTATATTTTCTTTTTAGGAAGTGTTATGTTATTAATCATGCTAATAATATAACAAAAACTACACAATGTAAAACTGAATGAGTGATAGGTTGATTCAATTATTTTCAATTTTATGAATATGTATATTAATTTGAAATAACAATGTTAGTGGAATTGAAATTTTTTATTAGGTATTCTTAAGACAATTTATTTTTATTTTATTGGATAATTTGATAACCATTTAGGGCTTATATTTTGTCTTGTAACAAAATTTTTAAAGAATTAGATGTGAGAGGAATTTATCTGGAACCATCTATGGAATTAATTTTTGGCCAAAAGATTTAGATTCTTACCTAATCTAGTAAGGTATATATGTCATTTATAATCATGAAATTATCTATTTATATCCGTTATTTACCGACATCAAGTTATAATAGTAAATTTTAATTAAAATTTGAAGGACATGATTTATTTAATAGGGATTTGGTAATTCCACAAAATATTATAATATAAAATTCTATTAAATAAATATAATGTTATTTATAACTTATTTTAGATGAAATGCATATCAGAAATGGGATGTGATATATTCGATGAATATTTTTAAAAAATATAATAATAAAAACCCTTCTATAAATTAAAAATATTTTAATATATTAATAATTCATACAAAAGTATATTGAAAACAAAAAAATTTGAATTTTTAATATAAATTGATTTTTCTAGAGCCCCATTTTTTAAAAAAGAATAATTGATTTTTAGGTGAATTGTGAATATATACATATTATTATAATTCCATATTTATTTGACATTATCATAATAGTTGACTAAGATGAATTCTATTTTAATTTTTATTTATAAAAAATTAAATTGACAGTATAATATAAATAATTTATAATACAATATTGATGTTATTAATCATATTCATTATATTTTTGAAGCCTATGTAAGATTTTACACTCTAAAATAATATTATTATCTAGTATTAGAAAAATTGATTCAATCAGTAGAATATATTAATACAATTAAAATGAAATATTATTTTAGATCAAAAAACTTATATGATTTAATATGTTCAATTTCATTTTGTTATTTATGAGTAAGATAAAACTATTTTAGTTAATGATTTTTTTATTTTTAAAATCTTCACTCTTAAGCAATTGTTTAATTAATGCATGGTATTTTTTAGAAACTAACATAAATTAATCTATTTTTTGTAATGAATTCTATATGATTATAAAAAATATATTAAAAAACATTATCAATCATAACAGTGTATATTAATTTCATATAAGAATAGGGAATCTTAAGGGTGAAAACTAAATTTTCTTATAATATTTTTATTCTATATATAAACTAATTTACAAAATAAAGGTAATCATTATACAATTTATAACATTAGTTATCTATGTGTAGATTAAATTTATTTATGTAACACGTATATTTGGTTTTATTTTTTGTCTTTTATTTCCCAAAAATATTAATTTCCTGGTTATTAACACATTAGAAATGTGAATACCAAATTGTAAAATATAAAAAAAACATGTGGTAAAATACGTAAATATTTTTTTAAAAAAAGGTTGAATATTAGTTTTACTGTATATGTCAACATTTTCACACCCTAAACATTTTTATTTATGACTTGTTGATCCATTGAACCATGTATAATGTCATTCCATCACTAAAAAGGTAATGTGTATTTAAATAAAATCCAATTTTTCAGTTATAAATTCTAGTACCTTACACTAAATTTATACTACCATTCTATATATTAATCATGAACAAACCAATATTCTATTCCCACCTCAAACCTTTCACATTTTCCTAGAATCATATTTCCTTCCAAAAGAAAACACTATCGATGCATATGTTTTTACCAAATGGATATCATCTAAATGAATTTTATGTACCCAACCTAGAACTATTAATTTATTACTTCATATATAACCTTAATAATGATCAATCCATGAAGTTATGTCTAAATTATTATTAATTTTTTATAATATTTTTTATATGTGTAATATAAATTTTTTCGCTTCCTCTTAAACATTCAAAAAACAAAATTCTATCTTGTGTTATGTAGTGACCACTCCCTAAATAGTTAACATGATTCATTATTTATAACAATATTATATGAATTGATAGATTTTGGAATATTGTGAATAAATATTTTACATAATATATTATAATTATTTCTCAAAATAAAAACCAATTACGGACACTTTCTGATTCTATGAAAACATATGTGTCATCCATGCGAATGTAAAGACCAACTACACTACGAAAGGAAAGTATTTTGTGTTTTAATTGAAATTTTTTCTTTAATAAAATATCATCAGATCAAATTAAACACCACAACAAAAATTGATAATAAAAGTATTCCTTCTTAATAATGATATTATTTCAAAATAATGTGATTATTAATCACACACACACACATACACATATTTGAGCTTATTCTTTTCTTGGTATGTTTAACCCCATACATTAAAAAATATTTACGCTATATCAGGGATGATTATATAAATATAGATACAATTTTTTAAATTAATTAGAAAATTGTTTTTCTATTTTTACATAATGATTATATTTGTGTATTACTTATTATTAATACTACTCTTTATTTCACAACATATTAGTAAAACTAAAACATGTCCCATTTCAATGAAATTAATCTTAACTATATAAACATATGAATTGAAATTTAATATTTTAAAAAAAATTAAAATTTCATTAACCTACTAATAATGATATTTAAATGATAAATTTTCAATTTACAAACAATAATTGATACTACAATAATTAAAAAATTACTAAATAATCAATTAAGCTAATTACATATGAATATGAAAATAGAAAACAATTTCAATTTCAATTTATAATAAATGATTATAATTTATTTAAAGGATATAGGTGTGAATGATGTTTTGATAAATGTAATTAGGATAATTCTTTTGTTTATAATAAGTTTTGAGAAGCTTTAATTATGTGAGATTTAATGTAATTGTATTTTTTTAATTTTTTGTCAAAGATACATAGTTGATATTTCAAACCATTATTTATTTTTTATGTTGTTTAAACTATCATTTTCCCTTCAATTGTTTTTAATATATTATATTTTATGATTTATTAATATCTATTTAGAAATATAATGATTCTTAAGCAAGGTAAAAATAATTTTTTTTAAATCCTTTGTTTTAACATTTTATATGTTTCCTAGGGTGTATAAGATGTCATAATAGAATTTTTGAGTAAAGAGAATAATGGTATGTTATATCAAATATGATATACACCACATAATATATATAATCTGTAAATAAGTTATATATCACATAAATGAAAGTGAAATTAAAAAAACCTTTTGAGGATCTTTCATTTAGTTTAATGTGATTTCAACTCTTGTATAATGTTATTAATTTATTCCAGAACCATATAAATATTTATGATATCTTATATTATCCAATTATACCATAAAATCACCCATCTGATAATAATATTTAGTTATTACCGATGTTTCATGTGTTTACTACTTTATTTTACTATGCATGTTTTGTCTTTTAGTCTGTGGTTCTTAAACCCAAGATATAGTTACATCAACTCTAGAATGATATTGATGTCATTGGAATAAAATTTATTTATTTTATAAAATCATATAGTATTTGGTGAATTTTAAAAATGTAAAATAAATCAAATCATGTCGTGGGGATGATAGACTATTTGTACGCACGAGAGACAATATCATTCCATTTAATTGATAAAATTGAAAGGAGGTATATTTTAATATAATTTTAGAAAATAAATATTATGTCGTATTTGTCATATATTTCTACCATATTCATAATTATACAAATCCAATTACCATAGTGATGAAAAACGAATTATGCCACGACATGGAGATGGTATGTCGTACAAAAAAACACATAATGATTTCATTTTTTGTATGATGGTTAAAAGGAAGAATATAGTTCAACCATAAGAATATAAAAATATCTAAATATATGTGATAAAATATTTTTTACATTATAATTGAAGCATTATGTGGAGAGGATGTGAAAGAAGAGACAAACATAATGGACTTGATAAAGAACTATCTCTCATTTTCAGCAAACTTCATTTAGTCTCTTATATAGGGATATTTTGAAGGTTTTTTAAAGTAAATGAACTAATATAACATAATTAATAATATTTATAAAATAAATAGTAATTTTTATAAGGCATGTGACTCAAATTTGTTTCCGGATGTGAAGGGACATGTGCTCGATTATAATTAAGGTCTGGGGAACATTTATAAATGCCCAAAAAATTAAAATATTATCATGCTATAAAATAGAACAATAAATAAAATTTCTATATAAAGGATTATGGGATAGAATATTATACCATGTATTATCCCTTTTGAAATTATTAAATATTTTTAGGATTTTAGTATAATTTAATAAAATACTAATTCAAGAAAATATCATTATTGTCAAATTTGATACTATTCACATAATTTTTTTTAAATTCATCAAGAAAAATTTAGAATTAAATTATAATTCATTAAAGAAGTTTAATATACTTGATAGTTCTTTAAAATCCATTTAAACATTTAAATATATCAGAATTTAAAAAATACAATATTTTTAAAATCATTTCCTTCATTTTTGTTTAACATAAATAAATATTGTATTCTTCTTTTGAAATAATTTAATGTAATTATATAAAAAAACAAAAAAAATAATTTTAAATAAATAGTGTATCTTAAATTTTCCCAAAATAGCCTTTTAGGTTCATTTATATAATCATTTTATCCCAATCTGGACACATAATGGCTATTAAATACAGAGAGAGTGGAATTTGGTAACTATTGTTGAATTAAATAATATATAAGCTATTTTCATGGAAATCTGTCCATTAATCAACTAAAATTTTTCATAACACTATTAATGGAATAATAATAATAATAAATTTAGAAAATTTTATGTTACATTCTTACACTAATCTTTGGGGTTTAACCCTTATTTAATATGATTACAGTTATGATGAAAACATGGATTTTTACATTTTGGGCATCAATATTTTTAATATAAAATTATACATGAAACATTATTGGATCATTAATGACATTTTAACCAATATTCAAATTATTTGACTAAATTATATATTTTCAATAGCTTTATAAAATTTTATCAAATAATATTTATTTTAAAACATCACATGTTACAATTTTGAAACTATTTATTACTGGGATTAATAAAAATATGATAAAAAACAAGGTAAATTCAAAAAAAATATTTATAACACATCATTTTCATCTTAATTTAGTATATAAATTTTTTAAGACATTAATTATTTCAAATTACATTTAATTTAATATTTTTTAATAGCATTTATTTGATGTTTCAATTAATTAATCAATTAATTCATTATCATTGTGTGAGTATTTAAGGTAATTATTTGTCAAAAAAATTAATATATTAATTAAAATGATATATATAAAAAATTTATCATTCCATTTAATTTTTACAGTTGAATACATATTCTAAATAACCCTTTATTAAGAATTTTAGAGTTATTAAAACATTGGTAGGTCATCATTAAATTTTTTATAACAAAAAACAATTATAAAAGGATTAAAGTCCTTCAAGAGGCACTAAGAGCTCATATAACCTACCCAAGGTGGAATTTCAATTCACTATCGCTCATCCAATAATGTTATTAGATGTGTTAGAGTTGATGAGTAATATTTATAATATTATTTTTGACCCTTAATTAATAGATTTAACCTTATATGTGGTAATAAAAATTTCTAAACATAAAATTTATGTTGAAAGAATAAAATGGAAATATTTAATTAATTTGAAACATATGAATCCTAATATGTAATCCATTTTTAAATATTCAATACAAACAATTTGGTAAAAATAATTAAAAATCCTGCTTTTTTGATGTGGTGATAAAGGGGTTATTAATATAAACATGTTGAAATTATTGAAATGATTTTATACCCAGGTTCAATGAAATATTTATTACAATGAACTAAACTGGGATAAATGGCATAATATATATGTTTGTATAAATTAAATAAAATATAAAATTTAATTCCAAAATAAAATTATTTATAAAAAAACAAAATAAAATTAATATCCTTAAGTTATTATTATGCATCAAAATGTGAAACATATTTGTAAAATACCAAAAACTAAACCATTTTAAATTTTGATATTTAAATTTAATATTTAATATTGTTTTTATAAAATATATTTTTTATAAGTGTTAATATTTTGTATTAAAAGAATATTTTCATCAATACCATGTAAAGCATACTTTATAAAAATATTTCTTTTTATGTTCAAAAGTGGATTTATTTTTATATATTTTTTACAAAGGCCATAATATGATTTTTAAAGAGTAAATTTAATATATAATATAGAAATTTTATAATGTTGTAAATAATATTCATTCTATCCAATTTAACAGAGATGTAAACATAATATTTCATAGTTCAATTATTCAAGGTGTTTTGTGAAAAATATGATTTATCAAATATTTATTTAAAGAGAGAAATATAATAAAATATTAGGATGCGACATTATACCCTCCTTCAACAAAATACATGCATGAAAATTAAAATTTCACTTTAGATAAAAAATATTGATAATTTAAAACACTAATGTGGGAAACCCACTTTATAAATAGTGGTTATAAAACATCATCTTAATCAAAGGGAAACCGAAATTCATATGTCACGAGATATTTACGCTTTTTAATAGGAAATCATTTATGGAAAGTGAAAAATGGACATTTAAGATTAATATATCATTCATCTTCTGATTGATAGTGATATCAAACACATTCATTATTATGTTTACAATCAAAAAATGAAAAATCATGTGATCAGTTAAAAGACCATTTATATCATAGAAATAAAATTAAATAGTTAATTTGATTACTCAAAAATAATTTTACTAGAATTGAGGGACTCCAATACTATAAAAATAATCAATTGGGAATAAAAATTAAACCGATTAATTTTTATTATAATATTATCATCCATTGGTTTTTCATTGATCCACTTTCTATAAATCCCATACCCTTGGAAATGAATGTTCAGGATGATTTTTTCATACCTAGTGAACCTTTATTGAATAATAAGTTACCCACGTCATTTATTCATCCAATAAATGAATACTAAATTTATATATGGTTATAATATGTTGTCACATATGATAGATCATACATTAATCTCAATAGAAAATTATACCATGTTAAACGTAATAAATTCCATATGTAATAACCTTAAGACACATTCAATATAATTATGTCAAATTTAAATGTCGAAAAATTAAGTAGGTTAATAAATTTTCCAAATAAAACTTGTATTAGATTCCCAAATAATATAATGTAACTCTTAGAATCAGATAACAAACATACAATTACAATAATCAGTAAAACAATATAATAAAAACATTATTGTTTCTAAATTATAAACGATTAATTAATACAATAAATTACTTATATATCCCATGATAATAATAATAATAAAATCATTAAAAGAGATCATTTATAATTTAATTCATGAATCAATGAATAGAAATATTATAATCATTCCACAATGACTACTGTCACAACATAAGGATGACCATGCTCCACTTGTATATTATGAGTTCTATTACATTGTCACTTGCGGAATTTATTTTAAATGTTCCACATTTCACTATAGATTAGACACTAAATATCAATATTTTTTTCATCCCGTTTAATCATTTTTCCTCATGACCCTTCTCTCCAAAAAAAAAATAGTAGACACAATATCCTTTTGGGCACTTCCTATGGTGATTGCTCTAATAATTATTACATGTGAAAAAATCATTCTAATTTTTTTTTCTGTTATCCATATTTTTCACTTACATCCTCTTCTTCTCTTACTTCACATCAAATATATAGGTCATGGATAATTATTTCCATGTGTTGATATTACATGAAACTATTTAATCAAATAATTTTTTTTATTGAAACCAATTCCCATTTGGTGTCTTTGATTAAGCCCTTGAAAAAATGGTTATTCATTCATTCTTTGTTCAATATATAATTTGTAATATACCTAGTTGACCATATATAGG
Source organism: Viscum album (assembly GCA_963277665.1). Lineage (NCBI taxonomy): Eukaryota > Viridiplantae > Streptophyta > Magnoliopsida > Santalales > Viscaceae > Viscum > Viscum album. The sequence continues at coordinate 1,193,693,740 of OY728122.1, forward strand.
TTTCATAATAATCTAAAAACCATTCTTCTACCTTTTTCTACAATCATATTAAATTTATACTTATTTAAATTTGTTCCTCAGAGTGAAATATTTTTTCACGAATATATCCTTAAAATCATTCTACTCTAAAAGTTTTATTTCTTCTTCCTCCCATATATTATGGATCAATTACCCCCATTGGTCAACATTTTTTTTGGTAATATAATGAAAGTGAGACATTTTCAATTTTAATTCATCGAATTTTTTGAAATATATTATATAAATACATAATCTATTTATAACATTAAATTGAATTAGTAACCCTAGTAAAGGATATCGACTTTTGTCACATAATGTGATCCAACATAGGAATGTATCATTGTGTAATTGGTTTCCCCATGTATGATATGATATTTTTCATAGCAAGGTTAATGTTAAATAACGTAGCCAATAGTTTATTTGTTTCAATAAAAGCTATAATGTCTCCCTTTTTAGGCAAATCCCTACATTGTCCATGAGTATTGATACCATTCATACATGATAGAGAAATATATAAATAGTGGAATATACTAGATAATATACAATTATTAGGAAACAATATGTTTTATATATAAACTAGTGAAATATATAAAATAAATAAAAAATATATATATATTACTAATCTCAAAATAATAAAATTTGGTTCATTAGGAATATTTCAAAATTATTTCAAAGTGTTTAATTCCATAATCTATGTTTTCAAAAATATTGTTCAAAAGGTTTCTACTAAATTTACACTAATATAAACTATAAATACCCAAACACCAATTAAATATAGTTGTAACCATTCTTTATTTCATTTTTATATAATACAAGAAATTTCAACCCAACATACTAAATTGTTAAGTATTGTTGGTAAAATAGAAACATAATAGACCAAAAAAATAATATTTTGAACATTAAATAAAAATGTTTTTTTTGGAACACCATTATTATTCTAGAATAACCATGTATATCAGTCGTAATAAAATTTTTGGAACCATGGAGAAAGGAAAACATATGAAAGGGGTGAGATAAAATAATAATTAATAATTTTGTAATTAGAAGCTAATTTGAATCAATGAGCATAACTTATATATAAAGGTAAATAACTGAACACACATGCCATGTAATTAATAATTATATAATGAAAATGCACCCCCATATTTATTCATAGTGAAAATCCTATAGATATTAATAACTAAAATTATGGAGATTCTTAATATCATACATCTGAACTATCTTGATATATCATCTGGATAGTTACTGTCATGGAAAACCTCTTGTTAGTTTATGTCAATGGGTAAAACCCATCTGATTATTCTATGATAAAAACCTAATGGTTTTTTCACTAATTAATTTCATCTTAGGAGAATACCAATTTCACAATGGTATTTCATTCACCAGTCCCCAACCCATGTTCATAATGTCAAAATCATTCCCCATATATCTAAAAATATATTAAATAAATATTCTAATATCATTGTGCCTCATACCACATTGAAAAATTTGAATCACTTAACAAATAATAGTAAATAATTTTCATATGAAACGATGAATACCATGATTATAATGTTATTAATGATATTAAATATCAGAGGGTAAGTTCAATAGAAAATATAAATATGTGCTGAAAAAGTCATATCTTATAGAAATAAAAATGAAACGAAAAAAACATAACTATCTCTTTCAGTCAATTGAATATTCATTATAACCATGTATAATGATATAAGGGATGTTATTATTTTTTAATATAACCTAATCCATATTTATTAAGACTTATATGCTCCTTGTATACCATGTTACCTCCCTTTTTTAACAATATTTCATTATTTCCCCTGTTTTGGGTGTTAACCGCTTCATTTTCCAATGAATATTTTATCATTAATGTCATTGTTCTTATGAATATGATATTTTTACATCATATTGAATGTTATATTAATTTTATAGAATTAATATAAATAAATTATATAAATTCGTTGAATCGTTCTTGAATGCTGAACATGGAATACGAATCACATCGCTTCATAAAGACAACATGTCATACTGATGCATGAGTGATGATATAATTCCATTTAATGAGAAATAAATTGAGGAAGTTAATATTTTATTAAATACAAAATATATATAAATTCATAATTATCATATATATCCAAAATTTCATCATTACAGCCATCTATGTACAGTGGTGATGAAAATCCAAATTACACCACAACATGGAGATGGTAAGTCATACAGACACAAAAGTGGTTATTTCATTTTTCATAAGATGGTTAAATGGTGGAATATATTTGTACCAAAATCATAATAACATCTCATAATATATATTTATATATATATGATACAAATGTTATTACATTATCATGGAAATAATACATTAATAAGAAGTTAAATAAGGAACAAATAACGAAATAGACAATAAAGATGACTACCTATTCAATATTTTATTTCTTATGATCTAGTATAATGTGATCTAGGGTATGGATTTTATATGGAAAAAACCTATATATCTTAAAAATAATTTTCTTATAGTATAAATTATAAGGTATTTCTTGATCTGGAAGTCTCAAATTTGTGTGGATAAGTGTAAACGGAGGTTCCCTTTTATAATTAATGTGATTGGCCCTTTCAGAATTCCTCAAATTAATAAAATATAAAAACGTTATTATAGAGTCCAATACAAAAAAAATCTTATAAATGAATATTGTATCAAATTTTTAACATTAATTAGTTTCATCGTATTGTTTTAATATTTTTATGTTTATATATAATTTTATAGAATATTAATTAAATAAAATATCATTACATTTAAATTTGATAACAGTTATTAATATGACTATAAATGCAGCTTAACGAAGTGGGAAATCAAGTATAATTCTTTCACACATTTAGAATATATCCCATATATCAATAAAATTCATTTTACACATTAATACATTCAAATTGGATTAAAATTAAGACACTAAAAATCATTTTTTTATTTTTTTGGTTATTTAAATAAATACCACATTAGCATTAATTATGGTTTTAAGGTAATTATAAAACATAAAAAAATTAAATAAATATTTATATAATAAAAACAATTTCACTAAGATCCATATATACATTTTACTTTCTTCATATATTGATTTTTTACTAATATAGACACACAAAAGATATTAAATAAAAATAGTGTATCATTTTTTAACTATATTGGATTTATATAACATATAAGTAACCATCATAGAAAAGTGTCCATTAAAAAAATAAAATAGTATATTAAGTCGATAATGTTATAAATAAATTAATACCCTATTTTTTCAATATTTTGAACACCAATTAATTCCCAAATATTTTTTTAATCCTTTATAATTCCATTATTTATTACTCGGATAATGATAATTTTTTATTCATTGAGGGTCTATATTTTTACTATAAAATGATAAATAAACAGTAAATGGGTGATTAATGAAATTTAAAATGTATCCCAATTAGTTGGTATAATTTTAAATTTTTAATATTTTAATATCATTTAATAAAATATTATTTATTTTAAATTATCATTAATGTCAATTTGACACTATTCACTAATGGAATATTTAAAAATATCATAATAGAAGATACATTTGAACCAATTATTCAAACACAGAACTAAAATTTCAAAGTAATCTATTAAATTATTTTCTATAATTAATTATTTAAAAATAAATAATTTTGATATTTTTAATATAATTTATTTATCAATTCAATTAATGAAATAATTACGTAATAATAAGTCATTCAACATTTAAGGTAATTATTTATTCTTTTGAAATTAATAGATAAATTACCCTGATATTGATAAATCATATATATTTCCATTTACTATTTATAGTGATATATATTTTCTAAATAACCCAATATTAAAAATGTTATTATAATTAAAACATATATATGATATCATTGAATTTTCATTAGAATAAAACATGGTAATGGGAATAAAATCATCCAAGTAGATCTATGGTCTCATAAAATTGTCCCACAGATGATTTTGGTCTAAATTAACACACAAAAAGAAAAATTACATGTTTCAGTGCAATTTTATAATATTTATAACATAATTTTTACCCATAATTAGTTGATTTACCATTTACCTGGGTAAAATAATTAACCAAGTTACTACTACTATTGACAACAAATAAAAGGGATGTATTTAATAAATTTGGACTATTTTATTCCATATATGTAATCCCTTAATAATAATTCAAAAAACATATTTATAAAAAAATTAATTTAAACGTAATCCTATTCATGGGGCGAGGAAAAGAGTTATTAATGTGAAAACATTCATATGATTGAATTGTTTTTATATCCGAATTATTATTTAAATTGATTCCAATGACCTAAAATAGGTTATTATATATAAAAATTTTCAAATTTTACATTAAAACCTGTCAAAAATCTAATTTCAAATATTATATTATTTATATGAAAAATCTACTTTCAATTAAAATAAAAAAAAATTCACTATTCATCTAAACATGAATCTTATTAAAATAAATTCAAACAAATTCACCCAATGTTAATTTTTATATTTATATTTCTAGAATTAAGTATATTTAGTAAAATATAATTTATATAAGTTTTATTTTTTTGTTTTAAAACATGTTCTCCAATAAATTGTGGCAAAAACTTCTTTTATAAAAAAACTTATATTAATGTGTAAAAGTTGGTTCATTTTTATATCATGCCAAGAAAAAACATATGATGAACGTCAGAAATTAAATTAAAATTTTAATATATAAATTTTATAATATGGTTTATACTATTAAATAATTATTCATTTACGTTTAAGTTGGGTGTTGTTTATAATGTAATCTTTCGAAAAGATTGACATTAAAGAGATACATACTATAGAATATTGGGGTGTTACAAATACTCTAAGATTCAATGAATGATTCAAAAATAATGGAACGTATTTATTTCCTCTATTCAGTTAAAAACTATACGGATTAGAATTCCAAGTGTTCATTCATTGGAATCTAATGAACAACCCAAATACTAAACATCATAGGTGAATCAATATAAGTTGGATCAAAAAACTAAATTGGATGAATTCCATGGGATACCAAGGGATTCAAAAATCATACATTGTGATGTAATTCATAGAATAGTTCCATTTATTCTTTTTGGAACCATGGTCATCTTTTAATGAATTGGATTATGGTTTGTGTTTGTTGTCAATCCTCAGAGGAAGTTCAGAATGTGTGCCAGCAAAATGCTCATACAGGTCAAGCAGATTACAGAATTGAAGGTGGAACAATTCTCTAGTGTTTGACATATTTTTGGGTGTAAAAATCAACAAATAGTGAAAGCTGTTCTTGGAAAAGAGACATGCTTGTTTTGTACTTGAAGGAGAGGAAACATGTGTGGAATAATTTTTTCAAGATTAGAACATGGAAAAATAGAAAAGGGATAAGGGTTGCGTAGGGTTTGGGCTAGTAACACAAGTGACTTGCGTGTTGAGAAAGGACTTTCACGCCGATGCCTAGGAAGCTGGAAAGTTGCGCTCTTGGTTTTCATTGAGATCAGATCTTCAATAAATGGAAAAGGACATAGGGTTGCGCAAGTATTGGTGTGGTCGCGCAAGTGAGTAGCACGACAGAGGCTCGGGTGGTTGGAGCTTCACACAGGGACATGCATGCCCTGAGGAAACTTGCGCACCACCGCACAGGGGGTCCAGTTTTCCTATAAATAGAGGACCACCCTTCCTCATTTGTAACAAAGTTCAAGACATTGATATTTTTTCTAGCTCTGGTCATGCAAGTCATTGTGTCGTGCATGTGGTGGTTGGGCTGCGCAAGTAGAGGCTGCCCGCCGGTTCTTGGCTGTGCGTCCAAAGTGGTTTGGGAGTTAAAGGTGCCGATTCACTTATTTTTAGATTTGAAGGAGGTAGTGTTGCACATGTGGGTTGGTTTCACATGCACTCTGAATTTGTACTACGCAAGTGAGTTGTGTGCCAGTCTTGGAACTTGCATGCCAGTTTTGGAGAAGCGCATCAGGCGAGGTTAAAGTATGCCAGTCATTTTGGTAGCTGCACGAAAGCTGAAAGATTGCTTGATACCTTCAGTGAAAAGTGAGATAAGTCTACAAGTGAAAGTTGGACTTCAAAAGAGAATCTACATACAATAGAGGATGCATTCTATTGAAATGATTAAGAGTACTTCACATCTACAAACTGAGTGTGACTTCACTAAGGGCAGTGAGCCAGGGGGAGTCAATAGGTGTGACCCGAGGGACGCTGTGTGCTATCCCTAAACCTTTTGTAAAGGCAGTGTGCTTGGGACAGAGTGACTGTACCCGAACCTTTGTAATCCACAGCTAGTGAATTTTAATGGAATTTGGTACGACTGACAACCTGTCGGCATACGCTCCTTGGACGTAGCCCTTAGTGGTGAACCATGTACAAAGTGTTGTGTCATCTCTCTGCATGTGAATGTTTTCTTTATTTTCATATCCATCATATAGGTTTAACATGTTCCTACCAACGTGGGAACAAGATCCATCACTTTAAAAGAAAATTTTGACACCCTGATTCACCCTCCCCTATCAGGGTGTCCTGGGGTCCTACAATTCATTATAATTATTTAGTCTTCAATCCGTTATCTATATTCCCTAGTTACATTGAAAAATTAAAAGGTCACATGATTAGAGACATCTATTATAATATAAATCTTATAGGGATAGCTTGGTATCCCATAAGGAACATGTGGTCACTGAATTTGTTATTTATTAGTTAATTTAATTTATTATATCATGACACCATTATATATACTATTTAACTATTGGATTTATATTTGAATCCATAGTTTCTTTCCTATTGAGTTTTTCTCACACCGTAATTAGGTTGCTTCACCCAGAGATATTTAGTTGATTATTTAAATTAATAAAATGATTTTTGATGCTAAAGATTCTTGATTTATATCTTAGGTTAGGAGAGGATAAGCATAATATTGATATGTGACCACGTATTATCATGGTTCTTAGATTATTTTGAGGATTTTTTCTATTTTTCTATTTTACTTTTATGATTCCATTCATGATGAACTTAAATGAAATTTCCCCATGAAAATAAAAATATATAATATTGTGTTTATTATTTATGTTTTTTATATTTATTATCATTGTGTGGATTTGTATTTATTTCCAATTTTTTTCACTGTAATAAATAGTGTATTTTATCCCACCATATCTCCAAACACTCTTAATGTAAATTGGTGGCCTCTAGTGTATGTGTATTCATTTATGATTCCTTTCATTCTATTAGAATTGATATTGATCAGTGAACATAGACAAGGAAAACACATTTTTTCATCAGAGTAGTTATTTCTTTTTCCACCATTTATTGTTTGATGAACGGTAGAGAATTATGTGTTAAATCATATAAATACGCATGTCAACTTGAGTATCTAAACCACATGTGAGTGGATGCATCGAATTCTAGGTGATATAAATTTTTATATTGAATTATCTTGTAAATATTTTACTATTCTCAATATTAGGTTACACACTTGTTATTTAATGTTACATATTAATGATTTTTTACTATTAATTAGTTATGATGAGGGATATCTATCTAAAAAATTATCATAAACGCATAGGTATTTATATTTCATTTCTAATAGAACTTGTTTCCATCATTATGTGCATCAAAAGTTATGCTTTCATTTTTTTATTATCTAGAAAGAGATTGTTATTTAATGCCTTTATAAGAACATATATAGTGTTTTCATACATATCATGATGGTATAAATTTATTAAACCAAATATAACGTAACAAATATCAAAAATAATATGATAGAAAATTTGAAAATTAATTATTTTTCTAGATAAATGGTGTTCCAATTCCTACATAAAAGGTGTATACCTTCATAACATCGGGATGAAAACCCCTATAACTGATTCAATATACGTATAATTATTATGTTATAGCTCCATATGTTAAAAAATGTATGTTGGTCAGTGTTAAATTGGATTCCAAATCCATATTAATGAACGGTCACCAAAATAATAAATAATTGAAAACCCATAATAACAAAAATTATGATAAATACTTTAAAAAATACCATATAACCTGAACATAAGAATGGGTTTTTGGGATTAGTGAAATTATTGGATGTGAATATTTTATCAGTATAGGGTATCTATTGAAATGGGGCCTTAAACTTATTGTCGATTTCCTTATTTATAATTTCACCCACTATAGTGTTATGTTTAGAATCATATTAGAGTAATTGTAGATACATGCCTACTTGTAAAACATGGGTCAAGTGATATGGAGGCAGCAAAGAGTTTACACATGATGTGGTGGGGCCTAAGCCACTGGTGGTATTAACAGTAGTACACATGTGGTACTTACTATTTTCATAACTATAATTACTATAGTGGGATTTGATTTCTCAGCTTAGGGAGTGTTTTCTTGGACTAGTACTGCCAATAGATGGATGTCTATTGGTTGTATTAACCCAAAAAATGTAATTACTGGACATATTGAAGCATCATTCACATGATTTCTCTTGGGAAGGTGGTTTTTAAGATCTATTTACATTTTCCAAGGCTGTAAATATAGCTCTAAATAATATAGATATTCCTCAAAATATTATTTTCAAGCCTATATATTATATAATTTATGGTTATTTCATGACATGATGTTGAAGTTATTTCCAAACATTTCAGCCTCCTAGAAGGATATGTTGGGACATAAAAAATATGTTCTTTGGTTAATTTTTCTGGGAGACAATAAAGGATGATCAGGATTGGGTGTAAATGTTAATTTATTAAGATAATAAATTTTCATTGGAGTAAACATATCAATTCATTGAGCTTAATAACTTTTTACCTACTCATGCATGGGATGAGAAGTTCAAGGTGAGTCATTTGGAGGATGGAGTTAGGTATGATATTCATACTTAGGTTAATTTATTTTAACTTACTTTTTTCTCTTTAATGATGAACTAGTCCATTGTATATGAATAAAATATATGGAATAAAAAGGTACAGATGATGGTGGTTCATTTTTTATTCCTGAATGTAGATTATCCATTGATAGGAACCTTCCCTATGAGATTCTATCTACGGTTGTGCCAACAAGGAAGTAAACACTAGATATTTTTTAAGTCACTAGTATCCCTTTTAGGGTCATCTAAAGCCATAGGGTGATATGTACAATGTTAAGTGATGAAATTATTTATATTTGGTCTATATCCAATAATTATATTAGAATTTTATTCTAGGTATATGTGAGATGGTATCTATACTTGTTCATAGTTCTATATTGGGTTCTATAACACTGTCCTAGGTAGGAAGAAGGAATGCAACTATCCATTTAGGTAAAATAGGTGGTTTTTGTTGATTAATCATACATATGATGTATTGAGTCTATATATTGTGATTTATCATAGATTATAGTTCGAATCTCAGGGTTTTTGGATATTTCAAATTGCTTGAAGTGCATTATACACCTCTAAAGATGATCATTGGACTGTCTACAATGCGAGGAATGGTCTGGGTTTCCTTCCCTTCTAGTTTCATACATGTTTGACATATGTCTATGATACTAATTCATATATTAAATATTTAGAGGATTACTAGCTATAGAGGTTGAATGCATAGATGGGCTGATATCCCCTGACTCACCCCATAGAATCCAATCAGATTGCATATATTGTTGCAAGGAATATCCCCTCAATATAAGAATTTTCAAATTTCATTATAAAATTTTCATCTATGAGAAAGAATACATATACTTAATTATCTATATGTATTAGTTCGAATAATATTGATCTCATATTGATTTTGTAATAGATCATTGTACTTATTATTTCTTAAGGGTGTAAAATATGAGAAAAAGGAAGAATTAGATACATAGGAAGGCCATGCTGAACCTAAGAATCCAAGACTAGGTTGACCAATGTCATCAATGTCCGGATAATTCCCAGATGATAATGGACTAAAATATTCTATCTTTATTATTATTTTTGTCTACTTCATTGATTTCATCACTAATAGATTTTATAGTATACCAAATGAGAGTGATGTTTAATTTTCTCATAATAGTAAAATGCATTATTTTTTACGGGGTCCCATTATAAATTACCCATTTTTGAAATCACCATTAAAAATAAATTAGTTTGTGAAGGGTCATTGCAAGAAAATATTACATGTGTTTTTTAGTTATACAATCGTAAAAAAATTATGGGTAGATAAAATGATTCTTTTATTTGGGGATATACCGCCATCAGAAATAGTGTTTTGCAATGGGAGAATCTCCATATTGCAAAAAAGAATAATTATAATATTTTTAATAATAAATAAATAAAATATTAAAATCAATATAAAAATTTCACTATATAGAACTGTAAATATATGCATTAAAAATTAAAAAAAGTATTTACATTAAAATATTTATGATAAAAATTGTGATAAAAAATACATAAACCACTATGGGGGTTATCCGAAGAAGGTGGAAGAGGTAAGTTCATCCCTAAACCCCGATTGATTTGTCACATGTACTCTATCATCAAATTGTATTTCTTATCCCATCATCAGCATGTATCCTCTTTCAACTATTGTTGCTACTATCGATTGAGCTCTTCTAGCTAGTTATGAAAGAACACTATAATATCACCCTAATCACACAACTGATCCTCATACTCTCCAACATTTGATTAATAATATCTATGATAACCATCTGAAATGGATGATTATGTCTCAACAGTACAATAATAACTACCATAAATCAATAGACAGATGATACAAAGAACTCGTCCTTTCACAAATCATATGGATACACCAGTATTTATGTTGTGTTGTCAAATCCAACTGCACTGGTGATATGATCCAAGGTCACATCCAGACACTCATCTAGATTTTAAGAAAATTTGGCCTCAAATGACACCATAAATTTCAATTTTAAAAAAATTGTAAATTTTTTTCAGAATGTTTTAAAACAAAAAAATTAATATTGACCAAAATAAGACATTGGAGACCACCTGTACTCTATCTAGTGCGAGGATCACTATTCATCATATTATGAACATCGAAATCCATAATATTGGGACGTTTTTTTAGCTATATGAGTATAATATAAATATTTATAGATTAAAGTTATATTAATTTTTAACATAGAAGTACTTAAAACTTGTCATCGATGTGTAATGAATGTACAACTACCAGCTCGATGCATCACCTTCTAAAATCCCCAAATCCACCTTCCAAATGATGATATCATATGGAAAATTTCTTTCATATAATATTAACATAGTCCATACAAAACATGCTATGTGGCGTTACAATTTTGGTTGGCACAACAACACTAATAAAGAAAGTGTCTTTAGATTTAGGCATTGTTGTCCTTCTAAGATTGTGAAAAAACTAACAACAAAACACATGAATATAGACATTCCTATCCTCCAAGATAGAGGTATAAATGATATTAATTATGAGATATAATAAACCGAAAATATAATAAATTATAAAATGTTGATAAGTAAATAAATTTAAAAATAACTGTTATTTATTTAAATACCATCCAATGATCAAACAGTTGGTGTCAATCACCGGAGAGAATTTATCCCATGTCACCCAGCCCTAGAAAAATAAAATTTTAATATAGAATTATAATTTCTTATTGCCATAAGCGAAAAGAATTGAAATAGAAGAATGAATAAAAAAATGTAGATATAAAAACATAATGAAAATTAATTAAAAAAACTAACATACAAAAGAAACAATACATCCACGTATGTGGATAAAACTCTTGAAAAGTGTGTTTATTGATGATAGAGTCATGAATCACCAATCATATATGATAGTGACCCCTCTAAATTGATTTTCAACTGATATTAGCATGAGGGCTAGATGATGAAACATCAAGCTTATCACTGGGTAGTGTATCCTCATCCAACTCACAAATAGAAAATATAAATGATCATCAGGGATCAAAAACATGAAATCATGGTTCTAAGTAATTGATCGAAATCAAGTATTATATATATATTTATTATATATTATTATAACAATTATTTAATTGTTTTAGTCTTCATTTCCATCCATATATTAATATATGACGGTTTTAATATCTTCATATTCCTCTTCAATATTATCGATTTAAATAGGAATTTTAGTTTCATCAACTCATTTTATTTCATATTAATTTTATACATCAATGACATCATCCACACCATAAACCCATAACCCTGGGGTGTTATCATCAATATTCATGTCTCCTCATTGAAAAAATTGATTTGGTGTTTTCTCATAAAAAACTGATTCCAAATCATTAGAAAAACAATATTCAATTAACAATAAAACGTTTTTCATGAGATTTCATATTTATTTTTCTCAACTAATAACATAAAACACATGATGTGACAATATAATTTACACAATATATTTTATATTCTTTATGATCAAATAAAAATGGATATTTACTCAAGAAATATTCTATATTTAAAATCAATGATTCTGTTGTGCGAATGATAACGAAAGTCTCTATCAGTATCCAATCATTCACATTTAAACATCATTATGTAATTCTATCCCAAATGACATAGTTCAAATTTTTCTTACGGAATTCCATTAATGTTAATATAACTATCTCAATGATGAGATCCTATCAATAAATCAACACTATCCATTGTTTTTTATTCCGTATATTCACGTGTATTAAATAGAAAAACATTCACAACATATATAATATAATATTTAGTAATTTTTGTCTGGAGTGTAACTAAATACACACAACTGTTAATTAATATTATTATTATGATTAGAATAATTAATATTTTATGAACATTTACTAATAAAATATATAATAAACTGATTTTATATGTTCAACTATAAATAAATTTCTATATTATTTTTTGAAATAATTACAAAAAATTATTTTGATGACATTCGTCAAGAGAAACGATTATAATTTATGGAAACAATTTCTTAATAAGATTTACAAATAATATAAAAATAAAAAAATATTAAATTAATTTATTATTATATATAGAATAAGTTGTAGGAGAAATCACTGTACAAATGGGGTCATTTCCTCACAGCAGAGGATAATATATGTATGATCAATGTGATTTTCATCATCGGATATCAATCATTCTTGAACTCCAAAAATTCCATGTTCAGGTTGATTAAAAATAATTATTGATTAATAATTTCATGATGACCATTACCCTCATTAAGGCTCATGTGGTTATATTTTTATTTATATAATGATTGAAAATAAATATGTAAGGGAAAATAGGTTTACTCTATGACAATAATTTAATCTAATTGATACTTCAAATGATTCCATATTACATAGAGTTTTCTCCAATTTCTAGAGCATCACCTGAATGGGTATATCCATAATAAATGTTTGACCTACAATATTTTTATTCATTAGACTTATTTAATATGAAATGATCAATTGAATCAAAAAAGCTATCTATATTTTTTTCCAATTTATAAAAAACATGAAAACCATATTCTTATAATTTACATAGGGTATTATAGTCTATTGTCTCCCCACAAATAACTTGGAAAAATACATTATTTCAACTAGTGAATTAGAAAAAATATAATTTGACAAACCTCTAAATCCAAAATGTAAAATAATTACAATTATAATATTAAATTCCTTAATTTTTATAGAGTTAATATGAAAATTTATGAAAAATCCTAGAAAACTGGATTCATAACCATCAAGAAGCATCAAATCTATAATACAATGACAAGATAATATAATATTTTCTTTCGAAACTATGTGAGACTCTATTGTATTCATTAACATCTCTGATATGTCATTTTCCAATAGTCCACATTCTAATCACTTGCAAATCTGGCCAAGATATCATCATGACATTACATTGTCTTTGGTTTATATAGGTACATCTAAAAATTTGAGAATTATATTATCTACGAAGTTATTATCAATATGCATGACACCCAATATGTGATAGAGCAATAAATAAGACCAAAATGGTTGATCCCAATGAAATCTATGTTTTATCAAATTTTGTTCTTTCAAAAAGTCATATTTTTTTGTTGGTTTATTTTCATCCCAAATGTTATATCCAGTAATGATGATATAATATATTTTAACACAACACATAAGATCATTTTTGGGAGGAAACCTTTTTAAATTTTTCCTTTTCTAAATTCACAGTTGTTCCCTCGAAAATGATGATATGTATGATAAAATATTTGATGTTAGAGGGAAAAATGTTTTTCTCCATTGAAAAGCATAATTTTTTTCTATCACTCATAATGTATGTCCATGGTATTGGATAATGTGTATTCCAACAATATAACATTCCATATTCCATGAAGTCAACAATTTTTCACATTAATGCAGCTTTTATTGTGAATTTGTTTTGAAAACAAAACATACTTACTATCACCATTACTAAAAAATTATTTTAACTCATTAATTAATGGAGTCATATAAATAAAATTTTATTTTTTTAATTAATGAAATTAGTAATATCAACATGATAAATGGCTCATTCATCAACGTGTAATAGAATAAATTTTACAGAGGTATAATGATTGTCCAATAAGAGTATTGACTACCATATGAACCAAATGGATATAAAACATCAATAAAAAGACATAATAACATGTTTCAAGACATTTTAGAAAAATTTCATTATGTTTGATTAAATTATATCGATGAATCTACATCACATGGATAATTTACGATTCTACCAGTTGAACTATTAATTTTATTACATGAAATCAATGGTGATATGTAATGAAACATTAAATAATACTATAATATTGATCTAAGAGAGAAATTACTCAACTATTTTATATGAATCAAAATAGACATCCATAGTTTATCCTCTTTAAACCCCAATTGTCCACATATTGGATAATAATATCCCATGGTTTGAACCAAAAAAATTTCTATGGAATTTGAACATTTGGCGTTCATTGGATGGGATGTGTTTTTTTTGGGTTGAGGTTAAAGGCCCGGGGTGCGTCATGGTTGTTCCATCATGTTTTTGAAGAATTGTGCTCCAAAACCCCAAGTTTGGAGGATCTTATAGGGAAGCATGATTTTTTTATACTGTCTAGCCCCCATTAACAAAACTGTGTGGTTTCATTTGGATGGAGTTAAATTAAATTGATTAAAAATCAATTAAACAAAAAAGGGATGTGAAAATGTAGATTTTTTAATAATAATCATATTATTGTTATGTTTATTATTATCCTTATTATTATTGTTGGTGTTGTGGTTATGTTGTTTTTAATAAAAACCTTAATTGGTATCTCTTCTTCCCCTTACTCGCCACCAACATCACCCTATTTTTCCTCTCACAGATCATGATAGACTCATACCTTCACCCGTGGTTCACATGATCATTGTCTCTGCTCCCTCTCCTCTGACCTATTTTTCCTGGTCCCATAACGATTCCCACTCATTGTCACAAGGGAAGACCTTATACTCCTTTACCATCCCTCTATTGGGATTATTTTCCCCGTCTGGTTACCCTAGATGACTCCTCTAAAACTAAAGTGTTAGGAGCTAATTTATTTTTGTATTCCATCCATTGTGAGTTAGTGAGAAAGGATTCTCAATACTCTTTTTATCACATTAAAAAAACCACCACCAATAGAGAAGCTGTTCAAATTGTTTCGATCCTCTGTAAATGGATCATGATATGTTTTCCATTTTTTACCTTTTTTACAACAAATTATAAAAGGATCCTTCATAATTTTTGAGGTGTTGGTATATTTTAAAAAGATTGTTGGTTCTTCTGTGATTATTTCAATTCACATAAGTTAAAGGTGACTTGTCATAGATGGATGGGTAGGAATATTTATTTTGTCTTATCTAGTTGTATATATATTCACCCATTTCAGTGAATATATACATAGGTCTAGGCATTCTTTTTTATATTATGGAAACTAATAATTTCATTGTTTTTAATGATTATATAAACATATGAGCATGTATTTAAGGATTCCCTAAAAAAATTTCAGGCCATTCGAATATGTGTATAGGGTAAGGTGTCTTCATGTAAAGATGATAATGAAATTTCATGAAGGAAGGAGGTAGTATAATTGAGTGGCATCTATTAAAAAATTAAATAAAGAATGTGTTTGTCTTGCTCATCTATTGAGGTAGGATCCCTTTCGATGAAATTTAATTAAAAATAAAGCAGTTAGCTACATAACATATATTTGAGAAATTGAAATATGATTATTTATTGAAATTATTAAATATTATAAGTAATGTGTTTAAAAAAAATGTCATGCTATTATAAGAAAACAAATCAAATGGTGTTTTAATGTATTCAATGAAAAAAAATTAGTGATTAGAAACTTATTCCAACTTGGTTTAATGTATTGTTTTTTTGTTATGTGTTGTGGTTATGATTGATATATGTCATGTCTAGGATACAAATACTAAAACAACTAGAGAATAGATATTCATTTTTTTAAAATTTTCAAAGAACCGAGGCACCATCTATGTTCCTGGAATATATTATAAATATAATGATGTGGAATGCATTATAAAATGGTAATGCCCTTATATATTCTTTACCTATTTTACCATAGAACATAATATGTACCACCTGATCATTAGTAAATGAACTATCTTTCCTTGTTTAAATAAATTGAATTTGTTGAATGGATTGACATCACATGAATTATTTCCTTCCACAAATGTTTTAAATGAATTAAATTAAATGGAATTTCTGTCATTGGTATTTAATAATTAACTTTTTATCATATAAAATTATTTTAAGTAATAGAAATATATATAACCAGGATGGAATGAAATGAGAAAAAATAGATAAATTAGAAAATACTTATTAACCTATAATATTTTAATTTTACACCACTATTAAATTCATTTGGGTCTATAGTCAAGAAAACTAATACCGGTAGCCACCCAATAGGTGAGAAATCCATTGATTTAATTATGATCTAGTTTTTATTATTATTGATCCTTATAATAAATGAATAAATTGTTTAATTACTATATTATACATTTGAAGTGGCCTAATAAAATATTATATGATTTTTTATAGTAGAATCACCTTGGATAGACTAGTTTATTATTATATTAATGACATTAGGGTCGACTGATTAATAATAATGGCTTGATATAAATATGATTATAACAATGAACCTACATTAGAGAAATAATTTAATTTGAAAGATAGTAATTTTCACATATTTATCGTTTTGTATTATTTTGAAAAATATATTATGATTCATATTAGAATAATTATTTTTCTTTCTTATCATTTCTTATTATGTAATATTGTTGTGATCGAAACATGAGGGTTTGAAACAATATGGCATATTTAGTTTATCAAGATAAGACTCATGCTTAATGTGGATACTTGAGGGATTGGGGCATGTTAATTCATACCAGCTAAGGTAAAGGAACATAGGTAAATGAAGCTTAATCAAGGAGTTTATTATTATATGGGATTAATGAGGAATAATGATTAGTGTTGACGCCTGAGGGATGGGTTCTTGTTTTCGTAAAACCTGGTAGTTGGGAGAACTGGTACAAAATAATTGAGGGTGGTGTATATGATTATATCAGGTTCTTGAGGGTCATATGCATAGTCACAAGTTACCTAAGGGAGATATTCCAATTGTGTTTGAGGGATTGAGACTAGTTATCCTAAGGGAATATATCTTATGTTAATTGTATAATTTGATTGATTCATCCTCGGTAGCTTAATCTACAACTGAAAAGGGTGATCCGTCATGATGTAAGAGGACCTACCCATAGAAATATATTCTTATCAGGGAGTCAATCTGGTTATATACTCCAAGTGTTACTTTGGAAATTGGGAAGGTTTTAGTTTATTTATTCATCACTGGTTATTTATTTTTCTCCTTAAACAAACTCACTTCATTACATTATATATAAATTAATGTTTAGGGATATGAACAATTTGTGATTTCCAACTGAAATAATTATCTCAAAACCTTCTCAAAAGATATTTAGAATCCATTTATATATTCTTAATTTATGGTCTTTATATTAATTTATTGTGTTGTGATGTGTACATTGGATCTAGGGAGCATAGATCTAGGGTCTTTCTCATGATTCATGAGGAGTTTACCATTGGAGATTTCTATTCATTCATTAGTTTGTACAAATTATACATTTTAGTATCATCAAAAATATCATGCCCCATTAGGTGGAATTTTGGATTTGCATTTAAATTGTATTCATATATAATAATCTTCTTCCCCTGATTTTTTTTCATTATTACTACTTCTAATGTGTCTCTTATTTTTTATCTAAAGAAATTACATAATACTCTGATCTAGTGGCTATAATATCCACATAATTACATGAAATTACCCTCACTTCTTGTTAGCAACCTCAACAGTATGAGGATATGCACTTGAGGCCATGTCATCGACAGGTCTAACCACTACCTTTGTGGTGAGGCGAGCCTGGATGTTACAATGTCATATGAGAGGGAGCATTTTTTTCAACTTTTCTAACTAATTTTTTATGTAAGAAATGAGACTAGGAATTTTTTTGGGCATGGTAAATAGAAATTTTTGGGACTAATCTCTCCATATATGTAAAATGACCACGTGTCCATGTGTGGGAATTTAGTTAATAGATTTTTCTATTAAATTTTATATGATTTCACCATGACATATAGGGGTACATTCCACTTCTTAGTGAGTTATGAAATTATGTAATATTATGATTGTATATGTATATAATTGATGATTAATTACATTCATCATTTTAATCACAGATAGAATTCACATCCCATATATATTCCATACCTTGTAGTTTCATATATACACTTCTTGCTCATTTTATTTATGTTCCATGAGTTATATTATTTTCTTGATTTTATAACTAGTCTATATATTTATATACCCTATTTCATGACTACTTATCTTAAATTTCTTATTAAATTCTGTGATTCTATGATTATATAATTTTTCTATCTGTTAGATTTTCTGATAACATCCTTGTTTTAATTTATAATTGGTAGCATGGGATGGATATATATGGGTTATGAAAATTCCAAAACCATTAATTGATTCTATAGAGTCTAGGAGACTTGTTCAAGTGACAAGTTAAAAAATAAATCTTATACATTATAAATGGTTTCAAATATTATAATGCAATACTTGATTAATTTTGGTTAAATGGGACAAAGAATTGAGTTTACAATGTGTTTTGTTGTTTTATAGATTTCGTAATGACAAGTAATATAATACAACTACTATATATGACCATTTTTTTTAATGTTTTTAAATATGAAATATGTTTAAATTTAAAATAAATTAAACTTGTAACTAAATAAATGTGTAACTAGACCCATGTATGTGGGTTAGGAAATATATCTTATGAGATAATCAATTGTGTCTTTTTATAACAACAATAACTAATCAATTTCTATTTGGTTTCATTTTGGGGATCCCAAGATGGATTAGCAGGAACCTCATAGGTCGAAGAATTAATTAAAATGGAATTAATTTGATAAAATGAATATAAAATATAGTATGTTGTTGAATTTTCAATGTAAAACAGGATGTTTGATATAACTTATTTGTGTTTCACATGGGGAACCGTTAAAATTAGGTTCCTAGTCTTTCTATAATAAATCTGTTCATAATGTTTCCAATTAAATAATATATTTTATTAAAAATATAAACATGAACAAATGTAATAAACATAGAATGGATCCATATGTGGTGTCCTTTGATTAAACCCTCGGGAAAGGGTAGCTTCATATATTTTTCTTACGTTTCCTTTGATCAAAAAGATGAAAATTCTCTGTAGGCCTTCATTCCTTTTATGAATAACAAAGATTATCGGATCTTAAGCCAAGTGAATTTCTATTTTCGGTAACCTAGTTTTATATTCTCTTATTATTCTCTCATAATGAGCAATCTTAGTGTAGCTATCTCTATTAAAACTTTAATTCCATACAAATGATCTGATTTTATAACACTTGGTATCATTCAGGTGTTGTCTTCCCTTATGGGGAATTATGTTTTCAGTGAAATAATTATATGGATAGGTGTTCATGGTATAATTGACCCTAAATATTGGTGTGAGCATCAAGTAACACAATATTTCGGTATTTTATTCATGAATTGTGTGTATTGAGATGCTTTACAGGTTACTGGAACCTTTATTTCTCAGTGGGAGTGTGGAGAGGCCACCAATTACTTTTTAGTAATTTAAAGATGTAGTAAATTGGGATAAATATATTGTATGGTCCATTAGATAAATGGATACAAAGGGATAATTACCCTATTAATAGTATTCAATATATTTCATTTTCTTCTAAAACCTCGGTGTAGTATCCGTCCACGTACATAGTACTCTCAAAATTCCAAATGTTGTAAAAAACATAATGAGTTCGGTGGGAAAATTGATCCTCGTGCTATTGTGTAATTTCTCAGATCATCTAAATAGTAGAGTTAACTGGTTATAAATTTAAAATGATCTTCCCAAGGATCACTATTTCTTTCAGAGACATGACTATTTTGATGTACCAGCTGATTTGGTTTTGGTTTTCATACAAATTATTCAATTTTTTTTTATAATAGTTCTATCATAGAGATCCTATTAGTGGCTAGAATTTGTCTTCTTTTGTATTTTTGGGACACATCTATTGTAGGTTGTTTCATGTAATTTATTTTAAATATTTTTCCATTATGTTAGATGGAACACAACCAAAGTGGACAAATTTTGAATTGTCAGGCTAGATAGAATTCCAGTGAGGATTACATGTTTTCAATTTTTTCAGTGATTACATAGATGTACATGGTTGAAAGGGTTTTCTATATAGGAAACCATTTATCCTTAAACATCATGGAAATTAGATAACTTCATTTGTTATTCCATAGTGATCATGGAAATCCACTGGTGGTATGGGATTTTGATCAGTTGTAATAACACTTTAGTAGGTGAAGTTGAGAACATTATATGATGTCAACCAGTTGTGGTTCAAATCTTATCTTCTATAGTAATTTAGGTTTGTTCATTATAAACCGTTTAAAATCCACTTAGTGTACTATTTGTAGTGATTATCATGTCCAATATCTTGATGTTGTATTAAATTCACTAAGTAAGTGTCGGTCATACGTCGTGCTAATGTTTTCTAGCTTTTATTTTGATCTAGTGATCCCTTATAGTGTTTCATACTGATGTGTGGTTTTATATCTTGGACTCATTGAAATTAGTGATACTTGGGTTCTCATTTTGAAATTCCATAAATATGATCTTGGACAACAGTTTAATTTTCAATACATGACTTTAAGGAGGATTCCACAGTAGGATCAATAAAAGTTCAAATGTAGACATTGCGTCATTGAGTCAATGTCTCAATTGAAATTATGAAGAGCAGGATACCTTAGATTAGTTCCTATGTCTCCATTTCATCAAATATAAGGTTACCATGAACTTTTGGCTAAGCTCAGAGTTGATGTATTATGATGAGTGATGAATCTAAGGAGTTTGGATCTGAGTTACACATTTTTATCAGATTGTGGAATGATAGTTTAAGGGTCATGTGATATTTTTACCCTGTAATGTCACTAGAAGTTAGGTATTGACCTCATTGAGTGTGTTCCATGTAAATGTGAGGTTCCATGGGAGAAGGACTTGTATTTTAGTTTGAAATGAGATAAGTGTTTCTGTTGATCATGTTCGATAATGGTCAACTTAATGTGGCATGATATATCTTCCTTCTTGTTCTATGTTAAGCATCATTGAGACACCAAGTTATAAACATCTCCTTGAGAAGTTTGGTTTTTTTAATGTATTCGATATCATTTTTGGGAATAAAATGTGGTCAATTTTGGTTTGGTCAACTATTAATTGACACAACGTTTCATAAATGTCTCTTTTATGACCTTAGATGTATTTTGGGTTCACCTCTCATAATAATTCATGCTACGAGTGTCATTATAATGAATAGTGCTGCAATTTGTAATGAAATTATGATGGTGAAGATTTGATAGTTCTGAATTGGACCGTTTTTATATTCACAAATAATGTGGTACGTTCTAGTGGATAAATGTATTAGAAGACGATGATGTGAACATATCGTTTTCTAAATGAAATAATTAAAGAGATGTCTTAGTGTTTTTGTTGGAAAATGATCATTGGCTTAGGTTTTAATAGCTTATGTGTTGTGTGTTTGAGAAATAATGAATGGTGCATTGGGAAATGGGAAATTTATTGTGACATTTATAATTGTACACCATGAAAAATTTTTTATGGGTGATGTTTTGTAGTTCCCAAAAGCTTCTCGGTGATGGGGAAGTTCTATGGTGGGAAGGTTGTAGCATTAGGTTTTTTTACATTATAAAAATCCAAGGGAATTTGGATTTTCACATGCACTAGACTAGTGATTTATTTAAACAAAACTTTAGACCATAATTTTTGATTGTTTTAACCCATCAATGTGTTTTTTTTGGATATGGTCTGAAGCTCGGGGGGTGGGGTCCCAGGTTTCTCAGCATGTTTTGGGAGTATCAGGATCCAAAACCCCAAGATAGAAAAGGATGGAAGGGTGCACTATTTTTTAATATCTATGAGGCCCTTAATAGAAAAATCATGTGGTTGCATTTAATTGAAATGGAATTATTTAAAATAACATTAAATAAGAAATAAATGCAGGCGGGATGATGATTTTTTTAGCAATAATAAAATCGTAATTATTATTATTATTATTATTATTATTATTATTATTATTATTATTATTATTATTATTATTATGGTTTTCAGTCATAACCTAATGGGGTCCCTCCCCTTCGACATTACCCAGTGTTAATGAAACCCACTTGGGTATCTCATGGATCATGGTGCACCTTCCTACGTTATCTCATGCCATATATGAGCCTCCACCTTGCTCCCCCCCCCTTCGTGATGTTCTTTCCTGGTTCCATCATGATTTTTTCTTGATGTTGTGAGGTAATTCCATCTCCTCCATAGTCCTCCCATTTAATCACTAATTTTACCTCTCCACAACCTTTCATGAGTCAGCTGGAAACCTAGGTTTAGTGGCTGACTGATATTTCTGTTTCCTCTATTAGGGATTCTTGAGACTCCTTTAGTCATATTCTGACAACCACTACATAAGGAGAAGTTGCATGGATAATTATGGATCACCAGAAATAGTTTGTGGTAAATTTTTTAGTTTTTCCTTCGTTGTCACTCAAATTATTAATTAGATTGTTTTAATATTTTCAGTATTAATATTATATCATAAGATTATTAGTTTTACCATGATGGATTTGATTCGCCAGAGTCAAAGGAAACTCTCTGGTTATACATTTTTAAGAATGTTTATACGTCTGTTCCAATGTTATATGTATATTCACACATATAAGTGAATATATATACATATATGGCTAGGTGTGATTATGTTAAAATTTAAATTGAATATGTGTGTGGGTATTATTGGGTATATGCACATGTGAGAAAGTTTGTATATATCCCCTTATATATATTCATGGCCCTGTGAATATGTGTGTTGGGGCTACGTGTCCTTATGTTTATATGAAGGTGAATATTCTTGGAGGCAGGAGACAATGGCATCGAGTGGTGACAACTAAAAACATAAAGATTTGAAGTGTTTTACATCACCTTCTTTTGAGGTATAATCCATTTCCTTGAACTTTTAATTAAAGAATGCAATATTTTCTTCCATAATTCATCATAGAAAAACTGAATTTTTATTGTGGAATGAAATCCATTATTATGATAAATTATTTTTTTGATAATCAAATTAATATTATTATAATAAAACCCCACCAAAAATGGTTCATTGTCTTTTAAGATAAATATTAGTGACTTAGATTTATGCATTCTTAGATAATTATGATGGTGTTTCCTTATGCATTAAGGTTACGATTGATAGATTTCATGTCTAGGATATCACTTTCATTGACATTAGAAAAAATATTTACCATTTTATAATGAATAAAGAACCAAGGAACCATCTATATTCTAGGACCATCATATAAATTGAATGAAATAAAATGATTTATAAAAAAGAAATTCCCACATAGGATGTTAACCTTTTTTACCATAGTACCTTATATATATAACTTGAACCTTGGTAAATGAATTTCCATTAATTTTTTTACAAAGTCTCATAAATTTAATGGAATGGCTTCACATGATGGAACACCTTCATTAAATGATCTATATTAATTAAATTAAATGTAATTGTTGTGGTTGGTATAGAAAAAATCCCTTTTATCTGATAGAATTATTTATATTAATTACGATATGTGTGACCGCAGCAGCATGCGGTGGGAATGACTAGATAAGATGGATAATCCCTGTTAAACTATAATCATTAAATTTTTTACTATTTTTGAATTAATTTATATCCAATTCAAAGATGTCTGAGATATAAAACCACCTGATATGTGTGACATTCTTGGATTCAATTATGAAATAATGTGTTTTCTTTTTGATCACAGCAATATTTGGATAATTTTTTTGGCAGCTCTATTAGAATTTTGATTTTGAATAACAATAAATTGTGGGATTTGTTATTGTAGAATCACCTTGGATAAACATGTTGATTAATATATTAATGACTTAAGGAGTAAATAATTAATTAACTTGGTTTGATATTATTATTATGATTATTACTAAACAAGATTAATGAAATGAAATGGTTTGACTGTTGGTAATTTTTATATATTGGACATTGTGTCATATGACAATGAATATGGAATGATTGATAATAGAAATGTGGTTTTTTCTTATATTTTTACCTTCTATGATATCGATGTGTTTTATACTTGAGTGTTTCATATTTTTTCCATGTTGAGATAGTCTCAATGCAACTCATATTTAATGTAGATTCATGAGGGAATGGTGCACGTTATTCTGTACTGGTTGAGGGAAAGGTGCACATGTACATGATGTGTAAGGCCATTGTTTATGATTAAATTCCACTTATGTTGAGTCTTGATTGGGGTGGAATCATGAAGTATTGGTAAACATTATCATACTTCATGGGGGATAGGTACACTGGTACTAAATTCTATAGGATAGTGTATATGACTATGTCCAATTTTTATTGGCAAGATACATAGTAACATAATTCCTAAAGGAGATATTCTACTTATCCCTGAAAGAGATATTTTGGTTATCCTAAGTGAAGTGGTCATAGGTTTATGTTATATTATTAGTTATCATCATTGGCTTGTGAACCTAGAATTTATTTTGGTGAACATTATAAATATTGTAGGATCTACCCATCAATATAGAGACCTAGTAGGGTTTTGCAGTGGGTATTTCAACCATCTATCCAATACAAACCTGGGTAGTTTGTTTTCTATTTATCCAACACTGAATTTTTTTTATATTATTCATGCTTAATACATTATATTATATATTATGTAATGTATTGGGATTGAGATCATGGGTTTCATACTACTGCGATTACTATCTCACACACAACTCGAGATCCATTTTTCACCCGAATAGATCTTCTTTCTCATAGGTCGTTGGATTCACTACATGTGATGTGTTGTGTACATGGGATCTAGGTAACATAGGATTGATCTCATTCCCTATATGCTCGAGGTGTTTACCATTAGGTTTTCTGTTCTTCTTTATTTATTAAAAATGTACCTTGTACTAACACCTAATATTTCATGAATTCTTATATGAAATAGGAATTGAAAATGTTATTTTTATTCAGTTATTATATTATTCTTCCACTATTTTTTACATATTGTTACTATTTACAAATTTTTCAGTTATATATGATATGATAAATAGATGTGCTACTATAATCTAGAATATATACTCTCCACATCGTATTATTAATATATGCTCGCTACTAGTCAGTAGCCTCTGGTGTACGAGAAGGTGTATCTAAGGCCCTGAGACCCCATGTTCTAAATGTTATATTAGTAGTGAGTCCGAATGAGATGTTACATGGGAAACTAACTATCAAATTATTTTCCAAATAATATATTATTAGATCATTTGAACATTCATGAATATTTTGAATACGAAGACCCAAATTATGAACCAACCTCTTACACTCATAGAAATTTATAGGAAAATCATTTCTATCATGTAATAGAACATTAACATTAGAAAGTATTAGGTCAAAAAATCTATTTGAAATTCCATTATCTGATTTAATAAACATAATTTTTACAAATACTTCAAATTTTCTTATCTATAAACTAGGATATAAATCATCCACAACATACAAAAACAGGTAATAATTTTTTTATGTTTCAAACTTAGGAGTTAAATCAATATCACCCTAAGTTTATTTTTATTGACGATATGCACCTACCACATCAATTAATAAATCCTCAAACCATGATTGATCTGGAATGAACTTATTAGTAGCTTCAATGGAACTACATTTACCATGTTGATAAAAAAATATAACAATTTCCAAAAACAATACATATTAGATGGACCATAATATTGCCAAATGTGTCAAACCGCCTGAGAACACATTTCATACATTTTCACCAAATTGTTCATTGTGAAAAAACTTGTGGTATAGATGATTGAAATGATAAAAAAGCATGAACAACCTCTATATATATAGGATTTATACTAGAACCATTGGGATTTCTATAATGATTTATCATGTCCTAATCATGTAATAAAATATTTTTTGGACATACTTATCCATATTTTTCTAAAAAATATAAAATATCACATTTATTTATCATTAATTTGATCTAATAGAAAGATGAAAAAATGGAACTATTTAAAAAACTATAACTTACATGTAAATATGATTAATTTTATTTATTTACAGCTTATTTTTTCTAATTTCTGATATTTTACTAATAAATATTTATTACTGATAATTATAATGATATAAAAGAGTTTGACTCTTAATTAAGACATTATTTATACCAAAATAATTAATATTGATCAGGTTATTTATGGAATCAGGATCTCAGAAGAGAAATATAACATTTTTCCAATGTCCCCAATTAATAAAAAAAATATTTTTTATTTTAATTATATCTATATAAATATTAATTACATCAATTTATTACTTTTTACCTATAATTATTATTAATCATCGATAATTATTACAAATTGGTAGTTATTGTAAGAAATTATAGTGATTTGGAAATTTTTTAGAAACCAAAAGTAATTTTTTATTAATTATTGTAATTTAACTCTAATTATTACTAATTTTTTATAACTACTAATAATATTTAATAGTTTTTGTGATTCATCATTAATTTTTAATAATTTTCACTTTTTAAAACTATTTACTAATAATGTTTTACATATTGTAGTAATTAGATTTTTGTTGTTACTAATCATTACTAATTATCAATAATTATGACAAATTTTTTATAATTACCAATATATTTTAAAACTTTTGCGATTTTCCATTATTTTTATACTATTTTATACTAATTATAACTGATTATAGTCCTATGATGTTAATGATTACTAATATACACATAATTTTTACAAATATTTAACAAATTACAATTAAATTTTAATAATTACAATTTCTTTTATTTAATTTTTACTAATATTTAACAATTACCATCAATATTTACTTATTATGTCTAATTTTTACTAATTGATTCTAATTTTTACTAATTACCATTATTTTTTATAGATATAATTATTTAATGTTAATTTTTACAATTTAATGTTATTTAGAATTTATTTTTCTTAATCAATTCTAATTATTACTAATTATAATTTTTCACTAAAATAAATTACTAATTTTTCCTAATCACTACTAATTTTTACCAATAACGTAAATTTTTAAAAATTAATATCATTAACATTTATTTATAATAATTACAGCTAATTTTTAGTTATTCTTGTTTATCATTAGTTTTTACTAATTACTATTATTTATTAAAAATAGTATATAAATTTCTAAAACGTTTTATTAAATTATATTCATTAATAATATTTATTGATTAATTATATTCAAATACTATAAATAATTGCCATATACTAATAATAAAAAATATATTTTAAATTGAAATGATTTAATTTTTATTAAAAACCTTACAACAATATAATACTAATTATTTCTAATTTATAATAACTATAGATTGGTCTTCATCATTTGATCTTGTTGCTGCTCCATTCGTCAATACATCACCTGAAGATACTTCTCCTTCCTTATCTGAATCTCCTCATCCTCATATTATTGTTTTCATTAACGCGTCACATCCTTCCAGCCCCAGTTGTGTTTACCTAATGACAAATTTGGAGAAGTTTGGAACCAATTTGTCATTTGACATCTCATGATGTTTAGAAATGCTATGATTTACATTATTTTAGTAGTTAATAAATTATTTTATTATTTTATATTAAATTATATTAATGATTTGTAGAAATTAGTTGTAATTATATTTAATTACAAAAAATATTTTGTACAATAACACATAATGTGACAACTTATATATTAATTATTAAAAAGGATTAAATAATAGAATTGACAATCATCATGTGATAAAACCAATTTTATCCAACTATGTCAAATTTATTCAATACTCATCACCTAAAAATTGATGAAGTATTTCATTTTCATTCTTTTAGTAACTTATAGTAAAAATATACTACGTATTATTAAATACCATTAATTAACCCTAATTAATAGTATGTATTTCCAATTAATACTATTTATTAATATTTTTTACTAATAACCACTTATTGTTACCATATACCTCTATTTATTAATATTTATCACTGATTTTAACTAATTATTAATAATTATAACTAATTTCAACATATTACCTCTAATTACAACTAATTATTTCTAGTTAATAATAATTTCTACATAATTATAGTGACTTAGAACAAATCTTAAATAAATTTTTATAATATTTAATATAAACATTGATTTATTACTTAATTTTACCCAATATAACTACTTTTTACTAGTTACCTTTTATTTTCGAAATGTATACTTATTGGATTTTCATTTTTACTTATCTGTACTAATTACCAATAAACATTCATAATATTTTTTTTGTTACTAATTTTTATTAATAATTAATATTTTATAATGTTAATTATTAATAAATAAAAATAATATTTACTAATTATAGTGATTTACCATTAATTATAACAATGTACTGCTAATTATTTCTTTTTTTATTGGTTTACTGCTATTTTTTAAGAAAATTTACTAAGCATCACTATTTTTTAATAATTTTAATATTTTTTATTCATTACCAATATTTCTTCTTAATTTTATTTTAATTACATTTAAATTATAATAATTAATGATCTGCACCAATAATTATTACTAATTATTCTTCTAAACAGATATTTTTTACTAATTACTGCATATTTGTACAAATTTTTTTCCTTTACACTATTTAAAAATAGGTATATTAATTTATCACAACTTTTTACTAATTACAGTATCCTTTTACTAATGATAGTTATCTTAAAATCATTTTTTTTACTAATTCTTACTAATTATGTCTAATTTTTATTAATTTTTACCAATATATATATTTTTAAAAAATTATAGTGATTATACATTAGGGTTTACTACTTAAAGCAATGTTTCATGAATTTTACTCCTTTGAAATTAATTATTACTAGTTACTATCATGTATATATGTAACTAATATTAATAATATCCACATACCGATAATTAAAACTAATTATTTCAAATTACAATTATGTAATTTTAATTTAAAATATAACTGCTCTTCAAAACTAAATATATCAAATTTAAAAAAAATTTATTAGTTATTAATAACTCCTTCTAATTATAAATAATTACATCTAATATAAATAATTACATATAATTACCTATAGTTACATCTAATTAAAATTATTAAAATGTAATAAAATGTTAAAAATTAAAAAATTAAATAATTAAATAAATACCTAAAAATAAATCTTTTATCCAACACAATCCTCCAAATTTCCATCCCTATAAAAATTTAAACATTTAATTCAATAATTCAAGTGATTAAGAGGATGTTTGAGTCAATGAGAGATGATAAAGGGAATGATGGTAGAAAAATTCTGTGTCGTGGTGGCATATATATGTTATATTTGTAGTGATAACACTCTATTCTACATGATTCCTATTAGAAAAATATCCCACCGTAAATATTTGAGGTTGTGGTGAAAAAGATACTTTCAATTCGTAACATCACAAATACTATCCATCCAAGAAAGTATCTGTGATAGGTATTAATTTATAGTT
Organism: Viscum album; assembly: GCA_963277665.1. Taxonomy (NCBI): domain Eukaryota; kingdom Viridiplantae; phylum Streptophyta; class Magnoliopsida; order Santalales; family Viscaceae; genus Viscum; species Viscum album. The sequence goes on from OY728122.1 coordinate 1,193,723,937, forward strand.
AAAAATAACTATAATTTATAATGGTTATTTTTGACAGGACAAGTATCCCATCCTAAATAACATTACATAACCAAGGGTATTTTTGAGGGGAACCTCACACAGTCTTAGATACCCTTTCTGAAATTGTGGCTGGAAGCCACACCAAAATTATTTCTGTTGGGATACCATCTCATATCATAAAAAAGGGTTTATAAAATATTATTTGTGACAATATTTAAATCTGAACTCATATAGTCCTCTAGTATGTAGTATTTCCATTCTTCTCTTCACCTATTACAAATAACCCATCACAACAACTAATTTTTTCCATAATGACTTTTTATTTCATAGTAAGAGTAAACCATGATCTAATACTGCAATCCTAATTTTTCCTACAATTTTCTATGAACTATTGAGTAAAATTGAGGATATAGAATCCAATGATTTTATTCAAGCCCCATTCGACTCTTTGGGGTTCATTGATATTTTTTTACAAGAAGGTGGGTGGTACATTTTGGCTATGTATTGATAACTGATTGATAAATCATCAGAAATATAGAAATTTGTTCCCAATCACTTGTATATATGGTCTTTTGATGAATCTCAAGGGATCTAGGTTATTTTAGAAGACTGATTTGAGATTGGGATATCATCATTGTTGACATTGGCCATCAAACATACCATGTGTAACATTCTGAAAAAGGTACATATAGTTTGGGTATTTTATAGTGCAGTTAAACTAAACAAAGAAACATACTATATTTATGGACATAATGAATTAGGTATACAACTTTTATATTGTTTCCATCATTTTTATATTATATAATGATATCTTGCTGTACTCTCTGTCATAGTATAATCATGTTCTATTCCCCATGATTTTACAATTTATTTTTCTTTAAATAATATAGATGTTCATCTCATCAATCATTACACACTACCATGATTATATATATGAATTTAAATAGTGTTAATTTATAATCCTACCACAAAATTAGAAGGTCTTATTTTTAATATACACATTTTGATGAAAATTTGTATAATTTTTTAATTATTAAAATCTATTAATTAATGCTTAAAAATTAAGTACTCATTTTTATTGGAAATGATTTTATACGTTAAAAAATGAGTTCCCTAAAAACCCATGTTTTATTAAAATGATGTTTTCTAAATTCATTAATTATTTTCTAGCACTTTTTGAAATTAAATTTCAAAAAAGTAATATAAATTCAGATATCATTAAGTAAACATTTACTTTGGGAAAAATATAATAATTTTTTAAAAAAATATTTCTTTTTCATTTAGTAATGAAAATAACAATTTTTTAAAATAACATTCATATATATTCTTATATATGAATCAGTTTATATTTAATTTTATCATAGTGTTACAAAATAATCCTATAATTATAAATAACTAGAATGTTTTGGAGAATGAGTAAAACCCATTCTACAAATAATTATAAAACAACAATAAAATATTCAAGTTATCACATGATTTACATGAAATAGGTTACATTAAACATCCTACAGAAAATGTTTTATGGTTGATTAATTGTATAGTACAGATCATATTCTATTTCTAATAAAGATTTGGTGTTTTATAGTGTGAATTTTTAATAAAAATGAATGAAATCGAGGTTATTTTGAACCCAATTTTAAGAAAAAAATTAATTTAAATATTTATTAATTAATAATCAATGGAAGGATTTTATAATTATGAGGGAAGTATACAATTTATATTCCAGTACACATCTTGGATAGTTCATTGTTTTGATAATTTTATATTGTGTAATGTAATAATTTTTTTGATGGATGTCAGGATATCGACTTCACTCTTGCCTCTAAAAACAATGCTCAATGAATCACCCCATGAAAAGACAATAGTACAGTCAAGGTTTGGGCCTAAAACATAGAAAAGAGGGCCAAAAAATAATTCTAAAATTCTATGTATGTGTGAGAGAAATGTTGGATTGGGTTATACCAAATACACACAAGAGGGGGTGGGTGAATTTTTTCTTTTATTATTTCTTCACAAATTGTGAGTATTTTTTAGTCTATCCTTTAGCTTTATCAGAATGATTATGCAGCAGAAATAAATAATTATTAGGACTCAAGGATTTATAGTGGTTTGGGGAATGGAAGGCCACTAGTCCACTCCACCAATGATGTACTCCACAAGATTGGTGATTTCACTATCTGGTCATATCATCAACAGACCATCCACAACTGAGTGATGGTTGTTGACACCATTACTAGTTAAGGCTAAATACCTAGATTCCTGGTTCATAGAAAGATCCAAATAGACAACTTAGTATGAGAATTCGGTTAATCAAAATGAAAAGATTATTTTTCTAAGATTAATTTCCAATTTTTCTTCACATTTTTAGCAAAATGTAAGAGTTATTAAATGGATCTTCATCTTCAAAAAAGATATTTTTCAGGTAAGAGAAGTTCTGAGTCGATCTGGTTACAATAGATATAAAAATAAATTCTTCAAGTCCAACAATAAAGTATTCATGATAGATTTTCGTTATAGAATTGGTGAATCCTCAACGCCTTTCTCCTTTTTTAGAAAGAATCATTTTATCATACTTTGTAACAACAGATCTATATATGTTTAATATCTATGTTAATTGATGTAGAGAAACATTAGAGATTGTTCTTAAAATAACCTTTTTTAAATTATCTATCTCACTCACACAATTTGTTAAATAAATAATAAATATGATCATTTAACATTCATATTTAGATCCATAAAAGTAACCTTAATAATCTTGATATTAAAACGTTTAAATAACATAGAAGTCATAACATTCCATAAGAATCAGCACAAAATCCTCCTCTTAAATTAATCCTTTGAATCATAAATAAATCGCTTTGAATTAGAAAAACATGTGTTTTAAAATTGGGCTATGAATTAATCTTGAAATCAACACAATAATCCACATAAAAACCATTTCTCTATAAAGTTGAAATTTAAATCCCCGACGTCAAATGTAGGATTGAATTGTATATCACTTTTTCATAGAACATAATGTTGAAAAATTAAGGTTGATCTAAATATAAAGGTTGATCATCCATATTTTTATCTTAATCTTTCAAACATATTGTATATTATCCATACATTCCTCTTTAATAAAATATAAGATACATGATCCACACTTTTTGATATATCATATGGTTTATTATATAAGTAAGTTTGATAGTCCAATCATTTATGAAGAAAACATATGATTACATACCTAGGTAAGGTCTTCATCCATTTTATCTAATATTACAAACATAAGGTTCCCCACAAATTTATAGTTCTTTTACCACATTTTTCCAATATAAAAAATATATCGTTCGTTTCAAACGTCCATTTATTTTACCATAATTTTCTGATAATTTATGGTTGATTAACCATATATTTGAAAACACCTATAAAGTAAACATATAATTTTACCCTTAAACTTAGGCACATCAATGTAGTGTAAGAACTCTATTTCTAGAACACACAAAAAAGATTTCTGAATAATTTGTCAAATATTCCCGGCATTTTAAATGCATTAATATAACTCCAAAAATATGAATATAAAGAATATTAATTTCCTGAAATATACTCAATGTAAAATCATTTGACCAACAAAGAAGGGTATTTTTTGGGAATCAAAATTATCATAAAAATATGGATTATTGTTCGCAAAAATACCCCCCTATAATAACAAAATATACTATTTTTGAAAACAACACTTTCTCAACAATTTTCCCTTTTTTATGAAAAAAACCATGAAATTAACCTAAAAAATTAATTCCCTATTATTTAGATTTTTTCAATTTGGAAAACAATTATTAATTTTAAAAATATTATATCAACATGAAATAAAAATTTGTTTTATCCAATTTTTTAATATATTAAAATAAACATTATCCCTTGATGATCTAATATAACAAAAGAATATTTTATATTCATCCAAATTTCTCTTCATGAAAATACATATTTTTCCATTTGGGGTTTATTCATATTTTATTCCTTCAAATTAAATCATTTAGAAATTTATTCCCTTAAAATGAAATGAAAATTTCTTCTCTCCTCATAAGTAAAATATTTATAAATTATAATAAGAAAACATTAAAATAAAATGTTCTATTTATCCATATTTATCACCATTTATGGGATATAAATAAAATTATAGAATAAAGAATATAACACCTTTTAATGTAGCACTGAACCTATGTAAATTCTATGATTAACACTTTTTCAATATTTGAATCTGGATTATAGACATTATAATACAGATAGTATAGTAAAACAAATCAAAACACATGAAAATGAGATGAAAATTTATTTTATTGATAATATATATTCAGGTAAAAAATTTAATAAATGAATCAAAGTTGGACTAAAAGGTATTTGAAATAAGTTTATGTGTCTCTGAATGACTTCTATGAGTTCTGTTATCTTCATTATCTAACTTTTCATCAGTCCGTCTATTAACTGGACTATGAGATCCCTTCCTTCCTGAGTCAGATGAAGGTATTCAATCAAATTGATTCATAAAAACTCATGCAAACTCCCTTCTTTCTCTATAAACTTATTTATATTTTCTGTGAAACTATTCAGTAATTCATTTACTCCTAGTCTAACTGATGAAAAATGGTCAACAAGATGCCTTTTATTTTCTAAAAAACAGATAATGGGTCACTATTATACTGAATATCCTTCAATATGTCACTGATATTGCACATTACAATTGTAATGGCCTAAAATCTCTTTATCAGATCTAGCTATGTACCGGATGTACTGGATTTATTTCCCCAGACAGTTTCCAACTATTTCTAGAAGAATGTTTTAATGTCCTCCAAATCTGATTTCAATAAAATTTTATATTTTAATTTTCCAACTTTGGCTATCATCTTCTTCATAAAATTTTTAACTTCTCTTTTTGAAACTGTACTTTCTTTCACGTTATGAAACATCTATCTCTCCTTTTACAATACGCATCTCAAAGAAGCCTTTTCAGCATGAACTCTATTAAATATCATGATTAACTCTTCCAAATGATTATTCATGGAATAAGAGGCATATTTTTCTTGATTCTTACTCTGAGTTTCAATATTATTGAACATACCTAAATGCATTTATTGTGCATATTATTTCTCTTCTTCTTCAATTTCTGCAACTTTTTCAAAATAAATTTCACACTGAGAAATTCCCTGACTCATCCACACAAATTTTTTTGTTATGAACCACAATATAAATTTCAGAATGATTCTCTTCTAGAATCACATATGTAGGATGTTTCTTCTCATGATAATCTTCTTAATGAATTTTTCCTAAAACGGGATGCTCTGGAACAAAATATTTTTGATATCCAGATTGTTCATGAAAAGAATCGATTTTAGAAACATTATTCTCCTTATGCTAAGCCTCTGCCAGAGGCACAATCTTCTTTTCAATATGAGGAGTCACCTCCAAATGATAAAATATTTTTTCGAACATCCTGTACAGAAAATTCTCTAAAAACTATATAGCTTAATTGATCTAGATTTGAAACAACATATTATTTAGCATGATCCTTACCAGATTGAGCCACTGTCTGTATTTTTCTCTGATGTCCCTATGGACATTTCTATTCAGTAATTGTGTCAAGTACATCAAATCCTAGTATTCATGATGTTTTTGAAACATCATTTTTTATTGATTCTGCCATGCATTCTTTAGATATTCGAGGTTTCTCCCCTTAAGCGAATTACTGGTCCTCCTTAGGTCCAACATGCATGATCATTCCTTTCAAAGAACTCCCAAATAATCCAATATTCTTTATAGTTCCAAAATTGAAAATATTTCTGTGGTGGCATCTGACTCTCGTATCCACCAATATGATCATATCATCTTTAAAAAAATTTAGAAATCAACCCTCCAAATGGGTTGAAGTTCTTTCTTACTTCCAGTTGGTAGCAATAATTCAGATATAATACCATATATCAATGGAAAATACTCTTTATATAAATCTGAAGTAAAAATATCAAATACAAATCTATAAACAAAATCTTTTCCATTTCAAACATTCTTGGTGCAATACATATTTTCAAAAACATCACATGTATTTTTTGATCAAGATCTAAATAATTTAAAAACATCTTTCTTACATTCACAGAACTAAAAATATAAGACATTATGTCCTCAAACTTTTGTAAATTATCACCAATATTCATTAAGTGAAAATAATAAATTATGTAATTAGGGAAGTTTAATATATTACCAATTTAGATAGTAGAGATAGAAAAATATGGACCATAGAATCGTGAAAATACTATATCGTCTTCTTCTACCAGACAAAATTGACCGGTTTTGATGAATTGATGAAGTTATACCTCATATTAAAATTCTGTATTTTCTCCAATGAATGACTGTTGTAGATTCTATAAATTAATATCTTGCGTTTGTATCAGATCGGTCTGGTATAACCACTCTGAGTAAATTAGTATACAGTGTAGGATTTTCCTTATTTTCAAGAATTAACGAATGACATTACTTGTTTATCCTTCCTTGATTCAAATTGTCTTGGACATTTATGTAACATATTTCAGAAGGATCCAAGAGTTTAGGGTTTTAATATTTCAGGTTTGGGTAGACAAAAGGAGAATTGATTTTTCAGTTTCGAAAGGTTTTGAGGGAAATTAAGGGGTTTAAAATATCAAACGGCTCTGCCAGCCTTGATTCCTGTGTCATTAACATGAATAATAATAATTACTTTATAAAGAATAAAATAAAAAGAATGTGAAAAAAATATACCTGTACAGAAAAAATTATAAATAAATCTAAAAACAAATAATTAAATTTTATAAAATAGAGAAAGAATAAAATAATAATTAATAATAGAAAGTAAATAAATTTAAAATTAAATTTAAAATTTTATTTAAAATTAAATAAACCTATCCCCCCTTAATAAAAACAAACCCTGCTGTCGGATGTGGTTTAGTAAAAATATCATATAATTGTATTTCAGTACTTACAAATTCTAAGAATATATCTTTTTTAAGAACATGATATCTTATAATCTGATGTTTGATATCCATATTCTTAGTCATATAATAATTAAAAGGGTTTTTTTGAAATATATATAGGGCTTGTACTATCACATAAAATAGTGGTTTAATTAAAATTTAGTCCAAAGTCTATAAGAGTGTTTTTCACCCACACCACTTGTTCACAACAACTACCAGCTGAGACATTTTATTCCATATCAGTTGACAGGGAAACTGAGTGATGTTTCTTACTAGACTGTGAAACTGAAAATTTTATTATAACGTGATAGGTTCTGAAGGTGATTTTTCTACCTAATCTACAACTTCCAATGTTAGCATATGAATATGAAATGAAATTAAAATCAGAAGTTTTTGGATAGAGAAGAGATTAAAAAATAGTTCCTTCTAAGAGTCTAAAATTTTATTTATGAGAAATGAGATGAGATACATTGGGATTTGATTGAAATCTAGCACAAATACATACTGAATACATTTTATCTTGCATGTGAGTAGTATGATATAACAAAAATCGAATCATATATATATATTACTTGTTGTCAACTGATTTTCCAGTTTCATCCAAATCATTTTTTGCATTAGTATACATGGAAGTTGTATATGTATTTCTATTTTCTTGTGCAAATTACTTCAATAAATCAGTAATATAATATCTTTGATACAAAATATTTCTAAAATGTTTATGATAAATTTTTTTCCAAAAAAAAAATTAATTTTCCCATCATACTCATTTTAAATTAATATTTTATTAAAAGTGTAAACTCATGACAATGTTTTTTGTTTATTGAACAAAAAATTAGTTAATCAACATAAATTAAAACCAATAAAATATTAGAGTTTATTTTTTTCTTAAATAACTTTGGATCTTCCATTCCAACAGAAAAATCATTTTTCAAAAGAAATGAACTGAATCATTCATACCAATATATTTGTGCTTGTTTGAGGCCATAAAGAACAACTGTATGTCTAAAAACGTAAACTTGTTTTTGAGAATTTTGAAAATCAGGAGGGTTCTAAACATAAACTTTTTCCCATAATTAAACATTAATAAAGGAAGATATAACATCCATCTTAAATTATTTAACGTTCATAAGAGATTTATAGGCTATATGGATCCTAATGGTTTATAATCTAGCTACAGGTGAAAAGGTCTCATCATAATCTATATCTTCTAAAGGATTATATCGTTCATCTACTCGTATTTCATTATTTCTAGTCATTATTCCTTGATCTACTTGTTTATTTCTAGAGAATCTATTAATTCCTATAACTGGATAGTTCTATGGTCATCCGACTAAATAGATAACTTCATTTATCATGACCTTGTTTAGTTCATCATTTATTTCAATCATCAAAATTTTATCAACTAAGGATTCTTATATTGACTTAGGATATAATTGCGATAGAAAGGCTGAAAAATCCACAAGATTTCTTATATTTATTTTATTATTTATTATTGTCTATAGGTATCCTATTTCAGTTTATAAAGGTTAATTCTATTGGGTTCTGTACAGCCTAGGTAATACACTCTTTTCTTCATCTGTGTCATGTTATTCTGAAATAGACTAAATTTTATTTATTTCATTTTAAAAAATCATCTTTCATATTCACATGTATAAAGTTATCATTACGATCAAATTCATCAATTTGATCATTCTTTTCCTCAAAGAGATCATATTCATCAAATTTTACAAGAAATGATTTTCAAAAATCCTTGACTTTTCATTAAAAACACTACACACTTTGGATGTAGCAGAATATCCTAAAAAATATATTCATCATTTTGCGGATCAATCATACCAAGGTTGTTCTTGGTGTTTATGGTGTAAATATTTCATTCCAAAAACATTAATGTAATTTACTTTAAGTTTTCTGTTATTGAATAGGGCATAGAGTGACTTTTTGATAATTGGACGGATTAAAATAGAATTTATTATTTCACAGAATGTTTTACAAATTCTGCTTATAAATCGGTAGAAAGTATGTATTCATTTAGCATAGTCTTAGCCATTTTTTAAATAGTTCAATTTCTTCTTTTAATGATCACATTCTATTGAGGTTCTCTTGGTGAAGAGAAGTTGTGTTTTATACCCATATTTGAGAAAAAGGAACTAAATTATATATTCTCAAAGTCTCCAACATGAGCACTTCTTAAAGAATTTATTTTAAAACCTTTTTCATTTTTAACTACTTTTCAAAAGCATTAAAATAATATAAAAGATTCAATTTAATTTTTTTTAAATAAATCCAATTTAATATAGAGTAGTCATCAAATAATAAATTTTTATATAATTTACGAGTCAAACATTTTATTGTTGTAGGTCCAAAAAAATATATATGGATATATTTTTGATGTTTATTTGTAGCAATTTTGTTAAATGATTTGAATGATGATTTGTGCTAATTTAAAAGTTGACATACATCACAGAATCTATCACTCTCAAATTTGAGACTCGGAAAATCAAGAAATAGTTGTTTCTTTGATAACTTATATAAAGGTTATATATTAAAATTTTCATGTCTTCTATACTAGATCAATGATTCAATTATATTAGTTGTTAATCAGTTAAATCATTGTTTACACAAGGAATTTATGTATAGAGTATAAACATTATTAGTCTTGGGTGCTATAAATTTTAGCATTTTATATTTTAAAATAGAATATCAACAGATGGAAAAATAAACAAAATAACCATGATTTGTTATTCTAAAAAATCGAATCATATAAATTGTTTTGAACAATGGATTTCTTAATAACACTTATTTTAGGTTTCCCTAAATAACCATTTTTAGATTTGTGACCTTTTATTCCACAATAGGTCTAAATTATAACCTTTTTACTTGGAATAAAAAAGTTATTTTACAGTTTGGGTGTCTCACCTTTACTGCCTATTCCATATCTTAAATTTTAAATCACATTATTTCTAAGAATTTCATTTATTAAATTTTATCCTTTTGTTAAAATAAGAGATGAATTTTTTTATGTCTCTACTTATGTTTACAGTGCCTTTATTTTTGTTATATTATTGGTACAATTTCTGTCTCATGAGTTATATTTTTCAATTAACTCATGATGTAGTTTTATCATAGTGTATATTTTTCCTAAAAAAGTAGTGTGAATATGTTTTAGTGACTTATATTTCATAAATAAGAATCATATTTCTCTCCCAACATTTTGAAGTAGGCTGTGGGTTTATTATTTGAGCAACTAGAACTAGAATCCAAATATGAAGAGTAATAGGATTTCATGTCATTAGCTTCTACCATGAAGAAAATATTATATTTTATATTCGATTCCTTCTTTTCAAAGTAAGACTATGATGATCTGTTGGCGTCCTCAGAAACACTCTATGTAGAATTCATTTCACTTTCGTAGTTATTTTCATAATCATTTTTTTAGAAAAAAATATTTTTCTTTTCTCCATTTAATTGACGAAAGTCTATTATTTTGTGACCAATCCTTTTGTATTCATAGCATCTGACTTACTTTAGTTATTCTTCATCATTCTTGAATGAATTTTTGAATCCTTTCTTCTTTCTGTAGAACATTCTAAACATTCGGGCTAGCTGACCTGGTTCCATATACGAATTAGATGAATCACATCTCTTGAATTTCACATATATTTCATTCTCCATCATTATACAATTTTTTTGGGATGTTGCATTCAAATAAATAATTTCTTTTTTGATCCAAAAATTAACCTCATTTGAATCATCTTGCATCTCATCTTCATACATCATCCGGGTTCCAATTAATTATCACATAGTTGGATCTTTGACTGGTGATGATTTCCTAATGGCCATTGATATTCCATTCCATTAGTTTGGATGTAATCTCATTACTTCCAGTTATTGATCTGCTGGTTTGATAGGCTCACCTAAGGGAGTGATATTTTCAACAATTTATGGAAGCTGTACATTAATTTGGGTGGTTATTTCTCATTCAAACATTCTGAATGTCACGAATTTCAATTTAGCTGTGGAATACCTAATTTTTATGACATTGTCAGTTCCTTCATAATCAAATGCAATTGTCTTCCAATTTCATAAGTAGTCAGGAACTGAGATACTCTATTGAATTCTTCTAGTCCTAGACCAGAAATGATAGCATTCATGGATTTTGAATTGACTCCATACACTTCTTCATTAGCTACATTACATGTTTCAGGTTTCTCAGGAATTTCATATGAAGTAATATTTTTATTTAATGGACTTTGTATCCATGATTTTTCATATATATGATCAACCTCAATTTCTATCATCTATAGTTTTTACCATTGAATTATGTAGCTCGGACCATTGTAATTCCCTCTCTTTTATCAGCCATTGTACTCTGAGTATAATCAGATAAAACTATTAGCATTTTATATCTTTGAAAAAATCTTATCCTTTGATAAAAATTGATGGATTGGTTTATAAAAAATACTCACAAGAGGGAGGGGGGTTAATATTTTCTTTTATAATTTCTTCTAAAATTTTGATGAATGTAATGTATATTGTTTAACTTTATTATAATTTTTATGAAGAGAAAGTATATAGTTATCATGAAGCAAATATTTATTGTGTTTTGGGGAATGTAAGGCCCCTAGAACACTCCACCAATGCTATACTCCACATGCTTGGTAATTTCACTATATGGTCCTCTTATCAACAGACCGTCCACAACAGAGTGTAGGTGGTAGATACCTTTATTAGTTAAGGATAAAAACAAATCCTTCTGGTTCATACATAGAACCGAATACATAGGTTAGTAAAAGAATCCGTTTACTCAAAATGAAAATATTATTTGATTAAAAATACTTTCTCATTGTTCTTCACAGTTTAGTAATACATAACTGACAATAAATGGATTGTCATCTTTAGAAAAGATGTTTTTCTTGTAATAGAAGTTCTGAGTCGATCTTCTAGCTATAGATATAGAAATAAATATACGAAATCCAAAAAAATGGATTCATGATAAATCTTTAATATAGAATTAGTGAATCTTCAATGTGTTTCTTCTTCTTTATAAAACATAGTTTTATCGATCTTTGTGATATATGATCTGTATATCTAAAATATCTTTGTAAACTAAAGTTGAAAACTTGACAGTTCATTCTTACAATCCCTTTTTTGTAAATATTCATCTCAATCAATCATTTTTTAAATAATGAATAAAGAGGAGAATTTTCCATTGAAATTTAGATCCATAAAATCCCACTTAATAATCGCAACATTCAAACATTTTTAAAAACCTGGCAATCGTAACATCCCATAAAAATTGACATTAAATACTCCTACTAAATTGACCCTTTGAATCATAAATAAATGACATTGAATCAATAAATTATGGTCTTTAAAATATGGCATTGAATCTGGCATGAAATATGCCTAATAATATGCATAGAGACAGTTTCTCAATAAGGTCAAAATTTAAATCTCTGACGCTAAATGTAGGATTGAACTAAATAGAATTCTTTCTCGAAACATAAGGTTGACAATGTAATGTGGACCTCAAATATAAGGTTGATCATCCACACTTTTCTCTTCAACATTCAAACTCATTTTATATTATCCATACTTTCTTATTTTGCAATATGGAAGATACATGCTCCATAATTTTTGATAGAATATAAGGTTTATTATAAATTAAATGTTTATCATCGATAATTTTATGAAACAAACATAAGGTTCCATACATACGTAAGGTTCTTCTTCCATTTTTTTCAAATATTACAAACATAAATTTCCATTTAAACATAAGGTTATTTTACCATACATTTATGATATTACAAAGGTAAGGTTCCCTTCAAATGCAATGTTCTTTTACCATAAATTTCAGATAAAGTATAGTTGATTAACCATAAATTTGGAAACTCTCATAAAGTAAATGAATAATTTAATATTTACCCATATTCCCTTAAATGTAGTGTATGACCAGTGTTTCCAGAACACACTCAAATGATTTCCGAATACATTGTCAAATATTCCATGCGGTTTAAATGATTTTATATAAATCTAAAAATATGAATATAAAGAATATTAATTTCCTGAATTATATGCAAGGATAAATCATTATAATTACAAAAAAGGTATTTTGTGTGCATCAAAATTATTATAAAAATATTGATTATTGTTCTCAACAATCTCCCCTTTTTTATAATAAAATAGACTATCATTGAAATCAACATTTTCTCAATAATAAAGAGGATTATTATCTTGTCCAATTATAACAACACATGATTCCCACGTAAAATGTCACCAAAATTAGTGTGGAAATAAAATTTGTTTAACTTAATTTTAAGCAAAGAGATATATTTGGAGGATAATAACATAAAAATTAAACAAAATGTAAGTATAAAAAAATTAACCAGAACAAGTAGAATAAAATGCACTGGAACTCCCTCCAAATTGTGTTTATCTCTATAAAAATGATCGTCCACTATTTAGGTCTCCATCAAGAGGAGGAGGAGGATTGGGTGGAAATAAACCTTCATCCGTGGTCAGCCTATGAGAATAAGGACCTCCGGAACAACATGGCTAATGAGAGGAGTCATTTGGGACTCTAAAATATAATATTTTTTCCTAGATGATCATGAAAATGGGGTGCCTAAGTTATCATTCTATAGGTAAATTAGATGGTTTTTTTGGCACACTGGTTGTGTTAAACCAATTATCCCATGTTTTTAGAAATTTAAAATGTCTTATAATGATTTTAAGGAAACCAAAAAGTCATATCCTCATTTCCTGACTATATCAACCAATAATTTGGTAGTAGTTGGACAACTAAAACTTTATATATTTATGGAACACCTAAAAATTATTTTGAAATTGTTCAGATATGATTCACTAGATAGATTGGTTAGTTAGGAATCATAGAAGAATAATCGAGATTCAGATACTTCAGATGAAATGTATAACATTAAATTTAGAACCATATCAAAATATTTCATCCCATTTGGATATGTGGTATAGTATAAGTGGTCACTTTAGTGTACTAGTGTTCTTGGATCTTTTGTAGTTTGGCCCATTTATCTTGGACATCATCATGGGCCCTCCCATTCACTTCTACTAACAATGCAATTATCAAAAAAATGTAATATTCCCATTTTTAAAAAATGGATAAATACAAAATTATTTAATCAATAATGATGTGAAATAAGTTTTTATTTTTATAATTTTTAATATAAAACTAGTTTAGCAAAGTGTTGTATGGGTGAAAATGAAACAGTTTATCATGGTGTCATGACACCCCAAAACCAAAACATTTGAACTCTTGAGAAAATTCACATTTTACTAAATTAATCATGGAGATATTCTAAAAATCATAACGATTTAACATTCAATTAGAATTTAATTTTTGATAGAAATGTGATCCTATAAAAATCACACTAAGGTGTTATTCTCAATGATCATGGAAAAATGCGTCTTACAAATTGTATTAGAAAAAAAATTACAAGAGTTATATTATACCAATCAAAAAATAAAAATTCAAAATTTAATCATGTTACTAATTCTCCATGTGTGTATTTGTCTATAATTTCAAGCTGTTTTTTCCAATTTCTATGAAGATAATATAATTTATTTTTAAAATTCACCTACTTATAATATCTTTTCCACCAACCCTTCCCTACATCCATGGTAATCAAATACCATGACCCACTCACTTATTAATTCTTAAAATTAAATATATATGATACTAAACTAGATATCAACATATGTTTTACATATAATCACTACCCTCAATGTTTATATGTTTTTTATGCATTTTTTAATGGAATATGATAGTGGGATAAATTGTACACACACACATGTAAATCTAGATAGTAATTAAATACGTCAAATAAGGAACGAATGTAAGGAACATAATTTTTTAATTTAGGGAAAAATGAACATAATATATATTTACCTTCTGTTATGTAATAAATTTTCACACTTCATGGTTGGGAGGATAGATGTGAGGAGATATTAAGTGACCCAATTCTCCCATAAACTATTCACACAATGGGTTACATTCTTCTGAATGGTTTCAAAATGATTCAATGATTTATGTCATCAAAAAAACTAAATTCGATGAGAATTTCACACCATAGTGTTGAATTATTTTTAAATGCTAATTTCATTAAACAAAATTTGAATGTTAAAACAATATGAAATACAGATATTCCTCATGAATTTTCAATTACTTCCATGATTTTGAGGGAATCATTATCTATGATAAATTGGGCATAAAATTTTTACAATCCACCAATAATGATATATGAGAAATTAGGGGGAAAGTGAAAATACTATATAGAAATAGAAAATGTGAAAATGAATGAAAGGGGATGAAAATTCATAACTAACATTGGAATATACCCACCCAACACCAAAATTGTGAATTTTCGTCACTGTAATAAAATAGAATTTGGGATATAAGGATTAAAATTGGTAGGTTTCGTTCATAGTATGATTCATGGACATGGAGTTCCTCTATTGGGGACTCCGAAATGGATTCGATGATGTTCTTCAGCTGATGACAATTGATAGTGAAGGTTTACAAGGATTCTCCATTTGGAACCTAAACTACACCAAATGGGGAGACATTGGTAACTCTGTACATTCCAGACTATTCCTATGGATTCCTACCAAGATGCAACATCAGTCTTAAGTTGTAGAGGATGAAATTACTCTTAATGTGAAACTAAATATGAATTATAATATAGTAATGTGAAGTGGTGGTTCGCTCTTTATAAACCATGAAGTTCTCATATGAATTTATATTCATTTTCTCCAAATCATGAATCTAAAACATCCTTTGAGAACCCGCACTAAATAGATTAGTGTTTAATTGTTTAATGGACATGTATGCATGGTGATCTATGTCAATAGGGAGAAGAAAACCCATTCCAAACACTTTCTGATATAGTGATATTCCATTGGGTGTTTTGAATGAAGTATGGTAATCTAATATTGAATCATCCATTCTATAACCCCAATATTTTATGTTGTGTGGATACATATTTTCATGAATCTATTTTACCTACCTACTTTACACCACCTCATAACCATTGGTTTTTGGTTGTTATTTAGTTGAAACTATATGATCAAACCCATACCGATGCTTAAGGGATTGAATTGTTCTGTTGTAGAAATGGTGAACATTATCCCTGATGGTGAAGCTAAAAAATAAAAATTAAAATATGATTTGGGTTCCCAAAAATTCAATAACTACCTTAGATTCATTTTCCCTTGTGGCTCATGCCTCTACACATTTTGAAACAGAATAAACTTATAGATAAATGTAGTGGTTCCCAACTAAATTAGAGAGTGGTCCCATATTTAAATTCCCCAAACATTGAATATTTAATTGGAGATAAAGGGTTGTTGTGAAATTTCATTTTTGTTATACAAATTCACGATTTATTACAGTGAAGAAATTTTTTAAAAAAATCATGGGCATCCCGAAAACATGTTTTCCAAAAGAGACTAGAATCAACAACTTTACCGGAAGTCCATTGGGGACGAATGTGGCCCCCAAGAGCAAGAATGTGGTAGAACCTTTGGTATGATTGAAACTCACTATTAGGAACACAAATCCTAATGACATTATCACTACATGTGTGCCAAAGGTAGGTGTCCTATCGAATGTTCCAATGTTACTAATGTTTAATATGGTCATCCTGGTTTTTTTTAAATTAGATGGACTGAAATATGAAACCATATAATTTTCAATTTCAGTACTCCAAGGAATAGACTCATGCACTCTGTAAAATTTCTTATCTGGAAGTATTTCATTTATTGGAATATAGTGGGATTAGTCAATGTACGAGGATGGTTGGATCCTACTAATATGACCAGCCACCACATTATCTGTTCCTTTTCTATATCAAATTTTTAAATATTATTCTCTATGGAGGAGAATCTGCAGAATATGATGTGGTTTAGCTTCTAATTTCTTAAGGAGATACCATAGGGCTATAGAGTCTGAGAAGACAATGAATTTGGAATGTAAAATATTTGACGAAAATTTATCCACGACAAACATAATGGGAAGAAATTATTTTATTTTTTGTGGTGATGATTTCTTGAGAAGGGTCCAATGTACATGAGGCATAGACAATTACATGTGGAGCTCGATCGACACATTGTGATAAGACTACCCCAACTACATCGTTAGAGGTGTTACAAATGTGATCAAATGATAAATTCCACTGAGGTGGTCCGATTACTTAGAGGTGTCACAAATGAGATCAAATGATAAATCCCATTGAGGTGGTCAGATTACTGGGGGTGATGTGAGACACTAATTAAATTTATTAAAAGTATCAAAAAATAAATTATCAAAAACCAAATATCATTTTTTGGAGTAAACAGGATAAGGGAGTAAAATATTAATAATGTCATGAATGAAACGATAGTAAAATCCAACATGACCTTGGAACGACCACACATCCCACACATTTTGGGGGGAATTTTTGGGATGAAATGAGATAAACATTTGATTTATCTATTTTTATACCATAAAAAAAATTCATTTCCCAATAATATAACATATCACACATTGAAATTGTATTTATCGTAATTTAATATTAAATTATTTCCAATAAATCGACTAATGAAGGGACCTATACTAATCTATAATTAAACCTAAAAACATTAAATAATAGTGAATTGATTCATAAATACTACCATGAAATTGTCTTGGTAATATGACAAAATACTGACCATGCATCATTGTAAGTGACTTATATAACTGGATTGACCCAATTCCATTCTTCTATATGAAAATGTACCATAGGGGAAAGTGAATGTTATATTTTGTTGATCCTCAGGAACAATATAGATCTAAGAGAATCATGATTACCGATCAAGGAAATAATAATGGGAACTCCCTGATTTCCTCTCAATCATTTGGTCAATGAATGGAAATGGTAAATGGTGCATCCTAGTGTGTTTGATTAGTTGGTGATAGTTTATATAGACACACCATATCTTTTTCACATGGGTTTGAACCAATACATTTTTTTCATTTTCATTATTATTTGACAAATTTTTTTAAGATGAACATGTACTTGACAGACCCATTGACTATCATAGATGGTGTAAATGATTCCAACAACCAATATTATTTTAGCTCATTTTTTACAACATCTTGGATGCTTGGGTTAAATCTCCATTGTGAATTGTTCTATTGTTTAACCTAGTCATTTAACAATATATGATGTGTGAAAATTGATAGGCTAATACCAAGAATGTACTTATGTTTTCATCCCAATGCCTTTAGACACTTCCTAAAAATTTCAAGCAATCAAAATTCCAGATCTAGAGGGATTGAAATAGATATAATGACAGGTAGTTTTTTCACTCTCAAGATAACAATATTTTAAATATCTAGGCAGTTGTTTTAGTACTAATTAAGGTGTTCATTGGATTGATGGGATTGTATGTAATTGTGAGTGTAAAATAATCTCATATAACTAATCAATATTATTATCCTCATTTGAGGATTTAGAGTTTATATGATTAGAAGTATCATTGATGGTAATGTTATACTTCATGTTCTTGAAAACATCAATTACTAAACATGATTTTCATTTTCCTAGAACAATACAACATTATATGAATGATTAATTTCGTAACATTTTAATAATTGAGGAAAACACTGAAATGGGATCCGGTTAATGAAAATAAGTCTTTTCAATAGAAAGGAGTACATCTATAGAGTTAACAGAGAGAGTGGAATGTTCTTCAAAGTGGTGGTTCTGGGATTGAAGGTTGTTCAAGTGAACAATTTCACAAAAAAACACCATATAAAATGTACCATTATAAAAATTAGTTAGGGTTTTGGTTCTCTTCAGGTATGGTATCCCCCTTAGAATATGATAATGTTTATTCATCCTATCATCTTTTCTTTTACACACATAAAAATCAGCATGAACAATTAAATTAATGACCCTGATAAGAGAATCTTCTAACACACCAGAGGGTTGTACAATACTCTGGTTTTGTAGTTGAACAAAAATTCATGTGGGTTTCAATTCCTTTTCCTAAAATGATTAGTAGATAGATTGAGGAATAACTTATATAGAGTCAACTAAATCAATAATATCATTGTACAAGGAATAATTTCCTATTGTGCACAAGATTGAATATGATACCATATTTTTGAATTTCGTGTGTTGTAATGGCTTTATCAATGCATTGAAATTCAAAAAAAAAACTCAACTACTCATCCCCTCCTAGTAACCTTTTATGTGTACACATCTCCATTAGAAATATTTCATAACTTGGAATTCTCTGCATAGTATCAATCAGGTGGATGTTAAATTGCACTTTTTTGTATGTTTACAATATTTTTTACTCGCATTCAGTTTATGGTTTTTCATTGTTGGTTGGCCCTTTGGGGAAATATAAGAGGAACAGTTGGGTTATGATACTGATCATTAAACAAACTATTTCTATTTTATTGTCTTCCATTGGGAGATGTTTTTTTCTCAAGGGCCATTTTTAGCAGTTGGTATGGTAATTTCCACAAAAGTGGATAACTCTAATGGAGGGTTCACTTGTATTTCAATTTTTTATCTCCTATTGGTGATGAAAATAAAATTTCTCTTACCACAATTAATAACTACTAGTTGAGAGGGTATTTTTAATGACCCAGGACTTTGAATTCCCCCCATAAAGTAAATGCATTTTTCCAATTGGGGTTTTAGGTCATGTATGGCTGCATGGGTGGTTTTTTTGTAATTTGAGATTATTGGAAGCCATTTTATATTCATATATTCTAGGTTTTTTGGGGGATTTAGAGGTGGTTATTGGAAATCCCTTTGTACTAGTTTGGATTTTCTGGGTGGTGGTGGTTTAAAACTCCACCCTTATTTTTACATTATTTGTTGAAGTTGGATGGAATACACTATAAACTATAATATAGGTTTTCATTCCACACAGGGTTTGAGGGATATTATGGTTCTTTTTAAAGGGTTAGTCATAGGGGTGGCTCAGTAATTTTTCCTTACAACTCTCAGTGGTTTCTCTTAGTTGGGTGAATTAGTTATAATAATGGGTTTCAAATGTAAATATTAAATGGTTGATAAGAGGAGTAGGTTGGGATTTCACTTGGTAAAGAGAAATATTTCGAACATAGGAAATTATGTATTCTTCCTTTGTTTCTACATTCTTCTAGAATTGAAAACTATTCACCTCGGGGACACATTGAATGGGTACATTGGATCTTGAACAAATCTATTGAGTGTTATATGTTGTGTTCTCAATTAGTATTAATGTTTTTATTTGGGTATTATCAATTAGTGTTCCACCAAGAGTATAATCAATATTATTTTGATGAAATGGAATTAATAATTCATAAAAATAAATAATTAAATATTGATCAATTGTTTGTTTGTGTGGGAAACATGATTTTTTTTAAATTGTACCCATTATTCATGAATTTTTTCCCCTTGATATTGAATTATCCAACAAATTTAATTCAATATTGTTTTATTTTTAGATGATGGGATGTATTTTTACAGGGAATGGAATTTCTATTTACCAAACCTCTAATTGGTGAATTAAATTTATATAACCAATATTTCCTAGTGTCTTTTAATGAAAACGGGAATTCCATGAGACTAAAAAGTTCATAATCCAAATTAGAGAGTTTCAATGTCAAACACACTATATGAAATAATTTTAAATTATTGTGTGGATATTTTCTAGTGGTGCTATGGAATCTTGGTAATAAATGAATTATACCAGATTAATGTTCAAAATTGGGTGCCTCTCCCTGAATTTGAATATAAGTGGGTTGGATATCAATATTAGGTGAGTTATGATATTTGAATGTTAATTTGTATTCAGCCTTGTTATACATGTTCAATTTAGTTTTAACTTGGGGTTTCGAAGAAGAATAAGGATCATTAATTATGTCGTTGTTTTCTCTATCCTACTTCAATGGTTTCTCTTGTGTTTCTCGATGTAATTGATGTATTATTCTCTAAAGTTCTTGTATGAATGGAAGTATGTCCTAGAATGAATATCCATTCATGCACAATCCATAAAAAAATTATTTTATAAATCAACTGAAAACATGTAAGATGAAAAAAATTAACAAATACTTACAAATTAAGCAATACTTATATAATGACACAAACTACAAACAAGTGCGCCACAAAAAATACTGAAAAAATTTGAATGAATTGTCATGACACATTAAATTAATTCTATTTTCAAGGATAATTATTAGTATAGAGTAAACCACTTCCCTCCCCTCAATTAGTTTTTTTTGTTTATAAGATTAAATTTTAATAAAAAGGAACAAAACAAGGGGTGGTTTTACAAACATTTCTATGAAAATGGATTGATTTAATGAGATTAATAGTGGATATATAAAAGATGGGATTTAAAATTATGAGATAATGAGATCATTTCAGGTTCACTACACATATTTTATAGTTCATTTTTATAATTTTTTTTGATACTTTAATGTAATCCTTCGTATGTGGGTTTTAATGATCTCAACTTCTCTAATGCCTCTTAAAAGGATGCTATATGAATCACCCCTTAACACATCAATAATGTGGTCAAGGATTGATTATGAAACATAGATAAATGGATAACAAAGAATATTGAAATCTTATATATGATTTAGAGTAATAGGAATCTTCTCTTTTCCAATTGTAACATCCCTTGATTCCCACATGAAATATGAACCCAATAGGTGTTGAAATAAAAAGTTTTTCACATAATTATAACCAATGAAA
Source organism: Viscum album (assembly GCA_963277665.1). Classification (NCBI taxonomy): domain Eukaryota; kingdom Viridiplantae; phylum Streptophyta; class Magnoliopsida; order Santalales; family Viscaceae; genus Viscum; species Viscum album. The sequence goes on from OY728122.1 coordinate 1,193,745,667, forward strand.
TATGGTCTGAGGATAATCACATCAAAATAAAACCATTGTTAATTATTCAGAAAACTTGAAATGAATAACCAGTAGAATAATAAGTTTGGAAACTCCCTCAAAATTATCGACCATTGTTTATCCAACCATTGAGAGGAGGAGGATGTTGAGATAGAACTTCACCTTCATCATTGATCCCCCTATATGGATAATGGATTCTAGAAAATCATAGATGAACAGAGGAATAAATTGGGTCTCTAATCTTACATATCATTTTTTCTTCGACTAAATTGCATATGTGTTTCCCAAGTTATCATATTATAGGAAAAGTGGAATGTGGCTTCGGGCACACAGATTGTGTAAAACCCCTTATCATATTATTTTCGACATCCATGTAGTTTTATTTTGATGTGTAGAAAAATATTAATTTTTATCCCCACATATTTTCCATCTCCACCAAAAACTTATCACCATTTGGGAAACTAAAACATGAGATAATGATATAATACAGAAAAACACATTTGACATTTTTTATATTTTATTTTCTTAAAATATTGGTTCTGATGGGGCTCATATAATATGGATTGGGATTGGGTTTTTTTTGATGAAATATATACAATTAAAATTTACACCCCTCTATAAATTAACAATGTATTTATTTTAATGGTTTAGTAGAAGTGATCGGTTTTTTCCAAAAGTTTTCTTATACCCTCTATAGTTTTCCCTATTTTTCATGGACATCATAATGGGCCATCCAAATCACCTCATCATACTATTCAATTACAAATATTGAAAAATTTCCCTTATTAAAAGTGATAATAAAAATATAAATATATAAAAAATTATTTTGATTTTTTTTATTTATATAGTTTTCAATACCAAACTAGTTTAACATAGTTGTGTAAGGGTGAAAATGAATTCGTGAAGCATATAACGATCAATACAATGAGAATATACCAGAAAAAGAGTAATTTAATAGAATAGAAGGTCATAATAAAAACCTCTAAACCTCCTCATGAGAACATGGGAGATAACCACTAGAATTGATTTATAATGATTATTCATATATCAAAAGAAAATATTAAATACCAAACAATTCATCTACCCCCAAATCCCAGATTATCAATGAAATCATCATATAAAAACAGATAATCTCTAATAATCATTGGGTTTATCCAAATATGTGTGGATTTTTTTATCACAATAACAAAATGTACTATAATAAATTAATCCATATTTAATCTCCTCTTTTAACCATAACAACACAACATGAGCCAATGTAGAACATGATCCACTGCCAATGCCTCCTTTTCAAGATATTCATTATCATCCAAAATATACTTAAAACTAAAAAACTACATTAATGATGTGTTACTATTGAAATTTACATGACATGATTAGACTCATGACCAAAATTCATTTTTACTATTCCACTCTAATATATTCCATAACGTAGGCTTCAGAGTTTTCATGTAAATCTCAAAAATCTATATTGTCTCTCTCTATCCTTGCAAAGGCTTATAAATCACAATTTCCATAAAAAACCATAAGAGGTCAGTAGGATGTTAGTACTATTGGAGTATTTAATTTCAAATACACAGTAAATAGAAAAAATCACATGTAGGATAAAATAAATAACCATCCGTCGTGGAAATTTAAAGAAAATAGAAGACTACAACCTGTAAAAACACAAACTACAATACCGAGTTCGAGAATTTGACTTCCAAAAAATACCATTATCATGAAAATATGTTATGGGGACACCATAATCATTTAGTATTACTCATATTTAGAAATAATTCCTACAAAAATGTTATTCCCATCTAATTTTATGAAAATAAAAATCAGGATTTTGATCAATCTCAAATTCAATACTATTAAAAATGTGTTTTTCTGATACTTAAAAAATCATATACAGTTATCTCCTTCTTATGATGTCTTTCCAAGGAAAAAATTTATTTATCCTCAACCCATGTATTTAATTATATGTTACCTAATTAATTACATAAGACATATCATTAAACATGATTTTGGTAAATTTTTATCTTTTGGCTTAGAGACATATTTTTTCATGAAAATTGATTTTACCTATGCAATGCATAATTTTCATACGAATTTACATTAATACCTATTTTTAAAAAAATTAGTGAATTTTTTAGAATATATACTCAATAATATATTTTTTATAAAATCATATTATAGTTTTTACTTAGATTATAATATCATTAAATTAATTATTATGATGAATGAATAATTTTTATGAAATTTTTTCCCTTGAGGGTTTCATGTTTATATAAAATTAAATTACTCTAGTTATAAAAGTTGAATCTGGAAAAGAGATTTCATATTTTTAATCATCATAATTAATAAAAAAATCGTTCTAACTTAATTTATTTCATAATTAATATTAAAAACAATACAATTTTATTACCAATGCTAACATTAAAGTTAGTTTTCTAGATGAATAAATAAAATATTATGTGTTTTATCTCCCACCAATATATTCCAATTATTTTGGTTTGAAGAAATTTCAACATTATGAAATCCTAAATTGTAATAAACTTTAAATTTTTTCACATTCATATGAATGTTTCCTTAAATAATTAAAAAATATTAAGTAATTTCACTAATATTTATCCTGTAACTTATAAAAGGGAACCTTTTTCCCTCCCTTATTCACAACATTTGGGACTTATAGGTAATAAATGACCAACAATAAATCATTGAATTCATCACTCATTTCATAAAATATCTCTTAGAATTCTCTTATGAAATGTTATTCATGTATTATTATGTAAATCGGATGTGTTGTCTCAAAAAATAGTTATAAATATTAATCACATTAATTTGATTTTATTTCCTTTCTTTTTGCAATAAATTCATTTCATAAATAAATAAATGATAATTCATATATTGGAAATGTAATTATATTTTATTTTGGTTATTTCACAACCATTTTCAATATCCTCTACATTACATTAGAAATAAAATTATTTCTTGTGCTTGTGTGTCGACTACCACCTCCACATAGGGATTAGATTTATTTACAATCATCAAACATAATGGATGTTTATTATAATGGATAATATATATATATATATATATATATTAAATTTATGTTAAAATAACTGATCTAACATTATATTTAATTATCTTACATTAGACATTCATATCCATTATAAATGTTTAACATCCATCATGCATATGTTAGACTACCACATCCCAAAACTGATGTGATTCATTTCTGTTTTATATTTTACCTAGGCAGTAATAAGTATATATTTAATTAATATATATGATATTTATGACATAATAATGATTCATTGATGGTTTCATGTCATTTATATTTTTATTATTCCATCCATAATGTGGTAAATATATGTCATGCATACATAAGGACTACCATATCCATATAGTAACTTATTTCATTTTTCATCCGTTTATTATAGGATTGGATAAAAATATTTATCAAAATAAAATATGTGAAAAGTATATCATAGTTAATATTATGGTGATAAAGTAACTATAATTAGAGAATAAGTAACATAATTTATTAACTATAACATACAAGAAATACAAAGCATTAAACTCTCAAAATATATGTGTTTAAAGTCAACTGATACTAAATTATTGTTCATATGATATATGTAGATCATATATGATGTTATGTATATTAGTATTTGCAGTCAATATAATTATAAAAAAATTAACTTTTATATTATAGATGTTATAGTTCATATGATGCATGAATGGCTTCAGTTAAGGGGTCCACCTACAATTTTATTCATTGGGATATGTTTTAATGTTATACTACAATTTATAATATTATAAAGTATAAAATATAGAACAATTTATTTTAATAAAATTATTGATTTGATTAATTTAATTTAGAGAATAATATATTTTTCATGCTTTCAATGAATTTCAATTCAAAAGTTATTATAATTACATTGGTTATTTGTCTCAAATTTGATTGAATGTTGAATGTTTGATGTTATACACAAGTATTAATTTGTAGGGGTTATATACTAAACCATTTATAGGATATTTCATTAAAGTTACTGCTTAAAAAATATTGAAATATTCAGTCTATTGAAATTCTTCCATGGGGGTTTTTATTCAAAAGTAACTGAAATGGTAAGGGTTTTATATTACAGTTTCAATTTCTAAAATGGTTGTTTATATTTAAATTTTCTAATAATGAAATTTTGAGGACTATCCCTCAAAAATATTATAACTTTTATTCTCTTTTTTTTAATTTTTATGACTTTCATGTTTGATATTTACTGTCATCTATTTATGTACTCCAAATTCCATAGTAATGTTTTTATTAATAATCAAAATATTTTCCCCTTCATTTTGGAACATTTTATTCAACATTTATATTTTCATTAATTTTTTTTAAAATGACTATAATATTATTAAATTATTATTTAAATTATTATTTTTGTCTATTTATCATCCATAATGTGTTTTAAAACTATTTTTCTGATAATTTTAAAAATCTTTTAATTTTTACCTTATTAGGAAAATATAGAAGGGATGATTTTTTTGAAAACACTATATGGACAACACTACACACCAATGTAAATAAACACTTCATTAATTCTTCAATTGCAAGATTAATTGTTTCTTGAATCATAATTTTTCATTTAATATTTTCGAAACGTTTTTATTGTATATAAATTTTTAATCAAAGGGTATTTTCATTAAGAAAAGATATATTGATATTTTAATAAAATTGTCATCTATAAAAACATCCATTTATGTTTTTTATGATTTAATGGGGATATAATATAGAGTTACAATATTTATTATTTATTTGGATGGTTAATTGTTTTTGTTATTAACTATATGTGAAACCCATATACATTCTATGAGATATAATATATGATGCATTTTTGTTAAATATTTCCCACATTTTTATTTCTATCAATATGTGATGTGAGGTTTTATTATAAACTATGATGTACTGCAACATTATAAACCAATGTCAAGGGGACCCATTATCTCAATATAATGAATTTTATAATTATTGATATATCAGGTGATAATATGTACTGGAATGGGAAGTGAATCAATTTTAGTAAGTGAATTTTTCAAGTAAGACAGTAGATAGAGTTAACCAGGACTAAGGAAATGGTAGATTGCAGAGTGAACCCTATCCACTACAAAATCTTAGTAGTGATACTAGACTAAGGAAATTCATGTATATTAATATTTTTATTCCAAAAAACATTGGTTCTATGATCATTATTTATTTTCATTGAACATTTTTTATTTTTAATGATTTCACACTCTTATGTCTTATGTCATTTTAAAAAAATACACAATGTTTTATAATTTATTATCATTGAATTGTTGGGTATGATTATTAAAAGTATTGATCTTGTTTTCATACCCTTATTCTTTTATTATTCTCAATTTTGATCATTTTTATTGAAATTTTTGTTACACTCTTTAAGCATCTGTTTTCAATATTTTTTTGTTTCATTTCCTAATGTTTTAATTAATAGATTTAATAAAAATATAACTCATAAGTTTACATAAAAAATATTTTTTTTTTCAAAATAATATATTAAATTTTTAAATGTGAAACCATTTTAAATGATATCATCCCAAAACCATACCAATATTCTAAAAATATTTCATCACAAATCCACCAATAAAACATTAATCAAACTACTCACTTAAAATTCAATTTGAAAATGTCCAAAATTTTGAAGATCAAATTTTTATAAATAATACCGATGATATCAAGGACACCCCAAATCGTAGAACAATCCTATAAAATACAATATGAGTTTACAGATATCATCATTATTGAACTAGTAAAAAAATATGCTTAAATGATAAATATATATGAGAGCATCCACCATCATCACAATCATATAAAACCAAAACATCATATAAAGATACACCATCTAGAAAAGAAAATGAGAATTGCATAACGTAATAACTATATCCACAGAACATTAAAATGAAGTAAATAAATCACATGATAATTTGATAAAACACACAATATGAAAAGTAACTTCCCCAAAAAACATGCATATTGATAAAAAACCATAGAAAAACCCCCTAAAAATGGGGAAGTGTATACTAGTCGAGTGTACTAGAGAAATATTTCCCCTCATACAACACATCCTAAATAATGCCAGAGAACCATTTCACAAGGACACTATATAGGTGAGTGATTGAACTTTATTCCATAGAATATATATAAGTATACCATTCATAAATAATGTTCTTCAAACATCTAGGACCATTAAACCCTATTTTTTTGACTCGTCAATATTTACATCAATAATAAGAACCAGAATATTTGATTCCACATAAAATACATCAAATACCAACAATGGAAAAAAGGTAATCTAATGAATTATCATTCTAAAACCCCTTTTTTCACTCAAACCTCACAACCCAAAATCTAATTGTCGTCCACTACAAAAGTATGAATTAGATAGGGCAAAAGAACTATGAGGCCAGAGTAGAGTGAAATTTTCATAGGGCCTCAACCATAGAAAAAATTATTGGTTAGGAAAAGAAATAAATCACTACTACAAAAGGGAAATATATATTAAAGAATCAATAAAATATAATAAATAATGACTATGAGGAGGAAACTCTGAAATATGCCTTCACTAGGTGGATATCCAAATCCGGATCTAGAGACACAGAATCTAAAATCTAGAAATGGTAATGAAACATGAATGTAAAAACAATATGGATGAAAGAAACCATAGATCTTAAGCTTCCATCATGGGAGGATGGAAATATAATCTAGATAGATATAAATATAATATAAGTGAGTATATGGGGTAGGAATCAAAGAGTGATCTACCTATTTTATACACCTCAATGTTTCAATTAAACTAGTACATTATCATCCTCACGAATGTATTACAGTGAAATTTATTGAATTTTTATTTGAAATAATTAATCATTTATATATAAAATTTAAGTGTCTATATATTCTGTATCAAAGTATGGCTTAGTATGATTTTGAAACTAGAAAATCGATGGTTTCATGATAACACATTTGAAAAGACTATATATAGGATAATATAATAATTATTTTTTAATGTAGTTACTTTGAGGATTTCATAGTAATACATCACTATATTAATACTAAATGTAGACATTGTTTTATAATTGACGAAATTACAGTTAATTAAACTAAAAATAGTTATTTGAGGATATAAAAACCTCAATAGGAAATTTCCTCAGTGCATAGAGAGAGTGAATCTCTAGCATATTCGAGATCTAGTGTGTGATCTGGGGTACCATGCCATACATGAACATTGTGTACTATTGTTAATTTAGGATATTGGGGTAGTCGAGAATACATAAAAAATAAATGAGATCTGTAACTCAAATAAATTGGTATTAATTATGGAATTAATTTTGTATCACTTTGAACAAAATTAGACTAATTACTTGCAGGGTAGCATATAACCATTGACCTAAGTAATAGAAAATCCACAATGTGGGGTATGATCTTATTGTCCTCAACTTTGGTTTCTTCTTTATTCTACTTAGGTTCACAATAAATTTTAATTTATAATTTATTGATGTGATACATATGTTTAGAGGTTTAAAACCATTATGGTGTAGTTTTAATAGGCAAACACCATATGGAAAAAATAGAGGGGCTCCTCTATTTTAAAGAGTTTCCCCTAAATATTTGATGATAATAATTTCTGTTAGACATTTTCATACATGAGATGTTGGGATATGACTTTATTCTGTGTATGGTTTAACTTGTACCATTTTAGTCCAATTTTAATAGTTATCATTGATGCTTTAATTCTCAAAACCTGAAGTGGATATTATTATCACAATACAGAATGGGAGGTTCAGGCCAGTCATGCTGGAACTGATCTTCATGTACTATATAGAGTATAAGAAAATACTACAAACATCAAACTGGATTATTTAGGATTACTAAATTTTATCCTTACCCCATTTTTGAACTATTTATAGGATGTTTTCCATATTTAAATTTATGTACTACCTTTTTATAGAGAGGTTGAATTTTTTATAGAGAAAATTTTAGGAGAAGAACCCATTTTAATTCTACCATTATGTATCAATCCCACTTAGCACCAGGAACTCAAGGTGTTATTGGAGGATCTGGAATCCCCTCAGTTTATTCAACCTAGTAAATATTTTTGGGGTTCACTTGTTCTTTTTTATATAAAGGTTTATGGTATATTATTGATATATGGGGATAAAAGATTTTTGAATCATGTTGTATTAAAAAAATTACAAACTAATTGAATTTTTGATCACATCCACCAATATAGGGGATTTGGGATCCTCCAAAATATTTATTTGAGATTAAGCTTCCAAAATTCTAGAGTTATACCCTTTTACATATGACAAAAAACATTTATATGTATGTAAGACATGTCTGAGTAAGTGGTAATGTCATTCAGTCTAACAAACACACCAAATTTCATTATATAATTTGTGAATTGTGTCTTACACCTATATCTAGATTCCACATAGGAAATTTTTAAAATAATTTTTCTATAATCACAATAATAATTGGATAATTTTATTTACCATGAGATTTTTGAATATAATTTTGTTTATATAAAATTCATGTGTTTGGAACATTCCATTACCTATACCATGATGTATATATATGCTATGATATAATAATACATTATTATATATCCAATAAATTTTTATGTATTTTAATTAAATAAACATTTATGAATTCATAGTTATATAGGATTATAATAATCAAATATTAATTTATTAAATCATATTAAAAATGTACTCAATTTACAATAAAATCATTTGATTAATCAAAAACGTGTTTTTTTAATATATTTTTACATAAATTATAAATATAATTAATATTTTTCTGTAGTTATTTTTTTTTGTAATTAATATTAATTTTTAATGTTCATGTTCATACAATGTTAGGGAATATTTTTATGATTTTTCCAATAATATTATTTTACAGTTAATTGAAATGGACACTATTTTTATAAATAATATCATTAATTTTCATGAAAAGTACAAGTATATTATGATTATGATAGTAAAATAACATATAACACATTTAGTTATTAATAATATATTTAATTTAATTTGATTAATAAGTTAAATTGATTTTGGATTAAGTTTATTTCTGGTCTTCATTGCACATTCTCCAAAAATTTATTTTTATATATTTAATGTGTTTTTATGTTAATAAATTATTTATATATATATATATATTCAGTGGTTCTAATGAAATTTAGAGATTATATATTCAATTATATCGTTTATAAACTTATTTTATGTTAATTACTAGATGAGAATATATGTAAATTTTGTTTTATTATTAATGATTAATTTTTATTTAATGATTTTTGATTATAGGTTACACAGACATATAAAATAAAATTTTTCCTAATATTTAAATTGAATCATTTAAAATTAGATCCATATATTTAATAATAATTATTAATATATTATAATTACGTGAACATAAATTATGGTTTTATAGGATAGTATAGTCTTTAAAATTATATTAAAATGGTTAGAGTTAAAACAAGACACTAAGGGGTTAAACCAATTGATAAAGATATTATTTACAAAATACCACTAATGTTTTTAATATTAGAGGTTATTTTAACAATAAATTAGTCTGAGTTTTAATTAATTTTAAATGTTTTCCAATTTTTTGATAATGTAATCTTAAATCAATGTAATATTTTATGAAATTCCATGTTTAACCCTACCCTCACCTATAAATGGGCATCTTTCCCAAATTATTCATGACATATGAGCCTTAAATCTGGAAAACTGCATACTAAAAATCCTTCTATGAATATATTTATTAATCTTAGACATTAAAACTTTACTTTTAAACAAACCTTCCTGGCTTATGGAGTAATCTGAATTAGGTCTCTCAAAGAAGAGGTGTAGATCAAAACTGAGATCTTTGAATATTATTTCGTCTTATATATCCAATAAAATCATTTTATTCATCAAAATATTTAATATCAAGTATAATAAATAATATTAGATGCTATTTTCAATATTTCTCAATAAATTTCCACAGAATATCCAAAAAATGGGATAAACAATTTTTCTTAGTCCATTTGTGGGGAATACCTCTAATACATAATGATACCATGAATTTCACATCCCCAATATCCATGTTTGGATAATGAGAGGGATTTAATGTATATATATCTATGATATTTAAATAATGAATATTATTTTATAATAATAAGTTCATTCAAGTCTTTTTACCATTCAATCAAGAGAAAAATGATAGTGTCTCTCTTATATACTTTTGGACTACCAACTCCATAAAGCCATGTGATTCATTTTTTATAGATAGTATACATGGTTGATAGAAATTATTAATTAATATATATATATATGATAAATATTATATAAAAATTATTTTTTCAATTATTATTTATTTCATTCGGAAATTTCATCCCATCAGTTGAATCATGGAAAACATTCCTTGTGCGTACATATATACTACAAACTCCAAGTAGTGATATATTGAGTTTTTCATATCGATTATATATCAATTGATAAAAATAATTATTTAATGAATATAAATAATATTTATATGAATGTAAATGTTCTGGATATGAATAAACCATTATTAATGTTCAAGGACCCTAGCTGGAAAGTGAAAAAAAATGAAAAACAATGTAGTAATCATCTAAAACGACAACATTAATAGAAGTATTTTTATAAAAAAATTATTAAATCATATAATTGGAGAATAAAATATATTTTATATTTATTTTGTTCTATTATATAAATATAAAAAATTTATATTTATTATACAAGGTGTTAGAGTTATTAAGATCCCAGATGGACTTGAGGTAAGGGTTTCGTCTAAATGTTTATTCATCATGAAACAATTTCATTTCATGTGTAGCTATTGTATTCTATAGTGAACATTCATACAGAGAATTTATTTTGCTGTAATACACGATTTATATATTGGGTTAAAAAAACCATATAATATTAAGGCTTCCAATGATTATCAATTAATTAATTACTAAATTCTTTTTTGGTCTTCAATATCCTTTTGTTTCATTGGGACACATTTGTTTTTATAAACCATTATTATTTACATTGAGTATTATATACATCTGCATTGACTTTTTGTTTCATTAATATCCATATTTTCACAATATATAATTTTTAATTTACATTTATTTCTTTCATAGTGTTTCTAATTCCAATGATACAACATCATTATGGTTTTTTTGTTATAAACTAATTTTTACTAGGATGGGTTATGATTAAAATTTTAAATTTTTATATTTAATAATCCATCCCTCCCATGTCATATTCATTTTATTATACTATTTTAATTTTCTTATATATCAATTTCTCCATTAATTATACTATTTTTAGGTACTATTGATACCTAAATATATTTATTTTTGTGAAAATGGTCAATGTCATTCCCTTCATTCATGATTCCTTTCATCATTGTCCAAATTTCCATTAAAAAATATGGAATCATATTTTTAGCATTTTAAAACATTATTTAATTTTATTATTATTATATTTTATTATAATTATCGAAACACCCCATGTTTCTACGGTATGTTTCCCTTTGAATATTGAAATAGTTTGCATTGTACACAACTTCAAGGATCTAACACACCACGACCAATCAAACTAGATATTATGAATAGTAATACCCAATTTTCTAATTTTTTTTAAAAAAATTCATGATGAAATTCATTTTTTATTCGTAATATCAATATTAGCATATGGTGAATTTTTTTTATTTTCAGAAAATATTCAATTTTTTATGTTTAGTGGAAAACACTACGTTATTGGTTAACACATAGTTCTTTTTATTTAAATAATTATTTATATTATTTATATTTTTTAGGTAAAAATAGATACATTATACCTATATAATATAAATGTAATACCTTGAAGTCATTTTATAATACGTTTAGGTATATAAAAATTTTATAGCACTTTTAACTGTCTTTTACCCACCACCTATGAGCATTTGCATATTTTATAAACCATAATATTTCCATTTCTGTGAGGTCAATTTCAAAAATCTGAGAGATATAGTTGACATCAGTATGTAAAATGTGGTTCAATGAGATGAAAATAGTTTTTGGTGAATTGTTACTTTTTACTTTTATTTACAACAGTTAAAAGAAAATAGGGTAATTAAGTATAAAATTGATATTATAATTATCCTAACACATGACCTAATTCTATTGGATAAGTGTAATTAGACTAAATACACCCTTAGGTATAAAATAAGTTCCCATTTGGTCAACATGGACTAGACTAGTACATTTGTTATTATTTTTTTTAAATAAGAGTTAAAAGTTATAAAATCAATTTTTAATTAATAATAAATTTTTAATATCGAGTTATAGAGAATATAAATTCATCTATAAACATTCATTAAAAAGATAATAATATTTCCTATATAATGGAATTTTTATTATAATTTTTATACATTAAATAATTAAATTTATTTAAGACACAATGTTGACGAATTAATTACCTAATTACTGAAAGATTAAAATAATTGGTATTATAAATATACAAATAAATGTAATTAGAGAATTTTATTAATTACACTAATTTTATAGGTTAACATGACATGTGATGGTTGATTAAATAATTTTTATTTGAAGTAATCATGTTGTTATTATTTTCACAAACACCAAATACTAAATAGTGTCAAAATTAACATATTTAAGTTTTGAAAACAAACAATATATTATTAATTGATATAATATTATTAAAAATATAAGGATCTACAAAAAATAAAATATAAGGTTATATAAATTAATAATGAACCACATGGGGTTTCTTGGCTTGTTATAGTAATTGTATTAACCATATAATATAAAAATACAAAGGGACATGGTAAATGTCAAACTATTTAACTTTGTGTTAAATCTAAGAGATATGGTTAACATGGTGTCCTAAACCTGTATAAAACCTATTGATTGAGTGTTTTTTCACCCATTACCACCATAAACATTAAATAAATCATTTTTTATCCATTCAAAAACGCAAATTATTTTATTATAAAATAATATTTCCACATTTTCAAAATGTCACCCTCACTTCTCTTATAAAAGAGAAATTACCCTTCTATTTATTTAACACCTCCAATGACATTTTTCATGGCCAAAACCAGCCCAAATATACTCACAAAATTCTTCCCTTCATCCTAAAAGCCTTAATTTGTTCAGAAATCTATCCTATGGAGCCCTATTTATCAAATCAAAATAAAAAACATGAAGAAGAGGTATATATTTCATCTCCTCTTTCTAGTTCTTTTTTTCTTCCACTTCCTAATTATTTGTTTTTCCCATTATAAAATCAGAACACTAGTATGTTATATATAATGATATGTTTTTATAAATATGGTACAACCATATTTTTAATTCTACCCATACTATAAATGACGAAGTCACCATAAGTGCGTACTTACAGCTTTATGTCTCTATGTCGTGGTGTAGTTTATTATTAAAACACCACATTAAATTGGATGGGTATAATAATGATTATAAAAGATGTATATAATAAATAAAAAATTTTAATGATTATTTATTTACAATATACCATCCAATTATGCATTATTTCACCAACAATAATATGATATTGTCGCTCAGGCGTACGCACGGATTATAGTATACCCGAACATGATGAGATTCATTCCCCATCGTAATCATTCAAGAATAATATTCATTTTATGATTAAAAATATTTTTTATGAAGATAATATCATTTTTTATAGGAATCAAATGCATCATATCCATGAAAATCATGTCATATGTAACCAATCATATAATGGAAAACAAATCAGTTAACACCCGAAACGATGATACTACTAAAATATTATTAACAATTCAACATAAGAGGGTCATATAAGATATCATATATTTGTATATAGTTATTGTATAATTTAATAACTATGATTTATCTATTATAAAATAGGTTAAAATACCCTCGACCAAGGAAAAGTACAAGTTAAGGGTTAATTTCAAAATCTCTGTATAATCCAATGTTATTTTTATGTAAGTATCTACTGGGACGACTTTATCATCCACATTCGTGTTTCCTAAAAATATATTTCAAAAAATACTATAATGATTCCTATACTTTAGGTAAAAGTCACTTATACCATTGATTAACTTTTTATAAATTAATTATATAGTAATAATTCGGTATCTTTCCAAATAATGTCATTTATGACCTTTTCGACAAAATTAAGGAAAGAATGATTTTTTGATTTATACGGTGGTTACAACTCTTTTACACTGTTATAATACCTTAAAATATTACCTTACAATCATATAATAATATTTTCAAAAAAAGATATTTTATTTTATTTTTATATAACTATTAAATTATTTCAAAATAGAGAGAGATATTTCTGTAAAAAGGTTTTGACATCATCTATGTCAAAATCATTGATGGATTTTAAGCTTGTTTAAATCCAATTTACTATGATAAAAAAATCCATATTGTTTTGAATTTTTTGTGATATTTTTCACAATGGTTGTGTTATTTTTATACCATTCATTGTTTATAAATTAATAATTTAAATTACTAATGCTAGTTTTAATACGAATGTTTATATTTTGTTTAAACATTTTCAAATAAGGAATCCATTGGAAATAGTAAGTGACGAGTGGAACTTGCTATAGATTCTACATGCATCGGTAGGTCTCATGAGTAAAACTTGTTTTTTGGCACAAGGAATTGACAAAATCTTATTTGTAGTGTTGGAACAAGGACATGGGTATGTGGTTATGAAATCTGGCATTATGCATTCAATCATTACGAATGTGGCTATTGATATTGCAAGTGATTATTCAACTAGTAGAATATCCATGTGAATAAGTAAATGGAATTATTTGGTTTTATTTTTTTCCATATTATTCTGATGTTTTTGTTTAAAAAGAATTTGTTTTATCCTTGTACATTGCCTTAATTGTTTATTATTATTTAAGAAAGTTTCCACTATATTGTTATACTTACTGGGCATCTGAGCTCACAACATTCTTTTTTTATTTTTCCCTGGATGTGAAGAATTATATTTTGGTTGACCTATGGGGATACACTATGGATATAAGTGTGTTTAAAAGGGGACAAAATGTTGTTTAAGTTTTTATTTTATGATGTAACGTAAGACATTTAAATGTTTAGAGTACTTCAAATGCTACTAAACTGATCGGTCTGTGGGGACATGATCCACTATATCATTCCAATGTTGTGTAATAATGACTTGACACTGGGTAACTGGGGTCGGGGCGTTACAGTAGGTATCAGATAATGTTTTGTGTAAACCTTGGAACCAAGATTTAGAGAAACTCTATTTAGAGAAAATTACCCTTATATAGACATTAAGGATTACTATAGAAGAACTTCTTAGAATTTTGGTATTTTTAGAGATTTTTTAAATTTTTCCAAGAAATACATCACTTTTTGGATACAATTAAGTATTGGGGGCTCTTTCAAAGATCAGGCTAGGGGTAAAACCCGAAAACACCACTTTGAGCTAGACTCGAATGAGAACTAGTGCACGAAAACATGACTTGTTGCACTCTTGGTTACGACACTCCGGAGTGATATGCTTAGGATATTTATCATTTTCTTTACAAACCATTATGAAGTGTTTATGAGTATATACATCCTCATGGAAAACATTTTTATGATTATGGGTTATATGTATAAACATTTAAATTATGTTAAGTGTTTTAAAAGTTTTGAATTATGTATTGTGATTCATAAACTAATCTAGTGTATGCCATTGTTTAGAAATGGTGCCTATAGAAAGGAATGAAAACATTATCATTGCATGTAATACATGTAGGGTTTTCCCTCCTATACAAGATAATTATAGTGGATCTTGTGATGCAACTGGTGATGATCATCTTGTCACAATACTGGGAAAACTCATTCAGGTTATGAATAATAACCTTACCCATATGGAGCACCCTGCTCCACAACACAGAGGATCAATGATAGACCGATGCATGAGGTAATAACCACAAAAATTCAATGGAGTTAAAAATCCATTAGTAGCGTGTAAATTGATGAATTCCCTAGAGAAAGTATTTAATGCTTTGGGGATTAGCGAAATAGAAAATGTTTTCATGCTAGTTTATCACCTCATGGAAGATGCAGATCAATGGTGGACATTAATTGAAAACAAAAAGGATGATGAAGAAATATTGAACACAGAATATATGTAGTTTAAAGATATTTTCATAGAGAAATACTTTTCTAATGACCATCAAACAGATATGGAAAGACAATTTCTGAGTCTGAGGAAAAAGGAGGATGCGAATGTTTAAATAATGAGGCTAACATTACAAGCCTAGAAAGTCAAGAAACATATTATAGATGTTATCCAAACAGTAATATTGATCGATTAATTGATGGGTTAAAACCATTTTTCAATCAAGCATTAGTCTCACAATCCTTCTCCTTGAACGAATATATTGTCTCATGCGCTATCAAGACAGAAAAAGTATTCTCTATTTCTAACGAGTTCAAAGATAAGCAAGAGAATAAGTGATCTACTAAACACTAAAGAACTGGAAATAAGGGGTAGAAGGGAAACATGAATATTCATCCAGTGGTAAATGTGAGAATAAACACACCGGTACTTTCCTAAAGGGAATGGGATTCTGTTACAACTGCGGGGAAAAAGTCCACCAAGCACGTTATTTTAAGGGGATGAAAGAGGATGTCAATGTTGAATGCATCAATTGTAGAGAAAAGTCCCATTATTCAAATTAATGTCTAAGATCCAAAGTTACGGACCATTGAAAAGTCCAAGGGAGAAAGGTGAATCTTATACGATCACTAATACTAAGGTTGAAGCTCTGAAAGATGTGGTGGCAGGTAATTTAAGGGTTTCCTCAGGTTTTTCCAATTCTTAATCTTTTTCTGGATCATCACATTGTTTTGTATCTTCCCAGTTTTATATGATAATTAAATATTTATAATTTTATTTATCATGGGAGTTGTTATCCAATAATTTTAATCGAAGTATCATTGAAATAATGTTTTGTGAATCAGTTCCCATTAGGGAATATAAATGTTCATTATATACTGATCTCATTGTCATAACCATTATTGAATTTGATATAATCCTTAGTATGGATTGGCATTCAGACCATGATGAAAATATTTATTGTAATAAAGAGGATAAAATTCTCAATGATGATAAAGTGTAACTCATATTTACAGTAGAAATGTCACTTCCTGATACTTATCTATATCCACCCCTAGTAGCTCAACTAAATTCAATTATTTGGGAGGAAGAAAATGAAATAACTATGGGTGAGGAATGGAATGTTCAAATTGAGGATGTATTAATTGAGCAAGAATATGTTGATGAGTTTATAGAGGATTTACCTAGACATCCTCCATAAAGATAAATTGTGTTTTCCATTGATTTAATTCCTAGTTCAAGGCCCTTATCAATGACCCCTTATAGAATGTCCACTGCGGAATTAGTGGAACTAAAGAAACAACTAGAAGAATTTAAAGAATAAGGATTTATGCACCCTAGTGATCCTCCATGGAGTTCCCCTATTAATTTTTTAAGAAGAAATATGGATCTATGAGGTTGTGCATTGATTACAGGGTGATAAATTATAAAACAATGAAGAACAAGTATAGCAAACCTTGAATTGATGATTTATTCAATCAACATCATGGATATCAATATTTTTCAAACATTAAACTTCGATCTGGATATCACAAGTTGAGTGTAAATAAAGAAGAAATTCTAAAAACCACATTTCGAACAAGGTAAGGTATTGCATGTTTGCAGTAATGCAATTTGGATTGACTAATGCACCCTCTATTTTCATAGATCCAATGAATTGAATTTTCAAGGAATATCTTGATGAATTTGTAGTAGTATTTTTTGATGATATATTGGTGTACTCCAAAATCTACGAATATCATGAAAATCACTAGAGGAATATCCTATGTATTCTTAAAAGAAATAAATTATATGGGAATTTTAGAAAATGTAAATCATGGATTGAATATATTACTTTTTTTTTATCATATTGTCTTTAAGGATAGAATCTCTATTGATCCTTCTAAGTCAAAGGAAATCTGAGAATGGCCAACACCAATTAGTATAACTGAGGTAGACTGTTTTATGGGTTTATTAGGTTATTATATACATTTTTTCTAGAATATTACCTGATTGGAAAACCCATTAACCAAGATCCCATGTAAAGGAGTTAAATTTTTTTGGACAAAAACGTGTGAAGAATGATTTGAATAACTAAAGAGAGTATTAGTCAAAGCTCCTATATTGACTCTACTATCTGGGAAAGATGTGTTTGTTATTTATTGTGATTCTTCAACGAAAGGGCATGGTTGTGTCATTATGTAGAATGATAGATTTGTTGACTATGAATAATGATTGATAAAAAATCATGAAAAAAATTATCCCACTCTTGATCTTGAGTTATCAACTCTAATATTTTCTTGGAGGATATGGAGAAACTATCACTATCGTAAAAATGTGAGATATATATTGATCACAAGAGTTGGAAGTTTATTCTCTCATAGAAATAAGTCTACATGATGTGAAGATGATGGATTGAACTTATCAAGGATTATGTTTTCACTATACACTACCACCTGGGGAAGGCAAATAAGGTGGAAGATGCTTTGAGTAGAATGGATCATGGAGTTTTGAAGAAGATGTGAGTTGAAAGAGATCATATTTTTTAGGGATATAATAATGATGTATATGTGAATAACCATGGAAGGTGAATCATCAATACTTTTTCAAATGGTTTCCAAACCATCTTTACTAGAAATGATAAAGAGTTCTCAGACTGATGATGAGGAGTTTGAAAAGAAGATTAAAGATGTGAATGATTGGAGATTGAGTGACATCATATATGATGTCGAAATTTTGAAATTTGGGAAGAGACATTAGGATCATAACATACCTTGTCTAAAAACGGTATTGTTGGATGATGCTCATAGATCAAATTTCCTTATACACCATTTTAAAACAAAGAAGTATAATGATTTGAAAGAACATTTTAGGTGGGACAATATGAAGAGAAAGGTTTCTGAATTTTTGTCGAGGTGTATGTTTTTCAACCTATGAATGCTGGAAGGCAACATCCTAGAGGATTCATGGAACCTCTTCCCCTACCTATGTGGAAATGGGATGATATTATGATGGACTATGTCATGGGGATAACAAAGACTCCTAGAAATAATGATGAAATATGGTTCATTATTTATTGTCTTACTAATTCAGTATATTTTCTTACTATAAGATAATATTAACCTCTTGAATGTTTAGAAAGACTGTATATTAATGATGTTATAAGACTTCATGGAGTACTCCTATCGATTGTTTCAGATCATGATACCCATTTTACATCAAGATTTATGTAACCTCTTCAGAAGGACATGGATGCTGAACATCATTTAAGCACTACCTACTACCCACAAACTAATTGATAATAAGAAACAACTATTCAAACCTTATAAGACATGATGAGATCTTTCTCAAAAGACTTTAAAGTTATATGGGATCAATATTTACCTATAGTATTATATTCCTATTACAATAGCATCCCTTCAAGTATTCCAATGGAACTATATGAAGAGTTATATGGCAAGAGATATTGATCACCAACATTTTGGGATGATGTTGGTGAAAGAAAAATCATAGGCCCAGAATTTGTTAATGAAAAAATAGAATAGGTGAAGGTTATCCAAACAAATAGCAAAGTAGCTCAATGTAGGTTGAAGAGCTATGCTGATAACCAAAGGAATGATTTGGAATTTCTAGAAGGAGAACATGTTTTATTGAAGGTATCTCCATGAAAGAGAGTTATAAAATTCCGTGTGAAAGTTAAATTAAGTTCTAGGTACATCGGACCTTTCAAAATTTTAGAATTAATTGGAGTTGTATGTTTTTGTTTTTCAATGCCTCCAAGTCTCTCCAAAGCTCATGATGTGTTCCATGTATCACTGTGGAGAAAATACATGTATTACCCAATGAATGTACTCACTTATGATGAATTAGAACCGGAACCTGATTTTCCTTATTATGATAATCCTATCAAAATTATTGGTACCGGCTAATAAGTGCTGAGAATCTAGAAGAATCTTCTGCTAAAAGTTCTATGGAGAAATCATAAGGTGGAAGAGGCAACATGGGATCCTGAGGAAAATATGATGAAGAACAACCAAAATCATTTTATGCAGTAATATTCTAGAAATTTTGAGTACGAAATTACTTTATAGAGGGGAGAATGTAACACCCCAAGCATCAATGATACGATTCCCTTGGAAGAATGAAATAGCTTGCATTGTACAAAACCTCGAGATTCTAACACACCATGACCAATCAAACTAGTCATTATGAATATTAATTCCCACTTTTTTAAATTTAATAAATTTTATTTTTCAAAATGGACTCCAATTTTAAATTCTGAATATCGAAATTAGCTTAGTGTGATTTTTTGTTATATTTCTAAAAACATTCAATTTTAATTAATAGTGAAAAACATTGCGTCATTGGTTAAAAAAAATTCATTATATTTAAATAATTATTTATTTTATTCAGATATATTTTATGTCAAAATAGATACATAATACCTATTTATGTTCAATGTAATTCATTGGATTCATTTTATAATAAATGTAGATATATAAAAATTTAATTGATCTTTTTACTTTCTTTTACCCACCTCCTAGGATCATTTGAAAATTTGCATAAAACATAAATTTACATCTTCTATGAGTTGAATTTAAAAAATATAAGGGACACGATTCACATCAGTATGTAAAATGTGGCTCAATGAGAAGAAAATATTTTCTGTTGAATAATAACATTTTACGTTTATTTACCATGGTTAAAAACAAATATGGTAATTTAGGGTAAAATTTGATACTATAAATACACTAAAAAATTTCTTATTTCTATTGGATAAGTGTCATTTGACCATAAAAAACCTTAATAATAAAATATGACCACTTTGGTTTACAAGGATTAGATTTGGGCAATTATTATTATTTTATTTAAAGAAAAGTTAAATGAGTTAAATTCAATGTTTAATAACTAAACCATTTTTAATATAGGGTTATACATAAGATAAATTTGAATATAAATATTAATTAGAAGGATAAAACTATTTAATAAATAATGATATTTTATTTATAATTTTTTGACATTAAATAATAATATTTATTTAAGACACAATGATGACGTAGTAATTACCTTATTCATAAATGATTAAAATAATTGTTATTATAAATATCTATATAAATGTATTTTTAGACTTTGGATGAATTAAACTAATTTTAAAGGTTAATAAAACAAATTAGGAATGATTAAATAATTTGTTTTTGTCATTATCATGTGGTTATTATTTTCACAAAAACAAAATACTAAATACTGTCAAAATTGAAATAATTGAGTTTTTAAAACAAACACTATATTATTAATTGATATTATATTCCTAAAAATATATTGATCTGCCAAAATACTTAGATACAAATATATATATATATTAAAAATGAACCAAATTTCTTTCTATTTTCTTGTTGTAGAATGTTTATTAACCATATAATATAAAAATACAAGGAAACATTTTAAATGTCCAACTATTTAACTAATAGTTAAATCTCAAAGATAAGGTTATTATAGTGTCCTAAACCTATAAGAAACCTATTGGTTAAGTTATTTTCGACCCATCCCTTCATTATCCTAGAAATAAATCAATTTGGGGCCATTATAAACCGAAACTGATTTTGTTATAAAATTATATTTCATGCTTTTTCTAAAGTGAATATCACCTCTCTTATAATAGGGTACTTTCCCTTCTCTTAATTTCACACCTCCAAAGCCATTTGGCTCTGCCAAACCCTTCCCAAATATCCTCCCAAATTTCCACCCATCATCCTATAATCCTTTTTTGGTTCATAATGCCATTTTATGGGGCCCTTTTGATCTAATGAAAAGGAAGAACCCGAAGAAGATGTAAATATTTCGTCCTCTCTTTCATGTTCTTTTCTTCTTCCACTTCTGCTTTCATTGTTGTTTCCACAATAAAATAATATATCTAGTATCATATATATACAATGATGTTATTCTAAATAAGTTACAACCATATTCGTTTTTATATCCATTATGTAAATGACAAATTCATCATACCTTCGTACGTATGGCTTATCGTCTCTACGTCATGGTTTATTTTGTTATTCAAAAACTTAATTATTTTGGATGGGTATAATAATGAATATAACAGATGTAAATAAAAAATACATCATGTTAATTATTTTTTTATATTTGATATACCATCCAATGACATATGATTTCACCATCAATATATTGATATTGTTGCTCATGCGTACGTATGGATTACTGTCTCCCTGAACGTGATGTGATTCATTCCCCATCATAATCATTCAAGAATAATTTTCTTTTTATGATTAATAATAATGTTTATGAACTTAATATTATTATATATATGAATCAAATATATCCTATCCATAACAAACATGTATTATCAGAGATTTTCCCATGTTTTATTTTAATATTATATGGGAAATAATTCGAGACCAGGCTCTGAGACGGCATGCAGTTCCAAGGCCCAGTGAGCCCAGAAAAAATGTATAAATTTAATTTAATAATTAAATTATGTGCACATCCAGTTTTCCTGAAAATGTAGAATAACTCTCGAATGGGTGCCCAGATCAGAAATCTAAGGGAACCGTTGCGTTCGGAACAACGATTTTACCTTAGGCGAGGCCTAACATCAGTCGGTGTAGGTTGGTCGTGGAATCTAGTTTTTGGGACGTTTGAGTAATAAAATATTTAAATAAAAATATTTTATTCTGCAGTGAAATCTTTTAAATCTACTACAATAGATATCCCTTACATTTTTAATAAAAGTTTGGCACAAGTGTCTAGGGTTAAAAACCTCATAACCCTGAAACCCTTGGCTGCTATAAAGTCTCTGGAGAAAACCTCCCAACATGGAGACGACGACGCAGTGACCAGATCATCACCGACGAATGCCGCAGAATCCAGGTAGGATGTTTATATTTTGTTTTCTTCCTCGTTTATGATTTCCACGATGAACGCAGACTAATCCACGAACAGATTAGCCCTAATATCGATCGTTTTTATGGGATGGGATATTTATGGGAATCATGGGGATTTTATTCTTGAAATTAAATTGGTTTTTATTCAACCTTCTAATGATGATGAACCAAGATCGACACGAAAATTGATCGAGGTTCATCCTTCTCGATTGTAGTATTTTTATCTCCTTATATCTAGGTGTTCATGGAGGAAATAGATCTGTGCACATTCATTTGTTGGCTCAACGATCAGGAATCAATGATCCAACCTCGAGACAACCTATCAGAGGTGTGATGGTGACGGTGGTAGACAAATCAGGGTGGTTCGAAATTGCCGCTCTTCGAGTGTTTTCGTGTGGACAGATTGGGACGCACCATCAAGGCCGATCGGGAGCCCGAAACCGATAGAATCAGTTTCGTAGGGGTGGGACGACCCAAAATCTGGAGTTTCGTGATGATCGGATGGTTGGATCAAGATCCAGAGGATCAGCCGAGGTGCGCGGAGGAAGATTATGCTTCGGGAAATTTCCCGAATACACGCCGTGTAGTATGGGCTACAAAACAAGTGTTCATCGGTGGATTTACCTGGCATGTACTTCGGAAGTACATGGACACAGGAAGGGTACAAGGCCAAGGACATGCCGTGTATACCCCTACCCGGCCAGACCCAACCAGATACACGGGATACCCCATCTATTGGTACATGGGCTGGCCACACGGAAATGGGCAGGGACTGTGTATGGGCACATGGCTGGCGTACACGGAGCGATTCCTAGATGCTCGGACATGGCGTGTGATTCTTCTACATGTTGTGTTGTTTCTTTTTATCCAACAAGCCGAATGACACAAGACAATTACACAGGAAGTACCTAGGGTCAAGGAACACGGCGTGTACTTTTTCTACACGCTGTGTAGTTCGGTTTTACCCAGATTGAACGAATGGCATAGGCCGTTTACACGGGCAGTACCTGATTTCAAGGAACACAGCGTGTAACCATACTACACGCTATGTAACCTGTCTTAAATGACTTGAGCTACTTTCCTTCTGTGACTTGGAATTGTTTTCATAGGGTTCGTACCCTTGTCCCTTTCCCTGAAGGTTCTGGTATCATTTCCTTTACATGGGAGTGTGATCCCTTCAGTAGAACTTCCTGAATATAGTTATTGGAATCCCCTCTGTGAGACTCAGAGCTGGATAGTATATTCATTCCTAGAACCCTATGTAGAGTTCTTGTTATCGACGTGACAAACTTTACTCGGGTGTCAATCCTCTGCTTAGCGGATTAGCTCAAACTGAGTTGTTGGAATCACCCCATGACTCGGTTGTGATCCTCTTCTGAGCATCATGTTCTCAAGTACTTTTGGAGTGTGTTCTCCTAGAATGAGTACTTCGTATCTCTCTCTTCGGACCTAGGGGTGTGTTCTCCCGGTTATGTGCTTAGTGGAATCTTCATGCTGGATCTTAGTGGTAGTATTCGCGATAGTCGATCGTGTATGATATATCAGGATATTCTTGTTATATGTTCGGTAGACAAATACTGTGTAGAGCTGATTGTATCTTTTCATTGTTGTATTTTCCCTTGTTGTATTTCCTTTGTGGTTTTGGGGTGTCCTTCTGGGTATTGTTATACTCACCCCTGCACGGGCTTTTCCCGCATGTGTCGTGTCTTGTGCGGACGAGCGATCCTTCGACAGGATTTTTGGAGGACTAGGACTAGACAATACTTAGTGAGATCAGGTGGGCTGAGGTGTTCCTTCAGCTACATATTTAACTCACAATACCTTTTCATACAGGTTGGACATTGTTACAGACTTTCTTTTTGGTGGGATTGTACTTTTGGCCCAGGGTTTTACTTTCATGAACTTTACAGTCATGTCGTACTATGAGGTTCGGTTTTACTGTATGCTTGAATCTTTTCCTTTTAATTGTTTTTACTTTTAATCATTGTGGGCTTGGTAATGTGTGCGTGTGTACAGGTTTATAGGCAACGCCTTTCATGTTAGTAGCATGCCTACTCGGTGCTAGTCACCAGCCCCTGGCCTATTGGAGGCGGGCTTGGGGAGTTGTGGCTCGGGCCCCTCATGGACAAGTCGTGACAGAGTGGTATCAGAGGTGGTCAGTTCTACCTTAGGACCGAGAGTCTGGGAGTTGGTTTGGGGCAATAGTGTTGAGTGTTTCGAGTTTGACTTTTAGGCCAGGGACCCTAGTGATGGTGAGGGTGGCCGACGTATACATACACCAGGACTCTAATAAATTGCTTTTGGACTCAGAACATGAGAACACAAGTTTTAGGAAAAAAATACAGGTACATGCATCATATAAGAATGGTTTGTGGTTTCCATGTCCTTTTTGAGTCATCTCTCCAGATATACTCACTAACTGAGATACATCTTGTTTCTTTAATATGATGCCTCCGAGAC
Organism: Viscum album; assembly: GCA_963277665.1. Lineage (NCBI taxonomy): Eukaryota > Viridiplantae > Streptophyta > Magnoliopsida > Santalales > Viscaceae > Viscum > Viscum album. Next base: position 1,193,771,208 of record OY728122.1, read on the forward strand.
ACGCACCCGCTAGGATCCAGTAGCTCGATCATGAGGATGACCCCCTTAGTGACGATGCCTCAATACAGGGACCAGATCCCCCAGTTTTACCAACGGGTGGTGTGCCAGTTATCCCGCCACCTGTAGAGCAGTGTTTAGTGCCTACTGTACCAGTGGAGGAGGAGAGCAGGATGAGCGCACTCCACGAGTTTCAGAGACAGAGACCCCATAGGTTTCGAGGCGAGCCTGACCCTCGGGAAACAGAGGACTGGCTTGAGGCAGTGGCAAGATTGTTTCGTTTGGTCTGGACACTAGTAGATCAGATGGTAATCCTGGCAGCGAGCCTTCTGCTGGGCTCTGCAAGATGATGGTAGAGTTTGGTTATCCAGACTCACGACGAGGCGAAACATGCCTGTTCGGAGTTTGAGCATCTCTTCAGAGAAGAGTAGTCACTGGTTACACTAAGAGAAGTACGCATATAGGAACTTCTTCATCTCCAGCAGGGAACCATGATGGTGGCTGACTATTCGTCGAGGTTTACCAACCTCTCGCGGTACTCGATGGATATTTTCAATGATCAGTACTTCATAGAACGGAATTTTGAGTGGGTATGGCATAATGATATTAAAGCTAGAATAATCTCTATGATCATTCCTACTTATGCTGGGGTGCTCGAGCATGCTTTGGTGGTCGAGAGCTTCTTGGCATAGCAGAGACAGCCGGCTGTTGTCAGTAGTGGTCAAGCTGGAGCAGAGACCTCGGTAGCAGGGAGCCAACGTCAGGGACCCAGGCATGGGAGACATTTTCCGAGGAGATCCTAGGATAGGGGTTCTACCGTACAGGGTTTTTAGGGCGCGTTAATCCATCCTCTAGAGAGGCGATGCTACTCATGTGATGGTAGGGGAAATCTCACTAGAGATTTTCCGACATGCCATGCTACTAACACGGTAGCAGTGGATGGACCACCGAGGTAGAGGCAACGTTTTGAGTAGACTGATCTGCTGGGTGGAAGATATTGTAGGGGAGCTGGGAGAGCAGCTGGAGGTGGTCGGCGTTTTGAAATTTTACCAACACCACCCCCAGGAGGTCCCCGCCAGGCTTAGGGAGCTGGTGGACAGAGGCAGGGACAGCTGCAGGCAGCAGAGGCTTATGACCTAGGTACTCCCATAATGATTAGAGGTACTATCTGTGTCATTTCTACTTTGGATTCCATACTGATAGACACTAGTGCTAGTTATTCCTTTCTGGCTGCTTATCTTGTTCGAGACCTTGTGATTCCATTTGAGTCGTTGACTCGAACCTTATGCTTAGAAACACTGACTAGAGAAGACTCAGAGATCCCACACCTCTGTAGATAGTGGGACCTGACCCATGGAGGTGAGAGTTTCGGTTGGAACCTCTTGGTTGTAGCGTCGAGGCCTTACGATGTCATTCTTGGTATAGATTGGATATCCACATTTCATGCGTAGATCGACTGTTTTAGGCGAAGGGTGCGGTGTGTCCGCAGTGATGTAATGCGGTTCTCTTTTGTTGGTGAAAGAGAGACCCTGACAGCGTAACATGGACTCATTCATAGGAGGGCACAACCGATTTCAAATCATTTGGCTAGACTAGCCCTTGGCGTAGTATATGTTACGAGTTTCCAGTTTCCAGTAGTAGTGGTTGAGTACGAGGACGTCTTTCTGGAGGATGTCCCCGGGCTACCTCCCTGTCATGAGATAGATTTATGCATTGAGTTGCAACCCGGGATGACACCGATATCAGCATCAGCATATAGGATGGCTCATGCAGATCTTCATGAGCTGAGAGTGAAGCTAGACGACATGCAGAAGAATGGCTTTGTGAGACCCAGTGTTTCACCCTGGGTGGCCCCAGTGTTGTTTTCCAAGAAGGAAGACGAGAGCTTGAGGCTATGTGTGGATTACTGGCACTTGAATCTGGTGACCTTGAAGAACCAGTATCTACTACAGAGGATTGATAATCTCTTCGACTAGTTGATAGGGGCATAATGGTTCTCGACGGTTGATCTACGATCAGGCTATCACCAGTTGTGAGTATGGGATGAGGATATACTGAAGACATCTTTCAGATGCCTCTATGGTCACTATGAGTACTTGGTGATTCCCTTCAGTGTGATGAACTCCCCGGCTATGTTCATGGGACTCACAAACCCAATCTTTCAGCCCTATCTTGACTGGTTTATAGTTTTCTTCATCAACAATATCCTTGTGTACTCTACATCTGAGGAGGATCACGTGAGACACCAAAGGATGGTTCTGGACACACTCTGAGAGTACCAGTTGTATGGGAAACTCCTGAAGTGTCAGTTCTGGTTACATGAGGTCCACATTTTGGGACACGTCATCTCTTCAGATGGGGTAGCAGTGGACTTAACTAAGGGGGAGGTAGTTCTAGCATGGGTGCCACCCCGGAGCATCACGGAGGTGCGGAGTATCCTTGCGTTGGTAGGCTACTATCAGAGATTCATCCTTTATTTCACTAGGATTGCAGCACCCATGATAGCTTTGACCCAAAAAGGCAGCCTTTTGTGTGGAATGAGAGATGCAAGCAGGCTCTCCAGCAGTTGAGATATATTTTGACGAGCGCCCCGATCTTGATATTACCAGAGGAGGGTGTTGAGTACGTAATGTTCTTTGACGCATCAGGAACCGGGCTTGGTTGTGTCCTGATGCAGAGGAAAGTGGTGATTGCCTATGGACCACGTGAGTTGAGGCCACACAAGTATAACTACGCGACCCATGATCTTGAGATGGCAGCGTTAGTCTTCGCATTGAAGATGTGGTGGCACTACATGTTGGGCGACTGGTTTACCGTCTACTATGATCACAAGAGTCTCAGATCTATCTTTTCTCAGAAGGATCTGTATTTGATACAAAGAAATTGGCTTGAGTTCCTCCAGGATTATGACTTTGAGATCGTTTACACAACTGAGAAGGGTAACATAGTGGCTAATTCTATATGAAGGAAATCCAGTTCGCAGTTGCTGGATGAGGCGATGAGGCAGTTGGCCTCTTTATAGTTATCCTTCATGGATGAAGATTAGGGAGCATAACTTCAATCGATGTTTGTCACCCCTCCACTCTTACAATGAGTCAGGGAAGTACAGCTCAAGGATTCTAGCTGTGAGACTCTACGTGCTCAGGTATCCATAGGAGTTGCTGCTGATGGATATTCAGAAGGTGGGGAGAAAATTGTTTTTTTAGAGGGTGTATGGTAGTTCCAGTGATGTTACGAGAGGAGGTTTTACGGGAGTTCCATACAACTCCTTTGGCGGTGCATCCAGGAGTGGCAAAGATGTATCAAGACCTTCGATGTTAGTTCTGGAGGCCAGGAATAATGAAGAGTGTGGCCGAGTTTGTTTCTCGGTGCCTTACTTGTCAGCACATAAAGGCTGAGCTCCAAGTGCCAGCAGGTTTGACTCAGCCCCTTGAGTTGCCAGTGTGGAAGTGGGATAGGATATCCATGGACTACGTTATGGGTTTACCACGTACGTCCAGGGGAAACGATGCCATCTGGGTGATCTTTGATCGGCTCACCATGACGGCCCACTTCATAGCCATACAGGAGCAGAGTTTAGTAGAGAGATTGGGAAGCCTCTATGTGCAAGGGATTATTTAACATCATGGAGTGCCATCCATGATCGTTTCAGATCATGATGCTCGTTTCACATCCCGGTTGCGGATGGGATTGCAGGATGATTTTGGTACTTAGTTGCGCTTGAGCACAACGTTTCATCCCAATACTGATGGTCAGATGGAGCGGACCATCTAGGTTCAGGAGGATATGCTTCGATCTCACATACTTGACTTCAGTCGAAGCAGGGAGGATCACCTACCCCTAGTGGAATTTTCATATAACAACAGTTATCATTACACTATTGGTATGGCACCATTCGAGGCTCTGTATGGGAGAAATTGCAGGTCACCACTTTGTTGGACTCACCCGGCAGAGTCTGCACTCATGGGCCCAAAAATGGTTAGAGCTACTATAGACAAGGTGTAGGTCATCCAGGAGCGGATGAAGACTGCACAGAGTCGGAAAAAGGCTTATGCCGATAGGAGGTGGAGGACCTTGGAGTTTGAGGAAGGAGACCATGTGTTCCTTTAGGTATCACCTCGATGGGGATTGTAGATATTTGGCCAAGACGACAAGCTATCTTCGAGGATCATTGGCCCTTTTCAGATTCTGAGTAGAGTTGGAGAGGTGGTGTATCACTTGGCTCTACCTCCTCAGATGGACCGGGTACACAATGACATCCATGTGTTGCAGCTGTGGATGTACATGCATGATCCATCGCAAACTATTGACTGGGGCGAGCTGGACATCGATGATGGAGAGACCTTTGCTGAGTACCCAGTGGATATCGAGGATCGGCAAGAGAAGATCCTTCATGGGTGAGCTATTCCATTCGTGCGTGTCTGGTGGAAACATGGGAATCTCTAGGAGAGCAAGTGGGAGTGGGAGGCTCAGATTTGCATACAGTACCCACATCTTTTTGAGTATCCCTTGGTTTGGATTTTTGGGGATGTAAAATCCCTAAGGTGGGTGTGATGTAATGTCTAGAATGTTTCCATGTATTATGTAAATATTATATGGGAATTAATTTGAGACTAGGCTCTGAAACAGCGTGCAGTTCCGAGGCCCGGTGATCCCAGAACAAATGTTTAAATTTAATATTATAATTAAATTACGTGTGCATGCAGTTTTCCTAAAAAGGTAGAATAACTCCTATACGGGTGATCAGATCAGAAATCTGATGGAACCTTTGCATTCAGAACATTGATTTTACCTTATTCAAGGCCTAACATCGGTCGCCACGAAACAGTCATGGAATCCAGTTTTTGGAACATAAGAGTAATAAATATTTAAATAAAATTATTTTATTCTACAGAAAAATCCTTTGAATATACTGCAATAGATATCTCTTACCTTATTAATTAAAGGTTGGCACAAGGGTCCAGGGTTACCAATAGCTTATACCTGAAATCATTGGCGGCTCTGGAGGCTCTGGGGAAATCCTCCCAATGCGGCGACGACAATGCAGCGACCAGATCATCATTGAAGAATGCCGCACAATCTAGGTAGGATGTTTAAATTTTGTTTTCTTCCACATTTTTGATTTCCATGATGAACGCCGACTAATACACAAACATATTAGCCAACAGATCGATCGTTTTTGCAGGATGGGATATTTGAGGGAATCGTGGGGATTTGATTCTTGAAATTTATTTGGTTTTCATTCAACCTTCTAATGGTGATGAACCAAGATTGACAAGAACATCGATCACGGTTTTTCCCTCTCGATTGTCGTGTTTTTCTCTACCAATTTTACATGTTCTTCATGTGTGTTCAACGATTTCATGGAGGAAATATATCATTGTGCATTTGTTTGTTGGCGCAACGATCTGGAATCAAAGATCCAACCTCGAGATGACCTATTGGATGTGCGACGATGACGACGGCAGGTAAATCAGTATGGTTTGGAATTCCCATTTTTTGAGCATTGTCATGCAGACTAATCAGGACGTGCCATCTAGGCTGTTCGAGAGCCCGAAACAGACAGAATCGGTTTCATAGGGGATGGATGACCCCATATTCAGAGTTTTTTGATGATCAGACTGTTGGATCTAGATTTGGAGGATCAGCCGAAGTGCGCGGAGGAAGACGATGCTTCTGGAAATTTCCCGACTACACGTCGTGTAGTATGGGCTACACGGCGTGTGTTCATCGACAGATTTACCTGGCATGTACTTCGGGAGTACATGGACACTGGTAGGGTACACATCCAAGGACACGCTATGTATACCCCTCCCTGGCTAGACTCGGCCATATACATGGGATACCCCGTGTACTGGTACATGGGAAGGCGTCACTGACACGATCATAGACCATGTACGGGCACATGGCCAGCATACACGGAGCGATCCCCAGATGCTCGGACACAGCGTGTGATTATTCTACACTCCGTGTAGTAGCTTTCTATACGAAAATCCAAATGACACATGCCGGTTACACGAGCAGTACCTGAGGTCAAGGAAGATGGCGTGTACTTTTTCTACATGCTGTGTAGTTTGGTTTTACTCAGCTTGAACGAATGAAATGGGCAGTACCTGGTTTCATGGAACACGACATGTAACCATACTACACGCCGTGTAACCTGTCTTAAATGACTTGAGCTACTTGACTTCTATGACATGGACTAGTTTTCCTAGGGTTTTTACCATTAGTCCTTTCCCTAAATGTTCTAGTATCATTTCCCTTAAATAGGAGTATGATACCTTCAACAGAACATCTGGAATAGAGTTGTTGGAATACCCTATGTGAGACTCAAATCTGGATCCTCTATTTATTCCTGGAACCCAAGGTTGTGTTCTTATTATCGACGTGACCAACTTTACCCAGGCGTCGATCCTCTGCTTAGCGGATTAGCTCAGATTGAGTTTTCAGAATCACCCCATGACTTGTTTGTGATCCTCATCTGAGCATCATGTTATCAAGTACTTGTGGAGTGTGTTATCCAGGAACGATTACTTCGTATCTCTCTCCATGGACCTAGGGTTGTGTTCTCCCGGTTATGTGCTTAGTGGAATCTTCTAGCTGGATCTTAGTGGTGGTATTCGTGATAGTTAATCGTACATGAGTATATCTGGATATTCTTGTTATATGTTTGGTAGACATATACTATATAGAGCTGATTATATCTTACCATTGTTTTATTTTCCCTTGTTGTATTTCCTTTGTGGTTTCGGGGTTTCCTACTGGGTAATGTTATACTCACCCATGCATGGTATTTTCCCGCACGTGTCATGTCTTGTACAGACGGGCAAGCCTTCGACATGATTTTTGGCGGACCAGGACCAGACAATGCTCAGTGAGATCAGGTGGGCCGAGGTGTTCCTTCGCCTACAGATTGCAGTCCCAGTACCTTTCCTTACAGGTTGGACTTTGTTACAGACATTCATTTTGTTGGGCTTGTACTTTTGGCCCAGGGTTTTACTTTCTTTCACATTACTTTCCTGTCGTACTCTGAGGTTGGGTTTTAGTGTATGCATGCATATTTTCCTTTTAGTAGTTTTTATATTTCAGCTTTGTGGGATTGGAGATGTGTGTGTGTGTGTGTGTGTATAGGTTTATAGGAAATTCCTCATATGTTAGTAGCATTCCTACTCAGTGTTAGTCACCAGCCCCTGGCCTATTGGAGGTGGGCTTCGGGAGTTGCAGCTCAGGCCCCACTGGGACGGGTCGTGACAAAACATGGCATATGTAACCAGGAATATAATGGAATACCAATCAATTAACACCCGAAACAATGATACTACTGAAATATTATTAACAACGCAATATTAGAGGGTCATATATGATATCCTATTTATTTATATAGTTCTGGAATAATTTAATAACAATGCTTTAACTATTATATCTTAGGTTAATGTACCCTTTACCAAGGAAGAGTACAAGGTAAGTGTTAATTTCACAATCACTTCATTATCTAAGTATTTTTTTAAATAAATATTTACTAGGACTTCATTTATCATCCACATCTGTTTTTCATAACAATATATTTCAAAAAAAATTGAACTATTTACTAGACTATATTTTAATGTATTTTATACCCTCGTGTGTGTATTTATAAAATGTTTATAATGGAATATTTCTATCCTTTTACAAATAAGGACCTTTACAACATTTTCAATAAAATTAAGGAATGAATATTTTTTAAACTTATACGGCGGGTTCAGCTATTTTTCGTCGTCATAACACTTTTGAGTCTTCCATTACAATCTTATACAAATATTTTCAATATAAAGGTTTTTGTTTTTTTAATTATATGACATTTAAATGGTTTCAAAATAGAAACATATAGTTCTGTAAAAAAGTTTTGATTTCATCTATGTCAACATCCATTGATGGATTTTAAGCGTGATTGAGGTTGATTTATAATGATACCAAACTTCCATATTGTATTCAAGGTTGTTTATATTATTGACCGTGGATGTGTTATTTTTACATCATTTTGGGGTTATGAATAATGTAATGCCATATCTTATGCTAGTTTTAATATGAATGTTTACGTTATGTTTATACCTTTTCATATGAGGAATGCATTGGACATAGTAAGTGACAGGTGGGGCCCAAAATAGCACCTTGAGGCATCGGTAGGTCTCATGAGACAAACATGATACTTGGAACAAGGTTTTGACAGAATCTTATTTGTATTCTATGACCAAGGCCTTGACTATGTGGTTATGAAGTATGGAATTATGAATTCCAGCATTATGAATGTGGTTATTGATATTGCATGTGATTATTCGACTAGTAGAATAACATTGTGAATAATAAAATGAAATTATTTTATTTTATGTTTTTTTATTATGCTGAATTTTATGTTTAAAAGGACTTTTTTTAGACTTATACATTGACACAGATGGTTATGCTTATTTATGAATGTTTCTGCTATATTGTTATCAATACTAAGCATCTAAGATCACCCCTTTATATGTTTTATTTATCCCGGGATGTAAATAAGTATTTTATAGTTGAACTACAGGGATAAGTTTAGGATATAAGTGTGTTCAAAAGTAGAAAAAGTGTTGTCGATGGTTTTATTTCATGATGTAATTTAAAACTTATGAATGCATCTAGTACTTCCGAGGATACTAAACTGATTGGTCATTCAGATATTATTACATGTATCCTTCCAATGTTATATAATAATGTAATGACTCTGGGTTACTGTGGTCAAGATGGTACAATTACTTATGTTTAAATATAAACATGTAATAATTTTAAATACATTAAAGAGATTACATTTAACCAAAATTGTTAAAGGAAATTTTATAGCATACACTACATGGGTGGATTTCCATTACAACATGAAAACTATTTTTCTTAATGATCTAATAATAAATTTACCATTTAAATTTTAATCAATTATTTTGTATTTTTTCATCTTTTATATAATAAATAAGTGACTTCAATGAAAATTTAATTTTCATCTATAAATATTATAGTGATATTTTAATGGAATTTTGATCTATTACAACAACCTTTGATGTTCTTTATTATTTATTGGGTATATTATCCATTTTTAATCACATTATTCAGTATGATTATGTTTTATTATCATGATTTTGATATTTTTATGAAACTCATATATATTCCATTGGTTTTGGTATAAATATATAATGAATAGTTTATTATCTTGTTGATCAAATCATGTATGGTTTTCATTCTGTGATGGGTGGTTCTTATATAAATCAATGTTGGGAAGTCTGCATATAATAAAAATATGAGTAAGTCTATAGACCTCAAATTTTTTGGGAACATATGGTTATAACATTTCATAAAAATAAGTGCAATGGAGATTTATCCTCGTTCAACATAGAACATTTTACAATCAAAGAGCTTGGGGAGTGAACCATTTCAAAAAAATGATGTAAGGGGAAGTGAACCCAAACCACTATGATCATGTTCCCACTAATCAATGAATACTAAAATGATTTGATACTATTTTTTGTATGACAAAGGAACATATAAATTATGCACATGATATATGTTCATGGACCTTGCTTGATTATTTATTATTTTTCACTCTTCTGTATTATGTAATCATCCTAAAAAAACAAAACTCCACGATTACTGATAAATGATATTTGAATAATTTTTTATGATTCTTATATGTAATGAACATATTATTAGACCATTCATATATATATTACTATCATTTATGATCAGTGGTTGATATCTATTATGTTTTCCCACTTTGATCATCCTATCATTTCCATTATTTGGTTTCCCTTCCCCACATTAAAAAAATGTTTGTAGGTAAGATTTTTATAATAATGGTATTAGTAGTGAAGAAATAAAATAAAAAATTTTCAAACCTTTTATTTAGCAGTTTTTAACATACATATATTTTAAATCAGACAAAACATAAACCATCCTCATCCAAGAATTTCTATGAAAAATACTAATTATTAATCTAAAGTGATATAACATTTCAATAATATGGATGAGTCACTATAGCATATGAGACATCTAGTGTTATTCTCAACTAATATTTGGGAGAATAAAAATAATACTAAACTCTCAAAGTGTATCTTTTTGATCAATAGAGTTATCATTATAGTTTACACCTTATATTAATTATAGGTACTATTAGATCCAAATAAGGTAATAATATCTAATTTTTGGTTGCAAACAATGAATTTTTTTCATATTCAATCTTCGTGAAATAGTCGGTTACTACTGACGACACATTCAGAAAATTTGTAACACTGAATAAAAACTTATTGATGTTGAAAATAATTGACCATGTTTTTTATGGATTGAATCATTTTGAAGTCCATTTGAGTAGTTGATAGGAAGGTTGACCTTAGGTCTTATCTGAATTTTTTATGATCCTATACAATTGTATATAGTTTATTATGATGCATCAGGGTATATGATAAGAGATATATTAATGAGTGGGGAGAGGGTCCCATCATAAGGTTCTTAACATTTGGGGAATCGTGAGTGCAAATACCCATCAAATGAACTTATCTTAATATAATTTACCAAAGATAATAATTTAAGGAGATATTTTTTGTTATGGAAACTATTCATAATATACATGGACCATATTGAGTATAAAATAAATATTTTCACCATTAGACTTAATCCATTGATTGTGGAGTTGGTTCGATGATCATTATTCTTTTTAAAGTGATCTTTTATATATCCCTTGGAATGTTAATGTTTTTATAGGCATTTATATGAATGGCTCATACATTAGGGGTGGTTGATGATTTTCACTAAATTGAAGAGGATGAAAATATTTGTGAAAATGAACATAGATGTTAAATAATGTTATTGGAATCCAATAAATAGGGATTTATCAATAGTTATATTAATTCATAATGGAAATAAAATGAGGAATATGTATTATCATGAACACTTATGCATGATGGAAAATATCTATGGTGAGTATAAATCACAGTATTATGATTTTAATGAAGATGTTTTTCTTCAGGACAATATGATTCTATGGGATCTCTTATGCACCTAGTAGGAACTTTGCTGTGAATCTCATGGTTTTATGTGTGTAGGTAATCTAATAATTATAAAAATATATTATTATTTTCAACTATAGTACCCGTTACTATGAATAATGATGTCCATAATGGTCTTCATCACTTTGTGATCAACCTATTTCAAGTGGATATCCAAACACTAGTAACCTGGTACTATTTTTTATCCATTATTCAACAAGTAATGTAAATGGTATGATTTAACTATGGATTTAATCATGTTGTTACCAATGTGACCATGATGCAACAACTTACTATGGGTGATTATAAAGGAGATGAGAATTTTGTTCTATTTTATACATATCTAGGAGAAATTAATAGTGAATGATATTGGGAGAGTTTATCTATATGAGTTCAAATATATATATATGTGTTTCCATTTGAAACTTTATTGGATTGGGATTCATGGTTCACATCAAGATTTTTTTATGTGTTTTATAATGCTCTATTTTTATAGTTACTCAATAGTAATAATCATAATAGTGAAATCAAAGCCTATTTTACAAGAAAAAATATTGAATAAGGTATATTCTTCATACATGATCATGGAGTTCATTACATCATGGTATAAAAAACATCATCTTTTTGGGTTCTCATATAATAATATCTTAATTATGTAAATCCAAATTACTTATTGTGTGGCACTATATAATATTTATGTTCTCCACTATGATTGTTAGAGGAAAGGGAGGTTGGCTATATGGGACCAAGTCTCATTTAAGAGACAATAGTTATTTTGAAATAGATATAAAAGAATATTTAAATGGATCTATCAATGTAAATTTAATATGATGTTTAGTGTCACTTACCTCTAGATATTGATGTGGGGGATCATAATTTATTACACAGCTCTCCATGATTGGTTCATTGAATGATTCAATGAAAATTTAATTTGGTGTTTTTTTCACATTGATGATTTTAGAGTGGTTGAGGTGGGTAGATTATCATTCTCCACTTCATTAGCTATATATATCTAAAAATGGTGTCTCATATATATCACATCTCCATTACTATTATTATTCTTACAAGTATAACGATTTTTCTCATAATGATTTCAAATCAATGGTTGATTGTTGTTTTCAAGTGTATCCAATTTTCATCATCAATGATATAGAAATATCTCTTAGATGTAGGGAATTTACTCTAGTTTAGGTTTTATAGAATCAAGGATGTATCAAGAGGGATATGTGGGAATTAAAGGATAATATACATTATTAGGGGACAGATTGAATAGAAAATAAATTTTTTATTCAAAAAACAATTTAATAAAAAGTTGGAAACCATGATGTTTAATTCGATGTATAATAAAATATTTAATAAACTTACATAAAAATTAAATAAGGTATTAGAATATTATATTAACTTACATGATTATGTAATTCGATAAAAACCCATACAGTTTTCCTTAAAATAACATATTGTTGGATTTAAGAGTTGAAAGATGGTGTTCTGGATGTCAATGTTGTATTTTCAGAATTACTAGTGCATGTTGGGGTATGTAATGTAATGGGAGATGATCCACAAACAAGATAATAACCATAAAATGTAAAAGAAATGTCATTATTGTTGTCATGATAGTTAGTTGGATGTCTTGTAGGGTAGCCGGTGAAACACCCCATAAATCTGATTAAATTGGTATAGTCTTTTATGAGGTGTATTTTTGGGCATTAACCCATACACCGTATATATTTTATCCAAAAATCCCATAAATATAATAAATGTAGTCATATTGGGGTGTTGGAGGTCCCCTTCCACCTCTTTGACTATTGAATTTTCTCCCTAAAATAATTGGCCATTTCTATTCAAAATAAAGCACTATAGATCTATAGGCAATGTTCTCCAAACACTTCCTTCATTTCCCAATATTCATTATTCTAAAAAAAATTCTCCTTCAAAAATAATATATATTATTTTCGTGGATTTTTATAGTTTGTAATTTAGAATAATTATGACAGAATTTTGAGTCAGATACCAGATTAGGAGTCTTCTCTGAGACTATAGATGTTGGTCTATATGGTTCTCAATAAAAGAATCTCTTCTTATAATATGTGTCATAACAATAAAAAAACAAATTTTGGGACATTTTTCTTAACATGTATATTCCTATAAATTGTCATCCAAATCCTTGAATAAATATACTAAGAACCTCCCTTACACTGTTGTTAGTTAACAACCTTAACCCGAACCACACGTGAGGCTCTCATATGATTAAATCTAGTGAAAAAATAATGTTATAACAAGAACCCTATGTGATGTGGTTTTCATGGAATTTAGAAAAAACCTCAAATATATCATATAGGAAACAAAACCACACATTGTGTTGTCTTTTTTCTTCTAATTTAAAATGAAGAGTTGAAAATATAGGGAAATTGGAATGAATTAGGGTAACATGGACATGGTTTTGTTAATTATGGCATACTAATCAAATTTAATATACCATAAAATGTTTTGATAAGTAATTATAATAATAATGGATTAATTAAATAATTAAATTATGTTCGTGTCTCACTTACAATACTAGCTTACCCAACCATGGGTTTAATTTAATTTTTTAGAAAATAATTAACTTTAACAATTTCATGGAAAATGTTAATTATTTGCATTGATTGCTTTTTTATTAAATATGGATCATAGAGACATTGTAAAAAATGAGGCATGTCTCGATAATGATTCATTATCCTTAATGAAATTATTTGAATGAAATCATAGTTTTCGATGTATTTTTTTGATAAAAAAACAATTTTATTACCCATCCTTGATCCATTTAGTATCATACTCCTATTAATGACATAGATATTCATCATTGATATTTATAAAATTATTCAAAAACTAAATACCTTGGGTAATCTCCTCTAATTGAAATTATGTTCTATGAGAAGGATCACTTTGGAGATTCATAAAGGAATCTGATCTCAAACTACATAGAAATGCTTGGATGAAATTACATGGTTTTGTTAGAAACATTTGGGAGTAGAGTATAGAGACAAAATCTCTGGGATACCACTCAAAAATAAAAAATTTAGACATTAAATATTGATTTCAGTATATTTTGTCAATGATCTATGTTATATGAATGAAATAGTCCTCACTTGGAATCCAAATGGGTTTATTGTGTATAAATTCCTAGAGTAGTTACCTAGATTACATTAAATTATGTATTATTAGATACCTTGTACACATGAATTGTTCCCAATGAATAATTTAATGGTCACATGATTATAAAAATATATCTTATGTCATTTTAGAAATGGATGAAGGAATATCACCCAATTACCCTGATATCATGACTATTTCTTTTACAATACTATATGGAATTATTAATTTTTATCCCCATTAAATTATGAATTAGAAGAATATAATTTCATTACACACTATTGGTGGAGTCTAACTATGTTATAATCATACCTTGATCAGTTCACCCCTTGGTACCATGGTATATTTTTCTTCCTTAGGAAAGAAAAAAAAGAGATAACTCTATAATGGATCCATGATCTCTATATTAGGTTTAGTTGATGGTGTATGAGTATTGATACGAGACATTGGATCCTTGTAGATCATTTATGAATTGGGTAATTCATTTACTTTTTAACATAATAATACTAATTTTATTATTATTTCCATGAAAAACATAAATTACATTTAATTCAAATAAAATATTATCTACAAATAAATTTTTTTATAAAAATTATTTATATATTTTTTATTACAAAGAATTATTTTTTATTATTTTTTACATTGTTTTTTACTCAGATAAATAATGTATAGTACCATCCCTTACCACCATGGACCAATATTACTCTTCAGTAACCATTAGCATATGGGAGGCATGATTGAGGCCTTGTGTCATAATAGAACAATTACAGATTAGGGAACCCTTCCAAGGATGTTAAATGTTTCATCATAACCCAATTACACTCAATCAGTTCATTTCATAACATTACAATAATTATTTTTTGGTATCTAGTTAAATTCATTGGGAAATGATATATAATGAAAAAAAATATTCAATTTTCATTATCTATATTTTGGATATTGATGATTTTATCATATTTCTTCATGAATTATTTGGATGAAAGAATCCATGTCAAGTAATATTTTTCATGGGTTTTCATTTCATAACTTAAGAATGATATAAGTGTTTTTGAAACTGAATTCTAATACATTCAATTGTGACTTTTCGTCTTGAAATTCAATAATATATGTTATGTGTTATATGAAAAATAATTTTATTAAACCATATGTATCTTTTTTGCAGATTCTATTTTTTAACATATAAAACATATTTCTAAAATTAATTTTATAAATAAAGTTTTGTAACAAAAATGGATTTTGTTAACTCATAATTCTATTCTTGTAGTCGATAAATTAGTCCATGAGCTCTATTGATCTATCATTTGTAAATTATTATTTTCACAAATTCATAAGATATTTAAATCATTCAAAATGAGGAAATTTATTATTTTATGTCAAATAAAATTTTTTAATGAGTTATCATCTACTGAATATTGGAAATTTTTTTTAAGATTAATCTCATAAACATTAAGGATAAATTTCCTCTATTTAGAAGTATATTTTTATGAAAATAATTTCTTTTAATTTGTGGAAATCCAAATATGTATTTACATTTGTGACCATACGATTTTATATTACTATATATTAGAAGTAAATTTTACGATATCTTTTTATAAGTTCATTTTCCTGAAATTTTATTAAAATTAATGAAAAATTATTTCCACCCTTTAAAAGTAAAATGATTTATCTTCTACTCCACATTATATATTAAAAAGGATTAATTGTTTCCAACATTCTTTTGATGAATGTTATATATATAAATTAATGTTTTAAAAATGTTTTTAATTTAATATTTTAAAACATTTTTTAATTTTACAATTTATTATTTAGATGTCGTTATTAAAATTTATTTTCTAAAGGCCTTCTTTTGTATCTCACAATACATAATATTTCCAAATTTATTCTGAAATCCAACATTTTACAAAAATGTATTGATATTTTTTCAAAAAATATTTATTTTAATTTAATTCATTTTTATCATTATCTACAATATATTTATATCATATTCATAAATTTCTTATGTATGACCCATATAGTGGAATTGTGAAATAAACATTTTTGAGTAACTGATTTTTTTGGATCAATCAATCTAGTTCTTGAAGTCATTTTTTGTGATTAAATTTTTAAATGGTTTGTAATAAATTTTCATTAATGGGTTCATAATGATAAGATGAATGATTGATTTCATATTTTATAGATATGCTTGGATAATAAAATATAGATTCTTGTTTGACCCTCTAATGAATTTTATAATGATTGATATCTTATAAGATAAAAATGATGAGGATTAGAAAAAAAAAGTTCACATATTTTAACATTATTAAGAATAATCATGATTCATATTATCTATAATCGTAACATTAATAGTTTATATGATTATAAATTTCACATTTGAAATACTGAGCATGAATTGGGTTGGTATTAAATGAATTAAAATGATTGACCATGAACTAGATATGGTGAGAAATGTTTTTAATGTTTGGTTTTTATATGAATATGAATATGGCTTGCTTCCAAATTGTATTTCCTTATGATGTAAAATTTATTATATTAATTATCTCACACTATTAAGCTATTTTATATTTGTTTTCTTTTTATTATATATTTCCGTTTCAAATGAATTTTTGAACACTTTTATTATTATATAATTTTTTAATACAATATTTATCCAATGTTCATGATTTAAAATATACATATTATTTAATATATAAATAAATATTTATTATTTGACCCCTAATTTAAATTTGATATCATACTTTTATTATATTTCCATTATCACAGTTTTGATGTTGTTTTTAACCGATGATGAGTCTCTAAATTATTTTTCTGAGGAATGATTGTGGATAAATGTTCACAAGTATCGCATGATAGGTTTTATTCTTACTTGATCCCCAAGGACACTAAAACATTATTTTCATGCATAATTATTTTGAGATTTAATTTTTACCTTAGTTTACATTTATAAAATAAATATATTACACATTAGTCTTTAACAATTATAGTTCATAATGAACTTTTTTATCAACCTAGATCTAGGAGTACGGGTTTTTTGGGACTTATATGCACACACATATATATAAATAAAATTTTTAAGTAATCAGGAAGGATTTAAATTCCCAACTAGACTATACTATCTTAGGGTGGAATGATTGTTATTAACTATTTTAAATTAATCCATTTGGTGATTTATTTTGGGTGTCATATTTTATTCCATTTCATACATATATTTTATTTAATGAAATTTATATATTGTATATTTTTTTATATAATATTGTGTACATTATTTATTTACATATTACTTCTTCTCCCAAAATTCTATAATTGAGGTTAATTAGTCACATTATCTGTCTTAAACAACTAATTTAAGTTTTAACCCATGGATTATTCTGGGACGGCATCAGGGACCATTCTTACTCTACATTGATAACTTAATAGGGGAGGAATATGTAGAGGGCGTGGTTATTCAATTATTATTATTAATTTTTATACTTGAGATATATGGTTGGTAATTCTCAATGAAAACTGTTTATGACTTGATTAGTTTCAATAGATACAACCAAAGTTGTAATTAATACAACATGTATTAAAGGGTGACCATTTTGGACATGAGATATTGTCCTCCCATATGATTCTATATAAGAAACCTATATATAATAAACATAATATTTGAAATTACAATTATTTTGGGGGTATAGGAATATGATAGATACCTAAATCATGATGAAATTTCTATTTTTATTTAACTGGGATTTTTATGTGAAAATGAAACGAAACTATATAAATGAAATTGATTTTATGAATTTAATTAAAAAATCTTTCACAGTTCCCCCATTATAATTGATATTGTGGTTGGTATTCATAACTATATAGTGGAGATTGGTGATGTTCATCTAGCTGATCTGGTAGACCATTAGACTGTATACGAAATAGAGGTGGGTGAATTATTATATAGGTCATTTAATTAATCCAATTAAATGGTTTTATTATTGTATAAGGGTATCATTATTTATTTAATTTTGAACACAAGTTTCATGATTGGTATATTGTGTGCAGTCTGATCTATACCCCAAAAATTAATTGGATTTATTAGGATGTAAATCCAATTAGTGGATTAGAAAGATAATTCTGGGTTTTTTCCTAAGGATGTGATGATATACGATTTCATTATGGACATCTTCCTAAAAGTATTCAGTTAATAATTTATATGATCATTATGTACTGTAGTGACATAGTATGAGTTTCTCTACCTACAGTGAGGGAGTCCCAAAATTTAAGGCTTGAGGATCAAATTTATTGAACCACCACCATTTCTCTCTGAAGATGCTTTTTGATTTGGAGTCTAGAGTGTACCTCCATAATAAGTCTTCATGCATAATAATTTGATATGTGGTCAATATATTTAAAGTTACTATATACAAAAATTATTATTGGAATGATGAGGTAGTTTGGATGATGCATTGTTATTGTGGATTGTAGATATTTTTATTTGGTATATATTACGATGGAGGGTCTCATATATTAGGACAATTTAGTTTTTGAATTATTGGGAGTAAATATTAGAACGAATATTACCTATTTCCAATAGACATCAAATTAAACTCATATTTTGGGAAGATCTCTCTTATGTTATAAAATTATAAGGTCTATGGACTTCAGTAAAGGTAGTAACCATCTATATAAGGGAGTTTATTTTATATGGGTTGTCAACTTCTATATATGTATCAATAGATGCTTTCTCCTAAGAAGACCTATTATCCATATCCATGGACATACACATTGAAATAGGGATAGAAAGCCTGTGTCCCTCTATGTGGTGACCAATCATGGCCATAGATCTTGATGTCATCAGAGCTAATATGGATAATGATCAAGGTGTGGGATGATGCATTCTATGATATTGGTATTTTAAAAGGGGAAAACAAATATTCAATGAATGAATTTCTTATATTATTTTTTGTTTATTTATTTAATTATTTTGGAGGATAATCCTAAATATTCTGTCCTACAGTAATCCATGTTGTGGGGATAAATTTCAAATTTTTCCAGTGTCTTTAGTGTTCATTATTCATGTAAGAGGTCATTCAGTTTTTTTATATGTAATGAGGTTGAAAAGATCATATATAAAATTATTCATCATATAGGGATTTAATCATTCTATACATTCAGTCATATGATTATATCATTATAATGGATTTTTTGTTCTCTATATAAATGCGTATATATTTTATCATGAGTGGAATAATTTTATGTATCATATAGTGCTAGATATCAATGTTTGTTGGCGAGAGTAATTATTAATTGGTTCACTGTTGATTAGAGATATTTTTTTGATCCTAAAATTATTAATTTAAGAATCCTATAATGTATGGAATATATATTTTTCGAATTATTTTATTTTATTTGATTACATTTGTTATGCAAAACATCAAAATTAAAAGAATAAAGATACACAATTAATATATTATTATCTGATATTTATTATTTAGCCGTTGGATTGGAGAGTTTGAATAGGGAAGAAAAATATCTCCAAAAATACATGGTAAACAAAATTTTAACAGAAATTAATTTTTTGGCTATTTATAATACAGAAAATAAAAATAATTTGTTGAAATTTTTTATTCAAGAAATATATTTTTTGGGGGGCAATGTAAATTTTAATTACATAAATTATATTAATTAACATAGACGAATAATTTTATTGAAATTTTATAATATATATTCAATCATGTAACACCATGATATTTTATTAAATACATATATACATTGTTTTGAATAATATTAATTCCATCAGTAGATTAAGCTACATGAGAAAACAAGTTTTAACAGAACATAATATACTATTAATGTAATATTTTTTTAATAAATTGTTAATTACCCAGAAATTGGAAAAGGATATATGACCAGGTTTAAAAAATAAATGACAATAAAATTTTTACACATGTATAAACATCTAATTATTTGATTATGAATTTTTTTAGAAATTTAAAAAAGAACCATTAGAATATATGGGAAATAATATTTAGAAAAATTCTTTTTCGACGGAAAAAAATTCATAATTATGTAAATTTAATATATAATTTTTTTGAATAAAATCCATTATATATATTTATTATAAATTCATTAAAATATTAACAATTCATTTTATGTGTTTTCTGGTCAGGATATAAGAATAAATCAAATTCTATGTTTAAAATATTTTTTATTCTAAATATTATTTTTATCCAATTTTTGGCACATAAAATTTAATAATAATTTTTATCATTTATATAATGAATTATAAATAATTAAATTCAATTTTTTAATGAGAATTTAAAAATTTTATAAAGCTTAATTTTTTAAAATTATATGAGATGGGAATTTTTCTTCAAATAGTTAAAAATAATTGTTTTCATTAATAATTATCTTTTAATTTAATGTTTTAAACAATATAAAAATTATTTAATGATATATTAAAAGTAAAATTATAAAATATATATACACATAAATCCAAACAATAAAATTTGTAGAAATTTTATATTTATATTTTTTTAAATTTTTTTTTAAACATTTGATGATTTTCTTTTGGGAAAATCATTTTTTTGCATCTGCAGGTTTATATGGAAATTATATATTTCCAAAAAATGAATGGAAATTTTAAAAATGGATTCTGTATAATTAATATTAATAATTATTATATTATAATAATCTAAAAATAATTTCTTTTAACATTTTTTTCAATATATGACCCACCAACACCCATTTTAAGTCCATATTTAGACATTATCATCAATATCTATATACAATAGTACATTTTAAGAACTTTTATTTCAAAAACATGGAGTCACATATTTATTTTCAAAAATTATATGTGTGCCACTCACCTCACTTATAATAGGCCACCCCTTCTCCTCTCACATACATACTTAAAAAACCATTTGGGTCATATATGACGTACCAAAATGTATTTTTTAAATCTATACCCACATCTCAAAGGACTTGGTAATATGAAGAAACCAATATTTGTTGGCTTTATTTTAAACATAAGAGGTTATCCAATGAAGATGTAATGTTTTAAACTCATCATTTTTTAGTTCTTCATAGTACCCATTAAACTATAATATAATTACACTGATATAATGTATCATGTTTATCCCATATGATAAGATTAAATTATTTTAATTTATATCCTATACAATTCATCTCTTCCATCAAATAGGATATCAAATCATCATTCACAAGAACAAAAGACCACCACCTCAATAACTAACATGTTTCATTTTCAATTAAAATATATTAAGGAATGATATAATGAAAAATATAATAACTATATATATGATATTTTTATTATTATTATACCTATTTAATTATAATATCACATATAACTACAAACCTCCAAATAAATTGGAAAACAATAACAATGCAAGTGGGTATGGAGGACTGCCGCATTCAGAACTAGTGTTATTTGTTTTTTCCCATTCCATTATTATTTAATGGAAATAATGTTAGAAAAAATTATTATAAATTATATTTTTAACATATGTAACTGTTAATATATAATATATATCAAATAACATCTTACATCCCATTACCTAGGTTATATGAAATCTTTTTTATGTGTGTGTCATACTTCTGCCTCATGAAGTGTTGTGATTCATTCTTCATATAGAATATACATGGAACATAATAAGTAAATACATAAATTAATATATTTTATTTAAACTAAATAAAAAAAACATTCAAAATACAAGTTTTATCTTCATTTCATTAAATCTATTGAGATAATGGAAAAAAAGTTCCAGTAAAAGTAAGACATATCGTCTCCCTAAATTGTGTAATTCATTTTCTTTCTATAAATTTTGTGGATTAAAATAAATAAAAATATAATGAAATTATATGATATCAATATCAATGTAAACATTTTAGGAATATTATGACAATGATTTATGTAAAAGGATTTAAAATAATAAACTAACCCATATGTGACAAATTATGTAATTAATAGATAAAAGTAATTTTAACAAGGAATTGTTAATAAATATACAATGAAAAGTAATAGGTAAATAATATGTGGTATAAAAAATAGTTATATAGTAATATTATAAATTTATAATAAAATTTTATTATTTATAAAGAATTTTCAAGTGTGTACGAATTAAGATGAGACTTAGGATTCGATTTACATATAACCTTTTACATCGATGAGACATATTACATATTCACCACTAATTTAATTTATGTTGTGTATATACTATACATGAAGGTATATTATGAATAATGTCATGAAAATTTTAGTGAATTAAAAATCTATTTTTGGATCTCTATTTCATGACATTTATAGTTCAAATGTTACTAATGTGGTAAGGGATTATTGCCTAAATTTTCATTTATTGAGAAATATATTTTGGTATGAACCAATTTTATTTTACAAGGTTTAAAAATTACCACTTTGACATGTTATATAATGAATATCACTTTATTTTTGTTATGTTTAGTTTCATTTAATTTTTTTCTTTAGTGGGGAATACTATCAAATTTTACCACAAAGGTTTTAGTTTAATAGAAAAATATCATTATTTTTAGGATTGTTTATGTTTATTCATTTGATATTGAAATATTATGATAAATATCTAAAAAATAATTAAAATTAATCTTCTAAGGGTATTTGATTATTAATTTTTTTTTTCATTTCATTATAATCACCTTAGGAAATCATTATTTTAACAGAATTGATCAAAAAAGTTATCATTATTTATCTCTTTTTTTGGAATATTATTTTTGATCAAAATAATTATTTTATAACAAGATTTCAAAAATATTTTATAATCAATTGAAATTATTTATTAATTAAATTTTTAAATGTTCATGAATTTTTTTAATTTTTTTGAAAGGAATAATATTTATTTTTTTCTTATCAAGGCTCATTTGGGTTGGAAATAAAACATGACTGGATATTTATTTTAATTTGTAATAATATCTTTACCATCATGAACACTAAATGATTTATATATTTATTTATATGTTCTAAATATAATTTTCTTGTAAATCAAATTCAAAAATGTTTTATGAATATTTATAAATGAAAATGGATTTTTCAAGAATGGTTGTCTGTCCTTAAGAAATGTTTTAAATGATTTTTAAATGTAACATGATGTGTTTCAATTATGTTTTAAATGAAATTTATTTACAAAATTTAATATTAAATTATATTTTTTTTCATTTTTATATATTTTTATTTTTAATATAGTTTTTTTCATAGTAGAAAGGATATTTACCCAAAAATATATACTATGTGATCTTAAAAAACCATTTTTTATATATGATGAAATCATTTGTTGTGAATTATTATTTATTGGTATTATGATCCAATTACACCATTATTAATAATTATCTAGATGATTTGTGTTTTTAATGATGTTTTTTGTGATAAACCCATTTCTCTTCCATCGGTTATACCATCATAAAATTATTATGAATCATGCTTCTTCTTCCACAAGATATATGATCCTAAGATGATTATGAAACTTAATTATTTTTCCTCGATTTATGATTCAATTAAATGATATAATTATTATGAATCCTATTTCATTTCCACTGGTTATTATATGATTACATTATTCCCAATTCTATTTATTTTCATTTGACTTTGTGTGATGAATGCTTTATAATCATATAGCCCTTGTATATATGATTTTCACTATGTGAGGGTTGGGTCCTATATCAACTTCCAATGAATTGGATAAGGATTTATATCTCAAGAGATAAATAGTATTTTAATGTAGTGTGATCCATGTTTGGTATTTCCACTTTCCTACTATGATATTCTGGGGCATGAACATTTTCAATTTTGGTGGTTTAGGCAGTGTACCCATTCATCTGTGATAATATTGGAAATGAGTAACTGCAAGGAAAATGATTTTATATTATTATCTATATTATAAATATATATTTATAATGAAATTTTAATATTCTCAATGCTCATTTTAATTTATTCCATTTTTATTAATTTCTATTGAAATTCCATTATTTTATCTATGAATTATGTTTATGATCTATGATAAAAATTTACATGATTTCAAATGTTATTCTCATGTTTTCATTCCCATTTCCCCTGATATTTCGTTACCTCCCTCGTTTACCCAGATTAAGAATCTATGCCTACACATTATTATGTTTCCTTTAAAAATTATACAAAGACTGTTTTAATATAGGGTTTATCTAAGAAGAGTATTATGTGGTAGTGGTTATTTTTTATATCGAGATAGTACCATGAGATACAATAATATAAATTCCTTATAATATAATGCATATGATAGAGTTGTGGTAGATGAATATATAGGTACAATATTTTGGGGAAATGTGGTTTATGTGACCTAATACATATCTGTGGTGTTGGAAAGTGCATTTTTCCAAAGGGGAAGATGATACCCATAGGGTATTTTTGCATTATCAGAATACAAACTATATAATGGTTATGAGATGATATCCCATTCCATGGTTAGATGACGATATGATCATCTTCATGGAGCTCATGTTTCAAAGAATACTAATCTTATATCTAGATAACATCATGTACATATTCGGTTTGTAGAAAAACATCATAAAACATTCCATAGAAGTTATGGTCTATATGATTGTCTAGTTATGTCATTTAGTTTCATGGATGCACATGTGGATTTAATATAACTGATGAATAGATTTTTCAATCAATATAAATATTAATTTACAGTGTATTTCATGAATGATAACTTGGTGTATTTTAAATATGTAAAATTCCATTCCAAAAATCTAGAAATCATTTCGGATAAACATCGATCGAAATACCTATATGTTTTACTCACAACGTGCCACTTATAGATGGATGAGATTCACTTCCTATGATATATTATCTTAGATATAATATTTTTAGTTGACCTAGAGAAAATTAGAGTTGTAGTTTTAGGGGATCATCCTATGATAATCTTTGAAATATCAAGATTCATAGGGCTAGTTGGATGTTGTGATAATTTTATATAGGAAATATCGAGCCTAGAAGAACCATTGATGGTTTTGGTGTGTGGAATTTTTATGGTCATATTTATATACAATATTTTTTCGGAGATGAATATAATATTGGCTTGAACATCAGTCTAGATTCATCCATAGTCAAGAACTAGGTACATTGTGTACTATAATTTATTTTGTATCAATATCGGTGAGGTCTTGATTCACCAAGATTGAATCATTGAATATAGGGGGTATACAATTAGGGGCATATGAGTGGAATTATCTAACTAAGGATCCTTATTTGGCAATAGTTGTTCTTGCTTTACAAAGTTAGAGAGAATATTTCCAGGGACAGTGTCTTTTTGTGTACACAGACTACACAAGCCACATGTAAAATTTACACAAAATTATCAGAATTTGTAGCCATGAAGTATGGTTGATTAAGAATTTGGTTTCAGAATTTAGCATTCTTATTCAAATATAAATGGAAATAGAGTGGTCGATGAAATGAGAATGTGGACTCAGATACTGAATGATTACCATGCCACTAGCAGGGGGAATCTTATGTATTCCATCTCTGATATGCACATTGAGGTTCAAAAATCTTTTGGATAAACTATTATTTTATCTGTAACTATGACCTCTATCATACTAGGTAGAGAATATATGAGGTGGATATCATATTTGGAGGGAATAGTAAGTATGAGAGTGTGGAAGGAGACAACCCACCTCATTGTTGGACTATGGGGGAGTGTGATATTCTACATGTCCATAGCTACTTGTGGGTTCTAGTGGAAATATGAAAGGTACTGTTGTAGATGTTTCATGCCTCAAATTGGTAAATGAATCCTAGAATTAACATGATGTATCATGATTTATGTCACCTGTATTGGAGGTCAGGGATTAAATGTTATGTTGATGGTTCTGTTATGAGGTGTACCACCTATCAAAAGGTGATATAAGAACATCATCATCCCACCATGAAATATTATCAATGAAATATTTTTGAGATAAAATGTGATGTTTTCATAATGGGATTTGTGACTAGTTTGTTAAGGTCTCATTTGGTTGGGAATGTGGTTTTGGTATTTGTTGACAGGATCACATAGGATCCCCTTTTCATATAGATCATGGAGACATTGATTGTTGATGATACTGGGAGGTTTTATATCCTTGAAATAGTATAACATTATGGGGTTCCCTGTACTATCATATAATATGGGGATTCATGATTTATGTGTCATTTCATTAGGACTATGTTGAGGGAGCCCTGTAGACAAGTGCATCTAAGAATAACATACAACCCAGATATTAATAGATAGACATGGAATATGATACTGGTTCTTGAATACATTTTGTGGGCATGAATTCTATATTTCTAGGTTATTTGTTATTTGAATATACCCCTAGTTTATTTCTCATACAATAATAGTTATTGGGTGACACAATAGATGGATCCTTATGACTCTTTTGGTAGTAGGATATGATGATCACCCCTATGATTTTAAATGGATGGTGAGGATACTTTATTGGGATTGTGTATTATGTAGGGTACTTCTCATCAGGAATTATTGATTTAGAGTTTAATGGGTACTACCATGTCATAATACAAAACATATGATGATCACTGAAGATTTCCATTAGAGGTTGTAGTTAGGGATTCCGTATTTTTACGTATTTCATCATGGTTGGGACTCGGACATATCATGATACTAGGTTATCATTCACCAATATGTTATGGGACATTATATATCATGGAGAGAGTCATGATGGTAACCTATCAGTTGTAGTTACCTTAGTATTATCAGGCCATGTAAAATGTCTTTTGTGTATCTCATATTTTTTTGTTATCATTCAAACCCATCTCACATTATTCAGCCTCATGTTGTGTATTTACATGTTCATTCATCCTTTTGTAAACATCATATTCATAATGTTCACATGATCATAATGGTTCTATGTAGCCAGTCTATTCCTCTAGTATGTGCACTACAGTAGTTCTATTGTTTGTTAGAAGAGACTTGGGATAGGTAGGTTGATGTATGTGTTCTGTAGTATTATTTATTCATAGAAAAATATTGACAACCCTTAGGAGGTGTATTCAAGGATGAGTTAATATAAGGGGAAGAATTTATGATCTGTAGTTTTTCAATGAGGTTTGTGAAACATTAATTTCAGTTAAATTTTTTTTATAGAAAAATGTCAATACCCATTTATGTCATGGGTGTATCAGGGGTGGATAAGATTGTGAAGAACCTAACACTTAGTTCATTGAAAATACAAGTCAAGTCACCCGAATAGTATAAACCGTATAGGGTAGGCCTCTGGAATACACTAAATCGTAAAATTCTAGATAGTTGTGTGATACATGCTTCATGGTTTGAGGAAACAATTTGGATGGCGCTCATTGACCATTAAAGGTAATTTAATTTTTCAGAATATTTAAATCACTGATTGAATTTTCATTTTCTATAAAATAGAATACACTAACCGAGTGAGGCTCCACTCATTATAGTTAGGGGACATAGAAGGCGCAAGGATTGGAAAACCATGTGGTCAAACATTGAAACGTAGTGTTTTGAGAAAAAATGTCCAACTATTCGTTAAATTTTTTTAAAGATAATTTTCCATTCTCTTATCCTCTATTAGACTGTGGTGCGTCATGGTATCTCCTTTGAAGACCAAATGGTTGGATTTTCCCCTAATTCTAGATCTTATCTCAGAATTGAGTGTCTTAAGTCACTATGGATTTATGCTGGAATTTATGCCATTCATTTAGTGGAATTACATGCAATTCTTTGAATTGAAAGATTATCTTATAGAAAAGATTATATTAAATATTTTCATTTCCATCCTTCCTTCTTCAGCTCTTTTCTGATCTGAGTTAAATGAGGACCTAATACTGAATGAGTATTCTATTACAATCCTGTGGTTGGTTCCCTATAATTCTCCCATACTGGTTGGAAATTTATATAGAAATACTTCATGGTGAAACACCCATGCATTCTGAAATTTCCCAAAAAATAAATCGAATGACTAATGTAAAAATAGTGGAACCTATTAGGGATTCCCACTAGTTCCTTAAGAGAGGTGTGAGATAGTTTACGCAACCAATGGCACCCATGGTCTGTCAATTTGGGATTTTCCTATGTTATACAACGCATATTATTTGTATTTGAGATTTAGAAGTTTGAGTAATCTCATTTAATAGTGAATTAAATGGAATTTATTTTAAAGAGATAGATATTGCCCCCATTTCTTGTTTATTCTTTTGATTGAATGGTAGATAGGCATTTTTATATGAGTGTGTTAACTCATGGAACACAAATGATTGTGAAATGATGAGTTATATGTAATAAGAATTGAAATTGTAGCGAATTTAATGATTGGTATACCATGGATCAATATTCCATTAATATGACATGGTAATTTATCCAATTATTATTGATTTATGGTAGAAGATACATTGGACCATTATTCTCCTGGGATATTGATTTTAAAGGATTCCATTTTCATTTATATCCATTGGATATTTATTTTTGGACTGACAATGGAAATTCACTATTGACATGATCCTTGTACTACACTAGTAACATTACAAAGTTTCTATCAACAAATGCCTGGGACATGATGTGGATTATTTGGTCACCAATACCTTGGATCAGGCCTAGATGGGTTTGTAATTTCTTATTATAGGGCACGACGATGGTAAATGTGACATTAATGATTATATATCCTAGATAATGTAAATTTTGAATCATATTATTTTATTGAATGGAAATGATGGATATGATATAAAAGATATAAAAAAGGCCTTAGTGATATGATATATCATGTATATGGAATGTTGTGTTGATTAATTCATTTTAATTATGACCTTTCATGTGATAGAATCATGGTACATGTTTTCAGGGTTCCTTGAATGGTCGTACCTGATTCAAAGTTTTTTTACATTTTACATTGGCATATTAAATTAGTACCTGTAATATATTAACATTACTTTGTATTGTAAGGAATATAAAATATATATATAGTTTTTGGGGAACCTACTAGTAATGTATCTCAGATCCTATTTGTGAGGATTTTTTTTACTAGAATTACTATTTGGAGGCAGGTAGGGATCGGGGAATGAAACCAATGTTTAGTTCATAATATTGATACCTTCTTAGGAGTTGGGGATCACATGAAGAAGATGAGTATCAAAATGTTATCTATGGATAGTTTTTTAAATTTGTTGTATTTTGATACATGCATTGCACTCATGTCTTCCTACCTATGTTGACTTATTTTTAGACACATGACATTATAATTTTTTTTAAATGAGACTACATTTCATATATGTGTATATATCTATCTATTTTTATTATCCCAATTTATACTATTAAAATTATTAAATATTTTCTTGTTATGAATTATACTATTCAGTTGAACTCTAATAATAGGGTACAGTCTCCCAACACACACACACCCAAGGCCTTCGTAGGTAGTTGATAGCCTCAAGCAATGGGGGAGATATGATAAAGGAAATTTGGTCATCCTATCTTGGTGAACTAATCATTGTAACCCAGGTTTATAATGTTACATGGATATCCCCAATAAATCAATGTTTAGTATAATGATATTATTTATGCATATTTTTTCAATTTCTGATATGTATTCCATGTGTAACATCCTCTATCCGTGTTCCACACAAAACTGCCCCGAACCCGGTTGGTCCCAAAACCTCAAACACATTTCCCTAAACACCATATCCTACTGACTAAAAGAGAGTGATATGGTATGTCATTGAGGAATCTACGCCATCATTGGCAACATATACACAATTGAATTTAAATATAACACAAAATCAAAAGCAGTATTACAACTCAAAGTAAAAAGTGTAAGACTGAAATAAAATCCAATAGAAGACACAATATATATATATTATCCATGGAATATGTATCAAATAAAATATGAAAATATGTAATAATGATGGAAATAAATATTTAAACCAATGTATAAATGAAAAATGTAAACACTAGTAGTATCACAATCCTCAGTTTGGTCCCTCGCAATACAAATTTAACTGCTACCAAGTATAGGACAAAGATAGGCGATTTCCCCTATCTATACTGGTATTCATATTATCTTCATGGGTATAACACATGACCCAAATAGGGTGTGAGAAAATCCCAAAAGGAAACCACTATAATATATGTTCTTAACTGTCAGTGAATATATATTAGGTAATTTCAAAAAATGAATAAAGAAACATTGAAGTACTCAATAGTAAACAATCCTACCATTTTCAATTGCATTCATTTATATTTTTCAATTATTTATTTCATTTAATCAATTAAACCCATGATCAAGCCCAAACATTATATCCCCATGTATTGTAACATAATATATGTCTCGTAAGACCATCAATATTAACTTGTAAGGACAAAACTGGGTTTGTGCATTAGCTTGCTAGACGTTTTCCAATCATTCAATTATTCATAACAATCCTCTAGGAAAGCTCTCACAGTCCGAACCCTTTGGTACCACATTCCATTAGTCAATTATAAATGAAAAAATTGGAGAGCTCTCCCAATTTAACCTCTTGATCGAACATTCTACACTAAGGCTCTCACATTTTTTTGTAAATAAAAATTTAATTCCCCATAGTTTTCCTGGTCAAACGCTATCGCAATACAATGGAAATTCCTGGAAACCCCAATAGTTTCTTAATACAAAGGCTCTTATGGTTCTTTATAAATACAAGTCATATAACATTACTCATAGTCATAACATATAACTAAAACAATTACATTGATCAACATTAATCAATCCATCTCACATGAAAATTTATATAATCAATAAAAACTCCATACTAATAAAATCAAGGAATGGAAAAATGGTATGCCTCATAAGAACCCCAGAAAAAATGTCAAAAAATAGTCAATTATGGTAAACACACCCATGGGGTGTCCCATAAACATCGTATATAACCTTATGCATAGTCAACAACCCTTCATTAATCAATCAAATCATAAATAGGTAATACATATAGTTTAACTCCAAAACATGCAATAACCCAAACATGGGTATGTGACACATTCAGCATATACAATACATAAAAAAAAGAAAGGAACATGGTCACCTACCTCTATGCTGTATGATAGATATACTTGAATGAAGGCCCTTGAATCTTTCTTGAATATTGTAGAACTACAAAATGGATAAAAATGCTTAACCCATGTTAAATCAATTGAGAAAATGAATCAAGATAAAAGGCTCTAGGTATTTTGAGAACTCACTGCTGAGATTTTGATGCACCCAACACTATCGTAATCGGAGCACAGATAGTGAATTAGGGGCACACAGTTCATCTCACACTCAGCAGCGCTCAAGTATGAAACAATGAGAGAAGAAGGTGTTTCCATACATGAGACACAACCCCCTTCTGATATTTCGACTAAATAGAAAAAAAACATGGAATGTTCTTTAAAACTAAACATTGTGTAGTAGCATTAACTAGCCCCCAAATTATGATAGTCAACCTGGATACCATACTAACATGTATTAGATCGTTAAACAGACAAAACACGGCTGTACATAGCATGCTTGCCACATGGAATGTACTTAGAAGTACACGATGTGTATATATAAAATCCATTTTTCATTCTTTTTCCTCAAAACAACCTGATTACAAGATCCATACATGAATAGTAGATCCATGTTCATAAAAAATCCCCCCGTAATGAAATTTTCCCTAGAATTTCCTCTTCCTAGGGTGGTGAATAAGAATATGTGAACAACTTCGACCCCTACGATTGAACACTGACCTCCATCTCCCATGTCTCATCCTACTCTCACCCAAGCTTCCACAACCCTCATACTAGATGAACAGACCAGCCATGTGGAACTTTCATGCAATAATATTCAATCTGAATAGGGTTCTCCTTTAAGGATGTATTCAACTCCAACTCAACCTCCTCAGGTTGAAATATATGAGATATGTCTAAAAAGTAATGACATAGATGAGAAACATGAATGTAGTTTTGCATTTCTTTGTACCTATGAGGTAACTAAAACCGATGGAAAATGAGACTAACTCTCTACAAAACGTAAAAAATCCCAATGTATCTTGGTGAAACCTTACCATGTTTCCAAATCCTCTAGTTTCACAACCTCACTATCAGGTTTAGAATAACCTGATCTCTAACATCGAACTCTAGAACTCATCTCCATTGACCAGCATATGATTTATGGAAAGAATATATAGAATCCATCCTCTTTTGAATCAACTCCACATGCTCAATGTTCTCTGAGAGTAGATGAGGACCCAACATAGCTACCTCTCCTACAACCTGCCAACATATTGTTGATCGGCTAGGCTAACAGTTAAAAACATCATAAGGTTCCATATAAATCGTTTTTTAAAACCGATTATTGTATAAAAATTCCACAAGGGGTAAGTGTCTCTCCCAAAATCCCTTAATATCCAGGATGCATGATGGATACATTTCCTACAAAACCAATATTGTGCATTCAAACTGGCCATCTGTTTGGGGATGGTAAGCTATACTCATATGTACCTATGTACCCAAATCCCTCCGTACTCCCTTCCATACATGAGAATTAAATTGATAAAGCATGTATGAAATGATAAAGTGTATAAGCCTTTGAAAATGTAATATCTCTCAAATGTACAACTCTCCAATATCATCAACATTAAAGGATTCCTTGATCTATATGAAATGTGAAACCTTTGTGTGTCTATCAATAACAACCCATACGACATCATTTCCACGATCTGACCTTGGTAAACCCACCATGAAATCCATCATAACACAATCTCACTTTCACTATAGTATGGGTAACTACTATAGTTGCCTCAAAGGTCGATGATTATCATCCTTCACCTTCTGGAATGTGGAACCTCTCATAACCAAACTAGCTACATCCCTTTTCTTTCCAGGCCACCAATACTAACTATATAAATATTGATACATATTTGTGACACCAGGATAAACATTCTATGAAATAATAGAATCTCATTCTCACCTACATTCTACATTGGAGTAGGGTCTTCTCCTAAAAAATTTACTAGGTGGACTAGGCCTTTATAATCTGATTGTTTCCTCATTCACACTCGATCTAGAATTGTAGAGGTAAGCACTAAAGAAGAAAGAAATTTCCACCCCTTTTTATCGAGAACCACAAAATGAATCTCAGAGAATAGAGACATAATATGCCAATCACTTCTGGCATTCTAAACTCTCTATATTTATATCTTCTTTAATCTATAAACCATCCACTGCGTTTTAATTCTAAGGCATCTATGAATGTGCAATGTCAAAATACTGAATGTACTCAACTCACCTTTGCTATCTCAAATATAGATCACACTGAGTAATGGTGTACTTATTGTTATTCAAGTCTGTGTAAACAATAAAACACTCTCCCATTATGTAATTCCTCCAAAAACATAATACATGATGAACCATGGATAACATGAGATCATTTGTAGGTAGTTCCTCTATTGTATAGTCAAATTTCGAGACCCCTATACAACAAATAATTCCCTGGGATAAGCAATGCTCTGAGCCTGATACATTATTTGTCACTGCAAATTGTTTATCTCTTAGCCAGATTCATAAAAATCTATATTGGTGCTTATTTAAATATCCTTTTTATCTCCTAAAAGGCTGAATCACAAGAATCTTTCCACTTGTACGTTAAATACTCATAGTCTGGTCGGTTACTATCACCCCTGAGCATGAGATGTCCTAATTAACACGTCTGTAATAACTAGATATCCCCAAAAAACTCCATACCTTAAGGAAGATCTTTATATTCTCCAAGGAAACCAGTACACTCACATTCATAGGGTCTACTGATACTCTTGTCATTGAGATTAAATGACCCATGAAATGAAAACAGACCATAAAAAAGTGTCAACTTTAATTCATAACATATAACCTAAGTACTCATAGAGTACTCAATACAATCTCAAGATGGATGGCATGGTTGTGTTGACTGTGAGGGTTCCCCAAGATATCATCAATGAAAATAATCAAAAAATTATCCAAGAAAGTATGGAACACTCAGTTAATTAGTGCCATGAAAATTGATAGTGCATTCGTGAAACTGAATGTCATATCCAAATACTCATACAGACCACACCTACTTTGAAAGGATGTAAGAGGTATATCTGATGGTCTGACATGAAAATGATGACAATAGGATCTCATGTCAATCATTAAGAACTCCCAAGCTCCTCGAATCTTATCAAGGTTATCGTAAATATTTGGCATTGGATTTTGGTTCGTGATCATCATCTGGTTTGGCTTCTGAAAATCCGCATAATTTCTATGGGTATCTTTTGAATACTTCACAAAAAAGGATAGGCGAACCCAAAGGTGATGTAATGGGATGGATAATGTTTTTTTCATGTAACACTTCTAAATACTTCTTGGGCTCATGTAATTCTGGTGTTGCCATCTTATAAGGAGTAATGAACACCGAAGCTACTCCTGGAACAATATTAATAGATACATATTCTTCTCTATCCAAAGGTAAAAATTAAATGTTGACTGAAAAGGAATCCCTAAAACATTTCACCATTGGAGTAAAGTCTGTGTGTGAAGTCCCCTGGTCATCCAGATATATACTAGAATCATGTGATGTGATTCCTCCTTTCCCATGATGATCAAGTCTAGATCTACTCCCAAGGACATCCCATTTTCCTTATGAATAAATGATATAACATCTAGTGACATGAATCTCACCCTATGGTGATAATAGTCAACAAAGTCCTGAAAAGAGAATAAGTAGTCAATTTTGAGAATGACATCAAATCAGGTCATCTCTAAGATATAGACGTCCCATACTAAGTGACACCCATCTATCTCAAGAGGTAACATAATTCACTAACATTAACTAGCTATCTTATTCCCCAATGGAGTGTCTAGAATCATAATGTCATCAAAATTAAAGATACATATCCCATGGCTCTCTACAATGGAAAAAATATAAATTAGTGGGAATCCCCAGTAAGAAAAAGAGAAAATGCTTAAACTGAAGAAACTAGAATTGTACCTCTAACCATATAGGGTCATGGACCCTCCTCTTGGTAGGTATGCTCCAACATAAAATCCTGACCACTACCGTGGAAATGAGACCCTGCTTGTCTACCCTGAGCTGATCCACCCTGCTGTCACTGAAAATTTATCACCTGGCTATTACGACCATCACCACAGACTTAGACTAAACTGCATGACATACCCTAGTCCCTATAATGATGAGGAACTGGTGGACCTACTTCTATATGTGGAGTTGTAACAGATCCCCTCTCACTCAATGATCATGTGAAAATCATGCAATAACACTTATAATGGCTCCTATTACTATAAGATCCACACTCAACTAGGATTGTATGGCACCATGGTCCCATGTGCCCACATTTCCCACATGAGTAGAAACTCACCTGACTACCTGAAGATACATCCCTACAACTAAAATCATAGTGAAAAGGCACCCAGTGGTGCTTCCTGCAATCAATCGACAGAGTACCAGCCTTGAATGCTGAACCACCATGGCTTGTAGCTCCAAAATCCCTCAGATTGCGCTCTTTAAAAATGTCCAAGTTTAATATTTTAGTCACCAATTTCAATTTGAAAAAATTCACCTATGA
Organism: Viscum album; assembly: GCA_963277665.1. NCBI lineage: Eukaryota > Viridiplantae > Streptophyta > Magnoliopsida > Santalales > Viscaceae > Viscum > Viscum album. The sequence continues at coordinate 1,193,806,974 of OY728122.1, forward strand.
TTGATTCCACACCTATGACCATCTTCATATCACATAGCCCGTGATAACTCACAAACCCAAAAATAGGTGTGAAGGACACAATATCTATAATGAGAGAAGAATAATATATCACTGAAAGATAATCATACTCAAAATGCATGAACTCCCAGGAACATATGTCCCTTAACGTCTCACTTTATAAGATATCATCGAAGGTCATGTGAAACATTTCCAATGTCACATCACGATGAAATCATACATGTGAAACAAAATCTCACCGTCCCTTAGATAAATCATGTAGCATGTAATTCAAAATCTTGACCATCCACATAAAAGGTGTCTCCAAATGCTAAGTGATAGAAATAATGGCCTCCAACCATTACTCTATAGCTTGTGGTCCTCCATCCCCTAAAAAAGTGGAAGGATGATACTACTGGAACACATGTGAAAAATCTTCAATAGTTGGGGATTGATGTGGTGTTCCCTAGAAGTTATCATGTATTATCCTAAATGATCCTTCATAGAACTGTGCATCGTCACCTTCTTCTTGTATAATAGCTGGTTCAAAGATGGGCATGATGGGAGGATCTTCTAGTAGTCCAAGATCTACCATTTTCAGTGTCTGATCATCATGTTGTACCTGGCATACAACCAGAGGATGTCATAGTGGAAAAACTCTACAAGGTCATGTGAACACTTTAGTGTGAGGATAAGAAAAATAGCATCACATAAGTGCAGGAATATGAAATTTGAATGAAATCATTCATCATATTTAGATTTTGGATACACTGCTTGTATAACCAATTACACAACGTGTTTCCTTAAGCATTAACATGGGTGAATACCCCTGCCATCCTAGTCGTGTAACACCCCATACACATGGCGTGTTCCTCTTAAGGCATGAAGTGTACATGAGTATTCCATCCTTCTTAAGAAAACATACATGGATAAAACTACTTCGATATACTATTTTTCACCACACGACATGCACACTCAAGACACAATGTGTAAAACAAATGTTTTATCCACCTATTTCATTAGTCACACGAGTAGACACATGGTCTAGTAGAGAATGGCACGTAATCACAGTTCCCATCTTGTTCTATGAAAACATTACCAACTCTGTGTCTCTACTCATATAGTCATTCACATGGTCAAAAACTACATGGCGTGTACATACGGTACATGGAATGTACATAAGAAATGTAATTTCATCCAGAACAGAACTTATGGTGTGCGTTCATAACATCAAATGTCGTGTTATATGGTTTTTCTAGACAGTAAGACTCAAAAACATATCTGGTACTAAAAAATGTTATAAAATTTCTATTTCATGCCATGTATTGATTGGTGAGAGCCCATACTCCACACGAATCAAATTTTGGAATCCTTATTCATATAATATCATAACATAACTAAGTGAATGTTCAATCATGAACCACCAATTTGTGATCCAAGAGGGCACATAACACCTCAGCGAAAAAATCCTGGAGTCCATCCAAATGAATCATTACAGACACCAATACCACATTAAAAATAGTCAATATTTATATCACAACATCTATCAATAGATCATGCATAACTTGCCAAACATTTATCACAAAAACATGAATTTACTAATGCTTTCTAAATGGAATAGCATGAAACAATAGAGTTTGACTTTTAACTAGTAACTATATGATTCGTTAGATTTCATACCCTTATATAATTGTGTAGAAATAGAATAAAACCCCAAATAAGGTTAATGATAACAACACAACACATGTGTATCACCCAATGGTGAAATAAAATAAATTGTAAGTATTGAAAAACTAGAAAATTTGAAATATTCGAAGTAAATTATATATCCCCAATACACAGACTGGATACTCCCAGGAAAATATAATTACCAAGATCCAATTCCTTCCTAATTTTTTCTATTGCCTTCATAGAATATGAAAAATGAAAAAACAAAACTCCACTGATATGACATTGTTTCATCTTCTATCTTGGTGCCACCTAAATGTTCACCGAACCTGGTTGGTCACATAACCTCAAGAACCTTTCTCAAAATTCTAAATGCTGCCAACTAGAAGAAAGGGATAAGATTATACAAAGGGGAAACAATCCCCTCATTATAAGATTATACACAGCAAAATCTAAATATAAGGAAAAATCATAAGTAGAAATACCACAAAAATTAAATAGCTGGAGACTAAAAGTAGATCTAATAGAATCCACAATATATATATGATGGATGTAATATGTATCTATGAAAATAAACAAACAAGTCAAAATGGTAGAAATCAATACATAAACCAATAAAAAAAAGAAACAAGTTAACTGCATCATCGTTGTATGAATCAGAATGGTCACATTGTCTCCAAATCCAACCATAATCTAGTACATGATAAAGATGGGAGATTCCCTATATCTGTACCAAAAATCATATAATCTTCTTGGGTCTAACACATGACCCTAACACTATGTGAGAAAAATCCTAGTAGGAAACCACCGAATGATCTACACCAAAATATCAGTGAATATATATAGAATTAATATGCAAAAAATGAAGCAATAAACAAGAATGTACAAAAATTTAAACAAACCTACAGTTTTCAATTACATTTATCAATTATTCATTCCATTTAATTATGTATCATATTGATATAGCTTAATAATCATGTCTCATATGTAAAATATCAAATAGATGTATCATAAGACAATCCAAATAAACATGTAAGACTGTATCCAAGATTGAGCTTTTTCTTGGAAGATGTTATATAATCCATCTATTATTTATAACGACCCTATAGGAATGCTCTCACAGTATAATCCATTTGACCCAACAAGACATTAATCAATTATAAATGTCCACCTGGGAAATCTCTAATGGTCTAAACCCAGGGGGTTAAAAATTCTAAAGAAATTCTCTCACGGACATTTATAAATAAACATGGAAACCCTCATATATTTCTTGACCAAAGGCTCTCACGTTCCATTGTAAATACATAAAAACCCCCAAATTTTTTCCAACCAAAGGCTATCACAGTTTTTTTGATAAAAATTTCATATAAAATTCATTAGAAGCACCTTATATAATTCAAAATATTTCATAGCTCAACATTAATCATTCCATGACACATATAAATTAATATAATCAATCAAACTCCATCCAATGAAATTCATTGCATGAATAATAAAGAACCCCTCATAGGAACCCTAGACCAGATGGCCATCAATAGTAAATCAAGGGAAATTCACCCTTAGGGTATCCCATAAACAAGGTGTCTGTCCTTATGAATAGGAAACAACCCTTCAACAATCAATCAAACCACAACAATTAATAAATAGAATTTAATTCCAAATCACCCAATATCCAAAATGTGGTTATGCAGCACATTTAGAATATATAATCCAAGAAAAACAACTAATTAAAAAAGAAAACCTTCCTCGATGTCTTATCATCGATATACTTGAATGAAAACCCTTTATTTGGCCTAAAATGTCATATATCTTCAAAATAGTCAAATTATAAACCATTGATAACTCAATCAACAGAATGAATTTAGAAAAAATGATCCTGTGGTTTTGAGATCTAACTTTTGGGATTCCAACAGTCCTGAAGGTGTCTCAATTAGAGTTCATATGGAGAATCAGGGGCATGGAGTTCATTAGTCGCTCCATAGTTCTCATGTAAAAAACATAGGTAGAAGAAGGTGTTTATATAAATGATACACAACACCCTTCTAAAATATCAAATAAAAAGAAAACTCCACTAAATTTTCATTAAAACTACATGTCATGTAGTATCCCAGCCCTAAAATAAATGGATGTACTCTATCACCAAACAAAAATGTATTTTATGGTTACATGGTCAAACACAAATTTACATGTAATGCAATGCACATGGCCTATACTCAAGAGGAACATTGAATGTACTTACAAACACCATATTTCATTATTTTTCCTCAAAACAACTCTAAAACAGGATCCATACAAAAAAAGTGATTTAGGTTCCTACACCATGTGTTTTGTGATTGAACACTATATTACATAATGATATAATATAATCCATTGTATTACTTTGGTTAGACATGAAACATAGAAATATTAATGCTATTATTACTCTTGTATAATGTTGGTGTTCCCTTTATAATGATTCCCTTATTGTAGGTTCTAGAATTGAGAATATTATGGTTTTAATTTGGAAGACATGTAATTTTATGTGATGTAACCTTTCTCAGATGGAGAAACCTATTCCATCATTTGTTTCTCTAATGCTGGACCACTTTATGAAATCATGCCCACAATCATTTAGTTGGACAATTGATCCATTGGATCCTGATATATAATTAGGAATTGGGAGAAGATATTTAGGGAATTGGGATGTAGTGAAATGGAAAACCTAGAAAATATAGTGTACTACTTAAATGGTGATCCTAATCGATGATGTTTATTTATCCAGAATACAATGGAAGAAGATGAAATATAATATATGGTGGGGAAATATTGTATGTAGACATTATTCAACAAATATCTCCATTATGGGAATCTAAATAAGTTGAAGATAATGTTTCTTATCATATCATGAAAGGAATAATAGAGTCTTTCATAGTATAAAGCTACATTTTAATGGGTTTCCTGGTATGTTACAATGTACATGCGCAAAAAGGAGTGAAATATGGGCCACATCTTTGAAGGTATTATACAAAGTCTCCTAAGGATACCAGGGTCTCAAAATATTCCTCCATATCAATAAATAGTTTTATATTCTACCAATATAGATAAATATGTCACTTGGTATTAGGGATTCAATGGGTAGCAAGAGAATAAGTGTTTGATTTGGAAAATAATTTATAATGGGATTAAGGGAACTCTGGTTTTCTTACACATGAATACAATGTAAGAATCACCATTGGAAATGATTTTGGGAATTGGGGGTATATTATATTTACATAGAAATGGTTCTATTAAAAAAATAATGAATCGGATGAAAAACGAAATACTATTATGGGTTTCAACAATAATATGATAGGGAACTATGAAAATTAATTACACGATAATTTGGGGAATAGACCCTAGTTAATGTTAAGGTATCCATATAGAGAATTTTTTTTAGTAAAATCCAAATAGAATGGAAAATGTTATTGTGTATCTGGATCCATTAAAATGATTGAAAAAGTTTTTAAGGATGATATTTTCACCTTAATAATAATTTCTATATAAAGAATGTACAATAGTACTATTTCATTATGAATTTGAAAGAATATGATTAATGGTAATGATTAATAAGAAAAATTTATTCTGAGAAATGTTTAGTTTATTCGAAAAAATAATGGTGGAGCGAATGAGAAGCCTTATAGTGTTCATGATGTTGAGATAATGATATTAATATAAGCATATTATTGTTAGGAATAATGTAAATTTGGTGCTAATAACTTCTATAGAAATGATTCTAAAGTGTAAGATCAAAATCTATTGGATTTGTAATCCACTTATGAAATGATTTAAATTGATAATTGGAATTGGATTTAGTGATTTTTGTATCAAATTATCGCATGATGAAATATATTTTAAGATATTAATTATAAATAGTTCTAGGAACAATCAAAGGGTAAGATGGTTCTTATAAAATAGAATCATTTTCCTCTCAAACAGTAAGAATGATTGAATTACTCAAAACTAGGAAAATGGTCATAAATCCAAATATTTGTCATATTATCATTGATTTTTAATTAAATTAAGTTTATTTTGAAGTTATTTTTTTAATTCTGGTCATTAAATTACTCTTTAAAATATTATCTATTTCTATCCCTTAATATGTTATTGTTGTTTTTCAATTCCATGCCATTTTTTCAATTCTACACAATTTTCTCTATCTTGAAATTTAGTTATGTGATTTTTAATCCAAATTACGTTTATACCTTACCTTCCCTCATGTTATGATGGTTTTTTTTCAATTTTATTATGATGTTTTATATTAAAAATTGGTATTTATTAATGTTGAACCCCAAATTACCCTTGTCATTCGTATGCGGTGACGGTAAAATTCATTTATGGTGGGTAGAATTTGACACACAAGAATTCAAAAAGAATAACATATTATTCAATTGCATTAATTGAAAAACCATGTGTTGAAAGGAAAATAATATCGCAAGAATTTAAAATAGATTTATTATTTTAAATTATCTATACAAATTATAAATCTTACAATGAACACAAAACTGATTTAGATTTCATTTTATGTCACAACGATATCGATGAATTGAGTTACATGTTAGACAGAGTTTTATAGAATAATATTAAAAATATTATTTAAAATTAAAATTATATCAAATAATTTGAATTATTATATAATAATTTTATTAACTAACTTATAAAAATATCTACCCGAAATCAATGGTAAAAAATTTATCATAAATGAATATAAATATATATTGAAAATAAATGAAATTTTTTTATATAAAAATTATTTTTTATGTCCCCAAAAGAGTTTTATCCAAACAATTTTAAAATAATTAATATTATACAATATTATTAAATAAAATTATATATTATGTATCCAATTATATATATTTAGATTAATCTTATTGATTTTATACAAATTGGATATGAAGAAATCAAATTTTATGGGGGACAATTTGAATTTTTCGAATGCGAGTTTTCTGGTGTTTAATTGTACACTTATTTAAAGTCTCAATATTATATTTTTTGACAAATATTTTATAATATAATTTTTTTTAAATTATAATTATAAAATAATATTGTATTTAATTTGTTTTAATTTTAAAATATGTGTTTATTTTTTATGATGAATAGTACAAAATAATGAATTTTAATTAAAAATTGGATTTTTCATCTGAATAATTTATAATTATAAATTATATTTTTTATCGTTTTAATGAAAAATGATATAAAATCCATATATGTTAATAAATTTAATGTAATTGGAATATTATTTATATATAATGTATATCTGAAAACATAGTTATATTTTCAATATATTTATAATAAATACACGCTTTCTCATTTAGTCGGGGTGATAAATTTTAAATGAATTTTTATGGATAATTTAAATTTAATTTTTAATAATTCATAAAATATTTTGAATCAGAATTATTTATAATTTTAATAGATGAAAATATAAAATTTCATTAATGTGACTACTGAAAATAGTTAAAAGTAATTATAGTGATTAATGGAAAAATTAGATTACTAATGGACAAAATTTAAACATAAGATGATGACTGAACTAGAAATATTTCCAAAAGAAATATTTTACTCATATTTAGACCATATAAATTCTATTAATTAAATATTTCCATTATTGGTTCCAAATTACATGCAAAAAACGGTGTGGAATATTCATTTTTCAAACATTACAAGAGTGCCCCTTAACCCACTTATATAAGGTAACCCAATAACTCTCTCTACTCACCCGTTATTCCAAATTTTGTTAATCCAATATATGTTAAAATCACTCCCAAACATATATCCCTTAAAACTAGTTGAGTAATTTCTATATCAAATAATCCCTTTCATGGTTTTAGTGAAAACATATAGAGGATACCAAAAGAAGAGGAAATGATATTTTAAAAGAGTTTTTATTTTTCTTCATTCTAATCCTACATCAATTATTTTTATATCGTGATTATATAATAATATAAATTTATTCAATATACTAATTGTTTTTTATTTCTAATTTATGACTTACAACATGACACAGATTAATCAAATGGGTTACCAAATCATCGTTCATATGTATAACGGCCTACTGCCTCGTGAATTGATGTCATTCGTTTTTCATTTACCTTATATCGATAATGGAAATAATGGTCAAAATAAGCCTTTTATATAATATTAATTACATTTATGATGTATATATTCTTATTTAATTATTATAAAATATATACCTTCATAATTTCTATTTTTTGTGAATATGATAGGGTCATTCATGTTAATGGAGGACTACTACTTTATCATGCAATGTGGTTCATTCGGTTTTTAAATGGAAGGTACTAAAATTGTATTTAATAAAATCATGCAATATATATGAAATTAAAATTATATTGGAATTATAGTATATATATATATATAAATATATTTTAATTTTAATTTTTTCAATACATCATGTAAATTGAAACCCCATTACAGCGTACATGTGGCATACCGTCTACATAAATGGTGTGTTTCATTTTCTCTAAAAATAATTTATTGATTACTCTAAAAGAACAAAAACATAAATATATGATATTAATATCATGGTATAAATTCCATATTGTATTAAATCATGATCAATGTATGATAAAAAAATATCAAGACAAAATATACTCAAACAACATGAAAATTAACACCAAAATCATATAAACTATTGAATTTTTTTTTCAATGGATGGGTAATAATATGTCATAAAAGAATCAAATATGACATAATAAATACTTATACTATTAATTTATGAAATAATAATATATTTAGAACTAATATATTTGAATTTAAGTTATGTATGGACAAAATGAATGTACAAGGTGAGGGATTTCATCTCAATTTACATTCCATTAAGACTTATTTTTTATTATTTATCGATTAATTTTTTTGTGGTATATAAGCTGTAATTTTACATGTAATGGCATGAATAAATATATATTTCTGGATTTTATATTTTAATGTGAATTATTTAATCCTATTTTTTTGTTGGAAACTTTCCAACTGATAGAAGTTGTGGTGAAATCACACTTTCTTTTGTGATTGTTAAATTTCTCTCAAAATAATCACTTTATTGTAATCATTCCACATTAGGAATTACATATATCTTTAATATACATATTATTGAGTTATTTCGATGATTATTTCCTAAACTATATACCTTTTAAATATGGTCTTTTTATTTCATTTAATTAGGTTATGTAATGAAATATTGATAAATTTGAATCATTTATGAATTACAGATATTTGATGATAAGTCATATTGTTCAGGAAGTAAATCGATCACTCAATATTTGAAAAATGTTTTGTATATGTGTTGATTGTGGTTCCTAGAATTTTTATATCGTCTTCATTCATTGATAAGTCTAATGAGAAATTATTTTTGACTAAGGTAAAAGAGTTTACCTATAGTTCTATACAGTCTAGAGGATAGATTGTGATAGTTGACGTTTTCATGGGATTTATACATAATGTCAGATTAATAATAATTTCATAAAAAATATTATTCATTAATATCCCTGATATTTTAACTATGATATAATATATGAATATATTTCATTCTCAATTTATTCCCAAAATTGAATTTGTTTTCTGTTACATGACATACAATATTGATCCATTGTATTTTGTTCACAAATTTATGTTTTTTAACTATAATGTGTGTTCAGTTCTCTACTTTTCATTATTGGTATTTCATTTTCTATTTATTATCTAAAGTTATCTAAATAGAATTTATGTTCATTTATTTACTGTTACGTATCTATTATGATCAATGATTCATTATTGCTACTATTGTACATAACCCTTACTGAATTTTTTTTCATTATTTTTTTTCCATTCTATAGGATTACAAAAAGTATAAATATCTAAAATTTACATATACTATAGTTGAAATAAATTTTCCATATAAAAATATTAGGTTATATATTTTTCAAATGTATTTTAATATTCATTCATGTATATAGTTCTCCAAGACTACTAAACTGATCGGTCTATTTGGAGGTTATTCCTTGTATCTTATGCCAAAATAATGGTAGTAAGAACAAGATTTGAGATGACAAGGTTATGGATTTACAACCAGAAAGATGAATCCCTACCATCATATCATGTATTGTCCCTATGGAATCATTATACCATCATCACTCACAAAAATCTAAATCTAGAAATATGTGGTGTCTCCCATATAATATTAAATGGGTCCCTATCTCATTCATCAATAAAGAAAATAATACATCTATCCAAAAAAACTAAAACTATGAACATCGTATGATACTCTTTTCACAACATAACCCCTATCATAATAAAATTGTTTCACACCACACCCAATTTACTCTAACGCCTTGGTTTTAGAGTGAATGGGTGTAATTTTTCATCCCATGTTACCAAAAGAACACAAATAATTTATTGGTGTATGGATTCTAAGATATATATCTTAAATGAGGATACCCAAAACATTATCCATCTTCCATAATCCTTAAAACACATCTGAAGTATGAAAAACGTACATAATAGGAATATGAGAATTTATGAATGGGGATACCTGCTTACAGAAATGTGGTACTTCCCACACACTACTTCAAAACATCTCTACTAAGACACTACATTATTCTACTATGTCTCAATAATCCTTTCCTAGAATTTCATAGCATTTCCCCACCTCTCAGATATTGAAAACCACCATGTGGCCATAGCCTATACCATATAAACCAACATGGAACTATTTAATCTATTGGAACTATCCCTGGAAAAATCCCAATCATTCCACACAAGTTATGAAACTTCTTTCACCAAATTTCACCAAAACAACAAACAAAAAATTGTAACTGACATACCTCTATAGTTGAATTGAAGGATGAAAGTGAGAGATTATCTCCATAGATCCTCTATGATTACCCCATGGAAAATCCATCTTTTTCAATTGATTCTACCATGATATTCTATAATGAATACAAAAAAACTATACCAATCCTAGAAAAAATAAAACACAGTGAAGGGGGGAATTAAAAAGGTACCAATATGATGATATTATCTCAGTTCACAATTAAAAAACCCATGACTACCCACCTTTAAAAGGGGATGAATTGAGATAAAATAAAAGTAGATTAATATATAAATTTCCTCTCCCATGAACCCTTTCATATCAAAAAAAGAATAATCAATGATCTGAATGTTACATTAATAACATCATTAAAATAATCATTTAGTAGCCCCAAAAACATCTGAATCTTGGTCCACCATCATGTATAAGGATATTTCCAATACATGGATCCATATTCAAGAAATATATATATATTTATATATAAGAAATCTAATTTTGGGAGTTAGTAAAATATAGTAGTCAACTACACGTTTATTATTAATTAGTAAACAATATGGAAGTTTGTTAAAGAGATAATATTCATTCATTGAAAATAATTATAATATCTATATATCATGTGTTTCTCAAATGTAATGCCCATAAATGGTCATAAAATATAAAATATATGCTATAATGGTACAATCATCCACTCTATGATGAAAAAAATTAGTTTTTAAAATATATTATACGTAATTTAAATTGAAATTGTGAATTAACTACCCATATATATTCATTATTTGTGATTAATGAATCATTTGAACGTTCACTAAATCAAAGCCAACAATGTATCACCAATGTTTTACCAAATAGTTAATATAATATTAGTTAATCCTAGTAACAAAGATGAATGATATATTATTAAATCATTTGAAACATGTTGATAAATATATAAAAAAATATCCCCCAATGGTGAGTGATATATAACTGATATATAAAATCCTCAATGTTGAATTATTTATCATTAAAACTTTACCAAAATTGTAATTAACTATCTATGATATATCAACCATAAGTATGTTGATATGACACTAAAACATATCCAATGTCGTTAATAATTGATCTCTTACGAATTAACATAAATTTCATCATAAAATACAAAACAATATCCCCTATGTCGAATGATATTTAAATGAGTCATAAATTAAAAGGTGATCGACTTAGCCCATTAACCACATAGCTAGTGGTTGACATTCCACCATTATAATCACTAATATTGATGACTTGGCATAATTATTTAAAATATTGAATTGAATAAAGAGAAAATTATTTTTAAAATTATTTATATCAAATTAATATCCTTTTGTATAAATAATTTTTTATGAATTATATAAAAATAATAATTGTAATGATCATGGTATCACCCACTACAATGAACTAAAATATTTAAAAGGTAACCAACACTCAATGGTGGATAAAATTATCAATTACGATAACTAATGATCCCGAACAACACAAATTAATTATCAAATTTAATTTTGTTTAAAAAAATCATAATTTAAAAATGCATACTGTGTGAATATATTGATAACACAGTTTCTTAATTTATTTATATGCATTAGTTGATGACATGAAAATATAAATAGCATTAGTACATTAATCATCATAATATAAAACATTCTTATGAAATAAATAATTTATTGTTGCATGTAAAACTATAAAAGTAACATTTAGAATTAAAAAAAACAATGAGGTCAGTGTACTTATTAATTAGAAATTAAAACAATAAATTTGAAAAATGAACCCATAAATTTATTTTAATGAAAATGAGTGTCGTAAATAACCATAACATGTGGCCATATTTATATGTATACATGATGGCCATAATTCTAATAAAATGCGATGATATGTTGTGTAAATTATTTATAAATATGAAAATATATCAATAATATAATTATGAACATGATAATTATAATTTCATTCATATACACACATATATATATGTATATTGGCATTTAATTTACAACACTTATCATCGAAGATTAAATACATAGTAGAGAAAAATGTTGATAAATGAAAATATTAATTGGAAGAATAAAAATGGTATGAAATTAATAGTTTTAATAACAATGTATGTGGAAGTAGATTTATTAAGACGCAATTATTGAAAGGAATATAATATCATAGGAAAATAATTACAGTCACTATTCCCTCAAGAGTCAAAACACGAGTTAATAATTTAAATTATTTTTTTATTATAACCTGATTATCATAAATATATAATCATTCTTTCATATATATGTTTTGAAAATTGTTATACATGACTATATAGTTATATATATATATATATTCATATATATTTATATGACTTATTTAAAAATAAAATAATCACACTGAAAGAAATAAATAAAAAAAATATTTTTATCCAAATTTAACATGTATCGCATTTTTTAGTTCCAACGAATAATAAAAAAAAATATGAAAGAGTTATGAGAGTGATCAAATATGATCAAAATGGTTTGAATATGTAGCACATTACTCAAAGAAATGGATAAATTTATCATAAACATTGCTATAGAATATGGAATGAAAATAAATCTATTATTGAAATAAATTTCAAATAAATAATCATTGGAAGAAAATAATTTCACCAACGTTATAATTTTATGAGAAATTATATATATATATATATATGTGTGTGTGAAATCATGTATAAATACATTTAAAATATGTGAAATATAATAATTTGGAAATATAATTTAAACATTACATGTGAATTAGAAATTCTTGTATAAATCTGTTATATGAAACCAAAAAAAAAGATGGAAGGATACATTTGAAATAAGTATAAATTAATTATTTTAATTTAGGAAATATTTTCTATCGTAATTATTTCATAAATGAAAATAATAAATATTATGATAAACTTGTTTGATTTTAATTTAAAGATACAAATAAATAAGATTTTGGAGAAATAACTATTTCTTGTTAATAATTAGTTCTCCCTTACATGATTTTCTAGAACAAAACATGTGGTGATGTGAACACCCATTATCTAGATTCCATATAAGGAGGATTGAAATGTTCACATTTTCACAATTGTTTAGGGATTTTAAATAAAAAATACACTATTTTTATAGAGTATATATATGATCATGTCATGCATGCTAAAATTAAAATCCAAAAAACATTGTATAATATATTTAGAAGAGTTAAAGAACCATAAAAAAGTATTACTATATATATCATAAATAATATAGAATCATAGTATGATAGACATTGGTGGAAAAAATCATAGACACAATATGATCATATATTCAATAAGAATACAAAGATTTCATTTTAGTTGATTATAAAATGAATGAAAGAATAGAGAAGACTAGTATTTCCTTCTTAAATCAAAAGATATCATGTATTTGACAAAAGGAACACAATAAAAAAGGATGAAATTGACATTTGAGAGAGGCAGATTGAAATTGATAACATGAAACGAAAATAGAACAAAGATATATTGTAAGATTAAGACATCAAAATGAAATAAACTAATCCAACCTATAAATATGAAAATCCATGATAGACATACCTACAAGATCTAAGGAACTTGAACCACCAAGATGGAACCCTGACCTGCAGCCGACCCTGCTTGAACTCCCCCACGTAGGACTCAGATGGTCTCAGCCTCTCCTTACCCACATGACGACTCTAGCTTTGGTATGACCTGACATTTCAGCCCAACGCTTCCTAGATGCAGAAAAATGACTACAAAAAGACCCACTACTTGATATCAATCAACACTGTGACTCCCGAGGGCTTGACACTACAATGCCCGACATGGAGACCGTCGTCGCAACCTCTCCAGTCACGAACCCTTGACCCCCCTCCCATCTTGGTTTCATTCTTCTTATTTAAATAATTTTAGTTATTATTATTACTAGATCATTATTTTAAAATAATAACATATTATTATTTATATAATTATTTAAATAAATATTGAATTATAATGAAAAACATTTATAATCTATTATATTATAAAAATAATTTAATCTTTATAAACTATAATAAAATTAGTAAATTATATATTATAAAAAATTTATATTTATTTAAAGAATAATATTTTATAAATTATTCAATTTATAAAAAATGTTTATAAATCAATTTTAAAATATAATTCTTATTAGGATAATTTTATCATTCATTTTTAATAGTTATATTATATAATTTTTTTATTAAACAAAATTAATAGGTAAATTATTTTATAGAAAATTAATTTAATTAAAATTAATAATTTAAAACTAATACTAATAATTTCATATATATATATATATATTTAATATTTTTAAAAATAAATCCAAACATATTTTATAATAACATAATTAAAAATATGTTAGACAATATAATTATTAGCACATATTAAAATGTGAATATTAATAGTTGGTTGGTTTGTAACATATTTTTTCATTTATCTAAATAATAATAACAATAAATTAATTATAAATATTTTATTAAATATCTTCATGATAGAAAATATCATTTTTCAACTTCAAATATTTATAATAGTTTTTATTAACTAAAATACACAATTTTTGTATTTATTATCATAGAAAATTATAATAAATATATATATTTTTTGAATGTTAATCCATTTAAAATATTATAAATAAAACCATCTATAGTGTTTATGGGATATTACATTATTACCCCTCAAATGAATTGTGTCCTCGCAATTTGTTTTTTTAGTCTAAAAAAAATTATGAATTCCCCTATTTAGAATTATGATTACTATGATTACTAGGCTTATAAATGCCATCACTTTTGATGACAACATATAATCTCCAAGGTTTTCTAGATCGTTAAACTGATACCAACTGTAAGGAACCAACTGTAAACATTACCTAATAGATGAGCTTTTATTAGTCTATGTTGTAGAGAGTTAGATACAAGCTTATATTTTTCAGAGTTTCCTTAAAAATAAAACAATCAAAAGCCAATATTTTCTTCTGCACACGTATAACCCATCACATACAACATTGGAAAACCAAGTGACTGGTGAAAAAATAATTTTAAACAATGGGTGAGGATTTGAAATTCCTTGTAAGGAGGTTAAAAACAAGACCATTAAGAAAACCATTTTCTTTTAAAACATTTATTTAAAACACATTCTATGAATGAAGAAATTATAAATTCTCATTACTTTTCATCATCATTTTCTTGATTGATCCTAAACAAATTTTATGATAAACTAATTCTAAAAATTTTAAAACATATTTACGTATTTTAAATTATAAGAATTATAATGTTATGAATGTAGATGTAGAAAATCATAATTGACCACTTATAATTTAAATAATAACAACACTTTATTTTATTTGAAATTCCAGATGTATAGATACACCTTTTCATATGAATTGTTACATGTTGGGATTTTCATTGAAATGAACATTTGAACACATGTACAAAAACCATGAAATAACATATAAGTTTTCAACATTTGATTATGATTAGGGAATGAACAATTAACCCATCATAATAAATGATATACAAAATTATAAAACACTATTCTATTTTGAAATGATAATTTATAACTAATTAATATATGTTCATAAGAGAATGATTATTAACAATGGTCAGTCTTATAATAGAATTATCACAGGGACATTCCATTACTAAATTAATTATAATAGAATGCATTATAATGTACATCAAAAACATTCTATCAATTCCTCGTTCCATGACCATAAATAAACATTTTATTAAGGCCACTTCCCATGTCCTAGATTATCACATGAGACAAACATATACATTGAGAGGATATACTTTCTCTCACCTATCAAATAATAAGTCCAATTCTTGGGTGAATACATATTGTCGGAAAAAATAATTATTCTATCAAGGCCTCGTGTTATGTTGCCATTTTTTCTAATGAGGCACGTCGACACACTAGGAGGTTGTAGCATGCTCACCCATCACATGATAATTCATATGAATTCCTCATAAATCTAGCATGCCATTAAATAAATGTGTCCCATACCACTCTGATTTAATTTAATCATTTTCATAGGTGAAATAAATTCATTAAATAATCCAAAGTATCTCAAACCACTTTGATTTAATCAAATCTTAGTCATAGAAGGAATAAATTAATTAAATGATACCACATGTACCAAACCACCTTAAAAAGTATATTTCATAATACATATATTATCCTAAAAAGATTCATCTCATACCTAATGTAATTGTATTTTATGGAATCAAAAAATTGAATAATGAAATAAATATACATTTAATCAAAAACGCATATAATGGTTTTTATCACTTTATAATATTTTACAGTAAATAAATATGTTCCTCACATAAAATTATAAATAAGACTATTTAGTTCTTGAAGATATCCATGTGATTTATTATCCTTGAAAATTTATTTTAAACATTGAGTTTTTTATGAATAAAATATGTGTCATTGTTACACTCGATGGATGAACATGATTGTACGCAAATGCAATGTCATTATGTTTAATATAACATGATGACATGTTACATGCATTTTTTCAAAATATGTCATAATGTATTATATAAAATAAATAATTATTATATCATTTGTATATATATATATATATCCATATATATATACCATGAGTTTAATTTTTTTTAAATAAAAGAATTTAATATTTCTTTTATATATATATATATAAATATATATTTAATAATATAAATTTTGTATTCATAAAACTCATCAGAACGAAGTACATTTATGATTTAGAAAAATCAACTATAAATGAGAATATAATTTGGAAAAGTTAAAATTAAATCAAATTTAAAACAGAAAAATTGCTATATATATATACGATGAATAATGGCATATAAATCATTCTTGGTATTAGTAAACCATTAAAAATATAGAATTTCAATGAAAACACCTAATATAAGAAAATACAAATAAACCTTGTTTTTAAGATATTACATATATACATATATATATATCTATTTATAACTAATAACCTTTATTGGTAATCACTAGTGAGTTTTGAAAAGAGAAAAAATCATGTCATTTATCATTACATCAAATGTCAATAATTTTAATCTTCCTTGTACTCCAAATCACATTAATTATCCCTTGTAATTCATGTTAAACAAAGTGATAATTTAAAATGGAAACTTGTGTGAATATATTGATCAAAAAATTTATTAATGGATTTATAGGCATATGATGATTACATGAAAGTATAAATAGCATTATTAAATTTCTCATCATACATTATAACATTCTTAAGCAATAAGTAATCTTGTATTGTTAAAAAAAGTAACCTTTAAAATAAAACACTTTCAAAAAAGGATTTTTATTTATTATTTAGAAATTATAACAATAAAATCTAAAATTGAAATCTAAAATTTATTTTAAATGCAATTGGTGTCTTCGATAAGCATAACATGTGGAAATGTTTACATACAGACGCGATGCCCATAATGTTAATAAAATTGGATTACATGTGATGTGCATATTTTTGAAATATGATGATAATTCAATAATATAAATATATACATATTTATAAAATTTTGTTAATATATATATATATATATATATTCATATTTATATTGATTTTACAACACTCATCACCACATATTAAATACATAGTTGAGAAAATATTAATAAATTAAATTATTCAATGGAAAAATAAATATGGTATAGAATTACATGTTTTGATAAAAATGTATATTAGGGATTACTTATTAAGACAAAATTTTAATATGGAATATCAAATCACATAAAAATAATTGAATCCACCACACAATCAAAAATCAAAACATGAGTTAACAATTTAAATGAGTTCCTTGGGATTATAACCTGTTATCATAAATATATAATTTTTATTTAATTTTTATGTTCTGAATATTGTTATAAAAGAATGGATATATATACATATATATGTATATATATATATATTTATATGTTTTTTAAATAAATATAGTTTGAAAAAAAATTGAAAATCACCATTAAAAAAATAAAAGTTATACTAAATGAATTTCAAAATAAAATAATCATGTTGAAATATATAAATAATGACAATACTTTCATCAAAATAAAACCAGAGGAACATTTTCCATCCTAAACACATAAAAACTACAAACATAATAATGAAAGAGTTATTAGGGTGATGAAATATGAGTGCAATGCTGTACAGATGGACCGCGGAACTCAAAACCAAAGAATAAATTTTTCAAAAACCATGGTATAATTTTTTTTAAAAAAAATAAATATGCTACCGAAATTAATTTCAAATAAATAAATCTTAAATACATATATTTTACCTTAACTTATAATTTTATAATAAATTATATAGATAATAAATCCCGTATAAATATATGGGGATTATTTTCAATAACATAATTTGGGAAATATAATTTTATCCTTACAAGTGAATTTGAAATTCAAATATAAATCCCTTATATGAAACAAAAAAGAAAATGATATAATGATCCCTTAAATAGAAGTGGAAATTAATTATGTTAATTTAGTAAATTAATTATCTCTTACTAATTTCAGTAATTATTATCATATATAATATGGATAATATTATTGATTTAAATTTAATGAAACTAATAAATAAGATTTTACAGAAATAAAAATTGCTTGAAAATAATTATTACTCCATTATGTGATTTTCTGGAAAAAAACATGAGGCGTTGTCAACTCCCATTCTCTAGACTCAACCCAAGGTGGATTCCAATTTTCACATTTGCACAATTTTTATTGATTTTTATAACCAAAAACCCCACTATGTAAATACTGTCTCAACTATAATTTCTATAAAATTTTGTGTAATATTTTTTATTATATAGAATTATTCTGAGACTACACGCTCTACCGACACATGATTCGGTTGCCCAGATATCCCAGAATTGAATTTAGATCATTATTATAATTAACTTTTTGTAAAAATGAAAACATTATTTTATATCATTCTAACTGGCACTCAAATTAACAATATAGGGGAACCATTCTATTCAGAATGCCAAAATTCTCTAGGAATAGACATAACTTAAACTGAAAAGGACCGAATGGAAATGTTTATTTTCGGACATTTCGAGAAAAATAATAAAATAACATAAAAATCTTATGTTATATTATTTATAATCCATTGCACAGAAGACATCAAAGTTGCATTGTGGTGTTGAGGTGGAGACATAACACATTGATAAGGCTCATTAATAGATCGTATCAAATACTGTAATGAAAAAATAATTGAAGCATAATGATGACAATATTTTATAAATAATATATTATAACGAAGTGACATCATAGAATAATTGGAACACTACTATGTGATTTAATTTTAATTGTTTAACGCGTTGGTGGAAGAAGATCTAACCAAAGAGGATTCTCTGATGAACCTATGATGAACTTCATCCCTAATGAAGAATGATAAAGACTGTCAAGACATCACCGACTTCAACGAAGCTCGATGAATGGAGCCAGAAGTGATAATGTTGATGCCTATAAATATCATGGATGAACACTATTACATTGAATATCAGCGAGGTAGGGGTTTTATTTTTATTTAAAATTTGTTCCCTGATTTTCTCTTTCTAGAAACAAATACCACAGTTCAACCCATGAATTGGTTGATACACGATTCATGCGTTTATAATAGAGGGTGAATTTTCATGGGGATTTGTTATCATGGAGTCAAACATGGCATTAAATGATTGAACTCCATTCCACGAACACCACCTTTATTTAAAAATTTAACACAGAGGGTTTGGGCCAAAACGAACAAGGCCCGAGAACCTCTGTTCTTGCTTTTGTGATGACCATATTCTCTAAGTCGCGACAATTCAATTCTGTGGCCCACATAGGGATATCAAAAAACTGAGTGGATGGTGGTGTGCCCTTCGATGCATCTTAGTGTCTGGTGGGTGCTGCGTGGAGTGGGTGGAAAATGACCAGGCCACCGAGGCACTGGCATTCATGGACATCGACTGCGGTAGGAGACATGACCTCACCTCCTAGGGCCAGCGGAGTCTGGACATGGTCGATTTCCACATCCCTACCTGGCGGTACAACAATAGTCTACCCCTGGCGAACTAGGTGAAGCTGGGAGGCATGCACCCCTAGCCCAGCTGGGAGGGATGCACCCCTAGCCCAGCTGGTCGCGCTGAGCCCACGCCTACAAACCAAACCTGCGACATAGTGTGCTAGTGCCCTGCCAATTGGTATTACCCACATCCAGTGGGCTAGACTCACGCCCTTTAGGACGGACAAGACTAGAATGGGTATCCAGGAAACCCTGTAGGCTGGACCATCCACCAGACTGGTCTAGTTCTAGTGAGGCCTGTGGGGCATGTCCCACTAGCCAGGCCAGACCATACTAACATCGACCTGAACCAGGTCAGGTTGAGTCCATATAAATTAACTAGAGTATGTTGGACCCCAAGGCTGTGTTTGTCGGGTTAGTCCGATAGGTTTGGACCTGGCCACATCGCAACCAAACCCTTGGTTACTAAAATGTCTGTATCGTTCGAATCAGGTGTCCGATGGATGAGCCGTTTGAGACTTTGTACCCTCTTCATGAGATGAGTTTTTTTTCATGCTTTGTGGTGACATTCTTATACATCTATATGCAACATATAACCTCAATAGTTGTTCTTCCATGAGTTTTATGCAAGAAACCGTATGTTTGGCTGAGACCTAAAGACTACTCGACGATGGACTGGTGGGAATCTTCTCAATGTGACCCAACATTACCACATTGGGGAGTAGCTGATTGTGACCTGAAAGACCCAAGGTACATGACTGGAGGACCTCATTTCATCCAAGGTGAGGAGCAGCTCTATGTTACATGGCAGTCCCACGGTGATTAACATCGCCTTGTGACCTAGCATACCAATGGTATATATCACGGATGAGCACCAAAAATTCCAATATTAGTGGGAATAGGCTCTGTGTGACCCAGCAGGACCATGATCACACTAATCGTGGACAGTTCCGGTGGACATCCATGATATGTACCATGCATCCAAATGAGAAATTATCCTCATTCACATGTTTGACAAGGAGGCAAATCATGGTAATTTTGTAGTCCAAATGGATTCCTCTCATCACCCACGAAGTTCTGTAGGCCCCTACCTTTATATGTAGATCATGGATGAAGGTGATGTTCCACCAGATCATCCTCCTCCTCTCATTGTCGAGTCAAATGGTGGAAAATCATTTCAAGGGAGCTACACACACTTGAGAGGGTTTTCAAAAAATTATACTTCAATTGGATTTTTGTATTTTGTGTTCATTATATCTTACTTATTTATTATCTTGAAATCATTATCCTCTGATTTCATTTACAATGATATAATTATGTGATTTGTTTTTTTTCAACACCTACTTGTTTGTGATTTTAAGGGGGAGTCACGAGTTGTTCCTATTGGAGAACAGAAGTATAATTTCTCTCTCCCACATATATGATATCTCAGTAGGATTGGTATCCCGTGTTCTAGGATTAAGGAACAAACCATGATAACATAATTTTTGGGTGAAGGGTGGCTTCATTGTGCATCGTTTTAAGGGGTAAAAGGGGAATATTGATCTTGACAACCCCCAACCAAATAATTAAACAAAACAACATATAATTTTTTGGACAATAAACTATAAAAATTGTTTAGTGAACATTAATGGATTTACTTCTATCATAATTCTAAAATCAACACCTTCATCTATCAACTATTAAGTTCGTTTGATCAAGTTATTTTCAAAAAAATTGTTTTCAAAATCACCCACACTTTCTTTAATTTTTATTAAAAACTCTTACTCTAAACCTATCAAATTTCCTTGAGATATGACCTATGGTCTTCATTATAAATTAAAAAATTCTTAAAAACATAATAAATATCATATTTCAAAACCACACTGTCAAATTTTGTTACAGTTTCCAGTGATTGCTTTGGTTTTTAGTGCTTGTTTTTTATATGATTTTTTTAAATTTGGTGTTTATTAATGGGATTTATCATATAACCTTACCTATCTTGTTTTACTCTAATTTATTTTTTTATAGGATATGTGCATGACATGTTATAAAATGAGAGAATTACCACCTTTCGAACTAGACCTTAGAGTATCCTACATCTATGACAACAAGACGCATAAGAGAACCTGTCGAAGGAGGACACAAAAAACATAGACACTCTTCTGTATTCATCCACTTCTCCTTATAGAACCAATATGAAAACTGAAATAGAAATGAACAATATGGCTGAAAACAACAGAACAATAAAAGAACAAACCTCAACTGATGTTGACATCCAACCCACCTATATTCAAATGAATGTCATAGAACCCAATTTTGAACTTAAATCTGGTTAAATTCATTTATTATGAATATTTCATGGATGCATTAGAGAAGATACACATAAGAACATAAATGAATTTCATTCTTTTTTTTATACATTAAAACCTGCTAATCTAGATGAGGAAAAAATAAATCTATGGAAATTCTGTTTCTCATTATAAGATACTATAAAATATTGGCTTTACTATGTTAATTCATCAACAAGTGGTTGGGCGGACAAGAAATGTATTTTTCTTGAAAAATGATTCCCAACCTCTCGATTTTGAACTATAATGAAATAAACTTGTCGTATAAGGAAGTCACAAGGGGAGACATTATCTGAACATTTAGAACAATATAAATGGTTATTTTCATGTTCCCCACACCACCAAATAAGTGTTCAACTTTTAATAAATTATTTCTATGACGGTTTAATTCCATTTGATCGTTACGTGATTGATATAGCTATATGTGGTTCTCTAGTCGATAATATCAATATTACTAAAAGAACCCTAATTTTAATCATGGCGCAAACCACTCAATAATTTGTTTCGTGGTCTAGTGTATGCATTAATGGTGTCTATGAGATGAAAAATATTGAATTTTCGAAGATTGTTTGCAAAACGTTTCTAGAGGTCTGTACCCTTCATCATTAACTTGATATCTCTTAAGGGAAATCCCAGTATCCTCCTCCCACCCATTTTTGTGTATGTTCTTATGACACCCACTACCCTGACTGTTTCCTTAATTGAGAGAACATTCTTAGTGTTATTAGGAAACCATTCAAGGACACCCCAATAATCAACCATTTTAGAATGAACCTTATTATCCACCCATCCTTATATGGAAATAAAATTAAGCCGAATGGAAATGGGGTATTTAAATCAACCTTATCATCAATAGAACTAGCAGGGTCAGACTAGTCATCCACCACCACCACCTGAAAATCCTCAACCACCCAAAGGCCTTCCCAAATCCCCTGCTAAACCAGAGCCTTTCCTAGAAGATACAATGAATAAAATGGCTCCCAAGAATCTCAAATTCTAAAAAACAACTCAAGAATCCGCACAAAACCTCAAAACCCAATTAGGCCAAATAGATAACCCAGTGGGGGATATTCAAAGTCATGGGTCGGGTAAACTACCATCTCAACCATTAGTCAACCCTATAGAGAATAGAAATGTATGTTCCATCCCCCTTAATAGTGGAAAACAACTTGCAAGTCAAATTAATCATCCATTATAGTCACTCCCTCTTGTGGAAACCTGCATAGAAACAATTAATTTTTTTCAAATTGTTAAAAAACCATGTCTTGATATAATAACAAAAAATGGAATGAGTGTGTTTGTTGATGTGTCTTCTGGTCAACTCATTCCTCTTAAATTTACCTAAAGGGACACAAAACCAAAAAATAAATAAGAAACTGATATTGACAAGGAAATATTTGAAAAATTGAAAAAAATTGTAGGTCAATGTTCTCTTGAATGATTCCATGAAGAATGATCCATGATACACCCAGTTTCTAAAGGATATGTGTACACACCAATGAAGACTTCTAGGGGACAATAAGATGAGTATTGGGAGAAACGTTTTAGAATTGATAGAGCCATCATGTCCCAGTAATTTCAATTATCCTATAAAATTCTAAATTCCATGCATCATAGAGGAGTATTATTTTTCTATATGTAAGCACAGTTTGGGTGATTCTATAAATTTGATGCCTAACTCCATTTTTTTTACAGGTCTGTGAACTGATGATAAATTTAAATCAACCTCATCTAAAAATCAAAGTACATCACACCCCTCTGGAATGCTATAGGATGTTCTTATGATGGTGAAAATTTTAATTTTTCCTTATTTTTATATTCTTAAAATGGAAGATGATAGAATGAATAGACATGCCCCGATTATATTAGGGAGGCCCTTATTAAAAATCTCTAAAACATTTATTACTGTCTATAGTGGTACATTATATTGGGGTTTTGGTGTTTATATTTTCCACTTCAACACCCATGATTCCTTCCAGAAAACCCTAGAAGAACATTCCTCTTCTTTGTTAGTTCAATTTATGTACTCCCTTCCCTTGCAAACACTTCTTATCATTCCCCAAATCCCCTTTCTAAGATTTCATCATTGATTGAAATTTTTAATAATGAATCATGCATTGATTATTTTTGGGCCTATAAATGTGTCATGCATGTTTATTAATTGATAAATTCTTTAACCGTGAGGGTCAAATGACCATAAATGTTACATATATGCTTATAAAAGCTCATTCCTCATATAAGGATGATACCATTATGCAATTAGATGAGATTAGTGAGCTCTCACATTAACACATAATCATATAAATCCAAATTGAACCTGAATTGGGACTGAAACAACTTCCCTATGATTTAAAATATTCACATCATGAGAATAGAAACATGTTTCCTGTCATCATTTCTAGGTCACTACATCTTGAGTATGAGTTGAGACTTCTTGAACTTTTGAGAATGTCTAAAAAATATTTGTGATGGACACTTTAGTGAACATTCCTAGTATTATCTCATCAACTTGTACACATCATTTTTTGTTTAATGATGAGGCTACACCAGTGAGGCAGTCACAATGTCGACTGAACACAAACATCATAGATGTTGTTAAGAATTATTAAAAAAAATTATTGGCTATAGGAATCATTTACATCAATGATGAAATCCTATATTTAATTCTCATTCCAGTAGTTCCTAAACAATGTGGTCGTACAATAATAAAAATATAATATAATTAATTGGTTCCAACAAATGTAGAAAATTGTTGGCGTGACTGCATAGACTATCACCATCTTAGCCAACACACTAGGAAGGACAATTTCCCATTTACATTCATTTACCATGTTTTTGATAGGCTATTAGGTATTTTCCATTAATATTTTCTTGATGTGTATTTCTAATATTTTCAAATACGTATTCCCCCAAGGGATTAGGAAAATATGACCTTCATTTCCCCATTTGAAATATTTGAATTTAGGAGGATTCTATTTGGTCTGTATAGTGCTCCGGGAACATTCTAGTGATGCATGTTTAGGATTTTTTTTTATTACCAGAAGAATTTCATGGAAGTATTCATGGATGATTTCACTCTTTATGGATTCTATGTGGATGAATATTGGAGTAGTATTTTCTCAGTCCTATATCATTTTATTGAAAAGAATCATGTATTAAATGATGAGAATTTAAATGTAATTGTGCATAAAGTTATTGGTTTGGGACATGTCATTTCTTGGGATGGTATCCATGGTGATAAATTTAATGTGGATTAACTTTATTCCTTAAAAATCCCCTAAAATATTCATTTTGTGTTGTATATCATATGTCATGATGGATTTTACTATTTTTTCATTTGTGAATTTAGTAATATTTCCCTCCACTCTATTGATTACTCCAAAAAGAAAAGGATTTTTTTCATTATAAAGGTAGGGATGCTACTAATATGTTAAAATTTATTCTCAAATCACCCCTAGTAATCTAGCAACCTCAGTTGGATTTACCATTTGAGCTCATGTGTGATGGATCTAAATATGCAGTTGGGGTAGTCTTATCACAAAGGGTTGATCGAGCTTCACATGTCAATGCCTATGCCTCACATACACTAGACCCTGACAAAAAAAAACCACCGAATCTGAAGAAGAATTTTTTTTCCAATTTTTTCCCATTGATAAATTCATGTTGTTTATTTTAGGCTCTTAATTCAGTGTGTTTTTAGGCCAGGCATCCCTCTGGTATTTCCTTAAGAAACTAGTATCCAAACCATGTCTCATTCACCGGATGCTCCTCCATTCAAAATTCAATTTATAAATTTGAGAAAAAAATGGACCAGATAATGTGGTTGCTAACCAAATCAGCAGGATTCACCCATCCTCATACCCTGAATCCTCCCCCAGTATTCCTATAAATGATTTGTTTCCAGATTGGAAATCGTACTGAGTGCAAGATTCTATTACTTGGGATTCAAAATTATAAATTATTTGGTAGAATCTAGAAATCCTACTAATTTCATTATAATCCAAGCCAGTCATATGAAACCTGAGTCTCGTTGGTACATTTGGGAAACCCCTACCTGTTGTGTACATGTTGTGATAAAGTCCTTAGTTTTTGTGTTCCCGGTAGAGAGTTTCAATCTATCATTATATTTTTTCACACTCTTGCATATGGGGCCCACTTGGTTCTCTAATGTACTACTCACAATTTCCTTTATTTTGGACATTTTTGGCGATCAATTTTTTGGATGCCAATGTTTTTTATAAATCACGTCCTTGTTGTCATATAAAGGCTAATGTCTCTAAATGAAATGAAATTCCCCAAAATCGATTTCTCATTCCTGAAATTTGATATGTTTGGGGTATTGAATCTATGGGGAAATATCCTAATTTAATTGGTAACATGTACATTATTTTGGAAGTTTATTATGGGCCAAAATGGGTAGAGGAATGAGCGTAAAGCACTGATGATTCTACAGAAGTTCTAGAATATTTATGAACCAAAATATTCTGTAGTATTAGTTAACCTAGGTTCATCATCACTGACCATAGTTCTCATTTCTACAACCAAACAATGAAATCACATTTGTGTCGATATGGGGTTGGTCATCGAGTGTCTACTACATATCACCGACAATCTAATGGTCAATCTGAGGTGTCAAATAGAGAGGTTAAACATAATCATAAAAAAATAGTGTAACCTACTAGAAAATATTGGATTCTTAGACTCAATGATTAATTATGGCCATACTGTACTACCTTCAAAACTCCAATTGGCATGTCACCATTTCATCTAGTGTTTGGATAGATTTGTCACCTCCCTATTGAGATTGACCAATGGGCCAATATGGCCAAAAAATAAGGAAATAATTATATTCCAGGTGCTATTTCTCAATGAAAGATGATGATTCATAAGATGGAGGAAATGAGAAGTGATGTATATGAGAACTATACATTTTATAAGGACCAAACTAAGGCAGCCAATGGATGTGTCGTCCTTCATCATCATTTCCAAAATGGGAAGAAGGTCCTCCTCTATAATGCAAAGCTAAAGTTTCATCCAGTTAAGCATCGTTTCCACTTTTTTGGGCTATACACTGTCACTAATGTATCTTTTTTTGTGTTTTCTAGGTTTAAAATGAAGAAACTAAGAAAACCTTCACTATTAATGGGCAACAGTTGGTGAACTTCAATGAATCCTTTCTGCAGTCCCCAATTGCGTAACTCTATGTTCATGAAGAAAATATGATTGAAACTCACCAGGTTTTATCCTTCCATCCCACATTCACTTTTATTATAGTGAGGACACTGTACTCATTATGTTTGCGGGGGGGGGGGGGGGGGTATGGGTATATTTCTTTGTTAATTATGAATATGCAACATCCTTTTTTTGTTTTTCTCTTTTTTCTGGCTGAATTGTAGTGTTACATTCCCCTTTCCCTCCCTCCCACTTTTTTGTCAGAATATTACTTTCATTATGGGAACTTTATCAAGGAAAATTATTCGCATTTAATCATGTGTATTATTTAAAATGCATGTGGAATGTCCATATTTCATCTAGATTTACCATTAAAATAATTATGAGGAAATGCACATTTCAACAAGAATTCAATACGGTGGTGTCATGTTCATTTGAATTATATTTATATATTTATGAAGTAAATGTTTATATCATTTCTAAACCATTGAGAAGAATGATACCCTTTTGAGAATAGTTTTAGGGATTTTTTTTTCACTTAATCATTCAATATAGTTTAGCACCTAACCCTGATTTTTTAAAATTTCACACTTATTGGAAGGTAAATATTTGTTAGGCTGATTTTTCAAAATGATCCAAAATCATTTTTCTATATGTTCATTACTCATCTGATCTATTTCAATAATGTACCAGATTAAACAATCTATGTGTACCTGTTATCTAACTTTTATAGGCCCTAAAAAAGGGTTTTATATTAGGAAGGTCAAAAAACACCCTTCCTTGAATTTTAATCTTTTAATAACTATTAAATTTAGTGTCATGAGGATATAAAATAAGGGTTATGAGATGAGTGTGAGATTTATACAAATTGAAACTTTTGAAAAAATAAT
This sequence comes from Viscum album, assembly GCA_963277665.1. Lineage (NCBI taxonomy): Eukaryota > Viridiplantae > Streptophyta > Magnoliopsida > Santalales > Viscaceae > Viscum > Viscum album. The sequence goes on from OY728122.1 coordinate 1,193,835,856, forward strand.
AATAAATTAAGGGAGTGATGAAATGCATAACATATTGTGATATATAGGCCGGGAACATATGGTTTGACTTTTGGGTATTATTTAGTGATTGGGTCTTGAAATTTGATTACAAATTATGTGGAGTATGTTTGGGGGAAAATATATTGTATGTTGACCATTATTAAAGTAACATATATTTACATGATAGAATGTCGAATTATTATAATGAAATGGTTGTCAGAAACACACATGGAGCATTATTGACACGATTAAATATTGAATTATATTATTTGACATTTATCATTAATCTCATAGTTTTTCTTTTGGATATATTTTTGGATATTCATTTTTCAAGGATCATTTAGAAAAACTCCTTAGTGTGATTTTTTCATTGATCACATTTCTATCAGGAATAAAACATTCATTTAATGATAAATCATTATGACGATGGAAACATCTATATGCATAATTTTTTTAAATATGAATTTTCCTAGGGGTGTAAATGTTTATGTGTGGGGGTGTGATTTCACAATGATTCATTGTTTCATTATCAACATTACACCAATATGCTAAACTAGTTTAGTGTTGAAAATAATAAAAATAATAAAAAAATTCACTTAGTTTTTTATTCAATTATTTTAATTTTATCACTATTAAAATGCCAAATGTTATATGTTTTGGTAATTTCATTAATGGTTGAGGTGATTTGGAGGGCCAATGTTGATGTCCCTAAAAAATGGGTCATGCTGCACCAGATCCAAGAAGACCAGTTTAGTACACTGAATTATTATACATAATTGTCCATAAAAATGGGATTAATGTTTGTGGGATATTCAAAATTCATTGCAATAAATTTTATATTACGTAACTCAAGAATCTTTTGTCAATCTGGTGGCCAAATCGACCTAATTGGTCTAGCATGCTGAATCTACGCAATGTCCAAATTAGTGTGTTGTGATCTATAAATATTTTTGGATCTAGTTTTCTAAATGGTTCTCATCATTCAGTGGATACATCCAAGAAGAGGGGTAATATTTTTCTAGTTTTTTCCAAAGAGATATTATACTATCTTTTGGTCGAAAACCATAGGACAATTGGTTTTACACAATCTATGTGCCGAAAACCACCTTGCACATAGCCTATAAAATGGAATCACGGATCTTCATTTTCTAGATTGTATATGAGGAATAACACCAGTATTTTGGAGACTCACCTGATTTTTCTCATCATACAAGATTTTCTGGAGGCCCCTATATTCATCAGGGAACCAAGGATTAAGGAAAAGATGTACCTGAGATCCCTCCTCCTCCCGATGTCAAGCTAATTGGTAGATGATCATTTCGACGGAGCTATACACAATTAAGAGTGAGTTACAACACTTGTTATTCTAGTTGTTTTGTGTAATTTTGATTCTAAATATTTCATTTGTTTATTATCTTGACATGATTCTCGTCTTCTTTCATTTATATACCTATAATTATGTGAAACACATATAATTTCAACCACGATTTGGTTGGGATATCAAGTGGGAATCTTGGGTTTTTTCTATTGGACAACACATGAATATATTCTCTATCACACATATATGATATTTTAGTATGATTTGGTATTCCTTTTTCTCTGATTGTCGAACAATCCTTGAAAAAACGATAATTTCGTCAGGGGGTTTTTCATTGAGATACTTTTGAATGGGTAAAAGGGGAATCACGATCTTTACAACCCCCAACCAAATAATTAAACAAAACCATGTAAAATTTTCAAATCAATGAACTATCCAAGATGTGCAGTGATCAAGAAATGATATCCTTCTTTCAGAAATAATAAAATTGAACCATTATGTATCAACTATCACGTTCTTCCAATAATGTTATATTCATAAAATTGTTTTCAAAATCTCCCCCATTTTTAGTAATTTTTATTAAAAACACACACTCTAAAGCTACCATTGTTATTTGAGAGATGACCTAGGGTATTCCATATAATATAAATAAATCATTATAACATAATTAATTTTACGGGTCATGAAAACATTGTTATCCCCCTCTACTAGATAGAGGTGGAGTTCTCCAGTATGCGAGTAGTTTGATAATATGACTGATGATGATACTATCACATCCCTAGAACATACTGGGTGTGAGATTTCTTGAGATTCGTGGTATACATTGAGGAATGATTCGTTGTCATTGAGTTTTGTTTTTTGGGTCCCTACTATGTTTTTTGTTCCTCTCCACTGCAAGGTCCCCGTCGATGAGTGTTGTGTCCCGTGCAGATTATCGACGCTTCGATAGAGACATCAGTGGACCGGGACCGGATGGAGCATAGTGAGACAAGACTGATTGGCACTTCGACAGTGGACATGGAGGCCTAGGACAAGGTGGCGCCTTGTAGTTTTAGTTATTTTTTTGGGTTTATATTCAGGCGCCTTGATTTCAGTTGTACTGTGTACTCAATCTTTTTTAGTATACTTTTTTCCCATTTCAGTGTGTTAGGATGTTGTTGGACATGTGTGTGCAAAAAAGTACATAGGAAAATGTCTCTAACTTACAGGTTGCCTCTGTCAGTGCTAGTCACTGACACCTATCCATCGTGTAGCTGTATTGGTATATTCACGACATTGGCCCTATGGGATGAGTAAGGAGAATGTGTAATAAGAGGATGGTAATTCCTACCACAATGACCAGAATTCTTTGTCTTGTTTTGGGGAAACAATGCTAGGGGTTTCGAGTTCAACTTTCAGATTTGGGGAGTCTAGTGTTGGTTCCGCAACCAACTTATCCATACCATAGGACATTAAATTAGGATTTTTGGATCAATACAAGAAAACATTGGTTTCATAAGTGTCTCATTATCTTCTTTGGAAGAAAATATATTTCTCTAGTCATATCCTATGGACCATGGTACATCCTGATCTATTTCAGTATTCTGCTATGTGGTATACATGTTAGGACCCCAATATGAGGTCGTCATGACTTCCTGTCTTGTGAAGAGGCATCCGTTCATGGACAAGTTCCTAATATGGAACCACGAGGTGATTCACCAATTCTACCACCACCTGGTGGTTAACACCAATTACGAGTGGTTCTAGTAGTTGATGTTTGTACGCTCAGTTCCCACCTTGAGATTTAGAGGCAGAGACCTCCCAGGTTCATGGGAGAGATGAATCCTCGAATCTCTAAGGACTGGGGGGTTGTAGTAGCACATATCATCTTCTTAGTTAGTACACCACCTAATAAAATAGATATATTGACAACGATCCTTCATGAGGGCTCATCAAAGAGATGTTGGAGTTTGAACACCCTGACACTCGATGAGGCAACCCTCAGCTGACCAGACATCAAGCTGCTTTACAAGGAAGAGTTTCTTCCCATGACTTTGTGCTCTATGCACATTCAGGTGATGCTTCACCTTCAGCAGGGAAACATGATGGTAGAAGAGTCATCAGTGAGGTTCACCGAGATATCTCCCTACTCTACAGACATGGTTCGAGACCATTTCTTCAGGGCATGAGCCTTTGAGCCGTGACTCAAGTGGGAGATTTGGGCATCTTTGATGTCTCACAACATCCCTACCAAGGCTGGGGTGCTAGATAGAGAACTTATTGTAGGGAGATTCTTGGAAAAGAAAGCATTGATAGCTAGAACCACCAAGAGACACCACAAGATGGAGTATTCGACAGGTACCAGACATCATACATATGGGTCCATGAGGGCCAGGTCTTTCAGATGATGACTCAAGGACTTAGGGTCAGATGTTTGGTGCTCCCAATCACGGGGGAGCCTGCAAGGAGCTAGACCATGCTTCACATGCGGCAGATGGAGACCCTTGGAAAGGGATTTCCCGACCTGTCGAATGGATGAAAAGCAAAATATTTATGGACCATCGAGGAAAAGGAAGCAGTTTGTGTGACGAGGCTTACAAGGTGGCTGATTTAGTAGGGGAGTTAGTTGAGTGGCAGGAAGTGGGAGACAGATTGCGGTGTTACAGCCACCAACCCCAAGTTGTCCACCCCAGTCTTAGGAATCATGTGGTTGGGGGAGAGATCTGCTCTAGAAAGCAGAGGCTTCGGACCACGATGCTTTAGAGATGATCTAATCTATGATATGTGTCGTCTTCACACTATTTACTGTACTTATAGGAAAATGTTCTATTCACTATTTCCTTTCCACAAATCACTTTCAGATCTTAGAGATTCTAGTGGAGTCGTTGGATCGATCCTTATGGGGAGATAATCCAATGGGAGACCATTTGATTATTAAACACCAGTACCGATAGTGTGAACATATTATTTGTGGCGATAGATTCAGCATGGATTTTCTTGTAGTGGCATAAATTTCTTACGATTCCATCATGGCTATGGACTACTTATCCATAGTCCATGATGATATCTACTATTTTAGGTGTAAAATGATGTGTGTTTGTGATGATGAGACCTGGTTTTCCTTCACTACTGAAAAGGAAACCCTTTCATTATAGTAAAACCTCTCTTAGAGGAGGGTGCATTCAATAACTCACCAGTTGACTAGCCTCAGCCACATAGAAGTGGATAAGAGGAGTCTGAGATTTCATGTATTGGTGTAATAGTATGAGGATGTTTTTTAAAGCTTTTATTGGACTACCCCCTCATAGATATGTAGAATTTATTGTCGACCTATACCATGAGAAGGTATCGATATCCACATCGGCATATAAGATATCCCCCTTGTAGATTTGAGAGTAGGGGGTACAACTAGAGGATTTGAAGGATAAGGGGTTCATAATGCCTCTTGTTTCACTATGGGATGACCCTCTGCTTTTTTTCTAAGATGAAAAATTGGATTTTGATGTTCTAAGTGGACATCCAGCACCTGAACTCGGTTACCTTGAAGTACAAGTATCCACTGCCGAGAATTGATGATCTCATAGACCAGTTGAAGTGAGAGAAGTGGTTCTCAAATATAGATCTTATATAATGATATCACCTACTTCAGGTACCAGACATGGATGTACTGTAGACAAACTTTAGGTGCTGGTACAACCACTATGAGTTCCTGGGGATTCCTTTTGATGTGACCAATGCCCTGATAGTGTTCAAGGGCCTCATGAATAGGATCTTACCTCCTTACCTTTTATGGATTATCGTAGTCTTCATCGATGACATCTTGTTGTACTCATCATCTTCGAAGGAGCACCCTACACACAAACAAGTAGTTTTTAGATACACTATGAGAGAATTTTTTTTTGAAATCATGTCAATATTTACGATATGGATTTTGGAAGTCCACATTTTGGGAGACGACATCATAAAGGCTGGAGATGCAGTGGATCCAGCAATGATAGAGGTGTTGCTTTATTGGGAGCCTCAAAGGAGTGTGACTGAGGTGAAAAGTATCTTCGCAAGGTCTAGTTACTATCGGAGGTTCATTCCCGACTTCTCCAGAGTTGCAACACCCTTATCTGCTTTGACATAGAAGGTAAATCCCATTGAGTGGATAGAAAAATGTCACATATGTTTCCAGGAGTTGGACGGAGACTGACTAGTCCCAACAACTTGATACTACCAAAATAGAGACTTGGGTATGTAGTTTATTACGATGCATCAGGGACCAGACTTGGTTGTTTCCTAATGCAGGAGAAATAAGTGATCACCTAAAACTCATTCTATCTTAGGAATCATGATTATAACTACCTAATCCATGACATAGAGTTAGTAGTATTGGTCTGTGTGTTGATGATGTGGAGACAATATTTAATTGGTGAGGGGTTTACAGTTTACTCTGACCAAAAGAGTCTCTAGTATGTCTTCACTCATAAGGACCTCTACCTAAGTCAATTTCTAAATCTACAGTTCCTCCATGAAAATGACTATAATATAATCTATACTCTTGGTAAGGTGAATATGGAGGAAGGTGCACTCAGCAGGAGGACCAGTTTTCATCTTCTGACTGAGGAAATAATCATGTTAGCCGTGAGGTAGATATCCTTTGAGGATAATGGTGGAGCCTCTTACCTTCGGTCGAGGACTATTACTCCACCACTCTTATAGTGAGTTACAGAGGAACTATTGGTGGATTTCAATAGAGAGGCTTGATGTGGTTAGGTATGCTCAGGATGGTCTCTTAATGGATTTTCAATAGGTGGGTAGCACACCATCCTTTTCAGAGGGTGCACCGTAGTACCAGTGATGTTTCGGGGGGAGGTGTTGAGAGCGTTCCATACATCCCCTTTTTTGGGATATCTCAAGGATGCAAAGATGTACTAGGACCTTTGAATATAGTACTTGTGGATGAATATGAACAGAGTTGTGGATGATTTTGTTTCATAAGGCATCTCTTTTTAGTATGTTATGGTCGAGGATTAGGTTCCAACAGGCTTGACCCAACTACATTAAGTACCAATGTGGAAGGTGATGGTATCATGATAGACTCCATGAAGGGGTTACCATGTACATCCTGAAGCCATGATTCTATTAGGGTGGATGTTGACCAACTCACCATCTTGGCTCACATCCGACCCATCTTGGACAATGGACTAGTACAGGTCTTGGGAATCCTCTACATCAATGTGAAAATGAAGTTTCATGGGGTGCCTTGGATGATCATCTTAGATCATGATGCCAATATTACATCCCAATTTTGGAAGGAAATACATGCGGAATTCGGATCATAGCTGCATTTGAGCACATCTTTTTATCCCTAGATGGATGGTCAGACTGAACAAACCATTTAGACCCATGAAGAAATGATTTGTGCTTGTGTATATGAATTTATCCATAGTTGGGAGGATCGCCAGCCACTAGTGGAGTTTTGGATCAACAATAGCTACCACTCCACCATTGGAATTTCACTGTTTGAGGCCTTGTATGAGTGGCCTTCCAGATCACCCATATGCTGGATAGACCCAGGAGAGTCTACACTCTTGGGTCCATAGTCATTACGGGATACCACCAAGAAGGAATAGATAATCCAAGAGTGGATTAAGACTTTATATAGATGTATGAAGTCTTATGTTGATAGGATATATAGACCCTTGGAGTCGGTGGAGGGAGACAATGTGGTATTTTGGATCTCACCCCGATGAGGGTTATAGAGTTTTGGATGGGCGGTAAGCTATCTTCTAGGTTCAGCAGACCCTTTCAGATCCCTAACATACTTGGTGAGGTGGAGTATGACCTTGATCTTCCCCCACAGATGCATTAGGTGCATGATGTTTTCTACATGTCATAGCAGAGGTGGTATGTACATGAAACATGACACGCCATCGACTAGTTAAATTTGGACATTGATGATTGGGCAATGTTTGCAGTGTACCTGGTTGACATAAAGGATTGTTATAAGCGGGTCCTATGTCGGTGGTCGATTCCTCTAGTGCGAGATTGCTCCTATTACAAGAATCATCAGGACCACACATGGGAGCAGGTGGCCCAAATTCATGTTCAGTACCCCCCATCTATTTTATTAGTTTTTGTTTTGTATTTTCGGGACATAAATATCTAAGGTGAGGTAAATTTAATGTCTCATAAATTCAGTGTAATTTTTTTTATTTTTTAATTATTTCAATTTTTTCTGATACCTCACATTCCGAAGACATGTGATTCTGATGTCTGGAGATCCTCGAATAGAATTTTAAACTTTTTAAAGGTACCCTCAGTAGATGAGAAAGTTGTATTTTCAATCATTCAAACCATTTCTCAGATTAAAAATATGAGGGCACTGTTGGAATTAAAATGCCTTAATTCACCTTTAATGGAAATAACATCGGCCGGGAAGGGCTGAATGGAAGGGTTAATTTTCGTAATTTCTTGAAAAATTATAAAATGACTTAAATGGTTATTTTATATTATTTGTAATCTGTTGAGTGGGAGATGGTGATGTTGTGGTGGGGTGAAGAGGTGACAATATGGAGGTAATGGGGCTCATTAAAAAATTGTATCATTCATTGTAATGTTGGAATAATGGAATCATAATTGTGTTGTTGTTTCAAAAATGAAAAGCATAAAAATGCGCCATCTCAAATTAACTGAAATATTTCAATGTGATTCCTTTTTTTTCTCTAACACTTTGGTGGATGAAGAATTAAACCTAGAGGATTCCCCAACGACCCAATGATGGACTTCCTCTTGAATAAAGAACGATGAACGCTAGTGAGACTACACAGAATTCAAAGATCGTCAAAGAACTGAGCTGAATGTTACGATGTAGATGCCTTGAACACTCACAGAAAAAAACTATGTCATCGAATGTCAACGAGGTTGGGTATTCATTTTTATTTCAATGTTCTTCCCTATACATATTTTTTTATAAACTAACAACATAGATCAACCCACCGATATATTAATCCTTGATTCATGCTTTTATGTTGGAGGATGTTCTTTGTATGGGATTTATTATCAGAGATTCAAACATGGAATTAAATGATTGGTCTTCAATCCACAATCCTCCCCCTTGATTTAAACCTCTAACATGGATGGCCCAGGACAACACGAATATGGTCCGAGCTCCTCTGATCATGTGTTCTTGGATGCCGTATTCTTGAGGTGGCTGAAATTCAATTCTGGGGCCTAATAAGGGATGTCAACAACTCGAGAGGCCCATTTCCACAGAAGTAATGGAAAACAAACCACTATAAAAACATTGGTGGCTAGAGAATGGTGACATTAGCATCGTGATATCAGATGGGGTGGTAGGTCCACCCTGGAAGCACGGGAGGATGGCGGTGCCCCCATCTGCGTGGTGCCAGGCGGGCACCACATGGAGGGGGTGGCTCGCGTCCAAGACACCTAGGTATTGGAAGCCGTTTTCTTCTACCACGACATGAGAACTAGAACTGCATTTTCGGGGCCAACGGATACCGGACGTGGCTGGTTTCCACGTTCTGACAGGGTGGAACAACATCGATCCACCCCTAGTAGACCGGGCTAGGGTAGGCGGGCTGCGCCAGTTGGTGGGACCTATGCTGGCTATCCAAAAACATGGCCATGCGTGATGAACAAGTGCTGGTAGTTCGGACTGAATCCCCTCGAGCTGGACCAGACTAGATCAGGTCACCGAGCGACTAGGCGGGCTTGAACATTGGCCAAACTGGGCTGGGTCCAGCGAGGCTTGTTGGGCCTCACCCAATTGGCATGCTAGACTAGACTGACCCCAACATGATCATGGTCAAGTCAAGTCCTTTTAACTGAACTAGTGTATATGGGAAACCCATATTGGTTTTGTCAAGTTGGTCCGACTGGGTCGTACCAGGCCCCGTCACGACCAGGCCATGGTTACTAAAACGTTCGTATCATCAATCCACAACTCTGATTGAGGAGGCATTTTTAGTGTTTGGACCCTGTTGATGAGGTATATCATTCGGAAAACCATTTTGTGACTTTAATGGATTTTAATAAGGAATGAATGTGTTGAGGAGCAGTTCTCTCAAGCACGCTACGTATGAATCCATGTGGTTGGTTGAGACCTTAAGAATGCTCGACGATAGCCCAGTGCAAAGTAGTTATAGGTAACACAGAAGGCCCAAAGCGTGGAGTGTCTCTTTGTGAGCCGAAAGACCCATGGTAATAGACAAGAGGAGTAACTCACTACATTCAAAGTGGGAAGAAACTCTATGTGACCCAACATTCCCATGGTGGGGAGAGGATCCATGTGACCCAATATACCCACTATACACATCAGGGATGAGTACCACAACATTACATGGTTAGTTGAAAGAGACTCTATGTGACCCAGCATGCCCACTACGCTAGATAGAGGAGGATTTCTCTAGCAACTGAGGATTTCGATGATATGATAGATTATGCTTCCATAACTACCCTAGAACATATGTGTTATGAGCTATCTTGTGCATCATGCTTTACTTTGAGGATTTTTATGGGGTCATTCCTTTTTTTTGATCCCTACCATGTTTCATGTTACTCAACCCTACACAAGCACAACCCTTGCATGTCGTGTCCTGTACAGATGACCAATGCTTCAATAGAGGCCTTGGTGGATGGGGACCCGCTAGAGCCCAGTGAGACAAGACAGATCAAAGCCTCAATGGTGGTCTAGGTGGACTTGGAATAGGTGGTTCCCAGTAAGAATAGTCAAGAAACGACATAATACATCATCTTCTAGTTATTCCACTTCTCAAACAATTAAGTGGGGTTTTTTTGTGGATGGCCATCATAGCTTATTTTTGTACTTTTCTATTTTTGTTTGCTTGTTGGGTTTGTATTCAAGACCACTTTCTTTCTGCTATACATTTTACTCATTATTGTTTAATTATACTTGGTTTTCCCCTTTCAATATGATGGGACGTGGTTGGGCATGTGTGTATGTACACGTACTTAGGGAAATGGTAACCACATGCTGGTTGACGGCTTCACCAAAAGTCACCAGCCCCTATCCATCAAGAGGTGGCCTTAGGTTAGCCACGACACAAGCCCCAGAGGATGGGTCATGACATCAACAAAATTTGGTCATGAATTCTCAAATTCATATCTAGAAAACATAGCATAATATATTTATAAGAGTTAATAAACCACAGAAAAAGTCTTAAGAAGAATGAAAAAAATAATATAGAATCATGTTGGAATATAAACTTTTGGAAAAATCAAATACATTGTTTAGATACTGATTCAATAAGTAAAAAAGGATTTCATTTAACTCAAATAAAAAAATTAATTATAGAATCGAAAAAACATGTATTCCAGATCATAATCAAAATAAAAAATGTAATTCATAAAGGGACCATAAGATCAAAGGATGAAATTGACATCCGAGAAAGACATATAGAAATAAATGATAAGAAACGATATAAAAAACTAGATATTAGATAAGATTATAACATAAAAATGAAACACAATATTTGTACTTAAAAATGTGAAAATCCATGATAGAACGACATAAAAGATCTAAAAATATTTAACCACAAGGATGGGACACTATCCTACACCCGACGTACTAGAACTCCCCTATGTAGGCCTCATGTTGGTCCCGACCTCTCCCTAGATGTGTGACGCCTCCATCCTCGAAACGACCCCAATTCACATCCCGACACTCCCAGGTCCTGGACGGACGACTGTGACATGACCATTTATTTGATCTCCATTGACATCATGACTCTCCATTTCTCGAACCTGCAACACATGACATAGAGACATTCCCCATGACCTCTCTACTCACAAACCCTCGGTCCCCACCCTTCTATATTTCTTTCCTCTTTATTTTTTATATCAATTTATTATTATTATTATAAAATTATATTAAAACTATAAGATATTATTATTATTACATTTATTATTTTAATGTGTATTTAATTATGATGAAAATATTTTATAACTTATAAATTTATGAAAATAATTTAATCTTACAAAATAGTCATATTATTTGAGAATTAAATTTAAAAAAAATTAATTATACTTATTTAAAGAATTATATTTTATAAATATTCCATGTTTTATAAAATAATTTATAATTCTATTTAAAAATATCATACTTATATTTCTAATTTTAACTTTATATTTTAATTTTTATATATTATCATTTTTTTTGAACAAAATCTATAATGTTAATAATTTGATAATGTATTAATCTAATGAAATTTAATAATTTAAAACTCAAAATTGTAATTTCATATATATATATATATATATATATCTTATTTTAGAAAATAAAACCAAACCAATTTTAAAATAATATTATTATAAATATGTCATATTATATAATTATTAACATATATTAAAATGTGAATATTAATAGAATGTTTTTTAATGTAATTTATCATTCATCTAATTAATAATAATATTTAATTAATTTAATATATTTTAATAAATATTTTCTTGATATAAAACATCATCTTTTAAAATCACAATGATATAAGAGTTTTAATTAACTAAAATTCATAATTTCAGTTATTACATTCAATGAAAATTATAATAAATGCATTTTAATTTGTTTTAACAATTAATAAATTTAATATATTTTTACTAAAACGATGTTTAGAGTATCGATGATTTTATAGAGAGTATTATGATATGAATAAAAAATAATTCTAATTATAAAAAGATATATTTCTTCCTAAAGGTATTTTTGCTGCCAATTGATGGAATACATGTTTTAATACCATATTTATACAAATTTTAAAATATAATTTGGATAAAAAATTAATTTTTGAAAGTGAAATATCAAAATTATATTAGGGTGATTTTTTATGGAATATTTATTTTATGACCAATAATGAAAAATTCTACATTTTAATTGAAAACTACTTTTTTAAATTAATATATTCATAGATCTAAACTATATTTTATATGCATTTTGAAATATAATTTGATCAATTATATATCATTATATCCATATAAGGTCATTGGAATTAATATAAAATTTATATTGGACAAGAAATATTTCTATCATTTATATATTTCATATTAAAAACCATCTTCTTTATTGCTTCTATAAGAATAATTTTAAATATAATTTTTCCTATTATGTGAATTAAAATTCAAAAATTGGTTTTTCGTGTTTTAAAAATAATTGAAAAATTAGTTATTGAATACATTTTTTTATTGTAAAAAAATTTATGGAATCCCTCTTTTTTATTACATATCATTTCATTAAATTCTAAAAATAATTTATATTTAAAGATTAGTGACTTGGAAATCAAGTACATAAAACATGAAGAAATTAAATAATTATTTTATATCCATTTCAAATGCATCTTGAAAATATAATCCTATATAAAATTATTGTATCTCATAAACAGGAGACATACATCCAAGGGAAGGGTGAGAAGAAGTACTAGTAAGGAATAAAAGGTATATAGTTTACTTACGATATAAATAAGAACATGATGAAAAACATAAAGACATGAGCAATAGAAGATGAAGAATATTATAAAAAATAACATGAATCATTACTTAAATATGGGGCTATGAAATTTACATTATACATTCATTGACATATCACCATGTTTCATCCCCAAGGTGTTAAAAAAATTACCAGGTTTATTCACCAAGGTATCGTGAATCATCTCATCTCTAGGGATTAAAATATATACACAATTTATATAAAATATTTCATGGATAACCCTTAATATGTATTAATTTTTATGTGATTTACATAGATCGTAATCATAAATTTCATAAATAACCCAAATAGAATAAAAAATGGGTTTGATGTCAAAATCGTGACGTTTAAAAAGTGCTCAAAAATAACATCATATTTTCATCTATGACCCATGGAAAGGGAGTGAGGGTCATATATATATCAATTGTTTAATAAAACAGATAAATATTATTTCTTGGTGAATACCTATTTAAATGAAAATTTATTTTGGTAATCAAATAAATAAAACAATATATTTTTTGAGAAAAAATAGAGATATTTTGAGATGAAAATTATCCAACATAACGACTATGTATCATGGTTTTAGAAATCATTAGAAAGAGAGAAAACAAGGGTAACCCACTCTGAAATAACACATAATATATTATAAATTCAGAATAAAATATAAATAAGTTCATTTTATGGATATTTTAATGAAATAACCTTTGAAAAGGAAACATGAATGAAAAGTTAAGATGTGATTTATTTTACGAATATTTGGTAGCCTAACAACGTCAATTAAAAATATAAAAAATTATTTGACGAGATCATAATAGGTATCTCATCAATTGGACATGAAATAGAAAGTAATAATGATTTAGAAGAACATAATCCAGTATAATAAGAGGGAAAATAAATGACATAAAATAAAAGATGCCAAGACTTAAAAGAGGAGGGTGAAAGGTTCCCTTACCATGAAGTGTATCTTTGAAGACTTGAAGGATGGGACTTTGGGGGGATTGAGGGAACCTTGGAAGGAATCCTTTGGAGGTAAAAACATTAGATCATTTGTGAGGTGGAATTTGGAATGAAATTAATGAAGGAATGGGTTCGTATTTATAGAAAAAGTGAGGGAATATGTTTTTAATTTCAACGGGACACCTCATCAATTGTATTTGAAAAACCATGGGCTTTCCCTTGGTATATTCCCATGGTATTGTTCACAAGGGACACATCATAAAATATCATACAATTCACATGTCACCAGAATTATTTCATCATTTTTAAACCATTAAGGAGGCCATTAATCACTGTTAAACTGAAAATTGAATTTTTAATATTCACCAAAAAACACAATTTTTTATAAAAATCTCATCAATTCACCCAAATCCAAATTTAATTCTATGAATTAAAAAATGAATTCCATTTTATGAAAATAGTTTTCTAAATATTTTTAAATTAATCATTAATTAAAATCATAATTTATTTCAGAAAACAACTATAAAACAATAACTCATTTTATTACACCTTAATAAAGAACTCAGGGTCCGATAAAATTATCATACCACCATAAGACAATAAAATAATAATTTATGATTAAATTTAATGAAAATAAAATAAATTTTTTAATTATTAAATTAATCATAATATTTCAAATAAAATATTTATTACATACCAAATTACAAATACATATACAATGATCATTTTTCACTTTTATGATGACTACATTATATTTATACATTAATGTTTGATGTTTTTATTTTATAGCCAATTTACTTTTCATTACTGATAAATAAGGTTATGTAACTATTCATAAGGGTCAAGTTACTATTCACCAAAAAAATAAGTTGACCCTATTAGAATCTAAATTTATTACTGATCACAATTGTAGAGGTATATTTTTTGACAATAATTTCACAAAAAATTTTATTTATTCATAAAATATTTTTTACTATTCATATAAAACTATTCACCTATGGATTTTCATAAAAAATACTATTCCTTAAAAGAATGAACTTCTTTGAAAACTAATAAAGGCTCACCCAAGATCAATTTTGACATTTGGAATTCAAAAATGATATTTATAATAATTTTCTATGTATGAAAAATATACCTTTTAAAAAAATCATTAATTATTAAAAATAATAGAAGATAGGAAATTAATAGAGAAATCACATAGTGAAATTTCTAACACATAAGAAAATTAAATTATTTTATCCATTAAATTTTAAAAGGTGGGTTTTAATCATAATATTTAATTAATATAATCATTATTCCATATAACATAATTTGTTATAATAATTGTATCATTTATGAAAACTATAATTTTGTTTCAGAAGTAATTCGATGTTCTTAAATTGTAAAACATAATAAAATGTCATTAGGAGGAAATATATCCATAAATAAATGAAGTTCATTTATTCAAGTTGTCACTTTTATCCCCCTAATGGAAGTTTCATCCACACAATTATACATTATTATAAATTTATCACTTTTATTAATCTTATAATTATAATTTAATTTTATGTCATAAAAATATTTCTTAAAACAAATATTATTCTTTAAAAAAATTTATTTTTCTATAAATCCATCATAATGGTTCATTAAAAGATTATGATTAACCAAATATATCCCCCAGGAGTGTCAAACAAAGAGTACAGAAAGGCTTGTTGTCGTATACCCATATATCATGAGTCATGCTTGAAACTCCATGCCATATTTTCAATCCTAGGTACATCTGTTCTAGAGCCACATCCACTTATTCATATCTCGAAATTGATTTACTTGTTCGGAAACCACTTACTAAATATTCCCTAAAAATGCCAAGTAGTATTCCTATATTTAAAATTTTTTATAGGGTTGTTCCTAATTTTTTCATATAATAAATTCCCCAAATAATTAAACAATCCATTGATACCAACTATGGAATCCCAAATTTTTTTTAACATAACTTTTAAATAAATTCTACAAATAGAAGATAATTAATATTTTGTGTCTTGGAAATTAGGAACATAAAGAAGAAAAACATATAATATTTTATAAAATACCCCTGAAAAGATTCATTAAAATTTTAACCTATGTAAAATTACTATATTTCATAACCAAGATACATACATCCAAGGAATGGGTGAGCATGAGGCCTGGTAAGGAAAGAATTAGAGTCAATTTACTTGTGATATCAATAAGAACATGATGAAAAATATAATGACATGATCAATGAAAGAAGATGAATATCATAAAAAAGGAACATGAAACATAACTTGAAAATGTGGCTATACCATTTAACATATAAATTCATTAACATATCACCAAATTTCATCACCAAGGTGTCCTAAAAATTTATAGGGTTATTCAACAAGGTATCATGAAACTTTTCATCCCTAGAGATTTAATTCCTTACCCAATGCTTTGGAGAAATACTTGGGAACACCCTTAATATGTATTAATTTTCATGTTTTCCACAAATATAATAATCATACATTCCATAAATAACCCAAATAGTATAAAAGAAATGGGTTTTATGTCAAAATCATGATGTTTAAAAAGTTCTTAAAAATAACATCATTATGCAATCTATAACCCATGGAATATGAGTTAAGGATAAATATATATCAATTAGAGAATATAATATATCAATTTTAAGTATTGATGAATACCTCTATAAATGAAAATATATTTGGGTATTGACATAAAAAATATAATAGATTTTGTTTGGAAAATGATATATATTTTGAGATTAAAATTGTACAGCATAATGGTTATTTATCATGTTTTTAGAAAACTTTAAAAAGAGATATAACTAGGGTCACACACTACAAAATACGTCATAATAAAGTATAGGGGTAGAATAAAATATAAATAAGTTCATGTTATGTATATTTTAATTAAATACCACATAAAAAGGAAAGTTGAAAGAAAAGAGAAGATATTATTTCTTTTAAGAAAATTCAGCAGCCAAACGATGTCAATTAATAATTAAAAAATTACATAATGAGATAATTAAGGGTCTCTCATAAGTTGTACATGAAATATATATTAATATTGATATAGTAAAACATACCCCAGAATATTAAGATGGAAATTAGAAGACATAACAAAAAAGAACTTCATGAGCAAAAAGCGGAGGGTGAAAGGTTCCCTTACCTAGAAGAGTACCACTGAAAGATTTAAGGTTGGGACTTTTGGGGCCTTCATAGAACCTTGGGAGGACTCCATTAGAGGTAAAAAGACCATATCATTGTTTAGGAGGAATTTGGAATGATATTAATGAAATAATGGGTTGATATTTATAGCCAAATTGAGGGATTATTTTATTAATTTCCAAGGGACACCTCATTGGTGGTATTTGAAAAACCGTGGACTTTCCCATGGAATTTAACTATGGTATTGGCCACTTGGGACACCTCATTACATATATTACTATTCACAAGTCCACTAAAATTAATACATTATTATTACATTACTAATGATGTCATTAATCACATGGAAACTGAAAAATGTATTTTTAGTATTCACCAAAAAAACATAACATTTTATAAAAATCTCATAAATTAATCCTAACAAAATATCTACGCATTGAATTCCAAAATGAATTCCATTTTACGAAAATAATTTCCTACATTTTTTAATTTAATTTTTAAATAAAATTATAATTTATATTAAAAAACATTAAAACTATAACTCATTTTATAACACCTTATGAAATTACTCAGGGTCCTTTAAAAGTATTCTATAACCATAAGACAATAATGTAACAATTTATTAATATATTTTAGGAAACAAATTTCTATTTAAAATTATTAAATTTGTCTTAAAATTTTATATAAAACATTTATGACATAAAAAAAATACAAATACCAACATTATGATCATTTTTTTACTTTTAATATGTCTAAATTGTATTTGTACAATAATTGATGATGTTTCTAAATTTTTGGCCAATTTACTATTCAGTGCTATTCCCTAAGGTTATGTTACTATTCATAAGTGTCAAGATTTTTTTCACCAAAAAACTAAGTTGATCCTATTAGACTCTAAATTATGTTCTGATCATAACTATAGATGTCCATTTATTGAATATCATTTCATAGAAAATGTTAAATAATACTAAAATATTTTTTAATATTCCTAAAAAACTAAATTCATCCAATAATATTCATTATAAAATATTATTCATCAAAAAATTAAAAATTCTTAGAAAAATATTAAAAATTCACTGAAAATGAATTTTGAAATTGGGAATTAAAAAATGATATTTATAATAATTCTCCATATATGAGATGTTTAACTTTTAAATATAAAAATCATTAGTTGATAAAAATAATAGAAGATAGAAAATGAATAGTGAAATCACATACTAAAATTTCGTACAATTAAAAAACATAAAATTATTTTAACAAATACATTTTAAAAGTTTTGTTTTAATCATAAACTTTAATTACAATAACCATTATTCCGTATGACATAATTTGGTATAATAATTATATCATTTATGAAAACTAAAATATGGGTCTGATGTAATTCAATGTTCATCCATTGTAAATCATTATAAAAAGTAATTAGGAGGAAATAAATCCATAAAGAAAAGAAGTACATTTTTTGGGACTTCACAATTTTATATTGGTAAAAGGAATGATTAACAGTGTTATAGGTACAATAATGAAACAAGATAAAGTTATAAATTGATGGCTGAAAATACCTAAAAAATTAAAACATTAAAATCGTGGTTAAATTTTTAGATTGATTACAAATGTACATTACATCATTAATTAACAATATTATTCATTGGAATTAATTCCACCTCAATGTGGTGGTATTTTTATATAAAATAATAATTATTTGATCTCTTAAACCCCCATTTAAGTATAAATACCAACCCATAACACCATATTTTCCCACATAGGTCTTGATGTTTCTATAATAATAGGAATCCCCTATAATACATATTGAACCCATGATAATGTTCTAGTGTTCTCACCCAAATACTATTTCAATGATTATTAAAGAATCCATCATGGATGTGATATACAGAAGGAAATTTTCTCAATCTACATCTCTAAATTTCATTTCATATCATAAATATGCATAAACTACATTAAACATAAAATAACTATTACTAAAAAATAATGTATATAATATATTTTTATATTTATAATGAAATATCACAAATCCATTTCAATTGTCATCTCGCCATATTTTGTGAAACGAAACCATTGTTTAAATTATGTAGGTTAATCACCTCAATGAATAATGATAGTCATATTTTACCATTATTCCACTCATGGATGGAAATAAAACTATAATTATTAATATATAAGAAAATAATATATATATAATAACTTAATACTTTTTTGACAACTAATAAATAAAGATAATATTATATAAAATGAAACCAGTATGTGATCATCAAAATAACCCACAAATAAATCCAAATATTAATCATTATAAATTTTCAAATTGAGTCATAAAAAATCAATAATGAAAAATTATATATAGTAATATTTATATATATTTAATTGATTTAATAATATTTCCTTACATATCTATTGTGTTTATACAATTTTACCTTGACATAAATAATTTTGGAGAAATAAAACTATCACAAAAATATGAAACGAACACACACAAAAATAGAGAAAATAATTATTTATTATTAATGAATGGGTTATAACATTTTATAAAATAATCAAATATTTTTTATAAATATTAAAATAGTTATGTACTAGTTTAATAACATTCTTTAACCATTATATTAGAGGATAACTATGAAAAACAAAAGGGAATAAAGAGTTAATGGTTTCTCATGTGCCTTTTTAATTTCTATGAGATATATTCCATATTCAAAAGTAATTTTGTACGTGTGGTTTATATACATAAATTTTATATATAAGTTCATTAATAAAATTTTATTCATGGTATTCAGTGCTTCTTTATAAAATTATTACTTTTATGGGCATGTGATTTGACTTATTATAATAAATTAGGTGATTATAAACCTAATCTTGATTCATTTTGTGAATCTTCTACCCCTAGATTGTGTAATGATAATGAAATTTATGAAAGGAGTTATGAATTTATTAATTTTTATTTTCAATTGTATAATTTTTATTGACAGTGGATACAAAAAAATTATTCAATTGGATAATGTTCAATTCAATGATTGAATATTTCGAAAGAACATTCTTTTAGAAATATAGGTAGAATGTTTTTTTCTTAAAGAATTTTTTTATTAGTTATACACCATGATACAAATTTAACACCTATATGTTGTCATAATATTTTGAAACATAAATTAATTGATTATATAATTTATTTCAAATAAAATTTCATCCATTCAAAATATTTTATTTTGAAAATGAGTTATTTTAAAGTGGATGAAATATTTTCTTCAATAGGTGTTTTATGATAAAATTATTCATGATAAATGTTTAGTTTATAGTTAATGTAAATAGTTTAAAATGATAGGTTGTTACGTGGTAAACCAATGATAGGTGGTTACATGATAGTCTAATTACTTGTGGTAACATGATAAAAAAATGATTGGTGTTTTATTGATAATAAAATGATGGTTGGAAACATTAAAAATCCAATGCATTGGGTACAATAGAGATGTATGTTGTCAATATTTGTTATTCCATTAATATAGAGGGTTTAGCCCCACTATATCTCACGATTGAGTTGTATATGTCTTATATCAATGGTTGGGCCCCATTTTATCTTATTGTAGAGCCCAATATAGATTATATGATATATTATCCCCAATATAGATCATCAATAGATTTGGTAGTGATTATACTGCTAGTTGGAAAAAAGATTAATGACATAAAAAGTTATTTTGAAATGGTTTTATTATTTTCATTCTATAATTTTTTAAAATATATTTTATTTTTCTTTAAATTTGACATAATAATATTATATGTTGAAAAATAATTTGTGTTTTCATATAATTATTAATTATGTAATTTTTTTCAAAAACACGAAGTCAAAGTTGAATATTTAAAGGGTTGTTGTATTTTTCACTAGGCTAAATTATTTCCTCTTTATTATATCCCATAGTAAGATTTTGATCCCATACCATGTTTTAAAAAAAAGACCCTTGGATTAAGAAATTGGTGGGATAATGATGAGATCAAGTGAAATTTTTTTAACATTTGTGATGTAAGGGATTCATGTTTATATTAATGGATTTTGTTTTAACAATGAAATTCTTACTGGATAGTAGTGTCCAGTTATAATGTTTTGATTTACTATATATATGTTTTCCATGTTCTATAATACTCAAAGATAAATAAATTCTTAGGAATGTAAAAATGATGTTTCTAGTTTAAAATAACTAGAATATGCAACAATCAAGGTATGTTCTTTGTAGTTTTATTATATAATTATTTAGATAACTTTTTAGATTAGTATATTTTTAATAGAATTTCCTAGAATGAAATTACTCCATAGTTATGATTAATATTTGTAGTATTTTTGTAAATTCATGTCACACTATCTAAATAATGACTTTGTTGAATATTTTTCCATAGGGAAATAAAAGAAGTAGTAATGAGATGAATCTAATTGGGAAATTTTATCTATAATATTCATCCCATGATTGTTTAAATTGGTATTGAGAAATTTTTTACAATAATAGATCATTTAACTAGAATAATATATTATTTTTGTACATGTATACTAAATTTTATAGATAAATATTAATTACATTAATAAAACACTTGACTGGGACCTAAATAGTTTAGTTCCTTTGGTAACATGGAACACATTCATAAAATTTCGTAAAAACAAACAAAAATTCTATAATGATTTTTCTCATTAGTAATCCTTCATAAAATGATTATTAATAATCAGACGAGTATAACCAGAAGAATTTGTTAGATCATAATTTTATTAATGGTAAACATTGATGATTCATAATCAAAACACAATAATTCGGGTATAAAAACACTAGGACAACATTAGATGATCAAAACATTCATATCAGAGATCATATAAATGATTCATAGAATTAATATTCGTTTTTAAGAAGACATTAATGAAATGATATTCAAATCAAAATATCCATAAGAGTGTTACAATTTCATTAGAAATGGATTTTTTTTGTATAAATATAATAATTGAGTTACATATGTTACATAAACCCACGAATATATTCATAGTATGTCCTCTTTTTGATAATAACCCATATACCTACATTGGGTATGGAATGACCTATCATTTACATTATAGATTCTGGATTATGATGGCCTCCCATGTCTTTTATTGTTGGGGGATTAGGATAAACTCTCATGTACCCAATTGTTATGGGATTAGGGTAACCACCCATGTAACCTACTATTGTGGTATTAAGAAGACCTCACATGTATCCTTTGATATCATAGTTCATTTTTCATTAACCAATGATTTATATTGAGCTATAGATACCACCAATAACGTAATGAAAACTATAAATATATTTTCTAAATATTAATCAATCAATCCTAAAATCTGAATCATTGTAATTAAATATGTTTCATAAACACTTCATCATAACCTAACTCATGGAATACAAATAGGATTCATAAATTTCATTCCTTATTTTAGATAAAGCATTAATACAAAGAATATTAATTGTATCATTAGCTCATATCCCTATTAGATAAAAATTTACATCATATAATTTTATATTATATGAAAATTAATTTTTGAATGATTAATTTAAATAAATATTTGTGAAAATTTATTTTCAATATGAAATTCTTAATGACCTATTCAGTTTTGATGGAAAATATTTTCTTTGAAACCTACATTATAATATTGTGAGTAATGATTAATTTTATTAATATATCATGAAAATTCATAAATTCATTCATTCCATATATTTTTAAAAACATTCATTTAATATGTTTTCTATAAAAATAAAAAATTGCCTCACTTGGAAAACAAAAAATATTCATTTCAACCAAATTTGTAATCATCAAAAAATGGGTAAAAATAAAAGTAAATCATCAAAGGGTAATATTGATAATTTTTTTGAATATTTTATAACTAACTTTTACGAGGATGATTTATATTCCCAAATAATGTTTTTAAATTAAAAAATTCTGAATATTGATGAGACTGTGAAATAAATATTCATTACTCTATAATCAATAAAATAATATGACACAATAATGAAACAAATATGGATGTCAAAATATGATAATCAAGTTGATAAGGCTCATAAAATACATTCATAGGTAGTATATACAACATTTATAAAAAAAAGTAGTGTATAAGTCATATGTCACACAAAAATAAAAGCGAGTCATAAATCCCATACCCTATATCTTAAATGTCATTGTGTTCAAGAAAACCGTATGTGTAATTGTTAATGTTTTTTATAAATATATTACACTAGCATAATAATTTATATAATTCCATAAATTATTTACTTTTAATTTTATTAATCTCTTGTTAATAATTCCTTACTTATGTTATGTTTCTATTAATAACCACTTTGTTTTTGTTACTTGTTTTGGCTTTTTATTCTTGGTCTTCATAAATAAAAAAAAATCATTATCAAAATAATGATAAAACTGATAAAAATGTAATATATATACATTATATATTAATTACTGGGTATCTAAAATATAAGGAAATAGACAATTAAATTCACACCCAATTGAGATGGTATATTGTACGTATCAATTAATGTTGCTTCTATATCATGTTATATTGAAAGAATGAATATAAATTGAATATATGAATGTATATAAATAAATATTTATTATAGTGTCTTAATTATATAATTTGTATCATATTATTTCAACCAAACCATCCATATTACATTCCACATAATGTGTGTATGAATCACATCGCATTGAGGAGGAGGTAGTCCACACATCCACAAATAATGTTATCGTATTTAATGAAAATAGAATGTATGCAGATATTTTGTATTAAACAATTAACAAAGAATAAATAATAAATAAAATATCATAAATATCATATAAATAAAAAAAGAAATCATTATTTCTAATCATAACATGTGTCAATATAAGAATAAGCGATATTAGTTAAAGAGGCGGTAAACCTTCGTACACAAGTACTATCGTTGTGTACCCCATCAGATGGGAATGTGTAAGAGTGTTGAAATATCCCACAATATAACATAATATCAGTATATTTTAAATATATATGATATTATATAGTCATAAATAAAATTAATTAATGGGCATTAAGGAAAAAAGAGAAAACATTCATTGATGAAAATTACCCCCATTTTGGGTAAGTCCATTTGATTTTAACAAAAGGTATTCATTGGTTGGACTTATTAGAAAAATTAGGATTATATAATTAATGGATGGAATTTGGGATTATATTTTGATATTTCATTTCTTAAATATAATGGTTCTTAATTTGTAATAATATTTAATAAAAGGTTCACTTTTATATGATAAGGGAGGGGAACTTTTTGAATATCTAAAATGATCAATTTATAATAAATAAAATCTCAATAGAAATAACTCCAACTGTCCATTTATTTGATCAAAAAATATTATAATATATTAATATCCTAAAAATATATATTTTAGATTTTTTTATATAAGTTAAACATTATCATTTTGATTTACCATTATTTAAGTCATCTTAATTTTATCAATATTAATAAATTTTTCAATGTTAAGAGGAACAAATTATTACTTATAATGAGTAAATTAGATGTTAATTACCTATTATATGATATTTTCGACTATGTAAAACCCCCAATGTCTTAATTTATTATTATAATTGTTTAGGAATAATAAAAAATATATTATTTTCTTAATATATCATTACTATTAGTTTTGACACTATTCATTTCATTGAAATTTTGAAAATAAATCTAGAAATATTAATTCAATGTACTTAAATTAATATATTCCAAATATTTTATAATTAACTATTGAATTATTTTATAAACTTAACTAATTAAAATTAAATTTCTTCTAATATTTCTGATATCATTTAAATGATTGTTTTATTAATTGAATTTTTAATTCAACATCATTGTGTAATAATTAATTAAACATAATTCATTTCTAAAATTTAAAAATAAAAACTCATGATGTAGATAAATTTTTTTATTTCATATTATTATACATTGATTATAATATATTCTATTTAGACACGTTTTCAATGTATTAAACATATTAAAACTAATGTTGTGGAATTTTTACACTCTCTTTGAATTTAATAATATTAAATCAATTTTCATGGAAATTTATACATTAAATTATTTAATTTTGAGTCTTTGGAGTTATTTTTAGAATTAAATTCACCCAATAAAATTTTGGCGAATGTTATTTATTTTTTCTAATTTCTATAATATTAATTTTTTATTTAATTAACAAATTTACCCACAAGTGTGCTAATAAAAATTAATAAAATTACTATTCATATATTCTAAAAATAAAAAGGGCCAAATTAAAATGCATTTTCCCTTATGATTCCAGTTAATTAGTCTATTTTAATAAAATCAATTCATAAAATCATCATAAATTAATTAAAAATGAATCACACAAACATGATGAAATGATAAGTCTCTAATATGAAAACTCTCTAGAGATTGGTATATTTTTATATCGAAATTTTATATAAAATATATTCAAAAAAATATAGGAATAAATAATGAAACATTGATATTATTATCTTTTAAATAAAAATAAAATATTATTTTATAGTATATTTTTTTGATGAAATTGTTATTTTTTAATTAAAAGTTTGTATATTTCAAAAATCATTAAAACATAAAAATTATCAAATAATAATAAAAACGCAATTAAATAAAAATTTATATCATGATATCCAATAAGATGTAAATTTTTTTTAAATATAATAAATAATTATGTATAAATATATATTTCAAACAAGTACATCATCAAAACTAGGGAAAACTACCTTTTAGAAAAATAGCTTCTTTATGTGTAAAAATATAATTTTTTCATAAATTATATCAATATAATATATAAGATGAATATAAAAAATTAAATTGAATAATATATATATATATATATTCCACTTATTTTATTAAAAATTATTTATTTGTTTATTTACTGGATAAAAATCACTCTTTCAACCTCATATATTTTTTAGAAATACTTTTCCTTTCATTTTTAAAAGGTTTTGACATTCATTTTATTTAAATCGTAAAATAATTTTGGGGTTAAAAATAATTTTATAATTTATATTATCATTTCCCCACCTTCCTTTCTATTATCAAAGATATAATTATATAGTAAAAAAAAAGTTTCATAGAAACATAGTGTACTGTGTAAATATACTAACCTATTGTTGCATGAAGTGTAATCTTAACATGTAATATAATATAACAAAATCAATCAATGAAATTTAATTTTTTTTAAAGTAAAGTTTTTAAAATTTCATAGAGTTACTTTCTACCCCCATTAATGACTTTTCCTCCCTTCAAACTTATTATTCAAAAAAACAACATTAATGATAATTATGCCTCATCATATCCTCATGTTACCACACATCTTTTTTGAAATAGTAGTTTACTCCAATAAACATTAAACATGTGAGTGTATTTTATTAGAAAAACATTATATCTATTATCCATGAATTCTACAATCTTCTATTCATAGAAAGGATCTTTCTGGAGTGGTACAACCTCTAATTTCAGTACATGTGATGGAATAGTTATGTACTTCCACAGAATAGATTCATGGAAAACATTATGATCAAGAAAGAGATTTTGTGGAATTTCCAATGAATAGGTTAAAATTCCAATACTACCTTAAATTTTTTTTAAAATTTCATCCTTATTATTTAAAATTACACATCTAAAGGAAAAGGTGAATGTTTGAGAATTTCATTGTAGGAAACTGACGATATAAAAAGGGTTAGTAAAAAATTATATTAAACAGAGGGAAATTAAAAATGAAATGAATAAAACATAAATTATACTTTAATTAGGAGAACATTATAGGAATATGTAATCATGTAAATAGAGGAAAATTCCAGGTATCATGTTCTGGTGTAGAGAGATAGAGAGAATGTCTATTATTAATAATCACATAATGGTATATCATTGAAAAGATAATAGCCCACTAGATTCATAAAAAATGAAGGCAGTGGGATAAATTTTATACTTCAAAATAAATTTCCTAATGATGAATAATTTTATGAAAATGATATACATAATTTATTTTATTCCATTATGTCATCCATATCTCCCCTATCAGTAGTTTATTTATCGATTTTGACATCAACTCTTACTCAATGTAATGTGGTCGAAATTATAATTCCCAAAAACGAGTGGACAATAAGATCCATAATTATACGATAATTCATTCCTTAAGTCTATAGTAACCATAAAAAATTGTTATAACATGTTATCCAATATTCATATGTTGAAATATTAGTCTATAAACCCTCATCAAAATTTCAATGTAAATAGTTTCATATGTAGTTACCCTTTTGGACCATCCAAAAGATTAAAATTCATGACATACAAATGAAATTCACTAAATTTTTTTATCAATAAAAAATGATGTTTCTCTTAACAGTTAGATTCTAAAAATTTTAACATCATTATAATTATTTCTCTTTAAACATAGTCATAACCTGAATTACTATAATATTGTAGTGAAAAAATGCATTGTTTCAAAAATTAACACTTTCCTTATTCCATATATACAAAAATTCAGTAAAATGAATATATGATATAATAAACCATATTATAATCTTATAAGCCCTAGGATTTTCAATATTATCACTTTTATAATCACACTAAACACAATTATCTCAACTTTAATATAATACTAATGGAAACATTAAATTAATTATATTTTTTTAGAAAATACAACCATTATATTAATTAAATTTTATAAGTTATCAGTACCATTCAACATATTCATTCAAATCCATAATGAAAAACATATACATTTCAATAATAATATATTTCAAAATTCATAATTATTGATTATAATTACATAAATACAATGGTGCATTCACATCAATGATCCTCATGAATTACAAACACTTTTTGTCGATAAGTAAATTCATGGGATTGGGAATTGAGTTGGATAACCCCCATACTCCCCCATATAACACATTAAATAAGAAGAAAATTTTTCACTCTATTACATTATTTTCCTCATAAATTAAATCATTTCCTCCTTTTTTATATTTCTATAGGGGCTTTATCCCACCATATTTTTATATTGGAAGCCTAATATTCCTTCCTCTATGTCCAAAACCACATGAAATTTCATAAAATACATCTTTCTATTATTATAAGTCATTGAAATCTAAAAAAAGATCAAATTTTTAATTATATATCTTGATATCTAATAGTACATAATAAAAATGTCTTTCATTCTTATTATAATCCAATCTAGTTTCATATTTTCAATGAACATTTCATTAGATTCAATGATATCATTATTCCATAATGTTCAAAGAATTGAATAAAACCAATGGAATAATTTTAGAAACATTAATAATAGAGAGATAATGATATAATCATTGGAAATTAAATGTTAAGTCTAAACCTATTACACCATAGGTTTAATACTTTTTTATTCTTGATCAATATTCAATATCTGGTTTGCATCTTATACTTGGACTAATGCTCAGAGACATCACATAACATATCATTAAAAATATATCTATAGATGTCCCTAATTTATTATCATCCATGATTCCAAAGTTTGGATAAAAAACTCCTCTGATAACTACTATAATTATCTATGATTTTCATACCTGTATATTACATCATTTATGGTTAATATTAATTATATCTCAAAAAAAAAGCTTGTGGGCTGAAATAGTTTTGTGAATTTGGAAATATGGACCACAATAAGGGTAAACAAGGGTGATACATAAGCATAACATGAGGATACTGTATTAAAACTGGATCATAATATATAATGATCATACTCATTATATATATGATAATATACGTGATTCTTGGAATAATGATTTGATGTTCATTAGATATTAAGAATAAGATAATAAAAGTGCATGATCTGTGAGACATCTATAATGACATCAGATATAATATTATATCTATACACATAATAATAGAATATATTATGTAAATTACATTGACAATGATATTCATAGTATATTATATTTTTATATTATCAATAATTTAACATGTTTGGGATTGGGATGAACATATTTGTACATTTTAGTTTCTTCCTTAGGATGATCTCCCTTGTACCTTATTATTTCCGTGATAGGAAGACATCTCATGTACCCTCTTGTTTCTAGCTCAGGATTACTTCTTATTTACCCTTTTATTGCGAGATTGAGAGGACCTCTCATGTAACCATTGAGGATAATGAACATTGATCATTACCCAATTCATTTGATGGAGATAGAGATCCCAAATGTATTTAATTAAAACTATTAACATGTGTTCCACCTAACATTAAATAATTAAATTCATAAAAATCCAGGTATATAAATTAGTTTCACAAAAAATTAATCATAACCAAAATTGTGGAAAAGAAATAGGTTTCACAAATATCATGTCAACATATACCAGAACCATTCATTGAAAAATAAGAATTTTATCCATGGGTAACTTCTTTTGAAAAGAATAATTAACATCATATACATTTATATTATATGGAAAATGGTTTTTGAAAGATCCCTTTTAATATTTTTTGATGAAAATATCCTTTCCTCTTTGATATGAATTTGTAAAGAGCCAAATAATTTTAAATGAAAAATTCTTCTCTGTGATTTACATTATATGTTATTATTAGAATTATCAAGGTATTAATCCATCATAATTGTGAAGAAATATATTTTCACTATATACCTTAAATATCAATTCATTTCATAATTTTTATTGAGAGGATAAAAATTACCCCATTTGGAAAACCAGAAAAAGATCATATTAAAATAAATTTCTTAAAATCAAAATAGGGATAAAAATAAATTAAAATATTCATAGGATAATAGTAAAAAAATTATTTTTTAGAAATCATTGATGCATAAGATAAATATTCCACAACATATTTTTTAAAATACAATAATCCTGGATATTGATGAGATTGTTAAATATATACTAATAATTTTGTAATATATAGAATCATATGCACCATGAAATAATGATATTTATATTGATGAAAATTTACAAAAATATCCTTTATAATACTCATAAAATAATATCATTTTTATTATACACACCATTTAGAATAAAATATTAGTTTATAAGGCATGTGTCTCACAGAAATAAAAGGGATTCAAAAATCCCCTACCTTTTTTCTAGACTCCCAAAATACTCATGAAAAACACGAATAAAATAAATATATGTTTGTTATATATATATTGATGAAATATATTAAGGTATATAATTCCATATATGATTTATTTATTACATGATAATACCCCGTTGTTAACAATTTCATGTATATGTAATGTTTTAGGTAATAAACTCTTTGTTTCTCGTTCATGTTTTTTCACTATATGTTTTTGGATGTTATTATTATACCAAAATTTAGTTGTATGAATAATAAAAAACATGATATAAATATAACATATAATAATTATATATGTATTTATAATTATTTATAAATTATAAAAATAAAAATTTAAATACATCATTTATTGAGATGGTAGACCGTACGTACGCATGAATGTTTCTTCCAATAAATGATGTAATGAAAGAAATTAAGACATTTTTTTCTATATCTATAACTAATAATATTAAAGAAGAATTATAATGTCAGATATATCATACAATATCAATAATCCCAAGATTAACTTATTTGACATAATATTTGAATGAATCACATTACGTCGAGGAGGCGGTGTTCCACACATCCTGAAACATAGTTATCACATTTTCAAAATAAAAATTAAAGCATTTAGGTATGTGTCAAATAATAGTTATATAATCATAAATAAAAAATAAATAAAATATATATCTTCAAAATATTGAAATTAAATAACTAATTCTAACCTCGAAATGTTGAAATTGAAGATCATAGGTCATCAGTTCACTAGGCGGAAATCTGTCACACCAACAAATGATGATTATGTTTCCCATTTGATGAATGTGTGAGTGATTGTAGTTATAACACTAAATATGAAATAATATAATTATATATATGAAACTATTGTTATTATATAAACATGAAATAAAAAATTCAAGGGGTTTAATGAATTAATTAATCAAAAGATTTTGTGATTGAACATTACCTATTCTTTGGATATCTCCTTATGATTTTCATAAAAGGATTCCATTGGATGAATTTATACCTATTGTAATGATTATAGGATTAAGGGAGGTATTTTAGTAGGTGATTTGGATAGAGGATATCTGAAAAAATTGGCATATGCTTTTAGAATAAAATAGATGAATAGGTTCCTTTTTAGAAGAGAGGGGAGGTGATCTTTTAAAATTTTGCAAAGGATTAATTTACAATAAAATAAATAAAAATAATAATAACACAAAATGTATGTATAATATAATATAAGATATGATATGGATATAATGACATCATATAGTATATTTTATAATTTTTTTAATTTTAACCTTATCATTTTGATCAACCCTTAGTTAATGAGTTTTAATATTAACTACAGTAAAAGCTTTTCAATATTATGTGGTAATTTTTTTACCTATACTGTGTAAATTGGAAATGAAATCCCAAAAAATGAAATCCCAAACCATATTTATTACTACTTTTTTTTATTGTATATTTTTATGTTTTATAAATAATTTAAAAAAATAATAGTTTTTCATAAAAATTATTAAGTATAAATTTTTACATTATTCATTAAATTGATGTTAATAAAAAAAATCCAGAAGCCTAAAAATGATACAATTAATTAACGAAATTCATATAATGTCATATTTACATATAAAATTCCATTATAACATTAATTATGTAAAATTAAATTTCATTTACTATTTCTAATAATATTTTATTGATTACCACATTGATTTAAAAATTATAACATCAACATTGTTTAGTAATTTAAGAAGGTTATATGTAAAATAAAATATTAAATTAAATTACCATGATGTATATTAAAATTTTTATATTTATGAATAATATTTTCAGTTTAGTAAAGCATATATATTATCAAATATTATAAATAATATACTTATTGAATGTAAGAGTGCGACATTTAGTCAATCTCTTTTATAATAATAATATCGAAGACAATTTCATTGAAAAGTGTCCATTAAATTATTAAATTTCATAAATATCATGTTAATGGGAGAATTAAATTAATCCAATAAATTTTTGGTAATATATATAGTATTTTTCTATAATTTATAACAATATTTTACAATTAATTTCCAGATTTAGAATTTATCTTGGTTAAAAAATATCATAAAATTATTATTCATATTTTCCAAAAATAAAGGGGAAAATTTAATAAATATTCATCTTCTATGATTTATAATCTGTAATACCCTTTTATAAATTCATTTCATAGAATTTTATAAACTTAAAAAAATTAATTCAAGAAATGGGATTAAATATAACGTGTTTTATCTAAAAAGGTCAAAAAATTGGAATATTTTCTATAAAAATTTAATGAAATATTGATTACAATGAACTAAATTTTATTTAATTATGTAAAATGGATCTAATTATACAATAAAACCATTAAAAAATGATAATTCATGCCGATATATTATTTTAATGAAAAATATATTTTAAATTAAAATACAGTACTTTTCAATATTCATGAAAACATGAAATTTTGAAGAAAAATACCAATAAAAAAAATTAATTATGATATCCCCATTTAAAATAATATTTTTATATTTTAATATATAATATATAAATATCTAATATATATATATATTTAAATATATATATATATATATAACATGTGCACCATAAAAACGTACCAAAACGACCTTTTTTGAAATACAATAATTTTTTGCAAAAAAATGGATTTGTTTTCATATCATGTATAGAAAATTAATAAGTTGAATGTTAAAAAATTTTTATTAAATAATATATGTATATATATATATTTCATTAATATATTTATACAATATGTATTTGTTTATTTATTGATTTAAAATAGACCTTTTGCATTTAAATAGATTTTTAGGAAAATGATTCTTTTTAATTTAAAATGGAGTTTACATTAATTTATAATTAAGTGGTCAAAGAATTATTTTAAATACATGATTTCATATTTCCACTAATCCATGTATTAAATAACATTATATTGGATCAATTATTATTGTCTTGATTCAATTAGTATGGTAGTTAAATGATGTCACACAGAAACTCAGTCTTGTATGTAAAGAAATCTATGTTGGAGTTGTGTGTAGCGCATGATTGACAAGGTACACCAAATAATTAAAAAAAGAAATTTAATTTTATAAAAAAAGTGTCCTTAATAACATTTGGTTTTATATAAATGTATTCTATAATGGTAGTTTTATCCATGATAAAGAGAATCCATATTTACCACAAAGGAATATGTCACAAATATTGTAATTTATGAGACAGTATCCCCCATCCATGAATGGATCAACTGACCCTATGATTTCAGAAGGATGTATCAATCCTATAAAAAATATAATAGATTTCATGGGATGTTTAGTTCATTCAAATTTAACCACTAATATTAATCATTTTGAAGGAAATTCTGACCAATGTAGGTCCTTGGATATGAATACCCAAGATAATGAATATGTTGATGTTATGGAATGATACACAGTCAAATCTATTTTCCTTGAGAAACATTTCAATTATACTATTCATGTTAATATGGAGAATATAATTTTGTCATTGATTAAATATATAAAGATTTTATTTCCTCATATGATTAATGCTTGAGGAGATTGTCTAGTCATGTTGTATATTTTATTCAGTAAACTGATTGTAAAATTAATTTATTTTTCTTAGGACTAAATCCATGTTTTCAAATGGAATATCACGCATGGGAATATAAATTTCATTATTATGGTTTCTATTATTTGAAATTCCATATGGATTTTTATGGAACACATGTTTCATGATACGGTAAGTGTAACAAAAAGTCCAGGTGAAAGCGAGTAGAGAAGAAAAAAAATAATATGAATTATGGTAATATCAATAAATTTTTGAAGTGGTGTAATACAAGTTTTGGGTAATTATTATGGGGGCCTTTCCAGTATTACATTCATGGTATGTTTCATCATATGGTTCATAACATTAATGAAAATGTTCCAAAATAATCTAAGATAGAGATAACATATATATTGTTTATTGTAAGATGTTTTTTCTATAATGAGTTGTGACATAATGTTAAATTAATTAATTTTTCACATACATAGGGTGGAAAAAAACAACATTCATAGTTAAAAGGGATGGAATATTCCTTTTATACTATTTATGGTGATGTTGAAATATCTCATGATGTCTTGATATTATAATAGAGTTCATTATTTTTCAATGGTTGATCATATGTTCAAAGTCATAATAAGTTCTATTTTGATGATATATGTTATTTAAAAACATTTAGTGAATTAATTGAGTAATGATAAATGTTCCGAGTATATGTAATCTCCATTTTTATGATATCATATTGGTAAGTTGATGAATGATTCCTCTAGTTTTGGTATAAATAATTTTTCTGGATGTAGTAACAGTCATAACACTTTTATGACCTTTGAGTTCGAGGTAATTTTGATTTTCTAAATTTGGGAACATTTTTTATTGTAACTAATTTTGGTGATTTATGATAAAGTGGGAACCATGTATGATTCTATCAAATTTATTTCTGTTTTTTTATGAATATAGGTGTTTTTTGGACTTAGGTGATTTATGTTAAATATTAAATTATCTTGTAGATTGTTTTATTTATGAAATTACAACTGAAATGAAAAATTATGATTCATTGGTATTATTTAAATATAAATATTAAATTTATATTAGAATACAAATTCAATAAATCCTTATGAATATTGGTTTTCAATAATAATCTGGAATGTTTTGTTGAATTTGAATGATTATTTCTTATCAAATGATCAAAATTAAATTTTTTATTTTAAATTTAAATTTTTTATATTAAATTATGTGTTGGTATCTGTTTATTTTTTGGGATTTATCTTATCATGTTTTATAATTTTTTTTATTTAATTTTTATGAACAAGAGTAATATATTTTCATATTTTGGATGTTTATTTCTATATAACATTATTATAATACTTCATGTTTCAAAGAATCATCATCAATATTTATTATAAGTGAAATTATGATGATAAAATTGTATTTTTCATGAATTTATATTTCCTTATGTTATTAGTGTATGAAGGAAAATAATTCCCTAATTTTAGGAAAACTATTATGAAAAAAATTATATAAGTTTAATGTAATTTTGAAAAATAAATGGAATTTTCAATAATCATAGATTTATGGATTTTTGGTTACACTGTTCCTCATAAACATAGTCTCTATCACTATCTATATTTTTTGATAATTATATTTGATTTTTTTTGACTATGCATTCCTACATTTAATTCTAATATGTGTTATACCTAGTCAACATTGTACATTACATTCTCTATTTTCAAAAATATGTTTTATTGACCTTTTCTACTATGAGGAACTTTGAAAATTTTATTTCGAAAAGACTAAACAATTTTAATTTAATCAGTTGTTAATATTGAGAGGATATAATTTATTATGTTTGGGTGATGTAACAGATAATAACCCTTCTCTTTATTACACACATAAACATCATTTATTACATAAAATTGCACATAAGAAAACTCCGAGGATCGATATATCATGTGTCTTGGGAAATTACGATCATTACAGAACAACTTAGAGTATAAAATTCACATCTTTATAAAAATCATCTTTTACCAGACCACACGCATTCCATCATACTTAGCATTTCATTTGGTAACCTGAGGGCATGCATAATAAAATAGTGAGCTATAAATACCAGCAATGGAGTAAATATAAATAACATGAATAATGATGTACATGTTTGGAAATATGCATATCAATGGATCATTAAAGAAACATGAACATAAAGGCATGATATAACATCATTATCATAACATGGAAATGTGAAATCAACATTTAACATGATTATAGCATGAGCCAAGTCTCATTAAAAATAGAACATGTGTAAACCCTCATTTCACATGAATTATAATTATTAAAACCTAATTTTAATTGATGTATTATGATACAAATCTTTTCCTAATTCATTGTAGTGCTATCACATCACACTGCTCTTAATCATTTCATTTCAAGCATAATTGTGCCACATGGATTGTACAACATGAATTCATTAATTGTCATAATTTATTGAAAAATAAATGAATATGGAATTAATACATGGAACTATATAATCATTAAGTAAATGTGTATAATGTTTAATAAACATTATAGTACTCCGGGTGGATGGCACGAACGGCCTCTGTCAGCGGGATGCGGAATCGCTTTGATTTACGGTGTTGCGTGCGATTTTTTGTTGGCCTTATAGGTCTATACAAAATCTGGAGGTCTGGTCTTTGGCGGTCTCTTCTTCAGATTTGCGGCATGGTGGATCTGGTTCAGTGCATCGGGTGGCACGACGGTCTGTGTGGACTCTATGGCGGTGCGCGGACAGCTGCAGAGCGGGGATGACGGATGGGGCCACTCGATCGTCTGGTCCAGATATTCTATATAGCATCCCGTCTTTTTATAACATAACTTTTCATTCCATTACACGGAACTGAGGATCTTTAAGGTTTAGTGTCTTGGAAACAAGGAACATAAAACATGAAACAAAAAAAAAGCATTCTTCTTAAACACTTGAAAGGCTTCTCTTCATGTTCACCCTAGGCTCATTACTGCATCTCATAACCTGGGGACATACATCAAATGGAAGGGTGAGCAGAAGGCCCAGCAAGGGAAACAAGTGAAACATTTTACATATGAACTTGAGATACATCAATAAAGTCATGAAAAGAACTTTAATGCCTGAAAATGAAATCATGAGGCATATCATAATAAAAATTAAACTTTTTCATAACTTGAAGATGTGTCTACATCATTTAACATAGACAATCATGAACATATCACCAAGGTCCATCCCCAAGGTGTCATTTTAAAATTACCAAGGTTATTCACCAAGGTATCGTGAAAATTGTAATCTCTAGTGGTTACATCATTACCCAATGCATTGGAGCGCTATCAGGGCGCACCCTTAAATTTGACTTTATTATCATGTGATCCACATATATCATCATCAAACATTTCATAAATAACCCATATATCATAAAGGAAATGGGTTTCATTTCATAATCATAACTTTTTAAAAACTACTTTAAAGACATGATCTTTATATCACTTTAAAACCCACAGAAAAGGAAGGTGGGTGTCATGTATGTAAATACCAGAATTTAAAATAGAACATTTTGGTATATATGTGAATACCCCTTTAGAAAGAAGAGCTTTGAGTATTCACTTAATAAAATAAAAGGACTTTAGAAAAAGAGATAGACATTTTGAGACAGAAATTCTGCAGCATAACGGCAATGTTCCGAGGTTTTAGAAGACATTAAAAGAGAGGTAAAATGGGTCAAACATTCATAAATGACCCATAAAATAGTACATGGACAGAATAAGAAGGATACATGATCATGGTAATGAGATTTCAAGGACATACCATTTGAAATGAAAAACATGGAAGGAAGAGAAAAAAAAAGATTTCTCTTATGAAAGTTCGGCAGCCTAACGGCGTTACTTAAACCTCAACAAAAATGATTTGAAAAGATTAAATAGGATCTCTAATCATGTGAACATAAGAGTTCAGTATGATAGATATAGAGATAATTCCCCAACATAACAAAAAGGAACTTGAAAGAATTGACATGAAAGTAGAACTTCAAAATGAGAAGGGTGAAGAACCACTTAAAAATTCGGCAGCCTAACGGCGCCACTTAAAACATCAAAATAATGAATTGAATAGATCAAATGGAGTCTCTCATCATATGAACATAAGAGTCCAGTATGATATATATAGAGATCATACCCCAATATAACAAAAAGGAACTTGAAATAATTGACATGAAAGTAGAACTTCAAAACGAGAAGGGTGAAGAACCGCGTAAAAATTCGGCAGCCTAACGGCGCCACTTAAAACATCAAAATACTGAATTGAAGAGATCAAATGGGGTCTCTCATCATATGAACATAAGAGTCCAGTATGATATATATAGTTATCATACCCCAATATAACAAAAAGGAACATTAAATAATTGACATGAAAGTAGAACTTCAAAACGAGAAGGGTGAAGAACCACTTAAAAATTCAGCAGCCTAACGGCGCCACTTAAAACATCAAAATACTGAATTAAAGAGATCAAATGGGGTCTCTCTTAATATGAACATAAAAGTCCAGTATGATATATATAGAGATCATACCCCAATATAACAAAAAGGACCATGAAAGACTTGAATGAAAATAGAACTTGAAAACGAGGAAGGTGAAAGAATCCCTTAAAAATTCGGCAGCCTAACGGCGCCACTTAAACATTCTTAAAACGAATTGATGAGATCAAGGGGGGTTCTCTCATCATATGAACATGAAATAGGCAGTAGGATGAATATAAAAGAACATACTCCAACATAAGAACATGGAGTATAAAAGAAAAGACATAAAAGAGAGTACTTGAAAAGAAAGAGAGGGGTCGGATCCCTTACCTTAAAATGTAACTCTTAAACCTCAAAGGTTGGGACCTTGAGGGCTTGGGGGAACCTTGGGAGGACTCCTTGGGAGGTAATGAGACCAGAAATTCGTTGGGAATGAGTGGGGAGTCGAATGGATGAGAGGAGGTCTTGGTATTTATAGGGAAAGTGAGGGGACAAGGCATTAATGGCCAAGGGACACCTCACATGTGCTTTTCTCAAACCCATGTGCTCTCCCTTGTCATTTATCATGGAGTTAGGCCACATGGGGCCCCAAAACAATAATTCATCACCCTTGGCCGGCCAACCATCAAAAGATCTCATGACATCATCATGACACCGTTATGATGCCATTAAACATACCGAAACCCTAAAACTGTATTTTTACTATTCACTGAAAATTCAACTTTCTCAGAAAAATCCCAAAATTTCACATTAACCAAATATCAATGCTATGATTTCAAAAATGAAATCCATTTTATAAAAATAATTTACTAAATAATTTTAATTTAATTTTTAAATAAAAACACTATTCATCGAAAATTCATTTTTTTCAGAAAAAAACCCCAAAAATTACCATAACATAATATCGATGCTCTGAGTTCAAAAATAAAGTCATTTTTATAAAAATAATTTTCTAATTATTTTTAATTAAATTTGTAATTAAAAAACACTATTCACCCGAAAAAACTAATACTTGAATAATAATTAATGAAACCGTTATTTAACTATTTTATTGAATCACATTACTTAATCAAGGTGCCTAGATTATTTTAAAACTTTCTTTAAGTGAGATTACTAATCCATTTGGTCATATTACTAATCCTAATCATAAAATCACTATTCATAATTTACTATTCATCAAAAATCAAGTTGATCTTATTAGACTCTAAATTTAGTACTGAACATAATTGCAGAAGACCATTTTTTGAAAATCATTACACATTTTTAATTATTTAGGGTTTACATAAACATATTTAAAATATCCTTTTTTCTAAAATTCATCAAAAATATGCATACAATATTTATCCGGTCATTTCAAAATTCATAAACTTCATCATAAGAAGAAATCCCAATTTTTATTTAAAACAAGGATTACACAAGGTAGTTACGGTCTCGTTACATAACCCCTTATAATACCAGCATAGGACCTAAGAGTAAGGTGTGCTAGGGTGATAGAAGCTTGGGGCAGCTCAGTCAACATTGCTCGAGTAGTAATTTCTATCAGTTTGAACTTCTCACGAAGGCGATTTCGTTCCAGCTTCACATGATGATGTTCGGCTTGGATTTGATCCAGAGCAAAGCCCAGTGGTGCTACCTCCTTCCCAAGCTCTGTTAGATGGGCTCCGATCAGTCCAAGACTACTAGGTGAGGCCATCGAATCTTCTTTCTATAATAATTAACCAAGATTACTTATATTTAGAGACAATAATCAAAACATTTTGTTCACAGCGGTCATGTTGACCGATGGTTATATAGTAGTCAAAACCCACTGATCTCATTTTAATTATAATCATGTTTATCAAATAAAACATTTTTGTTGAATATATCAATAACACATAAAATTAGGAAACAAAATTTATTTAAAAATTTCGGGTCGTTACAATCTTCCCCCCTTAAGAAATTGCGTCCTCGCAATTTTAAAATTGGGTTTTGAAATTTCATTGAAAGTCCCACATCGGAAAAGGAGTCAGTAAAACTATTACTTTAAAATAAAGAAAGGGAAGTACAATGGTCACCCGAGTTAACCCACACTAGGGTTCCATGTAGGAAAACATGGACATGGAGGAAAAAACAAAGGGTCAAGTTCTGAGGGAGAGTGATAGAGAACATGATTAGGAGAAAGTTAACCATGAGAAAATCCCAAACTTATGATGTGTGTAAACGGTCTTTGATTACCTAGTAGGAAACGTAAACCAACAACATTTTTGTTTTACGTTTCTTTTCATAATTTTGAGGATTTCATTTACTACATAGAACAAAAACATAAGAAAATATACCTACCTTCAAGTAGAGTTTCATCCTTTAACAAGTCCCTACCAACACTAATCTTTTCTCCAAATGATGAGAATTCAAAAACACTTGGTCTCATAAAAGCACAAGAATCATCTTCTATAGAATCACATAATCTACAAAAGATTAACTATCTATTTCTTCTATCTTTAAACATTATCCCAAAAACAGAAAGGTTAAGGTAAAACAACTCTTCAAAAAGAAAGAATCC
This sequence comes from Viscum album, assembly GCA_963277665.1. NCBI lineage: Eukaryota > Viridiplantae > Streptophyta > Magnoliopsida > Santalales > Viscaceae > Viscum > Viscum album. The sequence continues at coordinate 1,193,876,469 of OY728122.1, forward strand.
CATAGGAATGGAAACTACTTTTAAATCATCAAAGTTCCATGGTACTACCCAAAGTTCATCATAGACCATTCCATAAATAACGGTCCTTAAAATTCCTCAAAACAAACCAAACTAAGATTGAAACCCAAATACAATAAGGATTTGATAACATAGTCTTCCAAAACAACTTCATTGTTCATCTCCAGACAACATCAAACACTCCTAACATCTTATAAAAAAGTAGCTAACCTAATCATATTTTACCCAAGATAGGTTAGTCATTCCCATATGTAACCTAAATTACTATAAGTTCACCTTAAATTCATCGATTCTTCAAAATATAAGTCAACCTTACTCCTCAATGAAAATACCGTAGTAATCTATTTACCTCGATCAAATATGGTTCCCAAAATAATGAACGTCTTCCAAAATAATAATCATATTTTAATCCCCTAATCATCCCTATCATATTAATACGAAAATCGTCGCATTTCCTATCACATTGGTTGTCGGAACATGTTCTTCCATTTCCCACCATTAACTAAGAAGAGAAAGCATAATTAGGGGCTTAAGTACTTAGCTAATAATCATGAAAAGGAACTGAAAGCATATAAGGATAACTTTTATATGAAAGGTATACCCTAACTTCTGATCTCCTAGGTTCCCATCTAGGTTATGAATGATCATATATTCTTATGTGAACCTTTATTTTATTTTATCTTTGTTCCTTTAACAATGGTTCATACCAAGCTTATGAATTTACCAAAGCATATCCCCCGGGAGTGTCGTAACCAAGAGTGCAGTAAGGCCCGTTGTCGTGTACCAGTTCCCGTTCGAGTCTAGCTCAAAGTGGTGTTTTCGGGTTTTGCCCCTATGTACATCTGTGCCAGAGCCACCTCTACCTGCTCGTATCCAGACAGGAATGTATTTGCTTGGCAACCCCTTACTCAATACTCACCAAAATACCATGAAGATTTCCTATATTAAACTTTTCTATAGGGTTCCTCCTAGAGTTTTCATATCCTAATTTCCACAAATAACTAAACCATCCTTTGATACCAACTATAGCATCCCGTCTTTTTATAACATAACTTTTCATTCCATTACACGGAACTGAGGATCTTTAAGGTTTAGTGTCTTGGAAACAAGGAACATAAAACATGAAACAAAAAAAACATTCTTCTTAAACACTTGAAAGGCTTCTCCTCATGTTCACCCTAGGCTCATTACTGCATCTCATAACCTGGGGACATACATCAAAAGGAAGGGTGAGCAGAAGGCCCAGCAAGGGAAACAAGTGAAACATTTTACATATGAACTTGAGATACATCAATAAAGTCATGAAAAGAACTTTAATGCATGAAAATGAAATCATGAGGCATATCATAATAAAAATTAAACTTTTTCATAACTTGAAGATGTGGCTACATCATTTATCATAGACAATCATGAACATATCACCAAGGTCCATCCCCAAGGTGTCATTTTAAAATTACCAAGGTTATTCACCAAGGTATCGTGAAAATTGTAATCTCTAGTGGTTAGATCATTACCCATTGCATTGGAGCGCTATCAGAGCGCACCCTTAAATTTGACTTTATTATCATGTGATCCACATATATCATCATCAAACATTTCATAAATAACCCATATAGAATAAAGGAAATGGGTTTCATTTCATAATCATAACTTTTTAAAAACTACTTTAAAGACATGATCTTTATATCACTTTAAAACCCAAAGAAAAGGAAGGTGGGTCTCATGTATGTAAATCCCAGAATTTAAAATAGAACATTTTGGTATATATGTGAATAACCCTTTAGAAAAAAGAGCTTTGAGTATTCAATTAATAAAATAAATGGACTTTAGAAAAAGAGATAGACATTTTGAGAAAGAAATTCTGCAGCATAACGGCAATGTTCCGAGGTTTTAGAAGACATTAAAAGAGAGGTAAAATGGGTCAAACATTCATAAATGACCCATAAAATAGTACATGGACAGAATAAGAAGGATACATGATCATGGTAATGAGATTTCTAGGACATACCATTTGAAATGAAAAACATGGAAGGAAGAGAAAAAAAAAATATTTCTCTTATGAAAGTTCGGCAGCCTAACGACGTTACTTAAACCTCAACATAAATGATTTGAAAAGATCAAATAGGATCTCTAATCATGTGAACATAAGAGTTCAGTATGATAGATATAGAGATAATTTCCCAACATAACAAAAAGGAACTTGAAAGAATTGACATGAAAGTAGAACTTCAAAATGAGAAGGGTGAAGAACCACTTAAAAATTCGGCAGCCTAACGACGCCACTTAAAACATCAAAATACTGAATTGAAGAGATCAAATGGGGTCTCTCATAATATGAAAATAAGAGTCCAGTATGATATATATAGAGATCATACCCCAATATAACAAAAAGGAACTTGAAAAAATTGACATGAAAGTAGAACTTCAAAATGAGAAGGGTGAAGAACCACTTAAAAATTCGGCAGCCTAACGGCGCCACTTAAAACATCAAAATACTGAATTGAAGAGATCAAATGGGGTCTCTCATCATATGAACATAAGAGTCCAGTATGATATATATAGTGATCATACCCCAATATAACAAAAAGTAACTTTAAATAATTGACATGAAAGTAGAACTTCAAAACGAGAAGTGTGAAGAACCACTTAAAAATTCGGCAGCCTAACAACGCCACTTAAAACATAAAAATACTGAATTGAAGAGATCAAATGGGGTCTCTCTTCATATGAACATAAGAGTCCAGTATAATATATATAGAGATCATACCCCAATATAACAAAAAGGACCATGAAAGACTTGAATGAAAATAGAACTTGAAAACGAGGAAGGTGAAAGAATCCCTTAAAAATTCGGCAGCCTAACGGCGCCACTTAAACATTCTTAAAACGAATTGATGAGATCAATGGGGGGTCTCTCATCATATGAACATGAAATAGGCAGTAGGATGAATATAAAAGAACATCCTCCAACATAAGAACATGGAGTATAAAAGAAAAGACATAAAAGAGATTACTTGAAAAGAAAGAGAGGGGTCGGATCCCTTACCTTAAAATGTAACTCTTAAACCACAAAGGTTGGGACCTTGAGGGCTTGGGGGCACCTTGGGAGGACTCCTTGGGAGGTAATGAGACCCGAAATTCGTTGGGAATGAGTGGGGAGTCGAATGGATGAGAGGAGGTCTTGGTATTTATAGGGAAAGTGAGGGGACAAGGCATTAATGGCCAAGGGACACCTCACATGTGCTTTTCTCAAACCCATGTGCTCTCCCTTGTCATTTATCATGGAGTTAGGCCACATGGGGCCCCCAAAACAAAAATTCATCACCCTTGGCCGGCCAACCCTCAAAAGATCTCATGACATCATCATGACACCGTTATGATGTCATTAAACATACTGAAACCCTAAAACTGTATTTTTTCTATTCACTGAAAATTCAACTTTCTCAGAAAAATCCCAAAATTTCACATTAACCAAATATCAATGCTATGATTTAAAAAATGAAATCCATTTTATAAAAATAATTTTCTAAATATTTTTAATTTAATTTTTAAATAAAAACACTATTCATCGAAAATTCATTTTTTTTCAGAAAAAAACCCCAAAAATTACCATAACATAATATCGATGCTCTGTGTTAAAAAATAAAGTCATTTTTATAAAAATAATTTTCTAATTATTTTTAATTAAATATTTAATTAAAAAACACTATTCACCCGAAAAAACTAATACTTGAATAATAATTAATGAAACCGTTATTTAACTATTTTATTGAATCACATTACTTAATCATGGTGCCTAGATTGTTTTAAAACTTTCTTTAAGTGAGATTACTAATCCATTTGGTCATATTAATATTCCTAATCATAAAATCACTATTCATAATTTACTATTCATCAAAAATCAAGTTGATCTTATTAGACTCTAAATTTAGTACTGAACATAATTGCAGAAGACCATTTTTTGAAAATCATTACACAATTTTAATTATTTAGGGTTTACATAAACGTATTTAAAATATCTTTTTTCTAAAATTCATCAAAAATATGCATACTATATTTATTCGGTCATTTCAAAATTCATAAACTTCATCATAAGAAGAAATCCCAATTTTTATTTAAATCAAGGATTACACAAGGTAGTTACGGTCTCGTTACATAACCCCTTATAATACCAGCATAGGACCTAAGAGTAAGGTGTGGTAGGGTGATAGAAGCTTGGGGCGGCTCAGTCAACATTGCTCGAGTAGTAATTTCTATCAGTTTGAACTTCTCACGAAGGCGATTTCGTTCCAGCTTCACATGATGAAGTTCGGCTTGGATTTGATCCAGAGCAAAGCCCAGTGGTGCTACCTCCTTCCCAAACTCTGTTAGATGGGCTTCGATCGGTCCAAGACTACTAGGTGAGGCCATCAAATCTTCTTTCTATAATAATTAACCAAGATTACTTATATTTAGAGACAATAATAAAAACATTTTGTTCACAGCGGTCATGTTGACCGATGGTTATATAATAGTCAAAACCCACTGATCTAATTTTAATTATAATCATGTTTATCAAATAAAACATTTTTGTTGAGTATATCAATAACACATAAAATTAGGAAACAAAATTTATTTAAAAATTTCGGGTCGTTACATTCTATGTCCAGATCTAGTCGGGTTCACAGAGGTTCTGGCATCGCTGGGATCTTTGACGGGGACAATGTGACGATGCGACAGGGGAGGGATTCATGCTTCTTCCTACAGCAACACGATTGTGCAGGTATTGACGCCTTGTGTTGGTCAATGATTTTTAGGGTAGGCTGCTTGGGTTCCCCAATATTGTGCGCTATGTATTGGGCGCTTTGTGTTCATGGGTTCCGGTATAATCTTATATTGGTTTTGTATATCTGAGCTTTCAGGTCATTAGATCATGAGGTTATGTGCTTTTGGGCCTGGGGGTTTGTGACGAGTTCACTCTTACCTAGTTCTAAAAGAGATGTTGTCATTTTGTTTTTTTAATAAAGGGGCTTGACCCCAAATTGCTGTATACATATAAAAATAAACATTATAGTGAAATGGGAATGGTATTCACTACAAAATTATATAGGAATAGAAAATCATACTTTAATTTCTGTAGCATTCCAGCATGATAAAAGAATTCAAAAAATGGTTGATGAGAGAGAAAGGTGTGTCCCATAATATTTACATGAAATTGAAAATATGGGGTTCATATATATACATGTCCCAAAATAATTTATGGTATTTAGATCCATCCTACAAAATAATGGATGGATGTAAATTAGAAGAGAGAATGTTCTTATAGAATTTTGGAAAGGTAACAAGTGTGTATGGGAGGAATAAATTAGAGAGAAAGAGGTCACTCATCATTCAAACATAATGAGGGTGTTATGGAGGAGGTTCAAAATCATACCCTCAAATTTTTTAAACAAATAGAAAATGGTACAACAACATAATGGAACTTGGACACTAATATTAAGGAATAAAATCCCTTACTAATTTTTATCACTGAAACTAGTGTATATGGGAGGCATTAATTAGATGTAAAGGGGTTTATAATAATACCAACACAAGGAGTGATGTATAGTGGAGGTTAAAAACTGTACCCCATCATTTTATATTGACAATTAAAAGGAATAACAACATAATTGAACATAGAAAAAAATGAGAAATGAAAAAAATATCTTACATTGAAGTGTGACCCCAAAGGCATGGAGAGACTAAATAGAAGCTCATTGGGAGATTGGGGAACCATGGGAGGACATTAGATAATTTAGGTAATGGTACAGACTTTATCCAATGGTTATTTGTGAGGAGGAATCTGATAATGATTAGGTTTATATAGGGAAGGCGAATGAATTATTTATTATTTAGGTTTTGGACACTACTTATTAAACAAATCCAAACCAAAAACTATCCCAATGATTCTCCCATTCTTTTTCAATAAGGTAGCGGAAAAAATTATTTTAAAATTTTAATTTTTGATCATATTAATATATTCGGTTTTATTGTGGAGGTGACTAAAAAATTAAATGTAATCATTTTAAAAATATAATATGTTTTATAAGTTTTGGAGGTCCCACTAAGTTACAATATACTTAAGAAAACAAATAAAAATCAAATTATTGTATTTTGAAACATATATTGGTCGAACAACTCATTTATAGTATTTTGTTTCATCACTATTGGGTCATTATGATGTCATAAAACACATTATATTATCAAATGGTATTTAATTATTACCCAAAAAGTTGAGTTTTTCCAAAAATTATGAAAAAATCACTGTGGGATAATTTCCACAACATAATTCCATATATGATATTCATTTAATCTAAATAAATTTCTAATTATATGAATTTTTTACTTTTGAAACAAAAACCAACATTTATCAAGAATTCATTGATTCTGAAAAAATGGATATCAAACCTTAATTAAAAATACAATTGTATTCATAAAAATTATACGATAATTTATATTTTAAAATTTTTAATTTATAGAAAATATTTAATTAAATTATTATTTAATTAAATTATCTATTAACTCATCAATATATAAATCTTAATTAAATATTAAAAAATACTATTTTTTCGTTAAAACCCATTTAAAATGTATCAATAATAAAATGAATGTATTCTCTCTATAAAAAAGTACTTAATCATAATGCTAGGGCCATTTTATATAAACACTTATAACACCCACAAAAGACCGAAGGGTATCGTGTTAGATGGTTATAACCTCTGAGGGGCTCTGATAACATCGCTTGGGTGGTAATCCCTATTAACTTCCACTTCTCCCATTGGGAGTTACGCTAAAGCTTAATGTGTCGAACCTCACCTTGGTCTTGATCAAGAGAGAAGCCCAGTGATGCCACCTCCTTTTCAAGATCCAAAAAATTTTCTTCGCATGATCCACTTCTACTGGATGAGATGATCACATCCTTGGATTGAGTAAATTGGATTTGTTATACCATTGTATTTAAAATGACCATGTGACCAATGTTCAACTACTATATTAGAATATTTCACAATTCATAATGGAATTTTAAAATTCAAAAAAATAAAACCATGGAAGTTCATAGGTTATATAACCATTTTACATAATACTACATTTAATTAGATCAACATGAATGTTCATTAATAAAACACCGGATTGTTACAATATTCCTCCCTACCTCAAAATTTCCATCCCCACAATAAAAAAATACAGTTATCTCTATTTCATCACTTCCTATAATTCCCACATTTCCTCTTCAAACATGTGGTTTTACTCCAACACCCTGATGAGGGGTATTGACTTTTTATTAGAACTTTTTCCCTATGATCTATTATATTTACTGTATTCTCTTCATATGAGAGGTAATTATGCATGTGTACCACCTCTATATTGAGTAAATTTGATGGGTTTGTTATGTATTTCCTCAAAGGGTGATTCATGGAATAAATAAACTACTTGACATAGGTTCAGTTGGAGGGCTAATCGATTGTCCACTTCCACAATGTGATCAAGGATCTCAAAAGATCCTATGTATCATTATCTAAGCATTACTTTATTCCAAAATATCACAAATCTCTTCCATGGAGATATGCTGAAGAATACTTTGTCTCTAACATCAAACTCTTGGATTCATCGATGATTATCATCATACATATTTTATTGAAATTGGGCATCTCTATTGTGCAGGTAGATAACCTTAACCTTCTCTACCATTTCTTCGATCATTTATGGACCTCAGAGGTTTTTCTCCCCAATATCATCCTAACATGTTGGTGTTCTACACCTCTTCCTATAAATGACATCATAAGGATCCATTTAGATGCTTTTGAGGAAGCTGTTATTGTAAGAGAACTCAACCAGAGGAATATGTTAATCCCATCTTTGTTTATGTCCATTGAGCACGCTCTCTACATGTCATAATTTTTTAGGATAGTCCACTCAGATTGGATATTAGTTTGAGGATTATACGCCACACTGAATTTCGTCTCAGTATTAAAATCATGTTGAAGACTCTTCTAGAACTTTTAGGTGAATATTGGTTCATGATAAAATATAATAGATATTAGTAATCCTTTCATCCTTCCAATTATATGATATAAACTTGTTCTAGTTGACCCAATGATAAATTCTCTTCAATTGCAATGATATGCGAATTCTTTGTAAGATGACCTAAAACAACCAAGATATCATTATTTTATTGAATGTCTTCGGAAGTATGGTGACAAAATCTATGCTGACGTTCTTCCATTTCATTAATGGTATGGGTAATGGTTTCATCATCTGAATATACTTCTGCCTCTCAGCGTTCACTTATTGAAATACTAGGCACATTAATGTATACTCAGCAATCTCTTTCATCATGTTATCCCACAAATAAATATCTCTAAGAACTTGATACATCTTTGTGTTTCCTTGGTCAATAGAGAAATTCAAACTATGTTCATCATCAAAAGGTTATTTCTTTAACTCTAGATTTGGTGGTACACATAGCCTTGACCCAAATGTCACAATTCCTTGTTCATTAAAATTGAAATACAAGGATTTAACATCCATGGTTGTCTATACTTTCTTTTAAATTCTCACATCATCTTTTTGATCATCCTTTATCCTTTACAAAAAAGACGATTGAGAAATCATTTGTGAAAAGACTGATCATGTTCCTTTATTTATGATTCCCATGTACATCTTCATCAAATCAATGATGATTGGATCCTAGTTAATTCATATCAATGATAAAATTACTAGGTCCTTTCTACCTATCGCATATTCCACCTTGTTTGCTTTACTAGTGCAGTAATGGATTGAGCACCCATAGTCTTTGACCATCTCTAGACATCTTCGTTGGTGCATATTAAACACTTCTTGTGTGAATATATAATTGAGGGTTTTTTATATGTATATATTTCATAGTACTCCCCAAAGAGCGAATGCTGCAAAATTTTTAAAGAGAAGATTACTGGAGCCAACTTTAGATCATGTGTTTGATAGTTTTTCTAATGATAATTCAATTGCCTTGAAACATAGGCAGTGACTTTTTTAATATGCATCAACACACATCCCATTCCCTTCTTCAAAACATCACTGAATACCACAAAAAGATATCCACTTGTGGGAAGTGTGAGCATGGTCATATTGATAAGACTCCTTTTCAACACCTTAATATTATCTTTAAATTCATCACTCTAAAAAAAATTACTACCTTCCGAGTTAGATCTGTAATAGGGTTAGGCAGTCATGAGAAATTTCTCACAAATCGGTGATAATATCCAGCTAACCCCAAGATGCTACGGATATTCGTTACAGATGTTGGCTTGTGCCATCCCTCAAATGTAGCTATCTTGGAGGGATACATAGATCTCCCATTTCATTTATGATATGACCCAAGAATGATAATTCCTTCCACAAAAACTCACACTTGATGTACTTTTCATAGATGTTATCATTTTGCAAGGTCTCTAGTACACTGATTATATGCTCCTCATGCTCCTATATTATTTTGGAGTATATTATAATATCATCTATAAAGACTATGAAATTTTTTTCAAGGTAATCTATAAAGACACTATTCATCAGGATCATAAATATATATGGAGAGTTAGTGAGTCTGAAATGCATCATTATGAAATAATTTTTCCCTTATATTGTATGAAAAGAAATCTTTTGGATATCCTCCTTCTTCACCCTATATAATATCATGATGATATATCCTCCTTAGAAAAGTATAGTGCTCCGCGTAGCTAATTGAACAAGTCATAAATTTTTGGCATATGATACTTGTTCTCTATCATGATTTTTTTGAGCGCATAATAATCAATGAAATGATGCATTGAATGGTCCTTATTTTTGAAGAAGAGGAATAGAGCACCCCATGGTGAAGTATATGGTCATATGAACCCTTTATCCACGTTCATCGATAATTTTTTTCATATACTGAAGCTCCTCAATAGAAATTATATATGTATTTTTAGACATTGGAAACACCCCAAGTATAATATCAATTAAGATTTCAACATATATTTTAGAAGGATGACGATACTGTTCCTCATGAAATAGTTTAGTGAATTCCCTCACAATATGGATGTTTTCAAGGATGTTTTTTTCTTTAGACTCATTAATCTAATAAAGATATTCATTCTCAATGTGCATTAATATCCATTCTTGAGATGATGGTTATAAAGGATAATCTAACTCCTCCTCAGAATTTCGTTGAATTGGGGGTTGATTCTCCATATGGGGAGTGATTTCCCTCTCACAGAAATACATGTTAGCTCTATATAAAGAAATACAATCCATGATAGTAATAACATCAAATTCCACCATAGGGAGTATGATGAGGTTCCCCAGGATGTTCAATCCCGAAATTATTATATTGGTGGAGTTATATTTATGGGTTTCATTGATTTCCCCATTTTCCATTCTCACCAACATAATTAAATCCATGATTTGTGGTGGGGTTGGGATTGTACTAATAAATATTCAGGATATAAAAGAATTCCAAGACCAAGAATCAAAAAGTAAATTTTCTAATCTTTAATGAATAACTAGTGTACCAATCACCACGTCGTTGTTGGTGTTCGAATAGGCGGGAGTGATGGAAAAATCACCCTTGTTGTGTTAGTGTATTAGTGGTTGTTAGTTGTCTCTTAAAACCCTATGCAAAGGGATGTGGATGATAATGTGCCCAGGTTTTTTTAGTTGAATAATTGAAAAATGAATTAAGGGTCAAATTGAGCATTTTTTTTCTATTATTGCAGCCGTAGGTTTTTCTTGTCGATGGTTAATGGAAATGTTACCTTATCTTCCACTCCTAAAACATTTCATAACCCCCTTCATGAAATTTTCATGGTGCATCTTTTCACACCATTGGCGCCTGGGTAATAGATTTTCATAGTTCCCTATGTCACGGATCGGTAAGACTTTTCGTTGGATATGTTTTTTCCCACCAAAGAAGTTTTTAACCTTTCATTCAGGGGGAGTCAAATCCAATGTCATATCATGAAATAATTATGATGTTTTCCTCTTACACTATGATAGATTTTTTCTCTTAATTATTTAGGAAAAGGATTTCCCTTTCAATATAATATTAGAGGGTGTGAGTAGAATATTTATCAAAAAACATTTCTGGAAAATCCTTCTATTAGAACACCTCGATCTCCCCCTTAGGCTTCATATTTCTGATCAATGTCCACAATTTAACAACTTCACCCTCCATATGATAACCTTCTAGATTTACCATCACATTTTGGGAACATTGAAGGATAAAGAAGATCTATTCAATGGAGTTGATCCATTGTTCAGAAATTGAGGGATCATATAATCCATTGATAGTTGAAGTTATTTTCTTTTGAATCTCACGATTGTGACTTGTTCATTCATAGTGGGGTTGAATTTTACTCTTTTCCAATGTTTTTATTAAAATAATTAGTTAACTGAGAGAGTAAGGTAACAATTATCACAATTCCAACTCTCATCATATAGGTCATCTCATTGGAACATTCAACACATTGATCTTCACATCGGTTGTTAGAATGAATCCTCCTATTACCATCCATTGGGTGGAATTAATGGAATGATTTGCGTTATATATAAAGGTTAAACCAAATAAAAAAATGGATGACTTATAAATTACATTTTTTTCTATAACCTAAGAATTTATAGAATTTAATATATGTTATCCATGATCTACTTCCCAACATATATTCTTAGTGGATTTTTTTATTTCCTTAATAATAGTTCGTACTAATCATAGGAATTTACAAAATAATATCCCACAAGAGTGTCATAACCAAGACTGTAGCAATGAAAATTTTCATTCACTAGTTCCTATTTGAGTCTACCACGACACGATGTTTTCAGGTTTTACACCTAGAAACATCTATGCCAGATCCGCCTCTCCCTGCTCGTATTCAGACATGGTTGCATTTTCATTGAAACAAAATTAATCAATACTCACCAAAATTTAGGGATTTTTTTATTATACTTATTCTTATACCTATGTATTTTACTAGGGATTTCAAATCCTAGTCCTAGTAATAACTAAACTAGACATCTTATACCAACTATAACTACCATTATCATTATTAAACACCTAAAAATGATTTATTACATCATATTGATCTTAAGAAAACTCTGTGCATCTAGAGGTCTAGTGTACTGGGATATTATGATCATAACATAACAACATAGAACATAAAATTCAAATCATTTTTGAAAAATTCTTTTACATGACCACACACATTCATCTGTACATAGCATTGCATGAGATAACCTGATAACATGCATAAGAAAAGGGTGAGCTATAATTCCTAGTATTTGATTAAACAAGGAGTGAAATTAAGAATAAAGTGCATATTGGGAAATAGGTATATCAATGTAGAATAATAGAATCCTGAACATAAAGGCTTTATATATCATGATTATCATAACAATGAAATGTTGCATCAACAGTTAACCTAATCTTAGAAAGCGCCAAGTCTAACTAACAAGGAGCAAGAGTATGCCCTCATTGAAATTTAATTAGATTCATTAAACCCTAATTTCACTTGAATTATAATGATTCTAATCTATACCCAATACATTGTTGAGCTATCAAGGCGCACCCCTCTTTTCATTTTATTTCATGCATAAGTGTACCACATGGATCATGCAACATAGATTTATTAAATGTCATAATTTATACAACGATAAATGAATGTGGAGTTAATAAAAGAAACTAAATAATAAATATTTAAATGGGGAAAATCGTTAAAACCCTTGAAATAAAAATGGGCATGGTATTCACTTCACATTGGCTGGGAAAATAGTGGTGCAATTTCGGCAGCATAACAATGTGACATCAGAAATCAATAAAATGGTAAATGCAAGAGAAAGGGTTTTATCATCATATTAATATGAGATTAAATGTAATGGGGTCCTATAGAAACATTTTCGAACATTTGAAATGGAATTTAGATTCAGAATTCAAAAGAATTGATTGAATGTAAATGAGAAGAGAGAAATTCCTTTCGGAATTTCAGCAAGGTAACTGGTGTGTATGGGAGACATTAATAAGAGATTAAGAGGAATATAATCACTAAAACATAATGATGACAGTATGGGGGATGCATGAAATCGTACTCCAAAATTGGTAATTAAAAATATAAGGGTATAAAAACATAAAAAAAACATAGATAGAAATGAGAGAGGAAAAAATCACTTATGAAATTTTGTCATGGTAACAGGTGTACATCAGTAGCATTAATGATTGGGAAAGGTGTCTCAAATAATTAAAAAATATAGAGGGATATATGGGGAGGTTTTAAATATTTCCCTAACATTTTCAGTTGCAAATAAAATGGAATAAAAACATAATGAAACCTGGAAAAAAATGAAAATGGATGAAATTCCTTACATGGAAGGGTGATCCCAAAGGCGTGGGAGTGTCTTGAGAGAGGATCACTGGGAGCTTGTGGCACCTTGGAAGGAATTTAGTTATAGTAGGGAAGCACAAGGAAATGATAAAACTATGTTCAATGAAGAGTAATGAGATATTTAGTGTGTATTTATAGGAAAGGAGAAGGGAATTATTTATTATTTAAGTTTCGAACACAACACAATCAACTAATCAAAACTACAAACCATACCATTGGTTTTTCCCATGGTTTTTGGAAAATGGGATTGAAAAAAATTATTTTATAATTCCAATGTCAGAACGTAGTAAAATATTAGGCTTGCTTATGTGGAGGTGAGTCACAGATTCAAGGAAATCATTTTAAAAAGATAAAATGTTTTATATGTCTTGGAGGGTCAACTATGGGACAATAAAATTAAAATAAATCTAAAATTACAATATATTAAATCTAAAAATATATTGGGATAAAATATAATTTATAGTGTTTTATTATATTACTATTGCTGCATTATGATATCATAATTCACATTATATATATATAATGAATTTAATTTTTACCAAAAAGATCGAATGTCTCAGAAAATTATGAAAAAATCACCGTTGGATAGTTTCAACGTCCTAATTCCAAAATTAATATTCATTTTTCTAAATTGGTTTTTAAATATATGAATTTGTTTCTTTTGAAACAAAAGAATATATTTATCTAAATTTCAGGGGTTTTTACCTAAATGACTTTCAAACCATAATAAAAAATACACTTGTATTCATAAAAATTATATGATCATTTATATTTAATAAAAATTAATTTTTATAATAATACTTTACTAAAATATTATTTATATAAAAAACCTATTGATTAATCAAAATAAATTTCATAAATTAATATTATCTAAAAATATGACAACTTTTTCAAAACATCATTACAAAGTAACAACAATTGAATTAAGGTATATTCTCTACATATAAATAATGTACATAATCATTGTGATAAGGTTTTGTTACATAACCCTTTATAGCACCCATATAAGATTGAAGGGTAATGTGTGTGATGGTGACAAACACTTGGTGAGGATCAGATGACATTGCTCTGGTGGTAATTTCAATTAACTTCCACTCCTCCTCCAGGAAGTTCTGCTCAAGCAAAACGTGTTGATGCTCGGCTTGGGATTAGCCAAGAGAGAATCCTAGTGATGCCACCTCCATTCCAAGCTCTGAAAAATGTACATCATACGGAGAACTTCTACTCTACGAGGACATCACTTCATTTTTCTTTGTAAATTGGATTTATTAATGCTCTATATTTATAATAATCATATGATCACTATTCAAAAAATATATTAGTAACGGTAAAACCTCTAAATGGTTTTTAAAAAAAATAAAAATAAAATAAAAGAAGTTTATATGTCATATAACCATTTTATATATTAATACATTTAATTAGATCAAGAATATTTTTCATTAAAAATCATTTGGGTCATTACATAAAATAATTTTAGTTTTTTTAATGGTGACATTGTGTCTAATATTATAAAAGCTATACCACATTAAGATTTCAAAAATGAAAAAAATATTATTTTTTTAATATTATTTTTATATAAATTCAATTGGATAAAAGGATTCAAAACAAATAATAATGAAAATATGTTTTACAGTTGTTTATAATATGAATTTAATAAGAATAAATTAATTATAAAATAATATAAAAACCAATTTTTAAAGAAGAATGTGTATTTTATAAAAAATACTATTTATGCCCATAATGAAATTTTATCTTAATAATTTATGTTAATCACTTTTAGTGATTTTTATTTGTAATGATATTATACATAGGGATTTATATTCATCCAATATGTTTTATAGGAATGAAATATGATTAAATATTATTTTTTATTTAAAAAGATATATTTTTCTGAATGTATTTTTTAACCTTTTGATGTAGAACATGTTTTTAAACAATATAATGATTCTAGAATAAATTACATTTGAATAAATATAATTCAATTTTGATATTTTAATGTCAATTTATCTTATGGTTTATTTTTTGAAATTTTCAATGACGTTTTATTTTTTGACAAATAGTTAAACATAATAAAATTTAATTGAAAACTACTTTTTCATATATATTATTTATATAGATAAATTTTATTTTAATATTTATTTACATTGTAATTTGTTCAAATATAAATAAATAAATATAATTTAGGTTATTTTAGTTATTTTTAATTTGAAAGTGGATTACAAAATATTACATACCTTTGATCATCTTCTCTAAAAAACCAATTTTCACATTCCATCTAAAGGGTTAATATTAAATGTAACTTTTCCAGTTATTTAAATTTAAATCCGAAAAATGGATTCCATATTTTGAATAAAATTTTATAAATTAAATAGTAATATCATTTTATATTTTATGAATAAATAATGTAACATGGAATGAAGAATGATTTAAATCAAAGGTGAACTTGGTATATAACATATCTTATATATTATAAAAATTATATTGATGGAGTAATTATAATATTATAATGTTGTTTTTTAATATTTTTTTATCTTCTATTCTATTTTATATTTCTCGGGTTATATTTGGCATGTTTGTAACTTTATTTAGAAATTATTTTTATAATAAAAATATTGTTTTATGTCAAAATGAAAATTAATGAAAAACCTATAATTTATAATTTTATATGTGTTCTCTATACTTTTAAACCAAAACCATATTTTTAAACATTAACTATCAATTTACTTAGATGTAATTATTTCTATATGTTATTGGTGTTAAATATAAAATAATCATTATTTAGTCACTTAAAAACAACCCCTGCAAAAGTATAAATATAACCCCTTAGCACCCCGTTTATCCTTAAAACCATTACATATACTATAATATAAACAAAAATACTCCTCATATATATTCTTACACCATTATTTGATGGTCTTAACTAATGAACATTTATAAGGTCTTTAAGGGATCCTAGGACGAGGTGATATTTAAAAGGTATTTTTTTATAGAACCTCTCTTAATTTATTTTATTATGGTGGTTTCTCATAACCTAATTAATAAATCAGGGAATGATAACTATATAATAATTTATATAAATTATTTTTATGTTTCTATTGGAATATATCATATCAGTTTTATTTCATATCTCCTCATGTTCAATGAAACTGAACCATTATCCAAATTATTTTGGTTAATCACCTCTGTGAATAATAATTTTGTTATTTATCAGTTACTATATTTATTGATGGTCATAAGAATATTATCCTTATAAAATAATATTTTAATAGTTATATTATAACTTATTTCATATTATTCAACTAATGCATAGAAATAATATTTACTAAAATGATACCAGTTTGTGATGGTCAAAAAACCTCAAAAAAATTAACACATATCAGAAAACTATTATCAAATGAATCATTATCATAAAAGAAATTAATTTTATTCATGAGACTACATATAATTTTTAATTTCATTAATATGATATTATTATACTTATTTAATTTAAATTCCATTTTATAAGAACATTCATAATTTAAAAAAAATTATCTGTTAATGAAACCCTGAAACGAAGACACTTACAACCAAAAAATAATAAAATATTATTAATTAATTGGTTACAATATGTTATCAAAACATCACATAAAATAATATAATGAATAATATTGTTTTATAATTGGTAAATAACTTTCATTATACACATATACAATATGATAAAGTATAAAAACAATGGGAAGCAAAAGGTAATATTTTATCATCAATCTTTTTTACTACTTCAATTTATATGCCTTATAACCACTAAATTAATTTTCATATTGAATATACATATAATTTATATGTCATATATTTGATCTCATTTTTTTAGTATTATATGTTTCATTTGATAATTATTATTTTTTATGGAATATGATTAGACTGATTAAAAAATATAACTATATTCTCAAACCATTTTATACTCTTCGGGTAAAAATTATACATCAATGTAACTCTATGATAATATTATCTGTGAAATTACTATTTAATATTTTAAAATGTATTTACTTTTTTATGTGGATATATATTGTATATACTTAATTGATTCTTTTTAATAACTGACAATTCAATAATAAGATATTTATAAATGGATCTCTTTTAAAAACATTATTTTATTGTTACATTTTAAAAAAATAATGTTTTCATTACATAACTGGAATGAATGGAAATTCAATATATAATTTCACCATGTTATTTTGAATATAACATTACATGTTTACGTGGTTAATTTTAATCAAAATTATTTCAATTATATGTGTGATGTTTTTCAAAATTAGTGATTTCAAAATGAATGTATTGTTTTCTTTAAAGACTATTTTTGTGAAGCAATAATTAATGATTTTTGTTTAACTTATAGTTATTGGGTATTTATTATAATGATGGGTCGTTAAGTGATAAAAAAATGAATGAATGTTACAGAAAAAAACAATTAAGAGTTGTTCGGTGGTAAAGAAATAATATGTGGTTTAATTATAAACCAGGGATGGGTGGTTAAATTATAATATCTAATGAATTATTATTCTAGAGATAGATTTTTACCATGTTACATATTCCGTTTACACAATTTCCTGATCTGCATTACTACTCAAATGTGATTATGATATATCTTATATAAACGGATTATCCAAATATTGCTCCTGGGTATGCATGATATAGCTTATATGAAGTGTGTTCCACATTATCACTCTTCAATAAATTGTGTTGTGTTTATATGGGAAGTATAATATATGGTAATTCCATTTCAAATGAATTTTGTAAACGGTTTTTATGAATTTCATTCACAATTTTTTCCAAAAAAGGTTTTCTATTTTTTTTATATGGGTATTAAAGTTTTTCAATAAGATAGATGTTTTCATTTATTCTTATAAAAAGGAAATATATAATTTTATTAAAAAAATATGATAATTTAAAATCTTTCATCAGATGTCATGTTTTTCACTAGACTAATATATTTCCTCTTTTTATGTCCCATTTTGAGATTTTGGAGTCATCCTAATTTTTAAAATATTTATTATAGGTTCGAAGTAATTATAGGGAACATGATTAGATAAAGGGGAAAATTATGAGGATTTATCATTTAAAGGAAACATTTTTTATTTTAAATACATTGATTTTATCAATTAATTATTTCCGTATTGAAGATTCAACTTATAAGGTATAGGATTACAATGTAAGGGAGTGTATTATTTATCTAAAACAATAATCCAAATGATTATTGGAAATATAATCAAATGAATTATAGTTTAAAATGACTCGAATACGTATAGTTTCATGTTCAGAACTTTTAATTCTTGAGAGTGAGATCATTAGATTTCCACATTGGATAGTTAATCATAAAAAATCCCGAGGAATGATGAGATTGTAACATTAAACACTTACCATTTTTTAGCCTTGAATCATAATCACAATGAAAGGAAAAAATAAAATATCATTATGATAAATAATTCCATGATATTAACTATCATAGTGGATGTATACACACCTTCCAATGTTATACTGGTTCCACCAAAAAATCATTCTCAAAAAGGGAAATGGATACAAAAAGACAGTTACATTAATCCATTGATTACATCATACTCATTAAAAGATCAAATTTAATTAATATAGGTTTATTTTAAATCTTATTAATAATATATATATTTATATAATGTCATATTTTTTTATTATGACCATTTATTACAAATTTTTTTTAATTCCATGTTAATGTCCTGTTTCAACATTAACAGAATTATTTTTTGTAAATATTGTGAATTTTATTTTTGGTACTCATATATAGATAATGTTTCCATTATCTCCATGATTTTAATCATTATATTAATATAATATATATTCATTTCATATCTATTTTGAGTAATCCATAATATATAGAGATACAAAAATAAATGCACTATTTATAGAGATGGTAGGCCATACGTACACATGAAAACTATTTCCATTTTATAGTTTGATAAAAATAATGAAATGTAAATGAATAAAATTATATTTATATAAAATAAAATTATAACTTATATATAAAATATTTTAATAAAACAAACCCTTAATACATTCCATGTAATGCGGGATAGACTCACGTCGCATGATGAGGTGATAGACTACCGTACACAAGAGCGACGTTATCATATCCTCATAAAATAGATAGTATGAAATTATGTTCAATATAATAATCCCATTATAGTAAAATAATCATTAATAGAATATATAAATAAAAAATATTTCGTTAAAACCATCCTTTATAGGTTTTCATATAAAAAAATATTTATATCACTTCACGAGGTGGTAGTCCTAGAGAAATATAAAGGATGATTTCATAACCCATTTGATGGTATTGATAATGGTTAAATGAATTTACAATAAAATAAAAAAATCATTGTTTATGTAATATAATATCATTTTTTATATCATCATGGTATATTATTAGTTTAATTATATAGATGATTAAATGAAGAAATTTTCCTTGATTAATGTAACCTCTTAAATGTTTATCATCATTTTATTTTTTCAAGAAGGAATCATCAGTTTAATTTATGTCCAATATAAAACTTCTAGGATTATATGATAATCCATTCTATTTGAGTTTGTAATTTCAATGAAGAAAGAAAATAGTTTTCTGTTTTCAGCATTTGAGGAGAAGGGGTGGCCTAATATAATTGAGGGGAGTGGTACGCTTTTAATAATTGAAAATAATTAATTATAAAATTTTTTATTCCATGTTAAATGATTAAAAATATATACTTATAGATAATATAAGTTATAAGTTCTAAATGATTCCTTCCAATGGGGTTTTTAAGTGTTTTGGTTATTTTTGGAGCATTATCATTTGCGTTTCAACCCCAGTAAATCCATTTCAATCTTGATAGTGGAAATTAATTTTTACTGATTTTATTATTCATCATAGTAAACAAATTAACATTAACTAATGAGATGAAATAAATTATGAATATTCTAAATATGGAAACCATTTTTTAAAATTCCAATAAAATACTGGAAAATATTAATATAATATAATTCTCATTGAGGTGATGATAAATATTGTTTTTAAAAAGAAATTATTTTATGGATTAAAATATTTTAATATAAAAAATCTATATGAAGATGATTACAATGACCTAAATTGAATTAATGGATGTAAAATTTAAATATATGAACTTCAAAACCAAGAAGTTATTTAACATAATTTTTTATAAAATTAAACAAAAAATACAATTAAAATTCCTTTTCCCTATTCATAATAATTTGAAACCTTTCAGAAAAATCTGAACAATTCACCATATGGTAATTTTAAAATTATATTTTTAAAAATTAATATTATTTCATCATATTAATTTGATAAAATATTAAAAAATTAATTTTATTACTGTTAAAAAAGGAGTATTTTATATTGAGAATTTGTGTGGAAACATCAAAAGACATCATTGAATATTTTGAGTTTTATTATTTTTATATTTTCATTATATAAAATAAATATAATAAATATATTAAATGTTGTTATTACTATTAATATTACTAATTTTAGTAGATATATTATAATGGTGACATTAAAATAACTATATTTATTACATATTGTGGTTTTTCAACAAATAAATGTCATGAGTAATGCAACCTCACAAAGGGTTACATGTTGTGAAATCATAACATGGTGTTCCTTGTATAGAAACATATCAATGAAATATAACATATTGAGATTAAAAAATTTCATGATATCTTATGTTGTTAGATTTTACCGCATTAAAATTAACTCCACCCTAAAAAATAATCACATTGATTAAGAAGGTGATATTTATTCTTCATCATATCTATAGTTCCCCCATAGTATCCTCAAACTATTATTTTTTTCACAAAACATTTGCACGGTGATTAAATGTTTTTCATAGATTTGTTTTTATATGATCCAGAACATCCAATGGTCATTCCTCAAATGAATGATATTACTCAGATTGTACGACCTATGAGTTTAAAACATTTCAAGGGTTAGTTATGTATATCCCCTATAGAGATTCATGGAATAAATAGAGGACTTGATTGAGGTTTGGTAGAAGCACTATCAAATTGGATATAATAATTATATGATGAAGAAAAACAAAGGGTCTGATATACCTTGTTCCTAGATTTCGTTTATTCTTAAATCAAATAAATTTCTTCCATCAATATATTCATAGAAACATAGTATAACTATCATGAAATTCCATGTCATATAGGTGATTTTCATAATAAATTTTCTACTCTCTTCGTGGTTCCATGATGTGTTGCTGAATAGATAAAACATTCTCTTTAATTTCTTCCTCAATCTCATCTACCAATATATTTATTTATATAAATTCATTCCATCATGTTGGATCTCTAATTTTAATTACATTATGAGATTATTATGGAGCTATCATAATTCATTTTTTAAATCTATAATTATTAAAAGAAACTACTATATGATGTTGTTTTTCCACACCATCATCGAAATCCTTCAAAAAATATATCAATAAATCCTATAATTATTGAATTGTTCTCTCAAACATACCCTATGGAAGTAGATGATACATAGTGTTGGAAATAAAAAATGTATCAATAGCTTTTTGGAGGCATTTCCAGAACCTTGCGGTAACCATTGGGTCAATATCAAACACAATAGAATGCAAACTCCAATAATCCTTATGACTTATTTAATCAATATCCAAGAAATATAATACAAATAGAATTATTATTTGAAATAAAAAAATTTTATATTCTTTTTATGGAGACATATGATTACTCATATACAGTTATGAACTTTTAACATTATAGGGGTTCAAATGAAAAAATACATGGTGATGTTCAACCATTTTCATTCTAATATGGGTAATGGATGTGACATAAGCTTATACATTTTTCATCCACCACAAAATTATAACTTACCAAGAACCATGATACAATAATAGTAAAAATTTTATTAATTAAATATAAGAATATTTACTCTTTAAAACAATTATAGATCACCATAAATCTAGGATAAATAAATAATGATGTACTACAATCTTCCTCTAACAACTCCTTCAAATCTGTTGGGGGAAGAACAGATACAATGATCCTGAAACCTATTATTCCATCAAGACAATGTATAAACTCATGTACTTTTCTAACCCTCATTTTCATCCCAAAATATTTATTTTTATCATTTTTAATATTTACATGGATGGATGGTTGATCATTTAATTCATCAAGAAAATTTATTCCCCTCAAGATAAGATTTCTATATCCATCCATTGAAAATCCCAATTTAATGGATGTTTTTTAATCCTCATCATGAAAGGATGGAATGATCCTTTTGACTCAACACATTGGCCACCTTCATAGCATTACATGGGTGAACATGTATTTACAATTCATAATCATTAATGAGATCTAATAGTATTAATTGGGGGAATCTTCAAATCCACATTTGTCGATATATACATTAAACTTTGTTAATAAGTATATACTTCCCACTTTTCTCCATCCATATCATGAAGAAAAATTTTACTCTATCTAATTCCAAATATTGAGAGAGGTAATTATTACCATGATGCACAAATATTCATGATGAATATATGACACCCTAATCAAAAAATACATATAAAATTCATTACTTTTTTATGTAATACTTAAAACATGATTCAAATATATTAATCCATACCTTATTAGTCTAGGGACATTGTAAACCTATAAATATAAGTTGTGGTACATAAGAATGAATCATTATCTACTGATAGGTTCTTTATAAGTTGATCCCTTCATAGATAGATCATACTTAATACATATATTTAAATCATAATGAAGGAAACATAAAGAGGGTGAGTGTGGATGCTTAGTAGGGGTAAATAGTGGATACATGTAAACATAAATAAAAATATTGGAGAATGACAATGTGATCATATCATTTTAAGAATATTCCCAATATAACAGAGATAATAAACATGAATAATAAAATAAATATTGGTAGTTCATAAGACATGAATCAAATAAAATATAGCACAAAATCCATAAAATCATTTGATATGATAAAATCATGGAAATGTGGAATAAATAAACATGTGATATAATTTTCATAAATTTAAGACTCATTCCAAGAACCTTCCAAGGCACCTCATGTGAAACTCACCTAATGGGAATGACACAACACCATCCCCATTCCCATTCCTTTCCTCGTAATGGATCAGGCTTCCCCATATTCCCATACTGTCTTAGGTTTACCCATCATCATATATTTTTGTGACTATAACTACTGGGTCTAACACACCTTTCTCAATAATCAAATTCCTCTCCTTTTGTGGGATCAGGTTTCCCCATATTCTCATAGTGGATAAATCTCATCAAATTTACTCAAAAAATTTTATCATGAGATATAAATCATTACTCAATTTATTAGAGAGAGATATAGGTTCACCTATATCATAATGAAAACATTCATACATGTTTGTCAAAACAATAAATCATTCATCATATCAGGATCCAGAAAAAGTGATGGGTTTTATAAATATCCTATAATAATCATAGGAAATGAAAATTGTATTATGTACATGTATTTATATAATAACATTTTAAAAAATCGATGGTTTCATAATCATTTAATGAAACAATAAACAATGAAAGGAAGTATGTTTCAAAAGTATAAATCCCATGTAAGATAAATTTCTATCATAAGAATCATTCAATAAAAAAACATTTATATAATTAATATGAATGGAAAAATAAAGTCATTTTCTATAATAGTATGAGTTACATCAATGAATGCCATCTTAGACAGACAGTAATTTTGAAATATATTGTAAAACAAAATTCATTATAAAATAATACTTTATTCTTAAATAAATGGTTATTCAAAAACTACAACCCTTTAAAATAGTTTTTCATGAAAATAAATTGAGAATTTATAAATAAATTTTTTTTGCAAAAAAATTGGTGACTTTTTTCTTTTAAATGATATTTAAAAGGCTTGAAAATGTTTGGAAACCCATCATCCATGGAAAATTATAGAAAAAGGTTGAAAATGTTTCAAAAATATTTTCATTGAAAATAATATAAAAATATATAAATAAAAGATTATTTTTTAAAAAAAAAATTATATTAAAAAATATGAATGATCTTTGAAAATTATTCGGGAACCATTTTTACCTTACAAACATAAAATTTTATTGAAAACTTTTTTTTCATGAAAAAGTAAAATATAAACATGCAAACATTTTGAAACCCTTATTCTTGAAAACAACTTAAATAAAAATAATTTATAGTATCTTAGAAAAATAATCAATTTTAAATGAATATGTTTCTAATAATGTTAAGGAAACTTCAATGGAATGAAAATTATAATGATTGTTAAATCAAAACAAACCAAACATTCCTCTTCCAAACTAAAATGATTAGAAAATATAACTCTATAAGAAAACGACAAGAAGATTCCATTATAAAAAGAGTTTTTTTAATGGTTAAAAAATGTTAAAAATGAATTTTAAAGATCATAGGAGAATAGAATAATATTTTTATAAACCAATTGTGAAATATTCTTATTAATGAACACATATTTTTAACCAAAGAGAGAGGTATAGTCAGAAATTCATAAAAATATTTTTATAGTATTCATAAATACAAAAGAGTGGGAAAATGACAATAATAAATGAATATATATTGAATAAACATTGTATAATAAATATAATTCATTTTATTGATATATGGATCATGTAATATTTTCAATGGAAGCATAATCATAAACCATATTGATAAATAGTGAACATTTGGAAATAAGCCTCATATCACTTGGTAAATGTGATTAATAATCATCAAGTAAAAAATTAAAATTTAATAAAGAATAAAATATCTAGAAATGAAAGTTATTCACGATTTAATATTTTAGATAAACCTAACAAAATGTCTTTATATAATAATAGATGTTTCTCAATAATGAAATAATTGAGACAATACTATCATACTGATTATGTATCATTTGAAACATAAAACCCACAATATTTTTCTTAGAATTTATATTTAAATTAAACTAAATCTTGTTAGAATATTCATTCATATCAACCATTTATATTATAAAAACCACACAAATGGAATGTGTGGTGATGAAGGCATGTGTCCCATTGAAATAGAAAGTGAGATCAATTTCCCATTACATTGTGTCTTGACTCTCATCATACAAATTCAATCACAATTAATAATAAATATAATTTTATCATATATCTATAGAAAAACCGTGTTCCTATATCTAATACCATATACGGTTTGATTATCACTTTATATTACCCTCCCATTAATATTTATATGTTAAGTTATTACTTCGGGTAATATTCACATTGTATTCGCATGTTTCTTAATTTGTTATATACTTGGTCCTTAAAATTATAGAATTATTTAATAAATTAAAGAAATGAAATAAATATCTTAAATATTAATTATATTTTAATTATAATAATATATAATATATAAGTATGAAAATTGAATGCACCGTTAATGGAGACGATATGTCGTACATATGCATAAACCCTTTCTCTGTTTTATTGACCTATTGATAAAATGAATGAAAATTACATACATATATAAATATATGTAATAAAATTAATGAGGCATTATTATGTTAAAAATATCATATAACTTCACCAAAATAATCTTTAATTCATTCCAGTAGTGTGTAAACATATCAAATCGTTTTGAGGGGGTGATTATATAAACTTCCACAAACAAAATTATCATTTTACACATGTTGGAATATATAATATTATAATCTAAATAATAATTTCATAAGAATAAATAAATATAATTATCATATATACAATATATAAATTTATTTTTCATCTTAACTTCAACCAGTAGATGAGGTAATTGTAAAATGAACAATCATTAATAGTTCTACAAACACGTAAACAAAATACTAGTTACACATTAGATGAATATTTTTTCATGTTTATTAATATATATTATCATAATTATATACTATTATATTGAAGATATGATTTTTTATACAAGAATTTAATTATTACTGTTTCGGTAGTGCATAAGGGAGAATTAAAGAAATGACGTTGAGGAGAGATGCTACATGAATTTGGGGTAATTTGTTTTTGTTTTCACCAACGAGATTCATTGTATTTATTTCATAGCAGAAGGATGATTCACATATTAATATAGAGTTGTTGGGATTCTTATTTTTATGATCATTTCAAATCCAAATAGATTTTATAGGTGTGAATAAGAGAGAGGTGTATTTTCCTTTTATAGGGACGAGAGGGGATAAACATTGCACAATTGAAAACTAGTTTGGTGTAGTCATGTTTTTACATAAAAAAGACATACCAAACAAAAATAACAAATTATGTAACTTGTATAGGTTAAATTTTCCAATAAAATGGTTTTTTAAAATTTTATAGGACATTTAGGTTCTTAAGTGTAACGTTTAGTCCCTTATTAAGCATACTATTTCCATAATCGATGTAATTAATTTTAATTAATTTCACTAATATTTTTGTTGAAAAATAATTTTATGAATTTGAAATTATAAAATATTATGATAAAAAATATTAAATATATTTTTTAAAATTTAAATCATTGTGGTGGTAATATTTAATTACAATTTAATATCACAAACAGGATAACAAAGTGTGTTTTTAATATTAAAATCTACAAAACATTGATATTGTTTTCTTCTCAATTCCAATGTGAAACTGATTACAATGAAATAAAATTGATTAAATAATGAAAATATAGTCTATTGAAACATTAAATAATATTGAAAATATAATTTATCCTTCATGAAAAATTATATTAAATATTAGTTTTGAATTAAAACTTTTTATTTTTTCAGTATTAATTAAAACTGAATATTCACTGAAAAAAGAAAACAACCATGACATAATTTTAATGTATAAAATAAAAATATGATGTTCATGTCATCATATATAATCTATAACAGTTGAAAAAAATATTTAAAATAGGTTCATCATTTTAAGGAAGATAAAAATTCAATAATTAAATTATAATATTTTATACTTAATGTTTGGTTTGGTTTTATATTATTCCTATATGATATATTTTATGAATATCAATAAAATTTTATATAGTATAAAAATATATATGCATAAAATTAATATAACCCAATAATTACAATTAATTTAACTTATTAGGGTAAAGAAACTTTGTCGGCACAAAAATAATAATATGTTTTTATATTCAATAATTTTTTAGATGCATTAGTAATTCATTATTAACCCATGAATTTAATTTATAATTTTTTAAAAAATATGTTTTCATAATTTTAGTATCCCTATTCATATAAATTATATTGATTTATATGTTTTAATAAATAATATTATCATTATATTTCATTATAGGTATTCATTTTCACAAGTTACACATGCCATCAAGGAAAGTCATTATTGTGTGTAACACAAGGAAAAAATAGTGATATAATATAAACTAAATTGTTTTATGGTTTGAATGAAATTAAAAAATATCATAAATATTATATAAATTCGAAAAAAATAATTCATAATATTTATGGGTTTTCCATTCCACCCACTATAAATTAAATATTCAATCAGACTTTTATTGGGTTATCCCATGTTTAATACTTAAATGTTTAATTCCTATAAAACCATATCATGAATAATAAAAACAATACTTCCATTAAAAAGTAAAATTCGAACCATAATAACTAACTAATGTATTATATAACT
The DNA here is from genome assembly GCA_963277665.1 of Viscum album. Lineage (NCBI taxonomy): Eukaryota > Viridiplantae > Streptophyta > Magnoliopsida > Santalales > Viscaceae > Viscum > Viscum album. The sequence goes on from OY728122.1 coordinate 1,193,904,577, forward strand.
AGGTTTCCACATTGGAGAACTTAGGATTGGTGTAATGATTATTTAATGAAGAAAAAATTCTTATTTATAGTATGTGACTATAGTCATAAATTTTAAAAAGGGAATGACCAGAGAAAATATGAGGGCCTCAATTTAATAAATCATTGATGATTTAAAACTCCACATATTAAACAAAAATTATGGTATTCAAACAACACATTTGTTTTATCATAATCCAATATTTGAGTAATTCTTTTTTTGATTATATAAATATAATTTAATTATATAATTGAATAACAAAAACCATTTTTTGGTTTTTTTATCTTAATTATAATTATTCCATTACTTTGGTAAATAGATGTCTAGAAAAAATCTTTAATTCCAGAAGAAATAAAGTAATATTTTATTCGATCATAAGGGCCATAAAAAATTAAAATTATAACTAAATAAATCTAGATATCCTTTAAAAAAATGTGTATAATAAATTATTATATAAAAAAAATTAAACACTGCTATTTCATCAAAAATATTTATTCCATGAAAATTATTTTACATTAACCTGGATATTGATTAGGATAGTGGAAGGCAGAAAACACTTATCGTCCTTCGGTTATGAGTTCAAGATATGTTTTCATTCCATACATGATTGGATATCACCAAACATAAATGATGTACTATTTAGAAAACTATAGTAATATAATATTCTAAATAAATATTATAGGAATGCTTAAAATAATATTAATCACTAAATATCTTTTTAACTATGGTTTTTAATACAATATCAATAATTAAATACTTCCTCTGATGTTTAAAGTAATATTTTCATTAAGGGTTATCATTATAACAATTATAAAAGTTGAAAATCTGAAATATTACAAATAAAGTCATAACATAATTGTTTCAAGTATTCCAAAAATATATCAATAAACTACATGGCTATCACATTCCAAACATGTAAATACCCTCATAAATTATTCTCCTGAAATAATGTAATAACCTAAATTTTTAGAAATCCATTTTTAAAACATGCTTTCTTACTTCTTCTAATGATTATTAGACACATTCTTTATATCCAATCAGTTTTAATCATTCTCTAGGATTACATAAGAAACTTTTACAATAATCACTTCTATGTTAATCTGTACCTCAAAATCCAATTATTCATAACAAAAATATATTTACCCAAACATTATTATCTCAATGTTAGGAATTTATTAAGAGATTCCTTCCCTTAATAAGAATATAAATTTTCTATGTCTTCATCTCCATTAAACATGTCATTTTCACTCCTTAATGAAAAATAAAAAATAAAATACTTATATAAATATTGATTCATATAACCTAATAATTAATTTCCAAAACATAAATACATCCTTTATCCAACATTACTATTAAACCATTACTCATGATTAATCAAATTATTCCATAATAACTCTCCCTCTTAATAAGAAATATTAATCATGTTTTATTGAACCTAAATCCTAATATGTAAATGATTCTTATGATTTTTGCTAACAATATTGGAAGAACATCACATACCATTCGCATCTCATTTGTGGTCTCCATATCATAAGGAGTATAACCAATACTCATACCACCTTCCTGGGTATCATTATGAGAATTCCAATTTGTAAATTGAACTTCACAATGAACAGACATTACAGATATGTAACATTAAATGATAACCTTGTTCCTTCCAGTTCAATCTGTTTACAAAACCCATAATGCACGGGGTTAGAAACCAATGTCATAGAAGAGACCCACATAACCATGAAATTGAATTTCTCATTGGATGTCTAAATCATGACACCTAATTCTTTAATCAATGAAGCATTATTTTTATCCTTGTATATTCATATTCAAAATCCATTTAAATCCATTATGATTATTCTTAAGTGGTTTTTTAATTCCCATCACATATCCACCATGAGTGTCAAAATAGGCGTGGAAAAAGGCCCCTTGTCGTATACATGGATACACTGAGTCATGTCCGACACATTTTATTGGAGTTGTTACCCATAGGAATATTTATACGAGAGCCACATGAACATGTACTATCCAGTTAGGGATGCATATTAAAAAACGAATAATCATACCCTTTACATAAATTCAATTAAATTTCCCCAAACATTAACTAATCATTTTACATATCCTTAGAGACATCCTGATACATATCATTAAAAATATAGATAGGGATACCACTAAGGTTTTCTCATCCTAGATTCAAATGGTTATCTAATCTTTTTATTTAATACCAACTATAATAGCTAATTACTAATACACATATACATTACATTAATTTTTTGAAATTCAAAAAGCATTTAACAAACAGACTTCAAAGGACTATATTAGGAAGCTGCCTTAAGAAACACGGAATCCTAAAAATTGGAATATAAGTGATCTACATTATCTTTTAGTAGGTTATTCATTACTATCATCCTTCTTCGAAACAATATAAATAATTAATATATTTATAACCAAGGGATGGGACCATAAAAAGGTGTGATCTCAGATGCATAGTAGGGTTAGACATGGGAGATGTGTAAACATAAAAATGAGCATCAAGGTGTTAGAATGCGATCGTAACATTATAATTTCATATCTTTCTTATCAGATATCATAAAAATTAATAGTGGCCTAAATAATTATGGATAATATTTTCTGAATCATAATGAATAATATAACACAATCCCTGAAATCATATGATATGAAGTATAAATGTATTTTGGAAAAGAATAGACATTTTTTATTATTCCTTATAAGTTATGACTCATTTTTAGGACATATCAAGGGCCATCATGGTTACTACACATACGAGACTGGATACACCACCATCCCCATTCTCATATATTTCATTATAAGTTATTGATTTTCCCTATCTTCCCATAGTTTATCATTTTTACACATTGTCTTTAATAATTATGAGTACAACTACTTGGCAAGACATATCACCATTCCCAGTCATTTTCTTTTCTAGGTAGAGGATCAGGTTTCCTTATGATCACAGAGTGGATCAAGCACATTGACATTATTCACATTATTGTCTCATGAGTTATAAAACATTACCAATGTATTGGAAAAAGATATTGGTCTCTCGCATCTCATAATAAAATAATTCATAAATTTTCCATAATATAATAAAACATTCATTATATCATGATCCATATAAATAAATCCATTTTATAGACACTATATCATAATCCCATGAAATTGAAATGGGTTTCATAAACCTAAAACTAAATCATAACCTGTTAAAAAATAATGTTTTCCTTATCATTTTAGTAATGTATAATTCGTGAAATTAATATGGTTTGAGATGTACAAAACATGTGGAAGATGAATGGGTTTAATAAAAATCATTCCAACAATACATAAATTTTTTTGATAAATAATATGAATATATCCTTTAAATTACATACAAGATTGTAATGAGTAACATAAATAACAGTCATCATAGATAATTTTTTTTAAATATATTTTTAAAACAGACATTCTGGAAAATATCCATTAATTTTTAATAATGGTTGATTAAAACATAAAAACCAAGGAAACACATTTTCATAAAAATAAATATAAATCATTATAAAAAATGCATTGAATTTTTTTTGGAAACCGTATTATTTAAAAACAAATTGTTAGGTCCTGGAAAAATATTCAATCCTTTTTCCTTGAAAACATATAAAAGAAGAGTGTAACTGATTTGAAACCCTTTAAATTTAAAATAAATTGAAAACATATAAATAAATCTTGTAAGTTTTTTGAATTTTTTTTACATAAAATCACATAAACGATTATTGTAATTTTTAGAAAATTATATTTCATTATATATTATGAAATATTATAAAAAAACATTTTAAACCCCTTTTTTTCTTAAATACATAAAATATGATCTCAAACAATTCGAAACATTTTTCCCAAAAAAAATAAAATAAGATTAAAATAATATTGAAACCCATTTTACAGAAAAATAGTTTTTGAAAAATAATTTATGTATTATTAGATAAACATTTTCATTAATAGAAATAAAGAGGTAGTAATATAAAAGAATCATTAATTTAATGATGTTCATTAATTTTGGTAAATCCTTACATTCCAATCATTATTTTTGGACAGCAAAATGTTTAGAAAAATCCCCAACAAAAATATGGATGGAAGATTAATAAATAATTAGTTTAAAAGATATAACCATTATAAAAAACTATTATAAATATTATACGAGAATATATGAATATTTTTGAGAACCTTTTAGAAAACATAGCTTTTAAGGAATCCATATTTCTGACTATAGAGAGAGGTAAATTCGTACATTCATAAAAAACAATTATTAGTTATATTAACTACCTATTAGGAGAAAATGGTAATAATAAATGAGTACATATTTAATAAAAATTGATAAGAAATTTCATGAAGTATAAAATATCAAGACACTATGAAGTTTCTTGTTATAAGATTTCAAATAATACAAAAAAGACAGTAGTTGAATAACAAGGCATGCTTCTCTAAGAAGGAAAATCAAGACAAAACTACATTTTATAAATAATAATTTTCAAAACATAAAACCCATGAAGGAATGATTATAGAATCGATATATAAATTAAAATAAATTCTAGAATAATATTCATATAATAAATACATTGGATGTATATAAGAGACACAAATTAAATGATTGGTTATTATGGTATGTATCTCAGGTAATTAAAAATTGAGGTGAAATATCATTACCATCTATCATGACGCTTTTCATACTCATTCAAACCACATATATAATAAATATAACATTTTTATAAATCCATAACATAAAAATATTTTTATACCTAACAAAATATATTGATTTATTATGACTTTATATTTCTCTCTTGTTAACTTATATCTGTTATGGTTTCACTTCGTGTAATATTCAATTTGTTTTTTCACATATGTTTTAATTTTTTATATCATTGGAAAGTAAAATTATATCATTATTTATAACATTAAAACATAATATAAATATTATTTATTTTAATATTATTTGTATAATAAGAATCTCTTTATTTAATATGAATAAAAATAGAGCACACTTTTCATAGACATTGTAGGTCATACATAAGCATGAACACTATTTCTTTTCTATTATCATATTGAAATAGAAAAATAAAAATTTTATATATTAATAAATCATACATGCTTTATTATGTACTATAAATCAAATAATTTCTCAAAAAAAATTAATTAATATATTTTCTGTGCTCTATGAATGAATCCCATCACTTTGAGGGGGTGGAATACCACACTTCATCAGATGAATTTCTCTTATTTACCAAATATGGAATGCATAGAGGAATGTTATATATAATAATCAAATAAGCATAAAAGCATTATATATCTTATATATTTCATATAATTGTATTTTCCACCATAATTTCCACCACGAGAGGCATTAAGTGAAAAAATGAACAATCATCATTTTGTGAGGTGGTAGTTCGATGTACAAGTAAAATGTATGTTTGTTACCCATTAGATGGAAAGGTGTGAATTTTTTGGTATAAAACATTGAATAAAAAAACCCTAGTATATTTGGGATAATTTTTTATACCATTATGTAATAATTATACATGAGAGAGTTCATAATGGAAAATAAATGACATGATCATAAGGATTGATATTACCTCTTCTTTTGATAACTGCATTTAGATTTCAATTAAGCGATTACATGGTTTTAAAAGAAGATAAGGGACATACTTGTCATTTTTTATAACATTTTTTGGTGGGCCAACGTATCTTAAAAAGTTTAAAAAAATCAATAATTGAATTTTTATAGCTGATATAAGCTCATATAATGGATGTTAAACATGTGGATTTGTTATTTACGCCCGTATAAAATTGTTCTGACCCATGTTAATCATAATTTTACTTTAATCGATTTGATTAATTATAATTACATCACATATATTTTTATTCAAAAACAAATTTGACCTTATTAAAAACTATAAATTATGATGATTCCAAATTTGGAATCCATTTTTCCAAATTCTAATAACTAATTTAGTATAATATAATTTAAATTTAATCTCACAAACAAGATGACCAATCATGTATTTAATGTAAAAACCCTTCAGAACATTACATGGTTTTATAGTAAATTTCAAACTGAAATAGATTCCAATGACCAAAATTGGATTAATTGGTTAATATATTATATAAGTATTCATTAAAACCAATTTAATATATAATATTTCCATATAAGTAAATTATGTATACAATAAATTATGAACTGAATTTTAGTATTTTTCATAATTCATTTAAAAATGAAACTTTATAGGAAAATACTTTAAAATTTCAATAACCTAATTTTTATGTATATCATTAAAAAATGAAGATTATTTGGATATATATTAACCCTAAATGTTCCAAAAAATGTATTTAATGTAGGTTATTCATTAAAAGGTGTTATAAATGCATTAATAAAAATATAATATTTTCGGTATAAAATTAGGTTTTTTATTTATCTTATGGATATTAATTATATTAAATGAATATAAAATAAATTGGATAATATATATATATATCATATTAAATTCACACATTAATTGTAATTATTTTAAATTATTTGGGTAAAAATTCTTTTGGGAAATAATAATGATATTTTCCATTATATTCCAAAAATCATATTCATTATTAATTCATTTGTAACCAATAAAATAATATTATATTTATATAAAATGTAGATATTCATAAGTTAGCTAAAAATTTTCAAATATACTAATTTAATAAATTGGTTTTTTTAAATTATATTTAATTAATATATCATAATCATTATTCAGTCTCTTATATTACACAAGCCATCAAGGAAAGTAATTGTAGACTATAACACAATCCAAATAGTGTATTTTAATATAAAATAAAATATTTTCCTTATTTCATGAAATATAAAATATTATAAACATTATATTAATTCAAAAAAATAATTTACAAAAAATCGATTTATTTTTGAAAAAAAATCTACAATTCCATTATTCATATGAAAAAACCAAAACCTGATTAGATGCATCACTATTCAATAAAAAATCATTTCCACTACACAGTAATGTTGGATAATGTGTGATAACTAATATAATATTCTATTCCATGAAATTTTACTCAAATTAATCTCTCCATATGAATGTAAATCCCTTCCATGTAAACATGGTTAGTTTAGTTTACAGTCATGAGAAATATCAAAGGCTCTTTCGTGGGTTCTCTCTAATGATGTGTGTTTTTTAGGTGTGTAAGTACATCAGAGTGGCTGACCAGTGAAGGCTCTCAATTAAGATGTAACTAAAAAACATCCTAAATATAGTATAAAAATAAATAAAAAACAAATACAAAATTTAGAAGTATGGTTGGGGTGTTGTATTATGTTTATAAATGAATAATAATAATAAATATAAAATTGTTTTAACATTTTTTTTAAATAAATATGTTTAACAATAACCAACAAAATTATTTTTTTCAGAAAATATTTGGAGATTTACTAATCCATATAAATCTACATTTTCCCTTTCATATTAGTCATTATCATTTAAATTAACATCCATTTAAATATGATCCCCAAATTTCTTAACCCCTGAAACCTATGAGAAATAAATAAAAAAAATGATAAAATGAATTAAACTATAAGATAACATCAGAATATGAAATAATATCACCCACTTTTAATTGATGTTATAAAGAGAGATTGTAATAACTAGAGAATTTTTGTATCATTACACTCTGCATTTTTGTATGAAATTATTTTCACGATTACATTTTACCAATAAAAATTTATACCATGTGGATTTTTACCAATTAAGATCATGCTCCCACAATTAAAACATTTCTCAAACTCACATAATTTTTCATGAATAGTTCAATTATCATCTTAGATTCCATTTATTTCATAAAATTAATTCGAAATTTATAATTTTATTTTATTTTAATTTCTCAATTATTTATAGTAATTAGGTGATTATTGTTATAAGTATATTAATTAATATGAATAATGACTCTTCTAAAGGTGATGTATTCATCATAGAAAAACATTTCATATTCCAATTCAGTATAAAAGATATAGAACAATCACATATAAAATAATTATTTCATCAAAAATAGGATGAGTATAACAAAATAAAATTGTAAAAATAATAAAATAGATGAAACAATTATAAATAAAACTTGAATTTAGATTTTTATTATGAAAACAAAAACATTTAACCATGAGAAGGGGAGAAAGGCTTTGATTAATGGTTCCAAAATTCCAGATAACCATATATAATAATTGGGAGTTATAGAACCTCCATAGTTATTAGTTGACTCATTTTTTACTCTATAATGGGGTAATTGAATCCAGGTTTGGACCCCCAAATGAGGTGCCAATGGTGCAATTTTATAGAAAAAATCTGATGTGGTTTTGTGAACATAGATTTTCTAATGCCACATGAGTATCAGTTTTGGTTGAGTAAACGTAATTATCTCGACGTGGGAAAAATAAAATGTGTTGGTTGGTTTCTTGAATATAACTACATAAAAGATTTATCCATTGGAATTAATTAATGGTAAATATAGTCAAAACACTAAACCTAATGTTTTTCATCAAACAGTTTCAGATCTTAAGATAGATCTATTGTGTTGGGTCACCAGATGGTTGACTTTGGCTTGGATATCATGTGACTAATTTTATACCACTTTTTAATGGATCATATAACAAATCATTTCCAATTTGGACGAAATTATTTTACAAGACATTCAATATAGTAGAAATATATCCTTGGGAATCCATAATGGTTGGACCATTTTCCATTTTCATCATCTCTAACCATCAAAATCACCTCCTCCAATAATTAAATTACCAAAACATGTATTATTTCAATTCATAAAAGGGATTAAAATTTAATAATTTATTCTCATGGGAAGTGAAATATTTTATTCTATTTGTAATTTTTAATAAAAAATCAATTTAAAATAGTGATGTAATTTAGAAAAAATCTATGAATTGTTGTGAAATCACAACACCATACTAACCCATTTTCACAATAAGGAAAAACCCCATATCATTTATTCCAAAAAATTGTGATAAGATAGTAATGTTAATATTCCACAATCCCATACTATAAAATATCCAATGTAATAATCCCATCAAGAGTCAATATCAATGATTTTGATTGTAATTTTCTCTTAAATTGTTCCAAAAAAATCAAATGAAATTAATGAAACTAATCATAGTGAAACATGTTATGTGTCTACCATGCAGTTAATTTCCAATGTGAGGGTGTGAAAACCATTAAAATTACATACCACCATTTTTAATTTGATATATTTTGGTCATGTCAAAATATTATTCATGGTTGGTTTTATTCACCAAAAATATTATGCATTCCATTGCAATTAAATTTCAAGACACACTCTTTTAATCATTCTTAATAGTCAATAAATAAGCACTAAAACTAGATATCAAGTTTTTTTTTATTTTATCACTACCATATTCATTAAGAAAATATATTTATTCAAATATATATATATATATATATTATTTTTTAAACTATTTAGAGTGATTTTTAGGGTGTATAAATATTGGATATCATAAACACTGACATAGGTCAATTACATTCAGAAATGAAACTGATCAAAAGAGACAAGAACATATGGATCAACCATTGATATAAGATTAATTTTTTTTAGAAATCATTGTTACACACTCAATTGAATAGGAAAATATCACACGTAATGGTTGTGTGAAATGTTTCAAGGATAAATAAATTAAACAATTTATAATGAAAAAATAAAAAAACAATCATATAAAAATATAATATGATTTATAATGAAACAACCAATAATATCATAATTTTTTTACAAAAATAAAACATTAATAATATAATTGTTCACATACATATAATTCCACCAATGACCTTTGAAAAAATAAATATTCAATATATTACAAATAAAATTGAGAATGTTACATAATTTTTTTATTTATTTGTTCTTTTTTTTGTTATTTTTTTTGTAATATATGAAAAAACAATGAATAAACACAAATGAAAATCCTATAGAATCTAACCAAAAATTGCTTCTCCTATCCCAAAAAAAATCATTGTCCCCAATGTGAACTTATAAGATGATATTTAGACATGAAATTTAGAATTTTAAATAGGTAAGGTAATATAAAAGTGAAATGGTTCAGAAAATCCAAATATTATCAAGTGTTCATGGGGACATGTTTTCTAATAAAATAAACTATATCTATAGGATATTCCTCATTTTATCGCAACTGATTTGTCCTATTGACTATAAAACTCTTTCATGTGTCCACTTGTGTGATCTCTAAAAAAACAAAGAAAAATTTTTAGATACAGTAAATATAACTAACCATTTAAGAAGAAACATACCATGTATTTGATTCTGTCATGATCTGTAGCATAAAACTTTATATTAAACATAAAACACCCTTTTTGATCATTCAATCACTAGCTTCTGTTGATCTTACCTTATAGTGCCTTTATTTTACAAATGATGACAATCAGATCTCCTCATCCCATTTAATTTATTGCATCCTTTGAATTCTATGTGGATCCAAATACATGTTTCATATATTTATAACTCATTTATTGACCGCTTTGTATGTATGATTATAATTCCTGAAAACAATCCAAAATGCAGACAAACCAATTTTACTTTTGTATACCATCCAATAATCATTGGAACAATCATCCAACAACTTTATCCAATCCTTCTAATTTGTATACATGGTTTCATCTAAAAATATTTTCAACTCCCAATTTAAAACCATATCCTTGTATTTATTTTGGGGGGGGCATGGTGTTGTTTTTTATGACACCCCATAATTCTGATGGAGTGAAGAAAAATTCTATTTGAAAATGTGTGTTGGTTGTTCATAGATGATATCCTTTGGAAATCCAATGATACACAACATTTTTGTTTTTAATGAAATCCACAAAAACATGAGAATCACCTGTACTTGGGGAATTCGCCTTGATCCATTTTCTAACATAATAAATGTTTACCATAATATACAAATACACATATACAACAGAAGAAATTACCTATAAAAACAATACTCGGTAAAAAAATCTCATATAAATATATCAGGTTTTTGGGAATCTTATGTATCCTTAAAACGCTTTCAATGTGTTGAAAACATTATAAGGACATAAAAAACACATGGGAATCATGAATTAATAATTTCTAATAAAATCCATTCTATTAATTTCCTAGCTATCTGTTGGGGTCCAAAGGTTCCTCCACACAAAAGTGAATTGTAGAAATGAATGAAAGACAAAAACACATGATTATGAGCACACATTATATAAACAAGATCACAAAACATGCGACATAGATAGGGATTATCCAACACATAAATCATACACACACTCGTTAATTTTATGACTTGATGATCCATTATATTTAAATAATATTTATAGGAAACAAATGAGTTAACTAAATTATACTAAAAAGGATATGTACATATGTGTGTATAAATATTCTCATTGGGGAAATAATCCGGAATTTGTAATTGGTCCATGGTGTCATCATCTAGTTTGTGAATAATCCAACCCATGCATTTTACTAAAATTTCATATGAATCCTTTGTTTCCATTATATCAATATAATATTAATGAATAAAGAGCACACATGGGATAACTCAGGGCATTGCATCTACCTTTCTTGAGAAGTATCTCAGAGCTACTTGGTCTGAAATGATACTACATTACAACCCATTAAAAAGGAACTGAATTTATCTAATGAAAATAAGATTGAAAGAAAATAATTTTCAATGGTTCTGTAGTTTTATTTGGATTAATAAAATGTCCTCAAGTGGTAAGAAGTTACAAGTGAACATCCCTCCACCATATATAATAATAATTATCCAACAGTAATGATTGAAGAATCACAGAGAATATCAAATAAAAGGTACCAAAATAATGTATTTATGATCTTGTAGTGGTTAAATTGTTATTTAGATCATCAAATAATACATTGTATGATTCATAAAAATTTAATCAATACCTTTTTGATGTAATCAGGATAAGAGTAAAAATTAATCAATACATATTAGTCAAATAATTACTTGTAATAAATAATTTAAAAATAAGGGAATGCATAATTCCGGACATTCTAAATCATCTGGTCAATGCCTCATCCAATACGTCTAAAAATAATTTAGTCCTCATCCATACAATATATATCATATTGGGAATGGTCGTGGCCAATTCCACGTATAATTGTCTCATGGGACCTACTGATTCATCAAGGAGCTAAAGCGGGCTCCCCCTATCACATACTAAGTCCAAAGTATTCCTCATATAAAAAGTTTTAAACATAAGATAATGATTCGTATTAAAACTCACATACGAATTTTCAATACTGTAACCATAAACCATGAATTGTATAAAAATAGCACATCCAAAATCAAACACATCACAAAACCATCAATATAATATGGATAATTGTATATACAAATAATGAACACCAATCATATTTAAAATCAATCATAGAATGCAGACATAGATGAAAATTATTAGTAAAATGCTTTGAGAGAAATAACCATTTTTCATGATATCATTTAAAAGTATCACAATTTATAAAATAATTAATTTAAATGATATTTTTGAATCAAAGTGTATCATACGACTTTGATACATTTTAAAATAATTATAATTTCAAAAAATTCATGTCTATATAAATAAATCCTTAAATCATTTTGAAAACATGGACATTAATTAAAAGGGTTTAGAAAGATAAATCATTAAAAAAATTAAAATTATTATATAGTTAAAGAAACTCTACCCTAAAACCACAAAAGATTCCTTTTGAAAACATTTTTATGAAATATGGGTATCTATGATAATTATGTCCCAAAAAATATCTACACATGAACAATCTCATACAATAATGAGATTGAGGAAATAAACCGTACCTTGCACATTCCATTGGTCAAGGGTATTTTTAACCTCTTATATAATGACCATTGTAAGTTATTAGATTATAACATAACCATATTCATATTTATTATATCATTCATGATTCATTTATTACCTTATACTCACCATTTATTAATGATTTCTTGTTAAATTAACATTTCAGGTATTAATTTCTTTCATTATCATACGTATATTAACATGATATTCATTATCATATCATTTAGATCCTGATTTAAATACATCCAGAATATATACCATGATTTATATATCATACATATATATAATATAAAAATTTATAATCGATAGATATATGAAATGGAGAACAACATTTATGGAGACAGTAGGCCGTACGTACGCATAAATGATGTTTCTGTTTTCATATCTTCTTGAACAGAAGTTAGTGAATAAGATATACTTATGTAAATAAATGCATATATATATATATACATATTAATATATATATATCTCCATTAGAATTATTATTTAATATATTACATACTTATTATTAATATATATTTGTATAATCGTTGATGAATGGTGAACGTGGAAATGAATCTCATCACGTCGGGGAGACGGTAATCTATATGTATGCATGAGCGACAATATCATTTTATTAATAATGTGGAATTCAATGGTATATTAATTTTATATAGAAATTATCATGTTATTCCCATTATACATATACATATTACTCATTATTATATCTATCGAAATAACCTAGTGTTGAATAACAAATTAAACCATGGGATGGAGACGGTAAGCCGTATGTATGCACGCATTGTGACATTATAATTCGTAGGATGGATAAAATAATGAATATTGTTGTTCCAAATTTATAATAAAATCATTTTATATATAAGGTAATTTATTTATTTTTTTGGTATGGTAATATGAAAGAAAGAGTAAGTGGAAGAAGAAAAGAACTTGAAAGAGGGTGGTTAAATCATTATCTCTTATTCAGGTTCTTCGTTTTGATTTTATCAAAAGGGCACATTAGGATAGCTTTAAGACCATAATAAGGTCTCAAGGATTAAGGTAGCATTGTTTTTAGGATATTTGGGTAGGGTTTGGCTAAGCTAAAAGGATTTGGAGGTGTGAATTTGAGAGAATTGAAAGTTCCCTTTTATAAGAGGGGTGCGGGGAACCTTAGGAGAAACTTATATTATTATTTTATAATAAATTAATATTCTATTTAAAATGGCTCCAAACTAATTTATTTATAGTATATGGTGGGGATGGGCCGAAATACTTTCATCCAATAGGTTTTAGTCATGGTTAGGTTACCATTATAATCATATATTTTAGATTTAACTCTCAATTAAATTATTTTACTTTTACCGCATCTTCTTGTATTATTACACTATATGGTTAATAAACATACTCCAAAATTCCAAAAGAACCAAAAGTTGTTCACTAATGACATATATAATATTATATAATCCATTTGGTAGAACCTTAGATTTTTATGAATATTATATAATTTAATAATATAATATTTGTTTTAAAAACACATTTCATTCAATTTTGACACTATTGGGTATTTTTTTTTGTGAAGTCAGAAAAACATTATCAGTTCGAAAAAAATTCATCTAATGAACCAAAACATGTCATGTTAACCTATAAAAATATTTTAATGAATCAAAAGTATGAATTTATATTTATTTTGATATTTATAATATCAACTATTTTAAACATTCATTAATAAGGAAATTACTGCATCATAATTCTGTCATATATAAATTTAATTATATAATTTCTAAAAATTAAAAATAAAATACCATTATGTGTTAAATGTTTTTATATTTATAATGAATAATTATAATCGAATATATCTTATGTGTAACCATATATAAAAAATGGTTTAGTAAATACACATTGAATTTAACACTTTTATATTCTCATTAAATAAAATATAATAAATGCCCTAATAAAATCTATGTGGGCCTAAAGGATCATATTTTTGTTCTAAGGTTTATTTTGATAGAAATATACTTATCCAATATAATTAGGACATGTGTAAGGGTAATTATATTATAAATTATTAGCCTTAATTACCCTCTTTACTTTTAACAATGGTAAATAAAAGCCAAACATTACTATTCACCAAAAATTATTTTCATCTTATTCAACCAAGTATTACATACTGTTGTTAACCATATTTCTTGAATTTTTGGAATTCAACTCACAGAAGCGGTAAAATTATGTTTTATGAAAAATTTTAAATGCTTCTAGAAGGTGGGTAAAAGACGGTAAATTTTCAATAAAATTTTTATATATCTAAACTTATTACAAAATGACTCCAATTAATTAAATTTAACATATATAGGTATTATTTATATATTATGACATAAAATATGTTTAAATAAAATAAAAAATTATTTAAATGAAAAGTCAGTTTTAACCAACAACACAGTCGTTTTAACTATTCATCAAAAGTTGAATGTTTTCAGAAAAATACCAAAAATTAACCCTAAGATAATTAAAATATTAGAAATTAAAAAATGAATTATTTTTTACCAAATACAAAACATAGAAGTTTAATTTATAAATTTAAAATTAATTCCCATTAAAAAAACCAAAAAATAGGGTTTTAAAAAGAAAAAACTATTAAAAGTTTGATATGTGTTTTTGTCTAATTTAAATGTGAAATACATATAATGACCAAAATTGTATTAAATGATAAAAATATAATATAATTATAATTCCAAACCAATAAAATGTATAATTTAATAGTACATATTATTTTGATTTAAAAAGTTGTTTTTAGTTAAAATTTAGTATTTTCACTATTCACCAAAATATGAAAGTTATCATAAAAACACCAAAAATTTATAAAAAATAGATTTTAATGTACAGTTTCTAATTAATAGGATTATTTGGAAAATTTTAATATATAAATTTTTCAATTATTGGATTTAAATAGGGTTCTTCATTAAAAGGTGGTAAAATTGCATTATTTAAAAATATATAATTTTTTCTGAAAAAAATAAATTTGTTCTTATATTATATCTAAAAAACTCAAAATAAGGATTCTAAAACTATAAAGATTATATAAAATACAGAATTCAGTTATTACTATTTATAATCTCTTTTTAATGGCTAGTTTGGTAAGATGTGGTGCGTTAGAACTCGATGTTGCATGTAGTGTAATTTATTTAATCACATTGAAAAAATAATTTATTATGAAATATTGGGGTGATACATTGATGATTTTCAATATTTTACCCAAATACTCTTCTTTAGTATCTCCTCACTCCAATGAGTTTTTTGTCATACCTGATGTCCAAACCCCCATTCCTAAAGGAGGTTTTCAAGGAGTTTAAATCACGAGTTAAACCATCTTCCTTTTTCTTTTAATTTATTTTTCAATTTACATTATTTTATTGTCTTAAACACACATCCTATAAAAAATCGGAATGATTACACCAGTATAAAATATATAGTATAATTATATCATTTTGTTTTGATATGATTCCTCAATATACTCTCTTACTCTCGCTCCCATTAATTTTTAAAAATGAAATCATCATTCTAGATGTGTCGATTTACAAGATTCATGAACGACGAACAATATTTATTCAATTAACCCTTCATAAAATTTATTAAAATATAATTTATTGTTTACCAGGATTATAATTTTTTTATTATGTATCATCTAGTGTTTAGGAACCTATATATATACACAACATTAATTCATACAACAAAACTATTTCGTGTTGATCAAAATACATTCATAATAATCTAAATGGTTATCACTAATATTTTATATAATAAATCCTCCTCACATCAAATAAAAAATGAATTATATAACCATTTAATCTTACTTATTTTCATTTGTATCATATTAATTTATTTATGTATAATTATATCCATTCTACATATACTTCCATACTCATATATATGTCTACTGATCTTAAAACCCAAGGAAAAAAATGATCCAGAGCGATAAATTTATATCTTATAAATCAAAAAAGGGCAAAATTGATCTTAATAAGATTATAATAAATAAAATTAATATATAAAACAGTATCAATTAATTAATTTATTTATTTATTTTTATTCTCTAGGACATTATGGTCAACATCATAATACATTTATAAAAAAGTTTAGAGTTTTCTAACTGAACATCCATTTTCTTTTAGGTTACACTTTTTCAATTTCTATACCAATTAAATTTATAATTATTCTTTTTTACTCATATTAAGTACTATCTAAATGTTCTATATATTTTTACTGATCATAATCCTTTATAATTTTATGTGGAGTTACATGTTTAAAATGGATATATCTCAAATTCTTCCTGATAAACAATCCCGATTCAACTGATCTTTTTGAATTCATGTATATTTACAAGGGAAATATATATTATGTATAATGAAACCAATATTTTTAGAAAATAAAACATTATATTTTAAAAAATAAATCATAGTTATATTTTGGTACTATATTATTTCTTTTCAAAAGAGCTATTATTTTCAATGTAATAGTGTATTTCAATAAAGAATTACACGATGATTTTATTAAGAATTTTCATCTATTTCAAAACTATTTTTTATTATTATTTTCTATTGGGATTAATATTATATGATATCATATAAAATATTTTAGTGAATGGTTTATGATTAGTTAAACTTTGGATGGGATTTGTTGATACCATTCACTATATCACTCTGAATGGTTAGTATTTATTTTTACTAATTAGGGGAAGTTATTTAAATTTGATATGATAGACTCAACGTAAATATATATTTTTATTAGTTTTAAACATTTTCATTTGAAAAATTCATTAGACTTATTAACTATCTTGTTATGCTGGTTATAGACCCTCGGTGCATTGGTAGGTCTCATTAGATAAACTAGTTTTGGCTTATACACATTTTTGATTACTATTGGAACGAGGCCTTAGCAGTAAGGTTTTGATGTCCCATATTATGAATTCCCTCATTATAAAACTAGTAATTTATAGACCATTTGATTATTAGACTAGTATAATCTCCATGGTTATGTTTATTTGTGGAATTATTTATTTATCTTTTATGCCTTCCAAATTATAATCAATTTTACTTTTAATGGAATGTGTAGTTTTATTTATTCACCATGAAATATTACTTAATATTTTGTTGTATTACATACCCTTTATGGGAATTTGTTCTTACCCATTTCTTATGTTTATTTTCCCCAGGACGCCAACATGAATTTCATGAATGACATGAAAATATAATCTAGAAGAGTAAGAGTGTTTCCTAAAAGTTTCTATGATTTATTTCCATTAAATTTGTAATGTTACACATTTTTATGTGTGTTTTTTTTCAATTATACTAAACTCTTCTTTCGGTCAGGATATGACTATCTTGTTTATATGCCAATGTAATTAAACAAGTCATGGGAATTAGGTAACGTGGGTTGGGGTCCTTACAGTTGGTTTACGATTATGCCTAGTAGAGTCCCTAGAATCTAGATATAGAAAAAATATATTAACTAACAAAACCATATGATAGACATAGGTGATAAAAATTAATGAAAACCCTAGAATTTTTGTATGTTACAGATTATTTTGATCTTTCTAGAAATACAACTATGTAGAGATATTCCACGTTGACAAGGTTCTTTAACAGATGTACCTTGGAATAATATCTCCGAAATGTTATTTCGAGCATAAAACAGTGTAACCTAGTACATGAAAACATAACTTACATCCAACATGGTTTAAAACTCATAGGGGATATTCTTATGACAATAAATAATTTCTTTTTAAAACATTATTATGTATTTAATTGTTAATATGTCTCTAAGGATACCATGCTTATGATAATGAGATTAGATATGATTAAGATTTAAATTTATTCTTGATATATAATGAGTTATATATTATACATTTGTATTCATAACCTAATTTAGTATATGATATTTTTTAGAAATGGATCATAGTGTAAGGATTAATATCAAAATTAATATGTTTTCCCATGTTGTAATTTCCAACCTATACTGGATAATGATGTTGGTTCGGGATATCTGATTGTTTCTAAGGAACTGATTATTGAACTGGGAAAACTAACTCAGGTTATAATCAATAACCTTATGCATTGTTAGCATCATGATCCAAATCTTCGAGGAGTAATGATAAAGTTATTTATGAGAAAACAACCTCCATAATTTAATTGTACTACAAACCCATTCATAGTAAATTAGTTGACAAGTTCCAAAGGGAATATATTTCTCACTTGGTGAAGTAACAAAAGGGACATGTTTTTCCAGGTAGTTAATCTTCTAATGGAAGATGATGATCAATGCTGGTCATTGATTTAAAAAATGTAGGAGGAAGTCATTAAATAATTTTAATAGATGGAAGTTAAGGAATTTTTCCTATAAAAATATTTTCCTCGCAAATAGTGATCAGTTATAGAGAGAAAATTATTGAGTCTAATATATAAATATGATGTAGCTATTTCAAGTATGATGGAAAATTTCCAGGGTTATCATGGAATTCATTTACATGCATAATTAATACATGGACAATGATTGATTGTTTATTTTATGGTTTAAATCCCTTCTGCTGAAGGGAACAGTTCTCTTAGAATATCACATCATATAAAGAGATATTCTGATGTTCTATCAATATAGATAAATAATTCTCTATCTGTTATGACATTAATAGAATGAAAGTGACAGATAGGGCAACTAAAAACAATGGAAAAGAAAATATGGAATGAGGGAAGAAGGAGAGAGTTGGTATTCCAACCTCATGAAATTGTTGGAAGAAACCCCCTAGAACAATCATAAAGGAAATGTGTGTTTATAACATGTTTATAGATAAAGGACACCAATCTAATTATTAAAAGGGAATGAATGATGATTTTAATTATCAATTCTATAATTGTAATGATATGGGAAATGAATTTCCATTATTTAAAGTATGAAATCCCCAATCAAGGACAAGTGAGAATGGCTAAGCATTTGTGGCCGTAACTGATGAGGCTGATGTTCCAAATGATACGTAGGAAGGTACTTTAATAATTTCCTCAATCATTTCCAATGTATTATTTGATTTTGTATCATAAAATTATTTCATATTTTCCCTAATTAAGAGGACAATTAGACATTTAAAATTTCACTAAATAAATTTTTTTTCTAGAAAAAAACACCAAAGGGATGTTTAAGTTCTAAAGGGTTGTTTCAATTAGTCCCTCTTATGACTCATTATCAGGCATTAGTTGCTGAAAAAATCATCATACCCATGATTGAAATTTATATTAATCATTGTATGAATTGGATTTCAAATTATCATGTGATAATCTATTAAAAAAATAATGAAGTTACAATTTTTGACAAAAATTTAGAGTCCCTTATCTTTAGAAAATAATCTTCTCCATCTAATTTTTATCTAGATCCTCCAAAATTTTTTTTACTAGAATCAATTCATGGGGAAGATTTGTATTAAATATCTTTGGCTAAGGAATGATAAGTTAAAATTTAGGATGTTCCTACTGATCAAGAATATATTTATGTGTTTCTAGAGTATTTACTTAGATATCTTATAGAGTGGGAATTTGAGTTTTCTATTTATTTAATTCCTTACAAAAGGAAGGAAATCAAAATCTATGAGGTTGTTCATTTAATACAGGGAGGTAAATGGTATTATGATACCGAATAATAATATTATTCCCCACATGGATGATTTATTTGATCAAGTTCACAGGGCCCAATATGTTTTCTAATATTTAACAACGATATATATATCATCATTTTCATGTGATGAAATGATATATTCCAAATATAGAATTTTCTTTAGTGTATGGGAATTACATTTTTATAATAATTCCATTTGGACTATATTATTCTTCCTCGATTTTCATGGATAAAATTAATAGAGTTTTCAAGTAATGTCTTGAATAATTTGTTATTGTATTTATTGATGATTTCATGGTATAATCCTTAATATATTAAGATCATACAAATCACATGAATATTATTATAACGAATCTTATATGAAATGAAAAATATGGGATGTTTAGAATTTGTTAATTCTATATTCAAAAAGATTCTTTTCATATAAATATTGAATATAAGGATGTAATATTAGTTTATTCAGTAGAGAAAAAGGCAGGTGGGAATCGACTATACCAACAAATATAAATGAGGTACATGGTGTTGTTGGTTTATGATGTTATTATCAGAGTTCTTTTCTGAAGATTAATTTATTAGCAGACCCGTTAACCAAGAGAACACGTATTGGGGTTACATTTGTATGGACAACAGAATGTGATGAATGTTTCAAATAATTTAATAAATGTTTAGTGAACGGTCATATATTGAATCTACTATTGAGAAATGATTGATTCATGATTTAAAGTGATGCATCAAATAAATGACTTGGTTTTTCCCTTCTGAAAAATGATAGAGTTACTGCCTATGCTTAAGAGATGTTAAATACTCATGAACAGAACTATCTAAATCATGATATTGAGTTTGAAGCTGTAATCCATGCATTGAACATATGGAGACATTATCTCAATGGTAAAAAATTTGAGATATATAATGATCATAGTATCTTCAAATATATCTTATCACAAAAAGAACAAGACATGGTGAAAAACGAGATGGACCTAACTACTCAAGGATTATTATTTTTCAATACACTACCCCATAGAATGGAAAAAGGTAGATTATGCAATAAGTACTAAGGATTATGGGGGCTAAACAATAGGTTGATTAAAAGGGATCCCCTCTACATGAATTTAAGAAATGTGTATACGGAAATTATCATGGTAGTTAAAAACATCATTACATTTTAAATTGGATACCCAAAAAACTCAACTGGATGTGATTAATTATTCTATGTTTGATGCTGATAACCATTAGAATAATATTAATGATCCAATTAATGTGGTTCTGGATGACATTGGGTGTGATCAATGAATTATGAAATATGTGAAGAAGAATTGCAATCCTGCTATACATGAGCTAGATTGGGGGTTATTGAATGATGCTCATAGATCGAATTTCTATATGCACCCTAGTGGAACTAAGATGTATAGTTATTTGAGGGAACATTCTTAGTTGGTAAAATGATGTTGTAAATTTCTTATTATGTATCAAGATGTTTAGTATTTCAAAAGGTTATGGCTAAATTGAAAGCTCTTATAGAGTCCTCCATAATTTTAAAATTAATACAGCGTAATGGGATGGAATATCTATATATTTTTTCACTAGATTTCCAAAAACACCAAGTAGGAAAGATACAATATTGGTGATTGTTGATCTACATTCCAAATCTACTAATTTCATTACAACATGTGAGGATTTCCCACTAAATCACCTTGAACATATTTGTATTAAAAATGTTTTAAGATATCATGGAGCACATAAATCAATTGTGTCTGATTATTATCCTTGATTTAAATTGAAAATATTGAAAGGACTATAGAAATATTTTGATTCTAAGCATCATTTGAGTACTACTTGTCACACTAAAACTAAGGGTAAATCATAATGGATGATCTATACATTAGAATACATGATGAGCTCATGCTCACCTAATTTTCATGGTATGTGGTATCATAATTTTCCTTTTAATGAGTTCTAAAACCAAAATATTTACCATTATATTATTCATAAATAACCATATGAAGCATTGAATATAAAGAGATATCATACACTAACATTTTAGGATGAAGTTGGTGTCAGAGAGAATGTAGGAACATTGCTTGTGGATGAAACAACAACAATGTTATAGACTATTAAAACCCATATCAATGCAGATAAATATATAAAAATTTCTATAATGATACTCAATGAAAGGATTTGGAATTTCAAGTATGAAATCACAATTTTTTAATGTATCTCCAGTTATGGGTTTTCTATGATTTTGAATGAAAGGGAAACTAAACACCGTGCACATATGTCCATATAAAATTATGGAATGATATATAACTTTATATTATTTTTTGGTGATTCCAACTATCTTTTTCAAAGTACACAATGTGTTCCCTATCTCAATGTCGATAAAGGAAATTTCATACATAAAACAAGTACTCACATTTGAAGTTATCAGATTGAAACCAGAATCATATAACTGTGAAGAGCTTATCCAGATTCTGGACACTAAAGAATAGGTGTTGAAGAATTAGATTACATAAATAATAGATTTACTTTGGAAAAACATAAAATTGAGGAGGCAACATGCGATCAAAGGGGGATTATGATGAAAAACATTCAAATTCTTTTTCTTAAGTGACATTTTCAAAATATTGAGGAAAAAAATTTAGTAGGAGGGGAGATTGTAATGACCCAAAATTATATCAATTAAATTTCCTTTTTTATGTTTATTTTATAGATTTTGAGTCATATAAAAACACATAGAGGACACAAAAAATAATTATTTATGAAGGATAAAATAAATAATTGGTATTTATAATCTTTATCGAATCTATACCGATAAAATAGTAATATACCCTTTGGAATACTAATATGACCATTCTAATTAGTCAATCCGCCTAATGAATAGTAACCTCACCAATAATGTTTTGAACAAATATTCTCCACTAGTCTATCCCCATGTACAATATCGTTTGGAAATACAAAAACAAAAAAACCCCTTTCTCTAAAGAGGATCTCAGTGAGTACATTCAAGAGGTAATCCATCTATTTTTTTCTTTTTATTCATTACAAATTTAATTTATATTATGATATTCTCCTCAACTTTTTTATCCAAGTGATCATTATTACTCTAGTATAATATATATTTTTTGATGATGTCATGTAAATGTATTATCTTTCCTCGAACTACTATATCTCTCTTTATTTTTAATTTGTATAAATGAAATTTTCATCCGAGAGGTGCTGATTTACATCCATAGGGGATGAAAAACACTCATTCTTCAATTTAATCCGCATGTATGGTCATGAAACCATTTTTATTGTTGAATAAGATTATAATATATGAATTATTACTCATTTAATGTTCTTTAAACAATAGATATATATAATACTAATTAATATGAAAAATATGGTTCATGATGATCGAAATAACATCAGAATAAAAAAAACTATTATCACTAATGTTTTATAAAATCATTCATATTTAAACCCTATAGCCAAATTAAATATATAACCATTTATTATTTTTTAAATTCAATAGTATCATATAAATACAATTCAATTTAATTATATCATTTTCACAAGAACTTTCATACTTATATAGAAGAATAACGATCATAAAATCGAGGAAACAAACGCTCTTGGGAGATAAAATTATATCCTATAAAAATTTGAAAAGTCCAAAATTAAGCTTAATAAAATTATTGTAAATAAACTAAATATTATTTTCTAATTAATTAATTTAATTTGATTATCTAGAACATTATGGTCATGTGAAAATATATTCATACATTAGGTAGGGGTTTTCTACACAATCTTCCATTTTCATTCAGGTTATTGTATTTAACTCATTATATTAATGAAATTATTAATTATTCCAATTAACTCATCATAAATAATGTGTGAATTTTATATATATTCATACCAATTTTAATACTTATTTATGTTATGGGGAGTTCTTGTCTTAGAAAGGATATCTCTCAAATTCTTCCTGATAGACATGCCTGATTCATGGGAACTTCATGAATTATTAACTATTTTCAAGTCCAATATATAGTATATTTTAAGAAACCATTGTTTTCCTAAAATCATTAATTTTATTATGATGATACTACCATAGTTCACTTATGTTTTCATGAAATTATTGTTTTCTAAAGGAACTCCATAATTCAATGTAAAAGAGTTTTTCAATTAAGAATTACACTATGATTTCATAAGATTATTTTATTCTATTTCAAAACATTTGATTATTTTTATATTCATATGGTTTTAATATATTTTGATATAATCAACCATATTTTATTAAATGGTTTATTATTTGTTTCACTATGGATTTTTGATCTTGATACCATTCACAAAATTACTCTAAAAGGTTAATATTTATGTTTACTAATTAGGGAATGTTATTTACAATTCAAATGTTAGTTTCAATGAGAATTTATATGTATCTTATTTTTATCCCATTCCATCTGAGAAATGAATTCGACATATTATGTTCTGGGTGGGTCCCACTATAGCACCTTCGTTCTTCGGTAGGTCTAATTAGAGAAACTAGTTTGTGGTTTAACCCATCCATGTATTGTACTCGAAAGAGGCATTGATAGTATAGTTTTGATGTATTTTAATATGAATTCCTTCATTATGAAACTAGTAATTGATATTCCGTGTGATTGTGTAACTATATGAATATCCATGGATATTAGTATTTATGGAATTATTTATACAGATTTTATCCCCCCATATTATGCTCAATATTACCTTTAATGGAATGTGTACATTAATTTATTCAACATTAATTATTACTTACGATTACACTATATTAAATAAACATACATAGCCTCTGATATAACCCCAATTTAATTTTTATTTTCCCCATGATTCCAGGAAGAATTTTATGAATGACATGCAATTCTAATATTGAATAATAAGAGTGTTTCAAAGGGAGTCATAGAGATGTATTTAATTTAAAGTGAAAATTTTAAACATATTTATGTATTTTATTTCCAATTCTAGTAATTAATTAATTCCATTAGTTTGTGACATTCATGTTTATATTCCAATGTATTAAAATAAGGCACTGGATCTGGGAAACTAGGGTCGAGGTCCATACAATTTGTGTCACATTAAATCATAATCCCCATGAATAGATAAAAAATGATTTCTTAAAATACGATTAGCATTTATAAATTCATGAAATTACATTTAAATGGAATATAATTTACACATCCTATAAAAATATATGTTCATAACATAAAATTGGTTTAAAAAAATTGAGACAAAACACATAACCTTAAGTCCCAAATTATACATCCCTCATTATAACATCATTCATAAGATATAATTTTTTTACTAAACATCGGTAGTAGAACCATATTCTAATATACCATTGAATATATTATTTAATAATTTACTTTTATAAATTCTATATTTACAATACATTTTTAATGGCATGTTTTGGGAAATAACCAATTTTATAGAATATGTTTGGATATTCTATAATTTTTTGTTTCTATTAGATTTATTTTTGATTAAAAATTTATATAATTTTAAACGTAATATATATAGATATATTTCACATATATTTAGTATATATTTACTTATTGAAATCCATTGTATTTATAGAATGAAAACAAAATGCTATATTCATGGAGATAATATACCATATGTACGCAGGATGATTGAATACATTTTTTATTGAAAGGAATAAAATTAAATAATATATATTATAATTATAAAATCATTTTTGGAATTATATATCACATATTTTTATGAAACCCATATTTAATACATTCTATGTAATGCATGAAGAAGTCCCAAAATATAATGATCAGACAGATTATTGTACTTGATTTACATTGTCATATTCTTGCAAAATGTATTCTATAAATGTATGTGTGGTGTAATAATTCTTGAATGTAATGTATCATCAAGGGGTCCATGCCTTGGTACCCTTATCCAGTTAATCACATGATCTCAAGTGTGCCTCCCCGTATGCTAAAGGTTCCTGGCTAGTAGCGAGGGTCCGATAAGTTGATCATAGGGAGACTATACCCTCTTTTATTCGAGTAATACACATGGGGAAAACTAACCAATATTTGAAGGATATATTGCCAAAATAATACCATAATCTCAAGATAATAATTTACCAGAAATAACATTTCCAACATTACCAAAAAAACATGAAATTAAAATGTATGTGTCATGTTTATAAAATGAAAATTAAAAATAATAAAATCGTCGACTCCCAAAGAGTGTCCTAGAAAACACCATATTCTCTCATCCATGTTCCAACCCACCTCAACAGTATATATTTGTTCCTATTACATTAACCATCCCATAGAAAAAAATTGAGATACTAATCAAGCTACATGAAAAGATTGTAGTAGAATTTTGTAGGCTAATAGAAATATTGTCTAAAAAAACATCCTTTCATAAGAAAGTGTATGCAGTTGTATTAAAAATTTATTAATATTCATTTTTAAAAAGTTTTAACATTATAAATTAATTTTTATTCAACAACATCGATCCCTAGGTTCCCATAGACACTCATCCTTCCATTCATCCTTCATCTCATTCAAAAAACAGAAAAATTACCATCAGATGTTAGAACTCAAAATACTAATGCTACAATGATTTAATTTATAGTTGAATTTCCATGTTAACATTTACACCTTACTCAATATATTGAATAGGTCCCCATTATTTAATTCAAACCTAAAGGGGCATGTAAACATTCATACCACATATATTAGAAATACCATTATACCATTCAACAATTTATAAATAAATGATCGTATTACCATTTTTACCATACATATTATAATGATTATGTTCACATTATTTTATTTGAAACTATCTAAACATGTTACCTATCCCCAAATAATGAAATCAATAATTAATTCTTGACATCTATTCTATTACAAAACCAACAATTACATAAATAAAATAAGTTCCATTAGTCAAATCAATAATTATCAAATCACATTAACCCTATTAATTAATTCACTAACTAATTAAATACATAAAACCCATTAATTAACCTATTAAATAATTAATCAAAACCCTCAACTCAATATCCCCTAATTAATTACACAATTAATTATCTATATTCTAAATATCAATATCAAATTTTTAATTCATCACATAATTATCTATAATCAAAATTCTAAGCATCCTAATTTATTATAAAATTTTTTATCTCCAAATCAATAATTTCCACAATTCTCAATTCAAATATCCTCAATAAATAAATTTACCAAAATAATTATTTTATATGAATAACACAATTACTATATATCAAATAGAAACTAGTTAATTTGATACAATAAAATTAGATAAATATTATTTTATTGTAATTATATAATTCTTACATAAATTCATTAATGAATGATCAACCACTTGAAATCCCCAAAAATTATGTTGAGTAACATCGTTTTATGGACTCCATATCTATAACCCTAAAAAATTATTTTGAAATTAAATATCTCTTTGTTATATAAATTTATCCACAATATTGGATATTGATTCATCAAACCTAGTTATGGATGTAGAAAAAGTGTTTAAAAAATACTACCAAAATAAGTATTAACAAAAAGAGGGTGTGAAAACCCAACATGACATAATACACTTATTGGGAGGAACAAAGATCATTTATATGTTTTTTAGATCCCATATAATGGAGGATGTAATGGATTTTAATCTATATTTAGAGATACAAAATTATGAAATATGTTCTAGGGTTGAATATGGGTTGTATTAGAGTTGATTAGGGGGTCCAGGTAAATTAAAAAATTAATTTTTTCTTTATAAAAACTATCAAGCATGGTTTTTCAGGGAGGGTCACATGGTATTCACAAACCATGAATCTAAACTATGATAATATTTTTACGGGTTCCTTGATTCTCTTTAAAGGGTTCCTATTTTGAAACAAAAATTCTCTAACCATGAAAAAACCCACTATATTAGGTTGACTAGTATTCAAGGCTAGGGTGTATGGTTTTACCTACCGTTAGGCAATCATGTACTGACCCTTTTTTTCAATTTTTTTTTTAATTTCCACCCAAGACCACTACAAGTAAAAATCACAATGAAATGTTGAAAATACTAATTATTTTAGTTCCATAAATCAATCATTATTCATCTATAGAAATAATCAAGATCTTACAACATCCCCACCATATAACATCTCATCCAAACGATACATTCATAAGCAAACTAAAATTATAATTCCAAAGGATCAATCCAATGATTCATATTTTCTACTTTTTATTCCTTAGATTCCTCCTATACAAAACCGTGTTGGCATAATACATGAAATATAGGCACAATTCATTAATCAAACTCATTCTCACTGTGATCGAACACATGTATCAGATGCTCCTCAAAGGATGCATATATCTTATGATCATCATCATTCATGACAATCACATGGGAAGGTTTGGGCTGATACAACTACATTTTTAACACATGGAAAACGACATGCATATTATGTTATTTCAATAGAAGATCCAATTTGTTTGCCATCTACCTGATTCACTCTCCCACCTTAAACAATCTAGTGTACCTGATCACCAACATTCCCTATCCTTGTATCTTATAGTGAACCGACCTAGGTAGAACCCGATGAAATACAAGATCACCCTCAATAAAATCTACGTGTGATCAATTTCAATCATAATATTAATTCCTTCTTCTATGAGTCATGACCTTACATTTATAACTTAGTTATACAGGCTCTGATGTATCAGGAAAGAGACTCGATTAATACAGCTTAGATTCACCTTCCTCCATCGAGCATAAAAGTGATCTACATAGATTACCATAATGTTCCTCATTTGGTGCGTTCAGTTTCAATAAATGAAAACTATTGTTATTGGAAAAAACCACTAAAGTAACATTTTTCTCCCAAGATCCACCAATGTCTAGTACCAACACTCACAAAATATATTCATAAATCAATATAGTAATTTCCTATTTCTCATCTATCTGTGGGCTGAAATATATACACAAAAAATAGCATTCTTTGTTCCTGTTTTAATCCCTATATGAAGTGAAATGTAAGATGTGAGTATCAATCTAAAAAAATATTATGTGGCACCGTATGAATAAAATATATCTCATGAACATACAAATATCCCTAGTGATACACTATAAATTTACACTTTAATGGAATGAAATTTGATACATTGATCAGTTGATACATTATCAACAAAATTAAATAATTATTTTTAGGGTTCCTTGAGAGATATACCACATATCCCATTGTAACATTGTTCCGATTTCATTTCAAAACGGGAAACGACTATAGAAATCCTCATTGTCATTAATGATCTACATTCACCTAATGATAGTTGTGGAATTAGGTCAAAAACCATACTATATATTTTTTCTTTCCCATCCACTAAAAATATCATTCTAGTTATATTTAAAATTTTGCCACAACTAGTTGTAACATCCACATTGAAGAATGAAACAAACACATCAAACCCACCAAAACTTTTCTAGTCACATTAACATTATTCTTGATGTTGATGATCTCATCCTCACCTATTCTCTAATATGAAGGTGAATTCACTCCTTCATGGATTTACATTAAGGAAAAACATTTTTTATCCTTGTACTTTTGGTCCAAAATCTATCACAATAGTGTATAATCACCTAAAAACAATACATGGGTAATCTAATCTTGGATCACTTGAATGACTACATGTATCTTATCCATTAAATCCATCATCTTTAACTCAATACTAAACTCCTAAACAACATGATTCATAGTTCTCACTCCCAATTAATAATGAACAAATATCCAAATATTGATTGTATATTCCATCTCAAAGTCAAATGAATTCATAGAGTCAACCCATCTCCTAGGGAAAAGATGCATGTCTCTCTATGAAATGACTTATCATAAGATCTTTTGATCAGTATAAAAAGTAATTATTTAAAAAAATATATTTCCACCATAATTTTAATGAATATATGTTTTTAGCCATCTCAATTTCATGCATGAGGTTGTTCCATTCATGAGCCCTCAGATCTCAAGACACATATGCCATAAATCGACAACCGTAAATTATTAACAATGCTCTAATTCATATCCCCAAAGTGTCACAATACAATATTTAAATCCATCATAGAGAAGTTTGTATCATGATTTTTACATTTCAAAAGACTTATTTTTCATCTATAAGTCATCAATACTAGCTTCTTTCCATTCTAGATTCATCCCATTTTTTAATCCAATAAGTTGCACATCCAAATAATAAAATTCTGGGATGAACCACCTGTAATATAAAACTAATCCAAAAAATCGATCTACATCAAACAAGTACATATGTATCTCCTAAAAAACAACTACTGGAAACTTCTACATATCCACTATGACACCTTTATTTGAAATGATGTTACCCAAAATGTGTACCTGATTAGTCCAAAACAACTACATTTATAGCTTGTTGTATAGTCGATGCTCTCACAGTGAACACAAGACAATGTCAAGATGTTGTGAGTGATCATCATGTGTCCTGGAGTACATCATACATTCATACAAAAATAATACAACAATGTGATCTATGATGAATAATTGATTATATTCACCATGTCTATTAACACTACAGGTACATTTTTAACCCATCCAGCATTACAAAGAGTAAAAATAGACCGTTCATTTTTTGAATTTTGTCCTTAGAATATCAGATGTATGAACACTCATATATGTTACCAAAATATCATGTAAATCATCAAAAATACAAAATATCCTCTAAAATGGTCCAAATGATAATCGATATGAAGAAGTGGATACCAGTTCATTTAGGTTATCCTGTTCAACTTTTTATAATCAACCCATAAGTGAAATTTATTTTTATATATCTTTTAAAATTCAATAGGGGATCTAATGGTGATTTAATCAAATTAAAAAATGAATTATTCTTTAAAACATCTAGCTGTGCCAATGATCTTGATGCTTTTTCGGTGCTATTCTCTATGGTGTAATAGAATATGGTTCCTCCCCCGACAAGAGATCAATGGTTAATTCTAGGTCTTTAAAGGTAGATAACTTGATATGTATTCCATAAATACATCATGAAACTATTTCACTACAAGGTATAAGGAAATACTTCTCTACACCTCCACCATCTGGTAATGGATTATAATATGGGGCTATTAGTTCTCATATTTCCTGATTAATTGTACTTATAAACCTTCTTTTGTATCCCACTCTCTATGGTGATTATACTTTTCACCCATAGGAGAAGTTAATGTTACATTATTCCAATAAAATATAATCTAAAATTGCGATGTGACTATCTAATACATACACATAATTTGTTCATAGCATGAATGTTTAAGATATTGATATTCTTCATAAAACTACACTTGAAGTCTTCAGGAGAAGACCCTTTACATAATCAGATGACTCTAGACCATCCTCCCAACATTTTATATATAGTGATAACCCAAATGAAAAAACTAGACTACGTGGATAAAAATATACACATGAATTTTATAAATAAAGGAATGAGGGGCACAATTATCAAATAAGGCACTTGAAAAAAATAGAGGCTTCAATAATAGTGCCTCTCAGTATTGATGATCAAACCTCACTGTCCACAACAGTTGTCCAAACAACATGACACTGTTTTCCACCCATATTTGTGGTGTAATATGACTCCCATGTGCTGCACTACATTACTGATACAATTTTTTTTTGAAGATTAACATCTAGTTTCCATAACTCATCGTCCAGTAGAACTCCAACTTCTAGAATTATATTGTGTAGGAGATCCCCTTCATACACCTATTTTATTTCTAGTTACACCCTCACTACCCATCTTTCATTGGTTCATTCCAAACATTTGTATATGTATAAACTATCAACAAAATCATTAATCTAGTAGGGGTATGTGTAACTTTCTCATGATATGACCCAACCTCCCACACTAGTGTAATACAACACCAGCATGGTCCCATTCCACAAATCAATCTTTTTTGGTGCCTGGATTCCCACATCTCTAGATTATGTTATTATAATGATGCTTCCAAATATCAGAATTTTCACATCTTGATCATCCAGTTGGTAAAATCCATCATGCACTAGAAGCCTCAATAAGGATCCCATCTACTATGAGAGCTTCATCCACTACCTCATAGAACATCATTAACTGAAAAAAAATATTATGATTGTATTAATCACTAATTAATGAAAATCTTGAAAGAATCTCACCATAGTCCTCTCATCCCCATCATCACTGTAACAAAGCAACACAAATATATAAAACAACACTTTGAGTACATCACATAAATACTCCCCATATTAAATATCAGGAATTAATCAAATCTATAATACCTCATCATCTATTTATATATGTACTCAAGGAACCTCTCAAAAATTTACATCCATAATATATCATAAGTATTTCATGTTTGTGCCTAAACATCACACCATCTCTTCACTGATCTTGGTTGAATGTAACCAACTGTTATGAACTTCCTCAATAATTTAGTCTCTATGTGGTCATTTATAGTCTCTATAGACTCATCCTTGAACTCATATCCCTCATGTTCACCATATAAATATAAATTTTGGGGGTGATGTTTCAGTATCTACATTTATAGATCCGACGTACACTTCACATCCCACCTATGGTCTCTGCCTAGGAATTATATGAAGTGAACAAATATCACTCATAGAAACAGCCCTACATCTTCATCCAGCATGATCAGTGCCTTAGGATCCATCAGCGGAGGATCATTCCTTCAATTTCCTTCACACATACTCTCAAAAAGTATCATTGTTGATGCATACTATCTGTAATTTTTTACAAATAACTTATTCTATAATATAAAAAAACAAACTATTTATGTATGTGTGAAACACAACAAGAAACGATAATTCTTTTTCCAAACCCTCACTACACGGTCAAAAATAAAGGGGATATTACTGCCCTTAACCATCATACACATAAGTCGTGGTTAACAAGCTAATAAAGATTATCATTATTCTAGTTTATCAATTTTAGAGCAATTTATTCCCATATTGCATCATTTTCAATTATTCTTAATTCCATGATAGGCACCATTTTCTTTTCCATTTCAAAAGAAATGAAAAATATTTGATTTTAAGTAACTCACAAATAACCTGTTTTCATATGCATGCCTAAAATTTTTCATGTCACAAAAACCCTACGTTCCAATATATATGCAAGAAAACCCAACTATCAGGTCGTGACAAACATCATGATATATATTATAAAACATCAACATAAATAATGAATACAAATAATAAGAAATTCACAGAAGGTGAAATATTATACAACATTAATAGAAAATAGTAATAAAATAAATCTCTCCAAAGGTAATTGTGTTCTCCCCCATGCATGGGTAGGCTACTCCCTTGCATGAGATCATAACCAATGATCGACTCATACTTGTCTCTTTAATACAATTCACAAATAGAAAAACAAATTAAAAAAGATAAAAAACCCTCTTATACCACTTTGTAAAATCATGGTCTAGGTTCCATGACCTGGTGCCTTATGCTAGATTAGAACCTGACCTATGGTGTGACTCCCCATAGGCTAGAGGCTTCGAACAATTAGAGAGGGTATGATTTTTCGATCATAGGGTGACTATACCTTATTTTGTTAAAATAATACACTATTGATAAAATATTATCAAAAGAATATACAATCATAAAAAATAATAATATCTCAAGAGAATCATAGTTGGAAATATAATATCCAAAAAATAAGAAAACATGAAATGCTAAATAAAGTGACATGTGTCCATTATAAAAATTAAAAATAATGGAACTGATGACTCACCATGTGATTCTAAAAAAATATCTTATTCCATCATCAATTCTCCATAACAACACATCCATCCATCTCATAGATTTTCCCTTAACCTACATAGAAAACAAAAAGTCTATTCTGGTACCAATCATGAATCCTTTGTTGGTTGTTAGTACAACATAGTAAGAAACTATCAACATTGTCTAAAACAATATAAAATAAAATTTATTTGAAATCAGTTGTATAAATAATTAATTACAGTACATAAGTATATAATTATCATATTATAAATTAATAATTATTTAACCATACAAACTTGAAGGTTCCCATAGACAACTATACCTCAATCCCTTCTTAGGCTAATACTGAAGCTTGATGTTTTTTCAAGCAATGTTATCAGTCAAAAATTAATTCACATAATTATTTAATTCATTCGTGAATACCCAAGGAACCATTTACAAACCACACAATAGAATGAACTTGTTTTAATTATTTAATTCACAAATTAATATCCATGTGACCATTCACAACACATACATTAGAATGACCTTATTACTATTATTTAATTAAAAAATAAATGACTTTTTTCCATTCATAAATTAAACATTAGAATGACCAGGTTCCAATTTTATTATACCTAACTAAATTTCCATGTTAGAATTCATCAAATTATTTATTCAATAATTAATTATCCACATAAATTTAATTACAAATTTAATAATTAGTTAAATACAATTATTTTCAATAGTTAACTCAAAAGAAAAACTAATCATATTATACCCCATAAATAATTATCTAATAAATAATCTAAATAATACCCATTAATTGACCAAATTGTTATTTAATCCAAAACCTCAAATAAAAATCTGAAAATTAATTCCATTTTCAATTATATCAACTATTAATCTCAATACCTCATAATTGATTCATCATTTAATATTCATCAATACAAATATCCTTATTCTTTAGTTAATTCTCTACATTATTAACTCTAGATACATAATTTCCTAAATCCTTAATTCTTTTCTCCTCAATTAATCAATTTAATAGATTTATTAAATTAAAATAATAACACAGTTTCTAAATATCTAATACAAATAATACAATTGCATAACTAAAATTTACTAAGGACTACAGGAATTGAATTATATAATAACTACAATATTTTGATGTTGAACAATTAGCGAACATAAACCTCTATAAATTTATTAGAGTAATTGTGTAGTTTGAGATCCAAATCTTTAACTGTAAATAATTATTAAACAATTCATTATATCCCCAGTCATGATATAAATCCAAAAGCCTTGAAATACTTTCAAAAAACACCTATCTAGATATATATATGTAGATAATAATATCTTTTAAAAATATGTAGTGAATATAGATTGTGGAATTGAAATCCAACATGATATGATGGACTTATATGGAGGGATGAGATATTCAATCTAGGATTCCAATTTCGAATATCGGAGGATGGTAGTTCCTGTAATAATTTTAGAAAGATAAAAAATCATTAAAGAGGGACTATTGTCAAATAGGGGTATAATTTTAGTTAATTAGCGGATATGGGTAGTTTAAAAAACTAATTATCATTTCAAATAATTCTTCTTTATGATTTTTTCTGGGAAGTGGGACACTGTTTTCAGTAACCATGCCCCAAAACAATTGTCATATTTTATAGGTGTGCATAGTTACTCCTAGGAGGGAGAATAATTTAAAATAAATTCTCCAAACCTAGAACACCCCATTATCCATGTTTGTATGGTTTTTTGTGTAGGGGGCATAGTTTTCCCTAATCGTGCACTATCTATGAAATATCATTTTTCATCTATTTTTTCAATTTTATCTAAAATGTAACCCATGGTAAAACCCAACTAAAAACTAATAATTACTAAACAAGGAATTAACAAAAAACATTCCAATTTGAACACTAAAAAAATAGTGGTATCATACACTAAATAATAATAATATTATAAATATCATCTATAAATAATAAATCCATGATCACAACTAGCCGAGAGAGATGGTAATAAAAAATTGAATGACATTAGTTTTCAAGGAGGTAGACCCTATACATAAGAACAATGGTTTTGTAATCCATTTGATGGATGCAGATATTGGTATAGGTAATTACCTTAAGATCATAAAATATTATTATATAGAATTTTCAATGGTTATTATACATGAATGTTTTAAAAATAACCAATTGATTTGGAGTAAGATACAAAAAATCACTTTTTGATGAACATTACATCTCCATTAGGTATCCTACACTGGTTATTCACTAAAATGATTCTTATATAGGATTTATATCAAAAATATCTATTAAAATAGATGATAGAATTTTGTATGCGATTTGGGCTAGGAATGACTGGTCTATAAGGGTTTTATGGTGTGAGAATTATAAGAGTGAATGGGTGGAATTATATTAGTCAGGAGAGTGGTATAATTGAAAATGTTTGAAATGAAATAACATAAAAATTTGGATAGAAAATTAATTAAGGATATATTTTTGGTCATTTAATATTATTATTTTCTATCTTATCCCCCTATAAATCTACTTTTTACTTTAACCATGATAAATAACTTTTTCTATTTTTTGTAATTATTATCATCACAAAATTATTTTGATCTTATTAGATAATATAAATTATGGTTATTAAATACATGGTAAAAGTTTTCATATTCATTTAATAAATATGTAAAATTATAACTAAAAAACAAACCAACAGATGTTATAAGAATGATTGTATTTAAACAGAACATGTCCAAAATTATACAACGTTTTTATTCTTAAATTCAATATGAAACTGATTCAAATGACCTAAAATGGATTAATTTATGTATAATATAACTAATTTCACATTAGAATTTTTTTATAATATAATATTATTATTAATAAATTAATCAATATGAACGTTTTCAATTAAAATTAATTATTCATTAATATTATTAAAAAAATAAACCATTTTAGCAATCCACAAAATAATTCACCATAATATTATATTGATAGTATAATTTTTAAAACTAAATTTTTTTATAAATTTGATTTTCTAGAAATATCAAAAATTATTTGTTTTATTGTTCACAACATTTCATAAAAACATTTTTTTATAAAATAGTTAATTTCTAAAAAGATGTACTTTATAGAAAATTATGTATTTTATTAAGATTTTAATTAATTTATATAAATCCTTATAAATAATATAGTTAATGTTCTTTATTATTTTTGATATTACAATGTTCAACATTTATTTTATAATAGCCATGTTTATATAACTATATTAAAAATATAACATGGTTTTTTTAAAACATAGATTCTTGTGTAACGAAGGATAATAGAGTGTTTCGTGTAACACAATGATAATGTGGTTTGGATTATATAACAAGATATCAAAAAAATTAATTAATTTGAAAAAAAAGAATTCATGGAATCATTGGGGTTCACACTTTCAAAATAATTCAGTTTTAACTCCAACATACTGATTAACTCTACCACATATCTAACCCACAATTCATGATTTTTATTAACTATACTAGTAATATTTTTATTCCCCACTCTATGAAACATTTAATATATTTCCCATTTACAAGGTTATACCCTTATATTTCACATGAATTTTACATATAATACCACTTCATTCTATATTTAACACCCATGTTCTTCGGGAATCATTCCTAACTAAATGTGTCGTATATTGACCAAAAATATTTATAACATGTATATGACCACTCTATTAAACCATATATAATAATCACTTATGATAAACAATGTTCGCTAATATGGTGACAACAAATTCATGTCACTTTTTTTGGGATGTCTAATTCATTTCATTCTAACATCATTCTTCTATTGGTTAGAGGAATCTCAATGACATGGGTTGGTTATAATGGAGATTTTGGTTGATATATGATATTATATGTTAGAACATTTCCCATAGGGTTTTATTTTCATATATAGTATTATCATTAAAATTTATACAAATATTATAAAAAATATTATGAAATAATATGGATTCCCCATTGTGTAACAATTATTTATTGAGAAAATTCATTCACATAACTATACAATAATGGCATTAAAATATCATTAAATAGATAAAATATTTATTTCCTCCATGGTTAATAACATATAGGAAAAAAAATATAATTCAATTATTTTACATATTGTAGATTTTATTCTCATAAATGTATTGTTTCTATGAAATTCAGTTTATATATAACGTTTGAATGGGAATAAATACCCATTTTTTTATGCTATCTATAATTGAACTTAAACCCATTCACTATCATGTGAGGAAGGATAAAAATATTTTTATGAGGCCAAACAACAATGTTATGGAGTTTCAATGTGATTTCATTCATTTAGAATACAGAAAAGTGGGTGGAGAACTAGTAAAAATTTTACTATGAATGTTTTAATATGGGATTTGTTAATTATCACACAAAAATTTGTTTAAACTAGATGATATGTTAGGAACGAAAATTTCACTGAAATAATGATCATGGATGAATATATTTTAGATCAAATAGTATTAACTCAAATCATGGAATTTTATGAAACAGATAAGAAGATGCAAATCGAATGAGTTTTTATTAACGTTAAATATTTCCTTCAATAAAGCATTTTTAGGAAACCATCAACAAGACCTAATAAAAATGAAAATTTTGAAACCAAATATTGGATATTAAATAAATATCTTATGCGAAATAAAGTGGAGGATGATGTATCATTGTATATTATTAAATGTTTTAGAGGATATATATTCGTATTATTATTGGGAACCAATAATATTATCTCAAGTCTGTGTATTTTAGAAGAAAAATGGTGGGATTAATTATTATGTTGTATATATTTTATCATTCTTTGGAATTAAATTTTATTTGATATAATATTTATAAATAATTTAATAATTATTTAGGAGGGTTATTAATTTAAATAGAATAATAATGTTGAAGGTTTTGGAGCATACCCTATCATTAATTTTGATTTTGGGCATATAGGATGTGTCATCAATGTATAGACTAAATATATTATTTTTGGTGAAAATATATATATAATATGCTTGGGAATCATGATTATTACCCCCAATGTCCCATTAGGCAGTTTTAATATCTTGAAATGAAAGATGCGAGGATAATTGGGTTTCCTAATGAGATACTAAGGTCTATTCATCCATCAAATCAAAAAATGGGTTATTATATTATCTCTCATTTAAGGTCATGGGTAATGGGAATAGACCAAAATATAATGGATCTTATGATACTTTATGTACAATGGTATTAATACCTTGATATTTTGGAAATGTTCATTATTAAATAACCCTATTAATAGTAACGTTTCTTCCTAGTGTAGCACTACAGTAGTGGCCGCATGGAAAAATTTTAAAGTATTTGAATTTTTTAATTTTTCCCTATAATTTCCTTATGATATAGACACCAATATAAACAAATGGAAATAGGGTACAATTATTTTTCACACATGTTAGTCATTTAATCCTTGCTGATAAATAACTAGAGTGATCCATAATTATATGATTATAAACAACATATTTTTGTGATATTTTTTATTCTAATTTACTTCACCATATCATACGATGAGACATAAGAGAAATCCCACACATCCATTGAATTCAATAAGAAAATATTCAGAAAAACATTATGGGTAAGTTTACAAGTAATATTTATGTAGACATTTGTTCAGGTGTATCTTGGATGGGTTCTATAAATACAGGTCATTTTTTTAACCAGTCTAAAAAATGAGAATTTAGGTGGGTATTTTAAAATTTAAATTCGTGGTCTATTCAAGAAGATTTAAGATCTAACTTATAGTAATAGTATTTGCAGCACCTATGTTTTACATTATTTTATGATCTTGCTGTGTGTGTAAAAAAGAATTTATTTAGGATGGATTATGTAGAGAACATATCGTAGTAAAACAAGTATAAAAAAGATTGGAAGTATGTAAAATTATTAATTATGAGTGCGTACGTGATACAAATTTTTTATATATTGGATATTCATGGGGGTTTTAGTGGATTTTGTTGTGTGTGTAGAATAGATTATGTGGGTAACAAGTGTGTAGTGTTATGTTTCCCATTTATTGACACATTTTTTGGTAGAAATTAAGAATATATATATAAATACCTTCTTAAATAAAATATAAAAAGTTCATATCTATTAATCAATGTTTCTATTATTGTTATGTTAATAATAAAATTGATTCATCTAAAATGAACTATTTCCCTAAAAACTAATTTTATCAATGTGATGTGTCCTTCATGGAAAAATGAGTCCATTTGAGATTACAATAAATCATCATAACATTGTTGTTGGATTTACAATAATAATAGAAAAAATTCATTGCCTACAAATCCTAGGATTTTCTCCATCTCACATAAAAATATTTTGTTATTTTTTGGAACATTAACAATGTTGGTGTGAGGATTCATAAGTAACAAGAAGATTACATTTTTATCATCATCACAAATTTTTATACTCTTATATAGACACTGCAACTAATTTAATTTTATCAAAAATCATATCATGAAAATAATAACATTTTTAATTCAATAAATTTTTATATAGGGAAGGAATTAATTTGATGATCAATTTTAAATAAGTTATTGAAATTCGAATTTTACATTTCAATAAGAATATTAATATATATTTAATCATAGTCAATCATAATTAAATGATATATTATTTTATATTATTAAATTCAATTATTACCTTTTGGATTTATTATATTTCATTGAAAATTTCATGGAGTTATTTATAGAGATGAATTAGATGAGATTAGCCTCATCTTGACATTGATAACTAAAATAATGAAATTATACTAGTTTCTTTTGAATTGTGTTTGATTTTGTTGTAAATCATAATTATTTTTTCTATATTATATTAATTAATATTTTATTATGTTCAATTATAGAAGAGAATATTTCAAAATTTAATAAAATTACAGTGAATATTTAGAAATTAGTCATTTTGAATGTTTTTTGAAGTTTGTCAAATTTATAAATATATCCAAAATGTTATTTTGTAATGTAGTGATACCTTGGTCAATAGAGTATAATTGT
Source organism: Viscum album (assembly GCA_963277665.1). NCBI lineage: Eukaryota > Viridiplantae > Streptophyta > Magnoliopsida > Santalales > Viscaceae > Viscum > Viscum album. The sequence continues at coordinate 1,193,945,956 of OY728122.1, forward strand.
CTCGTATAAATATATTACATGTATAAATTGCATGTATCATCTAAAAATTTTGTTTGAATGATATAGTTTGTAGGTTTTTATTCAATTAATGAAAGCATCATCCAGTATATAATGGATAAAATAAGGATTATTTTTAAAAAGGGATTGAAATGTTATAGTTTTATATTTTATGGAATCCGAATTTTATCACTGTAAATTCAAATATTAAAAGTATTTCATATATTATAAAGAACATACATGACAATGAGATCTAAATAAAAAAACTATTATAATAAATGGAGAATGAATGAAATTAGAGGAATCTATAAAAACTATGTTATCAATACTATTAGAATAGTATATTGAAATTTGTAATTGTAATATAACCATTAGGAAAAGTAATCTAGTTGTTTGAATAATATCCTCATGTATTATAGTATAAATAAAATTTATGCATCTTATATAAGAAAATATGAAATATTTATATCATGGAATATGTAAATAAATATTTTAAATATGATAAATTAAGTGTTGGTATTTTTGTGAAATGTAAAAAATTATTTATTATTTAATAATTGATTCCATGATTTAAAAAAATATAACAATTAAATATATTAAAAAATTTGTTGTTTTGACATATTATATATAATTTATTATTTTATGAGACATTAATTAATTTTTCAAAGGGTCAGAAACTCTGGGATTATATTAAAATCATTATTATTTAGATAAATGTTGATTTAAATTAAACAAAATCACCTAAATGTTAAATTATTTTCTATTTCATAAATCTTCATTTAAAAATAAAGCTGGGGTTACTATTTTTTATTTTTCTATAATAATAGATTTTTTGATGAATAATGAAATATGATAATTTAATTTGTTTAATATAATAAGTAAATGAATGAAATTACGAGTCATGGTCGGGTCATGGTTGATTTATGATCCCATTGTATTGAAATTAAATGTTTTATTTACAATATTAATTCATATTAATGAATATAATTTACATTCCTAATCCTAAATATTATGAAAATGAATAAATTAAGCAAAACACGCCACTCCCACTATAAATACCACCCCTCACAACACCTTGTCCATACACATCCTAAGATTTTAACCAGGTTTATGTTCTAAAATATTTATCTCACAATCAACTTCCCCACATAATATATATTATGGTCTAAAAAAGACCACTTATAAGAGCCTAAATGTGGTTCTAATGGATATAATATACAAATAGTAAAAATACACTATAACTTTTAGTTTCATTTCATTTCTTATCCTATCCAAATCACCAATATCCAATGTAACATGATTACAATATTATTATATATATATATTTATGATGTTATATTAATGGGATATATATCATCAACTGTCTTCTTTGATTATTTTATTGTAATAATTAAAACATCATCTATGATATGTTGATTCACTATCTTTATGCATGAAGAGTTTGATTTTTTCTTTTCATCCTCCATGGATGTTCATAAAAAAAAGTTGTTTGAAATGTTTATTAGATTTTTATGTCTACAATTTTCACTATTTGGATCTAATATATATACAAAATATTAAATAATTAAAGAAATATTGTTCACAATGATAAAAAAGTGTCACAATAATAGAAAATTTTATCATTAATGTTTTATCTAAGGAATCTATATAATATATGATACAATTTATCTAGGGGACCATTTAAAATTATGGAAGTATAATAATACCATTTCATTCCACTTATAGCGTCTTTCATCTATTTTTTATGAACTCCCATAATTAAACTCACAGGAACCAACCATAAAACAATGAATCAAACGCTCTCAGAAAAATAAAATTATTTATTACAAATCATAGAATATCCCATAAATTAGAATTATAAGATTATAATATATAAAATTTATTTAGAATCTATTATGTATTAATTAAATAATGTATCTAATTTTATTAGAATACACAATCATTGAAATTTATGAATGCATTCCGACATAAAGAAAGTGATCAATCTAATTCTCCATTATTGAATTGTATTAAGCTTTCTCTCTTTGTGCACAAATTAATTTCATCATTATTCATTTTTTATTATAATAAATTCTATGTATATGTTCTTCAAATATATATCATGATCAATACATACTTATATTTTGTAGGAATACATTTTTTATATATTTTCCTTCTCATTTTATCCAAATAGTAAATCTTGGTTAAAGGGGACATCCCTATTTCATTCCTAATTTCAGGTAGACCCAGTAAATTTTTTTTAGTAACAAGTAATTTCTTAAAGTCAATAATTTTTTAATTAAAACCCACCATATTAATTTATTTTTGAAAAAATTATCCCTTAATCCACATTAATGAGCCCTTATTAAATTTTCTAATAATTCCCTAAATTTATAGATTTATAATGCGATCTGACCATTTCTCTTCTTTATTTGACTGTAGTTTAACTTCGTTAATCAATATGTAATCAACTGTTTTTCCTTATTAATGTCCAATAATAATTTAAATACCGTCCTTTATGGATTCCATTGTTACTCACCCCTTGCCATTGCATTATGAAATTATTACAATTCGAATTTAATTCCACTGGTATCCTTTATGATTATCCCTTTGGTATGAATCATTTTGTGGAATACATTTACATGAATATGTTAATAGGGGTGCACCTAGACATCACTCAATGAAATTGTTTTATGTTTACTCTCATGATATTCCATGTATTGAATTATGGGGAAATCCTAAACCATTATTGGAATTTATCCACCATGTGATATAGTCATGGAAGTTAACATTTACCCATGATTATTCCCTGTTATATGTTGCTTCTGTATTCTTTTATTTCCAAGAACTCATGAATCCTTGTGTTTATGTTATAACTCTTTATTTTTATTAATTTTCCAACATATATATGTTATTATGATATTCCTTCTAACTCATGTGATATGCTTTATTCCTATCTTTATTCCATTACTTTTATTTTTTGGTTATCTTTTTTCTCTATATATTCCCTAGGAAATCCTATATATATGTAGGATCTAAAAGGATGTTATGGGATCATTATGAATCATCAATATAATGATGTTTTATTCTATTTTCATTTTTTAAATTTTATGTACCTAATATATCAAATAAAATAGAATTCCTGACACATGATTTGAATTTTATGGGTAAATATAATTAGAATCATATAGTAATATTTCTAAATGGTTTATGGATCTTACTTTGGAATCAAAGCATGGTCTAGTCATTTGTAAGAGATTATGACTATAATAATTATGGAAGACCCAAAGGATAATTCTATTAGAATGGATATCATTTTTTGAAACATAGTTAATACTAATTTAGGATATAATTTACATTAATATGTTATTCCTTATCAGTTTATTATTTCCTTTTTATTTTCTCATCGCATATTTAATCACATATATTTACCTTGTTATGTGAAATGAAATTTCATGGAGTATATTTCTTAAAGGGTGAAGAATATAGAAACACATAATTTTATCAATGGAATTTAACTTCATATAATTATTTCATATATTGTAAAGAACATACATCACATATATATTCCAATAAAAATATTATTCTTACAAATAACGAAAAAATTAAATAAGAGGAATATATTGAAATTGATAAATATATATGATTGAAATAAAAGCATAACTATTGGAATAATATTTTCAAAATTAGTAAAATAATAATTTTTTTATAAATTGTAAGTCTCCTATTGCAGTATAAATAAATTTTTGGTGTCTTATAAATTAAAATATTATACATTTTTATCATGCAATGTGTAAATATATTTTTTAATATTAATAAATTTATTGTTTGTACTTTTTTGAAACATAAGTGTTTTCAACGAAATATAAAAAAAATAATGTCATTTAAAATAAAATATAAACTTATTAAATATATTACTAAATTTATATTTTGATTCATTAATATTTTAAGATAATTATATGAGACCTTAATCAATTTTTCAATGTTTCTTTAATTCTATTATAATATAAAAATCGGTATTTTTCAAATAAAAAAGGATTTTTATTAAAATAAAATTTCTCGTATTTAGAATATTAAATTTATAAAATTAATTCTATCATTGAAATATACATATTGGTAAATGGTTACGTTGAATTTTTTATATTTTTCAAAAATAGTTGATTTTTTTTGTTAATAGTGATAGAAGGAATTTTATAGTATATAAAATCATATATAAATAATGAATTTTTGAGTCATAGTTGATTCATAGATGATGTATTTTCAAATTATATAAAAAACCCATGCTTTATTTACTATATTTATATTTGGGAATCCACAATATTGATAATTTTAAACCAAATTAATAAACAAAAAAATATAATAATAAAGAATGCTACACACCTCCCCTATAAATACCACCTCTCACAACCCATTTTACTCTAACATTTTAATCATTTAATATTTCTTATGTTATTAATAATTACTCTAAAAACCCTCTAGATATCATCCATTGGCTATAGGTCTCAACAAAATACATATTCTATTTTCTTTATCACGTTTCTCAAGAGACAATATTCTAGAGGTAAAGTACACCTACATTCTCTTTTGAATTATTTTCATTTCTTATCCTATCATCACCCCCACAATGAAAATTGAAATGATAAATTTTTCATAATATATATATATATATATTTCAATTTGATTTTTTAAGGTAGTATTAATATTGTATTCTCTGATATACTCATTTAATTCTAAAAATGAAAACATCATTCGTGATATGTCTATTCAATTACTTTGTGGATGATGTGTTATCAGTTTCCATAATAGCCTTTAACAATGAAAAAAACATCATATAATTTAATTTTTTTTAATGTGTGGATTATAACATTTTTCATGTTAGGGACCTAATAGATACACATAATATTAAATTGTAAAACAAAACTAGTTTGTGATGATCAAAAAAAAATGAAATAAACATTTATTATTATCTTTTTATCATAATAGATCATTCTCATTTATGAAAACAAAATGATAGATTAAAAAATTTCAAATTATATATTTATAATAAATTCATTAAATTTCACATCTTTATTTCGGATTCCAGTTGATAAGAATTTGAAAAATTATAATAAAGGAAACCAACCGTAATACCATAAAACGAATGTTCCTGGTACAAGGAAATTAATCATTATAACCCATCAAAATGGATATAAATGGACAAAATTAAACTATTATAAGTAAAATATATTTGTAAAATATTTTATTAATTGATTAATTTATGGATAAAATTTGATTATACAAGCTATTAATTTCATTTTCATAATGTATTTAGACATAAGGTAAGGTATATCTCTGAACCACAATTTTGTAGATTGAGTTACGCTTTATCTCTTTACACTAGTCTGTTTAATTATACATATTATAAACTAATAAATTCTTTGTATATTATCTAAAGACATCAATCCAGATGAAAAAACATTTTTTATGTTTAAATAAATTTTATGAAAATTCCCCTTCCCATTTTCATTCGATATGGAATAATGAGTAATCAGTGTATCCGCATTTGATACCCATTTTCATTTAAACCTCATAAATTATTTAAAGCCTAAAATATTTTTATAAAAACACAAATTTTTACATGAAAAAATATCTTATTTAATTTATGGTTTTATAAAAATAATTATTCCTTCATCATCATTAATGAATATATATTCATTTCCCTAAAATTATATTTAAGTGGCCCATTAATAAGGTTATCAAAACACAATTCAACATGATTAAACATACGTTATAATTCATTATTCATGGTCAAAATATATATATTCCTATATGGATATAAATGAATGGTTTTTATCCCATATTTTATAGATACAATTATTATAAGAACCATTGATATTATTTTTTACTTGATGAAGATAATTATTCCTTCAAATGTGAATAATTTTTGTTTATATCTTATGATTGACTATTCATATGGAACAAAAATTCATTATGTGGTTATGATGGGTGAAAATAGATAGAGATATATTTAATTGAGTAATATTTACTCTCATGATACACCATGTTAAGTATTAGATTGTAAACCAAATACATTATAAGGGTTTTCTACATTGAGATATAGTCTTGGAAGATATCCATGAATCATGTTTATTTCATTCTATATCTTTTATCCACATTACTAAATTTCCATGATCTCATGATACCATGTGGTGTATGTTATTCCTCCATATGTTTATTCATGTTTCATTCCTTTTTCTTGTCATCAATATATGCCTTCAATCTCATTTTCTATGAATTATTCTTATGTTTATTCTCTTAATAAGATTTTTAGCTCGTCCATTTTTCTATGTATTACCCATATTATCCTTTGTCATTATAGGAAATCACAAAAATATAACTGCTATTTATATAACATTAATATATAATTGTTTTATTTTATTTATTTTTTCATTTTTATGTACCTAATATTCCAAAGAACCTAAACATTATTATCCTAGGTTTGTAGTTGAAGAATATTTATGCATAAAATAATATAATAATATGTGTAAAATACTTGGGATTCTATAAATACAATATAATAATTTATGTGTCTACTATTTCAAGAATAAATTTAGTAAATATATGATGAAAATGAGCATGTAATGACACATTTAATGGTTCTCTATATATTCAATTAAATCAATTTTTGTTGTATCATGTTGTAATTGTTTTTCGAAATTGAATAATATTATTATATATTTTCAATGTTGATTTACTCAAATGGATTACCATTTGAGGTGGTTCCCCATAAAGGCTTCATTTATGTGTAATTTCATAAATAAAATTACAATTATGTTATGGATAAATTGGTCATACATGGGTTACAAAAAAGAAATATCAAAATATCATAATTTTAAATCATTAAGAATAATAGCTGATTAACGAAGGACAAAATAAATGAAAATTATATTATTAAATATTTATTTTGAATTGAAATTTTCATTATATATATCTGATGCCACATTATATAATTATGTATTGATAAATAGACTGAATAATGTAATATAAATATAGTGTTTTAAGTTGGTTCATAGATATTATATAAGAAAAATAAGTGGAATATGAAGAGTATCATAAAATGAATTGCATGACTGAAAACAAAAATATTATTTCCATATACATTAGATAAATAATTTCATGTTTTAAATTATATATATTATATATAATGGTTTCTTTTTTATACAATTACTCACACTGGTTGATACATAATGGTTCATGGATTACGAGAATTTCTTGTATAATTTTATTCCACTTTTTAGATTTGAATAAAGTGAAAATATGTTTCATGGAGTCATTTAATGGAAATATCAATTAATATGGGGTGTTTAACTCTATTTAAATCAATTTTCCATATAGTGTTTCATAACTGTAATGTTTTTTAATATTGGATTACACTATGATAACTCACATTAATAATTTTTGAATATATTTTTAATGATATATGTAAAATGAATTAAATTTAAAGAATTACCCCGACCCACCTATTACATAATCATAATTATTTGGATTTTTTTGATGTGTCATTGTATCACATGTTTCATTTGATGCTCAATTATATTTCTAGAGGATAGTTAAAATAGGTTAATCTATTTTTGATGTTTACGTTTATAATTCCATTATTGAGTAAAGATGAAAAAAATTTATTGATATTCCATGACATTCTTTCTTAATATTGGGAAAATATTATATATTAATAAATTATAGGGTATCAAATATGTAGAAAATTATTCATGATGTATTTGAGGATACCATTGATGGGTTTCCTCCCCATGTTGATCGTTATTCAATGAAAATAGGAAACATAAAGAATCAAATATATTATTTCAAAACTAAAAATTTAATTTTTTCATCAAATCTAAAAAATGGCCTTAAATGATATATGTATTCTAATAGAAAAATCAATTTTTTATAAATTATAAACTAAAATTATAATTCTACTTTGAAATGGATTTTTTAAATGATATAAGTTTTATGATTAACTTATCAACAAATCAATATAAATGTCTATGAATCAATATATTAATTTCTTACTATTGAAAAACATAATTGAAATAGAATTATTGAGTTTTTGTAGAATGTATAATGATTTAGTATCTTTCAGAAATAGAAAATTTATAATTTCTGAAAAATATAGTAATAATTTTTCCGTCAAAGACATACAACCTTATAATGGATTATATTTGTATATATTAATATATTTTCAAACTGAGGAAATATTTTTTAAGATATATTCATAAAAAGATAAGGAAATATCCCTTAAATTATAAAAATATGTAATAATAAAAAAACAATGTTATTTGTGATGATAATGATTCTGATGAAAATTATTATTTTCATTTTTCATTTTTCAAACTCAATTTTATAAACAGTAAGACGTATGAATTGAAAATATCGACAGAAGATTCAATTCAAGTGTTTTCTGTGTTTAATGATTACTCATTATAATAAAAAACATATTCTATTTATTGATAAAAAATAGTAAAATTAAAAAAATAAGAAGATAAAATCCAACAAAAAATAAAAATATTCGAAATTTCACAAAATAGTTATTTTATAAATACGTGATGGTTAGTATTTCATCGACCACATGAATATATATTTCATATAAAATTCTAATTTCACTCATATTAAGGGATATAAAGATGAATTTCAGTCTTAAAGTTAATTTTAAATAATATTCTAATTATAATGGTTAATATGGAAGTGCTTTACAATGAAAAGATATGTAATCATATATGTGATTATTAAAAATCATTGTGGTCATGGTATGTATAAAACCCAATAAATGTCATTAATGGATTTTAACATTATTAAATTTATAAAAATATATATAGTAAATTGGTCAACAATATGTAACTAGTGAATATATACATGTTAAAAAGGATAATTTTTAAATACTATGTGTGAAAAAATGATAATTTTAATATATTAAGAAAAAATAAAGTTATTTTTCTAAAAAAATTCTAATGATATTGGTTTGGGGAATGAAATGGGTAATAAGAAATTACTAGAAAGGGATATAATTAGTTCATATTCAAATAAAATATAGGTATTTCTATTCCATTATTATGTTCTAAGAACTAGGTTTAAAGGATGATAATCTTATTCAGCTATTGTATAATGATGTTGAAAATGTTTAAGAAGAAAATAAATAAACTCATTTTTTTTGGGAAAATGTGATTGAATTTTTTTTCATGATATTATACTATCATTTTATTAAACAATCCACCATTTTGGGGTGTATTTTTCTTGAATAAAAGGACCATCACACTCACACAAAGTTCATAATTAAAGTATTGAACATAATTAAAAAGGATTAGAGATAATGCTACTTCAATATAAAGGCGACAAGGCTTTGATGATCATGGAGTTATTATAAATCATACGTATTCTATGAAACATGGGATATAAGTTTGATAAAATAACCATGGATAAATGGTTCTAGAATCATATCCAATTCTATCGTAATAATCTCTATCATATTCAGGCTATGTAGAAAGGAATAATATTACTGGAGGATTGAGAAGTTACAATACAATCCATTGTAAGTTAGAAAATGATAAATATAATCTTCAACATATCCAATGTCACGATTTAAGACATTATACATATAGAATATTATGATTGAGTAAATTTGTTGATGCTCATGATTTTTAGTCTCATGAACATCATAATTGATTTTCAAGTTGCAGTATTGTTTAAATGGTGAGAAGGAAGATCATAATTAATTTAATAATTAAGTATAAGTTTTCTATGATGATACATTAGATTCGGTATACGATCATATCCATGAGAGATATTATTTTTTGTGTAGAAAACTCATTGACGTCGTATTTAGAATAAAAATAATAATTGTGACTGGTTTTTAATATAATTTATTACTTGGGTCATGTTTTATCCTAATATAACTTATACTAATTGGCCTTTCTAAATAAAGTAAGAATTAAAAAATTTTAATTACTTCATTAAAATGGGTTAAGAGAAGAGATGAAGTCTAATATATTTATTTCCATTTTTTATTATTTTAATGATACAAATCACAATCTGAATTGTAATCAGAAAATAGAGAGGATTAAAAATGTACAGAATCGATGAAAATGGGAAGCATCAATTTCTAAGAAGTTGTTTTGATTACTATTTACTGGTATAGAACATTTTAATAATGAAATAATAATAGGAAATATGAATAGTGTTAATATATTTATATATGCAACTTTTATAGATCATCGTAATGAAGAAATTGTATTTAGTGAATCATAATGGGAAACTGGAAAGAGATGATTTTTTAATAATGTTTGATGATAGATTAATTGGATAGAAGATTCCACAAGGATAAATATGAAATTAGAAGAGTTGAGAAACGTTTATGATGTCAATATGCACCATAAAATATATAATTAATAAAGATATTCGGGTAATTTAATTGAGTGGGAGTGCTTTCAGAAATACGGACAAAACCATATTGGGGGTGTGTATAAATTGTAAAATGTAAATTATTCATTTATGAAAAAGGTATTATTTATAATAAGTTATGTTAAGGATGAGTTCTAATGAAATTATAGAAAGAATTAGAGGTTTTTAGAATTGTTTTTCTTTGAGATGTCAAACAAGACAAAAGTGAAAGTAGAATAAAAAATATTGAAACATATTCAAATAATCATTTTTTAACGGTTGGGGATGAAGCCTCAATTTATTATTAATGATATGACCTCTTTAAAATGGGTATAGGGTGACCCATTACCTAGCCCAAAGGCCCAAGGCCATGTGTCCTGCATAAATGGCTAGAAAGCCCATTTTTTGGCCTGAAGGACCCCTCGGTGAACAGTACAACTACAGTACCCGCACAGCTAGAGTACCTACTGTAGTAACGCCTCCACAACAGTACCCTCCTATAGTCTCTATGCCGCTACTACAGTCCCCCGCTACTACAATACTGCTACATTGACCTGCTACAGTACTCAGGAATTAAAATAATCATCATATTTAGATGATTACCATAATTAGTCAGTTGTCAGGGTTGTCTAGATTGTTATGTTGGGATTTATATAAGGAGGATGTTAGTGTTAAAAATTGACTTAATTGTAATGTGATAGTGTTACATATTCTGTATTGAGAAAACTGACTAGGAGAATTAGAGTTGGACAATAAGACATGGAAATCTAACTGAGTTTTATTACAAAGTAATGGAAATTTTTACCATATTTTCAGTAAGAATGAAAAGAATTTTTAAATTTTTACAATTGTGAATGTTGAAAAAGAATCACTATATCATATTTTTAAAAAAACTATATATTATATCATTTTTTCAAGAGAGACCACACAAACAATTGAATTATTTATATAGTTCTAAATGAGTTAATTAGAATATCCAACTTTTTTATTCCACCTTGATGTATTTTTTTTCATCTGTATTGTGTGGTATCATGTTATATAAAAAACATACCAAGGTTGGATCTATTCTTATTAAATATTCAACCATGTAGATATTTGTGTTCCTGAAGTTGCGGGTTTGAATTTTTTAGTATGTAATTTAATACTTATTATGAGGTGAGGTTATTTCATACTCATGGAAACATAAAATAAAAGATATCACTGATTCACCCCTCCCCCTCTTAGGGATCAAATTATCCTGATAGGGGACATTCAGTTTGTATAAAAGCATAATTCTTCCATAATTTATTCATTTCCAATGTTTTGAATAGGTGTTTTAATGGAGAAAATAATCTATGTGAAAATTAGTGGTATTCTAGTTTTATAAGTAATAAAATTTCATATAAAGAAAAATAAAATGTTTCCATACCATATGTCTCTTGGATATGATGTTCTTGAATGTGGAAAAATGATTTTTCATCTATTAATGAAAATGATCCCCTTAAATATATCGATAAAAAGAATACTTAAAATAATATAGGGATAATAATGCTTTATTCTCAATACATTATTATATTTAATTCAATAGAGTTAATGTTGTTTCCACTACTAATGGTATATGGGATATGTTGAGAAATATATAAATATGAAATAATAAATAAAGAATGAGAAATTACAAATCTAGAGGATGATGTATGATCATTTGAAAACAGTTGACTATGAATACATTGTTTACTTCATTAGTAAGTTAAATTATATTTTTAGTACTATTAGATGTCTTTGTTAAATGAAACAAGATTCTATAGTTGTTGAAAAGCATTTGGGAATAATTCATGACTATTTTAATTAAAAAAATTCATTTTAAGATAGAGATCCATTAACATTATCTCTATATTATTTAGTTATAAATATCATCACATATGATATTATTAGGGATAATTCTATGAAAAGAAAAATATTATATGATACGGTAATTCCTTTTAAGGCTGCCAAGAAAAGCAATTCAAAGAATATTCTTACTGAAAAAGAATTTATGGATTTCGACAGGAAAAATAAGTTATGTAAAAAATATTAATGAAATTTTATATTTATTTTCAAAAAAATTGTCAAAAGGTATATTTAAATACATGGGTAAAAATCATATAAAATGTTTTGAATGTGCTTCCGTTAGGAATATTGCAGTAATTAATTCAGAAATAAAAAAATGTATAAAATATTTAAAATAAATATAGAAGTTTAAATGCTCATATATGATTTAGGATTATTAAGGAAAACTAAATTCCAGATACAAAGGAAAATGAATTATCCAAATCCAAATAGATAATATTCATTACAAAGATGAAAAATAATAATATAGTGAAGTAGAATCCAAAATATATAATATGTTTTTCAGTGATAATACGTTTATTATAAGAGTAACTTATGAATAGTTCAAAAGAAAAATTCGTAATGAATATGGATCTCAACATGAAATTCACCTGAAAAAATTGTTGATAGAATGTCTGAGACTAATCAGATGTATTGAAAAACAAAATAAGAAGTTGTAAGATGAATATTCCTAAAAAAATATAAAGATTTTTTTTCTGAAGTGAAGAATAAGATTTTATGGGATAATGATGATTTAAAAACACTCTTGTGGAGGAAAATAATGAAAATGATTATTATGAAGAAAAGATGATGAAAAATTATGAAGAAATGGAACATGCTCAATAAAAACTATCTAATGATGATATATGGAATACAAGTTTCAAAAAGACAATCTTATAAGATGGTGAATGTTCTATTAAGGGTATAACAAATGATGACCAACAAAAGAAACCTAAAATGGTTGATAAGATTTCTAAATGTGATTTTGGAAAAGAATAAGATTTAATGTTTAGGTATTTGGCCATGGTTAACGAAGCTGAAAGATTAGATGTTCCTAAAAAGTATGAATATAAAATTATTTCTAAATATTTTAAATTTGGAAATCTCTTACATATTATTATAATGTTTAAAAGGAAATATAGTGGATAAATAAGAACCTATTAGAAATGGACTGACATTTTTTAAACTATGAACATATAATAAGGTTTCTAAGAAACATACTCACAATTGAGGTCAGTATAAATGTTATATACTAAAAAATTATTTCAATTGTTATTTATAGTATTTTGGTGGACTCGTACATAGAATAATTTAGTGTTGGTTCATCCAACAACATTACTACTATTATAAGGGTAATGAAAGTTAGAGGTATTGGGGGAGTAAATCCTCTATATATTAGAAGTCTGAAAAGAATGTTATGATGTAATTTGAAAAGGATGGTGTTGGAATGAAAAATGTAATTCATCCCCTAGAAACTATTTGGAAAATATGTGAAAAACCAAGGAATCATTGTAATAATTTTCATCATCTATTAGCAGAAAAAATTAAATTTATAAAAAGTCTTATAATCTAGTAGTGAATAATGAAAAGGAAGAAGAAAATGATTTTTTATTGAAACTACTTTGAAATATATAACAGAATAATGAACTTTGGTTATTGATATTGGGAGTTAATCATATATTGTAGAATATTTGAAATTGTTTATGAATTCTAATGATTTCAAATAAGGAACTGTGAATTCAAAAATGAATAACCACTATATATCAAATGTATCAGATAAAATATTATTTGGATTAAAAAATTAGAAATAAAGAATGAAGTATTTGTTAATGGGTTTAGACATAAAATGATGAGTCGTTCACAATATGGTGATGAAGATAATAATTTTACTTTTAGAGAGTATGGATTTGTTATGAAAGGTGATATGTATTTAATTATAGTTACATGTGGCCAACTTACCATGGGAAACATCATTCATGTTGTTGGGGAACAAAACTATTGTTACATGAGTATAGTTGATGAAAATAAATATTGGCATAAAAGTTTGTGGAACATGTGTCAGAGAAAAATGAGTTTGTTATATAAATAAAAAATGTTGGGGACATTCCTAATTTTTCTAGAAGAAGATATTTTTTATTAACTATTTTATTTAATTGGATGATTACAAATTAAGTGCATAAGAAAGAGGATAATTGTTGAAAATATCCATCAGAAAAAATCTATTCTAATATCTATTGTCAAGTGATAAAATAATAAATGATTGGAGAAAATTATTTCATCACTTTAATTGATGAAATTACATTCATAATATTTGTCATGATTATGGGACATAAATCAGATAATCTAAAAATGATTAATTTTTTTTGAGGAAATATAATAAAGAATGCGAGTATTCAGTGAAGATGTTGAAAACAATCAATGGTGGTGAATATATAAATGATTGATATGAAATTTATCTTTAGAAATATGAAATTTATCAAGAGTATAATTCTCCATACACTCCTCAATAAAAAGTTTAGTGTAAAAAATAAGTAATATATTTTTTTCGTAAATTTAGAGAACTATGTTTTAAGAATTTGGAATTTCTCATTACATTTGGAGGCTAGACGTGAGTTCTATTACGTACAGTAAAAAATAAAAATTTTATAGGATATTCTCTGATAATAATCCAAATTATTTTTTATGGGAAAACAACATGATTGAAACTGTTAATGTTTTTGGCAGTCTATGTGTTATTAATAATAATGTCAGAATCATTGGAATGATTGAAAAGAGTTGATGTTGGAATTTTACTTTTCCATGTTCTGGAAGCAAGAGGATATAGATCATTTAATAACGAAATATGAATAATTTTTTATTCATGGGACATGAATGTTATTGAAATGATAGAGGAATATAAACATAGTCATACATATTAGGATGTTGAGAATTGTTAAAAAAATTTCTTATCAATTATAATAATGCAACATATAATTGTAATACTACTCCTCATAATGAATAGGACTTATCTATTTTCATTGATAATAATGATACTCAAAAATAGCATTCCTTTGATAAAAATGATAGTATAAGTAGAAAAAAATATTGGTGATCATAATTTTAAAATTCGAAGAAGAAGAAAATTATTTCCCATTAGACACACATCATTATATTAATGTTGGAACTAAAATGTGTTGATAAATATATTGATTATCCATATTGGGATCATTCATGAATGAAACAATAGATCGGATATATAATAATTATACATGAAAATAATACCTAATCAATATAATAGAAAATTTATTAGTACATAATCAGTTACCAAAATTAGCTGAATGATGAAAGTCAAGTGATATGGAACAATAAAATACACGTTTTCAATGGTAATTCACAAATTAATGTTATTGATTTTTATGAAACCAATGTTCATGTGGAATGATAAGAAACTATTAAAATAATTATAAATATTACTACCTAAAAAATTAAAATTTTATTCAAATGGATTCTATATCAAAATTCATGATTAGTGATCTTGATGAGTATTATTATATTGAACAACCATGTGTATTTGTTATTTTGAATGATTAATATTATGCATGTAAGGTGAAAAAATCATTTTATTAATTAAAACATGCTCTGTGGGAATATTATTACATATAAGATACTTGGAAACGGAATATGAGCTTCTAAAAAACAAGACTTGATAAAAATAATTAAAATAATTTAATTTAATAGTGCTCTTTAATTTTCATTGTTTATATGCATAAAATTCTCTTTACTATGAATGATGAAAGAAAATTTCAATGATTTTATAACGAAATCATAGAGTAGATTGAAATATCTATTTAGTGAGAAATTAAATACATTCTTTGGATACAAAAATTAGAAAATAAGAAATAAATCATTATTTATCAGAAAAAATATGCTAAATAATTTCTTAAGAAGTTAGGAATGGGGTGCTAAAAACCTATTTTTAAACCAATTTTGTTGAGGGAAAAGTTGTGTATTGTTAGAGAAGGGTTGGATGTTAATTAGAAATAATTTTGGAAACTGATTGGAGTTTGATATGTTTTATTTCCTGAGGTCATGATATTTTTTATTATGTCACCTTATTTCCATGGTTTTATATTTATCCTAAAGATTCACATTTTCTTTCAAGAAGTAGAATTATCAAATACATTAATGGAATAAAAAATTGTCGAATCCCATATGATATATCATAAATTATTTATTTTTTTTGTTCTGAAATGCTTATCGAGCAGAAAATGTTGATGATAGAAGATCCATACCTATTAGTGTTTTCATTCTAGGGAAAAATTTTGTTTGTTGGCATAAAATGAAATAGAATTCAGTAAATCCTATTATGGATGATGTTAATTATGTTTCATCTACTCAAGACACATCCCAACTAATGTGGTTGATGACTCCATTAGAAGACATTCTTATGTATGTGAAGTTAACCATTCTATGGGGTAGTGAAAATCAATTTTCAAACAACCTCACTAAGAATATAGTAAAACATTATTATTCAAAATATTTACATATCTAGAATCATTTCATCAAAGAACATGTATTAAAAAATCAATTGAATATTTAGTAAGTTCTTGAATTCTATATAGTTGAAAACATTTTCACAATACATTTTTTGATGTAATGTATCTCTAAATTGATTGATAACATATGATTCCAAAACATTATCATTAAGGTTTATGTATGTGACTTTTACCATCTACTATATTACATTTGGATAGTGTTTTCAAGAGATAATTGATTCGTAAATATTTAATAGTTAATGTTTGTATATATGCAGAGTTGTGGGTATGTTGTGAAGCCATCATTGTGTGTTATTGAACTACTCTATCAAATTGATTGAGTGTTTTTAAGTAATTTTATTGTCTTCTGAAGAAGTTAAAAAAGTAAATATTGTTCTAGAAGAAATGTTGGAATGTATTTTGTATTCACTACCATTGGATATAATGGAATTTCTATCATTAATCTTTTATTCATACAACATTTTTTCTCAAATAGACATTCAATGATCAATATTTAATACATATATTAAAGATAAAATGTTTTGAGACTTATGTACTTTTTTGGTTGAAAACAAAATCATAATAGGGATATTGTTAGGACCATGATGAAGAGGATAATAATCATAATCATTTGTTTAATTTTGTTGTCAAAAATGTTTGTGATGAAAATAAATCGCCTCACATTGTTTATTTGTAAAAGTCATAATGATTTTTTTCAAGAAATAAGTGTCACAATTCTTGAGAAGGACCATCGGTTTGAGGACGATTTTTCCTGAAGAAAATAATTTTTGGACTCACCCTGAGACTAGAACTGATGGTTAGTTCATAATTTAGAGTAATAAATGTATATGTGACTATTCTATAAATGTTATGAGGCTTTTTGGATCTAGTAGTTCTTATAAATAGTAAATATTATATATAAAATTGACATTAGCATAATTATAGAAATGTAGGGAAATATTTCATGAAATTGGATTCAGTTTGATCATAATCATGTCAATAATATATAGGATGAGACGAAAAGTGTTATGTTTTTAGAATAATGGTATGTTAATGTACATTCCAATGAAATTTGGACAATTATAAATTTTATGTTGAGTGTAATCAGTTTCATGATGGAATTCATGATACATGAAGAAGATAGTGAATGAAGAATGTTTCTGAAGATGAATATTTATACTCTTAAGATCATCATAAGCAGTCTATTGGATACACCTTTCTTTAAAATATGATAAGAGTAATCATAATATAGTTAAGAATGAAGATAAACCTTTTGATGGCGATCTTTCAGATTTGGTGTACCATCGTATTCACGAATGAAATATTTTTTTTTGTTTCAAATACATTGGCATCTTATATAAAAGTGATGGAAAAACTCTTATTATTTGTCAACATATTTCATTAGTTAGTTCTGGAACCATCATATTATAGATGATACTAATTCATCTTTCAAAAGAAAGGAAAAAAGTTTAATAGGATGAATTACATTGTTCAAATGGGTTAATGAAAAAGATGAAGAAGTATCTGTTTATTCACATTTGACTTATTCATAATGAGTCAAATTGTAATCAGAGTCAGAATAATAATTCTAAGATCATGAAGTAGATAAAAAATTGAGGGAAAAGTTAAGAAATAAATTTTAAGAATATATTATTTACCCAGAGTTTGTATAAAACATTGTAATGAATAATATGTATTCCACAATCAGTATAGTTTTATTTATTAATAGATTAAACTATTTGAGAGGATATTAATGAAGAAATCATACTAATAAAATCAGAATAAGAAATCTGAATTGAATTGGTGTTTGTGATAAATGAAACAAGATTTCTTCTATGTTTAGATGACTTGCGAAGGATAATGAGGAAATGTGAAGAGTTGAGAAACTTTGATGAAGTCAATATGGTTCTGAAAATCAGGGAAACATGAAAATTTGAGTAATTTGGTTGAGAAAAAATGATATCGGAAATACCCCCAAGACTATATTTTGGGTGACTATATAAGGAAAAAATAATTTTTTACATTTCGGAATGAATTACTTTTCATAATAATTATAGAGAAGTAAGTGCGCTGAAGACATTCTAAAGAGAAGAAGATGTTTAACTGATTCTTTTTCATGAAGAATTCATTTCAGACATAAGGGAAAGAAGAAGGGAAATCATAGAAACATATAAATCTGATAATCATATTAAGCTAATTAACTTATTCAGTGGATTATCATATTGGGCTTGAATATCATATTTAAATTTCTAGATAGAAGAAGGAGGTGTTCAATATTTTTTCAAGAATGTTAAAATAGAGTTACATTTTTTATATTTTAATATTGTAGTGGGAGAATCAAACTAGGATAATTCAACCTAGAAAACAGATATAGTATTATTTCAAAGTCTCCAAAGTTCATAATTGATTTTTGGTAAGAATGTGTTGAATTGTTTTGAATGTTTATGTTTTTAATATTTTATAAAGAAAGTCCACTGCAAGATTATTAGAAAAACATTGTATTATAACATTTTTACTAGAAAGAGAATACACAATATTTAATTGTTTACGTAGTGCTACATGAGTGAAAGAGAATAACATACTCATTGAATTCCACACATATGTATAATTTTCTAATAGATTTTATGGTATTGAATCATTTCCAAACCATACAATGGATATAGATTTTCTGTTTGCATAGTGATCTTTGTACATACTTTATTCACTATATATGTTTGATTAAATTATTTTCATTAGGGAAATTAATCATTAACATGAGGTGAATAATGTTCCAAAATCAAAGAAACAAAAATGAAAAAGATAACACTGATTCACCCATGCCACTCTCTGTGATATAAATATCCTGACTGGGAAGTACTATATTGGTAATAATTATATAAATTGATTATCTAAAATTATTTTGAATAGATAAAATTAGAAAATGTATAAATGGTTTAAAAACAAAGCTTTCTATATAAATATATAAATTCTAATAATGAAATATTTTACAGAATATTTTAAATTTTTACTAGAAATATCAAAATAGAATACTAGAATAATGAAGCATATCTCAGATTTTCAACATAATTTTTGTGAAAGTGAATGAAAAATTAATAATCATGAGAGGGATAGGGTGAATGTCACATGAATAAACAATGTAGCAGTTTTCAATTAAATATTAGAAATAAATGGATATTTCTATTTTTGTGGACCATTTTGCTACAAGTAATTTGTATTTTTGTTAATGTACCAATGTCATAGTGAAACATGATTATATTTATCTGAGTAATTTTTGTTGAGTCCAGAAATGTAATGATTAAATATTATAAAATATATATATATTACATATTACTAATTAATATTGTGTTTCAGTCATTAGAGGTTTTTATTGATTATGTGAAATATATTATCACATTACAAAACAATGTCATAATTTTCAAATAAACAAAAAGAAATTAAATGACTATGGTCTTATATATGGGAATAAAAAATTAAATGTAATAGAAAATTACTTTTTTAAATTTAGTGGGAATTAAATCATCTTAAAAAATATATACTTGGATTTTAACTAGTCATTCTTAAAGAATATGATAGAGGGTTTATTTATGTAAAGGATTATTAAAAGTGTAACAAATTATTGGTTTCCATTTTCAATGGTTTTTCCCACGTTAAAAATAATTGGATCATTGGTTTTTTTAAAGGGATAAATTTTTTATTGACAAACACATTCAATGGATTTTCCTAAAACAAAACTAATTATGTGTATCAAAACACTATGATGAAGTATTCAATTGTTTATTTTTTATAAATTAATTTGGTGTTAATGTATAATAAATGGTTGTGTATTTATTTGAGTTCCATGAAAATGTGATAACTTGCTTTTAGTTGTTGATATTAAAATTTCAATCAAAATTATCATAAAATAAAATATCAAATGAAGAATCATTTACACTTTCACATTAAAAAATTAATTATGATACTGTATAACAAAAAAATCAAGTTTTTGAATACATATGTAAAATAAAAAATATATATTTTAGTCGATCTAAAATCCTAGTTGGGGAATATATTTCAATTATTACATTTCATTCTGGTGATTCATACATTTCTATTATTTTTTTCTGTTAATTTTTATGAGTCATCCCCTTTGAGAGAGAAATCAATTAATAAAGATCAATAATATGTTTACAAAACTTATTAATTCACATATATAACACATATTATAATCATTATTTTTTAACGTAGATATTTTATTTAAATATTTTTAATTAATTGATGAAATGTTGTGTTGATACTCCATGATTAATCATCCAAAAAAACACAATTGTTTAATATATAATTATTATGTTAAAATAATATCTATTTTTTTATATTCATCAAATTATTAGTACAAAAAATACCATAAAAATATTTTTAATGAAATAATGAGTATATTATTATAGAAAATTTAAAAACCCATATTGGAGAAGAATGATAATAGTTAAATTTTCATTGGAAAATCCATTAAAATAGTAGATCATATTCTAAATCAATTTTAGTATCAAATAAATTCAAGTATTTTTATACAGAATAATTATTATTATAATTCCCAGAGAATATAAAAATTTATTGTATTTTAAATAGCAATTACTATCATTGTTAAATGTTGTAAATTATATATTGTCATGAAAGAAGTAGTTAAAAGTACCTTCAGTGGATATCTCCAAAATTTAAGAAGTTATAATCTATTCAACATTGAACCATTGTGAATTATATTTTCAATGAATGTAAAAATGTATTAATAATAAATAAAAAAATTCATATATTAGGAATAGTGTTCATGATGTGATTTTAATGATATAAAATATGTAACGAAATATAATATAGACGCACAAAATAGTAAAAAATTAGAAGTAGAATATATTAAAGAATATAGTCATACTGTTTCCACAGTAATCAAAAAACTTTTTCAACTAATTAATGGATGAGAACATTGGTGGTGGTCCCAAATTTTATTTCATATCTAGGATAATTGATTCAAAATATGAAGTTCTTTCATATGTACAAATATTTTTTTTTCATTTGACTAATTTGATGAGAACATTTCATTATATTATTAAATTGGATTTGTTTCTATGAATCCAGAGTTTTATTATTTCATGAGGAAGTATATATAATATATGATAATCTAAAAACTAAAATGAATGTTATTTTAATGACTTGCAAACAATATACTATCTAAATTTCAATGGATGTTTGATTAGAAATAGGGTAATAATTTTAGAAAATGTAATCATATTGGTTTATTAAAGTAATATGAATGAGACATCCATATATTTTTTTAGGCTTGAAAAATTTCAAATTTTTATTTCCATCAATATTCAAAGATAATACAATATCTTCTAAATTAATGATTTGTAAACATTATCAATTCTGATTTAAATATCATTGTAGATAATGGGAAATAGAACATATCAAAATAAAAGTATATATTATAGTTAATTTTAGGTTTTTAATATTTTAATAATTCTAAAAAAATTGTTTACTCCATTTTAAAAACATTTATATTATAGATGAAATTAAATTAAAGAATAATTGGAAACTACTCCTAAATCAAATAAGATATGTACGTATCACTAATTGGTAGTGTCTATATATGTAAAAAAATTAAATATTATGAAATTTTGGGAATTTTATTTAGATTTATAAAATGACAGATATGTTTGTGTTTAGTGTGATAGATTACTTCAGGACCATTATAATTTCATAAATAGTAGACCATATATATCTTTCAAATGATATTTATACTTGATAAAGACTATAGAATATTATAAAAATGAATTAAATGTCTTCATATACATCAATTTTGCAAGAAAACAAGATATTAAAGTATGATGATAGAATATAGATTTCATCAATGGATTTTATAAAGCATATTAATATATTCACATCGTAATAAATTTTTAATGTTACATACTTTATTTTATTACATGTTGTGGTATATTTCAATGTGATATAGATAAATGAAATATTATTTCTTCTAATAATATCATTAAATAAAAGAACTATAAAATCTATTCAGCAAAGCAACCTTTTGGTGTATATATATATAAAAATTTTATGGGAAAATAAAATGATAAAAAATAAAAATCAATGGGAGAAATAGTTATGGATTACATTTTTTTTATTATTGAAGAAAAAATAAAAATTAAGTGAGTTATAGTACATTTGAGGTATATGTGTTTGGTTCAGAGTGGTCAGCGATAATGAGGCGTGAAGGTTGAAGATTGTGCTTATGTGTGGACGTGCAGACATTGTTGATTCTTGTCCTCTAACGAGAATATGGCGGTTCCTCGATGGTTGTTGTCTCAGGCAGAGTGCGGCTTGTGGTGTGTCAGCCTATTATTGTTTTATGGATTTGAAAGTTGTTTTTTAAGGGTTTTTTAATTCTGAATTGGGCGGGACATGTGGCTACTTTTGGATTTCGGTTTATGTTTGAATTGTGTTTGTTGGGGTTATCTGGGATAATTTTCTTTTATGTTTTGTATGAGTTAGATGTGTCTTTGGTTCACACGTTTCCATTAATAGTGTCATTAGAAAATAAAAATATGGATTGTATGGTTAGTAAATTTGGGTATAATTTTTTGTTTTCAAAAAGGAAAAAAATTATGTTAACTGAAACCAAATTGGAAGATCACTATTTGAATGTTATTTTTTATGGCACATCAAATACAATAATCAATGCCACATCAATATATTGAGAAAAACTCATAAAAATGATATATGAAATAGATTTATTGTTATGTTACACATTATTATGGTGTTATTATAGTTAGTAATTTATATTTGGTATCTTTTTACAATAATTGATCAAATTAGACTTGTGTTAAATATGAAAATCTTAATAGAATCAAATTTTAGATTATGTTTGATAATAAGAGTTAATCCTCAGTGTTTCCTATTATATGGAAGGATTATTACATTCCCATTAGACATGTATTTAGAGTGTTATCATCAATAGGGGTGTACAAATACATAAATTCAAAAAATATTGTTTTCTACATTGAGATAATATATATAATGGTGTTTTATAAAAGAGAAATGATATGAATTATTTATACATGTTTTGGTGATGTTTTTAGACTATTTAAATTAATTTGATGACCTTAAATAGTAAGTGATTTTTGTAAATTAATATAAAATATAAAATATTTTTTAATTTGGATTTTTAGAATCAATATATATAATAATTTGATATGAATTATCCCAATGTATGTATTTTTTAATATTATTCTTAGATCTTTGATCCTACATTGAGTTTTCTCAAGTAGGGTTTAAAATATTGAATAATGATTGATTTTTTTTACTTTTAATCGGTTATTAACAGTCAATGAATAAAGAATATATGAAAAATATTAATTTTTATAATAAAATATAAAGGGGGAGACTGTTTATATAGTATTAGAATGATATCTTTGAGCCTATGATGGAGAAGATATATGAATTTTATTTATGATTGAACTCTAGGAAGAGAATTTATTTGTATGGGGATTAATTTATGTGATGATTGATTGGATTTGTTTAGTTGAAATTGGAGTTCAATTTTATTTTCAACACATAAATTACATTTTCATGCGTAATCAATCGACGTAGATTCATATTTCTTCTTGTGATTTGATTTTTATTATGAGTTTTTGACTGATTTAAATTTATAGGTAGAAATTTTCAGTTGTTTATTAATATGAATGGGATTATTAATAAATCACTATTCCATTTTAATCCCAATAATAGTTATGGTGATGGTAAATGGTGAAAATTGGAATTTTTTTTCATCGATAATAATAATTTGGGTTTGTTGGGTTCTAAAACAGACATTGTTATAGAAAATTCACATGACCACTCTCTAGAAATGATCGTTCTCCTCCATATAATGTTATTTATTATATATATATAATTACCTTATGTAATGTTTTTGTTATATTTTACTCTCATATATATATATTTCATATAAAATCTATTCAATATATATTTAATAATCTATTAAACTTATAAATTTATTTATTATGACAATTTATAATGATTTCTATTCAATCATAACAGTATTCATTTTTGTAAAGATTTGATTTTGAATTTATATTATTATAATTTTTCAATAATAATAATTTTTGGTTAGAGTGGAAATGCAAGAAGGGGGTGAATTTAGTTCTTACTTAAAATTTCTGTTAAAAACATTATGTTAAAGATTCTCCAATTTTGAAACATCCTAGTTAATTAATCCAGTAATGATATAAACTTTTAGTTGGTCAACATGTTTTTTCAATAGGTGATTTGTCCTCAATTAAATCATTGTAAAACACTTCTTCATCTTTTGAAATAGGTTTACTGAATTAAACACATCCATTAACTAACTAGAACAAACTCTCAATGAAAATGTTAAAACAGTTTTAAATTTTTTAAATTATGAGAATCAGAAAATAGAAAAATAGAGTATTACTAAATGTAGAACAAAATAGAATTAAACAAGAGGATCATTTTCAAGACAAAACATAATCCTCTTAAACTGGTGATCACCTTCCACCAATAAGTATATATTATCAAAAATATTTATATTCAAACTGTATCAGGATTTATAACAATTTTTACAATCTGTACATGGGATACAACCTCTACCACAGTTCACTATTGGAATAAAAAATAATGAAGACCACACACAGTCTCTTCCACAATCATACATGGGAAATAATGTGTAATTGAAGTTTAATGTGATGATTTTTGGTATCTTCCAGTTCAAGAACTAGACAGTTTGTGGAACATACAAACACACACTTCTCAAAAATGTAAAAACAGAAGAAACCAACAGGTAAAATATTATTACATTGAGTTTAGAAATATCTATGTGGTTTTAGTTCAACTCTTGAAACCTTGGGGAGAAGAAATTGTAGTTTGAGTCTTTCTCTAAAAGTTTTCCTCAAACAAGAGTGTCTTAAATCCAGGTTCTAGATTCTAGCTACTGAGTGTTCACCATGAGTTGATATAGCGTTGATGAATCATAGAATATACTCTTGAATATTCTATCCTTATATTATATTCTAGAGGCTCTTGGGATCAAAGTGTAAGTTATTGATGGGTTTCCCTTGTTCAATTTGATCTAGTGAGTAAGCTCTTTCTCGTGAATTCCTCTAACTTTACAAACTTCTCAACGCTTTTTTAATTTTTTCCTTTGTACTCTATTTTAAATTTAGGGTCAGACAATATGAATAGGCAAACCAAATGCAGTCCTCCTTATACCTCATACTATCTCCATATACAGTCTTCTTATCTGTCTACAACCAGCATTTAAAAATTCTTGAAGCATTAAATTTACTAAATATGACCGTTAGAAAAAAATTACGAATTTATAAAATTACAGAGTAGAAGAGTGGGCATATTTAGACTTGTATAGGTAGCTTTCTCAATAGTAGTCTTCAATGGTAGACTATATCGATAAACATCAATGGTATCATTCTCAATGGTATCCTATAATGGTAACCTTTTCAATGGTAGACTTCTGTTGTAACTTTCTCATCAGTGACCTTCACATCAGTGACCTTTCATCAATGACCTTCATCAGGGACCTTTCATCCGTGACCTTTATCAGATACCTTTCATCATTGACCATTCAATGGTGACCTTAATCAGTGACCTTCATCAGTGACCTTCATCGTTGCCCTTCATACTAAGAGAAAGTTTAAACATTATACTTAAAAAAAGAGTACAGAGGTTAAAATAACATAGTTATTAAATGATATAAGGTATTAATAATAATGAAACACGATTTTCATATAATAAACACATGATTGTCACATAAATGAATCATGATTTGGGATTATCAAAACAGGTGAGTCCAAAAATATCCTCCTTTTTTATAATAAAAAATTATTCTAGTGAATATTTAGATTTATGTATTATTGAATCAAGGATAAGAGCATTTTCTAATATCTTCAGAGGTGTGAATAAGTAAAATTGTGGCATTTTCATTGTGGAAAATAGTCCAGAACATAAAGGCAATGACTCCAGTCAAATAAAAATATCCCCCCTATGTGATTAAAAAAATAAGGGAAAACAAAAAGAGAGGAAAAAGAGGATATTATTAATAAGGAAGAATAGTAGATGTAAAAATGTTTCAAATATCAATATCAACTTAGACAACCCACACTGTATCCACATAAGATATGTCCATGGGATCATTGTCTGTGGATGCTAATGAATCCAGTCTCAAAGATGGACGGATAGGCCGAGGTATGGCAGTGATTTGAGTAAGAGGAGATCCTACATAGGCATCAGTAGACCTATAGTGAGTATATCTATGAGGATTCATAGGGGTCAGGATTATGATGGCATGTTTAGGAGTCATCTAAGGAGAAACACTAGTATATCCTGAGGCAAACATGGAATAAGGTAATACTGGAGGAAAAATAAAGGGAGTGTAGTCAACATGGAAGAAGGGTAAAAGAAGATTTTTTAAATCCATAACAATAATTACTCCACTTTATATAGATGACATAAAATAATCCTTATTCTCCATCAATTTCTCTGAGGAAGGAGTCAACTCTGTGAGCCTGCTAACGTTATCATTAAACACCTGAGTGATAGGTGGGATCCTCATGTTTCCAATAGCATCACAATGTGACCATCCATCGAATTCATAGTGTACCCATTTTTAATAGAGATCAACATTCTCTTTCATGGCCTTATTATCATGAGAATCCTCTATTAAACAATCTCCCATATGTTTATAAATTTATCTAGTAATGGAAATGACCATAGTCATACACTAAGGGTCCGAGTTACTGGAACCAAATAACTTCTTCACTTCTTCATTGTCAACCGATCTGAACACTTCTAGATCAATAGAAGGATTGGTTGAAGAGGAAGTAGATGCACACAATGGTACTATAGTGAAATCCGTTGGCTCCTTAAAATATTTGGTCAGTCCACTAATCAATCACTTCACATCATCATCTTGGAAACTCACATGTGCCTCCATAGACTTCTTGATGTCCTCAAACATAGTGATCATCTGCTGAACAACACTTTTAAAATTATTACGGTCTATGTCCACATAAACCCTTAAAACCGTATAGGAGTGTAAACTGATACTAGATTGTTTCATAGAATCCATATATTCTTCCATGGATTGGACTTGATTCTTACATTTATTAAGTAAATTTGAGTAATAGGTAGAAATTAATCTTTCCAAGGATGATTCTATAACATCATGATTGGGAGACATTGTTCTCTCTATCTCAATATACCCCTCACCAATGTGGCTATTCAAATATGATTTTTGGGATTCTAAAACATCCTTCACCACAAAGTATCGAGGTAAGAACACTATTGGATGTACAATGGTGGTTTTGGAAATAGATGGAATAGGGGGCTTATGTTAGGATTTTCATCATCATATTCTCCATAGTCTAAGCCCACGACGTCGAATATAGGGTCTTCTGAACCATCTTCTATCCAATGAGTAACAACAATTGATCCTATGGAAATAGTTTCCTCTCTCTCACTTGCAGCATTCTCTTGATCAATTCCATCCATCTATGTTATACGTCTTTGATCAATTTAATCTATAGGATGGTCCACTGCCTCTTCCACTACCGAATATTCAACTACTACCCTTGAAATTCGATCATCAATTGAATCAACAACCTCTTAATCTAAAATTTATACCATTACTATATATCCTATCAGAAGACTGACGCTTAGTAATTCCCTATCAATTTCATCAACAGCTATCTAAAAATCATAATGACTAGATTCGGTTTCATCTTCCTCCTATGAGGTCTACCTAATATCTCTTAAGAGATTTTGATCTCCTTCTTCTTCACTTGTATCCTCATCGTAACCATCCCTTAGTATAGTCTCTCTTATAAGAAATATTCATTGTGTTCTATAATCACCAAAGGATATATTAAGGGCATGAGGAATTTAGGGAAGGTCACGATCACTCCTATCATCAATAAGATAATCCTCTCTTTCATGCATAATAGCAGCCTCCTCTTTTTCATCTGAGTATGTTGGCTACACATAATCGGGAATTATACCTGGGTTTCTCTTATTCTTAGTCTTAGTAGGACGAGTAACAGGGATGAATTCCTCATATATAATAGCTTCATCATTAACCCAATTTCTTTTCCAAGGGTTTTAGTTTATCTTCATCAACTTTCCAATCATCTTGGTAATGCAGAAGTTGTCCATTACAAAAACTATTTCCTCCATATTTCCAACATATAAGGTTACTTTCAACATAATATATATCAATATTGAATGAAATAAATCATTGGTTGGGAACTAGTATTTATCATATCCTCTAATTGAATCATCAGCTAACTACATAGATTTATCTTCACTCCATGCTTCAACAGATACAAAAGTAATATGTTTGGATACTCAGGGATATAAAATTCCCATCTCCTAGGACTAAAAAAATGATGAAAAAATTTAAAAAGAAACTTTTATTCTCATTCCATTTCAGCAGAAATAACTTTTATATAGATTTCATTTCTTGTCAGTTCATCTAATGCTTCTTCATTACCAAATAACTCACTAGTGGACCTACCACTCTTGAGTTGTAATAAAAAATCCCTTCATGTGGGAATCTCAAACAATCATCTCATTCAATATAGGAGAAGATCACACACTCTCCATTTACCTTTGAAGTCATTTAGTTCCCCCTCTCAGACTACTCAAACATCAAAGATTCATAAAATTATTTCCCTAGCTTCTGGTAATAAGGTCCATTGTTTTTTCCAATGCATTCGACACAGTCTGGAGCGTCATGTGCCTTTCGCACTAGATACCTACTTGACAACCACCATTCAAAATTTAATTCCTTCTCAAACACGATTTACCTATTCAATAAATATTGATTGATCAGCTTAGACACTACCCAGATTACACTTCTAGATCCAACTCAAGGTATTTTAGGGTTCGGTGCATCTCTTTCATCCCTGAACATCAGTCTCTTCAATATTTCCATATGACAAGAAGCGGTACAAGTTTTGCATCAAGATGTGAGGTTTTACGATTAGGGAGAAAGGGTTCCAATATAAGATTTAAGTGTATTGAAATGTAGTGGGTTATATATTTTTTTCATTTACATATCCAAAAATAAATCATTTAGTAGAAAAATGTTATAATTTAAATAGTTTGTATTCCAGTAGAAAAACACAATGTCTAGAATAAAGTAGACTATCATTAAGGTGTCAGTGGTGAGGTCCCAATGGTGAGGTCCAATGGTGAGGTCCAACGGTGAGGTCCCAATGGTGATGTCCAATAATGAGGTCCAATGCTGAAATCCCCAGAGTGAGGTCCCCACAGTGAGGTCCAACATTGAGGTATGAATGGTAATGTCTTAATGATGAGGTAAAACGGTGAGGTCCCAATGACGATGTCCCAACGTTGAGGACCAACAGTGTGGTCTGAAAATAAAATTTTATCATTCAAAACTCAAGTTTGATGTAATCCAACCTCTATAAACTCAATGGCTATGTGAATATATTAGGCAATTGGTGTTCATTGCCAATTAACTCAATTGTGATATCACCACATTGATAATGATCTCTAAATAAGTGATGTATCACATAAATTTACTTTGTCCTAGAATGAGATACTTTATTTTTAGAGATATTAATAGCACTTGGATTATCACAGTTTATAGAGACATGTTTGAATTGATATCCATAGTTCAGTAAAGTGTGTTTCATCCACATAATTTGAGCACAACAACTACCTACAACTATATATTCATCATTAATGTTTGTAATTCAACAGAATTCTATTTCTTACTACACCAAGATACTACTGACTTGACCAAAATGTGACAAGTTCCAAAAGTTCTCTTTCTATAATACATTCAACCAAAAAATTCAACATGTTAATAAATTATTAAATCAAATATTGTACTATTAGATAATATATTCCCATGTTTTAATTGTTCTAGTGATATTTATAAATTCATTTATCAATAGTTAAATGAGAATCATTGGTATTGGATTGAAAACGAGTGCGCATGCATATACTAATCATAATATTAGGTCTACTAGCAATAAGGTAGACCGACACTCAATCATACATCTATAATGGGTTTGATCCACTGATATACCATTTTAATAAGCATCCAAATTTCACGTGGTACTCATAGATATATCACTACCTTTATTATTATCCAAACCATAATGTTTCATAATATTTTTAGTATTTTTACATTGATTTATACTAATACAATTTTTATTTTAAATAATTTGAAATCAATGAAAAAATTATATTCCCCCATTAAAAAAATTTCAAATTCATCTCGCATAATTTTTGTAAAATTAATACATAAAGAATTTTAGTGGATCAAAAAATAACATAATCTACATAAATCTGTACTATTAAAACATCTTTTGAAATCCATTTAATAAAAAGCGAGGCATCATAAATTCCTATAGTAAAACCTTTTGAAACAAGAAAAGAACTAAATCTATCATACCAAGCTTTAGGAACTTGTTTCAAACCATATAGATATTTAGAATGATTAAAGACATGTTATAAATAATGGGGATTGGTTAAAGCAAACGGTTTTTAAACAAATACAATCTCAACTATGTACCCATTTAGAAATACACTTTTGACATCCATTTTATAATGTTTCAAATTCAGATGTGATGAAAAAAATGTAGTATCTCAATGGATTTTATTCTAGAAATAGGTGAAAAGGATTCCTTATATTCTATTCTTTCTTATTGACTATATCCTTGTGTGTCTATTCTAGAAAAGTTTTTAACTACATTACCCGATTCATTAACTTTATTTCTAAACACCCATTAAGTGCCTATGTTCAATGTGTCTATAGGTCTTTTTACTAATTCTCAAGCATTGTTTCATTCAAACTGATTTAATTCTTCTTACATAGATATAATCCAATATACACCATTTATTGCAACATTAATATTTTTGGGTTCATGTTGCAAAAGAAAAGCTTGAGGTTCATCCTAGTTTCCCCGAGAAGCTCAAGATTTTGTTACCCAATTTAGATCACCTACTAGATCATATAAACGATGATTTTTTAGAGTTTTAATACATCATGAAATAGTTGAACTAGACTCCTCATGGTTTTCCATTGGATCAGATTCCCCATGCTCTAATTCTAGAAATTTTTTGGATCATGTTATTTTCCTTATGGGTTCACTGTATATATCATTAAGGTCCGTAATTGGAATTTCTTCTATAAGATGTTCAATGGAGGTTTTGGGTTTATGTCAATCAATCTCACAAAAATTTATATGAACTGATTCTTCTACACATTTAGTTCTCTTATTTAATAGTCAATATTATTTACTAGTGATTGGGTAAACTATGAAAATTCCTTCATCACACTTGGAAGAAAATTTGTCAATATTATCATTAGTGTTTTGAATAAATACTTTGAAACCAAAAACACTAATGTAATTAACCCTAGGATTCCAATTATTTCAGACCTCATAATGGCTTTTCATAAGTAAATATCTAATTAAGACTCTGTTGATGACGGAAAATGATGTATTAACAGTATCATGCCAAAAAAATTTAGGTAGTTTATACTCATTTAGCATAGTCCAGGAAATTAATTTAAGTGTCCAATTTATTATTTTGATAAAGCCATTTTTTTGAGGAGTTATAGGAGAATAGAAATAGTGATTATAGAAATTTTATGAGAAAAAAGTAGTTAAATTCCCTATTTCCATACTCACGACCATGATCACTTCTCATGGTCTTTATTCTAAGTCCACCACAATATTCTACAGGCATGGAATATTTAATGAAGTAAGAACATGCTTCAGTTTTTTTGAGCTAGAAATTATTCCCAAGTGTATCTTGAAAAATAATCTACAATAAAATTAAAAAAGTGCTTCCCATTACAACATCAAACTCTAGATAGTCCAAAGAAATCCATGAGAACCAAATCATGAAATTTAGATGTTGAAAATTCATTCTTCAGTTAGAATGAATCTTTGTGTTGTTTTTTTATGACACAGATTAAAAACATTGTTAAGTGGGAATTAAAAATTTGGTAAGTATCTATATTATCCTTTACTAGTTAGTTTATTATGTTAGTGAAAATTTTAGTGTCCTAATCTTCTATGACATATCCAGGATTCCTTATGAATGGAATTTAAACAAGAATCATTTTTCATTGATAAATATTTTAAATCAACAGTATACACATTTTCAATTTGATGAGCAGTAAATATTAAATCATTTTTGGAATTAAAAACATTTCATGCATCATTTAAAAAATTAATATTAAATCAATCATCACACAAATGAGAGATACTCAGTGGATTGTATTTAAACCCACCATCAAAATGTACTTTTGAAATTTATATAGTATTAAGTTTACCAATTTTTCTTAAGCCGTCGATTTTCTCTTTGTCATTATCACCAAATGTGACATGTCCAAAGTAAACATTAATTAGGATTTTGATGCATGAATAACCTCCTATCATATGTCTTGATCAATAATTGTCCATACACCATTCGGTCTTACTGGATCCCTTTAAATAATTTTCCTACTAAAAAAATGAAGTGTAGGATAACTTTAGTACAAAAATTTTCATGAGTCTAGAAAGGATAGAATTTAATGCATTAGGAACCCATACTTGTCTCACAGGTTTCCTATAATCAACAGATATTTTTGGATTCATGAATACTTTGTTAGGTCCATTATAATTTTTTTTCAAATGATTTTCCAGAACATTAAATTGTTGTCAATTGTCCATATTTTGGAAGAAAATTATTTTTAATAATCCTTCACTATCCTTGTTGAAATCAATGACCGGTAGTGCAATTTTGAGGAATTTATTTCCCTTAAAATTGAGTCTAGGTATACCTACATACATTAAAAATCTCATGATAACTTTTTTATTTTTTATTTGATAATTTATGTTCAGTATTTTATTTTAATAACTGATCACATTTATCATTCTCAATATGAAAAATAGAATTATAATTAGCATTTAATGCATTATGCCTTTTAAATAATTTATATTTATCATTGATTTCATTAGAGGTACCCTCAATCATTCAATAGTATTCAAAATGTGTAACCTTAGTCATATTCTCATCATTTTTAGATTCACATTCATTTTCTAATTGAATAAGAATTATGAATAGGATAATTGGGTATTACCTCAGATGTTTCTTTTATGAAAAATAGGTTTTCATGTTTATTATTTTCAATATAAAAAGTTTCAGATCCAATGGAGATATATTCTACTAAGACCACAATATTTCATTGTGTGTTATTTCATCAAATTAATTTAATATCATGTGCTACATGCAACACCGAGTTCAAGCACACCACGACTTGCCAAACATGCTCTTCAAAAGTGGTTATGAATAGTATTATTTCCATTTTGAATTTTATATATTCTATCTAAATTTTAACATAAATATTATTTGTCTCTTAGACATATTATATGAAAAAAATCCATTTATTTCAGATAAAGAATTATTTTTTAGAAAATTAAATTTTATAACCGTTTATTAGAGAACCCATTTTAAATAAAATATATGAATATATTATATATTAAATTTGAGAAAATAATAATATTAATCAATATTAGGAGATAAAAATCTTATTTTGATAAATTTTTTTCTATTTTCCTTATAAATTTCATATTTGAGTGAATTGTGAAAAATACTAAATTTTCATTGAAAACATATTTTTTTATCAAAATAATTTATAGTATTGAATTATACATTTGAATTGTTTGGAAATATTATTAGATTATATTTTTATTATTTAATACAATTTTGGTTCTTATGAGTAATTACACATTAAAATTTGACATAAATAGATGTTAATATTTTGATAGTTTTTAATTTTTAAAAACACTCATTTTGGTTTTGATAATGGGAATTAATTTTAAATTAATAAATTCAACATATATGTTCTAATTGTGGTAACATAGAAATAATTTTTGAATTAAAATATTATAATTATCTTACGGTGATATTTTGTTATTTTTCTAAAAAAATCAATTTTTGATGAATAGTGAAAAACACTACATTTTTATTTTAAACTAACTTTTTATTTAAATAATTATTTATTTTAATTCAATATAATTTATGTCAAAATAGATATATATTAAATTTATATGTTAAATAGAATTCATTGGAGTCATTTTATAGTAAAATTAGCTGCATAAATATTTATTGACCTTTTTAACTTTTTTTAACAACTTTCTAGGAACATTTACAAATTTGCATAAAACCAAATTTTTACCACTTCTATGAGTCGAAATTCAAAAATTCAAGAGACATGGGTGAAATAAATAAGTAAAATGTGTATCAATAAGATGAAATTATTTTCTGGTGAATAATAACTTTTGACCTTTATTTAACACGATTAAAAGTAAAAAGGGTAATTAAAGATGAAAATGATATTATAATTACTCTAACACATGACCTTATTCTATTGGATATGTTTAATTCGACCCAAAACAACCATAGTAATAAAATACTTTCTTATAGGTCCACCTAGATTAGATTAGGACATTTATTATTATTTTATTTAAAGAATAATTAAAAGTTCTAAATTAAAATTTCATTAATTAAACCATATTTAATATAGTGTTATAAATAAGATGAATAATACTATAAATAATCATTAGAAATATAAAAAATATTTCCTATATAATTATATTTTATTTATAATTTTTATAGATTAAATAAATAATTTATTTATGATAGCATGATGATGCAACAATTACCTTCGTAATGAAATATTAAAATAGTTTATATTATAAATATTAAAATAAATATAATTTTGATGTTTTGATGCCATCAAAAATTTTCTATGTTAATATGAAATTTTATGGTTGAATAGTTTTTTATGTTATAAGGATGTTATGTCATTCAGAATAAAAAAATACCAAATAGTGTCCAAATTGAAATAAATTAATATTTAAAACAAATACTATATTATTGGTTGATATAATATTCATAAAAATATTATGTTCGGACAGTGGGGTAAAATAATATTATATATGACATTAATGAACCTCTTTAGGTACTCTTGGAGGATTCAGTTTAGTTTATTAATCATATATTGTATGAATACAAGAAGACACTGTAAAAGATAAACTATTTAACTAAGAGTTGAATCTAATAGTTAAGGTTAAAATGGTAACCTAAAATTGTCTAAAACCTATTCTTTCTGTGGATGCCAAACCATAACCATTTATGGATCGAAATAAATTCATTGGGAGATATTATAAACAGAATATCATTTTATAATAAATTATTATTTTAATCTTTTACAAAAGTTACCCTCACCCCTCTTATGAAAAGAAACATCCCATTCTCTCAAAATCACACCTCCAAAAAAATTTTGTTCCACAAACCCACCCCAAATAACATCCCAATTTCCCCCAGATCAACCTAGATTACATACATTAATCATAAATCTATCCTATGGATCCCTATAGATCAACTAAAAAAAACACCCGAAAAGAGGTAATAATTTACCAACCCTCTTTCAAGTTCTTTTCTTCTTCCACATCCACATTCATTGTGGTTTCCAAAAAAATAACTCCTGTATAGCCTCCATACTGTGATGTTATTATAAGTATGGTACAACCATATTCATTATTCTATCTATCCAATAAATTAAAAAAGTCACCATACATGTGTATGTAAGGCTTGCCGTCTCCACATCGTGGTGTAGTTAGTTATTCAAACACTTCATTATTTGAATGAGTATAATAATGAGTTTAACTAATGTAAATAATAAATATAACATCTTATTGATTCTGTATATATATATGATATTCCATCCAATTACATATGATTTCACCATTAATATAATGATATTGTCTCTTGTGTGTTCGTAGGCATTTCCATCTCCACAAAGGCGATGCAATTCATTCCCAATCACGATCGTTCAAGAATAATTTTCATTTTATTTTAAAAAATAATCTTTTTGAACCTAATGAAATTCTGGATTTGAATAAAATAATTATTTTCCCTAATAAAAATGGATTATTTATCCATTCATATAAATAAAAATAAATCAGTTAACACCAGACTCGATGATGCTACTAAAATATTATTAACAATGAAATATTAGAATATCATATATGATATCATATTTATCTATGTAGTTCATGTATAATTTAATAACAATGATATAACTATTATACATGAGGTTTACGTACCCTCTACCAAGTTAAAGAAAAAGGTAACTGTTAATTCCTCAATCCCATTATTATATTATATTGTTTATTAGTAAGTATTTACTAGGACATATTTATCCTCAATGTCCATATTTCATAAAAATGTTTTAAAAAGTAATATTTTAAGGATTTAAGGAAGGGTCTATATAACTTTATCATCATTTTAAATGTTTTTGAATTTTTATTTTTCTAAATCGTTTTAATTAATTTCCATGTCATAAAAATTATTTTAAGGATTTATTTAAATACATATAAATTTTTAAAAATGTAAATTCCTTTCAATAATTTAATATGTTATGGGACACATTGATTCAGAAATGTCTTTAAATATATTCATTTCAAAATTATATGACTTTTAAATGATTTAAAAAATGATATATTTCTCTCAAATATTTTTATTTAATTTATGTCAACGTCATTTGATGGATTTTACACTTGTTTGAATTTAATTCATTATGATAAAAATCTTCTATAATATATTGAATGATTTTTTATATGATTTACTATCAATGTATTATTTTTATACCATTCTTATTTTATGGTTAAATTATTAACATTTCATATGCTATTTTTAATACAAATATATATGTTTTTTATTTCAACCAATCATATGAGGAATTAATTGGACATAGTAAGTGATCGGTGGAGCCCGGTATAGATCCCAAATGCATTTGTAGGTCTCCTAAGACAAACTAGTGTCATGGAACAACGCCTTGAAAAAAACATATTTTTAGTTTTGGAACGAGGCTTGATTATGTGGTTATGATGTCTGGAATTATGCGTTCCATCGTTATAATATTGGATATTTTTATTACATGTGATTATTCGACTAGTAGAATATCTATGTAAATAAGTAAATGACATTATTTTACATAACATATCCATATTATGATAAATTTTATGTTTAAAAGACTTTTTCATTAGTCTATTACATTGCCTTAAATGTTTATGCATATTTATGAAAATTTTAGCTATATTGTTATCCTTACAAATCATCTGACCTCACCTATTTATTATTTTTTATCTTCATAGGATTCCAAGAATTGTTTTATGAATGATAAGAAGGGTTATGCTTGGAGAATTATGGAATTATCAAAGGATCATTTAGGTTGTGTTTTATTTTTTAATGTGTAATGATACATTCATGTATGTAATCTATTTTCAAAGATTACTAAATTGGCCGGTCTTTCGATACATGATTCTTTGTAATCATGCCAATGTATTAACATAATTACATGAATATAGGTTTCGAGGATCAATGCATTATAGTTGGTATCATAGGATGTTTAACAACAACTTTGGAAATAGATTCTGATAAACTCTGATTAGTGAACATTACCCTAAGATAGACATTGAGGATTAGTATAGAAGAACAACATATAATTTTTGTAATGTATAGATTTTGTGTATTTTCAAAGAAGTACATCCATGTCTAGATACGAGTAGGTAGAGGCGGCTCTGACACAGAAGTACCTAGGAGTGAAAACTCGTACAATGACATTAGGGCTTGAGATGGGGTATCTTGGTAAATGAAAATGGGTGATGCTAAACATTTGGACATGACACGCCGAACAAATATTCTTAGAGTAAATTAAATTTTCATTAGAATCCGTTATGAAGGATTTAGTAGTAAATACTTCTCAATGAAAACATTTTATGATTATAGATTATATGCATAATCATTTCAATTTATGTTTTGTATTTTACACGTTAGGAATTATGCATGGTGATTCATAAATTATCCTAGTGTATGAGATTTTTTTGAAATGGTTCCTTGTATAATGAAATTAGAATTCTAGAAATACCCATTATTAAATGACAATGAAGAGTCATATATTTCATTATAATAATCCATCTTTTAATATTATAATAGTCTCCCATGTATTATCATCATATGAATAAATGGTATCAATGTGTTAATAATATAAGTAAAGAATTAACAGAGTACTATGGGTTTGAAGGGAAGTAAGATAATACAAGGATGGAAGAGAGAAATATTGATAAAAGGAAGAGGGGAAAGAAGGATTTTCCAATATGTGGTAATTTTGGAAAGAATCACCTTGGTATATGAAGGAAGGGAATGGGAGTTTGTTATAAATATGGAGAAAATGGAATCTAGGTACATGATTGTAAGGGTAATAATTTTTTTCAAATGTACAGTGCTTCATCTGCAAGGATTGGAGACACTATGTGAATAAATCTCCAAATCATCATAGTATACGCCAAATGATGCTACTAGGTAAAAATCAAGTTTTGATACTAACAAATATGAGGAGTAATGATTATATTTCTTATGTAGTTATTAAATTATTATTTCATTTGAGTATTTAATTAATTATTTACATGTTATAAAATTTTTAAAGTATATAAAGTTAGAACTACCGTACTATTTTTTTAGGAAATTGAGATTTTGTGGAACCAAGAAAAGTGACGCAATTACAGGTGATTATTTTTGGAAAATATATGGTTGGGAGAATGATAAAAAATAATATGATTCTAAGACTAAGGTAGTGATTTTGGAATAAAATATAATTTATTTCGATAAATTATATTGGATATTCTTGACTACCATGAAAATGATTAATGATTTGTATAGTTCAACATTGTTGGAGTTTATAAAATTTTTGGATAGAAGGAGTATATCCAGTATTTTATATGGAATGAGGGAGCATGAATGTAATGAATAAGGTTTTATGGTAATTCATGGTGTTACAATGTTTTAAATTAACACACTATGATGGTATTCACATGTTATAATGTGGAGAATAGGGTCTTCATTGTGATTTCTTTCCTTATAAATTTTGAATTATGATTTTGGACAGAAGTATTTTGGATATGTATAAAGGTTGGAATTGATTAAGTTTTACATTGGTTACTATTGTTATGTTTAAATAATTTATTGATATTATTTTTGGATTGTCATAAAAAGGAATATCCGGAGGTCAAGAGATAACATGTCGCATTCAGAAAGGTTGCGATACATAAACCCTCAACCGAAGGGCTACATGTGTGGATCACCTACCAATGGAATACGTGATTTCCATGTTTTTATAATTTAGTTTTTTAAATATTCAAACAAATTAATTATAAATTCAATATTTTTGGAACCTTATATGATTAAAATAAATAGAATAATCTATTATCTTTAGGACTGAATGATGAATATGTGGTTGGAATTTGTTGAAGGATGGAACTATATGTGTCAAGTATATTTTTTCCACATATTATTTGAATAAATTAATTCCTAAACTTTAGGGATGATATCTTACAACCAAAAATGTGTTATCTTAATAAATTTGGTTTTTTTGAACAAATGATATTTCAAATCATCATAGATTGATGGCATTGAGGCCCTCAATTTTACACTTGTTTGTGATAGATGATCTCAATCGTTCTTTAAAAATATTTATGTTTTTTTCAATTATGTGTCTCTAATTTCCAAAAATGTTCTATAAATCTTGATCAAAATTTGTTGGTGAATTTTTTAATTCCCTTTTTTTCTTATTAAGACAAAATATTATTAAAAAAATTTCTGATGTGTGTTTTCCAGAAAGGAATTTTTCATTTTTTTACATTTTAATTTCGAAGAACAGTTTCAAGTTGTGAGGACGAAATTTATTGATGTAGGGGATAATTTAACACCCCATGATTTGCTAATATGTTATTTCTTCAAAATAATTCAATAACATGTGCTACACGCAACACCGAGTTCGATAGCACCGCCACTTAAAAACTAGCTATTAAAAAGTAGTTATAAATAGTATTATCTGCATTTTGAATTTTATATATTCAATATAAATTTTAACATCCATATTACGTGTTTCATAGATATAATATAAGAAACGATTCATTTTTTTCGTTAATGGAAGTATAAGAAAATGACATTTTACCACCTTTTAAAGGGAAACCCCTTTTAAATCCAATATTTTACAATTTTATATATTAAATTTGAAAAAATAAACATATTCATTAGTATTAGGACATAAAAATTTTGTTTTGATAAATTTTTGGTGTTTTTCTGATAACATTCATATTTGGGTGAACAGTGGAAAGTCATAAATTTTAATTGAAAACAACATTTTTATTAAAAATAATTCAAAGTGTTCAATTATACATTTAATGGTTTCTGTGTATATTTAGATTATGTTTGTTTCATTTAATACAATTTAGGTCATTATAAGTGATTTCACAATTAAATATGAAATAAAAACATGTCTATCTTTTAATAGTTTTTAATTTTTAAAAACATACTTTTTGGTTTTGAAAATGAGAAATAATTTTAAATTAATAAATAAAAATTCAATTTTTAAAATTTGATAAAAATAGTCTTCTGTTTTGAATTCAGAATATTAAAATTAGCATAGAGTGAAACATTGTCATTTTTCTAAAATATTTCACTTTTTGATGAATAGGGAAAAACACTGCGTTATTATTTAAAACTGACCATTTGTCTAAATAATGATTTCTTTTATTTAATTTAATTTTAAGTAAAAATAGATATATAATACCTTTATAAGTTCAATATAATTTATTGGAGTCATTTAATAAAAAAATTAGGTGTAAATTTTTTTAATGAACATATAAACGTTTTTAACCCACCTTCTTGGAAGAATTGAAAATTTTTATAAAACATAATACTTACCACATCATTGAGTCGAATTTAAAAATTACGAGAGACACGATTGACATTAATATGTAAAATTTTTATCAATAAAAAGTAAATAATTTTTGGTGAATAGTAATTTTTGACATTTTTCCCTTGATAAAAAGTAAATAGGGTAATTAAAAGTAAAAATGATATTATAATTACCCTATAATAGGTCCTAATTCTATTTGATAAGTTTAATTGGACATAAAATAACATTAAGAACATGATATGATCCTTTATATCCACCTGGATTAGATTAGGACATTTATTATCATTTTATTTAAAGAAGAGTTAAAAGTGTTAAATTAAAATATTATTAACAAAACCATTATTAATATATTTTTATACCTAAGATAAATTCTACTATATATATTAATTATAAATATGAATGGATTTTATACATAATGGTATTTTATTTATAATATTTTTATTTTAAATAATTAAATTTATTTATGACATAATGATGATGCAATAAATTACCTTCTTAATGAAATATTAAAATAATTTATATTATAAATGATAAAATAAATAGAATTTAAATGTTTTGATGGCATAAAATAATTTTAAAGGTAAATATAAAATTTTAGGGTTGATTAGATAAATTTTTTCTGAAGTTATATGGATGGTAGGACTTTCACAAAAACAAAATACCAAATAGTGTAAAAAAGTGCATAAATTAATTTTTAATACTAATACTATATTATTGGATTATATAATATTCCTAAAACTCTAACGTTCAGCCAAATAGCTTAATGAAAATTATATATTAATCTTAGGAACCACTTGTGGTTCTCTTGGATTTTTTGAGTATGTTTATTAACCATATAGTGTATGAATACAAGAAGACATGGTAAAAGTTAAACTATTTATCCAAGAGAAAAATCTAAAATACAAGGTTAAAATGG
This sequence comes from Viscum album, assembly GCA_963277665.1. Lineage (NCBI taxonomy): Eukaryota > Viridiplantae > Streptophyta > Magnoliopsida > Santalales > Viscaceae > Viscum > Viscum album. The sequence continues at coordinate 1,193,988,458 of OY728122.1, forward strand.
TAACCAAAACATGTCCAAAACCTATTGGTTGATAGGATTTCAACCCTTAACCACCTCTGTCTTCATATAAATTCATTTATAGCCATTATAAACCGAATATTATTTTATAATAAATTAATATTTTAATCTTTTCCTATAATGACCTTAACCCCTCTTATAAAAAGGCACTTCTACTTCTCCCAAAATCACTCCTCCAAAGCCATTTAGCTCAGCCAAACCAGACCCAAATATCCGCACAATTTACCTCACATCAACCTAATGTCTTTACTTTAATCATAGATCTAGCCTATAAATCCCTTTTGATCAACTCAAAATGAAACACATGAAGAAGAGCTAATAATTTCACAACACTCTTTCAAGTTCTTTTCTTCATCCACATCCTCTTTATTAGCAGTTTTCATACCAAAATAATTACTCTAGTACCTATTACATACTGCGATGTTATAATAAATTTGGTACAACCATATTCATTATTAAATCCATCCTATATAAGAAAAATTCACCATAAGTGCGCATGTACGGCTTATCGTCTCCACTTCGTGGTGCCATTTGTAATTCAAACATTTATTTTTTGGGATGGGTATAATAATGAAAATAACAGAAGTAAATAATAAATATAACATTTTAATTATTCTGTATATATTATATAACATCCAATTACAGACAATTTCACCATCAATATAATGATATTTTTTCTCGTGCGTACGTACATATTATTGACTCTAAAAACACGATGGGATTTATTCTCCATCATAATCGTTCAAGAATAATTTTCATTTTATGACGAAAAATAATGTTTGAGAACATAATATCATTCTGGATATGAATCAAGTAATCCGTATCTATAAAAATCATGGCTTATGTAACCAAGCATATAATGGAAACCAGATCAATTAACACCCAAAACGATGATACTAGTAAAATATTATTAACAAGGAAATATTAGATTATATTATAGGATATCATTTTTAGGTATGTGGTTCTTGTATAATTTAATTACAATAATTTAACTATTATACAACAGGTTAAAACAACCTCAACTAAGGAAAATTACACGGTAAGTGTTAATTCCTCAATCTCATTATTATCTGAGATTGTTTATGAGTAAGTACTTACTAGGACATATTTATTATCAATGTCCATATTTCATAAAACGGTATTCAAAAATAATATTTTTCGGTTTTATGGAAGGGTATATTTATCTAGATCATAATTTTTAATTTTTTAAATATTAATTTTTTTTAATCATTTTAATTAATGTCTTTGTTTTTAAAATGTTTATTAGGATTTATTTATATGGACATCATTGTTTTATAATGTTAAATAATTCCAAAATTTAAATGTGGTTTGGTAAACATTGAATCAAAAATGTTGTTAAATTTATTCCTTTTTAAATTATGTGACATTTAAATGATTTAAAAAAAATAAAGATATATTTATATCAAATAGTTTTGATTTCATCTATTTCAACATCTTTTGATGGATTATACACTATTTTGAAGTTGATTCATTGTGATACTAATCTTCCATATTATATTAAATGTTTTATAATATGTTTGACTATTTTTGTGTTATTATTATACCATTCATGATTTATGGTTTATGTATTAACATTTCATATGCTAGTTTTAATACGAATTTTTTTTATGTTACATCCATTCATATGAGGAATGAATTTGACTTAGTAAGTGACGGGTGGAGACTGCTATAACACATCGATGATTCTATAGGACTCATGAGACAAACTAGTATCCTGACACAAGGCCTTTAAAAAATATTATTTGTTGGATTGTCACAAGCCCCTGAATATGTGGTCATGATGTATGAAAGTATTCATTCCATCATTACAAAATCAGCTATTAATATTACATGTGATTATTGGACTCGTAGAATATCCATGTTAAAAAGTAAATAAAACTATTTGTTTTATCTCTACCATATTATAAAGATGTTTCATATTTAAATGCGTGTGATTTAGTGATACACATTTCCTTAAATGCTTTTGCTAATTTATGAATGTTCCCACTATATTTTTATCCTTACTGAGCATCTGAGCACACCCCTTTCTTTTGATTTATTTTCCTTGGATTCCAAGAAGTGTTTTATGAATTATAAGAATGGTTAAGATAGGGGATTAATGGTGTTATCAAAAGATCATTTATGTGGTGTTTTAATTTATAATGTGTAATGTAATTTTCATTAATGTAAGCTATTTTCCAGGAATGCTAAACTGATCAGTCATTCGGGATATGATTCCATATAATCATGCCTATTTATTAAAATAATGCACCTACTCTGGGCATCTGGGGTCGAGGCATTATACATTTGAATCACTCTAAGAAGCTTTCATTTCCTTTCTATATCCCTTTCCATTGTCTTAATATTTCTTCTTCAATTTCATCATTGGGAAATTTTCCTTCACATCAATTTTTCATTTACACTCATAGAAGACTATCTCATTTTTTGTCATTCAATTTTCATTCCATTTTCCACTGTATTAATTATCATACATTCCTTTACACATTTTTTTTTCTAATTAACATCTTATTACAATATAACTTTTTGAATCACGTAGAAACATGAGCCATCTCATTATCACTGTCAGAGTTTGAGTTTTCTCTAGTGGATGTGTCTACAAGAGCAAGATCTTTTTCTTTATCTTTTCTCTTTAAGGTTGTAGTCTTGTGTGATACATAATTTTTTTTGTGGTTCTTCATCTAATTCTTGAATTACCCTTAGATTTTGTTCCTATATCATATGTTTTCTAATTATATCCTCCACTGGATGATTTCCTATGTCATAGTATTCTCACATAGAAATAGAAATTCCACTCCATCAATCTGGCAATCATCAAAGAAACCTCATAATCTGATCATGTTTCTCTACTGGTTTCACAATAAGACGCTTTTTATTTACTATTTCAATGAACATGATATGAGTTTCAGATACAAGTTCATCAGGATTCATTTTAAAATTACCATATTTAATCGTATAAGTATTTAATCTCATTTCTATAACATAGGTTGTTCACTCATGAGAAAAAGCCAAAGATTCCCAGATATCATAAGATGTTTTATAGGAATATATTCTATTGAATTATTAATCACCTATAGAACAGTAAAATGCATTTATTGTTTTATAATTATTTTTTAATGTATAAATAGTCAACTGAGACTATGTGTCTCTAGCAGTAATAGGCAATGCATATTGTTCTTCAATAGTGTCCCATATTTTATGACCAATGATCTCTAGATATATTTTAATTTTTAATTTCCACTGAGTATTGTTATTTACATTAAATAAATGTTGCATGTTAGTAACAACACCATCAAATATTTTATCCATAATAAATTAGAATATAAAGTACTAAAAATATAGATTTGACAGAAACCTAATGATATTTAAGATACAACTAAAATCACAGTTGAAAAGAGTTTGAAAAATTTCACAAAATATTAGGAAGTACCAAAAATAATTCCTTTGATACTAAATGTTGGTCAGAGAGGAAACTCACAAGGGGGGGCGAATTGAGTTCCTATATAAAATTTCAGTTAAAAAATTATGGTAAATATCCCCCAATATTGAAATATCCTAGCTAATTAATCCATTAGAGATATAAAGTTTTAGTTAGTCAACATGTTTCTCAATGGGTGAATAGTCCTCAGTTGAATCAGTGTAAACCACTACTTCAACATTAAAAATAGTTTTATAGAATTAAACACATACAAACATCAACCAGAATTGAGTATTAGATTCAATGTTAAAATAATTTTCTTTTTTTATAAGAGCCGTGGAAAATAGAAAAATCATTTATTAAAAAATATAGTCCACAGTAGAGTTAAACATGTGGTTATTTCCCATAATCAGACTTAATCTTCTCCACCTAGTGTTCACCATCATCCAAGCAGTTAATATTAAAATGAATCTTGATATAGAGCCTGTATCGGGCTTTACAACAGTTTTCACAAACTATGATGGGGTCACACCCTCTACCACATTTCTAATGGAAAAAATAAATAATACTGACCACACATAGTCTCTTCTACAGTTATACTTGGGAAACAAGGTGTACGTTAATCATGATGTGAGGATTTTAACTATCCTTCAGTTCATGCATAGGAGACAACGTGTGTAATAGAAAAACACACACTTCTCAAAAATTTAAAAATAAAAGAAAAAAATACAAAAAATATAATAATATTGTTTTAAGAAATCTAAATGTGTTTTTAGTTCAACCCTTGAATTCCTGGAGTGATGAAATTATAGATCAAGTCTTTCTCGGTATGATGTCCTTAAAACAGAGTGATGGAAATCTAGGTTCAAGCTTCCAGGTAAAATATGTTCACTATCATGTTTTGACAGAGTGTGGATATAGCCCATAATATTGTCTTGAATTTTTTCCCTTGAAATAATCTTCTAGAGGACCTTGTGTTCATAGTGTATGTGATGGATGATTCTTCCTCATTCTATTTGATATATCATGTATGTTATGTCTCATGAATTTTCCTATCTTTAAACACTTATAAGAAATTTTCTGTTTTCTTCCTCGGTAGTCTCTTTTATATTTGAAATCTGAAAATAGTAATAAGTAAACCACATGTGGTCCTCATCGAACATCGCACTATCTCTAGATATTTTCTCATGATATGTCTACAATAAGCATTAAATAATGTCAAAATCATTAAATTTACCAAATATTACTGTAAAAACAATCGTAAGGATTTTACAAAGAATGGTGTAGATGAGTGATCATCGATACACTAGTAGCAGTAGATTTCTTAATAGTAGGATTCAATGACCAACTATATTGTTATGCTCCAACAGTATCCTTCCCAACGGTAGCCTTTAGCATTAACCTTATCAACAGTAGAATTCAACTGTAACCCTCTCATAAGTTACCATTCTATCAGTAACCATTCATTAGAGACCTTCATCAGTGAAATTTCATCAGTGACATTAATCAATGACCTATTATTGGAAACATTTCATCAGTGACCTTCATTGGTGACTTTCATTAGTGATATCCATCGGTGGCCTTCATTGGTAACGTTCATCGGTGACCTTCATACTTAGATAAATTTCTCAATGTAAGCTTAAAAAAAGAGTAGTGATATTAAATGTAAATTGATATTACTTTATAGAAACTAATAATAATAATAATGAAACATCATTATCATATAATATAATCATGATTATCACTTAAATGAAACATTATTTTGTATTATCAAAACATGTGAGTCCAACAAGTTTTTTTTTCATAAGAAATATTTTTTTAATGTATTTTAGAGAAATATTTAATTCTTTCTTTTGTTATTTAATAATTCAATATTAGACACACTATAAATTTTATTAATTTAATATAATTACTTATCTCCATATAAATGATTTTTCAAATATGAAAACACTATTTAATATTGTATCCATTAAACATTATACTCATATATTTTATGCCATTATTCTATTTTTTAAAAACAAAAAATCATAAAATATTTTATTGATTTATTATTTAAATTTTAGTTTATTGTTTATATTATTATTATCAAATATGTATTATGATAATTGTGTTTTCAAATTCATATACATTATTCAAATTTTATTAAAAATAAAAAACATTTTTCTATATTTAAATTAATATAAGAAAAATAGTATTTATTATTTTAATTATTGTTTATCCACAATTATAACAATCCAAAGGAGTGACAATTTAATACATTTATTTATATTGTATATGCATTTTTTATATTAAGTAGTTCCATGTAAATGTAATAAAAATTAATAATTCATATATTTATATATATTTTTGGAAACCAAATCCATGATCCCTATGATATATAACAATGAAATAAATTGATTTTATATTTTATCAATTCATATATATTTTTTAGATTTTAGACAATTACATTAGTTTGCAGAGAAAATTTTTCAAAATATAGTAAAACTATAATGGTTATAAAATATATCAATTTGGAAAGAAAAAATTTATACCATTGGGAATTTAGTCGCTACATAGTTTTTTACATTTGATTTATTCTATTCATGTGAGTGATATAGAACACTGAGTGGCCACCGTTTGTGTTCTTCATTATATATTATGTACTGTCATGACCCACCTTCAACAAAATGAGGGAAGGGACAAGAGATTGCTTGACCCTTCCATCTTCAAGTTGAAGGAGAGATAATGACCACCAAGACCCACCTTCAATAGGTCCCGAAGTGGCGACTAGCTCCATTGGTATATTGTCACACACAAGATGGAAGGCATTACCCTTTTTCATTAATAGGATTCGGAGATAAAATAGTAAATCCCACAACATCAAAACTGAAACTACATGTAAAGTTTGAACAAACCATTACCATATTCATGTTCAAAAGTAAAAGATACAAAAGTACAAGGAGACTACAAGGGTAAAGTTCCAAAGAAAAGAAAAAACAACAACTGAAAATGTCCCAACATTTGTGCTAGTACGATCCCGCACGATCCCTGAGGTTGTCCAGGAGACCTGAATGTTGTTTTATATACATTGTTTAAGTATACAAGTATACCTAGTAAGGGAAACCAAAGACTCTCGTGCACAAGTGGGGAGGAATTCTAATGCCCTGTTATAAAGGAGACAACCAAAGCAGCTAGCAAGGAAATCTATCCACCCAAGTCTCACCAAGGAACACTCCACAAATAACACATGTGAAGTAAAGTATAGTAATAGCACATCGATATTTGGGTAACCCATTCCACTTTCCCACTGGTTATTGAAGTCATCCTATGCCTCGTACCAATCCCTCCATTCTCACCATAGTCCCATTGCCAGACCATGCCATTCACATTGCAGTCCCACTGCCACACCTCATCCACACACACCTGGGCCACTACCACACATCCTTCCTGCAAGCACCTAGGTCACTACCACCACACAGAACTATGCCTGCAAACACATGGGCTAGAACGACCACTTCCATGCCCGAAGACACCTGGGCCAGAAATATACTGTCACGCCCAACGACACCTGGGCCTCATCCCGAAGATACTTGGGAAAAAACCTTCACGCAAACACCTGGTCCAACCACCACACTTCCCAACCCAATGTTTCTGGGTCTAATAATGGACCTCAGGCCATCAAATCATGCCCGAAGAGTCTTAGGCTACTAGGGAAAGGGAGCAGGAAATGATCTAATAACCATCCACTTAGAAGAGTGTTAGGGAAACAGCCTCCCCCATGAAATGGGGCCTTCGGCACTAAGTGCTCAACATTGGTGGGGTGCGAAAATGAATGTAAAAACTACTGATATATATATAGGTTACAAGAACTCGTCCCAACCAAGGGTTCCAAAACCTATGAACAAACACCCTTGTTACTATTCATTCTTAAAAGAACATCACATCACTCATGGCCATGTCACAATACATTCCCAAAACCAATTCCCCATTTTAACCATTCTCATTTTCAAGTTCATGTGATCCCACTAGGTGAATTCTACACTACTATGTAACTAATAGGCATAACCACAAGCTAGGGAAAGAGAAACATCCAAACATAAATTTAAGCATTCTCACCAGGTTCTCTTGTGAAGTCACAACAACAAAGGGATAAGTGAGATCCCTCAATATACTGGAACCAAATCAAGACTCGATATACAGCCCCATATAGCTCAAGAACTGAAAAAATCATTTGTACAACAATAGGGGATCCCATCCCCATCCATGTCACCTCGTAAGTGTTGACGCTCCTTTCGTCACAGAATCTAATGATCGGAAAAGGAGAATATCTGAGTTCAAAGTGATTGAACCATTGAAGAAAACATCAAAAATTGACAAAGGCATGAACAAAGGATCAAAAGCAACTGCACCGCGCAAGTTATATCACTATCGCGCAAGTACACTTGCACGACGCCCTTGGTCGCACAAGTGACTTGCGCGACTTAAGTGGTAACCGCCCGAGGTCTTCTCCTGCCTATAAATAGACCATGTGGGCCCCCCATTCGAGGGGATCTTTTTCCAGAAACTCGGATTGAAGCTCCCGACGCCCAAGTCTCTTCTCAAAGCTTCCGGAACACTTCTAAAGGTAATTTTTTACCTAGAAAGGATGATTTAAATAGAAGAAGGAAGGCCTAAGTGTTGAAACTGATCAACACTTGCGCGCCGCCTTATTCCTTCAATAGAACTCACACGTCCCTTTTCTGGAAGAACCTCAAGAGGATTCTAAAGGGATTTATTAAGAGTCGCTCAAATATTCTAATGATGTTTGAGAATCGCGCAAGTACCCCTCATGTCTCGCAAGTATACTTGCGTGACCAATACTTGCGCACCGCCGTAATACTTGCGCGACCAATACTTGCGTGCCGCCGCAATACTTGCACGACCAATACATGCTCGTCGCCGCAATACATGCGCGTCGCCGCAATACTTGTGCGCCCCTACCTTTTTGGGTTCCCATCTTGCCCATTTTACCCCTCTTAAGCCATCACACCTTTCCTTTTCAAGATTCAGTCTTCAAGACACTCTTCAAAGCCATTTATGGCATGATTTCTTGATTTTACTTCCTTATCTGAAAGGAATTCTGTGGAATATCTCTCAAAACCTAGTGATTTAAATATACTTATGTCACTAAATATGGAGAGTTCATTCATTCAACCTCATCCTTTAAGATGAGAGAATCCTTAACTTGGGTCTCCTTTTTAGGAATAATCCCCAGTTATAAGTCCTTTAACATGGGCATCCTCCTCAGGAGTAAGCCCCAAACCTTAAATCCTTAACTTGGGCATCATCCTCAAGAATAAGCCCCAAACCTTAATCCCTAACCTGGGTCTCCTTTTTCAAGTATAAATCATAGTTATAATCTTGGGATTCCTTTTCAGGAATAATCCCCAAGTCCCCTAATTTCTCTTTAACCAGTCCTAATTTACGCTTGATTTGGGTTTCCTTTTCAGGAGTAAAACCCAATCATAAGTCCCCTCCTAACTTGGGTATCCTCCTTAGGAGTAAGCCCCAAGATTAGAGTATTCAAATCTCCATGAAGAACATATACCTTTATGGACCCTGTTCATGGATTTTCTCCCTAAAAGTGAATCCTAAACCTTCATCTATCTGGGAAGTCATACATACATAATCCCCAAACCATTTCTTATGATTGCATATTTCATGGAACAATTGTCTAAATTTTACTAATACTTCTTGTTTCTCACACCGAGCATGACTCACATGATCTTAGAGTGTAATAGTAATTGTGACATCCTGCTTTGAGCCATCAATCATAAACATCATACCCTTATTCGAACTACGTGGGTTCTGATTCCTTTTTTAAAAGAAAGGATATGTAGGTATCCCATCTATGGGTTCGATCCCAACTCTGAAGTAATTCATTGTCCTTCTGAATGACGATAAAGTTCAAGTGCCCCACTGAGTGGCTTTAAAAACAGCATGGTCATCATAATGACCAAGAGACTTTTATATAAATATTTTGAAGGATACCATTGACCACGAATCTCTAAATACATTCATATGATTCTCCATTGATGAAGAACCTCGAATACATATAAAAGATTTTCTAAAATTCTTACATATTTAATCATTGATTGTTAAACTGAAGGAAAGCTCAATTTAAACTTGGTAATGTAATAAGGATTCACGAACATAACTTAAATCGATAAAGAGAGTCCCGGAGTAGACAATAATTCCCCTCAAAAAGGTGTGATGAGTCCGACCTCCCATCCTCTCGACCAATGAAAATTCCTAAGCCTCATTAGCCCACTAACTAATGAGCGCCTACCTTTGGAAAGTAGGTCCAAACGGATGTGGAATCATTGGATGTTTCCGGTTCTACGAATAAACCCGTTAGAAACCGATTGGAACGTTTGAATCTCCCATCCAGGAGGTCATCCCCGGATTCCGTGCGAAAAAAAAATGGTGAACCCGACGTGAATCCTTAACCAAGTTAAAGTGATGTTCTTCTTATTTGTTAGGCTCCTTGGGCCAACAAAGCAATCATTGACATATGCTCATCCAAAAGATGCAGTGGCCGGATTCATCTTGATTATGTCTGTTATATGGAACAGGCACTCTTTTCTCAAGATCTTCTGCAAAATGGATTTCCTTAAATTCACCCCTGTGAATACTACTGCTGTAAACACCTCTACTGTGAGGTCTACTGTTGTGAAAAGCAATGCTGCTACTCCTGCTGGAACGTCGTCTGCTCTAAGGATGACATCACCAACTCAGCGTCTTCAACGCTGGGTTTCTAATTCACTGGTTAAGGAGTACCGTCGCAACGGTACTATCCCAACTCTGGAGGCCGCTCGTCAATCCCTCCAAATTAACAACTCTACCTGGTCGTCTGGAAAACGAAGGCCATCGATCAAGAAGCAGGCGGTGCTGACTACCGTCTCCAACCGTTTCGGGTCGTTATCCCCGGAACGCAATTTCCATTCACTCCCTTACTCTGAGGAAGTGAATGAGAAGGTCCCTCATGGCCTTAATTCAAAAATACAGGAGTCCTTCCCGAGGGCACCCATCAACAATCGCCGCCAGACTCATGCGGTAGTGCGTCCTCAACATGATGAGGGTACCGACTCCAGGCATTCAGCTCAGGTTCCTCGAACCCGAGAAGGCAAGATGAACTGCCAGAGACCGAATCCGGTTAACAATGGGAAGGTTTTCATACCTGCCATCTCCGGAGAAGTCCACCAACCTAACTTGGTGGCGAACAACGAACAGGCACACAGTCCTGTCTGTTTTAATTCCGCTGTCCAACAGACTCGTCTGGCAGCATCAAGCCAATCCCGCCAGGCAATTCCGGCGGAGTACTATAGGGAGGAACATGCACCTGGTTATGCATCATCAGTTAGTCAGCAGGCTCGCCTAACTACATATGATGGATTCCACCAACCTAACTTGGTGGCGAAAAACGAACAGGCACACACACCTGTCTGGTTTAATTCCGTTGTCCAGCAGACTCGTCTGGCAGCATCAAGCCAATCCCGCGAGGCAATTCCAGCGGAGTACTATAAGCAGGAACATACAACTGCTTATACATCATCAGCTAGTCAGCAGGCTCGTCTGACTACATATGATGGATCTCGTCAACCTCGTTTGGAGAAGTGTAATCAGCAGGCACATACACCTTCTAATACTAATCAAGCCTACCAACAATCTTTCTTGGTAGCGCACGGAGAAGTCAGTCGGAAAGCCCCGACGACAAACAGGAGGCAGACTCAACTCTCTGCCTCCACACTTGAGTACTGTCAGGATTCACTGACAGGAAAAGGAGGACAGGAGCAGGCACATACACCTACTCTAAACCCGAAATGGACGTATATCCCCGTTTCGACGGCTGAAGTCACCAAACATATTTTGTAAATGGTGAAAGAGCATAAGCAAATTCCTGCTCATATTCTGGATACTTGCCAGGATATCATAACATCTTCAGCATCATCTCAGGGACAGACACATAAATCTATCCCTAGCAGTGGACTGACACATCAACGATTCACTCCAGAACAAACACACACATCTGTTCCAGTCCAAGAGGGTCATGGGGCATACTCCCCCATATCATACGGACAACCAAGTCAGGCACATACACCTGATTTGAGTGGAGATCGTCAGCCTAACCTGACCATCTTTCCTGATCTGGCACATACGACTGCTCAGAGTAACCACATTCATCAACAAGTGGTTTCCAAAGTGAGTAAGAAGGCATCCAAGAAAAATATCTGCCCAACACAGTTAGGAGATCAAAGGCCAATCTATAACAAGGCCTTGCTCGATGATGGAGTTCTTGAAGCCCTCAGACATTTATCTGTCGGAATTCAAGATTCTACTCCCACAGTTCCCAATAACGGGAACATTAATTCTGAAGGTCTTCAACAGACACTTCCTCATGAAGACTTGCTTCGTGACAATTCGGTCAATCTTGAAGTTCCATCTTCAGATGAGAGCCACAGGAACCCTCTATGTGGTCAGAAGACCAAGGAGAAAGAGATCTCATCTTTTGCTGTAACCCATTATGGTGGTCCTCCCCATGATGATGAACTTCGCTGTGAAAGTCCTCTCCACAGTAGTGATTGACATTGCCTGGAAAATACTCCAGTAGACAATGTAGTGCCGAGAAAGCGCTCTTATCATGAGGCACTTTCAAATGCAAAACCAGTCATGTCTGATGCTTTATCTCTATCAAGTGAAATACTTTCTCAATCAGAAGATAGCCCAGGGTGTAGGTCATTCTCTCAACCACCCCTAAGTCATGCATCTTCTAGTTTGATCAATGATGTCTCTACCAATCTTGTTGAATCTGATGAAGCAACAAGGAAACACCAACTCTGGTCAAAACAGGTAGAAGAATCTTCATTTAATGATAAAGAGGAAATTCTGAACATGAGGAAAAAACTGGCAAAAGGTGAAGTACCAGTCATGTTTTGGCCTTTGGATGACTCCCAGTACGACATTCCAAAGATGTTAATGGATGATGGAATCCATGATATTGGTCTCAACATATAAAGAACTCTTTGTCAATTAAAGAAGAAGGTATTATCTTATGATGAATATGAAAATCATCTTAAGATAATAGAAGGGCTACAACGTCAGATTGATTTGGAATCTCTATCAGTCTCTCGGTATCCGAAGGCTGAAAAACAACAGAGAACCCTTCAACGTTCATCCCTTGGCGCACTAAGAAAATTGCGTCAGTTAATTGCCAATGCTCCATCTGATGTTCATATCAGAGGATGGGGTGTTCACGGAGCACTACATTTCACAGTTCTTTCCAGTCAGCAAAGCCCGCCGAAAATGGTCTCATGCAATGTTATTTCCCATGGCCGGCCACAGTCAATGGGCTTTGTTCATAATCAAAAGCTTGCTCAAGAACAGGCTTCAACTAGTTCCTCTCAAAATCAAGCATATAGAGAACAAGTTGTTGAATTTCTCCTACATCAAGCAGGCGAGAATATTGCACAAGCCTCTCGTATGGAGAAAACACGTCATCAAATGAAATAAGTCTCGGAAATCATCCAACGGTCTGTTGAACCAGGTGATAAAAGTGGATACAGGTTAATGCATCCAGCTAATTTCCGAAAAAAGATTTGCATGATCAAGAGATCTTTTAAGAAGATCACAGACGTAGCATGTCAAGAGCCACCCCAGCTTTTCAGACTGGGGACTTCTCTAACCCAACCCTCAGAGTCAACAAATGGGATTCGAGGAGTTGAGCGGAATCAGCAGGAACATCCCCAGTTCACGAGACTGGGGACTCTTCCAAATCATCAATCCCCTTCTCAGAGAATATCGGTCTTTTCTTGATTGGGGAAGAAGCCCCATGAGGAACGAAGAGCCAAATTCTCCGGAGATTCTCTCCAAATTATATCTCGTCAAGAAATTCCTAAAGGATTGAATCAACAAAAGGAAATGTCTCATCAAAGACATGAATGAAGACAATATCACAGAAATTTTGATAGAAGGGATGTGATGCATTATGCATCAACAAATGTCATCAATGTCGTTGTTGCTAATCCACCAGAGGAGACTCACTCAGGGGACTCAGATGAAGAGAGTCCTGCTCAAGAAAATGTACGCACCGATACTAATGAAGAAGGTTTACGTACACGAAGTCAAAGGACTACTCAGAACCTAGGTAATCCACTTCCCTCCCTCCAAAAGGTATCCAACAAAGGGAAGGGAAAAAATCAGGTTACATATCCTTCCTCTGGAGAAGGTCAATCGCTCTCATTAGAGCACAGGTTTGCACAACAAGAGGAAGAAATGAAAGAATTAAGAAGGTTGAATGCAGAACTACTTCATAGTAGTCTTCTTCTTAAGAATGCTGAAGTTCGACAGCCGAATGAATTTGTTGCAGTTACTGAGATGGATCAAGAATATACTCCTTTATTAGTACACCCTCAGAGGTCTAATCCCGTGGGTAAAGCGCAACAACGGTTGGCAGTGCTACCATCAGTTGCAGCACCAACCACCACATCTGTCCAAGCTCCATTCATTGCACCTACCCAAAACCAAGTTCAACCTGATGTTTCTAAAAAGTTAATAACTACTATTGAGTCATTAACAGCTCGGTTAGAAACTATGGAAGGGAAACGAGTGCAAGTTCAACCTGAAAAGAAAGTTTACCCTGAATGGGTAGATTCAATTTCTCCTCCATCCAGTTTTGGAAACCACGTTTTCCCTACATTCAATGGATCAGGAGACCCTGAACAACATTTGACGCATTACGTGTCGTATTGTGATCCTACGATGGGAACTCCAGAGCATCAAGAAGCAGTGAAACTCAGATGCTTCATGCGAACCTTGCAAGGACCAGCTTTTGTCTGGTATACAAGCTTGCAATCCCGGTCAATCATCGGATGAGAGGATCTTCGTCAAAAATTCCTTCTTCAGTTCAGCACAACTTTTCCAAAAACGATAGTTTTCGATCTTACAAACTACAAGCAAAGAGAGAATGAAAGAGTCACTGATTTCATTTCACGTTGGAAGGGATTAACGTATTCCCTGAGTTTAGCACTCCCTCGGGAAGATCTGTTGCCAATTTGTGTGGCAAATTTGCGTGACGAATTACGCACGCCATTGATCCCTGTGAAATACACAGGAGGGTTTCGATACCTTACTTCAATCGCTCAGCAGATTGATGATTCCCTTATACAGGCTAAGGTTAAATCTCGTGTAATTCCATCATCTCCAAGAAGAAGAATGGGTAAAGCAGAAACTGCTACAGTTATTCTTAAACAAGCACCTGTACCTATATCTACTTCAAAACCTTCATCTTCTCGAAGGACTCCACCTCTTGAACAGCAACAACAAAGTCCGTTTCGTCCAAATGATAAAATAGATCAACGACGAAAACAATTTGAGGATATGAAGAGTAAAACATACTCTTTCCAAAATGAGCAAGTTCCTGGTTACTTCATTTCAGCTCTGGAAAATAATTTGGTTCAATTACCAGTGCCCAAGAGGCCAAACAAGGAAGGAGATGAAGACCGTCCCAATTATTGTCCCTTTCATCAAATGTTGGGGCATCCCATCAAGGAGTGTTTTGTCTTTAAAGTCCTCCTGCAAAAGATGGTCGACTTGGGACAAGTCAAATTGAAGGATTCTTCAGCTCATGTAGTGTGTGTTACCGCTACAGGTCCAGAGGAAGGAGGCGAGTGGCAGGAAGTCAGAAGCAAAACGGCGCAAAAATATGATGATTGGATGGTCAGAAAGACAATCAATCGGACCCATGCAATTTTGCGAACACAATTGAAGAAGCCGGTTGTGTCTCCTACAAAAGCTACAGTGAAGCCTCCATCAAAAGACAAATCCTCAAAAGGGCAGCGAAATTCAAAGAAGAAAGAGGAATGAGAAGAAGATGAGTATATATCGAGGCCCAAGTTGTCTTTGACTATGGCAGATTTAATGCCATCTACTTCAATGCAACAGGCACCGCCCCATCAAACGAAACAGCCTAAACAGGCTAGTCAGGCAGGGTCTTTATCAGACAAAGAGTTAATCTTCGGTTCTGTTAATATGATTCAATTAACAGATCTATATTCCAGTCTTGATGAGCCTGAATTCCCTGTATCAAATAAGGGAATCCGAGGAAGTTCCAGAGGTTCAGGATACAGAGGAAGACGTGGATCGTTCTGAAGCCACTACTCCAATTCTACCCCTACTAGCACTGTGTATGCAGCAGAAACTCGTGGTAGAGCCCTTCAGTGAGCTCAAAAAGAACAAGCAAGTTCTTCTGCCAATGGCCAACTCAGTTTTGGGACAGTTATTTTGGAAGACCGATTAAAGGTTCCATATTCTTTATCTCAGCATGTAAATGGATCTAATCAGTCTAATATTTCAAAACCATGGATATTGTCAACTTCTATCCCAATACAAGATGCATCAGCTTCCAAAGCATCTGCTTCAAAGGTACCTGCAAAACCTCATATTCCTGTTGGGAAACGCAGACCTCTAGATCAAAAGTATGATATATTGAAACACTTGGCCCAAGTACCAGCCAAGTTATCAATTTTGGATGCTTTGAATCTGTCAAAAGATCTTCGGGAAGCACTCATCGAAGCTTTGTCAAGTCCTTAGGAGTTTGAAGCTGAAATTGCTGCAGCTGAAGTCTATCACATAGAGAATAATCCTACAGAATTCCATGAAGTGATATCTTTTACTAATAAAGATGAAGATGATGTTGTGCATGGGCACATAAAACCTCTCTACTTATCTGGCAATGTCAATGGTGTAGATATCCGAAGAGTTTTCATTGATAATGGTTCAGGAGTCAACCTCATGCCCATTTGTACACTTCGTCGATTGGGCCTCATGGAATCTGATTTATCTCCTTCTACCATGATGTTACAAGGATATGATAAAAATGAACAAGAACCACTGGGCGAAGTTACACTCAGAACCCAGTTTGGAGATCTTGTATCCAATTCGGATTTCATGATTGTTGATCAAGACTCAGCTTTCAACGTCTTTCTTGGAAGACCCTGG
This sequence comes from Viscum album, assembly GCA_963277665.1. Classification (NCBI taxonomy): domain Eukaryota; kingdom Viridiplantae; phylum Streptophyta; class Magnoliopsida; order Santalales; family Viscaceae; genus Viscum; species Viscum album. The sequence continues at coordinate 1,194,004,926 of OY728122.1, forward strand.
CTACATCAGCATGCAGCTATTCCTTCCTCATACCATCAATGTCTCAAATACTGTTTCAATGGTCAAGTTGGAACATTGTATGGTGATAAGGCCCCGTTCAAGACATGTGAGTCTCAATACATTGAGGCAGCATTTTATCACATGAAGGGAAGAGAAAAATCTACAATGAAGGAAATTACCAAAGTTAATGCTCCATATGGTTTGGAGAAAATTCCAATAAATCCATTTACACATGTGAGTACAGATTATGTGTTACCTATCAGTCAAATTGACAAAATAGGCCCAAATCAAAATACTATTATGGAAAGATCCATAATGTCAGTTACGATAATCGAGCCAGACAACATGGGAGAAATTGGTAACCTACCAAACAGTGATGAAAGCATAAGTGGTGACGTCTTCATTTCATCTTCTTAAATCCAACAAGTCTATACTTCGCCAACCAGGCCAGAAGAATTTATAGAAACACCAGATGTGAATAATGATGTCGATTCTCAATCCATCATCTCCTCTTTATTTCCCAAAGAAGGCCCTTTATCATCAATAGGGTCGGAAATGGAAGCTTCTTCTTCAAAATGTGAAAATTTTGATATCTCTTATTATCATGAAAATTTCGTTTTGTTATCTACTATGCAAGTAGAAACGAAAGAAATAGCACATGATGAAGAGGAAGAGGAAGATCTTAGAGATGGTCCTCCAGCATTTGAAGAGGGTATCTCTACCAATGTGGATGAACTCAGAGAAATAAATCTGTGTACAGAGAAAGATCCACGCCCCACATTAATTAGTGCGGCCATGACCCTTGAAGCGCAAGAGATGTATATTTATTTTCTAAAGCAAAATAAAGATATTTTTTCTTGGAATTATACAGAAATTCCAGGGCTTGATCCTGATATTGCTACTCATCATTTGGGTTTACCAAAAGAACATCGAGGATTTAAGAAAGCCGCGAGAAGAACACACCCAGCCTATGCTTCCAAAATTGAAGCTGAAGTGGATAAGCTGATCAAAGCTAACATCGTCAGAGAAGTTCAATATCCCAAGTGGTTGGCTAATATTGTCCCTGTAAAGAAAAAGAATGGACAAATTAGGGTTTGCATCGATTTCAGAGATCTTAATCGGTATTGTCCTAAAGATGATTTCCCAGTTCTGATTACAGAACTCTTAATTGATGTGACGACTGGTTATGAAGTACTTTCCTTCATGGATAGATATTCCGGATATAATCAGATCTGAATGGCCCCAAAAGATGAGGAATATACAGCCTTCAGAGCCCCTCAAGGTGTGTTTTGTTACCAGGTGATGCCCTTTGGTTTAAATAATGGAGGTGAAACATATCAACGCGCCATGCATCGTATCTTCAAACCTTTCTTAGGGAAATTTGTTGAATGCTATGTAGACGATTAGGTGGTTAAATCCAAACAACATTCTAATCACTTGGATGATTTGGAAGTCATATTTCACAAGCTTCAACAACATAATTTGAAGATGAACCCCTTAAAATGTGCTTTTGGGGTAACCTCAGGAAAATTCCTCCTCTTTGTTGTACGCCATCATGGTATTGAAGTCGATCCTGAGAAGACCAAATCAATCCTTGGTATGTCACCTCCTCAGAATTTGATAGAATTAAGAGGACTTCAAAGACACATAGCCTACATTCGGCGTTTCATTGCCAATTTGGCGGGTAAAAGTTTACCCTTTACCAAATTATTGAAGAAAGGAGTCACTTACCAGTGGACTGAAGAATGTCAAGAAGCATTTGATGTTCTCATGAAATACCTCTTGAGTCCACCAGTACTCATGCCACCTGTTGAAGGAAGACCACTTATTCTCTATGTGAAAGCTCTAGAGAGATCATTGGGGGCCTTTCTTAATCAAAAGAATGATGCTGGGAATGAAAATAGCCTCTACTATCTCAGTAGAACTTTGCTTGAAGCAGAAACCCGGTATTCAAGTATTGAGAAGTGCTGCCTGACATTAATCATTGCAGTTCAGAAACTGAGACACTACTTGCAACATCACGAGGTCCAATTGGTATCTCGTAATAATCCGATCAAATTCATCCTAAGTCGTCCAATGCTTACAGGACATCTAGCAAGGTGGGAAGTTATTTTGCAACAGTTCGACATTCAGTATGTGTCTCAAAAGGTAATAAAGGGTCAAGCTCTGGCTGATTTCCGGGCTGAACATTCTTCCATGGAAGACACGTCTTCAGATATTGAACTCCCTGATGAGGAAGTTTTCTCTATTCAAGAGAATACTCAAACATGGGAAATGTATTTTGATTGTGCTTCCAGAAGTCCAACAGGGAAGAAAATGGAAAATCCTAAATTCAACAATGTTGGTTTAGGAATTGTACTCATTTCTCTAGATAAGGCATTGTTACCTTATTCCTTTCTATTGTGGGAAGGTGGTACTAATAATGAAGCCGAATACCAAGCTCTCATTACAGGCTTGGAGTTAGCGCTCCAAGCACAAGTGAATCAGTTAAAGGTGAAAGGTGATTCAGACCTAGTAATCAAACAAGTCAATGGGGATTATTCCATCAAAAAAGAAGAATTAATCACTTTTTATGATTAAGTCAGAGAGTTAATGGCGGAATTCCCTTTAGAACCGACATTTTCTAATTTCCCAAGATCACAAAATGCTCAAGCTGATGCACTGGCTAATATAGCCACAGCTCTACCAGATCCAAATCGGGACGTGACAACCATCAGTATTTCCCACCGTCGTGCAATTTCACTTTATGTTCAAGCCAGAACAGAGGAAATTAATGAAATTAGTCCCATTCCTGAACCGTATGGTCATACTACCGGATGGATGACACCTATCAGGGAATACCTTCAAAATGGAACACTTCCACCTGATAGAGCCGAGAAAGAACAAATACGGCGACGTGTGGTCAATTTTACTCTTTATGATAGCCCAAACCACCTAGAAAAAATTCTCTACAAACATGGTTTTGATGGAGTTCTCTTCAGATGCATTGTTGGTGAAGACACAATGGCTATCATTAAAGAAGTGCATGCATGAGTATGTGGTGCCCACCAGTCTGGACATAGATTGTCTGATCAAATTCGAAGGCTTGGATACTTTTGGCCTTCAATGATACAAGATTGTGTTGATTTCACAAAGAAGTGTCATTCATGTCAAGTATATGCCAACTTCATTCATCAACCTCCAGAGTTGCTTCATACAGCTAAATAATCATGGCCATTTTCCACATGGGGAATGGATGTGGTGGGACCTTACCCTTCAGCTACGGCCAAGCAGTTCAAGTACATTCTTACTGCTACTGATTTCTTTTCCAAATTGGCAGAAGCAGTACCTCTCAAATAATTCAGTTCTAAATGCATTGTTAGCTTCATCAAGTCTAACATCATTACTAGATTTGGTGTCCCTCATACCATATAGACGGACAACGGCACCAACTTTTGTTCTTCTGAGGTGAAGAAATTGTATCAAGAATACAACATTAAATCCAACCATTCATCTAGGTATCATGCGGCAGCCAATGGCCAAATAGAAGCCTTTAACAATAATATTTCAAATATACTGCAAAATATGGTGGATAAAGATAATAGGTCATGTCCTGATAAACTCTTTCATGCTTTATGGGCTTATCGGACTACCACCCGCAATGCAACGCGGTCAACTCCATATTCGTTGGTATATGGAACAGAAGCAGTCTTGCCAATTGAAGTTCAATTTCCCTCACTCAGAGTAGCCATTTGTGATCAGTTATCTGCAGATGAGAAATCCCAAAAGCGATTGAATGAATTGGAACAGTTAGATGAGAAAAGATTGTGCACTTTGCACCACTTAGAAATCTATCAGAATCGAATAGCACGAGCTTTTAACAAAAAAGTTCGTCTTCATTCATTCATTCAGGGAGAATTGGTATTAGTTATCAGAACTCCAATTATACCAGGAAAGAAACCTCCCATGCTTGGGCCAAAATGTGAAGGACCTTATTCAATACATAGGGTCTACTCCAATGGAGCTTATTCATTAATCTCAATGGATGGAGAACTCATCACGACTCCAACCAATGCCAGATTTCTGAAGAAATATTTTGTATAAACACAAAATATGGTCCCCATAACCAAGACTCTTACAATTGGTTCATACAACAACGGTCCAGTATGACCTTAAACTGCAACTTCGTCCAACATGATGTTAAACTGTGAAAAAGGTCCCTAAACCGTCCAGCATGACCTTAAACTGCATCATCCATGGTCCATGCATATGACCATAAACTATTTGCAACTCCCTTATGTCCAGCAAGACGTTAAACTATGACGTCCTAACTACATGACACTAAACTGTATAAAAGTCCCTTACGTCCGGAAAGACGTTAAACTATATGATCTCAAAGGTCCAGCATGACACTAAACTGCACCATTCACGGTCCATGTATATGACCTTAAACTATTTGCACTTTCGTCCGACATGACGTTAAAATGGTACACTCTTTTGTCCTTACTGCATGACATTAAACTGCACAATCCCCCTTTCGTCCAATATGACGTTAAATTGTATTTTCCCCATCTTCCTAACTACATGATGCTAAACTGTACAGAAAATCCTTGATATGTCCTACATGACATTAAACTGTTATTTTGTCCCTGCTACATGACACTAAACTGTGCAGCACCAATAGTCCTAACTGCAAGACTTTAAACTGCATAGTCCCTGAATATGTCCTACATGACATTAAACGGTGCATTGTTAAGGTTGTTATTACCTCTTGTTTCTCACACCGAGTATGACTCACGTGAGCTTAGAGCAAACCTCAACCATAACACTCTCTTTGGTCCCCTAACCATGTGTAAGTCCCAACAACATTTTTATTAGATCATTGTCCCCATGAACAACTTGATCATTAATTAATTCTTTAATTGAACTACACGGACTTTGATCCTTTCCCTCTAGGATGGGTATGTAGGAAACCTCCCAGGGTTCAAGCCCAAAAACAATCTCTTCACATCGGTTCACCACCATCTCATATGATGTTGATTCGTGAAACCGCACCTAGAATCAATATCTTTACATTGATTCACTTTCTTCCTTGTTATATGACGTTAAACAATGCAACAGTTTTGTCCGGTACGACAATAAACTACAATATTCTTTGATTTCCTCATTTGAGTGAGAACTATTATTGACATTGATTTTTCAATCATGGTTTTCATTTTCAAAAGACTACGTTCATACATGGTAATGCCTAAACTTTTTATCTTAGGTTAAACCATCATTGCACTAAAGTCCCCTTTCACCCTTCACATGTACGAACCAAATTTGTACAAAGGGTAGTTCTAAAACTACGTGGACTTGATTCCCATCCCTATGGGATACGTAGGAACATTCGAGTATCCCTCGAATCCAGTACCAAGTCTTTTGGGCCTAACCCCAAATTTCACTTTCAGTCCCTTGGCTAAAAAGTCCTCATGAAAACACACAATGTGTATTCATTATTATGGTCCGAATTCTATGACCCTAAACTAAGATCTCTCAAACTTTCATCCTGCACGACGTTAAACTACATTTCAAGAACTACGTATGGCTTGATTCTCATTCTTATGAGATACGTAGTGAAGTCCAAAATTTCAATTCAGGACCCAGCCACAACATGATTATGGTTATCATTGACCTATGTACCTCTATATACATTGGACAATACCCATCTTTATTTGTTATAATCCTAACCTTAAATATTTTCAGATCTTCATAACCCATTTCATGACTTTTAGTCACAAAAATGTCAAACTTCTGAGAATTCTTTTGCCTTATTATGCAGCACGTGAACATAGGTGGCCTTGCATAAACAGTCTACATAACAGACTTGTCAGCCAAAAGATGCTATTTATTTGACCATGCAGCCAATTCCCTTAGGTGGGCCTGCATATTTCAACCCCCCAACGGGTTTTTTGTCAAATAATAGTAAGTTCATTCTTGGGAAGAATGCCTCTTTTGTCCTTATTTGTCTTAAACGACAGTATGTAGGGATTCTCAAAAAATAGCCATCCTTAACATATTTGTCCCATATCCTTTTTCATGATCTGAAAGTATTCAAGTCTATGGTTTATTCTTCTTCCCTACGTTTGGGTCAGACCTTCATAGGAGTGATATTAATCTAGTTCTTTGATAATCTTGTCTGAAAATATCTTCTCCATATTCAAGTACCTCTTTCCCTACAAAAAACTCTATACTTTAGAAAATTTGAATCTCCATAAACTTTCACAGGATTTTAGCACTAGGAAAGTAAATTTTTGAGAGTTCTTTTGCCTGACTATATAGCACGTGCCCATAGGTGGCCTTGCATAAATAGTCCACATAACAGACTTGTCAGCCGAAAGATACTATTTATTTGACCATGCAGCCAATGCCCTTAGGTGGCCCTGCATATTTCAACCCCCTAACGGGTTTTGTTAAATAATAGTAACTTCATTCTTGGAAACTACTTCTTCTAATGCCTTTTATCTATTTTTCATATCATTCCTCATATTCAAATAATCTTAAGCCATAGTTTACATATTTTTCTCTGATACTTGAATATGGTAATATGTTTTCAGATAAATTGTCAAGGAATTGAATCAATTTTAATCCATTTTGGTCAAAGCTATTTCGACCTTAAACATTAGCCCCTTTATGTCCGGCATGCATGACTTTAAACTGCCCACAAAAGACAAAGGAACTCTGAATAAAAGTCATGTTCCAACTCACTAAATATACATTTTTGTATGATTTAGGTAATATTGGGAAATTAAAAGATTCAAAGTTTGTAGAGTTATTTTTAATAATCCTAGTAAAAATAAAACTATGCTTATTGGGCCCATTGGCTTAAGTAAATTTGATGAAGGTAATGAAAGAATGCAGGTACAAATGATTGAAGATGAAAGTGTTTTTCATTGATACACAAGAGTTAGAAGGACATCCATAGACTGGAGTCTCTTCTCTTTTTCAAGAATTACAAGATACTTTCAACATAACACCTCATTTGATTTACGGCATCCCGAGCTTCATCAGCAACCACCTGGAATTCAGTCATTCAACTGGATACAATAAGAGATGCAGTGATACCAGCTCTTCATGGAACAATTGTAGAAGGATGTTCTTGAGTGTGGTTTGAGAAAATTTTCTGCTGATCAAACAGTGACTCTGTTTCTGTCCAAGAGACTTGGAAGATGGATACATGGATTTGAGAATGGAGCATTGGAAGTAAAGAACCATTTGGAGAGAGTACTCTTTTCAGATATTTCTCTAATACCATGTTTGTCTTCTCTCCACCAACCGGCAGTGGAAAAAATTTCAGCCCATTGGTTTGCCATTTTCATATCTGCAAGGAAATGACATGGAGGAAGAATTTGAAAGTTCACACCATTGTTGTTACTCTTAATGCACAACATAACCGAAATAGAGGAGTAGTAGTGCAGCTGCATCTTAGGTGTATAATTGTTTGCATTTGGAACATTGACTCATTGCAGATGACCATGACCACACAGAGGAAACTGGATGCTCTGTGGAAAATTAGGATGATATTTCTTCAAGTACTTAGCCAAATTTGGGAGAGTGCTGTTGCAGATATCATAGTAATCATGGCCAATGATGTTCATCATGTCATCAATCTGCTTGCTAGCTAGTTCATCAGACGTTTTAATTCCATTAGTATCCATTGAATCTGTCCAAAAGTTGAATAAATTAAACTCTTAAATGGGTTTTATTTTTCATAAAATTTGTGAAAGAATTCGAAAAAAATGGCTAAGGCATTAAGGCGCGCAAGTCTAAAACATGGCGCGCAAGTATTCGTGTGCCGCGCTAGTTTTTGAGGCGCATGTGTAAAACCGCGCTAGTACTATTATCTTTACAATAGCGCGACATCAAGGAAAACATTGGAAAACAGAGCACCTTGTGTGGCTAAGATAACCTGCGCGACGAGAGCTCGAGAAGGTATGAAGTCCGGAAATCCGGATGCTTGTACGGAGGTGAAGCCATGTATTTATAGGCCAGGAGGCCTATCTGCGTGCCGTACCCAGTGCGCTCAAGGTGTAACGCCCCGACCCCAGCTGCCCAGAGTCGGTGCATTACTTCGTAACATTGGCATGATCACAAGAAAGATCAAATCTCGAAAGACAGATTGGTTTAGTAGCCTTGGAAACACTAGATATATTCATAAGGTTTACATTACATCATTAAACTAAAAACTACTACAACAACATATTGTCTCCATAATCCACACTAATATCCCCACATAATATCCCTGCAGGTCATTCATAATTTACTTCTTCACTTCCTGGGAAAAATAAAACATAGAAAAGGGGTGAGCTCAAATGCCCAGTAAGGATAACAATATAGCGGAAACTTTCATAAATAAGAATAAACATTTAAGGCAATGTATAACTAAAACAAAAGCCTTTTAAACTTGAACTTTTAACATAGTATGGCATAAATAAAATTAGATAATGCCATTTACTTATTCACATGGATATTCTACTAATCGAATAATCACATGCAAAATCAATAACCACTTTCATAATGTTGGAATGCATAATGCTAAACTTTAATTACTTTTCAAGGCCTCGTCCCAAGACCTTGGGGCTAACTGTAACCGGAACCCAACCCGGAGTGCCTCTAATAACCGGACACCAACCCGGAGTGCCTCTAATAATCGGACACCAACCCAGAGTGCCTCTAATAACCGGACACCAACCCGGAGTGCCTCTAATAACCGGACACCAACCCGGAGGGCTTACTTTTACCAGTCCCTAACCTGGAGGGCTTACTTTTACCAGTCCCCAACCTGGAGGGCTTACTTTAACCAATCCCCAACCTGGAACATACTTTTCCTACACATTCATATGAAGTAAAGATTGAAATATAACATAAACATTCTTATTGGAACTAGCATACGAAATGTCAATACTTTCACCATAAACTATGAATGGTATAAAAATAGCACATCCACAGTCAAACATATCACAAAACCTTCAAAACAATATAGAAGTTTTGTATCATAATAAATCAGCTTCAAATAATCTTAAAACCCATCAAAGGATGTTGACATAGATGAAATCAAAATTCTTTTTAAAGAAATATCTCCTTTTATTTTGAAATCATTTAAGATCCAATCAAACATTTTCTTTGAAAATAATCTTATAAGCTTTTAAGGGAAGATTTGACGATTTTATAACGGCGGAAAATAACTGCACCCGCCGTATAAGTTAAAAAAAACATTCTTATCTTAATTCTGTCGAAAAGGTTAAAAAGCACCTTGTTTGGAAAACGACGGAAAGATTCCCTTATAAACCTCTTATAAAAAGTCAAACAAGGGTATAAATGACTTTAACCCATATTCTTTTAAATATTAAAAATGTTTTGAAATACATTTTGAAGAAACATGGATGTGGATGATAACGAGATCTCAGTAGATTATTATGTATAAACAACCTCGGATAATGAAGAGATTGTGAAATAACCCTTACCAGTTTGGTAACTTATGAAACATACAACCCATGAAAGAGGTATCATACAATGAATATGTAAGTACACATAAATTAGAGTGTATTACACAAAGAATATAATTATGGGCAGTACATACACCACACAAAAGGTAATGGTGGCAATATGGCATGAATCTCACGGGAATAAGGAGTGAGATGAAAACCCCTTACCACGTTAATCAACTGAGTCGTATGGCCAAAAGTTAATAACCACCAAATTATTTACAGAATAACATGAATATGATAATATATATCAAATGCCAGTACACAATACACCACTTTCAATAATTTAGTGGCGAATAATGGAAATCTCACGGAATTGAATGTGAGATAAGAAAAATCCCTTACCTTGTACTTTTCCTTGGTTGGGGTAGGTTAACCTCCTGTATAATGGTGAAATAATTGTTATTAAATTATAAAAGAATCATATACATTAATATGATATCATATATGTTCTTTTAACATTGCTTTATTAATAATATTTTAGTATTATCGTCGTTTCGGGTGATAATCGATTCGTTCTTCTTAAATGTTTGGTTACGTAAGACATGTTTGTAATGGATAGATTATATCTTATTCATAATCAGAATGATATTAACATTATTTTTAACCCTAAAATGAGAATAAGACTTGAATGGATACGATGGAGGATGGATCTCACCGCGTTCGTGGAGACGGTAGTCCGTACGTACGCACGAACGCTACTTCCATTTAATTTTTATTTTAAAAGAATTGAATCCAAATGATACATAGGTATATTACTATTCCATTATAATATAATATTTTATATATGTTACTTAAGTTCATTAACACCATCCTTTATACGTTCCATGTGTGGTATGAACGAGTCATATCATTTTAAGGGGGCGGTAGTCCGCACTTCCTCAAATGAAATTATCGTATGTATATACAACATGAAACGAATAATGGTATGAAATAAAATGGAATTACAGAAGCTTATATATAAAATATATATCATTAATATCATATTTAATTATATTGCAATCACAATGGCCACCATGAGAGGCGGTAAGATGTATTTGAACAATCATCGTTTCGTGAGGTGTTAGTTTGCCATCCACAGAAACATTATGTTCATCATCCATTAGATGGAGTTGTGTGTATGTGTAGTTTGAATCCTTCTTATAAAAACATACTAGTATATTGAGGATACTGGTGTTGTTACAAAAGAAAGGAAATAAAAAGAGTTTGGGGGTTGGAGAAGCAAAATAAATGAAAATAATTTAAGAGAAATCGTTACCTTTAATTTAGGTAACTCACTTTGGTTGGAACCAAAGGACTTCTTGAAATGCTTTATGCCTAAGGGGAAGCTTCAAGGAGGAGGAGAGGGATGTGGGGAGCTTAGTTGGGCAGAGTTTGGACGAGCCAAGTGGCTTGAGAGGTGTGAGGAATGAGTAGAAGTGGTCTCCTTTTATAAGGGAGAAGAGGGGCTCTTTAGGAAAGAGTGAAAGTATTACTTTATAATATAATTATATTCGGTTTATAATGGTCCAAAAATCATTTAGGTCAAAGATAAGATGACTCATATTCTAAATAACATCAACCAATAAGAATTGGACAGGTTTTAGATAATATTTTAATCATTATAATCTTATTTATTTAAATGATTTATTAATGAGGTAAACATTGCATCATTATTGTGTCATTAATAATTTAAATTATTTGATGTCTAAAAATTATAAATAAAATATCATTATGTAGGAAATCTTTTTATCTTTCTAATGAATATTTATAATCGAAAATCCAACATGTATAACCCTATGTAAAAATTGTTCTTCTAAAAGATGTAAGCTTATGCCATTTTTATTTTTATTTTAACTTTATTAATATAAAGTGTCCCTACCACATAAAAGTGGATCCAAGGGGTCCCCAAATTGACCCAAGGATTCTCATGGTCGGGTATGTGTCCACCAATAAGGTTAGGACACGTTTTAGGTTAATTTTGTATTATTATAATATTATTTTTTAACCCTTATTTACCGGATTTACCCTTAACCATGGTAAATAAAATATTTACCACAATAATTATTCAAAATGTCTAAAAATAAAAGTTACCTATTTACACAATTTGAACATCCTGATTCCAAATATGGAATCCATTTTCCTAAATTCAAAACACAGAAGTGGCAGAAATTAATTTAAAATTAATTCCCGCTGTCAAAACAAAAAGCGTGTTTTTAAGAGATAATAACTATCAAAAGATTGACACTTGTTTATGTTCGGTTTAATTGTAAAATTATGTCCAATGACCAACATTATATTAAATAGTAAAAATATATTCTAAATATACTTTAAAACCACTCAAATTCATAATTTATTACTATTAATTATTTTGATTAAAAAAGTTGTTTTTAATTAAAATTTAGTAATTTTCCCTATTCATCAAAATATGAAAGTTATCCAAAAAGTACCAAAATTTCACCTTAGGCTAAATTTGATATTCCGAATACAAAAATGAAGTCCATTTTAAAATATAAAATATATATAACTTCAAAAAGTAGGTATTACTATTCATAACAGCTAGTTTGATTGGTTACGGTGTGTTAGAACTCGAAGTTGCGTACAACACACGCTACTGTTTTATTCAAAGGAAAGCGTACCGTGGAAGCTTGGGATGTTTCATTTTAAATATTTTGATGTCTCCATTTAGTCAAAAAGTTTAAAATATTGTATTTAAAAAGGTTTCACTATCAAAAGTTGATAAAAGTGCAATACTGAAAATGAATCTGTTCTTGCATTATGACTAAGAAACTCATAATATGGATTCTAAAATTATAAGGATTATATAAAGTTTAAAATTTAGTTAATACTATTCATGACCTCTTTTAATGGCTTTTTTTGGTAAGTCATGGTGCAATTGAACTCAGTGTTGCGTGTAGTGCAAGTTATTGAATTATTTTGAAGAAATAACACACTATGAAATCTTGGGGTGTTACATTCTCCCCTCCTTCAATAAATTGCGTCCTCGCAATTTGAAATTGTTCTTCAAAAATAAAAGGTTGAAAGTAGAAAATATATTTGTGGGAAAACCCACATCAGAAATTGGGTTACTAAAATTTAGTCTTAATATGAGGAAAAGATAAATCAAAGGTCACCACCAAATTATGATCTCGATTAGGAGAACATTGGTGGAAATTAGAGACATATAATTGGAGGAAAAACGTAAATATTTATAGGTAGTGAATGAGGTCATCAATCACAAACAAGTGTATAATTGAGGTCCTTAAATTCATCAATCTATGATGATTTGAAATACCATCGGTTCAACAAAACATAGGGTATTAGGATAACACATTTTTGACGTTTCAAAATATCTTAGTTGAAATCCCACATCGAAAAATGAATTAATGAGGCCTCTATTTAAAATAAAGAGTGGAAAGTATGAAGATTACCGAAAATAACACATACTAGGGTTCCATGTAAGAAAATATGGATATGGAAGAAAAATCTAGCCATCAATTATCTGATGGAGAGTGGTAGAGAACATGGCTATGAAAAGGCCAACAATCCCAAAGCCATAAATTATTGATGATTTAAGGTACCATCTAGGACAACATTTTTGTTCTAAGTTCATTTTATTAATGATGAGGAATTTATTTATGAGATTGGCTAAGATCATAAGGAGATATACTTAGTTTATAATTAGAGTTTTATCCATTAATAAATTTCTACCAAAACTCATCATTCACTCGTAAAAAAAATTCTATTTATACTATTCATAGAGGGTTCCAAAATAAACGAATTTATAATTCATCTACCAGATCTTTTAAAAAACTACTTTATTTAATCCAGGACATCTCGTGGGATAGTGGTAGGTGATACACCCTTGTCGCCCTTTGGTTGCGGGGTCGAGTCTCGCAGCCTTGCCGGACGCGACGGGTTGCCGCCCGACCTCTGGGTTGTCCTTTTATGGCAATCCAAAATAATCCAAACTAGAACTATCCAAAATACTTCTGTCCAAACTCACAGTCCAACATTCATAAGGAAGGTAAACATAATATAGATCCTTTTTACCCCGTAATAGCATATGAATACCTTCATCATGTATTACCATATTCCTTATTGATTACATTCATGCTCCCTTATTCCATATAGAATGCTGGATATACTTCATTAATCCAAAAATGTTTTAAACCCCAACAATGATGGAATATACAAATCATTAATCAGTTCCAAGGTAGTCAAGAATATCCAATATAATTTATCCAAAACAATCACATATTATTCCAAAATCACTACCTCAGTATCAGAACTATATTATGGTTTATCATTCTCTCAACCATATATTTTCCAAATATCTATCCTGCTAATGAGTCACTTTTCATTGTTCCACACAATCTCAAGTCCTTAATGAAATAGTACTGCAGTACAATCCTTATATACTCCATAATTATTATAACAAGTACATTGTTGATACAACACTCAATTGACATAATCAACATAAGAATTCTAATCATTCCTCTTCATCTGTGGTAGTATCATAACTTGATTATTATCCAATAGCATCATTTGCGGCATAGTCTGATGACTGGGACATAGGTTCGCGTAGTGTCCAAACTCCTTGCAAATGAAGCATTGTACATTTAAAACCATTTTTCTTACCCTTGCAGTCACGTACTTTGTGCCCTTTTCCTCCACACTTATAACAAACTCCCATTCCTTTTAGGAAAGTTCCAGGGTGTTTCTTTCCACAGTTACCACATATGGGAAAATTCTTCTTTTCCCTCTTACTTTTATCCATCTTTCTCTCTTCCATCCTTTTCTTCTCTTGCTTCCTTTCAAAGCCATAGGACTCAGTAAACTCTTTACTTATTTTATCAACACATGATATTATTTCTTCATATGATGATAATACATGGGATACTATTTCTCTTATAAATTCTAGCTTAAGACCATGAAAGATATGATCCTTCCTTCTCTTTGGATCATGTGCATTTCTGGAGTTCTCATTCCTTCTACTGCGCGCCATTTCTAAACAATGGCATACACTAGAACAGTTTATGAATCAAAATACATAATCCCATACTTATAAAACACTTAACATAAATTGAACTATTTATGGATATAATCCATAATCATAAGAATGTTTTCTTTGAGGAAGTATATACTCATAATCCCTTCAAAATGATTTGTAAAGAAAATGAGAGTTATCCTAAGCATATCCCCCAGGAGTGTCGTAACCAAGAGTGCAGCAAGGCCCGTTGTCGTGCACCAGTTCCCGTTCGAGTCTAGCTCAAATCGGTGTTTTCGGGTTTTACCCCTAGGTACATCTGTGCCAGAGCCGCCTCTACCTGCTCGTATCCAGACAGGGATGTATTGCTCGAAAAACTCACAAAATCTATACAATACCAAAATTCTAGGAAGTTCTTCTATACTAATCCTCAAAGTTAATCTTAGGTCTACGTGCTCTAATCGGAGTTTATCTAAATCTAGCTTCCATGGTTTGTACTAAACTTCCTCTGATACCAACTGTAACGCCCCGACCCCAGCTGCCCAGAGTCGGTGCATTTCTTCGTAACATTGGCATGATCACAAGAAAGATCAAATCTCGAAAGACCGATTGGTTTAGTAGCCTTGGAAACACTAGATATATTCATAAGGTTTACATTACATCATTAAACTAAAAACTACTACAACAACATATTGTCTCTATAATCCACACTCATATCCCCACATAATATCCCTGCAGGTCATTCATAATTTACTTCTTCACTTCCTGGGAAAAATAAAACATAGAAAAGGGGTGAGCTCAAATGCCCAGTAAGGATAACAATATAGCGGAAACTTTCATAAATAAGAATAAACATTTAAGGCAATGTATAACTAAAACAAAAGCCTTTTAAACTTGAACTTTTAACATAGTATGGCATAAATAAAATTAGATAATGCCATTTACTTATTCACATGGATATTCTACTAATCGAATAATCACATGCAAAATCAATAACCACTTTCATAATGTTGGAATGCATAATGCTAAACTTTAATTACTTTTCAAGGCCTCGTCCCAAGACCTTGGGGCTAACTGTAACCGGAACCCAACCTGGAGTGCCTCTAATAACCGGACACCAACCCGGAGTGCCTCTAATAACCGGACACCAACCCGGAGTGCCTCTAATAACCGGACACCAACCCGGAGTGCCTCTAATAACCGGACACCAACCCGGAGGGCTTACTTTTACCAGTCCCTAACCTGGAGGGCTTACTTTTACCAGTCCCCAACCTGGAGGGCTTACTTTAACCAGTCCCCAACCTAGAACATACTTGTCCTACACATTCATATGAAGTAAAGATTGAAATATAACATAAACATTATTATTGGAACTAGCATACGAAATGTCAATACTTTCACCATAAACTATGAATGGTATAAAAATAGCACATCCACAGTCAAACATATCACAAAACCTTCAAAACAATATAGAAGTTTTGTATCATAATAAATCAACATCAAATAATCTTAAAACCCATCAAAGGATGTTGACATAGATGAAATCAAAATTCTTTTTAAAGAAATATCTCCTTTTATTTTGAAATCATTTAAGATCCAATCAAACATTTTCTTTGAAAATAATCTTATAAGCTTTTAAGGGAAGCTTTGAAGATTTTATAACGGCGGAAAATAACCGCACCCGCCGTATAAGTTAAAAAAAACATTCTTATCTTAATTCTGTCGAAAAGGTTAAAAAGCACCTTGTTTGGAAAATGACGGAAAGATTCCCTTATAAACCTCTTATAAAAAGTCAAACAAGGGTATAAATGACTTTAACCCATATTCTTTTAAATATTAAAAATGTTTTGAAATACATTTTGAAGAAACATGGATGTGGATGATAACGAGATCTCAGTAGATTATTATGTATAAACAACCTCGGATAATGAAGAGATTGTGAAATAACCCTTACCAGTTTGGTAACTTATAAAACATACAACCCATGAAAGAGGTATCATACAATGAATATGTAAGTACACATAAATTAGAGTGTATTACACAAAGAATATAATTATGGGCAGTACATACACCACACAAAAGGTAATGGTGGCAATATGGCATGAATCTCACGGGAATAAGGAGTGAGATGAAAACCCCTTACCACGTTAATCAACTGAGTCGTATGGCCAAAAGTTAATAACCACCAAATTATTTACAGAATAACATGAATATGATAATATATATCAAATGCCAGTACACAATACACCACTTTCAATAATTTAGTGGCGAATAATGGAAATCTCACGGAATTGAATGTGAGATAAGAAAAATCCCTTACCATGTAATTTTCCATGGTTGGGGTAGGTTAACCTCCTGTATAATGGTGAAATAATTGTTATTAAATTATACAAGAATCATATATATTAATATGATATCATATATGTTCTTTTAACACTGCTTTATTAATAATATTTTAGTATTATCGTCGTTTCGGGTGATAATCGATTCGTTCTTCTTAAATGTTGGGTTACGTAAGACATGTTTGTAATGGATAGATTATATCTTATTCATAATCATAATGATATTAAAATTATTTTTAACCCTAAAATGAGAATAAGACTTGAGTGGATACGATGGAGGATGGATCTCACCGCGTTCGTGGAGACGGTAGTCCGTACGTACGCACGAACGCTACTTCCATTTAATTTTTATTTTAAAAGAATTGAATCCAAATGATACATAGGTATATTACTATTCCAGTATAATATAATATTTTATATATGTTACTTAAGTTCATTAACACCATCCTTTATACGTTCCATGTGTGGTATGAACGAGTCATATCATTTTAAGGGGGCGGTAGTCCGCACTTCCTCAAATGAAATTATCGTATGTATATACAACATGAAACGAATAATGGTATGAAATAAAATGGAATTACAGAAGCTTATATATAAAATATATATCATTAATATCATATTTAATTATATTTCCATCATAATGGCCACCATGAGAGGCGGTAAGATGTATTTGAACAATCATCGTTTCGTGAGGCGTTAGTTTGCCATCCAAAGAAACATTATGTTCATCATCCATTAGATGGAGTTGTGTGTATGTGTAGTTTGAATCCTTCTTATAACAACATACTAGTATATTGAGGATACTGGTGTTGTTACAAAAGAAAGGAAATAAAAAGAGTTTGGGGGTTGGAGAAGCAAAATAAATGAAAATAATTTAAGAGAAATCGTTACCTTTAATTTAGGTAACTCACTTTGGTTGGAACCAAAGGACTTCTTGAAATGCTTTCTGCCTAAGGGGAAGCTTCAAGGAGGAGGAGAGGGATGTGGGGAGCTTATTTGGGCAGAGTTTGGACGAGCCAAGTGGCTTGAGAGGTGTGAGGAATGAGTAGAAGTGGTCTCCTTTTATAAGGGAGAAGAGGGGCTCTTTAGGAAAGAGTGAAAGTATTACTTTATAATATAATTATATTCGGTTTATAATGGTCCAAAAATCATTGAGGTCGACGATAAGATGACTCATATTCTAAATAACATCAACCAATAAGAATTGGACAGGTTTTAGATAATATTTTAATCATTATAATCTTATTTATTTAAATGATTTATTAATGAGGTAAACATTGCATCATTATTGTGTCATTAATAATTTAAATTATTTGATGTCTAAAAATTATAAATAAAATATAATTATGTAGGAAATCTTTTTATCTTTCTAATGAATATTTATAATCGAAAATCCAACATGTATAACCCTATGTAAAAATTGTTCTTCTAAAAGATGTAAGCTTATGCCATTTTTATTTTTATTTTAACTTTATTAATAAAAAGTGTCCCTACCACATACAAGTGGATCCAAGGGGTCCCCAAATTGACCCAAGGATGCTCATGGTCGGGTATGTGTCCACCAATAAGGTTAGGACACGTTTTAGGTTAATTTTGTATTATTATAATATTATTTTTTAACCCTTATTTACCGGATTTACCCTTAACCATGGTAAATAAAATATTTACCACAGTAATTATTGAAAATGTCTAAAAATAAAAGTTACCTATTTACACAATTTGAACATCCTGATTCCAAATATGGAATCCATTTTCCTAAATTCAAAACACAGAAGTGGCAGAAATTAATTTAAAATTAATTCCCGCTGTCAAAACAAAAAGCGTGTTTTTAAGAGATAATAACTATCAAAAGATTGACACTTGTTTATGTTCGGTTTAATTGTAAAATTATGTCCAATGACCAACATTATATTAAATAGTAAAAATATATTCTAAATATACTTTAAAACCACTCAAATTAATAATTTATTACTATTAATTATTTTGATTAAAAAAGTTGTTTTTAATTAAAATTTAGTAATTTTCACTATTCATCAAAATATGAAAGTTATCCGAAAAGTACCAAAATTTCACCTTAGGCTAAATTTGATATTCCGAATCCAAAAATGAAGTCCATTGTAAAATATAAAATATATATAACTTCAAAAAGTAGGTATTACTATTCATAACAGCTAGTTTGATTGGTTACGGTGTGTTAGAACTCGAAGTTGTGTACAACACACGCTACTGTTTTATTCAAAGGAAAGCGTACCGTGGAAGCTTGGGATGTTTCATTTTAAATTTTTTGATGTCTCCATTTAGTCAAAAAGTTTAAAATATTGTATTTAAAAAGGTTTCACTATCAAAAGTTGATAAAAGTGCAATACTGAAAATGAATCTGTTCTTGCATTATGACTAAGAAACTCATAATATGGATTATAAAATTATAAGGATTATATAAAGTTTAAAATTTAGTTAATACTATTCATGACCTCTTTTAATGGCTTTTTTTGGTAAGTCATGGTGCAATTGAACTCAGTGTTGCGTGTAGTGCAAGTTATTGAATTATTTTGAAGAAATAACACACTATGAAATCTTGGGGTGTTACACAAGGCCGGCACGACGAAAACTTGTGCGCCGCCCTCTATGTCCTGAAGACCTGCGCGCCCCTTTTCCTTTGGATGGATTCGCTTTCATCAGAGTCAAATCCTCATTTCTCTCTGGATCCAACTCTGAGGGGGGACTTTTGTTGACGCTCCTTTCGTCACAGAATCTAAAGATCGCAAAAGGGGAATATATGAGCTCAAAGTGATTCAACCTTTGAAGAAAACATCAAAAATCGACAAAGGCATGAACAAAGGATCAAAAGCAACTGCACCGCGCATGTTATATCACTGTCACGCAAGTACACTTGCGTGACGCCCTTGGTCGCGCAAGTGACTTGCGCGACTTAAGTGGTAACCGCCCGAGGTATTCTCCTGCCTATAAATAGACCCTGTGGGCCCCCCATTCGAGAGGATCTTTTTCCAGAAACTCGGATTGATGATCCCGATGCCCAAGTCTCTTCTCAAAGCTTCCAGAACACTTCTAAAGGTAATTTTTTACCTAGAACGGAAGATTTAAAGAGAAGAAGGAAGGCCTAAGTGTTGAAACTCATCAACACTTGCGCGCCGCCTTATTCCATCAATAGAACTCACGCATCCCATTTCTGGAAGAACCTAAAGAGGATTCTAAAGGGATTTATAAAGAGTCGCTCAAATATTCTAATGATGTTTGAGAATCGCGCAAGTACCCCTCATTTCGCGCAAGTATACTTGCGCGACCAGTACTTGGGTGCCGCCGCAACAATTGCACGACCAATACTTGCGCGCCGCCGCAATACTTGTGCGACCAATACTTGCGCGCCGCCGCAATACTTGCGCGCCGCCGCAATACTTGCACGCCCCTACCTTTTTGGGTGCCCATCTTGCCCATTTTACCCCTTTTAAGCCATCACACCTTTCCTTTTCAAGATTCAGTCTTCAAGACACTCTTCAAAGCCATTTATGGCATGATTTCTTGATTTGACTTCCTTATCTGAAAGGAATTCTATGGAATATCTCTCAAAACCTATTGATTTAAATATCCTTATGTCACTAAATATGGAGAGTTCATTCATTCAACCTCATCCTTTAAGATGAGAGAATCCTTAACTTGGGTCTCATTTTCAGGAATAATCCTCAGTTATAAGTCCTTTAACTTGGGCATCCTCCTCAGGAGTAAGCCCCAAACCTTAAATCCTTAACTTGGGAATACACCTCTGGAATAAGCCCAAAACCTTAATCCCTAACCCGGGTCTCCTTTTTCAAGTATAAAACCCAGTTATAATCTTGGGCTTCCTTTTCAGGAATAAGCCCCAAGTCCCCTAATTTCTCTTTAAACATTCCTAATTTACGCTTGATTTGGGTTTCCTTTTCAGGAGTAAAACCCAATCATAAGTCCCCTCCTAACATGGGTATCCTCCTTAGGAGTAAGCCCCAAGATTAGAGTATTCAAATCTCCATGAAGCACATATACCTTTATGGACCATGTTCATGGATTTTCTCCCTAAAAGTGAATCCTAAACCATCATCTATTTGGGCAGTCATACATACATAAGCCCCAAACCATTTCTTATGATTGCATCTTTCATGGCACAATTGTCTAAATTTTACTAATACCTCTTGTTTCTCACACCGAGAATGACTCACGTGATCTTAGAGTGTAAAAGTAATTGTGACATCCTGCTTTGATCCATCAATCATAAACATCATACCCTTATTCGAACTACGTGGGTTCTGATTCCTTTTTTTAAAACAAAGGATACGTAGGTAGCCCATCTATGGGTTTGATCCCAACTCTGAAGTAATTCATTGTCCTTCTGAATGAAGATAAACTTCAAGTTCCCCACTGAGTGGCTTTAAAACCATCCGGGTCATCATAATGATCAAGAGACTTTTATATAAATATTTTGAAGGATACCATTGACCAAGAATCTATAAATACATACAGATGATTCTCTATTGATGAAGAACCTCGAATACATATAAAATATTCTCTAAAATTCTTACATATTTAATCATTGATTGTTAAACTGAAGGAAAGCTCAATTTATACTTGGTAATGTAATAAGGATTCATGAATATAACTTAAGTCTATAAAGAGAGTCCTGGAGTAGAAAATAATTCCCCTCAAAAAGGTGTGATGAGTCCGACCTCCCATCCTCTCGACCAATGCAAATTCCTAAGCCCCATTAGCTCACAAACTAATGAGCGCCTACCTTTGAAAAGTAGGTCCAAACGGATGTGGAATCATTGGATGTTTCCGGTTCTACGAATAAACCCGTTAGAAACCGATCGGAACGTTTGAATCTCCCATCCAGGAGGTCATCCCCGGATTCCGTGCGAAAAAAAAAATGGTGAACCCGATGCGAATCCTTAACCAAGTTAAAGTGATGTTCTTCTTATTTGTTAGGCTCCTTGGGCCAACAAAGCAATCATTGACATATGCTCATCAAAAAGATGCAGTGGCCGGATTCATCTTGATTATGTCTGTTATATGGAACAGGCACTCTTTTCTCATGATCTTCTGCAAAATGGTTTTCCTTAAATTCACCCCTGTGAATACTACTGCTGTAAACACCTCTACTGTGAGGTCTACTGCTGTGAAAACCAATTCTACTACTCCTGCTGGAACATCGTCCGCTCTGAGGATGACATCACCAACTCAGCGTCTTCAACGCTGGGTTTCTAATGCACTGGTTAAGGAGTACCGTCGCAACGGTACTATCCCAACTCCGGAGGCCGCTCGTCAAGCCCTCCAAGTTAACAACTCTACCTGGTCGTCCGGACAATGGCGGCCAGCGATCAAGAAGCAGGCAGTGCTGACTACCGTCTCCAACCGTTTCGGGTCGTTATCCCCAGAACACAATTTCCATTCACTCCCTTACTATGAGGAAGTGAATGAGCAGGTCCCTCAGGGACTTAATTAAAAAATACCGGAGTCCTTCCAGAGGGCTCCCATCAACAATCGCCGCCAGACTCGTGCGGTAGTGCGTCCTCAACATGATGAGGGTACCGACTCCAGGAATTCAGCTCAGGTTCCTCGAACCCGAGCAGGCAAGATGAACCGCCAGAGACGGAATCCAGTTAACAATGGGTAGGTTTTCATCCCTGCCATCTCCGGAAAAAGTCCACCAACCTAACTTGGTTGCGAACAATGAACAGGCACACAGTCCTGTCCGTTTTAATTCCGCTGTCCAGCAGACTCGTCTGGCAGCATCAAGCCAATCCCGCCAGGCAATTCCGACGGAGTACTATAGGAAGGAACATGCACCTACTTATGCATCATCAGTTAGTTAGCAGGCTCGCCTGACTGCATATGATGGATTCCACCAACCTTACTTGATGGCGAACAACGAACAGGAACACACACCTGTCCGTTTTAATTCTGCTGTCCAGCAGACTCGTCTGGCAGCATCAAGCCAATCCCGCCAGGCAATTCCAGTGGAGTACTATAAGCAGGAACATACAACTGCTTATACATCATCAGCTAGTCAGCAGGCTCGTCTGACTACATATGATGGATCTCGTCAACCGTGTTTGGAGAAGTGAAATCAGCAGGCACATACACCTTCTAATTCTAATCAAGCCTACCGACAGTCTCGCTTGGTAGCGCACGAAGAAGTCAGTCGGAAAGCCCCGACAAAAAACAGGAGGCAGACTCAACTCTATGCCTCCACACTTGAGTACTGTCAGGATTCACTGACATGAAAAGGAGGACAGGAGCAGGCACATACACCAACTCCAAACCCGGAATGGACGTATATCCCCGTTCCGGTGGCTGAAGTCACCAAACATATTTTGTCAATGGTGAAAGAGCAGAAGCAAATTCCTGCTCATATTCTGGATGCTTTCCAGGATATCATAACGGCTTCAGCATCATCTCAGGGACAGACACATAAATCAATCCCTAGCAGTGGAGTGACACATCAACGATTCACTCCGGAACAGAAACACACATCTGTTCCAGTCCAAGAGGGTCATGGGGCATACTCCCAATATCATACGGACAACCAAGTCAGGCACATACACCTGATTTGAGTGGAGATCGTCAGCCTAACCTGACCATCTTTCTTGATCAGGCACATACACCTGCTCAGAGTAACCACTTTTGTCAACAAGTGGTTTCCAAAGTGAGTAAGAAGGCATCTAAGAAAAAGATCCACCCATCACAGTCAAGAGATCAAAGGCCAATCTATAACAAGGCCTTGCTCGATGCTGGAGTTCTTGAAGCCCTCAGACATTTATCTGTCGGAATTCATGATTCTACTCCCTCAGTTCCCAATAACGGGAACATTAATTCTGAAGGTCTTCAATTGACACTTCCTCATGTAGACTTTCTTCGTGACAATTCGGTCAATCTTGAAGTTCCATCTTCAGATGAGATCCACAGGAACCCTCTGTGTGGTCAGAAGACCAAGGAGAAAGAGATATCATCTTTTGCTGTAACCCATTATGGTGGTCCTCCCCATGATGATGAACTTCGCTGCGAAAGTCCTCTCCGCAGTAGTGATTCACATTGCCTGGAAAATACTCCAGTAGACAATGTAGTGCCGAGAAATCCCTCTTATCTTGACGCACTTGCAAATGCGAATCCAGTCATTTCTGATTCTTTATCACTAGCAAGTGAAATACTTTCTCAATCAGAAGATAGCCCAGGGTGTAGGTCATTCTCCGAACCACCCCTAAGTCATGCATCTTCTAGTTTGATCAATGATGTCTCTACCAATATTGTTGAAACCGATGAAGCAACAAGGAAACACCAACTCTGGTCAAAACAGGTAGAAGAATCTTCATTTAATGATAAAGAGGAAAAGCTGAACATGAGGAAAAAACTGGAAAAAGGTGAAGTACCGGTCATGTTTTGGCCTTTGGCTGACTCCCAGTACGACATTCCAAAGATGTTAGCGGATGATGGAATCCATGATATTCGTCTCAACATATGGAAAACTCTTTGTCAATTAAAGAATAAGGTATTATCTTATGATGAATATGAAAATCATCTTAAGATAATAGAAGGGATACAACGTCAGATTGATTTGGCATCTCTATCAGTCTCTTGGTATCCGAAGGCTGAAAAACAACAGAGAACCCTTCAACGTTCATCCCTTGGCACACTAAGAAAATTGCGTCAGTTAATTGCCAATGCTCCATATGATGTTCATATCAGAGGATGTGGTGTTCACGGAGCACTACATTTCACAGTGCTTTCCAGTCAGCAAAGCCCGCCGAAAATGGTCTCATGCAATGTTATTTCCCATGGTCGGCCACAGTCAATGGGCTTTGTTCATAATCAAAAGCTTGCTCAAGAACATGCTTCAACTAGTTCCTCTCAAAATCAAGCATATAGAGAACAAGTTGTTGAATTTCTCCTACATTAAGCAGGCGAGAATATTGCACAAGCCTCTCATATGGAGCAAACATGTCATCAAATGAAAGAAGTCTCGGAAATCATCCAACGGTCTGTTGAACCAGGTGATAAAAGTGGATACAGGTTAATGCATCCAGCTAATTTCCGAACTAAGATTCGCAAGATCAAGAGATATTTTAAGAAGATCTCAGACGTAGCATGTCAAGAGCCACCCCAGCTTGTCATACTGGGGACTTCTCTAACCCAACCGTCATAGTCAACAAATGGGATTCGAGGAGTAGAGCGGAATCCGCAGGAACATCCCCAGTTCACGAGACTGGGGACTCTTCCAAATCATCAATCCCCTTCTCAGAGAATATCAGTCTTTTCTCGATTGGGGAAGAAGCCCCAAGAGGAACGAAGAGCCAAATTATCAGGATATTACCTCCAAATTATAGCTCGTCAAGAAATTCCTAAAGGATTGAATCAACAAAAGGCAATGTCTCATCAAAGACATGAAATAAGACAATATCACAGAAATGTTGATAGAATGGATGCGATGAATTATGCATCAATAAATGTCATCAATGCCGTTGTTGCTAATCCACCAGAGGAGACTCACTCAGGGGACTCATATGAAGACCGTCCTGCTCAAGAAAATGTACGCACCGATACGAATGAAGAAGGTGTACGTACACGAAGTCAAAGGATTACTCAGAACCTAATTAATCCACTTCCCTCCCTCCAAAAGGTATCCAACAAAGGGAAGGGAAAGAATCAGGTTACATATCCTTCCTCTGGAGAAGGTCAATCGCTCTCATTAGAGAAAAGGTTTTCACAACAAGAGGAAGAAATGAAAGAATTAAGAAGGTTGAACATAGAACTACTTCAGAGTAGTCTTCTTCTTAAGAATGATGAAGTTCGACAGCCGAAGGAATTTTTTGCAGTTACTGAGATGGATCAAGAATATCCTCCTTTATCAGTACACCCTCAAAGGTCTAATCCTGTGGGTAAAGCGCAACAACGGTTGCCAGTGCTACCATAAGTTGCAGCACCAACCACCACGTCTGTCCAAGCTCCATTCATTGCACCTACCCAAAACCAAGTTCAACCTGATGTTTCTCAAAATATAATAACTACTATTGAGTCATTAACAGCTCGGTTAGAAACTATGGATGGGAAACGAGCACAAGTTCAACCTGAAAAGAAAGTTTACCCTGAATGGATAGATTCAATTTCTCCTACATCCAGTTTTGGAAACCTTGTTTTCCCTACTTTCAATGGATCAGGTGACCCTAAACAACATTTGACGCATTACGTGTCTTGTTGTGATCCTATGATGGGAACTCCAGAGCAGCAAGAAGCAGTGAAACTCAGATGCTTCGTGCGAACCTTGCAAGGACCAGCTTTTGTATGGTATACAAGCTTGCAATCCCGGTCAGTCATCGGATGGGAGGATCTTCGTCAAAAATTCCTTCTTCAGTT
This sequence comes from Viscum album, assembly GCA_963277665.1. Taxonomy (NCBI): domain Eukaryota; kingdom Viridiplantae; phylum Streptophyta; class Magnoliopsida; order Santalales; family Viscaceae; genus Viscum; species Viscum album. Next base: position 1,194,031,133 of record OY728122.1, read on the forward strand.
CAGCTTAACTTTTCCAAAAACGAGAGTTTTCAATCATACAAACTGCAAGAAAAAGGAGAATGAAAGAGTCTCTGATTTCATTGCTCGCTGGAAGGGATTAACGTATTCTCTTAGTTTACCACTCCCTCAGGAAGAGCTGTTGCCAATTTGTGTGGCAAATTTGCGTGACGAATTACGTACGCCATTGATCCCTGTGAAATACACAGGAGGGTTTCGAGACCTTACTTCAATCACTCAGCAGATTGAAGATTCCCTTATATAGGCTAAGGTTAAATCTCGTGTAATTCCATCAGCTCCAGGAAGAAGAATGGGTAATGCAGAAACTGCTACAGTTATGCTTAAACAAGCACCTGTACCTATATCTACTTCAAAACCTTCATCTTCTCGAAGGACTCCACCTCCTGAATGCCAACAAAAAAGGCCGTTTCGTCCAAATGATCAAAGAGATCAACGACGAAAACAATTTGAGGATATGAAGAGTAAAACATACTCTTTCCGAAATGTGCAAGTTCCTTGTTACTTCATTTCAGCTCTGGAAAATAATTTGGTTCAATTACCAGTGCCCAAGACGCCAAACAAGGAAGGAGATGAAGTCCGTCCCAATTATTGTCCCTTTCATCAAATGTTGGGGCATACCATCAAGGAGTGTTTTGTCTTTAAAGACCTCCTGCAAAAGATGGTCGACTTGGGACAAGTCAAATTGAAGGGTTCTTCAGCTCATGTAGCGTGTGTTACCGCTACAGGTCCAGAGGAAGGAGGAGAGTGGCAGGAAGTCAGAAGCAAAACTGCGCAAAAATATGATGATTGGATGGTCATAAAGACAATAAATCGGACCCATGCCATTTTGAGAATACAATTTAAGAATCCGGTTGTGTCTCCTACAAAAGCTACAGTGAAGCCTCCATCAAAAGACAAATCCTCAAAAGGGCAGCGCAATTCAAGGAAGAAAGAGGAATCAGAAGAAGATGAGTATATATCGAGGCCTAAGTTGTCTTTGACTCTGGAATATTTTACGACATCTACTTCAGAGCAACGGGCACCGCCCATCAAACGGCACAGCCTAAACAGGCTAGTCAGGTAGGGTCTTTATCAGACGAAGAGTTAATCTTCGGTTCTGTTAATATGATTCAATTAACAGATCCATATTCCAGTCTTGATGAGCCTGAATTCCCTATATCAAATAAGGTAATCCGAGTAAGTTCCAGAGGTTCAGGATACAGAGGAAGACGTGGATCTTTCCGAAGCCATGACTCCAATTCTACCCCTGCTAGCACTGTGTATGCAACATAAACTCGTGGTAGATCCCTTCAACGAGCTCAAAAAGAACAAGAAAGTTCTTCTGCCAATGGCCAACTCAGTTTTGGCTCAGTTATTTTGGAAGAACGATTAAAGGTTCCATCTTCTTTATCTCAGCAAGTAAATGGATCTAATCAGTCTAATCTTCCAAAACCAAGGATGTGGCCAACTTCTATCCAAATACAAGATGCATCAGCTTCCAAAGCATCTGCTTCCAAGGTACCTGCTAAACCTCATATTCCTGTTGGGAAACACAGACCTCTAGATCAAATGTATGATATATTGAAACACTTGGCCCAAGTACCAGCCAAGTTATCAATTTTGGATGCTTTGAATCTGTCAAAAGATCTTCGGGAAGCACTCATCGAAGCTTTTTCAAGTCCTCAGGAGTTTGAATCTGAAATTTCTGCAGCTGAATTATATCACATAGAGAATAATCCTGCAGAATACCATGCAGTGATATCTTTTACTGATAAAGATGAAGATGATGTTGTGCATGGGCACATAAAACCTCTCTACTTATCTGGCAAAGTCAATGGTGTAGATATCTGAAGAGTTTTCATTGACAATGGTTCAGGAGTCAACCTCATGCCCATTCGTACACTTCGTCGATTGGGCCTCATGGAATCTGATTTATCTCCTTCTACCATGATGTTACAAGGATATGATAAAAATGAACAAGAACCACTGGGCGAAGTTACACTCAGAACCCAGTTTGGAGATCTTGTATCCAATTCGGATTTCATGATTGTTGATCAAGACTCAGCTTTCAACGTCTTGCTTGGAAGACCCTGGCTACATCAGCATGCAGCTATTCCTTCATCATACCATCAATGTCTCAAATATTGTTCAATGGTCAAGTTGGAACATTGTATGGTGATAAGGCCCCGTTCAAGACATGTGAGTCTCAATACATTGAGGCAGAATTTTATCACATGAAGGGAAGAGAAAAATCTACAATGATGGAAATTACCAAAGTTAATGCTTCATATGGTTTGGAGAAAATTCCAATAAATCCATTTACACATGTGAGTACAGATTATGTGTTACCTATCAGTCAAATTGACAAAATAGGCCCAAATCAAAATAATCTTATGGAAAGATCCATAATGTCAGTTATGGAAATCGAGCCAGACAACATGGGAGAAATTGGTAACCTACCAAACAGTGATGAAGGCATAAGTGGTGACGTCTTCATTTCATCTGCTGAAATCCAACAATTCTATACTTCGCCAATCAGGCCATAAGAAGTTATAGCAACACCAGAGGTGAATAATGATGTCGATTCCCAGTCCATCATCTCCTCTTTATTTCCCAAAGAAGGCCCTTTATCATCAATAGGGTCGGAAATGGAAGCTTCTTCTTCAAAATGTGAAAATTTTGATATCCCTTATTATCATGAAAATTACGTTTTGTCATCTATTATGAAAGTAGAAACGGAAGAAATAGCACATGATGAAGAGGAAGAAGAAGATCTTTGAGATGCTCCTCCATCATTTGAAGAGGGTATCTCTACCACTGTGGATGAACTCAGAGAAATAAATCTGGGTACAGAGAAAGATCCACGCCCCACTTTAATTAGTGCGGCCATAACCATTGAAGAGAAAGAGATGTATATTTCTTTTCTAAAGCAAAATAAAGATATTTTTGCATGTAATTATACAGAAATGCCTGGGCTTGATCCTGATATTGCTACTCATCATTTGGGTTTACCAAAAGAACATCAAGGATTTATGCAAGCCGCGAGAAGAACACACCCAGCCTATGCTTCCAAAATTGAAGCTGAAGTGGATAAGCTGATCAAATCTAACTTCGTCAGAGAAGTTCAATATCCCAAGTGGTTGGCTAATATTGTCCCTGTAAAGAAAAAGAACGGACAAATTAGGGTTTGCATCGATTTCAGAGATCTTAATCGGTATTGTCCTAAAGATGATTTCCCATTTCCGATTACAGAACTCTTAATTGATGCGACGGCTGGTTATGAAGTACTTTCCTTCATGGATGTATATTCTGGATATAATCAGATCCGTATGGCCCCAGAAGATGAGTAATCTACAGCCTTCAGAGCCCCTCAAGGTGTGTTTTGTTACCGAGTGATGCCCTTTGGTTTAAAGAATGCATGTGCAACATATCAACGCGCCATGCATCGTATCTTCAAACCTTTCTTAGGGAAATTTGGTGAATGCTATGTAGACGATTTGGTGGTTAAATCCAAACAACTTTCTAATCACTTGGCTGATTTGGAAGTCATATTCCACAAGCTTCGACAACATAATTTGAAGATGAACCCCTTAAAATGTGCTTTTGGGGTAACCTCAGGAAAATTCCTCGTCTTTGTTGTACGCCATCATGGTATTGAAGTCGATCCTGAGAAGACCAAATCAATCCTTGGTATGTAACCTCCTTAGAATTTGAAAGAATTAAGAGGACTTCAAGGACACTTAGCCTACATTCGGCGTTTCATTTCCAATTTGGCGGGTAAAAGTTTACCCTTTACCAAATTATGTAAGAAAGGAGTCACTTACCAGTGGACTGAAGAATGTCAAGAAGCATTTGATGTTCTCAAGAAATACCTCTTGTGTCCACTAGTACTCATGCCACCTGTTGTAGGAAGACCACTTATCCTCTATGTGACAGCTCTAGAGCGATCATTGGGGGCCTTTCTTGCTCAAAAGAATGATGATGGGAATGAAAATAGCCTCTACTATCTCAGTAGAACTATGCTTGAAGCAGAATCCCGGTATTCAAGTATTGAGAAGTGCTGCCTGGCATTAATCTTTGCAGTTTAGAAACTGAGACACTACTTGAAACATCACGAGGTCCAATTGGTATCTCGTAATAATCCGCTCAAATTTATTCTTAGTCGTCCAATGCTTACAGGACGTCTAGCAAGGTGGGCAGTTATTTTGCAACAGTTCGACATTCAGTATGTGTCTCAAAAGGCAATAAAGGGTCATGCTCTGGCTGATTTCCTGGATGAACATCCTTCCATGGAAGACACGTCTTCAGATATTGAACTCCCAGATGAGGAAGTTTTCTCTATTCAAGAGAATCCTCAAACATGGGAAATGTATTTTGATGGTGCTTCCAGAAGTCCAATAGGGAAGAAAATGGAAAATCCTAAATTCAACAAAGTTGGTTTAGGAATTGTACTCATTTCTCCAGATAATGCATTGTTACCTTATTCCTTTCTATTGTGGGTAGGTGGTACTAATAATGAAGCCGAATACCAAGCTCTCATTATAGGCTTGGAGTTAGCACTCCAAGCACAAGTGAATCACTTAAAGGTAAAAGGTGATTTAGACCTGGTAATCAAACAAGTCAATGGGGATTATGCCATCAGAAAAGAAGAATTAATCCATTTGTATGATTACTTCAGAGAGTTAATGGCCGAATTCCCTTCAGAACGGACATTTTCTTATGTCCCAAGATCACAAAATGATCAAGCTGATGCACTGGCTAATATAGCCACTGCTCTAGAAGATCCAAATCGGGACGATACAACCATCAGTATTGCCCACCGTCGTGCAATTTCACCTTATGTTCAATCCAGAACAGAGGAAATTAATGAAATTAGTCCCATTCCTGAACCGTATGGTCATACTACTGGATGGATGACACCTATCAGGGAATACCTTCAAAATGGAACACTTACACCTGATAGAGCCGAGAATGAAAAAATCTGGCGATGTGTGGTCAATTTTACTCTTTATGATAGCCCAAACCACCTAGAAAAAATTCTCTACAAACGTGGTTTTGATGGAGTTCTCTTCAGATGCATTGATGGTGAAGAGAAAATGGCTGTCATGAAAGAAGTGCATGCAGGAGTATGTGGTGCCCACCAGTCTAGACATAGATTGTCTGATCAAATTCGAAGGCTTGGATACTTTTGGCCTTCAATGATACAAGATTGTGTTGATTTCACAAAGAAGTGTCATTCATGTCATGTATATGCCAACTTCATTCATCAACCTCCAGAGTTGCTTCATACAGCTAAATACTCATGGCCATTTTCCACATGGGGAATGGATGTGGTGGGACCTTACCCTTCAGCTACGGCCAAGCAGTTTAAGTACATTCTTACTGCTATTGATTTCTTTTCCAAATGGGTAGAAGCAGTACCTCTCAAAGAAGTCAGTTATAAATGCATTGTTAGCTTCATCAAGTCTAACATCATTACTAGATTTGGTGTCCCTCATACCATATTGACAGACAACGCCACCAACTTTTGTTCTTCTGAGGTGAAGAAATTATATCAAGAATACAACATTAAATCCAACTATTCATCTAGGTATCATGCGGCAGCCAATGGCCAAATAGAAGCCTTTAACAAGACTCTTTCAAATAGACTACAAAAGATGGTGGATAAAGATAATAGGTCATGGCCTGATAAACTCTTTCATGCTTTATGGGCTTATCGGACTACCACCCGTAATGAAACGCGGTCAACTCCATATTCATTGGAATATGGAACAGAAGAAGTATTTCCAATTGAAGTTCAATTTCCCTCACTTAGAGTAGCCATTTGTGATCAGTTATCTACAGATGAGCAATCCCAAAAGCGATTGAATGAATTGGAACAGTTAGATGAGAAAAGATTGTGCACTATGCACCACTTGGAAATCTATCAGAATCGAATAGCACGAGCTTTTAACAAAAAAGTTCATCTTCGTTCATTCATTCAGAGAGAATTGGTATTAGTTCTCAGAACTCCAATGATTCCAGGAAAGAAACCTCCCAAGCTTGAGCCAAAATGGGAAGGACCTTATTCAATACATAGGGTCTACTCCAATGGAGCTTATTAATTAATCTCAATGGATGGAGAACTCAACACGACTCCAACCAATGCCAGATTTCTGAAGAAATATATTGTATAAACACAAAATATGGTCCCCAGAACCAAGACTCTTACAATTGGTTCATAAAACAATGGTCCAGTATGACCTTAAACATCAACATCATCCAACATGACGTTAAACTGTGAAAAAGTTCCCTAAACCATCCAGCATGACCTTAAACTGCATCATCCTTGGTCCATGCATATGACCATAAACTATTTGCAACTCCCTTATGTCCAGCAAGACATTAAACTGTGACGTCCTAACTACATGAAGCTAAACTGTATAAAAGTCCCTTACGTTCGGAAAGACGTTAAACTATATAATCTCAAAGGTCCAGTCTGACATTAAACTGCACCATTCACGGTCCATGTATATGACCTTAAAGTATTTGCACTTTCGTTCGACATGACGTTAAAATGGTACACTCTTTTGTCCTTACTGCATGACATTAAACTGCACAATCCCCCTTTCGTCCAATATCACGTTAAATTGTATTTTCCCCATCATCCTAACTACATGACGCTAAACTGTACAGAAAATCCTTGATATGTCCTACATGACATTAAACTGTTATTTTGTCCCTGCTACATGACACTAAACTGTAAACACCAATAGTCCTAACTGCAAGACTTTAAAAAGAATAGTGCCTGAATATGTCCTACATGACATTAAACTATGCATTGTTAAGGTTGTTATTACCTCTTGTTTCTCACACCGAGTATGACTCACGTGTTCTTAGAGCAAACCTCAACCATAACACTCTCTTTGGGCCCCTAAACATGTGTAATTCCCAACAACATTTTTATTAGATCATTGTCCCCAAGAACAACTTGATCATTAATTCATTCTTTAATTGAACTACACGGACTTTGATCCTTGCCCTCCAGGCTGGGTATGTAGGCAACATCCCAGGGTTCAAGCCCAAAAACAATCTCTTCACATCGGTTGACCACCGTCTCATATGATGTTGATTCGTGAAACCGCACCTAGAATCAATATCTTTACATTGATTCACTTTCTTCCTTGTTATATGACGTTAAACTATGCAACACTTTTGTCCGGTACGACAATAAACTACAATATTCTTTGATTTCCTCATTTGAGAGAGAACTATTATTGAAATTGATTTTTCAATCATGGTTTTCATTTTCAAAAGACTACGTGCATACATGGTAATTCCTAAACTTTTTATCTTAGGTTAAACCATCATTGCACTAATGTCCCCTTTCACCCTTCACATGTACGAACCAAATTTGTACAAAGGGTAGTTCTAGAACTACGTGGACTTGATTCCCATCCCAATGGGATACGTAGGAACATTCGAGTATCCCTCGAATCCAGTCCCAAGTCTTTTGGGCCTAACCCCAAATTTCACTTTCAGTCCCTTGGCTGAAATGTCCTCATGAAAACACACACTGTGTATTCATTATTATGGTCCGAATTCTATGACCCTAAACTAAGATCTCTCATACTTTCGTCCTGCACGACGTTAAACTGCATTTCAAGAACTACGTATGGCTTGATTCTCATTCTTATGAGATACGTAGTGAAGTCCAAAATTTCAATTCAGGACCCAGCCACAACATGATTATGGTTATCATTGACCTATGTACCTCTATATACATTGGACAATACCCATCTTTATGTGTTATAATCCTAACCGTAAATATTTTCAGATCTTAATAACCCTTTTCATGACTTTTAGTCACAAAAATGTCAAACTTCTGAGAATTCTTTTGCCTTACTATGCAGCACGTGCCCATAGGTGGCCTTGCATAAACAGTCTACATAACAGACTTTTCAGCCAAAAGATGCTATTTATTAGACCATGCATCCAATGCCCTTAGGTGGCCCTGCATATTTCAACCCCCCAACAAGTTTTTGTCAAATAATAGTAACTTCATTCTTGGGAAGAATGCCTCTTTTTTCCTTATTTGTCTTAAACGACAGTATGTAGGGATTTGCAAAAAATCGACATCCTTAACATATTTTTCCGATATCCTTTTTCATGATCTGAAAGTATTCAAGTCTATGGTTCATTCTTCTTCCCTACGTTTGGTTCAGACCTTCGTAGGAGTGATATTCATCCAGTTCTTCGATAATATTGTTTGAAAATATCTTCTCCATATTCAAGTACCTCTTTCCATAAAACAAACTCTATACTTTAGAAAATTTGAATCTCCATAAACATTCACGGGCTTTTAACACTAGGAAAGTAAATTTTTGAGAGTTCTTTTGCCTGACTATACAGCACGTTCCCATAGGTGGCCTTGCATAAACAGTCCACATAACAGACGTGTCAGCCGAAAGATACTATTTATTTGACCATGCAGCCAATGCCCTTAGGTGGCCCTGCATATTTCAACCCCCTAATGGGTTTTGTTAAATAATAGTAACATCATTCTTGGAAACTACTTCTTCTAATTCCTTTTAGCTCTTTTTCATATCATTCCTCAGATTCAAATATTCTTAAGCCATAGTTTACATATTTTTCTCTCATACTTGAATATGGTAATATGTTTTCAGATAAATTGTCAAGGAATTGAATCAATTTTAATCCATTTTGGTCAAAGATAATTCGACCTTAAACATTAGCCCCTTTATGTCCGGCATGCATGACTTTAAACTACCCACAAAATACAAAGGAACTATGAATAAAAGTCAAGTTACAGCTCACTAAATATACATTTTTGTATTATTTAGGTAATATTGAGAAATTAAAAGATTCAAAGTTTGTAGGGTTATTTGTAATAATCCTAGTAAAAATCAAACTATGCTTATTAGGCCCATTGGCTTAAGTAAATTTGAAGCAGGTAATGAAAGAATGCAGGTACAAATGATTGAAGATGAATTTTTTTTTCATTTATACACAAGAGTTAGAAGGACATCCACAGACTGGAGTCTCTTCTCTTATTCAAGAATTACAAGAGGCTTTCAACATAACACTTCATTTGATTTAGGCATCCCGAGCTTCATCAGCAACCACCTGGAATTCATTCATTCAACTGGATACAATAAGAGATGCAGTGATACCAGCTCTTCTTGGAACAATTGTAGAAGGATGTTCTTGAGTGCGGTTTGAGAAAATTTTCTACTGATCAAACAGTGACTCTGTTTCTGTCCAAGAGACTTGGAATATGGATACATGGATTTGAGAATGGAGCATTGGAAGTAAAGAGCCATTTGGAGAGAGTACTCTTTTCAGATATTTCTCTAATACCGTGTTTGTCTTCTCTCCACCAACCGGCAGTGGAAAACATTTCAGCCCATGGGTTTTCCATTTTCAAATCTGCAAGGAAATGACATGGAGGAAGAATTTGAAAGTTCACACCATTGTTTTTACTCTTAATTCACAACATAACCGAAATAGAGGAGTACCAGTGCAGCTGCATCTCAGGTGTATAATTGTTTTCATTTGGAACATTGACTCCTTGCAGATGACCATGACCACACAGAGGCAAATGGATGCTCTGTGGAAAATTAGGATGATATTTCTTCAAGTACTTAGCCAAATCTGGGAGAGTGCTGTTGTAGATATCATAGTAATCATGGCCAATGATGTTCATCCTGTCATCAATCCGCTTGCTAGCCAGTTCATCAGACGTTTTAATTCCATCAGTAGCCATTGAATCTGTCCAAAAGTTGAATAAATTAAACTCTTAAATGGGTTTTATTTTTCATAAAATTTGTGAAAGAATTCAAACAAAATGGCTAAGGCATTAAGGTGCGCAAGTCTAAAACATGGCGCGCAAGTATTCGTGTGCCGCGCTAGTTTTTGATGCTCATGTGTAAAACCGCGCAAGTACTATTACCTTTACAATAGCGCGACATCAAGCAAAACATTGGAAAACAGAGCACCTTGCGCGGCTAAGATAACCTGCGCGACGAGAGCTCGAGAAGGTATGAAGTCCGGAAATCCGAATGCTTGTACGGAGGTGAAGCCATGTATTTATAGGCCATGAGGCCTATCTGCGCGCCGTACCCAGTGCGCTCAAGGCCTGCATGATGCAAACTTGCGCACCACCCTCTATGTCCTGAAGACCTGCGCGCCCCTTTTCCTTTGGATGGATTCGATTTCCTCAGAGTCAAATCCTCATTTCTCTCAAGATCCATCTCTGAGGGGGGACTTTTGTTGACGCTCCTTTCGTCACAGAATCTAAAGATCTGAAAAGGGGAATATCTGAGCTCAAAGTGATTCAACCTTTGAAGAAAACATCAAAAATCTACAAAGGCATGAACAAAGGATCAAAAGAAACTGCACCGCGCAAGTTATATCACTGTCACGCAAGTGACTTGCGCGACTTAAGTGGTAACCGCCCGGTAACAGCCCGGGGTCTTCTCCTGCCTATAAATAGACCCTGTGGGCCCCCATTTGAGAGGATCTTTTTCCAGAAACTCTGATTGAAGCTCCCGACGGCCAAGTCTCTTCTCAAAGCTTCTGGAACACTTCTAAATGTAATTTTTTACCTAGAACGGAAGATTTAAAGAGAATAAGGAAGGCCTAAGTGTTGAAACTCATCAACACTTGCGTGTCGCCTTATTCCTTCAATATAACTCGCGCGTCCCTTTTCTAGAAGAACCTCAAGAGGATTATAAAGGGATTTATAAAGAGTCGCTCAAATATTCTAATGATGTTTGAGAATCGTGCATGTACCCCTCGTGTCGCGCAAGTATACATGCGCGACCAATACTTGCGCGCCGACGCAATACTTGCGCGACCAATACTTGCGCGCCGCCGCAAAACATGTGCGACGAATACTTGTGCGCCGCCGCAATACTTGTGCACCACCGCAATACTTGCGCACCCCTACCTTTTTGGGTGCCCATCTTTCCCATTTTACCCCTCTTAAGCCATCACACCTTTCCTTTTCAAGATTCAGTCTTCAAGACACTCTTCAAAGCCATTTATCGCATGATTTCTTGATTTTACTTCCTTATCCGAAAGGAATTCTGTGGAATATCTATAAAAACCTAGTGATTTAAATATCCTTATGTCATTAAATATGGAGAGTTCATTCATTCAACCTCATACTTTAAGATTAGATAATCCTTAACTTGGGTCTCCTTTTCAGGAATAATCCCTAGTTATAAGTCCTTTAACTTGGGCATCCTCCTCAGGAGTAAGCCCCAAACCTTAAATCCTTAACTTGGGCATCCTCCTCAGGAATAAGCCGCAAACCTTAATCCCTAAAATGGGTCTCCTTTTTCAAGTATAAAACCCAGTTATAATCTTGGGCTTCCTTTTCAGGAATAAGCCCCAAGTCCCCTAATTTCTCTTTAACCAGTCCTAATTTACCCTTGATTTGGGTTTCCTTTTCAGGAGTAAAACCCAATCATAAGTCCCCTCCTAACTTGGGTATTCTCCTTAGAAGTAAGCCCCAAGATTAGAGTATTCAAATCTCCATGAAGCACATATACCTTTATGGACCATGTTCATGGATTTTCTCCCTAAAAGTGAATCCTAAACCTTCATCTATCTGGGCAGTCATACATACATAAGCCCCAAACCATTTCTTATGATTGCATCTTTCATTGGCACAATTGTCTAAATTTTACTAATACCTCTTGTTTCTCACACCGAGCATGACTCACGTGAGCTTAGAGTGTAAAAGTAATTGTGACATCCTTCTTTGAGCCATCAATCATAAACATCATACCCTTATTCGAACTACGTGGTTTCTGATTCCTTTTTTAAAACAAAGGATACGTAGGTAGCCCATCTATGGGTTTGATCCCAACTCTGAAGTAATTCATTGTCCTTCTGAATGACGATAAACTTCAGGTGCCCCACTGAGTGGCTTTAAAACCATCCTGGTCATCATAATGACCAGGATACTTTTATATAAATATTTTGAAGGATCCCATTGACCAAGAATCTCTAAATACATACAGATGATTCTCTATTGATGAAGAACCTCGAATACATATAAAAGATTCTCTAAAATTCTTACATATTTAATCATTGATTGTTAACCTAAAGGAAATCTCATTTTATACTTGGTAATGTAATAAGGATTCACGAACATTACTTAAATCTATAAAGAGAGTCCCGGAGTAGACAATAATTCCCCTCAAAAAGGTGTGATGAGTCCGACCTCCCATCCTCTCGACCAATGAAAATTCCTAAGACTCATTAGCCCACAAACTAATGAGCGCCTACCATTGGAAAGTAGGTCCAAACGGATGTGGAATCATTGGATGTTTCCGGTTCTACGAATAAACCCGTTAGAAACCGATCGGAACGTTTGAATCTCCCATCCAGGAGGTCATCCCCAGATTCTGTGCGAAACAGTAAGAACCAAGCAGAACAACACACCTACTACCAAAACAATGTAGGAACTTCCAGGTTTAAGCACATCATTCATTATGTTCTTCATTCAGTTTGTTAACTGAGGTGGTCACATATGGATTCTAGTTTTACTGAACATCCATTTTACCAGCTGAGTTTAAGTGATTAACCAATTTCCAGATTACAGTCATTAAATCATCACTGAATGCAAAGGTTCATTAGTGCTTAAGGAATGACCACCAACGACAATGATTTTCAGCAAGCACAAGCCCATACAGTTCACAACATCTAAATAATCAAGGGTAAGGAAAAATAGCAAAACATCAATCACACCCCACCTTCATTCTTCAATGTCAATTTTTAATCTTCATTACGATTGGTTCCATCAATCCCCATAGAAAAAATAGCATACCCACCATGCATGATACCCAGTAAATATAGGTGGATGAAAAAAGCCTACTTGGTTGATCAAGGATCGAAGATCTTCTTCATGTGACAAAAACTTGAGATGCGCAACTTCCAAGGAAGGAACGTCGGGGTCTCCAAGTGTGAGAAGAAGGGCTCTGGTACAGGCACACCACTTTCCTTCGAAAGCGGAACTCCAAACGCACTAGGTAGAAAAGTAGACCATCCAAAATAAAGGAGAAGAAGAAGAAATTCCCATGCGATATAAAGATAAGATCTTGTTGTTATGGGATATGGTGATTTGAACGGCTTAAAAGTCAAATCGTGGTTTCACTATGCTGTTGTGTGGTTACACATGATTGAATTAATTTTTATTTAATGATTCCCTTTGGAAAAGGGGGTAACTATTGTGGCTTTAAGGATTTTATATAAACAGAGGGGCATGATATGCGGACACTCAGTTGGGTTCCTTGAGGGTCACCCCACCCATAGGAATCTAATCATTTATTAAGGGCTTACAAACTACCTTGAACCACTTCCAAAATGTTAAAAAGGACTAAAAGTGGCATTACAGGAAAAACTGAAGAAGAAAAACCCAACAAGGCCTGGTGGCACCGATCATCCCACACACAAATCGGTCACACCGATCGGCCGCACCGATCAGGCCACACATCGATCGTTACCACCAAGTGGTGAGGCACCGATTGTTTCACACTGATTGGGTTCACACCGATAGGTCGCACGCCTATTGGTCACAGACCGATCGGTCTCACGCGGATCGGTCACATGCCGATTGGTTGCATGCCGATCGGTGAGAAGCCGATCGGTCACACGCAAATCTGTCGCACGTCAATCGGTTGCTCACCGATCGGTCGTACGCCAATCAGTCGCACCCACTGAGACACCACCCTTAGGATCCAGAATTTGGAAAAGGGATGGGCTATGACGGTCTAGGGTATTACATCAGATACCTCTCAAACTATTCTCACCCTCGAGAATCAACCCAAACCAGAAGATAAAAGGGGTCTGAACAATCTCCTCGAAAGATTCCTCTCAGGAATGAACCTCTATGACATCAAGAAACTCCTCTCCCTCACGAAACCATGAAACCATAAAGGGTCAAGCTGTCCAGTCATATGGGTTTGGGATTTTCTTCTCCATGTCAAGATACTATCTGCTTTGTGCAGCACTGACCCACCCGCACGGGTTTAATCACATCAACCTTAATGCATCTTGATTAGGGATCAGGTCCTCCCCTTCCCGCAGTAAGGACTTTTCACATGCATCTAGAGAATAAAGAAACCAATACCTTCCATAGTTAACAAGGTAATGTGTTCCATAAAAAACAATTACAAAAAAAATGGGACAAAACTAAAAACAGCTCGGGGTACTTGGCATGCATCTGCGTCTCCCATTCCTAGGTAGTTTCCATGAGCCCACCATGCCTCCACAACACACGAACCAAAGGAATGGTCCGTCCACTGAGTACCTTGTCACCACATTCCTCGATCCCCACTGGCATTTCTAAAAAATTCATGTCAGCCTCATTGTCCAACTTTCCCTAATTGAGGACATCTGAATCAACGTGCAGATACCGTCGGAGTTATGACACATGGAAGACATTATGTATCTTTATTAGTGGCGGGGGTAATGCTTGATGATAAGCCACTTCTACGACCTGCCCCAACACTTCAAAGGGTCCGATGAACCTTGGAGAAATCCCACTCCCCCTGCCGAACCTCCATTGTCCACAGTGAGGGGAGACCTTCAAGAATACATGGCCCCTGACCCCGAACTCTAAGGGTCTCATACTGTTATCAGCATATGATTTCTACCAGTCATGAGCCGCCTTCATCCTCTATCATATAAACTAAACCTTCTCGGTCATGGTCTTCACCACCTTCTAGAAAAGAATGCCTACCTCGTCAACCTCGGTCCAGCACATGGGTGAGTGACACAGCCTCCCATTCAAATCTTTGAACGGAGCCATTCCAATGGTAGAGTGATAGATATTATTATTGGAAAACTCCACCAGAGGCAAATGTCATCCCCATGATCCCCCAAAATCCAGAATACATGCTCATAGCATATCCTCCAATGTCTGGATGATGCGCTCTGTCTGTCCATCTGTCTTCAGATGGAAAGTAGTGATATGACGTATCTGGGTGCCAAAAGCATGCTGCAATCCCATCCAAACTCATGAGGTAAACCATGCGTCCCTATCTGAGACTATGGACCTCAGAACTCCATGCAATCGCACCACCTCATCCATGTACCTCCATGCTAAGGAATCCACTGCACTCTACTCATTGATCTCCAGAAAGTGAGTCGATTTCATCAACCGGTCCACCACTACCCAGATAGAATCCCAGCCTCCTTGAACCTTGGGTAGCCCTATGAAAAAATCCATCGATATGGAATCCCACTTACACTCGGGGACCTCTTAAGGTTGAAACAAGCTGCCTGGAAAATGGTGTTTAGGCTTCACCTGCTGACACACTAAGAACCTAGCCACGAACCCTACCAACGCCCGCTATACCCCAAGCAACAAGAATTGACCCATCAAACCCTAGAACATCACTGAAACATCCGGATGCACTGGTTAGGGTGATTTGTGGATCTCACCAAGAACCCTTCTGCGCATCACCTCTAGGACAAAAAAAATCCCCCAGAAAAGCATCTTGTTCTGAACATCCTCCGTCCACCCTTCCGAAGCATGACCTTGGTTAACCCAGTCACACATCACTTCACTTTCTAAGTCTCTCCACATGGACTCCTCCACCTGCCGTAGTAGAGAATAATGCACTATCATATGATATAGGAAACCTCTATGACCATTCGTCCATGAATCCATGTGCAGGGCAGCCAATTCCTCTATAACGTTCCAAACATATGCTGACTCTCAAACCATATCCTTCTTTAACGTCCTGCTAAAGGCATCAGCCACCACATTCCACTTTCCTGAGGTGTAGGTAATATAAATGTTTTAGTCCTGAAGGAACTCCACCCACCTACACTGCTGCGAGTTGAGGTCCCACTGGGAGAAGATATACTTCAAGCTTTTTTGATCAGTGAATACCACGAAGCGCTCCCCGATGAGGTAATGCTACCACAACTTTAAAGAAAAAACGATTGCCGCAAGCTCGAGGATGTGGCTGTCATAATTACGTTCATGGGGACGTAACTTCCAAGACCCATAGGAGATCACCCCTTGTCGTTGCATCAACACACATCTGAGGCCTTGCCCTGAAGCATCACAAAACACCTCATATGTCTCCCCTTCATCTCGCAATCTCAGCACTGGGGCACTAAACAACGTTTACTTCAAATAAATGAAGGATTCCTCGCACTGCCTGCTCCACAAAAAAGCCTAGCCCTTCTTGGTCAAACTGATCAAAGGTGCTACATATCGAGAGATGTTGGGTACGATCCTCTGATAGTAACCTTCCAGCCTGAGGAAACTATGAACCTCTACCACGTTCTTGGGTGTTTCCCAAGAAACAACAGCCTCGACCTTCGATGGGTCAACTTCTATCAACTGATCATACACTATGTTCCCAATGAAATGTACTTGTCACATCCAGAACATTCACTTGGACATCTTCCTAGAGAGTTGGTGCTGCCAGAGGACCTCTAAAACTGTTCTCAAGTGCTCTATGTGATCCTCTTTTGATTTTGAGTAGATCAGGATGTCATCAATAGACACAATTACAAATCATTCCATCTATTCCCAGAAGACAGAGTTCATGAGTCCCATGAACATTGTTAGAGAATTTGTAACACCGAACGACATGACCACAAACTCAATGTTCCCATGTCTACATCTGAATTCAGTCCTTGAGATGTCACCCTCTTTCACCCTAAGCTGGTGATATCCCAATCGCATGTCAATCTTCGAGAACCAAACATATCCCCTCATCTAGTCAAAGAGATCGTCTACCCTCGGGAGAGGGTAGCGATTCTTGACCATCACTGGATTCAACCTCCGGTAGTCTATACATATCCTGATACCACTATCGGCCATCTTTGCGAACAAGATAAGAGCACCCCACAGTGACACACTTGGACGAACAGAACCATTCTTCATCAGATCGTCAATCTAAATCCTCAACTCCTGCAACTCAGAAGGTTTCATCCGGTAGGGAGCCATCGAAATCAGATGGGCACCAGGTTGCATGTCTATCCTGAACTCAACATCACGCTAAGGTGGCAGAGTCGCCACATCTTCAGGGAATACGTCCATAATCTCACTGACGGTCCCTCAGACTTCCACCATCTCTGCATCCATTAAATCTGCTAATAGTTCAGCTAACAGGGAATTGTGGGGCTCTTCTAGCCTACTCCCCTTCTGGAAAACCCGCTCACTGATGAAATTTAAACGTTGACCACCCTAATATGAAAACACGACTCTTCCTCGAAAGAAGTCAATTAAGGCACATACCCTAAAAAACATGTCAATGCCTAGGCTGACATCATATGGATGTATCTGCAACAATAAAAGATCCCTGACTGACTGATGTGGCCATATCATCAGTCGACACCCCTAGAAAACATTAAACAAGTCAGTCTATCCTCTGACTGGTGTGCTCAGCACCATGGGATTTGAAAGTCTATTGACTTCTAAAACCAGTGAACGAGCTAGACTGGGTGTAATAAAGGATTGTAAAGCTCCAGTATCGAAAAAGGTATAGGCAAGGGTATTAAACAAGCTGATCATACCTCAAACGACCTTTGGCCCTGCTGTATCTACTGCCTTCGCAGTGTGCAGCTTCCTAGGCCCAGCTCCTCTGCCTCTCGGCTGTCGGCCACCTCCCCGACCTCACCTGGGTCGGGGGCTGTGAGGAGAGCCATGAGGTCATCCTCCTCCTACAACGTCTGCCCTCAGTGGAGCAGTATCCCACTACGCCTTCTGCTACTAATGAAAGGTCCTAGATGGGAACTACTACTGCTGATGTGCATGCTAGACCTACCCACCCCAACCGTACTGTACTATGTATGGGCACTGATTCCAAAGGCGCCCATGGCTTCCACGGATGATGCATCTCTGACATAGGCCCAAAAAAAGGGTCTTGGTCAGAATGTCAGAAATGGAATAGTTGAGGCCTACTCCCTACTAGTCAATACGTATAGGGTCTCGATGATGGAGGCCTGCTGCTGACGACCTTCCCCTTTGATGAGCCCAAATGGATCCCCTCCCATGACACACCACCCTGCGTTTGCATCCTCTCCACCACATCAGCCTTCCTCTGCACCACTATGTATGTCGTTAGGGTGAAAGGAGTAACAGATTTATGAAGAAATGGTCGGAGTGCCTCCTCTAAACATCTTTCCTGAGACTCCTCATACAGAATGTGGTCTGAAATGAAGAGAAGGAGATTCATGAACATGATCCCCAACACTCTCACTGACATACTCCCCTGCTAGAGGGAGAGTAGCTCCTGCCACTTCTCAGCAAACATCGTGAGGGAGACAAATTCCACCCGGAACACCTTCTTTAAGTCATCCCACATCACCTCGGTCTCTCTCTTCTCACCATGATAAAGCATCCACCACTAACGTGATGTTCCACGCATCTGGCTTATAGCCAGAGGAACCCAGTACTTTTTCAGAGTCCAAATCAAGCCGAAATCTATCACTAGTTCCTCGATCCAGATCTCTGTCTTGATATCCGAGACGCTGCCCTCATACTTTCCAAGGGTCTACCGCTGAAAGGAACGAAGCATCATATGCCACTGATCATCCTCTTCCCTTCGATCGGTCCTCTTCAAATCAACCAAGTCAACCTTCTGGGCCTCAATCGCCCACACTACTAATGGTATCCTCCCAGGTGCCCTATCTTCAAGGTAAATAAGGAATTTCTAATCCCGAGTAGTGTAGAATATTGTTTTTAAATTTTCTTAGACTTCGTTGTTTACTTTGAATCCCCATGTCACCCTTGAAAAATAAGAACATAAGTCATTATGATGCATGTAACTTTCCTAGGGTCTCTATCCTGCAATCAGTGTAGCCTCACTTGGTCATTCGGTAGGTCCAAAGTCCTTGCATCGGATCATGGGGGGACCTAAAATCCCGTGTCCTAGCCAGTTTTCCCTGGCCTAATTCACACACGAAGGTCATCCAACACTATTTCCCTACCACCCCATGCAATCCTCACTGTGCCTAACTCCAGACGCCTTCTTGAATTTCAAATTCCCTTTGATACCATTCTGTCACGACCCGCCGTCAACAAGATGAGGGACGAGACAACAGATTTCCAGACCGTTCCTACTTCATGTGGATGGAGAGATAATGACCCTCGAGACCCGCCTTCAATTGGTCCCGGAGTAGCGACTAGAACCAAGGGTATATAATTTCAGACAAGATGGAAGGAATTACCCTTTTTCTATAATAGGATTGGGAGATAAGATAGTAAATCCAACAACACCTAAGGTGAAAGTACATGTAATGCCCGAAAAAAACATTAACATATGCATGTTCAAAAGTATAAGATACAAAAGTACAGGAAGACTACAAGGGTAAAGTACCAAAGAAAAGAAAAATTATCAATTGCACGTGTCCCAACATCTGAGCTAGTATAATCTCGCATGATCCCTGATGTCCTCCTAGAATCCTAAAAGCAGTTGTATATACATATGGTGAGCATACAAGTTTAATCAGTAAGGAAAACCAAATACTATCGTGAACAAAGGGGGATGAATTCTAATGCCCAATGAGAAAGGAGACAACCAAAGCACCTAGCAAGGAAAACAATCCACACAAGCCTCACCAAGGCACACTCCCCAAATAACGCAAGTCATGTAATGTATAGTAAGAGAACATTGATGTTTGGGTACCCCGTGCCACATTCCCACTAGTTATTAAAGACATTCTATGCATCGTACCAATCCCACCATTCTCACCATAGTCCCACTGCCACACCCGGCCATTCTCATCACAGTCTCACCGCCAAACCCCGCCCACACACACCTTGGCCACTACCACACATCCCGCCCACAAAAACCTAGGCCACAACCTCCACACGCAACCACGCCCGCAATCACATGGGCTAGAACAACCACTGCCACACCCATAGACACATGTTCTAGAAATATACTGTCACGCCTGAAGACACTTGGGCCTCATCCAAAAGATACTTGGGAAACAACATGACCACAAACACTTGGGCCAACCACCACACTACCATGCCCGTATGGTCTTGTTCTAATAATGGACCTTAGTTCATCACAACTTTCCTGAAGAGTCTTAGGCTATGCGAGAAAGGGAGAAAAAAAAGGAGAAAATAACCAGTCACTTAGAAGAGTGTTGGGAAAAACACCCTCCCCCATGAATTGTGGCGTTCAGAACTAAGTGCTCAACATGGGAGGGGCATGAATAAGAAACGTAAAAACTACAGATATATGTATAGGTATAAAGCACTCATCCCAACCTAGGGTTCCAAAACCAAAGCACAAACACCCTCATTACAATTCATTCTTAAAAGAACAACACAACACTCCCGGCCAAGTCAAAACACAATCCCAAAACCAATTACCCATTTTAACTATTCTCGTTTTCACATTCAAGTGATCCAACTAGGTGAATTGTACACTATAGGGAAACTAATAGGTATAACCACAAGTAAGGGAAAGAGAAACATCCAAACATAAATTTAAGCATTCACACCCAGTTCTCTTATAAAGTCACAACAACAAAGGGATAAGTGAGATCCCGCAAAGTAATGGAACAAAAGAAAGCGTCGAGATACAGCCCCACACGACTCCAGAACCACAACCAATCATCTATACAACAACATGCGATCCCATACCCATCCATGTATCCTTGTAAGAACCATGAAGAACAACACACCTACTACCAAAACGATGTAGGAACTTCAAGGTTCAATCACATCATTCATCATGTTCTTATTTATGTTTGTCAAGAGGGGTGGTCACACTAGGATTCTTTTTTTACTGAACATCCATTTAACCAGCCGAGTTTAAGTGAATAATATATTTCTAGATTAAATTCATTAAATAATCACTATAGAAAAATGATCATTAGTGAACAAGGAAATACCACCAACTGGAATGATTTTTAGCAAGAACAAGCCCATATTGTTCACAGCACATAAATAATCAAGGGTATGGAAAAACAATATAACATCGATCACACCCAAACTCCATTCATTAAAGTATTTTTATAATCTTCATTAAGTTTGGTTCCATCAATCCCCATAGAAAAAATAGCATACCCATCCTGCATGATACACAGTAGAAAGAGGTGAAGGAAAAACCCTACTTGGTTGATCAAGGATCGATGTTCTTCTTCGTGCGCCAAGAACTAGAGATGCATGACTTGTAGGGAAGGAACGCCAGGGACTCCAAGGGTGAGAAGAAGGGCTCTGGTACAATAGCACCACTTGTTTTCGAAAGGGGAACTCTAAATGCATGAGGAAGAAAAGTAGACCTACCAAATGATGGAGAAGAAGAAGAAATTCCTGTGTGATATATAGATAAGATCTCGTTGTTACAGGATATGTGGATTTGAACGAAATTAATGTCAGATTTTGGTATCAACATGCGGTTGGGTGGTTAGACCTGATTGAATTAATTGTTATTTAATGATTCCCTTTGGAAAAGGTGGTAACCTCTGTGGGTTTATTCATTTTATATAAACATAGGGGAATGATACGCAGACACTCAGATGGGTCCATTGAGGGTCGCCCCACCCTTAGGAATTTAAAAATTTATTAAGGGCATAAAAACGGCCTTGATCCACTTCCAAAAGTTTAAAAAGGCCTAAAAGTGGCATTAGGGGAAAATTGCAGAAGAAAAACCCTACAAGGCCGGGTGGCACAGATCGCGCCACAAACCGATCGGTCACACCAATCGTGCCAAACATCGATCGGTCCCACCGATCAGTGAGGAACCGATCATGTCAGTCTGATCGGGTGCACACCGATCGGTCGCACACCAATCGGTCGCACGCTGATCAGATGTACGCCGATCGGTCACACGCTGATCGGTCGCACGCCGATCTGTCGCACACCGAGCGGTCACACGTCAATTTGTCGCACGCCGACCGATCACATGCTGATTGGTCACACCCACTGAGACACCACCATTAGGATCCAGAATTTGGTAAAGGGATGGGCTGTGAGGGTATGGGTCATTACACGTACCCTATAGGGGGATGTCACATTCCAAATAGTTTTCAATATTTATTTTATAAATTTATTTTTCTAATTTAATTTTAATGTTACTATAATATTTCCTTACATTCATTCATTCCATACACTGCCACCAACATATCTATTTTTTGGACATAGTCTTTAGAGATGAATTTTTTCTTCTACTTTGATTCCAAATAAATATATACTACTGTATCACTATTGTTATTTCTATTCATTATCATCCATATATTATATATTTCTTTTTTTATATGTATTTAATTAACCTAAAATCATCATTTTGGTAGAAATTTTCTTTGTATGGAATATAATCTAATTTATCATTACATATGAAAATATTAATGACCAATTGACTTTTAAGAGTGTGAGTTATCTGGTCCATTGACCAATCCAATGGTTTTAAGACATTTCAAGCATCCAATTTTATTTATGATATAATATATCTTTATGCCTATCATAAAATGAATTCAAAATACTATTTGTTGTCCATTTTAATATATCAGATGGATATTGGGGGTTTGAGAGTCCTTTCATATATTTTGATTTGATTATATTTCCATTGTTGTATGAAAATATTTAATATTAGTGGGAATTAATATAATAGGACACTAGTAGGGTTTTATAATATATCGTGGAATTATTATGACTTTTATATTCCACTATGTGTCCCATTAAACTGATTATTAATTTTATATGTTAAACTACGATGGATTTAATAATATTTTTTTATTTTATAATGGTTGATATTTGGATGGTTGATTTATATGTTAATTACATATGAATGTACTCACCATTGAACTTCAGGTCTTATGTGGGTTATTATATAAATGTGAAAATGAAATAGAGTAGTGTAATTTGTGGAAAAAATTATTTTGATTGATATGGACATAAATATTTGGCCTTTTTATTTAAGATATTGGGAAATATAAATGACACTATAACAAACCATATTTGGACATTAAATTAGAGTAGTAAAAGATCTGAATTTTAATATCATTACAATTTGTATATATTGATGTCTATTATTATGAAATGATGTGGCTGTACTGGGTTTTTAATTCCACATGTTTGACTAACTATTATTTAGTGTTTAAGGAATAAATTTTTAATTTTGGAAGATGAAGTATTGGTTTAATCAGGTATATAGTATGGTTTGAGGGGAAAATATGGGGTTTGGGGATTCTTTAAGGTGGTATATCAAATAAAATATTATTATAGTTACACGAGACACTCGGTGGTCTTTTATTAAGAGTAAGACCCAGGGTTGTTAACATTGGCAATTTACTACTCTTCAAACATGTACCAAGAATGAAAGAGGACTATTTAAAAAAATATTATGGAAAATTTTATGACACTTTTTACCATGACATGGGGATTAATATATTTTATATACTTTATTTAATAATGTTTCCCTCAATGTATCATCCATTACCAAATTTATGACTTCTTTATTTTACATCATTGTTGATTCAATAAGGTTTCGATGAAAAAAATAAAGGTTAATATCTACTAACAATATTATCTTCTCTTCTCCTACATTACAGTCTAACTTATAATGTTTCCATTAGGTATTTCGGACTATGATTTCAAAATATAATAGTGATATATCACATTCTATGGGGGGGTTGTATCACTTTTTGTAAGGAAATATTAAATTTTTATTTTTTATTGATTCAATTTTGAATTGAATGATATAATGTGAAATTATAGTTATTTTTATATGAAATTTTTACTATATTAAATATTAATGGAATTATTATTCTTATACATTTTCTTTTTGTAAAAATTTACATTTATTCCATTTTAATTTTATTTCATTGTGATTGGATTGATTTTTTCAAAATAAGAAATTATAGTTATTTATTTTTAGATTATTTGTTGATGGTTTTTTTGGGATAATAAATTATCATATGGGAATGGTAAATAATTTCATGGTAGTAGGATAATGATTATAATACACCACGATTCATATTATATGATTTTTTGAAAAAATATTTACCCCACAATTATGTGTATGAGTTATTATTAAATGATCTAAATAAAACATTAGTTAGATGTGGAGGTTCTTTCATGGTGAAGATGATTTTAATTAATTGGGATGGAATAATAAATATTATATGTGATAGAACCTTAATTAAAAAAATGGTTTTTATAAAACAATTTATTTATACTCTATCCGCTATAACAATCATAATAAATAATTTCAAATTTGTATATTATTGATATTAAATTCATATAATAGTTTAACAAATAAAAGTAAATATATAATTATTTTTTTATTAATTATTTATTTAGTGGATATCATAGTTATGGTTTTAAATATATTTTTAATATTTATCCTTTTTTAAAATATAGATATCATGTATAACAATTTTCTGTAAGTAAAAAAGGCAACCCTTAAAAATGTATTTTTAATCATAAAAATGTTTTAAATGATAATAATTTATTTTAAATACAAAAAAACTTTCTTATAAGAATTTAATATCAACAGGTGTGTCAACCATTACTCAAATATTTAATTAAATTATTATATATTTTGTCATGGAAAATACCATGCATTTTGTAAAATATTGTTCAAAATTATTTGTTAACAATATAGACTTTTAGACATAATTTTTCTTTCTTATTGAAATAATTTTTTCTAGAATTTTTTTTATTATATATTATAGGATATATCATTACTAGGTGATAATTAACTTTATATTTCATGGATAATGTTATTATGAAAAATTAATTTATAAGGTGATATTTCTCTTTGATTGGAAACAATCGAATAACACATGATTTCAGAATAATTTGTATATAATTTCAATCTTTTTATGAAATTAAATTATTTTATATATTTATTTGATCTTGTAATTCTCATTTTAGTTTAATGTGATTGAAAATTGACATGATTGAATTATACTCAAGAATAAGATTAGTTTCTTACCCCTTATTGATAAAATTATGTCCCTTACTCAATCAAATATGTTGATATCCACATATATAATATTTTTTCCCATTTTCATGGAGTGAAAATATTTGGAAATGAATTTTCCTAGATGTTCTATTTTTATATGAATTGAAAACCTCTAATAAATATACATATTTAATATTATAGGATCATAAAAACACTATTTTAATATATTGGTTTATAATTGAGTGGACTTATTGACATATACACATGATTATTCAATAATGAGTTGTTCCATGTTAGTTTAATCCAAAGGTGTTTGTATATTATCTCATCCATCATAGAATGAAAAAAATGTAATTATTTATTTGTTTTACGTTACTTATATAAAAATTTATTATTCATAGCTCAATTATATAATTCTATAAAATGACATAGATCCTCATTGGGTATTGATATTTTGTGGAGTCGAATAATATTCAAGATTGATGAAGGGTGGGGATATGATTGGGATATTCTATAGATTTAATCAAATGGGTTCATTATTTTCTTCCATGAATGCTTTCATAGGTTTAAATAATTTTTTTATATTCTATTTTTCCATCATCTCGATTTTTTAATATTATTTAGTTATTTGTAATCATTACAGTTTCAAGCATTTTTCTTATAATTATTATCTTATATTTATCCCTTTTAGTTAAATTATCTTGAATACAAAGTTATGATAATGGTATTAATTCCATATGAACATCAATACTTAGGTTCATGAACATATTTTCATAATTCATATAAATTAAATAATATAATACCTATATAAATATGTAGATATATAAATAATTTATAATGATGATGTTACTCTATTTTAGAATGAATACTCTAACCACAATCATTTTAATTTAGTATCAATGTTATATTACGAAATCTTGATTCAAATATTTCTTATATATTTTTAAATACTATTAATACATGTTAAGCATCAAACAAATTCAGGTAACCAAAATTTTATTATGGAATATGGTGTTTTATAGAGATGTAGATGTAGTTAGTAAGAACCCTATTATCAATTGATGTTTTAATTTCAATATATTAGGTATGATTTGGTGTAATTGAATATATATATATATGTCTAAATTGGAGGAAATGGTCTTTATATAGTCATATATACTTCAGTATAGTGTAACATTATGAAACATTATCATTGTTATATTATATTTTAAATATTTTCACAGTGAAAAATAATTTAATGAAAACTAATAATGTAAATTATTATTTCGAAAACCCCATATATTATTTTAATAAAATAATAAAATGTACTCACAAAGCCACATTATTTTCACAAGTAATCTACATATTACAAAGAATAAATGAATTTTATATTGGTTCTCCATTTTTAATCATGAACATGCTAACTATTGTATAATCTAGAATCCAAATATATTGTGAAATAAACTATTTGTTTTTCTCAATATGAGTAATATTTTCAATAATCTATATCAATATATCATCATTATACTAGATATATTATAAAAATTATATATCCACTAAATACCAATGCACTCTCCATCATATATATTTATTTCATATTACTGTAAATTATAATAATTTTGTTTCATAGTATAATATTGATGAATTAATATCAATATCAACACTTATATATTATTACTATTTCCTATAAAAAGATTTTTTTCTCTTCTATATATCAACTATAGTATATTTTTAATTATATATAAATGTTTTAATTTAACATGTTCTATATTGTCAAAATTATAAAAATGATTTAATAAATTATATAAATTGGATGTTAAATCATGAATCAACCATGTAAATATCAATGTTTGAATTTAACATTAAATGGAAAATGTTTTTAATAACTTTGTATCTTGAAACTGCAATATTTTATATATGATTTTATCTTATGCCTTGAAAATGGTTGAATGTATTCATCTTTAAAATGAAAATATCTTTTGTAAACCATTCATAAACAAGATAATATATTTATGAATTTTCAATTAACAGTAGCTAATCATTATTATATCATATTTCACTGTAATTGGGGATTGTTTCATGAATTCAAGGATAGTGAAATTGTAGTAAATTATGTAATATATATTTTATGTGTGGGTATTTTTATTTAATACATTTTATTTATTACTGGTTTGATTAGATTTTGTGAGTCATGTAACATAAACATGTGTGTTAATTTTTTCGGTAAATACAATTACAATATGATATTATCTCCTGTAAATATATTTGATTTTTGGTTGAAATTATTTCATGGTTAAATTTAATATAGTAGTGTATTAAAGAATTATAAATTTCTAGTATCATGATTGACATGGCACATGTATTATTTTAAATAAATTCTTGTGTAATATTTATATTATAATAATATTTAATATTATAAATTGTGTTTTAATTTTTCATTTTATAAAGTTGGAGTTATTATAGATTTATTTGATGGGATATCATTTTCATCTGAAATTTTTTAAAAATTTAAGGATCATATAATGAATTGAATCAATACAAGATAATTTCCCTTAACATCTCATTAAAGATAAGAAAAATTATTTACTGGTTTGATAACCAATGTCCAGATAATTATAATATTTGATGATCATGTAGAGTAATGTAATGAAATAGTGAGTAAATTTTATATTTTTGTATTAAATATGAGCAGAAATTTTTATTTTTTTCATCTTTTTAATAATTTATATTTTATTACAGTATAATTATAAATTTCTTCTAGTATATAATATGATTTTGAGATAAATATCATGGATTTGAAATCTATAATGCAGGTGTCCATAATAATATTTCACTACAGTGTACATAGGGAAAAGATTGGTTAATCATTGAGCACCTTCTGAGGATAGAAGAGAAGAAGGTCATATGATTGTTCCAAATAGGCGTCTTGTTATTAGTGTACTTTATAATAATAGTTCCATATATTTATGAGAATTTTATATTTTGGTCTCTTCTCCCACACTATTTCACAAGAAATTTGGTTTCATTTATTTCACATCATTTTTTCAAATCATAAGTACCTACATAGAACACTCTTTTCCATATTCTAGCCTTCCATATTATTATTGATACACTGATAATTCATCGCACATTATTATTTTAAATAAAAGTTAATCATCATATTTTTCTATTCTCTTCTCCTATTTACCTCTGTTGAATATCATTCTTCTATAATTATTATGATTAATGGATTATACTATATATGGGTAAGTATTATCATTTATTATTATTAATACTAATTTGATTATATAAATAAAAAAGTGTTTTTCATAATTTATATCATTTTATATTAAAATAATTAATCTGGGGTTTAATTATGTTTTTCGTGATTTTAGTTATCAATTAGAGAAAAAATGTTTTTCATTTTTTACGAATTTTTGATTGATTAATTTTTTATGATATTTAGAGTAAATTAGTTTGGTTATATTAAATTGATTTATTATTAATTTATTGTGTTGGTTGATTATAGATATGTTCCTTTGGATGTGTATGTTTTTCTTTTTATTATTAATATAAAAAGTTTGTAATGGATGAAACTTGATAATTGATTTTGAATGGGGTATACATAGTGAATTTAATTTTTTTATCTTTATCTTGAATATTAAATAAGAGAAATGAATCTTGCAAACAGAATATAGAGTTTAGTAATTATATTTGTTGTAATATATAAGGAATCACAATATATATAAAATTTGATAAATAATTTGAAATGAAATACAAAAACAGAGTAAATTAAAAACAGAATTATTTATAATATATTTTTTACCGAACCAAATTCATAATATCATAGATTCATGAAGTCAATGAAAATGAAACTTTTAAAGACATCATGAATTTCAATTTGAAGGAATTTTTTTTGGAAACATTAAATAATTTATTCAGGATACAAAATATTCCATACCACAATGGCATGATAACTAGTTTGTCTGATGGGACATGATTATTTTTCAATATAACATCTATATCTATACCCCTCCTATCACATATATATGTTTAATTATTTCATAATATCATGAATAAAAAATATAAATAATGACCACAATTATTTATTGATCAATATATCTCTATTTTGAATCATAAATATCGAGCATCAATATTTTCCCATTAACTTTAATTACTATATTAAAAATAATACTTTAACTAAATCCATATATTAAAATATTATAGTGTTATGAATATATTACTATATTTTAAATAATACTTCATACATATATGATAAAAAAATATTGTCCTAAATGAGAAAATAATGTATAATGAATAATAAAATGTTTTTTGAACATTATAACACTAAAAATGATTATATCAAAAATGTATAATATAAAAATAAATATAGGATAACAAAACGATATTAATTCATATAGAATGAAACATTATAATAATGAAAATTATATTTATAGTTATAGAGAAAAACTAATGAGAAGCATTAAAAACCCTAAAAAATGATAAATTTTTATTCTAAAAAATAAATTATAAATCATTCCAAAAATTTGTTTCATCAATTTTGAATAAAAATTATTTATTTAATAATAATTTGAAAAATAATAGGATATTTATTATCATTTTAAAACCACTAAGACCTATAGATGAAGCTCAATATTGAATAATGGACCTAGAGGTCACAAAATTTATTTGGAAAATATATGTTTAAAAGAATATTTAATTCACATTTTTTAATATTTTAAACATGAAATATTCATAAAAACCAAATATGATTCAATTTATATATTATTAAATAGGATAAAATTTATTGAAAATAGAAATTTTATATTTTTTTTATACGTGAAATCATTTATAATTCAATTTGAAGAACATTGAGATAGATGGAAAAAATGTCGAACCAAAAAGATAAAATAAGGATTATTCTTTCAAAATAAATTCTTTTGGAAATTTAATAACAATGATTGTAAATTATTGAATAATAACAAGAAATCCACATTAAAATATAACATGAATGAATTTATGGATCATATTAAATAAATGAAAAAATTATTACATCAATACAAATTTTATCACGATGAATCTTGAATTGGAGTTGGAATGAAATATAAACCATGAATGGTTTAATAATGTTTCCATAAAAAACATGGGAGAGAGAAAAATAAATTTAAACACCATATGGCTTGAATAATTTAAAATAATTGATATAATATTCCAAAAGTTATTTAGGTGTACTATTTAAATAAAATATGGTGAATAATATAAAATATATCTCATTAGAGTGGGAATAAGATGAGGACACAATATCCTTGATTTTTAATCATTCACTTGGGTTATACAATACCAAATAATAAATCTTAATATATTAATACATTTTAGAAAAAATAATTTCATTTAATATCCATTTTATCGTTTAATTAATAATTATATGAAATCTATTCATTTGTAGATCTATTTTATGTTTTACAATTAAGGTAGTTATGTCAGTTTTATGAAAGACTAGATATATAAGTTGACTATTATGAAATGTATTATGAAATGGTCACGTAATATACATAATTTAAACATTGTCACAAATATCATGTCTTAATTTTATAAAATTTATAATCACAAAATAATGGTTGTGATTGGAAAATTAATAACATTTCTTCTTGTTGAATGTAGTATAATAATACATTCACACTACTTTTTGAATTTCTAGCAGATGTTAGGTTGAGAATGTATATGTTATATTATATTAAAACAATAATATTATATTAATAAGTATCATATATATTCATTATTCATAAATTTATAAATAGACAAATGATACATTGATAAAAAAACATTTTATCGCTAGTTAAAGAGGGTAGTTTATACATACGTGTTAGTGAGGTTTTAAATTTCCATATGAAATAAATGAGATATAATAAGGATGTACAATGAAAATAAATAAAATAGTAGGTTGGATAATATATAAATTTAGTCAATTTATTAATTTTATAAATGATTGTAAGGATGTTTAATAAGAAAAATACATGGAATGGTTGGGAAAGGGTATAAAAAATATACTATATGAATTAATTTTTTGGAGTCTTTCTAAATTATGTTATGAAATCTGAAATAATTTCATGTAGAATTTTAAAAAAAAGAGATGATTATTGACCCATTTTTATGTTTTCTCTCATTATTAACCTTCTAAAAAACATATAAAATGATAAATATTAAGTAATTTATTATTTATTTAATGGCATAACATTTTTCATTAAATCTATTTATTTTTTGGTTCTGCCATGGTCTTTAGATATATTTGATGTATGGCCTTTCTCCAATGTCCCAATTTTATTATTGTCTTTTGAAATAACATGTATACTATTATTGTGCTTCACAATAGTATATTTATATTTAATTTCTTCCACATATTGATAAATTATCGAATTTATTTTCATTTTTAAATATAAAACATCAAGTTTGGTTCTTTTTATCTACTTTGGAAAATATGGTTTCATAATCATTTGGAAAATTTGATATTTCAGCCATCCTTAATTATTAACATATCAGTAATATATAAATCCATTAATATAGGATATTTTTCAAATTTCATTTATTTTAAACTCTTGGACTATTTCTACTAAAATCATCAATTAAATTACCTTCCATCAAAGGGTGCAAGTGTATTGTGTGATAATAATCCATGACAATCTCAACCCATAACCATTGTATCATGTTTCATTATTCCTTTTATAATATTTATTTCCTTCTTTTTTGGTATATATATTTATATATATTCTTCAATAAAATGTGATTTCAAAATAATAATTTTTTTCCATGTTTATATGATAGACAACATGAAGCATAAATGAGAAAAAATATATTTTAATGTTAATATTCCCTTTGTATACAACTCAATGAAGAATATTTTATGAATTTTATTTAATTATTTATAAAATATATAAAATTTAAGTACTCAATAAAATTTTATTATTTAAATATTAGAAAATATAATCCCAAATTATTATAATTTAATCATTCAATAAATATGTTTTCATTAAAATGTTTATTATTTCATTTTCTTAGAGAAAAAATTAGTTATTTTTTCAATTTTAGAAAACAAATTTCATAGAATTTAAATCATTATTAATATAAAAACATCCAAATTATCATAGGTCCAGTTTCATGGATTTGTATTCCAAGTTTCATTATTCAACGAATAGTCAAAAATGCATATTTATATAGAAAATTGTTATTTCCTTTCAATATTTTATAATATTCCATTTGGAAATAATATATATTCTATATAAATTTGTTCAATTGTCTTATAAATATTCAATATCATGTTTTTTTGTTAAATTTTACAATTGGATTTAGTACATAATAATTTTTTATTCTAAAGACTAAATTTATTTGAAAACACTTCTATACCCTTATGTGAGATTATGAATAAAATAAATTAATCTACTTTGATGAATAGATTTTAATAATATGAATTAAATAATTATAATTATAATAACTAATACGGGTTGGTAAAATAAATGTAATTTTTCAATACAATAAATAATATATATATTAAATATCAATTTCAAATGTTGTAGTAAAAAATGTTTTCCCAAGGGGATAAATTGAAATGGTAAGTGTTAAAATAAACTAATAACAACTATGAATTCTATTTAATATTAATATATAGGCCTTATCTCCTTTATTATTTAGTAATGTTCTATTTTTAATCCATTTTATGGGGTATGAATTTAATATATTTAATTGTTATTAGATATTCTGAGATTGTATTCTACACTGATTTCAAAATAACACCACTATCATCTCATCTACTCAATTTAAGATCAATATGTATCAGAAAATAAAAACTAGAATATCTTAAATTAATCCAAACATAGGTCCTATAATTCATATTTTTTCAGAAAATTATCCTATGAAGTCTTTATCAGTAAACATTAAGAGATTTTCTGAGATACAGATATAGTTATCAACCATTTATTTTTATTTTACATATTATTATAACTCTTTAGAATAATCCAAATGAATTATTATAAAATAAAAAAAATTATCTTCGATATATCATTATTATATTATTTTATAAAAATGTATATATATATCTTCTCTATCATAAAATTGATGTTGGGTTGACATTCTTGTCTACAATAGATTACCGCTTCTTCAACCGATGTAATTTTATTTCAAATATGGCCTTACATTACTAACTATATTTATTTTTTTCATGTTTATATATATATATATATGATATTCATCACACATTTATAATATATATAACTAATATATTATATATTATATTAACTTTCAATTCATTGGAATATAATAACATTGTTCATTATTTTGTGTGGACTACCACCTTCATGAATCTCTATGATTCATTTTGTATAACCATATAACTATAATAATATATATAATTTTATTAAAATAAATAATTTATTATTCCTCATATAATTATCTTTTTGGATATTTATATATAATTTATTTCCAATTATAATCATTGAGAAATTGATTGATACTCATTAGTTTGTATGGTCAACCATCTCTATAATAGTAACATAGTTTATTTTTCATAATCATTATGTTTTAATTGTTCTAAAATTAAAATTTATGCAAAAAAATTATAATTTGATCAGGATTATAGTTTTGGAAATGTTTTAAAAATTGACATTGATACCAATGTCAACCTACCTATGTCATTTTTGACACATGAACCGAATAAGGTCAATACATAGAACAAGAATATAGTAACATATGAAATTAAATATATTATACTAAATAATTAAATAAATTGAAGAAATTCAAAGAAGAGGTTCAAATGAAAATTAATAATTGACATATGATTATTATTCATTATTTTAAAGAATATATTTGATGATTTGGACAAGTGTAATGGGGATTCATAATAGAATTCCATTAATTGTGCTATATCATTTCACTAATGATTTTATTACATTATGATTTTATGAGGAACAAACTATGAATCTTTTTTTATTATATAAATTCAATATGTTTAGATTTTCATTTTTACACATAATCTCCCTATTGACTAATTCTTATTTCAATGAAATGTTCTTTATATGAGGTTTCATCATAATTTCCACTCTAGTGTGACATTTTTTGTATTATATACTTTTTTACTTTTATGAGGTGTATATACTACCCTATTGTAGAATATTACATGATTAAATATTTATTCATCATTATTGGGGAATGAATTCATGTTACACTTTTTGGTTGATTTTGAAAAGGATATATGAATTTATTTCTCTTTTTGAATATGTACCTTTTTTTGAAGAGAAATTTTTCCAATATTAATATATTGAATACCATTTTACGACTCATTTGATTTATAAATTAATTTATAACATATCCTTTTATTTTATATATATTTACATTAAAATTACCATTTTATTCCTTTGAAGGTTCCTTTTGAATTTATAATTTGTAAACAACATCAAAACAATTGCATTCTATTTAATGTATACAATTCTATTTGACATCATTTATCGTCTTCAATAATTTCAAAATGATATTTTAAAAGAACCAGTATATAAAATGATATATTAATTGTTTCTTTTCCATTATCTAAAATAATTGATATTACTAAAATATATACATTAATGATAGTCATCACTCATTTCTTTATTATTTGTTGTACATTAACATTCCCATAAATGACTAATTTTCTAGTAATAATTTGAAAGTAAATTTTTGTTAAATATCCATATTATTTTTCATGGATATTCCTATTTTATAAAATATATATAATTTCTACATTTGGATATTTAAAATGAATAATATTTGATTTACTGAGGAAAATTGATAAATCTATAACCATTACTCAAATATATTATTTGTTTATAACTAATTTTTTTACAAATTTAATTGACCATTATCTTTATGAGGACTGAAGTACATATGTATTAATGGGTAGGTAATTGTTATAGTTATCCCATCAATGCGTCAATTTTGTGAAGTGATAAACCATTTAAAAAATTAATATGGGGTTTTTATATACATACACATAGATTATAATATCATGGTTAGAGGTATTGATGGTAAATATATCATGATTCTTGAGATCATTTTGTCCAATATTAATCTTTTTCCACTATTAATTTAGTTTTTACTGTACATGGGGTGAGAGTAATGTAATTATACAATTACTCAGTTCTTGGTCAATTTATATATTAAATATAATTTTTTATTATTATTCTCCTTTCTATAAAGATTTTGTATTATAGATTCATGATATATACAATTGTATATAACTCTTACTATGCATCTTAGATTCCAAAATAATTTTTTCTTTGTTTCTAGAGGTTATAAATAAGGACATTATTGATAAAGAAATAAATATTAATTTTTTTATTCATTTTAATTTTTGATTCAAATTTATTGAGCAATATAATTCATATGTTTTCCAAAAATATCAAATTAATTGATCATTTTGTAAGATATAATCTTTATATTATAAAAATGTAAAAATGTTGAATCTAACTTAGAGTTATATGATTTTGGGTGGCTAAATTTTATATCAATGGATGTTTAGTTGAAGCCTTGGGAACTATATTTTAAATGAATATATCTAATATGAGAATTACAATAATCAATTATTATACTTGATAACACGTACAATTTTTAGTTTTTTTATATTATGGTCCAATATTCGTAATGATTATGAGTTTACTATGTGTGATATATTAAATATGGATAGACCATAAACAATGAATAAGAGTTAGTAACTATATAAAATGTAGATATTTTGATTTTAATCAATACAATATACCATTTAATGGATTTTAGAAGATCATTGGTCTTTTAGGGAACTCACTCTTATTATGATGAATAAAATCTCTTAAATGGATCATCTTATTGTTCCACTATGCGATTCTACTAGATGGGTAACTTTATATGAAAAAATGAACTTTCTATTTGTGTAAATACTAATTCATTATTGGTTAAAGAAAGGATTTTTTCCCTTGAAAAAATTTCCAATATGATAGATGTAATGAAAGTAAAAAGTTTATTCTAATATTTTATTTCTTTAATGGAGATAAAATTTAATTGTGGTAATTGATCCTAAATATTAAATATGTTGATAAAATATAAATCATTGAATCGGTAACATTAAATGTGATATTTTTTAATAAATATTTTCTTCTTAATCAATTAGATGACATGGAAAGATATTTCTTCAATATAATAAAAAAGGAAGAATAATATTTGTTGTGTATGTGGAAAAAATTACATTATTAAGATAGAATATTATGTATAATTTACTAAACATATAATGTAATTTTTATTTTTTCACTGATTGAATTAATCTATGCTCTGTAAGGGAACAATTTTCTCAAATGTATTTATCATATGATGATATAGAATCAACTATATTTTTTTGAGAGATTAAACTTTCTAAGACAACTATTTTTAAATAAAATTATGAGATGTAGATGTTGAAATTGTAAAATTATAATGGAGATGAGGAGAAGGATCCAAAAGGATGGATGAGATATACCATTTTTGATAATTGTGGAAATAAACCCCCAGGTTTATTCATAATAGGAACATGTGTTTGTTTCATGTGTGGAAAAGGGATAAATAATGGTCTTAAATGAAAAACAAGAAAATTAACCACTACAATACTTCATTTCAATAGTAATAATATGTGTATTATTCAATAAAATATCACAACCATCAAGGTAACTTATCACATTTATAAAAATGGGTAGAATTGGAAATCTAATGATTTTACACTAATAAATGGGGAATAATTGAAGTGTTTGTGTATTTGGATTCAAGAATTATGTTATAGAATAGTTTTCTAGATGAAATCATTGTTAATGAAATCCTGATATATATATCGATAGTAAAATAATTTTTTTCATTTATGGATTTGAAATAATATGTTGATTGGTAATGATAAACAAGGAAATTGATTTACTGGTAATGTGATATTTTTAGAGTGTATATTGATAATGGAAAGATATTTCTTATTATATCCTAGGTGTTATGTTAATAATGTTACGTTTCGATAATTTCATAATTGATATTTCTGAATTAAAAGGGAATGTTTTGGTAAACAAATTTGTTAGGGATTTATTGGCAATATAATGAGGATTATTGGATTTGTGAATTTATGAAATATATTTGATAATAATTAATTAATAAGTATTTACTCAAATCTAAGAAGTAGTTTTATTTTAATTTTGGATTTAAGGTTATTCATGTTATTTTTATTTTTTTAGAAAAATATATGATCAAGGGACTCACGTGATTGATATGTGACATTATGATATACATTAATTTTTATTGTTATAAATGATTGTTGAACTCTATTAGAATTATGGGTTCTAAAATTATACCAGACATACCTTGGAGGATTGTTAATGTTAAATATTTATGTAATTTATAATTTTGCTATTTTATTAAGGAAAAATGTCTTTCTTTATAACACATAAATTTTTAAATTAATATTTATTATTAAATAATTTTAATTATTCAATAGTTTTCATTGCACACAATTGTGAGATTAAATGAAAAAAATAAAATTATATGTCTCTTATAACCTAGTTATCAATAATGATTGAATAATTAGTAAAAACTAATTTATGAATGGAATGTAAATTTCCATCTAATTTGGAATTTATTATTATGTTCTTAGAAAAAGATTACACATTTTTTTTGTAAAATCACTTTATTCTTCCAAAAAATTTGTTTCCTTCAAAAATAGTTTTCTTAATTTTATATGGATTATAAAAAACGAAATTTTCAAAGTATAATTACATTTTTTATTTTTTATTTTCAAAATTATATCGACATTAATTTCATATAATTCTCTAAAATCTATTTTTTCAAGAAATAGTTAAAATACTAATTTGGTTAATAATTGTATTTTAATTTTATATATTTAGTTAGTTTAAACATTTCTTTGATATGTTTTAAATTTGATTTTTTAATAATAACTCTAAATAATACAATTATTTTTTTAAAACAATATTTTACATGAATGTATAATAATAATATCTTTTCTCTTAAAAGAGTTTTTTTTCTAAAATACTCTTTTTCATGGCATTATCCAGTTTTGTTATAAATTATACTCTGATGAATCTATTTATTTAATATTGAAAAAAATTATAAAAAATATAAATTTAAAATATCCAAATTTAGTTAATACATAAACAATAATTTTGGCCAAAATCCATAGTAACCTTCTTAAAAATTTTCTACCACGGTATTGGGTAAGTTTATCACTTAAGGTTTGATAAATAGTATATACAACAAAATTAGCCTAAAACATGCCTAAATTTAATATTATGAAGACAATTACACCCATAAAACCCAATGAAATGAATTAAATTTTTAATGGAAACTTTTAATTGAAAATAAATTATATAATATTAAAATAAAAATGCAAAAAATTCCAATTTCATTATCTTAATTATCCCTTATATTCCCACATGTTGTAAATGTGGTTTTATGAACAAATATAAATTATAATATATAACATAATAATTTATTCCCCTAATAATAATTTAGTTTTTGATTTTCTGTCACATAGAAGAGATTATGTTTTATATAATATATTATTTATTTAAAATTTAATGATGACACTTTCAGTTTTAAATAATATATATGTTTTACTATAATGTTTCCCAAAATATATATTATAATATAAATTTTATTATTAATTATATATTATTTAAATTCATCATGGTATTTAATTTTTAATTTATATGGAAGTCCTATGATAATTACAATATTACTAATCAGTGATGCGATAAATAAATTATTAAAGGAAATATGAAACAAATGTAATTAAAAATACTAAAATTAATATAATTAAAAATAATTAATATAATGAAGAAATTTTATAGTTGAACATTAACTCATAGGGATATAATTAAAAAATTTGTTTGAAAATATCTTTTTCTGTAGTTTTTTAAAAGTCAATGTAAGGAATAGTGTTAAAATTGACCATACCTATATTTTTAAAAATTACTCTTTTATTACATTATATAAATATAAAAAATAAAAATTGATAACACAAATTTATTATTATATCATATAAAATGTTTCAATTTTTACTTTTTTAGTCCCATTTATATCACATAAATAAAAATTAAAACTATTTAATAATGAAATTGTTATTGTCATAGTAAAAATCGAAATAGGTTAACTAATTGTTAGTCAAAATAAAAGAGTATAAATTAATACAAAAACATTTATAAAATCTAATAATTTATGATATAAAATAAATATAATTTATCATCAATTACATGTCCTTTTGAAGTAATTGGGATTTATATTCTATATATTGTAAATTAACATTTTTATACATTTGAAAAGTTATCCTCACCTGAATTATTAAAGGTCGTACCCCCCTCGCTTTTTTTCATCACATTAAGCCTTAAACCTTGAGAACCCATTGAAAATTTATATTCTAATGTTCCAAATGCAGATTCTATAATTTATTTTATTATTAATAGACAAAACATTGTGTTTCTATGAAGTGATTGAATATATTTCTGGATGAATAGGTAAGCATCAGTACCAACTATTAAAAGATTATATCTTCTTCTACATCCTTTACTAATGTTGTATCAATTATAAAGAATTATATAATGTATTAAATATATTCTAATATTTAATATTTATATTTTAAAAAACATATTACGATTTTTATCAATGCTTGGAAAAAATAACAACACATAAGTATGTATTGATTATCATAGAGATGTCGTGATGTAATATATTTTTCATCCCGACATTAGCTGGGTGGATATAATGATGGAATAATATGTATATATAATAATTATAAAGTGATATATATTCTTGAATATATATATATATATCGACGACTTATTTATAGTTTTACAATTAAGGGAATGTTTCCATCCCTCATGCATACTTGTGACCTACATTCTCTATAACGTGATGTGATTCATTTTCCAAGTTCCCAAATAAATAATGA
This sequence comes from Viscum album, assembly GCA_963277665.1. Taxonomy (NCBI): domain Eukaryota; kingdom Viridiplantae; phylum Streptophyta; class Magnoliopsida; order Santalales; family Viscaceae; genus Viscum; species Viscum album. The sequence goes on from OY728122.1 coordinate 1,194,070,952, forward strand.
TTATAAAAATTTATAAAATGAATTGAAAATAAATATATTACTTTAATATAATCATTATATGGATAAGGTATATCCTATGCGCAATGGTTGAGAATTATACGACAAAACATGCCTAGGAAAATGAAGTAGTTAACACCAGAAATAAGGGTAATAATTATTAACAAACAGATGATAATGTGACATAAGAGGATCATATATGATATCATGAAAATTAATATAGTTTATTGATAAATTAATAACATAATTTAAACCAATTTACTATATTTCCTTATACGTATGAATGAAATTAGAACAACAGTAAGGGTTAATTTCACAATCTCATTATTATTTGAGAACTTATATATAAGAATATATTAGGGAATTTTTCCCTTATATGTACATGATTATTAATGATATTTATAATATAAATTTTTTACTATTATTATAAAATTGTTGAAATTATTTTTCACCCATGTATCAGTTTTTATAGAAAGGTTTGATAGTAATTGTTTTGGGTATTTCTAAATGAGGTACATAGTGATATTTCTTAAAAAATAATGACATGATTTTTTAACTCAAATGGATTGAAAAGATTTTTATTCCTTCATTACTCAATAATTCCTTCAAGATTTACTTATATTCGAACATGGTTATATTCAAATTAAATGTTTAATTTTAATATTTCACAGATGTTTAAGATATAAAATGTTTTCAAAACATTAAGATATTCTCCCCAAGAATTATTTCACGTTATCCCAGAAAAAATATTTTCCATAGATTATAACCAAATGTGATATAAAAATATATTATACTATAAATATATTTATACTAGTATATCCTTATTATTATTGGGTTTGGTTTATGTATATTGTGGACTTAAATTTTTGAAACACATTTAATTACATGGGTACTGATATGACAAATGATTTCTATTCTAATGTCACAAGTATGTATGATTTCCATTATAAGATGGGTAGAACCTATATATTCATAAAATTTCTTGTGTAAATATTTATATATTATGAGATATAAATGAATGTAATGGAATATAAAATTTCATTCATTATATATGGATGGAATGAGGTTTCATCTAAGTTGAGTATGGGAATTTGTTCGATATGATTATCCTGGTAGTGTGCCTTGAGTAATATTAACATGATTTTATATACATATTGGAATTAAATAATATAATGTATGATGTTGTACTCCAAAAAATAATGTACTTTTTAATTCCTTCCTTATGACTTTGAAGGATTATTCCATAAATTAATGTAATGATCCATAATTTGTAATATATAAATTTCAGAATTTATTTTAATTATCTTATTAAAATATGATTACAAAATATCAATTTTCAACCCCTGTTTCGCATTTGACCTCTCTGTTGATTCTTATTTTCCCCATGATATGATGAAATGAATTATTTATTGTTTTTGAGAATAGCTCCATTTAAAAATAAAGAAGATATAGATAATTGAGATGTTTTATGAAATAATTGTTTCTTTAAAAAAGTTTCCAGAGATACTCATACAATAAGGTTCTAGAATTTTGTTTGTTTATAATGACATTAACTACATTATATTTTTTTGTATTATTGATATACAAAATGTATATACCATTATTGATGGTATCATAGTGTGTCCTAATTAACCATTGGACTCTAGGATAAGTGAAATAGTAAGAACCATAACGATAAGTATAATTATAGGATACAATGATATAGTTTTGAAGACAATCATAAATAACCTAGGAAAAAACATTAGGTGTAATGAATTTAAATTTTATATATAATTTACAATTAGGGTGTGGTGTTCCCACTCTAATTAGATTTTCTCACATAATGATTTATTCTTTAAGTCAACGTATATAACCAGAAGGAACTCTGTTAATGCTAAATTTGATGAGAAATGAAATAGTTGTCCTTCTATGAAAACCAATGATATGGGATATGAAATTTATTTTTTATGACCCCATAACATTCAAAATCTATTGATCGTGGTTAAAAACAAATGAATAATATTTAGTTACTACAATGTCTTTTCTTATTGATGATGCAATATATATCTTCTATTAGGGAGTCTTCAGATCCACTAGTGTCTTTACAATGGATATGTACAACAAAAAATATATTTTTGTTTATACTATATTCAGAACATGAGAATGAAATTTTGGAAGTCTATCAGTTGGAAGGTGAAGTGTATCAATGGTGTAATGTCATCAAGAATATGTGGCAATGATAATAAATTAAATCCACATAATGAGATGTGTTTGTGAACGTATTTTTCCTAATCATCCTTAATCGAATTCACTAAAAAATAGGAGTTTCTAAAGCCTAACAAATTTTTGATTAATCTATTAGTACCAATGTGGAATCTGTTCCAAAAATTGCATGGTATGCTTCTTTAATTAGCATCAAACATGAGAGTAAGGTTGATCCATTATTCAGTGTCCTAAAACCATATTTCTAATGGGAATTATCTATATGGGTCATCATTAGCTATGAATAAATCATTCGTTGTTATCTCATGATTGAGATGTATAATAGAGTTTCCCATAAATATTACGGTTTCAATAAGAACATAAAAATTGAATTCAAAAGAAAATATAAAAACCATAGTGAAAAATTGTTTAGATATCCTCTATGCTAAAATAGTGGAATGGAACATGGAGGAAACTGACATTAATGGACTTGTAAATATTTTAATATTTGTAAAAAGGTTATCAAGAAATTGAAAACTCAAGTGATTGGAAAAATAAAGACAATGATGTGACTATGGAAAATGATACATAAAATGAACCTCCAACACATTGATGTTTTAACTTAAATGAAAATAAGAATTGTGCAAACCAATTTCAAAATATGGTGTTTGTTAGTGATGATCGACATTAGGGGCCTTATTAGTCTAAAGAAAAAGTAGAATAACTTGTTCAACATTGGAGATGTAGTGCATTTCAATAATGATTTTAATGATATACATATCATCTAAAATAATACATCTAAAATTTTATTTAACTTTGAATCAACCTATAATTTTATTTCTAATGTATCTTATAAGTGTATCACAATATTACATAAATAATTAGATATTGAGTCAGCTTTGAAAAATCATAAGGGGACTAGAATCACATAACTCATTTATAATATATCCCTTGATGATGTTTGCGGGAAATTGATTCCTGAAAATATTGTTATCTTTCAATTAGTTGAATTTTATTTGATTTTTTATTGGGATTTTATTTTACCCTATTGATATCATAAAAACATACAAGTATTAAATGTCACATTTCATATTTATAATTATTATATGATCATCATTTAATGTAATAAATAATATGAAAATTCAATGACAATTATTTCGATCTTGGGGGTTATAATTCTTGTAAATAAATGTTTTTTTATCTCATATGGTTGTAGAGAAACTGAAGATTTATGATACCCTTATTTTAATGGATTTCTTTTATGCATTCCCGGATGAATTTTTAGGACTTACACAGAAGAGTAATGTTGTGTTTTTAAATGAACTTATATTGGGTTCTATTCATATTTCTAGGAACCGTTACCGAATAACCCCATTTTATTTTTATTAAATGAATGTGAAAATTAAAGAGGGCATTGAAAATGGACTCAAACTCCCAAAAAACCATGGGGATCACTTTTTCTATTTGTTAAGAAGAATAATGGATTAATGAGACTCTGTGTTGGTTATCATGAAGATAAAAAGATAATTATCATGAACAAATTTCATATCCCCCATGTTGATGACTTATTTGATCATCTATGTTGAGATCAACGCTTTAATAAGATTGATCATCACTATGGATATCAGTAGTCTTTGGATATAGGTTTTTTCTTCAACAAAACAAATCATCATTATATAGAATATTAGTCTCAGATAACAATTAAAACTCTATAATACATATTGAGAGATTTCTCTCTGGATTTTGATGGTTGTTGGGATCAACAACTACCTATGGTAGAATTTTATTACAATAATTTATTTCACTCTTGAAATCATATTTCCACTCATGAAGACATATATGTTAAGATGTGCAGAAAACAAAAAAATGGGATGAGGTTGGGGAATTAAATCTATTGGTAACTGATCTAGTTTATGGAATGGAAGATATGACTTGATTTTTTAATTAAATCATAAAAAAGAATACAGTCAAGGACAAATAAATGGAAAAATAGATGAAATGTCCATGATTATGAATTTGGTGAGATGTTATTTCTATTTCTATATCGTGTGATAAGTGTAATTATATTTGGAATGATAGGAATGTTAATCCCTATGTATATCATTTCATAATAAATTAATTTCGTTGTTGGGAAGGCATTTTGAGGATTGGTGATTCCTTAAAATCTATATCTTCTTTATGATCAATTATATATATCTATCCATGGAAATTAAATTATTTATCTTTCACAGACACTAAAATCAAAATTCATATCATTTAATTATGAGAATTATTATAAAGAAAAATTGATATAGTATTTATATCATAGGGAAAAAGTTCAACAAAATTAGCCCATATGCTTTGTTAATGTTTTATGTTGATACAATCCATTTGAGGAGGCCTTGTGGGATATTGAAGATGTGATAAGGTAATGGTAACCTCAAATGTTTATTTCTTATTTCATATTTTTATGGATATGTACATTCTCAGGGGGTGGGGGTATAATGTGACAACTTGTTATTTTAATTAAATATTTATCTATAATAAATTTTAATTATTCAATAGCTTGATTTGTCTAAAATTGGGAGTTTAAATGAAATTGGAAATATTAAATGATAATTATAACTTAGACATTAAATTGGTAGTAATAAATATAATAATTTATAATTTATTTAATTATTATAAATTTCTAACTAAATATTAATTTTTTGGTAAGATCATAGAAAATGATTGCACTATTTTTAATGAAATAAGTTTATTCTATAAAATAATATGATTCCTTAAAAATAATATTTCTTATTTTCATATAAATTATATATAATTCATTTCAAATTTTCTAGATCTTTACATTCGAAATTATGTAAACATTATTTTTATAAAATTTTATGAATTTTTTTTTCATGGAATATTGATAATACCCTTTTTTATTAAAAAATTAATATTATTTTGAAGTAATTATAAGGTAAATTTATGTTTTGTATTAGTTAAATTTTTTTAGTCAATTATTTTTAAGTAATTCAAATATTAATTTTTTAAATTATTTTATGCATGAATTTATTATAATAAAATTATTTATATTAAAAGGGAATTTTCTAAAAAATAATTTTCATGGTTTTTTACTAGATTTATTTAAAATTAAATACTGATGTCACGACCCGTCCTCGGGGCCCGTGCCGTGACTACCCCAAGCCCGCCTTCCATAGGCCAGGGGCTGGCGACTAGCACCAAGGCGTAAAATCCCAGTAAACAGGGAAGGCATTGCCTTTATAAGTAACAACCACACAGAGTCAGCAAGCGGAAAGTAAAGTGCAGAAAAGAAAAGGGGCCGGAAATACAAGCCCAACTGTAAAGTACAACTGAAAAGTAAAGTACAGCAACTGAAGAAAAGACGGCGGCCTCGTGTCGTCCACTGGCAATCCCACCTGAAGGGTGGGTACAGATAGCCTCCAGGCTCCTCGGGTCCCACGTCCGCTCCGAGCACGTCCCGCCCAGTGGTCCACCTCCAGGTACCGTCCTGCTCCACGCCCCAACCGTGATCAGCGCTGTCCGTCGTCTGCAACCAACACAACAAGGTGCGGGCATAGCCCGTGCAGGGGTGAGTACAAGCTACTCAGTAAGGACCCCGAGACCCCCGAAGGTCTCCCGAAATCCACAAAGGATATAGCACAAAAGAAAGATGCAATCACGAAGTAACATCTGACTCGACTTAGGTATATGCCCATACATATACCTAAGTCCCCATTTCTAGCTCTGCTCACGAGCTCGAGAACAACTCAATCCACAAAGGAAAGCAAGACTCAAATCCACAAGGAGAGTAAACGGTAAATCCACAAAGGATAGTTCAACACAATCCACAAAGGAGAGTAAACAGTAAATCCACTTAGGATAGTTCAACACAATCCACAAAGGAGAGTAAACAGTAAATCCACTTAGGATAGTAACATAAGATTCAGCTCAACCAGGTATACTTTTTCAGATGACGTCAAAGACGATCACTGATCCGTCTAAGTCGTCGGACCCACGAAGGATCGATAGGTACTAACCCCCGCAGAAGACCCACACAGGATCGGGCTCACACAGAACCTGTAGGCAGTGGCTCACACAGAACCGGTAGTAAGGACCCACATAGGATTGGGCTCACACAGAACCTGTAGCACTGATCCACGTAGGATCGCTGAGTGCAGTAGTCGACGCAGTCCACTGAGGATCTCTGCAAAGTCGTTGCCGCAGTCCACGAAGGATCTCTGCTCTGCCGTCGTCGCAGTCCACTGAGGATCTCTGCTCTGCCGTCGTCGCAGTCCACGGAGGATCTCTGCTCTGCCGTTGTCGCAGTCCACGGAGGATCTCTGCTCCGCCGTCGTCGCAGTCCACGGAGGATCTCTGCTCTGTCGTCGAGGTCACAGCCAGCGCTAGGGTTCCCGCACAAAGCGAGCTCGTTTAGGAGGGTCCGCTCCACGAGCCGAGAGGCTGATACATCAACTGACACGTAGTCCGAAGTTGATGTATCCAAAAGTTCCGTATCGACAACAGGATCTCAACGCGACAGACGGCGCGTCAATCGGACGCCCGGTCTGAGAGTTATTGGCATTTTCGTCCCAGGGGCCCGGTTGGTTTTTAGGGCAAAACCAACCCGACCGTACTCCGCCTGTATCCGATCCTCGGGCGGAGTATGCCAAAAGTTCCGTCTCACTTAGAGGAAACTACCACAGCTGACGGTACGTCGATCGGACGTCCGTAGCTCAAGTTATGAGCGTTTCCGCTCCGAGGGCCCGGTTGGCTTCGTGTACGAACCAACCCGGCCGAACCCAAAGTCTTCCGAAACCTTGAGTATAATATACCGAAACGACCGTCTTGATCCAAGGATCGCGTAGCCGCTGACGGTTCGTCAATCGGAGGTCCCAGGCCCAAGATATGGGCGAAAGACCGAAGGGGGCCCGAAACGGGGGTACTGGGCCCGGGGCGACCCGGCCCGAACCCCCCCCCTGGGGTCGGCCGAACCGGGTCGGCCCGACCCGGCCCGAACCGGCTCGGCCGGGTCCGGTCCGGCCTGGGCGCGGCCCGGCCGACCGGACCGTCCGGCTCGGCCTCGGCCGGGCGGCCGAGGGAGCCGCCGCCGCCGCGGGTTGAACCCGCGGCTTGAGGGAACCGCGGCCCCGCGGGGGGCCGCCTGTCACGCGGACGCGGCCGGGCCGCCGCGTCCGTTCCCGGTTCCGCGCGGCCGCGGAACCGGCCGCCGTTGCCGCCGCGGCTTCAGCCGCGGCGGGCTTCCTCCACGGCGGCGCGCCGGGCGCCGCCGCCTCCGGTCGCCGGCGCCGCCGCGCCGGCGACCCGCGCCGCCGCCGCCTTCCGCGGGCCGCCGGAGATGCTCCGGTGGCCCGATTTGCCTCCCGTCTGCGCCGTTGCCCCTCCCGGATGCCGACCTTCACTGCGGGATCAACGGATCGCCCCTGCCGCGCGGTTCGTCGTCGTCCGCCATATCCGCACAACAAAATAGATCGGCGGAGGGTTGCCGGGTCTTGTTCGTTAGACCCGCACCCTCCGCGTTAGCCATAAACGTCACCGGGAGGGAAAAGGATTAACCAAATCAACAATTTTAAATAGATTAAAATTGTTCCGATCGGGTTCTTTATTCGAAAAGAATAAACACGGGAAAAGAAATAAAATAATCCAATCAACCCTTACCTTGTCGTCGTCGTCGTCGTCGGACGAGGGGTCGTCGCGGAATCGCTCGTCGCGGAGGAAGGAGATCGTCGCGTCGTCGCGGTATCCGGCGTCGCGTCGCCAATCTCCGGATCAAGAACAAACGGATTTAATTAATTAAATCCGTTGTTATTGAAATTAAGAAGGGAGAATTTAGAAGTTTCGATTCTCACCTTTAACCGCCGATCGCAGGTTCGCCGCGGAAGAAGAGGCACCGAAGAAGAAGAAGAAGGTCGCGGAAAAGCTGTTGACGTCGCGGTTCGTGCGTCGTCGGATTACGGTTCCGGCGTTCTTCGCGTTCTTCGCGTTCTTCGCGTTCTTCGCGGGGAGATGAAGGAACGAAGATTCTTTCAAATCCTTTCCAAGGATTTTTAGGTTGGTCTTATTTTATAAACATGCCAACACGAAACTGGTTAAGAAACGATCCATCAATTCGAAAGAAACGACCCATTTAATTCACGAAGAAACAGTCCATTTAATTCACGAAATAAACCGCCCAATTAAATGGTCTGTTAAGAATTAAAGAAAATGCGTCGGTTGACTTTTCAGTTACCTTGACGGGTTTTCGCGGGTGCGTTACTTAGCGAAAGAAACGGTGGGGCTCGTGCGGGTCCCACCGCACAAATATCCTACCAAGGGGTAGGATATTTCTGGATAGCATCCTATCCAGTTCAACTCAGCTCAAGCCGCCTTTAAGTGACTTCAAGTGGCTTCCAAGCAGCTTAAGTGAAATAAAATAAAGTTGTCGCACAAACTTTATTTTATTTCTGACTTAAAGCCGCAAAATTTAAAAACCACATCTGAGCAAACGCAACTCCGGAAGAGGAGTTTCTAAGCAAATACCGGCGCTGCGATTTCATCGGTGCCCTCAGAATTCGATTCCGGGCACCGGTTCAAAAGATAGAAAAACCCGCTCGTCCGTTCACTGAATGTACCCGAGCCAAACTTCGGAAATTGATTCCGGGCACACCGGGCCTCGGAATCAGGTGCCGTCTGAAGCTGCGCTCTTGTAAAATTCCAAAGAAAATTAAGAAAAAAATTTCCTTGAAATTTGCGGGTCTTTACATTACTCCCACCTCAGGGCTTTACGTCCCCGTAAAGATACATCAAAAACTAGGGGAACAAATGGGGGTACTGAGCACGCATCTGAGCCTCCCGCTCCCAAGTGCTCTCCTGGAGGTTCCCGTGCTGCCATCTGACGCGCACAAGAGGAATCGACCGCCCACGTAGGACCCGCTTCTGTCGATCCTCGATCTCCACTGGGACCTCCGCAAAATTCGCCCCATCGTCCACGTCCAGCTCCCCAAAGTCGATGATGTGCGTCGGGTCGTGCACGTATCTCCTCAGCTGAGACACGTGAAAGACGTCGGGCACCCGGTTCAACTGAGGTGGTAGAGCCAGGTGATAAGCCACCTCTCCTATCCTGCTGAGGACCTGGAAAGGCCCGATGAAGCGTGGAGACAACTTGCCGCCTCGGCCAAATCTCCGTAAACCACGTCGAGGTGAGACACGCAAAAAGACGTTGTCGCCGTCCTCGAACTCTAGTGGCCTCCGCCTCCTGTCAGCATATGACTTCTGCCGGCTATGAGCTGTCCTCATCCTCTCCTGGATGATCTGGACCTTCTCTGTCGTGGCTCGGACCGTCTCTGGTCCCACGAGTGCTGACTCCCCGGGGTCTGTCCAGCACAACGGTGATCTGCAGGGTCTGCCGTACAACGCCTCGTATGGTGCCATCCCGATGGTGGAGTGGTAGCTGTTGTTGTACGCGAACTCCACCAAGGGTAGGTGGTCCTCCCAGCTGCGACCAAAGTCGAGAACACATGCACGGAGCATGTCCTCGAGTGTCTGTATGGTCCTCTCCGTCTGACCATCCGTCTGAGGGTGGAAGGCTGTGCTCAGATGGAGCCGCGTCCCGAACGCCTCCTGCAACCCCTTCCAAAGCCGGGAAGTGAAACGAGCATCTCGATCGGAGACGATAGATGATGGCACACCGTGAAGCCGTACGATCTCCTGGACGTAAAGACGTCCCAAGCTCTCCACTGAGCCCTGCTCTCTGATGGGTAAGAAGTGTGCCGACTTGGTGAGTCGGTCGACAATCATCCAAATGGAGTCGTGACCTCTGGAAGTACGTGGAAGTCCAGTCACGAAGTCCATAGATATGCCGTCCCACTTCCACTCCGGGACCTCCAAGGGCTCTACCAAGCCTGCTGGTACCTGGTGCTCTGCATTCACCTGCTAGCAGGTGAGGCATCGTGAAACGAACTCTGCCACAGCTTTCTTCATGCCCGGCCACCAGTGCTGTCGTCTGAGATCCTGGTACATCTTCGCCACTCCGGGATGTACCGCCAAGGGAGAAGTGTGAAACTCTCTCAGCACCTCCTCTCGTAAAGCGACTGGTATGAAGGTACGTCCTCTGAAAAGGATGTCATGCTCTGCTCCAAGGGAGAAGCCATCAGGCGCCTGACCTGAGGATATCAGTGCACGCCGGGTCTCACAGTCAGCGTCCCCACGCTGAGCCTCTCTAACCCGCTGTAGAAGTGGAGGAGAGACTGTGAGAGACTGAAGAAAGGCTGCTCCGTCTCTATCCACGAAGGATATCTGCAAGGAGGCTAGCTGCTCCGTCGCCTCCTCAAGGAGTTGAATGCCCGTCCTCCTGCTGAGGGCATCGGCTACCACGTTCCCCTTCCCAGGAGTATAGACTATCTCAAAGTCATAGTCCTGGAGGAACTCAAGCCATCTCCGCTGTCTCAGGTTCAGGTCCTTCTGAGAGAAGATATACCTGAGACTCTGGTGGTCAGAAAAGACAGTGAAGTTCTCGCCCATCAGATAGTGCCGCCAAGTCTTCAGAGCGAAGACCACTGCTGCTAACTCCAGGTCATGAGTGGCGTAGTTCTGCTCATGCGGCCTCAACTGACGTGATCCGTAGGCGATCACGGCCCGCTCCTGCATCAGGACGCACCCGAGTCCAGTCCCTGATGCGTCGCAGTAAACTACGTATCCAACTCCCTCCTCAGGCAACCTCAAGATAGGTGCGCTGGTCAATCTCTTTTTCAGCTCCTGGAAGCTCTGCTGACATCTGTCTGACCACACGAAGGGTTTCCCCTTCTTCGTCAAGGCTGAGAGTGGTGCTGCAACTCTGGAGAAGTCTGGAACGAATCTCCGATAGTATCCCGCTAGGCCCAAGAAGCTCCGCACCTCTGTCACGCTCCTGGGTGGCTCCCAAGCTAGCACTGCCTCGATCTTCGCGGGATCCACTGCAACTCCCGCCTCAGAAATGACGTGCCCCAAGAAATGGACCTCACGTAACCAGAACTGGCATTTTGAGAGCTTGCCATAAAGCTGGTGCTCTCGGAGTGTGTCTAGCACAACTCGCAGGTGGTAGGCATGCTCCTCCTCAGTCGTCGAGTATACCAAAATGTCGTCAATGAAGACAACGACAAATCGGTCGAGGTATGGATGGAAGATCCTGTTCATGAGGCTCATGAACACTGCTGGAGCATTGGTTACGCCGAAAGGCATAACCAAGAACTCATAATGGCCATACCGACACCTGAAGGCCGTCTTCTGTACGTCCTCGTCTCGAACTCTGAGCTGATGATAGCCTGACCGGAGGTCTATCTTCGAGAACCACCGCGCTCCCTTGAGCTGATCGAAGAGGTCATCAATCCGTGGTAGCGGATACTTGTTCCTCACTGTCACCTGGTTCAGGCGACGATAGTCGACACATAGTCGCAAGCTCCCGTCCGCCTTCTTGGCGAACAAAATCGGGGAAGCCCAGGGTGAAACACTGGGTCGGATAAACCCCTTGCTCTGCAAGTCCTCCAACTGTACCCGCAGCTCTCGAAGCTCGGCGGGGGCCATCCGATATGCTGGAGTAGATATCGGGGCTGTCCCGGGGTACAAGTCGATGTAAAAGTCTACCTCTCTACGAGGAGGTAGCCCTGGAACGTCGTCGGGAAAGACGTCCACGTACTGGTCCACCACTGCAGGAAAAGCCGGACTCCGCACGTCCACTGCTCCTAGGATGAGGCTAGCCAACTGATGAGAGATAGGCTGCACTCTCCTCCGCGGAAGTCCATCTTGTGCTGCAAGGGTTCCCTTCTCGCCGGTGAAGGTAAACCTGCTCCCGTCGGTACGAACACATCGCACCTTGCGCCTAAAACAGTCGATCTGGGCATGAACCGTGGATAGCCAATCCATGCCCAAGATGACGTCGTAAGGCCTCGACGCCGCTACAAGGAGATCCCAGCCGAAGCTCTCGCCTCCTAGAGTAAGCTCACACTGCCGGCACCAGTGCGTAATCGTCGAGTCTGCTCCCGTAGGAGTCTCTAGCCGTAAGGATCGAGCCAACGGCTCAGTCGGAATCTCCGAGCTCCGAACAAGGGCAGAGGCTATGAAAGAGTGACTCGCTCCTGTGTCTATAAGTACTGCAGCAAGGGTGGAATAGACACAGATCGTACCTCGAATCATCTCTGGCATGTCGGGGTCGTAGGCCTCCACTGCCTGGTGCTGGGCCTGTCCCTGCCCGCCAGCTCCCTGAGGACCGCCACGGTCGACCCTGCCCGCCGCAAGAGTAGCACAACCTGCCTCTCGAAAGGCTGGCACTCCGCTGTGTGCCTCGTACTGCTGAGCCGGTGTCCTGAGGCCGTCTGCGTGGGGGTCTGGTCTGCCTGGACCCGTGAGTCATCCGTCGGCTACCTGCTGCCGAAGACTCAGCTACCTGCCGCCCTGCGCTAGGTCTCGCCGCTGAAGAAGGCTCTGCCAGGAAGCTCTCGATCAGGAGGGCTCGCTCCAACACTCCCGCCTGGGTCGGAATGCTGAGGGAGATCAGCGACGCCCGAATCTCCTGTCGCAAGCCCTGCTCGAAGGTCCGGGCCCGGAAGAAGGGGTCCCGTACCATGTCGGTCGAGTAGCGAGATAGGTCCGTGAACCTCGCCGCGTACTGAGCGACCGTCATGCTGCCCTGGCGCAGTTGGAGAAGCTCCTGGATGCGCACCGCTCGGAGGGTGGCCGGGACGAACTCAGAGCGGAAGAGGCTCTCGAAGTCCGCCCAGAGCAAGGATGCCTCATCGTGAACCTGGAGCATCAAGCTCCACCATCGTCCTGCCGCCGCCTGCAGGAGGCTCGCCGCGAGAATCACCATGAGATCCGCTGGTGTCCTCACTAGCCTAAAGATCCGTACCACCGCCTCTAGACAGTCCTCGGCGGCCTGGGGGTCCGCCTCACCGCGAAACCTGGGCGGTCGCTGGCTCTGAAACTCATGCAGTGCCCTGAGGCGACATGCATCGTCAGCGTCTGGTACTGGCAGCATCGGTGGCTCGGCGGGTAAAGCTACCGCCGGTGCCACTGCTGGCAAAGGGCCCTGCACCGAGGCCTCGTCGCTCGGTGGGCTGCCGTCGCGCCCAACACTCGGAACCCTAGCTGGCAGTCGTCGCGGGGCCATCCTGAAAAGGAGAACAAGAGCACCACAGTCAGAACAGTATACCTGGTGAGCTGGCACAAGTAATCACAAGGAAAACTTGAGACTTTCATAAAGCAGATCAGTATACCCGGTGAGCTGACATAAGTAATCACAAAGAAAACTTGAAACACACACGCAATCAATGTTTTCATGCATTAAGTCGGAAATCAGGAGTCAGGGTCCTAGTGTACGGATACGTCGGCCGCCGCACCAACACTGGGCTCCCTGAACTGATAACCACACTCAATACACTAAACACTATTGCTTCATATAGAAAGAAAGGACGATCAGAGTTTGCGGTAGAACCGACCACCTCTGATACCAATTTGTCACGACCCGTCCTCGGGGCCCATGCCGTGACTACCCCAAGCCCGCCTTCCATAGGCCAGGGGCTGGCGACTAGCACCAAGGCGTAAAATCCCAATAAACAGGGAAGGCATTGCCTTTATAAGTAACAACCACACAGAGTCAGCAAGCGGAAAGTAAAGTGCAGAAAAGAAAAGGGGCCGGAAATACAAGCCCAACTGTAAAGTACAACTGAAAAGTAATGTACAGCAACTGAAGAAAAGACGGCGGCCTCGTGTCGTCCACTGGCAATCCCACCTGAAGGGTGGGTACAGATAGCCTCCAGGCTCCTCGGGTCCCACGTCCGCTCCGAGCACGTCCCGCCCAGTGGTCCACCTCCAGGTACCGTCCTGCTCCACGCCCCAACCGTGATCAGCGCTGTCCGTCGTCTGCAACCAACACAACAAGGTGCGGGCATAGCCCGTGCAGGGGTGAGTACAAGCTACTCAGTAAGGACCCCGAGACCCCCGAAGGTCTCCCGAAATCCAAAAAGGATATAGCACAAAAGAAAGATGCAATCACGAAGTAACATCTGACTCGACTTAGGTATATGCCCATACATATACCTAAGTCCCCATTTCTAGCTCTGCTCACGAGCTCGAGAACAACTCAATCCACAAAGGAAAGCAAGACTCAAATCCACAAGGAGAGTAAACGGTAAATCCACAAAGGATAGTTCAACACAATCCACAAAGGAGAGTAAACAGTAAATCCACTTAGGATAGTTCAACACAATCCACAAAGGAGAGTAAACAGTAAATCCACTTAGGATAGTAACATAAGATTCAGCTCAACCAGGTATACTTTTTCAGATGACGTCAAAGACGATCACTGATCCGTCTAAGTCGTCGGACCCACGAAGGATCGATAGGTACTAACCCCCGCAGAAGACCCACACAGGATCGGGCTCACACAGAACCTGTAGGCAGTGGCTCACACAGAACCGGTAGTAAGGACCCACATAGGATCGGGCTCACACAGAACCTGTAGCACTGATCCACGTAGGATCGCTGAGTGCAGTAGTCGACGCAGTCCACTGAGGATCTCTGCAAAGTCGTTGCCGCAGTCCACGAAGGATCTCTGCTCTGCCGTCGTCGCAGTCCACTGAGGATCTCTGCTCTGCCGTCGTCGCAGTCCACGGAGGATCTCTGCTCTGCCGTCGTCGCAGTCCACGGAGGATCTCTGCTCTGCCGTCGTCGCAGTCCACGGAGGATCTCTGCTCTGTCGTCGAGGTCACAGCCAGCGCTAGGGTTCCCGCACAAAGCGAGCTCGTTTAGGAGGGTCCGCTCCAAGAGCCGAGAGGCTGATACATCAACTGACACGTAGTCCGAAGTTGATGTATCCAAAAGTTCCGTATCGACAACAGGATCTCAACGCGACAGACGGCGCGTCAATCGGACGCCCGGTCTGAGAGTTATTGGCATTTTCGTCCCAGGGGCCCGGTTGGTTTTTAGGGCAAAACCAACCCGACCGTACTCCGCCTGTATCCGATCCTCAGGCGGAGTATGCCAAAAGTTCCGTCTCACTTAGAGGAAACTACCACAGCTGACGGTACGTCGATCGGACGTCCGTAGCTCAAGTTATGAGCGTTTCCGCTCCGAGGGCCCGGTTGGCTTCGTGTACGAACCAACCCGGCCGAACCCAAAGTCTTCCGAAACCTTGAGTATAATATACCGAAACGACCGTCTTGATCCAAGGATCGCGTAGCCGCTGATGGTTCGTCAATCGGAGGTCCCAGGCCCAAGATATGGGCGAAATACCGAAGGGGGCCCGAAACGGGGGTACTGGGCCCGGGGTGACCCGGCCCGAACCCCCCCTGGGGTCGGCCGAACCGGGTCGGCCCGAACCGGGTCGGCCCGACCCGGCCCGAACCGGCTCGGCCGGGTCCGGTCCGGCCTGGGCGCGGCCCGGCCGACCGGACCGGCCGGCTCGGCCTCGGCCGCGCGGCCGAGGGAGCCGCCGCCGCCGCGGGTTGAACCCGCGGCTTGAGGGAACCGCGGCCCCCGGGGGGCCGCCTGTCACGCGGACGCGGCCGGGCCGCCGCGTCCGTTCCCGGTTCCGCGCGGCCGCGGAACCGGCTGCCGTTGCCGCCGCGGCTGAAGCCGCGGCGGGCTTCCTCCACGGCGGCGCGCCGGGCGCCGCCGCCTCCGGTCGCCGGCGCCGCCGCGCCGGCGACCCGCGCCGCCGCCGCCTTCCGCGGGCCGCCGGAGATGCTCCGGTGGCCCGATTTGCCTCCCGTCTGCGCCGTTGCCCCTCCCGGATGCCGACCTTCACTGCGGGATCAACGGATCGCCCCTGCCGCGCGGTTCGTCGTCGTCCTCCATATCCGCACAACAAAATAGATCGGCGGAGGGTTACCGGGTCTTGTTCGTTAGACCCGCACCCTCCGCGTTAGCCATAAACGTCACCGGGAGGGAAAAGGATTAACCAAATCAACAATTTTAAATAGATTAAAATTGTTCCGATCGGGTTCTTTATTCGAAAAGAATAAACACGGGAAAAGAAATAAAATAATCCAAGCAACCCTTACCTTGTCGTCGTCGTCGTCGTCGGACGAGGGGTCGTCGCGGAATCGCTCGTCACGGAGGAAGGAGATCGTCGCGTCGTCGCGGTATCCGGCGTCGCGTCGCCAATCTCCGGATCAAGAACAAACGGATTTAATTAATTAAATCCGTTGTTATTGAAATTAAGAAGGGAGAATTTAGAAGTTTCGATTCTCACCTTTAACCGCCGATCGCAGGTTCGCCGCGGAAGAAGAGGCACCGAAGAAGAAGAAGAAGGTCGCGGAAAAGCTGTTGACGTCGCGGTTCGTGCGTCGTCGGATTCCGGTTCCGGCGTTCTTCGCGTTCTTCGCGTTCTTCGCGTTCTTCGTGGGGAGATGAAGGAACGAAGATTCTTTCAAATCCTTTCCAAGGATTTTTAGGTTGGTCTTATTTTATAAACATGCCAACACGAAACTGGTTAAGAAACGATCCATCAATTCGAAAGAAACGACCCATTTAATTCACGAAGAAACAGTCCATTTAATTCACGAAATAAACCGCCCAATTAAATGGTCTGTTAAGAATTAAAGAAAACGCGTCGGTTGACTTTTCAGTTACCTTGACGGGTTTTCGCGGGTGCGTTACTTAGCGAAAGAAACGGCGGGGCTCGTGCGGGTCCCACCGCACAAATATCCTACCAAGGGGTAGGATATTTCTGGATAGCATCCTATCCAGTTCAACTCAGCTCAAGCCGCCTTTAAGTGACTTCAAGTGGCTTCCAAGCAGCTTAAGTGAAATAAAATAAAGTTGTCGCACAAACTTTATTTTATTTCTGACTTAAAGCCGCAAAATTTAAAAACCACGTCTGAGCAAACGCAACTCCGGAAGAGGAGTTTCTAAGCAAATACCGGCGCTGATATTTCATCGGTGCCCTCAGAATTCGATTCCGGGCACCGGTTCAAAAGATAGAAAAACCCGCTCGTCCGTTCACTGAATGTACCCGAGCCAAACTTCGGAAATTGATTCCGGGCACACCGGGCCTCGGAATCAGGTGCCGTCTGAAGCTGCGCTCTTGTAAAATTCCAAAGAAAATTAAGAAAAAAATTTCCTTGAAATTTGCGGGTCTTTACAACTGATACATCTATCATTTGAATTTTGAAAATTTTACAAAAAATTTATAATAAATTTTTCTACATTTACGTAAACTAACAAATTTATTTTTTGGGTAATATGAATAATAAACATTGTAAATTATGATACTATGGTAATATGTTAATTGGGAAATTTAGGTTAAAAATACGATGACAAAGACTACCAAGTGCCACTAAAACATGAACAAAATTTTTTGTGAGAATTTAATTGGACACTTAATATCGTAAGATGAAAGTTAGGTTTTAAACGAAAATTTTCCCTCAAAATGTCATTAATCATTTTTTAATCGTTGAATGTTATATAATGTAACATTTTATGTCTAAAATATCCCTTATTTATCTACATAGGGAATTGTGCTTAACATAGATGAAAATAAATTATGAAAACAAAGATTTAATAAAAAAGATAAGGTTTAAAATAATATAAAAACATCACATAAATATATTAGATTTAATGATTTAAAAAAGATTTAATATTATATTTTATTAAAATTAATTTTTGAGGTATTTTTATTAATATTCTATTAATTATAAATTAATATTTTGATAAATTTAATAAGTTCCCATTACCTTAATTATATAAGGGATCCTCGTGCCTTAAATATTCACATCGCATTAAGACACAATGATCAAATAACCCTTTCCATTTTCCTTCTAAGTTTACCTATCCATATTATAATTTTTATGGTCTTCTCAAGTGACCAACCTTAGAGTTCATATTTAGAGATAAAAAATATATTCTCCAAAGAAGAGTTAATCATATTTACAGACACATTCTTGATTTTATCTTCTCCAACCACCAGTTACTATATTTTTTACAATTTAAATTTATATATAATTTATTTCATTTATTATTAATTTATATTGTGATTATTAAAGAACCATATTCCACCTTTTATCTATCATATGAAAAACAGATCCACATCACATTCATATTTGTGACATACCGTCTGTAGGCTGTGGTGTAATTATTTTACATCACTACATTACCTAGATGGGTGTAATGATTGATATGATATATATATTTATAATAATTACAACATGATATTAATCCTATAAAAAATATATATACCTTCCACTTACTTACCCTCTTACCATTATGGGAATGATACTGTTTGTCATCCATATGTAACATACCCTCCTCCACAACATGAAGTGATTCATTTTCCATGATAAAGAATTTATATAATGAATAAATATGATATATATTAACTTAATATAAATATATAAATGACATTACTATATGTTATTCTCATGAAATGAGACATATAAAAAAAATATACATTGGAAAATTAATCATTTAAGACTAAAAAGAAGGGAAATAATGAAATACAATTACAAAATTATGATAAGATGATATAAGAGGATAATATAAGATATAATAAGTATTAATATTGTAATATTATAAATTAATATCAATATTTATACTATTATAAATTATTTTCAAACTCATAAGAATTAATTAATACCCATTCTAAGTGTTAATTTCAAAAATGTTGTTGTTTTTGGGGTTGTTTATATGTATGTATACATTATAGAATATATATTGTCAATGTCTGTGTTTCCAAAATTTATTTCAAAAAAAATTATGCCATTCTTCAAGAAATATTTATTGTCATATTATCCATTTTTATTCTTAGTAAAATGTTTCACGTGAATAGTTTTTTCATAATATAAATGAGATATAATAGGGTTTTTCCATTAAAAGTACCAAAGATATAATTATTTAACTCACATGAGTGAATTTATATTTAATATTTAATAATTATTTAATTACATGAATATTAACTTATAATCATACAATGTTATTATCAATGAAAACATTTTCTTTCAAAATTTCTGGCATTTTATGAATCAAATTTTTTCAAAAGAGAAAGGATTATTTCTGAAATCATTTTTTTAAGTAATCTTTCCGAAATTATTTTCCATATAAGATATCATTATTTGATGTCACTTGTTCTTTAATGGAGTAATTTTTCAAGAATACAACCCTTATTCTTTTTTGGTTGGTTTTTTTTATGGAATGATATTTTTTAATCCAATTTCATCCAATGGGTTTTTATATGATGAATGATTTATGTTATTGTGGAACACATATTTAAGATTTTAATTATAAAATGGCTATGACCTATATGTCCCTCAAATTCCTTTGGTATACATATCCATATCGTCATATATATTGTAATATAATATGAAGTAAACATGGTTTAGTAATATTGGGTTGGAACATGGAGTGAACTTTGTTCAGCAAGAGACATTGGTTTCTATAATGGTCTCGGTAGTGAAAATTGTCTAATATTAAAATGATTTACTATAATTATTTATATTTCAAACTTTAATATACAATTTTATACTTCCATGAATTATGTTTATTATATTTCTGGTATTACAAACTTTTATGATTTATTTCATTACATCATATCACGATTCTCAATATGAAGGTCATACTTTTCAAAAGTTATATTCATTATCTTGTTCCCATATTCATAAATTGTGTCCACTGATTAACCATACTAATAATGTAAGAAAAATCATTATTTTTTTCATTTCACTTTTATATGGATAAGGGTATTAATTTTGATGTTCATAAATGGTATTAGTTTTTTTGAAATAAGCGTCATATGATATTGTTGTTTTATAAATCAATTTTTTATGTTTCTATAATTCATAAAAATCTAAATATAAGAAGTTATTATGTTATTTTGTTATGTTATAAATTCAAATTATTATATTAATTTTGTAATATATTTATGAAAATCATGCTTCTTTAT
Organism: Viscum album; assembly: GCA_963277665.1. Lineage (NCBI taxonomy): Eukaryota > Viridiplantae > Streptophyta > Magnoliopsida > Santalales > Viscaceae > Viscum > Viscum album. Next base: position 1,194,091,020 of record OY728122.1, read on the forward strand.
TTTAGAGATTGATATATTTTATAATTAGATTATTCTAAACAGTTTGGTTATATTAATTATATAAAGAATTATGTAATAATTTATCATTATTTTATAGGACATATATTCAATTAAATATTAGTTTTAGTGGAAATTAAATTAAATAATAATCATTAATACTCATATTTTGGTGAATTAATGAATGTAATAATGTTTACTTTTCATGTTAGTAAATTTATTAATATTTTTAATGTTAAATGTAATTTTGAAACCTCGAGATATTAATGGATGAATTAATTATATGAAAAAATATATAACAGGAAACATCATAATAAGAAGAAATTGTAACACTATGAGAATTTATTAAATATTTCATTAAATTCAATCACTTTTGTAACTTTTGGTGTGCACAATTCCATATTTAAATGAATTATGATCCAAAATAAAAATATTATTGGTCAAATATGAACATTATATCCCAATATTTATGATGACATATATTAATTGTAATAAATGAATTATTATTATTATTATATTATTTAAACTTATATAAAATAAATTTAATTTTTTTTATGATTATTCCAAATAAAATATTAATCATTTTATTGAAAATGAAATGTTGTCTAAGAAAAGATTGTTTAAATGGTGGATTAGGCACCCATTAGATAAATAAATTAAATTTGATTATTCAAATTCCTGTAAATTTATATTGAAATATTAACATCAATTTTCAAATATAATAGTTGAAATTTTGTTTATATATTTTTATGATTATTTATGAAAATAATTTTTTATTCCAAATAGAGAAAGTATAATGATTTTTCTTTAAAACATCCATTTTTTTAAATAATATTATATTTTAAATTATATTTTAAATTTTCTACAATGATAAATTTTTCAATTATAATAACAATATACTAATTCAATTAATTGTAATTAACTTCATTATAAATTCAAATGTTAATACGATATCCACTTATGAGAATTTTCTCTAGAACTCTATATATTCATAATGTATACTATTTAATATTATATTTAATGATATATCTTCTATTAATTAAATTTAGAAAAATTTATTCCAAATATATAATTATAAAAATTTATGTTATCAAATAATTTAAAAATAATTTTTACAAAAATGAATAACAGAAAGTGTAAAAATTAATTAATGTTGTTAATGTATAAAAGTGTTTAAAATGGGTTAAGCTAAAAATATATGGGATTAAAATTAAATAATAATCGTCTAAAATCCATTTTAAGGAAACATTTCCACAAAATAATATCTAATGTTCTTTAACATCCTATTTTTGTGGTATTTATAATGAAAAAAGCATGGGTATTAATTTATATTTCCCAAAAATCCCTTTGAAAAATAAAGACACTAAATTTTAACACATAAATATCACATAATTTTAGATTAATATTCAATATATTTTACAAATTCATTCTTGTTTACTGTAATAGTTTAGTTACTTTTCAGTACAGTAACAAAATCATATCATTTCATGAATCAACTTCATTATGCCCTAAAAAGATCCTCTACATTATTACTTCCCTTAAGCTTACCCTCCCTAAACCATTGTTCATAACATGGGGAGTGAAACTGAATAAATTATGACATTTGATTATTATTAAAGTCAATCAATGAAGACATAAATTTTAATCATGACAATTAGGGAATACGACCATTCACATAACATTTGAAAATTATTACATACATATCAAATATCATATTATGGATTCATGAAGAAAATAATAGAAGTTCATGATATTTTAGTAATAATGAAACATGAGCAATGATTGAATAAAATTTTCCCAAGGGAGGGAATTGTGTACTACATATAATCATATAACTATGATAAATTTTTTAAATAGAGACATGTTTACTCATTTCTGTAAGGATAAGAATTTTTTCCCTCACATAAATATACGGAGATAAAACAATGTTCACCAATGTCATGACCCACACCCTTAAAAGAACCCCCCTATATTATAATTAACAAAGGTATATAATAAAGCATGAGTACTTGCTCCAGTAGGCCCCAGGTGATGAAAATCACTAAGGGTATAAAAAATCACAAATTGGGATGCATTTCTCTTGGTGCTGGTCTCCACCTCGAGGAAGATAGGAGATGAGACTCAGGGGTTATTATCTCCCTTTACCCATTTCATGACATGAATATGATGGGTTCATGATAGAATGGTATAAGAGGTGATGGGTGAGAGATATGATGGGTTTTTGAATCAGTCGTTGTGGGGACTTCATGGGTTGGTAGGGAAATAGTGGTTGGTGATCATGGTGTCTGAAATAGGCTTAAGAAAACTATCTGGGACATGAGATTTTAGTTCCTCAAGAAATCCTATGTAATGTATCTAAGCCTAATGAACAACCAATTGAGGATACACAGTATGAAGGGTATGAACCATAGGAAAGGTACATGCATCATAGTGACGTGAGCTCTTTTTTGATTTTGGTGTTGCGGTGAATTTTAAATAGATAAAATGAGTTAAATGAGTTAAAGTAAATCATAAATAAAATTTCATACTGCTCATGCATAATAATTAATTGTTCAACTTTTCATCCATTGAACCTATTCATCATGAATATTAGGTTCAAGTTGTTAAGGCTCATCAGTCCAATCCAGTTGATTATTGGGTTGTTGATTTAGTTGATTCAGACGACCAGTGTTAGAAAATGTTATGTTATTTTTATTAGTTGTCTATGGGAATGTATGATGGAATCGTTTTAGGTGAAGTGATTAAGAGATAGCTAAAGGAGCTTTAAATAACATTTAATTTCATCTTGGATCTGAATGATTTCTGGGTTTCTTTGTAGTGATACAGATTCTGGGAGATTCATGTCAATGGTGGATGTTGTACCTAGGGGGAAGGAATTAAATTTACATTCTATGGGTTATTTTCAAGAAGGTGTTCCATGAATAATTCATTCCATTATCCATGAAGGTTGAAAAAAGTTGGACATACTATCCCTCCATCATGTTATTATTTTCTTATGGGAGTTCAGGATCATGTTCAAGGATCTCCTTTTTTTCATCCCCATACCTCTTTCCAGATAATGATTGTCGAGCTAGATGAATATAGGATGCACTTTATTCCTCTATCCATTACACATTCGCATCCTTTACAATACCGATGTATTGGGAGGATTATGAGAAGGAAAATGTGATATAACGGATTCACATGTGGGATATACTATAGTTATAGGGGAGCCAATGGGTTTCAATGAGAGGTAGGGCAACTAGAAGCTATTCATAATCACTCAGGATTTTCAGGTTTCGATAAGCTGGGAGTTGACCTCAGCAGATTCTATTTTGACATTATTTTCCTCGTGTCGTTCCTGTGAAATTGTGGATTTTTTAATTTTATGATCTTGGAATCCATATTTTGGGATAGTGAACAATTATCATTCAAGATCAATACAGTGGAGGTGGACGGGATCCACATTATCCTCTATAGCAGTTTCTAGTTAGGCCATTTCTGGAGAGGGGAGAACCTACTCGTGATCCAACGTGGGGAGTTTGATAAGGAAGAGGATGACCTATGGGTGTTCATTAGTGACCATGAACTGAGTATAGTCATGGAGGAGGTCATTAGATAAGAGAAATATGATCTAGGTATTGTCAGTTATACACCACTAAAGCATCAGTTCTAGTAGGGTTAGAGGTCATCAGAGGTAAGATCATCTTATTTAGTACCCTTACCTGTTTATTGATTTAATCAAGAAATTTTCATTACTTTTTTACACCAAGTATAGAACATTCTATAGGACTATATTTAGATATACTTCCCATTACTATAGTGTTGAGTATGCCATGAGGGGGCCAGACCAACTTGTTTGGTGGGTGCTGGAGATGCAGACTGAGGTTGGGACAACATTAATCCCATGGGGAAATTTTATTGCTACAGTACCGACCATATGATGACATTCTCAAAAACAATTTTTTTGTTATGTTCATGATATTATCTAATTATTTTATATAAGAGTCATATTTTTACTGAAGTATGGTCAGTGTGTGGCATTCGTCAGTGAGAAGATCTATCAAGTTTCTAGTTGGAATATGAAGCATCTTCTTTACTTATTGGATGAGATGTTAGTGGATGTAGTGAACACTGAGGTCCCTAGGGTTGTTTTGGAGTTCCTGGATGTTTTTCAATAGTTTGTGACTCTACCCTCTCAATGTGATGTTGAGATGAGGATATTCTTTCAACCCTGTGGTTCTCCGATTTCAATGAAACCATATCAGATGGAACCATGTGAGTTGGGGGAGTTGATGCTTCAGATATATGACCAAATGAAAAATGTATTTATCCACTCCAGTGTTTTTCCATTGGTTTCTTTGATGTTTTTATTATAGAATTTGGATAGTGGTATATGGTTTTTCATAGACTATTAGAGGTTGAATCAGGTACTTGTCAAGAACTGTTTCCCTCAATCAATGATTGAAGGACATTTTGACCACATGAAAGTGGAATGTTGGATTTTTAAGATCTACATAAAGAATGGATATCAAGAGTTGAGGCTGAAGGGGGGAGATACCCCAATACCTTCATTCAGATATAGATATGGGCTACTGGAGTTCATATTATTGGAGTTCAGTGTAACAAACGCACCATTCATGTTCATAGGGATTATGATTTCTATGATTTTTGAGTTCCAATAGTAGTTCAACATTATATTCATCAATGAATTCTTGATCTACATGAAGAATTATGAGAAACATATGATGCAACTCAAAACCATGTTATGGTTCCTTTTACAACAGTAGCTCTTCAAAATGTTGTCCAAGAGCAGGTTTGAGACACGAGAGGTGCATTTATATGGGCATGTGGCATCCAAGAAGGGTTTAACTGTGGACCATTCATCATTTAAAGTAGTTTCATCTTGGTAATTACACATTAATATGGTAGGGGATCATTGTTTTTTTTGTCCTTGATGGGTATTACCAATGTTTTGTATCTAGTTCTTCAATATTTTCATCTCCATTGAATGACTTGACCAGGAAAGACTGGGATTTTTTGTTTGGTTTAGTAGTTCCAGGCATTGTTTAACTATCTGAATGGGATGTTGTTCTGTTCTTCAGTGGTCCGGTTTCCAGTGTAAGGGGTAAAATTTGAGTGTTTTTAATGCTTCCCTTCATAGATTGGTATTATTGTTAACACCACATTAGGGAGTGACTTCTTATGGGTATAGGATGTTATGTCCCCGTGAATTTATCTATTCCATGCAGGATTGTGATTTGGAATTAGTTGTGTTTTGATCTAATGTTGTGGTATCATTACCGCATTTGAGAGTGATTTATGGTCTTTATGGATCAAAAGGGTGTGAGGTATAACATTTCCCAGTAAGATTTTAACTTCAAACAATGGTGGTGGATGGAGTTTCTTGTGGATTATGATTTTGAGATCTACTATATCTCAGAAAATGGGAATGTAATAGCAACTTATTTTTGTAGAATGTGGCATAATGAGGATGTTTTGGAAACATTAGATGCTTGGAAGTATATGTAGGAGTTGGAATCCTTGAACATAGTTGTAGTAATATATTGAGATAGTGGATGTTTTTTCTAGATGATATTGAAGTCTTATCTGATTCAGTATGTGTAGGATTCTATATGGGGAAACTCAGAGGTAGAGGCAATGTAAGATTTCATTAACCATTACTACACTTTAGATTGATGATTAAATGTTTGTCATAATTGAATATTGTTCTATGGAATTTTGTTTTTTAAAATAGTTGTGCATGAGGGAGTCCTTCATGAGATTAATATCTAACCATTATTGGTGCACCATGTAACTTCCAAGATGTTCTATGTCTCAAGGGATTAGATTTGGTGGATTAGGATGCCACATGTAGTGGATGAGTTTGTGGGAAAGATACATGAGTAACATGAGCTGAAGACTGAGAATCGTGTTCTACATGGTTTATTTCATCCCTTAGGTGTCCCTATGTGGATGTGGGAGGACATATAAAAGGATTTATCACACGGTTACCCATGGAATAGGGAGGATATAGTTCCATATGGGTATTGGTGGGTCGACTGAATAAATAAGACCAGTTCTCGGAGATTAAAGTGTCATGCAGGGTGGATCCCTTGGAATAGTGGAATATGGATGAGGTGGTGTGTCTGTATGGAGTTCAGATATCCATTGTCTCATATTAGAATATTGTGAGCATGAATTTTGGTTTTTGGAGGATCTTAGGTGTGTAAATTAACATTGGTAAAGTTTTCTAATCATAACATCTATCACACATTCATTTTATTGAATCCATTTGAATAATTGTACGTAAGCATGTTTTGTTCACTCTTGAATTGTATAGAGATTAGGTAGACAACAGTTATTAGTCAAGAGGTTGTGGTCATCATGAATAATAAATTCATTCTCGTATGTGAGAGGACGAAGGAAACATAAGACTTGAATAATTCATACGTCAATATCATGAGGAGGCCATTATAGTTTGTTGTTTGGGATAACATGTTATTGATCGATTCCCCTCGACATGGGTAGTGGAGTTTTGGTAGAGGGAGAAAGCATTATCCCTAGTTCATTAGAATTGTTGAGGTGTGGAGAGAGTTGGCGAAGTGGCATACACGTTGGAATTTCAACTATAGTTATATATTATCCAAAATATATTTCACATAGTTCATATTCATCGGTGTCTTGAAGATGTCTCAAAGGTTATCAATTTAGGAGAGTTGGATATCAAAGACTATGTGACTTATGTTGAGTGGCTAGAAGAGATATAGGATAATCATGAGAATTTTCTTCATGGGTGGAAGATTCCCACGGGTAAAATTCCATGGTAGAATGGGGTTATAGCATGTAGTACATGGACCTGAGAAGAATAGATGTGCGCTTGATACCAAGAGTTGCTTTGTGTTTTTATTTGTTCTGGACTACATATTAATGTGATGTTTGAAACATATATTTTATGAGATAAGTAGATTCCATTTTCAGTAATGTGTGTTTAAGACTTGAAATGTGAAAATTGTAAGATGACATTCTAGTCCAAATGCGTTAATTGTGATGTGATTAAACTTGTGTGGGTGAGTCGGGTTTGCCATGAGATATTTTTTCATCACACAGAGGATGGGAGTATCTGATTTGTGATTTCAGACAGCTCGATTTTTGGTCTTGAGTGGTGTATCTTCTGGTTTGTTTGGTTTACATATGTAATTCTAGTTGTACTAGGATATTGAGGATTCACTCCATCTTTCAAAAAACACAAGGTGGTCTATTAATGGACTTCGATGTCGGTAACAGTGTTTCATGTGAATCAAGAACCTTGATAGGTATCTCATAAGGTGTTTGTTCAAACCCATCTTTACTTATGGGTGTGGTTTTGAATTCTCGAGGGTGATATTGGTTTTAGAGGTATATCATGTAATTGAACGGACCACCATGATGAATTACTTTTTGAATATCTAGTACTGGGAGTGTTCAGGGAGGTCATGGTGACTCATTTCATGTGTTTGTGAATAATACTATTTTTCCAATGGTGAGTCAGGACCTGTAGGGGGAGATTGTGGGTCAGACCAGTGTTTTGAGACTACTGAGTCATGACCAATGAATCAGGACCGATGACTTGCACTGATGACTCACAATGGTGAGTCATTGAAGGTAGGTTGTGATGGTAGGTCATAATGGTGTGTCCCCAGTAGTGAGTCATCTGATTGTAACTAATCCTATAGTGACTCACCAAATAGTGACTCTTCTGATGGAGACTTTTCCAATGTTGACTCATCCAATGGTAGCTCATCCAATGGTGTATCACCAACACAATAGATCTCCCCAATTAATATCACTGATAGCATGAAATTCGTACCTTGCCTATGTTAACTCGGGATGTTGACTCACCCAATGTTGATATGTTTTCAGTATTTTTCCAAAATTCCAAAATTCTCCAATTTTTCTAATTTCACCCCATTGATGTTTCCTATTATTTAAAACTAGTTTACAACCACATTTAATAGATTTTGGAGACATATTTAATCGTATCAATCTTCTAAAAACCTAAATATGTGTCCGACATCCAAAACCTGTGGTCTTGGTCAAGATCCACATTTAATTTTTGTATAAAAAATTGTTGCATTGATATATGATATGTCCTTTATAAATCTGAGATGTTTTATTCCTTCTCTGCTCCTATTTTCTCTTTATGGGCCCTGAATCTTTTTCCCTCTGAGGAAATATGCATCATACATTATCTCCTTAACTTCTTTTTCTGTGTAGTATCATCCAGCTACCTCCACACCCCTATTATTGCGTAATTAATTAGTTTTGACCTTCTATTGTTTGAGGATAGTATTAATTCCATTAAATTTTACTTATGTAACATGAGGGGTGGTTGTATAAATGTCTCCTTATAAAAAATAGAATAACTGAAAATAAATAAATATAAATTAATTGATTTATGATCAATATATTGGAATGGGATAAAGTGACTTATGTTATACTTTTTTATCTGTTAATATTATGATTATATGGGCTATATGCCTACTTAAAATCATGGTAAATTGTAGTCTTTGTTATTTCTCATGTAATGTGTTGTGTATTATTATTTTTGATCTTCTATCTAAGTAGTTTTAATATATAATTAGTTATCCAAGTAAACTCAGATAATAAATGGATGGCCAAGTATCAAACATGATCATTGATGACCCATAAAATAATAAGATTAAATTGAATGTGGAATTCCTTATCATATCAATATGTGATATTCCATAGTTTTTTTGGAGGTGTGATAGGTGTGAATTTTTCCAGTAATGTGATGTAGTAGTGTTATCAGATTGGATTTGTGATATGGGGTGGTACAATGGTGTAATGTAATCTCAGGGTGAGAGACTTATTGATTGATTGATTGGTTGGTTGGGAAGTGTTTTGCAGTGGTGCTTCTAATAGTTCTTTTAATTTTTTTGTTCTTGGATGTGATGGGTTAGGTTTTGTTAGGAAACATCTCTACCATGTTGATGGTGATGAGGTGGTTTGTTGAGTTCATTTTTTCTTTTTTAGAGTATTGTTTGAGAAGGATGCATTAAAAGAAGGTTAACAGTTTTTTGTATTGGTAATTTTCCCAAGTTATCTCCATGAGTTGCACATTGAAGTCATTACCACGTTTCTCATGATCTGTATGTTATATCATAATTGGGAATTAAATAGAGCATAAGAATGATGTGTGTTCAACAACAAGGTTCTTTTCCTACTAAAATTACTATAGTGGGGTTGGTGTTTTCTAATTTCACCTGTTGAATGTTATGCTTAGTATATCATATCGAATATATGGAAATAAATATTGAATGATTTTTTGATAATTAAATTTTATAGGGGTATGAAAATAGTTTTTGGACTCTCATTAAGAAACATTCTGTTATCAACTTTATATGTTACTTAAATTAATGTTGAAGAATTCATTTAGAGGTAGCAGAAAGGGAGGTGTTCAGTGTTAATTTTCATTTGAAAACTTCTATCTTGGGCATCCAATTATAGTGTTACATATATTTTACTCAAATTTTACTTATTATATATATAACTACCCCAACCTAGTCAAGAACTATGTGATTAACACCCCCATCATCATGGGGGAGGGTGTGTTTCTACAAAATCCTAATATGTGAATTGCGGGTCAAGAACCCACTCTTCACTCCTCAATATTCTAGGTAGTGATAACCCACAATTATTTGGACATGTTTTGGTTCATGAGGCCTAGGTGTTAGTGGGTGTACTGGGTTTCCCATGTGGCTTTGGGATAATATTTTTTGTGATTCTATGGTTTCATCAAAATGATATTAGCTTTGTTGTGTCCCATGTGTTTGCGAAAGGGTTGTGATGTGGTATGTGGCCCTGGTGAGTGTGGGAAGGAAGTGATGTGGTGTGTGGCTCAGGTGTCTATGAAAAGGTTGTGAAGTGGTTCTTCTAGAAGAGGTGGGAGTTCCCAGATGTTTTCGGTTAGGGTGTCAGAGTAGTTAATCAGTGGGAAAGTGGTGTGGGGTACCCTAATATCGATGTTCTTACTATATTTCTTTACATGGATTTTTTTTTTGTTTTCTGAGAATTTTATAGAGAAGTATGGGTGGCTAGTATTCATTTTTAGGTGTTTTTGGGTTATTCATTATCCCCAAAAGGGAATTAGAATTCTTTCTCCACTTGTGTATTAGAGACATTGTATTCATAATCATTATAATTGTATGAATACACTATAATACAAAATTTCATTTAGGATTGTAGGAGGAAAAAAGGAACTATTCTGGGCATTCCTAGTTATTACCTAGGGATAGTTTCTATGATGATTCTAATCTTTACATTTGGTATAAACTTATGTTTTTTTGTAGCGGGTTTGTCTTAATCCATCATGTGGGATTTTTTTAGATTTTTTTATTTATATGTCTTGGAGTATTTTTTTGGTTGACATTTCATATACCCTAATCATGTCAGTAATTGATGTATAACAACTCCCATATTGTGAGATATGTATATTCTTGGTGCTGATAACCACCTTGGGGCCTACCCGAGGCGGGACTCAGGGGGGTAAATATCTCACTTTATTCATTGCTAGTACATGAGATGCATATATGGATGGAGGTTTCATGAAAACACAAGACCATATTGATATGAAAAACATGTATAGGAATAAAATTTTAGTGACAATGAACTAGTCCATTCATAAACATATCAAAAATAATTACATGTACATGCATAAAATTGTGTACATGAAATCATGTTCATGCATAACATTTATACCTGATTAATTTTCAGTCATTATCCAACGAATATGGGGAGACATTGGCCCCACATTTTATGTAAATAAAATAATACATATTTCTATCAAAAGATCATAAATCATTCATCATCACAGAAAATATGAATTGAAAAAAATATCACAAATTTATCAAAAAAATATAACACAAGTTAAAACTGTGTGGGGATAATCTACATTTTATCATATGGTAAAATATTATTTAAATGTTTGGCTTCAGTTATTTGAATATATTGAAGGGAAATTTTTTTCTTTGCATAATTTATTACCCTTATTGAGATTTTTATTCCCATCCCATGTTTTAAAACCTTTTCACAGAACATAAGGATTAATATGGTTGAGGAAGGGATAATGGAAAAGTCATGGTATATAAAACATGGAACTATAAGAGATTCGTTTTTAAGAGTTTCAATGTTAATAAAAAAATGGAAATAGAACAGAAGTGTCTACATCATAATTTTTGTAATGTAATAATTATGGGCTAATTCTCTAATGATCTAGACCAGAAAATATCCTCAATGTGAATTATTCACTTAATTCATGAGTATGCATTATTTAAGGCATTGTCCTTATAGATATTAATCGTTATTAAAATTAATTTTTAGGAACATTCATTCAGCAATAGGTTTTAATTAACTTTTATCTTATGACCCAACATTCATCTACTAAATGAAGTATTCTATTAAGAAATTACTGAATAAAAATACTTAAATTTGTTTCTAACTAGATTTCAACTCAGACATTGAAAATACCATTTATATGGAATATTTTATTTTATAATTTAACATGAATTGGATTTTTCTTCTTTTCTTTTCTCAATTTCATTCAAATCCAATGATAGATAAATAATATTTAATTATAAGCATTGGTTTAAAATTTTAATTCTTGAAATGACATATTCTTTATGTAAACCTTCTATTTTTATATTTATATGAAGAACATTTAATAAATATATTTAACATTAAATAAACTGTACTATAAACATTATGAAGTAAAATATTCATGATGGCATTTTTGTTTACAACATTATTTTGGATTCTTCAAATGGATACCTATCATATCATCACTGAAATATGTGGCCTTATTTTCTTAACATAATTTGATACATTACAAGATCATCATGTACATTTAATGGTATCACTACCATTTTATGAGTCATATATATTTTAATGATTCATAAATATTTTTGAAGTATAAATCTTTTTATCAACTACTGAATGATGGATCAACATCAATGTTTTCCCATACATAGCACGTTATTTCAGTTTGATTTTATATTTAGAGGATTATTCCATAAATAAAATTCATAATTAACAAATCTATTTTAACACAATCATTGACTAAAAAAATAAGATCTTAATATTTATTCTACATGATTTTTTTGGTATTTCTCATAACCTGAATTGTTAATCAATGGATATCGTCTTCCACACTCATTTATTATCTAACCTATTGATGTGGGTATGCTTTTAATCACCATTATACATCCATTCTTATAGTAATTTTTTAACTATTCATGATAATTAATTTAAAATCATTATTACAAGATGGTATGGATAGTATATCATTCATTTAAATAGCATAATATTGACAAGTGAATTATTTCACCATCTTCATGTCACATGTTGGATATCATTCAAAATTATAATCCCTCATCTATATTTATGAAAATGTTGAAATTGTTTTCCTCATATTTATTGTATTAATACATGTCTTATCATCAATGTCCAATAGAATTCCCAATTATATAAATTTTATATTGAGTATACTTTTATGATATTCAATAACATTATTCATTTATTTAATTATCTTATTTATTCCATCAGCTTCATTTCATGAATCTTAAATATTATTTTTGTATCAAATAGTAATTTTCGTTGTTATTTTTCAATTTTTAAACTATTTTAAATTTCTTAAAATTAATAAAATTCTAAAAAAATTCATCATATGAATAAATATTTTAATATATACCCTTATTTACCCCATTATTATCTTTATATTCATTGAGATAATTATATTCGATGTTTGAGGAATGTATTGAAGCTACACTTTTTCAACTAAAATTTATCTAACATTCATGTTGATATTTACACATTCTAGATGTTTTTATGTTCCATACTTTTCCAAAACATCTTACTTATTAAAGTATAATGTGATTTGTTCTTGTATATTATCAAATATCACACATAAAATAGAGAAAAAGTATTATAAAAAATAGGAATCATAACTATTAATGAATTAATTGAAAAGTAAAATGACATGTTATCACTTATACTATTTTTGGATCCTCATTAAGAAATAATTCATGGAGACTAACACATAATACCTACCTCTATTAGTAATTTGATCAAACTAAATCCAAGAGACTATCAATATCCTTTGGAGAAACAATAACAACCCTCTCTGTACATTCATTTCCATATCAATCATCATTGTTTAAAATGAATTTATAATATTATACTCCATCTTCATTAGATAAAATTGATTAATGTTTGGCTTTATACTTATTTATCTTGTTCATTATGGTTATGGATAGTATATTAGTATACTTAGATGTTACCAAATCATCTCCCAAAATTCACATAATTGTTTATATAGCTAATTAGAAAATAATTAAAATGGAATAATTAAAACATAAAGATTTAATTAGAGGTAATCCTTCCCTATGGTTCATTATAAGAGGAGAACATCATGATTTACTAAACACTAAGGTGTGATTTAGAATTAATGTATTTTTAATATTTTATATCATTTTATACCATTACCAAATTAACCTCTTAGAATCATAATTCTCATATTATAATTTACTAATCATATGAAATTATCGGACAGTAAATAAATATGGGAGATGATATTTTTACAAGATTCAATTCTTAATAAAAGTATCTATTCCTTTCCTCATATAGTAATGAAAAATATAATGTTCCCCAATTTAATGAGACACATGTTATTATGGTTTTTCTAGAAGACAATATTTATTAATGTGAGAGACCATTAAATTTAACAGGGAGGGATGTTATCATTTTCTATGGACTTACAAGAACATCTAAAATATGATTCTCCACACTAGATCTCTATATTACCTCTGAAGAAATTATTGGCCTTCATTATATGGTAATTTGTATCACCAATAATTTAATCCATCTTATGATATTTATATTAGATCTCACCATTGTGAAACTCCAGGTAAGTAAAGAATATGACTTTTTTATATTTACCCATATTGGTGAATAAAATATTAATATTACTTTAAAGGTAATGCTATGCTCGATGGCATACCCAATACGCGACAACGAGTTCCATTGAAATATTATGTTGCACTCTAATAATAAAATAATATTATTTTAAATGGTAGTTAATGCCGAGCCATTATAATGGAGGGAAAGAACAGAACTAACTAAACAATTATTATATATGTTTGTCAAATTTTTTTTATTTCATCCAATAAATGCTAGAGGCATAAAATGCAATTGAATCCAATTTTAAGCATAAATCTTCTAATATTCACTAAAAGGTCGAACTATCACCTTTTGATGGCGAACCCTCATTAAATATAGTTTTGGTCAGTCTTATACATTCTATTGGACCAAATAAAATTATTCTTTAGAATCGGGACATCAAAATTTACATTGTGTAAATTATTGGTATTTTTCCAATAAAGTTCTTTTTTAATGAATATTGAAAACTATTGTATTTTAATTCAAATCCTCTTTTAATATAATTTATTTATATGATTAGATTATCTTTTTAATTGGTTTTAAAGTGAAATTAGAATATATTTTTACCATTTAATAAAATAGTGGTCATTGGAATTAATTTCACTTTGAAATTGGACTTAAAATAGTGTCAATGTTTTGATATATATTGTTTAATAAAAACACGGTATTTATTCTGACAACGGGAATTAATTATTAAATTAATTAATGTAACTTATATGTTATGAATTTTGTAAAATAGAAATTATTTTTGAATTTATAATATCAAATATATATTAGGGGGAATTTTTGTTATTTTTCTGAAAAACATCAATTTTTGATAAATAGTGAAACCAGTAAGTGGTACATAAAGAAACTGATCTTTCGTTTAAATGAAACCTTAACACTTCTGTGTTTTGATTTTTTAAAATATGACATACATGGTTGTAATTAGTAAGTAAAATGTGGTTCAATGAGATGAGAATAACTTTTGGTGAACTGTAACTTTTAAGTTTTATTAATCACGATTAAAGGTAATTAGTGTAATTTAAGGTAAAAATAATGTTTTAATAATATTAAATGACCTAGAAACACGTCCTACACTCATTTGATGTGTCATGGACGACCAAGACAATCCATGGGTCAACTTGGGGACCCTATGGAGCCACTTTGGAAGGAAAATGACATAAATAACTTCTTATTTAAAGTTAAAATAAAAATGTCACAAATATGAGTTGTTTTACTAAACAAATTTTTACATGGGGTAATACAAGTCAGATTCTTGACTATAAATAGTCATTGGAAATATAAAAGTATTTACTACATCATAGTATTTTTTTTATAATTTTTATAGATCAAATAAATTAAATTATTTAGGACATAATGATGATGGAGTGATTACCTCATTATTTAACGATTTAAATAAAACGAAAAGATAATATAAAATCAAAGTCATAAACATGTCAAAATCCTATTTTATGTGTGTATTTCGAACCCTTATAACCTTATCCTAGCAATATATCAATTTGGGACCTTTAAAATCTGAAACTCATTTAAAAATAATTTAATCTTTTTTTTGACTTTCCAATAGTGCCTCTCCTCTCCTCTTATAAAAGGCCCCCACCTCTACCTCCTTACCCACAACTCTCAAGCCTTGTCTCAGCCAAATCCTGCCCATTTCATCTCTACACATACCTATCTTCATCATTGAAGCCTCTCCTTTGGGAAAAATCTTTTCCATGGATGCCTTTGAGCTCAAATCAAAAAGAGTTACCCGATTCAAAGGTAATTTCTTCCCGTGTGTTCTTTTGTTTTATTTTGCTTCTACATCCCTCTAAACACTTTTTATTCCTTTATTTTGTAACAAAAAAATATCTTCAATATACTAGGATGTTTTCATGTGAAGGATTAGAGCTTAACTTACACACACCTTCGTCTAATGGTTAAAGAACATACTGTTTCTGAGGACGGTGAATTTCTGCCTCACGAAACGATGATTATTCAATCTTCTCTTAACACCTCTAATGGTGGCCATTATGATGTCAATATATATTATATATGATATATATGGTATTTATGTTTTCTATATGCTTCTGATTTTTATATTTAAAACATGCCTTTATGCTTTTCATGTTGTGCAAATGCGATAATTTCATACAAGGAAGTGTGGACTACCACCCCCTCAAGTGATGTGACTCGTTCATGCATTACATGGAAAGTATAAAGAATGAAATTAATGAACATATTTGACCTATATAAAATATATATTATACTGGAATTATAATATATATATATATCTCAATTATTTTTAATTCAATTAATATGACAAAGAAATGAAAGTAGCGTTCATGCGTACGTACAGCTTACCGTCTCCATGAACGGTACATTTCATTTCTTATCTACAAATGTTATGTACTATTATAAGTACATATATATAATGTATATATATTTCATATATAACATCTAAATTATGGATATCATTATTGAATTATAATATATATATCTCTCTGTTAACTTTAATTCCATTAATATGAAAAAAATATGAATGTAGCGTTCATGCGTACGTACGGCCTACCGTCTCCATGAACGGTGCTTTTACTTTTTTTATCTCCAAATGTTATGGAATAGTAAAAAAATGAATATATACTAGTTATATATGATATTTAAAACTTTAATACTATTTTGGAGGTGATGTACCTATAACTACATGGAAATTTTTTTCCAACAAGTTCAATTTTTACTCATGTACCGAACATCGACAAAAACGTCTGATATAAACTCACTTTATTAACAAATTATTATAACATTATAATAATTGATATGAACTAAAAAATAATATTTAAAGTATTTCCTTAAGCAATTATAAATTTATGAAATTTTATTATTCAGGAGATTAAATAACGATCGAGTCATGTTGGACACGAGGTAAGGGATCCTACCCCTCTCCTTCTTTTTAAGTACACTCTTTTATGTCAATCCTTTTAAGCTCATATTTTTTATTATTGGGATGTTATTTTAAATTAATCTTACTGTACATTTTATGTTCATATGATGAGAGATCCTACTTTCTCTCATCAATCAATTTTGGACGTTTTGAGTGGCGCCGTTAGGGTGCCAAATTTTTGTAAGAGATCCAACCTCTCTATTTTTAAGTACTCTCCTTTATGTCACTTATTTTAAGATACTCTTTGTATGTTGGGGGATGTAATTTTATATTAATCATGATTTAAATTTTATTTTAATATGATGAGAGACCCTATTTGATCTCATTAATCCATTTATGGATGTTTTCTGTGGCGCTGTTAGGCTACTGGGTTTTCATAAGGGATTTTTCATCTCACATTGATTCCCGTGAAAATTATGTAACATTTTCCACCATTTCCTTTTAGTGGTATATGTACTACCCATTATTATACTCTTTTCATAATATAATTTCATTTATGTGTATTTACATCAATTTTTTATTGTCCTTCTTTCATGGGGTGTATGTTTCGAAAGATACCCAAGTCGGTATGGGAACCTTTCACCCTCCTCTTTTTTAAAAGACTTTTTTTGTTGGGTCTTTTAATTTACGAACTGTAATGTTGGGATATGTTCTTATATATCCTTATTGATGTAAATTTTATGTCCAAATGAGGAGATAACATTTTAATCTTTATCAACTCATTTTCTGAAGTTGGAAGTGACGCTGCTAGGCTGTCGAATTTATTCCAAGGGAACTTCTTAACCCAATTTTGATTTCTTTGGGTTCAACTTGTAATTGTTGAAAATGTCATCCTATGAATATGTGTGAATGAACTTTGATTATTTTACCCTTAATATCCACTTATATTGGGTGTATTTATAATTGTCACACATAATTATGAGATTGATTTATCCTTAATTTAAGGATACCTTCTTTATAAGGGATTTCATCTCATTTTACATTTCTATTGAGACTTCATTGTTGTTATGCACCAATTAACTCTTATATGGTGTTTATAATATCCTTTGGGATATTATATCATGAATCCATTTATTCTTATGATATTATAAATTTATGATTAAATGTTATTCCTCAATTATTGTATTCAAGTGTCTCTTTTTTTGTTAAATACCCTTTAACTAAAATATCATTTTAAATGTTTTAATGATTTATACTTATAAATATTTCTCATTAAAATCCATGTTTTTAAAATTGTTTTAAAGATTTATTTATATGGATATTAATGGTTTAAAATGTTAAAATCTTCAAAGTCGTATGGGACACCTTGATTGAAAAATCACTTTATTAAATGTTTTAAATGGTTTTGAAAATGTTTTTTAGAATGGATCCATTATTTCAATATCTTAAAATTTTATATTGTTATTACAATGTGGGAATTTTATATTTCCATTGTTCTTAAGTTATGTTCTATGATTATGTTATGGTTCTTGGGCATTGTTTATGAATACGAGTGTTTCCGTGAGAAACTAAGGGTGGGTGAGCCCGATATAGCTCTCCAATGCATTGGGTAACGCGAAGTGGTTAAATGTAAAGGTTTCTCCGAAGAGATTTAGGTAATATACTGTGATGGGTATTCCAAATGTAACCAAGAGGGTTACTCCCTACGTAAGAATGTTATGAATGCCTCAATTTACCATTATGTCTTATGATTTCTATGATTTATTCATGATTTGATGTGGTATGTTAAAGTGATTATGTTTTATGAGTAAAGTATGATTTCATACATGGACTAATGGTTTCATTTCGTACTTTTATATCGCTTACTGAGCTTTTTATGCTCATACCATGTTTTTGAAATGTTTTTCATAGGTGAAGGGAATGGTACATGATATGATGATAGTGTTAAGGAAGTGTCAAGAAAGAATCCATGTTTTATTTTAAATATGTTTCTATTGATGGGAAAAATGAATACTCTCTTTTATGTAACCACGTTGTTTAAATGTGGAATGTAATGCATGTTTTATGATCTAATTCTCTAAAACACTAAACATGAAAGGATCCTCAATGTGAAATCTTGTAACAACTCATGATTAAGTAAGGTTTAAGGCTGGGGCCTTATAGTTGGAATCAGAGGTTGGTTTAGATAACTTTAGAGGATAGGGTATTCTATAAGAATAAGTGACATTACCATAACAGCTATGATTTTGGAAAGAGTCATAGTTTCTAGATAAATTGAATGAGTAAGTATATATTAGTGTTTATCTTCATTATTAGTACATGATGGTTTTGTTGATATACCCACGCTGACTTTTCTAGTTCTAGTAAATGGATGAATCTTGCAGGCACCAAAGTGACAATGGGTTTGATGGAAACTGTGGTGGATCTCTGATTAAGAGGTTGGATGAAACGGGGGATTCAATGAGAAATATCGTGGTTATTCTAAACCAACTATCAGGAGTCATGATCAACCACTTGAACCTTGGTGAGTTCTTTAATGCCTCTTGTACGAGAGAAAAAACTCGATGTGTAAGTTCATGTGATCATTATAAAGGTAACCATTAGGGTTTATATGATCCTTACTTTTGTGGTAATTATGGGTTACTATATGTTTTGATAGAAGATGAAAGGCATGAGGTAAAATTGAGGTTAAAATAAGTTATGGTTATTTTTGAAGATTTTATCTCATTTTGGGGAATGTTTTATGAATTATGTAGTTTTTCAAAAAGGACAACACACAGACCGTGTGACATCCCGTCGCGTCGGAAAAAGATGGGGGAATCGAACCCACAACCAAAGTGCGACTGGTATTTATCGCCTACCACTGTGACTACATGAAGTCCCTGGTTAGTTTGACTAATTCATTTTAGTTAGATGATTTTAGGAATCAAGAGTAATTTTATTTTGGGTTATCTATTGAAATTATTAACCTATCAGGGAGGATATGTGAATAGCTTAATTACTTTTCAATACGATACTTTAAGGGAAACTGATGTTGTTTGGAGATAAATGTTACGATTTAACTTGGAAGACAATGTGATTAAATCCTTTAAATATTTGTGTTTCAATATTATTTTAGTTTACTTTTGGTCATCGTTGAACTTTGGGTCTTGTTCAAAAAATTTTAGAGATTGAGAATAGATTTCCTTTTTATAAAGTATTATCCTTTTTGGGTATTATCTGATCTCAAACTAACCTTTTTGGTTTTAGTATTGGTTATGGTCTAAAGACATGGGAAGCATATAGTTCTATTTTGTGGATTAGGTGATTCTATAGAAGTTGATTATAGCTCTCTTAATGTAAAAAATTCATCCTAAATACTCATCTTTTGGAGAAAATATGAGCTCGTATAAGAAATATACTAAAAGTTGAAAGTCAACATGACAAGTAAGTATGTTTCCTTGTGTTTTAGTTAAGCTCAAAAATAAATTCCTCACTGAAAGTTAACTAAAAAAATGTTTTCCGTTAACTTTCCCTACTGGTGAATCCAATACCATTTAACCCATCACAAGTTTGTGATTTTATGGTGGTTAACTTTCTCCTAAACTTGTTTTCTATCACACTCCATCAGAACATGACCCTTTGTTTTTCCTCCATATCCATATTTTATACATGGATGTAACAGCCCGAAATTTTGAATAAATCTTGTTTCCTAATTTCATGTGTTATTTTATTTTATTTTTATACTCAACAAAAATGTTTTATTTGATAAACATGATTATAATTAAAATGAGACCATTGGGTTCTGACTGTTATATGACCATTGGTCAATATGACCGCTTTGAAAAAAATGTTTTGATTATTGTCTCTAAATACAAGTAATCTTGGTTAATTATTATAGAAAGAAGATTCGATGGCCTCACCTAGTAGTCTTGGACCGATCGAAGCCCATCTAACAGAACTTGGGAAGGAGGTAGCACCATTGGGATTTGCTCTGGATCAAATCCAAGCTGAACATCATCATGTGAAGCTGGAACGGAATCGCCTTCGTGAGAAGTTCAAACTGATAGAAATTACTACTCGGGCAATGTTGACTGAGCCGCCCCAAGCTTCTATCACCCTAGCACACCTTACTCTTAGGTCCTATGCTGGTATTATAAGGGGCTATGTAACGAGACCGTAACTACCTTGTGTAATCCTTGTTTTAAATAAAAATTGGGATTTCTTCTTATGATGAAGTTTATGAATTTTGAAATGACCGAATAAATATAGTATGCATATTTTTGATGAATTTTAGAAAAATGATATTTTAAAAATGTTTACGTAAACCTTAAATAATTAAAAATGTGTAATGATTTTCAAAAAATGGTCTTCTGCAATTATGTTCAGTACTAAATTTAGAGTCTAATAAGATCAACTTGATTTTTGATGAATAGTAAATTATGAATAGTGATTTTATGATTAGGATTAGTAATATGACCAAATGGATTAGTAATCTCACTTAAAGAAAGTTTTAAAATAATCTAGGCACCTTGATTAAGTAATGTGATTCAATAAAATGGTTAAATAACGGTTTCATAAATTATTATTCAAGTATTAGTTTTTTCGGATGAATAGTGTTTTTTAATTAAAAATTTAATTAAAAATAATTAGAAAATTATTTTTATAAAAATGACTTTATTTTTGAACTCAGAGCATCGATATTATGTTAAGGTAATTTTTGGGGATTTTTCTGAAAAAAATTAATTTTCGATGAATAGTGTTTTTATTTATAAATTAAATTAAAAATATTTATAAAATTATTTTTATAAAATTGATTTCATTTTTCAAATCAGAGCATTGATATTTGGTTAATATGAAATTTTGGGATTTTTCTGAGAAAGTTGAATTTTCAGTGAATAATAAAAATACAGTTTTAAGGTTTCAGTATGTTTAATGACATCATAACGGTGTCATGATGATGTCATGAGATCTTTTGAGGGTTGGCCGGCCAAGGGTGATTAATTATTGTTTTGGGGGCCCCATGTGGCCTAACTCCATTATAAATTCCAAGGGAGAGCACATGAGTTTGAGAAAAGCACATGTGAGGTGTCCCTTGGCCATTAATGCTTTGTCCCCTCACTTTCCCTATAAATACCCACCCTTTCCTCCTTTAGTTTTCACTCCCAGCTCTCCCCCAACGAAGTTCTGGTATTCTTACCTCCTAAAGAGTCCTCCCAAGGTGCCCCCAATCCCTCAAGGTCCAATCCTTTGAGTTTCAAGAGTCACGTTTTAAGGTAAGGGATCTGACCTCTCTCTTTCTTTTCAAGTAATCCCTTTTATGTCTTTTCTTTAATACTCCATGTTCTTATGTTTGAGGATGTTCTTTTATATTCATCCTACTGCCTATTTCATGTTCATATGATGAGAGACCCCCCCTTGCTCTCATCAATTCGTTTTAAGAATGTTTAAGTGGCGCCGTTAGGCTTCCGAATTTTTAAGTGGTTCTTCACCCTTCTCGTTTTGAAGTTCTACTTTCATGTCAATTATTTCAAGTTCCTTTTTGTTATATTGGGGTATGATCTCTATATATATCATACTGGACTCTTATGTTCATATGATGAGAGACCCCATTTGATCTCTTCAATTCAGTATTTTGATGTTTTAAGTGGCGCCGTTAGGCTGCCGAATTTTTAAGTGGTTCTTCACCCTTCTCGTTTTGAAGTTCTACTTTCATGTCAATTATTTCAAGTTCCTTTTTGTTATACTGGGGTATGATCTCTATATATATCATACTGGACTCTTATGTTCATATGATGAGAGACCCCATTTGATCTCTTCAATTCAGTATTTTGATGTTTTAAGTGGCGTCGTTAGGCTGCCGAATTTTTAAGTGGTTCTTCACCCTTCTCGTTTTGAAGTTCTACTTTCATCTCAATTATTTCAAGTACCTTTTTTGTTATATTGGGGTATGATCTCTATATATATCATACTGGACTCTTATTTTCATATGATTAGAGACCCCATTTGATCTCTTCAATTCAGTATTTTGATGTTTTAAGTGGCACCGTTAGGCTGCCGAATTTTTAAGTGGTTCTTCACCCTTCTCGTTTTGAAGTTCTACTTTCATGTCAATTCTTTCAAGTTCCTTTTTGTTATGTTGGGGAATTATCTCTATATCTATCATAATGATCTATTATGATCATATGATGAGGGACCCTATTTGATCTTGTCAAATCATTTTCTTTTGAAGTTAAGTGACGTCGTAAGGCTGCCGAATTTTCATAAGAGAAATCTAATTTTTTTCCTTCCATGTTTTTCATTTAAAATGGTATGTCCCTAAAATTTCATTACCATGTCCATATGTCCTTCTTATTCTTTCACCCTACTGTTTTATGGATCATTTATGAGAGGGTGACCCATGTCCCCTCTCATTTCAATTTTTTCTAAAACCCCGAAACTTAGCCGTTATGCTGCAGAATTTTCCCCTCAAAATGCCTCTCTCTTTTCTCAAAAATTATTTTATGTTATAAATTGAATACTCAAAGATCTTATTTCTACAAGGTTATTCACATATATATCAAAATGTTCCATTTTAAATTCTGTGATTTACATACATGAGACCCGCTTTCCCTTTCCGTGGTTTTAAAGTGACGTAAAGATCATGTCTTTAAAGCAGTTTTTAAAACGTTATGATTATGAAATGAAACACATTTATTTTATGCTATGTGGGTTATTTATGAAATGTTTGATGATGATATATGTGTCTCACATGATAATAAAGGCAAATTTAAGGGTGCGCCCTGATAGCGCTCCAATGCATTGGGTAATGATGTAACCACTAGAGATTACAATTTTCACGATACCTTGGTGAATAACTTTGGTAATTTTCAAATGACACCTTGGGGATGGACCTTGGTGATATGTTCATGATTGTCTATGTTAAACGATGTAGCCACATCTTCAAGTTATGAAAAAATGTTTTTTTATTATGAAATGCCTCATGATTTCTTTCTCATGCCTTAAAGTTCTTTTCATGTCCTTATTGAAGTATATCAAGTTTACATGTAAAATGTTCCTCTTGTTTCCCTTACTGGGCCTTCTGCTCACCCTTTCTTTTGATGTATGTCCCCAGGTTATGAGATGCAGTAATGAACCTAGAATGAACTTAAGGAGACGCCTTTCAAGTGTTTAAGAAGAATGTTTTATGTTGTTTTCATGAATTATGTTCCTGGTTTCCAAGACACTAGACCTTAAAGATCCTCAGTTTTGTGTAATGTAATTAAAGTTTATGTTATAAAAAGGCGGGATGATATAGTTGGTATCAAAGGATGGTTTAGTTATTTGTGGAAATTAGGATATAAAAACTTTAGGAAGAACCCTATAGAAAAGTTCAAATATAGGAAATCTTCCTTGTATTTTGGTGAGTATTGAGTAAGGGGTTTCCAAGCAAATACATCCATGTCTGGATACGAGCAGGTAGAGGTGGCTCTGGCACAGATGTACATAGGAGTAAAACCCGAAAACACCGCTTTGAGCTAGACTCGAACGGGAACTGGTACACGACAACGGGCCTCGCTGCACTCTTGGTTACGACACTCCCGGGGGATATGCTTTGGTAAATTCATAAGCTTAGTATGAACCATTGTTAAAGGATCAAAGATAAAATAAAATAAAGGTTCACATAAGAATATATGATCATGGATAACCTAGATGGGAACCTAGGGGATCACATGTTAGGGTATACTTTTCAACTACAAGTTATCCTTATATGCTTTAAGTTTCTTTTATTGATTATTGGCTAAGTATTTAAGCCCCTAATTATATTTTCTTTTCTTAGTTAATGGAGGGAAATGGAAGAACATGTCTCAACAACCAATGTGATAGGAAATGCTATGATTTCCGTTTTAACATGACAGAGATGATTAGGGGATTAAAATATGATTTTTATTTTGGAAGATGTTCACTATTTTGGGGACCCTATATGATCGAGGTAAATAGATTACAACGGTATTTTCATTGAGGAGTAAGGTTGACTTATATTTGAAGAATATATGTATTTAAGGTGGACTTATAGTAATTTAGGTTAATTATGGGAATGATTAACCTATATTGGGTTAAATATGTTTAGGTTAGATACTTTTGTTATAAGATGTTAGGAGTGGTTGATGTTGTTTGGAGATGAACAATGAAGTTTATTTTGGAAGACTATGTTATCAAATCCTTCTTGTATTTGGGTTTCAATCTTAGTTTGGTTTATTTTGAGGAATTTTAAGGACCGTTAATTATGGAATGGACTTTGATGAAATTTGGGAAGTACCATGGAACTTTGAAGATTTAAAAGTAGTTTCCATTCCTATGGGATTATTTCTTTTTGAAGAGTTGTTTTACCTTACCCTTTCAGTTTTTGGGATAATGTTTAAAGATAAAAGAAATATATTGTTAATCTTTTGTGGATTATGAGATTCTCTAGAAGATGATTCTTGTGTTTTGATGAGACCAAGTAATTTTTAGTTTAGAGAAAAGATTAGTTTTGGGTAGAAACTTATTAAAGGATGAAACTCTACACGAAGGTAGATATATTTCCTTATGTTTTTGTTCTATGTTGTAAATGAATTCCTCAAAGTAATGAAAAGGAACGTAAAACAAAAACGTTGTTGGTTTACGTTTCCTACTAGGTAATCAAAGACTGCTTGCACAAATCATAATTTTGGGATTTTCTGGTGGTTAACATCCTCCTAATCATGTTTTCTATCACTCTCCTTTAGGACGTGACCCTTTGTTTTCTCCTCCATGTCCATGTTTCCTACATGGAATCCTAGTATGAGTAAACTCGGGTGTCCTTTGGACTTCCTTTTCTTTCATTTAAAGTAATGGTGTCACAAACTCTTTTTCCGATGTGGGACTTTCAATGAAATTTCAAAACCCAATTTTTAAAATTGCGAGGATGCAATTTCTTAATGGGGGAAGATTGTAACAGCCCGAAATTTTGAATAAATCTTGTTTCCTAATTTCATGTGTTATTTTATTTTATTTTTATACTCAACAAAAATGTTTTATTTGATAAAAATGATTATAATTAAAATGATACCATTGGGTTCTGACTGTTATATGACCATTGGTCAATATGACCGCTTTGAACAAAATGTTTTGATTATTGTCTCTAAATACAAGTAATCTTGGTTAATTATTATAGAAAGAAGATTCGATGGCCTCACCTAGTAGTCTTGGACCGATCGAAGTCCATCTAACAGAACTTGGGAAGGATGTAGCACCATTGGGATTTGCTCTGGATCAAATCCAAGCTGAACTTCATCATGTGAAGCTGGAACGGAATCACCTTCGTGAGAAGTTCAAACTGATAGAAATTACTACTCGGGCAATGTTGACTGAGTCGCCCCAAGCTTCTATCACCCTAGCACACCTTACTCTTAGGTCCTATGCTGGTATTATAAGGGGCTATGTAACGAGACCGTAACTACCTTGTGTAATCCTTGTTTTAAATAAAAATTGGGATTTCTTCTTATGATGAAGTTTATGAATTTTGAAATGACCGAATAAATATAGTATGCATATTTTTGATGAATTTTAGAAAAAGGATATTTTAAAAATGTTTACGTAAACCTTAAATAATTAAAAATGTGTAATGATTTTCAAAAAATGTCTTCTACAATTATGTTCAGTACAAAATTTGGATTCTAATAAGATCAACTTAATTTTTTGATGAATAGTAAATTATGAATAGTGATTTTAAGCTTAGTATTAGTAAGGTGAACAAATGGATTAGTAATCTCACTTAAAGAATGTTTTAAAATAATCTAGGCAGCTTGATTAAGTAATGTGATTCAATAAAATGGTTAAATAACGGTTTCATAAATTATTATTCAAGTATTAGTTTTTTCAGATGAATAGTGTTTTTTAATTAAAAATTTAATTAAAAATAATTAGAAAATTATTTTTATAAAAATGACTTTATTTTTGAACTCAGAACATCGATATTATGTTAAGGTAATTTTTGGGGATTTTTCTGAAAAAAATGAATTTTCGATGAATAGTGTTTTTATTTAAAAATTAAATTAAAAATATTTAGAAAATTATTTTTATAAAATGGATTTCATTTTTGAAATCAGAGCATTGATATTTGGTTAATGTGAAATTTTGGGATTTTTCTGAGAAAGTTGAATTTTCAGTGAATAGTAAAAATACAGTTTTCGGGTTTCAGTATGTTTAATGACATCATAACGGTGTCATGATGATTTCATGAGATGTTTTGAGGGTTGGCCGGCCAAGGGTGATGAATTATTGTTTTGGGGGCCCCATGTGGCCTAACTCCATGATAAATTCAAGGGAGAGCACATGGGTTTGAGAAAAGCACATGTGAGGTGTCCCTTGGCCATTAATGCTTTGTCCCCTCACTTTCCCTATAAATACCCACCCTTTCCTCCTTTAGTTTTCACTCCCAACTCTCCCCCAACGAAGTTCTGGTCTTCTTACCTCCTAAAGAGTCCTCCCAAGGTGCCCCCAAGCCCTCAAGGTCCAATCCTTTGAGTTTCAAGAGTCACGTTTTAAGGTAAGGGATCCGACCTCTCTCTTTCTTTTCAAGTAATCTCTTTTATTTCTTTTCTTTTATACTCCATGTTCTTATGTTGTATGATGTTCTTTTATATTCATCCTACTGCCTATTTCATGTTCATATGATGAGATACCCCCCCTTTCTCTCATCAATTCGTTTTAAGAATGTTTAAGTGGCGCCGTTAGGCTGCCGAATTTTTAAGTGGTTCTTCACCCTTCTCGTTTTGAAGTTCTACTTTCATGTCAATTATTTCAAGTTCCTTTTTTTTATATTGGGGTATTATCTCTATATATATCATACTGTAATCTTATGTTCATATGATGAGAGACCCCATTTGATCTCTTCAATTCAGTATTTTGATGTTTTAAGTGGCGCCGTTAGGCTGCCGAATTTTTAAGTGGTTCTTCACCCTTCTCGTTTTGAAGTTCTACTTTCATGTCAATTATTTCATGTTCCTTTTTGTTATATTGGGGTATGATCTCTATATATATCATACTGGACTCTTATGTTCATATGATGAGAGACCCCATTTTATCTCTTCAATTTAGTATTTTGATGTTTTAAGTGGCGCCGTTAGGCTGCCGAATTTTTAAGTGGTTCTTCACCCTTCTCGTTTTGAAGTTCTACTTTCATGTCAATTATTTCAAGTTCCTTTTTGTTATATTGGGGTATGATCTCTATATATATCATACTGGACTCTTATTTTCATATGATGAGAGACCCCATTTGATCTCTTCAATTCAGTATTTTGATGTTTTAAGTGGCGCCGTTAGGCTGCCGAATTTTGAAGTGGTTCTTCACCCTTCTCGTTTTGAAGTTCTACTTTCATGTCAATTCTTTCAAGTTCCTTTTTTGTTATATTGGGGAATTATCTCTATATCTATCATACTGATCTCTTATGATCATATGATGAGGGACCCTATTTGATCTTGTCAAATCATTTTCTTTTGATGTTAAGTGACGCCGTAAGGCTGCCGAATTTTCATAAGAGAAATCTAATTTTTTTTCCTTCCATGTTTTTCATTTAAAATGGTATGTCCCTAAAATTTCATTACCATGTCCATATGTCCTTATTATGCTTTCACCCTACTGTTTTATGGGTCATTTATGAGAGGGTGACCCATGTCCCCTCTCATTTCAATTTTTTCTAAAACCCCGAAACTTAGCCGTTATGCTGCAGAATTTTCCCCTCAAAATGCCTCTCTCTTTTCTCAAAAATTATTTTATGTTATAAATTGAATACTCAAAGATCTTATTTCAACATGGTTATTCACATATATATCAAAATGTTCCATTTTAAATTCTGGGATTTACATACATGAGACCCGCTTTCCCTTTCCGTGGGTTTAAAGTGACGTAAAGATCATGTCTTTAAAGCAGTTTTTAAAACGTTATGATTATGAAATGAAACCCATTTATTTTATGCTATGTGGGTTATTTATGAAATGTTTGATGATGATATATGTGGATCACATGATAATAAAGGAAAATTTAAGGGTGCGCCCTGATAGCGCTCCAATGCATTGGGTAATGATGTAACCACTAGAGATTACAATTTTCACGATACCTTGGTGAATAACCTTGGTAATTTTCAAATGACACCTTGGGGATGGACCTTGGTGATATGTTCATGATTGTCTATGTTAAATGATGTATCCACATATTCAAGTTATGAAAAAATGTTGTTTTTATTATGAAATGCCTCATGATTTTTTTCTCATGCCTTAAAGTTCTTTTCATGTCCTTATTGAAGTATATCAAGTTTACATGTAAAATGTTCCTCTTGTTTCCCTTACTGGGCCATCTGCTCACCCTTTCTTTTGATATATGTCCCCAGGTTATGAGATGCAGTAATGAACCTAGAATGAACTTAAGGAGACGCCTTTCAAGTTTTTAAGAAGAATGTTTTATGTTGTTTTCATGTATTATTTTCCTGGTTTCCAAGACTTTAGACCTTAAAGATCCTCAGTTTTGTGTAATGTAATGAATGTTTATGCTATAAAAAGGCGGGATGCTATAATGGAATCCTAGTATGGGTTAACTCAGGTGACCTTTGTACTTCCCTTTCTTTCTTTTAAAGTGATAGTTTAAATTACTCATTTTCTGATGTGGGGTTTTCAATGAAGTTTCCAAGCCCAATTTTAAAATTGCGAGGACGCAATTCCCAAAAGGGGGGAAGGATGTAGCACCCCAGGTAAATAAAGAATATGATATTTTTATATTTATTCATATTTGTGCATAAAATATTAATATTACTTTAAAGTTAACGCTATGCTCGATGGCGTACCCAATAGGCGACAACTAGTTCATTTGAAATCTAACGTTGCACACTAATAATAAAATAATATTATTTTAAATAGTAGTTAACGCCTAGCCATTATAATGGCGGGAAAGAACAGAACTAACTACAAAATGATTATATATGTTTGTCAAATATTTTTACTTTCATCCAATAAATGTAAGAGGCGTAAAATGCAAATGAATCAAATTTTAAGCATAAATCATCTAATATTCACTAAAAGGACGAACTATCACCTTTTGATAGAGAACCCTCATTAAATATAGTTTTGGTCACTCTTATACATTCTATTGGACCAAACAAAATTTTTATTTATAATCGGGACATCAAAATTTACTTTGTGTAAATTTTTGGTATTTTTCCGATAAAG
This sequence comes from Viscum album, assembly GCA_963277665.1. Taxonomy (NCBI): domain Eukaryota; kingdom Viridiplantae; phylum Streptophyta; class Magnoliopsida; order Santalales; family Viscaceae; genus Viscum; species Viscum album. Next base: position 1,194,121,051 of record OY728122.1, read on the forward strand.
TTCTTTTTTTAATGAATAGTGAAAACTGTTGTATTTTAATTCACTACATCTTTTTAATATAATTTATTTATATGATTTTATTATCTGTTGAATTGGGTTTAAAGTGATATTAGAATATATTTTTACCATTTAATCAAATAGTGGCCATTGGAATTAATTTCACTTTGAAATTGGACTTAAACTAGTGTCAACCTTTTGATATATATTGTTTCATAAAAACACACTATTTGTTATGACAATCGGAATTAATTATTATATTAATTAATTTAACTTATATTTTATGAATTTTGTAAAATAGACATCATTTTTGAATTCGGAATATCAAATATATCTAAGGGTGAATTTTTGGTATTTTTCTGAAAAACTTCAATTTTTGATAAATAGTGAAACCACTAAGTGGTACATAAAGAAACTGATCTTTCGTTTAAATGAAACTATACCACTTCTGTGTTTTGATTTTCAATAATATGACATACACTGTTGTCATTTGGAAGTAAAATGTGGTTCAATGAGATTAAAATAATTTTTCAGAAAAGTAACTTTTAAGTTTTATTAATTGCAATTAAAGGTAATTAGTGTAATTTAAGGTAAAAATATTGTTTTAATAATATGAAATGACCTAGACACATGTAATACCCTCATTGTATGTGTCATGGACGACCAAGACAATCCATGGGTCAACTTGGGGACCCTATGGATCCACTATGGTAGGAAAATGACATAAATAACTTTTTATTTAAAGTGAATCTAAACATGTCACAAACATGAGTTATTTTACTAAAACAATTTTTAAATGGGGTAATACAAGTCAGATTTTTGACTATAAATAGTCATTGAAAATATAAAAGGATTTCCTACATCATATTCTTTTTTTATAATTTTTAGACATTAAATTAATTAATTTATTTATGACATCATGATGATGCAGTGATTACCTCATTATTTAACTATTTAAATAAAATGAAAAGATAATATAAAATCTAAGACCTAAACATGTAAAAAACCTATTGGATGGGTGGATTTCGAAACCTTATCACCATATCCTCGAAATATATCAACATGGGACCTTTAAAATCCGAAACTCATTTGAAAATAATGTAACCTTTTTTTTGACTTTCCAAGAGTGCCCCTCCTCTCCTCTTATAAAAGGACCCTCTTCTACCTCCTTACCCACAACTCTCAAGAATTTGGCTCAGACAAAACCTACCAATTTAATCTATCCACATCACTCTCTTCATCATTGAATCCTCACCTTTGGGCAGAATCCTTTCCAAGGAAGCCTTTGAGCTCAAATCAAAAAGAGTTACCTAATTTAAAGGTAATGTCTTCCCTTGTGTTCTTTTGTTTTATTTTGCTTCTCCAACCCTCTAAACTATTTTTATTCCTTTATTTTGTAGCAAAACCAGTATCTTCAATATACTAGGATGTTTTAATGTGAATTATTCGAGCTACACTTACACACAACTTCGTCTAATTGTTAAAGAACATACTATTTATGTGGATGGCGAATTTCTGCCTCACGAAACGATGATTATTCAATATTCACTTAACACCATTCATGGTGGACATTATGATATCAATGTATTTTATATATGATATATATGGTATTTATTTTTTCTATATGCTTCTGAATTTTATATTTAAAACATGCCTTTATGCTTTTCAAGTTGTGCAAATGTGATAATTTCATACGAGGAAGTGTGGACTACCGCCCCCTCAAGTGATGTGACTCGTTCATGCAATACATGTATTGTATAAAGAATGAAATTAATGAACAAATTTGACCTATATAACATATATATTATACTGTAATTATAATATATATATACCTCAATTATTTTTAATTCCATTATTATGACAAAGAAAAGAAAGTAGTGTTCATGCGTACGTACGGCTTACCGTCTCCATGAACGGTACATTTCATTTCTTATCTCCAAATGTTATGTACTATTATAAGTACATATATATAATGGATATATTTTTCATATATTACATCTAAATTATGCATATCATTATTGAATTATAATATATATATCTCTCTTTTAACTTTAATTCCATTAATATGAAAAAAATGAAAGTAGTGTTCATGCGTACGTACGGCCTACCATCTCCATGAACGGTGCTTTTAATTTTTTTTATCTCCAAATTTTATGTAATAGTAAAAAATGAATATATAATGTATATATATTATATTTAAAACATTAATACTATTTTGGAGGTGATGTAACTACAACTACATGGAATATTCTTTTCCAACAAGTACAATTTTTACTCACGTACTGAACATCGACAAAAACGTCTGATATGAACTCACTTTATTAAAAAATTATTATAACATTATAATATGTGATATGAACTGAATAATAATATTTAAAGTATGTCCTTAAGCAATTATAAATTGACCAAATTTTATTATTCAGGAGATTAAAGAACGATCGATTCATGTCGGACACGAGGTAAGGGATCCTACCCCTCTCCTTCTTTTTATGTACACTCTTTTATGTCATTCTTTTTAAGCTCATCATTCTTATGATTGGGATGTTATTTTATATTACTCTTACTGTAATTTTTATGTTCATATGATGATATACCCTACTTTCTCTCATCAATCAATTTTGGATGTTTTGAGTGGCGTCGTTAGGCTGCCGAATTTTTCTATGAGATCCAACCTTTCTCTTTTTATGTACTCTACTTTATGTCACGCCTTTTAAGCTCCGCATTGTATGTTGGTGGATGTTATTTTATATTCCGCTTGATATAAATCTTATTTTAATATTATGAGAGACCATATTTGATCTCATCAATCCATTTTTGGAAGTTTTATGTGGCGTCGTTAGGCTGCCGAGTTTTCATAAGGGATTTTTCATCTCACTTTTATTCACGTGAGATTTATGCTACATTTTTGAACATTTACTTTTAGTGGTATATGTACTTCCCATTATTATACTATTTGCGTAATATAATTTCATTTAAGAGTATTTACATCAATGTTTTATTTTCCTTCATTCATGGGGTGTATGTTTTGAAAGATACCCAAGTCGGTAAGGAAACCTTTCACCCTCCTCTTTTTTAAAAGACTTCTTTTGTTGGGTCTTTTAATTTACATATTGTAATGTTAGGATATGTTCTTATATATCCTTATTTATGTGAATTTTATGTAAAAATGAAGAGATATCCTTTTAATCTCTTATCAACTCATTTTCTGAAGTTGGAAATGACGTCGTTAGGCTGTCGATTTTTTACCAAGGGAACTTCTTAACCCAATTTCGATTTCTTTGGGTTCAACTTATAGTTGTTGAATATTTTATCCATTGAATATGTGTGAATTGACATTGATTGTTTTACCCTTAATATCACTTATATTTGGTGTTTTTATATTTGTCAAACATAATTATGAGATTGATTTATCCTTAATTTAAGGATACCTTCTTTATAAGGGATTTCATCTGATTTTAAATTTCGTTTGAGACTTCATTGTTATTATGAACCAATTAACTCTTATATGGTGTATATACTATCCTTTGGAACATTATATCATGAATCCATTTATTCTCAGTATATTTTCAAGTTATGATTAAATTTTATTCCTCAATTATTGTATTCTAGTGTCTCTTTTTTGTTAAAGGTCCTTTAACTAAAATATCGTTTTAAATGTTTTAATGATTTATACTTATAAATATTTCTCATTAAAATCCATGTTTTAAGAATGGTTATAAGGATTTATTTATATGGATATTAATGGTTTAAAATGTTAAAATCTTTAAAGTGGTATGGGACACTTTGATTAAAAAATATCTTTATTAAATGTTTTATATGATTTTTAAAATGGGTTTTAGAATGGATCCATTATTTCAATATCTTAAAATGTTATATTGTTATTACAATATGGGAATGTTATATTTCCATTGTGCTTATGTTATGTTCTATGATTATGTTATGGATCTTGGGCATTGTTTATGAATACAGGTGGTTCCGTGATAAACCAAGGGTGGGTGAGCCCGATATAGCTCTCCAATGCATTGGGTAACGCGAAGGGCTTAAAAGTTAAGGTTTCTCTGAAGAGATTTATGGAATATACTGTGATGGGTATTCCAAACGTAACCAATAGGGTTACTCCCTACGTAAGAATGTTATGAATGCCTCAAGTTACCTTTACGTCTTATGATTTCTATGATTTATTCATGATTTGATGTGGTATGTTAATGTGATTATGTTTTTTGAGAAAAGTATCATTTCATACATGGACTAATGCTTTCATTTCGTACTTTTATATCCCTTACTGAGCTTTTTATGCTCATCCCATGTTTTTGAAATGTTTTTCATAGGTCAATGGAATGGTACATGATACGATGATAGTGTCAAGGAAGTGTCAAGAAAGAATCCATGTTTTATTTTAAATATGTTTCCGTTGATGGGAAAAATGAATACTATATTTTATGTAACCACTTTGTTTAAATGTGGAATGTAATGCATGTTTTATGATCTAATTCTCTAAAACTCTAAACCTAAAAAGATCCTCAATGTGTAATCTTGTAATAACTCAAGATTAAGTAAGGTTTAAGGATGGGGCCTTATAACCATTATACTTTGTAATTATCTTTATTCGTTTTCCGTTTATTATATGAAAAATAGTGGGAATAAATATCTCCATCATCCCAATAGTTAACAGGAAGCTACTCTATCTTCATCATCATCTACCTATGTAAATATATAAACAGGGAAATTTCTTATTCCATTATTCTATTATTTATTATTTAGTGATAACAATACTGAAATGGCACCACATCCTATAACCTCTTATTAGTCTGGTACTTTTACACATGATCGCATATTCAATAAATCCTAGTGTTATCATGATCATTAATTTTCATTATCAAAATTATAAAATTTTACCTTAGTATCATCACATTTACTTCTTCATAATTTTATCATCATAAAATATTTGAAATAAAAAATGTATTTGTCTAATTATATATGTATCTTCATTCATTCAAGTCATATATGATATGTGTGGTTTCTCATGTAAATAATAACACATGATAAATAGGATACTACAATATTTTCGATGATATCTATCCTTTATTACATTTGTGTTTCATAGAATCCTCAATGCTGAATTAAAATACAATATCCACATTCTTTTTCAGAAATATAATTACTCGAACATTATAATGATTATATTAAAAGAAAGAATATTGTTATATGATATATTCTAGAAAATATATCATTTATATAGTAAACATGTATCCTGATGTTCATTACATTGGTGTATTTCATTGCATCTTAACATCGACACTGATTTTGGGTAGTTTGTATTAATAAGAACATTATTCTCTCTAACGTAACAAGGGTAGTTCTTATATCAGATCGTATTTTCATAAATTATTACTCACTGTCACAATGTATTCTTCATCTATATAAGTTTCTTATGTTTAGTTACTTTCTTCTTCATTAGTAAATGGATAAATACATGAATTCCCAATCATCTCACAACATTTTGCAATAATCATATACCATAACTAGCTTCAGGAACATATGAACCATGATGTATTTATGATGGTTCATCCCTAACATGTCAACATGCACCTATAATGTTTTAATTCAAGAGTACAGTGTCTGATCATTGTCTTTCATTGTACTCAGTGTGAAAACCCCCAAATCATTTAACATCTAATTCGGGAAGGGAACTGTCATCATAATCTAATACAAAAAACATGTAAATTATCTTTTTTTATTAAAATAATAATTCAAAAACAAATATTCATGTGGAATCATGGATTCATTACCTTGGGTTCTTGACATTTATATGTGATAATCACAACCTATCCTACATTTATTCCCTAGTATTTAATCCCATCAAATATGTACTATAAATAAATAAATTAAATTTCTTATGATGTCAACGTTAAAATTATACAAACAATGGGTAAATGAGGCTAAAAAAGAAATATCATTTTATTATTGGAAAAGAAATTCCCATTTAATGTTCAATTAAATATGAATATGAAGATAGAAACATCATCTTTTGATGATTATACATTATCCGTGCACATCAGATGTAAGAATATCCATGGAAATATCAGTTTTTTTCCATTGTAAAAATTTATTTCGAATAAACCACAAGAAAGAAAGACAATTATTTCATGAATGACCTCCGATAGATCAATAATGTCCCATACCACTAGCATCATCTAAGAAGATGGGTGAAATTGTGATTTCCTAAAGGGTCTATTGATGCAAAATAACATTATTTAGATGATGAAAATGATGATCAAATTGGATCATATAGAATCAATCAAATGTATCTTGTGGTTGAGTTTTTTTTAAAAAAAACCTTTTTTATGGATGAATAATATCCCATAGAGTTCCAATCCAACACCTAAAGTCATCATGGTAGTGTAATTTCTTATTTGTTATGCACTTCCATCTACTTATTATGCTAGATGCGGGGTTCAACACCCATAACACACTGCACAAATTACATCACCATTCCTCCTCTCTCAGTCACCATCTACATGGGAACCTTTATATCTCTTCTCACCTAGTGATCCACATTGTGCTCTCTCTAGTGGTGGTATTAAAGATTATTATCTAGGGGATATCTCACACATGGTTGAGCCTAGATCCTAAATTTTATCTGGTATAGGATCCCTTTGATGGTTACAGATGGCCCAATTTTTTCAATGTCTAATAAAATAATGTAGTAAAATATTCTATTTATATATAATTTTATATTAAGAAACTCTAACATTTTCTTCATTAATGATTCTAGTGATTTCAAAAATCAGCCACCCTAATAATTTATATATTACATTTCATTATTACCAATCATAAATAAAAATTATTCATTATCCTCAATAATTTATTATCCTAGAAATATATTATTATAAATAAAAAAGAAACATTTTTTGTAATATTATAAATGTAATACAGCAACTTGTAAAAAAATTTACAACTAGATTGTAACACTCATCATCCTAGGTAAAAACTAATATCATAATATAGATGATAAAAATGAAAAAAAATCATTAATAAAAAGAATAATTTGAAATTTAATAATGGAATATAACTAATTTCATTATTATTTTGGTAAAACAATATATATATATATATATGATATGTGTTTGTTAAATTGTTAATGTTAATATAAAATTGTTGGGAATATATATTATCAGATAATTATAATTTTTTGGAAAATAATATTACTAAAAAAATTCATTTGAAAAAAATATTTTTTTATAATAAATAAATTTAAATATGACATGAAATTTTGAAAATATATTCATCACTATATTTGATATAAATTGGAGTAATTTAAATATATAATTAGTAAAAAAGATAGTTGTTGTTCAATCATGTAAAACATGTATTATAAATTATGATTATCTGTAAAAGAATGTGAAATATGTCAAACCCCATTAGTATTTGTAACCCCCCATGATTTTATGAAATTCTTTTTTGAATTACATTATATTTTTCGATAGGTATTTTTTACAAGATAAATCGATCATAACAAACCCCAATATACTCTTTGTACTAATATTTCACATGTCAATTATGAACAATCCGTTAAAATATATGGTATAAATATGAAAGAAAACTATTGATATATTATTAGAAATGGTTTTAAATGAATTATCATTTTGATAAAAATGTACATAATTTTTTGTAGTTTCTTTATATAATTTGAAATTGCATTTTCTGATTTTTTTTTATTTTTTCTAAACAATTGTAAAATAAATTTTTAATTTTTTTAAATTCCTATGAAAATATAAATATCACTTTTAAATGGAGGTTAAAAATGTATATTTTTCATATTTTTGTTGAATTTGGTGAAATATAAATTTTTCAGTGAATAGAGAAAGATAATGATTTTTATTAAAAGATTGTATTTTCATTTAATGAATTTAAAATGATCCATATATTTTTGCAAAAAAAATCTTAAATTATATAAAATATATTATAATTAATACCATTATGTACTTTGGAATCAACCCCATGTTTATTTTTGTTATAAAAAACATTGTATACATTTAACAATTTCACTTTTGAAAATTTTGTTCTTATCGTGTCTGCGGGTTTAATTTGAAAATAAAATCCATAAAATATACGAATATATATTTTTAAATGGGTCTTATAATTGGAATACAAACATAAAATATTTCATTATAAGGAAAGCACGTTTTTTATAAAAAATGAATAATATAAATTTAATATTTTATTCTTCATCGTTATGTTTAAAATGGGTCTACCGAGGAGATAACTAATATAAATTTTTTTTAAATATCCTATTATCATTTACAAAAACACATTGGATTAAATATTTATACCTTACTACAAATTTATTTTTATAACAACCCTTTTTGGAGTCATTTGGAATATAATAAATGTTTGTATAAAATATTCTTTCGAAAAATTATATGTGTGTCCTCCCCCCCCCATTTAAAAAGAACACCACAACACTTCTCCAATTCACACATTAAAAATCGATTAATTTTTCCAATGAATATATATATATCATCCCATCATCAACACCCAAACACTAGCCACTTTATTTTGATTATTAATCCCGTCTATGAAGTATTTATGTATAATCCAATAGAGGCTCACTGAAGATGATTCAAAATATTTAAACATTATATTTTTATTTTATCCTCATACTCTATAAAATTTTATTCAAAAATTATAATATAAGAGTATAATTTTTCCCAAATACTGATATTTTATTCTTTTTTTATCATTGCATATATCATCATTCACTTCCCACTAATGGGAAATGAAACAATCGATCATGTGTATGGTGATCTACCACCACATGAACCAATGTTCATTTCCATCAATTGCCACCACTTTTGGACATATATTGATTGATTCAATATTAATTAATGATAATAGTTATTTTTATAATCTTATATAATCATAATATCACATATTACTTATTACCTTCCATTCTGTGGGGATGTAATAATATTAGCCATTTTTATAGAAGAATGACGCCTCACAAAGCGATGTGACTCTATTTTCTGTAATGATTTAAATTAATTGTAATAAGGATAATTTTAATAAAAATAAAATATATATATGACCTAATAAAGAATCTATAATATTTATATATTAGTTAATATCATTGTTTTTATCCTTCAAGAAAATGGGAAAACAATTCATTAGTATGTTTGACATTTCAACGCAATGAACGATGTCTATTGATTTTTATATCTATCATTAATTGATTATTGAGAAAAAAATAAGGAATATAAATAATATTTTTATAATGTTTAAAATTAACGATATTATTAAACTAGTATCCATATAAATTGACTAAAATTAAAATACCAAAAAATAAATGAAAAAATAAGAAGTTGTTACCCAAAAATTGATTTTAACAATTAATTATTTCTCAAACGATAATAAAAAGTGACATCAAAATAATATAGGTTCTGATAGATATGATTATAGTTCTCTAATATATTTATATTAATGCATCTTTTAAATTTTATTAATGAATATGTATGAATGAATTATGAAATTAAGGTAGGGTATTTTTATCACAAATTTAACACTTTTGGGCATAAGATATGTTATATAACTTTGTTATTTTTTCATGTTTTTATACATCTATTATCTTGTTATATAATAAATAAACATATATTAAATATTTTTTATGTATCATATGATGTAATTCATTAATGGGTCATATGTTTCAAAAGTTACGAATGTTGTAAGGGGTTGATGTTACAATCTCATTTTTTTTCCTCACAGATTATGATTTTGTTTCCTTTTATGAAATAATTTTATATAACACTAAAAAAATTTATTTTTATTATACTATTCTTATTTATTGATATTACAATTTTCCCATTAATTTTCCTGTCAAAATGAAATATGGATTGCAATTTTTTTTTTAAATCATCTTTAGTACTATATTCCATAACAAATCCTTTTTTTCTACATTATGCACGATTTTTAAAACTGTTTCAAGAATGATTGAATGTTCCATGACGATAAATTAATTTAATATTCCATAGTATATAAAAAATTAGAAGGAATTATGTTGTCATTTTCCAAATAAGAATATTTAAGGTTTACATAGTATGTGAAATGAATCAGTGTTCTTATTTGTGCTGGATGAACCGAATTTAACAAAATAATGACCAAAAAATGTTTTAAACGAATTAATTATATATTTTTAATATTATGTTAATTGAAATATATTATGAAAAAGATTTATAGTCATTTTTTTAAATTTATATTTTGATAATTGAAATGAAATATTACTCAACAAAAATCAATGAGATATTTCAAAATGAATTTATATTTAAGATGCAATATTTGATTTTACTTATGATTTACTAATTTTGTTATCAATGGGATCCATTATTATTATTTCTATAAATGATTGATGTTTAATAATACTTTATGTTTATGAATCCTATTTATCCTTCCCTTGTTATATCATGGTAAAATTCATATAAAACCTACATCATTTCAACTTTTCTTATTTGATTACATGATAAAATGATTCTGAAACTGATATATCCTACATAGGTTTTTCTATGTTTAATTTATTTTGAAATTCACTTCATTTCATAGGTATTGATATGATGAATGTTTTATGATCTTAGGAAAATGCATTTATTAATTTTTTAATGTGATGTGTGGGACCCACATCTTCCATGAATGCATTAAATAATGTTTTACATAACATGAGATAAATAAGACAAAAATGGTGAGTGAACAAAGTTCCATAAGGAAAAATATCAACCATAAGTGTCCTGGGAGTGATTTATTACTACTTAAACAGTTTCTTTAGAAAACCCATTTCACTATGATATATTTGACAAACAATATAAACTACTAAGTATATGACATTATCTAATTATGTGCATGAAAATAATACTAAAATTTATACAATGTTATGATCTGATGGCTCATGTTATTTTATTTCCCTATGAATATTGTATTATTAACATCCATTAATAATTAAATGAATCTTTATTTTGATCTTTGATATATAGGGTATGGTATTCATATGGAATTACCATGTTTTCATTAATTTATATTCATGATATGTCTATATATTTCAATTTTTCAACGTTGTAGAGCATCCAACATATCCCATTGTTATGTTTCTCTTTTTATGGTTGTAATTAAAGGTATTGTATGTGATACTATTAAAAAGGGATCCTTTGAAAAGAAAAAAGTTGTAGATTATATAGAACTAAAATGAAATAGTTTTTTCCCAATATTGGAAATTCACTATACTATTAGGATTTCTAGGAATGTGTCTTTATAATGCAATATATATTCATATATGAAGATGTAATATATATGTATGTTAAAAAAATCTCAATATAGTGAGAAATAGAGAAAATATTTATTTATCATTTGTAAAATATGGTTTGAAAACATTATTGGGATCCATTGGGATATGAATAAGGATATTATTAATTATAATTATACAAATTGAGTAACATCCTTGAATATTAGTGAATGAAAGGGTAGTTCGATTCCTATAAATTAATTCTAATTTGGATATTATATTTGTACATTGTTTTGGGAAAAATATACCTTGGGTAAATAACTAAAAAAATATATTGTTAGGATTGTATCAAGAATCACCTATTCTGTGACAATGGGCCTTACAGAACATGTTATTTTAAACACCCGAAGAATAATATTTTGAAATTCACAATATCATTTTGAACTATCATAAATTCTTTGAACAACAACCATGAATTATTTATGGTAAGCTTGTGGTGTAATTTATTGTAATTAATAAGTACTGATTTAGACATCGTGTGAATTATTATTCACGATTATGTTTTTTACAAATAATAATATTATTAATTACATGATTCCTTTGGTTTCAGTTAGTGGTTCGTACTGAAAGGAACAATGTTAATACTGAATGGTACAAAAAAATCAATCTTTTACTTCCATAAAAGCCGAATTTTATGGGAGTTGAAATGAAAAATATCATTTCAATGATCATATAATATACTCAAGATCTGAATTATGTCTAACATCCAAATGAGAAAAGGTGAGAATAAAGTTTTATTGATTCCTTCATGATGAAACATCCGCTATATATTATTATTTTTTATTTTATTCAAATTTCTATATAATTTTTTTGTACCTATGAAAATATATGTTACATTATTTATTTAATGAGAATAATTCATTTTGGTTATCTATCATTTTGAATGTGAATCATATTGATGGTGAATGCTCATCAATAATACTTTGACACCTGATGAAATTGATTCCATATTGTGGGGTGAGAATATGGGGACATTTTTGAATAATTATGTCCACTTTGATAAACCTCAAAATCATAGATTTAATTCATTATCTAAATATGAAGGATGATTAATATATTAGAAACTATTTGAAATATTATAATACACTTCTGAAGAATTCTTATTTACTCATCATCCAACCTAAAAGTAAGGTTGAGCATTTTTTTCATTATATTAAGAATAAGACTCAAAATGGTGTTATCCATAGAGGACATTGATAGGTATAGTATTCCCTTAGATCTCACATCGTAGAGAAAATTACGATTATATTTTCCCATCAATCTCACATCTTGGAAAAGAAATGAAATGTGGACTTATGGGGATACACTACAAAACATTATACCAGAAGATGATATTTAATTCATTCTCAATGTGTGGAAATAAACATGGAGGAAATTTTATTATGTGTGTTGGTAAATTTTTTCATTTCAATTACTGGTGGTCAATGAGTAGTGGTGTAATGAAATTATTTTATAAATTCATCTAATAAATAAAATTGAAGCAAATATCCACAAAATGAAGCAACCAAAATATATTACATTATGTAAATGGAGATTCAGTAAAATGTGAATTAATTGCCCAATCCAAGGGAAAATGTAGATAATAAGCCCCAAGAACCACTAATGAAAATGGAAGTGGGAAAATATTTTCAATCCACGATTGAAAATGTATTGCCTTGTAATTTTGGGAAAATTATCTTTTAATATTTATTCATGAATTTAATGATTTACTTTATACATTCAAGCTCTATAAAAATTGTTAATGTATATCCTTTATTGAAATTTCATGTGATTATAACTAGTGATCATCTCCCTCTACATAGATTTTAGATTAATAAAATATCATTTGTTAGTCTATTATTGAAATGATAGACACAAAAATCAGATGATTTTTTTAAGATAAGAGGACATATTAAGAATTAGTAGTTCAAGTATACTGGTATCTGGATTCGGAATATCTGTTGTACAATTTTTTACCAATGACATTTTGGTTTCTATGTATCATGGGCCATATGTGGATTTCTTTAATTTTGGAATTATATATGTCTCACTGTATAATTAGCAGAATTTTATTTGATTTCACTAGGGGTATATCAGTTTACAGATAGTCATAAGTTGAAATTCTCAGAAAACCATTTTGAGGATTTATGTGTTTTATATTTATCATTATTATGAATATTTTCTGAAAATTTTATAAAAATAATACCATTTTGTTATTTATATATTTTATAGAAATATTTATGTGACGAATAAATCCATTACATTTTGTGGATAAGATTAATGTTGTTAGTAACCTTTTTGGGTTATGTTATTATTGATGGGGAGGAAGGTATGGATTATTTCAAATCAGGAAATATATTAATACATTTTTTAAAAGATGTTAACTACATGTTAAGAGGCAACATATTATATCTTAAAAGGATTTATGTATCAATAGATAATTGATGGTTAATAAGTATATAATTCCTTCCATTTTTCTATGTGAAATAGAAATTATGGTGGGATAATTGTAAAGGAGATTTCCCTATGAATTAATTAAAATTTTTTTATATTAGAATATTAATTAAATGAGAAAAAACAATAAGGGTATTCTCCATCAATTATATATATTCAAGTAGAAGTTGAAAAACATCACCACTGTTTTCTTCATTGGATTCTTAAAAAAAGAAAAAAAGGGAATAATTTTATATGGGTTTCAATTAATCTGCTTAAAAATTCAGTACACATCATTTCGATGAGAGAATATTTTTCTCGAAAAAATATTGCTAAATATAAATAATAAAATTGGAAATTTTTCTGCGAGTGACACATTCCATTATGTATCAATAATATATTAGGATTAAATTGTTTTTATAGATATATTTTCTCGAATATCTTGATACAATGTTGTGTTTTACACTTCGTATAATCCAAACAAAAATTCTTAGTCTAAGAAAAAAATTTATACCCAAGAGGATATGTTGAGATATTGATCTCTAGATTTTAGAGGAGGATCAGATCAATATCTAGCTCTAGTTGAGTTTTCATGAAATAATATTTTTCACTATAGTGTCTTATCAGTTACTTATAAATCATTTATGTAATGTGGTTTATAGCACTATAATTCTATAATTCTGTTAGATAATGAAATCTATTGTGACCTAGAAAAGTAGATGAAATGGTTGGGAATGTTAGATCCATTCAGCAGCAGCAAAAAATAATGAAAAATAGGTAGGAAATTTATATATATATTCATCAACATTATATAGAATATGAAGCTGGTGAATGGTGATAATAATAATTTACAAATGGAAAAATTTATTGAGATTTGTAAATAAGGGAAAAATATTCCTTGGTTGTTTCAGAAAATATAAAATTATTGATCATACTGGGATGATAACTTTTAGATTTGGGATTCAACAAAACCACACTCAATTCCATGCTGTGTTTCTTTTGTCTCCCCTCAAGACATATATTGTATACACTTCATATTTAAGTAACATCAATTTCATACTACTAGAGGAATATCATTAATATAATTAATGAATAATGATGATTCTATATCATATACGGACTATTTTTTGAATGAAGACCGCTATCTAGTCCACAGTTTCTTGTGAAATCACAAATTAGTGGACGAAATGTTGGAACCTGAGGATGAAATAATGAGGATGTATCCTTAATTATTTCTTGCAATATTATATTATTTCCTATGAGATATAAATTTTATGTTGGGAAAAATATAATTACATATGATTTTATGAAATAAATTTTATTGAATAAATATAATTTCATCAATAGAATGAAATAGATGTAACACTATGTATAAACGAACCACTAAATACTATTTACATAACTAATTACCATGGGCATTATAAATTTTAATTAAATCCTTATAGGTATCAGTAGGAATAAATTTTTTTTAAATATTTTTTAAAATGGTTTTATATTAAGAAAGATTATTGATAATAAAGTAATTTTTTTTGGAAAATCCATAATATGTTCTGAATATATTAATTTCGAAAAAAGTATTTTCATTACTATTTTTGAACATATAATAAAAGTGGATTTTTTTAAAATTTGGGAAATGTTTTATATAAAATATAATTCATTTTTGAAATCTAAATTTCAAAATCATCATAGGATTAATTTTTTATAATATTTTGAAGTGATTAATATTTTGGTGAATAGTGAAAATATAGAATTTTTATACATACTCTTCGTATGATAAATTTAAATATTATCTTAATTTTATAAATTATATAAAACTTATATTATATGAAATATATTATAATTAATCTAATTTGTGTATTATGAAACTATTTAATATTAAAATTTGAAGAAAAAAACTTGAAATATTTTCAATATATCTTATATCAAAAACTACATTTCCATCATGTCTATAGAATTAAATTGAAAGTAAATTTAACCAATTATGAGAATAGAATTTTGAAAAATGGATTCTTTATTTGTATTCAGAATAATTAATATTGTATACAATCATTAACATAATTTTGGTTCAAACTGACTTGTAAATTTGTAGATATTAACAAACATTATTAATGTTAAAATAGTATTACTGGGGGATATACAAATATGATTTGGGGTTAAATATCTATTAATTCTATTCAAACACCATTTTCCTTATTTCAACTTTATCCCATATATAGTTTGATAATTTAATATATTGGATACTTTTAGAATGGAAAAAACATGGTTACACTTTAATATTTATAAAAAAATCATTTCTGCTAATATATTTTTACTTTGTCGCACTTTAACAAATCAGTTTTATTCAAATAAATGTTTTTATTATATTATAATGTTCATATAATGAATTATTGTCTAATATGTTATTAATGTGTTTCATGTTTATTAATCATTGATTTTTTTATTAGTAAATTTTGGTGGAGGATTAATTAATTTAAATTACGGTTGTTTGGTTTTTATTTCGGTGAATGGGATGTTGTAAATATTAGGTCTTTTAATGAGATGAAATTTCCTTATTACAAAATTCCAGGGAAGAAAAGAAGGTACATTGTGACCTGTATCAGATAAAAGGAAAAAATATCCTTTCAATTATGTATCTGCAATATATCATCAAGATAGACCGTATGTCGATGTTGGTGTCATGTCCTGTCCTCTGGAAGACTCAAGATAGGGGCATTAGTCAACCTCTACCTCAGCTCCTGAATTCTCTGCGGTCATCTCTCCGATCACACAAAGGGTTTCCCATTCTTTGTCAAGGCTGATAGGGATGCTGCAACTCTGGAGAAGTTTGGAATGAATCTCTGGTAGTATCCAACCAAAGTAGACGTCACTACCCTCTTTGGGGTGTAATCATGGAAACATATTTGGAAAAGATATCCCCGTGTTATGGCACTCCTGTTTGGAACTAAAAACTCAGAACTCCTACTACTACGAGGGTAACGCTTTCCAATTCAAGAGTGATCGACTACACCCTCATATGAATTAGTTTACCATGTATTGCCTGGGTTTTCCTTTTCGTCGACTAAGTAAAACCTCATCCCATAATTGTAGATAAACAACTAACTTTTTTCCAAATACAGTCAATCCTTGTATGATCTATGGTTACCCAGTCTATACCCAAACTAACATCGTAAGGCCTTGACGCTGCCACCAAGAGGTTCAAACCAAAACTCTCTCCTCAAGGGTCAGATCACACCATCGACATAAGTGTGATTATAAAGTCTCCTCCTAATGGTATCTCTAGACATGAGGGTCAAGTCAACGACTTAACCAGAAACTATAGGTTTGGGACAAGAATAGTGTAAGGAGGAAGGATTGGTACCTATGTCTATTGATACAGCAGCAAGTAGTAGACACATACCATACCTCAAATCATTCCTAGAGCCTTTAGGATACATTCCTTGACTGAATGCAGCTACACTCTTCCCCTTCCCTCCAGCTCCGTGAGCCTGGCTGGGACTACCAAGATGGGTGGTTGTAACATGTCGAAATGTTCACCACCTCAGGCTAATCACCATGCCCCTTTTAATGTCTGATACTCCATAGATTAATCTGTCCTTAACACTTCCTCTTTCCGAAACAGTTTACACGCCCAAGTCTCTGAGACTTTCCCTAGTTTTCTACATTCCCGCTGCTAACTTTTACTAGTTGTATCCTCTTAGTAAAAGAACATTCAACTGCAAGGGTTATCTCTAGAATTAAAAGAAAAGGGGTTGGGTCGGTTGTCCTAATACACACCTCATTCAATAGTTTGAGCCCCAAAGTACTGATCATAATGTATTCATCATGTTTCAGGAATGATCAGTATGCCTTGATGAATACTCACCTTCTGACATGTCGTCCTACTAAAACTGTAGAAGTTCTACAAAACTATCAGCCACCTCCTCAGGTCATTCCTCAGCCTGCTGTTAGTCTGGATCGCCTCGGAACCTTATGGGAATCTGATGATGAGACACATGTAAGGCACTAAGCCTACATGTGTCATCTACTGGTACTAGCTTTTGAATATCCTGATCAACATGTTGTGATATAACTGACACAGTACCTCAAGGTACAATCTCAAGAAACGGTCAACATATCAATTCCTCATCACTATGTGGACCAAACTCATGGTCACTCTATAAAATCCGAGGTAAATAAAGAATATTACTTTTTCATATTTAATAATATTTTTGATTAAAATATTAATTTTACATTAAAGGGGTTTCTATGTTCTATATCATACCTGATACGCAACATGAGTTTCATTAAAATCGTACATTTCACAGTAGTAATATAATAATATTATTTTAAATGGTAGTTAGCACATAGCTGTTGTATTGACTGGAATGAATAAAAATAACTAAAATATGATTATATATGTTTTTTAAATGTTTTTACATTTATCCAATAAATGATTAAGGCTTAAAATAAGAAAAGAATTCAATTTTAGGAATAGATACTCTAATATTCACTAAAAGGTCGACTTATCGCCTTTTGATGGAAAAACATCTTTAAATTATATTTTGGTCACTCTTATACATTATGTTGGACGAAATAAAATTATTATTTATAATCGGGACATCAAAAACTACATTGTGTAAATTTTTGGTATAATTCTGATAAAGTTCATTTTTTAATGAATAGTGAAAAATGTTGTATTTTAATTCAAAACCTCTTATTTATATGATTATATTATCTTTTGAATTGGTTTTAACGTTCAATTATAATATATTTTTATCATTTAATCCAACAGTGGTCATTGGAAATAATTTCACTTTGAAATTGAACTTAAACTAGTGTCAATCTTTTGATATATATTATTTAAAAAAAACACGTTATTTGTTATGAAAATGGGAATTAATTATTAAGATAATTAAGGAAACTTATATTTTTTGAATTTTTTAAAATAGACATCATTTTTCAATTTGGAATATCAAATAAAGTTTAGGTTGAATTTTTGGTATTTTTCAGAAAAACTTAAATTTTTTATAAATAGTAAAACCACTAAGTGGTAGTTAAAAACTAATTTTTTCATTTAAATTAAATTTTACTACCTCTTCGATTTGAATTTCAAAAATCCAACATACATGGTTTCCATTAGGAGGTAAAATATGGTTCAATGGGATGAAAATATTTTTTAGTGAATAGTAACTTTTAAGTTTTATTAATAGCAATTAAAGGAATTTAGTGTAATTTAAGGTAAAGATAATTTTATAATAATATGAAATGAGCCTGAAACATGTCCTACCCTTATTGTATGAGTCATGGCCGACCATGAAAATCCAGGGGTCCATATGGGGACCCCATAGAGACACTTGGGTAAGAAAATGAAATTAATAACTTTTTATTTAAAGTTAAAATAAAAATGTAACAAACATGTATTGTTTTAATAAAATAAATTTTACATGGGCATATAAAGTCATATTTTTGACCATAAATATTCATTTTAAAGTTAAAAAGATATCCTACATCATATTGTTTTTTTATAAGTTTTATATATTAAATAAAGTAATTTATTTATGACACCATGTTGATGCAGGGATTACCTCATTAATGAACGATTTAAATAAAATGAAAAGATAATGTACAATCTAAGACATACACGTGTCAAAAACCTATTAGATGGGTGGATTTCAAACACTTATCATCTTATCCTAGAAATATATAATTTTGGGACCTTTTATATATGAAAATCATTTTATAATAATCTGACTATTCAAGACATTCCAATAGTGACCCTCCTCCCTCTTATAAAAGGCCCCCACCTCTACCTTCTTACCCACACCTCTCAAGCCTTTGGGTCGACCAAACTCTTCTCATTCTATCTCCCCACATCCCTATATTTATCCTAGAAGCCTCACCTTAGTCAGAAAGCTCTTCAAGAAACACTTTTGGTTCAAACCAAAGGGAGTCACCTGATTTAAAGGTAATGTCCTCTCTTATGTTCTTTTGGTTTATTTTGCTTCCCCAACCCCCTAAACTCTTTTTATTCATTTGTTTTGTAACAAAAACTATATCTCAAATATACTAGGATGTTTTTATGAGAATTATTCGAACTAAACTTACACACAACTCCGTTTAATGGTTAATGAACATACTGTTTCCGTGGATGGTGAATTACTGCCTCACTAAACGATGATTGTTCTATCATCTCCAACCACCTCTCATGGTGGCCATAATGATGGAAATATATTTATTTATGATATATATTATATTTATTCCCACTATCTATTTTTTTATTTTATATTTAATACATACCTTTATGCTTTGCATGTTGTGCAAATACAATAATTTCATTTGAGGAAGTGTGAACTACCGCCCCCTCAAGTGATGTGACTCTTCATGAAATAAATGGAATGTATAAAGAATGGAATTAATGAAATTATGTTACCCATATAATATATATATTATACTGTAATTATAATATATATATCTCTATCAATTAGTTTGCATTCCTTTAATATGACAAAGAAATGAATGTAGCATTCATGCATACGTACGACCTACCGTCTCCATTAACGGTGATTTATTTTTTATCTCAAAAAATGATGTAGTAGTATGAAATTAATATATACAGAATATATATAATATTAAATCATTAATACTATTCTGGAGATCATTTAATTATAACTACATGGAAATTTGTTTTCCAACATGTTCTATTTTTACTCATGTACCGAACATCGAAAAAAACGTCTGATATGAACTCGCATTTTTAACCAATTATTATTAAATTATAATATGTGATATGAAATGAATGATAACATTTAAAGGATGTACTTAAGAAATTATAAGTTTACCAAAGTTTATTATTCAGGTATATAACGAAACGAACAAGACAAGTTGGACTTGAGGTAAGGGATCCATTGTCTCTCTTTCTTTTCAAGCACTCTTTTTTATTTCACTTCGTTTAAGATCCTCTTTATTATATTGGGGGATATTTATTTTATATTCCTCATTATTTAATTTTTATTTTAATATTATTAGAGACCCTATTTGATCTCATCAATCTAATTTTGGAAGTTTTAAGTGGCGCCGTTAGGCTGCCGAGTTTTCGTAAGGGGGTTTTCATCTCACATTTATTCCCTTGAGATTTATGCGACATTTTACACCATTTACTTTGACTGGTATATGTACTTCCCATTATTCTACTCATTGTGTAATATAATTTAATTTATAATTATTTACATCAATGTTGTATTTTCCTTTTTTTCATGGGATGAATGTTTTGAAAGATACCCAAGTCAGTAAGGGAACCTTTCACCCTCCTTTTTTAATATAATTCTAGTTGTTAGGTCTTTTAATTTACATATTCATATATTGAGATATGTCCTTATATATCCTTATTGTTTTAAATGTTATGAACAAGTGATGAGATACCCATCTTATCTCTCATCATCTCATTTTCAGAATTTTAAATTGACGTTGTTCGGATGTCTAATTACTGTAGGGGAACTTCTGAACCCAATTCCAATTCTTTGGGTCAATCCTCTACTTCTTGATTATGTCGTACTATGAATATCTGTGGATGAACATTTATTTTTTCACACATAATATCTTCTTATGTTAGTTGTATTTATATTTTCCATGCATAATCATGCAATTGATTTATCATTAATATAAGGATACTGACTTTTTAAGGGTCTTCGTCTCAATATCCTTTCATTGAGGTATATTTTCTTTTATACACAACATTATTTTATACTATGTATAAACCCCTTTTACTTTTACTTTTATTCTAAAGGAATATTATCTATACGAATCATTTTACTAATCGACCAAAAGTATGTTTCTTTTTAACGTATGTGGTGACAATGACCTTTCTACCGCCGCGAGTATTATTTGATCTTTGGCTTCCTCCACAAGCCGTAGTTTTTTTAAAAGTAAATAAATACTATATAATCTATTAATTATTTTGTGTATTGAATATTGTTTTGATAATAGATTTGTTATGTCAATATATTTAATTGATATATTGTGATTGAAATATGGAAATGTTTTCATTCCTTTATAATTGTTTTATTTGTAATTATTTTATAACGGTACTTGGACATTTGAAGGGTGGTTACGTGATAAACCAAATGATGGGTGGTGCCGTGAATACAAGGATGGGTGGTTACGTTATAACCTCTAATGCATTTGGGTATAGAAGATGGCCATATGGCTATTCCATTAAGTGATATGTGTGGAAGTTGACCATATGGTTATTCTATTTAAGTATGTTTATGTCCCAAGTTACCATTATATGTTATGTGTTAGTTATATGTGTTTTATGGTAATATTTCGGTTACAAAAAGTTATATAATGATCTTTTATTCAGTGACGAATAATTACTACTTTGTAAAGGTGAAAAGTATTACTTTGATAAAGTATTCATGTTTTATTTGTTGTTTTGATAAATTAACAGTTATATTTCATTGTGTATCCATTACTGGGTTTTTTATTCTCATACATGGTTTTGAAATGATTCCCCCAAGACATAAAGATGAATAGAGTCATGGATGGGATCAAGGAAAGACATTTTATCTAAAACATAGAACTAGACATGTTTCTTTTTAAGAGTTTTTATTTTATGGAAACTTAGTAGAAGTGTCTATTTTGTAATCTTTTAAGGTGTAATAATTAAGTCCTAACTCTCTAAAACTCTATACCTGAAAAGATCCCCTAAATGAATTATTCATTTAATTCATGATTATGTACGGTTTTAAGGTCGGGTCCTTATAGTTGGTATCAGAGGTTGTTTTAGACAACTTTATGGATTAGGGGTTTTCGTTAGACAAATGGATAGTCCCTATATCTATTATTTCATTTGAATCCTTGTTTTATAACTTTTTTTCAGGTCAAGTAATGTTGGTTACGAATGGAAGGTGGAGGATCTCAAATGAAATTCTTATCTCTTCCTGATGACATGCTTGTAATAATTATTGCAAAGTCAAGTTCAGATGATTGTGAAAATTTTTCTAGCATAAAACTCCATTGAAAGCAGTTGTTTGAGATATCAAACACCTCCACAATACCTCTTTATCATCGT
Organism: Viscum album; assembly: GCA_963277665.1. Classification (NCBI taxonomy): domain Eukaryota; kingdom Viridiplantae; phylum Streptophyta; class Magnoliopsida; order Santalales; family Viscaceae; genus Viscum; species Viscum album. The sequence continues at coordinate 1,194,143,832 of OY728122.1, forward strand.
GGATCATGGGTTTTATTTAGACAAATACTATTTTCACAATATTCTCATATTTTCAAGAAGGGTAAATATTATCAAGGTATTTTCAAATATTTTACAATATCACAAGATTTTGAAGCATATTATGATTTTAAAAATGGTTCTAAAGAAAGAGACCCTTGTGCAACCTATTTATATTTGCATTTAAAATATTGTCTCTTAGAACATACTAATGGTATTTTAAAAGGATTAATAATTGAAAGTTTCAACTCATATTCTGTCTAACTATTTTATAGAAATCATGTTTTATCAGATGTTTTGGAATTATATGTCATACATGATTATATTCCAAAACTGTTTTTCTGTGAACACCCATATGATCCATGTTGTAAAAGGTGTATTTGGGTGGAGGAAGCAAATGATTTTGAAGGATCTCTAAATCATTGTTGCAATGCGTGGAACATCTACCTACGTGAAAATATGACGATGAAACCGAGTGGAAGCCATGATCAAGGTATGCTGTTATTCATTTTGGGAATCATTTTATTTTATCTTATGGTAGTGAAATAAGACATCAATAATTAAGATGTTGAGATCGTAAAAAATTTGGATGAAAATGAGAGGTATAAGGAAACCATTGATGTTAAAAAATGTCAGGGTTATTTTTGGGATTATTATAAAAAGGACAACCCGTAGGGTGGGTGACAACCCGTCACATCTGGTAAGGTCAGAGGAATAAATCCCACAACCAAAGGGCGACAAGGGCACATCGCCAACCACTAGACTACGTGAATTACCTGGTTAGTATGACTTATTCTTTTTAGTTATATAATTTTATGAATCAAGAGTATGTTGATTTTGTGTCATCTAGTAAAATATTGACCTATCATAGAGGATATATGATTTGGTTAATAACTTTTCAATATGAGACTTTAAGAGAAACTGATGTTACTTAGAGATAAATATTAATTTTTTACCTTGGAATACTATGTGATTAAATCCTTCAAATATTTGGGTCTCAATCTTAGTTTGCTTTACATTGAAGAATTTCATGGACAAAATGTTTATCAAATGGTCTTCATTGAACTTTGGGTTTTTTTGGAAAATTTTTGGAGATTAAAATATATTTTCTCTTTATAAAGGATTATCCTTCAGTAGATTATCTGATATTGTTCAAACAATTTTGGTTTTGGTTAAGGTATAAATACATGATAAATATATAGTTCTATTTTGTGGATTAGGTGATTCTATAGAAGTTGATTGTAGCGCTCATAATATGAAAAAGTCATCCTAAATACTCATATTTTGGAGAAAATATGAGTTTATGTAAGAAATCTAGTAAGAGACGAAAGTCTACATGACACGTAAGTTTATTTCCATAGGATTTAGTTAAGCTCATAAATAAATTCCTCAATGAAGAGTAACATAAAACTAAAATGTTGTCTGCTAACTTTTCTTATTGGGGAATCAAATACCGTTTAACCCAACACAAGTTTATGATTTTATTGTGGTAAAATTTCTCTTAATTAGGTTTTCTATCACTCTCTATTAGAACATGACCCTTTATTTTCTCTTCCTTTTCCATGTTTTCCTACATGGAATCCTATTATGGGTTATCTCGGGTGACCTTTGTAATTCCTTTCCTTTCTTTTAAATTGGATGTTTAATTTACTCCTTTTCTAATGGCAGGCTTTCAATGAAGCTTCCAAGCCCAATATTAAAAATATGAGGATAAAATTCCCAAAAGGGGGGAATGATGTAACATCCTAGATAAATAAAGATTATTACTCTTTCATATTTATTAATATTTTTGATTAAAATATTATTTTTTCTTTAAAGGGGGTTCTATGTTCGATAGCGTACCCAATACGCAACAATGGGTTTCTTTGAAATCTTACGTTGAAAACTAGTAATATAATAATATTATTTTAAATTTTAGTTTTCACGTAGCAGTTGTATTGGTAGGAATGAATACAAATAACTAAAATATTATTATATATGTTTTTCAAATGTTTTTACAATTATCCAATAAAAAATAAAGGCTTAAAATAAGAAAATAATTCAATTTTAGGCATATATACTCTAATATTGACTAGAAGGTCATCTAATCTCCTTTTGATGGAGAACCCTCCTTAAATATAATTTTGATCACATTTATATATTATATTGGACAGTATAATATTCTTCTTTAGAATCAGAACATCAAAATTTACTTTGTGTAAATTTTTGGTATATTTCCAATAAAGATCATTTTTTAATGAATAGTGGAAAAGGTAGTATTTAAATTCAAAACGACTTTTTAATATAAATTATTTATATGATTAGATTAACATTTGAATTGGTTATAATGTGCAATTATAATATATTTTTACCATTTAATCCAATAGTGGTCATTGGAATTAATTTCACTTTGAAATTGGACTTAAACTAGTGTCAATATTTTGATATATATTGTTTCAAAAAAATACGCTATTTGTTCTAAAAACAAGAATTAATTATTAAATTAATTAATGCAACTTATCTGTTTTGAATTTTGTAAAATAAAAATCATAGTGGAATTTGGAATATCAAATATAGCTTAGGGTGAATTTTTGGTATATTTCTGAAAAACACCAATTTTTGATGAATAGCGAAACCACTAAGTGGTAGTTAAAAAACTGATTTTTCATTTAAATGAAATTTTAACACCTACGTGATTTTAATTTAAAAACATTGACATACATGGTTTCATTAGGATGAAAAATGTGGTTCAATGTGATGAATGTATTTTACGGTGAATAGTAACTTTTACGTTTTATTAATCAAGATGAAAGGTAATTAGTGTAATTTAAGGTAAGAATAATGTTATAATAATATGAAATGACAATGAAATATGTCCTACCCTTATTTGATGAGTCATGGCCGATCAAGACAATCCCTGGGTCAACTTGGGGACCCCATGGAGCCACTTGGGTAAGAAAAAGAAATTAATAACTTTTTAATTAAAGTTAAAATAAAAATGTCACAAACATGTATTGTTTTACTAAAACATTTTTTACATGGGGTTATAAAAGTAATATTTTTTAGAATAAATATTAATTATAAAGATAAAAATATTTCCTACATCATAGTAATTTTTTATAATTTTCATACATTAAATAAATTAATTTATTTATGACACCATGATGATGCAGTGATTACATCATTAATGAACGATTCAAATAAAATGAAAAGATAATGTAAAATCTAAGACATACACTTGTCAAATACTTATTTGATGGGTGTTTTTATAACCCTTGTCACCCTACACTCTATATATATAATTTTGGGACCATTGATATCCGAAAATCATTTTATAATAATGTTACGTTTCAAGACTTTCCATGAGTGCCCCTCCTCCCTCTTTTAAAAGGCCCCCACCTCTACCTTCTTTACGCACAACTCTCAAGCCTTTGGATCGACCAAAATATGCTCCTTTTATCTCTCCATATCCCTATATTCATCATAGAAGCTTTACCATAGGTAGAAAGCACTTCAAGAAACCCTTTTGGTTCAATCCAAAGGCAGTTAGATGATTTTAAGGTAATGTCCTCTCTTATGTTCTTTTTTTTTATTTTGATTTACCAACCCCCTAAACTATTTTTATTCATTTATTTTCTAACATCACCATTATAGAAAATATACTAGGATGTTTGAATGAGAATTATTCGAGCTACACTTACAAATACCTCCGTTTAATAGTTAAAGAACATACTATTTCTGTGGATGGCGAATTACTGCCTCATGAAACGATGATTGTTCTATCTTCTCCTACCACCTCTAATGGTGGACATTATTATGGAAGTATATTTTATTATGATATATTTTATATTTTTTTCCTCTCTATGCTTATTTTTTTATATTTAATACATACCTTTATTCTTTTCATGTTGTCCAAATACGATAATGTCATTTGAGGAAGTGTGGACTACCGCCCCCTCAAGTGATGTGAATCGTTCATACAATACATGGAATGTATAATGAATGGAAATAATGAACATATGTGACCCATATAAAATATATATTATACTGTAATTATAATATATATATATATCTCATTTATTTTTCATTCCATTAATATGCCAATGAAATGAAAGTAGCGTTCATTCGTACGTACGACCTACCGTCTCCATGAACGGTGCATTTATTTTTTATCTCAAAATTTTATGGAATATTATAAAATGAATATATAATGGATATATATGATATATAAATAATTAATACTATTCTGGAGATAATTTACTTATAACTACATGGAAAATTCTTTTCCAACTAGTTCAATTTTTACTCTTGTACGGAACATCGACAAAAACGTATGATATGAACTCACATTATTAACCAATTATTATAACATTATAATATGTGATATTAACTGAATAATAATCATTAAAGGAGGTTCTTATGGAATTATTAATTGACCAATGTTTATTATTCCAGAATATAATGAAACGAACAAGACAAGTCAGACTTGAGGTAAGGGATCTAACCTCTCTCTTTTTTTCAAGTACTCTATTTTATGTCACTTCTTTTAAGATCCACTTTCATATGATGGGGTATCTTTTTTATATTCCTTATTCAGTACTTTTTAGGTTCATATTATGAGAGACCCTATATTATCTCATCAAACAATTTTTGGAAGTTTAAAGTGGCGTCGTTAGGCTGGCGGGTTTTCGTATGAGGTTTTTCATCTAGCTTTTTTTTGCCATGAGATTTATGCTAAATTTTCCACCATTTCCTTTGAGTGGTATATGTAATGAACATTATTTTACTCTTAGTGTAATATACTTTCTTTTATTATTATTTACATCAATGTTTTATTTTCCTTCTTTCCTGGGGTGTACGTTCCGACAGATACCCAAGTCGGTAAGGGAACCTTTCACCCTCCTCTTTTTAAAAGACTTATTTTTGTAATGTATTTTTATTTATATCTTCTTATATTGGGATATGTCCTTATATATCATTATTACTGTAAATTTAATGTAAAAGTTATGAGATACCCTTCTTATCTATCATCATCTCATTTTTAGAATTTTAAAGTGATGTTATTAGCCTCTCAAATTTCTGTAGGGGAACCTCTGAAACAAATTCGAATTCTTTGGGTCAAACCTCTGCTTCTTGATTATGTTGTACTATGAATATCTGTGGATGAAATTCGATTGTTTTACACAAAATATCCTCTTATGTTAGGTGTATTTATATTTTCCACACATAATCCAGTAATTTGTTTATCCTTAATCTAAGTATACCGACTCTGTAAGGGACTTTGTCTCAATCTCCTTTCATTGAGGTATATTTTGTTTTTTACACAACTTTATTTTATAATGTGAATAAACCACTTTGACATTGACTTTATTGAAAGGATTCTTTTCTATACGAATTGTTTTACTAAATGACATAAAGTTTGTTTTTTTAACGTACGCGGTGACAACAACCATTATGTCGCAGCGAGTATTATTTGATCTTTGGATTCCTCAACAGGCCATAATGTTTTTTAAAGTAAATAAATAGCATATACTATTTTATGTATTTTGTGTATTGAAAATGTTTTTGATAATTTATTTGTTATGTCAATATATTTAAGTGATATATTTTGAATGAAATGTGGAAAGGTTTTGTTTCTTTTATAATTGTTTTATGTGTTATGATTTTATAATGGTACATGGACATTTGACGGGTGGTTACGTGATAAACCAAATGAAGTGTTTTGTCGTAAATACTAGGGCGGTTTCTAAAGTTATAACCTCCAATGCATTGGGTATGGAAGTCGGCCGTATGGCAATTCCACTAAGTGATATGTGTGGAAGTCGATCGTATGGTTATTCCATTTTAGTATGTTTATGTCCCAAGATACCTTTATATGTTATGTGTTATTTATATGGGTTTTAGGGTAATCTTCTGGTTAAAAAAGGGAAAGTAATGATCTTTTATTCAGTTAAGAATATATGTAATACTTCATAAAGGTGAAAAGTATTACTTTGATAAATTATTCATTGTTTATATGCTGGTTTGAAAAACTCTAAAATTTCTTTCATTGTGTATCCTTGATTGGGATATTTATGCTCATCCCAAGATTTTGAAATGTTTTCCACAAGACATTACGATGTATAGGGTCAAGTATGGGATTAAGGAATGACATGATATCTAAAACATGGAACTCGACATATTTCTTTTTAAGAGTTTTTATTTTATTGAATCATAGTAGAAGTTTCTAATTTGTAATATATTGAGATGTAATAGTTATGTCCTACCTCCCTAAAACTCCAAACCTGAAATTATTTTCTATATGAATTATTCATTTAGTTCATGATTATGTATGGTTTTGAGGCCGAGTCCTTATAAACTCACTGGGAACCACTAGTAGCTAAGTTCACCATCTGCTCTGCTGGTGTCTCGACTAGGAGGATAACTCTAGAAATCGCCTCCAGTTAGTCCTCTACTACCTGGGAATCTGTCTCGCCTCGTAACCTCGGAGGCCTCTACTGCTGGAACTTGTGCAACGCGCTCAGTCGGTATGCATCATCCACCAGTGGAGTTGGTGGAATATGTTGTGAAATGGGTGGTGCTGCTGCTGGTACACAACACAAAGGTACCGACAATGTAAGAGGGCCATGCACCGGAGCCTCGTCACTCAGTGGTCCGTCATCCTGTACTATCTCATACCTCTAACTAGTTGTCTGCGTGGAGGAATATTAATGAAATGTGACATGGTCAAAGTTATACTTGGTGAGAAGACCTAGTTGAGATGAAATAAATAAAACCTTTGAAAAAACTCACCCAATCTATTTTTTCGTGAACTGAGTCGAAATTCAGAAGTCAGGGTCTTGGTGTATGGAACGTCAGCCGCCGCACCAACACTGGACTCCATGAACTAAGAACCACACTCAGTACCCTTAAAACTATTAGTTCATAGAAAATAAAGATCATATTCCTAAGTTCTGCGGTAGAACCGAATCCTCTGATACAAATTTCTCACGACTCATCCTCAGGACGCATGTCGTGATTACCCCAAGACTGCCTTCAATAGGCCTGGGGCTGGCGATTAGCACCAAAGGTGTAAATCCATAAGCTGAGAAATAATTGCCTTTATAAAATTAATCACACACAATAGAGTATACAACTAGAAGCAAAACACTATGTAGAAACTATATAAAAAATATGTGCTTGAAAGAAAAAGGGGCCAGAAATACAAGTACAACAGTAAAGTACAAGGAAAAGACAAAACATGTACAACTAAAAAGAAAAATAGTTGGAATGTGTTTAGAAGATCCTGTATCATCCACCTCAGATCCTACCTGAAGGGTAGGTATATATATCCTCCAAAATACACCAAGCCCATCTGTCTCCTCCGAGTACTGACTCGTCATGAGGTACACCTCCGGGTACTCTCCAGTCCTCATACACTCGGACTTGTTCAGCGATGTCCGTAGTCTAAATCAACATAATGAGTTTCGGGTAAAGCCCATGTAGGGGTGAGTATAAAGATACTCAGTAGGGACCCTGAGAACCTCAAGGTCTCACAAAAACCAACAAGGATATACCTCAATGTATTAAAAAATAGACAAGCAATTACATAGGTATATTTCCATACATATACCTAAGTTATCTAATAACCAATCTCAATCAGGAGGAAAACAGAAAGGTCATTGACTTAGCTCAAACCAAGATTTTTATGTAGCTTAGAAAAGCAGATGATTATTCGTTAAGCTAGATCATCTTATTATTACAAGAGGCACTACTTCTGACCATACGGTGTCTGTCCCACATAGGATCGATAGGTACTAACCCCTGCAATGACCCACACAGGATATGACCGTCACATGATCGATATATACTAACCCCTAAAATGTACCACATAGGATCTGACCCAAAAAAGATCGGTATGCCCTGACCCACACAAGATCACTGAGCACTGACCAACATAGGATCTGATAGAAATAGTATCGGCATGCTCTGACCCACACAAGATCGATGAGCGCTGACCTCCGTATGATCTTTCTCCAACCTCTGCCTTACTATCAGCCACTGGATTCCTCACACCCGGTGCGCTAAAATTTCGTAGAATCTAACCATGAGATATCGGTCGTACCTATAGAACCAAAAAACTCCACAAAGGAGTAACCCAAAGGACCACCATGTCGTAAGTGTTCCAACATGATAGATGGTGCATCAATCTGACGCCCGGTCTGTGAGTTGTAGGCATTTCCGTTCTAGGGGCCCGGTTGGTTTTTAGGTTCAAACCAACCCGAACATACTCCAACTATGTCCAATCCTCAAGTGGGATATGAAAAAGGATCCAAATCAATCTAATATTTCTGTCTCCGCAAATGTTTCATCGATCGGACACCCGTAGCCCGCAATATGGGAGAAAAGGTGTGAACTGTCCAAACGGGTCTCGGTCCGGTCTGACCCAGTCGGACCGACCCGGTCCATGAAAACGGCATGGCCCAAGTGGGTGATCAGGCCTAAAGGTGGCCTAGACCAAGGTGCACGGTCCGGCCCGGTGGCCCGCTTGGCCTGGCCTGCGGGCCCACGTGGCCTGGCGGGCCAACCCATGAGGCCCGACCGGAGGGCCTGCATGGGCGGGCTAGCAACGCGTGGGAGCCTACCGGGCCGGGCCACCCCCTTGGGCCTAGACTCCCTCTCTGGTTAGGCCACCTTCGGGCCATTCCACACACTCGGGCCAGGCCGTTTTCACGGATCTGGTCAGGACAGGTCAGTCCGACTAGGTCAGACCAGACCAAGACACATTTGGATAGTTTACACCTTTTCCCCCATATCTCAGGTTACGTGTGTCCGATCGATGAACCGTCCATAGTGACCAAAATATTAGAGCGATATGGTTCTTTTGGCATATCCTACTAGAGGTTTGGACACAGTTGGAGTATGGTCTTGTTCTTTTGAACCTAAAAACTTACCGGACCCTTGGAACAGAAATGCCAATAACTCACAGACCGAGCGTCCGATTGATGCACCATTTGTCACATTGGAACCCTTAAAAAATGAGTTCATTTGGGTTACATCATTATGGAGTTTATTGGAGGTCGAGGAACAACCAAAATCTCTAGGACAGATTCATCAGAACTCGAGTGCACCGGGTGCAAGGAATCCAGTGGTTGACAGTGAGGCGGAGGTTGGAGACATATCATATGGAGGTCAGCACTTAGTGATCCTATGTGGTTCATTGCATACCAATATTTTGTGGGTCAGATCTTGTGTGGTTCAGCGCTCAGAGATCCTATGCGGGGTAGTGCATACTGATCCTGTGTGGGTCAGATCATGTGTGGGGCATTACGGTGGCCAATACCTTTCGATCCTGTGTGGGTCAGATCTTGTGTGGGTCATTGAGTGGGTTAATACCAATCAATCTTCTGTGGGTCAGATCATGTGTGGTATATTTCTGGGTTTAGTACCTATCTATCATGTGCGTCAGACTCCGTATGGTTAGAATCAGTGCTTCCTGTCAGAATAAGATGATCTACCTTCGCAACTAATCATCCGTAGTTCTATGCTACAATAAAATTCCTGGTTTGAACTGAGTCAATGACCTTTGTGTTTTCCTCATGATTTAGATGGGTTACTAGATAACATAAGTATATGTATGGCCTTATAGAAATGTAAATGGTTGTCAATTTTTTCATTCTTTGTGGTTTATCCTTGTTGGTTTTTGTGAGACCATAAGGGTCTCGATGTCCATATAGATTATCATTATACTCACCCCTGAATGGGAATTGACCGCACCTCATTGTGTTGATTGCATATGACGGACAACACTGACCGAGGCAGAGTGTATGAGGATGTGAAGGTACCTGGAGGTGGACCTCGTGACGAGTTGGTACCTGGAGGATACATATGGACGTGGAGCACTAAGGAGGCTATCTGTACCTACTCTTCAGGTAGGATCTACAGTGGATGATCCAGGAGCTTCTAGACACCTTCTAGCTATTTGTATTTTTAGTTGTACCTTTTTTTTGTTTTCCGTGTACTTTACTATTGGGCTTGTATTTCTGGCCCCTTTTTCTTTCTAGCATATCTTTTATATACAGTTTCTACTTAGTGTTTTCCTTTTTGTTGTATACTCTGTTGTGTGTGTTTAATTTTATAAAGGAAATTCCTTAGAATCTTAGGTATTTATGCCTTTGGTGCTCGTCAGTAACCCTGGCCTATGGAAAAAGGGCTTGGGGTAGTCAAGACATGGGTCCCGGGGGCGGGTCGTGACAGTTGGTGAGGGAACATTTTGATTATTTCCACCATGATTACATTTTGATTTTTTGTTGATGTTAATAACACTATCCATATGATTGGATTTGGGGATACAGATTTTAATCCCTAACTTCAATCGAACATCCTGTGTGGATATTACTAAGGTCGATACCACCATGGCTGATGTTAGTATCTCCATTTGTAGAAAACCCATAATTAAACAGAACCCCAGGTGGTCGATATTAATGATTCTTACTCAACTAAAAATAATGATACTGATTACTGATTACTAGTATGGAAAAACCCTATTAATGATTTATTTTTTACAACCAATGGATAATGAGAAATCAATTATTGAATTTATATAGTGATGAACAAATAATGGTTATCTTGGGATCTGATTACCTGCAGTGGGATATGATTAAGCAATTAAGAGGTTATCATGTTTCGTTTTGTGGTGCATTTAGTTCTCAATGATTCAAAAACATTTTAGGTTTAGTTGGGTATAGAACAAATGACTCAAAATGGACTATATAATGAATAGATAACATAAAACAAATCGACCACTTTTGTTGTCATCTATAGACGGAAAAAGTCTAAATAGGCTCTGAGCACTTATGTAATGGATTTTGTTATGTGGGTAATCAAGAAAATACACCAAATTTCCTAAATGAGATATCTAGAATGTTTCCAAATAGCTATGGTTATAGTAATTGGATATGTGGATGAAATTATGCATTTAAAATATATGTATATCGACAATTTTTATATTTCAAAAGAAATAACTATATTGGAGAACACATACATGATTAATGATGTTGTAATATTAAATAAATTTTTTGTTGTAAATTATTAGTTATGTGAAACCAAATTGGAAACATCCCTATTCTGGGATGGGGTCATATGTGATAGACATATGGAATTTCTAAAATTTTAAATTTATTATGGCCTCCAATAAGAGGTTCTCTCAGGCCTATTATTTTATCATAGAAAATGGGATTATAATAGATAAAATTATTCCACCAATCATGTGTTTTTTGTTTTGTATACAAGGGGAATTATTTGTTTCATAGTTTTTACTAGAATATGAGAAGGGGAAAATAAATAGTTATGGGGACACACATAGAGTCCTTTTTAGGATAGGAAAAAACAATCATCAAGAGGCTATGTGTATAGTAGGTGGTCAGGGTTGAGGTGATTGATCATGTTGTGGTAGAATATGGGTTATAGATACATATTTATTTGTTGCTGGATATCTGAATGAGTAATTAATATATGATTTTCTTAGAGTAAAAATTATAAATTTAGTTATTAATCTTCTTATTTACATCCATTTAACTCTTTTTACCTTTTATATAAATGATTTTTTCCTTATTCATCAACATTAATGTGTAGTGATTTTTTCATTGAGACATGAATTTGAAATTATCATGTCTTGTATTAATACATGATACTATAACACTAAATATATATTCCCATGACATGTAAAAAATAATATTTCATCATTAATTTCAATATAAAAATATTTTTTAAGTTATTTATTAATTGTAATACAACCAAATTTATGTGTTCGTAAATCTGTCACTATTTAGTGAGTGAGGTGTGCGATATAAGTGTTCAATCATCCACTAATTGTGGTCCCAAAATGATATATTTCATTTCATTTAATTAATATGTATAATAGAAGTGGATTGAATTGAATTTGGGATTGTTTATTTTTATAATCTTGTTTTCATTCACTATTTCAACTTTTCGTGTCTCTGTTTATTATTTCACCATTGGTTGATAACTCTTTTCCCACCCCCATAGTTTTTTCTAGTACTTTCCAAGATGATTATGCAGATTTAAAATTATTAAAAAATATGTTTTTGGGAGAAATTTCATAATTTTACACAACATCCATGATATCTACCATATTTTTTATATTATTTTATATTTAGTATTGTAAATGTGTTTGTAGATGTTATTGACATAATAGCCCATCATGTTTCTCTACACCACTTATTGAAGGACACCACATCTCACCCTAACATCAATCATTCAAAACACTTTGTTCTAGATGTGAACTACCTATATATCTTTATTACATACATTCCCGAAACCAAGAGGCCCCATTTTTAAAAGGAATACCTCATATGAAGACTATTGTTATAAAAATTATATATACTCTCTAATGAAGATGTAATATTATTTAAAACGTGTTTTGAAATTATTTCATCATCCAAATTATTCGAATATTATAAAAAATTTATAATATAATATCCATATTATATAAAATATATTTATATTTATTAATTATAGAATCATGAAAAACATCATTCTCCCCTTCCATTAAATTATAAATAAACCCATCGATCATATGTATGTAGAACTATGGCCTGATGACCGATGTTATTTTTTTTCCATAACCACCTCTAATGATAGATTATATTGGTGTATTTATTATATATATATTTATATGATATTTAAGATAATATTAATATATTCTAATCATGATATCATATATTCCATCTAAATTTCCATTATATGGGGATTAAATAATGTCACTTATGTGTACAGAAGAATACTGCCTCCCAAAGAAATGGTATTTGTCTTTCAGAGAACCATTACACGGAATGTAATAAATATTATTTCATCGAATATATATGATATATCTAAAATTATAATTTCTACGAAATTTTTATATATTATTTGTCTTTATTTCATTCTATCCATTAAGAAAAATGGAAACAACATCCATGGGTACATAGGGATTATCATCTCTACAAATGGTGTATTTCATATTCTATATGTAAATTTATTAGATTATAAAAAAAATATTATGAAAATATAAGAAATTTAAAACAATTTAAACACCATGTCAGTGATGGAACCATTATCACTTTGATGGACCAAACTGTCAAACCAAAACAGAAATGAAAATCAAAGTAGTTATTTCCAAAAACATGATTTCAACAAGAGATTTATTTCCAAACATGTATTAAAAAGTTATATGTAAATCATAAATTGTATAATAATTGTTTTAATTTTTATATAATTGATATATAATAACGTTAAATTTATTACCAAGGAGGTTATAATTTGTATGAATGATGACGAGACATAAAGTAAAAGCGTTGTGTCTCAAATTTCATTCTTTAGCTCATTGGATATGATAAGTACCTATCATTTTTATAAGGAATATATACTACCCATTGAAATGTTATATCATAAATATATTTCTATTGATGATACATAAATTTTAATTTGATTTTTTTAATGGTTCTTGCGTTTCATAATTTACAAATGTGGTATAGATTTATGGTTACAATAATATTTTTTATTTATATTTCTAATGATTATGTTTTTATGATGAAAAATTATGATCTACCTATAAAAATAAATTTGTTATAATTTCCTTTATATAATTTACTGAATACATTTTTCATTTAGTTTTATTAACATAATGGATTAAATATACTAAATAAATTGGTAACCGAAATCATCATTATTACACTCTTATGTCATAAAACCTTATTCTTCTTTATCAATGCTTTATAATAATGGTGTCATGAATTTTTATTAATCCTATATTATATTTTAACACCATATGATCAATTTAAACACTTCATTAAATGATAATTTTAAGAGGATTCATCATGTTTATTTAAAAAAATGCATGACTAGATTTTATAAAAAATGATAAAGGAGTCATAGTTATTACGTTCTTGACTTCGATGGACTTCGCCAAAATGGTGGAAAGAAAATGTTGTAAATGTATGCAGTATTATGTAAAAATATTATTTCCACTATTTATTATGGTGATTTATAAATTCATTTAAACTTATATAATAATGTAAGATAATTTTCCAAAAGAAATTTTCCATATAAACATTCAAAGAAATTTCTAGTCTATAATGATAGCCTTGGGTGTTACATGCCATTGATAGGGGACATAATAATAGGATATAATTCATATATATTCTCAAGATGCTTTTTTTTATTACATGATTTTTTTTCTGAAAACCATTTCTCTTCTCTGAGTTATGCCCTGAAATGTTTTTCAAAAAGTTATTCCATTTTCAATAGTTATGATTTGATAAAATGATAAAATGATTATGAATATAATTTCATTTCTTTAGGTTATTATGTATTTAATATTCAATAAATCATACTACATTTCATGTTTTCTTATATGAAATTTTTTTTTAAAAAAAATTGGAACACGTATGAATGATTTTCATTATGAAATGGGTGTGGACTATATATCACTCAATTTCATTGTGTAATTATTGATATCTATATGGCTAAATAGGACGTGAATGGGGATTGAAAATAGATCATTATGGGATATTGTGGACTATTTATTTCTTATGAGTGATCATTGGCTAGTACAATTACATTGGGAGTGAACCCATACAACTAGGATTTTCATTGGAAATGAGCCTTGTATAATAAAGAGATGAAATTCAATGATTATGTGTTTCCCAAAAATTGACATCATATTCTAATGTTATTTTAATGTCCCTAATACAGGATCCACTAAACTGGTTTCCGAAGATAGGTATTCACAAGACCTCAAATATGACCCCATGTATGCTAGTGTCTACCGACTAGCTGCCATGGTCTAATAAGAATCATGGGGATAATATAACATTTATACCAAAGTAGTTCACAATAGTTAAAATTAGAAATATCATAATTAATAAGTAATAACTATTAATCCTGAATATAAAAAAATATAAAAAATTGGGTACAAACAAAAATCAACAATAACCATGTTATGTAGTTCTAATAGTGGTAGAATGATGGAACCGATAAATAAAGTATACAACCAAAATCCAAAAATATGTCCCTAACACCAAGTATAGATTATTATCCATGAATACCTGATGCCTTACTGAACTACCTAGTACAATTTTATGTCCCATAACTGATCCAACAATAATAAAGTCTTCTCGAGTACCCAATGGTGGCTCGATCAGGGTGTGAGTACAACTAAGTAGGCCACCACCATTTTCATCTACAAAATATCCAGTCTAAACATATTCGGCATGGTAGAATGATGAAAATGGAAAGATAAACAAAATGATAACTCATGATCCATTAGATAACTATGTACACATAAATAGTGTCTATCATTATTAATAGTTATTCATTTGTACCATCATCATTACATAATCAATTTTTTTCACCTATTACGTTGGTTATGAATATATATCATCATTACTTGGGTCTATGAAAATTAAACACATTTTACAAGGGATAAAATAATTTCTTTATCTTAATAGGTATAACAAAAAAAAAACATTATACGGGATTCAATGACTCATTCCATGATGAATTTAACCATTTGGGGAATAGATCTATGTCCACATTCCTAACACATGAATTTTGGGGTGGAGTTTGGATCCTCAATCTAACTCATCCCATTAGAGTAGAATCTTAGTCAGTAATACAAACTACCATGAGATGTCACATGATTTAAATATATACATTTCCACCAACTAGATATCTTATGAAAATAAAAACAAACCAGTAGAAATTGAAATCACTTATATAACTATGAACATAGGAATAAAAAAAATTACATAAACCATTAACATAATTACAATTTTTATTACATAACAATTTATTCCCATTATCATTATCATGCCATTACCCATTATGTGTATTCAATAGTTCCCATACATTATCCAATATTCATCAAATACCAAACATTGTCCCATTTATACCATTTATCTTTTCAAAAGAATTTACAACTTGTTTGTTTCACATACAATTCTTATATCCCACAGAACGACTTTGATTTGTTCAAATCATTAGATATATACCATAATACCATTTTATTAACTCATTTAACAAATTCATAAATTCCCTTCTATAATCTCTATTACATTATTGTTAATTATCTAATAATTTAAAATTTAAACCGTTCATAATTTCATATATAAAAGTCCTTTATATCATTTTAACATAGTTCATAATCCATTCAATGCCATTTTAGTTTACCCAATTAACCCATTATAAAACCATGGAAAACAAACTCTTATTCCTTTATGAGAAACAAGAATAACTATCAATACTTCATTTTTAAATACAATAAACATATTCCACATTTTTTTATAGGATAAAAATTATCTCACGACAACTATACACATAACATTTACTAAATCAAGGTTCTAGAATGCGACAACACCCCATGGGTGACCCCAAATTGGTTATTTATCCTTAATGGATCCCTCGGGGATCATGGTGTGTTTAATTAATCATTAGGATGTATATTTTCACCAAACATATCAATGTAATCCAATGAAAAATAAGGGGAAAAATAAAAAAATATTAATATGCACAAATCTGCTAAACAAATATGGCATATAATGCATAGAACTCTTACCTTGAGTATAATGATGATCACACATTTAATTGTGGAAATAAATCTGGATTCAAACTAAATTTTAAATTCCCATCAAATATTACACATGAAAAATAGGTTTTTATGTATTTTGAATTATATTAGAGAATCTACACACCCATATCTGAAAAAATGTATCAAGTGGTGTGTTAGACATATCTGGGGCATCGATCTAGATCCAATGGTTTTTAAAATAGACATGAATAGAAATAGAACCACCCTTGGGTATCTTAGATCAATTTGGATCATCTTAAGGTATATAAGAGAATAAAGGGGGGAGATATTGGATAGAATATAAATATATGAAAAAACTAATTTTATAAATATTCCATCATTATTGGGGTGCAGGGTTTTATAACATGGTTTACCAAAAAAAGTGAAAGTCACAATGAAATAATGGTAGGGTTTTATGGTTAAATGAGGAGCTCTGCATGTTTTAGCTATCCATGCACCGAATGTGCATGATTATACTATCTAATCGGTTCCATGTCACACAGTTTCATGTGTAGGCTGCATAGTTTCCCAAAACATTCACCAACCATGTGATATGCCTCTATCCAAGGATGTATGTCATTAATTGGGTGGCCACATAGTATATATAACTATGTTCCAACCATGTAACTTTCACAAGATATCCCATTTTCCTTAATTTTGTGTCTAAAATTCCCCAAAAACCCCAAATACCCATCATGAACTTGGGAAACATTCTATTACCCAAATATTAGAGACAAAAACTAACACCTAAAAAAACATACCTTTGGGAAATCTGTTATGTTTATGTTATGATAACATGATGCATAATCATTGATTATATTATTATTCATGAATTATAAACTATAAATATTTTTTCCATGGTTCATGATATAGATCATGGATATGCATGGAAAAATATTAATATGTTTTTCCTATGTTCTCATTCCCGTATGATCACATTATGTTTATGTATTTATCATTTATACCATTACCAAGTATTTGATATCATGATTTCATATGTTTATTTTCCCCACATTATGGTGATAGGTATTACGAGATATATGTCTAATTATTAGGACATCTAGTGGGTTACGTTTCCATGTTTCTAAAGGAACATTACTCTTATTATCCTTTTCATGTGATTGTGTAATGTAATGATTCTTCATGTGAAAATTTATAATATCAATGTGTGAAAATTGTAGTTTCTCATAGTTTTTAATTTCCCATTTCAATGATAATGTATGAAAAGCATGGATTGAGAACAATCAAATATTGTTAATGTTAATAAATCTTCAAATGTGTTCAAGATTCATTCTAGTTGTAGCATAGCCTAAAACTTCCATACTTTCTTTTTATACACATACAAGTTATGGGGGGTTATAGAGGGGTTATTTGGAGATTAATTTAGAATTATATGAACATTTAATTATTAATCCAATAAATATTAATTTTAAAAAATATAGTAATAGTATTATTGTTATTATTTTTATTATACTTATTATTTAAATTTCTTTTATTTATTTTAAAGAATGACTTCAAATAAAAAAATTATAAATTGATAAAAATTATGTTGATGGAATTTTATTTTTAAATCTATAAGAATTATTTATAAAATTAATTGTAATGAGATATGAACAAAACCATTTAATGTCAAATTGATATATCTATATATATTGTTAATATATGTTTTAAAAAATATAATCAATCATATCTAAATGTATTATTTAAAGAAATTTATGATTAAAATTTATAGAAGAATAAAATATTTTTCATCTAATGGCTATTATTTGAAAATTATGATTGATAAATAATTTTTATTCAATTAAAAAAATTGATGAATATTTTTCTATGTTGAGATTATATTTTAAAATTTCAATTAAAATCCTTTTTGTTCATGAATGTAATTATATTTGTTCAAAATTTAAATTGTAAAAAAATAGTCTATTTGGTCAATTTCAATTTTATAATGATAATGATATCCTAGGAAAATGTGAGTTATGAGAATATTTTTTAAAATGTGGTAAATGGTTTTTTATAAGAATGGTTGTATTTTAATTTAAATAAATATTATAATGAGGTTGGTTTCTAATGGAATACATGCCTATCCTACACAAATTTATATTCATGAGGCACTATCCATGAGAAATATAAACTTAATTTATAACATAATTGTTATTTGAGGAAATGATTTTAAAACCAACCATTTAGAGGATACCAATAAAACCAATATATTACAAGACCTATAAATTTTTTCCCTCATAAATATGGGAAAAATAACCATATAATGTGAATTTATAATGTTGTGTATCTTTTTTTCACAAGAAGGATTATGTAATAATTTTTCAAAGTGGGGGAATTGGAGAGAAATTCTGAATACTAAAAGTTAAAAATATCAAAACCTTAATAATTTAAGTCCATTGTTTTTAAACTAATTAATTAGAATGATTTTATAGAGAAAATGTAATTTAATGTAATATTATTTTTTAAATGTGATATTTCAAATATAATATAACATATTATTTCTAGTAAATTAATTATAATTTATTATTATTTTAGTCAATTTAATTAATCAAATGAATAATCAAAAAACATTCCTATATAAATTTATTTGAGATGATTAATAGTGTAAATATAATATAAGGAAAATTATTTTAAATTAATTGAATTTAACAAAAATATTTATATTTACTCATGAAATAAATTTATTTTATTAATTTAATACTTTTTAAAACATAAATGTTGAATATTTATTACTAGTTTCTTCAATAAATTCTTTGAAATAATCATAGAATATAAATAAACAAAGAAAAATTTGAATATTTCCTTCTAACTATTACAAAAAATATGATAACATATTCAATGTAGAAATACCAAAACCAATATTTTGAAGCTATCATGGAATAATTTAATGAATTTTGAAAAAATGAATTATTTTCAAAATTAATGATTATGAACTCATAATTATATAAAATTTAATTCATCGTAATAATTAATACTTATACATGTGATGTTTCTAAATTTATGACTAAGAAGAAAATAATATATTATCTTAGAATTGTGAGTGAATATTGAAGAGATGGAATTTGATCAACTTGTTTTATGGTCTCAGTTTATATTATATAGATTTATACATTTTTTTGTTATATTTATCAACATTTGACACATCCCTATCAAATGATATTTTTTATATTAATAATCGAGGAAATGAAATTTTAATTCAGAGTATTATAGTTTAATTTAATTCATACATTACAAAAAAATTAATATTAGAATAATAATAATCACAAAAAATATACTTTAAATCCATGTAGATTTAATTTATTATTAATTTTGTATTATTTTCATATATTGAGTGATAAAAATATTTTTTTTGAATCATATATTTTACATTAAATATATTCCAAGGGAAGATTTAAATATATTTCATCAATTAATTATTTCATTTTAATTGTAAAAATTGATTCAATATGTTTTTCCACATCTATTAAAATATGTATATTTTTCTAAAACATAATTATAAATATTAAATATTTGTAATGATGGTTTCAGTAATCGAATATATATTGTTAAAATATTGTTTTGAAAATCCTGTATAGAAATTTATTTTTTATCATTAATGTATCACATCTATTGACACTATTCCAATATTAATTTAACATGATGAAAAGTCTTATATTGATTTCTATTCCATTTTAAATCACTATTTTTCATGAATAAATATTTTATTATAATTAATAACATTCAATTTTAACCCTATATATTTAATTAATATTTTAATCATTCATATGAAATACATTATTTAATCATCTAATATAGTTCTAGATTTAATTTTATTTGATGCACTGTTGAAATATTTTGAACCATAGATTTTTCCATGTGATATCTATCTATTATTTAGAAATATATCTATTATTAAAATATATTTATTGTTAATCATTACAACATATGTGGGGTATTAATTATATATCTCTCTAATTTATTAATATTTTAATATATATCTAGATATTACTAGGTTTTGAGATATACGATCATATGTTAGCCATCTTTGTTCTGCATAGGCACAATTGTTTTTTATTAATTCTACATAAAAGTATAATAGAAATAGACAAGGGTCATAAAATATGTTATGATTTTATTTGTGTATTACTTCTCAATATTCTAAATTTATCTCTCTATATATCATGATTATTATCATAAAAAATGCATTCTTTTTCCCATTTATATGTAAAATGAGCTTCTACCAGAGTTGTAGAGGCTATTAGTTGACATAAAAAAGACCAAGGATGAATTTTGAGTGTGGATGAATTTTCATATTATTATAGTAAAAATAATTCATAAATTTAGTAGTTATAATAGAACGAAATATATTTTATTGTATAAGATGGAAATATTCATCGTATTTGGTCTTTCAGGCCATCGGTTTGGCCCAATGGTTCTCAATGCTCAGGGCCAACAGTTCCCTTGGATGCATATGGAATTAAAACCGTAGTGACTTCATGTCATAAGGACTTTAGGAAACTATAGTACATTGTGACACTGGGACATCATTCCTTAAAAGACAATGAAGCATCTATAACACATAAGACAAGTGATGAAAAAATAATTAGGAACAAATTGCATCAACCATAATAGAGATAAACAGATTGGTAGAATGGGGGGGTTTGACAATTTCCATTGGAAAAATGAACCACAAATCATTGAATGGAGTAATGATTTCCAATCATCCCTGATAGGTGGGGATCTTGGCCCCTTAAATGATACATATTTTTGGGACGGGTAGTTCAAAATATTATTCCGGTCTTAGTCCCTTTAAGGGAATCTATTGGGACTTGTGTCACTGGGACTTTTGGTCATGTATGGGCCTTTTCCTCTGGGACTATGGGTCATGTACGACATCCCCTTCAATATATAATAGTTGGATTGTAACCAAATAAATAAATAAATATTATGGAGATCGAGAATTAGAATAATTCCCAAGTATATGTGATCCATTCATGTAGATTTATATGAGTATTATATTCAAAGGAAATGAAATATGATTATTAACAAATGTATTTATTGATTCTTTCTTTCCCATCATTATATTTATTTAATCTTTTAGTTAACATTTTATTGAATCTATTTTCATGTTTATGATGCAGTAATGGGATATCACATACTCATTTATATTCTTTACTAGTATTTCAGCATTATTTTTTCAACACAATTATTCATTACCAATAAAATGATTTAGAGTATTATATATAATATGTATAGAGTTAAATTTTGGGAGGATGTTTTTTTGGAAGATGTTGATGAAATAATCTAAAATGAAAAATTTATATATCTAACCTCCTGACACAATATAATGTTTTTTATATGAATGTGTTTTGTTGGAAAGATTTATTGAATATGGGTTTTCCTAAAAGTTGTATTTCATATTCCTTATATGTAAAGGATCACTGTATTTTTTTTACTTTTTTTAATTTAAAATTTAATAATTTTGGAAATATTTTTTACCATTACACAATATCCCCTTCTAGTTTTATGGTAAATCTATTTTCTATTATATAGGGTTTGTTTTTATTCACTTATACGCATAAGAGAAATTTTTAATATTTTAAATAATGTGTAATTTCATTATGAGTTGTTTAATGGTAGAGAATTATTATGGAGAAACAAATAATTTTAAATTTAACAGTAATAACTTTATGCCTGAGAAAAACTAGACTTCATAATGAACAACTCCGTTCAATTTAATGGTTTATTGGATATATAAGTGATCATTATGATTCTGATTTATATACCATTGAAAATAATAGTTTCAAGAAATGATATTGGTAACTATATAGATACCCTTAGAAAATGCTGATTGTGGATATATATATATATATGGGTTCAATTTATGTAACCATACAAAAAAAACCCATTATTTTAGTTAAGGTAACATTCTGTTCCTAAAAAAAACCAAATTCATCATGTCTCATACTAATGTCCAGTTTTATTAATGTAAAAGGGGTTTTTAGTTATATATAATGGGAATATGAAAGTTATTCATTATAGATTATTTTTTTCCAAATATAATAATTCAATATTATTTATAGAATCACAATAAATTGACATAATAAAATACAATAATTAACTTTAATATATATATATATATATATATTAATTTTTGAATTCCACTCACTCCAGTTTTTATCATGGATGATTTGATGGAATTATATATGATTAATGATATTATAAATTCTTTAGTGTGGTATTAAATATTAATATAGTCATCCAAATATTTTTAATAATACAAATTGTTGATTAATTAAGATTAATTAAAGAGTCATCAAGGTGGATTAATAGATTTTATATATATTTTCATTTTAATTTCTTCATTACCTGAAACAACTACACAACATCATCCATTAAAAAATTATATATATATAAATGTAAATTATCATATATCTCTCTAATATACTTACCTGTATCAGCCCTCTAAATGTGAGATGATGATAAATTACGAAAATGGATTCATTGAACCTGAATTAAATCCATACCACAACAATATGATTCCATTTACATTAGAACTTATTTTTCACCATCAAGGTTTTGATGATTCTGAACATAGTGGGATTTGGGATATTTCAATGTTATCCATGTAAAACTATTTTTTATAAGATTTAAATTCGTACAATTCATTATCATTTCAAAAATATATTTTTTGTTATTCCAAAAACACATCAACAATCAAATTTTAAATAAAAAAATCCATAAAATAATAATCTTCATTACAAAAATACTATACTAATGGTAATGTTTTTTTTTCAATATATCCCTTTAGAATGACTGTAGTGGTTGCTCCTCTATCTATTGATTAATATGAGGTATTATATTCTCTAATAAAGTGTTACATGTAACACTCCCAAAAATCTGTAATCTACATTTCTTTAATACTTAGAGTGAGGTATTATTATGTCTCTCAACATGCTTGATATTTGTTATTTAATCTAAATTTAGGGGTTCTAATTCACATGATATAATTTATTAAATTAAAATTCGATTAGGAAATTATTTTTTATTAGTGTAGTTATTTTTAGGTTACAATAACTTCTATTAATATTTAGATTAATATTGATATATATTAGTGATATAGTTCTTATGTAGGTTTGTTATATATTTTTAAATTAAAGTATATAAGTTCTATACAAATCTTTATCACCCTATGGAAAATTGTGATGTAATTTTATTGAAATATGTATGCAATAGTTAAATATTGAATATAAATCAAAAATGAATGTTTGGAATTATTTAATTATTATAGGTTCATTTATTGAATATAGATTTATATTTTTATGCAGTAATATCAAATTAATATTGTAATCAAATATTAATTTATATCCTCTTTTATTAAAAAATCCATGAATAAAATTTAGTAATTTATGGTGAAATACATGAACATTTAATTCTATTGTAGTCATAATTGGGATTTCAAAACATCAAAAGTGACATAAATCATATTATCCATCTACAAATGTTTTCAAATTATCTGATACTTAGATTATTAATTATGCACATGTGTTTGTATAATAAATGATTATTATATATTTTTTTTAAAAAAATTTTGTTATGTATAATATATATTTGATGATATATTAATATATAGATTAAATCTTATATACTGAAATAAATAATCATTTGTTTCTATATTATTACAAGAAGAGAATAATAAATAATTAGTGTATTTTGAATATTAGATGAAGTAAAAAATATTGTATCAGACTAAAAGGATACATTAGTTTACTCATGGTATTAAATAATGAATATCAGTATGGAAAAATATAATATCTAACAGAGTCTAAGAATGTATCCTATTAATAATCATAAGTTCTAATATAACTGTGCGTTATACAAAAAATTGTAAAAAGAAAAAATATTAAAAAATATTATTAATTTTTATCTATTATAATATGATATTGATTGAATGAATAATGTCAATTATTTACTTTCCATATGGGAGTATGTTTATAATATATTGACCATATTTGTTGAATTTCTGTGTTCTTAATTTAAATTCGATATTGTCTCCACATTATTCATT
This sequence comes from Viscum album, assembly GCA_963277665.1. Taxonomy (NCBI): domain Eukaryota; kingdom Viridiplantae; phylum Streptophyta; class Magnoliopsida; order Santalales; family Viscaceae; genus Viscum; species Viscum album. Next base: position 1,194,168,461 of record OY728122.1, read on the forward strand.
AATTAGGTTATAATGTATCAGAAGATACTCTATTGAGTTTCATACTAAGGTTCCTTCTTGGCGGTCTAACTAAACTAAATATTAAATTGAGAATTGAATTATAACTAAGTAATTTATAATTTTTAACTAAAATAAGACACATGTTTTTGTAATCATTTCTAGATTAAAATTTTCATTAATTAAATATCTCAAGAAATGTGATGGTATTTCTAATTATGGGTTGAAAAATTTTTAGGTGTTATATTTATTGGTTTATATATTTTATAATATTTGAATCCTCTTAATATTAATTATATTTTTTAGTTTATTTTATATTATTTTGTTTATTTATTTTTGTGATTTATATTTATATTCCTGATACTGTGTGTATGTATTACATTGTTAATTTTTTTATGTTAGTATTATATTATGATATAATTTTTTGTGAATGATTTGGGTTTTAATATATCAATATTTTAACTAGAATCTAATTTTGTAATGATGTAGTACTCTCCAAAGGTGATGAAAAATTAATTTATTATTTCTTGTATTATATTAACCATACCATAATAACATATCCTTAGTCTTCAATGTCACAAAAGACACATATATTATTAGGATACATTCGAAAGAGGAATCTAAATAGTCATTAATGTTGAAGTGTAAATGTAGTGTTTAGATGATGAGGCTCCCAATGGTACAAGGATTTGATGTTGACACAATACATGATGTAGTGATGTGATAATTTTTCTGATGTAGGTGTAGGGATGTGAATATTTGGTAACATGAGTTTCATAAATTTTCTAATGTGGTCTCATGAGGTTCGTGGATGTGGTAATATGGAAGGACATGATGCATAGATTTGATAATGAAAAAATTGATGTGTGTTTGGAGTGGGGATTATATGTTTGGTTGAATTCTATAATTTTGGTTGTGATATTGCTACTATAATTAAGATATGTCCTATTAATATAGTATTGATGAAAAATATTGTACATTCTCTTAATTAATTATAAATCCTTGGAAACATGGATATATCATTCTCACATGTGATAGTCTATTTGAATGATTTGTTTATTTATTTAAAGGAGTTAATAATTTGAATTAGTCTTATATGATTCATTAATAACATAATAAATTTAGTTATAACACTACATTAGATATATTTTTTCATAATGTTCTATCCAATTATTTTATTTATTTTTATTGTATAATTTCCCAAATGGACAATCCAATTGAGTACTTCCATTTTCTCTCCCAGCCACATGTTATTATGAGTTTTAGGCTATGCCATGAGATATTGGATCTACTATTTATGTATCTCATAAATGGATTATGTAGTGTTTTCACTATAGGTACAAATATTTTTTTTACATTAATGACATATTAAATGTATATGATCTTTGGGAATTGGTATAACTGAATAAATTTTATTATATTCCTTGGATATTGATCATTGGTTTTTTTTTCTACTAGTATTTATATGTGAAAATCCTTGGATTATGATTAATGTTTCTTTTATTTATGTCACGAATCATGGTGTTATATGAGTTGGGACACACTTGTTACTCCAATAACATCATCTCATTGAAGGGGCATCTGGTAGGTGCGTGTCACAAAATATTGGTATTAAATATTTTCTTTTATAATTTCAATGTTTCATGCAGATTGGAACATATGGGGATTGCCTAGGATTATTTGGGAAATAATGTCACATAATTTTTAGGCATGGGCTACAAATAATACTAGATATGGAAAAAGTAAATAATAACATATTATGCTATAAAAAATATTAATATCATGGAATCTAGAGGGGAACACCGTATTTGGACACATATGATCCAACAAAAGAAATTATATTGTGAACTAATAGTTTTAATATTAGAGTACACAAGTTAAGGTGTAGAAAATTTGAAAAGGATTCATACATTATTTTAGTATATTACATTTAGAATATAATCACGATTTTTGGTTAAATATTTTGTGTCTAGATATGTTAATATCAATTTAATTTTCAATCCTTAATAATTATGTAAAATTCAATTATAATATAATTATTAATAATAGAATTTACAACTTTCATAAATCATTATAAATGATGAATTTTTTAGTTTTATTTCATAATATGTTATTAGTAATTCATTCTTCATAAATTTCCATAGGTCATATAAAAAATAGGTTGAATAATGATAGAAATTTAATACTTCTCATTAAATTAATGATATTATATTTTAGATTGATTTTAATATTTTAAAAGAATATCAAGAAATTATATATTACATGTTTTCTTTCATTTGAAGTGAAATTATATCAATGTGATATAATTTGAATGTGGTAGTAAAAATAAAATTCATAAATGTTTCTCAGAGTAATAAATCATTTGTTCAAATTATTTATTAAATTTTATTAATGTATCATTGTTTAGACAAGATTTTAAATACAATTAATTATGATGTAATGTTTTCAAAAAAATATTTACTAACTATATAATTATAAAATCTTTTCATAAAATTAAATTTCTCTTTATTATGTATCTTTTCTCTCTTAGTTCCTCTCATATCTCTATCGGCACTACCTAGGGGTTCCACCTGAAATCCTTCCCTTCAGGATCATAATCACATAATAGCATTGCCCCTCATCTTTTTTCCCTTTTCCACCTTTTATTCCCCTTTCATCCTTCTCCCTACCACATCAGCATTGAATATGCATGGTTTCCTAACACTACTATACATTCACAACTTCTCTACACTTGGGTTTTCATCACATTGGCAATGTTTTGACTTTTTCTCAGGAGATTTGGTTTTAGTTTTCTTCATTTAAATGACTCCTTCTCGAAGAATGTTTTTGGTTCCTAAAGGTGTTTGGTTTTTTATGCCCTTAGACACTCTTTCTAGGGATCAGACCTCATAACACATATTTCCTCTCAATGCGAGTTATGGAAAATTAGATAAATTAATAATTGGGTTTGTGTTTGTGTAGTTCATGGGTCTCATTGAACTACCTCTTTTTCTTGTTTCTATTTTTATTGATCATGTTTTCATTCTTCTTTGAAAATTCATTCTTTAAACACCCATAGTATCTCAAACCACTTGTTTGACCTGTCATTTCATTGCTCAAATTCTAGTTGTAACTTAAGTGGGGGTTATAATGTTTTTTGATGTCTGATTTGGTGATATTTAGTGTTCCATGTGTGATCTCTTTGATAATGGTGTTATATTATTTATTTGTTTTATCATGTTATCAGTAACAGTTTTTTCCATCTATCCAATGGAAAATCTATTATATACTTCTTTCCATGGTTTTATAATATGGTGTTTGGGAGTTTTTTTGTTTGATATTGGTGGCGGAAATCAGTGCTGCTCACAAAGGCATCGTGCTGATGTTTCCGGATTTTCACATAGGTGAGATCACATTAGATTGCTGATTTTGTGGTTTATAATTCACAAGGTGACTATGATGATATGGTGTGGTGTTCTATAGTGGATTTGATTGACTTTGAAGGACTCTGTATGTAGGGTTTTTATTACTTATGATGATGATGTTCCCAAAAGGTTGGAGGCTATTACTATGGTGACTAATGTTTATGGATATCGATGTGACCCTAGATGATGATAGCTGGAAACATGAAATATACTGATTAAGGTTCTCCTGTAATGTGAACTCCTAATGTGTTTTTAATATTTCTAATTTTTAACATTAAATATGGAATAATGTGTTTTTTGTTCATACCTTGTCCATATGTTACCACTCATCCATAATTACACTTTTTAAAATCTACATTTTTTTAACTTTTCTTTCAAATGCTTAATTATAAGATGAACTATAAAATTGCGAGTTTTGAATTTATTTAAAACATCTATCATAAGATTTATTAATAAATAATAAATGATTAATTTAATACTTATATTATATTTCTTGATGACATAAATATTTTTTTGGAAGATTAATTTGTATATATTTATTTTATACTGAAAATTCTTAAGTGATGATTGGTTTATGAGAAAAAATTATGTAACATACATATACTATATAATTTAGAGATTTCAATATATTCAATTTGAATGGAATAATAATCTTGATCTACGATGTATCATATAATGTTTTTATCTTTTTGGTGTGTGCATTGTAGATAGAGGGATCTCTAATTTTTTTGAGGACGTATGCCCAGTGTGTATCACAATGGATTTAATAAAGCCACTAATATTATTATGGAATGATTTCTCTACCTAATGGTGTAGGAAGTGGAAGATGTGTTCTTATATATTAATCATTCAATCTTGGGGTTGTTGGATAATGCCTGGAATATGACCTAGGAAAACATGTATGATGGTGAGTCACACCGACTGTCTTGTTGTTCCCATTTTTTTTTTCCAATTAACGGTTTTTTGATTATTTTACAAAATTTCATTTATTTAACAAATAATCTCATTAATATGACTCTAATGAGGTTTAAACCACATAGATAAGTCTCTCATGGTTCTCTAGAAATCCCTTTACTCTACCCATAGATTTTTAATTTAAATATTTATATAAGGATTCAATTAAGTTTTGATTAATTATACAACATTAAATGTAATTTTTCATTTATATATTCCATAATTGAGATATATAATGTAATAAAACTATATTTTTTGTATAATTCATGCTTGAATAATTTATTCTATACTTATCATGATATATGATGGGTCCTCTCAGACTGATGATATATTAAATATTGACTATGATTCCCCATTAGTATGTTGTTGTAGATTTTATCTCTAAGAATTATCATATACTATTTTTCTAAATATATTGTCTAAATGATAATAGAATGGTTCTTTTTTTAATTAATTTTGATGCATTAATTATATCCATGTGTCATTCCAGAACTAGTCTTTGAATTCAACATTGATATGTTAATGGAAGGATGTCCATTCCATCATAGGGATATTTATGGTTTTGTTTTTATAATTTTGTCATTTATATGTGTGGAGTCATGAACCATCCATGATAGGAATGATAGAGGTGAGTAAGGTAAATTGTGATAGCTCTATTGATTATAGCTATTTAATCCTTACTATGTCATTTTTTAGCTGTGAAATATTTCATTGCCCTGGGAATATTTGATATATTATATCTGAGAAATGATATGTCTTATATGAGGCTTGTATATAGAATTACGAGGGTTTTATTTATATTATTTGTTGATAGGTGGTCCTGGAAGTCATATTCATCTCCTTAGATAGAGAGAATTGATGACATTACTAATTACAGTTGGTTATATATAAGATGGATAAAACATAACATTGGAATGTGTTGGGCCTTGAAAACACCATATATGATTTTAATATTGTCCAAATATTATTTTGGGACTCATGTTATTCGAACAGCCTTGCATATTAAATAGATTTCATTATTTAGGAATTCTATGTCCATGTACCATTATTTATTACATGGTGTGATTTAGGTATGGATATTTTTTTTCCTAAACATCACAATATGTTATGTTGAATGATATAACTAACATGAATTGTTACATATGATATCATTCTAGAGAGGTTATGAGGAATGCCTGATATTGTATCATGGGGCCTTAGTTGGTTCATATTCATTCGATACACGATTTACTCAATTATCAGGTGTATAGTTTCTATTCCCTCATTCGATACACATATTTATACATGTGAGCTTATTTTAATGACAAATTGGTAGTTTTCTACCTTGATATACTCACACCGTGTTAGGTCATTATAATAAATATTTTGATTTCATGATCAGGCTTCTGGAGAAGGTAAAGGTCCTTAAAAATGGTTATTTTGGATCATGGGGTTTTCTAATATATATAGTACCAGGAAAAACTCTATTTTATCAGAATTTAATTATTTATCATAGTATATATCATTTTATTATTATACTAGTTTACCATTCACATATGGGTCTTGTTTATTAGACTAAAAACACATTAAATGACAATTATTGTAATATTTAGTTGTATTAATTTTCAATTCACATGTTTATAAGGGAATTGATTATTTCTATTGTTATTTTTTAATTATTATCGTTATATAGGGTATTTTCTCCCCATTCCAAAATGAACCACTAACACCAATCCTTATCATCTTATTTAATCTGAGGTATATGATTTGATTTTTAGAACATTAGATCTGGCATACTGATTCGAGAAAGGTAACTGCAAAATATTATTAATGGATTAAGGTATACATTATTTTCCATTTAAGTTTTAGAAAAAAATATATTATCATTATTGATATCGGGTAATGAATATTCCATATTCCTGACCAAATCTTGTGTAACAGACCATTATTTCACCACCGATGGGATTAATGTAACATTTTTATGATATTTTGATGTTTCCATGAACAATGAATATTTATAGAGTACCACCTATCATATATGAATATACTAAACTACATAGTATTTGGTAAATAAATTCCTCGGTATATGCAAAATTTTTAGGGATATATCTGGAATGTTTGTTTTTATATTATATCAACTATGGAATTGGTTTGTTCGAATCCAATATTATATTATATAAAATATAAATATGATCTCTAAAAATATTTTTTTATAAAGGTCTCAACCTAATACATCAGTTATATAATTAGTGTAACAAATTTGGTTTTAGTATCCCATAAAATATTACTTTTGATAGAAATACATTAATTCTACCTTCTAACAATTTCTATTGTTTTAAAATGGATTTTATTACATGAACTATGATTTTTTTGAATTTTAGAAATAAGATACCTCAGATATATATAAAACCTCCAATTTGGGTTGTTCTTATAGGTCATTGAAATTATATTTCAGAGGATACACATATTAATGATTTATCTCATGAACTCTTCATATAAGAGGTATGACATCTAAATCTATGAGTCTTACAGATTGTTTCTTCATATGGAAAGTTTTATAAAGATTCATATTATTATATTCCTAGTATTTTAGGCTCATAAATACCCCAAAATTTTAGTGAACTAATGGGCCCCTTGTTGTTGAGGATTTAATTGATATAATTGATTGAGTTTCTGAACATGTAGGGACTAATCATGTTTGAATGATAAATCTTGAAATTTTTATGCTATAATGAACATCCATAAGGGGTGGGGTATCATGATTTATGAATATATGCATAATGATATTACTTTGGTGGCCTTCAGTGGTCTAATCATAAAAAATTACCACCTATCCATGGTAATACTAGATAGATCTATGTAGCTTATGAAGCATCATATGGAGAGTTTTTAATTTAATCTATTATATGTTTTCTCAAGTAATTTTTATTATTTTATGAAATTATTTGATGTAGTGATGTTTAAATATCTAGTATGTTTCTTATATTCATTTATCTGAGGGTCAAACATCAGAGGATGGGGAGTGGCACAACTTTTTTTACTTAGGTTCTTCCAAAATCCATAGATTTCGACATGGGGATAGAGGAGGATTAGAATATTGGATTTCAACTAGTTTATAATCCACCAATTACCAAATATCACATCATTGTAAAATGTTTTTCTTATTGTTTTATGAATAGTAATTTTTTAGTTGAAAGAAGTATAAGAAGATATAAATAATTGAGGATAGTTATGTTTACTTATTTGGTGAGATGAGGCATAACCATGTAACCAAAATGTGGATGAAAATAACATCTTATTTATTTCTGCATAATGAAACATATGACCTTAACATAATGGGAAAATATGAGTCTCCAATATATATTGATAGGTTTATATCTAAAAAGAAATGTTGAAGGTGTATATTGGGGTTCTCATAGATATTTGACTCAGGAAACAAAAACGGGTTGTCTCAATAGATATTTATTCTAGATATAGATATGATTTAGTCATTGGATGGGCTCTCAGCCACCCCTGGAGATGGGTATTTGACAGTTTGAGGTATTTTTTTATTACCTATACAATTTCTTTTACATTTATTGATATAGTGTAATCCAATTAATTCATATCTATTAGTTTCATTTCCTTCATATATTTAGGGGTAAATTTATCTTTTATGTATCCAAATTCTCACAGTGCTTTAAGAATGAATGTAGGCCATATATAGAGATGTCATGAAATTACCAAACATTTTATTACACAGAATATTTTTTGACATACTGATCTTATATATTACTAGATTATTGTGTCATTTTAAATTCATTGGTAAATGATTATTCAATCCAATATTTACTATTTTAATTGAATTCTATTTTAACAATGCTTATAGAAGATAAGTTCAATGTGATCCTTGAGTGTGATCGTAGAGAATGAATTATTAGACCAGAAATAAGATAGATTGGGGATATCATAGTATAAATTGTATTATTGGATATTGAAACTAAATTAATAGTACCTCATTAATTATTTCCTCATGCAGTGGGACATTATACATATTTTTTCCCCAGGGATAATTCTATAGTATACTCCTTAGAGATTGGAATGTTTTTTGATTTTGAGCATGTAGAACATGGTTAACTTGTATCAAGTCATCCTAATTATATGATGAAAAATAATATAATGTACATGACAGTTTATATGATTTTTTTCTATGTAAAGTTATTTGTTAGACCATGAATAGTATGCTACGTTTTTATTGTGTTTTTTCTTTGAATTACTATTATATTCTATTTCGTTGTGTAGAATAAATATTTCTAATTAAATTAATTTTGAATAATGTACCCTATTTTGAGGATTAAAATTCATTTTTATTAATTACAATGAGTTTGGTAGTTTTCTATTTCTAATATTCTATTAGGACTCTCTAACCTATATATTATAAAAGGGGATACTCCAATAACATGGTTCTTGAATATATATGGACTCTATGATAAAATTTTTATAAATTTTTCAATAAAAATTTACAATCTATATGTGTGACTCACACAAATAGGATCCTAATTCAACAGAGTGACTTAATCATTTTTTTCATTGGTGATATCTTTATATAATCTATTATATTAGACAAACATTATCAACACTGTGAGATTATATTAACTATTAAAAGATAATACTAATATTATTTTAAAATATTTTATTTCTAATTTTAGATTGAGGATGTGTGGTTCTTTTGGCAAGTGATTTCTTGGGTATGGATTTCGATGGACCAAAATATGGTATATGACATGATGTCTTTGGAATATCCCAAGAATTTGTTTTTGAAATCGTTAACTTATTTATGTTTTATGGTACTGCCGAAACAGATTCTTTGAATTCTCATTTTTAACTATAGTTAAGAAAATGCGATGTTTTTTAAATAATTTTTAAATTGTTAGAAATTTAATTGAAATTGAAAATATTGGGTGAATATGTTTTCATTATTATATTTAAATTTTGTTAGAATATAATTTAGTTCCTATGATGAAAAAGTAAATTATTTTGATCATAATATAAATATTTCATGTTTAGTTTATTAAGGAATATATAATTTTAATTTACTGATATTGTGGGATGTATGATTAATAATTGTTTCAAATGTAATCTTTAATGGGATTGTAAAACCCAGAAAATGATGTATTAAAAAATATCCTACTAATTATATATATCTATGTAGTATGTCATATTTATTTATAATGCACAAATTTTGAGTGAAAAAATGATATGTATATTATAGTTATTATAACTGTATAATGTTTGTAATATATATATTGAAATATATGACTCTTTGTTGATTTATAATCATATGATGAAGAAACTTTGGTTGTGTGGCTGAATTTGTGATAAGATGGTGGTGGTGAATAATAATTGAAATGGTAACTAATTATGAGGTAATATTTTTATATAAAATACAAAAAATAAATTAATATAAAATTATATATTCATGATTAAGAATAATAGGAAATAAATCAAAATTTTTTAATGAATCTATGGATTTTTCCTATTGACAAATAAACTTTGGAATTTAACCAAAAATTGAAAATGATTTTTAGAATTCATATTTTTACGTAACATAAAATATATTATTATAATATGTCAGTATTATTTACATTGGTAAACTATATAATTTGTTAATATAGGATAAAAAAATAAATAATTTAGTATTTATTTCAGTTAAGTCTCTTTCACTACAACATTATGAAGGTGTATTTAGAGTTATGTGATTTAATATAAGGGTTTTATCACAATTATCTCAAAATCTATTACTAATTCTTTGATTACTAATGTGAATAGTTCGAATCGTAGGTTTCATATAGTTTGTATAGGTTAATTAAATATGTAATTAAATAATGAATTATTGAAAAATAATTTATAAATGGAAATTAAGTGATGTACCTTGTCATATTAACCAACATCATTGTGTTTAAACCATTATGGAAATTTTTCATGAAATAGTTAAGAACATAGATAAATGTGGTTGACCATTTTTTTGGGCCAGTGTGGCTCATTTTAATTTTTTCACATTTAAAATCCCATAAAATTGGTTTTGTTATTAATTTAATTTTATTATATATGGCTATTTATGTTTCATTCCAAAAAAAATTTTTCTTCTTCATTAAATGTTATCATTTAACATGATTACATATTAAATAAAAATCAGTATGACCTCATTTTTTTTATTGTTTATATTATTTTGGATTTAATGGATAATGAATTTGACTAAAATATCTTTTCATATACTATTTATAATCGATATATATTACGGGAAATATATTTATTAATTAATATAATAGATTATTTTATCATATAACCATATCCATATAATCTCATGGACTATATAATATATGTTATATTGTGATATAATTGCACTATGATTAGTATTATTCATTGAAATAATTTTGGAAATATGTGCAAAAATGATGAGGATATACTATTTTAATGGATGTGATGATATTGATGCATGTGATGCATGGATGTGATTTTTTGGATATAGAGTTAAGGGATTTTATAAGGTTGATACATAGTTTTCACAGATGTGATGAGGTTTTATTAAATGAATTTGGTATTTGATGATGAAATAATTAGAGTAATTTTATAGGGGAGACAATATGTTGTACTAAATTCATTCTCTATGGTATTGATATTATGGATTTCATTTTTATACATAATGTTAATGTAATTATGATGATATATACCAGACATCCCCCAAATTTTGTATATACCCTTAATAGTTTTAGATTCCCATATTTTCTTTTGTTAGGTTATATTTATATGTTTACTAGTTATTTGAAGGAGTAGAAATTAAAATTGAATGGAATGTGAGTATTACATTAGATATTTAATTTAATCACACCCACATTATTTAATAATTAATCTATTGATGTCTTTCTTGAAAATATATTTATATTGGACATAGAATTTCTTATAGAAATGATCTTACAGTTTAGTCCTATGTTCTCTCCTTACAAGATGTTTAATTTTTTTATGGTTAATCTAAAATATATTGGAACTACTATTTAGGTGTTATGGATATATTATTTACCTCACATTGGATTTTTCAATTCATTTTTTAGTGAATTTATTTTACATTAATGATATATGATATGTATATATAATTAGAATATGTGTAGCACTCTATATAAAGAATGGTAATTTATGGCTATTGATTAGTGGATTTATTATTTTCTCCAATGAATTAAAAATGAAATTCATGACATTCTTGGGATAGACAACCTAAGTGATATTTTATATCCCACAATTTATTGCATAAGGGATTATGTGGACATTAGTGTCTCCTTAGATAACAAGAGGTATTTTGGAGGGGGAGTATATTTGTATTATAATTATGAAATATTTGGAAAAATATTTGAATTATGAGTTTTTTCAACATAATTATAAATATATATTTATATATATATTTATTTTAATTAGGTAAACATATAATTGAAAAATGATAATACAGTAACCTAGTTGGACGTAATGTCTTGATTATCAAAATTATTAGATTATTGGAAAATGATTCAGGGAAATGATTTTTTTTCATTCTAAAATGAATTTCTAATAAAATTTTTGACATTATAATTTACCACACATGATATAATTTTTTTAAAAATATTTTTTTGTGGGATCCTAACATTAACAATTAGTGTGATGTAAAATAAGAAATTTCACCATTGATAAATAAATAGGATTGAATATTCATTGAAACCCCTAATAACCATGATATTTATATATATTATCAATGAACTAAAACATTTGAATCATACAAAATCACAATACAATGAAGAATTTAATTTTTTAGTCATTCTAATGAAACAGGATGGTAATTTCTTTCCTCATCATAATAATTGTATTTTTGCATTCTATCAATATGATAGAAAAGTTATTTTTTGTATATATATTTTTATAACATTAAAATATAGTTATCAATTTTTCTTTGGATTGTCACACACTCCAATGGTGGAAGATCATTAATAATTTTAGAAAAAATAGGAAATTGATACTTGGTAATCAGTGATGTTTTACAAAAAAATCTATAAATTATTTCATTTAAAATTTTAACTAATGAAAGAAAAATATTTTATTATGATTAAGAAAAATTATGAATTCATATTTGGATCTACTTTAGTATGCTTCAAAAGAATTTCATGGTAAGAATTTGATATTATTTTTTATCCTCAAATGAAAACCAAAACATTCATTACATTTTTTAAATAATATCTCCAAAAAAGTGCTATATTGGAATTTAATAACTAGTATATAAATTAATATATTACATTTGATATAATTTCATCAGTTTAAACTATAAATTAGGATTTTTAAAAGAACCAAAATAATTTCCTTGGAGATATTGTATTAATTAGGTTTATACTATATTAATACCTCAATTTTTTTCACATGTTAAATATTTTTGAATATTACTTAAAATGGATTTCGTAACTCAATCAAAAATGTAATCACATTAGGAGAAACATGCACGAATATATTTATGTCCTTAAAATATGTGTATAAAAATATTGGTGATGATAAATTAATAAATATGGTTACATGTGTTTGAATAATCATTACTTTCATATCCTAAGGATGGGATCATAATCAATTGAATCATATAAAATGGCATGAACGGGGGATTAAAGATAACAATGAAACATTATTAAATTATTAACAATTATAAAACATCATTATAATTCATTTCCTGTTAATTAAGATAGAATTATGTCCACATATCACATGCATAAAATGAAAATAAAAACATATATAAAATTCTATAATTATAATCGTTAATAATACTCTCATGAGATATAAAATATTAACCAATGCATTGGAATATTTGAAATATTAGTCATTCATGTCACTTTATAATATGATTATTATCATGAAATAGTTATGAAATATAAATATATTACTGGAATAAAAATAAAATATTCTAACGACTAATGAATTAGTTTCATAGTGGGGACCTTAACCATATGTTAACTAAGAAATACTAATTTTACCAAAAAATGAATAGTAAAAATATTTTTTTTTTCAATATTAAAGTTAACAATTATATTTTAATATTTTAATATTTTAATTGGGGAAAAGATATATAATGAGAGTTAAAAAATGTATTTCTAGTATTTTGATGAATTATAAGAATGGATCTTAATATAATGTGAAAATTCGTATTCAACAAAAAATACAAATAACAGGATAGAATAATTTTTATGGAGATTAATTATGATTTGGATGATTTATAGAGAAAATTGATTGATATATAGATGATCAATAAAAAAGTGTTGATAAGGGTTGAATATCCTGATAACATGTATTCTAGTAAGATTCATCATATTTAATCCTCATTTGTTATAATATTATTTTTTATTAAATATTTATACGGATTCATATTATAATTAAATAATTAATTAATGTTAAAAAATAAATATAATATTTTTCAAACAGTATCATTAGGGAAAAAATGTGTTAGTGACATATTTTGTGTAATTATGAATATTTAATATTTAATTAATGTTCTTAATTCCAATTTAATTATTCTCTAATAAAATTACCCCAGGATGAATAAAAATCATACATTAAATATTTATATTTTTATATAATATATCATAACTGGACATGAAGTATGAAAATATAACTAATTAGTAGAGTTAGAATACAAGGTCAATCAATAATTAATTGGAATTTTTCAAATATTGGGAAAAATGGAAATTATCCTAAAATATAAGTTCAATAAAATTTTATAATATTTTAATATCATTAAAATCAAGGTTATTTATTAATAAAATAACTAAAATATTTTATTAACAGGGTTATATATGCTTATATATTTATGAAAACAATAAAAATCAAATAAAAGGAATTATTGTCACCTCTTTATTAATTATTAGTCCTTATATATGTGAGTAAGCTTTTATGGTATAAGAGATTAATTTAAAAATAAATTATTTAGGATACTAAAGTGCATTGGATAATGAAATTTTTTTTATTATGGAATAATTAATGTGTTCGGTTATATGTTATCTATGTTAGGGGGTGGTAATTATATATTAGGGGTGTTGTTTTTAGTTAACATAATAAATAAAATATTAAAAAAGATCATAACTCAATAACATTTTCTATATAAAAATTCACCTTTGTTTATATGGATTTATGTATAACCCAAGATAGTAAATAATGTTTCAGTTCATTTATATCTTAATACGTAGTATAGAGTCTATCCAATTTTGTCCCACATGCCCTTTGATATATCAAAATCACTCCCCGAATCACATGCATGTGTCGACCACTACCTTCATCACTACATTTTTCGTAATATTCCAACAAAAATTATTGCATCACATTCTTCAAAATGTATCCCCCTAGGGGGATTCTAGGATTAAAACCTTGGTTTCTTATATATGTATTCCATTATAAGTATCATCTTATCCGATGAAACTTCATATAAATAATAAAATATTATTGATGGGTACGGAATACAAGTATAGTATGGTCAGAGACCATGATTAATATTTATTTATGAATATAATTATTTTTTAATATATAAACCTAAAAAAATTATATAATGTAGTATATTGTAATTATGAGAAGAATAATTGAAAATTTACATGATAACATGATTCATTATCATTATACATGTCAGGAATTATGTGCTTGTTTTGAAAAATGATATAATTTTACATAAATTAATTAAAATTATTTTTAAATATATTTTAGTATGTGATAAGTGTTTTGGAAATTATTTTTTCAATATTATGACATTATTATGTATTAAAACTTGTTTTAATTGAAAAAAATATATTTTTAAAATTCACATAAATCCTAATGTTTTTTCAATTTTTTTTAAAATACCACAATCTGAACATTTTTGATGTAGATTCAAAAAATTACAAAAATAATATTATATATTTCAATAATATAATGTATTAATGAAAAAATATTTACATTAATTATATTATATATATACTATGTGATTAGTTATATTTTATATATATATATATATTCTTATACATACATTTGAGTTTCCCAATTTATGAACTTTTATTATGTCACATTAGTATTTATATTTATGTATTTAATTCCAAGTATAAATTATTTACACGTGTTTTAAATAATCTATTTTATAGGTTGTATTTAGATTTTGTTCATCAATATTAAAAAAATATTGTTGTTCATATATTATACAGATGTTCATATTACTCTTCCAAACATCATATTTAATTATTTTTATTTTAAATAATTCCTCCATAACCAAATGTCCATTAACATGGTATCATATATATTTTTTACCAGATAATTAAATGACTATCATATACCAATTATATTTCCATTTATAATGTTTTTTATAGCTATTATATTTTTAACGGATTATTTTATTATGAATTATTAGATATTTCTCCTATTTTATAATTGGGTTTATTGTCCAATTTTACATTTTTTAAAGTGTTCTCAATATATATTCTCTATATTTAATAATATATATTGATGATATTAGGATGTTCTGGATTCTAAAAAAATAATCAATAAGATTTATACCACTTCTTATTTCTAAATATTTCATTAATGTAATTATTTATAATGAAAAGATAATATAGAAGATTTTGGTTCATCTTAATCATCCCCTCTCAGAAATGTTTTCAATGAAATTTAAACTCATATCCTATATTTGGAATCGAATTGGACACATATATTCCTTTTCATAATTTTTTTCTTATGTAGTATCATCATATTTATGATTTCAAGAACATATATTTTCATGGTGAGTAGTGTTATAATAATTAATGGGGTATTTACAATCAATAATAATCATGAGCTACACCTACTAAGTATGATTATGATGTAGTTTTACTACCACCATATTCAATAAATTTTGTTAATCATGAATAAACATCCACAAGAGAGATTTCTATAAGGCATATTTACATAATCATGGTTTAGTAGATGTGATAGTTGATAAGCCACAAATTGTTTGAGATAATGAAAATTAATTTTGCCAATGTAATTTTTTTTATATTCATGTTATGTTATAATAGTAATAGATTCTTTAACAGTGTCAAATTACTGAATGGGTCTCTTGTTCTACCATGGTATTCATTGTAGAACACATCATGATTTTATCAACACATGTAATATATAATCCGAATGAATACCCCAAAAAGGAAACATTTATTTTTTAGTGTCATTTTTCTTATTTCCACCCAAACAAGGGAATTTCCCATATTGTCACCAATCCTGATACTACTCTAGGAAATGATCTTTTATCCTATCAATACAAATATTTTAGGCTAAACAAAATAATGGGTAACCTTTTGAAATGGGTAGTGACATTTGGTCTTTTATATATGACATATACAGGGGGGTTACATCCTCTACCATGTTAAATAAAAAATCCTTATATTCATCCTCAAACACCAAACATATTCAATTGAACTATAATTCTAAAAGGGTATTAACTCTAATACCATTTCGTTCCACCCTAACTAGAATCACCCATATTGGGATACTATTCGGCATATCCTCACTCACATATCCCAACAAAAAAATGTTTTCTGATGAAAATGGTTATTCCACAATAACCCATGTCTATAAAATACCATCAATATCGGAGATCAAACATCATACCTATAAAAATATTACAATTAAAATCCATGTATAATAAATATTATATCAATAATAAAAATATTATAATATTTAACGTGTAATTTATCTCAAATCCTTCAAGTAGTACATAAGGGATCCGTAAAGTGGAATGTGAAAAAATATATATTAAACAATAGGATTGAAAATAAAGACACTTTAGAAAAACATTAGAGACCATACTGATAAAATTTAATGATCAAGCTCTATTCTTCTAGATCGATGTCCTAGGAACCTTGACCTTTCCTAGATCGCAAAATGATGATGTCTTAATGTGAATTATGATACAAATGAAAATAGTGAGTATAATCACATATGGAAACCACCAATGGATTCCTTATATATTTATATATTCACAATATATTTAATCTATTATATTAAATATTCTCTAAATTAATAAACCATAAAATAGTGACCACAAGTCTAATACGATGAAAATACTACCTGAAAAAACATTTATTCGTAAATTATACCCGTGATGGTGGGAAAAGCATGAAAGATACTGTGAAACACAGTCATCCACAAGGCCACCTAATATATATTTGGGAAAAAGGATAATGAGTTTTAGCTCAAGCTATAAGGCCTCTAATATAGTCATCTTTCTCATATCAGACCACAAGACTATCATACCCTAGCATCATCCTTATGTAAGGTCATATGGTTGAAATACCCATCATTTACTCAAGTGAGACCACATTGTCATATTTACCATGATCAACCATAGGTTAGGATTCATGAACTTCATACAATGATCTTTTGTGATGGTTTATCATCTTCCTCAATTCATGTCACACATGTTCCCATGTTAAAGGTGAACCACTCTACAATTACCATCCTATCACTTCAGACCGGAAAAAACCATTGAAACAATATACATATATTGATAATAGAGAATAAAAAATATAATCACAACACATACAATCTGGATTTATTATAAATTTACACACATAAAAACATCTATAATTAATAATGAAACATGAGTTATGTTGTTATACATTCCCACATATGTGATCATTTTAAAATATTTATATCATGATAAATAATGACACATACTAATCGGTTCAAAATCATTCTTGGGTCTCAATTATAATATAAAAAATCTTATAATTCTAAATAAATATATATGAGATTTATATAGTTGAGATATAACATCCTTGACACATAAAAATTAATATTTATATCGTCTAATGGTAAATTAAAAATTCTACCATGAACATTACTTCACGAAAACATTACAAAATGGATCCACAGTAATAATGAACATCAACAAAGGATATAATACAGCCAAATAATTGAACTTATGGATCCTATAACACAACATATAAGCTATAATAAGATCCAAAAATTGCTGATTTTAACTAACATTTCCATGAACAAATAGACCACCGTGGTCTATCACCCAATAAAGGGAGATCATCTATAATTTCACTATTAGTTCAGCTAGAAATCATCTAGATCTAAAGAAAAAAATATGAATTTATGAATTAATTTTATAAAATAGGATTAAATTGAGTCAATTGGAATTAAAAAACATCGAATGAATATTGGAAATGATTCCACTAAATTATTTATAGGTTAAAAAATCACAATAGTAACTTTTTTCTTTTCCACACTATTGAATCTTGTTCTAAAATGACATTGTAAATCCCAGAACAACATTATAGGCCACAACCATAATAGTCCTTAGAGATCATCAATTTAAGTCCACTAAGTCATATGATAAATTTATTTCAAATTTTTATCACACTTTTCTCTTCACCATGTCATGGTGATGCCACTCAAACCATAGTCCAAAAATGTACTCTTTATGCTTCACAGCAAATTCCATTCCCAACAATTGGAAATCTAGCAACCAGTTTCTCACCAACTATTTAAGAAAAAAATAGAATATAAAATGGCATGTTCCTACACATGATGTACCTTATTATATCCATGAACCAATTTTTATCCTCTGAAATCTTCAAACACAAAAATGTTTCTTAAAAAACAATCACATAGTTCAAGATGAAAAAACAATTAAAATTGAGTTTGTTAAAAATATACCACCTCTAATAACTTATCATTATCTTGATATTAAATTAGTGGTAATTTTGAAAAATAAGAAACATTTTTTAAAAGATCAGACTCACAATTTTACCAGTCATATTTGATCAATCAACAATGTCGTTGAAATATAAAAAGTTGAAATATATTTCTACACATAAATTTATCACACAAATTTATGATCAAAATTCCATTCATTAAAAATGATGCATCATGATCACCCTCTATATCCTCATAATTGATCACATATGTTGGTGATGGAATGTACCAATGATACATTTGATAATTGGGTGACATCATATTAACCATGTTACCAAAGTGGAAGATAGAATCAGTAGAAAAATATTTGAAAACCCTCACTAGTCTCCTTTTTTCCATCAAAATATTATTTCTAAAATCACTTTATTCTAGAATCATTGATCCTGTAGTCATGATGTAACCAACACGAAGACTCAGTAACTCATTGTGAACATCAAGGGTATTCTACTCCTTTTGTATTTTGATCACAGAATAATAAGAGTCTTCATGAACAATATCCACCTCAAGGGTAATCACCCATTATCATCTTCTAGCATAGATGTCCCCAAAATGGTGGCCTTTAAATCTTTGATAAATTGTACAAATGAATAAAATTGCTGAACATAAAGTACCTGAGAATTATACAATTATTTGAAAGGTATAATCAATTTATTTAGTGAATACTAAAGAAAGGTTAGGTGATAATAACAAGATCCAATTCTATCTAGAATACATTTACCGAACATATCATTTAATATATTGATCATCATACCTAATTGGATGTCACTATGTGGTTGAAACGTTGTTCTCAACTTCATCTAGTGTCCCAAAGCCACCTATAAGCCTATCTAAATTTCTGAAGTGAATGCCATGTAACTATTTTGATATGTTATAGTGGGATCTCCTTAGTGGAATAAAATCGACCATATATAAATTATTCCCCAATAAACTACATAAATGGTCACTTAAATTAACATGAATGATAAAATTTCATCAATATATCAACTAAAACTCAAAAATTGTGATGAATCCTCGAGGTTTTTATTAAAATTATCACAATTTCCATCATCATATCACCCCAAACACAGATGGTGATTAGATGTGTGTATAGAAATTACAAAGTAACTATGATCGATTATTACCCTCTAGTGGGTAAAGCATCATGAAATAATGATGATTGAATATCTATTCATACCTTGAAAAATAAACTATCATCATATTTCATGATACATTTTCACCAGTCCTATATGCACTATCATTTGATCCCATAGATTCTCCTATAAAACCTTCATCAGGTTAGTTGGTCAAACAACACAACCTTGAAAATAGATTATGTTGACATCATTTTAGGGCTACCCTAGAAATTTATCATTCCTCAATAAGAGTAACCTTATTACAATACACTCAGAAAATGACTTGTACATTGAAATTACATGTTCTACTAATATTGATTTCATGAATATGTGCACACATTTTAGTACTCCATTATATTTAAAATCATTTTTTAGCCACTCAAATATGAAACACATAGTTTTCTATTTCTTATTAGAGTGATACTCTTTGTGCTGATTAATATCTAACATATAAATATTCAAATAAATTAAAAATCCCATCAACAACCATGTCGGTCTATCATCTAACCTGACACACGACCCTCACTGAGATAAGGCACGAGAGGCTTTCCCGATCCTCCCAAGTAGGTGAATGGAACCCGACACAAAATATAAAGGTGTGGGAGTTTTTTTCCTTCAAAATACTATGATAATGATAATAAAAATAGAGTATTCAACATCTCTAAAATACACTATTAAAATAATACATGAACATATCCATCCATCATAATTGAATAAATCTGTAAACTAGAAACAAAAATAGATCGAACCACACTAACATGGTATTCTTTTGACCTCTAGGACAACAACATCCAAAAATCATCCCTCTTAATAGAAAACCTAAACTAAAGGCACGATCCTTAAAAATATATCATCTCTATCTATCTTGATCGGAATAAGTATTGTGTGATAATACATCAAATTAGTAGAAAATCACCAGAAATTCAATAAATTTACATTCCCTAAATAGTCTACAAATAATGTTAAGAATGTAAACAAAAAAAATATAGTTTTAATCAATTCAATATTCAAACAAGAACAATTCCATGAAACAAATATTTATAATCAACATAGATAAATCATTATTTTTATCAAATAAATCTCCTTTTTAAAAATATATTTTCAAACAAAGTATCAAATAAATTGTCTGATCCTATGATTGAAAAGGGATTTGATGAAAAAATCGAATCGAAATACGAAGAATAACACTATGAATGTATTCTTCATATGAGCATGATGATTCTAGTAAGAAAAGTAGATAAACACGAAATAAATAAGAAGGAAAAAACAGAATCAAAATAATTGCAATGTACTAAATACATCTAGAATAATTCCTTGGACATTCTCAGTTCAGACTCATATTTTGGTGTATTGTGTAGCTCCAATGTAAATAATCAATTGGTTCCTCTAAACTATCCAATATAATGGCGTTTCCCACCTAGACTCTCATCTAATCAATGGAATACCAACTCATCTAATTGCTGCTAAGAAGAAACCATCACAATACTCTCTAGATACAGCATGAAAATCATATTGAAATATTATATAGTGGCTATGGGGGTCCTCATATTCATGACTTGACTAAAATCCACTGTCACCATGCTTTCTTCGCCTAATAATCGACACAACCTATGTGATGTCCCTATACAAGGAGAATCTTCCATAGGTGTGACTATCAATAATCTTGATATAACATGTTCTAACTACTCTTTCACATTATAATAATTTTAAAACCAATTTCCAATGCTTATCTAATTTCCAATTGGGTCACAAAAATTTCAAAAACAAATTCAAATTTCCAAAACCATTTCCAAGGTCAAGGTGTCAAAACATTTATTTGAAAAATTCATGGAGATCTTTATACCATTTAGTTAATAAAACATATGTCAATATTCAATATGGTCAATGATTTTGATAACACAAATCATATAAAAATTTAGAACCATTTTTGAAACATAAATCATGTCAGGTCATAAAGTGTTTCTGAAAAGTTATATACAATTATGAGGGCTATAAAAAATGAGTGGACTATGGGGAAGACGTTATAAAATATGATTTTGTGGTGAAATTATATTTTTAATTTCATTATAATTTCTATTCTCATCTATATTTGTAACATATTCACATATGGTTGTTCCCACAAGCAATGGTGCAGTTTAATAATCATTTCTTCATAACGAAAATACATAAAAACCATTTAGTGACAACCACAACATTCATTACTCCAAACAAAACAATACAAACATATCAAACAGGAAATTAATGTATCCAATTATGACACAAAAAGTCCAAATTTATCTTTAGTTTTGATGTGTTATTTTATCAGACACCATATGTTCAAATACATATTGGTAGAAAAAAAATCGATGAAAATTATGTTTCAATAATTTTTCCATCATGAAAATATGAATATAAACCAAAAAAAATATCCTTATAATTAGAAAAACCATAATAAATTAATTACAAATGACCAAGAATTAAATTTTATGAATAGGATGAATATTTTCAAAATCACCTACCTCAATGATGTGATATTACATTGATACCATTGAAGGCATAATAACTAATCTCAACAAAAAACTATCCACCCTAACCTAATGTGAATATTCCCAAAAAAACCAAAATTCATCATTTCTTTTGGGATATACTAAACCCCATCGAGAAAAACCAATAAATAATGATATGAAAGAGATAGGTAATGGAAATTGAGAAACAATAGAAATAAACACACCTTAGGAACAATAGATGAGCTTTAATGGTGGATGGAGAATAAAGGAAGAGAGTTTTTCAGAACCCCTTGGTGAACCATGGTAAATCCTGGGGAGTAAAACCTAACACGGGTTAAATGGACATAGGGGAAATTTTTTTTTCCATATGTTAAATGACGTTTACATATCACACATTTTGGGTACACAATTTTTGAAACCATATATTAATCGTAAAAACCATACTTGAGAATAGGGGAACCCTATATAGTTTGGAAACACAGTTTGGGAAACCATGTTCCAACCCTATGACTTAGATCTATCAATTTCTGGATCCTCCGTACATGTTTTCTACATGATTTTTCATTACATTGTGTAGGCCATTCTTTATAAAAAAACTCAAACCCCACAACCACATAGTTTCTCATAGGCCATTCATGGTTTTACCAAATATTTGAATATTCTTGAAAAATAAAACAAATTTTAATGAATTTGTACTACAAAAATCCACAACCTAGACAATCCACATGGATTACCATCACAACATGCATTGAAACCTTGCACTTGAAAAAAAATCAACTCTAAAACACCAAATCAGCAAAAAATCAAGCAGGGTTGTAAATATAAAACTAACCCAAATGATAGAACATCAAGAAAAATAAAAAATACATTACAACAGTGTGAAAATACCATTATCTTTTCTTGGATCATTTTCATTACAAATGTTTTTAGTTTTTAAATACTCCAACAAACTCTACGGTTAGATATTCATGTCCCACATAGAGAATATGTAATGAAAGTTACTTTTTTCATTGTAATAAATATATCTCCAATTGGATTAATAATTTCACAAACACTTCAAAGAGTGGAAAATATATTCCAACTTACATTCATTAGTTTAATCATTGTATTTTTTTAATGGTTGATGTGAACCATAAAAATCCACCTAATCTCTACAAATCAACAAATATCCCAATCAAAAACATAGGTAATCACATTGAAAAACATATCCAATCACATTATTTAGATTAAGAAATACTTGGGTTCTCAAAAATATCTTATTCATCACAATGAATTCTTCTTGAAAATAATTAGAACAACCATTATTCACCCACTTCATGGTTTCCACTATCATCGACACTACAAAATGAGGGATGTTCTCAATGAAACAATGATAGTACCATAGAATTCTTAGGATTATTTTGATATAAAACTAATTCAAGTGATGTTACCAGGACATCATAAATGTTACCATATATAAGACTATTGAAATTATAGTTTTAGTTATAAAATTAAAATTAATCATTACATATAGAATCAAGAATAAAATATTTGATAGTTTGTAATAAATTTCATTCACATTAAATGTACTTAATAAAACTTCATGTTCTCTTACATTAATATCAGAAGCCCAAAATAACATAAGGATATAATCTATGAAATCAATGATTAATGAATCAGAAAAGGGATGATTTTTTTTTAAAAACAAACAAGATATATAATTGATAATTTTTAACCCTAATGGTATTACAAGAAAATCATACAGTCTATAATTACTAAAGAAAGTTATTTTATTATTATATCAAACTTCATCCCATATACCTTTATGTATTGTTCAAATTTGAATATTTATGAAGCATAAACCACTGATTAACATATCAAATATATCTTAAATCCATGATAAATTTTATATTTTCTTCACCATTAACTGATTCATTTTTATGTATTAATGAAAATTTTATATAATATAATCATTCGTATCAAAATGCAACACTAGGGAACTCCATGATGAAATTATTTTTTGATAATTTATGTCACCTCTATATCCTGTATTTTCACTTTCATGTCTCTCATTTCTCATTTCATCATATGAATAGGGAGAATAGATATATTTTATTCCCCATGTATATGATCGAGGTCAAAAAAATATCAAAAAAACATTCGTAAACATAGAAATAAATTTGGAAAATTAACCTATTAATGTACTTACAGTATAGGAAATATGGAGGGGTAATTGTTTATTTTATGGAAATATTAAACCCTTATACACATTTTAGGATTTATCTTATTTAGATCATTTCTACTCCTAACTTTCTTTTTTTATGATCTCACAAATATATCAACACAATCATCTCTCCTCTGTGTGTGGTGAGTGAATCACATCCCCACTATTATTCAATATGAGATTGAAATGTGCTCACCCAATCCATGAAATATACTAAATTAAAACAAATTATATATAATACTATTACACCTCACATATGTTTTTACCCAAAAAAATGAGACATATAATAAATTCTTGAAGAGGGTCTACATTGTTTCAGAAAGTCATTTAAAGAGAGTTAAAACATTATGGAATCTTTAATAGTAAATCATGGGAAAAAATAAATTGAAATGATTTAAAATAATGAGAATCTATTGTATCTATAAATAAATTGTTTTAATAGATGTAAATATTAAACACATATAACTACATAAGTCTAGTATCCACTGTTATATGGAACCTAATCCATCATAAAAACAATTTTTATGTAAACACCATGAGTCTTCCACAATGTAACTTAACTCACCTTAATACTTTAATTATATTTGGTAAATGTATACTAATGTGGTCATTGAAGAGATACATAGAAAACATCATTTTTTACAGATCACTCTTACGAGATCCTATACACAAAACACTCAAAATAACTATTGGATATTTCCATCAAATCCATATCATTGAAAATATTTTCAGATTCTATTCGATAAGTATTCGATTATTAACACTTATTCCACATTTTAATTACTATGGACTTACACAACCATAAAGGGTGTATATGAACCATGAATATACTCCTCCTATCTTCCAAAATATTTTATCTCCTCTTATATCCTTTTGATATTTCCAAGAAATGTATCTTCATGAAACAATGTTATGTTTTATACCTTATCCACCAATATTTATAAGTAGACCAATTTATATCTCATCTTCTATAACAATCTCAAATTTGAGGGCCTTAAAAATCACCATTACATACATCATATTCTCAAATCCCCAAACAGAAAATTAATTATCCTATTATATACTTTTATGAATCTTTATATCCCTGTCTACATGATTTTCATCCTAATAGAGAATATAATATAATTTCTATATTGTTATCCATGTAAGTATAATCAGTAATCTTCTATTGTTATGTCCCAATAAACTATAGAATTATGTCTGGAATCAACATGTTAGCTTATAAATCATTAACTAACATCCCCATGAACATCTATAATTTAATACCATCATGATTACTTAATTATCCCATAATGGTTTTACACCTCCTTGTGTGAACCTGATTCCTACTGGAAACTGAATTCCCCCATCTCTCTAATGGATTCTCTAATAGGATAAAGATGTCCATAATGATTTCAAACTAGTCCTCAAAATCATGTGTCCCACCATTACCCATGAAGTCTATATTATGTAGTATTGTTTTTTCCATAGACAAACATTATTCTCTACTACCCTCATCCTTAAAAATACACAATATATGTGAATCAAATATGTGTTAGGTTTACCTAATGAACTATTGGGGAATGTGTGGGGGTATACTTAGTTGCATCCTCCTACAATTCCTATAGTGAAACTAGGGGATCAACATGACTAGAAACATTATGAAATATTTTAGGTGGAATTTTATCATATTCTAAATTAATTATTAGAGTTCCATAAAATAATTACCACTATAACAAATGAAAAATTAAATTTTTTGCATAAGGAATTTCAACTAATATTCATATCATCGGAGAAACAAACACCCAATTTTTTACATCACTAGTTCTACCAATGGATAATCTCTACTCATCCAGTCATATGTGATTATAAATATATATATCATCATGATATTTTACTATCATTTAATTTAATAAATGTAATACTATACAAACACTATGAACATAAATAAATATGGAATATTATCTTACATGAATATTCATAATGCATGATGGCACAAAAAATACCATAAAACTAAAACATCAATCTCATCATAGTAAATTGGATATTCATTAAAAATTAATATTATAGCAGAATGAAAAATCTATTATATATGTTTCCTAAAACTTATCTCATTTTACTAGGTGTTAGTAGAAACGAATGGAAGCATCTTTAATACAATTTTCAATGACCAAGGATTCATTGGTATGATTCCTTAGTCAACTAACACCATGGGCCTCCAATTATACATTGGTTATCTTCCTAGTCCTCTTACCATCAATATGACTAATCAAACTAATTAATTCCGCCACAAGATGACACATTATCCTATCATGTTATTTTCCCTTAATCACACACACATGTGGAAACATCCTCATATGTCATCCATTTTGAATGTATTCTAGGAAAATAATTCATAATATTTTATTTTCAATTAAGTAATCTTCTAAAAAGAAATATAAAAATTATTAAAATGGGTATAAACATTTTTTCATCACATTAATTTAAGTGTTATACTATGCACCATAATAATGAAAAGGACTCACATTGTAAACCCCACACAACAACCCCATGATGTGTCACAACACATCTGGTTTGATATCGGATTTGAATATATTTTTTAATGTTCTAACCTATATCACCTTGTGATGGAATATATTCCAATTGACCTCATGATTCTCCTACTATAGACATGAGTTTTCTTACTAGTATAGTGTGCTTGAACATTATCAATTTGTTAAAAATTGAATGATGAGAAATTTTATGTCAGGTAATTATATATATAGATAAATCATTTATACATATAAAATTTTGGTAATTCTTGATAATAGTTATATTGGAAGATATTTTAATTTTATTTGAAACAATATATGTTGTCAACATCTAGAACTATCCAATATTCAATATTTTTTAATATAATTATTTATGTATTGATACAAATTTCATTATGTTTTTACTATTTCATCTATGTTCCCCTATTATTGAATGAGAAGTTCCCCCATGAGAGTTTATCTATAGAGTTTTTCTTATGGTCCAAATGTACTTGTAACCTTCAACGAATTTTGGCTAGGTGGTTAAATTGTCTCTCTTTCATTTATCCTCCTTGGGTTTGTCTTAATTATTGAGGATGAGAATAGTTGCACAGATATATGATTTAAAGGTTTGTATTTTTAGCCTTCCTCCTACAATCAATTATTTATAGTGTTTTGGGATAAATTTCACCAAATCATGTTAGTGCAAAAAAATGAAATTTTAATTTCTCATGTGGTTTTTATGGTTTTACCAATTAAGGATGAAGTTTTATTTTATTATAATTATATTATTTAAATTAATTTTCATGTTTTTAGAATACTTATAATATTTAAAAATTATTTTTTGGGATTTTTATTCTCTTAATTTTTTAAAATTTTCACTATGTATTATTTTTTTATTTCTATTGTTATTTTTCATATAAGAAATTCTATGTCTATATGTTTTTGTAAGTCCCATTCTTTAAGAGTTGTATAATGTTTATTATTTATTTGATGAGTTACCTAATAGTAATTTGTTAGTTTTCTAATGAATTATTAGAATAATATGTGACTCTTATATAATGTGTAAAGAAAATACTATGATATTTTGAGTTGTGTTATGGTATGTTTAAAATTCCATCTATTGTTATGTGATATTTAAACATCTACACCTATTTATCATGTCTCATGTATAGGTAAGAAGAACATTTAGTAATTTTATATATTTATTTATTAATTTTGTATTAGAATATGATTCAACCAATTTAGGGGTACCATGAGGATTAATTGTACATGCATATGGGTAGTTAAAAACTTTTAATGTTATATGGAATATTTCTAATCCCACATAATTGTATGGTCCATGTTTTATTAGGGCAACCATATGCGTACACTACTAGAAATATGACTTTTACCAACGGTTTTGGCCAAACCGTTGGTATAGTTCATTAATTGGGACCTATACCAATGGTTTGGCCAAAACTGTTGGTATAGGTCACTTATATGGACCTATAACAATGGTTTTGGACAAACCGTTGGTATAGGGGGGACCTATAGGACCTATACCAACGGGTTTGGCCAAACCATTGGTAAACCGTTGTTATAGGTCCTTTGATTTTTAATCGAGTCTTCTTACCGAGAACATTATATAAATCAAAATTTAAAATTATTATAACAATAAATATATATATTTATGAAATTATGTTCACAAAAGACATGTTAGGTTAGTTGTTAAGTCATTAAATTATAAACTAGAGGTGCTGGGATCAAATCCCACTGAATGTTTTTTTGGAAATACACATACCAACGGTTTTGAGAACCGTTGGTATAGGTTTTCATATTACTTATACCAACGGTTCTCAAAACCGTTGGTATAGACCTATTGTCACGGCTTACTTGCCAACGATCCTCCAAACCGTTGGTATATCCTATACCAACGGTTTGAGGGCCTATACCAACGATTTCAAACCGTTGGTATAGGGTATTTTTCCAGTAGTGATAGGGGTTAAAAAAATTTACACATATATAGTGGGTTATAATAATTAATTGTAATCATCCATGTTTGGTGAGAACATATTTCCCATGAATAGTTTTAGATATATATGGGAAATTTGTATTAAAATATTCTTATTATTATTTTTCAACACATTGTGGAACAACATAACAATTTACGTAAATTCATTTTTTTGATTATATTTAATAATTAAAAAAATTGGAAACTAATTTTTTATTATTTTAATTTATGATAAATTAAAACTCAAAAACATATGATTGGTGAAAAATAAAAGTGGAATTAAATAAAGTATTTCATAGAGTAACTGATGAAGGATATTTAAGAATGTTAAAATTAGTTTCGTTTTCTCTTCGTACTTTGTCCATGATTCCCTTAAATATAGGTCACATAAAATACTCCACATGAGTTTTATATCCATTTATTTTGGACTTGGGATTCTACCTTACCCACAAAACCTAAGTCTTCAAGGGTAAATAAATTTATCCCGCCAATATACTTCGAGGTTCAATAATTTAAATGTGAATGGAAATTTCAGTTAGTGTAGTCATCAACCATCTTCATGATGCAACACACATGATTGAATGATTATCTATTAAAGGTAAATTGATAATGACATGAATATAATAATTTTGATGTTTTGATGAAAATGTTGAATTTTTCTTGATTTTTAGCAGTTTTGTTATTTTTTTTGTGTTTATATATTTTTTCCACTAAAAACATTTATTTGAAACCATTATTTTAATTTTATTATTTTGTTTTATAAGATGGTTGATAATATTTAATTAATATAAATATTTAAAATAAATATAACATTATATATGTGGTTCATAAAATAGATATACAATTGAAATTTTTCTTTTCAGGATAATATTACATGATAGAGATAGAATAATATTATATAATACCTTTTTGAATGAAGTGTAATGTAGTTGTGTCGATGAGGTTTTGATATATGGAGGTTATGATGAAGAAAATGGTATGGAATTTAATAGTGGAACCGTAGGGTCGGTGGCATTATGATGATGGGTTGTTAGTGTTGTATTTTTTATAATTTATATATTATTATGGAAATCGTTAATAAATGAATTAATTAAATTGGAAATAATAGTTAAATTGGATGAAAACAAATATGTTATGGAGTGGTCATGCATGCCTTGTGTGTGGTGGATGTGGGGTGTGATGAATTAGACTCTGAACTAAACTAGATAGTTTGGGAGGCTTTGCAGTGATGTTTTTACTAGGGAGTGTATTGCTGTTATGAACATATAGGTGTGAATTTTTCATCTTAAAATTTTATATAATATTTAAATTATGATTTATATACACACCCCTCCCGCTTCAGGAACAATTCTATTTGACGAATTAGTTTTGGGGTATTTCCATTATCCTAATGGGGTGATGAATCGAAAAATACCACCACCCCATCAACATTATATTCTATAAGTATGATTTATATGAACAATTTATAATATATATTTTATTATATTAATCTTTTTTTAGATGATTACTTGGCTCATAGTGGGGATCATCCATAGTTTGTGGAGGGAACAATGTTGATATCATTCATGGTCATCATACCATTCTCTTCTGGTTATATTAGTGGATGAGATGTGATGTGAAAACACATATTTATCTAATTGAATTGTGATTTGATGGACCTAGCTTATCTGGATGGATGTGATGTGAATTTCCATATGTCTTATAGAATGATGAATATAGATAGTTTATATGAATAAAGGAATTACTGAAGCTATGGTGTGAGAATAGAACAGTAGTTCAAAATTGGTGCAGAAAACCAATTAGTAAATATGATTCATATTATATTAATTTATTTCTAAGGAATTTTTTAGTCAATGTGACTATGTTATGATGATATTTGTTAGCGTAACAATTTATGTATGGTCGGTTCGATTTTATTCTCATGGGTCCATTAGTATTCCCTTTTCAAATATACTCGAGGGGCATTTGGATTGATCGTATTGAGTATTCATGTTTTCTCACCAAAACTATTTTAATTGTTTTTCATGTTTATATATGGAATTTGGGGAATATGAAGGATGTCACATTCATTGGAATTGGTGGTCTTTTTGGGTTACTCTTATAAAAATTTTAATGATGTGTTACCTAGAGACGGTAATTGTATATTTCATTAAATTTCATGCCTAATAGATGTTGTGTATTTTACATTTCATATGTTATGGAGTAATCTAGTTGTTGATATCATATGTCCATATCCTACATTTATTTATTTAGAGTTTAATACCTCAAGTATTTTTATATTTTAAAACCCTTAGTGCTACTCCCCTACCTGGGGCACACATGCGGTGGGAATCAGAGGTATTTGAATCAATTTTTTTTAGCCAAACTATGAGGGGTAACATTGCATGATGTGAGACATGAAAATATGGTAATAAAATATTATCAAATGTTAGATTTAATGTATACTAAAATAATATATTATATCATTTTCATATAAAAATAAATATTATTTATTTATTCACCATTAATTGATTATGAATTGGTTTGGTGGCATATTTGAAAATATAAAACGATGTAGTTCTTGGTTTCATATTTATGATTGAATTATTTTATTTAGCATTCGTGAATACTATACATGTTTTATAGTACATAAAATTAAATATTTAATAATTATTAATATATAATGTGAAAATTCTATGATGTTGATTAATTGTAATGGGTTGAAAAATTCCTCAAATATAGTCCACTGACCTTTAATGAAACATTTTCTATGAGTGGGAAATAAATTATGTTTACATATATTATAATTGAAATTTAATAGATAATAATGTATTTGATATAATTTAATTTTAATAATAACTAAATTTTAATTGGATTATATAAGGGTGGTAGTAAATATTAAAGGAATAAAATAATTAAGCATGGAAAATTTATTGAATATATGTTTCTCATTAAAACATAATCAATATTTATGAGATGAATCCACTGATACAATATATTTTAATTATATAAGAATGTATCTAAAGATCATATAGGCCTTGGGGGAATTGAATTGATTAGATCATTAGATATTATATGTGAATGGGATGTCATTTGTCTATTTAGTGAGAGTGGTTATTTATAATTATTTACAAGAATATAATAAGTATATAAATAAATTAATAATTTTTTTATGATTTTAGATCCACTAAAAAATGAATCAATTAAATTTATAAAAATCATATAATTTAAAAAATGTAAATAACTAATTGGATTACATTATATTATTTGATATTTGAAACTACAGTAATGAATTTGTAATAAAATTTACTGAATTCAGTTAAATTGTTTTACATTATAAATATAATTTATTATCATATAAAATTTTCAGAGTTTATTAATTAATTAATTAGTATTAATTAATTTAAAAATATATTTTCTTTTAAACACTATATTTTAATTATTTCTATCCAAATTCATGTTTTCTAAAAATTATGAAAAATTAACTCTTACAAAATCTAAAATATATCATTAAAATAGATGAAAATAAATTAATAAATTAAATTATGTCGTAGATGTATTTATAAATAGATATTTATTTTAAAATTATTGTATTTAAAGAATGAAAAAACCCAATTATAAAAATATACACATATACATTCATGGTTGATTCTAATTTATGTATTATTTTTTATAGAACAAAAATAATAATAATAACATTATTTTTTTTAATTAAATAATTTTTAAAGGTTATTATATTTTCCTATTTTATATGTTACTCTTTTAGTTGAAGTATTATAATTCTAACTATTCATAGTGTTACCAGAAAAGCTCAGTCAGAGGTAAACCCTCTAACAATTTATTAATATAGGAAACGTAAATTGAACAAGCACAACAATCAATAAAAACTAGTTACATGTCATAAAAGTCATACCCCTCGCCACACATATGATATATAACTTCCTCAGGAGTAGCTGATTCCCATTTATAGCTGTCATAGTGCTTCAGGACCTTCACATACTTTCATCTGAGATTAAGTTTCTTTGATGATAACAACTCCATATAGGATTGGTTGACAGAGGACCTAGTAGACACTGACTATTGGAAGTCATAATAAACCTTCATCGTTCTTCTTTTAACTAGGGGAGGTTCCTTATTTCCAAAAAATTTCTTCCCATCCATGACAACATCACTAATGGAAGGCATGGCCAAATCAAAAATATTTTTTATGTCACTATCCGAGACATACAACCATTTTCTATAATTACCTCCTCTTGTAAAGCATCATTTAGGGTCTAGTTCTTCTCATATTTCCCATTGATATCAATCATATCCAAAAACCGTGGAGAATCTACAAAAACATTACTAACCTAAATCTCCTTCATAAAAACATCCTCTTTAACAAACTGCATGTTGTTTCCTTCCTTCATTTGAGTACATCCATTCATCTCATCATAACCCAATTCCTGAAATCGATCGCAAGTATCAACTATGATCTGGAGACCTCAATCTGAATTAAACTGCTACTGAGAATCCTTAATAGCTGGACAAACAGAGGGTGCATTGTGAGCTTGCCAAAAAACCGAACTCAATGCTAGCTCTCCCTCTTTCTACTTAGCATAAACAGATTGGATCATCCCACTATCATCCCATTCTGCATCATCCTGACCGGTGAGATGTTCCCCATGCTACGATACATCCCCTGAAGTAGCAGGCACACCCAAATTGCCACCAATTCAAGTATCAGGACCAACCCACATATTAAGGTTCATTCCTATAGGAAGGGAATCCTGAGCTTCCCATCAACTGAGCTCAATGCCAGTTCCCCCCCTTCCGCTCAACATCACTAGCATTGATCAACTCACTACCAACACTTCCTACAGAAAACTGACCAACACGATTTTTACCATGCTACCATACCTCCCCTAAAAAAGAAGGTTCTCCAAACAAGCCTCCAATTCATTTACCAGGACCTGCCTCATCCTTACCAATCTGATTCGCAACGTTATGCAGTGAGAGATAATGCTTCAATATATCAAACACCACATCAATAGATGGATTTTGGGAAGCCCATGTATATCTTCCTATAGACGAATCACCCAATCTAACAGCATATCCATTCATGGATACATCAGGACGTGATTGTCCCTGCCCAGATACCCCACTAGGAATCATCACCGAAATAGTCGACCTCCAGCTTCTGGCTCCACAATGGTAGTGACCATCCAAATGACCCAAACGACAACAAATCGAGAAGTAATCAACCACATTTTCATACATAACATGTTGCCTCTATCGGAAATACTCGCCAATATAAATCCAAATCTAGTGGACCAGTGGCTTTAAGGCATCCACCTCAAAACAAAAACGAGGATTCACTGGATGACTCACAAAAGATGTGTGAGCATCCGAGCAGAGGAAATTACTGACCATATTCCCTAGCATACTAATTATCGAAGGATTTTGAAATGTCAATTGAAGATGAGGTAGACTTAGAAAGGTTTCTATTGAAGGAGGTTCCCGATTAATACTGAGATCAAATGACCATTGGAGAAGGAAAAATTTGCATCCATTGCATCGGCGAGGAGCTCTGGACTATTCACTAATTAAGTCTTCATCCAAGCCAAATATAATATTCAGAAGATGATTATCAAGAATCCCTATAACCGCACGATCCTGTACATCCCAATCACTATACACAAAGTGATCAAACTCATAAACGGAAGGACTTAAAAGATAAAAGTGAGAAACCAGTGTCAAATCTGGGAAGCTCAATGCCGCAGAGAATTCTGATGATGAAATAGAATGTTAAGGGACCCTATGATGAAGATATGAAACTTTCGGGCATAGGGAAATCAACAGGAAGTTTGGATGATAATTAGTGTTTGAAATTGGATCAAATGACACCTGCGACGCTTGTGGCGGTGGGTAAAAAGCAACTTCCCCCCACCCTCTACTAGGAAGGATGGGAAATCCATTATTAATCATCAACTAGTTTTCATCACCAGGAAAGAGAGGGATCACTCGACCTCAAGAAAAACACTATATAAAACATTAAATGTGTTTTTGGGTAATGAGATATTGGGCTGGCCTACCCACCTGTGCGCTGCACGTCCCCAATGAGGCCCAAGGTGGCCACCCCTTGGGCTTAGGCCAATTACCAATGGGATAGAGGGGCCCACAAGTTTTTTTCTAGAATATATTGTGTGTAGTCTTGTGAGGACTCGAACCCAAAACCTCGAGGTCAGGATGCCACAGCCTTTAACCAACTCACCCATGCCC
Organism: Viscum album; assembly: GCA_963277665.1. NCBI lineage: Eukaryota > Viridiplantae > Streptophyta > Magnoliopsida > Santalales > Viscaceae > Viscum > Viscum album. The sequence continues at coordinate 1,194,204,045 of OY728122.1, forward strand.
TATGGAACTATTCATAGTGTTATGTTACAATTATAGTTGTCAATAAAATATTTATAATTACATTATAGAATTCTAACAACAATATAGTATTTTTTACATATTATAATGAACACTAATATCCCATATATTTTATTCAATTGTTTACATTCAATATTATATAAAAACATTATAATAATTTGAATAATATTTTCAATGGGTTGTTCCTAATTTTCAGTCAGTTTTATTGGAATTATATAGCATTCATGGAATAGTCTCATGTATTTTCATATATTACTCATGATTTTTAAGATCTTATAATTCCATTATATTATTTTTTATTTTTGTTTATATAAATGGTCTAATTATGAAATATTCCATATTTATGAAATAATATTGTATTGGGTTATATTAAATCATTACAAAGTATTATATTATATCAAATTCATATATTTGAAGAAAATATTTCTTCAAAATGATAATTGCATGTAGAAAGGACCAGCTGATTATAATTAATGAATTGTCTACTACTATCTTAAGGTTGAAATTGAATATTGGGAATCTCGTTATTATTATGAATTCAGTGATATAGAAATTTAGTTAATATATCATATACTTTATTGTTTTAATTCACATGGAAGAATAAATTGCCATCTATTTACCAGTAAATAATATTGTTAGAAGATCCAAACAAATGTCCTCAACGAAGATAAAAAATCATTCATGAATTTATGAGTATATCATTATGCACATGAATAGAAAAAATACAAGGATTATATTATCCACACAATACAATTGAGGAAATATAAATCTAATACACTAACCATTGTTAAATGATTCAAATGTTAGTAATATCTGAATTATATGATTAACTACAACCAATATGGGGTAAACAAAGACAATTGACCTCATTTTCCATGAAATTGTATGGAGAATTTATGTACTAATTGAATCACTACCATTGATGTTATATTCAAAAATATTGTCATGAATGTTACACCTATTATTCAGTCAACAACTATGAATGATTTATTCGATCATGTCCCATTGTGTCAATTTTGACAGTCTAAGTTTTAGAAGATCATCATTTTCTAACATAATACATTAGATATTAATTTTTTAGTGAATCACATGTTTCATGATGATTAAACATCCTATATGAAACTCAAATATGAATAAGGAATGGGGTAATACACTTATAAAAAATGTAGTAATTCATATGTTTTTAGAATTCAAACTATTATTAGAAAATCATTAATACTCTAAATAGATTTATATTAGTTTTTATATCTGAGAAAGAAAACACCCTTTCCCTAATAATTCCATGAATAAAATCAATGTATGGTTGATTATGAGTTCACAAGATAATATAATTGTATAAAATATATATTTATTCAAAATTATTAATATTAATGGGATAAAAATATTAGCGGGAATCTATATGTTCATTATTATGTAATTTTAAAAAAATTTATTCCTATATTTCTAGAAGAGTTTAACGGGCATCCCTCCTATACCAGATGTTCAATTTTAAATTCAACTCATACCTTGATCTATGATTATATTAATAAATATTTTTATAGTGGAGAACCGTTTTTTGAAGTTGTTATTATAGTAACATAATTTATATTTGGAATATTATTTTATATAACAATTGTATTTACCACAACATGAACATGTGATATATGATAATAATAAATACTAATTAATTCAAAATTGAAATTATAATTATATTCTTGGGAACAACATTACAATTATTTTGTATTGTTTTCCTAGAATATAATATGTTTTTTTAAAACATAAAAATTGATATATTTTAGCCCCATATCTAGTTGTTCTACAATGATTTTTTTTTCAATTAGTGGTATGCACATTGTATAAATTCAAATAATCTTGAATTAAACCAATATTACTTGTTATAGTTATCAGACCATTAAATAGAACTCATAACCTATCATTTTGTGAAATATTATTCTTTTAGATAGTATTAAACAATATTTACATGACGTGACACGAAATATAACTCATTTGAAAGTTAGTTTTTACTTCTTTAATGGAATCTACACTATCATCAATAATTTATCTCAAATTAGGACAATAATGTTTAATAAAAATAAAAAACAACAATCCTATAAAAAATCCCCAAACAACACCAAATCAATTATATTCCCACATCATTTAGAATGACATTTAAAAAAATCATTACATCAATGATTCCCTAGAATAGAATTTTTTTAAAAATCATTATTATAGGCACCTGTGTAAATATATAAATCAAATTTTCTTAAATTTTATATTTATTGATAACATTAGAATAAACAAATAGTTATTTTCAAAAATGTCCTAAAAACACTTCTATATTGTCAAATCATTATCTTTATTCTTCTTAATACTATTTTAGTAGATAAATATATCCATTGAATAAGCTCCCAAATCATGTAAATTATATATCTATTCAATATTTTATAGTATTAGAAAACTCATAAATCTATATCACTAAAATGATTAATCTTAAATATATTCCAAACCTCATATCCATTGATATTGGAACTAAATAAGACCCTTCACATAGTTTAAACAGGTGAATTCCATATTTTCTTCTCTTCATGAGAACTCATTAATTATTGTTAGGAATTTATCCATAACTACTCTATTAAATATAAAATACATCTAAAATAAATTCATGGAGAAAATAATCTTTAATTGTCTATTATACCTTTAATTTTATTTAATTTCCCAATATTAAATATTATGATCTCAACATCTCACCAAATCACATCTTTTAAAATAATAAAGGATTCATGGTATAATATTTTATTCATCTATTTTTTTTAATGGGGATTCATCTCTAAAATCAAGATTCTTCATTTAATTATAGGTCACCACATTCATGGAATTATATATCTTTTCCCAATAGAAATTAATTTTTTGACATATAATATTCAATTAATATATAATTCTTTATAAGGATATATTTTTATATTTTATTATGAAATAGTGGCTTGAAATATCTACATGGATTGAATTATGTAATGTTTTCAATTAACATATCCAACTCAATATATTAACTATTCCCAAATGCCTATTTGAATCATAAATTATAATATGAATAATAAAATCATCAATAATGATGTTCCTACAACAATGGAATTTTTACTAAATCATAGAATCAACTATGTAGATTTTTGTACATTCTAGATTCTATATCCCAAATATATAGAATTTCATTCTTAACTCATATTTAGTGAAATACTCTATGATTAATTTTTGTACATATCAACTATAATAATTGCCCTAAAAAATATAAATTCTTTTCATTTATATCTATAATCCATATTCCTTGACTACTTTTATTATCAACAATATCATAAAAAATTAATGATGTTTATTTATGTTTGATCAAGCAATGAGATATTGATGAATGAATATTTTTTATTTCATTTCAATATAACCAAAATGAATATATATATAATATTATATATATAGTTGGATTCTTTATTATGATTGATATGAAAAGTCAACTCTTGATTTCAATGAAATCCTTACAAATCAGTAAATTCTAAACTAATATTGTCATCCAATATTACCTATAAGAAATAAAATTCCTTATATGGGACAAATAATATACATATTTTTGTCTGATATTAATAAAAAAATACCTATGTTTTGTTACTATGTGTTATTTTCCACCCATTATTGGTGATAGAAAAAAATTGGATTATGTCGGAGATCACTCAACTTTAAAGATTTTATGAAAATACAATGAATTATGTTCCATATTTTTGTGATATGAGATAAGGATGATACCACATTTTTTTAGGAAAAAAATTCTTTTTTAGTTCACTCTATATTTACATTGTCTTTAATGTTGTATAAGAATAAAAATACACAATCATGGAGTTTAATGATGTGCGTACACTAACAAGAAAGTGATATTATACTTATAAATCATAATAATTTTCATTCCTATAGTTCTGTTAAATTATTATGTGAATCATTTTAAAAAACTATAAATATCTCATTAATCTCTATATAAATAATATATTTACTATAAGTGACATGATTATTTCTTCTCCCCATATTTTCTCTACCATTAGTTATACACTATTTCCCTTTTTCCATTATGAGTTGTCAATGGAGAAAATGCATGAAAAACTCATCTTTTATGCTATCCAAAAGTGATTTCATCAAAAATATCCTTAAAATCCTTAAATTTATGTTTGAAACTCATATAATAATAATCAATTAAGAAGGTACTATTTTATTTTTTAGATGTATACTTCAAGCTGAGTGTTTTCTATTAACATTTGTTATCCTTCATTATATACTCATCATTTTTTAATTTCATATCAAGAACCACAAAATTATTTTTTAAAAATTCCATATCATAATAGTAAGGGAATACTAAATTTAATTTACCTTCTTCATCACCATTAATTTTATTTTTTTCAAAATATGAATATTATAATGTCGATTAAATAATGGCCATTATTATTAAATCTCCCAAAAATAATTCCTTGGATTTTCATGACAATAAATAATGTTATATTCACAAAACAATTCATCACATCTCCTTGAAAAAAATTCATTGGGTTTTCCTCAATGTCATCTTAATACTTCTATGATAATTCTATATCTATTATATGATTACAGATTCAGTCAATATATCATCAGAGATTGTATCATATGATATTTATAATTATGATAATCATCAATTAAACAACTTAAGGCTTCTTTATTTTTGGAATATACATGTTGAAACTAAAATAATACAAATTATTTTTATGAATTTCACAACACCAAAGAAAATAAAAATATTTATCTTCTATAATAGTTTTAGTTTGTTCCATATTTGTGTTGTAATTTTCCTATTACATAGTAAGATTCCTTTGATATTGGTGGAATTTGTTCATTATGGTAACTAATTCCATCCTTTTTTAAAATTATTTCATCTTACTATTCTTTATTTTAACATACAAAGTTTTTATTTCATCTATTTTATTATTAGAGGAATGATGGGCAATTTAAATCCATGTATGTTCAATTAATCATTTTTTAATAAATCATTATTCTTAAATCAATTAATCTCAACAGATTTGTTGAGGCCTTCCCTAACCATGATCAAATCATGACAAATAGTTACACATATGTAAAATATCTAATATAATATTTCAGTATTATCCTATAATTATTCATCAAAAACAAGTTCCAATATTACTTTTTCATATATAATTAATTATTTCATCTCTATATCATCAAAATTTGCCACCTAATTTATATAAAACATTGTTTTCTCTCTATAAATGTTTGATTCATAAAATAGTTTATTTTCATTACGACCATTTAATTATTATTCTCAACATTAAACTTTTCTTTATTGAGGTATTGCATCTTCACTGGAGAAAATAAAATATTTTCAATTATATCAAACTCATATTGGGTCCTTTCACCTCCTTCGTCATTATTTAATGATTAAAAAATGATTTTTCAAAATCAACAATTACAATTTATTCATTACCATATGTTATAGATGAGTTATACATTTTCATTTTTTTCATCTATATTTTTTTTGTTTATAGAAATATTTTTTTAAAAAAAATTATATTTTATCTTTCTCATCATCTTTTTATAAATGTTTACTTTTGAACATATAGGTTTTTAAATATTTTATAATATGTAAAATTCTATAAAGATTATAGAATCACATAGATTCCATAGAGTTATTTTCATTTTTATCTTATTACTTCATTATTATTGAATCGAAAAGTGAGAGATGTTGTATTTATTGAATTCCACATCATTTGATCTTTATGATTCAACGTCACTATAATCATTCACATCATATTTTCTCATATATTTATTATCGGTATCATTTTTTCTTTGTTTATAAATGAATGTGGATTCCTCATCTCAAAACATATGATTAAATAATTTAACTCATTTATTTTCTAATCATCTATTTTTTGAATGTATAAAGTATAATAAATAAAATAATATCTAGAATGTTTCTCATGTTCTTTTTAACTTTATTGATTCCTTAATATTCAAATAAAGCCCTATAATATTGCTTATATTCTCATTTAACTAGGTTAAGAAACTACTAATATATTTAACATTTTATATATAAATTTATTCAAATAGTCTCCTCCAAATTTTATTTTTGAATTCTTTTAATTTAGAATTACCTTAAAATATTTTTCAAAATTTTTCCAAAATCATTTTAGTAGTATAGACACCCATAAACATTGTGTAGTCTTATTCTTATAGAGAAATAAAGATGTAAATTGGTTCCTTTTTATTTCACTCATTATTTAAATATTTTACATGAGTGAAATAAGTAAGATTAGAAATTTCTTTAAATCCCTCTATATAAGAATCACTAACTTCAAATTTAGTAAATATGTAGTATTATAACATCATATACTTCTAGATATAATAGTTATTTTCAAAAGTATATGGACCCAACCTTATTACATACATAATGATGAGTTTAGTTAAGAAAATACATAATTTTACATTGATGACCTTTTCATGTTTAGAGCATTAGAAAATTAGGACAAAACAGTCATAAGATTACACATTGTTACATAGTTGATACCATAAAAACAATTTCTATTTTTTCTCAAAATAAAAAACATTTAATCATAAAACAAGACTACTTGACAATTCTTAAGCATTTAAAGTGTCTTCCTTCCTATTATTACACATCCATTAACCTGTGAAACATTATTTAAAAATTTGGGATGGGCACAAAAGCTCAATAAGGGATGGAAAATAAGGAAAATCTCATTAGTCCATGAATACTCATAATGTATGAAAATTTTTTCAAAAGACATGATTTTCACCCATATATACTTACTTCGTGTACCATGAGATTTATAAAAGATCCACACAAACATGATAAAATTAATACAATCATAAAGGGATATTGGGGAATTACATTCATAATATTTTAACCATCTTGGCTACCTTAAAATTCGTAACCCTCACAACTACCTTACTTTGTGTAACCATCTGAGTTACACATGGAGTAACCATACGGCTGACCTCCAACATACTCATTCCTAATGCATTGGTGGGAAATATAGGTTCCAAACTTCATCATAAATAATTCCCACGAACCAAAACATAATCATACAACATGAATAATTCCATAAAAGCATTGCTTTGGAATTTCATAAAACCGAATTTAAAAAGAGGATTTTTAAAGGAAATCCCCTTATAAATATCATAAAATAGAAGATAGACATAATAGAGTGGATGGAGTATGTATATATATAGTAAATACACAAAATGAAACATATTATAAACAGAACCCATCATATAAATAATTTAATTAGACCATAAATAATTAATTAGAAGTTTAACCCAAAGAATGGAAATCGGGTTAAGAATTCCCTTACATCGGGTTTATCTTACATCCAACTTTTTTAAACCTCCTGTATAATGGTTAATATAGTGTTATTAATATTATACTGAATCATTTTCATGTTTATAACATCTTATATGATCATTTTATAACATCATATCTCCCTTAATTGTTATTATTTTTCCCTTTGCATTGTTTTTGGGTGAGTTCTTAACATGATTTCCATGATTGGTTCATGATGGGCATTCTTGTCGAATGGAAGTGAAAATCCAGAAATGGAATGGAGTAGTATTTTCACATAAACAGTAACAAAAATTAAACCATTTATCATTTTTAATTATTAAATGGAGATGATTCATAAGATAGAACATTAATGATGTTCGTTTAGATCCTTTTAGTGGTTCTTTGATAATAAAAACCTCGTTTTATCTTACAAATTAGAACCATGGGTAAAAAAGAATTCCAGAAAAATGGGTGAGACATATAACATGTATTATAACCTGGTACATCCATATAAATGGTTTCATGACCTGACTTGAAATAATTAATTGATTTTGATATAACATTATCCACGATGTCGGTAATTCGACACAAACAGACAATGTTTTCTTATTCTTTAAATATGTTGGAGAGTAAAAGAATAAAGATGAGTAATTTTTTCATAAAAATGATAAAATCCAGATTATACATGATTTCTGGAGAATTCATGCCTCTTGGGTAAAGTGATATGAAAAAATAATAAGGAAGGATCTCAAAATAAAATAAAAATTGTGAAATTGCTCACAAAAATTCCGCAGCCTAATGGCTTCACAACATGGTTTTAGAAAATATTAAAAAGAGATGGGATAGTGTTCAACCATCCAGAAATGAATCATAATATAGATATTATCAATAATTATAAGGAAATAAGAACATGGTATGGAAACATGAAAATTATACCACATAAAAGAGAATTTGAAAAGAAAAAGACTCAAATTGAGAATTTTATTACCTTGTAGAGTAACCCTTAGAACATGATGTGTGGGAACATGGGGGCTTAAGGAAACCTTGGAAGGAATACTATGAAGGTAAGGATTCCAGAGCTTCATTGAGGGGGAATTGGGAATGATTTCAATGAAGGGATGAATTGGTATTTATAGGAAAAGTGAGGGATTATTTTAATAATTATCAAGGGACACCTCATGTGTGGTATTTGCAAAACCATGGGTTTGCCCATGGTATTTTCTCATGGTATAAGCCACGTGGGACACCTCAAAATGTATTTAACTATACATAAGTCTTACATATTTATGAAATCATTATTAAATCATTAATGATTTCATTAACACACCAAAACTAAAAATTGTAGTTTTTACTATTCACTGAAAAATAAAATGTTTCAGAAAAATTCCCAAAATTCAGCCTAACCATTTATCGATGTGTAGATTTCAAAAATGATGTCAATTTTTCGAAAATAATTTTCTAAATATTACTAATTTAAAATTTAAATAAAAGAATACTTAATTAAAAAATTAAAAGTTCTAATTCTACAAATACTTTATCACAATGAAAAATTGACCAAGATGTAATTATATTGAAGCCTTAGGAAAGTAAAATAATAAAAAAATTACTATTCATTAGGGTCATATTACTATTCATATTACTATTCATTAGTGTATTTTACATTTCACAAAAAAAAAACAAGTTGGTTCCAACAAACTCCAAATAACACACTGAACACAATTGTAGATGATAGTTTCTTGAATTTCAAAACATATAAGTGGAAAAATTATGTTAAAAGGCTATTTATAAATATCTACATAAAAAAAACTTCCGTGAATTTATAATTATTTTTTGTAAAATATGGGGTGTTATATTATCCCTAAATTCTTGAAATTTTGTCCTCATAATTTTATTTACATATTAAACAACTGAGGGTATTTTTCTCTCAAAGAATTTTTAGACTCCCATGTTGTTTCTTCAACCATGCAGTTTCTCCAAAAAAAACCTTTACCAGGTGGATAAGCTTATTCTGCAATACATGTTCTCTTCGATCAAGAATCTGAACTGGTTTCTCTTCATAAGAAATGTTCTCTTCCGGCTGAACTGCATTTTGGCTTAATACAAGTGATAAATCTGGCACATACATCCTCTAGATCAAAACATTAAAACAGTGTGGACCTGATACAAACTCGGTGGCAAAGCTACACGGTATGAAACTATTCCAACATTTTCCAAGATTTAAAAAGGACTGATGAACTATGGATAGAGTTTTACCTTCTTACCAAAACACATCACACTTTTCTAAGAGCAGATTTTTAGGAAGACATGGTCACCTACCTCGAAAGGGAAGTATATCCTTATGTTATCTGCATAACTTTTCTTCCTTCTCTGAGCTGTCCTCAAGTGCTGCTGGATCATACTCACTTTCTCAACCACATCTTCAACTAATTATGGCCCCCATTAACTTTCTTTCCCTGTCATCATCCCAAAACACTAGAGTCTAACACCGCTTTCCATACAAGTCCTCAAAAGGTTCCATCTGAATACCAGAATGAAAACTATTATTATAAGAAAACTACACTAATAAAATATGATGATTCCAACTTCCCTGATATTCCATTGAACAAGCTCGAAGCATATCCTCCAAAGTTTGAATTGTTCGTTCTGACTACCCATCTGATTGAGGATGAAAAGTTGTACTGAAATTTGAATCTATACCCAACGACTTCTAAATTCCATTCCAAAAGTTAGAAGTGATCCTGGGATATCGGTCAGACACAATGGAAAGAGGAACTCCATGTAACCTGAAAATCTCCTTAAGGAACAATCTAGAATGTAGATCCAAAGACATTGTATCTCGAATTTATAGAAAATGTGCAGACTTTTTTAGCTGATCAAAAATAACCTAAATAGCATTGTTACATCGAGAAGTCTTCGATAGTCCCACCACAATGTCCATGGATACATTCTCCCATTTCCACTCTGGAACTAGCAATGGCTGAAGCCTCCCCTTAGGTAATTTCCACCCTGCTTTAACTTGTTGACACGTCAAGAATCTCATGGTAAAATCAGCAATATCTCTTTTAATTCCATCCCACTAATAATACTCTGGAAGATCTCTGTACATCGTAGTACATCAATGATGAATATAAAATGGAGAACTATGAGCTTTACACAACAATTCATTCTTCAACTGGGAATAACAAGGAACACACAACCTTTTTCCAAATCATAATACACAATCTTTATCATGATTTAATTCTTGAAACTTACCCATTTTAACCAACTCTACCTTTTACGGCTGCTCACTATCTTCCTTCTACGCTTGCTTAATTCAGTCTGAAAATAATGACTACACTGAAACCTAAAACCAAACAGATTTATTCCCTGCACTAATAAATTCTAAGCCAAAATTCATCAAATCATTAATCAAGGGGTCATGTTCCAGACATAGAATGGTTAATGATGCATGATTTTTTCAACGTAAGCCATCGACCACTTTGTTTTCTTTTCCAGTATAGTAATATATCATGTAGTCATAATCCTTTATTAGTTCTAGCCATCTTCTCTACCTCATGTTTAATTCATTCTAAGTGAATATATACTTTAGAATTTTATGGTGAGTATTTATTTAGAATTTGGTTTTGTATAGATGATGCCTCCATATTTTCAAATCAAAAACCACATGGGCCAATTCTAAATCATATGTGGGATAATATAGCTCATGAGGATTAAGTTTTCTCGAATAATAGGGAATTACCAGATCATTCTGCATCAAAACACTACCAAGTCCCTTCAAAGAAGCATCACTGTAGATGACAAACTCACCATTCCGGGAAGGTAAGGCCAAAACTGGAGCAATTACCAATAACTTCTTCAGTTCTTGAAAACAAACATCACATTCTACTGTACAATCAAATTTAACCCCTTTCTGTGTTAACTTAGTAATCGGGGAAGATAATCATGCAAAGTTCTTCATAAACCGTTGGTAAAAACTTTCTAATCCGAGAAAACTATGAATCTCTGTAACATTTATGGGTTTTGTCCATTCATCAACTACATTTGTTTTGATAGGATCAACTGTTATTCCATCCTTATTTACAATGAACCCAAGAAAAGAAAATTGTTACCACCAAAATCACACTTTCTGAATTTTCCAAATAGTTTCTTTTTTTAATGTTTGCAAAAAAACCCTTAGATGTTTTTCATGCGCCTCTTTATTTTAATAAAATACCAGATTTTCATTAATTAATACCACCACAAACATATCCAAGAACTCATGAAATACTCTATTCATAAGATTCATGAATAAAGCAGGTGCATTAGTTAATCAAAATGGCATAACAACAAATTCATAATGCCGATATCACGTACGAAATGTTGTTTTCAGGATGTCATCCTCCTTCACCTTCAGCTGATGATATCCGGATCTCTAGTCAATCTTGGAAAAGTACTGAGCTCCCTGGAGCTAGTCAAACAAGTCATAAATATGAGAAAAGGATACTTTTTTTTAACAGTGATGTTATTCAGAGCTCTTTAATCAATTCAAAGTGTCATGGAACCATCTTTCTTTTTAACAATCAATACAGGGGCTCCCCATGGTGAAGTGATAGGACGAAGGAAGCCTTTATCAAGCAAATCCAGCAACAGATTATTCAATTCAAGATGTTCTATTGGAGCCGTATGATATGGGGTTTTGAAATTGTCTTAGCATCAGGAACAAAGTCAATTGTGAATTCAACTTCTGGATCAGGTATAACACTGGGTAACTCATCTGGGAAAACATCAATGTATCATTTACCACTAGAACATCATTAATTTGAATAGTTCCCTTGATTTCAACAATATGAGCAAGATATCTTTCATTTACATCTTTTAATAGTTTCTCAGCTTCTTGATATGTTATCAATTGTATTGGTTCATTCTTGTACACAAAAAGATCCACTTTCTAAAAAAAATTTCTTTAGTTCTACAGACAATCTTAGCATGATAATCAAAATGTCAGTACATCCCCAAAATAACATCAAACATGAATAAGGGTAATAAAATGAGATTTTTTGTTATTTCCATAGACCACAATAGAAATATTCTTATAATTCTTCATTTTATAAAATTTCCCATTGGTGTTTTAATAAAAATTTCAGGTCACATTTGTTGAGGAGATGATTCCAATTTCCAAAAAAATTCTCATAGATGAATGAATGTGTAGACCCCATATCAAAAAAATCATTAGAAAAATATGAGTGCTCAAACAATGTACCTGATACAAAATCATTGGATGGGCTGATGTCTGCTGATGTAGTCTCAAAAGATCTCACTACACCTTTTTGCTTATATTCTGGCTTCTTTTCATCATTCAGATCTCTCTTTGGGCAGACATTTGCATAATGAGACATCTCACCACATTTAAAACACTTTACAGTTTTCATATCATGATTATTCTTTGGATCATTTTCATTGCAATTCCGGGCCATATGTCCAAACTTACCACATTTAAAACACTTCCCAGTTCTGCTAATACATTCTCAAGGGTGCTTCTTGCCACAATTTCCACAAACCAGAAATTGGATTTTCTTACCATCAGATTTTATTGGTTGATTCTTAACCATTGCTTTCCAAATAGGCATCTTCTTCTCTTGGTTTCCAAAATGCACATGATCATTAGCAAACTCCATATCTACCCTCTCATCACATCGGACAAGTTTCTAATATCTTTTGAATTCACAGGAGGCCAACACCCTTCGATACCATGGCTTCAATCCGGAGTAAAAGCGGTTGGTTTTGCTATCAAGATCTTGAATAATATTTGGAGCATACCTCACCAGTCGGGTGAAGTTAGCTTCATACATAGCCTCTAAATCTTCCTCATTTTATTTCAATTCAAGGAATTGAATCACCATTCTTATTCGCACCACCTTAGGGAAATATTTTTCGTGGAAAATACATTTAAATTCATCCCACTCTAAGGCATCAAAATCTTCTCTACACCTGATATTCATTACCATTGACCACCATTTTTTAGATTCCCCTTAAAAATGATGAATGGAAAGACTTACCATTTTATTGATTGAACATCCAATAACAATAAATATCTTTTCAAGGTCTTTGTTCCATCATTCAGCTGCCACTGGGTCAGAAGATCCATTGAATGCTGGAGGATGTTGTCACATAGAATTTTCCACCACTGTCATGTTCTGTTGTGGTACCCCTATTGGTTCTCTTTGATGGATGCCACCACCATTTATTGGATGTGATAGCTGAGCTATTACTGTCACAAATTTCTCATTTCTAATCTCTACCATTCCAGGTTGTTGTTCCGGAAGGATGTCATTCTTTCAGTGACTCTCCTCTTCAGCATCCTTGTTCCATCAATAGAAAACCATTCTAAACAAACATGTCTTAGATAAATCATCATGGTAATCTTTAAATGCAATAATATTTCAAATAAAACATAGAGTGAAAATCATTTATAGTATTCTATTAACATCACCCTAACCCCTAAAGTTATCTAAACCATACTTTGATACCAACTTTAAGAAACAGACCTTATTAAATACCTAATCTTGAGTTTATTTAATAAAACACTTCCCTTTACATTGAAGATATTTTCATGATTAGTGCTTTACAGAATTAAGACAAAACATTAATAACATTACATATTGTGACATAATGGATACCATAAAAATAGTTTCTGTTTTTTCTCAAAATATAAAACATTAAAACATAAAACAATACTCCTTGAGAATTATTAAAAATTTAACATGTCTTCCTTCCTTGTATTACACATCAATTAACCTGTGAAAAATTATTTAAAAACTTGGGATGACCACAAAAGCTCAGTAAGGGATGGAAAAGAATGAAAAAGATGTGTAGTCCATGAATACTCATAACGTATGGAAACATTTTCAAAAGACATGCTTTTCACCCATATATACTTTATTCATGTAACATGTTATTTACACAAGACCCACACAAAAATGAGAATTTAAATATAATCAAAAAGTTATCATGGGGAATTACTTATATAATCTTGTAACCATCTTGGCTGCCTTAAAATTTGTAACCCTCACGGCTACCTTACATTATGTAACCATCGCTGTTACACTTGGATTAACCATACGGCCGACCTCCAACATACTCATTCACAAAGCATTAGAAATAAAATAGGTCCCACGCTTTGTCACGACCCAACCCAACGGGGCTCGAGCCGCGACTCCCCAAGCCCGCCTCCAATAGGCCAGGTGCTGGAGACTAGCGCCGAGTAGGCTATCACACACATGGGAGGCATTACCCTATGGTACCTGTACACACGCACCCACAAACACCTCCATGCAACAGTGCAGAGATATAGAAACTGAAAGTATATGCATGCATACAATCTATCCCACAACCAGAGAGAAACAGAAAAAGTACAAGGGCAAAACAGGGCCCACCAAAAGAAAACTACAAAGCGCGTCCAACCTGCTCTGAAGAAGGGGAACGCTGCCATAAACACTCGCCGGAAAGCTCCCTCGGCACAGCTCCGGTAAACACCCCAGTCAACTCGCTCACTAAGCTCCGCCTGCTCCGGGTCCTCTTGGGACTCCGTCAAAAGGCCTGTGGTCTGCACAAGACACAAACATGTGCGGGCAAAGCCCGTGCAGGGGTTAGTATAAACATACTCAGTAGGCACCCCAAAAACCCAAAACCCAAGGGAGCAACTGAAAGGCAACAGTCCGCTCAACCCAGCCAGAGGGAACCCAGACGAGAGAGAAACTCCATCTCGTGACCATCCTCGGCTAAACACAACTAGTCAGCTCAGCTCAGGTGTATGCCCATACATACACCTTGAACAATCCAGATATACACAGCTCATGCCACAAAGCCACAAGAGGTACCGACCTCGTCACCAGAAACTGTCCACAACAAGGAGAGTATACCACGAACACTGCCATACCAGATGACACTCATCCGAGAGATACACTCCATCGGGTCCCAAACAAGCATCTCAGATGCTCACCCGAGAGACCACGCACGTCGGACAACATCACTTAGGAAACATCACTGAAACAACATAACCACCAAACTCCTCGGAGAGGGGATCGCCGCTAGGGTCCGCTAGGGGATACCAAGACCCACTCCGGTATACGTAGCTCACAGATAGGGGATCAATCCCAGGGTCCGCTGGGGGATACCACGACCCGATCTGGCATATGTAGTTCTCACAGATAGGGGATCACACCCAGGATCCGCTGGGGGATACCACAACCCGATCTGCACTCGACAGAAGCTTCACACTCAGATAGAGGATCATCGTCCATATAAAGATGGTCACGACGATACCAGAACCCTATCTGGTATAACTCGCGATGTAGGGGATCGAACCGACGATGCCACAACCCTACCGAAACCACGCGTTGTGTAGGGGATCGTATAACCAACGATACCGCAACCCTACCGACACCAAGCGCTGAGTAGGGGATCGTATAACCAATGATACCGCAACCCTACTATAATCATCATGCTGAGTTGGGGATCGTAATCCCGACAATGCCACAACCCTACTGTGCACGACCCACCGCGTAGGGGATCATATTCACGATGATGCCACAAACCCTACGGGGTTAACATGCTTGATAGGGGATCACCGCCTGTGAATAAGCGGTCACAACAATACCAAGAACCCGATCTAGGGTAAAGATGCTAGAGGATCCACTCCGGGCCCACCAGAGGGATACCACAACTCTAACAGTTTTAACATCCCATCGAGAGGATCATAAACCCATACGAAGGTTGTGATACCACACGAACCCACGTAGGAACGAACCAAGGGAGAACCCTCAACCACTGCTGGTCCAAACGTCGCTACCCGAGTGACTCACCCCAAAGCCACACTGCGCACCTCCGAAGCCAAAACGGAGGCCACCATCGCGTTCCACGCCGAAAAACACGCAGGATAGGCTGTTTACTCGCCCGAAACGGAGCACCGGTGAAAAAGGCACTATTCACCGTAGCTAGCTCATGTGGGGCCCAGAAAACGATCCCGAAACCCATCGAGCGGACCACACCACGGCGATCCCCTCGGAAAAACAAGCGGAAACGACTACTCGCTCGCCCAAAACGGACACCCGGTGAAAAAGGTACTATTCACCGAAGGTCGGCTCGGGTGGGGCCCACGCCTGGATTTCGAAACTCGTCGAACGGATCGCACCATTGCGATCCTCTCAGAAAAACACACAGGATCGACTATTCATCCGCCAAAATCGGACTCCTGGTGCAAAAGCTGCATTTCCCCGCAAACGCCAAAACCCGACCTCATGGGGCTCGCACCCCGTTCGCAGTCCCAACACCCGGAATCCATCACAAGAAGTCCGTCGTACCATCAGGGTCTCAACTCCACTGACGGCACGTCAATCGGACACTCCGGGTAGAAGTTACAACGGCCCGAAGACGTAAAATAATAAAATGATATTATTTTATACGACATTTCTAGCTCTCGGACCACGTTCCCGAACCCTTAAACCCTCAAAGTTAGTTCAAAAGGTCTGTCTCGACGCAAGGAGCGCGTCGCCACAAACGGCTCGTAAATTGGAGTTACGGTTTGTGAGTTACGGGGGTTTAAAGAACCCCCGGAACATTCTGGCCGGACCACCGCAGGGTCGCCGGAAACCACCGCGCCGCCGCCGGACTCCGCCGTGCCGGTGCCGGAAACCACCGCGTCGCCGCAGAACTCGCCGGAATCTTCCATGGCCGCCGCGGGTCTCGCCGGATAACCGGGTTTTTCGCCAGAAAACATCCGGGAGCCACCGGGAGCACCCCGGTGCTCCAAATTCAGATCCGAAACATGTTTCGGAAATCTCGAGACCCGAACTATACAAATATTATAAAAATTTGAAGAAAAACAACACAAAAACGGGATCCGGGATTGTAAAACTCAAACCGCCTACCTCGCGGGCGAAACGCCGACGTTCTGCCTCAGATCCGCGCTCCAGAGCTTCCGCTGCGCTCTCCTGGAACGTCCGCCGTCGAATTCCGAGCACGTGGGTGCTTCGTTTGCTCGTTTCGGAGGAGTGGCGGCGAATAACGGCGAAGAACGGCGAAGAATGATTAAAAGGGGGGGGGGGGGGGGGGCTGATATTTATATAAGCCGCCCGCCGGCGCCAAACCCACCTCGGACCCGACGCCCGATGCGAACAAAAGTAAGGTCACCCATAGGGTAAACGCGTCATTCTGAACGCAACGGCGGTCTCAGATTTTCCTTCCGAGACTCCGTTCAGAAGTTATTCGAGCCGACGCTCACACACTAACTTGCTACTTATTTACGGAAACGCCCCTGGTGGCGTTTCCCACCGCAGGCCCGCGCCCGCAAAGTTTACACCTCGCCTAGGGTAAACGGCGCGTTCCGGACGCAACCGTGCCCTCAGATTCCCGTTCTGTGCTACCGTTTAAGTGATATCACACCCCCGCCACGTGCATAGTATAAAAATACTTTATATTTTTATAAAATTAATTCCGGGCACACCGGGCCTCGGAATCGCACGCCGTCTTGGCGCCTAGCTCTGGAATTATTCGTAGAAATATTCCAAAGTCTGACAGGGCCAAAAACCCGAGTCACTACTTCCTCCCCCCCTTAGAACTTTTCGTCCCCGAAAAGCCCTAAGCACAAGGAAAGCGACTGGACTCTCAACTGGGTCTCACACACCAGCGATCTCACCAACAAACAAACACTCTGGATCTTACCAACGCCATGAACAAAACTCAAGCAAGAAACAAAAGGAAAGAGTACCGCTAAACAGTGTCGGACAAACTACTGCAGTAAGTAGAAAGGACACAAGGCGTACCTCTATCCATCCGCGGTGCCTCTGGGTCGACTGCCTACAGGGCATGCAGCTGTTCTCGCCCTCGACCACCAGCTCCCTGAGCTTGGCGTGGACCACCTGGGGGTGGGGGTGTCGGCACCTGGTACTGCCTACCACCACCTCCCACTGCACCAGCTCCGCCGCCACGTCCGCCACCCTGCGGACCTCCTTTCTCGTGACGCTGCCTCTGCCAAGGAGGTCTATCGACCGGCTCCCTCTCAGCAGCACGTCGGGTCGGGCAATCTCTAGCAAGATGTCCCCGACCATCGCAAGCGTAACACCGCCTCTCCTGTGGCAGACCAAAACTGGCCTGTGAGCCCTGTGAGCTCTGAGGCTCAGATTACCCATCCTGGGGTCGCCTCCTGAAACGTCGGCCACGTCCAGACCCCTGAGTTTGTCGTCGGCTACCAGATGCCGATCCGACTGACGAAGTCTCACCTCTCGAGTGCCCAACACTAACAGGGGGAAACTGCTCAGCCAGAAAACTCTCCACCACCAGTGCTCGCTCCAGCACTCCAGCATAGGTGGGCAGGCACAAGGAAACCACACCTGCTCAGATGTCCCTGCGTAAGCCCTGCTCGAAGGTCCGAGCCCTAAAGAACGGGTCTCGAACCATATCCAGGGTGTAGCGCAACAGTTCTGTAAACCTCGCTGAGTACTCCGACACAGTCATGCTCTCCTGTCGAAGCTGTAGAAGCTCCTGGATCCGCACTGACCTCACCATCACCGGATAGAACACTTCCCTGAAGAGCCGCTCAAACTCTGCCCACGTGAGCGTCTCCTCGTCATGGGAATGCGTCACCAAACTCCACCATCGCCCGGCCAAACCATGCAGAAGGCTCGCCGCGAGGACCACCATCTGATCTGGAGTTGTCCTCACTAGGCGGAAAACTTGGGTGACTGCCTCAAGCTAGTCATCAGCTGCCTGGGGGTCTGGATCACCCTGAAACCTCAGAGGTCGCTGCCTCTGGAACTCATGCAGTGCACTCAGCCTGCGCGCAACCTCGTCCTGCCCTACCGGTACAATCAGCTGCTCGACAGGTGGTGGCTCAACCGGCAGACCACCTGGAGAAGCAACCTCAGAACCTGCGCCCTGCTCCACAACCTCTACACGGGGCGGGTCATCAGCACAATCCTGCCGCGGAACCCTCGCTGGCTATCTTCATGGAGGCATCCTGAAATACATTCAAGACACACCACAGTCAAAGAGTATATCTGGAGAGCTGACTCAAGAAGGACAAGGAAAACCCAAAACTCAGTCCTATATGATGCATTTACCGTTATGTCCCTGCGACCAGTGCATGAATGTCCCGAGTCGAAATACAGGTTATCAGAGTCCTGGTGTATGGATACGTTGGCCGCCACACCAACACTGGAGTCTCTGGCCTGAAAGCTGAGCTCGAAACACCCTTACACTTCCGCTATGCAACCCAAACCAAACTCACAGCTAGACCAGCTATGCTCTGAGATCCCAAAGGTGGAACCTCCTCTGATACCACTCTGTCACGACCTGACCCAACGGGGCTCGAGCAGCGACTCCCCATGCCCGCCTCCAATTGGCCAGGGGCTGGCGACTAGCGCCGAGTAGGCTATCACACACATGGGAGGCATTAGCCTATGGTACCTGTACACACGCACCCACAAACACCTCCATGCAACAGTGCAGAGATATAGAAACTGAAAGTATATGCATGCATACAATCTATCCCACAACCAGAGGGCAACAGAAAAAGTAAAAGGGAAAAACAGGGCCCACCAAAAGAAAACTACAAAGCGTGTCCAACCTGCTCTGAAGAAGGGGAACACTACCACAAACACCTGCTAGAAAGCTCCCTCGGCACAGCTCCAGTAAACACCCCAGTCAACTCGCTCACTAAGCTCCGCCTGCTCCGGGTCCTCCTGGGACTCCGTCAAAAGGCCTGTGGTCTGCACAAGACACAAACATGTGCGGGTAAAGCCCGTGTAGGGGTGAGTATAAACATACTCAGTAGGCACCCCAAAAACCCAAATCCCAAGGGAGTAACTGAAAGGAAACAGTCCGCTCAACCCAGCCAGAGGGAACCCAGACGATAGAGAAACTCCATCTCGTGACCATCCTCGGCTAAACACAACTAGTCAGCTCAGCTCAGGTGTATGCCCATACATACACCTTGAACAATCCAGATATACACAGCTCATGCCACAAAGCCACAAGAGGTACCAACCTCGTCACCAGAAACTGTCCACAACAAGGAGAGTACACCACGAACACTGCCATACCAGATGACACTCATCCGAGAGATACACTCCATCGGGTCCCAAACAAGCATCTCAGACCCTCACCCGAGAGACCACGCACGTTGGAAAACTACACTGAGGAAACATCATTTAAACAACATAACCACCAAACTCCTCGGAGAGGGGATCGCCGCTAGGGTCCGCTAGGGGATACCAAGACCCACTCTGGTATACGTAGCTCACAGATAGGGGATCACTCCTAGGGTCCGCTGGGGGATACCACGACCCTATCTGGAATACGTAGTTCTCACAGATAGGGGATCACACCTAGGATCCGCTGGGGGATACCACAACCCGATCTGCACTCGACAGAAGCTTCACACTCAGATAGAGGATCATCGTCCATATAAAGATGGTCACGACGATACCAGAACCCTATCTGGTATAACTCGCGATGTAGGGGATCGAACCGACGATGCCACAACCCTACCGAAACCACGCGCTGAGTAGGGGATCGCATAACTAACGATACCTCAACCCTACCGACACTAAGCGCTGAGTAGGGGATCGTATAACCAACGATACCGCAACCCTACTATAAACATCATGCTGAGTAGGGGATCGTAAACCCGACGATGCCACAACCCTACTGTGCACGACCCACCGCGTAGGGGATAATATTCCCGATGATGCCACAAACCCTACGGGGTTAACCTGCTAGATAGGGGATCACCGCCCGTGAATAAGCGGTCACAGCGATACCAAGAACCCGATCTAGGGTAAAGATGCTAGAGGATCCACTCCGGGCCCACCGGAGGGATACCACAACTCTAACAGTTCTAACATCCCATCGAGAGGATCATAAACCCATACGAAGGTTGTGATACCACACGAACCCTCGTAGGAACGAACCAAGGGAGAACCGTCAACCACTGCTGGTCCAAACGTCGCTACCCAAGCGACTCGCCCCAAAGCCACATTGTGCACCTCCGAAGCCAAAACGAAGGTCACCATCGCGTTCCACGCAGAAAAACACGCAGGATAGGCTGTTTACTCGCCCGAAACGGAGCACCGGTGAAAAAGGCACTATTCACCTTAGCTAGCTCGTGTGGGGCCCACACAACGATCCCGAAACCCATCGAGCGGATCACACCACGGTGATCCCATCGGAAAAACAAGCGGAAACGATTACTCGCTCGCCCAAAAAGGACACCCAGTGAAAAAGGTACTATTCACCGAAGGCCGGCTCGGGTGGGGCCCACGCCTGGATTTCGAAACTCGTCGAACGGATTGCACCATTGCGATCCTCTCGGAAAAACACACAGGATCGACTATTCATCTGCCAAAATCGGACTCCTGGTGCAAAAGCTGCATTTCCCCGCAAACGCCAAAACCCGACCTCGTGGGGCCCGCACCCCGTTCACAGTCCCAACACCCGGAAACCATCACAAGAAGTCTGTCGTACCATCAGGGTCTCAACGCCACTGACGGTACGTCAATCGGACAGTCTGGGTAGAAGTTACAACGACCCGAAGTCGTAAAATAATAAAATGATATTATTTTATGCGACGTTTCTAGCTCTCGGACAACGATCCCGAACCCTTAAACCCTCAAAGTGAGTTCAAAAGGTCCGTCTCGACGCAAGGAGCATGTCGCCGCAAACGGCTCGTAAATCGGAGATACGGTTTGCGAGTTACGGGGGTTTAAAGAACCCCCGAAACATTCTGGCCGGACCACCGCAGGGTCGCCGGAAACCACCGCACCACCGCCGGACTCCACCGTGCCGGAGCCGGAAACCACCGTGTCGCCGCCGCGCCGCCGCAGAACTCGCCAGAATCCGCCATGGCCGCCGCGGGTCTCGCCAGAAAACAGGGTTTTTCGCCGGAAAACATCCGGGAACCACCAGGTGCACCCCGGTGCTCCAAATTCAGATTCGAAACATGTTTCGGAAAGCTCGAGACCCGAACTATACAAATATTATGAAAATTTGAAGAAAAACAACACAAAAACGGGATCCGGGATTGTAAAACTCAAACCGCCTACCTCGCGGGCGAAATGCCGACGTTCTGTCTCAGATCCGCGTTCCAGAGCTTCCGCTGCGCGCTCCTGGAACGTCCGTCGTCGAATTCTGAGCTCGTGGGCGCTTCGTTTGCTCGTTTCGGCAGATTGGCGGCGAATAACGGCCAAGAATGACGAATAACGATTAAAAGGGGGGGGGGGGGGGCGCTGATATTTATATCAGCCGCCCGCCGGCGCCAAACCCGCCTCGGACCCGATGCCCGATGCGAACAAAAGTAAGGCCACCCGTAGGGTAAATGCGTCGTTATGAACGCAACGGCGGTCTCAGATTTTCCATCCGAGACTCCGTTCAGAAGTTATTCGATCCGACGCTCGCACACTAACTTGCTACTTATTTACGGAAACGCCCCTAGTGGCGTTTCTCACCGTAGGCCCGCGCCCGCAATGTTTACACACCGCCTAGGGTAAACGGCACATTCCGGAAGCAACCGTGCCCTCATATTCCCGTTCTGAGCTACCGTTTAGGAGATATCACACCCCCTCCACGTGCATAGTATAAAAATACTTTATATTTTTATAAAATTAATTCCGGGCACACCGGGCCTCGGAATCGCACGGCGTCTTCGCGCCTAGCTCTGAAATTATTCGTAGAAATATTCCAAAGTCTAACAGGGCCAAAAACCCGAGTCGCTACACGCTTCATCATAAATGATTCCTACGAACCAAAACATAATCATAAAACATGAATAATTCCATAAAAACATTGCTTTGGAATTTCCTAAAACTGAATTTCAAAAGAGGATTTTTAAAGAAAAGCCCATTATAAATAACATAAAATTGAAGAGATACTTAATAGAGTGGATGAAGTATGTATATATACTGTAAATAAACATAACGAAACATAATATAAATAGAACCGATCACACAAATAATTTAAATAGAACATAAATAATGAATTATAAGTTTAACCCAAAAAATGGAATTTGGGTTAACAATTCTATTACCTCGGGTTTGTCTTACATCCAACTTGTTTAAACCTTGTGTATAATGGTTAAAAGAGTGTTATTCATATTTTACAGGAATATTTTCATGTTTATAACATCTTATATGATCATTTCAAAACATCATTTCCCCTTTAATTGTTAGTATTATTCCCTTTGCACTGTTTTTGGGTGAGTTCTTAACATGATTTCCATGATTGGTTCATTATGGACATTCCCGCCGATTGGAAGTGAAAATCCAGAAATGGAATGGAGAATTATTATCATATAACTAGTAACATAAATTATTCCATTTATCATTTTTATTTCTTACATGAATATGATTCATAAGTTACAACATTAATGATGTTCGTTTAGATCCTTTTAGTGGTTCATTGATAATAACAACCTCGTTTTGTCTTATAAATTAGAACCATGAGTACAAAAGAATTCCAGAACCATGGGTGAGTCACAAAACATGTATTATAACCTAGTTAAACCATATAAATGTTTTCATGACCAGACTTGAAATAATTAATGGATTTTGAAATCACATCGTCCCTGATGTCGGTAATTCGACACAAACGGGCAATGTTATTTTATTCTTTACATAATTGGGAGAGAAGAAGAATAAAGATGAGTAATTTTTCATAAAAATTATAAAATCCAGAGTATGCATGATTTCTGGAGAATTCATGCCTCTTGGGTATGGATATATGAAGAAAGAATAAGGAACAAACTAAAAAAAATTGTGAAATCACTTACAAAAAATTCAGCAGCCTAACGGCTACACAACATAGTTATAGAAAATATTAAAAAGAGAGGGGACAAGGGTCACCCAACAAGAAATGAAACATATTATATAGAATATAAAGAATAATAAGGAAATAAGAACATTTTATGGAAACTTGAAAATTATACAACATAAAAGAGAATTGAAAAAAAAGAATGAAATTGAGAATTTTCTTACCTTGTAGAGTAACTCTTAAAACAGGATGGGTGGGATCATGGGGGATTGAGGAAACCTTGTGAGGAAAAATATGAAGTTAAGGAGTCCATATCATAGTTGAGGGAGAATTGGGAATGATTTCAATGAAGGGAAGAGTTGGTATTTATAGGAAAATTGATGGATTATTTTAATAATTTTCAATGGACACCTCATGGGTGGTATTTGCAAAACCATGGTCTTGCCCATGGTATTTTCTCATGGTATAAGCTACTTGGGAAAACTGACACCTTATTTAACTATACACAAGTAGACCATATTTATGACATCATTATTATATCATTAATGATATCATTAACTCACCAAAACTAAAAACTGTATTTTTTACTATTCATAGGAAAATCAAATATTTCAGAAAAATTCCTAAAATTCACGCTAACCATTTATCAACATGTAGATTTCAAAATTGAAGTCCATTTTTCGAAAATAAATTTCAAAATATTATTAATTTAATATTTAATTAAAATCATACTTAATTCAAAAATTAACAGTTCTAATTCTGCAACTACTCCTTTATCACAATGAAAAATTAACCACATGTTATTATCTTCTAGCATTAGGAAATTAAAATAATAACAATATTTACTATTCATTAGGGTCGTATTACAATTCATTAGGCTATGTTACTATTCACCAAAAAAAAGTTGTTTCCATTAGAGTCCAAATAACATACTGAACACAATTGTTGATGACAGTTTCTTGAAATTCAAAACATAGAAGTGGAAAAATTTAGTTAAAAGGATACATATAAATATCTACATTAAAAAAGTTACATGAATTTTAATTTATTTTTAGAAAAACATGGGGTGTTACTATAAGTGTTTTGAACACCCATGTAGTTTAAAAAATATCTGTTCCCTATTTTTTAAAAAAAATAGTCTGTGGATCTCTCAATTGATGTTTTATGTGAAACATATTTTATACCAACAATTAGTTAGAACACTTTGGTGTTGGTGATATGTTGTATACATTTATTTTTATTTATTATCATATTAAATTTATCAAAATTAATAGGCCTCTTTCTCAATCTAGTCCACAAAATCTCAACTCCTCTCTTTGTTTGTTTTAATAATGACATATAGGGAGATTATAGAAAACATTTACTTGTTTAGAATTAAAATCCAACATAATTCAATATATATTATTCTAGGAAACAATGATTCCCCACAATTTTAATTAATTATTCCAATAAAAGGATTTTATATTATTATAAATTTATAGTCTACTATATACACATAATCAATTTATTCCCCTCAAAAAATCATCATTTATTCCAATGCATTATGATTTCATAGGAAGAGACTTTACTAGTTCATTCATGATCCTATATGGGATGAATATACACAGATAATGATATTTTCTGTATATGATTTGATGTATCGCCAAGTACATACATGAAAAAAATTAACGTAAGTAATAATAAAAATACATTTTTAGAACTACTGTTCTTGAATCTCATTTTATTATTAGATGACCAGAGTCATACATCAATTAAATACAAAGGAATGATATTTAATTAAATGGTAATATATGATCTGGATTTAAACCCTTCACTTTCTTTGAAACTATAACGCATCAAGAATCCCAAAAATCACCTAGGCATGCGATTTTATTCATATCAGTATTCCTAACATCACAACCAATGATACCTAAAAAACACATGACATTCATAAAATATCATCATATAAATATCATTTTTAAATTGAAACATTAAAGGTCTTCAATTATCACCTGATTTTCTACTAGTTAATAGTTTTAAATTTATGCTTATATGTCATTTAAATTCAATTACATACACTTCCCTGTATTCACAAAAACATATGAGATATTATTCATATCCATGAAATGTAGAATATATTTCAATGAAACACATAAAATAATTATTCTTTAAATAAAAAATAATACATTCCCTTATATATATTTTTTCACAAGGAATATTATATACCATGTATTCCTTTTTTTCTATTATGATGTCTCATATTATAATTCTAGATCAAAACATGTATGTACTCAAGAATTTAATAGACATGTACCTTCATATATAATTATTTTTTATTTTGGAATTCACTTATAATATTTATGGAATTAGGAAGATGGTGAAAAACAATAATCATGCCCCCTGGCATGTATGTTCTTTTTAACAACACACATATCATCCAAATGACATAATTATAGGTATTAGAACCCATCCATGTCCTCACCTTGATTTTAAAAGGAACTATGAAAAAATAGGGCTACGCCCATGAACATTCATACCCCCGAACAAAAAATTGAAAATAAACTAATAATTACTCATGGTTCACCATATCAACAAATATCATGGAACCACTGCTTCTTTTCTATAAATTCAATAACAACACAATTTAATTAGTCTCAAATATAGGTCATCTACCATCGACATTCCATTTATTGTGAGCATTCAATAACTAGTTAACACATATTAAAGGAATAAATGGAGTAAAAATATTAATTGAATCAATAGTGATTTATTTATATAAAACCGTGTCTAGGTAAACAATCATAGATGTGACTTCCCTGTTCCGAGTGCTTCCCAAAAGTGCCCCGTATCTGGTTGGTCACATGGACTCAAGCACATTTCCCCAAAAGCCAGAGGCTACCGACTTGTAGTGAGGTCCTTGGGTGTGATAGGGGGAAACTATTCCATAAATGGTTGATTATGCATAGTTGAATTACAATTAAAAAATAATAGAGTAAGAAATCAAATATACAAAAATTAAACTATAGAAGGTTGAAAGTGAAAAAAATAGAGAACGTGTATAATTGATTCATGTCACGTAAGTCTTGGAAAACATCAACATAAGTCAAAATGATATAAATACAGTACTAAACCAAATGGAAAAGAATACACGTAAAATCTAATACCATTGCATGCCTCATCTTATTCCCATACTCTCTAGCTCCACAAAAATTATGTACAAGAATATGAAGGGAACTTTCCCTTATCCAAACCTGCAAACAAATAATCTTTTTGCATGCAAAAAAAAAGACCAATATAGTGTGTGAGACTAATACAAGTAGGAATCCACCAAAAGATCTATTCATAACTGACATTGAGTATATATAG
This sequence comes from Viscum album, assembly GCA_963277665.1. Classification (NCBI taxonomy): domain Eukaryota; kingdom Viridiplantae; phylum Streptophyta; class Magnoliopsida; order Santalales; family Viscaceae; genus Viscum; species Viscum album. The sequence continues at coordinate 1,194,231,517 of OY728122.1, forward strand.
TAGGTAATAATGGAAATGAAACCAGGAATCTAGGTGTACAAAAACCTAAAGATATCCTACAGTTTCCATTTATATTCGTTAGCATTTAATGTTTGTCATTTATTCATGAATCACAATAGGTATCTCAAAATAAGTCCTAACAGGACTGAATCCATGCTTGTGCATTGTCTTAGTAGATGTGTCAAAAACATTCAATATGTATATTTACCCTTTGGGTATCTCACATAGTCTAACCCCTCTATCCATGTATTGATGTAGAAAGGAAAAGACACTCCGAGGAAGCACTCAACGTCAATTCTCCGTATGGTATTTCTAGGATAACAATAGAATCTATGGGAAATAACACAGTGTCACTTAACCATGTGGTCTCATAATGGATGATATAGACACTCTACGGGAGCACTCACCATCAGTCCCCCCTGCTGTCTCGAAACATGAAATAATACACACTCTTAGGAAGTAGTCAACATCAATTCCCTCTATAGAAAAATTAAACTAGGTTCTCACGGTACATTGAAATTTAATCATGTGTAAATGATATAATGAAACACAAATTAATCTCAACTACTACATGGATAAAAAATTCTAATGTCGATCAAAGGAATTTGAAAAATAGAAATAGTAAACAGTTCCATATTATAATGCATGTCTGGGAAACAAGTTATGCCTCATTGGCAACCTGGAAAAAATAGCCAAAAATATTCAAACAAAAAAACACTCCCTTCTTTGTTCATTAAAAATTAATATTCACATAATTCTACAATAACATACCCTTATTAAAACAACAAATATTTAGTAGATAAAATGTGATTTAAATACCACAACAAAAAATACCCAAAACATGGGTATTCAAATCTTGGGCATATAAACTCAGAGAAAAAAATAAAAGGAATCGAACCACCTACGTTGGTGTAGAACGATCGATGTATTTGAACCATAGCCTTATGTTGGCTTATAATGGTTTAGATATAAAAAAAATAAAAAATGAACCTTGAAAACGTCGAGAGGGAGTGTAAATATAGAAGAGAGTCTCCAGAAAAATAATGAACTCTCTGGTGGGATTCCAATGCACACCCTAGAGATTGAATCAAAGAACGGATGAGGATCAGAGGCTCGAAGAAAAATAAGTTGTATTTAAATCTCCTATTCATGAAACAGGGTGAAGAATATGTTTCTAGAGATTAGACGGGACCTTGGACCAATTTATCAAAAAATAGAAAATGTCCCTGACATGTTTATTTAATGTAGACATTGTGTACATTCCTCGATCAGCCCATGCATTAGGACATCTCTAGGTCACCTCACACAGCCATGTCTATGCTATTTTAGGGTGATTACATGACTACCAGTCACATCTTGGTACATGACATGTACTCCCATGTACATAACCTATACATCATAAATTTAAAAAAACCCATTTTCTCAAAACACCAGAAAACAGGATCCATAACTGAAATGATGGTTCATGTTATTACCAACATACCCCATTAATGAAATTTATCCATGAATTTCTCTAACATGGTAGTGATGAAGATTCCTCGAATTGTTTAAGCTACTGTGATTGCAAATCAGTCTTCCTCCCCTTATTCTCTTCTGACATCTGGTCATGATGCCACAACACCCGAACCAGGTGAATAGACTGGCCACAGAGAACGTTTTTGTTGCGATCAAAAATAAGGATTGAATGGTACTCGAAGTATGAGTACACATCTAACTCAACCTCCATGGGTTAAAAAAGAGTTATGTCAAAGAAGTAACGTTTTAGCTTAGAAACATTGAATACATCATGCATAGCATGGTACCTCAGAGTTAACGACAATCAATAGTCAACCGGCTCGACACCCTTCAAAATGTCAAACATGTAGACACATCTTACTAAAATATCCCCCTATCTTATAAAAAATCATATTCCCAATCATTGTGTGAAATGTAAGAAAACTAGATCTCCAACCACAAACACCAGAGGTCATCCCCTTCGTTCAGCAAAATAATTCTTTCAAGTTTCTGCAGTAGACAACATCATTCGAAACAACTCTAACTACTATTTGGTCTCCAAGACAAGATGATGTTACATAATAGCTGCCTCTCCTAACTCCATTAAACATATTAATTATTAGAATAACCATACCTATAGAACGACATAAGGTTCTAACTGAATAGTTACCTAAAAACTATTATTTTTGGGAAACTCCATAAGAGGTATGTGCTTACACCAAGAACATACAAAATCTAGGATGCATACTCAATGCATGTCCTTCAGCATCTAAATCATGTTCTTTGACTGGAAAACTATTTGAGTATGGTAAGACATACACCGAACTACCTGTGTAACCAAGGCCTAATGGAGCCCATGCCAGAAACATGAAGTAAAGTGGTAGTCTTGAGCTGAGATGATTGTTCTAGGAACCCCATGCAACTGTAAAATATCATGGATGTACAACAATCAAAGATCATAAAAACGAAATGTCTATTGATCTATAAGAACAATTCCACATTCGTGAGCCTGAAAATTACAACAAAAACCATTTAAATCACATTATGGGATCATGTAAACCTATAATGAAATCCATCGCGACATCATTCAACTTCTACTCAGGAATGGGTAATAGCTGTAAAACCCCTTTCGGTTGCTAATGCTCCCCCTTCACATCTTGATAGGTGAATCATCTTATAAAAACCTTACAATATCTCTCTTCAATCATATACACCAACAGTAATGGTGTAAATCACGATAAATATTGGTGACACCAGGATGAACATGAGGAAGTAAGGATTGAAAATGATGCTTCAACTCTTCACATTTGTCTTCTAACACCGATATTCTTCCATGAAAGTGCATGATCTCATCCTCGACTATAGTCAATCTAGGAGTAGGGTCAACTCCTGACACACTCTCCTGCAGGACTTGGCTGTGAAAATATGATAGCTGCCTCATTCAAACATGATCCAAAAGTGTAGAGGAAACAAGTACAGAAGAATGAAAAGTCTTCCACTGTCAGTAATGCCCCTCAAAATGCATCTCATAGTACAGAGCCACAAGATGCCACAAATTGTTTCCCCCCTGAACTACAGGTATCTAATTCTTTCTACTCAAAACATCGTCTACTGCATTTCCTTTCACAGTCGTGTAGGAAATCTCATTGTCAAGAGAATTATGGCACTCATCCCACCTTCGCTACCTCAAATTCAGTTAATGCTGAGTAATGATATACTTGAGCCTTTTTTGGTCAGTGAAAAGAAAAAAATGATCTCCCACCATATAATGTCTCCAAAAGTTTAAATCATGAACAACTATTCCAAACATGAGATTGGGAATTAGTTAATTACTCTAATGTGTACTCAGCTATGAATACCCATACACAACGACTCCATCCCCCTTCAAAAGAACTCCACGCAACCAGATACCTGATGCATCCTAGTATACAGTGTAACTCTTTCTAAGATCTGGTAAGATCATTATCCAGGCTGAAGTCAACCTCCCCTTCACCTCATGAATGTATGAATCACATGAATCAATCCAAAAGTACTCCTCAGCACTCTAAGTCAGGCCTGACTATTGCAATGCGAAGGGTATCCTCCGCCTTCATCCCTATCATGATAGGCGAACCCTAAGGATGGGTACTAGGTCAGATGAAACCACTTTCTTGTAACTCCTCTAACTGCTTCATGAGATCCTATAACATTGGTGTAGACATCCAATAATGAGGAATTGATAGTGGTATTTCCCCTCACACAAGCTAAATAGAAAAGTCTTCCTCTACATCTGGAGGAAAACCTTAAAAGTCATCTGAAAAAACACCCCTGGAATGATCGCCACTATAAGAAATTAAATATGTTAAATCCCATAGTCATCTAGATATAGACAAGAAATATGGGCTATAACACATCTCAACCCATGATTCTTGGGTGAAACAATATTCACATGGACATCCCCTTCCCCATTTTGTGGAAATAGTCCACCCTATGGTGTTGTCAAACTCACCCTACAAAAATAGAAATTAACAAATTATTGGTAGGTAAATAACTTTATCATTCCGAAAATGATCTTATAGCCTATTATATCTAAGATATATAGGTCCCATACAAAGTGAAACCCACTATCCTTAAGAGGGAACTCATTGCATTGCCGTAAAATAGCCATTATAGTCCCCTAAAGAGTGTCCAATGTCATGTTATCAGTAGAATTAGAGATACCGAGCCCAAGGATCTCTAAAATAGGCATATATATAATGCTACATGTAGCCCCTATATTTAAATGATTAGAAGATAAAACCAAGGAAACCAAAATAGTACCCCAAACTATAGAGGGTAAGGGATCCTACAACTACTGGATCTGCTCCAGCGTAAATTCATGACATGCACCGCCGCCCTATGAAGCTATCTATGATACCTATGATGATCCAAACTGCGGATTTCGAATACCCTATATCAGACCACTACGGAAATGACCACCACCTTGCACTGAATTTCCTAAAGTACCACATCTCCCAGTCTGAAGTAGAAGTAGTGGTCTTGCTCTGGTATGAGGAGTCAAAACTGATCCTCCCTCACTAGCTGCTGGATGGTGGGCATTTCAAAAATGATGATGATTTACTATCTTTACACAATATAGGCACTCAACGGGGTCTCTTGGGCACTGAGTTAACTTATGTCTACCCTTTCCACATGGGTTTCACACCATCAGGCTACCTAATGGAAAACCCTGCCAACTCTAATCTCCATGAGTAGAGTCCCAGTGACACTTCCTAATATCAGTCAGAATGGTACCTACTATGGATACTAAGGTGTCCTAACCCACTACTCCAAAATCCATAATTTTACGCATGACGATCACCTCATGGTTTACTATAGAAGATTTGGAAGTCAATCTAATTATGTTCACCTAGGATCAGATGTCTTGTTGGAGTCCATAATCAAACTACCTTGCCAGAAATAACTCATAACCCACCCCCCAGAATGGGTGTGAAGCGCTTCATCATTGTTAACCGAGATGACTAATCCAGGACTGAGAGAATACCCTGCTCAAAAATCATTAACCCTCTGGCTCGGTCGGCCCTCAATGTCTCTGAGTATATGTATTCATAGAAGGTGCATTGGAACTCATCCCAAGAAATAACCCACTAGCTTCCAACCTGTGATATAACAACCCCAATATATTGGAGGAATCCAGAAGAATGTATGTTATGAGTTTCAACCTCATCTAAATAGTCCTCTAGAGATTATCACAGATAGACATCATGTCTTATAACCCCGACTCTACAGCTTGAGGTCCTCCGTCCCCTGAGAATGTGAAATGATTTTTGTTGCTGAAAGACCCGTGTCAAATCCACCATAGACGGGGCATGATGTAGTACTCCTTGGAATGTATGTATCCTCTTCATAAATCCTTCACAGAACTATTCCTTAGAACCTGTGTCTATCATAATAGATGTTTCCAAAACATTCATGATGGGTGGATCTGTTGGTAGTCCCTGATCTACTATTTTCGTTGTCTGCTCATTTCCCAATATAGAGTGCAGCACCGTAGGACATCGTGGGGGAATGACTCTGCAAGGTAAATCACACACCTTAGTTCAATATCATCATGTACTAAACCATAGATGTGCACAAAATGAATACTAGAAGAAAAAACATGTTTTAAAAAACAGTAGTAGATGGCGTGGATATACACTACATGATGTGTCCCCTTAAACATTTATATGGCTATGTAAATCTTCCAAAACCGGGATGTGTATCACCCACACACATGGAATATTCATCCTAAGATGAGTTTTGTACCTGAATCATTTCCCCCTACCATTGTTCCTCTACATAAGACACACACTGTTCTATCTTGGGTAATACTACACGATATGTTCACCCTAGACACAGCGTGAACCACTAATGTTATAACCACCCATGTAGTTTGTCACACGGTCGGGTACATGTTTGTCAAAACAGAAGATGTACTCCCAGGACATGACATGTTCCACCTACCATTTCCTATATCAATACTCTTCCCACAAGGTCAGTCACAAGTTTTAAGACTACACAGTGTATACATACATTCTACATCATGCACTTAAGATAAGTTGTTTCTTCGAGAATAGAAGAACACATGGAGTGTGATCATCCTCACACATCGTGTATTCTGGGTTATTTCAGATAGTAATCTTCTCAATTTACTCTCTAACCCCCAAAAAACACTAAAAAAGTATTATGGTTCCAAATTCCAATCCTTGGGGTCCCATACTGCCCACAAATCAATGTATGGCTTCCTATTCATGTTATATCATAGTAATATTCAGTTAAAGTTCAATATTATTCTCCAAATTCCAGTCTTGGAGGGCCCATCACACCTAAAGGACCATAGTTTGGTGCCCATTCAAATAAAACATTAAATATTTCAATACCATATAAAAATAGCATGTGTTAAATCATGGAATCTATCACAAAAACATGTTTATCTACCAAAAAATATATCAAAAAAGCATGAAATTAGTAATGTATTATAAATGGAATGACAAAATTCATGACATGTGATCTATTTCAAGTGACTCTATGATGCATGAGACGTCATACCCTCATCTCATTTGGTTTCAATAGAAATAGAACCGTAATGATAGAAATCATAACAGAAAAAAATCATTTAAATCACTCAATAATTATATCAAATAATCTATAATAATTTCAATGACAGAGAAATAACAAGTATCGAGGTAAATTTGAATTTTCCTATTTAAGGGTTAGCTACTCCCAGGAACATTTTATTACTAACTACCCATTACATAATATCCATTTCTATTGGATACAAATAGTATGAAATTGAATAAGAGAACCTTGTCCAATACCACATTTAATCATCCTGGTTCTGGGTGCCACCCAAAGGTGCCCCATACCCGATTGGTCACACGGCCTCAAGTGCATTTCTCGAAACGCCAGAGGCTGTCGACTAGTTTTGAGGGCCTTGGGTGTGATAGTGGGGAAATTATGCCCTCATAGGCAGAGTATTAACTTAATAATAACAATAAATAATTACTAGGTGTAGAAATAATACATAAAAAAAGATAACAGCAGGACACTGAATGTTAATAAACAATTGGAGAACATGTATTAATTGTTCATGTACCATATGTCTTGAAATAATCCAAATAATTCATAATGATTTAAATACAATACATAACCAAATGAAAAATAAAACAAGTGAGCTCCAACAACATCACAAGCCTAAGCTTCGTACCATGCACTCTAGCTCCACTACTATCATGTACAAGTTAATGTAGGATGCTTTCCTTATTAATACATACAACCATATAATCTGTTTTGGTCACAATGTATGACCCAAATAGTGTGTAAGACAGATCCCAGTAGGTAACCAGTATAATATCTTTTCTTAACTAACAATGACTATATAAAGCATGTAATAATGGGAATGCTCCATAGAAACATTGAGTACTAAAAAGTAACTGAATACTACTGCTTCTATTTACATTCATTAGCATTTAATGTTCATCATTTAATCACGTATCATAAAAGGTACCTCAAGAAGACAAAATAATAGGACCAAATCCATGATTGTGCATTAACATGGAATACCTGCAAAAAAAATCAATATTTATATTAACCCTGTAGGTATCTCACACAGTCTAACCACTCCGGCCATGTAATGTAATAAAATGGAAATGACACTTTGAGGAAGAAATCACTGTCCATTCCCCTTATGGCTATTCCATGAAAACAAAAGTCTCTTTAGGGATGCAGTCAATGTCAATTCCACTTATTCCCTCCTAAAATAAACAGTAGAAATTCTGAGGGAGCACTCACCATCTATCCCCCATGTGGTGTCGTAACCTAAAATATAAACATTCTGAGGGAGCACTCACCATCAATCCACCTATGGTATAACTATACTAGGTTCCCACAGCCCTGTGAATTTTAATTGTTCATAAATGATATCAATCATCCAAAATTAATGTCAACTACTACACAGATAAAAAAATTCCAAAGAATATAGCAAGAATATAACATGGAGAAAAAGTCAACATTTCCATCCTATCAAGAAAGGAAATAAGACAAGTTACGCCTCATAGGAAAACTGAAAAAATGACTCTAAAAATTCAAAAAACAAACTGCACCCATGGGTGTTCCTTAAACATGAAATTTCACATAATTCCACAACAAAAAATCCTTAGTATAGAAAATTCAATGGATTGTAAATTAGGGTTAAATTTACTTAACCCAAAACACCCAAAACATGGGTAATAAACCCTTTGGGATATAAAATCTGAGATAGACAATAAAATGCAAGAAACCACATACTGTGACGTTGTACGATTGGTACAGTTGATCCATAGACTCGAAATAAACCTAGAACATTGTAGATCTATAAAAACATCAAAAATATTCAACCTTGAATTACTCGAGAGGGAGATTAAATATCAAGGAGAGGCTTTAAAAGAAATAATAACTCACTAGTTTGATTCCAATGATCCCTCTGATGATCTAATTGAATATTTGATGATGAATTGAAGTCATGGGGAATAATTGGTTGTATATCACTCTCATGTTCATGATGTTGAAAGAAGAAGACATCTCTAGTGATTAAAATGACACCAGTCTGATTGATAAAAAAACAATGTAGATGATGACTTCACTTAATGTACATTTCGTGCACATTCCTCAATAGGACCCCACATTAGGAGGTCTCTAGGTCAACTCACATGACCAGGTATCATCTGTTATTAGTCCATTACATGGATACCCACGTCAACCTGGTAAACAACATGTACTCCAATATACACATTGTGTACTTCATATATTTTTTTTGAAGCTACCTTTTTTAGAGAAACACATGAATACAATATCCATAAAATAAATAATGATCAGAGTTCTTAAACACTTCCCCACCCTAAAAACCCATCCCCGAATTTCCCTAACAATGTTTCACAGAAGAATTCCTGAACATTTCCAGCCACTTTGATCACACATCAGTATCCCTCTCCTAGGTCTCTTCCCACACCCAGTCGTGCTGGCACAACACCCATAATAAAGGAACAAACAAGAAATGGAGAACCTTTGTTATGAAATCTAGATTTCGGATATGATGTAATTTGATCAATACATACTCCTCCAAATCTACCTATTCGGGTTGAAAAAAAACATAAGATGTGTCTGATAATTAATGTCGTAGCTGTGAAATGTTGAAGACATCGTGCATATCCCTATACCTATGAGGTAACTACAATCAATAGGTAGATGGACCGAATCATTCCAAATCCCCATATGGCCCGATGTATCTTGGTGAATGATTCCCCTATCTAATAATCCTTCAGTTTCCCAACCTCAGTGTGACAGCTAAGAAAACCTGATCTCTGACCTCAAACACTAGAGTTCATCTCCATCTATCAGCATAAGACTTTTTCTATGACTGTGCAGTACCCATCCTCTTCCAAATCAACTCCACATGCATTGTGGTGTCCTAGAATAGACGAGGTCACGACATAGATACATCTGCTACCACCATCCAATATTATGGTGATCATCATTTCCAACATTACAAAGCCTCAAAATGTGCAACATTAATAGTTTCCAAAAACTATTATTGTAGGAAAACTCCACCAGAGGTATATGTTCATCCAAGAAACCACTATATTCATGAACAGATGCTCAAATCATGTCCTCCAACACCTGAGTCTTATGCTTTGAATGTCCATATTTCTGAGGATGTTAAGTTGTACTCATAATTACCTGTATACCCAAAGCCTTCAGTTCCCATGGAAGAAACATGGAGTATTTTGGGAGTTCCTATCTGGGACAATAGTGTTCAAAACCGCATTCAACTGTATAATCACTCTACTATAAAACCTTCCAAGGTAACCAACACTGACAATCTCCATGATAGGTAATAAGGGATCAACCTGTGTGAGCCTGTCGATAACAACCAAAACCGAATCATTTATTCTAGGATATCTTGGTAACCCTGTCACAAAAACCATCACGACATCATTCCGATTCCAGACGGGAATTGGTAACTTCTATAAAAGCCATAATGTTCATTGATTCCCTTAATTCACTTATTGATAGGTGGAACATCTTATATGAATACCAGCAACATCCCTCTTAAGACGTGGACAACAATACCGACGATGTAAATCATGATATATCTGGGAGACACCATGATGACCATACCAAAATATGATAAAAAATTCCTAAATCATATCCTCACTTATATTTTCTGACAACCATACACATCCATGAAATCTCAAGATCTCACCCTTTCCTATGTTCCATCTAGGTGTATTGTCATCTTCTGACGTTTATGGTGATTAAAAGAGACCTTGGAACAATTTATCAAATAAAAGAGAATGTACTTGTCATGTTCATTTAATTTATATGCCTTATATATTACTCAACCGGCCCCATCATTTGGATGTCTCTAGGTCAACTCACCCGGCCATGTCTCAGCTGTTACACAGAAAATATACCGTTATTTGTGGCATCTTGGTACAAGGCGTGTACTCTAATGTATAGGGCATGAACTTATAAAATTTTAAAACACACCCTTTTTTCATTAATATACCTAAAAAATGTCCAAACCTAAAATAAAAATTTGGGTCCTTACATATGATAAAAAAAATTATACAAAATTGGCCTATGAATAAGTGATCCCATTTGGGCAAGAGTCTCCTCTATCAATTCATATTAGGAATAACAATTGCTGCAAGACTCATCCCACTTCAAAAGCATGCATTCCAATGCTGGGTAAAATTGAATAACCATTTGAATGTTCGTATAATGATTTAGATATCACATTACATGAAACATGACATTTGGTACACATTTATGGACATTTAATTAATTCATATTTTCTTCCTATTTAGAAAAAAGACCACCAATATTATTTGGATCATATATATATTCTTCATTATGGCCTTAGTGTTGGAATACATCTTTGAAAATGATATATCAAACTATTTAGAATAATTTTTAATAATGAGATATAATAAATAAACTGTACACCAGGATTCCTTGATGGAAACCACGAATAACATGGAGATCATTAATATTATTATACTCTTAGAGGAAGGGTCCATTGAAGGGGATGATGATCAAGTTGACGGGGATAATGATGATGAAGGTGATGTTCCATGTTCTTAATGAACAAAATCCATGAACTCATTTCCTCAATTTACTATGGGGAGCACTCGTTAACATTTTACAGGTAATTAAAATTGTCATTTCCATTATTTGTACCCTTGGTTATGGGAATGTATCTATAAATATGTTTATCATCATAGAAAAAAAACCTATATTGATAATCCATCATTGTAATCAGTTCATATCGAACATAATGATGGACAAAGAACATTTTTTTTTATTTCATCAAAACAAGCACTTAATATAAGAACTCACCTACAACTCACATTGTATGATAACATAAAATCATGAAGACTCTGATTAACTTATATTTGAATGTGGTGGGCCTATCACCAATAATTCACTATAAAAAGGGATTGTAATATACACATATGATGTTATTGGTTCATAGATGTTCATTACCTCCCACGTAAGCCCCTATCCTACTCCTCAACAAAATAATGATCCCGATATTCTGTGTGGGAATCTTCCTTAAATAATATGTATTTCGAGGTGGTTTTTTCTAGACAAAACAAAATTATTCACCAAAGTTGCCATTCTGAAACAAATGATGATTTCATCATAAAGGTGTAAACACTGAATCTACCACTATATATGGTAACGAAAAGGTACCCACTCGGATATATAGCAAGGAAACCGACCTACCAAACATCTCAGTAAATGACATGAACAACCTTTCACCAATAATTTTAGAATGAATTACTGTGAAAGGTTGTAAAACAAGAACATTTAGCACTAATAGAATCCAGTTATGGAAACACATTATTAATCATGGCTTTGGGTTCAGAACATTCCTTTATTATATTGTCTCATTCCTATTTAGAAATTGGGATTTCAGCACTATAAAGTAGGGAATTCAAAAGGGCCTTCTTAGATAGCCATATTAACTCCCTGGTGACATGAAAGTTCCACTCTAAATCATCAATAAATGAATATGGGGAGAGATACTCATCACACACATACCCTGAAATATATGTGTGACTTATTTTCATGATATCCCAAAGTCTAATGCTTAATTGACCATGCGTAAAATTATATGTGTTTATATATATAGTCCACTGACTAACTCTTCCTTCAAACCCTAAACTCTACAATTATGGATTTGAGATATCCAAAAAACCTCAATAATCCTAACATGTCTAATATATGTGAAAATATGGAGGTAGTATTATTTTCTTAGAATATCTTTCACAAGTCCATCGCAACCAAGGGTCCCATTTAGGAAAATATACAAACATCTTATTCACAGAATATTTATGGATTGTTGAGCCTAAAATAATAATGTCAATAAATGATAAAATGTGGTTCCCTCAATATTTATTTCATTAAAACATTCATTATATAATAAAACACATGTTTTTCCTCAACAATGATGTTATATAAATATGAGATATTTTCTGTAAAGGTTGTTTTTTACTAAAGAACAAAGAAGGGGGCACGATCTATGATTTTAGTGGAAGGATGGGATCATAATTTATAATTACAAACCCATAATGTATTAATAAATATTTGGGGATATATCATATGATTAATTTCCCTTATGTGAAGCATTGATTTCTGAGATGGATGGGAGACAAAATGATGGTTGGCATCCAAACAATAAAAAATATCATTCCACAAATATATGGCTTCAAAAAAGGACATACATGGATACATTTGGATAAATTAATAATAAAAAAATAAAATAAAATAAATTCCTCAATAAAAGAAATTGATTGCGTACACAGATGGAAATAATAGATATTTGGAAAACCTAGGATGAATATCATGAATCACATGGTCCATTAAATGTTAAAATATCATAAGATATATTTATAGTCACCTGAATAACATAACAATTGGAAGGTTACAAATATATCAAAAATTCAATTCATATTTAATCCCACATTGATACTCATAAAAGTCACATGATCAGTCAAAAATATGACGATCATGTGACCATTAAATCATCCTATGAATTTCTTAATAATATCATGATCATGTAACAACACTAGAAGATCTAGTAGTGCAAAAAAATCCCACAAACATCCCCATGATAATGCAAATTCATAATAGATTAAATAAATTACCATCAATTTGGTCATATATTATTACAGGTTATGCTGAGAAAATTTAGTTTTTTATGGATTCTTGGGACTATTACTCATAACGATGCTACATGAAGTGGTCTTATGAAGAATTCACATGATAAATGAGATCATGAGATTTTTGGGAGGCCTAGGGAACAAGTTAAATGGTTTTAATCCTAACCATATACTAATATAAATCCATATGAAATGAAAACTACCCACTAAAAGACCAAAAAATAATGAAACAAAAATCTAGGGGAATCCCAACAGAATAGGTTCGTTATTTATTTTCCTCATTACTGAGTCATTTTCCTTTTTTACCTCACTTCTTCCAGAAGGGATGTATATAACTCATCCAAATGAGGTACATAATTTATGGGATTTATGTGATACCGAAACAATAATTATTATATAATATATAATGGGAAGAACGAGGTAATAGTTATACATAGCTATTAATCACCTCTGTCATTTAAATAAGGTGATCCTAAATATATCACATTGATTGGTCATGCACTTAACAAGATCTATTCATGGTCATGCATTGTCCCTTTAGATAACCTTACAAATCATCTAAATGATTCTAGAAATGATTTGATCATCCTATTGATTATTCTAGATGATTGAATATAATATTACGACATATCCATAAAAAACATGCAAATAATAACCCAAGACCTTTATATAATAAAATAATAAACATTGATAAGCTCATTTATAAATGGAGTTATAACGATTTTCATGTAAAATAATGATGTGGTTCCCAAGATCAACTACATTATTATGTGAAATCCCCTAATACATACCATCCTCATCATGTGAAGGCACTTTGACATGTCACCTTTATCATGTGAATGATCTAACACATGTCTATATATTCATGGTATGACTTCTTGGACACTCGTCCTATCATATAACTCAAGAAATCCCTTATGGACATTTCAACCTTATTATATGATAAACTCTATTATGGTTAGTCATTTAACACCATTCCTTTTTGGAATATCATGTCGACCATGAATATTATTCCATTCATATATGATAGTTCATTAAAGGTCCTCCAAACATGTCACATGGTTGACATAAAGTCCTACTTATGCAACATCTATGTAAATTTTTTTTTATAGATTTCTCAAGGATATCATGTGATATTATCTTGAAATATCATCTTGTTCAGGTGATTTTCAAGGGTTCATGTCATATGGATCATTATAATAGTATCTATATGGTTCATTTATGTCATAAGAGTCCTTCCAGAGATGATAAGATGATCATGAAAATTCATCCATAAATATCTAATGGTTATTTTATTGACCCCCAGATATGTCAGTTGGTTAATTAATTTCCTCACAATATGTCATCCGTGTATAGGAAATAAACCTTGAAATGTCAAGTGTATATGTTATGACATGGCATGAAGATACACGATAATACGAGTTTGAAAAGATTATAACTGTTAGACTTAACTCGTATTGATACCCATACATATTTCATCAAACCAATTTATTCCCAAACAAAGTGCCAGTGGATGGGAATTACAACTTTATATGGGAAGTTTCCATAATAGAATATGGTTATGAAATAATAATGAGATCAAAATATCAGTCATGGCCCCAACCCTGTAACTATAAAATGATAGGGATCAAATATCATTTAATTGGTATCCACCATGGTGGAAACCCTCTATATCCCAAAAACTCTAGCTTGTGGGAGCCAAATTCTCCATTGAGTGCATCATAATTACCTTTCAATAAGTGTATAAGAAATAGGATCACTCTTGTTAATCCACTTTTGTGCAGGTCCTCGATATTTCATTTCGTAAGACCCACCCATTTGGAGTCTCTAATTCTTCTCCATCCATCAATGAATTGTGAAAATATTTAACATTGCGGAATTTGATTGCTACTATAATTAGTATATATCAGTAAAATTCCAATCAATTTATATCCATATCAAACACTCTGACAGGGTCTACATAGATCATATGTCTATATACATTTTTTTGATTTGAATAACATGTTATCCATTTTTTCTCACACTAAGCTGGACTAAGATGGGATTAGGTATTTGAAATGGTCATACAACAACAACAATAATATTCTCCAAAACAGATAATCATTATGGTGTAATATTCATTAATGTCCATGATACAAATTCCATTAATCAAGGGTTTCTAGTTTGTTTTTTCTCTCAAAGGAATTCTCATATCTGTGTACTATGGGGAATCTAACCTCACGAGTAATGAATATTTTCCCCAACCATCAGAGGGTTAAGGGAAGATAGAGCTATAATGAAACTAATAACATTAATTAAAAGGGTATGTTTGATGTATTCATGAGGCTTATGTTCTGTCATAGATTCAGATGTTCAATCAAATAATTCTTTTCTTCGTTATACTAAATTACTCATCACTAATATAAATTATCTCCATAGGTTTTCAATAATTTTTCAAATGGATATGATGGACACATCCTGGGGATTCTATCCTATAAAGGATGAAACAATTTCTTCATTTAACGAATGTAAAATCTTTAGTTATCTATTATTTGGATCTATCATAATACATTCCCATTTTGAAAAAATTACTAGAAACATAAAGAGAAATTCAGATAAATATATATGATCTCATAATATTGTAACATCTCAGGTAAATAATGAGTAAGACATTTTCATATTTAATAATATTTTTGAATTAAATTATATTTTTACTTTAAAGAGGATGTTATGATTCAATGGCATACCCAATACAAAACAATGTGTTTCTTTGAAATCTTATATTGCACAAAATGCTAAGTCACACTAAAAAATAATAATATAATATTATTATTTTAAATAGTATTTAACACCTATATGTTTTAATGGTGGGAATGAACAAAAATAACTACATTATTATTATAAATGTTTTTTTGAAAGTTTTTACATTTATCTAATAAAATATAGAGTCTTAAAATGTGAATGAATCTAATTTTAAGCATAATTTACTTTAAAAGGTTGATTTACCGCCTTTTGATGGGGAACCATCATTAAATACATTTTTGTCACTTTTATATGTTCTTTTTGATAAAATAAAATTATTAATTAGAACCGGGAAATCAAAATTCACTTTCGGTAAAATTTTGGTATTTTTATGATAGAATTCATTTTTGTGATGAATATCGAAAATATAGTATTTTAATTCCAAATTGTCATTTAATATAATTTATTTTTATGGATAGATAATGTTTTTATTTGTTTTTAAAGTGTAATTAGATTATATTTTTACCATTTAATCCAATGTTTGTCATTTCAATTAATTTCACTATGAATTTTGACATAAACAAGTGTCAATCTTTTGATAGTTATTGTTTCTTAAAAACACACTATGTGTTTTGACAAAAGGAACTAATTTTAAATTTATTAATTAAACTTATATATTATTAATTTGTTAAAATAGAAATCATTTTTCAATTCAGAATATTAAATATAGATTATGCTGAATTTTTGGTATTTTTCAGAAAAGCTTCAAATTTTTATGAATAGTAAAACCACCTAGTAGTACATAAAAAATGACTTTTTCATTTAAATGAAATTTTACATAATCTGCGAATTGAATTTAGAAAATAAGACATAAATTTTTTTTAGTACATAATTTTTTTTAATACTATGAAAATTATTTTTGTTGAATTGTAGTGTTTGACATTTATTTACAGCGGTTAAGGGTAAATAGGGTAATTCAAGGTAAAATGAAAATGATAATAATACCTAATTACCTTAAAACATGTCCTAACCTTATTGGATAAGTAATTTCGGATCATGGGAATTCATGGGTCGATTTTGGGATCCTATGGAGCCACTTACGAATGATAATGACAGTTTATTATGATTAACTTAATGTAAAGGCAAAATTGACATAATCAAATATCATTTATTAAATAAATTTTTTACATTGGGTTATATAACTCATCTTTTCAATAATTAATATTATTTTTAAATCTTAATGATTTACCACATCATGGTATTTTTATTATAATTTTTAAACATTGGATAAATTAAATTATATATGACACAACAATGATACTGTTTTAACCTCATTAATAAATGATTTAAATAAATAAGATCATAAATATTAAAAAAAATATCCAAAACCTGTCCAATTATTATATTATGCTTTTATTTCGACCATGAGTCATCTTATTATATACTTTAATTAGTTTTAGACCTTTAGAAACCAAATATCATTATATAATAAAATAATATTTTCTCACTTTCATTAAGAGACCCTCCTACCCCTTATAAAATGACACCACTTCGAACACATTCCTCACACCTCTGAAGCCCCTAGGCTCGACCAAAACCTGCCCCAAAAATCTCTCAAAACCCCCCTCTTCCACCTAGAAGCCTTATCCAAGGCAGAAGGAACTTCAAAAAGTTTTTTGGTTCAAAGCAAAGGAAGTCACCAAAATTAAAGGTTACTGTTTCTGTTAAATTCTATTGTTTTAATTTGTTTTATTTTACTTCTCTAATCCCTTAAAATCGTTTTATTAATTTATTTTATAACACCAGCAGTATAAAAAATAAACTAGTATGTTGTTATAATAATTTTTCGAACAACACTTACACACACCTCGATTTAATCGATGAAGAACATACTGTTTCAGTTGAAGGCAACTAATGCCTCACAAAACGATGATTGTTCGATTATCTTCTACTGCCTATCATGGTGGCCATTAAGAAGAAAATGTATTAATATTTTATCTATATTATTTTTATTTTTTATTTATTCTTCTATATTATTCATTTATAGCATACCTTTATGGTTTCTATTATGGGTAACCCTGATAATTTCATTTGAGGAAGTGTGGACTACCGCCCCCTCAATGTGACGTGATTCATTCATGACATACATCGAACGTATAAAGAATGGAGTTAATTAAATTATGTAACAAAAATACCATATGATATTATAATGTAATTTTAATATACTAATGTATCATTATTTTTTCATTACATTAAATATAAAATAGAAATGAAAGTAGTGTTCATGCGTACATACGACTTACCATCTCCATGAACTGTGCTTTTAATTTCATAACTCCAAATGATAGGGAATATTATAAATTAATATAAAATAGATATATATGATATATATGATATATAATAAATGCATATAATTATATAGATAATTGAATTTTGACAACATGGACAAATTGTAATTATGACAGGTTCATTTTTGACTCAAGTTCCGAACATCGATAATATATCCAATATGAACTCCAATAAATACCTAGTTTTTATAGCAAGATAATAAGTGATATAAAATGAATAATAAAATTTAATAAATTTCTTAATTATGTATATATTTACTTATGATTATTATTCTGGAAGATGACGTAACATACGAGTCATGTAGG
This sequence comes from Viscum album, assembly GCA_963277665.1. Taxonomy (NCBI): domain Eukaryota; kingdom Viridiplantae; phylum Streptophyta; class Magnoliopsida; order Santalales; family Viscaceae; genus Viscum; species Viscum album. Next base: position 1,194,250,112 of record OY728122.1, read on the forward strand.
AAACGAGGTAAGGGGATTTCTTATCTCCTCTTAATTTCGTAAGATTTACATTGTTTTCCCCTTATTTATTGAATGTGGTGTAATGTATACTACCACTGATATATAATATCATTTTTATATTTATATTCATGGTATTGTGTGATTCATTTGGTTGTTATTATCTGTTGTTCATACGACTCGATTGATTAGAACGAGGTAAGGGGTTTTTATCTCACTTTTTTCCCGTGATATTCATGCTATATTTGAAACTATTTCCATTTAGTGGTGTATGTAATGACAATGATTATACTCATTGTGTTATATAATATAATTTATAGGTATTTAAATCTACATTTTATGGTCCTTCTTTCATGTGGAGTATGTTTGGTAAGTTACCAAATTCGTAAGGGAACCTTTCACCCTCCTCTTTTTAAAAGACATATTTTTATTATGTCATTTAATTTACATCTTATTATGTTGGGATATATTATTCTATATCCTTATTGATGTAAATTTTATTTCCAAGTGATGAGATACCATTTTTATCTCATCAAGTCATTTTATGAATTTTAATGTGATGCCGTTAGGTTTTTGAATTTTTTTAAGTGAACTTCTTAACCGAATTTCAATTCATTGGGTTAAACATGTTCTTCTTGAATAGGTCATCCTATGAATACGTGTGAATAAAATCTAATTATTTTATACATAATATAAACTTATATTGGGTTTATTTATATTTTTCACACTTAAAAATGTGATTGATTTATCATTAATTTAAGGATACCGTCTTTATAAGGGATTTAATCTCAATTTACATTTCCATTGATAATTCTCTATTGTTTTGCAACAATTCACTCTTATATGGTGTATATACATTCCTTTCACAATATTATATCATGGATCGTTTTATTCTCATGATATTATAAAGTCCAAATTAAATGTTATTCCTCAATTAATTGTATTTAAGATTATCTCATTTTGTTAAAAAGTCTTTTACTAAAATATCAATTTAAATGTTTTAAAGATTTATAATTATAAATTATTATCATTATTGTCCATGTTTTAAAAAAGGTTTTGAGTATTTATTTATATGGACATTAATATTTTAAAAATATAATTCCATTAAAATCTTCATTGTGGTATGGGAAAATTTGATTCAAATATCACTTTTTTAAATGGTTTATGAAAATGGAATTATTATTTCAATATCTTGAAATTAAATCTTGTGATTTAAATTGAAATGTTATTAGGGAAATGTATATATTTGTATAATTTTATGTGTTATGATAGTACATAGAAATTTTATGGGTGGTTATGTGATAAACCATATGACGGGTGGTGCCGTGATAAATCAGGATGGGTGGTAATGTTATAACCTCCAATGCATTGGGTATAGAAGACGGTCGTACGACTATTATATTTAGTGATATTTGTGGATGTCAACCGTATGGTTATTCCAATTATGAATTTTTATGTCTGATGTTACCTTTATATATTATGTGATCATTATATGGGTTTTATGGTGATATTTTGGTTACCAAATGACAAACAATGATCCATTATTCATTGAAGAGTTTTTAATACATCATAAAGGGTAAAACTATTACTTATGATAAAGTATTCATGGATTACTTGTTGTTTATAATATCTAACAGTTTTCCTTATTTGTGTATCACCTATTGAGCTTTTTTTCTTATCCCATGTTATTCAAATGTTTTTCACATGATATAATATGAAATAGGGTCAAAGATGGTATCAAATAAAATTCATTCTTTCTAAAATAAGGAACTAGACATGTAAATTTTAAATATGAGTTCTTATTTTATGGAAATTAATGTAAACTGAGTAGAAGGGTCTAATTTGTAATTTTTGATATTTAATGAAATTGTTATGCCTAATTATATAAAAAACTAAACCTGAAAAGAACCTCAATGTGAATTATTCATTAAATTCATGATTATGTGATGTTTAAGACCTTGTCCTTATAGTTGGTATCAGTGGTTGGTTTAGATAACTTTAGAGGTTAGGGTGTTATCTAAGAATATGTTACATAACCATAATGGATAGCATATTAGAAAGAGTCTTACTTAATTTGAATGAGTTTAAGATAACATGTATAATTATTTACCATCATCATAATATATTATACAATTATATTACTGATATACTCACAATGACCTTTTTCATTTTAGTAAATGGTTGGATTTAGAAGGCCCCAAAGTAACAGTAGAAGTGAAGTAAACTCTGACAGTTTTCTAAACGTGAAAATGAATGAAATTAGAGTTACAATGAGAACTCTGGTGGATATTCTCAACAACTATTTATAGTCAGGATTGGAAACCTAATCCATGGTGATTTTTATAAGGCATTATTTAAGCGAGAAAAAAATCCATACAGAATTTTAGGTAATAATCATAAAGGTAAGTATGTTCAAAAACCTATGTGTCAATGATATGAAAAGAAACACCTAGGAAAATGATTCAATGGGAGGGGAAGATGCTATAGATGTGGAAATGAAGGTCATAAATCATGAACCTGCCTTAGAAAAAGGAAGCATCCAGTTGACTCTATGAAAGGGAACGAAGTTCTTTCTAAGGGATATATTGAATGTTTTAAATGTGGTGTGCATGGTCATTATACAAACCGATGTTCTACGAAGATGTTTCGGGAATGGGACTACTAGGATCATAAAAATATATGTTTAACAGTACCTAATGACATTCCAATTGAGGATGAAGAAACTAAAAATTACCAATGAAAGGTATTGAATTTTTCTTAACAAATGTTTTCACACAACTGAATCACATGATATGATTCGTGATTTTGGTTGTAAGAAAGAATTATTTCAAAATAAGTTGGTAAAGAATGGTTAATGGATCATGAATAATGTTGACTGAGTAAGAAGTCATCATATAAGGGATTTAAGAGTTATGGTAGAATTATGATGGTGAAATTCTTAAACCACTTTTGATGATGGGATTACATTAGAAGACATTTTATAGTATGTGTAACCTTGTCATTTGATATATGAAAATTTTATTAACAGAGTAATTATGTTTTTGTTTGTGGATATATTTATAAAGAACCATTTGGGTTTATATGATCCTTGAATTTGAGGCAATTATAGGTCAATACATTTTGTGATAAAATATGAATGTTATTAGATAACCTCTGTGGTTAAAATATGTTATGGTTATTTTTGATGAATTTACCTCTTCTTGGAATTTTATAAAATTATATAGTTTTTAAAAAAGTACAACACTGAGACCGCAATACATCCTGTCACATCAGACAATGTTGTGGGAATCAGACCCTCAACCAAAGTGCGACTAAGATTTATCAACTACCACCAGACTATATAAAGTACCTTGTTAGTATGAGTTATTATTTTATGTTATATGATCTTCTTAATAAGTTTATTTTTGGTTATTTATGGAATTTATTAACATATCATATATAATATGTGATTAGGATAATAACTTTTTATTATGAGACTTTAGAAGTAGTGAATTTTATTTAGAGATAAATGTTATGATTTACTGTGGAGGACTGTAGGATTAAATTCTTCTGAGTATATGTTTTCAATGTTAGTTTGGATTATATTGAAGAATTTTAAGGAATGTAAATTTTTTGAATGGTCTTTGTTTTACTAGGGTATTGTTTGTTGAATTTTTTAGATTAGGAATACTAATTTTTTTATAAATAATTATCCTTTTGGGGATTTTCTCATCATTTACTAACCTTTTTTGTTTTGATTATGGTCTAAATACAATGGAAATATATAGTTCATCTTTTGTGGATTATTTTTTTCTCTCGAAGTTGACTATAGCACCTTAAATCTGAAAATGTCATCTTGAATACTCATCGTTTGAAGATAACATGTGTTTGTGTTAGAAAGATAGTAAAGGATGAAAGTCTACATGACAAGTATGTATGTTTCCTTATGTTTTTAGTTAAGATCATAAATAAATTCTTCAACTTTATGAAAAGTAATTTAATAAAAAAAACATAAACCGTTAACTTTTACAACTGGGGAATCCAAATACTATTTAACCAATTATATGTATGTGATTTTCTGGTGGTTAACTTTATCCTAACCATGTTTTCTATCACACATTATTAGAACTTGATGGTTTGTCTTCCCATCCATATCCATGTTTTCTTACATGGAATCCTAGTATGGGATTATCTCGGGTGACCTTTTTTACTTCTCTTTATATATATTAAAGTGATACATTTATTGACTTTTTTTTAGATGTGGGGCTTTCAATTAAGTTTCCAAGCCCTAATTTAATATTGCGAGGACACAATTTCCAAAATGGGGGAAGGATGTAACTTCTTTGGTAAATAATGAGTAAGACATTTTCATATTTATTAATATTTGTTAATTAAATATTAATTTTACTTTAAAGGGTATTCTATGATTTGATGGCATGACCAATACATAACAATTAGTTTCTTTTAAATATTATGTTACACGCAATGTTGAGTCATACTGAAAATTAATAATATAAAATTATTTTTTTAAAATAGTATTTAACAGATAAAAATTGTAATGGTGGGAACAGACAAAACTAACCGAAATATGATTATACATGTTTGGTAAATGTTTTTACATTTTTAAAAAAAATCTAGAGCCTTAAAATGTAAATGAACCCATTTTTATGCATAATTTACTTTAAAATGTTGATTTACAGTCGTTTGATGGAGAACCCTCTATAAATCAATTTTTGTAACTTTTATATGTTATTTTTGATAAAATAAAATTCTTATTTAGATCTAGAACATCAAAATTCTCTATAGTTAAAATTTTGTAATTTTTTAGATTAAATACAATTTTTTGATGAATAGTGAATATATTGTATTTTTATTTCAAACATCCTTTAAATCTAATTTATTTATTTGGATATATATTCTTTTAAATTTCCTTTAAAGTGTAATTATATTATATTTTTACCATTTAATTCAATGGTGGTTATTGGAATAAATTTCACTTTGAAAACAGACATAAACAAGTGTCCATATTTTATTAGTTATTATTTCTAAAAAAACATGTTGTTTGTATTGACAACGAGAATTTATTTTAAATTAATTAATTAAACTTCTATGTTTTTAATATGGTAAAATATAAATAGTTTTTTAATTCAGAAAATCAAATATATCTGTGGCTTAATTTTTGATATTTTTCTAAAAAGCTTTTATTTTTTATGAATACTGAAACCACTAAGTAGTAGTTAAAAAAACCGATTTTTTCATTTAAATGAAATTTTACCACTTTTGAGAATTCAATTTCAAAAATACAACATAAATGGTTGTTATTAGTATTTAAAATTATGTTCAATAAGCTGAAAATATTTTGTTTATTAGTAACTTTTGATTTTTATTTATCAAGGTTAAAGGTAAATTTGGTAATTCAAGGTAAAAAGATTATGATAATAATAAAAAATTATCTTAACATTTTTCCTAACCATTTTTTTTGAGTAATGACTGACTATGGTCATCCTTGGGTCGATTTTGGGACTCCATAGAGCCACTTATGAATGATAATGACACTTTATTTTAATTAACTTAAAGTAAATGAGAGATTGACATAAACAAATATCTTATAGTAAATAAATTTTTATATCAGGTTATATAAGTCATATTTTTGTCAATATATATTATTTGAAAAGATTAAACGTTTTACATCATCATTGTATTTTTTAAATAATTTCTACCCATAAAATAAATTAATTTATATATGACACAATAAGGATGCGGTTTTTACCTCATTAATAAATGATTTAAATAAATAAGATTATAAATTATAAAACAATATCCAAAACCTGTCAAATTCTTATTGGATGATTTTATTTCAACCATGATTCATTTTATATTCAACTTTAATTAGTTTTGGACTATTAGAAATCAAATATCATTATATAATAAAACAATATTTTTACACTATCCTAAAGAGCCCCTCCTCCCACTTATAAATAGACACCACTTTTAACCCATTCCTCACACATCTCATGGACCATGGATCATCCAAACCATGATCAAATAATCTATCAAGATCACCATTTTCCTCCTAGAAGCCTTTCCTTAGGTATAATACAATTCATGAAGTCCTTTTGGTTCAAACCAATAGTAGTTACCCAAATTAAAGGTAACAAGTTCTCTTAAATTCGTTTGTTTTATTTTGTTTTATTTTACTTCTCCAACAACCTAAACTGATTTTATTCCTTTAATTTATAAAACAACAGTCTCCTAAATATACTAATATGTTGTCATAATATTTATTTCAACTACACTTACACTCAAATCCATCAAATTGGTGAAGAACACACTATTTCTGTGGATGGAAAACTAACACCACACAAAACGATGATTGTTCGATTATCTCTTACAGCATAACACTGTTCCCATTAAGATGGAACTGTATTTATATTTTATGTATATTATGTTTATATTTTTTTTATTCTTATGTAGTACTCATTTATAGCATACCTTTATGGTATCCATTATGGATAAACATGATAATTTCATTTGAGGAAGTGCAGACTACCGCGCCCTCAAGGTGATATGATTCGTTCATGACATAAATGGAATGCAAAATTGATGTATTTAATGAAATTATGTAACATAAATATCATATGATATTATACTGAAATTATAATATACCAATTAATCATTATGTTTTCATTCCAATAAATATAAAATAATAATGAATGTAGTGTTCATGAGTACGTACGGCTTACCGTCTCCATGAACGGTGTGTTTCATTTATTAACTCCAAATGATATGGAATATTATAAATACATATACACTATATATATGATATTTTTTTATATATAAATCATGTATATAATTATGGAGATAATGGAATTTTTACCACATGGACAAATTTTAATTATAAAAAGTTCATTTTTGACTGAAGTTTCAAACATCAATAAAATATCCAACATGAACACAAATATTTATCTAGTTGATGTAACAAGATAATAAGTGATATAAAATGAATAATAATCTTAATTTTTTTTAATGAAGTAGTGATTAACTTAGTTTTATTATTCCGGATGAACACGGAACATACGAGTCAAGTATGACATGGGGCAAAGGGATGTCTTATCACACTTTTATTTCCATGAGATTTCCATTGTTTGCCACTTATTTATTTCATGTGGTGTAATGTATAATTCCATTGATATATATTATCATTATTATATTTATATTAGTTGTATTGAGTGATTCATTTTGTGGTTATTACCATTTGGTCATAGAACTCGATTGATTACAATGAGGAATGAGGTTTTTATCTCACTTTTTATTCTCATGAGATTCATACTATATTTGTCACTATTCCCATTTAGTGGTGTATGTAATGCCCATGATTATACACTTTGTGTAATATAATTTCATTTATGCGTATTTACATCTACATTTTATTGCCCTTATTTCATGAGGCATATGTTTTGTAAGTTACCAAATCAGTAAGGGAACCCTTCACCCTCCTCTTTTTAAAATATTTTTTTTTGTTATGTATTATAATTTACATCTTATTATGTTTGGATATGTTCTTATATGTTATTATTATTGTAAATTTTATGTCCAAGTGATGAGATACCCTTTTTATCTCCTCAACTAAGTTTCTGAATTTTTAAGGGATGTCGTTAGGCTTTCAAATTTTTGCCAAGGAACTTCATAACCCAATTTTAAATATTTGGTTTTAAATTGTACTTTTAGAATATGTCATCCTATGAATATGTGTGACTGACCTATAATTGTTTTAAACATAATATCCACTTATATTATGTGTATTTATATTTTTCACGCATAATTATGTGGTTGATTTATCCTTAAATTAAATACAACGTCTTTAAAATAGATTTCATCTCAATTTACATTTCCATTGAGACTTTATTATTGATATTCACCTATTCACGTTTATATGGTTTATATACTTTGCTTTGTAATATAATATCATGAATACCTTTATTCTCATGATATTATAGTTATCAGATTAAATGTTATTCCTCAATTATTTGTAATAAAGAGTATGTCATTTTGTTAAAAACTCTTTAACTAAAATATTGTTCTAAATGTATTAACGATTTATTATTCTAAATCATTATCTTTAATGACCATGTTTTAAATATGGTATTTATTATTTATTTATATGGACATTAACATTTTAAAATTATAATTCCATTAAAATAACCAATGTGTTATGGGACCCTTTGATTCAAAAATCTATTATTTAAATGGTTTATGAAAATGGAATGATTATTTCAATATCTTGACATTACTTCTTGTGATTTAAAAAGAAATGTTATTAGTGAAATGTTTATATTTGAAATATTGTATCTGTTATGATGGTACATGGAAATTTGATTGGTGGTTACGTGATAAACCATATGATGGGTGTTGTCGTGATAAACCAGGATAGGTGGTTACGTTATATCCTCCAATGCATTGGGTATGGAAGTCAGTCGTTTGGAAATTCCATTTATATTTATTTGTGGAATTCGACAGTATGGTTATTCCACTTAATAATTTATATTCCCCAAGATACATTTATATGTTTTGTGTTCTTTATATGGGTTTTATGGTAATTATTTGGTTACAAAATGGTAATAAATGATCATTTTTAAGTGAATAGTATTTACTACTTCATAAAGGGGATGAGTATTACTTATGATAATTTATTCAAGGATTACTTGTTGTTTTGAAAATTTAACAGTTTTCCTCATTTTTGTATCCATTACTGAGATTTTTAATGTCATACCACATTTTTGAAATGTTATTCACAAGACATAAAGTGGAATAGTGTCAAGGATTTGATCAAGGAATATTCATGCTATCTAAAATATGGAAGTACACATGTCTCTTTAATTCAATAGTTTTTATTTTAGGAAAAAATGGAAACTGAGTAGATGTGTCTACTTTGTAATTTTTTATATGTAATGAATTTGTTTTGCCTAATTCTCTAAAACACTAAACCTGAAAATATGATCAATATGAATTATTAATTTAATTAAAGATTATGTAATGTTTACGGCCAGGTGCTTATAAATATAACCCCATTTATATATATATGGATATAACAACCCATGTTTTGTTATGGTAACCAATCCCACATCTATATTTAGATGATATTCAAGATCATATCTATAATCTATAAGATATATACAAGTATGAAATAATTTCCCCAAAAATGTGGTTATGATCTCATCCTCCCATCTTATCATCTAATGTGATATTCTATGTGTTTTGGGTTATAAAATATACCCGACCACTATTGATTAGTAATTTTATTCATGATTCATTTTATATGTGGGACCCATTGGGAGTTTCCTTGATTGTTGATAATGATAATCATAATGTGAGTGATTATACCCACATATTTAAACCCCCATAAAAAAAACTAGACCTCAATTTTCATAGAATCTAAAGATACCAAAATCAATGTAAATCTATAAATAATTTCTCAATATGAAATCCATTAACCATTCCATCAAATTCATTGGTTAGTAATGATATATTTTCCATTTATCATTGAGGAATTCTTCTTATCATTACATAAAATTGAAAAAATTTGTATTTTACCCTTTATATCATATTTATTGTGCATTCATACTCTATTTTATTTTCCTATAAATTATATAGTTCCTATATACACTCGAGATGTAAAATATGTTATATTCCTCTACAATTTTTGATTGAGATGCATTGGTTCATGAAAAAGGGGCATTAGTCCAAGGCCTCACTTTATTTATTCTTTCTTTGAAACATTATTTGTCCCTAAGCCAATTGGATGTGGGATTACTATTTTGAGAAATCATCATCCCATTAGCCTAGAGATCCTTGGTCATTGGAGTCTTTATGTAATGTAATCATTGATGTTTTTCATCTGGTCAATGTTTGAGTGGTACCCATGGGGTGGAATGTTTGGGAAATTAGGTAAACATTGGTGGGGAGTCTTGAGTGTGGATCATGATATTGAATCCTATTTTTTAGTGGTGGAAAATTACCCATTCACCATGACTTAGACTATGATCTTTTCAAAACAGAATAGTGATTCATCTGATATAAGTCAAATAATTGTTAATCCATCATATTTGATTTATTCATATGAATGATCTGCTTCAGTTAGCTCCTCACATTTTTTCATTATCATTGCTATGTATTGGTAACATTCAAGATGATTCCACAATGATAGAAAACATGGAATTTCATGAATATTTTAGGATAAAATCTAGTTTTGTGATTATAACTCAGTGTAATGACTTCATTTATAGGGTAATTCCAATAGTTTGGCATTGAACAGTGCATCCACATGTTGGAAAGTTCATGGGAAACCCATTCATTTCATGTGGTAGATTTTATTCATTTTTTATGTGAATATTTCCAGTTAGAAAGTATAACGATACATACATGATTAATGATTTATGTGTGTTCTATTGAAAGTTACCACGAATGGTTCAAAGTGAGAAAAACCCTTAGCCAGTGAGAGAGGATAATCATTTGTCAATTTTCCGGGGTTTTCAGCTTCAGCATTGTTAAAATTATCATATAAATTTTCTAGCAACTTGTATTCAATATGAAAAATATGAAGTGTATAGGTTTACTAATAGATGAAACAACTACGTCTTTTTCACATTAAAGGATAGGATTATAGTGAACAAATCAGTCTAATGATGAATCAGACCCCATTTATTATATAGTTGATAAGTGTTATGAGCCTATGATTTGAATGTTCAACATTGATTAAAACCCTCTTAATGGTGGTCCCAGTGGAAAGGTTTCTCTATGGTCATGATAAGATTAGTACATCCATTTTTTGGCAGTGTTTGATGTGTCTACAAGAATACATTAATGGGAGATGTCCCCAAAACTAATACACATTCTTTTGAAGTCCTCCAAATATATATATGTGAGTAACTGTTGTCCAGTGAGGATAGTGTTTAGTTTCAGTTGCTAATTTTCCTCAAAAAGTGTAATTTAGGTAGCTTTGCTGTACTATGGGGTAATTTAAGGACCATGTTAATGAGGACATGAGTGAAAAAATGTCATGGGGATTTGTATGATAGTGGTTCAAGATCCTTTGGATTAAGGTATGATCTAGGTGAAACCAATTTCATATCTCCAATAGTTTCATTATTGGTATCTGGCTGCAGGAACAATTCCATATACTTATCCCATGTCGGAGCCCATGATATTCATATAAATCTTTTATACTCAACCCTTGTATATAATTTATTGTGTAGAAAGTTATAAGGGTCAAAGCCTATTTTTTTGGGTGGCATGACATACAGTGGAAGGAATGAATATCATGGAATCTTGACACTGGTGGAAGAGATGACCAATGACTCCCTCGTTGGAATGGACTTGTTTTCAAAATTCTATCTATATATGACAATCAATAGTGAGTTTTATTATTTACCAAAGGCTTTTGAATTATATTTGTAATTTAGTTTTAAGAAGGAATCTATAGAAGAGTAGGATGAGAATGTGTTTGTTATGATATATATAACATTATTAACTAGAATGTATGTTCATTGTAGTCGCTAATTCTATTAGATTTTAGTTATTTTTGATAGTGGATGGGTATAAGGATTTAATTATTGTGTATGTGTTAGGTTGAAATCCAATCAAGAGTTTTTATTATTCAATAAATTATTATAAATTATATATGATATGTATAATTTCCTATAATGTGATCTCATGTATGTTTGATAACAGGAGGGGTAGTTAGAGGTGTTTCTATAAAATGTCCTTGTTGTATCTCATTTTCAGTCCTTCGTAATCAAGTGTTACTCGAATAAGAGGTGGATGGGAGATTTATTTTAGGTGTGGATTGATATCTCCTATGATAAGAGACTATTCGTGTGTATTTTTAACCCTAATGAATCTATGGATTCCTTAACCAGTGGTAAGGGGTGAAGTAGATCTTAGAAAATGAACTCAGGACAAGCTATCACACACTTCATGTTCGAGAAGTTGATATGCATACTATGGATTACAATAGAATAAATGGTTAAATTGTGTTCATGGTTTTTAAATTTGAATTATTAAATTCCCCAGAAAATATCATGAGACGTATGAATTGGATTGTAAAACAATCTTGGATCAAGGTTTGGTTGTCCTCTATAGTGAATTCATAATATAATAAGTGATCAAGATGGAGCATGTGATACACTTGAGGTTTGTTTAGGGATTTCTCTAAGAGTACCAATTTCTTATGAACTACTATAGACAATTTTCTTATACTAGTATTTAGAAAAATTATAATATTAATTCATAGAAATCATTGTGATAGGGGATTAATTATTTGTTTAGGTAGTTCTATCTTGAGATACACCATAGGATACAGACTTGAAAATTTTTAATCATAGTTAGGATTATATTTTCTCATTCATTGATCTTGGTTGAAAATGTAGTCCAACTATTATATGTTGATTCTTGTGTTAGAGGTTGGTGTATCATACCTCCAGTTTATGGTTTTTAAAATATAGTTTTACTGCATGTTAGGTTAGATTATCATGGGGATACCAACAATGAGATCTTTAATGACTAAATATATTCTACGAAATATTATTATTTTCTTTTCTCAAGGTGTGATGATTTCCATCTTCGTTAGAGGAGAGAAAATTATAGCAGTCATCCATTTATAGAAGGTACATATGCGGGTTGTTTCCGTTAGTAGTATAAATAGGTGGAGGTGACTGTATACCATGTTTCATTGGTATTTTTTATTGGACAAGGATACTTTATCTTAATTCGTGATTAATCTTTTTGGGTTTTACATGCCTACAGGTGTTGTCTATGGTGCTCGGATGAATGTAGAAATGGGATGATATCTTTTTGGTTTTCATAAAGGGGGGTTCATTGAATTTTGGTAGGTAAAAAATATAACACAATGAATGTCCATTCAATTTTAATGTTGGACCATGTCCTATGAATTCTATATTAGTGTTGTGGTGGAATATTTGAGGTTCCTATCAGTTCATGTGGTAGACCATATTTATCAAATTCCCATTATGTTTTATTTAAAATGTTTGCATATATTCACATAATTTTAATGGAGATGATCAAGAGGGACTTTAGGACATGGTTTCACATGATCATGGTGTTTCTACCCTAGATATATATATCTAGGTAAAATGAAACATTCTGGCTCAATTGTTCATTGGTCATGATTTCATGTTGGGTTTATGAAATGGATGGGATGATCAAATACCAATAATAAATATTACAATTGATGAAATATAAAAATGCAATATTAGTGTTACTCCATTCATGGCCATCTATGACAAACCTTATAGGTCAACACTTCACTACTTATAGGTAGAGTGAGATATCCCTTATGTGACATAAAATAGTGCTTGTGATGATTGAAACTGGTCATGTTTATCCAAGGCTGGATGAGTATTTCCAACAGCCATCGGGAGTCACTTCTTAACCAATTATTAATTCTATTTCAGTACAATTATAATATATTATATACTGATAGGTATCACTATGATGGGGGTTTAGTGAATTGGATGGTATGAAAAGATATCTCCAAGGATCATATTCTAAATCTAGGTACTATAATGGTATAACACGGTACTGTACCACATGGTCCTATGACTATAGTAAGACTGGATTGTTGGTGTTTTGACATTTGACTAATATGCAGACAAGTACAAGAGTATTTTCAAGATGGTGAACATGATTAGATGGATACTGAGGGCAGAACAACATGCTTTTAGGATAATTACTACTTATTTTTACCAAATATAATGATACTATTTGGGACATTTTATCATCGATATTATACGTTCACTACATGTTTTAGGAATTAATTTTGTTATGTAATCCTTGTATATACATTTTTTATTTTATTATGAGTGTGATTGGATATGTTTATAGAAGGAATACTTTTATAAATTTAGAAAAAGGAAACCATTCACTATAACTTGTGTTATAGTTAGAAATTGAATGGATGAAGTTCGTAACAAGGTTTTAAATGAATGAAACACAAATTCACCGAAACTCATAAAAGTTGAATACATCACAAAAATGTTTCATTTGTTTTTTATCTCATCATTGGATAGAAAATATATAATAAATAATAGTTCAGACTCTTGTGCCATATGATAATGTTGTTTCCTTGAAAAATGAAAAGAATTTTTAAAGGATATATTTTTTATGGTTGATTACTTATTTAATAATGACCATTTAAGAAATCAATGTTTACCCTCTAATTGGTCATATTATTTGTGTTCTAATTCATAAAATATTTAATTACAAGGAACCATGAATGTGTGAGGTTTGTGATGTCATAATATTATCTGTAAAGGGTCAACTACATTCGAAAAATGATAGGTCCATATTCTAATATAAACATTCTGACCCAATACTTATGATCCAAAATATAATTCCACATAACCTCATGTTACATATTATATAAACAATATGTTTTCCAATTTTTGAATTTTCATAACTGTATTAGTGGGGAGATTGACCCTAAATATCATGTCATTGAACAAATAATAATAAAATAGTATAATAAATGGAATAAAAATAGTTTAATTATATAAATAAATTATTGAATATTAGTCATACAATTGTTAATTTTTTTCATAATGTGAAAATAATAAATATAGAAATAAAAAAATATAAATCATTAAAAAGGAGGGGTACTCAACATTCATTCCCATCCCATTACCAACATTATGCTCTTCTATTATTTAATAACTCATATTCTCTTTTCCCTTATTTGGATATCTAAACATAAATTCTACACATGCATCAAAATAAGAAAAATGTTTATCAGTAATAAACCTAATAAGAAAAAATAGATAAATCAATAAAATCTGTGATCAAGTATATGATTTTTAGTCTCTAAATATAAAAAATTGCAATATGATTAACTATCATTATATATTTATATAGTTATTATGCACTAAAAAAACCAAAAAGATCATCTGCAATAAATATAGTAGATAAATTAATATAGAATTATAATTATATTACTTAAGTAATTATTAGTTGGGAAATATTTTTAAAACACATATATAATATTATCAAGGAAAAAAGTCATATAAAAAACCATGAAATATTATATCTTCTTTATCATAGGTCTGACCTCCATTCTTTCTCACCTCATATTTTCCATGGGTTAGGCCTCTAAACAACTAGACCATAAATATGCTACCTTTTTTCATAACATCATTTCATTATTCCCATAACCTATGCTCAATTATATTATCTTCATCATTAGATTCCATGAATATTCTCCCTCAACAGACAAACTTAACATTATGGACAATCTACCACTTCTATGAAGTACAATCTTTATGGAAAGATTTCAGAAACAATGACATATAAAATATAATCATATAAATAATATAATTAGTGTGATATAATAGAAAATAATAAAAACATAGGATCCTCATTAAACATGTAAAAAAATACTTTACATACAGCCAATTGATCAAACATCATAGTGGGTTTCACAATATATACCCACACCAACATACGATCAGAATCAAGAACATTGAAAAATATATTATATCATAATAATAATACCTTGTGAACATTTTTTAGTGGAAGCCCCAAATAACAAATAACATATTAACTCCAATTAGATGATAAAGAAAATAAATACATTACATGAGATTTTTTACAAAATATTGTCTATGTTTTGGTTAGTACCACGAGCTCACCAAGGAATCCAATTACTGATTCAATTTATATTGTTTCTAAAATATATATAAAACAACACATTGGATATTAGTTTCAATATCCTAGATAAATAATAAATTATTATATTATATCAACTCATTTGGATGAAAAATCCTCCAGAAATATAAATAATAATAAAAATTCTAGTAATAGTTTCTATATAATAGATATTTTTTATGAATATATAATTATGAAACACATGTGCTATAAATTTCTTACTCAATTAATATTTATAAGAACACATGTAATAATTTTCCCCCTTTTGAATAATAGGAGATATTAATATGGATTATTACTATTATTATTTGATAATTTTAATTTTTTAACATTTTTAGAGTTATTATTCTTGTTCCATTAATATCATGATAGAGAATATTCCAAATTGATCATGAATGGCTATATTGAAATTATTTCAATTAAATATTAATCCAAATAGTGGAAATGGTAGAGTGAAATCATATTTGATAGAAAACCTAAGGAAATGATTATATTGAAAAAAATATGGATTTCAAGATCCCACAAAGATTAATTAATAAAAAAATCATACTGAAAATGATAAAAAAATATCCTATCAAATATTGTAACATGTTAGAAGAAGTATAGTTGTGTACTAGTTGGTAGAATTAAAACCCCAAGTTATATTCATCATTTAATTTTCCATTAAATAATTTATTTATTTCTGGGTATTTATATTATTTCATTAAAAGATTCATGATTATTAAATGAGTTGGGAAATTAATTCCTATAATATCCTTTATTTTTATTTTATGAAAACACATAGAATGAGCATTCTATGAAAGAATTGTCTTCAATATGTTTCTAAAAAAATTACCCAAAGGGAAATATGTATGGTATCCTAGTATTACCAATAAACAAAACATATCAATCATGCATGTTTGAGTGTTTTAATTTAAAAATAATTTAAAATCAAATTAAACCATTCACGACCAATATAATTTGTGTGTCACCATTACAAGGCATGCATCAATGATTATGTAACTACAGTTTTACTTTCACAATCCCTTTAAAAACAAGAATATACTTTTAAACACACCATGTCTTACCAATATAAATTTTTTTCCTCTATTATATCTACAAAAGTAACCTTGGGGTATACATAAAAAAGTAGTAAGTTTTTAAGATAAAACACACACTATTGTTGTTCCTTTAGCATACCATTATACATAATTTATAACATGGAATTATCCTTACATATTATATGGAACATATATCATACCCACTCATAGTGAACAGGTTACCCACACATATCCTTTATAAAAATAAGGAATCATTTTTGAATCTATGGGGAAATATTGATTTTATTATTTATTAATTGTAAAAAAGTAGTTACGATTTTTAAAATCCTAGGTCTTGTGAAATGGTAAAAATTAAATGGAAAATTTATAATTTTCATAAAAAGGAGGGTAAAATATTATCTAATTATGGTTGTGAGAATATTGATGACTGATAACCTTACAATTATACACATATAAATAAATATCACCCCTGATAAATGTCAACATCAGACCTTCTTGGACAACATGAGTATCAATGTGGAAAAATATGACTCCCTCTTCCATACTAATCATAGATAAAAAAGTCATTCCAAATTATTTGGAAATGTGTCATTTTATTCTCCCAAATGTAATTATTGTCCCAGTCCATAATCAACACTAGTCTTCTAATAAGATCAATTTTTCATAAACCCATTGTCTGCACATTCTATAAAATGAAAAAAATATAGTGTGTACTATAGAAGCTATGAAATGTGGAACACATTAACTATTATGAGGTAATATAGTTGAAGATCTGAGTGATACACAACCATTCCAATCCATTTGTGTACTATGATGGTTCAATTAATCTACAATTCCATGTTCTTTTTTCTCTAAAAATGTTAATTCTCTAGATATGGTTAAAGTGAAAATAAAATATGGCCTATAAAATTGAACTCTAATAAGATTCTCCATTGACCTATATAGGATTTCTATCTACTCTGAGTAGTCACCATCCATGTCAATATAAACTACACCCTCACTGAGGTCACCTTCTCCATGTTATGGGAAATAGATACATAGTCATATAAATCATTCCAACCCAGTGGTGAGTTGTATGACCATCAAAGAGATACTTATAAGGTTCCACCAGAATAGAAACATATAAAACACAACTTTAAGAGAAATACATAGAGGCATGAATCTCATCCAAATATCCTATAATGTTAAAATAAGAATACTTAAGAATATTATACATTATGATAATTTTTATCTTAAATAATCAAATTGTATGGGAAAGGTTTTTTGTACTCCAATGTAGTTGATTTCTTATGGAACTATAAAATTCCTTTTAAGAAAGATATAAAATGTTCCACTTTGATAGATACGACAAATAAGTAAAATATATGTATGAATATGTTATCACTGGAGTATATCAATCCTAGATCTTAGATGAGTGAGTCTCATAGACTGGTATGAAATTTAAAACTTGAATCAATTGACTAGAAAACAACTATACATATTCCCATCATCAAACATACACATTGTAATTGTATGCGGCAAGTGAATCCAACTAGTGTACAAGTACATATTCTAAGAAATAAATTATCTATGGAATTAGGATACCAATCCAACAATGTACCTATTCATCCTTAGTGATTATAACTCTCTCCCCAGGTTAAGGTACATCTTATCACATAGATTTCTAGGATTATATAATTAGTTCTTCCCTGATAAATCAAAGGACTATAAATTTAAATTTTTACAAGGATCACATAATATCCCTATAATGAACACTATGTTATCATGCCAACTCCATGATGTTATTCCTAAATCAAAATAATCTGTGGATCTATCTTATTTATATAGTCAACATAGTCTAATATAGAAAATGTTAATACTAATGTTTCACACATAATTAGTACTTCATACATGGATTAATCCATCCCAAAATTGTCAAAAATATCATTAGGTTAAACATATACTTATAAGGAAGATCACAATTCTTTTGAACTACTTATTTTTTAATGATATGATCTCTTGCTACAACATTTTCCATCCAGGTTTCATAATACAGATAGAATCAAAACATCATTACATTCAATACCTAGAACATTCACCTAGAAAATATTTCATATATTTTAATATGTAATGATGAATATTTTTCTTAACAAAGATAACATACCTCTTATTGAAGAGTTTGTATCAACCACACTTTAATATACAGACCGCTAAAACCATATCCTAGTCATGTGTGGGGAATATTCACTCATTGTTTGATAATATACAAGACCCATAATATTATAAATGGCCTCTCATGATTATTACTATGCCAAATGAAATTAAAAATTCTTAATAAAAATAGTATCATATATTGGTAGGATAAACACTTGAGATATAGTCAACAACTTCTAAGCCTCAAGAAATGCATCTTAACAGTAGTTAGACCAAATCAAATTACCCCTTATTCATCAAACCATACAGTGTTCCTGTCATTATATATTATTCTTATAATAAACATTGATAATATAAATCAAAACCATTAAATCAACTGATCTACATGTTTTAAATCATTATCAAGTACATCACAAACTCCCATTTTTCAAGATGTGTAAATTTACCTACCTCATAAAACATTCACACTTATAATTTCACATCATAAATATTTACGTTATAAATTAAAAAATACAATAAATATGATGAGTTAATAATATAATCCCAATAATATCAATTTTCCTTATTCTCATGTTTCATTGAGCATAAGAGAATATCTTCAATTAACAACACAATGAATAATTTTATGTATGTATGGTATATATTGTTCAAGAGGTCCCTGAACAATTTATCTACATTATTCATAAAAATTACATCACAAAATGCATGTACAATAAAATTATAGCCTTAAAATCCATATTTAAAATTTCATCCTCTATACCTCACAATTATGCATATCCTAATCAGTGATAAATCCAGAAGAACCACAATGATCCATGTAACTAATTTAAATGATAATTGTTAATGGAAAATGAATTTTGTTTTACTAATATCACCTTGTTAAAAAAATCATGTTTAATTTTGAGTAAAAGGCATCAATTTCCCTTCTGCAAAAAAATTATTTGTTATATAAATAGTGATGTACTCATCTTGATAAAGCAATTTACCTCCAAGACCTTGAGATATACCTTAAACTCCATCATCTTGGCTAGATCCATAAGATATTGAGGGAATTGAAATTGTTTGGATACCCAACCTAAGACCTATCTCAATTTCAACTCATATTCTTGTTTCAATTCCTTACAATTCATCTCGAAATAGATCATGATATAGATCCATAAATGTGTGAATATATTAGTTTTCTAATATTCATTCTTCTAAAAGTTCCAATTCTAAAATTTTATCCCTAATTTTCATGAAGTTATTCATTTCTAGAACAAATATAACTATTCCATTTTCCCATTCTCATGCCTTCATGTATCACTCTTCAGATTGTCGATGTAAATAGTACTCATCATTGTTAATAATCAATGTTATATTAGATGTTCGTTATCTGGTAAAAATTGTGAATCACATCAATTATTTTCATCTCCAAAATCATGATTCCCTATTAATGTTAATAACCCTATAAAAATATTTGTAACATTGGAATTTTCATATTATGATCAGCATTCTTTCACAATTTTGTGTCAAGGGAAGGTTTCTTAGAGTACATCTTGATGTATATTACAAATACACCAACAAATTGTATTGATATCTATGAATATAAAACCACAGAATCATGAAATCTATAAGATTAACATTATAATCCATCAATGAATCTATTATTTCAATGATTAAAATGATTATTCAATCCATTATTTATTATCCCATGTTTATCTAGTTCCCCAGAAGGATGTAGAATACGAATTTATATGGTTATGAAATATTTGACAATAATTCTGAACTGTTGCAACCAAGGTATGAAATAGATGTGTAGGTTTGTTCTATAGTGTCCATGATTCCTTAAACCGAATTTATGTATAATATTATTCTCATTTTCATACTCTTACACATCTTGTGGTAGAGGTTAAACATCCTACCATTAAATACCATTCCAATCTATCCTATTCTGTTGTCTCACAAGATTACGTTGAGGATCTATTATATGAAACAATGAGAATATATTTAGAATGTAACAAGGAATTATCAAAGATATTAATAAGCATATGGGATCACACAAAGGTTCTCCTAATAGTCTACAAATAGCCCTTGGTATATCCCTCATAGAATTAACTGAGTTCTCAATCCCAATACATTATTAATATACATATATATACAATAAAAACATACACTTAGATCATTTAGTTATTTAAAAAAAAAATATAACACTAAAACATCCAATAATATATACATCACACAACATAGAATCTATCCTAACTGATATCATACATTGAGCTACTAAATATTAGGCATAATATGAAACAAAAAAAATACTTTTATATATATAATAGAACCTATTATCATAATCATGATGCATGAGAAGACTAAAAATATCATAAAAACATAATAGAAATCCAATAAATGATAACTTGTAGGTTCCTCACACATGATCTAGAAAGGTATATGGAAACTCCACTATCCAATTATTATATAGAAATTACGATCCTACCATGTCATGGGTGGGAAAAATTTTTATCACGTCAACTTGGGCTCTAATTTTTTTCATAATACCATGTCATAAACCACTGAGTCAAAAATGATGTTCCACATGACCTCATGTGTTTGTCATAATATGAAATAGTATTTCCACAAACAGCGAGGGTCTATTTTTTTTATAGAGGATTCATTTTCCTTAAAAACATTTCATAACACAAAAATATAATAAAAATATAATAAAAATAATATTAAGAATATCAAATGAACGATAAATGATTTCATAATATATAAATATATAATATAGGGAATCCCAATGTTGAAATCCAAACCAGATTAGTAAATGAAGTATATAATTAAATTAAATAACAATGTGGGTCCTCTTGAATCTACCCCGATCAAGGACCATCAATATAATTCTATTAAAAATTGTCATCTTTGGGACCCTTTCCCTAACATGCATAAATACACATGAATTTAATAATTTAATTGAAATAAGCATATAAGTATTCTGTAATAATACCAATAGAATACTATAGGTGATTATATACACAGTTTTCTCATTTATAACAGGTATATTTCATGAAAAAAAATAAATGCATAACAAGAATAACATTCAAACCACACAATCAAGCTATTATGAACTAACCAAACTGACACATACCATTTACATACATACATCTGCAAAAATTAATTAATAATCCAGGCATATTGTTATTGTGAAAAACAAACCAGTATGTTTACAAAAGGTATCTATGTGGTCTTAAGGCATCAAGTGAAACCAGACCCCCCAAAAAAATAAATCCACGATCCATCATTATTTAGGCATTCATGTTGTCATACCCAATTTATCCCAATAGCCATACCTCTGGACAACCATTACCCAAAAAAATATGTCAAGTTATACTTTCATGCCATCATGACCTTACATTATTTTTGGTTCCATTATCATTTTTTTCAATTACATGAGTACTCCCAATGTTTTTCATTAACATTACATTATTGTCGACCTATGTCATGCAGCATAAAAACATTATTGTAATTGAAACATGAACAATAGTGTGTTGATTTCACAAAAACCAACAAATATAATAATATTTATTTAGTTAGAACCAAAAATATGTGTTACTATAAAACCCCATGAAAAAATATACCCTTTTAATTATTATGGAATTAAAAATCAATAATGATCTCACATGATTCACACACATCCACACACGATAAAAATCATGAACTATAAATTAATTATACCAAAAAAAAAGTTATAACATGCAAACCTGAGTAAATGATATCCCCATAATTTAAGGAACTTAAATCCAAATTGTGTATGATGAAAAACATAAATATTCATAATGGAAAGACAAATTGAATCTAATATTTTTTTAATGTAGTTAAAACATCATTCCAAGTATTCCTAGGTTTTATTATATGTATTTTATATCATAAATAAAAAAATACCTTTGTATAGAACAATATTAATCATCTAGATAATTTCCATGTGGTCAAACTTTTCCTACACATGTTTTAAAAATTTATTCATCGACCAATAATTATTAAACCACATTCTATAATATTTTATGCCTATAGTTTAATATGATAAAAACATTTGGAATTTCATTATTATAATTCATTTTTTATTCAGGTTTATTATAATATCTTGAATAAATTATTATTTTAAAGAAATTAATGTCAATTGTAGTTGAAAAAATGATCAACAATGGATATATTTATGTTTTTGCAATTCAAAACCGCACTAAATAGATTATGTGGGACATGGAACTCTACCATGATAGGAAATTGTAATAATTTTATAGATTGATTAAATAAGGCATCAATAATATTTCATAACCTTATTTAGGGGTTTGAAAAACTCAAAAACATCACATCAAATGAAAGGCATCACTGGTTAAACTATTTTTTAATGGCCACCAACATAGTGTCCCTAAACATTAAAATCTCGAATAAAACATATCATTAAATTTTTATAAGAATCACTTCATTATTATGTAGTTGATAAATTCTTCCATTATATTATTAAAGACAATTAAATAAACCATGATATAATTCCTTTGAATATGTATTATTAAAAATAAAAAAATATATTATACATGTGTTCTGGGAAAGAAGTATCTAAAATCGAAATTCATAAAAAAAATTTCCAAAAAAAATCACTGTCTAAGGGTAATAGTATTATACCCTTATAATTCCCCTGTAATCCATATATGGTTAACGATGTACACTTATTCACACAGTGAAAACAATAGATTAACCTTATTTTAAATTGACATTTATTGTGTTACCCTTATGCAGTGTAGGAACTATGCTTATGCTGCTTCAGTTGAAGACATACATAGACTTTATAGTCATTCATCTACCCTAATTCAAATTTTAAATTAAATTTAATATAATATATTTTAACCATATATGATAAAAATTAATCTAAGTAAATCCTTAAATGAGTAGTATGTTCCCATTACACAGTGTATGTTTCATCATAATATATTTAAATTGTTTATGAAAACGTAGGATAAACATGACTCATAATTTATAAAATTCAACTAGAGAAAACATATTTCCTACGTTACCCATCAGTATCCTAAAAAAAAATAGGTAAAAATCATTATTAAAATGGAAATCTCATCTTCCTATTTTTGTATACATTGTATAACATTAGGTTCCCTTATGTACTGAAAATGTTAGGAATCTGTTTCATAATAAAAAATATTTTTCCCAACATGTGTTACATAAAATATAATCAAAATGTGGTTTGAAGATAAATTGAAATATTGATAATTTTATGCAATACATCGAATATAGGATCATCTAGGTCCTATGGGATATTAAATTAATGTATGTTTATTGATATATATTTAAGGAAGGGATTAGTGTCTGAATTTGGTCTAATGAACCATATAATAAGAATCATGGGATACAGGTAAGTATAGTGCTTTTGGATTATTTTTATTAATGAGTTACAGTACAACATGCATAGATCATCCTCTGAGGCTAGATATATATTGATTTTTAATTTGATATGCAGGGCTAAGAAATGTTTGTTTATCACTCGGGTTGTCTTTCCAAGTGAAGGTTATAATCATTAAATGATACCCAAATATAATTTTTTTATTCAATTATTTGATATTATCCATGATACCCACCTCATATTAGTGGTTTCACTTATGTGGAATGTTGGATCCATTAAAAAATTCCAAAATATTAACTACATATCTATATGTATATAAATTAAACCTTTCCGAAATGGGGTATTATTCAATTCAATTATGGGATTAGATCGACTATTCTCTCCTTCAGATCAACTACTTATGTGGGAAAATATGTATAGTATTTTCCATGATGGTGGTTGAATTAGATTATGTCTGATACTGGAATAGATTATTTTGTCCTAATGATCTTTTATCTCTCTATGTTATTAGCCATTGGGCCAACATTACGATCGTGTCATTTGAATCAGATGGGAGTATGAATTAATTGATTCCATTGTCTATGTATTCCTCATTTTTTGTAGATGAGGTACATTATCCCCAATGATGACGGATTAGACAAGAAGGAATATTGTATCATGTCTTTCCCTCACCAGAATATTCTTCTAAAATGTTTAGAATGTAATAATAAGGTAGTCTAAAATATCATAGGTATCCCAATGATTCAATTCCGAGATTCTTTTTAATTTTATTTTGGTATAGGATTCTTCATTACGTAGATGAGATATTAAATGTTTTTATCTTTGAAATAAAGGTCACTATAGTGACTAGACCATGTATAGTTTTTCATTATAGTGAAAAGGTTTGTACATGATATCTTGAAAAATATCACAGTTTCTATTTTATTCTATAATTTATATTTTTCATGTATATAAATATATATATATATATATATTAATATATATTGGGATATCCTTATGATAACTAACTATGATTGATATCTCATTCCATGCAAGGAACTTTATTGTGCATGTATGGATCATTGTTATTATGCGGATCTAATAACATGTTACAAAATCCATCACTCTAGAGATTCTAGATAGTATTTTAGTATGGGATTTAGTTGATTACCAGGGATAAGAGTGTAACAAGATTTATATTTTTTCATATATTTAATAATTATTTTTCATGGGACCTATAAGTGTTCTGTTGGGATGTATGACAACCTGAGTTGCATTAAGAATATATAATAACATAGTGTGTAATTATATTATAACGATTTTACTTGTATGTATTTCATTTCACACTCTAATTATATCTTGTGAATGATGTTGTTTTTTTATTTTTATATCCAAATTATAGTTATAGATTATTTTATCCACAACATCAATATTGATGTATCTCCATCGGTCATCATCCTCTAGAATTTAAGGAGGTTTTCTTAAGGCCACATGGTGAAACATAATACAACCCATTCCATTTATTTTGGCATTTGTTATATATATATATTTCATTATTTATTAAAATAAAATGTGGGATATTGAAAAATTTTGGGATTTTTGAAATATATACAACATGAAAATTTTATCCATTAACTCTCAGAGATTTATTCACTTTGAGAACCAAAATTAAATTATTTTTATGAAATTATATTTTTATATTTAATTAAATAATTATGGTTGGATCAGGTTATAACTTATAAAAAATGATTGTTGATCACAAATATGAGGGAATTTTATATTTTTTGAATGATAAATAGTTCAAGAGATCCATCTACGACAATAATTTAGAAAACAAAATAAACATGAGCCATTTTAGAAATGATAAACTAAAATAGAATATTTATTATATGTACTAGAATATGATTTAATTTTTTTAAATGAAAACCTGTTAATGATAGTCAACTATAATCTAAGATTATGTTTTTTCAATTTTATTTCAAGTCTTGGTTTTTATAAAATATGTCAAGGAATGATTTTTATTAATGTAGTATGTGTTCCAAATTATACATTTCCATATTCTTGATTATGAATGATCATGAATTACATTAAATTAAATAAGGTTTGAATATTTTAGGAAGGGCTAGAGGGTTTATAGACTAGATGAATTGTATGACTTATATACATTTAATTCTAATGGATAGTTTTCACATGTTATCTCACTTTAGTAGAATTTTATAAAATATCTTAACTAATGGTTATGGGTAACAATTATGTTAGAGGTTAACATGATAAATCATTATGATCATAAAAATTTATAGTGGTTGAAGGATTGTTTTTATATTGTGTGTATGGAAGCCATTAGGGGATTAAGATTATTGGTTATTAGTGAGACTATTTTTCTTCTCAAAAGTGGTTGAAAAATACATATAGTAAATTATTAGGGGAATGAATATTTTATGATGATGTGGAGTACTTAATTAATGTTTAAATGTTTGTAAATATGAATTTTTGTTGAGATTATTGCCTTGTCAGATCATTTATGGGAGGCACCGAAGGGTGAACAATGACTAAATAATAGTTGATGTTCCAACATTTAATTAGGACTTTCAGAAGTGGAGGTAGTGTATCATTATAATAATTTGATGACTTTTCTTATTTTAAATAAATATATTTTATTTATTATCTAATAATTCAATTTTTTTTATCAATTATCATACTCATTCTCACATGAAAATATTGAAATGATTTAAAATATTCATGTATATAAAAGGACGGAAAATAATTATTTACCCTACTCATTTCCATGTGTGGGTGAAGATATATAATATGGATTTAATGTATAAATCATCAATACCGTTAGTGAATAAATGGTATATAATAACTATTTCCACTTGAAATAATTATTTACCCTACTCATTATTATCAATTTTATTACCCATTTTTTATCAAATATACCATAATTTTCTTTATTATAAATGATCCTGAAAATTTCACTATTTTGGCTCCCACTAATGTGAATGTGGACGTCCCCAAAATATAATGAAAATGTATTTAATTCCTATTTTCACATGATGTCTCATGAATATCTACATTATTATTCCTATAGAACCTTTTCCATAATCTTTATATTTTCTCAAATTTATCATATCCTTCACTAAAAATGAATTTTATAGGGTATTCAGTACAGTATGCTCTGGGAGTAGACTAAGAGAGACTTCACATGCCACTGTCATCGAGTACACAAGTCGGAGGTCAGACTAGTCTGTTGGATGATTGTTTGGGATGTAGACTGATGTTGGGACCACACCAGTGCAGTGGAGATCATCTTTGCCTATAGATGCATCCATAAAATGTCATCCTAGGAATCAAATGGTTGTTTTCTATGGACGTTGTTATATACTTCTTCAAAAGAATAGTTGTGTTCTCGGATGATGGAATCCATCCCATACCTTTCTTTGGCGGGGGGGGGGGGGAGTTGCTAGTTAATTCTTTTATGTCATCTTCATAGAGGAGTTGACTCTACCACTTCGACATGATGATGAGTTATAGATAAAAATGAAACCAAGTTCCCATATAATTTCAATGGATATCTATCTTATGGTGCCTTCTGAGTAATTTGAGATTCAGAATCAGGTTGATGAACTGGTGAAGAAGGGTTTTATTCATCCAATTGTGTGATGATGTGGTGCTACTCCCTTGTTTTTGAAGAAGGCGGATGGTGGTCTAATACATCATATGAACTACTAGATAACGAATTAGGTGATGGCCAGTAATTGATACCCCCATCCTAGGTCAATGATATTTTCAACCAGTTAATAGTGGCTGGTTGGTTCTCTAAGATCGACCTCTAGTCTTGGTATCACGAGTTGAGGATAAATGAGTTTGACATCTCGAAGATAGATTTCAGGTGTAGATATGGGAACATTGAATTCATTTTCATTATCATCGGTGTCTTGAATACACTAGATGTGTTCATGGGGATCATAGGCTCTATTTTCGGTGAGTACATAGACTGCTTTATCATCGTATTCATAGAAGATATCTTGATCTAATCAAGGTCAGAGGAGGAGCACACCAATTATATTATGACTTTCTTGGAGGTCCTCCAACACCACAATATCTACGGAAATTTGTCCAAGGGGATTTTCTAGATGAAATAGTTGAAGTTCCTCAGACATATCAGGTCTTAGTAAGGGATAGAAGTGGACCTGTCATAAGTTAAAGAAGTATTTTAAATAGCTACACCAATGAATTTTGTGAATGTTTTTATATTCTTAGGTATGATAGTCTATTATTGAATATTCATACCCAAATTATCTCGTTTTTATGATCCATTTATATCATTGACCATTAAAGACATGGGCCTCATGTGGAGAGAGTAGTGTCTGGCATATTTTATCTATCTTATGGGGAGGTTGGTCAGTCCCCCAATGGATAGGTTTCTAGAGGAAGGAGTGATGTTTGAGGTGTTCAGTGACACATCTATCCTTGGCATGGGATGTGTGATGACACAGCGGTGATGTGTAATATTTTATAGGTATAGGAAATCACATCCTCACGAACATAATTATTCCACTGATGGTCTAGATCTTGTTGCAGTCATGTTCGTGATGACGGTGTGACATTACTATCTCATTGGGGATCTATTTGTGGTCTTCTATGATCAGAAGTTATTGAGGTATATATTTTCCTAGTGATAAATGAACCTGAGAAAGTGAAGGTGGATATATTTTCTCCAGTATTATGGCATCTAGATCTCTTAAACCCGAAGAATGGTGAACATGGTGGACAATTCCTTGAGTTGGAAGTTACAGAAGGAATTAGTTTAGTAATGCACTTATTCATGGAAGGCAATAGAGGTGATTTATGCTTTACATCATGATGTTGGGGAGGATAGTGGAAGACTTTATCTATTCCAGAATATAGTGTAGTCTTCCTTGGTGTTACAGGTAGAGGTGTAAAATATGATCATTTGTGAATAAAATACACATTTTTATTGTATTTGTATATAGAAAATTCATGCACTATTTTTTATATTTTTGTTTAATTTACCATAATGTATTATTAACATTGATTACATAGCCATTGAATATTGATCACAAAACTGTCTTAAATATTAGGTTTTAAATACATTCTACACAGACAAAGAATATGATTTCCCCATATTGTAGAATCATTCTAAACGAAACACATTTTTCCAAGATTGGGATGGAGGTAGAACATTGTGTTTCACTATTGACTAAGGCCAAGCTGCGCTTCACTATGTACAGCCCGAATGGAATCTCCTATAAAAGAATTTCTTGTTAATAGATATTACCAACTAGGTAAAGCTATCTGTGCTGCCCCAAGATTTCGTCATAATCACACACCTTACCCTAAGGCCTTATGTGGGTTTTACTTGGGGTTATGTAATAAGAATTATTTAATTATTGTTATATAAATTATTATAAATAACTGTCATATTCCTTCTATTCCACTATGTAAAAAAACTTTCATAAAATAATGATAAATTTGATAAATTGAGTTTTCATGTTAAAATGGTAATTTTGAGGAATATATACAACATTAGGTTAAACTATGTTCTTTTAAAATCAATTCTTATAAATGATTATTTTATCTGTTTGTTATCTATAAATGATTAGTTAATATGTTTGATAAGAGTTATATATTATTATAAAAAAAAAAAAGCATATTTTTAATAAATTTATTTTAGACAATTAATTAATTTTTGATATAATTAATTTTTAATAAAATATTATTATCAAATTACTTATATGATTTATAAATTATTATATATTTTTATTAAGTTGATTGAAATTTTTCTTAAGGCTTGAAAACTGTTTTTGACAAAAACCAATGAATTTTTAATAAATGTTACTTTTCATTTTAAAAGTGAAAATTCACATATTTATAAAATTATTTATGATAAATGAATATTATTTTAGTAATTATGTCATGAAAATTTTCAAATAGTGAATTTTTTAAAAATTTTGGAGACAATAAAATTTTTGGATAAAAAATAAATACCGTCTAAATAAATAATGTGTTTTAGGACATCATAATGACCCAAGAGTGATGTTATAATTTAATATAAAAGTAATATTTGGAGAATATATGTATTAAAATTTAAATAATGTAATTTTTTTATTTTTTTGTTTAATTTTATAATTCTTTAGTGGACCATCCACGATTTATAAAATATATTAACATATTGAAATGATTATGTTGAGAGTCTAACTCACATACAAATAAAAGAGCCCAATATTTTAATATGATGGATCTTTTCATTATAAAATATTTTATGGCACCCCCCTTTGATAGAAACCATGTGAAAAAACATGGGATGGTTTTTATTTTCGAATATTATAATATGTAGGGAGAAAAACTGATATATTAATGAAATCTCTCTCATTTCCTATATATACCACCAATCTCCCATTAATCATCACTCAAACCATTTGGATCTGGAACAAAATATTCCCTATACTCACTATAATCCACTAAAGGCACCCAAATATACCATGAAGCCCCTCTCAAGCCTCTCCAATGCCATTGGTATCACATTTCCAAGTAAGTGATCATCCACCATCAACTTTTATCAATAATTCTATTCATTTTATGACTTTTATTTTCATTAATTATTATCTGTTGATATGTTATTAATATTATTACTTACATAAAATTTGATTTATATATGTTGTAATCCCATTTCAATCTCATTTATCCCTCTAATGAATCCATGTGTACACTTGATACCATACATTTTTTTCGTAAGGCATTCCTTCCTTTCTCATTTTATTCCATGATTCTTTATGTTGATTCACCTTTTTAATTTCAAATAAAAATATTGGAGTATTATTTCAAAACCCCCACATACATCCTTCTGTATGTTTTAACTATTAGATAAACCTTTATCTCTCAGTAATCCATCACATAAAAACCAATTAACATGGAAAATTTTCTTTTGAATTATTACATTTCTCTATGTTCTTCGGGTTTCATTATTATGTTACTCCTTCATTTTCCATATTCCTTACATTGGGAATATAATTTATATGACCCCCTTACATTCCATTTCATGTATATATGATGAGATACCCATTTTTCACTCATCAACCATGTTGATGACATTTTATTTCATGTCGTTAGGCTACCAAAATAGCACCCTAATTTTCCATGCAAATAATAATCATGTAGTGAATACCATGCCAATTTCACTATCAAGGGTATTCACATTTATGAACATATAATTATTGACTATAAAATATAATTTATGTATTCCACATTCCTTTATCTTGAAATAAATGATTATGTTGAATGAATCCATGTTTTATGATATGTGTGTCACACTTAATCATGTGATTTAAATGATTATGAAGGGTGCCCCCTGATAGAAATACATGAAATCGGGTAATTTTTATTATCCTGATACGTAATGTTAGTATAGGGGTTTACCAGAAACTATTTAGGATATTTTTTCTCCATGTTGGGATAGGGGTTTACCTGATTATTTTATGTTAATGATGCATTGTTTTGTGTTGTTACCACACTTCCATGTTATGATTATCATGTAATATCATGTATTTATGATCTTGTTAATCTTTTTCCCCATTGATATTTCCCTTCCTAAAATTTATTATATTCTTCATTTTATTCTTTTTTACTCTATTACTAGTCTTTATAGCTCACCATTTTCTTATATATGTCCTCAATTTATCCCATGCAATGCTAAGTATGAGGGAATTTAGTGGTCATGTAACTGATGTTTACAATAATGATGCTTTTTATGTTTAAATGTTTTTAAGAATTGTTACTTATCCCAAAATATGTTATACCTCTTGTTATTATGGGTTGTATTAAGGTCATGTCTATGTAATAATGAATTTTTAAATGTATAATAACGAGAAGGGTTTTTATAGTTGGTTTCAGAGGATATGATTAGTTATTTTTGGGATTAGGGTAATAAAACATTAGTGAAAATCGTAGGGATTTGACTGAGTAAAATAAAATAATCCCTAAATTTGGGTGATTATATAGTAAGTGGTTTATCATGAGAATACATCCCTTTCTAGATACGAACTTGTATAGGTGGCTCTTGAATAGATGTATCAAGTAGTAATACAATAAAAAACCACTTTGAGATAGACTCGAACGGGAACCGGTGCACAACAATGGCCCTTGCAGTAGTCTAGGTTTGACACTCCCAGGGGATATGCTTTGGTAAATTCATTATCTTAGTTTGAACCATCATTAATGGAGAAAAAAATATCATAAGAATCAATGATAAAAAATAGTTCATGGATAATAACGATTGAATCCTAGAAATTCAAAATTTAATGAGACAAATATAACTTCTATGTTTCTTTTTTGGCCATTTTATTCCCATTTATGTGTTTAACAGTTTAAAATTACCCATCCCTTAGATTACATTGGATAATGTAGAACTATAATAAAAAAGATAAAGGTAGGTTTATCATCCATAGTTCTACACATTCTTTTATATCCTTAATGTGTAGTAGAACAATTCACACACAACAAAAAATCATTGATGTAGAGATGTGGGTGAGAAAGGAAAATAGGTAAATTATTGAATCCCATTAATATAACTCCTCCCCTATTATAATATGTGGACTGAACATCCCATTGAACCTCATCAAACTCCCTCTGGTGTAATTTAATAAATTTTTTGGCATGGATTAGCTTTCCCTATATAGTTCCAAATAAATGGTCATGAGAGGTAAATCACTCTCCATATGGTTAATTAGCCATCAATTCAATACAAGTGCAACGAGGAGGATGAATCTTCTTTAGAACCATCATCTCTAGTATGGATATTACTTCCCTATGATAACTTGTATCTTTCTCTGATGATTGATTCTATGGAAGAGATAATACAGGAATGCATGCCTATGGTATGGGAAATCGATAATGTGTTTCCCATGGAATTTCATGGCCGTCATCATAGAATAGATGTCTATTTATTGATAGATTATACACCTAGGGAATTTCTAATATCCATGACTCCATATAAATAGATTTTTAGAGAATGAGGAGCTAAAGAAACAACAATAATAGTATCTGGATAAAGGGTTTATATGCCCAAGTGCTTCATTATGGGGTGAACCAGTCATCTTCTTCAAGAAGAAGGTTGGGATAATGTTCCATTTCATTGATTATCCTGAAGTAAAAAAAATCCCAATAAATAATATGTATCATTTTTCGTGAATTCATGACTTGGACGATCCGCTAGGGAGAGCTCAATACTTCACAATGGTTGATATGCTGCCAGGATATTACCATGTTTGGGTGAAGAAGGTGGATATCCCCAAGACAACATTTTGTATAAGGTATGTGTACTATGAATTCATATTAATTACTTTATGACTCAAAAATTATCCAAAAATCATCCTAGACTTGCTGAATTAAGTCTTTAAAGACTACCTCAACAAATTTTTTTTAGTATTTATTGAATAAATAATAATATACTCCAAAACCAAGGAGGAGTATGAGGAGAATCTATTAACATTACTAGAGAACTTGTGAAAGGGGAAGCTCTATGAAATTAATAGAAAGTGTGATTTATTTTTGAAGGAATACTCATTTATGTGGTTTATCAACACAAGAAATGGGATATGCACGGATTCATAAAAAACTAAAAAATGACAGATGAATGAGGTTAACATATATGACTAATATTTGTAGCTTCATGGGGTTAGTCGGAATTTTCACTAAATTTTAAGAAATTTATAATGATTTTAAAATTCTCATACCCAGATAACATAAATGGGATTCATTATTTTTGGAATGATGAATGTGAATAATTCATTGTGGAGCTGAAGAAGATTCTTATCACTTCACTTATTCTCACACTACCCATAAGTGGGTAGCTTTTCTTAATTTTTAGTTGTGGTTTAAAGAAGGGTCTTGGATGTGTATTTATCCAGAATAAATATGCCTTCACATACTCTTCAGGGTAGGGGTAAATTAATGAGACATACTCTCTCATGCATGATCAGGAGTTGGAAGTTGTGACTTTTTCTTTGAAAATATGGAAGCATTATCATATTGGGGAAGAGTGTGAAATATAAACGGATTACAAAATAGTCAAATATATATTCACATAGAAAGATCTAATCGTATGCCAACAAATATGGTAAGATCATGTCAAGGATTTTGAAAGCTCAATTCCTTAACATTATAGGGAAGAAAACGTAGTGGAAGATGATTTAAGATGATGAAACACAATAATTATATCATTGATGAGAATTGAAAAGAATCCAATCTTCATAGATTGAGGTAATGTAGACATGTGAATAATATAGAAGTGAAAATCTTCAATCCTTTCACATATTATTTCTCAACCATCTGTTTTGAAAAGGATAAATAATGCTAAAAAGATGATGTTGATATTGAAAAGAAAAAGGAGGCTATCAAAAAAGGGTAATCCTTGGAGTTTAATGTTAATAAATAATGAATTGTGTGAATTGTGTCAAGAATATGTGTTCCATCAAGTATGGTGATAAAGAATGACCTTTTGGATGATTCAAATGGTTGAAATTTGTTTATTTACCCTAGAAACACATTAATTTATCAAGATCTCTGAGAGAATTATTTTTGAGATAACATGAAGAATGATATCGCCTAATATATGTAAAAGTGCAAGGTATGACAGCATGTGATAGATTATAGGTATAATTCTAATGGGTGATTAAAACATTACCCATACCAACATGGAAATGGGAGAACATCACCATAGACATTGTCACCAGACATTTGAAGACATCCAAAGGAAACAATTCTATTTGGGTAGTTGTGGATCATATTACAAACACTGCACACTATATTGAAATTATATAATATTTATCTTCATATAAACATGAATAGATATACATTAGGTATGTTGTAAGGCTTCATTGTGTACCACTATCAACTGTATCTGATTGAGATCCAAGATTCACGTCAATATTCTGGAAGAGTATCTAACAGGCTCTAAATAATGAGCTGAACATTAGTACGGCTTATCATCCTTTATCTGATGTCAAACTTAGTGGAATATCAAAAAAGACAGGGATATGTTGAGATCATTATCAATGAATTTCAAATGAGGATGGGATAATCATCTTTGTCTGGTTGAGTTCTCATACAACAACAGTTTCTACTAAAGCGTCCAAATTGATCCTTATAAAGCACTTTAGGCAAAGAGGTGGAAAACAAAGACACATTGGGAGGATGTTGGGGAGTGAAAACTTATGTGTCCATAAATGGTCAAACAAATGTTAGAAAAGGTTAGGACCATCCAACAACACATCAATGTTTCTTAGTGTTATAAAAAGATCTATTCTTACAATCGTCGTTGAGACCTTCAATTTATGTGGAAGATATAGATTTCCTCCGCATATATCTCTAGAATATAGTGATGATATTAGAGAATAAGGGACTGTTTATTCCAATGTACTTCAGCCATTTTTAGATATTTGGTCACATCATAGTAGTGCCTTTTCAACTCACACTCCCACCAAACATCTCTCAAAAATTTGATGTATTACATGTATCTCTTAAGAAGATTTACAAATCAAACCCATCACATGTAATCAATCCAGAGGTGGTAAAATAGGAGAATGACCATTCCTATAAAGGGAAGGAAATCAATATCATAGATTATAGGTGAAAATTTCTACTAAAGAGGAAAATTTCCATCATTTTTGTGTTTTGGAGAAACAACAAGTATTATAGAATGAATATAGAAACTGACAAATGAGATGAGGCTGAGTTACCCTCATCTATTTTATTGGGGGAAATGGAAATTTTGAGAGAAAAATTTGTTAAATGGAGAATTTTGTAATGACCTGAACAATTATGAAAATTTTCCCCTTCATTTAATGAATTATGGATATATAAATGAAACAAACTTATTTATTTAATTTTCGGGTTTAAATTACCATTAATTATTGATACAGTTAACAATATAGTAGTTGAACAATAATCACATTGATGATATAAATATAAGGTTTTAAATACTTTCAACCTAGAAATATGAGGGGATAACCTCATCCAGTAGACTGGGGCCATACTATTCTAATTTTTCTGAGCTTGGGAAGGAGGTGACATCACATTATTTTTCTCTTGAAAATTCCCCAACCAAGCATCAAAATTTTAATCATGAATGGAATCGAAAATGAGAGAAGTTAAAGTTAATAGATATTACCAACTGGGAGAGGCTATCCAAACCACCCTAAGGGTTGGTCACTATCACAAACCTTATCCTCATGTCTTATGTGGTTGATATATGGGGTTATGTAATAATGCTTTAATTACTTATTGTGTAATCTCTTTTCATAAATAAAATTCATATTCCATCAATTATTTTATGAGAATGGTTTTCTTCAAAGAAATATAATTATTATAAATTGAGTTTTTTTGTAAAAAAAAGTAATTTTGAGGAAGATATTCATTATTATATTAATCTAATGTTTTATAAAAACAATTTTTATAAATGATAATTACATCAGTTAATTATTTTTAAATAATTAGGTAATCAGTTTGCTAAGAGTTGTATATTTTTTATATGATAAATCACAACATATAGTTTTAGATAATTCATTTCCTAGATTTTTTCAATTTTTTAAATAATAAATATTTTAATAATATTATATTACCAAATTATATTTATGAATAATAAATGAGTATATAATTTTTATAAAGGCAAATGTAATGGTTTAATAAGGCTTGAAAAGATGTTTTTTTATAACATGTGAATTTTCCATAAATATTAGTTTTCATTTTAATAGTGAAAATTAAAATATTTTGAAATATATTTAAAAAAAATTTATATTAATTTTTAAACAAGACATCGAATTTATTGAAAACTTAATTTTTCAAAATTTTCATAGAAAATCACAATTTTCGGATAAAATTAGATACCTTAAAAATATATAATGAGTTTTATGAGATTATTATAACAAAATTATGATGTAATAAAATACTATAAAAATTATATTATTCAAATATATGTTTTACTTATAAAATAATGTAAATTTAGATTTTTTTATTTTTGTAATTCCTTAGTGGACCCTCCAAGATTACAAAATATTTTAACATTTGAAAATGATTTCTTGGATAGTGAGACTCACCTCTACATAAGAAAGACTAATATTTACATATATTGTGACCAAGGCCTTATACAATATATTAAACCACCCCTGTTTTTTATAAAACATGTGAAAACTCATGGTACAGTTTGTGGTCTTGAAAATTATAATGTGTAGTCTCCAAAACCTAAATATTAAGGAATTCCCTCTCATTTCCTATACAAACCCATCCATTCTCCCATTACTATTCACTCAAACCATTTAGAGCTCGGCCAAAAACTCTTGTATACCCTCTATTATCCCCAAACGTTTCCCCAAGATCCCAATATGACTCCTTGAAGCCTCTCCCAAGCCATTGGGATCACCCATCCATGTATGGGATCTTCTACCCTCCTCTTCTATCATGAATTATTTTCATGTTATTTAATTTAATTCTATTATTCTCAATGTGGGAAAATGTGATAAAATATCCTTATTACATCATATTATATGTCTACATTATTTTATACCCTTTCAATCTCATTTATCACCCTTATTATACATTATGTACACCTGTTACCATACTGAATTTTTGTACGGGATTTCTTCATTACTCATTTTTTTTCCATGTTTCATTTTGTTGTTACATGATTTTATATTTGATTACAAATTTTGGGGTGTGATTTAAATCATACCCCAGACATCCATCCTTTTTTTAATGATGAGTTACCCCTTTTCCATAATTAATCCACCACATTAACACCTGTTACCATGACAGAATTTCGTAAAAACAATTCCATTTATCCTCTTTCCTTAATTTTCTTTATTGTGTTACAATTTCTATTTCAAAATTACATCTTTTGGGACAGGTATTTATATGTTAAAATAACTTTCTATTTCATGTATATATAATTATAATCCCCTTTCCCTCTCATCAATAATTTTTAAGAATTTTAATGTCAAGCAGTAAGGCTGTAGAAATTGCACCGTGATTTCCCATAAAAAATTCTTCATGTAGTGATTACCATGCCCATTTATATATCTTGAGTATTCACCTTTATGTATGTATAAATATTGATTATGGAATTTATTTTACCTATTCCACATTAATTTTTCATGGAATCAATGATGATTTTGAATGAATCCATGTTATTTGATCTTTGTGGCACACTTAAGAATGAGATAAAAATGATTATAATGGGTTCACCCTGATAGAACTCCAAAGCATTGGGTGTGATTATTAAAATGATACATCATGTTGGGAAATGGATGTACCTAATTCCTTTTTTTAAATTTTTTTACCATGTTGGGACTAGGGTTTACAAGATTTATTTATGTTAATTATGCAATGTTTTATATTGTTTCCAAATTTCCATGTTATGATAATCATGTTATATCATGACATTATGTTAATGTTTCTCTTGTTCTATATTGATATTCCAATTTCCTAGCATGTATTTTAGTCTTTGTGTTATACCTTTTTAACTCCCTTATTGGTATTTATAACTCACCCTTTTCTTATGTATGTCCTCAGGTAATCCCATGTAATGCTATGTAAGAGGGACAATTGTGGTGATGTAAAACAGGTTTTCAAAAAATAATTTTTTAATGTATTATGTTTCCATGTTATGTTCCTAAGCCCAAAATACAGTAGACCTCTCGATCTTTTTGGTTGTCTTATATAAATGTTTATTTAATAATGATTGATTATATGTGTAATAATGAGCGGGGTTGTTATAGATGATTCTCATTGGGGAAACTCAGATGCTGAGGTATGTCTAATCACGTTGTCTTGGATGATGTTCCGGAAGGGTGGTCTAAGGATAGCCAGAATCATATGTTGTTCTATGGGAATCTATTTTTCATATTAGAAATGTGTAAGGGAGTTCTTCGTTTGTTCTATAGCACACCCATGGTGGTGCACCCATTAGTCTCTATGATGTACCAAGGCCAATGTGAATAGTTTTTGTGGCCTTGGGTGAAGTGGTTTGGGGATAAGTTTGGGGCATGATGTTTATTGTTTCCGCAGGTGAAGGATGGTCACCATGTTCCTGGCAGTCTTTTACATCCCTTAGATGTTACCATGTGGGAGTGATATGAAATATCGATTTAATTATTCATTGGACTAAACATGGATCCTGAGGATGTGATTTCCATTGGGTTGTGGTGCATCTATTGAACAAATCAGCACACTTCCTGGAAGTAAAGGAGTTGAGTGCAGTGGATGCCTTATCATAGAGGTACGAAGGATATGTATTTTCTCTACATGGAGTTCCAAGATCCATTTTTTATACATGTTTAATATCTAAAGTATGGAGGGGATTACCGCATGTTTTCAGAACCTTGTTACACCTTAGAACTGCTTTCCACCTTTAGAAAGACGGGAAGATATATAGGACCACCAAAATGTTCGAGGTTTTGTTGCGATCAAGTGTTATGGACTTCACAAGATAATGGGTTTGACACATTTCCCAGTTAGAGTTAACCTAAAATAATAACAATCAGTATACCATTTTCATGCCCCATTCGATTCATTTAACAGAGGACTGTTTCATTCACCCTTGTGATGGACATAGGTAGGAGAAGCAACCTTTCTTAGAGAGTGGCTATGAAGAGCACAATGGAAAAGGATCATATTTTGTGTTAGAGAATGAAGTCATATTTGAATTGATAGATGGTTTATAATGATCATAGGAGTTTTCCTTTGGAGTTTGATCTTGGGAAACACATGTTCTTAATGTTTTCCCCTCAACATGGATAGTGGAGGTTTGGTAGGGGACGAAAAATTTCCCATATGATCATCTGACCATTCGAGGTGTTGGGATGAGTTGGAATGGTGGAATATCACATGGAATTTCCGCAGTGTTTAGAGAGCATCCATGATGTCGTTTATGTATCTCATATCCATCTATATCTACTTGATGACTCCCATGTACTTGACTAGAAAGAGTTTGATATCATGGAAGATGTGAAATTCATGGAGAAACCATCACAAAATGAAGATCTTGATGAGAAGGTGAAGTGTGGGTAGACCATTCCATATGTTCATGTTCTATGGAGGAATTTTAACCTAAAATTTAGTACCATGTAATGGGAGGTAGGGATGGATGCCTTGTACCAAGAGATATTATGAGTTTCCCTTGTTTTTTCTTTATTCCTTTCTAATGATGTAATGTTTGACGTCGTTTTCTATATGAAATTTTATTTCCTTATTATCTATTTTTGTGTGAATATTCTTGAAAATGGTGAGGGGAGAACATTATCCGTAACCAAGGCATGTATATTTGGATAATATTAAACCCATTCAAACAAGTTAGTGCATCCCAATTTTGATTGTATATTAACATGGATAAAGTTTCTCTCTAATCAATATGTATGGAAAGCATGACCTTTTTGTACGTGGGGTTTTTTGGCGAAATGTGGGGCCTTATTTTTGTACAAGTATTTAGGAGATATA
Organism: Viscum album; assembly: GCA_963277665.1. NCBI lineage: Eukaryota > Viridiplantae > Streptophyta > Magnoliopsida > Santalales > Viscaceae > Viscum > Viscum album. The sequence continues at coordinate 1,194,290,837 of OY728122.1, forward strand.
TGTCATGGAGGTATCTTTGGCTGTTGTGGCTTTCACATTAGCTATAGAATAACACACAATGGTTTACTATTGATAGGTAAATTAAGGGAATGTTGTTCAAACCTATTTTATTTTGGGATAGTAAGGAAATTCATAGGGAAAATTATATTATGAGAGGTATATGATATAATAAAAGTTATTTTCTTATCCCCATAATTTGAGAAAATCCTGTGATTGAGGTGATCATTGAGGAAATAATGGAAAATTTAAAGAGTTTTCAATATATCTTGTTTATCTTGGCATGCCAGTGTGCCAGTATGTCAGTTTGTCAGCATGTCTGTGTGTCTTCATGTCAGTGCTTCATTGAGTTGTGGGCATCAACCTCGGTGGTCAATAACGTCGACATTAGTGAGTTGAAGGCATTAGTAGGTGGTGGAATTGGAAGGTCACTGTATCTTTGGGTTGTCGTTAGTGGATCAACATTAGTTAGTCACGTCGGTAGCTCCCCTATCAGTGTCTCAGTATCAGTGACTCACCCATCAGTGACTCATTTCCAATATTTACAAATTTTTATAGTTTCACCCATGTTACATGTTTCTCAATCTGAAATGTTATATTATCAACTCACAACAATTGGTTGGTATGTATCCACTGTTTCCCAGGGGAATTATTAAATTCCCCACATCTCCATACATTCTACCAGCCTTGTAACTACTATGTCTTATGGTCAAACCATGATCCTATTTTTAAGAACATTGATATTACCTCCCTGATTGTTAGGATCTCACCCTTTCATAGACTGATAAATATAATTATCTTCTTCCTTTTCTGTTCCCTTTGTTTACATAGATCCATCCTCCGTAGATGAGTCACTCACTTGTGCTAGATCGCCTCATTGTCAAATTTTATGGAGTTCTTCACTACGGCTTGCATGACCAATTGTTCATGGCATAAGGAGAAACATTTATATTTGATCATCCAACTATGTTTTTCTATTTCTTCTCTTTAATTTTGAATCATCCAGGGAAAAAATTCTACAGAACAATTTGTATAATCGATCGAGATCATTTTTAAAAAAAATAAATATATATGATTTAGATTTGACGGAATTATATTACATGTATAAAAAATAACGGAAAGATTGTGTTATGATGGAAATTTCTTGTTTTATTTGTTATATTTGATTGTGTTATTGTTTCTAAGGATATAAAACTTCTAATAATAAAGAACCATGTTCCTCTTCTCTTCTGCACAAATATGTTTTTTTTTCTGTTGAGGTGATTTAATAAATGAATGGGACACAAAAAATGCTTACTAAATTATACATGGTTAAAGAAAATAATTCACCAGGATCAAGACAAGGTTGTGATCACACAAATTATAATGAATTTAAATTAATGAAACTCTTCTGTATAAATCTTAATGTATAAGAATCCAGTTAATAAGGGTTGTTGACTGGTATGGTGAATTGTGTGGCCTTGTGTTAGTTATGTGGTGCTGATGTTGGGAGCATAGTTGGGGGTACATAGTTGGATGGAGGAGTTGGTCCCATGATAAGGTTTTGGTAGGAGTGTACTGAGGGGATGTGGATTAATATATGTTAATGTGGGTTTGAATCATTTATTGGTATAAGTTTTTAATAGGTATCTCAGTATGATAGATTGATTGATTGTGGAATGGATGTACTTGAAGGCTGTTGAAAATCATTTGTTTCGGTCATGTTTTTCGAACGACGATGTGATGTGGGACTATTGTGTGGTTATGAACATATACACATATTGTTTTTATCAGGGAATTTTTATTTAGTGGGGTTATGGATTTGGTTTGTGAGATAAGGATCTTGAGCTATATTTTTATTAATGCTTATTGGCAATGGTTGAAAATGTTTTTCAGGAGATTGGGGGTTCTTCATGTGGGATTTCAGATTTTTTTTCTTTTTGTTTTATGTGTATTTGGATGATTGTTTCCCAGTAGTGGTGGAACAAAGTAATGTGAGTCCCTTAATTAATAAATGGAAGGTGGTTATAGGAAAAGTGTTTGGGCTATGATTTGGTAGTACTAATTGTGTGTATATGAATATAGATAGAGTATGAATATTATTTAGTGTAGGATGGTTTTTTATTGGAAAACCATTGGATGTGCTTAGTGGTTGTTAACATATATGTATATTTTAGTTTTCAATGATTTATATACACACCCCACCCTTTCTGAGCACTACGTGCTGAACACCTCCATTTCCTGAGGGAAGGTGTCATTCCCAACATCTTGGTGGGAGGATGGATGGATGGTTACTTACATTCATCCCCACACCCTCTTCTGCATTATTACTGCTTGAGCATATCCAGGCAGGGTGTAATGGATTTAGACATAACATAGTCCAAGATTATTTTAGTGAGGGTTTGTTGTAGATGTGTTTCCTAGGTGTTTGCGGGTCAGATTTTTTTCCCAATTGTCTTTGGGATGAGGATCAGGTGTCTTCGGGTGAGAGTTGTGGTTTTTTATGGACCAAGAGTCAGTGGGATTAATTTTGTGTAGTTTAGACCAAGGTGTGTGCAGGAGGGGTGTGGTAGTGGGACTATGTATGGGTTGAGTTGTAGTGTCTGGAAATTAGCTATTATGGATGAGATATATACTAGTGGGAATGTGGTTTGGCATACCCAAATATCGATGAGATTATACTATTACTTTATTTGACATGCATAATTTAGTGGGTGTGCCTTGGTGAGGCTGAACTGGTTAATATTATGTGGTAGGTGCTTTAAGGCTTTACTATTTTCTCATAGGGACGTTAGTATGTTCCCTCACATGTGGATGTGTGTATTTTGTTTTCCTACTAGATATACTTGTATAATCACCAAACGTATAGATATCTATTTTGATGATTCCAAGAGGACATTGAGGACCTTGCTAGATTTTACTTGATCGGGGGTCCTGATTTGTTTCTATTGTAACTGAGTGTCTTTTCTTTTAATAATTTAACTTGGAGTTGTTTTTTAAAGTTCATCATTGTTACTTTTGAACATGCATGTGATGATGGATTTTGGACTATCTTTTACTTTTAGCATAAGAGTTATATGGGATTTACTATCTTATCTCTTGATCTTGATCTATATTAATGTTAATGTCAGCAATTTTTGTGTGAGATTATAAGCCCTTAGTGCTATTTTCCACTCTTGGTCTTGTCATAGGTGAGAATAGGGTGCTCATTATCTCAACAACATTTAATGAAGGAAGGGTTTTGGAGTTTTCTGTCCCTCCCCTCATATGGACTAATGTGGGTCGTGACAACCCATTATTTTGAAACCATTTTTTTTAAAATTTACTTAGATTCATTATTTTATAAGGAATATTTTTTTTATATATCAATCTATTTATTAAATTTCCTCAAATAATATATATTCTATTTTGAAATTATTTATTGCATAATTTTTTACCCAATTTTTCTTTTTAAACATTTTTCTAAAAGGAATATTCCAATCATTTTCCAGAAGTGGTAATTTTTTACTTTTCCTATAAATGAATTAAAAGAATAAATTTTTAAATAATAAGACATGTTTGAATTTTCTATAATAAAGGATTGAAAATTAATATATTTATACTTTTTTTGTCTCCACGATTATATTAAAACATATTTATTTTCAAAATATATTTTGAATTTTTTGGTTTTATAAATTAACTTTCAACATGAAAAGTGTATTTTTACCATGAATGTTTTAAATGGTCTTTTATGTTATTTTGATTTATCAATAATAAAACATAATTATTTTATATTTTCTCTACAAGGGATATTTTTTTATGATTCATTCCTTATTTTTTCTCTATCATGTATATGATATATTTCATGGGGTGAAATATTAGCATTTTGCAAACTATAATTTCAATAATAATGGTTAAATATATTATATATTGAATTCAAATTATCTATATTTATATTATGATTTAATTGGACACATCCTATAATAGTTGGGGTCTATTTTTTCCCCTCAATAAATCAGTGGGTCTTATAAGGAAAACTAGTTTCAATTATTTGTCTAGGATTCACCAATAAATGTATGATGCCCTGGTACAAGAAACAACCAGTATATTTGTGATTTATAAATTATTAATTCAATAATTATGAGAATAGTTATTTATTTCATGGTGATTAAATTATTTCTTATGATACACATAGATATGAATCATTCTTATGTGGTTATTTATATATAAGTATTTTATGATTAGTTATTACTACCATATTATTCATCATGATAAAGATAATATTAAAAAAAATTTAGTTATTTTGATTATCATATTAATTACACTATATTAAATCATGATTGATTTAGTTCAATAGAACACGTATTGAAATTATTATCTCAAATATCCTCTAACATATAGTACTAGAAACCCTGCATGTATATCAAAAATCCAAAGAGGAATTCATCAATGTAATCCATATCTGACATGACATACACAACATCAAAAATGAAATGTCACTCCAATCGCATGGGATTAACAACATACTCTAATACCATAAGAAATATTACCATTAAAAAATCCTATCATGAAGATATATTTAAATTTTAGACGGAGAAGATACTATGTCAGATATAAAACTAGAAGCGTCTCACCATGTGTTCAATAAAAACATTTCATTAATACTAAACTAAATAATGATTTCAATTTTATTCCAAATAGAAATGGTTTTACTTTTCATATTTAAATAAAAACATGCTTCATTTTAGAATGATAAAAAAAATTTACACATGGATTAAATAATTAATTTATATATTGAAATTTATCTAAATCAATAGGTATGAGTAATGTATTTCCACAATAAATGACTATTATAATTTAAATACTCATATTAAGTAAATTGTCTTTCAGCCCAAATATACAATTAATTCAAGTATAAATATCCACACATTATAATTTATGTGATTGTGGTCATTGGTGTACACATGTCCCTCAGGATCAGGGTAAATATGAATCATTAACATCCCACTGAGGATAACATATACCTTACACAATTTTTATTGGAGTTGTAATAATATATAATTTTTAAGGAATTACCCACATTTCATGACTGTACCAAATAACTAACTAACATTCCATGCTAGTATAAAATAAATCAATTTTTTTAAAAACTGTAATTCATTATACATAAAAAATAATCATTCATAACACAATTATCAATGATTTTATTTTCAAATAATAATTCTAACTCAATATCGAAACATGGGTTTTCCCAAAATTCATTCATTTTTCTAATAAAAATAATCATACTTTTTTTCAACTACAGCTTTAGTTTTTTTTAAAACCAACCCGTAAATAATTTTAAATTTTCTATCAATTTCAAAACACTCAACAAATTATAATTCAATTGGAATTATGTCGTTTTCAATAATACATACCATATCATTTTCAATAAAAATTCCCATAAAACTGGGGTTTAAAAAATGATTTCCATAAAATTTATAACAATAATAAATTAAATTTTCAATCAATTGGCCAATAATAAATGTTACCACAAATCTGTAATCAAGGAAAATAACACACACAATGAGACATGTCTATGGAAGATGAAAGTGGAGAAGTTCTAGGAACTAATCCTAGGGCCAATATTCAAAAACATAGATATTAGATGCATCAATAAAAAATTATCCATCAATCTACAAGGATTGAATATATAGTTGGAAGAGACAATAGAAACCCTTAACCAGAGAGATTCCCCAAAACTAAGATGATGATCAATCATAAAATTGATGAAGCGGAGTGTTTAGATATCTCCAAAATAACCATGAAGACGACTCTATATTGGGAGTTAATAATCCCATATTAATGGAATGAGTATTGTTGTTTATAAACCTATTTAATACCAACACATGGGATTTTACATTTAATGTAACCCTATTACAAGTCTTTAAATTTTCATGTCACAAAAAATAATGAAAAACCCAATCGACATTTATAAAAAAACAGTTTTTTAATAATTACATGATGATTACAAAGTATATGATGTGTAAACATTCTAGGTATGTAACCACTTCACTGAATTGTCCATGAAATGATTATATATGATTTAACAGCATTACACTATGTATAAATCTTTAGAATCATGCCAGAACTACATATTTAATGATGAATATTGCATCAAATAACTAATATAACAATTAAATATATTTCCCCAATCCTTATTGGAATTTCTCATCAAATTAAAATGGAATCCCAAAACAATGGTCAAAACATAACTCACAAATATATAACCGGGTGTTAAAACAACCCCACCATAATGAACATTTATTCCCTAGGGAACCTTCCAAGAAACATCCATATATAAAACAGTGAGTCCTCTAATAACACATCACTACATAATTTTCCCTCATATCGTATGAATTAGATTCATAATTCTATATTACATGGACCAAAATAATCATCGTACAATGAAGTTCCTTAGTCTCATAATCCACTCTAATATCTGGATGATTAGTTGTGGATAAATCATGATCAATATCAAGATGACACCAAATAAAAAAATGATATTGACCATAAAAATACCTCTTATTCTCTAATTCATACAAAATTCTATATTATATGAACCATTATAGGTAGTTTCATACAGTAACATGCTCTCCCAATATTCTAAAAAGCCTAAAAGTTTCATAAACACAATGAGGAATATTCCCTCCCATCCTAATCCATCTATGTCCTAAATGAAATAAAATATTTATTAACACCTAGTCCCCAAATTGAAATTATATTGTTCTACATTTGAAATCGTAATATGATTTATGTTGACTTTATTAATTCATCATTCTTTGATGAATCAATTAAATATTTGATTCCCACAATTGGAAAAAACCTGGTCAAACTGTGGATGTTCCACCAATATTTAAAATAAAAAAATGGGGATTTACAAGGCCATCCACTAGTTTCTTCAAAACTAGTCATTCAAAACCAATACTACTATATAATGTTACATGAAACTCAAAATGTATCAATTTTTAATCCCAAACATGATAATATTCAAGGGCATAAGAACAAATAATATCACTACGATTCTCTATCGTACAATCTATCTGGCCATCCAAATTAGGATAGTATGGAATACTCAAATGAACCTAATTTCCTAGTTCCCTTGGAAGGCCAATCAAAATGGAAAAATTTAAATACAGATCTCAACAATTGACTATAAAATATGTAACACAAGGAAATTGAATAATCTCCCTCACATTGATATTTATCATAACCATATCATTTGATACTTCATGAATGGGTATAAAGTGAGTTTATTTTGATAGCAATTGATAATAATCCATATAACATTCTTCTTTCTCTAATATTGTATAATCCCAATCAAAAATTGCATTTAAATATCATCACAATACCATTTCATCACTAAATGTTGATGATGAAAACCTAATGCATTATAATTCTCAGATATCAATTGTTGGAATCCATAATAGTGGAAAATATTTAGTGATGTCTCATAACATAATTATCCAATGAAATTATCCCAACATGCCATTGAACATCATTATGGTTATTGGTTGAAAAAAATACAATGAAGTATGGAAATATCCAACCAAAACATTTCTCATAGGTAAACAAAATAATCCCATTTTGAATCCTTAAAATACCCTCCATGGAGAACAAACAATCAAAAATGGTCTCCCCTCCATAAAGAGAGCATCTAATGACATGGAAAAAATAATCAAATTTGTTTTATTAATGAAACATATCAACAATATTTATTATAAACATGACAATGGACAAGGGAAACTCCCCATCTTCCCTGAAATCCAATATGCAATTATTCAAAAAAAAGAAATAATGTTTGACTCTTGATATGAGTATTTTATTCCCAATGTTGTAAGATTCTTATATAGGGTATTTGTAATGTAATTACCATAACCTGGGTTATAGGAAATATCTGAATAAAAAATAATATATGTAATCCACCAAACACTATTAGTGAATATTGAAATATTTTTTATGGAATATGTAACTAATGATATTTTGGTTAAAATTCACAATAAACGCATTTAAGACTAGTTAATTCCATCTACTATTATGCTCATTCATCACATTTTCATGTTAATGTTAATGGGTTGGGTAATTATTCTCTTGTTTCCTAAGAATCTGTTATCCATAGGAATTGACATTCACCAACTGTATAAGAAAAATGACTGAATCCTAACCTGGTTCAACCTGGATACCCACATAGCCTTTCTGAACATCAAGAATATTCAACAATGGTGAAGAAGTTAAAAGTTATTTTAGAATAACCAATGTACTCTGAAATTTGTTATAAAAGATATTTTCACCCCCATTTGATTGAGATCAGTCATCAGAGAATCCATCTTCAAGATATTATATACAATGTAAATTTAATGACCATATAAACACAAGATGCCTTGAATAGGAAAGTATTACATTGATTTTACCATCTCACAACTTCTTTATCCATTCGAGGATCTAATAAAATATCATTTTTTAGACTACATGTCATAATAAAATCACTTATTGAATCTTGTAGTCACATTTCAATACTAGGGCATAAAATAAGTGATTTCTCAACAATTCATTTATTGTCTTAAAATGATGAAAATGATACTCCTTCTACATAAAATAAATTATGATGAAATCATAAAAAACCACCACAAATATATCAGGATACCTATGGATGACCCTAATTATGAAATCCATAAACTATTTTAGGAACATTTCATTGACCAAATGGCCTAAAAATGTACTCATAATTACCATTCCCTCCCTATATTATGGTTTATCTAATATCATAATCAATTTTCTCAACTATTTTTGACAAAATAAAATATAAATATTTGAGAACCATTTTTCCACTTTTTACTAGTCAAATAACTCACCATTCATTGGAAATGGATACTTGTTCTTCACTATTACTCAGTTTAGTTTTTGGTCATAAAAACATAGGTGATGTGTTCCATCAGAATTCATATAAAAAAGAGTATGAACCTCCCAAGGTGAAACACATAAAAATAAAAAAAACATTCTCAAATAGATCATAAAACATAGTCTTATACTATTTCATTTCAGATGGCTCCTATGAGTTTGAATGTATATACACATGTTGAGTTCCAGGCAGTAAATCAATAATAAACATTGTTTTGTTATAGGTGAAAAATATAAGCAGGCAGAAGGAATTTTTTTTGTAAAATAAATGATAACTAGAGGGATATAATTACACTCTGACTCTCTCCCAGGATCAAAATACATACTTATATTATGTTTCCTAACTCTATGAAATAATGTGTTACTCTACCTGAACTGTGGTTCCATGGTCTTACCCCATTAGGTGCAGTAAAAGAGAACAATCGAAGATGGAATTAAATTCTCTAAATATTATATATTGACCAATCCTTCCAAAAAAACACATCATGATAGTTCATGGGAAAAACCAGAAAATAGTAACTAAGATGAATAACTTCTTAATAAGATAAACATGTAGGATATCGAATACCATTCTCTCTCTATATTCTGAGTGGTATTGTAATTACAATTACTTAAAAAAACAATCATATGAAAATTTAGTAGATTTACAATACCATTTGATATAAATGTATGTGATGCATGAATATCAAATATAATGGTCACTACTGATGAATTTATAGTGAAGTTACCTCTTATTGTCACCAGAATCCATATTCATTTAATTATATAAACATCCACTACGTAAATAATCTTCACTCATGATTAATGTGGATATATCCTCTTATATAATAAATCATATTACAACTGCTCTTTGATTATAGGTGCAGATGATCTTCTTCCACTATATATAAAATAAAATACATATGTTTGGTGCCTTTTTACATATTTATTTTGAATTCCCAATATAGCCAAATTATAAGTAACACAAAGGGCATTTGAAATAAACTACAAGATATATATGATAAATCAACTATCTTAATTAACCACGAGTTTCATCATAATTTTTAATAACTCAATTGGAACTCCCAATACTACCACATCGAGAGAATTGAACTCTCATTAATCCTGAATTACCATCCAAATATTGTTTGACCATAAATGAACTATACAGTACATCAATATATGATGTTATATTTAGTAATAAAACCTAATAATGAATATCATATAGTAGTCCAAAAATGAACAATATATTTTTTATCTTCCCATTTTATATAATTCAATGTCAAAATTTTACAATCTATGAAAATAGGTTTCCATATTTTGTCCTAGTACTTTATTCATACAAGGGTCTGAAAAACCTCATAGCCTTTTACATCACAAAATACAATGGATAAAACTTATTAGTGAAATGATTTGTAATTATTACCCACTCTAAAATTCGGATCTTCTTCACCATCACTATTTAATCTGACTATAACCTCCTTGGTCCTTCGAGCTTATAAAATGCACAGTTCAATTTAACTGACTAAAAAATTTGAAATAAATCAAAATGATTTTCTATATTTTTCAAACAATCACTAGCCTATTGAGATCCATTAGATAGTTTTATTCCTTTTGGATAATGTAGAATGAATTCTTGAGCATGATTATAATATTTCTCACTTTGTGGTCTGATAACTACTTCTTACATGGTAATTGGTTCATGTGCATGTTCTTGATGTTATAAAAGATGTACAACAACTACAACTATATTCTAGTTCTTGGGAATATACTCTCAATGTAGTTCATAATCAGCTTCATCCATGATCATATCCACATGCCTTATTGGAGGCATAATTCTAAAAAAATGTAAAAAACATTGAATATGTCATAATAGCACTAATATCAACTCTGAAATAAGTAAAATAGGGAAATTAAAAACATATATTTCCTTGTATTTTGGATTCTAAAATAATTTTTCTTATTACCCTTATAGATTCAATGATGAATCATTTAGTGGATTGATATCATGGCTCTCTATTATTCAAAATCTATAAATAGGAAACCATCTAATCATGTTTTGTCTCTATTTTCCATAAAATTGATTTCTTACAATACTAGATTGTTATATCAGGCATGAAGATGATCTATTGACCATGTATCTATTATATCAGGGTTCTTTATGATTTTATTTCTTCTACTCCCATTATGATTTATAAAGAGGCAATTCCTTTTCAATATTTCTAAGGTAAATGTAAATATAGTATTTTCCAACCCATCCTTTCTCTTATGTTCAATGACAATTTTAATTGGTTCAAATTATGAAATTTATTATTTAAAATATCATATTTATTTTATGAGTGTCCTATGTTTTTAGAATGTGGTACTACATGGGTTCTATTTGAGACATATTTTTTTGTTTCTTTAATTCCCTCAATGATTTTTATTAGAAAGGAAATGATTTCTCATGAAATAAATGTTGTGTGGATATTAATATAAATATTTTTTAAATAATGGGTAATATATTTGAAATGGGTTATGACATTTAAAATTTAATGGGAAACTAAGTTTTTTTGTATAAAAAAATAGGATATTGTTTTGGTTTTCGATGAATGCATTGATGGAATAATAGAAAACATGGGTGAAATGTGTATAATTTTAAAATAGAAAATTACGTGCCTCAGTGTTGTCAAATTTCACTAGGCGAAGTTATGTTGATGTCCATGTAAGTAGGGGGATTTTTATGAGATTTGTAGGTTCCCACAATATAGAAATAATATATGTGGTCTAGTATACATTTTAGATTCGTAAGTATTCTTTATTATTTCATTTCAAGTAATTTCCTCTAGGATTAATTGAGATAAATTTATTTGCATAATAATTATATATTATATTTTTACAAATAGCTTATGTTATATATATATATATACTAGATAAATATTTATCTATCTATTTAAGTGATTGAATATATAATATTTCACATTATTCTATTTTATTGATTGTGGAATTATATTGGAAGTGAGGGTATGATTTTTAATAGAATACCAAAGTGTGATTTTTAATTGTAAATTTATTTCATTTGAATTATTCATTAAGGAATTTTTTAAAAAACTAATGAATTTATTATTTTATTCAATATTTAGATTCATTTATTGTTCGCAATCTAGAATTTGTTTCCATATATGACACTTTCTTTTTGTTGGTTATAACCTTGTGTTTCTAGGTTAATTGTATAGGTAAGAGTATCATATATAGGATAGCCCACCTTGATTGGGATTCCTACTAGTGGGATCTGATGTTGGAGATCTACTATCACATAGAGATTGTGTCATGTGTTATTTAAGATTCCATTCTAATTATGTAATTCTTGTCACGTTTGAGAGGTTTTTATCCAAATGTTAGATGATACCATTAGGTTTTAATTTTGAAATATTATATAATTTGGTTATCTTAGTTTTCGTAATGATTCTATTAGGTTATATTTTTATAATGGTACAAACCATGACCATATACACTAAATCCTAATTTATTATCACCAACCCATGTTCATATGGAACATGCTTCGGTCCTTATGGAGGGCCTACTAGGGTGATCAGACGTGTTTACCTAGATCGGTTTGTAAAAAATAAATATCATGTACTCAAGTTTCATTAAAGCCTATATTAATTCTTATGAGTCAATATATAGTGTCTCGGAATTATTCATAGACTACAGATGGGACTATCAAGACATGAGGGACAGTGTAGTGGTGTCCCTATTTAAATCACTTTTAGGAAATCCCCTGAGTTATAATTGATTGATTGTGGGTGTCTTGTTTTAATTTTTATTGTTTTATCGTTGATTTTTTATCCATTAAATTTTAATTCTGTTAAATAAAGATAATTAATTTCTAATTTATTTAAACTCTCAAATGATACATTTAAAGGATCCTCCAAAGAGAGTGCATAGTATTTCTAGAAGGGATGAAATTATGAAAAACCCATATTTGAATCCTCTAGTACATATTTTTTTACTTGAATATATCATACAAATGACCTAATATAATGGACATTTCACCATTATAGAACTGTAATTAATTATTGACAATAAATAATTGATTAAAAAGAATCATTATAATATTATTAAATGATTCAGGGGTTCTAAATATCCTTGGGAATAGATTGAATGGATCAAGATAAATTTACACATTTAAAAAACTCTTGTAGAATCCATGTTGGGATTTAAAACATATAATATCAATAGTTCTAGGGTTATTTGGTGGGAATATTTGGTGAATTCCAAGTAGAATGAATATTTTAGTTACACTAAAATCAAGAAATCCTTTATCAAAATTTTATATCAATAGAAACATATTGCAGAGAAGGCATTTGAGTTGGTTACAATAGTACAAGGATATAATTAAATAATGGATTATACTATATAGTAGTATAAAATTGTTCACACTTCTCCAGATCAGTTTTCGAATGATTATCTCATGTATCATAGGATTTAATAGGGGTTAATGTTAGATATTGGATTTATGTCGATTATTATGTACTTATAATCAATTTTGCAGGATGTGGATAGGGAAACTATTCATGTGGATGACATTATATATAATAAACACTATTTGAATTATCTTTAACAATGATATACTGGAAGAGTTTGCTTCCATGTTTTGAAATGATTAAACATGAAATACATCAAAAAAAATTAGAGTTGACAATAAAGATCATGGAAGATTTATGTAGCCTATTACCAGTGAGGAAAAAAGTTCCATTAAATATAATTGTAATGTTACACCAACGGTGTGTCACACTTATTGGAAACCGACACATCATCATCATTTTTGCGAGAGAGTATCTCATTGTCTTAGAGTATTATCCACATATACCATGGGCTCTCAATTGGGACCTAGAATTGGAAAATGTCTATGATATCACCCCATTATAAGGTAGATGATCAAGTAAAAAATCAATTTTGAATGTATAGATAGATATCTATAAGGAGTGAAATTTTATCATTGGAGGTTGAGGATGAAACTGAATCCCTGAAATGTATTATGATTATTGAATCTTTATTAGTAATAATTATTTTTGATGTTGGTGAAACAGGTTCCTTTTTATAATCTAAACATGTCAACACTTTTGGATTGAATTTGACACTCAATTATTTCATTATGACTCTTTCCACTCCTTGAATAGAAGACCACAACGAAAGATACATGTCATCGGTGCTATGTGTTTGTAACTGAATTGGAAACCATGTGGGTGTTATTAGTTATTTTACATGAAATCATTGATCTTATTGGTAACATGGATTGGAGGATTAAATAAAAATATTTGATTGATTTCTATCATCTTTGGGTTTTGTTTCTCCCTCATAATGGAGTGAATCTTGTATTCTAGGGATTATAGTATACTAGATCATGAATAGTATGAAATTTTGTCCCTAGTAATGATTTGATATCGTAATAAATATTTAGAGATTTCAATCAATGTTGAAAATCCATATATTAGTGGTCATATTAATATAGTGGAGTGAAAGTTTATTAATGTTTTCTTGAATATTTCATTTGGATATATAATGATTATGAATTTAAATTCTGTATGCACATAAATTAATGGATGTGCCCATTTTTTACATTCATATTATATGGAAAATGTTGAATTAAATATTTTAATTGTTATAATGGGGATCTTGAGGTTATTGTATTAATTTGTTCCAATTACTTCACCATCAAAATCTCAACCACTCTTTTCCTTAAACGCGGATGTTATTATCTGAATATACTCTCATTACCAAGAAATAAAATATGTGATTGAAAAAAACATATATCTTGTATATTTTATTAATGAAATATATAACATTTTATGGGGGTGTTATATATTCTAAGTATTGATATGATATTGTTGTGTCATCAGAAAAGTGTCTGTGATGATGATGTTCCTAAGAAAATTTTCATGAGTGTATATGAGATATAAGAAAATGTTTTACTCTCTTTTTCCTTTATAACCCAAATTTAGGGTTTATGGAATCGATGAATTTCATCTATCATAAGTTATTTAATTACCTTGTGTTTCTCCTTGTCGATTATATAATTTTTTATTCTATATCAGAGCAGGAATATGTAAATAATTTGAAAATCATTCTTGGAATTATGATAGAATAACATAAATATGAATATCTATCATAATATTCTCTCTAGATTGATGAAGTTAAATATATTGTCCCTGTTTTTTAATGGTTCTGTCCCATGTGATCTCACTATGATTCATGAACTAGTCTATTTTTAGTAGAATACAAACATTTTTGAGATTTTGATTTTCTCTATAATATATTTTTATTAAAGGTACATCATTTTGTATTTCTCCACGATTTCATACCCTATAACAGTTTTGGACTGCAATGGTTTCATTTTTTTGATTTAGTTGTGAAAATATTATTTTGGGAGTTGAAAGTAATATTAAATTTAGTCTCATTCGTGATTATTATTTAACAATGTATTGGATATAATATCTACATTGATTTCTCAATAATGGGTTGGTGATGTGTTTTAATTTTGGGAGTCAAGTGTTATCTTATAAATCATGTTAATTATTTACCTAGGATATGATATTCCTCACACAATTATTTATCTTGTAGAAAAGATACATGATCTTTAGAAAAAATTACAACCTCCTAGAGGAGTAGTTTATAGTGTATTCAAACCATAAGAGTCCCAAGTATATTTTTAGGTATTGGGATATTCATATGTTCCAGAGAAATATAGTGGTTTATATTATGTCCATTAATTTTGATATTTCTTATTCTTGGGTAAATATATTGTTTTTATTGATTCAACTATTATTAAATTAACAATGAATGCTGTAATGGAATCCACGGGAAAGTGGGGTTTGATGATAATTTTCGATGAGATGAACTTGTATAAAGATAGATTTGATAGAATTGTATTCGTGGATTTTACAAAAGATTGATCACTTATGGATGAACACATTTAACACGGATTGGTTGATGGTGTGTAGTGTCACTATTTAAGTATAAATAATTATGGAGTGGAGACCTCAAGGGAGTTGTATCTGAATACCCATGGGGTTTTTCATTTTCAAGATAAAATGTTTATATTATTATACATGAGGTATTAGTTAATTGATACTGGACACCAATAATGTTGTTTTATTAAACATTTAGATACAATGATTTTACATTATTATAGATGACATTTTTGGTTTTAGAGAAGGACATGATAGATTTTGGGTTTTGTATCCTAGTAGATCACATGTTTTTAAATTTATGGGAATGATGAGATACCTTCTATGATGTCACAACCATTATAGATTCAAATTTATAATTGAAATTATATAGCCATAGACTCTATTATTATAGAACAATTGACATGTAGTGGAGATGATTTTATATGGGTCATTATTTATAAACTCACTAAAATATATAGATGTGTCCAAATAAATTATTTTTTATTTGTTGAGGAAATTATGAGCTTATATGAATGAGTGGTTATTAATCATCATTGTGTTCCATCTGCTATCATTTTTTACAAACACCATTCCATTACATTCCATTTTGAATGTGGATTACCGAGAGTGATTGACGTATTTAGATAGAATACTAAAAGTAGGTTATATTTAAATGGAATACGACCCAATTTTCACATTTAGAATAAAATATGGAAGGTCAAACCATGATACATGGGAGAATGAGGCCTTTTTATTACATCAATGGCCAAATATTTTAAAGGATTAGTGATATTGTTTCTTATTAGGGCCACAATGCTCTAATGGTTGGTAGAGTTGTCCAACACTTGTTTAAAAACTAGGCATGCAACCATTTATATTTTTTTTAATTTAATTTTTATATGATGTTCATAGGTTTAGGGAGTGAGCTGGGGTAGTTTTCACTAGTAATAGTCAGCCATCTAGTTGGTAGAGTGCACTGTCTAGACAGCGCATGCTATAATTATTCATGTAGGATTGAAGGTTACAATGAATCTCCGATGGACTACAATTTCCGAGCCAGTTGATTCATAAAATTATAGTATCACAATTATTAGCCACAAACTAGTAGGTTTTTTTCTATGTATGTCGATTTGTGAGATTATAATTTTAATATTAGGGAAAAATATTTTATTAATCCCACATAATTTGGAATTTCATCCCAACCATGATTTCATTTGATTTTCGATTCGTTATGGTGAAATGTTGGACCTCTCCCCTCTCCCTAGGTGAATCATTATAGGGATTATATTTTCTATTCTCTGTTATACAAATTTTATTTACATGAATACTTATAGTTATGTTTCTTCTATCATTATCAACATAAAATATGTTTTATGAGACTAGAGTGTTATATTAATCATTGATATGGATTTTGAATCCTAACTCATTTATATCTATTTACCAATGTATATGATCGCTTTTCAACCCACCACCATTCTTAAATAGGTACCATGGATTCATCTTAATTTTAGGTGGGTGTCTCTATAATATGGAATGTCCCATGGAATTTCATTATATTAATTTATAATATAATTTTTTATTATGATATTTAATTTTTAAAATGAAATTGATATTTTTGTTTATAAATTTTGTTTTTATATTGGTTTTTTCATGGAAATTGTTTCATACATGTTATGTTATTGTATAGATTATACAAGGATGATTATAAAAATAGGGTTTTAAGAATGAAAAATTATGTGGATCACTCTAAAAATTATATATATATATGTATATATGTGTGTGCGTGTTTGGGAAAATATTTGAAATGGAATATTCCTTCTATAGTTTTTTGAGACAATGTTTTGGATTACTCGATAGATATTATCTAAGGAACATTATTTCCATTTTCATTGAAAATAATAAATATGTAATAGAAAAATGGTATGTTAAGAGGTATTGGGGAAAAATTGAAAAGGGATAACCCTACTGGATTTGTTATCAATAATGGATGTTATAAAGATTTAATGATGACTTGGAGGTTGAATTAGAAATGGAAAAATATTTCTATAATATAGTCCTAATTTTTTTGTTATTAATTTTAGAGTCCAATTTGGATGGTTTTGTGTTCAATCATTTTAGGTATTCCCCAATTACATTTTCTAGAATACATTAATTTCACGAGCATCGAATATTTTAATTTTCCTTGAGTTTTATGTTATATTAACATGTTTTTGGAAATTATTTTGATAATATCTCTATATTAATTAAAAAATAATATTTTTATATTGATTGGATTTTATGATTTTTGATTTGTTTTAGAAGGGATTGTTTTGTTTCTAAGAAGAATACAAAATGATTATTTATAAATATAAAATTATATGCTTTTATTTTTTTAGAAATATATTTTATTTATGGATTAATGGATTCATGTTGTTGGACAAGAATAGATTCACTTGGGATATCCCCTAGATTATTTTCTCTCACATCTTAAATTTTGTTATTTGAGTGGTTGTAGCCTTGTGTTTGTAGGATACATGTAATGGGAAGACCAAAATGTGGAGGATGAAACACATTACATCAGTTTCCTACAGCTGGGATTGAATGGGGGTGGCATATTTTCACATGGTTCTAGACCAATGGGTTCATTAAAATTCTATATTTTTTATGGAATTCTTATAGCGTTTGAGAACTTGTAATCAACATGTTTAATGTTTCATTTATTGTAGTTATTAAAACATTTAATATATTTTTATTATCCAATATTTTTTTATGTTTTACTGATTTAATAATCTTCATGTGGGTTTAATTATTCAAAACTATTTTATGTAATACATGTTCTCTTTTTTATTAATTGTGGAGATCGGAAACACACTTCATGCATTATGTTAATTCAACTTGGTTGATGTTAGTGATATATCCCTATTCATCTATTACTTTGGTGAAAAAAATTTATTTCTAATCTTTATATTTAACACTTTTTATTAAATTTTATCTTAATTATTTTAGCATATAAATAATATATTTTTTTTATTTCCATGAGTTTAACATAAATGTATCACTATATAGTCCTTGACATATCAATTTAAAATTCAATTTTCTCACTAGATCTAGTCCAGTGCTCCATAAAAATTATGCTAGTGTTATTATTTGAGTTTTTTGGTAAATAATTTAATATTATCTTATTATAATATATAAAAATAAAGCATTAAATGTTTTTTTCACTATATATGTATTAGTTTTACTTAAAATAGGTTTTATTCCAAAAAGGGAATAAAATCTACAGATATAATACAGTGTCATGAAAATTATGATCATGATATTACAATAAACATATTGGGAGGTTAATAATACAAAGATCATTTCACTCTAAATAATATAGTAATATATTATAGCTAAAGCAATAATCATTGGTCAATTGGAAGAGAAAAAATTTACATCACTTCTAATTGTAATTCTTATCAACCAGTGTTCATGTATTTGTATTCACCTCTTCATGAAAAATGTAGTATCAAATATGTAAGATGTTGAAATAGAAATATTTCATTTAATGATGATTACATATGAAGTATATTATTCCATGTATATATTCAAATCAAAGAAATTATTATTCTAGCGTCTTTATCACTCACATTCAATGAAGATAGTCCCAATAGATATATTTCACTCAAATAAATTGTCTTGTTAGAAGAGAATTATGATTATTTATTATTAATTATCCTATCATTATAATTTTTTTTCAGTCAATATTATTGTTCAAAAAATGGATACGTGAATAAAATTTCTTCATGACTTATTCATCATAGAATACCATATCTGAATTTTTTTAAAACATTCATCTCTATGATTTTAATGATTAATTTGGCAGTATGAAGTGATATACACATTTATATAGTGAATACCAATTATGAGTCAACATGTTTCATATTTGTGATATAGTATAATATTAAAAACATATTAATATATTAATTTAATATTTTGTAATGAAAATATAAAAATATAATCTATATCACATAAAAGATATATGTGTGAGGAAAATATGATAAATGAAATATTTTATAATTTCAATTCATTTTTTTACAAACACAATTAATTTCCATTAAATTTTTTATGATCACATTATATGTTTGATATAATATTTAAATACATAAAATGGTTTAATAATAATATATATAAATCTATAGAAATTAATATCACCTCTTGGGATTTAATAATTTAATTTTCAAAATCATGAATTTTTTGTATAATTTTATAATGGTTGGGGCCGAAGCCTCATTTTTATTAAGAAAGAAAAGTAAAGAACTCTTTTAAATGGGTAGAGGGAGACCCATTACAGACCCCAAATCCCTAGTGGTCTAGTAGCCCTTTATATAGCCTGTTAGCCCATATTTTTTTCCCAATTCCCATTCTGTAAATAGTTACCTAGCTGCTACAGTACCCGCATTGTACCACCACCGCTTTAGAGCCCTATCACTGCTTCACTACCCGCCATTCAATAGTATCGCCCCTGATACAATATCCTACACCCAATGGGTTTTGAACCAACATTTTTCATGTAGTATTACATGGTGCTTACCACTAAGCCAAACCCCAACTACATGGATTTTTTTTTGAATAATGAAAAAAATATTATTCAGTAAATAAAGATATCTTTTAAAAAATTTAATTTAAAATATTTCTAAAATAATTTGGGTATAATTGATTTTAGACATTTAATCAATAACTTTATGTTTTATAAGGATTAATTTTTTCCCAGAAAAAAGATGAATTTTAATGAAATGTAAAAAAACCTTTTTCTTAAATACCGACTCCTTTTTGAAAATATCATTACATAGGAAAATTATTAATGTTTTTGAAAATTTAATTTGTATAATAAAATTTCTATTCTTGTAATATAATATATATATATATATATAAATATTTTAAATTTAATGACATATGATTGACATTTTGGAACCTAATATTTTTTAATTCAAAAAATGTTTTTGATTTTATAGTAATTACATATTCCTAAGATTCCATTAAATTTAATATTCTGTTTGAAGGAAAATAACTACAATATATTTAATCATAAACTGTAATATTTTATATTTATAATTACTATTTAAATATAAATTAATTTTTTCTTTAAAAATACAATTTTCTAAAATTTCATTGTATTATGTATTATTGACATATAATGAATATAATATTCATCAAAAATAAATATTTAAATTTATAAAATTTATTTCATTTTTTAAATTATAATAATAAATATTTTTTAATAAATTTAATTTGACATTAGGTAATTGAAATTATATACTTATTTAAAATATGGCCACTTTGGTGAATCACTGAATGGGTAAATTTGTTAAATTAGTGGATAAGGACTTAAAATATAACAAAAAATCCCCCAAAAATCATATACACATCCTAGTGGTTTTGGTATTGTATAAAATAAACCCTTGAGAGGCACAATTAAATAAAAAAGGAGTCAACCTATGAAGTATGGTAATAACTTATAATTAATTTCACATTTCTATGTAATTAGGTTATCTTGATCGTTATAATTAAAATAAATTATATTCATTTAAATATAATAACAAAAATAAAATTAGTATTTCAAATTCATTATGTTGATGGAATTTATATTTTTTACTTTCTACATATCCAATACAAAAATAATTTTCCATTTAAGGTTGGTTCTCTAAATCCATTGACTTTGCATTTAATTTTTCATAAATTTATTATTTTTATAGATAATAATATATATTTAATGAAGGAATTATATATTTATGATATTTATAGGATATTTGAATAATAAATTCCTCATTTACGTAATGATAATAGAAAAAAATTCCATTGTGATTTTAAGATCCAAAAATTGAGCATTCAAAAAGAATTTTTCTTATTTATAAGATTTTTTAGAAACTGAATTTTTATGTACATATTTTTTGATATTTGAAGTTAATAATATTCTAACAGAACAAAATAAATAATATTTTGAAACTATTTGATAATATGTTATACTTTATTAAAATATACTAAGGTACTTTTGGAGTAATTCAGTATGTTAAAACTAGTGGTTAATGAGAGGAAAATAAATACAATAATTGAATTAAATTTTATAATAAATGTATCCAAAAAAATTAAATATAAATGTTATGTATCCTAATATATTTATTTCAAAATCCAAATTTTATTCATTATTATATTATATATCTTTTCTATGTGATTCGAAACATAATTTTGGGGTTGTTCTTAGTGTCCATATTCACCTTTTTGTTATTAATTCTCTCTCTACATATCCTTTGTCCTCTAATATTATAATGTTATTATACATAATATTTTTATATGATTCATAAAAATATTATTACAATATTTTACCTTCCATTTTTTGTGTTATAAAAGATTTTCATTTCCCTTATCAATTTCCCATTACAAGAAATATATTTACTGAGAGCATTACTATAAATTATTCCCCTTCTTTTTCTAATATTTTTAAAACAATTCATTTCAATAAATAAAAAACTAATAACAATATTTTTTATAACTATTAAATTTTTTCACATTTCTTTTATAAGTAAAAACATGATGGCCTATATCAGTTGTTCATTATTTATCCCATAATAGAACATTTATGATGTTTAATATTATTCCTATTACCCGCTCATTTTAGATGGATTTTCAGAATTATAACATATTAACAAAATAGAAATTCCACTTTATTTAAGTTTTAATGTCCAAAATATTTTATTAATTCTACTCAGGGAAATAATTGTTTGTATATTTTTTATGTTTTTTGATACAATATTTAAACCAATTTCATTTTATGTGGTTTTTATTAAGCATATTCAACATGTATAAATTTCTCACGTGTAGTACATATACATTATTATGTTATGATTAGATATGCAGGTCTATAATTATACATATTCTAGCATATTTGATGAATATTTTCATCTCATGATACACCTAGTATTTTACACAAGAAATAAGCCAACAACTACTTGTTATATTATCTTTCAAGTGACCCTTTACATATGATTATGGTAAAATGTTTATATTGTTTCCACACCCTTATAATATCGTGATCATATAATATAGAACTCTATATAACCAGAATATATAATATTATCCAACTTTATGAAACATTTTTTCTACTGTTGTCTCTTATGTTATTATTTTTTAACATGTTTTTTTCTTACTGGGTTTTATATCTAAAACTTTTCATTATTTCTATTCCAAGTTATCCTAAGAATATAATGATATTCAGAAGTATTTTTATGTACATTATAGATAGCGTAATAAATAATTTTTTTTGATTATTTTTATGATTATATTTTATTATCTAAAATCAAAAAAAATATAGACTTCACAATTTTAGGGTTTAATCATATATAACAGTAAAAAACATTTCATACTATTATTATTATACAAATGAAGAAAATTATTGCGTCAATTTAGGTCTAGATATTAATAGGTATTACATTATATTACCTAATAGGAGGTACAATATGAATGAACAGTACTAAAACATACACATTGTAAGGATATGATTTACTTTATATTTATAAATGAATCATTTAATTTTTCATAATTTATATTCTCTAGATTATTATTAGTTTCAGTGTTAACATCCCTAACATTTATTAATTTATTTAATCACTATAAATAATTGGAATAGTTCAAAAAACATTATGATGTTAAACATAATTATAATCCAATTCAGATACCTAAAACGATGTTACCAATATTTCATAACTTCATGATGATTATTAAAATAATTAATCATAATGGGACTAATAAAATGGATCATATAGAATACCCTACTTCTTCCATGAGAGAACAAGAAATAGTTTAGTCATTTATACAAAAACATACCATTTTTAGTGGTTTTATTTATCCCTTTATTATTGAACAAATAGTTAATTACATTGTGAATATAATATTTCATCTTCAATTATATTAATAATTACATATTATATTTTTGTGTATCATTTCTATAGATAATCAAATCACTTGTGTACAATGATATAAATAACATGTAAGAAATATGTTTAATCAGTAAAGTGGGGTGATGTACTTCTTATTTTTTTAATTATATATTTTTTTCAATAACTCAATGTTAAAATATATAGGGTATTTTATTTAATTTTAAAAGAGTAATATAAATCAATATGGTCATATAAGTGAAACATCAAAAATATTACAAAAAAGTTCACAGTATTTTTCATTAACCCTGAATATAAGTTGACAACATCATTAATTGAAAAATTTCGTTTTCATTAATAACATTAGAGACATTGATAGGTATCAGAACATAGATTTTTGTTATTATATTTTTTTGATAGATAATAATTATTTTAATAGGTCTCATGGAAACACATATTCTATTAAATATTGTTGAACAATATAAGATAAATTGATAAATTTTATAGAATGAATAAAATTCAACCGCCCATATGTATTAAATATGGGAAGAGGCATTTGAATACTCAATAAATAGAAAAATGAAATATTATATTTGTGAAATTAAAGGATATCAAAATAATAATTATTTAGTTGATTTAATGATTCCATCAAATAATATTATGGAAAGGATGGATCCAATAAATCCTCAACCTATGGTTTAATTGGAATTTGTAAAAAAAAAAATTATAATTTACAATCCATAGGAAATCAATGATAACTGATGAACAATACATAAAAGGATAGTAGAATGAAGATTTTATTATGTTATCTCTTATTATGTTTTTATCATGACTATAGATCAGTTTTATGATCACATGTGATTCATTAATGAATATAGAATATAATATTTCCTTTTTATTTTTTTCATTTATATCAAACATGTCTAGTTGAAATATTGAAATACCCGTTGATTCATAGGAGGTAGTGGTATTTATGAAACCTTGATGTTTTCCAATTATCACATCTCTATTTTAGAAATATTTTCATGTTTATATTTTCTGGATGAATGTAGTGGTATACATTTTTATATTATTTATATTAGGTTTTGATGTTTTAATGTGACTATATTTTTTGTCCTTGTATCGATACAACATCAATGGTTTATTGATGGATATCATTTTCTTTTTCATAATCATCATACGATAGTACAAATTTGAATATTGGATGATGATTACTCTTTGTAATATACTCTAAAAATGGATATTTTTTCCATTTAAGATATAATATCATGTTCAGATTATTAAAAATAAAATATGACAGTAATTGGATGTATTCCCATTGTGTAGGATTATTCCTATCTATCATCCTAAATGGCTCATGGTGTTCTTCATGATTAATATATTTATTTCTACATTGATCTTATTAATATATATCATCCCGTATCCAATATTTCAAATAGAATGGACCAATCAAACTAGATGAATTGATGAATAAAATATAAGATAATTCCAAAAAATGATTAATATGCTAATGTATATTGCTTGGGGAGAAGAGTTCTTCAATATTATATTTCATTTTGTAAATGGATCATTTTATTGTCAGTTATGAACTTAAAACAATCTTGATAAGGAATATATACCATTACCCTATGTTAATGTCTTCTTTAATCAGTTTTTTCAAGATCAATACGCCACAAAAAAATAAAAATGGTTGGGATAACATAAAATAATGTTTCCAAAGAGGATACGTTAATTTATTCCTCTTATTTATGGAAAGGAAAATAGGAATTTTTAGTTATTATTTCTAGAATCATAGTGACCCCTATAGAGAGTGGGACATTTTTTGAAAAGTAATGAAACACTAAAACTGATCATCAATCATTTGTGGATGTAGTTGATAGGAATAATCAGTTTCATGTTCATTAAAATTCAAAAGATTATATGTTCATTTAAAGGAAGAAATATCAAAATAAGGGTATCACAAAAATATTATTTTCTAATGAAGTGGTGTAATTTAATTAATTTGATATACTCTCTATGCATATGAATGACTTTTTCATGAAACAATCCTCAATATTTTCACATATAAATACCCTATAATATGATGTATTTGTGACCATTCATGTGGGGTTACTAAACACTTCCAATGTTTTTTTTCTGAATTCATGTCTAGAACGATTTCTAATATCTTTGTACGAGAGGATGTTAGACATTTTTTATTATTCTCTGAATGTTATGAAATGGTCTATTGATTTCTAAAGTAGAATTGAGCCCCTTATTTCCTCTTTTTATCATGGGTTACATAGATTTACATTTGATTTTTGTTAAATATGTCATTACTTTTTTTATTTATATTCTCAAT
This sequence comes from Viscum album, assembly GCA_963277665.1. NCBI lineage: Eukaryota > Viridiplantae > Streptophyta > Magnoliopsida > Santalales > Viscaceae > Viscum > Viscum album. Next base: position 1,194,316,870 of record OY728122.1, read on the forward strand.
AGATATCCACTAAAATTTGACATGATTACTAAAAATATATCATCAGATTTTGTATCTAGATTCAAAATAGAAATTTATTTATCAATTCTGCTATCGTCCTGCATTTCTATTCAAAAAAATGAATCCATATTCAAATAGGATTTTTTTTTTGTAAAATATAATCTATATTATTGAAAAATGTTTTTAAATTTAGTCATCCCATAAGTAAATATAAAATAATGAAAAAAATTATGACCCCTTACACATTATAATGAATAATCAGATGAAAACAATAAGTAGAAGTTAATGGATTTTTCCCCAAGATATCACGTGGAGCCTATTATTAATGAAGATAATACAAATATGTATAGACCCTTAAATACTCATTTTTTCTATATTTAATTTCTTTATGGTTTTCAATGATAATAATAATTATCAACTAATAAATGAAAAGAATATTAATTCTCATGAGCAATATAATTTTGTAATCACAATTTTTTAAAAAAATTCAAGAATAGGGAAACATGTCTAGTCACATTTCAGTGAGTCATTACAGAATTATTATGAAGAATCCTGTCAGATATATGATGCTTATATGAAGTAGAGTGTCAGAAGTTAAAAAAAGAAATTGATAATTTGGATGGCCTCATTACTCTGAATCCTATAAATAATTAAAGATAAAAGATTATTCTATACATGATATAATAATTTTAAAAATGGTTTTACGAGAATCTTGGATTGAAAAAATTAACACTCCATCATATCTTCTGCCTATCAAGTTTTTATTGCACATAAATATTTGAAGGATAACGATTGTGATGATGATTTAATCACAAATATAAGAGACGAATATCTGACCGGTGAGAATTTAGGGGTAAAATTGGAATTTTGGATGGATAAAAAAATATTATTCTTATTCAAATATACAATTTTGATGAAATTTCTATATATAATTACCATTAAATATGATAGATAACGTTTATTGGTAGGGAATTGTAATATAATTTAAATCCTGATTTTATTTTCAATAAAATTACATTGAGATGAATCTTATGTGTTTTTTCTTTATTGAATATGCATTCCATGGATTCAAAATTATGTCAATAAGTCATTCTAATTATTTTAACGAAGAAGTGACATTTTTATTGTTTCATCATTATTAATTTCAATGGTTTGGTTGGTGTTGTTCCATCATTTATTATGTATTGTTTTTGGAAAAAAGAAATTATATCGTATTTTTTAAAATCATATTTTATATGGATGTAATATAGATTATCTTATTAATTTGAATTTAATTTGGGTACTTGTTTGAAGATTATTATGGATGTCATCTATGATTCAAGTATGGGTAAATTTTTATAGTGGCATGTTTTAAAATTTTATATTCTTATCTCTCTATAGAGAGAGCTTATATTATATTTATTTCCCTACCTTTTTATGATCTATAAGAGAAATCATTTTGATAATAGGTATTGGATTGTTCAATAATTTGTTGGCTAATTGTTTGGAAATTTACATTTTTTGTATTATAGTAGTTTCAAATGGATGTGTCTATATTATAATACGATTTATATATACCATCTGATTGAATTTTTTTATTATTATAAGATGGATTGAACATGTGATGTGAAAAATAAACTTAATAATTCTAACATCCCAAATCTGAAGGAAAATCATTAGGGAATTTAATTCAAAACAAACAATGATGATCATTCATCCTATCCGACCATTCTTTTATCATTTTCAATATTTAATATTTTGTTAATATATGTTTAAATATTTAAAGTTTTTATAGATTAATCTCATTATATACTTTTTTAGACTTATAAAATATTTTTACCATAATAAATTCATTGGTTATATGGTTTGGGTGACCAATCACATCTCACATTTTTTTTAAAAACCCATACACACAAATTCTATACAAATATTCATAGATCCATTAATTATATTGTTTATATATATTGTTGATAAATATATAATTTCCATTAATTATTATATTATAATATAATCTAAATTCAAGGTGGGATATCCGTTATAAATATTTATTACGCTACAAATATTGTTTAAGGAGAAGTTAAAAGGATATTAGATTATATGGGGGTTTCTGATAGAATAAGTATCATTATAGGGGAATATTATCACAATATATTTTGTATTCACTATCAATCAATTAAAAATAATATTGAGGTCTGTGAAAAAAATAAAATAAAGATCCATAGTTTTCATGAATTAGTAGGGTTATATCAATTATTTGGGGGGAACTTATCTAAATTTTTAAACCCGCAAATAAGGATACACCATTTGTTTTTATGGTTTTCGTCTAATTAGTATGAAGAAACCTTAAAGGTGATAAGAAATATGATAATCAATACATATCTACACACACGATCCACATGTGGGATGAATTTATATTATGTATGAGGTTGTATCCTATAGAAAAATTAACATTTGAAACCAATAACTCATGTTAGTTTACGACGGAAGACATAAACTACCAAACACCTCAAATGGAGTTATCTATTATAATCATCACCTAGAATTTTTTCTTTTTTTATCTCGATGTATCTTAGAGTGAAAAATATACTGATCATTAAAGATTTAGAAATAATTTTACATTAATAGATATATTCATGCTTTAATGAATGTTGTTAGTCATTACCATGTATTATTAATGGTAAATCTAATATAATCTCAGGAAGTTAATAAAAGTGGTAAATGATATAATTGGAATTGATCCTATAAAATAACCCAATATGGGATTGGTGACTGGTCTAGTATTTTAAAACATTAAAATAATGTACATGGGAATCATAATGCAATGAATAAAATCCTACCATTCTCAAATTATCACTCATCCTTCAATTATATGGAAAATTTAGAATGCTCAATGTGGTTCTATAGATAAAAAACGATGCTAGAAAATATTAAAAAGTGTTAGTCCTCTTATTATAATATTGTTAATGATTTAGTTGGGAGATATTTGGCAAAAACATGATTACTATATAATCATAATATAAGGATTCATTGTCTAATGATCCTAGCTGAAAAGAATGTATCAATAAGGGTGCATAAGAATATATTAAGAAATATTATTTGTGAAATAATTAAATAATATAATGAATATTATTTTTAAATATACATGAATGTTCATGGAATTCAAATACATGATAGAATAATGGTAAATGTACATGGGAAGGATGTAAACATTACCCAAACATAAAATTGAGTGCTATAACAACATTATGCAATTTTTAATTGATCTCTTACAGAAATATATTTGAAACAATGCCTCAAATGAATATTACTCTTGTCACATTCTAGCAAAAATATCATATGTCATATTCATGAAGGTTAATATCTTCATCATCGCTTTCTAGATCACCATTATACATTAAATTAAATAAATTCATGAAACATAATAACATCAATATGAATGACCTAAACCACATAGTTCATGAACATCAATTCTATGTATCAATGGTTTATTATTAGAAACATTTAAAATATCTTTCTAAGTAACTCTAGAAAAGTATGCACCAATTATAATTATTTCTATTATATCTTAAATTTTTCTCATATTTGAACAACGAGTGATTCCCTTAGATAAATCACCCAATTTTTTAAATTTTATAGAATGATCGAATCCAATTGAACACTATATAAATTGTTTTGTCAATTTTATCTTATTCAAATAAATATGAATTCAATTTTATTACCATTTGTGAATATATTTATCCTATAAATATTTATTCTTCCATAGAATCTGATTATGAAATTTTACATTCTGACTTCCCATTACATATTTCTTCTGGTCATCCAATTGTAAAAAAAATCCTAAAAAACATCTACATATAATTTGTGAATGCATGATTTAGATTTTCTAGAAATCATATCTATATCATTGGATCTACATGTATAAATGATAAATATTCATATACCTTGAGGAGGTCAAAATATACTATCTTAATTATGCATATAACATCTAGAAGTTATTTTCTCATTTGTTTTGACATGATTCCATATACTATGTAAGCATTAATTCCAACTGATTCCACGTAAGAACTATTACTCAATATTAAATTAATTTATATACAATGTGATCTTTCTATCGTTATATGATTCATTAATTTAGTTAAAAAATTACTAGGATTTATTTATATAGTTTTATCATTCCAATATTATTTTTTCTAGAAATGTTATGGAAATTAATTTTTGTTTAATCAAAATTATGGTCTAATACAAATCATTTTTTCTGTAATCTTAATATCTTTTAATCCATTAATTTCAATTGATAAAACACTTCAACCCCTTATAGAATATATTTTATGTTTTATTACAAAATATTATACATGGATCCATCATTTATTTTCCCTAATGTAATTTGAATATACATGAGATTTATGTGGTGTAGGTATATATATAACTCTATACACCAGATCTAGTTTCTATATTTTTTTTGTTCTTATACTCATGTAAATGATCAACATATATTTATTTCCAATAATGAATCCTTCTCAACATCCTATGACTGAATGTTCATTCATGATCATGGATTTATCAACTATAAATTAAACAACATTATTATTGATAATACCTTGTTAATAATGGCACAAATATTAACATAAAAAATTAGATGTTCTTACAGGTGAATTAAACAATTTTAAAACATCCTATGATTCTAAATAGAAACATATGATTGATAACATCTATTATTTTCCTCATTAATCATTATAAAACAACTAAATGCTATTATTTAATATGGTAGTAATTACATAAGAATTATAATAGAGGAAATGAACATGATTAATTGATTTATTGGAATAATTTTTCCAATGGTTAATATAATTCTTTTATAAAAATTTAATTATAAATTTTCATAAAAAAACCTTTTAATATAAAATAATTAATTTTTATGAAAAAAGTATTTAAATTTAGACAAATATTTTTAAACTAATAAATAATAGAATAACACATTATGGATTACAGTAATAAAATATAAATATATTATAAAAAATATAATTTTTAGATATTATATTATGTGTTTTCAAGATATGATATATAATAAAATCCAAATTTAGACATCAAATAATTATTTTTCTAAAAATGCAGAACTATAACCTTTTAATGGAATAAGTGTTTTAAATACTATATTTGACACATTTATATATTAATTTTGAAAAAAATAAACTTATTTTTTGAAAGAGTAATATTGAAATTTAATTTTTGTTAATTTATTCTATTTTTTAGATATGTTTCAAGTTTTAATGTATATAAAAAAATACTACAATTTAATTGAGAATTGTTTTTTATCAACATTATTCATATTTTTAAATTATAAATTAGAACGGTGTGTAGTTTAATTATGTCAATTTTTAGCAATTGTTACAATATAGATTATTGTAATAAACATCTCATTGAATTTATATATAAAAACATTTCATCCTTTTAAATGAATTAACATAAAAAACATGTTCTCTCCTTCTATGAATGAGAGTAATTTTTTATTGATTTATAGATTCAATATGTCTAGAATTTTAATAAATGGATTACATATTTGGAATAATATCTAACAAATTTATTATATTTATCCCTTTCTTATTTTGACAATTTGAATATCATATTTAGTAATTTTTAATTACCATGGTTATGGATAAATCATGTAATTAATTGTAACAATTATATAAAAAATTTTATAAACATACAAAACCACTGGAAATAATTTTATTTCTGGATTATATATCTTGAAAGTTTTTTAATTGGTCAATTATTAAACAATTTATATCAATTATTATGACATTATAGACATTAGAATTTTATAATCAACAGAAAAAAAATTATTTGACACTTTTTTTAACAAGAAATATATTTTTAATATGGGTTAATATAAGGGATATTTTATTCTATAAATAGTATTTAGAAATATGTGTTTTTATTTAATGAATATTTATTTATAAATTTTAGTGATAACATAATTACCATTAATGATATCATAATGATGGTTCATTGTTTGTTTAATTAAATGATATATTATTTAAATGACACTAAAAATACTAAAATAAATATATATTTTGAAGATTAATTTTTCTATCAATATTATAGTCTACTTTTTCTTTTAAGTGGGGTTTTATAATAGTTGGTTCTAAGATATCATGTTGTCATGATTTTATTAAATATCAATGTAATGAAAAATGTCAAAATTGACATTAATAATATTTTAAAAGAAAGTGTATTTTATGAAATGATTTAATATTAATATAAATATATAATTCTGTAATATTGTGAAGATAATTCTTAATAATTTGTGAATTACTCATTTATTTTTCTCCTATAATTTTATTTTAATTATATTGATCCTCACTGTGTAAATTACATTATATCAAGGACAGATTCAAAAGTGTTAAAAATGATAACAAATATAAATATAATAAAAACATGTGTAAATTTCATTATAGGAATGTATATAGAACAACTATAATACTAAATGGTAAAAAAATTAACCTTATTAAATAGAAAATTAATTTATATTAACACTATATTTTTAAGGATTCTAAGAGTTCCACTATCCTCACTTATTAAAGGGATGCCATTCATCACTATTATTCACACATAATGACCTATTTATACAAGAAAATAACTACACAAATACCTTAATATAATCCCTCCCCAAATTCGTGATTTCTTATTTTAGTCAGTAAACTGACATTAGAGGTGTTATGTGTTAATCAAAAGAGATCGTTCAAAGAAGTGGTATCATTTCTAATTATGTATATCTATTTTATTTCATCTTCCAATTAATTAAAATATTAATAAAACATTAAAAAATAATAATTATCTTATCATGGATATAAATATATTTTTATTTTTTAATATCATAACCTAAATCCATATCATCTTCCATTAAATGGGATAATAATGATTGTTTGTGTGAGTGGTGAACTACTGCCTCACAAACCTATAAAATTCATTTTCTATAACTATATCTCAATAATTTTTATGACGATTAAATAAATTATTGTATATGATATTAATGATATATTCTTATAAGAGTATTATAATATATAATTCACATTCTTAACATTCTATTGACATTAATATGACAACACCGTTTGTGTGAAGGTGTGACATATCACCCCTGTGAGGAAATGTATTATGTTTTTCATCACCACATCACATGGAAGATATATATAAGTGTATTTGAATTATTATCTTTTTATTTTTGATATTATTATAATTATGTTAATTTTAAATAATAATTGCTTTATTTTAAGGAATATCATTTTAAAATGTAAGTGTTACTCATTTATTTATACGGCATACCATCTATATGATTATAACAAAGATTATTTATATATCTACATATAATTAATCGATTTAAATGTATATTTGATTTTTAAAAGTTTTTATTATTTTGTTAATATTAGATTTGATATATTGTAATAATTCAACATTGAATATTGATGTCATAAAAAGTTCATTGTGGACCCTTGTACTGAATATGATTACAACATCCACCATAAAGATAAATAATTATGTAATTGTTATAAAATGATTATAATTCATATAATAGGAATAAAAAACATGATATCATTTCTCATAAATTCAAATAATTAACATAAGTTTATTATTTGGGATGATAAATAACATACATGACAAATCATACACAATGTAATGGATTTCGACTCAATCTCTTTTCGTAGAGGCATTTTTTGATGATATAGACCTTTTTTATTTTATGTGATTTATATAACTACCCCTTGAAATATCATATCATGATTTTATTTATTTTTACAATATTTAATTTTTTTATTAAATTTTGTTAATTCACATGGATTTTGATATAAATGTTCAAATATGTTTGAGACACCATGAATGTTTAATGATTTAATTATCAAGTGATTTTATCCTTGTCAATATTCATGAAATTATGTTGTATATTTAATTTAAAAAATTAAAGGTAGTTAATGTATATTTTAATTTTAATTTATATTTTAAAAATATTAATCTTTCTATCTTTTTTATAAAACATTTGAATTTCTTTAGAAATTACAAAATGAATGTTATTTTTAACATCAATAGCGGAAATGACATACCAACTACAATGACCATTATTAGATATCTTGCTTCCTCTAAAAGAAAAACTGTTTTTTAAATAATAATATACCATTATTTTCATTTTATGTGTATTTCTTAGTAAAAATGGGTTTGTAAAATGTTATGATTATTTATATAACATGAGTTTCTTTAATATGAGTAAAAATTAAATATAAAAAGTATCATTTTTAAATTAAGAACCTTTAATGTGTAATTATTATATAATGGTACATGGAAATTTGATGGATTGTTATGGGATAAATAATTTTTAGGAGGTTCTGTGATTAACCAAGGATTGGTGGTTATGTTATACCCTCCATTTTATTGGGTACTAATATCATATGTATGGATATTATATTTATATGATGGAAATGTATGGAAGTATACCACATTGTTATTCAATTTATATGAGTCAATGTTATAATTATATAATAAGGAACCTTTATACAATTTCAATGATTTATAGAGATTTTATATTTATTTTGTGATTAAAAATGTTGGAAATAATGTTATTTCTGAAGGAAAGTATTTTCTACTTATTAAGGGTGTAAAGTATGAAGTAATGAGAAAATAATCATGGGTTTTAATTTTTTATTAATAGAGTGATGGTTTCTATATTTTTATATCTATTATAAATATTTTTATCATCATCCCAACTTTTAAATTTTTATTACATGACTTAAAGATGTGTAATTCTTTTTTGGTGTAATTTTTAATGTTATGAAAAGTTTTAATAAAGGTCATCATGTCATATTTAAAAATAATTAGATTAAGGGAAAACAGATTATTTTTTGAATGGTCAACATTGTATTGTTATGATTCTGTTATGTTTGAGTTGTGTATTAATTTTCAAAATATATTAACATGAGAGGATTTACAATGTGAAATAACATAACATTCATTACATAACTTTAGATTATGTAATGATTTAATGTTGAATCAGTACAGTTTTTTTCAATGTAAATGTTTAGAAAAATGTGGAGATTAATAATTTTGTCTTAACAATGGATAAGATTCAAATTATATTCTTATAGATAAATCCATGATTTATGACCTTTTAATATTGAGTATATTCACTTTCAAATAGAAGAACAAAGATCTTGAACAACATTCATATCTATTCTTCATGGAATTCTTGCAATTATTATAGGAAATGTAGGACCTGGTGATTCAAGAACTTTTTCTAACAAAACAATCTCTTGAAAATAGTTAATGAGATATCAAACACCTGCTTTATACATTTTCACTAACTTGGTTCATTTGTTGTCTTTAATAATATACTATTTTCCAAATATTCTAAATTTTTTTTAGAATGAAAATATTACCAATGAATTTAGGGATATTTAACATTAATATAATATTTTCAAGACTATGATGATATTGAAAAATCCTTAAAATTATGAGTCCATTATGTAGCCTATATATATTTTGATTAAACTTATACTCATTCACTACATATTTATAGTATTTTAGAAGTAAAATTTATGTTATTAAAAAAATACATTGTCTGAATGTATTATAAAAATCAGGTTTCTTCAGATGTTTTGAAATTTTTTCATACAAAATCATTTTCAATAAATATTTCCCTGCCCACACCCAATCATCCCATGTTATACAATTTTTTTGGGAAAAATTAACAATGATATGGTGCAGACACTAATGTATTATTCAAATGCATGGGCCATTAATCTATGTTAAAAAAAATGAAAATGAAATCAGGTGGATGTCCTGATCAAGGTATAATGTTTATTCATTATGGAATTGTTTCATTAAATAATATATAAATTAAATGTTTAATGAAATGATATTAAAGACTTAATGAATTTTGAATTTAGTGTAATCATGGTTTGGGATTAGAAACTAGAGATATAAGATAACATTTATTATAAAAAATATTATATTACAGGATGAACATCTTCCTGTCAATTTAGTATATTTCATTATCATTTTGAGTACATGTAGTAAACAAATTCCTACACATTATGAAAAATATAATAAAACAAAAGGGTAAAAAATTTACACATGTTACTATGAAATAAATTTCCTTTAAACCCATAACAGATTTGTGGTCTTGTTTATATTAACATTCTCATGACCGTGTTAATAATCACTCTCCATCAAAAAATGATATTTCGTTTTTCTTCCATATCAATGTTTACATACATTTATCCCTACTATGTGTTATCTGAGTTGACTATTATAATTAACATTCATTATTTTAAATTTGATGATTCATTAATCATTTATATAATGTGGTCTTTGATCATGGATGATTTGAAAATTACAACACCTTGTTTTCAATTATGAGTTAAAATTGTATGGAAAAAATTTATTATGGGTGTGGGAGAATGTAAGATTCAATTTTTAAAAAAAATATAACACTATGTTTGATTTCATAAAAGATATTCCACATTGTGATTAAACCAAAATGTAAATATTATTACTTAAAATATTAGTTAGAGCATAATATTTATAATGGTGGGAATGAATATGATTAACTGAATTATGATAAAATGGTTGACCCATGTATATATAAAACTTTTTTGGCCAATAAATTAAAAATTATTGTAACACAATTGTCAAAATAAGAAGGAATGATTTTATGGAAAAATATTTAAATTTGTGGAGGTGTGTTTTATAATAATAATTAATTAAATCATGCTTTTGTGATTATAGTAGTGATATATTTATAAGAAATTAAATATTATTTTTAATATTCATCTTATAAATAATTATGAGTTAAAATTGTATGGAAAATATTTATTATGGGTGTGGGAGAATGTAAGATTCGATTTTTTAAAAAAATATAACACTATGTTTGATTACATAAAAGATATTCCACATTGGGATTAAACAAAAACGTAAATATTAATACTTAAAATATTAGTTATAGCATATTTTTTTAATGGTGGTAATGAACACGATTAACTGAATTATGATAAAATGATTGACCCATGTATATATAAAATTTTTTTGGCCAATAAATTAAAAATTATTGTAACACAATGGTCAAAATAAGAAGAAATGATTTTATGAAAAAAAATATTTAAATATGTGGAGGTGTGTTTTATAATAATAAATAAATCAATCAATATTTTGAGATTATAGTAGTGATATATCTATAATAAATTAAATATTATTTTTAATATTCATCTTATAAATTTTCTATACATGATATATGTTAAAATACAATTTTAGGAATAAAAATAATATTTTTCAAAAAAAAAAATTTCCTCCTTTTGATGGAACACTTGATTTAAAATTAAATTTTCAAAACATTATAAATTATTTTTCAAAAAATAAACACTTTATTGATGTTATAAAATCAAAATTTAAATTAGTATCATTTTTAGATTTTTTCTTATAAGATTAATGTTTTTATAAATAGAAATAAATTACTACACTTAAAATGAAAAATAATTTTAAATCATAAATTTTTATGGTGTTAATTTTTATTTTTTAATTTTTTAAAATATTAAAATATTATTATTATTAGTTAATCCAATATAGGTAATTTTAATCAATTTCACATTGAATTTTGATATAAAATCATTTCAGTCGTTTAAATATTTTATCTTTATATCCTTGTTTTCTAATTTTATAAATAAGATAAATTTTAATTATTTGTTTCATTATTTGTGATTGTAATTTATTTAATATAGATTCCATTTTATGAATAATAATTCCAAAATTTATTAAATTTTTACATTTTTTATTAAAATACGAATAGAACAATTAGTAATTATTTCAAGTATAATGATTATGTGTAAATCGGGAATTTATAGGTAAAAATGATATTAAGAATATTATTATGTTACTCCGACACCTTATCAAATTTTATTAAATGATTATGCTTTCTCCCTAAGAATTAAATTATTGGGTATGAGATAATAAATATCCTTTTTAATGAGAATATACACTTTGTAATAATATATTAAGAGGAAATAAGTTATTATCACACTTTAATTCCTAAAAAATATATTTTTAATATAGGTTAATGTAATGGATATGTGTAACTATAAATAGTATTTATAAATATATATTGTTTTACTATATTGAGTAATTTTTTTATAATTTTTACAATAAAATAATTACCTTAAATCGTTTCAAAATTATTTTTAATAGTTTTTTAAATAATTGTAATATAACCAAATGTTATAAAAATACTAAAATAAAAATAATTTTTTATTAATAATGTAATCCACAAATATTTCTGTTCACATTGATATTTAAGTGATTTATTATATGTGTTAATTATAATATATCATTTTTTACGATTATATTAAAATGCAGCATGATAAAAAGTCATAAAAAACATTAATGATATTATAAAATTAATAATATTTTATTAAATGATATAAAACCAATAATAATCTAAAATTTTCAAAACTATTGTATTTATAAAAAAAATGATAAATAAATCATTTATTGGTCTTTTTATTCTATTGTGAAATATTAACACTAAGTGTGTAAATTACATGATATAATGTAATGATTTAAAATGGTTAATTAAGGGATATAACAAAAAATAATGATTTAAAATATTACCAAAAAAACATTAAAATTTATTTTTATAAATGGATTCTGAACCAATATATATTTTTATAGCAAAATAAATCAGATTGTATCTATTTTCAATAGAATAATAATTTAAATTAATTTAATATTTTTAAGATTCCCAAGTGATCCCCTATCATCTTCTATAAATGGAAACCTATTAATCTCTTTTATTAATACATAAAAACTATTTCTAACTGTGAACTTCGTAAATCACATTTTATAATACCAAAAAAAAAAAATCACTTATTTTAGTTATAAAATCCCCATTATCGGTGTTAAGGTGTTAATAAAAAGAGATCATTTGATGAATATGTGTTGTTGTTAATTATGGAATCCTATTTCATTTATTCATCCCCTCCATTAAATTATTATAATAACATTATGAAATAATAAATCTAGTATCATCTGTATATTGAGATGTTATAATTTCAAATCATTCACCTAAATCTTTCTCTACTTCCATCCTATGGGAAAAGAAATATCCTTTGTGTGTATGGAGAAGTACCGCCTCACAAACTGATAAAACTCATTTTCTACAACCATCACTAAAGAATAGATACAATGATTGAATTAATGTTTATATACTATATTAAAGACATATTAATCATTAATAATGAATTATATTTCACTAAATTTATTACATTTCCCTTTGCATAAAAAAGATAACATCGATCCAGCATACTTCTGAAAAATCACATCCACGAAGTGATGTGATTGATTTTTCATCACAACATCACATGGATGAATTATATAATTATATTTATATTAATAATTGTATATTTTGGTTTATATTATCTTTAAATTAATATATAATACAAGTTATCTTATTCTCAAAATGATCACTGATAAATGGAAACCTTACTCTTCTATACGTACAATATACCATCTCAATGATTTAAATGTACTTAAATTTTCATATCTAATTTTAATCGAAAAATAGAAATGTATAATTGATTTATAAATGGGATTATTATATAATTAATTTTATTCTGGATATGTTGGACTAATACCACTCTGATTTTTGAAAACATATAAAATTCATTTTGGACTCATGTATCGAATATAATCAAAACATCTAGTGTGAACATAAATAATTTGGTAGTTATTATAACATGATAATTTGTTATATAAAAGGTACTATAAAAATAAAAAAGTATCTGAATAAAGTAAATAATTAAAATATGTTTATTATTCCAGATAATAGAGAACATTGGTGTTGAATCAGTGTTAATGTAGGGGATTTCTTCTGAGTCTCCTTTTGTTGGGGCATATGTTTATTATATACATCTTTATTATTTTATCAGGTTTACTTAAATCCACATTGGAATATGCTATCATTAATTTATTTATTACCATTTTATATAACATTTTTTAATAAATTTTATTATTTAATGAGGCATATGAGTTTAATTTCCAATGTGGTATGGGAGAACTTCAATTGTTAATGATTTAATTATCAAATACTTTTCACTATGTCAATATTAATGATATTATATTTTATTTTTATTTAATAAATTGCTTACAATTTTAATTTTATGTCAATTTTTAATTTCATTTAAAGTATCTCATAAAAGATTCATTTTAAGCCTTCTATTCCAAATTATTGACTTTGATTACAAATGATAAAAAGAATGTTCTTTTTAACATATACATGGTTGAAAAACTTGTTTAATTCCATGACCATTATTGTATATTTAACCTGATCTAAAATCCATCATGTTATCAAAATAAATAGAATATCATTTTTCGTTGCATTTTTTTTATTTAAATGGGTTTTTAAAATTGATTTATTATTTCTATAACATGAAATGATATCTAGTGATGGAATATGATATTTTAATACCAACATGTTTAAAATTGAATGCTTTTATGTGTTATTATTTTATAATGGTTAATGGACATTTTATAGTTTTTTCGATGATAATTCAATGAATGGTGATTACATGACAATCAAGGGATGGGTTTTTATTTCATAACCACCAGTAAATTGGGTATGTAAGTTGGTCATACAACTGTTAAATTTTAAGAGTGAAATGAATGGATGTAGATAGCTTGGTTTTTCCGTTTATAATCATGAAAAGTATAATTATGTCCCAATGTAACTTTTTATTTTTAAATGGATACTAAAATTTTAATGGTAATATAGTTAATAAAAGTAAGAATGAAATTGACTTATTTTTTATGAAATTATTTACTTAGTATTAAGTTATAATGTATTACTTCATAAAAGTGTGTTTCAAGGATCTAATGTTTATCAATGGATTAATAGTTCATATATTTTTTTATCCTTTACTAATCATTGTATTCCCGTCCCCAATTTTTTAATGTTTTCACCAGACCTAGGGATGTGTACGGATTTTGAGATTTCATGTGTAATATCATGATGAATTTTAATAAAATTGATATATATTTAATTTTTTTTGGATAATTAGATGAATAGAAAATGACCAGAAGTTTTAATCTTTTATTTTTATATATTTTCTATGATTGTCATAAGGATTAATTCACTAATTCTACAAAGCTAAAATGTCCCTCTCAATGAACGAAAATAATATTCTTTACATTTTTCAATATTATATAATGTTTTACAGATGGATCCATACAATATTACTTAGAGTACTCTAAAAAATAATAATTTGTAATTCTAATTCTATAACAAATGTTCCTTGAGTGATTTTGCACACTAAAAAAGAAACATTTGTTCTATATCAAGGTTCTTCCATGTATCCTAAAAAAATAAAATTCTTTTAGATATATGGAATATATCTCAAATAATTCAGATATATTACACCACTACACTTCAAAAAGATATTAATGTCTCCCTTATGCATAATGTTTATAGATTTATAATAGACTACATGAACTCATATAAGAAATTGTGACACATTTACTTTTATCATTTAATTTTCTCTTATGGATTGAAAAGATGCATTTGTGTTAATAATTCATGATTTCACTGGTTTATTGAAATTCATTAAAAATAGGAATTAATCTATAGTGAAGGGTTTTTAATGATGGATCCAATAATTTTTCACAAGGTAAATGTATCTTGTGATGTCTTTTTATTTCATAGTAACAATATGATTGTCCAACTCTAGTAGATTTTTTTCTACTTTTCTTACTCATAATTACTCTTGATCACCACAAAATTATTTGATTATGTGAGTTCATTCTCCAAATTTAGATAATAAATCACAAGAACATAGATATGATTCTATCTATAAGTACTCTTCATTAAGAATCATGTTCCAAAAAACCTCATAGATAAATATGTACATTCTATTCAGGAATAATATTTTAAAACCATATGAAATTTTTGTCATTGTAATAATTTATAGGGTTCCAACTAGTCATAATGTATTTCAAACTTCATACATTTTTAAGAACCCGTATATGTTACTATGAATCTATCACATCCATGTAGCTATCAGAAATCCAACTGAGTATCATTATTAAAAAAAATTGTGTTCCTAGTGCCACATGTTTACCCTAAAACTTCCATTCTATTAATGAAAAAAAATTTATTCAGTACGACATATAGTAAATATAAACACCTACTGTACATCAATTTAACTATCCACTAATTGGGAATATATTAATACATCCACTAATCTAACAAGTATAATGGGTTATTAATATATCCCCCTTATGTTTAAATTACTACATATCTTAATAATGCATTACATTATTATAACTAGAGGTACATTTTGAAATAGATGAGACTTCAATATCTATAAGATTAAAATTCTATAATAAAATATTTCTATTTTTATAATTTTATCTTAATATGTATAACCACATATATTATAAATATTCCCATTAATATGAATGTTAGATGATAAATGATCAATGTCTTCTAAAGATTTCAGTCCCTTTGTGGAATCTTGATAGACTCCAATGATTTTTGAAACAGTCAAGAACAATTTAAATTATATCATGAGAACTTATATCCATAAAATAATTAGTAAATGATCTTTTAAAAACCATGGTATCTAATTACTGCAAATAAACTCCAGTTATCCGAAGAACCCCAACATAGGACCACCTAAATTTCTAAAATAATACCCTTTAAAATGGATATAACTATGCTCTTATAGAAATAAATTATTTAAAGAAGGTATATAGGATATAGAGTCTTAATGATATGTAAAAAAATATTCCTTAAATAATAAATATGTCCACTAAGTAACATTTTTGGATAGTTATCAAATTAGCAATAATTAATTTAGATTTAAAACTTTTAATAAAATAATATATAGTCACTGAGTAAATTACATAAAATTCATACCATACAATATCTTTAAAAATATAAATTGAATAGTTTAAATGTCATAATTGGGTTATTGAAAAATAGAAGAAAAAAACTCTGTATCATGAGACACATGTAGTAAAATGCTCATAAATTATATTCATTTCAATCCTTGAATATCTCGTTTACTCTAATATTGAACATACCCTGATAATAGAGTCTATATGAAAGCATTGGTCCCAATTTATCACCACTCTATATAATATTGTCATTAAATAATCCACATAAGATCAAATTATTAATTTATTGAAATCCATAATATAAATGTTTTAAAAAAATTATATATGATATTATAGATTTCAATATTTTTCAGTTCAGTGTTGAGCTATCACCCTCATTTAAAAAAATGTCTCATATTCAGTAGTCTATGTTTGAGGAAAACTAATCATGAACCTTTTATCTAGCATAAAACTCTATTTAATTATATATCCAACAAAACATCATGTGATCTAATCTACTTGAATCATCTTCTATTGTGAAAATTTTAATACCCATCAAGTGGATGAAATGATTTGGGTTTATATAGTAAATATAAAACATGGAATACTGCTACTGATTGTATATTAATTACAAAATTTGTTTTTATCAACACCTGAGGGTATTTTTTTAGATGAATTCGTCTTAGTCATGTAGAATATTTAATTTTAAAAATAGTGTTATTTAAATATCAATCTGGTGGTAAACTTAATAGAATGAATGGTGATGGTTAATTTCAAACAAATTGGACAATTTAATATTTCATTGTACGATATGAGCAAGATAATATTAAGATGATCTTTACCAAAACTATAGTAATGAATATATTAATGATCATTTATTTGGACAAAAATTTATTGCAGGTCTAATAATGTAAGGATACAAAAGAAAGATGTAGAATTATTTAATGATTTTTACTAATTATTAAATCTATCAATTATACGTTTTATTCTAAAAATTTATTATTAAATGGTTTTATTGGGAATTTCTATATAAAATTTATAAGGGTGTAATTTTAGTTGTTCATCCAATGTTAATTTATAGTTATAATTTTAGATGGTTTTCTATAGAGACAACTTATATTTCTGGTTTCCATTGAATGTTAAAAACTCAAATTTTTTGTTGATTCCTTTAGTGAATATATTCACAAAATATTAGAGTATATTTACATTTATAATTAATAAGGAATATTTCTAATGTAGTTTTCATATAGAGATTTATTGTTCATGACTCTAATTGGTTTTATCAATAAATGTTTCCGGTTTTAATTTACATTAGATATACCCAATAGATCATTATGATTCATGTCTCAAGTATATGATCTCATTTTAGTGAATTTTCTACGGTAATCCTTTCATTATATGATTATAATTCCATTATCCACACTGTATTTACAAAGTAATATTCCATTTATAATTTTTAGTATATGTTTATAATTGTAAATTTCATTGAATTTTTCTATTACAATTTTGAATCATATATTTTGAGTGTTAATTTTTACAAATGTGGATGTTTATTTAGAAGAAATGTTTTCTAAATTTCGAATATATATTTGTAATATTAAAATTTAGGGTATGTTTCATATAAAATCATTCTATTCAAGTATGTGAAATTTTCACTAAATGTTTTAAATAAAACATAATTATCCTCATATTGAGGCCTTTATTTTTTTAGAATATAGTTTTATAGGATAAGACAGATAAGATCAAACATAAACTCTATAGAATATATGATTGAATGAATAAAAATTAATCAAATTTTAAAGTAGTGTGGTATTCAACCAACTATAGCATGATGGAACATAAATGTGATAAAATTTAAATATAATCGTTAATTATATAAATGGTAATTGGTTAAGATGATATTTTATGTTAATGATATACCACTGAATCTATCATATTAAAAAAATAAGAGTATCTTATTAAAAATAATCTTTTGTAAGGTATTTATATCATATTCGGATTCTTGTAAATTATTTTGGTTTCTCATGGGTGTTATGTTTTTTTTCATTTTATACTTATATATTTTCAAACAATCATTTATAGATAGATTCATATTGATATCAATAGTGTAAAAATGTATCAATTAATGATGCAGACTTGGAAAAAGTTCATTTTAAGGTAAAACATCATTTTCAGAGACAAAGAGAAATTATTCTATATGATAAAGAGTTTTTTAATTTTCCAATAATTATATTGAATATAATATTTTTTCAATTTTATAACCACCCATTACATTATATACAAACACAAAATATGATGAGGTCAGAATGATTTCAGTTTTGTAAAATTCAATGAGTAGGATATAAATGATAATGGGCATTTAAACCCAATTGATTAGTTTTCACATGTAGTAGCCATTGTTGGAAGTATTGATATTCTTATATATATATGTGATGAGATAGAAAATTACATTCATCAAAAATTAAAATCAGGTTTATTCATTATGATTGTGGTTATATAATGAAACATCAGAAAATGAATTATAGGGAGTAAAAATACAATTTATTCATAGTAAAACAATATATGTCTGGTATAATTACAATAATATTTGGGTTAAATTATAAATAGTGTTTAACATTTACGATCTTGGATATTTGAATTAGATAAAGAAGAAACAAATCAATAATTTTTTTATATAGATGATTTTTTTTTCATAATCCATTATAATGATATTTTGATTTTGTTTGAAATTATAATATATTAAAAAAATCATTTTGATGGTTGACGTGTAGATGTATTAAATCATATGGTTGAATGATTCTCATTATCGGTTTATTGAAATATATATATATATATATAATGAATTAAATTGATTTAACTCTCTTTGATATAAATCATGTTCTTTGAACATGGAACATATTTTAAAAAATGAAATGAATTCATAGGACATTTGAGGCATTATGTGTCATAATTTATATTAAAATTGAACAAGTGAATATTCAATGTGTATGATAATATCAGTATTTGACACACTATGAAATAAAATCAAGTGGAATTTATTAATTCAACTTTCTTAGGTTTATAAAAATTTTACACGTCACGGTAAAAAAGGATCAATTATTTTTTAATAGATATTTATCATTGTGAAATCTAATCATACATTTAGTTGAGAGTGTTAATGGTTTACTAAAAATTAATTACATTATATCCAATGATTCATGGAATTGAATAATAATTTAATCATGTGACAAAAAAATTATACCAAGAATTGAATGTTGAAATATAGGGTGAGGAAAATCCCATGTGTATTTATTTTACATATCATCTAACAAGCATTCATGAATGTAATTGGTACCCAAAATATATTTTTTATATTTTTTTTATCATAAACATCAATTTATGGTGATCAAAGCCTTAAAATTAATGGTATGGATGTGGCCACAAAACATGTTTTACTAGAATTAATGGTTCTTCAAATGAATTATCTATTATTAATAACAGTGATTCGTATATGATAAATGATTTCAGTTTAAAGAAACATCAATTAATGAGAATTTTTATCATCGTGAACTGAAAAAAATTTAGTGACTAAATATATTATTCTTCATGATGTCATATATCATTATGTGATGGATATGCTATTCCAATTACATTGACATGGTAAACATAAATGCTAATAATTTTTATGTTGATATGGTTGGATAGAGAAAAATATGTTAGGAATATTTTTCATGAGTGGTAACAATGATTTCACTACAAATTTGTGATCCGGGGTTGGTCTATATAGTTTTTTTTGTAATTTCCACACAAGTATGTATTAGTATTTTATAAATCTAAAAATAATTTTTCTGTTAATGTTATGGATTATACCAATATAGAATATTAATGGCAATAAACATAATCATTTTAGAATAAATAGAAAAGTAACGGTGCTGAATAGTTTTAAAATTCTAAATCATAAAATATAAAACGACTAAGTAGAAATTTATTTAAAGTACACGATAAGAAATAAGTATTTATGAAGTATTCTATTTTGTATTTTTTCATAAAACAGAATTTTATAATTTTATGAATACATTTTTTAAAATTTTATTGCAAGAATCTAAAAAATAACAATAGAATGTTGTCTTAATTTGAGGTATTTTCATATATCTAAATGTTTGTGCGCAATTATTATAACATAAATATAATTGAAATAATTGACATCAAATAAAAGTATTATTTTATTTGATATTACTTCAATAATATTAACATTTCATAGTTATATGTGTTTTCTAATGTATGAATATTGTGATCTTATAATCCACCCCCTCAGGATCTTTTTGAAAATATGTGAAAAAAAATTATTTATCTATTATATGGTGAATAAATAAATTCATAATAGAATAAGGATATGGTACTAATAATTTTTAGTAAAATTAGAGTAGAAATTTTTTTAACATGTTACTTATTCCATGGATCCAACAAACCTTGTTGTATATATATAAGTAATCACATGTTTAATAAAAACCCACATGATGAATGATATTAAGAAATATATTATAAAAAACTGAATAAGAAATATTTTTAACCATTTACCCCATTAAATTATGGTCAAACACATATAGATTAAACAATATTAGAAGAATAAATGTTTATATAATAATACGCTGGTTGTATTCTAGAATTTAGATAATGTATATCAGTATATACATATTCCATCAAAATGTATAAATTCTATGAAAACATGTTTTATAATATATATATTATTAATATTAGATATTTTATATTTTCTGAGTGCATATTTCTTGGTTTTCATCAAGCATAGTGGTTATTACCTCCCACCATATTTTTCCTCTAAGAAAAAAAATATTCAAATTTATACATCTATTCACATTAAGATTAATGATTTCTTTCTCATAGTATATACCTCTATAATTTTCCTAAAATTTTCATTTATAATGTAATAGATCACAGAAAGTATTTATTTAATGTAATATATTTGGATCAATAATATTGAAACCACAACTCCAATTACTAAACACTCCCTATAATTACCAACAGTTTCACTAAAATAAAATGTTGCATACCACCCCTAAATTGATTTTTCAGAATCTAAATACTATTTTCATTGTTCAATATTTATTTATAATATTAATACTAACCTTTTAAAAAAATCATAAACCTTGTCGAAAAACAAATTTATGACAACCCAATTGTTTTATTTCATTTAATATTATCTTATTACTATATATGTTCAAATCATACTAATTGAATCATTCAAATAAAGAGAATAATATTGTGTCACAAGAATGGGTTACATGTATTTTAAATATCTATATATTCTTTTTTGAATATCCTTATATATTAATGACAATCATGTTTTCCACGAGCATACAAGTTATGAAAACGTCCAGTTCATCTTTATATTTATTTTTTTCCTATTTAATAATATCAACTTTAGTTTAGAAATTATCTTCTTATGACATCTATGGAGACATTTTTTTAAATTTAAATATTTTTCATAAAAAAGGTAAAATTGTTTATCTAATATAAATTTGGAAAATGATTGTTTTTCATTATTTTGACACTGAAATTCAATCTTCATATAAGGGATACTAGAATGGGGAACCTTTCAATTTCATTATTTCAATCATATAGAACAATCGATATTTAATAATAATAATTACAATGTATGCATAAAATTCCAAATCCTAGAAATATTATTATGATCATATAAAAATTCAATAGAAGAAAATTTATGTTTGTATAATCAAACATATTTCATTATATAGTAAACTATATTTTATAAAATCAATAATTATGTTGAAGAAAATATGATAATATTTTAGTATTTATTCAATAAATACCATGTGGTTGTCATACATTTTATTAATACATTTCACACATAATAAATTAAATGAACATTATCTATACCATGATAATAGAATTCATAATTCCTCTTTTTGGGAGAAATCCATTAAAAAATCAACTTAAATATTATCCCATTTAACAGAAATATTTCCACCCCATGGTATTTATTGAGTGGTTTTCAATAATTTTCAAACCAGGAACATTTTAATGATTTTATTTAAAAGATAAAATTTAATATTTGAAATTTTTGATTTGAAAATATATATATAATGGGTTGTGGGTCTTTAATAAAAATTTTATTTAGATGAAAATTATTTTGAATATATATTCACAAATAACTAACATGAAATGGTTTCAAACATTGGACACAAAGATATTCATAATCAAAACATTCTATTAATTATAAATCCAAACGAAAAATTCAATGCCTAAAAATTTATTCCTTGTTATTCTTTGAAACTATACCAAGACAATATTATATCTGTTAAATTTCAAATATAATAGATTAATCAATAAAAAAATATGTAAAATTTAAACATAATTAAAACAATTATACTCTTAAATTATTAAATTTTATTAAAATTTTAGTAGATAAAATCAATTATTTTTCTTGACATATTGAGATCAATTAAAAAATCAAATAATAAAGAATTTAATCCGAAGATTTTTTTTCACATTAAAAATGTTAAAGGAAAGAGAAATTAAATAGGATATTGTAATGTTCATAACATATAAATGTTGTATATTCATCTATTTTAATCTCACAGATAATAAAATGGTGTATCCAAAACATGGTAGAGCTGTCACATATTATATTTTCTATAAATATTTATATCTATTTTCAATTGCGATCTCTTATCTGTATTGTGTGATCACTACCTATAATAAAATGATTTTTTTATCATTATCACACAATATTGACTCTTTATTCTTCATAGTGGATGGAAAATAATTTAAAATTGTTTCCAAATTAATTTATATCATTGAAAATCACATTCACATGAATGGATCATCTAATTATCGTTATCCTAATTTTAGTGTAATTATATTGTAATTACTCCGCATTTTCTTATTATTTTTAAAGAAAATATGAATTTTTTTTCTATTAAGAGTTTAGTTTTTAATAATTATAATTAATATTTGGAATATTTTTGTTTGAAAATATGAATGATAATTTTTTTGAAACATATAACGATTTTTTATGTGGAATAGTTTCTCATTTAAATATTAGTATGGAAAAAGGTCATCTTGTAAATTCAATGGCTGTAGAATTCCATTTCCCTACTTCCTACCATGTGGTGGGGTGAGGATTTACTAAAGTATGTAACATTGAATCCTAGAATATGTCATATCGTAAAAATGATAATTGATATTTTAGTATGTCAACCTGTCATATTTGTGCCATTAATGGCATTTAGAACTAAAAATCATATTTGAAATGATAATGGTGTCTTAGGAAAACTATCCTTCAAAGGCAACATTACATTGTGACCCCTATAAACTCTCCATCACAAGGCATTCATGATTATTATAAATTATGATTTAGTTTGAATATACTTATCATCCATCATTGGTACTTTTACACTCTAACTCCTTAGGGGAGGTTATTTCTACTTGTCCTCCCCTTTGACTTATTCAATTATTTTTCAATCAATTTACGGAGATTCATATGAGATTATTTATTTTATTAATTCAAGATTACTCATACTCTACCTCTTTCATTGTATCTCATTTAAAATTAGGTTGAAAAAAATATTACATACAAAAATATTAAAACATTTATTATGAATATTTAAAGCATTTCATTAGAACACATTCCTTGGAATCCTAAAGTATACGTGACATTAGAAACCAGAAAAATGAAATATTATTTTATGAATGGCCTTAAACATCTCCCACAACATTATATTCACATAGAAATCATCTTATTCAAACAATACATAGAAATTTTAAGCATAACATGGGGAACATAAACCTAATGTTGGATGAGATAATATACCCAGTATTGTAAGACATTGGAGACATTAGTCAATGATCATTTGTAATAATCCCAAGCGCATATCGGTATGAGAAAAAGAAAAAATAATATTAAATTAATACCATTAAATTTATAGATCATAATAATGGTATGTGGATTTTATTGATAATAGGACATAAATAACATAAGAATTAATGATCATGATTCATTGAAAATAACCTAATTATAAAAAAAATTCTTCTAAATTGGGATTAAAACTTTAAAAATATAAAAATCATATAATTTATTTTTCAGGTTCACTCACTCATACACTAATCACATGATATGATTAATATGACAACCCATATACTAACATCAAGAATGGTATTACATCCTTTGTACCCTTATTTGGATCAGAATATCCATATGTGTAACACTTTTGTAATGGGATTAGTAATCATGTTACATTTAAGCACATAACCCATTAATCATTACACAATTTTGTTAGGGGGTTTAATTTAAATATGTATTAAATATTAATATTCTATTCATATTTCACCCTATGATAATGACAATATTTATCATTTGGAAATAGATTAACTTATGTAAATGAAAATATGGTTTACAAATATTTCATCATCCAAATAATAAAAAATAACAAGGGTGAGGGGTTGTATTATCCATTGATATTATACCTAATTAATCATATATAATATCAGTGGATTTATTTTAAGATGATAATAGAATTAAATAATAATTTGAATATTATTGATGAAGATAAACATTAATTTGTAAATATGGTGAAAAAAATATTAAATATTTAGAATGCTATAAAAATATTATTATTTGAATATGAAATTCGAGAACCCAAGAATAAACTTCATAAAAATTTGTATTCATGAAGTTGGGAGAATAAATTCATGGAATATTAAATAAAATTTTATTTCATTCACACCTTTGGTAAAAGGTGACTCATTTGGAAAAAAGAAGAGTACATTTAGAGTACATTATATAAATTAATCAATATTTTAGTTGAATTTAATTAATATTTGTATAATATTAAAAACATTATGGATGATATTATAATGATAATACCATCGTGGTTGAAAATTATACTAAATCGACGAGGGAGGGAAAGGTATTTTTTACTAAAAGTATTAGTTTAGAATTTTTGGTACCTAATAAAATGTAATTTAATAAAAAAAATATTTTCAAGGAATAAATAGTTTATAATAAAATATATATTATATTTTATGGATATTTTATTTAATTCAATCAATTAAAATTTTTGCACATACAATCCATTAAGTTAGAGAGATTATAACGATGAAATCTCATCTCATTTATGACATTCCACATAAGAAATTTAAAAAAATGAATAATTAATTTAAATTATTAAAAAATAGCCATCAAACTATGTTTAAAATTATAATACAATAATGTTTTACCTTAAAAAATATTAAAACTTGTTCATTAAAAATTCTCCTTATCCTCATTATTTCAGTTGGTAAATACTTGATTTTTTATATATGTTTTGGTTTTGATGTTTTCATCCATAGATCATGATCATTGATACAAAATCTCATAAAAACAAATAATTATATTAATATAATTATAATTTATTATATATTTTTAATTTAAATTATCCACAAATGGAATATAAAAATAATAATTACACCCTTCAAGGATGAAGTAGTATATATGTTAGCATTACCAATATTTTCATTTTATATGAAAAAGAATACATAAAAATAGTTTTTTCACTACAAAATATTTATTATGAAAAAATACCATTTATATATTCAATATTTGAATAATTATATCCATAAATAGGATGTTTTTATTGAATTAAAATCATGTTTATATATCTTGAAAGATGTGATCACGTATATGCGGGGAAAAAATTAAATTATTTTTAAATTGAAGGAAAATGGAAAATTGTTTTCCCACCATAACAATAACGAATTTTTATATTTATGAAAATATATTAATTATTATCATATGGATATAGATGGTTTATAGGATATATAGTAATAAAAAATTAATAATACATGTAATATGACTACTTTTTCATTGAGAGGCCTCCATTAGCATATAAATTTGGACTTCATATGATTGTTTTATTATGAGGAAGATATCTGAAGACCTAATAGAATGTTGTTATGTGTTTTTGGGTAGTTAATGGTTTATATATATGTATAAATGTTTATAAATATGGGAGGAAAATAGTTACATTTTTTTATGTAAAGGGATTGACACACGTCAAATTACATAAATGATATAAATAAAATAATTTATTTTCCCTATGAATATGGACCAAAATAGTAATGAATTATAATTTAGCAAAAAATAAGGTTGATTTATCTTAAACTAATATGATTTATAGAATTTTATACTACTATAATACCATTATCTATTACTTTAAGATCTAAAATCACTTTTATCATTAACAAGGGAAAACAATTTCTAATGTTGTAACTATTAATTATGACAAAAAATGAGAGTTAATTCATAAAAAATTATATACATGTTGATTTAAAAAATATTTTCCCATTTAATAAATAACAATAAATTTTATGTATAAAACTAATTTCAAATTAAAAATTAAAAAATCTATGAATCTTATATTTAGATATATTATTATTTAATATAAAGTTGAATTTATTTTTATTAATATCATAGTGAATACCATAATATACATTTTAAAACTTTTTATTGAATTATATATATATATCATTAACATGTTTAGTCAATATGTATTTGTTTAATTCATTTAGAATATAATATATTCAGTATATAAAAAGATATTCTTAAAAAATAACTCATATCATGTTCAAATGATTATATAATCATTGCTAACAATTATAAAACTATAGTGTGGATTAATATTAATAAATTTCTAATAAATATAATTAAAATAAATTATTAATATAGATAAATATATTTTTTGTATAAAAATAGATAACACATAGAATGATATATGATTCACAAAAATTATTATTTTAATCATTAAATTCTTTTATAAAATTTTTATTATTGTTTAATGCAATCAATAAATTCGACTACATTAAGGGATTATTTTATATATTTACTCAATAATAATTTTATGCCTAATAATTACCTCTAGTTTAATATCTTGTTTAATTCTCTGTAATATACTTGTGTCTATATAGATTTGGGTTGTCTGTAATGAAATATATGAAACACTTCTGAATTACATTTATTGAAAACATAACAAATTGGATTATTTTAAATTATACCCCTCATAAAATGAATTTTCCAAAGAAATTATATAACATAGATTAAAAAATGATGGCATTTATAATTCATCACATATGTGGTTCCGATATTGATTTCAAGAAATTATTATTCCTTCAAAGGAAATCAAAAATGTCAGTAGTCTTGTAATGTATAACTTTATCCCCGCAATCCAGGATTTCTCAAAATATTCATCCTAGAAATATATTTCTCTATCTAAATAAAAATAGACATAAGTATATGTTATTGATCATTTTTATACATCCAAATAAATAAATACGTGGATAATATCATGACATTGATATATGAATGGTTGAAGTACAAAATGATTTGTTAACACCACAACTCAAAAAGAAATCTACAAGGGGATAATATACCTATGTTACAAATTTCCCTTTTTTCTAAGTCTCATAACCTTATTCCATAAATAAATTAAAAATAATATATTCTCATGAAAATCATAATATAAAACTCACTAATAATTTCAAACATAGCTATTATATTGACACATTGCTACCCTGATGTGTTATTGAATATATCATTCATTATTTTCCATTTTTTCAACAGTATTTGGACCTAATATATATCATTATATAATTTGATTCCATCATTAAATAAATCATCATTTCATTCAATATATGTATTTATAAGTAAATATATCAGTTCATGAGTGAAAGATATTTTTTCTTTAATAATTTTAAAAGAGTAATCTGTTGATCCCAAAAATATTTAAGATTTATACGAAAGTTACTAGAATATACACTATGATTTGAATGGTTCACTCATATTCAGTTTTTTCATTAGGATGATAGGTAACATAAAAAAACATTTACCTAGATCTTATTGAATATATCCCAAGAACATAGAGGTAAACAATGGATGTTGATTTGTTAAAATATAATATTTTACTACATGTAACCTTACCAAAATCAAAATTTATATATAAGAAATATGATCAAGAGAAAAATATTGACTTATTTGAATGAAATTTTCATCATTTATTATGAAATAAAAAATTGTAAAAATAACATTATTCATTTTATTTCTCTCGATGAGTCTAATGAAAAAAATCATAATTTGTGGTTCCCCGTTACTATATTTGTATGGTTAAAATTTGTAACATACCATAATAATTTTTTTACATTGACCATAGAATTTTTCATACCATGCATGGATATATATATACTATATAATATCTCTAATTATGTTTTTGCATTGAAAATACCACGTAAAGCCTCAATATATCATCTATATCTATGATAAATAGAGAAAAAATGTGATATGATCTTCATCAAATAGCTACTTCTATTTTGGTATGACAAGGTGGTCATATATGGCTATTGATCTTTATCATTAAATCACAATAAAGGTTAAACTCCAAAAAATTTCAAAAAATATAATTTTCTCAATAACACACTTCTTCTCCTACTTAATATAAACATAGATAAATTTTACAAAACACATTTATTAAAGATAATAATTTCATATATCTATCTTTATTTCATGGTTTATCCACTAAAAATCCAAAAATATAATTTTTTTAAATCCTTAGCATAAATTAGTAGATTGTTCTAGTTGACTTAAAGAATTATCCAACATTTTCACCCTATTATGGTGTTGATCTATTGATATGTAACAATAATATTCAACACTATCTATATTATATAGTTCATATTTAATTCTTTATAGATGTATATATTCCATAAAATATTATGATCGTTATATATATAACACAATTCTCATTAAAAATAATTGCGCAACATTATTGATATTGATATTTACACTAATAAATCCATGTAATGTGTTACATAATTATATTCATGAAATATTAATTAATTTGTGGAATAATATATAAATATGTCATTGCTATATGTACATATCACTATCCCTTATTCGATGCATAACTATAGAAAAATATATATTGTCTACTAAAAGGTAGTGTGACTAAAGATTCACTAAAAAATATACACTTCACCTTCATAAAATATTCATAGAACTCATTAGTCCAAATGAATTTACAGACCATATATGATCATATAGGAATAAAATTATACGTCCATGAATATTTATATAAAGATAATTGCTAATATCCTAATAAAACATGTAAACTTGGAACATCATTCATATTGGTTTGTCTAGGATAATGTTATATGACTTTTTTATAGAAGGATATATGGATATAGCCTCGCTTCAGATTACATGACCCCAAAATGGAACTTTATATAGAAAAAATTCTATCTTGGAAAATATTCTATACAAATTCTCCTCTCATACAGACCTTATTACAATCCTCAAATAATCTCCATGTATATCTTTTCTCTAATTATATATTATAAATTAATCTATAAATAATTCATCTAATTGATTTAGGTAGCTTCTAAAGACATTATTCATTAAATATATAATATTTTTAGGTAAATTATATTTTATATATTAAATGTACACAACTCCATTGTTCATATAAAACATATAAAAGGTTGTACTATGACTATTATAAAATTTTACCCTTAATTTATATCATCCAAAATAGAGATCAATCTTGGAGAGTTATATTGATCCAGGTAATAGATAAACAATAATAAATACTGTTTTGATGATATGTATTGTTAATTATGATCTTTTTTTTCTTGATAATCAATGTACAGTGGCACTTATCCATATTTATTCATGTCAAAAAAAGAATATACCCAATGTTAAAAAATAGGTTCAATAAATCAATATTTCATATTATCCTAGTATTTCATTTCCAATAGCTATACATCAATAAATATAAATAAAATATGATTATATAAAATAGTTATAGAATGATATTTGAGTTATATTTAAAACTTGAAATCATGATTAATATGATAATTTGAGAATTTTTCTATAAGGATAACAATAAACTCCCATACAATTGTTATATTTTTTATTTTTGTTTTCTCCCCAATCAAATATATTAAAAACACAGTATTAATAAATTAACAACCCATAAAAAGGAATTTATTTCCATTGGAAGTGCATATATATTCCAAAATTTATTAGTTATTAGATATTTATTTTTTATATGAAAAATTACTTCCCTTCCTTGGAATTTTATATAGATAAATTAAATAGAGAGAAAATCCATAAAAAACACCACATTTAACTATTTTGAGAATAATATGATTTTATGAGGATTATTCCATAAAATATCATTTAGTGAATAATGAAAAACTGGAGAATTTTTCATAATACTATTAGGAGTATTTTCAGAAAATTTTATATCTAATTATTGAATATGTGAAATTAAAATTTAGATACACATTTCATGATATAAATTAATTCATATTACTCTGATCAAATAATATAGTTCATTATTTTATAATACATATCACCACTACGAAATCATTTATATATCCTTCATAAACTCCTAAGTAAAAAATAGTTAGAATGATAATGAAACATCATTAACAATGGTTAGAAATCATAAAATCATGACAATTATTCATATATGTCCATAATAGTGGAATTTTCTAATCAACAAATGTAACATTTATAAGAATCCTATATTTTTTTTCAAATAAAATATGTTTTATTAGGTTATATCAAATTATTTAATCATAATGGTTTATAAATATAATGTGAATTGATCCTAAAATATCCTATATGAGTATGTGAAACGGTATTTATTTATAAGCTCACTCATTGTGAACCAATTAAAGATCTTGTTGATGGTCAAACCTCCCTTTTCACATTATTTACAACTAGGTGCATCTATTCAAAATTAGAATCCATGTATACCTGTTTATATGGAGATTTATTTTATTTTAAAAAACCCCTACATTATTTATTATAGTGTATAATGTTATCCTTTATTTAGACTTATCCAAAATATTTTCATCATTTTCTGAAGTAAAAATTATTAAATAATAACTAACAATTTTTTCATATAAAAAATGAGGTGGACCAAGAATTAAATAGATAAATATTACATAACATTAGATAAATATTATAAATACCTCGTGAAAATGAATACTATAAAACCATAATGGTATAATGTATTTGTTTTTTATATACAAAAATATATTTGATTATGGATCATTAACATCCCCCACCATGTTCTTCTAAAATTAATTACTTTTTACTGACAGTGCTATCAAAATGATTATTCATAAACTGGGGAGACAAAACAACATAAATGGAGTCGTAAAATCTTAATAAGTGTGGATAATGGAGAGATAAATCAATTAGAATATATTAACATAATGTGAATATAAATTCATGTGAATATGATATTATAATATTAATATCCACCCGAAACATCAAGTATCATTATCCTGGTATAATTCTTTATTATATAATAAGACATGGATCATATATGAATAAATTATTATGAGACCGGAGACTATATCTGAGGAATATGTAAATTTAAGAGTGTTTTGAAAAAAAAAACAATAGAAAAATTTCAATCATTGAAATCAGATGTCAAATTTACCAACACAAAATCAGTATCCCATGTTATTCTTGGGATAACCATCTCTTTATTTTCATTGGGCTTGGAATAACCTCCCACGTATCATTGTTGGTATTGGTCAAACCAATTATAATACCTATATTGAAATTTCGCTAACCATGAATAAACATATTTAGTTCATAAAAAATTATTCATCAAATAATGAATTGGATGGATTTAAAGAACTAATATATCACATAATAATAATAAAATTATTTTTACGCCTCATGATAATCAAATAATTTTTTATTTTTTCATAGCATAACTGATATAAATTTAAATGGGTTTCTACCATATTAATCACCATAGCCATAAACAATCTATATAAGGAATAAATATGGTGAAATTGGATCATATATCTACAGTTTAGTAATAAAAACCAACATAAAAATTAATATAAGTAAATATATTTAAAATTTCACTATAACATTTCAGGTTTAAAATTCACATTTAATTCCTAAAGTGGGAAATAAACTTGTTTTGTACAAAAACAGTTTCACACATTTGAATACATATATCAAAGAAAATGAATGTGAAATATGACACTTACAAAAATTTCCCATGATCATAAAAATATATATTATTTATAAGAGATATGAAATTCTATATAATCATCTCATATGTATGAAGAAATATTCTTAAATAATGGTTATGGTAATAAAAAGCCTTTACCTCAAGTATGAAATTATTAATTACTTCTATGACATACTATATGAGAAATCTATATTTATTTAACTAATATGAAATAATAATAATAATAATTTTAATTGCATGAATTGTTTAATTATAAAATCTTGTTACACACTCACTAATAATGTCTATTGTATTTGTTATTTAGGGTGTTAAATACTTCATTTTTAATTATTTTTTTCTTAAGATGATATGATATGAAAATATATATCCTAGTCAATAATTAGAAATATGATAATAATTATTTGAATATAATTTGTATTCATTTTATTATATTTAATTTATATAAATTTTTTGTATATAAAAAATATTTACAATATTCACAGAGAGGGTGGTCTATATGTCACCACAAACGATGTTAATTTTTTCTAAAAAATTAATTGAATGAAAAATGAAACACTATTTATTCATTATAGAAATATTATCATATAAAAAAAACATATATATTTAGTAAATATATCATTATAAACATCTATTAATGTTAATTATGGAAAATTAATGATATATCTACGTAGAGGTGATAATCTATATAAAGGCATGAGCGACAGTTTTATTTAAAAGTTGGTGGAATGGATCTGGAAAATGGTTATAGCATAATAATAAAAACATATTATTATATTTTTTAATACTAAATTAATTATGTTAGAAGTATTCTAATATATTTATTTGAATTATAAGAAGAAATTATAATCGAAAGAATCATTTATGTCGATTGCCGCTTCATTAAGATAACACCATTGGCATACAAATATAGTCTTATTATGATAATAACTGGGAAAGAGAAAGAGATAATGTATGAATGGAAGTAATATATGATATTTTTAGGGGGTTTGTATGATTTATGTGTCTCAATATATTTAAATAAGTGTTGAGAAAATGATCACTTTTTATTTCAGTAGAGGTACACCCATGGAATTACCTAAATGATATAAATAATAAAAAGAATCAGTTTCTTGTGCATGTTGAAATGAATGGAATGAAATATATTATTATATAATAAGGTCTATAAATTAATTCCTAATAGATAATATTTAAAAATTATATTATCTTTTCTTGCACATATATAATTGGATAACCCCCCGTGGGTACCCCTCCAAATTTATCTCTCGAAAAAAATATTAATTAATTTTAGAAATAATTATGGGAAAATGAATATAGGTTCATTGAATAAAATTTATGTTATGATTCTATATAAATAATTAATTTTTTCAAATTCAATCGCCATATGTAGTTGAAATTAAATATAAATAAAAAAACAAGAACTCAACACAACCAATTTTTATTAAAAAAACTTCTTTAATAGACTGTTGTTTATTTTCATTCCACAAATAGAAAAAATAGTAATATAAATTTTAAAAACTTAATTGATTATATGATATTAATATTTAATCATTGTCAAAATTAAATACTGATTTAATATATTTAATTTCAATAAAACACATTTTATGTATAAAATAATTTTGAAAAAATAATGTGTTTTCATTAAACTGTTTAAACATCATCAATAACCATTGGATAAAAACTATATAAATTATTATTTATAAATGGCCAGAATATTTCATTGAGTTATATTTTTAATAGTTATATGTGATTTTTTATACAAAAAATTCAAACACTTATAAAAACATTAATTCATAAAAATATTTAATTTAAGAATGAATTTTATTATTAAAATGTAATTATTATTTATAATTATTTAATAAGTCTATATTATTTATAGAAAACATTTATATATATATATAATAATATTGTAAACCATTTTTTTATTTCTAATAAAATAATGGGGTAATAATTTCCATAATATATCATGGTTGACATAGACATCGAGTTACATCTAAAAAAATAATGAAATACATTAATTTTACTTCAATGTAATACATGCTATTTCACATGGTGTTACAATACCAGCTTGTTTTGGTGTGATTAACTAGGGATTTCGGTAATGATTTCCACATAACTCAATGTAAATCATCCAGTTTTATAAGGGATTTTATATACATAGATTGTGTATGATTTGAGGAAAATAATGTATGCCACCAAAATATGTTTTGATGACTGTATATATAAATATATATATATATATTCATCTTGTAAATTTAAATAGAATAAATTGAAATCTAAATTTGATGTTTCATGTTAGGGAAATTTTTAGGATTAAATTTGGGAGTCTGATAGGTGTATATTATACCCAATTGTATGCAATTATGGTGACAAGATGACATATAAAGAGATTTTTTGAAATTATGAATATTTTAATTAAATTGAATTTAATTTTGAAAACAAAATAGATATAGTTTTTACATAACATGATGATTTATTTACATATATTTTTTCTATTAAAAATAAATGTGTTTGAAATCCTTAATAGAATAAAACATTAAACCTCAACCAATAACAGAACCATATTTAATAAAAACATTATAGTTATATAATGTTCGGGAAAATAGAGGGAAATATATAAATACATATAAAAACTAAATCGAATATCAATATTAAAGTTAATTAATTTATTTCATTTAATTGGTGTAGCAATGTAACTAAGAAGGCTAATTTATGATTTAAAATATATCAATTCATAATAATTATAATAATTAATTTTATTTTTAAAAAATATTATATATTATGGATGATATATATTTCTAAAATAAATAATATATTATTTCATAATTTATTATTAGTTGATATAAAATATGAATGATAATATTGAATATTTATAGAAATATTATTTTACTGATAAAATGGTTTTAATTAAATTCTTGAATTTTTATTAAAATGTTAAATTCAAAAAAAATATAAAACAATTGTAAAAAAATATTTTTTCAATTCAATATGCCATTATTATATTGAGATTAATTTATTTTGGGTGTCTTTGGGTTTTTGTTTAATAGTGAAAAGTCTAATTTTTCAAATAGTTGTAACATTGTAATATTACATTAATAGATTAATTACTTAATTGTGTTATTTAAATTTCAATATATATACATATATAATATTATATACATTAATTAAAAATACATGGTTGAATTATCTATACAATTAGGTATTTTTCTAAAATCATATGTAATATTTGTTTACTAAATGTATTGAAACCCATTTAAAAATTGTTGGGAAATAGGAAGAACATGATTTATCAACAGTATAAAACACAAAAATTCAATTTTTATAAAATTTATATCTAATAACCCTTTAGTAGATTTATTAAATTATTTAAAAATAATTGGTGTTAATAAAATCATTTTTTTCATTACTTATAGAAGTAGGAACATTAATCCATTCCTGAAAAAATAATTCCTTCATATTTAATCATGAAACTATTCCATTTTTATCCACGATATTTCTTTCTCATTGTCGCATGCATTTGGTAACCATATGTATTCATAATCCTTTCATTCCTATGGATAAATTTGAGAGAATCTTCATTTTAGGTAACTTCATATTCAATACTCTATACCATTTCTTCTTAGCATCTCTCAATCAATAATATAATTAGAATAGTTATATTGTAAAATTCTATTATTTTATTATATATATATTTATTGATGCCATATTTAATTGATAGATTTTTTACAAACAACATCGTGTTTTGTCAAACTGGGATATACTCTAATAATTTTTTTACATTGACAGTTGTCACATATTATTTAGATTACAAGATGTGAATTTGAGTAAAAAATTGTTGAAAATTATATATTCAAAAATTTACAAACTAATTCATTGATTATAAATTTATTAAAATTGAAAATATAAATATGTTTCATATAAAAGAGAGGTTTTTCAGAAAAAAACTCTTTTTATACGCATAATGTTTTTTTATCAAAACAAATTCAAATAATTACAATTTTTGAATTATTTTAATTACATGATTATATTATATATTTAGTAATATTTATTTGACATTAAAATAATATTTATTATATAACTATGATAACTGTAAATAAATTTTTATGCATAAATTTCCAATTTTCAAAATACTATTATCATCATGTTTTAAACACAAGTTTAAATATTCATTAATGCCACTTATATGAAATGAATAATGAAAAATATATCCCATATTTTGACATACATGGATAATAATAAATAAATCATCCTCTTTTATTTTTTCATTTTGAATAATATCCTTGATAAATTCATTACCCCTTGGTAATGGTATAATAGGCAATACATGGATAAAAATGTGGGTTATGGTTGTAAAATTCTTCAAACACTTGAAATTATCGTATTGGATGAGTTTTCATTCACCAGTATAGTACATTTCTGATAAATATTTTTCATATGTGTTATTTATCACTGAATTTGACAATTAAGTTATTTTTAGAAAAAGATTAACTCAAAATGTGACGCTATTTATTTAATTAGCTATAATTTTTTTATAAGGATAAAAATTTTAGTGATTGTATTTATAAAATATATATGGATAAAAAATTAATTATTTTTTATAATTATTTTTTATATTTTTAATTATTAAATAAGTATTTTAAATTCCTAATTAATCCCAACATGGTATTTGATTAATTTAATAGATTTTTTAATTATTTTAGAAATTAAAAATTAATATATGTTTTATGAATAAATAATTTCCACATATTTAATAGATAAATACATTTTATTAATAATTTTTTCTATGTTAATATTTTAATTCGTTTGTATTAATACTGATATAAAATTCAATGTATATGAATAGTTTAGATAATATCATTGATGAAATTATATTTATAAAATATTTTAATAAATGAATTAAATTTCATAAAATACTCTATTC
The DNA here is from genome assembly GCA_963277665.1 of Viscum album. Classification (NCBI taxonomy): domain Eukaryota; kingdom Viridiplantae; phylum Streptophyta; class Magnoliopsida; order Santalales; family Viscaceae; genus Viscum; species Viscum album. The sequence continues at coordinate 1,194,354,724 of OY728122.1, forward strand.
AGTAGAATAAATGGGGTATTGTTTAACATATCTTCATTACCTATTAAATCGCCTCATTTCTTTTAATGTTATCTATCAAGGCCATATAAAATTATAAATCATTGTTATCATGATAATTTTCAAAAGGGATTGCATGGGTTAAAACTATGTTATAAGGGTGAAATAATTGTCAAAACATATCTAAATTTATTTTAGGAAATTTTTTTCACTCATAATCTTCTGAAAACCTAATTATATAAATTTTTATAAATTTTTATATGAAAATTAATTTATAATAATTTTATAAATTATGTACATCCATTTGTTATAAATCGCTCACTTATAAAATGGATCACCATTTCTTTACAATTCATAATTATTGATCATTATATCATATAATATACTTTCCTGGTATATCATATAAAATAATTTAAAGGAAACCCTTAATATATGATTCTACATTCAATTATTATCTTTACAAATATTATCATTTCTCAGCTTATAGTGGAAGCCGAAATACATTTCTCAATGTAGAACTACAACTCATTACATAGAATTTTCAAATTTAATTCACATTATAAAGATAGTATATTTAGGTAATAAATTATAAACTAATTAATTTTGTGTATCCAGTATATTTAATTTTTTTATGAGTACAAATCATCCATTATCCACCACCATGCAATAAAATTTATAACAATAATTTCACGCATTTGTATGAGTGGACTGCCAACTCCCTGAAGCAATGTCATTCATTTTTTGGTTCTTCATTAACTGAACAACCCTAAGGAAATATCTAATGAAAATATATGATATATATGATATCATAACCATTCTAAGGAGTTTAATTTTTTTAACCATTCATTCATTCAATCCATTGAAATTTGGAATCATCGTTTAGACATAGTACGACACACTCTCTCTATAAATGATGTAAATCATTATTCTATCACTTTTATTTGATGATTAATTTAAATAAATATATATTTATTATAAATGATATTAATATCATTATTTAATATAGGAACATTATTTACAAATTATCAATGTAATTGTATTGGAACTACTAAATTGATATTCTCATGAAAAATGAAGTAGTTAACACTAATAAAGTATAATTGGAATATTGAATTATTAGTCAATGGGTGTTTAAATGTTGTATGTTCATTCAATAAGATATATTTTTTTCATGAATTTTTTATCATATTTTATTTAATTCAAATATAGAATACTAGAGGTAAAATATATTTTAAATCAAATCAATCTTGAAGTACGAGATTTATTATACAATTTAATGGTTTACTATAATTATTTATGATTTTGTTTTTGATGATGAACATTTAGGATGTAACATCTATATTTATTTGTTGTGGATACATATTTTTGTTTCATTTATTTCTTTATGTACTAATGTGACAGAAAATTTATTTTTAATGAAAAACGATTTCATATTCATATTCATATGAAAATAATTATTTTCATATTATAGATTTAGAAACTATTTTAAAAATGTTTATTAATAGTTTATAATTGTTTACTGAAGAAAATTTTCTCTTTTTAATATTATAATTTTTTAAATGGATTCATCTTTTCATTTTCTTAATGAGGAACATTTTACTTTTTATATAAAATGTGAATGGAATGTTTTTAAATGTGCATGTCATGAATTAGTTTTCATACAATTATGATTTAAAAATTATTTTAATAATATATTACTAATTTATAGGATTAATTTATTTATGAATATGTTTTCTATATAATTTTTTAATTTTTAATTTTGAAAAAACAATTGAAACTTAAATGGTATTTTCCATAATGATATTCAAATTGATCTTTTAATAGAAATTTCATAAATGATGTAACCCACTATTGTTAAATATGATTTATGTGGGATATTATATTATTATAAAATCCATATTATTTATTTATTTTATTTATAATTATATTTATTACATGTTTAATAAACCCAATTACTTTCCATTTTTTATGTTATTATGTAATTTTTCAAATATAATGAAAATTGTTTCTTTTCAAATAATTATTATATATGATGAATAATTTATGATCTCATCGATAATATAAGAATTAATTTTTATTTTGTAATGGTTTATAAATAATTATGTATACCTACAACAAATTTGGTAATGATAGATATATCAAGAGATAAAACAAAATAGAATGTGTACTGATCCTAGTTTATAAAGGCGCAATTTCCACTATGATACACTTGGAATTGAAATTTGAATAATAATGTGATTCAATAGGGTGGGAATCCAATACATTCTAATAGTCTATAATGTGGATCTTCACTATGTATATGGTTTTTTATGGTTTTCTATATGACACAAACATATGTTTTATGATAATTTCAGGATCCCAACGATAATGTTCATTGACTTCGTTGTGAACCATTTCTTTAAAAATTACAAACATTATGTTATGAGTCAATATTATGATATATTATATACAATATATGGTTTTCAAGTCCTAATCCCAGGATTCCATACAATTATTATCATGTCATGTTTATGTGATCAATTATATCTCCCTTTTTTGCATTTACTGAGCATCTGTGCTCACCCTTTCTAATGTTTCCTCTCCCAAGGTTACGAATAAATGTTTTCAATATAATATATATAATAAGGGTGATGGATATAATTAACATAGTGATAAATGATGTATATTTATTATGATAATTATTCTTATGTATCCATATATCTTGAGATCCTAAAGACATATAATTATAATGACAATCATAATGGTATGTAATGAATATTTTTCTAATTATATGTAATATTTATGTATGAAAACTGTGGGTCACTTCGTTTGGTGTCCTGTAAAAGTTTAGATAATTTTATAAAAAATCATTACACTACATTATTGATAATCCATAAAATAATTTAATGTCTATGTTAAAATACTAAATAATGGTAAGTAATCGAGTGTTGTTTTTTTATATATTCATCACTTTTTAGATATTATTAATGAATTTTTTTCTAATAGTTTCATAATAGGTTAATAATGTATAATATTTTTTAGTATATCATTTCCATTATACAAGGAAATGGTTTTTGGTCCCATAATATTTACATTGTTTGACACTCCCAATGGATATACATGTGATAATTCAAATTTTCATCATGAGGAATTATGAAGGGTTTGAAATAATGATACTCAATAAAGACCATGGTTAAAGGGAAGGTGTCATTTTTTAAAGATAAGATGCGACGCGATAGAAATAATATAAATGTATTTTCCTAATTATGTGGTTTTATACTATTATTATTGTATCACACACATTGATTTTATGTTTTAGTCCTTAGATGGATCCCAAGGTAGTCATTTAAATACTTAAAATTATGGACATTGAAACAAATAGACCCCAAATAAACCAAACGTTTTGTGTGTAAGAATAAAAAATATTATTCCTATTATTATATTATAATATCATTCTATGAATTATTATAATCCTAAAAATTACCACTGGAGGGAACAATGGAAAATTGAGACCATCATGTGGAATCATCCACCTTCATTTTGGGGGTTTATTGATCTACTAGTTGTTGAGTAATGAGTCAGTAATAGTGAAATGATATATCCCATTGTCAATTATTCAGAACCTGGTCATTTTATTTTTGTTATTTATAATTTTTAAGGAGATATATTTCAATGGATAAATGTTATTAAGAACACGTGGAAATGGGAGGAAATTGAATACATTGAGTAAACAAAGATAATTTATTTTTTAATTAGTAATTTTAGTATATTCATAGATGAAATTATTTGATTATCGTTCCTTGATCTAAAAAAGAAGGATGATTTATAAATTAGTACCTATGATGAAATTTCTATATGGATTATGAGGTACACCTCATGTGTTTTCAGCCAACTAGATAGATATCATGATTAATTATGTAGTTTCATAAAATCTAGTCTCTGATGATCGTTATACTCATGTGAAATAATTATATATGAATAAAACATTTAACGTGCTCTCATGGTCGAGATAGAGATTTTTAAACCTATAAATAAATTTGTTTTTAGATGAAATGTATGATAGAAATAAATAAAAGTTATCGAAAACATGGGGAGAAGAATACGATCAATATATTATGATCATATTATATGAGTAAGTATATATGGTATTTTCATAAAAGGATTAGTAAATGATTTTTGTGTAAATTTTTTTTTTATTGACCAATAAAATTGTGATGTGATGAGAAGAATAAGTTAGATATTGATGGAGGAAAAGAAAAACATAATGAACCACACACAAAGCAATGTTTCCAATGAATGGTGTGTGGGAAATATGACAACCAGTTATCAAATATGATGATTATTGATAATGATTTAAATTAGAACCACCTTAATCCTAGTTAAAAATGGGAATCTCATGTAGATCACTATTTCTAATGTGGATAATGAAGTGGTGAAAGGTACAATTACTATTAAATATATAACTAATAATATCTTATTTTATATTGTATCCAACAACACTTTTTCATTTAAATTATTTTATTAAGGTATCTAAGTGAACATCAGAGGATTAAATGAGGAATTTCTAGTAAAAAAATTCAATGGTTCAGTGATCAAATACCAATTCAATAAATCAAATTTTATTTTTTTAATTTTATTTTATAAAATATTTTTACTATCACTATTATTGAATATGATATTATCATAGTCAGGGATGGTAATTAATAAAAAAAGACCAAAATAAGTTATAAGGAAGTTTAGAATATTTTTATATAATCAACCATACTAGGATCATCTATTAGTGTGATGATAAATTGAACCATCTGATAAACATTAAATACATTTTACAGATCATTGTTTCAATTCAAAAGTGGTGTTTATCTCAAATATTTGTAAGAAAACTCAACAGTAATTATATGACTCTTGTATGGGATATTTTTGATGTATTTCTAGAATATTTTCCAAGTATTTCTCCAAGAAAATTTTTTGAATTTTTTTTGAACTCATACCTAGTGGAACACATATTTCAATGAATCCATATATAATTCACCCAAGAGGACTGTAGGTATTGATGAGGAAACACCAAGATAATCATGAAATGGGATTCATTTAGCAATTCAATTTCCCTGGGGTGAAGCACTTGTTTTTTATATATTGATATATTGAAAAAGGAAAATATTTATTATTTAACATGAACATAAAAAAATTAATATCATTAACAAGTTGAATATACCCTATACAGATTACTTTTATGATCAAATTCACAGATACAAATAGTAATTTTTGAGTAACTGTGATTATGGATTCCATTAGTTGAGGATCAAGAAGGCAGATATAACTAGGAAAACAATCATTACTGGGTATGGACATGATGAATTTAAACTGATTCCATTTAGTCATTCTAATTTTCTTTTTCATATTCATAGATTTATTAAATAGTCTATTTACAGAAAACCAAGATTTTTTGTTGCAATATTTTTAAATTTTATCCTAATATATTCAAATACTATAGAATAAATGATAATATCATATGTATTTTAGGAAGTACCATATGGAATATTAATTTGTCTGAAAATTTTAAAAATTATTAATTTTCACTATGACAAGATTCAACATAAGTTTATTAATTTTAAATTCATTGTATATTAGTGGATCCATAAAAAATATATATTATTGAATGTTCTCCAACATCGGCCTATATGATTGATATTTATATTTTTCTTTCCTTGGCTAGATAATATATATTATTTGTGGAGAAATTCACATTGATAATTAATCTAGTCGAAAATTATCATGAAAGGGATACACGTTCCATTAGAAAGATATTTTGGAAAAAAAATCATGGAATTGAACAGAATCTTAGTCCAGAAATGTATTATTTCATTAACATATCGGGGTGAAAGGGTTTGTTATCCAAAGTGATGCATTTAAGAAGGGATTGTGATGAATCCAATTGTGGAATGATATGGTAACAGCTTATTCCTCATTCCAATATATAGTTCGTGAGAAAAAAATACCCAAACCATTGTTTGGTTTTATCAATAAAAATGTTTGAAATAATAATATTGTGGTGTTATCATAATGGTTAACAGTTTAACATATATATAAATATACTAATCATAAATGTTTAATGTAAATATTAACAAAATAAGAGATGAATATGTGGTTTATAAGACAAATAGAGTTTATTATTTTTTTAGTAATTCATAATTCATGACTACCATCGGATAATGAACAAGGGAAAAATCATTTAAGAAAAAGGATCACGCTAGTGTATATGTGATGAGGATAAAAAATTATCTAATATTTCATTTTTTTTGTATATGATTAATATAAAAATCATGATGAAATTGGATATTTCTTATTTATCTCAAAAATAGTGTTAAACTATTTATTCAAGAGATGATTAATGATGTGTATAAGGAAGATGTTGTACACTAGAAGATGGCCAGAAATTTTCCTTTGATTAATCATTGTTGTGATGGGTTTATAAAGTTAATGAGTTGCCAATGTATTCAATCCATGCTAGATATAAAAAATTATATGTTGTATGAATCTCATATTTCATCATTCTATATTGATCCTATAATTACATAATATATAGAAATTTATAATAGAATTTTTTGTGAGAAAGCATAAAAGGAGATATTTCTGATTTTTTCTGTCAATCATTGTTCTGTAATAATGTTATAGATGTGATACAAAATCCTAATTGTATTTTATAGATATTTCCTATACCCATGTGGAAATGAAAAAACAACAATATTGAAATTATCATCAAACTGGAGAAAACGAAAAAAGGCCATAATTGTATTTAGAATATATTAAATTTCCTTAAAAAGAAATCCTAAAAAAATTTATCAGTGAATATTTCCCTTATGATTATCTTCATAGTATATATATTAAGTAATATGTATGTAAATATTGAGTAAAAAATTGTATTTTATGTAATTGGGATATGTGGTTTACCTTGATCTTCTAGATAACTCATCATTATGATCTGAATTTTGATTCCTATTTCGGTACATGTTATCAACCTCATATTAATGGTTACTATTTGGGAATAATGAAAAACATAATGGATATAACATTATATTTTTCTATTTATATCAATGGTGGTTGGGATCCACAACATCCTCTAATCATGATTTCATAAAACAAAAACGTCAAATCAAGTGTTTTAATGAATCTTTTTAGTGACCACAATAGGAATTTTTTTATAAAACCAGTGTATAGATATGAATTCAGTGAAATAAAGCTATAGGTAACTATGAATGATAATTACATTTCATATAATTTCATATTTATTTAGTATCATATCAAGGTATACTAGAGTGTATAGAATTTTCATAGAGAAAATTTTCATTAAAATATATAATTAAATGTTACTGATAAGGGATTCTAATGAATTTATATACTGGAGAGTGTCATGAGAATTATAATTAAAGGGATTATGAGCACAATATTTATTATACAATCCCATAATCCTGATTGATTAAAGAGGTTTCACTATCACTGGGTTTGTTAACCAGACATCTCTCAGGTTTATGATGTGTTCAATATATCTCTCTTTAGAAAAAAACATTTCCAATTTCTAACATGTTTTTATCTCGATGTTCATACATCCGGATAATGATATTTCATTTTGTAAAAAATGTGTATAATTATAGGATCATCGATCTGAATTGTTACTGAATTAGTAAACTCACCTACTGAAAGTACATCAGTGGAGTTAGATATTAAAATAATCCCTGTGGAATCATATTAACGTTATGAGTTAGAAGAATCCTCATTTTTTAATAATGGTGTTATTTAATTTCAAGGGAAAATCATTTTTTGGGGGCTATATTATAGCACCCAAAGATAATATGATATTTATCTTTGTATAATCTTGATTCCCTTGATATCTTACACTATATATAACACCATGTATAAACATGTTGTCATACCCAATTAAAATATTATTATATATTGTGACAGGAATTGTCTACCCATTAGATTCTCAGGAGAAAATAGGGAAACAAAATTATGGAACATTTTATTTATATAACATATAATTAATTTAATTTTTTATCGATTTATTAGAAATGAAAACAAAAAGAATTTGATAGTTAAAGAAATGTTCTTATGAGAAAAGGTTTTATGTATTCAATTTTCTTCTCTTAAAAGATAAATTAGTCCCTTTTGGTTAAATATTTTACTAAAATTTTTAAATTATGTATTCAATAAGTTGATTTAACATCCATAAAATACTATTTCATTGACATAGAAAATAAGAAATAATTTTTTATAAAAATGAACATTTAATAAAATAACTTATGTCATATTGAAAGAAAATAATTTTAGATGATTTTAATACACATTTAGGAGTTGTTCCATAAAAATGGATCCCAATTTTTTAATTAAATTTTTTTAATTTGGAAAATATTTTACTTTTACTTTTGGTCATTATGAGTACTAACTGTGATAAATTTGTTTCCCCTATGTAGGGTAAAAAAATGTAAAACATGGTTGAAATAATAGGTTAAGGGTATAAAAATCTTTAACAAAAGAATTTATCTCATTGTATTAGTGCAGTATTACTATTATAATTATGCTCTTAAAAAAAATTCCACATTGTTTGTCACAATCAACTCAATCAAACGAATATACTCTTAAGTCGAAAGTGGAGAAAGATGGACAATGACCCCTAAGTCTTTCCTCTTATAAACCCTGGGTAGGTGACTAGAAATGTGAGTATAAAAACCATAAAAATTTGATACATTTAAATATATTTCTATTGGATATGGATATAATATAAATCAACATCATGAAACTCAAGTTTATTATATAATAAAAAGCTTAAATCTTCCACCAATTCATGTCTAATGTAATCACATTTATATAAAAGTATCCAAATAAATACCCAATTTTAAACCTAATGTTCCTACACATCAACAATGCTATTGTACAAGATATTATTTCCCATAGTGTTCTAAAATATCCATCATGAATCATGGAAATATTTAATATATATAAGGTGATAATGCAATAATACATAACAGGATAATTAATATTTTTATGCACATGTGAAAATAGAATACTAATACACCCTTGAGAAAGAGTAAGAACCAAGAGGACATAAATAGTTCATGTCACCAGAATCATCCTCACCATGGACCAGTCACCATGTAAATAATCCAAATATAATAAATAATATTAAAAATATTGATGATAAGTTACCTGAAATATCTTACAAACTAGGCTCACTCTCTCCCACCAAAACGTTTTATGTCATAAAAATCCTTTTTAATCTGAACATGACAACATTCCAAGAACCCCAAGTGAAAACAGACATCACATCAAATCTATACCAATGAAAACTCATCCACCTCATCTCATCCATAACTATTATTAGAGTAGTAGGCGATCAGAAATATAATGGATGAATTCCTCTTTTCTCCATCCTATCATGCACAAACCCACCACATGCTATCTCATAACCTCAAAAATCCACACTACAATGTACATTAGACTTCAAGACATCATATACCAGGAATGTAATCATATTCTTGTATAGGGAGTGGTAATGATGGGGAATACATGCAAGCAACCTCACCACCCAGATGTTGGGGAAAATATCCCAGAAATATATGGGGTTACCACATGGTTCTCGACATGAGTGAGGTGTGTATAGAAAATCACATGGATAATTCAGGATATATATATATATATATACCCACACCAAAAAAATAAATATTATTTTAAAAAAATAAATATTATTTTAAAAAAATAAATATTATTTTTTAAAAAAAAATAAAACAACTGAAAAAATATCCAACCAAACTCACAATAATGAAACTTTCACTGCCACATATAAATTCACTACACCTTTCAATAAGAGACATTCCACATTCCACATATCATATTCTTTGTTAACATAGTCCATTTTATAGAATTCAAAATACTCACCAGTTCTATTTTATATCCAATATATTTTATTATATATACAATATTATTTCACAGAAATCATCAACAATATATAACCAAACTACCAATTTATTATTATTCATTATATGTTTCCAACCCATTAACCAAAACATACCGTGAAATTTCAATTTCAACATTAACCAATTCCATGACATTCATGGAAACTAGAAATTCACAACATTATAGAAAAAAACAACCTGTAATACATTTTAATCCAACCAAACCCATATCGCCACTATTCATATCCTAATCAATCTCTTCTTTACTAAATCCTCATTAAACCAAAATTCCATTGTATCTACCCTATAACATAAACTAAAAACTCATTAGATAACGAACCAAAAATAGAAATATCAGAAAACTACCCCAATAAAACGACACACCAAAATAAATAATACCCCAAATAATAAACACTCATTTACCAGTGAAAAAATATATATTATCATATTTATGATTTAGCAAGGGGTTTCACATGTTTTGTTTAATTTTTTGGGAATTATCAAACAATACCTAGTTTTTAGGTGAAACAAATTATTTTGATGAATATAAGTGATTTACCATTTATTTAAGCAGGAATAACTATAATACCACCTCAATTGACCAAAAACACATATCAAATCATAATAGTCATAGGCTCCAACAACCCATATTTACTAGGATATAAAGAGCTTGAAAAATTTCTATATTAAATATTTCAAAAGGCCATAAACACATGCATATTGTTCTCCTTGATTTTTATTTTTAACTAAAAATGTTTATTATATTAAATAATATAGCTGTTAATGATATTTAAAATTGTAAATATATGCATAAAGAATCCTTTTTGATACAATAAATGAAATATAAATGATCACATACCTTAATCGATGATTTTTATCCCTTATACATGTTTCAAACAAGATCATGGCCTGCAAAACACCATGATGAATGAAGAATTTTATTTTGCAAGGATGATGAAAGAAAACTACATTTTCCAAGAACGTAATAATAAAATTACCATATAATAGAAAAACATTAAAACCACCTGATTGTCATAAAGATTCCATTATTTGATGAAAACCAATAATATACTGGGACAAAACAAAGAGGGGAACTCACTGAAACCTCCTCTGAAAAATCTACGTGAATTGGGGGTCAAAATCTAGATAAAAGGAGATGAAATAATATCTATTTCTTCAATTGGATCACCCAATAAATTAGGGATACACTAGAAAATATATACGGTCTAGGGAACTTTTTAATTTGATACATATTCTATATAATAGTGGAACTCTGCAAAACCACACATACCACTCCCAAACCTATTTGAAAATTGATGTAATGAATACGAAAGATCCCCCAACCCACAAAATTATAGATAATATTATACCCATATTTATTTACGGTTATCCATTCTCAATATATCACATATAATGTTATGAAGAATACCATAACACAATAGAATACACCACACCTCAAACACCCTGGACAACATCTCCTCTTTAGCATAAACTCTGTCCATGGAATATGGGGGAGAAATTTTAGAAACATCATCTAAAAAACCCATTAGAATACTAGATCATAGTCCTCTCTTCAAATTATTAAATTACCTCCAACAATTAACCATATATAAGCACCTATTCCACAACCACTCAATGATAACTCTCCAGCATGTTTTAGGTTTTTGCAGTACTGTTGAAAAGACACAAAAGAAATAATCACTGTAATGATTCACTTTAGAAACAATATCAAAGCATAAATACCCACACTAGATACACAAGAATATAGTTTTTCCTTCATCAACAAGTTTTAGAACCTCTGTTAGATAGATTTTCAATATTTAACCGCACTTTTCATCAAACTATCCTTTGAACGTCCTCCATACACCTCGACCACCATTGTGTAGTGGTCTATGAATTCATGACTACCACATTAGATACCTCACTAACTATTATCACCCCTATGAATACAAACCATCCCACATGTAGAGAGGGATTAGGCCATAATCACCATCAATCAAGGATCCTCTCAAGTATATCAATACACTGAATACAACTCCAAAATAAACCCACTAACAAAATGAAAATGAATAGTTATGATCCCACATAACTTCATCACCACATGACATTACCGTCCACACCACCATGAGTAACATCAAACCATTTCATACTGGCAAAAAAATTCTCACATACGCATTATTATCAATACCAATACATTATGCCCTAAAACCATAATCCAAATTTCACTAAAACTAGAAACAACAAAATCCCCAATCATAAATTTAATGAAATTAGGACTTTAATTTCATGATAATGTCTATTTTGGATGTGATTTAGTTAGATAAATGGGCTTAATCATGTTAATGTGTAATGTGTCATGATTATGAAACATTTTTTATTTTTCTAAAGTGCTACAATTTTTTTCAAACATACCACTAATATGAATAAGCACATATCATAAAACACCATGAACAAAACATCAAATCCTAAATAAAAAACAAAAGGATAAAAATTAATTACAAAAAAAATATGTTTAATTCAAATTTATATACATATCTCGATCCTAATTAGTCCCATATAATAAACTAATCCTCAAGAACACATTAACTAGATGAATTTTATTCCCAATAATCACCTTCTCCCAACAATCTAGTATCCCAATGGCTACTCCACAAATAAAAAATTATAATAAATATCAGAATATCCCAGTTTAGAGATATGTGAGTCATCACAAATAAAACAATAATTTAAATATATTGGGATGCCTTTTTGGATCTATTCAAGTTATTGTTGGAGTGCCCACTGATAATCCACTCTACTAAAATGTACCAACACCTCAAAAGGCCATACTAAGTAGTGTGAGATATTACAACTCCTTTAAACCTTATGCAACTCACATCGATGGGAAGCCTACATGAACATGTGGTCACCATGATAATACTCATTGTTCCTCCACCTATAATTGGAATAAGATTTATATCGGCATTTTATTACATTCATCTTCTCAAGAATGTGTTGAAATATATCTTCTATACTCTACACCATATTTAGAATATGAACTAATGAATCACATACATTGTTCCAGTACAATGGATAAAAAACCTCTCATTCAACGCATTATATAGGTAAATACTAAAACATGTATAATAATTATTGTTATAATAAAACAAAACCAATTTAATGTCCATTTCCCTTCATCTGTAAATTTCTAATACACATTCCCACAATATAACCTCCATTTTTTGGATAGTCTCCTCCATACTCATATCCATCTGAGTATGGAAGGTAGTGGTAATGTTTATGTGAGTTAAAAAATAACATTTGAAACCCCTCCATACTAGTGTGGTTATAAATGAATCCTAGTATAATATAATGGATAATGGAAATCGGTATATCTACCCCACCTACTCCACATATTACATTGACAGTGAATCAATGTTTCCTAACACCATGATCTAGAGTATGTGAGATGGAATCCCCACATTCCCCTTTGTTATAAAAATACTATCACAACATCTATGAGATTGGGTTATCATGGTGAGGATGTACATAAATATTTTATACCATTTCCACTAAGGAACATCTTAGGGATGAAAAAAAGCCATTTACTTGATTCTTAATATTTAACTAACTAAAATCTTGACATCTAGGTTAATACTCTTCTACATGGCATTGATCATAGGGCTGCAAAATAATATCTGTAGGAAACAATTAAAACTCTATACACATGTTTGTACCACCAATTTTGATATTTTATTCTACTAATGAGATTCATCATGCATTTACACAGACAAAATAAAGAAACCCTCATAGACATCATTTTGTTCAAACCCTCCATTGAGAATCCAATTGAGTCATCACCATGGATGAAAAAATCCCCGATCAAATATAACTCAAAGTAATCATAATGTGACTCATCTATGTGTTGTATCAGAGAATAATGAACTTCTATCGAAAATTAGATACATGAATCCTTGTCCAACATTTTTTATAGGTGAACGGATGTTGAATCAACCATCATCCATAAAAAATACCGATATTGATTAGTTAAATCTAAATATGAATTTCGACTTAACAAATTGGTCTTGACATTTCACTTTATCTAGGTATTGAATGTCATAGAATCATAATGCATTATATGATTCATCCACCAATGATAACAAATATTTATATCACATAGAAAATAGATATAAGTCAATATCAAGTGATCTATGAAAACCAAAAAAATAATCTCTACAGAATTAATGTCTCCAAAATATTAGCACCAAGATTTATTCTCTTATATATAGATCATGGGTGAAATAGTTATTATAATGGGTGTGTAGCATCCAATGTCTATAATAGATATTATAATTTTTCTACATAATGGAACAAAAAAATCCAATATGGGAAGATTTTCAAAAAATTTAAAAATCACCCCATAATCTATAAACTAATGCAATAGAGAACTAACCAACATCCACTAACAGTAGTCAAATACATTCTTGAACTGACAATTTATATAATATAATGGACATTACTATTAAATTAATTCATTGGGGACAAAATCCATTTGAAATTTTATATGAATATTTGGTAAAAGGTTACAAGATCCATGAATCTAAGATCTTATGAAACATTCTATTGTGATTCAAAAGAAACCTCTACCTCAAACAATGATGGTTATATGGCCACACCCTACTGTGACATAAAATTCACCTGTAATTATGCATATCATGTCCAAGACAAACACATAGACTCATTCCATAATGATGGTGGTGGTGAAGAACCTATAACATAGCACTAATATGATTGAAATTATCATCATCTAAATAATATTATATCAATATTTCATTGATGAACATGACTATGAAATGGTCAATCAATAAACAAAGTATAGAGTTCTTAATCATATTGAATATATATAGGGTCCTCGTGACATTGAATGACATGACCATGAACCCAATGATTCATACATACATCTAATGGATTTATTTAGGATATCATCATTTGTACCCACAACTAGTGATATCCCACAAATCGATCAATCCTATAAAACCAACTCTCACCAGTTAGCTAATCAAAAATAGTTTCTATTGACTAAATAAGTGATGTATTCATGATGTTCAATTGATTCAATGTTTTGTTTTATATGAACTATAGTAACCTATCATCCACATTTGTGGATAATTATACTAGATCACCCAATAGTTACATTGTTTTATACACACAACACTTCTTTATAAAACTCATATATAAATCTTACACTCCTATTACTAATAAATCTCATTTAATTAGGAGTAAAAAAAATTGGATTATCAATTTTATGAATGTATAACTAGAACATAAAATATTTTCTAGGGGTTACTATTATAAACCCCTTTGAAGAAACAACCATAAACTCCAGGAAACCCCTGGGAACTTCCTTTATCCCTATACAATGACCTGGGAACCTCATATAAAATAATTAATTTTTTTTGAAATATTTATTACATTACACAAACAATCACCTGAAAAATATTCTAGTCAAGTCCCTTTGGAATCATGAAGAAAAACTGTTCCAGAAGTGAGAAATTTCATCTTCCATTATGTTCCTCAAAACCACATCACTTCTTATAAATTTCATACGTAATACATTTCTTTGTAACAAGGGGAAAATAAACATAAAAATGGAGATATCAGCTTCTAAATATGGTTAAAAAGGGAGATACATAAGAATATCATAAACATATGTGTATGAGAACATGATAAAAAATTTTCAAAATTGTAACCTAAATATAAATGATCATAATAATGATTCTTGTAATATATATTGGTAGTTTATAAAACATGAATCCTAAGGGAATCAAATAAACTATGAAATTAGAAGATAACATAGGAAAATCATTAAGAAAAAAGTCCTTCACTAAACCGGGTTCACAAAACATTCATGTTTTTTATTATCGAAGTATGTTTACTTCTCCTTCCATTCTTATATTACTAAAATGTGTTCAGTCCCCATTCAAATTATTTTTATATAGTGATACATAAATCATAACTGAATTTATCAGATAGAGATTAGTTCCCCACACATCAAATAATGAAATCTTATATATGTGTAGAACAATATCAAAACCATTAAACCTCTCATAACCAATGTAACTAAATGGTTATAATAAAAATGTCATCAAGTCATATCATATAGAAGATAAATATGTTTCCTATTAATATCATCATAGAAAAACCCCTTAAAACCATGTTTCCTTATGATTTTTATCATGGTATGTATTTTCAAAGTGAAATGGGTTTCTTTATAATAATTAAAACATATGATAAACCATTATGAAAAGTAATGTGATTTTTAATTGTGGATCATATATTTGGTATGGAATATGTTACAAAATCAAATTCCATATTAGATGGAATTTTTTTGAATTATCATTTTGAACATTTTGTGAGTAGAATATCTTTTCACATAATTTTTTTTTCAAAAATAAAACAATTTAAAAATATTTTTAATTGAAAACAACCTCTAATAATATAACTGAATCTTTGAAATAGTTATTAGTTTTTCTTCTTGATAATTTCATCTATTTTGTACGTGCTAAAATGATGGTTCATTTAAAATTTTATGTAAAATACATATAGAATTTATTAAAAAAATCACATGATGAATTGTTAGGAAACATTTTTTTAAATGAAAACATTGGTAAAAATTTAATTGAAACAACCTAATATTAAATCATTTTAAGTTCATTTTTATAACGAATAATTTGGATATAAAATAGAATTCCGATTTTGGTGATAAATAAATTTTGATTTTATTGAATTTTATTTCTTAATTATATAATGCACCATATATTTGAATATTAATACTATTAAATTATTATACAATTTATTACAACAGAATATTAAATTCCATTTTAATTATTGAGAGAGTGAGCATTATATTTCATCAATGTACTCGTATTGATAAACAATCATGATAAACAATGAGGTTATATCAATAAACTATTAACACATTTGTATCATTGAATAAATATACACATGAAATAATAAAATTATATGAAGTTTAAAAAATTCATAAAAAGAATTATAATAATTATATATTATGTCATTAGGTCAATATAAACACATTTTAAAATAATATGAGTGCATAAGATAGCATGTATCTTAATGAAGTATATTAAGAAATATTTGAATTCATATTTTGGTGACATTTTATCCCCAAACGGCATGAAAATTAGATCCCAAAATGGATCCATAAATAAAAATATTTCTTAATATAAGAATCATAAAATCAATTCTTGCATATTATTTACTCCAAAAATAAAAATAAGTAGTGAACATGTTTACTATCTCATTGAAAATATAAGTGAGATGGAAATCTATTTCCTAAAGACATAGTTGTCATCATACTCATTAAAAAATAATGTATAACAAATAAATTTTTAAGATAAATTTATAAATGATACATATTAGAATGACTAATAAAATATATGATTTATCTATAACTTTATATTATTCATATTTTAATAATTTCGTGTAAACATTACATAATGGGTAATAACCACATTGTATATTGATATATATTTGGATTCATTATATTTTTTGTTGTAAAAAATAAACAATTATTTCATAATATCTATAATTATAAAAATTTTATATATAATATATATACATTAAATATTTATTTATTATAATCTATAAATGATATAAAAATCGTATGAAATACACCGTTCATATAGATGATAGGCTGTATTCACGCATAAATAATGCTTCAATTTTCATGTAGGATTTAAAGATAAAATCGTATATAATATATTATATTTATATATTCATTTTTTATATATCACATATTTTTACTGAACTATTCCTTAATACATTTCATGTATATTTTGAATGAATCCCATCGCTTCATTGGGAAAAAGATATCCTTATTGATGCACGATGTTATCATATTCCCACAAAATACAAATTGTGATGATATATATGATATAAAAATTATAAAATCATAATAAAATCTTAAATATAATAAATATCATATTTAATTGTGTCACGACCTGTCCCTCGGGGCCCGTATCGTGACAACCCCATGCCCGCCTTCCATAGGCCAGGGGTTGGCGACTGGCACCAAAGGTGTAATTTCTTAAAATAGGGAATGCATTGCCTTTATAAATCATAAAAACACACTACCAGAGTACAAGAAGTAGTAAAACCTAAGAACAAAATTGAATAACATGAGTACTAAAAGTAAAGGGGGGCCAGAATATAAGCCCAATAGTAAAGTACAAATACAAATGAAAACAAGTACAACTGAAAAAGGGAAAATTGGCTGAATGGTGAAAGTAGCTCCTAAATCACCATCTGGGGATCCCACATGAAGGGTAGCTACAAATGGCCTCCTCAGCACTCAACGTCCTTCAGACCCCACTATGTACCGAAACATCTTAAGGTTCACCTCTGGGTACCGTCCATTCCTGGTGCCCTCGGCCTCCCTCACCGATGTTTGTCGTCTACATCCGACATAATGAGGTGCGAGCATAACCCGAGTAGGCATGAGTATAACGATAATCAGTAGGTTCCCCGAGACCCTCAAGGTCTCACAAAATCCAACAAGTATAGACCAAAAAGTAATATTTCAATGGATAATCATTACTTATGTATAAGCCCATACATGTACCTAAGTTATCATGTAAACCCTCTCAATCACGAGGAAAACACAAAGTTAATTGACTCATCTCAAACCAGGATTTTCATTATCGACACCATGATTTCTAGAGAAATCCTCCTTTATTGAGTACAGTGGCCATGTCTCAACTTTGAGGCGCAACTCACTAACCGTAGACTGCTGAGGTACACTTCATGTCGAGTACCGCATGTCTGCTGCCAAACCAGGCACTCTGTCAGTTGTGGGTTTGCCGCCAAACCCCACGCTCCCCCTACTAGTCGTCAGAGATACTCCTCCTATAGAGTACTATAGGTCTGCTGCCAAACGAAGCACTCCGTCCTACATGGTTCTGCGGCAAAATCGGGAATTCCATCCACTAGGCTAGTGGAATCACTCCGAGTCGAATCGGTCAAGTAGTTGTCAGGTATACAGCTATTAATTCTCAGCACTCTGTCTACTCATCTCTAAAAGGATCTGCTCCACGAGCTACTGTTCGATACACCAAGTGTCACTAATTATTAGGAGGACGTATCTAAAAGTACCACCACGCCATCGGGGTCTCAACACATCTGACGGTGCATGAATCAGACGCTTAGTCTGTGAATTATTAAAATTTTAGTCTCATGGGACCGGTTGGATTCATGTATGAACCAAACTGACTATGAATCAACTATAACCCGAACTCCAGTGGGGTATAATCAAAGGGACGACTATGCTCTATGAATACCCACTCCCCTGACAGTTTTATAAATTGATGTCTGGTGCCAAATATTTGGCCCTAGAAAGTAATGGGTCAGAAATGGGCCTGGGTCCGGTCCGACCCGGTCAGACCGACAAGGCCCAACCCTGCCTGGGCTGACCCGGTCTTGGTCGACCTGGTCAGACTTGATGGGTCTGACCCGGCCCATTTGGTGGGTCAGCCCGCTTTGCATTGACTCGGTCCCCTTGGCCTGGCCCAGCAGACCGCGAGGGCGGTTCCGCCCGATAGTTGCCACATAGGCGGCTCTATATCTTGGATCAGAAGACCAGGTTAGTTTGGCCGGTGATACCACGGGGGGAGGCATTTCAGCTCAGAAGGCTAGTGTCTGGGAAGCCAATGGGTAGGCCGCGCGGGGCATGGGAGATTCGGCTGGTCTCTGGGAAGGTCGTGGATGCACTGGGGAAGCCACGACAGGAGTCGGGCTGGCGAGCAGCGTGCCAGCAGTGAGCACAGGGCACCAGAGAGCACGCCGGCAGGGGCGCAGTGCACTAGGTAGTGAGCCAGTAGGGGCACGGGGCACCAGGTGCATACTAGGGGGGGGGCGTGTGGTGCCTGGGGTATGCTGGTAGGGGCACAGGGCACTGGGTTCCCACCTGTAGGGGCGTGCGGCGCAGGTGGCGCGCCGACAAGGGCACAGGTCTCCGGGCACCGGGTGCATGCCTGCAGGGGTGTGGGGCACCGAGGAATGACCAGTAGGGGCGCGGGGCACTTGGTGTGCACTCACAGGGGCGCGGGGTGCCGGGGAAGTACTAGCAGGGGAATGGGGCGTCGGGTGCGAGTAGCACACCAGGACGCCGTGCTGGCGGCGCTGTTCACGCAGGCCTCTGGTAGCGTAGCCTTTTTTCACTGCCTTCATTGCCATCACCATGTGTACTACCTTTGTCATCATCACTTCATCGCCATTTCGTAGGGTGTCACAAGAAAGTAGAACAACATAGGATTTCAGGCCATGTTAGTTTTCCCCGCATCCTCCCCGTTTAGAGGGGAAATCAAAATGCTCAACAAGATAACCAGTTGATTAAAACATGCCCAAAACAAACCCTTTCTATCAGATGAATGGGATAATAAAAGGTATAATAACTTCATGAAATAAAAAATTCTACCTCTCTTGTTGTTCGTCGTTGACGAAGTAACGGGAAGTGGGCGTCATTATGATAATGTCGGAGGAAGAAAATATCAAATAAGATGACTCAAGATGATGTCGTCGGCGTTCTTCTTGGGCGGTAGTGGTTCCCTTTCATGCCCCGGTTGAATAAGGATGAAGAAGGAATTCACCATTCTTCATTTTTCATGGGTGATGGTTCATTGTTGGAGGAATAATTCTCCAAGGGTTGGGCATCGCGTCTCTTTTCCGGTGTTTTTCCGCTTGAAGAAGTTGTCCCAAAACATTCCCCCGGATTCTTTCATACAGGAGAGGGGGAGAGGTAAGTAACCATCATGGAATTTTAGATGGTTCATTGATTTGGAACCTTATTAATTTCCAATTATTCGGTTATATAATTTAAAAACGGAGAACAAATTAATTGGCTCCACTAAAATAATTTCACGAGAGGTGGCACAGATAAGTTAGAGGATGTTAAGAGGCTCCCTATAATTAATTTACGTGTGTTGTTCATATTAAGTGGCAGGTGCGTTGGCTCAATTAATTGTCACGTGTGTTGGCACAATTAATTAAGTAGAAGAGGTCAAGAGGTCCTCTCTCATTAATGAGGGGTTATGCGTCTCGGGTGGCCCCCAGTTCGTAATCCCTCACGAGAGGTTTTGTTCTGGTGGAACCCACCACCACAATCTCTCATGGGAGGTTTGGGTATAGCGGTACCACCCCCAACTCCCATGGGGAGGTTCCAACTAACCACACACACATGGCTACTTGAATAAAATAAAGTGTTGGAACACTCTATTTTATAATTATAATTTTTTTACAGCCAAATAATTAATTTTAAACAGGACAGAACACAACTGCGGTGAAGGTCTCACTATGAAATTGTCGACATTGCGAGTTCAATGTTGCCCTCAAATTTCAATTCTGAGAACCAGTTCAAAAGTTACAAAATGCCACTCACAGGTTTATAGAACGTACACGAAAACAATTTTGGAAAATTATTATCAGTCACCCTTGATTCATTGCAGTCAAGGTTAGGCTCTACCTAGGTGAAACATTCCACAAATAACCAAATAATACTCTTGTATTTTCAATCAGAGTTACCACTTAGAAGTTATGAATTTTACAATAAAATAATTTTCACTTAATCATTTTATTTGTGGCCAAAATATAACTTTTTCTGGTGGCCCGTGCCGGACAAAGTTATAATTTTTCTAAATAAAGAATGCCCTCACGAGTTCTATGGTGGTCTCAGATTTTTAATCAATTCTACCATTTGTGAGTTATAACCCTTTGAAAAATAAAATATTTTATTTAATTATTTTATTTACAGTGATGACATATTTTGGGATTTTATATAGGAGGTTTGCGCCGACTAAACATAAGTCACGCCTAGTGTAAACTCGGCATCCTGAGATCAATGGTGCCCTTGGATTTCGGATCCGAGTTTTCATTTATGAGCTATTTCACTTTTTTAGGAAAACTACTTACGCGCATTAACATAAGATTAAAAAAAACATCAGAAATTGATTCCGAGCACACCGGGCCTCGAAATCTTGTGCCGTTAGGAACTGCAAAATTTTGAATTTCAAGTGTATTTATGAAAAAAAAATTCCACATAATTTCAGTGTCTTTACATTCTCCCCACCTCAGGGCATTACGTCCCTGTAAGCTACAACTAGAACTAAAGTAACAAATGTTGGTACTGAGCAAAAATATGTTCCTACAACTCCCACGTTCCCTCCTAGAGGTTCTCGTGCTACCAAAAAATGTGCACCATCGATATCAACTGTCCATGCTGGACACACCCCATTTGATCCTCAATCTCCAATGGAACCTCCGTGAAAGTCACCCCATCATCGATGTCCATCTCCCGATGGTTGATGTTGTTGGAAAGGTCGTGCATGTATCTCCTCAGCTGAGATACGTGTAAGATTTCGTGCAACTTGTGAAACTGATGCAGAAGATCTAAGCGGTATGAAACCTCTCATACTCTATTGGGGAACATAAAATGTACGAAGAATCTCAAAGATAAATTTCCTCCTCGGCTAAATATCCATAGACCACATCGAGGTGAGACCTGTAGAAAGACGTGACCGCAATCCTAGAACTCCAAATGTCTCCGTCTCCTATCAGCATCCAATTTATGTCTGCTTTGTACAGTCTTCATCTACTCCTAGATGACCTGAACCCTCTCCGTGATAGCTCGTACCATCTCTAGTGAGAAGGAAGTGGTCCGACTTGGTGAGTTGGTTGACAATCACCCAAACAGAGTCATGTACCCTTGAAATATGTGGAAGACCAATCACGAGGACCATGGATATCTCATCCCTCTTCCACTTTGGTACAACTAATGGTTGAACCAAGCCTGCTGGTACTCGATGCTCTACCTTCAATTGCTGACAAGTGATGTATTGTGAGACAAACTCAACTACTAAATTCTTCATACCTGGCAACCAGTGCTGTTGTCTGAGGTCCTGACACATCTTCTCCACTTCTGGATGTACCTTTAGAGGGGAAATGTGTAACTCCCTCAACACTTCTTCCTGAAGTGAAACTGGTAACATGGTACATCCTCTGAAAAGGATGACGCACTCCCCACATTCAGAAAATCCATCAGGTGACTTCCCTATGGATATCTATACACGTCACGTCCCACAGTCATCATCTCCATGTTTTGCCTCCCTGACTTGTTGATGAAGGGTAGGAGTTACTATAATAGACTACAGAAAGGATACTCCATCCCTATCAATGAAGAATATCTGTAAGGCACCCAGCTGCTCAACCGCCTCTCATAGCAGCTATAAACAAATCCTCCAAATGAGTCCATCTGCAACAAAATTCCCCTTCCCAGGAGTATAGAATTTCTTGAAGTCATAGTCCTGGAGGAATTGAAACTCAAAACTCCTGCTACCACGAGGGTAAGGCAGGCCAACTCAAGAGTCACTACTAAAAATGGCCTTTAATAGTGCTAGAAAAGTTTTTTTAAAGTTGGCAATGATAAAGGGGTTCCCCTTTATCATATCTCTATAAAGCGCTGATAGAAACCACTTTTATCAGCGCTAAAAAGAAGCACTGATAAAAGGATCCTTTATCAGCGCTTTATTTTTAGCACTGATAAAAGACCCATTTTATCCACGCTTGTTTTTAACACTGATAAAAGTAAAAAAATTAAAAAAATTATAAAAAAATTATAAAAAATTTAAAATATTCCTACCAAACGCGGGGGGGGGGGCTTTTATAGAGCTTGATCCAACCTTTTTATAGTGCTATCCATCCCCTCCAGTGCCTGTACGCACCCCCTCCATCCTTTATCAGAACTATCCCCCTCCCCCCAAATCCAACCCCATTTGCGCACCCCTGCCTCCACTAGGTTTTGAACTCGAGACCTCCCCCTCAAGCACCAAAGCCATTGCCACTCCTCTATTTTGATTTGTTTTCCATTTCATGATATCTATATACATATATATAGTTATATTTATTCTTATAGTAATATATATATATATATACATTAATATATATATTTATAGTGATATTAATATATATATATATATAGTTATATGAATTTATATATGTTGTTATATTAATATATATAGTTAGTTAGATTAATATATAGGTATATAAATATTCATATATGTGTATTTTAAACAAAATGGATATTATTTATTATATAGAAAAAGAAAATATATTTTATATGTAAATATATTTTATAATTTATATTTATAATTAAATTTTTATGCATGAATATAAAAAATTTGTATATATTGTTATATATTTGATTTTAAATAGCGTCGCATTATAAAAAAAGATAAAATTTCAAATAGATAATATCAATATTAATGTAATACCAAGGAATAAATTCATTCCCCACCAAAAAAATCCAATAATACCCCCTTAGATGAGGCTAAAAATCCAAAAAAATGTTGACAATTCGGGGTATCCCGACAAAAAATTCTGTTTTGGAGGTTGTTTGGGCCCGTTTTTCCTCAAAAAATGTGACAAATGATTTTCCTTAGTCACTAGCATGTAGATATCATCACAAGATTTGATTTGATATGTTGTAGAGCTCAAACGGACACCCAGATCAAATGTTATGGCCATTTGAAGTTCAATTTGAGTTTTCTACATATTTTGGATATTTGTTTTCAATTTTTTTTATTTTTTTAGTCTTCAAATTGTGATTCAATGTCTATTACACCCAAATAATTAGAAAATTATAAATTAAAAATATATTTTCAATTTTTTTGTAATCCATTTTCATTAAATATCTAATATATTAAGTATATAAAGTGTAAATGTATATTTATACTTATCTAAAATATATTTAAAAATTATATATTATATTTATATAAATATAAATATATCAATATATTTAAATATTAATATTTTTTTAATGAATTGTTTTTTTGGAAGTAGAACTTTTATAAGTGATTTTAAAAAAATCACTGATAAAGACCCCCCATTATTAGCGCTAATAAAAAAGTTATGATAAAGGGGTAACCATTAACATAACTAAAAAAGAAATGTTAAAGGGGGTACCTTTATCAGTACTTTTTTGATAGTACTGATAGCGCCTGGCGCTGGCCTTGCCCTGTTTTGTAGTAGTGAGTGATCGGATGCACCCTACTATGCATGAGTTTAACCTGTTCTATTTGGGTTTCCTTTTTTTCCATAAATGGAAAACCCCATCCCAACATTGTAGATAAACCACAAAATTTTGGCCTAATACATTTAATCTTTGTATGAACTATGGTTTCTCAGTCCATACCCAAACTAACGTCATAAGGCCTCGATGCTTCCGCCAAGAGGATCCATCCTAAATTCTTACCTCAATGGTCAGATAATACCGTCGGCATTAGTGTTATAATCGAGTCTCCTCCAAAAGGTATCTCTAGATGTGAGGGTCATTTCAACGATTAAACTGGAAACTCTAGGTATAGGAAAAGATTCGTGGAAGGAAGTAATGATTGGTACCTATATCTATTGATACAAAAACTAGTAGTAGAGACAGTCCGTTCCTCGAATCATTCCATGAGCCCTTGTGTCTCACTCCTTGACCACATGTAGTTACACTCTTTCCGCACCATCCAACTCCCTGATCCTGGGGGAATTCATAAAAAGGGGCAATTGTAACATGTCGAAATGTATACCACCTCATGCTGCTCTCCTGGATCTGCTTCCCTATCTGCTGCTCTGCAGATTCATCTTTCCTTTATACTTCCTCTTTCTGAAACTGTTTACATGCCCAAGTCTCTGAGACTGGCAGAAGTTTCTTTCATTCCCACTACTAACATTCACTGGCTGTATCTACTCAGCCAATGAACATTCAACCTCAAAGGTTCTCTCTAGCATCCTAACATAGGTAGGTAGGAATAGAGGAAAAAGTGTTGGATCGTATGTCCCTAAACACATCTCACTCAGAGGTCTATGCTTTGAAGCACTGGTCGTATCGTATCCATCGAGTATTAGGAAGGATCGGTATGCCATGCTGTATATACAACTACCAACATGTCATCCTGCCGAAGCTGTAGATGTTCTAGTGAACTCTTAGCCACCTCCTTAGGCTAGTCCTATGCTGCCTAGGAATCTTTCTCGCCTTGTAACCTCAAAGACCTCTTCCGCTTTAACTCAAACAACGCGCTTAGTCGGCGTGCACTGTCCTCTATTGCAGCTAGTGGTATCTGCAGCCCAACGGGTGGTGGTACTACTGGTACACCACCTGAATGTGACAATATAGTATGAGGGCCCTACACCGGAGCGTCGTCGCTCGGTGGGCCATCATCAGGTACACTCTCGAAACTCCATCTAGTTGTCTGCGTGGAGGCATCTTGAAAAGATGAAACATGGTCAAAAGATTATACCTGGTGAGCTGACCCGGTTTGATTTGACTTCAAGAAAACTTTTGAAAACACACACACAATCAGAGATTTTGTGTACTATGTCTAAAATTAGTATCCAAGGTCGTGGTGTATGGATACATCAACCACCACAGCAACAATGGACTCCATAAACTAAAAACCACACTCATTACCCTTAACATTATTTCTTCATAGAAAAGAAATATCAGAGTCATATGATCTGCGGCTCAGTTAACTGCTCTGATAACAATTTGTCACTACCCATTCCATGGTGCTCATATCAGGACTACCCTAAGTCCACCATTCATAGGCCAGGGGTTGGCGACTAGCACTAAAGGTGTAATTCCATAAAACTAGGAAGGCATTGCCTTTATAAATCATAAAAACACACTACCAAAGTACAAGAAGAAATAAAAACTAAGAAAAAACAATATAACAAGAGTACTAAAAGTAATGGGGGGCCAGAATAAAAGCCCATCAGTAAACTACACATTCAACTAAAAACTAGTACAAATGAAAAAGGGATAAACAACTGAAAGTTGAAAGAAGCTCATAGATCATCCTCTAGGATTCCTAACTGAAGGCTAGGTACAGATGGCCTCCTCAGAACTCCACATCCTTCAGACTCCATCGTGTACCAAAATTTCGTAAGGTCCACCTCTGGGAACCATCCAGTCTTGGATCCCTTGTCCTCCGTCAGCGATGTCCGTCGTCTACATCCAACATACTGAGGTGCGGGCATAGCCCGAGTAGGGGTGAGTATAATGATACATAGTAGGTACCCTGAGACCCTAAAGGACTCAGAAAATCCAACATGTATAAACTAAAAAGTAATATTTAAATGGACAATCATTACATAGCT
Organism: Viscum album; assembly: GCA_963277665.1. NCBI lineage: Eukaryota > Viridiplantae > Streptophyta > Magnoliopsida > Santalales > Viscaceae > Viscum > Viscum album. The sequence continues at coordinate 1,194,381,837 of OY728122.1, forward strand.
ATAAGCCCAAACATATACCTAAGTTATCAAGTAACTCATCTCAATCATGAGGAAAAAAAAGGTCATTGACTCAGCTCAAACCACGATTTTCATTATCGACATCACGACTGCTGGAGAACTCTACTCTGTCGAGTACAGTGGCCTTGCTGTGACTCTGAGGCACTACTTTCTAACCTTAGACTATAGAGGTACTCTTCCTATCGAGTATAGATGGTCTGCAACCAAATTGGGTGCTCTGTCAGTTGTGGGTTTTCCGCCACACCGGGTGCTCCCCCTAATAGCCGTCAAAGGTACTCCTCCAATTGAGTACCATGGGTTTGCTACCAAACCAAGCGCTCCATCCAACGTGGGTCTGCTGACAAACCAGTCTTTCTGTCCACTGGGTAGTCAAATCACTCTGACTCAAATCAGTCAAGCAGTCATCAGGTATACAACTACTAGGTCTCTGTAGTCTGTCTACTCGTCTCTCGTAGGATCTGCACCACGAGCTATTGATTGATACTCCCTGTGTCACAAAGTCTCAGGTGGAAGTATCTCGAAGGACAACCATGTCATCGGGGTCTAAACGCAATAGACAGCTCATCAATCAGACACTCGGTCTGTGAGTTATTAGATTTTTAGTCTTGGGGGCCCAGTTGGATTCATGTATCAACCAAACTGACTATGAAACAAATATACACCGAACTCCAGTGGGGTTTAATCAAATAAAAGAATATGCTCCATTAATACCAGCGCCGCTGATGGTTCGTTAAATGGATGTCTGGTGCCAAAGATATGGCCCAAAAAGATAAAGGGTCAATAACGGGCCTGGGTTCGGTCCGACCTGGTTGGACCGACTCAGGCCATCCTAGTATGGGCCGACCAGGTCTGGGCTGACCCTGTCAAATGTGCTGGGTCTGACCCTACCCATTAGGCTGGTCGGACCACTATGCTTTGACTTGGTCCACTAGGCCCAGCCGAGCAGACCGCGAGGGGGGTTTAGCCCGACAGTCTCCACATAGGTGGCTCTGTAACTCAGATTAGAAGACCAGGCCATATGGACTCGAGGTAGGACACATGAGCACTGGGAAGGCCACGGTAGGAGACGGGCAGGCGGGGCAGCGTGGCAGTAGGGGGCGTGGGGTGCCGGGGAGCGCGTCGGCAGGGGCGCGGTGCACTGGGCAGCGTGTCGGATGGGGCACGGGGCCTCGGGTATGCGCCATCAATGACGTGGGATTCCCGGAGCATGCTGTAAGGGGGAGTGGGGTGCCGGGTGTGTGCAGTTAGGGGCGCGGGGCACCTGGGACATGCCATTAGGGGCGCAGGGCACCGGGGGCCTGCATGCAGGGGTGCCGGGTGCAGGGTGCTCGCCTCCTAGGGGGAGGGGTGCCGGGGAAGCGCCGGTAGGGGCGCCGGGTGCCGGGTGTGCACCGCCAGGGAAGCGGGGTGCATGGGAAGCGCTAGAAGGGGTGTGGGGTGCCCGTTATGGGCAGCACACCGGGGCGCCGCGGGGGCAACACTATTCACAGAGGTTGCGGGTAGCGCAGCCATTGTTCACTGCCTTCGTCACTGTCGTCGTGTGTACCACCTTTTTCTTCATCACTTCTTCTAAATGTCGTAGGGCGTCATAAGAAATTAGAATGAAGAGGATTTCGGGCCATGTTAGGTTGTCCTGCATCCTCCGTGTTTATGGGGGCTATCAAAAGGCTCAAAAAGATAACCATTTTATTAAAACATGCCTGAAACAATCCCTTTCTATCTGATAAAGGGGATAAGAAAAAATATAACAACTTCATGAAATAAAAACCCCTACCTCGCTTGTTTTTCATCGTTGATGAAGTCACGGGAAGTGGGCATCATTCCGTTGAATTCGGAAGAAGAAAATCATGAAGAAGATGAGTTGAGATGACGTCGACAACATTCTTAATGGGCGGCAGTGATTCCTTTTCTTTCCCCGGTTGAAGAAGGATGAAGACGACATTTGTTGTTCTTCATTTTTCATGGGTGATGATTCCTCGTTGGAGGAATAATTCTCCAAGGGTTGGGTGTCGTGTCCCTTTTCTAGTGTTTCACTGCTTGAAGAAGTCGTCCCAAAACATTCCCCAAGTTTCTTCTATATAGGAGAGGGTTAGAGGTATGTAACCATCATGGCATTCATGCCGGTTCATTTATTTGGAACCTTCTTAATTTCCAATGATGCGGTTACATAATTTAAAAAGGTAGAACAAATTAATTAGTTCCACATTAATAATTTCACGAGTGGTGGCACACTTAATTTGTAGGATGTTAAGAGGCTCCCTATAATTAATTTATGCACATTGGCGAAATTTATTGGCAGGCGCATTGACTCAATTAATTTTCACGTCCATTGGCACAATTAATTAAGATGAATAGGTCAAGAGGTCCTCTCTCATTAATGATGGGTTATGCATATCGGGTGGTCCCCACATCGTAATCCCTCATGAGAGGTTATGCTTGGGTGGAACCCACAACCACAACCTCTCAAGGGAGGTTAGGGTGTGGCGGTCCCACCCCCAACTTCCAAGGGGAGGATCCAACTAACCGCACACCCATGGCAGCTGGAATAAAATAAAGTGTGGCTACACTTTCTTTTATTATTATAATTTTTTTAAAGCCAAAAACTAAATTATAAAAACAACAGAACACAACTGCGGTGAAGGTCTCACTATGAAATTGCCGATGTTGTGAGTTCAACGGTGCCATTGGATTTCCATTCTGAGCCCTAGTTAAAAAGTTACAAAATTCATCTTGCGCGTTTATTGAACGTACCTGAAAAAAAGTTCAGAAAATTGTTATCAGTCACCCTCAACTCAATGTGGTCAAGGTTAGGCTCTACCTAGGTGAAACACTCCCCAACATACCCAACTGTACTCTCATATTTTCAATCTGAGTTACCATTTAGATGTTATAAATTTTACAATAAAATAATTTTCACTTAATTATTTTATTTTCGGCCAAAAACTAACTTTTTCTAGTGGCCCGAACCGGTTGTAGTTAGTATTTTCTTATATAAAGCATAAACTCATGAGTTCGGCGGTGGTCTCCGATTTTTAATCAATACATCCATTTGTAGGTTATAAGAATTTGAAAAATAAAAGAATTTATTTTATTATTTTATTTATCATTATACCATTTTTTGGGATTACAGAAAGGAGGTCTACGCCGACTAAACATAAGTAGCGCCTTGGGTAAACTCGCCATCCTAAGCTCAACTGTGCCCAAAGATTTATGATCTGAGTTGCCGTCTAAGAGTTAGTCCACTTTTTCAGGAAAACTACTTTCGTACGTTAACTTAAGCTTATCAAAAACATCATAAATTCATTCCGGGTACACCAGGCCTCAGAATCATGCGCCATTAAAATTGTAGACTTGTAAAATTATCTTGTATTTATGAAAAAAATTCCACGGAATTTATATGTATTTAAATTCTCACCACCTTATGGATTTACATCCCTGTAAGCTACAACTCGAACTATGGGAACAAATGGGGGTACTGAGCACGCATATGAGCCTCCCTCTCTCATGTGCTCTCCTGAAGGTTCTCATGCTGCCAGAAAACATGCACCATAGGTATCAACTGTCCATGAAGGACCCACTTCATTCGATCCTCAATCTCCATTGGATCCTCTGTGGATGTCACCAAGTCATTAATTTCTAGCTCCCCATGTTCAATGATGTGGGAAGGGTCATGCACGTATCTCCTCAGCTGAGATAAGTGGAAGATTTCATGCACCAGGTGCAACTGATGTGGAAGAGCTAAGTGGTATGACACCTCGAAAACTCTGTTGAGGACCTGAAAAGGTCTGAATAATCTCGAAGATAACTTGCCTCCTCGTCTAAATCTATGTAGACCTCATCGAGGTGATATCCAAAGAAAGATGTGGAAGCCATCCTCGAACATTAGGGGTCTCTTTCTCATGTTAGCATACGTTTTCTATCTACTATGTATAGTCTTCATCCGCTCCAGGATGACCTGCACCTTCTCCTTGATAGCTTGTACCATCTCTGGTCAGAAGTAAGTGGTCCGACTTGGTGAGTTGGTCAATAATCACCCAAACAGATTCATGTCCGTTGTACATATGTGGAAGACCCATTACGAAGTCCATGGATTTCTCATCCTTCTTTCACTTTTGGATCTAAAGGTTGAACCATGCCTTCTGGTACCGAATGCTCTACATTCACTTGCTGACAAGTGATGTATCGTGAGACAAACTCAACTACTACATTCTCCATACCTAGCCTCCAGTGCTGTTTTCTGAGGTCCGGATACATCTTCGCTACTCCTGGATGTACCGCTAGAGGGGATGTGTGGAACTCCCTCAACACTTCTTCCTAATGTTCTACTAGTACCATGGTATGTCCTCTGAAAATAACTACGTGCTCCCCACCTTCAGAAAATCCATCAGGTTCCTACCCTGTGGTTATCTGAGCACATCACGTCCCACAGTCAGCGTCTCCAAGTTGTGCCTCCCTGACTTGCTGATGATATGGAGGAGTGACTGTAATAGACACTAGAAAGGCTACACCATCCCTATCCACGAAGGATATCTATAAGGTAGCTAGTTGCTATGTCGCCTCACTTAGCAGCTGTATACCAATCCTCCAGCTGAGCGCATCCGCAACAACGATCCCCTTCCAAGGAGTATAGAAATTCTCATAGTTGTTGTCCTGGGGGAACTGATACTCAAAACACCTGCTACCACGAGGGTAAGGCTGGCCAACTCAAGAGTCACCACTATAAATAAGCCTTTCATCAGTGCTAAAAATGGCCTTTAAAAGCTCTAGAAAAGCGCTATTAAAGCTAGCAAAGATAAAGGGGTCCTACTTATTAGCTCTCCCAAAAGTGCTTCTAAAAACCACTTTTTTTAGTGGTAAAAAAAGTGATGATAAAAGGGTTCTTTTATAAGTGCTAAAAAGAAGCACTGATAAAAGGGTCATTTATCAGCGCTTTATTTTTAGCGCTGATGAAAGTCCCCTTTTATCAACTCTTATTTTTAGCGCTGATAAAAGTAAAAAAAATTAAAAAAATTTAATAAATTCCTGCCAAATGGGGGGGGGGGGGTTATAGTGCTTGATCCCCCTTTTTACAACGCTTTCCAGCCCCTCCAACACCCGCACACACCCCCTCCCTCCTTTATCAGTGCTATCCCCAACCCCACCCAAATCCAACCCTATGCACGCACCCCGGCCTCCACCAGTTTTTTAACTCGAGACCTCCCCCTCGCGTGCCTAAGCCCTTAACACTCCTCTATTTTGATTTGTTTTCCATTTCATGATATATATATATATATACTGATATTAATTCGTATATTAATATATATATATATTAATATATTAATATATATAGTTATATTAATATATATATATTTATATTAATATATATATTTATAGTGATATTAATATATATTTTTATAGTTATATGAATATATATATGTAGCTATATTAATATAGTTAGTTAGTTAAATTAATAAATAGGTATATAAATATTTCTATATGTGTATTTTAATTAAAATGGATATTAGTAATTATATAGAAAATGATAATATATTTTATATGTAAATATATTTAATAATTTATATTTATAATTATATTTTTATGTGTGAATATATAAAAAATATGTATATATTGTTATATATTTGATTATAAATAGAAATGCATCATAAAAAATGATAAAATTTCAAAGACATAATATCAATAAGAATGAAGTACCTTGGAATAAATTCAGTCCCCACCAAAAAAATCCAATAATACCCCCTTAGACGAGGTTGAAAATCCAAAAAAATGTTAAAAAATCGGTGTATCCCGACTAAAAACCCAGTTTTGGAGGCCTTTTGGGCATTTTTATGCATTAAAAAATTTAATAGAGACTATTCCTTAGTCACTAGCGTGTAGAGCTCATCGTAGGCATTGATTTGATATGTTGTAGAGCTCAAACGGACACTCGGATCAAAATTTATGGCCATATGAAGTTCGATTTGCGTTTTCAACATATTTTAGATCTTTTTTTTAATTTTTTTAAATTTTTTAGTTTTCGAATTGTTATTAAATGACTATGACTCCATAATAATAACAAATTATAAATACAGAATATTTTTTTAGCTTTTTAATAAGAAATTTTCATTAAATATCTTATATATTTATTATATTAAGTCTAAATGTATTTTTTTACTTATCTAAAATATATTTTAAAATGATATATTATATTAATATCTATGTAAATATATCTATATAATTAAATATTATTATATTTTTTTAATGAATTCTTTTTTTATGATGTAGACCCTTTATCAGCGCTTTTAAATAAAGCGATGCTAAAGACCCCGTTTATCGGCACTAATCAAAAAGCGTTGATAAAGGGGTACCCTTTAAGATTTCTAAAAAAGCGATGTTAAAGGGGTTACCTTTATCAGCACTTTTTATTAGTACTGATAGAGCCTGGTGCTGGCCTTTCCTAGTTTTGTGGGAGTGAGTGATTAGCTGCACCCTCCTATGCATGAGATTAACTCGTGCTGTCTGGGTTTCCTTTTTCACCGAGTATGGAAAACCTCACCCCAACATTGTCGATAAACCACAACCTTTTGGCCTAATATAGTCAATATGTGTATGAACTGTGGTTTCCCAGTCCATACCCAAAATAACATCATAAGGCCTCGATGTGCCACCAAGTTGTTCAAACCTAAACTCTCGCCTCAAGGGTCAGATCACACCATCGGCATCAGTGCGATTATCGAGTCCCCTCCCAATGGTATATCCAGACGTGAGGGTTATGTCAACGGTTATACCAGAAACTCTTTGTCTAGGACAAGATTCATGGAAGGAAGTAATGATTGGTACCTGTGTCTAATGATACAGAATCTAGTAGTAGACACAGTCAATACCTCGAATCATTCCTAGATCCCTTGTGTCGTACTCCTTGACCACAAGCAGTTACACTGTTTCCCCACCCTCTAGCTCCCTGAGCTTGGTGGAATCCACAAAATGCGGCTATTGTAACACGTCGAAATGTACACCACCTCATGCTGCTATCCTGGCTCTGCTTCCATGTCTGCTGCTCTACAGATTCATCTGTCCTTATTACATTCTCTTTCTGAAACAGTTTACATGCCCAAGTCTCCAAGACAGGTGCTAGTTTCTCTCTTTTCCACTACTAACAATCACTGGCTGTATCAGCTCATCCGATGAACATTCAAACGCAAAATTTCTCTCTAGAATCCTAACATAGTTAGGAATGAATATAGGGAAAAGTGTTGGCTTGGATATCTCTAAACAAATCTCACTCTGAGGTCCAAGAACTGAAGCACTAATCGAATCGTATTCAATGAGTTCCATGAATGATCGGTATGGCTTGATGAATACTCAACTACTGAACATTTCATCTTGTCGAAGCGGTAGAAGTTCTAGTGAACTCTCTGGCACCTCCTCAGGCAAGTCCTCAGCTTCCTAGGAATCTGTCTCACCTCGTAACCTCAAAGGTCTCTGCCGCTGGAACTTGTGCAACGCGCTCAGTCATCGCGCACTGTCCTCCAGTGTGGCTGGTGTCATCTGCTACCCAACAAAACGGGGTACTGCTGGTACACCACCTGAAGGTGACAACATAGTAAGAGGGCCCTACACAAGAGAATCGTCGATCGGTGGGCCGTCATTGGGTACACTCTCGAAACTCCAGCTGGCTGGGGACATAGAGGCATCCTGAACATATGTGTCATGGTCAAAAGATTTTACTTGGTGAGATGACCTGGTTACATATGACTTAAATAAAACTTTTTAAAACACACACGCAATCAGTGTTTTTGTCTACTAACTCCGGAATCAGTAGTCAGGGTCTTGGGGTATGGATTCTTTGGTCACCGCACCAACACTGGACTCCCTGAACTGAAAACCACACTCATTACCCTTTCCATTATTGCATCACAAAAATGAAAGATCAGAATCCTATTTTATGTGGTAGAACTGACTCCACGAATACCAATTTTTCATGAACCATTCCTCGGGGCCCATATCATGACTACCCTAAGACCTCCTTTCATAGGTCAGGGGTTGGCGACTAGCACAAAAGGCGTAATTCCCTAAAACTGGGAAGGAATTGCCTTTATAAATCGTAAACACACACAACCAGAGTAAAAACGGAAGAAAAAACTAAGAAAAAACTATATAACAAGAGTACTAAAAGTAAAGGGAGGCCAGAATACAAGACCATCAGTAAACTACAAATACCACTAAAAACATGTACAACTGAAAAAGGAAAAAACATATAAAAGTTGATAGAAGCTCATAGATCGTCCTTTAGGGTTCCTACCTGAAGGGTATGTACAGATGGTCTCCTCAGCACTCCACGTACATCAGACTCCACTGTGTATTGAAACGTCATAAGATCCACCTCTAGATACTATCCAGTCTCAGCGCCCTAGGCCTCCATCAGCGATGTCCATCATCTGCATCGAACACAATGAGGTGCAGGCATAGCCTGAGCTGGGGTGAGTATAACGATACTCAATGGGGACCCTGAGCCATCAAGGTCTCACAAAATCCAATAATGATAAACCACAATGTATGATTTCAATGTATAATAATTACATAGGTATATTCCAATAAATATACCTAAGTTATCAAGTAAATCATCTCAATCAAGAGGAAAATACAAATTTCATTGACTCAGGTCAAACCAGGATTATAATTATCGAGACCAGGGCTGCTGAATAACTCCTCTTCTGTTGAGTACAATGGCCCTGTCGTGACTCCGAGGTGCTACTCACTTACCTTAGACTACTGAGGTACTCTTCTCGTCGAGTACCACGGGTCTGCTTCCAAATAGGGCACTCCGTCTTCTATGGGTATGCCACCAAACCAGGGGCTCCCACTAAAAGCCGTTAGTGGTACTCCCCTTATCGAGTACCGTGGGTCAGAAGAAAATCCAAGCTCTCTGTACACCGTGGGTTTTCTGTAAAACCAGGTGCTCCATCCACTGGTCTAGTAGAATCACTCCGAGTCGAATCGGTCAAGCGGTCGTTAGGCCTACATCTACTAGGTCTCCGCACTCCGTCTACTCGTCTCTAGGAGGATCTTCTCTATGAGCTACTAGTCAATAATCTATGTGTCATGAATTCTCAGGTGGATGTATCTCAAAGGACCGCCACATCATCGGGGTCTCAACGTAATAGATGGTGCATTAATCGGATGCTCGGTCTGTGAGTTATTAGAATTTTAGTCCCAGGGGCCCGGTTTGATTCATGTATGAACCAAATTGACTGTGACTCAACTATACCCCGAAATCCAATGGGATATACACAAAGGTATGGATATGATCCAAGAATATCGACACTGCTAATGGTTCGTCAAACGGATGTCTGATGCCAAAGATATGGCCCAAGAAGGAAAAGGGTCAGTAATGGGCCAGAGTCTATTCTGACCTGGTCGGAACGACTCAGCCCCACCCAGTCTGGGCTGACCTAGTCAGACTTGTTGGGTCGGACATCGCCTATTGGGTAGGTCAACACACTATGTTCTGAAACATTCCACTGGGCTAGGCCCATCATACCGCGATGTGGGTTCAGCCTGATAGTCACCACGTAGAGAGCTCGAAAACTCGTTCTAGAATACCAGGGTGGTTCGGCCAGTGGCCCTGTGGGGGCACCGTGGGTCAGCTCTGTTGGATCCAGGTAGTCCGCGGGAACACTGGGTAGGCCTTGTAGGAGCCAGGCATGTGGGGCAGGGGGCACCGGGTGTGCGCTGGAAGGGGCGCATGGCATAGGGTACGTGTCGGAAGGGGCGCGTGGCACCAGGTGCGCATCGGAAGTGGCGTGAGGTTCCAGGTGCCCGCCGACAGGGGCGCAGGGCACCGTGTGACCGCCGGTAGGGGGCGCGGGGCACCGGGTGCTTGCCGACAGGGGCACAGGGTGCCGAGTGGGCGCTGGCAAGGGTGTGGGGCGCCAAGAGCTCGTCGGCAGGGGCAAGGGGAGCCGGGTGCTCGTCGGCTGGGGCGCGGGGATCCGGGTGCCCACTAGTAGGGGTGTGGGGTACCGGGGGTATGTAGCGCACCGGGGTGCCGCGGGGGTGGTGCAGTTCATGGAGGTCGTGGGTAGCGTGACCTTTTTTTGCTGCCTTCTTCGTCGTCGCTGCATGTACCGCCTTTGTCGATGTCGCTTCTTCGCAATGTCGTAGGGCGCCACAAGAATGTAGAAATATTGAGGATGTCAGGCCATGTTAGGTTGGCACACATCATCCACGATTAGATGGGAAATCAAAAGGCTCAACGAGATAAGAAATTTATTTAAACATGCCGGAAACAAACCATTTCTATCCGATGAAGGGGATAAGAAAATGTATAATGGCTTCATGAAATAAAAACCCCTACCTCGCTTGTCGTTCATCATTGACAAATTCGTCGGAAGCGGGAATCATTCTGTCGACGTCAGATGAAGAAGAGATTGAAGAATACGAGTCGAGGTGACATCAGCGATGTTCTTCTTAGGTGGAAGTGCTTCCCTTTCTTGCCTCAGTTGAAGAAGGACGAAGACTACATTCATCGTTCTTCGTTCTTTGTGGGAAACTATTCTTCATTGGAAGAATAATTCTCCAAGGGATGGGTGTCAAGTCTTTTTCTCGGTGTTTTTCCGCTTGAAGAAATTGTCCAAATACCTTTTCCCATGCTTCCTTTATATAGGAGTGGAGGAGAGGTATGTAACCATCATGGAATTTATGACGGTTCATTTATTTGGAACCTAAATTATTTCCAACGATGCATTTACTTAATTTAAAAAGGGAAAACAAATTAATTGGATTGATTAAATTGATTTCATGAGAGGTGGACCAATTAATTTGGAGGATGTTAAGAGGCCCTCAATAATTAATTTAGGTACGTTTGCTCAATTAATTGTCACGTGCATTGGAACAATTAATTAAGCAGATGATGTCAAGAGGTACTCCCTTATTAATGATGGTTTATGCATCTCGGGTGATCCCAACATTGTAATACCTCTCGAGAGGTTGTGCTCAGGTAGAACCCACCACCACGACCTCTCATAGGAGGTTAGTGTGTGGCCGTCCCATGCCCCAACACCCATGGTGAGGTTCCAACTAACCGCACACACATGGCGGCTGGAATAAAATAAAGCATGGCTACACATTATTTTTCTTTTTTTTCAATGCCAAAAACAAACATTTAAACTCAACAGAACACAACTACAATGAAGGTATCACTAATCAATTACTGACGTTTCGAGTTCAACATTGTCGTCAGATTTCCATTCTTAGCACCAGTTCAAATGTTACAAATCTTCGCTCGCGTGTTTACTAAACGTACCAGTAATAATATTCAGAAAATTATTATCAGTCACCATCGACTCACTGCGGTCATGGTTAGGCTGTGCCTAAGTGAAAAATGCCGCAAACGAACTCAAAAATAATCTTGTATTTTCAATCCAAGTTACTCTTTAGATGTTATGAATTTTATAGTTAAATAATTTTCAATTAATTATTTTATTAGCGGCCCAAAACTAACATTTCATCTAGCCTGCTTCAGCCAAAGTTATTATATGCATAAATAAAGCATCCCCTTATGAGTTTAGTGGTGGTCTAGAATTGTTAATCCAAGCAACCGTTTGTGAGTTATAAGAATTTGAAAAATAAAATAAGTTGTTTAATTATTTTATTTACGGTTATGCCGCATTTTTTGGATTTCACACAGGAGGTCCGCGCCGACTAAACATAAGTCGTTCCAATGGTAAAATCGCCATCTCGAATGCAACATTTCCCTCATATTTCTAATCTGAGTTACCATTTAAGAGTTATTCCACAGTTTCAGGAAAACATCTTTGGTGCTTTAACATAAGCTTAGCAAATATTTCATAAATTGTTTCCGGGAACACCGGGCCTCGGAATCATGCGCCGTTATAAACTGTGGAGTCGTAAAATTTCCATGTATTTATGAAAAAAAATTCCATGGAATTTACGGGTCACTAAAAATATTATTTCCATCCATATTCAAAAACATTATATGTTGTAATTGAAAAATGAATGATATAGGTTCGCAAGTCTATAATTTACCATACCTATGAACATTGATTTCATAACCTTTTTGACTTATGTGTGTATTGATGTAGTTGAAAACCATAAAATAAAAACATATCAGTATATGGAATAAACTGAGGTTATTATATCATCATGACATAAAAATAATTGGAGGGGTTTGAGAAAGATTGAAAAAAAAATCATTGTTGAACAACCCCACTTCTATGTGATCCCTTTTTGGTTTTCTCCAATTGCTTTACATGGTGGGATTTCTACCCAATTTAATGGTTCATAGATTAGGTTATTGAATAATATAATATATTTTTATGGAATGTTCCATAGAAGAAGGGAATTATATGTGTTAATATATTGGGAGAGATATCCACCTTTTCTATAGTGGTGAGTGTAAAATATGCAATTTTTTGAAAGACATAATTCCACCTAGGATTTAATATATATTTAGTTTGAAATATTAATCAAATAATATTCTTATAAATTATAAATTATAATTATGGATATAAAATGAGTTTTGAACATGTATTGTCTCATTGTAACACCTTATTTGATAATTTTAATCACTATGTTATCGTATTTTTACAGTAACGAAGGTAATTACTTTTTAATTATGTTCAATAATAAATTTGTTAGAAAAATAAAAATAAATTTAAATAAAATATTAAATTTTAATTTTTAAATTTTAAAAACCAATTTTGAGAATTTTGATCACAGTAATTGAACTAATTAATTTAATATTTATCCTGTATATGTTTTGACAAATAGTTGTTTCAGAGTGATAAAGGTCAAATGATTAGAAATTATTTACATCCAATTTCGATGAGAAATTGATCAATATTACATAAAATGGAATAATATATGAATGTTTTGATTAATTATTATTTAATGATAATTTCATATGAATTTAAATATATTAACTGAAAATGCAGTATTAAATTAAAATTTCGCATTTTTCCTTATTCATCAAAAAAGAAACATTTAAGAAATAAATATAAAATCCACCCTAATAAAATATTGACCTAATGAATTATAAAATGATGTTTAATTTATTTGATTATTTTGCAAAAAATTTGAAAAATTAAATTTATTGTTGTAACAAAAAATTATTAAAATTATGTTTTTTGATTAGAAAAGAATTTTCAAACATATAAAGAAACCAATAAAAAATATAATTTATTATCAATTTCTTTTATGTAATAAGTTTATAATTAATATTTAAAAATTAGTTATTTTTTCCTCTTTCTATTCCATATTTTTAGGTTATAATGTTCATGTTTAAATCAAAATTAATAATAAATCATTGTTTTATTTTAACGTATTGTCGCATGTAACAAAATTAAATCCACTTTTGCATTTTGTGAATTCAAAACATGGTGTATAATATAATTCAATAAGAATATATTATAGTGTCCATTGGAAAACATCAACGACATTTATTTCATTAAAAAATGGTAATAAAATCTATAGGAGTCACATTCTACCACACTTTATATGATTTTTCCCCCGATATTCATCTTTATAATAATAAATGGTGATATTTATAACTAATAATATATTAATTATTCCATTTAAATTTCTAATAATAGTTTTTTTACTAAGTTATTTACCAGGAAATTAGTCTTGTTTTTTAACATTCATTTTATGATCCACATTCTGAACTAGTACTTACTCCTATGAAATATCTTTCTCTAGTGGTATGACCTATAATTTTAGTAAATATTATGTTTTTGGTATGTACTTACATATAATATGTACATGAAAAATATAGTGGTATTGGGATAGGTTTGGTTGAATCATAAGGAAATATCCTTTTGTCCCAATATGATCAATAATTTTAAACAGATAGTTATACATTGGAATTAGTTTCAATTTATTATTGAATATCATAACACTTTTCAATGGTGAAAATAATAGAAAATCATTATTACAAACAGGAAATTACAGATATTGTGTATAATTTTCTATGTAAGATTTCATCAACCGTTGAGCTTTCATGATATACATATAAATAGATCTAATATTCTCAAGAATATCATCAGATATCTCAAGTCTAAATAGTTTTTTTCTCCAACATCATTCCATCATGTTAGAGATATATATTTCATTTCATATAAGGCTACATATGGAAAACTATAAATTCTTGATTGATGAATTTTTTTATAAGAAACCAAAAATATAGTTATATTTTGATCCCAATAAACACAAAAATATAGAAAAAAAGATCTCAACATTCCCTAATGGTATTCAATTATTCATTCAGACTGAACATCAATCCATGGATAATAAGTCATGATGAAACTAAATATTGAATCAGTGGACTTTTGAAAAATTCCATAGAACATTGACGAAAACATCATATCCCAATAATATATAATGGAAGATTGTACTCTATGAAACACACCAACATCTATAATGTATACACTATTGAGATGATCTACAACAAAGTTTCTTAAATTTTGATGAAGTGTGCAAACTCAATACTGTGATCATATTACACACATATTTGAAATTGTTGTTTGGATAATCTCTATAGTCCAAAAAATATAAAAATGGAAATGTTATCCCATTTTCATTATAGTATTTGTAATAGAAGAATCACATCCTTATACTTATTTCCTTCATCCATTATGTGATGACATACCAAGAATCGAGATACAAAATATGAGATATCTCTCTTCATGGAATCTTAAAAGAAATATTCATTAATGTTTCTAAACATATTATTATATTTAAGATAAACAAATAATTAATAGCTATGATAATACATTATTGGAATTATCCTCCTCATTTTTATTGATAAAACTCAAACATGATTTATAGACCATATAATTTCATCATGATCGTGGTTACACTCGGAATCATTTTGATCTATCTTTATATGATCTACAAATTCCATATGGGCCTCTTGAATTATTAATATGATAGATGATTGAACATTTAATTTAGAGAGATATGATATTTCCCCATCCATGATAATTTTTACAAATATCATTTACAAATTATTATATAATGGATCGTTTGAGATCCTCATCATTGATAAGCTAGCATTTACCTTTTGTCTTAAAACAACGACAACCTTTTTCTCAATCCCATGGTGGTAGTTTAATGATCAGTCATAATCATTAATCATACATGACCATATTCATTGAAAAAAATTTAACTCATTCATTTTCATTATATAAATTAATGATTAATGATATATATTTATATATGTATTAATTTTATCATGAAGTTATATTGCATCTGTATCTTTGATAGAAGGAATCTACAATTAAATCGAAATCATGATTTAGTTAATATTGATAATGAAATTAAAATATTCATGATGATTAATCTATAAACATTATATTATTTATAATAACACATCCTAATACCTTCATGTATCCATCACATTAGATCAAAACCCCTTTTCCAGTATAGGGTTAGGTAAGAATAGGTGGGCAGACTAACCTTATCTTCTATTCCATTAAATTTTCCTTACATTAAAATTTCCATAGGATGTCATGAGATATACCAAAAGGCCTCATTTCATGAATACCCCTTTCCCACCACAAATAAGAAAGTTGTTAGTGACTAGAATAGAGCAGGAATATCCATCAAATGGGGTGCATTTGACTATAGACATGCACACCCAAACCCATCTCTAATCCAAAATTGTAGAAATGTTAAAACCCAAAGTTTTTAATGATTTCGAACACTATGATTCGAACCATAGAGTATGCAAGTATAAAATTTGATGGTTAATAGGGATAGAATATAAGACCACCAAAATTAATAGTATAATATGGCGAAATAAAATTTTCATGAAACTCATCTGTATGAAACCGTTCCTGAAGAGAAAGGTACCGGACAACCATATTATTTCATATGACAACACCATGACATTCAGGTCTCTCTATGCACCACTTAGTCCTAGAACCCCTAATACTACATCGAAGAATCAATATACTTCACAAGACACGATGTGTGCAGGTAAGGCCTGTGCAGGGTAGAGTAATCCAATTCTTAGTAGGACACCCCAAAATCACATTAGAATATTAATATTAAATATATGAGGTATTCCAAAAATAAATTCCCAAAGTATACCACAAATAAGATACATTTTCATATCACAGATGTCTATGTCTATAGTACACAAAATATGATTACTTGACATAATCCAAAAACACCCAATAAAGATAAGATATGTAGTATTGAGGAGATGCTCAATCCTGGTAAGATACACAGTCTTGGTATGAAATGTAGTCATAGTAATACATTTTGTCTTAGTAAGAAATGTTTCATTGATAATACACAGTTTCAGTATGTCACATAGTCCCAAAAACTCACGTAGTCTAATTGTCAAATCCAGCCACATGATTCCACTCATAGCGCACTCCATCCAAGATAACCTAGTCATCAATCCATTATTATGTATACACACATCCACAAAAACCGAATTAGATAATTTTAAAAAGATCATCTCATCTCTTGTGTCCTGACGCCACAAATAACCTTTCAAATGGACACAAAGACTGAATTTTTTGGCTATTTTATGTAAAAGTGTTTGAATTTGGTCCAGTCTAATCTTGATCCGACCTGCTTGTCCCTGCCCAACCTCCCATATGAACTAACTTATTTTGGTTGACCTCTAATGGCCCGCTGGGCCTAATAGAAAAACCCACCATAACTTGTTTGCCCCGCACATGCATAGGCTGGTTTGGTCTGCTCCACATGGTCTGCCGTGACATGATTCCTTCTAGTCCCACATCCCATCTATGTTGCGCCGCACCGCACTAGCCCACGACACCCAAATGCTCGCCACCTCAACTATCCAAATATCCAAAGTATATTTTCGAGTCCAACAACATATCAACTCCGTTCCGTCTTCTACTACCCAAAACCACGATGCATCTCCCATACAGTCCACATTCCACTTCATGTTCAACCTCCACTCACTGATGTACTCCTCCACTTCTGGCCACCACTACAACAACTGTTGTGCACCACTCCAGCCATCCCTCCCTCTCCTCACAAATTCCACCACCATACCATGATACATCAAAACCGTGATGGTGGATACTTCTATAGAACACTAGTGATCCTTCAATTATGGAAATTTTACACGACTATAGATCTGGGTTCCTTGTGTGCTGATCTACCCTGATACGGCCTCAGCTGTCAGTTCACCTTGAATATGAGGGTCTGGTCATTTTCTAAATTACTTGGAAACTTCAAACCAAGAACCATACATTCCCAATAGAAAATAATGCGAAGAACATGGGGATATATTGACATAATAATGGCTTAAAATTATTCTCAAACTATTCATCATTGAAGATCATAATCTGGGGATTTGGGTTAGAAAATAGATTATATTTAATCCCACTACCAAATAAAAAGTACCTCCATCATCAAATAATTTATCATGAGGAAAATCTATTCATAAATTATTCCAAATTCATTGTATAAATACATAATAGAGAAAATAAAGAAGAATACAATGACCAACCATGAGTTTGGATAGGTCGATGATGAGGAAAAATTGTGTTGTCGTCATTGAATAAATCCTCAAACTCTATTAGCAAGGTGATCGATGATCTGATCCCCAATCCATCATCATTCATTGGGTAGAACTATGTCTCCTTGATTCAAATGAATGTATTGTTTATGTTGATACAACTAAATTTTCTAACCATGTTTAATAAATTAAAACACATCACTAATTCCTTATATAACATTATATAAAATAAATCTTATTTTCTTATATATATTAAAACATCAAGAATTTACTATTCACCATCGAACCCTACTGGTTCATGTTAAGGATCACCTTAGAAAAAAAATACATTATAAACTAAATTTGGTTCTCAAATTATCAATCCATGTCACCATTCTTGATTTATTAGGATATTAAAATATCTTAATTTTAGTTAATTAAGTTATTTGTGGTTATATCTTTAGTTAATTATTAATCAGAAGACCCCTATTGACCAATGTTAAGTCACACCTAGGGTAAGATGCCATTATGAGCTCAACAGTTCCCTTATAAAACTAATTTGGGCACCCACATAAATTATATTACACATTTTATGGAATTTCACATGTGATAGCTATTAAAAACCATTTCCAATGATTTTTTCTAGGAACATTGTGTCCCATAATCACACACTTTTTTAGTGCATATTCTATGAATTTTCAAAATTAATTTATAAAAAGAAAATCAAAGAAAATATTATTCATTAATTTATCCCCACATTAAGGATATACGTCCCAAAAATCCAAAACAATGTCTACTCAATAAAATGATGTTACTGATCAAGAATATGAGTTTCCCACTCCCATGAAATCTCCTAGAAATTATCATAATGCCAATAAACATGCACCAGTGGGATCGACTACACATGAAAGATATTATCTTATTAATTATCAATCTCTACTTGGTATATATCATTAGAAGACATGTTTTCAATGTCCAACATTCCCTAGTTGATGAAATGAGATAGATCATGAATGCATCTCCATAGTTGTGACATGAGGAAGATGTCATGCACCCATCCAATGTGAAGAGGTAGAGCCAAGTGGTATCCCACCCCACCAACCCTACATATTATATTTACTTGGTCGATGATCCTTGGAGATATCATTACATCGTAAAAAAATAATTATATCTCATGTTGAGGAGAGACTCAAATTAATACATTTTTTCCGAACATGAAGTATGAAGGCCTCCATATATGTTTAAAAAACTATTCTCAAGTGAAACAAAGACCCAAACAACTCATCCAATACCTTCCACAATCGGGATGTAATGAGAGCATCGTGGTCTAAGAATATCTTTGATGGAACTCAATGGACTAGAAGAATCTCATGCCAATAGAAAAGTTAATTGGTTTCTACTAAACCCTACTCTTGAATATCTAGGACGTGGTCCTACATGGTGATCCAATCAATGATCACCCATATGGTATCGTGTAAACATGACAAACATAGTAGGTATATCATGAAGCCCATTTCTATCTCATCACACTTCCATTATGGCACAACAATGTGTTGACACAATCATGCTTGATCCTAATGATCAGCCTTCAATTGTTGAAAAGTGAGGATTTGAGAGACAAACTCTATAACCCCTTTATTTGTCCTGGACCACCATTATTGATAGTGGTGGTCCTAGAACATATTATCCACACCTGGATGATCCACCAAAAAGGATGTTTGTAAATCCTTGAAAACATCATCCTATAGCACCACTAGTACCACTTTGCATCCTCTGAAAATAAATATTTGATCTCGATTTTCAATTATCCCTCAGGAGCATGCCTTGTGGACATCATTGCAGATAATGTATTAGAGTTAGTATCAATGACTAGTTCATCCCAAACTCACTATAATATTAAAGGGGTTACAACCATCGACTGGAGGTAATGTGAACCATATCCCTCTAAAATGTATATCTACAAATAGGCTAACAACTATTATGTGTTATTTAGTAGATACGAACTCAATCAACTGAGGAGATCATATGCCAACACGTTCCCCATACTAGGAGTGTTGAAAATATCAAAGTCATTATCATGGAGGAACTATAGCCAGCACCAATGTCTCATGTTCATGTAATTATGAGAGAATATATACTTATGAATTTTATTTTAAGTGTATATGATAAACCACATTCCCATATGGTAGTGTCTCTATATCTTCAATGTGAATACTAAATATTCCATCTCAAGATCATCAGACTTTTACTCCCACTCATGTGGTCTTAACTACCATGAACCCTTTATAATCACTACATTCCCCAATATTTGGACACAACCATGTCTGGTTCTTATTGTGTCGCAGAACACCATGAATTTGAAACCATATTCTAGAAATCATAGTACAGGGGCACACATCAGTCTCTTAATTATATACTAAAATCTCTACATGCACTTCTCCATCCCCATGAAGGGTTTCCCATTTAATTTCAATTATTCAAGAACTCTACTACACAAAAAAATTATGTACAAACCTATGATCCAAACCAACTATTTACTATGGAACTCTACACCATTTTAATACACATAGATGGATCCTAGGAATGAATGGACTCAATCTTTACACGATCCAATAGATATATATCCTTTAAAAATAAATGTCCCCAAAAAATGGACAAATCAAATCCAAAAATTCCAATTCATAAGCTTCCCTTAAATATGGGGCTATCTATTAAATCCAGGTCCATCTTAATTGGTTTCACATGACCCCCTTGAATACTGAGTATACTAGGATGTCATAAATGAAGACCACCATGAACCAGTCCATGTATGGTTGGAGGATTCAATTCATAAGTCCTATGAACACTGTTGGGGGTGTTTTTCACACTTAATGGAACCACCAATTACTCATATTGGTTATAAAGTAATCATAATGTTATCTATGGTATATAATCATATAATACATGAATATAATGATAGTCATATTCGTGGTAAATCATATGGAACCACCTTGGTCCTTTTAGATGATTGATGAGGTCATAAATCCTTAGTAGTGGATTGATATTTTTCACGGTCACATGTTTCTGGTGCTAAAAGTACACAAATAATCTCAATCTATTGTCTTACATTATGTCTAACTAATCGTGGGCTACCCTCAGTGAAACACATGGTCTCATTAAGCCCTTCCTCTGCAAGTCCTCAAACTGTAGCCTCAACGCACGAATCTCTGTGGGGGCCATGTGATATGTAGGTGGAAATGTCATTATTTTCTCTAGATATAGATCATTTCATAATTTTACCTCTATGTGGAATGATAAAAATAGAAAATATCCATGAAATATTTCATTTTAATTATCCACAACTACATGAAACCGAGGACTCATATTTTATATTTTTTTAGGGTTGGGCTAGAAAACTAATTAGAGATCAGATAAACACTATAATGTGTTATTCTGCATTGTGCTTCAAAGGTATCCTTTTATCCCAACAACAGAAAATGTAGTCCTATCACTGTGGACACACTACATTCATTTCAAAAAAATTCTGAATCTGAGTATGGACTATGCATAACCAATCTATACGGAGAATGAAGTTTCAATGCCTCGATGCAACTACCAAGAGATCTCAAACAAAAATCTAAACTCCAAGAGTAAGTTCACACTATCAGCACTGACATGTGATCCTAAAATCCCCTCCTGTATGAAACTCTAAACATAAGATTCGAGTCAATGGTTCCTGTGAAATCTATGAGTGTCAAACAAGATTTCATGATAGAAAATAATTAATACTAAATATGTATTTTATGAATACATATAAGGTTGGAAAGACACATATAAAACCTTGTATCATTCCTAGAGCTTATAGGTCCTAAGCTATCACCACCTACATTTGGACTCAACCAATTCCAGGAGCTCCCTAATCTGGTTGCGGTACACCCTGGCATGGTAGTGGTAAAATATCAAACTGCAGTCCTCCTCATACTACTCGACCATCTACTCTTCCATATCCACTTCCCCAAATATATTCATGATCATGTTGTTGTCTCATCCTCAGTTGTCCCTTAACCATCTCTTGATCAAATATACTGTGGTTTAGGAAATATTTTTCCAGACGATCCAGATCAGTGCATGAGTAACATAGTCTCTCCTTGGCTAGCTCAAATTTCCCTCAGATCACCTCTTGAAACAACTAACTGACATGGATCCCTATAACTATTATAGACTTTTTTTTATTGGGTATCTACACGAGACTATCCATTTTTCTTGAAACTAGGTGTATCTTTCATTCCATGTAATAATCAATATCCATGTATCACACTTTCACCCTAGAAAATGCAGGAACGCACAAATTCGTAACGATGGATAAAATGACCCCATGAATCCTTCACTCGATGGTCTGATCCCTAAAGTACTGATCATGTACACATCCATTGAGTATATATAAAGGATTGTATTCCTCGATGAATACTTAGATACCAAATTTTCATCATACTGGAGCTATAGAATCTCCTAGACGCACCTATCCCTTTCCTCAAAAGGAGAGAACTCCTCTCTAAGATTTTCCTCAAACTCTGCTTATGAAAGTGTCACATCATCATATTATTATTTAACTAAACCCCACCATATCCCTAATAATTCATATAGAATTCTTGATACTAGGACCACCATCTAATCTGTTGTTGAATTGACTAGATAAAAAACATGTATCCCCATTACAATCTATTCCTCATCAACTAGTGTGTTGAGCTCACCTTGGATCTTCAGGTGTCTTTAAAACTAAAACACGTGATGTGGGTTTTTACTAAACTCCTCACTCACTAGTACTAAAGGTATCATGTGATGCTATATAGGTTGTGGTATGGCCGGTGCACTACCAGGAGGTTATATCTCCTGTAAAAATCAATGTAACAATATATATGTACTAAGAATATCACCCTTAATATCACACAACAGAATCATTGTAAGTTGTATATGTGGTGAAAACCTGTAATAAAACATGGTGTAACATGATCAATATATTATACCCACTGAGCTCTCTCAATAAATACATGAGAACACACCCAAATCATATATGACATATATACCATTATATTCCCTATAAGTACGGTTTCCATGTACTACATTGAAAATCAGTTCCCTAGATTCTTGGTGTATGGACAAGTCAGATGCTGCAATAACACTGGAATCCCTATCCTGAATCCCATATTTAAATGAAATTAAATTGTTTCCCCAAATGATCCTCATAGACATCCAGTCCATAGTTAGAACTCTCCCATCAAATAACACTTTATCCTGACCCATCTCTTTGGGGCATATCCTGTGACTACCACAATACCACATCAAACATGCCAGGGGCTGCTGACTAGTACCATGTAGCTATGTCAAAAATACATGCATACAATATTATACAGACCATAATAATTAATAGTAGATAAATGGAAGGTAATCATGGCTAAAATACAATCCCACAAATAGATAGAGTCTGAATAATTCAATTCAAAAGTTATTCAAACTCATCCCTAGAAAAACCAACCAGATGAGAAAGAAACGAGATAGCTTTCGAAAAGTGTAGGAGAACATCTCGGAAGTTTGGTCACTCTAAGAGCCACCTAGTCCAAGGCCATCTAGGACTTCTTCTAAATGGTGATCGTCAACACTAGACATGACACATGTAGGAAAAGTCTGTGTAGGTGTGCGTAAAATAAAACTTTATTGGACAACCCAAAACCATAATGAAGTATCATTTATAAACACATGATATATTCAAAAATTAAATACATGAGGTTTATAACAAAAATGATACATAGTACTCTCACATTGTTATAGGTACATGGTATATAAAATAGGATTATCTGACATAATCAAAAGGACACCCTATATTAATAACACACGTAGTTTTGATGATACACTCAATCACGAAAAGACAATTTGTTTTTGTAAGATATGTAGTCTCCGTAATACATGTAGTCCCAGTAGGACATTTAGTTTTTTTATGGCTTATAGTATCAAAATGTAACATTGTCTCAAAGTCACATCCACCCACATGATTTCACTCGTAGCACACTAATTCTGGGAGAACCTATAAGTCAATCATTAGGTTGTATGAAAAAATCATCAAGAACGCACTAAGAGTATCTCAAATATACCATCTCCTCTCAAGGGTCCCAATGCGTTAAATGGAAAGTCAAAAAGACACATAGTTTGAATGATATGGTTGTTTTTGTACAAGGGGTAAAAACTAGGTCGGGTCTGGGTCTGATCCAAACTTCTACAAATAACCCAACCTAGTCTAGACTTTCCTTTGGTACACATTGTCTATCCATCGAGGCCATTGGAGCATCCTAGCTCCTCTGTCCTGGCCCACAAGCAAGTGGGCCAATCTGGTCTATGGCATATGGTCTTCCAAAACAGTGTGAATCATGGTCCCATGGCCCCTCTAAGTTGTGCTGCACCCCGCTTTCTTGGGATCCCCATACACACACAAACTCCACTATCTCCAACTCCCAAATGTTATGTGGAAGCCTCCCTTGGTTCAGCTCTAATCTAGCCACCGCGTCGGCCTCCATGTAGCACCAATTCGGTCTCTTCCTTACACATATATCTTAGCCTCTATTGACTACCGATCACCGCCACCTCCGACCCCCGCTTCTCCAGCTTCTGCACACCACACTAGCCATGACTGCCTAACCTCGTTGGTTGTGTTTTCATACCATGATGGTCTACTACACATGACCCATAACAATTCTCCCTTAGGTTGACGACTGGGGAATCTATGATGCCCGAAATTTGGTGTGATCACAATTATAGGTTCCTCATGACACGATCTATCTTGTAATGTACTCTACTATCAATTATCCCTGAATTCGAGGCTCTGATCATGCCTGCAACAAAGAGAAAATGTTGATCAATGAACCAAAGGATTCCAATGGTTAATAACACAATTAACAGAGGGAGAGATTCATATAGAAATGGTTTAACATCAATGGTCAGGAATTATTATCCTAGGATAATGATCCAGGGAATTTGGGTTAGAAAATAGATTAAATCTAATCATGCTAACCTACAAAAAAATCCTTCCTACAAGATATTAACTATCGATTGGATCATCTGTTCATGTATTTTTCAACATTAATCTTAGAAAGCATGATTTGATATTTTCTCAATGAAAAAAATCATCGACCTCGAGTTCGGATTGGTCATTGATTGGGAATGGTTGCATTTACATCATTGGTGATCTCCTCAAACTCTATTGGCCCGATGACTGAAGATGTAATCTTCAATCTGTCATTGTTAATTCGAGAGTGCTTTGTCTCCATACCTTAGAGTAATTACAGGGTTATGGAGATATCCCTTACTTCTCTAAAACGATTTAATAAATGAAAGTGAATCACTACATCAATTAGTCATGTTAAATATAAAGAATAATAATTTGTTTTATTATTTTAAATGCAAAAAATTTACATTTCTCAACTGACCCCCACTTGTTGATGTTAAGCATAGCCAAAGAAAAAACCAAATTATGAACTAAATGGCGGTCACAGATTTGAAAAACCGATTCATCATTCATGAGTGAACATGATTTAAAAATAAAATAAAAATTATAAAATAATTTATGGTTTCTTCCTTAGTGAAATTTTCATTAGATGACCCATGCCAATTAAGCTTAGTTCATGCATAGGGAAAAACCACTATTTAGTGCTAAACATAGACTTAAAATATTAAATTGGGGAATGAACATAAAAGACATTCCACATTTTATGTAATCCATTTGTGTGGACTATTGAGAATTTAACAATTTTCAATAAATAGTTATGGGCACATTGAGCCTCAAAATAACATTTCATCTTAGAGCCTTTTCATAGAATGTTCAATATTAATTAATTAAATTAAATCTATAAAAATACGATTCATTAATAAGGATCATGGATCCCTTATATGTTAACGTTTTCCGAGGAATATATTTTAATTGAAAATTATCCCAAAAAAATGATAATATCATGTAATACAAAGAAAAAACATAATTCAATCACAATGGATAATCATTTTAAATAGTGAATAGACTCAATAATTGGTTTATATACCAATATACCAACTATTGTGATTATGAGAACCAATAAATGAAACATTTTGTAGCCAAATTTAACAATTTGTAAAAATTTACTTTTTGTTTCTCATTCCATATTGACTTTTCTACACTTCTGAAGTGGTTTTCATGATCTTACATTAAATTATTTTAGATAATAATATCATAAATTAAGAATACCATATATAGGTAAATGTAATCTCTATATACTGTATTCATGAAATATAAGAAGATTGTAGTGGAATTAGTAATACAAAAATTAATCACAATATATTCCTATTTTTTATTCCATGTAGGGAACATCGTCCTTTGTATATCCAAATTATTGATGCTCAATAGAATATATTATGAACTAATGTAAAAAATTTGAAAAGTATTGTGCTTAGATATATATTTTGGAAAGATTCATAAATACAGGGTATCAGATACATAGTCTTAATTGTGATCTTTTTCTAATATATTAATTAATTTTGATTCACATAGATACACTTTTATTTTTGAACAAAATAAATATTTACACACCCTGGGACACAATTTTCTTAATATGTCCCATGTCATTGTTTTGTTTCTATTTTTTATTCAATTCATATACCTCATTCAGGGACATTCTATGACACTGTTTGAAATTAGTGTTAATTCAACAATTTATTGTATAGAGAAAAATAATAACATTTTTTGGATGAACAAGAGATTATTCTGAAAATAAAACAACATATCCCAAAACAATTGTTTTATAAAAATGTAATGTTTCTCCCCAACCATTTTTATCAAAAATTTATTCAGAATAAGAATTATGACCTATTAAATGGATGTAATCACCATTAAAAGGTCATTAATATTTCCATATTAATAGAAAATCATAGGATAGTTTGGATAATAAATCATAGCTTATGTTCCATGAAACACTATATTTGTTTTATGAAGATAAATTCAATACATGGATTTATTGACATCAAATTTACCTTGGGGAAGAATGACATGATTTATAGGGAGCACATTCCCAATGAAATCAACTTGAGATGAATCATAGATTTGATATGTGATCATCACAAAACTAGTGGATTTCACTAATTATTCCAACTCTAATATTTTTTTGGAATTATTAATACCCTTATAATGTTATTTAGATTTGAAAAATTTATTAAATCCAAAGTCACATAAGACATTAATAGTTATAGAGTTTATGGTATGTTTCCATTTCAATAAATTTGTACGAAAACCTTCCCTAGAATCGTTTATCACATGTGATTTCCCCTTGTACCTTGGGGTCTTTGGAATCTAATGTTGACCATAAAACATCACCCTTAGGTTTCATAATTCATAATCATATTTCTCATTCTCCATGAACATTAAAAACTAATGTGTGGGATCATTATTTTTTCACCATTCATAAAAAATTTATATCGATGGATAAATTATTCTCATAAATTTATCTTTCAATTTAATTATCAACATCCATTAAAAATTAAAAATATTTTCAACTCCCCCAAATGATATTTCATCTTTTCATATTCCCACACATAGGTAATAAATGGATTCTCATATTCTTATCACGATGGTTTATTGATTTTCCTTTCAAATCCATCTTCCTTTTCATTTAAAACCATAAGATTAATATGTAACAATATCTTGCATTATTTCCTTGATTTCAGAATGACCAATTTCTCCATAGCTACTGATGTTTTTTATGGTTACCCCTTTCAATGATGTGGTTTTAATCCACTGATGAATCAATCGACCTTTTTTATGTTTGATGATAATAACAAAATCATACCTTATATGTATTAAATAATTATCCCTGTATATTCTTACGTATTCAATAAAAATTTACCTTAACGAAATGAATTATTTTTAAATCATTATATTAAAAATAAGAAGGATTTAATTTTTGATTTATATATTCATAAACATATACCAATCCATGTACTCAATTTCTTCTTTTTTTCTTTTTTTATTTATAAGAGTCCACCATTGATCCAATTCACCCTAAAATGGGTAGAAATACAAAATTACCTTCAGGAAAGGTGCATGATCATATCAGATATATTTTTTAATCCATATTACATAACATTATGATTCCTAAGAAGAAAATAATTTAATTTCCAATCCCAAGTAGTGTTAATAAAGATCCTCAAGGTTCTCGAAATTTATTTAAATAAAAAAATAGATTTAAAAAAAATCATAGCTGGGAACCAAATAATGTTAAAAATTACATATGATTTATAAATTAAGAAATAAAATTTAATTTATTAATCTATAGATTTATTCTACATTTTTCATATCTATATTATATTTAAAAACAAAAGGATGGTTTTTAAATAGTTTGTGTCTTTCCAAAGTGTATGTTATAGGAGTTTCAGACTTAGTGTGAAAAAGCCCCATTTTCTTGCATTAGATCCCTATCATGTATAGCTAAAGATGGTTTTTTTGGGTTGATTACCCAATTTACATATGTTTTAGAGTCACATCCACTTTTAATATGTAGATAGTGTGATATATCATGGAAATAAATCACTCAATACTCTACTCTAATTTCATTACATTATCCTATACATTGACTAATTTGTAGACTAATATATAGAAATGTCCTCAGGGAAATAACTATTATTTTCTATTCCTAGTTTCAAAAGTGAAAATAAATTTTATCCATGATAATAGTTATAATGACACATTCTCTTTATACATAGACAATATAACACCTTTTAAAAATATAATTTATAATACACAAACACTTGTTTGATAATCGTAATAGTTTAGTGCCTTCAGAAACATGAAAAAAAATATGCAATGCCACAAAACTGAGATATTCCATCTCCAAATACATTCCTAATTAATAATACCATTATTGGATATATAAACATTATATGTATATATTCATAAATATAAAAAATGGAAAATAAAAAAGGTATGTTCATATCCACACTAAGTGTATACATGAGAGATTTGATATCATGAAAATAACAAAATGGTATGATAACTAAAGAAGAAAATTTGAAAACCAAACCATGTATATCAATGGTTATAATAATGAGATATGGTGTATTTAATGTGAGTTCATAAGTCTTGAATCATTAGGGAACTAAATAACCCAACACATGAGATCATAAGGCATGAAATTTGTGGCATACAGAGAAGCATAGAAAATCATTTCCATATTAGTTAAGGATCACATCCATCAACATAATAATTGAAAATAACATTTACTAAATCAGGTTTACACCAAATTCAATCCATATAATCATGAACTGATATCACAACCCATTCCATAACGACATGACTGAACCATTTTCACTACCATTCGAATTCTGTCTATATTTTGGGATATAAATATTTTTGTAATGCATTGGAGGGATAGATAAGTCCAATATTTCACATAATGAAATAATTAATATTATTTTACCAAATAAAAAAACTCATCATATCATAAACTATGCAAATGATTTAGGTTTTAGAATCATTCCTTCCTATCATAACTGAAGAAACAAGGAACGTTTTTTTAAGAATTTTATCATGCTATATACTTTGAATGGGAAAAGGTTTAAGAATAATGAAGGAAAAAAAATTAAAATATTTATAGATGGGATATGAATTTATTCTTGAACCATATCCCTGTAAGATATTTTTTACTATAATAGATGACATATTATATGGGAAATTGTTTTGAACATTATTATGAAATATTTCTTGATTGAAAATATATTTTCTCCTATGGAAAAATATCTTTAAAACCTAATAAAATTTGGAAAAATATTTCAACTAAAATATCTTTTAATATAGAAAAATTAATCATTTATGTAGTGATATGACATAGTGGAAGAAAATTATATTCTTTCTGCATGTGTAAATATGAATATACCTTTCAAATGTTTTATTAAAATCCATTTGTGTTTTATTTTGAAAAAAAACCATGGAGAATCTCATAAAGAATTTAAATTTAAAAAAATATGAAAATTAGTTTTCAAAAAAAATTGTAACATATTAATTAATTATTGGAGAAAAAAATTTAAAAACTCTTTTTGAAAGAAATGTATTTCTCACTAGAGAGGGAAATAATTCCGGTTTCTCAAAAAATGTGTTCCTTATTATTTAAAGCATAAATGAGTATAAAAAATATACCATTAAATGAATATACTAATAATAACCCAATTAAACTAATATATTATTATATTTCATTTGATATAGATCATAATATATCATAACAAAAAGAATATTCTTAAATAATATGGATAAACATTTAGTTTGTAGCAATTAACATATAACACTTTTTAAGCATTGAATAAAAATTATCAAGAAAGAGTAAAATTTCAAGAATAATAAAATATCAAAAAAATAAATATATTCATTATAGAAAATATAAATGGGGAATAATATACACCTTGTAAATTAATATAGGTGAGATAAATAACATTTGTCTCAAATAATGTACATTGAGATAAAATTCTCGAATCGCATTGTGAAAGTTATAACTACAAACCCCCTAAAACAGAGACAATGAAATATATTTATAAATCCCCATTATTCTTAGCATAATAGTCATAAAAATAATCACGGGTATTCTAATGACCTCAAATATGAAATTTTTGAAAAATGTGTCTTGTGTCTCAATGAAAAAAAAAATAAGACAAAAATCCAGTACCAAAACATTTGACACCTATCGTACTCATTATGTCCTCTTGTATAATAAAATAATGTTTAGTATAAATATATAAAATAAAAACATTAATATATATAATATAATATAATTTTTTATAATGACTTATATTACATATATTTTAACAGATCTATGTTAATGTTACAAGTCATGTATCATTATTCATAACTTTTTTTATTCATTATATTTTTATTCTTTTTTAGTAATCATTATACCATCATATACAAAATTATAACCATGATATTAATATAATATATATTCAGTATATCTGAATTTATAACAATCTAGAAAATATAGATATTAGAAATTTAATACACTATCCATTGAGCTGGTAGGCCATACGTACACATGAACATAGTTTCCATTTTTTGATTGATTTAAAAACATATTTGTTTGAAAAATTATATTTATAGAAATATTTATAATTGATAGATATACATTTTTTTTATTATATTGTTCATTAATATATTCCATTATATCTTGAATGAATCATAATGATTCAGGAGAAGGTAGTTTGTCGTACAGATGATCAACACTATCATATTCCATCAAAATGGATAGAATGATGTTTTGTATGAAATAAATGATAAAATCATAATTTTTTTTAAAAATTACCATATATAAATAAAATTACAATTATTACATCAAACCATGTTTTTTGGTAATGAAAAAATGAATGAAATAGGTTTTCAATGTGGTAGTCCCCCATACGCACGAACGATGATTCCATATCCCATTTAAATTATGTTTATTTGGTTTATTACAAAAAATTAAAAAAATATCCTAATATTTAAGATAAATAGGATTATATATATTAATTATCTATACCAAATTTATGGAGTTTCAGAAATAAATTAAACAAAAATTTTCATTGATGAATGTTACATCTTCATCGAGTATCTCATTGTCGTTTCGAACAAAGGACTTCCTTGGTGGGATTTATTACCATTTTCATTATTATTATAATAGTATAGGTGTTTTTGAATTATATTATTATAGGTATTTTCTTAGACAGAGAAATTGAGTGCTAAAAAGAGTAGGGGGGAGGTAGTGGCCATTTATTATGGAGGTGAGTGGAAAATTGGTCAATTTTGAGAGAATTGAACGCATGTTTTTCATATAAAAACAGTATAAAATGTGATAATAATTGAAACCTTATAAATTATATGTTATATATTTGGACACAAAATGGTGTTTGGACAATTTTTGGGTCATTGTTTCACCATATTATTAAATTTCCAATGCAGTATAATCTTTTTTTTACTTCAATCATTAAAATTAATTTTTTATGGATTTTACTAATAAAGATGGACCAAATTTATGTTAACCATATTTTTAATTATAAATTATTCTTGTTAAAAATATTAAAATCATTTCCCTATGTTTTAATTACATAATTGAAAATAATTAAATTTAAATTCATCATATAGACAAGTGGAGAATGTAGGTTTTTTAAAAAAAGATCAAACATTACATAGTTTTTATATCTAATATCAATGTGATATTTTTTCAAATGACATAATCTAGATTAATATATTTATAGTTTAGAAAATTATTTATTAAACACCATTTAATTTATATTTTTCTATATGAATCAATTTACTCAAAATGATATTTTCAATTAACATTCATTATTTGATATTATTCATCAAAAAATAATCTTTTCAAAAAATTACAGAAACTTATTCCTATGATAATAATGAAATAATTATTTTTATTAGAAAACTCAATTAATAAAATTCTAAAAACTAAATATTATAATTTTTCAAGAAGAAATAAAAATCAATTTTTTGAAAAAAAAGTATTTTTAAACATATAATATCTTTAATGAAAATAATAGATTTTATTTTTAAGATGTTTATATTATGTAAAACCATTATCATTGATTTTTTATAAAAAACTAAATTACTATTCATTTTTCTATGGCTAACAGTTAGGTTACAATGATATTTTTTAAATAACTATATTAGTAATATATCTTTCTTTTCTTAGAACAATGTGTCGCGTGAAATGGATTCTATCATTGCATTGCATATAGTGTAAGATTAACTTGGTGTATCATTTAATTAATGCATTTCATGGTGTACCATGTATAATAAATAGATTAATTATATTTAATTTATTTGTGTTTATTTTTAAAAAACACATAGGGTTTTATAGTTAGGGTTTTCTGATTTTGTAGATAACTCAACTAATAATGAAATAAGTTCCTCTAAATTTATAATGCCACATAAAAACTAAAATCACCAATGAAAACTATTTTTTTTTCTATCCACATATGAGATAAATACTCTCCCTTAAATTAATTTCATACCATATTTCATATAATTCACATATTAAATGATGACAGTGACATTATGAAGTTGTATTTAAGAACAAACAGATTCCCACAAGACTGATGTGGAGCTTTCATTCATCTACACCCCATGCACACCTAAAAAAAGGAAGGCATTCCATTAGGTAGGTGAGTAACCACTATATTAATGGGAATACCCAACATATATAGTCTAAAACATGGGATATAGTGGATGATATGTTTGGAGTGTAAAACTATAAAATCATCCAAAGCACATAGAATTTTTGATGATGAACTAATTCATCCAAAAATGATATATCACATCACTGGTCACAACACATACTAAATGAAGCTATCAAAACCTATATCCCATTACTCTATACGATCAGAATACCCATGAATATATTTAGTTTGGGTCCCTGAATGAAAGGTGATATCTCTATGTTAACACCATACATACTCTATCTCCCCTCAGCAATGTATACACCTATGTCACTGCTACTAAAACAATATCTACAGAAACTACAAAGGAGGATAATGAGGAACCTACACACATACACCAAACAATGTTTATATAGAACAATTGGGAATTTATGTTATTGATTTCCATGAACCAGATATATAGTACACTTTTTTCCAAATCCATCAGAAAAAAAAACCACATTCCCCAACAGGCTATAAAGGTGGATCTTGGTGTCAACCCACTGATATACGAAACATGAATGTCCATGGATCTTGATAACATGTATTGAAAACATTAATCCTGATGGAACACATATGGTTTTCCTATAACAATAAAACTACCCACAATTGCATCCTTTTTCTCATCTTTGTTTTCTTATTTACATCCAAATATGTCAGTAACATATAAGATGTAATTACATACATGATATAAGGGATGGCTGCCTACTCTATAGTCCCTATTTTGTGATCTTCATTAATAAAAATTTAGGATATCTTCACATCCTTCAATGTCAATGATTGGAACTCTATTAGGAAGTCAATATGAAACTCAAACCATGAAATATCAACATAATTCTCCTCACACAGATATTAATTATTTATTGAATTTGAATATCATGACATATGACTAACAACCCCGGGGTCCCAATACCCCACTAGGTCCAAGATCATAGTGATGTTAATCTATAGATCCTCTTACTATCTAACTATCCTCAGATCAAAAGTGCTTCCCTTATAACCTCCAAAGCATTTTACTAAAACGAAGGAAACATTTTCTACCACTAATCATCCTCATCATGAAAATAAAACCTCAACATTCATTCTAATTAGACTTGTAGACCTCCACATATCAGAAAATATGTTGATGAAAAATAATAAACAATTATGAATGGGAAAAAATGTCATAATATAGGTTTTATGGTATTGTTTGCTGAGAAATTAATTTCCTTATAAATTATGTTTACCAAGAACACCCAAAATAAAAAATGAAAACAAGTAAATAATGAATCAATTAAAAATATAATCTATCTACAATAAAATTGGTTCCACCGAACATGGTTTTATAATATTATAGCAGTCCATGAATCAAATAATTGGGGCCCTAAAATCCCTTGTCCAAGATTATATTCCCTATCATAGGTCACACACTAAAAGAATCCAATATTTTTTTCCTACATGCCCATGCCATCCTATATATTCTAAAAAAATGTTATCCCACCACTTAAATATACTATTTATAACATTTTGTTAGGACCTCCTCCCGCATATGATACACCTCATAAGCTAACAGTAAAGGATGACTCATAATGAACCCCATTTTTCTTTCATATGACCAATATTAGAAAACTACTACAATGTGTGTAAAAATATCGTAATTTGGATAATTTTAATAGTATGTCCCTTAATTTTCCTTTACGTATCAATTGGAGAATCTAGAGGAATTAAACAGAGGTATATTGGGATTACTAGAGCTGGAGATATAGCAGTAATGCAGGTTGTTTTGGCCACATGAACTAAAATCACATCATGAATTATTGATTTGTAGATTTTATCTTCATTCATTTTCACATATTGTATGTAGTCATGGGGTTGGCCAATGAAATGGATTCATGAAATTAAAATTCAATTCATTGTGATTAACTAAATAATGGCTGATGTGACATAAATTATCAGGGGAATTTGAAATAATGGTATTTCATGTGATGGATGTGTAACATAACATGAATTTTTCAGATTCTAGGATATTTTATTACTATTATGAAGCCAATTTTCATTTATTTTTTTCATTCCCCATTTCAACTCATTATAGATTAACCATAGGCACCCCAAGGATTTATATTACCTCTCTTCTAACTAATTCAATATATTTGTTTCAGTGGATGAAATTTGGAAACCCATGGTTGATCCATGTGTTCCATACTAAGAGGTGGTTTCTGAGTTATTTCTTCTTATAATTGCTTTTCACATTAGGATCCCAAAGTTCTATTGTGCCAGTTATTTCACATTCAACCTATTTATGAACAATTTGTGATATCTTCAAGCTTTTTATATCTATATTTTTAATGTTATGGGTACTGAGATGTAGATAATTAATTAGCATGTATAAAATTGATGGGTATGTAGAGTTATCACATCCTTTCATCTTTTGATATATTTATTTTATGTTAATATAAATGAATTCTACCTATTTTAAAAATAAATGAGGTTGGGGCCTTGTTTTCATAGTAATTATTTTCTCTAATTACTATTCTTGTATACAAAATATTGTATATTTAGTTTTTCATAGATGTTATGGCATAGTGGATGTATTTAATGGGTTTTGGCATTGTGGATTTGGAGTATTGTTGTGGTATTGTGGTTATGGAACAATGGTTTTGGTCTAGTGGTCTTTGTTTATTGTGGTTTTGGTTCTATGGTGTTTGATATGTGTGTTTTTTTTGTGAGAGGTCTTTGGAAATGAGAATCAACAATAATTGTGGATGTTTGGTGTTTTGTATGTGGTTTATTCAATGGGGTAATTGTGGTGTGGGGTTTTTATATTAGTTGTCTTTTTAACATGAGATGAACTATGATGATATATTAATTATAATCATCTAGTAATTAAGCAAGGCAGACCAGAAATGGATGTGTTCTAATTGGAATAATCATATTTAAATGAAATAATGACTAGTTTTATGTGAAATTATATTACTACAGAATAATATAGGTGATACTTGTAAGATGGAGGTTTAATGTCTTATGGATTGTGTGGTGGCTGTGTGGTGTTTTGTTTATATTGGAAGCATTTTTTATGTTTTTCCTTTTGATATTGTGATGTGGTAGGATGTATTGTTCTGTATAAGGACTGTAAGTCTGGTATTATGTCCTATCAAAAATAACATATGTGGATATTTTATTTTATATATGTACCACACAAGTTTTAAAAGCCTACCCATGCTCAATGATTCCGAGTTTTTGTTGATTCCCCCATCATCCAAGACATTATTGATATAGATGTCTGATTATCCCTCTCCCTCACTCTTCTGTCAGTTGTGATTTGTTGAGACATTAGTCTAAAAAGGAGATGTGATGTGTAATCCTGGGTGTCTACATGCATGATTATTTGTAATGTTATGTATTATCCCTTGTTTTTTTGGGTGAGACATGATGTGATGTGACGTGTCATACCATGTGTCTATATTCAACATGTGATGTGGTGTAGTGTGAAATGTTGTGGGTGTCATGAATGGTGGGAAAAGGTAATGTGGTTTAAGTGCATCACATTCATCATATACCATTACTCTTAATATTCTTTTATATTATATAATTTTTGAACAAAGTTTCATTGGAAATGAAGTGATCTGATGTGTTTCCAATTTTTCTACGGATAGGATGTGATGTGATGTTATATTTATGTAAGGGATGGAAGAATAAGATGTTCAACATTGTGGCCTGAGAGAGGAAAATATTTTTGGAAGATGTAGTTGGACACCATTATTTTTTGTGATCTAAATGCTATATTGTTATATTGGGTGAATGATTTGTTGTGTGACCAATTCTAAGGAAATTTTTGGTTGGATGAAATGTACAATGTCTTATTTTTTTATAATTTTTTTCACTGGTGAATTATAATGATCATATCATAAATTATCTTCAATCCTTGGAAATTTCCCTATTATGTATACCTGATAGGTCTACAAGGATGAATAACCAGAGAGGAGGGGGGTGAATCAGGGTATGACTAATTTAAAATTAAATCTCGTTCTGATCTTGTTTTACTGTTACGAAAAACACTCTTCTCTCTCTTTCCTGATGCACGATATAATTAGAATGTAATGCAAGCACATGACATGGAAATTTTTACTTGGTTCTCCACTGAGGGCTACGTCCAAGGAGCATACGCAGACAGGTTTCCGGTCATACCAAATTCCACTAAACATCTCTAGATGTGGATTACAAGGTTCGGGCACAGTCACTATGTCCTAGGCTCACTGCCTTTACATGGTTTAGGGTTAGCTCAATGCTTTCCCATGGGTCACTACCTATTTCTCTCTCTCTGGATCACTACCGGTGGAGAGGATCGCCTTATTCCTCATCCTTTGCTCACTGCTCCAAAAAGGATCCACTCACAATTTATATATCTGTAGGTATCTTCATTTTCATGAAGAAATGCATATTCCTTTGTATGTAGATGTTCTGTTGAATTTCAACATTCGCCCATAGATGAATCTCTCTTTGTAACAAAGGTATCGAGCCAACTTCCAGCTTCCACATAACTCGAAAACACTGCCATGGAATCATCCTTATAGGGAACACAAGTCCAATATAGTGCACAATTATCGGCGCACAAGTCACAAATGGTAGGAAAGTCATAAAAAACACTTGCGTGACACAATCTTCTGCAACTCCAAACCAGCGCGACTCACTTCCCTCCTCACCCAAACAACCTTAGGCACACAACTTACACTTGGCCCACAACATCGAACACTGGCATGCAAGTCCACCTGTGTGACCACACACCACTTGCATGAACACCACACTTCTGCGATGGGAGCTCTGATTTTTATAAGTGTTGAACTCCATGGAAAATGAGGAGGGGTGGTCTTGTATTGATAGGAATTTGAACAACCTGTGCGACGACATGAATTTCTCCCCTCTGAACGCATGGTTCGGCGTGCATGCCTTCTATCCTCCTAGAAACATGTGTGACAAAACCAAATAACTGTGTGACACTCTTTCTATTGCCATCTATTGATCTTCTGATCTTGAAAAACAACAGGTGCACAGGACTCCAATCCTCCTAGGCACCGGTGCTCAAGTCCTTTCTCTGTGTGCAAGTCACCTACGTGACCAACCCAATACTTGCGCGAACCTTATCCCTTTGGCATATTTTGATGATCTGATCTTGAAAAACATATGGCACGCAAGTATCCTCGCCTTCAAGAACATGGAGCACCAGTCCCTTTTCCAAAACCACTTTTCTTCATTTGTCAATTTTCAGGCCCAAAAATTTGGCAAACACTAGAAAATGGCACCACCTTGTATCTGTTATTTTTGTACCACCTCAAGATCATTCATGCCTTTGATGATGTTCTTGAAACAAACATAGAACATTGACCACAGCTCTGGAATTTGACATTCCACCATGAATTCCCCTTTTTCAACAAATTTTTATGTCATTGATTTTCATTGTCAACAATAACAGCACAGTTCTCCACTTTGTCAACAAACACAATCACTTCAAAAATGCTTCAATGATAGATTGA
This sequence comes from Viscum album, assembly GCA_963277665.1. Taxonomy (NCBI): domain Eukaryota; kingdom Viridiplantae; phylum Streptophyta; class Magnoliopsida; order Santalales; family Viscaceae; genus Viscum; species Viscum album. Next base: position 1,194,420,054 of record OY728122.1, read on the forward strand.
AGGATTTTTTTCCAGCAATCTCCCCCTTTGGTATTGTTGAAAAATCATCCATAAAAAGATACATTGTCAATTATTCATCCACCATTCGCCTTTTTCAATTCTGATAGTGATAAAGGATTTACCTAAAACATACTCTAAGCCCACATGAGAAATGATCGGCCTGAGAAACAAGAGTAAATGAAAAGTTCATCAGTGAATCAATTCATCTCTGACACTCACTGTTGACACCAAACTGATACCAATTTTTACCAAATAGATACCAATTGTAGGAAATATTCTTACCACATTCCAACATCACTATTCTGCCTTCATCACGATCCTCATCTATCGTGATATCTATTCTTTGATCGACCACTTCTAGAATATTCAGATTTAATATGCTCCCCCTTTCTCATTACTCTCCCCCTATCTCATTGCTCTACATGTCAGGTTCTCCCCATATCATTCAGGATTTATCAAATTTCCACAGTACCTCCCCCTTGAACAATCATTATTTTCTCCCACTTTATCTACAAACCCAATGGTATCTCCTTGGGAGTTTGTAGTAGAGTAGAGAAAACATATCAGTACATTAAGGAAAAACACACATCATACCTCTGGGAGAGGGGTTGGTTCAACATCCACACTATTTCATGTTCAAGGAGTTGACTAAACTCCCAGAGCTAGTCAATGCCTTTCAAATGCTTCCATGGGTAAAGCCATTGTCAGAATGCCTGCAACCTGTAGCTCTGTAGGCATATACTCCAACTTCACTATTCCCTACTCAACATTCTCGTTGATAACATGATAATTTATCTCAATGTGATTTGTCGTTGAGTGATGGATGAGTTATTTGAATAGATTTTTTGCACTTCAGTTATCACACTAGATTCCGATCACAGACTTCACTTCAACTCCAATATCATTAAGCTGTTGCTTCATCCACAACAACTGTGTGCATTTTGGAGTGGCCGCAATATACACAGCATATGCGGTGCTAAATGAAATGAAATCTTGCTTCTTCTTAAGCCAAGAAATACACAATCCACCAATATGGAATGCACCTCCTGACATTGATTTTATTTCATCTGCTGATGCAGCCCAATCTGCATCTGTGTAAGCCAATAACACTGATTGAGATATGTCATTATACATTAGACTGAAATCCAAGGTGACATTGATATGCTGATGTATTCTTTTCACTACAAGCATGTGGATTTCCATGGGATTTCACTGATATCACACTGCTTGGCATATGGAGAAAACAATATCAGGCCTTGTTGCGGTCAAGTATAGTAAAGATCCATTAATTTTCCTGTATTCTGTGATATTAATTGCCTTTCCATTCTCGTCTTTTGATAATTTCATCCGAGTAGCAACCAAAGTCTTCATTTCCTTGGATTTCTAAATTCAAAACCTTCTCAGAAACTCCTTGGAATATTTAGATTGAGAAATTAATGTTTCATTCCTCCCTTATGTCACTTGTAGACCAAGGAAAAACGTTAGCTCACCAATCATTTACATTTCAAACTCATTTTTCATGAATTCGGAAAATTGTCTACACTGAGCTTCATCTGATCTGCCAAATATTATGTCATTGACATAAACCGACACCATAATACTTTGATTACTATTGATTCTAAACTAAATATTTTAATCAAATCCCCCACACTGAAAACCAAGCTTCTTCTAGTACTGATCAAGCTTTGATTACAATGCTCTTGGTGCTTGTTTCAGCCCATACAACACATTTTTCATCCTAGAAACTCTGTTCTCAACCTCATGAATGAGAAAACTGTCTGGATACTCAATATACACATCCTCTTCTAGAACACCATTCAAGAATGTGGATTTTACATCCAACTTGAACACTTTGAACTTTCATTGAACTTTTATGCCCAAAAATAATCTTATTGTCTCCAGCCTTGCAATGAGTGAAAATGTCTCATCAACATCTATTCCCTCTATCTGGGAGTATCCCTTGTACACTAGTTGTGCATTGTTCTGAATCACTTTGCCGTATTAATTAATCTTTTTGCGATAGACCCATTCAGTCACGATGACATTCTTGTTTGCTGGCCTCGAAACAATCTCCCTAGTCTGGTTCATCCCGATCTGATCAAACTCTTCATTCATAGCCTGAACCCATTTTTTTTCTTCAGCTACATAGGAAAAAAATTTCATCTCCACCTGAGATAAAAATGATGTTTGCTGTAATGATATCATTCTTCAAGTCTAAACTGGATCTGTCTGATCCCCAATGATATTCTGCATATTAATTTCAGCTCGACTCTTTTGCTTCCTTGCATGTAACAACCCGAGATTTTATAAGATATATTCATTATAATTTCTTTCATATCTTCTATTGTACGATAAACCAAGATTATCTTGGGCTATACACAACACCATATTATCTTGCTGTATAGAAAACAATAATCTTGGATCGTGTTACACACAATTTCAGGTTTGTTAGATATTAGTTTTTCTACGCAACATTGAGTGTGTATATATATATACAATTTATAAATGAAATTTGGTTTTATTTTGTTACACACAACAAAAAATGACTCTTTCACTATACGCAACCCTGACTAGGCTTGAATTACACGCAATCACGACCTTCTTCAATAGAGTGTGTTGTATGCAATATCGGGTTTCACTAAACAACAATATATGGTTATAATATTATTATAAACTAGCCGTTATGAATAGTATTAACAAAATTTTGAATTTTATAACATTATTATTATTCATCATACACATTTTCTAGAACATGGTATGAGAACAAAATAAATTTTTTCAGGTAAACTAAGTATTTTTAAAAAAATGCAGTTTTGCCGCCTTTTGATGACACACCAATTTTAAATATAATTTTTGAGAAGTTTATAAGTTAAATTTTACAAAATAAACTTCTTATTTTGAATCATGATATAAAAATTTACATTGGATAAACTTTTGATATTTTTCTGATAACTTTCATATTTTAATGAATAGTAAAAACACGCTATATTTTAATTTAAGACAACTTTTTTCATCATAATAATTTGTATGGTTAAATTATATTATTAAATGGTTTTAAAGTATAAATAGAATATATTTTTACCATTTAAGATAATGTATGTCATTAGCATTAATTTTACATTGAATTAAAAGGTAAAATCATTTCAATCATTTGCAATGTTTTAAATAAAAACTAGTTTTCTTTCGACAATAGGAGTAATATTAATTTAATTTCTGCAACTTATGTGAATTGAATTTGAAAAAATGGATTCCATATTTGGAATCAGTGGGTCCAAATTATATTAATATACTAATTTTTTTTTTGGGCATTATGAATAGTAACTACAGTAAATTTTATTTACCATAGTAAAAGGTAAATCGGGTAATTAAGGGTAAATATAATATTATAAAATTACCCTAACACTAGTATTAATACAATTGGATGATTATATTTCTTCCTAAGTCATATTTTGGTCAAAATGGAGTCCATTAGAACCCACTTGGAGGTGATTCAGACCTTTAGTTTATTTTATTTAAAGGAAAGTGAAATATGTCTCACTCAAACATTAATAATTAAATTATTTTTAATATAAGGTTATACAGAATATAAATTCGGTTATAAATACTCATTCGGAAGATAAATTGTTTTTATTTATCTTGGTAATTTATTTTAAATTTTTGAGAGTTATTTAATTACCTTATTAGTTTTAACATTAATAATGATGAAATTATTTATTTAGTAAAAAACTAAATAATATTGTTTTTATTGAAATAGTATACATATTAAGTGCTCACAAACAAGACCAAAACTTATTGGTGGTGTATATACACACCATAATAATACAATTACCTAATATATGCGTTTTTTTGAGTCTTGTAAAAGTGATTATGACACTTATATTATTTTATTTTATATGATGTGAAAGTTGTGACCTTCATAATTTAATACATATAACATTTTAAAATTTGTGTCTTTTAGAAGATAAATCTATCTAAATCTATAATTATGAAAGATATAATATTTATATTTATCCTAGTATTTTATTTTTAATTTTAATGAAACATATATGTATATTTAATAATTATACAAAAATGTTGTAGTGATTATTTTATTATGAAAAATATCAAATAAATGGTTTTACAAATAGTAAAATAAATATTATATGAACTATTTAATGTTCTCCAATAATTTTCTAGATTACTATGACATGTGAGGAACCTATTAAATATTTTAGTTCGAATATATCCTTTTTTTGTATTTTATTTAAATTCAAATAAATGAATAGTGTCAAAATTGACACTATTATTATTTTATAAAAATAACATATTATTAAATTGTTTAAAAATCACAAAAATATTTAAAAATTATAAATTGAAATTTATATAGTCTAAAATGTAATAAATTATCTAATTATGGATAATTCATAGCACATATGTAATTATTTATAATAATTTATAATTTATAATCATATTACCACAACTAAAATTTAAAAGATTAAATAAGGATAAATCAAGTTGATAATGTTTAAAATAAATTCCCTACATGCCTAAAATTTATTGGATGATGAGATTACAACCCTATGACATTTAATCTTCGAATATGAGTCATTTTTGGCAGTTTTTAAGTGGGGTTGGAATTTATTATAAATTAATATTTCTTATAATTCCAAAGGTGCCCCCCACCTCCCTTATAAAAGGGGACCACCTACCTCTCAACCTCACACCAATTTGAGCATTCAAGCTCAGCCATCCTCTATCCATTTCACTTCCCCACATCCCTAGAATTCTTATAGTGGTACTGGTCTTCTCAAAAGTCCATCTTTAGTGCCCTAAGAGGAAGTTCAATGGAGGCACTTTGAGAAAGAGGAGGTTCGGATATTTACGAAGCATATCGAGCCTAAGGTTAGGGATAATTATTCCAATATCATTCTTATCCGAGATTGCTTATTCATAAGTATTTACTGGAGTTATTGTTATCATCCATTTCCATGTTTCCTAAAAATGGTTTCATGTATGTTTAAAGGCATTTTTACCCATTTTTTAAATTTACTACATTGTATAAATGGAATCTTTCTTTTTTTTACCATATGAGGTACTTTTTGACTTTTCCGACAAAAGTACGAGAATTTTTTTTTAACTTATACGTATTGAACATATTTTTATGGTTTTATAAAGCCTTATTTTCCTGAAACATACTCTATAAGATTTCATGGTTATTTTCAATAAAATCATTTTCTTTTAAAATTGTGTGTAATTTTTCTGAAAATAAAATGATTTTGAAAAAGAAAGGGTATTTTCCTCAAAAATTCATTTCAAGATTTTATCAAAACCATTATTCATCTATGATGACATTATTTCATTTTTTTATGTTTAATGTATAATGTCTAAATTATTTACATGGTTTCATTATTCTTATGATGAAATGATATCCATTTGTTTTATATGGATTATGTTATGATGGGATGATGTTTATGAAACCTATTTTATTCTTTGGGTTATGATGAATGATTTATGTTTATTTTTTGGCACAAGTAAGAATGATTTCAATATGAGATTGGTGGGACCTATATCTCCCTCTAATTCATTGGGTAATGATTTATATCTCATGACATAGACATGGCTGGAACGGAAAGTTAAACCGGTTCAGTAATACAGGATTGGAACGAGGAGTGAACCCGATTCAGAAAAGGACTTTGTCCACTAAGATGGTCATGGCAGCAATGCCTTGGCTACTATGGAAATCATATAATGTGCTTAATGATTTCCACAATTACATGTTTTATTCCCATGCTATTTTATCATGATTGATGTTCCTTTATGATCTATGCCTTATGCACTTCCATGTTTTATCTCATTGTTCAATATTTTCATGTATAAAAATTATGGTCATGTTTTTAAGTTCAAATGTATATGGTTTGTTTTATTTTATCCATGCTTACACTTACTGAGCATTTGAGCCCACCCTTTATATGTTTTCTTTTCCCCAGGATTTAAATAATGGTTTTATGTAAGAAAACCAAAAGTGGAAGATCATTATGGGAGATGTTGAGGATCTTTCACCAAGATTAGAACATTATATTCCAAGTTTCCAAAGGCACTAAACTATTATGATCCTTTGGTGTCTGTTCTTGTTATATATTATGTATTACACAAAAGTAATGTAATTTCCATGTACATCATGCTTTGGGCCACTACTGTTGGTATTAGAGGAAAGGTTTAGTCAACCTTTGGAAACTAGGATGCAGAAACGTTAGTGAGATCCCAAGAGATATTTCTAAGGTATGTCTAGGGATGTCCCTAAGTAAAAGTATACGTATAGGATATAGTCCTAGAACTACGGTAATTATCATAGAATTTAACCTAAGATGTTAGATATTTAGGGCACTCCCCCTTTACTATGTTGTTTTATCTAGCATGATTTTTGCCTCTCACAGAATTCTTTTTGTGTTTTAGTCAATGGAAGGATCCAGAAGGAATTCTGTTAACATTGAATCCAATGGACAAATTGTTGACTATGAGAAACAAAATTGTGTAATTCCTAGAGAGAAAGATATTGTGATTATGTTGAATCAGTCATCGCTATATATGATTAACATGGTGAAATTTAGTGGTATGCCTAATTCATCAAATAAGAGGAAGATAGACTTTTATGCACCTTCTCATGTTGAGGAGAACAAAGAAAGGAAGATTGAGATTTCTAAAAAAGGGAAGAAGAACCTTGAGGAATACCTCAAATGGAGGGACATATTCTATCTATGTGGAGAAAAGAGTCATAGAGTGACAGATTTTTATGGATTTCAATGTCTTATTTGTGGAGAACATGGGCGTTACCCAACTCAATGCCCTGACCTAAAAAGTTACTTATAAATCTAGGAAGGACTTATTCTAGTATAATCATTGAAGATGATGGATTGAATTGTTTATGTATTGGTATTCATGAATAATGTTTTTGAGGTACTTTTATGGGGTATTAAAATATATTTGTATTAGTCTATTGTGGTTTTCAATAATTTTATGGTACCGGTAACCATGAAAAGTGATTCAAATATTTTGGAAAGAAGATGATATGTTCATAATGAAGGGAAAAGAAGATAATGCGATGTTTGATTGGATTCTTGAGCTCATGATTGATATAAGGACTAAGTGATATCATGGTTTGAGTATATATATTTTTGAGGATTTCGGTATGTGGAAAGTGTTAACTTTTAACTTCATTCACGTTTTCACTAAGGTTCAATGGGTATTCATTATTCAAGAGAATACATGATTACAGTATTCACATGTTTGTAATTTGACCAACAAGATATATCTTATGATATATGGGGGATAAATGATGGCATTCACGTGATTGTTATTTGACATTTCAAGTAATCATTTTCTTTATACTATGAGATTGGACCGAAGTATTTTAGATAATCCTAAAGATTGGAATGGATTTTCTTCGACATAAGTTAGTATTTTTTGAAGATAGAACTTTTATTGATATTATTGATGTGATGTTATAGTAATGTAGTTTTAGAAAAAGGAAAACCTGAAGGACGGGCGACAACCCATCGCGTCAGAAAAGGCTCTGGGAATCGAACCCACAACTAATGTACGACTGGACTTTATCACATACCAATGGCCTACAGGAAGTCCTTGGTTAGTATAAACTAGTTTTAATTTATTAAGCGGTTTGATAGATGAAGTATAAGACCATTTTTGGAATCATATACGATTAATCACACTATAGTTGGAATTATGTATATTTGATAACTTTTGAAAACTATTTTTTAAGAATAGATGGAATGAAATGTCATTCTGTCATATGATCTTCTAACACTTCGCGAATGAAAAATTCAACTTCATTTCATTAAGAGATGAAGTGGAAATTGTCCAAGGAATGACCAATGGTGAGATTGTACCTAAATCAAGATCATATTTCTTCTAATTCCAATTTCTTAAACTTTAGGGATATGATCTTGAATTAAAAAAAATGTTTTCCTAGTGCTCTTATATCCGATTAATCAGACAGTACCGTAGATCATCACAAATTTATGGCTTTGTGATTGATGGCTTTTTCATAGCCATGTTCTCTACCACTCACAATCAGAACATGATGGTTTGATTTTTCTTCCATATCCATATTTTCACCTATGTTCTCCTATATGGAAACCCAATGATGAGTTACTTGGGGTAATCCTTACATTTCATAATTTAGTTTTTAAAATTATGTTTTAGTATACCTTTTACGATGTGGGTTTCTATGAATAGTAAATGATTTATAACCCCGATGAATTTCGAGGGTGAAATTCATTTTAAGGGTGGTAGAATGTAACAACACAATATTTTATAAGATATATTCATTTTAATTTCTTTCATATCTTCTGTTGTATGATACACCAATATTGTCGTGTGCTATACGCAACACGGTATTAGCTTGCAGCATACACAACACTAATCTTGGATCGTGTTACACACAATTTCAATTTTGTTTGATATTAGTTATTCGACGCCACATTGAGTGTATATATATATATATATATATTAAATTTATAGGTGAAATATGGTTGTATTTTTTTATACACAACTACAAAGGAGTCTTGCACTATACGCAACACTGACTTGGCTTGCATTACACGCAATCACGACCTTTTTCAAGAGCGTGTGTTGTACGCAATACCGGGTTTCACTAAACAATGATATATGGTAATAATATTATTATAAAATAGCTGTTATGAATAGTATTAACTACATTTTGAATTTTATTACATTATTATTCACCTTACACATTTTCTAGAACATTGTATGAGAACAAAATAAATTTTTACGGGTAAAATAAGTATTTTAAAAAAGATGCAGTTTTGCCACCTTTTGATGGAACACCCATTTTAAATATAATTTTTGAGAAGTTTAAAATTTAAATTTTACAAAATAAATTTCTTCTTTTGAATCATGATATAAAAATTTACATTGGATAATGTTTCGATATTTTTCTGATAACTTTCATATTTTAATGAATAGTAAAAACAAGATATATTTTAATTAAAAAAATCTTTTGTCATCATAATAATTTATATGGTTAAATTATAATATTTAATGGTTTTAATGTATAAATAGAATATATTTTTAGAATTTAATATAACTTATGTCATTATCATTTATTTTACATTGAATTCGTAGGTAAATTCATTTCAATCTTTTGTAATGTTTTAAACAAAAATTCGTTTTCTTTCAACAACAGGATTAATTTTAATTTAATTTCTGATACTTCTGTGAATTGAATTTGGAAAAATGGATTCCATATTTGGAATCAGTGGGTTCAAATTTTATTAATATACTACTTTTTATTTTTTGGCATTATGAATAGTAACTACGGTAAATATTATTTACCGTAGTAAAAGGTAAATCGGGTAATTAAGGGTAAATATTATATTATAAAATCACCCTAACGCTGGCCTTAATACAATTGGATGATTATATTTCATCCTATGTCATATTTGGGTCGAAATGGAGTCCATTAGAACCCACTAGGATGTGATTAAGACCTTTAGTTTATTTTATTTAAAGGAAAGTGAAATATGTCTCACTCAAACATTAATAATTAAAGAATTTTTTATATAATGTTATACAGAATATAAATTCAGTTATAAATACTCATTTAGAAGATAATTTTTTTTCTTTATCAGGATAATTTATTTTTAAATTTTAAGAGTTATTTAATTACCTTATTAGTTTTTACATTAATAATGCAGAAATTATTTATTTAGTAAAAAAATAAATAATATTGTATTTATTGAAATATTAATACATATTAAGAGCTCAAAAACAAGACCAAAAATTATTGGTGGTGTATATACAAACCATAAGAATCCAATGACCGAATATATTCCTGTTTGGAGTCTTGTAAAATTGATTATGACACTTATATTATATTATTTTATATGATGTCAAAGTTTTCATCTTCATAATTTAATACATATAAAATTTTAAAATTTCGGTGTATTAGATGATATATCTGACTAAATTTTTTCTTATGAAATATATAATATTTATCTTAATCCAAGTATTTTATTTTCAATTTTTATACAACAAATAAGTATATTTAATAATTATACAAAAAATGTTGTAGTGATTATTTTATTAAGAGAAATATCAAATAAATGGTTTTAAAAATAGTAAAATAAATATTATATGAACTATTTAATGTTCTACACTAATTTTATAGATTACTATGACATGTGAGGAACCTATTAAATATTTTATTTCGAATATATCCTCTATGTGGATTTTATTTAAATTCAAATAAATGAATAGAGTCAAAATTGACACTATTGTTATTTTATAAAAATAACATCTTATTAAATTGTTTAATTCACAGAACATAAATAATTATTTATAACAATTTAAAATTTAGAATATTATTACCTCAAATAAAATTTAATAGATTAAATAAGGATAAATCAAGTTGATAATGTTTAAAATAAATTCCCTAAATGACTAAATTTTATTGGTTGATGATATTACAAACCTATCTCATCTAATCTTTGAATATGAGTCATTTTTGGAGGTTATGAAGTGGGTTTGGAATTTATTATAAATTAATATTTCTTATAAATGCAAAGGTGCCCCTCTCCTCCCTTATAAATGTGCACCTCCTCCCTCTCATCCTCACACCAATTTGAGCCTTCAAGCTTGGCCATCCTCTACCCATTTCACATCCCCACTTCCCTAGAAACCTTATAGAGGTACTAGTATTCTCAAAAGTCAAACTTTAGTGCCCTAAGAGGAAGTTCAAAGGAGGCACTTCGAGAAAGAAGAGGTTCAGATACGTACAAAGCATATCAGACCTAAGGTAAGGGATAATTATTCCAATCTCATTCTTAACAGAGATTATTTATTCACAAGTATTTACTGGGGTTATTGTTATCATCCATGTCCATGTTCCCTAAAAATGGTTTCATGTATGTTTCAAGTCATTTTTACCCATTTTTGACATTTACTACATGGTTTGTATAGAATCTTTCTTTTTTTACAACATGACGTACTTTTTGACTTTTTCGAAAAAGTACGAGAAAAATGATTTTTTTAACTTAAACGGAATTAACGAATTTTTACGGTTTTACAACGCCTTATTTTCATTAAGCATACTCTAAAATATTTAATGGTTATTTTCAATAAAATATTTTTCTTTTAAAATTTTGTGGCATTTTTCTGAAAAGAAAATGATTTTGAAAAAGAATGGGTACTTTCCTCAAGAATTCATTTCAAGTGTTTTATCAAAACCATTTTTCATCTAAAATGACATTATTTCATTTGTGTATGTTTAATGTATAATGTCTCTATGATTTACATGGTTTCATTTTTCTTATGATGAAATGATATCCATTTGTTTTATATGGATTATGTTATGATGGGATGATGTTTATGAAACCCATTTTATTATTTGGGTTATGTTGAATGATTTATGTTTATTTTGTGGCACAAGTAATAAAGATTTCAATATGAAATGGGTGGGACCTATATCTACCTCCAATGCATTGGGTAATGATTTATATCTCATGAGATAGACATGGATGAAACGACAAGTTAAACCGGTTCAGTAATACAGGATTGGAACGATGAGTGAACTCAATTCAGAAAAGGACTTTGTCCACTAAGATGTTCATGGAAACAATGCCTTGGATTCTATGGAAATCATATCATGTGCTTAATGGTTTCCACGATTACATGTTTTATTCCCATGTTATTTTATCATGATTGATGTTCCATTATGATCTACGCCTTATGTACTTCCTTGTTTTATCTCATTGCTCAAGATTTTCATGTATAAACATTATGGTCATGTCTTTAAGTTCAAATGTATATGGTTTGTTTTATTTTATCCATGCATAGCCTTACTGATCATTTGAGCTCACCATTTATATGTTTTCTTTTCCCTAGGATTTAAATAAAGTTTTTAGGTAAGAAAACCAAACGGGGAAGATCATTATGGGAGAAGTTGAGGATCTTTCACCATGATTAGAAGATTATGTTCTAGGTTTCCAAAGGCACATAACTATTATGGTCCTTTGGAGACTTTTCTTGTTATGTATTAATCATTCCACAAATGTAATGTAATGTCCATATACGTCATGCTTTGGGCCTCTACTGTTGGTATCATAGGAAAGGTTTAGTCAACCTTTGGAAACTAGGATGCGAGAATGTTAGTGAGATCCCTAGAGATATTGCTATGGTATGTCTAGGGATGTCCCTAAGTATAAGTATTCGTATAGGATATAGTCCTATAACTTCGGTAATGATCTATGAATTTAACCTAAGATGTTAGATATTGAGGGAACTCCCCCTTTACTGTGTTGTTTTATCTAGCATGATTTTTGCCTCTCATAGAATTCTTTTTGTGTTTTAGTCAATGGAGGGATCCAGAAGGAATTCGGTTAACCTTGAATCCAATGGGAAAATTGGTGACTATGATAAAAAAAATTGTGTAATTCCTACAGAGAAAGATATTGTGATTATGTTGAATCAGTCATCGCTATATATGATTAACATGGTGAAATTTAGTGCTATGCCTAATTCATCAAATAACAGGAAGATATACTTTTATGCATCTTCGCATGTTGAGGATCATAAAGAAAGGAATATTGAGAATTCTAAAGAAAGGAAGAAGAACCTTGAGGAATACCTCAAATGGAGGGACATATGTTATCTGTGTGGAGAAAAGATTCATAGAGTGAAATACTATTATGGAGTTCAATGTCTTATTTGTGGATAACATGAGTGCTACCCAACTCAATTCCCTGACCTAAAAAGTTACTACTATATCAAGGAAGGACATATTCCAGTATAATCATTAAAGAGGATGGATTGAAGTTTTTATGTATTGGTATTCAGGAATAATGTTGTTGAGTTACTTTTATGGTGTATTAGAATATTTTTGTATTAGTCTATTGTGGTTTTAAATAATAATATGGTACCAGTAACCATGAAAAGTGATTCAAATATTTTGGAAGGAAGATGATATGCGCATAATGAAGGGATAATAAGACAATGAGATGTTTTATTGTATTAATGAGCTCATGTTTGATATAAGGACTATGTGATGTCATGGTTTGAGTATATATAATTTTGAGGATTTGGGTATGTAAAAAGTGTTAACTTTTAACTGCATTCATGTTTTCACCAAGGTTCAATGGGTATTCATTATTCAAGAGAATACATGATTAAGGTATTCACATGTTTTTAATTTTACCAACAAGATATATCATATGATATATGGGGATAAATTATGGCATTCACGTGATTGTTATGTGACATTTCATGTAATCATTTTCTTTATACTATGAGCTTGGACCGAAGTATTTTAGATAAGCCTAAAGATTGGAATGGCTTATGTTGGACATAAGTTAGCATTGTTTAAGGATAGAACTTTTATAGATTTTATTGATGGGATGTTATAGTAATGTAGTTTTTGAAAAAGGAGAACCTGTAGGATGGAGACATCCCATCACGTCAGAAAAGGCTGTGGGAATCGAACCCACAACTAAAGTATGACTGGCCTTTATCGCATACCAATGGCCTACAAGAATTCCCTAGTTAGTAGAAAGTTGTTTTATTTTATTAAGCGGTATGGTAGATAAAGTATAAGTCCACTTTTGGAATCATATACGATTAATCACACTATAGATGGACTTATGTATATTTGATAACTTTTGCCAACTTTTTGTTTGAGAACAGATGGAATGACCTGTCATTCTATCATATGATCTGCTAACAATTCATGAATGAAAAGTTCAACTTCATTTCATTAACATATGAAGTGGAAATTGTCCAAGGAATGACCAATGGTGAGATTGTACCAAAATCAAGAACATATTTCTTCTAATTCCAATTTCTATAACTTTAGGGATATGATCTTGAATACAAAAAAAATGTTGTCCTAGTGCTCTTATATCCGATTAATCAGAAGGTACCTTAGATCATCAAAAATTTATGGCGTTGTGATTAATGGCTTTTTCATTGCCATGTTCTCTACCACTCACCATCAGAACATGATGGTTAGATTTTCCTTCTATATCCATATTTTCACCTATGTTCTCTTATATGGAAACCCAATGATGAGTTACTTTGGGTAATCATTATGTTTCATACTATAGTTTTTAAAATTATGTTTTATTATTCCTTTTTACGATGTGGGTTTCTATGAATAGTAAACGATTTAAAACCCCGATGAATTTCGAGGGCGAAATTCATTTTATGGGGGTATATTGTAACAACCCAAGATTTTATAAGATATATTAATTTTAATTTCTTTCATATATTCTGTTGTACGATACACCAAGATTGTTGTGCACTATACACAACACTGTATTATCTTGCAGTATACACAACACTAATCTTGGATCGTGTTACACAGAATTTCAAGTTTGTTTGATATTAGTTATTCTACGCAACATTGAGTGTATATATATATAAATATTAAATTTATAAATGAAATATTGTTGTATTTTGTTATACACAACAACAACGGAGTCTTTCACTATACGCAACCCTGACTTGGCTTGCATTACACGCAATCGCAACCTTCTTCGATAGCGTGTGTTGTACGCAATAACGGGTTTCACTAAACAATGATATATGGTAATAATATTATTATAAACTAGCCGTTATGAATAGTATTAACTACATTTTTAATTTTATAACATTATTATTCAACTTACACATTTTCTAGAACATGGTATGAGAACAAAATAAATTTTTTCGTGTAAAATAAGTATTTTAAAAAAATGATTTTTTGTCGCCTTTTGATGGCGCACCCATTTTAAATATAATTTTTGATAAGTTTATAAGTTAAATATTAAAAATTAAACTTCTTATATTGATTCATGATATAAAAATTTACATTGGATAATGTTTTTATATTTTTCTGATAACTTTCATATTTTAATGAATTGTAAAAACACGATGCATTTTAATTAAAAACAAATTTTTTCATCATAATAATTTATATGGTTAAATTATAATATTGAATAGTTTTAATTTATAAATAGGATATATTTTTACCATTTAATATAATTTATTTCATTATAATTTTTTTTACATTGAATTCATAGGTAAAATCATTTCAATCTTTTGTAATATTTTAAACAAAAAGTAGTTTTCTTTCGACAATGGGATATATTTTAATTTAATTTCTACAACTTCTGTGTATTGTATTTGGAAAAATGGATTCCATATTTGGAATCAGTGGTTCCAAATTATATTAATATACTACTTTTTATTTTTGGGCTTTATGAGTAGTAACAACGGTAAATTTTATTTACCATAGTAAAAAGTAAATCAGGTAATTAAGGGTAAATATAATATTATAAAATTTCCTAACACTTTTATTAATACAATTGGATGATTATATTTTGTCCTAAGTAATATTTGTGTCGAAATGGAATCCATTAGAACCCACTTGGAGGTGATTAAGACCTTTAGTTTATTTTATTTAAAGGAAAGTGAAATATGTCTCACTCAAACATTAATAATTAAAGGATTTTTATTATAAGGTTATACGGAATATAAATTCTGTTATAAATACTCATTTGGAAGCTAAAATGTTTTTATTTATTATGGTAATTTATTTGTAATTTTTAAGAGTTATTTAATTACCTAATTAGATTATACATTAATAATGCAGAAATTATTTATTTAGTAAAAAAATCTAAAATATTGTTTTTATTGAAATAGTAATACATATTAAAGTGCTCAAAAACCTGACCAAAACATATTGGTGGTGTATATACACACAATAAGCATCCAATGACTGAATATATTCATGTTTGGAGTCTTTTAAATGTGATTATGACAGTTATATTATATTATTTTATATGATGTCAAAGATGTCGCCTTCATAATTTAATACATCTAACATTTTAAAATTTGGGTGTTTTAGAAGATAAATCTGACTAAATGTATTCTTATGAAATATATAAGATTTATCTTCTTCTTAGTATTTTATTTTTAATTTTTATGAAAAAAAAGTATATTTAATAATTATACAAAAATGTTGTAGTAATTATTTTATTAAGAGAAATATCAAATAAATGGTTTTAAAAATAGTAAAATAAATATTATATGAACTATTTAATGTTCTAAACAAATTTTATAGATTACTATGACATGTTATTAACCTATTAAATATTTTAGTTAAAATATATCCTCTGTGTGGATTTTATTTAAATTCAAATAAATGAATAATGTCAGAATTGACAATATTGTTATTTTATAAAAATAACATATTATTAAATTGTTTAAAAATAAAAAAAAATATTTAAAAATTATAAATTGAAATTTATATAGTCTAAAATGTAATAAATTATCTAATTACGGATAATTCATAGCAAATAAGTATTTATTTATAACAATTTAAAAATTAGAATCTTATTACCACAAATTAAATTTAATAGATTAAATAAGGATAAATCATGTTGATAATGTTTAAAATAAATTCACTACATGTATAAATTTTATTGGTTGAGGATATTACAACCATATCTCATATAATCTTGAAATATGTGTCATTTTTGGAGGTTTTTAAGTGGGGTTGGAATTTATTATAAATTAATATTTCTTATAATTATAAAGGTTCCCCTCTCCTCCCTTATAAAAGGGAACCACCTCCCTCTCATACTCACACCAATTTGAGACTTCAAGCTCTACCAACCTCTGCCTATTTCACTTCCCCACTTCCCTAGAAACCTTATAGTGGTATTGGTCTTCTCAAAAGACCAAATTTAGTGCCCTAAGGGGATGTTCAAAGGAGGCACTTCGAGATAGAGGAGGTTCAGATACGTATGAAGCATATCAGACCTAAGGTAAGGGATAATTATTCCAATCTCATTCTTATCTGAGATTGTTTATTCGTAATTATTTACTTGGGTTATTGTTATCATCCATGTCCATGTATCCTAAAAAAGATTTCATGTATGTTTAATGATCTTTTTACACATTTTTGACTTTTACTACATGGTATGTATGGAAACTTTTTTAAACATATGAGGTACATTTTGACGTTTCCAACAAAAGTATGAGATGAATATTTTTTAACATATACATAATGAATGTATTTTTATGGTTTTATAACACCTTATTTTCATGAAGCATACTCTACAAGATTTCATGGTTATTTTCAAAAAAATCTTTTTCTTTTAAAATTGTGTGGCATTTTCCTAAAAAGAAACTGATTTTGAAAAAGAAAGGATATTTTCCTCAAGAATTTATATCAAGTGTTTTATCAAAACCATTTTTCATCTAAGATGACATTATTTCATTTGTGTATGATTAAATTATAATGTCTCTATGATTTACATGGTTTCATTTTTCTTATGATGAAATGATATCAATTCGTTTTATATGGATTATATAATGATGAGATGATGTTTATGAAACCCACTTTATTATTTGGGTTATGTGAATGATTTATGTCTATTTTTTGGCACAAGTAAGAATGATTTCAATATGAGATGGGTGGGACCTATATCTCCCTCCAATGCATTGGGTAAAGATTTATATCTCATGATATAGACATGGCTACAATTGAAAGTTAAATCGGTTCAGTAATACAGGACTGGAATGAGTAGTGAACTCGATTCAGAAAGGGACTTTGTCCACTAAGATGGTCTTGGCAGAAATGCCGTGGATATTAGGGAAATCATATCATGTGCTTAAAGGTTTCCACAATTACATGTTTTATTCCCATGCTATTTTATCATGATTTATGTTCCATTATGATCTATTCCTTATGTACTTCCATGTTTAATCTCATTGTTCGAGATTTTCATGTTTAAACATTATGGTCATGTTTTTAAGTTCAAATGTATATGGTTTGTGTTATTTTATCCATGCTTACCCATACTGAGCATTTGATCTCACCCTTTATATGTTTTCTTTTCCCTTGGATTTAATGAAAGGTTTTAGGTAAGAAAACCAAAAGGGGAAGATCTTTATGGGAGATGTTGAGGATCTTTCACCATGATTAGAATATTATGTTCCATGTTTCTAAAGGAACTAAACTAATACGGTCCTTTGGTGTCTGTTCTTGTTATGTATTAATTATTCCACAAAAGTAATGTAATTTCCATGTACGTCAAGCTTTGGGCCTCTACATTACAGACACAGACTTGACACTTTTTTGTTCATCATCATTATCTTCTTATGAGACAGCCTTTGCCACTTCTTCCCCCTGTGTTGCTTACCTCATCATCACTTCCATCCAGAAACTATTAACTAAGTTGTTGGGAATTCTGTTCATTTCAACTCTAGTGATACCATTGCTCTCAACAATTTTTCCCAGCCTTTTGTTGAAACATTTTTATGGTTTTATTTTCCTGGTGTAGCCAAGGAATTTCCCCCCATCTCCTCATGACTCAAACTTCCTATGATTTTTATTGTTGATAATGAAACACTTACATCCATAGATTCGAAAGTATTTCAATGTTGGGATCTTTATGTACCACATTTCATACAGAGTCTTACCTTGCGTCAGACACAAGAGATTCCTGTTCGAAATATAGACAGATATCAATACTGCTTCCTTCCAAAATTTCTCTAGTATGTCCTTTTCAAAAATCATAATTCTATACATGTGTTTGATGTTTCTATTTAACCTCTCAACCACTCCATTTTGTTGGGGAGTTCTCACTGATGAGACTTTATGCCTTATCCCTTGTTTCTTGAGATAGTTTTCAACTTCACTTTTTGTGAAATTAGTACCATTTTCAGTACGAAACATTAGAATTTTATCCCTAAGAATCCTTTATGATTACCTCTTATACTAATTTATGCAACTGAACACCACTATATTATAGGTAATGACAAATACTCAGGCCATTCTGCTATAATCATCAATGAAGAGAACATAGTACCTTTTCGCATTTATAGCTTGTGGTGAGATTGGTCCACATACAGCAGCATGCACCAATTCGATTACTCTAGTTGATTTGATTTCCTTTGGCATGTATGTCATCTTGATGATTTCCCATGTGGGAAAGCATCACACGTATGAGTGTGATCACATGGTAGATTGGGAAGGCCCTTAGAAGCATCACACTTTACCAGATCATCCATGGATAGTTGTCAAAAAGGACCAAGTCGCTTGTGCAAAAACTAGTTTTCTTTTTCTATGGATAGAAGACATGTATCTTCTTCCCCACCTACAAGGTAAAGATTTCCCTTTTTCCTTTTTCCCTGTAGAAAAACTACTCCATATTTTCCTTTCACAACAAACATCTTCTTGGTAAATTGAATAGTGTGTCTATAGTCACATAGCATACTGAAACTGAGAAAGTTATGACATAGACCCTCTACTACCAAGACATCTACGTGTCTCATTTCATTGCACCCAAACCTTGTTTTTCCTGAGCCAACAATCTTCAGGCCTTTGACATTTCAAAATTTGACAACTCCTTCTTTGTCATATATTATGACTGTAACAAGATAGGTTTTACATGTCATGTGAGATGTGAAACCACTATCAAGGATCCATACACCAGAGTGATATGATGCCTTAAGGGAATTTTTTTCCACCACAACATTCTAATTTTTCCTCTTCTTGGTCTATACCTTTGTCTTCACACTCGGCATGGATTGAGAATTTTGTTCTTTCTCATAGTTTGATGGACCAGCTTCTTCCTGTAGAGCTGCAAATTGATTTTTTGTTTTCTGCTCACATGATGATTCTATAACTTGTTTCTTATGACTGCTCGAGTTTTTCTCTAGCCCATTCTTTTTCATGAATGATGTTCAATATCTACCCATGTGCCCAAATCCTCTGCACCAAAGACATTGTCTTTCGAAGTATGTTCTGGAAAATTGTTCTCTATATGACTGCCACCTTTGTTCATGTTCCCTTTGACATCTATTGGCTATAGAACACACATATTGTGAATGTTCCATCTTCCCAAAACAATAACACCTGATATATGGTGCATTCCTTCATGTTACTTCAGAACTATAAGTTTCCCATTGGAATATTTTAATATTCTAACTATGCTTTGTACCTAAATCATCCTTAAATCTTGGGTCATGTGATTGTGGTCTAACTTCAATTTTCATAGATTTTTGTTTCTAATTAATCCATGAAATATCCTTAATGTCGGAGCTCAATTGATGCTTCTTCCCTGCTGAACTTCTAGGATCCTCTTTCATCTTTTTAGTCTTCATAATAACCTTCTTTCCAATGAATTTTTTCGGAATCAAAGGTTTTTCCTAGTCATTGACATTTCTACACAGACCAGCAACTTCCTCTTCAAGCTCTTCGATATGATAGATGTGATCTTTCAATTTTCCATTCAAGACATCAGTCTCCCTTTTCTATTATTCAATCTTAAGCTTATGCGCATCAACTATTTATGTGCTCTTTGACCTCGGAGACTTAAGGATTTCTATTTCTTTTACTAGCTCAGACTTCCCTTCTTCATGCTATTTAATGTAGAGTTTGGAATCATGTACCACCTTGTTGGATTTATTTTTTTTTCTCTCCAAATATCTATCTCTTCAAGAGCTTCTTCTAATTATGCTTCCATGTCAACTCTCCCTTCAGTTTCTTCTTCTTCTTTATCAGTGTCGATTTTTTCCTTTTCTTGAGCACTACCAAAAACATCCACCATTGCATTTTTTCCATGATATTTACAATTTACAAACTCCTCACCCACTTCACCATCAGACTCATATGAAATGTCTATTACATGTGAATGGAGACTCTTTTTGTTGAAGAAATTTCTCTTGAACTGCTTCTTCCCTTTCAGAAAGGCTGAATATTTTTTCTTGGGATTTTCAACTTCATCTTCATCATTTTATTTGTAAATCTTTTTAGGGAATCTTGTAGCAAGATGACCAAATATTCCACATCTAAAGTAAGAAAGTGGAAGTTTCCCATTGAAAATTCCATCCCCTCTTTGATGATTTCTGGAAAGGAATGACATAACCTCATCTGTCTCCTCTTCATCCTAATAATCTTATATGGTGAGATTTTTCAGGGCCTTAAAAGCCATCTCATTGGATTACCCCTTTTCCACTTCCTCGTTATCATCATTCCTCATTTCACATGCAACCAAGGTACTCTGCAAATTGTCTAGTGTCAGCTCTTTGGGATCATTATCTTCAAGTACTGAAACTTTCAGATTGAACCGAGGTGGTGTCATGAACCAGGCCGGGTCGCCATCCGACCCGGCGCCCGACCCGGTCCGCGGCAAGGCCCGAAGGGCGTTCCCGATCCCCACGGGCTGGCACAAGTGCCCGGGGATCAAAACTAGCACGTGGGAACGATTTACCCGAAATAATAAAGACAAAAAAAAAACTGATAAGATAAAGAAACTGAAACTGAAAATAGACAACCAAACAAGGCTTTAAACTTAAAACAAATTCAGGGGTTTACAAATTTAACCCATAACCAAAATAAAAAAAACCACAAAAAAAAAACTCAAACTCAAACCTCCAAGAAATCAGAGGGGCACAGCATCCACACGTCACAACACCAACCTGCACCAGAAGGCCATCAACGACCAGAACCACCATCGTTGAGCTCAACGCTTCGACCTGAAATAGAAAAGAAACAGAATCTACATACACCCAAAGGTGTATGTAGGGTGTGAGCCAAAAGGCCCAGTAGGACGTCACCGAATAAAAAGGTTCCACGCAAAAATTATTAAAATACAAATACATTTGCAATCTTAAATCAGAGCGAGAAAGTAAATGCTGGAACAGTTTTAACAAAAATAGAGGGTTTAAGGGAAACAGTTTCACATTGAACTACATAAATTAAAATGCACACACCATTACTTTAAAAAAAATATCCCAAGTGTCACACCGAAGAGCATAATGTAACCAATAGGCACTAACATGGGAGAGGCCGCATGGGTGATTGCTAGCTTGGGTCCCTAGATCTTCGTGTCTCGGTGAAACGTGGCTTAGACGGCCACGACCCTCAGAAAACGTGGCTTAGAAGGCCACGACCCTCAGAAAACGTGGCTTAGAAGGCCACGACCCTCAGAAAAGCATATGTTTAGTTAGTGTTGCAATCGTCAGTCCTGCCAGTGAAACCGGGTCGAGTCACCTCCGGAACACTAGGCCACTAGTCTAGTCTACCCTCCTAGCTACCCGGGCCTCCCGGTTTGTGCTCAAAAAAGTTTCAAGTTCCGGTCAACTGTCACAATTACTCATAAAAGCCAAACATGGTACTTACACATGTAAAAAAACAATTTCCATACTCAACCCTGATTTTAAAACCACACGCACACCAAAAATCCTTTTTTTTAAACTTAATCTGCACTGCTTACACATTAAATTAAACTAGATGCATAATTTAACAAAACACTTTGATGATTAAGAAAACCCCTAAAAGTGTTTCGTAAAGAGTTTTCAAACATGTCGCAAAACTCCTAAAGGGGAAAAAACATTTATAACCCCTTTTTAAAATAAATCATATTTTGACACATGCCAAAACATAAACCACGTCATTCTCACTCCCTAACTCACACACTGCACAAATTACAAAAACAATAATAAAAAATCCGAAAGTAAAATCTTATAAAACATATTACAATAAATAACTTGAAGTTACCCACTAAACCCACGCCAACCCCTCTTTTACGACTTACACCCCTGACATCATGACACAAATACAATTTTCATCACTTGCAGAACTTAACAAGATAACCGCACAATTCAAAATCACTAACAGAGTTCTTTGAAGAAAAACACACTCCTAATATAACCAACCTACTAAGTAATTTCCAATGCAAATCAAACATCAAATAAATCCAACTTCGCACAACAAAAATTAATTGAATAATATTTCAAAGAAATTAAGCATTGCAAATTAATTCGTCAAATAATAAATTGGGCGTGGAACCACCTACCTCGGTGTGGTAGACTTCACAAAATTCAGTGCGTGACTCCAAATATCCATCAACGCTGCACAACAAAATCAAGATGAACCTTACAACATGAATCAGACCAAGGAAAACATCAAAACCGAACCAAAACCACATAAGGCCTCACCAGTTAATCTACCATAGGAAGAAACCAACCATATTGAATAAAACGAACCTACGGCGGGGTTATTGGAGGCTAGCCGAAGCGTAAAGGGGACCACCGGAGGTACACTGTGCTGAAAAAAAATAAATAAATAAAGGATCGAAAGGGATGGAGGTCAGCGGCCATGGGGGAAAGCAGTGCAAGCTAGATGGGTGGGCAAAGGAAGTCGATGGTTCGGCATGGGAGAGATGCAAGGCATCTGTTGGGATGAAGACAACGAGTGGGGAGGAGTTGTGCGCTGGGAGAAAGTTTCGGCTAGGGAGAAGGTGTGACGGGACGAGGGGAGGCCAGACGGGAGCGGAGGCGATGACGTGAAGAGGTAGGCCAGCGGCTGGTATAAGGAGGCAGTGCGGGCTTGCGGCGGGTGCAACGGGGAGCCAGCAGGGAGCGGCTGTCCGGGACTGGGCGACGGTGAGGGGTTCCAGCGGGAGGCGGGTTGCGACGGGCCAAGGGGCCGGGAGGAGGACGTGACGGCGTGCGGCGTGCGGCTTGAGAGAAGACCGAGGCAGGAAACAGGATAGGGAGCAGGCGGCTAGGGTTAGAGGGGATGGGTGAGCCACGAAGAGGAGGGGATAGCCAGGGGGATCCGACGGGATTGTGAGGAGAGAAAAAAAAACGGAGGGAGGAAAAGAAAAGAAAGGGAAAAAAAGAGAAAGAAAAAAAATAAAAGGAAATTAAAATAAAATAAGATAAAAAGAAATTAGAATAAAAAGAAATTAAAATAAAATAAAATAAATTAAAATAAAAAGGAAATAAAACCTAAATTTAGTATTAATAATAATAATAATAACACCTCAAATTATAATATATGTATTGTTATCATTAAAACAAACTATTAATCCTTATTAGTTTTATTATTATTGTTATTATTATTATTATTATTATTATTATTAAGAGTAGTATTAATAATGACACAAGACAAATTATATTCATAACACCGTTAATATTATTGTTTTATTATACTGATCCATTTCATTTAATTAATTCACCATCATGCAGGGCGTGCGGTGAAACGGGTGGGGCCGCGCGGCAACCCAGGTGAGGCCACGTAGCTTCGGTCGCGTTGCGCTGGACGCAAACTAGTCAAAACACAAAGAACTCGAAATCTTAAGTTCAGGTTTTGACCCGAACTACCCGACGCAAATAAAATTAATAAAATAAATAAAATTAGAGATGACGAGTGTGACAATTCTCCCCACCATAATGCTTTCCGTCCCCGGAAAGCCACAACCAGAACAAAACCCCACAGCAGAAAACCACACTCCCATTATATTCAAAGGGGATCCCCACAAACATCAAGAAAAGAGAGGAAAAAGAATTGTGCTTAGAGAAAGTGACTGAAAGACAATATCAAGAAACACGTAGAAGGACTTTTTGATATATGTCGCCCACCAAAAAGAGATAGAATACCTCCAGCTGACTGTTTTAGAAAACGAACTCTTAAACCCACAGAACCCAACTTCCCAAGTCGAGACATCTCAAGCACTATTAAACAAAAGCCACAACACTGGGATAGAATGAACAAACAAGGTCAAACCACGTCGTCTGTCTGAAACGAATGACGAGACCAACTACGACCAAGAAGCACCCTAATCATCTAGTGCCAACTCATCTTTAGAAACAGAACCAGAAGGTTAACAAGGGGAAGCCTAAGGGCTCCCCACCATTAAGAACCTACCAACACCCAAGACGAGACTAGAACCAACATGGGGAGGTCAGAGCGGACTCCCCACCATTAAGGAAAGTCCAACACCGATTTTATTCTAGAGACCTTTGTGTGAGATCCAATGTGGGTCTCCCCACCATTGGAACTAATAGCAGATACAAAACTTTAGAAACTCTCTGATGGTGACCAAGCAACCCACCACAAGGGGCGGGGAGGGTCGGGCCCAACTACTGGGCGTCAAACCCACAACCCAAGACAAACCGGAATCTCCACATCCCTGGATGAGCCCCGCCCCATTCAACTTTGATACTGACTTAACCAACATACCCCATAAAGACCCCTAAAGCGATTACATCCAGTGGGACGCAACCCCTAAGACTTTAAGGTAACATGACGAACATGCCTCCACCTAGTCATGGAAACATTACACAGCCAGATGGTTCGTTTGGAACGGAAAAACCGTAGAAACAATATAAATTGCCTCTAATTTCTACACCGATGACAAAAATAAGGTCGGGGTCTCATATACTCTTGGGGTTCCTGACCACGTGCCAGCTTCACTCCGAGGCCTATGGCTGGAGCCCTGATGTTTGAAGCATCTTCTGCCTCGCAGTCAGTTATTGAAGACTCTTGAATGGAGCTTCTCCTTTTGGTGTAATACGCGATCATACTGCAACCGAGGCAATACCATCAGACACAACACATCATGACATCCAACTGATCATACACAAAACATTAACCAACATAAGAGCTGCAATGGTGCATGCGCATCACCCTTTGTCACACTGGATGGGGACATGACACCGCAAATCGTCACCGAACATGACCATTACTGTTGAGAGGAACATTATACGGAGGACTTCAAACTAAGTCTTAAACAACACAAGATTCCCGCAATTAACCGTAGCATCCCCATGTGACTGGGTCTGCCACACTAGTGGCCTAACGTAAACCTGTTTCTTAAACTAAACCAACAAAGGACCAAAAGTCATTTAGAATAGTGGCCCGCACCGACCACTCTAGGCTGTTTCCACCTTTTTCCCCACAGGAATCTCCTTCACCGTTTCCAAACACAACACTCATGTTAATGTGGTCAAACTTCACCCTTGACTGTCAAAGAAAACTCACACTGCAAGACGCCACAAACATGACCCTTGCAGCTGAGGGCAACACTACAAACCTTTCAAGACATCAGTCAGCATAGATAATTCTGAACCGCCTTCAACCTTCCCCGCTGGAATTCCTTTCATCGTTCCAAGGGAGGACCTCCAGACGCAACAATGTCAAACTTCATACCCGACGACTTAGACAACTCAAAATGACTGAAACTCCCTTCATCTCCCATCGTGTCTGTCGTCCCGCTACGAGGAGATCCTCTTATTGTAAAAAGGGGGGGTGGGTTCAATTCTAGAATTCAAGAAGTGATTCTTCTGATCAACTGGAGGGTCGGACAACGGCGAGTTGCCTATAACCACACTTCAATCACATGCCAAAACATTATGGGGGGGCACACACTGGTTAATAAAGAAAACCATGGACCCAGCCAAACTGGTCCAATGGCCAAGACATGCCACAAGTGAATGCTGAACGTGCATGGGAAGCCACTACAAGGGCTTCCCGAAGCACTCTTTAAAAGAGACCATTAACCACATGCTTTCGCACCAACTGAGCAACTTAAAAAAAAGGAATCAAAATCAAAACACAAGTTAGTTAAAAAGAATCTTCAGCTTGAAAATCTTAACACACAACATTCTCAAAACACAAGGATACACCACGCAACCACCAGTTACTAAAGCACCAATTTTTTTTTCATTTAACAATAATTTTTGAAAATAATCAAACCTAGTGGGTTGCACAAACACCAATGGCGTCCCATGAACTTCGCACATGCATGTTCTCGTGTCGCACTGGCACCACCTCATGTCCATCCAGGCATTCACCTGCTCATGCCATTAACCATTTCCTTTTTCGTATATACTCATGAATATGGTTGTCCATGAGAGCTCCAAGGATCAAAACCAAACTTTTCCATTTTTTTTCAAAACCAAAACATCTAACCCACACTTTTCAAACATCACACACCATTTCATTTTTGAAGTGCTTCATGTGAAAAAATTTTTACTTAAAAACTGAATTTCCACAAATCCAAAACAAAGCGACGAGAAACGATGCAAGAGAAAACTTGTGTCAGCGGGTGGCCGCAACGTATGGTTGGCAGCCACACGCCTGTCACGCCACTACCACAGAGGGTATTCTAGGACAGCATCCTCGGCTCCACATGGCTTGCCAGACCCTGCGAGCTCACTAGGACCACTGACCTTAACCCTTTTCATTTCCCTTAGAAAAGATTATCCACAAGGACCAAAAACTCAGACAAGCCTCAACATACGTTGGTAACTTGAGTCCCGCCACGAGGTGTGCTGGCCAGGCACCTTACCCGTAGCTAGGACGTCGAGTCCCGACAACCGTAACTCAAGTCCACTGTGACTCTATCCCAAAAGAACATGACCCAAGAGAGCAAACCTTGCCCTCTGATACCATTTTGTCACGAACCAGGCCGGGTCGCCATCCGACCCGGCGCCCGACCCGGTCCGCGGAAAGGCCCGAAGGGCGTTCCCGATCCCCACGGGCTGGTACAAGTGCCCGGGGATCAAAACTAGCACGTGGGTACGATTTACCCGAAATAATAAAGACAAAAAAAACTGATAAGATAAAGAAACTGAAACTGAAAATAGACAACCAAACAAGGCCTTAAACTTAAAACAAATTTAGGGGTTTACAAATTTAACCCATAACCAAAATAAAAAAAACCACAAAAAAAAAACTCAAACTCAAACCTCCAAAAAATCAGAGGGGCACAACATCCACACGTCACAACACCAACCTGCACCAGAAGGCCATCAACGACCAGAACCACCATCGTTGATCTCAACGCTTCGACCTGAAATATAAAAGAAACAGAATCTACATACACCCAAAGGTGTATGTAGGGTGTGAGCCAAAAGGCCCAGTAGGACGTCACCAAATAAAAAGGTTCCACACAAAAATTATTAAAAGACAAATACATTTGCAATCATAAATCAAAGCGAGAAAGTAAATGCTGGAACAGTTTTAACAAAAATAAAGGGTTTAAGGGAAACAGTTTCACATAGAACTACATAAATTAAAACGCACACACCCTTACTTTAAAAAAAATATCCAAAGTGTCACACCGACGAGCATAAAGTAACCAATGAGCACTAACATGGGAGAGGCCGCATGGGTGATTGCTAGCTTGGGTCCCTAGATCTTCGTGTCTCGGTGAAACGTGGCATAGAAGGCCACGACCCTCAGAGAACGTGGCTTAGAAGGACACGACCCTCAGAAAACGTGGCTTAGAAGGCCACGACCCTCAGAAAAGCATATGTTTAGTTAGTGTTGCAATCGTCAGTCCTTCCAGTGAAACCGGGTCGAGTCACCTCTGGAACACTAGGCCACTAGTCTAGTCTACCCTCCTAGCTACCCGGGCTTCCCGGTTTGTGCTCAAACAAGTTTCATGTTTTTGTCAACTGTCACAATTACTCATAATAGCCAAACAGGGTACTTACACATGCAAAAACACAATTTCTATACTCAACCCTAATTTTAAAACCACACGCACACCAAAAATCCTTTTTTTTAAACTTAATCTTCACTGCTTACACATTAAATTAAACTAGATGCATAATTTAACAAAACACTTTGATGGTTAAGAAAACCCCTAAAAGTGTTTCGTAAAGAGTTTTCAAACATGTCGCAAAACACTTAAAGGAGAAAAAAACATTTAGAACCCCTTTTTAAAATAAATCATATTTTGACACATGCCAAAACATAAACCACGTCATTCTCACTCCCTAACTCACACACTGCACAAATTACAAAAACAATAATAAACAATCCGAAAGTAAAATCTTATAAAACATATTACAATAAATAACTTGACGTTACCCACTAAACCCACGCCAACACCTCTTTTACGACTTACACACCCGAAATCATGACACAAATACAATTTGCATCACTTGCAGAACTTAACAAGATAACCGCACAATTCAAAATCACTAACAGAGTTCTTAGAAGAAAAACACACTCCTAATATAACCAACCTACTAAGTAATTTCCAATGAAAATCAAACATCAAATAAATCCAACTTCGCACAACAAAAATTAATTGAATAATATGTCAAAGAAATTAAGCATTGCAAATTAATTCGTCAAATAATAAATTGGACGTGGAACCACCTACCTCGGTGTGGTAGACTTCACAAAATTCAGTGCGTGACTCCAAATATCCATCAACGCAGCACAACAAAATCAAGATGAACCTTACAACATGAATCAGACCAAGGAAAACATTAGAACCGAACCAAAACCACATAAGGCCTCACCATTTAATCTACCAAAGGAAGAAACCAACCAAATTGAATAAAACGAACCTACGGTGGGGATATTGGAGGCTGGCCGAAGCGTAAAGGGGACCGCCAGAGGTACACTGTGATGAAAAATAAATAAATAAATAGATAAAGGATCGAAAGGGATGGAGGTCAGCGGCCATGGGGGAAAGAAGTGCAAGCTAGATGGGTGGGAAAAGGAGGTCGATGGTTCGACATGGGAGAGATGCAAGGCATCGGTTGGGATGAAGACAACGAGTGGGGAGGCGTTGTGCGCTGGGAGAAAGTTTCGGCTAGGGTGAAGGTGTGACGGGCCGAGGGGAGGCCAGACGGGAGCGGAGGCGACGACGTGAAGAGATAGGCCGGCGGTTGGTATAAGGAGGCGGTGCGGGCTTGCGGCGGGTGCAACGGGGAGCCGGCAGGGAGCGGCTGTCCGGGACTGGGCGACGACGAGGGGTTCTAGCGGGAGGCGGGGTGCGACGGGCCAAGGGGCCGGGAGGAGGCCGTGACGGCGTGCGGCGTGCGGCTTGAGAGAAGACTGAGGCAGGGAACAGGACAGGGAGCAGGCGGATAGGGTTAGAGGGGAGGGGTGAGCCGCGAAGAGGAGAAGATAGCCGGGGGGATCCGACGAGATTGTGAGGAGAGAAAAAAAACGGAGGGAGGAAAAGAAAAGAAAGGGAAAAAAAAGAGAAAGAAAAAAAAATAAAAGTAAATTAAAATAAAATAATATAAAAAGAAATTATAATAAAAATAAATTAAAATAAAATAAAATAAATTAAAATAAAAAGGAAATAAAACCTAAATTTAGTATTAATAATAATAATAATAACACCTCAAATTATAATATATGTATTGTTATCATTAAAACAAACTATTAATCCTTATTAGTTTTATTATTATTGTTATTATTATTATTATTATTATTATTATTATTAAGAGTAGTATTAATAATGACACAAGACAAATTATATTCATAACACTGTTAATATTATTGTTTTATTATACTGATCCATTTCATTTAATTAATTAACCATCAAGCAGGGCGTGCGGTGAAACGGGCGGGGCCGCGCGGTGACCCAGGTGAGGCCACGCAGCTTCGGTCGCATTGCACTGGACGCAAACTAGTAAAAACACAAAGAACTCGAAATATTATGTTTAGGTTTTGACCCGAACTACCCGATGAAAATAAAATTAATAAAATAAATAAAATTAGAGATGACGAGTGTGACAGGTGGAAGCTACATCAATATGCGCTTTACAATCATTATGGATTCAATGACTTCACCATGTCCTCGCATATCATCCACAACAATATTTACCCTATCAAATAATGCATCAATAGACTAATTTGGGTTCATCTTCAAATCTTCATACTTATTCCACAGAATATGCAGCTTAGCCTCTCTGACTTTTGTATCTCCTTCATATATATTCAATAGAATTTCCCACATGGCATGTAAAGTTTTTCATGATATAAACTTTTTATATATGTGATTAGAAAGGGATCCCCCTAAGGAATTGATTTCATTGGCATCAGCATCCAACTCTCTATTCTCAGCTTCAAATAATGAACCACTATTAATATCAGTTGTGATGCCATGAATAGATACAGAAAAAACTTACATTCCCAATGATCAGAAATAGTGTTGCATTAGATTCTTCCTAATATGAAAATTTCATCCAATGAAGATCGGAATCCCTTTATGATTAGTGACATTCATTGAGAGAAGAACAAATATCAACCTCTCCCTCTGATACCAATTATTAGGCCCACAAGGCAGAATACCCTGAGGGGGGGGGGGTGAATCGGGGTATGAATAATTTAAAATTAAAGCCCATTCTGATCTTATTTCATTGTTAAGAAAAACACTCTTCTCTATCATTCTTGTTGCACAATATAATCAGAAAGTAAAGCAAGAACATGACATAACAATTTTTACTAGTTTCACCGCTAAGGGCTACTTCCAAGGAGCATACGCCAACAGGTTTTGGTCATACCAAATTCCACTAAACATCACTACCTGTGGATTATAAGGTTCGGGCAAAGTCACTCTCTCCCAGGCTCACTACATTTAGAAGGTATAGTGTCAGCTCACTGCTTTCCCAAGGGTCACCCCCTGTTTCTCTCTCTCTGGCTCACTGCCGGTGGAGATGATCACCTTCTTCCTCTTCCATTTCTCATATCTCCAGAAAGGATCCACTCATAGTTTATAGACCTATAGGTATCTTTATTTTCATGACGAAATGCATCTTCATTTTTATGTAGATGCTCTATTGTATTCCAACTTTCACCTGTAGATGAATCTCTATTTGCATCGAAGGTATCGGGCAAACATCCATCTTCCACGTAGCTCAACAACACTGCTAGGGAATCAACCTTACTTGGAACAAAAGTCTAATTCATCATGCAAGTATCGGCGCACAAGTCACAACTGGCGCGCAAGTCACTTCAAACACTTGCGCGATGCAATCTTCTGCAACTCCAAACCTGCACGACTAACTTCCTTCCTCGCCCAAACCACCTCAGGTGCACAACTAACACTTGGCACACAACATCCAATAATGGCGTGCAAGTCCCCCTGCGTGACCACACACCACTTGGACGACCACCACAACTGTGTGATGGGAGCTCTTATTTCTCTATGTTTTGAACTCCATGGAAAATGTGGAGGGGTGGTCATGTATTTATAGGTGTTTGAACAACCTGTGTGACGGTGTGCATGTCTCCCCTCAACGTACAAGGATTGACACAAAAGTCTTATCTCCTCCTAGACACTTGCGCAATCAAACAAAATACCTTCCTGTCACTCTTTCCTTTTACATATTTTGATATACTAATATTGAAAAACAATAGGCACGCAAGTTTCCAATCCTCCTAGGCACTGGCACACAAGTCCTTTCTCAGAGCGCGAGTCACCTGCATGACCAACCCAATACTTGCATGATCTTTATACCTTTGGCATATTTTGATGATTTGATCATGAAAAACATGTGGCGCGCAAGTATCCTCACCTTCATGAACATGGAGCGCAAGTCCCTTTGACAAAAACCACTTTTCATCATTTGTCGATTTTCAGCCCAAAAAGTTGGCAAACACTAGAAAACAGTGCCACTATGTATCTATTATTTTTGTGCCGCCTCATGATCATTCATTCCTTTGTTGAAATTATTGAATAAAACAAGGATCGTTGACCACAACTCTTGAACTCGACATTCCACCATGAAATCCCCTTTGTCAAAAAAAATTTATGTTATTATTTTTCATAGTCAATAATCATGGCACAGTTTTCCACATATTCAACAAACATGATCACTTCAAAAATGCTTCAATGATACCTTGATGGATTTTTTCCCAAAAATATCCACCTTGTGGTTTGTTTAAAACTCTTACATAAAAAGATACATCATTAATTATTCATCCACCATTCACCTTGTGATTCTGATTGCAATCAATGAATTACTCAACACATACTCTAAGCCCACATGAGTAATGATCGGCATGAGAAATAAGAGTAAATGAAAATTTCATCAATGAATCACTTCATCTCTAACACTCACCATTGACACCAAACTGATACCTACAATATTTACTGGGGAGAGTTGGATATAATGGACTTTTCAACATTTATGGAGTGACTGGTGAAGATATAGGATCATTGTGAGTTGGTTCTATATAGGAGTAATAATACATAGGTTTGTGTCTTATAGATGAATGGATTCATAGAGAAGAATACATTAGAGTGAGAGACAGAAAAGTGTTCCTTGTAGACATTGATATTTTTTATCTCATTAGTCTATATTACTTCTGATGTGATGTTTGGATCTTTTATGTCATGATAAGATCGATTTCACATGATTTTTTATGTTTAATAAATACTCAAATGTATGAAAAAAGGTAATGAATCCTAATATATAAACATTATAAACTGATTCAATTAAATCAAAACAGGCATGTTCTCTACCTCGAAAGTTCATAGTATCATGTCATTGATGATGGAAATCTCTAATTGATATGGCCAGTGCAGTGCAGTGTGTTGGTTGATGAAGTGAATTAATTAGGTTTTGTGGAGGTTGGTTTGATTATATGGATATGTATTGCATGTGGATGGCACTATATGATTTAATTTTGTGCTTGTTAAAAGGTGTTGATGTAATAGTGCATCATTTTTTGTGGTTTTTTCAATTTTGATTTCTTTTTGGTGGACATATTAATGTTTTACTATTTTCGTCCGAGGTACCATTGTGGTGTTTTTTTGGATCCCTTTAATTCATGGAGTATTTTTGGATTCTTAAAAAAAAGCAATTTTATGTAACTAGTGAAATTATATCATCTATTATGTTATATTGCATTATTATTTGTAAGTATGAGGAAATCAATGAATATTTATATAGATAATGCAGCTGTAGCTACAAGAATATTATATGTGGTGGTTCATGATGTTAACTAAATTCAAATCATTAACTGGTATTTCATATTTCTATTTCTGGCCATTTTCATGTCATTTATGTCGGCAATGGTGGATCCAGTGAATTTTATTCATGGCGTGAATGTTTAATCCATGATTAATTAATAATTAATGGTCTATGAAATATATATTTTAATCAATTTGTTAAAATGGAAATTCATTTCTAGATTCTGTTATGTAATTTGAAAGTCTCAGGATGGAAGTATTTTTATATACCTTCCATGACTAATTTTCAATTCATTCAATTATATCTCTCTTACACTCAGTTAGTCTGAGTCCTAGGCTCCCCTATGTGAACATCATACGATCTTCTCCTCCATTGATATATGGGTTTTGATGTATTATCATTGGAGATCAATGGTTAATTCATGATTTCACTCTACAAAGATTTCTTTCAGGGTGATTATTTTTCACCACGTGGGGAACAGTAATATCAGAAAGCTTCTTACAGGTAGGTAATCCTTGTTATAGATTTTTTATGTGTTATGTGACAGATATTTATACATTTACAAATCATTAGTAGAATTATAATGGTACTAATAATTTTATTAATATTTAAAATTTCTATTACTGATGGTAATGGATAGTTATAACATACTCTGCTATTTTGTTGCACATGTTTGATTTTATTTTTCATTCGAACATCCTATTATAAAAATAATAGTTTTTCGAGGAATTTTTGGTACGGTTGTTTTGAATCTATAATTATAAAAATTATTTTTTTGGGTGATCAGTCACTAAATAAATGATAAACAAATTTAATTTTTTTAATAATTTGTTTCTCTTGGAAATTTTGATTATGTGATAATAAAACATGTTTAATATATAAGATATATTATAAATGCCCAGAATAATAATGAATCCCTTGTGTGGTTTGGCTTTGTGTTTGTGGTTATTTTGTTTTCCCTACATGGTTTGGGATATTATGTAGTGATTTTAGTGACCAATTTTGTTATTTATTATAATAGGAAATGACATTGTGGTTTGTAAGAGTGGATGTGATGTCGAAAGTGGTGTGATGTGGTATGATGAGGTTGTTTAGTATTGGATATGTTGTTGTTATTTTTCTAGTGTGGTTTTGTTGCAAGGATTGTGGTGTAGTGGTTGTGATGTTTTGTTTTTGATAGACTGGTTGTGGCCCCTTATTTTTGGAGTAGTTTTTTGGCATACTAGTTTTGTTGAATTGGTAATGGTGAATTAGTTTTGTGGTATTATTTATAGCATAGTGGTTGTGTCATAGTGGTTGTAGGGTTGTGGTTTTTTCACAGTTGTAGAAGAACAATGGTTGTTGAATAATGGTTGTGGTGAAATGGTTATGGGATTTTTTGTTTGAACCAGTGGTAGTGGCATTGTGGATGTTGTGGATGTGATTTTTTATTGGGGAATTGATGAGATGTGTGGTTTTTATGGTTAGACGGTCTGGTTGATGTGACACAGTGTTGATTGTGGATATGTGATTATTTTAAAATTGTTGTTTTTTTGGTTAATATAAAATTGTGTGGTATAATTATTTTCTTAGTTATCCATGGGATAAAGTATGAGTAAATACTAAAAAAATGACCACGAAAATAAAAAAGGTAAACTAAAAATGGATTTCTAATAATTGGGTTAAAATAAAATGAAAGAATGATTAAATAATATATTGTTAAATAATATGGTTAATTAATAGATATAGGAGAGGTCATTAAAAGGATTACCATCAATGATAATTGGATCATGATACATGATAAATCAACCCCATGAAATTGTATGAAATAATATAAAATGAAATAAAAAATGATACCCCAACGCATGAATGCATTAATTAGATTTACATAAAAGTCTCCAAAAAAATATCCAAAAGAAATGATAAGATTACAAGACAACAAATTTCCATAGGTCAACTCTTGTAATTCATTGCATGGTATATGAATTCCAGTTGTAATGATGAAAATAGGTTTTATTTATATAAGGTTATAATACAAGTATATCCATTAGGATAAAAAATACTCTCATGAATAAGTGAAAATATCGTAGTAATGCACCCTATTGGAATCAACATAACAAAAAACAAATAACCATGTGAACTAAGAACCCCATAATAATAATTTCCAATTCACGAAATAATGTATCCATGTATGGTAACATATAAATAATAATATCAATGATATAGTACCCTATTGCAATTCCCCACAGAGGTGCTGCTCTGGCACCCCAACATCACATGAACTAGTGCTCACATCTCTTCAATCACCACATTAGGTCAATAACCCCATATTCATCGATCCATCACAAAAATTCTCTCCCAAAAACTACCTTTTCATCACAAAATATCTCTTCCAGAACTATAACTGGGGTGCATTTTTATTGTCAACATGACAGAAATTGACATCATGAATTCCTCCTACAATATAAAACCCCTCCCTATAAGCTATCTCATCTCCTGATAATGCATAAATATAGTACACATAGACATCCACCAAAAAAATTATATGCATGTTATTTTCAAATGGAATAGAATGTATGAATTATTATGAGTCTATCCATCCATACTATCCACAATTATGTAGGGAAAAGATCCACCTCCCAATATATGGGATTTGGAACATTGTTTCCATGCAGGTGGGGTGAGTATAGAGTTTCAAAAGTAACATACGTGGTATACATATGTATAGCTTCATACAATCCCAAAATAAGGGTTGAAAAAAGATAAATATCCAACACCAAAATTTAACACCCAAAAACATTACACCACCAATTTCATTTCCATAACTATATGTGCAAAACCACATATTTATCCATGAGACAAATTTCAGATTTTTTTCTTCCAGATAAACATAATCAATTTACTATATTTCACATTACCAATATATTTTGTTATCTATCCAATTAATTTAATTATTAATCCCATTTAATTTCACATTAATCACCAATAATATTTAACAACACATCTCATTTTTAATTCATTCATTAGACATTCCCATATCATGAATGATACCACCATATTCTTGTTCAATTTCAACATTAAACAATTTAAATACTACCTTGAAAAGTTGAATATCAAAATATAACAAGAAACAACTCATCATAAACATAAATCAAACCATCCTCACTTCTGAATCATTTATATCGGCCACACTTACTCTGAACACTGACCCCATCATAACCAAAAATCAACCGTAACATCCACATAACATAGACAAACAACTCATTACATGACTTCCCTGCATCCAAATGTTGATCACATCCCTAGATCATGACCACAGTATAAAATTCAACCCCACACAGAAAAACCACTCATTTGAAAAACACCAATACTAACTAAAAACATTTAATATATATCAGGATTCTTCATCAATTCCAATATTTTATTTAGTATAATTCTCATGAAAGACATCGTATTAATATCAGTCCAATTTTTTTTAATAATATAACTGATTAACCCATATTTACAGCGATACTCAATAATAATGTATCAATGGATGCATGACACAGTTCAACTCAACATAATCATAGGCATAAAACAACAATGAATTTCAATGGTATGATTATAATGAAAAACATCATTAATGTAATTTTCAAAACACATTAATAAATGATAATCATTATCATTCCCCATAAATTTCAATTAATCTAGTTATTTATCATTATTATTACGAAAGAAAAAAAAATCAATAATAGTAAACGATACATTCTGATAAAATAGTATACATTATATGATAAACAATGTATCTACAAATTTTTTTTTCCAATCCACTACATATAGTTGGAAAAAGAGAAAGACCACCACCAAGACCAAAGATGAATGAAGTAACCATCATAGTGAAAATAAAAATAACTCACCATATACATATTAAATATACTCTATTATAACATAGATTTCTTGAAAGAAACCCCTCACCATGGAAGAACCATGTTGAAACATGGAATAAATTTAGGGGGACTAATATAAACCATAAAATATAGATTTATATGGGTTGGGGATTGAATAAAATAAATATTTTTTTAACACCCTCTTGTGACACATTTGGTATTTTCTAGAAATGATAAAATAGAAAATGTAATCTAGTTTTAGGGGCTTCTATAATTTATACCCAAGCTAAAGAATATAATATTAAGTCATAAACACCCAGAGCACCCCTGAATCCATTTTAAGTTCGGAATGTAATATTGTAATAGAACCCTCACCATGTAGTAACCCATCTAGTTAAGGAAAAATTGATATTTTTGGAAATTTGATTTCAGGATGTACAAAAATATGGGTGGTCGAGAACATGATGTAGGAGAATACTCCAGGCTGCATACCCCCAGGACAACCTCACCACTATGTTGCATCTACTCACCATGTCTTAGGGGGAACCCCATTAGATGTACTCATAAAACCACCACATATACTAATACGATATAGCTTAATCTTTCTACGCATTAATGGAATAAAACACTGTACCACAACCACTAAATTTTATACTCTCCCAAATGAATAAATAATTCTATATACCAAATATATTCCTTAAATTGTAAAATAATTTTATGTTTTTACTTGATCCAATATGTTATAACCTTACACCATTTTCTACAACTACACTTGTATGGTGAAACCTCCAACTCTTCACTATAAAATATATGTCTGCATTATTTACAATTTACAACATCCTTTTTCCTCCAACAACCCACATACCCACTTCTGACCCCTATACGACCAATAGTTTCAAAATTTTAAAATTATTGAATGTGTATAATGTCACAATGTTCAATTCACATTTTATTATGACCTTCATATTTAATTTTGAGAAGGTTGAAAAAAAATTACAGTTTCCAAAATTAATAAATCTAAATTTTTATTATAAAGGTAAAATATAAATAAGTTCCTATAAAAATATATATTTTAAAAATAATTAATTTTATTATAACATTAATTTATTTTCACTTTACATATATTAATTACATTAAATTATTATTACATTCCAACAAAATAATTACTCAACCAACAAAATAAATAATTTTAAAAATAATAGAAGCCTTATAATATGGGTGGATTATTATGTTCTATGAAATATATTTACACCACTAGAAATTTATGAGTTTTTTGGAATCAAATTATGTTAATGTTATTTTTTTAAAAAATAAATGTAAATGAATACTTCAAAAATTATATTAATAATATTTAATAAAAAGTATTATGTTGTAAAATGATCTTATTTTATTTTAAAATCATATATTAAACCGAATGAATGGGATATATTTTAAACTATCATTAATTTTCCCTTTTTGGGATAATAGTAATTTTATTTTATCATTCATGACCCTTAAATATTATACACTATTATTATCATTGTAATTGTCAAAAATGATTAATAGGGGATAAGACATAGAGATAAGGGTGTTAATATAACCAAAAAATAAATAATTTTTTTAGGATTATATTATATTAAGTTATCCTCAAATAATATTTTAATTATATCTATTATAATGAAATTAAATTAATTTTTATTATATTAACTTTATATGATGTAATAAAAAAATTTTCCCACTCGTAACATATAAAGGGGTACTTCCACTACATCATTTTTTATAGTGTTTGAAACTTTTGGATTAGGAAATACCTACAATAATAACTTCCTGTATTTCTTCCCCATATCAAAGAACATTTTTTCTTTTCCAAATACCATCGTTTCATGGAAAATGATTTAATCCAAAATAGGTTTCTCAATTAAAGATGTATAACTCATAACTGAGATGTTTTTACTTTATTTCATCATATAACACCTATAATTCTATGGTATACAATATAAAACATTGAAATAAATAACATAAATATAGTTTTATTTTTGTTATTATTTTTTATAAATAATTATTAATCTCTTAAAATTAGTTTGAAGATAATAATGTCACTTGGGTGCTCATGGGAACTACCACCTCCACGAAGTGATGTGTTTCAATTTTCATTTCCTATCCATAGAAATGCTACTAAAGAAATATTTAATAACTATAATATATATATATGATTGAATAATTTTTCTAGAATGATTAATTTAACATTATTTTTATTTTGTTCAATTCATTGAAAAATTTGGAAAAAGTGACCATTTTTATGTATGACCTACTAAATTCATGAATGATGTAATTAATTTATATAACTCTATCCATTTTGTATAGAAATAAACAAATATATAATGACTTTATATAGTTTCTAAAAAACTATTAAAATCATGGAGAATATGGAACCCTGATAAATATAAAATGACCACTACTACCAAATTCAAATTCTTATAAAATTGAAATAGATAAAAACCGAAAACAATAATTTTCCAAATGAATTATTTTTAAATGGTTGTTGAAGTGATATAAATCAATTATATATGATAAAATATATATGTTCATGAATCTAGAATTTAATTAAGAAAATTCAAATTTTTTATTTGATTTAAACATATTTTAATGAATTTTGATCTTTAAAAATGCAAATTATGATTGAATCTCACTATTTTTTAGTATTATTTCTGTTAATATTTATGATGATGAAATTTTGTGATAAGAAACTCAATAAAACAAGAAATATATTATAATAAAATTCTTTCTATATAATTTTTTTTATTTCCATACATGATCTTCTATTTATGTACAGATGATTCTAAATGAATGTTTTTAAGGAAAAAGACATATGTTATTAATATGGTTGAATCTTACTTTTCATCCATAACGATTTTTTCTAAATTTTTTTCCAAAATTTGTTTAGAGAGGACAAATTTTATTTGAATATAATTTTTACACATGATTTAATTTAAAAAATTATTTAAAATGCGATATTATTGTCATTTTCCATATAATGTGATTTTTCCATTTAACCAAAAAATTTGAAAGCAATAATTATTTCAATGTACACAACATCAAAAAAATTTCCATATATCACAATTGTTCTTGCGTATTTCCTGATTTATGTAATGGCCTTGTCCATGCTAATATTTTTTGTTAGGTTAATACTCGTCTCTCTTGATCATTTCCCGGACTCTGTTTTCGTGTGCATTTTTACTTTTATTTAATATATTTTCAGGGAGCATGCTTTTTTCCTATCTCCTGCCTTTTTGGGGAAGTCACTTATATTTAACCAGGTAAATTATCTAATGATACCATCCTTATTAATTATTTTTGTGTTTTATGGTTAGGATTATGAGACGTTTGTAAAACCCATTTTCATTCATGGTTTATGATGTCATGAAAGGTATAAATGTTTGTTAAACATGATTCCATTCAATAAGTTATGATATGTGATGAATGAGTTATGTTCAATTTGAAACCATATCAATGAATTGTGATAACATAATTTATGGGCACATAATTATATATTACATTAATAAATTGTTAGAGTATGGATATATAATTAATTAATAAGGACAATATTGGGGACTAAACCCAGTTCAGAAAAAACTAAATTATTCTGTGGAGTGAACTATGAATAATGATATGGTGGAATGAGGAGTGAACCGAGTAATTTTTTTTATTCATGGTTGTTAGTATTAACAATGGAAATGATTTTATATGATTATGATTATTCCAAAAATTAATGACATATGATAATATTATAATCTCATGGATAATGTTCATTGATTCCTTTATGATTTATGTCCTATGGTATTCCATAATATATTATAAGATTCAATATTATGATATATTAAATTACATGGTTTTGAAATGTTAACATCAATATATCTTAAAATTATTATTATGTTATGATTATGTGATCATTGAAATATCTGAACTTTACCCTTAATGATCATCTAAGTTCACTCTTACGTAAATTTCATTTCATTATGATGAAATGATTTAAGTATTATATATATATGAAGGATGATAACTATAAAAAACAAATAGGGATATGATACATTATTTCAATGAATGTGTTTTTTATGTATCCATGTTTCCGAATAATGTAATCCTATATGATTCTATCATGGATCATACCGTCATGCTATGAGTATTCATTTAATAATTATTAAAATTTACATATGAAATGTTTAGTTATATATATATAATAATGTATGTACCTTTAATATAATTTGGTTTTTTTATATTAAGGATACAATATTTTTTATTCATTTGCAAACAAATAGAAATAAAAAAACACTAACTATGAGTTGTGTGTACTACTGCCTCAATGAAGTAATGTTTTTCCACTATCATCTTAATTTTTTATAATTAACCAAAAAACATAAAATATGATCCAAACTATATGAAAATATTATAAATAGCAGTATTATTATATACTAATTAAATTATACACATCATTAACTATACTCAACCGAATATGTATATATAAATTTTTTTCATCGTTTGGGTCGGATAAACCACATAATTGTCTAATGTTATAAAATAAAATCATAGATTTATATTGTAATATAAATACTAATGTTATTATTTATTAATAAAAATGTACACATTTTTTGTTTTTATTATATTTTTTAATTATTTAACATGTTATTGAAATATCATGTTCTAACACTAAAATCGCCGAAATAAGCTAATAATTATTCAATTTTCACACCACTATAATATAAAAAATATAACAAATTATATAATTTGATCATAAAAGTGTTATATTAATTTAATTATATATTAATATTTTTTCAAATAAGGTATCCAATATAAATAATTTTAAAATATATAAATTTAAGAACATTCCTAGAATTAATCAAGAATATGTTTATTGTTTCTTGTCTCAATTTTCATCATTTGATACATGTTTGTTTTTTTAAATTTAATATTTTCTTAAATGAAAATATATTCATAATTTAATATTTTATATAATAATTATATAATTATTCATGAAATAGAAATTTTAATATGTAATTTTATACTTTATGTGATTTTTGATTCAATTGATTCAAATTTTGCAAGGGTTTTCTAAGACTCAATTATTATTCTCTAACACATAATGTTTTTTTTGCACTATGGGTTTTTTTAATGGTTTAATAAATACCCATTAATGTATTTTAATGTTAGTTTTTTCATTTTAATAGGATAATATTTTGATAATAATTTTCCGATAATTAATTTTTTGTTGATCCAATCGTTCCCCTAGTACTATGTTTTTTATGGAAACAACAATTATATGAGTCATGATCATCTCTGAAACATTTTTTTATGAATTTTATAAATTAAAACATTAATTATAATATTTATTTATTAAACCAATTATTTCAAATGTTTTAAATTCCATACACACATGTCATTGAGGAATATTTCTAACCATTTGGAGTATTTTGACCATAATGGATTTTGATAGGTCAATTAGTTAATCATTGAGTTAAATTATTTTCTATAAAACATTATCCTTTCATGATTTGTGTAATGTCCCGACATAAATCAAGGTTTCTTCCATTTTTTTAGACTTAATCTTTAAAGAGACTTAGGGTGCGTGATTGTGCAACCTATTGCGTGTCTGAGGATGATATTAAAAATTATTAAATAAATTCTTTGTATTTTTTTAAAAAAATTACACCACGCCCT
This sequence comes from Viscum album, assembly GCA_963277665.1. Taxonomy (NCBI): domain Eukaryota; kingdom Viridiplantae; phylum Streptophyta; class Magnoliopsida; order Santalales; family Viscaceae; genus Viscum; species Viscum album. The sequence goes on from OY728122.1 coordinate 1,194,463,118, forward strand.
ATCGTAATGTTTGGATAAAATAAAAAAAATTAAAAGATGTAAAATAGAATAAAAAAAATTTAAAGGAATTAATATAATTTAAAATGTTTAAAAATAAAAAATAAAATCAAAATGGATGGAGACTAATTAAAAATAATTAGTATGGGGTAAACCCATATTAATTTAAATTTTCATTTTATCCATCATTTTATATTTAATATTTTATTTATTTATTCTGTTTTTTATATATTATTCCTTTTTATTTTTTTCCTTCCCTTTTATTTCATTATTTTCTTTTTCTATTTTCCTCTACTCCCTCTTCATATGTTTCACCCCTATAGCACCCCTAGGTGGTGCACATCCTCCCTTCCCTCTCTTTCTGATTCCCACTATAACATCGTTTCACTTTTGATTTTGACATCATCTAGTACGAATCAAATCTCTCAATAAATCTGACACCATACATCATGAATAAATCTAACTCACACTAAATCTATCACACAATCTATTATGGAGGGGTTGTACAAAAAATTTGGGGTTTTCTAGAATCATTATGATCCTTCAATTTTAGGTTAAATCAATGATCCACACAGAGTTTACTATTCTCTATGAGTACATGGATCAACATCTACTCCATTTACCCTCATTTCATTATGTGTTTTAAAATTCATGTTGTTCCTATACCTAATCCCTATTGAAGATGTTCAATTTAACATATTATAATTTAATTAAATTTATTGGATTAGTTGTTTCACCCCTTTTTGGGGTAAATTATTTTATTTATATTTTTGTAACATCATTGGATACCCCTTTTTGTGTTCCATCATTCTTTTCTCCTTTTTAGATTGCCCCAAATATTGAAATTATTTAATGGCATGTGTTTCATGACCCACGTTATATTGGGAATTAAATTAAATAAATTATTTGGGATTAATTTGAACCAAGATCCCTGAGTTTTTTTATTTTTAATTCCCTAATTATTTTCTAATCCATGGTAAATAATTATCTTGTCATGCCATTAAAATATTATTTGTTCATTTTTTAATTTTGTTGATAAACTTCTTTAGTTATTTATGGTTGGCATGAATAATATTTACTATATGTCTTTGAGTTACTTATATTATATTTTTGAAATTACTAATGCATTCCCTATGATTTGTAAATTCTTGAAAAAAATAAAATTCTAGATTATGAGACAACATGGATTCTGTCTAAAGTCTATATAAGGACTCTTTATTCTTAATTAGTTACAGATTAATCTTGGGAGAATATATCATTGTATTTTCTAAATGTTGTATTCCCTAGTTTTCTATATACTTATGAGTGATACTTGTTCCCAAAGGGACATACAAGAATAGATTCGTTGGAAAAGTGGCTACGCCATGCCTCGGGTGATACATGAACCATTATGGAAAATATCGAGATAAAATCAAGGTAAAACCATGCCTCAAGTGATAATTGGTATTTAGATGATTACCTTGGACAGTCTCATTGGAATATGATTAATTGAAATATGTACAATAGTGAAACCTTTAGGATTGGCTAAAACTACAACAATCATCCCCCACACAATAATAATGATAATTTGAAGAAGGTTATTTTTTATTCTTCCTGAGTTCTGTGTGAATTTTGATATATTTTGGTGTTTTGAAAGACACTTTTTTGCCAGATAACGTATACCCCATGCCACATCACCAACTTGGGAGTATGTCCTTTTTTGTATGCCTATTTATTTTAAGCACATATATATATATCCAACATATTAGAAGAACCGTATTCAGATTCTTATCTTAGGCTGAAGAAGGTGATATGGGATGGGTGTCCTTTAGGACCCAGACCGTGATATATTATATTTATTATGGTTATTTTATTTCATAAATTTATTATTTGTGGAACACATCTTCTCTTTATAACATGAAATTTAATGTTTTAGAATCAATGGGTTCCAGAATACTGGGATTTTATCTCACTCCCTACTCAAGTTTCATTTTGTACCCAATTTGATCTTATGATCAATTGTAGAGAAAATGTTCAGAATGGTGCTTCCAGTTAATATTGTGGGATTTCTTCTTATAATAGAGCTTGGTAGCAGAGGACCAATATTTTTCATGATATGTAGTTGTTTCACATGTGCAATTTTCTTCTCATCTTTGATTGAATGATTGTATTCAAATATATTATACTTTTACATTAGCATAGAAATCATTGAAAGAAATAATTTTGTATATTTCTTATTTTTCCACTTCAACAGTTATTATATATTTAGTTGGATTTATTTATTTTCATCTATTGCAATTTTATTATCTATATGTTGCCGATATTTTTTATAATCTAGTTTTCTTCCGCTATATATTACCAATTATCTATGAGGGAATAGCCATCCTTGTGGATAAGTTAAGAAGGTCATTAATATTATTGAAAATACTATAGGATTCGAGAATATTCTCTTGTGTTTATCCAGCCTACCTAGCTCGGAGTACCCTTCTGGTGGCTCCTTGTAAGGGGATGCCACAAATTGGTATCGATTGAGTTGTTTTCCATTTTTTCTTAATATTTTTTGTATACATGAGTCTAGTATATATGTATTTTGGAACATACCCTATTATTTGACGTTTTAATCCCTTGAACATTGGAATCCCAAATTCTTGGGCTCAGATTTATGTGTTTAATAATGCCAATTATTGTTGATAATATATCAATGATGTGTGACACACTTTTTTTGTATTGTTATTGATATAGTTATTATTGAGATACTGGGTTTTCCATTCCATCCTAATGATAGAAGGGAAACAAAAATACATGAATTATATTGGGAACCATAGGATTAAAATGAAATGAATATTACCATTCCACATATATATTCAGGGTGCATATAACTGTTTTTGTTGGAGTGGTTTTTTTTTGATATATTGTAAAATTTTGGATGTTCGTGTTTTTTTAATATAATTTTGTTATAATTTGTCCATTTTTTATTGTTCCATACCTAGTAAATAGGTGATTTGCCTTATTTCAGTGGTCCTTTTGTGTTTCCTCTTTATTATATAGACTTGGATCCAAGAGAAGGCTATCGATTATATAGGTATTTTAGGATGGCAATTTACCCACCCTCTTAATTTCACCTTTACCAGTATTCCTCATCTGATATGAAATTTTATCATGTGGTTTGTGTTTGATACAAGTTCATTGCTTTCATTTTTATCTTATATTATTGCCGATAGTCTTGGTTTTACGATCGAGTCCCTTTGTGGCATCATCTCTTCGACACTCTTATTGGGGTCAGGACATAGGGAATACACTAGTGCCCAGAGTTCCCCATGATATATTTGGGTCGCATTTCCTTTGAAATTATTATCTTTCAAAATTACTGGTATCAATGTCATTCATGGTACGTATTGTGTCTCTCCTTATCATTCTCAAGTAGATTTCTATTTTCGTTGGGAGTACATATCATCCCAGGACAGAAACACATATCTATATAATGGAGAATAGGTTTTTTCAGATGATTGATCTAGAATGAAATGTTATGGAATAGAAAGAGTGACACCTTAATCAAAATTTATCTTCATTAGTGATCATGGAACACAACTAGTTGACTTCCCTACCTTGGTGGATCATTTTAGGGACGTCCTCCCAAATGATTTCTGTGGATTAACACCCAAGACCGATCTACAGTTCACTATCGAGCTACCGTAGGTGTGGCACCGGTGAATATTATTAATTATAGGATAGATCCTACAAAGCTACATGAACAGAAATGGCATCTTTGATGACATCAAGGCTATAGGTTTTGTTCGACCTAGTTCATCGACATGGGGTTCACCAGTTCTATTCACCAAGAAGATGCAATGTGCACACAAATTGAGCGTTGATTACCATATTCCTTATAAGATTATGTAATGTAATTGATATCCATTGTATCATATTGACAACTCTTTTGACCATCTCTGAAGATAAACTATTTTCTTGATGATTTCTTTGAGGTATGCATATCACCTGGTGACTGTTCTACCATCTAACATACCACGTACGGTGTTCTAGGGCCTTTATGGCTTGTACATGTATTTGGTAATTCCATTAAACCACATAATGCATCAAAAGTCTTCATAGATATGATGAATCATGTCTTTCACCCAGACCATGAATCAATTGTGGATGTTTTTTGTGAAGAACTCATTGTGTATTCACGTTCTAGACAAGACAATGCAGACCATCTTCTGATCATGCTGAGTACAATGAGAACGAAAAAAATATATTAACTTCTATGAAAAAGAAACTTCTACATTGATAATTTTCACTTCATGGGTAATAAAATATATGATGCATGAGTGTCGGTCGACCCAGAAATTGTGAGGGTCATAGATTCATGGGTGCCGCCCAGAAATGTTTCTAGTAAAATCAGTTTCTCTGGGAATGCTGGATATTACAGGCATTTCATCCTAGATTTATCCCACTTAGTTGCACCTCATATAACCTAGACTAAGAAGGGTGTGTAGTTAATCAGGTCAGAATTTTGTGAAGAATATATTTATAAGTTAACGGGATGGCTAACCTCAGCATTGATCATGATTCTACCTGATCCATAAAAAAGATATATTCATTACTATGATGCATCAAAAATTGGACAATGTGATGTTTTTATATAGGGAGAAAATTTGTTGGATTATGGATTCCTCCACTTGAGACATCATGAGCATAACTATCATACACATGACATTGATTTGGTAGTTGTGGTTCACTCTTTACTTTACTATAGACAATACTTGTGGTGTGAGAGGATGATTGTTTTAACAGACTGTAAAATCTTGTAATATATCTCAACCCAGAATGTTATGTATTTATTGAAGAATAGGTAGGTCGAATACCTTCATTAAATCTATTTGGATCTTGAATATACCCCTAGTAAGGGTAATCTTTTGGCTAATTATTTAATCCTCAATACTCAGACAAAATCCATCCTAGCATCTAGTAGTGAGTGGCAGATTATTGAATTGTTTTTTGAGATGCTTTTGGTGGTTCATGAATATTGCTAGAAATTATTTATATTATCTCTTACGATGACATATTCTCTTGTATAGAAAGTACCTATGCAATAGTTTTCAAATCTATAGGGGCCCTTTTTGAGTGAATGTGTCACAACATAGATACCTCCGCCTGGCAGGGTTGTTGTTGGTAGTGAAACACTACATTACCATGGCTTTGTATGGGTACCTTATAATATATTGGATGATATAATGAAGGAATCTCATACCAAATTTTGAGCAGTTCATCATTGACATACCAACATGTATATAGACATCTTCTTTCAGAACTGGTTGACGGGTATGAAAAATTAGATAATAGGACTCACCACACGGTTCTCCTCATATCCGAAGGTGAAGCATGATCACCTACAAATTAATGGACTTCTACATCCTCTATATATTTAGTATTTTAAATTTAATGACATACCCTTGGGTGTTATTACATGATATCAATGATCTCTATGAATAATTGAAGCAATATGGGTGATTATCGATAGGATAAACAAAATCTCACACTTCTTATCAATCAAGGAGAGATTTTATATTAATGATTTTGGAAGGTTGTATTTCCATGAGATAGTGTTAGATCATTTCATACCTTGTTCTATTTTCCTGGATAGTGACTCCCACATTATATAATGGTTCTAGCATGGTGTTCATAAATCATTGGGATTGACATTACTGTTGAGTAATAAAAATTAGCCTCACACTTATGGGTTGTCCAAGAGAAACATACGAGTGTAATAGGATATGTTACGCTCTAGTATCCATGACTCTGGATGTTCTTGGTAGAAGTATATTCCTATGGTAGATTTTATGAATAATAAATGTTTTCCAGGGTAAATTTAAATTTATCCGTATGAGGAACTATATTGTAGACATTTTCGTTCACCTTTTTATTGGATCTCGGAAGTTGAAGCAGTTCTGTTGGGTCCTCATCATGTTCAGAAAATATCAGAGAAAGTATAGATGATTCTGATGGGTATGACTACTGCTCAGTCCGGACCAAAACCATATATCGATCATTGTTGCAGACCTCTCATGTTTGGGGAGAGATATTGTGTGATTATGCTTGTTTTAGAAAGGTTGGGTGACATGTGGATGGGGATACATGGGATGTTATCACCCGGATATATCGTCCATTCGAGATAATGGATATGGTTGGGACGGTTGACTATTGGTTATGACACTCTCAGATGTGTTATTCCATGCACGATGTCTTCCATGTATCTCATCTTTGACAGTATCATCCAACCTTGTCTAACTCTTTTGACCCAGATGACATCTATATTTTTACAAATGCATCATTTGAGGAGTGTCTGATCTTTATCGACAATCATAACTTGAAGGTTCTCTGTGGTTGGTCATTAAAATTGGTCCAAGTTTTATGGAAATACGAACATATTCATGGTGAGACTTGGGAGTGGTAGAATTATGTATGTGTGTAGTGGGAAGAACATTTCTCATATGACCGTACACTACCATTTTAAGGGAAACTCGAGGATAAGTTTTCTAATGGAGGCGAGTTTGAAATGTCCATGATTAAATCAAGGTTCTAACCATTTAAGTATTTTTTTCAACATCATTAATGTGTCCTAGTTCATACAGTTGTTCTCCAGGTTTCTGTCCCTGTGCAATAATTAAAATTAACTAAATAATTTCTTAGGTTTTTTTTTAAAAAATTACATTATTCCCAAACGCTTCTTTCAGGCTGAAAATAATAATTTAAAAGTGTGAAAATATAATAAAAAAATTTAATGGAAAATAATGTAATATAAATAGGGTTAAAAAATAAATTATAATATAGAAAGAGTTGGAGAGAAATTAATAATAACAAAAATGATGTAATCCCACTTAAATTAATTGATTCATTTCCTCAACCATTTTAGTTTTATTATTTTATTTATTTATCTCCTTATTTATTTAGTTTCTATTTTTCATTTTCCTATTTATTGTCTTTCTTTCTATTCATTTTTTTCACTCATACTGTCCCCCTCTCCCTATGCATCACCCGAGTAGAACCCACTGGGGAGTGCATCTATTTCCTCCTATTAATTTAGAAACCCACGAAAACATCAATTTTTCTCTGATTTTGAATTCATCTAGTGTACAGTTATGATCTCAATAAGGATAAACTCACACACATGGAGTTGTTCGATCCCATTCTAAATCTGTTGTGCAATCTATCATGGAAGAATTTAAAAAAAATTGGTGTTTTCTTAAATTCATCTAGTTTATTAAATTTATGGTCAAATAAAATATCACCACATAGAATATGATTCTTTATGATTACATTTTAGTGAGTATAATCAGTTTCCCCATGATTCATTTTTTATATATGAAAACGTGTATTGTGCCACTCACTTGGGCTTACCCGCAAATATAAATTTAACTTTTTCAAAATTAATTTTTTTGTCTACGTTGTTTCACCCTTTAAGTGATAAATTACAGTGATTAAATTGTTGAAACATAATTGGATACCCTTTGGGTGTGACATCGTTGTTTGTAAAATTTTATGTTATCTCCGAATAATTAAATTATTTAATTGTAAGTGTTGCATGACTCCACTTAGGTTGAACATTAAAATAAATAATTTGTTGGTGATTATAGTTAACCACATAGATTTTGTATTGTTATTTATCATTGTATAATTATTTTCTATTCCTTGTTAAATTATTTTCATGGTGTGCCAATACAATGTGAATTTTTCATTTTTCTTCTTTCACTGATGCTTTTATTTGGATGTAATAGCTTGACTAGAATGATCTATATTAATTGTCTTTGAGTTACATTTATTATAAATTTTCAATTATAAATAAATGCCCATTGATATCGGATTACTTGAATAGTAATTAAATTCAGGGCAGCTAGACAACATGGTTTTTCTATTAAGGACTACAATAGGACTCTTCATTCATGTCCAGTCACACATAATGCTTGGGACTTGATGTCTTAGGCTTTTCCAGATGAGGCTTTACTTGGTTTTCTAAATATACATGACTGATACTAGATTACAGTGGTAAATTAAATGGTTGATTAATTGGAAAAGTGGAAATTCCTTCCCTTAGGTGATACATGACCAATTATGTGTGGTACTATGATAGAAACATCATAAAACTATACCCTGAGCGACATGTGGTCATTGTGGTGATTTACATGGATATCATCAGTGGTATTGGATTAACCGATGGATTTACCATAGCGATAAATTCAGGATGGACATAAAAACTGACACTTAACTTCAATATAATAATCATAATGAATATGTGCAGAAAGTTATCTTTCATTATTCTATACTTTTGGGTAAATTTTTATATTTTCTTATGTTTGGAATAATAATTTTTTGACACATAACAATGACCCCATGGTAAAGAAAAATCTTGGGGGTATGTTCATTTTTTACCGCCTTTTTATTTCTATACTTTATATATACATGTCTATCATTCTTATCACATGTACCATATTCCGATTCCTAGTTTAGGAAAAAAAATTGATTTTGGAAGGGTGTCGTTGAGGACTTAGACTGAAATATATTCATTTTATTTGTCTTACTTGATTTCATACACATATCATATATTAGAAAACTTTTTTTTACAACATGAAATAGAATTTTTTAGATAGTGTGGGTCCCGACCTACTAGGAGTTTATTCGACTCCCTTATGGGGTTCCTATTGGTACTACAGTATACATTAAGATCACATATAGGGATAATGGGAAGTAAGCTACTTCCTGCTTTTGAGTGCGAATTTCATTGTAGGATGGAGCTTGGGGGAAGAGGACCGAGATTCTTCTTGATATGTAGTTGTTCCACTTGTGTCATTTTATTTTTAGAATTGATTGTTTGATTAAATTTATATTTCCCATATCTTTACTTCAGCACATACATCATATCATGAAATTATTTTCAATCTAGTTTATTTATCAGTTTCCACATTTATTATATATTTAGTTAGGGTTATTTAAATTCTTCTACAGCAGTTTGAATATAAATAAGCTTCTCTATTTGTTATAAACTAGTTTTCATCCATTAAAAAATACATATTACTTGTTAGTCCATATTCTACACCATGGATATATTAAAAATAACTTCACTACTAATCAACAACCAGTTTTGTTCAAGATGAAGTGCTTCATGTTATGTGGAAAACATGGATCTGAGAAACCTTATTATGGCTCTCAGGACGTGGACCCTATAATTGGGTTATCCAATCATAATATTTAATAAAATGTTTTTTTATAATCCTACAAAGGAAATTTAATATTTAATATAGTTAAGGACATGAAAATCATATAATAATGATCGTTTTCAACCAGAAAAATTAATTTTTTTAAAAGGGTACACATTATAATAAAATATTTTATCATTGGATCCACATTTCCGACATTAAAAATACTATAATTTTCATGGATCCATTATTAGAGATTTTAATTTAAATTAAATGTTCATGAAATCATTCAAATCGTTATTTATACAGTAACATTTTTATGGGAAATGTATGTTGTTATTTTATATTAATGTTGATAATTATTTCTAAAATATATTTTATGTTTTGAACTATATTTTTCATTAAATATTCAAATTTATTTAAACCCATGGAATTTATTCTACATTATTTATTCACAAATAAATATAAATATTTATAATTTAGGTGATTGAACTAGTGTTTTAAAAAATTAAATTCTCAACCTCATATCATGTGATACCATTCGAAACATTATTTTAACTGGATGTTTTTCATCAATAAAAAAATCCATCATGGTTAATATTATTACATTGGGGATATGTTATTTTCCATAAGTCCACATTATTACCCTTGATTGATTATAATAATTTTTTATCCAGTAGAAAAATTATTGATCACTGCCATTGTCTTTCCAAATCACCATATTCAATAGGAATCACTTTCCCTACAATGTCATTCTTTTTTTAATACATTATATTTCCATTAATCTATTGAAGGGTTTTTTCCTAGATTTTATACTTTTAATGATTGAGGTAATTAAAAAATTACTATATACACTTTTCAAAATATAGTGTCAGTTTGAGGTAATATTACGAAAGATGTTATTATATTGAATAGTTTTCACACTCTTAAAACAAAATATATATTTTATTTTGTTGTTTATATGTATTGATTATTTATTTAATTTATAAATTTTTTATACATTGAATTTATTTACACATATGTGTTAGGATTTTGTTGTCCCTTTTATTAGTATTAGGAAATTATTAATGCTTCATACCACTATATTAAATTAAATATTATTATTTTAAAACATAATTATGTCATGACTAATCGTTATCTCATTAAATGAATATGTGGGAAAAATGTGATTGGTGGGTCCCTATTTTATATTTCAAACATAGCATTGGTTTAACTCGTTAGAAAAACATGTTATGACATTTGTTCTATTTCTTAATATTTAAAAAAAAATGTTTATCAGTATTGAAGAAAATAATTCTAACTTTACTGAGTCTTCGATGTTAGAATGATTATGCCTAGAATTATGAATTATATAATAATGAATTGAAATATTGTTTTTCGTGTAATAAATAAATTTTCATTGGCATTCATGGATATATTATGATCTCAAATTACCTATCTTATAAAATTATGCATGTTACTTATTCCTTCAATAATATTTATTGTATTCCATTATTGTCCTAATTATTTGTTTTCCCCTCCCATTTTTTTTATTAAAACCATATTCGTATGATACAATTTCAATTGGTTTTAATGAATATAATTATAAATTTTATATAAATAAAAATTAATATTTATAAAAAAATTTGGTAGATATTATTTGATTATTTTCCAATTATTATATTCAAATATCAAATGAATAATTGGTCATAGCTTTTTTAGGAAATAAAATTCATTAGTTTATTACATTATTCAAAATCTCTAAATTTTTAAACCATAATAATTTGGATAATTTATGTAATTTATTAATGTATTTATGTCATAAAATATATTTATAGTTATATATATGATTATAAATTTTCAATGAAATTTTGTAATTATATTATGTGTATAAGATTACATATGTGAGTGTGAGTATGGTTTTCCATAGTTTGAATCATATCGTAGTATATGTTACACTGAAGGTTACTAATCAATCAATTCATTATATTAATATCATTACGAAGTGAAAATTTATAGTTTGAAATAATTTAAATTAATAAATAACAATATAGTTTAAATGATGTATTATTTAATAATAGGGGATTCAGATAAAAGAAAATTATTTGAATCCTAGGGAAATTAATATAAATCAATATTTGAATACAAAAAGTGAATGAATTATTTGGAAAAGATGTATTAAACGTTAACAACTCAAAAAATGTGTATTATAAATTATATTGATCATCACCAAGAGAAAAAAAATAGCATAACTAAAATAATGGTTGGAGACATCGAAGGATATGATTTGGTTAACTACGTTATGTTTAAATGAAATTTATAATTTTTTCTTCTTTTAATGTATGAGGATGTGATGTAGGTGATAAAATAACCTAAAAACCTAAATTGAATATACATTGATTTAAACTTAAATAAAATATGATAAATTCACATATCAGTAAATTTTTGGATTGAATGTTTCATATAATTATTTTATAAAAATTATCACAGTGTGTTAATATAATTCATCAATTTGGATTATGTCATCTTTTTAGTAATTGATTATTCTTCAAGGAAATATGTTTACATCAGATTCCATGGATAATGGGGAGTTTTTTCAATAAGATATATAATGGGATATGATATAGAAGAAAAAATAACGGATTATGAAATACCATCATTGATGAGTTATGAATTATAAGGAAAATATATTTTAATGAATAATCATACTGAATAAGAAAAGAAAGGAGTCTTACTATGTTTATAATGATGAAGAAATTGATGCAATGATAATTTAATTTTCTTCATGTTTAAAATGTGGGATGTAACACCTAGGTAAATGAATTCAATTAACTATAATGTGTGTTTTTTGTTTAAAATGAGTATATATAGAAAATATAAATTTTTAACACAATGATGGAGAAATTGTGTTTCTGAATCATAACAATTATATTGAAGAAGTCACCTCATTTGAAATATTATTTTATGTTATATCCATATTTTGGATACACATCAATAATTTTATTTATAACTGAATATTATAATTGAGAAGTAATAATTAATTTATAGGTGGATGATAATGTAACACCAAATTAATTTAAATTTAAATTTTCTTTTATAAAGATAATTTGTTAGACAACATGCATCACACTCCAAAAAAGAACTGTAAAAATTTATATAATTATTAAAATATAGATAAAAATCTGTGATTTAAAAAAGTGTGATTTAAATTATGAAAATTTTGTAGAAATTAAATATTGTTCATTATTAACACAAATATAGTGATAAATTTTCATTAAGATTTCTAGATAACTAATAATACATATATATCATTTAAAATTAATATTTTATAATTTTATTTTATTCACATCTTAATATAATTATTATAAAATTTTAAAATACACTATTAATATAGTTAATATATTTACATTAATTTTATTTCTAATCTATATGAAATAAGTATAAAAAAATTTACTATCATTAAAAAATTTATGTTTCTATGAAAATATACATCATTATATTTATCTATTTTAATGTTTCATTTGAATTCAATTTTTTTTAATAAATTTTTAGAGAATTTTTTTTATATTTATCCTTACAACTATATCTTATGTTTTTTTAATTTTTCAAAATATATTTTGTATTTTTAAACTAGTGAAAAATTCATATTATGAAAAAACCATTACTTTTTCATCATTATTTTAACATAAGAATGATTTAAATGTTTTAAAACATTTTCAATATATATATATATGTTATAATAAATAATTTAAAGATACTATGTTAAATTTATAAAATCCATTTATACCCATTTGGTATCTTAACTAAACATTTTATAAAAAAATTATTTCTACAATTATATATTAAATAATAATTTATTTAACCTATAAAATTTAAATTTATAAATATTGATGAATGATTTATATTAATATCAATATATTGTTTAATGTGTTATGTTTTTATAAAAAAAATTATTATGATGATTATGAATATTGATAATGAAAATTTTAAGACTATTAATTATAGAGAACCATTTTATTAATATTGTGTTAGCTGTATCCCAAAAAATTAAATAAATTCATTATATATAATGAATTTAATATTATTTTTAACACTAATAAAATTATATTAAATCTTGTTTATAATGTAAAAAATTCTCAATAAGAATAAAAACACAAAATGTTATAAAAAGGATTTCCTTTAAAAATTAACTTTAAATTCACAAATATTTTTAATTTAAAAGATAAATTTATCTTATATGTAAATTGAATTAAAATATATGGACCCTATATTTTCTGAAACATAATGGTTATGATATTTTTATAGTATATATAATACAATAGTGAAAACTATTTACAAGGAAAAAACAAAAATGATAAACTATTAAAATAAAATGTTATAATTCGTGACTTTTTTTATAAAATCTGATATGATTCGTGGTGGATGTTTTTTAGAAATTATATCCCAAAAAATATATTTTTTATAAATTTAAAAACCTCTTACCCTTGAAAATTTTTCCTCTAAATATTATAAAAATAATTATTTTTTAGAAAATACCACATTTTCTCATCTACGTGTACGGACATTTCCACACCTCCATTCCCTAACCATTAATTAAAATTAAATCATGAAAAATTGATATATTTATCATTATAGAATACCCTATATTTTTAGTAATCACTTTATCACAATAGGTTACCTTATTAACACTGTTTCCCATGATACATTCAAGATGGATTTCAGTGTACTAATGTCTGTATTCATTTAGCTTGTACGAACCACTGCCTACCAAAAAGTAATTTTTTTAAATTATTAATATTTATTTTATATCATTATCTAATAATAAAAAAAATAATTTATAATAAATAAAGACACCAAAATATTAGAGTAATTTTTTTATAATTATATTATAAACTTCATCGACCCTAACAACCCATCGATAAATATTGTGTTAATGTTTGGGTATGTTTAACAACCCACATGAATAATGTTATAAAAATATATAATGGATGAATATGGGAACATATATAACAATTTTATAATAAATAAATAATAAATTAATAATTTTTTGTTATATAATTAACATAATTAGTATTAAAATGATTATTAGATAATCATCTTTGATCACTAGAAACACTAAAATACACATACACTTATTCAAAAGTCACACAATCATATAAATATAAATATATATATATATATATAATCGAATATGAAAATAATAATTATATTTTAAATGATTGATAATTTAATAATTTAGATAATATAGTATAAGATATTCTCAACTTTATGCTCCTGTTTATTGGTTCATTTAAAAAATAAATCTAAGACAAGGTAATGGTTTCCTTTCTAAATTTTCACCACTATACAATAATTTAATCTTACAAACCATTTTTACATTGGAATGATGTATCTAATAACACAAAAATATTTATATCATAATTATCTAATTATTAATTTAATTTAATTTTTCATTTAAAATTCTATCCTTCAAGGTTGTTTTGATTCAAATACTTCTAATATCGAAATGAGTTTTCCCTATGTCTGATTAATTGACACAAAATACATATTTTCACGACGATGTCCTTATACGCTGTATTTGTATCCCATTGAATTGTCAATATCAGATTTTTTTTATCTAAATGGATATTATAATCTCATTAATATTACCTTTATAAATGTATTTTTGATTCAAAAGTTACCTTAGTAGTAATGATTTTTTGTTACTCAACATTAATTCATTAAAATATGGTCATATCTCAATTTTATTTCAAATGAGTTAAGATAAATATATATTTAATTTTATTTTTTAGTGTTTTCTTATTTTTTCCATTGATTTAAATTTCTACAATATAAATCCTTAATTATTATTTACTTCTTTATGGTAAATGATTTCTGTAGGGGATATTGATAAATCGAAACTCCGTTAATTGAGTTATAATGTTTTATCCTTATCATTTTTCATACATCATTGGTTTTATAATATTTTTATTATTTTTCATTTATATAATCTACATAAAAATAATTTATAATATATTTTTGTTTCATTAATCATTTTATTATTTGGGGTTTCAGAAAAGGTAATTACAAATTATTGAAATGGGTCCCATAATAATCAATGTATTTATATTTTTCTCAATCCTTTTAAATATAATAATATATGTCATTTTATAGGTTTAATTATTTGAGATACGTTATAAAATTAATTTTTTCAAGTCATCCGATTCATCATTTCAATAGTTAATTTTTAATGATACATATATATATTTTTTCACTCGATGTTAAAAATGACGGATAAAATCACATATCTAGTTTCATGCCCATTTTACTTTCCATATTAAAAATGATATAAACTAATGGTTGTGTGTCATATGATTTATTATAATATAAATTTATTTTTTAAATATTTTTATTAAACATTTGGAAAAAAAATAGATTCATGATCCATACGTGAGTGATATCATCCATAGAAATCATTTGTATAGATACTTTTCATCCCTAAATACATCACATGTGGTTTAGTTATTCACACTAGGGATATGTAATTTTAACTCCATATAAATTATTTCTATTGATTGAAAATGAATTGTATATTTCTATTATAAAAAAAATCCATCACAACCATATGCTTTCAAAACCATCCACATTTATAGTAATGACTTAATTTATAATGAATTTTTTCTATGAACAATAAAATTTTCATTCACTTTATCTAAGCTAATTCACATAGATTTCATATCATTATTATTTGGTTAAATGTTAACATTACAAATAACAATTTCTAAATATGATTCTATTTAAAGGGGGGGTTATATATTTAAAAATTATATTATATAATCGGTTAAATACTAAAAAATTATATATTTTCTATTATAATAAAAATATTTATTTATTTGTAATGAATTTTATCAGTGGAGTTTTCAACCATTGAATTTCATTATAAATATGGGTTATTATCAAGGTTCCCATGTAATAGGTAATTATAAATTATTCAAAACATTATTTCATATAATTATTTCATTTATAAAAAACAACTAATTTGTAATGAATGATTTTTTATTTCCTATAATGCATTGTCATGTTTCACCAGTTAAACATAGAATTTTTGGATTACCCAATTCAATAAGGATTCTTATCTAAAAACATGTTTGAAGGTATTTTTTTGTTGAGGTGACCTTGATGCAAATATCACAATGTATAACATTATTTATTCCATCTACATGAATTAATTTATTTTTATCCATGTGATATGTTTATTTTCATTTATATCCCATGATATATAATTCTCCCAAATTGAGTTTATTATGTAAATAAAATGATTACATATTCAAAAAATAATAATTATTTAATAAAAAGATTGCGTAAATTTAATTTATTTCATTATCTATATTTTGATGTCACTCCATTCTAATATATTAATTTTAGGTGTCTTTATTTATAAATAAGTTTATATAGTGGTTGAATAATTTGTATGGATTATGATGTCTCATATATAGTGAAAACAAATAACTATTATTTATGAACAAATAGTCATTGGTTGTAAATAAAATTTTTAATCCTATAAAGATTGAAATATTTTATTTGTAGTGTATCTAATAATAAAATTTTCTTCATGTTATGTAAGAATGGTATTTTAATGTGTTGGAAACAATATTGAGTACATATGATATTATATAATGTATGGACATGTATTAAAGTATCCATAAATAAATTTCTATGGATCGTTATATAATTAATTTAATTTGGTATTGTATCATGAGATATGGACTCATGGTGTTTAATGAGAGCCTATTTTTTCATATATGAGCTTTGGTTGTCATTTTTTGGTTTTCATTAAAAGGAATATTCATTTTATGAGAAATGTAGTCTCAATGATATTCATAATTGTGTATGGTTTTATATTGATCATTTGATATATGTTCACTCTATTAATGTTTATTTATATTTTATAGAATTATAAGACTTCAAAAACAAAACCATTATGGATGGAATAATTTTACATGGGCCACAATGGACTCTTAATCAATAATTAATTATACCTTCATTGACATTCTATGTCACAAGTTAAATTTTATTCATTTATAATCCTGGATACTTATTGGATGTAATTTAGTATTTATTTATTGTGGGTAGAAGTTATGGTTCCTTAGTAAACTCCTAGTATTGAGATGTGATGATATTTGTGTTATTGACCATAATATGATCTAATGGACAATTAAATTTAATTATAACCATTATTCAAATTGGTTTTAGAGTGGGTAGACCACCCCCAAATAATGATAGGATTATCTAAGTGTTCATACCCTTGCTATATTATTGCTAGGTTGTGTTTGAGAGAACCAACCCAATGAAAAATGGAATGGGAATAAACCTAGTGAAATCTAATTCTCATAACACATATATGAGAATTATTATGAGTCCAATGTGGTAATGATATGAAAACAATGCTTTTGGTAATTTCTATTTCATGTGAGTGATGAAATTAAACCCAATATATGAAATACATATCAAGGTGACCATGCACGTTGTTCAGTCGATGGATTTACCTAGGGGTCCATTTGTGGAATCCACCCTGAAATGTTTTCCTAAGGTAATGTTATTATTAGTTATATTACTTGATGATATCATGTTTTTCATTAAAAATTGAATTTATGACATGAGCATGATATTGTTGTACCACCACGATGTGTTGTTCATGTAAGAAGAGAGCATAGTGATTGTGTATAATTTTTGAGTGAGAATCCATAAATTGAGCTGTGATTGGAAAATTTGGAAATATAGTGATACCTAGATGTGTAGTTTTTATATTTAAAAATGATTTAAAAGTAGCTTCATAGATGGATTTATTGGTTTCATGTAGTGATAGGTTCTTAGGGAGCTAAAAAACCTAGGTTTGTTTGATTTTTATTCAAATATTATTTGTAATATGGGGTCTGGGGTGGGTTGGATATGTTTCTCCATTTCGTGATGACAAATAACATGTCACATGTTGGTGATGTGATATCCTAGGTATATGATAGATAATGGATAATAATGACACATTTACTGGGGTAAAAGTATACAATGAATATAAAACCCCTTGGATAGGATGATGTTTTACTGTGTGAATTTTCATGAGGTTGTTGGAGGTTTTATGTTATTGTAATCCTTATGTGGATTCAATATGTTTCTATGAACGGTTGATTTCCCCTGGGTTCTAATTATGATTTGGGGATGATTATATTTATCCCCTATGGTTACCTGTCCTCATAGACACATTATAACTACACGAAATAATTATATTTTATCCTAGTGGTCTATTTAGTTACTAAATTGGGAGTAAGTTTATATATTTACACCACCATAGTTTAATATTTTAATTTTATTTTTTAGGATATCGTAGTTCTAAATAGTGTATTATATATATATGAATATGACCCTGATGGTGGGTTCTTCCTGTGTTAGATTGATTCCCAAATTAGTAAGTCATGAAACTGATTGGTTTCATTAGTTCAAAACAGGAGAAATTTTAGGGGATATATATTCCACTAATCATAAATCATATAATAGTAAAAAATGGATTTGTTTCATTGAAAAATATATTTATTAACCTACCATGGGGTACTAGAATTCATTTTAGAAATCATCCAAAAATATCCATCGTATATAAAAATATCAAATGGAATTTATATAGAAAATGGAAAAATTATTTATATCCATTAAAACCTCGTTTTATGATGTTTATTATCATACTATATTCATTTTATATAATAAATCATTTTCCAAAAAATAATCATTATAAACGGAATAACAATTTGATGTTCTAGGATTTAGTAGATTGATTGTTTTTTGAAAACTGTGCTTCATATGTATGATCAATTAGGGGCCTCTATAAAAATAATTAAAATTTATTACACTATGGAGGCTTCTATTATCTCAATGCAACATTTTCATATTAATATTTATAAATATCCACCAGATGTCAAATAATATTAATCATATACATACCTATTAAGCCTATTTTCCATGACATAGAGTTTTGAATAGTCCAGAATCATGTCAGTCATATAAATGCCTCTTATCTTTTCGTGAATCAATGAAAAGTACTCATAAATTAATTGAATCCATATCATTTCATTCATGTCAAATATGAGTATGTTTTTTCCTCCCATCAATGTAGTTTATCACGTCATATTTGATTTAACTCTGTTATTTGAAATCATGGGAAAAATTTATTCTCTTTTGAATAATGTTGAAAATCTCATAACGGTTGTGAACAACCAAAAACATTATCTTTAATGTAACTGTCTTCCAAAAAAATTAATATATTTTATTATCAAATTGGAGTATGTATTGTATCAATGTATAAAAGAACAGATTGTGGGTTTATTTAAAACCTCATGTATGTTTGATTGAAAATAAGAATTCAACCCTCTATTTACCAATGAAAATATAAAATTTTGTGAGACATAAATTATATGTTCAATTAGTGTATTATGTTTATATTTATTACCATTTTAATACATTAGTTATACCTAATAAAAAATAATGGAAATGTGTAAATGAATATATTCATTCTCACTAAATCATTTCAATACAACAAATAAGACACTGTAATATTCATAAATTAGGGGCCACAAAAAGATATTCTTTAATTATATATAATTATTTGACCATTCATGGTTGATAAATTATTTTAAACATTAATGAATGTTAATTTATCATTTACATAACTTTAATATCATGATATAATTTATAACTATTAAAATCAATATCTTATTTTTTTAACACATAAATATTTAATATAACCATTAGCTTCATTCATTTGTAATATGATAATTTAATTAATAAAATAAAATATATTTTTTAGCCACCTAACTAAACATTACAAACACCTATATATAACTTCCAATTTGAGAAGAAATTTTTTATGGGGATATTTTTTCCTTTAGTGAGATAGGAGATCCTTAACATATGAAATGCGCTCATTATTATGATTATATAGCCTAATTACACCCTTAATTATATAAACAACATCATGTATAATAATTGGGATATTCACCCAAATATCATCCTTAATAACAACTAATGAATTTATATAATCATCTTAAGTTCTTTAGTATGTTGTTGTGCATTTCACAAAACACTTCTAAATGATTAATCAATTATTCTAGAAAAACTCAAAAAATGATTGAAATATCTTGTTTTTTGTTTTATTGGAAATTATATTCAATATATCATTTTATAAAATATTATTCTTCTATAATAAATTACTGTATTATATCAATTTTACTCCTCATATACCTAAATATTATACTCAAAAACATATATTGAATTTTACCAGTACTAGAATGGTTTCTACTGGGTTTTTCTCCAATTAAAAAATAATTTGGGTCCAGTAGGATTCATGGAATAAAATATAGATCCTTCGGTGGTTTCATAAGTTATATTATACATACATTCCAAATCAATAGAATAAAATTTATTCTTCATATGATGTGTTAAATACCACAAAATTTATATATCATTATTATAGATTTTCTTGGTTAAACTACTCTAGCACATATGAAAAATTGTAATTCTAACTCAATCATTGAAAACTCTAATATATGTCTTTATAAATTGTCAAATTCTAAATTTTGGCTATATCAATCATTTATTTAATTTTGTAACAAAATCAAAATAATAAATTCATAAATAGAATTGATGGAACATAATTTTTTAAATGTGGTATATCATATACATATAATATCAAAATAACTACTATACTCCCAATAATATTCTTATATATGAAATCATAAGCATTTTTTATGAGGAGAAAATATTTTAATACATCACCATGCAATATATTCCAACCCCATAAAGCTTTATTAAATCTATAAATGTATCTTTAAACATGTAGAACATATTTGACTCATTATAATAATCACAAAAATTAGATATATCATATACACATCCTTTAATATATTCCCATTATAGAAACTCTTTTGGAAATCCTTATGATATGTCAAATTTGAATAATGAGATTATATGGTTAGAAAAATTCTGATGATATTAAAAATCATAAGTGTTGAAAAAAATCATTATCAATCCATCAATATTTCCATATAATTATTCTACTATCATGATTAATATATAGTTTCTAAAGTATCCATTTATGTTTTCTCAAGGAATACTCAACAATTCCAAAGGATTGTTACACCATTATGTTTTCCACCATGTTTAAATATATGGTAATTTGAAAGGTAGTCTGTATCATATTCCATGGATTTAATCTATTTTTTGTAATCAGCACCCTTAATAGCCTATCTATAATATTTAGTTTTATCTCATATGAAATTACATCCTCTTCATTAATAGTAATACATCTATAAATTTCTTGTACCAAAAGTATCTTAATAAACATTCAATGTTCTTATATACCATGATTTAGATATTCCTCCACATCTCATTGATGAATCTTATCAATAACTATCTCATTAATAGTTCTTTTTTATTTATCATAAACCACTTTATAATCAAAATTTATCCCACTGAAAAATGGAATTTAATGATTATTACCCTAGAAAATATTATACCTAGAAATGACACATTCATCTCTAAATAATTATAGAAATAATATCAATTTTTAACATTTGATAAAAAAACTTATCAAAAATAGGTTATTGTTTACTAGAATCAAAATATAATATTATTTATTCACAACACCATGTATTCCTAAATAAAAAAATTAAATTCTTCCTATTTTATATCCATTCTGTTGTCTTTATGAATTTTTTTCATTTAATTAATATAATTAAGAAGGAATTAGTTTATAGATCATAAACCCAGAATAAAATATGATTTTCATATAGATTGATCATTGGATGTGAAATTTATAACAATGTATGATTACTTATTCATGATACTCTGTTGAATTATGGTGTTCTATGAGATGTGTATTGTAAAACAATTCCTCAATATCTGATATGAGTGTTGAATTCATGGCATACGTATTCACCTATTTTATTTGATAATGTAGAAAAATTAATTATCTCCATTTCATTATATAAATTTTTTGAAACTCCTTGAACACATCAATTTTTTAATTCATATGATTATTCATAAATACTTATCTTTATTAATTTAAATCATCGATAAAAGTATCTATTAACCTAAATATAACTCATTCATTTATACATTAAGTATAGAAATATAACAATGTATAATATTCAAAATATGACCATACCTTTTAGTTTTTTTCTACTAAAAGGTTCTCTAGTTATTTTTTTGAATAAATATAATTCCCCTGTAAAAAATTATTAATAATAAAATGATTATAACAATGATTATAAATAGAGACTTTATTCATATTACAAATAGTTATTTTAAAAATGAAATTATAGAGGAAAATTAGATTAGAATAATCTATGTCTTTCTTATTTTAACTTATATAAACATGATTATAGATATATATAATTTACAATTAAATTTCTGTATTTTAGATTCTGTAAAAAATATTTATTATATATTAAACAAATTCTAAATTAAATAATGAATGAAAATACCATCTATTTCAATAAATAGTAATAAAATTCGTATTTATGGTGAGGAAATAGAAAAACAATATTATTTTTTAATAAAATACACAAGGTATTCCTTGATCTAAAATGAATACATCCAATGTAGTAATATATTATCAATTAACTGGATGACAAAATAATTATAACTTTCTTAATTATGACATGTTTAAAAATCTATCTCTATCATCATATATGTTTTATGAACACCTATTATCAAATACAGATGAGTCAAATTTGGTGGTATTATCCTCCATAAAATTAATATTACTATTTTCATAATTTTTCTCATTGAGAATAATTTTCATCCGTTGAAACCAATACATAACCCTTTCATAGTCCAAATTTATTATTAATGTAAAAATTAATTTGATTTAGTATTATGTGTTATAATAATAAGAAATATTTTTGGGTGACTATAATGTGTTAGTAATTTCATTAATTCCTTTAAATGAAATATATCCCAGTAAAAAAGATAACCATAGACAACATATACATTGATAGATAGATTATTTATATTTCACTAAACAACATGTATTTTATAGAATTTTTCCATATAAATAATTATTTATATATATAACCATTCCTTTCAAAATAGTTTTGACTCATGTATAGATTTATAGATGATATGTTATCAAAATAAATCATTTAGAAGCCATCTACTATATTACTCTAGTATCCCAATGGATAGTTTTTCCCACCTACCTATAAACTAATGAAATATTTGAAAAAACAAATATAAAATAATGAATCCAATAAAATTAGATGATGGACTATAAGTGAAAAAAATACAATCAATAGACACTTATTAATATATATATTGAAATATGTTATTTCTAGGGTACTGAAATAAACCATGATTCTTCCCAATTGGACAATATATGTCTTCCCAAGTGACTATTTGGATGGATACTAACACTATCTAATTAATTTTTCTAAAGTCTCACAAATATAATTTACATTACATGAATATGGAATTTATAAATATTTTATCCTATGTAATATTTATATTCATATTTTTTATTTCATTTTATGTATTTATGATTTTATATAAAAAATTAAATCCATATTACAACAATAAAAAGATTGTATTCACACCAAATTAATGTATCAGTATCCTCGCAGCCCAAAAATTTAAATTATGAACCAAAAAATACATTTAATGTATATTTATACATATATTAATACATAATATAAATAATATATATTAATAAATAATTTAACGAATAAGGGGTGAAGGGGATTCAATATACCATTGTTAGTAAGGCCATAGATATTTATTTTACACCTTATTAACATTTTTATACCTAGTATCACCTCAATTATATAATGTTTTCATACATCAAGTCCCTCCACTGAGGGATAATTTACTCCTGGGAAAATCAAATTCATGTTATTTCTAATATCTAATTTGAAAATAATTTATTAAAAATTAATTATTATTCATATAAATCTAATTACCAACCGATAGCATGTAATATGAAATCGTAAATTTATAGAGCTATACCTAATATATGATTTGAAGATAAAATCCATAAATTACTTTATCATTTAAATGTACATAATAGAAAATATTTATTATTTTTAAAAGAATACTGACCCTAAATAATACAGGAATTTTAAAAATTAATCATTATACTTATTTAGAAAATCA
This sequence comes from Viscum album, assembly GCA_963277665.1. NCBI lineage: Eukaryota > Viridiplantae > Streptophyta > Magnoliopsida > Santalales > Viscaceae > Viscum > Viscum album. The sequence continues at coordinate 1,194,487,435 of OY728122.1, forward strand.
CACATCATTTTTGAACAAGTCATAAATAAAATCTATCTAAAGTCAAGTGATAAATAAGAAACAATATACATAATTAATAATCATTAATAGAGAAATTTTATATTAATTTAAATATTTACACATTATTATATATATTTTATGGAAATTATATGATATATAACGAATTATGAACATTTTACCAATCAGTTTTTTATTCATCTTATATAATCTAATTATCATATATATTTAAAATTATAAACACTTAATATATTGCACATTAGGAGTTCAAAGTAAAACTACATATTTCATGATAACATGAATTCCAAGTAATGTATTGAAAAATATTTTTATATTAGAAATTTATATTTCTGAAAATTATAATAATTTTAAAACAATTATTAAATATATAATATTTACAAATTTAAATTTATCACATTTTTAAAAATTAAAATATCAAAAAATATCTTGAATATTTATTGACAAACAATTCATATGACATTTACATAATAATGATAAAATGTATTTCTCAATATTTAATATCTTTTATATGCATTTAAAAATGTTGTGGGGCGTAGGAGTTTCCATTATTCATCAATCACATAATGGTATCGAAAAAATAAAATTACCTGAACCAAATTTTTAAAGGTAATCTATCATAGAATACAGTGAAATGGATTGCCTAAATGACCAAACAATTTTATTAAACTCCAATGATGTAGGTCAACATAATGTCAAATCTTGATGAAGGGTGGTTATTTTCCATTTCTACTGGGGAAACTAGAAGATACACCATTATTTATAATATTATGTGGTTTATGATATCTAAGAATTTTTATTGAATTTCGGGATTCCTATACCATGGATCTATCCACGGTCCCAAGAAAATCCACTCACATAACTAGCTCATTTAGCTCTTCTCTATAGTATAGGTCATCATTCATAAAAAATGTATTAAAATTTGTTATCCCTTCATGAAAATTTCTATAATACCAATGATGGGTTTTGTTGGATCATCATGTTAGACAACGTAGTTTAAGATATCAAATTTCCAAATGGATATATCACCAAGAAAACAAATCTATAAATATATTTGAAAAACATACCAATATAAATTTTTTATTTGAATTTTACCAAAAAATTTATATTTATTCATCCTTTTATAATGGTTATTCAATATTAATATCCCTAGGAGTAATGAATATATTACTCCTTACAATAAAGGGGGGACATTCCAATAGACAAATTAATGCGTCAAGCAGACATTAAAATAATATGATGGGTGTTAGAACCCGTTTTGGGTGATAAACGAGCCATCATATTAACAATTTTTTAGTACTATGAATGATATCAAACATAGACAAAACATCACACACAAAATGTAAAATATCTCATCCAAATATAGGAATAATAAATGATCTCCATTAAATGAATACTGTCTGCCATATGAAATATCTTGAAGGATATTTCCTAACATCTAACTATTTCACCTCAATAGACATCATTCACTAAAAAATATCAATGAATGAGAAGTGAAAGCCTTAACCTCACCATATAACTTGTTTATAACTAAAGAAATAATTTTATATGTACATTAGCCTTAACAAAAATTATATTCTTGTAAAAAATTATTTTTTAGGCACCCACAACATCACATGCCTCACTATAGTTATCTAGTGGTTGTTTTAGTTCACGTTAAATTTAAAAATGTGAATGTGACTAGAAATCACTATTCATAGCTCTAGGTATGGAAAGGACTAGATATTTATGATTGAAAAAGATTGATTGAATAAAGTCAAGTTACCATGAAAATGTAAGGATGAGGGATGTAGGTAATCACTAAATTTACATTTTTATTTTATTATATATATATATTGTTAACATGGTAGAGGAGAAGTAGTTTATGGTTTCTATGACCATGAGCCTCTATGATTGTGTGTTTCCACATATAATTTTATTGATTTTATATTATTTATTATTCTCAAAACAATTATTTTTATTGTTCATGGTTTATTGGCTATTTGTTCATTTATTCTAATCTAGGATATTGGCATAAAATATCCAAATTTTGACACCCGATCAACCATTAATAGTTTTTATTCACTAGAAAATAGGTTTTTCACATAAGGTTATATATTAAAAAATAGTCTAAACAATAGTCATTTTATATAACGTGGTAGGGTTGGAAATGTGGAATCAGAGCTATTATATTAATTCTTATTATATATGGAGATTAAATTGATTAAATTAGACTATTTCAATGATTTTGATACTCCTCATAATGGTTTATAACTATGACCATTTCAAATAGATAGTATTTGTTACTATGGATATGGGGTCTTATTCTTTTTTTAAACCTTTATGATTTAATATAGTGTTGCATGCATATATTTAGAAATTATTACTTAATTTATTCTCTTTTTTCCAACTATAAAATGTTGATATACATTAATTATTTTTTACATTCATGATTCATATGGGATATGTTACATTACTAATAGTTTAATTCAGTAAAAATAGTATTTGTGTATTTAAATTTTCAACAATAATTTATATGGTGTTTTCATATATTACATAGCGGTTGAATTCTACTCAGTGGAACACAAATCTAATTTATCAGAAAACTAGTTATTTGGATTTTGGTTATAGATATTACTTTATATTATCAATGTGGTCCTCTAATGCAAGGTATGTATAGTAACCCTAATTGGGATAGTATAGAAATTTTAATCCATTGTGATAGAAATGATCAATAAAAACGTTTATTTATTGATATAATCAATGAAATAATTTATGGTGTTTTACCAAATAGATTCAATGTGGAATTAATTGTGACCAAAATATGTGTTTATAGTATTGTCAATTTTGATCATCATTGGATGAAATTATGATTTCATAGATGATGAGACCAGATCCCCTTGGGGGGGGGGGGTACACTAGTATATTGGTTCTCAACATGAATGGGTTCCAAAGGTGGGGAGTTTTTTTGACTTGTGATGTTGAATATATATATATATATATATGTGTCAAAACATAGAATTCTATGTCTGAAAATGAGTTCAATATGATATTTGAGATGAGAATAGTTTTTGAGCCCTATTTAATGTTACCCATGAGAGATTAGGTTTGTGTTATTTATGGGACAACATAGTTTATTTTAGATATGGATTGGGATAATATTAAGCCATGGGGTTTATATGAGAGTATCTCAATGGTTGCATGGCTCCATACTTAGAATTACTATTTTAGATAAAGAGTATGGGTATACGCATCATTTTAAATTCAATGTATTCGATGTTCTACCTGGTATAAATTATAGAAGAATATATTACCTAATCATTGGGATTGTATAATATTGAGATGATTAGGTTTAAAGGATATGTTTTGAGAGAGTTTTAGGTAGTAAGTTGAACCCTTTAGTTTTGGGAGTCATTTTTAAATGGGAGACATGTCTTTGAACCAACGTGTTCTATTATAGACCTAATATGGAAATGGTAGATAATTTTTTTTATTTTATTATGTTTTGGTAGATGATAATGTGAATTTCCCAACAATGGTTGAGTTTTTTTTAATTTCAAGGATAATATAGAATGCTAATTATATGTATCTATGTTTGAAATCAATAAGAATAGTATCAATGATTTAGGGTATTTTTCATGAGATCTGTATGAATTGATGTAATCGGTATTAGATTATATGGAAGTGTAGCATCAGCCTAAATCCAATTTTGGGGTAACCTCTAAATGGAAATGAGGATATTGAGAACCATTCAATAGGAAAAATACTTCTCCAAAATGAGTTAAGAGAAATTTGGTTAATGAATTTGTTTTACATTAAATGTATCAATCAGATATTTATTTTGAAAAGAATATTTTCATTGTTTCCTGAATATATTTAATTATCACATGATTATATATACATTATAGGAATGGGATCATCAATTTATAATATATTGTCCAACCAAATATATGTCGAGTAATATTGGTGTTGGGGATATTATAAACAGTTTATAGAATTATATTTTTAATAAAAGTTAAAATGTTTAACTATCGTTATTTGTAACATTTAAATTTATAAGGGAAATATCTCATCGTTGATCGATGTGAGTTCATTGATAGAAATATCATTGGTAGTCTGGGAGTTGTTGGCCTATATCAAAAAGTGTTACACATATGTGATGTTAGAGACATTCGTATTTTATATCATATATGGTTAAAATTGGTTGTGTTGTTGTGATTTAATCAATATAGATTAGAGGTTTTTAACAATGTTTTTAATAAAATATGGGGACTGAATATAATGATATTTATTGTGAGATTAGAAGGGGAATTGATTGGTGTTTTATGATTTCACTCACGTATGAGAAATACAATCCCATCCAATCTTTACAAGTTTTAATGGATATGTTGTGGCATTTATTATTGTAAACATGTATGGATTGGGTTTTGGTAGTGATTCAACTAGTCATTACATGTTTAACATACCATTAGGACACTATTGAGTATAAGGACATATTTTTGTCTAATACTTTTGTGAGTACTACAATTGGAGTTTTATATGATGTTGGATTTAATATATGTAGTGTAACTCTAATTGGTATTGTACTTCTAATATTACAGTGAGTATCATTATATATGTTCATGTTCATGGGGTGAGTTCATGATTATTGTTTTATTTTTTTGGGATTTATATAATGAATCACAATTAAATTATTTTTGGGAAAATGGTGCTGGTTATTAGATGATCTCAAGAGGCCTTCAGGTATAAAGAATAATGAACAAAAGATAATATTAATTATTAGTGGGAGTTGAAGAGTGTTAGTAAGGAATGTCTCCTAGAAGTTAAATGATTTTAATTTAATGATTAATTATATTTAATTAATGAAAAACTACACTACATTGTCGGTTGACCATTGGAATTGAATTTTTTATATGATATTTCAATTGTGAAGATCTTTTTATCTTTGAATTGGACCATAATATTTGAGTTATATATAGTTTAATAAAGTGATAAAGCTTTTTTTGTTAATTTATTAAACCATCATGTTAATCTATATTGGTGTTTTATTGAGCATTTATGTAGTGATTAATTGATTTTGAAGAGATGATGATTATGTTTTGATGAATTGTGTGATTATTTATTTGAACATCGATGAGGACTCTCTTCAATAATTTGTTAATTGAACACAAACATATGATCATTAATTGATGAAAAAATAGGTATAAATTTTAGTCCAACATTTTTGAGGGATTTATGGGATGAGATGTGTCAGGGGAAGGAGGTTGTAATGACACACCAATTTAATAGTTCTTAATTTTGGAATGTTTAAAAAAAATTATCATAGTGTGGGTTTTGTTTTGATAGAAGATATTTATATTTGGAGTATGAGTGGAGGATCATATAAATGAGATGTTTCTTATATTATTTTATTCCCTAAAGATGGAATACACACATGTTTAATCTAGTTCATAGCTTGGATGAATTATTCAAAACTGTAAAGCTATATAATTTTGTACCAAAACATATTTTTTCACAAATACTTCTATATATGTTTTCTGTGTTATGGAATTATACATTTATCCACATTGTAAAATAGGATGATCCTAACCATGAAAAATTAAATAGGATGATTTACCCCAATTATTGGTGGATTCACATCACAAACTTTATTGGGAACATGAGGTTGTCCCATGATAAAAATAGTGTTATCTTATGGGTATCTATATAAGGGGTAATCAAAATGTGACACCTTTGGTCATGTCTCTAATAGGATACTAATATGTTATTAAAATAGTTTCATACTATTTATCTACATTACGTACCCTTTATATTATTGAACAAAAAATACTCTTTTCAGTGGTGATAATACCTAGACCCACATATCCTTCCACGCTAATTTCCCATTTAATATCTAAATATTTATTTGTTAAAAGCTGGGTGATTTGAGGTACGATTCAAATTAATTTTCCTCAATTTTGATTCTCTTTTAATACCACTAATTTAAGTGAGTTTTTATATGATATTTGTAGTTGATTTAAAAAATATCATATCATATTTTTTCTTAAATTAAATGATTTTTTCTAGTACATATTAGGAATGTTCTAGAGTATAAAAACTAAATCTACTGAATGCTATTTTGATATTGTTATGTCAACCATGGGATTTTTCATGGTTTTTAAATTTAAATTTAATAAATAGATGGATTAATTGATGACACAATTAAGGAATTTAGTGTTAAATAACTATGATGTCTAACCACATTAATCTATTAATCATTAATAATGTTTTATGTTGGTATATGACACCAATTTACATTATAGAAACATTTTATAGTTTAAATTAAATCGAATTAATTTACATAATATTAAAATAAATTTTTAGAAGTAAATAATTTATTATTTTTGGATTGACATGTGGAATCATTAATATAGATTATAGATAATATATCATTCAATATATTTTATGATAAGGATGTGGTAGTCATATAAAGGATATGTGCTATTGTATTTGGTTGATGGTCTGTATGAATTACTATATTGGTATGGAATTAAATTTATTCATCATGAGATGTTTGGTACCTCAAATAAGGTCAATAATCATTTTAAATACTAAAATCATTTTCAAAAATTGAAATATATATTAAAAAAATGAATAGGAGAGGTCTAAGATAGTCTCTTGGACACATGTTGATGCCTTATCTAATGATTTTTAGTTTATTGACTAATATTATATTCCTTGAGAAAAATAGAACCATAGGTGATTTAAATGAATATATTTCTGTAATGAACCCTAGTGTAGGTTTTTTGGTGACCTCTGAGATGTGGGACGTGATGTGATTAATGTGATTGGTCCTTAAATGTGATGATGGAATTGTGAGATTTCTTAGAGTTTTAAGGAAGTGATGAATAACGGGTGATATGTTCACTAATGATTACAGGTTTCCCATTTTACCCAAATAAATGAAGTGATCTAGTGATTGTTTTCATGATGGGAGATGTTATGCATTTATGAGGGTATCCTAGAGAAAAAGAATCAGTTTCATGAAATAACCCATCCCATGTAGAATGTGATAGTAGGTTTATGGAAGATTGTGTTCACCTTAATATGTTTATATATATGACATTTAATGATTTTCTCTTAGATACTCTTTCCCTAATTTTATAGATAATAGTGTTATATAGTATGCTTACCCAGAGACAATCACCCAAGGATTATGCTTATAACACATAGAATTTATATTATTTCTATTATGATCTACTGAATATAAAACTAGTAAACTAATATCAATATCGGTGGTTTTGAAATTTATATAATATTATATATATATATATATATGTGAATAAATTTGTGTGTATAATTAAACATAGAATCAGTTATATGAAATAAATATGGAAATTTTTATTGGGAGGATATGGTGATTTAAAATATAGTTAACAAAAGATTCACATTATTCAACTCAATAATGATATAGGGACATTGCACACATCACCTACTCATTTAAATTGTGATTTTCCCATACTGACGCTTCTTCATACTAGGAAACTCAAAAAAATCATCATCAAGGGGTCCTCTTAACATTCCATCACTATCTATGAAATTATAGACCATATATATGACCCAAATAGTGATGAAAAGGATAATTGATAAACAAGAAGTGTAACTCAAGGGAACATAAAACTGGGAGACTGCTCACCATAATCAATTTGATCAGCATAATGATTCCCAAATCTAAATAAAATGATCGAACATAAATCAAAAAAATACCCATTAAAACATTATTCCATCCCATGAACAAATATTAGTCTTAGATCTATATTTTATCAAGTATACTGCGGATTTATTGTTGTAGAAAAAATAAAATAAAATAAATGGAAAAAATCAACAAGTCGAAGAATAGTAAACATTTATGATTATATAAACAATATAGAATTTAAAAAATGAAAAATATATGGAAAAATATAGAAATGATTACCCCATGTTTCCAACCCATCAAATTTGTGAATAAATACATTTATATGAAGTGATTGTGTAAAAAAGAAGATCCATTCTATTCTAAAAGAATATCTCTCTTGATAAACACAAAAAAATGACTTTGTTAGTGACTTCTTTATAAAAGTTGTTTTTAGAGTTTTTATAATTCATTAAAAATATATAACCTTTATTGTCTATGAGAGTTAGTATTTAAATTTTTTTTATATAAATTTAGTTTTGAATAGGTGACCATTTAAATTTCATGCACCAAACATTTCAATAATTTATGACACTGAATGTTAGAGAATTTGTTATTGCCATTTTCGTTTATATATTCTCCAAGATTTAATCTACATATATGTGAAATGATCAGTAAATTATATCATCCCTCTCCAAGATATATGATCATAATTTAATGTATTTATATCTTTCCACAGTTTATAATACCATACATGGGTGTTTTCTTTGTGACATGGAATGGTGGAACAAAATTTTTAACTAATTTTTTAAATTTATTCCAATTATATGCTGAATCCAAAAAAATTAAATTTCACAATTTAATGTTTTCAAAAATATTTTATGGACTAAATAACAAATAAAAATAAAACAGGTAATATTCAATATTAGGATTTATGTTAAAATATTCCCGTTTAAATCAAAAAAATGTAAAAAATTTCCATTAGATTAATCAATAATGGGATTAAAAAATTATTTAAATTATAAAATATGTTAAAAAAACTCATTACTCACCCTCCCACAAATATTTCACACCAAGTGATTCATTAAATATATAAATAGAAACCAACACAATAATAAAAAATATGAAAACATCCATATCATTTCCCAAAAAAAATATTACATCACATAATCTATATGAAAAAATCCTCCAATAATCATTATTCACATTTAAATTCATTAAGCCTCAAAATTTTTTCCATGGACTGAATACAACCTACATCACATTAAATTATTTTCTTTCACTCTTCAAACAAGATAAATTAGATCTATAGTTATAGTCATTCATGTAAAATTTATATTCCATTATAGGCTTTTGAAAATTATCATCCCTATATATCATTAATCCTGAATAATGATTTATTCCTGAGGAGTTCTCTTGGTAAATAATGATTCAAGGGTTTGATTGTAAAATATTTCAAACTTTTGTCTCTATAATTATGGGGTTTAACTATAATGTACAATTCCTAAATATTAAAGTGAAATAAAATGAAATTACTTGCACAATACCCCATAAAATTTTGAAAACAGCATCACTACCTTTTTATCTCATGAAAAACCATAAACAAAGTTTATATAATGAGTGATATCATTTGTATTATCCCCTATTGTTTTATTTTTCATTGCTCTAGAATGGGACATATTTTTTCCATATTGTAATTTTTTCCAGGAGAATGTGAGGATAATTTAATATAGTGAAGGAATTAAAATTCAATCACTTGAATATATATAGTCACATGTATCAAAAAATAATGTACAACGATAAATTCATTCTAAACTAATTTTTTTTCATTTAATTTTTTATGAACTAGATAAAACCAAAAAAACTATAAATAATAATTAATATTGTACAATTATATCATTCTATACTATATAAAATTATGAGAAACCATTCACACCACCACAAAGTACAATTATGTGAAAGGGAAAAGTCTTTTGTTCTTTTTCTCACCGAGAATCCATATTTCTATAAATAAGCGTGGTTATTAGGATTAATATGTATACGTGTTTGATAAATCCTCACCTAAATGGAAAAATATTTTAATTCATTATATTGATGAGTAATATTTTAAAAAATCATTAAAACCTATAAAAATACTTGAAATCTAATTTATGGAAAACATTTCCACATAAAAAATCATTAAAAACTATTTTTTTGAAAAATCTAGTCAAATTTCTCAAATTCAAAACACATTTAAAAAATGATAAGAATATTCATTGAAGATAATTTTTCCAAAAGAATGAAAAATTTTAAAAACCTACACAAAACCCCAAAGCTGGTAGACGTTCCTCCCATACATAGATTTAACTAAAATTAATTTCATTTTATAAAAAAGATTTTTAGTGTAGAAAACCCAAAGAGAATGAAGGATACAAAATTAATTTTTTTTTGGTATACTTGAGTTAATATACTAAATAATTTCCCTAGACATAGAACAAAATAAATAATCCAAATAACAAGAAAAATAATAAGGAATAATGAAAATTGAAGAAGATTATAGATTATTTTTTACACCCCTATATATGTCATTGGTTTTTACATTCCATTGTTATGAAACTATAATGTTTTAACACCAATATATATGAGAATTGTATTTCTTGTTCCTGAACCACTATATATAGGATTTCACTTATTCTTTCAAGGGAATAATAAGTAAGGACCCTAGAAGAAAAACCTTCATTTCCCATAAGGTATGAATGAAAATATCTAATGAGTATGGTTGGAAGGAAAATAGTATATAGGTGATCATTGTTTTGTTCCTATAGAGGGATGTTTTATAAAAGGGAAAATGATGTGGAATAGGATTTGGATTCACTTCTAGTTAAGGTTTAGTAAAAAATTCTTAAATGATTTATGGGTTTTCTCCATTATACTCATCTGGTATATTATCCAGCTCAATTGGATACTCCATTATCACCACAACACAAAAAAAACATTATATTCTAAATCCAGGTCTAATAATAATTTTGATGAATCTAAAAAAATCATATGGTATATCATTCTCTACATAAATTGTACAATTTTGAATAAAAATATAGATCTAAAATTCAATAACCATCCAAAAATTTACCATCTAACACATTTTTCTTATGCAGGGATATTGATAATTAATTTATTAAAGGGGGGAGTGGATATAGATTTAATAATTAAAACTAATAATTGTATTATTGACTTTTAGTTTGAAATTTAATTTCATTGACCATATATTCTCTTTTTCTTCAATTCCCTCCAAATAACTTTGTCTATATTATCATCCCCATCCAATAACGCACCAAGCCTGATTTGTTTTATATATGATTGAATTTGACATGAATCATCAAGCAATATTGTTCTATTTGGGTCTTAAATATCTCCTCCCAACTATAATGTTTGGTACTATTTCATTCGTAAGAAAAATCACAGAACTAGTACCTTGCCTATGGAAATATCTATTTGAAATGAAGTTTTTTATTTATTTTTGAAATAGTTTTTTATAAAAAATATTGTGTGGACTCACTTTGGATTACCATAAATGGTGATATATTTATACTATATTATTATTTATAGATCCCACATAAGTAAATTAATAATGAAAAATGGTTTATTATTGTTTTCTGAACTAGGGTCGATCTATATGTGTGGCTACATAAAACACACTGACCTTCTATTTCCACTATTATATTCAAACTAACATAAGAATACTAAAATAATATATATATATATATATATGGGGGTTTTAAATTCACTAAATATACATATTATATATGTAATCAATGAAATAGATAATGGTTTATAATAATTAATGAGGGATATTTTTCAAGTAATGTTTAGATTATTTAAATCATTATTTTCAATCATTTCCCATTATTCAACTCAAAAAGGTGATCAAGACCTATCACACCTCCCAATATCATCTCTATTGTAATTATCCTACATCAAGAGACCATAATATCGGAAAAACAACTCTAATTGTTATCTAGGATACCTATAGAATGACCTTCACAATATATTTTATGCTTGGATATATGCACAAAAAAAGTGTGGGGATGGAAAATTGTTAAACAAGATGATGAACTCGATGATAGAGAAAACATGGATAACACACACCAAAACCAATTTTTCGTCCATAAAAATTAGAATAATTTTATTAAAATAATGAAACAAGATAAAAACATAACCCAATCAAAACAACATTATCTCCACTAATGAATGATATAGGTCAGCTCTCTATTTTTTTTATTTGAGATGGGAAACATGGTGGGAGAACCGAAAAATAGTAAAATAAATAGTGTAAAGATATTTTAAGAATAAATATCTATTTTCAGTATAGAAATATAAAAGAATTATAAATACTAAAAAATTACATAAATTTTCAATAAAGGATTCCCTCATACTTCCTACACATTAATGTGATGAAATTATATATTTTTATATTGGAATGGGGTGGAAAATCATGATCCAATTATTTTATCTAGAATATCACACATGTGATGGTCATTAATTAGAGAATTGGGAAATTTTTTCATCATTAAAGTGGTTTTGTTGTGTGTTTAAATTAACCATAATAATTTGAACTTGATTGTATATATGATAAATGATTTATTATTTTCTTTGCTAGAAATATTTATTTTTTCTATGTGACTTTCAAATTTCATGTATCCATATTCTCATTCATCTATGAACCTCAAATAGGAATATTCGATCCAAAAAATTGTAAAAAAATATTTCTCTAAATATTTATTGTAAATCCATGTGAAATTTTATATCAATTTGTATTTCCCTCTTTTATATTTTATATATTATTGAAAATCATCTAGATATATAGGCAATTTATAAGTCCCATATTGAGTTTTGTTTTTGGGAATTCAAATGATTGATTGAGATATGGATCTAGTACGATGAAATGAATCCCATGATGAATTGAATCATTAAAAAATTTAATTAAATTGTTTTAGTATATAAATAAAATATTAAGACAATTGTACTTAACAATAATAAATTAATTAAAATCTAAAATAATAGCACATTTTAAATTATTCTAATAATAATTCTAAAACATAAAAATAGAAAAATTTGCATTAAAATAATAGTTTTGTGGATTTAAATTAATTAAATTAACTTATAATCTATATGAAAATTGTTTATTTATAAGTATATGTAAAATAAAAATTAGATTTTGTGGTTGGATACACATAACTACTTTTATACATATTTTACATTTCAGCGACATGCCCCAAGTATATTTCATTTATTTCGATGTATATATGATCTAGGATCATGGGTCTAGGAAACATAATTTTTATTTATCTTTGAATTATGATGGCCTAGAAACAATTTTTGTGTATTGGAAATTACCGCCCAATAGAATTATATATGATAGTTCCCTAAAAGAGAATATCAAGGTAGATATAACATCAGATATGGACACCTCTTTGCAAGATGATAGTCTTATGTGATCTACGACCCTTGGTAGATAATGGTTCTAGGAAGGATAATTCACCATATTATTTTATTATTTCCATGGTAAGTGAATATTTCCTATGGGGTTCTTCAAATATTTAGTTAGTGGTTAAAATTTACTCATGTTGGTATTTATATTCAATGAAACTATAACACTAGATGACTATCATATATCTAATAATGTGTTCCATTTTTGATCTACATGATTGATGATGATTATATAATTATGATTCCATTATTTATTTATTTCTCAGAATATGACAATCGGATACAAGGTAATTACATGTTTTTTGTAGGAACACAGTAGTGGTGCTTCTTGATTTGAAATTAAAACGCTCATAGGTAGACATGCCAATTGGTTTCCCAAGAAGAATTCATTATTCATATGTTCATGTATAGTAGACACATATTGTTTCATGATCAAACAAGATATATTTAGTACATTCTAGAAAATCTGATTAGGTGAGGATAAGGTATAGAGGTTGAGACGTTGTGTGAATTAATTCATTTATTTTTTATATGATCAACCATACATGCGATTAACTATATTCTATTCGAAGGAAGTGTTTTTATAGGAATTAATTATTTATCAAAATAATTTTTATTTAGTTTTTTTTAATTAATATAAATATATTTTCAGAATGGATATTGTTTTTTTATATCTTATAGTTTTTAATTAAAATATATGGATCGACATTCCCCATATTAATTCTATAAACCATTATAGTGAGTCAGAAAAAAGAGGGAAATATTTAGGTGAACCTGATGTCACATATTGAACATAAGACCAAAAACTATTCTAGTGTTTCTGGTTTGAGTTTAAATACATGAATATTCACTATGAATTTACCATGAATTGTGGTCTCCTTATCAACCCACTTTTAATTTCACAAGTCATCTAATAAAGCCAAATTTATGTCTAGGAATATGTGTAATCATGGAAATTGTAGCAACTGTGATTCTAAGGATTTTCTCTTACATAAAAATTATGAACCCTTACTTAAGTGGGAAATAAAATCTAATGATGGAAACAGAATGTTGTATTGGGCCTTCCTAGTGTTAAAAAATTATTTATAATAAAAATATTCATAATGTTTTTTTTCATTCTCCATTGAAGTATAACAGATGAGTCATCATGCAAAACAAGATTTACCTAATTGATGAGAAGTATAAATCTCAACATGAGTAGCGAATTTAAAATTTCAAAAAGTATAATATCATTATTGACACACTATAAACAAACATCCATAAATAATAAGTACAAATATCTTATAATATTTGTATTATATTTTGCACAGTCAAATATAAAGTAACTTGATACAAGAGATGATATGTTTATATGTGAGAAATATTTCCACTTCAACCTATACCTAAATTTTTTTACAATTCAAAAATTCATGTCTGATAGATATTTCAGAAATATCTTCTATACCACATATAATAATATATGTTAGGAAATAATTATTATAACTATATCATGAATGAGAAACATGATTCATATATAATATAATTTAGTTTTCTAAATTCGCGCCTAAAAACATATATAAGATGTCCCGGGATGATGGGTATGAAATTAAACATTCCATAATTTTAAATTAAAGTTATATGAACATTACAGATGATATTATTTAAAATAAATTATATTATATATCAAAAATGACTATTATAATTTAAAAATTATTCAATGATATATTGAATCATTGACAAGATAACACCACATAGATATATTTTATTACAAATTTATATCAATATAAACATGTTTTAAAAATTTAAAAAAAGATAAATTAATTAATTTTATAATTTATTTCAAAAGAAATTATGAAAATTCATGAAAACATGAATTGATCAATTTTCCAAAAAAAATTAATAAAATTATTAACAACTAGATGTCATGAAATTTATCATCAAATTATACAAATTTATGTATTAATTATTTGAAATAATGGCGTATATAATGATTAAATTATGATCCATATAACCTATCATCATATGCATCATGAAGAAATTGAATTAGTCTAAAAAAATCATTATAACAATAGAATATTATTTAAGAAACATTAAAAATATGTTTGATAGATTGTACATTTTGTGAGTGGTAAAATATTCCCCACATTTATTATTTCATCACGGTGAGGAACTTATCATGGCTGTTATCTCTGGTTATATATACAAATTACTACTTTGGGCCCCTAGACACATTCATCATGCTTCTAATTAATGATCTAGTTTTTTTATAGGATGGAATGATTTCATTATCATTCTTATTTCCATTTTATTTATATATATATAATTGTTTTTAAATATCACCTCCATATCTATTTAATAATATTAACCAATTTATTATTTATAATAATCATGTACCCTATATAAATTTCCATTATGTTTTCTTTAATAAAAACTCATGTTTAATATTTATCATTATTTAATTCTAAAGTTATTAAATCTTATTTTTTGGTCTTATTATCCTCTAAATAATAAATATAAATATAATTACTTTCTATGAACTTCATTCAATTTATGAATAAAAATTACATTAGATAATCATTATATGTTAGGATTCTAATGTAATTACCTTTCTAAAATGATTAGCATTCACTAAATTATAACCAATAGTAACATCATTTCAATTTACATTACCACTTCATTTGAAAATAAGTGATTATATTTTTCATCAAAAATATATTAATTAAAATATAAAACATCAAAATCAATTGATAATAACATTATATAATGTCTCTTCATGGCTATTATCCTAATTTAATTGTGAAAAAATATTTATACAAACTAATAATACTTAAAAAAATTTGAAATTGCTAACGTATTTCATTATAAAGATATGTTCAATAAACTATTATTCCAGAACTATTTCCTTACATAGTCTCAATAGTGGAATGATATCATCTTGACAACCCCACCTTATTGATTACCTCCCTCTCTTTTCATTGGAAAATTTTGAGATTTCACAAATTACAAATAATATATCAATGGAATGGTTTAGGATGTGAAAAAATTACATTATAAAATAAATATATTTCAATAAAATATAATAATAAACCAAAAAAATAAAAACACACATAATATCATTAAAGGATATTGGGATATTTTACTTACCAAGTCATCTAATATTGCATACCACAAACTTATAAATTTATTATTATTTTTAATAATTTTTTAATAAAATTAATCAAAATAAAACCCAAACACGAATCATATATAGTGATAAATAATTAATTATTTGCAAATAATCTATTAAAATATGAGATATGAGAAAAAAATATTTTTATTAATATATTCAGAAGATTATATAATATATCATTGTTACAATTTTGATGATAAAAACATCAAGAATTTTAAAACGACCATCACTATAAGGCTGAACAATTCATCATTTTTGGATATGAATGTCAAAGATGTATTTTATCATCTTTAATTCTAAATATATGGTGTATTTAAGTAGATATTACCATCAATATCTTAATAGTTAAAAATTATAAACCAATAAAATACCTCTATAAGAATATTAAAATGAAAACATAAATTCATTAAAAGTAACAAAATGATACTTTTTAATCAAATAGTGTTTCATACAGTAGAAAAAAGTGCCAAATTTTTATAAACATAAAGTTGTTGTACAAAAAATTCCACATACCATAAAATAGTTTCCACATACCTCATATAAAGTAAGTGTAATGGAAAATAGTTGATGTATACTCATCACATATTGTATAAATTATTAACCATCAATTATATTCTTTTTTGAAATAAAAAAAATGAAAATTCAATTTATATTAGGAAATTCCTATTGATAATTCCATTATAAAATTTGAAAAATCCTTGAGGAAATTTACATATGTAATTCCATCAAGAAATTCCCATTATGGTTATTTATAGTGGTAATTACAAATAACAATTCCCAGAATTGAATCTTGTTTTTCCAGCAATTTAATTAAATTCATTTAGTGTCTATGTGATATTTATATTGGGAATTCTAACTAATAATTCAATCTAGAAATTCATAATATGAATTAATATTATAAATTCCCACTAGAAAATACAAATGCACATTTTCATTGGAAAAATTGAAATAATATACCTCTATCATCATATTTATTCACAAATAGCATAGAAAATTTCTATTAGAAATACCAAAAATAAATTATGTCAAAAAATCATGAAAAAAATACATTGTACAATTACGTCATTAAAATTAAATTAGAAATAATTCACAAATGTTATATTTTTGAAATTATAATACTAAATTAAAAATAAAAATACTAGTTTATATAAGATATTAAAGTATAATACATACTGTCCACTATGAATTTGAACATGAAAATAAAACATCAAATTCTCATAGGTAATTCCCAACCAAAATTATAAGTATAAAATATAACACAGAATTTACATTGTAAATTTATAGTTTTTATGATTATTGACGTACTAAAAATTCACACGATTATTCAAATTGTATTCTCTTAGGAAATTACCAATACATTCTTTTAAATTTATATTAAATTTAAATAAAATCCCCTAAGAAATTAATTTTTAAAATGCAAGTTTATTTTTTAATAGTCTTATTTTATTTTTTGTTTCAATTCCAAGTTGAAAAAAACTATAGATATTACAAATGAAATATTCAATTTAAATTTTTCACTTATAAAATAATTTCGAAAATAATCTATGAATTACCACAAGAAATTCTAATTGGATCATCCACATTGAAAATATCCACATTATAATTTAAATTTAATTATAAATTTAGAGGGGAATTTATATTTGAAATTACCAAAGGGTAAATAAAATTATAATACCCAATAGAAATACCATTATTTATAGTTGTGTTTTTTAAACTATTTGGAAATATTTAAAAATCGAATTCCTATTTAAAATAAATTTCCCACATTAACATTCTACCATGAAATTCCAACTACAACATTACCTTATAAATATACAAATATTACTCCTGACAGTTAACCAGAAATATGTAGTGATCATTTCATATTAAAATATTACATAATAAATTAGGTTATTAACATAGAAAATTTTCTTGAAAATTTTTAGTGACATTCCAAATGTTGTTTAAAATAATATATCATAAAAAAAATAATGGTTTAATGTCTCCCTAAAAATTTAAAATGTAAATCTACACATTTACTTTCAAGTGGAAATTTAGCATATAATGTTTTAAAATAAATGATAAATTTTAATACGATTTCCCACCAATAATAAATAGAATAATTATATTTTAAGAATAAGTTGAAAAAAAATAAAAAATAAAAAAAATCATTAAATTCAAAAAAAAAATTAATCACAAGAATTGAAATTATAAAAATATATTTTTTTCATTTAAAATCCATATCTCAAAATTAAACAAATGTGGTATTATTGAATATATAAAATATATTATCAAATTTTATTAATAAACCAAACCAACCATCATATTCCTTCACATTCCTTCAAAAACATAATCAACTCCTCCGTATGAAATATTTTCAGCTTTATTTCCTATAGTTTCACTCAAATCATTGATTTTATCATATAATTTTGTTATATAGTCGATGTTTGTGATGTGGATGAATCATTATAGGGGGAATTTTTATAGATTAAAAATGATATCATAATAGGGTTTCTTGAAATGTTTACATTGAGTGATAAATTACCTATTTATCATGATATGATCATAACATATTGATTTTAATTTCATTCCCCAACTACGATTAATCCTAAAAAAATAGATACACAACATGTATTATCAATAAAACAATCATTTGGAGAGTCGAATTTCCGAGGATATTTTTCATCTTGTCCCTCGTATCAGCCTTATCACAATCCATAGGCTATAAATTCAAATTAAAAATCAAATTGAAATTAGTGTCTCATTCAATAATTTAAGATTTAGTTGATATATTCATGTTCTAGTTTGAATATAATGGTGGAGTAAAAACTAACCCAACAAAAGAGTTTCCACCTAGATATTAAAGTATTCATTAAAATAAATTAAAAATTAGTTAACTTTATAATCCAAAATATAAAATTCACATAAAAATAAATATTATTTTAAAATAAAAAATTTAGAATAATTCATAATTCACCTACATATTCAATTATATCCATTCTTTATTAAAATCACTACATTATATAAAATATAAATTGAATATTATTACTTAAATTTCAAAAACAATTAAAATGTGTTGTAACACTATAAATAATTTGATACGTTGAACATTAAATATTTATAATAAAATACAATAAATGTTTTTAAATTTTATTGTGAAAAATATAATCTTGTAAAATTATTATATAAAGTTAAAAACTATCTAATATATATCACAAAAATGTGTATAATTTAGAAACATAGATAATATCAAAATATTGTACACAAATCAAACATAATATTATATTTCTATTGATGTTCATATTTCTTATGTAATTTAATAATCTCAATTATATTTCCCAAACAATACTATTATAGACGTGAAATTTATAAAATAATTGTTATGAAAATATAGATGAGAAACATAAAAAATGTGTCCCCATAAAATTCCTCAAATTATTTCTCATTATTTATCCTTATAAAATAAACTAAACATAATCAATTTAATGATATTTATAAATATAAAATTAATTTTATAGGGAATAAATTTAAAATAATTCAAAATGTTTTGTCATTCTGAAATCAAAAAGGAACATGAAATATTATCACCCTCTCAGGGTGAAATATTTTATATTAGTATATTTACATGTTCTAAATGGAATATAATTTTTTTTAACAATAGATATTCAATAAAATTCAATTAAATGTTTTTATTTTCATACCAATTTGGTCATTTTTTCCAAGGTCAATACACAATGAAGACAATAATAAACCATAGTTATTATGTTATATAAATTAATTATATTACACCCTAAAAGTTTGATGGATATTATATATTACAAGAAATATATACTAAAAAATAATTAAAACATTCTCATCTATCTACATTTAAGATTATCAAACTAAATACCTAGCATAATCATTAAATAGTAGTTTATTTTCCATAAATCATTAATGGATAATTTAAAATATTAATTCTAATTAAACATATCATATTTAATTAATAATGTAAAATACACAAAAAATTGTTTGAAAATTATTAATTACTGAATGTTTATTATATGACGTGATCGCAAAAAAATATAAAATAGAGAATAAAATTTTCAAACCAAATCATATGACTCAAAAAAACCATTAATTTAAGAAAAGATTCAATTATTAATTTTAGAAAAGTATCAATTGTCAGTGATTGAAAAAATATTCTATAAAGATAACAAATATTAAAAAAAATTGGTAATTTATTATATTATACTCATAAAATCTAAAACAATAAGAAAACCATTCTCATTCTCTATGAAATAAATATAATCTTTTTATCAAGAAGGATTATTTTGATTGAGGTTTTTATTTTATAATTAATGTCAAAAAATAATTTCAATTTATATTTCAAAAGAGACTGTTGAACAATGATAATCTAATTAAAATAAATAACAATTAACACCACCACATGTTAATAATCATTCACAATCAAATAAAAATTAAATTATTTGACAATTTAGATATTTGGAATAATTTTATTGTACTGGGATTTAATACTTTTATAAAATAATAAAATGAAAAACTGACATTTGAATAAAATAATAAAAATAAACATCAAAATAAAAATTTCTATTAACCAACAATATTAATTGTATCTATATGAATAAATAAAGTTAATGTAGTATTTTAAAAAATATTAAATAATTAGACTACATTAATGTAAAGTACCAGTTTGTTTCATGATATATTTGTTCAATTTAATTTATAAATCCTATATGAATAGAAACACATATTCCCCAGATCACCATGAATGAAATGTTAAAATATTTATCAATATAAAATAAAGAACAATTTAAAACATTCACCATTCAATCCATATATAATATCTTCAAAATTAATCATAATTAATACGAGTAAATTTTTACCAAATGGACTCACATTTATATGATGTATCCATTTGTTGGAATCAATTTCGTGATGTTTAGAAAAATGCATTTTCTAAACACAGAATATTTTTATTACTCAATAGGAAACAGATGATGGAAGAATGTGTTATTTATTTTGGATAAATTATTTTTCAAAAATTAAAGTATTTTCAAAATACATCATATTGTTATACCCTCTTTACATGGACCAATAAATACTCCAAAAATTAAAATTTAGTAGCCCATTTGCAATGAATTGGTATATTTGATTATATTAACCATAAAAATAGGCCAGGAAAATGTCCCAAGATTTACATATTTTTAATCACCATTTTTTATTATATCGAATATATGATGATTTAAATTTAAACTATTGAATATTAAATTTCTATGATATAGAATTTACTCTAAAATATTTATAAATATACTATAAAAATTGAAATTCGAAAACAATAATGTGTATTTTTTATATCCAATTTTTATATGATATGAAATAAATATATTACACCTTATGAGAAATAAAATATCACATAATATATTATTTTTATTTAAATAATATTTTCCTCCTATGATTGAAAATATTATAAGAAAAATTTATTGATTAATAATATAAAAAAATGTTTTTTATAAAATAAATTCCATAATCAAAATTACATTAAAATAGATACTAGATGAATTATAAATGTACAAGGTGTACCTAATATAAATTAAAAGTATAGTTTTTAATTTTCGATCTTTTTTAAATGAAGATAAAAATGCAACAAACTAAATTATTTACACTCTAAGCTGTATCCAATAGTATTCATGCAATTAACCAATTTTTTTGGGTATCCCCTTCCGAACCATTATGATATGTTAGTATATTAATTAATTAAATAAGATTGTCTAAAATGAATTGAATGGGATGGTGTATTATTTAGTTGCATGAATTAGGATTTCTTTATAGAATGATAGTGAATACTTCATTATATAGGCTATGAGTATTCTCATGGATCCCTTGCATTTCTTTATGATTTTCATAAATTCATGTGTATATGCCTTTGGATAAATATTTTGTAACCATTATCCATAAACAATTTTAATTGTTTTATTTTAGGAAATGTATAATAAATTATAGGTTTGATGTGTGTTATTAATGTAAAAAATCATTGATATTCCAATAAAATATGTGGTCTATTGAAGGGTGAGATGATTTATTCTAGAAAATAATGGAGTTAATATTAAAAAATGTCATATAATATTATAAGAAAAAGAATCATAATAAATACAGACATATAATAATATTGTGGAAACATAAATTAATTGACAGAATCATTTTTTGATATTAATGTTTTCCTTTATGAAACAACCATTCTTCCCCTAAAATATCATTTAATTTTAGGTAATGTGTCCTTTAGCATCCCCTACTTAATAAATTCAAATATAATTATGATCCATTTCACTTATATAATATCATATATTATTGCTTCCTAATCAATATAAAAACCTATTTATTATAAAATCCAGTACTATTCCTTACAGATATCTTAAATTTAAGAATGTATCACACAATATGTAACAACATTAAATGTTCTACCAAAAAATCATTCTGAAAGAACACAGATACAATTTTATCGTAGATTATTTAGTTGTTAAAACATAATACATTTAATTTAATCAAAAGAGTAATTCCTCATAGGATTTTATTTGAAAATAATTAATATGAATTATATAATTCATAAATATTTGAACAATTGATGTCTTGAAAATAATTTATATTTCTCAAAATATTAAGGAAAATTCCACAATCTCCTTGAAACACGTATATCCCTATACCATTTTACACCACATTATTACATAAACAATATCCATAATATTTACATATCATTGTCTATGAAATAGATTAACTATGAAACATAGTGTTGGTAGTCCCATAAATACTCTTCATACAATCTAAAATTTATATGTATCGACAGACCATGTTGGTGATCACATCACTTTCCATTCATTATTGAGGAATGGAAAATATCCATACCCTATACTATGTAATAAAAATTTCATATAACATGTCTTATTATGATCAAAAAATTTCTATATATATATACATAATGAGGTATTACATTTAATAAAAATCAAATGTGTGAAAAACCCATTTTGATTATACTTCAACTGACAACATTAATAAAAACAAAACCAACTATCCATTTATTATAGATACATCATGAATCACATGATAAATGTACCAAATGATGAATCTACTAATGAAATAAATATTTAAAACCGCATTTATATGGATTTTTATGATACATTCACCCCTAGTATAACAGTTTCGTTTTGGATGGAACCCCATATAGTATACTTCTATGTCTATTGATTACACAAACCCAATTATTCTCCACAAGTACATATTTTATTTCACATTATTAGAACAATACTCATTCTATGATTAAATATTAAACATAAGATATAATACTCTGTGGAGACCATTTGATATATATAACATATATTTTCACTTTGATAGGTTAATAATCATCTGAAATTCAGAAATTCATCAATGTTACTTATATGTCTCCACAACTAATGAATGATAATGTGAATATTTCCTTTCATATTTGATGTGAAATTTTATTTTAATATAATCCATATATAATATTTAGTAAAACCATATAAAATATTTTATTTAAAATATCTTATTAGGATAGACTACTAGATTAGCATTTTGTTCATTGTATATTTTCTAATTTTTTAAACTCTTTAACTATATATTAAACCATAGGAACACACATATATATATATCTAATTAGAAATTAAAACTAAACTCTTTAGTGAGTATTGTTTTAATGAATTAATGTAATAATAACATAGATATATATAATTCATGTTCCTGATTTCCAAATCATTTAAAGCATTTAAACACAGTAACTCAATATTATATAATCATATGGTGTTAATAACTCCAATTTTCTACTTATATATTTTACTATGCTCATTATTTCTGTCATGTTTTTCCTCCTAGTCCATAAAATTTACCGTTAATCCTATTATAAATTTATATAATACCTTACTTTAATCTCATATAAATATATCCAGACATACATTAGGATGTTAAGTTGCATCAATATTATTATATCTTGTAGAATAATTTGTTATAAATTGTTAACTTCTCTAATTACAAACATACTAATGATGCCATCTCAGATAATATATTATTATTATAATATAATAGTAAGATACACATTCTCATTATTTTGGAATTCACTTTTATGATTATTCACTAGATATTGAGAAAACATTTGATATGTTGTTTCTGTATCATACATGGTATTTTTTCTATTTTCATTAGTTATACGAAAATAATAAATTATAATTTAATATATACCCAACACTATACTCAACAATCAATTCCTCTTATTTTATAAAAACAGTAAATCAATCCTTATATTTGAAAAAAAAAATTGTTTGTCACACATGTTATTTAGTTGTCTGAATCATAATCCAATTATATCATTATATTAATATAATTACATAAACAATTATTGTACAGAAACATTTTTCAATAATAACTAAATGGGAAAAATACATATATTATATTTCAAATATATCCAACATTGAATTATTTCCTTCATTGATGTCCTCAATGTAAACACTCATTAATCTATAACATGAAAATTTCCATCTTGATTTAATTAGAATTTAATTAATCACATCCTTACATTTGTATATTTACAAAACTTATATGAAAGATAGATTATATAAAATAAACTGTTGAATATAAGAATTAAATTCTAAAACATAAATACATATCATGTACAGATGCATCCTATCAAAATTCACCAAAAGGGCATTTTATCCCCATTTAAATATAGTAGTTATGCTAACCCTAATTTGTCTCTAGAGAAGATTTATCATAATCATTTGTTACATAATAAAATATAGAGTTTTAAAATAATTATATTGAAATGTTTATAATGATTGTATAATAAATAGAATTCACTTGATGAATTTTACGATGTCTTTATGGCAGGAATTATAATTCTAATTGGATCACCTCCTTAAAAACTATCCTTATTATATTCTTAATAATTATTTAATTATTCTTAAATTGATTCCAAAATTACCATTAATAAAATACTATTATTGATACAAATAAATAATTCATATTACATAGTCATCCCCTATCTTGTGTGGATTAAATTATAGTAATCCACACATAAACTCCCTATGTAAATCCCAATTATATGTTGTAACTCCTTATAAATTTAGAATTAACTCACTTATTCCACATATGAGATAATAATAACTATACACTAATAAATTAATACATATAAATAAATTATGATAATATGTACTATGTGTGGAAAATTTAAAAATTATTATCCTAAGTATAAAATTATGGAAACGTTCAAAACATAATAAAATTAAATAAATGATTTAAAAAATACTAAATTCTAAAATTAATCAAAATAGATAGATTAATTCATTTAGAATATGAAATAATCATTATAATGAATCACATTACCATATTATATTTTTCATGTTTTCTTAATCCTTTAAAATTTTAATATAGATATAGGAGGTGGAAGATTAAAACACATATCAAATAATGTAATGAAATAAATTGAGAATTTAAAATAGTATCAATACGGTCACCATGAGTTGTATATAATAGAGACATACCCCTCATTATATAACCTGATGATCCATTGTAAATAAAAAGATTCCAATTCCATCATCATATTCAATCCTTTATGATTTCTTGTTAATTGCATTTTTATAGGGATTCATTCTTCCTCACGGTATCAAATCACATTATAATAAACTATTCTTAAAAATATAATGATTCCATTTCTTATTCTTAATCGAAATATTTTAAATATTATTTTCATGGTTGTATCTTCTAAAATACATATAAATCATTATGTTGAAACAAAAATTCCCTTTTTGAATCTCATAACTGATAATAATTTTTTAAATTTTGGTTTTGAAGAAAAATTATTGTCCAATACAATCTCTATCAAAACAAATTCATCATTTCAAAATGAAAATTATACTATTTGAGAAAATATATTATGAGTATAAGATTTTTTTGGCATTTAAAAAATTTCTTACATGTTTCGTAATTACATTTTCTATTTTCAAAATTTTTATACGTATGAAAAATATATTACATTCAATACAGATTCTCTTATGAGTTTTATTATTGCATTTTTCATTTCATCAAAGACAAAAGTGTAGGTCAAATGTATCATCCGTACGAATTTATCCTCTGAAAAATATTACATTAATCCACTTATTATGTGGTAGATACAAATATTATATGATCCTAATTTTTTTAAAAAAATGGATTCGCCCACACTACCGATTGATCCTACAGTAAGATGCATGTTTTAATGTGACTTGACAATCAATCAATGAAGGTTATAGTGAAAAAATTTAATATCCATTTTACAATACATTTTCATAGAGATTTTAAAAACCATTCAATGAAACTATATACTAAATAAAATCATTTACCGGACATTAAAATTAAATATAAACATTATATAGTAACATAAATATCATCCAATGGTATATGTAGTAATCAATCATTAAATTTTAAATTTTAAATAATTAATTTTAATTTTTTTTATTCCCAAAATCAATTTTCAGCTGACAGGAAAATGTGGTTGAGATTCAACCACCCATGTCTAACTCCATAGTCCATGGGTTAGTGACAAGTTCTAAAAGACATAAACTAATTGGGAGCTCATTTCCAAAGGAACATGTATACAAAGACCTGACAATAAGATTTTTGAAGTGAAGTGTAATAGTAATAAAAATATGCAATAGATTTAATGTGAACCACACATGAAAAAATATACTATATTAAAGAGTATTAAAGTGAAAATATAATAGTAATGGGGAGAAATACTAGCCCATTCCAAAATATGTCCCAACATGAAGAAAATAAAAATTATCCCATTGATAGAGTCCTCTTTTAGATCTATCAGCAATGACCACCGTATGTGGTATAACAAACCATTTATATCTATGCTCCTCTAATGACACCACTGACCTATATATAATATACATATTACATGATTCTTGTGGCAAAATCCCATTAGGGGTTAGTATAAAAATACCATGTAAGACTCCCTTAAAGATGTTAGAGGGATTAGTAACATACACAATAGGAATAGAATAGTATTATTTTGTTAAAAGGATTCATCTCAACCCAAATAAATAGAATATATCATAATCTTGAAACAAGGGTCTCAACATAGTGTGTATATTGAGTAGAAATCATGGCCTTTCCTCCCATAAATGCATTGTAACATCACCCCATCATAAGATTCCAATAATGGAAACAAGTTGAATTCCCAATGCATATTCTCATCCTATGATAGTAGAGTAATCAAATAAAACATCATTGATATATATTCATATCACTAGAAAAAAAGAAGCCAAAATGACAGAGAAAGGGGATTTAAATTATGCGTCCTTGTCTTGGAAAAGAGTTAAAAATAGTTCCACATGTCCAACAATGATTCCCAAAATCTCATGCATCTTCCATAGAGTAGTCATTGAATTCATGCCAGGCCTTGACAATGTTCCTCTTAGTCGAGGGGCCATATCCGCTAGATAGGGGACACACTCCCCAGTAGAACTAGATGATTCCACTATGTGGATATATAGAGTACCCATACCATGTTACAATAGAAGGATTCCACCCAGGTATCTAGTACCGGACGCATACCCTACCCAATAAAAGTGTTCCAATAAATTGGTATTTATATGACCTCTGGCCTGCCCTGCTGGAGTGTTACACTCTAAATCTTAGAAAACCCATTCCCTATCCCATTAGGAGGGTTATATATTGAAATATAGGTAGAGTAACCTTTCCTTATTTTAATAGGAGATATACTCTATAATACTAGAGGACTCATGTTCTATCTTTAATAGTTTCTTCCTCTATGAAACATGGATCGCCCGCAACCTATCCTCAAAATATGATCCCACCCTAATATTTTAATGACCCATGACCTATCTTCAACAAAGTGTTTCACTAAAAAAATGTGCCTTACCGTATCCCTAAAATAGTAGGATGTTTCCACTATATTAGGCAATGCACCCATTCTAAAACCAGTTAGAGGATTCAACATTGTAATGATCTAGTGATATTTTGTGATCACTACCATAATCGAGCAAAAAATAAATAATATAAAAGTATAAAAAATATCACATCATAACTAGAAATAAAAAAATAGAGAGATCCATCTTGTTCACTATAGAAAATAAAAAATTATATGCTACACATGGGCCAAAATATACGTGAAAATAAAGGAGATATGATAGTTTAATGTTTCTTAAAAAGGAACCAGTGGTAAAAAGTTGTTGGGAGGACCCACACATTGTTTTTCACACTCCATCACCAGGTCATATCCTGGTATGTTCATGAATCACCAAAAATGTAGAGACACATGTGATATTGGGGATTTATAAATAATTTTTGTGCCACTCAGGGTCCCTCTCATGTGTTTTATCATGGCCATGTATACATAAAGTGTTTATGTACAATGTTACAAGGTGTTACACATTCCATAGGGTCTCACCCATGTACTTTTTCACATGACCATGTCCTATGAGTTTCCATTCCAAATAATTTCCGTATCATTTACATTACAACATGACTAAATTGGCCTTGAAAGTTATACGTGACATGTACAAGGGTTTCAAACCATGAGAACCTTATAAATTCTCAAGAACCCTAGACATTATACCATATGGTCTATAGATCGGTTGTTCATCAGGGTACAAAGTAGGTAGGTGTGTGTTTTTGTATATTATTTTATATGATTCCATGATTACATATCTGATATTTGATTTATTTGATCTTTCCTCCATGCCTCTAAAAATTAAGGGATCTTGATCTAGTCAGTGATCCTGGAATACCAATGGCCTAAAGTCCATTCAAAATATCTCTATAAATTACATGTTCACCTCACATTTCATTTTCTCTCCCTCTTTTCAGGAGTTTATTTCTGAAAATATTAATGATCAACCATAAAAAATAATCATTATGTAATCATCCCTTTTGTTTTTATTAGTCACATTAGAATTTTTCTATCACAATTCCAGGGGTCCTATCAAGCTTCGTATAGATATGAAATGTCAATTTCAAACCACTTGATTTAATTAGAAAAGAATAAAAATAAATTATTTGACGAAGGCACAATCAACAAAGGACTATCAACTCATAGTAATGTGATCTTGTCCATTAGACACAATTGGGTGAACTGGCAGAAAAAACTAGAATATCCAATTGATTTTCTATTCATGGACACAAGAAAAGGAAAAAATTTCAACATATTAGGGTCATAAAGATTACATTTCTTAATAAATTTAACCATCAAGGGAATAAATCAGGAATTTGTTTTCCTATGTGGATATTGGATTTTTTTCACTGATGAACAAGCTCTATAATGATTGATGGAATTTGTTTCCCTCTATGAATCTCAATCAAGCCTTGTCTAGATATTTTTAATTGTCAAAACATGGTATTCCAAAGTAATGTCAAATAATTACCTAGAATATTCTAAAGTATTATGAGGATAACCCTAGAGGATTCATCATTGTGATGTATTTTAGTGAAAAAATTTAAGGAATAATTAATGAATGAAGGAATTAATTATTCCACTGAACCGACCATAAATGGCCATTTTATCTTAACTCTCAATGATAACATATATTAGGTCATTCTGTGTAAAAACACATTCCAATGATATCTATGGTCTCTAATTTCTGATCTAGTCTCGTATTTAACATTTATACCATTTTCATTAAGAACCAATGAGATCATCATATAAAATTTATTTCACATATTTATGAAATTCATTTTGGACACAACAGGCCTCAAAATAACCAGAATCCATAGTGCATATAAAAATAAATTTTTGTGTGTGTATATATATATATATTTTAAAGTGTTCCACGGAATAAATACGGTCCTAAATTAAAAAATAATTTAATTTCAATCATATATATAATAATGTAATATTTTTATAATAATTGATGAATGAAGTTGAATTAAAATAAAAAATATCATTGTAAAATATTTAAATATATTATTATTTTCAATTACACCAAACAAAATCATTTTATGCCCATGAATGTTAACTCTAAAAATATGACCCAAATAAAATTAAGAAAATATCCAATATGATTACACATTTCAATGTTATTTTTTAATTTATCATGAATTATTATTTTTAGCAACCTTGGTATTAGGTACATTACGCATTTACGTTTTATTATGATGTTATATAATACTTTGGATGAGTTTTGGTGAGTTAATGGAATGTTTTGGAATGTTTTGGAATGGTTGTTAAGGGTTCAAGGTTTGAGACTGATTATGGTAAACAATACCCCTCTAAAAGAAATATGAAAGGGGTTATATGAATCAATATAAAAGTCAACAGTTCGTTATTTGTTTTCACAAAATTTTAGGGTTATACAAAAAATAATCTATTAATTGATACATGGAAAAAAATAATGCATAGTGAATGTTTTTTCAAAACATATGAGTCAAACATTCAATTTGTGGTTCAGAGACTGTAACATGTCTTTGTTTAGTGTATGTCTTCCTAAAATTTTTTTAAAATAAAAAAATATGGGTTGTATAATCTATAAAATAATGGAATCCTCTTTGTATAGGCCATACACCCTTATTTTATTCCTTCTCTTTTAAGATCTCAAGTGTTTCTCCTCTCATTTGAGTTATTCATGTATTCATTTGATACAAATGTCTGTATTTATGGAACAAAAATTTTAAGATCCCAAATATTAATTGCAAGTATTTATGATATCAATTTTTATATCATATACTATCCTATCACTAACTATATTAGATATAATCTATTATGGATTGGTCTATGTTGTTTTATGTATTTTGAACTAATCCTCGGTGGATTTGTTTTATGAAATATGTATTGATCCTGAATTGAAATGATTCATTCTCGATTTCTTAAATTTTCACATGTTCTGAGGATGGTGGATTATTTATAACTCCATTATTTATATATGTAAATATATTATACTTATAATCAATATTTTATTGATTTTCAACAAAACCCCTTCTATATTTTTTGTGAATATTATTTTCACTATTGGATTTTAGAAATACTAAATGCATATTTGATAAATTGGTTTTCTCGTATGGAAATTTTGATAATCCTTGATGAGTCATTAATTTAAGTGTTTGACATCAAAAAATTTTATATTATTGAATTTTGGAAAAATAAGAACTATTTTGGTTATTATAAAAAAAAAATTAATTTAATCATGGAAGACATTGTGATGTAGGTTTAAATTTAATTTTATTGGTCTTTATTAGAAATGAATTTAAACTCAATAGATGGTGGTAAAAATGTTCTATAACAAAGTGATATTGTATTGAGAGATAAATCACCAACCAATAGTATTGGTATTTTAATTCATTATGCTTGTGAAAGAGAGAGAGAGAGAGATGTATGTTATGAGTATTCTATGTGAAAGAAAAGAATGAGTAAACAAAACATATATTGTTAAATTATTTTCCGTAACATTTTTTATAATTAGTAATTATATTGTTATTATCATCCATTATTTTTTCTAAACTACATGACTAGTTATTTATGGTTCTAATGGCATGGGAAGGAAGGATTTGGGGGATTCATTACTGTGTATTTTTACTCAACCTCAGTATATACAATTGTATGAAAATGCATAAACTATTATTCCTAGATTTTTTAATTTAAATGAGTCAAGTTATCTAGGGTGGATTCTTGATACCTTTCTCTTTGTGTGGATATTGGAGTTTGTAATTTCTATTCATTTTCAATAGAGTTATTTCACATTCATTTTGATCATTAATTATTCCCTATAGTTTTATTTATTTTGGTGTGATAATTTTTTATTTCTAGTATGATACTATAATTTAATAATTTTCCACCCGAGATGTAATGTTTATATACATGTGTTATATTCATTCATTGGATGATTATTTTTTATCATTCCGGTTAATATTTTTTCATTAGGGAAAATAATATCACAGTTTTTTACACAATCCCAATATTTATTGGCAGTCATTAGTATTATGGGGATTCCGAATAAGTTTTATATAAACATTGACCTTAACCAAGACATTATGTTGTGATCTTATGATTACAATGGTATTATTATTGTTCTATCCATCATCATAAGATTTTCAAAAGGTGATTGGACATGTAATAATATTAAATATAGGAAATATAAATCTATAGATAACAACCATGTATCATCCTATACTAGGATGTACTGGGAATTCCATTGTCTCATAGAATCCCCAACTATCTCCACACATTCATGTTCAAGTCTCAATTTGTGAAGACATTACTAATACTCTGAATGTATAATTAAACCACAAAGAGAAACATCAAAATTTTGTTATTCAGCATCATCACGGTGAAGACTACCACTACAAGCTATAGATCGTGAGTCATATAATTGTACTCATGGTGTCTCAATTTCCACAAAAAATAATCCATTACTATCCCCCTATAAATCAACATGATTATGATCTTATCTCTTGTGGAATTGAATTTTTTATTCATTCCATGTCCTCCTCTTATAATTTCAAATGTATACCACTCATCAACATTAACTTTAACTACCCTAAATATCTGTGGAACTACTCAGTCCAAGTGAATGGGCCCCATTCCACATTTTTGAGATAAAAGGGGTTGAAATCCTAGAATCATTATCCATGAACCTCTAGGTTTACCCCTCTAATATAATATATCTATTCACCTCGAAAACCCTCATGGGTTGATTCCAAACATGATATGCTTTTATTGTACCTGTATTCAAAGAAAAACCATGTTCATAAATGAAATTCACTAGAAATTGAATACAATGAATCCAAAACTAGTACATAGGGAGAATCCCATAATGATGGTTATCTTGAAGCGAATATAATACCACACTCAATTGATCTACATGATCTTGCACTAAAATATATTACATGTGTGTGTCATTGATGAGTAAACTCCCAAACTTTTCCATATATGGAAGGAATATCCAATTCATCAAATAGATAAATTTTTAATGGGAATTCATCACACTAATGGGAATCTATAGATACCCATAGTGTTCTTAGTGACATCAGAATGGTATTTTGGAATTATAGACCCATAAAATCTCAATTAATTGTCGCCAGGCCAGCTATCAATCATTGAGAACCATCTCACACCTTCAAATTGGTTTAAGTGTTCATCATTCATCAGGAATGTGGTATGGTTTTTTATTGTGGCCTTGTTTGGGTGATAATAATCCACACGAATCTAAAAGTTTCCATTCTTATATTTTGAAAACAAAATTGGACATCACTAGGGGTACACATCCGGCATGATAAAACAATTCTCTCAATGGTCCTCTCACTGAAACTACTACTTCAAGAGCACTATTGGGGCCATCCAATATGATTTTGAAGATATATTTGGGTCCCTATAATGAAACATGATAAAAAATCCATCTCCATCTTCGGTTTTAGTCCCCATACATTTACAAGGAAGAAACCAATATAATACATCACGACTAAAGGCATCCATATTCAAACAGAAACTGCTGCACCATGGTGTACACTCACTAACTGATGGGTGATGGGATACAACATCATAATCATAGAATATATTTTCCCTATTATGAGACCATTCCTTAAAATAATGGATAATCCCATTCCATTAATGGGTATGCATCGAAGTCATCTGTAATCCATACCTATGATGACATCATAATGTACCAGTATGATGGCCAAACGTTCCCACATGAACCACTACCACAAAAGTGATATCTCATGCTCCCAGAATGGGTCATATCTCCCCAAATAAATAACTCAATTTATTAAAAATATCATATAATCAATTCTATTTGATTCATGAAACATTTATCACACCATGAAATGACTTATAATTACGAGTCTATAATAATGTATTCTGGGTCATGTTGAATAGATATGTCTGTCTGTAGTACCATATATGGATTCCCTATCCTGAGTTCCATACTTAAGACTCTTTGAATCTTATGAACTAATTCCATCCAAATCCATATAAGGGAACAACTCTAGTAAATATCCCCTTAAATGAATTCCTCTTATACAAATATTTAATGATTAAAGACTAATTGGTGCTCGATTTGTAAAAACAAAAATTATGACACTCTAGGTTAGTGGTGATGAAATGTACCCAAAGTCATAAAACATTTGTGGAATTTACATAGTGTTCATGTATGCACACACCTATACATATTAATGTATAAGTGAAAAGAAAAATTGAAAAAATGATTCTAAAAAAATATTTTAATCAAAATATGTAAAACAACAAGGATGTAGTATATTGTGAAAATTAAAATTGATCATTAAATGAAAAAAACATTCTCAACTAGAAATATTTCCCAAACCAAAAAAAACTAGGTAGAAAAATATTGAGAGATCCTAGATCATAATCTCCAAAATATAACCACCGTACATGGTCCCATGAACCCAGAATCCCTATGATCATCTATTTTCCAAGTCGACAGACCAGTGTAAAGGTGAGATAATACATCTGAGGGAATGTCCCGGGATATTTGGTGTATATACATATATAAAATGATTCCCAAAAAGGTAAAATTGGGATAATTAAGAGACACAGTAGGAAAAGAATTATAGTTAATGTTAAACAAGATGAATCCATACAAAAAGAATGTGAAATTGACATTCATTCATAATAAATGGGTGCTCATCTTGTTGTGTATAGAGACCACATATAATGTTATTTTTCCAGTAATTATATGTTATTAACCTCATCCAGACATGAGAAGTTAAAATGGAATTAATTTGGCATACCTTGTACATCATTGCAACCATGTATGTAGAGTAACAAACTCTTAAAAAATGGGTATATATATAGATATTTAAATTTACATTATAACAAAAGAGAATCCCAGATGGGAGAGAATGGGGATATCCATATAATATCCTAATAAAAGAAAGGAGTCACCAAAAGGTCCATCATTACAATAATAATGTGCATTATCTCGTGGGTCTACCAAATAGAAAACATACAAGTCATTCCATTCCTCAATAGTATTCCAAATTATGGAGGGCTCATAACCTCTTGTATATTACCCATAACCTTCTAAAACTAGACAGGTCCACTCAGTGGAAATTTAAATGACCCATACAATGTTCCAATAAGATGATTATACAATAATTGTAAATATTGGATCTATACCCTACCTCAAAAGAGTGTTCAACTGCAATTGATGTAAATGTGCCCAATAATTTATAGTATGAGGGTTTCACCATGAATCATGGAGGAAACTTTTCATGTCCCAGTATGATTGTACCACACTAAATGGTATATAGGGGAACTGTTATACATTATAATAAAATGGTTCAATTATAAGATAAATAAGGATGGATTGTCTTTATCTATTTGAGGATTCAACTTTAAAACATTGGCTATCCATTCCCATTCCTTGTTGTAATGTTCCTTTATATTAGTTCAAGGACCCATGACTAGTCTAGATATAGGTTTCCACAATGAAAGCCTATGGTGATCTGGTGAGACCACTATCATCATCGATCATCTTCTGAATAATGTCCAATCCTAGAACATCTTTCATTGTATATACGAAGCCAAAAAAGGGAACCATTTTGTTCCACAAAGAAAAAAAAATAGTCGATAGGCTACTCACATTAAAAAATTATAGTAAAAACAATAGAGATATAAGAGTTTAATTTTTCTTAGAAACTAACGATGGGGTACATAGAGTATCAGTGGGCATAGTAATTGGTCATATTCCTTTACCTGGCCATCTCTATCATTGTACACCCCTTCCAATCGTGACAGGACGCATTCCTTATAGTGAGTCTAAATAATGTCCACATGCCACTTGGTTCCCACCTATGTGCTTAGCTATGTCTAGGTTTCAATCTCATGTCTGTGTACCTCATTATATGACATGACTCTTTAGATGGTGAACCTTTCATGAACATTTTCACACTTCTATGTTACTACCTTTATTATTCCACATAGGGTCCTTCCCATGTACTTTTCCAAATGGATTCACCACATAAGAAATGGCTAAATGGACTGTAGGAGGGATATTTATCGTTCCATGATAATAAATTTTCGAAAAACCAAGACACAGTATCTCAAGTGGAACAAACCATGGGTTTATCATGATACACGATTCTAGATAGATCCTCTATTAAACTAGTTCTCAGATACACACCTCCCAAAATAAAGGGATCTTATATCTGCTAGTAATGTTTTCCCTTTGCTAGTAACAAATCCATTCTTGATTCTCCCCATACATAACAACCACATATCCCACATAGTTGGTTCATCAACCATTCATAATTATATTTACAATAATCAAAAGGATCACCAAAAACCTTAAATCTATCTAAAATAATGTTTGGTTTACCAATCTGTCCATTTCACATGATTTCATCCGGATTCTGAGTGTTTGATCATGCTCAATAATGACAAAAAATATTGAACTCAAACAATAGGGTACAATCAGTGAATATCATGAATAATTAGTTCTATTAAAGTAGAATTAATAATGATTTCTCAACATTTAGACGATGATTTCTAGGAAAACAAACACAATATGAACATAATGGTTAGAAAACATGAATAACCAGTTGTATTTCAATTCATTTTCAAAATAAAAGGCCGCATTTAACATAGAAAGGGTTAAGAAGATGATTTCAGAAAATAAATCTAATCAATAATGTAATACATCATTAATTGATAAGTACTACTTGGTTATTTGATCATTCATCATTTAATAACATTCTCGACAATGATTGTGGGGTTTTTTTACATTATCAGGGTCCTAATAATCACTAATACAATGATTCATAATCATCTGATATCAATTAACCATGGGATGGTAGAATTATTATCTAGATTCCTCTGGAAATTTTTATGGGAAACCCTGGTGGGATTGACATAGTGATGTATTTGTAAAAAAAGATGTTTCATAAAATGAATGAATTAATTAATCCACTGAAGGTAAATTTAATGAATATTTTATTATAATGCACTATACAAACATATTTTAGGATGATCCATGTGTAAAAACCACTTTCAAGACGAATCTTTGGTCTCATATTTCTGATCAAATATCCCATTTCGGATTTATCCAATTTTCATTAAAAATAATTTTTCCCATAAATATAGAATATTATTAATATTTTTGTTAAATTAATCCTGGGCACACTTGGTCTCAGAATTATATTCCATATTTGATCCTGGATCTGGAAATATATATAGAAATATGTAATTTTTGTAAAAGGCATAAAATGGGTCCCTACATTAACTGTTAAATTATTTATTATTCATATAACTTACTAATAAGATATTTATAAAGCATTGATCACTTTAGTGGGATTATTATCAATAAAAACAATTTCAAATAATAAAATGTATTATAACTCTCAATTACAAAAATATTTTCCTACAAAACAAGTAATCATTAAAAATATTTTACAAATAAAATTCAATCCCTAGATAGGATGAATAACCTTTTCAACATAATATAATTAATTTATCTAGAATATTTAATTGTAACTACATTGTTTTTATGTAAAATACCATTTTATTAAGAATTTTTAAGGAACATAATACTTGGGTTATGTTTTAGGAGTTTATGTATTGTTTTTTATATTTTGGAATGATTAATATGGGATCATCCTTTGAGAATTATTATTTTAATGTATACCACATCCATATAAAAAAAGGGGGCTCAAGGTGTCGTTGGGAAAGTGTGTGGTCTGTGAATTATTTTTCTAAACCTTTCTGGTGATATGATATACCATGAATGTAGAGATAAATGTAGAAATAACAGTGATTTCATGGTCTATAAAAATGTACGTGTTGGATATTCCATTAATGGTTTTTATATTGTCTAATGTGCAAGTGTACTTTAATTATTCCATGGATTTAATGAATATTTATACATTATGTATTAAATTCTCCACAAATTATTGTTCAACACTTTTTTATCATTAAACCCCTTATTTTTATTCACCGATCTCCATCAATCAATCATTTCTTCTTTTGTAACAATTCTTGATGACTCCATTTGGTCTAGATGTTGATTTATATGTATCTATGTGCATTGGACCTCCAAAATCAATGATATGTCAATTTTTTCATTCATTAGTTTTTATTTATTCACCTATCACTGAGAATATTATATATATTTTAATTTGGATTACACTATGGTATTTGGTTTTTTAATTTTCATGATTAGATCTATTGTATTATATAGGATTTGATCCCATATAAAAATGTTTCTTTGTCCATTTCGGCATTTTTTAAACTATAGTGAGGTAGGTGGATTATATATCACTCTATTATTTATTTAATTAAAAAAATTATATTTATAAAAAATATTTTTGTTATTTTCAACTGAAACCCTACTATTTTTTTGCTGACATTTATTTCATCCAATGGCTTTTGGAAATTCATACTACTAGTTTTTTAAATGGTTTTTATATCAATGTAATTTTGATAAACCTTGTTAAAACTATAATTTAATGGATTTTTAAAATTATTTATTATCTTAACTCTTTTATGAAAACTAATTTTTTTTTTGGATTTGATAAAAAATTATTTATTATAATATTTGTGTACATATTGGTATGGGTTCCTATTTCATTGAATAGGAACTTATTATAATGGACTTGTGTGTTGATTGTAATTTGAAAATAAGGTATATCACCATGGTATTTCATGGTAAGATATGAGTCACCTACCTCAAGTATTAGTATTTTCTATTAGTATGAATGTGAAATAAATTCAGAGAGAGTGTGTGAGGAAAGTTATGAGTATTATATATGTAAATAAAGAATGAATGAACAAATTAATAGGGTCAAATTTTTTCCCTTAGTCATTTTTCTTATAGTTAACATTATTTTCATTATCACCCTCTATTTTATATAATCTACCAGATAACACAATTAATGTTATAGTGGAATGTATGGGATTCATTCAGGGGATTCTTTATTATGTATTTTTACTCATCCCCACCATATACACTTTAATTCATATGTAGATGATATTCTCTATGGGTTTGGTAAAGGGAAGGTAACATATTTTATTAATGGGATTCATGATGCCTTTATCTATTAGCGGATTTTAAGGTTTTTAAATTAAATTTATTTTCAATGGATTCAGGCCACATTTATGATGTTTATTAAAGACTCTAAATGGGTTTAGTGATTCGTTTGTTAAAAATTTCTACTACAACTATGATATTATTATTTGATTATGTTTTATTTTTTTGTAATTAATTTACAATTAAATATTATAATTATACCAGTTTACTAATTTTTTTCTTATTAGGTATTGTTTTCTCAAAATGGGAAATAATATCTTAGTGTCTTACTTATCCCTATAATTTATTACAATCCTTTAGAGTATTATAGATTCCAAATACGGTTATTAGAAACATTGACACTTCCCTTGCCTATGGGTTGGGTACATATGTCACAAATGGTATAATTATGGTCATATTCGTCATCCTGGGATGTTATAATGGAGAAAGGATAAATCAAATCATGAAATTGGAAAAATAAATAGATATATAGGACTGGATTATATTGAAAATTTATTTAAAAATGAAGTTTGGGTACAAAATGTGTTCTAAGACACATTAAATAGTTTTGTAACATCATCATCAGGGGATTAGCTGATGACTGTATTATATCATTCATTTATAATGAGGCTTACCAGTAAAAATTCATTATTCAAAACGTATTTTAGAGTTTATAGAAATTTGTTGTGTTGACTGTTTCATTAAATAATATTGAAATTTTTAATATTTTAGTTGTTAATTAGTGACCAAATAATTGGGTTTTATGGATTTAGAGTGATACCCCCAGAATGATTACATAGAAATCAATAATAAAAAGATGTTAATATCATGGTTTCACTTGATCTGCATGAGAAACAACATCCTGTTCAAATAATCATTAAATATTTTCAAGATGTTGACAAGGGAAATTGATATAATGAACTACAATAAGATGATGACTCTATAAAATTTCAGAAATGGAATCCATTTATATTTTTTTCTCGTTTTATAACATGGAATAGAAATAATGTGTATTTGTTTAATTAATTGGAAATTTATTATACATGGAATAATAGCTGATTTAAATGTGAAATTCACATTGTACATGTGTGAGGATCTTTCATTCCAATTGTTGGAGTTAAAAATTCATGATAAATTCATCAAAGGACATAAATGGGGGGAATTTGAAAAAATTTATGAATTAATACTTTCCTCACACATTCATGATATTTAGAATGATGGTTTTTTTATTATAAATAATGAAAATCTACGATGGATGGAGTATGATGGAATTTATACTGATGTAGTTTTTTCTCATCATTTTGCTACAAGTGAATCATTAAAAGAATCCATATATTATTTTGGAATATGATTAGAGAAATGTGATAATATTCTTCTGAAATGTATTATGGATTATACATAGATTTTTAATAGAGAGGCAATGGTAGAAATAAATATGTCTATAAATATGGTTAATTGAATTATGATTATCTCCATGGAATATTTTCTTAACTCTAGTTATTTAGATTAGATTAAGAGGTTCACTAATATCCAATATGGTAGTACATCTCAGAATTAGATAACTGAATTGGAAAAACAACCCCATTAATTAAGTAATAAGCAATAATATTTTCTATATGGATCATTGAATAATATAAAGGGAGATTGTAATACATACCATATAAAATATTATAACTATGAAAATATGAAACAAATCCATAATTATATTCCTATAAATAAAAAACAAGTTATTGGAAATAAATCTCATGATCCATAGAATTCTTACACATCAATGATATAATCATATCAGATAAGTTATCAACAAATAAAATTATAATGCCACAATACTTCTAGGAATACAAAAACTATTAAATCAATTAATCCATTATAATGATGCATTAAACAATTGGCTTAGTAATTTTTTTTGGTGTTATGAATATATTATAGGAAAAATATTTAGGTCCTTCAAATATACATGGAAAAATATTTCATAAATCAATAATAATTAAAATTCGGTTTGACAAGGGTACATCCCACTCTTTTATTGAATCATGTTTGATTTAAAAAACTGGATTAAATATTCAAATGAATCCTCATGTGATCAATATCCATGACTTTTTTTGTAAGAATGAAGTTGATTTAAATGTGTGTACTGTTCAATAAAAATCAATAGTATAAAATTTGAATTGATCATTTCAATTTTTCTTGTGTTTTTCTTTACCATAATATTGGGTCTGATTTGATATGTTTCTTTCAATTAATTTATCGATGTACATGGGTGACAGGTAAATTTTATATATCTTGAGGACATGATGTATCTTATTAAATGAGATATGAATTTTAATGATTTATGATCAAAAAATAAAAAACCAATGGTTGAAAAAAATTTAGTCTAATTAATAATGTCATAGTACTAATTTCATATTTGATTCATTAAATATTCTGTACCTAATAGTTAAATATCCAGACAAGTTTCCATAAAATTTCTCCATTTTCACCAAAATTTATTGTGTAATTTTTCATTCATCTCATACTAGAGACAAAAACTATTTCATTTCTATCATATTTTATGAGACCAAAAGATATGAAGGAGTTAAATGAATAATTCCTTGAATTTAAATGTGATGGTTTAATTAGTCTAATTAAATACCCATGGGATAATCCCATTTTTTAATGGTTGAAGTATTGTTAGGAATACATGTAGAAAATCAAAATGGAATCATGTAGCGATAATGAAAATATTTTAACTAATCCTAATTGTTAGAATTTATTTTATATTGATGGAATCCTAATGGTTATTAAAATGTGTCTATTATCAGGGTGTTAATTATATAGTGTTATGATATATTATCTTCTAAAAATAGATTTTTTGAGTCATTATGATATCTATAAATATGTTGTCCTAACATATGTTCTTAAAAATTCGTGAAAAACATTAACAGTGTTGAACAATAATGTCCTTTATTAATACTTAGAATCATTTAAAATGGTATTTATTGATTAAATTATATTGTAATTTTTAATTCATGTTGAACCAAATGAATCCACACA
The DNA here is from genome assembly GCA_963277665.1 of Viscum album. Lineage (NCBI taxonomy): Eukaryota > Viridiplantae > Streptophyta > Magnoliopsida > Santalales > Viscaceae > Viscum > Viscum album. The sequence goes on from OY728122.1 coordinate 1,194,529,718, forward strand.
GTCATTTTTTAGAATTTTAGACGTAAATGGTTGTACAAAAAAATCTCTAAATTTAGTTTTTTGATAGTATAATTTTCCACCACTGAAAATTTAATTTTGGTCAAATACGTATCGATATTATTTCTGATGATTTATGAAATTATATGATTTAAAATACATAAAAAAAATGGATAAAAATAGCTTGGAGATGTGTACATTTTATAGGATTATCAGGTTACTATAAAAACATTGTTTGGGACTTCTGATGACTCGATTTTCTTTTGAAAATATTAATAATAAATGTAAATCCAGTCCATTTTAGTTGGTATTTTCATCAATACTAATTTTATTTTAATTATAAAATTAACTCCAATCCAATACATATTTTTAATTTTCAATGTGTTAGGTGGTTCATTATAGTGAACCTAAATCGAGACTTCCCTTTGTTCACATGTGACGAGATCATAGTGGTAGCTTATGGTTAATTACCTTTCTGTATAAATTGAATAAATTTTTTAAACCATGTCTTCAATTTTTTTATGATTTTGAATTATTTGACAACACATGGAATAATTATGCCTTAAATTGGAATTTATCTATGTCCAATCACCAGAATATCATGACACATACATTTTAAAGATTATTTGGACCTGATAAAACGACAATAGATAGAACATGTAAATATATTTGACTTAAATTTATTTAATCCAACATGAAAAGGTAATTTTTTAGTAGATGAGTTAAGGTGATATTAATTAATTCAATTATTAAAGGATGATCATTGTCATGGAAAATTGTGGAAACTGATTACAGATATGCATTTTTACTACATAGTGAAAAAATATGTTATAATTTTATATATAGTTACTACTATTTATGAAATTATTTACCCAATTATTTATTCTAAATGAAATTATTTTTATAACCTTTAAAATAAATCAAATATTTATAGTGCGGATACCATTGAAGGATGGAAATAATATTGGTACTATGTGTTCCTTTCTAGCATTCAAAATATCATTCTACTATATTTTCAATAGAAACTCCTTTATTCTTACAAAAAACATGATATTTTGATTTATCATAGTATTAAAAAGAATTATAATAATAGTTAACTCATTTTAGGTTGGATGGAAAGAAATATAATGTTTCACAGTGTATCTAATTATAGATCATGTGTTAGTAGATCAAGGATGAGCACTAATAACTGGATAATTTTCTTCTATAATTATGTAATCCAATTTTGGAATTAAATCACATTTTATGTATTTATTTAAATATCCTCAAAATATAGTTTAGAGACCTGTTAGCATAAAGGATAAACTAGACTAACAAACAGTGAAATATCACTCCATTCTGATTCATTAATCTAATTATGGGGAAAATTTGGTATAAAATTATATTTCGGATGCCATAATATTTGGTGGATTACGAATTTCAATTATCATAATTATGATACTTTATATTACTATGGGTTTAATTGAACATGTCAATAATATTTGGGTACCTAATTGACTATGATTATGAGGTTTCATCCTCAATTATATGAGTTATCCAAATAAATGATTTAGACACGTGAAGGAATGCTCTAAGATAGAGTTGTAGATAACCAAGGCTTGTAGGATGATCATATACTATTTGTGGAGTTATATTATAATATAATCTATGAAAATTAATTGAATATGTCTATATTTGAAACATTTTCTGTTCATCCGTCTTGGTCTCCAATTAATTTTTTGATACTAGTGAAAATTCATTGTTGCACCAAGAGTAGTTCAGGATATGATGAAAAATATTTTGGTGATATGGTAATGGACTATGGTGGCCAAGAGACATTAAAAATATTTAGTGGATTATCTTAGTTTGTTTTTACCATTGGATATGGGATATCATGTGTTCCTAAAAGTATATATAACTAAGGAGAAATAATATATGGGAAATAAAGGTAAATTTACCCTTTAATACATGTTTCAATTTGAAATAAATGAAAAAATCAGTTATGTGACTTATCAAATAGATCCACTATCACAATTATTCTATGTAACAATATTATTTCATATATTAATATTGAAGAAGTTACAACATGAAATATAACAATAAATTTTATTGGACAATGATGGAATTACACTTGATTCTATATTGCTATATCTGATGATATATATTATGGGTAAAAAAGATATATTTTTTCCGTGAATGAGTATCTGTTTGTGGAATGTTTTTTGGTATCATTATCTGATTATGTATGATACAAGGGAATAAAGGGTGTTTATGTTGGAAAAATTCCACTAACATTTCCTCTACACCAGAATATAATGTTTTCACGCAAAGGAGATAAAAATTCTTGGGATAATGTAACACTTATGATTTTATTTACTATATTTTATTATTTATTTTGAAAAAACATAATATTTGGTTGTAGATTTTGGAGTTACAAAAATAATATATTGGATTTTATATGTTTTCTATGTGTTCATATTTTGAGTAAGGATATGGGAAACATCACACAATCTCTATGAAAATGTGAAATGGGACTGTTGGATAAACTAGGTAGGGGAATGGTTGGTACATTGTAATTTTAAAGCATGTAGTTTAAATGAGAAACTATGCATATATATATGTTTATAAAATGAACATTTGTATGGGTTGTCAAATCATGTGATCAAATAGTATGCCCAGTTTGTTTATATAAATAATATTTTTCATGGTTATAGCATGACTTCCAATACTCATTAGAACAAACACGTATGATGTAATAAATTCTATAATAAATGTATTTTAACATAGTTATTAAAACCAAAAACCCCATTATTTATGCCCCCCTCTCAATATTTAAAAAATCAATTCTTTCACATGATAATTCTTTATCCTTTTATCTGGAATATGGACATTATGGATCTACGTGAGTTACATCTATAGAAACAATGATATATCCTCATTATATAATTATCATTATATGTTCTATGCACAAATCACATGAAATGTATAATAGAATTAATTATGGGAAAAAATATATGATAATATATGTTTGTTGATGTGGCCTTAATTAGAATTATTTTATGAATGAGATTTCGAGATTCAATCACGAGTTTTCATAGTCTTGTTAAAAATTTTATTCACTTTTTTGGGGGAGTTTTCGTCTCTATCCCTTCATTGTTTCTATAATTGATGGATTTTATTCCTCAACTATCATACCCTGACTTATAATTTAAAAAACAATTCATATGTTTGTTGAAAGTTAAACATTCCTATAGATTATTGAAATACATAAAAATTATTATTTTACAAATGGTTTATTTCTTATCGAAATATTTTGAAACAGTGTTGATGAGCTATTTTAAAAACATGAAAATTAAAATTTTAGTCCATTAATTTTGTAAAAACAATGAAATATTAAGTATATAATTATATATAATTATGTAATATAGTATCAAAATACATAGTGATGTTGGATCAAATTGGATTACATGATCCATTGTTGGAATGTACATGGTGAATGATACTAGATGTTCACCATTCTATATATTCACATAATTTATGGTTGAAGGATGGATCACTACTTGAGATTATTGTGATTCTCATTTATCACTCAAATATATTATTGTGAGTGTCATGGGAGGTTTATTTCAAGTATATTGATGGAAAAAACTAATAAGTTATTTTGGTTAAATTATCTTTATTAATCTATATTCTTTTGTCAAATTGTTTTCTTAATCACACCATATATTTTTTTTAAACTCCATGCTCAATTTTTTCTATTATTATTGAATGTGAGTGAGGATTTTGGTGGATTTCAAACTGTGTATATTTACTCAACCACATAATATGTACTTTATTGGATATGAAGATGTTATTCTTCCTAAAGCATGTAGTGAAATGTTATAATATTTTTATTATGGATAGTCAAAATATCTTTCTATCAATGTGGTGTTTTCAAGATCAAGATTATCATTAGAGTCAATAAATTGAAACCAAATTGGGGTTGTTACATAGATATTAATGTTCATTTTATACATCCTTATATATAATATAATCTCTTAAATATCAACATAATTGTTTTACTAAATTCCATTTGAGTTCTATGGTTCATTCCAATGCACAAATTGGTGGGTTGGATATAAATATTTTAGCCCAAAGAATTATATTTATTATTCATAGAAAGTCATCTCATAATATTTAATATAGATATTACATTTATTCCATGACATTATTGTTTAGGGGATGTGAAATAAGGATTGTATCACCTCTATTATATCCCAAGACAATTTATTTGGTGCGAGTATTTAATTTATGATCTTAATTGAATTTTCATCATTAATTATATTCAATTAATTTTCTGTTTTTTAATATTATCTTGTTCATTTATACCTACCATTCCAAATATATGTTTTTAAAAAACATATATATGAAATTCATGAATTATTTATCATATTACTATATAATTTACCAGTAATTACACGATTGGTAAATTTTTCTATCTCCACGAAATATGTCATGTATTTAGGAATATAGTGATAGATGTTCACATCATTAATATGTATAAGGGGTGGTGTGTTCTAATGTGAAAATTCTATTGATGATTTTGAGATTTTAATATAATATAAACCACTATTCATGATTTCTATTTTATTCAAAAATAATAACCTCTTGGACATTCTTTTACATTGTTTTTTAACTACTCATTTGAACTCATCACGTAAAACCCACACATTTGGAAGTTAATTAATTGTAAAATTCCACTTCTCTGTTTCCTTCATGAGGTTTTAAGAGATTCATTTTTTTATATTTCATTTTATATTGATGGAGAAAAGTGAAATTATATACTATTTAGTATGTGGGAAGTCTATTTTAATTATATGACAAATTATTTACATTTCTCTTGATGTGTTATAGGGGATATTTTCAGTACATACCAAATTTCAAAGAGATTTGATTAGACTCTAGGTTTGGATGATTGTAAAAGTTGATTTTCACATCTTGTGGTCATAATACAACAATTTCTTTGTTATTTTTTACAAATTGGGTTCGTAATTTACAAAGGTTTTAGATAGAATCTCTATCATCCCGGCTTGGATACCCACTAAACCAGTGGTCGGACCGGTTTCCACATTACCTCAAGTGTATCTCCCCATATGCTAGAGGCCGACGACTAGTAAAGAGGGTGTAAGGATAGTTAGTTGGGAGAATATACCCTCATATAAGAGTTCAATATAAGATAATAGAAATTAATAGTAGAAGTAGTATAAACAAATGATAATGCAGTAGATGGCATAGTTTTATAAAATATGAACAAAAGTGGGAAACACCTGTTTATATATTTGATGGATGCATGAAATGCTAATGATACAAAATTGAAAGTAGTAAATAGTTAAAAAAGCTTTACAATACTGTACACTCAAATGAAAATGACATATATTCTATATAGTCTATCTCTAGGAGAATCCCATGATCCATATCAATCATATTCTCTTAACTCCATGTAAGACAAAACATACATGAATTGTCCAACTCCCTACGAAAACGTAAGACATATTCAGGTACCCAAGTGCAATGGAGGCCCGATTAGGGTCTGTGATATAAATTACATTAGGCTGGGACCACTGGTGTATAACGAAATCCATAAATGAAATATAATTTAAATGATATTATGTAAAAACATGATTAAATAAGGGAAGAAGTACAATGTAACTGAATTCCCAGGTACCTACATCATCCCTAAACATGAAAAATGCATTTATCATTCTTAAAAAATAGTTTTTACATACTCAAATTCACATATCATTTATAAAATCTTAGTGAATTGTATAAGGTTTGGGATCTGACCAATTCCTGACATCCCCAGTGTAAGTAAGCACAACAGATGTCTCAGAAGACCATCTATACAATCAAGAAAATGTTTGAATCCAAGCAAGTGATTATTCTTGGAATATGTGTCATATGATGTTATATTTAATCAATCATATACAAAGTCTGAGTCCATCCACTAAAATAGTTATTTACTCATTAGCTCAGCCACCTAAACTATTATTCACCCATTTGATTTAGATCTCCATGTCTCACACCACCAATCCCATTAGATTTTGATCACCATGCCTAACACCAAAAATCCCATTCAGTCTTTATCACCATGTCTAACACCCAAAATATCATTGTTGAAAAATTCCATGTCATACTCCAAAAATATAATTAGTGTATAATGTTATGTCCAACACCCAAAATCTCATTGTTGAAGAACTCCATATATAACACCCCAAATATAATTATGGACCAACACCATGCATAACATAGAAAATATCATGGGTGAAGAGTTACAAATTTAACCCCCCATAATCACGTTCATAAACATATTTTATTCCCATAGAATCTCTTTATGAAGTATTTTATAGATTTTAGTCACTTCAACATTGTTCCTAATATTTTAAAATTTAGGATGGTTTTTTATTTTAAATGTTTTAGTATAATAGGGGATGGTATTTAAAATTATTTATTTTCACGATAGAAGGGGACTCGAGTACTGGTGTGTAGCAAGTCTATATTTAGTATTTTTTGATGGGTAATGGGTTAATTATTTTGTACAAGTCAGTAATTTTTATTGGTTGTTGTTTCAAAAAGATGGTATGTCATGGTTATATTGATTTCCCAATCCATATCATAAATATTGTATATCCATCTATCATTTTTTGGATTTTTATATATGATCCTTCAGAAGTCTATTTCAAATAACTCTACAACCTATATATAAACACCATTGATTTTGTAATAGGTAGATGTAGATTGTAAAATAAAAACCCTATATAGTTATTTTTTCTCACTAGTCTTCATCATGTTTATTAACATTAATGGTTTTTATGCATTAAATTGTTAATTAAAAAAAAGATGGATCAAATGTTCTTGTCATAGAGAATCATCTTGAGTACACATATTATTGGGAAATTATTATGAGTTTGAATAAATAATTTTTAAAAGGTATTTTTGAATAAAACATTTATCTCCCTATGATAACTCTTCCAGATGATGCATAAAAACAATTTCTATCATTGACCTGTTATCCTTCTTTTATAAAATACTTGTATGAATATCAACCATATAGAATTATATTTTAATGTAGTAAATAAAATCTAAATCAGATATTGATCATTATATTGAGTATCTATATAATCTTGTTTGATGACATAGAGAACATTCCTCATAGTATTTTTATTGTATCTAGGGTATAATATTTGAAAAATGTGGTTATTAGATTTCTCCAATAATAGATTAATCATTGTTTTTGGATGTATAATGACTCAATGTCTTCTCCAATTAAAAACATTATAAATTTCCTCTTATTCAATGGATCCTCAAACACCATTCTTTGGGGTTCAATATTTTAGATGAAATTTTTTAATTACGATATTTTCTATTCAAATATTCTATAGCGCACTTAGATTTTATAAAAGCAAACATTTTTCCAATGTATATTCAACACAAACCACAAATCTCAAATGAACTACAAAATATATAACAATCATATCCTTGATGTAAAATTGGATGGTTTGAATATTATTAACTACATTTTAAAATAAATATATAAATATATAAATTTTCAACTAATTATAAATAAATTTTTAATAAAATTATTAATAATCGGTCAATTTTTAGAAGAATAAATTTATTCATTATAAATAAGTATTCTTTAACAATGATTTGTATTACTTTATATTAATAAAATTATAATTAATTTTATGAAAAATAAAATAATTAATTTCATAAAATTGAATTCAAATTTTAAATTGAAATATAAAAATTTACTTTTATTGATGTTTTTATATTTTTTAGAAAATATTTAATTTTTGTTAAATTGTGAAAAATGCTAATTTTTTTAAAAAAAATCCCATGAAATTTTTTTTAAGTACAAATATGTTTCGAATTTGACTTCATGTAAAAAAAGTATAATTTCATTTTCATTTTCACATATTTTGTTTTTAATAAAATTCATATATGTTATTATTATTATAATATTTTTAGATTAAATTTTTTTTATGATAACTATTTTAATGTTCATATTGTTTCCCCTTTTAATTTATTAAAAACTCCAAATGACAAACGATTTAAAAGAATTTAATGCCATAATTATAAATTTATATAAATTTATATTTAAATAGTTATTATTAAAATATTTAGATTTATTATAACATGATATTTTTCTTGAAAAATACACATCTTGAAGACTTATTATTTAATTAAACTTATGGGGTTTATTCTTAAATTATAAATTATAAATTAATATTAATTTAATTTTCTAAAATGGATTCCATATTCTTAATCATGATAAATTATGTTCTAAAATACGTTCTAATTAATTTTTATCTATAATGTATAATGGATAAATCAAAAATTATTTATCACTGTTGTAGTGACAATGGTTATACTAGGGGTAAAACTAAAATTATAGGGGTTTAAATGACAGAATGAATGTGTATAAATTTTGGTTTCATGAAATATATATATGGTATCATTTTGAATTATCTATACTCTTCTATTTTAGACCCTTTTATCTTGTCAATAATGTTGGTACACAATTTTACTTTTTATAAAATATAATTATTTCACTCACCTCAGTGGGAAAATCCACAAACTACATGTTAGTTAAAAAACTTTGTATCCATTTGTTATGAAAATAAATATACCAAATTCATTCAAAATATCCACCCCAATGAACTATATCCCTTATTTTGATAATAAACCCATTCTACTAATTTTTTGGGCTTACCTAAGGAGATCTTCTAAAGTAGAGGTATTATGAATAACTAAAAAATATTATTTAGTTTCGTTTAACAACTCCTTAAAAAAGACATAAATTTTTATTATATATCTACAAAAATATCCAAAACAAACTTATATATTGTTATGTTTATTTAATTTCCTAATCCTTATCAACATAAATAAAATGGAACATTATGTCATCATTCTTGTTTACAAAAACCAGAGCACCAAGAACCAATGCCATTTATTTTTAATCATCACCTCTAAAATATATTTATATTAATTTATTTAAACTATATAAATGATATTTTTAGAATATTTATACATTTGGTTTTATGATATAACATATACCTACTTAAAATCTATTCCATGATGGATGTGATAATTTCACTCGTATGTATAGTGAACAACCACCTCATGAAGCAATGTGATTCATTTCTCTATAAAATCTATATAGGAGGTAATAAAGTATAATTTAACTAATATAAGTTATATAAATTAACTAAATATAATATTAATGAAATTTTTATCATTCTGAAAATATCATATATAATTTTCGTAATCGCACTAAAAATTGATAATATCATTAATATCATGTGTGGACTACCTCTTCCAAAAAGATATATGATTATTCAACCCCAACACATAAATAATTTATATATGGGTGTATAATTATTGAAATAATTTTTTATTTAAGATATTATTAAAATTATATAATGAGTAAATTTTTCTTATCATCTTTCTATAATGATTGTTAAAAAATTGAAAAACTACTCATGTGTACGTATAATGTGTCATCTCCATAATTGTAGTGTAGTTTAGGTTTCAAAACAAGTTTATATGATTTCATTTAACTGTACGATATATTTATAAATTTGATAAATATTTCCTTATTATAACTCAAAATATGATTATATGATGACATCTTTGACCATGGTCATCGCACCATATAATTTCAGAAATGATTAACTGAACGTACTCAAAGCACTAAATGTAGAAATAACCTAAAAAATTAAAATTCCATTATAAATAAATAAAAAATCATTTATAAATTACTAAAACTATATTAAAATAAAAAAAAATTAATTAATGTAATATAATTAAACATGAATCAATGTAAATACAATGATGTCCTGGACATGAGGTTAAGGTTTTCTCATATTACACATCATTTATGGGAGACATATGTCATATAACCATGTGATTTAATTTCTTGGGGCATATTCTGTACATTTTACATGTAACTACATGAATTATTAAAAAATAATTTATTTTTATATTTATATTTCATTTATTTTATTCAAGTGAAATTGAGCTGAATTTTACCAAGTGGTTAAAAAAAATATAACATAATTTCTTTTTATTCTGTTATAAAACATATTCACTGACATTATGATGTCATGATTATTTTTGAAGTGATTATTTATAATTTTATATATAATTTTTACATAAGTTTTGTGGTATTTTAATATATACACAATATGTTTTGATTTAATAATTATAATAATATTTTTTTAATTTTTTTAAATATTATTAATCTCAAATTCTCATTCATTGGTATATAAAATAATGATATGAACCTATATTCTTTTGATATTTTTATATTATACTATATGAAATGTTATTAACTGAAAATTATTATGTTATTGATATTTATGGAATATTTTGATGATATTATTTAATGTAAAATATGACTAATGTGTAATGTAATTTTTATTATTATTGTTTTTATCTGGATTCTTTATATTCATTATTCTATGGGATGAAATGATATTATATTACATACATGAACCATATCTATTTCTAATAAAATTTTCATTACTATTTTTACCTTATTTTATTTTATCTTCTACCCTTATTGATTCATGAAACAAGAAATCATTTACTTGTATATGATATTAATCTTGTAATTTAATTTAAATTTTGTATTTTTCTCATATGTATACACGTTTTAAAAAAATTCTTCAAAATTATTATTTTCCATAAATAAATTATTTCTTAAATATTTTTTTCTTCATATTTTTCTCTAATTTAATATATTAAAAAGGGTATTATATACCATTTTTCCCAATAGGTAACTTTTGATTAAATTCTTAAAATTATTTTAAAACTAATGTTCATTTTATACATTTTTAATATAAATTTATTTTACCACCTTCATTTCTATCATATTCGATGAATTTTACATTTAATGATTCAATAGGGCTTTCTAAAAAAAATCAACACTTTTTGGTGTTTTTAGTTTTAAAATGTGAATTTGAAAATTATTAGTTTATTTTTATGATTTTGTTGTTATTCTTTAATGGTATTTACATTCATCATTACCAATATACTATGTTTTTATTTTATATATAATGGTGATAATTTTAAGTGATACCATCCACATTAATTGAAAATATAGATTAGTATTTTCTAGTGATATTTTAAAAGAAATTATTTCTTTTCCTTGGGTTAATCATGATTTGATGGCATTTTCACTAAACCTGCTTTAATTCTTTGGTTTAATAATGTCTCATGGTTTTTTTGTAAAGTGGTTTCATTCTAATTAGTTAATAATGTTTCAATGATATTTTTATGGAACCTATTTCATTTATATATGGTATTAATTTTTCAATGATATTTTTATTTAATATTTTTCCCATTGTTTAATCATTTTTTTAATATAAGGTATGGAATCATGTTGTTTTAAATCATATAATCATGTTTCAACAAGATCATTATTGATTCTATTTATTTTTCCTTTCTTAATAATATTCCAAATATACTTTCTGAGAAATCATTTTTTTACATTGGTTAATCAGGATCAAAATAAATAAGATCTGTTTCAATGATTTTTTAATGAAATAAATTTCCTATTTCATTATCCATTACTATTTCATATATATTATTAATTATAATTGGTGTTCCAAAATAGATTTATGTGATATCTTTATAGCTTATATTATTGGTGAACCCATAAATCATTTCATGAATACAATAGAGAATATTCTATCGATATACCCAAATAGAATTAGGTGAGAGTATTATATAATTTAAGATGAGTGCATGGAAATAGTATATGGTACTCCCATTATAGCTTATATAATTGGTCATCCAAGTTATCACCTGGTGACCATGATGTCACTCATATGATGGATGAACATAGATAGAACTTGAACACATTGGATGATGTCCCATTTCATTATAGGGAATAAGGAGAAACTTATTAGAGGGTAACTCATAAATAATTCATTGGGATTCTATTTATAACACATATTCAAAATGGTTTATTTTGATAATTTTTCAATGTTACCAACATATTTTCACTATACATTATTTAGGTTATAAATTGCTCTATTTATAATGATTTATTTCACATGAATCATAATTATTTATTTTTATGATGAATTCCTTTATTAAATAATAATTATATATTATAATGTTTTATCATCCATGTTCTATTGGTAATTAATATTCTATTGTTATGACTATGTACTTTTTTATGTCATTATACTAATATTCTCCTCTTATACTCAATAATGGAGTTTAATTATTAATGCTTATGTTTAAACATTCTGTTAATTCGATATCACCTTTTTATGGTTCCATTTCCATATGTTATTAAGAACTATTTTGAATGAATTATTTCTTGAATAGTTTCATATGGACGATGATAGTGACATAATTTTTAATATGAAAATTTTCATTATGTGGAAGAAAGGGTCATTGTAACAAAAGAGTAACATTAATGTAAGTGTTTTCCCAATATGCTAATAATATTAAACTAAAAGATACATATTTATAAAAGGGATCCAATATTTAAGGGGGATTTTATTATTTTATTGGTTAGTATGTCTTCATGTGTGATTCTCTTATGAATATTGGATAATATCATAGGTCTATAAGATTAAATGTTATTATATGTTCAATGTATTAGAGACCCCTTTAAAGAATTACGTAATGTGATCATAATGTGAATAATTACATTTTATGATACTTTGTATTAAGATATATTATGTGAAAAGCATTTTTTTAACAGAAATTATGATTTTATATTTTTCTTAAGAAAAATTAATGATAAAATTTATGTATTATATGATCTACGATATTGAGAAAACATGATTGATCATACAGATGTCTATGGGATTAAAAACTACTTTTATGAGTAATAGATTAATGTTATTTCAGAAATATAACTCTATATATATGTTCTTATAATATTAAAGGTATGATATATCCATTTATGATATAAATTTCATCACTTTTTATTTTATATTGGTTATATATGATATAAGTTAATTCAATTAATTAATTATTTTGTTTGAATATTGTTCTTGTTGGGATAAGTTGTATGATTATTACGTCATATAAAGACTTAATTTTTTTTTGGAATTATCATACCATTTGATAACCATTTTTTTCAATATAAGTGTAATATATAATTATCCCTTTTATTATTACATGATATATTAAATTAGGATTTTTAGTGCCTTTGGTATGAAAATGAAATAAAACATCAATACACGTCAACAAAAATAATGATGACATTCTGATGTAAATTGAATGATGAAGAAATTATAAAAGACAATTACAAAAAAGTTCACTATTTTTTAGTAAATAAAGTAATGTAATTCTTCAACTATAGTAAATTTGTCTTGAAACAAAAATTCAAACCTAGTACCATCATTTTTAATGAACCAAAGTTCTTTTCACTCATAATATTTTTATGATATTAACGTTTATAACTTTTTATTGAAAATTAATAATCATTTGATCAAAAAAATATATCACTCTCCATAGTAATAGAATCATTTCTTCTATCTCATTATTTTTTCCTAAAACTAATATTCTCCCATGTTGAATGTTAGTTATAAGATGAGATTCATATTTTCCAGTCATAATTTTTATGAAATTTTTGTAATATTCCTTTTTGCAAAGAGGGTTTCTAAATATGGTAAATCCAAATATTTAAGAAATGATTACCAAGATAGTGATTAAATTTAAAGGAATAGATTTTTAAAATTTGGGGTAGATGTAACACCTTGATATTTCATGAAAAAAAATTATGTTCAATAGTGTATCCATCACTAACATCAGGCATAAACAGATTAAGAAATATATAACCATTATACCCTAGTCATTAAATTAAGGAGAATTAATATTATTAAATAATCTCTGATATATATATATATATATAAATATCAATATTTACTACTAAATATATATTTTTGAATAAATTTAACCAAATAATCATTGAAAATGTATTAATGTAATTTTTTCTTAAAACATATGTTTTCTTAAAAAATGAATTTTATTGTTTTTCAAGAAAGAAAAAGTAACTATTAATTTTTGAAACATTTAGATAGTTTATTTTATCAAATTAACTTCATTTTAAAACTTAACATATCCTAATATATGTTAGTTTAAATTTTATTATAGTTCAGAACATGTTGACTTTTTGTTGAATAGTGAAAAAACCCATTTTTCTACAAATGTCATTTCATTTCAAAAAAATAAGCATACTTTAATTTTTATTATTATATTAATATTAAATGTAGTAAAATAATTATATTTTATTAATATATAATTCATATAATTTACATTTAATAAAATTGATATTTTATTTTATTTTAATTTATTTTATTTTTTCTAAAAAATGTTTTTTTGAAAACATTGTATAATTTTCGTAATGTTTCTCTATTTTAATAAATTAAAAGAACAATAAACGGTGATAATTTTAACGATATATATATATATATATATATTATAAATATTAAAATTATTTACATTAATTCAATAATTATTTCTATACCAATAGTTATTATGAAATATTATTTTGATTAAAAAACATACTTCTTGAAAATATGTTCCTTCAACAGGCATGTGGTATTAATTCATTAATTGAGATTTTCCACTATTATTAATATAATATTGAAAAATTTATTCCATATTTATAATTAAAATAATTTATATTATTAATTTATTTCAACATAATTTATGTACATTAATCAAAAGTGTAATAAGTAAATCATAGTAATCATAGTATAGGTGAAAACAGATTTACCAATAATTAAAATAAAAAAATTCAAGTTAAAATTGAATTTAATATGTAAAAAATATATTTCTTATAAATATTTAGAAATTATCATGTCTTATTATCAATAATGTTTCATTTTTAAAAATTCTATAATGTGAAAAATAATGGAACACCTTCTTATTTTGAACAATTACAAGTGCAAAACTAAACTAACATATAAAAGGATACCCTTCTGTTCTCCACACTAATCCTTAAATTACCAATGAATAATACATGATCTACCAAAATTATATCCTAACACACTTACCACTAAATATATCCCTTTTTAATATAAAACCCATCCTATAATAGATTTGGGTTATCAGCTAAAGAGGTTATCTAAAGAAGTGTTATTGTGCCTAACTGAGTGTTGTTATTTTATTTCTTTTGAACCTATTTAAAATCCTAAAAAATTATAATTATTTTAAAATATATTATATAACATATACTGAGAATATAGTCATAATTTAATAGCATAAATTCATCCCCTCTTCCTGCAAAAAGGATACAAAATCTTTATTCATCTCTATGGTGGTATACCGCTTCACGAACTGATGTCACTCCGATTCTGTCATCCACAAATATGGTCAGTTATAATGATTTAATTATATTAAATATATTATATTTCTAAAATTATTAGACTTTTTAAATAATTATATAACATATACCTTCTGAAATTATATTTTGTGAAAAATGAATATGGTCACTCGTGTTTTAGGTACACTACTACCTCACAAAGTGATGCGATACATATTTTTACTAATTCATCACATGGATGTTAATGAGGAAACGTTTATAGAAAATATTTCAAATATATTAAATCATTATGAAATTTATTACATATTTATCATTATTAAAATATAATATATCATCATCTTTCTAGGACTAAAAATGTTAATTTCATTTGTGCAGAAGTGTAGACTATGACCTCCAAAAAGAGAAGTGATTCTTCATTTCATCTCAACTACAGATGTATGATATATATACCTAAATTTAATTAAATAAAATATATTTTATTATATCACATTATTTTTATTAATATATAATATTATATATATATTACATCTATTATTACCAATTAAAAATGGAAACATTATTCATGTGTATGTACAACATATCATCTATAGGACTGTATCATAGTAATTTTTGTAATCATATATCATTAATAATTATTAATTTATAATTTATGTATTTAAATGAATAATATTTCATGATTGTTATACTAGATATGTTTAAATAATTACCTCTTTGAAATAGTTCAACATATTGAACATGATTTGAAATAGTTAAATGAATATCCTCAAGACACCAAGCATAGTCTTAACTGATTTAATAGATAATTATTACATTACAAAGAAGAAAAATAAATAATATGTGTATTATGTATTAAAACAATAAAAGTTTCCTAAGAAATAATATAATTGATATAAGTTTATTATATAAGAGTTAAAGGCCACACAAAGACATTCTAGACTCTTGAAATGGTTTTTCTCATCTCAATATTTATTTCTATGATATATATATAATATTTGAAAAACAAATTTGTCTGTATACATCACATTTTACAAATAATATGATTAATTATTCCTAAATAATTGTACTTTACATATATATTATAATTATTTAATTCATGGTGAACTGATCAGAAATTTTACATGTCCTAATGAATTTACCATATCAAATTCTTTTCATTGGGACATGATTCCTTTTATATTACATTATTATTTTCTAAAAATTGGTGTTATTACATTTTTTTATGATTTTTATAAAAAAACAAATTTATCTTGTTTTAAATTTGATTACAAAAGTTATTAATTAATTAATTGTCACATTTATAGGTATGAAATTTTTGGGGTTATCCATCCCAAGTTATATTTCATTAATTCATACATTTTTGATGTGGGCATATATTCCATTTTTAGGTGTATATAGTTCCCTTTGATAAATATTATCCTGAAAAAATTTATCTTCCTTATATTTAAAGTATAATTTTTTTTTATTATTCTATATAAAATATTACTAATGTGGAAATTGATTTATTTCATTGTAAGGTCCCTTGATTTCAATGTAATTTTTTTATTTAAATAAGAATTTTTCGAGTCTTAAAAATCAGACGGTGTGTGATTCCGAGGCCCGAAGATCCCAGAATGATCCGTTGATGTTTTGTAAAGCTTAAATTAACGCCAATATATAGTTTTCGTGAAAAAGTGGAATAAATCGTAAATGGTTACTCGGATCAGAAATCTGAGGGCACTGTTGCGGTACTGATGGTGGGTTTACCCTAGGCATGACTTAATATTAGTCAGCATGTCCCTGTTGTGAGAAATCCCAAAAATGGCATAACCGTAAATATAAAAATTAAATAATTTTTTTTTTCGAATTCTTATAACTCAAAAACGGTAGCTCGAATTAAAAATCAAAGAACAACAATGAAATTGTGAGGTCATGCTTTTTTTAATCAGATACTAAATATGGCTAGCATGGGCCACCATAAAAAGTTAGTTTTTGGCCGCAAATAAAATAATTAAGTGACAATTATTTTATTGTAAAATTAAAAACATCTAAAATGTTACTCGGATTGAAAATCTGTGAGTACTGTTTGGTTTTTTGGGGCAAGGTTCACTTAGGAAGAGCCTAACATCAATGTAAGTTGGTCGAGGGTGACGGGTAATAATTTTTTCGAACTTTTTTTCATGTACGTTCCGTAAATGCGCAAGCGATGTTCTGTAACATTCGAACCAGTGCTCGGAATGGAAATCTGAGGACACTGTTGAACTCCCAGTGCTAGTATTCTCTTAAGAAGACTTTCTCCTCGACGATAGGCAATCATGAATAAAAGTTTGTTTTTGAATTTTTATAATAAAATAATAAAATAAAGTTCAACACTTTATTTTATTTCTTTTTCGCTGCCATTAGTGAGTACGGGTAGTTGGTACCTCCACTTGGGAGTTGATGGTGGGACCGACACACCCCAACCTCCCAAGAGAGGTTATGGTGGTGGGGAATACCCGAGCATAACCTCCCGCGAGAGGTTACAATGTGGGGACCACCCGAGACCCATAACCTCTCTATTAAATGATATGGATTGGGACCACCCGACCCCTATTGATGGTGGAGGATTAAACCCCCCACCTCTCCTTCTTTAATGAGGGAGATCCTCTTTCCAATTCAAGTAATTAAATGTGACACCACTCATGAATTTAATTAGGTGGGGCCTACTCTTTTAATTCACCAAATTTGAATTATGTGCCAACATAATATTATTAAAACCCTCCCTCTATTATATAAAGGAATCTTGGGGTAGGTTTTAGGATGGCTTCTTCAAGTGACGAAACGCTGGCCAAGAGATGCGACGCGCAACACATGGAGTATTGCATCTTCTCCAATGAAGAATGAAGAGAAAAGGACGAAGAACGCCAACCTTCTTTGACTCCACCATTGGAAACCTACCGATGTGAAGTGTCATCAACAAGACGATGAAAATCGGGTTTGGGAATGCGTGAGGAACGCGGCGAATGACGAATCGATGCCCGCATCTTCCCGCGACTTCTTTTATGAAAGACAAAAAAGGTAGGTGGGTTTGAATTGTTTAATACTCGTTTATCATCATACAAATTTCTGGTATGAGAACCAAATGATATCACCGTGACTAAGAGGGTTCAGACCGCACGAAGATGGTCCAACCCTCCCCTTGTTTGTTCTTGTTCGATGACGATGGCTTGGAAAAGAGGCCACATCAACGCGGATGGAAAACAAGGGCCATGCTACCCACAGCCTCTATGAACCGCGGTGCACTCGTGCCCCACCAGAGCACTCTCTGGCACCCCCGCGCCCCACTGACGTGCTTCCCGACACCCTCGCGCTACCCGGAACCCCCTCACTCTACTGGCGGCCTGACCGGTGCCCTCGCGCCCTGCCGGCAGCCTGCCCGGCCCCTACCGGCACGCTGACCAGCACACCAATGCCTTGACTAGTTCACCCACGGCCTGCCGGTGACCAGTCGTCCTGCACGTTCCTCGGGTGGCCTTCTAGCTTGGCTCCCAGCAACCGGCCTCTTGATCCAACCAGCGGTTTCCCTTGCAGTGTCACTGGACAAACTATCGTGGTCTCCCAGACTGAGATGCCGAGGTGCCTACTTGGAAACTACTGGGCGAAACCACCACATGGTGGGTTGGGCCGGACTGAGTGGACCGGGTCAAAACTGAGCAGACTGACCCACCCAATGGGCGGGGTTAGACCCTGGGAGTCTGACTGGGTTGACCCAGACTGGGTCGGCCCAGATAAGGTTGGGCCGAGTTGGTTCAACCAGGTCGGACCGGACCTTGGCCCATTACTGACCCATTAACATCTTGGGCCATATCTTTGGCACCAGACGTCCGTTTGACGAATCGTCAGCAGTACCGATATTCATGGAACATAGTCATCCCTTTGAGTATACCCCACTAGAGTTCAGGGTATAGTTGATTCATAGTCATGTTGGCAACAGACCCATGCCGGACAGAGTGCCTGGTTATTCGTAGCAGACCCGCGGTATTGGATAGGAAGAGTACGTCTATAAGCTATAAGGGGGAGCTCCCTGTATTTGGTGGTAGACCCATGGAGGACAGAGTGTCTGGTAGTTGGCAGCAGACCCACGGTACTCGACAGGAAGAGTACCTCTATTGGATATTAAGGGGAGCACCCTGTATTTGGTAGTAGACCAATAGCGGCCACAACACCTGGTAGTTGGCAGTAGCCATGTGGTACACAACAAGAATAGTACCTCAGCAATCCAAGGATAGTCAGAAGCGCCTCAGTGTCGCAACAGGACCACTGTGCCTGACATAGGAGGAGTTCTCTAGCATCCATGGTTTCGATAATGAAAATCCAAGTTTGGGTTGAATAAATGACCTTTGTGCTTTTCTCATGATTGAGATGGGTTACATGATAAATTATGTATATGTATGGGGATATACCTAAGTAATGAATATCCATTGAAATAATACTTTTTGGTTTGTCCTTGTTGGATTTTGTGAGACCATGAGGGGCTCGGTGTTCCTACTAAGTATCATTATACTCACCCTGCCCGGGCTATGCCCGCACCTCATTGTGTTGGATGCAGACGATAGACAGTGCTGACCGAGGCAGAGTGTACGAGGGCTGGAAGGTACCCAGGGGTGGACCTCCTGAAGAGTCGGTACTCGGATGAGACGGATGGACGTAGAACACTGTGGAGGCTATATGTACATACCCTTCATGCAGGATCCACTGTTGATGATCGAGGATCTACTAGACACATTCCTGTTGTATTCCTTTTTAGTTGTACCTGTTTTTCCTTTCCTTCACCTTTTCTGTTGTGTTTGTATTTCCATCCCCTTTACTTTCATCCTACTTTTTATAAAATTTCTATATAGTGTGTGCTTCTTCTTTTACACCGGTTGGGTTTGTTTATAGTTATAAAATCAATGCCTTCCCAGTCTTAGTGATTTACGCCTTTCGTTATAGTCACCATCCTCTAGCTTATCGAAGGAAGGATTGGGGTAGTCACGATATGGGCCCCAGGGATGGTTTGTGACAAATTTGTATCATAGGGAGGTTCTACCACAGAGCTTAGGACTCTGATCTTTATTTTATTTGACGAAATAGTGTTATGAGTACTGAGTGTTGTTTTATGTTCATGGTGTCCAGTGTTTGTGCGGAAGCCGACGTATCCATACAACAGGATCCTAACTACAGATCTCAAACTCAGTGCACGAAAACACATATTTTTTGTGTGTTTTCAAAAAATTTATTTAGGTCACCTCAACCATGTCCGCTCACCAGGTATAATATTTTGACTGTGAGGCATATGTTCAGGATGAATCCTCGCAGATAGCCAAATTGAGTTCTGAGAATGTAAACGATGACGGCCCACCGAGCGACGAGGATCCGGTGCAAGGCCCTCTTACTATAATGGAACATTCGAGCGGTGTACCGGCAGCACCACCACCCGTTGGACATTAAATGCCACCAGCCACATTGGATAACAGTGCACGCTGATTGATCGTGTTGCATGAGTCAAGCGGCAGAGGCCTCCGTGGTTTCACGGAAAGACAGTTTCCCAGGCAGCAGAGTACTAGATAGAGGTGATTACTAGAGTTTTTCTCCTAGTTGAGTGCTAGTAGGGAAAGTGTTGATATTAGCTAATAGAATTTTTCAGTGAGTAAGTATGAGGATGATCCACATATTGATGAGGTTTTGGTACATGGACCATTTATCGAGATGGTACATTCGGGCAGTGTGACAACTATATCACTGCATGTTGGTCAGCAGACACTACTGCCAGAACCAGTAGAGGACACTTGTAGGATTAGTGACTTACATGTGTTTCAGCTTCAGATACCCCTCATGTTCCGAGGTGATCCCGACTCATAGGCATGTGAGGATTGGATTTAGTAGGCGTTGGAGAGTTCCCTTCACCTTCTACAGTTTTTGCAGGACGACATGTCGGTATTTGAGTTTTCATCGAGGCAAACCGACCAATCTAGATACTCGAGGAATACGATTTGAATAGTTCTTTAGGGCTCGAACTTCTGAGCGAGATGTGGTTATGAACAACCGAACCATCACTTTTCCCCTATGCATTCCTACTCATGTTAGGGTGCTAGATAGAACATTTTTTGTTGAATGTTCCTTAGCTGAGCAGATGCATCCAGTGAATGTTAGCAGTGGGAAAGCATGAAATTGGCACTAGTCTCATGGACTTGATCTTGTAAAACGTTACAAGAAGATGAAGTGGTAAGGATAGATGAATTTTTAGTTCAGCAGATGTGGAAGCAGAGTTAGAAGAGCATCATGAGGTGGTGTACATTTTGACATGTTACAACCACCCGCCATTGTAGTCCCCACCAGGCTCAGGTAGATGGAGGGCTTGGGAATAGAGTAGCTAAACATGGTCAAGAAGTGCATCCCAAAGGATCTAGGATTGATTAGAGGTATGGTATGTGTCTACAACTAGCTACTATAGCAGTAGACAAAGGTACCAATCATTCCATCATTCCACAAATATTGTCCCAGACCTAGAGTTTCCATTTAAACCGTTGACTTGACCCTCACATCTTGAGATAACATTGGGAGGATACTCGATAATCATAGTTATGCTGATGGTGTGACACGACCCTTGAGGTGAGAGTTTCGGTTGGAACCACATGGTGGAAGCGTCGAGGCCTTATGATGTTAGTTTGGGTTTGGTCTTGAAATCCACATTTCAAACTCAAATTGATAGTATTAGGCAAAGGGGATATGGTTTATCTACAATGTTAGGTAGGGGTTTTCCTTTGATGGTGAAAAGGAACCCCAGGAAGAATAGGTTAAACTCATGCATAGGAGGGTGAAGCTGATCACTCTTGATTCAGTCATTATTAGCCTCATGGCATCAGAAGTTTTGAGTTTTCAGTTCCGAACAGGAGTGAAAGAACATGGAGACATCTTTTCAAGAGATGACTCTAGGATTCCCCCCCCCCCCCCAAGGGAAGGGACATTAGACGTGGCTGGATACTACTGGAGGTTCATTCCTAACATCACCAGAGTTGCAGCACCACTATCATCCTTGACAAAGAAAGGGGAAAACCCTCTTGTGATCGGAGAGATGTCCGCAGAGATTTCTGGAGCTGAGGTGAAGCCTGACTAGATCCCCCATATTGATGGTTATAGAGGAGGGTGTGAGGTATATAGTTTACTATGATGCATCAGGGACCAGACTCAGGTGTATCCAAATTCATGGGTGAGTAGTGATATCATATGGTTCTCGGCATCTGAGACAACATGAGTAGAACTACGCTACCCATGACCTGGAGTTAGCAACAGTGGTATTCGCATTGAAGATGTGGAAACAATATCTGATGGGAGATCATTTTACCATGTACTCTAATCACAAGCGTCTCAGGTACATCTTCTATTAGAAGGACATGAACCTGAGACAACACCAATGGCCTGAGTTCCTCCAGGAAAATGACATTGAGATAGTCTATACTCCTTGGAAGTAGAACGTTGTTACAGATGTACTTAGAAGGAGGTGTAGAATATAGCTACGAGGCATGGAAATAGAGAAACTGGATTCTTTATAGATATCCTTTGTGGATAGAGATGGAGAATCCTTCCATCAATATCATACAATCACTGCCCCACTTATTCAGCGAGTCAGGGAGGCGCATTGTGGGGACGCTGACTGCAAGACACGACATGATCAGATATCCACAGGACATGCACCTGATGAATTTTCTAAAGGTGGGGAGAATGTAATTCTCATCAGAGGATGTACTATGGTACCAGTAGCAGTTTAGGAGGATGTGATGATGGAATTCCACATGACACCTCTAGCGGTATATCATGGTGTGGTGAAGATGTATCAGGACTTTCGACGATAGAACATGTGGCCAGGTATGATGAAGGTGGTAGTACAGTTTGTCTCTCGATGTCTCATATGTATGTAAGTGAAGGCAGAGCATCAGGTACCAGCAATATTGGTTCAGCCTTTAGAGGTCCCAAAGTGGAAGATGGATGATATATCCATGGACTTCGTGACGGGTCTTCCACGTATGTTCATGGGACATGACACTATTTGCGTGATTGTTGACTGAATCACCATGTCAGCCCACTTCCTACTGACCATAGATGGTATGGGCTACCATATAGAATTTTCAAATCATCCAAGAGTGGATAAAGACTTCATAGAGCAGGCAGAAGTCATATGTTTATAGAAGATGGAGTCCTCTGGAGATTGAGGATGGAAACCACATCCTTCTAAGGGTCTCACCTCGATGAGGTATACGGAGTTTTGGACAAGGAGGCATGTTATCTCTGAGATTCATTAGAACCTTTCAGGTCCTCAACAGAGTTTGTGAGGTGGATTACCTCTTAGTTCTACCACTTCAGTTGCACCAGATGCATTACGTCTTTTACATATCTAAGTTGAGGATATACACGCATGACTCTTCACACATTATTGGCGAAGGAGATCTGGACATAGATGAGGGGGAAACAATCACGAATGTTCCAGTGGAGATTTAGGATCAATTGAAGCAAATCCTACGTGGATGGTTGAAACCTCTGGTGCACATTCACTGGAAGCCTGTGAATCTCCTAGAGAGAACATGGGAGCGGGAGACTTAGATAAATGCTTAGTACCCCCCATTTTTTTCCTTAGTTATAGTTGGGGATTATGGGGACGTAGAGCCCTGAGGTGGGGAGAATGTAGAGACCCTTAATTTCCATGTAATTTTTTTTATTTAAATGAAAATTTTATGAGTCCGCAACATCAGATGGTGCAAGATTCTGAGGCCTGGAGTGCCCAAAATGAACCTCTTAATTTTTATAGAGTTTAAATTAACACGAGTAAGTAGTTTTTCAATAAAATTGGAATAAGTCATAAAAGGATACTCAGATAAAAAATATGCGGGCACCATTGTGCTCAGGATGGCGGGTTTACCTTAGGCATCTCTTAATTTATTCGGTGTGGGCCTAGTGTGAGAAATCCCAAAAATTGCATAACTGTAAATAAAATAATTAAATAAATTATTTATTTTTTCAAATGATAATAACTCAAAAAATGGTAGATCAGATTAAAAATCAGAGTCCACCTCAGAACTCGTGAGGTTGCTTTATTTATGTAGATACAAACATTGGCCAGTGCGAGCCACAATGAAATGTTAGATTTTGGCCGCAAATAAAATAATTAAGGGAAATTTATTTTATTGTAAAATTTATTATTTCTAAACGGTAACCCAGATTGAAAATCCAAGTGTATTGTAGGGTTTTTTGTGGTGTTTTTCAACTAGGAAGAGCCTAACTATGATGGTAGTTAGTCAAGGGTGACTAGTAATAATTTTTCCGAACTTTTTTTCGAATACGTTCAGTAAATGCGCGAGCGGAATTTTGTAACATTTGAATCGGTGCTCGGATTTGAAATCTGAGGATACTGTTGAACCCATAGTGTCGGTATTATCTTAATAATACTATCACCTCGATAGTAGAAGATAGGGGATAAATGTTAGTTTTTGAATTTCTTTTAAAAAAAATAATAAAATAAAGATCAACAATTTATTTTATTTCTTTTTAGCTGCCATGTGTGAGTTGGGGTAGTTGGAACCTTCACATGGGAGTTGATGGTGGGACCGCCACACCCAAACCTCCCATGATTGGTTATGGTGGTGGGGACCACCTGACCATAACCTCCCTCAGGAGGTTACAACGTGGGGACCACCCGAGAACCAAAACCTGTCTATTATATTATATGGGTGGGGACCACCCGACCACTATTGATGGTGGAGGATAAAAACTCCCACCTCTCCCTCTTTAATGAGGCAGAGTCTGTTTCCAATCCACCTAATTAAATTTTAAACTTCTCATGAATTTAATTAGGTATGTCCCATACTTTTTATTCACCAAATTTGAATTATGTGCCAAAAAAATATTATACAAACCCTCCCTCTCCTATATAAAGGAAACTTGGGGGACAGTTTTGTGATAGCTTCTTCAAGTGGAGAAACACTGGCAATAAGATGTGATTCCCAACACTTGTAGGATTACACCTTCTCCAATTACTAATTAAGAGTGAAGAACGAAGAATACCAACCTTCTTTTACTCTTTCCTTGGACACCTACCGACACAGAGTGTCGTCAACGAGTCGACACAACACATGTTTGGGAGTGCATGAAGAACACAGCGAATGACGAATCGACGCCTGCCTCATCCCATGACTTCGTCTATGAACTTAAAATGAGTTTGGTGGGTTTGAATTGTTTTGAACTCATTCTTCATCATAAAAATTTTTGGTGTGAGAACCATATGATATCATTGGGACGAGGAGGGTTCGGACGACACAAACATGGTCCGACCCTACCCTTGTTTGTTCATGTTTGATGAAGACTTCTTGGCAAATAGGCGATGACAACGAGGATGGAAAAAGAGCACCGTACAACCCGCAGCCTCTACAAATCGCGGTGCCTCCGTGAACCGTGGAGCCTCCGTGAACTGCGGTGCTCAAGTGCCCCATCAGCCCTCTGCGGGTGCCCCTGCACCCTGCTAGCGTACTGCCCAGGGCCCCAGCTGTAACACCCTAAGATTTTATGAGAAATATGTTTTTTATATATTATGTTATATGCAACACCAAAATAATCATTCACTAAACACAACACTTTCTTGGCTTGCGTTACACACAAGAGAAACTTTCCTTGATATCTTGTGTTGTACACAATACTGAGTTTCACTAAACAATGATATGTTATTAAAATATTACATAATCTAGCAATTATAAATAGTAATACCCACTTTTTGAAATTTAATAAATTTTATCTTTCAAAATGGACTTCATTTTTGGATTCAGAATATAGATATTACCCTAGGGTGAAATTTTTGGTATTTTTCTAAAAACATTAAATTTATGATGAATAGTTAAAACACTATGTTATTGGTTAAAACCGACTTTTTATTTAAATAAAAATTTATTTTATTTAAATTTATTTATAGATACATTATACCTATATTAGTTCAATGTAATTCATTAGATTCGTTTTATAATAAATAAATATATATATATATATATATTGTTGAACAATTGACCGCCTTTTACCCACCAATTAGGAGAATTTTCAAATTTACATAAAACATAATTTTACCACTTTTATGAGTGGAATTTCAAAAAATCCGAGAGACATGGTTTATATTAGTATGTTAAACTTGTTTCAATAAGATAAACATAATTTTTGGTGAATAATAACTTTTTACTTTTATTTACCACGGCTAAAAGTAAATATGGTAACTAAGGGTAAAAATGATATTATTATTACCATAAGACATGTCCTAATTCTATTGGATAAGTGTAATTCGACCAAAAACAACCTTAGGAATAAAATATTACCCTTCAGGTCCACTGGGATTAGATTATGACATTTATTAATATTTAATTCAAAGAAGATTTAAAAGAGATAAATTAAAAGTATAATAAGTAAAACATTTTTAATGTAGGGTTATAAATAAGATATATTAGACTATAAATATTCATTAGAAAGATAATATTATTTCATACATAATTGTATTTTATTTATAATTTTTAGATAATAAATAATTTAATTTATTTATGACATAATAATGATAAAGTAATTACCTTATTAATGAAATATTAACATAATTGATATTATAATTACCCAAATAAATGTTATTTGTTACTTTTAATGAATTAAAATAATTTTATAATTTATTAAAACATGTTAGGGTTAGTTACATGAATTTTCTTCGAAGTAATAATGCTGATATGAATTTAGCAAAAACAAAATACCAAATAGTGTCAAAATTAACATAAAAGAGTTATTAAAACTAATACTAAATTATTAATTGATATTTCATTCCTAAAAATCTAAGGTTAGGTAAAAAGGCTTTTATAATAATATATATGACATTAATGAACCAATTTGGGTTCTATTGGCAGTTTATACTATGTTTATTAACCATATAGTGTAAGAATACAAGAAGACAAAGTAAAAGTTAAATTATATTACATAGAGTTATATCTAAATGATAAGTTTAAAATGGTAACCTAAACATGTCTAAAAACTATTGGATAAAAGTATTTCGACCCATCCCCACCCTAGCCTAGAAATAAGTCACTTTGGAGCCATTATAAAACGAATATGAATTTATTATAAATTAATATTTTTTGGTTTCTTAAGGTGCCCCGCTCCTCCTTTATAAAATATAACCTCTTACCTATCCTCATCACACTATTTTGAGCCTTCAAGCTCAGACAACCGCTGCCCATTTCTCAACTCAACATCTCTAGTTAAATCATATATTTTCTGGTCCTCTCTAAACACCAACTCTAGTGCCCTAAGAGGATGTTTAAAGGAGATATGTCAAGTTAAAGGTAATCACTTCAACCAATTATTTCATGTTTATTTCTTCTTCTAAATCCTCCTATTTATCTATTTCATTATAAGGTAATAACATTATTATCACTCATATACTGATATGTTATTATAAATATGAAACAACCATATTTCCCCATCTATCTATCCTATGGAAAATGAAATCACCATGCATGCGCACGTACATAATACCGTTCCACATCGTGGTGTAATCTATTTTCCACAACCACCTTACATAGATGGGTATTAAATATTATATCATCAACTCCAATTCCATTAATATAATTATGGGAACGATATCATCACTCATTTGTATGTATGGTCTACCATCTTTACAATTTGATGAGACTTGTTCTACATGATCTTCATTGTATAATAATTATATAAATGAATTGAATGAGTAAATATGATATACATATTACACTAATACCATTCTGTAAATGAGGTATCTGTACCTAAAATGTGGAATAAGAATCTTTTCGATAAAAAATGCATAAGAACATAAAGCAATGATCACCCGAATAACACGTAGTAATGAAATATTACTAATAAGAAGATACTAATATGTCCATATATGATATCATATCAATAAATAAAATTATATAATAAGTCAATGTCATTATTTAAATCTTTATACATGAGGTTTGGATACATTCAAAGTATATCTGACCTATGGTAAGGGAAAGTCACACAATCTCATTTTTATTTAAGATTGTTTATACTTCCAAATATATTGAGGAATATCTATCATCCACCTCCATGTTTCATCAATATGTAATATTTTTATATAATCCTAAAATTAAATAAATCCAATTTTACCTATTGGTGAATTTTTGTAAAAGATATGAAAGTAATCTTTTGTCTCTCTCAATACGATATACTTTTTGACTTTCCTGGAAAAAGTTCGAGAAGACTGATTTTTTAACTTATACGGCATGAATGGATTTTTATGATTTCATAGAACATTATTAAAATGTTTCTTCCTTTAAAATTTTTCACGTTTATTATTAATTTACGTCTCTTAGTTTAAAATTGTATGACATGGTATAATAGGAAAAATGTTTTTGATGTCGAAATGATATTTTCCTCAATAATAAATTTCAAGTGTTTTATCAAAATTATTTTCCATCTAAGATAATATATGGTTCTGTTTCTATCCCTATTTTTTCATTGATTTGATTATGTTATGATTCAATTATTTTTATAAAGTCCTTTTATCTTATATGGATTATGTTATGATCGCATGATGTTTAAGAATCCCATTTTTAATACATGGGTTATTCTATGATATATGATTTATGATTTTTTGTCACTTATAATAATAGTTTCATTATGAGATGGGTGGGACCAATATATCCATCCAATTCATTGGGTAAGGATTTTTATCTCATGATATAGACATGGCTGGAACGACAAGTTAATCTAGTTCAGTGATACAGGACTGGAAAGATGAGTGGACTCAGTTCAGAAATGGAATTTGTCTGCTTTGATAGTCTTGGCAATGAATCATGACTAATATGAAATGATTTTATATGATTATGTGTGTATTACATAATGTTTCAAGTTTTATGTTATGATTTTTGGGATTACATTTCACTAATATGATTTATCCCACATTATGATATTATGATCTCTTTTGTAGGTTAAGATTTTCAAAATGTTATGTTCTTATGAATATGATATGATTGATATTTCATTTGTTTAACCTTACTGATCATTTGATCTAACCCATTTGAATATTTTCTTTTCCCCAGGTCAGGAAAAGGGTATTATGTTGGATATTCCAAAATGGACTCTAGATATGATGAAATAAACAGGAGACAATGTGGATGCTTTATAAATCGGTTTTTTATGTTTCCCATTTTCTAAACACATTGTACCTATATGGTCCTATCATGGTTTTGTTATATGGTGTAATAAGTATTCTTCAACTCTGAAGTAATTAAAATTTATGTAAGTATGGGTTGTTATAGTTGGTATCAGAGGAAAGTTATAGTCATCCATTGGAAACTAGGATGTGAAAGCCTTAGTAAGAACTCTAAGGATATGTCTAAGCATAGAACACAATATTAGTGTTTTATAAATGGCCTTGAATAACCTATGATAATACCTAATGTGTGAAATATTATTCTGGAATATGTGGTTTTCTAATTATGATAAGTGCTTCTCACACTATGCTTATTGGTTTTATTCAATGGCCGAAACCCAAAGGAACCGTGTTTATTCTGAATGTGACGGGCAATGCAATGATTGTCCCCCTGAGAAACCAAACATAATGGGAGATGGAATGCAAAATCTTGTATCCATTCTCACACAACATTCTCAATCTATGAATCATGCGGGACATCCAAACAAGGAATAGAAGGAGAAAAATTCTATTGAATCCTTCTAGAGGTAGTGTCAACCCTCATTTCGTGGGTCTACTAATCCATTAGTGGCTGAACAATGGATCAACCCCACTAAAAAGATATTTTCCGTTCGTCAATGTTCTGAACATGATAAATTCATCAAAGCAGTATATCTTTTGGAAGTTGAAGTTGATCAATTGTGGAATATTATCAAGAATATAATGCAAAGAGACGAAATTGAGTCCACGGAATGGAACGAGTTCTAGAACATATTTTTCCATAATTACTTCCCTGGTATTCTTTGAACAAAGATGGAGAGAAAGTTTCTTGAACTAAAGCAAAAGGATGTTGAATCTGTTGGTACCTACGAAGAAAATTTTACTAGACTTGCAGGGAATAATTCCAGAATTATTATCCAACCTAATAGTAAGATCAACCGATTCTTATTGACTTAAAATCATGTATTAGAAGGTAGATATCCATAAGAGACTTCAATAGCTATGAGGAAATTTTTCGATGTGCTCTAAAGGTTGAGATGGATATTGGAGTAACCCATCAGCCATATGGGTTTGATATGAAGAGGAAAATGGAATTCAAAGGGAAATATAAAGACAACAAAGAAAAAAGCTGAGTTTTCCCTTTTTCTCAATGTGTGGAATGAAACATGGAGGGAATTGTCTTAATGGTACATATAAATGATTCAAATATGGAAAAGAAGGTCATCAGGCATTTGAATGCCGCAATGATGGGAAAAATATGTCTAGTGATGCGAACAAATAAAAGGCTACACATAATGAGCCTCCTACACTTCAATGTTACATGTTTATGGAAATGGTGCATTATTCTAATCAATTTCCAAATACAAGGTTTGTTGATGATGATCGATGTCAACAAACTCATAGAGCCAATGACAGAGGAATGTCACATGAAATTTCTATTTGCTATGTGGAGTATGATAACGATGTGGTGAAAGGTACAATTACCATCCACTCTAAAGTATCAAATGTTTTATATGATTCTGGAACCACCCACTCATTTATTTCTGAAGAATTTTCTAAGGGTATCATCATATTACCTCAAGAATTAGATGTTGAGTTAGCTGTAACAACCACTTATGGCACAACAGTCGCATAAAAATTTTACAATTCTTCTCCTATTGAAGTTTATGGGAATGTGCTTCTTGAAAATCTTTTGAACCTTCCTATAGTGTAATTAGATGTGATTATTGGAATTTATTGGCTTCATTTATTTGGAGATAAAATCAATTTTTAAAGAGGGATTTCACATTTCATATTCTAGATCAATCAACAATCGTCTATCGATGCAAGGATTAATATAACCTTCCAGTAGAAATGTAATTCATCTTATGGGTCTTGATTCCAATAAATGAAGGTTATTTATCTCAAATGGTTTAAGAGAAACTCACGATTAAGAATACATCCATTGTACGAGAGTTTGATGTTGTCTTTCCGGATGAATTTCACGGTCTTCCACCAAATTGTGATGTTGAGTTTTCAATAGATTTCATACCGGGTGCTATACCTATTTCAAAGAAACCTTATAGAATGGCCCCAATGGAGTTGCAGGAATTGATGAAGCAAATCCAAGAGAATATTGAAAGGGATTCATACTCCCTAGTGTATCACCTTGCGGAGCAACTGTTCTATTTGTTAAGAAGAAATATGGATCAATGAGACTCTGCATTGATTATTGAGAACTTAACATGATCACTATCAATAACCAATGTCCTCTCCCACGCATTGATGACTTAATTGGCCAACTACATGGAGCTCAATAATTTTCCAAGATTGATCTTAGTTCATGGTATCATAAATTAAGGGTCAAATAGGTGGATATAACATTGATGACATTTCATACAATGTATGGACACTATGAATTTATAGTGATGTCATTTGGTCTTACTAATTTCATTAATATCTTCATGGATATAATGAATAGGGTTTTTAGACACTATCTTGATCAGTTTGTGGTAGTATTTATAGACTATATTCTTGTATATTCAATGAGCAAGGAAGAAAATGAAGATCACTTAAGAATTTTATTAATGACCCTATGAAATGGGAATCTTTATGCCAAAATTTGAAAGTGTGAATTTTGGATCAAAAAAGATTCTTTTTTGGGTCTCATAAAATCGAAATAGGGGATATCTGTGGATCGACCAAAAATAGAGGTTATCGAAAGATGGTTGAGACCAACAAAAATAATAATGATCTGATGTTTTCATTGTTTTGATGGATATTATCGACTTTTTGTGAAAGATTTTTCACTATTATATAATCCACTCACCAGGTTGACTCGAAAAGGAGTTATGTTCGTTTGGACGGAGGAGTGTGAAGAGAATTTGAAGGAGTTAAAAAAGAAGGTTATCCAGTGCACCTATTCCCACACTACCTTGTAGTGGATAATGGTTTGTGATCTACATTATTGCATCCAAGAAGGTATTGTGGTGTGTTCTCATGCAAAATGATATGGGGATAGCTTATGCCTCACGAGAGTTGAAAATCCATGAGTAAAATTACCCATCTCATTATTTAGATTTGGCTGTAGTAATCTTTGCATTAAAGATTTGGAGGGATTATCTTTATGTTGAAATGTGTGATACTTATACTGATCATAAATGTTTAATGTAATTTTTCACACAAAACATGGAAAATATGTACCAAAGAATATGGTTGGTGATGATTAAGGATTACGACTACTCAATTCATTACCACCATGAGAAAGAAAAAAGGTGGTAGACACATTTAGTTGACAATACCATGATAGCTTATCCAGGATGAGGATAAAAAAAGATCTGATATTTATGGATTTAAAAAGGATGGATCTTGGAATTATAATGGATGGGGAAAAATATAATCTTTCTCAAATGAATGTTCAACCATCTATAAATGTGATGATTAAAGAGGCACAAAAATAAGATGTAGAGTTACAAAAGAAGGTGATAAATGATCCAAAATTCTACATTGATTGTGATAAAACAATATGGTTTAGGAATCAGGTTTGTGTTCCTCCAATCCCTGAATTAAGGAAGTAAATATTGGATATATCTCATAGTTCTTCATTGTCGATTCACCCTGGAAGAAAAAATATGTATAGGGACCTTAATGAGTACATATGGTGGGATAGAATGAAAAGAGATGTTTGCTAAATATGTCTCTCGATGCTTGGTTTTCAGCAAGTTAAAGATGAGAGACAGAAGTCTAATGGGATGTTACAACCATTACCCATGCCATAATGGAAATGGGAAAACATCACTTTGGACTTTGTCACCGGACATCCCAAAACATCTGAATGCAATAATGTTATGTAGGTTATAGTTGATCATCATATGAATTCGACACACTTCATTTCTATTAGAGAAAATTTCACTCTTGATCAACATGATAGGATATATTTGAAGGAAGTGGTTAGATTGCATGGATTACCATTTCCATTATATCTGATCAGGATCCGAGGTTTACCTCGATGTATTGGTGATGTCTTCATCATATTCAAGATATAGAGTGGAGTTTCAACACTTCTTATCATCCTCAGATAGACGGTCAGTCTGAGAGGAAAATTCAAATTCTAGGAGAAATGTTGATAGCATGATCTAAGGATTTCAAATGTTGTTGGGATCAACACCTACATTTGGTGGATTTTTTTTATAATAATAGATTTCAATCCAGTATTCAGATGGCTCCTTATGAAGCTCTTTATGGAATGAAATGAAGAAATCCAACATGTTGGAATGATATTGGGAAATGAAAACTATTAAGAATTAATCTTGTTGATGGGATGACAGAAAAGGTAAGATATATTCAGCAACACATAAGAGCAGCTCAGAGTCGACAAAAAATTTATGCCGACATCCGAAAAAAGACCTAAATTTTGAAGTGGGTGATAAATATTTCGTACAAATATATCTTTGGAAGAGAGTAATGAGATTTAGAAAGAAGGGAAATATGAGCCCTATGTATATTGGTCCTTTTGAAACACTAGATCATGTTTTGAAGGTAGATTACTGATTGGCGCTTCAACCGAATCTATCTCAAGGTCATAATGTGGTCTATATGTCTCTCCTGAGAAAGTACATACCCGATCATTCACAAGTACTATGCTCATATATTATAATGCTGGAGCAAGATATTTCTAATGAAGAATAGAAAATAGAGATTCTGGATCTTAGCGAACAAGTTCAATGAAACAAGACCACTCACTTGGTTAATGTTTTATGGAGGAAAAACCAATTAGAAGAAGCTACATTGCAACTTGAGGATATGACGAGGGAGAAGTATCCTCATCTATTTGTTATGAAGTGATGAATTTTGAGGGAGAATTTTTTTTTCAAGGGGGGTAGAATGTAACACCCTGAGATTTTATGAGAAATATTTTGTTTTTATATCTTATGTTATATGAAACTCCAAAGGAATATTTCAATACACACAACACTATCTTGGCTTGCGTTACATGCAAGAGAAACCTTCCTCAACAGCTTGCATTGAACGCAATACCAAGTTTCACTAAACAACGATATTTTATAGAAATATTATATAAAATAGCCATTATGAATATTGATACAAACATTTTGATATTTTATCATTTTTATCTTCCAAAATGGACTTCATTTTTGGATTCAAAATATCCAAATAATCCTGGGGTGAAATATAGGTATTTTTCGGAAAACATACAATTTATGATGAATAGTGAAAACACAGATTTATTGGTTAAAACTAATGTTTTATTTAATTAGTCATTTATTTTATTTAAATTTATTTATAGATACATATTACCTATATAAGTTCAATTTAATTCATTAGAGTAATTTTATAATAATTTTAGACATATAAAAAGTTATTGAACTCTTGACCGTCCTTTACCCACCTCTGAGGAGAATTTGTAAATTTAAATAAAACATAATTATGCCACTTTTGAGAGTGTAATTTCAAAAAAACTTGAGATACATGGTTCATATCATTATGTAAAATGTGGTTCAAAACGATAAAAATAATTTTTGGTGAATAATAACTTATTACTTTTATTTACCACAGTTTAAAGTAAATATGGTAATTAAGGATAAAATGATATTATTATTACCCTAAGACATGTCCTAATTCTATTGGATAAGTGTAATTTGACCATAAAAACCATTTGGAATAAAATATTACCCTTTAGGTCCACATGGATTAGATTAGGCCATTTATTATTATTTAATTCAAAGAAGAGTAAAAATTATTTTAATCAAAGTTTAATAAGTAAAAAAAATTTAATAGGGGGATATAAATAATATAAATTCGAATATAAATATTAATTAAAATTCTAAAAAGATTTTCTACATGATTATATTTTATTTATAAATTTTAGGCAAAAAATAAGTTAATTTTTTATGTCACAATGATGTTGTAGTAAAACCTTATTAATGAAATATTTACATAATTGATATTATATGTACCCAAATAAATGTAATTTGTGACATTTTATGAATAAAAATAATTTTATATGTCCATATAACATATTAAGGTTTGTTAGATGAATTTTTCTTGAAATAATAATTCTGTTATGAATT
Organism: Viscum album; assembly: GCA_963277665.1. Lineage (NCBI taxonomy): Eukaryota > Viridiplantae > Streptophyta > Magnoliopsida > Santalales > Viscaceae > Viscum > Viscum album. The sequence continues at coordinate 1,194,565,287 of OY728122.1, forward strand.
TATTATCTTATGGTGGCATGATGATTACCAATCCAATTTTTATTTCACGGGTTATGCTATGATATATGATTTATAATTTTGTGGCACACGTAAGAATGGATTCATTCTAAGATGGGTGGGCCAATTATAACCCTCAAATGCATTTGGTAAATATTTATATCCCATGTAATAGACATGGCTGGAAAAACACATTAATCCGGTTTAGTGATACAAGATTGGAATGAGGTGTGAACTCAGTTCAAGAAATGGACTTTGTATGTTATGATAGTCTTGGAAACAACTCTTGACTAACATGAAATGATTTTCTATGATTATGTGTGTACGCCAAAAAGGTTTATTTTTTATGTTATGATTATTGGGATTACATTTCACTACTATTATTTATCCCACATTATGTTATTAGGATCTCTTTTGCAGGATAATATTTTCAAAATGTTACATTCTTATGAATATGAAATGATTGATATTTCCTTTGTTTACCCTTACTGAGCATTTGAGCTAACCCTTTTTTATGTTTTTTTCCTCAGGTCAGGAAGAAGGGTATTAAGTAGAATATGAAAAAAGGTACTCTATATATGATGAAATAAATTAGAGACATTGTAGATTCTTTATGAACTAGTTGTTTATGTTTCCCAGTTTCTAAAGACATTATACCTAAACGGTCCTATCATGGTTTTGTTATATGTAGTAATAAGTATGCTTCAATTATGAAGTAATAACAATGTTTTTAATGTATGGGTCATTATACCCGCACTCTGCCGGCGAGCTACCCGGTGCCCCCACGCCTTGCTGGAGCACTGCCCGGCGCCACCGCGCCCCGCCGGTACGTTGCCCGACGCCCCCGTGCCCTGCCGACAGCCTACCCAACCCCTATCAGTGGCCTTTCTGGCACCCCAGTTCACTAACTGGTGCCCCGACAGCCTGCCCGGCAGCCAGGCACCCGGACCGCGCCCCTACGCCCTACCCGGTGCACCCGCGGCCTGCCGGTGACCAGCTGGCCGGCCCGCGCCCCATGCAGATTGTCTGCTGGCCTCCCAACCAGTAGCCACCTGATCCGACCTGCAGTGTCATTGGCCAAACCGGCCCAGTCTCCCATGCCATTTTCCCGAGACGCCTACATGGCGACCATAGGGTCAAACCGCCCTCGCGGTCTGCTGGGTCGGAACCAGTGGACCCGGTCAAAACATAGCGGACTAACCCACCCAATTGGCCGAGTCAGACATAGTGAGTATGACTGGGTCGACCCAGACTATGTCATCCCAGACTGGTTTGGGAAGAGGTTGTCCGACCAGGTCATGCCGGACTCGGGCCAATTACTAACTCATTACCTTCTTGGGCCATATCATTGGCACCAGACGTCTGTTTGATGAACAGTCAGTGGCACGGGTATTCATGGATCATAGTCGTCACATTGAGTATACCCCACTAGAGTTCAGGGTTTAGTTAGAGTCATGGTCAGGATTTTTTATACACGAATCCAACCGGGCCCCCAGGACTAAAATGCCAATGACTCACATACTGGTCATCTTATTGATGTGTCGTCTGTTGCGTTGAGACCCATATGAAATTGAAGCCCTTTGAGATACTTCTTTGTGAGAATTTGTGACACTTAAAGTATCGACCAATAGCACATGGAGCGAATCCTTATCGTGACTAGAATTCATAGTGCGGAGACCTAGTAGTTGTTGACTTGACGACTACTTGACCAATTCGACTCGTATTGACTCGTCTAGCCCAGTGGGGAGAGCCCGGTAATTGGGGACAGACCCATGGAAAATGATTCACATGGTATTTGGAAGATGACCAGTGGTACTTGGTAGGAGGAATACCTCTATAGGCTATTAATGGGAGCACCTGGTGGTTCGAAGAAGACTAGCATTACTTGACAGGAGGAGTACCTCAGCAGTCCATGGTTGGTGAGAAGCGCCTCGGTGTCGCGATAGGCACAATGTGCCCAATTGAGGAGGATTTCTCCAGCATCCTTGGTTTTGATAATGAAAATCCAAGTTTGAGCTGAGTCAATGAACTTTTTGTTTTCCTCATGATTGAGATTGGTTACTTGATAACTTAGGTATATGTATTGTCATATTCCTAAGTAATTGTTATCCATTGAAATCATAAATTGTGGTTTATCCTTGTTGGATTTTGTGAGACCTTGAGGGTCTTGGGTTCCCTACTGAGTATCGTTATACTCATCCCTATATGGGCTATTCCTGCACCTCATTGTGTTGGATGAAAATGAGCGACATCGCATACCGCGGCTAAGTGTACAAGGACTGGACGGTACCCAGAGGTGGACCTCACAACGTGTCAGTACCTTGAGGAGACTGATAGACGTAGAGCACTGTAGAGGCTATATGTACCTACCCTTCCTGTAGGATCCGTGGTGGAATATACATGAGCTACTAGACACCTTCCAGCTATTTTTCTTTTTAGTTGTACCTATTGGACCTTTCCTTGTACTTTACTATTGGGCTTGTATTTCTGACCCTTTTACTTTCTTCAAACTTTTTATACAATTTTTACTTAGTGTATGCTTCCTCTTTACTCTGTTTGTGTTTGTTTACAATTATAAAGGAAATGCCTTCCCATTCATAGGTATTTGTGATTGTGGTTCTAGTCTCCAGCCCCTGGCCTATGGAAGGTGGGCTTGGGGTTGTCACGATACGAGCCCTGGGGAATGGGTCATGACATTCAAAATCTGTATTCATTGGGGATACTCAATATTCAATGTTACTTAATAGGAAATCATATTATAATATATTCAAGATCCCCAAATCTTTCTTATAATTTTTTATTGTGGTTAACATCATCTATTTCCCTTTACTTATTGATTGATTGAAGAAACATCAATAAATTTTTTTATATGTGATACATAAAATTTATTTTCTTTGAAAAATGATTTTTAAAATCCATGTTTTAAAAACAAAAATCTTTTCTAAAAATATATTACTTAAAAATTCATTTTACAAGATCTTATACCTCATTATAAATGTCATTAAATGATAAATGTTTCCATTTTCCTAAAGGGAAATATTTATCTCCATTTTAAAATGATTAGATACGAATGTTTAAATTTTAAATTTATAACAAGAATGGATTTTACATACCTCATTTCCATTATTTTCTTTGATGTTTCAATTATATATTTCTAAGGTAATTTTTAAATAAAAACAATTTAAAATTATATTTTTTGTTTTAAGTTCTTAAATATTATTTTTAAATATGAAATGTAATTTTAATTCATTTTTTTAAATGTTCATATAATGGTATTGATATTAATAAACATCAACAAAAAATTTTATTACATATGATCCAATATGTATATTTTGTAATTATACCATATTTATTCTTTCGCAAGATGTATTAATATTTTTTCAATGATATTTATTTGGACCCCATTACGTTGATATGGGTTAATCATATTTCAAATAGATAGTTATGAAACACAATTTTCTCCTCAATTAAATCATTTATTAATGTAATTTATATGGGATTATTTTCATTCCCATTGGATAATGAATTTTAAAATATATTATTATGGATCCAATTTATTTTTGATGAGTTAATGATGTACTAATGTTATAATAATAGAAGTTTTTTTTTCCATAAGCCAATATTGTGTTAATGTGATTGTTATGGAATCCAATTATTTTACATGGGTTAATAATATTTTGAATATATTATTTTCAAACCCATTTTATTTCCACTTTTTAGTAAATTTTCAATGATATTTTCATGGAACCCGTTTATGTTTTCCAATTCAATCATGATATTAAAATAATAATGATTGTTGAAATTATTTTAAAATGTAATAAATTGTCTATGTAATTTATTCTGAAATATTTCAAAAAAAATTATGAAGATAATGTGTGAACTATGATATCACTTATTGAACACGTTATAGCTTATATAATTTTTTCACATAGATAGTGTTCTGTATGTTTATTTTAGGTGATATGATGGATGTTACTATATCAAACATGGCGACAATATTATAACATATTTTATGGGTGCAACTAGATATATCTATATGTGTTTATTATATTTTTTATGATGGGTTGAAATATATAGTATCATCCAAGTCCACTAGGTATTTTATATTATGTGTACCCCAATACTGCTAAAATGCCTTGGGTATTTTTCATTATATTTTGATGAAATAGAGATGAAGTAAATATAGGGTATCACATAAGGAGTTAAATGAGATATACTTATTTCTAAAAAGGGATAAAAATGATTTACATCTATAATGCCTTGATTATACAAAAACATTTCCATATTCTTTTCATGGGTTAAAAATGTTTCATTTGATCAAGATAGAAATCATGTGGTTCATGATTTTTATATTTTGATAACTCATTAATTTAATTATGGGTTATGCAATATTTTAATGTATGTTGATCCATGAATTTATATGTAAAAATATTCTTAGGCTACCCAAATTCACATTTTGTGTATCATCTCTAACATATTATATTCTTATAATCATTAATGAAATTTAAATGTTAACTTTATTGTTTTCCCGAACTAGGAATTTTATCTCACCATTATTATTTTTCCTTTTCCATAGTTTATCTTCAATTTTGTTAAATGATTTATATATCGATGGATTTATTATTGATAATGAATATGACATAATTTGAAATAAAAATATGTCGGACAAAATATCATTTTATTATATGTGTATTATTTATGTAAGAGTTTATCATAATTATATAAAACACTATACGTGAATTATCATTGGGTATATAAATATTAAAATATTTTAGTTTGAGGTCGAATATATTTTATGATGAATATGTGGACGCCAATTTTCATATTAAAGACAGAAATGAAACATTTATGATTTTTGTAGCTAATACATTAGTACTTGTTTTTTCTTGTTAAATAATTTCCTAATAGGAAATATAATATTTGATGATATTTAATTAATCCTAATTTCATCGATGTAATTTATTATTGAAGGAGTAAAATTTTGAATTGTATTTCTATAAATGAATTAAGGTTTACAGTGTTATATTTATGTTTTTTGGGATTTCTAGCCTTGGTGGAATATTTTTATTCATCACATACATTATTAATTTGTAAACCTGAGAAATCACATCAATGTATGTTTCCAAATATAGATATATCTACTTAATTAAAAACATACATTCTATTTCTAGATAAAAAAGGGTGGTTATCAGGGGATCATTCCATGAAATGTTATGGTGGAAATTTCAAAATTACCAACCATAAAAAAGAACCAAATATTTTATGCAACAAGAAATATATAACCCCAAATAACAATTAATTCCTCAAATTAAAATATTAGTATTACGAATCATAGTTTTTCTCTGAACAGGAATACTGAAAATCTGTTGTCACATAAGTAATAAAGGGGTGTATGAAATTATTGGGTTTTGAATAAAAAGTAAGAATTTTTACAAGATATTGAATATAGTTGATGAAGAATGTGATTGGTTTATAATATTATTTATAATTTCAATTCTATCATATTATATAAAATTTATTAATTATTTTCTTATTATTTGAAATAATAATATTTCATCAATTGATTAATCAGTCCCAATTGTTTGATGGTTATTATAATGACCAATCAAATAGATATTACTACTTATTATGAATTTTTTAACATCTTATAAAAAAAATGTAAACCATTATTAAAATATGAAGGCCTTACAAGACCAATGGTATTTTCTCCTAGGAAATTCAAAAGAATTTAATAAATTTTTAATATGAAATAAACTTTCTTGAAACACACCTCCCAATTTATTCTAGTAGTTCAATAAAAGATGTAATAAATATAGGGAATATATAATATTAGTCATTAAATAAATGTAAAAAACAATATTCATAAATTAATCATATAATCAACCTATTTAATAAAATATTTACAAGTTAATATTGAAAAATAAATTATCATATCAGAATCAAATGATAATTGAAAAAAGAATTCATTAAAAACATTGTACATTTATTCATTAAGGTAGGAATATATAATTACAATGGAACTTATTACCTTATTTGATAACTCGAGTTTATCACCTATATTTGAAGGGTATTAGAGATTTAGGAATATACATATGAAATTACTGAATAATAAAATAATTGAAATAAATAAAACATGGAAATGATTAGTAGTATGTTCTCCATCACCAGTCTACATGATCCCAATACCCCACTTGATTTGACCTCACATTCCTTTTTAGGGATGAAGCTTCCTCTATGTCTTATTTGTTATTCCCCTATAGTTTTATCTTTATTGAATGTTATGAGAGATTAATTTTTCCTCATAAAATTTAATTTCCATCTAATTATATCTAATAAAAAATATATTACTACTATTTCAGTTCCTTTATAAAAATATTTAACATATCTTTATATATATGGACACCTACAAAATCATACATGAATGATAATACTTCCTAAAAGTATAATTTCAAATTTCAAAAATAATCATCATTTATGATAATTAAGATTTACATTATTGACATCATCAATTATTTTCTATATTTAGAATTTATCTGAAATTTATTATCTTAAATATCTTATATTTGAAAACATTATTTTTAGGGATAAATTATCCTCCAAATGGAAAAATTTCAAATTAAATTGTGAAATCTACCTCCCCATGAATAAATCCCTATCCATTTCAAAAAATATCACACATGAGGTTAATATCATAAATAATATCGTTAATCACATTATTGTATAATTACATAATTTTTTATTTGATTAAATCTATCTGCTCAGACGAAATTTGCAACTCCTATGAATTTTTCATTTCTTAAATCTTGGAAAACTCCAAATAATATATGGTAGATCATAATATCTTATAGCCTTATAAAATATCATATATATAGAAATATTCTCACACTCATGACCAAATTGATCCATTTTCACATGAAATATCCAACGTATCTCACCAATACTCAAATGAAGGCGTCATATAAATATTTTTAAGACATTTTTCTTGTCTCCAACACAATGTCCGAATAAATCCTTCATAAGAAATAAATATTTTTCAAATTAATTTTGTTCCATCACATTAATAATTGTACATAATTAAAAAACATTCACACATCCATGGTAATAATTATGATTAATTAAAAAATTATTTATATTAAAATAACAAATTTGTTGGGTCCATATAACAAATTAGAATAATATTACTAAAAAACTAATAATGTTATCATTAATAGAAACATTTTCAAAATTCTATGCCTAATATCATGAATATCAAATGTGAAATAATTTAAATAATTAAATATTTCATTGAATCTCCATATGGTCTCCAGAAACTATTCAATTATTCTGAATTATTATTTCATTAACAACAAGTCTTTTGTAAATAAAATATATTTCCTTCCTTATATTATTTTAGTTGTATCATGAGACTCTCTACAACCCCACTTTTTGCTTTTGAAGACATAAATATTAAACATATACAACTAAACCGTAATTAAAGATCATGATCCTAGAATTCCCAAATATTTAAAAATAATAAATCACATATTAAAGAGGTTATGTTATCATTTTTATACAAATTTATATTATAGTTTATAATTAACGATATAAGAATTTTATAGATGATGATATATAATGATGTGTCTGGATAAATATTTATAAGATCTTGATATTTTTCTCTCTATTCCATAGACCAAGAAAATAATATATATTATATTAGTATATAGTAATGTTTCTTTTATAATATTTTTTTTAAAAAGATCTTTAAGAAACCTCATTAAACTCTGTTAGGGATTGTCCATAATATTTCTTTTTCATTTTTTCTATAATAAATTTTTATCTTATTTTCTGAGGGTTGCTTCAATACATGTGTAGCTTTTTAATAAGAATAAGATTACACATATCTTGGTTCGTGTTTCTCTATTTGATGTGTATCATTGTTATATATTCTACAATTTTAAGGGATTAACTAGTCAGTTCTCTATGAATATGTTTCTCTATACATAAAATATACCTTCTCACATTAGAACAACTCTTATATTCTGATACATGTGAAGAAAATTATTATCAATATGTTTTTACTTATATATGGTATATCTCACAATAATGATTTAGTATTATTGTTAATACCTTATCTAAAATAGATTCCTTTTTCAGAAATGTATGAAATTTTATATTTTATTAATTATTCTTTAATTAAAATTAAGTCCCATTTTAAATTAATTATATCCCTTAGTTTTCCATGATAAAAATATGAGTAATAATTATGTCTATAATGGAGGTACTCTAACAAATTATTTATTTATATATGGAATCATCCCATTGAAGTCATAAATTACTATTTTATGGTAGACAAAATAAATCATTATCTAACATATATTATATAAAAAATCAACACAAATACACCATAATATTATCTCATAGGGTTTTCCATCTAGGTATATCAATGTTTTGAATGTGGGATATCCTTACAAAACACAAAGGGATAACCATTTCCCTAAATACGTACACATGATAATCCATGAAAACCCATCTTTGGGATAACCTATCATGTTGAATAATTCAGATCATGAAAGGAATTCACATTAGAATGAATGTAACAAAAAGTATTTTTAAGGTGATTTAATGTCTTATAATTATCTCATTTTGTTCTATTTACATTTAAATGCCTCTAAAAACAATTATTTTTAATCCTAATCATTCCCCCAAATTATTATTTATGAACATAATTGATTTTTTAACTCATTAAAAAATTAAAAATAAATTTATTAAACTAAATTAATAGTAAAAAATATTTATAAATATCACAATGAAACCCATATAAAATGTGAATGAAACCCTTTTTGGTAAAGGCTGGGGAAAATATGAAATTAACAATACCTATAATATTTTTCCAAGATCCAAAAATAATTTCCCACTATATTTTCTAGATAATTTATTGGATTTCATGCAATTGAGTAGATTGACACAATGTCATTTTTATGGACAAATTATATATGAGATATTTTAATTCCATTATAATTCTAAAAAATAATATTTTTCAACCCTAATTAATTTCATAATTCAATTTAATAACACAATTCAATTCAAATTTGGTGTAGAACAAAACTAAATTAATTATTATAACAACCATATAACTCGTTATATACAAGTATGAAAATATTAATAATGGATTTTATATTTAAACTAGAAGTCTTATAATAGTTAAAATTATAAAAATTGAATATATGAATTAAATGGGTAATAATATATTAATAAATAGTTTATTATTTAAAAACATTAATTTAATATTTAAGAATAATTTTCATGTAAAAAAAATATATATACATTATAAATTATCAAGAATAGTCATTCTATAATTACAAAAACCAGTTTGTATAATATTTTTCTAATATGAACTCTGTAGTTGTTTTTATTATATAAAATATACATTAAATATATGATATCAAATGGAATATAAAAATATTATATTTTAATTTACATGTGTAAAATAATTATATAAGTTTAATATCACATATAATTATTCTTTAATAATTGATAAAATAAATTATCTATAATCATATTGATATAGTTTATATCATTTATAAACAAAAGATGATAATTAGAATAATTAACATTAATAACAATTTGGACCATTTTATAATTTTTTCAATAATGGAAAAATATGATTTTGGTGAATTGATTATCAAGTGGAGATTATTGGTGAATTTATATGGATTAAATTAATGGTATTTGTAGTCATGCATGAACAATTATCTATTTGAACTCTAAATATTAGTGCACTGGTCTTATATTCGATCATTTTTTTTCCAGTGAGGACAAATATTTTTTGATGCTACTATGGAATTAATCAGACAATGTTTATTTTCATGCTGAATATAAGATAAAAAATGAATGTTAACAAGGACATTTAAAGATATATTACATATTTATCATGTATTCTCTTTCATGGAATTTAGTGGTGATTATGAAATATTGGATAAAACATTGGCATCCTTATTTAAAATGTTTTCCAAACACAAAGGATAGCATGTCCAGATTAACCAAGGAAATGTAGATGAAATGATTAACCATGCACATGGAATTAATCCAAGCCATCACATTAGAATAGGACAGAATAAAACCTGTATATAAACACTAGTGATCAAACATGTGAATGGGGTGGTGGACACGTTCGAGAGAGGAATGGCTCATGAGAATTTTTTATGTGTGTGTTGTATATAACAAACACTATTTCCATATAAATTGGAATTTGAAATAGAATCTATTATTATGTGGCACATGATTGATTCACTATTCTGTTTGAGACATGAAAAAGAGAGATATTTCTTACACATCACATAATATGTATCAATAAAAAGTGGTTATTCTATGAGGTTTATCGGAGTCTTCTGATTAAACTTTGATGCTTTCTTATACCTATATCATCATTTGGGGATATATTTAAATGGAGATTAAGGGAAAAAATAAAATGAGAGATCTTGTGGTATCCGTGAATGATTTATGGATGAAAAATTATTTTGATTTCATGATGATAATTTTGCATTAAATCTAATTCTATGATTAATATGTTTATTCAAAAAATTTGACAATGTCAAAAAAATGATTTGAAGAAACATGATCATTCAACTAATATGTGTGATTGATTTTTTGATCATAAGGAATATTACATCTTCATCTCCTGCATGTGAGTTACTCAAATTTAAGAGAAAACACAGCCTCAAATATGAAAATAACCCATTATTCGTGGAATGTTTTTGAAATATTTAGATTATCTGGGTAAATTTCAGATCATTGGGGATTCAAAATATTCTGGATAAGAAATTATTTTTCAGCTCCATGAGACTTCATGATGTTCAAATTTAATATAGTGGGTATAATAAATAAAGAATTTGTGATCCTGAGATAGTCTCTATTGACTTATTAATATTTTATTTTTTTTGTGCACAAAAAATAGAGCATCATAATTCCATATGGATCCTTAAGATGAAACACATGAATTTAAATTATTATATGATGAATATATGTTATCCAACCTATTAACATATAAATCGTGATGTTAATAATTTAATGATAAAAATGAGATCATATACACAACTTGTTTGAATGAAAGACTTACCGATGTAAAAGATAAGAATAACTAATTCTTCTTACACATCCTCTCATGAAATACTCTGTTGTAAAAATTTCTATTTTAGGAATATTTTATTATTTAAGTCATATAGAATATTCAATGAATGTTATATTTGAAATATTTTCATACGTATTTTCCAAAATAATAAATTTAATAGTTCTTTCATGAATAGATGCCTACATAATACTCTTTTTGAAATATATACAGATTGAATAAAAAATATCTCATAACATAGTTAGAAAATAAATATTATATTCAATGTTTAAATTTTTTAAATCCATAACGGATTTCATTTCATATTTTTAGGTTATATTTTTCATAATATAATTCATTATAATTTCATTGAATGACATTCTACCATATAATTGTGGTCCAGACATCAAAATATTGAAAGATGATGTTCTTGAGCATTAAATTTACTAAGGTAACTAACCATATACAGGAGATTAAAATTGAATAATATGGGATAGAAAACCCGAAATACTATTAAATGGAAATTTATGTGTACAAAAAAAACTATGACCCTAAAAACTAATTGAAGAGGCCAAATAGATCATGTTATAGTTGATCAGGTATTCTGAATAAGAATATTGAACTTGAGACTCTGGGTATAAAAATTTATTAAATAGACAAATGATATGGGTATAACAAGTTAAATGGTTTGAGGTATCACAAACCAAGTTAGAAGAGTGAGATAATTGGGGGTATAATCATGATCAACTAGATGATTAATTAAGGGGGGTAAGACCGGTTGGACCTCAAAACAGTTTTATTAATAATAATACTATTGTCAGTAATTCGTAACTATGGTGTATAATCAGTTACAAGAGAGAGTAGGTCGTAGTACTGAACCATTTAAAAATTTTATATTATCTATTGCATTGACATTATTATTTTTATACCGGATCCACTAACCTTAATACATAATAGGTGATTGAAATAAAAATGTGTAAAATAAAAAATAGTAATATAGTGTCTCTACATTTTTTAAATGATTATTACATAATTTTTATGATAAAAAACAAAATATGTATACATTCCCAGACAAAAATGTTTAGTATTTTCAAGAAACTCAGATAATACAGCCCATATACATAATAAATCACAATAATTATAAAAATATTTATATTTATCCACATAATATATTTAACATTACACATTATATAAGTATTTTTCTAAGGTTTTAAAAAAATAAATTGGGGAGATAAAACCACATTAATTGGAAGAAAAATGTACATGAATCTATAATTAATTTGTGAGAATAATCAATATCATCATGTCAATGAAATTAGATCATCATAAAAATATAGTGGGAAAAATTTTATAATATAATGGAAAGTGGTGATGTATAAATAGTAAACTTTATGTCATAATTGTCTAATACAATGCATAATTCTGTACGATTCTACAATCATTTTCCCAAATATGATATTTTTATAAATATTAACATCCCCATTATGAATAACAGATGAATCATTCTAATGAATAATACAAATAATTTCATGGTATATATCTCATTACTAATTGAATTAGTTGGATATATAATTCTAGGACAATCGTTCACATTAATGTATATTTTTAATCATGCATTCAACAATCAATGTTTAACAGTTATTGGAATTAAATAACCCATGAAAATGATTTATGTTAATAAATTTTTATGTAATAAATTTTTTTTAATAAAAACTGGATTCCGAAATGAAAAAAGGAAATCATATTTTTTATAAACATTATCATTATTGAGTGAGGAATAAACAACTCAATAAGAGTAAAATATGGACTTTGGAATGGAAATTCATTTAGGAAAATATTAACATTCACATATAAGTCATGGTGGAAACATGTATATTCAATATATAAAAGGGAATAATAGTTAAAGGATATATAAAACCCATTATATGAATATCAAAATGGATAATTTCACGATGTAAGAAAACCCAATGAATGGGAGTTGGGTTTAAGAATCCCCTTATGATAATCCCTCATTATTTCAATAATTTTATGCCTATATAATGATGATGATATATTTATTAAAACATTTAAACAAAATTTAATAAATTTAAATTATGTTCTAATTTATCAAATATAATAGTTTTGTTATTATTAGAATTTTCTTTGTTGAATTTGAATTGATTTGATATCTTGTATTACATAAAAATTTAATGTTTTCCTTCGATTTTTGTAATTTGTTCAAGGTAATTAATACATAAGTAAAATAAATTACATAATCATATATTATATACAATTATAAATTTATATATAAAAAATAATTTTTTCTAATCATCCATATGTTAAGTGATAATGAGAAATGTTGAAATCATCATCCTTGGTGGTTAACTTACCATGAAGAGAAATATTGCAGAAATATATAGAAAACGATGTATAAAATATAAATGCATCAACACTAGAATTTATATAGTATTTAAAAATAAATATTATACTTTTAGAAATATTCCATAAAAAATCAAATAATAATTTAATTTGAAATTAATTGGAAAAAGAAAAATAATTAGAAGATAACCGGAGAATAGTTTTTTAAAGTACCATTTCATAATGTGACCTCTTTTATATAAAAAGAGAATTCATTGATGATTTGAGTTGGATTACTCAATCACATCAATATGACTTATTAGATATTAAGAGAGTTGTTTTAGGAACATAACTTGGTTTAGAATACGATGGATTGGTGGTCCTCGAAGGGGAGTGAGAGGGGTTATTTCTTCTTAATGAGACTGGTTTTCTTATAATAAAATATTAAACATAATACTATTTGATAGATGAAATGTATAAATGTAATATTTTAATAAGATAAATATATATTAATATAATAGAATTATTTTTGGAGTTCTAACCACGTTATTTTTAATAATGATTTCAATATTCCAGAATTAAAATATTTATATTAATTAATATTACTCATGATAAAAAATATTTATATCACAAATTAATATTTTGAGCATAAATTACTACTAACAAGGTCAGATTAATATTTCCAGTGGTCTGGTTACTATTTTAATTCTAATATTAGTAGTCCTAGGGTTAAATTACAACCGATAAAAAACACTTTATTCATTCACACAATATTCACTAAAATTCATCCAAAGGATGTATATTTTCATTTTCTATGATGTTATTACATTTACTATTTTTTTGGTTTATTTTATATATTATTTTCATTGGGGATATGATTCTTTTATATTATTGGGAACCAAATTTTCACAGTCTTCAATTATTTATATTAATTTTTCTGTCAAATTTTTGTGTTTGAATTATTCATTTTTTATAACAAGCTAATGTAACGATATTTGTTAATGAATTACTATTTTTGGGTTTCAAAATATTCAGTATGATAATAATAAAAATATAATATAATATATAATACATTTATTTGTTAAATTATTATAATTTGATAATTCATGGTCACCATATTCATTCCCCTATTTGAAATTTCTTCCCCAATATTGAAAATCAAATTTTATATTATGAATAGATCATGATAAATTTATTTTAATTTTTTATATGGTTTCCACATCACATCTTCATTCTTAAGGTCCCTTAAAAACACTCTAACAGTGTTAGTTTCCTTTTTACGGTAACATTATCTCTATGTCCCATGATCATCACCAGCTACTCGTCATATGAGATTTTTTTATCCAGTTATATGGAATCCAGATTTAGAACATGTTGGTGGTAGGGTATGGATATCGTGTTGAAATATATGTGAAATATTTAATTAAATTGGGATATATTATTTGAATGTGAATGTTAATAGGAAGCATATTATAGGAAATCAAATATCTCATGGGGAATAATATAGTATTTATTATGCTTCCATTTATTTCTGAACCATTGGATTGTATTCAATTTAGATATTCGACGGAAAACATTGTATTCAATGTCACACCCCATTTACCATAGTGGGATGCCAGAATAGAACTTATTACAACATTGTTAATGTTTTATATGTTTTAGTATGGCTTCAAACATCTATACCATATATCTAACAATATCAAGTAGAAATTAGATATAATCTTCTAATTTCATCCCAACTAATTTTGGTTAAACATCACTTCTTATATAATTCTTTATATGGTTCCATTTGAATACAATAGTGGATGTTATTATTTTATGAGAACATAAATAATCATAGGTATTAATCTCATCCTCATTTAAATACCATTTAGAGGGCTCTCATCTTGACACTGATGTTCTAAACAGTCTTTTTATATTGGAAACCAGTATAGGAGGGTGATATGTGTTACCAAAATTCAGTTTCATTCTAAAATCTTATTGAAAACATCCCTATAATATTGATGTGAACATTGAATCATTATCCAAAATTATTGACAATGATTCCCCATGTATCCCCATAAATTCATTCACATATTTAATGGAATATTGTTTAATTTAGATATATTACTGAATATTGAATATATGGGTATTCATGGTGAGTTGATTTAGAAAAACTGACATAATGTTTCCATTAGGTGTATTAATGATTCTAATAGGAAATTCCATAGTGAAATTATTCCATTTCCAGATGGGCATATTCATATGTATGCATCATCGCATTGGCTTCTATCACTCTGTAGAAACAATTTTTCATATCAAGAACCTTAAGATATTCTCTACAATATGATTTTTAATGTTTCCTCAACAGATGTTCTCTCAATGATCAAAATACATATTTCTACCTCGATGATGGATAGATAATGTTTATCTATGTACACTATATAATTGGAACATCATTTTCCTATGTCAAAAGGCTGACAATGTCTAGTTTGAAATCAAATTAAACCATTATAATTGAAGTTGAAATCATGTATCTTTCTATCCATTATTGCATTCATATTCATTTGAATCTCTATACCATCCATTTTTACAGTCATGATATTATAATGGGATAAGTTTGGGAATTGATTTATGAAATAAAGGTCTTATTTCTTACCATTATTAATTACAAATCCATCCATTTCATATCCATGATGATAGGGTCATTCAAAACCTACATCAAGGATTGAGTAGGTGACTCTTTTCTCCAAAGAGAACCAGGTAACATGTTCTCCATTCCACGATTGTAGTTCATAGAGAAATTATATTTCATTATTTTCTATGATAATATTATTTTATGTGTTGTGATCCCCTTCTGTGTGAAAATACAATTAAGAAATTTTTTATCTGTATATATGTCACACATCTCACCATAGTGGTAGATATTCCAAATATTCATTTGAATGGTCACATCTGCTAACTCTAGATCCTTTATCTAGTGGTTGGATTCATTCATTTTCAACTATCATTAGTTATAGTCTACCAATATTTCATTTTTATGAGTACTCATATAAATTATTTAGTTGACGCATAAAAATATATCAAAAAAATCTATAATTTTTGGTATTGTAAGTACATGGTCTGTAACTAAATTCTTCTTGATATCCTTAAATATTTATTTCACTTTTATACATTTGGACATTCTATACCAATTTCAATATTAACTTGGTTAGTGGGATATTAAATCCTCTGAAATTCCTCAAAAAAATAATGGTAATACCTAGTGAGTCCATGACCATTTTGGACTTCCATCAAACTAGATGGTGTTTTATTTTCCTAAACAACACTTTTTCATTGAACAGATTATTGAAATTCCCCCACTTATGATCACATCTACAGGAATGTGAATTTTTTATACAAAAATTCTCCCTTTATGATCATAAAATAAATTTTACCTTCATTATTACCACTATAGAAATATAGAAACAATCATTGTGATCATATTTTTTATTAACGTAAATGGGAATAATTTTGATATTAAATGCCTAAAAAATTACGAAAGTATCTATAGT
Organism: Viscum album; assembly: GCA_963277665.1. NCBI lineage: Eukaryota > Viridiplantae > Streptophyta > Magnoliopsida > Santalales > Viscaceae > Viscum > Viscum album. The sequence continues at coordinate 1,194,582,237 of OY728122.1, forward strand.
TATTTCATCAAATCCAAGTACATATTAGTGGATTTATTGAGTCCCTGGTTTACCAATATGAACTCGTTGTTCCAATTTGATGTAAAATAGGTTGTGATCTTAATATCTTCATTATTATCCTTCAAATGATGATAACCAGAATAAAGATCCTCGTATTCAAAATATTGGGCTCACGGTATTTGATCAATGAAGTCATAAATCTATGGAAGGGGATACTTGTTATTTATGGTGATCATGTTAATATTCATGTAATTCATGCAGAACATCATTTATCCATCCTTTATATGGATAAAAAACATTGTTTCACCCTTAAATGATTCACTAGGGTGTATAAACCATATTCCTAAATTCTTTTACAGCTTATTAGTTAACTCTTATTGTTTTTAGGGCTATGTAGTTGAGGAATATTAATATTGGAGTGGATACATGTATAATATTTACTGAGAAAATATCCACATGATCTGGGGGGATGTCCATGTGACTAATTAGAAAATAATTAAGTATAATCCACTTTAATGGGAGTTTACATTAGGTTGATACATTCTCTTGACTCCACTATTTGGGAGAGCTATAAATCTTCATAAGGTATCAACACCCACACTTTTGATGTATGTTCCATAGGAGATTGATCATCTTCCTAGAATAAATAGACGATCATGGGATTATTTAAATTATGAAAAGTGATTTAATTTTCACAATAGTCAGTGTGTAGTATATATAATTAAACCCAATGCATACCATGTATAGAATCAAATTCTACCATGGAATATATTACAATGTTTGATGGGTGAAAATTACAAAAAATGATTATATTGGAAGATTACAATGATTAAGTTGAAATGATCGCGATACTATGTATTTTTATATATATTTCTACATGAAGGGATCAAGTATTAGATTCAATAATTATATAATATATTCATGATTTATAGAAATGCATTGAACAAGAAACAAATAATTCATTTTACCCTTCTTGAGTAAATAGGAATATTCCATTGTATTAATCCTTTTTCACACTATACATCATCCACAATGGTGACATAATCTTACACTTTATCCTTTAACATTCGTGTTTGTTGATTTTGATTACCCTAAAAGACTCAAGGATTAGTTAATTGACTTTTATAGTTCAATTTCCTAATATAGATGAAGTATTCAACCATGATTAGTGAATTAAGATTTACCTTCATTTCAAATATAAGGCTGGTTAGCTTCTTCACGTCTCATTCACAATCATGATATTAGTGGACTATTATCCCTCACCTGACGCATTTACCCACCTCATTAAGGATATTCCCATTATGATTCTTCCAACAGTTTCGACACATTAGTGGTTTCTTCCAGTTTCTCCATTTTCATTTGGTTGGCCTTCTTGATACTAAATTAATCTATTATTATCACCTTATACAAATTCCCAATGTCAGAAATACCTCTCTTTATTGAGATAAAGTCAACACTCTGTTTCATAACTCCAAAATTCATAGATATGTCAATTCTTTTAAAGGAGGTGTTTTAAACCACATAAAGTTTTTTCTATTTATATATCATTTTTGATAACAAAACTTAAGTCATATGATTAATTTCTGTTGAATTTATACTCATAAACCATGAAAAATCAACCTCCATTTTTCATTATCTTTATTTTTTATCTATTTCATTTTTTTAACGGGTTAGTTGGAAATATATGATATGTTATAGTTTCCTAATGTTTTCCCACACCATCACATTCATTTAAACCATTATCTTGGGATTATTTATCATTTTCCGCCATTGATTGAATTTACAATATATATGATAAACATCTAGAGTTAACTTCTCCATCAATGAATAGTAGGAAAATTTCTTCTATATAGAGATAAAGCAGTATTCCATGGAAATTGATCTAAAGATCTGAAAAATTATGTTGGTTGATTCTATATTATTCACTGAATATCAAGTTTCTACATCTTCGTTAAACGTTGATGTTTCATGTGGTCAATGTTATTTATTATATCATGATACATAAGGTTAAGCATTGTGATGATGTCTCTGAAGTTCACCTCTCTTGGAATTGTGGATATTGTTAAAAAATTTGTTTAATTATACCTCACATGAGTTTTTGTAGCATTTTCTCCATGTTACCACTTATTGTATAGATATAAATTGTTTGAATAGAATATATTTCACCACATAAAAAATAAATTATTTTTTTATTTTATTCTATGAACATTTTTTTTCATATATTATGTGTTACCAACAATTAATCTTTTTCTAAAAACAAATATTCTTTGATGCATACATATTCATAGACAAATCCTAAGGATCATCAATAATGGTTTCTAATACTAATTCCCAAATTAAAAAACCAAATATCTATTTCCAACAATAATGACCCTAATTTTTCTTATTTGATGATTGCATCATTATAAAGGTATGAACATAATATTTATACATTTAATGACTAATGGTTTTTGTATATTGGGAAAATTAATATAATACATCTCATACAAATAATAAAGCATAGATATTTTTAGAATATTTATTCTTTATCTTCTTAAAATCTATCAATTTATTCTTAGTATAGGTTTTCAAAAGGGGATATACATCGAAGGGCAAGGTAAAATAAATGACTAATAAGGATATGAATAAATGACATGAATCAATAATAAATGCATGATAATATATATTATCATAATATCATAACCATTGTATCAATATAAACATACTGAGGGAAAAATATTTGTTAATGAAATAGAATTTGGTGATCCAGAAAAATATAAAATATTTTCAAATTTTCCAAATACCTCACATAGTAATAAACAACCCCAGAATAATGTTCTTTCTTAAGATATGTGAATAATTAATGTAATAATCAATTTGATCAATTATAACATCAATTTTACACAAAATAAATATAATAACATGAGATGAATCACATTAAACAATGCTTCATAGGGCTATATAATTCAATTCCCAACCGTAACATCATAATAATTACATAAACATGCATACCACATACAATGTATAATAGTAGATGTAATGAAATAACCCTTTGAAACGAAATGGTTTCATAATTATTTTTTCAAAGAAATACTTCATGAATAAAAATGGGGTTCTAAAAATAAAAAATAATTTTTTTTGTTAAACATCATCATTTTTTAGAGAAAAATAAACAACTCAAGAGGAGTAAAATTTCATATTTGAAAAGAGAATGTTTTTTGGAAAATAATTTTATTGGGATTGTATATCATTTTTAAAAAATGTATATACATGAAAGAAAAGGGATTAATATTGAATTGATATTTAATAATAATTTAATAAAGACCCATTGTGAAAAAGACGTGAAAGGGAGATATCCCAATGAAATGGGGTTGGGTTCAAGAATCTACTTACCTTAAATACCTCTTTATTTTGTCTCTTTTATGCCCCCAATAATATAACAATAAATTTATTAAAAAAATATAAAAAGGCCAAAATTATGTTAAATTATTTTACTATATATGAACTTGAATAATTTTATTATATTGTTTTATTTACATTGATGATGTCCAAGTGTTTTCATATCAATGTTTGTTTTAAATTGTCATGTTTTTATTTTATTTATTTATTTTTATAATGGTAATTTACACATAAGTTGAAAAAATTATTGAATAAGAAAATTTATATTTATGAACAAATATTTATTTGATAATTTATTTTAACTATCTTTATGGTTTTGGATAAGGAATGATTTTTTTAAATGTCATTATTTCCAATTAACTGACTGTAAACAGAAATATGGTAAAAATATTAAGTAAAGGGGATATTAAATATAAATTCCTGAAACATTTAATTTTCAAATTATAGTATCTTAATTTATACATTTTTATAATTATTATTAATAATATATTATATGAATTAATTTAGAAATGAATTGAAAAAATAGACATTATAAGGAGAAATTATTGATGAGATTGAAAAAAATTCATTCCTTAATGTGGCTTCTCTTGTACAATATTGTTATTCATTAATGATTGGATATGAATTACACTGAACCTCCCAAATATTGATAAGGTATTAATATATACTACATGGGCATATAAATATATTTTTAATGTGAGATATGAGTGGTTTTCTACGGGGAGGGATACATTATTTTATACATGTGGAGTATGGTATTTATAGAAAACAAATATTAAATAAAATACTAAATCAAACACAATAATTTTAAAAGATAATTTTTATAATATACACTATATGTAATTATAATTGAATTATATTATGAATTTCAATTAACTTAAAAATAAAAAATACTGTTTTAAAAAAATTTATGTGGAAAAATGTTATTTTAAGTTATCAAATTAGACATTAGGTCTTGGAATTTTATTATTAGGGTTAAAAATTAAATATACTCTATTTTAATTTCTAATAAATGAAATTAAAATTTTTTATACCAAAACTCATGTCCTAGAAATTATAATCTCATTATTACATCATGACTAATGATTGATAGAATATACTGGTTATGTCAAAAACTATATTTTTAATATTCACATGAAAATAGATGTATATCATAATAGTACAAAAAAACCCTTCGAAAATTTTGACATAATGATTTAAAAGTAGTTATTCATTAAATGTAAATAAATTCTTATCATGGGTAGTATCATTTTTAAATAAAATATTATGATTCTTATGAAATACATTAAAAAATATTTCAATAAAAATGTGTTTATATATTATTTGATTTTTTGAAATCATGATATTTATTTTTGGACAATATAATATTTATATTTACCATTACAACATAGAATAAATATTATCTATCTTAGATATTATTTTTTTAAGATTTAAATTATCTTCCAAGATTCATGTTACTATATCCAATGGTCAATATACTATTCCAATGGCCATGTTACTATTCTAATTGGAAAATTACCTATAACACTCCAATATTTTGGGAATTATTTTTCCAAAATTATTTATTTATTTTTTTGGATTTTTCATTTTACACAACACTAAAAATATTTAATTTTATCTTTTTTCTTGTGTTACATGAATAAGAAGTTAATCATGAAATATATTGAAGTGAATTTTTATCATTTTCCTCACGGAACACTAAGGATAGAATGTCAATCATTAAATAATAACTTTCCTCAATGGCATGTGTAAAATGAAATACTGAATAATGATTATTATATATTATTAAAATTTAATTTAATATAATCTAGATGTTAAATCATTATTTATGAAAAAGGATATTTATTTTAGGAAAATAAATTATTTATAAAAGAATAAAATTAATTCATTGGATACAAATAAAATAGAAATGAATATGAAAACAAATATAATATAAATGAAAATATATTTATTTTAATGCCCATATATTTATTTTAACCTAATTAATTATATTAATTTCAATTATTAGGGATATTAATGTGATATATGTTATTATGTATTATATATTTATAAAATATTGCTTATATTCATAAAAAATATTTTATTGGATTCAGATAAATTCATTCCCAAAATCATATATAAAATTCATTATTTTTAAAGGAATTTCTACCATCATCAATTTAAAACCATATTTAATAGATAAATTTTTAAAAAAATTGGATTGTTTATGAGATAATAAAATTTATCATTTAATTAAAAAAATTAATTTTATTTTTGGGTAAATATTTTGTATTAGTCTGTGAAGTTTCATTTTTAATGAATAGTGAAAAATATTCCAATTTATTTCGAATTATTTTATCATGAAAATTACATATATGGATAAATTATATTTTAACTTGGTTTCAAATTTTAATTACATAATACTTTTATGTTTTATTCCAATTTTTTAAATTAAATGAATTTTAGTTTCAAACTGATTATACAAACATTATAAAATTTTGGAGGTTTTTACATTAAAAACCAAGTTGGTCATTCTTTTTGTAGGATTAGATATTAATTAATTTCATATATATTTTTTATTGTAAATTCGATAATTTATTACATATTTTTATTAATAATAATATATAATTTCAAAAAATATATATATATGCATTTGATAAAAAAATTGGTGATAATAATTAAATTAAATTTTACCGATTGTTGGAAAATTAAGGTTAATAAGGGACTAAAACATAAACTTATGGGTATAAATGACCATTAAACTTGGATGAACCCCATTTTTTATACATATATTGTCCATAAAACTTCCATTAGTTAGTTATATTTTTTTGGATAACTTTTTTATATGTAATAACATGAGTACACCTAACTCGTTTTCCAAATTACCAAGTGTGTCCCCACCCTTCCCTATAGAAGGCCTCCACATGTCCCACATCATAAAAGATATAAAATCTATTATGAGTTCAAATTATCTTCCAAATAAAAGTTACAACATTCCAACTTTACTCCTTGATGCTCCATTTATTAATATAATATCCAAAAAATCCATCTTTTGAAAATTAAAATGAGTTAACCAAAGAAAAGGTAACATCCCTCTTCATGATCCTTTATTTTATAGTTGATTCTTTAACCCATAAATTATTATTATTAAATTACTTTATTATACAAATTTTTTATTAAATATACCTGATATTTTTATGTTAATGTTTTGACCTAAAATTACACATACATCCATCGAATGGGTAATGAGATAACCGTTTATGCGTATAGTGAATTATCACCCCAAGAATGATGATATTTCTTTTTTTTCATTTAAAACATCCCATCATGGATATAATGATTGACAATATATATCAATATGACATATATGATATTTATAATTTATTTATTATTCATTAATTTTTATTTAAAACATTCTTTTACTCTTTCTATCATGTGTAGCTATGATAATTTCATTTGAGGACATGTGGACTATTTCACCCACAAATCGATGTGATTTTTTCAAATACTAAACTTAATGTATTCATGATATTCATTGTGGAATTATATAAAATACATAAAATAATAATTATAAATTAATTTTATTAATTACATATATAAATATATGTCAATTTATTTCATTAATTTAGTAGGACATTAAAACGGAAGCCTTGTTCATGCTTATGTATGACTTACAGAAGTATTATGGTAATTTACATTTCTTCATTCTCCTTCATTACAGTGGTTCCCTTCATCTTTGGTATTTCACCTTCTTTTTTGTGATGCTCAATGTTGTGGATCTTGTTCTTCGACTCATTCGGTCTTCCCATCGACGATTTCTACTTGTGGATCCCTAGGCTGCTCAATCCTTGATTTGACCTCAAGTTCCTCTTATCCTCTATTGGTCGAATCAGGAGAGGTAGTAAAAAGTGGTTTTGGGTTATGCAGATCATCGGTCGGTGTATCATCTAGAGATACCTGATTCAGCTTGTTTTTATTCTACTATAATGGGATTTCTGATGCTTGGACGATGCTGGTGTTTAGTGTCCACTACTCCTCAATGCCATGCTCTGGCCTCATGTTCCTCTATACCATTCCTAGCCAGATCTAGATCAGTTGTTACTTGAGGACTTGGGATGTGTGGCTCAACATCTATTTGTCCTCCAGGCATAACATTAATGGTTTTTCTCCTTCAAATTTGTGTATCTGGTTTTAGGGATTTTTTTATTGATGCGGTGATGATGAAGGCTTAGCGACGATAGCGCAGATGTATTCTATGATGGTTGGAGATGACAGAAAATCGTTGATATTTTTACGATGGGTCGATAGTCTTTGATGGTCCTCCGAATGGAGGTCGACGATGAGATTGGTTGAATGATTCCCTTTGTTTTTGTCCGGTGAAGGGCTGAAACATTGGCGATGGTTTCCTTCATTGATGATCGCAATGATAGGAGAAAAACTACAGAAGATAGTGATGTGATGATGGTGGTGGTATTGACGAGATGGTTCCATGGATTCTCATGCGGATCACATGATTTGAGTTTTTTCATTGATTTTCGTGATTTTTGGTTTTGGAATTTTAATATCCTGTTTAATAGTGTATTCAATCGGTTCCAACTACCCTAATGCGTCTTCTATGAAAATAAAAAAAGATTTAGAGGTAAGGTATGTAAAATAAATGATATTTATACCATGGTTTGAATTCTATAAATAATTATATTCTTATAATAAAAAATAATTCTTTAAATTAAGACGCGTGTGAAAAGCAAAGAGAATATTACCCGAAGTGAAACCATAAAATAGAAATTAAAATAAGCCAGTAAAATAAATTGAACATATAATAGTTTGTGGTATTATATATAATAATATGGTTAGTTTATATATGTATAATAAATATATATTTTTTGTACAATATTTTTGAATGAGTATGATGCGTTTCAATAAAAAATATATAGATATTTCTAGTTTTACCTTTATTTCGGTGATATTTATGGCCTATTCACCACTCATCTCCTTTAGGTGGTTTTTATACTCCCAGGTATATATTTTATTATTTCGATACTTATTTATATTTGTATTTACATATCTATTTTATGATATCTATTTTATAGTATTTATGTTTCAACAGTTACAAAATATGAAAAGTAGTTTTGGATCAATTTACCTTATTTGAGATACATGCCATTTACTTCGAGAATCATCTTTTAAAAGTTTTTTACAAAGATGATATTAAAATCCCATTTTCAAGGATGAATGATTTTAAATATGTTATATGTTTTTCAAACTACTTTTAAAAGTTTTCAATGTAATTTCAAATAAATGGTTTCCAAAAAAATTTAAATCTTCTTTTTTATAATTTGAAATAAATGGTTTTCAAAAAAAGAAATATCCATATCACATTATTTTTATTAAAATAATTTTTTTTCCAAATTGTATTTATATTTTTATTTATAATTTTACATTTTTATTTTTAATAAAATGGTTTTCAAAATGCCTTCCGTTTGAAAGATCTTATTTCAAATTAGAAAGAATAGTTTACTCAAAAAATTATTTCAAAATATATTTTCAAGTTATTTTCAATATAATATGATATTCATTGACATTAATCATTCCTTGTAATAAATTATCCAAGTGTTCAATAAATATCCATTCTTGAATGGTTTATGTTTTGAAGGGATGATAATTATGACACATGTTTCACTTCCACATGTTATTTTCTTTTGAAACACTCTTCTTTTCACGATTTCTACATTAAATGAAATGATTGTGAAACAAATCAATTTCTCTTATGATATTATGAGGTGATATTTTATATCATATAATAATAATAGGATTTTAATAAAACCTATATATTTAACAGGTCATGATATGTTTAATGTTTTTTTCATATGTTACATGTATGAATGACTTTATTATGATATGGTGAGACATGTATTTCCCTCTAATGTAATGGGTATCAATTTATATCTCATATGATGACGATTTGAATAATTCTGATAGGATTAATCCACTATGGGGTGATGGGGAAACCTTTTACCTTACAAGGAAAAGGTTGTGACTGGGGATTGTGGTCTATCCCATGCAATAGGTTTTATCACCATGAATTTGGAAGATAGTTAATCCCTATACACTATGGGAAGATGGGGAAGCTTAATACCTTGCAAAAAAAAGTATTGTGACTAGAGATGGCGGGTGTCCTACACTGTATGTGAGGTTTCTATAGTGTGACTTGATATGTTATATCAATCTGCAATAACTTATTTGGAATGATGTCATATGTTAATTTATACCAACTACAATTTCTTTTTCCTATCATATAATCTCATGGATTGTGTTTTTTATTTCTTTATAATTCATTTCATATCAACTACCCTGATTTATTCAATGATTTAGGTCTCTACAATTGATATATATATGTTGGGATCTTCTAATGTTATGATAATGTCATCATACCTATACGCTCATGTTTATTCTTACATGTCTCCATTTTTTACCTTCAATAAGAATCTGAGCTCACCCCTATTTATTTTTCCTCCCATAGGATATGATTTCACGTATCTTGTTCGATGTTACTATGTAGGTTTTTAGTCATGAAGAACCTATCGAGAGTTAATGTTTCTTTTTTATGTAAATGTTTTTATGTTTCCATAATTCCAAAATGGTTAGACTAATACAATATTTTAGAGTCACTTTGATTATTTTTTTAAATATTCCACAAATTTAAAATAATTTCAATGTTTTTTAAGATTGGTTTTTTATAGATGTTAACATTGAAAGGTTTAGTTATCCTTTTGAGGATAGGTTGATAAAAATTTAGTTATATACCTAGTAATATTTGTAATGATATATCTACAGATATCACTATGAATAGTTATAAAGATGAGTTATCTTTCAAGAAAATGTCCATGAATTATGGTAATGGATAGGGAAATTGGTTTCCATGAAATACATATCTGTAGGAATTCTATAAGTGGGTGTGTCTCTGGAACTTATGTATCTAGGGGTAATAACTCTGACAAGGATCGTTCGGCCTGACTCAACATAACCATATATAAGATAATGGGTCATGTTGCACACCTAGTTCGACACACTGAGGAGATATTCTTTGGGAATTTATATAATATTACAGACCATCATGAAGGATTTAATCATAGGATGAATATTAATATACTATGATAATCCTATAATTTCATCGATTATATATGTATTTCAGGATTTAATATCATATAACTATTTATTTTTCATTATTGTTTTTTTGTTATATGATATGTGTTTCTCCAACTATGTTTTTTGTGTTTACTTTATTGAGATAACTAGAAGGAATAGGTCTAATATTAAATGCTTCATATGTGGAAGGTATGACATATATGAAAATATGTTTGCAATGAAGAAATAATATAAATTGAATTTTGAAGGTTTTATTTTTTTTATTATACATATAACGATAATGAAATTGAAAACAACATGTAATATATATGTGTTGTTCTTCCATTATTGTTTATATTAGGAATAAAATACATGTATTTATTAAATTTGGGGAATATTAAAACATGATTCACATTTTTTAAAATAAGAATGTTGTATTAATGAATATGTCAATGAAGCCAGAGTAATGCTTTAAGAATAATGTTGGATGAATGTGATATTTTGCTTTTATAATTTGAGGATTATGTTATATGAATTGAGAAATAAATATGTATCTTTAATTAATGATTTTAATAATTATTTAAAAGTACATCCTGATTTTAATGATGAAATAGAAATGTGATATTATGATTTGGGGGAGGTAACCCTTAATTAATTTCTAAAGTTTCAATATTGAAGTTTGGATAAGGATATGATGGATATGAATAATAAAATTGGAAGGAACAGATTACCCAATAACTAATTATGGACAATGTGGTCTATGTCATCATCGATTATGTTTACAAATTCTTGGATTACAATTATTTTTCCATTAATCATTTGAATAAATATTAATTCTTATTTTCCAAATGATTTTATGGTAATTCAGGTTATTTCCATTTTTCAATGGATTATTTTATGAGGATATTCACATGTTTGGAATGTGAAAAACAACTTATGATTTGTGATATTGTTTGAATAAATTAAAAGTTGATTTCATGACATTACTTCTAATTATAAGATGTTAATCTTTGGGAAGTGTTATAAGGTTATCAATGCATGAAATGTTTTACTTGAACATCAGAGGAAGTATTTATGTATAGAGATTGTGTGGAAAACAATTGTTAAATGGATATTTGGTAAATAAAATTATATCAGGCATATCCAATATATTTATTTAATATATTTAATTAGTGAAGGTTTATCAAATAACCTGATGTATGTTGGTTGATAACCAGTCATGTCTGGAAATTTTATGGGTCTTGTACACATGACTGAAGGATAATAAGGTAACGACACATACCACTAGCCTACCCAATATTGTAGTTAAAGAATAATAATATTATATTATTAAATAGTAGTGAAATATTTTATGTCTTGAGAATAATGTTTTGACCATATTTGTTTTTATGGACTGTTAGATACAAGTAGTTTTACTTGTCATTGAATTATGTACATTATGCTCTTCAATAACATTATTTTATTAATTTGGACAACATAGATAATTCGTAGACATCAATTTCTTGATGTAATTGATGAATTATAAATAAGTAAAATACCAAACATAGAATTATTTTTTTTATAAAAACATATGAAGTATGTATATTTCCTTTTATTCTTAGTCAATAAAATAATTATTCAACAATTGGATAATGATAAAAAAAATTGTTATTCTAATACATTAATTCTTGTTAAAATGATTTCCCATTAAGTCCTCTTAGATATATAACCTTGAGGCCCTCATCATTTCTTTGATAATTCACATGATTGTGTTTAATAAACTCAATAATTCCCGATAAATAATTATGGATTTTCACTTTGTCCAATCATTACAACCAGCCTATGTTCCCCTATGTGTAAACATTGTTATTTTTTTATGGGTAACTCTTATGCTTCCAACATTACCTTTTTAAGGGAACAATTAGTATTGGTTTCTATTATGTGGGTTTCAAATAGTGAAACATTAATATATTATGATTTTTATAAGATAGATGAATTTTTCGGGAAAAAATCATTTATGGGTTTCGAATATAACACCTACTAGTTTTTTCATTTTTTTAATTAATTTAGTCATTTTGATATTTTTCCCTTCACACAACACTATGATATTATATTTTATATGTTTAGAAAGAGGTATACACATTAAAAATATTAACCATGAATTAGAATCTATGTAAATTACATAATTCTATTCATGGAACAACGAGGATATGTAACGTATCCTGAAAAAATGACTTTCTTAGACGGCATCTGTAACATGCAAGATCGAATAACGTTAATGATATTTTATTAAAATATTATTTAATGTATAATAACCATTAAATTTATATTTGTGAAAATAATTAACTATATTATTAAAATATAAGGTTTAAACGAATATAAAATTAATTAATTGGTAAAAATTTTAATTGTAAATGAAAATAAAAATCGACTAAATATAAATGAAAATATTATTATTTTTATTACTAAAATGAAATTTAACCAAAATAAATTATATTTATTTCAATTAGTGGGGGATATTATTGTGATATATATATTATATATTGAATCTAAATTTTTTGAAAATTTTCCATTATAATTTATAGTCATTAGATAAAAAGAAACCAAATTTCATGGAAAAAATACTATATTTTTATTATGCTAATTTGATGGCCTTCTAATGGATAACTTATTTTTAATCCATTTTTTTGAACTTTTATAAATTATATATGTTTAAATAAACTTCATATTTGGAATATATACAAAACAATTATTATAGGGTAATTTTTTATTTTTCTGTGAAAATACATTTTTTAATGATTAGTGAAAAATATAAATATTTAATTCAAAAACTAATTTCTCATATAATATGTTTATATAGACACATTATATTATAAATTTGTTTTAAAGTATAATTTGTTATTATTTTTATCAATTAGTAATATTTATTTAATAGGACTTAATTTCTCATTGAAACTGACTCTTAAAACATATCAATATTTTATAGTTTTTTAATTTAAAAATTCAATTTGTTATCCCATTTGAGGGATTGATTTTAAATTAATTTCTTCAAAATATATGATCAGAATTTTGAAAATTTTATTATAGATTTTGAATAAAAATAATTTATAATATTTTATAAGTTCACATTAATATTTTATCAAAATAATTTCTGAATGTAATTAATATTAATTAAATCGATTAAGGAAAGTATGTGATTAATGTGGGACTAAACCATATTCTTATGGGCATAAACGACCTATAAACATATCCAAAACATATATTATGCCAATTTATATGACATAAAATGCAACTATTGATTTTTTTGGGCATGGTATGACTTTTTTAGGTAATAACATGTGTAAACCTCAATAGTTTTAAAAACATCTTAGTTTATCCCCTCCAAACCCTATAAAGGCCACCAAATCTCCCTCTTCTTCAAAAAACTCAATTATATTAGGTTAAAAATATATCATCTGAATAAAATTCCCAAAAACTATCAATTATTCCATGTTTTCTTGTTTTTGGATTAATGAAATTCATGGAAGATGTTTTGTGAAAAACAAAAAGAGATACCCCAAGAAGAGGTTACAGTCCTCATTATGATCATTTCTATTATATTCCATTACCCACTAAATAATATATTATTATTCAATTCTTGTATAACAAAACCATTACCCTGAATATACTAAGATGCATTTATGATAAGTATTTGACCTAAAATTACACACACATTCATATAATGGGTAACGGCCATACGGTTTAACTAAACGACGACTATTCCCTCACAAAATGATGATTGTTAATTTTTCCATTACCAAAATTCATGGTATAAATAATAATATAAACTATAATTATATATGATATTTATGATATTTATAATTTTATTCTGTAATTTTTATTGAGAACATAAATTTATTCTTTCCATCTTCTATAAATACGAGAATTTCAAATGAAGTTTTGCGGACAACATCCCCCTCAATGTGATGTGGTTCATTCACACACTACATGGAATTTATTATGGAAATTATTGTGAACATATAATATTTATATGACATAATAAATATATTGTCATTTTGTAATCTATATATAAATATATGTCATTTTCATTCATTATTTCAATAAAATAATAAAACAGAAATCGAGTTCATTAGTACATACGACCAATCATTTCCATTATTGGTGCATTCCAATTTTTTTAATAATATATTATATAAGTTAATATAATAAAAATTCAAATTATATAGACAATATTTATATAATTATTTATGTTATGGATGTATTGGTTTATGTTTAAGGACCAAATATGCAATAAATTATGATGCATGTGAAAAACAAAGAGACTATTACCAGATGTGAACCCATAAAATAGACCCAACAACACTATATTATTGTACATGAACATTATATTTATTTTTGTAGAATACGTAACTCATAAAAAAATACCCCCAAATATAGTATTAGTTTAGTGTAATTCCAAACACGGGAAAAAATATTCTATCTTGGTGAATGATCTTTAACATCTCTTATAAATAACATCCCCTTTATTTTTCCTACACAAAATCATTATTTATATATTTTGGATAAGAAAACATAAAAACAGTGATCTCAAATGCTCATTATGTGTATACATAAATAATTCCAGGAAAAACAGAAATATAATAACGAGAAACCATAAACATAAATTTTTCATATCAAAATACTGAGCCATCAAATAAATCATGGAATTGCAGAAGAAATATATCATAAAGGAACATTAACCATGATAAAATAGATTTGAAATATCACATATTATTTTGTAAAATAAATAGTCATGTAATGTGATTTTAATTGTATTCATGACATTTATTTTATGTCCATCATAGAGGACAAATTACTTTTCACAAATCGGGTTACTTTACACTCCAGCCATGTATTATTTAACTGGGTATACATGGCATTCCAACACTGTATTACTGTACAAGATTTACATTACATTAAATTTATGACTATATCATGAAATAAAAAACGTTACCCAAAGCACTGGGGGTATATATTGATCCCACACATCTCATAGTGAAATCATTCATACACGTGCCACGAAAACATAAATCATTCATTATTGCATAACACATGAAATAAAATGTGTTTATTAAACATAATTCCACAATTAACCTTATAAAATAAATTTCTTTCATATAAATAATTAAGTCATAAACACAATCAAATAAATTTACTAATAGTGAGTACCCTATGGAATCTTATTTTTTAAATAAGTTTGATAAAACACATGAACTTATTCCTAGAGGAAAATATCATTTCTTCTTCAAAATTGATTTCATTTCTCAAAATTCTGTTTAATTTTAAAATAAAATAACTAATTTTGAAATACACATTAAATAATGTACAATACACTTCATGGAAATGTGGGGTTATAAAGATGTAAAAATCTATTCATACCGTATAAGATAAAAAACATTATCCTCACACTAATTCCAGAAAAGTTAAAAGTGTACCTTTTATGGTAAGAAAAATAATGATCGTTTCCAAACCATGTAGTAAATGATAAAATGGATAAAAATGAATTTATTCATACAGATAATAATATTAAACATTTTAAGAATTTATTTTTAGAAAACATGTACATGGATAATAAATATATCCCTTGTAAATATTTACGTATAAACAATCTTGGATAAAAATGCGATTGCAAAATTATCCCTTATCAAAAGTACAATATGATTCATATTTTTCCAAAAATCTAGATTAATTATTTATAAAATGTTATTAAATTATTCCAAAATTATTATCATCATATATGGCCATATTATTTTTCGATTACGTGTAACAATTCATTATTACTCGTTATTCGGGTTTTAACTACTTTATGATTGTATGGATATTTTTCCGAATAAATTTTTTTTCTCCGAGTTAGTTCATAATTATATAATTATAAATTTATATCAACATAATAAATAACATATATATTAATTATGTATATTTACATAATCATTCTTGAGTTGTATTTATGTAGAAGGAATCACATCGCATAGTGGGGATGGTAAGCTGTATGTGCGCACAAGTGATGACATCAGTCCCATAATTGTTTAAGGTACATATTTCATGGGTGTACTATATTGTAGAATAAATATAATGTTATAATAATAATATATTGTGATTACATACATTTTTATACATAACTATGTATGGCGGTGGTGAAAAAAAAATAACCCCAAGACGTGGAGATGGTAAGTCATACATACGCACCAGTGGTGATTTCGTCTTTATTACGATGTATAAAAAGTTGAATATGGTTGTTTATAATGATAATAACATAATATAATATAAGATATGTGGTATTTATAAGTCTATAAATAATAAAATAATGATGTTTATGTAGATTTAGAATGAAATATGAAAAAAATGGTAGAGTATATTACCTCTTCTTTGACATTCTATCTTTAGATCTCCTCTTAAGGGAACTATGGTTGGTATTTTGCGATGAACATAACCTCTGGAATGTAACTTTTTATGTTTCTAAGATAGATTTTTCGGGTATGGACAAACGTCACAGCTTAATGTGTTGTGGGGAAATAATGTAGGAGGGACTCCTTTATAATCGATGTGAGGATCACTTTTGGAAAGCTTGAAAATATTAGATTACAATAAATTAAAATTAACTCATAGTACCTCCAAAATGAGATATATTAGAAGATATGATATTATTTGATTAAATTTTCATTAACTAATAAAATTTATACTAGTTTTTATTTCATTTTAAACAGTATCATAATAATTGAGAATTAGTTATTCTTTTTCATTTTAATTAAGTTAACAAATGATTCAAAATTAAAAGGGTGAAATATTTACTTAAATTATATAAATTATTAAATAAATGAATAATTTAGAACATTTTAGATAATATCATAATTATTATATATCATTAATAATGTTTTATGAGTGTTAAATAATTTTAGAAAACATTATTTTAAATAAATATCAATTTTTACAATTTTGAGAAAATTAATTTCATTGATTTTAATAAATATAAAGATAATTTATTATCACCAAAAAAAGTATTTTATTAAATAACTAATTGTTCTAGGTCATCTTTAAATATCATTGGAAAAATTATTCTAGCGAAATTATATATAGTTTAACATTTTTAATATCATTTATTTGATATTTATATTATTTAAATAATGACTCGATCATTATTGTGTAATTATTTAATATAATTTTTTTAATAAAAATATTAAATAAAATACTATGATGAACATAAATTTAAAATATTTAATATGAATATATACAGTAAAATTTATATTCTATAAAAGATAACATTAAAAATGTTATTCTTATTAAAGTATGAATGTATCAACATCAACATCACTTTAAATAAAATAAAATAAATGTCATTATCTATTATATAATTATCTAAATTGTAACTTTAATGTCTTCAGATGATTATGGTCTATATATAATAAACCAATATTATTTTTTATGTGATTAGGACTTTTATGGTTATTAGTATTTTAATGAAAATTCTTTAATGTACATCCCATCAATTAAATAATTTTTACGTCATCAAAGTAGCAGAAATTAAAGTAATTAATATTTTTATAAAAATAAAAAATAAATTACAAGGACATGTGTAATTATTTTATCATTCTAATTAAAAATTAATTTCTAAGATATCACTTTATTATCCAAATATAAAAATTATGGTACTTATATGAAATATGAGATTGACATTTTCTCACTTTCATCTGTATTATTAATTACTATGTTATTTTCATTATCATGTTCCCATTAAATGACAATTATTATAATAAAATATGTTATGGTTATAAAATTATTCATAAAATAATATTTTATTAGGTTTTATGATATATTTTTTGTCCTTATTTTATCATTTATTCCATTAATTTATATGATTTAACTTTAACTGTGTTAATTAAAACATACTATAGTGACTATTAATATTATCAAAAAAATAAAATTAACCTATTAATATAATTTAGACCCAAAATTTAAAAATATTGAATACATATTTCATTATTAAAGACAATTAATTGGTAGAAATTAATTTAAAATTAATTCCCATTGTCAAAAACCAAAAGGCTGATTTTTAAGAAGTAAAAACAAATCAAAAGGTTGTTAGGTATTTATATCCAATTTAAATTTGAAATTAATTCAAATGAGAATAATAAAATTAAAATATAAAAACAATTAAATATATATTTTAAATATATAAATTAATTAGTCAAAAATGTCGTATCGAATTAAAATGTATATTTTTCATTATTCTAAAAAATATGAATTTTATCAGAAACATACAAACAATTATACCATCTTAAATATTGATTTCTAGATTATAAATAAGATGATTATTTTTTCATAGAGGATATATAAAACTATGAAAAACTATATTTATAATTTTTTCACCATCATTTTTTTTAAAAAAAATCATTTTTTTGTTAAATTATTATTTTACACAAAAATTTAAATTTGTTCTTATATCATGTTTCAGTAAATACATAATATGTTTTTTAATGTTATATAAAATTCAAAATTTGTTTAATACTATTCATATATTCTAGTTCATAACCCATTAAATAAAGATTTTTAAATAATATATCGTTGTTTAGTGAAACTCAAAATTGCGTACAACCCATGCTATTGATGAAGGTTGCTCTTGCGTATAATGCAAGACATGTTAGTGTTTCCAATAGTTCGAGAATCAGTTGGTTTTTCATATAACATAATGAAAAAATATATTTTGAATATATAGAAAAAAATAAAACTCATTGTTGTGTGTAACGAATTTTTTCAAAAGAACATGAAATTTTGTGTAACACAAGGACATAATTTTGTTTCTTATACTACAAGATAATACGATGTTGTGTATTGGGATATATAATATTGGTGCAATGTATAACACAAGACATCAAGTAAATTAAAAGGAATCTATCTCATAAAATCTTGGGTTCTTATATTCTACCACCTTAAAATAAAATCCCCCGTTAAAATTTTTCAGGTTTATAAATAATTTACTAAATGAAAATATCATTCATGGAAACTCACATCATAACAAGGGATACTAAAACACTGTTTTATAAAACTAAAATAGGAAACCTAAAAGTTACTCAATGTAACTCATCATTGGGATTCCACATATGGGAACATATGTGGGATGTGAAAACATGGATATGAATTTGAAATCTAACAATCATGTTATGATGGATAATGTTAGAGATTACGGTTTAGAGAAAGTAAACTACAATAAATCCATATATCTTCGATAATTTTAGGGACCATCTAATTCATCATATATAACGGTACTAGGATAACATTTTTGGATTCAAGATCATTTTTCTAATGGTAGTGAATTTATGTATGAGAATAAATACTTTATTGATTTTGGTACAAAATCACCTTTATACATGTATGGAATAACTTCTAGTTAATCTCTTATTTTATGAAATGATATTAATTTTATTATTTATGAAGTGTTTGCAGATTATGTGATATAATTATAGGTTGTTCCATATATCGCAACAAAAAATTTAACACACTTTAAAAAATATGTATAAGGATACATATAGTGACATAATACATTAATCTACCAAAATTGTCCAGGAATATAGCTTATACTGTCCATAAATTGATAATATTATAGTACTTCAAAAAACTAAAAATAAAAATCTTTTGAAGGAGGTAAAATAAATCAACATAAGTTTTAACTCTCATATATCATAATGTAGTTCATTGTTGTCACATTCCATACTTGTCAAAACCATAGTAATGTATTATATTGGAACATGACAATAAATTTAATTATTATATAACCTTAGTGAAAACATGCATTCTATCAAAATCAACACTTTCTGAATACAAATAATACCATTATTGTTCTATAAATAATCTTATATATCACTTTTTTCTTATATCTATCATGAGTTCATTAATACTATCAAAAATCACCTTACCTCTTCATCTATTCATTTTGCGTAAATCAATTGATTTCCAGAAATATTTCAATCACTTTTCATGGTTACTGGTATCTTATAAATAAGGAATACCACAATGGACCAAGACATCGATATTACATTATTCCATAATACTACAAAATAGATTCTACAACACTATTTTGGAATCCGATTACATAAATAGTTTATCATTCCACCACTTTGTTATCATACTAAACATCACCAAAATTGATTGCAGGTAATTTTCCTTTTCCATTCATCGTAAGTAGTTTTTGACATCGATAGTCATACGTAACCCTTGTATTATAAAATTTGTTGGTATAATAAACCATTTCATTAAACATGTAGCATTTTTGTGTGGGTGGTGAATTTTCTATAGACATTACTATATTCACATAATTACAAAAAATTTCGCCATTACATCAGAACTCAACTAATCGATGAACGTTTTTCTAGAATGAATACTTTTTTTATTCCCATTAAGAAAATATACACAATGATTCTTTCCAAAATTTTATCATAATGAACCCACGATAACCTTTTCCCCATTGTTTTAAGATTTTCCCTTGATGTCCATATTTAATTTCTTGTATGAAACATTATTTTGATTTGTGAAACCAACATGCAATTCACCATTAATATAATAACTCACATTCTCTTCATTGATACTGATGTATCTTATACTTAATTCACGTAGAAGAGTTGGTTTCATGCCAATGAAAAATCAATCAACATAACTTTCACGATGGATGATATATCCAAAATCTTATCATTCATGTATTGTAAAATTTTCCTTGTATGCACCGATAGATTCATCATCCTTTTTCTTAAGCTCATGGAACTCATTTTCCATCATTGTTCAATAAATATGATGAACATACGAACACGATATACAAGTTCATGAACCAATCGCATTCCATGGATTCAATTTAATCTTACAGCCCCGTATTCTTAATTAAGGTCCACCACTGGGGTTCTTCACCATCTAAATGATAAACAACCAAAATTAATATTTCATGTTTTCCAACGCAATGAATGGAAAATATAATTTCAATGGTAGTGATCCATTGTTTAGGTAAAATTGGATCATATGTCATATTGAATGAAGGTGGGAGTTGCCTCATGAATGACTCAATGAAATTTTTTTCCCTTCTCTTATAATTTGATTTTCCATAATGATTTATATCTTGTGAAAGTATGGAAATAATATTTTTTATTCCATCTCCCATAAATTGTTTTTGATTAGAAGCACAATCATAGTGGTGCGTAGTGCATTAATCATTAACATGGTTGCTTTGAGTTCCATCCAATTTCTAAAATCTAAAAAAAATAGTGCGAGTGTAAAAAATCAAACAAGGACAACAATATAATGAAGTGGAGTACTTCAAATATCTAAATCATAGGTTTAATCCAAGTTTATTCATTATCATTACCATAATTCTAGGAACATAACATTTAGTTATACTTAACCTTAGGGACATCCCAAGAGATACCATATAAATATCTCTTGGGATCTCAGTAATTTTTTTCTTCCTAGTTTACAAATATTAACTAAACAACTGCTATGATACCAACTCTAATGGCCTATATTATTTCTATTGGATTAAAATTTAAATCTATCATAAAAATCCATGGGCAGGTACACCCTCTGGGCGTCACACACCACGTTCCCCACTGGCCCCATTTTCTCATGAAGCCCTTAGGTAGAGAACTATGCTTCATCCAACGTTTATATGTTAGAGATCTGAATGATTGGAGTCATTCATACCAACATTTACCTAATACCAACTCTATCTACCAAAGTTTGATGTAGATGGATATTAACTTTCTCCTATGGAACATTTAATACACAACACAAATTGACACAGAATGACTGTATCAGTATAGTGTTTTTGGAAAAATGGAATATAATATTAGAACATGGATAAAGATCTTCAACATATCCAATAATGATATTCCCTTTATCTTTCCTACCTAAAACCTTTCTTTTTTGTTTCTCATGACATTGAAAAAATAAAAATTTTGAGCTAAAATGCCCAATAAGGGTAAACATGATGAAAATCAAATATAATATAAACAAAAGAATTTGAAATCATAAACATAAATTTTCAATATCAAAATCTTGATTCATGAGAAAAATCATTGTAGTACGTATATCATAGATCATAAAGGCACATTACCCATGATAAAATAGTATTGGAATAAAAAACTGGATTGTGGAAAATAAATAATAACATAATACGATTTACATAGAATCTTGGGCATTACTACCATGTTCATCATTATGGATGATGTCCTTTACAAAATCAATTTTATTTTCCATTATATCCATGTATCACTGTACTATGCTTACATGTCCTTCCGTCCATATATTATTGAACATGATCTACATTCCATTCCAATAATTTATATCTCATGAGATATAAATATATACCCAATGCATTGGAGGGTGATATAAGGGCCATCCATCTCATAGTGAATGTATTCATACAAGTGGGACAACGTCATAAATCATTTTTCACAGCCTAGCACATGACGAAAAATGGGTTTCTTAAACATAATTCTATAAAAATATATATATAATAAATGAAATTCATAAAAATGATTACATCTTAAAGACAATAAAATAAAAGTAATATTATGTATATATATATGCCATATTATATGGAAAATAAATTCTTTATCACACTGGAACATAATTCTAGATAAAAATAAATTTTCATCATAAAAAATGTTTTCTTTTCTCAAAATGTCCTTCCATTTGTAAAGAAATTAATTTTTTTAAAAAATAAAAATGAATTATGGTGGAAGATTCATCATGTAATTATGGTGTCATGATGATTTCAATATCCATTTATTCTATATAAGGTAAAAATATTCTCCTCATTGTATTTCTAGAAATGTCAAAAAATACCTCATATGGTAATCAAAAGAATGATTCCTTCCATACCATGTAGTAAAAGATAAAAATTGGTAAAAATGATGTTAAATATACATATAAAAATTGTAAAAATATTTATAAAACATTTCATTAGATGATAAATATATCCCAGGTAAATGTTTACTAAGAAAAAATTTCAGATAAAAAAGAGATTGAAAAATATTCACTTACATTAGGTCTGATATGTTTTTTATTTATCAGAACCTCCTATATAATGATTTAGAAAATGTTATTAAATCATTCTAGAATTATTTCACCATATATGGTCATATTATCCATCTTTTTGGTTAAAAATTCAATATTAATCATTATTTGGGATTTAAATACATTATAATTGCATGCATGTTTTATCGAATAAGATTCAGTTCTCTATACACCATATTGTGGAGACTATAATCCATATGTACGCAAGCGTGGTGATTTCATCGTTCATAGGATGGATAGAAAGTTGAATATGGGTTTTTAGTAATTATAATAACATATCAGTATATAATTTATACTAGAATTAATATTCTGTAATAAAAAACTCATGATGTAGAAGTAGAAATTGAATGAAATATGAAATAATCGGTAGAGGATATTACCTCTTATTTGATGTTCTCTTTTTATATATCCTCTTAATAAAATTATGGATGTTATTTTGAGAAGACTAGAAACTCTATAATATAACTAGGGATGTTGGGAAGATAAATGTGTAGGGTATGGACAAACATGGAGGCTTAATGAGGGTTGGTGAAATGGGTGAGTAGGTTCCCTTTTATATTCGAGGTGAGGGTCACTTTTGGAAACATCAATAATATAAAATTATAATAATTTTAAAATAAATAAAAATACCTCAAAAAGGATATATATTCGAAAATAATATATTATATTATTTGAATATGATCAACTAATAAAATTTTGATATGTTTGTATGTCAATTTGAACATTATCATTTTAATTTACAATTAGTTACTATAATTAATTTTAACTAAGATAAAAAATGTTTCAGTAATAACAGATTGTATATTTATTTATATGATTTAAATTATAACATAAATGATTAATTTAGATCTCTTTAGAGTATATTATTATTATTCGATTTTTTTTAATTTTTTATGATTTTTAAATAATTTTATATAACATTATTTTAACAAAATATATATTGGGTCAATTTTGACACAATTAATTTCATAGATTTTTATAAATATATAGAAAACTTTTTACCTTAAAAATTGATTTTATTATATTTCTAATGGGTGAAGTTCATCTATAAAATTCATTTGAGAAATTAATTATCCTATATTAGGTTTATTTTAAAATTTTAACAACATTGATTTGAAATCTCCATTATTAAAATAATCACTACATCAATATTGTGTAATTATTTAATAGACATATATGTAGAATAAAATTTGAAATAAAATACTCTTATGAAAATAATTTTAATATATTTCATAATAATATATGTAAAAAAGATTATATTATGAAAAAAGACATCATTATGAATGATATAATTATTTAATTATGAATGTTATAAATTTAACATTACATAAAATTAAATAAAATAAATACCATTATCTCTTATATAAGGCTCCAAATGGAAACATTATTTTCCCTTGGATTCAAATGGTCAATATATATATCGCAAAATTTTATTTTTTCTTGTGTTTTGGCGTTTATTTGGTCAGTAGAATTTTAATAAAAATTGTTTTATGGATTTCTCAAGAATTAATTTATTTGTATATAAGACATTATAGTAATAATTAATTTACATAAAATCAAAAATAAATTTCCATAATATAAGTAATTAGTTATACGTTCCTGGTACTATTTGTTTATGATATCACATGGTTATCTATATATTTAAATTATTATACTTATAAGAAATGTGAGTTTTACATTTGATCACTTTAATTAGTTTTATTAATATATAGGTCATTCTCATTATCAAGTGCTCGCTAAATGACTATGATTCAAGCCATAGATGTTAAGGGTAAAATAAAATTCATTGAATAGAATTTTGACCAGTTTTAGGATAATTTTATTATCCATAAAATATATTTTGATAAAAAAAATTACCATATTACCTATTACTATGGCAAATAAAAATAATCGTAGTTACTATTCATAAAATACCAAAAATTAAATTAACACATTAACCTAATTTGGACCCATTGATTCTAAATATGGAATCCATTTTTCATTATTATATACAAAAAATTTATGAAATTAAAATTAATTTAATTCATGTTTTTAGAAACCAGAAAACCAGGTTTTAGAAGTACAAACCTATTAAAATAATGTTTTTTATTTATGTTGAATTTAAAAGATAAATTACATCCAATGATCATAATTGGTAATGATGAAAAACATAATCCAATTAAAAATTAATACCCATTACAAACATAATCAAACTATATAAATAAATAAGTTGAAAAGGTAGTTTCGAATAAAAATACATTATTTTTCACTATTCAACTAAATATGTATTTTATCATAGAAATACAAAAAAAATTAACCAATTTAAATTTTTAAGACACTTTTCTATGAAAGATAATTTTTTCATATAGTATATATGAAATTGGTAAATACTATATTTAAAATGTGTGCAGCATAAAAATCGACAAAACTGCTTTTTTTGAAAAATGCTTCTTTTATCCGAAAAATCAATTTTTTCTTATATAATGTTCTATTAAATATATATGATGAATTTTAATGATATATAATATTAAAAATTTGGTTAATATTATTAATAATTTCTAGCTTATATCCAATTAAATATTAATAGTTTAATAATATATTGTTTTTTAGTGAAACATAGTATTGTGTACAATGCAAGTTATCATGGTATATCTCTCTTACATGTAATGAAATCCATGTCAATTTCACCTGTAGTGAAAAAATATTTTAGTGTTTTGAACAAAAAAACTCCAACATAGTTCTTTTATAAATTGAAATAAGCCTATACTCAGTATTACATGAAATAAATTCAATCAAAACAATTAGAAATTATGTGTAACACAAGCCAGTAATAGTGTTTAGTATACTATACCCTCATACAGTGTTTTTTATAGAGAATGATAATCATTTTGTTACATATAACACAAAAAATACATGAAATTAAAAATAATCTACCTCATAAAATATCTGAGTTTTATAATATTAATGTTAAAAAATAGTTAATATAATGTAATAATAAAAACATATATGATATATGATATATGAATATGGTTATGTGATAGATTTATCAAAAACATATATTTATTATGTTTAAGTTTTGAATAGGTACAATGGGATTCAACACACCAACTAAGGGTATTTTTAGTCTCACATTTATTTATGTTTAATTAATGAATTATTAAACACTTACATCTTTTTTTGGGTTATTATAAAACCCATGTATATAAAATATGATTTTTTACTTAATTAAATGGTTTTTACATATTCATTTGATTATCTACCTTTCCTTGGGTTTATGTTTCAAGAAATACCAAACAGAAAAATTAATTTTGTCGCATTTTTCATTATTTAATATACATTGAATAAACATAAAAAACCATTTTTTCAAAATGGTTTTGAAATATGAGCATTTAGGATTATTCTAAAGGTAAACATACATTAATTTTTTTAATGGTTTTTAGGCATCGATTAAATGTTATCAGTTTATTTTCAAAAAAATGGTTTTAAAAATGTTACCAATTTTTTTTATAAGTTATCAAGGAAAATGGTATTCAAAACATTTTCAATATAAAATAATATGGTTCCAAAAAAATTCTTCCCAAATGCTTTTAGAGATTTAAATTCAATTTATCATCCTAATTTTCATGAAAATGTTCATCAAAAATTATTTTCTTTTAAATATCATTTTTCAAATAAATGATGATATTTTCATCATGAAATGATTTCCAAAATATATATACATAATTTTTCCATTTAATATTACATCTATTTGTGTAACTAATGACCATATAGGAAATAATCCAAAGTATTGATTTACATTCTTTATTGAATGTTTAATATTTTCATCGGATGATTCCTATGACACCAATTTCTCTTCAACAAGTTATATTATATTTAAACCCTCATATTTTCAAGGGTTAGTAATTGTTTAAATTATTATGAATCCTATATCATTTAATAAGATATTATGGATTTAAATTTTATTTCATGGGATTATTGTAAAATGATCAGAAAAGCATTGTTTTGTATGCTTCATGATATTGTAAATGTTTTATTGTCTTTTGGAACATGTGTGAATGATTTTTTGATGATATGTGTGGTCCTATATACTCCTATATTTACATGGATAAATATGTATATATCAGGAGATAATGAAGGGAATCAGGTCGACAATATTGTTCAAACATAGGAATATGGGTAAATCCAATCCCTTACAAGGAAATGGTTGTGACTGGGGATTGTGTTGTGTCCGACCTAGTAGGTGTAGTAACCTTGTACATGGAGGATGGGGAAACCTATACCACTATAGGAATATAGGGAATCTAAATCCCATATAAGGAATGGATTGCGACTAATGATGGTGGTGTGTCCAACTATGTTGGTATGGTTCCCATTAAGTGCCTTGATATGTTCTATAATTGCATCTTGACTTATAGTAAATGATATAACATGTTTATGTATTAAAAAATCCCATGACTTATTCCAATAATATTATTTCATGTCATATATTCATTATTTATTTATGATTTATTTCCTATTAATTTCCATGTTTTATAGCCTAATACATGTTTTTAATATATTTTTTTTGTTTGGTATGATAATATAATGTTATGATAAAATTTTCATACATGTATTCCCCTGTTTATGATTATACGTAACCCTATATTACCATTACTGATCATATGTTCTCACTTATTTTCCTTTTTCTTTTCACTAGGTTATGATTATCTGTATTATGTATGATTTATATAGTAAGGGTTCTAGACATGAATAGCCTAGTGGGATATAATAAAGCTCAGTTATGTTACAGTATTTATATCTCAGTGCTTCAAAATTCCCAAAACTAATATGATCTTTGGTGGTTTATTTTTTTATGTTTTAAGTATTATGAATGAGTAATTTAATTTCTACTTATGTTAACATTAGGTTTTTATGTTATCGTGTATAAAATTCAGTTCATTCTATCATTCAATATTCAATTAAATTCATCGTGAGGTTATAAATTTTGTATTTATAATATTTTAACTGGATTACTATTATTTTTTTTCATTTATCAAGTGTTGTTTACATATTCTGTGATTCTACTACAATGGGGAAATCCATATATTCCAACATTGAATTTTTTATTTTTTATTTTTTATTAAATTTTAATGTATGTAATTTTTATTGGTTTATCACCTAAAAAATTTAGTGATCATTAATAGTAAATTAATTATTCTTTTCTTTATAAATATCTTCTATTTTTATAAGAATTATATAACATATTTTAACACATATTTATTTAAGACAAATTTATTAGTGAAAAAGTATTATCCCTTATTTTTAATTTACGAAACACATGATTCAATATCCACTTTCGATGAATACATAATCCCTCCCGAACATCAATTAGTATAAGGGCATGGGTTACACCTCTATGTATATATAATTTTTTTACCAAATATATAAATTCATATTTATTTTATGTGCATATTTTAGATTGAAAAATTATATATGTGGATCAGATTGAAAAGGACATATTTACTTCTGATGATTGCAATATTGGATTTTCATCCAATAAATTAAAAATTACGATGAAAATAATGTAAATTATGATATTGAAAAATTAAATTATATATGAATAAAAACTACTAACTAAATTCACTCAATGTGTTCATTTCTCAGTATATTCCATTTATTATTATTATAATTAATCATGTTCAATATAATATAAAGACGTGTAGAATTCTTAAAATATAGATGATTATAAAATAGTAAACAATTAACAAGTAACATTTTTTATCAATGTTTACAAGGAACATAAGGATGAAAAATTAAAACTGGAAGAAGAAGCTTTTTCAAAGGGAAAATAACCATATATGATAGTTCACAGTAATGAATAACTTTTAAAACATGAAAAAATAATGGAATTTAAAATTATGATGTATACATTGAGTCATTATAGGAGAAGAACAGAAAAAATGTGGTTCTACTATAAAATAAAATCATTATTTGATTATAAAATATTTGAAAATAAATATGTGTGATAAGGATAAGGTAGAAATTGTACAAATAGAGGTTATATATTCCATGTTAAGACTAGATAATAAATTTATTAAAGTTAAATATGATTAGTTGAAGTTTAAATATAAAATAAATAATCATCCTTAAAATATTATTCTCAAGGATAATCAGGTTTGTGATTATGAGTAATGGGAGAAGATGATTCAATGGGATGAAATCCTAAGATTAGTTAAAAATGAAGATATTTATCCCAATATAGAAATTCAAGATGTTGAAGTGAAGCCAAAAATTATAGAAAGAGCATATGCTGAGACTTCCAAATGTGATAAGAAAAGGACAACTATAATGAATTCATAATATAATAGCTCAATTTTTTAAAATTTCCACCCTGTAAAAAAATAGTTTTGGTTGATATAATGATAAATCTTCTTCTGTATCATTGATCAATGTAACCCATTTCTTCTAAATCAATGTGTACAACATCTTTTTTGAAGACTATTATAGATTCTATAATAAAATTTTCTCAATTATATTTGAATAAATATTATTATGTATTCAAATCATCATTAAATAGGGATGTGAAAAAATATAATTACACTTATTCCAAGAATAATGAAAAAAATATAGAATTTCTATTGAAAATATAAATTATTTTTAAATATAACCATAATTCTTTGAAAAATAAATCAATATTTATTGTAATTTTAACTATTTTTGGATGATTGGGAATACATAAGTGAATAGTTGTAACTATAATTGATAGTATAAAAATAAATGGATTAATGTATTTAATGGGATATAAGAAAAATAAATGGGTAAACCTTTAGAAAAGATTAATAATTCACATAAGTGAAATTACTCTATAAAAAAACATATATGAATACATTGAAAAATTATCTATTTAATACAATATAAATTGTCACTATTATGATAAGTTCTTGTTGGACTAATTTATGGAAAAAATAACATACTAATATAAAATTAATACCACAAAATGGTAAGCTGATATAAAGAGAAGTTAAATGGTAAACCATGAGGGGTGAATAAAAGTATAAGACTTCTACAACAACCGATCAAAAGCATTTTGTGAAAAATCATGTGGAAAATGTCACCCAAAATAGAAGAATCTATTATTACTGAAGGAAATAATGAATCTTGGATCATTGTGACTTTTCGATGAATATAAATACAAATTAAATAAATATAAAATATAATAATGAATCAAGGTAGAAAAGAAATAACAAGATTAAATTGGTGAACGAAATCTCTGAGGTAAAATAGAAATAATTTCTAGAAAATTGATTCCTGATGAATGTTAATAATTTCTATGAATTTTGTAGATGGTATATGAATTTAGGTATAACATTTGACTTGGTTTTTTTCATAATAATAATTCACAAATATTAGAGAAAAATGGACTAGGAAATCTTTTTTTATATATATGTATGGAAAAGTATTTCATAAAAATGTAAATATTGTTCATGTTCCTAATAAATGTTTGATCATATGTCCAAAATGAGGGAAAGAGGGACTACATATAACGAAACCATGAAATATGACATTTCATTTCTATAAATAATAAATAAGACATTTTCTTTAAATAATATACTATAGTTGGGAAGAAAATTGCATCTATAATTTTATAACTATGGAGTACTAAAGATCCTTTCTTATTATTTAATTATTTATAGATTTTGAACCAACATTTAGCCGAATGCACAAAATTTTTGATGGAGAAACTTCAGGGAAGTAGGAGGAGGATTACCTTATTGAGTCTACCATTAAACATGAAATAGAATAAAAGAGTGAAACACTTACTTGGGTTAATCCAAGGGAAATTTTGAAATTTTACTGAATATATATATTCTTTAATATTTTAGAAGTTGATTGTTTTGGTATACCAATCACACATGCATCACTCATTCTAAATTTCGTTAATAATATTAAATATGGTGGCTGTTATTTTTTGATGAAATGATTCTTAAAATGAAATGTTATTTCTTTGAATCAAATAATCCGAATATTTTTACTCATGTGTATGGAGGATATTTAATTTCATTGAAAATTTTGATTATTGTGAAACACTTCAATGAGAGTTAACAATTTATGATCATGATTTCAAATGCATGGTTTTTTGCTTAAAGTAATTAAATCATTGGTTATATCTATATTGTTTTTATACCAGGTTTTCAAACATATGCATAGTTCTGATTAAAAAAGGGATTTTATTTCTATTAATCCCATGTGATATCTCTACACTCCATTATAAGTGTTGAAGAATGAATCATAAAAAAGAGGGTATCATATTTTGGAATGATTGAGGAGATATGGAATCCAAAATATGTAATTTGAAATTATTTTTCAGAATGTGGGAAAAAGTTTTTCACAAACATATTTAATTTTAGTCCTGGGATGAGTTATTGAAAACAAAATAAAAAAGGTTATATTGTTCTGAACAATTGTTTATTTTTTCACAATGATGGGTCAATATATATCTGTTGATTTCATGATGTACTTGGTATCCATGGTGTATTTTTATGGATTCAATGAATGAAATTGTTGGAAACATAGGAAAATTTCACCATCCCTACAATAATTTTTGTGGTTCATTTTTTATGTTCATAGAATTATATTAATGAAGACACATTGTTTAATAAATACAAAAGAATAATAAGAATTACTGAAGAAATTTTTATTTTCATCATGAATCAAAGATCAATAAGCCAATGTAAAAATATACATGTAAAAATATATTATATTTTTTAGGGTTAAAATAACATAAAATTTGTTAGTGGCTATGGGATATTTGCTAACTATTTACTTCCCTCAATAGACGATGGGCCAGCCAAAGAGTTTATTAAGTCCATCTTGATTGAATAATTTTGTGATTACGAATCAATCATTCATATAGTTGACATCCAAGTCATCCAATAGTGAACCATGATAATTATATAGCATTTTTCAATCCAATATTCACAGTGAACATGAAATATACATGGCCAGTGGGAGAGTGACAGTGAGGTGTGGCCCATGAGTCTTATTTGTCAGAGTGGTGTGGTTTAAAATCCCTGATATCTGCTCATGTTATTTGTTGTAAATGATATATTATTAAGAACCACATGAATGTAATGAGACTTGATCTGGTACTCAAGAACAGTAAATAACATTCACCCATCAAAAAACTGATATGATGAAGTTGTTTCAACGTGGTGTGGCTTATCAAAGCCATATGATCAATATAATTCATTTTCTTCTTACACTAGCCTCGCTAAGGGATAATATTTTATAGATTTAATTGTATCACTAAAAATGTATAAATTTCACGCCACCATTATTTTTAAAATTATTATATTTTGAGCCTATGAGATTATATACCTCCTTTCATGGAATCTCCATCTTCTATTTTATCCAAATAAGGATATATTTTTAATGGAAATTACGTTATAGAAAATTCAACCAATAATGTTGGAGGAGATCAAGCACTAAAGTATCATATGATCATCATTGTTTTTATGTCATATACTCACTAAAAAGAGAAAACGTGATATTCATTAAGAAGAAACTAATTTATTCTTAGAGTTTAATATTGTAACACTATGAAAAATAATGTAAATATCGGCTCCTCCAGGATTCAAAAAATTATTAAAAAAATTATTTCGTGGTTCCTCAATGATCATAAAATGTAGAGATGTGATCTTGGTAAAAACAACTATAAAGGGGATGTGTGGATTTCGAAAGAGTTGTTTTTTATTATTAAATAGTATCTTATCTTTTTTTGATCAACATCAAAGCACTATAGGGGCCTTATATTTATGAAAAGGAATCCCATGATGCTTACATGTTAATGGGATGTGAAAGATTTTCTGCCACTTGACATTTGAATCTCATACTGTTTAATTTTTCAAAGAATTTGAAATCTCATGAACCACACCATTACATGAAATTCCATTCCAATAGGGTAGTTTAAAAAAAATTATTATTCATGAACTTACTCTCATAAAAAAATCATTCAAGTATATTAAACCAAGATAGAATTATTGGGGGTATATAGTACTATGGGTGAATAATCTATATTAAAATTTAAAGTACGCAATTATTTGAAGAATTCAGTGAAAAGATAATTCAAGAACCCAATATCACATGATATAAAAATGGAGACATATCAAATATAATATTGAACAAAATCCCATAAAATAATGTTTTTATAAATAATTTGTTCTTCTATTTTCGGTAGAGAATTCAACAATAATGTGAATTGATATTTTAAAATTTCCATTATGAATAAAATTAATTAACAATAATTTTTGTGTATAACATTAAAAAACATTGAGGATGTTACATCATCATTCAAATGGAAGAACATAAAATTGACAATGTGATAATGAATCAAATAATATAATGGTGATCAAAATTTATTATGTATGGATGAAATTAAGGATTAGTTATTTTTTAGATATTTTTGTATACACCAATAACTATGATCCAAAAATATCAAGGATAATGATTTGTAGATAATTCTATTGTAGATCATATCAACAGAATATGTATATGAAAGAGAATTTTATTAGTGTTTATGAAAAGGTTTCTATTGAGGTTCGAGATTATAGGCTATAACTTGTCAAACATTCGGGGGGTATAACCAACTGAGGTAGCATAGTAGGGTCACTGGGTGTTATTACAATGATCAACTAGGAATAGTATAACCATTTTCTATTGGATCCATTATAATTAATAATTTCTATATTGTGGAGAATCTATATGTTGGGGGTATAATATGTTGCAAAAATTAGAATAATTTATAACTGAACTATTTGAAAATATTGTCTATTTTATTCCATTTACATTTTACATTATATATAAGATATACTCATCTTAATAGTTGACTATGGTTCGAATTAAAATGTTCCAAAAGAAAATAATGACAATTCAGAAAAACATGTCACCCCAAATTCACCCCCACACTCTTAGCATGGCTACATGATCTAGTGGTCACTTTAATAACATTATGAAATTCATATTATTAATATAAAAATTTATATTTATTATTATTTATTATTTTTAATCATTTTATAAATTACCTAAATAACTTATATATATTTAATATATATATATATAATCTTTCATTTTTATAACTTAAAAATTAATTTTAATATTATTAGTTAAAATTATAAAATTATTAGTAAATAAATGTTTTAAAAAGGTTAATTTTATTCTATATAATTTAAAACCGATTAATTTATAAATAATCTTATAAATTAAATTAATCTTCAGAAAAAAAATGTTTGTATAATTATTAACAAAATATTATATTATATAATTCAATACATTATTGAATTCTATGAAAAACGTATTCTACCAAATATTATTTATCGATATGATAGGAATTATAAAATATCATTGATATTACCTTGTAAAACAGTTACGCACTATCAGTTATCTTTTATTACTAGTAAGAATAATTTAATTATGAGAATAATATAAAGATGATGCACCTTGGTTATCACACCATTTGATACATCTCTTGGGTAAGTGGTGATTATCGAACCATAAAATTTGTGTATAACAAAAGGATAACCAATAGCCTCATTGTATTCCATACCCTATTACAATCATAAAATCACTTTTTATAATACAAAAATCTATTGGTTTCTTCTCTGGTATGGTGTTATCATAAATTATGATATACTGATTTCAAATTCTATATTTCACAAAAATTTAGGGCATATTATTATTCCATTTGGTTTTATATCAAATATCATATATCATGAATTAGTTAATAAAATTTAAATCCATTATCCAATTTGAATGGTATAAATTATGAAATGTAATATGATTTCAAAAATTATCACTCTTATTACGGTTTCATGAATAAAAATTCAAGGAATTCCTCTCATACAATGTAAATGATTATAATAAATGATTATTTATTATTCAAAGTATCATAATCATTTAGGAACTAAATATTCATTGATAACCATGCTATTAAAAATTATTATTGGTGAATAATTAAAAATGAAATTATTACTTTCACAAATGAACAAAAAAATTACACCCAACAATAATTTTTGGGTAAATAATACAAATGATCAAGAAATATAATATTCCATCAAATGTGTATCCATGGGGTTTCCCTATATCCACCAGAAATATTTTGAATGAATTATTTTACCATCCTAATATTATAGTATCTCATGTTAATAGTGATATAGATGGAGATATATTTTTTATTTAAGGCTATTAAACTAGTGGTTTTCTTGGGATTATCGAAAAAAATAATTCATAAGACTCATTTGCATATTCTATGTGAATATTTCCTAAGACTATGTATTTACCAATCCATTTCATAATCAAATGAGAATATTCATTCAATTAAATTTCATAATACAAACTAACATCTACTATCCCATGCATTTCATATTACGAAATTTCTAATAACATTTATACAATTTTTATATAATATTAATGTCTTATAATAAACATAACATTAAATTAATTAAATAATAGTAGTGCAATGTTAATTGTATCATCTCACTCATTAAATTACAATACACCAATGTAACTTAATAATAATGAAAAATGTATCGTTTATGATATACATTTATCATATTAAACAATATATCAATGGCCTATGATATAATCATTTCTCTATGTGTGTGTTGTACTCTATGAAATAACAAATCATATCATATTATATTGAATGTGTATATTGAATATTCTATTTATTTACAATTTATGTTATAACCTCATATACATTGTACAATTTTTCTGAATATTATATAATAAAAAATCTCCAAAAATAATAATAATTTGTTTATCATATTTTCAAAATACCCATTTCAGAAGTAAAAAAACAGTATTGTTTGTCCCATTATACAAAATACCATCTTAATATACCTAAAAAATCCAATCAGATAAAATATAAAATATATTTATAGAATACATCTATGTAATATTAAGTACACAATTAGTTCTCCAAAAAAATTTACACCCCATTCCATTGTGTTATTATCAAAAAACAATATTTCATCAATGTAATCAATAAGGGGACATGATCCAAAAATAAATCATATAGAATAATCAAATGGAAATAATGAGATATATTTTAATAACATATATATTTTTTCCTCTCCCACCACCTATATCATATATAAGAACAAATTTTCAAATGATAGTTATAATGAAAACATCCATTATCCATGGGAGAAATAGTATAACAATACAATATATCCAACTCATTTATTTTTTTACTGTCTATGTACATATTGACCACGTTAGTGAACACATGATATTTCATTAACCATTTTGTATTATTAAACTATTTATTAAAGGTAACATAGCCAAAAGGAAAAGGTATTTATTAACAAAAATAAATTATCGAAGTATAAAATTTGTAGCCTTATTGAATCAATTTCATTAAACGATATCATTTTAACTGCAAAAGTATCTAACCATGTGAGATTCACTCCAAATCCCATGTTATCAAGACCACCAACAACCATGCCTGCCTCCTCAAAAAATGTGTGATAATAATGTTGTGACTCATAATAGTTTTCATGATATCAAATGATTAACCTGTAAGTATCAGTGAAATATAAAAGCCTCCATTTATGATATCCTATAATAGAATATAGGAGTCACTTTCCAAAAAAATATTATTCAACCATTTCATTTCTAAAAAAGGAAATGGGTGAATATTTCCAAGAATCTCCCCTTTTGAATAATATGTAATGGTGCCAGAGCCATAGAAACATCCCTTGAAATTTTTTAAAGCTCACAAAAGACATCCAAAAAATATAGAGGCACCATGGTTTTCTTTAGTGGCCCAAATAGTGATTATCTTGATACAATGTTGAAATGGGGGAAGCCAGAAAACCTCAATAGTCCCCATGGTAGTCCAGAAGATATTGGAAACACCCAAAAGTTTTAGGATCGTGAATTCATTTATACTATTATCATAGTTCCCAATTATATCTATAAAATAAGAATAACCCATAGTTTTTTTTCAAGATGCTCTTTAGAATGAATCCCCTATCATAGTGAAAGAAGGTGTTGTCACTAATCTATATAGAGTGCAACACCTCAGTCATAGAAACTCAAAAGAGAGCACATACCTATAGAGAAAAATAGATAACAGATCTACATTATTGGAATGCATGGACACCTAAAAATCCA
Organism: Viscum album; assembly: GCA_963277665.1. Classification (NCBI taxonomy): domain Eukaryota; kingdom Viridiplantae; phylum Streptophyta; class Magnoliopsida; order Santalales; family Viscaceae; genus Viscum; species Viscum album. Next base: position 1,194,619,923 of record OY728122.1, read on the forward strand.
AAGCCACATAGATCAATTAGATTGAAGACATCATTCCATATATTTTGTGTAGTATCACAGCTGGGTATGAAATTATATTCATACTCTATATGTTGGTGATTGAGAACCCACCAACAATAAAGAGGAAAAACAAATTTTTATAACATGACATACATGGTGATTCTTTTCTATGATATCGTCCAAATAATTATAATACATGACTGTTTGGTCAGTGTTTTATTAATTTTAGTTTACCAGTTGAAATTGATATTGGTTTCCCCAAGGACATTTTGATAAATTAACATACCATTAATAGATCCATTTTCCTCCGTCTCTAAAACCATAATACTAAGACTGATAATAAAATCATAAGCATCAAGATTAGATTGTAGATCATCTGGATACAACTATTGAGGATCATCCAAAAAATAAAGAATATTAATTTGGGAATCAGAACTCAAAATAGAATGTTGAAACTCATTGAGTAGAAATGATCTAGTCCAATTATCAATCCAGAATTTAAAATTAATTTACTTGATCACAATCAATAATGAATATGTCATGATATTCTAAAAAGAAGATTTAATTTATGTAAAAATAGAAGAGTCAATGTAAACATTATCTATATATTTCATTTTATCATTGAAATGGGTTTTACAAAACCCCTTTTATTCATAACATCAATGAATATTGTTCAAGGAGAGAATTTCATGAAGGGAATCTTTAAAAATACCAATATTCTTTATTACCATTACTATATTAGGGGTAGGTTTATAGTAGGTCTTCCATTTAATGGTGACCATCATTCTATCGTGGATATTTCCACATCAATATACATTTTTTATGTAAAAATTCTATGACAACCTAGCTCTTTATTACACACATATACATGATTTGTTATATAAACATCACTTGATACTACATAGAAGATAGAGAGGTCTAGTGTATTTGGGGATCAAGATCTTTACATAACAACATAGAACATTAAATACAAAATATTTATTGAAAAATTCCTTTACATGACCACTACATTCCATTGTATATAGCTTTGCATAGGATAACCTGAGGACATGCTTAAGAAAAGGGTGAGATATAAAGCCCAGTAAAGGAATAAACATGGGACAAAAGGAGTAATACATTACATGTTTGAAAATACGATTATAAATAGATCACAATAGATGCATAAACATAAATGCATGATAAATCATGATAATTATAACATGGAAATGTGGAAATAACACTTAACTTGGAATTAGCATGAGCCAAGGCTCATTGCAAATGCAGCATGAGTAAACCCTCGTAGCCCATGAAGGATGAGTAAACCCTCATTTCACTTGATTTTAGAATGAATAAACACCCATTTCACTTGACGTATCATGATACAATATTGTACCCAATGAATTGGAGTGCTATCAGGGCTCACCCTTATAAAACGATTCATTTCATGCATAAGTGTTCCATATGGATCATATAACATTGGATCAACAAACATCATAAGTTATTACATGATTAAGTAATTTTGAATAAATACATGAATGTACCATTCAATATGAATATGTCCATAAAGTTGAAAACCCTTGATATAGATATGGTTATGGTTTTCACTACACAATGATTTTGTCTTGGATAAATACAATGCAATTTTGGCAGCATAATAGCGTGACATAAGGAATCATGTAATTGGTTGATTAGATAGAAAAGGGTTTCTCATAATAAGTACATGAAATGGATAGTAAGGGGTTCATATAGATACATGTCCCAACAAACTTATTGGAATTTTTATATATAATACAATATAATTTCTTCGATATTAAAGAGAAGATAGAAATCCCTTACGGTATTTCAGCATAGTAACGAGTTTACATGGGTGGAATTTAATGAGAGAGAAAGGGGTCTCCCATCATTAAATAATAAAGAATTATATATTGGGGAGGAGTTAAACCATAACCCAAAATTTATAATTGAAATAAAAATGGAATATCAATTTTACAAATATTCGACAAAATTGAGAATGGATGAAAACCCTTTACTTGAAAATGTGCTTCCAATGGCTTGAGATAGGCTTGAAAGAGGCTTCTTCAGAGCTTGGGGAACCATGGGATGATTCTAGAGAGAGTAGGGAATAGGTTGGAAGAACTCCAAGGGATTTTATTGAGGAGTTAGCTGGATATTGTGTGGGTTTATTTAGGAGAAGGTGATGGAATTCTTTATTATTTACATTTGGGACACCTCGCATTAAACTAATCTAAACCACGAACCAGTCCATGGTTTCTGCCAATGATTTTTTTAAAGGCATGTGGAAATAATTATTTTTTATGTTCAAAGTCCTAACTTCTTAAAATAATGGTGTTGCTTATGTGGAGTTGAGTCACACTCTCAAGGAAAACAATTTAAAAGGGAAAAATGTTTTATAAGTCTTGGAGGGGCCAGTAATGCTTTGTAAAAAATCAAACAAACCCAAAATCCCATTATATTAATTTTAAAACATATATTAGACGAGCAAAATGTTTATTGTATTTTATTACATCACTATTTTGATATTATGATGTCATAACACACATTATATATTTAAACGGTATTTTATTTTTACCCAAAAAATTGACATTCTCAGAAAATTATGAAAAATTAACCATTGGATAATTTCGACATCTTGATTCCAGAAATAATATTTATTTTATATAAATTATTATCTAAATATTTTAATTTTTAGTTTTAAAATAAAACTAACATATATAGAAAATTCCCAGGTTTTGACAATAATGGATTTCAAACCATAATAAAAAGTACAATTGCATTCATAAATTATTGGATCATTTATATTTAATAAATATTAATTTAATAATAATAATAATAATTTATTAATTTATTATTTAATTCAAAAGTACATTAATTCATTAAAATATCTTTCTTAGTTGAACATTAACTAAAAATACTATTTGTGCATTAAAAACTATTTACATGGTAACATTAATAAAATGAAAGAATATTCATTATTATATAAAAAATAATATACATAACTATAATACTAGGTTATTGTTACATAACTCCTTATAACACCTGCATAAGACCAAAGGGTGAGGTGTGTGATGATGACAGACTCTTGTAGTGGCTCAGATAACATTGCTCGGGTGGAAATCTCTATCATATTGCACTTTTCCCATAGGTGGTTCTGATCAAGATTATCATGTTCAAGCTAGGCTTGAGTTTGGATAACGGTGATTCCCAATGATGTCACCTCCTTTCCGAGCACTGAAAATTGTGCTTCATATGTGGCAGGTCTACTGGATGAGGCCATCGCTTCCTTTTTCTATGTAAATTTTATTTGTTAAAGCCCATATTTATTCTAATCATGTGATCAATGTTAAATGCCTACAATAGAAATTGTCACAATTATTAATGGTATATTAAAATCAAAAAACATAAAAAAATGAAGTGAATATGTTGTATAACCATTTCACATATTAAGTTGTTTAATTATATCAAGAGGGATTTTCATTAACAATAGTTTGGTTCGTTATAATATTATTCCCTTAAGAAATTTCTCCCTCAAAATTTCCTTTTCAAACACTAAAACATATGTGGGTAACTTTGAATCATCATTTTCTCTAATTCCCACTTTGTTTCTTCAAACATATAGTTTCACAAAAACACCTTGACAAGGGGCATTGTATTAATTCATAGAACTTTTCTCTACAATCTAAGATCTTTACTAGTTTCTACTCCTATGAAAGATCATATACTAATTGTACCACATCTGAAGAGAGTACATGTGAATGGTCTGGTATGTACTTCCATAATCGGGAAACATGAAAGACATCATGTACATTAGAAATGGGGGGAGGAATTGCAAGTCAGTAGGCCACATCCTTGACAAGATCATAAATCTCGAAGGGGTCAATGTAACTTGGACATAACATTCCATTCTTTCCAAACCTGAGGCCCTTCTTCCATGGAGATATTCATAAAAATACTATGTCTCCAACTTTAATATCAAGGTGTCAACAACTATTATCTGCATAACACTTCTATCAACTCATGGATAACATAATATATTGCTAAATGTTTTTAACCTTATCCACCATTTCTTATTCTATTTCTGGCCCAAGCAGCTTATTCTCACCGACCTCATCCCAACATGTCGGTGTTCTATACCTTTTCCCATAAAGGGCATCATATGGTGCCATTTGAATGCTTGAGTCGAATCTATTATTATAAAAGAACTCAACCAAAGGAAGATGTTGATCCCATCTTCCATTAAAGTCTATTGAGAACACTCTAAACATGTCCTCATGTGATTGGATTTTCTACTCGTATTGGCCATCAGTTTGAGGATGATAGGTCCTACTAATGTTCTGTTTAGTATTCAGTGCTTGTTGAAGAATCTTCCAAAACATATAGGTGAATCTTGAATCTCAATCAAAAAAAATAGATAGTTGTACTCTATGATGTTTTACCAATTCCCTAATATATATCTGTGCCAGTTAATCCAATGGTAAATCCTTCCGAATGGAAATGAAGTGTGCAACCTTTGTAAGATGATCCAACACAACCCAAATTTCATTGTTGACTTTGGATGTCTTCAGAAATCCAGTGACAAAGTACATGGTGAAGTTCTCCCATTTCCATTCTGGTATGGGAAATGGTTTCATCATCCACTATGATATCTACCTCTCTACCATTACTTGCTGACAAACCAGGCACACTGATGTATATTCAGCGATATCATTCTTCATATTATCCCACCAATAATGCTCTTAGAGATCTTGATATATCTTTGTGTATCCTGGGTGATTAGAGAAATTTGAACTATGTGAATTCCAACATCAACCTTTTTAGGATCCATTAACCTTTCCAAAAGTGACAGTTGAGCAGTCATTTGTGAAAGGATTGATCATGTTCTTTTCATTATGATTCATGTGTCCATATTCCTCAAATCTAAGAAGATTGGATCCTTTTCAATTATCATCAATGATAGAATTGCTGGGTCTTTTCTACATATTACAAATGAAACCATGTTTTATTTCCTAGGCTGTTAATAGATTGAGTTGTCTTACTCTTTAATCAGCTCTAACCGTCTTCATTGGTGCATGTTTAATTCTTTCGGAGTGAATATATACATGAAGATTTTTTGGTCCGTATATATTTCACAATTCTACTCAAATAGATAATGCCACCAAATTTTCCAAGTGAAGATCACTACAGCCAACTCGAGGACATGTGTTGGATGGTTCTATTCATGAATGTTCAATTTCCTAGAAGCATAGGAAATGTCGTTACCAATTTTCATCAACACACATTCCAATCCATTCTTCGAAGGAACAATGAATACCACAAAAATTTCTTCACTTGTTGCTAAAGTGAGAACGAGCGCAACGATAAGCCTCCTTTTCAACTCCTTGATGATTTATTTTCATTCATCACTCCAAGAAAACATTACTCCCTTCCGAGTTACCTTTTTAATAGGGTTGGGCTATAGTGGAAAATTTCACACAAATCGTCGATAAAATCCATCTAACCCCAAGAAGCTATATATATCTGTTATGAATATTGGCCTCATCCATCACTAAATTACATCTATTTTGGAGTGATCCATAGACATCCAATTGATTGTGATGATATAGCACAATAATGAGTCCTCCTTCGACCAGATTTCACACATGATGTACTTTTCATTGATCTTCTACTTATGTATGCTATCTAGTACAGTTCATAGATTCTCCTAATGATACTCCGAGGTATTGGATTAAATGAGAATATCATCTATATATACTACCACAAATTTGTCATGGAAATCTCTAAAGACTCTATTAATCATTTCCATGATGATTTCAAGAGAATTAGTGAGTCTGAGTGGTGTTACAATGAATTCATAGTTCTTGTATCATGTACAAAAAGTAGACTTGGGGATATCTCCCTTATTCACTCTTACATGATAATATACCAACCTCAAATCCCCTTTCGAGAAGTACTAAGTGCCATGCCACTGATCAAACAAGTCATCAATTCATGGGATATGATACTTGTTCTTTATTGTGATTTTTTATCTCAAAATAATCGATGCAAAGGCCCATTAACCCATCCTTCTTCTTGACAAAGAGGATTGGTGCACCCCATGGTGAAGAAATTTGGTGTATAAACCCTTAATCTAGATTCTCCTGTAGTGTTTTTTTCTGATCCTCAAGCTCCACAATATCCATTGTATATGAAGTCTTGGATGTTAGGAACATCCCTGGTATTTGATCAATTGAGAATTCAACATCTCTTCTTTGAGTAATTTTTCGAAATTCCTTGGGAAATACATTAGTGAATTCCCTCACAATAGGCATGTCTTCAAGTCTTTTTCCTTCCAAAGATTCAATCAACTGAGCTAGATATGCATGCTCATAGGGAAGCAATATCCACACTTGAGATGATAGAGCTAATGAATAATCATCTTCCTCTTTTCACATGTAATGAATCGGGGGTTGATTCTCCACATGAAGAGTGAATTTCCTCTCACGGGAATTTATGTTTCCTCTATATAAAGAAATTCAATCCAAGCCAGGAATTAATAAAATTCTACAAGAGGGAGTATGACAAGGTTCATAGGGATGTTCAATCCACAGATTATGATAGGGGAGGATTTATATTCCTAGGATGCAATGAATGCACCATTTTCTATACTCAACGACATCTTTACTTCCGTGATATGTAATGGTGCTGGGATTATTCTAAAAAACATTCGAGATATAAAATAATGCATATAACCTAAATCAAAAAGAAGGATGGATAATCATGAATGAATATCTAGAGTAACTATCACCACTTTATTGTTGGCATTCACTTTGGAATTAGTGATGGAAATATCCCACCCTTGCTACCCAGGAGGTTGTTGGTTACCTATGAAAACCCTTTTCATAGGGAACTGATTTTAAAGATGCCCTGGTTCATTGCAGTTGTAGCAATGGACCATGAGTTGAGGTTCAAATAGAGCATTCCTTTCCTCTATTGCAGTCACGGGTCTTTCTTGCCGACAGTTAATAGCCAGGTTCCCTTCTCTTCCACACCTAAAGCATTTCCTCATCCCCTTCAGGCAGTTTCTGGGGTGTTTCTTTCTGCACAATTCGAATATGGGGTGCTAGATTGTCTTAACACTATTTGATTTATCCATCAGACCACTAACATTGAAGTCCACATTATGAATCTTATCACCATGATACCCCTGAGATTCTTTGATCTCCTTTTCAACCGTGAGGTCACATCAGACAATTTCCTCATAGTTTTTGAATCCACAGATCAGCAACGTTTTTCATATGCTAGGTTTCATCCCACCAAAGAATTTTTCAATCATACATTTGGGGGAAACAACAAAAATAGAGGTTTATCAAGAATGACTTGTGAATTTTTCCTTGTACACTCCAACATATTCTCTTTCCTTTTGATTTAGGGAAAGTAAGTCCCTTTCAATCTCAAGTCATAGGGTGCGCTGAAAATATTTATCCAAAAACATCTTTCGTAAATCCTTCCATTACAATGCCCTGATATCCTCCTTATTCTTTGTATTATTTATCAAAATCCACCATTGATCAGATTCAGCCTCCACACAATAAGAATCTAGTAGAACATTCTCTTGTGTAGAACACTGAATGATAGAGATGATATTTTCAGTGGAGGTGATCTTCTGTTCAGCTATTGAGGGATCAAATGATACTTTAAAAGTAGGAGGCCTTTGTCTCATGAATCTCTCTATAACAAATTGATCTTTCATAGGGTGTCTTGAATGTTCCTCTTGATCCATATTTCTATTCAAATCATGAGTTAGTTGAGAGGGAAACATGAAAAAGAATGTGATTCCCGCTCCTATTGAATTGTGCATCTTATCAGTACAATCATCACATTGATCTTCACAATTGTTGTTAGCCCAAGACCTACTATTACCAGCAATTGGCTGGAATAAAAAAATATTAGGTGTAACACATAAAGGGTAATACAAGTACAAAACTAATGACTTATAAATAAATTTTATTTCCATAACATATAAATCTATTGGTTTCAGTCAATGTTATCCCTGATCTACTTTCTAATATATATTCTTTCAGAATTTTATTATCCTCTAACAATGGTTCATACTAACATTGTGAATTTACCAATGAATATCCTTTGGGAGTGTCTTAACAAAGTGGGAATCATGGTCAGTTGTCGTGCACCTGTTCCTGATCGAGTTTAGCACAAAGCGGTGTTTTCAGGTTTTATCACTAAGATACATATGTGCCGGAGCTGCCTCGACCTGTTCGTATCTGGACAGGGATGTTTTAATTTGATAAACCACTTACTAAAATCTTAACAAAACATAGGTATGTTTGTATTATACTTATTCATTTCTCTAAGGCTTTATTAGAGTTTTGTAATCCTAATCCCAAAAATAAATAAACATATCCTCTAATACCAACTATGACCACCCTTCTCTTTATTAAACACTTATACATGATTTATAACATAAAAATAACTTAATACAACATATAAGATACAAAGGTCTTCTGTATTTGGGGATTAGGATCTATAAATAATGACATAGGACAAGAAATTAAACATATTTATTGAAAACATATTTTACATGACCAATACTTTCCCTTGTACTTAGCATTGAATTAGATAACCTGAGGACATGCATAAGAAAATGGTGATCTATAAATCCCTGTAAGTGAATAATAATGGAATAACATGAGGAATACAATAAATGTTAGATAACAGTAATATAAACATTTCAAAAGAGAAGAATAAACATAAAGGCATGATAAAGCACTATAATCCCAACATGGAAATGTGGCCACAACACATAACATGAAATTAGCATGAGCTAAGGCTCATTGCACATGGATCCTGAGTAAACCCTCATTGAACATGAAGAACTAGTAGAACCTTTTTGAACATGAATTTTCATGACTAAAAACCCATTTTACCTGATGTATCATGATACAATACTTTTCCCAATGCATAGGAGCGCTATCTAGGTTCACTATTCATAAACATTTCATCACAGGCATAAATGTGCCACATGGATCATATAACATGGAATAAATCAACAACATAAGTTGTAACACGATTATGTAATGTGGAATGAATAATTAAATGTGACATTAAATATGTATATGCACAAAATTTTTAATACCCTTAATAGGGAAATTGGTATGGTATTCAATACACAATGATCTTGGCTTGAAAAAATGCAGTACAATTTCAACAGCATAACGACATGACATAAGGATTCATGAAAATGGTTGATGAGAGAGAAAATAGTTTCTTATCATATGAACATGAAATGGATAGTAATGGGTTCATATATATATACATGTCCCAATAAATGTAATAGAACATAGGTGCATAATAAAAAATAATTGCTTGGATGTAAAAGAGGCGAGAGAAAACCCTTAATGAATTTCGGTATAGTAATGGGTGTACATGGGAGGAATTTAATGAGAGAGAAAGTGTTCCCCAACATTAAAAAATAAATAACTATTTGGTAGGTTTCAAACTATACCCCAAAATTTATAATTGAAATTAAAACGATATAACTATTTAAAAATTTGGACAAAAATGAGAAAGGATAAAAAACCCTTATTTGGTAGTGTACTTCCAAAGGCTTGATATAGGCTTGAGAGGGGATTCTTCGAAGAATGGGGAACCATGAAATGATTTTAGTGAGAGAATTTAAGAGTTTTGATTAACTCCAAAGAGTTTTAGTATGGAGGAAGTACGAGCTTGGGTGGGTTTATCTGTGAAAGATGATAGAATTATTTATTATTTATGGTTGGGACACCTCACATTAAAATAATACAAACCACAGTCCAGCCCCTGGTTTTTGCCCATGTTTTTTGGAAAAGGGAAGTTGTAAAAAATATTTTATAAGTCCAAATTCCTATCTTCTTAAAATAATGGGGTTGCTTATGTGGAGGTGAGTCACACTCTGAATGAAAACAGTGTAAAAAGACAAAATGTTTTATTAGTATTGGAGGGTCCACTAAAGAATTTTAAAATAAATTAAAAATACACAAAATAACATTATATTAATTTCAAAACGTATATTGGCCAAAAAAAGTTTATATTATTTTATTACATAAATATTGGGTCATTATGATGTCATAAAACACATTATATATTTAAACGGTATTTAATTTTTAACCAAAAATTTTACTGTCTCATAAAATTATGAAAAATTCACCATTGGATAATTTCAACATATTTATTCAAAATATAATATTAATTTTATCAAAAAAATTATCTAAATATTTTAATTTTCACTTTTTAAATAAAACAGACATTTATCAAAAATCCATGGGTTTTGACAAAAATGGCTTTCAACCCTTAATCAAAATTACAATTTCATTCATAAAATCATAGGATCACGTTATTTTTAATAAAAATTAATTTAATATTAATAATAATAATTTTTTAAAATATTATTTAATTAAAAATTCATTAATTCATCAAAATAGATTTCTTAGTTGAACATTAACTAAATATATTATTTATTCTTTAAAAACTATTTACAAGGTAATAATAATAAAAATAAATTATATTCAATATCATATAAAAAACTAATGTACATAACCATAGTACATGGGTCTTGTTAAATAACCCATTATAACACCTTCGTAAGACTGAAGGGATAGATTTGTGTTGGTGACAAACTCTTGCGGTTGCTCAGATAACATCACTCGTGTGGTAAACTCTATCAAAATCCACATCGTCGGTAGGCCGTTCCGCTCAAGCATAACATGTTCAAGCTGGGATTGAGCTTCTTCAAGGGAGAATCTCAATGATTCTACCTTATTTATGAGCTCTGACAATTGGGCTTCATATGGGGAAATTATAATGGATGAGGCCATTGGTTCCTTTATCCGGGTAAACATGATTTCTAAAAAGTCATATTTAAACTAATAATGAGATCATTGTTCAATGGCTACAATAGAAATGGTCACAACCCATAATGATATTTTAACATCCAAAAAAATAAAACAAAATAATTGCATATGTTTTATAACTATTTCACATATTAAGACATTTAATTAGATCCATGGGATTTTCAGTAACAAATGTTTGGGTCGTAACACATTCAACATTTTGATAAGACCTCCCAGCCATTTATACACCATGATAGTGTTTACCATTTTTTAGACAATAATAGACAGCACCAAACTAATCCTCCCGGCTATAGAGAGGCTCATCCCATTCTATGTTGAGAGAGACTAGTAGACCATATCCACAATTTTTGTAAATTATGATGATCATGTTCTCTAGGAAAGTAATTGAACTCCAAGATAACATAAGGGAATTGTACACTCTCTTATTTTTATGTATGAGAGAATATAATGTTTCCATGCATTAAAAATACGCTTTACAAAATACATAAAAAAGTCCTCTTGAGAAACATTTCCAAGATAAACATTCATAATATTGTAAATGTATTCTGAAAACATGATAATTATTTTTAACACACTGTATGAAAGGTATGATTTCTTCATCATAGAATAAATCAATAGGGAAAAAGAGATACCTTGATGTTTGTATAGGATTATCTTTCCTTCTGTGACCATGTGGGTGACATCTTTTTAAGATAATCTCTAATAATAGCAATGATAAATTATGAGATGTGATCACCTTTACCAACAACTCAGGAGAAATTGATATAGCGCTTATGGAAACCATTTATAAGAACTGAGACATGAGTAGATACAATAAGAGGGGAATCCTAGATAATGTAGGTTTTTCCTAAAACCAAAACATTAAAAAACATTTTATAAAATGTTCCTATCCAAAGTATCAAATTTCTTCTTAGTATCAATCTTAAGAGAAATTATTCCTCCACATACAGGTTTCCTGATCGAATTAATGCATTATTATGTTGAGAAAATACATTCCTAGATAGATCAACCATTATTAAAAAAAATTGATTCCAGTAGACAATTTTAGAAGAAATTCATGAAATAATATTAGAAAAAATCATTTTGATGACCTTAGAATTTAATTAAGCAAGGATATGTTTTTAAAAAAAAGCATCTCACAAGTTTTATATATTTTGTGGATTGAACTGATATAATATGCATTAAGGTCTTGTGGGGAGATTCCAATAGTGAATAAAGAGCAAACCAAATTGAAAAAATCACAATTAACCACCTTTCAATACTACTAAAAAATAATTTCCGGAATCAATTTCACCTTGAGACACTATTGCAATAAGGCTAAAAACATATTCCTTAATATGATACTCACTGGAGATTCAAGTGAGAAATATGTTTTCTTCATATGTGAAAGTAGATGGAATGATACTATCATTCTAGGTCTTCACCATGATTGGTCCATTAATGAATCTGGAGATGTAATCAACAATGGGGTCGGAAATGAATTCTTTATTATGGATTATTTGGTCACCAAAATTGATAAAGGACAGAGGCCAATTTTTCTTCTTGATTATTTTTATGGAGTAGATATTTTTTTTATACCAGTCGTCCTCTTAAATCCACTTAATCCTAAAATTCAACTTATTACCACATTCATTCATATAAAGAAGAGTATCCAACATAGAAAAAATACTAGCCTCTTTTGAAAATTCGATATTAAAATCAAATGGTGATTACTCATCAGGAAGATTATATATGGTAGATTCAATATATTTGATCTCCTGGTCCATCGCACTATAAGTCACCTAAATACAAATTTACAGTTTACAATTGAATAGCCACATCATAAAAAAGTGTAGATTCCCCCCAGCCACTAGGTATTTTAATCTAGAAATTTTTAATAATTCCATCATATTCACATTGAAGATCCCATGATCTATTAAAACAAAAATGGAGTGTTCATCATGGATCCCTAATCCTTAATTGGACTAGAATCATATAGTGATCATATGAAAACTTGGGAAGATAAATGTTGGAAATTGAGTTCGATTTATCCAGAGCATCAGAATTTTTAAAAGAATGATTGAGTTTACATGAAACCATATAGTTGAGGTATATTCTATATCATGTGTTTTTTCACCCACTATACTAAATTCAATCAATTCTCAAAAATAAATTAAATCATTGTACTCCTTTAGAGAAATATGAGTGTGGATGGAACCAATTTTTTTACTAGAATAATGGATAGTATTGAATCCTCCAAAGAAGAACCAAGGGGATGATAATCTACACATGAGGCTATCAATTTTCTTCCATAATATCCTTCTATCCTTACATCTAATTTTGGATTATATAAATGATCCCAACATATGACCATAAGTACTCTAAAAGAACATGTGATGATATTCTCATTAAATGATATTTTTTCAACCTTTCCCAAGTAATCATGAGAGAAAACACATAATGAATTCCCAAACCAGAATACCCATTAACCGAAATCGATTAATAACTATATTTATCAAGGCATGAAAAACCCAAAGATAAAAAGACATTTGTCTCATAAATCCCATGATTTTTGGGGTTTTCCACCTGAATGTGCTTGTGTGAATCGTTAATAGTAGTAGAATATGAATTACCAAAAAAAATTAAATATAGGATATTAATTTGAAACATTATTTATAATTGAAGTTTCCATTATATTTTTCTTATTTGGATTCTTTATTCTTGTGGTGTTCATAGAGCCATTGGTCAGTAAGGAGAGACTCCTAGTTCATATTCTTTTAATCATACAATCATCAAGACAACATACCATAGGTGAGACCAAGTACACTAGGGACGTATTGGCCTCATTATTGAATGTGGGGAACTATAATCCACAAATTCCTATTACTCTTCCACTATCATGACCCGTCCTTGGGGCCTGTTCCGTGACAACCCCAAGCCCGCCTTACATATGCCAGGGTCTGGCGACTGTCACCAAAGCTATAATTCCTGATAAAAATGGAAGGAATTTCATTTAATATGTAAAAAAACAACAAAGTATGAAACTAGAAGTAAACACAAAGTAATAATGTATAAAAAAGAAAGTGATGAAAGGAATGTGGCCAGAAATACAATCCCAATAGTAAAGTACAAACAACTGTAAAACTAGTAAAAGTGCAGAAAGATAAAATAGAAACTATGGAATCGTCTTCCGGGAATCCCACTGGAAGGGTTGGTATAGATGTCCTCATCAGAAACCTAGGTCCGTCTGTCTACTCCGTCTATGTCTCTCTAAGTGGACCACCTTTTGGTACCATTCATCTCTACAACTCTCTACCTCAATCATCGATGTTCGTCATCTGCAAGAAACACAATGATGTGAGGGCATAACCCGTGTAGTGGTGAGTATAACGATAATAAGTAGAGACCCTGAGACCCTCATGGTCTCACAATAACCAACAAGGATAACCCAAAAATAAGGATAAATCACAAAGTATCAACCAACATTACATAGGTATATTCCCATACATATACCTAAGCCATCAATCACAGTTTGGCTTCATCTCTCTAGCCCTTGCACAATCCAATACACACAGGAAGTAAAGTCAATCACCTCAAAGTTAAATGATTGAATGTCAATAATCATCTCACACAGGTATACTTCTTTCGTAGAGTGATAGAGATGATCAGATGTAGTCATTGATTCATCAAATCTGTCAGAACCACACAGGATACAAGACCAACTATGCTGTCCGACCCACACAGGATACATGACCAGCAATTCTGTCAGACCCACACAGGATACAAGAATAGATGTCAGTATTGGTAGACCCATAGAGGATCCTTGTATAGTATTCATCACTGTCGAACCCATGGAGGATTCCAGTTCAGTATTCATCAATGTCGAACCCATGGAGGATTCTGGTACCATAGTAATCACAATGGTAGCAAACCCTAGGGTTCCCATACACAACACGCTCGATTCCTGGAGGGTCCACTCCTCGAGCCCTGTGTAGATACATCAACTAGCATGATTTCCTAAGATGATGTATCATGTAGTTCTGTCTCATCAAAAGAAACCCAATGCGATAGACAGAATGTCAATCGAACACCCAGTCTGAGAGTTATATTCATTTCAGATCCAAGAACCCGGTTGGATTTACGCTCGATCCAAACTCGGCTATTTTTTTCAAATTCCTCCAAAACTAACATATAGTCTCCCCAAAGGAGAACCTCGTTTCAAGGGACCTAGTGACGTAGATGGCACGTAAATCGGACACGCGGTCTAAGAGATATTCACATTTAAGAATATACAGGCCTGGCCCGCCAAGACGAGTGGGCTGGCAGGTCGGGCCGACTAGGTGGGGAGCGTGCCACCTGTGCACCTGGCCCACACTGCAGGTGGGTCCGATTCACCCTGCATCACCTAGCGGTGATGCCTCCTTCTCTAGCCAGCCTGTCGTAGCAGGCTTGTTCTTCCTGGCGCACACGACCCACGTTGTAGGCCGTGGTTCTCCACATTGTGGCTACGACCGCCGTGGTTCTCCAGCACGGCCGTCAGGCAGCAGGTTGATTCTTCCAGCCAAGTATCCTGTAGATGCCAGTTGTGGTCTCCCTCCACATGGTGACTTCTTGTGATGTGGCTCCCACACGCGGACCTCCCAGATTGGCGGACCGGTTGTCCCGTGGTCCGGGTGGCCTGAGCGGCCACCGATCACCATCCACGCGGCCGGTGCGAAATCACTGCTTCTGTCGCCACCTCTAATTGTTGACACTGCCGCCTCTTCCATCTCATGGTTCTCCTCGAGCTTGGTGTGAAGGAAGCACGCCCTTTCGGCTACACCTCAGACGTTAATAAAAAAACCCAAGGAGGGGCATCGGGATGTGTTGGTACGGCCAGCACCCTCTTCATTAGCCAATAACATGTGGCCATCGTCGATCCCAAACAAAGCAAGAGGAATGAGGGTACAATTGATACATTAAAATAATCAAAACCCCCTACCTCGTATTTTTCGTTGTATGTTGATGAGTCGCAGAAGATGGGTGTCGCAGAAGACGGATGTCATTCCATCAATGTCAGAGGGAGTAGAGCTCGGTGAAGTCGCGTCAAGATGACACCCTCGGTGTACTTCGTGGGCGGTGGTTCTTCCCTTCCTTGCTACGGTAGAAGAAGATAAAATGTTCTGCATCACGTTCTTCGGAGACGAGGAGCATTCTTCATCGAGAGTATGGTGTTCTTCCCAGAGTTCTCCCAAGCTCTCCAATGATTATTCCAACCAAAAATAAAAGAATATGTTCACTGATTTTAATGTTTTCATAATGAATTCAAAAGAATTCAAACACCAAATTAATTAATTATGTCTTTAATTAATTATTTTGGCACTATTAAGGGGAAGTCCATGAGTTTCCCCTATTAATGGGGAGATCATGGGGTTCAAAAGGGGGGTTTAAGGGGGCTAAGCTCATGTGGGCCCCACCACATAATATCCTCCAATGGGAGATTATATGGATGTGGGACCCACCTCCAACTTCCCTTTGGTGAAGATAACCACCACCTACATAAAAATATGTTAGTTATCTTTTTATTTATATTATTTAGAAAACCCTCCAAAATTAACTTCTGTTCTCGACAAAATGCAAATGCGGTAAAGGTCTCCGTAAGCGAATATTGGCACTGCGAGTTTTTTGGTGTCCTCATATTTAAATTCTGAGAACTGGTTCAAAAGATATAAATTCCAGTACATACGTTTACTGAACTTACCCGAACAAAACTCCAGAAATTGATTCCAGGCACACCAGGTCTCGGAATCAGGCACCGTCAGAAACTACAGACTTGTAAAATTTATGAATATTTTTAAAAAAATACACGGAATTTCCTGGATTTTAAATTCTCCCCATATTAAGGCTTTACATCACAATCAGCTACAACACAAAATAAGGGAACAAATGGGGGTACTGAGCACACATTTTAGCCTCCCGCTCCCATGTGCTCTCCTGGAGGTTCCTATGCAGCTAGCGAACGCGCACCGGAGGAATCGACCATCCACGCAGGACCTTCTCTCGTCGATCCTCAATATCCACTAGAACCTCCCTGAAAGTATCCGCATCATCGATGTCCAGCTCCCCGTCGTCGATGATGTGGGATAGTTCGTGCAAGTATCTCCTCAGTTGAGATTTGTGGAAGACATTGTGCACCCGGTGCAACTGTGGTGGATGGTCCAGGCAGTAAGACACCTCATCTACTCTACTGAGAACCTGGAATGGTCCTATTAATTGTATAGATAACTTCCCTCCACGGAAAAATCTTTGTATACATTGACGAGGTGAGCCTCGTAGGAAGGCATGGTCGCCATTCTCGAAATCTAGTGCTCTAAGTCTCCTATTAGCACAGGACTTCTGTCTGCTCTGTGTAGTCTTAATCCACTCATATCGGATCTGCACCTTATTCGTCATTGCCTGCACAATTTCTGCTCCTACAAACACTTACTCCCCTGGGACAGTCCAACACAAAGGTGATCTGCAAGGTCGACCGTAAAGTGCCTTGTAAGGTGTCATCCCGAGGGTGGAGTGGTAGCTGTTGTTATACACATACTCTACCAAGGATAATTTATCCTCTTAACTATGACCAAAGTTGAGGACACATGCATGAAGCTTGTCCTTGAGAGTCTGTGTGGTCCTCTCAGCCTAGCCATCCATCTAATTATGGAAGGCGGTGCTCCAGCAAAGCTACATCCTGAAATCCTCCTATAACCCCTTCCATAGTCGGGACATGAATCATTCATCTATATCAGTGAAGATAATAAATGGCACACCATGTTGTCATACAATATTTTGTATGTAGAGGCGTCTGAAGCTCTCTATTGAGTTCTGCTCTCTGATCGGTAGAAAGGGGGCCGACATGGTGAGTCAGTCAATAATCACCAAGATAGAGTTGTGTCCTCTAGATGTAAGTGGTAGTCTCATCAAAAAATCCATGGATATCTCATCCCAAATCCACTCTAGGACCTCTAAGGTATGATCCAAGCATGTTGGAACATGGTGCTCTGCCGTTACATGATGAAAAGTGAGGCATCACGAGACAATTTCTGCTACCGGCTTCTTCATACCCAGCCACCAGAACTGTCATCTGAGGTCCTGATATATCTTTTCCACTCCTGGATGTACCACTAGTGGGGATGTGTGCAACTCCCTCAACACCTCCTCTTGTAGAGAAATTGGTACCATGGTCAGTTATCTATAGAGAATGGTGTGATCCATACCTTCACAAATCAATCAGGCGCCTGCCCTGAGAATATCTGAGCACATCGCGTCTCATAGTCATCGTCCACATGTTGTGACTCCCTGACTTGCTGAAGAAGTAGAGGATTGACTGTGAGAGACTTTAAAAAGGCTTCTCCATCTCTATCAGCAAAGGATATCTACAACGCAGCCAGCTTCTCTATCGCCTCTCCTAGCTGCTGAATGCATGACCTCCTGTTGAGAGATTCAGCTATAACGTTCCCCTTTCCAAAATTATAGACTATCTCGAAGATATTCTTAGAGGATCTCAGGACACCTCCACTGTATCAGGTTCAGGTCCATCTAAGAGAAGATGTACCTGAGACTCTGGTGGTCAGATTAAACTGTAAAACGCTATCCCATCATATAGTACGGCCACATCATTAAGGCAAAGACCACTACTGATAACTCCAGGTTATGGGTAGTGTATTTCTGCTCGTGATGTCTCAACTGCTGGGAACCATAAGTGATCACTTCTCTCTTCTACATCAAGACACAACCATGTCTTGTCACTGATGCGTTGTAGTAAACTGCATACCCATCACCCTCCTCTAGTAGCCTCAGTATGGTTGAACTTGTCAATCTCTACCTCTGGTCCTGAAATCTCTATTGGAACCTCTCTGACCACATGAACGGTTTCCCCTTCTTTGTCAATGTTGAAAGCGGTGATACAACTATGGTGAATTCTAGCACAAATCGACGATAGTACCCAGCCAGACCTAGGAATCTTCGTACCTCCATCACACTCATGGGTGTCTCTGAAAAAAGTATTGCCTCAATCATCGCTGGATCCACTGAATATCTAGCCTCTGAGATGACGTGTCCCATGAAGTGATCCTTCTAAATCCAGAACAGGCACATCCAGAGCTTTTCATAAATCTGGTGCTCTCCAATTGTGTCCAATTCTACCTGCAAATGGTACGCATGATCCTCCTCAGTAGTCGAGTAGATCAGTATGAAGTCGATGAAGAAAACGACAAAGCGATCGAGATAAGGCTGGAAGATCATGTTGATAAGACTCATGAACACTGATGGAGTGTTGGTTACACAAAAAGGAATAAAAAATTCTTAGTTGCCATACCGACACCTGAAGACCGTCTTCTGCAAATCCTCATCTCGAACTCTGAGCTGGTGATAGCTTGACCAAGGTTTTTCTTCGAGAACCATCGTGCTCCCTTGAGCTGTTCAAATATGATGTCAATCCTTGGATTTGTGTACTTGTTCTTCATGGTCATCTAATTCAAGCGATGGTAGATGACATATAGTCACAAGATCCATCCGATTGACATGTAACCCATGTTGAAACAGTAGGTCGGATAAATCCCATCCCCTAAATTTCCTCCATCTTTACTCTTAGCTCACGAAGCTCAGCAAGAGCCATCTAATTTTCTGGATTAGATATTGGTGTTGTTCCAGGTTAAATGTCAATATAGAAGTCTACCTATCAGCGAGGAGGTAGTCCTGGAACGTCTTCTGGTAAAACATCTGCATACTAATCCACCACAATAGGAAAACTCGGACTCCGTACAATAACTAATCCGAGGATGAGACTAACCAACTTCTGTGTGATCGGATGCCCCCTCCTCTGTACAAGTACATATTGCGCTACAATGGCTCCCTTCTCACCGGCGAAGGTGAAACTGGTCCCATCCATGCTGATACAATACACATTGCGCCTAATACAGTCAATTTGAGCATGAACTATGGATATCCAGTCTATACCCAAGATGATGTTGTAAGGCCTCAATGCCGCTACCAAAAGATCCTAGCAGAAGCTCTCCCCTCCTTGAGTAATCTCACACTGTCGACACCAGTGTGTAATCGTTAGGTCTTCTCTCGTAGGAGTCTCTAGACGTAAGGATCGATCAAATGGCTCTGTTGGAATCTCCGAGCTCCGAATGAGGGTAGTGGTAATAAAATAATGACTCACACCTATGTCTATAAGTACTACTACAAGGGTGGAGTAGAAACAGATAGTACCCTGAATAATCTCAGGTGCACCATGGGTGTAGGCCTCGACTTCCTAGAGAAGAGCCTGCCTTTGTCCACCTGTTCCCTGTGGTCGGGGTAGACCTCCTGGTGGTGGTGGTGGTAGGGCCTCAAAACGTCATCCACCACCTACTGCTTGGACAGATCTACAATCACGTCAGCCTCCTCTAGGCGTACAACCATGGTCGAACCTCTTCCTCTGCCTGGGAGGTCCTTCAACCATCTGCTGCTCATCAGTATGGCGGGTCGGTCAGTCACAAGCAATGTTGCCCTACCCGCCGCATGCATAGCACTACCTACTCCCCGAATAGATAGCTCTATTTCGTGTTCCCCACACAACCGAACCTATATCCTAGGGTCACCAACCTGATGTCATGGTCCTCTAGGACTTCTGTGACATCTGTCTACTACCAGCTATAGAATACGCTACTACGTGTCAACTTATGGCGTGTCTTGCTTCTAGTGACTGCTCAGCGAGTAAACTCTCCAAAATAAGGGCTCTCTTTTGCACCCCCGCCTACATATAAATGTTGTGGGGGATCATCGTATCACTAATCTCATGAATGAGTCCCTCCTTGAAGGTCCGAGCCATGAAGAATGGGTCCCACACCAAGTTTTTGGAGTAGCGCGAGAGTTCGGTGAGCCTCGCTGAGTACTGAGCTACTGTCATACTGCGCTGCTGCAGATGAAGTAACTCCTGAATCCGAACACCATGAAAGGTGGCTGAAAAAAACACTGAGGAAAAGACACTATCGAGTATGTCCAGAGTAAGGTTGCCTCGTCCTGAACCTAGAGCATCAGGCTCCACCATCTGCCTGCTGCTGCATAGAGGAGACTCGAAACAAGGATCACCATGAGGTCGGCAGGTGTCCCAACCAATCTGAAAAATCTCACGACATCCTCAAGCCAATCCATAACTGCATGTGGGTCTATCCCTCCTCAAAACATGGGCGGCCTCTGGCACTGGAACTAATGCAACACACTCAGACTGTGTGCACTCATACTACTGGAGATGGTGGTATCCGTGGCCTAGTGGGTAGTGGTACCACTGGTAACTCAGCTGTGATGGGGCCTGCACCGAGGCCTCGTCGCTCGGTGGGCTACCATCTCATACGTATCTCGGAACCCTAGATGTCTGCCTTCATGTGTCCATCCTAAAAAGAAACAATTGTTCCATAGTTAATACATTATACATGGTGAGATGACTCAAGTAATCAAGAAGAAATATTTAAAAATGGAAACACACACGCAATCAATATTTTCATGCACTGAGTTGGAGATCAAAAGTCAGAGTCCCAGTTTATTGATACGCCAGCCGCCACACCAACATTGGTTTCCCTAAACTGATAAACACAACCAAAACAGTTAACAATATTTCCATTAAAAGAATCAGATTCCATGTTCTATGGTAGAATCGACTCCTCAGATACCAATTTGTCACCACCAGTTCTTGGGGCCCGTGCTGTGACTACCCCAAGATCGCCTTCCATAGGCCAAGGGATGGCGACTAGAACCAAAGGAGTAATTCCTAATAAAAAGATAAGGCATTGACGTTAATTAGTAAAAAAAAATAGAGTATGAAACTAGAAGTAAACACTAAGTAAAACTCTATACAAAATAAAGTGCTAAATGGAATGGGGCTGAAAATACCAGCCAAACAATAAAGTACAAACAACTGTAAAACTTGTACAAATGCAGAAAGGTAAAACAACAACTAGTGATCCATCATCTGGGAATCCCAGCTAAAGGGTGGGTATATATAGCTTCCTCATCACCCTAGGTCCTTCCGTCTGCTCCGTGTATGTCTCGCCAAGTGGTCCACCTCAGTGTACTATCCAGCTCTACAACTCTCTACCTTAATCAGTGTTATCCATCATCTGCAACCAACACAATGAAGTGCAGGCATAGGCAATGCAGGGGTGAGTATAACGATACTCAGTAGGGACCCTAAGACCCTCAAGGTCTCAAAATAACCGAAAATGATAACCCACAATGAATGATACAATCCAAATGTATCAACCAACCATAGGTATATTCCCATACATATACCTAAGTCACCAATCACAGTTCGGCTCCAACTCTCAAGCCCAAGCAAAACCTAGTCCACATAGGAAGTAAATTCAATCACCTCGAAGTTAAATTATTGGAAGTCAAGACTAATCTCACACATGTAGAATTATTTCATAGATTAATAGAGATTATCAGATGTAGACACTGATTCATCTAAGTTGTGGGACCCACACCGGATACAAGACCAGCTAGGCTTTCAGACCCATACACGATACATGACTAGCAATTCTGTCAAACCCACACAGGATACAGGAATAGATGTCTGAACTGTCAGACTCATGGAGGATCTCAGTATAGTAGTCATCACTGTCGAACCCACAGAGGATAACGGTTTAGTAGCCATCACTGTTGAACCCACAGTGGATTCTGGTATAGTAGTCATCGTAGTCGCATCTAGCCCAAGGGTTCCAGCATACAACACAATCGATTCTAAGAGGGTCTGCACCTCAAGAAAAGTGTCGATACAAATACTATCACAAAGTCCTAAGTTGATGTATCCCGTAGTTATGTCTTATCAAAATGAACCCAACACGACAGGCGACGCGTCAATCGGATGCCCTGTCTGATAGTTATTAGCATTTCCATTCTAGGGGCCCAGTTGGATTTACGCTTGATCCAAACACGGCTGTTTTTCCAAATTTGTCCAAAACTCAATTAGAGTATCCCAAAAGGACTTCCTTGTTTCTAGGGTCTCAGAGCACCTGATGGCGCGTCAATTGAACGTGTGGTCTATGAGATATTCACATTTATGCAAAGACGGGCCCGGCCAGTCAAGCCCATTGGGCTGCCAGGTCAGCCCGGCCCGGTGGGGATCAGGCCACTTGCGGACCCAGCCAGCACTGTGGGTGGGTCTGGTTCGCTCAGTGGCACCAAGAATCGCTGCCTCCTCCTATGGTCGGCCAGCCGTAGCAGACCGGTTTGGCCTGGCGCACATGGCCCACATTGCAGGCCACAGTTCTCCACGCGGTGGCTACAACCGCCGTCGTCCTCCAGCCTGGCCGGTAGGCAGCCAACTGGTTCTTCCGGCCAAGCGACCTGTAGATGTGGGCTATATTCTCCCTCCACACTGTGACATCATGCACCACAGATCCCAGATGAAGAACGGCCGGATCGACCGGCTGGTTGTCCCATGGTCTGGGCGGACTGAGCGGCCTCCGATCACCATCCACACAGCCGGTGTGCGGCCGCCGCTGCCACCTCCAGCTCTGGTTGTCGACGCTGCCGCCTCTTATTTACCGTGGTTCTTCCCTGGTGTGGTGAGATGGAAGCACGCCATTTTGGATTTTCCTCAGTCATCAAACAACAAAAACCAATGGAGTGGCATTGGGCCATGATTGTTTGGCCGCAACCTCTTCTTTAGCCTATAACAAATGTCCATCATCAATCCCAAACAAACCACGAGAAATGAGGGTACAATTTATACATTAAAATAATCAAAACCCCCTACCGCGTATTTGTCATTGTAAATTGATGATTCACGGAAGATGGGTGTCTGGGAAGATGGACGTTGTTCCGTCAACGTTAGAGGGAGTAGAGATTGGTTAAGTAACGTTGAGACGATGCCCTCAATGTAATTTTTGGGCAGTGGTGCTTCCCTTCCTTTCTATGGTGGAAGAAGATATTTGTTTTTGTTTCACGTTCTTCAAAGACGAGGGGCGTTCTTTGTTGAGAGGATGGTGTTCTTCCATGAGTTCACCCAAGCTATCCAATTATTATGCCAACCCAAAATAAAACAATAAGTTCGCTTATTTTAATGTTGGCATAATGAATTCAAAAGAATTAAAACACACAATTAAATAATTATGTCTTGAATTAATTGTGTTGGCACCATTAAGGGGAAGTCCAAGAGTTTCCCCTATTAAGGGGGAGCTCAAGGGGTTCAAAAGGGGGGATTAAGGGGGATGAACTCGTGTGGGACCCACCCCATAATATCCTCCCATGGGAGGATATGTGTGTCTGGGACCCACATACAACTACCCTTGGTTGAAAATAACCACCACCTACATAAAAATATATTAGTCATATTTTTAATTAAATTATTCCAAAAAACCCCAAAATTAATGTCTACTCTTGGCAATACGCAACTGTAGTAAATGTCTCCTTAAGAGAATATTGGCACTGTGAGTTCAATGGTGTCCTTGGATTTCAATTCTGAGCATCGGTTCAAAAGATATAAAATCCAGCACGTACGTTTGGTGAATGCACAAGAAAAAAATTTCAGAAATTGATTCCGGGCACACCAGGCCTCGGAATCAGGCGCCATCAGAATCTTCAGACTCGAAAAATTTCCATAAATTTAAAAATATCCACATAATTTCTTGGTCTTTACATCCACCCGGTCACACCATCCCATTTTTTGGGGATACTTTTCCCCCATATCTAATATGAATCACTAACATATGAGAAATAATATATGAATCTATGATTGAGGTGACCTAAGAATTATCCTTTTCAACAGGGATTCAATTCTCATAAAAAATTGGATGCTAAGAAGCAGTGGTTGGGGAACTCAAGGAATGGTAAGATAGTGTCCTTAAGTCAAAATTAAATACTAGAAAACAGGGTTGTAGCCATAGACCTCTATCCTTGGATTTATAACTCTATGTCTATAGATTATTTTATACACACATTTCTATAAAAACCATGGCTATATAATAATTTATAGCCGCAGATTAAAAAAATAGCTAGCTATGTTTTTTTACAATCTATCTGGACACTCCTTACTAGTCCACGACGATCTCTCCTCCTCCCTCAGTTTTCGAGCTCCTCCTCCCCATTTTCTACGACATTCTCCATGATGCACTCCATAAAAATCTTCGTGACACACTCCGAGAAAATCACCATGACACTCTCATCCCCTCCTACCCGGATCTGTGAGTTCCACCTCCCAACTATTCTCAACTCCTCAAACCCTCGACCTAGACCTGCTCTTTGTGCACTCTACCCCGAGACCGCTGCTACACTTCCTCACCATCAGTATTTCACAGTGTCCTCTGCACCCTTGCACTCGACATTCTCCTCTCACCCTCGACCCTCTCCCCAAGAGAATAATTCTTCCCCCTCACCATTCCTCCTCCCCCATCATTCCTCTAAAGACTGAATGGTATCTGATTCATTCCAGTATGTTGATTGGAAATTTCAATTTTTTCATCCCAACACACTTAGTTTCTCATAAATGTCTGAAATATTTAGTAAATATGAAAGGGATTTCAATGTTGAGCTTTGTAGTTTATGGGAAATTTGGAACAGGAATGCCAATGTTGAGCCTACTCGTCTTGCTCAATTGGTTTTGGGCATTGATAACAGGATTTAAAATTTATTTGATTTCCCCTATTTCCTTGCATTTTTCAAATGTTTCCCACCCATAATGTTTATGGGATATTATGTTTTACAAATGTTCTATTTTTTCATCCCAAATTATTCTTAAACCTTATTTTCATGAACGACATTCTATTCTGGTTTACATATAAGGTTTAACCATTTATTTATTTTTCTTACCCACTTTCATGATATTAGTAATCAAGAATATTATTGTAGTGAAGTATATTACGAAATTTAATAGAGATTTATTGGGATATGGTTTGTCTGATATTGATAAGATGAGGGAAGATGACAAAATCATAGTGATAGAGAGTGGTTAGAAAAAAAGGAGAATAGTCTCTATTCTCTATTATCTATTTGGAAAGTTTCATTGAATTACTCACATTGTTGATAAAGTGGTCACAAATAGACTATTTGTCCTAATAGGCTGAAAGAGTGTCACAATTAGTTAGGGGGCTGCTGGGGGGTTGTCCGGGGAATGGGAGGGACTGCAGGGGGAGTGGTGGGGGTGGTGGGGGAGGGGGGGATGTTTTCCATGGGGAGGGAGGGGTTTGAAGGTGGGGGGGGGGGGTTGTGTATGGTGGGGAGGGGGATACCCCAATGGGAGTGAGTATTTTTTCCAAGAGAAGATGGTGAAAAGGGATTTGTGGGTTGTCTAGGGAAATTTTGAGAGTCTTGCATGATGATTTGGGGACCCATTCGATGATGTCAATAAAAATTTAACCCCAAATAGATTGGTAGATTGAGTGCACTATATTGGTATTATATGAAATGTTGAGCTCCATTGTTTTTTACTTTGTATAGATGTGCGGGGAAATTTCCATTCGTAATGATTCCTTACAATAAAATCCATCTTTTTAAAATTAGTATGTAACCTTTATATGATATATATGAGAGACCCATCATGTCAAAATTATGTTGGTATTCGATGTGTGAGACATCACTGGATGAAATAAAGATTCTAAAATTTATAGAACTTAAAGAACAAGTGAATGTTAATGATATGGTGACATCCCTGAAGAGAATGATATCTCACAGAGGTTTACATCTCAGACATTTTTAGTTTTACCATGTGGAACATATTTTTAATTTCTTCCCATGAGTATTATGGATGCTTGAATGAGGTAACAAGCTATCCCCAATGATCATTAGTACATTCAGGATCCTATGGGGGGAATGTGAGTATTCTATCAACGTATAATTTCCACCAATGTTATAGAATGTTCATGATCTCTTCCAAGTGATACAGCTAAAGAGGTACATGAAATACCCAATGCACATTATTGACATCGTACATCTAGACATTGATGAGGATATTCTTTTACAAAATATGGGTTGTTGATCAATGATTGACCTGATATTTTCTTCTGGGTTTAGTATACGTTTCATTATTGTTGAACTCTCTAGATTCCTTATACACACACATATAGTGTACTCACTTCATCATCATATTTTTTCTGTTCCTCTTGCATGAGTTATACTAGATATTTTCTACATTTTTATAGATACCCTATTATTATTCGTTATAATACTAGTTATAGTTTTCAAATAAATTTCTTTAGTTTTTGGCATCCTTCTTATGATATAAAGATCATCCTCTAGATTCTTTAATCCATATCACCTTCCCCTATACTTTCCCTTCTAAATTCTGAATTTGAGAATTCATATCACTTTATGATATCATAATTTGTTTGTCCTATACATACATAGAGATGATCATGTATATCTCATGGTTTCTCCTCTTTCGCATGCTTTACTTCTTGAACATGTTACTCAATAATATCACATAAAACTAAAATTTCCTTCTCATATTATATATTTATTACCTAAATTCATTCATGAGAACACAATTCATTTATTATTCAGCTTTTGAAACATTCAATTCAATTTCCAATACATTAGTTTTAACTTCTGGGTTGTATAAAAATTTCTAGAATTACCACATGATGTGGTTGCTTCATTATGAACATATTGAAGTGATATAGAATCATTATTTTTAGTTTTTTTGAAGAATTTTGAATATGGATAGAAACAATATTCACAATGAATCATTTTTTTAACTATATAGGAGTCTTAAATTTCATGGTGTCCCTCTTCTTGGTCTTCATTATATGAATTCTAGACAAATGAAATTTTTCATTAATTGAATGATCATCATTAGAAACAACCCATATTCCCCTCCTCAAGATAGAATTTTGACTATACAATTATTTTAATTTTACTTACATGTCTTTGGAATGCTTGTAGTGATCTAAAATTTAAAATACATCTTATTATAATTAATTTTTCAGTGAAATATTTGAATGATCATCAATTTGATTATTTCATTGCTCGAACTCATAAAAAACCCCATACAAACATTCTCATAAATTTCCATCCAATAAAACAAGACATGTAATGCGAATATATTCATCAAAATATAACATGGATTCTTATTCCAAGGGCTAGGGGAGGGTGCATGGGTCATGGGGGTGTGTAGGGGAGGGGTAGGGGAGGGGGTGTGCTGGGGTAGGGGAGGGGAGTTTGCTGGGTGCATGGGCAGGGTAGGGGGCAGGGGGTGTGATGGGGGATGGGAAGGGGGTGCATGTGGGGGTGGGGGTGGGGGGTAATGGGGGTGCAGGTGGGGGGGGGCACGAGGGACTGGGGTTTGGGTTGGGGGTGTCGGTGGGGGTGAAAGGGGTAGTGGGGTGCAGGTGGGTGGTAGTGATGGGGTAGTGGGGTTTCTAGTGGGTGGGGGGTGGGGGGGTGCAGACGGGTGTGGGGGTGAGCCTTATATTATTTCCATTTTCTAACCTTCAATCTAAAAGTCATTGTCCCAACATTTCGGATGATCAATTATGCGTATACTAAAGAATACATAATCACTGAAGATCCCATTGGTATAATTTCCACGATGAAAGACAACGTACTGCCTAAACAATGTGGTTATAACTTAATTTATAGCAACGAGTTTAATTATAATCGGGGTTGTATTGTTATTTAAACCCATTGTTGGATCACATTTATATGATGGAGCATTCATGTGAATCAAATAAAGGAGACATTTAAATCAAGAAATATCAATATTACATGTCATTTGAGATTAGGTGTACTTCTCAATGGATTTATTTATGGTTTCTGTGGAATATTCAGGAAATTTTAAGTTGTTTTGGGTTGATAAATATGATTTTTTGTGTTTCTTAGAATTGTGCGGCTGTCTGCAGTGGACCCCACACATGGTATGTTTTCTAAGTGCGGTATATTACCCGGTGACATTAGAATAAATTATACTGATTGTAGTTCAAATTTTAAAATGTATTGTTGTTTGATTCTTAAGTATTCACGGATTATACAAGGGATATAAGGGTCATTAGTGGTTGGAAGAAGATTGGGATCGATTTATGGATTATTGTTTGAGGTAGGTTCCTTTTATATTACGAATTATCATGATAATTTGGATTATATTTTGTTTGTGTAATCATTAATATAATTATTGTTATCTTTTTGGTATTGGATTCATGTATCATTTATCATGTACATTTGACACAATGATAACATATATTTAATAATTCTTTATATCTCACTTATTTTCCCATTATTTCCTTAAATCTGGTTTCTTATGATGTTTCGACTTCTATCCACCACCATCAAAGGAAGTGAGTTCAACATCAGATTCAGGTAAGGTTTCATCCATTTTTATTCTTCGGCCTAATTTTAAATAGGGCTTTGGTGATTTTTGGGTTTCCTATATTTTGTTAGTACGTTTTGGATCTCATTGAGGTGGATTTGAGCTACTTTTTGAAGGAGACTCAACACGTATGCATTGGTAAGCATATATATAATATGTTATCCAATTATATGTATCTCCGCCTAAGGAAGCATGATTAGAAATAAGGGGATAAGTGTGCTTATGTATAAATATATAAAATTCATATGTGAGTGGGTGATAACGGGCTTATTCATGTGATTAGATATATAAGGATCCTCTTGTGCATGTTCAAGGCCATGCAGACACATACATAGTGGTTATAGAATCCTTATGTATATACAAAGGTTCATATGTCTATAGGAAAGATGGAGAAGCTTAGAGATGTCGCTGATAAATGTGGCAGGTGCCGAGTGTATCTTGGATCCTTTGAGTTAGGTTAACTCTCCCAGCCTCTTTAATTCAAGAATGTTTTAAATTTCAGTTAGTTTCCTTCATAATTCTTCTTTCTTATATATAATTTCAATTTGTGAATAATTGTTAAGATAACTATTTCATTTGATAAAAAAGTCATGGTTTTTTAATAAAAACCCATCATCATGTTTATATGTGAATTTAATTAAACAAATCAACATCCACATAAACCAATTATGCTTACCGCCACAATCTCCCACTCCTGTCTACCTCCTCCACCATTCAGCCTCTTTCGAGCCTCCTCTTCCCACATTTGAACCACCTTTTCCTCCTCACCTCACTTGTTCTTTTCATATATCACTGCATTTTTTCCTCCCCACCTCCCCATCTCCCCGCCTCCCCCTTCCTGCACCTATATCCCCACATCCCAAGCTAGAGGATTGAATAATTAGGGATTGTATCTTCGAAGGATTAAGGAGAGGCATATTGTTTCCTTTTTCCATGGAGCTACATGGAATTTCATGTCCTCTTTCAAGAAAGATCCAATGTATTTTCTTTGTCAAGTTGATTGTTCCCATATTCTTATATTTTTTATGTTGAATTCTCATTAATTGAAGTATTGGGTTTAAATTGGTTTGGGTGATTAGTGTGATTTTAGATTTTTTGAGTTGAGTTTTATGTTTATTAGAATTATTTTTTTTACTGTCGTGAATTCAGGATCATTGAGGTCTCATTTGATTTATTTATCTCTATGTTTTGGTGTGGGTGTATATTTGAAAACTAGTTTTTTCAAGTAGTGTTTCATGAGGGTATGAATATGAGATAACATTGGTCCAATTCTTCCCTTACAAGGACCAATACAGATTTAGAGAATTTATGAACTTATCAGTGATATTTTTTGTTTTTCGGTTCAGTATGATTGATGTCCAGGGTTGATGGTCCCATTTTACCTATTGGGTGTAGTGACAAAACATCTATAGCCTAAATTTTTTTAATGAGCCATGTTTTTTCTATTTCTTCTATTTCATTTATTCAATATTTATAATGGTTCCCATATTGTGAATATGGTTATCTTTTGAATTGTGTTCTCTTTGTGGTGTTTTAGATTGGTTTCTTGGATGACTGTGAGTTTTCTTGGTTTTTGGTGGATATTGTGGTTTTAGAAGATTTATTTATTTGTGGTGTTTATCTCATATTTTATTCAATTTTATAATAATTACATCTTTTTAAGAGAATTAGACCAATTTATTCTTTCATTTGGTTTCCCACTTCATAATTATTACTCAATTGTTCGTGGGGAAATGACATGATCTTGTGTAATTAACTAATAAATTTTGAATGTTTGGTTATATGTTATGATTTTCTTATTTATGTCCATATCTTTTCTATTCGACACCAATCCGACCACATTTTTAGGTTATTATTGAGGCATTTCTTTTAGTAATTCCTCTTCCTCAATATACTTTTCTAGTGATGAAATCAGCATGGTGGGAAGATTATAACACCTCATGTAAATATAGTTAATTATATTAGTACCCCCTATGACATATATTTATTTTATGATCCTGCAATATGTACTGATTCACTATGGATTTACTTTTTATGCATATACTACGCGTGAAGTGTGCAACAAGTCTACGGTTCAAGGCACAACATAGATAGTTAATTTCAATATGCATATCATAAACATTCATATTATGAATAAATTTTTGAAATACATATACATAATATGGTCTTCAATTATCTAACACATTTTCATTTTCACTATTAATCTCCAATGACTATCATTAAATACTACAATATCTATATTTTATGCTTCTATTTCATATATTGTATAAATTGTGCCTATAAAAGCTTATTGTATTTTGTTCCCAATTATTCCAATATGGAAGGAAATGAAATTATTGAAGAAAATTATTTTTTCATTCTGAAATTTGGTTAATGTGATGAATTTCTAATCTTCTAAACAAGGGATAATGGTTTGTGGTTAGAGACATATTTTCTAGAAACCAATGAATGAAACATTTGAAATAAATTATAGTATAAAAACATCTAGAATTTGTTAATGTTATAATTTATTTTGATAACTTGACAGAGTTGTGATGAAAAGATCAAAGTGGATTAAGATACACTGTGAAATTGAAATATTATATTTTTCATCACATAGAGTGTACTAAAAAATAAAATTTGGTATATAGCATCGAAAATTCATTATGCTGTCTTAATAGTTTTATATTCTATTATATGGTCAATAATTCTCATATCGCAGCTATATTTTCTCTTCTAAATGTACTGTTTTCATATTTTAACATTTTCTTGGACGATGATGAATTTCACAACTTTTAATAGAATTATATTGTGTGTTTATGGTGATCAAGTTATTCTATGTAAAAAAGCAGTTAGAAGTTATCCTGAATATATGAATTTTTAGCTGTCCAAATAATTTATATTCTTGGGAAAATAGTCTATATTTTCACTGTGATGAATTATTAAATTTCTATTTTGGATCCCATTTATGTTCGAATTTTGATAAGTATCTTCGTTTGTTATTCAGTTCCTGTTTTCATTTTGTAATTTCCATTTTTCATTTGGTGATGTTTTTCTTACCATTCCTGGAATATTGTTCATTTAATGTCATCTGTATCTACAATAGCCTATTATTTTTTATATTATTTTTTTTAATTTAAATTTGTGACACATATAACACTTCAGCTGAACATTTAGCTTATCACATCATCAAAAATCCTTTAAACATAACCCATGGTGTTAGAGTTCCTCTATATATTTTCATCATTGGTAATGCCAAAAAACAATAATCCATCTCTATGCTCTTAACAAACCATGTTTCCTTTCTAGACATCACCCTCCATGGTTAACTCCCCTAGGAATCATTTTTTTCCAATATATGTGTTTCCTTTAATATGTTGTTTTCGATAACTAGGGGAGAGTGATGAACTAGAAATTTCATAAATTTTTATATCGACATCATTGTTTTATTCTAATTAATTCCATTAAAATCCATGGAATTTCTATATTTACACATTATCTATGATATTCTATGATTAAAATAAATATGTTTCGATATGTAGATTTTAGTTATAACCATTTTTTTACTTCATTAGTTAAATGTGTTCTAATTTATTTGCATTGGGTTTGTGAGGAATCTTGTTTTCCTGCCATTGATTTAGGTGTATCTTCTAATGCAGATGTTGATGATGGTGGTGGTCTGAGATGAGAAGACAATGATGTTGGTTTTTCTGAAGGAGATGAAGAGGGTTGTGATGGTTTTTGGTGATACTAATATTGAGGTTCATTTTATATGTAAATTTTATTCTTGGTTTATAGAGTTAATTCTACAATATAATGATGTTAGTGTTTGGTAGATGTTGTGGTGTATACAAAATGTTCACATGAATAGATCATGACATCATTTCTTTAACATTAATGATCCCCCATACTTTCCACATTATGTCCTTATATTTTCCGCATTGCTTCTTGAAGACATGAAACAAATCCCACTCTACTACAATAACATCCTCCACTTCTAAAGGCTTTTTTATGGCATGTACTTCTTTGAAATCATGACTGTAGTATAACCTACGACATGGTTTCAGTATGTCTATCCTTTTTTAATGACATTTTTAGTTTCTAAATGAAATTTATGTGATGTGAATAAGGGGACTAGTCCCCACTAGTCCAAAAATTATGACTAAAATTCAGTGATGAGAATAAGAGGACATTATCTTTCCATATATGAAAAGAATAATATTTATTATGTGATATGACTATGATGATTCATTTTTCCTAATGCCTCATAATCCTATCCTTCCTCATGGGATGAACATGGAATTCTTTAGGTGATGATCCTAGAGCTCATTAGAACATGAGCCTAAGATACTTCATGTGACTAGCCTATGATGACTTTGGGGATGAAGCTAGGATTATATAAGAGATGAGAATATAATTCAATAGATTTTGTGAAAAAGATGTCTATATGGCTTGACATAAGATGACATAATAGCCTTCTTGCCCCGATCTCAAATAAATATCCATCCTTTTCTTATATTTAACAAGAATAAGATTGACTACATTTAAGAAATGAGAAAGACATTTATGAGATTCTCTAAATATAAAATGTAATTGGAATTCTAGTCAACCATGGTCATTAGGATGTCACCTTGATAGAAAAGACAGGTACATTATTAATTTATGTCCAAAAGTAGATGAAATCAAGAAAAAGATTCACGACCTTTTGTTAATTATATATAGATATATTGACGGGGAAATGGAAACCATAAAGTTATGTTTCAATCACCCATCCTCCCATTTCAATGAATGCTTCCATAATCATCACTCTTGTAGGGACATGTTGATTGAATTAAAAAATAGTCATGGGAGACAAGGATCGTGACCATCCTAGTATAGTATAACACAATGGTGTTGAATTAATGTTTTATAAATAAATTGAAGAAACTATGATGAATTCATTCTCCTTCTAAATAAAGAGGATTTGTATCATTGGTCATCAACTAGAAGGGGGTGGTGGGGGTGGGGGACTGGAAGGGGGAGGGGGATGGTGTATGGGGAAGGGGGAAGGGGGAGAGGTAGGGGAGGTCTGCAAGGTAGGGGTAGGGGGATGGGGTGGGTGGAGGGGAATGGGTCATGGGGGAGTGCAGAGGACTGCAGGATTGGGTGTTGGTCTGCAGGGGGGTCTGTAGGGAAGGTGGGAGGGGTAGGTGCAGGTGGGATGTAATGGGGAGAGGGTGGTGGTCTACAGGGGGCCTCCATGGAAGGGGTTCAAGGAGGTAGTGGGGTATGGCAAAAAGAAGGCGGGTGATGGGG
Organism: Viscum album; assembly: GCA_963277665.1. Lineage (NCBI taxonomy): Eukaryota > Viridiplantae > Streptophyta > Magnoliopsida > Santalales > Viscaceae > Viscum > Viscum album. The sequence goes on from OY728122.1 coordinate 1,194,654,360, forward strand.
CAGTGGGGAGGAGGGTAGGGGGTCTACACGGAAGTAGGAAACCTCAATAGATCGTTGACCAAATTAGATTATCTAAAATAAATTTTAAATTTATATATTAAAAATAGCCTATGTCAGCAAAATATCCTTAAATAAAATATGAAATAAATAAATTGGTTTACAAAACTCTGGAAAATAGATCTTCACTCCTCTTCTCAATAGAGAGATTCTCCCTTCCAGCTCTAATGTATTATTATAACTCTAACTAGCCTCTACTCAATCCTTCTATTCTTATATATATTCACTTTGATCCTGTATGGGTTGATCTCCATTTTTTTATTTCTTTATAATATAGTGTTTCTTAATTTTCATTCTCAAAGAATATTTTTATGCTTTCATTTGTAAATGTATTTATGGATAAATACCATATTGTATGTTGTATTCCTTTCTAGTAAGAAATTATCACTACCATAATATGTGTTTGTATTCCATGTTCTCTCTAAGATGATAGGCAACACTATAATAAATGAGGGATATGGATCCCACATAAAGTATGTTGTAGTGAATGAATAATAAATGGATGGAATTTAGTGTGTTTCACATAGGATAAATATTCTATTATTTACTAGATACAATACTTTTGGTGGGTTAACCAAGGTTGATAGTAATTTTTTTAAAAACTAAAAAGCTGATGAAATGAAACTTCATGTGGAAAATATTTTCATGGAATATAATATATTGTTTTTATTTTTTAGAATAGTATGGTTATTATAATAGTTAATCCTAGGATAAGATCAAGCATGAGTTATTAGATTTGTATTGGATGAATTCAAATGGGGATCCATATTTTATATGATTACATTTTGAAAAACTGGAAATGTATGTTAATACATTGAGTAGTTTGAGAAACATGCATTGATAACTCTATTGTTCCTAGTATAGTGGTACATAAGTTTATTTTTTAGTTTATTTTAGCAATATAAAACAATCTGAGTCTCCACCCATGATCTAGGAATTGTTTTTTTATTGATTATACTTTAATAAAAATGGAGACAAAACATGTTGAAGATGGAATTTTGAGAAGTACACATTGGAGGAGAATGGTTCCATCTATTTCGTATAATACTGGTATTATGGAGACTTAGAATTTTACCAACATGATTCATGGAGAACAACCCTATAGATAGGAGGGCATTAGGAGTTTTATACGGTATTAGCATTTGAATGGTAATAAGACTATCAGCTGAAACGAAATAGAGATACAAAAAAATGTCGGTATTATGTTTTCAATGTCAAGGGGGGTCTACAGGGCAGAAGGGAGGGGGTGGTGGGGTGTCCCAATGGATTTTCAATGTTTATTATAGGGGGAGGGTGCATGTTCGGTGTCTTAGAGGGGTTTTCCATGAGGGGGGGGGGGGGTCCAGGTGGGGGAGGGTGTTGGGGGATCTACAACGTAGGGGGTGTAGGTGGGTGTAGGTGGGGTGTCTAGGAAGGTTTTTGGGGGGTCGTAGGGAATGGGGGAGGGTGTAGGTGGAGTGAATGTGGGGGTATCTAGAAGGGGGTCCTAGAATTGGGGATACATGGTGGGGTATGAAAGGTAGTGGGGTAGTGAAAGGATGTGTCTAGGGGTTGTAGGGGGAGGGGGTTCAGCGAGGTCTGTATAAAATGGGGGAGGGTGCAAGCGGGGTGTCTATGGGAGGTGGGGTGGGGTTTTCCAATGTCTGTCCATGTGGCTATCCAGGTGGGGATGCATGTTATGGGGAGGGTTCAGGTGCAGTGAAAGGGAGATGTCTACGAGGGGGACCTGGTATGGGGATATTGGTTGGGGGGCTTTTTAGGGAAGTGAGGTGGGTGCAGGTACGGTGCAGGGGGTGTCTATAAGGGGTAACATTGCATAGGTATATGGGGGGGGGGGGTGCCGTAGAGCAGTGGGGAGGGTGATGGTGGGGTTTCAAGGTGGGGTTGTCCACGTTTTCTCCAGGGGTAGTCTGTTGGGGGGTGTAGGGGGTCTGTAGGCGGGGTTCTCCAAGGGCTATACAGTGGGGGTCTGCATGTCATGGTTAGGGTGCATGTGGGCTTATTTTTTTTTGGGGGGGGGGGGGTTGAGGGGATGTCTAGAGAGGAGTTTCATGGTATGGGAGAGTGCATGTGGGGTGTCTAAGAGGGGTTTTCCATGGTGATGTCTAGTGTGGTGTCTAGGGGGAGGGGATGTCCAGCGGGTGTCTAGTGGGGGTGAAAGGGTGTTGTATAGGGGGTTTAGGGTGGTGTTCAATGGGGTTGTCCCTTGGGGGCATGGAGGTACGGGGGGGGGGGGTTCTATCCAGAGGGTGTCGGGGGGGGAATGGGGGTCGACTGTGGGTGCATGGAGGTTTACTAGTGGGGGTGCAAGAGGTCTGTCCCACAGGGAATGGGAGTGCAGGGGGTGTTCCTGGGGGTGCAAGGGGGCTCTCCAAGGTGTACTGTGGGGTGTTCAAGGGGGTGTAAGGGGTATATCCAGGGGTAATGTGGTGTAGGATGTGTTCAGGGGGGGGGGCTGTGGGGGAGTGGGGGTTATGAAATGGGTAGTCCTAGAGCTACAGTTTTAAACTATGGATGTAGGTCTATTTCCGTAGTTTTAAACCATGGAAAAACTATATAGCCACGATTTTATACTATGGAAATAGGAACTGTATGGCTTAATGTTATTCTATGGTTTCAAACCATGGCTATATCCCTTTATCCACTGTTTCAAACTATTGATATATCCCTTTATCCACCATTTGAACTTTTGTTATAGGCCATTATCCATGGTTTTAAAATGTGGCTATAGGTCTTCCCCTACAGCCATGCCAATACTAGCAACTGTCCATTGAACCGTGGCTATAACCTATAGCCACAGTTATTGCCCATATATCCATATGTTTGAACCATGGATATAGCCTAAATTTCTATTAGTGAGTCTCTAATTGTAATCAAGAGTCGTGGAAATAGTTTTTTTAAAACACTTTCTCTTCAAACAGGTGTCTATATTGGAAGCACTTATACAAGTAGCTAGACAATTCAAAACCATATTGATCACCATGTCGTCAATTTTTGAAACAACACCATTATTCTGGTCAATCATATCAATAATTCATTTTAATTCATGACAATTAATATGGACTACAACCCCACTAGTGACCCCTTTCACGTGATTTGAATCATTTAATAGATTTTCATTGACCATCATACCCCTATGATTATTTATCTTATTATAGTTATTCTCCGGATTATCCTTACCATAATTTTATCTTTTCTCAAATGAGGGTACTTTTAACTTATTCTTCCTCACATCCTTCATCCTTGAGATAGCGTTCTCAATAAGGGTGGTTTTCACGTGTTTCTAAATGTTTCTACAATTAGAAACTGACAAGACAACTATTTTAAAATTCTTACAAAATGTGGTTTCTTCTCATTTTAAAAATTTATCAAAAACATATAGACATTATCAACAAAAGGTTGCACTTCCCAAAATATAGAATCCATATTAACCTCAAAATGTAAACAAGCATAAATTCCAAGATCAAAATCGATAGGGTGTTAACCATCATCAGAGGGTTCCCAATAGAATATTTAATATCACTATGGATTTGTGGGTTCAATTAAAACTAGTTAAGACCATTAAAATATATCATTCCTTATAATTTTTTCCCCTCTAGTGAATGATTTAAAATACTTATCCCATTTAGAAATTTTGAAAACAAATTTCTTAAGAATAGTATCCAATTTTTACAAGAAACCTTATGAACATCCTTGATGCTGAGGAAAATATGGAAAAGTTACTCTTAGTTAGGATCAACATAATATCACTCACATTACATCCTCGTTATAGCCTCACCTTAATGTTTGAGATACTCTAGGGTTTATCCCCATTAAAAAGTGAAATGTAACCTAGAGTAGAGAATTTTTGACTATCAAATCTTGTTTTTATCGCATCTTTATCTAAAACGACAGAAAAAACTCCATCCATAAAACTAATAATATTGTTAAAAGTCATAACATTCACTTCATCACTACAAGTGGATCCCCACAATGCAATTGTATAGGAAATACCGTTTTCCGTGGGTGTCCTATCCAATCCCACTTGCAGGGAGGCCGCACTATATATACCCTTGAAGTGAACCACAACGAGTCCCCATGTTGGATAAAAGATCCCATGAAAGACCACTAACAAAACATATCTAGGGTTTTTAGAATCCTCTATAAAAATAATATGTACAATCTAGATATGTCAAAACACATTCACATTCAAGCCCAATTTAGGTTCCATTTGTCGGGCTCATCATATGAGAAGAATAATATCATCCTAGTGATCCTCAACTTGATGATATGATTAAAAACAAACCCAACCAAACTTAATTAACCAATTTGAATGGATTCCATAAGAAAAGTATAAATTTATTATGGTTACTAATGTTATGAATATCGAAAAATATTGGTATTTGAGAATCTTAATACAAATCAGGCATAGATAGTATTATAGTTTCTTATACATGATTTTTTATTGTGTAATATTCATACATCATCTAGTGTTAATAACATATTTTGTACCTCATAATCATATTCCATTCAAAGATATGAAAATCTTACTCCGAAAAAATAAAACATTAATTCAAAACCATTAATACTCCAGGATTATCATTTTTCATGGATAATTCAAATTCATAAATAGATAATCCAATTATGATTTTGCATCATTATATATATATATAATGAAAAATAATTAGAATGTGGTGATTACATTATATATAAAATGATTTATTTTGTACTCCTGAACTCGTTTATGAGTAATTAATAAATCATACCAAATTTACTATCTAATATATCACAAATGTTTTTTTCCAGATAAGCCTTATGTTTTCTACAAAATACAGTATTTTTTCTTACCTCGTTATTTAACTTAACAATTACAACTATATCAATAAGTGATAATTAGATTATAAAAATCCATTAAACCCTTTAGTATCTTAAAAATAATATGTATTATAGTTTGAATAGTACAGGGACTATGAATCATATTCCAAATGATTAACTCCATAAAAAATTACTTTACGTGATTACACAATAGAACATTTCAATATGTCCAAAATTGATGTTTACTAAATAGTAAAATTTATAATTTTATAATCAACAATCCTTGAATAGAAATCAATTCAAATACTAATTGAGATTTTTGTGTATCAAATTTAACTCATTTCACTAATATTTTCCAACATACACTGTGTAATGAACCAAACATGAGTGACCCTGAACTGGTGACCAAAGATGGTCTGAAGAATATCCTGAGGGGAATTCTTAATCCCCCAGGGAAGGAAACTGTTGTTGGGCATAAAAAAATACACTTTGTGAATTATTTCACTGCAAAATAATAGTGACCATGACTAGAGATATAAATAGAAAAAACTAAAAATTAAAAAAATCTAAACAACTAAATGACAACAAAAAAGAAACTAATATAGGTACAAAATACAACAAAATAGAATGATAACTATAACAAACTAAACTAATCTTCTATCTTGGATCACTATGTGACCTTTTGGTCTTGTCAAACCACAAGATCGACCTTGTTCCACAAAGAGAATCGGAGCCCTGAGACTTGAACAAAATTTACAGATTCAACTTAAATGGATGGATAGGTGTGAGAACAAAAATTCTCACTCGGGATGACAAAATAATAAAACAAATCCATGTCTATACATTTTGAAATCATAACAATGTCACTAGTTTGAAATACATTTACAATGATTGGATTTTTCACATTTAATAAAACTTTTCACGAAGAATTTCATTTCCAAACCAAAAATCCATATTATAATCAAATTTCAATGAAAGGAAAACTTGGGCAGAGAAAAAAGAAAATAAGGAAATAGTGAAAATATATAACTAGTGTAGCATAATGTAATAAAGAAATATAAATAATAACCCTTGGTGATCTTAATCATCCCTAGAAAACCCCACGGACAATCTTGGTTTAGAACCACCTACCAGCCTATGATTAAGCCAAATAGTCTATAACCAACTGATCATCCTCACAAAAAACTGGTGGAACCCCCCATTGAGAATCTATATCTATAACGGGGGGACCAAACTATCTAATATGGGCAGGAATGATACTGTCAGTCGATCATCTACAAGACACCCAATAACCTGTGGTGGTAATGTCAACACAGTGTAAGTAGTAGTCCAACACACATGTGACGCAACTCCCCTACCTCCACATCAGTTGGAGGCCTAAAAAACATACACCAATATATGATAATCCCTAAGGGATATTCCTCCATTAAATGCACCCAATATAAATATACATACATTTAATATCACATGAACGTGAGAAAAACTCTTCTATACAGTATATATGTTTAAACCAATTAATAATATAATTTTTGTTTCCAATCGGGCACACACTTTTTCCTAACCATAACCCATTGAAAAATATAACATAAACATATTATTAAAATTGGATGGTCCAAACAATACTTTTGTTACAAAAAATCCAAAAAAACATAAGAAATTTTTCTTATCCCCATTAAAGAAAACTTATAACTAGTAAGACAATAAAAATATCCCCTTGGGCCACAGTTTCACCAAAATACATGCACCAAAATCCAAACTAGTATATGCTCAAGGACCAAATGTTAAACTATTTCTTAAAAAAAAGGAATCCCCATCACTAAGAATCCAACAATACATTTTATGAATCCTTTATTTTTAGGAAATACTATTTGAAGGTGATATCATAATTTGGTGGTACATCCATGTATGCACCTAGTGCACCCATGGATGTGTGAATATCTAATGGAAACATAAACAATCAAGGTGGATTATAAAACCATTTCCTTAAGGAAACAAATCTCTATAAAACAAAATCAACCCATTCAAATCCTTAAAAGAACACAACTCATACCCTTATTGTCATAAAATTACCATCCAAATAATTTCCACACACCAATCGGCATACACCATTACCAATCCATATACACCACACGTACCTCATAATAAAATAATCAATAAGAATCCATTATAAAGGCTTGAAATTTTTTAAAATAATCAATTCCATTTTAGGAGAATATAGGCATTTAAAAAACACTCTAGGTGCCATAGACATAGGAAATACAGACAAAATATTTTAAAAAAATATTTTTTTGGAAACTAAAACAATTCCAATGTACCAAAATAAAATAAACAAGGGTTACATGGTTGTTGAAATAAAAATTAGGAATTTATTTAAAAACCCAGGAAACAAAGGAAAAACCATAATAAAGAAAAACATCAAAACACCAAATGAAAATATTTTCTTATGGAATAAAAACTAAAGGAGAACTAGAATAGATCCTTCTGGATAATCTAGAAAACATAGACACAAGAAAATAGATCCAAAAGATACTAATAGGTATTTGGGTTTTTTCCAAACAAAGGAATATCCAATTAAAAAACCAGAAGTGAATAGTATAACAGAAATGGGTGGGGGGAATGGGATACAAACCCTAACAACATACATTGAACATGATGGATGTTGAACAAAGAATGATTGGATGTAATTGAGGAAGGTTTGAGAGGACCCCATGGTGAATCCTAATTAGAGGGAGGAGGAGGAACCTAAGTTAGGGTAAATGTGTGTAGGGAAGTGAATAAGAAAATGTATTTTTAATGACCAGGAATGTCTGCATGGTTTGGCCACCTGATTTTCCAGACCTTGTGGTCATTTTACAGGGCTATATAACTAAGGTAAAAAACTCATATGGTTAATTATAACCTATATAACGTAGGTCTGAAAACCCATTTGGTTGGTTTTGTACCACTGGACATGCCGCACGACCAAGCTACACAGTTATTACTAACAGTGTGGTAACCACCCCCCCTGGAAAACATCCCTAAAACTCCAAAAACAATTTTTTTACCATGACTCAATACTGAACCTCATACTAATGAAATAAGAATAAATAATAGATAAAAATTCAGTAACTGAGGTTGGGTTGTGACAGTTCTACCCACCAAAGAACCAATATACCAACATAAAGTCAAAGTGCCACATGATAGATAATAAGTGACTCAATGTCAAGACAAAATAGTGGAAAACTAAGGAACCATGATTGAACTCACTCTCCAAAATTCACACCTAACTTATCGATGAGAAACCCAAAAAAAAGTGGAGAACACAATAGTGTTCTCCACAGTACATGAATTCCTCTCACATGATAATTAACAACTGAAAAAACACCACTATAGGGGGTGGATAATGCATGAACTTCCATCTAGAATTTTCCCAAACTACAACAGGAACTAAAAAAATCCACCCCAAAAATCCAAATAGAGAAACTACTATGTAGAAAACAAGAATAATATGGAGTCGGATCATGGTTAAATTATAAAAATGATTTACTACACTCCATAGAAGGTTGATCAACAAAACCACCAGAACCCAAAAACATTCTGCACACTATCCAATTTTCGAACACTACAAATATATCACAAAAACAACTCAATGTAAAAAATAAAATAGGTCATTGAAGCTACCACTCACCCCTTCACAAAAACAATTCTTTTTCTAAAAGAGGACCAATGAAACCATATTCATACCAAAAAAGAACCCATTTATCCATAGGAAAAACATTACAAAAGGGAAAAGGACATTTTAGAGGGGCTACATATAGAATAAATGGATTTGGTAACATTGGTATAGAATATTTCTATCACAAAATTACCATAAAAGATGAACAAAAAACACCAGAAGACAAAAATTTATGAAAAAAAATACTTGGATCAGGCTTTATGTTCCCAGGATAACTCTTGAATGTGTGAGAGATTAACCTTGAGAATTCATTTTGAGACATTTCATCATGGATAAATTTTCCAAATAACCCAGACAACCACAGTGATGGAAATAATTCACATGAATGAGACAATATTACTTCTATTGTCCGAACCGGTCTTACTAGGAACATACAAATGAATAGTCTTATTAAAAGGAAACTAGAGCCAAAAAATGTTGTTCTTTAGAATTATGTTTCTCTGGTACACTTCTCTCACCAGATGGGGAACATTGGTGAGAACCAACCATCAGTAACTGGATTCTGAATACCAACTCAGCCATAAAATCATTATCCACCAACATCTCTAAAAACATTTAACCAGATAAGTTCTCACTCAAAAAAATTATAGAAACGATAACCAAGTCAAAAAGAGGCATTTTCATCAATTCCTATGATTCTATTTACAAAGATAATGGAAACAACACATTAAAATGGTCAATGTATGGAATAACTAACTGCTAACCCTACCAAACACCCCACAACACAACCACCATACTCAGGTTCACCTCATCTAGGATGAAATATTTTACAAAATTGCCCTAAATCAATTCCCTCATCATCAAATATTTCATTAATGAAGGTGAAACTGACCCGCACTAGTCCATGGATGGATCCTCAATAAATATCTCAACATAATAGTCTCTACATATTTTGGAGTTCCCACTGACCTAATTACACACTTGACTTCCTCCTGCCACTTCACAATCTCATGCATACCTCTATCTCCATGAATAAAAAGAAAACCTCGTGAAGGGTCATAAACTGGGCATGATACAATTGACTCTTAAGGGACCTTTTGTAGCATTATTTCTTGAGAAACAAAAAAATAACATTCCCAATCTAATATCAAACTGTGGAATAATTAAAAGAATCCCACAAGTCAAAAACTACTACCTCGAAGGCCATCCAAACATAAAGACAATAAAACATACATTTTAGAAAGCAATCATTTTATTTTTTTAATTCAAAAAATCTTCTATAGACTGATAATTTCCCAAATACATAAACAATTTCCCAAGAAAGACAATTTCCCAAATCAATTTCTAATTCAAATCATTTTTAGAAAATATATACCAAACATTGAATTCCAAAACCCCACCCATGGACTCCTAGGAACTGTTACTTGTCTGTATTTCTATTTCCATCCTCAAGTTCCCACATACTCCTTCCAGCAATACCCACACATGTCAACATTCATATGGAATACCAACGGATAGATCTATTCTATATTATCAACCAAAAACCTATAATCTTTTAAAATACTTGTTAGTAATTTAAAACTCTTTTATTGAATACACATCAATTTTTATATCCATTTTAGTTTCAAAATACACTCACATTTTCAAAATACTGTTACACCAACCAAAACCAAAATAGAAGATGAAAAAAGATGAAAAACTGGAGTGAGGGACTAGTGTCTATGCCTAAACCACAATCTTGGTTTTGGTCCATGCCCCACGTATGGAGTAAAACTAAAAGGGACTTGAACTGGGAACTTAGACACCCCATGGTTCACCAAAACGTTTGAGGCTAGAACATGACAACAATCCGGCTCCTTTATCATTCCTCAATCCAAAATAACGAATGACACAAAACTCAAAAACCAACGATGCCTTGTGACTCGTGGATTAGAATGAACAGGCGTTCGTGACTCCCTTCCCGCTTCAACCATTCAATTCCAAGTAGTCCTAATTTATAACTACAAGAAAACCCAATAAACAAGTGTATTCTCTGATAATATTTTTTCACAGACGAACCCGATTCGACCTTGAATCATTCACATGCGCTGGTCCGTGACATGTGACATGGGAAATTCCTTATCCGCCTAGGATGGAAACTAGTTTCGGTCATCAAAACATATACTTTGGGTATGATTTTAACCCAAATAAACGTGACCATGACAAGATATATAAACAAAACAAATTATAATATTGAATAACTAAAAAACAGAATCACAATACTCAAGAATTTGATCCATATACAGAGTTCAATAAAAAAGACTAAAAAAACAAACATAAATAAACCACTTCCCATGATATCTATGTGACCTCTTGGTAACCTTTAACCACTCGTTCATCCATTCTCCCCAATTAGCATCTGAGCATGGAAACCTGAACAAAAGATGAACCTGCAACTGAAATGGTAGGAAATGCATGAACACAAAAATAATCTTTAGGGATGCCAAAATAAATAATAGAATCCTTGTGTTACCATTCACATTTTGGACCAATTACACTAGATATAAATAAAATTATAAAATTGGATTTTCTATGTATTATAATAAAAAACTCAACCCGGTTATCACCATTGTACTTGCCTACCCAAGACAAAGAAACCAATATTCATTGAACCCTATGGTAAATCCCTCTTACAATGGTGACCCTTTTAAATATATGTACATTTCATATCACATGAATGTTCTAACCAGGCTGATATACTAACTAAATATCCATACCAATTCATAATCCATTTTATGTTGCCAATAAATGAAACACAATATTGAAAACATAACGCTTTCCAAAAGATACCACAAAAATCACCTCTAAATTAGAGGATCCAAACCTGCCATTAGTTCAACAATCCATAAAATTTATTCAGTATGATAATTTCCAAATCCCCATTTAAGAAAACAAGAACGTAGAAAAATATGCCAAAAGATCTCTTGGGTGACACATTCACAAAAACACTCACACCAAAAGACCAATGGGCATACCCTCCAAAACATCATATTAAACATTTTCTTTAAAACACACAGGGGAAACCCCCATCCATTTGAATTTAAAAAACCATTTTATGAAACCATGTTTTTTAGGAAGCACAATTTGAAGGTTTTGTCTCCATTTTATGGCACATCTACGTCTCTAATATCTGATGGAATAAAAAAATGGTTCATATAAAAACCATCTCCATAAGGACACCAATTTATATAAATCCTAAACCATCGATTCATATCCTTAAAATAATAGAACCCATCCTCTTAATGTCATATAATCCCCTTCCAAGGCACATAAACACATCAATCATCCTACAAAATTAAAATCAAAATACACCACACCAAACTCATAAAAAAATAATCAATAAAAAAACACAATAAAATAATGATATTTCATAAAATGATTAATTCAATTTTCTGACAATAATGAAATTAATCTATAACCTATTTTTTTATAAGCGAATCAATTTAAAAGAAAAATAATAAACTAATAAAGGGTTCCATTTTAGGGAAATAAAAATTTATAAATTTATTTAAAAAACCAAGCATCAAAGGAAGAGATTACGGAAAGAAAAACAAGGAATTGCCTACCAAAAAATGTGTAGGGGGAATAAAACGTCAATGAGAGGGGGAACCAAGCCTTATGAAAGATCTACACAACCAAGCCCCATGAATATCAGACCAATATAAACACTAATATATTAGGGTTAATCCAAAGGGATTAAACCTGAATGAAAAAACAATTAAATTAGAGGGTAATAGAAAGAGGAGGGGAAATGAGAAAGAAACCATAAAAACATAACATGAATCTGATGGAGGAGGAACCATATTAAATTGAAAAAATTGGAGTAGGGTTTGGGAGGAACCATTGATGTGAAAAAACGATATGGAGGAGGATGTGCCTATGTTTGGGAAAATATAAGAGATGGGGGGGTATGAAAAGGTATTTTTAATGTTGTGGCAAGTTCATATTTTTTGGTCGCATGGTTTTCCAAACTGTGCGGTAACCATTGTTGCCTCAATGCAAATGGTAACACACTCACACAGTTATATGGAACATATCACATGGTCATGCACAACAAGTGTGGTTAGTTTATACCCAGTGGATCTGCCTCATTTCCATGTAGTAAAGTTTTTATTTACCATGTGGTAATAGTGATCCCCTTGTAATACTTCCTAAAAACTCATGAAACTATTAATTTTGAATAGGACTCATACCGGAACCTCGACCAAAATATCTAAGACTAATAAATGAATAAAACAAGTTGTATCTCTTTTCGGGGTATTACACACTAAACCATTAATTATATTTAACGGATATTCACTTTAAAATTTTATGTGAATAATTATTTATTTTATAACATTGGACATCTCTATGTCGAAACATAATCTCACATAAATATAATAATATAAATAAGAATTAAAATATCATATTAAATCTCAATAAATATTTTCTTATTATAAAATATTTGTTATTTACAATAAAAAAAATTATCATGAAAATTATATTATTTTCATACTATAAATTGATGTTTTTGGACCCTCTATGATATAATGTTTTTAAAAATAAAAAATAATGTAAAACTACAGATTATATTATTTCATTTCATTTAATATCTTTTTGTAAATCTATTATGTCATATTGAACAATATATTTCAATAACCCTAAAAACTATATTTATGCTTCAATATACTTACAAGTGTATATATCCATGTATTTACGAATGTCACATAATTTAGAATTTTTCTATTTATGATAGACACTTCCTAAAAGACTCTGTGTCCTTAGCATCGATAGATCAATCGACTCACTGATGGTTGAAAAAATGATGTTCGATACACTTCTCATCGAAACATAGATAATCGACTCACTGATGATCGACACACCGATGAACGACATAGTGATGATCGACTCAATGATGGGTGACACAACGATGTTCAACACAACAATGATCGACCCACCAATGACCAACACACTGATAGACGACCCGCTGATACACACCGATGGATGTCACACCAATGGTTGGGTCACTGATACAGATTGAAATAACTTACTGAAACATTGAATTGCCAATATATATATTAATATCTCACGTATACTCTAAGTCTTCGATGGTGATAGACTGATCATATAGATAGATGCCAACAAGCTGATACTGATAGACTGATGATGACAGACTGATACTGACAGATTGATACTGGAAGACCGATGATGACAAATCTATGAAAATGAGCCATTGATACTTATGACTCACCGATAGTCATACATATTTTTTCTAATTTATTAATTCAAATTTATTTTTAACATTCATATTTAAAAAAATTAATGTTTCTGACATTATTTAATGTTGTGTGTAGGGAAATCTATAGACCGTACAAGGTACATGCACGTGGGAAGATCTTCATGCATGTTGGACCTTATAGAGTAAATTTATTACAAACTAAGCTTTGTATAGAATGCATGTGAGACTAACAGGGGAAATGTGTTAGTTGTGTAAATAGAAGAACTCGAAATGTAGTTCAAGAACTCCAAGCTAAGTATAGAAAGAGTTCAATAAGACATGCAACAACATTCTGAACTTCTCTGAACATACAAACATCAAAGAGAATTATACACATGGAGGCTATAATACAGAGGATGTGATATTCTTTTTTGAATCCATATTCTATAAGAGGACTCAAATATCTTTTTCTCTCATTAAATATAGTCCAGAGCCTCACTGAATAACACACTAATACTTCTAAACTCAATTCTTGTTTATAACTTTAATGTAATCTTGTGTTTACTTCTTCGGGTAGTGTGTGTGCATCGTCTTGTTTCACACAAAGTTTCTCCAACGTATAACTATAGTATACTCCATATCCTCACACTCACTCTCTTTTTACTCTTTTATCCAAGGTAGAATGGTGGAAGAGATCAATTGTTACATCTTTGTTGTTATCTGATGAATAAAAGTAGAAGATGTCAACTGTAAACTGAAAAAACATGCATACTATTGTGAACCTCGATCCAGGGTGTGGATCAAAATTTTATTTATATAATCTGCTTGGTGGCTCGTGATCTCCATATGGAGTGGACTATGTCTCAACATTATACTGAACGTTTTGTGTTTATCTGCTGTGTATTTTTTATTAGATTAATCTGATCTGTGTTTATTTCATTTCAAATAAAACACATTTGAACAATGATTCTTTGTTTTTAAATTGTTTATATTTGTATTGAATCAGTAGATTAGTTTCAAAACTTTTGACTAATATTTATATTGGTATCACAGATAACTATTAAATATTTTGAGAAAATAATTTAACATTCAATCCATTTATAAATTCAGAAAAATCTGACTTTGGTAATATTTTAATTGGTGGATATGTTTTCAAAGAACCAATTTTAAAATAAATTTTTATAGATACTCAATTCACCCCCCCTCCTGAGTGATCTACACCAACCAACATTTGTTATCAGGGGAGGAATTATTATTGTCATTTTTCATTTCTTTTCAACAATGATTGTATTTTTTTCAATGATCTTAATTTTTTTCTTATTTATAAATTTTCATCTATTTGAAATTATATTACTATTTATATAATGGATAATAGCTTAGAAGGGGATCCTACCAATATACCTCCTTTCATTAATGGAACTAACTAGGATCAACAGAAGCATAAAATGAAAATAAATCTAGAATGATTGTGGTATGAAATCTAGACTGTTATTGAATATAAATATGCAATTCCTAAAAGTTGTAGAAACACATTTGATGAACCTACCAATACTACCTGTAACAATAATTGTAAGGAAATGAATACTCTCTATTGTGCACTAATAGAGGAAGAGTTTAATCGTATTTCTACAAGTTAAACATCACATGATATTTGGTACACTCTATCTATTTCTCATGAGGGAACATCTAATTTTAAAGAAATGAGATTAAATATTTATACTAATAAATATAATAACTTCTTAATGAATCTTGATGAATCTATTTTTGATATATATTGTAGGTTCAATGAAATTTTCAATTCCATACTTTTTTTAGGAAGAGAATCATCATTTAAATAACATATTTGATGGATTCTCTGATGGATACTAGAGAGATGGTGAGGGACAGGTGTATCCATTATAGAATCATGTGACATAGATAAGATTACAATGAAGGAATTTATGGAAAAAATTATTATGTATGAAGATGAATTGATGTTAAATAAAGAAGAGGATGAACCAAAATAAAATATTATAGCATTCAAGACTACTTCCTTTATATATAAAGATAAAGACAAAGTTCAAGATGATGTTGAAATCTCCAGTAGGGAAGAATTAGCTTCAAATAGTGATGATGCAATGGCTCAGCTGGCCAGAAGAATCAAGAAATTTTATTAAAAGAATATGTTTTCCAGAATCCAAATTTCAAAGGAATGTATACTAACAAAGGAAATTAGAAAAAGGATTGGAAGATAAATTATAAATCAGAAGATATAATTTGATATGAATGTAAAATCAAAGGACATGTCAAGGCTGAATGTCCGATGATGAAATATAAGAAGTAGTATGAATATAAGGATAAAGAGTACAATAATACAATGAATAACATGTAAATTGCCTCTGAGGAAATCTCAAGTGAATATTATTCTTCTAATAATAAGAAATATGATATGTCTAATATATGTTTTATCACAAACACTATTGAGGTATCCTTTGACTCTCCTGCACCTAATTCTAAATATTCTGAAAAAGAAAGCGAGTCTAAGAATATGAAAAGTGATGAATTATTTGAATGTTGAGACATGCTAGAAGAAACATAAAATGAGTAAAAAGGAAATTATTTATTTTTGATGAAACATCATGATCTTACTGTGACTATTAAATCTGAATATACAACTAAAAAAGAGAAAAAATATCAACTGCTCAATGAAAAAAACGAGTTAAAAATGTCTTTTGAGAAATTGAAGAAGGACATAGCCAATGGAAAATATAGCCTTATTAAAATTATTGGTAAACAAATAGCTCCTTAGTATACCTCAAGGAGATGATATCAACCAGGTCAATGGAATTTATCCATACCATATATTGTATCCAAATCTAGAAAATCTGCCACTTTTTCAAAAACCACAATATTACTAGAGGTTAATGTTCCAAGAATTCATTTAATGCATCCAATTTTTCATGTCAAAACTGAGCATAATTTTCAAACTATCTATATTCGGCATATTGTAATGTTATAAGACAATTGTGGGTTCCTAATGCTTATATCACTAATGTATGTGAACCTAGAAAAATATGGGTACCAAAATCATTTCTTGGATGAAATGTTTTGTGGGCAATCGTTTTAAATAGATTCTTCAGAAATCTATGGTCCTTTGACAATGGGTGTTCAAGACACATGGAATGGTACAATTAAATATTTAAAAGTCTTATCAAGATTGAAGGAGTACATGTCACATTTAGTGATAATGGAATGGGAAAAATCATTGGCCTAGTCTAGATTGGTAACCGTAACTCTATTTCAATTTCCAATGTAATTTTCGATGAATGATTAAGTATAACCTGGTTAGAATAACTCAATTATGTGATGTTGGATTTAATATTAAATTTAAAAATTATTCATTTTTTTTTCCAAGAATAATTTAGTAATTACAGATCATAGAAATGATAATATATATGCAATAAATTTAGACACCCAAGCCTCACAGATTGTTTCTTGTCATAATTTTTTACATAATGAGTCCTGGCTTTGGCATAGAAGACTATTATATTTCAACATACACTCTTGTAATAAGTTAAATGAAAACTGATTATTTAAATACCTACCCATATTCAATTTTCCAGATAATAAGGTGTTCTATCCTTTTCGAAAATGATATCAATATAAAACCACTGTAAAACCAAATAAATAAGTAATTACATCCCATCCTCTTTATTTGGTTCACATGTATTTGTTTGGACCATAAAGAGTCTCATGTATCAATGGGAACAACTATGTTCACGTCCTTTTAGAAGATTTCACTAGGTTTACCTGGACCTTTTTCTTTGCTCACAAGAGTGAAGCTTGTTCTCACTTAACAATGTATGCTAAGACTCTAGAATATCATAGTAAACTTAAGATTAAATCCATATGAAGTGATCATGGTTGTTAGTCTTAGAATCATTATTTTGAATCATTTTTCGCACAAATGGGTATAATCATAACATCTCAGCTCTTAGTATACATAAATAAATGGTGTGGTTGAAAGAATAAATAGAACCCGATAAGAAATTCCCCAAATTAAGCTTAATGAATATGACCTACAGATTTATTTCTGGGAAGAAGTATTTAATACATCTTGTTACATAATAAATAGAATCTTATTAAGACCCATCTTTTAATGAGTTGTGCAAAAATAGGAACCCCAAAATTAGTTATTTTAAAGTGTTTGGATGTAATGTTTATATTCTGCACACTAAAGACAATTTAGATACAGTTTCCCCCAAAAGTGATGAAGGAATATTTTTGGGATATTCTATATCAAGAAAAGCCAATAGTGTTTTTAATATCGAATCATTGAGTATGGACGAATCTATAGATGTCATGTTCGATGAAACATATCCACATGATCCTAATACGTCACTTGAAAATATTGAAGGGGAAATGTCCATTCTGGATATTAATGAAAAAACCTCAAATCATCATATGAGGGAATCTGTGAAAACTATCACGACCCGTCCTCTGGGACCATGTGGTGACTACCCGAAGCCTGCCTTCCATAGGCTAGGGGCTGTCGACTAGCACCAAAGGCGTAAATCCTGATAAAAGGGAAGGAATCACCTTTATATAAGTAAAGAAACACAATAGAGTACGCAAGATAAATTAAAAACTAAGTAAACTGAATACAAAAGAAAGAGATGAAAAGTAAATGGGCTAGAATACAATACGAACTGAAAGTACAATACAACTGAAAAGAACGTAGAGTAGTAGAAAATTAAATCAGAAACCTCTGAGTCGTCCTCTAGCTATCCCACCTGAAAGGTGGGTACAAATGGTCTCCTCAGCTTCTCAGGTCCGGCCGTCTGCTCCGTGTTTGTCCCGCCTATTAGTCCACCTCCGGGTACTGTCCTGCTCTACAAGACACAACCATGATCAGCATCGTCCATTATCTGCAACCAACACAATGTATTGCGGGCATGGCCCATGCATGCGTGAGTATACGATACTCAGTAGGGACCCCGAGACCCCCAAAGGACTCCCCAAATCCACAAAGGTTAAACAAAAATGGAAGGATACAAACAAGAAGTATCACCAACTCTACTTAGGTATATGCCCATATATATACCTAATTCATCATTTGCAGTTCGGCTCCAAATCACGAGCCTAAGGACAACCAAGTCCACACAGAAAAACACAACCCAATCTATACAGGATAGCATATCAATCATATCGACGATAAAGATTGAAAGTCAATACACAACTCACACAGGTATACTAATTACAAAGAGAGGTGGGGATGATTAGATGTAGCCTCTAAATAATTTCCCCTACTGAACCCATTTAGGATCAGAGTATAGAAGTCATCGCTGCCAAACCCACGTAGGATCCAAGTACAGTAACCACCGCTGCCGAACCCACGTAGGATTCAAGTATAATCGTCATTGCTGCCGAACCCACGTAGGAACCATGAATAGTCTTCATTGCTCCCGAATCCATGGAGGATCCATGTATAGTCATCCTCACTACTGAACCCATGTAGGATCCAAGTACAGTCGTCATCGTCGTCGTAGTCAGAGCAACCTCAAGGGTTCCCACACACAGCACGCTCAATTCTGGGAGGGTCCCCTCCACAATCCAAGGGGTCGATACATAAACTGTCATGAATTCTAGAGTTGATGTATCACAAAGTTTCATCTTGTCAATAGGAACTCAACGTGATAGACGACACGTCAATCGGAAGCCCGGTCTCAGAGTTATTGGCTTTTTCGTCCCAGGGACCCGGTTGGTTTTCAAAAAAAACAACCCGACCGTACTCCAGCTATGTCCAAACCTCAAGTGGATCAAGAAAAAAGAACCATCTCACTATGAGGAATTCTACGTTACTGACGGCACATCATTCAAACGTCCGGTCGTTATGATATAGGCGTTTCTACTCCAAGGGCTCGGTTGGTTTCGGGTTTGAACCAACCCGGCCATACCCAAATATCCCCAATACCTTGGGTGTAATATATAGAAACGGCCATATCGATCCTAGGATCCCAATGCAACTGATGGTGTGTCAATCGAAGGTCTGTAGCCCATGATATGGGCGCTTGAACAAAGGTGGTCCGAAAATAGTGGGTGTGGGCCTGGTCCGACCCGGCCCAATACCCCTTGGGACGGCCCGAACTAGGTCGACCTGAACCGGGGCTGGGTCCGATCTGATTGGATAAGGCCCGTCCCAACTAGCACGGCCCGGCCCGGCTTGTACAGCCCGACCGGGCAAGGTGAGGCCTGCGACCCGGCTCGGATGCCGACCGTGGGTCTGCTCACGGCCGAGCGGGGTGCAAAGGGGGTGTGACCCCCTTTATTTTTGAAATGGCAGCCCCCCTGGTTGGGTCCACCCTAGGAAGGTCTGGGGGGTTACGTAACCCAGTTTCATGAGGAACGACCAGCCATAATGGCTTGCCGGTTGAGCCACCGCGGGACCCGCTGGGGTCTCACCTCCTGGAATAACGGCATGCCGGCCGAGCCCGGCCGCACCTGCTAAAGACCTATGCGGCCTTAGGTCACAGTTTCTGTCCGACCGGCATGGCGTGATGGCTCTGCGGTCCTCAGTCGCTGCCCACCCAGGCCGCGGCCCACCCCGGCTGTGGCCCCCTTAATGTTCTGGCGCGGCGCGACGGCGGCGCGCCCCTCCAACGCGGCCCACTCCTGGCGGTGGCCTCCGATGGCCTCACCGACACGGCACGACGGCACCACGCATCCCCACCATGGCCCGCTCCAGACGCGGTCCTCTTCATTCCCGCACGGTGCAACGACACTACACCGCCTTTTCCGCAATGATCAACAAGGATCAACAAGAAAAGGGGAGGAGGATTATCCATGTTTGTGCGATTAGATCTCATCGCATTATGCTGATAACAAGCAGAAAAATTAAACAACGAAGAATGTTAAATTAAACATGAACGAAGATAACCCCTACCTCGATAAATGATATCATTTTCTATTGACGTGGAAGATGGTGTTGTGGGGTGAGGTTTAGAGGACGGCGTTGGTGTGCATAATATGAGGGGACGATGTCTCAAACTAGCTGTGGAGAGAAGAAGGTATGGCACGTCATCTCTCATTGTGGTGACAATGTTCTTTGTTGAAGGGTGTCATTCCTCGTGGAAGGATGATGTTCTTCGAATAAAGCTAAATCTCTCTGCCCAATTCCCAACACAAGAAGCTAACCCCGAAAAAATAATCTTTTCATTATATTATTTTACCTTGACATGAATTTCAAAATCACAAAATTCAAAACATAATTCAATTAATTGAAGAGGTTCAATTAATTAAATTATTGTGAGTTGGAATTAATAAAGATGGAGAGAGGGGAGTTTCTCAAAATAAAGAGGGAGTTAGGGAGTTAAGGAATGTGAAGAGTTGGGGCTCATGTGGGCCCCACCTCACCTTTGTCCTCTCAAGGGTAGTCATTAAATAGTGGGTCTCACCCCAACTCCCCATGTAGATTAAAACCACTTTAGAAATGAAATAAAATTGCAACACAATTTTATTTTACTTTTAATTTAGTCCTCATTTTTACAACTCTTACCGAGAAGACACATCTTCGGTAAAGGTCCTCTTAAGAAATTACCGATGTTGCGGTTCCATCGGTGCCCTCAGATTTCAATTCCGAGATCTAGTTCAAAAGATAGAAAAAACCCGCTCGTTCGTTCACTGAACATACATGAGCCAAAATTCAGAAATTTATTCCTGACACACCGGGCCACATAATCAGACATTTTTGGAAAATACATACACGTAAAATCTCAAAGAATTAAAGAAAAAAAATTTTCTTCAAATTTACGTGTCATTAAATAACTCCGACCTCAGTTATTTACATCCCTATAAAGATACATCATAAACTAGGGGAATAAATAATGGTACAGTGATCACAACTGAGCCTCCCACTCCCATGTGCTCTCCTGGAGGTTCCCATGATGCCACTTGATGTGCATTAGAGGAATCGACCTTCCATGTAGGACCCACTCCTGTCGATCCTCGATCTCCACCGGGACCTATTCAAATGTCACCCCATCATCAATGTCCAGCTCCCCGTGGTCGATGATATGAGTCGAGTCATGGATGTATCTCTTCAGTTGAGATACAAGGAATACTTCATGAACTCGGGGCAACTAAGGTGGAAGAGCCAGACGATAAGCTACCTTACCTATCCTGATGAGAACCTATAATGGTTCGATGAAGCGCAGAGATAACTAGTCGACCCAGCCAAATCTTCGCAGTCCACATCGAGGTGAGACCCGTAAGAATACATGGTCGCCATACTCAAACACTAGTGGTCTCCCCATCGTATCAGAATAGGATTTTTGTTGGCTCTATGAAGTCCTCATCTGCTCTTGGATGATCTGCACCTTCTTTGTTGTAGCCTGGACCATCTCTGGTCTTACGAGTGCTGACTCCCCAAGGTCTATCCAGCACATAGGTGATCTGCTAGGTTGGCCGTAGAATTAATCGTATGGTGCCATCAATTTGGTGGATTGGTAGCTGTTGTTGTATGTAAACTCCACCAAAGGTAGGTGATCCTCCCTTCTGTGACCAAAGTCGAGGACACATGCACTGAGCATGTCCTCGAGAGTCTGAATGGTATTCTCTATGTTACCATCCGTCTGAGGGTGAAAGGGGGTGCTCAGGGGTAGTTGCGTCCCAAATGCCTCCTGAAACCCCTTCATATCCAGGAAGTGAAGTGAGCATCTCGATCAGAGAAGATAGATGATGTCACACCATGAAGCCTTATGATCACTTGAATGTAGAGGCGTCCCAGGTTCTCTACTGAGCCATGCTCTCTGATAGGTAAGAAGTGGGCCGACATGGTGAGTCGGTCTACGATCACCCAGATGGAGTCATGTCCTCTAGAAGTATGTGGATGTCCCGTCACGAAATCCATATATATTCCATCCCACTTCCAATCCAAGACCTCTATGGGCTGTACCAAGCCTGCTGGTACCTGGTGCTCCACCTTCACCTGCTGGAAGGTGAGGCATCGTGAAACGAACTCTACCACAACCTTCTTCATACCCAGACACAAGTTCTATTGTCTGAGATCCTAGTACCCCTTCTCTACTCCTGTATGTACCACCAATGGTGAAGTGTGAAACTCTCTCAACACCTCCTCCTGTAATGTAACTGGTTCCATGGTACGTCCTCTGAAAAGGATGACGTGATCTCCTACTATATAATATCTATCAAGTGCCTATCTTGTTGATATCTGTGCATGTCATGTCTCACAGTCAATGTCCTCACGTTGTGCCTCTCTGAATAGCTGAAGTAGTGGAGGATTGAATGTGAGTGACTGTAGAAAGGCAACCCCATCATTATCCATGAATGATATCTGCAAGGCGGATAGTAGTTACACAGCCTCATGAAGTAGTTGAATTCCCAACCACCTGCTGAGAGCATCAACTTCTACATTTCCCTTCCCACAAGTATTGACTCTCCCAAAGTCATATTCTTGGGGGAACTCGAGAAATCGCTGCTATCTCCGGTTTAGGTCCTTCTACGAGAAGATATACCTAAGACTCTTGTGGTCATAGTAGACTGTAAAGCGCTCGCCCATCGAATAGTGCTGCCACATTTTCAAGAAGAATACCACTACTACTAAGTCCAGGTCATTTGTAACGTAGTTCTGCTCAATCTACCTCAACTATCGTGAACCATAAGCGATCACTACCTTCTCCAGCATTAGGACACACCTGAGTCTGGTCCCTGATGTATCCGAGTAAACTACGTACCCTACGCCCTCCTCCAGTATCCTCAAGATGGGTGCACCGGTCTCTCTCTGTCTTAGCTCCTAGAAGCTCTACAGACATCTATCTAACCACACGAAGATTTTCCCCTTCTTCATCATAACTGGAAGTGGTGATGCAACTCTGGAGAAGTCTGGAACAAATATCCGATAGTACCTAGCCAAACCTATGAAACTATGCACCTCCATCATGCTCCTGGGTGGCTCCCAAGCTATCACTTCCTCGATCATCGAAGGATCCACCACAACTCCCACCTGAGAGATGACATGCCCCAAGAAGTGGACCTCTTGAATCCAGAACTGACACTTCGATAGCTTACCATAAATCTAGTGCTCTCACAGTGTGTCCTGTACAACCCGCAAGTGGTAGGCGTGCTCCTCTTAGTGGTCGAGTAAATAAATAGGTCGTCGATGAAGACTATGACAAATAGATCAAGGTAAGGCTGTAAGTTCATGTTCATGAGACTCATGAACACTAATAGAGCATCGGTTACACTGAAAGGCATAACCAAGAACTCATAGTGGCCATACCGACACCTAAAGGTCGTCTTCTGCACAACCCCATCTCGAAATCTGAGCTGATGATAGCCTGACCTAAGTTCTATCTTTGAGAACCATCATGATTCCTTGAGCTGATCGAAGAGATCATCTATCCTCAGAATTGGATACTTGTTCTTTATGGTCACCTGATTCATTCGACTGTAGTCGACACATAGTCGTAAGCTCCCATCTGCCTTCATGGGAAATAAAATCAGAGAAGCCCAGGGTGAGCAACTAGTTCATATGAATCCCTTGCCCTACAAGTCATCGAGCTGTACCTGTAGCTCTAGAATCTTAGAGGGAGCCATCCGATATACTGGAGTTGATATTGGGATTGTCCCGAGGTACATGTAAATATATAAGTCTAACTCTCTACAGGGAGGTAGTCCTGGAATGTCGTCAGGAAAACCGTCCACATACTGATCCACCACAATAGGAAAACTCGGACTACTCACATAATCTACTCCCAGGACGATAATAGCCAACTAATGGGTGATCGGTTGTCCTCTCCTCTGCATGAGTCCATCCTATGCTACAAAGGCTCCCTTCTCGCTAGTGAAGGTGAACCTGCTCTCATCGGTGCGGACACATCACACCTTGCGCCTAATACATTTGATCTAAGCATGGACCGTAGATAACAAATCCATGCCCATGATGATGTCGTAAGGCCTCGACGCTGCTACAAGAAGATCCCAGCTGAAGCCCTCTCCTCCTAGAGTATGCTCACACTACCGGAACCAGTGTGTAATAATCGAGTCTGATCTCGTAGGAGTCACTAGCCGTAAGGATTGAGCCAATGGCTCCGTCAGAATCTCTGAGATCTAGACAAGGGTAGAGGCATTGAAAGAATGACTTGGTCATGTGTCTATAAGAACTGCAGCAATGGTGGAGTAGACACATATAGTACCTCGAATCATCTCAGGTGCGCCGTGGTCATAGGCCTCCACTGCCTGATGCTCAGCGTGCCTCATTCCGCCAGCCCCCTGTGGTCGGGGTGTACCTCCTGGTGGTGGTGGCGGTAGAGCCCCCGAAGTTTCGTCCACCACCTGATGCTCGACCGACTCCTCTACCTAGTCTTCCTGCTCCCTGTAGACCGCCACGGTCGAACCACTACCTCTGCCTAGTTGGTCCCTCAACCGTCAGTTGCTCCTCTGCATGGCGGGCCGGGCAGCCACGAGCCATGTGACCCTGCCCACCATAAGCATTGCACTACCGTCCCTTGGTATGACTGGCTTTGCTGCGTGTGCCCCGCACCTCCGAAGAAGTATCCTGAGGTTTCCCACCTAAATGTCTGGTCCACTTGGACCTCTGCGACATCTGTCAAGTGTCGGCTGCAAAAGACTCAGCTACGTGTTTCCCTACGGTAGACCTCATTGCTGGTGTAGGATCAGTATGAAATCTCTCGATAATAAGTGATCGCTCTAGTACACATTCATGCGTCAGAATACTGAGGGAGATAATCGAGGCCCTGATCTCGTGACTCAGTCCCAGCTCGATGGTCTGGGCCCGGATGAATGACCCATGTTCCATGTCTATGGAGTAGCACGAGAGATCAGTAATTCTCACCGAGTACTGGGAAACTATCATGATGCCTTACCGCATCTGTAGTAACTCCTGGATGCGCACCGCATAGAGGGTGGTTGGAACGAACTCCAAGCGGAAGAGACTCAAGAAGTCCATCCAATGAAGAGATGCCTCATCATGCACCTGGAGTATCAGGATCCGCCTTCTACCTGATGCCGCGTAAAGGAGACTCGCCTCTATGATCACTATAAGATCTTCTAGTGTCCCTACCAATCTGAAGACTGAAACAACAGCCTCCAGCCAACACTCGGATGCCCGAGGGTCTGTATCTACACAGAACCTGGGCAGCCTCTAACGCTGAAACGCATCCAGTACACTCAGGCGACGTGCACTCTCCGCTGCTGGGGATGGTGGTATCGGTGGCACAACGGGTAAAGGTACCGCTGGTGCCTCCGCTGTAATGGGGCCCTGCACCGAGCCCTCGTCGCTCGGTGGGCTGCCTTATCACACAATTCTCGGAACACTAGCTGGCTGTCATGCGTCCATCGAGAAAAGAAATAGGTGTGCCACAGTTAATACAGTATACATGGTGAGCTGACAAAAAGTAACCACAAAGAATACTTTTGAAACACTACTTCATCACATATAAGAAATTATCAGATTCATGAGTTCTGCGGCCAAACCGACTCCTAAGATACCAATTTTTCACGACCCGTCCTCAGGGTCTGTGTCGTGACTACCCCAAGCCCGCCTTCCATAGGCCATGGGCTGGTGACTAGCACCAAAGTCATAAATCCCGATAAAAGAGATGGAATTGCCTTTATATAATCAATTAAACACAATAGAGTATGCAAGATGAAGTAAACACTATGTAAACTGAGTACAAATGTAAGCGCTGAAAAGTAAATGGGCTAGAATTCAAAACAAACTGAAGGTACAACACAACTGAAAAAAAGTACTATAACATTAAAGTAAATCAGCAACCACTGAATCATCCTCCGGTTATCCCACCTGAAGGGTGGGTACATATGATCTCCTTAGCTCCTCGTGTTTTGTCGTCTTCTCCGTATACGTCCCGCCCGATAGTCCACCTCCGGGTACCGTCCCTCTCTACGATCCTCAACCACGATCAGTGTTGTCCATCGCCTTCAACCAACATAACTTAGTGTGGGAATGGCCCTTTTAGGGGTGAGTATACGATACTCAGTAGGGACCCCGAGACCCACGAAGGTCTCCCAGAATCCTCAAAGGTTAACCCACAAAGGAAGGATACAAACACGAAGTATCAACCAACTCTACTTAGGTATATTCCCATACATATACCTAAGACATCACTTCGAATTCGGCTCCAACTCACGAGCACATGTACAACATATTCCACACAGGAAAACAAAACCCAATCCTCATAGGAGAGAAAGTCAATCATATGGAATATAAAGATTGAAAGTCAAGACTCAGCTCACACATGTACACTACTCATGAAGAGAAGTCGAGATGATTAGATGTAGCCTCTAAGTCATCTCCCCTACTGCACCCACATTGGATCCAAGTACAGAAGTCGTCGCTGTCGAAGCCACGAAGGATCCATGTACAGTAACCATTGTTGTCGAACCCATGTAGGATCCAAGTACAGTCGTTATCGCTACCGAACCCACGTACGATCCATGTACGGTCGTCATCGCTGCCAAAAACACATAGGATCCAAGTACAGTCGTCATCACTTCCGAACCCATAGAGGATCCAAGTACAATCGTCCTCACTGCCAAACCCACATAGGATCCAAGTACTGTCGTCATCATTGTCGCAGTCGCAGCCAGCTCTAGGGTTCCCACAAACAACACGCTCGATTTCGGGAGGATATGCCCCATGAGCCAAGGGTTTGATACATGAATTGTCACTATGTTCATAGTTGATGTATCAAAAGGTACCATCTCGTCAATAGGAACTCAACACGACAGATGGTGCGTCAATCAGACGCCCGGTCTGAGAGTTATTGTCTCTTCTGTCCTAGGGGCCTGGTTGGTTTTTAAGCTTAATCAACCCGACCGTACTCCAGCTACGTCCAAACCTTGAGTGGAGTAAGCCAAATGAACCATCTCACTTTAAGTAATTCTACGTAACTGAAGGCACGTCATTTGGGCGTCCAGTCGTTATGTTATAGTCGTTTCCGCTCTAAGGGCCCGATTGGTTTCGGGTTGGAACCAACCCGGACGTACCCGAAATTCTATGAAACCTCCGGTGTAATATACTAAAATGACCACCTCGATCCAAGGATCCCAAAACAACTAACGGTGCATCGATC
Organism: Viscum album; assembly: GCA_963277665.1. Lineage (NCBI taxonomy): Eukaryota > Viridiplantae > Streptophyta > Magnoliopsida > Santalales > Viscaceae > Viscum > Viscum album. The sequence continues at coordinate 1,194,682,213 of OY728122.1, forward strand.
AGAGGTCTGTATCCCATGATATGGGCACCAGAACAAACCTGGTCTGAAAATAGGGGGTTTGGGCCCAGTCCAACTGGACCCAATACCCCCTGGGTCGGCCCAAACCGGGTCGACCCAACTCGGGTCTAGGTCTGGCCTAGAAGGCACAGCCCAGACCGCGGCTCGGCTCATGACCGAGTAGGGTGCGAAGGGGGTGCGACCCCCATTGCTTCGGAAATGGAAGCCCACCTGGTGGGGTCCCCCCTAGGCATGTCCGGGGGGTTACGCCGCCCAGTTTCATCGAAAATGGCCGGCCCTAATGGCCGGCCGGTTGAGTTGCCGCAGGACCCGTGGGGGCCCCGCCTCCTGGAACGTCGGAGGCCGGCCGAGCCCGGCCTCCCCTGCTGAAGACCGCCGTGACCTTAGGCCACGCCTCCGGTCCGACCGGTGCGGCGCGACTGCGCGGCACCCCTCCGCTGTGGCCAGCTCCTGGTCGTGGCCTCCTTCGGCCTCAACGGCGCGGCGCGATGGCGCCGCCCACCACCGCCACGGCCTGCTCTGGCTATGGTCCTCTTTGTTCCCATGCGGTGCAACGGCACCGTTCCATCTTTGTTGTAACGTTCAACGAGGATCAATAAGAAAAGTGGAGGAGGATCGGCCGTGTTTGTGTGGTCAGATGTCCTCCCGTTATGATGATAACAAGTGGCCAAATTAAACAACTGAGAACGTTTAATTAAACTTGAACGAAGATAACCCTGCCTCGATAAATGATTTAGTTTTCCGGAGACGCGGAAGATGGTATCGCGAGGAGAGGTTTTGAGGACAGAGTTGGCATGCATCCAAGGCGGGGACATCGTCTCACACTAGCTGCGGAGAGAAGAAGTATTGGCACGTTGGCTCTCCTTGTGGTGATGACATTTTACGTCGAAGGGTAATGTACTTCGCGAAAGGATAAAGTTCATCCAACAAAGCTAAAGCTCTCTCCCCAATTCCCAACACAAAATGCTAACCCCAAAATAAAATACGATTTTCCTTATTTTATTTTACCTTTCCATGAATTTCAAAAACTCAAAATTCAAAACATAATCCAATTATTTGAAGAGGTTCAACAAATTAAATTAATGTGAGTTTTCATTAAAAAAGTGGGAGAGAGGGGAGCTACTCAAAATAAAGGGGGGAGTTATGGTGTTAAGGAATGTGAAGAGATGGGGCATGCGTGGGCCTTAGCTCACCTTTATCCTCTCAAAGGTAGTTAGTAACTAGTGGGTCCCACCCCAACACACCATTTAGATTAATCCACATTAGAAAACAAATAAAATTGTAACACAATTTTATTTTACTTTTCATTTAATCAACATTTTTTAACATCTCGTCCCGAGAAAACGCATCTTCGGTAAAGGTCCTCTCAAACAATTACCAGTGTTGTGGTTCCATCGGTGCCCTCAGATTTCAATTCCAAGCATCAGTTCAAAAGATAGAAAAATCCCTCTTGTTAATTCACTAAATGTACCCAAACAAAAATTCTGAGATTGATTTCGGGTGCACTGGGCCTCGGAATCAGGTGCTGTCAGAACCTACGTACTCGTAAAACCCCAAATCATTTAAGAAAAAAATTTCCATGAAAATTATTGGTCATTACAAAAACTCCCAGTACTGTAAATTCTCCAGATCTAAACAATAATGAACTAGATCAAATTGACCAACCATGAATAACAAGTCCTGTATTTTCCATACCAACTAAGACTCTTAAAAATCAACACGTAGATATAGTTTTTGGATAATTGGATAAAGGAACTCAAACTAGATCATCCTTGAGAAACAATTTTGAACATCAAGCATTCATGTCAAAACCTGAACCTAAAATTTTCAATGATGCAATCGATGATGGATTTTGGGTAATGCTCATGCAATAAATTCATAACTTGTTTGAAAGAAATAATTTTTGTAAACTTGTAGATAGAAAAAAGGATATTCTAACCATACGAACAAAATGGGTGTTTGGAAATAAAGTGGATGAAGCTGAAAAAAGAGTTAGATTCAAAGATAGTTTGGTTGAAAAATGATATATTCAAGAAGAAGGAATTTATTATGAACAGTCCATATCTTTAGTATCTAAGCTTGAATCCCTTAGAATCAAACTTGCCTATGCAGCACACATGGATATTAAACTATACCAGATGGATGTCTAGAGTGCATTATTAAATGGATATATATTAGATGATTTTTTTGATCAACCCCCAGGTTTTACCAATCCACATTTTCCAAATCAAATGTTCAAATTATCTAAATCTTTATACAGTTTGAATCAAGCTTTAAGATATTAGTATGGAAGATGTTGAGATTTTATAATTTCTAAAAGATTTTCAAAAGGACATCTAGATCCTACTTTGTTTATAAAAATAATTTCAAAAGATGTTTTAATTGATTTAATGTATATAGATTATATTATCTTTGGATAATCTAAAAATTCTTTATGTATTGATTTATCTAAAAAAATGAAAATTGAGATAGAAATTATTTTGATTGGTGAACTTAAATATTATATTATATTTCATATATTTTTAAATAAATTATTATTATAAATATAGGTTTGTACACTAAATATCTTTTGAAACAATTTGGCCTTTATAACATTAATCCTACTGAAACTATTATGAGTTCTACATATAAGTTAGAACATGATGAACATAATCCATTGATAAAATTTCATACAATGGAATGTTTGGGTGTTTCTTGTACTAAACTGCATGTCGGATGTATATTTTGTTTATTGTGTGTATGTGTTATAGATTTCAACAAAACCAAAAATATTCACATTTAAATACTGTTAAATGAGTTTTAAAATATCTAAATTATACTACTAATTTAGTAATATTTTATCCTGATGAAAAATCTTTTAATTTATATAGTAATTCAGATGATGACTTGGGTGGAAGTTTGTTAGATTGAAAGTGTACCTCTAGAATGTGTATATTTTTGGGAAAGTCTCTAATATCATGGTGTAGTAACAATAAAAATTCATATGGATTATTAAATGCTGAAGTGGAGTATATTGATGCTGGTAATTTATACGCAATTTTTTTTGGATGAAACACACCTTATTATACTATAGATTTCAATTCATACATACCCCCATAAACTATGACAACACATCTTCTATTAACAATTATAAGAATCCACATTCACATTATAGAACAAAAAATATTGATCTAAGGCATCAGTTTTTGAGAAATCATTACTCAAAAGGTGATATAAATCTTGATTTTATCAGGACTAAGAATCAACTTGGTGACATACACTAAACATTTAAACACTAAGAGAATAAACTATGTCAGACATGAACTAGGAATAGTAAATCTCAAATGTCCAATAACGCCTTAGTGATCAGAGAAATCTATCAGTGAAAATGATCTGGGAAACAAATTTGGGAAACCGATCAGTGAAACAGATCAGTAAAACCAATTAGTGAAACCGATCAGTGAAAGGGGTTAGTGAGACCGATCAGTGAAACCTATCTGCAAAACCATCGAGTGAAACAAATAATTGAAACCGATCAATGAAGCGGACCTATGAAACTATTCTGTGAAACAGATCCGTTGAAACTGATCACTTAAGATCAATGTTGTGAAACTGATCTTGTGAAACCAATCTCATGAAATCGATCTCTTGAAATTGATCCCTTGAAACCAAATGTTTGAAACCAATGGCTTTAAGGATTATTATGTAATTTTTCCTATTTTAAATTACATGATGCAATTGTATGTTATTTTAACTGATTTTTAATTTTTTTCATTACAATTTACAATACCTAAATGATATAATAAATTCAATCCATCTCTTCCTTTCACCTTCATCTCTGCCTTGATCCTTATTTTCATTAACACACTATCTCTCTACCCTTGACCCTTCGACTCATTTTGAATCTGAACACCAAAAATGTAATGGACAATGAGTGTGATTAAATAGCTGATTAAATATCTATTAGATAAGCATCAGAAGGGTGAGTCCAGTGGTACTGTAAAAACATGTATGGAAACTCATGTGGTTACAACAGAGAATCAAGTGTATGCAGAGTGGCTTCAGTCAAGATATTCATTTTTGTAAAGGGTATTAGAATCTCAATGTTGGATGATGTAGAGACCCTAATCTTGACGTACATGGACATTACATTACTTTTGCGGAATACTTAGTACATAACAAAAACACACACACAAGGAACGTAATATTTTAGTGTCTTTTGAAACTCGGAATATAATCTTCTAATCGTGGTGAAATATCTTCAACATCTCCCATAAAGATCTTCCTTTTTCTACCTAAAACCTTTCTTTATATCCTGGGGAAACGAAAACATAAAAGGGATAACTCAAATGCTCAGTAAGGGTAAAAAAAGAAATATTAATCACATCATTTTCATAAGAACATAACATTTTGGAAATCTTAACCTACAAAAGAGAGCATAATTTCATAACATGGGATAATTCATATTAGTGAAATGAAATCTCAATCATCATTACATAAAACATGAAACTTTTTGGCATACACACATAATCATAGAGAATCATAACTTGTTAGCCAAGACTCATTGCCAAGACTATCTTAGTGGAGAAAGTCCATTTCTGAACCAAGTCACCCTCATTTCAGTCTTGTTTCACTAGACCGGTATAACCTACCATTCCAGCCATGTCTATCTCATGAGATATAAAATCTTTACCCAATTCATTGGAGGGAGATATAGGTCCCACCCATCTCATAATGATACCATTCTTATATGTGCCACAAAATCATAAACCATACATCATAGCATAACCCATGTAATAAAAATGGGAATCATAGACATCAGGACATCATAAAACAATGCATATAAGATAAATTAATTCCTAAAAATAATTCCATCACAAAATAATCAAATCAATGTAATAACAGGGATAGGAACAGAACCCTTTATTATCTTAGATGGAAAATAACTTTGATAAAACACTTGAACTCCATTCTTGAGGAAAATATCCTTTCTACTTCAAAAACATTTTTCCTTTCTTAACATGTCATACAGTATTAAACTAAAAGAAGTTGATTAAAAATAAACTTGAAAACTTGTAAGGGAAACTTATTGGAAATAATTTTTTAAAAATCCATTCATGCCGTATAAGTTAATAGAAAAAAATCTTCTCGTACTTTTGTCAGAAAAGTCAAAAAGTGCCTCGTACGAAAAATGACAAAAGATTCCTTTCATATATTTTACTAAAAACTCACCAAAGGGTAAAATATGATTTAAACAATTGTAGGTGAATGGAAATAATATTAAATATTGAGGAAACATTGATGTGGATGATAAAATACACCCCAGTAAATGCCAAAGTATAAACAATCTCGGATAAAAATGAGATTGTGATATTTCCCTTAACTTAGGGCCGTTATGCTTTGTTCGTGTCTGAACCTCCTTTATACTGTTTTAAATAATGTTATTAACTTACTCCAGAATCATACTTATTGTTATGATATCATATATGGTCTTATTATCATATTATTTTTAGTAATATTTCATTACTACTTGTTATTCGGGTGTTTATAACTTTTTGTTCTTATGCGTGTTTTGTCGAATAAATTCTTATTATTCTCTTCAGGTTATATATACCTCATTTCCAGAAGGGTATTAGTGTAATATATATCATATTAATTCATTCAATTCATTAATATAATAATTATGAAATGAAGATCATGTAGAACGAGTCGCATCACATCGTGGAGATGATATTCCGTACGTACGCACGAGTGATGATATCGTTCCTATGATCGTGGAATTGTATTGGAGTGTATTTATACTATTTCAGAATAATTATCACTTTATAATAGTCATATATAGTCATTATTTACTCCATTATATTCATCTAAGTAAGGTGGTGGTGGAAAATAGATTACACCACGATGTGGAGACGGTATTCCGTACGTACGCACGCGTGGTGATTTCTTTTTCCATAGGATGGATAGATGGTGAAATAGGGTTGTTTCATTCTTATAATAACATATCAGTATATGAGTGATACTGATGTTATTACTTCATAATGAAACAAATAACGAAGAAGAAGAAGTGGAAGAAGAAATAAAGAGGAAAGAATTGGTAACGGACATTACCTCTTCTTTGAAGTGCTTCTTTGAGACCTCCTTTTAGGGAACTAAAATACGACTTTGAAAAAGTCCATAACCTCTAGGATGTTTTTAGAGAAGTGTAGAGAAGAAATTTTCAGGGGTTGTCCGAGATTGAAGGCTCAAAGTGGTGTGAGGAAGAGGGGGAGGAGGTTCCCTTTTATAAGGGAGGAGAGGGGCACCTTTGGAATAACAAAAAATATTATTTTATTATAAAGTCAAGATCAGTTCTAAGTAGATCCAAATTAAGTTATTTCGAAGATAAGGTGGGGATGGGTCGAAATCATCTCATCCAATAGAATTTAGACAAGTTTAGTTCATTATATTAACCTTATAATTTAGTGTTAACTCTTAGTTAATTAGATTGACATTTACCATGTCACTTTGTATTTTATATTATATAGTTAATAAACATACCATATACATCCAAGAGACCCCCAAGTTGTGTTTTATTAATATATATAACCTTATCTAAGTCATTTGGCCGAACCTTAGATTTTTATGAATAAAATAAAAATTAATAATATAATATTTGTTTTAAAAACTATTTTATGTCAATTTGACACTATTCAATAGTTGATTTTTTTGAAACTCATAACAGAATGATTACTTCAACAGAAGTTAATTAAATCAATCCTAACATGTCATATTAACCTATAAAATTAGTTTAGTTCATAAAAAGTCTCATATTATAATTATTTGAGAATTTATAACATCAATTATGTCAATATTTCATTAATAAGATAATTACTGCATCATCATTGTGTCATAAATAAATTAAATTAATTACTGTCTAAAAATTAAAAATAAAATACAATTATGTAGGAAATCTTTTTAGCTTTATAATTAATATTTATAGTCGAATTTATATTATGTATAACCCCATATTAAAAATGATTTACTTATTAAACATTGATTTTAACTATTTTAACCTTTCTTTAAATAAATTAATAATAAATGTCCTAATCTAATCCAAGTGGGCCTAAATGATCATATATCATTCCTAAGGTTGTTTTTGGTCGAATTACACTTATCCAATAGAATTAGGACATGTGTTAGGGTAATAATAATAACATTTGTACCCTTAATTACCCTATTTACTTTTAATCGTGGTAAAAAAAAGTAAAAAGTTACTATTCACCAAAAATTATTTTCATCTCATTGAACCACATTTTACTTACTAACATCAACCGTGTCTCTCGGATTTTTGAAATTTCACTCACCGAAGTGGTAAAATTATGTTTTACGAAAAATTCATTTTTTTAACTACCACTTAGTGGTTTCACTATTCATCAAAAATTGAATGTTTCCAGAAAAATACAAAAAATCAGGCCTGAGATATATTTGATTTTATGAACTCAAAAATGATTCCTATTTTACCAAATTCAAAACATATCAGTTGCATTATTTAATTTCAAAATTAATTCTCGCCGTTAAAACAAATAGCGTGTTCTTAAGAGATAATAACTATCAAAAGATTGACACTTGTTTATGTCTGGTTTAAATGCGAAATTACATCCAATGACCAAAATTGTATTAAATTGTAAAAATATATTCTAAATATACTTTAAAACCACTCAAATAATTTATCACTATTAATTATTTCAATTAAAAAAGTTGTTTTTAATTATAATTTAGTAATTTTCACTATTCATCAGAATATGAAAGTTATCCGAAAAGTACCAAAATTTCACCTTAGGCTAAATTCGATACTCAGAATCCAAAAAGGAAGTCCATTTGGAGAGATAAAATTTATAAAATTTTAAAAGGTGGTTATTACTATTCATAACGGTTAGTTTTAATAATATTTTAATAGCATATCGTTGTTTAGTGAAACTCGGTATTGCGTACTACACACGCTATCGAGGAAGGTCGGGATTGCGTGTAATGCAAGGAAAGTCAAGGATGCATGTTGTGAAAGCTTCTTTTGGTGTAGCGTACAACACATGACATTAATGAAATTAAAAAAGATATTTTTCATAAAATCTCGGGGTGTTACATTCTACCCCCCTTAAAATGAATTTCACCCTCGAAATTCGTCGGGGTTATAAATGGATTACAACTCGAAAGTTTGTTTAATACAAACCCACATCGTAAAAAGGAATACCAAAACATGGCTTTAAAAACTAAAGAATGAAATGTAACGGTTACCCAAATTAACTCATCACTGGGTTTCCACGTAGGAGAACATAGGTGAAAATATGGATATAGAAGAAAAATCTAACCATCAAGTTCTGATGGAGAGTGGTAGAGAACATGGCTTTGAAAAAGCCAACAATAACAAAGATATTGATTTGTGGCGATCTAAGGTACCATCTGATTCATCAGATATAAGAGCACTAGGACAACATTTTTGGATTTCAAGATTGTTTCCCTAAAGTTGATGGAATTGGAATTAGAAGAAATAATTTTGTGATTTCGGTATAGTCTCACGGTTGGTCGTTCTTTGGACAATTTCCACTTCATCTCTTAAAGAAATGAAGTTGAATTTGTCATTCGTGATGTGTTAGCAGATCATGTCATAGAATGATGGGTCATTCCATCTGTCTCAAACAAAAGGATTGAAAAGTTATCAAAAAATACATAAGTCCATCTATAGTGAGATTAATCATATATGGTTCTTAAAATGGACTTGTACTTCATATATCAAACTTCTTAATAATATGAAACTAGTTTCTACTAAACAGGGACTTTCTGTAGGCCAGTGGTAGGCGATAAATGCCAGTTGCACTTCGGTTGTGGGTTCGATTCCCACGACCTTGTCCGATGCGATGGGCTGTCGCCCGTCCTACAGGTTTTCCTTTTTCTAAAACTATATTACTATTACATCCCATCAATAATATAGAAAAAAACTTCTATCCTTAAATAATACTAACTTATGCCCAACATAATCCATTCTAATCTTTAGGCTTATCCATAATACTGCAGTCCACTCTCATAATATAGTGAAAACGATTACCAGAGATTTAATACCATCGTTGATCCCCATATATCATAAGATATGTTTTGTTGGTCACATTCCAAACATTCAAAGGCCTTAATCATGTATTCTCTTGATTACCCATTAAAACATAGTGAAAACATGAATTCAGTTAATAGTTAACACTTTCCACATACCAAAATCCAAAAATTCTATATACTCAAACCATGATATAACCTTCTCCTTATACCAGTCATGTGCTCATGAATATTATCAAACATTTAATTTTCTCTTTATCCCTTCATTATGCGCATATCATCTACATTCCAAGAATACTTTACCATTCATCACACAATTTCAAAACATAAGGAAAGACAACAGTGTAACAATCCTTAGATGTCTCTTTATTCCATAGTACCATGATATTACTTATACAACATTACACTTGATAAACATGTAATCATTCCACTACATTCTTAAACCATTGACCGAGCTTCAACAATTATTTCATCTTACATATCATTTGTAGTCTCTTCATCATCATCAACATAAATACTACCCATACGACCGTATTGATTCTCTTCATGATACATTCCCTTAGGGCATCAATTTTAATAATGGTCGTACATTCCACATTTAAAACATTTAACCATTGTTGATGTCGTAGCAATACCATTATCCTCATCCCTGGTGTTAAATGAACCTTTTCCATTGCACTTACTGGATTTGTGACCTTCTTTTCCACACCCAAAGCATCTTCCAGTTCCATTGAAACATTCTCCTTGATTCTTCTTCTCACATTATTTACATAGGGGAAATTGAACATTCTTTCCTCTATGATCATTATGAAACTCCATCTTTCTCTTATTATCCGAGTGAGGAATCTTACCAAATTTTACTTTATTGATCATATTACGAGATTGCTAATTCGGCATAATAATGATGTTTGGACTTCCAAATCCCATTTAATTTGGTTTCCCATGAAAAATATCATTCCATTGTCCATAATAGCCTCCATTACCGTGAATCATCTTGTTTCCATCCATTTTCTAAAACCCAAAAAGAATAGTGTTAGATGCAAAAATCATAATAAAGGGGGAGTAACATTAATATCTAACATCTTAGGTTATATTCTAAGATCTTTACCATAGTTCTAGGACTATATCCTATACATATACTTCTCCTTAGGGGCATCCCTAGACATACCTTAGAAATATCTCTAGGGATCTCACTAACATTTTCGCATCCTAGTTTCCAAAGGTTGACTAAAACATTCCTATGATACCGACTGTAGAGACCCGAATCTTGACGTACATGGACATTACATTACTTTTTCGGAATACTTAGTACATTACAAAAACACACACACAAGGATCGTAATAGTTTAGTATCTTTGGAAACATGGAATATAATATTCTAATCGTGGTGAAAGATCTTCAACATCTCCCATAAATATCTTCCTTTTTTTTACTTAAAACCTTTCTTTATATCCTGGAGAAAAGAAAATATAAAAGGTTGAGCTCAAATGTTCAGTATGGGTAAACAAAAGAAATATTAAACACATCATTTTCATAAGAACATATCATTTTGGAAATCTTAACCTGCAAAAGAGAGCATAATTTCATAACATGGGATAAATCTTAGTAGTGAAATGAAATCCCAATAATCATAAATTAAAAGATGAAACTTTGTGACATACACACATAATCATAGAGAATCATATCTTATTAGTCAAGACTCATTTCCAAGACTATCTTAGTGGACAATGTCCATTTCTGAACCGAGTCACCCTCGTTTCAGTCCTATTTCACTGAACCAGTATAACCTACCATTCCATCCATGTCTATCTCATGAGATATAAAATCTTTACCCAATGAATTGGAGGGAGATATAGGTCCCACCCATCTCATAATGATACCATTCTTATATGTGCCACAAAATCATAAACCATACATCATAGCATAACCCATGTAATAAAAATGGTAATCTTAAACATCAAGGCATCATAAAAAAATTCATATAAGATAAAGGAATTCATAAAAATAATTCCATCACAACATAATCAAATCAATGTAATAATAGGGATATAAACATAACCCTTTATTATCTTAGATGGAAAATAATTTTGATAAAACACTTGAACTCCATTCTTGAGGAAAATATCCTTTCTACTTCAAAAACATTTTTCCTTTCATAACATGTCATACTATTTTTGAACTAAAAGAAGTTGATTAGAAATAAACTTGAAAACTTTTCAGGGAAACTTATTGGAAATAATTTTTTAAAAATCCATTCATGCCGTATAAGTTAAAAGAAAACATTCTTCTTGTACTTTTGTCAGAAAAGTCAAAAAGTACCTCGTACGAAAAATGAAAAAAGATTCCTTTCATATATTTTACTAAAAACTCACCAAAGGGTAAAATAGGATTTAAATAACTATAGGTGAATGGAAATAATATTACATATTGAGGAAACATGGATGTGGTTGATAAAATACGTCCCAGTAAATGCCAAAGTATAAACAATCTCGGATAAAAATAAGATTGTGATATTTTCCTTACCTTAGGTCTGTTATGCTTTGTACGTGTCCGAACATCCAATATAATGTTTTAAATAATGTTATTGACTTATTACAGAATCATACATATTGTTATGATATCAAATATTGTCATATTCTTAGCTTATTATTAGTAATATTTCAATACTACTAGTTATTCGGGTGTTTATAACTTTTTGTTCTTATGCGTGATTTGTCGAATAAAGTCTTATTCTTCTCTTTAGGTTATAGATACCTCATTTACAGAATGGAATTAGTCTAATATATATCATATTCATTCATTCAATTCATTTATATAATAATTAGGAAATGAAGATCATGTAGAACTAGTCGCATCACATCGTGGAGACGGTATTCCGTACGTACGCACGAGTGATGATATCATTCCTATGATCGTGGAATTATATTGGAGTGTATGTATACTATTTCAGAATCAGTATCACTTTATAATAGTCTTATATAGTTATTATTTACACAATTATACCCATCTAAGTAAGGTGGTGGTGTAAAATAGATTACACCACGGCGTGGAGACGGTATTCTGTACGTACGCACGCGCTGTGATTTCTTTTTCCATAGGATGGATAGATGGTGAAATAGGGTTGCTTCATAAATATAATAACATATCATTATATGAGTGATACTAATGTTATTACTTCATAATGAAACAACTAAAGAAGAAGAAGAAGTGGAAGAAGAAATAAAGATGAAAGAATTGGTAACAGACATTACCTCTTCTTTGAAGATCTTCTTTGAGACCTCCTTTTAGGGCACTAAAATAGGTCTTTGAAGAAGTCCAGAACCTCTAGGATGTTTCTAGGGAAGTGGAGAGAAGAAATTGGCAGGGGTTGGCCGAGCTTGAAGGCTCAATGTGGTGTGAGGAAGAGGGGGAGGAGGTGCCCTTTTATAAGGTAGGAGAGGGGCACCTTTGGAATAACTAAATATATTATTTTATTATAAAGTCAAGTTCGGTTTTAAATAGCTCCAAATTGAGTTATTTAAAAGATAAGGTGGGGAGGGGTCTAAATAATCTCATAAAATAGAATTTATTCATGTTTAGTCATTATATTAACCTTATCATTTAGTGTTAACTCTTAGTTAATTAGATTGACATTTACCATGTCACTTTGTATTTTATATTATATAGTTAATAAACTTACCATATACATCCAAGCGACCCCCAAGTTGTGTTTTATTAATATATATAACCTTATCTAAGTCATTTGGCCGAACCTTATATTTTTAGGAATAAAATAACAATTAATAATATAATATTTGTTTTAAAAACTATTTTATGTCAATTTGAAACTATTCAATAGTTGATTTTCTTGAAACTCATAACAGAATTATTACTTCAAAAAAAGTTAATTAAATAAATCCTAACATGTCATATTAACCTAGAAAATTAGTTTAGTTCATAAAAAGTCTCAAATTATATTTATCTGAGTATTTATAACATCGATTATGTCAATATTTCATTAATAAGATAATTACTGCATCATTGTTGTGTCCTAAATAAATTAAATTATTTAATGTCTAAAAATTAAAAATAAAATACAATTATATAGGAAATCTTTTTAGCTTTATAATTAATATTTATAGTCGAATTTATATTATGTATAACCCCATATTAAAAATGATTTACTTATTAAACTTTGATTTTAACTATTTTAACCTTTCTTTAAATAAATTAATAATAAATGTCCTAATCTAATCCAAGTGGGCCTAAATGATCATATTTCATTCCTAAGGTTGTTTTTGGTCGAATTACACTTATCCAATAGAATTAGGACATGTGTTAGGTTAATAATAATAACATTTTTACCCTTAATTACCCTATTTACTTTTAATCGTGGAAAAAAGTAAAAAGTTACTATTCACCAAAAATTATTTGCATCTCATTGAACCCCATTTTACTTACTAAAATCAACCATGTCTCTCGGATTTTTGAAATTTCACTCACAGAAGCGGTAAAATTATGTTTTATGAAAAATTCATTTTTTTTAACTACGACTTAGTGGTTTCACTATTCATCAAAAAATGAAAGTTTCCAGAAAAATACAAAAAATCAGGCCTGAGATATATTTGATTTAATGAACTCAAAAATGATGCCTATTTTACCAAATTCAAAACATATCAGTTGCATTATTTAATTTAAAAATTAATTCTCGTCGTTAAAACAAATAGCGTGTTCTTAAGAGATAATAACTATCAAAAGATTGACACTTGTTTATGTCTGGTTTAAATGTGAAATTACATCCAATGACCAACATTGTATTAAATTGTAAAAATATATTCTAAATATACTTTAAAACCACTCAAATTAATAATTTATCACTATTAATTATTTCAATTAAAAAAGTTGTTTTTAATTATAATTTAGTAATTTTCACTATTCATCAGAATATGAAAGTTATCCGAAAAGTACCAAAATTTCACCTTAGGCAAAATTCGATACATTGAATCCAAAAATGAAGTCCATTTTGAGAGATAAAATTTCTAAAATTTTAAAAGGTGGTTATTACTATTCATAACGGTTAGTTTTAATAATATTTTAATAGCATATCGTTGTTTAGTGAAACTCGGTATTGCGTACTACACACGCTATCGAGGAAGGTCGTGATTGCGTGTAATGCAAGGCAAGTCAAGGATGCATGTTGTAAAAGCTTCTTTTGGTGTAGCTTACAACACAAGACATTAATGAAATTAAAAAGAATATTTTTTATAAAATCTCGGGGTGTTACATTCTACCCCCCTTAAAATGAATTTCACCCTCGAAATTCGTCAGGGTTATAAATGGTTTACTACTCGAAAGTTTGTTTAATACAAACCCACATCGTAAAAAGGAATACCAAAACATGGCTCTAAAAACTAAAGAATGAAATGTAACGGTTACCCAAATTAACTCATCACTGGGTTTCCACGTAGGAGAACATAGGTGAAAATATGGATATAGAAGAAAAATCTAACCATCAAGTTCTGATGGAGAGTGGTAGAGAACATGGCTATGAAAAAGCCAACAATCACAAAGCTATTAATTTGCGGCGATCTAAGGTACCATCTGATTCATCAGATATAAGAGCACTTGGACAACATTTTTGGTTTTCAAGATCGTTTCCCTAAAGTTGATGGAATTGGAATCAGAAGAAATACTTTCGTGATTTCGGTATAGTCTCAAGGTTGGTCGTTCTTTGGAAAATTTCCACTTCATATCTTAAATAAATGAAGTTGAATTTGTCATTCGTGATGTGTTAGCAGATCATGTCAGAGAATGATGGGTCATTCCATCTGTCTCAAACAAAAGGATAGAAAAGTTATCAAAAAATACATAAGTCTATCTATAGTGAGATTAATCATATATGGTTCCTAAAATGGACTTATACTTCATATATCAAACTGCTTAATAATATAAATCTAGTTTCTACAAAATAGGGACTTCCTGTAGGCCAGTGGTAGGCGATAAAGGCCAGTTGCACTTCAGTTGTGGGTTCGATTCCCACAGCCTTGTCCGACGCGATGGGCTGTCGCCCGTCCTACAGGTTGTCCTTTTTCTAAAACTATACTACTATTACATCCCATCAATAATATCGAAAAAAACTTCTATCCTTAAATAATACTATCTTATGTATAACATAATCCATTCTAATCTTTAGGCTTATCCATAATACTGCAGTCCACTCTCATAATATAGTGAAAACGATTACCAGAGATTTAATACCATCGTTGATCCCCATATATCATAAGATATGTTTTGTTGGTCACATTCCAAACACTCAAAGTCCTTAATCATGTATTCTCTTGATTACCCATTAAACCTTAGTGAAAACATGAATTCTGTTAATAGTTAACACTTTCCACATACCAAAATCCAAAAATTCTATATACTCAAACCATGATATAACCTTCTCCTTATACCAGTCATGAGCTCATGAATATTATCAAACATTTAATTTTCTCTTTATCCCTTCATTATGCGCATATCATCTACTTTCCAAAAATACTGGTACCATTCATCACACACATTCAAAACTTAAGGAAAGACAACAGTGTAACAATCCTTAGATGTCTCTTTATTCCATAGTACCATGATATTACTTATACAACATTACACTTGATAAACATGTAATCATTCCACTACCTTCTTAAACCATTTACCGAGCTTCAACAATTCTTTCATCTTACATATCATTTGTACTCTCTTCATCATCATCAACATAAATACTACCCATACGACCGTATTGATTCTCTTCATGATACTTTCCCTTAGGGAATCAGTTTGCATAATTGTCGTACATTCCACATTTAAAACATTTAACCATTGTTGATGTCGTAGCAATACCATTATCCTCATCCCTGGTGTTAACTGAACATTTTCCATTGCAATTACTGGATTTGTGTCCTTCTTTTCCACACCCAAAGCATCATCCAGTTCCATTGAAACATTCTCCTTGATGCCTCTTCTCACATTATTTACATAGGGGAAATTGAACATTCATTCCTCTATGATCATCATGAAACTCCATCTTTCTCTTATTAGCCGAGTCAGGAAACTTACCAAATTTTACTTTATTGATCATATTATGAGATTGATAATTCGGCATAATAATGATGTTTGGAATTCCAAATACCATTTCATTTGGTTTCCCATGAAGAATATCATTCCATTGTCCATAATATCCTCCATTATCGTGAATCATCTTATTTCCATCCATTTTCTAAAACCCAAAAAGAATAGTGTTAGAGGCAAAAATCATAATATAGGGGGAGTAACTTTAATATCTAACATCTTAGGTTAAATTCTAAGATCGTTACCATAGTTCTAGGACTATATCCTATACGTATACTTATCCTTAGGGGCATCCCTAGACATACCTTAGAAATATCTCTAGGGATCTCACTAACGTTTCCGCATCCTAGTTTCCAAAGGTTGACTAAACCTTTCCTCTGATACCAACTGTAGAGACCCGAATCTTGACGTACATGGAAATTACATAACATTTGCGGAATACTTAGTACATAACAAAAACACACACACAAGGATCGTAATAGATTAGTGTATTTGGAAACTTGGAATATAATATTCTAATCGTGGTGAAAGATCTTCAACATCTCCCATAAAGATCTTCCTTTTTTTGACATAAAACATTTCTTTATATCCTGGAGAAAAGAAAACATAAAAGGGTGAGCTCAAATGCTCAGTAAGGGTAAACAAAAGAAATATTAATCACATCATTTTCATAAGAACATATCATTTTGGAAATCTTAACCTGCAAAAGAGAGCAAAATTTCATAACATGGGATAAATCATAGTAGTGAAATGAAATCCCAATAATCATAAATTAAAAGATGAAACTTTGTTTCATACACACATAATCATAGAGAATCATATCTTCTTAGTCAAGACTCATTTCCAAGAGTATCTTAGTGGACAAAGTCCATTTCTGAACCGAGTCACCCTCGTTTCAGTCCTGTTTCACTGAACCGGTATAACCTACCATTCCATCCATGTATATCTCATGAGATATAAAATCTTTACCCAATGAATTGTAGGGAGATATAGGTCCCACCCATATCATAATAATACCATTCTTATATGTGCCAAAAAATCATAAACCATACATCAGAGCATAACCCATGTAACAAAAATGGTAATCTTAAACATCAAGACATCATAAAACAATTCATATAAGATAAAGGAATTCATAAAAATAATTCCATCACAACATAATCAACTAAATGTAATAATAGGGATAGAAACATAACCCTTTATTATCATAGATGGAAAATAATTTTGATAAAACACTTGAACTCCATTCTTGAGGAAAATACCCTTTCTACTTCAAGAACATTTTTCCTTTCTTAACATGTCATAAAATTTTAAACTAAAAGAATTTTATTAGAAATAAACTTGAAAACTTGTCAGGGAATCTTATTGAAAATAATTTTTTAAAAATACATTCATGCCGTATAAGTTAAAAGAAAACATTCTTCTTGTACTTTTGTCAGAAAAGTCAAAAAGTACCTCGTACGAAAAATGACAAAAGATTACTTTCATATATTTTGCTAAAAACTCACCAAAGGGTAAAATAGGATTTAAAAAATTTTAGTTGAATGGAAATAATATTACATATTGATGAAACATGGATGTGGTTGATAAAATACGTCCCAGTAAATGCCAAAGTATAAACAATCTGGGATAAAAATGAGATTGTGATATTTTCCTTACCTTAGGTCCGTTATGCTTTGTACGTGTCCGAACCTCCTGTATAATGTTTTAAATAATGTTATTGACTTATTCCAGAATCATACATATTGTTATGATATCAAATATGGTCATATTCTTAGCTTATTATTAGTAATATTTCATTACTACTTGTTATTCGGGTGTTTATAACTTTTTGTTCTTATGCGTGTTTTGTCGAATAAATTCTTATTCTTCTCTTTAGGATATAGATACCTCATTTCAATAATGGTATTAGTCTAATATATGTCATATTCATTCATTCAATTCATTTATATAATAATTAGGAAATGAAGATCATGTAGAACAAGTCGCATCACATCGTGGAGTCGGTATTCCATACGTACGCACGAGTGATGATATCGTTCCTATGATCGTGGAATTATATTGGAGTGTATGTATACTATTTCAGAATCAGTATCACTTTATAATAGTCTTATATAGTTATTATTTACACCATTATATCCATCTAAGTATGGTGGTGGTGGAAAATAGATTACACCACGGCGTGGGGACGGTATTCTGTACGTACGCACGCGCGGTGATTTTTTTTTCCGTAGGATGGATAGATGGTGAAATAGGGTTGTTTCATACATATAATAACATATCATTATATGAGTGATACTGATGTTATTACTTCATAATGAAACAACTAAAGAATAATAAGAAGTGGAAGAAGAAATAAAGATGAAAGAATTGGTAACAGACATTACCTCTTCTTTGAAGTGCTTCTTTGAGACCTCCTTTTAGGGCACTAAAATAGGTCTTTGAAGAAGTCCAGAACATCTAGGATGTTTCTAGGGAAGTGGAGAGAAGAAATTGTCAGGGGTTGGCTGAGCTTGAAGGCTCAAAGTGGTGTTAGGAAGAGGGGGAGGATGTGCCTTTTTATAAGGTAGGAGAGGGGCTCCTTTGGAATAACTAAAAAGGAATTCTCTACGTTTTATGATAACAAAGTAAAGAAAGAGAATAAGAGGATGGTGGAACAATAGACAGATAAATGGAAAAAGGGAAAGAAGGATTTTCCATTATGTGATAATTGTGGGAAGAATCACCCCGGTACTTTCCTTAAAGGAATGGGAGTTTGTTATAAATGTGGAGAAAAAGGTTACTAGGCTCGTGATTGCAATGGAAAGAAAGAGGCTATCAATGTTGAATGCTACAATTGTAGGGAACTGGGGCATTATGCAAATGAATGTCCTAAGCATCAGGGAAACTTACCTCAGAAAAGGCCAAGGGATAAAGTACAATCTTATCATGTTACTATAGTTGAATCGGAATAATTTATGTATTGGTGCTTTTAGACACAAGGATTATATTCTGGTTATAAGGATAATGTGATATATATATAAGGATTGTACTTCAGTACTTGTTGTTTTCATTATGGTTTTAATATGATTAACGTAATCATATTTTTAGTATGTGACAAAAAGAAAAGCTTTAATTTGTTTGGGGAATCTGATGTTACAATTGATTTTGGAATTTAGAGACCTTTTAGAGAAATTGTGGAAAGAGGTATTTTGGATAACTATAAAGGATGGAATGGATTAAGTTGATCTTTGTATAGTATTGTTTAATGTTAAAACATTTCTGAAGATTATTTTTGGAATATTATAATACTCTATTTTTAGGAAAAGGACAACCTGTAGGGTGGGGCATAACCCGTCGCGTCGGACAAAGCTGTAGGAATCGAACCCACAACCATAGTGTGATAGGCCTTTATTACCTACCACTAGCCTACATGAAGTCCATGGTTATTACAAAATAGTTTTTCTAATCTAAATGGTATGTGTTAATATTTTGAACCATGTACGATTAGGGTAAATATAATATTATTGAGTTCTATTATCTTTTTGAGTGAAAGATGAGTTTGTGGTAGAAATTAGTTGAAGGCTGAAACTCTACTTGTCAAGTATAAATATATATATACCTATCTCTTATTCTATGAATAAATTAATTCTTAAACTTTATTAAAGGTATATTAAAACAAAAAAAATGTGTTATCCTAATAACCTTATGTCTTTTTAAACTGAAAATATTTTAAATCAACAGAGATTGAAGGCTTTGAGGCCCTCAATTTTACACTTGTTTTTGATTGATGACCTCAATCACTCCCTAAAAATATTTACGTTTTTCCTCCAATTATATTTCTATAATTTCCACCAATGTTCTCCTTATTGAGATCAAAATTTGGTGGTGACTATTTTATTTCCATTTCCCTCTTATTAAGGATAAATTTTATTAACCTTATTTCTGATGTGGGTTTTCCACAAAGTTATTTTCTATTTTCAACCTTTTATTTTCTAAGAACATTTTCAAATTGTGAGGATGCAATTTATTGAAATAGGGGAGAATGTAACACCCCAAGATTTCCCGATACACTTCTCTTTCAATAATGCAATAGCGTGCATTGTACGCAAGTTCTAGATTCTAACACGCCGCGACCAATCAAAGTAGCAGTTATGAATAGTAATACCCACTTTTTCAAATTATATAAATTTTATATTTCAAAATGAACTTAATTTTTGTATTCGGAATATCGAAATTATCCAAAGTTGAATTTTTTGTAATTTTATGAGAACTTCCAATTTTTTTATGAATAGTGAAAAATACATAAAAACAAATTTTTTAATCAAAACATTTTATAGTGATAAATTATACTATTGAGTGGTTTTAAAGTATAATTAGAATTTGTTTTTACTATTTTATCCAATGGTGGTCATTAGAATTAATTTCTCTTTGAAATTGGACATAAAAAATTGTCAATATTTTGATATATATTGTTTCTTAAAAACACGCTATTTGTTGTGACAGTAGGAATTAATTATAAAATTAATTAATGAAACTTATATTTTTGGAATTTTTTAAAATAGACATCATTTTTGAATTCGGAATATCAATTATAGCTTAGGGTGATATTTTGGTATTGTTCAGAAAAACTTCAATTTTTGAGGAATAGTGAAACCACTAAGTGGTAGTTAAAAAACCGATTTTTTCATTTAAATGAAACAATACCACTTCTATGATTTTATTTTAAAAAATCCAACATACATTGTTGTCATTAGGAAGTAAAATGTGGTTCAATGGGATTAAAATAATTTTTTGGTGAATAGTAACTTTTATGTTTAATTAATCACGGTTAAAGGTAATTAGTGAAATTTAAGGTAAATATAATGTTATAATAATAGGAAATGACCTTGAAACTTGTCCTACCCCTATTGGATGTGTCATTTCCGACCAAGAAAATCCATGGGTCATCTTGGGGACCCCATGGATCCACTTTGGGAGGAAAAGGACATTAAAAACTTTTTATTTAATGTTAAAATAAAAATGTTACAAACATAAGTTGTTTTACTAAAACAATTTTTAAATGAGGGTTATACAAGTCATATTTTTTACTATAAATATTCATTAGAAAGGTACAAAGATTTCTACATAATTTTTTTTTAATTTTTAGACACTAAATAAATTAAATTATTTATGATACCATGATGATGCAGCGATTACCTCATTAATTAACGATTTTAATAAAAGGGAAGGATAATGTAAAATCTAAGGATTAAACTTTTCCAAAGCCTATTGGATGAGAATATTTTTAACCCTTATCACCATAGACTCAAATTATATAAGTTTGGTATTTTTATAATCCGAAAATCATTGTATAATAAAGTAATATTTCATTACTTTCCAAGAGTTCCCCTCCTCTCCAATTATAAAAGGCCCCCACCACTACCACCTTACTCACACTATCAAAGCCTTTTAGCTTGGCCAATTTCTGCCCAAATACTCTCCCAACTTCCCTCCATTACTCCTAGTAGCCTCACTTTGTGCAGAAGTCTTCCCAAGGAATCCTTTGTCTCAAATCAAAAAGAGTTTCCTGATTTTAAGGTAATGTCTTCTCAAATGTTGTTTTGTTTTATTTTTCTTCTCCAACCCCTTAAACTCTTTTTATTCCTTCCTTTTGTAAAAAAAAATCATCTACAATATAGTACGATGTTTTTATGATAAGTATTTGGTTTACAATTACACACACCTTCGTCTAATGGTTAAAGAACATACTGTTTCTGTGGGTGGCAAAATACTGCCTCACGAAACAATGATTGTTCAATATTCTTTTAACACCTCTAATGGTGGACATTTTGATGACACTATTTTCATATATGATGTTTATGTTTTCCTTATTCATCTGTATTTCTCATTTATGGCCCACTTTACGATTTCCATTATGGGTAAACGCGATAATTTCATTTAAGGAAGTGCGGACTACCGCCCCCTCAAAGTGATTTGAATCGTTAATGCCATATGTGGGATGTATAAAAGATGGAGTAGGTGGTATTATACATTATATTATACTGGAATTATATTATACCGTTATATAATTATAACTTCATTTCATTAAATAATAAATAGAAATGAATGTAGCATTCATGCGTACGTACGGCTTACCATCTCCATGAACGGTGCATTTCATTTCTTACCTATAAATGTTATGTAATATTATAAATGAATGTATATATTGGATATATACGCTATATATGATATCTACATCATGAATATAATTCTAGATATAATGGATATTTCACCACATGAACAACTTGTAATTATAAGAAGTATATTTTTGACTCAAGTACCAAAGATCGACAAAACGACTATTATTAACATGAATAATTACATAATGTTCATAACACGGTAATAAGTGATATAAAAGTAATAATTAACATGAAAAAGGATCTTAAGAAAATAGAAATTAACTCTAGTGTATTTTTCAAGAGATTAAAGAACGATCGAGTCAAGTCGGACATGAGGTAAGGGAATTTCTTAACCCAATTTCTATTCTTTGAGTTAATCTGCTACTTTCAAATTATGTCATGATATTATTATGTACTATATTGTATTTGTACTATCATTATGTGTACTTATAGTAAATACACATAATAGATCTATTTTATTTTAAAAATGATCTTTTTACGGACTTCGTCTCAATCTCCTTTCATTGAGTCATATTTGGTTTTATACACAACTTTCATTTATACGGTGTATAAACCCCTTTGACTTTTACTTTTATACAAAAGGAATCTTTTTATACAAAGTGTTTTTACTAAACGACAAAAGGAATGTTTTTTTCTTACGTAAGCGGAGACAACGACTTCTCCGCCGCAGTGACCATTATTTGAGTTTCAGCTTCCACTACAAGCCATAAGTTTTTTTAATGAAAAATAAATAGAAAGTTTTATCTTTATTTTATTTTGGTAATGAAAATGGTTTTGAAAGTGTTTTTATTATATCAATGTGTTTTATTGATATCTTGTGATTGAAATGTGGAAATGTTATGTTTCCTTTATGCATGTTTTATGTGATACGATTATGTTGTGGTTTATGATATGTTTAAACCTATTCAAATGAGGAATGAATTGGACTTAATAAGTGGCGGGTGGAGCTCACTACAGCTCCTCGATGCATCAGTAGGTCTCATGAGACAAACTAGTGTCTTGGCACGAGGCCTTGACATAATCTTATTTGTGGTCTTTGCACGAGGCCTTGGCTATGTGGTTATGATAGTATGGCATTATACATTCCATCATTATGAAAGTGGTTATTGATATTGCATGTGATTATTCGACCAGTAGAATATCCATGTGAATAAGTAAATGGAATTATTTCATTTTAATTTTTCCATATAATGCTGAAGTTCAAGTTTAAACGGATTTTGTTTTAGTTATACATTTACTTAAATGTTTATGTTTATTTATGAAAGCTTCCGCAATATTGTTATCCTTACTGAGCATCTGAGCTCACCCCTTTCAATTTTTTAATATTTTCCAGGATGTGAAGAAGTATTTTATGAATGACCTGCATGGATAGTCAGAAGAGGATATGAGTGTGGACTATGGAGACTTTGTTATTGTAGTTTTTCACTTTATGATGTAATGTAACATTTATGAATGTATCTTGTGTTTCCGAGGCTACTAAACTAATCGGTCTATCGAGACGTGATCTTTTGTGATTATGCCAATGTTACGAAATAATGCACCGACTCTGGGCAACTGGGGTCAGGGCATTACAGCTCAACCATCATATCATGAGCTATAATGGGCTCAACCCAATATATCTTGATCAATAAGGGGCTCAACCCAAATATCATGAGCTATAGTGGGATCAACACAACATATCTTTAGTTCTAATAAGAAAAACCCAACATAATTTGAGCTATTATTTTCTCATACCAACATAGGTATGTTTAATGAACATATCATGAATAAAACATTTGATAACACATTTGAACCCTTGAGCAAGACACATTAATATTTTCAAAATTCGCTTCGTAAAAAAACACTTTTAAAAAAACCTTGCACATAATAATGAAGTCATATTCATAAAAAGTACCATTTTAACGTATAATGGAATCATAATAGTAATAAGGCATCATGAAATTAGTATATCCACTGATTCCATATAAATAAACACATTGAATTTCATCAAAGAGACTTTTGAAATGATTTTAAAAGGAAAGCCCCTAACAAATATAATTGGACTAAGGATTAATGGAAAGGATTGGATTTGTATATTAGAAGAATATTAAAATAATACCACATTCTATAAACAAAAATTCATCACAAATATAATCTTAATACCACATAATGAAAGAATTATAATTCTAACCCCAAGAAATGAAATTGGGTTTTGAATTGGCTAACCTTGTGTTCCTCTTACATCATATGTGTTTAAACCTCATTTATAATTGATAATAGAGTGTTATTAATATATTAAATTAACATATTATTGTTTATAAAACATTATATGATCAATTCAATACATTATCGCACAATTTAATTATTAGTATTCTGTTTATTCCATTGTTTTGGACGTATTCTTTACTGGATATCCATAACCGATTTGTATTTGATTTTCATGTCATATTAAAATGAAATTAAATGAGCTGAATGAAATAGAATTAAAATGTAATTATAATATTTAATTATTCACTAAATAATTTTGGTTATATTATATAAGTACCAATCATTAGATAAATGATTACTGATATCCATATAGATCATTTTATTACGGTTTTTTGATAATCACAATCTAGATTCATTATATAACATAATATTATATATATTTGTTTACTCCAGAACATGAAATATGTTATATAATACACCGTAAAATAATTTACAACCATTATATTTTTTTAAAAAGACCTTTTGAATGAAATAAGGGAAATTGCAAACAAATCTCCCATGATTATGGTAAAATGATACATCACGAACTATGTTTTTTGTGAGGAGGATGAGAAGAAGAAAGATGATGAATATTTTTTCATAAACATGATTAAAATAAAAAATATATTTAAAAATGGATAATTTTTGCCTCTTGAATTAGGGGAGGATAATATAGTATAATAAAAGAAAATAATCAAAAAGAAAACATTTGAAAATCAAACAACATTCATTCCTCCCGATATGTTCTCATTGAGAACCTCCTTAAGGCCTTTGGATGTGGAATTTACATGACTCCATTTGGCCTTTTAAATTTGAAAGATCCTTGGGAATGGTAATTTTTAGAACATAGCAAAATTTGAAGGCTTGAGAGGTGTGATATGAAGAGCGGGTGAGGGTTGTATTTATAGTGGAGGAGAGGATATGTTTTACAATAATTTTTTATTAGTTTATAGTTATTTTTCAAGACTACGTATATTCATAATTAATTTAGAAAATAGTAAAGAGAGAATGTGAGCCTGAACCATGTGTTCTTATATCATGCATGATGTAAAAAAGAGTTTATTTTATTAATAATATATATATATTTTATATAATTGTATTTCACTGTTCATAAAAAATTCAAGTATTTCAGGAAAATAAAAAAATTATCCCTAACCATTTTTGGACATGTAAAATTAAAAATTGTATTACATTTTTCCAAAATTATTTATTAAACATGAAAAATATAATTTTTATACAAAATGAAAATTTATTTGAAAATGATGTTTTAAAAAATAAAACTCATATTCTAAAAATTTGAAAAGTTACCAAAGGTATCATAAATTTATATTATATTCATATTACATAAAAATTATTTTTTAATACATATTATGAAAATAAATTTTCATTTAAATTAACAAATTAATCACAAATTTTTAAATAAATATATATGACTTACTAAAATACCAACACAGAATCAATATTTTCAAAAATATTTATTTACTTATATTATGAGAAAATTATATAATATTGACACAAATAAGATGGATAAATTTTATTTATAATTTCATTGGAGTGTTTTCTATTCATAAGGTTTAGGTAACTATTCAAAAGGGTATATTACTATTCATTAGGGTCGAGTTACATTACATAAGGTTACATTACAATTTATTACGGTCATTTTATTAATCATTAGGGTACATAACTATTTATAAGGGTCATGTTACTATTCATAAGGGTAGGTTACTATTCATAATGGTTGGTTACTATTAACAAGGGTAGGTTACTATTTACCAAAAAATTATGTTTGTTCAATCAGACATAAAATAACTTTTTGATCGCAACAGTGTATATCTAGTTTTGTAAAATTTAAAATATAGAAGTAGGAAAATTTATTTTAATGGCTAGATTAAGAATTCCAAATCGTACTTAGTAGTTGATTATGGTATATAAGGATTCCTTTTTAAATGTAGGAATCATGATTTCATACTTTTTATATATAAAATAATTTAATTATAGTGTTAATAAATTTATATTTGCTTATTATAATTAAATTAATCATGGAATGTTTAGTGTTGATATTTACTAATTCATGATATTATACGATGTTTAATTTTTTCTATAACATTCAACATGTCATTTTGAAATATAAATTTTTATTTTTGTTATTTAAGTATCTTATAATAAGATTTTATGTATTTAAATTATTATTTTCATTGACAATGATTAAATTCTTAAAGATAGGTATATTATTAACATTCCTTGAAATATTTTTTATTAATCATGTCTTTGGTAGTTATTTTTTATTTTAAGAGGAAATATAAATAATTAAATGTATTTAATATATTATAATATATCTTAATATGATAAATTTTGATTTGTATTATATAAAACAATTTCTTAATGAATTTCATTTGATTAAATGCATGATTTAAAAAATTCAACATACTAAAAAGTGTACTATTAAAATATAAATTCGTATCAAAAATCTCGTATAATATATCTAAATTTCAAACATCATCGAATATGATAGTGGTTAAATCATCATTAAACAATATATGATGAGATTATTATTATATATCGAATATTTGGAATAATTAATTCATTTTGTATTTATTTATTTTTTTTAAATTTTTTAATCATTCTATGATCATTTATATATAAATCATAAATTATAAAAATCTTATAAAATCGTGATATTTATTTGATTTTTTTATAATTTAAATCATGAAATATTATAATACATGCACATTAATAATTAGGTAATTATTAGACCATTGGATAAAGATATTATTTTTACTTTCCATTAATTTTTTTTTCAAATAATTGACTAGAAATATCAAATGGAGTAAAAGATAATGTCTCGAAATGATATGTCATTTTATGAATTTTTTCAGAAATATTCAAGTTTAGATAACTAATTAATTGATTGATTGTTTTTATCATTTTCGGAAAGGAATGCTACTATATTTTCTTTTAAAACTTTTATAATATTGTAATATGATATAAATTGGTGAATGTGGACGATTATGTGGAATTGATATTAAATGTGTATATTTGGTTGTGAATTGTATGTTAGTTAGTGATGAAGAAGATAATTATATAGATGATGGGTAAATATCAATGTGTAATCATATATCATGAATGTGTTTTCACATTTTTATATGACATTTATATGGTGTTATTTTGATTCAACTTATCAATAATAACGTTATATTTAGATGTTTCGCAGATGATATGTCATCCAAATGATACAAATATATTATTTGAAGAAAAAAATTCATTAGAAAATTTGAAATTATTAAATTTTTAGTGGAAATAATTACCAAAGTAATTTTTTGGAGCATTCATCCATTTGTATAATGAATCGTTAAAAGAAGATACAGTTCATTTTTATTTAATAAATGATTTTCATTTATTTCTAGTGTGTTTTGTTTTTATCCTACTTTATTATGTGGATTTAATATAGTGGATGGTAAATACTAATGATAATGATAAAATTAATTGGGTATAGTTTCCTCATGTAATCAAGAAGAACATCATTTCTCATTAACTGATGAATATCCATACGGATTTTCCTAAATAGATGTAGTAGATTGAATATTTTTCACAATATAATGTGGATGTTTTTATACACCTGATGGGTATATTTTTACATCAATTGGTATCATTATGGAATTGATCCTAATATTTTGAATCAACAATTAAAATAATATTTTCATTATATTTTTTTGGATGGTCATTTGGAAAGAGGATAATGGACTTATAGAGAGAGTTTTGAGGGGATTTCAAATGATAAAGGATATGATGATGACACATAGCACGTTTTTAGATGGTTAAGGATAACTATTATATATTCTTATTCTTGATTATTGAAACAACAGTTATGGAGAAGACCTTCTAGAGTTTGATCATATATATGATCTTTTATTTTGAGTAGCGTGTGTTTGTATTGTCTTAAAATATTATGAATTTTTTATCCAATGATGTGGGGAATCATCATCATGAAATTATTTAGTTTGATTCAAACTCATTAGTTAGTGGTTATAATAGAATAATAATTAATAAATTTCCTTTGGATATCCCATACCATTAAAAAACCACAACAAATTATTTTTAACTCATTTCAAGTTGTATGTTGATTTATTTTTAAATGTAATAGTAAATATTTTTTGTTAAAAATTTATTGAAATAAAATTAATAATCGTTTTTTAAATGGGAATATTTTTTAATACATGGATGATGTAAAAGGAACGATTAGTTTTTTTAGTATTTTGTTCCATTGTTTTTTCTCTATAAATAATTGTTCATTTATAGATATATTTCCCTTGGATCGTATATTAATTATTTTTTCATTATTGTTAATGGCTTGGAGTCGTACCCCCACTTTATTATAGATAGTGTTTGAACAATATCATTTCATTACGAGATGTATCTTGTAGTACATTTTGTGATTTGGGGTTTCCAAATTTTGTAGATTGGTAAGGATTCATATTGATAATAAAAAATTTAGATGAATTTATCCTAATAAACAAGGATTCCTTGTCCGTTCCAATGTTTATATCCTCTTTTCATAAAATTTATTCTATATCTCTGGGGTTAGAATAATTTGACATGTATAAGATGTGCATTACAATTATTTATTTGAAACATACATTTTCATATTCTGATCATCAGTGTTAACCAATTATGTTTTGTTTATGAATTGTTGTTGAGTGATCGATAGAGACCATATAGTTAAATAATTACACACGGAACATCTTGGGGGAGCTTGTGACACCTTCTCCAAGATCGGGATGATGATGGAAATCATCCTAGTCCCTTCCCCATAAGCGGGGGAGGGAACCACGTCGTCATCCAAGGGAATGGAGTCCTACTTGTCCCCCTTCTCTAAACCCGAGATGCTTCAATCATTTCTAAAATACACCCTGCATCTGATGGTCCCTGATTAGTATGGAGGATGCACTAATCTAAAATTGTCACTTATGGAGTTCTTCGAAGCATTAGTGCCTCTCAACTAGACTCAGATAGCTCGATTCGCACATAGAAGGCCACTAGTAGATAACTCTAATATGTTTTTCTGTGTTATGTGGAATCCTTAGTATAGGGCTAAGTATTGTTTGCTCAAAAACATGACCATTATGATTCACATCACATCGGAGGAAGACTTGATCAAGGCTTGGTCGTGTGTGCCTTGCAATAGCAACATTTCTTGTTTCTACCTACATAGATGGACATATGATTACCACACCAAAAGAGTCTCCCCTCTAGAGACGATATGGGGGATTTTTCATAACCTTCATCAACATTTTCAGAGCACATAAATTATCTAGATGCTCGGTAATCTTGTTGGAAGGTTTTAGTGTTATGATAGTCGTACCATTGTTGTCTGTCAACCAGTCAATCCAAGAGAGTGTGTTGAGTATGATGCTTATTAAAAGCACCATGATATTATTTGGATTACAATTGTTGAGGAATACCACTATAGGATTCTGGTAGTATATGTGTCTTGGTAGAATTTTTGATCTCTTTGTAACTGATTTGGCCATTTGTTAGAGGCCTAATGACATGAGTCAAGATATCATGTTTCTGGGAATAGTGGTGAGGAGGGGTCTACTGGAAAAGAGAAAGGGTGTGTGCAGTTTGATGAGGTATCTCATGGGGTTCCACCGGAAGGTTGAAACTCTTTAAAGAAGATGGATGTCACACTGGGAGAAAATGGTAAGGTTAAAGACAAGGGCATTGTGAATGGTCTGGATGGGTGACACAAGGATCCCATGTAGGTAAGAGGTACCTCTAAAATTGGTAAGGAACTAGAGTCTAGGCCTTTCTATTCGTAGGTGGGTTGGGGTTGGCAAGCCCTGGGATGACTATTGTAAATGTAGTGGGTTTGGAATTATCTGAAACTACGAGGAATTCAATTTTAGAAGCTATTAAATAGGTTTCAATGGTGGTGGTTAATGTTGAATAAGAAAATGTGAATAACCATGATGAAGTGGACATAAATTTTTGGGGAACCACAAACAGTTGAGGAAAGAAGGGCTTATAGAGGGTAACAAGTGGGGGATTAATTGAAAGAACCAAAAAATATAGAAGTTCTCAACTATTTTGAGTGTCTTGTGGTTGATGAAATGATAATGGTTTTGGAGGGGGCTTGATTCGGCAGTGTATTGTGAAAGAGGCCACGTACACATGACTCAATGAAGTTTTATTGAATGAGATTCAAGATTGGCATTATGATTGTGAGACAACTCATTCATAGGTTGTTGGCCTCAAATCGTATGTCCCCAACAATTATAAAGAGACTAATGATATAGTTCAGGATCTTGAAGTTACTTTGTTCGTATAGCATCCTGCCTTTTTATAACATAACTTTTCATTACATTTTACAAAATTGAGGATCTTTAAGGTTTAGTGTCTTAGAAACCAGGAACATAAAACATGAAAACATAAAACATTCTTTTAAACTCTTGAAAGGTTTGTCCTCATGTTCATCCTAGGTTCATTACTGCATCTCATTACCTGGGGACATAAATCAAAAGAAAGTGTGAGCAGAAGGCCCAGAAAGGGAAATAAGGGAAAACCTTTAATATGTGAACTTGGGATACATCAAAAATGTCATGAAAAAGAACTTTAAGGCACGAGAATGAAATCAGGAAGAATATCATGATAAAAATAACATTTTTCATAACATGAATATGTGGCTACAACATTTAATATTGACAATAATTCCATTTCACCAAGGTACATCCCCAAGGTTTCATTAAAAATTACCAAGGTTATTCACCAAGGTATCAGTGTAAAAGGTCATCTATAGAGATTAAGTCTTTACCCAATGCATTTGAGTGCTATCAGGGCACACCTTTGAAATGTATTTATTATCAAGTGAGCCACATATATCATCCTCAATCATTTGATAAACAACCCATATACCATAAAAGAAATGGGTTACATATCATAATCATAACGTTCTAAAAACTGCTTTAAAGACATGATCTTTATGTCACTTTAAACCCATGGAAAGGGAAAGCGGGTCTCATGTTTGTAAATCCCAGAATTTAAAATATAAAATTATGGTATATATGTGAATACCCCTTTAGAATAAATAGCTTTGAGTATTCACATAATAAAATAAATGAATATGAGAATAAGAGAGAGACATTTTGAGATGGAAATTCTGCAGCATAACAGCTAAGTTACGAGGTTTTAGAAAACATTGAAAAGAGAGGGGACATGGGTCTACCACTCATAAATTATCCATAAAATGGTAGAGGGGGATGAATATAAGGGATTTAAGAACATGGTAATAAAATTTGAAAGATATAACATATGAAATAAATAACATGAAAGGAAGAAAAAATAAGATTTCTCTTACGAAAATTCGGCAGCCTAACGGTGTCACTTAAAAAGATGAATTGATGTGATCAAATAGGGTCACTCATTATATGAACATAAAATATCATAATGATAGATATAAAGATCGTAACCCAAAATAATAAAAAGGAACTGGAAAGACTTGACATGAAATTAGAACTTTGAAAAAATGAGAAAGGTGAAGGAATCCCTTAAAAATTCGGCAGCCTAACGACGTCACTTAAACTTCAAAAAAAATGAATTGACAAGATCAAATAGGGTCTCTCATCATATGAACATAAAAGATAAGTATGATAGATATAGTGATAATAACCCAACATAACAAAAATGGAACTTGAAATTCATGGCATGAAAGTAGATCTTTGAAAAATGAGAATGGTGAACGAATCCCTTAAAAATTTGGCAGCCTAACTGCGTCACTTAAACTTCAACAAAAAATGAATTGACGAGATCAAATTGGGTCTCTCATCATATGAACATAAAATATAAGTATGATATATAAAAATGTCATACCACGACATAATAAAAAACGTAACTTGAAATACTGGACATGAAAGTAGATCATTGAAAATTGAGAAAGGTGAACGAAACCCTTAAAAATTCGTCAGCTTAATGGCGTCACTTAAACATAAAAAAAAATAAATTGATGAGATCAAATAGGGTCTCTCATTATATGAAAATAAAAGATAACTATGATAGATATAGAGATCATACCCCAACAGAATAAAAAAGGAACTTGAAATACTTGACATGAAAGTAGATCTTTGAAAAATGAGAAAGGTGAACAAATCCCTTAAAAATTTGGCAGCCTAACGACGTCACTTAAACAATATTAAAACGAATTGATGAGAGAAAGATGGGGTCCCTCATCATATGAACATAAAAATTGATGTAATATGAATATAAAAGTACATCCTCCAACATAATAACATAAATCATAAAAGAAATGACATAAAAGAGATTACTTGAAAAGAAAGACAGAGGTTAGATCCCTTACCTTAAAAGGTGACTCTTAAAACTCAAAGGTTGGGACCTTGAGGCCTTGGGGGCACCTTGAGATGACTACTTGGGAGATAATGGGACCAGACCTTAATTGGGGGAGACTTGGGAGTGAAAACTAAAGGAGTAAAGGGTGGGTATTTATAGAGAATATGAGGGGACAAGGCATTAATGGCCAAGGGACACTCACAAGTGGTTTTCTCAAAACCATGGGCTCTCCCATGGTATTTCCCATGGAGTTAGGCCACATAGGGCCCCCATACAATAATTAATCACCTTTGGTCGTAAAACCTTTAAAATATCTCATAACATCATCATGACCCATTTATGATGTCATTAAACATACCGAAACCCTAAAACTGTATTTTTACAATTCACTGAAAATTCAACTTTTTCAGAAAAATCCCAAAATTTCACCTTAACCCAATATCAATGCTCTTATTTCAAAAATGAAGTCCATTTTATAAAAATAATTTTCTAAATATTTTTAATTTAATTATTAAAAAAATACACTATTCACTGAAAATTCTTTTTTTCAGAAAAATCCCCAAAAATTACCTTAACATTATATCGATGATCTGAGTTCAAAAATGAAATCAATTTTATAAAAATAATTTTCTAATTATTTTTAATTTAATTTTTAATTAAAAATACAATATTCACCCGGCAAAACTAATACTTATCTAATAATTTTTGAAATAGTTATTTACATATTTTATTGAATCACATTACTTAATCAAGGTGCCTAGATTATATTAATACTTTATTTTAGTGAGATTATTAATCCATTTGGTCACATTACTAATCCTAAGAATAAAATCAATATTCATAATGTACTATTCATAAAAAATCATGTTGATCTTATTAGACTCCAAATTTCGTACTGAACATAATTGTAGAAGACCATTTTTTGTATATAATTACACATTTTAAATTATTTAAGGTTTCTGTAAACA
Organism: Viscum album; assembly: GCA_963277665.1. Taxonomy (NCBI): domain Eukaryota; kingdom Viridiplantae; phylum Streptophyta; class Magnoliopsida; order Santalales; family Viscaceae; genus Viscum; species Viscum album. The sequence goes on from OY728122.1 coordinate 1,194,716,072, forward strand.
TTTTTAAAATATCCATTTTCAAAAATTCATCATAAATATGCATACTATATTTATCCAATCATTTGAAAATTCATAAACTTCGTCATAAGAAGAAATCCCAATTTTTATTTAAAACAATGGATTACACAAGGCAGTTACAGTCTCCTCACATAGCCCCTTATCACACCAGCATAGGACCTAAGTGTAAAGTGTGTTAAGGTGAGAGAATCCGAGGGAGGCTCGACCAACATAGCACGAGTAGTAATTTCTATCATTTTGATGTTATCATGAAGGCGATTCAGTCCTAGCTTCACACAATGAAGTTCAGCTTCGGTATGGTCCAGAGCAAAACCCAATGGTGCTACCTCCTTCCCAAGTTCTGTTAGTTGAGCTCTGATTGGTCCAAGACTACTGGTTGAGGCCATCGAATCTTCTTTCTATATTAATTAACCAATATCACTTGTATTTATAGACAATAATTAAAATTTTTAGTTTCCAGTGGTCATATTGACCGACGATCATATAACAGTCAAAACCCAACAGTCTCATTTTAATTATACTCATGTTATCAAATTAAATAGTTTTGCTGAGTATAAAATAACACACAAAATTAGGAAACAATATTTATTCAAAATTTCAGGTCTTTACAATATTCCCCCTTAATAAATTGCATCCTCAAAATTTTTAAAATTGGGATTGTAAATTTCATTGAAAGTCCCACATCGAAAAATAGTCAGTAACGCTATTACATTAAAAGAAAGAAAGGGAAGTACAAAGGTCACCCAAGTTAACCCATTCTAGGATTCCATGTAGGAAAACATGGACATGGATGAGAAAACAAAGTGTCACGTTCTAAGGGAGAGTGATAGAAAACATGATTAGGAGAAATTTAACCAATCGAAAATCAAAAACGTATGATGTGTGTAAAAGGTCTTTGATTACCTAATAGGAAACGTAAACCAACAACGTTTTTGTTTTACATTCCATTTCATAATTTTGATGAATTCATTTAGTACATAGAACAAAAACATAAGAAATATACCTACCTTTAAGTAGAGTTTTATCCTTTTATAATTTTCTACCAAAACTTATCTTTTCTCCAAACGATGAGCATTAAAAACTACTTGGTCTCATCAAAGCACAAGACTCGTCTTCTAGAGAATCACATAATCCACCCATGATTAACTATCTATTTCTTATATTATCCAAAAAATATAAATTGTAAGATAAAACAACTCTTCAAAAAGAAAGAATCCCATAGGAAGGGAAACTTCTTTAAATCTTCAAAATTCCCTGGTACTAAGAAAAGTTCATCATAGACCATTCCATAAATAACTGTTCTTAAAATTCTTCAAAATAAACCAAACTATGATTGAAACCCAAATACAAGAAGAATTTGATAACATAGAATTTCAAAATAAACTTCATCATTCATCTCCAGACAACATCAATCACTCCTAACATCTTATAAAAAAAAGAAGCTAACCTAAACATATTTTTCCCAAGATAGGTTAATCATTTCCATAAGTAACCTAAATTACGATAAGTCCACCTTAAAATCATCGATTCATCAAAATATAAGTCAACCTTTACTCCTCAAAGAAAATAACATAGTAATCTTTTTATCTTGATCAAATAGGATTTCCAAAATAGTGAACATATTCCAAAATAATAATCATCTATTAATCCCCTAATCACTCTTTTTTATGAAGGATAGCTTTACAACATCAACATGTGGTACATAACAATAGATTTTTTCCTTAATGATATAAAATCATCTTAGGTAGTGACTCTATGATCTTAGAAAACATAAATGATATGCTCATAGAGCACGAAATAAAATACAACATGACATAGACAACTATTGTGAAGAAGTTACCTTCACTTCAGTCATCATGATCCATCTCAGCATAGGACTTGTAGTGTTCCCTTTTCCTCGAAGATTATTGATGTACATCATGCTTCTCATCCATTCCAAGAGAGCATTACCTTGGATAATGTCTAACTTCTCCACATTTACGACATCGAAATGTATAAGGTACATTAGATCAAACCTTATCTCCATTCATCACATTATACATTTTTTTAAAGTAATTGGATACTTTATGCCCTATCTTCCCACACATAAAACATCTCCCAGTTCCTTTGTGACATTCTCCTTGGTGCCTCTTCCCACACTTTTTGCAAAAAAAAAATTGGGACTTCTTTCCATTATCAACTTTATCAGAAGAACATCCTTGAGACTTTGCCTTCTTCTTCATTGATGAATTTGGGCATTGAACTAGGTATCAATTTTTAATTGTGATTTTTGATAGATGGTTTGGAATAATCACAATATGTTCAACTTGATCTTTCATCATCTCTATCACATTAATGGGGAAATTATCACATTTCCCATCACATTGGTTATTGGGACATGCTCTTCAATTTCCCGCCATTAACTACGAAAAGAACATATAATTTGGGGGCTTAAATACTTAGCCAATAATCATGAAATTGAAACTTAAAGAATAGAAGGATAAACATGTAGAAGAAAAGTATACACTAAATTGTGATCCCCTAGGTCCCAATCTTGGTTATCCATGATCACATATTCTTATGTGAATCCTTATTTTATTTTATCTTTGTTCCTTTAATAATTGTTCATACTAAGCTTCTGAATTTAGCAAAGCATATCCCCTAGGAGTGTCGTAACCAAGAGTGCAGAAAGGCCCGTTGTCATGTACCAATTCCAATTTGAGTCTAGATCAAAGCGGTGTTTTTGTGTTTTACCCCTATGTACATTTTTACCAGAGCCACCTCTACCTGCTTGTATCCAGACAGGGATGTATTTTCTTGGCAACCACAAACTCAATACTCACCAAAATACCAGGAAGATTCCCTATATATAAAATTTTCTAAAGGCTTCTTCCTAATGTTTTCATATCCTAATTTCCATAAATAACTAAACCATAATTTGATACCAACTACAACATCCCACCTTTCTATAACATAACTTTTCATTACATTTTACAAAACTGAGGATCATTAAGGTTTAGTGTCTTGGAAACCAGGAACATAAAACATGAAAACATAAAACATTCTTCTTAAACACATGAAAGGATTATCCTCATGGTCATACTAGTTTCATTACTACATCTTATAACCTGGGGACATACATCAGAAGAAAGGATGAGAAGAAGGCCCAGTAAGGGAAATACGGGGAAAAATCTAACATGTGAACTTGGGATAGATCAACAATGTCATGAAAAAGAACTTTAAGGCATGAGAATAAAATCGAGACGCATATCATAATAAAATTAAAATTTTTCTTAACTTGAAGATGTGTCTACAACATTTAATATCGATAATAATTCTATTTCACCAAGGTCCATCCCCAAGGTGTCATTAAAAATTACCAAGGTTATTCACCAAGGTATCAGTCTAAAAGGTCATCTCTAGAGATTATGTCTTTACACAATGAATTGTAGCGCTATCAGGGAGCACCGTTGACATGTATTTATTATCATGTGAGCCACATATATCATCATCAATCATTTCATAAACAACCCATATATCATAAAATAAATGGGTTTCATTTCATAATCATAACGTTTTAAAAACTGCTTTAAAGACATGATCTTTATGTCACTTTAAACCCACGAAAAGGGGAAGTGGGTATCATGTATGTAAATCCCAGAATTAAAAACAGAAAATTTTGGTATATATTTGAATACCCATTTATATGAATGAGATATTAGTATTAACTTAATAAAATAAATGAATTTGAGAATAAGAGAGTGGAATTTTGAGACAGAAATTCTACAGCATAGCGACTATGTCACGAGGTTTTAGAAAACATTGAAAAGAGAGGGGACATGGGTCACCCATTCATAATTGATCCATAAAATAGTAGGGGCAGAATATAAAGTATTTAAGAACATGGTAATGAAATTTGAAAGATATACCATATTATTTGAAGAACATGAAAGGAAGATAAAAATAAGATTTCTCGTATGAAAATTCAGCAGCCTAACGACATCACTTAAAAAAATGAATTGATGAGATCAATTAGGGTCACTCATTATATGAACATAAAAGATCAGTATGATAGTTATTTATATCATACCGGAAAATAATAAAAAATAACTTTAAATACTTTACATGAATATAGAACATTGAAAAAATGAGAAAGGTGAAAAATCCCTTAAAAATACACTAGCCTAACTACGTCACTTAAACTTCAACAAAAATGAATTGACGAGAACAAATAGGGTCTCTAATCATATGAACATAAAAGATAAGTATGATAGATACATATATCATACCCAAAAATAATAAAAAATGAACTTGAAATACTTGACATGAATGTAGATCTTTGAAAAATGAGAAAGGTGAACAAATCCCTTAAAAATTCGGCAGCCTAACGGCGTCACTTAACCATTCATAAAACGAATTGATGAGAGCAAGAGGGGGTATCTCATCATATGAACATAAAAGGGTAGTAAGATGAATATATAATAACATCCTACAAAATATGAACATGGAGCATAAATGAAATGACATAAAAGAGATTACTTGAAATGAAAGAGAGAGGTCAGATCCCTTACCTTAAAACGCAACTCTTAAAACTCAAAGGTTGGGACCTTGAGGCCTTGGTGGCACCATGGGAGGACTCCTTAGGAATAAGTGAGACAAGATATTCATTTGGGGAGAGTTGGTAGTGAAAACTAAAAGAGTAAAGGGTGTGTATTTATAGGGAATGTGAGGGGACAAGACATTAATGACCAAGGGACACCTAACAAGTGGTTTTCTCAAAACCATGGACTCTCGCATGGTATTTCCCATGGAGTTATGCCACCTGGGGCCCCCAATACAATAAGTAATCACCTCAGGTCGGCCATCCATTAAAATATCTAATGAAATCATCATGACACAGATATTATGTCATTAAACATACCGAAACCCTAAAACAATATTTTTACTATTCACTGAAAATTCAACTTTCACAGAAAAAACCCAAAATTTCACCTTAACCAAATATCAATGCTCTGATTTCAAAAATGAACTCCATTTTATTAAAATAATTTACTAAATATTTTTAATTTAAATATTAAATAAATACACTATTCACTAAAAATTCATTTTTTTCAGAAAAATCCACAAAAATTACCTTAAAATAATATCGATGCACTGAGTTCAAAAATGAAATCCATTTTATAAAAATAATTTTCTAATAAATTTTTATATAAATTTTTATTAAAAACACTATTCACCTGAAAAAACTGATACTTGACTAATAATTTCTAAAACAGTTATTTACCTATTTTATTGAATCACATTACTTAATCAAGGTGCCTAGATTATATTAATAATTTCTTTTAGTGAGATTACTAATCCATTTGGTCACATTACTAATCCTAAGCATAAAATAACTATTCAAAATTTACTATTCATCATAAATCAAGTTGATCTTATTAGACACTAAATTTCGTACTGAACAAAATTGTAGAAGACCATTTTTTAAAATCGTTACAGATTTTCATTATTTATGGTGTACATAAACATTTTTAAAATATCCTTTTTTTAAAATTAGTCTAAAATATGCATACTATATTTATCCGATCATTTGAAAATTTATATACTTCATCATAATAATAAATTACACTTTTTATTTAAAACAATGGATTATACAAGGTGGTTACGGTCTCTTTACATAGCCCCTTATTACACCAGCACAGGACCTAAGTGTAAGGTGTGCTAAGGTGAGAGAATCTGAGGGAGGCTCGGCCAACATCGCACGAGTAGTAATTTCTATCAGTTTGAACTTCTCGTGAAGTCAATTCCATCCTAGCTTCACACGATGAAGTTCAGCATGTGTTTGGTCCAGAGCAAAGCCCTGTGGTGGTACCTCCTTCCCAAGTTCTGTTAGATGGGATTCGATCGGTCCAAGACTACTGGGTGAGGCCATCAAATCTTCTTTCTATATTAATTAACCAAGATCACTTGTATTTAGAGACAATATTCATAACATTTAGTTTCCAGCGGTCATATTGACCAAAGATCATATAAGAGTAAAAACCCAACAGTCTCATTTTAATTATACTCATGTTAACAAATGAAACAGTTTTGTTCTGTATAAAATAACACACAAAATTAGGAAACAATATTTATTCAAAATTTTGGTTCGTTACATTTCGTTCCCTCCAAATAAGGGAAGATGGGATTTGTTATGGATAGGATGAATTAATAATACTTTTATCGTCCTATAGAGACATGGTTAGCGAAGAAGTTGAAGGGAAACAAATGGACAACCTTTTCATAATACTTGTTGAGATCGAACAACCATTAGAATTGACTATTATTTCAGAAGACAAAACAATAGAACTAGTTTTTCCTCTCAATGAAATTAAAGAAGAGGCCAATAAATTCATGGGGTGACTACATAAGATGAATCTCAATGAGGAACAATATTCCTAGATATATTGGTAGGACATGATCATAGTTTGGGGATTCAATAATGGGATGATCTATCTTGAGGTGTATATGAAGTCATGTGACATGATGACCCTTCAATTCACATAGCTTATTATGAATTAACTCACAATCAATGATTTATCATTATCTTGGAAATTATTATAGGTAAAAAAACTCTCAGAATATAAATATAAAGTTTGAATAATTGATTATATTTGGTTGTATTGGTTAGTAGGTTTATGAGGTCCTCTTGAATGTGTTGTTCTTTCTTTCATATCATCATTTTGTATGAATTTGTTGTGGAGTTTGATAATTGTAACCAGATCTCTCTTGGAACTGCATCCGAAGGGGATCATAGCATGAATCCTTCACTTGTGAAAGCCTTTCGGGCTTATATTACTGAGATTTTATGGCATCACCAACGGTTCTGTGCACGTGGACTGTTTAACGGGACTTCTTGCCTAAGGGTCTTGCTTCGGTGAATGCTTGACGTAATGGAGCTACTGTTGGGGTGGTGAAAATCCTATAGTGTTTTGGATTTTTCTGTGAGGGTTGTTATGGGGTTTTCATCAAGATTTCGCGGATTCTCAGTTTTTTTCTTAAATGTTATTTGAAAATAAAAAAGTCATTTTTAGTTAGATAGGGAGACCATATTATCCAGTTTCTACATGAATGACGTGGATCCAAAAATGATGGAATGTTTCCATATAATATTTTTTTAGTGGGAGGTTTTTTAGCATCTGGTTGTGTCATGGATTGAGAAATATTCCATGTTATTTTAGTTTCATAGTTTCATAGGTTGAAGAAATGTCAAAAATAATTATAGATCAATTTTAGAATTGGTGTCCTTTAAATAAGATATTTTTCTATCCATCTCATAAGAGCAATTTATGTGTACCCATTTTTAAAACGAATAATATATTATGTATCTAATTTAATTTCATGTTAATTTTGTTATGATTTTATCATAAAGTGAAATATTAGATATTTAATTCCTCAGTTTTCTTTTCGAGATAGATATTTTTCTATAGTGAAAATCTCTCCCCGATTTCATGTTACTGGTTAATGGGATTAGAGGACCGAGAGTTGGGTTTTCACCTAAATTCTCATTGTTTTGACATTTATATATAGTTAACATTTTTATTTTTATGAACTTACACTATTGTGTTGAATTAAGAGTTTAAATTTAGTTTTAATGAGTGAGTTCCCCTGATGACTATTTTCTTATATTCAAAATATTATTTGGAACCTACTCATCATGTCACAACACATTTATAAAACATGATTACTATAATATGTGTTTCATTGTAATATGGTTGTTATTTGAAACACCAGAACACAGAAGCCTGGATCCAGTGCATTATTTTAATACAATAGCTAGATTACAAGTAATCAAGTACCGAATGGCCGATCAGTTTAGCTGACTTGGAAAATAGATTACATAAATCAACATTACATTAAAATTTCAAACATAAAATATAGAATATATAGTTCATTGAGAACAATATTATTCCCTTTACCTTAACCCTACATAACAACCATAATAAACTTATTATAATCATGGGAAAATAAAACATCAGAACGGGATGAGCTCAGATGCTCATTAAGGGTAAATAATTTAGAAAAAGATATAAACTTTTAAGTCAAGATCTGTAATAAAAAAATCCTTTTTAAAATATAATCATGAACATAATTTGGAAGAAATTAATCAAATATCACCATATAAACATGCACATAAATATTCTACTGGTCGAATAATCACATGTAAAAATTAATTTTACAATGTGGTAATTCCTAACATCAGACATCATTTCCATATAGTCAAGGCCTTGTGCCTTGACTAAAAATAAAAATTTTTCAAGGCCCTATTCCAAGACACTAGTTTGTCTCATGAAACCTAATTATGTATCAGAGAGTTATAGTGGGCTCCACCTATCACTTACTAAGTCTGTTGCATTCTTCATATGAAAAATATGTAAACCTAACATAAATATCTGTATAATACTTGCATGAGAAATGTCAATACATTTACCATAAACCATGAATGGTATAAATATTGAACATCCATAGTCAAAAATATCATAAATAATTCATTACAATATGGAATATTTTATTATAATAAATCGTCCATAATTAGGAATAATATCCGGTAAAGGATGAGGACATAGTTGAAAAATAGTAGTAAAACTTTTTGAGAGAAATATCACTTTTTGTGAAATCATTTAAATGATACACATTTAAAAATGAAGTGATTTAAAAGATATTTTTGAATCAAAGTTTCCCAAACCACATTGAATCTTTTGAAAAGAATTATAATTTCAAAACATTCTTTTCTATATAAATAAATCCTTACAACCATTTTTTAAAACATTTATAGTAATGAGAAAGGTTTAGAAGAAATAAATCATTGAAAAATTTAAAGTGATGTTTTAGTAAAAATTCTCTTAAAAATAATCACTTTGAAAATTATTTTATAAATCATGTACAGATATAAAAAAATATTTCCTCGTGGATCCTTACGTAAAAACAACATCGGATAATAAAGATATTGTGGAATTAACCCTTACCCTGCACTTTCCTTTGGTCGAGGGTACGTTTAACCTCATGTATAATGGCCACAGTATGATATTTTATTGTACTAGAACCATATTAATATTTATCATATCATAAAAGATTCATTTATGACTTTATACTTTCCATTTAATAATTATTTCCATGTTAAATTAACATTTTCGATTATAATCACTTTATTTATCGTACAAGTTTTAACTTGTTATTCATGATCATATCACTTAGATCATGATTTAAATAATTCCAAAATATAAAACAGGATTTATATAAAATATATATTTGGAATATTAATATTTATAATAGACAGATATATGAAATGAAAAACACTATTTATGGAGATGGTAGGCCATACGTACGCATAATGGTTGTTTCCATTTTCATATCGTACTGAACAGAACTAAGTGAATAATATATATTTAAATACATATATATATATATATATTCATTAGAATTATTATGTTATATATTACATAGTTATAATAAATATATATTTTTATAATCATCATTGAATGGTGAATGTGGAAATGAATCTCATCGCGTTGTGGAGATGGTAAGTCGTACGTACACCCAAGCGACAATATCATTTCTGTAATGATTAAAAGATATAGAATTGGATGTTATATTAATTTTAAAGAGACATTATCCTGTTATTATTATTATTTATATACATATTTCTCATCATTATATCCATCCAATTAACATTGTGGGGAATAACAAATTAAACCACTGCGTGGAGACAATAAGTTGTATGTACGCAAGTATGGTGACATTATCCTTCATAGAATGTATAAAATAATGAATATGAATGTAAAATATTTATAATAACATCACAGTATTTAAAAGGTACTATATTTTTTTATTTTTTTATGGTAATAAAAAAGAATTTAAAATTGGAAGAAAAAATTAACTTGAAAGAGGGTGGTGAAATTAGTACCTCAACTTTGGGTTTTTCAATTAGATTTGATATAAAAGGCTCAATGGGATGGATTTATGATAAAATTATGTCCTCTAGGTCGTTGTTAGGGATTTTGGAAGACGATTTGGAGGTGTTGTCTAAGCCAAATTTCTATGGATGTGTTAAATATAAAGAAGAGGATGTACTTTTTTATAAGAGAGGTGACGGTCACTTTCGAAAAATCATGAAATATTATTTTACAAAAAAATCATTTTCAGTTTAAAATAGCTCAAAAAATGATTAGTTTCAGGGATATGTTATGTATGGATTTATAACCACTCAATAAATAAGTTTTAGACAGGTTTAGGTCACCATATTAAAACTATCATTAAGATTTAACTCTTAGAAAAATAGTGTAACTTTTATAGTGTTTTCTGGTATTCTTACACTATTTTTTTAATAAAAATACTCTAATCATACTAGAGAACCTCAATTAGTTCATTAATAACAATTATAATATTTTTTATTCCCTTTGGCCGAACCATATATTTTAAGGAATATTATATAATTTAATAATATAATATTTGTTTTAAAATCTCATTTATGTCAATTTTGAAACTATTTAAAATTTGTTTTTTGTGAATGTCTTCACAACATGATTACATCAAACAAGATTCTTTTAATCAACCCTATCATGTCATTTTCTCATCAAAAAATTGTGGATGTTAAAAAAACATTTAAATTATATTTATTTTAATATTTATAATACTATTTTTTGATTCTTTCATTAATAAGGTTATTACTTCATCATTTTTGTGTCATATATAAAATTAATTATTTAAAGTCTAAAAATTAAAAAAAATTACCATGATGAATAAATCCTTTTATTTTTTTTAATGAATATTTATAGTCAAATTTAACTTAAGTATAACCCTATATTAAAAATGTTTTAGTTCTTAAACATTGAATTTAATACTTTTAACTCTTCTTTAAACAAAATAATAATAAATGTCCTCATCTAATCCAAGTTGACCAAATGGGATCATATTTTATTCCTTAGGTTTTTTGGTTTAATTACACTTATCCCTATATAATTAGGACATGAGTTAGGGTAATTATAATATCATTTTTACCTTTAATTTCCCTATTTACATTTAACTATGGTAAATAAAAATAAAAAGTTATTATTCACCCAAAAATATTTTCATTTTTTTGAACCACAGTTTACTTAAGGATGTCAATCGTGTCTCTCAAATTTTTTATATTAAACATTTATATATGGTTAAATTATGTTTTATGCAAATTTGCAAATGCTCCTAGAATGTGGGGAAAAGATGGTAAAAAGTTCAATAAAAAATTATACAACTAATTTTATTATAAAATGACTCAAATGAATTACATTGAATATATATATATATATATTATATCTATTTTCACTTAAAAGAAATTTAAATATAATTAATAATTATTTAAATGAAAAGTCGGTTATAAAAAATAACAGTGTTTTTAACTATTCATCAAAAATTGAATATTTTTAGAAAAATAACAAGAATTCACCCCAAGATAATGTTGATATTCTAATTTCAAAGATGAATACTATTTTACAAAATAAAAAACATATATTGTTATTAATTAATTTAAAATTAATTCCCGTTGTCAAAACCAAAAAGTGGGGTTTTAAAAAGTAAAAACGATCAAATGATTGATATGTGTTTGTGTCATATTTGAATGTGAAATTACTTATAATGACCTAAATTGTATTAATTAATAGAAATATAATCTAATAATTTATAAAATCCATTAAAATGTAAAATGTAACACTATAAATTATTTCTATTAAAAAAGTTGTTATCAATTAAAACATAGTATTTTTCAGTATTCATAAAAATATTAAAGTTATCAAAAAATTAGCAAAAATATATCTAAACTAAATTTATAAGCCTTGATTCTAAATAATAATTTAATTAAGTTATATTCAATATATTAATGTGTCAAATATTGGTCTTAAAAAGTGTTCTCCATAAAAAGACTGTAAAATTTCATTTTTTGAAAAAAATATTTTTTTATCTGAAAAATTGAATTTGTTCAAATATTATTTCAATGAAATAGATAATAAGAACATTAAAATTATATTTTTTATTTGAGATTAAAAATTCATTTTATACTATTCATAACAGCTTTTTGAAGGACTAGTTTTGTATGTTGTGGTGCGCTCTTACTCGTTGTTGCATGTAGCACAAGTTATTAAATTACAATTAAGGGATAACATAATATGAAATCATGGGGTGTTACAATCTCCCATCCTTCAATAAAATTTTTCCACACAATTTAAAATTTTTATTTGAAAATAAAAGGTTAAAAATAGACACATACATTTCTGGAAAACCCACATTAGAAATTGGTTTAATAAAATTTAGTCTTAATAAGAGTGATTGGGAAATAGAAAATTCACAACCAAATTACGATCTCGATTAGGAGAAAACTAGTTTCTATTAGAGACACTTAATTTGAGGAAAACTTAAATATTTATATGGAGTGATTGAGGTCATCAATCTCAAACAAGTGGAAAATTGAAAGCCTTAAATCCATCAATATGTGATGATTTAAAATATCACCAGTTCAACAAAATATAAGGTATTACGATAAAATATGTATTCTTTTAAAATTCATTCTCTAATGTTTAAGAATTAATTTTTTTATAGAATATGTGAAAAAATACTTTACAAATATAGTTTGATCCTTTAAATAATTCATTCTACAAACTAATCTTTCACCTCAAAAGATAATAGAATTCAAAAATATTGAATTTATCCTAATCGTATAGGGTACCAAAAATAATGAATTTTTAATTCATATGTCATAATATTTTAAAACAACTACATTATACAAAATACAACATCACATAGACTTGTGTTAGGTGATGTACCATTGTTACCCTTCGATTGCGGGTTCAAGTCTAGAAGCCTTTCTGGACACGACGGTTTTTCGACAGACCTCTGGGTTATTCTTTTTATAATAATCCAAAATTAATCATAAAAAATGAATTAACCATAATAATAGTACCCAATGTCAAACATAATTCATTCCAACCTATAGACATACCCAAATTACATCCGTCCAAATTCACAGTCCAAAATTTATATGGAAGTTAAACACAATGAATATTCTTTTATCCAAGTAATAACTTGTTAATACATTCATCATGTATTCGATTAAAACACAGTGAACCCCTGAATTACAATAAAACCATATTGATTACATTCAATATCATTTATTTCTAACAGAATAATAGATATACTCATAATATCCAAAAATGTTGTAAACTCCAACAATGATGGAATAATAAAATCATTAATCTGTTCCAAGGATGTCAATAATAACTAATATAATTTATCCAAATCAATAATCTCTTATTCAAAAATCAATATCTTAGTGTCAGGATCATATTAAATTTTTATCTTTCCTTTAACCATGTATTTCTAAAAGTGTTTAACTTGTTATTGAGTCACATTTATTTGTACCACACAATATCAAATCCTTAATGAAATAATACTACAATACAATCCTTATATACACCATAATTTTTATACCCAGTACATTGTTGATTCCACACTAAAATGGAATAATTATATTAATATCAACATAAGAACACTAGTCATTACTATTTATATGTTGTAATATTATAACTTGATTATTATATAACCACATAATTTGGGTTATACACTGATGATTTGGACATTGATCTGCATAGTGTCATAACTCCTACAAGATTAAGCATTGTACATATGAAACGTTTTTTTACCCTTCTAATCGTGTACTCAGTGTCCTTTTCACAACACTTATAACAAACATTCATTCCCTTTAATCATTTACCAAGGAAATTCATTGCTCAGTTATCACATAGTGGAAAATAATTCTTTACCTTATCAGCTTTATCCAACTATTCTCAATCATCATTCTCTACTCTGGCTTCCCATCAAAGCCAGAAGACTCATAAGATTATTTTCTTATCTTATTAAAAATTATGTTGTATCTTCACATGATGATAATATGTGGGAGAAAATTTCATTATACATTTTTTCTTAATAACATGAAAAATATGATCCTTCTTAATATTTGGATTAGGTGTATTGTTGGAGTTCGCATTCCATATATTGGGTGCATTTCAAAATAATGGCATACACTGGGTAAGATTTATGAATCAAAATGCATATTTCCAAAATTAGATAATATCTAAATAAATTGAAAATATTGTTTATATAATCTATAATAATAATAAAATTATTCCTTTGAAGAAGTATTTACTCATAAATCCTTCATTATTTCTTATAATGAAAATGTGAATTATCCTAAGCATATACCCCAGGAGTGTCGTAACCAAGAGTGCAATAATTCATGTTGTCGTGTACCAAGTTACCCAGGGTCAATACTGAAACACCTTGTCAATGTTTTCACTCCTAGGTACCTCTATAGTAAAGCCACCTCTACCTGCTCATATATAGATAGGTATGAATTTCTTGGAAAATTCATAAAATCTATACATTAGGAATATTTACTTATTTTCGTCTATTCTAATCCTCAAAGTCTATCTTAGGGTAACTTTTTCAAATAAAGGTTTTTATAAATATAGTTTCCAAGGATATTTCTAAACATACTATGATACAAACTATAACACCCTGACCTGATAAGCCCAGAGTCGGTGAAATGTTTTAATACATTGGAATGAATACAAGGAATGAAGTCCAGAATGACAGATTAGTTTAGCAATGTTGGAAAATAGATTACATACTTCAACATTACATTAAAATTACAAACCTAAAATACATTATAGATTTTTATTTTAGATTTCCATTATTCCCTTTACCATAACCCTTCATATCAATCATAATACACAGCTTGAATCCTAAGAAATTAAAAACTAAGAAAGGGGATATCTCATATTCACAGTAAGGGTAAATAATTTTGCAGAAGCTATAAAACAGTAAGGCAAGATGTTTAATAAAAACAATATCCTTTTTAAACATATTATTTAACATAATATGGGGAAAAAATAAATCATCATCATATAAACATTAACAAGGATATCAAACTAGTAGAATAATCACATGTAATAACTAATTTCATAATGATGGAATGCCAAACTCTGAACATCATTTTCACTTAGACAATGCCATGTTCCAAGAATAAAAATATTTTTTTTAAATGTACTGTCCCAAGACAATAGTTTGTCTCATCACACCATCCTATGCAATGAACAGTTATAGTGGGCTCCACCCGTCACTTACTAAGTCCACTACATTCCTCATATGAAAAATTCAGACATAACATAAACATTCATATAAAACTTGCATATGAAATATAAATACATAAACCATAAACCATGAATGGTATAAAATTAGATCATCCATGGTATAAAATATCACAACTCATTCAATTCAATATGTAAAATTGTATTATAATAAATCAACCTCAATCAAGAATAATATCTAGTGAATGATGTTGACATAGTTAAATATGATCAGTAAAACATTTTGAGATAAATACCCCTTTTGTGAAATATTTTAAAAGTAAAACATTTCTAATTTATGTAATTTATAATATATTTTTGAATCAAATTATTCCATTCAACTTTTAATCTTTAGAAAAGAATTATCATTTCAAAACATTCATATCCCTATAAATAAATCCTTAAAACAATTTTGAAAACTTGGACATCAATGAGAATGGTATAGAAGAATAAATAATTAAAATATTTAAAATGATATTTTAGTAAAAATTACTTTAAAATTAATCCCTTTGAAAAATATTTTATGAAACATGGACTTGGATATCAAATATGTCCTATTAGACACTTACGTAAAAACAACCTCTGATAATAAAGAGATTTTGGAATTAACCGTTACCATGAACATTCCTTTGGTCGATGGTACGTTTATCCTCCTATATAATGACAATAGTATGTTATTGAATTATACTATAAACATATTCATATTTATTATATCATTAATGATTCATTTATGACTTTATAATAGCCATTTACTAAGGATTTCCATGTTAAACTGACATTTTAGGTAACAATCGCTTTTTTATCGTACATGTTTTTTACTTGTGATTCATGATCTTATCACAAAGATCATGGTTTAAATACATCCAGAATATAAACCATGATTTATATATCATATATATTTAGAATATAAATATGTATAATAGACGAATATATGATATGGAAAACACCATTTATGGGGACAGTAGGCCATACGTACGTATAAAGGCTGTTACAGTTTCCATATCGTATTGAACAGAACTTAGTGAATAATATATATATAAATATATATATATATATATATTTTCAGTAGTATTATTATTTATTATTTAAATACATATTAATAATATATATTTTTATAATCATCGTTGAATGATGAATGTGGAAATGAATCTCATCGCTTCGTGGAGACGTTAAGCCATACGTACAAGAGAGCAACAATATCGTTTCCATAATGATTAAAATGTATATAAATGGACCTTATATTAATTTTATATAGACATTATCATATTATATAAAATATTTATATAAATATTACTCATCATTATATCCATCCAAATAACATAGTTTTGAATAACAAATTACCCCACGGTGTGGAGACGGTAAGCCGTACGTACTCACGTATGGTGACATTATCATTCCTAGGATTAATATAATAATGAATATGGTTGTACCATATTTATAATAACATCAAAGTATGTATAAAATAATGGTGTTATTATGTTTTTATGTTAAAAAAAAGAAATAGAATGTGGAGGATGGAAAGTATTTGAAAGAGTGTGTTGAAATAATTACCTCTTCTTCTGGTGTTTCCTATTGATTTGATCAAAAGGGCTCCATAGGTTGGATTTATGATCAAATTAAGGTATATAGGGTAGAACATAGGGATGTTGGGAGGAGATTTTGGCATGGTTTGGCTGAGCCATATGGCTCTGGAGGTGTGAAATTTAGAGTTGTAGAAGTACACTTTTATAAGAGAGGTGAGGGTCTGTTTAGGAAAAGTTTGAAATATTATTTTATAAGAAAATAATTTTCTATTTGTATTTGCTAAAAAATGATTTATTTATAGGATAAGGTGGGTAGGGGTCAAATAACACTCAATAAATAGGTTTTATATAGGTTTAGTTCACCATATTAATTTTATATTTTAGATTTTACTCTTAGTTAAATTGCATAACTTTTACTGTGTCTTCTTGTATTATTTCACAATATGTTTAATAAACATACTATAAAATTTCAAAAGAACCTAAAGTGGTTCATTAATGACATATATAATACATTTTAATCCCTTTGTCTGAACCATTGATTTTTAGGAATTTTATTTTATTTAATAATATAATATTTGTTTTTAAAACACATTAAGGTCAATTTAGGGACTATTTATTATTTGCTTTTTGTGAAAGTCATAGAAACTTGATTACTTCAGAAAAGATATATTGAATCCACCCTAAAAGGTTATATTAGCCTCTAATATTTTTTTACATCATAAAAACATTGAAATTATATTTAATATAATCTTTATTATACCATTTATTGGTTATTTCTTAATAAGGGAAGTACTTCATCATCATTGTGTCATAAATAATTTTAATTCTTTAAAGTATAAAAATTATAAATAAATTACCATGATGTAGGAAATATTTCTATATTTATAAATAATATTAATAGTCGAATTTATCTTATGTATAACCCTATATTAAAAATGGTTTAGTTTTTAAACATTGAATTTAACACTTTTAATTATTCTTAAAATAAAATAATAATAAATGTACTAATATAATCCATGTGATCCAAAGAAGATCATATTTTATTCCTATGGACGTTTTTTGTGGAATTACACTTATACAATAGAAAAATGACATTTTTCAGGTAATTATAAATACTTTTTCCCTTAATTACCCTATTTAATTTAAATCGTGGTAAATAAATGTCAAAAGTTACTATTCAACAAAAATTATTGTCAAAATATTGAACCAAATTTTATTTACTGATGTCAACTACTTATATTTTATTTTTTAAATCCAAATCACAAAATTGGAAAAATTATGATTTATGCAAATTTGCAAATGCTCCTAGATGGTGTGTAAGTGATGGTAAAAAGTTCAATAAAAAATTATACATCTAAATTTATTATAAAATGACTCCAACGACATACATTGAACATAAATAGGTATTATATATTTTTTTTTGTTTAAAATAATTTTTTTAAAAATAAATAAATATTTAAATAAATAGCCAGTTTTAAACAATAACACAGTGTTTTTTCACTATTCATAAAAAATTGAATATTTTCAGAAAAATACCAAAAAATCACCCTAAGCTAATTTTGATATTCTTAACTCAAAAATGAATTTTCTTTCACCAAATTCAAAAAATATAAGTTTCATTAATTAATTTAATATTAATTCCCATTGTCAAAACCAAAAAGCGAGTTTTTAAAAAGTAAAAAACATCAAAAGATTGACATATGTTTATGTCAAATTTAAATGTGAAATTACTTATAATGGCATATATTATATTAAATGATAAAAATAAAATCTAGTGATGCTTCAAAACCATTCAAAGGAATAATTTGACACTATAATGTTTTTGGATTGAAAATGTTTTCAATTAAAACATAGTATTTTCACTATTCATCAAAATATGAAAGTTATCAGAAATGTACCAAAAACTTACCTAAACTAAATTTTTATCTCCTAATTCAAAATAATAATTTAATTTCATTAAATTGAATTTATAAATGTGTCAAATATTGGTTTTAAAATGTGTTTGTGAATAAAAGATAATAAAATAGCATTTTTTACACAAATGCTTCTTTTATATGAAAAAATGAATATTTTCATATATTATGTCTAAGAAACACATAATATGGATGTTAATATTTTATAGAGTATATAAGATTGAAATCGTAGTTAATAATATTCATAACCACTTTTGGAACGGCTAGTTTGGTATTTTGTGGTACACTAAAACTTGTTGTTGCATGTAACACATGTTATTGAATTATTATTAGGGGATAACATACTATAAATTCATGGGTTGTTACATTTTACCTTCCCCTTTAGTTTAGTATACACTATTTCTAAAAAATCATTATAGTATTTTTAGATATATTGGTAGATCATGGTGTAAAAGGAATATATATGATCTTCTTGTTTACGTGATCATTACTTTCATGATTGAAGGATACATTCTCAACTATAGTTTTTTTATATAATCTTGGTATGATGATGTACCAACATTATTTTTTATTTTGAAATTTTTATATGCATTTACATGAATATATTGGTGGAATCTCTTAAGAGTGTTATTTTTTGATCAAAATTACATATATTAAAATAAAATATCATGAATTCATTATGATAGGGTATTTAATAAACATTCATAAATTTTATAGAATATTAATTTTAATAAAAAAAATTTAAAACCTTTCAATCTATCATTTATTATTATATATCACTTATATATTGTCCCCTTCAAATTGAATAACTCAATTAATCACTTTTCTCTAAAATGGACACCGTAAAATGAAACACCCTTTTATTGGAATGATTATACACCGAAACATTTCACAATATACCTCATTAATTGAAATTATTTTATTCGTCTATGACATTGTAATTATATACTCTTCTATTAGTCTCAAGGATTTAGGTTTTAGTCTGGGGGTGCTATTATAAATATTTTCATTAATAAACATTATTTCAGGATTTATTACATAATGGCACACATAGTATAAACTAGAAGACCCACAAGACTACATTATTTTTTATATTATCTTCACAGAACATAAACATGATACATGTATACAAAATAATTATTGAAAACATCCATTAAAATCTCTAAAATTTCATTTCTCTTCAAATTGGCTGGTATAAACTGAGGATAGATATATGAATGGGATGAGCTATAAATTCCAAAATAAGAATAAATGAAAAATATGAGGATAAAAATGTTAAATCATAATCATTATTCATTTTAATGAGACTAAAAATAGATGATAATTATATCTGGAATAATGAGGCATGATAAAAAATGATAGCATAAAGGTAACCTATGTATTTGGAAGGGAAATCAAACATGACATAACAATGATAGATCAAGGATAATTTCAGAGAAATCATAACGTCATGGAAATCTACCGTAAAAAGTTAGTTTTATTATCTATTCACCTATATGGAGTCTCTAGATACTAAAAGGGTACCAAATTAATTTGATTTATATATTATGTTGGGAAAACCCATCACATTCATTTCATTTACATGCATAACAGTGACATATAAATCATTTAGAATATGATCATATTTCATCAAATTTAATCTTGTGATAAAAAATTAGTAATAGTTACATGTATTTTCTCAATAAAATGAGTGTAGTAATGTCTAAATGAATAATTATTATTTGAAATGGGGATTGATCACACATAAAATGTCCTGGCATTGAAAAGTCATCACCTAATTTCTATAGCATAACATGATACAAAATAAATCATGGTAGGAATTTTTTAGAATGAAAGTAGTATCACATAACATGGAATTATTAAGGTATGTATTATTAATATATAATAACATAATCCAATAAGAAAAATTTGAAGTTAAAATAAATAAGGAAAAAATTATTTTGAATAAATGTTTTCCTTGGAAAAACCCACACTATAGTTTTCATAGCATAAAGGGTTACAATGCATAATGTGATGGATTAATGTAACACATCGACCCTAGAATTCCAAATCTAATAAAGTAATTATTAAATTTTCATGATTAAAAGGAATTAAATCCAGTGGGAATGATCAATTTATTAGTGTTGAAGAATGTAGATACATACATGTAACATATATTACATTGTGAAAGGTAACACAATATACTAGATAACATAAACGAAAAAATTCATCCATGAGAGCTCAATATATAGTCTCTAACTAATAACCTGTTAAAGGTAAAAAATGAAAGGGGTAAAATCAAATTCTCATTATGGATTGCTAATAGATGAAGAAAAAATAAACAATAACTGAATCCTAAACAATTTGGCATTATCAATAAGGAAGGGTGAAAAAATGAAAAACACACACCATTAATAAACATTGTATGAAACTACATCCAAATGTTTTTTCATAGTGAAAACATCACAAATATTAATAACTGAAGATAAATAAATAGAATCATTAATAATTGGATGTCAGGTATTTGTAACAATTTACCCATATACACTCGAAATGGTTTTTTTTATTTCGGTAGAAACCCATCAGATTTTTGGAAATTAACATGAAGTGAATTTCTCCAACTTATATCTCTCAAGAGACATGTTGATGCATCTAGGGGGTATTGTTTCCCTACACGTCACTGCAGGTCCAAAAAATTCTTTACAAATTGATGTAATCAATGTTAAATTTTTCTTCTAAATACCCTTATATTATAAATGATAACAATTCATCAAAGGATGTTCACAAAAATAAATTCAATTTTAAGAGGGACCATTGAAAAATTCTTGAGGAAATAGTCCTTAATCATTCCAATTTGTCACATACCACATTAAAACATTAAAATTTTAATCCCTCACAATATCATGAGAATAGGGAGATTCTTGATATGATATACCAAAGGGTTGTACAAACACAAAATCTGTGATTTATGTTATGAACATGGAATATATGTTATAAAAGATAATGTGATATGGGAAAAACTCTTTATTACATTAGAAAAAAGTGTTCTTTTGGAAAATAATATTTCATTTTCACGAAATAAAATTGTAAACATGTATATCCCAGAAAATAAAATGGAACATCATTGAAATTATACTTTAGGATTAAATAATACCATATCGAGGTGAAATAATTTAAAAACTGTTTTTAATGACAGTTCAATAATATATGTTTTTAGTGTGGTTTAAGGAATTATTTAAAGATATTTTTAAGCCCAAAGGATTTTTTATTTCATAATACAAGAAATAAACCTAAACTTATTTTTAGATTTACAATTTTTTATTTTTTAAAAGAAAAATATTGGTTAAGACAAATTATAGAGTGAATGTTGAAATAATTAAGAATTCAAGATGTTCCTTGTATCAGGAAGGAATTTTTGAAAAATTTGCGAAATATAATTTTAAAAAACAGAACACACCATAAAATAAAGATGTATTAGGATTGGTAAAAATATATAAAACATTAGGTCATAATTTATTAATAGTACATACTAATAAATCTGAATCTCATTGAGGTTAGTAGAATGTTAGAGAAACCCGAATGAAAACAGTGGTTTGGGTAGAATATATTTACATCATTGTATTATATTAATTATTTTCCGCAAAAGATAATAATAATATAATTTTACATTTAATATCATAAAAATAAAGATATTCCTGATTTAAAACATTAATGGGATATAGAAATACACCATACACAACTATCATTATGGATTACTGAGTATCTCATAAAAATACAATTGCGATGAAGAAACCTCTTACCTTATGTCTTATGGTGTTCTTCAAATGTTGTTAGTGTACTTGCTATCCAAATTAATTTCATTAATTATTATTTCTATAACCACATAATTATGTAATTTATTTTTTATAAACTTCTTATTTTCATTCATTTCCTTTTCATGGGTTTCTGATATTCAATTTTATTGTTTTGGAATCATTTTATTTCACGATTTTCTTGATAGATTTACATGTATTCATGAATGGAAGTTTATTTAAAATATCGAAAAACCAAGAAATTATTAATATATATTATTATAGGAATTAAAGAGATATAAATTATCATATAATTAATTTGTTAATATACCATGAGGATCACATATTAGAGAAAAGTTAGTGATAATGGATCTGATTAACTTGGCAGTTTAGTGCATAATGAACATGTATTGTTATTATTATTTTATATTATCAGTGCGTATGGATTCAAAAACTTTTCACATGATAAAATATATATATATTTATTTGTATCATTTATTACAAATGATTCATGACCATTCATGAAGACAGTAATAGAAATTTAAAACCCCTCATCCTTGAATGTGATAAAAAAACAAATCTAGGATGATATTTTCATTTTTAGTATAAGATGAGGGGAAAAGAGGGATGACTATGAATTATTACAATAGTATAATAATGTTATAGTAAATGTAATAACTGAAATTATCATATTATTTGAATAGGGGGAGATGTATAAATAAATAAAAATTAAAATAATGATAGTTGAAATAATATAAAAGTTGAGAAATCCCTCATGAATATTCTACAACCTAACAGCATCACATAAGGTACCATAAAATATATTGATGTGGTTAATATTTATCTCATCATTATTACATAATATTTACATTCATGGGATATGGAATGGAATATCATAACAAAATAGAATTTTAGTTGAATGATAATTACATAATAAGTGTTCTTGAAAAAGAGAGATATTTTGAGATAAACATTCTGCAGAAAAATGGCTATACAACATTGTTCTAGAAAAAATAATATTAGAGGAACTAGGGGGAAAAAATTCATAGAAGACTCGAAAATAGTATTGGGAATGAATAATATAGAAATATGATCATGATATGAAAACTTAAAATACATAAAACATTAAGTAGTACACTGATAGAAAATAGCGGTTGTGAATCCTATTATCATGTAGTGTAACTCTAATGACAAGAGGGTTGAGACCTTGGGGGCATGAGGACACCATTGGAGGACTATGAGTGAGGTAAAAATTCCAAATATTTGAGGAAGATGATTTTGGAATGAATTAAAATGAAGGGATGCGTGGGTATTTGTAGTAAAAGAGAAGGAATTTATTATTAATTTAAAGGGGCACATAATTAGTGGTTTTTGAAAACCCATTGGCTTTTACACGGTATTTTACCATAGTATTAGCCACGTGGGGCATCTCACATTATATATTTATTACAAAAAACAACATTAGAAATATAACTTATTTTATAACACCTTGAGAAACTAATCATGCTTCCAACACATTTTCTTATAACCATAATACAATAAAGTTGAAATTTGTGATTATATTTTATGGATGACATTCCCATATTAAATTATAAAATTAATCATATTATTTTAATTAAAATAATTATGACATAAAAATATATCAATACATATTATATAATCATTTTTTTACTTTTAGGTTGTCAAAATTGTATTAATCCAGTCATGGGTGGAGTTTTAATTTATTGGTTGATTCACTATTCATTATTATACATTACTATTCATAAGGGTTTGTCACTACTCACTAAATATTATGTTTTTCTTATAAAACACTAAATATCTTACTGAATGCAATTATGTATGTAATTTTTTTTTAAATTCAAATCATATAGATGAAAAACATTTTTCTTACATGGCTAGGTTATTGCAATGTTCTTTTTTTGTAGAGACTTAGTGTTTTATGAATTCTAAATTAAATCTTTTTGTATGTTCATTGGTGTGTTACATTATCCCTTCCATAAAAAAACTTCATCCTTGAAATTTTAAATGTAACATCAAATGTTATTGTTTGATACAAGAAAATTCACTTCTCGGAATCCTACATGAAGAATGCGGATAAAAGATGATATTAATAAGTGGAAAGTGAAATACATCGATTACTACAAAAAAACCATTAATTTCACAAAATGGTCATTGAATAATTATAGTACTATAACGTATTGAAATTAAACTCTAAAAACCCATACAATGATCAAATTAATCCAATTTGTAAATGGTTGAAAATACAAAAATATAATGATTCAACACATAAAAATGATGGTCTTTAAATTTCAAGGATGAACTTATCCTTAACAATAATCAACAAGATGAATCTATAAAATTTAAATTCCAATCATGTGAATATCATTATCAGGTGTCATCCTTAAATAAGGTAGTAACATAAATTACTATAAAAACCCTTTTGAAAACTTGCATTATTCCATAATCCTTACGTAAGATACATGTTATTGGATATATTCCGTAAATCCAAAAGGGTAGTAAACTCCATTTTCTGAGTTCATAGGACACTTATCGACAATTCAGTAATTTTTTCTAAGGTAGTCAGTACTTATCTAAAAAAATCATTTCTGCATCACTTTCTAAAAATCAGATTAATATTAATGGATGTCTTTCAACCAATCATGTTATTTTTAGAAAATGATTATCTTTCTACTCTATTACTTTACCACTCTACCATTTATCATTCAGCCTCAAATCCCTAATGGAATAGTACTTTAGTAAAATCCATATATATCTCATAATCTATATAAAAATAATATCATACCATGTTTCTTGAATCCAAAAAAAAAATACAATATTTATTCTACTTATACAATAGTAACATCATAGGCTTCACCTTGATCCTATTTCTTTGAGACATATTTCCATGACAATTAGTACATTAATTTATTTAGATCCACATATCCTTACAGTTGAAACATTGAGTATAAGATGATTACTTATTTTCCTTGAAATGATGAGCATGGTGTCCCTTTTCTCCACAAATGAAGCAAACTCTTTTTCCTCTATAGAATTTTCGACTATGTTTCTTTCCACAATTATCACATATGGGAAAATACATCTTTCCCTTATTCAATTTATCTATATTTTCCTCTACCATCAACATATTGTTTCCCATTCAATGCCATAGTACTCTGAGAATTCCTTACATACCTTTTTAAGACATGATATTATTTCCTCATTTGATGACGATATGTGGGAGACAATCATCCTTTTAAATAATGTCTTAAGACAACTAGAGATATGTTCCTTCTTACTCTTTGTATCACGTGCATTGGTGAAGTTCTCATTCCTTTTTGTAGGTGCCATTTCTAATGAATTAAAAACTATATATTACCTAATAAAATTATGAACTCCCTATATCTATAAACAATGTATTACACATAACATAAATTTATGCTTCATAAATCCTAGAACAATATACTTTGATGAAATTGGGGCATAAATCCTTCATAATTGTTTTTAATAAGATAATTAATTTTCAAAATAATATCTTACATGATTTTGTAACAATGATTTCAAAAAGACCTATTATCATTCACATGTTCCCAATCGTGTTTATCTACAAGTGGGTTTTTCAGTTTTTACTCCAAGATACAATTATTCTATATCCACATCTACCTGTTTGTATCCCAACTGAGATGAATTTTCTTGATAAACCACATAATCTATTCCTTAACAGAATTCTAGGATGTTCTTTTAAGACTATTGAAAATTTATATCTTAACAATTTTTTCCTTGATCTACATTTTGTAGATCTTGTTTCCATGTTTTCTACTAAACATTATCTGATACCAATTATAATTCCCCGACCCTAGAATCCCATAGCCATTTAGTTACATATTACATTGACATGATTAAAAGGCATGAAATCTTGAAATAATGATCGGTTTATTATTCTTTATGAAACGAGAAACATACATGTAGCTGATATTACACGAGGAATGATAACATGATAGAAAACATAACAAAAACTAAAAAACTACATCCATGAGGACTCAATATATGGTATCAACCTCATAACAGGTTGAAGGTAAAACATTGAAGGGGTAATCTCAAATTCACAGTGGGGGTTACTAATAAAAGAAGCATGAATCAACAATAAATAAATCATAAACAATTTTTAATAGTCAATATTTCATGTTGAATAATTTAAAAACACATGCAATTAATAAAATGAGAATCAAACTGCATCCATTTTTTTCATAGTGAAAACCTCAGGGAATATAATAATTGAAAATGAATAAATAGAACTATTTTTAATTTTATGTCATGTATCTTGAACAATATAAAACTATACTATAGAAATATTTAAGTCTATGGGTTGAAACACATCAAATATTTGGAAACAAACTCATAAGGATTGTTTTTCAACTGATTTATCTCGTAAGACCTATGATGGTTCAAGGGGCTATAGCAGGCCCACACATCGCTTCAAGTCCAAAACATATATTATACATTGATCTAGTACATGTACAACATTCTTTCTTAATAAATACATAGTGTATGTTATACATACTCGTCAATGGGTTTTGAAATAAACAAATATACATTTACATGTTACCATTGAAAATTTCTTGAGGAAATAATCCTCAAACATTCTAAAGTTTCCCTTACAACCTTGATACATTTAAATCATAATCCCTTAAAATATCATGGAAATAAGGAGACTATTGATATGATATACAACATGTCAGTACATACACCACAATTAGGAAGTATGTTTTGAAAATTGAATATATCTCATAAAAGATAAAGTGTGATGATAAAATTCCTTTTCACTTTAGAAAGAATATTTCTTTGGAAAAATAATTTGTAATTTTCATGAAATAAGAATGTAAACACATATATCCAAGAAAATAAAAGGTAAGGATATTGAAATTATATTTTAGTCTTAAATAAAATCATATTGAGGTTAAAAGATTTAAAATGATTATTTAATGAAGCTTTCGAATTAGAATATTTTGGTTCCGTTTTAGGAATTCTATAAAGAGATTTTTAAGCACAAAGGCAATTTTTCTTTCATAAAACATGAAATGAGAATAAATGGTTTTTTAACATTAAATTTTTAGTTTTTATAATGATAAGTATGGAATAAAACCTATTATTGAGTGACCGTCCATATTTGTAATAATTCAAGATGTTCCTTGAATCGAGCATGCATTTCTGAAGAATTTTAGAATTAATCTTTAAAAACACATAACACCCCATAATGTAAAAGTTGATTAAGATTTGTAAAAATATATTTACAATTCACAGATAATTTAAGATTAATATGTATAATAAATAATAATTTCATTAAGGTGAGAAGAGAATAAGAGAAACCCGATTGAAAATCGAGGTTTGGGTAGAAAACACATACAATATTGAATTCAATTGAATCTTATGAACCAAAATTATTAATAACTAAATTATAAATTTAATATATTAAAAATAAATATATTCATGGTTTGAAAAATCAATGAGAAAAATACATTCCCCATACATATCTAGAAGTTTTGATTATAGAATATCTCACAAAAATAAAAGTTAGATGATGAAACCCGTTACCATAATTCTGATGATGATCTTCCCTTTAACTTAAGGTCATGGATGAAAAATCAAAATTTATTAATTAATATTTACAGAACCTATTTTATATGTAATTTATTTTTTAACTATATTATGTTCATTTAATTCATTTTTTATGGGTTTAAGAGGTTCTATTTAATTGTTTTGGAAGCTTTTTCTTCCTGGGTTTTCATGATCAGTTTACTTATATTCATGAATTGATTTTCGATTGAAATGTGGTCTAGCATACATAATTTTATATATATGAGATTTCAGAAATTTATGATATAAAAGTGATCATTTGTTGAAATTGGTTATAAAACATTATGTTGACTCTATAGATAAAAGATTATGATTAACGGTTTGATTAACATGGCATTTTACTGCGTGATGAAATCGTTTTGTTTTTATTATTTTATATTATGAGTGTGAAAGGATTATTGAAAATTAAATAATATAATATATATATATATATATATATTATGATTTGGTTTAACCATTAAATATGTTTCATGAACATTATTGAAAATAGTAGTTTAAATTTAAAACCCATCGGCCTTAAATGTGTTAAATCACCACATCCTAAATGGTATTATAATTTTTAATATAAATGGAATAAAAGAAGAGATGATGATTAAATATTACATTACAATAATAAAATTATGGTACATGTAAGGTAATGAAATAATTATATAATTTGTATTAGAGGAGATGAGGAAATAAAAAGAAATTAAAAGGAAGAAACTCGAAATAAAAGAAAAGTTGGGAAATCCCTCATGAAAATTTGACATCCTAATAGTGCCCTAGAAAAATTCATAAAATATTTTGATGAGAGAAAAAATAATCTTATCAATTGTACATAATATTTATGGTAAGGGGGATATTCCATGAAATATTCAAAAATAATCCAATTTAAATTAACATATAAAAACATAATAAGAATTCTTGAAAAACATAGAGATTTTGAGATGAAAATTCTGCACCATAAGGGCTATTCAACATTGTTTTAGAAAACATTAATAGTTATGGTACATGGGTCAACGATTCATAAAAGACTTGAAAATTAGTATATGAATAGAATAATATATAAAAAAAACTTCTTATGAATACTTTAAATACGTACCACATAAATGAGAAAATGGATTGAAAAGGGAAGTTTAGAATTCTCTTACCTTATTGTGTAACTCCTATAACATGAGGGTTTGTACCTTGGGGGATTTAGGAACCCATAGGAGGACAACTAGAGTGGTAAAACTACTAGATAATTGATTATTATGAGTTTGGAATGATGTAAAACAATGGAATGAGTGGGTATTTATAGTAAAAGAGAGGGATATTTTTATTAATTTAAAGGGACACTGTATTACTAGTTTTTGAAAAATCATAGGCACGACCATGGTATTTTCCAATAGTGTTAGCCACTTGGGACACCTAAAATTATATTATACAATACACACGTCAACCATAATTTTATGTTAATTATTATATCATAATGATTTCATTAAACATATGTAGAACTCAAAATAGTATTTTTATTATTCATGAACAATTTGTGTATTTGTAAAAAACCCGAAATATCACCCTAACAAATTTTTGACATGTAGAATTAAAAAATGAAATCCATTTTTTAAAAAAAATTACATAATATTTTTAATTTAATTATGAAATAATATCTTAATATGTTTTAAAAATAACATTTAAACGATAACTTCTTTTATGACACCATGAGAAATTAAACAAGCACCCTTAATATTAATTAATAATAATAAGGAAATAAAGTGAAAAATTCTAATTAAATTTTATGAAAAGAAATTTCTTTTTAAATTTTTAAATTAATCACAATAATCTAATTAAAATAATTATTAAATAAAAATATAAAAATATTGATACTATGACTATTTTTTCCCTTTTAGATGTAAAAAATATATATATACATTCCTGAGTGATGTTTCTATATTTTTGTTTATTTAATATTCATTACGATTCATATGGGTATTTTTCTATTCATTAGGGTATGTAACTATTTAACAAAAAATTATTCTTGCCTCTTGAGGATTAATATTTCTTACTGAATGCAATCATGGATGTTAGATTTTCTAAATTCAAATAATATAGTTACAAAAATTGTGTTTACTTGGCTAGGTTATAATGTAGTGGTGTTTTGTAGAGACTCAGTGTTTAATGAATTCTATATTAAATCTATTTTTAAATTCATGGGGTGATACAATAAATGAGATTAAAATGGTTCTACCATTACCTGGACATCATAATTTAAGTGGGAGGGTAGTTTAAAATTATATATCATCATTATGAAGGGGACAAAAACCAACATTACATAAATATAAGCAGAGTGTAATTATTTTTGGATGATGCAAAACTGTACCAGTGACATTGTGGGAGGAGGTTGTTAGCGGGTTTCATACAACTCTTAGTGGTTCATCAATGTTTCTAAATATGAACCAGGACCACCTACATCAGTTCTAGTGGCCATGGATGACTTAGAGAGTTGGAAATTTAATCTCTCTATGCCATACTTGTTAGAAAGTAAATAAGGAGAACCAGGTTACCATAAGATTATCTTAAACCATTAATAAGATTTAGTTGAAGTGGGATGGGATAACCATGGGATTCAAGATGGGAATACCACTTACTTCTAGGGAACATGATTCCATCTTGGTGAACACAGACATACTCACCATGTCATCCAACGTCATATCCATTTGATATCAGAGTTGAATAAAGATCATGGGATGTATCTACAAGAAGGATATAGTTCAATTCCTTGTAGTTCCATGGATAATAATTTATTACCATGATATTAATTTATATCACTGTTATTGATGTTACTGGTGGAAGATTTTGTGAATTTGTTATGTTTAGGTACAATTTTTTAATTCAATGACAGATGACTTGTTTATGAACGAAAAACTAACGAGGGCTCCGGGTTGGCTCATTTCTGCCACAAACACCAAGTAGAGATCCTCCTATCATTCTGATTATGAATCTATGTTGGATAATTGGTGGAACGTGGAAAAATATATATTTGAGTAGATTAATCTGTAACGAATGCCACACCATATCCAAAATCCTTTTAGGATTTCTATTTCTGATTATGTATCTCCCTGATTAATGTATTTTTTTATTTTTTGACATCTAATCAATTTTTCATCACTGATAACCATTATTGATGGCCAAACTAATAGTGGCCATCGACTACTGAACTCCTAGATCTCATTTTCATCATTATCTTCTTCTATACATCATTGCTAACTTATAATTTTGTTGAAACATAGAAGAAACATGGGGAAAATTAAATATATGTTAATCCATCAATTTGGGGTGTCCAGATCTATGGAAGTTATTGAGTATCGGGCACCGAAAGAGTTGAAGTGGTGAGTAAAAGTGAATGATAATTTTCATCACATCGAAATGATGACAGTTCTTCGAGTGGTGGATAAGAAATTTTTTACCACGATCCATGAATCCTTTTTCTAGTCTCTCTTATATTTTATAACCACTGGAGTGGTTTTGGTTGTCCACAAAAGGTGGCATTGTTGTGGGTCCGATAGGGCATGTCTTTGGAATGGCAGTGGTGCAGCGGTTCTGGAAGGCATCATTGAGGCTAGTTGTGGTGGTGTGGCTGGTTATGGTAGAGCGTCATTGGATGGAAGTGGTTACATGTGGCCATGCTCGGAACCCTACAACCCACATGTGATTTAGGAAAAAAGAGGACGAAATGAAAAAAAAATTAAACATAATAGTAATAATAATAAAAAAAATATTA
Organism: Viscum album; assembly: GCA_963277665.1. Lineage (NCBI taxonomy): Eukaryota > Viridiplantae > Streptophyta > Magnoliopsida > Santalales > Viscaceae > Viscum > Viscum album. Next base: position 1,194,747,839 of record OY728122.1, read on the forward strand.
TTATTATTATTAGAATGATTAATCGGCTATAACAATCCCTTGTGTCATCCAATTCACACACTTTGATGTACCATAGAATATGTATGACTAGATAAATACCTAAAATACACACCAACTTATTACCCTTCAGTAGGGAGGGGAAGTGTTGTTCGCCTATAGCACATTGGGGATTACCCTCCATCTAGACTGGTCAACATTGTTCCCCTATGACACTTATGAGCTTACCCATTAGCTTTTTACCCATCATCACGGATGGGTAGTGGCATTCACTGATGAAGTTTCCTTTCCACCCTCTAGCTGGGTAGGGCAGTGGTGTTCCCCTATAACCCTTATGGGTTACCCTCTAACGTATTACCCTATAGATGGGATTGGAAATGGAATTCACCGATGAAACATTCACGCTTACCCTCTAACTGGGCAGGGAAGTGGAAATCACTTATGAAAATTCTAGGTTTTCCCTCTACTGTATTAACCTTCAGTAGTACTATAAATTGAGCTCTCAACTATGAGACAAAATATCTCAAAAATTCAGATTAGTGATGAGACATGTTTTTATATATTATTGGAATCATTATAAAGAGTGACTCTTTTCCACTAATACACATCCTTATGACACTACCTAAAACCATGGGGGTCAGATAGTGCTTACCAAGGAGGATAATATCATTGTGTGGTGATTATATCCCTTTTACATGTAGATATGAGAAGAGATGTGTGATGCAGGTCATCCACAATGGTTTCTTCTTGGACTATTGGCTACTCACTTTCTAATGTAGAGTTTTTACATGAAGGCCCCTTAATATCTCATTTTAGTTTCTTTTCCCTCAGTGTATATATATAACCTATTATCAATACCAACTCATTTGGTTTTTGATACTTTCATTCTAGGAGATGAAAAGACACGTGCGGTATGAAACATGCCTTCCATTTATAGCTTCCCATTAATGGGTGTGTCTATTATCCTACTATTGGTGGTAGTGACTCGAAGAGATGTTCATATTCTAATATTTTCTAGATCATTTTGTTTATATGACCTTAATTCACTCACTTTTTGTGTTGACATGTACTCCCTTTTATCATAACTTGTTCTATAAATTGGTTCCCTTCTTTACGGTATCTCTTACTACCCCCACATCAACTTTTGGGGGATTATTACTGAGTATGATTATACTCACCCACCAATGGGATTTTCCCGCACATAACATGCATTATAAAGAAGATATAATTTTTTATCATGAATTCATAGGACCATAGGGATACGATGTATGTGGTCTGCATATGGTGGTCGAACATTGGGATCCAAGAACATGGCCCTCATATAAATTTTATTTTTTAGTTAGTGCTTGTTTGTGGAAATCTTCAGGTCAAGAGGGAATTATTCCTCATTCAATATAATTTTATTTTTCTATACTTGTTTTGTTTAGAGGATGATTCATGTTTGTGGTTTATATATTGTAGTGCAGTATGTTGTTATATTTTATCCATTTAATTTTTCATTATGTTGGAAATTTTTGGTGTACTCTCTTTTAGGAGAATACCCCCATGTTTTTTCCATTATTTCATTTTGTTACCCCCTAGATAATGAATGTGGAATTAGGGTAGATTATTCGTGAGCCCCATAATGAGTAAGGTTGTGATAATGTTTTATCTGACATATTTTTACCCTTGAGATTTTGTTCACAGATTTCATTAAAAAAATCAGTGTTGGGTTTAGGGAAACAATTTCAAAGTCTCTCAAGAGAGGCTCTCAGGAAAAAGAGTCAAATGATTGTATGGGAAGATGATAAATCCATTCATTGGGACCCTAATTAACAGCTTGTCAACTCGGTATCCTCAAAAACATATTGCAAGGAATAATGATACATTCCTCTTATAGTATTTAGTCTTTGACTGTTCTTCATAAGTCATCTTCCAATCATTATTGATATATATATATATATGTTAATTTCTCTAATGTACTTCTTTTTGGATTCAGGATGCCTGTGAGATGATAACCAGCCATGATATCCACTATGGTTTGTGAAGAAGACATTGTGAGTGAAGAGGCCTTAGTTAGGGGGTCCATCATGTGATTCCATTATTCTAGGAGGGTAGGTAGTATCCCCTACACATGTTGAGAAATAGTTATTTCCAAGACAACTGGTTGGGGATGAAGGATGATTGAGCGCACTCTATGAGTTCCAACACAACAGACATCTGATATTCTATAGTGAACTATATCCTTAGGTAGCATAGGATTGACTTGAGATAGTGGTTCCCCTCTCAAGGCATGTTCTAAAACAGACATAACATGTGGGGGATTTTATATCCATACATTTCTATAGACTAGCTATATGTTGGAGGAGATTTGTAACACAGATATTCGATGAGTTGAAACACACATGGAATGACTTATTACAGCTATTTCTTGAGGTGTATTTACCTGTTTTCTTGTGATACACTAACATTTAGGAGCTTTTAGAGAATCGATATAGAGGAATTATGGTTGTAGATTATGAGGCTTGATTACCAAACATGACTCAATACTCATTGCACATGATCCTCGATGGAAACATCCATGCATAAAAGTTAAGACAGTTCTTCCATATGGGTGATTCATTCAATTGTAGTTCCCTTATACATCCCAACAATATCGAGGTACTAGAGGGAGAACATGTTATATATATCATTTTGTTAGAGGGGAACCAAGTTTTCTATTTTTGATGTGTGCTTAACAGTGTTGGTATATTAACCCCAACTAGTAGACATCAGCTGGAAAGCCCTCGACAAAGGATGTCTCCCCTTTATTAGACTATGGAACGTGGTTAGGGTACAACATAATGGACAAGGGAATCCTATGATGGGCTGGTTCAATGATTGTGAGGGGAAATTTCCCATGGACTAATACATCCAGACTAGCTGTGCTATGATATCTAGGTATATGGATGATGGAAAGCCAGAGCAGAGACAATGTCGTGATCTAGGATCTCCCTAGTGGGTAAATGGTATTCCTTAGGTAGGTGGTGCTAGTAGAAGAAGATGAAGAATTATTGTTTATAGATAATTCTATGAGGACCTTCCACCTATACAAGGAAACCCCCGTTTTTCTCTGGGAGTTGTGGTTGGGGCCACTGGGAGTCTCATGTTATGGATTTTTGTGATCCTATAATGGATGATATGATAATAGATACACCATGTTTCCTTTCTTCTTTTTCTTACATAATTTTTAAACACTGGGTGATGTAATATTTTCTCCCTACATCATGCATGGGTTTTTACCCAGATTACATGGGGAATTGGTGTAACCCTGTATCAATGTTTTTTGACATATCATTGAATGCACCAGAAAGAGGGGTAAATCCCCTACTGATATACATTTTTGTGACAATACAAAAACCCATGAGGTAGAGTCAGTGTCGCCCAATGTGGATAGTATTGAGGTGTGTTGGATAAGACCCTCTAATTTTTTTGATCACCGAAGGGTTGTGTAGGGTCGATTGAGAGAAGGTCATCGCATTTCCAGTGGAATTTTTCTGATTAACAACCTTTTTGAAGTAATTCCACTAGTGGGTGTAGTGGATACATGGTTTGGGGATTACTCTCCATCTAAGGGGTGTAAATACCCATGGGTAATGAAAAATTATTTCGTGTTCTTATTATTATGGTTGGATTACTGTACTCACCTTCACTTATCATGGGAAACATTATGTTATCAACATCAACCTTCATATAGTATCTATCATGTTTAGGTCAAGGTTATAGAGACTCCCTGAATAGAACTACAAAACCCACTCTCTGGTGTTGCAAGTAGTATTCTTATCATTTATAATGTGGATACTCTATCAACTAGGTGAGAACATTTTAGTTTTATTAGACCACTAGTGTCTTTTGTACGTCTTCACCTAGTGAGACTTCAACCTGAGGCAATAACACTTGGTTGAAATTCTTAGAGTACTATGATATTATGATAGACTATACTCTATTAAATTGAAATTTTGTACTATATTCAATTAAAAGGAAGGTTGAGGCTCATCTATCATGATATGATTTAGAGCAGTTAACTTCCATGTAGCGGACATTAGTAGACCTGAAGTATATTTGTTTTATTCTGTCAATGGTGTCGACTCCTTCACTACTCAATCATGTGAATGAGTCCTATTTGTGAGAAACTAACAATGAGAAATTGTCTGGATCAGATCTCCATAAGTTATTAACTAGTTTGATATTATGAAGGATGGAATCATGAGTCCATTTTATTATTAGAAAAAGATATTTCATATGTTGGATGAAGAAGTTCGTCTGAGGTGGAAAATTATCCCTTGAGTTTTAACAGGAAATTCGAGACCGTGCAAAGAGGTGGTATGTTTTCCTACCACCTTGCCTTACACCAATAGATGGTGTGTGTGAGTGTGTATGACATATCCAATGTTCTAAAAATAAGGAGATATGTACATGATTCAATGGACATCATCGAATGGAAGAATTCTTTTGAGGATGGAATATTCCTTTGGTTCTTATTCTATCGAATCATAAATGAGTGCAAGTTTTCGATAGAGGAGGAGAGACACATGTGAGTTAAATATTCCAAGTTGTTTAACTAGATTCTACCTTTTGGGGAAAAAATATTGAATATTTTAATTTTTTAAAGACCTCGTTTTTCACTATAATACTTTTTATCATTTTTACATATAATTACATAATATGGTACTGAGATGGCATGCAATATCGAGTCCTGGGGTTCCTAGAATTAGTTTTACCAAAATATTAGGTATATTATATTATAAGCATGTCGAAGAAAATATATAACTATAAAATGGTAGTTTGGATTAGAAGTATGAGTCTATAGTTGAGTCAAGATTGTGGAGTTTACCTTAGGAGGGACATAACATTTTTCGAGATGGGTATACTAAAAAAAACCCACATAGGACGTAACAATAAAAAAATAATTGAATTAAATTATTCTATAATGATTATTGAAAAAATAACATTTTAATGGGGAATCAGATTGTATTTTTTAGAATATAGTTCAGTTTTAAATTGTGTGTTTTGCATATGCATGACATAAAATGGGAGGATGTAGGATTTTTTGATTCTGCGAGAGCAGGCAGTTTCTAATAAATATGTGTTTAAGGTAAATGAGAATCAGTTGGCTCATTTCTTCCATAATTTCTAGTTAGAGATCCTCTAATCCTCTTCATAGTTAATCAACATTATATCTTTGGTATATCACGATGATACATTAACATCGAGTATAATATATCCTAGTGAACGCAATGGTTGATCCAAATTCTAGGTAAGAAATCCCTTTCGAATTTTGTACCTCCTTGAATAAGGAATTTGTTTCCATTTTTTACTTTTGGATGATTTCCCAACACAGATATCATTTATTGATGTCTAAAATAACAACCTACATGGATAGCGGCACGATGGCTTGGGGTGGTGGCACGGTTCAGGGATGATGTTAGAGCAGCGCGGGATGACGACAGCATTAGATTACCATCCATGGAACCCCCTCCATAGGTGGGTTTTAGATCTAGAAAACAGGAAAAAAATATACATAAATATAAATGAATTATATTTATACTAATAATGATAATAATATTATCATTATTATTAGTAAAATGGTTAACTTTTTGTAACAACCTCATGTGTCATCTAATTCATTCACTATCATTGGCCTTGTGACCCTATCATTAATGTGGTCTTTTAAACACTACCATTGGGTGCCTTTCACTATCTGCTGGTGTGGTTTAATAAAACACCCTAAAAATAATAATAATAAAATTATTATTTTTTATACAATTATTTTTGTGTATGACTTTGATGGAGTGTCCGATTAGAAAGATGTCTATGGAAACATGACCCTTTATTCGAGGAGGACCTTTTCTGGCCATTTTTAGATCATTATATTTCATGCTCTAGCCATAGTGGCCTGAAACATCAGTTATTAATATTATTATTATTATTGTTATTATTATTATCATCATAATTATTATTTGGATATTCTTGAATTAGATGCATCTCCTATATCTAAGGTACAATCAATGCACTGTAAGTGGCTTCATAACCTATAAGTTTAGGTGTTCCTTTCATGACTAATTTTATGCCCTGAAACAAAAATTGAGGTGCAGGCCCGACAGAGGCCGATTCTGGTGTGTTGCAGTGAAATGTGACTTTTTCACTGGTTTTTTGATTTTTTACTAATGAAGAGCCAATACCATGTGTTATTCTATGATGATTTCAATATTATGATCTATTTAACGTGTTCCAAGGTTGATGAATTTAGACATATAGAGCATCTTTCATGCACAATGATGTGAAATGAAGTTTCTTCACTGGGATTCTGATTCGGGAGAATGAATAGACAATCCTGTGAGTTTTTCCATAAATATCATGATGGTGTGATCAGTTTAGTTATCTGGTACCATCGGAAGAGACAAGTCAGTAATGTTTCAACTTCACCCATTTTAGAGAAACTTCGAGAATTGTGCGCTCATCAACATTATTTCTAGAGGTTCCATGTACTCTTAGAGTACAAGATCAAGACTTGGGTAACATGATCGCATAATGTACATAAATATTTCTTGGTAAAAAACCAAGCTACGAGGTCAGGCCACACATTGTGTGGCCCAAAAAAGTGTAGTATAACACTTTATGAATCTTCTTTATCTCATATCTCTTTCTTATTAACTCATATTTTGGATAGAGAGTAGCCAACCCTGAGTGTTTTTTCACATTTTTAGGGTGGTTACCTCTATAGTGTCTTGTGAGATATGATTCAAGATTTTATGGGTGTGGCCTCTATCCAGCAAGATACCCGATGACTATAGTATAGTTCTGTGATAAATTCTGAGAGGTTCCATCTAGTAGGGATGGCCAGAGTAGTAACAATATTACCCACAAATGTACTACCCATTAGCAGATTTGGGATGTGGTGTTCACATATAATACTATCAGTCATACCCTCCAATTGGGCCGGGTTGTGGGACTTCCATATGACAATATCAGGCTTACTGTCCAGTGTATTACCCTTTAGCAGGGCTCAGTAGTGGTGCTCACTCATTTGGGTTTACCATTCAACTGAAATTTTTAGTGGAATTATAATATGAAACTTAAATGATTACCCCCAAGTATATCACCATTCATTAGAGTGGGGAGTTGGTTTTCGTCGATGAAACATTTGTCCATACCCTCCATTTGGGTTAGGCAGTGGCATTCACCTCTTACACTATCAGGCATACCCTCCAACATGTTACTGTTCAACAAGATTGTATAGAGGCATTCATCAAAGGTGGTATAGATCATACCCTCTAGGAGGGATGGGTAGTTTGTTCTCTATTGGCTTTGATGATTAGTTATGACACATGTTTTGATGTACCTTTGGACTCAAGATAAAAAGGGACAATTTTCCCAATGAGACGAGACCTTATGATATGACCAAAAACTGAGAGGGCGAAACAATTCCACCCAAAATAGATTGTATCAAGTTGTGGTGATTGAGTCCCTTTGTCATATAGTTATGAGAATAAATGGGGGATTCTAGGCATCAATGGTGGTTACATTAGATAATTTTGGACACTCACACTCTTTTATTGATCTCTGAGATGTTTGTCTGCTTACTTTCTCATTTGGGTTTCATTGACCAGGCTTATATTAATTTATTTATATTTATATATTATTTTTTAGTATTCACTCTAATACATTGGATTACTATCCTTCCAAGAGTGGAAAAGACAGACATGGAATTCCATGTTCTTTCCATATTTATATTCTCATGGTTGGACAAGTCTATTATCCAACTATAGGTGGTGAAGAATTTCCAAGAAGATCATTTCCCTATATTTCATGCTCCATGTGTTTGATTGAGCTTACTATACTAACATTTTGGGTTGATCTGTACTTTATTTTATGATATCTTGTTATATCTATTATTTCCCTCTTCATGATAACTATTATTTTTTTCCCTTTTATTTTTCATGGAATCCTACAGAGTTTGTTAATACTCACCTCAATATGTCATTTGTTCACATATATTGTTCCCTATGCACACAACATACAGATTGATCATGAATTTTGAGGAGTTTTGGGATAATAGGTGCTTTGAAAATGTATATTGCTTATATATTGTGTTCCTAGATCAGGGTACTATGAGCTATTTTATTTTTTAGTAACCTCCATGTTGTGGAACTCTTTTGGTCGGACATGTATTTTTTACTTTCCATTTTATATTAATTTTCTATACATGTAATCATTAGATGTTGAGGTAAATATCTTATTAATATATAGTAGTATTGTATCTTGTTTTCATTTAGTTATAAATTTTTCATTTGGTTGGAAAAAATTGTGTGTATAAGTTTGTAGACAAAGGAATCCCATGTTTTTTGGGCCTTTTACCCTTATCACCACACCATAGCCTATTGAGTCGGGCTTTGGGTAGTTGAAGATCCAGCCCAAGCATGGGTAGGTCATGAAAATATTCTAATAAGGTCATAAGGAATACCTAAGGCATGTATAATAATAAAATCCAGCAAATAATGTATTTAAATCAATTTCAAACAACCATAAAATAAAAGAAAATTAATTTATAAAGGTTCTACTTTATTGAGGTTTAAGGAAATATATTAAATAGTCATTAAAGAGGAAAATTAATAATTTAATACATAAGACTATGAATTAATTAAAATAGTTTCTCATATTGATATGAGATATTTTAGGACAAAAACTTGTCAAAAAATAGTTTAGGAAGTGAATATTAAAGTGGGTAAGAAAAAGAGATTATATCAACAATCAGGTTTTCTTATCGTGAGGTATTGAGAAGGAATCCTATGAAAAAAAGAATTTCACTATCATGGAAATATTTATTTCACATGTTATATATGTTAATAACATACAAAAATTATTTAAATTAATTAAATTAAAATAATAATTAAATATATTTTAGTATTTATAGAATAGGTGTAACCCAAAGGAAAATTATTTAGGTTCATATAGGATCATTATATTATGTAAGGATGTTATATGCACATCCACATAAAGTATGAGATAGTCAAATTAGAAAAATTAATAACATGCATTATTATTTTTTAATATATTATATTTAGATCATTTATTACCATGTCGATGATTTATAAATATTAATTTCTTCTTTATTTGAGATTTTGTTTCATAGTTTCGTGATTGGTTGACATCCCTATAATTATGGAGGATCTTGGTGAATGGCAATAAAACTCCAAAAGTGATGAAAAATTATATTTATCAACTTCTAGGATCATAAATGTTCCTATATATCATTTTTTTCTAACATGAGGATTATTCATTTGAGAAAATATTAATGATAAATTTTTATTTTATTTTGGCCATTTTTTCAACCATCTGGAACATGTTTTGTTTTATTCAATATTATGGCCATATATTAATACAAGAATTTATGGAAGTATATAATTTATATATATTGGTGATGTTGAATAATTATATGTGGATTTAATCCTTCCTTTAATGGAGTAATGGGGAATGAAAACTCATCCTCCCCAACGGTGATGAATCCATATACCATGAATGATGTTTTTCTTTTTATGAAAAAATGTTTAAGGGAAGTGGTTTAATGATTGATATTAATTTAAAAAAATCATTCCTGAAAATATATGATATTGGTGTTATCCTGAGACATTTAATAGGGGTTTTGAATAAGGTAGAGGAGTGAAATTATTTCAAAGGGAATGAATAAGGATTTTACCTCTTGAATATTGTCTCTAAGAGATAATAATTAAGGAATATGAAATTTGAATTTTATTGTGAATGGAGACTCTAAATTGTGAATATAAATTAAGATAATATAATTATACTTAGTATGGATGATGTATAATCTCATGGTGGTGTAATGAAGTGATGTATGAGAACATGTTTATAGTTTTTGAGGGGATAATTAAGAATTTTTTAAAATATTAAATTGTAATATGACTATTATAAATTAAAAAGAATCCAAATATCCACTAAATGTATAATGGAATAAATTTTAGAAAATATCATAACCCTTTATCCTTATATAATATTTTTTTTAATTTAAAATAATTTAATGAAATTTTATATTCGTGGAATATCATTTCCATAAAATTGGATACAATTCATTAATATAACATTAAAAACATCAAAAAAAGAAGAAATAAACTATTTATTTTATTATATTATATACATATAATAGTACCATATGTAATACTTGGTCCATATTAATCAAATGAAATTTTATTTATTTTAGTACTATTAATATCATTTAATTTATTTTTTCATAATCATAATAATTTATACGAAATCATTATTTTAGAAATTGATTTATTTATTTCATCCATAAAAAAATTCATTTCTAGGATTTGAAATTTATTATTTCAAAAAATATTTATTTTTGAATATCTATTCTGTAAAACTAAATATTAAAAAATTTATATTTATATGAAATCATAGCGTGAAATATTATAATTATTCAAAATCAAAAACTATAACGGGACTAATGTCATATAAGTGGATCCAAAATATCAAAAAAGTGGATCAAAGATGATTATTTTCTAACACGACATATCTAATAAGATGTAGAAATTTTTTGTCTTCATTTATTATTTTTTCTAATTTTGAACAAAAATAGTAATATTGATTTTTCTTCGACAACCAAAATTACCACGTTTTCATTATAAAATCATTAATGATGATTATATAATAAATAAAAATCTAAAATAATTATAAAAAAAATAAATCATTTAGGTTCAATAATATATTTCATATTATTCCGTTATGTATATTTACTTCTATCCATATCATCGCAACTTCATTAATTTTTTAATTAAACTTTCCTACTTGCTCACAATAATTGCACAATCATTTGGATAAGTATTTTGTAAAATATGCACAATACTAGAAAATATCAGAAAAAATTATAATTTTTGAATAATATTTATTAATAAATACTTTAAATAATTTTTAACTCCAAATTAGTATTACTAATTCATGTAATTTTACTTTTTTATGCTCATTGAGGTGAAGTATTGAGACAGACATGTTAGCGGGCCTAGGTCTTGTGGATGATTCACCCCCATCAGATGATGGTGATGATGTGACATAAAAACAACCTAAAACATTGAGAAGGAGAGGTCACCCGAGAGGTAGTGGTGGTGGAAGATTCCAAAAATTCATTTTTGAGTTGTGAAAATACTGTTGCTTGTGTGTTTTTCACATTCCCCAATGTACGTTTTCTTTCTTTTTTTTAATAAATATCAGAACCATGGGCCATTCTATGGTTTTCACTGGCTTTATTTTATTTTTCTTTGGAAAACTACCAAAATTTCACTATAGTCTAATCATGATATAAAAATTTCAAATGATAATTTAATTTAAAAAATATATATTCTAAAAGGTATAAAACATAATTATAATAATTTATCCCATAGAGATAAATAAATGTATTTTTTATTAAAACCAATATTGGAAAAATATATTGACTTCACTAAAACATTATTAGTTCATTTCCTCTAAAATAATAAATATATTTCATAATATGGTTATACATATTCATAACCATCAATTTAAAGGTTAGTTTATAATGTTAGTGATAATATTTTAGTAGTATGTCAATTTTTTATTAAACATGGTGTCACATGCATTATAAGATACCGAAAAAATAAAATTATTTAATTATAAATATTTCATTAAAATGTCAGGATGTTACATTATTCCCACTACTAAAATTTATATCTTGAAATTTCATCTTACATTAAATGTTATTAATAGATTATGGTATATATCCTTCACTACATACTCTAATTTCCATGTATTTTTGTCTTGTTTATTATTTCTACATAGTATATTAACTTGGAGAGTGGTCTTTATTTGTACAAAATTATCTATATAGTACAAGATCCCCAGGAGAAACTCCTTATAAGAGAGCCCATTTTAACACAATACTAACTCTGAATTCATGACACTAGATAAATATGCACATACTAGAAAATGGATGTATACCAGTAGACCTATACATTTTATTTATAAAACAATTGGTATAGGTAAGATATAATGAAGCTAGAAAAAGAGTTCGGCCAAAACTATTTTTATAGGTACTACAATATGACACTATCCAACATTTTTAGATAATGCACTACTATATGTTCAATAAAATCGTAATATACAAATAGTATTGAAAAACTATTTGGTATAGGTAATGGAAATATCAATGGGATGGAAAACAAATTCTGGTGTAGCTCAAATTTTAAGACCCTTTTAAAATTGTGTGTCCAAAACCATTGATATAGGTCCGAAAAATAACAATACCTATACTAATGGTCTTTAAAACTATTGGTATAGATTTATACCATTGGTTTTACAAATTATTGTATAGGTATTATATCATTTAATGTAGTATTTTTTCAAATATCATTGATTACATATATAAAAATTTTAATTATAAATATACATATATACATTAGTCATAAGTTGTTCTACAATAACATAGTAGCTAAGTGGTTAGGATGTGGAGATATAAATCGATGGTTTGGGGATCAAAACATATTAATAGTTTTTCTTTAAAATCAATATAACAACTATTTTTTGATTTTATTAGTACATGTATTTCATATTCTATGGAGATATTTGGAGGAAAGACTTAACTCCATCCTCAAACAATAATTTTCATCGATGATTGTCCACATATATCTTTTATCCACAGCGTAGAATCTGGATGTGTTGTTGAATATACTTCTCCTTTTCTAAAACGTATTTGGACATTTCATATCCTAGAAACTTATGTTCTCCATATTCATCCTGGAAAGATGATATTAAATATAACATCATATATTGGGCTTCACATGGATCCATATAGATGATTTAACGGAAACAACTATGGAATGAGAACTGTAAATGCCAGAGATAATGATCTCATCCACCAACTAATTCCATTGACCATGATATCAACATGTCATAATGTGTTGAAATGGTCAGCTTAGATTGGCCATCAGTTTGAAGATGAAATGTTGAACTGATGTTCATATCAGTGTTTTGAGAATGTTGGAGACTTTTACAGAACATTAAGGTAAATCAAATATCTCAATCAGATACAATGGCTTATGGTACTAAATGAAGCCTCACCAATTATCAGATTTATATACATACATGTTGATCAAGTGATAAGCCCCCTCAAATTGAAATTAAGTGAGTAATCATTATAAGATAGTACACAACTGCCAATATATAATTATTTCTTGTATATGTGTTTCAATGTCTAGGGAAACATTAAATGGGATTTTATTCCAATTTCCATAAATCTATACATAATGGTTTCATCATCCCCTTATTCTTTTCCCTTTTTCCCTTCCTTTGCTGCATTCCTGGGACATTGATTCATATTCGACATCGTCCTTCTTGATATTGTTCTATCAATAGTGATACTAGAGATCTCGATACATATTTTTTCTCCCTTGGTGGATGGAATTTGTTATTCTATTTGAATCATTCTTAATTTACCATTTCATCTAAGGGTAAGATGGTACACATAGTTGTGACCCAAATCTAGTGATGGCTTCTTCAAAAAATTTGATCTATGAGGAACCCTCATTTCTCATAGATTCTACCTTCTTCTGAATTTCAACATTATTTATTTGAGCATCATTAATTTTCTCGATATTGGGTAGATTATAATTAATTTGCAAATGGTATGATTACATTAAATCCGAAATGATTCCCAAATTTGTCTTTTATTGGTCTATAAAGTTATTATCCTTCACAATTCTCATATTTGAAAATGTTTTTAGATCCATTACACTTAGGGTATATTCCACATTAATATTTTTCCATGATAATAATGTATTGACAAAAAATCCTTCAAAATACTTAAATATACTCATTGGGTTATATAAATCATATTTTATGTGAATATATACATTTGGCGCTTATTATCAGCATATATATCACCCTTCTACACATATATAAAATTCATCTAGGTTTTCAACATGATGATCACAACAATCTACTCATGATCATATGTTGGAAAATTTCTCTCTAGAACATTTATCATTATTGTTGATTCAACTATTACATTATCATATTTTATCAGTACATAGCCTAATACAATTTTTATGCCTATCGATATTCCAAATATAGTTCATCAATTTTTATTAGTGTAAGTAGTTTTGTAGTGATAAGCCCCGTTATGAAATATTCGATGTGTCCTTCACATTCACTAATAAAAATAACATTACTCCCAATTTAGTCATATATGTTAGTTGAATTGAAAGTATTAATATGTTCCTTCCAAAATGTCAACAATAACCAACTAGGCCCTAGAAACCATGGATCATTTTAACATATGTGGGTTTGGGCCACTCCAAAATTTCCTTTATATTAAAAGGATCCACATATATCCCATTTATGGTATAATATTCCCCAATAATGATAGCTATTCCTTCATGAACTCATATTTACTAAAATTTTCATTTAGTTTTTCCCTTCATAATGCCTTTAGCATAGTATTCTAAATTCTCCAAAATTTCCACCTTCCAACTGAATTATATCATAATATAATCTATATATACAACCAAATTTTTTTCTAATTGATCTTTAAAGACTATATTTTTTAATTACAGTAATACATGTTGAGAATTAGTTGGTATAGAGTGAATCACTATGAAATCATAATGTCTATAACAAATTTGAAATGTAATATTTGGAATATTTTTCGTTTTCACCTTTACGTTGTGATGTTGTGGCAATATCCCCCCATAGATTAATACATACCCCCACACTGTTTGTCTAACAAGTCATCTATCTATGGGAGATGAATCTTTTATTTATCATGATTACTTTTACTTTAAAATATCCAATTTATAGGATCATTGATACGTCATTCTTCATGAAGAACTTGAACGGGACACCACATGTTGAATTACTCATACATATGAATCCCTTGCCTATTTTATTTTTTAATTTCTTCTTCCATTATTCCAACCCAATGGTGGACATCTTGTAAACAGTTTTTGATATGGGTAGAGACCTAGTTTTATGGTTAATTTAGAACTCAACCTCTTACCTAGAGAGAAGGCAAGGTAATTCCTCTCGAAACACATTAGTGTAGTCCCTCAAAATGGGAAAGTCTTCTTGCATTATCAGGTCCATTGTATCAATAATTCGAGATATATATAATTTTTAATAATTTAATAATATCCACACTTGAGTGGGTGATTCTAAAAGATATTCAAACATTTCCTTACAAATGTAACAAATTGATGGATGCATCCAGATATGAGGAGTGAAATCCCTCTCCATATAGTTGATGATGGAATTATATAAAGATATCCAATCCATTCCCAATATATCATCAATCACAACCAATTAATGCAAGAGCATCATTTCTAGGAGGATCAATACAAAAAAATTGAATAGAGAGGTGGTAAAATCTTAAGATTCAGAAATTTCTCCATTGTCTATTCCCAAATATAACTCAAAATCTATATATTTCGGTGGTATTTGAATGTTTATTATATTCATTCATGATGAAAAAAATATGTATAACCAGAATCTAATAGTACATTCTATATTCATTGATAAAAAATAGAATACCTATCACTATATAATTTTTATGATCCACGTTAGTAGTACTTATATTATATTTCCTTACATGAAGCCTTTGATGTTGTTTTCATTGATTCTCTCCAATATCCTCAGGCATAGGGAACTAGCTCACATAATTACAATGTTCCTATTAGTTGAAACACTATAATATAGTTGTTGTGTGGATTTAATCCTTCCATTCATCCCCAGTAACAGTGTTCTTCGTCATATTTCTTGAGTAATGATTTCCCTCATTACCCTCTATTACACATTTTAATCATCACTTTTTCCCATTTGACTTTTCATGGGATTATTCAACCAAAAATATTGGCACATTAGATGTTTTGATTTCAGTTATCCATAGGATTTATCTATTAATCCTCATATATTAAACTACACCTTTCTCTTTTTATCATAGATCTCATGAGACCAATGAAAGTCTACAATCCCTATCTCAACCTTATGAGTAGAACATCCAATCTCTCTATAGCCGTCAATGACTTGAATCACCAAATATTTTCATAGATAAAACATTAATCTACAAAATAAGAGATCTAACATACATTTAATGTTCATTATGAAGCCAAAGGTGTTTCTTGAAGGTCATTTGATGTGTGTCTTAGACACTCTGATAGAATCATTATTTTTATTATTCAGTCTAAGGAACTCCATTTATATCCATAGAAGGAGAGTTTGGTAAAATATTTATTTAAAAAAATTATATATAATTCTTTTAAATTCATGAAATAAATATCTACTTTAAATATTTTGTACTCTATTAGTTTCCACAACTGATCAGATGTAATGTCTCAACCTAAGGGTCATGCAACGATTCCCCATTCTAGTCAGTCACATGACATCAGGTGCGCCTCCCCAGATGTTAGAGGCTTCCGACATGCAGTGAGGTTCCAGTATGTTAGTCATAGAGAAACTATTCCATCTTTTAAAAAAGTAAACAGTAGGGAATGTCATAAATAATAACTATAGCATATATTAAGGCAAAAAATACCAATATCTAGAGATAATTAAATATTAAATACAATATTTCAATGGAAATTGATACATGATATGCAAACATATGTTTCAAGTGTCTAAATTGTAAAACCAAAAAGAATAGTAACTAAAATGCCAATGCAGGTCCCAAACCTCATTTGGTTCCATCACCCATGCTCCATCCTAAAAAATCCATCATACTCTGGGAAATTTTACTTGACCTGAAAAATAATACAAAAACACTACTCGAGTATCGATCAGGAAACTCGAGTATAGTTTGAGTACAACTCAGTTTGCCACCACTAATGGCATCTAAAACAAATACAGTCAGAAGCCGTGTATGCAGCAATATAATGAATAAAATACAATTAATAATGTAAATAGATTACCTGTATTCAATTGACACTTATTTAACCACATAAATCTCTAGGATACCATGGACACTCATATCTCAACATCTGCTTTGGACTATGCCAGAATCTGAACCTATTTACATTAGTAATATGCATTTCATATAAACCAATGTGCTTTCATTCTCCATTTCAATTCAATTAATATTAAACAAATTAGAACTATAGACCAATGAAAATAAATGGGTGTAGAATGCCATGTTTATAACCCTCATGAGTATTTGGAGCATCAGTCCCTATATCACAACTTATTTGGAGCATCAGTATGTGCCCCAAAAATTAATATATTTATGAATGATGTGAGCAGAACACCATGTCTCTCCCCTCAGGAGTATCTAGTGCATGATGCCCCTATATCACAACTAGTTTTTTATTAAAGAACATATATCACATACATAATTTTATAAAAAATTAATCAAAATTAATTTTTTATCACATTTTTACATGCCTAGAACCCACATGGGTTTTTGTAGAATCTGTCCCAGTCTCACAACCTCGTTCTCAAAAATGATCATATATCACATATATCATATTATTCCAGATTCATCATCCTTAATATTTTTTTTTCACATTTTTACATGTCCCATGTATCCCAACATCACATTAATTAATTCAACCATTAATTAATTACAAAAACACAATAATTATTTCAAAAAACAATTAATCACATATTCCCACTAAATAATTAAACAATTAATTAATAACAGTTTTTCATTAATTAACTCAATAATTTATTAATAATATTATCCCATTAAATAATGATAACAAATAATTAATTAATAAATCAACTAAAAATATTATAATATATTCTATTATTAATTGTCTCATTAACAATAAAAAAAACTTATAATTTATTATAAAATTAATTATCTCGAATCATCTATTTCATTATGACAAAATTAATTCAAAAATAAATTTGTCTACATAAAAAATATCAATACCTCATAATTAATTAAACGATAAATTATTAGAACTTATCAACTTAAAAAATCATGTATCCTTATTAATTCAATTGTCTATAAAATAATTTAATTCATTAAATTACATATTCATACTAATTATCATTAATTAACTGACAAATTAATTAATCTAACCCCTTCAAAATGTTCAACAAAAATAGTATCTATTAATTAATTCTTCAATTAATTAACTTGACTCAACCAATATTATATTCAAACCGTCCCCATTAATTAATTTTCCATTTAATTAACCTAACTCAGATAATTATTTCAACATGAAAATCTTTATTAATTAATTCTCCAATTGATTTTTCTAACTAAAAAATAATAACATTACAACCATTAATTATTATACCAAATGATTAATTCAAATTATTCAGATTAATTATTTCTTTAATTAATTAATATTACTGAAGCACTTCAATTAAATAATTAATTAATTTCCAATGTCATCAAGTATTAATTAAATCAAAATTTATAAATTTAAATTCAATTACCCTTCAGTTAATCCAGAAATTAAAAGTATCCAACAATTTTATTCTATAGTTCACCCATTAGACAATTATAAAACTTTAATTATTGAATTTATCTATTAATTAATTACATTATTTAATTCAATATTTAAATAATCACAATTTTCTATTAATTAATTTTTTCAATAAATTTATCCCATTATTTAACTCAACCAATTAAATAATCATTTTTCTTCACAAATTAATTTTTCCTTTAATTAATCTCTTTATTTAATTCAATAATTAAATAATCAATTTTCATTATTAATTAACTCATCAATTAATTAATCTTATTATTTTAATAAAACAAATTTAAAAAACAAAATTTTCATAATAGTAAATTTATCAATTAATTAGTCCACATGTTCCATTAATTAATTTGATAATTATATAACCAAACCCATCATTAAAAAATATTAATTAATTAATTAATTAATTTTTTATTTAAACTACCCAAAGTAATCAATCGCATCATGATCATTAATTTATTCCATGTTTAATTAACCATTTCCACCATCATAAAATCCTCATAATTAAACTATCAATTAATTATTTAAAGCAAACAATTCAGTTCAAAATTTCAAATTCCCCATAAATTAATCATTTTAATCAATTAATTAATTTAATATAGAAAAAATCAATTGTAAATCATAACATTAAATTTCTAAAATCACATAAAAATTAATGAATTTAGCATGTGGTATAGAAATTTATTCTCCCTACCTCAAATATGATGAACATGCAATACGAATCCTATATTGTTAATAGTGTGTTATTCTAACTACTATCGAAGGAGAAAATATATAAATAAGCATATTTGGTTTAACAATAATCATCTCAAAATAAATCATTTTCGATGAAAAAAAATTATACGCCCTATCCTCTTCTCCAGACAAATCCAATGCCACTGAGGGAAATTCAATCTGATCGATATCAAAAATGATATTGATTATTGAAGTCTAAATGTACATATATAGGATATATGGGTGTTCCACAAAAAATAGACATCCTAAACATTCCATGCGCATCACCACAAATGCAATTTATAATACCTTTTCATCTATAAATTATGTTTCATTTATTAATTGAACATGTTATTTATTAATCTCCCCTGTTAATTTTATGCCCATTCTTTCATTGATGGAATTTCTATATTACACCATACGAAAATGTTATGGATGAAACAGTGTGTGGAAAAAATTATTTTCTCAAAATAAGAATAATAATAATGATAATTTTAAATAGTTTTATTGTAAACTATCTATCACTATTTAATGTATCACAAACAACATGCATTAAGAATAGACATAAGAAGATAATTGAAAATAAAATCCACAATTATATTTGTTAAGTATTTACTAATAAATTTCACCATTGTAGCATTGATCAACAACATATATTTACACATAGAAAGACATTGTTTATCATTTAAGTGAAAAGTATAATTAACTACACATGTATATTTTCAATAATTTTGTTTGATAATAATAATAATAATACAATTATTACAAATAATTTTATTTTTATAAATAATAATAAACCTATTACTAATAATATTATTTTTATTATTAACAACACACTTATTTATATAATTTCATTAATTTCATATGAATTTTTAAACTGAAAAAATTTATGGTTTAACTTAAAAATTAAAATAACATCAAACATATATTATGAAAAAACGTTATACCCTAAATAGGGTTAAACCCCCTTATGGACCAACGATGGTCTCATATTTCTCATACGATACACCGTTTGACATATATTAATTATTAAATGTAAAAAATTGACAAAAATAACTAATTAAATATAAAAATATTAGATTCATGAGTGAGATGTCCAAACGTCTGATTATTACAATCGTTATACACTGCCAAGTGTAAACCCCATGTTACAAACACAAAGGTCATCTATGATTTCCAATACAACACAATGTTTATGATTTATTAATTATTTAATTTAAAAAAAAGTTTAAATAATTAATAAATTTAAAAATGAAATTTTCATGATAAAGACATCAAAATGTATGATGCCTGAACATTTTATACCAACATAGGGTAAACATATTGTTCTATATGAAATGGTGTTCTTTGAATACCCTTACAATTCACCATTTTAGAGCTATTGAATTATTTTGAATAACAAGTCTACGCTTAATATGTTATATTATATATATATTTTTAATCATCATTGATACTTTCAAGTATTCATTATCTCAAGCTTAACTCAGTGTTGAACTCCATAAATGTTCTAACAAAATATTACAATGTGTTAACTGGGCATTACTTCTCTTGTAAGACATTAAACATTTTTGAAGTTGTTCTTCAAAAAAAATTTCCACATAAATAATTTATAATCTATAAATTTGAATGTACTCAAAGGAAATCATAATTGTTAAAAAATGAATATTACAATATTACAAACTTATAAAAGAACATCCTCAATCTATAATCCAAAACACCATTTTTAAAAACCTGATTCTAGAAATCAACACACCATTTAAACATAGTTAACTCCTACTCTTATGTTTCACAAAAAAAATTAGGATTTATCAACCTCTGTTAAATCTTTAGAACCTCATCTACAAATTTTCGATGATGTACTCACACTATAATGCTCTAAATATATATTTCATCATATGAACTGCCTTCATCGGGCCCCATTTCCAACCAAAACACATTCATTTAGTGTGGTGTAGATCCATAGATTTCATAGTGTATCTGGGGATATGTCATGGTAGGGGACATGATCATCACTAATTAAAATAAATCTATAAGGTCATCGATGAGTAAAACCAAAAATCCTTCATTACTAGTGTTTCTCCAATTTTTTAGCCACACGGTCAATAACTAGGCGTTGTAATAATTCTTAACCACCCTACCCCTATGTTTGGTTAATAAGGGTATACTAATTCTTATTATTAATTCTTTTTTCATTATACGCACATTTTTTCTCATCTTGCAACAATTTATAATAATTTTAAATTTCATATTGGGTATATATCGTATAATTTTTACAAACTATGGAATACAGCTCGAGTTCAAAAACATTCCCAAATACATTTTCATATGCATTCCAATGATGATGGTTGTCACATTATATTTCAGAGTTCCTGAAATGATGAATAAAAAATGAACTCTCTTTTCGTCCAATGCCCCAAGTTAATATCAACAAATTTCAGAAACAATAATCACATCACAAGACAAGTATGTCACCCAATGTGAAATCATATTCAACTCTAACATCAAACCATAATAACAACAATCCCACCTTTGGTACTTGTGTTCTCCACCAAACATGAGGTATCTAATCCCTCAAACATGATCATAACCAATCCCAGACACTTCCTAGTCTCCTTTCGACCTCCCCCAAAAGAAATACAAAAGGAGAAGAAAATAAAACCTACCTATGATACCACTTGTAACATCTGGTCCCGGGTGTCACGCAATGGTTCCCCAATCCAGTCAGTCACATGAAACCAAGCATGCCTCCCCGTACACCAGAGGGTGTCGACTAAAAGCGATGGTCTAGTAATTCAATCATGGGGGGAATATATCTTTTTTATCAATGTAAACACCAAAATAAATAATAAAAAATGACATAATCAGATCTAAAGACAAAACTACTAATATTTTAAGATAATAAATCTGTAAATATAATATTTTACTAGAAATGGAAACATCATATACCAACATAAGTGTCATGTTTCTAAAATGTAAAACCCAAAAGAGAAGACATTGAAACCCCAAAAATGGGTCCCAAACCACATCAGGGTCCCTCATCCATGCTACATCCCAACATAGCCATGTATCTCAAGGACTTTTCCTCTAACCTGTTGAGAAAAAAAAACGTCTTCTTGGGTTCTGATCAGGAACCCCAAGTAGGATGTTAGTATAACATAGTAGGCTGCCAAAAACAGTGTCTATAAAAACCAATCAGAAGTAGTGTATATATTTTTATAAATAATTATATACTTGTTATAAATTAATTAGTTTACATGTATTCAATTATCTATTATTTTACCACATAATCCTCTAAGTTCCAATGGGCACTAGTATCTCTATATCTGCTTCGGCTTGTTCCCGAATCTGAACCATTTTACATTATCAATACACATTTCATTTAAACCAATCTCCGTTCACTATCCATTTCAAATCAATTATTATTACTTCTAATTGGAACAATATTAAAATGTCAATTAATGGGTGTAAAAATCCTTGTCTATAACCCTCATGAGTATATGTTGCATATGTCTCTATCTCACAACCCATGCGTATTTGGAGGATCAATCCCAATTCAATAAAATAATATTTTTATGCATTAGTGGTGTAGAATTCCATTTCTATCAACGCTTGTGTATTTGGAGCATCTGTACTTGTCTCACACCCCATTTCTCAATAATGAACAATTATCACATACATAAACTATTAATGATTACTCATCATTAATCTTTTATCACAATATTACATGCATATCACCCTCGTTAGTATTGGGAACATCAGTCCCTATCTCACAACCAATTTATAAAAAAACATATATCACATACCTTACATTTATGAATATTAATCATCATTAATATATTTTTTTCAATATTTTACATGTCACATGTATCACAAAATCACATTAATTAATTCAATAATTAATTAATTACAAGAACACATTAATAAATTTATCATATAATTAATCACATATCCACATTAATTAATTTAACAATTATATAATTACATTTTCACAATAATTAATTCAAAAATTAATTAATAATACCATCACATTAATTAATGATGAAAAATAAATAATCAATATCCAAAACATGAAATATGTTAATTAATTATACAATGAATTATCTCATTCAAAATAAAAATAACCTATAATTAATTATATTAGTATTAATCTCAAACCATCTATTTCAACATCACATAATTAATTCAACAGTTAATCACTCAACATACAAATCACAATGCCATATATTTAATTTAACCTTTAATTATTCAAGCTTATCAATTAAATAACTCAATCATTCACATTTATTAAAATATCAATTAATTATTCTAATTCATTAAATTTCCCATTCTTATCAATTATAATTAATTAGTTCACTAATTAATTAATCTAACACATTCAGATGCTTCAACACAATGAATCTCCCTTAAGTGATTCTTTAATTAATTAATCTTACTCATCCAATTATTATAAAATAGACATCCCTATTAATAAATTTCCATATTAATTAACCTAACACATTCAATTGTGTCAACATAAAAATCCCTATTAATTAATTTTCTATTTAATGAATCTAACTGAAAAATCATAACATTACATCCAATAAATAATGTACATATTATGTAATAAAAATTATTCCCATTAACTATTTCCTCAATTAATTAATCTAACTCAAAGACTTCAATTAGTTCTATAATTTATTGTCCATGTCATTTTATATTAATTAATTCACAATCAACTACCATTCAATTATTCCACCAATCAAATTTTTCAAAAATTTAAATTATTTAGCTCTATAATTAATTAATTATTTAACTTTAATTAAGTAATAAATAAATTAATTAATTCCATTATTTAATTCAAAAATTAAATAATCACATTTTTCTATTAATTAAATTTTTTAATTAATTAATTTGTTTATTTAATTCAAAAAATTAAATAATTTCATTTCTACATTAATTAATTTTTCATTTTATTAATCCCATTATGTCATTCAATAATTAAATAATCAAATTTAAATATTATTTAATACATCAATTAATTAATCTCATTATTTAATTGAAAAATCTAAATAAACACATTAACCATTATATTTAATTTACAAATTAATTAATCCAAAATTTCATTTAATTTATTAGATAATTAAATAACCAAATCCATCATTAAAAAAATTATAAAAGTTAATTCACAAATTATATATTTAACCCATCATAATTAATCAATCACATTAGGGCCACTAATTAATTCCAAAATTAATTAACCAATTACACCTTGAAAAAATCATCGAAATTAATATATCATTCATTTATTTAAACCATATAATTCTATTAAAAATATCCCAATCCTCGCAATTAAATTAATTTACTAAATTAATTAATTGAATATAGAAAATTTCAATTGTTAAAAATAACATAATATTTCGAGAGTCGAATATGAATAAATGAATTGAGACTATGTGATTGTATTTATACCACCATAATCTAATATGAAGAATACTGGATATGAGTCCAACATCGCTAATGGCGTGTTATTATGACGACTATCAAAGGGTAAAATAAATAAATAAGAATATCTGGTTTAATAAAAATCTACCCAAAATACATCATTTTCAATGAATACAAAATTCATAATCACCATCCACTTATTATGAAAAATCAAATGCCACTAATGACACATCAGTCTGGGAAAGATTGAAAAAGATATTGATTATTTTTGTTCAGAAGGAAATATACAGGAGATAGGGGCATGATATAAATAATAGCCTTCTAAACCTTTCCATGTTTATCACTCCAAATAAAATTTATTATACCTTCTCATTAATAAATTTAGTTATATTTATTAATTGCCTTTGTAATTTGTTAATCTCCCTTATTAATATAATGTGTAAACTCATCATCATATTCAGAGTTTCATGACAATGTACAATGACTCTAAATTAAATAATAATCATTGGACTTTAATTGACCGCCTCATTTTTAGGGTTATGTTGTCGCTAGCGACATGTCAATCTGACACCATATGAAAAAGATATGGTTGAAACCGTGTTTTGAAAGTAATTATTTTCTCAAATTAATAATAATAATCAAACAATAAAAAATATTATTATAAAGTATCTTTCACCATTTAATGTTACTCCAAAAACCTTCATTAAACATCATATATAATTTTTAATTTAATATTAAATCAACATTTTCACTTTTTTAGTATGGAATAATAGATTTATCCACTATAACATTGATAAAGAACAAATATTCACAAATATAGAAATGTCATTGATATTTTATGTAAAAAAATTACCCACACTCATACTTTTCCAATCATTTTGTTTCAAAAAAATTAAAATAATACACTTATTATTTGTAATATTTATTTTATAAATAACTATACACTTATTATTGACAATATTATTATTATTATCAACAATACACAAAGTTATGTGATTTGGTTAATTTCATATTAATTATTATATTAATAAATTTAATAAATTAAAAAAAATTAATAACAAAAAACACACATTATGTATTAATGTTATACTCTGAATAGTGTAAACCCCATGTTTTGGACCCAACAGTGGTTTCTGATTTCTCATATGATACACCATTTGATTGAAATTAATTATTTAATATAAAAAATGATTAAAATATTTAATGTAATATCAAATGGCTTTTTTCACAAGCAATACATCTAAACATACGATGCTTCCATTTGTTATACCACTTCTATGGTAAAACCACATTTCTAATACAACATTGATCTCATATTTCAAATATAAAAAACAATTTAAGAGATATTAATTAATTAATAATTATAAAACCAATTAAATAGTTAATAATATATAATAATGGTATTTTCATGAGTGAGACATCCAAACGTCTCACACATACTAACATTATACCACATATAAGGTAAATATCATTTTTAAGATGCCGCAGTGGTCTTATGTTTTTTTGATGCACAATTTTACAGTTATTATATTTTTTAATAAAATGTGTATACATAATATATTATATTTACTATATTTTAAACCTTTACTGAGATATTAAGTGCCTCATAATCTAACACCTAACCCAGTATTGAACTCCCAAAACATTATAATAAAATAATACAATGTGTTAACTCGGCATTATTACCCAGGTATGCGTTTAAACATTTATTATTCTATTTCATAATAAAAACATATTTTCCACATAAAACATTTATAATATTTAAAAATAATTATCTCAATGGAAAACACACATGGTAAAATGAATGTAATCATAAATCAGCTTTCCTATTTGAATGATATACTAGAATCTAATTTTCACTTCATCTATTAAAATGGGTATAAAGAATATATTCCCAATGGAGTTAGTAAAATCTTCCATAATATGGGGACATAAGATACTCTATGGATTGGAGAATTTATGTAAAATGGTCTTATGAAAAAACACTATCTTTCATAATATGATTATTTTGTTTGACATGATTCAATTTATTATTCATAACATGGTACTTTTTATTAATTACTATCATGATATTTAGAGCCCTTATATCAATCTTGTTAGGCATATCACTAGGGAAATCATCACATTGCCTATCACATTAACTCTCATACGTGTTCAACAATTTCCATCCATTAACTAAGATGGAATAATAAATTCAAGTTATTGAATAGTTATATAATAATCTTGTAAAAATGTAATCTATGAACACGGAAGGATAAAAATATAAATATAACGTGTATATTATATTGAAATTCCCCATGTTTCAATGTAGGTTATCCATGGTTATATAATTTGTAAGGACCTGACCAAAGTTTCCCAGAGTTGGTGCCTTATTTTAATAAATAAGAATAAAAACAAAGAATATGCAACACAATGGACTTAGTAGTATAGTAGAAATAGAAACAACATGCACAGATCTGTTGAACAATACAACATGAAGTGGAAAACAACAAATGTGTTCCATTATTAAAATCCACCATTGAAATTTTATCCAAGAAAATCATTCATATTATACCTCTTCATGTCCTGGAAAAATGAAACATAAGAATGGGTGAGCTTAGATGCTCTGTATGGGTAAGTAATATATTGAAATATATCATAATATTAATCATTAGGAGTGGTTAATAATTGAATAAAAACATTCATCTAAAAAATGATAAACATGAATAAATTATTATAGGAATATGAGGTGGAAATTATATCCATAATAAAACATAATGATGTGTATTATACTAGTACAATAACATCATGAAATATGAATTTTTAGCTTTATAATGAAGCAAATTCATATTCCGGACATTCTAAAACATACAATTATGGTGTCTTCCAAGACTTCTAAAATTTATTAACCACTTTGGCAAAAGAATATCTAAAAATAGTAATGGCCTCACCCAAGTCTATATCTATTTGTCCCATGAGACCTACCAATTCATTGAAGGGATAAAGCGGGCCCCACCAATCTCATAATAAGTCCAGTGAATTCCTCATATGAATGAATATTAACTTAAAAAAAATAAATTCAAACTGATATCATCATATGAAATGTAAATAAATTTTCCCGAACATTAACCATAAACACTAACCATACAGAGTAAATTGCTGAAGGGATTAATGATAACACACCGATAGTCAAAATTATAAAAAACCATACTATTAAATATTTTATATAATAAGATAAAAGATTCATCCCAACAATATATAAGAATCAACAAGAGTGTTGAAAAGGATTAATACACTCTCATAAAGTAATCGTGTAATTATTGTGAGAAATACTTTTTTACTTTGAAAAGAATAGTTCTTTTGGGGAAAGTATTTTCATAAAACCATAAGTGATGTAAGATTGTATATTAATGATAAAATCTGTGATTTAATAAAGATAAGAGTTTCTAAAGAAATGCTTTATAGTTTTCTTGAAAATGGAATGAATTTTGGAAATTCCCTTTAGACTACATGTATTTTGGGAATAATTTTGAATGATCTATTTAAAACATATAATTACATAAAAATGAAATTAGTATTCATGGATATAATATTTAGAAAAAAACACCACACATGAAATTCCAAATTATTTCTTAAATTATGAGGATATTGTTTTTTTCTTTGAGTTACTTTGATATATCCTTGACTAGACATTACCTTCGTTATTGGTTCCTCTATAAGATCTGGGCCATCAAGCCTCCTTTCTCCATCTTCAACCCAAAAAGTTTGCGTACAACATCTTCTTATATACAATGCTTTATATAGTTCCATTTCAATACTTAAATGGAAAATATTATTGTTGGAAAAATCCAATAATTAAAAATATTGATCCCACATATCTGGAAGGTCATGTGCCCCTGATCTTAACATGTCCACAATGGTTTGATTCATCCTTTCTAATTTCCTGTCAGTTTGTGGGTGATAAATATTACTCAATCGAATATCAATATCCAATGAACTCGTAAAACATTTTTGTAATTTTGATGAAAATCATAGATTTAAATCACAAACATTTGAGATAGGTGCTCAATGATATCTCAAAAAATTAGAGATATATAGTCATGTAAGGTGCTCTAGTGGAAATACCTCCCATATATTGATGATATATGCAGATTTATTATGTCGATTAACTATTAACCATATAGAATCATTCTTACATGGAGTTTTGGGTAATCTATTGAAAAAATTAATGTTGTTTTCGTCACATTTTCATGACATAATAGGTAATGGGGGAATGAATCCACTATGATTTTGTTGTTCAGCCTTCACTTGATGACAGACAGGACATCTTGATACATAATCTACAATTTCCCACATCATATTGTCCCCAAAAAATGTTCCTTCAAATATCTATACATTTTGTTGCAACCATGGTGTATAGAGAAATTTGAGCTATTATCATTATCTAATAACACCCTTTTCAGGTCAATTATAGAGAGAACACATAGAATATTCCCCAATATAATATTCTCTAATCACACATGATGTCAAAAAAATTACCATCTTTCAAATCATTAACATTCTGTTAAAACATCCCATTATTAGATTGTTAAGCATTAATTCATTCAAATAAATTTGGTTGGGAAACCATTTGAAAAAGAAATGTAATTTCACCTTCTTTTATTATTCTCATATACATACTCACCATATCTATGTACAATGGATCATTTTTTAATCTACATTTTGTTGAGAACTCCATCAACCTTAATTTTAAACGCATCAGGTACCATATTTTCCATTCCTGGGTGGTTGTGTATAGAACAATAATTTTCCTTGAGTAGTTCAAGACATCTCATTTTCCTCATATATTTTTATTTATGTGAGAAGATATATTTTATACTTTTTTATCTTTATATATCTCACATTTTTTCACCATTGAGATAATGTCTCCATATATTCACAGCAATGATTACAGTTTCTAACTCAAGATCTTGAGTAGGAATGTTTTTTTCATTAATGTTTAACTACCTCAATGAATTGGCAACAAAAATGTCATTCTACATGCGTAGACAACCAATTTCTTTCATTGATGTATCACTATAGATCAAAAATCCATCATTCTCTGATGGTAGAGTTTGGATTTGAGCATTCACCAATATTATCATTAATTCCTCAATGTCTATCTTAGGGGTCATTTCACTAATATCAGTTTTCTAAATATATTTTCCCTAATTTCGACTAAACTTCCTCTAATACCAACAATAAAGACCCGAACAGAGTTTCCCAGAGCCGATGACTTATTTTATTAGATTGGAATATAAACAATGAATATTTATCTTGAAGGATTGTGTAGTTTATTATATTGTAAGTAAGATACATACATAATTTCAAAATTACAATATATATTTAAAAAACAAAAAATAATTTACATTTATAACATCCAACACTCTAATATTATCCTTACAATTAAATCATAATATATCTTTTCACATCCGGGAAAAAGTGAAAAAAATTAAGGGTTGAGATCATATGATTAGTAAGGGTATGAAATACAGTGGCAGATATCATGAACATAAACATTAAACTTGTTGGCTAATTGAGAACACATTCTTTTGAAAAAAAATGTATTGAATTTGAATGCATTAGGGTATGAATAATTGTTGATTAATTATTTCCATATTAAAATATAATCACATGTATTCAATTAGTTGAATAACTACATAGACTATGAATTTTTATCATCATAATGATTGGAATTCATATACCAAAAATTATAAAACATATAATTAATTACATGTCAAAGTCATCAAAAAATTAATAAGTCATTAGCCAAAACCATATCTAAAAATGGGCAAGGCCTCAACCAAGTCTTTATCTATTTGTCTTATTAGACATACTTATGAATTGAGGGGTTGTAGTGGAACCCAACAATCACATAATAAGACCAATGCACTCCGCATATGATCGGGAGTAAAAATTAACTACATATACATTTATATTGAAACTATCATATGAAATTTTAAAACATTTTCCCAAATAATAAATATAAATACTAATCATTCAGAGTAAATTGGTTAGTGATATTAAGATAGAACATCCACTGTCAAAATAATTATAAACCATTAAATTAAATATGGAAATTGATTTCATAAAATATTAATCATAATAATACATAAGAATCAACTATAGTGTTAAAACAAATGAATTTTATTATAAAATCAATGCATAATTCATGAGATAAACACTATTTTACTTTGAAAAGATGAGTAGTTTTGCGAAATTTTGTGTGTAAAACCAAATGTGTTGTTATATATTATTTTAATAATTAAATGTGATATTTTATAATGATAATAGTTTTTATCAATATATTATATAGTGCCATTGAAAATAGGTAATAATTTTAGAAATTCCTTTGAGACGGGCTTGTTTTTCGGTATTATTTAAAAAAAACCCTATAAAACCTATAATTCCTCAGAAACGATGTTATAATTCTGGTTGGTAGACATATAAAGGAAATTAAAAAATAAATTATTTGGAGTAAATATTATAGAATAAGAATTTAATTGTGGAAAATAGATTAAAAAGTAACCTGGATGAAAAATGAGGATCAGTTGGAAAACCATTACCATAAGTATGAAGGTGTTCCTCACATGACCTTAATGACAAGAATAATAAAATTTAGGATCATAAATTAATGATTCTAGAAACTCCTATAAATATATTTTATTTATTATCACTATATCTGGTTATTTATTGCCTTTTATGGGTTATGAGATTCCATTTCATTGTCTGGGAGTGTTTTCTTCCATGGTTTTCATAATTGGTTTACATTTATTCATCTAAGGATACACAGGAATAATGAGAATTTTTGCCCAAAATATAAGTTTTACATTATTAGAGAACTACAAAAATATTAAAAGGTTATAAATTTTTTTGGTTATTGACTGTGAAGATGAATTATTATATAAAAATTCAATGATAATGGCTTCGGTTAATTGGATGATTTTGATCACAATGAACTAATTTTGATTTATAAATTTATATCATGTGTAAAAAAGGATTATATTTCTTTAAAAATGATATAATATATATATTATAGCTTTGATGAAACATAAAAATTATATCATGACCATAATTGTAGATGGTAATATATATTGAAAATCGTTGTCTGTGAATGTGATAAATTAACACTTCTAGTATGGTGTTTTCATTTATAATATAAAATAATGGGAATGGGAAGATAATAATGAATTATTCTTTTATCTTAAAAATATTCCATTAAATTTATGGTAATCAAGTTATCACAACATTTAAATGAATAAAGGTGTGGAAATAAAATGAATATAATTGAACGTGATATAAAAGAAATGAATAGAATAATTTATCGCTTGAAGTAATCTTCCTTGAGAGACTCATTACGGGAGAGGTTTTGGTCTTTATATGAGATCAAATGATGATGAATGTGAGTTAGGGTCATGAGAAGATATTCAGAATTAATTTTTTCATGGAACAAGGCTATAGAAGAGGGAGTGAAGGGGGGTTTTATAGTGGTAGAGAGGAGTGTTTTCCCATTATTCTAACCATTTTTTAATTATTTTTCCAAAACAAACTGATAGGGATGACACATGTTACAAATAACAGTTATAAGTGCATGTGAGTTCAAATCAATGGTCATTTAAGTCATATGTGACTCAAGAATGATGCATGAATTTACTTATTTTGGCTATTTGTTAAATTATCAAATTTCATTATCCGAAATAAATTCATGTATTTTAAAAAATACCCTACAAATTCACCCTGTAAATTTTTCAATTTGTAAAACTAAAAAATGAACTCCCTTTTTTGAAAATAAGTATCAAAATATTTTTAATTAAATTTATAAATAAAAACATAATTTACTCTTAAAAACAACATTTAACCTAAAATTTGTAATATAACACCATGAATATTCAATACAGGTCCTATAATTTTATCCTATAACCATAGGAAATTAATATTAAAAATTATTATTACATTTTTTTAAACACATATCCATTTTAAATTGTTAAATTAATAATAAATTTTTAATTAAAAATTTTATGACCTAGAGAATTACAAATACTTATACTATGATCGTTTATTCATTTATAAGATTTAGAAAATATATTTATACATTCATAGTTGAGGTTTATATTTTTTCCAATTTACAATTAATTTTTATTCATTAATATTCAAATGTGTTTGTTATTATTAGCAAGGGTATGTTACTATTCACCAAAAATTAATTTTTCCTTATTAGACTCTAAATGTCTTGGTGAATGCAACTCTGTATGTTAGTTTTTTGAATTTTAAACCACAGTGGTGAAAAAACTATGTTTACTGTTTATGCTATAATAAAGTGGGTTTTTAGAGACATTTTGTTTCCTGCATTCAGTATTAAATTTATATGAAAAATAAGAGGGTGTTTCATTATCCACTCCTTATAAAAATTTCATCCTTCAATTTATTTGGATGTTACCTTACAAAAAAATTTGCGAAGTTCATTATGATATGATATAGAGTCTATAATATTTCCTCAACAATCTTGTGATTTTTTCAATGTATCATTACCATTCGATTCATCAGATTCCCTAAAACATTTTCTTTAGTTTCCAGAGCCCTAATAGGCTCCTCATTGTAATATAAGTCAGGTTCCAATTCTATACCTTCATATGTTAGGACATGAATTGGGTACGGCATATAATTTCTCAGTAATGATATATAAAACACATTTTCTCTATTAGATAGGCAAGGGGGTATATCCAAATGACCTGCAACATCTCTAATTCTCTCTAGAATTTCAAAATGCCCTATAAAACTAGGGGTACTTTCCCTTTCCTCCCAAAACATATAACACCCATTCAAGGATATAATTTTTTGAAAACATGATCTCCCACCTAAATTATTAATCATTCCATCAATTATAACAATATCTTTTTTTCTGGTTTGAACTACTTTGATATAGACTTGAAATTTATTTACCTTCAATGTTGTTTCTTTTATAAGATCTAGGCCCACAAGCCTCATTTCTCTAACTTCATCCCAACAAGTTGGTGTACCACATGCCTTTACATAAAATTATTCATATGCTTCCATTTTAAAACCAGAATGGAATCTATTATTGAAGGAAAAGTCCACTAAAGGAAAATATTGACCCCACATACTGTGAGAGTCTTGTGAACATTATTTGATTGCCTATCAGTTTGGGGGTGCCAAGTAGTAATCAATCGAAGAAAAGTATGAAAAGATATATGAAGAAATTTCCTGATTTTTTTTAAATCATGGATCTCAATCATAAGAAATTGATAGAGGTGTTTCATTAAGCCTCACCACTTTATAGATATAGAGTCATGCAAACTCTTCCAGTTGAAAGGACTCCATTATAACGAGGAAATGGGTAGATATGTAATGTCCATCAACAATTAACAATATCGATTTATTATTAATTATAATTTTTAGTAATCCAGTGAAAAATTCCTTGGGGATGTGATCACATTTCCATTTATCAATAGGTAGAGGTGGTATGACTCCACTAGGATTTTGTTGTTCAACCTTCACTTGTTGACGAACTAGACATCATGATACAAAATTTTCTATTTCCAACATCATGTTGTCCCACTAAAAATGATCCTTCAATTCACTATACATTTTATTTCTATGGTGGTTTATATATAAATTTGAGCTATGAACATCATCCAATAGCTCCCTTTTCATCTCACATTTGGAGGGAACACATATCTTTTTCTGAAATTTCAGAATTCAAAAATCACCCAAAAAGTTTGTAAAATTCTTATCATTCATAGTAATAATTTTCTTTTGAAGATTCTAATCATCAGACAGAAAATAAATAATTATTTCTAATATATATGGTTGGGAAACCATTTGAATAATAAGGGTTGTTTCACCTTCTATTATAGTTCTCATATCTATACTCTCCAGATATCTTTAAAAAGGATCCTTATCAATCCTAATTTTGCTTAGAACTCCACGATCCTTCAATATCAATTCATTAACAACCTTATTTTCAATTCTATGGAGGTATTGTATTAAATAATCATAGTCTATTAGTAGTTAGAGACTTCGCCTTTTCATCATGTATTGTTCTTTATGTTAGAATATTTACATAACACTTTTTTGATCCTTATTTGTCTCACATGTTTCCCCATAGGGATATTGTAACCATATCTTAATAGAAATGATTATGGCTGCTAACTAAAGATCATGAGTATTATATTTTCTTCCATTAATGATTAACTGCATTAATTCATGTGAAATAACTCTATCATTCTACATAATTAAACAACCATGTCCTTTCATTAATATGTCATTATAGAACGCAAAACCATCATTCATTGATGGACAAGATAGGATCATAGCATTAAATAATATCTTCTTGAATTCTTAAAATACTATCATATGGTTTTTTCCCTAATATATTTTTTATAAATATATTATCCATGACTTCTACTAAACTTCCTCAAAAACAACTAGAGAGACTCAAACTGAGATTCCCAGAGCTAGTGAATTATTTTATTAGATTAGAATAAAAAAAATGAATATTTATCAATATGAACCGTGAATTTTAATAGATTGGAAGAAAGATACATACATATTTTCAACATTAAAACATGAAATTTAAAGAAACAAATAGGAACCATTGGGAACATCCACCACTCTAAAATTATCTCTAAAATTCAATCATAATATAACTGTTCATGTCCTGGTAAAAATTAAACAAATTAAGGGGTGAGATCATATGTTCAGTAAGTGTAATAAATACAGTGCCAGATATCATAAACATAAACATTATGCTTGTTGACTAATTTATAACATATTATATTGAAAAAAATTAATAAACCTGAACACATTAGAGTAGGAATATGGGTTGAGTAATTATTTCCATAATTATACATAATTAGGGGTATTATATTAGTCTATTAACCACATGAAATATGAATTTCAAGCTTCATGATGAGATAAAGGAATATGTCAGACATTCTAAAACCTACTTTCAATGTATCGATAATGGAATCTAAAATGATTAAGCCCTTAACCAAACCATATCTAAATATTGGAAAGTCCTCAGTTAATTTTATATCAATTTTTCACATTAAATAAACTAAATAATCGAGGGGATATACTAGGAAACAACCATAATATAATAATTCCAATGAAATTCTTATATAAATAAGGATAAAAATAAACATCATATACATTCATATTGAAAATAACATATGAAACTTAAATAACTTTTCACTAACACTATGCATAAACACTAACCATTATGATTAAATTGGTGATTGGTTTTAAGATATCACATCTATAGTCAAAGAAATTATAAACAATTCAATTAAATATGGTATATGATATTATAAAATATTAATCCCAAATATACCTATGAATCAACTATAGTGAATATTCTCATAAAATCATCAAGTAATTCTTGAGATAAATACTATTTTACTTTGGAAAGATGAGTTCATTTGGAAATGTAATTGTATAAAAAATTAAGTGATGATAGGTAGTATTTTAATAATAAAACGAGTTATTCTATAAAGATAATCATTTCTAAAAATAAATTATAGAGTTCCTTTGAAAATTTGTAAAAATTTGAAAAATTCTATTGACATGGGCTTGTATTTCGATTGGTTTTTTGAAATAACCCTTTAAAACATATAATTCATCTAATATGAAGTTATTATCATCATTTCTACACATATATAAGATATTCAAAAATAATTTATGAGGATTAAATGATAATGAATTATAATTTAATTGGCATAAATGGATAATAAAAGTAACCCAAATGAAAATGGAGTTTCAGGTGGAAAACGCTTTCCTTAAGACTGAAGGTGTTCCTCACTTGATCTTATTGAACAAAATAATCAAATATAGGATCATAAATTAATTAGTCCAAAACCTCATCTACCAATAAATTATTTATTATTACCACATTAGATTCATTCATTAGCTTTTTATGAGTTAAGAGATTAAGTTTCATTGTATGGGAGATTTTTCTTCCTTGGTTTTCATGATCAGTATACTTTTATTCATATAAGGATAATCATGTAGAATGAGAATGCTTTTCCAAAATAGAATTATTATGTTATTAGATATCAACCATATTATTACATGTTTATAAAATTTGTTTTCTTATTGAGTGTGAATATGAATCATTATATAAAACATTAATGATAATTGTTTGGTTTAATTAGTGGTTTTTTATGACAAATAAACTCTTTTTGATTTAGGAATTTATATAATTTTCAAATAAGGATTACAATAAAATAATTTTGTTATAATAAAAATATTACAGTTTGGTTCTATAATAAAATTGATTTCATGGCTTGAATTGTTGACTGTAATAGAAATTGAAACCCTGTCATCTAAGAATGTTATAATGTAACACATCTTGGATGTTATTTTCATTTCTAATATAATATAACGGGAAAGGGGAGAATATGAAAAATTATTCCATTTTTAGAACACTATTCTGGTACATGTATGGTACTGGATTCAACACCACATTTGGACAAAAGGAGTAGAGTAAATAAAAATATGATAATTGAACTTGAAATAAAAGAAATCAATAGTGGAATTTACCTCTTGAAGTAATATTCTTTGAGAGCCTCATTAGGGGTGAGGTTTTGTTCTTTCTATGATTCCATCAGATTATGGACGTGGGGGAGGGGCATGGGAAGATATGAGGGCTTAATTTATACATGGATCAAGGCTTCAGATGAGTGAAGAGAAGTTGGTGTGAAAGGGGTTTATAGTATAGGAGAGATGGGTTTTCCCATTATTTTAATCATTATTTTATTATTTTTCCAAAGTCATCTATTAGGATTGATGCATGTTATCGAGGATAGTTTTAAGTGTATGTGAGTTTGAATCAATCGTTATTTTCATCATCCATAACTCATGAATGATGCGGAAAATCACTTGTTGAGCCTATTCTGTAAATTATCTAATATCACTATTTGACCAAAAATTCATGTTTTCAATAAATAACCCTAGAATAATCCCTCAAAAATTATCATTGTGTATAATTAAAAAATGATATCCAATTTTTTACAATAATTTTCTAAATTATCTTAATTTGAATTTTCAATAAATCATAATTTTTTTGAAAAACCAAACATTTATACTATAGCTCATTTTATAACACATTAAAATTTTAATCACGATCCCACAAAAAAATCATATAACCATGAGAAAATAAAATACCCATTTATGATAACATTTTATGAAAAAATTGTTCCATTATAAATTATTAATTAATCATAAAATTTTAATTAAAATAATTTTGACTTAAAAATATCCCAATCCTTATATTATAATCATATCTTCAAAAATAAGATTTCTAAATTTTATTTATACATTCATGGGTGATGTTTCAATTTTTATGTTTAATTTAATATTCAATAAAAATCATTACTATTCATAAGGGTATGTTATTATTAATAAGGGTATGTTACTATTCACAAAAAATTATGTTTGCCTTATTAGACTCAAAATTTCTAATAGAACACAATTGTTTATATGAATGTTTCAAAATTTAAATCATAGAAATGGAAAAATAATGTTTACTAGACATCTTAGAACAATGTGGAGTTTTGTAGAGAATTAGTCATTCATGCATTTAATATTAAATTAATATACAAAATTATGGGGTGTTACAAAATTATCCTTGGGGTTCTTACCAAATTTTTCTAGTGATAATAAAGAAAAAAATATTATTCCTATAATACTTACTATGATGACTTGAGAGTTTTTCACATATTACTACTGGATTTTATGACTAATTATACATTAGACAAAATCGAAGTGCAGAAAATTCATGTGCATTTTAATGACTATCTTCATATTTAGAAAATGTGAATCTAAGTTAAAATATGTTTTAAAACATATCATAAAGAGATCAAAAATATATTTAATCTTATAAAAATGTGAAGGATAACCTAGGATCGTGGAAGAAACATATAACATTACATAATCATGAGACCAGAATAACATTCAAGACTATATCAAATAGTGGATAAATTCTCTTAATGGATATTGGTAACTCAATATTCCTATTCATAAAATATCATGAGACTCAATGTTACGCAATTAATTGGGGCCTTATATGGTTGAACCC
Organism: Viscum album; assembly: GCA_963277665.1. Classification (NCBI taxonomy): domain Eukaryota; kingdom Viridiplantae; phylum Streptophyta; class Magnoliopsida; order Santalales; family Viscaceae; genus Viscum; species Viscum album. The sequence goes on from OY728122.1 coordinate 1,194,786,551, forward strand.
ATTAAAAAATGTTGATGTATATGTGTTCCACATAAAGAATCAGACTAAAAGAATAACCATAAGTGGTTCTCATGTGATAAAATAGGTACTGTAATAATGTCATATGTCATGACCAATGAGTGTCTAAAAATGTTATCCAGTAAAAAATGTATTGAAATAATTTTCAGAAAATAATAAATTTAAATTATTAGTAGATGATATCAAATACACTAGAATAAATTGTAATGTTTTTTTATGAGACTTTATAACTAATCTAAAATAGAGTGGTTCAAGGGATATGTTTAATGAGCCATTAAAGATGAAGAAGGCATAATGGATTTCATAAAACATGCAATTAAATAATATATGTTTTTCTGATAAAATGAGATATTTTTTAAAACTATTAATTTATTAAAATATATTATGGAGTATAATTTAAAATAGCTATGAAAAAGGGAAGATTCATTTAATAGTGTTTTTATAGAGATTTGTTGAGAAGAGAATCATTTAAAACATGTATTTCCCTACAAAATAAGGGAGTACTAAACTAGATACATATGTTTGGAATATAAAAATATAATTTAGAATCTATATATATAATAATAATGAATAACTTCATTGGAAAAAATACATTTAATGTGTAACGAAAAGAAAAAATAGGACTTTGGGGAGATCACTTACATTATGTATGAATGTGTGCCTCACTTTACCAAAATTTCCTTGATAATTAAATTTTCATCATTAATTATATAAATTATATCTTTTTTAAAATTTAATCTATTTATTATAATTTTATAACATTCATTTATAATCATTTTGATGAGCTAAAATGTTCTCTATTTTCATTAAAGATGCATTCGTTTCATGGTTGCGTGATTGGAAAACATGTGTTTAATTATATATGTTTATATTGAATGGGAATACAACTATGTCAGTGAAATTAATAGTAATTTATCAACATATATATGTTTAAAGGGCACTGTATATCATTTTCATCAAAACACTAGGAAACACCATCTGATAGAACATTAATTATATTAATTTTAATTTATTTTGACTCTTTCTATAACTTTCAAGAACCTGTTTTGTTTTATTTCATATTAAGAAAATATATTAATTCCAAAATGTCCTAACATATATATTATTTATTTTTATTTCATTTTAAAATATTATATGTGTATCTAATCTTACCCTAAATGCGTTAATGGGAAATGAAAACTCATCATCCACGATGGTTGGGAATCAACATAAGATAGAAAATGTTTTTATTTAAAACAATAAAAAGAGAATAGAAGATATTTGATGATGGTTATTCTATTAACACAATATAATATTAATATATATATTATACTAGATTTATTATGAAACAATGGATACAGGGTGTGATAAAAAGGTATAGGATAGATTAAATTTGACGTAGAATGAATAATTTTACCTATTGAATATCATCTCATTAAGACACCCATTAATGCTCATGGAATTGATCTTCTAGTTAAACATGAAACAATAAAATGTTTATAAAAATTAGGAGTAGATAATTTTTTAGAGTGTGTTATTTCTAGAAGGATCATGGTGGGGAAATGAAGTGAAATAAGGGGTTCACATTGAAAATTGAGGTGAGGGGAACATTAGAAAATTATCAATATAGAAAATTATAATAAAAAATATTCTAGAACCAGAAGTGTCTGGATTTCACCAAAAAGTATAGGGAATGATATTTTAGAATATAAATATTCCCATTAACTTTAGTTAATATTTTTATTATCTTATCTAATTTAATAAAATATTATATTCATGAATTATCATTTTTGACAAATTTGATACTATTAATTACTCCCACATTAAAAACATCAAAAGAAAGGTGTAAAATTGAATCTTTTTATTTAATTAACACATATAAATATCACATTTCTATGGATAATACTTGGATCAACTTAATTTATGTATAATTTTATGTATTTTATAATTTATAATATCATTTATTGGATTTTTTTCATCCATCCAACGGCCCAATGGCCTTTAATATTTTTATTATAATAAAACCCCATTTTAAGGAAATAAGGGGAAAACCCAACAGACTTCATGAACATAAAGACATAACATGACCTGAAAGAAAAAAAACCAAACTGACTCATGAAACACCCCTCCCCATCATGTAATCGTGATGAAGCACTTCATCGTTGCATGGCTAATCAGTAAGCCAGTGTCCTGTGTCAAAGCACAGGCCCGATCCGATGGCTGACGCCATACCCTCTCCAACATCCAAGTCTGAAAAGCTCTGCAAGATGAACCGTCAGCTCAAAATCCTCCTTGGGGCCTGATTGATATGGTCGAGTCCAGCCAACTTGGATCATCAGCATACAACATAAAAAAATTGAAGCAACAAAAACCAGAATCCACTTTCCACAATCCTACTGCCGCTGTCACTTTCCAAAATCCACAAATCCAGATTCACAAATTCAGACAACATCAACCTTCATGGGAAACGAGTACCTCCCTGCCTCATGTCACACACCAGAACACCACCGAGCTCCACTGATATCCACCATCGAACCAAGAGATTCATCCCCTTCCACGAACTCCACAGACGCCACTGCCATCCCCCTCCACTATTGCATCTCCCGAAGCTTCCTGGAAACCCTTCCGCTCAAACCAACTCAAAACCTCCGCTGAACCAAGACACTCGACCGACCTAGAAGGTATATTGGATCTGGAAGCCAGATAAATGGTAGCGCAGAACCTCCACAATAAGCCATTCCAGAAGACACAACAAGGAGAGAACCGAAAGCCAAGCATTAAAACAATGATAAATAAAACAATCACCACAAGCGTAGATCCACGCCGGAAGACGACCACCGCAAATATACCGAACCAAACCCGTCGCCACCATCACTCGAGGAGCCTGCAGATCCACCAAAAAAACTCAAATGAGACGCGGCTGCAACCTCTGACCGCATCAAAATGCCTCTTGACCACATATTCCACCACACCACAAGGAAACTGAGCCCACCGAAGATGCGAGTCTTCGACGCCGCAGAAGCCCATTTTAGGCTACTACCCACGACGCCGCCAGAGTACCCACGAACCCTCGAAACCAAAGAGACCAAACCTTGAGCGTTGCTGAAAGCTGAAATCGAGCCTCTCGTCAGCACATTAGGAGAAGCACACCGCGATCTCGAAGAGAACCGAGAAGTAGGGCCGCAGACAACCAAGAACGGGATGTCGTTGATGGGGAAACCAGTGACAGAAATACACCAGAGGAACCAGCGACCGAAATCCACAAAAATCCACTACATTGAAAACCAATCTATGAAAAACCAAAACACTAGAAATATCCAAAACCACCAAAATGAAGAACCAGCAAAAGCTCACCGAATCCGATGTCCAAAGCCTCCCCCCTCCGGGTACACATAATCGACGTCGAGCAACACAAGGAACCCGCCGAATGCGTGGCTAAGTCGAGAAGGACTCACCGAACTGAATCCACCATCGACACTGAAATCCGAGACACTCCTAACTAAGGCCACGCCGATCCACGACGTCAACAGCAGCCACGCCTGGATGGTTGCCTGAGATTTGGAAGTGACACTTCGAGCCGAGCGACGACGCCGAGAACAGGAGCCGGAGAATGAACCCCACCGGATGTAGAGACACATCCCTGATGCCAAACCACGCCAATGACGATCCGAGGCCAGATGGAGCTGGGAGTCGATCCAAGCCGGAGGGGGACGGGGACGGAGAATCGATGGTTAAACATATCTTTTGTAAAACCATATATTTAAAATTTTATACTTATTAAAAACCATAGTGCTATAAGTTTATCGTTCTTTTAAATATTATAATATAGGGGACATAATGTGAACTATGTAGATCCAAGACATCATAAATTTAACCCAAAGATATTTATGGTCTAAAATTAATTTTAGAATAATATTTAGTGAAATTTTTCTGTCATTTAACAGTTAAAATAATTTTAAGTAAATTCATTTTCATGAAATTTCTTCTCAATCCATAGGAACTATGTCAGTGTTGTATAATCATTAAAGTTGATTATTTATTATATAAAAATGATAAATAAATTATTATCATAAAATAATTATTTTGGACCATAAATATACTTTATATTCCTTCATTTTGTATATTTATTTATATCCAGATCAATAAAAGTAGTCTAATTTAATAATTAATATTTTCATTCCTTGCACAAGCATCACAATCGAATTTTAATAAGACTAATGTTATATATGTCATAAATTTGAAAATAACATTAAAAATTACAATTAATGAATGATATATAACAATAATGTGGTTAAAATACCTATTGAATATATATATATTTATATATACATCATGAAATATTACTTTTTAATGCTACACAAGCACTATATCTGCACAGAAAATGATTTTGAAATTTATTCTTAAATAATATATAAATTATACATTATGGATTATATTTATATGATATTTTTTTATATATTCAAAAATTATTCTTTAAATATGTTTAAAAATAATTATATTATAGTTATTTTTTAAGGATATCATAATTTATAACATGTTTAATAAATAACATTAATTTTTACCATTAACAATAAAATTAAATTTTTTAGAAAATTGTTAACATTCACAATAGAATAATATAGATATCGTGATTCTAAAAATTTTGTTCTTTTTACCAATTACGATTCCAATTAGTATAAAAATATAATTATAAATATATTTCCCGTAGAAATCTATAAAAAAATTTAAAACAAATATTTGAAATGTAAAGTGAATTTACTAAAAAAATAATTGTTTATTTCACAAAAAATTAATAAATTTATTTCAGAATATCGTTATTCTTATTCATATTCCACAATTCGGTAGATAGTCTATAATAGTGGCGTTATTATTTAAAAATTACATCATGGTTCTTTTCAACTCGTCGTTGCGTGAAACATTAGTTACTAAAAAAAATATTTTTAAAAGTAATATTTCATAAAAATATCATGGTTTTATAGACATAATAATATGTAGGGTGGCATATATAATAATGGATAATTGAAAAATGAATATTATATTTTTATATATCCCATGTGAAATATTAGTATAGGTTTTTCGTTCATCATTGGAGTCGTGAATAGGTATTTAGCTGTCATCAATTTATGAATATTACCACACGAAAAGGATCTGAATAGTGTTAACTAGTGAATATCATATACATGGTGACATGAACATTTGATATATGGACTGATATAGGATTAACATAATATTGAAAATAAATTTAATAATATTAAAACAAAGTTATTTTTTCCTGTATTATGTGATGAGACCACTTATGAATAATAATGCACTTAATAATTAATGATAATAACAATCAAATAAGTATGAACCCAGATCCAAAATATTTTATTTATCCAATAGAATCAATATTTCATTAACTGATTAACATCCCTATATTGCATTAGTTTTATAAAATATTATATGATGGATAGACAATTTAAAAATATTTGATAGGTCAAAAATAATCATTTGTAATGTGAAAAAAAAACTATCATATCAAATATAATATATATTTATGATATCCGAAGAGTTATGAATATTTTATAAAATGGCTTATAAAACTAAATATGCATTAATATAATATGATAATTTTAAATGGGATAATTTCATTGATATACTAAGTTCATAATATATAAAAGGAAAAACATGGAATCATTATTTTATTTTCCTTAGGTATCTCTAAGAATATGTTAAATATTTTAAATCAACATTGGATAACCTAGGGAACACCTAATAAAATGGGTCGCCTAAAAAACCATATAAGGGAATAAATATTGAAAAAAACATAACATAAGAGCCAAAGGTAGAATAATATATCATAAAATTTATGTCTTATGAGAAATTTCATAGTTTCATACAATAATGAAAATTTTATTAAAAGATCATGATGTCATAAGAAACATTGCAACCACATATAACTAAACATAAATATGAGTCAAGTATAAATTCCATGAAAATTTGATATACTGGAAATTGTCACATAATAGAATAGGATTACACTATGATCGTATCTAAGATGCCTCATGGGAATAAGTCATTACCCAATGCAATGGAGTACTATCTTGTTTCACCCAACATAACATTGGAATGGTCTTTTTGTTCCACATAATTGGTTCAATCATAAGAGATCACTTAATAATGGACATGGAAATAAAATGGTTTCTATAAGAATTATTTATATAATCAAAAAGGATGATTGAATAAGATATGTATATAAGTCAAACTATTAGAAATAGTGGCTTAAACATCAAAGCTATAATGTAGATTTTTTTTAAATAGATTCAAAATATATATGTTGAAAATGTTTAGAGTAGATTTTCAAATAATCTGATTCCAATTATTCTTTAAATTGATTTCCTAACAAAAAAATGTTTTTATGGGGACAATATTTATAAAATCCAGACACCAAAAATTTTATTGAAATTATTTTTCAGAATCTATTTTTAAAAAAATTATGCTGCTAATAATTTTTTTGCATCTGTATGTATAAAAAATTGGTAGAAAAAACATTTTATAAATACATGGGATCCCCAAGACATCATTTTTTGGATGTCTAAAACTATTTTTCTAGCCTCATGGTGTCTTCTTAGGTAACATGGTGGTCTTCAACGATAATTATTGTGTATGTTTGTCCGTTTGTATCATTATTTCATGATTTATGGTGTATATTCTTCTTCCTCTATCATCATTTCATCATCCATCGATGTATTTTTTCTTCAAAACACATTCTTATCTGTCCATAAAATGTGATTTGATTTTATGTCATTGTTTATTTATATTTTTTTGAATACATGTTTTTATATCATTGTGTGTTTATTCATTTAATGAATTTGATAGAGCATGTTCAGATAAACGATCCATTTTCCTTTTTTAACTCCAATTTTTCTATGTTTTAGTCATGTGAAAAATAAATTATATATGATGTTGTTTTTTTGATTTATTTTTTAAATTATTTTTATATAATTGCTAATTATTTGTAACATTGTTTTTAATGTTTTTTTTATTTTGAAATTTTTTTAATTTTATGAAATCATCAAATATTCATGGTGATATTATTTGATGAAAAATGATATATTTTGTACTCATTAATCAATATTATATACATAAAATGTAATTAACATATATATTATTCAAATTAAAATAATAAGATCTTTAATATCATATGAATAATGAGACCAAAAACTAATGTAAAACCTATTTAAAATGAACTTATACTTGTTAGATGACTGAAAATAATTGAATTATAATTTAACTAAACCACAGGTATATAGTATGAAAATAAAAAATTTACTATTTCTAGATTCAAAATATATATAATTTACATTACAACAGGATTTTTTTCAAATAAAATATTTTATCATTCTATGTCATTGACCTTAATATATAAAATTAACAACATTTAAAACATTGAAGCAACAAATGATATTTCCATATAGGAACAAATATATTTAAATTAATTAGATTTTGTAATCTTTTGAAAAAAGATTACAAATAAATAATGGGTCAAATGGTCATATTTCCCAAAAAAACATTTTGTTTCATTATATACAATACTTCATTAGAAAAAAAATTATAAATATAATTTGGTAAAATTATCCCCAATTATTGATTTAATGTTTAAATATTATAATAGTATAAATTATACACATTTTTTTAGTAATAATGTACTGTCCTTTCAATAATGATGAATATTGCTTTTATCAAAAACTGTTTTTTTTATAAAAGAAGAAATCTATGTAGTTACAATCGGGAGACTGTACCCCATATATTAGGTCTCTTATTAGTAAAATAAGTAAAAATTTATCGTACACATCAATAAACATTAGTGTATGAAATTAAATAAAAATACTAATTTTAAAATATGATGTGTGGAAAACATAAATATAGTGATGAAATAATAATTTTCTACTAGGAATATCACATATATATATATATATATAAATTAAAACAAAAAATTAGATTAATTTAATAAATATTTATTTTTATGTTGGAATTTCTATTGGGGTTATTACATGTGTTGTACATTGGATCATCAAGACACGCATAAAAAAAATACAATCATTAGATTAGTTTTATTTTGATCCATATAATCGTTGATGTTTGATATCTTATTACCAATCATTTTTATTGAATGTATTTATGTTTAAAATAACATCTATATTATTAAATTTTTTTAATTTTTTATATATATTCACCGGTTATATTACGATATCATGTAATTAATGGATCATAATTTGATATATTTATGAATAACTACTTTTAAACATGAAAAAATAGATGATAATTTCATGTAATTTTTTAAATGAAATATTCAAAACAAATTTTTTTATTTCAAATACATGGTTGATGTGTTTAAATATGATAAATCTAAACTAGAGATAAATCAAGGATTATCTCATTTGTTATGGTATTAGCCTTAATTAGTCATGTTTGATCTATAATGGTGAATGAATTGAAAATTCAACATCTAATATTGATAACACTATTCATAATGAGGATGGGGATTGTATTATAGAATTAATTATTATTATTTTGTGTTCAATCCATCAAAAAATTACAACTATATATATATATGTATTGTATTGAGATTTTAAGAAAACATTATTCTCTTGTTGAAATATATATATAGTGTTATTAGCAGTTTTGATATTATTTTACATGGAATAAACTAATGGGTGGATTGATAAATGTTTCTCTAAAATATTTGATAACATAAAAGAGACTCTTCCAGTTGAAACATGCTTTCAGATTCCAAATATTAAGCAAATATGATATTATTTACAATGGTATTGGGGTAAAAAATTATACATGATTTCCCCAATGATTTTGTATTGAATATGGTTGAATATGGATATTTTAAAAAAAAATCTACAAGTGGATCATCATGATATATTATGGACGAAAAAGTAGACACAACATCATTATTATGTATTGGAATCTATCATCTTGAACAAAAAAATAGTATCATTTTTATTAATTTCATCTAATTATGTATTCATAAAATTCGAAAAATTAAAACGTGATTCATTCTTAGAAAGCATAATAAATGCTCCAGCTAATGAAATTTTGTACCTTCAAATATTAACTCGATTGATGTGTCTGTTAGAATGATTAATTGATTCATAAATGATAAGATGGATTTAATATGAGCGCATCAATGATGGTAACATATTTCACCCTATTGATTCAATAAAATAGATGATATTCTGATAATCAAATTTGTTATTTTGGAAGTGAAGTTATTAATCTCTTAATGAAATTTCTTACTAATGAAATAAATCGATATTTGATCCTAAGTATCCGAAATAAATCATCAACTGTTTTGTTCGTAGTTTAAAAACTTTTCCCACAGAAATTTTTAATGAAACTTATTTCATTATGATCGTAATTATTTCTATACAAAAATAGCTAGGAAATGATAATGTTGTGTATACTTCACTATTTTATGATGATATGAAAATGCTTTGGGAGACATGTGTTTTTGTTTTTAATTCATACATGAATGGTTGTTTTCTACTTCTTGTTATGAAAAGGTTCACTATAAATGAATATTTTTTTTCATATAGAAAAACATCTAGACACATTGTTATGGGACATAAATCATGTTAAATTTTTAAAGAATAGACATTGTCTTTTCAATTTATTAAGGGAATAATGAACTTTTACATAGGACATAAAATATTTTATCAAATTTATAATCTTTATTATAGATAAAAAATAATTAATCATTATACCAGAATAAAATATTCCCCCATGACCATTTTCAGATAAAATGATAGGGTGACCAGAATATTCAACATTTGGAAAGAAATAAGTTTTAGTCTTTCAAAAAAATCGATTAAACATTATATCTTTTTCAAAACCTTTATTAGATATTTTTAGAGATAAAAAATTACATTGATGTTATGGATGTTGAGAAAAACATATGTGACAGTTTGATTGGAATTTTTTTGATATAAATGGAAGGAAAAATGAAATATTCCATTCTAGATTGGACATGATATCAATGGGAATAATTTTATTTTTATCACCCACATTGAATGGAAACATGATCTATTTATATAAAACTTTCCACATATTAATAAATATTGATCAAATGAATTCTTTTTAGTGTCTTCATGGTGTTAATTTATATAGTGGTTATTCTTAAAATGAGAATAATATGGTTTTTTTGATAGATTGTAAATTAATATGTAAAAAATCTCATTATTTACATGTATTGATGAAAAAACATATTCTAGTAATTCTAAATGGAATATTGATGAAATATGTTAGAAAGACTATCATCTGGTTATATTATTTTTTAATTCCATTTTTCGAAAAGTTGTTAATCAAATTTTTATTGATTTGTGGGAGAATGTAGATGTTCTTATTTTTTATCAAATAAAAATGCATTTCCCACCTTCGTTATTTGATATAATGGGGTTTCTATTTATTCATTTGGTGATTGAGAAAATAATATATAGGCCTATATATTTATTTATTGATGTATCCTTTTGAAATATATATGAATATTTTTATTGTATTGGACATTAAGAGAACTCCCCCAAAGTTTTTTTCCTTTAGTTAGTTTTGTTACCCATAGAAAATGACGGTGGAATTGGGGTAGATGATTCGTGATCCCCATAATGAGTAAGGTTGTGACAATGTTTTTTCCGAGGTAGTTTGACCCTTGAGATTTTTTCAGAGATTTCTCTAAAAAATTCATGTTTGCGTTTATGGAAACAAAGTCAAAGTGTATCAAAAGAGGCTCTTGGGACAAAGAGTCCAATGATGGTATGGGCAGTTGATAAGTCCCTTCATTGGGACCCTAATTACCTGCTTTGTCAAGTCGGTATACTCATTCACATATTTCTTGGAATAATGGTACATTAATCTTATAGGATTGAGTCTTTCACTATCCTTCATAAGTCATATCCCAATCATTGTTGATATATATATATATATATGATCATTTCTCGGATGTACTCTTTTGTGGATTCCTGATGCCTGTGAGATGATAACCAACCAGGATATCCACTATTGTTTGTGAATATGACATTATGAGTGATGAGGCCTCAGTTAGGGGTCCATCATGTGATACCATTATTCATGGTGGGATGGTAGTAACACCTCCACAAGTTAAGAAACATTTATTTCCAACACAACTGGTTGAGGATGAAAGAAGATTGAGCGCACTCTGTGAGTTCCAGCACTAGTGACCACTTAGATCCCATAGTGAACTGTATCCTTTAGTAGCTGAGTTTTGTCTAGAGATTGTGGTTCCCCTCTCAAGGATTGTTTGAAAACAAACATATCATGTGGTGGATTTGATAGCCAAACATTTCCATAGACTAGATAGATGTCGGAGGAGATTGGTTACTCAGATACTCGATGAGTTAAAACACTCATGGGATGACTTTTTGCAGCTATTTCCTGAGGAGTATTTCCTTGTCTTCTTGTGATACGCCAACATTTTGGTGCTTCTAGAGAATCAAAAGAGAGGTATGATGGTTGTATAGTAGGAGCCTCTATTACTAGACCTAACTAAATAATCTCTGAATGTGATCCTTGATGGAAAACTCCATGCATGAATGATTGATAGTTCCAACACATGAGAGATTAATTCAATTGTAGTTCCCTTCTGCATCCCACCATTATCAAGGTACTAGAGGGATCACATGTGATATATATCATTTTGTTAGAGGGGAACCATGTTTCTTATTTTTGATGTTGGTTTAACAAAGTAGGTACATCAACCCCAACTAGTAGAAATCAGTTGTAAAGCCCTCGAACAAAATGTCTCCACTTGATTGGACTATGGAACATGGTTTGGGTACAAAGTAAGAGGTCATGAAAGACTATGATGGGTCAGTGATATGATTGTGATGGGAAAGTCCCCAAGGAATGATACTTCCCGATAAGTTGTTCTATGATTTCTACTCACATGGAAGATAGAAAGCCAGAGTAAAGACAATGTCATGACATGGGTTCTCCCAGGTGGGTAAATGGTATTCTCTAGGTAGGTGGTTCTGGTAGAAGTGGGGGAAGAAGTATGGTTCCTTGTTAATTGTATGAATAACATCCACCTACACCAGGAAACCCATTTTATGCTCTGGGAGTTGCGGTTGGGGCCACTAGGAGACTCATGTTATGGATTTTTATGATCCTACGGTGCATGATATGATAATAGAAACACCAAATGTCATTTCTAATTTTTTCTTACATAATTGTTAATCACTGGGTGAATTACTCTTTTCTTCCAACTAGTTTCATTGGGTTTTACCTAGATAACATGAGGCGTTGGTGTAACCATGTATCAGTGTTGTTTGAAAAATCATTGAATGCATCAGAAAGAGGGGTCCTTCCCCTACTGATATATATTTTTATGGTAGGACAAAAACCCATGATGTAGAGTTAGTTTCTCCCAATGTTGTTAGTATTGAGCGATGTTGGATATATCCCTCTAAATGTTTTGATTGTGGAAGGGTTGTTCAGTGGATATTCAGGGAAGCACCTCACATTTCCAATGTAATTTTTCTATTTAACTACCATTTTCATGTAATGCCACAAGTGGGTGTAGTGTAGTACATGGTTTGGGGATTAATCTCCTTCAAAGGGGTTTAAAGGCCCCTCGGTTATGAAAACTGATTTTTGTGTTTAGATTATTCTAGTTGGATTAGTGTACTCACCTTCCCTTTTCATGGGATCCTTTATGTGCTCGACATAAACCTTAATATAGTATTTATCAAGTATATTTAAAGGTTATAGAGACTCCATGAACAGAACTACACAACCCAATCTCTGGTGGTGGAAGTAGTAGTCTTATTCTTTAGAATGTGGAGACTCTATCAACTATGTGAGAACATTTTAGTTTGATCAGACCACTAGTGTTTTGGGTGCGTCTTCACCCAGAGAGACGTGAACCTGAGGCGACCACAATTGTTTGAAATTCTTATAGTACTATGACATTATGATGGTATGTACTCTAATAAATTGAAACATATTAGTTTATTCCATTAAAAGGAATTCCCAGGCTCATCTAGCATGACATGCTTTAAAGTAGTTAACTTCCCTGTAGCTGATCTTAGTTGACCAGGAGTGTATAGGTTTTATTCTTCCAATGGTGTCAACTCCTTCGCTACTCAAGCATGTGAATGAGTCCTATTTCTGAGAAACCAACAATGAGATGTTTTCTGGCTCAGATATCTATAAGTGATACACCATTTTGATATTATTAAGGATTGAATAATGAATCCATTTTCCTAAAAGAAAAATTGATTTCATATGTTTGATGAAGAGTATCTGCTGAGGTGGAAAACTATACCTCGAGTTTTATCAGGCCATTCAGGACCGTGCAATGAGGGGGTATGTTTTCCTACAACTTTTTATTTCCCCCAATAGATTGTGTGGGTGTATGACATATCCAATTTTCTATTGCCAAGGAGATATGTGCATGATAAAATGAACATCATCTTAGCGAAGAATCCGTTTGAGGATGGACTATTACATTAGTCTTCATGCTATAGAAGCATGGAAGAGTACAAGTTTACTTGGATTAGGAGAGCCACATGCGAGCTCAATATTCAAAGATGTTTTTCTAAATTTGACATTTTGGCCATAAAATATTGAATATTTGAATTTTTTAGAGAACTCGATTTTCATTATAATACATTTTAACATTTTTATATATAATTACAGAACAATGCACTGAAACGGCATGCAATTCAATGTCCTGGTGTTCTGGAAACAAATTTTACAAAAATATTTATTATATTATTTTGAATTCATTTGGAAGAAAATTTATAATTGAAAAATGGTATTTAGGATCATAAATATGAGTCTATGGTTGATTCTAGAATGTATAGTTTACCTTAGGAGAGAAATAACTTTTGTTAGGATGGGAATACTATAAAAAATTCCACATAAGACATAACAATAAAAAAATAATTGAAAAAAATAATTATATCATGATTATAGACACAAATAACTTTTTAATGGGGACTCAGATTGTATTTTTGAGAACATTGTTCAGTTTATAATTGCATGTTTTTCCTAATCACGATATAAAATGAGAGGACGTATGAGTTTCAGATTCTGAGAATACTGAATGTTTCCAATAAATATGTGTTTATGGTAAATGAGTAAGGGTTGGATAATTTATTCCATAATTTCTTGTGAGAGCTCCTCCAATCCTCTTAACAGTTACTCAACATAAGATATTTGGTAGATCTCGATGAAACATTAACTTTGAGTATAATAGATCCCAGTGAACGCAATGGTTGATCCATATTCTAGGTAAGATTTCCCCTTCAGATTCTGTACCTACATTAATAAAGAATTTCTTTCCATTTTTAACTTTTGGTTGATTTCCCAACATTGATATCCTTTATTGATGCCCAAAATAAAAACCAAAATGACTGGATGAATGATGGATTGGGGTGGGACCACAGATCTGGGATGATGTTAGAGCACCATGGGAGGACGACTGTATTAGGAGACCAGCCACATAACTCCCCCTCTCTTTGTAGTGTTCAGAACCTGAAAACGGGGAAAAAATATAAATATAAATTAATTATAATTATACAAATAATGATAATATTATCATTATTAGTATTAGTAAAACGGATAAATGGTTGTAACATACACATGTGTCGTCTAATTCATGGACTATCATCGGCATTGTGACCCTATCATCAATGCGGTCTTTTAAACACTAATATTTGGTTCCTTTGACTGTCTGGTGGAGCGGTTCAAAAAAACACCTTAAAATAATAATAATAACATTATTATTTCTTTATACACATATTTTGGTGTATTTCTTTCATGGAGTGTTCGATTAACGAGATGTATGTGGAAACGTGACCCTTTCTCGGAGGAGGACCTTTTCTGGCAATTTTTAGATCATTATATCTCATGCTTGAGCCTCAGTGGCATGAAACATTCAATTTTATTATTATTATTATTATTATTATTATTTACATATTCTTGAATCAGACATATCTCCTACATCTGAAGTCCAATCAATGTGTTGTTAGCTGCTTCATAACCTAGAAATTGAGGTGGACATTTCATGACTAATTTTAAGACCTGAAACAAAAATTGAGCTGCAGGCCCCACAAAGGCCGATTCTAGTTTTTAGTAGTGAAATGTGACTTTTTCCCTAGTTGTTTGATTTTGACTAATGAAGATCCAATACGATGTGTTATTATATGATGATTGCAATATTATGATCTATTTCACGTGTTCCATGGTTGAGGAATTTGTACCTATAGAGCATCATTCATGCACATTGATTTGAAATGATGTTTCTTCATCAAGATTCTAATTCGGGGGAATGAATAGTTGATCATGTGAGTTTTTACATAAATATCATGATGGTGTGATCCATTTAGTTATCTAGTAATATCGAAAGAAACTAGTCAGTAATGATTCAACATCACCCATTTTAGACTAGCTTTGAACATTGTGCGCTCATCATCATTATTTCTAGAGGTTCAATGTACTCCTAGAGTACACTGGAATACCTAGGGGAACAATATCTCATATAGTACATAAATATTTCTAGGTACAAAACCATGCTCTGAGGTAGGGTCCCACATTGTGTGGGCCCAAAAAGTGTATTATAACACCTTACGAATCTTCACTATCTCGTATCTCTTTCTTATTAACCCATATTTTGGACTGCGAGTAGCCTAACCAGAGTGTTTTTTCACATAGAACATAGTGGTTCCCTCAATAGTGTCTTGTGTGATACGATTTCATATTTTTTGGATGTGGCCCTAATCCAGTGAGATGCCTGATGACTATAGTATTGTTCTGTGATGATTTCTGAGAGGTTCCTTCTAGTAGGGAATGCCATAGTAGGAACGATATTATCATAAAATGTATTACCGTTTAGCAGATTTGGGATGTGGTGTTCAAATATATTACATTCGCTCATACCCTCCAATTGGTATGGGTAACGACATTTCCATATGACCCTATCAAAATTACCCTCCAGCATATTACCCTTCAGCGGGGCTCAGGAGTGGATCTCACTGATAAAACATTTTCGTTTACCCTTCATCTAGGATTTGTAGTGTCATTAGACAATGAAACATACATGATTACCCTCAAGTATATCACCCTTTAATAGGTTGGGGAGTTGGCTTTCGTCAATGATACTTTTGATCTTACCCTCAGGTTGGGTTAGGGAGTTGAATTCGCCTATGACACATTCAGGAATACCCTCCAATGTGTTACCATTCAATGAGACTCTATAGAGGCTTTCATCGAAGGTAGTATAGAGCATACCCTATAGCGGGGCTGGGTTGTTGTTTGTCTACTAGATTTGATGATTAGTGATGAAACATGTTCTAATTTACCTATGGACTCAAGAGAAAGAGAAAAATTTCCCAATGAGGCGCTTCCTTATGATGTAACCAAAAAATAAGATGAAAAAGAAACATAAATATGGATAGGTAAGAAGCTAAAACACATACCCTTTAATAAACTAATTGAATATGAAGTGTAAACATAAATAAGTTGA
Source organism: Viscum album (assembly GCA_963277665.1). Taxonomy (NCBI): domain Eukaryota; kingdom Viridiplantae; phylum Streptophyta; class Magnoliopsida; order Santalales; family Viscaceae; genus Viscum; species Viscum album. The sequence goes on from OY728122.1 coordinate 1,194,803,079, forward strand.
CACAAAATCTCAAGAATGAATAATAACTAAATCAAAATAAGGGAAAATATTTATTAATTGAAATTATTTCTAAAGTACATGAAAATATATACTCTCAATAACATTCACAATAAGATTTATAAATAGAGATAGAACTCATTTAATTTTTGAATCTTATTTTTCTCTTGTGAGACTATCGATTCATTGAGGGATATATAATGTCTGGGGCCCACCCATTATTACCCTCCCAAACCATTCCTCATATATAATAGTCCAATAGATATAATTCCTTATTAAATATCCATATTGAATAAATAATAAGGTTTTAACAATAATTCCCCAGTTAATAAAATAACTATCAATGTGAACACCAAATATAAAATGACAAAAAAAAATATGAATTACTAATATCCATTTTTGAGAATATGGATATTTAATTAAAAATCAATTAAAAATCATTAAATTAAGTGAATATTTTTTTTATAATTTATGACACCAAAATTGGATGTGATATTGAAAACATAATCATTAATAACATTCTTGATTAGAAGAAATGTTGAACATTCCAAAGCATCCCATACCACATTGAAGAAATTATATCAAAATCTCCATTAAGTAATAAAATTTAATGAAACCAATAATATCATTAGAAAGTGTAAATTCAATAGATTTTATCAGGGGTTAGTACATTCCGAAAAAAAATAAACTAGGTTTATAATGACAAATAAGTCTCAAGGGAATATAAATTGAGGTGAAATCCCTTACCATGAGTTTCCTTCCATGTTAACATCCTTTAACATCATTTATAGTAAAATTACATTAATTTTATAATTTTTACATATCCTTTTTATTTTATAATTAATTTTATTTCATGTATTACTTTTTTTATACAACTATTTAAATAAATATGCTTATGTTGGGTGTTTTGACAAAATCCAGTTGTTGTGTCAAAAAAACATGGGAAGGTAAACTATAGTCAAATGGGATAATATATAACATCATTAGTATAATATTTGTAATATAATTATCATATTTATAAATCAATTATAAATATAAAAACACTGATTATATTTGGTTATGAAGAATAAACCAATGTTATAATCATGGAGACCATAGGTTGTACCTAGGTATTAGTAACATTCTCATTTATACCTTATCGTTAGGGGAAGAAGACAAGTAACACTATATATTTTCATAATTATAATTATATATTAACTACCATGTTTTTTAGTCTTATATACTTATATATGTATAATTATTATGATGCAAGAAGAATCCCTTCTTGTTGAGGAGGCAGTAGTCGACACATCGAGGAATGGTGTTATAACTATATAAGTGTGTGTGAAAGGGTAATATATATATATATATATTATTTTTAGTAATGTAGTTATGTCATAAATTTCAAATATATTGTTTTCATGTCCAACTCATTAATTAAGACCATCTTTTATAAATTCCATGTATCATGTGATCAAATCACATCATTTTTAGGAGGCGGTAGTCCACACTCCCTTAAATGGTGTTATCATATAGCCAAAATTGATTTAATATTATTATGTATTTTAAATTAATCAAAAATGTATAGTGACATTATAAATATAATATATATCATTTATAAAAATATTTCCCATCATAGTGCCCACCATGATATGTGGCAAATATATAACTAATATTCATCATTTCATGAGGTGGTAGTTTGTCGTTCACATAATCATTATATTTATCACCCTTTAGATAAAGGTTTGCATAACTTTATCTAGAACCCATATTAAAACAACATAAAAATATATTTATCATACTGGTGTCAGAATAAAATGATGATTTACAAATATTTGAATGTGTGGATGAGTAAATAAAAAAAATCATTGAAATTGTAACCATAAAAATGTGGTAACTCATTTTGGCTTATATCAAAAGTATTCTTTGGACGGATTTTGTCCAAAATAAACACTATATAAAACATAGACTTTTTCATATATCATTACATGATTTTAAACATAATTATACATCAAATTACAAGTCAGGATCCTAATGCCTTCTGTCATGGAAGACTTGTTACATAATTAAACATCTCATAAACAACTTTTTATTCAATCTCTATAATGAGCTCCAAGCTACTATTTTCCTCATAAATGTACATATAATGACAGGGGGATAACATGAAATAATGGATGATCTAAAATTCTAATATGGGAATAATAAAAATAATAATCAATTAGCTCAATGTTTATGATGTGTGACATAATTATATAAAAAGGCATATACAGTAATAGAACATATGGAACCATAACATGTATAACATGGGATCCTATAAACAAGTATTCTAAGTAATGTGGCTGATATATAAAACCCGAATTTTGAACATGTCATGAATCATTTCACTTTGAGAATCACAAGTCAAGGTTAACCACCATTATTGTTGTCCATTATAGCACAAGTCAAGGATAACTTTAAGGACCGTTGCCCATGAAAGCACAAGTCAAGGCATACAATCCAGAGCATTGCACATAACATCTCATTAGACTCAAAAATAGCCAATTCATTGGAGTTATATCAGGGTGTACCCATCATACAATTTTTATTAATATGCTTTCCACGTTCAAAATAATACATAACCAATAATACATAAAAATATTGGTAACCATGGAAAGAAATGATTATCATAATCTAGTCATAAAGCATAATGAATGGGAATACCATGAAAGTGTCCATGATGGAAATTAATTATAATATACTTGGACAATAATAAATAAAAAACATGTATATATAATGTTATGTTATTTTAAACAGATTCAATTGAATGTGAAAAGAGTATTCAACAAATTTTTTGCATTAAAACATTTAACTATGGTTATAATGAAAATACTAAAGAGAATTTAAAATAAAAAAGGTTATAATTTTTAAAAAAACTATAATTGAAAAATAATTTTTTAATAATATAATGAATTATTTTATAAAATCAATGCTGACTTAAAAGAGAAGGTAGAGTGCACTTGGAATTGGGTAAATTTTTTGGAAGTTTCCTCAATACGGGTTTTCTTATCTAGATGTATTAATGTGGAAATAACATAAATGATTGTATATAACCAAAATAGAATGATAAGTGGATGTTGATACTGGTTTTTGGATATATAAACAATAATTAGACTATGTACATAAACATAATATTGGATTTAATTTGGTTAAAAGGAGATTAAAAATAACCCGATGGAATAATGGAGCTTCGGGTAGAATCTCATTCCTTAAGTATGATGGCATTCTCCGCATGTCCCGAATAATAATATTGGGTTCAATAGTTAATAATTCTATAACATAGTTTACATTTAAATAATTTATATATGAGTTTTTTGAGTTCGTTCATAACCATTTTTATTGGTTATGAAGTTCTATTTCATTGTTCGGGTCCATTTGTTTCACGATCGGTTTACATATATACATGAGTGGATAATCTTTTAAAATGTGTGTGGTGGGATATAATAGTAGTTATATTCTATTAATTAACTTCCATAATTATAAATGGTTTTATATTTCATTTTTTTAATAATAGTGACAATAAATAATTTTATAAAACATCAATGATAAACTTTTTGGTTAATTTGTAGTTTTCTTATCACAACGAACACATTTGGTGCTATAAATCAAAACAATCAGTAAAAAATGATTCCAAAACAATATTTGAGACATAAAAAAATATTATAGTCTATTTAAACAATAATAATGGTTTCATTACAAGAAATTAAAATAGTAATGGAAATTTGAAACCCATCATCCTTGAATGTGGTAAATTTATATATCTCGTTGGGTGTTTTTACAACTAGCATTAATGAATAGTAACGAAGAGAAAATAATAAATTATTTCATATCAAATAATAATATATAAAATATAAGGTATTAGTGTTTTCATAACATGTGTATGAGTACAGGTAATGATTGAAATGAAGACAGTGGAACTTGAAGGGAAAGTAAAAGAATTTAAATGTGGAATTTACCTCTTAAATTAATCATCCTTTGGAGCCTATTAAGGGATTATTATTTGGTATATTTAAGAAAAAATGGTTGATATAATTGGGGGAGGATATTGGGGAGATATTTGAGTAGAATTTTGGTAAGGATCAAGGCTTGAGAGGAGTGAATAGAAGATGTGAGTGTGGGAGGGTTTTTAAATGGTGGGGTGGAGGGTTTTCTTAATATTGTAATCACTAGTTCATTATTTATCCATAAGACATGAAATAGTGATAATTCCATGAAAAAAACTAATATGTTCATTTGTGGTCACGAAAGTGGATGTTTACATCATTAAAGTCTCAATCGTGATGTCGATATTCTGGTTTTAGCAGTTAACATAAATTTTAATATTTTACTATTCCTAATTTTTATTTATTTCAGAAAAATATGAAAAAATCACCCTAAACATTATTCAATGTAAATAATCCTAAAATAACATCCATTTCTGAAAAATAATTTTCTAAAAATGTGAAATTTAATTTATAAATAAAATCATTATTTACTTAAAATTAAATATTTGGAAATTTGAGTTGATTTTAAAATACATTGTAAAATTACCTAAGTTCTCATAAAAATATATTATAATCATAATATATCAATATAATAATTTGGAAATACATTATATGAAAATAAATTTTAGTTTCTATATATAAAATTATTCATAATTTCTGAGTTAAATATTTTTGAGTTACAATAATACCAACATTGTCATATTATCACTTATTAGATTGATATATTTTATTTATACATTCATTAGTAAAGTTAATATTTTCTGGGAAAACAATCTATTAATCTAGGTCATATTACTATTAATTTGTATAACCAAACTATTCATAATAGTTAGTTAATATTCACAAAAAAATATTATTTTATTAGACACCAAACATATAACTGATTGAAACCATAAATGTCAGATTTTAGAAATTTAAATCACAAAAGTAACAATATTAAGTTTAATGGTCACATAGTACATAATAGTTCCTTGTTTTGTGATTTCATGTTATTATATGACAAAATTATAAGAAGGCAATTTCCATTGATTAAACATTGGGTCATTAAATTCTTCCACCCTTATGAAATTTCACACTCATAATTTCATTTTAAATTTGTTGTTGTAAAAATGTTTGGGTACTTTTCCTACATTCCCTCCTCCAGTCCACATGTTATATCTTGGAATATATTGTTCGTCCATAGTACATTGACTAAGTGACTTTTATTGTTATATGGATCATTATCTCTATTTTCCAAGATCTACACTGGTAGCTCCTCATAAGAAACATCATTCTCTAATTGTACCAAATCAAAAAAGAGTACATGTGACGGATCTGGTAAGTAAATTCATATGTGGGATACATGTCAAACCTCATGATCATTAGACATTTTATGGGGATGATATATTCAATAGGCCACAGCTCTAACACGATCAAGAATCATGAAGGGTCCAATATACATAAGACTTTTCATTCTATTATTCCCAAACCACTCGAACTTATTCCACGTAGATATGTGAATAAATACCATGCCTCAACTTTTGAAATCATGGTATCATCGAAGATTGTTTCTATATCTCTTATTTCAACTTTGGGTTGACTTTATGTGTTGTCGAATGGTTTTCTCCTACTACACCATTTCTCTAACCATTTATGGTCTTATTAACTTACACTCTATGACTTCATCCCCACATGAAGGTGTTATATAGAATTTCCAATAAATGGAGTCATATTTTTCCAAATGGATATGGGAGTAGAAACTGTTGTTGTTATAGAATTCAACCAGTGGAAGATGTTGGTCTACCCCTCCTATGAATTTCATAGAATGCACTTTCAACATTTCGTCTAGTTTTTGAATAGATCACATAGATTGACCATTATTTTTGGGATAATAGGCCTTACTGACATTCAGTTCAGTTCTTAGAGAATATTGGATACATTTCAATAACATTATTGGGGATATAAGATCTCTATTAGATATAATATATAGTTCTACTCCATTAAACCATACCACCAGTTTTTTATATATTTGTGAATTTTGATAAATGAGATGTCCTCTAGAATTGAGATAATATGAGTTGCCATTATATACAGATCCACAATGACCAATATGGAATTTTTTACTCTATATGTACTTGTAAGTATAGTGAAAATGTATATTGTGATGTTTTCCCACTTTCCTATTGGTGTGTGTTGTGGTTGAATCATCCCCTTATACTTTTTCCATTCAACATTCTCTTGCTGACATACTAGATAGTTTGATGTATTATCAACAATATCTTTCTTCACAATGTCCCGTGAAAAGTTCTCTCAGAGATCACGATACATCTAATTACTCTATATTTTGAAGAGAGAAGGTTGAGCTATGTGAATCATTCAAAATATCCTCCTTTATCAGTGGGTTGGATGATAATCATTTTCATAAACAAAATCTTAAAACACTTTCCTCATCAATCATGAACTAAAAGTATTTCATATTTCTAATTTCTTCCACCCTTTTATAAATTTTCTCATCTTTTCATCGTTCATCCATTATTTCAACCATGAGGGATGGCTAAATAATCATTTGAGAAAATATTGATGATGTTCATATAATAATAACTACCATGTACATCATCTACAAATATATGATTATATGGTCCATTTCAATTCTCATCATTAATAAAGAGGCAATATCCTTTAAATATAGAGTATATGCCTCTATATTTGGCTTCCTAGGATGCTGGTGGATTGAGCAGTCATAATCCATGATTAGGAGTAACCATCTGTTTTTTTCATATTATGATCTTATTAGGTGAATGAATATTTGAGACTCTTGTTCTTAGTATATATCTCATTCTTCTCCCAATATAGATAATATTTCCGTATTTTCAATAAAAATATCACAGCCACTAACTCCATATCATACATATGGTATTTATTCTCAGGGATTATCTGCTGCCTTAAGGCATAGGTTATTACTCTATCATATTGAAGCTGTACATAGAATAATCCCTTCATTGAAGAATCACCATACACATCCAATAGTTCTACACTATTTGGGAGTGTGATTAGTGGCGTAGTGAAATGCCTCTTTTTGATCACTTTAAAGTTATCCTCAGATTCATGAGTTTAGATGAACATCATTCCCATCTGTTCTAGCATGAACATTATGGTTGAAAATCTTGATACGTTCATTACAAATCATCTATAAAACTCAGCTAGACCATGAAATCTTCATAACTCCTTTAAATATCTTTTTGTGGAAAATTAATTAATATCCACTATCTTGGAAAGGTATATATAGTTTTAATGGTGATTACATGCCCAAAAATGATACCTACTCCATATTAAACACAAATTTACTTTACTTTTCATGTAGATTCTTACTTTTTAATGACTTTTGCCTTCTGTTCAAATGATCTTCATGTTCCTCTTTCCTCTTGGAGTATATTATAATATCATTAATAAAGAGTTCCACAAAATTTCCAATGTATTCACTAATGACACTATTAATTAAATCCATGAATATTGTTATAGTAGTGGATAGTCTAAAGGGATTCACTATGAATTCATCGTGTCCATAACTCATTCAAAAATAATTCCTTGTAATATCATCCTTACTCACCTTTAATTGGAGATATATCGACTGAAGGTCCACCTTAGTGCTATAATAATCCCAACAAAACTGATAAAAAAACTCATATATTCTATTTTAGTGAATAATTTTTCATTATTGTGTTTTTATTGAGCTCTGAAAGTCAAGGAAGAGACAGATTGATTCAACATTCTTCTTGATTAAGAGGACTAACTCACCATATGGTTATTCACTTGGGAATATAAAACCCATCTCTAGATTCTATTATAATTTATTAGTCGTCTCTTCTAGCTCTACAGGGGCCATTCTATAAGGTTTCTTTTCTACTGCTAAAAATCATGGAATAATATCAATTGAGAACTCCACCTCTTGATCAGGAGTAGACTAGGAAATTCTACATGGAATACATCAGTGTAATCCATCACGATGTGCATATATGCTAGAGGTATTATCTCATTTGTATCAATCATTTGATCTATACATGGATTATCATAGGGAAACAACATCTACACAAGATAAAATGATTCTAATTGAAATTCATCTTCCTCTTTACACTTATAATGAATTGGAGGATGCTTCTGGATGTGAAGAATGATCTCCCATTCCATAATTTTGATGATGGATTTGTATAACGATATACAATAAAATCACAAGATAACACCAAACTACACTAACGGATGTATGACATTATTTTTTTTGAGGATCAGTCTACCAAAATTTATTAGTGAGGAGTTATCAACCTTTGATTCAATAATTTCCCAATTTTTTTTTCCCACAGATATTGAAACATCAATATTTTGAGGCAGTGTTTGTATTGTACTACTAAACATGAATGGTATGAAGGAATGCGTATAACCAAAATAAAAAAGTGTGTTCTCTATTATTGTATAAATAACTAGCATACATGTCACCACATAATTTTCCAACTCCACCTCATTAGTATTTATTGAATAAGCCCTTCCTTTTTTCCTTGGAGGTTATTGTTTATTTCCCCTATCAACCATTGGAAAAGGGAAATTGGTCACATAATGACCAAGATCTTGGATATTGTAACATTGCACCAGATGGTGAGTGTATATCTGAACCATTCTTTCTTCTTCTATATTAGAGGGATTCATCATATCCCATTAGTAGATTTTAGAGAGATGCCTAATTCCTCCACATTTGAGTCAATTCGAGATTCCCTTTTTATAGTTCCCTTGATGCTTCTTCCAAAAATTTTGACACATGGGATATTTGATAGTATTTTAATCATGGGATTTATTTGCTGAACCACCCATATTATACTCTATCTCACACATTTTTCACCGAGATAATGATACCACTAGGAGTTTTCAATCTACATTTCAACCTTTATTGCATAATGGAAAATGTCCCCATAATTTTCAAAGTATCGAATCCCTAATGCATTTCATAGACTCAGTATTCGTTTACATAATAAGTGATCCAAATTTCATTCAGTGTTCATGGAAAAGCCAAAGGAGTATCTTAGAAGCCTTATGACGTTTTAATCATATTCCTAATGGACTCATCTTCCTTCTGCTCGAGTATGAGGAAGTCTCCTTCCACCCTGAGGCGGACAGTTTGGATAAAATATTTATTAAAAAAAAATTCTTAAATTAAACCAAATATAGGGAATAAATTTCCTTTTGGGACTTCATCTTCATTATTAGTGTCCACCATTGATCAACATACCCAAATAATTGATCGACATCCACCACAAAATTCTCTTAATCTAAGCACTATAGAACATAAAATAACATTTCAATGGAGTAAATCTATAGTTCCATGAGGAGGGGATCAGATGATCCACTAATCCTGGGAGGCCTTTCTCACAAGAGTTGTTCAATGGACACTTCCTCTATTCCTGGGAGAGTAGGGAGTTCCATGTGATTGATGTTATTATTCATCAATTGATCTAGTTGATCATGTACTGTATTGAATTTTTGAGAACCTATTCGCATCATATTTGTTATAATATTAGGGAAATATTTACATTCTATATCACATTGATTTTTGGTAGGTGTTCTTATATATCCCTGTATAACCAAAGAAATAGATCATAAAATTAATGTTTTTGAATACTTAACTATTATGAATAAATATGAATCCTTATACACAAAAGAATAAACAAGTAAAGGTCATGTAAATACTAACATGGGATTCCCTGGGTTTAAATCTTGGTTATCATTGATCTATTTCATAACACATATTCTTATGTGATCTATTTTTTTCCCTTATTATTTTTTGTACCATGTTCATGAATTTACCAAAGAATTTCCTTAGGGTGTGTCGATCCAAGTGTGTAGGAAGGCCTATTATTGTGCACTAGTTCCCATTGAATTCTATCTCAAAGTGGTGTCTTCATGTTTTACCACTAGATACATAAATTATAGAGACACATCTATATATTTGAATCCATACATGTATGTATTTTCATGATAAATTACTTAATCTAAACATTCAGAAATTTTCAAATGTTTTCATATACTAAGTCTCATCTTTAAGGATCTTACTAAATTCCTTTATTCATAATATCCAAAATTAACTATACCTTCCTCTAATACAATCTATATTGATCATATCTTGTTATGTATATCATTAAATGATTTTAAACAAAATTAAACATAAAAACACAAGCGATGTATAAAAAATTTAAGTGTCGTGAATGACAAGGTACATAATCATACATTTTAAAAACAACATTTTATATGATATCCATATGTAGATTCTAACATTCATTGGGATAATACATCTCAATAGAGTATATTTAGGATAACATGATCAATTGTTTGAGATAAAATTTTAGTAAGGGAATAAGAATAAGAATAAATCATTTGAAAATTAGTTAGGAAGCATGAAATATTGATATAAAATAGCATATAACATAATTAATAGATGTCACCAAAACATTTATAATGATGGATAATACAAAAATGTAATAACAGTAATTTTTAAGCAACATAAATCATGAATTTTTCATGAATCACATATCATGTCACATAGAGGAACACAAGTCAAGGTTTACCACCAAGACCATTGCACATGTTAACCAAAGTCCGGACTATTTACCAAGATTTTTGAACATGGTAGAACTAGTCAATGGTAACCACCAAGACTATTGAACATAATATATCATGAGACTCAACATTAATAAATTAATGGGAGTGTTATCTGGGAGCACAAATCATAAAATTTTCATGAATGTTCATTCAACATATAGAATCATACATAAATAATCATACATAAACAAAAAGGGATCCATGGAAGGAATTGGGTATCATAATCATGTCCTAGAGTATAATATGTTGGTTTATTAAACAAGTGTACATGAAAGAAACGAATTATAACATATATGTGAATTAATAAAGGAAAATACGTATATATCATGGTAATTTATTTCAAAAAGAAGTGATAACTTCTAGAACATGTATTTAATAAATTTTAGCATTATTACATTTTAGTGCGGTTTTAAGGAAAACTACTAGAGAGAATTTAAAATAAAAAAGGTAACAATCATTTAAATAAATCCAGAAGTGAAAAACTAAGGTTTTCATAATATAAATAAAAAAATTTAAGAAAAAATTGTCTAAAAATAAATGTTAGAGTGCACATGAAATTGCATAAAATTTCCAGAAGTTCCCTCAGAACATGTTTTCTAATCAAGAAGTATTGAGGAAGGAATCACATAAAAGCCTATATATCCAAAAAAGAGAAAGACTAATAGATCATGATACATGAGATTGGTAATATAATTAAAAATTAAAAAATTTACATAAAAAAATATATCATTTCATTTTGTTAAAAAGGGGGTAAGAATAACTCGATGGAATAATGATGTTTTGGGAACAATCAGGTACCTTAAGTCCAATGGTGCTCTCCAATTGACCTGAATAAAAAAATCAGGTTAATTAATTAATAATTCTAGACACAATTTTCAATGTAATTTTTTTTAATATCATTGATTTAATTCCTAACATGTTTTATAGGTAATGAGGTTCAATTTCATTGTTTGGTTCTGTTTGTTTCATGATCAGTTTACTTATAAACGTGAATAGATAATCAAGTAAAATAAAGATGGTTGTCTAGAATTGGAGTTATATTTTATTATTGAGTATCCATAAGGTTAGATGAAGTTAAATTAGATTTGTTATCATAGATTGAAGATGAATAATTATATAAATATTTAAAGATATTCATTTAGGTTAATTGGGGGTTTTTTATCAAAATGAACAATTTTTTTTATAAATAAAAAATAAGTGTAAAAAATATTTCAGATCTATATAGGACACACAATACATATATTATATTTTTTTTTCAACAATAATAATTGTTTTATGAACATAATTAATGAAGGTAATGGAAAATGAAATCCCACCATCCTTTAATGTGGTAAATTAACCCATCAGGGATGGGGTTTTTACTACTCGTATAAAAGAATGGTAAATTTGAGATGATAATAACATATTATATTATCAGTAAAAAATTATTCTAAATATAATGTAGTAGACATGTAATATCATTTATATGACGAAGGGTATGTATAGAAAATAAAAACAATGGAACATGAAAGGAATGTAATAGAATTAAAAAAGATGAATTTCCCTCTTAAATTAACATTCCTTGAGAGCCTCTTGATGGGATAGGATTTGGACATTTGAAGATAAATAGGTCTAATTTAATTGGAGGAGGTTCTTGGGGAGAGACGTGAGAATAATTTATTCAATAAATAAGGCTTGAGAGGAGTGATGAATTAGGGGAGTGTGGGTGGTTTTTATAATAGAGGGGATGGGGGTTTCTTAATATCTTAATCACTACTTTATTATTTCTCTATAAAACAAGAAATAGTAACAATTCCATTCTAATAATTAGTAATAAGTGCATGTGAGGTCGAACTAATTTCCCTTTCAATCATCCATGACTCATGCATGATTCGTAAATTTTGGTTTTAACACATTTCGTAAATTATCATATTTTACTATTCATAAAAATTAAAATATTGTAGAAATGTCCAAAAAATGAAACCTGTGAATTTTTAGATGTGTATAATAGAAAAATATACTCCATTTTTTGAAAATAATTTTCTAAATATGGGAAATTTAATTTAATAATAAAATCATCATTTACATGAAAAATACATATTTTAAAATTTTAACTAATATTATTATACTTTTGAAAATTAAACAAGGTATCAAAAAATTATCCTATAATTTTAAGTAATAAACACAGTAATTTATGAAGACATTTTATGAAATTTTTTTTTTTATTTATTAAATTATTCAAAAATATTTAATTAAATATTTATGACATATAAAAATAGCAACATTTTCATATTGTCACTTATAAAATGGATAAATTTTATTTATAAAATAATTAGTAAAGTCACTATTTACATGGACAATTTTCTATTCATATTGGTTATTGTACAATTCATAACAGTCAGTTATTATTCAACCAAAATTTAGATTTTCTTATCGGACTCCTAAAATCATACGGATCACAATTGTGTATATCATATTTTTTAAATTTAAATCACAAAAGTAAAATATTATGTTTAAATGTCATATTGTACATATATGTTCATTGGGTGGTGATTTCATTGGATTATATGACATAATTATATAAATATAATTTCCACTGATTAATCCATGGGTCTTTACAGAGGCTTTGATGTCTAGGTGAGGGATATTTTGAAGCTATTTCAGTATAGTTTTTCTGAAGCTATATGGTATTAGAGGTGTGATTAATTGGAATAGATGGTGTCATTTTATAGTCAATGAGGAGGTGTACTCTTTGTAATATTTTGAAAAATTAATTCTCTCCGCATTTTCCAATTTTTATTTGGATACAATAATGGAACCTATTTGATCCTAATTATAACAGGGTCAATATATATCCACACAATATCTCTTTGAAAAGTTTATATGTCATTTTGGGAATTATGGTGATGATTTATTCGATTTTTAGATTAATTTAACTGTAGTAATTTAAATTAATTTTGATTACTATTAAAAATAAGTTTGTCCAAAAAAGAATGTTGTTCTTAATAGACATTTTAAATTATAATGATTCAAAATATTTAATTAATTTTTCCAAATTTCAATCATAGAAGCATCGTAAAATTATTTTAAATTCATCCCACATGTATGATAATAATGCGGGGTTTTAATGTTAATATTTCCATAAGTGTTCTATGATTTATATAATAAATTTTACAAAGGAATATATTCCAATAACATCAATTTTATTTATTTATAAAAAATATTATCCATTTAAAATTATAAATTAACATTATAAAAATATTATAATAAAATACAATTTCCAACTAAAATACATTATTTTTAACTATTCATTTATAGATGAGATGTTTTAACAAAATATAAATTTTTTTCCCAAACCTCATTTTTACGATTTCAATTAAAATATGATGATTATTTTGAAATATTAATTTAATTAACATGTAAAAATTAATCTTTAAACTGGGTTCTTCATTAAATGGTTGTAAAATTTCTTATATAAAAATATATTTTTTTGGGAAAAAGAAAACTTTTACAAATATTATTCCTATAAAACTAAAGGGATGAGTATAAAAATTATTTTAAAAGGAATATAAAATTCATTTTAATCATTCTAAAATTTTATTTAATTATTTTTAATGAGATAAAAATCCGTTGGAAGCATAAATATTATAACATTTCATTTCATATCCAATTGCTTTTTATTTTAATTTCACCTTAAATGGTAAAAAAATGTATTATTTATATTTATATAAATAAGATATTTTCAAAATTTAGTTAATAATATTCTTAATTTCTTGTTTATATTCTATTATTTTAAGTATTAATATTTTAATAACATATTATTTTTAGGTAATACTCGGTCTTGCATATAATGCAAGCCATCAAAGAAGGCCCCACTTACATTTAACACACACTAACATGATTTGGAATTCATTTATATGTATAGAATATATTATGAAGAGTAAATATATTTTAAATTATTTGGATATTATATTTCCTTATGCTCTTGGTGTCTTCTGTCATATAGACTGTGGATTATATGTTTCTTAAATTATAATTTTATGTTGTTACATTCTCCCCACCTCAATAAAATCATGTCCATACTCATTAAACACATTGTTAGTTTCTATCTTTTTTTATATACCGTTTGAATTCCAACAATGTTAGAAGAGTTCGTAGAATATACAATAGGAATGGGAGAATGAATATTACCGTGGTATAATGGACCGAAATGTAATTAGGTCTCAATTTATTAGATCATTAATGGAAAGAAAATATGCACACTAGGAGGAATAGTGTACATATTTATGTGGAGTTATTGAGGACATCAATAAAAAACATGTGGATAGTCAATGGATTGTTGATAGCCTCAACGTAATAATTCATTTATGATTTAAGAGACCATCATTTTTATATAAATAAAGGTGTTAGGAGAACATTTCTTTATTGAAGATACTTTTCCAAATGTTGATGAATTATTTTACTCCCTCTGTATACTTACATGATATATTTATATAAACCAAACTTCAGTATTTGGATCTATATTGATCTATATTCAAATTCATTCAAAAATTAATATTGTTGAATGATGCAAGAAAATACATTTAAAAATGATCTAGAGGATCATTAAAGTGTTACAAGTTTGAATATTTGTCTTTAAATATCATTCTAATCTAATGTGGTTAATAGAATAATCTCGAATCCCAAAATATTATACTAGTAGATCTTAATTAACCTTTATTAATCAAAATTTTGACCAAAAAATAATGAAATATTAACTAGTATGTTTCATAGGTTAGTGGTTGGTATGAAACCTATATCGTCTTTATGATATGGGTTTAAGAAACATGGCCTAACCATATTTGATTGAATGCCACCCGAACTATAGTTTTTCCTTTTCTATAATAACAATAATATAATTTCCAAAAAAATTATGATGGACATCCTTACCATAATTTTAAACACTAAATATACTTTTAAAATGAGTTTTTATTAAAAAAAATCATAAACACTTAATTCATTTATTTATGAATTGGTCTATCATTGTTCTTGAGATTATCAATATTATCATTTACTGTATTTATAAATCATGAAACATTGTCTCCAGTCTAAAACACCATAGGTTTGACGTATATTCTTCATTTTTAAAATCCTCAAAAAATATTATAAAGAAAATGTGAATTTTTCTATCTGAATCAACCAGTAATTTCAATCCACATGCGCAGTAAGGCCCATTGTTGTGTTCCAAGATACATCGAGTTAGTCCAGACACACCTTGTCAAAGTTATTAATCCATGGGGCATTTTGTTCATTAAAAACATACTATATTAGTATCCATACAAGGATATTTTGGTAGTATTACCACATAATATCTATATAACTAAAACATTTGGGATGTTATCGTACACTTATCGTCAAATTTTACCTTAAGGATATGTTCTCTAGTCTATGCTTCACTAAATCTACTTTCCAAGGATTCTACTAGAAATCATTGGATAACAACATCAGGGAATAGACCCCATATTGCTAGTGTTGACGTCTTATTCTAATTATATTTTCATTATTAGAGTGAATTATTCACAAAAGGTTAGAAGAGTTTAAAATTCTTGTTATACCAGATATATGCATGAGTATTTATTACATAAAACTCTAATTAGAACATAAGTTTTCTTATTGTTTTAATTTATAGGTTACAAATTATTCATCTAGTGTATCCATCTATGACATTATTAGTACATTAATTTTATTCTAGGGGAGTGGAAACAAAATAAAGGCAATAAAAAATTCTCCATAAGGGAAAAATATTATAAATTAAATAATGAATCAATGAAAATAATTATAATGACATGATAAATAACTGAACTCACATGATATATAAACAATAAAAGGAGAAGGAAGAGCATAAAATATATGTAAATGTAATAACTATAGACAAATGAAATTCAAGAAACTAAACATGTCAAAAAAATAGGTCAAGGTAAGATACAAAATCACATCGCATTTAATAAATGTACCAATGATGAACTCTAACCATAAATATGTCAATACAAAATATCAAGAATGAATAAAAAATAAAAATAAATGAAGTTAATTTTTTCTTAATGGTTGTCATGTATAAGAAACCATAAAACCTATAACTTAAAGAACATTTACTATATTGTTTAAAACTATGGATAAAAACTCATTTAATTTGTACAACTAACTCTCCTTATGGGAACCTATAGATGTATCGAGAAATTATATAATTTATGGGACCCACCGTTGATTACTAGTCTAAATCATTCCTTATATTGAATAATAAAATAAATAATCCACCTTATAAAATATGTTTATTGAATAAAAATAGTGTGTTATCAATAATTCCCTATTTAATCAAATAACTTTTAGAGCGAACTCTATTTGAAAAATGATATACGATTATGGAGATACTAATATCCATTATCTAAGAATCTTCATGTCAATGTAAAATTAAATATAAAGATGATTAAAATAATTTAATTTTTTTTGATAATTATAGAAATGACAAAATTAATTGATATTGCATTGATATTCATTAAGAAAAATGATGAGGAGAATAATATTTAAAAATTCCAATATGTCCTCTACCACATTCAAACATTTAAATAACAATACCCATGGAGGTATGAAATTAAATTATGGTTATAATACAATAAGAATAAGTATATTCTTGCTATTTTATGTCAATGTGTAGTAGATACAATATATAAAATATACTTGGTTCATAATGACAAAAAAGACTCACTGGAATAAAAATTGAGACAAAATTGGATACCTTAATTTTACATTCAGGTGAAAATATGTTAAATTATTCTATAATAAAAATCTAATAAATTTCATCTTGACACATTCCATTTTTCATGTTTATCATTATAATTAATTCACTTGTAACCTTTTATGGTACAACTATTTAAAAAATATAGTTTACAATAGGTGTTTTGACCAAATTCAATTAATGTGTCAAAAACGACTTCGATATGTCCACTATAGTCAAATGGGATATGTTATGACCCCCTTCCATCAAAGATGCACCTCCTGGGCTAGAAATGGTGAAAGGGAGATAGTAACCCCCAATTCCCGCCTCTAGTAGGCCTCAGGGGGGGGCTAGCATCAAGGGTATGTGTTTTCACAAATATGGGGGGCATTACACTTATATTATTTAAGATCGGGAAATAGGATGAGTCAAACACTAAAAGAAAAAGAGAACAAGTAAATGGAAATAAACCCAAACCAATCCCACATGCAAGTTTAAACATTTCTGAATCAAAGTAAAAGTACACGAAATCTCAAAAGTACAATACCAAACGAAACAATAGTATAAAAAACTGGAACAACTCCAACTGTCCTGACTATTAGGGTCCTACATGGCCCTAGTAGTCCTCCTAGAAACCTGAAAGTAAACGTAGGGTGAGCATACATGTATACTCAGTAGGGAAACATCAATTTATCGTGCACGTGTGGGGGGCATCTTAATGTCCCATTAGAACAACAAAAGAAACCAAAAACCTGGAAAGGAAATCTATCCACCAAACCTCACCATCCATGCTCACCAAAAACACAAAACAACAGGTTGTGGTAGAATATAAGAACAAGTGTATTGAGTACCCTGCAACATTTCCTACTAGCTAGCTTCTCTTCCTAACGGCGAATTTCCTGACGCTACCACACTCTTCCCACCCGCACACACCTAGGCCTCACAACCACGTATCCCACCCGCACACACCTAGGCCTCACAACCAAATATCCCGCTAGCACACAACTGGGCCTCACAACCGCATATCCCACCCGCACACACCTGAGCCTCACAACCGCATATCCCGCCCGCACACACCTGGTCCTCACAACCATGTATCCCACCTGCACAAACCTGGGCCACATCCTGAAGATTCAAGGGAAATAGTAAAAGCTTCTTGAAGAGTCTTGGGCTAAAACCAACCCAATCGAATCCTACCAAATGATTCTTCGGTGTATGTTCGCCTTAATCCATCACAGCCTATGGAAGAGGGAGCAGGAAAGAGCTAGTAACTAAGGGGAAAACACCCTCTCCCAAGAAATGGGAGTGTTCGACACTAAGTTCTCATCATGGGTGGGGTGTGACAATACACAAAGATGCAGATATATATATGTATACCAAACACACATCCTAACCTATGGCTTCTAAACAAAGAACTCAACAAGTGCCTTAACACTGCTACTAGGAAGCATGCTTACAACAAACAACCCCAACCCCATTTAGGTTTTCAGGTTTCAACAGAATTAGTTTATTAGTTCCATAACTAATGGGAAATCAACCGCAACCAACCATATCGATCGTTTGTAAAATATATCCCTTCCATCCACAAATCCAGTTAGAAAACACAAGCAACACAACAAGTCCCTTCCTATTAACCAACCAACCCCATTGATATTATTTACATTTCATTACCATGCCCCACCATTCATTAACTCTTCCACTTTTTATTATTATTCATAACTCATAGTTTATTCTCATTCAAACCCATCCCTGCAGCCCCACAGCTAACCACCCTAAACACAAACACACCGAAACTCATACATCGTCGTCCCATTGTACCATTTATCATAGCCCTGCTACCCATCATTAACATATCATTCACACTAACCCACACACAATCCAACCGCAGCCCCGCTGTTCATCCAATCCACAACAACCCTCAAAACACCCCCTTCACATAAATAAACCCTAACCAGCACCGACATGATTATTATTTCTATTTTGTTCAATCGGGGTGATCACACAAGGGTTCCAAATTTTTATTTAATCAACCAACATTATGTGATTAACCAATTTCCACATTCAACAATGTTTCCATCTATAAATGGTATAAAAAGGATAGGGTAGAATTTAATTTCACAAGAAAATACCCCCAATGACTATGATTCTCAGTAGGCATAAGCTTATTCAATTCACAAAATAATATCATAATATATAAATAATGTTACTACATTCACAAACTTCTCATCCCTATTATGTAATCCATTTATAATCTTTATTATACTTGTTGAAATGTGTTTCATTTAAACTAGTGGACACCCACCCCACATGATGTACAATTTAGAGAGATGAAGGTTAGATCCCAACCTCAAATGGTTCTGATCACAACGCTCCCCCGGATCAACATTAGAAGACATCTGTCGGCATCCGTTGCTTCTTGAAAAAACCTGGCAAAACCTCCTCGGGTGGAAGCTGGGAAGGAAAGGTTGAAGGGAAAGAAATAGATCCAACCTCAAAAGTTTTGCCTCGTTGTTACGATCCCATGGCCACTAACGGATCGTAAGTCAGAGCTCGGATGAAGAAGTTATGGAGGAAAGGAGCCTTGGAGTCTCTTGGGAGAGCTCTGCTCGAAGGAGAGTGGAGGAGAGGAGTGATTTGATAAGGAGGAGAGGCCCCCTCCTTTTTTGGTGGGAAAAACTAAAGTACACGGCGTGTACCTGGCCATTACACTCTGTCACCACGCGGCTTCCAACACGACCTTCAACACAGCACACGGCCGTTGATTGGTCACTACACGGTTTGAGGGTAACAGATACGCGGGGAGAAACTACACGTTGTGTAGTATGGGATACATGGTGTGTACTCATTTATTTAACATGTAAAGTACATGACTTCAACAGGGCACACTGTCATTGACTGGTCAACACACGGTTCGAGGGTAATGCATACGTGGGGAGAAACTACACGGCGTGTAGCATGGGCTACACGGTGTGTACTCATTTATTTCACACGGCAAGGACACGGCTTCAACACGGGGTATACCCGACATGGTGGTACATGGAGTGTTCTCACACTACATGGCGTGTAGTTACAAAATTCTGAAAAGTTTGGAAAAAAGTCCCTTCTACCCTCCAGAACACTTCATGACATTTTTTCAACAAAGGAAAGGGCTATAGAGGTCTGGGCCATTATATCAGATACCTCATAAAACATTATCGTCCCCGAGAATTCAAAATCCAACCTAGAGGAAACCAAAAACATACCTCTTAGGGATCTCGTTATAACATGAACCCAACCAACAACCCAAATCATAGGTGTTAGGAATTCCTTCTCTTATGTTGAGATATTATCCACTTTAGGCGGCACTAACTCGCATGCACGGGTTACTCGAATCTGCATTAATGCGTCTTGATTAAGGATTGTGTCTTCCCACTTCCTTATATTAGGATTTTCTAACTTACACAGCACCAAACACCGTATAACCAACACACGGCCTGAAAAAGTGGTTTGGGGAAATTCCTTCTCCTATTTTGAATTATTTTCCACTTTAGGCGGCACTGACTCACCCACATAGGTTCAATCACATTCGCATTAATGAGTCTCAATTAGGGATTAGTTTTTCCCTTCCCCACACATCTGGACAGGTTACACACTTCTATATGACAAGGAAACAAAAGTATTACAACCGACTGGCCAATCATTCCATATATCGAAGGTACATAGTATAACATCAAAACAAAGCTCAGAAGAACGAGGAAAAGCACAATTCAAAACATCATCGGGTACTGAGCGTACATCTGACCCTCATGCACCCATGTGCTCTCCTCAAGGACACCATGCCTCCACAAAACATAAACCAAGGTGATGGTTTTTCCCTGGATCACCTTCTCTTTACGATCCTCTATTCTGACTGGTCGCTTCTTGAAGGTCGCATCGTCTCCCATATCTAACTCTCCCCAGTTGATAACATGAGAGTCGTCGTGTATGTATCGATGAAGCTAGGAGACGTGGAAGTTGTCATGAACCTTCTCCAACTGAGGTGGTAGGTCTAGCTGATATGCCACCTCACCGACTTGACTCAGCACCTCAAAAGGCCCGATGAACCTAGGGGAGAGCTTAATCCCTCTCCCAAACCTCTGCTTCCCCTATCGAGGGGAATCCTTCAAGAACACATGATCTCCCACCTCGAACTCCAAGGGCCTCCTCTGACGATCAATATAAGACTTCTGTCGGTCCTAAGCCACTTTCATCCTCTCACGTAAATGTTGGACTTTCTCAGTAAGTGCTCTATACTACCTCTGGCCCAAGTACACATGTCTCACCACACTCTGCCCAGCAAATGGGTGAACAGCATGGTCTTCCATAAAAAGCCTCAAACGGTTCCATGCAAATAGTAGATAGGAAGCTGTTGTTGTAGTCAAACTCTACTAAAGGAATGTGTCGCACCCATGATCCTCCGAAATCAATAATGCATGCCCGCAACATGTCCTCTAATGTCTGGATAGTCCGCTCTGTCTACCCATCAGTCTGGGGGTGGAAAGCAGTGCTAAGGCATAGCTAGGTGCCAAAAGCATACTGTAACCCCATCCAGACTCATTAGGTAAACCGAGTATCCTGATCTGAGATGATAATCTTCGAAACTCCATGAAAATGAACCACCTCGTCTATGTACCTCTATTATAAGGTACTCACCAGGACGGAATCCATAATTGCTAATAAGTGAGATGATTTCTTCAGTCGGTCCACCACTACCTGGATAGGATCATAACCACCCAGAGCTCTGGGTATTCTTGTGACAATGTCCATCGAGATGTCATCCCACTTCCACATGAGGACCTCTAAAAGATGCAACAAACCACTGGGAACACGGTGTTCATCCTTTACATGCTGACACACAAGGAACTTAGCCACAAACTCGGCCACTATCTGTTTCACCCCAGTCCACCAAAACTGTTCCATTAAGCCTCAGTACATTTTTGAAACTCCTGGATGTACCGCCAATGCTGAGATATGGAACTCACAGGGAACTCCGTCACACATCTTCTCCAGAAAAAACAACCTTCCATGGATAATCATCTGATGCCAGCTCTCTTATGACCATCCTTCCGTTGTGTTTCCCTAATCGACACGATCCTGCATTAAATCCGCCTTAGATTCCCTCCACTGAGACACTTCGACCCACTGCAATAAGGAGGACTGCTCTATCATATGAAACAAATACCCTCTAACACCATATACCCTTGCATCCAAGTGTAAGGCATCCAAATCTCCCATCACATTCCAATAATCAGTGGACTCCTAAACCACTTCCTTATGAGACTTCCAGCTCAAGGCATCAGCCACAACATTGCCCTTATCTTCAGTGTAAGAGATCTCGAAGTCATATTCATAGAGAAACGTGGCCCATCTCCGCTGTTGTAAGATCAGGTAATGATGAGAGAAGATATAACATAAGCCCCAGTGATCTTAGAAGACCACAATGAACTCCCCAAAGAGGTAACATCACCACAAATTCAGTGCGAACATTACTATTACAAGCTCTAGGTCATGGGTAGCATAGTTATTCTCATGAGGTCACAACTTCCTAGACCCATAACAGATCACAACATTCTTCTACATTAGAACGCACCCCAAACCAAGGCTAGAAGCATCAAAAAACACCTCATACAACAACCCTTCCTCTGTCAACCTAATTACGGGAGCACTAACCATCTTCTCCTTGAGGTAGTAGAAAGTCTTTTGGCACTTCTCGCTCCATTGGAAGACAAGGTTCTTCCCTATCAAAGCATTCAATGGATCAGAAACTTGAGAGAAGTCCGAAACGAACCTCCGATAATAACCTTCCAACACCAAGAATCTATGAACTTGTACCACACTATTGGGTGATGCCCATGAAACAACTACCTCTACCTTCAACGGGTCCACTGACACTCCATGTTGAGATACTACGTGCCCAAGGAAGTGTACTTATTCTATCAAGAACTTACACTTTGACCATTTTCCATAAAGATGGTGGTGTCGAAGGACTTCTAAGACAGTCCTGAGATTCTCAACATGCTCCTCCTCTAATATTGAGTAGATCAGGATATCATCAATAAACACAACGATGAACTGGTCCAAAAACTCTCGGATGAAAAAGTTCATAAGTCCCATGAACACAGATGGTGTATTTGTAACTCTAAACGGTATCACTACAAATTCGAAGTGCCCATACCAGAACATGAAAGACGTCTTCAATATGTCATTGTCCTTTACACTCTACTGATGATATCCAGATCATAAATCAATCATAGAAAACCAACCTTCTCCCCTTAGCTGGTCGAAGAGATCATCTATCCTTAGAAGGGGGTAACAGTTCTTGCCTGTTACCTGATTCAACCATGGGTAGTCAATGCATAGCCTGAGACATCCATCTGTCTTCTACACGAACTAACTGGAGCACCCCATGGCGACATGATGGGTCGAGCAAAACCCTTCTCCATCAGATCGTCAATCTGAATCTGCAACTACCGCAACTCTGAAGGTGCCATCCGATAAGGGGGCCTCGAAATCGGACGGGCACCAGACTGTAAGTCAATCCCGAACTCAATGTCCCATTGGGGGGGGGGGGGGGTAGAGTCAGAACCTCCTCGGGATAAACATCTAGGAACTCCCCAACAACCTCTGGGACATCCATCATCTCTATATAGGGTGAAATCCCTGATAACCAACCTAACAAGGAAAGGAGAGGCGTAACATTCCGGCTTCATACCAGATAGCTCCTCTCTCCAACAAAATATACATGATTCCCATCCACGTCAGAGAGCACGACTATCTTTCGGAAGTTGTCGATAACGGCACGAACAGAAAACAACCATTCGATGCCTAGGATGACATCGTACGACTGCTTCTGTAGAAAAATAAGATCACCACTAGATCGATGCGGTCCCAACATCATCCCACATCCTCGGTAAACACATGATACGCTGGTCTGGCCTCCAACTGGTTTACTCTTCACCAATGGTACAGAAAGTATCTCTACGTCTATACCCAAAGCCTGGGCTAGAATGGGTGCAACAAAGGAGAGAGAAGCTCATGAATCGAACAAGACAGAAACATGAGTGCTGAACAAACAAGTCATACCTCGCACCACCTCTCTTCCTGCAGGAGCTGCCAACTCTGCTACGTGCAACTGTCCACGCCTAGCTCCTCTGCCTCTCTGATGTCTTCCACCTCCATGACAATTCCTTGATTGAGGTCCCTGAGGAAAACCATGAGGTCGGCCTACTCTTGAAAATTCGGCCCTTGGAGGAGCAAGGTATTGTTGTTGCTGGAAGGGCCTTGCCAGTAACTAGTGCTGCTGAGGCGGGCGCTGAACCAGCCTACCTCCACCGTATTGAGATTGGGTCAGGCACCGACTCTGAATGTGCCCGAAACCACCACAAGAGAAACACTTCGGTCCTCATCTCGTGAAAAAGGGACGAGGACCTACTGATCTGAGCTGGAACTGCTGGGGCCTAGTCCCTGTTAGCATGAATCTGGATGGTCCCGTCGCAGGGGACCTGCTGCTAATTGCCTTCCCATTCGACAAACCCTGCTAGATCCCCTCACGCGGTGCACCTCCCTACGAGTGCATCCTCTCTACAACCTCTGCCTTCTTCTGTACTTCCATGTACGTCAGAAGGGTGACAGGGGTGACATCATATTGGGGCGATGGACGAAGCGCCTCCTCCAAAAGTCTCACATGAGACTCCTCATCCGGAAAGAGATATGGAGAAAACCGTAGGAGTTATTTGAACATAATCCTCAAATCTCATACTGACATACTACCCTATTGGAGGGAGTGTAACTACTACCTCTTCTCCAACTTGATCATGGAAGAAAGGAATTCCTCTGGGAATTCCTTCACAAATTCAGCCCATGGAACCTCTGCTTCTGTCTACTCTCCAAGGTAGGGAATCCAACACTATCATGCTGCACCTCTCAGCAGACTGACTGCTAGGGAAACCTAGTACTCCCTCAGAGCACAGATCAATGTAAAAGCGATCCGTAGATCCTCAATCCATCCCTCTGTCTCTATATCTGATGTACTACTCTCGTACTTCTTGAGGGTCTCCCGTTGGAATGAAGAGAGAGTCTTCTACCACTGGCTATCTCCCTCCTCTCCATCAATCCTCAACTGATCGATTTCCTGAATATTCTAGGACTCGGCTATCTGAGTCACCCGGGGACATCGTCTAGGTGCCATAACTGTATGGTAAACAATGATCACCTAAGCCCAAGTATTAAGGAAATTTTTCTCAAGGATTTATTTTATCATTTTTTTTCAATTTCTTTCCCAGAACACCCAAATCAAGTAAAACACAATCATGATGATGCAAGTAACTTCCCTAGGGTCTCTACCTGGAAATCAATGTAGTCTCACTTGGTCGTTCAGTAGGCTCATATTCGTTGCATCGGATCACCAGGTGCCCTAAAATCCCATGTCCTAGCCGGTCTTCCCTAGCTTATGTCACGCACCAATATCAGGCAACACTGTTTCCCTACCATCCCATGCAATCCTCACTATGCATAACTCCAAACTCCATCATATCTCTCAACCATCCCCTCTGATACCATTCTATCATGACCCCCTTCCATCAAACATGCCCCTCTTAAGTTGGCAATGGTGAAAGGGAGATAGTTACCCTCGAGTCCCACCTCTAGTAGGCCCCACGGTGGCGACTAGAACCAAGGGTATGAGTTCTCACAAATATGGGAGGAATTACCCTTTTATTATTTAAGATCAAGAAATAGGATGAGTCAAACACCAAAAGAAAAAGAGGACAAGTAAATGGAAATAAACCCAATACAATCCCACATTCATGTTTAAAAAATTCTGAATCAATGTACAAGTACAAGAAAGCTCAAAAGTACAATACCAAAAGAAAAAAGAGTAAAACTAACTACAACAACTCCAACTGTCTTTACTAGTTGGGTCACGCACTGCCCTGGTAGTCCTCCTGGAAACCTGAATTCAAATGTTGGGTGAGCATACAAGTATACACAGTAGGGAAACCTAAATCTCTCATTCATAAGTGGGGTGACATCCTAATGTCTCGTGATAACAATAGAGAAACCAAAAACCTAGCAGGAAATTATATCTACCCATCCTCACCAGCCAATCTCACCAAAAACACAAAACAACATGTAGTAGTAGTATATAAGAACAAGAGTACTGGGTACCCCGTACCATTTCCCACTAGCTAGCTTCTCTTACTAATGGAAAACGTCCTAACGCTACCACACTCTCCCTGCCTGCACACACATGGGCCTCCCAACCACGTATCCCGCCTGCACACACCTGGGCCTCACAACTGCATATCCCACCCGCACACACATGGGACTCACAACCGCATGTCCCGCCCGCACACACTTGGGCCTCACAACCGCATATCCCGCTCGCACACTCATGGTCCTCACAACCGCATATCCTTCCTGCACACACATAGCCCTCATCCCTAAGATTCTTAGGATATAGTAAAACCTACCAGAAGAGTCTTGGGCTAAAACCACCCCAATCGAAACCTACCCAATGAGTCTTGCTATTTGTTCTCCTTAATCCATCACAACGTATGGAAGAAGAAGCTGGAAGGAGCTAGTAACTAATGGGAAAACACCCTCTCCCATTAAATTGTTGTGTTCGGCACTAAGTTATCAACATGGGTGGGGTGCGACAAAACCCAATGATATACATATATATATGTATACCAAAGACACATCCCAACCTATGGTTTCTAAAAAGAGAACTGAGCACCTGCCTCAGCACTGCAACTACGAAGCATTTCATACAACAAACAACCCCAACACCATTTTGGTTTTCATGTTTCAACAGAATAAGTTTATTAGTTCCTTAACTTTTGGGCAATCAACTGCAACCAACCATATCAATCGTTTGTAAAACATATCCCTGCCATCCACAAATAATGTTAGGAAAACACAAGCAACACAATAAGTCCCTTCCTATTAACCAACCAACCCCATTGATTATTATTTCTGTTCCATTACCAGGCTCAACCATTCATTAACTCTTCCACTTTTTTTATTATTCAAAACATATAGTTTGTTCACATTCAAACCCATCCATGCAACCCCACTGCCAACCACTATAACCACAAACACACCGAAACTCATACATCATCGTCCCTTGTTACCATTTATCGTACCCTGCTACCCATCACCGACATAGCATTCACACCAACCCACAAACAAGCATATCGTATCTCTGCTGCTCACCCAATCCACAACAACCCAAAAAACACCCGCTTTACATAAATAAACCCTAACTAGCACCCACATGTTTATTATTTCAGTTTGGTTCAATCGCGGTGATCATAGAAGGGTTCCATATTTTCATTTAATAAGACAACTTGACATGATTAACCAATTTCCACATTCAACAATGTTTGCATCCATAAACGGTCTAAAAAGATAGGGTAGCATTTAATTGCACAAGAAAAGTCCCCCAATGACTGTGATTTTCAGTATGCATAAGCCTATTCAATTCACAACATAATATCATAGGATATAAATAAAGTAACTATATTCAGAAACTTCACATGCCCATTATATAAGCCAGTTATTATCATTATTAAACCGGTTCAAGTGTGTTTCACTTAAAACAGAGGGCACCCACCCCACATATTGCACAATTAAGAGAGACGAAGGTAAGATTCCTACCTCAATAGGTTCTGATCACAATGCTCCCCCGGATCAACTTTTGAAGACATCCGTCGGTGTCCGTCTCTTCTTGGAAAAACCCAACAAAACCTCCTCGGGTGGAAGAAGGGAAGGAAAGGTGGATGGGAATTCAACAGATCAAACTCAGATGTTCCGCCTCGTAGTTACGATCCTGTGGCCACTGACGGATCATAAATTCGAGCTTAGAAGAAGAAGTTATGAAGGAAAGGATCCTTGAAGTCTGTTGGGAGAACTATGCTCGAAGCAGAGGGGAGGAGAAGAGTGGTTTGAAAAAGAGGATAGGCCCCCTCCTTTTATAGGTGAGAAAAACTAAAGTACATAGCATGTACATTATAGTATACTGTGTGTACTCGGCCATTTCACACGGTCACCATGCGGCTTCCAACACGACCTTCAATGCGACACATGGTCGTTGACTGGTCAACACACGGTTTGAGGGTAACGCATACATAGGGAGAAACTACACAGCGCGTAGTATGGGTTGCACCACATGTACTCATTTATTTCACATGGAAAGGACGCGGATTCAACATGGCACATGACCGTTGACTGGTCAACACACGGTTTAAGGGTAACACATACGCGGGGAGAAACTACATGACGTGTAGAATGGGATACATGATGTGTACTCATTTATTTCACACGGCAAGGACACGGCTTCAACACGAGGTATACCAGGAAACGTTGTACACAGCGTGTACTCACACTACATGGCGTGTAGTTACAAAATTTTGAAAAGTGTGGGAAATGTCCCTTCTACCCTCCAGAACAATTCATGACCTTCTTTTCCCCAAAGGAAAGGGCCGGAGATGTCTGGGCCATTACATGTTATTATATAACATATCCAGAATTATATTCCTGAAATGATTATAATATTTATAAATCAATTATAATTTTAAAATTAAACATAAAAATATCATTATAATCAATGAACCTATGTTCCAATCCTAGATATGGTAGACGTACGTACACATGAGTAACATTACCATTTTTAAAGGATAATTACGGAAAAGGGTAGGTAACACTATATTTTTAAATAACAATCATTGTTAACGATTAAAATATTATTTAATAATGTATATTTATATTTATTTCTTATGATGTTAATGGAATCAAATTGTTTTAAGAAGACAATAGACTACACTTCAACGAATGATGTTAAAACATTTTATGTTTTTGTTCAAGAGTAATAAATAAAATGATATATATACATGTATATATATATATATATATTATAATAATGGTAATTAGTTCATGAATATAATAAAGTGGTTTTTTATTCCATATAAATTTAATTAGAACCATAATTTATACATTCCATGTATCTTGTGGTAAAATTACATCGTTTTTAGGAGGTAGTAGACCACACATCCTCAAACTATGTTATCGTATCCACACAAAATGATGTTTCTAAGAGTATGAGTTAGTAAAGAATTAAATAATTATAATAACCTCATATAAATCATATATAACATATATAAATACATTTTCAACCATAATGAACTACATGAGAGGTGTTAAATGAAGAACGTGCAATCATATTTTTGTGAGTATACAGTTCTCCATTAAAAAAAATTGTATTTTCATCACCAATTAGATGGAGGTGTGTGTATGTCTAGAAAGAACCCATAATAATAGAAACATAATATTTTATTTATCATAATTTCATCATTATATAATCATTATTTAAAAATTAATTGAATGGTGGAGGAGTATATGAAATAAAATAGATCATTTGAAAGCGTTACCTTAAAATTTAGTTAACTCCTTTTGGTTTATACCTAAAGGATTAATTGGAAGGACTTCCACCCAAAGGATATAATATTGAGGTGATATATTTTGGGAAGATTTTTACAAATTTCATGGTTGAGCCTATGTGATTTCAAAGATACAATGAATCGGGAGAAGTGGTGGACTTGTAGAATGGAGGATAAGTGGCACTCTTGAAATGTTTTGACCAGGGAATTGTTACCATGATTTTCATTTTAAAAGTGGATAAAATAATGGAACCAATTCTAGACAATAGATATACGGTCAATATATGGAAATAAAATTCCTCCTTGACTATTTTATATGTCGTTTAGGGGCCTATGGAATGGTTTAGTCTCTTATTAAGCTTAATTTATCATTAATCGTTGTAATTAATTTCAAATAGTTTTACTAATGGTTTTATCAATTTTTTTAAAAATTAATTATAAAATATTAAAATTAATATTTTGGAATCCATTTTTCCAAATTTGAATCATATAAGTGTCAGAAATTAATTTAAAATTCATTTCTCGTGGAGGAAGACAACACATGTTTTTTATGTAAAACCATACAAATGATTGTTTCGATTTTTTAATCCATTATAAATAGAAATTATTAATATGAGATAAATTTTATATAAAAATTAACTAAATAATCATTTAACCCAATTAAATTTATAATGTATCTTTATATGTTATGTAGATGGAAAATTAGTTTTGATGTAAAATTTTGTATTTTTAAGGATTCATTAAAAATTTAAGTACTTAAGAAAAAAATAAAAAATTCACTTTAAAATAATTCAATTTTTTAATTAAAATATCATGTTTATTTTGAAATAATTATTATTGTACCATGTATATTTTTTGATTTAAAATTGGTTCACATTTGAAATGTGGTAAAATTACATTTATAAAAATATATGTTTTTATTTTAATATAGAGTTTGTTATTATTTCATTCCTAAAAACCAAATAGATGAATACAAAAAATATCTTATTGAATATATTACTTATATATTTCATTAAAAATTTCACTAATTACAATTAATAATGTTTATTAAGATCAAACTCTTTGAAATCATAAAAATAAAAATATTTCTATTTATATCCAATTGGTACTTATTTTCATGTCTCATTAATTTGTTACCCATGAATTAATAATATATTAATATATTACATAAATTTTCTTATTATTATTAATACTATTCATATTTTCATGTTTTTTCATATTTTATGAGTTAAAAATATTGTAATAATATATTATTGTCGGGTAAAAATCATTCTTATGTGTAACACATTCTTTTGAAAAATGTTTCTCTTTCATTTAAGAGATGATAACATATTGTTTAATGAATTGAACGATATATAATATATTATAAATAGTTAATATATTATAAATTAACCAGATATTATATTTCTTTACACACATAGTGTCGTGTGTCTTGCACGCTCTCAAATACAATGTTCTAACTATAGAATTTCTAGTTGTTACAAGAAACATGAGGAATATGGGTTCAAACTTGTTGATATGAAAATATTTATTTTCATCAAGAAACCATTTATCATGTACACTCCTAAAATGAAAAAATTTTATGTCATTGGTCCATAGAATAATCACTTTTCTATCATTTCTCATTGAAAAACAATCAATTTGGCATTTGAGGATATTGATTACGTTATCGATTTATATGAGGCTTCGTCGTCTATTACACAATTTCTGTTGAACAATGACTATAATGCATAGATATTTCTTGTATTATTAAATGATCATGGTTATGGGATATGGGTAAATTTAGAATTACTCTCATAATTAATCCGGTAATAATTTAAATTATATTCATTTTTTGAAATTTACATGTGAACAAACTATATTAGCTATTAACTATTAGAGATTTCATTATAAATAATTGATTATTTATAAGAATTTTTTATTAAATTATTATATTTTGTGGTTATGATTATAAATGTTTTCATTAAAAGACCTAACATACATTATTATATTATTGTTAATGTTCTTCATATGAGAATATCTTTTCAAACATTTACATTTAAATGCATAAATGTTTCAATCATTTTAGATTTAATTTTTATATTTTATAGTATACTTAGTATCTTTTTGTTTGGGTATGAATCAAAACATATTGATTATTTTTTAGAAATTCACATCTGTGCCACGTTTTTTGTTATATAATTCTATTTTTTATGTTAAATTTTCTTTGTCTAATAATATGAATCAAAAAAATAATTTCATTATATATTATTTTTTTAATGAATTATATAGATATAGAGACCTAAGAACATGTACTAAGGTATTTGTCTTTTTAATATGTTTAAATATCTAGTAATATAAATATTTATTGATAAAAAACATTAAAGTAACAAAAACAATTATAGGACAACGGATGAGAATTAAGTGTAAGAGTCTTCTACGTTTACAGTCAAGAAATCATGTTCTCTAGTTTGTAAATGTGTAATTACATGTTTTTCTAAACATTCCAATTCTCATGGATATGATCCATTATGTATTAATTTTGATGATAATAATAATTTATGTAGTTCAAATTTATCGTAGTTTATCATCTATATCTACATGAAGAACCATTACAGGATTATAATTTTATATCCCAATTAGAAGGATGTCGACTAGATGGTGATTGACTAGCATTGGGAGTCTATAATGGTATGGTATCTCAGTTGATTTATTTTATCTCATTTTTAAAATAAGATCTATTTTTAATGACTCTTTTATTAAATTATATATGACAATAAATTTTGAATAAAAAATCAATTAATATAAGATGTCATTCATTATTTGTGGTTTTGATGGGGAAATTTAAAAAAAATGATAAAAAAGTGTGTTTTGGGAGGGAGAAAAAATTAAAACCCATTCTTAAATTATGTGTTTTTAGAATAAGAGAAATGTATGAAAATTTTCACCATCTTACACAATTAATAATTTATTGTATGATAATTGTATTATATTCTAAATTTTCTTATGTAAGTTTCTAATTATTTATTAATTTAATTTTTTTGTAACAACACTCCAGGAAATTCCATCAAGACATTCAGTTGTAGAATGAATAACCATATACTTTATTGTAACCAGGTTATCATTAATTTTAGAAAAAAATGAGAAAAAAATTGTATCATTAAGAGTAATGTCTAGAAATTGTTCAAATGAAGTCCAGTTCGGTCCTCCATTTAGAGAAATCCGCTATGAAAAATGAGAAAAGGAGAGTAAAAGAAAAAATGAATTTTAACTTATAGTGAAATATGTGGATTTAAATAAAATAATTTTATGTACATTTTATTTTTTAATGAATTTTTCTATTTTATAATTTTAAAAAAATTAATAGACCATTTTAATTATTAATTTTAGGATGAACCTCATGAGAAATCTTGTCACGGAACTATTATCCTAGAGGTTAGGATATATATCTAATAAAATAATATTGGTATTACATAACATTGCGGTGGAATAGCAGATATGATATTGGTGTTAGAATTTTGAATTTTTTTGTTCATCAATGTAAACAGCCAAGAGACCAATTACTCACATATATAAAAGATAAGATGGTATGTTTGAAATATCCCATGGATGATCAAATTAAATAAACTATATATGTTATGTTAGAACTGTTGATGAGACATCCACAATCTACATAACCTTCCCAGCCCATCCAGCCTTCTAATCCACCACAAAACCTACACATCCCTTTCTCCTATACCATACTACCCATCTTACCCACTAATGACCTTCAAATCCTCACTCAGGCCCAACCATATTCTGTGAGTTATATGATCGTGATACTCATGTACATATTGTAGCATTTACACTCATAAATTTCATGGGGGATTTTTTACACCACCATCTTATGGAGATTGGTCAAGTTAGAGTATCATTGAATATAATTTTTGAGAATACAACTCTACAAACATTTCATACTATGATGGTTACCAAAATTGGGTACTTTATAATTAATTTTATTACTTTGGACATCTAGAAATTATCGTTATCATACACATGAGGTAAATATTTTCTTAAATATTAATTACATTTTATTAAAAAATAATTATAATTTCTGAAGATTTTTTACATATGTATGAGTATTTAGAATACAATGAAGCAGAACAAAGGAATCAAAATATTTACAAACAAACAACGGTATATTGAAATAAAACAAATGAATAAATATATATATATATGACTATCTTTTGAGATTATTCAAAAATGTTATCATGGATATAAATGATTTCAAATAACTTAGTGTTTCGGTGTTGCAGTTGTTTTCATTGAAAGTATATTGATGTTTCAGTTTTTATTTCTTTTACTAAATATGGTTCAAATTTACAAAATATATTTATTTTTTAATTAGTTATCTACACATGCTTATTTTCCTAAAAGAGTCCAAAGACTTTTATGGATTTATTTATCCATAATTCATGTCAATGTCATTGAAATATTTGAAGACTGCTGATAGAGTTACATATATATGTGAGAGATTACCAGTGATGGTGATTGGGTGATGGTTTCTATAATTTCAAGATGGGTAACAACAGAAACATAATTATGAACCAATGTTAATTATAATTTCATTAATTTTGATAATTTTTTGTGTTGGTTGAAGTAGATCATAGGCATATTCACTATTAGTTAATGCACATTATATTGGTTTTCCTCTTTATTAGGTGATGTTCGTAGAAACATTTTATCACCTTGTTTGACATGTATGTTTTATTCTTTATTATACGTTCATTATAATTATATCTTATTTTAAATTCATTTGTTATTAGATGATATGTATGATAATGTAGTTCAATGTTATTTTATTACAAATATCACATGTCGATAAAAACTCCAAATGAAAATATATATTTTTACATAGGGTTAATTGTTTTTTCTATTAGAAATTATTATAATTATATTAATATATTTATTAGTTTTTATTATCATATTAATGTTTTATAAGTGTAGTTTCATCTCCAAAAAATATTTTTTTTGATGGTGATTATTATATTAAATGATTCATGTATGAGATAATCCCATGTTGGTTAACTACTAAATTTGATAGGGCTAGTTATATTATTTATATTATATATTCTATTACAGTATTCTATTTTTAATTTTATGTCATTAAATATTATGGGGTGACATTCAATTATTACTATTCTTATATGAAATATGATTTTACCAATTTTTAATAATTGTGTATGAATAATTTGTTATATATAAATATGATTTACGGTATGCTTAATCAAATATTTATTATAACTGTTACATTTTCCATGTAACAAGAGTTCAAAAATTAATTATTATTTTATAATAGTTGTTTGAACATAAATATCTAAAATTAATTATTCAACAACAAACGTCATTGATAATTTATTAAATTAGTATGTTTTTGTTTTTAGGAAAACATTATAATACAATGGTGTAGATAAGTATTTTTTATTTATTTTGTTAAAAGTATATTTAGTTTTATAGATTTTATTTCTATTATACATGTTATTTTATTTTTGTATACATTTTTTCTAATAAATGGAATCAGATTTTTTCATGGTGTAATATTTACATTTTTTGTAAAAAAATTATCTTTCATTATATTTTTTGATTGAAATGTATTCATAAGCATTAAAAAATATGTTAATGAGTTTTTGTGTACGTTTCCCATATAAAAATTCATTAAAAATCACGCCAAATAATTGATTGCATTGGTTTTTATTGAAAAATGTCCCTAAAAATATATTAATAGTGGGCTTTAGAGTTCTGTTTATATTAAAAATGACTTTGAAAATAATAATAAATTTGTTTTTACTGTACGTTTTTAGAAAAAACGAAAAAGAAAATGTTATATTTCATATCACCGTTAAAATGGTTGGATTAAAAGAGACGATAAAATTGTAAAAAAATTAAATTGATTTTTTAATACTGTAAAAGACTTATATATGAAATAAAGAGTCATTATATAGGATTAATAGTTAAGTAATATGTTTAACAAAGAAAATTCATAACCCAATCGAAATGTTGTTATAACGATCTCCCTTACCAAGATCCAAATTTGTCGTGTTCATTTATTATCATCTAGAATATTAATCATATGTCTTTTATTTACCTGTATAACTACCATATAAATGTTTCTTATCTCTTTTATTTTAATTATTAACAAGTGATATTCTATTAATAAACCAATTAATATAACCATATAAATTTTAACAATAAATAAATCAGACGTCAAAAATCACACTGGTATGTTGACTGAGGTCAAATATATTATTAATTAATCTTCTTCAAAAATGTTTAAAATGTAATAATTATAATTTTTATTACTATATATTAATTTATAAACAAACTATGTACTATAGTTATGTAAAATGAACTACATTAGAATCATGGGGAAAGTATGCAAAACATTATCATAAGTAACATTTCCATTTCTTTATGAAAGTTATTAAAAAATGTATGTGTTGTTTTATAATTGTTGTTAATTATTATATCATAAAAAAATATTATTTAATTGAATAAACATTCACATATTATCTAGTTTATGTGGTAATAAAAAGAAATCGCACCACTTCAAGAGGTTTTAGTTCACCATACACCATAACAACATTATAATTTATTGAATTTATGAAAATTTATAAAATTAAATTATATATATATATATTACTTATAAATAATGGATAATATTTCATACATATCATACATAAACATAATATTATTCTTTATTTCATTATACTAAAATTGTAAATGATAAATTAATAACATCGCTTCATGAGGCAGTAGTTCTCCATACACAAGAGTGGCATTAAAATATTATCTAAAGAATTTATTCTAAGAAGGAATATATGATATTAATATAATATAATTATAATTATCTCAAAAATATCACATATAAACATAAGATGCATAATTATATCTTGTCATATGAACATTTTATTGAAACATTGATTATTGTTCGTGAGGTGGTACTCCCTAGTTCTAAGAACATATGCTTTTCTGGACTGTCATTTTGAGAAGAAAATTTAATTTTTTAAGTTGGATTCTCGTGAGGGGAAAGATGGTCATTTTCCAAAACTATCAGATCTTGGGAAATTTTTCAGACATCTCTGTAGCTCCCAGGATACAGAGTTTACCCTAGGACAGGAAATTGGAGGAAATTGGAGCTGTTTGAATTTTAGACGAATATTTATTATTTAATATTATTAAATTAAATATTAAATTATTCAGCTAGGTACATTTGGAAATAACTTTTAAACTAAGTTTCATATTCAGATTTCTTCTTTGTCATTGTATCTGGAATGTGCAGTTTATCCTAGGGGAGGCATAAACTCATGTCATCCGTTAGGGCCGGCCTGAGCCACATTTTATTCATTTCCATTTCTTTTATTTTCTTCTATATCTTCTTTCCTCCTCCCCCTTGTGCACATATCATATGCCTCATGCTTGGGCGTGCCATTTGGGGAGATTTAGAGTTTGAGAAAAAGGGAGTGTTTGTAGGCAATAGGGGTACCGATTCGAAGCTCTCAATGCGTTGAGTTGGCATTCGGCAACCGTGAGCCGTGAAATCAATCGAAGATTCATCGGTTTCCACCCAAAGGTAGGGTTATTTATGTTATCATCATAGTTCACAATTAAACATGTTTTTTTAAGTCATTAAAGTATATTATTTCTTTCTTTTTGCATCATAATGTCATATCTATTGTTTCAGGGGTGAAAACGGGTGTTTCATGAATTTTGAGGGGTTTCCCGTTGGAAACCCCAAAAAAGCACGGCATGTGTTCTAGGGGAACATGTCGTCTCTTCTTCCAATTTTGGAAAGAAAAAGTTTTCTAAAGTACACTCCATGTACATTGAGTACACGACATATAGTGGATGTTTATGTGACCAACCGTGTGAAATAAGACATAGAATAGTGGTTTTTAGGGAGTACACGCTTTGTACTATATGTACACTCCGTGTAGTGGCACATGGTCATATTTTCGAGTGAAAACACACATCGAGTGTCTTTTTGTGAAAATTTCACACCATGTACTATTACACAGGCCAACCCCATGGGTATGGCCTTGTGTTTTGGCCGTGTACTTCTTCAGTTTACTAATTTTTTGATATCTTGTGCGCTAGATGTCAGAATTGGGCATGTGATTAGTCCATTCTGAGCATCTTTCCAAATGGATAACAATTTTTGGAAACCATTTGACATTTTTGGGACATAAAAATGGGTTTTTGGGGGATTATATCTAAATGGAGATGTTCTTCCTCTAGTTATCCAGTTTAGTTGACAGATGAGAGCGTGACTTGGTGTGGATGATGATTTGGGTGTTCAAACCAACTTTGTTAAGAACATTAATATGATATGAGTTTTGATATATTGACTATAAACTATGCTATAGATGAAGTTCTTCTTGTGAGATGTTCCCTTCGGGCCTATTAGGCCATGAGACCAGTCACTTCTAAGGATCCCCATAGGGATGCCTTTACTTGTGTGCTAGCCTACTGTGTCTCTTATAGGATCTCTCTCTTGATTTTTCCTTCGATAGGACTCATGTTATTGAATAAATATTTTTTCCATCATTTGAGGATCCCATGTAGGATTCCTCCCTTACTATTCACAAATGATATATTATAATATTCCTCTACTTGTGTTTACCTAGAGGATCCCGATTATAATTCCTCCTCAGTGTTTTACTTGGGGGACCCAGGTGGTGACCATTGTTTCATTGACCCTATGTTGTTACATCCGGTTTGGAAAGAGATGGTGTTCAGGTGACACCTAGAACCTATGCCAAACAGGTAATACCTTGGGTAATTGGATGTTTTGTTGGGTTGGGAATTTCAGACACCCTTTCCCATTTGCTTATATCTGACATGGTTTCTTGATGCTGTAGTGGTTACCAGAGGTGCTTCCTGGTTTTCAGATATTAATCATGATGCGAGGTGAATTTCTTGTTTGTTGGGATGCCTACTGTGCCTTATGTTCTCGAGTTGGGGTGTTTTATTTTTTAATTGGGTAATTTTCCAATCTATGGATGTATTTCCCATGTTTGTTTTTATTTGAACATTTAATCTTACCTTTCATGTTAGGAAGGTTGTTTTTTGAAGCCTGGTGTTGTTAAGATGGAGTGGGTGTATCTGGCATGATGTGATATGATATTACTTTAAGCCATGTAGTACGTTGTGGTTTACTTTGTCTTTGGATTATCATTTTGCGTGATTTCTCTACCCAAGGCTGCGGGAACCTGTTGTACAGAGACAATGGGGGAAATTGACGTTGAGGGCTTTCCGAGAGTGTCTTATATAATTATCAAACTATAAGACCATAGGGGATGTTGACGTTGATTGCTCCCTCAGAGTGTCTCTAGTTAAGTAATGAGACATCATGAGGAATTAACATTGAGTGCTTCATCAGAGAGTCAGTAGTTACTGATAAAAGACTATAGTGGAATAGATGGTGACTACTTCCTCAGAGAGTCTTTGATTACATATGAATATAGGGGGAATTGATGGTGGGTGATTCCTCAAATATTCTTTGTTATATATTCTCTTGTATTTTGAGCCAAGGGGTTAGGCTTTGAGTACTTCCAAGATGGTTTCTTGTGTTGTTTGGTTGAACCAGAGGGGTTAGGAAATGATTTATTCTTAGAAGATTACATGTGTTTGATTAGCATGCGTAGATATATAATTCTGATGTTGGCCAATGAAGTTATATGTCAATGGGATAACGGACCCATAGATCGACATATTAATAAACGGCTTGAGTGGAACGACATCCAGATCGATGGCCTTGCACATGATGTTCATGTGATCGGGATTATGGTCTTAAGGATTGACTGCTAATGTTATTTCTTTTTATTTGAATCACATAATAATGAATATTAATATTTATGTATATGTGTTTTAGTATGGGACTATTCATGTGCGTGTATATAGATATGGACATCGATGATGGAACATACCTAGTTGATAGGGATTAAAAACTCTAGGTTCGACTATTGTTGAATGTTCATTTTACATTAATTGTTGTGTTCCTCCTAGGATGAGCACATTGTTGTTGCATACAATTAGTAGTACAGTTATAGGATGATTTTTGGGATTCCCTACTAAGATTATTTCTCACCCCTGCACATGCACCTCAATGTATGTGTAGAACTTATTTCTTCTTTTCAGGTTGAGAGCGAGTTTCCTGGTGGATAGGGATGAGGCCCAGTGATGCATGGTTGAGTGGAGCTACTCTAGTGGTTCTTTGATCGAGCTGATGTAGTTCGACAGTGTCTAGAGATCGGGTACGTGGGTTGGATTAGTGTTAGTATTTGAGCACTGTGCTTTTACTTTCAGCATATATTGTAAAACATTTGTATGATCGACAAGGTGGGTTACTAGTGTAGTTTTGTATTGCATATATTTTTGGGCTTTTATAGCATTTTAATATTACATCTTGTTTTATTTCTATTTTTTTTC
Source organism: Viscum album (assembly GCA_963277665.1). NCBI lineage: Eukaryota > Viridiplantae > Streptophyta > Magnoliopsida > Santalales > Viscaceae > Viscum > Viscum album. Next base: position 1,194,843,323 of record OY728122.1, read on the forward strand.
TTCTGCACATTATTTACTTTTCTTTTTGTATGAAACTTAGTTATTTCAATTGTTTTCACAGTCCTACATGAGGGAACAATCACCACAATATCACACCCTTGGCCCTCACTACTAGTCGGTATACTCTAGAATACGATGAGGTGCACTTGAGGACTTGTGGTGAACCGGATCGGATCACCAGTTTAGTGGATTCCGGGATGGGATGTTACAAAGTAGTATTATACGATTTCTCATATCCTGTTCTTTAGTATATGAGATATTGTAGATTGGAGTATTAAGAATTTTTTAGAACATGTGATGTATATCAGACCGATGCAACGAGAACACTTGTTCTGGTAAGAAGTTCTGATTTCCAGGGTTTGGGATTGCTATTTACTTTTTCGCGATGTTAATGTTTTATATGATTTTTGCATTGAGTGATGAACATGTTGTGTGGTGTTTTGATTTACTATGGATCTTAGGTTCTTGACCATTGGTAAGTGTCCCGAGGAAGATATTGAATCCTGGTCGTCAAAGGCAAGAGGAATCTCAAGAATCACACTAGGAAAGTAGGATTCAAAACATAATATCCTACTTTTGTGTGTTTTTTCTGATGACTATGAACTTTTTGTTAGCTTACAATTACTTTTAACTGTGATATATGGTTATGTGGATCTACGATGATGCGTCTTTTTTTAGGATGATGATTCAGTCTATGTGAACAGGTGGGGTAGTGACCCAAGCTGTTCTATGTGGCACGAGATACCTTTCTGTTTAGCCCCTAATTGGGTGTTTTTTATCCGATATATATTTATCTAGTCAAATCGATGAGTATGATGTCGATAGATAAAAAGTAATATCTTGTGAAGTGGACACCCTTGTAGTATTTTTGTATATGGATACCCGATGAATGTTTGTTTAGTCTCTCTTCTTCATGGGTTGTGAACTCCAGAGAGTAATTCCTTATGAGGATGGTTAGAGAGGATCAGGGCCCTAGTCAGTTGTGTTTTGGTTTTGACTTTCTTTGGTCGTTGTGATCTTTACCATCTTCTGAGTAGTTTTAGATATTTTGGGCTTGGTTCTTAGAATGTGTGACCAAGTTGTGGGGATTTTTCTATAGGGCTAGGTGGATGACCTAGAGACCCTTGGATTTAACTCGAACCCTCTAGGTTGATGTATGTTGCGTTCTAGGGAAACCTATGTGAGAATGTTTGGCCTTTGTTTTCCAAGGCCTTTTTTCTAGTGCTTGTTTTTTTCACGACTAGCTTCAATGGGTAGGACTGTTCAGGTTCCTGTCCTAGTCCACCAGTGTTTTTGATGTTGTTGTTATGAGTGGCATCATTTGAATCTAAATCGGTGAGTGGTCAGTTGCGATCTAAGGGCCAATGATTTATGAAATTCTGTATACTCGGATCCTAGAAGATATGTTGGAATGTCTTTATGTTGTAGAGGTGACTTTACAAAATGTCGGATTACAGTGAAATGGTGGACCCATGCTTGAATCCTAGTCGGGTTTTGGCATGATGATAGTGTGTCTCAGAGGGTGATGGACACACCTTCAGTGAAATCATATTGTACTTCTGTTAGATAGGATAATTCACTATCTTTATTCATCTAGAGTATGCTGAGATAGATTTGACCCTACATCGATCACCTTTTTATTTCTTAATGTTCATCCCTGTTTAGGATGGAAAATGTTCTGGTTGTACTCTTGGAGTATTTTAAGGACATACATATTGTGGGGAGTTCACCATTTTCCCTTTAATGGTGATTTTCCTTGTTTATGTTAAACTATATTGTTTTCAATTTGGCTTTTGAGCTCGATGTTTCTTTTAAGATGACGATAAGGGTATTCCTATGGTGGGGAGTACGAGATTAGTCATAGTTGACAAAATTCTATGTATAAGGTGGTTGTAAATGATATAAGTCAAGCTGTTGGATAGTCTAGATAGCTTTGTTGTGATGATTCTCGGGATGGGAGCATGATTGTTGGTCCATTCACTAGGCTTCTCGGGGATGAGAATATTTGTGAAGGTAGTTTATAAAAACATGTGTTTTTCTAGACTTTTGATTTGAGAAAAAAATTAATTTTTTTTCTTTTGGATTCCCGTGAGGGGTAACATTGTCGTTTTTTCCTAATACCTGATCTCGTATAATTTTTCTAACATCTTTTTCAGTCTCAAAATAGGGATTTTACCCTAGCACAATTGTTTGGAGGAAAACAGAGCTATTCAAATTTTAGCGGAATATTTATATAAAATATTATTAAATAAAATATTAAATAATTCACGTAAGATAATTTTGCAATAAATTTAAAATTGTGATTCTAATTGAGATTCCATATTTTCCATTGGGTATGGAATGGGGATAACAGCCAAGTGAAGGCATAAACTCATGTCGGGCATTGGGGTCGGCCTGGGCCCCTTTTTCTTCTTTTACTTTTCTTTTCTATTCTTCCTCTCTATATTCCTCCTCCCCTTGCACACGTCTCCTACACCACATACATGGCCTTTTAATTTTGGTATAAATCTATTTTGAGAAAGATAGTGAGTTGTGAGGGAAAAGGTGTACCGATTCGAAGCACTCGAGGCACTGAGTCGGCATGTGGCAACCATGAGCTATGAAATTTTCTGATGCTTTGGCAGTTTCTGCCTGAAGGTATGGAAATTTATTTTTTCACCATAGATCCCCAATAAAAACTTTTTTAAGTCTTTAATTCTTAATATTTCATTCTTTTGGTCTCTTAAGGATTGATCTATAATTTCGGCGGCAAAAATGGGTGATTTGGGCGTTTTGAGGGATTTTTCGTCTGAAAACCCAGAATACACAGCATGTGTTTTAGGGGAACACTCTGTCAATTCTTCCTATTTGGGGAGACACGTATTTATAAAGTACAAACCATGTAAATTGAGTACACACCTTGTATTGGATGTTCGTGTGACCGATCGTGTCAAATAAGACACATAATAGTTGTTTTTAAGTACACATTGTGTACTATAAGTACACGCCATGTAGTTGCACAAGGTCATGTGTTTGGGTGAAAATGCACACAGAGTTAATTTTTGTGAACAGTACACATTGTGTACAGTATAGTACACACCATGTACTATTACACAGGCAGACCCCGTGGGTCTGGCCATGTGTTCGGGCCATGTACTAGTTCATTTAAGTAGTTTTGGGATATCTTGTGCCCTGAAAGTCAAAATTGCCATGTGAGTAGTCCATTATGAGCGTTTTTCCACATTTATCACAAGATTGGAATTATTTTTACATTTAATGGACATATATGTGGGGTTTTTTTGTTTCTATTTAAATGGAGTGGTTCTTCTTCTAGTTATCAATTTCACTAGAGACTAGAGAGTGAGACTAGGCGTGGATGATGGGTTGGGTGTTCGTAAAAAATTAGTAAAGACCCTTAATATTAGATTATTTATTATATATCTCTTATAACCTATGATAAATATGAAATTCCCCTTGGGAGATTTTCCCTTTTGGCCTATGAGGCTGTGAGACTGGGCACTTCTAAGAATCCCCTTAGGGATGCCTTTACTTGAGTGCTGGCCTATGGAGTCCCTTGTAGGATCTATGTATTTTTCTTTCTTTTGATATAACCCATGTTATGGAATACCTATTTTTCCCTTAATTTTATGATCCCGTGTTGGATTCCTCCCTTACTCTTTGCTAAGGATCCAGTGTAGGATGCCTCCACTTATGTTTACTTACAGGATCCCGATTAATATTCCTCCTCAATTTTTGACTTGAGGGGCTCAACGGGTTCCCATAGTTTGACTGAACCTGAGGTGTCACATTCAGTTTGGGTATAGATGGTGTTCGGGTGTCACCTATATCCCGTTCTAAACCGGTAATCCATTGGGGCATTCGATGTATTTTTGGGTTGGGCATTCAAGCCACCCTTAATCATTTGTTTATATCTGACATAGTTTTCTGCTGATGCAGGGATTACAAGAGGTGCTTCCTAGTTGGTGGATGTTGAGCCTGATGTGAGGCATCATTCTTGTTTTTTGGGATTCCTACTATGCTTTGTGTATCTGAGTAGGGATGGTTTGTTTGTGATTGGGGTAATTTTCCATGCTTTGGATTTGTTGAACATGTTTGTTTTGATTTTACCGTTTAGTCTATCCTTTCTTGATAGGATGCTTGTTTCCCATTCCTAATATTGTTATGATGGGGTGGTTTTATCTGACATGTTGTGATATTCTGTATAATTTTATCCAAGTTGTACATTGAGGTTTACTTTGGCATCCGATTATCATTTGTGCATGATTTCTTTATATGGGGCTGCGAGAACCTGTGTTGTGAGACCATAGTAGAAATTGACGTTGAGTGATTTCCCAGAGTGTATTTTATAATTATCACATTGCGAGGACATATTGGGTATTGACATTGAGTTCTCTCTAAGAGTTTATATAGTTACGTTATGAGACAACAAGAGAAATTGAGTTGAGTGCTTCCTCAGAGGGTCATTGATTAGAAATGATTATAGGGGGAGTTTATTGTGAGTGCTTCCTCAGAGATACATTGCTATATCTTCTCATGTATTTTGATACATAGGGGTTAGGCTATGTGTACATCCCAAAGGGTTTCTTGTGTTTGATTGATTGAACCAGAGGGGTTAGGTGTGAGTGCTTTATAGAGGATTACTTGTTTTTTATTATCTTGCTCATATATATAATTATGGGGTAGGCCGAAGAATGTACATCTCTATGGGATTACAGTCCCAATGATTAACTTATTGATACATGGATTTAGTGGCACGATGTCCAGCTTGATTCCCTTTCACATGTCCAAGAGATCAGGCTTATGGTCCCTATGATAGACTTATGATGTTTTTTCTTGTTATTTGAGTCACCTAATCACAAATATTCATATTTATGTACATGTGTATAGGTACGGTACTATACATGTGTGAATATATATATATAAACATCCATGATGGATCTTAGCCAGTTGACAGGGATTGCAACCCCTAGTTTTGAATGTGGCGGCACAATTGGTTTAATTCCTTTTTTGTGATCCAACTAGGCTGATCACGTTGTTGATGTATACACATAGTAGTACTTTTATATGTTTTTTTGTCAATGTGACCACCTAAGATTATTTATCACCCATGAATGAGATCCAATGTGTACATGTAGACCTTATTTCTACTTTTACGGTTTATCACGAGTTCAGGGTGTATATGGATGAGGCCAAATTTTGCATGATCGAGCTGAGATGCTCGAGTGGTTCTAATAATTGGGCTAATGCAGTTCAATAGTGTCCGGAGATCTGGTACGTGGGTTGGCTAAGATTTAGTGGTTAATCCCTATGATTATACTTTTATAATCTTTTGTACTTCTATTTGTATGGTTGACCTAATGGGTGACCAGTGTTGTATTGTATTGCATAGTTATTTAGAATTTAATATCATTTTACTATTATAGGTTGTTTTATATCAGTTGTTTTCTTCTTCCACAGTCTATTTACATTCTTGTTGAGTATGATACTTAGTTACTTCCATGGTTTTCATTCTATGGTATGTAGGAATTGACTCCCAACTATCACACCCTTGGCCCTCACTGCCAGTCGGTAGCCTTTGGCCTTGAGGGAGGCACACTTGATTCCTTGTGGGGAACTAGCTCGAAGCACCATTTTAGTGGCTTTCGGGGCGGGACATAACACTCGTAGACACAATCAAAAGTTATTTTACACATTTTAGGATGTAGGAGAGGGTTGTAGGAGCCCCCCTTGATATATAAACATATATTTTTATAAAATATACCAGTGATATTATATCATAATTATTGAAAATTATTTTTATGAGGTTGAAAATTAAATAGTATAAAATGCGTGTTAATGAAGTTACATATTCTTTGGAGAACTTCTGTAGGTTTAAAAAACATTCATACTAGGAATGATTTATGAAAATTAGTCCAATAAAATGATTATATGGAATTAGGTATATTAATTTTGATGGTCAGGTAAATAAAAATGTGTTGTGGATGATTGGAAAGGAGATGAAGTTGTGTGGCCTTTTATCGGTCGGTGAGTGGACACACATAGAATTTTTAAAATGAATAAATCCCATCCAATATTTTCTAATTCCCAAAAGATAAAAATGAATAATTTTTTGTCATTATATTTTATATTGTATAAATAGATCTATAAAATAGTTATTATAAATTTTATTGGTAATTAATAACCAATATATATTTTGTTTAATTGACATGTGAACCTATTTTTACATTAACCATGGTAAACTATTTTTTTTCAGATTTCATTAGCATATAAATTTAATTTTATATTTTTATATAATGTATTTAATCTTGATTAAAAATATTTAATCCATCATTTCAATTTCAACTCACAAATGTGGATACTTTTCATTTAAATTTTAACCTTCTAATGTGTTAAAAATGGTTTTCCAAAAAAGGGAAGATTTAATAGATTAAAATGATTCTATATCAAAATTCACTGTGAAATTAGTTCCAATAAACTAGTTTGTATTATTTTATATATTATTTAATAAAAATTACATTTGAAAACATTAAATAATATATATCTTCAAAAAATATAAAAACATAAAATTTTAATGTAAATATGTATATTTAATAAATTAAAAAAAATATTATATTTTTTTGAAAAACTACAAAAAAATATACCCCAAGATAATATTGACATGAAGATTTAAAAAATGAGGATTGATTTTTCATATAAATTTTAATATTTTTGAAAACCTTACTATTATATTTTTTAAATGAATAATGATTATATTACATTTTGGAAAAATACATTTTTCAGAAAACAATTCCTTTTTTATCAAATTGTACTTGTTTTATAAGTAAATAATGGAAAATGATTGAATTAATTTTTTTCATGTATAAAAAATAAATTTAATAATTTATTTATTCCTATCCATTCCCTCCAATTTAATGTCTCAGTTATAATGGTAGTTTTTAAATAATAATTTTTTAATAGAGTATCATGTTTTATTTAAAAATCGTGTTGCATGAATCAAGAAATACTAACAAGATTTAATTTATTTAAAATTAAATTTATAATAATGTCATTGTGATTTATATTTTTATCCAAAATATAATGACTAAATTATTAATATTTTTTCACGATAGTGAATCAAATAGTAATTAAGATCATGAATCTAGATTTTAATCTTATTTTCAAGTGTAAAATTAAATTCCACAACATTAATAATCCAATTGGGATTAATAGGATAATTTATTATATTAAAAAAATATGATTTAATCCAACAGTCTCAATATTATATTGAATTAAAAAACAACTTTTCAATATTAGATTAAGAAACCAGTGTAACGTTAACCTATTGATAAATTGCTACTCTTTTCATCGTTATGTTTTATAAAGATAACTCAAAATGTATAATAAAAAATCCCTGCTCCATGGTCTATCCATTGGAAAAAAGGAATCCTTAATTACTCATGTGGGATATAATTTTCACACATAATACCATTTCATCATTACTATAAAATGATATATAAGAATTATTTCTTTGAAAGTGTTATAGGATTGTTTAAATGAACACATAAATCACAACACCATTTTTGGAGTACTACCTATATATATGGATCAAATAATCAATACACTAGTGAACATTCATTAATATCATGCTATGAGTTAATTCACATAGTTAAGTCAAATTTAACCATCATCATCACTAACCCCACAACCATTTCATATTATAAAACATCTACTTTAATGATATCTCATAATGTATTAATTGAATGTTACCTATAGAACATTTCAATCCAATAATTAAAATTTCAATGATATACGTTTTATCATACTATAGGATATTATAAAAACATATTATATCATTGATATATATATATATATATCAAGATCCTATTGGTGAAATAATATAAAACACACACACACACACACACCATACACACATGAGAGAATGGCGAGCCATAACTCCATGTGGATAGACCTAACATCAAACCTTATTTATTTTATATGGATATGAAGATGGTTGAGTAGGATTAAATACCATTAAAATTAAATAACATGCATTTAAATGAAAAAATAAATTTGGTCAAACCATTTTAACAAAAAAATCACCATCAAATTTAATAATAATTGTTTAATAAATTTGAAATATAAAAGATGTTATTTAATAAATAACCAAGTCACTCAATGAAAATATTTGACTCTAAAAATTATATATTGAACTAAAAACCACGATGGGATGATATATTAAAACCATCATTTCACCATTATTGATATCTCATTATTGACAATTCATCCCCATTTTTTTACTAAATAATTCTTATAATTTTTCTTTTTATAGGTGTATTACACATTATTTATATAATCAAATGATAATTCGACATATTATTCATAAGTAGTAAAATAAAAAAATAAGAATATATATATATATATATATAAATTTTGTTGAAAGGAACTAAAACAAATGTTTTCACAAATTGAAGGATTGTATTAAAATATAAACATAGGATTCAATTATGGTTGTGGAAATTCACTTAGAGGATGTCATTTAATGACTAAAAATACACACATATATAATTTTCCATTCTATTTTAATTACAATTTTTTTCATTATGATCTACATCCATTACCAAAACAACATATAATATTCTCAAATTGAATAAACCCCTAGAAAATCCCCATGATATTGGTTACTAGGAAGATGTCTACAATTTTTGGTTATTAAATTTTAAAAAAAACCTTAGGTTTAAAACAATATATATTACAAAACCTCCATTTTATGGATCTTCACTATTAAGATATTATATAATTAGCAAAAATAAGAGACCTATAACTTATTATTGATAAAAATTATAAACTAATATCATTTAAAAATATAGTTTTTGATGTTTATAAATAATTACTCTGCATTTATTTATGATCTCCAATAATTTTCTAAAAAATTTTGATTATAAGACCTATTATTTACATTTATATCATAAATTATTTTCTTGATAATTAAAATATAATTTTATATTTCTTTCAAATTATCCATCAAAACATATTTAAAAGATATTATAATATTACTTTTAGAATTCTAATTTATGCAATTTTTCGGAAATATATTTACCTAATGATTGATCTCATTATTTTTAATTTGATGAGAAATTTAACAGAATTAATTTTCTAAAACATGAATTTCAGTTTTAAGGTCTTGAGATATTTTTCAATTTATGCTCCTAACAAAAATATTAGTTATTTATAAATTTTTAATTTAAAATTATTGTAAATTTACGTTTCTTAGAACATCTTCAGTTTTAATTTGAACAAAATGACTTAAATATTTTTCATTCATTTAAAACATAATCAAAAGGTCGTTACACATTGAATGAAAATATGAAAAATATTCTTTAAAATAAAATTCATTTATAAAAATTTTGTATTAAATTCAATGTGATTATTGTTTCCCTAAATTATCATATTACATATTCCTAGATATTTTATTTTATTTTATACATTTGATGGTTCAAAAAAATCCAACCTGTGATTTTTATGAATTTTTATTTTATTTTTATCGATATCAGTGGATGTTAATATAAATTTTTAATCTCCAACACACATTATTATTCCACCAGTCACATTATCAATATATATATATTGATTATAATCATTTAATACATTAGAAATTATAGTATACAAATTTAATGTGATTATTATGTTATTGATATTTTTATGAATTTCCATTAAATCATTCTCAATAATCAAAAAATCATCCATCATTTTCATAATTGAAATATTTGAAAAATAGTATACATCTATTATATTTCATTTTGATTATAATAACAACTTTTTACACTAGTTATACTTTTTTAATAAATCAAACAATATAAGAAATATCAATTTCTAATGATTCACATTGAATGAATACAAACTTTTAATAGGGTTATGTTCTTCGGTATACCTATATGACCAAAGAAGAAATACCTCAATATATAAAACTCCATCCCATTTATATTCATCTATCCTTAGGATATATAACACAAACTAATTATTGGGGTGAGATTCATGTTTGTAAATTTTCTTAAATGATTTATTTAGAGTGAATTGGGTTTTGTAATTTATCATGAAACAAAGGTATATCAAGATTTAGGAATTGATGATGCGAGTCTGACATTAATAAGAAATAATTATTTTTAAAATTTTCTCCAACTATAACTATAATATCAACCCTAACATAATTTGATGATATAATCCCAATTTAATCACGTGTCACAGGATACATATATATGTCTATAAAATCCATTGGGATTTGTATATGATTTATTTTTTATGGAATTTTGAGATAATTTCAATGAATTAATTTTTTCCATCCTCCAAATGGTACAATGATAAAAATACAAGCCCACATATAATGGAGTTTTTTTGGATATATAATTTCACTGTGAATAAGTGATTTCATTCCTAAGGAGATATTTAATTTTTATTAGTTGAGAAACATTTAATTATATTCAATTGTCAAATGACATTGATTATTTGTACTTAATGATTCCAAACACATAATAAAAAAAATATCCAATGCTCCTATTTATCTAAAGTAGAGGAATTACTAAATGATGAATGGTATTTTGTAGTTACCCTTAGGGTTAACTAATTATTCTACGTGGGGATCCTATTAGTATATTTATCAGTATGAATCTTCTTAATGAATTAGAGTTTTATAATTTGGTGAGGATTGGGAAAATTTTTTATGGGGTGTTATCTATGGATAAAAATGTGTATCATCTAGTTATTTTTAATTATTTACATGTTATATAAGTATTTCAAGGACATTAGGATGTAGAAATATATAGTTAATAATTTTCCCCCATTCTATGTGTTTTGTAGTTGTAATATTGCCCCCATGATAGGATATAATTTCCTCAATGACCATAAAATAATAGTTTTCATGTTCTTGAATTATTTACATAGTATAAGTAGAGTTACTCTGCACCCATATAGAAATAGTTATTTCTTTAATACATAATATTTATACAATTTATTTGTCTTATTACAATATGAATAATCCACCGATTTAAAATCAAATTATAGAATCAGAATCCATTTATATTTTAAATTAATGTTCTTTTTAGGGAATGATTTTGAGTATCCATGACTGATGGGATGATAATATAAGAGGTGTATGCACCTTGAATAACATGTTGGAAGATCAATACTACTAAAAATAAATAACTATTCAGACAATGAAGTGTAAAATTTGATAAGAAAACCTATGTTTTCTTGCCATTATTAGTTGACTCCAACACAGGGGGAAAATTATACAATGAACAGTTCCACTAATTAATTCCTTCATTGAGTAAACAATTAAGTATTATAATGCATATAATCATTCATACACTAAAAAAACATGGATAATCAAGAAGACCATTTCATGGTACCACTAGTTTCTAATGGAGAATAATAAAATTATCATCCACCAGAGGTAGGAAGATCACTTTAGAGCCATCATAAAGAAATCCTCTATTGTATTGGATGAAATGAAATTTTATTATACACCATGATATTCCCTTTAAAATTAAATGTTACTATTCCACCAAAAATCATGTATATTTCAATATTTATTTAAAACTTTATTGTATTAGATTCATTAAAGATAACTTCATCAATATGTGATATCTATTATGCACTCATAAGGGATAAATTTAAATTGATTGAGCTTTTCTGATTCAATATAACATTCTATAGATCATATGAAAAGCATCCTAAATAATTTGAATCTTATATAAAGGGGATTCTTTCTTTGATCTCATTGGTCATGTGTAAAAAATAGATATTCAAATTGATTAGTCAAAAAGAATTAAATAAAGTTAGGTAAAAAGGAGGATGTTGATGGTGAAGGTCTTTTTAATGAAGTAGGAAATGATGAGTGTCCCAAAGAAGAAAGGGCCATGGTGGGGGAGGAAGAGTCTTATCATAAATCACCCTAAAAAGTGGTAAAATTCCTTCACATATGTATATAAAATTTCATCGTTGGGGTCACGATTTATTTACACAATAAACATAATAGGATTATAAAGGGTCTTATTTTTCCAATATACCACTATAATAGACATATAGTGAAACATTGATCGACCCAAGATATTATGTAGTAAACATAGTAAAACAAAGTCCATTACCTAATAAAATTGAACAATATGTATTGGCGGAATCTATCCCATCAATGGTGTAATAAGTTTTTCGAGAAGTGGTTTCAATAATTTATCACTCATTTGAAAAAATAAAAAGGTGGGTGATGAACAGTTCTCCAGATATATTTCTATATCTAGGGATAGAAGATAATTTTCATATCTAAACACCAAATTTTCATGGTTTGATTTTAAATTCACTCTAATATTATATATTTTTTAGTATATAAATCGAATATTGATATGGATAGGGATATTTTATGTACATGAACCCATAGTTTTATGAAACAAGACTGAATTTTATCCCTTGTAGAAATTACATAAACCCATAAGTGAAATTTTTATACGAACAAAATGAATGTGACAGACAAATTTATGGTTTACTCGTGATCAATAAAAAATTATTGACATTCAAAACCTTATTGATCATCCTAAATTTGAAATCGCTATATTTTTTTTACGCTATTGGAATGTGTGTTATCATTGCTGAAAATAAATTGTTACTAGTTTTACAAATAAATATTTATTTATATGTATGTAACATCAATTTTCAAATCAATACATTTTTAATCTACATAATTCTTTTAGTCTTGATGATCCAAGATAGGGTATAGTATTCATAAAAATTGAAAAATATTCCTAATATCATATATGTGGAAAACAATAAGAAGGATACTCTAGTGCACCTTCTAATGAGAAGTGAATTCCTTGAAATGTTTAATGATACTGATTCATGGTGGGTATCCACATTTATTTAGGAAAATTTTATCATTCACATGTATTAGTTAATATATATTTTTTATTTGAATATGTTCCACCGTACCTCAATCCATTGTAACTTAGAAAGTTTATAATTTTGTTTATTATTTGTGGGATATTGTTTGAGGGCACACTAGACTTGTGTTTACTCAACATTTCTATATTAATACCAAACCCTCTCTATGTTATTTGAATCTCAAATTTATCACAATCTACATGGTTGAATCCAATTGAAACTTGTGAAATTAATTCCTTCATTAGAGGATACAATATTAGTCATGGAGAAACATATAGATTCATGTTCATGAACCCTATTTTAGTGATAAGTGACGAATTATGTCACATTTAACTGATTTTTACCACTATATGCAATGGAAAGAAATAATGATTTAATTCACATTAGTTTTAAGGAATTTATTTTTACCATTAATGAGTGATAGAACACTAGTTGAATATCATACCTAAAAATATATATTTTGTTTCTTTAATCTCAATACCAATTATATTCATGAAGCCTCTCAACATGTATTGATCACCATGAATGGGAAAATTGAATCATGTATGGTTTTTTTCTTCTATATTAAAATCCTCATGATTTATCTGCAATCAATATTGTGATAAAATAGAGTTAGTGACATTATAAGAATATGAAATGGAATGTATCGATGTTGTTATAAGGAAAGATGAATTTTATCATATCGAATATGAAATAGGTATGTTCTTAACTAAACTGTAGTATGTCATCAATGAATCTATGTAACAATGACCCAAAATCAAAAATATGACACCCATTCCATTTAATAGATTTCCAACTCATCCATACTCTTATACATGGATATTTAATGAGACTCTACATTCCCAAATCACATATCAATTTTCAATGATATTACTGTATAATAGTATATTATCAATTTTTAATACTATTTTTTACTCCAAACATTGATTGATGATATTATGTGAAACTCAAAAATAATAGAGTTATAATAAAAAATTCATCTCATTTCTTCATGTTAATAGATTGGTTGTGTTATTAATTCCACATTAATGATTCGATTTTGATGATCATTTGTATTTACCGCTCTATTATATTTATGGTTCGGTCTGTCAAACATATATGAATATGTTGTAGATGCATGTGATATTTGATTACCAATATCGAGGGCTATCAGATAAGTAATAATACTAAAAAATTATTTCCTTCTAACATGTACTATGTGATTAATTTATGGCATTCACATATTTTTAATAATTAAAATCACATTAATATACAACTAGTACTTTTTATTGGATTCCAATATGACATTTACACCTAGATGGATATATGTTTCCCATGTATGTGACACGTTTACCATCACCACAACCAATAGAGATTCAATTTATTTCGAGAGATTTATTGATTTTTTATTAATGAAACAATGACGAGGGTTTTGTATGGGTGGTTTGGAATCTCAAGGGGGCTCAAAAATCAGGATATTACATATTTTTACATCAAACTCAAATCCTATGAACTAATATATACATGGAATAATATTATCTCTAAATTATTCTAATGTTGATGATATATGATAGGTTTATTGATTTTTGATAGTTCTTAATGGACATCCTTATGATATTTATATATTTTAAATATATCATTTACATTTCTGTAATCTATATGCTGAGGAAAACCTAGCGGTATGTTACTAGGATTTTGATCTGGTAAATATTTCTGCATTTATAACCTATTGAGAACTATGTATATTTACACCATTAGTATTAGCTATTATTTGTAGTATTATTTAAGATGATTCTTAGGGATAATCAACCATCACCAAAATGGGTCTGAATCCTATGGTCAAAATTCATTCACCAACGTATCTGGAAATCTATTTAGAAATAATTTCAAGGAAATCTAAAAATATTTGTGATCAAAAAGATAATATAGAAAAATTAATGAAAAAATTCAAATGGGTTATGGTCATGAATCTTGTAATTTGTATTTCTTATTCTATGTATTACAATATTTACTGAATATGAGTATAAATATATATCCATAATGGATAGTTAAAAAATATTAATTATTAGGGACCTATATTTGTATATATGAACAAGAAAAAATGAATAAAATTTAAGACCATTTGAATTATTATAATGTTATTTAAAACCAAAATCCATAAACCATCTCCATATAATGATATTTCATTTATTTAGATAACAATAGATCATAAAAAATATGAATGTAGAATCCAAATCTAATGTGAGCAACAATGGTTCGGAAATAATAGGCATAATTTAATGAAATGTTTTATATTGAAAATTTGGGGTACAAAAAGTAAAATGGGGCTTGAGAGATAAGATTTTTAAACACCACCTAATAGGTAATGAGATTGATTTAAATAATATATTTAGATATCTGAATTAAGAATATATGAAATAGAATAAGCATGTTATATGTAAACCATAAAAACATTTGAATGATCTGTTGAAGTATTATTGAGAGAATATGTGGTCAAAGGATTTATACGTCAGGATTAAAAAATTCCTATAATTCAAAGGATAAATATACGTGGATGTCATTACCATGTATACTTGTACTTTTTAGAAATATAAAAAATAATTAATTTTAGCTATGAATGTTTTCAGTTCATTTGAACACTTATGACACAAAGTGAGGCATATGGGTAGAATATATTCTAAGGATTGTTGGATAATATCAGTATAAAAGAAATAATTATTTTTATTATATTAAATGATAAAGGAGAGTTGTATAGTATGATGATATGTGGTTCATACCAAAAAAATATGGTTCTGAAATCAATACATTCCATCTAATGGTTCATATAAAAATACATTTACTAGCTATAAGGGAATATTGTTTATGATATTAAATCATATCATTATGATACATCACAGTCATACTAGAGAATGAATATCATGATTTATATATATATTTAACTAATTTATTAAATAAATAGAAAAAATTAAATGAATGTGGATACTATTTACTAAGAGGGTTTTTATGAAAGTGAAATTTAATGCAAGGTTATAGATGAATGAAATAAAAACCAATCTGTATCATATGATTATAGGAATCAAGAACCACATTCTATGAGGTATATTTAATATAATTTCCATTATTTAGTATAATTTTGTGGTATCATTTTCCAAATTTAAAGATATTGTTATTGAACAGACATGAAATTATAATTTAATGGGTGTTAGGATTAACAATAAATCAATGAATGATCGTACAAAATATATGATACTCATGAATCACTATATAATATTAAATAATTGGAATCATGCCATACATAATTACTAGAAGTGGTCTTTGTGGGAATATACATGATCCACTAGAGATAATGTGATAAATATATGGGTATCCTAGTCAAAAAAGGATGGATGTAAACTAATGTGAATTTTTATATTTTTAATAGTTATGATGAAATTGATCATTATAATGAAATTGATGCAATATATATTTTGTATGATTGAGGAATTACTAGATTAACTATGAAAATATGAATGAAGATATATTTATTTGTTAGAATATATATTCTTAGACGTATAACATATGTGAAGAAAACACCATTATTGATTAGAAATCCCAAAAATTAGTAAATGATTTTTGGGAGTGAATGTAATTTTAACCCTAATTTTTTTAGGGAAAATAATATGAATTATAAGGGATTTCACAGAGAATATTTCATCATGTAGGGAGACCAGTTCAGATTAAATTGAATTTTCTAGAAAATTTAAGGTCATATTTGATATTTGATATATTATTTTTGATTACATAACAAAATAATTACTCCAGTTTCATATAGTATCAATGCATATGAAATGGATAATTTGAAGATTGATTTAAAAATGTCAGGATAATGTGGAAGATGAAATTTTTTTTCTCATTGTGTGATAGGTTAATAAAAGGAAATGTGATTTATAAAACATATAAAAGGAAATTTTGTTATATAAATATTTTTGGTATTCTTTCAAATAAATAATTTGAACCAAAAATTTATTAACTAATATAATATTGATAAGGTTGCCTAAATTTCCTCACCATTTAGGTATATTTTAATCATAATTTTTTCATAAAAACTTTAACATGGTGAATAATGAAATGTATAATTATATGGATTGTTATTCAACATGAGTATAATTTCCTTGACATTTTTTTCAATCACTGGATGCCACACAGTCGACTGGAAAAGAAATATTGGTTACAATGATAATGACATATCAATTTAATAATCCTAGAATACAATTAACAACTTATTTTCAATGCACAAAGATATAATTTAAAAAACATATCAAAATAGTATAAAATATTTCAAACACATTTAGTCATCCATATCACCGTCACTATGTTGATTAATTTGATTTATCATCTTATGCATTCATACTAGATTAAAAGTAAATATTTCATCCTCATATTTTCATATTTATCTTTCAAATTATCAATATATACTTTATTCCCCTACTTTTATTCTTTTTTTACATTTTATATTAATTTTTTCATGAATATTATTTCAAAACAATATTTATGGAAGGTCAAAAAACATTCATCTATCACAATTATATAGTTCGTCTATTCCTGAATTATTTAACATGATTCTCAGAATACTATATACCAGATCTTTAATTTGAAATTCCATAAAATAATTAATCATTAATTTCTCTATAAAATATTCTCCACATCCCAACATAAACATATATTTGAAATAAATGTTTAAAATAATTGATGTTTTTTCAATTTAATATTTCTTTACATATTCATAGTAGCTTAAAACACAATGATGTGCCACTTCTCAACATAGATTTGAATTCTCAAAGAGTATATCAACTGAAAATATCATATTATGAGGTTTAATTGATGAATATAAACTAGTAATTCACAAATTGATTAAATTCAACTTGAATATTGAATAGAGAATTATCTATCTTCAAACATCTCAAAATATCTATTTAAAATTTAATTTCGATAAAATAATAAATAACATATATTTCAATAAATTGATGAAATTATTTAATAGAATCACCAAGACATTGTGATTATTTAGTTTTAACTCGTATAAATATCATATGTATCATAAAATCTGTAAAATATATTATGTATGATCATTACTAGCCTATTTTTCTTAATCATGTAGTAGATATGTTAAATACTACTCAAAAACAACATATATACAGTTAGTATCTAATGAATTATTAAAAATATGATAAAAACTCTCAAATATATTTTATGTGAATTGTTTTGGACTCCCACAAATTTAAATTCCTTTGGTAAACATTCATATTAATTTAAAAAAATTATCAACAGAAAATATAATATAAATATATGGAAATATAATTTACTTGCCAAAAAAAATCATACATATAAATTGATTTAAAATTTTCCATCACTCAACCAAAAATATAATAATAATATCATACATTATAAAATATTTTATGTAATAATCTTCCTCTATAAATTATATTATAGGTGAACTGAAATGTCAAATGAATTAAAAAAATCACATATCATCATTATTTTTCAATTTTTTCATGTCTAAGACACACATAATAAATACATATGTAAAAATTTAATAATTATGAATTCATAGTTATTCATAATTTAGAAAAAATGTTTGAATTATTCAAAAATGTTTCTAAACATATTTTAATGTCTTTCAAATACAAGTAAACGTGAGAAAACAATTTTTTACTTTGAAAACCTTATATAAAGATATTTCGAATATGATTTTTTATATACATTGAAATAATGAAAATCAATTATATCTAATTCTTCATTGTTAAATTCATTTAGTATTGATTAAAATAAAATTACTTTGGAAACATATACCAAATAAAATCCAATTAAATTAAATTTTATTCAACAACATTATACCATGAAATATATTATTCATAGGCCTAGAAATGTCACCATTTTCATTTCATCGGTTATCAAGGACTGTAAATCACATTCAGACATAAAAAATATTGAAACAACAGACAATTGGAAAATTCTAATACTACATGAGTGAACTCACTATGGTTTAAGGAACATTGAATAATAATATAATTACACCAATATAGATTGTTAAATTCATTCATACCTTCGTATCCCTAGATTTAATTCAAACCAATTAATAAAGTAATCATTTTATATGTCTATTAATTTGGCATGTGATTATAATAAAATAAAAACATTTGAAAATTAATATATCGATACATGAATAATGTATATAAATTATTCATGGGCATATAATCATCAAAAAGGAAATACATGTATTATATCAAAAAACATACAGAAACACACATATAGAACACATAGGTTCCTCTATACCTCTAAATACACACAATACATAAATAATATATCCCACTGGAATTTGATTAAAAAAATATGAAATTACATTCATTAAAAAATTATTCCATGTTGTAAATAAATTTAAACCAACATAATGGATAGAAAATACACCAATTTTATCATGTTGTCACCCAATTAAAATAAATTACATAAAAAATAAGAAAGAGGGTAAAATTATAGCACACTATAGTTGCAATAGGAATAAGGGTAAACTCCCATATTGATATCAATTTTTTAAAATAATCAATTAGAAGTGGTTTGGTGAACAGATCCACAATTTTCCCCATGTTCGGAACAAATTTCTCCATCAACAAATTTCTTGTCAAAATCAATGTGATTAAATAATAAGTGAAATCAAATTTCAAAAAAAAATTTATAATTAATTAAAAAATAAAATTATTTTCATTATAATTGTCTGTAAGTAGAGGAAAATTATCTTGTATAATTTGTTCTTCATAATAAGTTAGCATACATATAAATTTGGATATAGATTGGGTTGTAGACATATATTATTCAACAAAACTAAAATTCATCAAACATTACTACTTTGTGTTCCATTATGAACACTAAAAATACCAAAAGGATAAAACAACCTAATACATACCTTATTTCATCCATACTAATTTTTCAATATTAATTGGGGTATCTAATCATATTTAACCTTCTTTATTTTCAAACATAATACATTATTCAGTTATTAATTTTTTAAACCTAGGTATTTTATTTTCAAACATCATATGGTAAATTTTTAGTGAAAATTGAGATCATACAGAATTGGTGAAAGCATATAAAATATCTTCTTTATAAGATATAGATAATTAAAAACACTCAATGAGACTTATATATTCTTTTCGGTCAAAATCTATTCCATCAACATCAATTTATACCTTAGTTACCACATAGATATGTATAAACCCTATCATTGAATATTTTATAGAATATTTTGTTTGAGGATCATGTGCATACACCCCATGAGAAAGTAAAATGTGACCTTCAACTATAAACAATTATAATTCAATAATGTAACTAATTTCACAACTGATGTTAATATAAAATAAATTATTTATCTTCATATAAAAAATTTCAAAATCCCCATCTCCATTCCTATAATCACTTATATCATCTAAATAAGACATGTCAATGAGTGATACATTTTTTCATCATTGCAATATATATTGTATACCAATTTTCCTTATCTAATCATCATATTTAAAAACATATCATATTAAAAATTTCTACTTGTTCATAATATAATAAATGTATAAGAATTTTTTACCAATATATAATTATCCCATTTTTAAAACGAGTCAATACTGATGTTTGATTAATAAAACCCTCCACTTTCAACCCTCTATTGAGAAAGTAATACTTCAAATTGGTTTGGAAGATAATATATTTCAATTCTGTCAAAGTATAAATAAATTTACTAAGGAAATCTAATTTATAAATATATGTATATCTATTTTCAAAATTAACAATATTAACCTGATAATACCCCTTTCACCCAGTCCTTTAATTATTTCTCACAACATATCCCACATCCTTTTCCTTGTATTGAAACACACAATTTATTGCTATAAAATTTCAATCATTATGATTGATAGTCAACATCAATGATTAATTCATATTTATCATATATAATTCCCCATTATTGACTTCAACCATCTTTTAAATACCAAATGTATTCACCAATATATATATATATATATATGTGTGTATATATATATATAGGTTCAACATGAAAAAGTAGTGTGTTATATCACTATATTCTAAATGATATCTAGTTTAAACCCACATATTAGTTCATCAATGATGCTTTTCATCTCTAATTTATTTATTAGACATACATTACATTATAATGGAATGTTTTCATAATTTATAATTGTTGTATCAAAATTTTGAAACCATTAATTCTTTTTAGTTTTAACCATATTTTGAAATATAATCCAATGGATTAAAAATAGCTTCATTTTCATCACTTCAAGATCATGTTACCACATGTAGATCATCATTCATTTAGTATTACCATAATTTTACACCAGTTGTATCAAAAATATTCATTATTTAATTGTTATGACATTTATATCCTCATCGATTTATTTAATATTACAAGAAAATTCAATCAACACAATATTCAACAACCATTACATGATTTTAACTATGACATTTATTATCCAATGACATAAAAAACCGAAAAAAATCAATAATGGGGTATTATTTTTTATAGTAATTAGATGTATATATGTAAAAATTTGTACTTTATAAGCAGTGATTTTAAAAGCAAACTGTCCCACTAACATCACATTTCCAAAAATAATGATATGTATCATGATATATAAACATAGAGGGTTCCATATCTAACCAAATTTTATTCTTCAATCTTGAAATACCATTTAGTAGTATTTTATATCATGATATTATTTCTTGAGGAATACCATGATTCATAATATAATATTTTAATATTCCATTATATTTTGTGCAATATAATTTTCTCAGATATACTTGGAGAATCCATACTCTGTTATGACACATATCTTCAAAATGATAAACAAAATTATATTGTTCAATCAATATTTCATAGAAAATAATACAGTTAATATGATTAAAATAATTTAGGATATAATTAAAATACAAGTCACAATTTGTTTATTTCATTCACATAGTCTGATAAATATTTGAATGAATAATCTCTAAGGGATGAGATGTATAAATGTCAATACATTTGTATGAATAATTTTGGATCATCCCTATTATGATAGTGTAGAATATCCCATTAAAATGTTTTAAAAATCATATAAAAACAATAAATATTATCTCCTCAAGATGATTTGTCATAGTCTTTGTCCAAGATAACAAATCCATCAATTCAACAACTAATTCTCAGAATTCATAAAAATGAATAAGGACTTTTTAAAATCATCAACATGAAATAAATTTTCCATATTTAATTATTCAATTGTTTAAATATTGATATCATATATCAATTAGATATTAATCCATCTAGCTATAACATTCTATTCTAGATCATATAGTTTAAAAAAATCAATGGATTGTGTTTATACTCTTCAATATACAACGTATCCTAGTAATTATGTCACTAAATCCTAATGAAGTTGATCCAAATAATTTCATCTTAATAAAAAAATAATTTTTATTTTTCAATAATACTTTTTATATTCAACAATAATTTTTTTAAATATACATCTTCCAAAATTTGTGATAAATATATAGTATCCTAAATTAAATAATATCCCTTCATTATTTCTGAATGATAATATTCTAAATATATATATTTTACAGTTCGTTTCCGAATTTTTTTAATAAATTTATTATTATTATTCATAATCCTCTAGATTGGTAGAATGATGACTTAATCCTCAGAAAAGTGAAAAGGTTAGTTACCACATTAAAAAAAATCTTTTAAATATTGAAATTTATTCAAACATTTTATTCTAAATTTTCATCATTCATTTAATAATTACTTCATTTAATATTATTACACCCACAAGACCACTACCTGTCAATAATTATTTAATATTTGAGATATTGGTAATTAAATAATAATTTAATTCTACATTTCCAAATACTCCGTCATGAAAGCAGTACCAATAAAATAAAATCAAATCTATGAAAATATTATGTTTTTATAAAGTAGACAACAAAATATCATCATTATTATAATATATAATCCGTGTTCTTTTTGAATAAATAATTATTTAATCCCTCTAGAAAAATTCAATTTCATTCATGTCCAATTTATATCATTCAATGTTTCACTTCATGAAGAAATTTTTAATTTCAAATTATGTTTCTAAAATTTTGTAGACTGCACTGTGTCAATAAGTTCAGCAAAAAACATTTTTTTATTTACATGTTTTTTGAAATTAGACTTATCACAATAATCTATATGTAATTAATCACATTTTTTATGTTATCTTTTTTCCCCAATTGATCATTATTGTTTTCTGGAATTTTATAATTTATTGAATAAAATTGAAAAAATTATAATATATTTTGTAAACATAAATATCAATATTGATCATTTTATGTAATAATTTATGTCTCAATCCCCATTTCATTTTTCGTTTCATCTATCATGAATTTTATATTATTTTAATTTTCAAAAACACCATTTAATAATTAATTTGATTCATGATATATTTTCTTCAAGTTAAATATATGTTTTGATATATGAGGACAATTTTTATTTTATTAAATTTTTTATCTTCGTCTCATGTCCATATTGTTTGAAAATAACACCATCAATTCTATCGTCAACATAAAATCAATTTTAGTTTCACTACCACCTGAAAATTTAGTAATTTCATCACTATTGACTTGTTCTTCATTCAATTAAAATATTATAAACCTCTCATATATAAAAATGGATGTTTGAATGTCTTATTATTTCTTCATGATTTTACAATTTTCACACTTTGATAAAAAAAATCCCCTTCATTTACAAAGATAAATTTATAACATCTCATTATGAAGTAAATATTAATTTCACTCTTACAATTTCAATGAGTCATTTTTCATTTATCTATATCATCCTAGGATAATTATTCTTTAAATATTATGAAACTTTATAAAAAATATTCCAATTACTCCACCATTAAAAATTATAGATATAGTTTCCATTTAAACATTAAATCAAACATTATTACACGTATAGAGATTATAGAAAATACGATACTAATATTTTAATTCACATATTCCTTGGAATCAAAACATCTAGATTCATCTTCATCAAAACCTTTATTACACTTTTATCTTGATTAGGATTTACAATAGATTTATTTTTCATCGTTAACCATATTTTTTTGTACAATACTCCCTGTTTATTTTCATAATATATGATAATACAATATAAATCATCATAAAAACATAACTAAATATCTATCAGTATGTGATTATATTATTTTGTACAACATACTTATAAAAATTGATAGAATCATCTTCTTAATAGTTTAATATTATTTCTTTTCAAATAAATATTAAAACTTTTATCACCACATCAAATAAACTTATCAATAAGTCCTATAAAAAAATCATCTTCATTTTTTGTGTATTAATTTTTTTATCAATAAATAAATTTTTTTCACAATTCTCATTGACTTTACTATCAGAGATATATTATAGTTTATCCTTATCCATTTAATTGTCTCAATTAATTAACATTATAGAAACACATTATATGATAAAAAGGTGTTATAGTATTCTCAGAACTATCATCATTCTAAATATTCAATCTATTATTTTCTGTTAGAGAAGAACCATAAGTGTAAGGAGGACTCACATCTATTATTAACTCTAAAAAATCTAATCATATTGGTAAAATATTGGGTAACATCCAATACATCTAAAAATAGTAATTCTTCTAACAAACTACGGAATAAAATTTTTAATAAATGAATTATGATTAACAAAATTAAAAATTTATGCTATTAAATAATAAACTAGATTAAAACACATGTACATCATACACAATATATTATACGATTATTGAAGGGTATTAATAATTTTTACTACATAAATAGTCTCCCAATATATCATTTAAATCACGGAGACTAAGAGAGAATCAATTATTTTGAATAATTAATATGTTTTCCCAAATAAAACAACTTATCCAACATGGTAAATTTATTACAATCCCCATTTTAACTCATTATTATTTATAGATTGAAAAACTAAAATAATATTTATATGTTACAATACTCTAAATGACTATCTAGTCCTTTATATAACTTTGAATCACTATATATCACATAGTTCATTACATTCAACCTCTTGAATACAAAGAGTATAGATTATTCATCTAATCTCATTATATGTATCCAAATTTTATTTATGTCTCCTATAAAATTACATGGATATAAAAATGTTTCATAATGTCATGAGATTCTTCAAACATGATAATACATCAATAACATTGTTATCATAATATGTTTTCGTCTTCCTCTTCACTTTCTACATAAATCGTATAGAAATGTATCTTATTCTTCATTCTGATTTATTTTTCCATCTCACATATATTTAATAATTATTTTATCTAATATTTTTCTTAATATTTTTCATTTTATATTAAATATTTTTTTTATGTTTTATTTCATTAATTTTGTAATGGGAATTTTTTATATTTTCATCCATGTCTATAATGCAGGACCATAATTCCCAAATCATAATCCAATTTTCTCAAAAATATAATTTTAAAATAATTATTTTCAAATTAACAAAAATATTCTGTCCTTTTATTAAAATTAAAAATCCAATAATATATTATTATACATTTTTCTCAAAATAACCCATGAAAACTAATTATTTTACATTCATAATTTACCACTTCACATCTACATAATAACATAAAACACCACAACATGGAAGATATAATGGAATCATAGACTTATAAAATATAAAATTGATTCAAATATATCAATTAGATGTCTTATTAAAAGAATATCATCTCACTAAATATAACCAAATTTAATTTTCCCAAAATAATTATTCAATAATTAACAAACATTAAAAATTCCAGCATTTCTCTATATATAGAATCATTTATAAAATAATAAATATCTTAAATATATTTAATATATGAAATATATCATACAAATTTTCTATTCAATACTAAAAATCCATCTTCAACTCTGAACAACATAAAACAGATCATAAACCATTGTAAATATATTATTTATAATTAATGACGTTAAAATTTTTGTGGTCTCTTATCAGAAGTTTTTTTATTCCTTATGAAAATTATATATATTTCAAAATCATCATATTAATTATTAGAAATATTTTATTTATATTGATATTTCATACATTTATAGTGTTTTAATATTACAAAAATACAAATTATTTTTAGAAAGTTTCTTTTGTATTTGACAAACGTTTCTCATAATGATAAATATCTTATAAAATATAAAATTAAATTCTGTATGTTAGAAAACATCTGTTTCATCATTAAATAGGATGTTTTATATATCTCCTCATAAAATATAATTCATATTATTTTTCATATATCTAATATATTACATAATAAAATTACACTAAAAAATATTTTATTTAATAACTAAAATTTAATCTTCGTCAACATGAACCCCGTGCATAATCTTACCAATACATTTTTCTACATTGATACCCTAAAAACATTATATATAACCAAATTTCAAACATATAGATTTAAAAAAACTTTTTACTATAAAGGATATCCTGAAATCATTTCTAAATAGTTGTAAAACTCATTCAAAGACTTTATATCTACTTTAAAATTCCTAACACCCATCAAGGTATATTAAAAATCTATTTTTATTTAAATTTAAAATAATTGATTTATTGATATCATAATCAATAAAATTAAACATATCATCTTAAACAACATAAAAATATTCTTCCATATGAAAAATTATCGATAAATATTCTTTAAAAAAAATCCCACAAATATTAATATAAGTTATAATAATTCACCCCTAATTCAATATCTATATTTCATAATTTTTTTATCACGATGTAATTAATTATTTGGAATGTAATAATGAATTAGGGAATCCCATACACAATGATAATGATTACTATAGGGTTTAATATATATTTCAACTTTTCAAGGGATAAGATATTTTGGTGTTACTTTATATCCTATAATTTAATCTGTGGGGAATCTATGTTTTAGTATTCATTATATGAGTCAAAATTTACATTTAATATCAAGTCATTATTTTATGGTTTCATCCAATGAGATAATGGATTTAATATATTATATAATATATCTCCATGGGATAATTACATTAAAAGTAATTTCAAAAATAAATATCACATGAAATAGTATTGATGATTCATAATATTTTTTAGAATATGAAGGATTTTATTATTGATTCAAAATATTTCATCATGTCCATATTGATAATAATCATCATTAAAAATTTTATCATTTATGGTGATTTGAATTTTGATAATTAGATCCTCAATGGAATTTATTACTTATGTACCATAAAAATGTGAGTGTGGGGATTTATGCTAATTTGTATGATTTATAATGAGATAATCCTATTGAGTGCATAAAAATTCCATATACCATAAATATTTTTGTCAATAGCCCCAACTTACTAAAAAAATGAATAATTATTTTTTAAGAAAAAAATTATACTTCTTGCAATATGATTATGGGAACAATGGTTACTGTGGATATTGGAATCTTCATTTAGACTATAAAACTTATATGTACAAATTATTTCTATAGCTATTAGACTAAGTTAATGAACTCCAATTTTAGTAATAGTATTGGACTTTATTAAATTGATTATATATACCATTATAAATTTCATCCAGGGTACAACTCTGGATTTTTTAGAAAGGAAATCAATTTTTATGTGAATTTAAATGACCTACATAGTTGTTTCAATTGTTTATAGACCTCTGACATATATCCCATATATAGAAATGAAAAATAGAATTTGGTGAGTTATAATAACTCTGATGTTTATGAATGAAATTATCATGGATCAGATTACACATGAAACTTCTCCTTTAAATCCTCAAAATTCATGAATCATCAATGGATAAAAGATTCCAAATTAACATGATTATGTGGAATAAAATCATTCATAGCTAATAGATAATAGAGGTGTCTGATTAAAAATCATTTATAATGATGAATATGTCTACTCCTTAAATGAAATTTTTTTTTACTCCCTGAAATCCATGATTATATAGGACCTTATGGGAATTTTATCTATCATAAGACAATATTTTTACATCCTTTGTAGTTACGTAATCCTTCTTGTATCATCTTATTAAGAGAATAATATTTCAAATATATTATATTATACTAGATATACAATTATTTATGATATCATTAAGACAGGGTAATGGATATAATATTATGGTTGTAATATTGATTTCATCCTTTTATATCATAAGATTAATAATAAATTCAGAGATGAACTTTTGATTTATGAGGTAAAAGACTATCTCATCCTAATATTGAAGTACAAAAATTAAAGATTTAACCCCTATAGAATATAATAATGAATTTTTTATTTTAAAATGAGAGAAAATGTTGGGTTTGAGGAGAAATTTAAAATCAAAACTCAAACTTCTTCAAGAAATGGAATCAAATCATCATTATTAATGGAATATAAACAATTTATTTTCTAGATCTCTGCCATTTAATCACCCCTAATGAATAATTATTCTATTGTAATATATATAACCAATTAATTACCATTTTAAGGGCCTAAATGTTATCCTTATTATAGAGAAATCACTTTTATAGTGTGATGGTGTAAGGACTAACCCTTATTCATAGATAGACAAAAAAAATCCACAAATTACAATTATTTATATTTTTTTATTCATTTACTAATTAAGATATTACAGAACAATATAACTAAATATCTCATGTAATGATATTTTCAAAGAAATAGAACACTCTTATGATGATGAATTTTTTCTATAATGACTTCTTTTAGATATGGATTGAAATGTGGAAAATTCTAAAATTCATATATGGTGCCTGTTACCAAATGAATTACATTTCAAATTACTATATAATAAAATTCCATTATGATATATTTATTTAAAATATACTAAGACTATAAATATAGATGAGAGGATCAAAATATGAGACGAGATAATGTTATTTTGATATAAATTATTTTCCACCAATATCATTTTGAAAACTAAAACATGGAAATATTTCTATGTTTTTCAATATTGAATCTCATCATCTGTCATTTTCATGATGATACAATTGTGATTATACACTTCAACCACATTATTCATTTCTCACAAAGAGTATGATATGAAACCATTCCCATTTTTTATACATAAAAGATAAATGGAATCATTTTTATAAAAGGCATTATTACCCTTAATATTATGAAGTACACATTGATATTTTTATAGGTTGTCTCATAATCCTCATCCTAGTAATAAATAAGCACATTCTTAATTAAATTTTAAAATGTTAAACACTTTTATTATTTGTTAGTGATAAATAACATTATAAATCTATGACCCAACTAGATTCATCCCAACTATATATTATTATAACACATGAAATGTCATTAATACCAATGTTTTTTGGGGTTCAAAATCATAGAAAAATAATTTTACCCAAAGCTATGAAATTTTAATAATTTCATACCAAACAAAAATTTCAATTTGATTTTTTCAAATAATATATTCATAATTACACAATAACTACACCAATTGATCATAAATTTTTTAACGTCCTTTATTTCTAGAAGGACCCACTATATTCAATTGCACACAACATATGCCACATTTTTCATTATTGAACAACTTAATATTATTTCTTAATATGATAGTTCTCACATATACATTAGAATTATGGGATTGAAAATTATTATATAATTTATAAAAATATGGTATACATATGATTATATACGGAAGATGGCGTCTGCGAGACGGGAGGCGAGACGGGAGGCGAACCGAGCGACGACGCGGGGTGATGGCATCTGCCTGGGTTTTCGACCGAGATAGTGATTCCGCACTTCCTTGGATTCAATCGCCTCGACATGCGAACGGCGGGGAAGGATCCGGTTCCGAGCGGTATTTCCTCTACGCCGAGTTCCCATTTCAGAAAACCAGCGGCTTTCTCTCATGATTTGCGCGTGTCGGTTGGTGGTGTGGTCTCCTCCGGCGAGCAACGGCCTTCTGGGAAGGATGCGGACCCGAGCAGCTTCAAAATTCTGGAGGCTTCCTCTGCTGATGGCGCATCGGCTGGTGGCGCGAAGTTCTCCTCTTGTGAGACTGCTTTGCCGAGATCGGAGGATGGTGCGGTGAGGGTGGACCGGTTGAATCGCGTCGCTGTGAAACCTCCGCCCTGCAAATCCCTTAACCAGTGTGCTTGGGATTCTTCGAGGTCCAAGGTAAAGGATGTTTTGATGATTGCCTCTTCCGATGTCAATATTGGTCAGTTTCAGGAATCTGTGAGGGTTCCCTCTAGTGCCGCATCATGTGGTCAACATTCATTTGTTGATGTGATGAAGGATTCTTTATCGGATCAGAAAAAGATTGAGAATTCCTGCTTTAGAAGGATTCTCCGAAAGGGATCTTTGGCACACGTTGAGGCGAACCCCGGTGTGATTTCTGAAAGGTTGGCATTGGGTGAGAACTCATTGATTGCTCGCATTGTTCTTCCTAAAGGTGCGCAACCCTGGAAATGTGAAGATTTATTCCGTAGAATTTCGATGTTTTGGGGCTTTGCTAGCTAGAAATGTGTCTCCCTTGGGCGGGGATTCTTTCACTGTTTGTTTCCATTGGCGGATCTCAAGATTAGGGCATGGAGTTCTGGTTCCATGTTTCTAAAACCGGGATGGCTTCATCTGCACGAATGGTCACTTGACATTAATGTCTCGAATGAAAAAAATGTCTTCGCTCAGGTATGGGTGCGTCTTCATGGTCTTAATTGGGTTCTTTGGCATCCAGAGATCCTGCATGATATTGGAACGGCAATTGGAACTCTCATCCGCCTTGACAAGGAAACAACTGATGTCAGATTTGGGCACTTCGCTAGAATGCTGGTGGAAGTTGATCTCAGATCCACTCTCATTGATACAGTAACTCTTTCTATTCCGTCTGATCAAATTCAAATTGATGTTGAATATGAAAAGATGCCTCTTTTCTGCACTGAATGCATGACTGTGGGGCACTCTTTGGAGTTGTGTCGTAAAAACAACTCTTGTAAAGAGTGTGGGATGCGAGGACACCCCTCCAATCTCTGTCGAAAAAAGGATACTTTGAAGGAATCGTCCTCTCCAAAGCATGTCATCAAGGACAGTGACCCTCCTATGAAGGCAGTCCCTGATGTGACGACTCCTTCAAAGGGCAAAGAGTTGATTGTTGATTCTACTCCGACAAGTTCTTATAGCGGCCCTTCTAGAGATCAGGAGGTTATCACTTCTGATAATTTGATCACTGACTCTCACCAGGTTGATGTCTATAATCAGGGTGATGTGCAATTACATGTTGATTATCATCATGAAATCCAGAAGAAATTTAAGATATCTGAGTTACCTGAGAAATGGGGGAACATTTTTGAAGATGAACAGGGGAAGGTGGGTACACCGATCAGGGTCTCGGGCAATGGTGACAAGTCAAAGACTACTGAGAAAGGAAGGGCGGAGGAATCCACTCCTGGAGTTGGGGACCTAACCCTCTGCAAAGGGGGTTCCTCTCATGTTGAGACCAAGGGAAGAGGTATGGATGAAAATACGATATCATATAGTGATATTGTCCGAGGAGAAAAGAAAAGAAGCTCTGACAATGAGGGTGTCAGATCTGCACCTGTTTCAAGGAAACCAAGGAAGGACTACTCTGCAGTTCCGAGGACCGTGACCACTAGGGAATCTGCCAAGAAGGAGATTGAGAAGCTATCGAAGGAGCAGATGGACAAACGGAAGTTCTATAAGAAGCTTCTTAAGCAATACGAGACCCAATCAGAATGGGAATCAGCTGATGCTGATGACACGATCGGGTATGGGGGTGGTGACTATGAATGTTTCGACTTGTAATCTCTCTCTTCCTTCTCCTGTTTCTGCACTTTTATTTTATTAATAAATTTGGTGGTCCAAGCTTGCTTGGATCGGACTTTCTGGGTATGATTATATAATGATTAATTGGTTACCATATAAAATTGGAAACTAAATAAAATCTAATTGATAATAAAGGTAGTTATTTCCAAAAAAAACTATTAAAATGAAAAATAAGTGAGTGTATAAAAAATAAAATCACTTTTATGGATCTTATTAAAGAAATATATATTTAATAAATTTAATTTAATTTTTAAAATTCATCTTATCAGATTTATTTTAATTATATAACAACACATTAAATTTTAAAGATAAAATGAGTATTTTTCTAAAAATGTAGTTGTATCACCTTTGGATTGAAACCACTTCATAAATAAAGTTTTTTTTTAAAATTTTATATATTCTATATATATATCATATATTTATTATTTACTATTAATACATAAAATTTCTATTTGGTTGAAATTTTATTAATTTTCTTATAAAATTATTATATTAATGAATAATGAAATAATTCTACATTTTAATTTAAATGTTATTTTTTATGTAATTTATTTTTATTTATAGATTATAATTTTAAATGGTTTTAAAGTATATATTTATATTATTATTTTATGAATTAATCCTATGTTGTTCATTGTATGTAATTTCACATTATAATTTTATATAAACACATGTCAATTGTTTGATGTTTTTTACTTTTAAGAAAACATGCTTTCTAAATTTGACAATTAAAATTAATTTTAATTTAAGTAATAAAATGCCTATATTATCAATTTAGTAAAATGGATATTCTATTTGGAATGATAAAGAATTAATTATTTAAAAAATTCCCACTTATTTTTTGACATGTTTAATAGTAACTTTTTTAATTATTTTTATTTACTACGGTTAAAGTGTAAATCTGGTAAATAAGGGTACAAATAATATTATAATAATATAAAACTACCCTAGAACAAGCTATAAGCTATTTTATGATATATTTTCTGACCAATGAAACCCCTTTGAAACATATTTTTCATTTTGAAAACACATGGGGGTGATTATGACACACATAACATTTAATTTAATGTTATGGAAATTATCAATTAAACATATATATTTTTACTATAAAATTTTAATATGGGTTTATATAAGTGATAAATTCGACATTAAATAGTCATTACAAGTATACAATATTTTTCTAATAAACGTATTTTATTCATAAATTTTATACCTTTTATAATTAAATTTAATTATGAAACAATTATGACGAAATAATATACTTATTAATGAAGGAATCAAATAAATGAAATGATAAATATTATAATAAAAAATATTTGACTTTATTTTTGTCTATAACTATTTTTATAGGTGCATGTGACATGTTAAAAGAATATTAATATTTTTTAAGTTATACATCTCATTAGATTTTATTTAAATTAAATAAATTTAATAGTGTCAAAATTGACATAATTGATTTTATAGAAAAATTGTAATTTATTAAAATATTTAAAAATCCTAAACACAATTTAAAACAAAAAATATACTATGATGAGTTATATATGTATATTATGTTTCTTATTATTTGATTTTTACCCCATATAGGTATAATTTATAGCCTTTTAATAATTAAAATATTTTTACCATAATAAAAATCAAAATATAATAATCAGGGTAAATAAAAAATGATATGGTTTAATATAAAATCAATAAATGTATAAAAATTATTATATGATATTATTACTAACTATAATAATCTTATATTATATATATAAAATTTTGAAGCCATTTTAATAAATAATTAATTGATATTATTTTAATAATTTAAGAGTTTCCACTAGTGCCTCTTCCCTCTCCAATAAAAATATACCATCAATTATCTAAAACTCACACTTCAAAAACCCTGTGGTTTCACCAATTCCTAAAAAACCTCATCCTAATTATCCTAGAAGCAAAGCATATTGTAGAATCCCTCCCAAGAAAGTGTTTTGGATTTTCCAAAAATATGTCACCTAATTAAAAAGTAATGCCTTTTCATATTCTTTTCAGTTTCATTCCCTTTCTCTACTACCTAACCTATTCTTATTTTATGATTAACTAAAAAATATTGTATCCTAAATATAATAGTAATTTTTTGGATAATATTTGGATCTACACATACACACATTCATTTAGTGGGAAACGAACACAAAGTTTCTGTGTACGGTGATCTTGTGCCTTACAAAATGATAATTGTTCAATTTCCCCCTACACAATTAACGATGATCATTATAGTAGAAAATATTTTTATATGTGGTATATATTATATTTTTATTGTCTATATTAATTTTAAATTTTTATTTATACAATTTATTTATTCTTTAAATGTTGTGAAAATATTTTTTTTTTAGGAAGTCTGGAAAACCGCCCACTAAAAGTTATATGACTCATTACCCCTATACATCGATCATAAAAAGGATTTTATTATTAAATTTATGATAATTATATTACATTATTATGATATTTTTATTATATTATACATCATCTAATTAAAATACATATAAATTAATGTAGCATTTATGCGTATGTATGACCAACTGTCTCTATGAACGGTGCATTTCATTTCTTATTTAAAAATGTTTTAGGATATTCAGAATATATATATATATATAATTGATATATATGATATTTAATTCATCAATGGTATTTTGGAGACGATTAAATTTTTACAACGTTGAAAATTTATTTCAAAACAAGTTCATTTTTGAATCATGTAACTAATATTAAAAAAAATGTAAAATATGAACATAAATAGTTATTTAACATTTGTAACATGATAAGATGTGATATAAAATGAATAATGAACATGAAAAAGGTCCAAAAGAATGTATAAATTAACCATATTTTATTACTCAATAAAATAAAAAATATATGAGACAATTTAGAGTCTTTGTAAGGGAGTTTATCTCAATCTTCTTTTATTGAGGAATATTTTGACACTATACACCTCCATATTTTATAAGTTGTATAATTAACCATTTTAAAATTATTTTAATAAAATGGTTTCCAAAAGAGAATAATTTTTATATTATGCATTTCACTAAATAAAAAAAGAAATGTTTTTAACAAAAGTGGAGACAACAATGTCTCCACCACCGTAACTGTTATTTGATATTTGGAATCCTCTATAAGACTTATTGTTATTTAAAGGAAAAAAGAAATCTCATATTCCATTTTTTGGTATTTTTTATTTGAAATGTTATTTAAAATGGATTGACTACGTTAGTATCTTTAAATTATTTCTTTTCATTTCAAATTAAATTTGATGATTTAAATGGTTATAATAGCAATATTTTATGAGTTATGAATATATAATGGTATAGAGACATTTGATGGGTTGTTACATGGTTATATATATATGGGAGGTTATGTGATTAAACCATGATGGTTGGTTCCCTGACAAACAATGAGTAGGTGGTTATGTTATAACCTGAATTGCATTGGGTATATTCGTCGGCCATATAGTTATTCTGTTCAGTGATATTTGTTGATGTTGACTATATGGTTATTCAATTTAAGTATTATTATGTTCCAAGTAAACTTTATATATAATATATGATTTAGATCGGTTTTGTGATAATATTTTGATTATAAAAAAGGTAAAAAATGATCTTATATTCAGTTAAGAGTATTTAGTACCTCATAACGCTAAAAATAATTGCAATATGATAAACCATTCATGGAATACATGATTTCTCAAGGCTAAATTTTTTCATTATTTTATTATCCATTATTGAGATTTTTATACTCATCCTATATTTTGAAATATTTTTCACAATATTTAAACAATAATATAATCATGAATGGGATCAATGAAATGTTTTTTGGTTTAAACATGAAATGAAACAAAAATATTTTTTTAAAAGTTTTTTTAATGAAAAAATGGATAATTAATAGAGGTTTCTAATTTGTAATATATTGTTTGTTATGTATTCATTGTGACATTTTTCTATTAATACATAAAGCTAAAAATATACTAAATGTGAGTGAAAGTCAAATTATTTAATTATCCTAAGATTAAGTAATGGATCAGGCTAGGGCCTTATAGGTTGTATCATAGGTGAGTTTATAAATATTTATAGGATATGGTGTTATTTAAGCCTAGTTTACATGATGTATATAACTACAATGATTAGAATAATAGAATGATTTATAGTTATTTTAGATAAATTGAAGAAGTTTGAGATAAGATGAATGAGTGTATCTTGGTGCTTATCTTCCATATATGATATTATAAGATGATTTTACTGATGTACTAATTTTAACCATTTTAGATTTTGAAAATTGCTAGATCCAGTTTGGGTGAATGTAACAATGGATGTTAAAGAAAATTTGGTTATACTATGAATAAACAACTGAATGAAATGTGGATTTCAATACGAAATATTGTGGTTATTCAAAAATAACTTTATAGAGTAATTGTTAACCACATTATCCTTATATACTTGTATTATCCATCATAAATGGGAGAAACCAATACATTGGATGTTCAGGTGATATTCATAAAGGCATGTATATTCAACAACATATGTGTCAAGGATGTGGAATTAAATTCCTTGGAAATGATTTAAAGGGATGGGAAGATGGTGTAGATGTGGAAGTGATTGTCATAATGAAATAATATTCTAAGTAAAAAAAGTAAGTCTTCAGATGATTACTAAAATGGAAAATATGTTCATTTCAAGTTATCAGCTAAATGTTTATAATGTAGAGTGTATGGTAAATATGAAAACTAATGACCAATAAAGAAGGTTCGCAAATGGGATCAAGAGAACCATACAAATATATATTTATTAATATTTAAATTGATTATAATTGAAGATTATTAAATTTTAAATAACCTATGAATGGTCTGGATTTTATCTTGTCCCATTTTTTGACATTATTTAATTTTAAGACATGAACAATATATATGATTTTTTGAGATGTCTATCGAGGAATAATGTGAAAAAACGCCATTAATGGATCAAGATGAATGTCAAATGAATAAAAAAATCTACATATAAATGATTCCTGAGTTATGGTAGATTGTAGGATGATGAATGTTTAAAAGTGTTAACTCTCACTCGATGATGGGATTACATTGGAAGAATTATTATATTATTTATAACACTAATGTTTTTATGTGAAAATTTTATCTAAGTAATATTTATCATTTATTATGTGAACATAACTATAATATTTTGAATAACATTTAGAGTTATTTGACCTCTGATTTTGATGTATTAATGGTTATTGAATGTTGGGTATCACAATGAAAGGCATGATATAACCTTTTAGGTTAAAATATATAATGGTAATTTTCTTTGATTTAATTTTATATTTTGGTGTTATATGAATTATAATGTGTTATAAAAAAGGAAAACCTAAAGGATGAGGGATTAATGTTCACATTAGGTTGGGCTATGGGAATTTAACCCTCAACAGATCTGAGAGAAGGGCGAATCAGCCAAATATGGTCTATGTGAAGAATCTAGTTATGTTTTGAAATAATCAACATCGTACAAAGGGCCGATGGAATAGAACGACATACAGTGACACATTGTCTCTATTATGAAGGGTTTCATGTCTAGTATGATGTCCTCATATGCTCTCCAATAGGTTTATTCGTTGAGTAAAAACACCCGAAAAATCATTTATTCAGGATAATGAACCTTCTTTCAATGATAGTATCTCTTTGGATGATGATTTGTCCCACGACACATTTAACCCCATTGGGTGATTGGATGGATGTTTGGTTCCTTATACCCTATTGGGGAGAATTATTCCCTACTTGTGGATACACTTATATATTGATACAATATACGTATTTTTTTAAATCCTTTTTTCTTTCTTAAGAATGTGTCTTCATATTACAACTATGTTTCATGGTCAACTACATATATGGATGGGTCTGGAATAACTGAGATGTTTCTAGTTTAAGCCCTATGATGAGGTGCTCTAATGTCTATATTCACCTAGGGAAGATAGAATTTACTTCCATATTAGCATCAAAACATTAATATGGGATTCCTATGTAATCTCATGAGATGAATCATAACCCACATAGTTCAGTGCCAATTAAATGGACACTTTTCCTTTTAAGGATCTGTGATGGGGACCCATCCATGATGTATAGCATCATACATCATGTATTGTTAGTCTTGGGATGTCTATTCAATATTTTTGGTGGGAAATACATCGAAGCATCCAATGATTCTCATGAGATGCATGTTCTCATGGGCGGATATTCCCCAACTAGGGACATTTTTCAATGAAAATCGAGTGATTTGGAAATTGGGTTTGGATCTCTAGGAGGCTTCTTAGGTATCCAGGTAAGCTGGGAATCAAATACCATATAGATTGGTTTATGTTGGGGATTATACAACAAAGGAAACCCAATTTTTTAGGGCATGTTTGTGGCTTGTCCTTCCAAAATGGATCCCCCTTTCACTTGGTCCTTCAGACAAGTGTCCTATGTATCCAGATTTTGGTAAGGACTTAGGGTTGTCATAGAACAATTCTAGGTTGTGACTCGATTGGGACATACAAGGGGGATCATCACAGTTTAAGGGGAATCATATCTCATTTCATTGATGTGATGACATAGAGATCAGGCCTGGATAAAGGCTTCTTTTGTATATCAGCTACGTTGGGGATCATAGTTCTCAAAGTTCATAACATGGTTGTGTGAATTTCGTATCATCCAAAACCCCAAAACCCAAGTGAGTCAATCATAGTTTGAGAAACTAAATGATGTTAGTGATTCAACAAAGGGGAAGCTTCCCATGTATTCTAAGGGAAAAGGTTGAGGGAGATAGTGGATGAGGGAATGTTTAAGGGCCCACAGGGAGATGAAATGGGGCTTGGAATGTGTCAACCCATCACTCGTGTTGATGTCTAAGATAGTCACGTCTGGTGATACATATGGACACATAAATATCGATCCAATGAGGGTAGAAGGATTCACATCCAGTAACAATTCTAAGGGATAACTTCAGAAAGAGTTCCCCTAAATTAGTTCCAGTAAAGGAGAGAAGCATTGCTCCTTGTCAAACAGATAGTAGGCATGATCCCTCTGACATGTCATTGTCCATCGTTGAAGGGAAAAGAAAATGATTACAATTTATCCACAGAACAGAAAGGTTAATGTCATCATCCCAAGGTTGAACTCCATGTCACATTATAAATGTCGATTTAACGATCACTACTTGAATTCTATGCATTTTCGACGGGTTATTTGCGACGGGATCTCATCGCAAATAATATTTAGTGATGGGGTCCAATTGAAAATTGCCCATCGCTGAAAACGACATCGCAAAAACTATTATTTGCGACGGGCAGCTTGACCGTTGCAAATATGTCTCCGATTATATACATTATATATATAATTTTTTTTGCGATGGACTCGTCATAAATACTTTTTTGCGACGGGCCCGTAATACCGTCGTAAATACTTTGTTGAAATTATTTATTTAGACTATTTGGGATGAGTCTGTCGCAAATACTATTTTTAAAAAAAATTATTTAGGCTATTTGTGATGGGAACACATTTGTACAGATCCCATCGCAAATAATAAATAATTTTTTTTAGAAAATAAATTTAATAACAAATTGATTATTGATAAATAATTTTTAATATTATAAAAATAATAAAAATAATAAAAAATTATATAAAGTATCAATATTCAAAAAAAAATATACATTAAACATCAATAATAATAATAATAATTATTATTATTATTAGTAAAATATAAAAATATTAAAAATTAAAATACTGAAAGAATATATTTAATAAAATTATGATTAATGAATCAATAATATAAATATTATTTAAATAATAAAAAAAATATTAAAATATTAAAATTTTCAATATTCATAAATATAAAAAAATTATTAAATATTATTATTATTATTATTATTATTAGTAAAATAGAAAATAATTAAAAAAATATAATACTGAAAAAATATATTTAATAAAAATATGATTTATGAAAAAATAATATTAATATTTTTAGAATAATAAAAAATTATAAATTATTATAATTTGAAATTTTAAAAAAAATCATAAAATATGAAAAATTAAATTATGTAATATTAGCAACGATATAAAAGATAGAAACTATAAATAGTTTATATTTCAAAAATGTAAAATTCTAATGTTTTTAAAAAAATCACATAGGGGATGTCTTCTGAAGGAGGTGGGGGAGCAGAAAGAGATGGTGGAGGAAACTCTATCCCTAAAATACGAGTCAGACAGCGTATGTACTCTATCTGCTCGTGATGCTGTTGTTGTCGTCGACGCATATCCTCCTCGTGCTGCTGCTGCTGCTGCTGTTGACACATCGCTTCTTACTTCATATGTAAACACTCAATAAGGTCATTCTGAGATCGGAACTGCTCTTGATATTGTGAGGTAGAAGCTAATGCCTCTCCACAATCTCCTCTCGAGCTGGAAGCTGATATCACGACAGTACCATAATATGTACCAGGAGTCACATGAGAGCCAATACAAACTACTCAGTCCCTCTCAAAGCCATACTGAGTTGCATGTATCCATGTCGCCTCGTTGAAATGGTGGGAACTGGTCTGATCATTCGCCTCATCCTAACCCTCATCCTGTGTCTGAGAGGTCATTATCATTGATTTTACATTGAATTCATAGGTAACATCATTTCAATCTTTTGCAATGTTTTAAACAAAAAATGTTTTCTTTCGACAATGGAATTCATTTTAATTTAATTTCTCTAACTTATGTGTATTGAATTTGGATAAATTGATTCCATATTCGGAATCATTGGGTCCAAATTATATTAATATACTACTTTTTTTTTGGCATTATGAATAGTAACTACGATAAATTTTATTTACCATAGTAAAAGTTAAATCGGGTAATTAAGGGTAAATATAATATTATAAAATTACCCTAACTCTTGACTTAATACAATTTGATGATTATATTTCGTCCTAAGTCATATTTGGGTCGAAATGGAATCCATTAGTACCCACTTGGAGGTGATTAAGACCTTTAGTTTATTTTATATAACGGAATGCTAGATATGTGTCACTCAAACATTAGTAAGTAAAGTATTTTTAATATATGGTTATACAAAATATAAATTATGTTATAAATAATCTTTTGTAAGCTAAAATGTTTTTCTTTATCATGGTAATTTATTTCTAATTTTTAAGAGTTATTTAATTACCTTATTAGTTTATACATAAATGATGCAGAAATTATTTATTTAGTAAAAAAATCAATAATATTGTTTTTATACAAATATTAATACATATTAAAGGGATCACAAACCGGAATTAAACTTATTTGGGGTATATATACACACCATAAGCATACAATTACCGAATATAGGCCTTTTTGGAGTCTTTTAAAAGTTATTATGACACTTATATTATTTTATTTTATATGATGTCAAAGTTTTCAACTTCATAATTTAATACATATAACATTTTAAAATATTGTTTTTCTAGAAGATACATCTGTCTAATTGTATTCTTATGAAAGATATAATATTTATATTTATCATAGTATTTTATTTTTAATTTTTATGCATCAAATAAGTATATTTAATAATTATACAAAAATGATGTAGTAATTATTTTATTAAGCGAAATATCAAATAAATGGTTTTACAAATAGTAAAATAAATATTATATAAACTATTTAATGTTCTACAATAATTATTTATATTACTATGACATGTTAGGAACCTGTTAAATATTTTATATCGAATATATCCTCTTTGTGGATTTTTTTTAAATTCAAATAAATGAATAGTGTCAAAATTGACACTATTGTTATTTTATAAAAATAACATATTATTAAATTGTTTAAAAATCAACAAATATTTTAAAATTAAAAATTGAAATTTATATAGTCTAAAATGTAACAAATTATCTAATTATGGTTAATTCATAGCACATATGTTTTTTATTTATATCAATTTAAAATTTAGAATCTTATTACCACAAATAAAATTTAATAGATTAAATAAGGATAAATCAAGTTGATAATGTTTTAAATAAATTCCCTACATGTCTAAATTTTATTTTTTTATGATCTTACAACCCTATCTCATATAATCTTATAATAGGTTTCATTTTTGGAGGTTTTTATGTGGTGTTAGAATTTATTATAAATTAATATTTCTTATAATTCCAAAGGTGGACCTCTCTTCCCTTATAAAAGGGAACCTCCTTCCTCTCAACCTCACACCAATTTGAGCCTTCATACTCGGCCAAACTCTACCCATTTCACTTCCCCACTTCCCTAGAAACCTTATAGAGGTACTGGTCTTCTCAAAAGACCAACTTTAGTTCCCTAAGAGGAAGATCAAAGTGGCACTTCGTGAAAGAGGTAATACCTTCTACCGATTCATTCAAGTTTCTATCTTCTTATACATCCTATTCATTAGAGGTTTCATGATGAAGTAATAAAATCAGTATCACTATTATACTAATATGTTATTATAAATATGAATCAACCCCTTTTCACATTCTATCCATCCAACGGAGAACGAAATCACCGCGTGTGCGTACGTACAGAATATCGTCTCCACGCCGTTGTGTAATCTATTTTTCCAACAGCACCTTACTTGGATGGGTATAATGGTGTAAAGAATAACTATACATAGTTATTATAACATCATACCGATTCTGTTATATTGTATCATACACTATAATTCAATTCAATAATTATGGAATCAATATCATCACTCGTTCGTACGTACGGACTACCGTCTCCACGACACGATGAGATTCATTCTCCATGTAAACCATTAAAGATTGATTATAAATTATATATAAACCATAATAATGAAATATATGTCATTATAAAGCTACTGGATTTATGTATATATATATGTATTTCATCTACATTATTCTATTCAACTCAATAAGGAAACAAATACAACGTTCATGCGTACGTACGACCTACCGTCTCCATGAACGATGTATTTCGTTCCATTTATCGATCTATTATATATATATGTATATTATGAATATATATTCTATATAAATCATGTTTTATATTCTGGAATTATGTAATCATGATCTAAGTAATCATATGAATAATTAAAAATCCAAACACCGAGGATAAATGAAACGATTTTACCCAAAACGCTACATTAACATGAATTTACAAAAGAACGGGTAATATAAAGTAAAAAATGAACCATATATGATATCATAACAATGAAGATGATTATGTAATAATTCAATGAAGTTATTTAAATCATTATACAGGATGTTAGGATACGTACGAAGCATATCAGACCTAAGGTAAGGGATAATTATTCCAATCTCGTTCTTATCCGAGATTGTTTATTCGTAAGTATTTACTGGGGTTATTGTTATCATCCATGTACTTGTTTCCTAAATATGGTTTCATGTATGTTTAATGTCCTTTTTTCCGATTTTTAAATTTTACTACATGGTATGTATGGAATCTTTTTTCTAACAAATGATGTACTTTTTGACTTTTCCAACAAAAGTATGAGAAGAATGTTTTTTAACTTATACGGCTTGAATGGATTTTCACGGTTTCATAATGCCTCATTTTCATGAAGCTTACTCTATACTATTTTAAGACTATTTTCAACAAAATACTTTTATTTTAAAAGTGCATGGCATTTTGGTGAAAAGAAAATGAT
This sequence comes from Viscum album, assembly GCA_963277665.1. Classification (NCBI taxonomy): domain Eukaryota; kingdom Viridiplantae; phylum Streptophyta; class Magnoliopsida; order Santalales; family Viscaceae; genus Viscum; species Viscum album. Next base: position 1,194,886,761 of record OY728122.1, read on the forward strand.
TTTGAAGATGAAATGATATTTTCCTCAAGAATTCATTTCAACTGTTTTATCTAAACCATTTTCCATCTAAGATGAAATTATTTAATATGTGGATGTTTCAAGTTTAATATATCTATGATTTAAATGGTTTCTCATTTCGTATGATGAAATGATATCCATTTGTTTTATATGGATTGTGTTGTGATATGATGATGCTTATGAAACCCATTTTATTGATTGGGTTATGATGAATGAATTATGTGTATGCTGTGGCACAAATAAAAATGATTTCATTATGAGATGGGTGGGACCTATATCTCTGTCCAATGCATTGGCTAAAGATTTATATCTAATGAGATAGACATGGTTGGAACGGAAAGTTAAACCTGTTTAGTAATACAGGATTGGAACGAGGAGTGATCTCGATTCAAAAAGGGACTTTGTCCACTAAGATGGTCTTCGCAGCAATGCCTTGGCTACTATGGAAATCATATCATGTGCTTAATGGTTGCCACAATTACATGTTTTATTTCCATGCTATTTTATCCTGATTGATGTTACATTATGATCTATAACTTATATACTTCCATGTTTTATCTCATTGCTCAAGATTTTCATGTTTAAACATTATGGTCATGTTTTTAAGTTCAAATGTATACGGTTTGTTTTATTTTATCCATGCTTCCACTTAATGATCATTTGAGATCACCCTTTATATGATTTCTTTTCCACAGGAATTAATGAAAGGTTTTAGGTAAGAAAACCAAAAGGGGAAGATCTTTATGGGAGATTTTGAGGATCATTCACCATGATTAAAATATTATGTTCCATGTTTCCAAAGGCACTAAACTATTACGGTCCTTTGGTGTCTGTTTTTGTTATGTATTAAGTATTCCGCAAAATTAATGTAATGTCCATGTATAACAAGCTTTGGTACTCTACAGTTGGTATTAGAGAAAAGGTTTAGTCTACCTTTGGATACTAGGATGCAAAAATGTTAGTGATATCCCTAGAGATATTTCTAAGGTATGTCTAGGGATATCCCTATGGATAAGTATATGAATAGGATATATTCCTAGAACTACTTAAAGGTTCTTCAAATTTAACCTATGATGTTAGATATTTAGGGTACTCCCCCTTTACTATGTTGTTTTCTCTAGCATTATTTTTGTCACTCACAGAATTCATTTTGTATTTTAGTCAATGGAGGGAACAAGATGGAATTTGGTTAACATTGAATCCAATGGACAAATTGGTGACTATGAGCAACAAAATTTTGTAATTCCTAGAGAGAACGATATTGTGATTATGTTGAATCATTCATCGTGGTATATGATTAACAATGTGAAATTTAGTGGCATTCCTAATTCATCAAATCAGAGGAAGATAGAATTTTATGCATGTTCGCATGTTGAAGAGCATAAAGAAATGAAGATTGAGATTTATAAAGAATGGTAGAAGAACCTTGAAGAATACCTCAAATGGAGGGATAGATGTTATCTATGTGGAGAAAAGGGTCATAGAGTGACAGATAGTTATGGAGTTCAATGTCTTATTTGTGGAGAACATGGGCATTACCCAACTCAATGCCTGGAACTAAAAAGTTACTTCTAAATCAAGGAAGGACTTATTCCAGGATAATCATTGAAGAGGATGGATTTATGTTTTTATGTATTGGTATTCAAGAATAATGTTTTTGAGGTACTTTTATGGTGTATTAGAATATTTTTGTATTAGTCTTTTGTTGTTTTCAATAATTTTTTGTTACCAGAAACCATGAAAAGTGATTCAAATATTTTGGAAAGCAGATGATATGGGCATAATGATTGGATAAGAAGATAATGAGAAGTTTTATTGTATTCATGAGCTCATGATTGATATAAGGACTAAGTGATATCATGGTTTGATTATATAGAATATTGAGGATTTTGGTATGTGGAAAGTGTTAACTTTTATCTGCATTCATTTTTTCACTATGGTTCAATGGGTATTCATTCTTCAAGAGAATACATGATTAAGGTATTCACATGTTTGTAATTTGACAAACAAGATATATATTATGATATATGGGGGATAAATGATGGAATTCACATGATTGTTATGTGAAATTTCAAGAAATCATTTTCTTTATACTATGAGTTTGGATCGACGTATTTCAGATAAGCCTAATGATTGGAAAGGATTATGTTGCACATATGTTAATATTGTAAGGATAAATTATTTTTTCGATATTATTGATGGCATGTTATATTAATGTAGTTTTAGAAAAAGGACAACCTGCAGGACGGGCGATATCCCATCACGTCGGACAAGGCTGTGGGAATCGAACCCACAACTGAAGTGCAACTGGCATTTATCGTATACCAATGGCCTACATGAAGTCCATGGTTAGTAGAAACTAGTTTTATTTTATTAAGAGATATTATATATGATGTATAAGTTCATTTTTGTAATCATATATGATTAACCTCACCATATATGGACTTATGTATATTTGATAACTTTTGCTAACCTTTTTTTCGAAACAGATGGGATGACCCATCATTCTATCACGTGACCTGTTAACACTTCACGAATAACAAATTCAACGTCATTTCTTTAAGAGATGAAGTGGAAAATGTTCAAAGCATGAACAACAGTGAGATTGTACCAAAATCAAACAAGTATTACTTCTAATTGAAAATTTTCAACATTAGGGAAATGATATTGAAAACCAAAAAAGTTGTCCTAGTGCTCTTATATTTGATGAATCAGACGGTACCTTATATCATCATAAATTTATGGCTTTGTGATTGATATCTTTTTCATAGGAATGTTCTCTACCACTCTCCATCAGAACTTGATGGATAGATTTTTCTTCCATATCTATATTTTCACCTATGTTCTCCTATATGGAAGCCCAGTGATGAGTTACTTTGGGTAATCATTATGTTTAATAATTTAGTTTCTAAAATGGAGTTTTAGTATTCCTTTTTACGATGTGGGTTTATATAAATAGTAAATGATTTATAACCCCGAAAAATTTCGAGGGTGAAATTCCTTTTAAGGGGGGTAGAATGTAACAACCCGAGATTTTATACGATACATTCTTTTTAATTTCATTCATATCTTCGTTTGTACGATAGAAAAATATTATCTTGCTCTATACACAACATCTTATTACCTTGAAGTATACACAACACTAATCTTGGATGGTGTTACACACAATTTCAAGTTTGTTTGATATTAGTTATTCTACGCAACATTGAGTGTGTGTATATATATATATATATAATAAATTTATAAATGAAATATGGTTTTATTTGGTTATACGAAACAACAAAGGATTCTTTCACTATACGCAACCCTGACAAGGCTTGCATTACATGCAATCGCGACTTCTTCGATTGCCTGTGTTGTACGCAATACCGTGTTTCACTAAACAACGATATATGGTTATAATATTATTATAAACCATAATTTATGAATATTATTAACTAAATTTTGAATTTTATAACATTATTATTTATCTTACACATTTTCTAGAACATGTTATGAGAATAAAATAAATTTTTTTGGGTACAATAAGTATTTTTAAAAAAATACAGTTTTGTAGCCTTTTGATAGCGCACCCATTTTAAATATAATTTTTGAGAAGTTTATAAGTTAAATTTAACAAAATAAACCTCTTATTTTGAATCATGGTATAAAAATTTACATTGGATAAAGTGTTGATATTTTTCTGATAACTTTCATATTTTAATGAATAGTAAAAACACGTTATATTTTAATTAAAAACAACTTTTTTCATCGTAATAATTAGTATGGTTAAATTATAATATTTAATGGTTTTATAGTATAAATATAATATATATTTACCATTTAATATAATTTATGTCATTATCATTGATTTTCCATTGAATTCATAGTTAAAATCATTTCAATCTTTTGCAATATTTTAAACAAAAACCCGTTTTCTTTCGACATCGGGATTAATTTTAATTTAATTTATGCAACTTATGTGTATTTAATTTGGAAAAAATGGATTCCATATTTGGAATCAGTTAGTCAAAATTATATTAATATACTACTTTTTATTTTTGGGCATTATGAATAGTAACTATAGTAAATTTTATTTACCATAGTAAAAGGTAAATCAGGTAATTAAGGTTAAATATAATGTTATAAAATTACCTTAAGACTTGTCTTAATACATTTAGATGATTATATTTCATCCTAAGTCATATTTGGGTCGAAATGGAATCCATTTGAACCCACTTGGAGGTGACTAAGACCTTTAGTTTATTTTATTTAAAGGAAAGTGAAATATATCTCACTCGAACGTTAATAATTAAAGTATTTTTAATATAAGGTTATACAGAATATAAATTCGGTTATAAATAATCATTTGGAATCTAAAATATTTTTATTTATCATGGTAATTTATTTTTAATTTTTAAGAGTTATTTAATTACCATATTAGTTTATACATTAAAGATGAAGAAATTATTTATTTAATAAAAAATCAATAATATCATTTTTATTGAAATAGTGATACATATTAAAGGGATCACAAACCTGACCAAAACTTACTTTTTGTGTATATACACACCATAAGCATTAAATTACCGAATATATGCTGGTTTGGAGTCTTGAAAAAGGTATTATGACACATATATTATTTTATTTTATATGATGTCAAAGTTGTCACCATCATAATTTAATACATATAACATTTTAAAATTTGGGTTTTATAGAAGATAAATCTGACATAATGTATTCTTATGAGAGATATAAGATTCATCTTCATCCTCTTATTTTATTTTTAATTTTTATGCAAAAAATAACTATATTTAATAATTATACAAAAATGTTGTAGTAATTATTTTATTAAGAGAAATGTCAAATAAATGTTTTTACAAATAGTAAAATAAATATTATATGAACTATTTAATGTTTGATACAAATTTTATAGATTACTATGACATGTTAGGAACCTATTAAATATTTTAGTTTGAATATATCCTCTGTGTGGATTATATTTAAATTCAAATAAATGAAAAGTGTCAAAATTCACACTATTGTTATTTTATAAAAATAACATATTATTAAATTGTATAAAAATCTCAAAAATATTTAAAAATTATAAATTGAAATTTATATAGTCTAAAATGTAATAAATTATCTAATTATGGATAATTCACAACACATATGTAATTATTTATAACAATTTAACATTTAGAATCTTATTACCACAAATAAAATTTTATAGATTAAATAAGGATAAATCACGTTTTTAATGTCTAAAATAATTTCCCTACATGTCTAAATTTTATTTTTTGATGATATTACAACCATATCTCATCTAATATTCTATTATTATTCATTTTGGAGGTTTTTATGTGGGTTTGGAATTTATTATAAATTAATATTTCTTAAATTTCCAAAGGTGCCCCTCTCCTCACGTATAAAAGGGCACCTCCTCCAACTCATCCTCACACCAATTTGGGATTTCAAGCTTGGCCAAACTGTCATGACCCCCTCCTCAAAAAGTGTACCCCTCCTGGGCCGGCAATGTGAAAAGGGAGATAATGACCCCTGAGTCCCACCTCTGGTAGGCCCCGGCTTGGCGACTAGCACTGAGGGTATAATAAACATACAAATGGGAGGCATTACCCTCTATGAGAACACATGCATAAGAGAGAGATAGAATAGACTCCAATCAACTCCAACTCAGAAATGAAATATAAAAGGAAACCAAGTACATATATGAAATGTCATGAAAAAGTACTACAACTGAAAGGGGAAACTAAAAGTACCCAAAAGAATGTAAAACGACAGCGACCACAAGCCCAAACAGCTCCTCCTCCAACCACAAGCTCGTAGTAACCAGCTTGATCTCCAACCTGCTCCAAGTGACCTGAAAAACAGTTTATATGTACATAGGGTGAGTATAACAGTATACTCAGTAGGATCCTCCCCAAGACTCTCGTGAAAAAGTAAAGAAAGCATGCTAAAGCCCAGTAAACAAGTGAAACTAACTCGTCACCTAAACAGGTATACTATGTTCCCAACCTCACCATGGATACTCTCACCAAGTAACGCATACAAGAATATAGCATATAGTAAAGAATATCAAGGGTACCCCACTACTACTTCCCCACTGGTTTTCCGCTTTGCCCCAACGACATACGTCCTGTGCATCTCTCTCCAAAGGCTTGCCCGCAGACTCCTGGGCTAAGCTCCACAATCTGCACCTCGTGCACTACATAGGCTTGCCCGTAGACACCTGGGCTAAGCACCACACCATCCTCACAACCAAAGTAACCAGGTAGTTTCCGGGAGCCACCATAGCTCGTATAACGTGTATGATACGTCGAGTATTATACCTCAAGCCATCACAGCCCATACGCCGAGTAAGGATCCTTAAGCCATCATAGCCTATACACGTTACACCTATAGTATTCCATAGGATACTATATCCAGAATATATGTGTGTGAAATAACCACAAGCCATCACCGCCATCTACACACATATATGGGTAAAACTAACCATTGTGCCTACCAGCACAATGCTCTACCAAGAGAAGAGAGCAGGGCCAAAGGGGGTAGTCATCCATTCAACCTCCCATCAGAATGTTGGGGAAAACACCCCCCCCCCCCCCCCCACGGCTCTGAATCCCCGGGGTGTCAGTTGCCCTTACCGACAGGGTGGAGTAGCGTATAGAGACACAAAAAGTACAGAATATATAAGTAGCTCACATCCACACTATGGGCATTACATAGTCTAACATACAACTGCAGCTAACGTCTCTCAGACTCCAGGCTGCTACTTCTAAGACTAGGTATCATATAATCACACAAACATTTGAAGAGATTTATTAGATTACTCCGTTCTCATTTTATCAGTTCCACTGTACATTAATTAATTCTTTAAACATTAATTAAGAATGATCAATTCCACATTAAACTGAATTGGCATCACATTCAAAAACAAATGCTCCTTTTTAAGATTCACATCACCTTTAATTTCCAGCATCTCCATCCCCGTGTATTTTTACCATTTAATCAAACATTCATTACCAAATTACTTTTCCTCATTCCCAGGCATTCTAGAAAAACAGCCTATGCTTCTAAACACAAAGGAGGCTCAACACGGTGAATAGATATACTACCCGTCGAGTCTTTTCCGCCTATAGAAAGAGCATATACCCCTTCTCCCTCGAGAGGCTAAACACGGAAAGCACGTGGCATACCCCGCGCGTCTTCGCCTCCTTCGGAAGAAGGGTAGCAAGACCAGCTGCCTTTAGCAGTGGGGAAAAGCAAAGAAGATTAACATTCAATGAAAACAAGAAGCATCCAACAGCCACATCCATCCCATTCCATCACCCCTGGTGTCCTCCCCGACACCCACATGCATAAACCGATGCATCTCGCCACAATAGGCGTCATCCGCTGCCACAACCACAAGGCCTCCTTGCCTCCAAATATCACAATAGCCATCTAGGCTCACATCACAGCACAAGCAGCAGGAAATCAAAGATCACAAAATGGGCTCTCAGCCCTTGCACAAGGCATTCAGCCTTCAAACACAATGAGCACTCAGAGCACCAAACCACAAGGCATTCAGCCTTACAAGCAAGCGGGTAACTTAGAACCCTTTTAGAAATTACCACATAATAGGTTCTCTAATCCATATTGAATTAACAGATTTGTTATTCGTAAGTTCCAATCATGGATACCTAATCAGTATTCCATCATAATTAAATAACCATGCTTACTTCCCTAATTTGATTATCCTCAAATTAGAACAACTACAACAACTGCAATAACCAGATTAATTTACATGCCTCTTTATCTTTAGCCAATTAATTAACAATTAATTTAGGCTTTACGTTCGTTATCAATTTCTATCATGAACGATCAACAAATCAAAGAATCATAGATATCACTATATCTAGGAAAACATGAGGCAAACCGTTATCACGGTATAAAGCAACAGCATGCGATCAACCAATTATTTTAATCCGGTTCAAGTATTTAATTAGGTCAATTTCATTGTGATCCAAAGAGATAAATCATGCTAATTCTACGATTGCACATATACAATTAGAGAAGCCATGAATCCCCTACCTCGAAGAGTTATTGATTTCCTTTATCCACACAACAGGTCACGATCCTCCCCTCGTGACAACTGCATCCACCAGAGGATGCTTATATCGAAGATTGATCGACACGGCTCAGTTGCATCCAACAGAGCAGAACTGATCCTAGGAGTAAAGTTTGATTGTGCAACTCCTATGGAAAGGATTGAAAGGTTTTAGCGCCTCTTAGTTGAGAACAAAGGGAAAGAACAAGGGAGAATGATATCTCTTCCCTTTTTAAGATTTAACGAGGTGACGGTTTAAGATCCGGTTAATTCTCCATTAAAAACGGATCGCATTAACCCACGCGGTTTACCAAGTAAAACATTCCAAGCCTTAGGAATAATTAATATAGGATTTATGGTATTTTAAATGGCCTTAATAGACCTTAAAATAAGGCTTTAAATGTAATTTACGTCAAAGGAAACGTCAAAAGGGGCAAAACTGTAGGAGTCTGGAAACACTGTTCACCCACCGTTACTGTACATGAAACCGATCTGTGAAACTGATCTGTCACACTGATCTGTGAAACCGATATGTGAAACTGATCTGTCACACCAATCTGTGAAAACGATCTGTCACACCGATCTGTGAAACCGATCTGTGAAACTGATCTGTCACACGGATCTGTGAAACCGATATGTGAAACCGATCTGTGAAACCGATCTGTCACACCGATCTGTGAAACCGATCTGTCAGACCGATCTGTGAAACCGATCTGTCAGACCGATCTCTAAAACCGATCTGTCACACCGATCTGTGAAATCGATCTGTCAGACCGATCTGTGAAACCGATCTGTCACACCGATCTGTGAAACTGATCGGTGAGACCGATCTGTCAGACCGATCGGTGAGACCGATCTGTCAGACCGATCGGTGAAACCGATCTGTCACACTGATCTGTGAAACTGATCGGTGAGACCGATCTGTCAGACCGATCGGTGAAACCGATCTGTCACAACGATCTGTCAGACCGATCTGTGAAACTGATCTGTCACACCGATCTGTGAAACTGATCAGTGAGACCGATCTGTTACTGTTCATAAAACTGGAAACACTGTTCACAGAACTAGAAAATTGGCAAAGTTTTGGGGATAAGTCCTCTTGACCTCCCAGAACACCTCCAACACCATCATTTCACAAAGTAATGGACCGAAGAGGTCCGAGCCATTACATTAGACACCTCTCAAAACATTCTCGTCCTCGAGAATTAAAAACCAACCCAGAAGAGAAGAGGGGTCTGAACAACCACCCCATAAGATACCTCTCAGGGAAAAACCACCATGAGTTGTTCGAAAGCTGGAACAAAACTCTGACATCCGGGAACAAACAATCCATACCCAAATAATTAAAACATAACATCACATCAAAGGTACATAAATAAAACATGAAAGGTCTAACCAGAGAGGAAACATCATTAAAAGAAAGGAGTTAAACATTAAACAACTCTGGGTATTGAGAACGTATCTGTGACTCACGCTCCCAGGTACTCTCCTCCATGCCACAGTGTCGCCACAAGACACGAATTAAGGGGATAGAACTCCCACGCAACACCTTCTCCTTACGGTCCTGGATCTCCATAGGTCGCTCCTCGAAGTTTGCATCTTGGTCAATATCGATCTCTCCCCAATCGATAACATGAGATTCATCATGAAGATAACGACAGAGCTGTGATACATGGAAAACATCATGTTTCCGACTCATATGAGGGGGAAGTGCTACTTGATACGCCACATCTCCAACACGAGCCAACACCTCGAAAGGCCCAACAAACAGGGGAGAAAGTTTACTTCCACGACCAAACCTTCGCTGCCCACGACGGGGAGTCACCTTTAGAAACACATGATCCCCATCATTAATCTCTAAGGGTCTCCTTATTTGATCAGCATAAGATTTCTGACGATCTTGTGATGTCTTCATCCTCTCACGAATCACTTGAACCATCTCTGTCGTATTCTGCACTAGTTCTGGTCCAAGAATTCCAGACTCTCCGACCCCAGTCCAGCACAATGGAGAACGGCATGGCCGGCCATACAAGGCTTCAAACGGCGCCATGCCGATGGTAGAGTGAAAACTATTATTGTATGTGAACTCTACCAAGGTTATGTGCTTCGTCCATGAACCTCCAAAATCAAGAACACAAGAGCGCAACATGTCTTCAAGAGTCTGGATGGTTCTCTCTGTCTGACCATCCGTTTGAGGATGAAAAGTAGTGCCAAGGCATAGTTGAGAGCCAAAAGCATGATGGAGACCTCTCCACACCCTAGAGGTAAAACGAGGATCTCGATCAGAAATGATCCTCCTAGGTACTCCGTGAAGCCTCACCACCTCCTCCAGATACTGCCTCGACAAAACTTCCACTGAGCTCGACTCCTTGATCGCTATGAAGTGGGTTGATTTTGTTAAACGATCCACTACCACCCATATAGAATCATGTCCTCCCAGAGCTCGAGGTAAACCTGTAAAAAAGTCCATTGAGATGTCCTCCCACTTCCACTGAGGAATCTCTAAGTGCTGGAGAAGACCACCAGGAACACGGTGTTCGGCCTTCACCTTCTGGCAGACTAAACATCGAGACACACACTCTACAACCATATGTTTCAGCCCAGGCCACCAGAACTGACTCCTTAAGGATCGGTACATCTTCGTCACACCAGGATGTACTGCCAAGGGTGAACTATGGAACTCTCGGAGAACCGTCTCGCGCATCGCCAAGTGAATAAACAGCCTTCCATGATACAACACTCGGTGTTGTTCAACCTCAGACCAACCATCAGGGGCCTCACCACAAACAACTCTGCCTCTCCAAACTTCCACCTCTAGATCACCCAACTGAGACTCTTCCACCTTCTGCATCAGGGATGACTGCACCGTCATCTGGAAAAGACAACCTCTTCCCCCAACTTCTCCCATATCAAGATGCAAAGCTGATAGCTCTTCCATCACTCTCCAGGAATCACCAGATTCATGCACAACATCATTCTGTGACTTTCGGATCAGTGCATCAGCAACAACATTACCTTTTCCAGGTGTATATGATATTTCGAAGTCGTATTCCTGCAAGAACTCCATCCACCGACGCTACCTCAAGTTCAAATCCCGCTGATAGAAAACATACCTCAAACTCTTATGATCGATGAAAACCACAAAGCACTCTCCAATGAGGTAATGTCTCCACAACGTCAGCGCAAACACCACGGCTGCCAACTCAAGATCATGGGTGGCATAGTTGCGTTCATGGGGACGCAACTACCGAGACCCATAAGAAACAACTGACCTCTGCTGCATGAGAACACAACCTAGCCCCAGATGTGAAGCATCACAGAAAACATCAAACTGGACTCCCTCTGCTGGAAGACAAAGGACTGGAGCACTTACCAACTTCTAATTTAGATATTCGAAAGCTGCCTGACACTGATCAGTCCATATGAACGCTTGATCCTTCCTAGTCAAAGCTGTCAGAGGAGTCGCAACTCGGGAGAAATTTGCCACAAACCTCCTATAATAGCCTGCGAGACCAAGGAAACTTCGCACCTCTGACATGGCCTTGGGGGCTGGCCAAGACACCACTGCTTCTATCTTCGAAGGATCCACAACTACTCCCTGTTGAGACACAACATGTCCCATGAAACGAACTTCTCGAGCCCAGAACTCACACTTGGAAAACTTCCTAAACAACCGATGATGGCGAAGAACTCCCAAAACGGCTCGTAGATGCTCTGCATGCTCCTCTTCAGATGTGGAGTAGAAAAGGATGTCGTCAATGAAAACCACAACAAACTTGTCCAGGAATTCACGGAACACAGCATTCATCAACCCCATGAAAACAGCTGGAGCATTTGTCACGCCGAATGGCATTACAAAAAACTCATAATGCCCATGACGACAACGGAAAGCAGTCTTCGGGATATCCTCATCCTTTACACGCATCTGATGATATCCTGACCGCAAGTCTATCTTTGAAAACCAACTTTCACCCTTCAGTTGATCGAATAGGTCATCAATCCGCGGGAGAGGATAGCAGTTCATTATTGTCACTTTGTTTAACCGACGATAATCGACGTACAACCGCAAACTGCCATCATCCTTTTTCACAAACAAAACTGGTACACCCCAAGGTGACACACTTGGCCGAACAAAACCACACTGCAACAGACCATCGAGCTGAATACGTAGCTCTCGTAACTCATAAGGGGCCATCATATACGGAGACATAGAGATAGGAGACGCTCCTGGCGGTAGCTCGATCCCAAACTCGATATCTCGTCGAGGGGGTAAGGATACAACTTCTTCTGAAAAGACGTCAGGGTACTCCTCTACGACCCTAGGAAACGCCAACAGTTGAACCTCTGAAGAACTCAGCATCATCCCAGCCATCAGGGATGATAAGGAAGGAACTCGCCTATGACTCATTCGAGGATCTCTCTCACCAACAAACACCACTTCCTCTCCATCTCATCAAAGAAATTGACCTTGTTCCTGTAGCAATCCACAATAGCCTGCACCGAATACAACCAATCCATGCCGAGGATGACATCATATGGTTGTATTCGTAAACATAGGAAATCTCCCCAAGAGTGGTGCTTCCCCAACACTAGCTCACAGTCTCTACATACTTCAAACAAGCTAGCTCGACCTCCAACTGGCGTAGTCAACACCAAGGGCACTGGAAGCCTCTCTACCTCAAGTCCCAAATCGTGGACAAGGGTAGGGGATATAAAGGAGTGTGTCGCTCCTGAATCAAACAAGGCATACACCAAGGTAGAAAACAAGAAAAGGGTACCTCAGACGACGTCTGGCTCGCCTGGAGATGGCAACGCTAGAGCATGAAGCTGACCACGACCACCTCCACGGCCTCTCTGACCCTGATGACGACCACCACCACGGCCCCGCTCTGCTCTCTGAGGATGGGGAGCATCATGGGGCTGTCCTCTACCTGCTCCATCTACCCTCGGGTGATCTAAAGCTGGTGCAACCTGCTGCTGCTGCCTCGGCCGGAACTGCCACAACGGAGGAACCTAGAGTGGAGCGCCTGGTGCACGATGACTGCACTGAAAAGTCAGGCACTCCCTCTTCTGATGACCACGACCGCCACAAGAAAAACAAGCGCCTGATCCCTTGGCATAGGCCTGAGAGTTACTGCCTCCGGAGAAACGAGATGGGAAGGGCTGGGACCTACCCCCAGGTGAACGGAAACTCTTCTGTCCCGAAAACCGGGAACCCTGGACCACAGCTCTGCTTCGTGAGGAATCATGACGATTCCCCTCTCGTGACGATCCGGTCCTGGTCAAAGTCCTCTCAACAACCTCTGCCCTTTCCAGCACCTCAAGATATGTCTTCATCATAAATGGGGTGACCTGGCACTGGATCTATGGACGCAAAGCCTCCTCGAAATGCCTCTCCCTGGGCTCATCATCTGGTAACAGGTCTGAAGAATATCATAGAAGGTTCCTGAAACGGATTCCAAACTCTCGAACACTGGAGCTCCCCTGTCGAAGGGTGAGTAGCTCCTGGCGACTGGACGCTTTCGCAGCCGATGAAAGAAACTCGACTCTAAACATTTCTCGAAACTCCTCCTATGAGATCGCTGACTCCTCACGATCACCAAGGGACACGAACCACCACTGCCTCGCTTCTCCACGCAGCATCGTCACAACCAAGGACACCCAGTGTTCCTTCCGAGCACGAATCGAACTTAAGCCTATCTCGACCTCCTCCAACCAGTCTTCTGTGACTGCATCTGAAACAGAGCCCTCGTACTTCTGTAGACTTTGGCGCTGGAACTCTCGGAGTGTCTTCCTCCAAGTGTCATCGTCGTCAACCTCTACCCGGCGGCGATCTGCTGGAACAGCCTGCTGGGCATCTTCTGCGCAAACCTGACGAGGACGTCGACCTGGAGCCATACCTGTAAAATAACAACAGTTAGAGCTCCTAAGCCTGGAATATGGAAGAATCAACATTAATTAATTAATTGTTTTGTTTTATTAATTTTAGGTTACCTATCCCAAGGTCTACCCATTCAAACACAAGGGCAAAGAATAATGATGCATGATCCTTTCCTAGGTCTCTACCCTGCAATAGGTATCACTTGTTTAGTAGCCATTGTAAACTTAAAGGTCCGTGCAACAGATCATAGGGGGCCCTGAACGCCTATGTCTCTTCCGGTCTCCAGTGTTTACCCCACTTGCTAAACATGAATGACACCGTTGCCCTACCATCCCATGCATCTTCACTTGTGCCTAACTCCAAACTCCGTCCTATCCCTCAACCAGACCTTTGATACCACTCTTTCATGACCCCCTCCTCACAAAGTGTACCCCTCCTGGGCCGGCAATGTGAAAAGGGAGATAATGACCCCCGATTCCCACCTCCGGTAGGCACCGGGTTGGCGACTAGCACCGAGGGTATAATAAACATACAAATGGGAGGCATTACCCTCTAAGAGAACACATGCAGAAGAGAGAGATAGAATAGACTCCAATCAACTCCAACTCAGAACTGAAATATAAAAGGAAACCAAGTACATATATGAAATGTCATGAAAAAGTAATACAACTGAAAGGGGAAACTAAAAGTACCCAAAAGAAAGTAAAACGACAGCGACCACATGCCCGAACAGCTCCTCCTCCAACCGCAAGCTAGTAGTAACCAGCTTGATCTCCAACCTGCTCCAAGTGACCTGAAAAACAGTTTATATGTACATAGGGTGAGTATAACAGTATACTCAGTAGGATCCTCCCCAAGACTATCGTGCAAAAGTAAAGAAAGCATGCTAAAGCCTAGTGAACAACAAGTGAAACTAACTCGTCACCTAAACAGGTATACTATGTTCCCAACCTCACCATGGCTACTCTCACCAAGTAACGCATACAAGAATACATCATATAGTAAAGAATATCAAGGGTACCCCACTACTACTTCCCCACTGGTTTGCCGCTTTTCCCCAACGACATACGTCATGTGCATCTCTCTCTAAAGGCTTGCCCGCAGACACATGGGTTATGCTCCACAATCTGCGCCTCGTGCACCACATAGGCTTGCCCGCAGACACCTGGGCTAAGCACCACACCATCCTCACAACCAAAGTAACCAGGTAGTTTCCGGGAGCCACCATAGCTCGTATAACGTGTATCATACGTCGAGTATTATACCTCAAGCCTTCACAGCCCATACGCCGAGTAAGGATCCTTAAGCCATCACAGCCTATACACGTTACACCTATAGTATTCCATAGGAGACTATATCAAGAATATATGTGTGTGAAATAACCACAAGCCATCACAGCCCTCTACACACATATATTGGTAAAACTAACCACTGTGCCTACCAGCACAATGATCTACCAAGAGAAGAGAGCGGGGCCAAATGGGGTAGTCAGCCATTCAACCTCCCATCAGAATGTTGGGGAAAACACCCCCCAGGGCTCAGAATCCCCGGGGTGTCAGTTTCCCTTACCGACAGGGTGGAGTAGCGTATAGAAACACAAAAAGTACAGAATATATAAGTAGCTCACATCCACACTATGGGCATTACCTAGTCTCAGATACAACTGCAGCTAACGTCTCTCAGACTCCAGGCTGCTAATTCTAAGACTAGGTATCCTATAAGCACACAAACATTTGAAGAGATTTATTTGATTACTCCGTTCTCATTTTATGAGTTCCACTGTACATTAATTAATTCTTTAAACATTAATTAACAATGAACAATTCCACATTAAACTGAATTGGCATCACATTAAAAAACAAATGCTCCTTTTTTAAGATTCACATCACCTTTAAATTCCAGCATCTCCATCCCCGTGGATTTTCACCATTTAATCAAACATTCATTACCGAATTACTTTTCCACATTCCCAGGAATTCTAGAAAAACATCATATGCTTCTAAACACAAAGGAGGATCAACACGGTGAATAGATATACTACCCGTCGAGTCTTTGCCGCCTATAGAAAGAGCATATACCCCTTCTCCCTCGAGAGGCTAAACACGGAAAGCATGTGGCATACCCCGCGCGTCCTCGCCTCTTTCGGAAGAAGGGTAGCAAGACCAGCTGCCTTGAGCAGTGGGGAAAAGCAAAGCAGATTATCATTCAAAGAAAACAAGAAGCATCCAGCAACCACATCCATCCCATTCCATCACCCCTGGTGTCCTCCCCGACACCCACATGCATAAACCGATGAACCTCGCCACACTAGGCGTCATCCGTTGCCACAACCACAAGGCCTCCTCGCCTCCACATATCACAACAGCCATCCAGGCTCACATCACAGCACAAGCAGCAGGAAATCAAAGATCAAAAAATGGGCTCTCGGCCCTTTTACCAGGCATTCAGCCTTCAAACACAATGAGCACTCAGAGCTCCAAACCACAAGGCATTCAGCCTTACAAGAAAGCGGGTAACTCAGAATCCTTTTAGAAATTCCAACATAATATGTTCTCTAATCCGTATAGAATTAACAGATTTGTTATTCTTAGGTTCCAATCATGGATACCTAATCAGCAAGCTATCACAATTAAATAACCATGCTTACTTCCCTAATTTGATTATCCTCAAATTAGAACAACTACAACAACTGCAACAACCAGATTAATTTACATGCCTCTTCATCTTTAGCCAATTAAATAACTATTAATTTCGACATTACGTTCGTTATCAATTTCTATCATGAACGATCAACAAATAAAATAAACATAGATATCACTATATCTAGGAAAACATGAGGCAAACCGTTATCACGGTATAAAGCAATAGCATGCGATCAACCAATTCTTTTAATCTGGTTCAAGTATTTAATTAGGTCAATTTCATTGTGATCCAAAGAGATAAATCATGCTAATTATACGATTGCACATATACAATTAGAGAATCCATGAATCCCCTACCTCGAAGATTTATTGACGTCCTTTATCCACACAACAGGTCACGATCCTCCCCTCGTGATAACTGCATCCACCAGAGGATGCTTATATCGAAGATTGATCGACACGGCTCGGTTGCATCCAACAGATTGAAACTGATCCTAGGAGTAAAGGTTGATTGTGCAACTCCTATGGAAAGGATTGAAAGGTTTTAGCACCTCTTAGTTGAGAACAAAGGGAATGAACAAGGGAGAATGATATCTCGTCCCTTTTTAAGATTTAACGAGGTGACGGTTTAAGATCCGGTTAATTCTCCATTAAAAACGGATCGCATTAACCCACGCGGTTGACCAAGTAAAACATTCCAAGCCTTAGGAATAATTAATATAGGATTTATGGTATTTGAAACGGCCTTAAGAGCCCTTAAAATAAGGCTTTAAATGTATTTTACGTCAAAGGAAACGTCAAAAGAGGCGAAACTATAAGAGTCTGGAAACACTGTTAACCCACCGTTACTGTACATGAAACCGATCTGTGAAACTGATCAGTCACAGTGATCTGTGAAACCGATCTGTGAAACTGATCTTTCACACCGATCTGTGAAACCGATCTGTGAAACCGATCTGTCACACCGATCTGTGAAACCGATCTGTGAAACTGATCTGTCACACGGATCTGTGAAACCGATCTGTGAAACCGATCTGTCACACCGATATGTGAAACCGATCTGTCAGACTGATCTGTGAAAACGATCTGTCAGACCGATCTGTGAAACCGATCTGTCAGACCAATCTGTGAAACCGATCTGTCACACCGATCTGTGAAACGGATCGGTGAGACCGATCTGTCAGACCGATCGGTGAGACCGATCTGTCAGACCGATCTGTGACACCGATCTGTCAGACCGATCTGTGACACCGATCTGTCAGACCGATCTGTGAAACCGATCTGTCACACCGATCTGTGAAACTGGTCGGTGAGACTGATCTGTCAGAGCGATCGGTGAAACCGATCTGTCACACTGATCTGTGAAACTGATCGGTGAGACCGATCTGTCAGACCGATCGGTGAGACCGATCTGTCAGACCGATCTGTGAAACCGATCTGTCAGACCGATCTGTGAAACTGATCAGTCACACCGATCTGTGAAACTGATCGGTGAGACCGATATGTCAGACCGATCGGTGAGACCGATCTATTACTGTTCATAAAACAGGAAACACTTTTCACAGAACTGGAAAATTGGCAAAGTGTTGGGGATAAGTCCTCTTGACCTCCCAGAACACCTCCAACACCAACATTTCACAAAGTAAATGACCGGAGAGGTCCGGGCCATTACACAAACTCAAACTATTTCACTTCCCCACTTCCCTAGAATCCTTATAGAGGTACTGTTATTCTCAAAAGACCAAATTTAGTGCCCTAATAGGAAGTTCAAATGAGGCACTACGAGAAAGAGGTAATACCTTCTACCGATTCATTCAACTTTCTTTTTTCTTATACATCCTATTCTTTAGAGGTTACATTATGAAGTAATAACATCAGTATCACTAATATACGGATATGTTATAATAAATATGAAACAACCCCATTTCACCTTCTATCGATCCTACGGAAAACGAAATCACCGCGCGTGCGTACGTATGAAATAAAGTCTCCACGCTGTGGTGTAATCTGTTTTTCCAACACCGCCTTTCTTGGATGGGTATAATGGTATAAAGAATAACAATATATATTTATTATAACATCATACTGACTTTGATATATTGTATCATCCACTCACATTCAATTCATTAAATATGGAAATGATATCATCGCTCGTGCGTACGTACAGACTACCGTCTCCACGATGCAACGAGATTCATTCTCCATGTTAACCATTAACGAATGATTATAATGTATATATAAGCAATAATATTGAAATATATAACATTGTAAAGCTTCTGGATTTATCTATATATATATATATGTATTTCATCTACTTAATTCCATTCAACTCAATCAGGAAATGAAAACATTGTTCATGCCTACGTACAACCTATCGTCTCTATGAACGGTGTATTTCTTTCCATTTATCGATCTATTATATAAATGTTTATTCTGAATATATATTATATATAAATCATTTTTTATATTCTGGAATTAATTAATCATGATATAATTAATCATATGAATAATTACAAGTGAAATCATAGACGATAAATGAAACGATTTTTCCCAAAATGCTACAATAACATGAATTTACCAAAGAACGGGTAATATAATGTCATAAATGAACCATATATGATTTTATACCAATGAAGATGTTTATGTAATAATTCAATGACATTATTTAAATCATTATACAGGAGGTTCGGATATGTACAAAGCATATCAGACCTAAGATAAGGGATAATTATTCCAATCTCATTCTTATCCGAGATTGTTTATTCGTAAGTACTTACTCGGGTAATTATTATCATCCATGTTTGTGTTTCCTAAAAATGGTTTCATGTATGTTTAAAGACATTTTTACCCATTTTGACTTTTACTACATGGTATGTATGGAATCATTCTTTTTTTTACAATACAAGGTACTTTTTGACTTTTTCGACAAAAGTATGAGAAGAATGTTTTTTTAGAATTATACGGCATGAATGGATTTTTACAGTTTCATAAAGCCTCATTTTCATGAAGCTTAATCTAAAAGATTTTATTACTACTTCAACAAAATAATTTTATTTTAAAAGTGGATGGCATTTTGGTGAAAAGATATATGATTTTGAAGAAGAAAGGATATTTTCCTCAAGAATTCATTTCAAATATTTTATCAAAACCATTTTCCATCTATGATGACATTATTTAATACGTGGATGTTTCAAGATTAATGTTTCTATGAATTACATGGTTTTACTTTTCTTATGATGAAATGATATCCATTTCTTTTTTATGGATTATGTTATGATGGGATGATGTTTATGAAACCCATTTTATTCATTGGGTTATGATGAATGATTTATGTTTATGTTGTGGCACACATTAGAATGATTTCATTATGAGATGGGTGAGACCTATATCTCACTCCAATGAATTGGGTAAATATTTATATCTCATGAGATAGACATGGCTGGAACAGAAAGTTAAACCTGTTCAGTAATACAGGACTGGAACGAGGAGTGAACTCAATCCAGAAAGGGACTTTGTCCACTAAGATGGTCTAGGAAGAAATGCCTTGGATACAATGGAAATAATATCATGTGCTTATTGGTTACCATAATTAAATGTTTTATTGCCATGCTATTTTATCATGATTGATGTTCCATTGTGATCTATGCCTTATGTACTTCCATGTTTTATCTCATTGCTCATTATTTTCATGTTTAAACCTTATGGTCATGTTTTTAAGTTCAATTGTATATGGATTGTTTTATTTTTTCCATTCTTACCCTTACGGAGCATTTGACATCACCCTTTATATGTTTTCTTTTCCCCAGGATTTAAAGAAAGGTTTTAGGTAAGAAAACCAAAAGGGGAAAATCTTTATGGGAGATGTTGAGGATCATTCACCAAGATTAGAAGATTATGTTCCATGTTTGCAAATGCACTAAACTATTACGGTCCTTTGGTGTCTGTTTTTGTTATGTATTAAGTATTCCCCAAAAGTAATGTAATGTCCAAGTACCTCATGATTTGGGCCTCCACATTTTACCTTTGTGATAATCTTCTATGTGGCGTAACATTTTGGTACTTACCTCTATGGTGATACCTTTGTGGTATTCTTCTATGTGGTGTTACCTACGTGGTACATACGTTTGTGGTGTTACATTATTGAACCTTACCTTCGTGGTGATACCTTTTTCATATTCTTATATATGGTGTTACCTTTGCGGTACTTACCATTGTGTTGTTACCTTCGTGGAATTTTTTCCTTTGTGAACCAGTTGTACTTTGGATAAGGATTTGGGCCTTGATTTTCATATTAAATGAGATGGAAATACTTGATATCATAGGTATAAGTATGGGAATATACCTATGTAGGGCTGTCAGATGTTTTCATGCATTTTGGTTATCCTTTGTGGGTTTTGGTAGACCATTGAGGGTCTCGTAGTCCCTATAGAGTATCGTTATACACACCCAAACATAGGCAATACCTGTATCTTTTTGTGTTTGGTGCAGACGATGGGAAACGCTAACTGGGGATGATAGAACCAGGACTGGAGGAATCTCATAGGTGGACATTAGACGAGGTGTGCTACAGAGACGACCGTTTGAGAGCTGTATCGACTAGTCAGGTAGGGTCCTTGGTGGGAGTTCACATGATCTATTCAGTTTAGTTTTACTTTTCATTTTTCGTGTATTTTCTAGTTGGGATTTTATTCTGGCGCCTTTTTCTTACTATACACACTCTTTTTAATATACTGATTACTTGTGTTCAGATCATGTTGTTTCCTTGGTTGTGTGTGTTCATAGGTTGAAAAGGAAATACCTTCCCTGTTTTTTAGGTATACGCCTTTTGATGCTATTCGTCAGCCCCTAGCCTATGGAAGGTGGGATTAGGTAGTCACGACATTAGCCCTAGGGGAAGGGTCATGATAAATTGGTATCAGAGGAGTTGGTTCTACCATATAAGATTTTACTTTGATTATTTAAACAACAGTAGGGTTAGGTGTATTGAGTGTGGTTATCAGTTTATTGAATCTAGTGTTGGTTCGGCGACCGACGTATCCATACACAAGGACCCTGACTTTTGATTTCTATCTCAGTGCATGTAAACAATGATTTTGTGTTTGTTTTGAAATTTATTATTGTGTTTTCTTGAGTCAACTCACCAGGTATAACATATTGACTGTGGAACACCTATTCATTTTCTGGATTCCACTGCTTATATAACCAGCTAGGATTCAAAGGAGAGTACCCGATGATAGCCCACCGTGCGATGAGGATCCAGTGCAAGGCCATCATACTATGTTGGCACCTTCAGGTGGTGTACCAGCAGCACCACCACATGTTGGGAATCAATTAACACCAGCTGCACTAGTAGAAGGTGCAGGCCGACTATGTGTGTTGCATGACTTCTAGCAGTATAGAGCTCTGAGGTTTCATGCCGAGATAGTTTACCAGGTAGTTAAGGATTGGATGGAGGTGTATTCTTGAGTTTTACACCTAGTTGAGACCCTATTATAGTAGATGGTGATATTAACTAATAGTCTTTTTCAGTGATTAACCATGAGGATGATCTTCATAGTGATGAGGCTTTGGTACGTTGACCATTACTTGAGATAGTACCTTAGTGTAGTGTGTCATCTTTAACACTTCCCATTGGGCTACAGGTACAGCCACCGATATCGGCAGAGGGAACATATGGGCTTAGTTACTTACATGATTTTCATCATTAGATACCCCTCAGGATCTGAGGAGACCCTGACTCGTAGGTAGATGAGGTCTAGCTGGAGGAGGTGGTTGAGAGTTCTCTTGAGCTTCTACAACTTCGTCAAGAAGACATGTCAGTTGATGAGTATTTATCGAGTCGTATTGACCATTACTTCTACTCGATTAATACTATATGATCAGTGCATCAGGTATCAGACCTATGAGAGATGCATGTTTAAGGACATACGATACAACAATATTCTTCTATGAATTCCTACTTATGTTAG
Organism: Viscum album; assembly: GCA_963277665.1. Classification (NCBI taxonomy): domain Eukaryota; kingdom Viridiplantae; phylum Streptophyta; class Magnoliopsida; order Santalales; family Viscaceae; genus Viscum; species Viscum album. The sequence goes on from OY728122.1 coordinate 1,194,909,360, forward strand.
GGTGCTAGAGAGACCCTTTTTGGTTGATTGTTCTTTGGCTAAGCGGATATAGCCCGTGAATGTCAGTAATGGGAAAGCAGTAAACTGGTTGTAGTCTCATAGACATGGGTGTGTATGATGTATCAAGAAGAGGTTGTGACTGGGATTGATGAATCTGTAGAGGATCAGTTCTGGTAGCAGAGCTAAGAGGGAAGTATAAGGTGGTGTACATTTCAACATGTTACAACCACCCCCCATTTTTTGGGTCCCCACTAGGCTTAGGGAGCTGGAAGACAGTTTAAGGGAGTAGCCACATGTAGTCGAGGAGTGTGACCCAAGGGCTCATGGGATGATTCAATGTATAGTCTGTGTCTATTACTAGCTGCCATATATTTAAACATAGGCACCAATCATTTTTTCTTTCCATCAATCATGTTTAAGACCTAGAGTTTCTAGTTAATCCATTAACATAAACCTCACCTTTAGAGATACCTTAAGGAGGAGACATGATAATAAAACTTAGGCCGATGATGCCATTTGACTTTTGAGGTGAGTGTTTCAGTTAGAACATCTAGGTGGAAATGTCAAGGCCTTACAACATTACTTTGGGTATGGACTAGACATCCACAGTTCATACGTAGATTAACTATATTAGGAAAAAAAATTCTGGTTTATCTACAATGTTGGATTTCTTTTCTTTGTCGGTGAAAAAGGAAACTTGAGTAGAAAAAGATAAACACATGCACTTGAGTTTTGTGTTTTTAGTTCCAAACAATACGGGTAGAGCATGGGGACATATTTTAAAAAGATGTTTCCTGGAATACCTCCTAGAAAGGATAGGGGCGTCTACTTTGGCTAGGTACAACCGGAGATTTGTACTCGACTTTTCACTGGTAGCGACACCTTTTTAAGATTTGATGAAAAAGGGGGAGTCTTTCCTGTGGAAGGAGAAGTGTTAGAAAACCTTTCAAGAGATGAGACAGATAATGACAAGTAGAACTATTCTACCCATGACCTGTAGTTAGTTACAGTGGTCTTTGAGAAAAATATATGGCAAAACTATTTGATGGGAGAACATTTTGTAGTCTACTTTGATCATATGTGTCTCAAGTATATCTTATGTCAAAAGGAGCTGAACCCGAGACAGCAGTGTTGGCCTGAGTTCCACAAGGACTATGACTTCGAAAGAGTATAAAATCATGGTTAAGGGGAATATAGTAGCAGATGCACTCAGCAGGAGGTCTGGTGTGCAGTTGTTGTGTGAAGCGGCAGAGCAGCTAGCCACGTTGTAGATACCCTTCATGGATAGAGATGGAGAAACATACCTCCAGTCTATGAAAGTCACACCCCCAATCCTTCTGCGAGTAAGGATGGAACAGTTTGGGGACACTGACTTTGAGGCTCGATGAGTTTATATATCTTCCGGGAAGACACCTAATGGATTTTCGTGAAGGTGGGGAGCGTTTTTTCCTCTCCGGAGGATGTACCATGGTACCAGTAGCGCTGTAGGAGGGTGTATTAAGGGAGGTCTACAAGTCCCCTATGGAAGTACATCCTATTGTGTTGAAGATGTACCCGGTCCTTCAGCATTAGTACTGGTGGCCAAAGAGGAAGAAAGCACCGGAATAATTTGTATCACGATGCCTCATTGGTTAGCAAGTGAAAACTGCTTAGAGCCGGTAGAGGTCTTTTGCCGACATGAGGAGGGAGACCACGTCCTCCTTTGGGTCCCACCTCGATAAGGATTGTAGATTTTTGGATGATGCATCCTGTTATCTCCAAGGATAATCATACCATTCTAGATTCTCAATATAGTGGGCGAGGTGGAATAACATCTATCACATTCCCCACATATGCGTTCTTGATCCATCGCAAGTTATCGACCATGGAGAGATGGAATTAGACGATGGGGAGACATTTATAGAGGATCTAGTAGAGATTAATTATTGACGAGAGTGGCTCCTTTGTGGGAGGTTGATTCCTCTATTCTGCATTTGTTGGAAGCACAAGAACCTCCAGGATACCACATTAGAGTGGGAGGCTCAAATTCGTGCTCAGTAACACCTTTGAGATTCTTAGTCTATGTTGTGGCTTTTGGGAACATAAAGCCCTAAGTTGGGGAGAATGTAATGTCCCGAGAAATTTCATTTAATTTTTATTATATGGAATTATTTCAAGACCGTTAAATATGACGGCGCATGATTCTGAGGCCTGGAGTTCCCGGAATGATCTATCGATGTTTTGTTAATCTTATGTTAACATGTGGAAGATGTTTCCTTAAAAAAGGGAATAAATATAAAACAGAAAACCAGATTAGAAATCCCAGGGAACTGTTGTAATCAGGATTTTGGGTTTACCCTAAGTGCATCTTTAGTTTAGTCAGTGCGAGCCTCCTGTTAGAAAAACCTAAAATGGCTTAATCTTAAATAAAATAATTAAATAAATTATTTTACTATTCAAATTCTTATAACTCACAAATGGTAACTCAGATTGAAAATCCAAGACAACTGCTGAACATGGGAGTATATACTCTCTTTAGGTAGATACTAACATAGGCTGGCACAAGCCACTAGTGAATGTTAGTTTTTGGATGAAAATAAAATAATTAAGTGAAAAATATTTTATTGTAAAATTTATAACTTTTAAACTGTAACTTGGATTGGAAATATGAGAGGATTGTAGGGTTTGTTGGAAAGTGTTCCATATGGGAGGTGCCTAACCTTGACCAGTGCGAGTAGATGGTGACTATTATTAATTTTCTGAACTTTTTTTAGGTATGATCAGTAAATGCATGAGCCGTTTTTTTAACTATTGAACAGATGCTTGGAATTGAAATCTGAGGGTACCATTGAATCCATAGATCAAGGATTATTTTAATGGAGTCTTCACTTCTACCATAGTATGTCCATTGAAAATGATAGTTTTTGGGACTTTTAAAAGAATAATAAAAATAACTTAGTTTATTTTTATTTTATTTTTTTTCCCTCCAACGGACAAGCGGAAACGTGGGACCAATGACAGGTCATGAAAATTATTGGCTTGACCATTATTTCTAAGTAACTGCACTGTTGGGGTATTAGAAAGGTTCCTAATTAATGAGCCTCCTGCAATTCCACGATCGTTGCACACCCTCCCCCCTCACCTATCTATATGGAGTTTGGAGAGAGGTGATTCCAAATAATCACAAAGCAATGAAGTTATAACTTATTGCAGTGAAGCCAAACCATTGGAGAATGGATTAGGTACCAACAAGAGGTGAAAACCGAGGAACCAACACCCTAGCCTAGAAAGGAATCATTTTGCAGGAGCAACGAATGCCGACGTTCCCTTCAACGACATCTTTAACTTTCTTGCGCCACCTCCAACAGAAAAATTGAAGTAATCATTGTTTTCAATTATTACTTTCCCCTTTCATGATGGTCATCTCAATTTAAGTGTATTTATATTCTTCTTTATTTAAGAAATAATAAGCTGCTTTCTACCATTTTAAAGTGGAGGGTGCGGGCCGAATGAACCCGACCCGACCACTCTGCATTCGTTGGGGTTTTTGACACGTTCTTCATCCATTCCCCAGCACCAAATAATTATTGGAACTATAAATATGGAGTATTGATGGGCCTGATATTTGGACACGAAGCCCCCGATTCAAGGATTAAAAATATGTGAATGTTTAGTTTTACATTCATATAATGAATCTGAAATGGATCTAGGAAGGAGGTGGTGGCCGTCACTAGCTTACTCGTGAGGAAAGAAGGGAAGCATGCGTCTGCGTCGCTGGATGATGAGAAGGCCATGAACCATTGGCCGCGGCGATGTAGAGGAAGTGACTGGCACCCGCCCGTCCATGCGAAGTGGTGTAAACAGTGCATGTCTGTACAGTTGGCTTTCAAGAGCCATGGTATGAGGCAGTGGTGGCGAAAGAGGGTGGTCGGCCATGCCGGCTGCCAGTGAGGGCATTGCGCACGACTGTGCCACAGAAGAGGGAGGGTCGTCCTGCTGACCGCAGGCCCTGTACCACAGCCCGTCCATCGCGAGATACCCAGCAATCCGGGTGGTGTTGGTGGCCTGGACTGGACCTAGGGCCCGAACCAGGGTGGGCTAGTTCGGTCTGACTGGGTCAGACCGGACCCAAACCAACTTTGACCATTTTCGTTCATTTAGATATTTCTTGAGCTACGGGCTTCCGTTTGAAGAACTGCCAATGGCACCAGAAATATAAGGTCAAGACAAAACTTTTTTATAAACCACATGTGTTATGGATTATGATGGGGTACAATAGGGTTAGAATGGACACGAATCCAACTGGGCCCTCAGGACTAAAAGGTTGATAACTTACAGACTGTGCATCTGATTGATGTATCATCTATTGTGTTTAGACACATATTACATGATATTTAATTGATATAATTCATCATAGGAATTCATGGATGTTGGATTATTGACCCATGACATGAGTAGTGGACCCTCCCGGAATGAAGGAAACTTAGTGCGGGAACCATTTAGGTGGCTGAAATATGAGAAAGGTATATTATGTGGGCCTATGATTGGGATACATTGTGGGTCTATGTTCGATAGTTTCACTTGGAACTACTCTAGGAATCCACATGAGACTACTCTAGGATCCTACATGGGACTGCTATAATAGGATCCAGTGTGGGTCTAAAGATTTACTAGGATCCTATGTGGGTCTTAAGATGTACTACTATCCTGTGTGGGTGTGATGATGTATTTGGATCCTCTGTGGGTCTGATGATGTACTAGGATAATGTGTGGGTCTGATGATGTACTAGGATCCTATGTGGGTCGGATGATGTACTTGGATCATGTGTGGGTCTGATTATGTACTACGATCCTTTGTGGGTCTGATGATGTACTAGGATCCTGTGTGGTTCTTATGATATAGTTGGATCATGTGTGGGTCTGATAATGTTCTAGGATCCTATGTGAGTCTGATGATGTACTAGGATCATGTGTGGGTCTGATTATGTATGAGCATCATTTGTGGGTCTGATGATGTACAAAGAACATGTGTGGGCCTGAATATGTACTAGGATCCTGTGTGGGTCTATTGATGTACTAGGATCTTATGTGGGTCTGATGATGTTCTAGGATCATGTGTGTGTCTGATGATGTACTAGGATCTTGTGTCTGTCTAAGGATGTACTAGGATCCTGTGTGGGTCTGATGATGAACTAGGATCTTATGTGGGTCTACTATACTAGGATATTGTGTGGGTCTGATGGTGTACTGGGATCTTATGTGGGTTTGATGATTTAGGATCCTACGTGGGTCTGCCTCTAAACAGAGTAAGATGATTTATTATTTAAATCTAATCATCTATACTATTGTACCTGAATTATTCCTGGTGTGAGATGAATTTTTACCGTTTTGGTAATCATCTTTGAGGAGAACCTTTGTGGAACATACCTTTGTGGTGATACAATTGTGGTATTATTATGTGTGGCATTACCTAAATGGTACATACCGTTGTGGTGTAACCTTCACGGAACATACCTTCGTGGTGATACATTTGTTGTATTCATCTATGTGGAATTACCTTTGTGGTACTTAACATTTTTCTGTAACTACATGGTATTTGTTCCTTCATGGAATTGTGGTACATCGGCTAAGGATTTGAAACTTGAAATTCCTCTTGAATGAGATGGGTATACTTGATAACATTGGAATATGTATGGGAATATACATAAGTAGGGTTGTAAGATTTTTTCATGATTTTTGGTTATCCGTTGCGGGTATTGTGAGATCATCAAAGGTCATGGGGTCCCTACTGAGAATGGTTATACTCACCCATGATCAGGCTACGCACGCGCCTTGATGTGTTTCATATAGATGATGGACAATGCTGACTGTGGACGAGAGTACTAGGACTGGAGGTTGTATGGAGGGGGACATTAGATGAGATGTGCCACAGAGAAGACTGTGCGAGAGTTGTACCCACCCTTCAGGTAGTGTCCTCAGCGGGAGTTCATATGTGATGCTCAGTTTACTTGTACTTTTAAATTTTCATTTACTTTCTAGTTGGTCATGTATTCTGGCCCCTTTTTCATACTGTACAAACTCTTCTTCCTCTACTGTCTACTTGTATTCGTATCTTGCTATGTGCACAGTTGTGTGTGTTGACTGGTTAAATACGCAATTGCTTCCCTTTTTTAGGGAATATGCCTTTCGGTGCTAGTTGCCATCCCCTGGCCTATGGAAGGCGGGCTTGGGGTAGTCACAGGACGGGCCCTATGGGACGGGTTGTGACATATTAATCCTTGTTTATTTCACTAGAAATGTCACAATGATGAGTCCCAAATACCTTGAGAATAACAAGTGTTCTTCCATAATCCAAATCTATATGTAAAAAAATGTTTAATTATTTATCCTCAATGAGAGATCCTAAGGGAATAAATTATCATAATATTCATTCATTTTCTTCATTTTGATAAGTATTGAAAATTTTATTATTTCATCAGTTGCACCAAATGATTCAAGATCCAGTCATACATAGAGGGTTACCATTGGTCTAAATTACACTAGGTTTGGGATAAGGCACCACTAATCAATAATGATGTTATTGTTGTAGAAAACATGGAATACATATATTCCTCAAGATATGAAGTAAGCATTATAATATCTTCAACATGGTGGGTCCTAGATAAATAGAGGATTTATCACTATTAAATAGGAATATTCCACAAATGCAACTAGGATGAACTTCCTTTTGATTTTTTTACTCATTATCTAGTATATAAACATAATTGTAACAAATTGTTTCAAAATAAAAGATGAACTATTTAACATATTCCCTATTATGACCTTCACATTTATTGTCATGGTTTAAAAAGGATATCCTCAACCATTATAGATTGTTGAAGATTTAGTGAAATAATGAAATAATTGTGGATAAATACTTGTTCTATGAAGAGGAATTCCCAAATAAGTATCCCAAGGAATACCATTGTAAAATATATTCACATTTCCATAATGAGGTAATCGAAATTAGGTTCTGTTGGGATGAATTATTTATATTCAATGGTTCACCATACAACATAGAGGACCTCAATGTCTTATAAATTACAATTTAATAATATGATAATTTTATTTATGAGTGGTTTGTTTATTTTCATGGAGGGGACATCTAATTTCTGTTCTTGGGGAGGACCTTTATTAGAAATTATTTTGATATTGATATAAAAAAATTCAAAATAGATAATCAAGGTAGAACCTCTAAATTTTTTCATAATTGTACAATGTAGATTCCCATCATATAAGATGAACCATGAAGGACCGTCAATGTTTTCGATGATAATTTTTTAAGAATGACATTCGCAGAGGATGGTCAAGGTATACCTACATTGTTATTAAAGATATAGAAGTTTAAAAAACCATCATTCCATTTGTTTTACTCTCATATTAACAATAAGAAATCATATACCTAGATCACTATTATGATATATTGATTTTCCTAATGAATTTTAGTTTCAATAGGGTTATTAAATTAAAACAAAAATTATGGATTACCCCCAAGGAACCTTTATTTTAATCTAAATTTACAATTGATATTTTTTGAACATTGATCATAAGTGGGATTATGAAATTTGGTATGTGACTACAATGAGTTAACTACCCTTTAAGATTCTTCATTTCTATCATTGAGAATTTAGTATAGGATTTTTGGATGTTTATGGGATTAATATATGGACATTCTCTCATACTTATACATTCAACTACCCCAATGATCCATCCTTTGAGAATTATTTTAGATATCTAAAATAGTGATATTTGAGGGAAATTACTCAATATATTATTGAGTATTCGGTTCAATAATTGTATAAAAAATCATACATGGGATATATTCCTTGTAGTTTCCATCTATACCATGGTGGGATCTGTTTGAAATCCACATTCACCTTCTTAAAATAATGGATATAAGTATTTTTTTCTAGAAAAAGAATCTTAATGTAGATCATTGTTAAAATAGTTCCAAATTACTTTTAATTATATTATAATTGGTAAGAAGTTAAATAAGGATTCATCTCTCAATATAATTTATGGTATTCATATAATGTTGTGATAATGTCAATTGGATAATACGTTTTGATGAGGGAGTTCACCACATAATGTTGAAGGTGTCATGATCATTACTGTTTCCTTCAATCTAGTGGATTTATGACACAATCAATGAATATGGCCAATGTTGAGGGACCTCCCAATTGTGTTTAGTTGTATGAGGTCTCATGGTGTTTCTTCTAGCTAGTTTATTAATATTGTTATGTTATAAATAATTTGCAGATATCACATAGATATGATAGAAACTAATACCATAAAATCAAAAATTAATAAAAATTTAAGTGAGACATAATAATAATAAAATTCTATTTTAAATTATTATTTTTCTTTGTAAATGAAATCACATTTGGATAATCATTTTTCTTCCACAACAAATTCATTAAACAAGTTCATTTTTGTACATAGAAACATCCCAATGGTTTTTCCATGATTTAATCAAATTAAAATTTTAATTAAGTATTGATGTCAATAAGATGGGATCTTAGGTTACCCCATAAGGGAAAATATTTCCCTGTCAATGAATATAATATATTTAAGACATGTTTTGGAAATATTTTTAGGTAATAGTGTGGTTAATGTAATGTATAAGACTAATCAATAATTATGATTATTTAATATAGAAGTATATATATTATAAATTCTATATATATTTCACTAAATGATTGTTACACTTATTTTTAGTTATCTCTAAATGATAACCATATAATTTTTCACAATCATCATAGGCTACATGTGTTTTATTTTTTTGGATCAATCCAATTATTGGTTTTTGTATATATCACTATATGGGAATAAGAAACCTCATATACCGGTGTCACAAAATTGTAACTATAATAACTTTTAATGTCATTTGATGGGTAGCATTTTGGATCATTATATATTTATTATTTTATGAATAATTTTCTGTATGTTATGATTATACAACCATTACCAGTGATGACAATTTTATGGTAAAAAATCACAGAACATGGACTCTATTAGTTTAGGGTCATAGAACTAGGTCATATTTCATTTAATTTTAATAAATTGGTTATAAATTAAATGATACATAGATTAATGCCATATAGTTTGAATAAAAAATTGAATGTATCATAGTAATGTTTGGTGTGGGAATTATGCATGATGAAACCTATTATGTCCATCAACATTTTCCAACACTACATAAAAGAGGGTATTTTTCTGGTTTCACCTAATTATACAACTATTTCTTTTAATAATTACTGATAAAGAACAATGATGAGAATGAAATATAGATCACATTAAGGGATTACACATGATCATATTTTCAATAGTGAATGTCCACCGTGTTTTCATCAGTCACTAGATAGGGATAGATTATAGGTCTCCTATTTGATTTACACTAGAGATGAATATGGGTGTATTAGATTAAATCCAACTCATTTATACACTTCTTTCACATTGATTTGATAGAAGGAAATATATTCAAGAGATTTTTCTAGAATAAAATGCTCAATAAGAAATTAAAAAAATTTCAGGTTAGAGAATCTAGTTAGGTAGATATAATTTTAATTGTACACAGTAATTTGTGGTTGAAAAAATGAATCCAATTAATTACACGGACATTAAAAAAGTTATTCCTAGTGTAATGATCTTAAATTCCATACCTCATAAAAATGATGTTCTTTTCAGTAACATGAATTATAAACTAAAAAAATATAAAAAACCCCCAAAAATAAGATAAAATTATTAACTAATATTTAATAAATACTGATATATTAAACGATTATTTATTTAAAATGTAAATAGATAATAAGACTTAATATCCCAAAATGCAATTATTCGTAAAATCCCATTCAATTGTGTTATTTATTTTTTTAAAATATAAATTTAATATATGTAGATTTCTTTATTATAATATTAATTAATTATTTCCTCACATAAAAATTTATTAATTATGAATTTTTTAAATTGTTTTCTAAAAAGGATGATTTTTAGCAAAAATATATGGGTTTTATTGAAATTAATTTTCTTACAATTTTATCATTATATATTCTTATCTAATAAGATAAAAAAATTTACGTAATAAAATGTATATTTATGGAATAAAAAAATTCATTATAATATTATATTTTTTATTATATTCCTATTTTAATTATTTTTAAATCAAAATTAAAATGTTACGTTAATTAAAAATGTTATCATTCTCTTCAACGATTTAATTTCATCGATAATGAAATTCTGTATTGGATTGAAATATAACCGTCATTAAATTTTTTTATTATATTGCAAAAAAATTAATATAGATCTGTATCGAATATACTATTATCTTTTATATAATTTAAATATTAAATATTTGATGTTTCAAAAAAAAATTTACCCAATTAAGTTTGTGTAATTTAAATATTACATTGCAAACATTCATAAGATTAATGTCTTAAAATGGTTTTAATTTTTGAAATAACAATATTAAAATTAGTTAAGAGGATCCAATTTTGAATTTATTAATTCATTTTATTTTCTATGGAGAAAAATAAACTACCATTGTAAAATTAAATATGGAAAAATATAGAATGTGATAAAAACCCTAAAATCACTCATATATGAACATAAAATGTATATATTGGATGTACTTTTACATTTTCTCGTCCCACAACCACTATTTCCCACCATGGTGTCATTTATCCTTGAATAGTGTAAATGAAATATTAGAAAATAATGTGTATTTCCCGAATTTCATTTTTATTCTTATAAATGGATACAACATCTAGCCACTAATGTTAAACATCACTATTGAATTTACTCGGTGAAAATATTATTATTTACCATCCTATAACCCAACCCCATTGGTATAATATTAAGGTCACATGTTTTTTTCTTAAGGCCTTATCTTTAATGGATATTTCCCAAATAATACACATGGTTCCAACATAAGTATTTCATTGCCATATAATTTTGTTTTAGTCAAATCATTCATAAAATAATGTAAAACATTTCTTCTATAATATAAGTAGTATAATTATTTTAATTAAATTTTTTTATATTAACTATTAAACAATTGTTTAATAAGTGAAATCTACTAAAATGAAAATATAATAAAAGTCGTGAAAATGTCAAAACTACATCATCCACGATGAAATGTTTTTTTTTTTCACCATAATATCTCATAGGTGGTTCCAATCATGGATTTTGTGGATAATTGTTTTTATATAACAAAAATTTAACTCCTAATTCATCATTTTATATATACAATCTATCTACCCATTTATTGATAAATGTGATCATTAATCATCTATATATGCGTAATACCACCTCCATACAATGAATTTCATTTTTGTTAACCTCCCATAATAGATGGTTATATGATTGAGTGAAATGATGGTATATTATATTATGACTTATTTTATACTCAATTATATTCATATTAACTTTATTCAAAAAAATTCATACGCTTTCAATCCTTACAACATATTCATGATTTGGCCATTTTCCCACCTATATGTGTGATGTTGTAGTGTTTATGATGTGTATAATTAAATAATCACATATTATGGTAAAAATATTTATTATAGATTTATTAGATATTAAAAAATTATTTTGGAGTTATATTTTTAAAATTTAATAATATTAATAATATATTAACATTAAAATTTTCAAACTCCACCGAATGAGAAAGGCTTCAATTTTTTCATTAAATGTTTTTCAAAAACACTAAATAAATGCAATTAAAAATTTAAATAATATTTGAATACATAATTTATACTATATAATATTATTATCTAATTATTAAATTAGGTATAAAAATAAATAACAACACCACCATTACAAAACCAATTCAAAATGATAATGAACACTAACACACACTATTGAATAAATATGATAACAAACTAATATTAATGAATTGAATATTTATAAAATAAGTTAATAATTTTTTCTTAAGTGAATATGTTTAAAAAATTTGTTATTTGTATATTTAATGTTTTGATATAGGATGTCAGATAACATTCAACATAAAATGAGTATTGACAAATAGTTTCCATAATGAAATATTTTCCGTGGGTAAATATAACATCCATTTTTATAAAACCATTTCATGTTTGATTGAATCTTACATATCATATTATTTTTTTGTATTTTTAAATTATCTTCATTTAAATTAATTTTTTATTATAATTAAATTTTCCTTGATTAATATATTATTTTTTAGAAAACAAATATTTTTAAGAAGAATGCATGTATCATTTAATGGATATTGCTCTATACCGTGTTTTTACTTTCAGATAGTTCCCTCCATTTCTTTGTTATTTTATCAATTTTTTTTATTTCCAATAGTCATTATATTCTATATAATATTATAACCAACAGTTCTATATCCCTTATATGATGTTATTTTTCAAAAGAGGTGTTTTCAAATATTTCAATTGTTTTTTATTTTATTTATCATATTTCATTAATTTATCATTAAAATATTGTCCAATGGTTTATTGATATTATATTTATTTAAAATAGTTTTTTAAATAAATTCCTTATGATGTTTCCTCTTCTATCTAGTTTTTTTGGAATCCAACAGCAATATCATGTCTTTTTATGAAGATATAATGATATTAGTTTTAATAAAAATGATTTTTATAAGATATCATTCATTTTCAAAGGATTATTCTATTCTAAAGTACCTATTAATAAATCACATAATATATTTAATTTTTTGGATTTTCATTTCTTGCTGTAAATTGATCATGTTTTATTATTTATTTGATACCATTTTGAAATGTTTTGAATCCTATTTTTCTTCATAGGGGATATTTTTATTTGATAGATGAATTGATTTTTCAGGGACCCATATTTATTGATGATGATGGGGATAATATATCACCCTACGATGAATTAATTATGGATTTATATCTCCTGGTATAAAGTTCAATGGATATACAAATGATTTTTTACATATCAAATTGGTGAACATACTTTGATTAGTTTTACAAATTAAATAGTGAAAAAACATCAGTTTGTTCCTAATAATTTATTGTTCTTATATTTATTCCAATAAATCCCTAAAAAATCCTTATTTTAAATCTATGAAAAATTGTTATGATAATTTTTTTTCTAATTTTTTACATCCATAAATGTATTAATATCATTTTTCTTATATTTTTATATTCCATTATTTTTATTACCTTTATTTTGTGTTATGTTCTTATGTCATTATCGTTAATGATCAATAAATTTTATTCACATAAAATTTCGTAACCTTATTATATGATATTAACCCATAACTCATGTTTTCCCTCATATTTTATATGTAACAAATATTACTAGTTGATATGTTTCACATAGACAAAATTCGATATCACCCCTACGTATATTTAATTTCCCTTTTATGTGGAGATAGTTATGTCCTTTGAGGTTCATTTTGGGTGATAATAATGAGAATGAATATTGAGAAAAAAATATTATTTTTTAAATATTATGTATATATAACTATCCCTGAAGATAATAAACTATTCATTACATGGTTTTCTCCACTATATTTGAAATTTATTTATTAAACTATGAAATGAATATATTATTTATGAGTGATTACCATTGGTCCTCGTAGTCAGTATTAGTGGGATAATTTAGTTTTTTAGGGGTTGAATTAATGAAAATTATGGAGAAATATATAAATATGTTTAAATAATGGATACCATATGAATATTTTTTAAAGAATATATTATGTGGAAATAATATCAATACATACTTTTATAGAGACTATAAATTTTAATGCATATTGAATAGATTCACATTGGATAAATCACTCTAAAAATGTTTTGTTTTGTATAAACTCCATAATAACCGTTATTAATGATATGTGGTCCTAAAAATTCACACCCTGATAGAAATTCCTGGAGGATATCCTTTAATTAACCAAAATTTTATTCATTAATCATGAAAAGGGATTTTATTATGAATAGATTATAAAACATAAAATATTACTTCCTTTTTTAAATTATATTTATACCTAGATGTTCATAATTTAGGATGAAATGTTAATTTAGGAGTTATTAGTTACACGAGTTTGTTAAACATGAAAACATACATCATGAATCCATTGATAATGAACTATATATGAGAATCCCCATATGTCCAGTGTTATAATCTATGATATATAACACTTATATAATATATGTTTATGAGAATATATTCCTATAAATCTAGGTCATCACTCATTTAATGAATTTAATGTTTTCTAGGGAAGGGATTGAATATCCCTTTAAAGATAAAATATCAATTCTTATGATTAGGGGATCTCATCCCATATTCTGGACCATCTTGGGATTAAATATCATTATAATGACGATTATGAGCCTTATTTAATGAAAAATTATTAAATATGGGATATAATTACAAACAATTAATCAATCATCACTAAAATATATGTAGATAAAATATAAAATATTCACATGCCTATTATATGGGAGTATACTATTGTATATTCAAATGATATACATGACCCCCCCACCAAGAATTAGTTTGAGTATTTTTATAGGATTACAAAAAGATATATTAATACCTCAAAGATTATTTATATAATATCCCTTTTTGATTTGTGAAAAATATAGATGAATGTACTAGAGAGTCTTGGTATTGATTCTATAAACATGCTTCCATCTCCATGGGGTAAGAAATTTTTTTTCATAAGAATAATGATGGATAATAGTGAATCATCGTTTACTATCATGATCTTAAGAAGACCATGATCATGAAAAAAACATTCCTATTAATAGTAAACTATTTTATCATCTATGATGAGATAAAAATTTCTCAAACATTGAACATTGATTTGGATAACATCAAATGGGTTTATATAGAGAGGATATCATAGAAAACCACTCTTCATAAGTTAATTGTACTAAAAATAGATCATTTAAAGATTTGATATCAATATTTTTATAGATTTTATTGATTAAATTATCATATAGTATATTTGAAATAAATAATGTGAGTAGAATTTTGGTTTGTGTTAATGATTTTTTGAAATGATAATGTATACACCGATTTCATTAGAGAAAATTTTTATATAAATAATCATTCATTATAGGTCTTGCTATCATCAATGAGGGTATATATATGAACACATAAAGGATATTCAAAATTGAAAAATGACACATAAAAATACTATAGATATATATCCCTTATTTTCGTGGATTATAGATATACAATAAATGTTTTGGAAGAAACGTATCAAGATTATCCAATATTATAACTAAGTTAACCATAGGAGAGTAATGTTCATTTGTAATAAACAATATGTAGAATGTTTAATGACATTAACAATATATTTCTCACTGCATCTGTCATGTAACTGTACTATAGTACTGAAGGGTTTTTGATATATAGTGTATCTTCTTAAAAGTTTTTTTTAATGTGTTCATGTTGAAAATGAGATTGTAATTTATTATGCATCCCAAAAAATGAATTATCATGGGAATAACTACCATAAAATTTATCTATAGTTGGGGTAGTCGCTTTTATATTTAATATTTTTTCATCATATTATAAATAGTGAAAATTATGATACATATACTAATTATAAGATAAAAAATATATATAACTAGAGAAGAAGCTAATAATGCACTATAGGGGATGTTTATAACTGATCAAGCACTATGATTGATCAAAAAAACATCACACAAAAGGAAATAATGTTCATAGATTCCCTGAGTATTAAGGATCAAAATATCATACATAATATTAGGATTGAATGTTATTTTATAATCATATGATTACAAAAGATAAATAATGATGTAATAAGATAAGGTTAAAAATCACGCCATTGGAAAATTATTGTGAAACTATCAAGTCATGTGTTGATCAATGATGCATAAAAATTTGATGTCATTCTATAGAAAATGGTGGTGAGTATTTGGGAGTGAACCCATGATAAATATTGAGTTATTAGGTTTGGAACATTGATTTGTGTCCAATAAAAATGATAACTGAAGAATGATCTCTTTGGATGATTCTCATAGGTCATCCTACTATATTAATCTAATATGAATTAATATATATCCTTATATATAGTAGAACATTTTTTGGGATAATGTGATGATGGAATTCATGGAGTAAAAATCATGATTCAATTTATTCCAATATATTAATTACGATAGAAAAAAGTTCTAATTTTATATTAAAACGATTTACCAAACAAATTTTGTAATGGAAAAAATATCCATATATTTTAATATAATACAACGTAAAACATCAATGGGAATTAATAATATTTATTATATATAAGATCATTGAACAAGTTTAACTCATTTTTTCAATATAAAAGAAGTTTTATCTCTTATAAAACTCTCTTATATATAAATACATCAGTTTTAAATCTACCTATGGTGAAACATTTCATTATATTTGATTGAGTTCCAATATTTTCCTCCTTTGTTTGGAATATTTTTCAAAAAAAGTTGGTGGTAGTGTTTTGTTTCAACATTACATATCACATGTGGATAGACAGTCATACTAAGAAGACTATTTAAAAATTAGAGGATATATTGAGATCTTGTTTGAGGGATTAAAATTGATTTTTGGGATTAAAACAATCAGTTAATAGAGTAAGCATATAAGAAATGACTCAATTCTAATATTTATATAGAATCATATGTGGATCTAAATCATAGTAGATGAATGGAACCAATATCTTGAGAGGTTTCTACGGAGAGGAAGATAATTGATCATGGTTTTATCCAAGAAATTATTGATATGATTCAAAAAATTCAACAATATATGAAAGAGTAATAGTATTCATAAAACATATATGAAGATAATAATATATTTGATCTTGATTTTGATGATAGAGACAATGTATTACTCAATAAGTATCCATGTAATTGAGATAATATATATTTTAAGAAATGGATGATGATTCTTAATTACAAAGATCTAATCATGCTCCATTATTTATTTGGGGAAGTAACTAATTTTTTTGAAATACCCCATGACATATCCTAACTACACGATGTCTTCCATACCAATAATCACGGGATCATGAAACATATCGATGAAAATAACGACAAATATAATAATCACATGGGCATAAATAAATAATATAATAAAGATATATTTCATAATGTTATACATATGAACCACAATGGAAGGTCCCTTCACAAGACAGTTTCAATCTGTCCGTAGAGAACTGCATTATTTGGCCAACTTATTTACCTCATGAGACATTTTGATGCAAATAGGAGATATCTATGACAAGATAAACTATTACCTTACTAATAAAAATAAATTAATCATATTATCTGAGTGAATCATAATCACTAAGATAGTTAATATTGAAAAACTATTTTATGATGTTTTATTACATAATCAAATCAAATATATATAATCATAATCCATCCAGAGTAACATGGTGAATGGTAATAAAATTTTGCATCCTCAGTCAAACTTATCATAAACCATCATAATACTTATTAATGAATATATTTATAAAATATATACCCAATGGATCATAATTACAATAAAGGGTTTATTTCTTTGATAATCAAAATTAAATATTAATGTCATTAAAAATATTTTTTTGGTAAATAACCTTTTAAGATTTAAAATAATGTTTAAAAAATAAGATTTCACAAAATAATTTGAAAATAATTTTTCTAAAATATAAATTTAATCATATAATTTTGAATTAACAATATTTAGTAGTCAAAACATAATGAAATTTTGTTCTAGTTATACATATTAAAATAAATATTTCTTTCTCATTTTTGGTAAAAGTCAAATAGAAAATTTTTGGAAGAAGACTCAAATATTCCACTCAAAAAATATTTAAAAAATAATAATTATTTATAATTAATTTCAATAAATTTTTTGATAATTTTATAATCATTTTTGAAAGCATTTTTTATAATGAGTGGTTTTCAATGAAAAACGTTGTCTATTAAAAAGATAAATAATATAGAGTTTTCATAAAAACATTTTGTAACTAATTTTATGTGTATAGGTTCGTAAAAATGGTATTAATACAGGAATATTTTCATAAATTAACTTTTCATATGAAAAATATATTTTTTCTAATATATTAATTTCAAATAACTCTCCCTTGGGGTACTAAAAAAATCTCAAAAATTGTTGAGAAATTAAAATAAACCATTACCAATTTGATAAATTTTGAATCATAATTCCTATAAAATATTTTAATGGAAATAAAAATTTATATACCATTAAGATAATATATTAAATATTTAGTGCATGAAATTTGGAATTATATACTTCACAAAAAATAATATTTGTTAAATATGGTGTATGTCTCATGGAAGTAAACCTGATAGAAGAAACACTTACATAATGTTTAAAATTATTTGAATGTTTAGAACCCTCAAATATAATAAATATATGTATTTTATACATATATAAATTAACCATATTCATATATATAAAATAATATATGACTTAAATATTGTCGTTTATAATCCGTATATTAAAATTTCATTTGTAAATTCATTGTTTTAAATGATTATTGTGTCGTTTTTTATATATAATTTAGGTTGGTAATTATAGAATATTTTATTTGATAATGGTAAAAATATTTATACATTAAACCAATATATTTTTATATATAATATTAATTTTATATGTATTTATATTAATATGATAGAGTTATTGAAAAAAATGTTTTACACCATTGATGGAGACTCACACATACACATAATGTTTTTGGGAAATTTTCAATACAAATGATAAAAAAGAAAAATATATGTAAATTCATCTTTGAATAATAATTATTCCTTTATATATGTAATTTATTTTAATAAAATAACCCTATATTTCCATCAATGTAAAAATATTTTGAAAAACATTTTACATCGCTATGTGGTGGTTGTAGTCCACACAACTCATGAGCGACGATATTGTTTTGCATTTAATTTTAAATTAAGATGTGAAATGTGATATTTAATTTTGGGAACTATTTTTAGGTCATAAATATCTTATATATTCATTAATATTATCCTATCTACCATCGATGTAATGTATATGTGAAAAATGAATCACATCACTTCGCAAGGCGGCATTCTTCTATACACATGAATGACGCTAACATGTCCCCCAAAAAATGGAAATTAAGAAGATATATGTGATATAATAATTAATGGATAATTATATTTTTGTAAATATTATATAAATATGATAATATATCGTTATATACATTATTGAATGGTGTGCCTGAAAAATAAAATACATCCGTTCATGAGGAAGAACTCCACCGTAAATATGATCGATACGCTCCTTTCCCATTCATTGGATGTGGTGAAATATATATATTATTATATTAAAGTAATAAAATATTAGTATATATGAGTTATTTTTTTATTATAATGTCATTTTATTATAATTTATTAAAGAACTGGAATAATAAATATAATAAATTTTCAAGTTTCATGAAATTTACCTATTCATCAAAAAGTGTCTATAGGTTTATACCTAATCCCAAAAAATGAGTTCATAAAAATCAATATAATGCCTATAGTATTTTTATAGAGAAGTAAGTAATGTTATTTGGAATGAATTATATGAACCCATTTGTTTTGGCTGTGTGATGAGGTGAAGCGAGTAGTGTGGGAGAGAACATACATGGGTTTTTTGAAAAGCTATAATTGAACCCACATTTTATACTACGAAAAGACGCAGACATGGGATATTTGGAAACCATAGAGGTTATATGGTTGAAATATGGAGATACATATGATGTTTCACAAGATTTAGCTCATTTAAACATTATCATATATGATTAACCCACAGTAAAATTATTTCCACATTGAGCACAATAATTATGTTTTTCTATTTTCACTATTAATAATTTTCATAATTTATTATTTACATTTTTGATAATATAAAATATTATAATTATATATTTCAAATCCATTATTCCATATTAAATTCATGAAAGTGGATGAATTATATTTAATCTAAATTGGAAAATTTTATGAAATAATGAGTATTCAAAATGAAAATTCTCACTAGTATATAAATATTTAATTCCAAAATTTAATTTGAAATTGATTATAATGAAACTAATTAGTATTATTTTGATACAACAGACCTTATTTTTCATTAAAACAATGTAAAAATATTATTCCATAATGTAAATAATTTAAAAAGGAAATTTTTAATAAAAATCAGATTTTTACTATTGGTTAAAACATTAATCTTCTTATAAAATTATGATAAATTAACCCAAATATAGTATTGAAATGTATATTATGAATATGAATATTATTTTTTAAAATAAATATAAATGAAAGGAAAAATACTGTTCTTTATTATTTATGTAATGTTCAACTAATCTACTTATTAGATAAATAAATTTCTCCCAAAACCATTCATTCTTTTTTGATTGGTTCTTATATTATGTCAAAAAATTGATAAAAAATAAATTTATTTTACATATGTTTATGACATATAATTTCATAATTTTATTATAATTATTCATAACCTCCATCTTAATGGATTTTATATCATTTTCCTTTTTAAATAAAAAAAATTAAATTTAATATCATATTTCACTTATTCCTTGTATTGTGTGCATCACATGCTATCAAAAAAATTTAATATAAATATATATATCATAAAATATTTTTTTGTTATATTATATTTTAATATTGGGCTTTTTCTCATGCACTCTCTCTAATATTATGGCACTATTTTAAAAAATCATCACATTACTATAATAAATCTAAAAATGGTTTTTTTGAGATTAACATGAGTTTTAATTGATACACAATAGTGGTACGTACTATAGAATTCATGTAAAAATACCAGAAGGAATTATTTGGAAATTCAAATACAGTTTATGAACCATTTTTATGGGAACCAAATTTAAAAAAAAAATTATTAGAAAATAATTCATGGATGAATTATCCTTGATCATATAAATTCCAAAATTAATGAATATATTTTATTTATGAGTAATGAAATTAATGCTCACTGTTTTCTAAGAATGTGTTTTATTTTTTAAAAACAATTACCGAATTATACTTTATTTCTGTAATATTCTATAAAATCTAATAATTTTAATTAATAAGAATTGATAGGGGTAAAATTATGACATTCTCTTCATTAATCCGAACTAGATAAAACTATAAGACAAGAACATAAGGGAAACACAATATCATTTTATTTGTTTTTTAACCCCAAAAATAAACCATAATGAATAGATTAATCTACTTAGGAAAGGGAAAGGTGCAATTGAAAACATTATGTGAGTAAGGCTTCAAAATTATACTTGATATTCTGATCTTTTAATCAAAAAAAATGTATCAAATCCATTTAAAATATCACCTTATTCCTTAAATTATATACAATATAAGAGGTTTTACTTTTTATTTTTCATAAGGTGGTAAAAGGTGATCAATGGTGGACATTGATAAAAAATACTAAGAATTAGAAATATATTAGATATAGAGTGGAAGGGATTCTAATTTTTTTTGAGAAATATTTTCCTCAAACTCAACAACGTATAATGGATAGAGCTTCCGATAACCTCTTGAAAACAAATGATGAATAAATCAGAGATTATGAAGATAACATCATAATAAATTCAATGTATGCCCCTAACATTGGAATTTCCCTTGAAAGTAAATTTGACCACATCATTGGTGAATAAAAAAATGATTTAAAAAAGAATTTTAAATTTGATACTTTTACATCTTTGTAAAAATTATATGCTATTCCCTCAAATTCAAAATAGATATCCATGAATCTAAATAATCACATGTCGATAAGAAGTTAAAAATTGATTTTAAATATGGTGTTATTATTGAAAAATATTATTATGGAATGAATATAAAAAATTACACATGTAAAATGTATTACATGAATCATATGGGAATGTTTTCAAAAGGTAAAAATAAGATATTTATCTGAGATATGGAAGGGAGCCTATCTAGTGCATTTTGACAGGAGAATCCAACAAATATGATGGAAGTATGAAATGATCCAAATAAAAGTCAACATGTTCTCTAATTTCACAACTATATGTAACATGACATTTTTTGAACAAATTCCCTATACTAAGGGTTGTCAACAACAACCAAAGTCAACAAAAATCAAGGCATAGAGAGAAAGGGAGAGCTTATGCCATCATAACTATGAATCTGGATCCTGATAATTAAGTGGTGACAATTATTCTAATTATAAATTCATTAATATTGACCATAATTTTTTTATATTAATTCCTTTATATTATTCCTATTTAGTAGGACTATTCCATCACCACATCAAATCATGGATGTTGAGTAATCCATGAAGATGAAATATGTGTCATTTTTTGAATATCAAGAATATTCCTAATCAGCTATCAATATTTTTGGTATGAGAATCCCTAGAATCATTTTGATAAATATACAAGTATATTGTTTTGAAATTATTATCACAGCCTATATTTAATTATTTGGAGGAAACAAAAAATTTCAACAGAATGAATTCAACCTTCACATCATGAATGAACCTCTAACTCTATACATGAGCTTGGATACTGATGGATCATATTTAGTATTATCATTTGAATAATGTGTATTTTTTCCTAATGATATAGAATATCCTGATCAAATGATTAAGACTAATGAAATTATACTTATTGAGGACATCTAGATTGTGTGGTATTATACTGGTGTATTCTCGAATGAGTATCATGGTATTTAAATTAGTCGTGCTGTTGAATTTTAAATTTATATTATAGAAATATATTTTTCAATAAAAAGGATTCCAAATATAATTTAAATTATTGATATTTTAGAGGTGAATAAGAAACTACATGAAAATACATAAAAACAATTTATATGTCCATGTGATTCATTGTGGGGTTTATCAGTCTTGTTCTTGATGAATAAGGATGGTTCACTGTTCCTCTATGTTGATTATTTTGAAATCAAAAAAATCATGATAATGTAAAATTATGACCTACCATGTATATATGATTTTTTTTCAACTACTGATGGATTTTTCGTACTCTATAGAAGACATTTAGTTAGGTTACCACCAACCAATGGTGAAGAAATAAGATATTCTGACAACATTATTTCAAAATAATTATGAAAAATCTGACTTCATAGTTATTACTTTTATAAGTCAATAGTTATAAAACAAAAATTTTGGAATTTATTAATAGATTATTATTATATTACATCAAAAAAAATTATTTTCATTATAGATGAAATTATGATTTTCTCAAACCTAATGGTGGAACCTTAGTATATTTTTAATACAAATCTAATGACCTTGTGAATAAATAATATTTGTACAATTTAAATTAAATTTTACTTATGGAGGATTAAAGATATAATATTAGTGAATATTATCACTAGTAATGGGATATGTTTTGACCCTTCTGTGCCAAATTTAATTGATCACTAACATAGACCAACATAAAGAACATAGATCCATAGTTTTTGAGATTAGGTGGGTATTAGAGATGATTTTCCAAAATTAAATCATGGTTGAAAGACCCACTAAAAATTCTAACATGGAATGGAATAATATTCTTCTAGACCATTGAAAAAAATAAAGATTTAAGGTGATGAAAAAGAAGAATAAAATTGTATAAGTTCACATCTGATGCTCATGTAGTGAAATTTTTATAGTTCATTGTAATTCTCCAAGAAGTGCATAGGATGTTTTATTATCTATACTTATAAATTGATAGATTACACCTAGGGGAAATTAAAATTTAACTAGAGTAATTACTGAAACCATGATTTTGAGATGGTTATAATGATCATTACTTTCAGTACCTGATGATCTTATCTCTATGGGGCTATGTGTGAATTATATATGTATCACAAGATCTATGAATATATGTTCACACAAAAGGAACATAATATGGACTAGTGAATACGGTTAGAGAGGATCAAGGATTGTGACTACTCAATCCATTTCCATCATGGGGATAAAAAAGGTCATAGATACTCTTTGATGAATGTATAACACACTGATATTTTTTGAATTATTATTTTTTGAATTAATTTAATCATTTTATATTTTTTATTGAGTGCATCTATGAAATTTTTTTATTACAAAATCGCTAATTCAACCATTACTTTCACATGTTACCGACTTGGTGTATGTTACACAACACTAACACGATGCACGATAAAAGAAACATCATCCTAACATACGTTAAATTTAACCAATAAATGGAATACGATAAACACGACACAATATTGGATTAATATTCATGAAAACTAACTTGGCGTGTGTTATACACAACACAGATTTTCTATGAAACATCATTTTATTTCTAAAATTATTTAAATGGGATAATTATTACCGAGATGTAATGAATAGTAATATCCATTTTTTATAAATTATTTATAATGGTTTCATAAAAAAATATACTGATAATTAAAAATATAACATTATGTAATGTCTCTATCTGTTTTAAAATAATGTTTTTTAATGAAACTGTGTTTTATGTGCTTCATTGAATAATTCTAAAATAAAATTTATAAACTAATAGAAACTGAATTTTATAAAAATAATTCATTTTTGAATAATTTTTTTAAAAATTATGTTAGGTTGAATTTTTGGTAATTTTTTTTGAGAAACATATTTTTTTGATAAATATTGAAAACTACTACAATTTAGTTAAAAAGAATTTTCCATAAAATAATGAATTGTATGTTATTATATTTTATGTTGTATCTTAATATCAAAATATATCAAATATTAATATATTAATCATATTTAATTCATTTGAATCTGATTTATATTTAAATAAAATATAAGATCTTATTGAACATTTGAACGGTTTTATATAAAAACATGTTTTCTTGCCACGTCTGTTGTATTAGCCTTAATACTATTTTCCCAATTCAATTGTTTGTATTTTTTAAAAAGGAAATACAAATTTTATATTTGTAAATTTTTTTCTAATAATATGAACTTAATTTTTTAATAGTTTATTTTGGATAATTAAATAATATTAATTGCGAGGATTAAGGTAAAATTAATATAAAAATGGGCTAAACCATGATATTATAGTCCGCAATGAACATGACACTCTTAAAAAAATTATTGGATTCCAATAATTAGAACATATTCTGATATTTTTTTATATATTGGTTATTGTGATATTATTAAATACAATTTCCCTATATAAATTGTTCGATAAAGAAAACCTATGAAAGTTAAATTTCCATACCTTTAACAATTTCAAAAAAAATGAGATATGTCAAAATATTAATATTTTCAGTTATAAAAATATTTTGAAAATAAAAATGGGGTATTTTTATTATAATAATTTTTTGATAATTCTAATATATGGATTAGTTTCATAAAAACCTTCAAAAATGCCAATATAGTGATTATTTATTTATTAATTGTCAAAAATAAATGTTAATATAAATATTAAAAGTGAAGTTAATTGACTAAATTATTGTATAAATTTATTTTCATAGATTAATATATTATTTTAATCATTTTTAAACATAATATATTTTAATTCCAATATCATATTGATATTTTTACATTAACATTAAATAAATAATGTCAAATTATCATTATTTCTATTTTACAATAACAGAAATTTTATGAATTGATTTAAAATTAATAAAAATACTATATTATAAATTTTTTACGTGGTATTAAATATCAAATATTGTAATTTATCATTATAATTTAAAATTTATAATTAACATATTGACCCATAAATTGTAAAATGTTGGTTAACACTGTCCTATTTTAAGTAGTGTTTTAGTGCATCACATTCACTTGTTTTAAAATTAATTTCTAGAACACTTGGGAATTTTATTTTATAAATTAGATATCATATAATTATATTATTAGATTTATATTTTATAATTAATATCATTTTATTTTATTCTCAATGGATAAATTAAATATATTATAAATCGTTATTCACTAATAAAATCCATAAAGATAAAATTTTGGAATATTAGATGTTAAAAACCCAAGTTATTAAAATTATCCTATTTTTGTTTGGTGAAGGTTTTAATAAAACATAATCCCTATTAAAATTATTATTTTCTCATTTTATAGGAACATTATTAAATATATACCACCCATTAATGAATACCATTTGATATTTTCAAGAGTGTCACTCCCCCTCCACTAGAAAAAGGAAATCACTCTACCACTTACACACAACTATTTATACACATTGGATCATCAAAAAACTGACAAAATTGACTACAAAAATTTATACCCTTGACCTATAATTCCCATTGGGGTTATGAATCATTACAAGAAAGCCTTTTGTTATAAACTAAAAGGGTATACCCGATTAAGAGGTAACATATACTCCCAAGACCTCTACATTCAGTTCCATTGGCCAAACCCTTCACTATAATTATTCTATTATTATATAACAAAAAATAGTATAATTAATATACTATGATGTTTTTATCTAAATGTTTTGACCTCAACTTACACACACCTCCAACAATTAGTTATTGATCATATTGTTTCTTTGTACAATTAACTATTACCTTATGAAGTGATGATTCTTTAGTTTTTATTATTACCGCATATAATGGTGTCCATAATGATAGAATATATATTTATATATGATTTATATTATATTCATATTTTCATTATGATTCATAAATTTTATTTATAATATAAATTTATCATTTCATACATATGTAAATACGGTAATTTCATTTCAGGAAGTGTGGACTACCACCCCCTCAAAGGGATAATATTAATTCATACCCTACATGGATGGTATTATGGATTATTTTAGTGAATAAATATATTAGATATGATATCAATAATATATCATAATAATTTATATGTTTGTGTGTGTTCAGATATGTATTTTAATTTTTTTCTACGCAACAATTATAAGGAAATAGATTTCACGCATATGTGTGGCCTATCGTCTCCACGAATGGTGTAATCTGTTTAACACATATATATTGAATAAATTATTATAATACACATATATTTTTCATAAATTATATTTATATCATGGTTTACATCACTAATATAAGGATATAATTATAAGGACAAAAGTTATAAAAATTAAGACATGTGTGATTAATAAAGGATATATTAAATGATGTGAAACATTAAAATAGGATTGTTAAAAAGAGGGTCATATATTGGTGTAATCAAACCATATGATTTTTTATATATAAGAAAATTGTTTTGTAAAATATTTTTATTAATTTTTATTAATTATATATATGTTATGAATGAGTACAAGAAGTGTCAAGACACAAGGTAAGATGATTTTATCTTAATATTTATTTCATTGAAATACATGATATGTTCACCACTCATTCCTTTTATGCAGTGAATGTACTATCATGACCCATCCTTGGGGCCCGTGCTGTGACTACCCCAAGACCACCTTCCATAGCCCAGGGGCTGGCGACTAGCACCAAAGGCGTAAATCCTGAAAACTGGGAAGGCATTGCCTTTATAAAAGTAAACAAACACCACAGAGTATAAGTGGAAGTAATATACTAAGTACAATGGAAAGTGATGAAAAGTAAATGGTCCAGAATACAAAACCAACTGAAAAGTAAACCTACAACTGAATGGAAGTACAAAAAAAAAGGCAAATAGCTATAAGAATAGAAGCAGCTCATGTGTCGTCCACCTTGGATCCTACCTGAAGGGTAGGTACAAATAGCACAGCTCCTAGATCGTCCACCACAGATCCTACCTGAAGGGCAGGTACAGATAGACTCCACAACGCCCTCGCCCGTAAACCTCCTATGAGTATCGTCACATCTTGAAGTCCACCTCCAGATACTGACTCGTTGTGAGGTCCACCTCCGGGTACCGTCCAGTCCTCGAATGCTCGGCCTCCGTCAGTGCTGGCTGTCGTCTACATCCAACACAACGAGGTGCGGCATAGCCCGTGTAGGGGTGAGTATAACGATACTTAGTAGGAACCCCGGGACCCTCAAGGTCTCTCTAAATACAATAATTATAATAAAAATGCAGAATCTCAACAGATAACCCTTACATAGGTATATGCCCATACTTATACCTAAGTTATCAAGTAACCCATCTCAATAATGAGGAAACACAGAGGTTATGAAATCAATGGGTAACCACTACATAGATATATTCCCATACATATACCTAAGATATCAAGTGACCCATATCAATCATGAGGTAAACACATAGGTCGAAGACTCAGCTCAAACCAGGATTTTCATTATCGAAACCATAACTGCTGAAGAGCTCCGTCTCTGATAAGTAATGTGATCCTGTCACGACTCCGAGGTACTGCTCACTAACCTAAGACTGCTGAGTTACACCTCCTGTCGAGTATCACGGGTCTACTACCAAATACCAGGTGCTCCATACATTGTGGGTCTGTCGCAAAATACTGGGTGCTCCCCCTAATACCCTATAGAGGTACTCCTCCTGTCGAGTACCGTGGGTTTGCGGCCAACTACCGGGCGCTCCGTCCGCCATGGTTCTGTCTCCAAATACCGGGCACTCCGTCCACTGGGCTAGTCGACTCACTCCACATCGAGTCAGTCAAGCAGTCGTCAGGTCTCAGCCGGCTACACGGTCTTCGTACTCCGTACGCTCGTCTCCGGGAGGGTCCGCTCCACGAGCTATAGGTCGATAATCCAAATATCACAAAGTCCCATGAATAAGTATCTCAAGGGACCACCTCGTCATAGGGATCTCAACCCAAAAGAAGGGGCGTCAATCGGACACCCATTCTGTGAGTTATTAGCCTTTTCATCGCAGGGCCCCGGTTGGTTTCGTGTGCGAACCAACACGGCCCTATCTCAACTGTATCCCAAACTCTCATAGGGTATACTAAAAGGGTCCATTTATCAACGTGATTTCAAACGCCACTGATGATTCATCAAATGGACGTTCGGTCTGAAAGTTATCAGTTTTTCCGTTATAGGTGCCTGGTTGGATTTCAGGTACAATCCAACCCAGCCTTACTCCAATTGCGTCCAAACCTCAGGTTAATTATGCCAAAAGTTTTGTCTCATCATGAGGAGTCCTACAAGGTCTATGGAACATCTATCAGACATTCGGATCTCATGTTATAAGCGTTTTTGCTCCAAGGGCTCAGTTGGTTTCATGTTCGAACCAACATGTCCATACTCAAAGTTCTCTGAAACCTTGAGTGTAATAAACCGAAATGATCGTCTCGATCCAGGTATCTCATCGCAACTAATGTTGCATCGACTTCTGGTCTGTAGCCCATGATATGGGCAAAAGAACGAACCTGTCCCGTTTCAAGGGGCTTGGGGCCCGGACCGACTCGGCCCGAGACCCCCTGGGTCGGCCCGAACCAGGTCGACCCGAACAGGGTCTGGGTCCAATCCTTTACGACACGGCCCATCCCGATGGGCGTGGCCAGGCCCAACCGGCGTGGCCTGGCCCCACCGGCGTGGCCCGCGCCTGCTCAGTGCTGGCTGGGCTACCCCCCTTGATTGAAATTGTGGCGCCCACGTGGGGGCCACTCCTTGACAGCCAGTGGTTAAGACCCCCGGTCTTTCCTCAAAAACGGCTGGATCGGTCCGGCCGGCCGGTGCTTCCACCACGGTACCGCCACGGTCCCGCCCCTCCGATGTGCCGGCGGCCGGCGGTTCCAGCACCCCCGCCTTGCTCGGTAGTGGTTTTGAGCTGTGACCTTGTCCGGCCGGCGGGGCGCTACAGCGCCGCTCCCCTTCACCGCGACCTGACTCATTTCACGGCCTCTTTTGGACTCAACGTCATGGCGTGACGGAACCGTGCTCCTTTGCCCAGTTCCATCTTGTTTCTACATGGTGTCGTTGCACCGTGTTGCCTTTGTTTGAGTCGCAACGAACACAACCTCAAAGGGGGAGGATGATCAGCTGTGTTCGCGTGGTCCGACCTCCTCCCGTTAAATTGATAACAGGTGGCCTGAATATTAAATGAAGAATTCAAGGAATTAATTACGAAAAATACCAAACCCCTACATGGATATTTGACGTCGCACGTCGGGCATCGCGAAGAACAGCGTCGTGAAGATCGGACATCGATTCTGTGGACGTCGAGGTGCGTGCGAGGAGGGATCGATGTCTCCTCACTTATTGAGAAGTTGAATAAGGAAGGTATGTTGTTGTTGGTGATGATCACTGTGTTCAAAGACATCTCCCTTGTCATGGATAAATAAGAGGATGGTATGATCCAAGTCGTCGAGTCGACGTTCCTTGACGAAGAAGAAGAAGAAGTTCTTTAAAACCCCAAAGCTCTATCCGCTTACCCTCAACACCACAAATGCCAACCCTTCACCAAATAAGGTTCCATATTATTTTATTAACTCAACCCATGCTTTTCAAATTTACAAAATTTGAATTCACTTAATTAAACTTGAGGTGTCAAAATTAATGGTGAGTTAAGTTGGAAACATTAAAAGAGAGGAGAGGGAATGTCACATCATTAAATACAAGGAAGATACTAAGAGGATTTTCAAGGGGTTATGTGGAATTTGAAAAGGCGGGGGCTCGTGTGGGCCCCACCTCTCCTTTATTCTCCCAAGGGAAGTTAGGAATCCAACTTCCATACAAAGGATAAAACAACATATAAGAAAAATAAAATTGGGATACAATTTTATTTTATTCTTCACTTAAACCTCAAAATTTAAAAAACTCCTCTCGAGCAAACACACCTTCGGAAAAGGTCTTCTTACGCAATTACTGGCACTGCAGTTCCATCGGTGCCCTCATATTTCGATTCCGAGAACCGGTTCAAAAGTTTGAAAAACCTGCTCATTCGTTCACTGAACGTACCCGAGCTAAACTTCAGAAATCGATTCCGGGCACACCAGGCCTCAAAATCTGGTGCCGTCAGAAACTGCATTCTTGTAAAATCCCAAAGAAATTATGAAAAAAATTCCTTGAAATTTCTGGGTATTTACATGTACATCCCATGAGAGATTTATATGTATCATATCGGTAAATATATGGGTATTCAATTATGCTTTTTATCCTTCTTCCATACGGTTTTTTAACTAATGTTACTGAATCAGTATAATATTTTTGACCTAGTATTCTTTCATTAAGACTCGTGTTTTGTTATGTAGCTAAATTCTCTTTCCAGGGGTATAAACATCTATTCATTATTTTATTTCATGAATTTATATATTTTCATGTTATTTTCTGTTTCAATTTATTATTGTTTCTTACATGTAGAGTATGATACAATGTTACCCAATTCGAAGAGTTTATTGAACAAATATCATCTCCTTTTGAGGTGGTTTATGTTAATTAGTCTTTTGAATAAATCTCTTTATACATCTCTTAGAAAATTGAAAACTTTCGTTATAATGTTTTTATTAAAGATACCCTCATTATTAGTACGATTTTTTCAATCTTTATTAAAATATATATTTTTATCTAATATAATATTGTCCCTCTCTCTAGTCAGAAATCTATTGTATTGAAAAAGAAATTTTGAAAAAATATTTTCATATTTTTTTCAAATGATATTTGAATCCCATTTTAAAGGATATTTTATTTGAAAATCATTTTATGATATTCAATGATTTCATTATATGATATATACACAATTTTCATATAATTTCATTTTTAAAATGGGTTTTTGTTTTAAAAAGTGTTTTCAATGGATATAGTATATATTAATGATTAAATTTTTTCCTAATTTCATAATGAATCTCTTCCCATATAATATAACATCATATGTACGTACTCAATCCTTTCTGTGGAAATTATTTATTGTATCCATTCAATTTACTTCTATTAATAGATTAATTTTTAGGGAATGGTATTGATGAATCATGTTTCTCTTTCATGGGCTATATTCTTTTGAAACCCAGTTATTTGGAAGGGTTTTTATGATGAAATAATCGCGGAACCTATCCATTTTCATTGGTTACGATATGAATAAATGTTTATAAAACCTATTTCATTTTATAGGTTAGGATATAATTATTTATGATGTTTTGTGAAAAGTATTCATGATTTCTTTATTACATGGGTGTGACCTATAACTCCCTACATTGAATTTGAGAAAGATTTATATCAAATGAGATACTCTAAGATGGCATTGGGAGTGAATCCTGACTACCATGATATTATTAGGAGTGAAATCATGCAACCATGATGTACATGGGAGTGATCAATGACTGATGAGATGGTATGAGTATTGAACCTATACTACAAAGATGTTCATGGAAGCAATTCTGTGGATATTAGGGAAATTATATAATATGATATGATTCTTCAAAAATTCCATGTTTTATTATTATGTTATGATTCCATGGAGTATATTCATTATTTCCATTTGATTAATGTATTATGAATTGAAAATAATTATTATGCTCTATTAAATGTAGAGTTTGATCTTAATATTATATGCTCAAGGTCCATATTATTTTGTTCATGTTATGCCACTAAATTTGCATTATATACCTTACTGAATGTCTAAGATTGCAACTTTCTTATATTTCATTTCCCCAAGTGAGGAATAATTGGTATGTGTGTTATTAAAATGGAGGAGATATTTATGGGATATGTTGAAGATCATTTGAAAGGATAAAAGATTTTGTTTCAATGTTTCAGAAGACACTAAAAAATAATAGACCTTAGGCATGTCTTTTTGTAATGTATTGTGTATTCATCTGAATTGATGTAATATATATGTATGTTAATCTTGGGTCACTATAGATTGTATAAAAGTAATGGTTTAGTCTACCATTTTAAACTAGGATGAGAAAACTATAGTGAGATCCCTATGTATATTTCTATGGATATGTTTGGGGATGTCACTAAGGAATAGTTTTTAGGATGAGTGAAAATATCTGGGAATTTTGTTCAATGATATAGTGAGTGGATTCCTAGAAAAAATCATTATATTAATACTAAAAGTGGATGTGTCTTGTGCATAAACGTACCTTAGGATAACAACATCGACAATATGTTTCTGGCCTGACATAGGGTAATCCTGTATATGACCACAACCCTTACTGCACACCATGTTTGACAATCATAGGGGATATGCATTGGAAATTCCCAAAACTCTTAACAAACCATCATGAAATATTTAATTTGAGTATTGATATGAATATACAAGGATAATCATGTGGTTTTATTGATTTATGACGTAGGGTCCATTTTTTAGGGACTGTAAAATTAATTTTTCCAGATTATATGGTATCATAATATGATAAATGTTTCTCACCCAAATCATTCTAGTTTTATTCAATAGAGATAACTAGAAGGTAAATAGTTTACATTTAATTATTTATATATAGAAATAATGACAATTATGTGATTCCATTTCCTATGTTGAAATCATATAATGGGAAATAGATATTGTTATGAGTATTGTTTATACTTCTAAATATAATGATAAATCAAATGAAATGTGAAAGGTATGTGAAATTATTCCATTTTTTTAAATTAAACATAAGATGAATGATTACATTACAGTTTGGGAAAATTAAGAATGATTCATATTCTATGAAAGAGGAATTAATGAATAAGTTGATGAATCTTGTGTAATGGTTTAAGAATATGTTTGGATTCATGAAGTATTTATGTTTTTGATGTCAAATATTATTTCAAATTAGTCATGAAATATATTAGTATTTTTAGTTTAAAATTTCATTAAGGATTGAAAATTAAATTAAAAATGTGGAAAAAGACATAGAGAAGATGTATTTTTATTATGGGAATGTAACCCTTATTGTTATCATGTGGGTGATAAAATTATGTTTCTCTTGGATAAAGATATGATTGATTTGTATAATCTAAATTGGATAGAAATGATTATAATGGATGTCATTATTTATTTTTTTACAATGTATCATATGACCTCATGGATGAAGTTTAAAACATACTGGATATTTTGAATATATAACATAACCATTAGTGTATGTAAGAATGTGTGTTTTCCAATAGTATATATGGTAATTCGTATTATTACCATGTTTCAAGAGAAACATACTGAAGGTATTAAATTTTTTTTAATGTGACAACCAAGAGCTGCATTATGATATATGTGGATAGATTTTAATATAATTCTATGACATATTTATAATTTTTTTAATTTTCACCTTTCTTTAGGGTTATATAGATAAACACTTATATATAGATTTTGTTAATATTTGGATGATTTTTTTGGGAATAATGTATTATCATGCAACATTAGTTTTTAAGAGTATTGGATATCATGTAATAAAAATAATTTTTCCATGATTACTGATGTTTGATGGGATGAAATGTCATGGATCTCAAGATCTGTTAGTACTTTGGGATTGAAAAACCCACCATCCTTTTTAGATATATAAGAGATGTTGATCGAGGAACCACAAAGGGTAGGGTAGTCCCAAAATCATAAAAGTATATCTTTTCATGAATTTTTATTAATATTGTATAAAATTCTCTTGAAACAAAAAATGATATCTAAGTACATTTTCCTTTAACGAATCAGGTGGTCCCTTAGTTCATCGTAGATCTATGGCGTTATGATTGTCAATTGTTTCCAATCCATTTTCTCTATCACTCTCCATCATAACTAGATAGTCATATTTTTCTTCCATTTATTTTTACTTACCTCTTATATGGACATCTAGTTATATGTTACTTTGGTAAACCAATATGTATCAAACATTCCCTATTTAAAGAATGTAATTAAATTAATTTTATTATGCAATAATCTATGAATGAAACTATCATGTGTCAAACCATTGATAAACCAGATCAATTATAATGGATAAATTTATATTTAAGAAACTAGAATGTTAAAACTTGAGAACATTTGAATTATTTATTGGAATTAATAAAATCTTTTTATAATTTTCATTTCACATAACACTGAAAATAGTTTGTTATTATTAAATCACCATGTCAAACATTCCATTCACACGACACCATCTTGCAGTACGATAGACAATACAAACACATTGTACGACACATGTAACTTCAACTTGGTGAAGGTTATATATAACCATTACATAGTGTGTGTCACACGCAACACCAGCATGGTTTATGCTTTGTGAAACAGTGACTTGAAATGAATTATATGAAAATGTATATTTTTATAAAAGATTATTTCATTGTTTTAATTATTTAAATGATATAATTGTATCTTAGATGTTATACATAAAAATGTTAATAGTAATAAATACATTTCATATATTATATATAATGGTTTCACATAAATTAAACATATTTATAGGAAAATATATAATTTCCGTTAAATTAATTATATTTTATAAAATTATATTTTTTGAAAGAAACTCGTTATTGTCATACTATGAATAATAGTAAAATTAAATTTTAGAAAATGAATTTGAAATTGATAAAATTTAAATTTTTTTAAAATTTAGAATTCTGAAATCACCTTAGGATGATTTTTTTGGATTTTTCTGATAAAAATCATTTTTTATGAATATTGAATACTATAAAAATTTAGTTTAAAATTCATTTTTTAAATAATTATTTTTATTAAATTTTATTTTAATATGGCTTTTAAAGTCACAAAATATAAATTAATCATATATAAATCAAATTTAGAACATCGGAATAATATTTATATTTAAATTAGATATAAGAACATATTGATTTTTTCAACATTTGTACTTTAAAAACCTGCATTCTCACCATGACTATGGGATTAGAATTAATCTTAATTTTTCCACATATATGATTTAAATTTTGAAATATGAACACAGATAGTTGTAATAAATAATATATTTTTTTCTAATGATACCATATTAATTTTTTCAGAATATATTAGTGTTAGTGATTAAATATTATTATGGGGATCAAGGTAAAATTAAGATTAATAAGGGACTAGACATTAATATTAAAGACTAAATTACCTTGAAAAATTTCCAAAATCCATTTTATATCATTATTTAGACTAAATAAAAACTTCATTATAAATTTATGTGTTTTTGGGTTATTATTAAATTGAAGTAACCTATATAAAAAATATGTTAAGAAAACACAAATAGGAATTACCATTAACTTTGAAATTTATAAAACATTGAGATATGTAAAAAACCTAATTTAATGTTATAAATATCATTTGGAAATATAAATGGGTTATTTTTTTCATAATAACTTGTAAATAATTTTTGAGTGGAATAAGTTCCATAAAATTCATAAGAAACACCAATGTAGGGATTATATTGATAATAATTACCTAAAATAAATGATGCGATAAATATCAAAATTTATGTCATTTGATTGAAGTATTGACATTATATAAAGTTTGTGAAGAATATATAATGTTATGAATAATAAAAACTAATATAATTGACTTACAATATTAGATTGTCTTTTAAAATTATCATTAAATAAATAATGTCCAAATTAATATAACTGTTATTTATAAATAAATGAAATTTTATTAATTGATATAAAAATGATAAGAATGTATGTTATGAAATGTTATTTGTATTTGATAAAAATATTAAATTAGGTCTATTAATGGACCAATTTATCTTATATAATTTACATATTGTCTCATATATTGTAAAAATGTTGTTGACCCGATTGAGTTTAATTTGTGGTTTAGCGAGTCACATGCACCTGTTTTAAAATTAATTTCCAAAACACATGGTAATTTTATTTTATAAATTAAATAACACATTAATAATTAACTGGATATATATTTTATAATAAACCTCACTTTTTTTATTCCTCATGGATAAATAAAATATATTTGAAAACTAAATTATTTAATAAAAACCAAAATGATAAAATTGAGGAATCTGAGAAGTTAATTAACCTATTTATAAAAATGAAACTTTTTTAGATTTTAGAGTATTTTATTAGCATTTATTACAATTCAATCCGTTATATTTCCATTTTACGAAGGTTATGAAATATACAAAACAGATCAATGAACACCATTTGGTAATTAATGGAGTTCCACTCATCCTCCACTAAAATAAAGAAAGAACCCATCCCATTACTCACACATATCAAGTCAATCTGCCTCTTCCATAATATTTCCAAATATTCCCATAAAATTAATACCCTAACACAATAATTTTCCCTTTATGTAGTAGTCAATCTGATGATTCATTTTGGTGTAAATGAGAAGGAGTTATCTTATTAAAAGTTAATATCTTCCCATAAGACCTCTATGTTCATTTCAATTCTCCACACCATCCTATATAATAATTATATGATTGTATGAAAAATAAATTATCCTAAATATACTAGGATTTTTATAAAATTTATTCTACCTATACTTTTACACACCTCTATATAATGGGTAATAAACATAGTATTTCTGTGTAAAACAAACAACTACCTCATGAAATGATGAATGTTAATTTTTCTATTACCCCATATAAAGGTGTGAA
Organism: Viscum album; assembly: GCA_963277665.1. Taxonomy (NCBI): domain Eukaryota; kingdom Viridiplantae; phylum Streptophyta; class Magnoliopsida; order Santalales; family Viscaceae; genus Viscum; species Viscum album. Next base: position 1,194,946,678 of record OY728122.1, read on the forward strand.
TTATGATGGAAACTATGTTTATATATGATATATATATATATATATATTAAATTATAATACCTATATAATTATATATTTAAAATTTAGGACATACCATAATGATTTCCATCTTATGTAAATACGATAATTTGTTTTTTAGAAATGTGGACAATCACCCCCTCAATGTGATATGATCCATTCATACACAACATGGATTGTAATATGGATAGTTTTAGGGAATATATAAAATATATATTATATCATAAATAGAAATTAATTTTGATATAAATAAATATATATGACTTTTACTTTTTTCCCTACAACATGACAATAAAATGAAAATAACGTTCATGCATTCATACGAATAACTATCACCATGAATGGTGTATTCTATTTCATAATTAGAAATTAAAAAGATTATAATAATAATTTTTTCATATAAATGACATATATATCATGTTTCACATTCATAAAATTATGATATATTTATAGGTACAACATATATAACAAATGAGCACACATTAGAAAACAAACAAAATATTTTCCATAGTGAAACCTTAACATATGATTCTTAAAAGTGTGTAATATATGGTACTAATAATTAAATAATTTTATTTTTTATAAAAATATTGTTTAATAAAACATTTATAATAAATTTATTTTTATTATATTGGTGACTTGATAAAGTATAGTGAGATTAAAGACTCAGTGTAATGGACTTTCTTCTCACTTTTTTATTTTTGTAAGATGTGTGCTATGTTTGCTACTCATTCCTTTTGTGAGGTGTATTTACTACCCAGGATTGAATTATAAGTATAATATAATTAATTTAATGGGTATTCACATATCTATTTTTATCTTTATTTAATTGGGTTTATGTTTCAAAAGTTACCAAATTGGTAAAATAGTTTTGTCTCTATGTTCCTTCGTTGAGACTCGTCCTTTTTTATACACATGAACTCTCATTAAAGGTGTAAATACTTCCATTTCACATGTTTTATAATTTATTTACATTATTTAATTATATTTTAAAAATCATGTAATTTCTATTTCATTCATGGAATATATGATCCCATGTTACCAAGTTATAAGAGTTTATTTAAAGTCTCTCATTGTTTTTTGATATGGTTTATGTTTTTGACCCCATTGAATAAATATTATGATCCATATCTCTTGAACACTCATTAGTTACTTCAAACATATTTATTAACAATATTATCATGTATTAGTACAATTTTCCATTTTTTTATTTGAGATAATAATTTATAACTAAAATATAACCATTATTAATATATTGTATTCAAAAACAACATTTTCAAAATTGTTTTATAGAATATTTTCAAATGATCATTGGATACCATTTTCAAGGGAAAAGGATTATCAAAACGTTTTATTTTTTTCAACGCATCATTTTTATGTTTTAAAACATATATTAGATGGTTTTCTTTCAAAACTCTTTTATGTTTCAAAAATTGTATTCAATTTATAAATTATATTTTCCTCCACAAAATATTTTAAAAGTTCATTAAGAATAATATCATATATAAGATAAAATCAAATGCTATTACATAATTCTTTTTCTAGAAACTATTCAAAGTAACTATTCATATTTCATCCCTATATGATTTTATTTTATTTCTTAATACATTTGAAAACTATTTCACATTCATAGGTTATATGATAATAAAAACCTCCTTATTTTCATGGGTTGTGTTTATGATGAAATTTTTATAAAACCTATCACATTTGATAGTTTTTGACATTATTACATGTTTATAAAAAGAATTTCTGTTCAAGAGTTTTGATAATATTATTTCGGATCTTCAAGAACAAGTAGTTATGTTATCATAATGAAATCGTTGGGATCTATCTCTCCCTCCAAAACATTGGTTAATATTTTATATATCATGATATTGAATAAGATGTTCTTGGGAATGATCCATTACTAGTACTAGAGCCATGGGAGTGAACCATGGCAACCATGATTGTATTCTTAGTTAACAAATTCTAAAAATATGTACTTGGAAGAAATGCCTTGGAGTGTAATAATTTATTATTATATGGTTATGTGTCCAGAAAATTTCTATGTTTTATTTCTATGTTATGATTTCATGGCATATTTTCATTATTTAATTATAATTCATGTATTATGAATTTCAAATGATAATTATTATCACTAATATGTTGGGTATGATATTAAATTTTTTTATCATGTTCATTTCATTTTTTTCATGTTATTCCTACGCATTTCAATTATTTAACGTTTTAAGCATCTGACCTCGCACATTTTTTATATTTCATTCCCATAGATTATGAACAATTATTTTAGGTAGATGTACTAAAGGTGGATATAGTAGTGGGTGAATATGAAGATATTTTCGTAGGATAAAATACTTTGTTTCATTGTTTTCAATGAAACTAAAATATTATTGTAATCAATAATTTATTTTGGTAATTTTCTAAGTATCCCTCTTTAATGATGTAATATCCATGTATGTTATGTCTGGGCCAGTATATGAAGGATCCATCTATTTTTCCAATGATGCAAATTGATAAGTGTCAAATATTATTTGACAGTCAAAGATATATACAGGATTAATAAATGTAAAATAATAATACCTTTCTCAAATAACTACACCATATTCTATTCATCATAGGATTAAGGAGGAAAGGAAATGGGAAGATGAGATACAAATAAATGTATCAAATATTATTGATTTCTACCTTAATGAAAATTTTGATATAAGGTTTGGATCCCAAATTTGTGTCCCATCAGAACACAATATAGATAATGAGATTTTGTATAATGCATATATATCATTATTAACTATTTATCTAAAAATTAGAAATATATATTTTAGAAATTAACAAAAAATCGTATAAAATAAAGAGGATTATTTTAGAATTTTTTACTTGTTTCTTGGAATAAAAACATATGAAAGGTAAAATACATAATCATAAGGTTATATTATAGTAATTTCTCATACTAATATGGACATTATAAAACATAACCAGGGATATATATGTAAGAATCACAAGGACACCTAATGGTAACTACACTGTGTGGGTGGTAGTAGATCGTAATAAAAATTCATCACATATAATTACTATCAAGGAATATATAATTCATGGTGTGGTTTATATTATATAAATAGTAAAAACTGTATCATTTTATGTATTTTAAATCTCCATTATATATGATAGAGATCTAAGGATAACATCAATTTTCTGGATAAATGTTTAGAAAGTAATAGATAAAGAATTATACATTAATAAAACTAAAAAATTTTATATGGTTTTTCATTATTGGAGAACCATATAAAACCTAGGGTATATACATATATTATGTTCAATATATTTTAATCAATAATGGTATCAAAATGTTTTCCTAGTAATGTTATCATATAACAATATACTAAAGTATAGCATTAGAAAGTCACCTAATGAGGATCTGTATAAGAAGTGTTGTCTATATTTGTCATTATGGGAAGAGGTTAGAGAGAGGATGTGGATTGGGCATGATATTTTCAATGATATGATAGATATGATACATAACCATCATCATATTTTGTAATATTTTTAATGTAGATATAAATGGTATGCATATTATCAACAAAACTACCACATTTTTGTGGTCATGGATAACGATATCCTATGTATTATATCATGGAAAATATTTACGAGGATTGGGAAAAAGGTAAATATTATAACTAGGCTAAATGTCCCATTTTAGGACATTGATCTCATCAAAGAAGTGGCATATTTTCTAGTACTCCAACACTGTAACATCTCATTTATATAATGAAATCATATATTTTCATTTTAATAAATATTTTGTTAATAAAAAATTAAATTTACTTTTAATGGGTTTATATGTTCGATGGCATACCTGATACCCATCAACAGATTCTTTGAAATCTTACGCTGCACAAAAATAATATAATAATATTATTTTAAATGGTAGTAAACGTCTAGACATTATATTAACAGAAATGAATAGAACTAACTAAAATATGATTATACCTTTTTGTTAAATTTATTTATATTTATCCGATAAATGATAGTGGCTTAAAATTTCAATGAATATAATTTTTCAGAATAATTTAATTTAAAAGATTGATTTACCGCCTTTTAATGGTGAACCGTCATTAATTATAGTTTTAGATACTATTATATGTTCTATTTTACCAAATAAAACTATTCTTTAGAATTGTGAAATCAAAATACACTTTGGGTAAAATTTTGGTATTTTTCTAAAAAAATTGTATTTTTGATGAATAATGGATAATAATATATTTTAATTCAAAACTACCATTTAAAATAATTTATTTATATGGATATATTAAAATTTTAATTTCTTTTAATGTGTTATTATATTATATTTTTACCATTTAATATAATTTTGGTCATTATAATTAATTTAACTTCGAAATAGGACGTAAACAAGTGTCAATATTTTGATAGTTAATATTTTTAGAAACATGCTTTCTGTTTTGAAAAAAGAAATTAATTTTAAATTAATTAATCAAATTTTATCTTTGGAATTTGGTAAAAGAAGCATCATTTCTGAATTCCGAATAATAAATTTATCTTTGTTTGAATTTTTGATATTTTTCTAGAAAACATCAATTTTTGATGAATAGTGAATTCACTAAGTAGTAGATAAAAACTAACTATTTCTTTTAAATGAAATTTTATAACTTCTATGATTTTAATTTTGAAAATCTGACATATGTGGTTATTATTAGTAAAAAAATGTAGTTAAATAAGAGGAAAATAATTTTTTTTAACAACATTTGACTTTTATTTTATCGCAGTAAAAGGTATATAGGGTAATTTATGGTAAAAAGAATATCAAACTAATACAAAATTACATTAAAACTTTTCCTAACCTTATTGGATGAGTCATGGTTGACTGTGGGAATCCTTGGGCCTTTCTCGGGACCCCATTGAGCTACTTAAGATTGATAATGACAATTTATTTTAAATATCTTAATATAAAGGAAAAAATGATAGAAAAAAATATCTTTTAGTAAATTAATATTTGCATAGGGATATATAAGTTAACTTTTAGACTATAAATATTATTTTGAATACTAAATTTACTTCCTACAACATGGTATGTTTCTTATAATTCAAATAAATAATATTATTTATGACTCAATATTGAAGTAGTGTTTACATCATTAATAATTTATTTAAATAAATAATATTATAAAGATTAAAACAAAACAAAAAACATGTCAAACTCATATTGGATGATTTTATTTTGACCATGATTCATTTTATATTTTACATTAATATGTTCTTGACCTTTATATGCTAAAAATCATTATATAATAAAATAATATTTTAACACTTTCCTAAAGAGCCCCTCGTCCCCCTTATAAATATCCCTCACCTCTAACCCATTACTCACAGCTCTCAAGCCCCTTGCCTCATAAAACCCGTAAAAAATATATCTCATTCTCTATATCTTATTTTAATATTTCCTAACATAGGTAGAAAGAACATCAAGAAACCCTTTTGATTCAACCGAATGGGAGTTACCTGATTTAAATGTAACATCTTCTCTTAAGTTCTTTGGTATTATTTTACTTCTCTATCCCCCTAAAATATTTTTATTCCCTTATTATATAACAAAAAAAATATCCTCTATATAATATGATGTTTGTATGAGATGTATTTGATGTACACATACACACACATTCATTTCATTGGTAAAAAACATACTGTTTCTGTGGATAACAAAGTAAATCCTCACGAAATGATGATTATTCAATTATCTCATACTACCTCTCATGGGTTCCATTACGATGGAACTTTATTTATATATGATAAATATAATGTTTAGGTTTTATTTTTTCCTTATGTATTTTTCACTTATATCATAACATTAAAGTTTCTATTATGGGTAAACAGGATAATTTCATTTTAGGAAGTGCAGACTACCTCCCACTCAAAGTGATATGACTCATTAATTCCATATGCGGGATTTATAAAGGATGGAGTTAGTTATATTATATATGATATTATACTGTAATTATAATATACCTATGTATAATTAGGTTCAAATTCCATTGAATATTAAGTATAAATGAAAGTAGCATTCAGACATACGTACGACGTACTATATCCATGAATGGTGTGTTTCATTTCGTACCTCCAAATGTTATGTACTATTATAAATACATGATTATAGTGTGTATTTTTTATATATATTATATCTAAATCATGGCTATAATTCTGGATATAATCCACTTTTGGCCACATGGAGAACTTGTAATTATAAGAAGTCCATTTTGACTCATGTACCAAAAATCAAAAAAACGACCATTATTAACTTAAATTTTTACATAATGATTATAACTTGGTAATAAGCGATTTAAAAAAAATGATAAACATAAAAATTGTCCTATTCCAGTAGAAATCTCCTTTAGTTTATTATTTAGGATATTAAAGAATGAACATGTCATATCAGACACAATGTAAGGGACTTCATGTAAATCTCGTTTCATTGAGGCATATTTTGTTTTATAAACGACTTTCTTTTATATGGTGTTTAAAACCCTGTGACTTTTATATTTATTCAAAAGGAATCTTTTCTCAACTAAGAATTTTACTACATGATAAAAAATGTTTCTTTTAAATTATGCGGTGAAAACGACCTATTCCATCACTGCAAGTATTATTTTATCTATAGATTCCATAACAAGAAGTAATGTTTTTAAAAGGAAAATAAATACCATATACACTTTTATGTATTTTGGTATTTTAAATGGTTCTGATATTGTATTATTTAGGACAATATATTTAAATGATATTTTTTGACTGAAATGTGGAAATATTATCGTTCCTTTATAATTTTTTATGTGTAATGAATATGTTATTGTTCTTTGGAATTTTTAATATGTAAGTGTGGTTCTGTGATAATCCTAGGGTGGGTGATACTGAGATATCTCTGTAATTCAATGTGTAATGTGATTGAGGTAAATGTGAATTATTCTCCTAATATATTTAGGGAATATATTGTGATGGGTATTCCAAATGTAACTCCCTACATAGATGTGAAAAATACAACATAAATCTATCATGGATTCCACAAGTTACCATTATGATTTGAGTTTACTATGTAAATCATATGATTTAATGAGGTATGTTATAGAGCTTACGTTATGTATGTATTGATGAAAAAATGTTTTATTTCTTTGTTTTATAACCCATACTGAGATTTTTATGCTCATCACAAGTTTTGAAATGTTTTCTACAAGAATTAAATATGAATAGGGATAAGGAGGGATCATGGAAAATTAATGTTGTCTAATAAAGGAAATAGACATGACTCTATTTTTCAAGAGTTTTTATTTTATGAAATAATGGAATCTGAGTTTGAAGTGTATACCTTGTAATTTTTGAGATGTAATGTAATATTTATCAACTAATTTTCAAAAACTCTAAACCTGAAAAGTTCCTAAATGCGAATTATTCATTTAATAAAAGATTTGTTAATAATTAAAGGTAGGTCCTAATAGTCTATATCAGAGGTCAGTTTAGGTTACATTAAGAGTTAGGATAGTGTTAAATTAATATCCATAAATTAATCTATATTAATATTGAAATGATTGAATTTAAATATTACTATATTGCTTCGCCTAAGATATATCTTTGTTCAGAATGGTTTTCCGCAGTGGAGACAGGGTGAATTTGTTTGGAGGACATCAGGGTGATGAAAACCTTCAAAATCAGCTACCTAAGATGGTCAGAATCAGAATTGAATAGTTTGTTAGTGTGATGGAACCATTGATATAAGTTATAAAGGTTGGTGGTATCCAGGAATGAGATCATCCAGGAAAACCAAAAAGGAACATGTTAGTAGTAAATCATTTCTAGAGGAAATATACTCAATAATTCAAAGGATAATATGACCATGTGCTAGATGAAGGGTGCATTAAATCACCAGAAACTATTTTTTTATGTCATGGGGTTTTCATAACATCACAAATATATTCTTGAGGTTTACCATTTTGAAGGGGAAGATGATCAGTGCTAGATGGTGGTGAAAATTATTAGGGATAGTGAGGAGATTGACGCTCTTAATTTTGATGAATTTAAAGGTATGTTTCTTGAGAAATACATTCCTAAGTTAGATCCTCTTATGATGGAAAGACAATTACTCGAATTTAAGTAGGAGGATTACTTGGTGGATACTTATGAAAAAAATTCACTCGATGTGTAGGGTATGCTCCAAATTTCATACGATCTACTAATAGTAAAATCAACCATTTTTACTCAGGAGTAATGACAATGTATCGAAGGGATTTAGCTTCCCGTGATTCAAAAGTAATGATAAACTTGATTGATGTTCGGAGAAGGTGGAAATAGAATGTGGTGATAATGAGGTCTTCTTTGCAAGCAATAGAATAAGAGGCCAAGGTAGCAGGAAAAACAGAAGAACTCTTTAAAAAGTCTGATAGTAACAAACTAAAGATTTCAGTTTGTCAATATTGTGGTAAAAAGCAAGATAAGGAATGTCTTTTGAATTATGGAAAATGCTGCTGATGTAATTAAATGGGACATAAAGCTCGTAATTACACTGAAAATGATCGGGGTAATGATAAGGAAAAATCTAATTTATAGTTAGTAAATTGTTTTATGTGCAATGAAATGGATAATTATGCCAATGAGTGTCCAATTAAGAACTCAACTAAGGGAAAGTAACCAGACTATAAGCAGAAAGTGGAGGTGAACTCCTTTGAAACTACTTGAGCAGTTTATGGGCCATCAAATTATGTAGTATCTAGTACACTGTTTATTTTCTCAGATTATGTCAATGGGTTGTTTGATTCAGGGTCTACAAGTTCATTCATTTATGAGATTTTTTCTAGTTAATTTTTAATTCCATCTCAAGATATGATTCTTGAACTTATGGTAAAAACACTGGGGTGAAATTTTGAGATGAAAAGTAATTATAAGAACCTTCATGTCCCCAAATGTGGAATTAATCTACCTACAAACCATTTTTTGGCTATATTAGAGTTTGGTGTTATTTTGGGCATGGATTGGCTTTCTATTTATCATTATAAGATAGAGTGTAGATCAAAGGAGGTTTCTTTTCAGAATTATTTCCATTTTGTGTACAAGAATGAACCCTTACTTTTGATAACATGTCATGAAGTTGAGAAACATGTAAAAGAAGGAAATGAATATTACCTTTCACATATTGTTGAAAACAAAGGAACTGTTCAGATTAATGATGTTCCGGTAGCAAATTATTATATTGATGTTTTTCCTAATGATTTTCCTTGTAATATACCTAGACATGATGTTGAATTTATTATTGACTTAGTTCTTGATGCTAATCCATTTTCAAAACCCCCTTATAGAATGACTCAAATTGAAAACATAGAGATAATGAATCCATTGCAGAAGTTTTTAGATAAATGTTTCATTTGACCTAGAACATCAACATGGGGGTCTCCTGTCATGTTTTTTATAAAAGAATTATGTTTTAATAGGACTTTAAATTGATTATAGGGCTTTAAATAACATCAATTTTTACATCATGTATCATTTGCCTCATATCGATGATTAATTTGATGTGGTCCAGGTAGCTCGGTATTTTTTGAAGATTGACTTGAGGTCGGGGTACCATCAGTTGAAATTGAAGGAATTAGACACTCCAAATACCAAATTTCATACAAGATATAGCCATTTTGATTTTCTAGTTATTCTTTTTGATTTAACCAATTCACTTGATTATTCATGGATCTTATGAATAGAAAATTCCGTGAGTTCATGGATAAGTTTGTGGTTGTGTTCACTGATGATGTTTTTTATTCTAAAAGTAAATAGGAGAATGAAATTCATTTAAGGGTTGTCTTGAAAACCTTAAATGAACAGAAACTATTTGGTAAATTCAGGATGTGTGATTTTTGGTTACAATAATTTTATTTCCTTGGTCAAATTGTTTAAAAAATGGCATAACTATTGATCCTGTTAAAATAATGTTGATGGAGAATGGCCAAGACACAAATATATAACCTAAATTCAAAGTTTTCATTTTTTGTAAGTTTATTACCATAGGTTAGCTGATAATTTTTCACGATTATCTAGCCTACTAACTTAGTTAACATGAAAAGTTGTGAAGTCTATCTGGACAAAAGAATGTGGAGACTATTTTCAGGAACTGAAAAAAAGATTGGTGACTACTCTAGTTTTGGCACTACATTCCAGAAATGGTGGGATGGTTATCTACTATAATGCTTCGTTGAAGGGACATGGTTTTGTTCTAAAGAAAAATGATCAGCTAATTGATTATGCTTCATGTCCGTTGCAACCTCTTGAGTTAAATTACCCTACAAGTGATTTGGAATTAGTTACTTATTTTTTCCATAATAATTTGTTGGCTTCATTAGTCTGGGGAAAATGTGAAATATATACTAACCACCAAAGTTATTTTATATATTCACACAAAAATAATTGAACTTGAGACTGAGAAGATAGTTGGAATAAATTAAGGATTATGATTTTATGATCCTTTACCATTTAAGAAAAGAAAATAATGTGGGTGATGATTTGAGTCGAAAATGAATTGCTTCATCAACCATGATATGTATGGATGGAGGTCCTTTGGTTATTGATTTGATGAACTTTGTCATAGAAGCTGTTGGTGGATGAAATTATTCTATTTTGTTTCAGGTGTCAGTTAAATCATTTTTCTTAGACATAATTATGAAATAGTAGAAGGAAGACAATGAGTGGCGGAAAATGTTCAGTTGATTCAGAAGCACATGAGAACAGATTAGATCAGGCATAAAACTTATGCAGATAATCGAAGGAAGTATATTTATTTTAAGGTTGGTGACCATGTCTTTCTCATGGTTTCTCCATGGAAAAGTGTTATTCGTTTTGGTAGGAAGGGAAAGTTGAGTCTGAGGTTTATTGGACCTTATGAAATACTGGAGAAAGATGGATCAGTTGCATAAAGAGTGAATTTACCTCCATATTTGTCATGGTTAGAAAATATTTTTCATGTTTCATTATGGAGAAAGTATATGCTAGATCCATCTCATGTTTTGAGCCCAAAGGTAGTTCAGTTGTAAGAGAATCTCTTTTCATAGGGCTAACCTGTCTAGATTCATGACCGAAGAGAGAATGTGTTGTGGAAAAAATGGAAATTCTCTAGGTAATGGTAATATGGAAAACACATATGGTTGAAGAGGAAACGTGGGAATATGTAAATGATATGATGGATAAACACCCTCATTTATTTCAAAAGTGACTAAAACTATGAGGACACAATTTCAACAAGGGGGGAAGGATGTAACATCCCAGGTAAATAAAAAAATAATGCAATTGAATTTTAATTAATATCTTGTAAATTAAATATTAATTTTAGATTTAAAGGGAATCTATATATGATGGTGTAACAAATATGCAATAATGATATTTATGAAATCATACGTTGCACAATAATAATATATTATTATTATTCTCAATGGTAATTAATGCCTAGTTGTTTTATTGGTGGGAATGAAAATTACTAGCTACAATATTATTATATATTCTTATTAAATGTCTTCACATTTATCCAATAATAGTTAAAGCCTTAAAAGGTGGAAGAATCTATTTCTTATGAATAATTTACTTTAAAAGGTTCATTTACCACCTTTTGAGGCCGAACCCTCATTAAATTAGGTTTTGGTCACATTTAAATTTTCTATTGGACTAAATACAATTTTTCCTTAGAATCAGGACAAAAAAAATCACTTTGGGTAAACTTTGGTATTTTTCCGATAAAATTGAGTTTTTGATGAATAGTGTAAAATACTGTATTTGAATTCAAAACTACCTTTTAATCAAGTATATTTATATTGTTATCTTATATTTTTAATTAGTTTTGAAATGTAATTAGATTATATTTTCACAATATAATCCAATTTTGTTCACTGGAATTAATTTCATTTTGAAATTGGACATAAACAAGTGTCAATCTTTTGGTAGTTAATATTTCATAAAAACATGCTTTTTGTTTTGACAACGGGAATAAATGTTAAATTAATTATAACAAATTCAATGTATTTAATATGGTAAAATACACATAATTTTTTAATTTATAACATCTAATATATCTTAGGCTGAATTTTAGGTATTTTTCGTAAAAACATCAATGATTGATGAATAGTGAAACCACTACGTAATAGATAAAAACCGACTTTTTGATTTAAATGAAATTTTACCACTTCTTTAAATTGAAATTTGAAAATCTAACATACATATTTGTTATTAGTAAGTAAAATATATTCAATAGTATTAAAATATATTTTGGTGAATAGTTACTATGGACTTTTATTTACCACAATTATATTTAAATAGGGTTATTCATAGAAAAAATAATATTATTATAATAAACAATTACCTTAACATGTGTTATTATCTTATTTGAGGAATCATGTAAAGCCATGGGCATCCTTGGGTCTATTTTGGGAACCCATGGAGCCATATAAGAGTAATAATGACACATTATTTTAATTCATTTAATGTAAATGAAAAATGACATAAACAACTATCTTTTTGTAAATTGATGCTTACATAGGGTTATATAAGTTATATTTTAAACTATAAATATTATTTGGAAATATAGAAAGATTTCCTATATCATGGAATATTTTTTATATTATTTATACATCAAATAAATAAAATTATTTAGGACATTATAATGATGCAATGTTTACCTCATTAATAAATTACTTAAATAAATAATATTATAAATATTAAAACAATATCAAAAACCTGCCCAATTATTATTGGATGCTTTTATTTCGACCATGAGTCATCTTATCTTAAAATTAATATATTTTAGACCATTATATTCCTAAAATTAGTTTATGATAAAATAATATTTTCACAGATTCCTAAAGAGCTGCCCTTATAAAAAGATCTCAACTCTAACCCCTTACTCACACCTCTCATGCCCCTTGGATCGACCAAACCCTACCAAAATAATCTCTAAAGATCCCTCTCATACTCCTTGAATCTATACCTTAGGAAAAATGTCACTTCAAGAGACCTATTTGCTAAGAACCAAAAGGAGTTTCCCAATTTAAATGTAATGTCTTCTCTAAAGTTATTTTGTAACATTTTACTTCTCCAACCCACTAAAATATTTTTAATCCCTTTATTTTATAACATCATCAGAATCATAAATATACTAGGTTGTTTTTAAGATAACTATTCGATCTAAACTTACACACACCTTCATCTAATTGGTAATGAACTTACAGTTTCTATGGTTGGCAATCTAACGCCTCATGAAGCAATGATTATTCCATTATCTCATACCACCTCTCACGGTGGCCATTAAGATGGCACTGTATTTATATATGATAAATATTATTCTTATTTTTTATTTACGATTCTTTATTTTTCATTTATAGAATACCTTTATGGTTTCCATTATGGGTAAAAGTGATAATTTAATTTTAGGAAGTGCTGACTACCACCCCTCAAAGTGATATGACTCGTTAATGCCATATGTGGGATCTATAAAGGATGGAGTTAATGATATTATATATGATTTTTTACTGAAATTTTAATATAACTATGTACCATTATGTTTTAATTCCATTAAAATAAAAAATAAAAATGAAATTAGCGTTAATGCATACCTACAGCTTATCGTCTCCATGAACGGTGCATTTCATTTCATACCTGCAAATATTATGTACAATTATAAATATAAGTATAAAATGTATATAAATGATATCTAAATCATGAAAACCAACAGGGATATAATGAAATTTTTCCCACATGAACATCTTATAATTATAAGATGTCCATTTTTGACTCAAGTACCAAATATCGACAAAATGATCATTGTTAACAAAAATAAGTACATAATATTTATAACATGGTAATTAATTCATTAAAATTAATGATAAACTTGAAAAAAGTTATTAATAAAGTATGAATTAACATATGTTTATTATTCAAGAGATTAATGAACGAACAGGTCAAGTCGGACATGAGTTACGGTACTTCATCTCAATCTCCTTTAATTGAGGCATAATTTGTTTTATAAACAATATTCATTTAAATAGTGTATAAACCACATTGAATTTTACATTTATTCAAAAGGAATCTTTTCTCGAATAAGAGTTTTACTTAACGAAAAAATGATTCTTTTAACGTAAGTGTTGAAAATTACATTTTCCACTACCATGAGTATTATTTGATATTTGGATTCTTTAACAAGATGTAATGTTTTTGATTGGAAAATAAATACTATATACTCTTTTACATATTTTTCTATTTAAAACGGTTTTGATAATGTATTTTTTATGTTAATATATTTAAATGATATATTGTTATTGAAATGTAGAAATTTTATATTTCCTTTATATTTGTTTAATGTGTTATGAATATTTTATGGTTCAGGGGCATTGGATACATATACGGATGGTTCTGTGATAATCATAGGGCCGTTGAGCCTGAGATATCTCAACAATGCATTTGGTAATGTGACAGAGGTAAACATGAATGTTTCCCATAATAGATTTTGGGAATATAATATGACGGGTATTCCAAATGTAAGTCCCTACATAGTTTTGAGAGCTAAAATATAAGTAGGTTATTTAATTAACAAGTTAACTTTATGATTTTTCATTACTATGTAAATCTTATGATATCATGAGGTATTTTAAAGAGATTATGTTATGTGTGGATTGATGAACTAATTTTTTATTTCTCTATTTTATAACCCTTAATAAGATATTTATTCCTATCCCAAGTTTGGAAATGTTTTTCACATGACTTAAGGATGAATAGGGTCAAGAATGGGATCATGGAAAATTCATGCTGTCTAAAACATGGAATTAGACATGAATCATTTTTTTCAAGAGTTTTTATATTATATAAAAATGGAAACCAGGTGGATGTTTCTACCTTGTAATTTTTCTGATTTAATGTAACATTTATGACCTAATCCATTAAAACTATAAACCTGAAAAGATCCTCATTGTGAATTATTCATTTAATTAAAGATTATGTAATTTTAAGGTCATGTCATTATAAACATAACCTATCTCATGGGAATAATGTGGCCCGTATATCCCTCTTGAGAATGTACATTGCAGACCACTTATATATATTGAATTTAGTCATGGTACCATTGGAGAATAAACATTAATATGGGGATAATCAAGGGAAGATCAGAAACAACTAATATAAATTTATAGAAAAAAAAGATAGATACCATATTCCAAGTGTTGTGGTGAAACCACAAGATAAATGAAGCTATAAAGGATGCAAAAGAGTAAATTAAATAGAAGTACCCTCATATGTTTTCATGTTATTTTAATTAAAAAAAATTAGGTAGAAATTGTTTATAGGGGGATGAATTTAATAACCTTTGTTTTAAAAAGGAAAACTTTATTTGATAATGTATGTGAAACACCACACCGAACCCATACAAAACATGATTATTTTACATATGACTCTAACAAATTATACATTAAATCAAAATTTATGTGTTTTATTAACTAAAATTTTAAATTTTAATGAAATTTATACTTTATATAAATAAATAGAAATATTTATATTAACGAATCACAAAATTTTAATGAAATTTTATTTTATTCATAAAAAAAATATTTTCTTCAAAAAATGATTTTATTCCTTTTTTGTGATAAAATGTTATATCTTATTTTCTATTAATATTATTGAAATTATATTTTATTAAATTAAGACAATTTTTCAAAACTTCTTATTATTAATAACTTACGATGAAATTTTTGGATTTACTAGAAAATATTAATTTTTCATTGAACATTCAAAATTAACAATATTTACAAGATGTTTATTAATTTTTAATATATTAGGTCCCATTTTCCTTTAAAAATTATTTGAAATTTAAATAAGTATTATTTAATATTATAAAACAAAAAAAATTATATTTTAATCACATATACACCAGATGTAAGAATTAATTTCATTTTTAGGCAATAAGACAAATTTTTTCTGAAAACAGTTTAAAATGTGTAATGTTTCAATTCTATATTTAAAATAAATAACCCATTATTAGAAATGATTTAAATTAAAATTAAATATAATATTTCTATAAATGATAATTTAAATTCTTCTTATTCATAATAAGTTTTATATCATTAATATGATATCATATTTACATAAAAATATAATGACTTGATACCTCATTGCATTGAAAAATATTAGGGTTGAATTTTAAATTAAATTCTATGAATTTTCTATGAATATTTATCAAAAATGGAATAAATATTTTTAATAATTATAAATTATTCTATCTCACATGTTCAAATTAATTTTTATCTATAATTAATAGTGACAAAACTATATATTAATTTCGACAGTTATTATAAAAATGTGTTTACCATGGGGTTCAACTAAAACAATAAGCATTATAAATGACCAAATACAAGACTAATTACAATTTTATTTCCATATATTGACCTTATATATTCCAATTATCATATATTTTATAATTTGGGACCTAATTTATAATAATGGGACCAAAAATTGTGAAGAAACATTGAACATTATAAAGAGTTCCTCTAACCATAATTAAAGAAGGCCACCAAATATACTCTTCTATTAACACTTCTAAAGCCCTTTTTTTCATTCATTACATAGAAAATATACATCATTACTTCAATAACATCCTCATAAAAGCCATTATTTTATCATAAAAACAATATAGAAGGGTTTTTTTTGTGCAAACCAAAAGTTGTTTACTAAAAAAGAGGAAATTTCTATAATCGATTGCTTTATATTATATATTCTTCCACCTTAATAAAATATTATTAAAACATAATGATATAATTACCTCAATATCTTCTACATACTGAAATTTTTTATGTTAATTTCATGGCCTAAAAACATCTCCTCCACCCTCAAATGGGAGAATATTTTGTTGATTATGGGTAGATTGGACTTTCACCTTGAAAACATGCATAATTCATTTTCCACCACAATTATTTACAGATAGATATATTCAAGTATTTTGTTTTATCCTATTATAAATACTATATAGTTATAAATATTTATTTATAACATAATATAAAAAATATTAAATTGCATTCAGGAGTAAATATGATAATGTCCATCATGTGTATAGAAAACTATCACCTCACAAAGTGATGTGTTTTATTTTTCATGTACCCTATAAATAGAAGGTTAAAAGTAAAAACATATTTTTAAATGTCATAATTATGAAACAATAAAAATTTAAAATTCGGAAGTGTTACTGTAACATCCCAGGTAAATAAAGAATATGAAATTTCATATTTATCCATATTTGTGAATAAAATATTTAAATGACTTTAAAGGGGACGCTATGCTCGATGGCGTACCCAACAAGCAACAACGAGTTTCTTGGGAATCTTACGTTGCACTCTAATAATAAAAATAATATTATTTTCAATGGTAGTTAACATGTAGCCATTGTATTGGCGGGAATGGATAGAAATAACTAAGATATGATTATATATGTTTTTACATTTATCCAATAAAGGATAGAGGCTTAAAATACGGAAAGAATTCGATTTTAGGCGTATATGCCCTAGTTTTCACTAAAGGTTCACTTATCACCTTTTGATGTTGAACGATAATTAAATATAGTTTTGTTCACTCTTAAACATTATTTTGGACCAAATAAAACTCTTACTAAGAATCGGGACATCAAATTTTACTTTGTGTAATTTTTTGGTATCTTTCCGATAAGGTTCATTTTTTTAATGAATAGTGTAAAATGTTGTATTTTAGTTCAAAACCACTTTTCAATCTAATTTATTTATATGATTAGATAATATTTTGAATTGTTTTTAAAGTGAAATTTGAAAATATTTTTACCATTAAATCCAATAGTGGTCGTTGGAATTAATTTCACTTTGAAATCAGACGTAAACTAGTGTCAATCTTTTGATACTTATTGTTTTATGAAAACACGCTATTTGCGCTGACAGTGGGAATTAATTATTAAATTAATTAATGTGACTAATATGTTTTGAATTTTGTAAAATGGACTTCATTTTTGAATTCGGAATATCAATTATAGCTTAGGGTGAATTTTTGGTAATTTTCTGAAAAACTCCAATTTTTGATGAATAGTGAAACCACTAAGTGGTAATCAAGCAAACTGATTTTTCAGTTAAATGAAATTTTACCACTAATGTGTATTGAATTTTGAAAATCCGACATACATGGTTGTCATTAAGAAGTAAAATGTGGTTCAATGAGATTATAATAATTTTTTGGTGAATAGTAACTCATTAAGTTCTTAATCGCGATTAGTGGTAATTAGTGTAGTTTAAGGTAAAAATAATGCTTTAATAAAATGAAATGAACATGAAACATGTCCCAACCTCATTGGTTGTGTCATGTCCGACCAAGAAAAGCCATGGGTCAACTTGGGGACCCCATGGATCCACTTTTGTCGGGAAATGACATAAATAACATTTTATTTAATGTAAAAGAAAAATTGACACAAACATGATATGTTTTACTAAAACAATTTTTAAGTGGGGTTACACAAGTCCAAAGTTTGATTATAAATAGTCATTGTAAATCTAAAAAGATTTCCTACATCATAGTATTTCTTTTATAATTTTTAGAAATTAAATAAATTAAATTATTTATGACATAATAATGATTTAACGATGACATCATTATTTGACGATTTAAATAAAATGGAAAGATAATGTAAAATCTATGAACTACACATGTCCAAAACCAATTGGATGAGTGTATATAGAAGACTTATCACCTTATCCACGAATTCTATCAATGTGGGACCTTTTGAAACCGAAACACATTTTCAAATAATGTAATATTTCTTTACTTCCCAAAAGTGCCCCTCCTCTCCTCTTATAAAAGGCCCCCACCTCTACCTCATTCCATACACTTATCAAGCCTTTGGCTCGGCCAACCCCTGCCCGTTTGCTCTCTCCACATCCCTATCCTCATCCTAGAGGACTCCCTTTGGGAAGAATCCTTTCAAAGGAAGCCTTTAGGCTTAAATCAAAAGGAGTTACACTTTTAAAGGTAATTCATTCTCTCATGTTCATTTGTTTTATTTTGCTTCTCCAACCCCCTAAACTCTTTTTATTTACTTCTTTTGTAACAACACCAGTATCTTAAATATACTAGGATGTTTTTATAATATTTATTTGAGCTACACTCTCACACAACTGCATCAAATGGTTAAAGAACATACGGTTTCCGTGGATGGCGAAATTCTGCCTCCCGAAACGATGATTGTTCAATACTCATTTAACACCTTCAAAGGTGGCCATTATGATGTCACTATTTTTATATATGATATATAATATGTTTAGGTTATATTTATGCTTCTGTATTTTACATTTTTGTCTTACCTTTATGGCTTCCATTATGGGTATACGCGATATCTTCATTTAAGGAAGTGCGGACTTCCGCCCCCTCAAAGTGATTTGATTCGTTAAATACCATATGTGGGATGTATAAAGGATGGAAATATGATATTATATATGATATTATACTGGAATTATAATATACCTTTATATCATTATTATTCCATTCTATAAAATACGAAATAGAAATGAAAGTAGCGTTCATGCGTACGTACGGCTTACCGTCTCCATGAACGGTGCATTTCATTTCTTACCTCTAAATGATTATGTAATGTTATAAATGCATGCATGTACTGGATATATATGAAATATATTATATCTACATAATGAATACAATTCTGGATATAATAAACATTTGGCCACACGAACAACATGTAATTGTAAGAAGACCACTTTCGACTTAAGAACCAAATATCGGCAAAACAAATATTATTAACTTAAATGATTACATAATGTTTGTGACATGGTAACAAGTGGTATAAAAGTAATAATGAACTTGAAAAAGGGTTCTTATGGAATTAGAAATTAACTCAAGTTTATTATTCAGGAGATTAAAGAACGATCGAGTCAAGTCGGACCCGAGGTAAGGGATCCTACTCCTCTCTTTCTTTTTAAGTATACACTTTTATGTCATTCCTTTTAAAGCTCATATTACTTGTTATTGGGATGATATTTTATATTAAACTTACTGTAATTTTTATGTTCATGTGATTAGAGACCCTATTCTCTCTCATCAATCCATTTTGGAAGTTTTGTGTGGCGCCGTTAGGCTGCCGAGTTTTCGTAAGGGATTTTTTCATCTCACTTTTATCCCCGTGAGATTTATGCTACATTTGCCACAATTTCCTTTGAGTGGTGTATGTAGTGCCCATTATTCTACTCTTTGTGTAATATACTTTCGTTTATGAGTATTTACATCAATGATTTATTGCCTTTCTTTCATGGGGGTAAGTTTTGAAAGATACCCAAGTCGGTAAGGGAACCTTTCACCCTCCTCTTTTTAAAAGACTTCTTTTATTGGGTCTTTTAATTTACTTATTGTTATGTTGGGATATGTTCTCATATGTCCTTAATGATGTAAATTTTGTGTCCAAGTGATGAGATACTCTTTTTATCTCTCATCAACTCATTTTGATGTGACGCCGTTAGGCTGTCAAGGGAACTTCTTAACCCAATTTTGATTTCTTTGGGTTCAACATGTAGTTATTGAATATGTCATCCTTTGAATATGTGTGAATGACCTTTTATTGTTTTACACTTAATATCCACTTATATTGGGTGTATTTATATTTTTCACACATATTTTGAGATTGATTTGTCCTTATTTTAAGGATACCTTCTTTATAAGGGATTTCATCACATTTGAAATTTCTATTGAGGGTTCATTGTTGTTATGCACCAATTCACTCTTATATGGTGTATATACTGTCCTTTGGAGTATTATATCATGAATCCTTTTATTCTCATGATATTATAATGTTCTGACTAAATGTTATTCCTCGATTATTGTATTCAAGTGTCTCTAATTTTGGTAAAACCCCTTTTACCAGAATATCGTTTTAAATGTTTTAATTATTTCTTCTTATTAATATCCATGTTTTCAAAATGGTTTTAAGGATTTATTTATATGGATATTAATGGTTTAAAATGTTAAAAGCTTCAAGGTGGTATGGGACACTTTGATTCAAAAATCTCGTTATTAAATGTTTTAAATGGTTTTGGAAATGGTTTCTTTTTTGGATTCATTATTTCAATATACTAAAATGTTATATTGTGATTGAAATGTGGAAATGCTATGTTTCCTTTATGCATGTTTTATGTGATACGATTATATTATTGACCTTGGGAATTGTTATGAAGAACGGGTGGTTCCGTGATAAACTAAGGGCGGGTGAGCCCGTTATAGCTCTCCAATGCATTGGGTAACGCGAAGGAGTGAAACGTTAAGGTTTCTCCGAAGAGATTTTTAGGGAATATACTGTGATGGGTATTCCAAACGTAACCAAGAGGGTTACTCCCTACGTAAGAATGTTATGAATGCCTCAAGTTACCTTTATGTCTTATGTTTTCTATGATTTATTCATGATTTGATATGCCTATGTTTTATGGGTAAAGCATGATTTCATTCTTATGTATTTATGAACTCATGTTTTTATAACCCTTACTGAGCTTTTTATGCTCATCCCAAGTTTTTGAAATGTTTTTCACAGGTCAAGGGAAAGGTACATGATGTGATGATAGTGTCAAGGATGTGTCAAGAAAGAATCCGTGTTTTATTTTAAATAGGTTTCCGTTGATGGGAAGAATGAATATTGTCTTTTATGTAACCACTTTGTTTAAATGTGGAATGTAATGCAAGTTTCATGATCTAATTCTCTAAAACTCTAAACCTGAAAAGATCCTAAATGTGTAATCTTGTAATAACTCAAGATTAAGTAAGGTTTAAGGCTGGGGCCTTATAGTTGGTATCAAAGGGAGGTTTAGATAACTTTAGAGGTTAGGGTACTCTTTAAGCATAAGTGACATTACCATAATGGTTAGGATTTCAAAAAGAGTCCTAGTTTTAGATAAAGTAAATGAGTAAGTATATCTTAGTGTTTACCTTCCTCGTTAGTACATGATGGTTTTGTTGATATACTCACACTGACCTTTTTGGTTTTAGTAAATGGCTGGATCTAGCAGGTACCAATGTGACAATGGGTTTGAAGGAAACTGTGGTGGTTCTCTGATTAAGAGACTGGATGAGATGGGGGATTCAATGAGGAATCTCATGGTTGTTCTAAACCAACTATCAAGGAGTCATGATCAACCACTTCAACCTTGGTGAGTTCTCTAATGCATCATGTACGAGATGGCCAACTCGATGTGGAAATTCAGGTAATAATTATTAAGGTAACCATTAGGGTTTATATGATCCTGACTTTTGAGGTAATTATGGGTTACTAAATGTTATGATTGAAGTGGAAGGCATGAGATAAAATTGAGGTTAAAATATGTAGTGAATATTTCTGATGATTTTATCTAGTTTTGTGGAATGTTTTGAGAATTATATAGTTTTGAAAAAAGGACAACACGCAGACCGTGTGACAACCCGTCGCGTCGGACAAAGCTGCGAGAATCGAACCCACAACCAAAGTGCGACTGTTATTTATCACCTACCACTGGACTACGTGAAGTCCCTGGTTAGTTTGACTGATTCTTTTCAGTTATATGATTTTATGAATTAAGAGTAAGTTGATTTTGGGTTATTTATGAAAATGATTAACCTATCATGGAGGATATGTGATTAGGTTAATTACTTTCAATGCGAGACTTTAAGAGCAACTGATTTTGTTTGGAGATAAATGTTACGATTTAACTTGGAAGACTATGTGACTAAATCCTTCAAATATTTGGGTTTCAATCTTATATTGGTTTACTTTGAAGAATTTTATGGACAAATTGTTTATCGGATGGTCCTCGTTGAACTTTGGGTTTTGTTGGACAAATTTTGGAGATTAAGAATAGATTTTCTTTTTATAAGGGGTTATCCTTTTCTGGATTATCTGATCTTGTACTAACCTTTTTGGTTTTGGTTCTGGTTTAAGCCTAAAGACATAGGATGTATATAGTTCTCTTTTGTGGATTAGGTGATCCTCTAGAAGTTGATTATAGTACTCTTAATGTGAACAAGTCTTCCTAAATACTCGTCTTTTGTAGAAAATATGAGTTTGTGTAAGGAATATAATAAAGGTTGAAAGTCAATATGATAAGTGATTATGTTTCCTTATGAATAAATTCCTCAATAAAAAGTAACTTAAAACAAAAATGTTGTATATTAACTTTTCCTACTGGGGAATCGAATACCGTTTAACCCATCACAAGTTTGTGATTTTCTCATTGTTAACTTTCTCCTAAACATGTTTTCTATCACTCTCCATAATAACATGACCCTATGTTTTCTCCTCCATGTCCATATTTTCATACTTGGAATCCTAGTATGGGTTAACTCGGGTGACCTTTGTACTTATCTTTCTTTATTTTAAAGTGTTTGTTTTACCGACTTTTGTTCCGATGTGGGACTTTCAAGGATGTTTCCAAGCGCAATTTTAAAATTGCGAGGACGCAATTCCCAAAAGGGGGGAAGGATGTAACATCCCAGGTAAATAAAGAATATGAAATTTCATATTTATCCATATTTGTGAATAAAATATTTAAATGACTTTAAAGGGGACGCTATGCTCGATGGCGTACCCAACACGCAACAACGAGTTTCTTGGGAATCTTACGTTGCACTCTAATAATAAAATAATATTATTTTAAATGGTAGTTAACATGTAGCCATTGTATTGGAGGGAATGGATAGAAATAACTAAGATATGATTATATATGTTTTTACATTTATCCAATAAAGGATAGAGGCTTAAAATACGGAAAGAATTCGATTTTAGGTGTATATGCCCTAGTTTTCACTAAAGGTTCACTTATCACCTTTTGATGTTGAACGATAATTAAATATAGTTTTGTTCACTCTTAAACATTATTTTGGACCAAATAAAACTCTTACTAAGAATCGGGACATCAAATTTTACTTTGTGTAATTTTTTGGTATCTTTCCGATAAGGTTCATTTTTTTTAATGAATAGTGTAAAATGTTGCATTTTAGTTCAAAACCACTTTTTAATCTAATTTATTTATATGATTAGATAATATTTTGAATTGTTTTTAAAGTGAAATTTGAAAATATTTTTACCATTAAATACAATAGTGGTCGTTGGAATTAATTTCACTTTGAAATCAGACGTAAACTAGTGTCAATCTTTTGATACTTATTGTTTTATGAAAACATGCTATTTGCGCTGACAGCGGGAATTAATTATTAAATTAATTACTGTGACTAATATTTTTTGAATTTTGTAAAATGGACTTCATTTTTGAATTTGGAATATCAATTATAGCTTAGGGTGAATTTTTGGTAATTTTCTGAAAAACTCCAATTTTTGATGAATAGTGAAACCACTAAGTGGTAATCAAGCAAACTGATTTTTCAGTTAAATGAAATTTTACCACTAATGTGTATTGAATTTTGAAAATCAGACATACATGGTTGTCATTAAGAAGTAAAATGTGGTTCAATGAGATTATAATAATTTTTTTGGTGAATAGTAACTCATTAAGTTCTTAATCGCGATTAGTGGTAATTAGTGTAGTTTAAGGTAAAAATAATGCTTTAATAAAATAAAATGAACATGACACATGTCCCAACCTCATTGGTTGTGTCATGGCAGACCAAGACAATCCATGGGTCAACTTGGGGACCTCATGGATCCACTTTTGTTGGGAAATGACATAAATAACATTTTATTTAATGTAAAAGAAAAATTGACACAAACATGATATGTTTTACTAAAACAATTTTTAAATGGGGTTACACAAGTCCACATTTTGATTATAAATAGTCATTGGAAAGCTAAAAAGATTTCATACATCATAGTATTTCTTTTATAATTTTTAGAAATTAAATAAATTAAATTATTTATGACATAATAATGATTTAACGATGACATCATTATTTGACGATCTAAATAAAATGGAAAGATAATGTAAAATCTATGAACTACACATGTCCAAAACCAATTGGATGAGTGGATTTCGAAGCCTTATCACCGTATCCACGAATTCTATCAATGTGGGACCTTTTGAAACCGAAACACATTTTCAAATAATGTAATATTTCTTTACTTCCCAAAAGTGCCCCTCCTCTCCTCTTATAAAAGGCCCCCACCTCTACCTCATTCCATACACTTCTCAAGCCTTTGGCTCGGCCAACCCATGCCCATTTGCTCTCTCCACATCCCTCTCCTCATCCTAGAGGACTCCCTTTGGGCAGAATCCTTTCAAAGGAAGCCTTTAGGCTTAAATCAAAAGGAGTTACACTTTTAAAGGTAATTCATTCTCTCATGTTCATTTGTTTTATTTTGCTTCTACAACCCCCTAAACTCTTTTTATTTACTTCTTTTGTAACAACACCAGTATCTTCAATATACTAGGATGTTGTTATAATATTTATTTGAGCTACACTCTCACACAACTGCCTCAAATGGTTAAAGAACATACGGTTTCCGTGGATGGCGAAATTCTGCCTCCCGAAACGATGATTGTTCAATACTCATTTAACACCTTCAAAGGTGTCCATTATGATGTCACTATTTTTATATATGATATATAATATGTTTATGTTATATTTATGCTTCTGTATTTTTCATTTTTGTCTTACCTTTATGGCTTCCATTACGGGTATACGCGATATCTTCATTTAAGGAAGTGCGGACTACCGCCCCCTCAAAGTGATTTGATTCGTTAAATACCATATGTGGGATGTATAAAGGATGGAAATATGATATTATATATGATATTATACTGGAATTATAATATAACTTTATATCATTATTATTCCATTCTATAAAATACGAAATAGAAATGAAAGTAGCGTTCATGCGTACGTACGGCTTACCGTCTCCATGAACGGTGCATTTCATTTCTTACCTCTAAATGATTATGTAATGTTATAAATGCATGAATGTACTGGATATATATGAAATATATGATATCTACATAATGAATACAATTCTGGATATAATAAACATTTGGCCACACGAACAACATGTAATTGTAAGAAGACCACTTTCGACTTAAGAACCAAATATCGGCAAAACAAATATTATTAACTTAAATGATTACATAATGTTTGTGACATGGTAACAAGTGGTATAAAAGTAATAATGAACTTGAAAAAGGGTTCTTAAGGAATTAGAAATTAACCCAAGTTTATTATTCAGGAGATTAAAGAACGATCGAGTCAAGTCGGACCCGAGGTAAGGGATCCTACTCCTCTCTTTCTTTTTAAGTATACACGTTTATGTCATTCCTTTTAAAGCTCATATTACTTGTTATTGGGATGATATTTTATATTAAACTTACTGTAATTTTTATGTTCATGTGATGAGAGACCCTATTCTCTCTCATCAATCCATTTTGGAAGTTTTGTGTGGCGCCGTTAGGCTGCCGAGTTTTCGTAAGGGATTTTTTCATCTCACTTTTATCCCCGTGAGATTTATGCTACATTTGCCACAATTTCCTTTGAGTGGTGTATGTACTGCCCATTATTCTACTCTTTGTGTAATATACTTTCGTTTATGATTATTTACATCAATGATTTATTGCCTTTCTTTCATGGGGGTAAGTTTTGAAAGATACCCAAGTCGGTAAGGGAACCTTTCACCCTCCTCTTTTTAAAAGACTTCTTTTATTGGGTCTTTTAATTTACTTATTGTTATGTTGGGATATGTTCTCATATGTCCTTAATGATGTAAATTTTGTGTCCAAGTGAGGAGATTCTCTTTTTATCTCTCATCAACTCATTTTGATGTGACGCCGTTAGGCTGTCAAGGGAACTTCTTAACCCAATTTCGATTTCTTTGGGTTCAACATGTAGTTATTGAATATGTCATCCTTTGAATATGTGTGAATGAAATTTTATTGTTTTACACTTAATATCCACTTATATTGGGTGTATTTATATTTTTCACACATATTTTTAGATTGATTTGTCCTTATTTTAAGGATACCTTCTTTATAAGGGATTTCATCACATTTGAAATTTCTATTGAGGGTTCATTGTTGTTATGCACCAATTCACTCTTATATGGTGTATATACTGTCCTTTGGAGTATTATATCATGAATCCTTTTATTCTCATGATATTATAATGTTCTGACTAAATGTTATTCCTCGATTATTGTATTCAAGTGTCTCTAATTTTGGTAAAACCCCTTTTACCAGAATATCGTTTTAAATGTTTTAATTATTTCTTCTTATTAATATCCATGTTTTCAAAATGGTTTTAAGGATTTATTTATATGGATATTAATGGTTTAAAATGTTAAAAGCTTCAAGGTGGTATGGGACACTTTGATTCAAAAATCTCTTTATTAAATGTTTTAAATGGTTTTGGAAATGGTTTCTTTTTTGGATTCATTATTTCAATATACTAAAATGTTATATTGTGATTGAAATGTGGAAATGCTATGTTTCCTTTATGCATGTTTTATGTGATACGATTATGTTATTGACCTTGTGCATTGTTATGAAGAACGGGTGGTTCCGTGATAAACTAAGGGCGGGTGAGCCCGTTATAGCTCTCCAATGCATTGGGTAACACGAAGGAGTGAAACGTTAAGGTTTCTCCGAAGAGATTTTTAGGGAATATACTGTGATGGGTATTCCAAACGTAACCAAGAGGGTTACTCCCTACGTAAGAATGTTATGAATGCCTCAAGTTACCTTTATGTCTTATGTTTTCTATGATTTATTCATGATTTGATATGCCTATGTTTTATGGGTAAAGCATGATTTCATTCTTATGTATTTATGAACTCATGTTTTTATAACCCTTACTGAGCTTTTTATGCTCATCCCAAGTTTTTGAAATGTTTTTCACAGGTCAAGGGAAAGGTACATGATGTGATGATAGTGTCAAGGATGTTTCAAGAAAGAATCCGTGTTTTATTTTAAATAGGTTTCCGTTGATGGGAAGAATGAATATTGTCTTTTATGTAACCACTTTGTTTAAATGTGGAATGTAATGCAAGTTTCATGATCTAATTCTCTAAAACTCTAAACCTGAAAAGATCCTCAATGTGTAATCTTGTAATAACTCAAGATTAAGTAAGGTTTAAGGCTGGGGCCCTATAGTTACTCATTCATATGTATGTATTATTATCTCCATGATTGTAATATATTTCATATCTAATAACCATATTACCTAACTAACATTCAAATTATAATTTTTGTTAAAAAATAGTATTATTTAATTATTAAAATTCCATATATTTTTAATTAATTATATATTTGTCCTTAATCATCTAGACAAAATTAATTTTTATATATGAATCATAAATCATCAAAACATATGACGTGAACCTATGTGATTATGTAAATTAATATGATGTAAAAATAATTTAAGTAAAATGATGAATAACCATGAAAAATGATATTTAGAAAGTAAATAATTAACACATTATTATTTTATAGTGAGATAAATAATGCATGTGAAAAATTGGGCTCAAGGTAAATGATTTCTCAAAACAACCTTGTTCATCATGTTATGGCCACTCTCTCTGTAACCCACACGATCACCAGGTTTAATGATATAAACTGATTATAGATTTTTTTTATATGTCAATTAGGTATATAAATTAATAATTATTACTTCATTTTATGGTGTAAGTCATAATCAATGGAGATTTTTGAAATTCCATCATTAAGAAATCTCTTTTATTGATTTTATGAGATTTTATT
The DNA here is from genome assembly GCA_963277665.1 of Viscum album. Lineage (NCBI taxonomy): Eukaryota > Viridiplantae > Streptophyta > Magnoliopsida > Santalales > Viscaceae > Viscum > Viscum album. The sequence goes on from OY728122.1 coordinate 1,194,975,417, forward strand.
ATTCAACATATAGAATTTTATGGGTAATTCACATTTTTTGGTGTTATGATGGATATTATTTTCAAGATTTATAATTAGTTTTCATGAATTTAATAAAATTTGGTTACTTGAATTATTAATTCCTATAATGTATTAGGTAAAATTTGAGTCTCATTAGTCATCATGCATGTTATATAGATGTGATCTTAATCCATTATGTGACTCTGTCTAGAATGTTATGTTGTTATAGATGTTATAAATTACATATTTTTATCACATGTTTATGTATTTTCCACACTCCCATGATTTCATAATCATATGATACTATTAAATGTTTGTTACTATCATAATTTTTTACTCATGTACCATCTCTTTCTATTATATCATGTTATACCTTTATTTCCCATGTTATTTTTCCATAAAATGTTTATTCACATACTAGGATTTTTATATCACCCCTTTATTTCATGTATTCCCAGGGTTATACAATGCAGTTGTAGTAGAATGAATGGATGTTATGACAACCCTACTTTTATTTTAAACATAAGAATAATTTATTAAATGAAATATCACTTAATAAAACTTTTAAGATTGAGTGGTATAGTGTCTTGGGGCATAGGATAAATACATTATATCTTAAAACCTGAAATACAACATCTTTATTTAAAACATCCTTTACATTACCACAACATTATTTCATACTTAAAATTGCATGGGATAACCTGAGAACATACATAAGCAAGGGGTGAGCTATAAATCCAATTAAAAAAATAAACATGGAATAACATGAGTAATACAATATATGTTATAAAATAGGAATGTCAATGGAGAACAATAGAAACAATAACATAATTGCATGATAAAGAAAGATAATCATAACATGGAGATGTGGATACAATATTTAACATGACATTAGAATGATCCAAGGCTCATTTCACATGGAGTATGAGTAAACGCACATTGAACATGAAGCCTGAGTAAACCCTCATTACCATTGAATTAGAATTATTCAACACTCATTTCACATGAGTTATCTTGATACTATACATTACCCAATGCATTGGAGCCCTATCAGGGCACACCCTTCTTAATCATTTCAATTCATTCATAAGTGTTCCACATAGATAAAATAACATGGATTCATAAAACATCATCATTTATTCCACGAAAATGGAATGTGGAATTAATACATGAAACTATATAATGAATGGGTAAATTTTCATAAAGATGAATACCCTTTATAGAAAAATGGGCATGGTATTCATGAAACAATGACGTTGGCTTGGAAAATCATGATGTAACTTTGATTGCATAACAACGGAAAATAATGATTCATTAAAAGGGAAGATAAGATAGAAAAGTGTGTGTCATCATATGTACGTAAAATAGACAGTGAGGGTGTCATATAAATACATTTCCCAACAAAAGTAATGTAATATGGATTAATAATACCAAATAATTTCTTGAATGTACTTTTCTAGAGAGAAATCCCTTATGGAATATCGACATGAAAATTAGTATACATGGAAGAAATTGATTAGAGAGAAAGCAGTCTCTCATCAATCAAACATAAAGAGGACAGTATATGGGAGGTGGGAAATCAAACCCCATCATTTATACTTGAAAATAACAGGGCATAAGAATAGAATGAATATTGGATGAAATGAGAAAATAAGGAATCCCTTACGTGGATGTCTACTTACAGAGGCTTGGGAGATGCTTGAGAGAGTCTTCATGGGAGCTTGGGACTCCTTGGGAATATTCTAGAGATATGAGTGAAGATGCTCGATGAACTCCAAAGGAATTGAGTGAAGATGATGTGGGAGCTTTAGTGTGTTTATATAAGAAAGGAGAGTGAATTGTTTATTATTTAGCTTTGGGACACAACACATTAATCTAATCAAAAAGACAATCCAGACCATTGTTTTTTCACGTGTTTCTGGAAAATTGGGAGTGGAAAACAATATTATATAAGTCTACTATCCTCAATTCTTAAAATTATAAGGTTTCATATGTGGAGGTGTGTTACACTCTCTACAAAATTAATTTTAAAAGCTAAAATATTTTATATGTCTTGGGTGGTCCACTAAAGCTTTCTAAAATAAATCAAAAAAAAACCTAAAATCACATTATTTTAATGGTAAAAATTTATTGGTTGAACATAAAATTTATAATATTTTATTATATCATTATTGGGCCATTAGGATTTCATTATCCCATTATATATTTAAACGGTATTTAATTTTGATCCCAAAAATCGAATGTCATAGAGAATTATGAAAAACTCATCATTGGATAATTTTGGTGTGTGGATTTCCAAAAATATATCCGTTTTATGTAAATAATATTATAAATATGTGAATTTTTACATTTAATATACCAAATTACATTTATTGACAAATAATGGTTTTCCACCAAAAAAGATTTCGAACGTATATAATAATTACAATTGTATTCATATAAATTATTCGACCATTTATACTTAATAAAAATAAATTTAAGGATAATAATATTTTATTAAAATATTCTTAAATTAAAAAATCAATTAATTTATCAAGATAGATTCTTTATATGACTATTATCTTAAAATGTTATTTGTGATTTTAAAAACAATTTACAAAGTAACAATAATAAAATGAATTTATATTCTCTGCACAAAAATAATGTACAGAATCATAGTACTAGAGTATCATTACATAACCTCTTATAACACCCTCATATGACTAAAGGGTAAGGTGTGTGATGGTTACAGACTCTTGGGATGGCTCGGATAACATCGCTTGGGTGGTAATCTCTTTCAACTTCCACTTTTCCCGTAGTGGCTTCCTTTCAAGATTCAAATGTTGATTCTCAGATTGGCCTTGGTCAAGAGTGATGGCCAATTATGACACCTCTTTTTCGTTCTCTAACAATTGTTCTTCAAAGAGAGAAAGTCTACTTGATAAGGTCATCGCTTCCGTTGTCTGAGGAAAATGGATTTGTTAACGTCCCATATTTATAGAAATCATGTGATCATTGTTCAATAACTATATTTCCAATGGTCCCAACTCTTAATGATATTTTAAAATCCAAAATCATAAAAACAATGAAGTGAATATGTTATATAATCAATTAACATAATAAGACATTTAATTAGATCAAGAGGAATTTCCATTAATAAAAGTTGGGGTTGTTATATATTTATCTTCTCACTATGGAAAATAATATAATTATTCCATGTTTTATTTTATTTAGATATATTATGAACCATGTCTCCCAAAGAAACTAGGCCTAATGATCCATGAGTTGTATTATGGGATATTTAGGTTTAAAAACATGTAACAATTTTTTGTAAAAGGATATGTACCAATATATTAACATTCCATAATAACATTTTATTATTCATTTACTAATTAAAAAACACTATTTTTTTGGTTTTTTAACACCCAATAAAGTTAACGTGTAGTTTTTAACTCAATGGTAAATAGAAAATAATATATATTAGTGAATAAGTTAGTTATAATTTAATCAAGATGAAAAAAATTTATTGTATTAATATTATCTATATCTTTTAAGGTAATTAATATATCTCACTTTTCTTCATTAAACTCTCCAAAATGAGATAATATTTTATTTATCAAAACAAAATGACACTAAAATACAATAAAAAAAATTATAAATTTATAAATTCATTTATAACACATTTCTTCCATTATATACTATGATCTGAGAAATATGAACTTATGGATAAAGGTGAAAGGTATTTGTGACTCAAATCTTTTCCTTGGATGTAATAACTTATACTAATGTAAAACCACATTGTGAATGGTTTTATTTAAACTATGATAATTTAATATTATATTCCCACCCTATTTTATTATAAAATATAATTTCAAAAAAATTACTTATTCCTCCATTAATCTATTGATTTTTAGGATGAAAATTTTGTTACGAATAATTCCCATATATATTAAGGTATTTTCCAATATATCCATGTTTTAAATTATTTTTAAATACCTCCTTTCACTATTTTAAATATATGAAAAATCCAATAATATTTATATTCAAATTCATTTGTAAACAATGATTACTATATCGTTTATGTGATTTGGGTTTCCAATAAAGGTGTTTCCAAATTTTAAAAATGTTTTCCTTTGAATAATCATATATCCTCCCCTTATATATGCAATTATGACATTAGTTTTATTTTCCTTCAAGTTATCATTATTGTGTATTTTTTCAATATTGTTAGGAAGATGTATCCAAATCAATAAAATAAAATTCATAATTTCACACAAAAGTCATGTCATTTTAATATGATATTATAAAATGTGTTTTATCAAAATTTCATTTCATGATTTATATAATTTTTTCAATATGTTTTTCAATAAATCACCTAAAATATTCTCTTTTTGTGTAATAATTTTTCTAATATAAAATGACCAAATTTATTTTTTCTATGTCTTACACCATTTTCAATAGACATAAAACCCCATTTTTCATACAATGAGTTATTTGTGGAAACATTAATTATTTTAATTCGAATGCCATGTATAATAATGGACTATGATTAGTGGGGTCGTATATTAGCCAAAATTTCATTGTTTTGGTTTTATATCTCATGATATAATTTCATGCTCAAATAATTTTATTTCTTCACAATAAAATGGGAGAACATACATAGATGTTTTCAAACAAATTAGTGAATGTAAATACATTTATTTGTTAACAATAATTTTAAATGATTATATCTTTACCAATGAATTTAGAAAATGATCCTAATATTCAAATTATTCAAAAATATTTTGATATTCCATATTCTAAATATATTTTATTTCATACATTTTGATTTCATAACCATTATATGATTTTATGTCATTGTCTTTAGTAGTATTTATTGGGTATTATGATTGAATTGTTTGGTCCATAATAATGAATAATGTTTTTTACCCATATTATGTTATGATATTTTTAACTATCATTAGTCTCCTTCTCAATTTTTTTCCTCATATTTATTTTCTAGTTGTTATGAATTGTTGATAAGATTCCATATTTGAGAATTAAAATTCACCCAAGATTTTGATTATATTCCCAAGGATAAGAAGAAGATAATTTCATATCAAATTTCAAGAATATAATATTACGGACAATTTTTTTAGTGACATGTTCATAAGTATAGTAAGATAATATATTTACATATCTTATAAAAATGGAAAAAAATCATTCGATATATATTTTTTGAGTCTTCTTTTGGAACATATTAATTATACCATGAAATTATTATTTTATTTTGCTAAGGCTACCATTTATCACAAAAGCGGGTATCTAAGGGTAGGTTTAGTTATTTTGTGATTAGTTTATATAAATTTTATGATAACACATTAAATGAGTCTATGTATTTTATAATATCATGATGTTATTGTAGAGATTAATTGGTTTCCCTAGAAATATATCTCAGTCTAGTTACTGGCATGTGGATGCTATTATGGAATAGAGTCTCCTTGGTGGTATTACCACTATAATGGTTGGTTGATAATTGACCCATTCATTAACCTAATGGACATGAGTGTGCATATTAATATACACCTTTCAAGACACTCCCATGGGATATTATTTTGTTAATTAACAATTTTTTATGAACCATGAAGAATATTTAGAATATGTTTATGTTATAAAACCAAATAATGCCATTGGTATTTCTAATAGAGAATAAATACCACGGGTTCATAAAATAGGATATAAATATAATTTATCAACTATTTATCAAACATGTTTTCTAATAATTTTTATTTAACCTCTAACACCATTGATAATGACTATATATTATAATATAAAGTGAAATTATGATACCTTATATAATCTATATATATAATCTAATAGATTTTTTTTGGGAAGATTCATCATGTGGATTTTGTTATATATCTGTTGTTGAATTTGAACAATTATTTTGGGTATGGATGAGTTTTACCTAAATAGATCATATATTAAATTCTGGCATAAGGTTATTCTATTTATTATCCCCATCAATTATGTGTTGTAATATCAATGAATGGAAGATTATGAAATCCAATTAGAAAAAAATTAATTATTGTTGGGTATATTTCCTAGTAATTTTATTTTATGGTCCCATATAATCAGTTATAATGTTTAAATTATTGACAAACATACTATACATGATTATCAAGTTCTATTTAAGGACTAACTCACCAGGATTACCATACATCATAGGGCAGTTTTTCCATAGAACATATACATATATATATTCCAGTTTTTATCGTTACATATATAATTTCTCTTGATATGTTGGATTAATTAACGAATAAATTACAAGATAATATGTATAATGAATTTTCACACCTGAGTTCTTCCACTTGTTGTGACCCAATGATTTTTATTATGAATAAGTGGATAATGTTTCCTCTATTGAATATAATAAACTCAATAAGATCACAATCCATAACAAATATAGTATTCCATCTATTGATGATCTATTTAATAATCTATGTGTAGCTCCATATTTCTAAATGATTGGCATTTAATAAATAAATAATTAATTGATAGTAAAAAATAGGATATAATCAAGATAACATCCCACACATTTAATATAAATTACAAATTAATATTACCCCATTTTAAAATCATATTTATCATGCTATCATTATATATTTCACTAATAGAGACATTATAAATTAACTTGATAAATGTATATTATTTTTTATTTCTTACATTATCATATATTAAAAGGGAATGATCATCATGGAGACCATTTAGGATTTATTATAAAGTCCCTTTGGAAGGGTAACTGAAACACTAAATACATCAAGTGTTAATTCTTGGTTTCAAAACATATCCATCTCATGTCATGTTATCACCAATATGGGTAAATTATTTGAATCATCAATGATTTAAGTAATTTTAAAATATATAAGAACAAGGACTATTATAACAATCTGATATTATGTTTTATAACATGGGATAATAGTGATTTTTTTGAAAAAAATCACTTGATTTTAAAATTTAATAACCTTTTTAAACTTAAAGGGACTGAAATTCCAATGGATAACAAAATTTAGGAAACATTTGTGGATATTATTAAGAGATTTTCTAGGGCCCTTATGATTAAAATACCCTAGACTTAGAAAGGGTATTTCATATACAATGAATCTTAATTAATTGTTTTTGGGAAGGAATTAAATGTAGAACATGAAGTTTAGTTATTATGAATAATGAAAATCAGTTGATCATGAACATAACTATCGAACTCATGGTCAGGATATAGAGGTTGTAATTATTTCATTGAATTTATTAATTATCTTCTCTATGAGTAGAAGTGGGATATTAACTCAAATCAAAAGAGGATAATGTATATATTCACATAAAATGATTTTATCAATTTCTATATTATATTGCTAAAAATGTTCTAGGACTACAACATCTATGTACAATACCACCCTATGAATTAGAATAAGTGTTCTGATGGTGTTATCAGAGACTATCATTATATATTATCTTTTATATAGACTAAAAAATTTTAGTGCTCATGGATTTGAAATGGATTGATCATTAAGTCATAATGAAAGTTGATAATTCATAACATTCCAAATTTATTTCTCAACCATCCATTCATGAAAAGATTAAAAATTCCCCAAAAGTTGATGCACATTGATAGAAATTTTTATTTAGTGTTTCATAATATAACCTTGATAATGATAGAGTTATAAGTCTTGGAACACATTTATGTGTCCCGTTCAAACATGAACTAAATAATAGATTATTATATATTTCACATGGATCATCATTAATTATTCATCTTGTTTGCATGAAGATCCATTGATATATAATAAAACTTTTAGAATGAAATGAAGAGGGAAATAATTAAATTCATATCTCAATGAATCGAATTGTAGTATTTTAAGAATATATGATAAGATTCTAAGGTTATGATAGAACCATCAAACCTAAAAATATGGAAAATGGGAAAACCAATTCCTTAAATTATGTTATTAGAGTCCTAAAAAATCAAACTCCTTATTGATATTTTGGAGGTAGTATTTTTTCCTTACAATTTTTGTTTATTTTATCACCATAAAATATGACGCCTCACTTGAAAAATCTCCATGATGTAAATATGAGAAGTGGTAAGGCTATATCATGTTCCACTATCCATTTTATCTGTTAGATATTAAATTATTAACTAATTATTAAAGAAATGTATTAATAATTAATTAGAGAAAAATATTAAATTTTTAACTTCATATCACTCTAAAAAAGATCGAAATTCTGTGAGGTACATCTAAACACTTTATGATATATTGCGATACTATTTGAAAAAAATTAAAATCATGTTTGTACTGACCCCTTCCCCTTATAGAGAACACGTATAATTTTTTTCCATTGTAGATGCCAAATGGAACAAAATTATTCTCTTTTTTGGATGAAATACATTACACTAGCATGCTAGGATTGTTGTTGGAGAGAAGAAGCTGATTGATTTTGACCATATTTGAGAAATTACAGTGATGGGTAAAATAATTTTAATAGAAGAAATATGTAGATAAACACTTATAACTACCTATTATACATTCCCATGTAAATTGCATATTCATTTTATATATTTTTATGAATTACATACCAATCCCATTATATGTACATTATTTAGATGACTTGAAATTGGATCATGACCTCCCACATGATGAATAAATAATGGAAATTATTGAGTGACGTGATATGGTTTTATAGTATAACACCAATCATTTAGAAAATTTTATACATTATAATCCTATGTTTAGGGATGCTATAATAGAACCTAAGGATGTATTGAGAAAAAAGATTCATCTCACGTTTTTTCACAATATAGTAAATTGTGGGGACGTGATTATTTTAAGGAGGTAGAATGTATTGTTGTAATATTATAGAGTTTTTTAAATTAATATTTTTTTGAAAATTAAATTATAAGCAACACCAAATGAATACAGGAGAAAAAATATTTTGAAAATTATTATTAAATATAAAATAAATTCTATGATGATAATCTACTAAAAATTTGGATATTAAATACTGAAAAAGAGTTAATAATGAAAAATACTATATTAAATGAAATAAATTTTAAATGTCTTATGAATTATATTTTAAAATAAATATTTACGACCTTTAGTGTTTAAATTTACAAAAAAAATCATCTCTTAGTTCCACGTATCATAATTTTTTTTTGTATAAAGTTTTGAGAATTCATTTAAATGGATGATCTTTAGTCGAAAAATAATGTTTTGGAAAACGTAATTATTTTTTTGGAATTTATAATTTTTTAAGAATAACATAAAATATTATAAAACCGTTTTATGTAATAAAATATGATTTTATGAAGTAAAATTATGTATTTTACTTGATTTTATAAACTTTTAATAATATTTCAATTATATTTAATACAAACATAATATGATACTTTAATAATAAATGGTTTCACTCATTTCAAAGAATTCAGTTTTTATATTGTGAAATTCACTTTTTTAATACCTTTAAATACCCAATGTTTTAATATATTTTATAATAAATCATTTTATAATTAATATAACAATAAAACACGTTCATATCTTAAATATAAATTTAAATCATAAAATAAATTCTACAAATTTTTTTCATATGATTATGTTTATTTATTTTGAATATATATTTTCACTCATTAATAAATATTAGGTGCTAAAATTATTTAAATATATTAAATTAGAATTTCAAATTTCGGAAAAGGGAACCAATGGTAAATTTTTAATTATTTTTGATTACTAGGGTTAAAAAATAATTTCCAATGAACAATATAATTTGGGAATATTATTAAAAGAAAAAACATTATATCACAGTTACCTAGCCTAAAAATAAATATATGCCATTATATTATGCGATATAATTTATAAAACCCCATTTTTTACACTTTTTATCCGTTAAGCCTCAAACTGATTGATGGATTTGATTTTAAAGGATCTGATCTTTAAAATTACCCCTTTTTCTTATATTAGAATTAGATAACACATACACCCATTGAAGTTAGACTTCATCATCGATTTTCCTCCACTAAAATATATAGTTATTTTATTACTACAATACTCTCCCACCTATATATTCTTCTGGTAAATTTATATTTCCAATTGACCTTCACATAGAATGAGTTTTACAAGATAAAGATAACGCTTTCAACATAAATATTTTCTTCAATTTGACATTTATTTTATTCTAATACTTACTAAAATATTTCCTGACCTTGTAAAGAGTATGATACCAGATCCATTATGATATTTATGAGTTGTTTTATAAATTAAATATATGATATTTAATTCATTCCATTATCTATGAAAATAAATTAACCTTGACTATTCAAATGGTTAAACAACCACATGCATGAGGAGATATAATGTTTTACCATACAAATATATAATGATTGGTACCATTGGTAAATTTTATTAACAAATAGGTTATTTATGTAACAAATACAATTATCAAATTATCATTTTTTAGATACAAATATTATTCCCATTTATTTATAAATTGGATCACTAATCACACATACGTGCAGACTAATGCCTCTACATGAAACAAATTCCATTTTTCATAGTCCCCAATCATAGATCTTTATAAGAATTTATACTGTGAAGATACTTGATTATTAATTAACATTCATGATTCAATAAAATTTATATTTGTTGTGTATATTAACATCCTCTTAATCAATAAATTTATATTACACACTTTTATTCTGGTTGTTTTTACAACCAACATGATTGTTGTTGAACTGTTTCTTTATTCTATGAATAAGTAATTTTATATTATATTATAAAATTAAAAAAAATTAAATATGTGGGAAATATGTTAGAGTCACATTTTCAATATTTATATTTATATTTTTAACAGATAATTATTTTCATCTTTAAAATCTCAAAATCGATCACATCTTCTATTACATAAAAACATTAAAACACAATTAATAAAGTAAAATTAATATTTATAAATAATATATATATAAATATTTTTATCTATTATGATCCATGAATTATTACCATTGTTAAATTAATAATAAAACACATATATTAAAAAAAATGATAAAATCATCATATTTTTTACAACCAATTTAAAAAATATAAGATAAACCACACATATCCATGTTTTTAATATTTCTATGATAATTGTATAGATGTTTTTATAAATGAATAAGGATATAAAATATTTTAATATGATCTTAATTTTTTTGATACTAGAGTTTAGAGAGCATTCGAATTATAGGGTGAAAAGGTAAGAATGTTACATGACTCAAATCAATTCATTGGTTCATAATAACATCTCCATGTCTGAAAAAATTTCATGTATGATAGTATATGAACTATAAAAATTTGATAATATACCACCACAATATTTTAGTAATAAATCATGTTTTATAAAAAAATTCTCATCCTTGAGGAATATATTATCTGGTATAAATAAAATTCTAGTAAGAAAAATTCCCATATCGTTTAATGTATTTTACTTTATTGTCACAATTTCCCAATATCAATTTAAAAAATCCCTTTTATTTATACAAAAATAAAATTATATCTAGTGATAATTATATTACAATATTATTTCAATAATAGTATTCAAAATCACTTTAATTATTTGGGTTTTTAATTATTAATTTTTTCAAAATTTTACATGGCATTTCCTATTAATGATTATATATGATTCCCATATGCATCATAATTTGGCTTAATTCATTTATTCGAAGTATCATAAATGGAATTATTTTTAGTACTTTATTTATATAAATTTCATCTTCATTTAAAAAAACAATTATTGGAATGTGACCGAAAAATGACATCATTTTTAGATGATGTTCATAAATTAATTTTAAGGAAAATATTATTTGTGATATCTCATTCAATTTCGAAAAAATTTATTTAATAAAGTAATTTTTCATAAATCATATTATATATTATCATTTCAATAATTTATATCAAAGGATCAATTTTTCTTCATGTGATTCTATTTGGGAATGTTATAAAACCAATTTTTCTTCCCATTGTATTTTATGATAGGAAGAATTATTTTATTTTAACTAGCACTCATATGTATGGATTAGAATGAGTTGGGACCTATATCACACTTAAATGAATAGATTATATAATTTTATGATATTTGTTAGTGAATCTTATATATAAATATATTTTTTCATAAAACTAGAGGGTGGAAATACATCGATTATTAAAAAAATTAATTTGGGAAAATAAAAGGATTTGTACAAAAGGAATTTGGATTTTATTTTTTGTTCCAAAACATCCATTTTTTTTATTATATTCAATCAATGACAAGTTTATATGATATTACATGATTTAAAAATATTGTTATTTATTATGTGCTGAATTACTGTTAACAAGATTTATATTCCATGATTTTTATAACCATTCTGTGGTCTTACGTTCCTTTTACATTTTCCTAAACGACCAATTAAATTTTAAATGTTATATTAGTGTCATTTTACCTTATAATACCACCCTACTCTTTTATCACCTTTTATTTAGTATCTAACTACTCTGACTAGATAATATTTTTACCTTATTGAGAATTAAATCACACCATATATTATATTTCCATTCACATGTTTATAAAGTTTATTATATCATATGAGATGTATAGATGTGGGTCTAAAGAAAAATGGTTATCGAGAGATGACCAAAAGTAATTTATAATAAGATTTATACATAGATAGTTCTCAATACACTAAATCATTTTGTATTTTGATTGTAAGAATGTTTATGCACTGCATTAATTAATCTTTAAAATCAATGTGTTATTTATGTTGGATAATAATGCGTACTGATACCTATCCCTCTTAGGTAGAATTTCTTAATAACAGAATAGTTTCTCAAGTCACCTATGTATGAAAACCAAATTTATTTATATAATAAAAGATTTTTAAAACCAATATTATCTAATAAACGATGAAATAAACATGGGGGAATATATTAATAGATTATTAATGTATACAATATATCAGAAACATGTTCGAAATATATAACATTGGGGTGCTTGTCATTAAATAAATATTATGTCTTCCAATGATTCCTTAATTGAATTTTATTTTATGGTTTTAAAATAATAATGGATGTCAATGTGTTTATTTATATAAAATATACCATGTTAGTAAACCTTGGTAAACACATAGGTGTAAAGTTGGACTAGAGATTCCCTATATGGATCCTTTATAATGTAACATACTATAGGATAAATATTTCATAGTTATATCCCATTATAATGAGGAAAAAATATTATTTAGGAATCAAATATATTCTATTATATTTGTGTTATATTCAAGTGGGATGGTTTTTCAAAATTCATTCTATTGAAAAGAAATTAATATCATAGAATTTACATGATTAACCTTCCATAAATAAGATACATTGAAACAATGAATAAAATTTCATTTTCATTATTCCACAATATTTTTTTATAAGGTCATGGTATTACCATGAAAAAATTATGTGGGTACATAAACCATCTATCCGTATTTTTCATGGAATGTTACCTCAGTGAATTCATTAAATAGTATGTATTAAAATTTAGAGCATGAAAATTGAGTAATTAAACTCTCAAACATTATTCCAGTAAACAATTAATTTCCATGGCTTTTTCATGTTGAGGGTCTTAAAAATTTAGTGACACATCCAGTTTCACAATAATATACGGAATAATCAACATAATGAATATGCATGGTCACAATAGAAATTTTATTCAAATATTAAAAGCACATGTTATTGATCATCAAAATTTGACCTGAAGAGTAATTTAATTTTAAAAAAACATGGATTTTATATGATGTGGAAAATGTATGATTTATGCATTTTATTGGATTATTTCTCAATTGACAAAAAATATATCTCTATTATTATTATACATCATCAACATTATCCACCTTATAAAAGATCTACAATAATGTATCACCCAGTTCAATCATAATCCATAATAATGTATTTCCTCCTCATATCTGCAATGAGACTTTTTGTTTATGAGATTTATTTAGGCCCATGATGTATTTCTACTATGATGCTGTAAATGGGGAGCCATCAATGAATTATTTCATTCCATTTGGATAAATTTTCATTTTATTTTTTTCTAACATCATTCCTTCATTAAACTGGAGATTACTATTTTCAGATATCAAAAGAATTCAATTTTTTCATTTATATATTTTACCCATTTCTTACATAAGATAATACTTGGGAAAAATAAATTTTAAGAACATACCTAGTTCAATGATCGAGTTAATGGCATGTGAATCCATAGAACGGAATCAAACACATGCAAATTTTTAAAGGGGACTTAATATAACCATGTTTTCTCTTTTATTAAAATTATTCATATGAATGGTTATAATTAATATTTTTGGAATCATATTTATTTAATATAAATTAACAGGAACACATTATAATGATCTATTATGCTTTACACAATATAAATCATCTATTACAAAACAAACTTGAATTCTAAATATATTAATACACTTCCAAATAATTCTTATATATAATTTATAGGATACACATAAATAGTATTTATAAATCATAGTTAAATTCCTAATTTATTTTTAAAATGTTTCAAAAGACAATATCAAGATAGATGATAACTAAATCACATTTCCCACTAAGCATGTAACTTTGTAAGAGAGTGTATGAAAATATATAAGTTGTTTTCCTTTTTAAATTTTTGAATGTATCATTACATAATTTTATATATTTTCACTTATTAATTTATTTAGTAATATACATTAATGAAAAGTGATCAGGGAGTTCATGGGGAACCCAAGACCCTCGGGGCTGATCTCATCTTCTTGGTGATAATGGCGTCGTCGGCGGCCCCTCCCCATTGGTGGGGGGGATCGTTGTCAATCAAGAGAGGTGGGGTCTTCTGACCTTTCACCAACCCTGATTTCCTCCCTCCATTTAATGAATCTCCTCTATTCTATAGGGTTTCAGATACTCTCGATGGCATCCCTAACCTCCATCTTTCGACCTCTGAGTATGCGGAATATTCAACACTCCTGAATCGCACTTTGGCTGCATGCTTTTAGCATAGAAGAACATCAATCGATGCCTTCGACTGGTTTGTATTCGGTTTCGAGGACCTTCAAGAAAGAGTGGTTGTCGGGTTTCTTGATAGAAACCATATCATGATTCAATTCAAATCAGAGGCAGATCTTATCAAGGTCTGGTCAAGGGCACTACGTAGCTTCAATTGATTTCACTTCTTTCTTCTTCGGTGGTCGTTCGATCTGCATATGAATCGTGATTCATTGGATGCGATGGTGTGGGAAAAACTTCCTAACCTCCCTCTACAATTTCATAATCCTTCGTTGATTTGTATGATAGGAAACCTCGTTGGAAGATTCATGTGTTCTAATAGTCGCACAGAGGTCATGTGCCACCCGGTGAACCCGAAAATTTTTATTTAAGTGGATGCTTCTCAGTTTCACATTGATTATGTATTGATTACAATTGGATAAAATTACAGGTGGAAGCATTGGCTGATTTATGGGAACTGGATCGATTTTTTCCATTTTTCAAGCATTTGGGTCATTATTTGAATGCTTTCCGCTGGAGAGTCAATGTCCCGCCGATGGATGTTAACCACAAGGGGAAACAGGTTGTGTCCGGGAATGGGGAGGCTACACCGGGTGAGAGTTTTATAATATATATTCAACATGGTCTGGTCATGGAGGCTTCAGGGACCAGAACAGGTGTCGTTCTGCAGGCAAGTGACCTATAGAAGGACGCTCATGAAGCCCATGGTAATGGGATTTCTGCTTCAGTGAGAACGGAGGATGGTACTTGTAATGTCGTTAAGGAGGGTCTGGTTTCGCGTACTTCAACACAAGTTGGCATAGATCGGGGTCCATGTTGTTCTGGTGAGAAGGGGGTTGTCAGTCCTTCAAGTCCTCGTCGGGTGTCTTTTGAGGAAAACCCGGCTCCTGAAGCTCCCCGTGTTAAGGCGATTCAAGGTAATCCTTTTGTGTCTGAGGTTTTTCAAAGACTAAAGAAGGATTTGGGAGTACATGTTGCTTCCTCGGTTGGTCGGGGTTCATCGTATAGTGAGGAAGAAAGGGTGGTCAGTTCTATGGAGGGTTTCAACTCTAGTGTTAAGGCTTCTAAAGGCCTCGATCCACTGTCCAAACCATTTTTCGTTTTGAGTAACAAGTTACAAGGGATGTCTGAAGGTTTTTTGGACTCGGGTTTGGAGGAGGATATTATGATAGGAGGCGATGATAGTCTGGAGACCTCAGATGAATATCAGGATGAATGTAGGGTGAACGATCCAGCTTCGGTTGAAAAAGAGGCCAGGGGGGAGCAGAATGAAGAATATCTGTGGATGGGAGGAGGTGTCCTGAATGTGGATAAAAATACTTATGGGGAAAGGCGAGGCCCCTTGGTGGAGAGCACAGAACAGAGGATGGGAGACAATGTCAACCCTCCTGTGGAAAATGATACTACTGAAGATCGATGTTCCCCTCTGATGGAATGTAATACTCCAGTCCAGAATCTGGGAAACAACTCAGAGTTTTATTTTGATGCTTTAAGGGCGCGATTTGGAATGGGAAGGGAGGATTCGGAGGGAGGGAAAGAGAATATGAGTGGTCCATTTGGGCGAGCATTTAGTGATGTTGATAATGGTGGGAATTTGATGGTTACTACAGTTGATGGTCCTTTGTATGTTATGCCAAGAAGAAGACCATGGAAAGACTACTCATTTCTTCTGAGACTGATGAAGACTAGATCTTCCTCAAAATGGAATAATGAGGTGACTTTGACCCTAAAAAAGGGTAGCAAGACCAAGAAGGCACCCCCAGATCAATCTGTTCTTGATCAACATCACAGTCAGGTTCAGAGTGAATGTTTTTTGGGGCACCCGGAATGGGAATCATCTTCCGGTGAAGAGGACTCATGCTTGGGATGCGGAGATGAATCTAGTTATTATTATGTGTAGTCTATGATGTTTTATGATGTCTGACTTGACTATGGTTGTATGTTTGGGTACTGGGAACCCATAAAACATATTCTAGAAATGAAAAAAAATTGAATTGCGTGCATTAATGAAAAGTTGAAAATTAAAACATGTGGTGAGTTTATTATAAATAGTTTTGAAATAAATAATTACAAATAATTTATATGTTTACAATTAATTATTACCATCATTACTCAATAAAATATAAACATATTATTTTTATTTCCAATATAAACTTTTCATATTTATAATCAAACATAATTAACCTTAATATGATATAATATTATATATATTAATTTAATATTCTATTTATATTACCTAAATAATTTACATAATATATATATCACATTTGAAGTATTATTGAAATGATGAAAATGTAAATTATTGTAAATGTTTGATGTGGTTTCAATAATTCTATTAACAATGCCTCTTTATTTTAAATATTGAATTTAAATATTATGAAATATTCATTGAATGATTTATAAATCCTATTATATTTGTAGTTTTATTTTATTATTTCTAAATATATAATAAAATACCATTCTTATATCAGTATAAATATTTTATATCTAAATTTTAAATCATGAAATATTAACACTATATTGAAATAAAATGAAGCTGTAGTGGACACTATATGAATAAAAATATATGGAATTATATTTTATACTTACATTAGTATTAATAAATTTATATTTAGCAAACCAATACCAAATTATTCCATACACCTAAATAATATCTAAATGAAAAATAGTATAATAGGAATCTCTAGAAGAATAAATGAGAGCATACCATACACTTAGAAGTTATAGAATAGTATATTTTTTATATTTCATATGAATCCAATGTGGCACACACTCCCATAGATTGAACTCATAAATATCATTTATGTAGAAATTGTATCCAATGATAAACTGATTTTAGGAAACAATTATAAAAAAATGAACCTTGTGTATGACTATTCTAGAGATGTGTGATATTATCATTTTAATAGTCACGAATCATATCATATGTTATCAAGAATAAATATTATAACTCAGTGAGGCTTCATATTATTTATCATATTTATTTCTATTATGTTTACAGTCAACTCACACATGATAATCTATCATGCAGGGACTAGTGTAGTGTGAGAAATAGTATAGCAAATGATATAGATGATATAAATTATTAACTTCAATATTAAAACCATACATGATATTAAAATCAGTTATGATAACATTCCATTTGTGATACTTCAACTTAATTATTTCTATGTTACTATCTTAATGTCTCTATTCACATCATTCCACAACCATTTATATTTAACATCATGATGTAAATCTCCCAACATGATCGATATTATTGTTTGATAGAGGCATTTGATTCTCTATTTTATAATATTATTTTATATTCTAAAAAAATTTTATTGATATGATACCACTACAAGGTTTTTAATGATAAAAAGACACTAAATTAACATATTTTAATAAATAAGAATCTCATTTCTATGATTTTCCATGTGAGAAAACCCAAAACCATGAATAATATAAATACATGATTTTTTGGGTAACATACACAGTCGAACATTAGAAAAAATATAAATCATATCATATAGATAAATATCAATCAAATGTATCCATTATACTCCAGTATATATTTTTTATCCATGTGATGATTTGAATATCTTGAAAACCGTACAAGAATCCCATTTCACTATAGTGCATGTTACATTCACACTGTTTAGAGGAAACTTTTTGATGAGTTCTTAGATAGGGAGTGTAGAATTTGTTAATACTTATGAATGAACAAATACCCATTACCATCACATCATAATAATATATTACATATATTGTAGTATCTATAAATACACACTCTTACAGATTGATGTTTAGAACATCATCCTTACATATTCAAATTTAATAACAGTAATTGTGGCCCAATTTAATCCATCCAATACATAAAACATAAAATTGAATTATTTCATCACTTATATACGAAATAAACTATTATTTTTAGTGTATTATAGGATTGAAAAGATAACCATACATAATGAAAAAAAATCATCAGTTGATCTTTTTTTATAGCAAGGTTTGACACATGAATAATTTCACATAATTTATTAATTATCGTTATTTTTTCTTGCCACTAGAGAAGGAATACAAAATATATGTGAGTTTAAATGCTCATTTAGATTAAATTTAAGAATTAACAATAAAATTTCATCATTAATCACGAAAATATAGTAAGTGTATGATGACATAGTAAATTTAAATGATAATTTAATTAGAGAACTCAAAACTATAAATCATGGATCAGAAATCATGATACATGTTATAAATATTTATCATATATTATAATTAATAAGATTAATCAATCATGATCCATATGAAAACAATCATAATTCATGGATTCAATAGAACTAATTAAAAAAATGATGAAAACATATTAGTAATCTTGGAATAATTTTATCATTTCAATATTACAATCCCTGATAGATATGGGATAACCAAAATGGAAAATTATAAAAATCTCATTATAAAAACCCCATGATGGATAACATGGTATCATTTCCCAATTCATTAGAGGGACATAAATTTCCCACTCATCCTTTTTTTATAAAAAACAATCCATCCTTAGTACATAATAGAGCCACCTAATTAATCATCCATAAATATTTCCATGTGACATAGAATGAGAAGAACAATTTCGAACCTAAACAATTAAACATATCTATAATGATTGTTCTTTCATATAATGATTTTATTATAGAAAAGAAATGTGTTTCATTAAAAACTACATGAAACTATAATAATATATCCATATAAAGAATATTTAAGGTATTATTTCAATAAATACCTGGTATATTATATGCAACATTAGTGGTTGTATTATGTGATTAATTGAAATATCATTGTAATATCATTAAAAACATTAATGAAGAACATACAGTTTCCACAATAAAAATCATAGTTAAAAAGTAATAAATTATTGATTTTTAGTAAATACATTTTAATTTTAAAACACCATTGAATCATTCAAATGAATATTTAAATAAAAAATATTCATAGCTGATCAAATTGATGGTTATACTTTTTATGTTAAAATAAATAATTCCATTAACACTTTGGAAAAGTTAAAAAAATGTGTTGTACAAAAAATATTAAAATGATTCATTTTAGAGGATTTTTATATATTGTAAATGACACATTAAAATGAATAGAATAATTAACTAATGTGTTAATGATAAAAAACTTTTAAAAAACTTTGAAAATATAGATAATGATGTGAATTATTATTGGTCTAAAAAAGATAAAATCATATTCTCACTTAAGAAAAAATTTAGTTATTAATAATTAATAAATTTGGAAGGAACTAGAAATTTAACATGTAAACAACAATTAAAAACGTATGAGAATAAAAGAGGTGTGTCTCAAGAAAATAACAACATGTAATCCCGTAAAATTGATATCACGACCTCTCCCAGTGGGGCCCACACTGTGACTCCCCACGATCGCCTCCAATGGGCCAGGGGCTATTGACTAGCACTAAGTAGGCATATCACTAATATGAGAGGCATTTCCTAGGTACCTGTACACATGCACACATCTCCAATCCCACAAAAACTAAAATGTAAATCACTAAGGAACAAAAATGCATGCATACAACTAAACCCGAACTAGTAGAGTATGACAAAAGGTAGAGTACTGTAAAAGTAAACTAGGAAAAAATGCAAGCCCACCAAAAAAAAACAGACAAGAGTCTGAAGCTGCAAAGTCCAACCTGTAAGAAAAAAAAGTACTGGGACTGCCACTCGTAGCTGTAGGAATGCCTCGAACTGTAGGGAAGTCAGAAAGCTCAGTCCTGTCCTGGTCTGCCCTGGACTCTGTCAAAAGGCTTCTCGTCTGGACAAGACACCAGACGTGCGGGAAAAGCCCTTGAAGGGGTGAGTATAACAATACTCAGAAGAAGACCCCGAAAACCACAAAGCAATACAAAGTAAAGGTACAGTCAGCTATGCATATTATAAGTTTACAGAACAAATAAAACAAACCAGATATACTCAAAACCCAGAAACGTGGTCTTGAGAAAAGTCACGCAACCGCATACCCCCGTAAGGGATTCTGTTCAATGATTCTGGGATGCACTTGTTCCGGGAGAACATACTCCACGAGTCCTATAGCTCTGATGACGTCCGTCTGAGAAGTGTTGTTCATTGGGAACAATCATGAGAGATAGCTACACACATTACGAGAGACACACTCCTGAGTGGAAAAGATACGGTAGATAGAAGCACTCATTATGGGAGAAACACTCTTGAGTGGGAAGGATCTTGATACACAGATAAGGATCACTTTCAGGGCCGTGGCGGATACCGTGACTCATCTGGAAATCACCTGCTAAGTAGAGGATAAATGCCCGGTAGAGTTGGTCATGTCGATGCCTGACTCTACCTAGGGTCTGGAATGGATAGAGGATCTTGATCCAGGCCTCACGGATGGATGCCTGACTCTATCACAGAATGTCCTCCTGAAGGGATCAAAATCTTGTGTGAGGGAAAGATGTCTGACCCATAGGGAAATGAGAAGAAGGGGCACTAACCCAAATGAAAGGTGTTCAAGGAATGGTGAAAAAAAGGTCCAAGTTGTTTTTCAAAAAGTACACGGCGTGTAGAAATGATACACGCCGTGTTGTCCGACCCTGGGTACTTCCTGTGTACAACGGCCCGTGTCGTGAGGCTGGTCATGTAGAAAAAAATCGTACATGGCATGTAGTATGGGGTACACGCCGTGTCTGGGTAACTGGGGTTGGCTCCGTGTACTCTGTCCATGTGCCCGTACATGGTCACTAACTCGTGTACTCCGACCCATGTAATCTGCACACGGGGTTACCCGCGCTACTGGCCTCGCCTAGCCGTGTGATGGAGTACATGGTCGTGTACTCAATCCTGGGTCCGTGTCTCCCCAGGATACACACCGAGCTCCACGTAGCTACCTCTTCCATGTTGTACACGCTGTGTCGCCTGAAGCTATGTAGATCATCTCGTGTCCGTGTACTTCCCAAAGTACACGCCGAGCTTTGGGGAAGGTCTAACACGTTGTTTGACCAGAGTCACACCATGTGTGATTCTTTTTTGACCCTGAAACTCTAGCTGCCACCGCCAGTACTACATGGCATGTTCTTCGGAAGTATATGCCGTGTATTCTGGAAATTTCCAGAAACATTTCTCTTCGCCGGCGTGCCTCCCGTGCTGCTCCAATCAACAATCCGGTCATTTGATAACCACAAAACCTCCGGGTTCTAGCCTCCCCAACACCACGAAGCCACATCCGATGTTTTTGGGCCACCGATCGGCTCTGAAAATGTGTTCTGATCTTCCCGCACGAAGAATGCTTGAAAAACCATGTTTCTGATTCGTTCTGATTCTTCGTCCGCCATCGTCGCCGCACCTCTACAGGGTCTTTGCGATGTCGAACCTTTGTTCTATGATCGCTGCGTCGCAGAATAGATGCACAATGATCCGTTGTTTGTCACCCCGTGAAGAACGTGAACAACACACATGGAAAAAGGAGGAAGAAAACCAAATAAACAAAATGAGGAACAATCCTCCACCTTCGTTCGTTTCGACCTTGATCTGCTCCCGTTAATAGGCTTAAATGGAGCAAGAATCAAAAACAATATAAATCATGGATCAATTCCCCATAATCTTCTCGATGAAAAATCCCTCCCGCAAAAACATATGAGTCCGCGGATCAACTTGTTCTTGGTTGATCAACGTTCGTCATTTAAACATAAATATGGGGAAAAGAAATCAAAATAACAACCCCTAACTTTTGAAAGGAACGATCGTTGACGAAGGCACCATGCTTCCGTTGTCGTCGAGATCCTTCAACGTTGGCGCAACGATCCATGGTTTCGATCTGTTGTCGTTCGTCACTAAGAATTTCCTCCAACACCTTGTGGATTCGGAAGAGGTTCCTCTTAGCCATTTCCAATGATCAATAATTGCTTAACCAATTAAAAAGGGAAACATGTTTCCTTTTAATTATGCAGCAGCATTAATAACGTTGACTCGCCATTTTGAAGTTATTATGACGCGCCATTAATTTAGGAAATAGTTGTGGCATTTCAACGCTATAACAGATGTTTCCTTAAATAAAATAAAACAAACCTGTTAACTTATTTTAATTTTATTTTAGTAAAAACATATGAAAATTATATTTTCCCCTCAACCCACGCTGGTCGAGGTTAGCCTCTTTCTTAGGTAAAGACATCATCCCAGACGCAATGGTGTGCACAGATTTTTAATCCGGGCATCTATTTGGAAAGTGCAACAACTACGCACAAGTGCTGACACACTAAACTAAATAATGTTCAAACCACGATTCAGGGCTCACTGGACCTCAGAACGATGTGTCTTCTTCACACCCGGTCTCGAAATAATTCCATATAATATTTAAAAATAAAAAATAAAAAAATACAGGACATTACATTCCCCCCACCATGGGGCTTTATGTCCCCGAAAAGCCAAATTAAAGGCTACTCAAACAGATGAGGGTACTGGGAACGGATCTGAGCCTCCCGCTCCCATGTGCTCTCCTGAAGATTCCTGTGCTACAACTGGACGCGCACCAAGGGAATCGATCGCCCACAAAGGATCCTCTTCTGCCGATCCTCGATCTCCACCGGGTTCTCAGCAAAGTTCACTCCATCATCGTTGTCCAGCTCACCCCAATTGATGATGTGTGATTGGTCATGCACGTACCTCCTCAGCTGCGACACGTGGAAGACATCATGTACCCGATACAACTGTGGCGGTAGATCTAGGTGGTACGCAACCTCGACAACTCTGCACGGAATCTAGAATGGTCTGACGAACCTCGGAGATAGGTTTCCACCTCGGCCAAATTTCCACAACCCTTGTCTAGGTGAGACCCAATGAAAGATCTGGCCTCCCTCCTCGAACTCCAGAGGTCTCCGTCGTCTATCAGCATAAGACTTCTGCCGGCTCTGGGAAGTCTTCATCTCCTCCCGGATGATCTGCACCTTTTCTGTAGTAGCTCGCACTATCTCTGGTCCCATGAGTGCTGACTCTCCGGGGTCGGTCCAGCAAAGCGGTGACCGGAAGGGTCTCCCATACAAGGCCTCGAACGGTGCCATGACGATGGGGAGTGGTGGCTATTTTTTATGCAAACTCCACCATTGGTAGGTGGTCCTCCAAACTGCGACCAAAGTCTAAGTTACATGATCGCAATATATCCTCCATAACCTGAATGGTCCTCTCCGTCTGACCATCCGTCTAGGGATGAAATGCCGTGCTCAAGCGTAGCTAAGTCCCAAAAGCCTCCTACAACCCCTACCACAACCAGGATGTGAAGCGGGCGTCTCAGTATGAGATTATAGTCGAGGGGACACTATGAAGCCGAACTATTTCCTGCACGTAGAGGCGCCTTGTTCTCTCTATGTAACTCTGATCCCTGATAGCTAGGAAGTGGGCCGACTTGGTGAGTCGGTCAACAATCACCCAGATGGAATCATGAGCTTTGGATGTCTGTGGTAAACCTGTCACAAAGTCCAACTATATTCCATCCCACTTCCACTTTGGAACTTCCAGGGGTGAGCTACTCCCGCTGGAAACTGGTGCTCAGCCTTCACTAGCTGGAATGTGAGGCATCGAGAAACGAACTTTGCTACTACCTTCTTCATGCCAGACCACCAGAATTATCATCGGAGATCCTGAAAAATCTTTTCCACTTCAGGATGTACCGCCAAAGGGGATGATTAAAACTCCCCAGACCTCCTCCCGGAACGCCACTGGTATAACAGTGCATCCTCTGAAAAGAATTACGTGCTCCCAACCTTGAGAATATCCATCATAATCAAGTCATGTGGTTATCTGAGCACGTAAATCCACACAGTCATCATCTCCAAGTTACGCCTCCCTAACTAGTTGTAACAATGGAGGGGTGATAGCCATTGACTGTAGGTAAGATGTATCATCTCCATCCACAAAGGATAACTGTAACAAAACTAACTGTTGTGTCTCCCCACTCAACAACTGTGAGCTCGACCTTCTTCTAAGAGCATCCACCACCTTGTTCCTCATCCCAGGTGTATATATGATCTCGAAATCACAGACCTGGAGGAACTATAGCCAATGTATCTGCCTCATTTTCAGATCCATCTATGAGAAGACGTACTTGAGGATCTTTTGGTCAGAGTAGACAATGAACCGCTCGCCCATAAGGTAGTGTCGCCACATATTCAATGCGAAGACTACCGCTGCCAACTTGATATCATGGGTCACATAGTTTTTCTCGTGTGGCCTAAACTGGGGTAAACCATAAGCAATAACTGCATGTCGCTGCATTAGGACACAGCCAAGACCAGTCCCTGATGCGTTGCAAAAAACTACATACTCGACACCTTCCTCGTGCAATATCAAGACTGGGGTGCTCGTCAAACTCTGTCTCAACTTCTCGAAAGCCAGCTGGAACATTTCTATCCACACGAAGGGTTTCCCCTTCTTGGTCAAGGATATCATCGGTGCTGATATCTAGGAGAAGTCAAGAATGAATCTCCGTTAATACCCTGCCAACCCAAGGAAGCTCTGCCACTCCATCATTCTTCGAGGTAGCTTCCATGCTAACACAACCTCCACCTTGGATGGGTCCACAGATACTCCATCTACTGAGATGACATGTCCCAGAAAGTGGACCTCCCTAATCCATAATTGACACTTTGAGTGCTTCCCTTAAATATGGTGTCCCAAAGTATGTCCAGAACAATCCGCAGGTGCCTCACGTGTTCCTCCTCTGATGCCGAGTACACAAGGATTTCGTCGATGAAGACCACTACGAACCTGACCATGTAAGGTTGGAAGATCCGGTTCATCAACCCCATGAACATTGTGGGGGAGTTCGTCACTCCAAAGGGAATCACCAAGTTCTCATAGTGACCATAGCGACATCTGAAATTCGTCTTCGGTATATCCTCATCCTGCACTTGTAGCTGGTGATAGCATGATCGAAGGTCAACCTTCAAGAAACACTATGCCCCTCTTAGCTGATCGAATATGTCATCAATTCTCGGCAGTGGATATTTGTTCTTCACCATCACCTGTTTCAGGCGCCGGTAATCCACACATAGTCTCAAACTACAATCAGACTTCTTGGAAAACAAGACTGGGGCTGCCCAGGGTGAAACATTGGGTCTCACGAAACCCTTGCTCTACAAATCCTCCAACTGCACCCTCAGCTCGTGAAGCTCAGTGGGAGCCATCCGATAAGCCGATGAAGAAATCGGTGTCGTCTCAGGGAGTAAGTCGATACAAAAGTCAATTTCTTGGCGAGGAGTTAACCCTGGAACATCTTCTGGAGAGACGTCCACATACTCCGCCACCACTGCTGGGAACTGAGAACTCACAACATCCACTGATCCGAGGGTAAGTCTAGCCAACTCATGAGTGATCGGCTGCACTCTCCTATGAATGGGCCCATTTTGTGCGGCCTGGGTTTCCTTTTCTCCGACAAAGGAAAACATCATTCCATCACGGTGGACACACCACACCCTTCGTCTAAAATAGTCAATTTCATCATGGATTGAAGATAACCAATCCATACCCAGAATGACGTCGTATTTCCTCAATGCTACCACTAAGAGGTTCCAACGGAAACTCTCGCCTCCCAGGGTAAGATCACACTGTCTGTAAAGGTGTGTGATCATCGAGTCTCCTCCCGTAGGTGTCTCCAAGCATGAGGATCGAGTCAATAGTTTTACTGGAATCTCGATGTATTGTAAAAGACATGTGGCTATAAGGGAATGACATGAAACTATGTCTATGAGTACGGAAGATAAAGTAGTAAAGACACAGATCATACCTCGAATCATCCCTGGAGCCCCTAGGTCGTATGCATCGATTGCATGCAGCTGCCCCTGTCCCTGTCCCCCAGCTCCCTGAGCCTAGTGCGGACCTCCTGGGGGTGTTGGCGGAAGTTTGTCGAAGCGTCTGCCTCCACCTGCAGCTCTCCCTGCTCCTCTGCCACATTAGCCGCCTGGTGGATCTGCCTTCTCCGTTCTCTGCCTCTGTCTCGGTGGTCCATCCACCACTTCCCTGTTAGCAACTCGAAGGCTTGGGAAATCTCTAGCGAGATATCCCCTACAGTCGCATGCAAAACATCTCTTCTCCCTAGGATAACTGGATCCAGCCTGAGATCCCTGGACTGTCGATCCCATGTCCTGGGTCCTCTTATGACGTCTCCCATGTCCAGATCCATGTACCTGATGTCGGCTCCCTACTTCTAGTGTCTCTACACCTATATGCCTGCTGCTAACTGCCGGCGGCTGTCTCTACTCCACCAAGAAGCTCTCGATCACCAAATCCCACTCAAGCACTCCGACATAAGTCAAAATGAATAGAGGCACGACACTAGCCCAGATGTATCCCTGTAGACCTCGCTAAAAAGTTTGAGCCCTGAAGTACTGATCTCTGATCATACCCATCGAGTACTTGACGAGGTTAGTTAACCTCGATGAATAGTCAGCCACCGTCATACTGCCCTGCTGGAGTTGATGAAGCTCCTGGATGCACACATCTCTCAGCGTAACTGGAGTGAACTCCTCCCTGAGGTGTCGCTCAAACTCTTTCCAAGAAAGAGTCTCCTCATCGTGGGTCTATGTGGTCAGACTTCACCAACGTCCCACCGAACCATGAAGAAGGCTCACTCCTAGGATCACCATCTGGTCTCCTAGTGTCCTCACAAGACGAAAAACTCTGGTCTCCACCTGAAGCCAGTCCTCAGCCGCCTGACGGTCTGGCTCACCTCAGAACCTGAGGGGTCTCTGTCTCTGGAACTCATGGAGTGAGCTAAGCCTGCGCTCTTTGCCGGTCGGTAATGTAGGTACCACTAGCTGCTCCACTAGTGGTGGTATAACAGGTGCACCACCTGGTGGCAACGCCAAGGGAGCTGGTCCCTGTATTGAAGCCTCGTCACTGAGGGGTTCAACCTCATGATCGTGTTGCTGAATCCTAGCGGGTATGCATCGTAGGGGCATCCTATAACGAAACAAGATGTGTCACGGTCAATGAGTATATCTGGATAGCTAACACCAAGGACTTGGAAAACACAACCCATTCCTATAAGATGTATGTAAATTTTATTTCCTCCCAACCAGTGTTTTCATGAACCGGGTCGAAAAGCAGGTTATCAGAGTCCTAGTGTATAGATACATCGGCCGCCGTACCAACACTGGGGTCTCTGGACTGAACGCTAAAATCGAAACACTTAACACTGTTGCCCCAAAAAAACTCACAGAATCTTGGTCCTAAGGTAGAACCGACCACCTTTAATACCAATATATCACGGCCCATCCAGTGGGGCCCACTCCATGACTCCCCAAGCCCGCCTCCAATAGGCTAGGGGCTGGTGACTAGCACCGAGTAAGCATATCACTAACACGAGAGGCATTTCCAAGGTACCTGTACACATGCACAAATCTCCAAGCTCACAAAAACTGAAATGTAAAACACTGAGGAACAAAAATCCATGCATACAACTAAACCCCATCCAGCAGAGTACGAAGAAAGGTAGAGTACTGTAAAACTAAACTAGACCAAAATACAAGCAAACCAAAAAGAAAACAAACAAGAGTCGGAAACTACAAACTACAACCTGTAAGAAAAAAAAAGTATTGGGACTGCCGCTCGTAGCTGTAGGAATGCCTCAGCTTGTAGGGAACTCAGAAAGTATCCTCATGTCCTGGTCCGCCCTGGACTCTTTCAAAAGGATACTCATCTTCACAAGACACCAGACGTATAGGCAAAGCCCGTGTAGGGGTGAGTATAACAAAACTCAGTAGAGGACTCCGATAACCACAAACCAATACAAGGTAATGGTACAATCATATTTGGATAGTATATGTTTACATAACATATAAAACAAACCAGATATACTCAAAACCCAGACCCGTGGTCTAGAGAAAAGTCACACAACTGCATACCTCCGTAAGGGATTCTGTTCGAAGATTCTATGATGCACTCATTCCAGGATAACACACTCCACGAGTCCTATAGATCTGATGACGTTCGTCCGAGAAGTGTTGTTCATCCGGAACTGTCACGAGAGATAGATACACTCATTAGGGGAGACACACTCCTGAGTGGAAATGTTATGGTAGATAGAAGCACTCATTACGGGAGACACTCTCTTTAGTGAAAAATATCTCGATACACAGATGAGGATCACTGCCAGGGCCATGGTGGATACCACGAATCATCCGGAATTCACCTTCTAGGAAGAGGATCAACGCCCGGTAGAGTTGTTCACATCGATTCCTGACTCCACCTAGGGTCTGGAATGGATAGAGTATCTCGATCTAGGCCTCTTGGATGGATGCCTGACTCTATCACAGAAATTCCTGCTGAAGGGATCAAAATTCTATGTGAGGGAAAGATGCCTAACCCTTATGGAAATAAGAAAAAGGGGCACTAACCCAAAAAAAATATGTTCAAATCACAGTGAACAAAAGGACCAAGCTGTTTTCCATAAAGTACATGGCGTGTAGAAATGATGCACGCCGTGTTGTCCGACCCTGGGTACTGCCCATGTACAACCGCCTGTGTCGTGAGGCTGGTCGTGTAGAAAAACATAGTACATGGTGTTTAGTATGTGGTACAAGCCATGTCTGGGTAACTGGGGTTGGCTCCGTGTACTCTGGCCATGTGCCCGTACACGGTCACCAACCTGTGTCCTCTGACCCGTGTAGTCTGCACACAGGGTGACCCATGCTGCTGGTCGCGCCTGCCCATGTGATGGAGTACATGGTCATGTACTCCCTCCCATGTCTCTGTCTCCCCCAGGATACATGCCGAGCTCCGTGTAGCCGCCTATGCCATGCTGTACACGCTGTGCCTCCTAAAGATGTGTAGATCATCCAGTGTTCGTGTACTACCCAAAGTACACACCAAGCTTTGGGGAAGGTCCAAAATGTCGTGTGACTAGAGTCACATGCCATGTGATTCTTTTCTGGACCTGAAACCATAGCCTCCACCGCCAGTACTACACGTTATGTTTTTCATAAGTACACGCCATGTATTCTGGAAATTTATAGAAATGGTGCTTTTCGCCGGCGCGCCTCCCGTGCTGATCTTATCAACAATCAAGCCATCCAATTGCCGCAAAAATTACAGGTTTTAGTCGCCCCGACACTACGAAGCTGATTCTAACGTTTTGGGGCCTCCGATTGGCTCTGAAAACGTGTTCTGATCTTCCAGCATGAAGAACGCTCAGAGAATAATGTTTTTGATCTGGTCTGATTCGTCGTCCTCCATCGTCGTCACACCTCCACAAGGAGTTTGCGATGTCGAATCATTGATCTGGGATCGTTGCATCACAGAACAGATGTGCAATGATCTGTTGTTCTTCGCCCCGCAAAGAACACGACGAACATGTAGGGAAAAGGGAGGAAGAAATCCAAATAAACAAAATAAAGAACGAACCTATGCCGTTGTTCATCATGGCATTGATCCGCTCCCGTTAATATACTTAAATGGAGCAAGAATCAACAACAACATAAAGCATGGATCAATTCCAGATAATCTTCCCGAAGAAAAATCCCTCCCGCCAAAATGTACAATTCCGCTGATCAACTTGTTCGTGGTTGATACGTGTTCGTCGATTAAACTTAAATACGGCGAAAATAAATCGAAATAAAAACCCCTAACTTTCGAAAGGATCGATCATTGACGAAGGCGTCATGCTTCCATTGTCGTCGAGGTCCTTCTACGCCAGCATAACGATCCTTGGTTTCGATCCATTGTCATTCGTTGCTGAGAATTTCCTCAAACGCCTAGCAGATTTGGCAGAGGATCCTCTCAGCCGTTGCCAAAGATCAACAATTGCTTAACGCATTAAGAAAATGGAATATTGTTTCCATTTAATTACGCGACAGCATTAATGACATCGACTCTCTATTTTGAAGTTATTATGATGTGCCATTAATTTAGGAAACAGTTGCGCCATTTGCATGCTGTAATGGATGTTACCTTAAATGAAAATAAAATAAATTTGTTAATTTATTTTATTTTCATTTTAGTTAAAACATCCGAAAATTAACTTTTCCCCTTGACTTGTGCTGGTCGAGGTTAGCCTCATTCGTTGGTAATGTCGCCGTCCCGGATGCAATGGTGCGCTCAGATTTTTAATCCGGGCATCCGTTTGTAAACTGCCATAACCACTCACAAGTGCCGACTCACTTAACTAAAAAAAGTTCAAACCACCATTCTGGGCACATTGGACCTCGGAATGATATGTCGTTTTCACACCCGGTCTCGAAATAATTACATATGATATTTAAAAATAATAAACAGAAAAATCTGAGACATTACAATTAATGCATGAAAATAAAAAATCGTAAAATAGGATAATATTGTATCATAAATATCCTTTCCATTTTGGTATTTTCTGAATCATAATATTTTGATATAAGTGAAGTCAAATGAAAAATTAAATACAATTAATATAAAAATATGAATCTTATATCATTTCATAGTGAAATATATACACATGTTAAGTTAAAATAGGTGTATAACATAAATATTTTCCTTGAAGATTGAATTTCTAAAAATTATAACCCTTTAAAATGAGGTAACATTTAAGTGAAAATTAATTTTTGAAAATATTATTTGTAATAAAATTATTTAAAAATAAAATAAGTGTATGTGTAATAAAAATTAAATTGTCATCCTTTCACAAGTAAATCCTACACAATATAATCCTAGAAAAATTCATACAAAGAAATAAAATAAAATTGAGTTATGAATACCCTTTAAATGATTATGATATTTAATGTATAATCAATTAATTGGTTGTTTATTTATAGAAAATTTTAACCAACATAATACATGTTTATATATAATAAAATCTAATTATCAGACATCAAATACATTATCATGTCATAACATATACAGAAAATAGGTAATCTATAAGAATGAAATAAATTTGGGTTATGAAATATCTTATCTCGAGTAAAAAAAATTCAATGTAATCAATTTATATATTATATAATAATATAATTTTTGTTATATACTTGTTTTAAAACAATTTTTATATATTATATATTATCATTTTATCATATTATTTATTTATTGGGATTATATTTAAATGTGCATAATCACTTATGTCAATATCAGTTATTTTGTGGAATCGTGGTTCATCATTTTAAAATGACTTTTTATGTCAATGTTGCCAAATTTTTCATTCTTCCAACATATATAGAATTATAATATGGAAATATATAAAAATTTTATATATTAATAATAATTTTAGAACAGAATATGTATAATGATTGTGAGAAGTGAATTAATTAATAATCAAGGAGATGAAATGTTATACATATGCTTGAGTAAATATTCAATTTCTCAAATAACATTTGGTAAAAAAGTAATATATCATTTTATTATTTTATTATTATAATTATATTATTGGTAAAACATATTCTATTTAAATAAAATTTTATATTACATAAATTCGAGGTCATGATGAAAAACATATCACATTGCTTTGTGGAGGTGGTAATACACACGTACACACGAAGAAAACTATAATTTCTAAACGGATGGAATAGTATGAAAATATATGATCTACTATCTTCTAGTAATGTTAATTATCTCATTAATATCATATATATTCTTTAAAACCATTATTTTAACTATTCATGAGAGGTTGTGAGGGAAAATTAATTAATTCAATTCACAAGCCAGCAGTGTCTCATACAATTTTATGTTAGTTACATTTATGATTTGATGAAGAAGATGGGGTATTAAAATTAATAAATAAACATAATAATATTTAATTACATGAGATATATTTATGTTGTTAGAAGAAAATTTTTGGATGAATTTTGATGGAAGAACAATATGAAATAAAACTAAATCATTTAGTTAAAAGCTGTATGCCTCATTTAAATAAATTATTATAAATGAATAATTATTCCCTATATGGTATGTATTAAACAAAAACAAAGAATAATATTATAGTTTAAGGAACATTTTTAATGTATATCATAGTTATTAGATGAGATACAGTTCTTAATAGTTGTGAATACGGGTGGAGAGGAGGCTCTTGTTATATTGGATGGATGAGGAACTCCGCTAATTTTTCAAATCATTAAATTATTATAACGTATTATTAATGTAAAAGTTCTAGAAAAGTGGAAATATTTATAATTAAATATGATAGAGGATAGAAATTAACTCATATGATATAATTTAGAAAAATCATATCTCCTTTTAACCATGATCAATTTATCCTAACTTCTATTGTAGTTGGGTTTTGGCTTAGTGGTAAACACTTAGTAATCCAACATGAAAAATGGGGTTTCAAAACCCATTTTGGAGTAAGGTATTATAGCAGTACAGTAGTGTAATTTTTTAGCAGAGTAATTGTAACAACGACAACTACTACAGCGGTGGAAGGTCCCTTTTGTTGCGAAATAGTACTGTTGCAGCGATAGGTATTGTGCATACTATAGTAGGCAGGTATTGTGGTAGTACGATTCACAGAATTGACTTTAGGCCAAAAATTAGGGTAGTGGGCCACATAATCTGGTAAATGCCCACTGGGCCATCGGGCTATGTAATGGGTCTCCCTATACCTAGTTAAAAGAGGTCTTTTCTTTGATTCAATTACAAATGAGGCACCGGCCCAGGCCTTTTAAAAAAATTACTCTTTCTTCTATTAACCTTTTTTATACATAACTTTTGTTATACATTTATCAATCATTAAGGGTAATAAATTAACATATAAAAACTAAAATTGGTTCAAAAATGTTCCAAGGATGAATTTTCTGACCATTTACTATTCCATTTGTCCTCTTCCAATATTTTTTTTATTTTTAAGGAATTATTAAAATATTATATAACATAAAATATCATTAATTCTGTTTTAGGGAAAAGTTGTGTATTTTGACATTATGACCTTAATATCCTAAATTAAATTATAATATAATACCCTTAACAAATAAATTTTACATTATTATTAACGATAAAAATTATTTTTTATACCACAATTAAGCCATAAAAATTACATTCAACTTTTAAAAACAAATAAATTGATTTTTCAACAACTTCCATAAGCATAGTTTTAGTATTGTGTAAGAATTAATACAAATTTAATTATCCCCAAAAAATATATATTACCATTATAGAAATAAATTGTTTATATTTAAAATAAAAATTTATTTTCACTTGTAAGATCTTATTATCCCTATGTTAATATAAAATATAAATTAAAATAAAGATATAAATATTTTGAAAATTTCATGACATAAATCCTAAATTATTATTATCAAAGGAAATTTTCCAAAAACCACAAAATTTTCTAAATAATCATGGTCATGGACTAATTTATTTATTCACAAAAAACTGCAAAAGTATTGAGTCAATTTTTGGGAATGTATATCATAAATTTAACCTTGTTTTAAAAAATTTACCCATCCCAAGGTAAAATATATATACAAAAACTACTATTCAAAATGACTAAAAATAAAATGGGAATTGTAATTAACCATATAGAACCAAAAGTTCCAATCGAGAGTTCCAATTATCCTTATGTGTACCTCCATGTAATCTAGAGGCTTTTGACTATAGGTAAGCGTCTAATTCATTCAATGGGGATATATTACAATCAGTATCATGTCATGTGATAAATAGTAAATAACTATATATAAAATAGAATAATAAGTGAATTTCATAGAATAAAAAATATGTTTTACCACCTAAATATTTTAGGGAATATATATTTTTAAATTTATTTACTTTGATATATTACATGGCTTGAAAGACCAAGCGTAAATAAAAGCCAATATACTATAAATAATATTATTCCAAATGGAATGATCTGATAGTCATAAAATTGGTGGTTATGAATTTAATTTAATAATATATTTAAATATATTATTGAATTATTTGGTTACAAATTTATTTTGTATAAATATAATAACTAATATAATATAAAGTAATTGTTTTAATAAAAATTATTTAATTGAGAAAATGATCGTTTTATACAAATAGAATAAAAAATTACACTTTTTGGTATATAATAATGATATGTGTTTCCTTAAATATATTTTTAACAATCCATACTAGTTTTTTTCTTTGAATTATGTTAGGTAAAATTAATTTTTACAAAGAAGACATATATTTTTTAAAAAGGCATATTTAAAAACATTTGAAGTCACCCTTGTTTTAGAACTATTTTATTAATATTTAACAACTTTTTTGAAAACAAAATTTTTTTACATAAAATAATAATATAAAATTTTACATTTAATGTACTTTTTTTATTTTTCTAAAAAGTATCATGTTTTCATAAACATTAGTAAAATATTTCATTTTAATTGAAAACAAAATTATTTTCAAAATAATCTTAATTGTAATTTATATTATTAAATTGATTTAAATTATAAATAGATTAATAATTTATAGTAAATATAATATAACATATTGGATTCAATTATACATTTAATTTCTATATATAATAAAATACCACCTTTTGAATGTATTTAGTTAAAAAACATGATTTCTCCTTCAGTCAACGAGATTAATTTTAATTTTTTTTCATGAAAATTATTGGATTAGAATCATGAAAAATGGATTCCATGTTATAAATCATAATGTTGAAATTTATTACATTGGCCCATATTATTTTTTTCCAATATGAAAACTAACTATTATTTTTTAAATTACAAAGGTTAAAGGTATATAAGGTAATTAACAGTATGTATAATATATTAAGTATTATATAATTTCTCTATAACTTATCCAAAAGATATTTTATGAGTAAATATCAACCAAAGTCATCCTTATGACTATATTATGGCCACATGGAGCCACTTCGATGATTTAGTCCTTTTTTATTATTTTATTCTTTGGAAATTCCAATAAGTCATACACATGTTTATAATAAGTATTATATTTTTAACATGTGTTTATTCAAAAGTCATATTATAATATAAATATTCATTGAAAATATAATTCTATTACCTTCTTCATGGTAATTTAGTTTTAATTTTTATGGAAAAAATAATTAAATAATATTAATATATAATGATATTACAATAATAGTTTAATTAGTTGACCTATCAAATAAATGGTATTACAAATATTAAAATAAAAATAATTTGATATAATTAAATTCAAAAAAAAATTATAGATGAAATATAAATATTAGGGATTTATTAAATGTATATCGATATTAAATTTTGTATTTATATTTTTTTTATATAGAATTGAATGTTTTCAGAATTGAAAGTAATGATAATTAAAATTAAGTAATATATTACCAAATGATATAAAATTAATTTAATGTATGTACATTGAAAATATGTTTTATTTAATTTTTATATTTTCATCCAAGCTTCATTTATGGTTCTTTATAATTTTATTATAATTATGTTATCCCTGAAGTAGTAAAAAATCCATGTGATCAATGTAAGAGGAAAATGGATTGACTAAAGGTTACTGCCAAATGATAAGGTTAATCATGTTATCAGATCTAATATAAAAATTATTGACTAATATTATTCTTTCCCATCATAATCTTTTATTCTAAATAATATACTATTGAGACATTTTAAATTTAAAATTAATTTATATTAATTTATCATTGTTTGGAGTTTCCAAAAGCACCCCTAACGTTAATAATAAAAGGGAACCTCCTCCCTCACTTAATAAAACCACATTGATCATTATATAGTAAAAAACCAACCTATTTATACTAAAAACATCCATCCTTTAATTACATAACCCTTATGTTTTCCATAGAGACAAAAAAATAATTCCTTTTTTGTAAATAAAAAATATATACCCAAAAAAGATGTAATGTTCATCAAAGAAACTTTTTATTTTAATTTCTCACTTAAACCAAAAAAATTATTTATTTAATGTTTATATAATTACCTTAGTGTAATATATATAATGATATTCATTTAATATTATTGTTTATTTACTACCCTCATTCACATTTCCATCAAATGAGGTACACAATCATTGTTCATGTGTACGACAGACTACTTACTCGTGAATCGATGTCATTTGTTTTTGTCATTGCTTCAATTAAATTTTAGAATAATGATACATTAAATTATATATAAAATTATATAATATATTTATGCTTTATTTATACTTATATAATTTTTATATAACACATAAATTCATTCATTTAATTTTTTAAAAATATGATAACTTCATTTTTTTCCCTTTGGTCAACTGCCTCATCAAAATGATTTAATTCATTTACCCCTTACATGGAATGAATTAAGGATATTTTTAGTTAATTAATATTATATTTGTGAAATAATAATGAACATTTAATTATATTAATTACATTATTTCATTCAATACGTTAAAAAAATTGAAACAATGTTCTCGCATATGTACGACCTTCCATCTCCATGAACAATGTATTACATTATCTATTTCTCTCTTTTATATAAGAATATAAATACAAATGTACTTAATATATAATGTATATATTTCATTATTATTATCATTTGTATTATTTATTCCATATATGAGTATGATTTTTGAAAACATAACAAATCAAAATACATACGATAAAAAAAGCTATTATTATCTAAAATGTATCATTAACATAAATTTTTTGATAAACCAGAAATATAATGTCATATGTAAATATTATATGGTATTATAGAAATTAATATTTTTATTTTATATATGATTAAAAAATATATTTATTCTATTATATTTTTGAGTTAGTATGATGAGATTCCAGACATAATGAAATGAATTTTTTTATCACTAATATTTATGTTGGCCACATGACTTATACACTACTTCTTTCTTTTGTTTGATGTTTTTACTGACCATAAATGTATTTTTTGAGTATTAATCAGATTATTATATTATATCAGTAAACTCATAATTTTATTTTATTAATGTGTCTTATGATTCATTTATTTAGGAGTTATTTCACAATCTCATTGTTATTCATGATTGATTTTGTTTAAGACTCTACTAGGGAATATTTATCTTCCTTGTTAGTGATTTATTAAAATAATTCCTTTTTTATAATATTATACAATAATTTTATAATTTCATTTTTACCCCATTAATGAGTTTTTAAAAAATTCTTTAGAATCAATATTCTTATAATTTTTCATAATAAAGTACATCATTACATATCTTTGAAAAGTAAATGGATTAATTTTCTAACATATATGGAATGAATAGAATTTCCCACTCTCATTATGCCCTGATGTTTTGAATCATTCTTTACAAAATAGAGGGTTCATTTCAATGAAAAATATATCTATTATAAATTCACAAAAATTTATATAGATATTTATAATGTGGTAGGGTATTCTTGTTTCACGTTTTACTCTATGAGGAATACACAATTTGAACCACTGATTTATTTTTTATGGTGTATATACTACCCCTTTTATATTTTATGTTCCAAATTCTTTAACATTCATTTTATTTAGGGTTTCATTTGATATTATTTATTTATTTTGTATTATAATTAAAAATTTACTTTGTGGTAAGATATATCATCTCAATTTACATTCCATCAATACTTATTCTATGTTATGTATAAATTTCATTTAATATGGTGTATAAATTATCCCTTTGTAAATTAATATCACGATTCACTCTTAAATCATATACTATTTTGACATATGGTGTTTTCATTGACAACTATTTGATTATAGGGGAAATATTAAAAAATTAATATTTATTATTCAAGATGGTTATTTAATTATCCACATTATTTATTAATTAAAATCATTAATCGATAAGAGAAATTATTTATACTTGAAATGATAGGTAGGTCCCAGACATTAAATATACCCTCTATGCATCAACATGTTCCCAGGAGACAAAATAGTTTATCATATTAAATAGTTTTCACCTATAGTTTCAAACTATCTTATGAAAGGTGTTGATGGAATAGGTTTTGGTGTTCCTAAGGCATGACATATAATAATTAAGACAGTGTGTTCCATCAAATCCATATATAATGAAATAATTTTTGGATGATGAACATAGTTAAAAATCCAACACTCAAACAAGAAACACAAAGATGTATCGAGATCCCCTAAAGATTTATTGTTGGGATAACATTAAGGAAGAGATTTCTATGTATATATCAATTTGCCTTGTATTTTAGATTGTGAATTCTAATAGGAATAAGTATAAAGAGGTGATGCAACCATTACCCACACCAACATGGAAATGGGAAAACATCACCCTGGAATTTTTCACTGGGCATCCGAAGACATCCAAAGGAAACAACACTATCTGGGATGTTGTGGATCATCTTACAAAGATGTCACTGTACATTTCAATTTAGGAGGATTTATTATTGGTTCAAATAGTTTGGATATATATTAGAGAAGTGGAAAGGTTTTTTGTTGTTCTTCTATCTATTATATCTGATCGATACCCAAGATTCAACTATATGTTCAAAATGAGTATTCAATGTGATCTAAATAATATGCTAAACATCATTAAGGATTATCATTATCAAACTGATGGACAATCTGAGTGGGCTATCCGAACACTAGAGGACATGTTGAGTGCATACTCAATGGACATAAAAAATTATTTTTATCATCATTTTCCTTTAGTTTAGTAATATTGTAGTAAAATTTTCCACTCAAGGATTAAATGGTTACTTATCAAGCCCTATATGGGAATAGTTGTTAAAAAAAAGTCATAATGGGATAAAGATGGGGATGAAAACTGTTAGGTCCTAAAATGGTTGATGAAATGATAGATAATGTTAATACAATCCAGCACCACATTATAGCTGCTCAGTGTCAATAATAGTGTTATGCTGATAATCATTGATGAGACCAAGAAATTGATGTTGGAGACATGGTATTTCTGTGCATATCACTGTGGAAGAGAGTTATCTGATTTGGAATGAATGGAAATCCAAGTCCATGGTACATATTCCCTTTTGGGATCCTTGGTCGCATTAGAGATATGGACTATTGACTATCACTCAAACCTATCATATCTCATGTAGATGAATTATTCCTTGTATAACTCTTGAGGAAGTACATACCTCACCCATTGGAAATACCCAATATAGAGGCGGTAACATTATACAATTACTACACCAATGTAGAGAAGCCTCTAAAGATCATAGATCGTATGGGGAATGTTATTTGAAATAAGAAAATTCCCTTCTTGAAAGTATTGTGGAGAAACAAAATATCTGAAAAAGCAATGTGGGAACCATAGGATGTTATGAGACTGAGTTACCCAAATATATTTTAGTGTGGGAAAATGAAATTTCAAGGGCTAAATTTTTTAAGGAGGAATATTGTAACAATAAAAAAATTTATTAGTGAAAACTCCTCTCGATCTAATTAAATTTATGATTATGTAAAATCGTAATATAAAATATGATCTTTTTTGTTTTTTATAATTTTTTATTTCAAAATTCCATTAATAATTTTCACAATTTCTTATATAGATGTTGAATAGTGATCACATGATTAGAATAAATATAGTGTGTTAACAATTCTAATTTACTCAGAAAAAGGATAAAATATCATAATAGAGTATAATTTTTCCATACAAAGAACATTTTTTTGAGTTCAAAAGGGATGTGACGTCCTAGGGCTTTTCCCTTGACCAAGCCCAAGTCATGCTTCAACACATTAATTTTGAAATGAACCGCCTTTAGGAGAAGTCGATGTTAATAGAGATAACAACCCGAGAGATGTTATCTAAGCCACCTCAATAGTGTTTTACTATTACACACCATAACAATAGGTATTATAAGGTATTTATAAGGGGATATTTAACAATACCCTAGAATAATGATTGTGTTCTTTATTTTTTGTATAAATTATATACATTTATTTTGTAAACGGTTTTTAATTCACAAATACTATTTTTAGTTAATATTCAATTAAGGAATTTTTTTTGATGAATAAATGGATTTTTGAATAAAATAATTTTTAATAAAATAATACTTCTAGGTTGTGTTTTTTAAATATAAATGAAATTATAATTTTTATGAATACGATTGTAATTTTTATTAATTTTTGGAAGCTGTTTTTTTCAAAACACATGAATTCGCGATATATGTTATTTTTTATTTTAAAATAAGAAATTCAAATATTAGGAAAATTATTTAGATAAAATTAATATTATTTTATGAATCAGGATGCATAACATATCTAATGGTAAATTTTTCATTATTTTCTGAGCCATCCGAATTCTTAGGTAAAAATTAAATACCATTAAATATATAATGTGTTTTATGATAGTGATTGTAGGAACTAGGACACTCTGTCTTCTCTCTGATGAACTAGCATGAATGGTTCTGGAGCCTGCTCCCCCCTCTCGATCGGAGGGGGGAGTCCCGCACCTTTATTCGGATGGGAAGAGCAGTCCCTCCTCAATTTCCCTTCCACCATTCCTGAGGATCTCTATCTCACCAAAGGTACTAGATCTCTTTCATGAGGCTCCATAACATTCACTCCTTTATGTGGTGCTCAACAATGCTACAGATCTAAACAAGCTTACCTTTGTGGCTCGATTCTATCTCGATCGTCCTTCGGTTGAATTTTTTTTATCAATTTTTCACTGATTCTTGGAAGCTACAGGAACGCATGGTCCTAGGTTTTCGTGACCGAAGTCATTTTATGATTTAATTTGGATGCTAA
Source organism: Viscum album (assembly GCA_963277665.1). NCBI lineage: Eukaryota > Viridiplantae > Streptophyta > Magnoliopsida > Santalales > Viscaceae > Viscum > Viscum album. Next base: position 1,195,017,069 of record OY728122.1, read on the forward strand.
GAAAAATTGATCACCTCATGGTCCAGGGCCCCTCAAAGATGAAACAGAACGCCATTCTACCTATTTTGCTGGAGCATCGATTTTTATATGCGGTATGACCCTTCGACGATCGCGACGTGTGTAAGCCTTCATGGTCTTCCCCTTTCTTTTAAAAATCCGTCGATTCTGTGTGAAATTGGGAATATGGTTGGGAGATATCTTTGCTATAATCCTCATACTGATGTTTTATGTCATCTTGATTGTCTGAGAATCTATTTGGAAGTTGACGTTGCATGGTCCCCGGTGCGTTGTATTTGGGTGACGGATGAGCAAGAGTTTCCCTGGAAGCAGAAGGTTTTTTTGAGTAATGGATGCCCTAATATGTGTCCTGTAGCCATTTTGGTCATCTGGAATCGGTTTATCACAGTGGTAGGATTGGTGCCTTCTCACTAGTGTTGAAGACTAGATACAGTGGAGGTGGTGTTTCTAATGGTTTGGATTAGTCCATGAGAACAGACCTCACTAAAAATGGTTTGATATTGAGTGTGGATTAGACTGGGGGAAATGCTCGAATGGGAGGTCAACCAACTAGTAGTGCAATGGTTGATGAGCATTTGGCTCATGTTCAGTTGCAGAGGTTGAACCGGGATGTCTTTACAGAGGCTACTGCGTGCTCTTCTTGTATGAAGCAGATGCTAGTGTCCCCAAATCCATCAGTGAGAAAATGTTTGATAGATTGAGGAGTGATCTGGGTGTTGGAAAGTAGCCCTTGCTGGAGAACACTGCTGGTTTATGTCAATCAGGACCAAGCGATGTTGAATCTATAGAATGCACATCTTGTGAGGCTAAGGAAATGCATTTTGTCACCACCTGCAATAATTTTGAAGTATTGGAAGTTGAGGAGGTATCCCTTGTGTTTCATGGAGTTGACTTAGCTTAAGATGTTCGGACATCTCCAAAGGAAACAGAGGATGATAAGGGTGAAATGGAGAGGGTGTTATGTGATGATCTGGGCATCGCATCGAACTCTCAATGTCTTTCCCTACTTGATCAGAACAAGAAATTTCAGATGCTGGAAGGAGGGAGCTTGGCTGTTGAAGATGGTTTGTTGGTGCAGAAGGATGAAGGATGCAATGATATTGTCTCCATTAAGGTCATTGAAAATGGGGAGATAATTTTTAAAGTGATAAGAAAAATAGTGGTGTTGTGAGTCCCTCTTTCAGTGATGTTGTTCAGAGTGGAAGAAGGAAGGACTCTGAAAATGATGGCGTTGTGACTACTCCACCAAGGAGAAAACCCAGGAAGGATTATTATCATCTACCTAAGCCAGTGGCCACCCTGTCTTCATCTAAAAGGGGATGTGGGTCCACCCTGGTGTCGCCTCTTGAATACTGTGAGGAAAAATCATCATTTGATAAGTTGAAGATTAGAAACAAGTATGCTAAAATATTTAGACAACATGAAATGTCGTCAGAATGGGAATCAGCTACTGCAGAGGAAGCGCCATATTCTGGATATGGTGAAGGGTATGATTATTATGACATGTAGTTTTCTTGTTTTGGTTGGAATGGTTTGGATGTGGGCATAATGTTCGTCTGCATTCCTCTCTTCAGTTTACTGTAGCTTTTCATTTGTTTAATAAATGGTTAGGGGTTCTCCTCTGACTGAGCTTGTCGGGTATAATGTGTTTTATGACACCAAAATGACTGAATAGCGATCTAATAAAATACTTTAAATGGTATGTACAGATAATATATTATTTACCTTTAAAATTATATGATTTTAGGTTTTATTTATTTATTTTTGAAAGCATTAGTTGACCCTCCAAGACTTATAAAACATTATTCCATTTTAAAATTATATTCATCAGAGAGTAACTATCCTCCAAATAATAAACCCAAATATTTTAATAATATAGAACATTGTCCATATAAAATATTTTATCTCACTAACATTTCCAAAAAACCATTTTTAAAAGAAATAGGTTTGTTTGTGGTTTCGATTAGATTAATTTTTATTGTCCAAAACATTAATAATAAGAATTTCATCTCTTTTCCAATATAATACCACTCAATATCCCATTCCACTTCACAAGAACCATTTGGAGCTCAACCAAACATCTCCATGCTCTCTCTATAATCCTTCCAAGGAGTACAATGCTCCCATGAAGCTTCTATCAAACCTTCCCCAAGCCTTTTGATCACACTTACAAGAAATAGATTCCTTTCACTCTCATTTTCCCCATGTTTCATTCTGTTGCAATACACATTTATTTTCAATTTAAAATATTGGAATATGATTTCAAACCTCCCCTATACACCCGTCCTTATTTTTTTAATGATTATAGACCCCTTAATCTCTCGTTAATGCCTCCTATGTACAAATGTTACCATGCTGAAATTCTGAAAGGGATTTCTCTCTCCTCCTTTACATTCAATATGTTCTTTTTTATTATGAATATAAATTCCATTAAATATGTTGGGAAATGTATATAAATGGCCCACATTGAATTAATTTTAGTTAAATATGATGATACACCGATTTCAATATCATCAACCATTTTTATGAAATTTTAGGTCTAGTCGTTATGCTGCCGAAATTGCACTTTGATTTTCAAAGACAAAGTCATTGTCATGACCCGCCTTCACCAAACGGAGGGAAGGGTCAGAAGTATGACAATTCCTTCCTTGTTTAAGTTGAAGGATAGATAATGTCCCATGAAACCCGCCTTTAATATGTCCTGGAGTGGCGACCAGCGCCAAGGGTATAGAATCTCACACAAAATGGAAGGCATTACCCTTTTTATTTTTTTATGGAAATGAGAGATAAGATAACAACCCCAAAATTACAAAATATGAATGTAAAAGAAAAGAGAAAAGTAACCCATTCCCATATGCATGTTCAATAGTAAATAATACAATCCTCAAAAACTCCAATGGTAAAGTACCAAGAAAAGGAAAAAGACAACCGTAACAGCCCGAAGGTCTGAGATAGTACAGTCCCGCACGATCCCTAACGTTCTCTTGGAAACCTAAAAACAGTTTTATACACGTAGGGTGAGCATACAAGTACACTAATTAGGGAAAACGAAAGACACTCATGCACAAGTGAGGAGACATTCTAATGCCCTGTGGAAAAAGAAATGGCCAAACACCTAACAAAGGAAAAATATCCACCCAAACCTCACCAAGGAACACTCCCCAAATTACACAAGTCAAGTAAAGTATAGTAATAGAACATCAATGATTATGTACCCGGCACTGCTTTCCCACTGGTTATTGAACACATCATACACATCGAACCAATCCCGCCATTCTCACCAAAGTCCCACTGCCACACCCGCCCGCAGACACATGGGCCACAACCACACATCCTACTCGAAAACACATGGGCCACAACAATCTCACATAACCATGCCCACAAACACCTAGGCCAGAACAACCACTACCACGCCCGAAGACACTTGGGACAGAACAACCAATGCCACGCCCGATGAAATCTGGGCTATAAAGCTACCATCATGACCGAATACACCTGGGCCTCATCCCGAAGATACTTGTGAAACAACCTACTGGTAAACACCTAGGCCAACCACCACAACCACCCCGCCTGAAGATTCTTGGTCTAATAATGAACCTCAGGCCATCACAGCCAGCCCGAAGATACGTGGGCTATCCGAGAAAGGTAGCATAAAGGAGATAATAACCATCCACTAATAGAAGTGTTGGGAAAAACACCCTCGCCCATTAAATGGGGGTTTTTGGCACTATGTGATCAACATGGGTTGGGCGTGAATAAGATACATAATAACTACAAAAATATGTATAAGTAACAAACACTCGACCAAACCTAGGGTTTCCAAAGCCAATCCATGCACAAGAACACTCGTCCATATTCACAAGAAGCACACTGCTCACAGCCGAGTCACAACTCAACCCCCATAACCAATTCCCATTTATGCTATTATTGCTTCCATGTTCATGTAATCTCATTTAAATAATGTAATGCACTACTAGGAAACCAATAGTGTAAGCACAAACCAAGGGAAAAATTTACAGCCAACAACAATTTTAGCATTCACACCCTGTTCTCTTGAAAATTCACAACAACAAATGGATAAGTGAGATCCCTCTAAGTAATGGAACTAATGAAAAACCCGAGACACTTCCCCATGTCCCCAAAACCTAGGAACCAAAAGTTTCCAACAACAGAGGATTCCACCCCAATTCGTTATATAAGTAAATTAATAACACTACCGCAAATTCACATTCAGCCAAAGTATAAAAATAGGGAATCTGATCCCCACCCGTATCATCCCAGCAATCGGCCAATGAATGAAACAACCAAACATCCACAAACAGGCCCATGCAAATATTTTCAGATTTTAAAAGATTTAACACACTCCATGGTTTCAATTCCAAAGTGCTTTAACTGGGTTTATCACCGAAATGGGTTGATCCTAGTGCTTTCAATTTATTTAACCGAGTATACATAATTATCCAATTCCATTTTACTATTATTTAAACATCCAAAAAAACTGAGATTCATTTGTGCATAGAGAAATACCACCAACAACCATGACTTTCAGTTAGAATAGTCTCGTATAATTCACAACATATATCAATAATAAAAGAGCACAACAGGTCATCGATCACACCCCCTTTCATTCATCAAAGGTCAGTTCATTATCTTCATTATGTCTGGTTCCATTAATTTCCACAGTAGCAAAAGTGTGCTCACCCCGCATGATATATAGAAAGGAGAGACAAAGGAGAAGAATCCATAATTGATTGATAAATGATCAATGTTTTTCTCCAAGCATTAGGAACAGAGGATGCATGAATTGCAAGGCTCCGACACAGGTTCACCTCTTGCCTCAGGAACAAAGGACTTCAAACGCACAAGGAAGAGGAGACTAGCCAATAGGAAGGAGAAGAAAAAAAATCCATCATGATAAATAGATGATATCCCAATGTTACGGGATATGAAATTTTAACTCCTAGGAAGTCGGATCTTGGTGCTTTCATGTGGTTTGGTGGTTACACATGACTAGATTTATTATTATTTATTGGGGTGGTTTCATGGGATTTTTAGTTATTAATTATAGGTTGAAAACGACCTTGAAATGTCTAAAAGGTCAAAAAGGCCTAAAAGAGTCGTTATGAGAAAGACTATAAAAGGAAATCCTGACAAGGCTGGATGACACCAATCGGTCGCACTGATTGGTCACTCTGATCGGTCACACTGATTGGTCACACCAATCGGTCGTGGAGATCCGTCGTGACGATTGGTCACTCTAATCGGTCGCACCGATAGGTCGCACCGATCTGTCTCACCAAATGAGGTGTGACACCTTAGGATCCTAGAATTTGGAAAAGGGATGGATCATGAGGGTCTGGGCCGTTACATCATATACCTCTCATAATATTCTCGCCCTCAAGAATACAGAACTAGACCCAAAGGATAGAGGGGAGGCCGACCAACCACCCCGGAAGATACCTCTCGAAGTGAACCTCTCGGACACAGGAAAACCTAATCTCCTGAACAAACACAGACTTCCTACCACTCCTTCCCCTGTGAAACAACTTAAAACAAGAGACTAAACCATTCGGTCATGTGGGAGAGGGGTTTCCCTTCCTCCGTGTTACGATACAATCTGCTTTGGGCGGCATGGACTCGCCTGCATGGGTTTAGGCGCATCCACTTTAATGCGTCCTAACTAGGAATCAGGTCTTCCCATCATTACACACTCATACACACAGAGTGAGAACATGGAAAAAATCATCTAATATCAATTCAAAACTTTTTTTTTCATATATTAATGCAGAAGGTACAAAATAAGGATCTTGTCAAAAACAACCAGGAAGTCAAAACAACTATGGGTACTGAACGAGTAACTCAGCCTCCAGCTCACATGTGCTCTCTTCTAGTCCAACATGTCTCCACAACACATGAACCTAGGGGATGGTTCATCCATGAAGCACATTCTCCTTACAGTCCTCGATCTTGATTGTTCGTTCTATGAAGGTCTCATCATCTTCAACATCTAACCCCCCCAATCATTGATGTAGGAGTCGTCGTGTAGATATCGACGAAGATGGGAAATGTGAAAGATGTTGTGAAATTTCCCTACTAAGGTGGCAATGCTAGTGGATACTCCACCTCACAAACCCTTACCAAAACCTCAAAAGGTCCAATGAACCTAGGGGAGATCTTACTCCCCTTACTAAACATTCGCTGCCCACGTCGAGGTGAAACCTTCAAGAAAACATGGTTCCCCACCTTGATCTCCATGGACCACCTCCTATGATCGGCATAAGACATCATCCGGTCCTGGGCTGCCTTCATCCTCTCATGCACGAGTTGAACCTTCTCAGTGGTGCCCTGTACCACTTCTTGCCCAAGAACAACTGCTTCCCCAATCACTACCCTGCAAACAGGTGAACAACATGACCTTCCATACAAAGCCTCAAACAGTGTCATAAAAATAGTGGAGTTTAATCTATTGTTATAAGAAAACTCCAATAGTGGAAAGTGTCGTACCCATGATCCACCAAAATCCAGAACACATTCTCGTTGCATGTCTTCCAACGTTTGGATCGTTCGTTCTATTTTCCCTTCTGTCTGAGGGTGTATGGTAGTGCTAAGGTGTAGCTGGGTGCCAAATGAATGTTGTAATACCCTCCTGACTCATGAGGTAAGTCGCGTGTCTTGATCGGAGATAATAGATCTCAGGATCCTGTGCAACCACACCATCTCATCGACGTACGTCTGGGCTAAAGTGCTCACTGGGCTCGACTCCTTAATCTCCATGAAGTGTGATTATTTTTTTAACCGATCCACCAATAAAAAGATGGAGTCATAGCCTCCCTGATCGCTGCATAGCCCTGTGATGAATTCCATCGATATTTCATCCCACTTCCACTCGGGACCATCTAACAGCTATAATGGCCCTCTAGGAAAACAGTGTTCAACATTTACTTGCTAACACACGAGGCACATTGCCACAAACTCTCCCACTACCCACATTACCCCAGGCCACCAAAACTGTCTCCTCACACCATGGTACATCTTTGAGACCCTAGGATGTACTGCTAAAGATGGTCCATGGAACTCAAGGAGAACACATTTACGCATCATCTAAGGAATGAAAATCCTTCCACAGAAAAGAATCGGATGCTGACCGTCCTCTGAACATCCCATAAGATCATTTCCCTAGTAAACATGATCCTGCATCACTTCAACCTCTGAGTCCCCCCCATTGAGAATCTTCCACCTGCACCACTAAGGAGGGAACTACAATCATCTAAAACAGAAAACCTATTCCACCCTCCACCATTGCATCCAAATGCCAGGTCGCTAACTCTTCCATCGCTCTCCAAGCATCTGCATTTTTCCAAACTACTTCCTTCTATGATTTCAGGCTTAGGGCATTGGCCACCACGTTTCCTTTCCCAAAGGTGTAGGAAATCTCAAAATTTAATCATTGAGGAACTCAATCCATCTTTGTTTCCTTACGTTTAGGTCCCGCTGGGAGAAGATATACTTCTTGCTTTTGTGGTCCGTGAAGACCACAAAGCGCTCTCTGATGAGGTAATGCCACCACAACATCAGTGAAAAAACAACCGCCGCAAGCTCTAGATCATGGGTTGAATAATTACGATCATGGGGATGTAACTTCCTAGACCCATAGGTGGTCACTACTTGCTGCTGCATCAACAAAACCCCAAGGCCCTGCCATGAAGCATCATAGAATAACTCATACGCCACCCCTTCTACTGGAAACCTCAACACTGGGTCACTAAAAAACTTTTACATCAGATATCTGAAGGATGCCTCGCACTGATCACTCCACACGAAAGCTTGGTCGTTTCTGTTCAAGGGTATCAAAGGTGCTGCAACTCAGGAGAAGATGGGTATGAACCTCCAAAAGTAACCTTCTATCCTGAATAAACTATGGATCTCTTCCACGTTCTTGGTTGTTTCCCAAGAATCAACAGCCTAAACCCTTGATGGGTATACCCCTACTCCTTGCTCGGACACTACATGCACAAGGAAGTGCACTTCTCACATCTAAAACATGCACATTGACAACTTCCCATAGAGCTGGTGTTGTCAGAGGATATCCAAAAAAATCCTCAGGTGCTCAGCGTGATCCTTTGATCTTGAGTAGATCAGAATGTTATCAATGAACACGACTACGAACCGGTATAGGTACTCCCGGATGATGGATTTCATGAGCCCCATGAATACAGCTAGAGAATTTCTAACACTGAAAGGAATGACCACAAACTCGAAGTGCCCATATCTGCACCTAAAGGCCGTCTTTTTGATGTCTCCCTCCTTCACCCTCAACTGGTGATATCCAAATCGTAGGTTTATCTTTGATAACCATCCTACCCCTTTCAACTAGTCAAAGAGATCGTCTATCATTGGAAAAGGGCAGTGATTCTTGACCATTACCTGATTCAGTCTCCCTTAGTCTATGCACAACATGAGTCCACCGTCTGCCTTCTTTGAGAACAACAACGGAGCACCCCACGGTGACGTACCCGGTCAAACAAAACACTTCTTCCTCAAATTGTCAATCAGAATCTGAAACTCCTATAGCTCTGAAGGCTCCATCATGTAGGGAGCCATCAAAATCAGATGAGTATCAAGCTGACAATCTATCCCAAACATGATATCAAGTCGATGGGGGTAGAGTCGTCACCTCCTTAGGGAAGACGTCCATATACTCACGGACGATCCCTGGTACCTCCACCATCTCAGCATCCACTGACTCCACTGACATCTCGGCCAACAAGGAGAGGGAGGGTTCCTCTCACCTGCATCCCTTCTGGCCACCCTGCTCGCCGATGAAAGTAACACGTCGGCCACCCATGTATTTGAAGACAACCCTTCTGTGGAAACAGTCGATGTTGGAACACACTGAGAATTGCCAGTCGATGCCTAGGAGGACATCATATGGCTGTATCTGTAGCAACAGGAGGTCCCTGACTGACTGATGTGGCCCTATTATCAGTCTGCATCCTCTAAAAACATATTACAAGTTGGTCTGACCTCTGACTCGTGTGCTCAACAACAGGGGGACTGAAGTCTCTCGACATCTATACACAAATCACGGGCCATACTGGGTTCCAAAAAGGTGTGTGAATCTATGGTGTCGAACAAGACGCAAGCAATGGTACTGAAAAAACTGATAATACCTCGATTGACCTCCGATCATGTTGGAACTACTGCCTCTGCGGCGTGAAACTGCCGGAGCCTGGCTCCTCTGCCTATCGGCTGTCGGCCACCTCCCCGACCACGCCCTGGTCGAGGTCCCTGAGGATCCCCCTAATGTCGGCCTCCCCCTGCAATGTTTTCCCTCGGAAGAGCGGGAGCTCGCAGACCCTGTTGTTGTTGCTAGAAAGGCCTCGCTGGAAGCAGCTGCTGCTGAGGCGAGTGCTGAACATGCCCGCCACCGCCATACTGCACTCTATCAGGGAACTGATTCTGGAGGTGCCCAGGGCTCCGGCAGACATAGCATCTCAGACCAAGGCCCGAAGAGAAAGGGGGAGGGCCAGGAGATCGGAACAAGAACTGCTGGGCCAGCTCCCTCTCGGTCGAAATCTAGAAGGCCCTGATGCTAGAGGCCTACTACTGACGACCTTTCCCATTGACAGCCCTAGCTGAATCCCCTATCATGAAACACCACCCAGTGTGTGCATCCTCTGAACTTCCTCTTCCTTCTTATGGACCTCCAATTATGTCAGCAAGGGGAAGGGGGTAACATCGTACTGAAGGGAAGGTCGGAGCGCCTCCTCTAAACGTCTCGCCTGAGAATCCTCATCTGAAAAGTGGTTTAGAGAAAAGTGGAGGAGATCTATGAACATGATCCCCAGCTCCCTTACCAACATACTCCCCTACTGGAGGGAGAGTATCTCTTGCCTCTTCTCAGCTTTCATCGTAGAAGAGAGGAATTCTGCCTGAAACTCCTTCTCGAAATCAGCCCATGCCACCTCAGCCTCTCTCCTCTCTCCCAAGTAGCGCGTCCACCACTGACGTGCTGTTCCCCGCATCTGGATGACAGCCAGAGGAACCCAGTACTCGGTCGGAGACCGAATCAAGTCGTATGCTATCACCAGATCCTCTATAAAACTCTCCATCTTCATGTCAGAGTTATTGCCCTCATACTTTTCGAGGGACTGTCACTGGAAGGCTCGAAGAATCTTTTGCCACTGGTCATCCTCCTCCTCTCGACCAGCCCTCTACGGATCAACCAATTGAACCTCATGGGCCTTGATCTCCTGTACAACTCATGGTCATCTCCCGGGTGCCATAGCTGCATGGTAACCAAAGAATACCGAAGCCCAAGTACTGCAGAATATTGTTCTTGAAATTTCTTAAACTTATTATCAATTTCAACTTCCAAAAACACCCCAGAAAAATGAGAACACAAGTCTTTATGATGCATGTACCTTTCCTAGGTTCTCTACCCTGCAATAAGTGTGGTCTCACTTGGTCATTTAGCAGGTCCAAAGCCCTTGCATCGAATCATGGGGGGGCCTGAAATCTCGCGTCCTATCTGGTCTTCCCTAGACTATTTCATGCACCGAGATCGCCCAACACTTTTTCCCTACAATCCCATGTAATCCTCACTGTGCCTAACTCCAGACTCCATCCTATCTCTCAATCTCCTCCTTTGATAAAATTATGTCATGACCGGAATTCAACAAAAGGAGGGAAGGGTCAGTATTTTGCCCAGCCCTTCCTTCTTTAAGATGTAGGAGAGATAATGACCCCTGAAACCCACCTTCAATAGGTCCCGGAGTGGAGACCAGTGCCAAGGCTAAAGAATCTCACACAAAATGGAAGGCATTAACCATTATATTTTTCTTTATAGAAACGAGAGATAAGATTTCAATCCCAAGAATACCAAGGATGAATGTAAAGGCAATGCCAAAAGTAACCAATTCTCATATGCATGTTAAATAGTAAATAATACAAGCCTCAAAAACTCCAACAGTAAAGTACCAAGAAAAGGAAAACAACAATAGAAACAGCCCCAAGGTCTGAGCTAGTACGGTCCCGCACGATCCCTAATGTGCTCCCAGAAACCTGAAAACCGTTTTATATACGTAGGGTGAGCATCCATGTACAATCATTAGGGGAAACCAAAGAATCTCGTGCACAAGTGAGGAGACATTCTAATGCCCCGTGGAATCAAAGATAACCAAACACCTAACAAGGTATAATATCCACCCAAGCCTCACCAAGGCACACTCCCCAAATTACGCAAGTCAAGTACAGTATAGTAAAAGCACATCAATGTTTGGGAATCCCACGCCACTTTTCCACTGGTTATAGAAGAAATCCTTCCATCAAACCAATCCCACCATTCTCACTGTATTCCCAATGCCACAATAGCCCGCACACACCTGGGTCACAACCACACATCCCACCCGCAAACACCTGGGCCACAAATATCTAATGTAACCATGCCCACAAACACCTAGGCTAGAACAACCACTGTCACACCCAAAGACACCTGGGCCAAAGCAACCACTTCCATGCCCGAAGATACCTGGGCCAGAAAGTTACCCTCAAGCCTGAAGACACCTGGGCCTCATCCCGAAGATACATGGGAAACAACTTGCTTGTAAACAGCTGGACCAACCACCGCAACCACCCCGCCCAAAGATTCATGGGCTGATAATGGACCTTAAGTTATCACCGCCTGCCAGATGATACTTGGGTTATTTGGGAAATGAAGCACAAAGGAGCTAATAAACAGCCACTAATAGATGTGTTGGGAAAAACACCCTCCCCCATCAAATGTGGGTGTTCGACAAAAAGTACCCAACTTTGGTGGGGCGTGAATAAGAAACATAAGAACTACAAAATATATGTATAAGTAACAAACAATCAACCCAACCTAGGGTTTCCAAAGCCAATCCAAGCACAAGCACACGCGTCCCTATTCATAGGAAGCACATTGCTCACAGCCATGTCACAACTCACCCCACAGAACCAATTCCCATTTAATCTATTCTTGATTCCAAGTAAAATTAATATCATTTAAATAATGTTATACACTACTAAGCAACTAACATCGTAAGAAAAAACCAAGGGAAAAAGTTACCGCCAAAAGAAATTTTAGAATTCACACCCTGTTCTCTTGCAAAGTCACAACAACAAAGGGATATGTGAGATCCCTCGAAGTACTAGAACCAAAGAGAAACCCGAGACATAGCCCTATGTCCCCAAAATCCAGGAGACAATAATTTCCCATCAACAGAGATTTCCACCCCAATTTGTTATATACGAAGAGTAATCATACAGCCACAAATTAACATTCAGAAAATGTACAACAACATGGAATCCCATCCCCACATGTATCACCAAATAAATCAGCATGTGAAAGAAGTAACCAAACTAACACTACCAACACAATGCAGGACCATGCAAGTATTTTCAGATTCTAAAGTATTTAACACACTCCATGGTTTCAATTCCACTATCCTTTAACTGGGGTTATCACAAAAAAGGGTTGATCCTTGTGATTTCAATTTATTTAACAGAGTATAAATAATTAACCAATTCCATGTTACAGTTATTTAAACATCCAAAAACAATAAGGTTCATTAGTGTACAGAGAAAGACCACCAACTTTCATGATTTTCAGTGAGCGTAGGCCCGTATAATTCACAACAAATATCAACAATAAAAGAGCACAACAGGTCATCGATCACACCCCCTTTCATTATTTAAAGGTCGTTTTATTATCTTCGTTATGTTTGGTTTCATCAATTTCCAAAGGGTCAAAAGGGTGCCCACCCCGCATGATACACAGAATGGAGAGACGAAGGAGAAAAATAACTACTTGATTGATAAAAGATCGATGTTTTTCTCCATGTCCTAGGAATAGGGGATGCACGTCTTGGAGGGCTCCGGCATAGGTGCACCACTTGCCTTGGGAACAAAGGACTTCAAACGTACAAGGAAGAGGAGACTAGCCAAAAGGAAGGAGAAGAAAAAAATCCATCATGATAAATAGAAGATATCCCAATGTTACGGGATAAGAAATTTGATCACCTTGGAAGTCAGATCGTGGTTATTCCACGCGGTTGGGTGGTTACACATGACTTGATTTATTGTTATTTATTAGGGATGTTTCTTGGGATTTTTAGATATTAATTATGGGTTGAAAATGACCTTGAAACATTTAAAAGGTCAAAAAGGCCTAAAATTGGCGTTACGGGAAAAACTATAGAAGGAAAGCATTACAAGGCTGGATAACACCGATCTGTCACGCCGATAGGTCACACGGATCGTTCGCACTGATCGGTCGTACTGATCGGTCACACCGATATGTCACACTGATAGGTCATGCCGATCAGTTGCGCATATCAGTAGGTCTGATCGGTCACTCCAATAGGTCGCGCCGATCAGTCACAACGAATGAGGTGCGACCCCTTAGGCTCATAGAATTTGGCAAAGGGATGGATCATGAGGGTCTTGGCCATTATAGTCATTGTGTAGTGAAAACCATTCCCATTTTTCTATCATTGGTATTAAAATTTATGCACATTTTATTATTAATTATATATTTTCATGTATTCATTTCACATTCCTTTTTAGTGGAATAAATGATAATGTTTAACGAATACTTGTTAGAGGATCCATGTGGCACATATCTGCAAGAAATGAAATGATTATGAAGGGTGTGACCTGATAGTGCTCCAATGCATTATGTAGAGACTTGTATCCTGGTAAATCAAGTGCAATGACAGTTTACTCATGATAATTCACAATCAATGAGGGTTTATTCATATTCCATTGTATATGAGCCTTGGGTCATGCTAATATAAAGTTAAATGTTGTGACCACATTTCTATGTTATGATAATCATGGTTTATCAATACATTATGTTCATGTTTCTCATGTTCTCCATTGATATTCATATTTCCTATAATTTATGTTTTTTATCCCTAAATTGGGCTTTATATCTCACCATTTTATTATTAATTTCCTCAGTTTATCCCATGCAATGCAATGTACCAATGAATTTTGTGATAATGTAAAATATGTTTTCAATAAAGATGTTGTGTTTTATGTTAGAAGTTGTTATGTAATGTTTCTAAGCCCCAAATACACTAAACATATAATCATTTTTTGTTTAATCAATTGAATATTATAAGTAGTAAATCATATTTATGTGTGAAATAAAGAGCATAGTTGTTTTATTTAATCACTATATTTCCTTTTAAAAATGGTTTTAAATATCAAATACCTGTATTAATACTTACTTATATGTTTAAATATAGAATTTCTGGAATGATTATCCTTATAACCATTATGAATGATGACAGTCAAAAACAATTCAAATACTATCATGAAATCATCATTTCATGGATTCCATCATATATCAAAAGTAGCTCTTGGGTTTCACAATGCAAACGAATGAATACCATCATCATATATTATGTAAAAACATGCTAATACCTTGAATTAACATAAATTGTTTTTGAAAAAACAAAAACTTCCTTAGTAAAAATATATTGGATTTCCTCCATAAATCAAAAAAAGTAATAATCTTCGTCAATGATAACATAAACCACCTATCAACAACTCCTTAATTAGATCGAAGGTAATGCATTATAAAACCCTGATGTTTTCAAATATATTTAATATTTAATTTCATTAATGAATCACTAAGTCATAGAACAAAACATTGTTATTATATCCTTGTAGTTAAATTTAATTTTTTCTGCCTCTATGTATTGAATTTTGGAAAATTCACACACATAGTGGTGATCAATATGATATTTAGAGACAATTGGGATTAACATACATTTTTTGTGAATAGAAACCTTACCCTTATGAATAGATGTATGACATTTATGAATAATAATATCACCCATTTATGTATAAATAAAATTTATGTTCCTTATAAATAGGTGACAATATTTTAAAAATTTATAATTTGGTGATGGTATTTTGATGTGTAATAAATCTTTAATTAAAATTTTAATTTCATAATTTTATATAATATAATATATATTTTGTAAATGTTTATTCTTAAATATATAGTTTTTTTTCCTATGATTTTAAAATAATGTTATGGAACATTTGTTAATTTATGAAATTCTTATAATATTAGTTTTTAAATTATAATATGTATTTTCAAAGTAAAAATTTTTTCATTTACAAATAAATAAATTTAGAATATTTAGTAAATTATAATGATAATATGGGATCTATTTTTTAAATATACGCATTTCATAGCAGAAATTTTTATTTTTGGGATTTTTTTTAAAAACACATTAAATTTTTTAATAATAAAATGTTATAATTAACGAAAAATGGAAAATACATGATTTATTGAGTCATGTGTGATGTATAGATGATGTAATCACACTAGGATTCAACAAAATTTAAATTATTACTATATTTAATCACTAGAATCAATATTATTTCTTGTATATATTAAAATAAAAATATTTAATAATTAAGATATTCAAAAAATCCCTTATCCTCCGTAATAAAACCAAGCATGCAATCGATCCTCTCGTCATTCCTCTAAGACGTTAATCTTGTCAATGTTCTACCCAAAAAAAATTAAATGGTGTCTCCTAACATCCATGATCACTTGTTCTTTTCAATATAACAATACTCCATCCTTTAAGGAGGTTCTCAAGATTGTTGATTCAAGACAATAACTTTATTCCTTAATATTTTAAATTCTTTTCCAATTTAATTTCATTTAATTTCCTCTCCTAAAATTCTCTATCAAAATGATTATGATAAATCTATTATATTATAAATAATATAATTATATCAAGATAATTTAATATCTTTCCTTAAACTACTTTATCTCTCCCTTATTTTAAAAAACTGAATCATTGTGTTGGAGATTTTCGTTTACAACCATTGAGGATGACCAACCTTCGTTATTCATTTTATCCTTCAAGGATTTTCATGAAATCATTTTCATGGATTAAAAAGACTATAAAATATCTAGAATTTCTTATGTAATTTTATAAAACCAGTATAAATACATTATACTAATTTGTAAGACAAAAGTAGTTCGTAATAATCAAAATATCACCAAAATAATCTAAGTGATTATCACTAATGTTCTGCATAATAACATATCATTGTACCATATAAAACTAAAAACTATCACCATTTAATATTTTTAATGTTCATTAGTATCATATTAATTAAATTTTGTATAATTATATCAATAACACATGAATTTCCAAACTCATATACAAGAATACAGGTAATGAAAACTAAGGAATCGAATGATCCTAAATGATAAAAGTGTATCTTATAACTCATCCAGAAGATTACAAATGAATTTAATAAAATAATAATAAATTTTATATATTTATATAATGTTATGAATTAATGAATTATTGGATTTAATTTTGTTATCCATGATGTTAAGGTAATGTGTATAGCTCATTCATACCTAAGGCAAGGGATTTCTACCTAATCCTCTATTTTCATTCGATTTACTCTTTGTATATTATAATCATATTTAAATTCCTATTTATTCTTATTTACTACTAATAAATTCTCTTTTAATGATGTATATATGTGTATCAATGATAATCCTTCTTTTTTTATGTCGAATAAATTGTTTTATAAAGATCATTCTCAATTCTTCTCAATAAACAATCTTGATTCAAGGGAACTTCGTAAAATCATACCTATTTTATAGGGAACCATATAATATGTTGTAATACAAAATTATTTTTAAAATCCATATATTTTTTACATGGAAGAAAACCTTAGTTAATGTCTTGATTTATTCAATTATTTTACCAAATGAACTATTCTATTCAAATTAAATGTGTAATTCTCTCAAAAATTCCTCAATGATTTTATTTGATTATTTTTGTATATTTCAACATCTCTACTAAATTTTGTGGATTTTAGGTTAATATATTGTCATTATAATGATATTTATATTTTTAAATTATTTATTAGCATTTTGATAATGTATGTGCTATCTTGATACCATTCACTATACTACTATGAAGGGTTACTTTTTGTGTGTAAAGATTGAGTAATGTTATTTCATGTGTTCATTTTGTCTATGTTTATACCCTTTTATATGAGTAATTCACTGGATATATAAAGTGATGGGTTTATCCCAATATATCCCCTCGATTAACCAATAGTCTCATGAGGCAAAATTGTATTGGCTCTTGGTCGAGGCCTTACCTTACTATATTAAGACAACCCAGTTGAGGCCCTGAAAATATGTTTATGATGTCTACAAATATGTATTAACTCGTTATGGTATTAGTAATTCTTAAAACATTTGATAAATGTCATGTATAATATAAATGGTTATGTTTCATTCAATTATGCTCATTTATATTTCCATATTTAATCATCTTTTATTTCATCAACATTTTGCTCAAGTATATTTTTAACGGAATGTGTTTTTATTGGCTTACCATGCATACTATTTATTTTTTATGATAACCTCTACTCTATTACATTCCCTTTTTTATCATATGAGATATCCAATTTATTATGTTTTAATTTTTCCTAGGATATGAAGATGATTTTAATGAATTACTAGTAAGGATAATCCTAGACTAAATGTTGTTTCTAATGGAATTCCTATTAGGTATTTAATTTTAATTTTCAATATTGTACTTCTGTTTGTATCTTGTTTTTCTAAACAACTAAACTATATATTCTTCTAGGATAATACCTTCCTATCATCATACTAATTTATTAATATAAGGAACCAGATCTGGGCCACAAGATTTTGGTTCCATACATCTGTAAATTCAAATTTACATATTAATATCCCAAACATCATTAAACAAACAATATTAGCATAACATAAGGAACACATTATGGTTTATATTTACAATAATCATTTTTTCCATGTAAATCACCATTCCATTATATATCATTTCTATTTCATCAAAACCATTCAACAATTTCTTATAATTCTATAGAAAAAAACATAAACTATACAATCCTTAGGTATTTCACCATTCATATAACATAATTTATGAATCAAAATATATTAAAGAATTTATTTTTCCACTTCATCCTTACAGCATTATCAAGTGTACCACAAACTATTACATAATAAATCTATCCATTAATATTTTATCTCTAGTATATATATCATCTTCAATATAACAATAACACATAACACATTTATAATCCCCTTTAGAAGCATTCATCTTGGTACAATGAGTTGCGTAATGACGGTTTATTCCATAATTAAAAAACCTAACCTTATATGATGTCATAGGGAGGCCAATATGATCTTTTGTGTCATTAAATAAACTCAATGTTTTTCAATTTTAGTCAATTTATTTGTTTCTTTCCTTTTCATAGTCAAAAAATCACCATGCACCATTTAGACATTCAGATTAGAAATTATTTCTTTATTAATGAAAAAAAGAAAACCAAATATTCATTCCTCCTTGGCCTCTATTACTTGAACTCTCATTAAACTTTTCTTATCTTCCTTGGTGAGTTTGAGAGTGGGTTATGGTACACATTGTTAATCTTGCTTCATGAAAAACATTTTGTCCTGATCACAACATCTCTCATTCAAATGATAATATCACTTGAACTCTAATTATTAAATCATACATCATATTCCACATTAGTTTATGTCCTTCTACATCTTACCACTGAATAAAACATGAAACAATGTTTTGACATTATATAACATAGCAAAAAACCACATGGTCATGAAAATATTTTCTTATAGGGTGACTAAAAATTGGCACCATTTTTTATCTAGGAAACCTTAATTTTATCCTAGGTTATTCATTATCACCCACTACAAAAATCCATCATGATGGTCTATGAAGAGTTTTTTTATTTCATATAGCATATCCCTTTTTAACGTTAAACTATGTGTGCATCAATGCCCATTTTCATTTACCAAATTACCCTAGGTCAATACAAAAATATCTTGAAATAATATTTACCCAAGGAACATATGTTTTAGAGCCAAATCCACTTGTTATATCACAAAAAGGATTCTGTTCTATGAAACCACTCTATCTATCCTTTATGACATTTATATGACATTTTCCTATAAATTTATTTGTATATAGAATTATCATTATATCGTTCTTGTAGAGTTATCAAAACAATTCCTCATTCTACCATCCTATTTTTAGTAATTCAATTTATAAGTTACCAAAAGTAGTTACCATATATTTCCATAAATATAAATTTTATTACTTTCACAAAATACATAATACATTTTACAAACAGATTCCTTAAGATTGTAATATTTTACTATCTTCGAAAACATGGAATCCAAAACACTCTT
This sequence comes from Viscum album, assembly GCA_963277665.1. NCBI lineage: Eukaryota > Viridiplantae > Streptophyta > Magnoliopsida > Santalales > Viscaceae > Viscum > Viscum album. The sequence goes on from OY728122.1 coordinate 1,195,036,372, forward strand.
ACATAAGTGAGATAAATTATCTCCCAATAGGGTCCTCATGAATAAATCCCCTCCTATACAAATCATTAATAAAATATATCTTCCTAACCTAATAATGGAAACCTAAAAATGGGTTATCTCAGATGCCCAATTTTGGTAAATAAGTGAGGCATGCCATCATAACTATAGGCATAAGGGTATGAGAATATGATCTTTACAATATAAAATAATACCCTTCATATCAAATATCATAAAAATTTACCATGGAATAAATTTTGGTGGTTAATAAGATATGAATAATAAGTAAATAGAGAAAATAAGACATTAAAGAAATATGTCATAATAAAACATGGAATTATGGCAGACACATAATCCTATATTATAATATCATTATTAGTTATGGGATTGTTTCTGAGGCCATATTAGTGGAAAATTTCCTTTACTAAACTGGGTTTAGACACCATTCAAACCATGTAATATTGAACTAAGATCATCCCTTTTTCTTCCCCAGTAATACTAAAACGATTTCATTTCCCATTCCCGGCCTGTAATAATAAACAGAATTCATTTCCAATTCCATCAATGTATATTTCATGAGATATAAATCTTTACCAAATAAAATTAGAAGGAGATATAGCTCATAATAGTCACATAGTGAATTCATACATACTTATACCATAAAATCATAAACATTCATATCATAACCAATGAAATAAAATGGTTATCATAAGCATGAAATAATATAAAAAAAAGTGGAAAAATATTCTGGTTTCCTAACAATTTAACCAGAAGCATAACCCCTGAAATGTATAGCGATTCAAAATCATATGACCCATGAATGGGAAACATGTTTCATTAGAATAATTCACTAAATTCATAATCCATTCAAGAAATAATATGAATGTATCCTTCGTATTATTTCCTATAAGTCTACGAGTATCATCAATCGATGTTATCTTATAAGAAGAATAACATGTATGATTATTTTGAAAACATTTATTGAAGAAAATATCATGTAATATTTTATAATAATTATTTAAAACATTAATAATTTTGAAAAAAATTCCTTTAAACATACATTGAAAATCAATAAATAATGATTTAAAAAAGATTGAAAAAAATTTCCCTTGAAAACGTTATGAAAATAATTTATCTTCAAAATTTATAAAATGAGCTTGAATTTTTTTGAAAATCATTTCATTGAAAATAATTTAAAAAAATTTAAAATAGGGTTGAAATAATTTTTAAATATCAAATCTTAGAAAACCTATTAATTAATCATGATTACATTTTGAAAATAATTGTCCTTGAAAACATATAAAGGAATATTGAAAAATTGGGGAAGAACATTTTCCTTGAATATTTATAAAAGAAGAATGATGAAAATTGTAATACATTTCATTGAAACCCTATTTTAAAAAATCTAAAAAAATATCATTTAAATGTGAAAATAATTATTCAATGGATTTATGGTTGATAAATAATCACACATCATGTGAGGTTAACATAAAATACCTTTTTCACGGTAAATAGGCTTGTAAAATGGATCATTCGGAAAAAGAATAATAGATTACTTTATAAAAAATAGGACATAAATATCATTTAATGATCATAATGGAAATGTATAATATTATCGGTGGCCTTTATTAAAATACTTGAATATAGGAATGTAAATTTATGACCAAATAGAGGGTAATGTGGGGATTTCATAAAAATGCATTCATAAAAATAATATATATGAAATAGTTGAATAAATGGTACCAATATATGAATAAATAAATAATTACTATTTTGGAATAAAATTAATTAATTTTATTAAAATATAGATCATAATATTTCATGAAAGGAAGAATGAACATAAATAACCATTAAAATCAATTGATTGTTTCAAAATACTGATATAACATGGTAACATGGTATCATACTCTACATGTAAAATAATAAAATAAAATTAATCATAAAATATCATGAAAATAATGATATTCATGATATATCATGTAAAATTGAATTACCTAAACATAAAAAATAATTTAGATTTTTCACAAAACTTGACTCTCAAAAAAGATAAATTGAGACAAAACTATTTTACCAGTTTGGTAACATTTAAAACCTAAACCCGCTGAAATAAATATTAGAAAATTGTTATTTATATACCCATAAATTTCATAATAAGAATAATTTAACCCATTCATGGTACATATATACAGCTAATAAAAATTAAATGTTGGTGAATAAAGCATATATCTCACAGATATGAAAAGTTCGATGTAATCACATTACCTTGTTTCTTGACTCCCTTTGTATTTATAAAAAACTCCTATATAATAAATATAATTATTTATACATATATCATAGAAACATATAATTACTTATTAAATCACATATTAATTTATTATGACTTTATATTTCCCCCTTAATAACAATTATTTGTTATGTTTTCTATCTGGGTAATATTCTCTTTGTACATTGGATGAGTCTTAATTCGATATATCACTAATCCTCATTCCAATACCGGGATTCAAAAATGTAGAAAAGATATAAATATCATTTATATTATTTATATATTTATAATATTAATATATAGAAAATATATGTATGAAATGGAATACACCGTTCATGGGGATGGTAAGCTGTATGTACACATGAACATTGTTTCCCTTTTTATTTTTGTATTGAAATAAAAAAAAGTAAATATATGTATATATGTGTATAATTTCATTAATTTAGTATTATAATGTTTTATATATCATATATTTTTACTAAAAACATCCTTAACAAATTCCATGTAGTGAGTGAACGAATAATTTCACTTATAGGGGAGGTAGTCCAGACTTACTCAAATGAAATTATCGTATTTAATCCAAATGGAACGTAAAAAATATATGTGTTGTAAAATTAACAAATAAGAATAAATAAATTATAAATATATTATATTACATATTTAAATATATTTCCATTATAATACCCACCATGATAGGTAGTGAAGGAAAAATGAGCAATCATCGTTTAGGCATGAGGTAGCTCACCGTAAATGTAAACAATATGTTAGTCACCCATGTGAAGGTGGTGTGTCTAAGTATAGGTCTAAAAATTAGAATAAAAACTTATTTTTATATTTATGTTAATTTGGTTGTTTCAAAATCAATGAATAAATATATTTGACAGGTGGATAAAGAAAATAAAAAATAGGATCTTGAGAGAAGACATTTCCACTTAGTTAGGTAACTCCTTTTGGTTTGTGCCATAATTAATTATTTTATTTCCTTTTTCCCAATGTAAGGATTATATGATTAAGTTATGGATTTTTGTATTTCTATTGGGAATATAGTTGCAGAATCTAATTGTTTTGAGAGATTTAAAGAAGGGGGAGGTGTGGTGGCCTATTATAGGGAAGGGAAAGGGCACACATTGCATTTTTAAAAACAAATTATGTGTGCTGATTTTTACAGTAAAAATTTATATAAAAACCACAAAATAATTTAGTATAAAGACAACATTATTTTGATAAAATTGGATTTGAAAGGTTTATAAGTCATTTTGGTTCTTAAATTTAATTTTTAGTCCCCAGTTAAGCTTAATTTTACCTTAGTTGATGTAATTAATTTTAACAACATTCAGTAATATTTTTTCCTGATAACTATCTTGAAAATAATAGATATTAAAAATATGGGTATTTAAAATATTTAATCCATTTTTACAAATTCAAGTCCCTTAATTTTTAGAAATTAATTTAAATTTAATACCACTGAAGGGACGACTCTACAGGTTTCAAATGTAAAAATGATCGGAAGTTTGCAATGTTTTTAGATCCAATTTCAATGTTAAATTGCTTCAAATGTCATAAATTGTATTAATTGATAAAATTATTATATAATATAAATTTTAATAAAAATTACTATATAATTTAACCTTATAAATAAATTATATGGAAAATTAGTTCAGAATATTAATCCCATATTTTTAACAATTATTTAAAAAATGAATACATATCAAAAAATTAAAAAAATTACCATAACCTAATTTTTATTTTTATTCTCTTAATATAATATTTACTTTCAAATATTAAATCTATAAAAGATCCAAAATGTATATTTAATATTAGTTTTCAATTAAAATGTATTAAAACTACCATCTAAAAAATATATTTTTTATTCATAAAATTGGGATTGTTTATTTCTTATGTACATCGAATATATTTGTTAAATATGATAAATATTGTATTGAATATATAAAATATATATATTACATTAATATTACTACCCATTAAAAATTTAATTAATTTATTAGGGTACAATTGTTTTGTGAGCATAATAATACTAATAGTTTCTTTTATATTCAAATGGTTTCCATATTTATTTTTAATTAATTCATAACCATTGAGTTCATATTATATTCATTTAAACCATATATTTTAACAATAAATTAACATTGTTCATAACCATCATTTAAACTCCTTGTTTATATATTATTATATTAGAAATAACATTTTAATAATATATTATTTTTTCATGAAACCCAATCATGGGTGTTATGAAAGATATCTAGGAAGTTCAATGTTGTGTGTAACATAATCTAAACTCGTTGTTTGATGTAGAAAAATGTAATATTTTCTTTGGTATATTTTTTTATTAACATTGTTTTTTTATAATGTAACCCAAACATATTACTTTAGAATAATATAAAATATATTTATTGATTCATGAAATGAAAAATAAGAAAAGAATAAATTAATTCAAAAATATCATTAACAAAACCTTGGTTTGTTACATTACCCATATCCAATGTAGAGGAATTTAATTAAACCATTAGATATTGAGTTATGTAAATTAACATAACTCAATATATACCCTTCTAAAACCCATATGGATATGAGGATACCATTAAAAACCCTAAGAAAATAGAGGATTAGTCTTATGCATCCTATTGAGACGTCACCCTACCATTACCCAACTCATGTAATTTCGGTGATACCAAAACACATGTCACCAAAAATACCCAGAAATAGGGTATATGTAAGATACCTTTATATATGACATATTTTTTGTGTAAGGATATAATTTTAGATTAATATTATAAATTTTCACTCAATGAAAAAAAAATTAAAAAAAGGGATTAAATATCATTTTGAAAAATATAATTGTTATAGAACATTTTACAAAATTCTAAACCATATATTTCAAATAATGAATAAATTTTACATTATTCAATATCTAAAAGTTATTAAAAATAAATTATGAAAAATGAAGAATGTATTGAAAAGATATTTTTAGAAATATTTTTTTAAACCTTCCAAAGGAACACTGAAAAAATTTAGGATTAATAATGACTAAAATTTAATTAATAATATTTTATATATTTAAATATTACATATGAAACCTAAAACAAACCATCTACTTGGTCTCATTCCATTACTACACCAAGACCACCTGTAATAGGCCAGGGGTAGAAGAATACCACCGAGTAGGTTTATCACAAAAATAAGAGTCATTTTTCAAACTATATGTTCAAATAAACATGTCTCTAAGAAAAAGTAAGGAAATGAAAATAATATTTAATCAAGAATGAAAAAATATAACGTACCAAAAATAGAGTATGATCGTTCAAAAAAGAAATGTAAATGGGGCCAGAATAGAATCCTGACCAAAAGGAAAAGTAGATGCAATCGTAATTCATCTATAGAAAATCCAAAATCAAGGGTTTGTATAGAAAGAGGCGTATGAAGTCACTGAAAAAATCCTCATCATCCAAGCCTATATTTAAAAATAACCTGGCCCAATTCCCCCCAAGTTCTCGGCCAATGCATCGATTTTCTACACAAGACACGACATGTGTCGGCACAACCCATGTAGGGGTGTGTAAGCCAATACAGAGTAAAGAACCAAAAATCACAATGGTACACCACTAATAGTTACATGAAGTACATCATAATGAAATCACACTAATTACACCATAAAGGAAACACATGAACTATAATAAAAAGGGTAAACACCACATATGTATAAGTCTAATGTACAAAGAGAAGAATTTAATGTTGTAGTCAATAGATCTCCATGTCTCTATTATGCTATAAGTGCGAGTTATACATGAATAGTCATTGATGTATAGAGTATAGATGGAACACAGAGAACCAATGCCACATGGAGACTCATTGGTGCATGGATAATCAGTGATTCCTGGAGTGGGGGTAGCATCAGGGATGTCGATACCGCACAAATCATCGATAGTGCTTTGAGAATCGATGGTAGAAGAAGTTTGGATGGAGCATAGAGAATTGATGGCCCATAGTGATTCGATGGAGCTTGGGGTGTCGAAGGAGAATAGAGCATCAATGGAGAATTTTACACCAAGTCACTTAGTTAATAATATCCCATAGTCACATCCAATCTTTGGATTCCTCTCATTACATGCTTGTTATTGGAGAGCATACTCTTCAGTAATTTTTTTTCATAAATGAATATCCACCAAAACAAAATATTGTATATCCAAAGGGCCTTCTCATTATAGGGTCCCAGCTACAAAAATGGCTTCCCAAAAGGACACATGAGAGGAAAGATACGACAAATTTAGTAAAAAGGGTCTGGACTTGGTCTGACCAGAACATGTCTTGCAAACCTAAACCGACCTGGTTCGGTCAACTTGAACTGAACCAGTCAGTATGGGCAAGCCTAATGGGCCATTAAACCACATCCCATGGGGCTACTCAACCCCAGACCACTGGGCCACCAAAGAGGCCCTATTCTCCCTACCTGACTCATCGTATGTGGTCCCCCACCATCTATAATAGCTCGACCATGTGCTCTTAATCAACGCAACTACCATGTTTAATGCATATGACACTATATTATGACCCCCTTCCCTATGGATTCCACAACTACGGGTTCCACATGGACCCCAACCATATGTTTGTTGACCTCTATTTCCTCCCTTCATCCACAGGATTCTATCAATGCGACATCTAAGCTACACCCTTCCAAGTCCACAACTGCATCCTCTTCCTGTGGCTCCAATACTCTGCTCATGGCCTTCACCTCTTCGAAGTCCTCCTCCAACACAATCCAACTAAACTGCAACTATGCACCCTGCCAGAACCCAGCCTCTGGCCAGGCCATGCACTACCCTCACAATTGACCGCCATACCAGTGGCCCACCATTCTTCATGCCCTCCATCATAAGTCTTCAAATCCACATTGAAATCTTGTCTAACATTCACAATGTTTTCGTAGATCATGAACTTTGGTCTTGAATAATTGCACCATGGATCTGGGGGAAACAATCAATCATTCACATAGGGTTTTAAAGGGAGAGGAACATGTAATAAAAGCGATGGATTTAGGGTGTGATATGAAGAACATTTACACCCCACAAATAGATCTTGGCCTTATTTTTGCAACCATGTTCTCTTCATGTTAGCATGATCATAAAGAATCCAATAGCCAAATAATCACCATGATATTTTCTCATTAATAATGTAATAGATATCCTATGATAAGAATAATCAAATTGCACATCATCAGATTTGTGGGTTTCTCAATATTTGTGTTTTATACGTAGAAGGGTAAAATAAATCATCAAGAGATCTATACCAACATCATGTTTCGATAAGTCTTTGTGGAAGAACAACGTTCTGTGTCATTGTAAATCCTTGATCTGCTGGCATTCATCGTCATGGAATAAATACATTCCCCTTACCTCAGGGGAATTCAAGGGTTATGTAGATAACCAAAAATTCCATTGACATGGATTATTAAAAAAGGAATCCAATTCTATGTCAACACGTAACAACCATGTAAAATATTTTTATAACATATTTTAATGATGTTCACACACAAAAACTGAATTCTATTGTCGACCAGTTCCAGTTGATGTTAGGAATTTCTTATGGAAAACAACCCCATACGAACTCAGTGGGGGTATCATATTTCCATTTTAGGAACCTTTTTTATTTGGATTTCATAATTCAATAATTTTATATTTATTTATTTTATTTATGGTTTCACTCATGGTGTATTTTTCTACAAATGGAACGAGTCGACCAATGATAGGTTACATCTAGTGTAAATCCATTGCTCTGAGAACAACACGAATCTCAAATATCTAATCTGTAACTCATTTAAGAATAATTTTACTTTTTAAAAAATTCATGAACATATATCATTAAAAAATAAAAAATTTCAAACAAATATTTTGGGTTCCTCTGGTCCTGGAATCTCAGGTCGTCTCACTACCTGACCTTGGAATTTTCTAAAATAATTTGAAAAAATTAATAATTAGGAAATTAAAAGTCATTAAATTCTCTCTACCTTAGGGATTTGCGTCCCTGAAATCCAAAAAGGGATACTAAATAAATGTAATGGTATGGAGAACAAATTTAGACTTCCACTCCCACGTGCTCTTATGATGACTCATGTGCTGCCACAAAACATGCATAAGTTGAATTGAACACCCATAAAAGATCATCTCTTATCAATCTTAAATCTCCATTGGCACCTCCATGAAAATATTACTATTATCAATGTCCATCATTCCATAGTCGATGATATGATATGGATCAGGAACATACCTATTTGTTTAGGAAACATGGAAGATGTCATGCACTAGGTGCAACTATGATAGTAGTGCGTGTTGGTATTCCACATCTCCAAATTAACTCATTATCTGAAAATTGAAAATTTATCTATGATTTAACATTCCAGCCCAGCCAAACCTCCACAATCCTTATCATGGTTGAGACCCAATGAACACATAGTCTCCCTCCTCAAACTACGAATTCTTCCTCCTCCTCTAAGCATATGACTTATTCTGCTTTTTATAGTCATCATCCTTACTAGGTTGATATAAAACTTATTAGTGGAAGCATATAATGACTCTAAGCCTATGAGAACTAACTATCCTACATCTATCTAGAATAGTGTTATCTTTAATAGTCATCCGTACAGTGCTTGGAACAATCCTATTTCAATGGTTTAGTAGTTCCATTTGTTTTTATTAAAACTTCACCGTAGGTTTGTGGTCCTACCAAATTGTGTAAAAATTCTAGGATAAAATCTTGTAGAACGCCCTCTAGAACATAGATGGTCTTCACTATATGGTCGTCCATCTAGGGATGAAATTTATGCCCATATGGACCAGAGTCACAATCATCCTGTTCAATCCCTTCAATGTCTGAGATGTTTTGGGAGAATTATGATCTGATATGATTTCTTATGGGACTCCATGGAGTCAAACGATCTCATACATGTAGAGGTGTCCCAATATCTATAATGATCTCATATCACATATCGGTAAGAAGTGGGATAACATAGTGATTTAATTAACGACCACCAAAATGGTATATATTTATCTTAACGTGCATAGTAAAACCATCCTTAAGCCCACTGATATCCAATGTCACTTAAACTATTGTACCTTAAGTGGTTGGGTCAAGACTACTAGAACACAGGGATATACTTGAAGTTGTTGACAATTAAGGATCCAAGAAACAAACTCTACCACTACCTCCTCCTTCCCTAGCCCCCAAATTTTATATTGAAGGTCCAGATATATCTTTTCACTATTGGATGTTCCACCAAAGTGGATGTACGTATGTCCTTAAATTCCCCTCCTCATAACAACATGGCTACTACTGTGCACCCTCATAAGATAATGACGTTCTCCCAACATTTCCAATATCAATTAGCGGCATGGAATATGGACATATAAGAATATAAAGTCTCATAATCATTGTATCCAAGATATTTCTCCCTAAATCACTATAAGAGTTGAGTGGTGACAACCATCTCTTGGAGGTAAGATACTACATCCTTATCTAGAAAGGATAATTGTATTGCATTGAACTTCTCTATTGCCTCACTAAGGAACTGCAAACTGGATCTCTTGATGGGAGTTTCTGTCACTACATTGCCCTTCCCAATAGTATATACATCTCAATGTTATAGTCGTGGAATAAATATATCCATCATATCTCACTGATGTAAATATCCTTCTTATAGAAGATATACATGAAACTTGTATGGTTAATGCTGATGATAAAATAATCTCTCATCTGGTTGCCTCTCCAAAAAATCAATGCAAAGACTAATGTTGCTAGCTTAGGATCATGGTTTTGTAGTTCTACTCATTCTTCCTTAATTATGATGAACCATAGGAAATAACATTTTAACCATGCATTAGGAAAAAACGTTGATCGATCCCAACATAGCATAAAACACCATGTACTAAACACCCTCATCTAGTAATATTAATATGGGAGTGCTCGACATCCTCTACCTCAGCTTCTAAAAGCACTATTAGAAATTCTCTATCCACACGAAAGGATACCCCCTCCATTTCAAGGCTGTCCAGGGTGTTTATACCCTATAAAATTCAGGTACAAGCATCTAATTGTAACATTCCTAACACTTGAAATTCTTCACCTGGGTAACACTCTTGGGTGGATCCCAAGAAAGCACCACTTCAATCATCTTCAGTTATATAGAAATTCTATCCTCTGAAATGGAATTTCCTTGAATGTGGACATCCCTAATCAAGAACTAACACATTGAGTTCTTCCTGTGATGATGGTTCTCTTAGAGTGTGTCGAGGACCATCAGTATGTTTATTACATGCTCCTCCTCAGACACCATGTACATCAAGATGTCATTAATGAATACCATGAAGAACTTTCTCTGTAAGTTAGGGAGATCTTATTTAAGAGTCCCATGAATGCTATTGGGGGAATTGGTCTTTCCAAATATCATCACTTAGTACACATAGTGGCCTTATCGACATCTGATTGTCCTCTTCGGGATGTCCTCATACAGTACACGATGTCATTTATCTCCAGGTATGAGTTATATCTTTTTGAACCACCATGTTCCCTTCATTATTTCAAAGAGGTTTTCAGTCCTCATTAGTGGGTAATATTTCTTCATGGTATCCTAGTTTTGGCTTCATAAGTCAACACATAACCTCAATCTCCAGTATACCATCTTGGAAAACAACACTAGGGTTGAAAATGGTGAAGCACTAGGTATCACAAAGCCTTTTCTCTACAAGTCCTCATCTTTTAACCTTAACAACAACAGCTCTATGAGATACATCAAATATGAATGTATAGATATCGGTGTAATATCGATGTAAAAATCTATGAATAAGTTGACCTCCTTGCATTGAGGCAATCCTATAACAAATTCTTGAAATACATCATCATACATGTCCACCATTGTAGGAAACAAAAGAATCATCTCATCCACTACACTAGGGGCCATGCTATCCAACAACTGTGTGATCTTATCCACCCTCATACATCTCAATACATCAGGTGTATCTCAAGTTTTCTTTTTAACCAATAAAATAATACTTGTTCATATCTCTATGGAAACACTGCACTATGTAGCTAAAAAAGTCATTCTGGTCATGGAATTTGGATAACAAGTCAATAACCAGGATGAATTTATACGGCCTCAATGCTGCTAGTAAGATATCCCAACCAAAAATATCCCTACATGAGCAAGGGAACATTCTTATAACTAGTGAGTGGTCTTGGAATCTCTACACATATAAGTCACTAAGCATTTGGATGGAGTCAACATTTCAACTAGAATATCAGTGTCTGGGACAACAGTCATGTTGAGGAAAAATTGACGGGAGCCTATGTCAATAAAAACACATGGTAGGGATGAAAATACATAGATTGTACCTATAATCATTTTTGGAGTGTTGGGGTCATAAGACACTTTCACCTCGAGCCTTCCTTGTACTTGTTCATATGCTACCTCAGCCAATAGTGGACCACATAGGGGCGGTGGTGGTTGTACTTCTGACCTCCTACGACCTCTTTCTACCCTTTCTTCTCCTACTAAACATCTTCGGACTAGTGTACCACTAGATTATTTCCCTCTCCTCTTCCTCAGAGGTCACTCAACTAACTCATGATCAGTCATACGAAAGGTCTTATAATCTCTAGCAACATGTCCCCGACCACTAAATGGGTAACATAGTCTATCCGTTTGTGGAATATCCTTCCATTGGGAGCCTTTCATTGTTAACCCCATGTATTGTGTTCATCCCCTAAACTATCTGATCCACTTGGATTACAATTTCAGATATTGGATACCTGTTGTTGATGATTCAGCAACATGACAATCAGTTGTATCTCCAACTGTTGTTGTCTACTCTACTGGAAATCTCTCAATGAGTAGGGATCGCCCCCATTACTAAACATGATTGGAAATTATATGGTATATCCTATATGGAATGGTCACCCAGTGTTTCCTCTAATCAATGATCCATTCCCTGAAGAACAGGTCCCACATTATACCTTTGGAGTAGCGAGAAAGATTCTTAAATATCGTTGAGTAATCTGGTATGTCTATCTTTCCTATAGTAGATGTAGAAAATATTTTATATGCTTGGATCATAACATCAATAGGTATTAATAAAACCTGAAGAGATGTTCTATGTCTATCCATGTGAGCTTAATCTCCCCATGCATCTAGAGAACATACCTTCACCATCTCCCCACTGATCCATTTAGATATCTCACGGCTGGTAAGGCCATCTGTTCGAGTGGAATCTTCACTAGGTAGAAGACATGCATAAAAAACTCCATCCTATACTCAACTACCTAAGGTTATGGCTCACCACTAATCCTAGGAGGATGTTTCCCATGGAAATCATGCAAGTCACTCAGCTTCAGTGCATCCTCTACTAGTAATGCTAGTAGCAACTACTACTCTCTTGGTTGTGGTATCAATGGTACACCACACAAGTGTTCTATCTCCATCACTAACCCCTATACCGAGGCCTTGTCTATAGGAATATCATCCTTTTGATCACGCAATGAAATCCCAGCTGGCTGTTTCGGTTGGGGCATCATGATATAGTTCATGATGTACCACAATCAATACAATATACCTAGTCAGCTGAATCTAACTCTATAAAGAAATGAGAACACATTCATTCTTATATGATTCATGTACTATTATTTTCACTACAATCAATGACTTCATGTACTAAATAAGAAATAAAAATTCAGAGTCCTAGTGTATGGATACGTCAGCCGCTGCACTAACACTAGATTTTGTGGGGTGAAATCCAACCTTGAAACACCCGACATTGTTACCCCAAACTAATCTCAAATACTCTTAGTATTTTTTGATATAGTTGACATTCTTGTATACCAAACTGTCACAAATCGTTCCCTAAGGGGCCATGTTGTGACTACTGCATGGCCACCTCGAATAGGCCAGGGGATGACAACCATACTGAGTAGGAATATTTCACAAATGGGAGTAATTTTCCTAAATATCCGTATAGATGCACCCATCCACACGAAAATGTGATAAACTGAAAACAATATTTAAATAATAATGAATAACTCTATATTACTAACAATAGAGTATGACATTAAATAACTAAAAAGTAAACATGGCCAAAATACAAGCCCAACCAAAATGAAATATACAACACATGAAATTCATCGATAGAAAACCCTACTTGAAGGGTATGTATAAAAACAAATTTCTGAAGTCAGAGAATCAGACCTCAACATTAGGGACTCTCATTATGCACCACATGGCACCAATCCATCATGGACTTCATCAATTCATTGGTCATCTGCACAACCCATGACACATGTGGGCATATCTTGTACATGGGTGAGTAAGACAATACTCAGTAGGAACCCTAAAACTATAATAGTACAACTCTAAGAATTACATTATTCACCCCCAAAAATAAAACACACAATTTATAGTATATAGGATACACATGATGTACTATAAATAAAATCAGGTTACACTAGTATAAGACTAACACACCAGGAGAAGGATTTCCAGTTGTTGTCCAAATATTTCCTTGTTTATATGAACCTAGATGTGTTGGTGGGGCATGGAGGGTTGATGGTGCACTGAGTGTCGATGGTTCATGGAGCATCAATGTTTCGTGGAGTGTATGTGGAACAAGAAGTGTTCGTGGATTCCGGAGTAATGATTGCATCTAGGATGTCGATGGATCATAGATAATCATTGACACATGAATGGTCGATGGTTCATGTAGCATAAATGGTGCATGAAGCGTCGATGGTTCACTAATAATCAATGATGTTTTGGGGGTCAATATAGCATAGGGAATTTAGGGAGCATGTATTACCAATGGTTCATGCATTCTTCAAGTCTCATAGTCAACCAGATCCCCCAGTAAAATCAAGATTTAGGTTTTCACTCATAGCACGCATCTTCTAGGAGTACCTACTACTAAATAAATTTGGTCATAAACCAACTTCCACAAAAAATAAAATATATTATTTAAAAAGTCTCACCTTGTCTCATGGGTCCCAATGCTGCAAATGTCTCATAAAATGGATGGACAGATTGAATGATATTCCCTCTTTAGTAAAAAGTGCATGGTCTGGGTCTAACCAGAGCTGACATGGTTCGGCCATCCCATCTCGACTCGGATGGTCTCTGCTGGCCTGATGGGCTACTAGAGCGGCTTAGATAACTCATCTAAGAAAACCACATGAATTCCAGCTCCATCAGTATCCTAAAAACCTTCCCTAGGTCTTCCCCCACAATGGGTTCTATAGAGACCCTGGTGCATGCTGGTCACCACCCACAGACTCCCCCCCCCACATTATTTTCTCTACTCCACACATAGTCGTAGCCACTATATCACCTTTCAGCCATGAATCCTGTCTTCCCCCCACAACATGAGCCACCACATGGGGCACCGCCATCATTGTCCCACTGAACCACGACTATGTGCCATGTCAGAACCCAGCCTCCCACAAGGATGTGTGCTTTCCTCACTACTAGCCTCCCTCCCAGTGGCCCTCCAATTTTTGTGCCCTCTTCCAAAAGAATAATTATTCCTGCTGCTTTATCATCGCTCCTCCAATTTTTTTTTCGAGGATCATGACCTTTATTTTCATATCATTGCACCATGGATCATGGTTGAAATGATCGATCATTCATGTAGGGTTTCAACGAGAGAAGAACACATGATGAACATGATGGATTTATGTGAGAGGTATTAGGAACATGAATACCCAATGAAAATAACATGGCCTTGTTCATTTTGACTTGATCCATTCATGTTAGCATGATCATAATGAAACCATCAATAAAATAATCTCTAAGATCTATTCACTTTCATCAAGTAATAAATATCCATCCTCCAATAACAATCAAGGAACAAATCAACAACTTCATTGGTTTTTTCAGGTTCATCATTTGATTCAAATAAGGGGAAATGAAATTATGAATAGATCATCACCTTACCATGATGATAGAATAGTCATTGATGAAGAACATGGTTTTGTGCCATCATTGATCCTTGATCAGATGATGTTCATCATCATTATCAAGAGATTCCTTCAACATGAATTAGGGGAATTATTGGGTTATTATGATAACCCCGAATTCCACAAACATGGGCATTTATAAATAGAAATTTCTATTGCATCAACACATAATGTCTAAAAATATTATTAAATATTTTAATGATGTTCATGTCAAAAAAATTCTTTTGTAGCCAACCCGCGCCAGTCAATTTTATGATCACCTAACGAAAATAACACTTTACTAACTAAACTGTGGACTCTAATTCTTATTCTGAGTTATCATTTAGTAGTTATTAGGATTTAAAAAATAATAATATTAATTTTATCTATTATATTTACAGTTATTCCCCTGGAGAAATTTTCTATAATTAAGCTTCACCTCCCAATGTCTTGTCATGCTGAGGGTAGAGCCACTACTTTGATCATAATAGAACCCACAGATTTCTGATCCAGGATCTCAATTAAGAATTATTTTAATTTTTCATAAAATTAGAGATACATTCTATTAAAAACTAAACATTTTCAAACAATGGTTTAGGGCACCCAAGGCCTCAGAATCGCTTGCTGTCTCAGCTCCAAATATCAACATTTTCCCAAAAATTTTCTATATATAAAAAATTGGAAAATACGAGGCATTAAAAAAAATCTAGATAACATTAATATAAGAATTATTCATTTTAATAAATTATATGGATTATGTTATAATATTTTATATTTTATAATATTCCTGGAAAATTAAATATTTTAAAAAATCACAATATTTACCGAGAAGCTAATTTTTCTATGATGATTTCAAAATTTATATAAAATTTACAACAAAATATTCTAAGGGTACTATAAATTAAATATCATATTTCATCATAAAGACAAATAAAAACAATTTTTCTCATTTGTGTATATTGGAAGAATAAAATGACAATACTAAAAATGAGTAGTTGTTTTTTATAACTTAACCAATAAATTTAGATCACATAAAATCATTATATATATCTTTCATAATATGGATATTAAAATTCATAAATTCATATATTATTTCTTCTTAATAATTTTAATATTCTAATAATAATATTTTTATTTTATATCATAAATTTTTTATAGATTAGTGATTTTTATTTAGAAGGATTTTTATTATATTATTATTATAAAATAATAGTTTGTCAAATTCTTCACCATCAAAAAAATTCTTCCAGATATTTTATCTTCATCCTGGTAATGAATTTTCTAACATTTAAAAAACAAAAATTTGAAACCCACAACATAGAAATGGATAATGAAACATCCTTTTGAAATGAAATGAATATAAATATAGGGGTCAAATATAATCTAACATATCTAGGATTCCAAAATAAGATTAATTTAGTGGGATATGAAATTATATAATTTTACTAAAATAAAAGTCCAAATAATGATATATAATTAAATATAACATTTCTCTTAATAAATTGAATAATCATGAAATGAAAATTATAATATTATATTAAAACTATGAGGGATTAAATGTACAATAGGTTTGTTTAAAATGAATGTAATAGGATAAAATATTTATTTAATGATAATTTTCTTGTTGAATTCCATTTACTTGAAGACTATGAATAGAATATTATACACATATATGACATGTTGAATTACATTGATTAATAAATTTCCAATTTAATCTCATATTTTTCTTTAAATCATGAGTATTCATGTATAATTTTTCATGTCAAATGTACTAAAATAAATCTATAAAGATTCATATAATTTAAAAAATGATATAAATTTATTCTTATGTCATTAAATGTTTACCAAAATAGAATTGGTCCCCACATTTTAGGATAATATATCAAATTTAAAAACATTCATAAAAATTAATAATACATATAAAATCATAATTTACACAATAATACCAATGTTTCAACTTATACAATTCTAAATTTAAATAACCCTATATAGAATAGTCCTAGATACACTCACCATTAAAAAATATTTTACATAAATTGTTATATAATATCATTAATCTAACATCCAAAGAAATATAACATATCACTTTTTTAATATTCTTTCATGATAAGCTACATGATACATGTAAAACATACATATACCTAAACATAATATAATATATCCCAAAATATTAATAATCACATTGAAATACCATCACTTATATAATAAAAAGTGGTGTCTGTATATATTAATATATGATAAAATTTAAAAATTTAATCCAATGATGTATTACATAATTCTTAAATTAATATCACATGATAAAGTCTTAATATAAAAATATTCCTAACCATTTTTCTCTAATTCTTATAATAACAGCCTCAAACGTGAATTCTGAGGATCTAGTGCAAATAACATAGCATTTACAATTCTCCCTATAATTAAAATATATTTAACCAATTTAAAAATCCCTAACATTCAATATCAAATGAAAATATTTGATTTCATATATACCCAAGGAAAGGATAGAACTAAACCTTTATAAGAATAGTTCAAAATCATACATAATATTACCAATGTGTTTCATTGATCATTTTTTTCATATTTCAGAATGATATTATTATTTCAAAATAAGAATTGAATAACAGAAATAAAAAAAATCAAACATGTAACAGTTTTATAACTAATCATTTAACATAATTTCTCACAACATAGGGAAAATGAAAACATTATAAGGGTGTGCTTCATGAAATTGTATGTGTAGGTACTTCTATTTTAAATCAATGAATTCAATGACCATTATATTAGTTTAAAGGTATGATGAAATTATCATTTTATATTATCATAAAAAAACTAAATTCATACCTATCATACATTTATAAAAAATCAAGACATATTGAAAAAAGTATTAACATGAAATAATATCCATATAAGTCATCAATTATGAGTCTTGTGAAAATAATTCATGATCATTGATTCATAAGAGATTATTATAAACAAATAGAAATGTTTTTTATATTAAAACATTATTAATATGTCACCCATACAATTACTCTTAACGATGTGATATAATAACATTAAAATAATCACTAACGAATATAATATCACCAATTAGCTCTAAATCATTATCTAATGCATCAGAGGTCTATAATGAGCCCTCTTTCCATTATTTTATAATATAACCAACCATCCTAGAATTATAATGAGCCATTGTGAATTAGATTATAAAAAAACCACCCATAAATCTCCCATATATATTTCAAATTACTATATAATGAGAAAAAGTTATATTCATACACTTTTAAGCACAACCATAACTATTTTTCATTAATATGGTGATTTACCCACTGAATATAAGTGGGTTTTATGATAATATCATTGAAATAATGATAATCTATCTAAAGAAATAATAATGTTTGAATCATTAAAACATATCCATAGTACAGAATAAGTAACATCATGGTTTTTTGTAGTTGGAAAATATAAATACAATTATATCATCATTAAATACATTCTTGTATAAAATAAATTGTGTTTTTAAATGTCATTCAAAAACAACAAAATTAGAATAATATGGAAAAATTTTAATTTTTAGATAACCAAGGAATAATTAAAATAATGGTCCAAAAAAATCGTGGTTTGTATAAATAGTTGTTAGTTCATATATATTAATATATAACTTTCAATTCAAACTATGGTAACAAATCCAAAATGCGTCATATGAAAAATGTTACAGATATTTATTTTTAAACATTTTAAATTAAATTTAATGAATAATGGAAATGAACTAAATAAATTATTGATGTGTAAATAATAACAATCCTAAAAAATATTATAAAACATGAATATAGAAGAGATTGATTTTAGAACTAAAATAATACATGACATCGAAATAACATAAATAAAATTATTTATGATCCATTAAAAAATATGGTGTAAATAGAAATTAAATTTTTAATCCAAATACATAATGAGAGTAAAATAAATGGTGTGTGGTTAAAGAAAAAAATTGCACATTTTCCCACAAACTATAACTCACAATGTATATAATCATAAAGAAAATGAGACTCCTTGAAGAAAGTAAACATAGTATAATGACCCATATTTTTATGAAGGTACAGATTGTTTATATTCATTTTAAATACTTGTTTTAATATTTTTGAACCTGCACTATATACTATTAAATGTTCCAAGTGTGTCTAGGGCTTGTTTGGAGCCTGGATTTCCAAAAAAACGGTGAAAATAGTTAGGTGGCATTGTTAGTAGAAACTCTATGGTCATGCCCACATACTTACTTCAAAACCATGTGGGGGTATAAAGAGGTCTAGGAGGAGGCACAAGGTTTGTCAAAAAATTTGCAGTATTATGTTAATAGTCATGTGATAAACTAAAAACATTTGATATTTGGTTTTAGCTTTGTTTGTGCATGTTTTTAGAAACCATGCACCACAACCTTGCAGTTCCTTTCCTGAAGAAGTGGTAGTATCATGGTTTATGCATAATTTGTAAAATTCCTATATCTAAAAAATGTTCCCAATAATATAATGGTTAAAATAGAATTTATCCTTAATTAATCCATTAACCATATATCATTTTCCTCTCTTCCCTCATATAGTATAAAATTGTGCTCCTTCCTCCCATAGTTCTAATTTTTTCCAATTTATGCATTGAAAATACTCACATCTCCAGTGTCTGATAAATTTTCTATAGAAGGTCTAATATTCCATAAGGAGAGCTCTTAAATAATCTACCTTCATATCAATGTTTACATTTTTATAAATTTTTATATATATTTGAAAGCTATTTTCCCCTATTTTTCATTTTATCATTATTTTTTTATGATTTCTTTCAACCTACTATGAATCTTAGGACAACATCATGCTCATAGCAGTTTATGGACATGATGTAGGTGGTCTTGTAATTATACTCTATAGTCTTTATGTCTTAAAGAAATAAACTTTTTCCACACTCTAGCTTTTGTTAAGAATCTCTGTTTAATTATGTTTTTATATAAAATTTATCATTTCACCATGATAAAAGAATTATGATCCCTATTTAGTATATTATAGGATATTTATTTCATTTATAGAC
Organism: Viscum album; assembly: GCA_963277665.1. Taxonomy (NCBI): domain Eukaryota; kingdom Viridiplantae; phylum Streptophyta; class Magnoliopsida; order Santalales; family Viscaceae; genus Viscum; species Viscum album. The sequence continues at coordinate 1,195,056,680 of OY728122.1, forward strand.
ACCCCTTTGGAATTCCAAGTTTAATTTCCCTTTATTGTAAAATTTTAATAATCCATGGATCACCCCCTAATAATTTCGCTTGGATTTTAAATATAATTTCACCATTCATTTGAATTGTTAATTGAACCAAGGGTACATCTCATGTGCGTGTCCAACATATACATATAATTTCCCATGTAGGTAGTTCCCATAATTATGGAAACAACTACTAAAAGGACATTTTTCCATATTATTGAAATCTTAATGATTTAGTAAATATAATGCTTTGGAATATGATTGAATTATTTTTCACATGATGAATTCCATTTATTTAAATGAATTATATATGTGGAATAGAAAATGCATGATTTAATCTATTCTTAAAATGAACTGGATGATTTAAAATTGAATGGATTTTAAATGTATGTAGGTCCCTACCTATTTCATATGATTTATTAAATTCATATTTTTAATTGAAATGTTTAATTGAAATTAAGATCGAATATTGATAAGCATGAGAGGTAATGTATCAATCATAAATTATGTATATGATTACATGTTGTTATTTTTATTATAATATAGTGAGGGTTCATTTGAGAGTAACAGAATCATTTTCTATTAAATAGGGTGCGGAGAATGATATTTCACCCAATTAACACAAGTTGAACATCAGGATTTATTTACCACATACCTTGTTCAAGTTTTCATATGATGGTACACTCACCATCTTGATTGATGATCATGATGTATCCAAATAAGTATGAGATGTAGGGTATATACCATGTTTTGTGATCTTTTAGGACGGTTAAAATCATTCTGGATGATTGAGTTACCCTCAGTCCATATTGAAAATTCTCTTCCTGGTCTATGGCCAATTGTATTTGCATTTACATGATTTATATAGGTGTATGTAGTGTACATATATATTACTACATATATACATACTGATCCAACATCCATCTTGACCATTTTTTGAAGGAGGCAGAGCCACCAGTTTTTTTTGGAAATGGAGTTGGAAGTTATTTATTAATATTATGGTGCTAATTAATTAATTATGCATGAACACCATTTAGTTAATAAAACTACAAGGATTATATCTGTAATCTATTTTTGGTGGAATTCTGAGATTTTATCTCACAACATACTCGGGATGCCATAGGTACCTTAGAATATTGTATGACTTCAAACATGGGTAATGGAAATGACCCTATCAAAGGTTGTTGAAATGAATTACATTTATATGTTGCTTATGAAAAGTGTTCCAATCATTGTCTTGAGATGTTGTGGGATCAATTTTCATTATTTTTGTCATTTTTTCCAAAATATTTGAATCTACCCGTTCCCTTTTCCATTTCTTTCTATCAATATACCATGATTCCAAGAATATGAAAATCCATGTTTGATTTGTAATATTATTCTTTGATTCATTTATTTTCTCATCGAACAATTTTTACTTGTTCTTTATAACTATGTATCATTCTGATAATATTTTTTTCTTATTTTTTTATTATGTTGTGGAAGCATAATAAGAGGGTATAGTTTTCCAACATTACAACCCTGATACCCATTCTACTTATCGTCAACCTATAGAATATGCAGAGGTATGCTTCAGGACATGTGACCCAACAACTCATGAAACAGGTTGAGTGGATCCTATATCATGATGTTAAAAAGGAGTATGAGAACCTAATTCTACATTTTCATACTATTTCAATATTAGATATGAGATTATGAGTTAATGGGATTTGGAATTGACAATGTTCCTAGACTTAGGTAACCCATTTATAGGAGAAACACATATATCTAGGGATATAAAATTGTTGTTATTTATTATTCCATTTATAGTTGATATGACTTCACTAATGAGAGAAACACATTTATTATTATTTTTTTGGTATTTCTATGATTGAAAAGATGGTTTATTTTACCATGGCGAGAAGAAATGAGGAATTTTCATTGGATCATTCAACATTATTAGACACACAAGAACTATTATGATATGCATTTTCCCATTCCATGTATATTTTCATCATGCATATTGATAGTTCAATGAACATGTATTGAATTTTGTTGACACGTATTTCAGGAATTGGAGAACATAATTGTTACATATTTTTTCGTTCATCATCCTAGGTTTTTTCTTGAATAGGTCATGGTAGACACCTTAAGAAAATAAATATATCACCTTCATCTATGGACCAATGGTCAGGTGTGCCGAACTATATTATTATATGGGATACATGGATTCATTGTTTTTGTTAATAAATATTTTGGGAACCTATGGATTAGAAACAATAATCTATCTAATTCATCAATTTTAATGTGATTTAATTCTTATAACAATAAAAAATATATTCTGAATCTATCTTTGAAAACCATAATAGCCTTTTTATATATCCAACAGAGAGTCATAGACCCAAAAGTAGAATTATTTGTGGATTTTGGGGTATCTCTTATGCTATTTTAGCCTATAATGGTCTCTACCACCATCTAGTCCTGGATTTGGGAGTAGCTAGAACAGCATGATTATTTCTATAGGAAGGATAAGAAAATTTTATTGTTTTAAAATAGAAATCATTTATATCATTAAAACTCTTATGAGGTAGGTGTTAGTCATTGCAGTATCATGATTCCATGATGTCCTCCATTCATGCACCCTAAAGGCGATGACAACCATGAATATGAGGTGGTGTGCCCTAAAATTTCAGTGATTCCACCTACAATACATATTTGGAACTTATTCCTATTTAGGATATGGGCACTAACTCCTAGTTTTTTGATGGTTTTCTATGTATATAACAATCTTTGAAGGGTGTTTTTTAACCTCTATTTAGTGTGGTGGAGTGGAATCTAGAATCTGGCAGCCCCATCATCCCATTTTTTAAGGGGATACAAGACCACACACAACTGAGTCTTGAATCAAAGCTATAAAATCTATATTTGAGAATCTAGAGACATCTATAGGTAAATCTAGATGTGTATTTGCTGTGTTATTCTTCTATGTGGTGGTGGGGGCATAATCACCTAGGTAACTTACCATCATTATATGGTCTGGTTATATCTACATTTGGTCTTTATTGACTATTTATTTCTTAGACATTGGTGGATTATAGTGAGTTTGAATCCATGAACTTGAAGTAGGGAGGTTTTACAATCATTTAATAATATAATCAATTTATAGAACAATAGAAGTCTTAACCTACTATTGTTGGTGGTTCTCTCATGACTCCCAAAAATATTCAAGGATGATATTGTTTACTTCATTTGATCAGAAGTCAATATATTCCATGTGACTACCATTTCTGAGATATTTAATTTGGAACAATTCATATAGTTGAATTTGAGGTAAGATGATGGTGTGATTTAGGGAGGATCATCACCATGATATTTCTATAATTTTCATTTTGGGTGAAATTGATCTTTCATGGGTTCTTGGGGATTTAGCTTTATCTCCTCATATTGATATATTTTTGGTTTTCCATCTGTTCTGGAAGTCATGAAATGTTAGGGGTCATTTTTTTGGGATATATTGTAATTTATATGATGTGGTAGGATCATTCATATTCAACATTGATGCAGATCCATCCCATAAGCACCTAGTGTGTAGGGATCTACACCTACTCCATGATCTGGAGTGGGGTCAGTAGCGTAACATTATAAAGGAATATAGAATACCATCGAACAATCATGATTAGGTGGATGTGGATGAATAGGGAGTCAAACTAGTGATTATCTATGCTAGCAGATAATACATGCTTACAAAAGTAATGAAATGACTCATGTATGTGGAACATTCCAATTACATACATTCCAGCCTTTGGTGGATGAGCATATAACATGACCTTCTACTATAAAAGGTTCTATTATGTTAGCGTCCATGTTAGTGTTCAATTTTATGACACATGCACATCTCACTCATTTATATCTGAGGCTATTATGGGATGTCTAGGAATTATGATCAAACACTTTCATGGAATTATGATGCTAGATAAAGGGTTACATATCGACTCAGAAGGAATTACCCATTCTAAGGACATTCCCCTAGAGATAGGTGGGTACCTTTTCGTATGAATTATTTTCATCCTCATCATGGCACGATTTTACAAAAATCATTGTGATGGACACATCAGTTCCCTATTGGCCCCATATAGATTGCAAAAATTGGATGGTTAGGTTTAATGGGATGTTAATGCAACTAGAGATGGTCCCCAGTTGTAGTGTCTAGACAACATGATAACTCAAATCACCAGTATTATATTTTATTATTAAGGGTTACGATTAACTTTTTTCTTTCATTTAGTTGAATTTTTTAGGAATTTATTTTCTGATATCTTCTCTGGTATACCTCCTTTTCTAGGCGGAGAATTCAATAACATTCTTGTGCGAGTATTATAACCATTGAATATTCCACATTATTTTATGGAACCTATGGAAACATTTGAGCTCAAGAAGTAACTAGAGTACCTAGAGGATAATGTATTCATATGTCCTAGAAAATATCCTTGGAGTTCACAATACCTTTTCAACAAAAACGAGGGATGTATCCTTCAGCTTTGTGTGTATTACAATCATTTGAACCATCTCATGATAAAAATCGGTATCTAATACCTCATATAGACTTCTTATTTGATTTTATCCATGGGGATTAAGTGTCTTGAATGATATATTAGAGGTCGGACTATCATCATCTGGGTGTCCAGTCATTAGACATACCACAATAAACTTTTAGGAGTGTTTATGATCTATATCTATACCAGGTTATGTTCTTTTTACTCCCGAATGCACCTACTATTTTAATTGTTCTTATAAATTGTGTTTTATACAAATATATGAACTCATTTTATGAACTATTTATTGATGATATCATATATTTTTGACACTCTATAAATGTACATGCCAACCATCTTCTGATGATGATAAATAGTTTCATATAGCATCATCTCTATGACAAGATGAGTAAATTATACTTCTCTATTGACAATGTCCACTACTTGGGTCTCATCATCATAGAGTCAAGAGTTTCAGTTGTACTAGGGAGGGTGAGAGATGTAGTTTCCTAGGATCAAATCAATAAATTATTTGATTTTCAATGTTTTTTGGCAATACATATATTACAAACACTTCATTCAAGATTTATCATGCTTTGAAGAAACACTTACAGGCTTGATAAGGAATGGTGTAAAAATTAATTGGACCAAAGCTAGTGAAGAAGACTTTCTGGAGATGATGGGATGACTTACAAAACCACTGATATCGATTATGTTAGATCAATGTAGGAGAAACAATGTATACCTTGATTCCTCTACTATTGTTCTTTTAAATTTTTCTGTTGAAGGAAGAGAAATTCTCAGCCTATATGTCCCTTTAATTGAGGACTCATGAGTTGAGTGTCATGATTCATGACCTTGAGATCACTACTATTGTGCATGTATTTCACTATTTATGACACATTATAGATTGAGATTTTTTTTTGTATTTAATGATAACAAAATAATCAATTACATCATTATACAACATGTTCTCAGTCTCAGTTAGTGTTGATTGATTGAATACCAATGGTTTATTTATTTTGATATTTCCTACATGACTAGTATTGGATATATAGTATTTGATGATTTGTTCTAGAAGACTCATGTATATTAAGTTCATAAGGATAGTGGAGAATTTAATCTAATGGAATTAGTCTCATATATACTCATTGAGATCCTGGACGATAATGGTTAGAATATCCCCACGGCCTTAGCAGAGACCTGTACTCATGTAGAATGATTGAGTTTGAGACAACTATCTAGTCCTAATGACCTTGTCCTATGTGAAAGTTTATTTGAAGATGATACATATTTTGGATATAACATTGATGGGGATGATGCATTATTGATCCATAGGTGTATATGGGTCATAGAATACAACATAGAGGAGCAGATGTGGGAACTCCACACCTAAGCATGGGTCGTTCGTCTGGGTTTCAAAGAAAATTTACTAAGATCTCAAATCCTATGATGGTAAAATGGTATGAAATTAGAAATTGAAGGATTTATAACTTGGAGTTCCACTTATAAATTGGTGAAAGTGGACAATCATCATCTAGAATGACTTTTACATGCGTAGTCCACTCCCGAAGTAAATTGGGATGATGTTTTTATGTATTTTTTACCAGTCTACCATGATCAACTCATGGAAATGCTATGTTGTGGGTTTTCATTGATCATTTCATGAATGTCACACACCTCCTACCAATGTGAGATACCATATCTGTAGATGATCTAAGAAAGTGTTAAATTATGCTGGTTTGATATATTTATGGATATCCTTTTACTATCATCATTGATAGAGAATCTCAATTTACATCACAACTCCACCAGGGGTAGCAGAAGGATATGGGTATAACATTACATCTGAGCAAGAACCATCACCCATAGACTAATGGAGAGACATAAAATACTATTTAAGTACTCGCGGAAATGATTCATTCATGTTTCAATGAATTTTTTCTTTCTAGGGAGAAACACATCCCACCCACCCCCACCCCAATCGAGTTATCTTATAATAATATTTTTAGGATAATGCTATTATGGATCCTTAGGAATCCATATTTGTTATGTTTCACCTCTCGCCTATATGTTCGAAAGAGTCAGGGTAGGAAACTACTCTTGGAAAAAATCTCAATTAGCATTTAATAGAATATTTCCAACTTATTAGAGAGTTCACGATGAAAGAACTGTCAAGAAAATAGTCATATTCCAACACACACTTGTGAACTCTTCATTTTGGGGTGGGATAATTGGTCTTATTATGATTCTCATCATGGTTAATCCAAATATGTATTTGGAATATTGTAAACCACTCATTGAGGATAGTTAGACCCATAAAAGTAGTTAAATGGATCGAACCAATGGCTTACTAGTTTTCAGTTATGTAGTTATAAATTTCTAGGCATGATATATTTCATGTATCCTAGCTTCACTACTATTAAGAAGATTCTTCACATGTCATTATTTCTGAAGAGGATGAATTGGGTGTATATGCTTCCTTGGAGAAGTATCTATATCATATTGTTGATCAATGTGTGAATACAATCCAAGGGAGGTATGTTCGTTAGTATTGGTGAAATGGAATCATAACTGAGTATAGGATTATATATGGGAGTTATATTATGATATATGAGCAGAGTTTGTAGAACTATTTAATATTGATAGTTCTTTACCCTAAGAAGTACAACTCGAGGATTAGTTGTTTTAATAAGAGGAGGTTGTAGTGACCCATATTTTCATAAAGGTATAAACAATTTATTTTTAAATTTGAATGATTTTTTGTCATTATGGACATGTACTATGTGCTATTTACGGTCATAGGAGTGTCTAAAGATTTCTTGGACCTTGGAGTTCTAGAAAATTCGAAAAATAGCTATGCAACATGGTTACTTCTAACCGTGTGGGTAGAAAATGGGGTGCAGTAGTTTCCACATGATTTGTCTAATATTGTGTCACTCCAAGAAAATGAAAATAGAAAAAACTATTGACATTTGAATGTGGGATTCCATATGGTTAAAATTTGTTTTTGGGATACCTTTTTCCTCAACAATACTGGACAATTCCAAATGTAGTGGTCATATCATAAATTTCACATAGTTTGGAATGAAAAAATTGATAAAAATGAACCCCATGTGATTATGGTTAAAAGTAATATTTCTCTTTAATGAAACATTTATCCCTATTTCACATTCCTCTAAACCCTTCTAGTTGATGAAATAAATCCCTTTCCTTCTGTAGCTATCATTTTATCCAAATCAAGGCTTTGGTCTTACTCACATGCATGGTGTCTATTAATGATCCATCAAAGGTATTGGATTAATATGACGAGATTTCAAATACTCTCCCATCCTATATATGATATTCTTGGAATCTGTTTCACTAAATATGTGAAATATCTATTTCCTTATTTTCAGGGTTTTGAACCATTTCAATGAGTTGATCTAACCTACATGAAATATGAAGTTGATATCGAGTGAGGAGTCATATTTGGAGATGAGGTCGTTGGTGTCATCAAATTCCTTATGTGTTTTGATCTCTAATATAAATTTCATTTTGCAACATGCCGATTATCTAAGTATCATGTTTAAATGATACCTTCATATCAAACTGATACTCGTAACATGATAAAATCACATTGATCTCAGTTTAGGTGATTATAAGAAGTTTATATATTTATAGACCCCCCTTGTGTGTTAATTGTTTAATTTCACCTTATGGTAGAATGTTTATATGTATAGAATGGCCTCCGAATAATCCATATTTTCTTTTAAATTTATGTACCATTGTAATGTGAATGATTAATTGATCTAATGGTTACTCTGATCATCTCTTCCAACCTATACATGGAATGAAACATGTAGACAATTACCTTAATTACCCTATAATCATCTAAAATACATTTTCATAATTATTAATTAAATTATCATTATTTAATAAATTGAATTCTTTGTAATTATATGGAATGGGTTTTAAATGGTGGATTTCTCAGTATGAAATGAATATTATAAGTGGAATTAAAAATTCATGTTTTTATACTCTCTAAAATTGAATTGGTTGATTTAAAATGGAATGGTTTATAAATGATTGAAAGGACACTCTTATTAATAATTCTTTATAAATTTATTATGGTGAAATGAAATTCATTATTGAAATTATTCTTGATTATTGAGATACATGAAAGGTAATGCATCATGCCTCTATTTTATACATGAGTACACCCTTTCTATATATAGTATGATGGTAAGGGATCATTTGAGCATCTATGTATCATGATAAATTATATATGGTGTTAATCCTAGCTTCTCACACCATTTTCACATGTTGGATGTGGTGATTGACGTGACACATCCATTGTTCAAGTGTTGGCTTGATAGAACACTCCACATCTTGATTGATAATCATGATGTCTCCCACTCTAAAAGATATGTATGAAATGTATCATTTTATTTGTTATATGATCATTACACTAGCTATGGATGAATAAATTATGCCTCTATCAAGGAAACACCAAATATTACTTGTATATTGGCACTTATGTCTTCACATACATGGGTTAGAGAGGTTAATGGAGTATGTGAATATAATATATATATTTTATTGCTATATATATACTTACTAATTAGAAATCCTTCCTGAACATGGGCCCACATTGGTAGAACAAGTAGGTGTCTTTTTAGAACATGAGAAGGTAGTTGTTTTTATAATTTATCATATTAAATTAATTACATATCTGATGGAACCATTTATTAATGATCACTTCATTGATTACTTCTGGACATCTTTGATGGTGGCCTATTGAGATTTTATCTCCCACTATACTCTGGTGAAAATTGTTACCTAATTAAGAATATATGACTATAGGAATGGGTAAGGGAAATGGCCCTATAATAATTTTTTAATTTTCATTACATTTAGATGGGGCTCTGGATAAGAGGACTGGGTATAGGATCGATATGTTGGTGGTGTAGGGTCTACTCTTCCTTTCCTTTTTGGCATCATATTGTTTAATATTCATGTTCCCTATTAACTTTTTTCAATCACCATGAAATGAATCCAGTTATATGACACTACATGGTGGCTTTTAATTATTAATTATTTGTTTGTTTATTTACACTATCGAACAAGATTACTTATTTTGTATGAATGTATATACTTCCACTAATGTTGTTTGTTTATTTTTGTATTCTATTGTCCCACTCTAATATGTGGGAATAGTATCCCCATTGTTGCACCTTTACGACCTCCTTGCCAGTTTGCAGAATCTGGTGTGTGGGGAGAAGTTATCAAGTCCATGAGACCCATGGTCTTGGGTCCTAGGGGACTGTATCCCTAATCATGATGTTAATAACATTTTGGTAGTAGTCAAATCATTAGCACGTGAAATAAAAAACATAAAATGATACCTAAAATACCATAAATACACAAAAATATATTATCTAAAATTCTACGGTGTTTTATATACACTTCAAAAAATAATATAGGTTTATAACATATACATATGTACCAATGAAATAATATTTAAAAATTATAACCCATATAAATAACAGATCATTGAATTAGGAATTATTTAATCAACATATAATATGGAAAAATATTAAATACATATTATAAAATAATATAAATAACAAATTCATATCACACAAAAATTTACATAATATAATCAATGAGGATGTGAAACCCAAAATGAGATAAAATTGTGTTTAGAGACCCATTATATGTTTTGTGATGATAAAAATACAGTAAATAAAAAAATATTGTCTATAAAAAAATATGAATAATGAATGTGTAAATGAAAATAAAAAACACATAGCACATAAATCACATAATATATTAATAACATAGGTAATAAATATGTAATATAAATGAAGGAATAAAATTGGGAAACGAAATACTATACATTCAGTCCAAAAATGTTATTTATATATTTCAAATCATGAATACGTAACTAATATTAATTATTTAAATATTTTATAACCCTTAATAGAGTTATTAAATTATAAATAAACCATTAATTTCATTTATTTTAGTTTTCTAATTATTTACTAAGTTGGTAAGTCCACGTCAGGTATGTTAAGGACATTTGGTTCGTAATTTCAATATAACATTGGTGTGATGACTATAGTCAATGTTGTCATTATTCAATATTTTCCCAAATAGTATTAATTTATATATATTAATTATATTAATATTAATGACTATGTATGGTGGTTAGAGAAAATAATCTATGTTATAAAAATGGACACGATAAGTTTTATGTTTGTATAAGTAACGTTTCCACATTTCAATAGACACTAGGTAAATAATGTAAGTATCATTTTCAATTTCCATAATTTATATATACCATAAATATAAAATATAATATTTAAATATAATAATATATATCATCCATGAGATGAGGTGTCGAAAAATGAATTACATCACATCGTGGTGGTGGTAATCCATAATCACACACCCATGATATTAATATTTTTTTATAGAAATATCAGAAATACAATATATGATATATTATATTTTCATAAGGATATTAAGTTGTTGATATTAGAAATAGTTTGAGTGTGTGTGTGTGTGTAAATTAATTCATTATAACATGATATGAGAGGATCAAATGTAAAATGAATTAAATCAGTATGTGAGGTGGTAGTCTACTAGACACATGAACGATTGTTTTGGTTCACATTACATGAAAAAGTATATAGAATATATTTTATAAATAAAAATTATAACATTGATCTTGCTGTAAAATAATTATTCTCTTATATCACAATGTTTTTAATAGTTTTTAAGTAGGCATATGTACAATAAAAACAGGATCATTTGGCTAAACGTAATATTTTTCAACCATTATTGGGTTATATATTTACCTATAATGTAAAAATTTGATAAAAAATTGTTCATGAAAGAATCTTTAGAACATTTAAAAATATGATTTTCTTATTTCAATGTTAATATGGTTTTTAAATCATTTAATCAAATCATATATGACATAAAAATATTAATGTAACTTTTGGATGTTGATATATATTTTGAATAAAAAATAATTATATATAATGGGAATAAAACAAATTAAACGATCAATTATAAATTATTATTTATCAAAAACATTTTTTGTTTCTATACATTATATAAAAATTTTAGTTTTGATATTTAAATATCATTGTAATTGATTTTTATGGTTCTTTCATAAGCCCAATGTTAGTGTTCTGTATGAATTTATAGTAATAAACTATAAGAAAAAATTATAAATAAATTATAACTATAATAATTAATTAATTATATTAATTAATATTTCACTTAAAATCATAACATCCAATTATTATTATGTGATCACATAATAAAATCTAAAATCAATAGGGTGACATTTTGATAATTTTGTAGATCAAAATTATAAAGATTTTATTATCAAAGGGAAATGAAATAAAAATTCAATATATTCAATTATATGGTAGATATGGTTGAATTAATACCTTAAAATGAAATCACGATATGTTTTGAGTTTATTTTTTGACCCTATATCAATGTTTTAACCTTGTTCTCCCCATTTTTCCATTATAAAGGTGACTAACATTTAGCATAGTCACTATTTAAAATGACTCAAAATAAAACTGGTCTATATAAAACAGTTTAAACATCTAATTCCAAATATAGAATATTTTTTTTATACTTCAATTTCTTGTAGATTTATAATTAAATTAACAATTAAAATTCATTATAATGGGAAAAAAATATTTTAAAAATAATTTTATTCCAAAAAATGAACTTATTTACAGTTCTATTATAATTATTATTAAAATTTATTTATTTTGATTAAATATCATTTTATAATATTAATATTTCATTAAGTTAAAAGTAAAATAATTATGGGATGTTTTAATGAAAATTATAGACCATTTTACAAAATACTATATTTGTCACTATATAGTGAAAAACCGACTATTTCTACAAAATAACGAAATTTCACTCTTAGATTCTTATTTTATTATTATTTAAATAATTAACATAATTATTTAAATTAAATTTACTAAAATTGGTAGAAATTAATTACAATTTTACCCATAAAAATGATCTAAAACTATTTTTTTTAAGAAATTAGTATTTTTAAAGCCTCAAATGACTTTATTAAAAATTATATATCTATTTTATTGGGATTATTCAAAAAAAATATTATATAAAAAATATTTATATATTTATATAAATAATATGGTTATTACTTTTTATATATTCTATTTCATCTATGTTATAATGGTCACAATTAAATAATAATACTGTTATAGTATATCATAATTTTGTTTAAATCTCAATGTTGTGTGTAATATAGGATATTGATCATTGTATTAATTTAAAATATCATATTGTTGCATATTTAGTGTTTTATAAACATAGGATAATTTTAGGAATATACTTTTTCATTTTATTAAACATGATTAAATAAAAACCTTCTAACCAATAAACTGATTCGAATGTTTTATCACATGAAATATTAAAATAAATAGTATAAATATATATATGAGAATTTAATAATTATTTGATAACATAATAAAATAAGATAATTTTTACAATTAAATAATCATCATATAATATGGTAAATGGTTTCATTAGTTAGTAAATACAGGTTATATAATATTCATATTTTCTAAAAAATCATATAAACCCAAATAATATAGAAAATATTATCTTCCAGAAAGCTCATACTCAATGAAATGATATATTATTTGTTATTATATAGTATATGTAAATGTAGATATATTATATATAAATAATTTATATATGTAATATCATCTTCGTAATGACATTAAATAGCTTTTATAAGACCATTGAGAATATAAAATAAATGATGATAGAAAATTAGTTAGAAAAGAATATATTCCTAAAGGTTTCACCATTATATGGATTACTTATTTTGGTATATTGAATAAGTTTTCCCAAATGTTCATTGGGAATGTCTATATTTCACACATGGTGGTAAAACAATTCAAAAAAAATAAAATTATCAATGTAGTTGGACTGGGTACACAACACCTTCCACATGTCACATCATTGGAGAACCATGTATAAACCATTCCATATAATTGAATATGGTGAGATGGACATCAAGGATTGTTCCGCCATAAAAGTGAACATACTAATAATTTAATTTTATAATTTTATGTCCCTTTATTGATACATGATAATATTTTTGTAAGTGTTTTGGAAACATAAGAACTGTTGGGAAAGAATCCCTCAAGGCATCATTGAATCATTTTGGAGGTGATTGTGTTTGTTGACAAAGTGGACATCTGAGTGGTGATTGTTGACAAAGAAAAACAATGACATAAAAATTTGTTGTCAAAGAGGATTTCATGATGGAATGTCGAGTTCAAGAGTTGAGGTCAATGATCCATGTTTGATTCAAGAACGTCGACAGAAGGAATGGATGATCTGGAGGCGGTACAAAAGAACAGATACAAGGTGGCGTCGTTTTTCAATGTTTGCCATATTTCTGGGCCTGAAAATCGACAAATGAAGAAAAGTGGTTTATGGAAAAGGGACTTGCGCGCCGTGTAAATGAAGGCTGGGAAACTTGCACGCCATATGTTTTTCAAGGTCAGATCATCAATATATGGAAAAGGGATAAGGTTCGCGCATGTTTTGGTGAGGTCACACAGGTGACTTGCGTGCCATGAAAGATACTTGCGCGCTGATGCCTTGGAAGATTGAGAACTTGCACGCCAATGGTTTTTCAATATCTGAAGATCAAAATATGGCAAAGGAAAGAGGTTCACGCAAGATTGGAATTGGGTCGCCCAAGTGACTTGCCGGGGATGAGACCTGAGCGTTAAGACTTGCGCGCCGAAGAGAGAGTTGTGTGCCGTCGCGCAGGGGTGACCAAATGCCTGTAAATAATGGACCACCCCTCTTCATTCTGAATCGGAGTTCAAAACATTGAGAACTCAGATCTCTCGTCGCGCAGGTGTGGTGGTCGTGCAAGTGGTGTGTGGGTCATTCAAGTGAAGTTGTGTTCCAGTGTGAGATGTTGCGCGCCGATTGGTAGTTGCGTGCCAATATTTGATTGGGCGTAAAAGGAAGAGAGTCGCGCCTGTTTGGAGTTGGGGAAGATTGTGTCACACAAGTGTATGAGGTGGACTTGTGTACCCGTAGTGACTTGCACGTCGTTACTTGCGCGCTGAGATTTACTTGTGCACCAAGTAAGGTTTATTTCCAGTAGTGGTTTTCGGGCTGCGTGGAACCTAGATGTTTTCCTGATACATTTGGTGCAAAGAGATATTCACCTACGGGTGAAAGTTGTATTTCAATAGAGCATCTACATAGAGAGGATGATGCATTCTTTCATGCAAATGAAGAGACCTATAGGTCTATAAACTCCAAGTGGATCCTTTCTGATGCAGTGAGCGAAGGAAGAGAATGAAGGTGATCCTCTCCACCGGCAGTGAGCCAGAGAGAGAGAAACAGGGAGTGACCCTTGGGAAAGAAGTGAGCTGACCCTAAAATTTGTAAAGGCAGTGAGCCTAGGCATATAAGTGATCAATCCCGAACATTGTATCCACATCTAGTGAAGAATAGTACAATTAGGTATGACCAGCAACTTGTCGGCGTATGCTCCTTGGGCGTAGCCCAGTGTGGGTGAACCAAGTAAAAATCTCTATGCCCGAATGTTTTCTTATATGAATTTCATTCAAAGCATCTTCATTAGATAATGAAGTAACGAATTTGTCTTAGTTTACAAACAAGAGAACAAAAGTGACCCTTGTAATAAAGAGTTCAAGATCCAGTGGGGTAGGAAGAACTTTGAGAAAAAAAATATCCATACCCTGATTCACCCCCCCCCACTCTGGGTATATAGGCCCCTATTGGTCCTAACAAGAACCCTTGGTATATGAAATTTGAATGTGACAACATAATGTGGGACCATTACTCCTAGAATTTACGGTGAAAATTTATTTTAAAGGATGAAATGACTTCATGATGGTGTTGATAACGTGACCAATAATTTTTCTCATAAATCCATTATTAGTTTATCAGTTATAATGTTCATTTCTTTTTGAATTGATATTTGGTAAAATGATTTTCCATATTTGTTATGGGGTTCCATTATTCATGTGATGAGTGTGGTTTCACTGGGTTAATCTCACACGAGAGTAAAATAAGTAGTAATTAACATGTATTTGTCTTTTGTGGGGGATATTATCAAGGGATGGATTGTATTTGAACATGGAGGTTCACTTTTATTGTCGAACCATGTGTTTCACCATAGTAGAATTAATCCATATTAATATATGTGGTTTGAAAAATTCTTCATGGGAGCTATAATGGGATTAATATTAAACAGTAATTTTTTGATTTGAAATTATCTGAGTGAATTTTTAGAATGAAGTTGAATGTATAAATTTTATTTTGGTTTATGTATAAGTACATTCACCCATACAATTAAGTGATTCACTATGATGGGGTTGAACCATGATTTAATTTTTGATTTTCCTCAAAACCTCTCTCTCCCTTTATACTATATATTATCTCTCAAATTAACTGAATGTTTCATATCCCTAAATTTTTTAATGGATCCGTCAACCCCTGAAGAATATGTTATTTTCCTTATGTTCTTAATGAGTGCAGATTCCAACAATATTTATGAACTCAATATATATTGGGAATTTTTTCCCAGATAATATATTTCAATCATATACTATTACATTTTGACTACATTTGGAAGAATTATCATTTCTTTAGGATTTAATTATTTTAAATTCAATTTTATATATATGAAAATTCACTTTTCTGGTAATTAAGACATATTGATTAGTACACCAAATATGATTTCATTTATGAATCATTCAATTATACTCCACTGTATTAATCTTTTTATCCTTGTTTTAATGCTAATAATCCACCATCCCATACAATGATATGTTGGGACATTGGTACTCAAAAATAGAGTCATTCCCTAAAGATTATATAACTAGATATATGTGAATAATGAAATGTGATTTTGTTTTCTGCTATCAAAATACTCCATTTAATGATTTTTCAAATCATAATTTTAGGGTATTGTAATAAATAATACCACATCACCATGTGATTCAACCTAGAAAACCACTTATATTGTTGTTTAAAATTATATGAATATTATTATTCTGGGGAATATATTAATTATAATGTTAATTAAACTTATGGGAGGACTTTACATGATCATTCTAGTCATGTTGTGTTAGAGGTTGATGTGGCTAGATCACATGGAATAAAGTGATAGGAGGGAAACATTAGACAAGAACTACTATGTGAGGTGTTTTTAGAGTGTAGAGTCAGGTTTTCAACTATAACACTGGGACGATATTGATCACACTATGGAAAGAGAATTCACTAGAGTTAGATACCCAACATAATCCCTTTAAAATAGTTTCTGTATCATTTAAGTTATTTTTCATGTTTGGGTAACAAAATAGCATAACCTGAGTATTTTTTCATATATTTAATCATAGAGTGATCCTATATGCCCCATAAATCCATCAACATAATTTATTTGGTAGATTGTTTCTTCAACTGAATAGGTTTAATAATTGAGATAGGGAAAGACAATTAGAGTTGGTATAACATTGGGAAATCATATAGTATTATGCAAGATAGGTTATTGGTCTAATGTATTCATTATGTAAATTTATTCCAACACAAATATCAAGAGAGTGGGTCCTTAATATTATCAAGTGGTCATTACTCCCTCATCATTTATGAGATTTGAGTAACCTACACATAATTAGTTCAGTATCGTTATTCTCTATATAAAATGAATATATGCTTGCTATCCACAAAGTCAACAAATCCATCATCTTATTCCTATTACTTGATGATTTGTGAGTCATCAATCAAATTTCATTACTATGCTGATGAACTTTTTCAGCTCAATGAGGTGTAAATCCACCAGTTTGTACTTTATGATGTTTTTTGGATTTTGATTATTCATGTATCATTAATTATGCTATATCTTAGGGTAATGAATATTTCCTTACACATATTGGATATTTATGACTAATAAATATTTTACACAATTAGCTGACATGAAATCATATCTAGTCTTTTTATCCACCATCATTTTCTTCATCTAAATGCGTTAAATCATTTTCTTAGTGGACTTGAGCTGATAGTGTAACAGCCCAAGATTTTATAAAAAAATATTCTTTTTAATTTTATTAATGTCTTGTGTTGTACGCTACACCAAAAGGAGCTTGCACAACACACATCCTTGACTTGACTTGCATTACACGCAATCGCGACCTTCCTCGATAGCGTGTGTAGTACGCAATACTGAGTTTCACTAAACAACGATATGCTATAAAAATATTATTAAAACTAATGGTTATGAATAGTAATAACCACTTTTTGAAATCCAGTAAATCTTATTTTTCAAAATGAACTTTATTTTTGGATTCGGAGTATCGAATTTAGCCTAAGGTGAAATTTTGGTACTTTTCGGATAACTTTCATATTCTGATGAATAGTGAAAATTACTAAATTATAATTAAAAACAACTTTTTTAATCGAAATAATTAATAGTGATAAATCATTAATTTGAGTGGTTTTAAAGTATATTTAGAATATATTTTTACAATTTAATACAATGTTGGTCATTGGATGTAATTTCACATTTATACTAGACATAAACAAGTGTCAATCTTTTGATAGATATTGTTTCTTAAAAACACGCTATTTGTTTTAACAGCGGGATTTAATTATAAAATTAATTAATGCAACTTTTATGTTATGAATTTGGTAAAATAGACTTCATTTTTGAATTCGGAATATGAAATATAGCTTGGGATGAAATTTTGGCATTGTTCTGAAAAACATCAATTTTTGATGAATAGTGAAACTACTAAGTGGTAGGTTAAAAACTGAATTTTGAATAAAACTTAATTTTACCGCTTCTGTGAATGGAATTTCAAAAATCATAGAGACACGGTTAATATCAAGGACTAAAATGTGGTTCAATGAGATGAAAATAATTTTTTGGTGAATAGTAATTTTTTACTTTTTTTTACCGCGGTTAATAGTAAATAGGGTAACTAAGGGTAAATATGATATCAATATTACCCTAACACATGTCCTAATTCTATTGGACAAGAGTAATTCGACCAAAAACAAACTTAGGAATAAAATATGACCATTTAGGCCCACTTGGATTAGATTAGGACTTTTATTATTAATTTATTTAAAGAAGGGTTAAAATAGTTAAAATCAAAGTTTAATAAGTAAATCATTTTTAATATGGGGTTATACATAAGATAAATTCGACTATAAATATTCATTAGAAAGCGAAAAAGATTTCCTACATAAGGGTATTTTATTTGTAATTTTTAGATATTAAATAATTTAATTTATTTATGACACAATGATGATGCAGTAATTATCTTATTAATGAAATATTGACATAATTGATGTTATAAACACCAAAATAAATGTAATTTGAGACTTTTTATGAATTCCACTAATTTTATAGGTTACTATGATATATTAATGTTGATTTAATCAACTTTTTTCGAACATATAATTCTGTTATGACTTTCACAAAAATCATATATCAAATAGTGTCAAAATTGACACAAAATAGTTTTTAAATCAAATATTATATTATTAATTGTTCTTTTATTCCTAAAAATCTAAGGTTCGGCCAAATGACTTAGATAAGGATATATATATTAATAATAAACATTTTGGGGTTCGTGTGGCATGTTATAGTAAGTGTATTAACCATATAGTGAAAGAAAACAAAAAGACACGGTAAAAGTTAAATTATTTAACTTAGAGTTAAATCTAATTGATAAGGTTTAAAATAAAATCCAAACATGTCTAAATTTGATTGGTTGATGAGATTACAACCCTATCTCATCTAATCTTCGAATATGAGTCATTTTTGGAGGATTTTAAGTGGGGTTAGATTTATTATAAATTAATATTTTTAAGAATTCCTAAGGTGCCCCTCTCCTCCCCTATAAAAGGACACCTCCTCCCCCTCCTCCTCACACCAATTTGAGCACTCAAGCTCGGCCAACCCCGGACAAAATATCTTCTCCACTTCCCTAGCAACATCCTAGAGGTTCTGGTCTTCCTCAAAGACCAATTTTAGTGCCCTAAGAGGAGGTCTCAAAGAGGCACTTCAAATAAGAGGTAATTACCGTTACCAATTCTTTCATCTTTATTTCTTCTTCCACTTATTCTTCTTAGGTTGTTTCATTATGAAGTAATAACATCAGTATCACTCATATATTGATATGTTATTATAAGTATGAAACAACCCTATTTCACCATCTATCCATCCTACGGAAAAAGAAATCACCGCGCGTGCGTACGTACGGACTACCGTCTCCACGACGCGATGAGATTCATTCTCCATGTTAACCATTTAAGAATGATTATAATGTATATATAAGAAATAATAATGAAATATATGACATTATAAATCTACTGGATTTATGTATATATATACATATGTATGTCATCTACTTACTTCCATTTCAAGACAATAAGGAAAGAAAAACATCGTTCATGCGTACGTACGGACTACCGTCTCCATGAACGGTGTTTTTCATTTTATTTATCTATCTATTATATATATATATATACTGAATATATATGATATATAAATCATATTTTATATTCTGGAAGTAAGTAAATCATGATATAAGTAATAATGATGTCAAGAACAACAAGTCAAAACACATACGATAAATGAAACGATTTTACCCAAAACGCTTCTTTAACATGGAATTTACAAAAGAACGGGTAATATAATGTCATAAGTGAACCATATATGATATCATAACAATGAATATGATTCTGTAATAAGTCAATGACATTATTTAAATCATTATACAGGAGGTTCGGACGCATACGAAGCAAATTGGACCTAAGGTAAGGGAAATATCACAATCTCATTTTTATCAGAGATTGTTTATTCGTAAGTATTTACTGGGGTGTATTTTATCATCCACATCCATGTTTTATCAATATTTAAATTATTTCCATCCACCTAAAATTGTTTAAATCCATTTTTACCCTTCGGTGAGTTTTTAGTAAAATATATGAAAGGAATCTTTTGTCGTTTTTCGTACGAGGTACTTTTTGACTTTTCCGACAAAAGTACGAAGAATGTTTTTTTTAACTTATACGGCATGAAAGGATTTTTTAAAACATTATTTCCAAGAAGATTCCTTTACAAGTTATCGATTTTATTTTTAATCAACTTCTTTTATTTTAAAGTTGTATGACATGTTATGAAAGGAAAAATGTTTTTGAAGAAGAAAGGATATTTTTCTCAAGAATTCAATTCAAGTGTTTTATCAAAATTATTTTCCATCTAAGATAATAAAGGGTTCTGTTTCTATCCATATTTTTACATTGGTTTGACTATGTTGTGATGGAATTATGTTTATGAATTCCTTTATCATATATGAATTGATTCATGATGTCATGATGTTTCAAGAATCCCATTTTTGTTATATGAGTTATGCGATGATGTATGTTTTATGATTATGTGGCACACATAAGAAAGGATTCATTATAAGATGGGTGGGACCTATATCTCCCTCCAATGCATTGGGTAATGATTTTATATCTCATGAGATAGACATGGCTGGAACGGAAGGTTATTTCGGTTCAGTGATACAGGACTGAAACGAGGAGTGAACTCGGTTCAGAAAGGGACTTTGTCCACTAAGATAGTCTTGGCGATGAGTCATGACTAACAAGAAATGATTTTCCATGATTATGTGTGCATGCCACAAAGTTTCAAGTTTTATGTTATGATTATGGGGATCTCATTTTCACTTCTATGATTTATTCCATGTTAAGATATTATGATCTCTTTTGCAGGTTATGATTTTCAAAAAGATATGATATGATTTTTATTTCTTTTCTATACCCTTACTGAGCATTTGAGCTCACCCTTTTATGTTTCTTTTACCCAGGTCAGGAAGATGGATATTAAGTAGAATATGCTAAAAGGGACCCTATATATGATGAAATAAATGGGAGACACTGTAGAAGATTTATGAACCAGTTGTTTATGTTTCCCAGTTTCTAAAGACACTATACCTATACGGTCCTTTGTGGTTTTGTCATATGTTGTGATAAGTGTGCTTCAATTTTGAAGTATTAACAATGTATGTAAAGTGTGGGTCGTTACAGTTGGTATCAGAGGAAAGGTTTAGTCAACCTTTGGAAACTAGGATGCGAAAACGTTAGTGAGATCCCTAGAGATATTTCTAAGGTATGTCTAGGGATGTCCCTATGGATAAGTATACGTATAGGTTATAGTAATAGAATTACGCTAACGATCATAGAATTAAACCTAAGATGTTGGATATTGAAGGTACTCCCCCTTTATTATGTTGTTTTCCCTAGCATGATTTTTGCCTCTCACACTATTATTTTTGGGTTTTAGACGATGGCTGGAACCCGAAGGAACCATGTTGATCAATGCAATGGACAATGCAATGATTTCCCTCCTGAACAAAAAAATGTTATGGGAGATGGAGTGCAAAATCTTATTGCTATACTTACACAAGCTATGGATCATTCTGGACTTCCAAATGAGCAGAGAAGGGAACAATATTCTATTGAGTCCTTCATGAGGCAACGTCCACCTTCTTTCAGTGGGACATCCGATACACTTGTTGCTGAACAATGGATCAGTACCACTGAAAAGATATTTTCAGTTCTTCAATGTTCTGAACATGACAAAGTCATCTTAGTAGTATATCGTTTGGAAGGTGAAGCTGATCAATGGTGGAATCTTATCAAGAATACGAGGCCAAGAGATGAAATTGAGTCCATGGAATGGGACGAGTTCAAGAACTTGTTTTTCAGTAAGTACTTCCCTCGTATTCTTCGAACGAAGATGGAAAAGGAGTTTCTTGAGCTGAAACAGAAGGATGATGAATCTGTTGGTATATAAGAAGCGAATTTTACAAGACTTGCAAGGTATGCATCTGGCATTATCATCCAACCTGAAAGTAATGTTGATCGATTTTTCAGTGGCTTAAAACCAAGTCTTCGAAGGGCATTAGCTATAAGAGACTTCAGTTGCTATGAAGAAATTGTTCGTTGTGCTATCAAGGTAGAAATGGAAGTTGGTGTTACATATCCATCTCATGGTTTTGACAAGAAACGAAAGATGGAGTTCAAGGAGAAATCTCATAATAATGGTGAAAAGAAGATGAATGTTTCCTTATGCACAAAGTGTGGAAAGAAGCATGGTGGAGATTGTCTTAAAGGAACTAGAAAATGTTTTCAGTGTGGAAAAGAAGGTCATCGAGAAGCTGAGTGTCGAAGTAATGGAAAAAGGGTTTCTAATGATGTGAATAAAGCAAACACTGCAGAGAACGCACCACCAACACTTCAATGCTTCAAGTGCATGGAAATGGGGCATTATGCTAATAATTTCCCTAATCCAAGGGTTAGTGATGATGAACATGAGAAACCACTGAAGGCAAAGGACAAAGGGAAATCACATGCGATCACTATTGGCAATGTTGAGTATGACAACGATGTGGTGGAATGATTAAGTGTTTATGTAATGGGATTCCAAAATAATGTTGTATCATTGAGTATTGAAATATTTATTGATGTGGTATTCAAAGTGATTGA
Organism: Viscum album; assembly: GCA_963277665.1. Lineage (NCBI taxonomy): Eukaryota > Viridiplantae > Streptophyta > Magnoliopsida > Santalales > Viscaceae > Viscum > Viscum album. Next base: position 1,195,079,821 of record OY728122.1, read on the forward strand.
GATATTTTTTGGCAATAAGATGATATGCGCATAATGGAGACGAGAAAATGAAATGTTTAATAGTATTCATGAGCTCATGATTGATATAAGGACTAAGTGATATCATGGTTTGAGTATATAGAATTTTGAGGATTTTGGTATGTGGAAAGTGTTAACTTTTAACTGCACTCATGTTTTCACTAAGGTATTCAAGAGAATACACGATTAAGGACTTTGAATGTTTGGAATGTGACCAACAAGACATATCTTATGATATGTGGGGATCAACGATAGTATTAAATCTCTGGTAATTGTTGTCACTATATTATGAGAGTGGACTGCAGTATTATGTATAAGCCTAAAGATTAGACTGGATTATGTTGGACATAAGTTAGTATTGTTTAAGGATAGAAGATTTTCGATATTATTGATGGGATGTTATAGTAACGTAGTTTTAGAAAAAGGACAACCTGCAGGACGGGCGACAGCCCATTGCTTCAGACAAGGCTGTAGGAATCGAACCCACAACCGAAGTGCGACTGGCCTTTATCGCCTACCACTGGCCTACAGGAAGTCCCTGTTTATTAGAAACTAGTTTTATTATATTAAGCAGTATGATATATGAAGTATAAGTCCATTTTAGGAACCATATGTGATTAATCTCACTATAGATCGACTTATGTATATTTTCTGCTAACCTTTTGTTTGAGACAGATGGAATGACCCGTCATTCTATCACATGATCTGCTAACACTTCACGAATAACAAATTCAACTTCATTTATTTAAGATATGAAGTGGAAATTGTTCAAGGCACGAACAACAGTGATATTGTATCAAAATAAAGTAAGTATTTATTCTAATTCAAATTTTCAACTTTAGGGAAATGATCTTGAAAACCAAAAATGTTGTCCTAGTGATCTTATACCTGATGAATCAGATGGTACCTTAGATCGTCACAAATTTATGGATTTGTGATTACTGGATTTTCCATAGCCATGTTCTCTACCACTCTCCATCAGAACATGATGATTAGATTTCTCTTCCATATCCATATTTTCACCTATGTGGAAACCCAGTGATTAGTTTATTTGGGTAATCGTTACATTTCATACTTTAGTTTTTAAAGCCAAGTTTTGGTATTCCCTTTTACGATGTGGGTTTCTATTAAAGAAACTTTCAAATAGTAAACCATTTATAACCCCGACGAATTTCGAGGGCGAAATTCATTTAAAGGGGGGTAGAATGTAACAGCCCAAGATTTTATAAAAAAATATTCTTTTTAATTTTATTAATGTCTTGTGTTGTACGCTACACCAAAAGGAGCTTGCACAACACACATCCTTGACTTGACTTGCATTACACGCAATCGCGACCTTCCTCGATAGCGTGTGTAGTACGCAATACCGAGTTTCACTAAACAACGATATGCTATAAAAATATTATTAAAACTAGCCGTTATGAATAGTAATAACCACTTTTTGAAATCCAGTAAATCTTATTTTTCAAAATGAACTTTATTTTTGGATTCGGAGTATCGAATTTAGCCTAAGGTGAAATTTTGGTACTTTTCGGATAACTTTCATATTCTGATGAATAGTGAAAATTACTAAATTATAATTAAAAACAACTTTTTTAATCGAAATAATTAATAGTGATAAATCATTAATTTGAGTGGTTTTAAAGTATATTTAGAATATATTTTTACAATTTAATACAATGTTGGTCATTGGATGTAATTTCACATTTAAACTAGACATAAACAAGTGTCAATCTTTTGATAGATATTGTTTCTTAAAATCACGCTATTTGTTTTAACAGCGGGATTTAATTATAAAATTAATTAATGCAACTTTTATGTTATGAATTTGGTAAAATAGAATTCATTTATGAATTCGGAATATGAAATATAGCTTGGGATGAAATTTTGGCATTGTTCTGAAAAACATCAATTTTTGATGAATAGTGAAACTACTAAGTGGTAGGTTAAAAACTGAATTTTGAATAAAACCTAATTTTACCGCTTCTGTGAATGGAATTTCAAAAATCAGAGAGACACGGTTAATATCAAGGACTAAAATGTGGTTCAATGAGATGAAAATAATTTTTTGGTGAATAGTAACTTTTTACTTTTTTTTACCGCGGTTAATAGTAAATAGGGTAACTAAGGGTAAATATGATATCAATATTACCCTAACACATGTCCTAATTCTATTGGACAAGTGTAATTCGACCAAAAACAAACTTAGGAATAAAATATGACCATTTAGGCCCACTTGGATTAGATTAGGACATTTATTATTAATTTATTTAAAGAAGGGTTAAAATAGTTAAAATCAAAGTTTAATAAGTAAATCATTTTTAATATGGGGTTATACATAAGATAAATTCGACTATAAATATTCATTAGAAAGCTAAAAAGATTTCCTACATAAGGGTATTTTATTTGTAATTTTTAGACATTATATAATTTAATTTATTTATGACACAATGATGATGCAGTAATTATCTTATTAATGAAATATTGACATAATTGATGTTATAAACACCAAAATAAATGTAATTTGAGACTTTTTATGAAATCCACTAATTTTATAGGTTACTATGATATATTAATGTTGATTTAATCAACTTTTTTCGAACATATAATTCTGTTATGACTTTCACAAAAATCATATATCAAATAGTGTCAAAATTGACACAAAATAGTTTTTAAATCAAATATTATATTATTAATTGTTATTTTATTCCTAAAAATCTAAGGTTCGGCCAAATGACTTAGATAAGGATATATATATTAATAATAAACAATTTGGGGTTCGTTTGGCATGTTATAGTAAGTGTATTAACCATATAGTGAAAGAAAACAAAAAGACACGGTAAAAGTTAAATTATTTAACTTAGAGTTAAATCTACTTGATAAGGTTTAAAATAAAATCCAAACATGTCTAAATTTGATTGGTTGATGAGATTACAACCCTATCTCATATAATCATCGAATATGAGTCATTTTTGGAGGTTTTTAAGTGGGGTTAGATTTATTATAAATTAATATTTTTAAGAATTCCTAAGGTGCCCCTCTCCTCCCCTTTAAAAGGACACCTCCTCCCCCTCCTCCTCACACCAATTTGAGTACTCAAGCTCGGCCAACCCCTGCCAAAATATCTTCTCCACTTCCCTAGCAACATCCTAGAGGTTCTGGTCTTCTTCAAAGACCAATTTTAGTGCCCTAAGAGGAGGTCTCAAAGAGGCACTTCAAATAAGAGGTAATTACCGTTACCAATTCTTTCATCTTTATTTCTTCTTCCACTTCTTCTTCTTAGGTTGTTTCATTATGAAGTAATAACATCAGTATCACTCATATACTGATATGTTATTATAAGTATGAAACAACCCTATTTCACCATCTATCCATCCTACGGAAAAAGAAATCACCGCGCGTGCGTACGTACGGACTACCGTCTCCACGACGCGATGAGATTCATTCTCCATGTTAACCATTTAAGAATGATTATAATGTATATATAAGAAATAATAATGAAATATATGACATTATAAAGATACTGGATTTATGTATATATATAAATATGTATGTCATCTACTTACTTCCATTTCAAGACAATAAGGAAAGAAAAACAGCGTTCATGCGTACGTACGGACTACCGTCTCCATGAACGGTGTTTTTCATTTTATTTATCTATCTATTATATATATATATATACTGAATATATATGATATATAAATCATATTTTATATTCTGGAAGTAAGTAAATCATGATATAAGTAATAATGATGTCAAGAACAAAAAGTCAAAACACCTACGATAAATGAAACGATTTTACCCAAAACGCTTCTTTAACATGGAATTTACAAAAGAACGGGTAATATAATGTCATAAGTGAACCATATATGATATCATAACAATGAATATGATTCTGTAATAAGTCAATGACATTATTTAAATCATTATACAGGAGGTTCGGACACAAACGAAGCAAATTGGACCTAAGGTAAGGGAAATATCACAATCTCATTTTTATCCGAGATTGTCTATTCGTAAGTATTTACTGGGGTGTATTTTATCATCCACATCCATGTTTTATCAATATGTAAATTATTTCCATCCACCTAAAATTGTTTAAATCCATTTTTACCCTTCGGTGAGTTTTTAGTAAAATATATGAAAGGAATCTTTTGTCGTTTTTCGTACGAGGTACTTTTTGACTTTTCCGACAAAAGTACGAAGAATGTTTTTTTTAACTTATACGGCATGAATGGATTTTTTAAAACATTATTTCCAAGAAGCTTCCTTTACAAGTTATCGATTTTATTTTTAATCAACTTCTTTTATTTTAAAGTTGTATGACATGTTATGAAAGGAAAAATGTTTTTGAAGAAGAAAGGATATTTTCCTCAAGAATTCAATTCAAGTGTTTTATCAAAATTATTTTCCATCTAAGATAATAAAGGGTTCTGTTTCTATCCATATTTTTACATTGGTTTGACTATGTTGTGATGGAATTATGTTTATGAATTCCTTTATCATATATGAATTGATTTATGATGTCATGATGTTTCAAGAATCCCATTTTTGTTATATGAGTTATGCGATGATGTATGTTTTATGATTATGTGGCACACATAAGAAAGGATTCATTATAAGATGGGTGGGACCTATATCTCCCTCCAATGCATTGGGTAATGATTTTATATCTCATGAGATAGACATGGATGGAACGGAAGGTTATTTCGGTTCAGTGATACAGGACTGAAACGAGGAGTGAACTCGGTTCAGAAAGGGACTTTGTCCACTAAGATAGTCTTGGCGATGAGTCATGACTAACAAGAAATGATTTTCCATGATTATGTGTGCATGCCACAAAGTTTCAAGTTTTATGTTATGATTATGGGGATCTCATTTTCACTTCTATGATTTATTCCATGTTAAGATATTATGATCTCTTTTGCAGGTTATGATTTTCAAAAAGATATGATATGATTTTTATTTCTTTTCTATACCCTTACTGAGCATTTGAGCTCACCCTTTTATGTTTTCTTTTCCCCAGGATATAATGAAAGGTTTTAGGTAAAAAAAGGGATGACCTTTATGGGAGATATTGAAGAACTTTCACCACGATTAGAAGATTACGTTCCGAGTTTCCAAAGACACTAAACTATTACGGTCCTTGTGTGTGTGTTTTTGTAATGTACTAAGTATTCCGCAAAAGTAATGTAATGTCAATGTACGTCAAGATACGGGTCTCTACAGATAGTGCCTATATTATTTTTTTGGTTGTTATGGAATTCCACTTATTATGTTAATACTCACACATGTATGTATGTTTTTTCCACAAGTTCCATGTCTTATTAAAATGGATATCATTTAATTGGTGACATTGGTGGATGTTTCATCGATAGAGTGAGAGTTTAGTGATACTCAGGTTTGAAACTCGGGGATCATGGTCATGCCTGGTGCTAGTGCAACATCTCATTTTTTAGGAAATATATTGATTGTAAAAAATTCATATTCAACAATATATTTTGTAACATTAAAAAAATATTATAGATTTAATGACATGAAAACCAAGATTATCTACTATTGAATGCAACATTGATTATATTTTTTGAATTATGTTGCACACAATCCGGAGTTTTATGAGACAACAATATATTATTAACATATTTATTTATCCTAATAGCTATCACCTCACCATAGGGTTAGTTCTAAAGAATATAATTAAATAAATTTTTAAAATTATAGTTACACATGATTAGAAAATGAATTCATTTGTAACTGATTAAGTAGAAATGAAAATAAATATCAAATGAATATTGAATATGTGTTTTTAGGAAAAAATATTTTTATGACCAGTATGAAATTATTTTTTTATAATAAATTAATCACTATTTTTGAAATATTTTAATGAAATTTATAATTTTTTTAATTTCCACCAACATGTTTTAGATTCTCAAGATAGAAATATATCGATTATTATTAAAAAATTGAAAATTACTAAAATAAACTATTATCAACTTTTACTGGAAAATTATTTTAAAAATAAATTAGATTAATTTTATCATTTTTATATAGAAATAGAACTTAATTATTATAATATAATATCAATATTTACTTTGGGTGATTTTTTGGTTTCTTTAGAACATTATTATTTTGATGAATTTTGAATGATAGTGGATTTTAATTTAAAAATGATTTATTCCAAACTAATTTATAGTGATAAATTATATTTTTAACAGCTTTTAATTTATAATTAGATAAATTTTATATCATTTAATACAATTTATTTAATTTTAATAATTTTAATTGTGATGTGAGATAGAAAAACATATCAATCGTTTGGCAATTCTCACTTAAAAAACCCACATTTTCATCATGTATGTGAGGTTAATTTTAAATAAATTTCAATAACATTTATGATTGGATTTTAGAAAAAATTATTCAAAATTATTAATGGGAATAATTTATAATGTCAATTATGGTCTACATATTTTCTAACCTTAAATATTTGTGAATGTAATTAGAATTAATTATAGCACTTAAGGTAAAATGAGTTTAATTCCTAGAAAGGCATTAATCATAAGTGTAAAATAACCTGGAAATTTTGATGAATACTTTTTAATGGTGATTATTATACCTTATCGCAATTTATATTAAATTGGTTACATTATTGGAGGTACATTATGTAATAGATACCACTCAATATTGGTTAATTTCTTATATTTATAATAATTCCACTCCCCCTCCACTATTAAAGAGAACTCATCATCCAGTATTTATTCACATATATAAAGACAATATTGTAATAAAAAACATGACCATTGAATAATCCTACATACAGCCAATAAGTAAATTTTCCCTTCATTAGACTGAAATCCTAACAAGGAACCCCTTTGGTGAAAACCAAAAATTATTACATGGGAAATATGTAACATTAATCAATGTGAAGTTATAATTTATTTCATTATACACACATTAAATTATGTTTAAAACATTTATATATAATAAAATATGGGTCCTTAATATGTTGAGAAATTTTTTTTATTATAATTTCAATCTTCATCTACAAACATAGCTAACAAATGTGTGATGGAATTATTGTTCGTGTATAGAGAACTTCAAAATCATTAAATGAAGTTGTACATTTTCAATTAAAAAATATCATGGTAGGGAATTATGATGCAGATTCTGTTTTTATGATAGATATGATAATTTTTTTTCTTAATACTTATTTAATAGTTTTATAACTCTCGACATCATGCATTCTATTTTATGGAAATATGATATCATCATTTAGGGTTGTGTCGACTACCGCCTTCTCAAACCGAAGTGATACATTCACAGATTCCATGAAATGTATTAAGGATTGTTTCAATTAAACAAATGTGGAATAAATATATCCTATATTATATTCATTAAAAAATGTACTTTATATAAATATTATATATAACTTTACCTTTTACAATTTCACACAATGAAAAAGTGATAATGTCGTTTTGTGGATATGTGGACTACAACCACCTTGATGCAATATGGGTCCTCTTACAACCCAATTTTTATATTTATTATAATATATTAAAAATAATATTATATTTATGAAATATTTATAAATTATTAAATATCAATTTTACTTTCATTCATTCTATAATGATAATGGATAATTGGTATCATTACACATGCTTATGTACGACATTCCATCACCATGATTGTAATGTTGGTTCATTTTTTATAACCAGCATTCATTTTTGGTTTTAAAAGAATTATTTATTTTAAAATATAATAATTATGTCTTAATAATTATTATTTTCATTTTTTCTTAATTACCATTTTTGACTATAGGAGTCCTACCAAATTCATTTTTGACACACAACCCATATATGGTTAAAAACATCTTAAATAGACATTATTGATTAAGTAATTTTATATAACAATTTTATATGTGAAAAAAATATTATTATTATTATAAATGGTTATGAATAAAGTATATAGTTTACATAATTTTGTTATTCAATAAAATATATGAGAATGATGACAAATTTGACTCAATGTAATGGGTTTCATTTCAATTTACATACCATTGAGACTTATTTTATATTAATCACCTAATTACATTTATATAGGGTATATATTCCACTATGAAATGTTATATCTTTTGTTTTATTTATTTTATGATATGGAATTTCTGAATTCATATTATTCTATCACATATCACAATATTCAAAATTCACTAAAGTATTAAGGGATTTAGTTACTCAATTTTCATTCATTGTGTTAAAAATCTATGTCAATGGCTATGTTATTCATATAATTCGTGTTAAATTACATATTATTGTACTATTATTTATTTATAAATTTCTTTTTTGTATTCAGAATTATCACAATTAATTATTTATTCTATTTAATCTCACTCAAATGATATGATTTTTTGTAAGGGTTTTCTCATCTCAATTTTTTTCATGTGTGATATAATTCATATCCACAACTTACTTATTTTGGGGTGTATATTCATCCAATGAAAGTATTTAATTGTTATTGTCCTAAAAATAATTTTTTTTAAATATCATTTTTACACTCTCTCTTTCATGTGGTTTATGGTTACGAGGTTATTAATGCAGTAGAGAACTTTTGTCATAATATTCCTTCACTGAGAATTTTTTTATGTTATGCAAGAATATTTTCAAGAGGTGTATATACTTCAGCTATGAAATAGTGTAACATTAATATAATTATTCAATTGTTAATATATATTCATATAATGTCATTACATCATGGGTATTATTATTCAAATGATTCATGGTCATGTGAAATATTTTGTAATGGATAACTATTGTTTACTTCATGAATAATTTAATGATATTTTAAGTGAATTTATATTAATCAATTTCAAAAAACCATGTTGTTAATTATTCTTATTAGTAATAATTTGTATTTAAATATCCTTCACACTTTATATGGATGAATTAATATTATTTCAAAGAATATATATTTTTAACCATTTAATTTCCATGGGATAATTATTTCTGAATGAATTTGTTATAGAACCAATATATTTTCCAGAGGTTAATCAGGTTTAATATAAGTTGTTATAGAAAAAATAATTATAAGGGATAATAATTATTTCAAGGGTTTTTTAAATAAATAACATTTCAATTGGTTAATCATTTTATCAATGAAAATATTTTAAAACCCATTTCTATTCTATATTTCAATTATGTTTTCAATGAAATTATATTAAAATCCATTTCATTTCCAGGGGTTTATCATGTTACAATGATATTTTTTAGAACCAAATTTTTCCATTTTTTAGTCAGGTTTAAAATGTATTGTTTTGGAACACATCTCATCTTCATAGGTAAACCCTGTATCAAAGAGACTGTTGTTGAACCAATTTCTATTCCATGGGTTAATCATGTTCTAAAACAAATAAAAGTTATATTACTGATTTTGGATGAATAATCTATATATTCATTTTATGGACATTGTAAATGTTTTGTGCACAAAGAGAGTATCATTCCATCCCATTATAAATTATAATATGGGTGATCCTAAATAGAAATTATGTGATTTGGGTAATGATTATTTTCATTGAAAAATTATATTTGTTGTCGACCATATGGTTAAACTAATTATTAATGGTGTTGTAATGGTTCCATGGGATGATATTACAATATATAACCATGTTTCTGTATACTTTCTATGAGTTTATATTGTTTTTAATGATCAATATTCATATCCAGAGCTTATGATTATTTATTTTGATGAATATTTACATTCCACATTACCATATTTAATGGTCTATTTATTGATGGTTATGAGTTATTTTAGGATTATCTCACGCACTTCAATTATGTCATCATACACTATTAAATTATTTTTCTTATCCATGACATTTAATTTTTAATTTTTATGTTCACACTTTATAATAATCCATGCTCACCCTTTATTTGTTTTCTTTTACATGGGTTTAAATGAATATCCTTAAATGATTTTTGTCTATAATGGATTTAATAAGTAATATTTTTATGACCTAATGTGAAATAAGAAATCATAGGTATTACAAGATATCATGTTCAACAATATGAGTTATATGGTAATGTGTCCAACTTGATGTGAATTCTTAAGTTGTATTTTTTCTTAATTCAATAAAACTATAATCCAAAAAGGTATTTCATAATATAATTGATCCCTGATTTCCATTCAATGTTGTATGGATTTGATGGAGACAAATTGGTCCAAATTCCTTGTAACATAGCCAGAAATGTAATGGTCATGATTTCATCATATGATACAATTATGTGGGTCCAGGGATGATATAGTTTGTACCAATGGTTAGTTAAGATAATTTCATTTATTTTGATGTTTTTATGTGATTTTATATTAATTATTATGGGTACTTTTGAAGATTTATAACCATAAGGATAATCATATATAAAATGTAGTAGAAAACACATTTATGTATTAAGGAATGAGATATTAAAGGTAATTTTTGAGTGGTTATTTGGGGATATGGTATTTATTAACCCTTAGATGAAAATGATTTATTTTGTGTAGGATTTAGTTTTCATATTCAAATTAAAAAAAGGAAAACTCATATACATGGGGAAAACTAGCAGTATACAGTAATATGGTTGGACATGAGTCCATTCCCTAAAAAATTAAGGGTTTCCCACACTTCCACTAGTATACAATATCTATTGGTTAACATGGAATTTTTTTAGAGGTGATTAATATTTTAAAAACAATTTCTATTATTTAATAAATAATGGTTGACTTATCAGGAAATAATATACAATCAAATCATTCTAATAATTATGTTTCAAAATTATTCATGATGTTTTTGAAGAGTCTTAAATATTTTTATTTACAGGAGAATTTATCTTTACCTTTGGGTCTTCCTTTTTAATATTAATGATCATATTATGGTTTATTCATAATGGTAATTATCTAAAATGTGATAAAAAATTTCTTTTTGATTATTTTCTAAATACTGGTGGTATAACATGATAATCCAAATTTTAAATTTTTGGTTGTTAAATGTTTATTTAAGTGAATAATGAGTTAATTATTAATCATGGAAACTAATTTTGGGGGGAAAAAGTTAATATTTTAGTTGAAATTGAATAAAGGAGTAAATTATACTCATCATGTATGAATATTTTTTTAAATTAGTCTAGATGGTATGAGAATTACTCTACCACCTGAATAGGATCCTAAATAAATTATTATCCTAGTACATCAAATTCTTATGAATACATTATTAATTAATTCCTAAAATTAATATCTTTTTTAGGGAATTATATTTCTATTGATCATTAAATTGGTTTTCATAAATTTCTTTAATATCCCTATGTTATTATTGGCACTTTTCCTCCATTATCATCTACATTCTCCCATGGTAGAATCCTAGTGATGAGTAAGATCTCATGAAATATATTCTTTCAAATTTCTAAATTTTATGATGATTTTTTATAAACATCTTTTATTATGTATTATTTGTAATAAAATTCTAAAAATTTTAATACTTTGATAGGAGAGATGATTTCATGGGAGAAATTCTTCTTCTTGGTGGTTGGATATAACATCCTAAAATTTTATAAAATATATTCATTGAAAAAAATTTAAAATCCTAAATATATTTTGTTACATTAAATAAATATTATATCATTATTAAAAATAATCATAATCTTTATCATGTTTTTCACACAATATCAAATCAAATTCTTGACTTATGTTGCTCACCGACCGATGTCTTACCAGACATCAATATAATATTATCATTATTTATATAACATAAAAGTTATCACATATCCATTGGATTGGTGAGAATTAATTTTACTCAATAAATTATAAGAACTATATTTGCATTTGATTATATATTTTTTAAATTGTTAACTGATTAATTAGAAATTATAATAATTATAAAATGAATATAAACGATGTGTATTTATGAAAAATTATTTTTAGGACCATAATAAATATATATCTTAAAATTAAAATTAATAACTATTAGTGAAATATATTAATGATATTTTTATGTTTAGAAATTAATAGAATAATTTATATAGGTTAAATATATGAATAAATCCAATTCTATGCATAAATGGTTGTATATTATTAAAACGCTGTTTTACAACCTTTTATTAAAAGACATCATTTATGGAATCATTTTGAAAATTTTATATTTTATATATTAAAAAATAACATTAATTTTTTAAAACAATATATATATATTTACTTTTTTTTTGTTTTTTGTGATTTTTTGGAGAATATTTAAATATTTATCAATAGTGAAAAAAGACTGAATTTTAATTAAAAAAATATTTTTTTTCTAAATAATTTATATTGTAAAATTATATTTCTAGTTGATTTAAAAGAATAATTATATAAATTTTTTATCATTTAATCCAAAATAGGTAATTTTAATAATATTCATAGTGATGTTAGATAGAATAACAATGCAAACATTTGAACATTTTCACTTTAAAAACATTCATTTTCTTGTCTTCTGCGAGATTAATTTTAATTTAATTTTTGTAACATATATGATTATAATTTATAATAAAAATATGTCCATATTTGTAATAAGAATAAATTATATTTTCTATTATGATCAACTTGGTTCTTAACAAATATAATATTAAAATTAATTAAAATTAAAACATTAATTTTAAAGAGAAAATGATCTAAAGGCCTCTCCAAATCTATTGGATGGACATGATTCCCAAATATCACATATTATATAAAGTTTTAATCACTATTTGGGTCACATGATGTATGACTGGTCTCTCAATTGTGTTTATAATTTTATATCTACAAAAATGTCACCCCCCCCCTCAACTCTAAAAAAGCTCACCCTCTCCCATTTCCATGCACCTGTGAATCCATTTCATTAATCCATACCATGGAAGCATAATATTTGAAAATTCCTCCCCAAACAATATAGTCGTCAAATTTATCATAAATTCAAATAAGAAATCCATTTCTGGAAAACCAAAATTATTTAACAGAAAAGAGTTAATGATATTCAGGTGAATTTATTTTTTCAATAATTATATATAAATTAAATTAGTATTTTTCAATGAATATATAAAAACATATGTATAATAAATGTACTGATATTTTTTCCGGATAAATATTCTACATAAATATACACAGACTTCCAACAAATTGGTAATGACATTTCCATTCATGTATGGAAAACTACCCCCTCACGAAATGATGTCATTTGTATTTACTTTACCACCTTTCATGGACGGGATTAGAATGAAAAAACTATTTTTGTGTAATTTATATTATAAGAAATTTTTTCTTCATACTTTATTAATTTTTATATAGAACATATGTTCATTCTTTCCAATTTATTGAAATACGATAACACTGATTGGGGACTTGTGGACTACCACCTCGACAAAATGATGTGATATGTTCACACATTACATGTAATACATTAATGATGGATTTAATTATAAATAAGAAATAAATAAATTATAAATTATATTAATGGAATAATTATATTTATATTAATATAATTTATCATTTTCATTTTTACCTCTGCACAGACTAAAAAAGCGCAAAAGTCGTTCGTGGACGTTTGAAAAAATGCCTCTTCAACATGATGTGATTCCTTTAACATTAAAATAATTATAAATATATATATAAGTTATATAGATTAATAATTTTTTATATATATAATTTAACTATACATATATAAAGATAAATTTTACCTTCCTTCATTCCAAAATTATCATTTAAAATTAGGAACATTACATATGCGTACGTACGACCTACCATCTCCATGATTGTAATGTTGGTACATTTTTAATTACCTTGATTCATGATTAGTTTTAATAATATAATTTATTTAAAAATTTATTAAATAATTCATTATTATTGTTACAGTTATTTTTAATGATGACCCCTTTTAACTATTGGTTACCTATCGAAGTCTATTTTGACACATATACCAAATATCGTCTGACGTAATGATTATTTATTATGAAATTTTATATAACATGATTATATGTGAAATAAAAGTAATAATAAACATGGAAATTTTTTGGAAGAAATTATATAGTTAATATAATTTCTAATTCGAGAAGGTAGAGGGCAACTATGAAAAATCAAACTCAAGGTAATGGGTTTGCTCTCAAATTATATACTATTGAGACATATTTTTTTCACATAGATAAATTTATTTGATTTATCAAAATCCATATTTTTTTTATATCATGTTTTTTATTTTCATCGTGATACTAAATGTTTCAATTGATTTTATTCTTTTATGGATCTCATGATTCAAATGTTACTCAAGTTGTAATAGATTTCCGAACTCAATTTCCATTCATTGTACAAAAATTATTTGTCCTTCCAAATGATATTCCATGAATATGTGTATAATTACCTTGAATTTATTTATTCAAAATTTAAAAATTAATTATCTGTATTTAAAATTTTCAGAAATAATTATTTCATCAATTCAATCTCAATCTAATTGTACGATCTTTTGTAACAGTTTTTCTATCATCAAATTTAAATCTATGAGATATATTCCATATTCACCACTTATTTTTGTTGTGTTGTGAATGTAAAACCGAAGAATGTATTTTATTAATAAAATACATAAATTTATGGGTATTAAATATAATATTTATGGTATATATTTCTTGGGTTATTGGTTTCAATGGTACCAAAGTGGTAACAGACAATCATCACAATTTTCATTCCTTCAGACGCATGTTATTTTATAAACTTGTCTTATTTTATGAGGTGTATATAAATATACATTAACATGATTTTACATGAATATTATTATTCTCATGATATTATATGTTCATTTAATTTAATTTATTCATGATTATTATAATTCAAATGTTTGAAGGTAGGATGGGATAAATAGGAATGTTTAAATATTATTTTCCTTATGATTGTTTTAAGGATATTTTAAAGAAATTTTCCTTCATAAATTTTCACAACACTGATTATTAAAAATCTTAAATGGGGTTATTTTGTATTGAATCCAACCTTTATATTTGTATTTATGGATTAAGATTGATTCAAATATGTTTTTAACTGATTTATTTTCTATGGGATAATTATTCCTTGAAAAGATTATTATAGAATCTGTTTATTTTCCATGATTGAATCATGTTTCAAATAGATTTATTTTGATGAAATTTAATTTCTATGGGTTATTCATATTTTCAAATATATTTCATTGAAACCCATTTATTTTCCAGCGGATAATCGTGTTTTCAAATATATATATTCTAAACTTATTTCATTTCATATGGTTTATCATGATTTAAAAAAGGTTGTTTTGAAAAACATTGCAAATCGATTTTTTAATAATTTTTCATATATATTGTTTTTAAACCCATTACATTTTCATGGGTAAATCATGTTTTTAATCGATTGTTTTGGGACACATTTAGTGTTAATGGATGAACCATGAATTAGAGAGATTGTTGTGTAACCCATTTCTATTCATTGAGATAATGATATTATAGTAATAATAAAGGTTATTTGTGTGAGTAGTGATTAATTTTCAACAAATAATGTTCTAGGAAATTGTTAATGATTGTTTCACCTAGATAGTATTGGGTGATCCCATTATAACATACTTGATATGTGTCCCTGGATAGAACTTTAATGCATTGGGAGATGAATATTTTTTTCCAGAATATTATATTAGATGTTATTTATATGGTTATTAAAATTTTTTTGGTTTCTACAAGTGTTAAAATAAATTGGGTTCCAAGATTCCAACATTTTTATTTATGATTTCATTGATTTTATAATTATTCTAATTGTCATGATTGATATCACAAGACTCGTGATTATTGATTCTGATGATTCATTCATTCACAATGTTTTCATATTTTATGGTTCGTGTATTGATGTGTATGAGTAGATTTATGATTCACTTATAAACATTGATTACATAATGATACCCTATGGATTATTATAGTCATTGATAAAATATAATTGTTAATTATTATGTTTATGATTCATTATCTTCGAATATCACAATTTGTATATTTATTTTTTTCCATATTTTAATTTATTATGTATAATTATTTATGTCTATAAATAAATTCACAAGGATGATATGGATTTCCTATTTTGAAAAAAAAATTGGGAATAATGGATGATGAAGTTAAAATTTATGAACTATTTTTTTATAAGCCCAAATAGAAGTGAATAATTTATATGGGTATTGGTAATAATCAACCGAAACTCTAAAAACATATGGTCCTGTCTAATTTATGTTGATCAGGATTTCTATTGGATATTGTATGGATTTGAGGGAGAAAAATTAGTTTACAATTCTTGAAAACATAGGCATAGATGTAAAGTTATTTATTTCAATATTAGATTCAAGTCTATGGGTCATGGGCTGATATATCTATTCATTATATAGATTCTTTAATTTTTTTTATTAGTTTGACTTAGTTTGGGCTTTTAGTTTTGTCTTCTTCCCCATTATATTAAAGTTATTTTCTAGTTTCACATTTATAGATCATCAAAATTAGAGAAACCAATTAATTAATTCTAATAATATATTTTTTTATCTATTTAAAATTGATTATTAGATTTAAAGGATATGTATACATTATAAATTTTTTATAATTATTTATATATAAGACAATAAAAATATTTATTATAACTCTTTTATTTTCCAAGTATTATAAATTTTTATTTAAATAATAAATTTATTAAATTTGAAAATTCATTTGGATAAAATGGAACTAAATTTCAATATCAGGATATCCATTATATTCTTGGGTGAATATTTTGGTGTTTTTAAAAAATATTTATTTTGGGTGAATAAAGATATAAAAAGATTTCTATGAAAACATTCATTTATATTTATGTATTTATTAAATACCATTGTTATTTATATTTTTTTAAATGTAACATTACTTTCATTTTGCTTAAATTAATTTAATTAATTCCTTTGTATTCTAAATTATAAATTGGTTTCCTAAAAATCCATTTCCTATCTAAAATATTTTTCTAATAAAAAATATTTTATTCATGTTTTGTACTCTTGTATTAAAATCAATAGCTTCCAATTAAGAAATATTAATCATGGAAAATTAATTTAATATTTGTAATCAGTATGTAATTTTTTTTTAGTTTTTGAAATAACATTTTTGTTCATAAAGTATAGTTACCATCATAATAATTAATTATAATAGTAATGGTTAAAAAGAGATAATAAAGGAAAAAAATAAGTGTTGTGGTCACAAAGTATAATAATTATTCTAATTTAATTGTTTATTTTTACCGTTATCCACTTATATTATATATTTATTTGGTAAGTTATTCATTACAATGATTATGTAAATTATAATATTCTAATGTTATGAATAATTACTAGTATGTCACTCTTCTTACAAATAAATGGGATCCTCATAGCCTCACTTATAAAGTCTATTTTAGAAAATAAACTCAATATAAATATTCCAAAATACCTCCCAAATCATCTTTCACATATACTAAATATTTTTATCTCTCTTAAATACAATCATATAAGGCTTAACATGTGATCTAATGGATGTTTTCTAAAGAAAATGTTTAACTCCAAACCCGATTCTTTTAAATTATTTATTGTTATACCTACACCAATACTATCATTAAAATACTGATATAATATCGTCATTATAAAAAATAAACAGAAATTATTTTATCATTATGGTAAAAAAAATTTCCCCTTCTATATCAATCCTATGGTATGTTAAAACAATATAAATGTGTGTATGGAATACAAATGCCACAAAACTATGTGTCTCTTTTTTTATCACTCCAGCACATTCATGGTTATTATGATGGACTCATGGAATATATATGATATTAAATTAATAATTATTCTTTCCTAATTAAAAAATATAACTTCACTTTTAAAATTTTTATTAATTGAAAATTGATTATTTTACTTGTCTGAATGTGAATATTAACACATTCATGAAGCATTATGATTTGTTTGTCGTGTTTTTCATTCATTGATTGTTTAAATAGAAATTAATTTATCAAAAAGATAATTAATTTTTGTATAAATATATTTTAAATAATATAACTAAGAAACATTTGATCATGGTCAACCTACCAAATTTATTTTGACACTATTTTCCTAATGTCCAAAAAATGTATAACATGAACTTAATCAATTTAGTAACAATATTACACATTGTAAAAATTTAAATGACTAGTATTATATAATGTTAATATAAATTTAAATATTCATTTAAAAAATTAAAAATTAACATATATTTATTATAAATGATTTATATTTTGTATTTGGAGAGTCATACTCTGGGATAATGGTTTTTCATTAAAACATTTCCTAAAAAGATTAATCTTTTCTTATAAAAAACAATCTTTCATATCCAAGATTACAAGAAAAATCCTTCATTATTATTATTATAAAAAATAAGTAGTTTGAATACATTTTAATACTATCCTATTTATTTCTTATAGTGCTTCAAAAAATTCTATTTTTATAACATGTTCTATGTTGTATGTTTTTTAAAAACGTTAAAGGGAATAATTTTTATGCATATTCCATGAGAATAATTTCACAATGTTTATATTGATTTTATTTTCAAATATTTGTCTCTATGTTTTCGTGGATTATAAAATTAAATATATTTTTTACGTCTAACATTCTTATTTTTAGTTTTATGTCATTTAAATTAATAATACCATATTATTACATGAAGCCTATAATTTCGTTGAGATGTCTATTAAAAAAATATATAATGAGATTTTATTATGGAAATTAAATATTATTTTTTATGTATTTTATTTTCATTTTACTTTTTTATTATTATGAGTGATCCTTATATATATCTTTATTTCATTGGGTAATGATTTTTTACAAAGGGATTTATATCGGAATTAACATAGTTTATTTTTCCATTTAAATGGATTATTATACCAGATCTATAAAAATAATATCTCAAGGAACCTACTTGAATTTTCTATACATTTGAAATTTTTTTATTGGAATAATATGATTTCTCAACCTTATAAAATTTTTACATGTTTTAATAATTTTTATGAAGATTTTAAATTTAAATGGTATTTTTTTCCAGAAAAAACTATTTTTTTTGGGTTCTCAGGTTTCTCAATAACAAACATGATTATTATTTTTTAATCATTCCGGATTATGAAAAGTTTTATTTAAATAATGTGAAAGAAATTACATTTCGTGAGTGTGTAAATGAATATTTTATCTCATCATTGTTATGAAAAAGTGATGTTTTTGTTTTCAAATTTTTTAAATAGAATAACTCATTATTTTTTGATTTAGATTTCATATTGTGTTTTTTATGATTATATAAATTTTACATTGATTTTCACGTGGATATAAGATTATTAAAAACTGTTTTATGATTATCAAAAATTATTTTTCAGTTTTCTAAAAAAATAATTTATTTTATATGAAGTATAATTAGATATGTTTTTATTTTTTTAATGTAAAAAAGTGATATTTATTTTAAGTGTGCATGTTGATTCAAAATTTTTGAGATGTACAATATTTTTAAATTATATAAATCATAAAACCTAAAAGATCATTGTAATTCACATAAAATCAATCTTCTCTATTAAACCCATAATTATGGTATTTTAAATGCATGTTTCATTATATCATTTGTCTCAATAATTATATTTATTTTAGTAGGACATATTTTCTGGATTAAGTTATTTTACCTAGTTTAAATAAATTGATATCACTATAAGTGAACAAGGAAATGCACTCTCATCATGAGAGATATACCTACTTCATGATAGTTAAAATCCCATGGCATATTGTATTTGATATTATCCTTGAAAACGTAGGTGACTTTTTGTCAACATGGAGCCCTAATGGGCCATTTATGATCAATTCACCTCCATTAGGATACATTTATATCATCAGATTCACACCCTTTGAAAATAATTCACTTTAGAATAAAATTAATACAAAACGAAATATACCATAAAGGGATTTATGATTTAAAAGTTCTTACACCACCCCCGTTAATAATAAATACCCAAATACCACATTTGAAATTAGAGGGGTTTACTATACCCTATCATTGAATTTATTGATATTGAAATACAATCACCATCATAATTTTTTGAAATGGTTCTTCTTTACTGTATTGGTGAACACATCCATTATTTATCCTTATATAGAAATGATTCTCATTTACCAATATTTTCCACCAATATACATTTCATATAATTGTACAAAATATAAACATGATTTGACCTAGTATATTAAATAATATTTCTTGATATTTTTTTGGAAGTTTGATTATCACATATCATGAATGGGGATAACATCATATTCACCCATAGTTGGATGTGGCTCTTCATATTAAAGAATGCTTATGGGATATGCACACACGAGATGTTCACATCAAATAAGGGGATGCAAACACCCGATACATTCACCAAAAGGCTTCTTCTAGGCGCCGCAAAAACAAAATTTTGGTCGTCACCCACCCTGATTGGGGAACTTTTTCCAACATTGAAGGTATACACGATATTATTTCATGTTATTTCCAAAATCTATTCACTATAGGGGAGTCCATCTTATCATCCGAGGTTGAGTCCTGCATCAAACATGTGATTACTAACAAGATGAACCGCCAGCTCCTAAAAAACATCACGGACGACGAGATTCTTCAGGCTCAAAAAAAATCCACCCCACAAAAGCCCTCGGTCCTAATGGATTCCATGCTTTATTTTTTAAGCAATACTGGCACATTCTCGGCCCTGACATATGATTTCTTATGAAAGGTATTTGGGGTGGGGAAATTAACCTCTTCTCTATTAAAGAGACAATTCTCACCATCATCCAAAAGATCATGAATCCCCTTGCAGCCTCAGACTTTAGGAATATCAGTCTCTGTAACATTTCTTACAAGATTTTCTCAAAGGTCATGGCTAATCGTCTGCACACGTGGTTACCCACTATTATCTCTGAAAATCAATGCGCTTTCATAGCAAATAGCACTACTAGAAATGCAGGATTTCCCAACGGTTTAGAACTGTTGGGAAAGGCTGCAGAACTGTTGGTATCTGTTATACCAACGGTTCTGCAAACCGTAGGGAAGTAAGCCGTTGGGAAAAAGCTTTCCCAACGGTTTATAATGAAATGTTGGGATAAGGTTCTGAAAAATTACCATATCCCAATGGTTCTGGAAAACCGTTCGGAAATCATTTTCCCAACGGTTTACAACCATTGGGATACAGTGCCCAAAATTATCATGTTTTTCCCAACGCTTTAGCAAACCGTTTGGAAAAAACAAAATTATCCTCTTTCCCAAAGGTTTAGAACCATTGGAAAATGTTTTTTACCAAGGGTTCTATGAACCGTTGGTAAAACAAGACCTAAACATTCTATGAAAATGTTTTTGAACCGTTGGCATAACCTCTGCTGGGAAAATTGCACAACAGCTCTCCAATTTACACAGCAGCTCTCCAATTTGACCAGTAGCTCTCCAATTTGCCCACCAGGTCTCATTTTTGTGGATTCCCACTCATTTTCAATCCAATTATTGTACCATCAATAAACTAACACATACATATACAATTATTTTAGCTGCAATAACCAACTGACACTATTATATAGAGAACAAATTCATACATATTTTACATATAATGGTGGAACTATACACATCCATAATTAAATTAGAATTCAAAATGTAATTATAAACATAAATAATTCATTTAGAATTCAATTTAAAATTTAGATGACAATTATATGTGGAATCTGGACGTCAATTCATAATTTGATCAGTTTTTTGTATACCATATATTTTTACCTGAAATATTGTCCATTTTAAACATAATGCATACACCTGGAGGGCTACTGGCCACACCGCACCTTGGATTGAGGCAGGGTTGACTCGTACACATCACATATGACCCATGTATCATTGTGATAATGTATCGACACAATCCGAATGTGTTTCGTCAGTTTTCCGTATGCTATTTGATGTTTTTCAATTAAAATGACGTAGTTTTGAATCAAAAGGCAGACACTTTGAGTGGTTCCGGCCACACCGCACCTCAGATTGAGGTGGCGTCAACTCATACACATCACATATGACCCATGGATCATTCTCCTAATGTTTCAATGGAATCCGAATGCGTTTGGTCGGTTTTCCGTATGTACTTAAATTGTTGTCCATTTTAAGCAAAAGAGAGCCACTTAGAGTGATTCCGGCCACACCGTGCTTCATATTAAGGCGGGGTTGACTCGTACACGTCGCATATGACCCATGGATCGTTGTACTAAAGTATCGACACAATCTGAATGTGTTTGGTTGGATTTCTGTATGCCAGTTGATGTTTTTCACTTCAAATGATGTCCTTCTGAAACAAAAGACAGACACTTTGAGTGGCGGCGGCCACACCGCACCTCGGATTGAGGTGGGGTTGACTCGTACACATCACATATGACCCATGGATCGTTGTTCTAATGTTTCAACACAATCCGAATGCGTTTGGTCAGTTTTCTGTATGCCAGTTGATGTTTTTCAATTAAAATGACGTACTTTTGAAACAAAAGGCATACACTTTGAGTGGTGCTGCAACACTGTGCCTCAGATTGAGGAGGTGTTGGCTCGTACACATCACATATAACCCATGGATCATTCTCGTAATGTTTCAATGGAAACCAAATGCTTTTGGTTGCTTTTCCGTATGTACTTAAATTGTTTTCCATTTTAAGAAAAAGACAGACACTTTGAGTGGTGGCGGCCACACCGCTCCTCAGATTGAGGCTGGGATGACTCGTACTCATCACATATGACCCATGGATCATTGTGATAAAGTTTTGACACCATATAAATGCGTTTGGTCGGTTTTCCGTATGCCAGTTAATGTATTTCACTTCAAATTATGTCCTTTTGAAACATAAGACATACACTTTGAGTGGTGGCGGCCACACCGCACCTCAGATTGAGGCGGGGTTGAATCCTACATGTCACATATGACCCATGGATCGTTTTTCTAATATATCGACACAATCAGAATGTGTTTGGTCGGTTTTCCGTATGCCAGTTGATGTTTTTCAATTAAAATGACGTACTTTTGAATCAAATGGTAGACAATTTGAGTGGTGCAGGCCACACCGCACCTCGGATTGAGGCGTTGTTAACTCTTACACGTCATATATGACCCATGGATCATTCTCCTAAAGTTTCAATGGAACCGAATGCATTTGGTCGGTTTTCCGTATGTACTTAAATTGTTGTCCATTTTAAGCAAAAGAGAACCACTTAGAGTGATTCCGGCCACACCATGCGTCAGAATATGGCGAGGTTGACTCATAAAGGTCACATATGTCCCATGGTTGTTGTGCTAAATTATTGACTCAATATGAATGTGTTTGGTCGGTTTTATGTATGCCAGTGGATGTTTTTCACTTCAAGTGACGACGTCCTTTTGAAACAAAAGACAGACACTTTGAGTGGTGGTGGCCTCACCGCACAATGGATTGAGGTGGGGTTGACTCGTACACATCACATATGACCCATGGATTGTTTTGTTAATATATTGACACAATCTGAATGCGTTTGGTCGGTTTTTTGCATTCCAGTTGATGTTTTTCAATTAAAATGACGTACTTTTGAAACAAAAGGTAGACACTTTTAGTGATGTCGGCCAAACCACGCCTTAGATTGAGGTGGCATTGACTCGTACACATCAAATATGACCCATGGATCGTTCTACTACAGTATCGATGGAAACCGAATGCGTTTGGTCAGTTTTCTGTATGTACTTAAATTGTATTCCATTTTTTGGAAAAGAGAGGAACATAGAGTGATTCCAGCCATAATGTGCCTCAGATTAAGGCGGGGTTGACTCGTACATGTCACATATGACCCATGTATTGTTGTGCTAAAGTATTGACACAATCCGAATGCATTTGGTCAGCTTTCCATATTCCAGTTGATGTTTTTCACTTCAAATTATGTCCTTTTGAAACAAAAGACAGACACTTTGAGTGGTGGCGGCCACACCGTGCCTCAGATTAAGACGGGGATAACTTTTACACGTCACATATGACCCATGGATCATTGTGCTAATGTATTGACACAATCTGAAGTCGTTTGGTCGGTTTTCCGTATTCTAGTTGATGTTTTTCAATTAAAATGAGGTCCTATTGAAACAAAAGGCTGACACTTTGAGTGGTGTCGGCCACACCGCCCCTCGTATTGAGGCGGAATTGACTCATACACATCACATATGACCCATGTATCATTGTGCTAATGTATTGACACAATCCGAATGTGTTTGGTCAGTTTTCCATATGCCAGTTGATGTTTTCAATTAAAATGACGTCCTATTGAAACAAATGGTACACACTTTGAGTGGTGGTGGCCACATCGCGCCTCGTATTGAGACGGGGTTTACTCGTACATGTCACATATGACCCATGGATAATTGTTCTAATGTATTGACACAATCCGAATGAATTTGGTTGGTTTTCCGTATGCCAGTTGATGTTTTTCAATTAAAATGACGTCCTTTTGAAACAAAAGGCAGACACTTTGAGTGGTGGTGGCCACACCGTGCCTCTGATTGAGGCGGGGTTGACTCATACACGTCACATATGACCCATGGATCGTTGTGCTAATGTATCGACATAATCTGAATGTGTTTGGTCAGTTTTCCATATGCTAGTTGATGTTTTTCAATTTAAATGACGTCCTATTGAAACAAAAGGTAGACACTTTGAGTGGTGCTGGCCACACCGCACCTCTGATTGAGGCGAAGTTGACTTGTACACGTCACATATGACCCATGGATCGTTGTGCTAATGTATCGACACAATACGAATGCGTTTGGTCAGTTTTCCGTATGCCAGTTGATGTTTTTCAATTAAAATGACGTCCTTTTGAAACAAAAGGCAGACACCTTGAGTGGTGGCGGCCACACCGCGCCTTGGAATGAGGCGGGGTTGACTCGTACATGTCACATATGACCCATGGATTGTTGTGACAGTGTATTGACACAATCCGAATGCGTTTGGTCAGTTTTCATCATGCCAGTTAATGTTTTTCAATTAAAATGACATACTTTTGAAACAAAAGGAAGACACTTTTAGTGGTGTCGGCCACAACACACCTCGGATTGAGGTGGCGTTGACTCGTACACATCACATATGACCCATGGATCATTCTCCTAATGTTTCAATGGAAACCGAATGAATTTGTTCAGTTTTCCGTATGTACTTAAATTGTTGTCCATTTTAAGAAAAAGAGAGCCACTTAGAGTGATTCTGGCCACACTGTGCCTCAGATTCAGGCGGGGTTGACTCGTACACATCACATATGACCCATGGATCGTTGTGCTAAAGTACTAACACAATCAGAATTCATTTGGTTGGTTTTCCGTATGCCAGTTGATGTTTTTCATTTCCAATTATGTCCTTTTGAAACAAATGACAGACACTTTGAGTTGTGGCGGCCACACCATGACTCAGATTAATGCGGGGTTGACTCGTACACGTCACATATGACCCATGGATCGTTTTTCTAATGTATTGACACAATCCGAATGTGTTTGGTCAGTTTTCCGTATTCTAGTTGAAGTTTTTCAATTAAAATGACGTCCTATTGAAACAATAGGCAGACACTTTGAGTGGTGCCGGCCACACCGTGCCTCGGATTGAGGCGACATTGAATCTTACACATCAGATATGACTCATGGATCATTGTGCTAATGTATCGACACAATCCGAATGTGTTTGGTCAGTTTTCCATATGCCAGTTGATGTTTTTCAATTAAAATGACGTCCTATTGAAACAAAAGGCAAACACATTGAATGGTGTCGGCCACACCGTGCCTCAGATTGAGGCGGCGTAGACTCGAACACATCACATATGACCCATGGATCGTTGCGCTAATGTATCGACACAATCCAAATGCGTTTGGTCAGTTTTTCGTATGCTAGTTGATGATTTTCAATTAAAATGACGTCCTTTTGAAACAAAAAGGTAGACACTTTGAGTGGTGGTGGCCACACCACGCCTTAGATTGAGGTGGGGTTGACTCGTACACATCACATATGACCCATGGATCGTTGTGCTAATGTATCGACACAATCCGAATGCGTTTGGTCAGTTTTCCCTATGCCAGGTGATGTTTTTTAATTAAAATGACATCCTATTGAAACAAAAGGCTGACACTTTGAGTGGTACCAGCCACACCGCACCTCGGATTGAGGCGTAGTTGACACGTACACGTCACATATGACCCATGGATCGTTGTTCTAATGTATCGACAAAATCTGAATGCCTTTGTTCTGTTTTCCGTATGCCAGTTGATGTTTTTAATTAAAATGATGTCCTTTTGAAACAAAAGGTAGAAACTTTGAGTGGCAGCATCCACACCGCACCTCAGATTGAGGCGGGGTTGACTTTTACACGTCACATATGACCCATGGATCGTTGTGCTAATTTATTGACATAATCCGATTGCGTTTGGTCAGTTTTCCGTATGCCAGTGGATGTTTTTCAATTAAAATGACATCCTATAGAAATAAAAGGCAGACACTTTGAGTGGTGCCGGCCACACCGCTCCTCTGATTGAGGCGGCGTTGATTCATACACACCACATATGGCCCATGGATCGTTGTTCTAATGTATAGACACAATCCGAATGCGTGTGGTTGGTTTTCCGTATGCCATTTGATGTTTTTCAATTAAAATGACGTCCTTTTGAAACCAAAGGCATACACATTGACCGGTGGCGGCCACACCGTGCCTCGGATTAAGGCAGGGTTGATTCGTACACGTCACATATGACCCATGGATCGTTCTCCTAATGTTTCAATGGAAACCGAATGTGTTTGGTCTGTTTTTCGTATGTACTTAAATTGATATCCATTTAATGAAAAACACAGACAATTTGAGTGGTGACGGCCACACCGCGCCTCAGATTGAGGCGGGGATGACTTGTAAACGTCACATATGACCCATATATCTTTTTTCTAAAGTATCGTCACAATCCGAATGCGTTTGGTCCGTTTTCCATATGCCAGTTGATGTTTTTCAATTAAAATGACGTCCTATTGAAACAAAAGGAAGACACATTGTGTGGTATCGGCCACACCGCAACTCAGATTGACGCGTCGTTAAATCGTACACATCACATATGACCCATGGATTGTTTTTCTAATGTATCGACCCAATACGAATGCATTTGGTCAGTTTTTCATATGCTAGTTGATGTTTTTCAATTATAATGACGTCCTTTTGAAACAAAAGGTAGACACTTTGAGTGGTGGTGGCCACACCGTGCCTCGGATGGAGGCGGGGTTGACTCGTACACATCACATATGACCCATGGATCGTTGTTCTAATGTATCGACACAATACGAATGTGTTTGGTCGGTTTTCCCTATGCCAGTTGATGTTTTATAATTAAAATGACATCCTATTGAAACAAAAGGCTGACACTTTGAGTGGTGCTGGCCTCACCGCACCTCGGATTGAGGTGGAGTTGACTCGTACACATCACATATGACCCATGGATCGTTGTGCTAATGTATCGACAGAATCTGAATGCGTTTGTTCTGTTTTCCGTATGTCAGTTGATGTTTTTTAATTAAAATGATGTCCTTTTGAAACAAAAGGAAGAAACTTTGAGTGGAAGCATCCACACCGCGCCTCGGATTGAGGTGGGTTTGACTTTTACACGTCACATATGACCCATGGATCGTTGTGCTAATGTATTGACACAATCCGAATGCGTTTGGTCAGTTTTCCGTATGCCAGTGGATGTTTTTCAATTAAAATGACATCCTATAGATTCAAAAGGCAGACACTTTGAGTGGTGTCGTCCACACCGCGCCTCTGATTGAGGCGGCGTTGATTCATACACACCACATATGGCCCATGGATCGTTGTTCTAATGTATAGACACAATCCGAATGCGTGTGGTTGGTTTTCCGTATGCCAGTTGATGTTTTTCAATTAAAATGACGTCCTTTTGAAACAAAAGGCATACACATTGAGCGGTGGCGGCCACACCGTGCCTTCTATTAAGGTAGAGTTGATTCGTACACGTCACATATGACCCATGGATCGTTCTCCTAAAGTTTCAATGGAAACCGAATGTGTTTGGTCTGTTTTCCGTATGTACTTAAATTGTTATCAATTTAAAGAAAAAGACAGACAATTTGAGTGGTGACGGCCACACCGCGCCTCAGATTGAGGTGAGGTTGACTCGTAAACGTCACATATGACCCATAGATTGTTGTTCTAAAGTATCGTCACAATCCGAATGCGTTTGGTCCGTTTTCTGTATTCCAGTTGATGTTTTTCTATTAAAATGACGTCCTATTGAAATAAAAGGCAGACACATTGTGTGGTATCGGCCACACCGCAACTCGGATTGAGGCGGCGTTAAATCGTACACATCACATATGACCAATGGATTGTTGTTCTAATGTATCCACACAATCCGAATGCATTTGGTTGGTTTTATGTATGTCAGTTGATGTTTTTCAATTAAAATGACGTCCTTTTGAAACAAAAGGCAGACACTTTGAGTGGTGTCGGCTACACCGTGCCTCAGATTGAGGCAAGATTGACTCGTACACGACACATATGACCCATGGATCGTTGGGATAACGTATCGACACAATCCGAATGTGTTTGATCGGTTTTCCTTATGTCAGTTGATGTTTTTCAATTAAAATGACGTCCTATTGAAACAAAAGGCAGACACTTTGAGTGGTGCCGGCCACACCGTGCCTCGGATTGAGGCAGCGTTGACTTATACACGTCACATATGACCCATGGATCATTGTGCTAATGTATCGACACAATCCGAATGCGTTTGGTCAGTTTTCCGTATGCCAGTTGATGTTTTTCAATTAAAATGACGTTCTTTTGAAACAATAGGCAAACACTTTGAGTGGTGGCGGCCACACCGCGCCTCGGATAGAGGCGGGGTTGACTCGTACATGTCACATATGACCCATGGATCATTGTGCTATTGTATCGACACAATATGAATGCGTTTGGTCGGTTTTCCGTATGTCAGTTGATGTTTTTAAATTAAAATGATGTCCTATTGAAACAAAAGGCAGACACTTTGAGTGGTGCCGGCCACACCGCAACTCAGATTGGGGCAGAATTGACTCGTACATGTCACGTATGACCCACAGATCGTTGTGCTATTGTATTGACCCAATCCGAATGCATTTGGTTGGTTTTCTGTATTCCCGTTGATGTTTTTCAATTAAAATTATGTCCTTTTGAAATAAAAGGCAGACACTTTGAGTCGTGGCGGCCACACCGCGAATCGGATTGAGGCGGGGTTGATTCGTACACATCACATATGACCCATGTATCGTTCTCCTAATGTTTCAATGGAAAACAAATGAATTTGGTCGGTTTTCTTTATGTACTTAAATTTTTGTCCATTTTATGGGAATCCTCTGTGCGGGGGTTGTTCGGGGTCCGAGAAAGTGGGCGGGGGGGACTATCCGAGGGGCTGTCTGGGGGGCTGTCTAGGGTCCAGGGAGGAGGGTGTGGGGGGGCTGTGCGGGGGGCTGTCCAGGGGGTGTTTGAGGGTTGTCCGGGGTCCAAGGAGGAGGGTGGGGGGCTGTCGGGGGGGGGGGGGGGGGGGGGGGGGGGGGGGGGGGGGGGGGGGGGGGGCTGTCCAGGGGCTGTCTGGGGGGGCTGTTCGGAGGAGGGGGGGGGGGGTGTTTGGGGTCCAGGGAGGAGGGTGGGGGGGGGGCTGTTCGGGGGGCTGTCCGTGGCTATTCGGGGGGGTTGTCTGGGGTCCAAGGAAGAGGGGTGGGGGGGGCTGTCCGGGGGGTGTCTAGGGGACTGTCTGGGGCGTTGTCCAGGGTCCAGGGAGGAGGGTGGGGGGCTGTCCGGGGGGCTATCTGGGGGGCTGTCCAGCGGGGGGTTGTCCAAGGTCCAGGGAGGAGGGTGGGGGTTGTCCAGGGTCCAGGAAGGAGGGGGGTTTCCCAAACAAACAACCACTTAAAGACCACAACATCCATAAAAACAGATAATATATAAAAATAACTCAACTCCAATACTATACTACGAGTCTCGATAAAACCAACAACTAGAATAGATTAAATGACAAATCATAGTAATATCAGTAAAAAATGTAATGGATCAACTTGTCCCACATCACCATCACCATCATAACCATCATAATCATCACCCTCATCCTCGTCCCCACCATCGTCCTCGCCCTCTCCCCTCACCCTCTCCACCCGCCTCGCCCTCCTCCTCTCCCTCCTCTTCCACATCAGACTCCTCGCCATCATCATCGTCAAGTTTTAAATCATCCTAACCACTACTAGAACTGCAACCTGGTGCACCGTATATAGAATGTATCGACGACATATACTCATCAAAAGCTGGGCTGGCCTCTGCTGGAAGTGTATGACGTAGAACATCAATAAATTTTATAAACGCATTGTTTTTCCTAGCAGACTATTCTGTCGTCTTTGTGGCCCTTTTCTCAGCATGTTCTTCCTGTGCCCTAATATGTTGTAGCTCAGTGGCACTACAGCTTGTACCTGAGGAGGGCCAATACCACGTCGGGGCTATCCTAGGTCGACAACGTACTCTTCCAGAATTCTCCTCTCCCAACACCAGATTTAAGTGATTTGTTGGCCCAAAATTGTCTGGTTCTTGGGGATCGAGGGCCTATAGAGCAGCCTGTTACAAATATAAATATATCATTAAGTTGCAAAATAGATATTAAAAAATAAATTCAATAGATTAAAACTTACAATCTGCTGCTGAGTCGCTTTGTTGACGACACTTCCATCCTTTTTCCGTCTACTCGAGCAAAACAGTTTTGCTCGAGGCATGCTTCCTTCAATATTTTGTATTTTCCTCTACAATGACATTGAAAACTAAAGTTATATGAAAACCTTAGAAAACTATTAAATAATTGAAGAAACAAAAGAAATTTTATGTCGTAAAGAAAACTTATAAACAATTGTTATACCTGCTTCCTCTCATGATCAGGTAACGTAGTGCGTCCCAGTGTGTAGAGGAATTTTTATACATCAATGTTCTTTTTATTTTTTACAGATGATTCCTAAATAAAATTAGAAAATGCAATAGATAGTATTAATGAAAAACATGAAATTTATTATTTAAATACCTCAAATGTTATTAATACCTTAAACTGGGTACTCGTCCAATGAGTAATCATATGATGATACTGCTCTATAGGACAATCATCCACCACTGTTATCGCCTCTAACTCAGTGCCAACTCTAGCAACCCAGCCAATATACAAATCATGCTTGTAGGCTCTACAAAGCTCACCTAAATCCTTTAGACATTCCGATCGTGCACCCCCACCATTGGGAAAACTAAATCGAAGTTGAAATAAAAATATTAATTCATATAAATACAAAAATATTTCATGGTATTAAAAAGAACAGATTTTTTTACCCATATCTCTTCCCATGCTCTATCCTTGACCTCATGTGGAAAATGTCTCCACGATAGTGGGCTGACGGTAATGATGTCGTAGTATTTGGCAAGCATCACAAAAAAACACCGACATTGCTACCTTGTTTTCTCAACCATTTGGTTGTCTTCATTATAATCCACCATAACCTGTGTGTGGCGGTTCCACACCAAACGTATGCGTGTATACCCCTGACCACGCCTCCTTTTAGTAGATGTATCTTTCATGAATGAAAAAAATATTTTATCAAAACATGTTATAATGAAAATAAATATTTCTATAAAAATTTGTTCGGGTTCTATAAATATACCTGTGTCGGTCAGATCGCTGAGTGCCGCTGGATCCACAGAAACTGATGGAACACCCATTGGTGGAACAGGAGTCGAAGACGATGGAATATAGAAGCTCGGAGAGACAGAAGTTGAAGGAAAAGAAAATGGGACAGCTGTCTGACCAGATGCTGACTGAGGAGTGGGAATCATCATGGGATGTTAAAATGAAGGTCCGGAAGATGCAGAAGGTAGCGAAAACATGGGAGGCCTAAATAACCCGTGTGTCTCTAATGACACACGAGAATCAAAATGTGGGAAGGATGACATGTCAGTGGGAGGGGCATGGTCTAGTCGGGTACGCACAACTGCTCGTCCACCTCGGGTACAAACCCTCCTCGTACCACTGGCCTGAGTACTAGGACAAGTACTAGGCTCCTCGTCGAATAACTGTCGATGTAAAATTTACAAAAAAATTAATCACATGACATTATATATTCTTTAAATATATCAATTTGAAATAATGTACTCACTAAAGGAACTAATGATTGAATTCCCAACTCCGTCATTCGACGATTGTTCTCCATCATTTTTTTCCTTCGTCTCTCTTCAATTGGCTTCATTTATTTCATTCTGAAAACAAATATTTAATTAATTAGAAAAAGAAAACTAATTTGTAACCCAAAAAAATAAATATATGAGGGAATAGGCTGATTCATTGGTGATTTAGCTATCAATTGTTTTAGAAGAGCTTGAATGGATTTAATAAATCATACAAGTTGTAATGTTCACCAAGTTAGAAATATTTTTTCACTATGTTTGAATACAGTTCAATTCCAAATTAGAAAATGCAATTAAAATAAATCTGCAACCAATAATCATTGAAAATTCATATAATGGTCAATTAAGAAATCAATTGTTTTAGAAGATCTTGAATGGATTTAATAAATCATACAAGTTGTAATGTTCACCAAGTTAGAAATATTGTTTGACTATGTTTGAATACAGTTCAATTCCAAATTAGAAAATGCAATTCAAATAAAAATGCAACCAATAAACATTGAAAATTCACATAACGGTCAAGTCAGCTATCAATTGTTTTAGAAGATCTTGAAGGGATTTAATAAATCATACAAGTTGTAATGTTCACCATGTTAGAAATATTGTTTGACTATGTTTGAATAAAGTTCAATTATAAATTTGAAAATGCAATTCAAATAAAACTGCAACCAATTAACATTGAAAATTCACATAATGGTCATGTCAACTAAAACATATTTCTGATCGATACTAAATAAATTTGAATATTACCAACCTTAACAACCCAACATGAGGTAAACCAAAATAATTGATAACATGGATGAATTATTCTATATATTTTCAACCACAACTTCAGGTTCACAGTCAACTCCGATAATTGAGCTATTTGAGTCATCAAAAGAAATAAATGGATTGGTTCCAATGACACTAGGGACAGTGTCAATTCCATCATCACCATCATCAAAAATATGCCTTGGAATTACTTCAACTATGACACCAAATTTAGGTCGAAGTTGGTCTTTGACATAAAAAACTTGTTTATCCATTGATGCCAACACATATGGTTCTTTGGTAGCAAGAGTGCGAGTCATATTAATTACTCGAAATCCACAATAATCAATAAATGTTCCATGTCTCATCATCGATTCAACCCAATGACATTTCATCATTGTGACTCAACCATGAAAGTAATAATCCAATGTTATTATTTTCTCAACAACTCCATATTAACCCACATTTTCAAATTGCGGTCTACTATCTGATGCACTGGCATAACAATCTGTTGTGGCAATATTCATAACACCATCGTGTTGTGTTCTCATGTTCTTTTCACGTTTAGTGACAATAAATTTGTACCCATTGATAACAATTTATTTACTGTCACGAACCACGGTATTAGGACCAAAATCCAAAGCTCTTATTTCCTCAGAGACAATGTCATGAGACAAACTCAATACCTGCAATATAAATGACTATTAAACTTAATTAAATATTGATATAATTATTTTAAACGTTAATTTTTTTATACCATCAATTTTATCCAAGCAGAAAACTCTTTGCTATGAAAAGTCTCTCTCCTTCTCAAAGATAAAGAATGATGCTTCCTATTTATCCTTGTTTAATGTTCCCTATAGATAAAAAATATTAATAGTTTAACAGATATATATGTAGGATATACATAATCAATTTAGTTACCTGATATAGTCATCGAACAAATCACAGTTGAACAAAACTGTGCGATGTTCCATCTCCCGCTCTTCATGTATTAATGTCTTCAATTTATATGATCTATGAATTCCTCCTATTTGAGGAAGTGATGGAAAACGCGGTTCAATTTTCTCATATTGTTCTTCTTCATTTCTCATTGGTCTGTTCAATCTTGTAGTAAGATCAGACAAATACATCGAGCAGAAATCCATACATTCTTGAGCCAAGTTACCGTTCACGATAGAACCTTCGACATGATTTTTGTTTCGGATAGAAGACTTTAATTTGAACATATTTCTTTTAGTTGGATATATCCAACTAAAAGAAATAGGTCCTCCGAGAAGTATTTTAGTTGAAATATGGATAGTCAGATGCAGCATGCATGTGAAAAATGATGGAGGAATTATTTTCTCCAACTCACACAAAATTAATGGGGCATCTGTAAACATTTTTTGCAGGAAAGACTTGGACAACTTCATAGCCCAAGGATCTCTAAAAAATGGCACAACCGAATAAAAACCACCCTTCCATTATTGGACAAAAGATGACGGATTGCTATTAGAAGCAACTCATTCAGTAGAACATGATAATCATGAGTCTTCAATGATTTTAGC